>BSBN01001020.1:0-5000000 GCA_027924645.1 Cunninghamia lanceolata | reverse complement strand
GAATTTGAATCAAGAGCTTTCTTCTTCTTCTTCTTCTCCTCTTTGCATTCCTTTCAAAAATGCCTTGTCTTTCCACAGTTCCAACAAAGAGCCTTGGACTTTCCAGGAGATTTTGATCTCCCGCGGGATTTGGATCTACCCTTCTCAGCTTTCTTGTCCTTCTTCTTCCCTTTCTCCTTGGGTCTTCCACGAACTGCAAGGGCCTCTTTGGTTGCCTCATAAGACTTTCTCTGCATCTCTTTAGACAATAGTGAAGAAACCACTTCTTCCATTTTGAATGTGGCTGTGGTGCTTCCAATTGCCATGACAAGATGATCCCATGAGTCTGGTAGAGAACAAAGCAGGGTCATACACCGATCCTCCTCCTCCATCTTTACACCAATAGATGTTAATTATGCAACCAACATGTTAAAGGCATTCATATACTCAGCAACGGATCCTCCGTCCTCCATTCGTAGAGAATACAACTTCTTCCTCAGAAAAAGTTTATTAACTAGGGATTTGGTTTGATACACATCCCCCAACTTCTTCCAAAGGAGTTTTGCAGTGGTCTCCTCATGGACATTTAACAACACAGAATCGACAAGACTAAGTCTTACGAGACCCTTAGCCTTCCAATCTTTGAGATCCCAATCATCTTGTGACATCGTAGCTGGTTTAGTTTCATTCACACTATCCCAAAGGTCTCAGTCAACTAACATGTCTTCCATTTTGAGCTTCCAGAGCTCAAAATTACTGCCATTGAACTTATCTACTTCAAACCTTTCTGATGTGCCTGCCATCTCCTTGTTGCAATAAGATACAGAATGCTCTTCACAGACTCCCACTCAACCTAAGATTAGCTCAAAAAACCCCTACCCAACAACTAGGACCAAAGGTGATCAAGCTCTGATACCAACTGAAAGGAAGCTAGGTGTGCGGAAAATGCTTCCTACACTAATCTATTGAGGAGAGGGCTATGGAAATTCAACTTTATCCTAACTATTACAACAATGTTAAACCATTAACATGAGGTATTGTAGTAAAACACAAGAACTAGAAAGTAGACAGAAGAAGAGAGACAAAGATTTACGGTGGGGAAAACCCTTATCGGGTGAAAAACCCCATACTCAAAAACCTGGACAATGTATTAACAATCTGAAAGTTGTTTACAATACACTTGCAATGCAAGATTTAATAGTCTTTGACACTCGTGTCTAGAGTCAATCTGGTAGCATAATAGTACCTATGAACCTGTGATGCAAACTCCATCTCCAAGCACCTGTATATAAAGGAAATACAAGGCAATATTGGACCTTTCTTGGAATGGGTGTCCAACATGGCATCTTCAACCAAAACCCATGCCTAGGGACACTTGGTCAACATTGTAGAATGTGTCTGACACTTGTCCACAACTCCCATCCCAAAGGGGTCACCTATTTCTAAAATGGGCTATGACAGATGCTCTTACGACACATACGACTGTCATAGAATTTGTCATAGTGGTTACAACTTATAGCTGTAAGAGAATCTGTCATACGCATGCTATAAATAGCATATTCTCTTACAACATGTCATATTCCACCTTGGGGCACTCAAATATTCCTTATTCAAAGATGCTACATGACACATGTCATCACCTGCTTACAACCTTCTATTCTCGACCTTTACATGTCATAGATTTGTCATAGGAATCTGTCATAACTGTTTCGGTCAAACATTCCTTACACAACATAGAAGATGCCGACACATGGCAGAATATTCCTACCACTAAGTGGGACATCTATCTCCTCATGTGAGGACAAAAAATGCAAGTTGTCATAATCCATGTAAGATTGACACATCACTGTGCCACATCCCACAATATGACAATATGGATTTTCCAATTATTTACAACATAGGCAATTAAATAATAAATACAAACATTACAAATGCAGAGAATTACCAAGGCTGAGACACCTTAATACCCAACATTTTGGAAAAGATTAGAGGTGAAGGAATATTTTTAGTGTAGCCAATTTGTTGAAAATTGTAACGAACATGCTATTTTCAATTCAAGTTCCTCAATTTTGAAGACCTCCAATTTAAGCGATGATATGGTTTTCTTCTTTTTCAAATTTTGGAATGCATGGTGAGATTTTTCAAGTGTATTGATATACCTTTTGTAATAAGATTTGGGAGTTAATGTGTAATTTCTACGTGTGTGATATAGTGTTTTTATACATTCACTTCTAATTCTCACATTCCTTAGAATCTTGTATTTGCAATGTTAATGGTAGGGTTTCTTGACAAATCATTGCATTGTGGGTTAATAGAATGTCATCAAAATTTTCAAAATGAAGTTTTGGAACTAATCATAGAGATGGTTCTGAATCTTGCATTTAGAAATAGTTCTAGTGGATATTTGATGAGTTTGTAATGTGCTTCATGTAATTGGTTGTTTGTTGTTGGTAAGCAACTTTGTGTGGCCAACCTGAGTACACTTTATCTTGTAGACTTGTCTATCTATTATTTTTATTTTCTTAAGCCCTATCTTTTGCATTTTTTGAAATTAAGTTAGAGTAGGAACAATCTTACTCAAGGGTTTTAAATAATTTTATTTTGTGAGTGAGATTTGACAATATTGGTTTAGATCTGCCATCTTTTAGTAAAAAGTTCAAATTACCAACACATGCCTCTTGAACAAAAAAATCACATAGACCACTTAGATACTCCAACATTGCTATGACCTAGGCACCAAGACCTTGGAGGTGATTAATTTTTGGATTAGTTATCTTTTCAAGAGAAGTAGAGTGATTTCATTTTACTTGAGTTGTATCTTCTAAATCAACCATCAATAAGATGGGAATGAAACTAATGATTGTCCATGCATTTTATTTAGGGTAAGAGATGAAGAAGAATAATAGAAACCATGGTATAGTCACCATAGTGAAAGGAATGATCCTATCCATAAAGGAGTGGCAAGAGTAAATGGAATCACAAAAAGAGCATTCCAAGACCATGGCTATAAACACCCTACATGGAAAACCCATCACAACATCCACAAGATGTAGTACAATCTACCCCAAATTATGAATGAACAACCCTCTACTAGATACCCTTTTAATAAAAGGGAAGTTATTGCAACATTTATATAGGAGGATGCGATAGAGGTAGAGGTTGCAACTAGAGAAGAAGAGAGGATACTGCATGTTATACATGTGATCAATTAGGTCATTATGCAAATGAATTCCAAGAAGAAAAGAAAAATACGTCTAGATTTTGTAGTGATATTAATCATGATTTATTCAGTTGCACAAGGGTACACTAGTATTTTAAGAATATACCACAGTAAACAAAGAGTGAAGAGTTATCTAGACCTAATTCTTTAAGGGGTCTAAAGGTAATGTTGAGGGTACCTAAACAAAGTTTTCAAGTGACTAGATGGCGTATGAGAACCAAATTAGATGAGGAAGAGGAAAGAAGCCAACCCACCTTAACAAAAGAAGAATAACTAGAAAAAGAGTATATTGGACAAGAATGAAGAACTAAAGAAGAAATTTATCTCTAAATATAATAAGAAAAACAATATTGCGGTAGTAACTAGAGGGGGGATAGAAACCACAAAAGGAAGAATAGTGGAAAAAGAGTCAAAAGAAGAAGAAGAGTAAGATGATTATTTCCCCACCGAACCAAAACACGATTTGATAGTAGAGGACACCAGAAGAATCACTATAGAAGAAAATAATAAAGAGGACTAGGACAAGGCTCATTTCCTTGAAAGAGAGGCCCTATTACTAAAAGGATTAGCAAATTTTGTGGAAGAAGAGAACATACTAGAAAATCTTAAACAATTCACAAAATATTAGTATAAAAGAAAAATAACCAACCCAAAGTGACAAATAAGAAATGAGGTAATAAATTCAAAGAGTTGGAAGAAAAATCCCATCATGATAGAACTGCATGTAAATAACAAATACTTTAAAATTGTATTGGTTGACCTAGGCACAAATGTAAGAATTATACCAAAGAGAGTTTGGAAAGAACTAGGTAGAAATATAACTGCATTGAGCACAATAGGGACCTAGAGAAATGTAGAGATCAACCTATTAGGAATTAAAAAGAAAATTTATTTTGAGGTAGTTGAAATGAAGGAACCTTTCGATACATTGAATGTTTTGTTGGGTCTAGAATAATTTGTTAACTATAATGGTATAATTGACTCACAAAAGGAGGAATTAATCTTTTTTGATAGGGATAAGATAGTACATATTCTCTAGATGTTGATATGAATAGTGCCTATGTAGAAGAAATAGAGCAAGAAGAAAGTGAAGAAGACACCAAAGATCTATGCTCCCTCAAGAAGATACCTATGAAAGAAACATTAGAAGAACTAAATTATGAAGGTGAAATCCTTATCGATAGTAGCAACTATAGTACATATAGTGATGAGGTAATAGAATTATGGATATGGGATGAACCTAAGAGGTCTAAAAAAGTATTAGGGATTGATAGACCCTTTAGTTTAAGAAAAGTTGATAAAAACCCTCTGCAAACCACCACAAATGACCCAAACCTACTGCAAAACATCTAGTCACAATTTGACAATGACGAACAAAAACCTATCCAAATTTCACATCAATTGAAAATGATATCACATGATCTCACAAAGTATTTTACACATTAAGATTCCAAGGTACTTAGGGGTAGGAGACCTAATAACATACATAGAAAGCATGGAGAAAATATTTGATAGGGAATATTTGAATGTATTACAAGAAACCTTGGTATACAACATAGCTAGAAGGTGGTATACACATAGCCCTAACATTTCCACTTGGAAAGATTTCATAGTCCTAATTAAAACATGCTACCTACCTGATGTAGTATCCAATGGTGTAAGGGCAATCTTGCATCACCCAAAAAATGATGATTTTGTTTTATGTTCTTTTCAAATTTTGTATTTTTGGATACCCAATTGCTTGAATAATGATGTAGAACCTTCAGTTTTTCCAACCTACTAAAAATAACCAACTGCTATTTTTAGAAAGTTTGCATTTGAGCATGTATGGAAGTGGAAATTTACTCAAGGCTTTAGAATTGAAAAATATGACCTTTGGTGAAGTAATTGTCCAAAGATAACTTGTGGGCTGAAAGATATTAAAGTTTCTGTTTGTTTAAAAACCCCTGAAAAGTTTCAAAGTCAAATATGAGGCACTTAGAGTCCCTGTACGGCCCTAAAAATGGGTGGAATCAGTAGAGAAAATTATCAGCACATAGATAACTTCACAAGTTTTCCAACGCATCTAACAGTTCATCAATTGGATGCCCAGATCAAATGTTATGGCTCTCAGAAGTTGACCTATTTTTGGAGGGAGTTACAATTTTGAAATTCTGGTTGGAAGGTGCCAAAAAGGGCTATTTATGACTAGTTTTGGGGAATCCTTTGGGGTAATAGAGAAAAGGGTGAAAGTGGAGAGTCAAGAAAAGGATGGAAAATAGAAACCCTAGCTAATTTGAAGCTACAAAAGGTAGAAGGTTCTTGAATCTAGAGAAAGGAAGCTATAGTGTCTTGCAACATGTTGAGGATTCATCCTCTTATTTGATTTCAGTTTCTATAATGTAACGTGTTGTCTGAATCAATAAAAGAGCATTCCTATTTTTTGTGTGTAATTTGTGTTATTATGTGTTTTGGGATTGACCCCCTTATCAAGTTGTATCAGAGCAGTAGTTCCTTAGTGTTTAGACAGATCGCTGACTGTGAGGCAATTTGCACCAGGACCTGAGGTTGTGGGTTTGCTGTAGAACTAAAAAAAATACCTCCACGAAGGAACCATGGTGGTGCTGGGAGAAATGTTGTGACATAAAAGGGTTTTAGAGCCTTGCAAAGGCAAATTGATGCATTGCAAGAGGAGATGCGATGAAGGTTTGAGCCAAGAATAAGAGAAGAAAGTGAAGATGAAGAAGAAGAAGAAGAGCTATTTGAGGAAGAACAAGATGATGCAGGAGATCTTGCACAAGTTAGGTTGTTGAGGGCCATTTGGAAGATTAGAAAGAGGCCTAGGATTGAAGTCTCTACCTATTCCAGGGATCTGAATCTAGAAGAGTTTATTGATTAGATATGGAGGAATATTTTGAGTATGAAGATGTGGAGGATCCAGAATGAGTCAAGTTTGCAAAAATGAAGTTGAAGGGCCATACCAGTATTTGGTGGAACGAGGTCCAATTAGAGAGAAATAGAAGAGGAAAATAAAATATTACCAAATGGGATCAGATGGTGGACAAACTAAAGAAGCAACTCATTCCTATGGACTATGAGTTGGAGTTGTTGAAGAAGCTGTAAGGATTGAAGCAAGGTAACAAGTCCGTTAAGGAGTATACAGAAGAGTTTTATAAGATTATTATCAGGACAGGCCATATAAAGGCCAAAAAGGAGAAGGTATCCCGTTACATTAATGGGTTGAGGCTAAGTATTCAAGAGGAGTTGAGCTTGGTCAGAATGAGCACCAGAGAAGATGTATACCAATTTTTCTTGAAGGTGTAAGAGAAGTTGAATAAAAGATTTGAAAGTAAGCAAAGAGGAATAGGTCATGGCAAAGGACTGGTGGAAGATCCTATGGAGGCTGAAATGAAGATCAAAAGAAAAGTGAAGAAGCAAGCACCGGTCGAAATCAAAAAGGAGATAATGCCTACCACCCTTGTGATCAAAATAATGGCGAGTAAAGAGGAAGAGGAAGAGGCAAACCTAGGAAAGGACCTGGAAGAGGAGGTTTTAGGGGAACCTATTTCCAATGTGGAGAAGAAGAAAATCAAGCATACGAGTGTTTGCAACAGCAAGGAAGGACAAATAGAAGACCTGAAGGTAATGCATGAGTTGAACATGTAGACAAAGATGCGTAGTATGAACATTTTGAAGATGCTGAAAGGGGAGAAACCCTAGTTGTCAGAAGAACCTTGTTATATGAGGAGAAAGAACTGGATCAAAGGAAGAGCTTATTCCACACAAGGTGCAAGTGTGAAGGTAAGTGTTGTGATATTATTATTGACAGTGGAAGCACTTATAATATCTTCTTAGAGGAGATGGTTAACAAGTTGAAGTTGAAAAGGAGAAGGCATCCACATCCATATCAGATTGTATGGTTGCAAAAGGACCATAGAGCTTTGGTCAATGAGTAGTTTTTAGTCAAGTTCAAGATAGGAGACTACGATGATTAAGTGCTGTGTGATATCATATCTATGGATGCATGTCATATGGTATTGGGAAGGCCGTGGTAGTATGATAGATGCGCTACCCATGATGTCCATGCAAACACCTATTCCCTAACAAAGGATGGAGTTCGTCATAAGTTGAAACCCTTGAAGGAGGTGGAAGAAAAGGTATGTAGTACTGCAAAAATTTTCTTGGTAGATGGTAGGAAATTTTTGGATGGTATGAAGCATGAGTGTCATTGCTTTGAGTTGATTCCTAAGATCATCCAGGAGAAATGTGAATATGTACTAGCAGAAGTCTCAAATCTGTTGGAAGAATTTTAGGACATTGTCTCTAATAATGTACCAGAAGGTTTACCACCGGTGAGGAAGATAAGTCACCAAATGGATTTAATACCAAGAGCCAGTTTGCTGAATAAGGCAACCCATAAAATGACTCCTACAAAGAATGAAGAGCTAAACATACAAGTTCAAGAGATGTTAAGGAAATGACTAATAAGGGAGAGCCTAAGTCCATGTGCAATACCTGCAGTACTAGCACCAAAGAAAGATTAAGAGTGGAGAATGTGTACAGATTCTCGAGCAATTAGTAAGATTACGATCAAGTACAGATTTCCATTGCCCAGAATGGATGACATAATGGATTGTCTGAGTGGAGACAAGTACTTTATAAAGATTGATCTGAAGAGTAGATATAACCAGATCCAAATCAAAGAAGGAGATGAATGTAAGACAACCTTCAAGACAATGGAAGGTTCGTATGAGTGTTTAGTCATGCCATTTGGGCTAACCAATGTATCGAGCATATTCATGCGACTCATGAACGAGGTATTGAAAGAGTTTTTGAGAAAGTTTGTTATTATTTATTTATATGACATTTTATTTTTCAGTAAGACTTGGGAAGAACATATGATGCATATCAGAAGAGTTTTAGAGAAGTTGGGGAGGAGAAGTTGTTGATTAATCTACAGAAATATAGTTTTGCAAAGAAGAAGTTGGTATACTTGGGATTTGTTGTCTCAATGAAGGGCCTTAAGATGGACCTAGAAAAAGTAAGGGCTATTTTTGAATGGCCCACACCAAGGAGTGCTATAGAGGTACGATTTTTTCATGGTTTGATAAGTTTTTATAGAAAATTTATCAAGAACTTTAGTAGCATTACACCCCTAACTGAGACAATGAGAGGGGATAGAAAAGAGTTTAAATGGACTATAGGAGCAACCAAGAGTTTTGATACATTGAAGCAGAAAGTCACAGAGCAACCTATTTTGGCACTTCCAGATTTCAATAAGGTATTTCAGGGAGATTGCGATGCTAATGGTAGTGCTATAGGAGCTATTTTGAGTCAAGAAGGTAAGTCCATTGCCCATTTTAGTGAGAAGATTAATAATTCCAAGAAAAAGCATTATGTCTATGATCATGATTTTTATACCATAGTTCAGGATTTGAAGAAATGAAGACATTATTTGTTGCCAAAAGAGTTTGTTCTAAATACTAATCATCAAGCTTTACAATATATTAATAGTCAAGGGAAGTTGAATCAAAGGCATTTAAAATGGGTTGAGTTTTTGCAAAGTTATTCTTTTGTTTTGAAACATAGGAGTGGAAGATCAAACATAGTTGTAGGTGCCTTAAGCAAAAGGAAAAATTTGTTGACAAAGATGAAGATAGAGGTTGTTGGGT
Organism: Cunninghamia lanceolata; assembly: GCA_027924645.1. Lineage (NCBI taxonomy): Eukaryota > Viridiplantae > Streptophyta > Pinopsida > Cupressales > Cupressaceae > Cunninghamia > Cunninghamia lanceolata. The sequence goes on along the minus strand of BSBN01001020.1, from coordinate 4,991,150 downwards.
TTAATGAAATCAAAAGTTTGTATCTTGAAGATCCAGATTCTGCAGAGGCTTAGAAAGCTTGTTTGGAATCTATTACTTTGGATAGGACAAGATGGCTAGATTTCATGATCCAAGATGGTATGTTGTTTAGAGGAAGCCAATTGTGCATTTCAAGGAGTTCCATGAGAGAAAATCTAGTCAAGGATAAGCATAGTGGAGGATGGGCAAGACATTTTGGTCAAGATAAGACCATTTCTCTTATTAGTGAGAATTACTACTGGCCACATTTACATTAGGATGTGAAGAAATTTGTACAGAGCTATAGAATATGTCATATGGCCAAAGGGGTAAGTCAGAATACAAGGTTGTATCAAACATTACCTATACCAGAGAGACCGTGGGAAGGCATTAGCATGGATTTTGTTCTTGGTTTGCTAAGAACACAAAGAGGACATGACTCCATATTTGTGGTGGTTGATAGGTTTTCAAAGATGACATACTTCATTCCATGCCATAAGACTAGTGATGTTCATGTTGCAAAATTATTTTTCAAAGAGGTGGTAAGAGTACATGGTCTACCAAAAAGCATAGTTTCATATCGAGATACCAAGTTTGTTGGGTATTTCTGGAGGACTTTATGGAAGAAGTTGAAGATTGATTTAAAGTTTAGTTATACACATCATCTGTAGACTTATGGATGGACAGAGGTGGTGAATAGGAGTTTAGGCAACTTGCTAAGATTCTTGGTAGGAGATAAGCCCAAGGGATGGGTTTTGATGTTACCACAAGCGGAGTTCACATACAACAATTCCATCAACAAAAGTACTGGTAAATATCTATTCTAGATTGTATATGGTAGTAGTCCAAGAAATGCTTCTGAGTTGAGGAAGATGGATATAGGAGAGAAAAGCAGTGCCAAGGTTGAATACTTTGGAGAGCACCTAAAGAACTTGCATGAGGAGGTAAGAAAGCATATCAATAAGATGAATTCATAGTGCAAGGCTAAGGTAGATCAAAAGAGAAGATTTAAGGAGTTCAAGGTTGGAGATGAAGTCATGGTTCATTTAAGCAAAGAAAGGTTCCCAATGGGGACATATAATAAGTTGAAGATGAAGAAATTTGGACCATGTAGGATCTTGAAGAAGCATGATTCAAGAAATTCATATGAGGTTGAGCTACCAAGTGGAATCAACATCTCCCCTATGTTCAACATTGCTTATTTAACAAAATATCGTGAAGGTGGCATAGAGGATGGACCAACAGAAGAATAGTGGAGTATCCCAACATCTACTACAAAGGAGGAGATAAAAGAGATCTTAGATAGCCATGTGGGAAGAAGTACTCGGAACAAACAATATGAATAATATCTAATGAAGTGGAAAGGAATGCCTATCAAAGATTCTTCCTGGTTGTCTAAGGCAGAGGTTGACCATTTGGGTTTTCCTCAAACACCTGAGATGTGACAAGGTCACTTCTCAAATTACCCTAGGTGTTTGATGTAGGAGCATCCAGTGGTGTAAGGGCAATCTTGCATCACCTAAAAATGATGATTTTGTTTTCTTTTATTTTCAAATTTTGTATCTTTGGATACCCAATTTCTTGAATAATGATGTAGAACCTTCAGTTTTTCCAACTTGCTAAAAAATAGCCAACTGCTATTTTTAGAAAGTTTGCATTTGAGCATGTATGGAAGCAAAAATTTACTCAAGGCTTTGGAATTGAAAAATATGACCTTTGGTGAAGGAATTGGCCAAAGATCACTTGTGGACTAAAAGATAGTAGAGTTTTCGTTTCTTTAAAAACTCCTGAAAAAGTTTCAAAGTCAAATATGAGGCACTTAGAGGCCCCTGTACGACCCTAAAAATGGGTAGAATCAATAGAGCAGATTCGTAGTGCGTAGAAAAATTAATGAGATTTCCAACGCATGAAACAGTTCATCAATCGGATGCCTATATCAAAAGTTATGGCTCTTGGAAGTTGACCTATTTTTGGAGGGAGTTACAATTTTGAAATTTTGGCTGGAAGGTCATAAAAAAGGGCTATTTATGACCAATTTTGGAGAATCCTTTGGGGTAATAGAGAAAAAAGGGAAAGTGAAGAGTCAAGAAAAGTAGGGAAAATAAAAACCCTAGCTGATTTGAAGCTACAGAAGACAGAAGGTTACTAAATCTAGAGAAAGGAAAATGTAGTGTGTTGTAGCCTGTTGAGAATTCATCCTTTGATTTGATTTCAATTTCTATAATATAATTTGTTGTCCAAATCAATTAAAGAATATTCCTATTTTTTATGTATATTGTGTTATTTTGTGTTTTGGGATTGACCCGCTTATCACCACTAGGAGACTGGAAGCTTATCCTTAAATATTATGGTGAAATAAAACCTAAGATACACTTAGAAAATTGCATCAAGGAATGCGAGAACCTGAGGGAATATGATGAAAGATTGTACATTCAACTTTTCTATTGCACCTTATTGCCAATCACAAAAACTTGGTACATAAGCCAAGAAAAGAGAAGAAAATAGGGACTGCCACATGATACAAGAAGACTTTTACAAGAGATTTTCATTTTATAGCCCTAGTATACATCTTAATAATGCACTAAAAAATATGAAAACAATAATATTTTCACCCATGGATGAAGTAAAAGATATGTGCAAAGACAAGAAATATCAGCCACCACCACCTAAGGAGAAGGGTAGTTGGAAACTTATAGAGTGAATGGATAAAATAGATACCCCACAGTAAAAATTATGCTCTAACACAATAAAGGGAAATGAAGATGAGGATCCTAAGAACCTTGATGTTGAAGTTAATGAAGGAGAAAGGGAGGCAGTCTCTAACAATGCATTGATAAATGAATACTTTAATCAACCTCTAAGAAAAAGGAAAAAAATATAGCGACAAAGGGAAGTCCTAAACTTTAAAAAATTGGAGATTAGTTGGAAAAGAGGCAAGTCATGTAAATTGTTGAAATATTAAGAGAATATGAAGAGTTATTTCCTTGCACATTTATTGACCTTAAAGGTATAAAGGATGAAGTAAGAATGATGAGAATTCAACTAAAAGAGGTTGCAAAACCATAGATGAAGAGACCATACAAATAAACCCTAATGTAAATACTAGGGTCAAAACCAAATTGGATAAGATGCTAGCAAAATGCATAATTAAATCGGTGGAAGATGTTGAATGGATTAGCCCATGGTCATACATCATAAGAAAATGGGAAAAATATGAATATGTGTCAAATTTATGGAGCTTAATAAGGCTTGCATCCATGAATTTTTCCACATCATTGATAGAAGTATTAGACTTAGTAGCAAGAAGAGAAGTCTATTCATTTATTGATGGTTTCTTAGGATACTGCTAGGTTATGATCCAAGAAGAAGACCAACCTAAGACTACATTTGCAATTGAATGGGGGTATTTAGGTATACTGTAATGTCATTTGGCTTGAAAAATGTACCTATGGTGTTCATTAGAATAATAATAAATGCATTTAAATATTTTATTCACAACTTCTTGGAGGTATACTTGGATGACTGGATGGTGTATGGACATATTAAAGATCATGTGCAAGTACTCTAGATGATGTTGGAAAGATGTAGGAGCTTGTAAATTTCATTGAATCTGAAGAAATATTTGTTTGCGGTACTATTTGGCACATTGCTTGGCCATATTATATGTAAGAAAGGACTAATTGTAGACCCACTAAAGGTGGCAATAATCCTAAACTTCCCACCTCCTATGATAGTAATGGAAGTACAAACATTCCTAGGATATACAATCTATCACCAAAAATTCATTAGAGGATATGTGGCAATCGCTAGACCTATAGAAGAATTATTGAAGAAGAAAACTAACAAAACTTCCCAATGGACAAAGTACTGTTAATAAGCATTTGATATACTAAAAAAGAAGATATCAAAGGGTCCAATTTTGGTATTTCTAGATTGGAATATTCTATTTCATGTTCATGTTGATGCCTCAGGCACCACAATTGGACCTATATTGGTGTAGATGAGAGAAAACAAGGGTCACCCAATTGCGTTTGCTAGACAAAAGCTCTTGCAAGTCAAAAGGAGTTATACAAAAATAGAGGGAGATATTAGCTATGGTCTATGTGCTACAAAAAATCCACCATTATTTATTGTCCACTTCATTTATATTTTTACAGATTATGAGATGTTAAAGTACTTAATGAATATAATAGTTATATAAGTCATAATTTGTAGATGGCTACTACTCTTATAGAAGTTTGGTTTTAAAATCATGATAAAACTAAGGAAGGGCCTAATTATCTATCTAGAATTGACACAAGGGAAGCGCTAGAGCTTCTTGATGAAGAATTACCTAGCACAAACTTATTCCACATAAATGTGGTACTAGAAGAGCTTACTAATGTCACACAATTACTATCCATAGGAAAATTCCTTGAGGATAGCTTAAAAAATTAAAGGGATAGATTATTATGGAGATCACTACCTTACACCCTGATTGAAGGAGAATTGTATATAATAGGAATAGATGACACCATAAGGAGGGTTGTGCTTCAACATAAAAGATAAAACATACCATGTGAAGCAAACGAGGGGATATCTAGATGGCATAAATCTACAGAAGGACTGTAATGAGGGTAATTTTGGAAAGATTATTATGGATTGCACTATTCAAGGACATAAATTTTTATGTTAACAAGAAACGTGGTTTATGTCAAAGGGTAGGAAAAATTACCACAAGAGATGAGATGCCATTATGGCCTGTGTTAACTCAAGAACTTTTGAAAAATGGGCTATATATTTTGATGTAATCATGATAGGTCCAAGAAGGACTTTCCAACCATGTAACCCACAACAAAAGATTAACCACTATTCACAAGAACACACACATAATAGATATAATTTTAAGATAATCACTAAAATGTAACTACAAGATTTGCCACAATGGGCCCTCTTACATGCTAGGCCACAACCATTTCATTACATTAAGATTATCCAATATTACACAAATGGATAGTTTCCACTAGGGCTTCCTACATGTAAAAACACTACACTATGGAATCACCACTTTATGATTTGTAACCGATGATTCATTACTATAGACTTACTGCAATGGCTATGGAATGAAATGACTAGAAATACAACAAACCTTATTGGATACCTTCAAATTTTATCCCACGATATGCTATTCTTCATTACACTTTGTCACTCTGATCTCATCTCCTCACTACTGAACTTACCTTGTACACCTCTACTCTTCTAGTCTTTTTCACTTACTATCTATTAATTCAAAACCTCTTATTTATACCATCCTCAAGGTGCTCACATGATCTATGTTATCCTGAAGTTGGCGTAACTATTAAAACTACATGAAACATGTTGCCAACTAAGCATAACAAACTTACAAATACAATGGTCCAATGGTGGAGACTCTCCACCTAGCACACCTTAGATCTTCACAATGACTACTAGCACCTAACATATATTCCCCTTTGGTACAAACCCAAAGTAACCTTCCACAAAGTAGAAATAGTTCTAACTACTCACACTATCAGACCATAGTCATACTGCTAGCCAAATATACAACTTCCACTTGAACTTTAACTGCAAATATAGGAACAACATATGAAACTTATACCACAATTGTAGAACCTAATTCTATCATGTGGTGAAATTCACCACCATTTACTACCACAAACTGCTAACCACAAACATACATCCACACATGACTATCAAATTAGACTAAAATTCTTCTTTCCTTAGACATGACACCATATTCTCAATTTTCCCAGGGATTTGCCTACATCGGACTCCTCAAGTAAATAAAATTTAAGTCCCTCAATTTCTAGGTTAGTCTACAACTCCTACTTGAAGGTTGCACTTTTCTACCTCTTCAACTTGTTCTTTCCACCTCCTTAGGTATGCCTCAAGTGATCCACCCTGAGTGCTACTTTCTCCCATGTTGTTCATCACTCTATTCCACAAACTATCTTGTGTGTTATTTTTTTTGGATAGTATTCAGTCATATGCTACTTGCCCTTGTCAATAATCAACCCCTAACATTTGTCAATTTCCTTCTTGGCCAACTCATATCCTTCTATTATGCTTTCCTTGGATACCATTTCTTTAGTACAACTTGTCATCCTCTTATTCATCTAACCTATGCTCTAAAACACTTCTTTTGCATTTGTAGTGCTGACATCCATTCCAACAATGTTACACATCTTTGGAATCAAAAGATATCATCCCTCCCTAATGTACACATCAGTGCTGTTGTAAAACTATCCTTCACTTACCCTCAATGACTTCAATTTTTGCTTCTATCCATCCTTCCAGATTAGGTATGTGTTATCTCTCCTATCATACACTTCCTCCCTATTGAATTGCCATGGTATTTCCAACATAAGATGACACAAATCCATTAGCATATTATCACACAACACCTCATCATGGTATGCTCGTATGTTGAACCTTACCCAACTCTATTCCTCTACCAAAATCTAGTCTCCCTACTACAACCAGGATATTCAATATTGGTGTGAATGTTTCATCCTACTCAACCTCAAATTGTTAACCATCTCCTTAGACACAAAGTTATTCGTGCTAACACTATCCACTACCACCTCACAACATTTACTACCTTCCTTACATATGGTCCTAAAAGACTCTTCCTTTTTGCTAGCTCATCCCTCCTATCACACCTCAAATCCCTCTATGAAACAAATAAATCCCCACACTCAAGATCCCTCTTAGATGTGGGAGACTGCTCATCACCAAGTGTAGCTCTTGTACTATCCTCTTCCCTCCTTCCTTGACACTCGAATTCCCTATGTCCTTCACTGCACCTAAAATAAGTTCCTCTAAATTATTTATGCCTTATATCATCCTCTCCCTTGTTGGGTATATCTTCCATGATCCTCTCTAGCCTCTTTATAGTATTTTCTACCCTTTCATCTTTGTGGTAGTTTCCATCATCATCTCTACCTTTGTGGTAGCTACTATAGTCACCTTCTTTGTTGCTGCAATTTCCCTTATCATCTTATTTCTTTGTGTGGTAGGGACCATGACCTACTCTTTCATTGTGGTACTGGTTACCTCTCCTTTGGCCCCTTGGGTTTGCTCCCCTATTACCACATCCAAGTTTGTTGTTTTAATTCTTCTCTTCTCTCCCTCTTTGGTAGCTTTACTTTTCCTCTTTTTTTTAGTTCAACTTCTTTTTTGCACTGAGATCCAACTACTAGGCCTCCTCAACTATCTTGATATTCCATACATCTAACTCCCTTGGATGGATTTCCTTAGTTCATTGATGTACTTGGCCACTTTCTTAGCCCCTTCCTCATGATATCCTAACCTAATTGTTAGCCAATAGTATTCCTTAGCGTACTCCTTCACAATCATATTCCCTTGCCACAAATTGTGCAATTCCTTCAACAACTCCAACTAGTAGTTTAGTGAGATGAACTTGAATTTTAGCTTTTCCACCATTTTGTCCCACTTTACAATGCAAGGCTTTCCCTTCCTATTCTGCTCTATCTATAATTCCTTCCATCATATAATCACATGACCTTTCAACTTGGTCTTGGAAAATTTTACCCAATCTAGGTGTACAACATCCTCATACTCAAAATGTTCCTCTAGATCGATGATATGATTAATCAGGTCTTTAGGATCCAAGTTCCCAAAATAGTTTGGGATATTCTGATACCACGGTTTCATACTCTAATGGTCTACTACCACTTGATGGATTAAAGTTTAACACTTTCACCAATCACACTCAGCTTTACCAGACATCCAAATAGATTTTACAACTTGCTGTAAAAAAGGTGACAGGACTATCTTGTAAAACACTATTGATAGGCTATCGACACTATAAATTTAAGTTTAGTTCAAGAAAGCTACATGAATTGTCATCACTCAACTATAGAACATAATGAACAAAGATTTAATCTTTCATTCCATTCAACCTAGTCGGCCACTACTACAAAACATCACAAACTGTGCAAAATCACATCCACACAATGTATCGATCCACATGCTAGACAGTCCATCCCTATATGCTTTATTTGGCTTCTTAAGCTCGTCGGTCTCTAATGAGCCTTTATCTCCTTTGCTTGGTCTCAACTATTTGGCCTTTGGCCACATTCAATTTCTTCTTATCGGCCTGGTCTATTCTTTTCTCCCTCACCCTGCTTACCATTCACCATTAATCTCTCCTTACACTTGCTATCCATTCTCTTTTTCTCTTTTCCTTGTCTTCTATTCTCTTTATGTGGCCTTGACTCGACATCTGCCACTTTCTTTTCCTCTATCTCTCACCACTCTCTCTCTTTCTCAATCTACCTCTTCTCACGACCTCCTTCCCTCGATTCAGCCTTCCCCATCTCAGCCTTCTTTTTGCATATCTTCCATTTTCGATCTGATGAATCGGCCTCCTCTATTCGGCCTTTTTTTCCTTTCTCCTTGCAGTGATGTTATCTCCTTTTTTTGTCCACCACTCTCTCTAACCATTTACAGTGAGTATAACCATTGCGGCCATTACAAGATAGTCTCTGAATGCTATGCCCTCATTGTGTAGCATTACCTGTCACTTCCCTAAGGTTGCCAAAACACTCCAATTAACTACACAATTCTGTAACTCCCAAAATAGCAATCAAACCACCCCAAGACAACCCACTATGCTGCAATCATTACAAAGATGATTGCCACATTCACCTCTCCTTCAGTTCATTCATAACCTCTCAAAACAATAACTGATAATGCGGATCAAGATTGTCCACTTTTGAAAAACAACTAACTCTCGACAGTTTCTGTTGTTCAATGATAGGAGAGTTTGCAGACTGGCGACATGATTCTTCTTACTAACTAGTGACAGGAACTAGTCTCAACATTGTAAGCGACAAGAGGATAAAATGCAACGTAATAGGAGGCTACACCATAACACCTCCAAACACTGAAACCAACAAAACACCACAGAAACCCAAAACTGAAATGAAAATTTAAACCCAAAATTGGATGAAGAGCGATGCCCTTGCATTAGACTCCCCAGGGACAAAGATTATGTGCTCTCACACATGTGGTCCTTCCGCAAATTTACCAAAATTTCTTCTTCTTTCACTTCTTCCAGATTCTCTCTGGCTTATATGCTATATTCCTCCAATATTGTTGTGCACCGCTATCTACTATCCTCACGAAACTATCTTCAACAAATTCCATCCTCCTCTGATTTCTAATTCTCTTTTCATTTATATCTAACACATCATAAAAAAATGGAAAAACTTCCATATCTTCAACATTACCTACTGCATTATCAACATTTACCATTCTACATCTAACTTTCTTTCCAGCCACTCTTCCTCCATGGCCATCTGTTGCAACAAAATACTTTCAGACTCATCCTTTATCATCTTCCTCTCAAAATCTTTAGTCCTCATCCATGCAACAACTTTTAGAACACTATCTTCCATCTCCTTTGCTGTCCCACTTATTCTCAAACCCTCAATCTTTTCATTCCACTCTTGCTCAATGGCTGCAATTAGTCTCCACAAATCATCTTTAGTGTTCTCTGTTGCTACTCCTTCTATTGCTACATCATATTCATCATTCTTTTGTTTGTCTTCTCCTTTTCCCTCTTGGATCACTATTATATCCAAATCTACATCTTTAGGTTCTTTACCAGATACCATTGCTGTCCTCTTTTGATATTAAACTCTTTCATCCAACTTCTCCATCTTTCTTTCACATCTACATTTCTCAATCTACCTCTGTTTACCTTCTTGCCTCTTTTGGTATTTTCTCCTCTTCATCTCCTTCTCATCCACCATCTTCCATATTTCTTCCTCATACTCATCCATCTCCCAATCACTATCCATCTCATCAACATTGGCAACTTCCTTAAAATAATAATTTTCACTCAAAGCCTCATAACCATCATCAAACTTAGATTGCCCTTATGGCACTTTGTTTATCTCCTTCCTATCTTTTTCAACAAGATTAAAAATATCATTACTTAACTCAACTTGCTTACCTTTCACAACACATGGGGCATTCTTCAACTTTTTCCACTCTAGTGCCTCCATTCACTTCTCCTCAGGTTCCTTCACAGGCTCTTTGCCAACATCTTCCTTTACAACCTCCATTTTTTTATCAACATCATTTATTGCAGCTCCCTTTGTCTTCTTGGCTGCCATACTCTTCGCTGTCCAAACTTTGTTTGCCTCAACCTTGGACTACCCTCTTTTCATTGTTGTATTTATGCTTCTCATTCCTTGCTTCATTTTCAGCCTCCAATCGCCTTCCTTAGGCCTCCTTGCTGGACACTTCATCTTCAAATCTGGTTGTCTCTTGTTCATCAGCATACCCCTCATTCTTTGCACTATTTTGTTAGCAAAAACATGATAAAAAATATCATTCTCCCTATGTTCTAATTGCTGCTCTGCATCCATCTTTCTCTTTTCCCAACATGGGACTATGTACCCATGATCCACCCATTTTCTTTACTCATAAAATTGTCCATATATATTCACACTTATATTCTCATGATTAAAATTAACATTACAATCTTCATTTTCAAAAAAAAAAAATAGTATTGCAACTTTCCTTTACCTGCTGCCCCAATTTATTCTCTTCATTGGCTTCTTCCATTTCCATCTCTTCCTCTTCATGAGAAACTTGTGCTACATCTGCAACTTCTTCTAAGGCATCATAAAATTCTGGGGCTATCTTTTCATCTTCATCCTCTATTCGAAGATCTTCAGCTTCATGCTCCTCTTTATTTTCAATCACTTTACCATGTACCTCTATTGTAAACTCTATTTCAACCATCCTCCTTTCATTCACATCCTCTATTCTTTCTTCAGGGGCTATTCTTGCCTCCTCTTTCTTCATCTTCAAGGTCTCATTCTTGACCTTAACTATTACATTCTTCATACCTACATACACAGCTACAAACACAATATTAATCAACAAAATAAGAGACCACAATGTCTCCCTTAGTGTCTTCCTTAGGGACACTCTTCTCTCCTCATTTCTCCTTTCCACAAGTGCTACTTGCAGCACTTCTTCCTCCTCTTTCTCTCTTCTTTCATCCTTATCTCTTCTCATGTTCTCTTCAATGAGAACTTCATTCACCACTTCTAGTGCATGTTTCTCATCTGACAACCTCTTGCTGTCCCAACCTCTGTGGGTACTCTTTTCATTCTTATCTATTATTCTCAAGGCATTCATCTTTTGCCTTTTTCTTTTCTCCATAATCATCTTCACGGGCCACTTTACTTTCTTCTCCATTGGCCATACCCAAAAGTATTCCTGGCTTTCTTCTTCTAACCATTACTGCCTTGCAATCAGGTATTGTGCCAAATCTCTTCTCAGTGCTACCAACTCTCTTTTAAAATTTGTATTTTGTTTCTTCATGTTTTCCTGGCTAAGTTGCCTCACTTCGGCGATCTACTTAGCTCTCAATACCTTCTACGCTCTGATACTATAGTTTCATACTCTAATGGTCTGCTACCACTTGATGGATTAAAGTTTCACATTTTCACGAATCACACTCATCTTTACGAGACATCCAAATAGATTTTACAACTTGCTATCAAAAAGGTGATAGGACTATCTTATAAAACACTATTGACAAGCTATCGACACTATGAATTTAAGTTTAGTTCAAGCAAGCTACAGGAGCTGTCATCACTCAACTATAGAACATAATGAACAAAGATTTAATCTTTCATTCCATTCAACCTAGTCGGCCACTATTACGAAACATCATAAACTATGCAAAATCACATCCATACAATGTATCGATCCACATGCTGGACTGTCCATCCCTATCTGCTTTATTTGGCTTCTTAACCTCGTTAGTCTCTAATGGGCCTTTATCTCCTTCGCTTGGTCTCAACTATTTGGCCTTTGGCCACATTCAATTTGTTCTTATCAGCCTGGTCTATTCTTTTCTCCCTCACCCTGCTTACCATTCACCATTAATCTCTCCTTACACTTGCTGTCCGTTCTCTTTTTCTCTTTTCCTTGTCTTCTATTCTCTTTATGTGGCCTCGACTCAACATATGCCACTTTCTTTTCCTCTATCTCTCACCACTCTCTCTCTTTCCTCAATCAGTCTCTTCTCATGACCTCCTTCCCTTGATTCAGCCTTCCCCATCTCGGCCTTCTTTCTGCATATCTTCCTTTTTTAGCCTGATGAATCGACATCCTTTATTTGGCTTTTTTTTCCTTTCCCCTTACAACGATGTTATCTCCTTTTTTTTTGTCCACCACTCCCTCTAACCATTTGCAGTGAGTATAACATTGTAGCCATTATAAGATAGTTTCTAACTGCTACACCCTCATTGTGGAGCATTACCTGTCACTTTCCTAAGGTTGCCAAAACACTCCAATTAACTACACAATTCTGCACCTCCCAAAATAACAATCGAACCGCCCCAAGACTGCCCACTATGCTGAAACTATTACAAAGATGCTTGCCACATTCACCTCTCCTTCCATTCATTCATAACCTCTCAAAACAATAACTAACAATGCGAATCAAGATTGTCCACTTTTGGAAAACAACTAACTCTTGGCAGTTTCTGTCGTTCAGTGACATGAGAGTTTCCAGACTAGCAACATGATTCTTCTTACTAACCGATAACAAGAATTGGTCCTGGCATTGTAAGCGATAAGAGGATAAAATGCAATGCAACAGGAGGCTACAGCATAACACCTCCAAACACTCAAACCAACAAAACACCATAGAAACCCAAAATTGAAACAAAAATTCAAACCCAAAATTAGATGCAGAGCGATGCCCTTGCATCATATTCACTCTAGTCCTCTTACTAATGGCAGTTATGGTCTTTAACATCCTAATATAGTCTAACCCTGAGATTCTTATAAGATAATCAGAATTAGTAGCTTAGACAACATACAAATCACAACAATATATCACATGAGAATAATTTATTTTTTATGCATTTACAGTAGTCTAAATCATGAGGAGTGAAAGGAATCACAATAAATTCAATCTCCTTTCTCTTTGATTACAATACTCTTCTCAAAAATTGTAAACCCTTCACAAGTTGCAGTCAATCCTTATATACTTCCCATGGGAGGAAGTTCAATAGTCGCACCAGAAAACTAAACGATCGTAGGCCTTGAAACCATAATTTGACATGTGTACCAAGCTTACAAAAAGTTCTATTAGCCATTGGAAACTTTGGAAGAAGAAAAATAGTTCTTGAAGTAGTGCGTCAAAGTTTCCAAAGGAGTCAGGAACTTATCGAGAATTTCTAGTTCACTAGGAACTGCCTAACCATCGGTGATTTCTACCTCAAGTGGAACCACTCGATAACCACAAAAGTCACTTTTCTTTGCAAAAGTCTTCATCAGAGATTTTAAAGACTCTAGGAACTGTTCCAATTTATCAAGGTTTTCCACCCAACTTAGAACTATCCGATTCTAAGAAGTTTGTGAAAGTTGTCAGAGAATTCCAAGGCATTCAGAACTGTGTGATCAATTATAACTCCATTGATTATATAAGTGTTGAGACACTTCACCAAGGAAGGAGAACCCATTAGACATTTGGATGGGAACAAGAATGGTCAGGGATTTCAAGTGTTCCTGGAGCACCTTGAAACTCTAAAATCTTGTAAGGATACCTGTCGGTGATTTTTGAAGGAGTTGGAACTTTGTGAATCTTCAACCAAATAGAATAAATATAAAGGCTTCATCAGGTATTTTGGAGACAATAGGAACCATTGTAAATGGTTGGAGGTTTCTGGATACCAATAGGAACTCAACGCTTAATTGGAATAGTCAGAGATTTCTGAGCTAGTTGGAACTGCCCAATTAAAGGGAACTCCACTAAAAGACTAAGTATAAATCCATCAGAGATTCCAATAGGAACAAGAACCCATCAGATTATTCCAATGTTCCTGAAACATGTCAGAAGTATGAGTTTTTTCCTAAATAGGTCCAAAACTCTAATTTCTCCCAAACTTAGTCAATTTTGCTCAAATTTCCACCAAATTTAATTTGGAGATACCTATTTGACTCTTATTCAAGGTGAAGTCTTTACTTGTTCTAAAAAATAGCCCCTGAAACAAATCACTAAAAATAACTGCAAAATAACAAAAGAGAAGACAACAAAACTAGATTTTTTTGGGTGACATAGGATTGCTTGTGAACCCGGATGCTCCTCCATCATACACACTAGGTAAGTGAAATGTTCCATGAGTGTACAACTCATGAAAATTTAGGTATGGAATGGGAATTCTATACTTAACCAATTCTGAAGCTTTCATCCAAGAGGCTTCATTTGTTGAGCTCTATTCTTCCAATGAACAAGATGTTCCATATATTCTTTCCCCCTTGTTCTTTTAGCCACTTGGGAATCAATTAGTTTTTCCACCTCTTCAAATTTATTCTCAGGCAACTGGTGTACCCATCCTTGTGCATCCTACAAATTTGAATTTATATTCCCTTGTGTACTTGTTTCTCCTTCATAATATTTGTACAAATCAACAACATTGAAGATGGGAGATATATCTATTCTTGTTGGAATTTCAATCTCATAGGCATTGGATGAAAACTTTATCAACACCTTACATATTCCTATCTTCTACTATTTCAACTTATTAAATGTTCCCCGAGGGAACTTCTCTTTTGTCAAATGTGTAAAACTAAATCTCCTACTTCAAACTCTCGTTCGCTCTGATGCATATCAACATGCTGTTTATATTTCATGACACTCTTCTCCAAATTTCCTTTCACTTTTTTATGTAACTCTTGAAGGTATTTAGAAAAATCCTCTACACCATCACTTTTTCTACCTAAATCTGCACTATCTCTCAATTCATCAACACTCTAGGACTATATCCATAAACAATGTAAAAGGGACTTTTCCCTACACTCGTATTGACTAGATTGTTGTAAGAAAACCGTACCTGTGCCAATATCAAGTCCCATTAATTAGATTTATTCCCTACCAAACATCTCAAAAATTACCAAGACTTCTATTTACAACCTCAGTTTGACCATTAGTTTGAGGATGGTAAGTTGAACTAAAACCCAACTATGGTCTCATTTTCTTCCACAAGGTGCGCCAAAAATGGCCAAAATGTTTTGTATCTCGATCTAAAACAATAATTTTAGGCAAGCCACACATTCTAACTACCTCCTTGAAAAATAATTTAGCTATGTGGGAAGGATCATTACTCTTCTGACATGAAATGAAATAAACCATTTTTGAAAATCCATCAATAACAACAAAAATAGAATCATTACCTCTTTGTGTTTGGGGTAATCCCAAAACAAAATTCATACTTATTTGTTCCCATGGTCTCTCTAGTATAGGAAATGGTTGAAATAACTCTGTATTCTACCTTGCTTCTTTAGCATGTTGGAAAATTATGCAACCTTGCACCATATTCTTTACATCTGCACCCCTAGCAAGCCAAAAATACCATTCACTCAGTTGTGCCAACATTTTATCTACTCCAATATGTCCACTCAACCCCCCACTATGTTTTTCTCTTATTAAATTTTCCCTCATTGATCCTTGAGGTATACACAATCTTTTTCCTTTGAACAACAATCCTTCTTGAATAAAACATTCTAGCCATGGTGTTCTATCTTTGTCTACTAGATTCTTACAAGATATCCATGCTTCTTCAAAATCTACATCTTCTTCATGCAACTCCTGCATAGAATCAAAGCCAATGACATTTGCCCTCAACTCATTCAACAATAAACATCTTCTACTCAATGCATCGGATACCCGATTATACTTTCTACTTCTATGTGTCAAAATAAAAGAATAACTCTCCAAAAATTCAACCCATTTCATATGCTTTTGATTCAACTTACCTTGGCTATTTATGAATTACATAGCATGATGATCTGTATACAATACAAACTCCTTAGGTAGCAAGTAATGTCTCCATTTCTTGAGTGCTTGTACAATTGCATAAAATTCTTGGTCATACACAAAATATTTTCTCTTGGCTTCACTCAATTTCTCATTGAAGTATGCAATTGGCTTTCCTTCTTTACTTAGAACTCCTCCAATTGTTGTTCCACTAGCATCACAATCTACTTGAAAGACTTTTTCAAAATAAGGCAGCGCACACACATGCTGTTCTATCACTTTTGTCTTTAATAACTGGAAACTCTTTTCTACTGCTACTATCCAAATAAATTCCCTCCTATTACCTTTCATAGTGTCTGTAATAGGTGCACAAATTCCAAAAAAATTTCTAATGAACTTCCTCTAGAAGCTCGCCAAGCCTTGAAAACTTCTGGCTTCAAACATACTCCTTGGTGAAAGCCAATCCAAAATTTCCTTGACCTTTTTTGAATCCATTTTTAGTCCATCTTTGAAAACAAAAAAACCCAAAATATACCAATTCATTCTTCATAAAATTACATTTCATCAAATTTATTACCAGCTTTTCCTCTTTCAAATTTTACAAGACTGCCCTAACATGCAACAAATGTTTTGCTAATGATTTACTAAAATTTAGAATATCATCTAGATATACAATCACGAACTTACCAAGAAAAGGCTTCAACACTTCATTCATCAACCTCATGAATGTGTTGGGGGGATTCTTCAACCCAAACTGCATTACGAACCATTCATACAAGCCATATTTTTTCTTAAACAATATTTTCCATTCATCTCCTTCCCTTATTCTTATTTGATGGTATCCACTCTTCAAATTAATTTTTGTGAAGTACTTGGCTCTACTAAAATAATCCATCATATCATCTATTTGTGGCAATCAAAACCTATACTTTATGGTTATTTTGTTAATTTCCCTTGAATCTATACACATTCACCACTCTCCATCCTTCTTTGGTGTCAACACTACTAGTACAACACATGGACTGAGACATTACTTGATCAACCCCTTATCCAACAATTCTTGCACTTGCCTATTAATCTCCTCATTCTCCATTGGTGTCATTCTATATGGTGCTTTATTCATCAAACTCGTACCAATTATGAAGTCCATACAATAACTTATATTTCTCATATGTGGCAATCCATCTAGAAACTCTTTCATCATTATGTCTGTAAATAATCTTCTAGAATTTCTTGAATTTCTTTTGGCAACTCTTCCTTCTTCTCTGCTATCATAGCTATTATAGGTCTAGGAATAAAAGCATAACATGCTCCCTCTTTCTTCAATCCCTTCAAAAATTTCTTTCCAGAAATCAAAAAGACTCTTGGACTATTTTCTACTTCTTCCTCTTTATCCTTCACTGAATTCAAGGTAAATTCTTTTCCATCCTTCTTTATCTTATATGTATTGGTTATTCCATCATGTACAACTTGTCTATCAAATTACCAAGATCAGATATGACGTGCATCCATTGGTAGCACATCACATAAAATTTCATTTTTATAACTACCAATTTGAAAGTTCACAAGACATTGTTCACTTACCACCAATTGATATCCCCTTTGCAACCATGAAAATTTGTAGGGACTTGGATACTTCATTTTATTTAATTTTAATTTCTTCATCATCTCTTCTGACACTAGGCTATTAGTGCTTCCACTATCTTTAATGACTTTGCAATATTTACCAACCTTTTTGCATCTTGTTGTAAACAAATTTCTTCTTTGGGCTGGTTCATGTTTTTCCTTTTTTGGATTTAATAAAATTCTTCATAGCATCAAAGATTCTCCATTCTTAGGATGTTCTGGACACTTTGGTGAAGCCAAGATTTCCTTATTTGCCTATGCAATATTAATTCTTGTTTCTTTTCCTTATCCACCACTTTGCTGTATCTGAGGACATTCAAACACCCTATGCCCAGTTTCTCCACATTGAAAACATGTACCATTGAATTCTCTTCCTTTGACTCTTCCAAAAGATCCTCTACCTCTGGAATAATCACCTCTTCCTTTGGAATAGTCTTCTCTTCCTTTGGAATAGTCTCCTCTTCCTCTATTATCTTGTGTGTAGGTTTGAGAGGTGATGACTTCTCCTTCTTTGATTTGATAACCTCTACCACTTCTGGACTATCCTCTTCCATGTGAAAATTTTCCTCTACCTCTAGAATTATTTTGTTTTCTTGCTAGTTTTTCTTCTTCCTTCAAGGCATAGTGATAGGCCAAGAACTTTAACTCCAAATATAGGAACAACATATGTAACTTATACCATAATCGTAGAACCTAATTCTATCATGTGGTAAAATTCACCACCATTTACTACCATAGACTGCTAACCACAAACATACGTCCACACAT
This sequence comes from Cunninghamia lanceolata, assembly GCA_027924645.1. Taxonomy (NCBI): domain Eukaryota; kingdom Viridiplantae; phylum Streptophyta; class Pinopsida; order Cupressales; family Cupressaceae; genus Cunninghamia; species Cunninghamia lanceolata. Next base: position 4,972,921 of record BSBN01001020.1, on the reverse strand, counting down.
GACTATCAAATTAGACTAAAATTCTTCTTTCCTTAGACATGACAACATATTCTCAAGTTTCCCAGGGATTTGCCTACATCAGACTCCTCGAGTAAATAAAATCTGAGTCCCTCAATTTCTAGGGTAGTCTACAACTCTTGCTTGAAGGTTTCACTTTTTTGTTGGCAAGAGACACTGCTATGCATGATAGGTGTTGTCATTGATGGAAACTAAGTCTATCTTACACATCTTCATGACATGATTTGTTCTTACCGGAAGTCAAAGTGAAGATTTGTCTAAGTTCGGGTAGTCAGAAATAGAGCATGTGACAGGGTCTAGTATCTTGGTCTGGATCTCTCTGGTGGCAAATCATAGTGTGCTACAGATCTGAGAGAGTAATAAGGATTGTTAGGACTATCTAAATATAGGAATTTAGCCTCCGATGATTAAGGATTCAAAAGTTATAAGCATCTGAGTATCGGGTTCTAGTTAGTCAGTACAGTCAGAAGAAGAACATGCTAACCTAGTATTTGATCTTGGTCCGGATGAAGAAAAGTTGTTGGTTAAGCAATTTGTGGTAATCAGTGGTATTGGCTGATATGATTGATTATTTGAGAACACATATTTTTGGTCCGCATTGATTGTGCATGGATTCAGTCGACAGAGCAGAGTTCTTAACAAATGTTCTAAGTTTTCTTAAAGCTGACTACAGTTGATTGAATTTCTTGATGCAGATATATATAGCCAATGGATTTGAGTGTTTTGTGGTGTGTCTGTGTGTGAAGGTGTGATGGAGTAAGTGCGAAAAAGGTAGAAAGAAGTGCAAAGATAAAGATCCAAGCTCAGATTATGGCCTAAGAGTGGAACAAGGAAGAATAAGGATGAAGTGTGTAAAATCAGTATTCTGTGCTTAATTGGAACTAAACTTCTGCATTGGTAGATGCTATTCATCAGTTTAAACAGTCTGTAATCTTCTTATCATTTTTTTAGGTAGTGAGCCTCTTGGAGCAGTGAGCTCTGGGTAGTGCGCCTTGAAGGAACATGCCTTCCCCATTTGTAATACTTTTAACAAAGTATAATTTCTTGTGGGTTAACCCCCACTGTGGTTTTTCCCTTAACTGGGTTTCCACGTAAAAATCCTGGTGTTATATGTGTTGATTATGTTTCTGCTCATGTGTTGTTGATTTATGCTTTCATGCTTATATCATTAATTTGTTAATAAGTGATAAAGAAGGTAAATTGCTGCAAGTGATAAAAAGTTTTTGAGACAACTGATTCACCCCCCCTCTCAGTTGTCTGCCCTTATTTCAACAATTGGTATTAGAGCCAAGTTCCTTGGAAGAAGTTTAACAACTTGAGGAAGATCTGGGAAGGTATTAAAATGGATCCATACAACCTCCAGGAATAACTTAAGCTTTCTTTAGAAGATCTTGATTAGTCTAGAGCAGAAGTTAATGAACTTCAAGAGAACCTTAAGGATGCTGAAGACTTCATTGAGACCTTAAAAGAAAAATTGAGCAAATCTAATGAAAAGAAGAAGGAGCTACTTCTTCAACAAGGAAATCTGAATGAAGACAGTGACAAGGATAAGGACCTAAAAGAAAAGATAAGGGAATGTGAGAAGTTAGCTAAAGAAGTTGTTGTCCTAAAGCATGAGATGGAATCCAGGGTGATGAGGCTAACCAAGGAAATTGAAGAAAGGAAGAAGACTGAAGAAAAACTAAATCAATCTCTGAAAGAAAGATTAGAAGAATGCTATAGATTGGATAGAATATCTGGTCATCTAGAGTCTGATCTACATGAAAGCAGAGACAATGAGGAAGAACTTGAAAGGCAAATTGTTATTCTCAAACATGACCTAGAAGTTGCAAATGAATACAAGGAGAAGTTCAAGATAAGATTAGCTAAACTTGAAGTACCACTTGAGAATCAGAAGAAGGATAGTGATCAGCATGGTCTTGGGTATGAGAAAGGTGAAAGCTCCAGATCTGTTCAAAGAAATCCTAAACCAAGGAATCAAAGAAACAAACCTAGAAGACCTTTGGTAAGACAACCTAATGCTCAAAGGTATCCATCTTTCAATGGAAATTATTTCAATTGCAATAAATTTGGTCATAGAGCTACTCAGTGCAGAAGTAGAGTGAATGAAAATGGTCCATCTTTCTCTAGTTAATACTTCAATTGTAAAAGGTACGGTCATAGATCCAATGAATACAAAAGTATGATGAACTACTCTAAAAAAAAGAAATGTCAATTCTTTCAATGGCTACTATTTTGCATGCAATAGATTTGGACATATGGCTAATTAGTGTAGATCAAGAGGAAATCAATCAAATGGGCAAAGAAATGTTCTGTGCTTCAATTGTAACTGATCCAGTCATGTTGCAAGATTCTACAGAAGTAGGAATGATGACAGAAAAGGTCTAGTAAATAGAAAATCGGATGAGCAGAGACAAGACAAAGGCAAGGGAAAAGTTGATGTGAATGAAGTCTAGAATGAAATGAATAAAACATGGGTAAAGAAAGGTAAAATGAATGTTGACAATGGGTCTACACCAGAATCTGGTGCTGATAATTCCTGTGAGAATTGAATTAGGAGATATGGCTTAGGGGGACCTGCATTGAAAATCAAATTCCCCCAACTAGTAAGTGGGTGTCTAAATCTGGCACAATGAATGAAGATAGAAAAGCCTATTTTAGATATGTTAAAGCAAATTCTAGAAGAAAAGAAGCAAATATGATTGATTGCGGAGCAATTGAAGTTCAACTATATACAGAAACAGTGTAACTGAATGTATTAGGGCAACACATTTATTACAATGGAGAATTAGGTTTTGTGGAGCATAAAAGGAAATCCTTTCATCATTTGGATCACTTTTGCATTCAAAGAGAGCAAGCAGAAGAACACATGAGCTAAGATTTCAAGGATTTGAAGTGCTACCGGTGAATTCATCAACTAACCCTAATTCTGTGAAAAAGCTATTTTTCTGCGAAGCTTTGAACTTGTAATCTTTTGCAATGGCTACACCTTTGGTTGTTGATATCACTGAAAGGCCCTGACCCAAATTCAAGAAGCATCCACACAAATCAGTAGAAGTCGACCCATAAGGTGCATTTTCAAATGTTCCATATGGTGTATTGCATGTTGAAGATATTAGGGTCTATATTTATGCGAGCATAGATGAATTTATAGATTCAAGGTTTGTAGATTTGTTCGAGAATCATCTATGGGATGAAATTCACAGTCTTAAACTTGAGTATAAAGCACTGCACAATAAACATTTCATTCAGATTATGGGGTTTGCAACCTTAGATGAAGATGAATGGGTCCGGTATGTTTTAAGTCGAATACATGATGATTTTATATGGCTAATGAAACCCTTCAAGATCACCAAGGACGCCATCAAGGCCATGACAGGGTTAAACTCATTTGGTGGACTACCAATGTTGAAGGCTGTAAAGAATCAAACTGTGACTGATGCAACTAGTGCCAAATTTGACAAAAAGGCAATGACTATTAATGACATTAGTGATCCAGATGTTAAGTTTGCTTCAATGGTAATTGGTTAAAAAATTTATCATTCCAATAGAGAGAACTCTATTTCCGGAATGGCCATATATGCTACATACAAAATATTAAGAGAGAATGCTAAATATGACTTGTGTGAGTTATTGTAGAACCAACTAATTGAGAACTTGAACAAGATCAAGAAAGACAATAAAAACACCTTTAAATATGGTACATTGATTCTATGTCTATTTTTCTACTTCATGAATGAGGTACCTAGAGTAAAGGGTGTGCACTAGACTAATGACGAGCCAGTTGCTATTCAGATAAGAGATCATCTACATAGCATTGGTGACTATAAAGCATAGAAAACTGAGATCTAGGGATACTTCAAGAATTTTTAGAATATGATTCATTCTAGGGAAAGAATCCCTAAATCGGTTGTTGAGAAGTACAAAAATGAAATCTGTTTCATGGTGGACACTGATCAGTGCTTAATGGAAGTAGTAGAACCTAGAACTGCTTGGATCATGCCCATGGGGTATGAGGTGGATGAGAAAATTTTGAATATGTATGCTCAACACCTTTTGTCTACAGAATAGAGAGGTAAGGAGTTGTCTATAGAATAGAGAGGTGGACATAGAGGTGGAGGTAGATTTGGATCAAGAAGAGGAGTGTTCACAGGTAGATGTTATCACTGCAATGAGGTGGGACACACATCTTTCAACTGTCTTAAGAAGGATGGTGTTGACAAGACCAAGGATAAAAGAGTTCACTTGGCACAAGAGGAGGAGAAGCCAAAAGAACTAGAAATGTCGTCAACCTCTCCTATGATGGATGGAGAGATGCTCATGGTGGAAAGAGGTAAGATGCAGCAACCACCACAGGTATCTATTTTTAAAACTAATTGTTTGAGCCATGGCACGATATGCAAGTTGATTGTAGATTCAGGTTCTCATGATAACTTAGTTTCTTGGGAAATGGTGAATAAGTTGGGGTTGAAGACTTTTGATCATCCCAGTCCTTACCATGTCACTTGGGTGAGTCAAGAATAGTAGGTAATGGTCACTAAGAAGGCTCAGGTTGACTTCACAATTGGTCCATATCAAGACTCTATTTTATGTGATGTTATTCCTATGACATGTGGGCATGTAATCTTGGGCAGACCATGGCAGTATTCGAGAAGGACAATTCATGATGGGTATACTAATACCTATGTAGTGCACAAAGATGGTAAGAAGTTTAAATTGATTCCTTTACCTTGTGAGGAGAAGAAGGAATAGGTTACAATTTTCTTTGGAGAGAAATTGAAGTTGAATGTGTAGGTTCAGGGTGATTGCACACAGCAGACACAGATGCAACACAAGAAGGTGGATGACAGTCCTAGAGAGCAGCAGGCTTGGGACTTGAGTTATGTTAAGGTAGGGGACATTGAGTGTCCTATAAGGAGCTAGACGAAGGAAAAAAGATAGCAGAGAGTCCAAGGAGGAATGAATCAGAACCTCTAGTTGAGAAGACCTAAAGCATTGCAACAGCAAGGTCCTAGGCAAGGACACCACAACAAGTTTTATGGTTCTAACACTGTTTACAGGAGCCATGCAGGTTGGAGACAGAGAAAGATAACTCTGGGAGAGTTCATGTTTCCTAGTCAGAGGAACTTTCCAACACAGTTGACGAACATTCGGAGCAGATCCCCTAACTCTTGGGACAAGAGTTTTCATCATGCCGGGGAGTATGGTGCAGGAGCACCAAGGTGTCTAGTTTTTACTTGATCTTCTTGTAATTGTTATGAGTCAATAAGGTCTTGGAGACCATCTTAAATGTTGTCTAAGGCTCAGATGCCACTCTTGTAATGGACTATGTCCAATTAGATAGACTCTACTATTGTCTTGTTGCAAGTCCTAGTTAGGACAGTCATATTGCATAGGTAGTCTTAGGGAGTCATTAAATTTTAATAGGTTAGTCATTTAATATTCTCCATGTTTTTTAGCCTTTAAAGGCATCTCAAAATGTGTGATGTGTTAACACCTTGTCCAAGGTTAGGAGAAGGTTAATCTAGAGTTAAAACAAAACATTATGTTAGAAAAAAAAATAGTCCTTGCTGTCCAAAAAGACAGTTTCCTTATTAATCTTTTAAAAACAGCAGTTATAAGACAAGAAAGGTCGATGGTTTTAGGAATTTGGAGGGACCACTTCACTCTAGGCTATTTTTGAGGCTTGTTTTAAGCCAAGAAAAGAGAAAAAGTATGGATTCATTTAGGGGATTTCAAAAAGAAATACAAAAAAAACCATTGTTTGCTGTTTTTCCTTTTTTTTTTTTTCTATTTTGGAAGTCTGTACTACTGTATTGTATGGCTTTGTCATGTAATATTGAATGTTTGGAAATGAAGGTGGGTGAGTTAACTATCCTATAAAGCTAGTTTGATATCTTGACATTGCATGAAGAGAAAGATATAGGTGTAAAACTGAAATCTGCTTTCAAACCTGCTGTCACAGTTTAAGAAATTCACTGTTTTCTTTAGTTTGCCGTACATGTACGGCCCTGTCATGGCACAAGCTTGGGATGGATAGAAAGAGTGTTGAGATACTTTTGTTTTAAACTTGGTTTGGAATCTTGATAAGGAGTTAGAGGGAAGATACCAATGATTTTCCATAAACTATTTTTTATTTCAAAATTGCTGTCTCCTTTAAGAAACTCACTATTTTTTCTATGCATGCCATACTGGTACGGTCTGTAGATGGTTGGTATTTGTAATGCAGGTTTAGGTTGGTTAATTACCTACCCTTTGCATCTTGTTTGGGTTTTTAATACTGCAATAGGAGAGAGTAATCAGGGTTTGTTTATAAGCTATCCAAAAAAAACTAATCAAGAGTTTCTTCTGAGTAACCCAATGAATTTCTCCTCTTTTCTTTGATCCCATTTGCCCTAGTCAGAGGAATGGGTGGTATATTAATGAGGGAAAGGTCTTGTGAAGGTTTGGAAGGGCAAGAGGATAGTTTGGATTGAGTTTGGGCATGTAGATGATCCTGCAGAAATCTTATACTATAAGATTGGGAGAGGACAACAGCAACTAGGTAAGTTTGGTGAGTTTGTTTACTTTGATAATGAGGCTATAGGCATGTGATAGGTTTGGCATGCTACAATGAAGATGAATTTGTCTTGATAAAGATCACCATATGGAGATTAGTGTAATTGCCCTTCTCATGGAGCAGAGAGATTCTATGAATGTCCTTTGAAGACTTTGACAAGGTTGCTATCCTGTAGACCCTGTTTGGTGGGTTAGAGAGAGTCTTGTTAGGAATTAGACATCTTGGAAGGTGTAGATTGAAGTTATTGGGTCAGAGACCATGTGATGGTCATGTGGTGATATGAAAAATGCTAGTTTGAAGCTGATTAGTTACTTTGCTCTACATCAACAACAGTTGAAAGATTTGGGACATATGAGAAGCTAAGTGTGAAACTGCATGTTGAGCTTAGAAATCTTGAAACCAATAAGAAAGTAAGGAAAGAAGTTGAGCAGTTGGCTGAGAATCTAGGCCTCACCAAGGAAGATGTGAGGCAATTTAGGGAAAGAACTAAAAAGGCTAAGAAAGAGAAGCAGGATAAGAAACAAGAAAGTGCTCCGGTAAAATCCTCTTCCTCACCAAGGACCACTAGGAGCTCTACTGCTACTCCTGTTCCCCCAAAACCTGCCAATCCTGAGAAACTGGAAGACAAATCATCCAGTAAGGAAAAGAAAAGAACAAAAGTAATGGCAAAAAGGCCATATGGCAGTTTGGAAAAGGAGGATGAAGAAAAGACAGATTCAGATGATAAGCTTAAAGAGCTAAAGGGCACAGGCACCAAAGCAATCAAAGTGTCTATAGAGAAGCATTCCAGAAGAAAGATGACAAATAAGAAGCAGAAATCAGAGGCAGATATTGAAAAACTAACTCTTGCTGTAGAAGACATTGTCAAAACAATCATTGTTGATGGTAATCTCAAACCAATAACTGAGTTTTATGATCTTTACAATGATGCCAACAAAAGACTTTTGGAAGAAGCCACTATCAAATACTTCAATGTATTCAATTGAGCACTGGTAGAAATTTTGTTAGAAGGGTTGAGAGATAATTTGGAAATTATGAAAGAAGCTACCAAGACAAAAGATATGGAGTTGAGGGAACATGTGTTAACCACTCTATGTCTGGTGATCTCCAGTAGAGAAAATCTTTAAAGAGGTCAACAATGGATTTAGGAGTAAGAAAAGAATGAACAAACTGATGATTGGAGAGATAGAAGAAGTTGTCTAAGAAACTAAACAAATTTTAAGGAAAGCATTAGACAAGAACAAGTTCTTTGTAGTTTTAGATGAACCTACTGATGAAACACCAATTTTGGATGATGAAAAGTAGAAGAAGAATGAGAAACAAATTGGATTAGATGACTCCTATGTTCCAAAAGAGGAAGCAACAAACAAGGAAGATGAAAAGACGACAGATGAAATTGATGATACAGGAGGTATTCAAACTCCTCCAGATCAATCTTGCAAAGAAGATACATAGATTAATGTTGAAGAAGATGATCAAATTGAAGATGATTCATTGAAGAATAAAGAGCATGGATTAGAAGAAAGTGAGGACCAAGAAGTAGAAAAGGCCAAGGAGAAAAATGAAAATAAAGAAGAGATTGCAAAGGTTAATGGAGAGTCTAAGAAAGACAATCTGATTGATAGTACCAGTAAGGATCAGATAGATACACCATTATTTTGGGAAAGAGTGTTAGATTTAGGGCAGACAACTAAGAGGGGGGGTGAATCAGTTGTCTAAAACTTTTTTCCAATTAAGCACTTAAATCCACTTTGTAATTCAGTAGCATAATGTAAAATCAATCATGAAAACATAATGTATTAAATCAAGAGCAGAAACACATTAACACACAGAACACCAAGATTTTGATGTGGAAAACCCAGTTAAGGGAAAAACCACGGGGTGATTAACCAAAGATTGTATTCTCTGTTAGAAGAATAGAAAGAACAAAATGGCACATGCCAATTAGGGCTCACTGCCTGAGCACACTGCTCACAAGAGGTTCACTACCTACAAGAGACACACTATCTACAAATAATAAGTATTACATACATGAACTAGAGAATTACATCTTCACCATGCTTGAATCAGTTCCATTTAAGTCTAATACTTCTACTCTACCTTTCTCTCTCCTCCTCGCTACCACACTCACATCTCCACAAGACACACTTTGAAATGACTTTACAACTTCTTATTTATAAAAGACATTGACTTAAGAATAATCATCTAAGTCGGCAAACATCTACAGGAACATATGCAAGATGTGTAATTCATCCGGTCGGCCAAACTTAGGAAGAACACCATCATCTGGAAGTTATTATTCAATTGTGAGCTCTAACTCTAATACGGACCACCAACATGAACTGGACATAATCCAAGGACCTTCACAAGATTGCCTAAATCACCAAAAACATCCACACTTCATCTGCTTATTGAAATCCTTCTCTCCTTCATCCGAAACCTCAAGAATATAGTCTGTCATCACTGTCACAAAGGAATAGATGCTTGCGGACCTTTAAACCACAAACAAATCATGTTGACACTTCACAAAGACTTCCTCAACACTCCCTCAAATCCACAGAATAGGATAATGCATTTCTGGATCTCACCGGACCTGTCTGTGTCACTTTGTCACCTCTGAACACCTACCGGAACTGGTTTTACTTAAGCGGTCACAACTTCTTTAGATCTTCATGCAGACCTTTGAAATCTTTATTGGATCACCTTAGGACACATATCTACAAACCCTTTAAACCATATCCTTTGATCCTCATCGTATCTTAGACTTTTGCCTTACTATCTTCACTATTCTTCACTGTTCCTGATTAGGACCAATTTTCTCAATATCCTCAATACACATCTCATCTAATCTTTATCATTAATGCAATAGAAGTATGTTGACATCAATGACAACATTGGTTAGGTCCATACTTGCAACAATCTCCCCCTTTGTCATTGATGGCAACATATGATGTGAAAAACTGTTATGACCATCAAGACAAGAACTTCTTATTGTCACAACTCCCCCTATCAACAACAACCATTCATATGTCTTCTCTTCCTTTCTTGCTCCCCCTTTGATCAGCAAACACTTGTTTTTCACATGTATTCTCTCCCCCTTTGACATCAATGGCAAAGGGCTCATACTGGCAACTCCAACATTTCAGAATCATACCAGTTGCTCCCCTTGAGTGGTAGCTCCCCATCATCAATCCAGATCACAAGATATGACTATGATATCCACTAGTTTGATGCACATTAGTGCATCTTAGTTCATCACCGGATGCGAAATAACCCCTAACTTCTCCCTGAGATACTCAAAAGAGTCCTTAGGTAGAGGTTTAGTAAAGATATCTGCAATCTGATCCTTGGAAGGCACAAACTCCAGTCTGACTTCATTCTTGTTTACTTGCTCTCTCAAAAAGTGAAACTTGATGGATATATGTTTAGTCTTAGCATTTGCTTCATCCACAAAACTTGAGTGCAACTACTTGCGTCTGCAATATATTCTAGTTCTGTAGTAGACAGAGATATTGCCTCTTGTTTCTTTCTTATCCAAGAAACCAATCTCTTCCGCAAAAAGAATGCTCCACCATTGGTACTCTTCTGGTCATCCACATCTCCTGCCCAATCAGCATTTGTATATGCATGAAGAGAGAAATCATGATCTCTAGGATACCACAGACCATACTCAGCTGCCCCTTTTAGATATCTAAAAATCCTCTTGACTGCCATGCCATGAGATTCTCTAGGATCAGCTTGGAATCTAGAAACAAGACCAACAACATTCATAATGTCAGGTCTAGTTTGAGTGAGATACAATAGTCCTCTAATCATTGACCTATACTTTTTCTAATCAGCCTTGGGAGAGTCACCATCTTTTCTCAACTTACATCCAGTTGCCATGGGAGTATTCATTGGCTTTGAGTCTTCCATCCCAAATTTCTTCAACAATTCTTTCACATATTTGGTCAGAGAAATGAAGATTCCTTTCTTTGTTTGAGTGATTTGTAGACCCAAGAAGAAATTCATTTCCCCAAGCATGGACATCTCAAATTCACTTTTCATTTGGTTTGTAAAAGTTTTACACATACTATTTTTTCCTCCAAAAATGATATCATCAACAAACATTTCAACAATCAAGATGTTTTCATGATCAATTTTGAAATACAAATTATTGTCAGCAGTACCTTTGTTGAAACCAATCTTCAAAAGATGCTTATCCAATCTTTCATACTAGGCTCTTGGGTCTTGCTTTAGTCCATATAGAGCTTTCTTCAACTTGCAGACCATATCACCATGATCAGACAATTGAAATCCATCCGGTTGCTCAATGTATACTTCTTCTTCCAAGTCACCATTCAGAAAGGTAGACTTGACATCCATCTGATATACTTTGAAGTCCTTGAAGGTAGCAAAAGCAAGAAATAGTCTGACTGCTTCAATTCTTGCCACCGAAGCAAAAGTTTCTTCAAAATCAACTCCTTCTATTTGAGAATAACCCTTGTAGACCAATTTGGCTTTATTTCTGATTACTTCACCAACTTCATTCAGTTTGTTCCGGAATACCCATTTGGTTCCAATCACATTCTTGTTTCTAGGTCTGGGGACAAGATCCCAAGTTTGATTTTTCTCAATTTGCATTAGCTCTTCCTCCATTGCTTTAGTCCAGTTTTCATCATTGCAAGCTTCATTCACTGTCTTAGGTTCAATCTTTGAAATTAGACAATACTCTTCTAAATCTTGAGTAATCCTTCTTCTTGTTTGTACACCTTTGCTTTTATCACCTATGATCTGATCTTCAGAGTGGTTCAGTCTTACATACCTGGGAACTTTGGGAGTTTCTTGTACATTTGATTCTTGATCAGGCTCATTAAAACTCATCTATTCTTCCTGATTTACCGGATCAGTTTGAATTTGAATTTCAGAAGGGGCTTGGGCTTCTTGAATCAGAGCACCATTCTGATCATCTTCATCATATTCATAAAACCTTAAGGGATTTTCAATTCCTTCATCAACCTTCACATTTGTACTTTCTATAATCTTTCTCAATCTCTTGTTATAACACCGGTATGCTTTGCTTTGAGTAGAGTAACTCGAGAATATTCCTTCATCACTTCTAGCATCAAACTTTCCTAGATCTTCATCTCTCTTAATGTAACATTTTCTACCAAAGACTCTAAAATACCTCCTGGTAGGAGTGATGCCAAACCAAAGTTCATAAGGAGTCTTACCAGTATTGCTTCTGATTTGTACTCAATTGAGAGTATAGACTGCAGTGCTGACAGCTTCTCTCCAATAGATCAGAGGAACATTTGCTTCCATCATCATTATCCTAGATGCTTCCTGGATGGTCTGGTTCTTTCTCTCCACTACTCCATTTTGCTGTGGAGTCTTAGGAGCAGACAACTGTCTCTTTATTCCATGTTTCTCACAAAATTTTATGAACTCACCGGATGTGAATTCTCCACCTCTATTAGACCTCAGGCATTTCAATTTTAATCCAGTTTCATTCTCTACCATAGCCTTGAATATTTTGAATTTCTCAAGAGCTTCTAATTTCTCTTTCAGAAAAGTTACCCACATCATCCAGGAATAGTCATCAATTAGTAACATGAAGTATCTATCACCTTACACACTCCTGATTCTTGCCGGACCACAAAGATCAGTATGAACTAAGTCCAATAACCCGGTAGAAGATTGTTCCTTGCTTTTGAATGAGATTTTTCTTAGTTTACCCAACTGACATTCCTTGCACAAACTATTTGTAGGTTTCACTAATTTTGGAAGATCTCTTACAGCCTGAGTATTGCTTATCTTGATGATATTATCAAAATTCACATGACACATCCTCCTATGCCATAAACAACTTTGATCAATTTGCACAAATAGACAACTTTTACCAGTACCAACTAAATGGAAGATATTACCTTTTGTTTGAGTACCGGATGCAATCTCTGTTCAAGAACTTTCAAAGATCTTGCATTTTCTATTCTTGAATCAGAGATCATAGCCTTTGTCCACCAACTATCCAACACTATGAAGATTGTGCTTCAATCCTTCAACATATAGTACATTACCGGTTTTGTTCCTTCCATCAAAAGAAATAGTTCCTCTACCTCTGATTCTACCAGCAGAATTATCACCAAATTTTACCACTCCTCCTTCATACCTTTCCAAATCTATGAACTTATTTTTGTCACCTGTCATATGGTGAGAGCATCTACTGTTAATGACCCAGTCATCCTTTTCTTCAACTTGGGCAGCCAGAGCCCTTTCTACAACTTTATGATTGACAGATTCAGAGGGCATTGGATCTTCTTCCTTGATGGCAATAAACACCCAATCACTTCTAGATTTGTTCCCGGTCTCTAATTCATGATCTGTTACTCCTTCATTATCATCTTCTTCATGAACATAGTAACAATTCTTTTGGAATCTTGATCTGTTAGGATTTGGCCTTGAAAATCTTTCTGGACATCTTGAGGCAAAGTGACCAATCTTATTACAATTAAAACACTTAAAAGGTAATTTTCCTTCATACTTACCGGATCCTCTTGGTAGTCTTTTTGCAATAAGGGCTTCAAGTTGAGCAGTTTCTGCTTCTTCTTCTTCCAAGTCTTTTCTTGATTTTTCATACCATGATAGTTTCCTTGAAGAGTTCTCTCCCAGATCAAACCTTTGTTTACCTTTTACAGAGGCACTGGCTTTGAATGCAGATTCAGTCTTGGGAGGGTCATCTCCAAACTTAGTCATTTCAAATGTAGCCAATTTACCAGCCAATTGATCTCTTGTGACAGCTGTATGGGCTCTGAATTCTTCAATGGCAGCAACCTTGATTTTATAAGAAGCAGGAAGGGATCTGAGAAAATTGCCAATAATCTCATCTTCAGCCAAGACTCCACTAGCACATCAAATTCCACAAACAAGCTCATTTACTCTTGGCATGAAAGTAGTGATATTTTCATCTTCTCTCATCTTCAGATTTTCAAATTTCCCTTTCAGACTCTGTAGCCTTGCACATTTAACATACTTGTCTCCTTCATGCAAAAGTTTCAATTTTTCTCAAATCTCACAAGCAGTTGGTTGGTCAACAACATTTGAAAGCTCTGAATCAAAAAATGCGCTTAGAAGAGCTTCTATAGTCCGCAGATTGTTTTCAACATCTGTGATTTCATTTGGGGCTTTCAGACCACCCTGTGGTGGAATATACTTTGTTGAAGCCATGGTCCAGTACTGCATTCCCATACATTGCAAATGACATTTCATGCGACTTTTCCAAAGATTAAAATTGGTTCCATCAAACTTCGGACTATCCTTCTTGTAGGATGACATCCTAGATCTCCTCAAGCGGTTAAGCTCCTTTTAGAGGAACTTGGCACTGATACCAATTGTTAGATTTAGGGCAGACAACTGAGAGGGTGGGGGTGAATCAATTGTCTAAAACTTTCTTCCAATTAAGCACTTAAATCCACTTTGTAATTCAGCAGCATAATGATAAATCAATCATGAAAACATAATGTATTAAATCAAGAGCAGAAATAGATTAACACACAGAACACCAAGATTTTGATGTGGAAAACCTGGTTAAGGGAAAAACCACGGGGTGATTAACCCAAGATTGTATTCTTTGTTAGAAGAATAGAAAGAACAAAATGGCACATGCCAATTAGGGCTCACTTCCCGAGCACACTACTCACAAGAGGCTCACTGCCTACAAGAGACACACTATCTACAAATAATAAGTATTACATACATGAACTAGAGAATAGCATCTTCACCATGCTTGAATCAGTTCCATTTAAGTCTAATGCTTTTGCTCTGCCTTTCGCTCTCCTCCTCGCTACCATACTCACATCTCCACAAGATACACTTTGAAATGACTTTACAACTTCTTATTTATACAAGACATTGATTTAAGAATAATCATCTAAGTTGGCAAACATCTACAGGAACATCTGCAAGATGTGTAATTCATCTGGTCAGCCAAACTTAGAAAGAACACCATCATCTGGAAGTTATTCTTCAATTGCAAGCTCCAAATCCAATGCGGACCACCAACATGAAACTGGACACAATCCAAGGACCTTCACAACATTGCCTGAATCACCAAAAATATCCACACTTCATTTGCTTACTAAAATCCTTCTCTTCTTCATTCAGAACCTCAAGAACACAGTCTATCATCACTGTCACAAAGGAATAGATGCTTGCAGACCTTCAAACCATGAACCAATCAAGTTGACACTTCACAAAGACTTCCTCAACACTCCCTCAAATCCGCAGAACAGGATAATGCATTTCCAAATCTCACCAGACCTGTCTGTGTCACTTTGTCACCTCTGAACACTTGTCGGAACCAGTTTTACTTGAGTGGTCACAACTTCTTCAGATCTTCATGCGGACCTCTAAAATCTTTACTGGATCACCTTAGGACACATATCTGCAAACCCTTTAAACCACATCCTCTGATCCTCATCGTATCTTGGACTTTTGCCTTACTATCTTCACTGTTCCTGATTAGGACTAATTTTCTCAATATCCTCAGTACATAGCTCATCCAATCTTTGTCATTAATGCAACATGAGTATGTTGATATCAATGACAACACTAGTTAGGCCCATACTTGCAACAAAGAGACACTGTAGAAGCAATGAAGGAAATTCTAGAAAGAGACAAACAAATTGAAGAAGATCATAACATAATTCAAGGTCCAATAAATTTTGATACCTTATCTCTGGTGCAGAAGATAAAGTTGGCTTCTATAGCTCAAGCCAAAGCAAGAGAAGATATACTGAAGTCTCACATAGAAGACAATGAGCTACTTGGTCTAGCATCAGGGATCTTAGAGAAGATCATACCCACTTTTCAGAAGGACTATTTAGCATCCCCCTCTGGACATTTAAAGAACTTGATAAACTCTGTAAGTACCCATTTTGAATCTCTTGAAAAGTCTACATAGGTCAAAGTTCAAAAGGAATTCAATGATAAAAGATTTGATACTCTAAAAGGGTTGATTGGATTAGATAGAATGGTGTTGGATGCCAGTGTAAAGAGTATTCAAAATGCTCTTATAGAAGGAGGAAATGTATATAAATTTTTCTTATCTTGTCCTAA
Organism: Cunninghamia lanceolata; assembly: GCA_027924645.1. Classification (NCBI taxonomy): domain Eukaryota; kingdom Viridiplantae; phylum Streptophyta; class Pinopsida; order Cupressales; family Cupressaceae; genus Cunninghamia; species Cunninghamia lanceolata. The sequence goes on along the minus strand of BSBN01001020.1, from coordinate 4,957,248 downwards.
AGTTATAGAGGATATTGAGGATAAAATAAAAGTGTCTAAGCAAAAACTATCTAGTGTATCTAAATCCTTTGATCGTGTGACAACATTAGTGGAAAGCAAGGAGAGTCAGACAATCAACTTGATTGAAGATATAAATAAATTGACAAAAGAAAAGGAGAGCATAGAGGCAAGGAGTGAGCTCAGGGGACTAATTTCCCCTAAAATGGAAGCAATGTTCAATACCTTGACCAAAGCCTAAGTTGTAGCTCAGTCAAGTGATCCCATTGATTTACGGATGACAGAGTCACAAGCATTTCTTTTCAATGGCCACATCTCAATTCTAAACACTATAAAGAAGAGCTGGGATAGTGAGCTGGCACAATTGAAGAATATTTTTTGTGATATACTTAAATTTATGTAAATAGGACTTAAGGATTGTTTTATACATATGTGGCTTGGTATGCAAAATTTTTGTGTAAATTTTGGTTTGTGGACCCCACACTTTTCCATTGATGTCAAAGGGGGAGTGAAGAGCAGTGAAAAATAAGGAATCCAGCAAAGGGGGAGCATTGGAGAATAGTGAAAAGCATAAGTGTACATAGTAAGGGGGAGTTTTTCTGACACTTAGTCATTTTTCACTAAGTGTTGCCATCAATGCCAAAGGGGGAGATTGTTGGCAAGAGAGACTATTATGCATGACAGGTGTTGTCATTGATGGAAACTAAGTCTATCTTACACATCCACATTACATGATTTGTTCTTACCGGAAGTCAAAGTGAGGATTTGTCTAAGTCTGGGTAGTCAAAAACATAGCATATGATAGGGTCTAGTATCTTGGTTTGAATCTCTCCGTTAGTAAATCACAGTGTGCTACGGATCTGAGGGAGTAATAAGGATTGTCAGGACTATCTAAATCCAGGAATTTAGTCTTCGGTGATGAATGATTCAAAAGTTATAAGCATTTGAGTATCGGGTTCCAGTTAGTCAGTACAGTTAGAAGAAGAATAGGTCGACCTAGTATTTGATCTTGGTCCGAATGAAGAAAAGTTGTTGGTTAAGAAATTTGTGGTAATTAGTGGTATTGGCTAACATGATTGATGATTTGAGAACACAAGTTTTTGGTCTGCATTGATTGTGCATGGATTCAACCGATAGAGCAGAGATCTTAACAAATATTCTAAGTTTTCTTAAAGCCGACTACAGTTGATTGAATTTCTTGATACATATATATATATATAGCATATGGATTTGAGTGTTTTGTGGTGTGTGTGTGAAGGTGTGATGGAGTAAGTGTGAAAAAGGAAGAAAGAAGTGCAAAGATAAAGATCCAAGCTTGGATTATGGCCTAAGAGTGAAATAGGACAAAATAAGGATGAAGTGTGTAAAATTAGTATTCTGTGCTTAATCAGAACTGAACTTCTACATTGGTAGATGCTATTCATCAGTTCAAATAGTCTGTAATCTTCTTATCATTTCTGTAGGTAGTGAGCCTCTTGGAACAGTGAACTCTAGGCAGTGCACCTTGAAGGCATGTGCCTTCCCCATTTGTAATACTTTTACCAGAGTATAATTTCTTATGGGTTAACCCCCACCGTGGTTTTTCCCTTAACTGGGTTTCCACGTAAAAATCTTGGTGTTATGTGTGTTGATTATGTTTCTGCTCATGTGTTGTTGATTTATGATTTCATGCTTATATCATTAATTTGTTAATAAGTGATAAAGAAGGTAAATTGCTACAAGTGATAAAAGTTTTTGAGACAACTGATTCACCCCCCTCTTAGTTGTCTACCCTTATTTCAACATTTTCTACATCTTCAACTCATTCTTTCCACCTCCTTAGGTATGCCTCAACTGATCTACCATGAGTGCTACTCTCTCCCATGCTCATCACTCTATTCCACAAACTATCTTGCGTGTTATTTTTTCTTGGATAGTATTCATTCATATGCCACTTGCCCTTTGTTGGGAATTAAGGTGTCTCAACCTTCATAATTCTTTGTATTTTTACATTGTATTTATTTATTAATTGCCTATTGTATTAATTGGATGCAAATCCTATGTTGTCATATTGTGAGAGTTGGCACGATGATGTGTCATCCTACATGGCACATGACTACATGTAATTTTGTCCTCACATGAGGAGATAGGCATCCCACTTAGAAGTAGGAGTATTTTTCCATGTGTCAGCATCTTAGATGTTGTGTGAGGGAATACGGTCATGACAGATTCTTATGACGAAGTTATGACATGTAAGAGTTAGAAATACAAGATTCTATGATAGGTGAAGACATGTGTCGAAGAGCATCTTTGAAAAAGACATATTTGGGCACCCCAAGGTGGACTATGACATGTTGTAAGAGAATATGCTATTTATAGCCTGTGTATGACAGATTCTCTTATAGCTGTAAGTTATGACAGCTATGATAGATTCTATGATGGTTGTAAGAGTTGTAAGAGCATCTGTCATAGCCCATTTTAGAAATAGGTGACCTCCTTGGGATGGGGTGACTTGACAAGTGTTAGGAGCATCCTATAGAGTTGGACAAGTGTCCATAGGCGTGAGTTTTGGGCCATGAGACTATGTTGGATGCCCATCCCTATGTGGAGCCATTTTTGCCTTATATTTGTTATATAAACAGGTGCTTTTGAGAGGAGATGTATTACAGGTTTGACAGGTACTATTATGTTGCCGATTTGTCTCTAGATATGAGCATCGAAGACTCTTGAGAGCTTGCATTTTAAGTGTATTGTAAACCATTTCAGTTTTGTTAATACATTGTGTAGGTTTTAGAGTGTGGGGTTTTTCACCCAATAAGGGTTTTCCCCACGTATATCTTGTGTCTCTCTTTTTCTGTCTCACTTTCTTGTGTATGTGTTTGCTGCAATATCTCTATTAGTGGGTTTAACATTGCTATAATTGTAAGGATAAATTGAATTTGCATTCTCCTCCTCTCATTAGATTAGTGTAGGAAGTGATTTCTACACACCTAGCTTCCTTTCAATTGGTATCAGAGCCTAGCTAGTTTTGGTTCTAGCTACTGGGTAGGGGTTTTTTGTGCTGATCTTAGGTTGAGTGGGAGTGTTGTGTAGAGTATTCTGTATCTTGTTGCAACAAGGAGATGGCAACCACATCCAGAAGGTTAGAGGTTGAGAAATTCAATGGCACTAATTTTGAGTTGTAGAAACTCAAGATGGAGGACCTACTTGTTGATCGTGACCTATGGGAAACGGTATCTGGTGTGAAACCTATAGCAATGTCACAAGCTAATTAGGACCTCAAAGATTAAAAAGCTAAGGGTCTCATAAGACTCTGTTTAGCTGACTCTATCCTGTTGAATGTCCATGAGGAGAAGAGCATGAAAGATCTTTGGAAGAAGTTGGGTGATGTTTATCAGGCCAAGTCCTTGGTAAACAAACTTTTTCTAAAAAAGAAGTTGTTCACTCTGAAGATGGAAGATGAAGAATCTATTGCGGACCACATGAATGCTTTCAACATGATCGTTGCACAGTTGAGATCTGTGGGTGTGAAAATGGAGGATGAGGATCGATGTATGACTCTGCTTTGTTCTTTGCCAGGTTCATGGGATCATCTTGTCATGGCTATCAAAAGCACCACTACCACCTTCAAGATGGAAGATGTGGTGTCCTCGCTATTATATGGAGAAATTTAGAGGAATTCTTCTGAGGCAGCCAAAGAGGCTCTTGCAGTTCATGGAAGACCCAAAGAGAAAGGGAAAAAGAAGGACAATAAAGGTGATAAGGGCAGATCCAAATCCTGTGGGAGATCCAAATCTCCTCGAAAGTCCAAGGCTCTTTGTTGGAACTATCGTAAAACTGAGCATTTCTGAAAGGAATGCAAAGAGGAGAAGAAAAAGAAGAAGAAAGCTTCTCATTTAGATTCTGACAAGTCAGAAGATGATGGTGATGCCTTCATTGCAGCCCTGGCCACCCATGCATCTGATGATGTGTGGTTGATTGATTTTGGTGCATCATTCCACATGAACTTGCATTGAGACTAGTTCATGAAATATGAAGAGTTTGATGGTGGAAGAGTGTACCTGGGTGACGACTCTCATCTGAAGATTGTTCATCGTCGAAAAGTCTCAATCCAATTCCCTGATGGATGAGTGAAGGGGATCACTAGAGTTATGCACATTCCAGGCCTTGTACGGAACCTAGTATTTGTAAGTATGTTGAATGATGCAGGTGTGCATGTTGTCTTTTCGAAGGATGGATGCAAGATGACTAGAGGATCTATGGTGCTTGCGAAAGGTATTCAGAGAGGTACTCTATTTTAGATGGAGGCATGCACTTCATAGTGCAATAGTTCTTCTAACTCAAAGAAATGAGTTGCAGTCACTTCATCCCCACCATCTGCATGAGCAGTGAAGAAATATGTTGTAACTAGTTCTGATGGTAGTACATATGCTATGGAAGCTAAGCTTCCTGCTGAAAAGACTATGTTATGGCATTTGAGATATGGCCACATTGTGAGAAGGGTCTGTGTTCCTTGAAAAATAAAAACCTCATTGAGGGGTTAAATGATTGTAATCTCGAGTTCAACTTTTACGAACAATGCATTTATGGAAAGCAAAACTGTGTTCAGTTTTACTCTAGTTCTCACAAGTCTTCTGGTGTATTGGATCTTATTCATTCTGATGTGTTTGGTCCTATTAATGTTCCTTCAATTTCAAAATCTGTATATTTTGTATCTTTCATAGATGATTACAGTAGAAGGACATGGGTTTATTTTATCAGAAGCAAGACTGAAGTCTTTAGTTGGTTTAAGGAGTTTAAAGCCTTTGCTGAAAATCAGACTTGTAAAAAGATTAAGTGTTTTGAGATCTAACAACGGTGGTGAGTTTTGTTCGGTAGAGTTCGATAAGTTCTGTAAAGAGCAAGGGATTGAAAGACATAAGACAACTCCATATACCCCACAGCAAAATGGAGTTGCAGAGAGGATGAACAGGACACTGATGGAGAAGGATAGGAGTTTGCATAGTGGAGCAAGCCTCAAACAAAAGTTTTGGGCTGAAGCTATTGCCACTGCTTGCTATCTAGTAAATAGATCTCCTACATTAGCTCTTGTTGGTAAAACACCTATGGAGGTGTGGTCTGGTAAGAATCCTTCAGTGAGGTATTTTCATGTTTTTGGTTGTGAGGCATATCCACATGTGCCTAGGAAGAAATAGTCTAAATTGGAGAACAAGGCTGTTAAATGTATTTTCATTGGCTATGGTGTCGGTGTGAAAGGATACAAGCTTTGGGATCCAGTGGCTGAAAAAGTGTTGTATAGCAGAAGTGTTATCTTTAGAGAGCTAACACCTTCTTCCATTATTCTACTGCTAGAACAGACAGAAAAGAAAGAAGATGTGGTTGAGTTTCCTTATACCCCTGAGAAGACTAAATTGACAGACCCTATGAGACTTGATGATGAGGAGAGCTCTAGCAGCTCTAAAAGCTTAGTAGAAGAAGAAGAACCTCAACCTCAGCTATTGAGGAGGTCTACACGAATGAGAAAGCAACCTGATGGTTATTCATTACTTGATTCTAGTTGTGCTTTTGCTTTACTTACTAACACTGATGAGCCTAGAACTGTGAAAGAGGCTATGGGCATGAAAGATGCAGGTTCCTTGAAGGAGGCCATGGAGGATGAAATGGCTTCTTTGGAAAGAACAAAACAAGGGACTTGGTGCCTCTACCTGATGGATAGAAACCCATTGGTTGCAAATGGGTGTTCAAGAAGAAATTTGGTGCAGATGGTAGTGTTGAAAAGTTCAAGGCTAGATTGGTTGTGAAGGGGTATTCACAGGTGGAGGGAATTGATTATGGTGAAATTTTCTCTCCTGTTGCAAAGATGACATCCATTAGATTCCTGTTATCTCTTGTAGCTTCTTATGACTTAGAGGTAGAATAGATGGATGTGAAGACAACTTTCCTTCATGGTGATTTGGAGGAAGAAATCTACATGTCACAGCCAAAGCATTACATAGAGAAAGGTAAAGAAAATTTGGTTTGCAAGCTTAAGAAGTCTTTATATGGTTTGAAGCGGTCTCCTAGGATGTGGTACTTGAAGTTTGATGCCTTTGTGTTGTCAATTGGTTATTTGAGATCAAAATTTGATCATTACGTGTATTACAAGTTTAACAATGATTGCATTCTCATTATTGCATTATATGTTGATGATATGCTGTTGATTGGGAATTGTAAGAATATGATTTCTAATTTGAAGTCTCAGTTGTTAACATAGTTTCAGATGGAAAATCTTGGGGTAGCCAGGTACATTCTAGGAATGGAAATCAAAAGAGACAGAGAAAACATAAAACTTTAGTTAAGCCAGAGTAAGTATGTGAAGACTGTGTTGGACAGGTTCAACATGGTAGATTGTAGACTGTAATGTGTTCCTGTTTCTTTGGGGACAAAGTTGTCTGTTAATGATTGTCCAAAATCTCCTAGTGAGGTGGAGGACATGAGTATAGTACCTTATGCTAGTGTTGTTTGATGTATGATATGGTTTGCACAAGACCAAACATTGCTCAAGCAGTGGGAGTCCTTAGTTGATTTATGGCTAATCTTGGACGGGTACATTGGGATGCAGTTAAGCAAGTATTCAGATATTTGAGGGGTACTTCTGAGTATTCCATTTTCTATCATGGCAATGCTACAAGACCTCTACATTTAGTTTGTATTTGTGGATTCTGATTGGGCAGGTGACATTGACAGTAGGAGATCCACCAGTGCCTATGTGTTCACTATGTTTGGTGGTGTGATTAGTTGGATGGGTAAGAGAAAAACTGTGGTTGCTTTGTCCACTATAGAAGCTGAGCATATGGCTGAAACTCATGCTTGTAAGGAAGCCATTTGGCTTAATAGATTGTGTTCAGATATTGGTGTTGATGCAGGTTAGATTACGATCAATTGTGACAGTCAAAGTGTGATTTACCTTGCGAAGAATCCAACTTTCTATGTCAGAACAAAGCATATAGATGTACAGTTTCACTTCGTGTGAGACATGGTAGAGGATGGGAAGGTAAATTTGGAGAAGTTAGATACTTTGAAGAATGTTGTAGATGCATTGATGAAACCAGTGGGCACAGAGAAGTTTAGATGGTGTTCGGAGTCTATGGGCCTCTCGACCTATAGAAGTTAAATCCTATTGATTCTATTTGCTCTTACAAGGTGTTCGACAAGTGGGAGAATGTTGGGAATTAAGGTGTCTCAACCTTGGTAATTCCTTGTATTTTTACATTGTATTTATTTATTAATTGCCTGTTGTATTAATTAGATGCAAATCCTATGTTGTCATATTGTGGGAGTTGGCACGGTGATGTGTCATCCTACATGGCATATGACCACTAGTAATTTTGTCCTCACATGAGGAGATAGGCATCCCACCTAGTGGTAGGAATATTTTGCCATGTGTCAGCATCTTGGATGTTGTGTAAGGGAATATTGACCATAACGGTCATGACAGATTCCTATGATGAAGTTATGACATGTAAGAGTCAGAAATAGGAGATTCTATGATAGGTGAAGACATGTGTCGAAGAGCATCTTTGAAAAAGGTATCTTTGGGCACCCTAAGGTGGACTATGATATTATGTAAGAGAATATGCTATTTATAGCCTGTGTATGATAGATTCTCTTATAGCTGTAAGTTATGACAACCATGACAGATTCTATGACAGTTGTAAGAGTCGTAAGAGCATCTGTCATAGCCCATTTTAGAAATAGGCAACCTCCTTGGGATGGGGTGACTTGACAGGTGTCAAGAGCATCCTACAGAGTTGGACAAGTGTCCATAAGCATGGGTTTTGGGCCATGAGGCCATGTTGGACGCCCATCCCTATGTGGAGCCATATTTGCCTTGTATTTGTTATATAAATAGGTGCTTTTGAGAGGAGATGTATTACAAGTTTGACAGGTACTGTTATGCTACCAGTTTGTCTCAAAGACTCCTAAGAGCTTGCATTGCAAGTGCATTGTAAACCATTTCATTTTTGTTAATACATTGTGCAGGTTTTGGAGTGGGGTTTTCACCTGATAAGGGTTTTCCCCACCTATATCTTGTATCTCTCTTCTTGTGTCTCACTTTCTTGTTTATGTGTTTGCTGCAATATCTCTATTAGTGGGTTTAACATTGCTATAATAGTAAGGATAAATTGAATTTGCACTCTCCTCCCCTCATTATATTAGTGTAGGAAGTGATTTACGCACACCTAGCTTCCTTTCACCCTTGTCAATTATCAACCACTAACATTTGTCAATTTCCTTCTTAGCCATCACATATCCTTCTATTATGCTTTCCTTGGATACCATTTCTATAGTACAACTTATCATCCTCTTATTCATTTACCCTATCCTCTAAAACACTTCTTTTGCATTTGTAGTGCTGGCATCCATTCGAACAATGCTATGTTGGTATGTGGCGACTAATCATGCAAGTATTGTACACAAGTTATGTATCCTCTTCGAGGTTTGGGGCTAGGCCGGGCCCCAAGTAGGGGTTTGGGGGTAGCAGCCCTCGAGAAGCAGGGGTTTAGGGGTGGCATCCCCCAAGAAGTAGGGGTTCGGGGGTGCAACCCCCCAAATTTTTTTCCCTCCTTTTGCACGATTAGAGTCAGTTGTTAATTTTTATTAATAGACAAAAGAAAAATGACATTGCAAAACCCTAATTCTAGAAGATTCCAAAATCTTGTTATAAGTAGCTGGGATGTATGGTGCAATGATGTATTTATGAGATTGTAATTTGTTTTGCACTGGATAATAAAATTATTACATGGCTGAGTTTCTGTGGATGTAGCCCATATTGGATGAACCACGTTAAATTTCTATGTTGATCTCTTTTGTGTAATTCTTCATTGTTATATTTGGGTTATTTAATCTATATATAATTGTGGGAAGTCACAAGGGAAGTCGAAGAAAGGCAGATCTAAATCTAGAAGAAGAATGGATTGCTGGTACTGTGGAAAGCCAGGACACTTAAAGAAGGATTGTTGGTCTTGAAAGGGCAAACAAGGAGACAAACAACATGATGATAGTAAGGAAGCTAATGTTGTAAGTAATAAATTATAGGATGCTTTAATTCTGTGTTTAGATAATGCTAATGATTCTTGGGTAATAGATTCAGGGGCTTCATTTCATGCCACACCCCATAGGAAATATTTTGTAGATTATGTTCAAGGTGATTTTGGACAGGTATATTGTTGGCAAGAGACACTATATGGGTTTATGTATGTTGTCATTGATGGTAACAAAGGCTATCCCACACATCCGCAATACATGATGAGTCTCTACCGGAAGTCAGATTGAAGAAGTGTTGTGATCTGGTAAGCAAGAACAGAGCAGTCAGCAAGGTTCGATAGTTAGGTCCGGATCTCTCAGAGGAAGTATCTCAGTGAAGTGTAGATTTGGGGAAGTCAAGATGACTACCTTGACTAATAGATTCCAAGGATTTAGCCTCTGGTGATGGAAAGGTGAAAAGATATGAGCACTTGAGTGTTGGGTTCCTGTTTGGCAGAGTAGACAGAGGAAGAACTATATCGACAGAGTGTCAGACCGAAATTCGGAAGAGATATTGCTGATGACTAAGTTTCTTGAGGTATCATTCATGATTGGTCGACATGATTGATGACTTCTTCAAGCATCTCCTAGATCCGTATCACTTGGTAAGCAAGGATCTAGCTGATAGATCAAAGCTTGGGAAAATATTGACTATTCCGGATGCCGACTAGAAAGGTGGTAAGATTACTTATGCAGATATATATACCAGATGAATTGAGATATGAAGGTGTGTTGTTGTGAATGTGTAATTGTGTGAATAAAAGTAGAAGAGTAGTAGGAAGGTAGGAAGACAGGTCCAAAATGTGACAAGACAGCTGAACCAAAAGAAAGTTAGAATGAAGTGCAGCAAATCAGTTTATTGAGCTCAACCAGAACTAAATCTTAGCATGTGTGGATGCTTCTCATCAGTTCAAACATTGTGTTATCTTTCTCTCTTGTAGGCAGTGAGCCTCTTGTGAGCAGTATGCTTGGGCAGTGAGCCCTAAATTGACAGGTGCCATTTTTTACTTCTATTCTTCTAACAGAGAATACGTTCTTGGGTTAATCACCCCATGGTTTTTCCCTTAACCAGGTTTTCCATGTCAAAATTATTGTGTTATGTGTATTGACTTTGTTTCTACTTTCATGCTTGTTTTCTTTGATGCTGCACTAATTATTAAAGAAGAACAGAAAGTTGAATAAATTAAGATAACTGATTCAGCCACCCTCTTAGTTATCAACAATTGGTATCAGAGCCAAGTTCCTCCCAACAAAGCCTAACAGCTTGAGGAAGATTTGGGAATTCAAATGGATGTGTATGGTATGAGGGAGCAACTTAAGTCTGCCCTTGATGATCTTGAGCAGTCAAATTCTGAAGTCAATGAATTGAAGGAAAGACTCAAACAGGCTGATGATTTCATAAAAGAACTAAAAGAGAAACTGAGTCTCTCTATGAAAAAGAGAAAGGAGCTACTTCAGCAATTGGCAAGTCAAGGTGAAGCTAATGATACAAATGGAGATATAAAAGAGAAAACCAAGTTATTTGAAAAGTTATCAAAAGAAATCATCATGGTAAGACATGAAATGGAATCAGGAGTTATGAAGTTCACCCAAGAAATTGAAGAAAGAAGAAAATCTTAAGATGATCTAAGACAATCTCTCAAGGAAAAATCAAAAGACTGCCACAAGATGGATAGAATAATCAGACATCTTGAATCTAATCTTGAAGATGCTAAAGATAATGAAGAAAAACTTGAGGATCAAATTGTCTCTCTTAAAAGGGATCTTCAAACAACAAATGAATACAAAGAGAAATTCAAGATAAGCTCTGCTCAACTTGAAGTTCTTCTTGAAAGCCAAAAGAGGGTAGATGACAAGTGTGACCTGGGATATGAAAAAGGTGAAAGCTCTGGATCTGGTCAGAAGAATTTTGAATCAGAAAATCCAAGGAACAGGCCTAGAAGACCTCTGGTAAGGTAGCCTAATGCTCAAAGATATCCAACCTTCAATGGACACTGCCACAACTGCAATAACTTTGGTCATAAAGTTAATCAGTGCAGAAAGAGAATGAATCAGACTAATACATCCTTCTCTGGATAGTGTTTCAACTGCAAAAGTATGGTCACAAATCTCATGAATGCAAAAATATGCAAATGAACAATTCATTCAATGGTAGATGCTTTGCATGCAATAGAATGGGTCATATGGCTAATCAATGCAGATCAAGAGGATATCAATCAAATATGCAAAGAAATGTTGTTTGCCAAATTTGCAATAGATCCGGTCATATTAAAAAATTCTGTAGAAGCAAGAATCAGGACAAAAGAGGTTCGGTACATCATAATCAAAATCAAGATAAGGGAAAATGAAAAGTGAATGCGGATGAAGTTCAAAATGAGATGAACAAGATTTGGGTGAACAAAAATATAGAGAATGTAGGGGATGGATCCACACCAGACTCTGGTGCTGATATTCCTTCCAAAAATTAAAAAGTGAGCCCTGGCTCAGGGGGAGACACAAGAAAACCATTTTCCCCCAGCCAGTCAATTGGTGCCGGAACTGGCACAAGGAGAGTTGCAGATTAAAGTGTTCATAAGAGAAACATCTAAATAAACTATGGTTAAGATATGGAAGATCCACAAGATGTTTAGATCAAGATTGATCCGGTTCTTCAAATCATCCGAATAAGGCAAACTGGAATGACTTAGGTCGAGCATTTATTGCAACTTGGTATTAGGGTTTGCGGAGTAATATAAGGGTTCTTCATATTAAACATTTGTTCATTCTACATTTAAGAAGAAGCAAAAAGGAGCTCTATAACAAATTTCCTCAAGCCCATCAAATATCATTTGCGGAAGTCGATTCATCCAGAAATTGATCCGGCTCACTCCGTGAAACCTAAAGGTGCAAAAGGTATTTTCTATTCCTAAACACCTCTCTGCAAATATTTTTAAAGATGACTACTCTGAATATTGTGAAGATCACTGATAGGCCTCGCCCCAAATTCAAGAAACATCCCTACAAATCCTTGGAAGTAGATCCCCTAGGAGTATTTTCCAGTGTTCCGCATGGTGTCTTGCATACAAAAGATATTAGGGTTTACATTCACACAAACATTGAAGAATATGGAGAGTTCAAATTGAGGGATATCTGCCACAAACAACTAATAGATGATTCATTTGAGCTCCAACCCCAATACAAGGCCCTTCGGGACAAGCACTTTGTACAGTGTATACATTTCCCCTGCTTTGCTGAGGATGAATGGGTCTGGTATGTCTTGAGCAGAATACATGACAACTTCATGTGGTTGAATGGACCATTCAAGATCACAAAAGATGGCATTAGGGCAGTTACCAGTTTGCACTCATTCGGTGGGATACCTATTCTCAAATCAGTCAAGAATCAGATGTAAGTGAGGCTATCGGATCTAGGTTTGACAAAAGAGCAATGACAATATAAGATATCACTGATCCAGATATCAAGTTTGCCTCCATGATCATCAGATACAAGATATATCATTCTAGCAGGGAGAATTCAGTACCTGGAACTGCTATCTACACTGCTTATGAAATGTTAAGAAAGAATTCAGGTTATGACCTTTGTCAGCTCCTTCTAAATCAACTCTTGGAGAATCTGCAAAAAATAAAGAAAGATAAAAAGAATTCATTTAAGTATGGTGGGTTAATATTGTGCTTATTCTTCTACTTTATGAATGAGCTACCCGAATCTAGTGGATGGGTATGGCAGAGTGATAGACTGGTTGCCATACAAATCAGGGACTATTTGCATGGACTTGGTGATGACAAAGCACAAAACACAGCTCTCTAGGGTTTCTTCAAAAACTTCCAGAACATGATGCAAGCTAGAGAGAGAATTCCCTAATCTCTAGTTGAGAAATATAAAGACACAGTATGTTTTATGGTAGAGACTGATCGGTGCCTAATGGAGGCAATGGAACCAAGATCAGTGTGGATCATGCCAATGGGGTATGAGGTGGATGAGAAAATCATAGAGATGCATGTTCAGCACATGCTGAGTCAACCAAAGGATCCCAAGGCAGAAAGGTTTGGAACATTTGAAGAATTGAGTGTGAAGATCCATGTTGAGCTAAGGCAACCAGAGATGAAAAGAAAGGTAAGAAAAGAAGTAGAAAACATTGCCAAAAGCCTTGGCATCTCAAAAGAGGCACTTGATGCCAATAGGGAAAAGAAGGAAAGGACTGAGAAAGAGAAGAAAGAGGTAGAAAAGCAAAGTGTTCCAGTAGAATCCTCCTCCTAGACCAAATCCTTTAGGAGCTCTACTCCTACCACTGATAAGAGCTCAAATAAATCAAAACTGGAAGCAAAATCATTCGGTAAAGCAGAGAAAAGAACTAAGACAAAGGCCACAAGGTCTTACATCAGTTAGAAGGATGATGAAGAGACTGAGTCAGATGAGGAGGTAAAGAAAATAAGGAAAAAGAAGAAAGTATATGGTGAACCCTCTATCGGTGAAGACAAGAAAGAGATGGCAGAAGAGTTTGTTGAAAAACCCACTCTATCATTAGATGATGTCATCAAATCAGTTACTGTGGATGGAAACCTTCAACCAATGGCTGAATTCTATGATCATTATAATGAGGCTAACCAAAAGATCTTGCAGGAAGTAGCAATCAGGTATCTAAATATCGACAATAAGGTTTTTATTGAAATTATATCTCTTATTCCCAAAAGCCTAGACAAAGAGTTAGAAATAAGAAAGAATAATGCTATGGCAAAAGATCTTGAGATCCAAGAATAGATAGCCATTCATCTTTATCCTTCAATTGATTCAAAGAAAATGAATATGATCTTCAAAGATTGCAAGGATGAGTTCCGGAGCAAAGCAAGAATGAATCAACTTATGCTCAGAGAAACTGACAAAATAACAAAAGAAACAGAAGAGATCCTCCAGAATGCATACTCAAGATTCAACATTCCTATTATAGAGGACTTGGGTGTTGATCCCTCAGCTACAAGTGTTGAAAAAGAATCTACTAAGGCAATGACAGAAGAAGTAATGGACACAGGTGAAGAAAAAGATAAGGACTTGGAATCCTCTGCTCCGGAAGAGGTGGTCCGTGAATAAACAAACATCACTCCTCTGGTTTCCCCTGCTGACTCTAGATCCAAAGGAGAAGAAAGAATAAAGGATAAAGAAAAAGGAGTGAAGGAAAAAGAAGATGATAGTACTAAGGTTACAGAAGGAAAGAAGACTTCAACAGAGAAGACCACAGCTATTAGTGGTAAGAGTGTATAAGGAGAGAAAGCTCCAAGAGACAGCTCTAAGACTACAGAAGAGAAAAAGAATCTATCTCTGGCAAGAGACACTATAGAAACTATCAAAGAATTCTTAAACAAAGAGACAATGGAGATTGATGAACCGAAACTTCTACAAGGGCCATTTAATTTTGATTCTCTTTCTCTAGTACAAAAAATGAAGATAGCTTCATTTGCTAGTGCAAAGGCTAAAGAAAAACTCTTGAAGTCTCACATTAAAGACTGTGAGCTAATAGAAGTTGCATCCGGAGTATTAGAAAAGATGCCATCTTTTCAAAAGGATCCCTCAGCCTCCTCATCTGGTAATCTCAAATCTCTAGTCAATAGTGTTAGCACACATTTTGATTCCCTAGAGAAGTCAGTAGAGGATAAGGTCCGGAAGGAATTTTTGGCAAAAAGATTATCAGAGGTACAAGGGTTAATAACTAATGATAGGAGGAATATGAATATTGGGATAAAGAGCTTAGAAAATGCTCTTAAAGATGGTGGGGAAATGTACAAATTTTGTTTATCATGGTCCAAAGTAACATTGGATATTGAGAAGAAAGTGAAAGAACAGGAGGACAAACTGACAACACTCTCTAAGAATTTTGATCCTCTCTCCTCTTCCATAATAAATCAAGAATGTCAGACTATTGCAGTCTTGAATGAGGAATCCAACTAAGGGGGAGCTCCAGAAAATGTATATAAAAATAGAGCATCAACCAAGGGGGAGTATAGTGTGACACTTAAGTCATTTTTCACTAAGTGTTACTATCAATGCCAAAGGGGGAGATTGTTGGCAAGAGACACTTTATGGGTTTATGTATGTTTTCATTGATGGCAACAAAGGCTATCCCACACATCCACAAGACATGATGAGTCTCTACCAGAAGTCAGATTGAAGAAGTGTTGTGATCCAGTAAGCAAGAATAGAGCAGTTAGCAAGGTCTGACAGTCAGGTCCAGATCTCTCAGAGGAAGTATCTCAGTGAAGTGTGGATTTGGGGAAGTCAAGATGAGTACCTTGACTAATAGATTCCAAGGATTTAGCCTCCGGTGATAAAGGGTGAAAAGATATGAGCACTTGAGTGTTGAGTTCCTGTTTGGCAGAGTAGACAGAGGAAGAACTGTACTGACAGAGTGTCAGACCCAAATCTGGAAGAGATATTGCTGATGACTAAGTTTCTTGAGGTATCATTCATGATTGGCCGACATGATTGATGACTTCTTCAAGCATCTCCTAGATCCGCATCACTTGGTAAGCAAGGATCCAGTTGACAGATCAAAGCTTGGGAAAATATTAACTATTTCGGATGTTGACAAGAAAGGTGGTAAGATTACTTATGCGGATATATATACTAGATGAATTGAGATATGAAGGTGTGTTGTTGTGAATGTGTAATTGTGCAAATAAAAGCAAAAGAGTAGTAGGAAGGTAGGAAGATAGGTCTGGAATGTGACAGGACAACTGAACCAAAAGAAAGTTAGAATGAAGTGCAGTAGATCAGTTTATTGAGCTCAATCAGAACTAAATCTTAGCATGTGTGGATGCTTCTCATCAGTTCAAACATTGTGTTATCTTTCTCTCTTGTAGGCAGTGAGCCTCTTGTGAGCAGTATGCTCAGGCAGTGAGCCCTAAATCGGCAGGTGCCATTTTGTACTTCTATTCTTCTAACAGAGAATACATTCTTGGGCTAATCACCCCGTAGTTTTTCCCTTAACCAGGTTTTCCATGTCAAAATCATTATGTTATGTGTATTGACTTTGTTTCTACTTTCATGCTTGTTTTCTTTGATGCTGCACTAATTATTAAAGAAGAACAGAAAGTTGAATAAATTAAGATAACTGATTCACCCCCCCTCTTAGTTATCAACATATATTTGGGTGATGATGAACCCTGTCAGATTGTTGGAAAAGGAAAGATAAAAATCAAGTTGTAGAATGGAAATGAATGGTTGCTACAGGAGGTAAGGCATGTTCCAAATTTGAGAAGGAATTTAATCTCTGTAGGACAACTGGGTAGTGAAGGTTGCATAGTTACCTTTTCAGACAAAGTCTGGAAGGTCACTAAAGGTGCATTAGTAGTAGCTAAAGGTGAAAAGGTAGGCACATTGTATTTGTGTACTGGTAATACTTATTCTACCTTAGCTACTACAAAAATAGTTGCTATTGAGACTGTTATAACGCTTGATGTAGGGACAAAAATAGAATTGTGGCACCACAGACTTGGGCACATGAGTGAGAAAGGGATGAATATTCTTCACTCTAGAAAGTTGCTACTAGGTCTGAAGAAGATTGACTTGAAGTTATGCAAAAATTATGTTTATGGAAAATAGAAAAGAGTCTGATTTCTCAAAGTTGGGAAAGAGAAGAAGAGTGAGAAATTAGAGCTGTGCATTCAGATGTATGGGGACCAGCTCAGGTATCTTCTCTTGGAGGCTCTTGCTATTATGTTACTTTTATTGATGATGCAACTAGGAAAACATGGGTGTATTTCCTAAAACAAAAATCAAAAGTATTTGCAACTTTTTAAAAATGGAAAGCTTTAGTTGAGAATGAGATAGGAAAAAAGTTGAAGTGTCTTAGATTTGATAATGGAGGCAAGTATTGCAATATAGAATTTGAGAATTACTGTTCATATAATGGAATCCATAGGTAGAAAATGGTTCTTGGAACCCCACAAGAAAATGTTGTGTCTAAGAGGATGAATAGGACCATTATGGAGTGTGCAAGGAGCATGAGATTGCATGCTAGACTACCCTTACACTTTTGGGTAGATGTTGTACATACTACTATTTATTTAATAAACAGGGGACCTTCAAATCCTTTGGATGGTGGCATTCTAGAGGAGGCATGGACGGGTAAAAAGGTAAACTATTCATATCTAAAAACCTTTGGTTGTGAAGCTTTTGTCCATGTTGATATTGAAAATAGAATGAAGCTTGAGGCTAAGTCTAAAAAATGTACCTTCATTGGATATGGAGTAGATGAATTTAGTTATCGATTATGGGATTATGAAAATCATAAAATCATTAGGAGCAAAGATGTTATATTCAATGAGAAGGTCATGTATAAGGATCAACTATAGGAATAGAAGCATGAACATGCCAAAAAAGAATATGTGGTGCTGGATGAGATTCTAGAAAATAAAATACCAGTGGTACCTGATGCTCAGCAACAACAAGTTATCCCACAAACTGTTGCAAGTGTTAGACGATCTACAAGGATAACTAGACCTCTAAAAATATTTTCTCCATCATTATATTCTATATTATTAACTAATTCTATTGAACCTAAAAGTTATGAAGAAGCAATGCAAGTAGATACCAAAAAGTAGTGGGAGCTAGGCATGAAAGAGGAAATGGATTCCTTGTTGCAGAATCAGACTTGGGAATTAGTCAAATTGCCTGTAGGAAAAAAAACATTTCCAAATAAATGGGTTTACAGGTTGAAGGAAGAAGATGGAGGCAAGAAAAGATATAAGGCTAGACTTGTGGTAAAAAGTTTTGCATAGAAAAAAGGTATAGATTTTGATGAAATATTTTCTCCGATTGTAAAGATGACTTCTATTAGAACAATTCTAAGTCTTGTGGCTGCAGAAGACTTGCATCTTGAATAGCTAGATGTGAAAACAACATTTCTCCATGGGGATTTGGAAGAGGAAATATACATGCAGCAACCACAGGGATATGAGGTCAAGGGTAGGGAGGATTTTTTGTGTAGGTTAAAGAAGAGTTTGTATGGCCTGAAGCAAGCACCTCGGCAATGGTATTTGAAATTTGATAGTTTTATGGATGAACAAGGTTACAAAAGATGCCATTCTGATTATTGTGTTTATTTAAAGAAATTTGGTAATGGCAGCTATATTATCCTTATGCTTTATGTTGATGGCATGCTTGTTGCCAGGTCTAACATGCAGCATATTAATGAACTTAAGCAGAAATTAGTAAATTAATTTACTATGAAGGATTTGGGTGCAACAAAATAAATCCTTGGTATGAGGATCACACGGGACATGACAAATAGAAAATTATTTTTGTCTCAAAGTGAGTATGTAGAGAAGGTGTTGAAAAGGTTTAACATGCATAATGCAAAAGCAGTTAGTACACCTTTGCCTAGTCATTTTAAGTTGACTAAGGAGATGTGTCCAAAGACACAAGAGGAGGAAGACAAAATGTCTAAGATACCATATGCATCAACAGTTTGCAGCTTGATGTATGCAATGGTATGTACAAGGATAGATATTGCACATGCAGTGGGAGTAACTCCCAGGTATATGAGCAATCCAAGAATGGAACATTGGAATGCTATAAAATGGGTTCTCTAATATTTGAGAGGTACTACTTCAAAGAAACTATGTGTTGGAGGAACAAATTCTACTCTAAAAGGATATGTTGACTCTAATTTGGTGGGTGATATTGATAGTAGTAGTACTACAGGGTATGTTTTTACTGTAGGAGGTACTGCAGTTAGTTGGATTTCAAGACTGCAAAAGGTTGTTGCACTTTCAACCACTGAAGTTGAGTATGTTGCTGCCACAGAAGCTAGCAAGGAGATGATTTGGTTACAACATTTTCTAGAGGAATTGGGGCAACAACAAGAAGATAGCCCTTTGTACACTGATAGCCAGAGTGCCATTCATCTTGCTAAGAATTCAGCTTTGCACTAAAAAACTAAGCACATACAGATTAGATACCACTTCATCCGGTAAGTTTTGGAGGATGGGCAGTTAAAGCTAGAGAAAATTCACACAAGTCAGAATCTTGTAGATATGTTCACAAAGGCAGTTACACGAGAGAAACTGATTTCCTCATCAGTTTCTATTGGCCTTCATGACTGATAATGGTGGACATAAGAAACCAGTCAGGCCTGTAATCCAATGGGAGCTGCAAGTGCAACGGTGTTGTCCAAGATCAGTCTCCAAGTGGGAGATTGTTTAGTGTGGAGCCTGATCAGTCTCCAAGTGGGAGATTGTTGGTATGTGGCAACTGATAATGCAAGTACTGTACACAAGTTATGTATCCTCGCTAGCATTCAGGGCGGGGCTGGGCCAGGGCCTGAGTGGGGGTTTAGGTATGCAACCCCCGAAATTTTTTTTCCCTCTTTTTGCATGATCGGAGTCAGTTGTTAATTTTTGTTAACAAACAAAAGAAAAATGACATTGCAAAACCCTAATTCTAGAAGCTTCCAAAAGCTTGTTATAAGCTGCTGGGATGTATGGTACAACGATGTATTCATGAGATTGTAATCTATTTTGCACTGGATAATAAAATCATTGGATGACTGAGTTTCTATGGATGTAGCCCATATTGGGTAAACCATGTTAAATTTCTGTGTTGATCTCTTTTGTGTAATTCCTCATTGCTATATTTCGGTTATTTATTCTACATATAATTGTTAGTATTTATTGCTTTGATCTGCCCTAACCCTAACATGCTACACATCTTTGGAATCAAAACATATCATCCCTCCCTAATGTACACACCGGTGCTGTTGTAAAACTATCCTTCACTTACCCTCAATGACTTCAATTTGTGCTTCTATCCATCCTTCTAGATTAGGTATGTGTTATCTCTCTTATCATACACTTCCTCCCTATTGAATTGCCATGGTATTTTCAACATAAGATGACACAAATCCATTGGCATATTATCGCACAACACCTCATCATGGTATGCGCCTATGTTGAACCTTACCCAACTCTATTCCTCCTCCAAAATCTAGTCTCCCTACTACAACTAGGCTATTCAATATTAGCGTGAATGTTTCATCCTACTCAACCTCAAATTGTTAACCATCTCCATAGGCATAAATTTATTTGTGCTAACACTATCCACTACTGCCTCACAACATTTACTACCTTCCTTACATATGGTCCTAATAGACTCTTCCTTTTGGCTAGTTCATCCCTCCTATCACACCTCAAATCCCTCTATGAAATAAATGAATCCCCATACTCATGATCCCTCTCAAATGTGGGTGACCTCTCATCACCAAGTGTAACTCTCATACTATCCTCTTCCCTCCTTCCTTGACACTCGAATTCCCTATGTCCTTCACTGTACCTAAAATAAGTTCCTCTAAATTATTTATGCCTTATATCGTCCTCTCCCTTGTTGGGTATATCTTCCATGATCCTCTCTAGCCTCTTTATAGAAAGTATCTTCTACCCTTTCATCTTTGTGGTAGCTTCCACCATCATCTCTACCTTTGTGGTAGCTACTATAGTCACCTTATTTGTTCCTGCAATTTCCCTTATCATCTTATTTTTGTGTGGTAGGGACCGCGACCTACTCTTTCATTGTGGTACTGGTTACCTCTACTTTGACCCCTTGGGATTGCTCCCCTATTACCACATCTGACTCTATTGTCTTGATTCTTCTCTTCTCTCCCTCTTTGGTATCTTTACTTTTCCTCTTTCTTTTAGTTCAACTTCTTTTCTATACTGAGATCCAACTTCTAGACCTCAACTATCTTGATATTCCATACATCCAACTCCCTTGGATGGATTTCCTTAGTTCATTGATGTACTTGGCCACTTTCGTAGCCCCTTCTTCATGATATACTAACCTAATTGTTAGCCAATAGTATTCCTCAGTGTACTCCTTCACAATCATATTCCCTTGCCACAAATTGTGCAATTCCTTCAACAACTCCAACTAGTAGTTCACTGAGATGAACTTGGATTTTAGATTTTCCACCATTCGGTCCCACTTCACAATGCAAGGCTTTCCCTTCCTATTCTTCTCTATCTATACTTCCATCATATCATCACATGACCTTTCAACTTGGTCTTGGAAAATTTTACCCAATCCAGGTGTACAACGTCCTCATACTCAAAATGTTCCTCTAGATCGATGATATGATTAATCAGGTCCTTAGGTTCGAAGTTCCCAAAATAGTTTGGGATATTCACTCTAGTCCTCTTACTAATGCCAATTATGGTCTTTAACATCCTAATATAGTCTAACCTTGAAATTCTTATAAGACAATCAAAATTAGTAGCCTAGACAACATACAAATCACAACAATATATCACATGAGAACAATTTGTTTTTTATTCATTTGTAGTAGTCTAAATCATCAGGAGTACAAGGAATCACAATAAATTTGATCTCCTTTCTCTTTGATTACAATACTCTTCTCAAAATTTTCAAACCCTTCACAAGTTGCATTCAATCCTTATATACTTCCCATGGGAGGAAGTTCAATAGTCGCACACTAAACTGAATGATCGAAGGCCTTGAAACCATATTTTGACATGTGTCCCAAGCTTAAAACAAATTCTATTGGCCATTAGAAACTTTGGAAGAAGAAAAATAGTTCTTGAAGTAGCGCATTAGAGTTTCTAAAGGAGTCAGGAACTTATCGAGAATTTCCAATTCACTAGGAACTGTCTAACCATCGGTGATTTCTACCTCAAGTGGAACCACTCGATAACCACAAAAGTGTTGGACTGCACTGGACAACTTATAGGGGTGGTGGATCAGCTATCCTAAAAATTTTAACCAACTATGAACATCAACTTATTAATTGGTTATATTCTAATATAACCATGAAAGAATAAAATGAGAAGCTTAGCACAATAACATAATCAACACAGAAGACCCCAGATTTTTACGTGGAAAACCCTAAAAGGAAAAAACCATGGTGAGTGTTAGCCCACAGAAACATATAAGTTATATCAATACTGAAAAATAGAGGCTCATTGCCTACAAGGCTCACTGCCCAAGTTGCTCATTGCAAAGAACGACTCATTACCAAAGGGTGGCTCATTGCCAAAATGGTGAACTAATTAATTAGCATCTACTCGATGCCTGGGTTCAGTTCCTTTGAAGCACAATAAAATTTCTCTACTCCTCTCTTTCACACCTTTGCACTTATCTCATCATATTCACACATTCATACATCTTTTCACAATTCATTACAAGTCTTTATACAAGTCATAGACCTTGGAATGTACATCAAGGTCGGCAATACATTCATCAACCATTGGAACAATCTTCAAGGTCGGCATTACAAACATACAAGGTCTGGGCCTAATATAAAAATGAACTAAGGAAAATATGTAAAGATGTATATGGATCACATTTCTCCTTAGCTAGGACTCAAATGCAATCTTCAACATCATGCCATGCCTCTACAATCTTTAATGCTTCTCTGCAATTAATGAAATCAACCAAGTCAGCCAAGACTGGTGAGTACATTAGGTCTTCTAAGAGAATTCTTCAACCATAATCCAAATTTCTCTCCATGGGGTAATCCAAAGGTAGGAACATGATCAGGAGATATCCACAAGCACATTATAATCATCAGAAACATCCGCATAATACCTAAACACTTTACCCATCAGATTCTCCAAACCAGAGCACAAGAACAACACTGTCAGCCATTGTCATAAAGAAAAGATAGCTTGTAGACTACCAAATCATGAACCATTGGAGTTGAAGGTACTTAACATTATCTCAGACTTATCTCTAGAACCACAGATCAAAATACTTCAATGCGGAGGAATGCGGAGCATAACAATTTCTCCCTGTCATTTCCAAACATACAGAAAAAGCTATTTTCACTTTGGTGAACATAACTCACTCAATTATTCATGCTAGAGGCTCAATATTGGAACATAGCATCTTCATATGGACTTCTAAATAACTTCCAATCCACAAACAAAGATATGCATTCTATAGAAAATGCAGAGCATTCTTCTGGACTATTTTTCTATATGCAATACACTGTTTCCATTGCAACTCACTATTTCTACCAAAGAGGCTAATTTTCTCAATATCCTCAACATCAAGGTTGCTTAGATAAGTAAACACAAAGCATCTTACTCATCACAAATAGACAACAAGATAGGAGCATAGTTGACACCAATGACAACACTGTTTAGGCACATACTTGCAACAATCTCCCCTATTGTCATTGATGGCAACATATGATGTGAAAAACTAAAAAGACCATCAAGACAAAATTCTCCCCCTTTCTCTTTACACATCTGCATTCTTTCTCACCTTGAGTTTTTCACATGATTTCTCTCCCCCTTTGACATCAATGGCAAAGGGCACATACTTGCATGTTGCTGCTCTGATCCACTGAACTTTTTCTATTTTCCAACACTTTCTTCGTCAGAAATATTTAGCTACTCCCCCTAAGGAATAGCCCTTAAAACATCAATCCAGATAAAAAATGAGGCTTTAGACACCACTGGATTGATTCATTCTTATGCATCTTAGTTTAGAGCAGGGGGTAATGACCCCTAGCTTTTCTCTAAGATACTCAAAAGTATCTTTGGGAAGTGGCTTAGTAAAAATGTTAGCAATTTGATCCTTTGTGGATACATACTCCATCTTTACTTCATTTTCATTTACCCGTTCTCTCAAAAAGTGATACCTTACAGATATATGCTTTGTTCTTGAGTGCATCATTGGATTCTTCGAGATGTTTATAGCACTTGTATTATCATAGAAGATTGCAACTGGATTTTCATATACAACTCTTATGTCCTTCAATGTCTACTTCATACATAATACTTGAGTGCAACAACATGCTGCTACAATATACTCTACTTCTGCTATTGATAAAGAGATTGAATCTTGCTTCATGCTAAGACATGAAACCCGTCTATTTCCCAAAAAGAAAGCACCTCCACTTGTACTTTTTTTGTCATCAATATCTCTTGCCCAATCAACATTTGTATAATCAATGAGAGTGAAATCATTATCTTTTGGATACCATAGGCCATGATCTGGTGTGCCTTTTAAATACCTTAAGATTCTCTTAACTGCCATGACATGTGATTCTCTTGGATCAACTTGAAATCTTGCAACAAGACAAACTGCATGCATAATATCAGGTCTGGTTTGAGTTAGATAAAGCAATCCTCCAATAATGGATCTATACCTTTTTTGATCAGTCTTGGGTGAATCATTAGTTTTGCTCAACTTATAGCCAGTCACCATAGGAATACATACTGGTTTAGAGTCCTCCATCCCAAACTTCTTCAACAGTTCTCTCACATACTTAGACTAAGATATGAAGATTCCTTTATCTGATTGATTAATTTGCAGACCCAAAAAGAAATTCATTTCACCAAACATGGACATTTCAAATTCACTTTTCATCTCACCAGCAAACTTTATGCACATACCTTCATTTCCTCCAAAGATAATGCCATCAACAAAGACTTCAACAATCAATATCTGATTATCATTGATTTTGAAATACAGATTGATATCTATAGTACCTTTACTAAATCCCAATTGTAATAAATACCTGTCTAACCTTGCATACCGGGCTCTAGGAGCTTGTTTGAGTCCATACGATTCTTTCTTCAACCTACATACCATATCACCTTGATTTGACAATTAGAATCCCTCTAGTTGCTCAATGTATACTTCCTCCTCTAATCACCATTTAGGAATGCAGACTTCACATCCATCTAATATACCTTAAAATCTTTGTGAGCTGCAAATGCCAAAAACATTCTGATTGCTTCAATCCGAGCTACTGGGGAAAAAGTTTCTTCAAAATCTATCCCTTCAATTTGAGAATATCCTTTGCACACAAGTCTTGCTTTATTCCTTACAACTTCTCTATTTTCATTCAACTTGTTCCTAAAGACCCATTTAGGTCCAATAACATTTTTTCACAAGGTCTAGGAGCTAGTTCCCAAGTTTCATTCTTCTCTATCTGCAATAGTTCTTCCTCCATTGCCTTTACCCAATTTTCATCATTGCAGGCTTCATTCATAGTTTTTGGTTCAACTGTGGAGAGAAAATAATAGTTTACTTGTTCTTCAACAACTTTTCTTCTTGTCAGTACACCTTTTCTTTTATCTCCAATAGTTTGATCTTCAGAGTGATTGATTCTTACATGCCTGGGGGTTTTAGCAACACTTTCCAGAGCCTCTTCTTCTTCATCTTGACTATCTTTTTGTTCAACTTTATCTTCATAAGTTTTAGCAGTGGGTTCATGTGATTCATAGCCATTCTGATATGATGTTATTCCTCTGTCTTCATCCACCTTCACATTTGCACTTTCAACAATCTTTTTCAGTCTTTTATTGTAACACCGGTAAGCCTTACTCTTTGTAGAGTACCCAAGGAAGATTCCTTCATCACACCTTGCATCAAATTTTCCTAGATCTTCATCTCTTTTGAAATAGCATTTGCTTCCAAAGACTTTGAAATATATTACTGCAGGAATTCTTCCATACCATAGTTCATAGGGAGTTTTAGAACCATTACCTTTCACTTGAACCCTATTCTGAATGTAGACAGCAGTGTGTATAGCTTCTTTCCAAAAGACTTCCGGTAGACCTCCCTCCTTCATCATTGCCCTAGCAGGCTCTTGAACAATCCTGTTCTTTCTTTCCACAACTCCATTATGCTGAGGAGTTCTAGATGCAGACAATTGCCTCTTAATTCCTTGCTCTTCACATAAAATGTTGAACACATTTGAAGTGAACTCACCTCCTCTCTCAGACCTCAAACACTTGATTTTCAATTCTAACTCATTCTCAACCATTGCTTTGAAGGATTTGAATTTTTCTAGGGCTTCAGATTTGTGTCTTAAGAAAGAAACCCAAGTCATTCTAGAATAATCATCAATAAACAACATGAAGTATCTGTCACCTTGCAGACTTCTTACCCTTGTAGGACCACATAGGTTTGTATGCACTAGATCTAGTAGACCGACAGAAAATTGCTCTTTGTTCTTGAAACTTATCCTAGTCTACTTCCCAAACTAACATTCTTTACAGATGATATTGATCAGTCTTACAAGCTTTGGTAGATATCTCACAGTCTGACTTGAACTTATCTTTACCAAATTGTCAAAGTTCATATGATACATCCTTATGTACCACAACCAACTCTCATCTTCTTGGGACAATAAACAGTAATCACTAGTTCATCTTAATTGATAAATGTTACCTCTGGTCTTCTTACCGGTAGTAATTATAGTTCTGAAGCTTTCCATGATCTTGCACCCATTGTCTTTGAATCTCAGATCATAACCTTTGTCACACATCTGACCAACACTCAAAAGATTATGCTTCAAACCCTTCACATACAGGACATTATTAGTATTATGCTTACCATCAAATGAGATAGATCCTTTTCCACAAATCTTACCAGCTGTATTGTATCCAAACCTAACCAATCCTCCACCATACTTTTCCAAACTCACAAACTTACTTTTGTCACCGGTTATATGATGTGAGCATCCTCTATCAATAATCCATTCATCCTTATCTTTCTCAACCTGAATTGCCAGAGCAGTTTCTTCCACTGGTTTCTCTTCCTTCACATAGCTAGCAGGATTAGTAGACATAGGTTCTTCCTTGATGACAATAAACAAAAATTCATTTGCACTAGTACTAGCATCATCAGATTCATCATCAATCACACCATCATCAAAATCTCTAACATAGTAGCATTTCTTTGGAGCTCTAGGCCTATTCTCAAAACTTTTTCTATTCTGTTCAATTCTTTCAGGACATCTAGAAGCATAATAACCTACTTTGCCACAAGAAAAACATTTGAAAGGTAATTTGCCTTTAAACTTACCAGAACATCTTTGCAATCTGTCAACAAAATTAGCTTCAAGTTCATCAAAATCATCAGGTTATACCTTATATTTCTCAGCTTTGGAGATCTTTTCTGAAGAAGTGGCTTTGAAGATAGTCTCAACTTTTAGCAATGCATCTCCAAACTCTCTCATCTCAAACACTGTAAGCTTTCCAAGTAATTGATCTCTGTCAATAGCTTTTACAATCATTACTTCTTCAATTGCAGCTACCTTGTGATTATAGAACTTTGGTAGTGATCTGAGAATTTTCATCACAACTTCCTTATCACTGAGAGTTCCTCCCATACCTTTTATTCTAGTGACAAGTTCATCAACTCTTTGCATAAAGGCTATAATGTTTTCATCTTCACTCATCTTCAAACCCTCATATTTTACTTTTAGGCTTTATAGCGTGGCTTCTCTTACAGAATCATCTCCTTCATACATATTTTTTAGCTTCTCCCATACCTCATTTGTAGATTCAAGATCCACAGCTTTTGTCAACACTGTGTCACTTAAGGAACTTAACAGGGCATCCTTAGCTTTGAAATCCAACTCATATTCTTTGATATCATCTTCAATTGTCAAACCATCTTCAGGCATGAGAAATTGTGACTATGTAGCTAGCCATACTTTATAACCAAGATAGAGGAGATGGATTTTCATTCATACCTTCCAAAGAGCATAATTTGTCTCATCAAATTGTGGAACTTCCCTTTTATAAGACATCTTGGATCTTCCTTAAGCTGTTAGGCCTTCTTCTGAGGAACCTTGCTCTGATACCAATTGTTGGACTGCACCAGACAACTGAGAGGGGGGGGTGAATCAATTGTCCTAAAACTTTTAACCAACTATGAACATCAACTTATTAATTGCTTATATTCTAATATAACCATGAAAGCATAAAATGAGAATCTCAACACAATAACATAGTCAACATAGAAGACACCAGATTTTTATGTGGAAAACCCTAAAATAGAAAGACCATGGTGGGTGTTAGCCCACAGAAATATATAAGTTATATCTATTGAATACTAAGAGGGGGGTGAATCAATATTCTAAAATTTAAACAATTAAACCAAATACCAACTTTAATAATCAGAAAGCAAAGTAACCATAGAAATGGAAGCCATATAAACATGACACATAGAGACTAGATTTTTATGTGGAAAACCCAAGAAAGGGAAAAACCACGAAGAGAATTAGATCTCAATATATATTGCAATCTTTTACAAATGATGATGTTCAATTTTGGTCACTCCACGAGTCTAGAACATGCTAGCTCACTGCCATGAAGTACAACTAGGTCTAGCAAGCTCACTGCCACAACCCTAAACCTAGAAATATTACAATGATGGCTATTAAACCCTACTGGTTGCTTACAACTAGGCTCACTGCCAAGTACAAGTGAAATTATATAAGAAATATGAATACTGCAACAACATCTATTAGTATGCTAGGGTGCAATCATTTAGCAATTGAAAATTGAATCCTGAGTCTTCATCATCACTGATCTTCTATCTTTGCTCTACTATTCTGATACTCACATCATCTACACAATACTTCTTTGCACACTTCACACACCACTAAAATCAAATTCATCAGATATATATATCCACATCATGATTTAATCCATAATCAGGTCGGCATCCAAAATATGAAACGTGTATACAAAGAGTTGTACTCTGTCGGCTTAATCTTGTGTTCAATTTACATTGCAGACTCAAGAAAACATGTACTAGTCTTCACATAGGTCAGCCCCAATCATATAACCAATTAGACTAATTATCCAAATGCTATAACTTCTCTGCATAAGGATCTACCATGCCTGTCGGCTTGTTCCTTAAGAACTTACTTAATCAATTCATCTGTCATATCATAACTCATATTGTGGACCACATGAGACATAATAAATCATATCTAGCAATCATTACTAACCTCTTAACAAGCCTTTAGATATGTGGAACCAGATAAACTTGTATGTCAAAATGCGGATCTTGGAACTGTTGCACTGTCACAGAGAAATACTGTCAAACTGGAAGCTGATATTGGAAATCTTGTAGAATGTGAATTGTTGAACTTCAAGGGCTATAATCCTAGACTTAGGTAGTCATGACATGTCACTTCATTTCCTCAGAACCATAGAACAAAATATGCAATTGTGGAGGAATGCAGACCCTTTTACTTTGCACTGTACACTGTCCCTATCTTACTTCTGTTCATCCAGACTTAGACATTTTCTACAAATGACTTCTAGAGGAAGTCATGAACTAAACACTAGAATATATCATCATCAAGTAGATATGAGTCATCATACTTAAACTGCATTTGTTGGTCTTCATCTGCGGAGGCATACTGATCCACTTTCTGTCCCTTACTCTAAATATTGTCCATACTTAGTCATTCTAGCCTTCCGGTCTGGAATACTCTTGTGCCTTTTTGCCAAATCAAGTTGGTCTTCTAGAGTGATGTCTTCTTTGCCTTGTTTCCATCAATGACAACACTCAATTATTTAGCATAGCAGTGTCTCTTGCTGACAATCTTCCCCTTTGGTTTTGATGGCAACACTTAGTGAAAAATGCTTGACTGCCTTGACTGCTCCCCCTTTCTATATACATTCTATATTTCTTCTCTCCCTAAGATGTTTGCCTATTTTTCATTTATCTTCCTCTCCCCCTTTGACATTAATAGCAAAGGTGTAGGTTCTAGAGTAAATTTTTTTTGTCAAAACTGCAAAATTTTGTTGTACTCTGCCGCATATGTACAAGTGCAATCTTCAACTTTATTTTACATGTGCTAGAGGATGTCACTGAAAATGTTCTTAATTTGAGCTAGCTCACCATCCCAAATTTTCTTGGCATTATCCAAAATTTGAATATGACCACTAAGTAGAAAAACTACAGTCTCTACCTTGTGAAGATCAAAGGGTGTGTCAGATTATAAAGCTACTTGTGCTTTAGCTACTAGATTAAACATAGAATCTAACTTAGGATTGATTATTCTTCTTAGTTGACACATTTTGTTTCTAATTTTATCCCTCTCACTTATTATATTGTTTAAGTCATCACGAAGGTTGATGAATTGACTTTCCTTGCTGCTTACTGATTCTGTCACCGGATCATATGCCTTAGAAGTGTTCATCAGTTTCTGCTCCAACTCCTTGATCTTTTCTTCTATTTTCTTTGTGACTTCTGGCCAGGATAAACAAAATTTGTATATAGCACAAGCTTCTTTAATGGCACTTTGAATGCTTTTTATTCTATTTTCTAACTGGTCTTTGTCATTAGTTATCATTTCCATCAACTCATTCAATCTCTTCTCATTAAACTCTTGCCTAACTATTATGTCTGTGGATTTCTCAAAGGATTCAAAATGTTTACTTACAGAGTTTATAAGTCCTTTGAGTTGATTTTTTGATGACAAAGAAGTGTCCTTTTGGTATATTGGCATCAACTTCTCCAAAATGCTAGATGCCTCTCCAATGAGCTCACTATCCTCTATGTGAGACTTCAACATTTCTTCTCTTTCTTTTGCCTATGCAATTGAAGCCAATCTAAATTTTTGTATAGGAGACATTGCCTCCAAGTTTATTGGACCATGTAGAAACTTAGGTTCACTCAAGTCTTGTTTTTCTTTCTCTAGAAGTTCCTTAATTGATTCTATAGTGTCTCTTGGTGTAGCAGAGATTTCTTCTTTCAGGCTCTACTTTGGATCATCTAGATCCATGTCCTTATTAGAGTCCTTCTATTCTGGTGAAGGATTGTCCTTAGACTTTTCTTCCTCAGTCTTGTCATTGTCACTTTTGTCATCTGTTTGATGTCTAGGAGAGGATCTTGTTTCAACGAAAGATACTTCTTTCTCCTTAGTCACTTTGACATCATCTATTTTTTTCTCAAGATTTTCTTTAGGAGTAAATGTATCATTTTCAACATCTGTTTCTTGATTGTCATAGATGGTAGGGATATTGTATTTCTTTAGTATCTCCAAAATGATCTCCTTAGTCTCCTTGACCACTTTATTAATTTGTCCTAACATCAGTGTGTTCATTCTTTTCTTTGATTTGAACTCATTGTTAAGTACTTTGGAGATTTTGGCCTTTTCTTTGGGAGTGATCTCTAGACATAATTTTATTAGTGTATGTTCTTTGAGTTTAATGTCCTTAGTCATGGTAGCTTCCTTTCTGGCAAACAATATACTACCCAAGGTATCTAGGAGATCAACAATGATCTCAATGAGGGCTCTATTGTATATGTTTAGATACTTTATAGTAGCTTCTTCTAAGATCCTCTTGTCTACATCATTGTAATCATCATATAATTTGGCCATTGGTTTCAGATTGCCATCTATTGTAACTGCCTTTAGAACATCTTCTAGCTTTATTATGGATTTTTTAGTCTATGGCTCATGTCTTTCCTTTGCCTTTTCTTGCGTTTATCCCTTCTGAAGGCTTCTCCTTGCTGCTTCTAGAGGCTTTAGTAGCCCCATCTTTCATCTTTTTCACTTCTTCATCAGACTCTGTCTCTTCTTCTTCAATTTTTCCTACACTGTCATACATTCTTCTACCTTTCCTTTTCTGTCTCTTTGTACCTTTGTCAGTAGATTTCTTGGATGGTTGCTCCATACTTGCAGATGGTGTGGGACTAAAGAAAGTAACAGAGATTCTTGTAGACCTCTGTGTTGCTTTAGGCTTTTCTTGTTTCCTTTTAGGCTCTTCCGGAGTCTTAACCGGTTCACTCTCTTTCTTTTCTCTTGCTTCCCTTTCTACTTGAGATTTTTCTCTTACTTCTCTGATATTTTCTTTAGAGAAACCATATTTCAATGCAACTTCTTCTACCTCATTTCTCACTTTCCTAGAGATTTTAGGTTGTCTGAGTTCAACATGTAATTTCATCGATAGCTCTTCATAGGTACCAAACCTTTCTTCTCTACTGTCCTTGGGTTTGCTTAGCATGTGTTGAGCATAGTTATCTAATATTTGTCCATCCACTTCATAACCCATTGGCATTATCTAGACTGTCTTAGGCTCAATAGCCTCCATCAAGCATTGATCTTTTGTAACCATAAAACATATAGTATCCTTATACTTTTCAACAATTTTCTTAGGAATTCTTTCTTTTGAATGCATCATGCTTTGAAAATTCTTAAAGTACCCCCATAGGGCTACTTTTTGCTCATCCAATGCTACTTAAATGATTTCTAATTTGGATAGCTACTGGTTTGCTAGTTAACTAGAACAGATTCTTCATTTTTGGCAACTCATTCATAAAATAGAAGAATAGACAGATAATCAACGTACCAAATTTGAAGGGATAGTTTTTGCTTTCCTTGATCTTCTTTAGATTCTCTAATAGTTGGATTCTTAGCAACTCACACAAATCATAATCAACATTCTCTTTGACCATTTGATATGCAGTGTATATCATAGTACCAGAGATAGAGTTCTCCTAGTTTGAGAAATAGATCTTGTAGCCTATGACCATAGAAGCAAATCTTACTGCATGGTTTGTGACGTCATTTATGGTTAATGTCCTCTTGTCAAATTGGGCTCCGATAGCCTCTGTAACAGTTTGATTCTTCACAACTTTCAGCAAGGGCACACCTCTGGTGGAATTTAATTTTATTACTTCCCTAATCGTTTCCTTGGTGATTTTGAAGGGCTGCCCTAACCACATGAATTCATTGTAAATTCGACTTAGGATATACCGGACCATTCATCCTGGTGAATGCAGGAAAATCTACATACTAGATGAATTTCTTCTCTTCTAAGAATTTGTACTCTTCCTTTAGGTCAAATTGATCATTGCTTAAATACTTTAGGTATAGACCTAAGAATTTGTCGCCACTGAGATCATTTAGGGCAACATGGATATATGCCCTAACATCTTCCACATATAGAACTCTATATGGTATTTTTGAAAATGCACCCATTGGATCAACTTCTGTTGCTTTGAAGGGATGTTTCTTGAATTTGGGTCTTGTTCGCTTAGTAATATCAACAACTTGTGGGTTTACCATTGCAAAGATTTAGTAAAGTTCCAACGGAAATTACCTTGTTAAGTTGAATTAGGGTTTTCTTCGCTTGAATCAATCTGAGCACTTTGAATCTCTATTGACGCTTGAAATTTTGCTTCAATCTCTATTGGATATTTGATGTCTTGAATGCAAAGTGAATTTAGAAGGAAAATGAGTTTCTTTTTATCCTTCGCACTTGACCTAGTTGTCATAAATGCTCATTCTCAAAAGTTGCCTGACTTTTCTCTGATAGATATAGTCAATCAAAATTACTTTGCAATGTACCACACCAACTTATTTTCTTCTAGATTTTCTTTCAAAAGATTTTTCATGTCAGATTTCACCACATATCCTCATGCCAGATTCCAACACTAACTATCTGGCTGGGGGTTTTGGATTTTAAACACTGCTCCCCCTAAGCCAGAGCTCCCAATTTAGTTCCTAGAGGAAGTATCTGCACCAGATACTGGTGCGGATCTATCCTTAACATCAATTACTTCTTTCTTGATCTAGATCTTGTCCATTTCTTTCTGAGTTGCAACCAGATCAACCTTTTCTTTTCCCTTATCATTCCTTTGCTCTGTTTTCCTTTCTTCAGTAAGGTAGTTTCTTTTCACATTTTTTCTTCTGTAGGCCCTTGCAATATGTCCATACCTGTTGCAATGGTAGACCACAACATTCCTTTGTCTTTGATTCCTTCTATTTATTGGATTTGATCTGCATTGATTAGACATATGTCCAAATCTATTGTAAGCAAAACACTTTCCATTGAATGATTGACTATTCCTTGCATTGTAGGAACCATTCCTTACCCGATTTCTGCATTCATTTGATTTGTGACCAGTTTTCTTGCAATTGAAACATTGACTACAAAAGGATGGAACATTTTGATTTTGGTTTATTCTACTCCTGCATTAAATAGCT
This sequence comes from Cunninghamia lanceolata, assembly GCA_027924645.1. NCBI lineage: Eukaryota > Viridiplantae > Streptophyta > Pinopsida > Cupressales > Cupressaceae > Cunninghamia > Cunninghamia lanceolata. Next base: position 4,923,440 of record BSBN01001020.1, on the reverse strand, counting down.
TTATAACCAAACTTATTGCAATTAAAACAATGGCCATTGAAAGATGGATACCTTTGAGTATTTGGTTGTCTAACAGAAGGTCTTCTAGGTCTTCTTCTTTGATTTTTGTACTAGTTCCCTCTATTTTGCTTTAACTCAGTGTTTGTTTGACCAGATTTTGAACTTTCTCCTTTCTCAAATCCCAAACCTTGCTTATCATCAACACTTCTTTGACTAGAAATCATCTCATCAAGCTTTGCAGAGCTTAACTTGAACTTTTCTTCATAGCTCTTGGCTGCATTCATATCAAATTTTAGAAGTAGCACTTCTTTGCCCAATATTTTAGATTCCTTTGATTTATCCTTAACAACTTGATTCAAATGTCTTTCAATTTCTTCCTTCTTTTCAACTTCTAGTGTCAACCCATTTAGAAACTCATGTGCTTCATCTAATTGATCATTTAGCTCCTTGCTTTTCTCTATGAACTTCTTGACTTGCTCTCTTAGCTTTAGGATGCATTCATCAGGTTCTTGAATATTAGCTTTTAGATCCCCAATTTTTGCTTCAAATTTTTCAAGATCAATAAGGACTGCTTCTAGTTCCTTCTTGCTTTCATAATTTCCAAATCTTCTTGCTGCCTTGATTACACTACCCCTGATCTTCCTCAAGCTGTTAGACTTCTTCCAAGGAACCTTGCTCTAATACCAATTGTAGAATACTGAGAGGGGGGTGAATCAGTATTCTAAAATTTAAACAATTAAACCAAATATCAACTTTAATAATCAGAAAGCAAAGTAACCATAGAAATGGAAGCCACATAAATATGACACACAGACACCAGATTTTTATGTGGAAAACCTAAGAAAGGGAAAAACCGCAGAGAGGATTAGCTCTCAATATATATTGCAATCTTTTACAAATGATGATGTTCAGGCTTGGTCACTCCACGGCCCTAGAACATGTTGGCTCACTGCCATGAAGTACAACTAGGTCTAGTAGGCTCACTGCCACAACCCTAAACCTAGAAAGATTACAATGAGGGCTATTAAACCCTACTAGTTGCTTACAGCTAGGCTCACTACCAAGTACAAGTGAAATTATATAAAAAATATGAATACTGCAACAACATCTATCAGTATGCCAGGGTGCAGTCATTTAGCAATTGAATACTAAATCTTGAGTCTTCATCATCACTAATCTTCTATCTCTGCTCTGCTATTCTGATACTCACATCATCCACATAAGACTTCTTCGCACACTTTACACACCACCAGAACAAAATTCATCAGATATATATATCCGCATCATGATTTAATCCATAATCACGTTGGCATCCAAAATATGAAACATGTATACAAAGAGTTGTCCTCCGTCAACTTAATCTTATGTTCAATCTACATTGTGGACTCAAGAAAATGTGTACTGGTCTTCACATAGGTCAGCCCCAATCATATAACCACTTAGACTAATTATCTAGATGCTATAACTTCTTCGCCTAAGGATCTACCATGCATGTCAGCATGTTCCTTAAGAACTTACTTGATCAATTCATTTGTCATATCATAACTCATATTGCAGACCACAGGAGACATAATAAATCATATCCAACAATCATTACTGACCTCTTAGCAAGCCTTTAGATCTATGGAACTAGATAAACTTGTATGTCAAAATGCGGATCTTGGAACTGTTGCACTGTCACAGAGAAATACTATCAAACTAGAAGCCGATATTGGAAAGCTTGTAGAATGTGAATTGTTGAACTTCAAGGGCTATAATCTTGGACTTAGGTAGTCATGACATGTCACTTAGTTGCCTCAGAACTATAGAAAAAAACATGCACTTGCAGAGGAATGCGAACCCTTTTACTTTGCACTCTTCACTATCCCTATCTTACTTCTGTTCATCTAGAGACATTTTCTTCAAATGACTTCCAGAGGAAGTCATGACCTGAACACTAGAATATATCATCATCAAGTAGATATGAGTCATCATACCTAAATTGCATTTGCCAGTCTTCATTTGTGGAGGCATACTGATCCACTTTCTGTCCCTTACTCTGAATATTGTCTATATTTAGTCATTTTGGCCTTCTAGTCTTGAATACTCTTGTGCCTTGTTGCCAAATCAAGTTGGCCTTCTAGAGTGATGTCTTCTTTGCCTTGTTTCCATCAATGAAAAAACTCAATTATTTAGCATAGCAGTGTCTCTTGCCAACAATATCAATACCAAAAAATAGAGGCTCACTGCCCAAGTTGCTCAGTGCAAAGAATGACTCACTACCAAAGGGTGGCTCATTGCCAAGGGTTCGTTGACTGCCAAAATGGTGAACTGATTAATTAGCATCTACTCCATGCCTTGGTTCAGTTCCTTTGAAGCACAATAAAATTTCTCTGCTCTGTTCTTTTACACCTTCGCACTTATCTCATCATATTCATACATCCATACATCTTTTCACAATTCATTACAAGTCTTGATACAAGTCATAAACCTTGGAATGTACATCAAGGTCGGCAATACATTCATCAACGGTTGGAACAATCTCTAAGGTCAGCATTACAAACATACATAGGTGTGGACCTAATAAAAAAATCAACTAAGGAAAATATGTAAAGATGCATGCAAATCACATTGCTCCTTGGCTGGGACTCAAATGCAATCTTCCACGTCACGTCATGGCTCTACAATCTTCAATGCTCCTCCGCAATTAATGAAATCAACCAAGTCAGCTAAGACTGGTGAGCACATTAGGTCTTCGAAGAGCATTCTTCAACCATGATCCAAATTTCTCTCTGTAGACCAATCCAAAGGTAGGAACATGATCAGGAGGTATCCACAAGCACATTATAATCATCAGAAACATCTGCACAATACCAAAACACTTTACCCATTAGATTCTCCAAACTGAAGCACAAGAACAACACTGTCAGCCACTTTCATCAAGAAAAGATAGCTTGCGGACTGCCAAATCATGAACCATTGGAGTTGAAGGTACTTAACATTATCTCAAACTTATCTCTAGAACCGCAGATCAAAATACTTCAATGTGGAGGAATGTGGAGCATAACACTTTCTCCCTGTCATTTCCAAACATACAGAAAAAGCTATTTTCACTTTGGTGAACATAACTCACTCAATTCTTCATGCCAGAGGCTCAATTTCATAACATAGCATCTTCAGATGGACTTCTAAATAACTTCTAATCCATAGACAAAGATATGCATTCTATAGAAAATGCAAAGCATTCTTCTAGACTATTTTTCTATATGCAATACATTGTTTCCACTGGAACTCATTATTTCTACTTGAGAGGCTAATTTTCTCAATATCCTCAACATCAAGGTTTCTTAGATAAGTAAACACAAAGCATCTTACTCATTACAAACAGACAACAAGATAGGAGCACAGTTGACAACAATGACAACACTATTTAGGTACATACTTGCAACAAAAAGTCACTTTTCTTTGCAGAAGTCTTCATCAGAGATTTTAAAGATGCTAGGAACTGTTCCAATTTATCAAGGTTTTCCACCCAACTTAGAACTATCAGATTCTAAGAAGTTTGTGAAAGTCGTCAGAGAATTCCAAGGCATTTAGAACTGTGTGATCAATTATAACTCCATTGATTATATAAGTGTTGAGACACTTCACCAAGGAAGGAGAACCCATCAGAAATTTGGATGGGAATAAGAACGGTTAGGGATTTCAAATGTTCCTAGAGCACCTTGAAACTCTGATACCTTGTAAGGACACCCATCGATGATTTTTGAAAGAGTTGGAACTCTGTGAATCTTCAACGAAATAGTATAAATATAAAGGCTTCATTAGGTATTTTGGAGACAATAGGGACTATTCCAAATGGTTAGAGGTTTCCATACAGGTAGGAACTCAACCCTTAATTGGAATAGTTAGAGATTTTCGGGCTAGGTGGAATTGCCCGATTCAACATAACTCCACTAAAAGACTAAGTATAAACATCAGAGATTCCAATAGGAACAAGAACTCATTAGGTTATTCCAATGTTCCTGAAACATGTCAGAAGTATGAGTTTTTTCCTAAACGGGTCCAAAAATCTGATTTCTCCCAAACTTAGTCAATTTTGCTCAAATTTCCACCAAATTCAATCTGGAGATACCTATTTGACTCTTATTCAAGGTGAAGTCCTTACTTACCCAATTTATTCTAAAAAATACCCCCTGAAACAAATCACTAAAAATAACTGCAAAACAACAAAAGAGAAGAAAACAAAACTAGATTGTTTTGGGTGACATAGGATTGCTTGTGAACCTGGATGCTCTTGCATCATGCACACCGGGTAAGTGAAATGTTCCATGAGTGTACAACTAAAGAAAATTTAGGTAAGTATGGAATGGGAATTCTATACTTAATCAATTCTGAAGCTTTCGTTCAAGACGATTCATCCACTGAGCTCTATTCTTCGAACAAACAAGATATTCCATATATTCTTTCCCCCTTGTTCTTTTAGCCACTTGGGAATCAATTACTTTTTCCATCTCTTCAAATTTATTCTCAGGCAACTGGTGTACCCATCCTTGTGCATCCTACAAATCTAAATTTGTATTCCCTTTTGTACTTGTTTCTCCTTCATAATATTTGTACAAATCAACAACATTGAAGATGGGAGATGCATCTATTCCTGCTAGAATTTCAATCTCATAGGCATTGGATGAAAACTTTCTCAACACCTTACATGGTCCTATCTTCTACCATTTCAACTTATTATATGTTCCCTGAGGGAACTTCTCTTTTCTCAAATGTGCCAAAACTAAATCTCCTACCTGAAACTCCCATTCTCTCTGATGCATATCAACATGCTGTTTATATTTCATGGCACTCTTCTCTAAATTTCCTTTCACTTATTTATGTAATTCTTGAAGGTATTTAGAAAAGTCCTCTATACCATCACTTTTTCTACCCAAATCTACACTATCTCTCAATTCATCAACACCTCTAGGACTATATCCATAAACAATGTGAAAGGGACTTTTCCCTACACTCATATAAACTAGATTGTTGTAAGAAAACTCTACCTGTGCCAATATCAAGTCCCATTAATTAGATTTCTTCCCTACCAAACATCTCAACAAATTACTAAAACTTCTATTTACAACCTCAGTTTGACCATTAGTTTGAGGATGGTAAGTTGAACTAAAACCCAACTATGTTCCCATTTTCTTCAACAAGGTATGTAAAAAATGGCCAAATTTTTTTGTATCCCGATCTAAAACAATACTTTTAGGCAAGCCATGTAGTCTAACTACCTCCTTGAAAAATAATTTAGCTATGTGGGAAGCATCATTACTCTTCTGACACGGAATGATATAAACCATTTTTAAAAATCTATCAATAACAACAAATATAGAATCATTACCTCTTTGTGTTTGGGATAATCCCAAAACAAAATCCATACTTATTTGTCCCACAGTCTCTTTGGTATAGGAAATGGTTGAAATTACCTTGTATTCTACCTTGCTTCTTTAGCATGTTGGCAAATTATGCAACCTTGCACCATATTCTTTACATTTTCACTCATAGTAGACCAAAAATACCCTTCACTCAGCTGTGCCAATGTTTAATCTATTCCAAAATGTCCACTCAATCCCCCACTATGTTTTTCTCTCATTAAATTCTCCCTCTCCCTCATTGATCCTTGAGGTATACACAATCCTTCTTGAATAAAACATTCCAGCCATGGCATTCTGTCTTTGTCTATTCGATTCTTACAAGTTACCCATGCTTCTTCAAAATCTGTATCTTCTTCATGCAACTCTTGCATAGAATCAAAGCCAACGACATTTGCCCTCAACTTATTCAACAACAAACATCTTCTACTTAATGCATCAGATACCTGATTATACTTTCCACTTCTATGTGTCAAAATAAAAGAATAACTCTGCAAAAATTCAACCCATTTCATATGCTTTTGATTTAACTTACCTTGGCTATTTATGAATTACATAGCATGATGATCTGTATACAATACAAACTCCTTAGGTAGCAAGTAATGTCTCCATTTCTTGAGTGCTTGTACAATTGCATAAAATTCTTGGTCATACACAAAATATTTTCTCTTGGCTTCATTCAATTTCTCACTAAAGTATGCAATTGGCTTTCCTTCTTTACTTAGAACTCCAATTGCTGTTCCACTAGCATCACAATCTACTTGAAAGACTTTTCCAAAATAAGGTATCACAAACACATGTTGTTCTATCACTTTTGTCTTTAATAACTGGAAACTCTTTTCTGCTGCTACTATCCAAATAAACTCTCTCCTATTACCTTTCATTATTTCTGTAATAGGTGCACAAATTCCACTAAAATTTCTAATGAAATTCCTATAGAAGCTCACCAAGCCATGAACACTTCTAGCTTCAAACATACTCCTTGGTGAAAGCCAATCCAAAATTGCCTTGACCTTTTTTGAATCCATTTTTAGTCCATCTCCAGAAACTACAAACCCAAAATATACCAATTCATTCTTCATAAAACTACATTTCTTCAAATTTACTAACAACTTTTCATCTTTCAACCTTTGCAAGACTACCCTAACATGCAACAAATGTTTTGCTACCAATTTACTAAAAATCAAAATATCATCTACATATACAATCACAAACTTACCAAGAAAAGGCTACAACACTTCATTCATCAACCTCATGAAAGTGCTAGGGGGATTTGTCAACCTAAACTACATAAACTACATTACTAACCATTCATACAAGCCATATTTTTTCTTGAACACTATTTTCCATTCATCTCCTTCCCTTAATCTTATTTGATGGTATCCACTCTTCAAATTAATTTTTGTCAAGTACTTGGCTCCACTCAAACAATCCATCATATCATCCATTTATGGCAATCAAAACCTATATTTTATGGTTATTTTGTTTATTTCCCTTGAATCTGTACACATTCACCACTCCATCCTTCTTTGGTGTCAACAAGTTACTAGTACAGCACATGGACTAAGACTTTACTTGATCAACCCCTTATCCAACAATTCTTGCACTTGCTTGTTAATTTCCTCATTCTCCATTGGTGTCATTTTATATGGTGCTTTATTCATCAAACTCATACCAAGTATGAACTCCATACAATTAACTTATATTTCTCACATGTGGCAATCCATCTAGCAACTCTTTCATCATTATGTCTGCACATAATCTTCTAGAATTTATTGAATTTCTTTTGGTAGCTCTTCCTTCTTCTATGCTATCATAGCTACTATAGGTTTAGGAATAAAAGCATAACATGCTCCCTCTTTCTTCAATTCCTTCAAAAATTTCTTCCCATAAATCAAAAATACTCTTGGACTATTTTCTACTGCTTCCTCTTTATCCTTCACTAAATTCAAGGTAAATTCTTTTCCATCCTTCTTTATCTTATATGTATTGGTTATTCAATCATGTACAACTTGTCTATCAAATTACCAAGATCTACCCAACAAGATATGACATGCATCCATTGGCATCACATCACATAAAATTTCATCCTTATAACTACTAATTTGAAAGTTCACAAGACATTGTTCACTTACCACCAATTGATATCACCTTTGCAACCATGAAAATTTGTAGGGACTTGGATGCTTCATTTTATTTAATTTTAATTTCTCCATCATCTCCTTTGACACTAGGCTATCAGTGCTTCCGCTATTTGCAATGACTTTGTGATGTAAGAGCATCCCTGATTCAAGAGCAATCTTGCATCAACCAAAAACATTTATATTTTAGTTTGTTTGTAGTTCAGTTTGTTTCTTTTCCAGTTCAGTTCAGGCAGTTCAGTCAGAAGCAGATTCTGTATTTTGGTCTAGTAGCATTTTTAGATCTTGTGGAACTGGACTTAGCATCTAAATTCATTCATTTACATCAGATCTAAAATTTAGAGATCTGCATATCAATACTAGAAAGATATCGCTATCAGAAGTTGACTGTTTCTCAGAGTAGAGCATCCTGATAATCACTGGCAACTAGTTGAAGGAGAAACTTGTGGAAGCATTTCTTGATCTGTGGAGCCTAATGACACATCATACAATGATCTTTGGTTCATGGCTGACATTCCTCGGAGAACCACACTTCATTCCATTCATTTTTTGGAAGTGTTCTATGCATTTAGGTCTGACCTATCTGTGTTCACATGTTACATCTCTTCTTTGGGAATATGTGATTTTCCTTGGCCAACACAGAGGAATCTATTGGTCCGGAGATAATATGTATTGATGTAATAGATCCTTAGGAAAGAAGTTAGAGATTGATTCATAATTCTTAGTTTAGATTTTGTGCGAAGGAACTTCAAAGCCTTATCTTGCGCATGCATGTAATCAGGCCTGTGAGCCTTAATTGTAAGCCTGCATGTTGCCGGTCGATCTCTATTTGAATTCTTTGATATACTGAATGACTGAATCTACATTTGGTCTATTTCCTTGAGTTGTTTCTATTGTGTTTACTCTTGCTACATGGTTTGAATAGTTCATTCTATGATCCCTCCTACCATGATTGCACCAAGTGGTATCAGAGTGAAGGTTTGAATCTTTGGGAGCAAATTGGGAGAAGTGGTGAAGGAATTCCATAAGATCTTGCTATGGATAAATCATCTAATTGAGGTAGGTTACTTGTGTGGCAACTGATCGCTGATTGTGAGGTAGTTGTCACCTTGTAGCCCGATCGCTGAACCTGAGGTAGTTTACACTTGATCCTAGGAAGAATGCCGCTGAGGAGAGTTGCTGCTATCAGAACAATGGCTAGTAGAATAGATGAGATGATGGAGATAATGAAAATAATGCAAATTCATGGATGTTGTTGAAGAATATAGGTGAAGAGGATTGACACGAAGACTTCATGTTGAAAGCGATGATGAAGAAGAATTTCAATCTGTTGAACAAACTGGCGAAACCCTAGAAGGTGATGAAGCAGAAGAATAAGATCAAGTAAAGATGTTGTGAGCTATTTCAAAGATTGGAAAGAGACCTAGAGTTGATGTGCCGAACTATACTAGTAATCTAAACCCTAAAGAATTAATTGATTGGATAAATGATATGGAAGAATATTTTGAATATGGGGAAATCAAAGATCTGAAGAAGGTGAAATTTGCAAAGACAAAGTTGAAAGGACATGCTGCTATATGGTGGAAGAAAGTTCAGTTGGAAAGAAATAGAAGAGGAAAAGAAAAGATTACAAAATGGGATAGGATGGTGACAAAGTTGAAGAATCAGTTTATACCTGCTGACTATGAGTTGGAACTATTGAAAAGATTGCAAAACCTGAGATAAAAGGAGAAATCTGTGAAGGAGTAATTGAAGAATTTCATAAAATGATCATAAGAATAGGACATAGGTAAGCAAGCAAGGAGAAAGTGGCTAGATACATCAATATACTGAGATTGAACATTCAAGAGGAACTAATTTTGGTGAGGATGACATCTTTGGAGGAAGCATATCAGTTTGTCCTAAAAGTTGAAAAGAAACTGAATAAAAGACAGGATCAGAGACAAAGAGGTAGATGAGGTAAATTTCAGAGAGGTAGAACATTTCTTGGAGACATATCATATCTGGAGTAGAACAAGTTTGACAACCCATTCAAGAAGGAGGAGAGAGATAAAAATGCTTACTGGAGAGATGACATAAATTTTTACCAGAGAGGAAACCCTAGTGCATACCAGAATGAAGGATACAAAAGAGAAGGAAGAGGATTTGATAAGAAGACATTTAGAGGTACTTGTTTTAAGTGTGGAGGTGAAGGACATATAGCATTTGAGTGTAATAAGGGTAGTGCAAGTAAGAGGATAGAAAACAGTGGAAGAGCAACCTATGTTGGAGAAGAACCTATTGAATTAGATGACCCCTATTCTGTTGGTAAACTAGAGAAAGGAGAATAATTGGTGATGAGGAGAGCACTATTTCAAATAGAGACAAATGAGGAACCACCGTAGAGGAAGAGTTTGTTCAGGACTAGATACAAATCAGGAGGTAAGTGTTGTAAAGTTGTAATTGATAGTGGTAGTTCAGATAACCTAGTTTCAGAGGAGATGGTGACTAAGTTGAAGTTGGAAAGATTGAAACACCCTAAGCCATATCATATAGCATGGATTCATGATGATCATAAGGTACTAGTGCGTGAACAATGTTTGGTGAAATTTCATATTGGATCTTATCATGATGAAGTCTTGTGTGATATTATGCCTATGGATGTACACCATATCTTGTTGGGTAGACCTTGGTAGTATGATAGAAAAGCTATACATGATGGGAGAAAGAATACATATACTATAACAGTGAATGGAAAAAGATTTACTTTGATACCTTTGGAGGATGATCCTAAAGATGTGGTATGTGGAAATGCTAGAATCTATTTGGTTGATGAAACAAAATTTCTAGATCATTTGAGACATGAGAATATGTGTTATGCCTTGATTCCTAAGAAGCTTGAAGCATTGAAGAAAGAAACTAAAGAATCACAACTGGAGGAGATAAGAGAGTTGTTAACAAAGTTGAAGACATCATATCAGATAATGTGCTTGATGGATTACCACCTATAAGAAGTATCAATCATCACATGGATGTTATACCAAGAGCAAGTTTGCCTAATAAAGCAGCACACTGGATGACATCGGTAGAGAATGAAGAATTGAATAGATAGCTACAAGAGTTGTTGAGGAAAGGTTTGATTAGAGAAAGCTTGAGTCCTTGTGCAGTACTTGTAATGCTTGCACCGAAGAAGGATGGAGAATGGAGAATGTGTACCAATTCCAGAGCAATAAACAAGATCATAGTTAAGTATAGATTTCCTTTACCTAGGATGGATGATATCATGGATTGTTTGAGTGGAGCAAGATATTTCACAATGATAGATTTGAAGAGTGGATACTGTCAGATCAGAATCAGAGAAGGAGATGAATGGAAGACTACTTTTAAGACAAATGAAGGACTGTATGAGTGGTTAGTGATGCCCTTTGGATTGACAAATGCACTGAGTACTTTCATGAGATTGATGAATGAAGTCTTGAAGAAATTCTTGGGCAAATTTGTGATTGTATACTTGGATGATATTCTAATTTTTAGTAAGACAAAAGAGGAACATTTGTGACATATTAGACAAGTTTTGTAGAGGTTGAGAGAAGAGAAATTGCTAATAAATATCAAGAAGTATAGTTTCATGAAGGAAGAATTAGTATACTTGGGATTTGTGATTTCTACAGAAGGATTGAAGATGGACCCTGAGAAAGTGAGAGAAATTGTTGAATGGCCTACACCGGAGAGCATTGGAGAAGTTAGATCATTTCATGGATTGGCTAATTTCTACCAGAAGTTCATTAGAAATTTCAGTTCAGTTTGTAACCTTATGATAGAGACAATGAGAGGTGATAGAAAGGATTTCAAGTGGACATTAGGAGTAGATAACAGATTGAATTATTGAAGTAGAAAGTGACAGAGCAACCTGTTTTGGCATTACCAGGTTTCAATAAGGTATTTCAAGTTGATTGTGATGCAAGTGGGAATGCAATTGGAGTAGTGTTAAGTCAAGAAGGTAGACCTATAGCTTATTTCAGTGAGAAATTGAATGATGCAAGGAGGAGATATTTAGTTTATGATCAAGAGTTCTATGCCATAATTCAAGCCTTGAAGAAGTGGAGACATTACTTGTTGCCTAAGGAGTTTGTGTTGTATACAGATCATCAAGATTTGCAATATTTGAATAGTCAAGGTAAGTTGAATCAAAGATATATAAGATGGGTAGAGTTCATGCAGAGTTATACTTTTGTGTTGAAGCATATGAGTGGTAAATCAAATAAAGTTGCTGATGCATTAAGTAGAAGAAGAAACCTATTGACAGAGATGAGAGTTGAAGTGTTGGGTTTTGATGAATTGAAGAACATGTATGAGGGAGACACTAATTTTGTAGAACCTTGGAAAGCATGTAGAGAGCCTATTGTGATAGATAGGAGTAAGTGGTTGGACTATTTCATTCAAGAAGATATGTTGTTCAAAGGAAGTCAGCTGTGCATACCTAGAAGTTCAATGAGAGATAATTTGATCAAGGAGAAGCATAGTAGTGGATTGGTAGGACATTTTGGCATTGATAAGATAGTGGCTTTCGTGAGTGAAAATTACTTTTCACCTCAGATACATAAGGATTTTTAGAGAGTTGTGCAGAGTTGTAGAGTTTGTCAAGTTGCAAAAGGGAGTAGTCAGAATACTGGATTGTATAAACCTTTGATAGTACCAGAGAGACCTTGGGAAGACATAAGCATGGATTTTGTAATGGGATTGCCTAAGACACAAAGAGGACATGATTCAATATTTGTAGTGGTGGATAGATTTTCAAAGATGGCTCATTTCATACCTTGTAAGAAGACAAATGATGCACTACATGTAGCTAACCTATTTTTCAAGGAGATTGTGAGATTACATGGATTACCTAAGAGTTTAGTTTCAGACAGAGACACCAAGTTTGTTGGATACTTTTGGAAGACACTTTGGAAGAAGATGAAGATAGATTTGAAGTTCAGTTCAACTTTTCATCCATAGACAGATGGACAGACAGAGGTAGTGAATAGGAGTTTAGAAAACTTGTTGAGATGTTTGGTTGGAGAGAAGACAGGAAGTTGGGATTTGATTCTTTCACAAGCAGAGTTTGCATACAATAATTTAGTGAATACGAGTACCGAAAGAACACCTTTTGAGATTGTTATCGGAGTGAACCCTAGAGGAGTGGTAGAACTAAGAGACATTAGTACAGAGGAAAAGAGGAGTGTAGAAGCAGAAGAATTTGCAGATCATATGAAGATAGTGCATAATCAGGTGAAGAAGCATTTGGAAGATATGAATAGTAAGTACAAAGAGAAGGTTGATGAGAAGATAAGACATAAGGAATTTGAAGTTGGAGATGAAGTAATGGTGTACTTGAGAAAAGAAAGATTTCCAATTGGGACATATAACAAGTTAAAGATGAAGAAGTTTGGACCTTGTAGGATACTCAGGAAATTTGATTCAGGAAATATGAAGTGGAATTGCCAGAGACATTGGGTATTTCACCTATTTTCAACATTGCAGACCTATATCAGTATCATGAAGTAGAGTTTAGTGACAACATGGAAGAAGACTTGAAGAATTAGTTACCACAACAAGCACCAGAGTAAATTGAAGACATTTTGGATAGCAAAGTTGGACGCAGGACTAGAGGAAGACAATATAAAGAATATCTTGTGAAGTGGAAAGGTAGACCAGAAGAAGATTCATCATGGATTTCTCAGGCTAAGGTGGATTATCTTGGTTCTCCCCTAGCCCCAGCAAAGTGAGGGACTCACTTTTTTAATAACCCCAGATGTCTGATTTAAGAGTATCCTTGGTTCAAGAGCAATCTTGCATCAACCAAAAACATTTACATTTTAGTTTGTTTCTTTCCAGTTCAATTCAGGTAGTTCAGTCAGAAGTAGATTTTGTATTTTGGTCTAGTAGCATTTTTAGATCTTGTGGAACTAGACTTAGCCTCTACATTCATTCATTTATATCATATCCATAATTTAGAGATCCACATGTCAATACCAGAAAGATATCGCTATTAGAAGTTAACTTTTTCTCAGAGCAGAGCATCCTAATAATCACTGGCAACTAGCTGAAGGAGATACTTGTAGAAGCATTTCTTGATCTGTGGAGCCTAATGGCACATCATACAATGATCTTTGGTTCATCGCTGACATTCCTTAGAGAACTACACTTCATTCCATTCATTTTTTGGAAGTATTCTATGTATTTAGGTCCGACCAATCTGTGTTCACACGTTACATCTCTTCTTTGGGAATATGTGATCTTCCTTGGCTGACGCAGAGGAATCTATTGGTCCAGAGATAATATATATTGATGTAATAGATCCTTAGGAAAGAAGTTAGCAATTGATTCATAATTCTTAGTTTAGATTTTGTGTGAAGGAACTTCAAAGCCTTATCTTGCACATGCATGTAATCAGGCTTGTGAGCCCTAATTGTAAGCATGCATGTTGCCGACTGATCTCTATTTGAATTCTTTGATATACTGAATGACTGAATCTACATTTTCTATATTTCCTTGACTTGTTTTTGTTGTGTTTACTCTTGCTATATGGTCTAGATAGTTCATTCTGTGAACCCTCCTACCATGACTGCACCACTTTGCAACATTTGCCAACCTATTTGCATCTTGTTGTAAACAAATTTCTTCTTTGGGTTGGTTCATGTTTTTCCTTTTCTAGATTTAATAAAATTCTTCGTAGCATCAAAGATTCTCCATTCTTAGGATCTTCTCCACACTTTGGTGAATCCAAATTTTCATTGTCTTCCTATGCAATATTAATTCTTGTTTCTTTTTCTTTTCCACCACTTTGCTGTATTTGAGGACATTCAAACACCCTATGCCCAATTTCTCCACATTGAAAACATGTACCGTTGAATTCTCTTCCTTTGCCTCTTCCAAAAGATCCTCTACCTCTAGAATAATCACCTCTTCCTTTGGAATAGTCTCATCTTCCTCTATTATCTTATGTGTAGGTTTGAGAGGTGATGACTTCTTCTTTGATTTGATAACCTCTACCACTTCTGGACTATCCTCTTCCATGCAAAAATTTTCCTCTACCTCTAGAATTATTTTGTTTTCTTGCTAGTTTTTCTTCTGCCTTCAAGGCATAGTGATAGGCTTCTTCTACACTTGTTATATGTACCATACTTATCTCATATTGAATTGAATATTGCAATCCATTAACATACCTTGATACCTTCTCATCATCATCAAAATGTCTAGTCCAAATATTCAGCTATACAATTCCTCTGCATATTCTTGTACATTCTTCTCATTTTTCTTCAAATTTTACCATTTCTTGAACAAACTTATTTGATAGTCTGTACGAAGAAATTTTGCCTTCAATTTGGCCACCATTCTATCCCACAACTTAATTTTCTCTTTTTCCTTTCTCTTTCTTTCAATCTACACATGATCCCACCACGAGGATGCATGTCCTTTCAACTTTGTGCAGGAAAACTTCACCTTATTTTGGTCCTCTATCAATTCAAAATCTAAATACATCTCCATCTCTGATATCTAGTCTACTAATTCTTCCGGATTTAAATTTCCATGATAATTTTGTTGATTCAATCTTGGTTTACTACTAATTCTGGATATTTCCCTCAAAAACCTTCTTTTTGGTTCGTCTCTTTCTTCATTCACATCATCCCCACTTATGTATTCCACATGTACTCTTTGCTATGCCATCTCCCATGCTTGTTGACATCTGATTTAGTCATCCAATTAGAATCCTCTATTGAATGGCCTTTCCACTTCACTAAGAACTAGTAGTACTCTTTACCCCTTGTCCTTTTGACTACTTGGTTGTCCAAAATAGCATCTAGTTCTTCCTTGTTGGATTTTGACAATTGGTTTGCCCATTTTCCAACTGATATTTCCTTTTTCTCATTTGTGTCACCTTCATCATCACCTTCTTTGTACAGATACAAGTCTGCAACATTAAAAATAGGAAAGATTCAAACATCACTTGGTAA
The DNA here is from genome assembly GCA_027924645.1 of Cunninghamia lanceolata. Taxonomy (NCBI): domain Eukaryota; kingdom Viridiplantae; phylum Streptophyta; class Pinopsida; order Cupressales; family Cupressaceae; genus Cunninghamia; species Cunninghamia lanceolata. The sequence goes on along the minus strand of BSBN01001020.1, from coordinate 4,907,918 downwards.
TTCTATCTCATAAGCATTGTTAGAAAACTTTCATAAAATTTTACAAGGGCCAATTTTCTTCATTTTCAATTTGTTATACTCACCTTTAGGAAACTTGTCCTTCCTCAAATGAGCTAATACCATGTCTCCAATCTAAAGATTAACCTCTCTCCTCTTGAGGTCTACATGTTTCTTTTATTTACTTACACTTACCTCTAACTGTTTCTTGACTTGTTCATGTACCTCTTGCATAGCAATGGCAAACTCCTCTCCCTCAACACTTCTTTGAACTCCATTTTCCCTAAATCTCTCAACTCAAAAATGCCTCTTTGATTTGAACCATAGATAATTTGAAAATGAATCATACCTGTACTCTTGTTAGGTGAACCATTGTAAGCAAATTCTGCTTGTGGCAAGATGAGATCCCATTGTTTGGGATTCTCCTTTGTCAAGCATCTTAGTAGATTACCCAAAGTCCTATTGACCACCTCTATTTGTCCATCACTCTGAGGGTGGTATGCTGAACTAAAATTCAAATTAGTTCCCAACTTCTTCCATAAAGACCTCCAAAAGGGTCCCACAAATTGAGTATCTCTATCTGATATAATGCTAAGTGGAATGCCATGTAACCTAACCACCTCTTTGCAGAACAAATCAATGACATGAGTAGCATCACTTTTGGTTTTGCATACTATAAAATGATCCATTTTAGAAAACCTATCTTCTACAACAAATATTGAATCATGGCCTCTTTGGGTTTTAGTTAGACCCAAAACAAAATCCATACTAATGGAGTCCCAAGGTCTATTTGGGATTGGTAAAGACTGACAAAGACCTGCATTTGTACTCTTTCACTTGGCATATTGACACACTTTAGACCTTTCTATAAACTTCCTTGTTGCAAGTATGTGCCTAACCAGTGTTGTCATTAATGTTAACATATTAGTGTTGTCATTGGTGTCAACTGTGCTCTTGTTTTGATGCTTGTTAGATGCTTTGTACTTGCCTATGTAATGTTGGAGATAATGAGTAAGTGATCCTAAGATTGAGTTTCCAAGTTCTTTTGAGAAAATTTGCTTCTCCAATGGAAACAGTGTATAGAAGAGTATCTTTGATTATAGCAGAACAATCTAGTAGATTGCTCCACATTTCATGTAGAATGAATATCCTTGTCTGTGGATTGGAAGTTATTTAGATGCATGTGTGAAGATGCTATGTTTTAGGTTTGAGCCTCTGGTATGAATATTTGAGTGAGTTATGTACATGAGAGTGAAAATTGCTTTTTCTGTATATTTGGTGGTGATAGGGAGAATGTATTATGCTCTGCATTCCTCCGCATTTAAGTATTTCAATCTGCGGTTCTGGAATCAAGTTTGTAGTGATGTTATGTGCCTTCAACACTAATGTTTCATGATTTGGTGGTCCACAAGTGATCTTTTCTTTATGACAGTAGCTGGCAGTGTTGTTTATGTGGTCTGGTTTGAAGAATCTTCTTGACAAAGTTGTTAGAGCTTGTGTGGTTGTTCCTGATGATTACAATGTGCTTGTGGATGTGTCCTAATCATGTTCCTACCTTTGGATTGGTCTGTGAAGAGAAATTTGGATTGTGGATGAAGACTATTCTTGGAAGTCTTAATGTGAACACTAGTCTTAGCTGACCTAGTTGTTTTCACTAATCATAGAGATGCATTGAAGATTGTAGAAGCATGTTGTTGTCTAGAAGATTATTTTTGAGTGCCAACTAAGACGTAGTGTGATCTGCATACATCATTACATTTTTCCCTTAGCTAATTTTATATTAGGTTTATACCTATTTCTATGTATGTTTGAAATGCTGACCTTGGAGATTGTTCCAATAGTTGATGAATGTAATGCCGACCTTGATGTTCATTTCAAGGTTGATGAGTTTAATAAAAACATGTAATTAAGTTGCAAAAAAGATGTCCTTCTGTGAAAATGAAAAGATAAGTGTGAAGGTGTAAGAAGAGTAGAGTAGAGGTGTTATACTATGCTTCAATGGAATTGAACTCAGGCATGAAGTAGATGCTATCAACTCAGTTCACCAATCATTGGCAGTGAGCCCTAACATTTGTAGTGAGAATTTTGGGCAGTGAGCCCTAAGGTAGTGAGCCTCTATTTTTTAGTATTGCTATAACATATTTATCTTTGTGGGATAACACCCACTATGGTTTTTCCCTTATAGGGTTTTCCACGTAAAAATCTGGTGTCTCATGTATTGATTATCTTGTTGTGTTGAAGTTTCTTGTTTCATGCTTTCATGATTAATTTAAATAACAGTAAAAAAGTGTTTGAAGTGTTAATGCTCATAAGTGGTTAAAGTTTTAGAGACAACTAATTCACCCCCCTCTCAGTTGTCTGGTGCATTTCAACATTCTTCACATCTAATTGCGTTTTAGGCCAAAAGTAATGAACACTTAGCTGAACTAAAGTCCTATCTAGGCCAAAATGACCAGCAAGACTATCGTGCAATGATTTTCTCTGATTAAATTTTCCCTCATATAACTCCTTGGTACACATAATAGATGGAAGACTCAACACATCATAGATGGAAGACTTGCAGAGGAAAAACTCACGAGTTTTTCTAGGTGGTGAGTAATAGTAGCATTTACTCGCTAGAAAACTTGTCAAGTTTCTAGCATTGACTTGCCTGCATCAAAAAGTACTGGAAGATTTTTATTCTATCTATAGATCCATGTAATGATTTAAAGATTACTATAAATCAAAGTAAATGTGTAGAGGAAACGGATTAAAAAAAGATTTGACAAGGGGTCTACAATTGTTTTTATTGAGTGCCAATTCATTTGTCAACCTTTTACATTTCTCACATTCATTGTGAGTTTAGTTGCCTTCTTTGGGTGCTTCTAAACACATGGTATGAGGGATTTTTGTTTACATTAGCTGACCTTGCTAGCTTGTGGCTTCTTTGACTTGGTAGGATGTGAAGTTTGTTGCCTCTATGAGATGTACAACTTATTCACAGCACTTGCTTTTTCTAAGGCTCTTATATCACTGTAAGAAAGTGGTTGAAATTCTCAAACAAAATGGCCACACCAAAGAGAAATAGATTTGATTTTCTCATGAATGTCGAATGTAGTCTCTTTTTGTTAGCTTTCTCTATATTAACAAGTGGCCCATAGATAGTAGGGCTTTGGTTGAGTTCATTTCCTGGTGTTCAATCTTTATCTGTTGGTGGGGGTAATTCTTGTTCAATCTCATATCCTAAAAAGGTTGAGCTCTGGTGTCTGACCAATCTCAGTTATTACCATCAAAATTTTATCAATCATAACAAGGGAAAGTACATTGGGATGGCTCAAGTCTTCCCTCCCACAATGACTTGTAGCATCAAACAAGAAAACAACTTCAGGAATAACTTCTTAACTAAAATTTATTATATCATATTTTATGATGAAGATTAACTAGGCTAATACAAAATATTCAATCTAAGTTTATGGATCATATTCTATCAAAATTCTGTCTTCTTTTATCTAGTACAGTACTTGAATATGTAAAATGTTGTATTTACTTTTAATTTTACTATTTTCATTTTGTCAACTATCTATTGTATCAAGCTATCTGCCATCAGGATTCTGCATGAGGATACGATTTTGTACTCAATTTGCATTCATATCAATCAAATTTAACAGAAAACACTTTTCTACTCATTTATGAACTCATTGGATACATCTTGTCATTGAATTTTGCAAAAAAACATGTGTTTCTAATGAAATTTAAGCAATTTTTTAAGTTGTCGAGTCTTTGAGGAGTCAAGTTTTTTGGGCCTAGCAAGTTTTTACCGAGTCTGAGTTTTCCAACTATGGTACACATAACTGAGATCCTTTAAAAAGTAATCCATCTTAAAACATGTAGTCCATCCAAGGTTATCGATTCCTTATGATTGGCTATTTACACACCTCAGGCTTCTTGGAAATCCAAATCAGATTTGTACAATTCCTTAAGAGACTCTATTCCTCCACTTTCTATCTGAATTTATCTTATGGGTAAGGCTCTCCTACTTAAAGAATCTACTACCTTATTGTCTTGGCCTTTTTTGTGCTTGATAATAGAAGGGAAATTTTGCAAATACTCCACCCATTTCATGTGTCTTTGACTTAATTTGGGCTGGTTGGTTATGAACTGTAGTGAATGATTGTTAGTGAAAATAACAATCTTCTTAGGCATCAAATAATGTCTCCACCTCCTTAAGGCTTGTACCATAGCATAAAACTCAAGATCATAAATTGAATACCTATTTTTTTGCATCATTTAACTTCTCACTAAAGTATGCAACATGTCTACCTTCTTGACTTAGGACAACTCCAATGGCTACCCCACTTGCATCACATTCAACTTGGAAAACCTTGTTAAAATCAAGAAGTGCTAGTATAGGTTGTTCTATGATTTTCTTCAAAAAATGAAAATTTCTTTTAGCAACATGAGTCCAAACAAACTTTCTTTTATCCCCTCTTATAGTGTCTATGAGTGGTACACAAGTTCCACTAAAATTTATTATGAATTTCCTATAAAAAATTGCCAAACCATGGAAACTTTTTACCTCATAAGCTATTTTGGGAGTTGGCCAATCAATTATGGCTTTCACTTTGTCCTTTTCCATCTTCAATTCACCTTGAGAAATCACAAAACCAAGGTACACCAATTATGTCCTCATGAATAAACACTTATTGAGATTGATCAACAATCTTTCTTCTTGTAATCTTTGCATTACCATCCTAAGGTGTTTGAGATGCTCTTCCTTGCTTGAACTATAGATTAGTATGTCATCCAAATAAACAATCACAGATTTACCTATGAAGGGATTTAGAACATGATTCATTAGTCTCATAAATGTACTTGGAGCATTGGTAAGACCAAACAACATAACAAGCCACTCAAACAACCCCTCATTAGTCTTAAAGGTAGTTTTCCATTCATCTCCTTCTGTTATCCTTATTTGATGATATCCACTCTTGAGATCAATCTTAGAAAAGTAGTTAGATCCATACAAACAATCCATCAAATCATCTATTCTTGGAAGAGGGAACCTATACCTAATTATAATCTTGTTAATTGCTCTTGAATATGTGCACATCTTCCAATCTCCTTCTTTCTTTGGCACCAATACAACTGGTACTGCACATTGGCTAAGACTTCCTTTTATCAAACCTTTGTCCAATAGTTCTTGCACTTACTTCTTAATCTCTACATTTTCTTGTAGAGTCATCTTGTAGGCATCTTTGTTTAGAAAACTTATATCAGGTTTAAAGTTAATATGATGACTAATACTCCTAATAAGTGGCAGCTCATTGGGTATCTCATTCACCACTATATCAGCATACTCTTCCTACATAGTTTGTATCTCTTAAGAAAACTCATTCAACTTGGTTGCTATCATAATAGTTCTAGGTCTGATTACTAGTCCAAAACCCATCTTTTCCTCTTTCACTGCATTCAACAATTCCTTCTCACTCACCATTAAGACACTAGGACCAATCACTTGTCCATCTCCTTCTTTCAAAGGAAGCAAGGTATGCTTTCTACAATCTTTTTCAAAGTTATAAGTGTTTTGTATCCCATCATGAATAGTTTTTCTATCAGATTTCCAAGGCCTTCCCAATGGCACATGGCACACATCCATTGGTATTACATCACAAAGAACCTTATCTTTATAGATTCTAATATGAAAGTCCACCCAACAATGTTCATTCACTAACACTTGTTGTCCTTTATTGAGCCATGAAACCTTATATGGAGTTCTATGTGGAATTCTTTTTAACCCAAGATTCTCTACCATTTCTACTTAAACTAAATTATCAGTGCTACTTGAATCAATAACCATTTTGCAACATTTACCTTGAGATTTGCATGATGTCTTGAACAAAATATTTCTTTGGGCATGTTCTTTCTCCTTAGGTGGTTAATCAACACTCTTCTTATCAACAAAGACTCTCCAACGTCAGGTTCTTCTACATGGGATGAAGATCCTACACTTTCTTCATTTTCTTGGATTACTTGATTTCTGCCCTCAATCCTTGAGCTGCTTGCATGAGGGTCTTCTTGGCATTCGCAAAACCTATGACCTACAAACTTATTTCATTTTAAACATTTACCAGTGAATCCACTACCTCTTTGTGTGTTTCCACCCCTAGAATATAGTCTTCTTCCTCTGAATCCACCTCTTATATTATGTGATTATTCTTGGGAAGTACTTGGTTTTGAATTTTCTTTTTGGACTGAATTTCTTCCTCCTTGCTATCCTCTACCTCTAAAATTTCTGCCTCTACCCCTGTTTTTCTAATTTTATTTTCTATTCAACTTATCCTTTGCTTTTAGAGCAAACTGGTAACACTCTTCTATTGTCCTTGGGCTGATTAGACTAAGTTCATATTAAATATTGTATCTTAACCCATTGAGATACCTGGATATATTCTCCATGTCTTCTTCCACATGTCCAGACTGTTGGAAACAAGTTAGATAACTAAGAGGGGGGGGGTGAATTAGTTGTCTTAAATATTTAACTTTTTTTTCTTCTTTAACAATTGGTGTAGTATCAAAACATATAAGCATACATAACCATGAGAGTAGAAATAAGATCATCACACATAACACAATGATTTTTACGTGGAAAACCCTGTTAAGGGAAAAATAATGGGGTGACTAACCCAAGATTGTATTCTCTGTTAAAAGAATAAGAAGTACAAAATGTCACTTGCCAATTAGGGCTCACTGCCCGAGCACACTGCTCAAAAGAGGCACACTACCTACAAGAGACTCACTATCTACAAGGTTTATAGAAGGTAACCAGATGTTTGAACTGAAGAGAGGCATCCACATATGCTGAGCTTTAGTTCCGGTTAGGCTCAATATACTGATCTAATGCACTTCATTCTTCCTCTATTTTAGTGCTACTATTCTGTCACATACTAGACTTGTATTGCTGCTTCCACACTGCTCTTTGCCTTTCCTCACACACTATTTCCACACTATTCACTTCATACTGAAATCAATCTGGTATATATATCCGCATCAAAGATTTCAACATCTTTCTAGTCGGCAACTGGAATACTCAAGATATTTACAAAACATTGATCTGTCGGTTGAATCCATGCTTAATATGTAATGCATATCAGAACATAGACATAGAATCCATCAATCATGTTAGCTAACCATGTATGATCCCTCAACTAGCTTGATCACCATCAATTTCTCATCCGGATTAAAGTCTGATGCTCTGTCAGTCAGTTCTTAGTCTACTCTGCCTATCAAGAACCCAACACTTAGATGTCCATATCTTTTCACTCATTCATCACCAGAGGTTCAATCTATGGAATATGGTAGACATGATACTCCTATTAACTTTCCCAAGTCTGTACTTTGTTGAGTTACACCCTATGAGAGATCCAGACATGATTGTCAGACCTTGCTACATGCTCTGTTCTTGTTCACCGGACCAGAACTTCTTCAATCTGACTTTCGGTATAGGCATACTAAGCTCTGCAGATGTGTGGGATAAACTTTGTTGCCATCAATGACAACAATCATGAAGCGACATAGTGTCTCTTGCCAACAATCTCCCCCTTTGGCATTGATGGCAACACTTAGTCAAAAATGACTAAGTGTCGTAGCAAACTCCCCCTTGGCTGATGCTTTGTCTTATGTATATTTTTACCGGAGCTCCCCCTTAGATGGATTCCACATTCACTACTTCTCACTCCCCCTTTGGCATTAATGGAAAAGGGTGGAATCCACACACCAAAATTTACAAAAATCAACCTATACATAGCCGCATAAGTATATATACATGTTATACTTACATATACTTAAGTATATCCGCAAAGGTGGTTTTCAACTGGACAAATTCTTTTGTCCAACTCTGCTTCATCCTATCCAAAATTGAGATGTGACCACTCAACAAAAATGCAAAATCTTTTGCCCTTCTCAAGTCTGCCAGATCATTGGTCCGGGCTATGGTCTGAGCATCAGTTAAGGCCTCATGCATTGCCTCTAACTTAGGGATAATTATCCCTCTTAGTTCATTCATCCTGGTTATTCTATTCTTCTTCTCCTTTTCAATCCTCTTTATTTCATTTATAGTGGCAATAGCTTGGCACTCTTGATTCATTATGGATGAGGTGAGAGGATCAAAATTCAGAGATAAACTTGACAATTTACTCTCTTGTTCTTCCACCTTCTTTGCAATGTCTTCTGTCACTGTGGACCAAGATAGACAAAATTTATACATTTCTCCACCATCTTTAAGAGAATTTTCTAGGCTCTTTATCCCAATATCCAGGGTCCTCCTGTTATTAGTTATGAGTCCCTGCACTTTAGTGAATCTCTTTCGCAAAAATTCTTTCCAAACTTTCTCTTCTGCCAATTTCTCCAAAGAAGCAAAGTGGGTACTAATAGAGTTAACCAAAGATTTTAAGTTACTGGATGGAGAGGCTGAAGGATCCTTTTGGAAGGATGGCATGATCTTCTCTAGCATCATGGATGCAATCTCTATCAGCTCACAGTCTTCCATGTGAGACTTTAGAAGCTTCTCTTTTGCTTTAGCTTGGGTAAAAGATGCTATCTTCATTGTTTGGACTGGAGAGAGGGAATCAAAATTGAGTGGTCCTTGAAAGAGTTCCGGTTCATCTAACTCCATCATCTCTTTGTTTAGGAATTTCTTCACTGCCTCTACAATGTCTCTTGCCAGAGATTGAGTCTTTTCTTTTAGAATCTCTGAGCTGTCATCAGAGGTCTTCTCTGTTTGCTCTTCTTCTCTTCCCTTTACCCCTTCTTCTTGACTCACTTTTTCTTCTTTTCTTCCTTCTCCTTCAGCTCCTGAGTTTGGAATGTCTATAGTAGGATCTAGAGGAGAGATGTTGACTTCTTCATGTACTTCCTTTTCTGGAACAGAGGAATCCAAGTCCTTAGACTTCTCCTCATCTAACTCTTTTGGCTCTTCTACATTTTTCTTAGTAGATTCTTCTTTTGATGTATCTAATCCTTCAACATCCATGGTAGAAGGTTCTTCATCTATTTCCTCTATAACAGGAAGATTGAATCTCTTGAAGGCATTCCAAAGGATGTCTTCTATTTCTTTTGCCACCTGATCAGTCTCTCCAAGCATGAGTTTGTTCATTCTTGCTTTGCTCTGGAACTCATCCTTGCAGTCCTTAAAGATCATGTTCATTTATTTTGGAGTAATAGAAGGATAGAGCTAAATTGCAATTTGTTCTCAGATCTCTAGGTCCTTTGCCTTGGCATTCTCCTTTCTTAGTTCAAGTACCTTCTCTAGACTTTTGGGAATTATAGAGATGATTTCAATGAATGCTTTATTATAAATGTTTAGGTACTTAACTGTAGCTTCTTCCATGATCCTTTTGTCTGTGTTACTATACTCATCATAAAATTCTGTCATTGGTTGCAGATTCCCATCCACAGTGACTACCTTGATGACATCATCAATAAAGAGAGTAGGCCTTTTAACAAATTCTTCTGCCTCTTCTTCTTTGTTTTCACCAGCAGAGGATTCCCTAGATGTTTTCTTCTTCTTCTTCATTTTCTTTACTTCCTCATCCGACTTTGTTTCTTCATCATCCTTTTGGCTTATGTATGACCTTGTGGCCTTTGTTTTTGTTCTCTTTTCTTCCTTCCCAGATGTCTTGACTTCCAGTTTTGAGGCTTTTGGGCTCTTAGAGGTGGCAGGTGTAGAGCTCTTAGAGGATCTAGTCCAGGAGGAGGCTTGTACTAGAACACTTTCCTTTTCTGCTTCTTGTTTCTCTTTTTCCGCTCTTTCTATTTTCTCTCTATTTGCATCAACTACCTCCTTTGATATGCCATATCTTTTGGCAACTTCCTCTACTTCCCTTCTCACCTTTCTTTTCATCTCTGGTTGTCTCAGTTCAACATGTAATTTCACACTTAATTCTTGAAAGGTTCCAAACCTTTCTATCTCAGGGTCCTTAGGCTGACTCAGCAAGTGTTGGACATGTAGCTCTAGGATTTTCTCATCTACCTCATAGCCCATTGGCATAATCTAGACTGTTCTGGGCTCCACTACCTCCATTAGGCATTGATCAGTGTCTACCATGAAACACACTGTATCCTTGTATTTTTCAACTAGAGATTGGGGGATTCTTTCTCTGGCCTGCATCATACTTTGGAAGTTCTTGAAGTATCCCTAGAGTGCTGTACTTTGAGCCTTGGCATTACCAAGCCCATACATATAATCTCTGATTCAAGTATGGCAACTGATCTATCATTTTGCCATACCTAACCATTTGATCTAGGTAGCTCATTCATATAGTAAAAGAAGAGACAGTATTAGGCCACCATACGTAAATGAGTTCTTCTTATCATTCTTTATCTTCTGCACGTTTTCTAACAGTTGGTTCAGGAGAAGGTCGCATAGATCATAATCTACATTTTCCCTTAGCATCTAATATGCAGTGTATATTGTAGTTTCAGACACAGAATTCTTCCTGCTGGAGTGAGATATTTTATAGCCAATTATCATAGAGGCAAATTTGATATCTAGATCTGTGATATGTTCTATTGTCATTACTCTCTTGTCAAACTTTGATCTAGTAGCCTCACTTACTGTCTGGTTCTTGACAGATTTGAGAGTAGGTAACCCACCAGATGAGTGTAATCTGGTGACTGCCCTAATGGCATCTTTTGTTATCTTGAATGGCCTCATCAACCACATGAAGTTGTCATGTATTCTACTAAGAACATATCGGACCCATTCATCTTCTACAAAACAAGGAAAGTGGATGTAATGTCCAAAATGCTTATCCCGGACGGCCTTGTATTAAGGTTTAAGTTCAAACGTTTCATCTATTAATTGTTTATGATAGATATCCATCAGCTTGCATTCCCCAAATTCCTCAATATTTGCATGTATGTATACCCTAACATCTTCTACGTGCAGAACCCCATGCGGAATGCTAGAGAAGGCACCTAAGGGATTAACTTCTAGGGATTTGTGGGGGTGTTTCTTGAACTTTGGGCGTGGCCTATCAGTGATCTTAACAACATTTGGAGTAGCCATCTTTGTAAAATATTCAGAGAGAGATATTTGAAAATGGAAATACCTTTTTATGCTTCTAGGGTTCACAAAATGAGTCAAAAAAGATTGCTGGTTGAATCAGATTCTATGGTTGATTTCTGAGAGGGTTGAAACAATCTTGATGTAGAGCTCTTCCTTTCACTTTCTCAAATGTAAATGTGCAAATGATGAATAAAATAACCCTTTTATCTCTGCACAAACCCTAATTTCCTATTGCAATAAATGCACAACTTAAGTTATTCCGGTTTCCTTGTTCTTCCTTGTTTTGAGAGATCTTTTTGAATCACTGAGATGCACTTAGAATTATTTTTAGTGAAAATTGACAATGTATCTCCTTTCATCCAATCATGCCATTTATCAGTAGATCAAGATATTTCAATTTTGAATCATACCAGATCTAATTGTGAAAATCCTACTTTTACCGGATTGCTGTCAAACAGGATCAATCTTGGCTGATTAAACTCTTCAAAACTCCTCGTAGATCATTCATATTTTTACTGAAGGTTATTTGGATATTTCTTTGAGATCTCTTTGATCCGTAGCATTCCATGTGCCGAATTTAGGCACCAAATGATTGGCTGGGGGAATTTATTTTCCTTTGTGACTCCCCCTGAGCCAGAGCTCATCTGTTTAGTTTCTGGAAGGAATATTAGCACCAGATTTTGGTGCAGATTCATCCCCAACATTTTCTGTACTCTTCTTCACCCAAATCTTGTTCATCTCCCTTTTCATCTGCATTCACTTTGCCTTTTCCTTTATCTTGATTTTGATTATGATGCACTGGACCTCTTTTATCCTGATTCTTACTTCTGCAGAATTTGGCAATATGACTGGATCTATTGCAATTGTAGCAAACAACATTTCTTTGCATATTTGACTGATATCCTCTTGATCTACATTGATTAGCCATATGTCCCATTCTATTGCATGCAAAGCATCTACCATTTTGTATATTTCTACATTCATGAGATTTGTGACCATACCTTTTGCAGTTGAAACACTGTCCAGAGAAGGATGAATTAGTTTGATTTATTCTTCTTCTGCACTAAGTTGCTTTATGATTGAAGTTGTTGCAATTGTAGCAGTATCCATTGAAGGATGGATATCTTTGAGCATTTGGTTGCCTTACCGGAGGTCTTCTAGGCCTGTTTCTTTGATTTTATGATCTAGAGTTTTTCTAACCAGATCCAAAGCTTTCACCTTTCTCATAACCCAAACCACACTTGTCATCTACCCTCTTTTGGATTTCAAGAAGAACTTCAAGTTGAGATGAGCTTATCTTGAATTTCTCTTTGTATTCATTTGCTGTTTGAAGATCTTGTTTAAGAGTGTCTATCTGATTCTCAAGTTGTTCTTCATTATCTCTAGTTTCTTCAAGATCAGATTCTAGATGCCTGATTATTCTGTCCATTTTGTGGCAGTCCTCTGACTTCTCCTTGAGAGATTGTTTTAGATTATCTTCAATTTTTCTTTTTTCTTCAATTTCTTGGGTGAATCTCATAACCCCTGATTCCATTTCATGCCTTACCATAATGACCTCTTTTAATAGCTTCTCACATAGCTTGCTTTTCTCATTTAGATCTTCATTAGTATCATTGGCTTCACTTTGACTTGCTAATTGTTGAAGTAGTTCCTTTCTCTTTTTCACAGAGATACTCAGTTTTTCTTTTAGTTCAATTATGAAATCATCAGCTTGTTTGAGTCTTTCCCTCAAGTTATTGACTTCAGAGTGAGATTGCTCAAGATCATCTAGGGAAGACTGAAGTTGTTCCTTCATACCATACATATCCATTGAGATTCCTAGATCTTTCTCAAGCTATTAGGCTTTGTTTAGAGGAAATTTGCTCTGATACCAAGTGTTGGAAACAAGGTACATAACTGAGAGGGGGGGTGAATCAGTTATATTAAATATTTAACTTTCTTTTCTTCTTTAATAATTGGTGTAGTATCAAAACATATAAGCATACATAACCACGAAAGCAGAAATAAGATCATCACACATAACATAATGATTTTTATGTGGAAAACCTTGTTAAGGGAAAAACCATAGGGTGACTAACCCAAGATTGTATTCTCTATTAAAAGAATAAGAAGTACAAAATGGCACTTGCCAATTAGGGCTCACTACCCGAGCACACTACTCACAAGAGGCACACTGCCTACAAGAGACTCACTATCTACAAGGTTTATAGAAGGTAACCAGATGTTTGAACTGAAGAGACGCATCCACATATGCTAAGGTTCAGTTCTGGTTAGGCTCAATATACTGATCTAATGCACTTCATTCTTCCTCTGTTTTAGTGCTGCTATTCTGTCACATACCAGACTTGTATTGCTACTTCCACACTACTCTCTGCCTTTCCTCGCACACTATTTCCACACTTCTCACTTCATACCAAAATCAATCTGGTATATATATTAGCATCAAAGATTTCAACATCTTTCTAGTTAGCAACCAGAATACTCAAGATATTTACAAAACATTGATCTGTCGGCTGAATCCATGCTTAATATGTGATACGTATCAGAACATAGACATAGAAGCCATCAATCATGTTAGCCAACCATGTATGATCCCTCAACTAGCTTGATCACCATCAATTTCTCATCCGGATTAAAGTCTGATGCCTTGCTGGTTAGTTCTTCCTTAATCTACTCTGCTTGTCAGGAAACCAACACTTAGATGTCCATATCTTTTCACTCATTCATCACCGGAGGCTCAATCTCTGGAATATGGTAGACATGATACTCCTATTAACTTGCCCAAGTCCATACTTTCTTGAGTTACACCCTCTGAGAGATCTGGACCAATTGTTGGACCTTGCTGCATGCTCTGTTCTTGTTCACCGGACTAGGACTTCTTCAATCTGACTTCTGGTATAGGCATACTAAGCTTTGTGGATGTGTGGGATAGACTTTGTTACCATCAATGACAACAATCATGAAGCCACGCAATGTCTCTTGCCGACACAGACCTGATGGTCAATCTATAAAACTCCTTTGTATACTCTTTGACACTCTTCTCCTTTTGTTTCTGATTTTGCAACTTCTTGAAGAGGTTAGTTTGATGGTCACTAGGAAGGAATTTTTCCTTGAGTTTTTCTACCATCCTATCCCAAGATTTGATTTTATGCTTAACATTCTTTCTCCTCTCATCTTGTATGAAATCCCACCAAAGAACTGCATGGCCTTTCAATCTGGTACAAGCAAATTTCATGTTGTTTTCAGTAGGAACATTCTCATAGTGAAAGTATTTGTCCAATTATGTAACCAAATCAATAAGTTCTTCTCCATCTAAATTACCTGAATAGATAGGGATCTCCACCTTTGGTTTGGACCCTTGTCCCATGATTACCTTGAGCAATCTGTCTATTCCTCCATCCCTAGGCTCTTCAACCTCTTCTTCTTCTTCTTCTTCAGTTGCTTGTGGTTCTTCCTCTTTGTCACTCACATCCCTTGTGATGACTCTTCTTCTCTGATTTTCCTCTACTATTGTGAGTCTAGCATCCAAACTCACTCTTAGATTCCTTATATCCTCTAGAATGATATCCCTCACCTAGACACCTCCTCTTCAACATCCTCTCATTCCTCTCCTAGGTGGAATTTTGACTTCTCAATGCAACTTACCAACACACAATCAAGTCCTTATTATATCTTTTAGGTATCAAACCTGTTATGACACCAAATTGATGCAGAGGGAAAGGAATTTGTAGCAAAAGAACAATGTTTAGTGACTTGTTTGTCTTTCTCTAGTAGCCATATTTTAGGAAAAATTAGATGGGACAACAAATTTTATGGAGTTTATTGGGAATCTAAACACACTTTTAGATGCCCTTTGTGGAGATACAACTCATCCTATAGTGACAGCCTCCAATCTGAAATGTAATCCCTTCAAAATGGACAAAAATCAGTCCTAATTATCCTTGTAGGTCCCAAAACTAAGTTTTTGAGAAATAACACCCTCACATCTTCCAAAATGGTACAAAAACTACTTGAACAAGTGGATTAGGTTGGCACAGACCTACAAACCCAATTTCATTAGTTGGGGAGGTGTTTAACCCCCAAAACTCCAAATTTTTGGTAGGGCAGCAAATGTAAAAAAATTCATTTCTAAGTTAATTTTTTTATTTCAAGACCTCTAACCAAGTGCATTAGGTATGTATTGATTCTAGACATCTCCAATACCAATTGGAGTTCTTAAAATTTTGTACAAATCCTGAAATTCACAGTTTATCAGTCCAAAAAGTACCAGAAATGCACTTGTACAACACTATTTTTAAGGAATGACTGAAATATTCTGATTTAGTGAATAAAATTAATCCATTTCATGAGGAGAATGATGACAAACTATATAACAATTCTCCACACACAAGAAAAGTAGACAACAATGCTTCAAATCACATTTCTTTTGCAAAAATGGAGGTCTAAAACCCCTGTTTACTCCTTGCCAGCATACCTGCAACAAAAACTTGATTTATTTCTCCTAAAAATAATGTAAAGCTAACTTTTTATTGTTTATAATTTTCCCATGGAAACCAAAGTTTACAAATTAAGTATTCAAACCCCTAATTAGGTACTTGGGGTTGAGTAAAAACATCAAAATTTGAAATTTATGACTACTTATTTGTCCAAACTTAAAGAAACACATCCTAACATATGATTAAACACCTAAAAACACATTTTAATTCAAATCTAAAACAAGATAAAATGATGCTCCTGCATTACATGTCTTCTCTAGATTCTCTATAGTTGTGAGTCTTCACTCTCTTCTTCACCCACAACAAAATTTTAGAACCCCCTCTTTTGACATGTCCACAATACACAACAAAGAACTGCTCTGATACCACTTAATGTAGTCTAACCTTAATCTTATTAGACAACCAGAATTAGTAGCTTGAACAACATAAAATCATAACAATGTCTCACAGAACAACAATTTATTTTTTATTCATTTGTAGTAGTCTAAATCATCAGGAGTACAAGGAATCACAATAAATTTGATCTTCTTTCTCTTTGATTACAATGTTCTTCTCAAAATTTTTGAACCCTTCACAAGTTGCATTCAATCCTTATATACTTCCCATGTAAGGAAGTTCAATTATCACACTAGAAAACTGAACTGTCATAGGCCTTGGAACCACATTTTGACATGTGTCCAAAGCTTACAACAAGTTCTATCAGCTATCGATAATCATCAAAGAAGAAAAATAGTTCTTGAAGTATTGCGTTAGAGTTTCTGAAGGAGTCAAGAACTTATCAAGAATTTCCAGTTCACTAGGAACTGCTCAACCATCAGTGATTTCCACCTCAAGTGGAACCACCCAATAACCACAAAAGTCACTTTTCTTTGCAAAAGACTTTGTCAAAGATTTTTAAGGTGCTAGGAACTGTTCCAGTTTATCAATGTTTTTCATGCCTGACTTAGAGCTATCTGATTCTAATAATTTTGTGAAAGCCGTTGGAGAATTCCAAGACATTTGGAACTTTGTGATCAATCAGAACTCCATCAATTATCTAAGTGTCAAGACACTTCACATAGGAAGGAGAACCCATCAGACATTTGGATGGGAACAAGAATAGTCAGGGATTTCAAGTGTTCTTGGAGCACCTTGAAATTTCAATCCCTTGTAAGGATGCCTATCGGTGATTTTTGAAAGAGTTGGAACTCCATGAATATTCAACCAAACAATATAAATATAAAGGCTTAATTGGGTATTTTGGAGACAATAGGAACTATTCCAAATGGTTAGAGGTTTCCATACCAGTAGGGACTCTGTGCTTAATTGGAACAATCAAAGATTTCTGGGCTAGGTGGAATTACTCGATTGAAGGGAACTCCACTAAAGACTAAGTATAAACCCGTCGGAGATTCCAATAGGAACAAGAACTTATTGGAGTATTCCAGTGTTCCTGGAACACGTTAAAAGTTTGATTTTTTTCCTAAATAGTCCAAAACTTTGATTTCTCCCCAACTTAGTTAATTATACTCAAATTTCCACCAAATTAAACTTAGAAATACGCATTTGAATCTTCTTCAAGGTGAAGTCCTTACTTGCCCAATTTATTCTAAAAAATACCTCTTGAAACAAATCACCAAAAAAAATTGCAAAACAACAAAAGATAAGAAAACAAAATGGGTGACATATGATTGCTTGTGAACCCGAATGCTCCTACATCACATCCTTTCTTCCTTGTCATCTTCTCTTTTTTTATTTCCATAGGATCTACCTCTTTCGCTTCATCACTTTCCTTGGCCCTAGGGTTAGGCTTCATCTGGTAGTCCTGCTCTAGTGCATCCATCTAGTTTTACATGGCCTTCAACATCTCATACATCTCCTCCATTCTACCTACAACATTGATCATACCTTGCCTTCTCTTTGGAGGTATCTTAAGTTAGCAATCTATCCACACTCACCCTTTTGTAAACTACCTCATAGTCAACACTCTGTCTACACACCCCTAGACTAGGACAATCTAAACATTACTTAATTCTTGCAAAGCCAAATTTGGTGCGTCACTACCACAACTTCTATCACCATTGCAACCTATGTTTTGTCAAACTCACATTCTCAAAATGTGACTAAGTGTGCTCACATCCCACCAAAAATACTCACTTGATCCAACCTTCCTCTTATACCAAATGATGTAGTCATGGTAGGAGGGTCCAAGAAGGACTATCCAACCGTGTATCCCACAACAAAAACTCAACTACAATTCACAAGAACACACAAACTAAATAGATCTATAATTTGTAAGATAATAATTGAAATTTAACCACAAGATTTTCCACAATGGGCCCTCTTACATGCTAGACCATAACCATTTCATTACATTAAGATAATCCAAGATTATACAAATGGATAGTTGCCACTAGGGATCCTACATGTAAAAATATTTCTCTACATTATGGAATCACCACTTTCTTATTTGTCACCAATGACTCATCACTATAGACTTACCACAATGGTTGTTACATGACATGACTAGAAATATGTAACATGACTAGAAATACAACATGCCTTATTGGATACCTTTAGATTGTATCCCACATCACACTACTTGTTTCCACACTCTGTAAATCTGATCTCACCCCCTCACTATTGAACTTACCTTCTATGCCCTTAATCTTTTTTGATCTGTGTTGTCCTCAAGTTGGTGCAATGCTAAAACTATATGAAATGTGTCTCTGACTAAGCATAACAAACTTACAAAATATGATAGTCCACAGTGGAGACTCTCCATGTGGCACACCTTAGAACTTGACAATGGATACTAAAAACCTCACAAATATTCCCCTTTGGCACAAACCCAAAGTAATCTTCTACAAAATAGAAATAGTTCTAACTACTCGCACTATCAAACCATAGTCATATTGTGAGCTAAACAACTAACCTCCACTTATCTAGTCAACCTCAAGCTCTAACTGTAGATATAGGAACAACATACAAAACTTATACCACAACTGCAGAACCTAATTCCATCATGTGGTGAAATGTGCCACTAGTTACTACCACAAATTGCCAACCACAAACATACATCCCCACACGACTGTAAAGTTAGACTAAAATTCTTCTTTACTTAGACATGATTCCATCTTATCAAGGTTCCCATGAATTCACCTGCATCAAATTTTATTGGACCTATTGATCCTCTGACAAGGAAATTAAAAGCAAGATTCATTATAATAGGGGTAGAGTACCTTACTAAAAGGGTTAAGGTTGAAGCAATGAAATATTGTTTTATAAAAATAGTTACAAAATTTATATATGAAAACATAATAATGAGGTTTGGTTGTCCTATGAGTATAACAAGTGATCAAGGCAAACATTTTATCAATAAGACAATTATGGAGCTATTGGACAACTTCATGATCACTCATAATAAAAGTAGTCCTTACCATTGTCAAGCCAATAGAGAAAGTGAGGATCTGAATAAAATAATAGGAACTACACTACATAGTAGGGTACCACATCTTCCTAAGGACACATCATCTCCCCTAGGTAAACAAATACAAACATTTACAGATGGGTTACTAGTAGAAATAAGGAATTAGGAAGATTCCAAAATGTAGCAAGTGATGGAAGAGATGGACAAGAAAAAATTCAGGAGATTAAAAATAAGTGTACCACCAACTTAGAGGCTAAAGTGAATAACTTGTAGAACACCATAAACAAAATTAACACCTAATGTCAATTCTTCCTAGTGTGGCTAACTTTGACAAGGGTCTTGATAATCCAAATGGGCCACATTGAAAACTAAATTTTGGAGGCCTCCTCCAACTATGATGCTATGAAGGATTTGGATAGAACAATTAGGGTAAAAATAGAAACATTACATAATCAATACTAACAAATACATGATCATAGAGAAGGACTGAGAGCACAAATCAAGTAGCTAAGGGAAGTGGTGAGTTTGAGACCAATGCATAAAACAAGACTTCTTATTAAAGCGAAGAAATTGGTAAATTCCATTTAGATACCAACCAATGTAGGGGAAGGGGAAAGTACACTAATACAAATAAATGAGAAGATCTATTTGTTACAACAAGAAAAGATACAATGAGATATTAATTTCACATAGTTGAAGGGGATTTGTAAAAAAATTTTGCCCTAAAATAATAATAGGTCATACAATTTTTACAGTAAGAACACATATTTGGTAGTTTTGGGGTGTCTCACTTAGGATAGAGCTAGGATGTCTTGAGGCTAAGACATCATTTCAAAGGGGAGATGATGTTGGTAGGATAGAGATAACTATACAAGTTAGATCCACCACAAATGGAATGCTACATACTTAGCTGACTATCAAATCATCCAAAATACATACCAACTATAAGAGACACAATCCTTTGTATAATCATATGTAGATATAATTAGGACTAGGAGATAAAAGATGTAGGATAAAATAGGATAGAGTAGAAGAGAGAGTAGAATGTGCTGTAATAGAAAGAAAAGAATAAGATATATAAGATAGAAGTATGAAATGTAATGTGATATAGATGAATAAATGTGAAATATTTGAAGAAGAACTAATGTATAAGTGAGTATTTTATTAGAGATAAAAATATATATGAATAAGATATATCACAAGTTGATATAATGGATGTCTAATGAGTTATGTGCATGATGTATTGGTAAAATTATTTAATTTTTAGTGTTCTATCCTGCTACAACCTTTTGTAACTTACTGCATAAACCCTTGACTTTCCTCTTGTCACTCCTAGCAAGGTATAAATACAACTCTCAAGAAACTTAGGCTTAGATCCTCGATTTGCACTTCATTCTTTCTAACAAGAATGAAAAGGAAGAACTTAGAAGTGCAATAATTATAGACCAAATTGAAATAAATTGTAACAATTATATACATCAATATATATATTTTAATGTACAATGCCTTATACATGTCTTATAATTCATTCCTTGTTCTTTACTCCCACATTATCATCTTCCTTACTCTTCCCATATATCTCATATCTTCTACACTTCCTTATTCTCACATATATAATTCATATGATTCATGCACTTATCTCCCACTTTCCCATTCCTTATATAGCCTCTTTATGCCTTTTCATGATGCCTTTTCCTTGTATCATTTCATAAAAACTTCTAATCATTCATAATAACTCTCTTCCCATGATTTTAGCTCTTACTTTATGATATTTATACCTTTTATATCTTATTTAGGCATATTATGGTGTATTTAAGGCTATTTAAGTGCTATACAATGGATAGTAGGGTCTAAACTAACCCTAATGATGTATCATACTACACAACCTCCTATATCTCGCTAGCATTCTACCTAAGCCTAAAATATTATATCATCCTTTAGACAACTTAGAGAAATCACTTATAACTTTATGCTCATTTAAGGTTTAATTATGATGGCCTTGCTTGCTCTAGATCTTCATCTATGTGGGTGAAAGTTTGCATTAAGACTGTTTATTGTTATAACATGATTCCATTTTATTTGTGCCTTTTCCTTTATTCTTTATTTATGGTGTTATGTTCTATGGCACCCCTTTACTGTTCTATCTATCTTGCTTCCAACTTAAGGGAAGTAATTGTTGGCAAGAGACACTATGTGGCTTTATGAGTGTTGTCATTGATGGAAACAAAGTCTATACCACACATCCGCAGCACATAGTATGCCTATACCGGAAGTCAGATTGAAGAGTGTTTTGGTCTGGTGAACAAGAATAGAGCATGTAGCAAGGTCCGATAAATAGGTCTGGATCTCTCATATGGTGTAACTTAGCAAGTTGTGGACGGACTTGGACAAGTCAAGAGGAGTATCATGACTACTATATTCCAGAGATTGAGCCTCCGGTGACAAAACATGGAAAAGATATGAGCATCTGAGTGTTGGGTTGCAGACAGGTAGAGCAGACTAAGGAAGAACTGACCGACAGAGTATCAGACTTTAATCCAGATGAGTAATTGATGTTGATCAAGTTATTTGAGGGATCATACAATGTTGGCCGACATGATTGATGACTTCTATGTCTATGTTTTTGATACGTATCACAAATCAAGTATGGATTTAGCCAACATATCAGTATCTTGTAAATATCTTGACTATTCTGGTTGCCGACTAGAAAGTTGTTGAAATCCTTGGTGCGGATATATATACTAGATGGATTTTAGTATGAGTGTGTATACATAAGGAAGAGATGAAATAAGGTGTGAGGAAAGGTAGAGATAAGTGTGGAAGCAGCAATACAAGTCTGGTATGTGACAGAATAGTAGTACTAGAGCAGAGGAAGAATGAAGTGCATTAGATCAGTATATTGAGCCTAACTAGAACTGAACCTCAGCATTTGTGGATTCCTCTCATCAATTCAAACACCTGGTTACCTTCTATAAACTTTGTAGACAGTGAGTCTCTTGTAGGCAGTGTGCCTCTTGTGACTAGTGTGCTCGGGTAGTGAGGCCTAATTGGCAAGTGCCATTTTGTACTTATTATTTTAACAGAGAATACAAATCTTGGGTTAGTCACCCCGTGGTTTTTCCCTTAACAGGGTTTTCCACGTTAAAATCTTTGTGTTATGTGTGTTGATTTTATTTATGCTCTCATGATTATATATGCTTATATGTCTTAATGCTGCACAAATTATAAAAGGAAAAAAAAAGTAAAGATATAAGAGATAACTGATTCACCCCCCTCTCAGTTATCTACCTTGTTTCCAACAATTGGTATCAAAGCTAAGTTCCTCTAAACAAAGCCTAATAGATTGAGGAAGATCTGGGAATCTCAATGGATATGTATGGTATGAAGGAACAACTTCAATCTGCTCTAGATGATCTTGAACAATCTCACTCTGAAGTCAATAACTTGAGAGAAAGACTCAAACAAGCTGATGATTTCATAAATGAGCTAAAAGAAAAATTGAGTATCTCTGTGAAAAAGAGAAAGGAACTACTTCAAAAATTAGCAAGTCAGAGTGAAGCCAATGATACTAATGAAGATTTGAATGAGAAAAACAAGCTATGTGAAAAGCTATCAAAAGAAGTCATTATGGTAAGGCATGAGATGGAATCAGCGGTTATGAGATTCACCCAAGAAATTGAAGAGAAAAGGAAAATTGAAGATAATCTAAAACAATCCCTCAAGGAGAAGACAGAGGACTACCACAAAATGGATAGAATAATCAGGCATCTTAAATTTGATCTTGAAGAAGCTAGAGACAATGAAGAACAACTTGAGAATTAGATAGACACTCTTAAACAAGATCTACAAACAACAAATGAATATAAAGAGAAATTCAAGATAAGCTCAGCTCAACTTGAAGTTCTTCTTGAAAGCCAAAAGAGGGTAGATGACAAGCGTGGCTTGGGATATGAGAAAGGTGAAAGCTCCAAATCCGGTCAGAAGAACTTTGGATCAGGAAATCAAAGAAACAGGTCTAGAAGACCTCTGGTAAGGCAACCAAATGCTCAAAGATATCCATCCTTCAATGGATACTACTTCAATTGCAACAACTTCGGTCATAAAGCAACTCAGTGTAGAAGGATAATGAATCAGACTAATTCATCCTTCTCCATAAAATGTTTCAACTGCAAAAGGTATGGTCACAAATCTCATGAATGTAGAAATATGCAAATAAACAATTCATTCAATGGTAGATGCTTTGCATGCAATAGAATGGGACATATGGATAATCAATACAGATCAAGAGCATATCAGCCCAATATGCAAAGAAATGTTTTTTTTTACAATTGCAATAGATCGGTCATATTGCCAAATTATGTAGAAGTAAAAATCAGGATAAAAAGGGCCCGGTGCATCATAATCAAAATCAAGATAAGGGAAAAGGAAAAGTGAATGCGGATGAAGTTCAAAGGGAGATGAGCAAGATTTGGGTGAAGAAGAGTATAGAAAGTGTTGGGGATGGATCCGCACCAGAATCTGGTGCTGATATTCCTTCTGAAAACTAAATAGATGAGCTCTAGCTCAGGGGGAGTCACAAAGAAAAATAAATTTCCCTAGCCAGTCAATTGGTGCCTAAATTTGGCACATGGAATGTTGCGAATTAAAGGGTTCTCAAAAAATTATCTAAATAACCCTTGGTAAAAATATGAAAGATCCGCATGGAGTTTTGTAAGAGTTTAATCATCCAAGATTGATCCAGTTTGACAGCCATCTGATAAAGTAGGATTTTCACAGATAGATTCAATATAATTCAAAATTGAGATATCCTGATCTACGGATCCATGGCATGATTGGAGGCAAGAAGATACATTATCATTTATCACTAAAAATGATTCTAAGTGCATCTCAGTGATTAGAAAAGATCTCTCTCAGAACAAGGCAACTAGATAACTTA
Organism: Cunninghamia lanceolata; assembly: GCA_027924645.1. NCBI lineage: Eukaryota > Viridiplantae > Streptophyta > Pinopsida > Cupressales > Cupressaceae > Cunninghamia > Cunninghamia lanceolata. The sequence goes on along the minus strand of BSBN01001020.1, from coordinate 4,884,039 downwards.
AGTTGTGCATTTATTGCAAAAGGAAATTAGGGTTTGCAAAAGAATAAAAGGGTTCTTTCACTCATCATTTGCACATTTGCATTCAAGAAGAAGAAAAGAAGAGCTCTATATCAAGTTTCTACAACTCTCTCAAGGATCAACAACAAAATCAAATTCAACCAGCAATTTGTTCTGGCTCTTATTTTGAACCCTAAAGCGTAAAAAGGTACTTCCATTCTGAATATCTCTCTCTGTATCTTTTGCAAAAATGGCTACTCCAATGGTTGTTAAGATCATTGATAGGCCGCGCCCCAAGTTCAAGAAACACCCCTACAAATCCCTAGAAGTTGATCCCTTAGGTACTTTTTCTAGCATTCCGCATGGGGTATTGCACGTAGAAGATTATAGGGTTTACATCCACGCCAATATTGAGGAATTTAGAGAATCCAAGTTGATGGACATCTATCATAAATAGTTAATAGATGAAAGTTTTGAACTCAAACCTCAATACAAGGCCATCTGGGATAAGCACTTTGGACATTGCATCCACTTTCCCTGTTTTGCAGAAGATGATTGGATCCGGTATGTTCTTAGCAGAATACATGATAATTTCATGTGGTTAATGAAGCCCTTCAAGATAACAAAAGATGCTATTAGGGAAGTAACTGGATTGCACTCATCCGGTGGGTTACCTGCACTCAAATCTATCAAGAACCAGACAATTACTGAAGTTACCAGATCTAAGTTTGACAAAAGAGCAATCACAATTGATGACATCATAGATCCAGATGTCAAGTTTGCTTCAATGATAATTAGATATAAGATCTATCATTCTAGCAGGGAGAACTCTGTGTCTAGAACTGCAATATATACAACATATCAGATGCTAAAGGAAAATGCATATTATGATCTATGCAACCTTCTCCTAAATCAACTATTAGAAAACTTGCAAAAGATCAAAAAGGATAACAAGAATTCCTTCAAATACGGCTGTCTAATACTATGTCTATTCTTTTACTATATGAATGAGCTACCCAGATCTAGTGGTTGGCTATGGCAAAATGACAGACCGGTTGCCATACAGATCAGAGACTATATGTATGGACTTGGTGATATTAAGGCTCAAAGCACAGCACTCTGGGGATACTTTGAGAACTTCCAAAGTATGATGCAAGCCAGATAAAGGATACCTCAATCAATAGTAGAAAAATAAAAGGATACAATGTGTTTTATGGTAGATACTGATCAATTCCTAATGGAGGTAGTTGAGCCCAGAACAGTGTGGATAATGCCAATGGGTTACGAAGTAGATGAGAAAATCTTGGAGCTACATATTCAACATGTTGTAAGTATGGACCTAACTGGTGTTGTCATTGATGTCAACATACTCCTGTTGCATTGATGATAATGATTGGATGAGTTGTGTGCTGAGGATATTGAGAAAATTAGTTCTAATCAGGAACAAAGAAGTATAGTGAAGACAGTAAGCTAAAGATCCTAGCTAATATGAAGATTAGAGGATGCGCATCAAAGGGTTTGTAGATATGTGTCTTAAGGTGATCCAGTAAAGATTTCAGAGGTTTGCATGAAGATCTAAAGAAGTTGTGGCTGCTCAAGTAAAACTAGTTCTGACAGGTGTTCAGAGGTGACAGAGTGACACAGATAGGTCCGATGAGATCCAGAAATGCAATATCCTATTCTGTGAATTTAAGGGAATGTTTAGGAAGTCAATATGAATTGACAACTCAATCGGTTCATGGTCTGGAGGTCTGCAAGTATCTACTCCATTGTGATAGTGATGACAGACTGTGTTCTTGAGGTTTTGGATGAAGGAGATAAGGATTTCAGTAAGCAGATGTAGTGTGGATGTTCCTGGTGATTCAAGAAAGCTTGTGGAGGTCTTTGGATTGTGTCTAGTTCATGTTGGTGGTCTGCATTAGAGTTTGAGCTTGCAATTGAAGAATTACTACCAGATGATGGTGTTCTTCCTAAATCTGGCTGACTGGATGAGTTACACATCCTGTGGATGATCTTGAAAATGTTATGTGAAGATTGGCATGTTCCTAGAAGAAGATTGAAGTCTTAGATCTATGTGGCCGATAGTGTGTTGTTCTGCGTGAAGTCTTTTGCAATTAGTCATGATGTATTTATGTATTTGCTCTGTAATGTTTATCGACTTAGATGATTATTCCTAAGTCAATGTCTTGTATAAATAAGGAATTGTAAAGTCATTTCAAAGTGATCTTGAGAAGATGAGGGTGTAGTAGTGAAGAGGAGAGTGAAAAGCAGAGCAGAAGTATTGGGCTTAAATGGAACTGACTCAAGCATGGTGAAGATGCTATTCTCCAGTTCAAGTATGTGATACTTATTATTTTGTAGATAGTGTGTATCTTGTAGGCACTAGGCCTCTTGTGAGCAGTGTACTCTAGCATTGAGCCCTAATTGGCATGTGCCATTTTGTTCCTTCTATTCTTCTAATAGAGAATACAATCTTGGGTTAATCACCCCGTGGTTTTTCCCTTAACCAAGTTTTCCACATCAAAATCTTGGTGTCTTATGTGTTGATGTGTTTCTACTCTTGATTTAATGCATTATGTTTCCATGATTGATTTATTATTATGCTACTAAATTACAAAGTGGATTTAAGTGTTTTATTGGAATAAAGTTTTAGAAAACTGATTCACCCCCCCTCTTAGTTGTCTGTCTTGAATAGAACAATTGGTATTAGAGCTAAGTTCCTCTAAAAAGAGCTTAACCACTTGAGGAGATCCAGGATGTCATCCTACAAGAAGGATAGTCTGAAGTTTGATGGAACCAATTTTAATCTTTGGAAAAGTCGCATGCAATGTCACTTACAATGTATGGGAATGCAGTACTAGACCATGGCTTCAACAAAGTATACTCCTCCATAGAATGGCCTGAAAACTACAAATGAAATCACAAATGCTAGAAACAATCTACAGATTAAAGAAGCTCTTCTAAGTTCCTTGTCTGATTCAGAGCTGACAAATGTTGTTGACCTACAAACTGCTTTTGAGATTTGGGAAAAACTAGAACTTTTGCATGAAGGAGTCAAGTATGTTAAATGTGCAAGGCTACAGAGTCTGAAAGGAAAATTCAAAAATCTAAAGATGAGAGAAGATGAAAATATCATTACTTTTATGCCAAGAGTAAATGAGCTTGTTTGTGGCATTAGATGTGCTGGTGGAGTCTTGGATGAAGATGAGATTGTTGGCAAAGTTTTCAGATCCCTTCCTACTTCTTATAAATACAAGGTTGCTGCCATCAAAGAACTCAGAGCCCATTTAGGTGTCACAAGAGATCAATTGGTTGGTAAATTGGCTGCATTTGAATTGACCGAGTTTGGAGATGCCTCCCCAAGACTGAATCTACATTCAAAGACAGTGCCTTTGTAAAAGGTAAACAAAGGTTTGATTTGGGAGAGAACTCTTCAAGGAAACTATCATGGTATGAAAAAGAAAGAAAAGACCTGGAAGAAGAAGTAGAAAATTCTCAACTTGAAGCCCTTATTGCAAAAAGACTGCCAAGAGGATCTGGTAAGTATGAAGGGAAATTGCCTTTTAAGTGTTTTAGTTGCAATATGATTGGTCATTTTGCCTCAAGGTGTTCAGAAAGATTTTCAACACCAAATCCTAACAGATCAAGGCTCCAAAAGAACTGTTACTATGTTCATGAAGAGGATGATAATGAAGGAGTAACAGATGATGAATCAGAGATAGGAAACAAATCTGGAAGTGATTGCGTGTTTATTGCCATCAAGGAAGAAGATCTAATGCCCTCTGAATCTATCAATCTTAAAGTAGTAGAAAGAGCTCTGGCTACCCAAGTTGAAGAAAAGGATGATTAGGTCATTGATAGTGGATGCTCTCACCATATGACAGGTGACAAAAATAAGTTCATAGATTTGGAAAGGTATGAAGGAGTGGTAAATTTTAGTGATAATTCTGCTGGTAGAATCAGAGGTAGAGGAACTATTTCTTTTGATGGAAAGAACAAAACTGGTAATGTACTGTATGTTGAAGGATTGAAGCACAATCTTCTCAGTGTTGGATAGTTGGTGGACAAAGTCTATGATCTCTATTCAAGAATGGAAAATGCAAGATCTTTGAAAGTTCTAGAATAGAGATTGCATCTGGTACTCAAACAAAAGGTAATATCTTCCATTTAGTTCATACTGGTAAAAGTTGTCTATTTGTGCAAATTGATTAGAGTTGGCTATGGCATTGGAGGATGTGTCATGTGAATTTTGATAATATCATCAAGATAAGCAAGACTCAGGCTGTAAGAGATCTTCCAAAACTGGTGAAACCTACAAATAGTTTGTGCAAAGAATGTCAGTTGGGGAAACAAAGCAGAGTCTCATTCAAAAGAAAGGAACAATCTTCTACTGGATTATTGGACTTAGTTCATATTGATCTATGTGGTCCGACAAGAATAAGGAATGTGCAAGGTGATAGATACTTCATGCAATTAATTGATGACCATTCTCGGACGATGTGGGTTACTTTTTTGAAAGAGAAATCAAAAGCTCTTGAGAAATTCAAAATATTCAAGGCTATGGTAGAGAGTGAAACCAGATTAAAATTAAAATTTCTGAGGTCTGATAGAGGTGGAGAATTCACATCCGGTGAGTTCATAGAATTCTATGAGAAACATTTAATAAAGAGATAGTTGTCTAGTCCTAGGACTCCACAACAAAATGGAGTAGTGGAGAGAAAGAACTGGACCATCCAGGAAGCATCTAGAACCCTGATGATGGAAGTAAATGTTACTCAGATCTATTGGAGAGAAGCTATCAACACTGCAGTCTATACTCTCAATCGAGTACAAATCAGAAGCAATATCAGTAAGACTCCTTATGAACTTTGGTTTGGCATCACTCCTACTGTGAGGTATTTCAGAGTCTTTGGTAGCAAATGTTACATTAAAAGAGATGAAGATCTAGGAAAATTTGATGCTAGAAGTGATGAGGGAATATTCTTGGGTTATTCTACTCAAAGAAAAGCATACCGGTGTTATAACAAGAGATTAAGGAAGATTGTGGAAAGTACAAATGTGAAGGTTGATGAAGGAATTGAAAAACCCTGAAGGTAAATTATGAATATGATGAAGATGGTCAAAATGATGTTTTTGTTCAAGAAGTCCAAGCTCCCTCTAAAATTTAGATTCAAACTGATCCGAGAAATTAGGAAGAAGAGATAAGTTTGAATGAATCTGTTCAAGAATCAGAAGTGCAAGAAACTCCCAAAGTTCCCAGGTATGTAAAACTGAATCACTCTGAAGATCAGATTATAGGTGATAAAAGTAAAGGTGTACAAACAAGAAGAAGGATTACTCAAGATTCAGAAGAGTATTTGTGAGGACCGCCCTTTTTACTTCTGTTGTTATGACTATTTACATTACTGTTATTGTTACTTTTTATATTTGTGGGATAGCAGTTCCCAGAATTGTCAAACTATTAAACTTTATTATGATTTCGGAAAAACTAATTAGGTGATGTTTGGATAAGTTTACATTTCAGAAAAGTTAATTAGGTGATGATGGAAAATTGTAATATGATTTCATTTATGTTAATTAGAACTATGTCATGATAATGCATGTTTTTAAGTTGCTTCGGCTATGATGATTATATGTGGATACTGATCTTGTAATTTAGTGTGCAGGATTTACTAATTGAACCACAGATTTCGGAGATCATTCCGCACCTTGTTATTTGTTATTCCCTGTTAAGCCGATCTGGTTCCATGAGGAACCAAGATCTCTTTGTGTTTGATGTGATGTTGTAATGTGGTCTTTCATATGGTCGAATGGGTTAGGTTACCCTCATGTAACACTATTTTATGATTTGTGTTGTAAAAAGATTGAATTTGAATTTCTTTATTTTATTTAAATCTATGAGGCTTTTTCTTGTGCTTTACCTTGACCAGGGGTGTCTTGTATAGGTTAAAGTTGACCCTGGGTTATACCCCATGGGTCCAGGGGCCCATTTGGCATGGGTAACCCTTGGGTAACCTCCATCTAGTCATCTTAACTTCCCCCTGAAGTTAAGTGGCGAAAATTGGAGGTATGGAGGGGACATGATGGGTTGTACCAACACCCAACCCATCCCTCTTCAATCCCCAAGGTAAGAGGTGACTACAAACCCATCTATTATTGAAGGATTGACTTGAAGTCACCCTCTCCATTAGTGAGATTCCCCCATGTGTTGTGGGGCCATCCATGTGAAGGAGGGAAGAAGAGGCATGGGTCACCTATCTTTTCCTCCTTTAACTCCTTTTATTTCTCCCATGCGTAAGAGAAATGACATGAGGAGAGGGATAAGGAGTACTCTAGGGATGGGTGAGTGACATAAGCCACCAGGATAGAATAGTGGTTTTGGGGGAGGGTGAGGAGGTGACAAGTGTCACCTCCCCATTCCTCTAAACTGATAAGCATTTTGGGTTATTTGTTTCCAATTTTGGGAGGAGAGGGAGTTAGTTGAATTTTGGGGAGAGTTTTTATTATTGCCAAAAAATAGGAAAGTTAGCTTGGAAGTGAGGAAAGGGAGAGGGAGTTGTTAGCTAAGGTTGGAAGAGAACTCAGTGGAGCTCTGCAATAGTTTCATTCTAGGAGGGCATTGTAAGGTTGGTTTGATTTTTACCTTTCTTTCGCATCTCTGAATGTGTATGTAAAGTGTGTGAAAGATGCTTATTGTTGTGTTTTAGATTTGTTTTCTGTGGGGTTTGTTGTCGGGTTGTTTGACAGAGCTTCTCCCACTTGGGAGAAATGCTCATCAAGTTTGGGGTAGGGGAGGAGAGATCCTCCTCGGGTGCATACCTGTTTCCTTCTTTTGGGATGTTGAAAGCCTTGAGGGCATGTATCTGTGACTGTATCTTTGACTTGAGAGTCAAATACAGATTTCTTAAAAAATTTGAGATCAAACTTGGTTTGAGGCCAAGAGAAATTGTGTTGGTTAAATTATTTGTAAGGGTGACACTCTGGAGTCGAGTGTGTCCACTCTCCTGCCCCTTATGAAACTCACTGTAGTTGAGTTTCCGTGTTGTGTAATTTACCACGGGTGTTTGTGTGCTTTGGGTTTGTTGTTGTCCCTGTTGTGAAGTGGAGTGCTTGAGTTACCTAGGTGTGAGTATGGTCTCCCTAGCTCGGGGGTGACCCTCTTGCGGGTCTACGGAAGGGAGGAGAGCTAGATGAGTGGTGTTTTCTTCTTTGTTTGTCTTTGATACGCAGGTTTCCTCTTGGAGCTTATGGTTGGATTTGGAGAAGTTATATTTATGAAGAAACAGTTTATTCCTCTTTGTCATGAGAATTAGTTCATGATCTGTTGTAAAGAGTGTAAAAGAGAGCACCTCTCTTGATATTGTTGTAATTTATTGTCACCCTGGAAGTGAAGGAGATAACCTCCCCGATCTTGTTATTTGATGGACTTTTACCTGGTTGTTACAAACTATCTTTTGTATGTGGGTTGGAAAAAGGAAGTTTTTCTCTTTCATCCTGTTAAGGGTAGTGGAAGAGTTAACTTTTCTGTATTATGCATATTGTAAATAATTGCCTTGAATTTTTAAAGTTAAGTTGTTTGGTAAACTTCATCTAAATAGGAATTTGATTATATTAAATGTGTTTTTTTTGAAAAGATGAATTCATTTGTTACATGCATTTATCTGATCTTGTATAAGTAAATTGTAAATTAAAAGGACTTAATGCTTAACTGATCTAAATATACAGTTTCATTTGTTACAATGGAGAATACAGTTTTTAAATGCTTAAATATTCCTTCCTTTGAGGAAGTTCATTAGCCTGTCGATTAAAATAATAAAATAGCAAGATGTATTTACCTTGAAAATTTTATTGTAAAAAGTTGACATATTATTACTCTTTATCTTAGTTGTGAAAGTTAATTATCTGCAGTATTTTTGTATTATTGGAAGAATATGTGAATCTGCTATATATATAACAGTTGTTATGTATTTATTTATTTTTTTTAACAGAATATGAGAAACTGAATAAATTGTTTAATTAAAAAAATTAAGTGGTATTATGAAACTGAAATATATATATATATATTAATTGATATTTATTTATCATTAAATAGTAATAAACTCAGAATAAATTTTATGACAGTCGAAATAAGAATAAGAGGAGCGGAATTAGAGATCGCTGTGTGTAAAACACAGTCAAAGCTTTACAAGGTGGACGGTGGGGTTGAAAACCCCACCGCAGTCCCTTGTTTATTTCTGAGGTGTGGGGAGGGGCGGAGCCCCACCCACACCCCACATCGTGGGATGTGGGTGGGGCTCCGCCCCTCCCCACATCCCCCTGCCCTTTTTAAACCCCCGCGGAGCTATGCTCTGCCACCATGCGTGCCCTCCGCTGTATAACCGCGCGGCCCTTGATCCATGGCGAACCTCCCTCTGCACGTCCGACTTCCGCCCACCCCACACTTCGCTCCCTCTCTATGCTCTGCGCGGCCTTCTCCCGCCTGCGACCCCCGTTCGGCTCTGCAACCTTCGCGCCCCACGCGAAGCTTTACCCTCCTCTCTGCCATTTCGGCCTCTGCCGCCTTGCCTTTCCCTCCATTGCCTGCAATGTAAAGTTCTTTATCAATAAGAAATTTTAGGGTTTAAAAACCCTACTCTATGTGTTGATGGAAGTATTAAAATAATATATATTTTTTATAGAAAACTCTTTATATATGATAAATATATATCTCTATATATACATATATTTGTATATATATAGATATCTATTTATTTATATATATAGATATTAATTTATAAATATATATTTATATATACATATCTTTGTATATATAGATATCTATTTATATTTTGATTTAAATTTAAAATATATATATATATATATACACTTAAAGAGTTCCCATTTCCCTGGTTTCTTTCGACATTGATTTAAAGGAAAGGTTCCACGGATTTAATTAACAAGGTGTTTCTATGTTTGGATTCTATTTTATAAAGAGGAGAGCCGCTTATCAAGATTAGGAATAGTATAAGAGAAATAAATTATTAAGATAACTTTACAATTGCAATAATAGTAATTATAATAAACAATAGTAATAATAACAACAGTAAATATAACATGAGAAATATAATTGAATATATGTGTTTATATATATATATATATAATCTTATATATATACATATAAATATATCGTTACATACTTATATTGTTTTAATGATTACGACTTTCAGAGAGGCCATTTTCTCTTAACACTGATAAGAGAAAATAAAATTATAATTTAATGAGAGCATAAAGGAATATACTGTATTACTCCGGAAAGAGTTTCTCGAAAGTTTCAACTATCAACGTGATTCAATAACCGGGAAAATGAAGAGGAAAATTACACGTCACCTTGCTTAAAAGATCACTGGAAATAAACTTAAGAAGCCATCACAGACATTCCATGTGAGGGCATTTTAATCTCAACTGTAGTAAACGTCCACATAAGTAAACCTGTAAGAGAGTCAGAAGAAGAAAAACTAACATTGGAAAACATAGAGGAGAAAATGCGTGACATTTCCCACATGGGATAAGAGAACTAAGTTGATGGACCATACCGCTAAATTTGCTTAGGAACAAGTTTAATTAATACAAACGAAGAGGAGAAACCTAGATTCGGAGAAGACTAGGAGACTGGGTCCAACGAAGTAGTAAACCAACCTATGTGACTTGGACCATCCGGAAGTTAGGTTTAATGTCAACAATAGATACAGTGATAACCCTGATTGATGTCAAATATGAAGAAAGGACTGGATAAACATAAAGAAAGCATAGAAAATGAAAGAGAGAGAGACCGAAATATAAACAAACTAAATTATCAGAGAAATAGTTAAGGTGAGCACGATAAAAATACAATCAAAATTAAGACCCAGAGAAAAGGGAAGAGAGAGCAAACGAATCACCTTGTTGAGAATGCTAAGTCGAAGGAGGAGCATATTTCAGGAAACAAGAGAGGAGACAGACAACCGTGCCTTGCTAAAAAATGACTCAATAGGGAGACCACGAGTCAGTTTAGTCAGAACAAGGCGTCGTGGGAAGTTGTTAATCTATCAGTGAACCACGTGCGTAATATAGGGTTGAGTAATTCCCACTTACGCCGTAAGGCGTTATGCTGCTAGAATCTGCCGAGATTTAGATTTAGGAACCTTGATATTAACAACCTTGTAGTGAATTTAACGGCGTCATAGAGACCCCCTTGTTGGTCTGCTCGCGTCCGGTTGCACGCAATTGTACTTGTACCCCACCGACAACTGTAGTGTTTTCACCTTGAGCGAACACCACCGAGCATGCTTACGCATGCGAGGGGGTTTTTAGGGAAGCGTGAGAAATTTTTTTGATATCTCGTGTCATAACCACATGACAGATGTGACTATGACACGTGTGATGTGTGTTGTGACCACATGAGAAATGTGGGCATGACAGTATTGTCTAATTTTAAAAGTTGAACCTAGGATAGTGAATGAAGCTTGCAATGATGAAAATTGGACTAAGACAATAGAGGAAGAACTAATGCAAATTGAGAAGAATCACACATGGGATCTTGTTCCCAGACCTAAAAGCAAGAATGTGATTGGAACCAAATGGGTCTTTCAGAATAAACTGAATGAAGTTGGTGAAGTAATAAAAAATAAAGCCAGATTGGTCTGCAAGGGTTACTCTCAAATAGAAGGAGTTGACTTTGAAGAAACTTTTGCTCTGGTGGCAAGAATTGAAGCAGTTAGATTATTTCTTGCTTTTGCTGCCTTCAAGGATTTCAAAGTGTATCAGATGGATGTCGAGTTTGCCCTCCTGAATGGTGACTTGGAAGAAGAAGTATACATTGAGCAACCGGATGGATTTCACTTGTCTGATCATGGTGATATGGTCTACAAGTTGAAGAAAGCACTGTATGGACTCAAGCAAGCCCCAAGATCCTAGAATGAAAGATTGGATAAGCATCTTTTGAAGATTGGTTTTAACAAAGGTACTGCTGACAGTAATTTGTACTTCAAAATTGATCATGAAAATATCTTGATTGTTGAAGCATTTGTTGATGATATCATTTTTGGAGGAAGAGATAGTATGTGCAAAACCTTTGCAAATCAAATGAAAAGTGAATTTGAGATGTCCATGCTTGAGGAAATGAATTTCTTCTTGGGTCTGCAAATCATTCAAAATAAGAAAGGAATCTTCATTTCTCAGACCAAATATGTGAAAGAATTGTTGAAGAGATTTGGGATGGAAGAGTCAAAACTAATGAGTACTCCCATGGCAACTGGATGTAAATTGAGCAAAGATGATGAATCTCCTAAGACTGATCAGAAAAAATATAGGTCAATGATTGGAGGATTGTTGTATCTCACTCAAACTAGACTTGATATTATGAATGCTGTTGGTCTTGTTGCTAGATTCCAAGCTAATCCTAGAGAATCTCATGTCATGGCAATCAAGAGGATTTTTAGGTATCTAAAAGGGATAGTTGAGTATGGTTTGTGGTATCCCAGAGATCATAATTTCTCTCTTCATGCATATGCAGATGCAGATTGGGTAGGAGATGTGGATGACTAGAGGAGTACCAGTGGTGGAGCATTCTTTTTGGGGAAGAGATTGGTTTCTTGGCTGAGCAAGAAACAAGAGGCAATATCTCTGTCCACTTCAGAAGAAGAATATATTGCAGCAGTAGGTAGTTGCACTCAAGTTTTGTGGATGAAGCAAATGCTAAGAGACATAAGAGTGGAGTATGAGGAGCCTATCACAATCTTCTATGATAATTCAAGTGTAATAAATATATCTAAGAATCTGGTGTTGCATTCAAAGACTAAACATATATCCATCAAGTTTCACTTTTTGAGAGAGAAAGTGAACAAGAATGAAGTCAGATTGGAGTTTGTGCCTTCCAAGGATCAGATTGCAGATATATTTACTAAACCTCTACCTAAGGACTCTTTTGAGTATCTCAGGGAGAAGTTAGGGGTTATTACCCCTCCGGTGATGAACTAAGGTGCACTAATGTGCATCAGTCTGGTGGATATCATAGTCATATCTTGTGGTCCGGATTGATGATGGGGATCTGCTACTCAAGGGGAGTAGCTGGTATTATTCTAAAGTGGTGGAGTTGCAAGTATGTGCGCTTTGCCATTAATTTCAAAGGGGGAGAGAAGACATGTGAAAAATAAGTGGTTGCTGATCAAAGGGAGAGTAGGAAAGGTAGAGAAGTTGTGATAATGAGGAGAAGTTCTTGTCTTGATGATTAAAATAGTTTTTCACATCATATCTTGCCATCAATGACAAAGGGGGAGATTTTTGCAAGTGTGGGCCTAACTGGTGTTGTCATTGATGTCAACATACTCTTGTTGCATTGATGATAAGGATTGGATGAGCTGTGTGCTGAGGATATTGAGAAAATTAGTTCTAATTAGGAACAGAGAAGTACAGTGAAGACAATAAGATAAAGATCCTAGATAAGATGTAGATTAGAGGATGCACATCAAAGGGTTTGTAGATATGTGTCTTAAGGTGATCCAGTAAATATTTCAGAGGTTTGCATGAAGATCTGAAGATGTTATGGCCGCTCAAGTAAAATTGGTTCTGGCAGGTGTTCAGAGGTTACAGAGTGACATAGATAGGTCGAGAGATCCAAAAATGCAATATCCTATTCTGTGGATTTAAGGGAATGTTTAGGAAGTCAATATGAATTGCAACTCAATTGGTTCATGGTCTAGAGGTCTGCAAGCATCTACTCCATTGTGACAGTGATGACAGACTATGTTCTTGAGGTTCTAGATGAAGGAGATAAGGATTTCAGTAAGTAGATGTAGTGTGGATGTTCCTAGTGATTCAGGCAAGCTTGTGGAGGTCTTTGGATCGTGTCTAGTTCATGTTGGTGGTCCACATTGGAGTTTGAGCTTGCAATTGAAGAATTACTACTGGATGATGATGTTCTTACTAAGTCTGGCTGACCAGATGAGTTACAAATCCTGCGGATGATCTTGAAAATGTTATGTGAAGATTGGCATGTTCCTAGAAGAAGATTGAAGTCTCATACCTATGTGGCCAATAGTGTGGTGTTCTAGGTGAAGTCTTTTGCAATTAGTCATGATGTATTTATGTATTTGCTCTGTAATGTTTGCCAACGTAGATGATTATTCCCAAGTTGATGTCTTGTATAAATAAGGAATTGTAAAGTCATTTCAAAGTGATCTTGAGAAGATGAGGGTGTAGTAGCGAAGAGGAGAGCGAAAAGCAGAGTAGAAGTATTGGGCTTAAATGGAACTGACTCAAGCATGGTGAAGATGCTATTCTCCAGTTGCAGTATGTGATATTATTTTGTAGATAGTGTGTCTCTTGTAGGTAGTGAGCCTCTTGTGAGCAGTGTGCTCGAGCAGTGAGCCCTAATTGGCATGTGCCATTTTGTTCCTTCTATTCTTCTAATAGAGAATACAATCTTGGGTTAATCACCCCATGGTTTTTCCCTTAACGGAGTTTTCCACGTCAAAATCTTGGTGTCTTATGTTTTGATGTGTTTCTTCTCTTGATTTAATGCATTATGTTTCCATGATTGATTTATTATTATGCTACTGAATTACAAAGTGGATTTAAGTGTTTTATTGGAAGAAAGTTTTGGACAACTGATTCACCCCCCTTCTCAGTTGTCTATCTTGAATCTAATACAACACCTGTTGAGCTAGCTAAAGGACCCTGAGGTAGAAAGGTTTGGAACCTTTCAAGAATTAAGTGTAAAGATAGATGTTGAGCTGAGACAACCAGAGATAAAAAGGAAAGTTAGAAGGGAAGTAAAGGAGATTGCCAAAAGATATGGCATATCAAAAGAGGTAGCTGATGCAAACAGAGAGAAAATAGAAAGAGCTGAGAAAGAGAAACAAGAAGTAGAAAAAGAAAGTGTTCTGGTACAAGCCTCCTCCTCGACTAGATCCTTAAAGAGCTTTGCACCTGCCACTCCTAAGAGCTCAAAAGCCACCAAACTGGAAGTCAAGGCATCTAGAAAGGGAGAAAAGAGAATGAAAACAAAAGCCTCAAGGTCTTACATAAGTCAAAAGGATGATGAAGAAATAGAGTCTGATGAGGAAGTTAAGAAAATGAAGAAGTAGAAGAAAACATCCGGGGAATCCTCTGCTGGTAAAAACAAAGAAGAAAAGGAAGAAGAATTTGTTGAAAAGCCCACTCTTTCCATTGATGATATCATCAAGGTAGTCACTGTGGATGGGAATCTGCAACCAGTAATAGAATTTTATGATGAATATAGTGATACTAACAAGAGGATCTTGGAAGAAGCCATAGTCATCTACCTGAATATTTATAATAAAGCATTCATTGAAATTATTTCATTAATTCCCAAAAGTATAGAGAAGGTACTTGAACTCAGAAAAGAGAATGCAAAGGAAAAAGACTCAGAGATCTGATAACAGATTGCAATTTAGCTTTATCCTTCCATTACTCCAAAGAAAATGGACATGATCTTTAAGGACTGTAAGGATGAGTTCTGGAGCAAAGCAAGAATGAACAAACTTATTCTTGGAGAAATTGATCAAGTAGCAAGAGAAATAGAAGACATCCTTTGGAATGCCTTCAAAAGATTCAATCTTCCTATTATAGAGGAAATAGATGAAGAACCTTCAAACATGGATGTTCAAGGATTAAATGCATCAAATGAAGAATCTTCTGTCAAAAATGTGGAAGGGTCAAAAGAGATAGATGAGGAGAATTCTAAGGACTTGGATTCCTCTATTCTAGAAGAGGAAGCTCATGAAGTAGTTAACATCTCTCCTCTGGATCCCACTGTAGACACTCTAGATCCAGGACCTGAAGGAGAAGGAAGAAAAGAGGAGAAATTGAGTCAAGAAGAGGAGGTAAAGGGAAGAGAAGAAGAACAAATAGGGAAGATCTCTGATGATAGTTCTTAGATTCCAAAAGAAAAGAAGAATCAATCTCCAGAAAGAGACATTGCAGAGGCAGTGAATAATTTCTTGAACAAAGAGATGATGGAGATAGATGAACCGGAACTATTCCAAGGACCACTAAATTTTGATTCCCTCTCTCCAGTCCAGACAATGAAAATAACATCTTTTTTCCAAGCTAAAGAAAAAGAAAAGCTTCTGAAGTCTCACATGGAAGACTACGAGCTGTTAGAGATTGCATTCGGTATGCTGGAGAAGATCATGCCATCTTTTCAAAAGGATGCTTCGGCCTCTCCATCTGGTAACTTGAAATCTCTAGTAAACTCTGTTAGCACTCATTTTGATTCTTTAGAGAAATTGGCAGAAGAAAAGGTCTGGAAAGAGTTTTTGGGAAAGAGATTCATTGAAGTACAGGGACTCATAGCTAATGATAGGAGGACCCTAGATTTGGGATAAAGAGCCTTGAAAATGCTCTTAAAGATGGTGGGGACATGTACAAATTTTGTCTATCTTGGTCTAAAGTGACAAAGGATATTGAAAAGAAGGTGAAAGAACAAGAAGGTAAATTGTCAAGTTTATCTCAGAATTTTGATCCCCTCACTATATCCATAATGAATCAAGAATGCTAGACTATTGCCATTATAAATGAAATAAAGAGGCTGGACAAAGAGAAGAAGAATATAATAAGCAGGATGAGTGAACTTAGAGGGATAATTATCCCTAAGTTAGAGGCAATTCATGAGGCCTTAATAGATGCTCAGACCACAGCCCGGGCTAGTGACTTGGCAGACTTAAGAAGGGTAGAAGTTTATGCATTTTTGTTGAGTGGTCACATCTCCATTTTGGATAGGATGAAGCAGAGTTGGGCAACATAATTTGTACAGTTGAAGGCCACTTTTGTGGATATACTTAAGTACATGTAAGTATAACATGTATATATACTTATGTGGCTATGTATAGGTTAATTTTTATAAATTTTGGTGTGTGGATTCTGCCCTTTGCCATTGATTTCAAAGGGGGAGTGAGGAGTAGTGAAAAATGTGGAATCTAGCTAAGGGGTAGCTTCGCTAAAATAATGCATAAGATAGAGCATCAGCCAAAGGGGAGTTTGCTGCGACACTTAGTCATTTTTCACTAAGTGTTGCCATCAATGCCAAAGGGTGAGATTGTTGGAAAGAGACACTGTGTCGCTTCATGAGTGTTGTCATTGATGGCAACAAAGTCTATCCCACACATCTGTAGCACATAGTATGCCTATACCGGAAGTTAGATTGAAGAGTGTTTTGGTCCGGTGAACAAGAACAGAGCATGTAGCAAGGTTTGACAAACAGGTCCGGATCATTCAGATGGTGTAACTCAGCAAGTTGTGGACTTGGACAAGTCAAAAGGAGTATCATGACTACTATATTCCAGAGATTGAGCCTTCGGTGACAAAACATGGAAAAGATATGAGCATCTGAGTGTTGGGTTGTAGACAGGTAGAGCAGACTAAGGAAGAACTGACTGTCAGAGTATCAGACTTTAATCCAGATGAGTAATTGATGTTGATCAAGTTATTTGAGGGATCATACAATGTTGGCCGATATGATTGATGGCTTCTATGTCTATGTTTTTGATACACATCATAAATCAAGTATGGATTCAACCGACAGATCAATATCTTGTAAATATCTTGAGTATTCTGGTTGCCGACTAGAAAGTTGTTGAAATCCTTGGTGCGGATATATATACCAGATGGATTTTAATATGAGTGTGTATACATATAGAAGAGATGAAATAAGGTGTGAGGAAAGGCAAAGATAAGTGTGGAAGTAGCAATACAAGTCTGGTATGTGACAGAGCAGTAGGACTAGAGCAGAGGAAGAATGAAGTGCATTAGATCAGTATATTGAGCCTAACTCAAACTGAACCTCAGCATTTGTGGATGCCTCTCATCAGTTCAAACACTTGGTTACCTTCTTTAAACTTTGTAGATAGTGAGTCTCTTGTAGGTAGTGTGCTCGGGCAGTGAGCCCTAATTGGCAAGTGTCATTTTTTACTTCTTATTCTTTTAACAGAGAATACAATCTTGGGTTAGTCACCCCGTGGTTTTCCCTTAATAGGGTTTTCCACATTAAAATCTTTGTGTTATGTGTGTTGATTTTATTTCTGCTCTCATGATTATATATGCTTATATGTCTTGATGCTGCACAAATTATAAAAGGAAAAAAAAGTAAAGATATAATAGATAACTGATTCACCCCCCCTCTCAGTTATCTACCTTGTTTCCAACAGCAATTTCATCTTTACTTTAATTTTTCTATAAATCTTAGTCTATGTGGTCTTCTCTTTATAGGAATTTTATCCTTTACTTTGATTTTCTTAATAAACCTTAATGGGAATGGCCTTGTCCTTTTAGGTATATTCTTATTTACCTTAATTTCCTCAATAAACCTTAGTCAATTTGGTATTATCCTTCAAGGATTTATATCTTTATTAATCAAGGACCTTTATCTTCCTCTCTTACTTTTATGGTCATGAACTTTTCTTCCAATCCTTTTGAATTTAATTTCTTTATGTACATTGTGGTTATCTATAGGTGATACCACTACCATTCCCTATGGCTGTTCTCTTTGTTCCTCTTCCTTCACATTCTTCTATTCATTTTCTACCTTTCTTTAAACTCTTTTTCCAGTAGTTCCCTTTGTGAAGTTTTATCATCACAATATTCAATAATTTACAACTGCCTCTTAGGTATTTCTATTCTTTGTTGAGGTTCCTCTATTGCCTTTATTTTATGACCATGCCTCTATAGTATCACTATTCTACTAATCCTTCTAATTTTCCTTATTTTATTTTCATTTAAAGATGTAATGGAGTCTAGGTCCCTTAATTGATTTGTTTTTGTGTCTAGCACATAGAGTTTGAAGGTTGTTCACAAGTCTTCTTCTCTCTTCACTCAATCCCTTGTCTTTCCTTGATCTTCTTATTTTAAATACCAATGAGGTGTAGGACATTTATCACAATAAATATTAATAGCTTCCCTAAATATTTCCTCATGTATTTGGTGTGATAACACATCAGTGGTTTCTATAGTAATTTGTGGATTTTTTTTTCATATTCCTTAATTTTCTCTCTTTCTCTTAGCCTCATAAATTATCTTCTCAAGTATTTTGTACCCTCTTTATAAATTTCCATTAGTGGCACTAGGGATGACATGTGATTGGGGAGGATAATATCCTCATGGCATATCTCACTATGGGGGATCACATCCTTTAGGATTTTTATATCTTTTATCCTTTATTAATTAACATCTCTACACTATCTATCTCTCCTAACCTATTACCTTTCTTATACTATCTTCTAGTTCACAATTCCTCTATCCATTCCTACTATCCATGCCATGAATTCATATCCTCAATGTATAAGGTATTTCCTTTCCTTAGGATTTCTCCATTGTTTCCTCTTGGTCCATCAATTTCAAGGAACATGCCTTTTCTCTACCATTAAATTCACTTCATCCTCAAACCTCTCAGTTTTCACTACTCCTACTCAACCACTATTACCCTCTAATATATCCTCATCCCTCTCTCTCTCATACTCTCAAACACTTAATTCTTCATGTTATAGGGTCCTTGTACCATATGCTTAGTGATGTTACCAACTAGTGATGTCCCTTCATTTCTGCTAACTACCTCATTTCTTCTCAATCTTTTCTTTCTTCCTCTAATTTATTCCTCTTACATTCCTTATTTATTTTATTCCCTCTCCAAGCATCCCACCCGATTTATCTTAGTAGTTGACAAGGGTCATTGGTCCTCGGCATTTAATCATATTTTCATGTGTCAAATCCAGGGCTGTGTCCTTGGCTATCTGCAATTAGGAATCCTATAGTTGCCAGTTTATTTAACTAACTCTAATGATCTCTACTAATTGAAGAAACTAGTGCTACTAATCTATCTTCTATGAAAATGAATTCTAGGAATATTGAAAACAAAGCTGAAATAATGAATTGCTAATGTAGATCTATACTATTCCATACAATTGAAACATACATTTATCTATGAGAAAATAGTAACTATCTCCTTAAATAGAATCTAAGATAGAATAAAAAAAAAACAATACTAGCCTTCTGCCTTGGTGGTGGGAGTGGGCCTTTGCTCCACACCCTTAGGGCTGAAGACTAAAGCAATGAATCAGCATAAGAAGATAATATCACAATTCACTTTCAGTCCAATTCCATCAGTACCATTTTATATTCAGAAAAGTGTCTATTTCAAAATGAGATCACAATAATAATAATTCATCCACTATCTATTCTACTGCTACTTTTGTAAGTTTATATCTAATCCAGTGATGAGATATCACTTACCCTAACTACTAATTTATCTATGAGATAGGACCAATCTCTTATTCTACTAACTATTTAACTACAAAGTAAAAAGTCATGTAATTAAAATAGATTTAGTGGAACAACAGTCTCACTAAATCTAAGTCTTAGTTTCAAATATAACTGGGTAGCAAGGCCCTGAAATATAGGTATTTAAATCAGTTTGTCAAGAACTCATGCAAAATAAAAAAGAGAGATAAAACTTCCAGCAGTTAACTCAGGTCTTCACCCAAGTACTCAGGTGTTGATTGAGTAATATCTGGACCACCCTGATTACCACTAGAAGTGTTGACTAGCAGTGGCGCTGGAAATCTACATTTGCATTGAGGAGGCTCCAGAGGTGTGTACTTCTGTCTACAACTCTAGAGATATGCTTTATGGCTTTTTGTTCAGCTCTGGAGATATGCTCATGACTTCAGTTTAGCTCTAGAGATGATTCACCCCCTTATCTCAAAATCTCTCCAATCATATTGGAAAATATTAGAGACTGGTACAGTATCCTTATGTCAGCTCTCAAGATTATTAGGACCACCTCTGGAGATGACCAAAATTCTCTTTTCCTGAACATCTACACTTGTAGATTCAAAAAGAGAGAATTTTTGCATGTTTCCATTAATTCAATGTACATTAGTCCTTCAATCAACAATCATGATTTTAGGTAATTCATCTCTTATTAATCATAATTAGAACAATCTTGTTAATCTACTTTGGTGCAGTCATCTGGACAATAGATTAAGAAGGAAGAAAAAGAGGGGTAAAAAGGTGTATTATCATGGGTGCTACCTGGTACTCATCATCCCCCCATACTTAAAGGGTAGTAGGTCCTGCTTTTCACAATCTGGACTTATTCAGGTGGAATATTCTATCAGTCAAGTTGTAGTCATTTGCATAAGTAGACCAAGTGGTGCAGTTTGTATTACCATTTCCTCTAAACTGATCAACCTACTTCATCCATTCCTAAAATCTGTCATCTTCCATTTGTTTAGCCCAGATAGGTAGTGGCTCAATGATGAGAGGAGGTCTGAAATGACCACCTATCCACTCCAACTAGTATTTATCGACCATTTTGGACACTATCCTAGCCTTCCTCATAAACAACCGTAGGTTGGTAGGGGACACCACTTCTCTCATCTTTTGTTCTGTACTTAAAGTGTTCTACCTTTTCTTTACCACTGGAAGCATTTGATTAGATAAACTATTTATGAGGAGGCCAAAATCAATGGAACATTCCTGCAGATGTTTTAGATATAAAGGCAAAATCTTGGTCTTACTGTCTGGGGAGTAAATGTGTGCCTTGAAACGGATCTTAAAAACATTAGGATTTGGACATTCTCTTATGATAAAAAGGCTTGTTTTTGCATCCTTCTGTATATAAGCCTCCATCCTTTCATTCCAAATCTAATGATTTCTCATCAGTGACATGAATGCCCTGAGTTGGCATTCTCCTACAAAATAGTTAATAACGAAGGTATGATCATCAATGTAGAAACCATGCAAATATAACTCACAAAGAAAATATTTATCCTCATCAGAACTTCTCATGTATGTCTCCATGAACCCTATCCCTGTATCTATGTCCTCAGTCAAATCAGGCAGAACCAAGGATATTTTTCTCTGTAGGATTCTTTCTTGTAGAAATAGAGCATAACTTCCACTGGGGGGTCTATAAGATAGGATCTCAGATGAAATGGAAGCTATTTGAAGGACCTTTTCTTCCAAAGTTTGTACCCTTTGTGACATGACAGTTACTATCCTTTGTAATTACATCATGGGTTTAGAAGCCTCATATTCCCTACATCTTCTTTCCCAATGGAATAGGGCTTTAGAAATATCTATTGGAATTGGGCCTAAGTAGGGATCTATTTTTACCCCCTGTTCCATGGTTGCCACTGGGCCAATCAATTCCTGAATGCACTCTTCTTGATCATCTATCTTATTGTTGGCCCATGTTAATTGTTTGGCTTCACTTTGTACTTTCTCAACAAGTGCTGCAATTATTATGAGACTATTATCTCAAGCCTTTGTAAGATCAGAAATATTTTGTGCTGCCTTTGCCTCCTTTTCCTTGATGCTTTGGGCTGCCTCTATTTCTTTGCCTCTCATTTCTGCCTTTTTCTCCTAAATTATTTTCTGTTTATTCTGGAGCTATGCGTGCAGTCCCTCAATCATCTATTTTTGTTCCATTTATTTTTCTTTCATGACCTTCTTGAGGTCAATAATAATTAGGTTCTTCCCCCATAATAATCTCTTCAGATTATCTATTTCCTCTAGCATCAGCTATTCCCTTGAAATCTCAACATCCTCTTGATTAGAGGGGTGAGAATAAGTCCCAGTTTCTTCTTCTGTTTGTTCCACTTTAGGGTTTTCCATAGTTCTTTGCCCTTCATTGTCAGCTGCATCCACTTGCCCTTTTTTAACTTTTCCTGTAATCTCCTCATCCTGACCTTCCTCTTGATTTCTCTCTGTAATTATTGGTGCTGATGAAGGCCCAACGTGGTCTACAGAAGTCCTAAAACCCAAGAGAACTTTAGCCAAGAGAGTAGTATCTTTTTCATCTTGGGTAAGTTGCCTTTTTCTCTTGCTTCTACATAGCACAGGTGGAGTAGGTGTCTCTGTAGTAGGTATATTATCCTCAGAGTCTGAGGAAATAGTAAAAGTGTCTCTTTGTTCTATCTTTAAAGTAGGGGAATGTTGTGAAGTTGGACTATGGGAATCTAGATGAACAGATGGCTTTGGGGAAACTTCTCTTTGTTTCTTCTTTCTAACTAGAGGAATTTCATCTAAATCATGAGATGCTTCCTCAGCCTAGTAGTGTATGCTGGAATCAGTTTTCTTTGAAGTTCTTTTTGTTTTTTGACTCTGCCTTGTCTTCTTCTTTTGCTTCTTGGGGTCAGAAGTCTAGGTGGAGGTCTGCTCTATAACAACTGTTTCCCCTGTCTGTTTAATTGGAATAGAATCTTCAGCCAAGGTCATCTTGTATTTTGCTGATCGAGTCATATAGGGGGTTTGTTCTATAATAGGTTCCCTTAGCTGTGCTGAGGCAGCTAAAGCTTCATCCATAACTTCCTTCCCTTTCATCTTTTTTCCAGTAATAGGGGTAGCAGATGAAGTTGCCTCCAGTGAGAGCTTTTGACCTTTATCTTTCTTAGTAGCTAGAGAGGAAGTTGAAGGCTCTACCTCCTCTTCCTACTAGGTAGAGGAAGCCTCATCCATTCTCTGTACCCTCTCTAGTGTTCTATCCTGTGGTTTATTGTCTAAAAATGTCTACCATAAAGTTTCTCCATCAGCTTGAGACAGAATGTGATGTTTCACAATTAGAAAAATGAGGCCATGGGTTTTCATAGAGCCTTTCCCTTGTTGATACTTATGTTGCAAATATGTGCCTAATCGATGTTGTCATTGATCTCAGCATATTCTTGTTGCCATTGGTGTCAACTGTATCCTATTTTGTTGCCTATTTAGAAGATTGGAATGTTGAGGATATTGAGAAAATTAATAAGGATCAATGTATGCAGACCATATGGATGAGTAGAGGATTGTCTTAAGAAGCTCTAGTTAAGATTTGAAGGGTTCACATGAAGATTTGAAGGGTTTGCATGAAGATTTAAAGAAGCTATGGCCATCTGAGTAGAACTAGTTTTTTAGAAGAGACAAAGTGACAGGAAAGAGGTCTGGATTGTTTTGGAAATGTAAAATGATGATCTACGGATCTAGAGGCATGTTTGGGAGGTTAGTGTGTATCATCAACTCAAGTGGTTCATGATTTGGAGGTCTACAAGCAATCTTTCTAGTGTGATAGTCATGATAGACAGTGTTCTTGAGGTACTGGATGAAGATGCAAGTGATTATAACAATTTGGAGTAGTGTGGATGTTATTGTTGAATTCAATGTGCTTGTGGAAGTCTCGAGATCATGTGCCTACTATGTTGGAGATCTACATTGAAGATTGAGCTTGTTGTTGAAGAATTCTTCCTTGATGTTGTTGTTCTTCCTAGTCTTGGTTGACCAGATGATTCAAGCATGTTAAAGATGATCTAAGAACAATTCCATGGAGTGTGGCATGTTAATCAAGGAAGATTTGAGTCCCAGTCATGTTTGGCCGACAACTTTGTGATTTGCATTAAGTCAGATGTTTAGAGTGCCAACCTTGATGTTTATTCCAAGGTTGATGAAGCATATAAAGGAGTGTAGTTGCGTAATGGAAAATTATCCTTGTGTGAAATTATAAAATCCTAAGAAAGGATGAGAGGAAGAGCAGAGAAAAGGAGGAGTAGAGGAGCAAGAATAGTAAAAGGATAAAGTAATAGTGAAGAAGTATTTGGGAGAAGAGCAGAATTTTTATGAGTACTCAATGAGACTGAGCCAGGCATAAAGTAGATGCTATTTCTTAGTTAATTCCTTCTGTACTAAAATAAATTTTGGAGGTAGTGAGCCTCTCTTTTGAGCAGTGAGCTCTGGGCAATGCGCCTGAAGGCATGTCTCTTCTATTTTTCTAAAGTACTTTTAATAGGGTACAAATCTTTGTGGGTTAACCCCCACTGCGGGTTTTCCCTTAACCAGATTTCCATTTCAAAATCCTGGTTTCAAGTGTGTTGCTTATGTTTCTACTCTTATGTTGTTGATTCATGCTTTAATGTTTACATCATTAATCTGATAGTAAATTGATAAAAAAGATTAAAAGTAGAAAAAATTTAATTTTTGTGGGACAACTGATTCACCCCCCCTCTCAGTTGTCTAGTCTAATTCCAACAATTGGTATCAGAGCCAGATCCTCTAAAAGAAGCTTGACCACTTGAGGAGATCCAAGATGTTTACCTACAAGAAGGATAGTCCAAGATTTGATGGAACAAATTACTCTATTTGGAAGAGTCGTATGGAGTGCCATTTGCAATGCATGGGTGATGCTTATTGGGTGATAACCAATGATGAGTATAAACCTCCAGAGAAAGGTCCTTCAACTCCAGATCAACTCAAAGATGTTGAAAATAACCTTTGAGCTAAAGAAGCCTTGTTGAGTGCCCTGACTGATTCAGAAATGACAAATGTCTTTGGACTAAAAACTACTCATGAAATCTGGAAGAAGTTGGAGAATCTTTATGAAGGCAATGAATATGTCAAATGTGCCAAGCTACAAAGTTTGAGAGGAAAATTTGAAAATCTGAGGATGAGTGAAGATGAAAACATCACAATCTACATGCAAAAGATAAATGAACTTATGTGTGGTATCAGGTGTGCTAGTGGAACTTTGGAAGAATCAGAGATTATGGCAAAAGTGCTCAGATCTTTACCTAATTCATACAAACATAAGGTTGTTGCTATAGAGGAGATTAGGACTATCTCAGAAGTTACAAGAGATCAGTTGGTTGGAAAAATTTTAGCTTTTGAATTAAGTGAGTTTGGTGATTCTCTTCCTAAGTCTGAATCTATATTTAAGGACAGTGTATATGGAAAACAAAGATATGATCTGAGTGAAAGCTCTTCAGCAAGATCAAATAGATTTGTGAAGGCAAGGAAGGATCTTGAAGATGATGAAATTGAGACTACAAATCTTGAAGCTCTTATTTCCAAAAGAATGCCAAGAGGATCCGATAAGTATAAGGAAAGTTGCCATTCAAATGTTTTGCTTGTAATAAGATTGGTCATTTTTCCTCAAGATGTCTGGAGAGGATTTCAAAACCAAACCCTAACAGATATAAAGGTTAGAAAAAATTCTACTATGTCCAAGAAGCTAGAGAAGGAGTCACATATGATGAATTTGATCATGGAGGTGCCACTAAAGATGATTTGGGTGTTCATTACTATCAAAGAAGAAGATCCAGTGTCTACTGAATCTACTAGCTATGTAAATGTGGAAAGTGCCTTGGCTGCTCAGGTTGTTGAAAAGGATGAGTGGGTGATTGATAGTGGATGTTCTCATCATATGACTGGTGATAAAAGTAAGTTTATAAACTTTAAAAAATATGAAGGTGGAATTGTGAAATTTGGAGACAATTCAGCTGGTAGAATTTGTGGCAGAGGATCCATCTCTTTTGATGGTAAGAATAACACAAACGATGTTCTGTATGTGGAAGGGCTGAAGCATAATCTTCTTAGTGTTGGACAATTGGTTGACAAGGATTATGATCTCTAATTCAAGGATGGCAAATGTAGAATCTTGGAAAGCTCCAAAATTGAAATTGCATCTGGTACACAAACTAGAGGTAACATCTTTCAATTAAGTAGTTCTGGTAAAAGTTGTTTGATTGCTCAGATAGATCAAAGTTGGCTATGGCATAGAAGAATGTGTCACGTGAATTTTGATAATATTGTCAAGATAAGTTCTACTCAGGCTATGAGAGATCTTCCAAGACTTGTAAAACCTAATAGCATGTGTAGAGAATGTCAATTGGGTAAACAGAACAAAACATCATTCAAAAGTAAAGAACAATTTTCAAGTGGGCAATTAGAACTTGTGCATACTAATCTATGTGGTCCTGCTAGAATTAGGAGTGTGCAAGGAGACAGATATTTTATGTTGCTGATTGATGATTACTCCTAGATGATGTGGGTAACTTTCTTAAAAGAAAAATTAGAAGCTCTTGACAAAATCAAAGTGTTCAAAGTTATGGTGGAAAATGAGATTGGTGTGAAGATAAAGTGTCTGAGATCTGATAGAGGTGGAGAGTTTACCTCCGATGAGTTTGATACATTCTATGAAAAGCATGGAATAAAAAGATAGTTATCTGCTCCTAGGACTCCTCAGCAAAATGGAGTTGTGGAAAGAAAGAACTAGACCATTCAAGAAGCTGCCAGGACGATGATGATGGAAACAAATGTTCCACAAGTTTATTGGAGAGAAGCTATGAGTACTACTGTCTATACTCTTAACCAGGTACAGATCAAAGGCAATTATGGTAAGACTCCTTATGAACTCTGGTTTGGTCATCCTCCTACTGTGAGATATTTCAGAGTTTTTGGTAGTAAATGCTATATCGAAAGAGATGAGGATCTAGGCAAGTTTAAAGCAAGAAGTGATGAAGGAATTTTTCTGGGTTACTCTACTCAAAGCAAAGCATACTAGTGCTTTAAGAGGTTGAAAAAGATTGTTGAAAGTGCTAATGTTAGAGTTGATGAGAGCAAGGAAGGACATTCTAGGTCTTGCAGATATGATTCAGATGATCAAGATGAAAATCCAAGTCAAGAAAGGCAAGTGTAAACTCAGATTTAGATCCAAATTGATCTGAAAAATCTAGTAATTCAAGAGGATAGTGCAGAAGTTGAGGAACAAGCTCAAGAAATAGAAGTTCAAGAAAATCCCAAAACTCTCAGGTATGTAAGAATGAATAATCCTGAAGATCAAATCATAGGAGATAGAAATAAAGGTGTTCGAACTAGGAGAAGAATTGAAGATCAAGAAGAGACTTATCTAATTTCAAAGATTGAACCAAAAACGGTAAGTGAAGCCTGCGAAGATGAAAACTAGGTAAAGGAAATGGAAGAAGAATTAATGCAAATTGAAAAGAATCACACTTGGGATCTTGTTTCTAGACATGAGGACAAAAATGTGATTGGAACTAAATGGATCTTTTGGAACAAACTAAATGAAGATGGTGAAGTTGTAAGAAACAAAGCAAGGTTGGTATGCAAAGGATATTCCCAAGTAGAAGGAATTGATTTTGAAGAAACTTTTTCTCTAGTGGCAAGAATAGAAGCAATTAGGTTATTTCTTGCATTTGCTTCTTATAAAGATTTCAAGGTCTATCAGATGGATGTCAAATCAGCATTCCTAAACAGAGAGTTAGAAGAAGTCTACATTGAGCAACCGGAAGGATTTCAGTTGTTTGATCAGAAAGACAAGATTGAGGAAAGCATTATATGGACTCAAACAAGCCCTAAGAGCATGGTATGCAAGATTAGATAAGTATATGCTAAAGCTAGGATATAACAAAGGCACTGTTGACAGTAATCTTTACTTCAAGATTGATCATGAAAATATTCTAATTGTTGAGGTATTTGTTGATGATATCATTTTTGGTGGAAATGAGAGCATGTGCAAAACATTTGCTGATCAAATGCAAAGTGAATTTGAGATGTCCATGTTTGGTGAGATGAATTTCTTCTTAGGTCTACAAATCACTTAGTCGGATAAATGTATCTTTATATCTCAGTCTAAGTATGTGAAAGAATTGTTGAAGTTTGGAATGGAAGATTCAAAGCTAGTAGGTACGCCTATGGTAACCGGATGTAACTTGAGTAAAGATGATGACTCCCCTAAGGCAAATCATAAAAGGTATAGATCAATGATTGGAGGATTGCTCTATCTGACTCAGACTAGACCTGATATCATGAATACAGTTGGGCTTGTTGCTAGATTCCAAGTTGATCCTAGAGAATCCCATGTTGTAGCAGTCAAGAGAATTTTTAGATATCTCAAAGGGACAATTGATTATGGATTATGGTATCCAAAGGATAATAACTTCACTCTTCATGCATATACAGATGCTAATTGGGTAGGAGATGTGGATGACAGAAAAAACACTAGTGGTGGTGCATTATTCTTGAGAAGTAGATTGGTTTCTTGGCTGAGCAAAAAGTAGGAGGCAATATCCCTATCTACATTAGAGGCAAAATATATAGCAGCAACAAACAATTGTACTCAAGTTCTGTGGATGAAGCAAATGTTGAAGGACATCAGAATTGTGTTTGAGGAGCCTTTCACAATTTTTGTTATAATTCAAGTGCAATAAGCATCTCAAAGAATCCAGTATTGCATTCAAAGACAAAACACATATCCATCAAGTTTCATTTCTTTAGAGAGAAGGTAAATGAGAATGAAGTCAAGTTCGAGTTTATGTCTTCAAAGGATCAGATTGTGGATATTTTCACTAAGCCTCTTCCCAAAGATACTTTTGAGTATCTCAGAGAGAAGTTAGGGGTTATTACCCCTCCTAATTAGAATTAAGATGCACTAGAGTGCATCAGCCCAGTGGAATTCACAGTCACATCTTGTGATCCAGATTGATGTTAAGGAAGCACTACTCAGGGGGAGTAGTCTACGTATAATTTTTGAGTTTGGTCTGAAACAAAAATAAAAAGAAAGGACCACAAATATATGCCCTTTTCCATTGATGTCAAAGGGGGAGAGAAATCATGTGAAAAACTAGTTGCTGATGAAGGGGTGATGCAGAGCAAAGTAACCATTCAGCTTTAGATTCAGAGTAGTGAAGATAGTGGTTGCAGAAGTGATAAGAGAAAGGAGGAGAAGTTCTTGTCTTGATGGTTGAATTAGTTTTTCACATCATATGTTTCCATCAATGACAAAGGGGGAGATTGTTGCAAATATGTGCCTAATCGATGTTGTCATTGATGTCAACATATTCTTGTTTCCATTGGTGTCAACTATATCCTATTTTGTTGCCTGTTTAGAAGACTGGAATGTTGAGGATATTGAGAAAATTAATAAGGATCAATGTATGCAGACCATATGGCTAAGTAGAGGATTGTCTTAAGAAGCTCCAGTTAAGATTTGAAGGGTTCACATGAAGATTTAAAGAAGCTATGGCCATATGAGTAGAACCGATTTTTCAAAAGAGACAGATTGATAGGAAAGAGGTCCGAATTGTTCCAAAAATGTAAAATGATGATCTACGGATCTAGAGGCATGTTTGGGAGGTCAGTGTGTATCATCAACTCAAGTGGTTCATGATTTGGAGGTCTGCAAGCAATCTTTCTAGTGTGATAGTCATGATAGATAGTGTTCTTGAGGTACCAGATGAAGATGCAAGCGATTCTGACAATTTGGAGTAGTGTGGATGTTATTGTTGAATTCAATGTGCTTGTGGAAGTATTTGGATCATGTGCCTGCTGTGTTGGAGATCCGCATTGAAGATTGAGCTCATTGTTGAAGAATTCTTCTTTGATGTTGTTGTTCTTCCCAGTCTTGGCTGACTAGATGAATCAAGCATGTTGCAGATGATCTAAGAACAATTCTATGGAGCGTGGCATGTTAATTGAAGAAGATTTGAGTCCTAGTCATGTTTGGCCAACAACTTTGTGATTCACATTAAGTCAGATGTTTGGAGTGCCAACCTTGATGTTTATTCCAAGGTTGATGAAGCATATAAAGGAGTGTAGTTGAGTCATGGAAAATTATCCTTGTGTGAAATTATAAAATCCCAAGAAAGGATCAGAGGTAGAGCAGAGAAAAGGAGGAGCAGAGGAGCAAGAACAATAAAAGGATAGAGTAATAGTGAAGAAGTATTTGGGAGAAGAGTAGAAGTTTTATGAGCACTCAATGAGACTGAACCAGACATGTAGTAGATTCTATTTCTCAGTTAATTCCTTCTGTACTAAAATAAATTCTATAGGTAGTGAGCCTCTCTTTTGAGCAGTGAGCTCTGGGCAATGTGCTCGAAGGCATGTGCCTTCTATTTTTCTAAAGTTTTTTTAACAGGGTACAAATCTTTGTGGGTTAACCCCCACTGTGGTTTTTCCCTTAAGGGTTTCTATGTCAAAATCTTGGTGTCAAGTGTGTTTCTTATGTTTCTACACTTATGTTGTTGATTCATGCTTTAATATTTACATCATTAATATGATAGTAAATTGAGAAAGAAGATTAAAAGCAGAAAAAGTTTAATTTTTGTGGGACAACTGATTCACCCCCCCTCTCAGTTGTCCAGTCTAATTCCAACAACTTGTCTGTAGATGCTTTAATGGAAGAATACATAAAGTTTGGAATGTTTATGCTAAATTTTGGGTGAGCATTTCCATGCCTCAGAAAAATTAACATTTTCATTATTGGTCCTAAAACTATAGAAAATTGGCCATCACATGTAAAGTATTTCATCAACCATAATGCTACAGACTGCCATAGGTGTGGAAGTGAAGACCTAACAATTCCTTTAACCTCATTTTTGCTTAAATGTAATTATATTGTAGGTTCACCTTCTTTAGAGAAATTTTTAATTAAATCAACATATAGGGTTTTCAAATGGTAAAACCTCTCACCTTATTCTGGTAATCCTGAGATATGATTAATGATGGTGGAAGAGATATTGACATGAACGCCTCTCACAATTTTTTGATTATCTTTCAGGTTACATAGGAAATCATCAACAATATCCTCCTGAAAACCTTGAAATTTCTCAAAGAACTCTAACCACCTTGCATTCCTTAGAATGTCTACTACAACTTGATCTTGTAGAAGGCCTGTTATATTCTCTAGCTCTAACTTCTTTTTAACTCCCATTTCTCTGTCTTATTCCACCTCCTGTGGCTAAAATTCTTCCTACTTCTCTCTGTGCTCTTTTTTCTCTTTTCACTTTGGAAGACTGTGTCAGCAGACTTGAATTTTACACCCAATGATTTTTAGAGAAATCTACAAACTTGAATAAGGGTTGATATATCATTTTGTTTTACTGCTTAGATTATGGGAAATAAGCTTGAGACTGGTTTAGTGTGTTTATGCAGTCATAATTGTAGGAGAGTGATGGGACACTCCGTAGATAGGTCAACAGTGTGGCAAATATGACAACATGCATGAATTAAGAAGGGAAATAATGGCAGGGAGATGTGTCACAATAACGACACCTAAAAATAGAATTGACAAGACAATTACTAATTAAGGTAATTAAAGAGAATTACTTGAATCAATCTTTTTTTTAATCAAAAGTGGCGAACCACTATAATTATATATATTTATAAATAAAAGTTACAAAAATTTGGTTCAAAGAGCATACCGGCAGGAAAGAACCAGTAAGAAAACCTCCGGTTGTAGCTCAAAATTTACAATTTTCCTTATAGGAATTACAACAACAGGAGTGGGAGAAAATAGAACAATATAAAAAGGAATTACAGTCTTTGCACTTTGCCATTACAACATCTCCCAAAAACTCCTCACAAAAAAGGAAAAGGAGTTTGAAAATATTCCTCAAAACAACAGCTAACAAAGAGTAAAATTACTGTAATACAAGGCTCCACAGAACTGTACATAACTTTAAAGGAGAAGCCTTTGACAAAATTCACAAAATTAGAGACTAAACACAAGTGAACATTTTAACCATCAACTAAAACATTAAGATCTTGCAACATTGCATTACCCTCGACAGCTTCCAGTTCGACTGGTGACCCAGGAGGAGGAGAAATCTGGGGATGAAACTGAACCAAAAAAACATATCATGAAATTTCTCTTCTACCTAATTCACCAGTGATTCACCCAACTTAGCTCTATGAGCATGAAGAGAGATGTTTAAGAGATCCTTATTCTCGAGCTGGATGGCCGAATTGGAGCAATTGAAAGTGGAATTATGAGCAAGAGAATGA
The DNA here is from genome assembly GCA_027924645.1 of Cunninghamia lanceolata. Lineage (NCBI taxonomy): Eukaryota > Viridiplantae > Streptophyta > Pinopsida > Cupressales > Cupressaceae > Cunninghamia > Cunninghamia lanceolata. The sequence continues at coordinate 4,852,464 of BSBN01001020.1, read as the reverse complement.
AGAATATTACATTTAGTAAACAAACCACCAATTAGAGCTCCTAACTTAAACAAGTCATAATTCCAAAAAGCCTCAAGCAACATCTCTGAATACAGAAAATGGTGAACAAACTTTGAAATTAACTATCTTACCATAGAGGTATCCTGGACCATGTCCATCACATTAGAAGCAAACATTGACAAAATTAGAGAAGGGTAGAGAGAACACACACGGGAGTCCAACAAATCAATCTTAATGATGACAGTCTGATGTGCTTGGCTGCAATGTTGCAGCTTTGATGAGATTTGATGTGACCTATCACATGAGTAGCTCCTGCATGGCTTTGAACTGGTGTCAGCATCCTTGTCATCACATATTTTGCAATTATTCCCACTAAGTAGTCTAGGAATGACATGTTGTCAAGTGATGTCGGTACAACAATTTGTGATGACTTGCGCATGTGAGAGTGATGGCTTTTTGATTGTTGATGATATGCATGCTGACTTCATCATTATTTATGTCATAGAGTGGAGGATGAGTCATGCGAACCTCATCAAATGATGTCTCCACTTTATTACTTAGAGAGGTGGGTCCCCCATTTTTATATTTTAAAATGGCTCTTAATTGGTGGAGCACCGGAGGTGCTCCTGGTTTGTGAAGTGCTGGAGGTGCTCCAAATTTGTGAAGCATCAAAGGTGCTCTAAGTTTGTGAAGCACCGGAGGTGCTCCTAGTTTGTTACAGAGATGTGTTTTAGTAACTCTTAGCATCTGATTACCTCTGTAGCTTGATTATTCCAATCCAGAAGAAGAAGGGAACTGCCATTTACTGGTTTTCAATCCTCTTGGTGGAGAAAGACAGCCATTTACAGGTTTTCATCTTTCTCTTTTTTTAGAAGGCTGCCATTTGCTAGTTTTCAACTTTCCTTTTTTTTTCAACTCTAATCTATGATAGAGGGTGGGTCCCCTTGTTAGCTGCCGTTGCACCAAAAGATTGAGCTATTAATGCTTGATACAACCACTTGACTTAACAAGCACGGGAGGTGGTTAAACCCTTGTCACAAACCACCACAGCACTGCGCTGAACAAGGAGACCAAGGGCCACACCTTACAACAACCCCCCTCCCAGCGCAAGCATGGGGTTTGAACCTGTGACCTTAGCTCTGATACCAATTGTTAGCTGTCGTTGCACCAAAAGATCAACCTATTAATGCTTGATACAACCACTTGACTTAACAAGCACGGGAGGTAGTTAAACCCTTGTCACAAACCACCACAGCGCTGTGCTAAACAAGGAGACCAAGTGCCACACCTTGCAACACCCCTGTAACCAAGCACAAATCCTTGATAAATTCCTCCTTAGTTGATGACCTTTTATAGAGTCAAATTTTGTGGCCATTCACGAAGAATGTATCTATGCTTCCATCAATGGGTTCTAGCAAAACTATTCCATTCTCAAAAACTTTCTTTATTTGATAAGGACACATCCAAAGAGTTTGTAGCTTCACCTTGAACTCCTTGAACTTAGAATCATATAGGAGAACCAAATCACCCTGCTGAAATGTCCTCCTTTTGATGTATTGGTCATGTCATTGTTTCCTTTGATATTGAACAAGTTTTGTTTGCTGTATGGCTTCTGTAAGGATTTCATCCAACTCATTGAGCTAAAGAATCCTATTTTGTTGTGCTATAGAAACTCGTAGACCGATATCTAATGAAGTTTTGAGTGTTTGCAGCTCAAATTCTATAGACAGGATGGGTTTCTTTCCATAAACCAATTCATATGGTGAGAATTTGGTTGTGGACTTCCAAGTGGTATTGTAAGCCCAAACTACTTCAGGTAATTTGTTAGCCCAATCCTTTCCATTCATGGCCACTGTCCTTGTCAGGATATTCTCCAGTTCCCTATTAGTCACCTCCACTTGCCCATTGGCTTGGGGATGGTAGGGTGAAGATTTCTTATTCTTAACTTGATATAAGTCTGTGAATGCTCTGATTACCTGTGAAGTGAATCAAGGTCCTCTATCTAAAACTATTGATCTTGGGGCTCCAAACCTTAAGAAAATTCTATTATAAAGGAAATCAACATGTTATCCTATTTTTTCCTCTGTTCAGAGCCAAATAGTCCACCTGGTATTTTCCTTGAAAATCCCTCTTTAAAGTCCCTATAAAGTAAAAGTGCCAAATTTCCTAAGAAGCCTTGCCTAAAGAACCTTACCATTGGAAAGAGCTTGAAAAAACAGGCAGGTTTGCTTTTTACAGCACCCTGAAATTCAGCCAAACAAAGAAGTTATTTATGGTCAAAAGTTTAGGTCAACATACAGTTCAAATGTTCATTTGGTAGGATTGCAGATCTCCATCGGCCTTAGAAGATGTTGAAAAAATTAGGTTTTATGCATTTTCTGAATGTATATTGGGCCAAGGAGAGACATATACATTTTGGGAATCTTCCACAGGTCCCTGGGAATATTACCGGTTTGTATATCGGTGATATGCAAGTGAGACATACAAGGTATATTGTGCATCTATCGCATTTTTCTTCAAGTTTCCCCTTTTGTATGATTGGAGGGTTTGTATGTTTGCCTTTGTAATTTCAACATACAAGCAAATATACATTCGTTGGAAGGATGCAAGGGCAGATACAAGGAGGGAATATACATCGCAGATCCTCGGGATATTCGCTGAATGTATATTAGGTCTGCATGTATATTTGGCTCATACAATGGAGATATACAAGGAAAGAAATCTACAAAGCAGGAGATGCATTACAGGGGATGCATTGCAGGAATATTCCCTCTTGTATATCAGGTTTCAAGTGCATTTTGTGTTGTATGTTGGCACATGCAACGAAAGGGTACAAGGTTTTCAAATATGCAGGTGCATCCGCTATAGTGGAATGCACATTTGACCTTGTATGTTTCTTTGTATATTTCACTTGTATGTTTTGAATATACATGTGAAACATACAGAGAAACATACAAAGGCTAAATGTGCAAGAGGTGGGGCCCACGTGCATGCAAGGCCGATTGTATATCAGAGATACAAGGGACCTTCGCCAGAAATACATTTGCTACAGTGGCTTGTATATTTTGCTTTGTATGTTTTCACATACAAAGCTGATATACAAACGTTTATATACAAGCTGGACTCGATTGCATTTTTAACTTGTTTTATTAAAATTTTTGGGTCCGCCTTGTATATGGGCGATTGTATATTGCGATATACAAGTTAGTGATATACAAAGATCGAAGATATAGGCCGGACCTGACAAAGCAATCAAATACAATTAATGGTCAGTTTTGGGTCCACGGCTTGTATGTTTGCAGATACAAAGGAGGTTAGATACAACCCGGATTTCAAAATGTTTCCCATCTGGTTTTTAAGAGTTTGAAGTCCATGACTTGTATATACAAGGGTGATTGTATGCATATGCGAGTCACGATTACAAAGGGCAAAATGCACATTTGCATGTGCTAGTTGTTTGTATATTTGCTTGTATCTTTGCATATACAAGCCAATATGCAAGGGAGTTTTTGGCCAGACATGATGCATCGGCAGCTTATTTTTGGGTCTTTCTGAAGGCCGATGGAGGGTACAGTTCTTCAGCAATGGCTCCTGGCTTTGGTACAGTGGCAAATCAGGAGGTGCCACGTGGCAGCAGAGAATGTATATACAAAGGCTCTTGCATATACAAAGCAATTTCAAATGCATCTTTCTGGAGCGATTACAGAGGCCTTTTGGCGCCAAAGAGCAGAGATACATACAAAGGGGTTTGTACATGTAAAGTCAGATTCAGAGCTATCTTCAGAAGCTAATATACATGCAGATGCAGAAGCGATATATACAGGCAGTTGACCAAATCTTTGACAGCTTGTATCTTCCTCATTTCAACAAATTTTGACATGCTGTAGGAGGCAAAAGTACATATTTTTGCCTCCTCGTTCATTTGAGTAGGTTTTTGGGGGGATTTTGCAATTTTCATTTTTTAGATCTAGCTTTGCATGTTTTGGCCAGCGTGACATTTCAGCAGTGACATTTGATATTCAAACGTAGGTATTTGTTGCATTTATTGCTACAAATCGATGACTATGTAGCTTGCATTGAAGACCTAGAAAATATCTTCTATCTACCCAGTTTCAAATCTTTTTGTACCATAACTTCTTGCAAGTGGACGTCCCTTCAGGCAGAGATATTTTCTAATACACAGCCCATCGACGAAATTGATGGGAAGGGGCTGAGGCCAAAATGAAATGATATATATACATGTAAAACCAGATGTATAGGTGTTGGTTGTTCTTCTGGGCTAGTAATGGCTATTTGGCTTCTATGATCAATATAAACTGGTATTTTTGCCTCTCTCTTATTATTTTTTGGCCTATGTCTACTCTTCTGGACCTCTCTAAAATTAATATGTGTTTGTGTAATGTCTTTCCAGCTATGAGATTATTACTGTGTCTATTCAGTCGCAGCCAAACACATTTAAATCTGGTGTATCACTTAGTTTATTTCAGCATTCCTTCTAACCCTTTTTCCAGCAAGCATTAGCACTAGGTTTAGATAAATTTCTCTGAGCATTAGGCTTAGAGAGAGGAAGCCAGCCTTCTCCAGAGGTCTGATGTCATTTAGCAAAGTCCCACACTTAGAGATCAGTCCCATGTTACTCCAGTTTGTGGAGGTTTCACAGCTGTATGCAAGGGTGCAAAACTGAGTGATAACAACTTTGGCATGCCCGGTGGGACCAATTTAATGAACTTCTCATCAAGATACTAAGAGATTTTTGGTGTTTCTCCTAGTATTACTAGCCTTTGGAGGTGATACAAACAACACTATGGTGACTTTACTGAATGAATCAGCTGGATTCAGTAGCCCAAGTACCTAAACAATTTTTAAAGATCAAGATTTTGGTGGTTTTCCTGGCCTATTCAGCTTCAAGAAGCATTGTAATCACCTGGCGACTCCCTCTCTGGTTTGTATCCAGTCTTTTCTAGGTTACAGACCTATTTTGCTCTAATTCTGAAATGTTTATGAATAATCAGTATTTAGAGGCCATAGAATGTCACAATTTTATGGGAGTCATGGCTATTCCCCTACCCCTAATCCAAATTCTAGCTATTGGTCTCCATATCAGCAATACCAGGCCCCCAATGCCTCTGAATTTGCTCCAAACAACCCCTCTCCTCATTGTAGTCAGCAATACCAGCAAGAGCATTTTCAAACCACTCTGGTCCATCCTTGTTTGTAGCTTGTCCATTCTTATAGTCAGCCTTGTGAAACCCTTTATGCTCAAAATCAAGCCTGCAATCTCCCTAGTCAGTCCCAAAATGTTGATTTGGGTAGCATTAAAGGTTGGTTATTAGATTTCAAAAGGAAAATGTTAGAAATAGATAGAGAAGCACAGTATAACGAGTAGGAGGAGCTCGCCTACTAGGTTTATTTGCACCAGCAGGAGGTAGAAAATAGAAGAGTGCATGAAGAGGAATGTTTGGACATGCAAATAAAAAGTTTCTCTCCTATTCCCAGCTTCAAGCAGGTCCATCCCCCAAACCAAGGTGAATCTGTGAATGTGGCTCAGGCTTCTATGTTATGGTAGCCTTCTTGGGCCAATCATCTTGGTTCTAAAATGCTGAATCTTGTGAAGGCCAATCCTCTCATGCCAGTTCAAAATCAAGAGGAGGAAAGGGTTGTAGAATCTAGGCCTGTCATAGTCCCAAGTTTCAAACATCCCTCTGCCTTGAAGGTTCCAAGTTGGAAAGGGCCATCTCTTCCACCCTGCAAAAACCCTTCACCAAACATACAAATGGAAAAATGCTCTAGCATTCAGCTAGCAAAGAAGAGCAAAATAGGGTTTTGTTGGCTCCATGTCAAAGGTTGGAAACTCAGCCAGCCCTCACTCTTCCAAATCCATTCTTTGAGGAGCAGGTTCCTAACTTCAGAATTGCAAGCTTCAAGCATGATGAGTCTCCTGAATTGAATAGTCCAAGCTCCAGAGGGTCTCATCCACTGAAGGAACCTATACTTAAACAAGAGCACCCTAGACTCCATAAGTTTCTAGGCTTCAATGCTTATATCCCTTCACAAGCCCCTGTTCCTGTGCAAACTCAAGCTATCACTCCCCAAGAACAAATTTATATAGAACCCTCTCCCTTCCTATAAATTCAAGAAGATATTTAGGCCTCTTTCCCTAATGCTATTTCAATCAAAAAGGGTGGACAAGTTGTCTACCAGGATTTTTGGAAAGATGAGCCAAAAGAGGAGGTGGAAGAAGATAAAACTAATGAGGAGCAGTTTGTTCCTGCACTCACAATGATGGAACTGTTTGAACCTATTGCACCTGTGAGTATTGTTAATGTCACATTAGAAATGGATGATGCTACCCTACTTCATGAGCTACCTAACTACATTGAAGATGAAGAATATGTGTAGCTGGTTGTGAACAAGCAGCAACAAGAGAATATAGAAAATCATAACAAATTGTTGCAATTTGGGGCTAAGCATGACAGTGAGGTTCCAAACCATAAAGAAGGCCAAACTTGCTGCCCTATGATAGATGGTACAGAGGCTGATTATGCTGATGTGCTTGAGGATCTCCCATGCTTTATTGAAAATAATGAAGGGACTAAACATGGACAAGAGCAAATTGAAGATTTGTTCTTTGTTATCCAATAGGGATATCAACTTCTTGGTGGGGAAGTTTTTTCTTTTGAACATGTACAAGGCTCATTTTTTGAGCCTAAATCAAAAAATTATGAACATCTTGTTCATAAGGTATAGGCAACCATATTTATAATGGAATCACAGGAGTTAGAGTTTTCAGACCAGCAAGAAGAGGAAGATTGCAGCCATGATGACATTATGTCAGCTTTCTTGGATTCTTTGAGGGATGAAGGAAAAAACCATGAGGTCTCAGGTCAGCTGTTTCACACACAAGAGCAACATGATAGAAGGGTGGAGGTCACCAGCATACCAAATGAAGAGCAAGAAGAGAAAAAATCAGAGCATTCAAGGGGATGCCCAATCAGGCATCTAGCCCAGCTCGAGACATATCAAGAGGAGTCACCACTTGTCATGCTTACCTCTAAGCATGAAGTTGAGCATCGAAATGGGTGGGTTATTCACCACAAGTTAACAACATCAACAATTAGTCCAGGTGGATAGGTGAGTTTATCTCCATTTTGTGGGGGGTGTTTTGTCAATTTGTCATATATACATTTTCCCCTTATCTCTTTTTAACTACCCACAAGAATGGGAAACATTGTAAATTGTTAAGGAGGGGCAGTTATTTTCAAGAACTAGTTAATGGCTTTGTTTAAGGTCATGTTTGACTGGTTAGTTTAGAGTTAGAAGTAGGTTTCATTTCTGCATTGTCATTAGGAGAATGTAGGCCCCTTCCCCTTTTTGTGTTTTGGAGGTAGGTTCCAGTTTTCCAGCACATTTTAGGTGTGACTCCATGCCCAATGGATGCAATAAAACCACTGATCTTATGTTTAGCAGGCAAACATCCCATAGAGGTCACCAAGAATGTTATCCTATTTTTTCCTCTGTTCAGAGCCAAATAGTCCACCTGGTATTTTCCTTGAAAATCCCTCTTTAAGGTCCCTATAAAGAAAAAGTGCCAAATTTCCTAAGAAGCCTTGCCTAAAGAACCTTACCATTGCAAAGAGCTTGAAAAAACAGGCAGGTTTGCTTTTTACAGCACCCTGAAATTTGGCCAAACAAAGAAGTTATTCATGGTCAAAAGTTTGGGTCAACATACAGTTCAAATGTTCATTTGGCGGGCTTGCAGATCTCCATCAGCCTTAGAAGATCTTGAAAAAATTAGGTTTTATGCATTTTCTGAATGTATATCGGGCCAAGGAGAGACATATACATTTTGGGAATCTTCTGCAGGCCCCTGGGAATATTACCGGTTTGTATATCAGCGATATGCAAGTGAGACATACAAGGTATATTGTGCATCTATCGCATTTTTCTTCAAGTTTCCCCTTTTGTATGTTTGGAGGGTTTGTATGTTTGTATTTGTAATTTCAACATACAAGCAAATATACATTCGGTGCAAGGGTGCAAGGGCAAATACAAGGAGGGAATATACATCATAGATCCCCAGAATATTCACTGAATGTATATTGGGTCTGCATGTATATTTGGCTCATACAATGGAGATATACAAGGAAAGAAGTCTACAAAGCAGGAGATGCATTGCAGGGGATGCATTGTAGGAATATTCCCTCTTGTATATTGGGTTTCAAGTGCATTTTGTGTTGTATGTTTGCACATGCAACGAAAGGGTACAAGGTTTTCAAACATGCAGGTGCATCCGCTACAGTGGAATGCACATTCGGCCTTGTATGTTTCTTTGTGTATTTTGCTTGTATGTTTTGAATATACATGTGAAACATACAGAGAAACATACAAATGCTGAATGTGCAAGAGGTGGGGCCCGCGCGCATGCAAGGCCGATTGTATATCAGAGATACAAGGGACCTTTGCCAGAGATACATTTGCTACAGTGGCTTGTATATTTTTCTTTGTATGTTTTCACATACAAAGCCGATATACAAATGTTTACATACAAGCCAAACCCGATTGCATTTTTAACTTGTTTTATTAAAATTTTTGGGTCCGCCTTGTATATGGGCGATTGTATATTGTGATATACAAGTTAGTGATATACAAAGATCGGAGATACAGGCCTGACCTGACAGAGCAGTCAATTACAGTTAATGGTCAGTTTTGGGTCCGCGGCTTGTATGTTTGCAGATACAAAGGAGGTTAGATACAACCCGGATTTCAAAATGTTTCCCATCTGGTTTTTAAGAGTTTGAAGTTCGTGACTTGTATATACAAGGGTGATTATATGCATATGCGAGTCGCGATTACAAAGGGCAAAATGCACGTTTGCATGTGCTAGTTGTTTGTATATTTGCTTGTATCTTTGCATATACAAGCTGATATGCAAGGGAGTTTTCGGCCAGACATGATGCATCGGCAGCTTATTTTTGGGTCTTTCCAAAGGTTGATGGAGGGTGTAGTTCTTCAACGATGGGTCTTAGCTTTGGTACAGCGGCAAATCAGGAGGTGCCACATGGCAGTAGCGAATGCATATACAAAGGCTCTTGCATATACAAAGCAATTTCAAATGCATCTTTTTGGAGTGATTACAGAGGCCTTTTGGTGCCAAATAGTAGAGATACATACAAAGGGGTTTGTACATGTAAAGTCAGATTCAGAGCTATCTTCAGAAGATAATATACATGCAGATGCAGAAGTGATATATACAGGCAGTTGACCAGATCTTTGACAACCTGTATCTTCCCCATTTCAATGAATTTTGACATGTTGTAGGAGGCAAAAGTACATATTTTGCCTCCTCTTTCATTTGAGTAGGTTTTTGGGGGGATTTTCCAATTTTCATTTTTCAGATCTGGCTTTGCATGTTTTGGCCAGCATGACATTTGATATTCAAACGCAGATATTTGTTGCATTTATTGCTACAAATCGATGACTATGCAGCTTGCATTGAAGACCTAGAAAATATCTTCTATTTGCTCAGTTTCAGATCTTTTTGTGCCATAACTTCTTGTAGGTGGACATCCCTTCAAGCAGAGATATTTTCTAATACACAGCCCATTGGCGAAATTGATGGGAAGGGGCTGAGGCCAAAATGAAATGATATATATACATGTAAAACTAGATGTATAGGTGTTGGTTGTTCTTCTGGGCTATTCTTTGTAATGGCTATTTGGCCTCTATGATCAATATAAACTGGTATTTTTACCTCTCTTATTATTTTTTGGCTTGTGTCTACTCTTCTGGACCTCTCTAAAATTAATATGGGTCTGTGTAATGTCTTTCCAGCTATGAGATTATTACTGTGTCTATTCAGTTGAAGCCAAACACATTTAAATTTGGTGTATCACTTAGTTTATTTTAGCATTTCTTTTCAGCATTCCTTCTAACCCTTTTCCCAGCAAGCATTAGCATTAGGTTTAGATGAATTTCTCTGAGCATTAGGCTTAGAGAGAGGAAGCCAGCCTTCTTCGGAGGTCTAATCTCATTTAGCAAAGTCCCACACTTAGAGATCAGTCCCATGTTACTCCAGTTTGCAGAGGTTTAACAACTGTATGCAAGGGTGCAAAACTGAGTGATAACACAACTTTCTCTTCTCTTGCAAATTGCAATGCCTAAACTTTAGCCCATTTAGTCACATAGTCTGTGCATACTAGAATGTACTCTTTGCTTGATGATGGTGGAGAAATTGGTCCCACAAAGTCTGGACCCCATTGCTCAAATGCTTCCAGCATTACTTGAGGATGAGCTGACATTTCCTAGGTGAAGGTTGGCTGTCCCATCCTTTGGCACTGATCACACTGCTGCACATACTTCTTGGTATCCTTATGAATAGAGGGCCAATAGTAACCAGCTCCCAAAATTTTGTGGATGGTTCTGTGTGAAGAATAGTGCCCACCAGATGGTTCATCATGACATGCCCTTAGGACATAAAAAATTTCATTAGCTTTTAGACACTTGTGTAAAATGAAATCAAGACCACATTTAAATAGTAAACCATTTAACCATTTGTAAGATAAGCTTTCCTTAAGTAAGCATTTCTTTTGTTTTGAGGTAAAATAGGATGGAAACAAGCCTGTAGCTAAGAGATTAGCTATGTCTGCAAACCAAGGTGTAGTAGAGGAGATAGCAAAAAGATGTTCATCTAGAAATCTATCCTCCACTGGCTGGTTCTCTCCACCTGTATGCAATCTTGACAAAAGTCAACAACCAAATTAAATTTACCTAGATTATCAACTATGGTAATGTCAAATTCCTGCAATAGCAATAACCACCTAATTATCCTTGCACCCACTACTAGCTTATTCATTAAGTATTTGATGGTTGCATGATCAGTATGTACAAATATTTTGTATCCAGTGATATAATGACTGAATTTATTTATAGCATATATGAATGCCAAGAATTCTTTTTCAATTGTGGTGTATTTTATTTCTTCAGAGGTAAGGTTTTACTAATGTAGTAGATGACATGCATACCTTCTCCCTCCTCTTTATGTCCTAAGACTGCTCCAATAGACTCATTTGAAGCATCAATTTGTATGTGAAATGGTAGAGTCCAATTGGGTCCTCTTAAAATAGGTGTGATAGTAAGTTTCTTCTTAAGGGTTTCAAATGCTGATTGACAATCCTCTATCCATAATAATTCTACATCTTTGTTAAGCAGGGTAAACAGAGGAGCAACTATTCTGCTGAAATTTTCTATAAATCTCCTATAGTAGCCTGCATGACCCAGAAAACTTCTAACATCTATCTAATTTTTAGGTGAAGGTAACTGTTTGATCACTTCTATTTTGTTTTGTTCCACTTTGATCCCATTTGCTAAGATGTGGTGTCCCAATACAATTCCTTCTTCTACCATCATGAAGCACTTTTCATGGCTCAGGGATAGGCAATTTTTTTCACAGCATTTTAATACCTTCTCTAGGTTTATGAGAGTTTTTTCAAAGTTTTCCCCATACACAGTAAAGTCATCCATATAGACTTCCATGCACTCATTAGCTAGTTCAACAAAAATGGCTAAAACAAGCCTCTAAAATGTAGCTAGAGCATTACATAGTCCAAATGGAAGAACTTTGTAGGCATAAGTTCCCCAAGAACAAGTGAAAGTGGTTTTATCCTGATCTTCAGGTGCTACTTGGATTTGGTTATATCCACTGAACCCATCTAGGAAAGAAAAATACTTCCTCCCTGCAAGGTTGTCTAGCACTTGGTCAATGAACGGTAAGGGAAAGTAGTCTTTTTTTGTGGCTTTGTTTAGCTCTCTATAGTCAATACACACTCTCCACTTCCCATTCTTTTTAGGCACTATGACTAAGGGTGAGACCCATTAACTATCTGAGATTGGATATATAAACCCTGCTTGTAGCAATTTTTCTATTTCAGTCTTAATAATGTCTTTTAAAGCAAGATTCAATCTTCTCTGGGGTTGTCTGACATGTTTGACATCTTCAGTGTATATATGATGAGTGTAGATCTTAGGAGGGATGCCCTTCATATCTTGGTATTCCCAAACAAAAGTTGCTGAATGGGAAATTAGGAGTTTGATAAGTTCTTCCTATTTTTCTGCTAACTGGGTGTTGATATTCAGTGTTTTCCCAGGTAAAATCATGACCTGTTTTGTGATATGATCCATAGATGTATTCAATCCATATCCTGGAGTCATGGCATTAAGGGGACAAGAATGTGGAAGCAACATGTGGAATGTGGCTAAGTCTCTGTAAAAGGTCTCTCCACAAGGAATGATATTTTCTAGGGTACAATGAGCAGAAGTAAGAAATTGTCTCCTTGAATCTTGGGCTAGCTCCATTATATCCTCATTAATAAGAATGTGGGTGATATCTTCCATTGTATCATAGTGGATTTCTTCTTCCAACTCACCCAAATGTTATTTAATGGTAACCATAGCTACTGAGGCACTATTTTCCATGTTATCTGGCTCATCTACCCATACTCTTCCTAAATAATATATTGAGGGTTTAGCTGGAGGATACAAAGATATTTTCTTCAAATCTATTCCATTAGAAATGACCACATCCCCAGTTCAACAATCAATAGATGTTGCTGCTCTAGCTAGCCATGGTCTTCCTAATATCAATGGATAAGCATTTCACTAGTTTCTTGGTTCTAATATCAAGAAGTCTACTAGGAATTCCCATGATTCTATCACAATTGGAACATCAGTTATCACCCCTTTTGGAATAGCTACTGACTGGTCAATGAGTTGAAGGATTGTGGATGTGGACTAGATACCTGTTAGGGCTAATTTGTCCATTGTATGCATTATCATTACATTTATTGCTGCTCCCAAATCAACCAAAACATTGGATATTTCTACCCCTAAGATATAAACAATTATGACAGGATTCCCAGGATCTCCATATTTTGGGAGGATCATTTCTCCCATTAGGAGGTCTACAAATTTTCCTTCCACCTGGATGGTGAAAGGAAAGTTTTTCTTCCTGCCTGGGGTCTTAACACAATGTTGTTTGATGAATTGGTTCAATTCAGACACATCCCTGATTTCTTGTAGGAGCTAAATTTCAATGTTCAGTTATCTAATTTCTTGTAAAAGTTATGATTCCAGGGTAGATTGGACTTGTTTTTGTAAAACCATTTTCTGAGGGACATGCTATTTGAGTCGTTCTGGGTATGGTGCTAGTTTTTCTATCTCCGGAGCATCTCTGGAGTTTTTAGCAAAAATGTTTCCAGGGGTGTTCTCCAGAGTCATTATTTTAGGAGGAACTCTAGAGTTATCCAAGGATGGTTCTTTTAGCACTGTTTCTATAGTAATCTCCTCTAGAAGCTGAGTGGATGGATTTTCAGGTTCCTCATCATTGGTTACTTCAACTATAGTTGGAGGAGATGGTCTTGGAAGTGCTTTCCCAGAACACAGCTGGAGATTATTGGAATATATGGCATTAATACCAGCCATTTTTTCTTGTTCTGTCATGTAAACAACTACTCCCTGCTTATTCCATGGGTTTGGTATAAGTTGAGCTGGTAAGGGTGGTTGGTTAACTGGTTCATTTTGTGACTACCCTTGTGTGTTGGGGGGTCAAGTTAGCAATGCTTGTTGTTGAGGTTGGAAACATCGAGGTTGTCCCTGGTATTGTTGATTATATCCCTATTGAGGACCCCAATGAGGCTACATGTTTTGTGATCCAAACTGTTGTGGCCATTGTTGATTCCCCCAAGGCTGATTTTGCCAATGTTGGTTCTGCCATTATTGGTTTGGCCAATCTTGTGATCCCCAAGGAGGATTATTCTGAGGTCCATGCCAAGTTGGATTCCATTGATTATTTCCCCAATTAGAAGGACCCTTATAAGAAGCTCGGTTTGGATACTGATTATAAGGGAAATTCCCAGCTTGTTTTTGTCCTACATAGTTCAACTCCACCTCTATAATGGCATTCTTTTTACTTAGCCTTTTTAAGGCTGGGAGTTGATTGAACTAACTAGTAGGATGTTCCCTATCACAAATCTGACAAATCTCTGATTTATCTAAAGGGCATTCTCTCAACAGATGTTTGTTTCTACACCTAGGACAATAGATGGAGAGAGGTTTAGTTGTTCTATCTTGATCATTTGTCTAGTTTTTGCCTAAATCCCATATAATGTGGTATTCAGTTGGACTAGAATATCTATTTTGAGATTTGCAATTTTCTCCATTAACTGTCCTATTTCATTCTTCCCTTTGAAAGATTGGGTGTTCTAACTCCATTTTGGGTTCTGGAATAGTTCCCGCAGAGTTCTTCTATAGCAGGCATATCCATTTTATTGATATTCCCTTTTCCCATTAGATCCAGTGCCTATTTTGAGTCTTTGTCTAATCCTTTTACAAATAGGGTTCTAGCCAAAGAGTGATTTACAGGGTTGCCATACCTTCTTAAAGCAAAGATGAACCTATCCACATAATCCTCTATGGTCTCTTCCTCTCTCTATTTAATTTTGAATAATTCCTCATTTTTATCACTGACTCTATAGTAGTCCTGGTATTTTCCCAAGAATTTTGTCTCCATCTGATCCCAGGAATGGATGGAGTTTTGGGGCAAACCCATGAACCATCTCATTGTAAAATCCTTCAAGTTGAGGGAAAAAGTTTGAGTTTTTGATTATCTGATCCATAATCGTAAGTCTGGCATACCACTTTGAATTCATACAAAAACTAATTTGGATCCTTAGAAGCAAGACCCCTAAAATTTGGCAAGTGTGCAGGTGAAATATTTTTCATAGGGGTGTTATCTCCAATAGCCAGAACAATGGGATATGAGAAGGTTCTTGGAGCCTAATTATCCTCCTCTTCATGATTATCATGATTATCATGATTATCATCTATGTCTGATATTGGTTCTTCTCTTTGAGATTTGGTGTGAGGTTTTGAGGAATTAGTTTCTGTCAAAGGATCTACCTAGAATTTCTATTGTAATTCCTAGATATATTAAATGAGTGGAGGACTTGGAAGGTTTAAGGGATTATTGAATTGACGTGCAGTTTCCAAGGTAGGTTCTGTTAGTAATAATTTATGTTTGGGGTTTTAGGTGAGGCCTCTTCCCAAAAATCCAAAAAAGTTCCCATGCTTTCAGCCTCTGCAGGTAAAATTGTACATCTGCAAGTCAGAATTCCCCACAGACCCTTTAAAAATGTGAAAAAATGAGTCAGATGCATTTTTGAATGCATATCAGGCTACAGTTTCTAGTTTCTAAATGTTTCTATTAGTGGCTGAGAGGGTCTAATTATGCCAGTACTGTAGGCTCCGCCAAGTGTTATGCCCCAGTTTATTGCCGCGCCTTCACTTTTGAATGCTTCCCGCGGAGTGTACCACGTGTCAGCTGTGGAGGCACTCCCTAAATGTTTCATCTTGGAGGCGGAAAGTGCCATGTGTTTCTAGCAGGTTCTACGGAGCTCGCCAAGTGGCAGCTTCCATGTTGTGAACCTTTTTTGTTTCTTTTTATTTCAGTGCTAAGAAAGGATGGGAGTAGGTCCCATTGAAGGATCTAAGACCCTACGGAAGACACCACAGTCACTTGCAGAAGCAAAGTTTCTATATGTTTCAAGAATGCCGCGGAATGCTCCACGTGGAGGCACCCGAGGGACACAAAGAAAGTAACTCAGAGCCCCGCGGACCATGCCAAGTGTCAGACTTCGCCCATGTTTCAAAAAGTTTCTTCTAAGTTTTTAAGTTGGGGCAGAGGATGCCACATACCCCTTGAGGTTGCTGCGGAAGTTGACAAGTGTCAGCTTCTGAAATAGTTTCTATTTTGTTTCTGAGTGTGGCGAAGTAATGGTGGGACCCAGTTCTAAGATACAACTGCAATAGAAGATGACACGTGGCAGAGGGTCCCGGAACTTAAGGACTATTTCTCATTAGTTTCTGTGTGTTTCAAGGTGAAGCAGAACCTACCACATGTTCGCTTCTGCCTGAGTTTCATGGTGGGTCTCTATTGTTTCAAAGGGGATGCAGAAGGTGCCAGGTGTTAGCTTTCGCATGAGGTTCCGGTGGTAGGCTCTCGGTGGGGAAGATAAAGGAAAATGGACCCAGTGATGGAAACTTGAAGTGCTTACGTGGCACGATTCGGTTGGTGAGTGACTTTTCATTATTTTTTGGGGCCGTTAGATCTCAGCGATTGGTAGACATATCGACGACCACATTTTAAACCTGTAGCGTGGGTTTTCTCCTGAGCGTTTGCAACTATTTTTGGCAGGAGAAACTTGTTGCGGCTGCATTTCTAGAGGCTGCAGGTAGATGAAGCTTTAATGGCGATCTTGCAGGGGTGTGATGGGTCAAGTTAATAGGTTCAACCACCGGTTTTATGAGGAATGTCCCTGGGCGGCGGTGTGGGGCTTGAGATCACTTCTTGTCCCTCCTCCTTGTCCCTTTGTAGCATTGTCTATTTTGAGCGCCATTTCCTCATGCATGTATTTGGCAAAATTTTTGAGTCAACCATGTAATTAATGCTGAGTACACAGTTTTGCTATAAATGGCAGACTGTGTGACCCATTTCAAGGTTGTTGAAGACTTGGACATTCTTTTGTGTAAATAATGAAGAACAGGGCATGAACTTGGTTGTTCCATCCCATTTTGGAGTTTATGAGTTGTAGCATGAGTGTATTTTGCACATATTTTAGTTTCAGTGTTGATTTCATATGAGAAATGCTTCATTGCATGTGTTTATCTGCTTGTCTCCATTTGCTACATGTTATTCTCCTTCTTCTGAATCTGGTTGCTAAGGGTTTCTCAGGTTCTAGGATATGGTTTTCTGTATCACATGTTTGATCTCTAACTTACATTCAAGGAGTGGATTAAATTGTTTTAGGTCGAGCATGGGGAAGGTTGCATGTCAGCAGGGATATCTGTAAGTAGAGGCAGTTAGATACCCTTTCTTGGGTGATGTTTATAAGGCAAGCATCAAGTCCAACCCCCTGAAACTTGAGTGAAAGTTGCAAACCATCTGTTGTATACGTCTAGTTGACTCCTTACCCAATGGATAGGCACCAGTCTGTCTGGGTCAGTAGTTATGAGCCAAAATCCCTTGTCTTGCATCCAGGACATTATGTTCACCCATCTCATCACTTCCACCTGTTAGTTGTAGGAGTAGGATTAGGACCCCTGCATACTCTCATACCCACCAGACAAATATGTCCAAGAATGTTGCCAACCTTGTGATCTATCATGCAGATCTTGGTCCACACATGAGAGTATTCTGCCTATTGCTGTCAAGCTAAATCTTTTTGTCATTGAGCTAGTCAATGTTACATCCTTTGTCATAGGGATACCCCCCTTGGTGCGGCAAAACCAGAAGTGAAGGGGAGGCAGCTCACGCAACCTCTCGTAATTAGTTGGCTGAATCTGCCTATGCATTAGAAGTGGCAAACCCTAATGCTGATTCAGAAGAAAAAACCAACAGGTTCTAGGTGTCTCTCTTCAACAAGATCTTGTGCCACCCCACTGCTTTCTCCTATAGTTTGTTGATGGGGTGTCTATTTTATGTATCTTGCTTTTGAATCCCTAGCTCTAACCATACAGATTTAATCTATCCTAAAACTATTTAACTAAGTTTCCCTAATTAACATAGAGTCCCCGTCAATGGCGCCAAAAATGACAAGGGTCGTTAGTCCTCGACATTTAATCATATTTTCATGTGTCAAATCTAGGGATGTGTCCTTGGCTATCTGCAATTAGGAATCCTATAGTTGCCAGTTTATTTAACTAACTCTGATGATATCTACTAATTGAAGAAACTAATGCTACTGATCTATCTGTTATGAAAATGAATTCTATGAATATTGAAGACAAAGCTGAAACAATGAATTGCTAATGTAGATCTATACTATTCCATACAATTGAAACATTCATTTATCTATGAGAAAACAATAACTATCTCCTTAAATAGAATTTGAAACAGAATAACAAAACAAACAATACTAGCCTTCTGCCTTGGTGGTGGGAGTGGGCCCTTGCTCCACACCCTTAGGGCTGAAGACTAAAGCAATGAATCAGCACAAGAAGGTAATATCACAATTCACTTTCAGTCCAATTCCATCAGTACCATTTTGTATTTAGAAAAGTGTCTATATCAAAGTGAGATCACAATAATAATAATTCATTCGCTGTCTATTCTACCGCTACGTTTGTAAGTTTATATCTAATCTAGTGATGATATATCACTTACCCTAACTACTAGTTTATCTATGAGATAGTACCAATCTCTTATTCTACTAACTGTTTAACTACAGAGTAAAAAGTCATGCAATTAAAGTAGATTTAGTGGAACAACAGTCTCACTAAATTTGAGTCTTAGTTTCAAATACAACTAGGCAGCAAGGCTTTGAAATATAGGTATTTAAATTAGTTTGTCGAGAACTCATGCAAAATAAAAAAGAGATAAAACTTCCAGTAGTTAACTAAGGTCTTCACCCAATTACTCAGGTGCTAATTGAGTAATATCTAGAGCACCCTGATTACCACTGGAAGTGTTGACTGGCAGTGATGCTAGAAATCTGCATTTGTGTTGAGGAGGCTCTGGAGGTGTGTGCTTCTATCTGTAGTTCCAGAGATATGCTTTATAGCTTTCTGTTTAGCTCCAGAGATATGCTCATGACTTCAATCTAGCTTTGGAGATTATTCACCCCCTATCTCAAAATCTCTCCAATCATATTGGAAAATATTGGAGACTGGTGTGGTATCCTTATGTCAGCTCCAGAGATTATTAGGACCACCTCTGGAGATGACCAAAATTGTCTTTGCCTAAACATTTGTACCTATAGATTCAAAAAGAGAGAATTTCTGCATATTTCCATTAATTCAATGCACATTAGTCCTTCAATCAACAATCATGATTTTAGGTAATTCATCTCTTATTAATCGTAATTAGAACAATCTTATTAATCTACTTTGGTGCAATCATTAGGACAATGGAGTAAGAAGGAAGAAAAAGAGGGGTAAAAAGGTGTATTATCATGGGTGCTACTTGGCACTCATCAGTAGTCATGTATTTTTAAATCTCCTCCCTTGTCTATGCCATCACCTTAGTGCTTAGATCCCCAAGGTCTAGCATGTAGTGTGTGCTACCATACTTCTTCATAATAAATATCTTCGCCATGTATAAGTAAAAAAAAGTACAATTTTAACTTCTTGGTTTGAGTTACTGTAAATTCCTTCCTTTGGTATGATCTCCCTCATTATGCAACAATAGTCAAGGTCTTGGCAAGGGAACCAAATGTTGACAAAAACCTAGACTAGAGTCTAATAAACCTTAGTGTGATGCAATGAAAAGGGAGAAATTAAATATGAAATAATTACAAACCACATTTAAAAAAATATACACTTTTATACACTGATATACATAACATTATTTATTAATATACTTTAATGGCTTATACAATGCCTTAAACATGTCTTATAATTTGTTCCTCATGCTTTACTCTTACATTATCATCTTCCTCATTCTTCCCATATATCTCTCTTATATCTTCTACAATTCCTTATCTCAAACATATATAATCCATATGATTCATGCTCTTATCTCTAAGTTCCTCCTTCCTTATATAGTCTCTTTATGCCTTTTCATGATGATTTTTTCTGATTTCATTTTATAATAACTTCTAATCACTCATAATAACTCTCTTCACATGATTGCACCTCTTACTTTATGATATTTATCCCTTTTATAACTTATTTAAGTATATTATGGTGTATTTAATGCTATTTAAGTGCTATATAATGGATATTTGGGACTAAAATGACCATAATGATGTGTGGTACCACACAACCTCTTGGATCTTAGCAACACCATAAAATAAAATTGAACCAAATGGACTGGAAAGGACTAAGAGAATGCAGGGGAATACTAGAGAGATTCATAGGGAAAACATGTATTCTTAGATTGATTACAAACATGATTATGACATCTTACAAAAGGATAGAGGGGAACACTTCCATGATCAAAATCAAAGCACAAGAACCACAACTAATTGCAAGGATAGACAAAACTAAGAGGATCATGTGTAAAATGAACCCATGCATACAAATTAATGGCTTTAAATCCAAATTGGGCTTGGACATGTTGAGGCATCAATAAATGCGCTCCCAAAAAT
The DNA here is from genome assembly GCA_027924645.1 of Cunninghamia lanceolata. Taxonomy (NCBI): domain Eukaryota; kingdom Viridiplantae; phylum Streptophyta; class Pinopsida; order Cupressales; family Cupressaceae; genus Cunninghamia; species Cunninghamia lanceolata. The sequence continues at coordinate 4,832,326 of BSBN01001020.1, read as the reverse complement.
ATAATATAGAAAACTGGGGCAATTATGTACATATGCTAGAAAAAAAACTAACTCAAAGGGAAAACATTCTAGAACATATAAAATCAAGAATCTCTAGGTGAGGGGAAAACTTTAAACATAAGAAAATCACCCCACAGGTAGTATTATTCATTTCTACAAAGAACTAGACTTTGTAAGAGGGTGTATTAAGATTCATTTGATCAAAATATGTGTTGATATGTGTTCACTTGCCTCTTTCAAAGTTTGTAAGGATCAACACCATGGAAAAGGGAATCACGATTACAATAACAATCAACACCTAAGGTAACAAAGGTCTACAAATGATGTGCAATACATGAGCACACATGTTACCACATGTGTGGATATTGCTTTACAACTAGCTAGGCATCTATAGCCTCAACATAGATATCTCTAGTCCCACTCAAGGAACAATTATACTATTAGTCAAGTATTTATAGCCCTAGTAGGGATTACTTGAATCACCTAAGAATTGAGTTTGGAGTGATTTTATTTTATTTTTCTTTCTTAATTTATAGAGATTGAAGAACATTATTTTCTTCATGGACCATCATATCACATTAGAGGGCCAATTAGGAAGATATATTAAATTATCTAAACCATTATGTGTCACTCTAACAAAACCATAACATTTTATGATTAAAATTGATGCAGGAGCATCGAGTGGTGTAAGGACAATCTTGCATCACCCAAAGAAATGATGATTTTGTTTTCGGTTCTTTTCAATTTTGGTGTTTTTAGATACCCAATTGCTTGAATAATGATGTAGAACCTTCAGTTTTTCTAACCTGCTAAAAATAACAAACTGCTATTTTTAGAAAGTTTGCATTTGAGCATGTATGGAAACAGAAATTTACTCAAAGCTTTGAAATTGAAAAATATAAACTTCAGTGAAGGAATTGGCCAAAGATCACTTGTGGGCTGAAAGATATTAAAGTTTTCATTTCTTTAAAAACCCTTGAAAAAGTTTCAAAGTCAAATATGAGGCACTTAGAGGTCCCGTACGACCCCAAAAATGGGTAGAATTGGAAAAGTAGATTCTAAGGGCGTAGATAATTTCACGAGATTTCTAATGCATCAAACAGTTCATCAATCAAACACCTAGATAAAAAGTTATGGCTCTCGATAGTTGACCTATTTTTTGAGGGAGTTACAAATTTTGAAATTTTGTCTAGAATGCACCAAAAGGGCTATTTATGACCATTTTTGGGAATCCTTTGGATATTAGAGAAAGGGTAGAAAGTGGTGAGTTAGGAAAAGGAGGGAAAATAGAAACCCTAATAGATTTGAAGCTACAAAAGGTAGAAGGTTCCAGAATCTAGAGGAAGGAAGCTGTAATGTGTTGCAGCCTATTGAGGATTCATCCTTTGGTTTGATTCTAGTTTTTGTAATGTAATATGTTGTTCAGTTCAATGAAACAACATTCCTATTTTTTGTGTGCAATCTGTGTTATTATGTGTTCTGGGTTTGACCCCCTCATCAAGTGGTATTAGAGCAAGGGTTCTTGAGTGTGTAGACATATCATCAACCATGAGGCAGTTTGTACTAGGACCTGAGGTTGTGGGTTTGCTGTAGAGGTTAAAATGCCTCCATGAAGAAACCATGGTGGGAGAAACACTTTGAGAGAAGAGGGATTTAGAGCCCTATTAAGGAAAATTGATGCATTGCAAGAGGAGATGTGAAGAGGGTTTGAGCCAAGAATAAGAGAAGAAAGTGAAGATGAAGCTGAAGAAGAAGAGCTATCTGAGGAAGAACAAGATGCTGTAGGAGATCCTGTGCAAGTTAGGTTGTTTAGGGCCATTTTAAAGATTGGAAAGAGGCCTAGGATTGAAGTTTCTATCTATTCTAGGGATCTAAATCTAGAAGAGCTCATTGATTGGATAAATGATATGGAATAATATTTCAAGTATGAAGATATGGGGGATCTAGAAAAAGTCAAGTTTATAAAAATGAAGTTGAAGGGCCATGCCAGTATTTGGTGGAAGGAGGTCTAGTTAGAGAGAAATAGAAGAGAAAAAGGAAAGATTACCAGATGGGATCATATGGTGAACAAACTAAATAAGCAATTCATTCACATGGACTATGAGTTAGAGTTGTTGAAGAAGCTACAAGGATTGAAGCAAGGTACCAAGTCTATTAAGGAGTATACAAAATAGTTTTATAAGCTTAATATCAGAATAGGCCATGTAGAGGCCAACAAGGAGAAGGTAGCCTATTATATTAATGGGTTGAGGCCAAGTATTCAAGAGGAGCTAAGCCTGGTTAGAATGACCACCATAGAAGATGCATACTAGTTTACTCTAAAGGTGGAAGAGAAGCTGAATAAAAGATTTGAAAGCAAGAAAAGGGGAAGAGGTCATGGTGGAAGGACTGGTGGAAGATCCTATGGAGGCTAAAATGAAGATCAAAAGAAAAATGAAGAAGCAGGCAATAGTCAAAATAAAAAAGGAGATAATGCCTACTACCCTTGTGACCAAAATAATGGTGAGTAAAGAGGAAGAGGAAGACCTAGACAAGGACTTGGAAGAAGAGGTTTTAGAGGACCTTTTTCTAATGTGGAGAACATCAATCCTACAAGTGTCCCCAACTTCAAGGAAGGACAAATAGAAGACTTGAAGGTAATGCATGAGTTGCACATGTAAATGAATATGCACAGTATGAGCATTATGAAGATGTTGAAAGGGGAGAAACCCTAGTTGTTAGAAGAACCTTGTTAAATGAGGAGAAAGAACTAGATCAAAGGAAGAGTTTATTTTGCACAAGGTGTGAAGGTAAGTGTTGTTATATTATTATTGACAATGGAAGCATTGATAATCTTGTCTCAAAGGAGATGGTTAACAAGTTGAAGTTGATAAGGAGAAGAAATCCACATCCATATCAGATTGCATGGTTGTAGAAGGACCATAGTGCTTGGTCAATGAGCAGTGTTTAGTCAAGTTCAAGATTGGAGACTACCATGATGAGGTGCTATGTGACATCATACCAATGGATGCATGTCATATGCTATTGGGAAGGATGTGGCAGTATGATAGGTGTGTTGTCCATGATGGACATGCAAACACCTATTCTCTGACAAAAGATGGAGTTTGTCATATGTTGAATCCCTTGAAGGAGGTGGAAGAAAAGGTATGTAGTACTGCCATAATTTACTTGGTAGATGGTAGGAAATTTTTGGATGGTATGAAGGATGAGTGTCATTAATTTGTGTTGATTCCTAAGATTAGCCAAGAGAAATGTGAAGATGTACCAGCAGAAGTCTCAGACCTGTTGGAAGAATTTCAGACATTATCTTTGATAATGCACTAGAAGGTTTACCATCACTGAGGAAGATAAGTCACCAAATGGATTTGATACCAAGATCTAGTTTTTTGAATAAGGTAGCCCATAGAATGATTCCTGCAAAGAATGAAGAGTTGAATAGACAAGTTCATGAGCTATTAAGGAAAAGATTGATAAGGGAGAGCCTTATTCCATGTGTGGTACCTATAGTACTAGCAGCAAAGAAAGATGAAGAGTGGAGAATGTGTACAGATTCCTGAGCCATCAACAAAATTACAATCAAGTACAAATTTCCATTGCTAAGGATGGATGATATTATAGATTTATTGACTAGAGAGAAATACTTTATGAAGATTGATCTGAAGAGTGGATATCACTAGATCTGAATCAGAGAAGGAGATGAATGGAAGACAACCTTCAAGACTAAGGAGGGCCTATACAAATGGTTAGTCATGCCATTTGGGTTAACCAATGCATTGGGCACTTTTATGCAGCTCATGAATGAGGTACTAAAAGAGTTTTTGGGTAAATTTGTCATTTTTTATTTATATGATATTTTGATTTTTAGTAAGACTTTGGAGGAGTACCTAATGCATGTTCAATTTTTTTGAGAAGCTGATGGAAGAAAAGTTGTTGGTTAGTTTGAAGAAATGTAGTTTCATGAAGAAGTTGGTGTACCTAGGATTTGTTATCTTAGCTAAGGGTCTTAAAATAGATCCATAAAAGGTGAGGGCTATCATTGAATAACCTACTCCAATGAGTGTTACAAAGGTACAATCTTTTTATGGTTTGGCAAGTTTTTATAGAAAATTTATTAGGAATTTTAGTAGCATTTGTGCACCCCTAACTAAGATAATGAGAGGGGATATAAAAGAGATTAAATGAACTATAGAAGTAGACAAGATTTTTGATACATTAAAGCATAAAGTCATAGAGCAAAATATTTTGGTACTTCAAGATTTCAATAAGGTATTTCATGTAGATTGTGATGCTAGTGGTAGTGATATAGGAGCTGTTTTGGGTCAAGAAGGTAAGCCCATTACGTATTTCAGTGAGAAGCTTAATGATGCCAAGAAAAAATATTCTATTTATGATCAAGAGTTTTATGGCTTCAAAGAAATGGAGACATTATTTATTTCTAAAAGAGTTTGCTCTATATATTGATCATTAGGCTTTGCAGTATCTTAATAGTCAAGGAAAGTTAAACCAAAGGCACTTAAAATGAGTTGAGTTTTTGTAGAGTTATACTTTTTTTTTGAAGCACATGAGTGGGAAGTCCAATAAAGTTGTAGATGCCTTAAGCAGAATGCAAAATTTGTTGACAGAGATGACGATAGAGGTTGTTGGGTTCAATGAAATCAAGAATTTGTACCCTAAAGATCCAAATTTTTCAAAGGCATGGAAATCTTGTTTGGAGCCTGCTACCTTGGATAGGATGAGATGGTTGGATTACATAATCCAAGATGGTATTCTATTTAAAGGAAGCCATTTGTGCATTCCAAGGAGCTCCATGAGAGAGAACCTGATTAAGGAGAAGCATAGTGGAGGGTTGACAGGACACTTGGTTGAGATAAGACCATTTCTCTTGTTTGTGAGAATTATTATTGGCCACAATTGTACCAAGATGTGAAGAAATTTATGTAAAGTTGCAGAGTACGCTAGATGGACAAAGGAGTGAGTTAGAATACTGGGCTATATAAGCCATTACCTGTGCTAGAGGGGCCATGGGAGGTTATCGACATGGACTTTGTTCTTGGATTACCTATTCTTCAATATTTGTGGTGTTTGACAGATTTTCAAATATAACACATTTCATTCCATGTTAGAAGACCAGTGATGTTTTTCACATTGTAGAGTTGTTTTTTAGAGAAGTGGTTAGACTACATGGCCTATCAAGGAGTATAGTCTCAGATAGAGATACCAAGTTTGTTGGGTATTTCTGGAGGACCTTATGGAAGAAGTTGAAGACTGATTTGAAGTTTAGTTTTGCACATCATCTATAGACTGATGGAATGGCATAGGTAATGAATCAAAGTTTGGGAAACTTTCTAAGATACTTAGTAGGAGATAAGCCCAAGGGGTGGGATTTGATATTACCATAGGCGGAGTTTGCATATAAAAATTCTATCAATAGGAGTATTGGTAAATCCCCATTCCAAATTGTATATGGGATTAGTCCAAGAAATGCTTCTCAGCTGAGAAAGATAGACAGAGGAGAGAAGAGTAGTGTTAAGGTTGAATACTTTGCAAAGCACCTGAAAAGCTTGCATGAAGAGGTACGACATCACATTAATAAAATGAATTCTTAGTACAAGGCTAAGGTAGATTAGAAGTGAAAGTTTAAGGAATTCAAGGTTGGTGATGAAGTCATGGTTCACCTAAGGAAAGAAAGGTTCCCAAAGAGGACATATAAAAAGTTGAAGATGAAGAAATTTAGACCATGCATGATCTTGAAGAAGCATGATTCAAGAAATTCATATGAGGTTGAGCCACTGAGTGGAATCAACATTTCCCATGTTCAAGATTGTTGATTTAATAGTGTATCATGAAGGTGGTACAGAGGATGGATCAACAGAAGAACATTAGATTATTTTGACATCTACTTTAAAGGAGGAGATAGAAGAAATCTTGGATAGTCATGTGGGAAGAAGTACCCAGAATAAGCAATATGAATAATAGCTGGTTACATGGAAAGGAAGGTCTGTCAAAGATTCTTCCGAGTTGTCTAAGGTAGAGGTTGACCGTTTGGGTTTTCCTCAAACACATGAGATGTGACAAGGTCACTTCTCAAATTACCCTAGGTGTCTAATGTAGGAGCATCCAGTGGTGTAAGGACAATCTTGCATCACCCAAAAAAATGATGATTTTGTTTTATGTTCTTTTCAATTTTTATATTTTTGGATACCCAATTGCTTGAATAATGATGTAGAACCTTCAATTTTTCCAACCTACTAAAAATAGAAAACTGCTATTTTTAGAAAGTTTGTATTTGAGCATGTATGGAAGCAAAAATTTAATCAAAGATTTGGAATTGAAAAATATAACCTTTGGTGAAGGAATTGACCAAAGATCACTTATGGGTTGAAAGATAGTAAAGTTTCTATTTCTTTAAAAACCCTTGAAAAAGTTTCAAAGTTAAATATGAGTCACTTAGAGGCCCCACACAACCCTAAAAGTAGGTAGAATCAACAAAGACAATCCTAAGGGCATAGAATACTTCACGAGATTTCTAATGCATCAAACGATTCATTAATTGGTCATCTAGAACAAAAGTTATGGCTCTCGAAAGTTGACCTATTTTTGGAGGGAGTTACAAATTTCAAAATTTTGGCTAAAGGGGGGAAAGTGGTTAAAATGTAAATCCTTAGACTTCCTTCACTTTAGAGCAGGGTCATGTCTAGGAAGAGACTAGGGGTATATACATAAAATAAACATTTAAGTATAAGTTGGTATTTACCTTTCATCATTTACCTTTCTTATACTTTAAGTTATATTTTATGTATATATTGGCAGGATGTTTGAGAGTGGTTTTAGATCCATAGTAATTAAATTGTAGATTCTAGAATTTGGAGGATCCCTCAAATTTTAGACTTAGTCAAAATTTTTAGGGTTTTAGGGTTTTAGACTTAGCCAAATTCAGGGGTTCAACAACATGCATCAGGGTAAGGGTATAAGGACCTCTTAGGTCTCTCTCTATCTCTCCCTCTATCTCTTTATCTATCTATCCTCTCTCTCTATGTTCATCTCTCTCCCTCTCTCCCTCCCTCTCCCTCCCTCCCTCCAACTCTATATTTATCACTATCTCTTCCCCACTTTCTATATTTTCCATCTCTCCTGAGCTATCACTTTCTATCTCTCCCTCTCCCTCTCTCTCTATGTCTCCCTCTCCCCCTAGCTCTTTCTATGTCTCCCTCTCTCTAACTATATATCTCTTTCTCTTTATATCTTTCCCTCTCTAGTGCTATCTCTCTATCTCTTTTTATCTCTATCCCCATCTCTCTCTCTCTACCTCACTTTCTATATTTTCCCTCTCTCTAACTCTGTTTCCCTCTCCCTCTCCCTCTCCCTCTCCCTCTCCCTCTTGCTCTCTTTCTATCTATGTAGATCCCTCTCTCTCTAATGCTATATCTCTATCTCTATGTCTTCCTCTCTCCATCTCTTTCCATCTCTATTCCCTTGTCTCTATATCTCTATCTCTCCATCTCTCCCTCTCTCCCTCTCTATCTCTCTATCCCCTCTCCATCTCTATCTCTAACCCCCTCTCTCTCTATTTATCTCCCTCTCTATCTCTCCCTCTCTCTCTAACTCTATAATTATATTTCTCCCTCCCTCTCTATCTCTCTCAGCTCTCTCTAACTCTATCTTTATATTTCTCCCTCCTCTATCTCTCTCCCCTGCTTTCTATCTCTATCTCTATCTCAAATCTTTAGGGAGGGAGGGAGGAGGGGGAGAGAGATAGAGAGGGAGGGATAAATATAAAGATAGAGTTAGAGAGAGAGGGAGAGATATAGAGGGAGGATATATAGAGATAGAGATAGAGATAGAGATAGAGAGATGGGGTAGAGATAGAGGTTAGAGATATAGAGATGGGGAGATGGAGAGATAGAGATAGATAGGGAGAGATAAAGAGATAGACAGGGAGAGGGAGAGATATAAATACAAGGGGATAGAGATGGAAAGAGAGAGAGGGAAAGATAAAGAGAGAAATATATAGAGTTATAGAGAGGGAGAGATGGAGAGAGATAGAGACATCTACATAAATAGATAGAGAGGAAGAGGGAGAGATGGAGAGAGATAGAGACATCTACATAAATAGATAGAGAGGAAGAGGGAGAGGGAGAGGGAGAGAGGGGGAGAGGCAGAGTTAGAGAGAGGGAAAATATAGAAAGTGGGGTAGATAGAGAGATAGTGAGGGAGGGGAGAGAGAGATAAAGAGATAGAGAGAGACAGAGATATAGGAGATAGGAGATAGAGACATAGAGGGAGAGATAAAGAAAGAGGGGAGAGAGAGAGAGAGAGAGAGAGAGAGAGAGAGAGAGAGAGAGAGGTGTTGAAATTATGCCAGACAACTGAGAGGGGGTGAATTAGTTGTCCCACAAGATTAACCTTTTCTCTTTTAATCTTCTTTCACAACTTGCAAATAGATTAATGATGTAAACATTAAAGCATGAAACAATAACACATGAGCAGAAACACAATTAACACACTTGACACCAAGATTTTTGACGTGGAAACCCAGTTAAGAGAAAACCACGACGGGGGTTAACCCACAAGATTCGTACCCTATTAAAAGTACTTGAAAATGGGAAGGCACTTGCCTTCAGGAGCACTGCCTAGAGCTCACTACTTAAGAGAGGCTCACTACCTATAGAATTTATGTTTAATACATAAGGAATTAATTGAGAAATAGTATCTTCTTCATGCCTAGTTCAGTCTCATTGAATGCTCATAAAACTTCTTCTCTTCTTCCAAATACTTCTTCACTATCACTTCATTCTTTACTTTTCTTGTTCCTCTACTCTTCCTCTTCTCTTCTCTGCCTTTGATCCTTTCTTAGGATTTGATTATTTCACACAAGGATGATTTTCAACAACTCAACTACATGCCTTTATATGCTTCATCAACCTTGGAATAAACATCAAGGTCTAAACTCCAAACATTTGACTTAATGTGAATCACTAAGCTATTGGTCAAACATAACTGGGACTCAAATCTTCCTCGATCAACATGCCACTCTCCATAGAATTGCTCATAGATCATCTACAACATGCTTGAATCATCCAATCGGCCAAGATTGGGAAAAACATCAACACTAAATAAGAAATATTTCAACAACAAGCTCAATCTTCAATACGGACCTACAACACAGCAGGCGCATGATCCAGAGACCTCCACAAGCACATTGAATTTAACAAAGACATCCGCTCTCCTCTAAATTATCAGAATCACTTGCATCTTCTCCCAAAACCTCAAGAACACTGTCTGCCATGACTTTCACACTAGAAAGATTGCTTGCATACCTCTAAACCACAAACCACTTAAGTTGATGATACACACTAACTTCCCAAACATGCCTCTAGAACCGTAGATCATAATATTTCAATGCAGAGAAATCTGGACCAATTTACTGTCACTTTGTCTCTTCTGAACACAACAAAACCTGGTTCTACTTAGATGGCCATAGCTTCTTCAAATCGTCATGCAGACCTCTCAAAACTTAACTGGAGCTACTTTAGACAATCCTCTACATAGCTATATGGTTTGCATACATTGATCTTCATTAATTTTCTCAATATCCTCAACATTCCAGTCTTCTAAACATGCAACAAAATAGGATACGGTTGACACCAATGGAAACAAGGATATGTTGACATCAATGACAATACTGATTAGGCACATATTTGCAACAATCTCCCACTTTGTCATTGATGGCAACATATGATGTGAAAAAATGATTCAACCATCAAGACAAGAACTTCTCCCCCTTTCTCTTATCACTTCTGCAACTACTTTCTTCACTGCTCCCCCTTTCATCAGCAACTAGTTTTTCACATGACCTCTCTCCCCCTTTGACATCAATGGAAAAGGGCACATATTTGCAATCTTTTCTTCCCCTTTTTGTTTCAGACTAATCTCAAAATTTGCATTTTGAATACTCCCCTTGAGTTGTATCTTCTTAACATCAATCTGGATCACAAGATATGATTGTGGATTCCACCGGACTGATGCACCCTAGTGCATCTTAGTTCTGATCGGGAGGGGTAATAACCCCTAACTTCTCTCTGAGATACTCAAAAGTATCCTTGGGTAGAGGCTTGGTGAAAATATCCACAATCTGATTCTTTGAATAAAGAAACTCCAATCTGACTTCATTCTCATTAACCTTCCCTCTCAAAAAGTGAAACTTGATTGATATGTGCTTTGTCTTTGAATGCAACACCAGATTCTTTGAGATGCTTATTGCACTTGAATTATCATAGAAGATTGTGATAGGCTCCCCAAACACAATTCTAATATCCTTCAGCATTTGTTTCATCCATAGAATGTGAGTACAATTGTTTACTACTACTATATACTCTACCTCTACTATAGATAGGGATATTGCCTCCTACTTTTTGCTCAACCAAGAAACCAATCTACTTCCCAAGAAGAATGCACCACTACTAGTACTTTTTCTATCATCCACATCTCCTGCCCAATCAACATTTGTATATGCATGAAGAGTGAAGTCATTATCCTTTGGATACCATAAGCCATAATCAAGTATCCCTTTGAGATATCTAAAAATTCTCTTGACTGCTACAACATGGGATTCTCTAGGATCAGCTTGAAATCTAGTAACAAGTCCAACTGCATTGATGATATCAGGTCTGGTCTGAGTCAGATAGAGCAGTCCTCCAATCATTGATCTATACCTTTTCTAATTTTCCTTAAGGGAGTCATCATATTTACTTAACTTACATTTGGTTACCATGGGTGTACCCACCGGCTTTGAATCTTTCATTCCAAACTTTTTCAACAATTCTCTTACATACTTAAATTGAGATATGAAGATACCTTTATCTGACTGAATGATTTGCAGACCTAAGAAGAAATTCATTTCACCAAACATGGACATCTCAAATTCACTTTGCATCTGATCAACAAATGTTTTGCACATACTCTCATTTCCACCAAAAATGTTGTCATCAATAAATGCCTCAACAATCAGAATGTCCTCATGATCAATCTTGAAGTAAAGATTACTGTCAGTAGTGCCTTTGCTATATCCTAGCTTTAGCAGATACTTATCTAATCTTACATACTAGGCTCTTGGGGCTTGTTTGAGTCCATACAATGCTTTTCTCAATCTGTGGACCATATCTCTCTGATCAAACAAATGAAATCCTTCTGGTTGCTCAATGTAGACTTCTTCTTCCAACTCTCCATTTAGGAATGCTGACTTGACATCCATCTAATAGACCTTGAAATCTTTATAAGAAAATGCAAGAAATAATTTGACTGCCTCTATTCTTGCCACCAGAGCAAAAGTTTCTTCAAAATCAATTCCTTCCACTTGAGAATATCCTTTGCATACAAGCCTTGCTTTGTTTCTTACAACTTCACCATCTTCATTTAGTTTATTCCAGAATACCCATTTAGTTCCAATCACATTTTTGTCTTCAAGTCTAGGGACAAGATCCCAAGTGTGATTCTTTTCAATTTGCATTAATTCTTCTTCTATGGCTTTTACCTAGTTTTCATCATTGCAAGATTCACTTACTAGATTTGGTTCAATCTTTGAAATCAAACAAATCTCCTCTTGATCTTCAACAATTCTTTTCCTAGTTCAAACACCTTTATATCTATCTCCTATGATTTGATCTTCAGGATGATTCAGTCTTACATACCTAGGAGTTTTGGGATTTATTTGAACCTTTGTTTCTTGAGCTTGTTCATCAACATCTGCACTAACCTCTTGAGTCACTAGATTTTCCAGATCGATTTGAATTTAAGCCTGGGTTTGAATTTTCTTCCTTGACTTTGACTTTCATCTTGATCATCTGATTCATAACTACCAGACCTAGAATGTCCTTCTTTGCTCTCATCAACTCTAACATTTGCACTTTCAACAATCTTTTTCAATCTTTTGTTAAAGCACCGGTATTCCTTGCTTTTTGAGTAACCTAGAAATATCCCTTCATCACTTCTTACTTCAAACTTGCCTAGATCCTCATCTCTTTTGATATAGCACTTACTACCAAAAACTCTAAAGTATCTCACAGTAGGAGGATGACCAAACCATAGTTCATAAGGGGTCTTACCAGAATTGCCTTTGATCTGCACCTGTTTGAGAGTGTAGATAGTAGTACTCATAAATTCTCTCCAATAGACTTGTGGAACATTTGCTTCCATCATCATGGTCCTAGAAGCTTCTTGAATGGTCTAGTTTTTTCTTTCCATGACTCCATTTTGCTTAGGAGTCCTAGGAGTAGATAACTATCTTTTTATTCCATGCTTTTCAAAGAATGTATCAAACTCACTGGAGGTAAACTCTCCACTTCTGTTGAATCTTAGACACTTTATTTTTTCACCAATCTCATTTTCCACTATAACCTTGAACACCTTGAACTTGTCAAGAGCTTCTGATTTTTCTTTCAAAAAGGCTACCCACATCATCTGGGAGTAATCATCAATCAGCAACATAAAATATTTGTCTCCCTGTACACTCCTAATTCTAGCAGGGCAAATAGATCAATATGCACAAGTTCTAGCCGTCCTATTGAAAATTGTTCTTTACTCTTGAATACAAAACATCATTAGTGTTATTCTTACCATCAAAAGAGATGGATCCTCTGCCATGGATTCTACCAATTGAATTGTCTCCAAATTTCACAATTCCACCTTCATATTTTTCAAAGCTTACAAACTTACTTTTATCACCAGTCATATGATGAGAACATCCACTGTCAATTACCCATTCATCTTTTTCTACAACCTGAGTAGCCAAGACACTTTCCACATTTGCACATCTAGTAGATTCAGTAGGCACTGGATCTTCTTCTTTGATAGAAATGAATACCCAATCATATTCAGTGGAACTTCCATGATCAGATTCATCATCTATGACTCCTTCTTCACCAGCTTTTTAGACATAGTAGCATTTATTCTAAACTCTAGGTCTGTTAGGGTTTGGCCTTGAACCCCTTTTCAGACACCTGGAGGAAAAATGACCAATCTTATTACAAGCAAAACATTTGAATGACAACTTTCCTTCATACTTACTAGATCCTCTTGGCAATCTTTTTGCAAAAAGGGCTTCAAGTTCATCAAACTCAATTTCATCACCTTAAAGATCATTCCTTGTCTTGTTGAATCTATTAGATCTTCTTGTAGAGCTTTCACCCGGATCATATTTTTGTTTTCCATGAATACTAACTTTAAATGCAGATTTAGACTTAGGAAGAGAATCACCAAACTCACTCATTTCAAATGTTGAAAGTTTACCAACCAACTGATCCCTTGTAACAGTTGTCACAGTCCTAATTTCTTCAATGGCAGTAACTTTATGCTTGTAGGTCGGAGGTAAGGATCTGAGCACTTTGGCAACAATTTCTAATTCTTCCAATTTTCCACCAGCATACCTTATACCGCTCACAAGTTCATTCACTTTTGGCATTTTGGATGTAATATTTTCATCTTCACTCATCCTTAAGCTTTCATATCTACCCTTCAGGGTTTGTAGCTTGGCACATTTGACATGTTCATCACCTTCATGTAGTGTTTCCAAATTCTCCCAGATTTCATGCGCAGTTTTCAATTCTAGTACATTTGTCATTTTTGTATCAAACAGGGCACTCAACAAGGCTTCTATAGCTCAAGTGTTGTTCTCAGCATCTTTGATTTCATCTAGAGTTATATGAACTTTTTCTGGAATCTTATATTCATTCTTATTTATCAACTAGTAGGCATCACCCATACATTGCAAATGACACTGCATGCGTATCTTCCATAGAGTGTAATTTGTTCCATCAAATCTCAGACTGTATTTCTTGTAAGTAGACATTTTGGATCTCCTCAAGTGGTCAAGCTTCTTTTAGAGGAACTTGGCTCTAAGACCAATTGTTGAAATTAGGCCAGACAACTGAGAGGAGGGGTGAATTAGTTGTCCCACAAGATTGACCTTTTCTCTTTTAATCTTCTTTCACAACTTGCAAATAGATTAATGATGTAAATATTAAAGCATGAAACAATAACACATGAGTAGAAACACAATTAATACACTTGACACCAAGATTTTTGATGTGGAAACTCGATTAAGGGAAAACCACGGTGGGGGTTAACCCACAAGACTTTTACCATGTTAAAAGTACTTGAAAATGGGAAGGCACTTGCTTTCGGGTGCACTGCCCAGAGCTCACTACTCAAGAGAGGCTCACTGCCTACACAATTTATGTTTAATACATAAGGAATTAACTGAGAAATAGCATCTTCTTCATGCTTGGTTTAGTCTCATTGAATGATCATAAAACTTTTGCTCTTCTTCCAAATACTTCTTCACTATCACTTCATCCTTTACTTTTCTTGTTTCTCTACTCCTCTTCTTTGCTCTGCCTTTGATCGTTTCTTGGGATTTGATTATTTCACACAAGGATGATTTTCAACAACTCAACTACATGCCTTTATATGCTTCATCAACCTTGGAATAAACATCAAGGTTGGCACTCCAAACATATGACTTAATGCGAATCACTAAGCTGTCAGTCAAACATAATTGGGACTCAAATCTTCCTCAATCAACATGCCACTCTCCATAGAATTAGTCATAGATCATCTGTAACATGCTTGAATCATCCAGTCGACCAAGACTAGGAAAAACATCAACACTATAGAAGAAATCTTTCAACAACGAGCTCAATCTTCAATACGGACCTCCAACACAGCATGCACATGATCCAGAGACCTCCACAAGCACATTGAATTTAACAAAGACATCCGCACTCCTCCAAATTATTAGAATCGCTTGCATCTTCTCTCGAAACCTCAAGAACACTATCTGCAATGACTATCACACTAGAAAGATTGCTTGCGTACCTCTAAACCATGAACCACTTGAGTTGATGATACACACTGACTTCCTAAACATGCCTCTAGAACTGTAGATCATAATATTTCAATGCAGAGCAATCCAAACCAATTTACTGTCACTCTGTGTCTTCTGAACACAATAATCCTCTACACAACCATATGGTCCGCATACATTGATCTTCATTAATTTTCTCAATATCCTCAACATTCTAGTGTTCTAAACAAGCAACAAAATAGGATACGGTTGACACCAATGGCAACAAGGATATGCTAACATCAATGACAACACCAATTAGGCACATATTTACAACAAGGGGATAGAGATAGAAAGATATAATGAGAGAGATAGAGAGATAAAATTAGAGAGAGAAAGATATAGAGAGACAAATATATAGAGTTAGAGAGAGGGATACATATAAAGAGGTGGGGGAGAGGGAGAGATAGAGAGAGATATAGAGGAAGACATAGAGAGATAGAGAGGAAGAGGGATAGGGAGAGGGAGAGAGAGGAAGAGATAGAAAGAGATAAAGGGAGAGATGGAGAGAGAGAGTTAGAGACATGGAAAATATAGAAAGTGGGGTAGATAGAGAGATAGAGAGGGAGAGGGAGAGAGAGAAAGAAATAGAGAGAGATAGGAGATAGATATAGAGGAGAGATAAAGAGAGAGAGAGGGGGAGGGAGATAGAGTGACAAAGAGAAAGAGAGAAAGGGAGGGGAGAGAGATAGAGAGGAAGAGGGAGATATATAAAGAGATAGTAAGAGAGAAAGAAAGAGATGGAGGGGGAGAGACATATAGAGATAGTGAAAGAGAAATATAAAGAGAAAGAGAGAGATAGAGAATAAGAGAGAGATATAGAGACAAAGATAGAAAGAGGGGGAGAGAGATAGAGAGTGAGAGATATAAGGATAGAATTAGAGAGAGGGAGAGAGAGGGATGGAGGGAGGGAGAGAGAGATAGTTCAATAAAGAGAGGGAGGCAAGGAGAGATATAACTTGATAGAGAGAGAGGGTGAGAGATAAATAGATAGAGATATAGATATAGAGCTAGGGAGAAAAATAGGGAGAGATAAAGAGATAGAGAGGGGGAAAGAGAGATAGAGATAGAGAGAGGGGGGTAGAGATAGAGTGGTGCAGTCATGGTAGGAGGGTTCACAAAATGAACTGTCCAGACCGTGCAACAAGAGTAAACACAATGGAAACAACTCAAAGAATTGGAACAAATGTAGATTCAGTCATTCAATATATCAAAGAATTTAAAATAGAGATTTGTTGGCATCATGCAGGCTTACAACTAGGGCTCACATGCCTGATTACATACATGTGAAAGATAAAGCTTTTAAGCTCCTTCGTACAAATCCAAACTCTATAATATGAATCAATTACTAACTTCCTAAATACTTTCCTAAGGATCTATTCCATCAATATATATCATTTCTAGACCAATAGATTCCTCTGTGTCGGCCAAGGAAGGTCACAACTCCAAAGAAGAGATGTATGTGTTCACAGATAGGTCAGACCTAAATGCATAGAACACTTCTTCAAATGAATGGAACAATTGTGTGGACCCTTGGGGAAGGTTGGTCATGAACCATAGGACATTGAATGATGTGTCATTGAGATCCACAAGTCAAGGAATGATCCACAAGCCTTCTCCTTCAACTGATTATCTTGAACTATTAGAATGCTTTGTTCTGAGAAAATAGATGATCTTCTAATAGCAATATCTTTCTAGTAACTAATCCAAATGCTCTAAATTCTTGATATGATGTAGATGAATGAATGTAGATGCTAAGTCAAGATCCATAAGATGTGAAATGCCAAAACTGGACCACAAGCTGAAAACTGCTACTGACTGAACTGCCTGACCTAAACTAGAAAATGAAAGAACTGAAATGCATACAAACTGAAATGCAAATGTTTTTGGTTGATGCAAGATTACTCTTGAACCAGGGATGCTCCTGCATTAGACATTTGGGGTTATTAAAAAAGTGAGTCCGTCACTTTGCTGGGGCTAGGGAAGAACCAAGACGGTCCACCTCAGCCTAAGAAGTCCAAGATGAGTCTTCTTTTGGTCTGCCTTTCCACTTCACAAAATATTCTTTGTATTGTCTGCCTCTAGTGCTGCGTCCAACTCTGCTATCCAAAATTTCTTCAATTTGTTTTGGTGCTTGTTGTGGTAACTGCTTCTTCAGGTCTGCTTCCATGCTGTCACTGAAATCTGCTTCATGATACTGATAAAGATCTGTATTGTTGAAAATAGGTGAAATACCCAATGTCTTTGGTAATTCCACTTCATATGCATTTCCTGAATAAAATTTTTTGTGTATCCTACAAGGTCCAAACTTCTTCATCTTTAACTTGTTATATGTCCCAACTAGAAATCTTTCTTTTCTCAAGTACACCATCACTTCATCTCCAACTTCAAATTCCTTATGTCTTCTCTTCTCATCAACCTTCTCTTTGTACTTACTATTCATATCTTCCAAATGTTTCTTCACCTGATTATGCACTGTCCTCATATGATCTACAAATTCCTCTACTTCTACACTCCTCTTTTCATCTGTACTAATATCTCTCAATTCTGTAACTCCTCTAGGATTCACTCTGGTAACAATCTCAAAAGGTGTTCTTCCGATACTCCTATTTACTGAATTATTGTATGCAAACTCTGCTTGTGAAAGAATCAAGTCCCAACTTCTGGCTTTCTCTCCAACTAAACATCTCAACAAGTTTACCAAACTCCTATTTGCTACCTCTATCTATCCATCTGTCTATGGATGAAAAGTAGAACTAAACTTCAAATCTATCTTCATCTTCTTCCAAAGTGTCCTCCAAAAGTATCCAACAAACTTTGTATCTCTGTCTGAAACTATACTCTTAGATAATCCATGTAATCTCACAATCTCCTTGAAAAATAAGTCAGTCACATGTACTGCATCAGTTGTCTTTTTGCAAGGTATGAAATGAGCCATCTTTGAAAATTTGTCAACCACTACAAATATTGAATTATGTCCCCTCTGTGTCTTAGGTAATCCCATTACAAAATCCATGCTTATGTCTTCCCAAGGTCTCTCTGGTACTGTCAAAGGTTTATACAATCCCGTGTTCTGACTACTCCCATTTGCTACTTGACAAACTCTATAACTCTGCACAAATCTTTGAACATCCTTGTGTATCTGAGGCCAAAAGTAATTTTCACTTACCAAAGCCATTGTCTTATCAATGCCAAAATGTCCTGCCAATCCACCACTATGCTTTTCCTTGATCAAGTTATCTCTCATTGAATTTCTAGGTATGCACAACTGACTTCCTTTGAATAACATATCTTCTTGAATGAAATAGTCTAGCCACTTACTCCTATCTGTCACAATAGTTTCCTTACATGCTCTCCAAGGTTTTGCAAAATCAGTGTCTCCCTCATACATATTCTTCAATTCATCAAAACCCAACACTTCAACTCTCATCTTTGTCAACAAGTTTCTTCTTCTACTCCATGCATTGGCAACCTTGTTTGATTTACCACTCCTATGCTTCAACACAAAAGTATAACTCTACATGAACTCTACCCATCTCATATCTTTTTGATTCAACTTACCTTGACTGTTCAAATATTGCAAAGCTTGATGATCTATATATAACGCAAACTCCTTAGGGAACAAGTAATGTATCCATTTCTTCAAGGCTTGAATTATGGCATAAAACTCTTGATCATAAACTAAATATATTTTCCTTGCATCATTCAACTTTTCACTGTATGCTACTGGTCTACCTTCTTGACTTAATACTATTCCAATTGCATTTCCACTTGCATCACAATCAACTTGAAATACCTTATTGAAATCCAGTAATGCCAAAATAGGTTGCTCTGTCACTTTCTATTTCAACAACTCAAAACTTTTGTCTGCTCCTGATGTCCACTTAAAATCTTTTCTGTCACCTCTCATTATCTCTATCATAGGGTTACAAACTGAACTAAAATTTCTGATGAACTTCTGGTAGAAACTAGCCAATCCATGAAGTGATCTAACTTATCCAATGTTCTCTGGTGTAGCCCATTCAACAATTGCTCTCACTTTCTCATGGTCCATCTTCAATCCTTCCACAGAAATCACAAATCCCAAATATACCAACTCTTCACGAAACTACACTTCTTGATGTTTATCATCAATTTCTCTTCTCTCAACCTCTGTAAAACTTGTCTAATATGCCACAAATGTTCTTTTGTCTTACTGAAAACCAAAATATCATCCAAATATACAATCAAAAACTTACCCAAGAATTTCTTCAGAACTTCATTCATTAATCTCATGAAAGTACTTGGTGCATTTGTTAGTCTGAAAGGCATCATTAACCACTCATAAAATCCTTCATTTATCTTAAAAGTAGTCTTCCATTCATCTCCTTCTCTGATTCTAATATGATGGTATCCACTCTTCAAATCTATCTTCGTGAAATATCTTTCTCCACTCAAACAATCCATGATATCATCCATCCTAGGTAAACGAAATCTATACTTAACTGTGATCTTGTTTATTGCTCTAGAGTCAGTATGCATTCTCCCTTCTCCATCCTTCTTTGGTACAAGCACTGTAGGTACTGCACAAGGACTCAAACTTTGTCTGATCAAACCTTTCCTCAATAACTCTTGTATCTATCTATTCAATTCTTCATTCTCTGCCAGTGTCATCCAGTGTGCTTCTTTGTTAGGCAAACTTGCTCTTGGTATAATATCCATGTGATGACTGATACTCCTTATAGATGGTAATCTGTCAGGTACATTATCTGATATGATGTCTTCATACTTTGTCAGCAACTCTCTTATCTCATCCGGTTCAATTTCTTTCTTCAATGCTTTAGGCTTCTTAGGAATCAAGGCATAACACAGAATTTCCTATTTCAAACCATCCAAAAATTTCCTTCCATCTACCAAATAGATTCTAGCATTCCCACATACTACATATTTAGGATCATCTTCCAAAGGAATCAAAGTAATTATTTTCCCATTGGCTATTATAGTGTATGTATTCTTTCTCCCATCATGCATATCTTTTCTATCATATTTCCAAGGTCTACCCAACAAAATATAACAAAAATCCATAGGCATAATATCACACAAGACTTCATCATGATAAGATCCAATCTGAAATTTCACCAAACATTATTCACTCAAAAGTACCTTATGATCATCCTAAATCCATGCTATTTGATAGGGCTTAGGGTGTTTCAGTCTTTCCAACTTCAATTTAGTCACCATCTCCTCTGAAACTAGGTAATCTGAACTACCACTATCAATTACAACTTTACAACACTTACCTCTAGATTTGCATCTAGTTCTGAACAGACTTTTCCTTTGTGATGGTTCCTCATTTATTACTATTTGAAATAGTGCTCTCCTCATCACCAATGATTCTCCTTTCTCCATATTGCCAACCGAACTAGGTGATTCAATAGGTTATTCTTCAACATAGGCTGCTCTTCCATTGTTCTCTGTCTTCTTGCTTGTACTACCCTGATTACATTCAAATGCTCTATGTCCTTCACCTCCACACTTGAAACAAGTACCTTTGAATGTCCTCTTATCAAATCCTCTTCCTTCTCTTCTATATCCATCATTTCGGTATGCACTAGGGTATCCTCTTTAGTAAAAATTTCTGTCATCTCTCTAGTAAGCATTGTTATCTCTATCCTCCTTCTTGAATGGGCTATCAAATTTGTTCTGCTCCACAAATGATCTATAATATCTAGAAAATGATCTTCCTTTCTAAAATTTATCTCCTCTACCTCTCTATCTCTGATCATGCTTCTTATTTAGCTTCTCTTCAACTTTCATGGCAAATTGATATGCTTCTTCCAAAGATGTCATCCTTACCAAACATAGTTCTTCTTGAATGTTCAATCTCAGTCCATTGATGTATCTTGCCACTTTCTCCTTGATTTCTTCACTATGTCCTATACTTATGATCATCTTGTGAAATTCTTCAGTGTACTCCTTCATAGATTTCTCCTTTTGCCTTAGGTTTTGCAATCTCTTCAACAGTTCCAAATCATAGTTAGCAGGTACAAACTAATTTTTCAACTTTGTCACCTTCCAGTCCCACTTTGTAATCTTTTCTTTTCCTCTTCTATTTCTTTCCAACTAAACTTCTTTCCACCATATAGCCACATGTCCTTTCAACTTTGTCTTTGCAAATTTCACCTTCTTTGGATCTTCTATTTCTTCATATTCAAAATATTCTTCCATATCATTTATCCAGTCAATCAATTCTTCAGGATTCAAATTACCAGTATAGTTTGGTACATCAACTCTAGGTATTTTTCTAGTCTTCAAAATAGCTCATAACATCTTTATCTGATCTGATTCTTTACCTTCTAGGGTTTCACCAATTTGTTCAGCAAATTGAAATTCTTCCTCATCATCACTTTCAACATTAGGTCTTGGTGTCAGTCCTCTTTGCCTATCTTCCTCAACATCATCCAAATGAATTCGAATTGTTCTCATCAATTACATCATCTCATCCATTCTATTAGCCATTGTACCAACAAGAGAAACTCTTCATGGTAGCATCTTCCTAGAATCAAGTGCAAACTACCTCAAATTTGGCGATCGGGCTACAAGCGACAACTACGTCTCAATCGGCGATCAGTTGTGTTGGTGCCTAAATTCACTGTCAGTTAATTTAGCAATATTCATGCAGGCACCATCCTGAAATATCCAAAAGGTTCTAATTTTTGGCACCCCTTCAGTGTTTTTCAGCATCTGCATCTCATTTCTTGAGGAGGGGTCTTCATCTTTTCTCCATCGGCATGCATTCGTTTTTGTGTCTTTGACATTTTGGTTTGAACTTGAACCCTTTTTCTCTAAGTTCAATGGTTCAGTGGTTCGAGGTTCATTTTTCTTCTAAAGGGTCACATTATGCATTTGCCTTGCGCAAATATTGCATCATTGAACCTCCTGCTTGAACCTTTTTGTTTTGGTTCAAGGTTCAATGGTTCGAAGCTTTTTTGCCTATGGAGTATTATTTTTGATGTTTGAACCATCGCATTGAACCCTAGTGTTGAACCCTTTTGGTTCGGGGTTCAACGGTTCGAGGCTTTGTGTTTGTGTTTGGCGGTGAATGTTTAGCATTGAACTTCTCCATTTAGCATTAAACTTCTCGGTTGAACCATCAGGTTGAACCAATTCGTGGTTCAACGGTTCAACAGTTCAGCGCTTTACGTTTTTGGTCTTATCGGAGTGATCGGCCTCATCGGTGAAAGATTTCTTGAGTGCTCCGATTGTTTTAGTCTGGCCAATGGATGTCCATCGGTGTGTGTTTGGCTATCGGCGAAGCAAATTTTTGGGCCGCCGATGTAAGGAGTTTACCTGATGGGGAATGCCATCGGAGTAAGATTGCATATTGGGCTAGCAGTTGGAGGGTCCGCCGATGGGTCTTCTCTGGCCGATGTGGAAGTTGGAGGCTTTAGGGAGGTGTTTGTCGGTGTGACTAAGGGTGTTGGCTAGTGTTTTTTTAGTTGCTCCGATGATGAGTGTTTGGCCGATAGTGGAGTAGAGTGTGGCTTGTTGGTGGTCGGTGTGACTGGTTGTGTCGGCAGGGATGGAATGTGTTGGCCTGATGGCGTTTCTCTAGCCGATGGGGAATGTGAAGGTAGGCATCGGTAGGACTTTTAAGGTTAGTGGGAGCTTTCATTGGTGTGCCGATGGTCTATGTCTTGGCGACAAGGAATTTGGAACGGTCATCGGCATGACATAGACTATTAGGTGAACGGGCAGATGTTGGGCCGACAGTGGAGGTTTCGCCGACGAGGGTGTTTTGGTGGCCATCGGGGAGAGTTGGTCTATCGGCCAAGGAAGCTTTTGGGCTGGCCGATAGACTATGTCTGGCCAACAGAGGCTTGCAGAGGTGTCGTCAGTGAGACGATTGAGATCGGCGAGAGGTTTTTGGGGCAAGCCGATGGTGTAGATTTGGCCGATGGGCTTTTGGCGAAGGGTCGTGTGTCGAGCGCGGCAAAACGCTTGACACCTATTATGCATGCAGCTATGTTTATAAAGTGCTAGTGTGGTCTCGGCACCGTGCATGTGGGATTATTCCCCTGTGTAGTTTGAGCCTGTGAAGAGGGCGTTTTGGCGGGAAACTTCCATTTGAACGTAGCGATAGTTTTCTCGATGGTTGCGGGTTGTTGGGCCATCAATGGCGACTGTAGCAGGAGTATGGGCGATGGTACAAGCGATTAAGCTACCCGATTGTGAATGAAGACTCCCAGATGGTAGCGCAAGGCTCGAGGCCTCCCTTGTCTGCTGCATTGATGGCTTCTGAGCGCCATTCCCTCTGATGGATGTATCTGGTAGATTTTTGACTTTTGGCCATGTAATTAATTGCTGAATGTACACAGTTCTATATAAATGGTTTTGGCTGTGTTACTTTTGAGAGGTTGGACATTTTTTGGGCTTTCAGCTCTGACTCTGAACATAAGGTGTTCACATTTTGAAAGGCATTTTTTGTTACAGACTCGGTCCTTAGTCTGGTGCACTAATCTATCTTGGATTGTAAATGATGATTTTCTCTGTGATGACCTTCTATGCAGATTGATTTTAAATGAAAAACACCTGTGTGTGTGTTGTTTCTGATTGTCTCCTGAATGTCATTTGTTTTCCTTTCAAACAAGGTTGTCAAGGACTTCCAAGTTTTTTAGTGTATGCATATTGTGTGTTTGATTTATTGCGTCTGCTCAAGGAGCGGTTAAATAGGCTTTTGATCAGATACAAAGGGAAATAGATTGCATCATAGGATCTGTTAAGCATGATCATTAATGATACTCTTTCATGGACATGTTGCTGTCAGGCAGTAGCATTATTCTCAGGTCCTCTGGATATGAATTTATGTTGTCATGGGGAGACATTTACAGTCTTAGATATGACTCTACTACCCAGATAAGGCACTGGTTTGGGAATTTGTCTGTTCAATGGGTCTAGGAAAGTCCCATCACTCCAAACACCATTTCAACCCATCTCATCACTTCCACCTGTTAGTTGTAGGATTAGGATTAGGAACCTCTACATGCTCTCATACCTAACCAGACATTATGTCTAAGAATGTTGCCAACCTTGTGATTTGTTACACAAATCTTGGTCCATACATGAGAGTATTCTGCTTGTTGCCGTCAAGTTAAATCCTTCTGTCATTGAGCTAGTCAAGGTTATACTTTTATCAAATAGGGACACCCCCCTTGGTGCGGTAGAACCAGAAGTGAAGGGGAGGAGCTCACGCAACCTCTTGTATTCAGTTGGCTGAATCTGCCTGTGCATTAAAACTGGCAAACCCTAATGCTGATTCAGAAGCAAAAACCAACAAGTTGTGCATAGGTAACTTGACTCAGATCGACGATTTGCTTACAAAAAGATCTTATAGAATCCCATTGCTAATTCACTCCAAAGAATCAAACTTTCTCTCTCCGAGATTCAAACTTTCGCTCTGATACCACTTGGTGCAGTCACGGTAGGAGGGTTCACAACATGAACTATTTGGATTGTGCAGCAAGAGTAAACACAACGGAAACAACTCAAAGAATTGGAACAAATGTAGATTCAGTCATTCAATATATTAAAGAATTCAAAATAGAGATCCGTCGGCATCATGTGGGCTTACAACTAGGGCTCACAGGCCTGATTACATACATGCGCAAGATAATAAGATAAGCTCCTTCGTACAAATCCAAACTCTATAATATGAATCAATTGCTAACTTCCTAACTACTTTCCTAAGGATCTATTACATCAATATATATCATTTTTAGAACAATAGATTCCTCTGCGTTAGCCAAGGAAGGTCACAACTCCAAAGAAGAGATGTAACGGTTTCACAGATAGGTTGGACCTAAATGCATAGAACACTTCTTCAAATGAATGCAAAAATTATGTAGACCCTTGGGGAAGGTCAGCCATGAACCATAGGACATTGAATGATTTGTCATTGAGATCCACAAGTCAAGGAATGATCCACAAGCCTTCTTCTTCAGCTGATTATCTGGAACTGTTAGAATGCTCTGTTATGAGAAAACAAATGATCTTCTGATAGCGATATCTTTTCGGTAACTGATCCAAATGCTCTAAATTCTTGATATGATGTATATGAATGAATGTAGATGCTAAGTCTAGATCTGCAAAATGTGAAATGCCAAAAATGGACCACAAGCTGAAAACTACTATTGACTAAACTGCCTGACCTGAACTGGAAAATGAAAGAACTTGAATGCAAACAAATTGAAATGCAAATGTTTTTGGTTGATGCAAGATTACTCTTGAACCAGGGATGCTCCTGCATCATAGAGTTAGAGACAGAGAGAGGGGAGAGATATAGAGGGAGAGGGAGAGGGAGAGATATAGAGACAAGGGGATAGAGATAGAAATAGATAGAGGGAGAGATAGAGAGATAGAATTAGAGAGGGGGGAAGATATAGAGAAATAGAGATATAGAGTTAGAGAGGGAGACATAGAAAGAGGTAGGGGTACAGGGACAATTAGAGAGAGATAGAGAGGGAGACATAGAAAGATGTAGGGGAGAGGAAGAAATAGAGAGAGATAGAGAGAGGGATACATAGAGAGATAGGGGGAGGGGTACATACAAAGATAGAGACAAAAAAACATAGAGAGAGGGAGAGGGAGAGGGGGAGATATAGACAAAGATAGAGAGGGATGGATATAGAGAGAGAGCAAGACATAGAGAGAGGGAGAGGGAGAGAGAGAAGGAGAGGGAGAGGAGAGGGAGAGGAAGAGAGAGGGGAGAGATAGAAAGAGATAGCTCAAGAGAGATGGAGAGATAGAGTTGGAGAGAGGGAAAATATAGAAAGTGGGGCAGAGACAGGGAGAGATATAAAGATAGACTTGGAGAGAGGGAGAGAGAGAGGGAGGATAGATAGGTAAAGAGATAGAGAGAGACCTAAGAAGTCCCTATGCCTTTACCTGATGCATGTTGCTTAATCCCTAAATTTGGCTAAGTTTGAAACCCTGAAACCCTAAAAATTTGACTAAATCTAAAATCTGAGGGATCCTCCAAATTCTAGAATCTACAATTTAATTCCTATGGATCTAAAACCACTCTCAAACATCCTTCCAGTATATACATACAATATAACTTAAAGTATAAGAAAGGTAAATGATAAAAGGTAACTACTAACTTATACTTAAATGTTTATTTTCTGTATATACCTTTGGTCTTGTTGATGGTTATTTTGACACATCAACTCTAAGTAGAATGAATGACAGTCTACTTCTCCTAAAAGGTAACCTAATGGTGTTATGATTACCTCAAGGTCCCTATAAGATGGGTCACAATAGTGTTGGAGTAGTTGAGCGGACAATCTAATTGTTTGTTCAAGAGGCCTGTGATGGTAAAATCAATCTAGATGTTTGGTAATCTCTGATAGATGGATATTTCTTTAAAGTTTTGGATTCTAATTACTTGTGTATTAAAAAAGGAAAAAAAAGGAGATTAGGGTTTACGAGAAAAGAAAATGCAAATAATCAGACAGCCTCTGCACCTGGATTTTCACTTCACATGACAATGTTAATGAGATCAAATTAAAAAAGCAATGGATGACCAGTATTTCACATAATCATGTAGATTGCAAGTGCAAGATTCTAAGGAAGGAGAGAAGAAGAACATGAATATGAAAACACCATATTACATGCACATAATTCAAACCCCATCCAAGTACAAGATCCATCAACATAAATCATGTGCAAGGAAAAGAAAACATAGATACATTACCACCAATGGGTAGGAACACATGAATAATCAATATGTCTTCTTATTAATTGACAATATTATGGTAGATTACAAATTGTTGTGATGTTCACAACATGCCCCATTTTACCCTTTAGCAAAATGAGGACCCCTGCTGTGGCTGTTGCTTTTGGTTGGTGTGTTTGGTCCCTCTTGGTGGTGAAAGGGAAAAAGGGGTAGGTATTACAAAGTGTTAAAAATAAAAATGCCCTAGTGCTAGGTAGAAAATAGAAGGTACTAGTAAATTCTTTGGGAAAAATGATTAAGAGTTGCTCATTGAATTGACTTGAAATTCTTAATATTTTGTGGAGTATGAAGGTTTTGGTTAAATATACCATTTTGGGGGTTGTATGTCATATACAAATTTATTTGTATATGAGGTCTTTGTATTTTCATGTTATGTTTAATCGGGCTTTTGTTTCTCATTAGTTGCATGCATATTTTGAATGTTCAAGCCCTTTATATACAAGTCAGACATGATTGAGTTCAAAGATCAAGTGAATTAAATGGCAAGTCCACGTTTGCATTTAGGTTTGTATGTAGATTTAATAAGAATGCATTCAATATACAAAGTGGCATATATGCTTACATAGTTCCGAAAGGAGAATAAATCAAACATAGAGCAAAGATTGAGAAAAGCATTGTTGTATCATACAAACGAATCACAGAAAAGTGGAATGATAGGAAAGTTAAAATAAAACTAAAGTATACAATGCATCCACATCTAGTATGTATTATTCAGACATAGGATATGGATACATACGAAAGAAAAATACTGGAAATTGTAACATAGGTAAAATGTGCTAAAATTAGGAATATTTGTATTATATATGAACTATAAATGTACATTCAAAAGAGTGTGTCTGTGAGTGTCACTGTCAAAATTTGAATTCTTTGCAAAAAAGAGAACTGAAGTGTTTAAATAATAGTACAAAGATTAAGGATTCACATAAAAGTTCCCAATTCAGACTATCTCTACGAAATGACCTAGCCAGTCCAGGTTCTGTGTTGAATTCAATCCCCTAGACAAACGTAGGAAGCTGAGGCTGACCCTTGTCCAATAACAGTGGCAGGCTAAGGCATGATTCGCCATGTTTATTAGGAATGGAAATATTTCATACTAGGCTCTAGGAATATTGATTAGAGGGATCTCTAAGGCTCGTGGAATGCCTATGCCCAATTTTGCTCCTATAAGGACATCGATGTCTGTAATTCTATAATCTACCTTGAAAATATCCTAAAATAACAAAAAGACTTCCACTTTGTTAGCACTTAAATCCAACATAGAGGCGAGGAACCATGAGGCAATATTGGAATTAACTCTATATCTATCCTTGTTAGTTAGGAAACCTAGACCTAGTACCATTTTAATGGCTTTTGATTCCAATTCATGGAATATGGGGTTTTCATGCTAAACAACTAATCCTCTTAGACGAGCATCTAAAATTAGACTGAAGAAAGCAATTTGCCTCCTATTACTACGAAGACATATGGGAGTAGTCATATTCACAACAATATTAACACATGCCGAAGAAGAATGGGAATTGTCGCATAGACCATTAAATAGAATTTTGCACAAGTTATAGGGTTAATCACCATTAATGGTGTTCGTGTGAGTTTTGAATGTTTAGATTGTATGAGTTAATTCAGGCGTACCAGAGGTCTAATAGAATTAATGTCATTAATGTATTAGATTTTTAATCATGATTTATGGATTATGGTATTAAATGTAGGGATACAGTATGGACATTGGAAGAAAAGAAAAAGGGATCATTTTACGAAATAAACATGCAGGGTTGTATGTATTTGGCATGCAATGCACAGGATACAAAGGCAGACATGAAAAGAGGTAAAGTAAGGTTAATGACGAGGTAAGTACATTTCCTTTGTATGTTTCATTTGTTGTATGTTAACATGATGCATAAATAGAAGTACAATGTGAACTTATAAAAGGGGTTACAGTCAGTTGAAATAAAGGCTAAGTCTGTATTTGTATTGAATAAAAGAAATGTGTTGCACATACATGGAGATGTACATAAGGGGTGAGTACAAAAGTGAGGATTGTTGAAAGGTAAGAATACATAAAGAAATGAACAAGGTTTAAAACAAAATTGAACCCTGAGGTGAATTAGATGATGATGTATAATAATACAGGTTCCACATTTTATGTATATGTTGCATGTATATCATGATATTAAAAAAGAGATGCAAAAGGGATAAATGCAAAATTTGATGGTGACTTAAATGTGGTATTAAATAGCTAATGTTAATGTTTTGCATGTATGAAAGGTTGTATGCATACAAGCGTGAGATACAAAGAGGTAAAGATACAAATGTAGAGTGGACATGGAATTAAAGTGAAATTGACAATTTTCTCGAGTCTATAGTTTTATGTCGAAATGTATGTATCATATATACACTGCAGAATACAAAAGGGTAAATACAATGTTGGACATGAAATTAAATACAATTTTTCCAAGACATTGACACAAGTCCGAACATGTATGTTTTTTATAATATGCAAAGGTATGTGCAAAGTGATATGCAGACTCATATACAAAATGTGAAATACAAAGAGAGAGGGTATGGGAAATAAAGCATACAAAAATCTAAATGTAAAATCAAAATGGGAAAAGGGGACATTATTTGAATTGTATGCATTTATTACTACATTTAATGGACAACTAATGGTAAAGGTGTAAATTTGAATACGATAAAAGTTAAATCGACTGTGTCATTTTTACAATTACATTCAAGAGTAAATTGCAGAGAGCTCCTTTAGCTAGAAAACATGATTCAAAAGCAGAACAAAGTGGAACGGTCGGCAGTTAAAGGTATTAAATGACAACTCATTACCAACAGGAAATTGTGAATTACAGGTATGTATGTACAATGCCGTTGAATTACAGTTAGGGTGAATTAGGGGTTAATTACGATAATGCGATGGTGAAAATAATGCAAAATCATTAATCATTACTATATTCATTTATGCAAACATAATGTGATACTATTAAATCTTTGTTAGCATAAATATGAAGTAATCCTAGGGTAAAAAGTTAAAAGGGCATGAAACTGTAGTAAAAACCCTAGAAATATGCACAAGCGGAAGGGTAAAAAGGGGTATATTTTCTTTCCATAGGATGGCACCGAGACAAAAGAAGGTAAATACCAAAACTGTGGAAGGAGAGAAAGTGAAAAAGGAGAGAAAACCACAGAAGGAAACTGTTAGGGAAGAGCTGCCACCGGTTTGAGGATTTTCAACTTTGATCGTTAACTCAAGGGGAATAGTTATAGACACAAATATTAGGCATTATGATGCAGAAGAAGTATTACAAAAGGTCACAACATCCAATGCTTCAGATGACATGAAGAAGATCTGGGAGAAAGGGTTATACAAGGCTGCAAGCTTCCCCTTGGCTATGGAAGCTAGGGATTTGGTATTAGAATGCATGGAGAGATATAACTTGGAGACCAAGAAAGTAATGCATAATGGCAAAAGCATTGGAGACTTAGCTACAGAGGGCATAGCCTAGACTTTTGGCCTTGAAATTAAAGAGACAATGATGGTTATCGATACAGATCAATGTGCAGCTAATTATACAACAAATGAGAAAGAATGCAAAAGTGCTATCTTCTATTGATGGTACACAACTGAAAATAAACCCAAGGCTTCTGTAACGGTTCCAAAAAGTCTATACAGAATTGACTTCAAAGAAGAAATATATTTCATGATTACAATGTTGAGCAGGCTAGTTGGACTGAGAGATGCAACTAAATTTGAGCCTTGGATGTTCAATGTCATAGATTATGTTAGATCAAAGGATGGAATTATTCATTGGGCTAGGACCATTAGTACAGCTATAAATAGATAGATAATGGCATTTAGAAAGAACATAAGGTTTAATACGTCTTCTTATTTGATATATGCATTAGCTGTTGAAATGCCTCCACTAGCTGGAATAAGAGTAGAAGACACTTTGGGAAGTGGCCTAGGCCAGAAATTAGTATATGATCATTACCCAGACTTGTAAGAAGAAACTACATTAAAAAATTATGCAAGAGTAAATGATGTTTTCTTCAACTATATGGTAAGGGTTCTGAATGGGGATAAGGACAAGAGAATAAGTGAAGAGGCAAGACAAGCCATAGGTCTATATAGCAGGACATAGGGCAATGAGGGAAAGACATTTAAATTGCCTAGATATCCTAAAGATCGCCTTATTGTATTAGAGTTTTCTAGGCAAATTATTAATATATACAACATGTATAAGAGGAGATTCTATAGAGGAAACATCAGGTTCCCTTTTGTAATTGGTGACTATTCCTGTTATAATGAAGGCACTGCTAAAGAGTCAGAAAAAGAATTAAGATACTATGCATTTGAAAGATTTGATTTAACAAGGAAATTTGACCCTTTCCACAAAATAGAGAATTTCCATGATAAAAAGTATAAACACTAAATTCACATTGAAGATTTTTGGGCGGACTGTGAAAATGAGCAGGAGGTAAGGAGAAGAGCTCATCAAAGATTAACCATTGAACAAATGAAGACAATGGGGGAGATTAGCGTGCCCCAAGAAATTACTAAAGATGACAAATTATTACATCAAAGTTATGAAATCAAAAGGGTAGCATTATTACCCATTGATGAGCCTGATTGGGAAGAACCTACAGAAACATCTTTAGATGTAATATCGACACCAATTCTTCTATTCTCTAAACAGTGGTTGGCTGATAGAATAGAAGAGCTTAAAGCTAAGGGTGGTATTGCCAATTATCAGAAGAAAGGCAAGAAAAGAGAAAGGGAAAATAAGGATGAACTTATGTGCTTTTATGAAAAGAGGAGAAGATTCATGGAGACCACAGTACTAAATAAAAATGAAAATGCAACATTGTTAGACCCTTATGCTTTGGGAATTACAGTGGCTATTCCTTTAGGTGCATTTATGGAAGAAGGAACTTCAAATTAGGAAGTTTATATAGAAAAGGCATAGGCACCAAAGGTAACTATTGAGCTCATGCAAAAGAGGGACAAATCATTAGGACAACCTGTAGTACAAACTATGGTTATGGATACACCAATAAAGAAAATACAAATGCCCAATATAGTAGCAGATGCTTTATTAGCTGGAGCAAGGCAAAGACATGTATCTGAAGACTTCACTCTAGAAGAAAGAAGAGAAGGCCATATAAAAGACAAGCAAGAATTGACTAAGGAAATGCTGCATTAGTCAAGAGGCTGAGAAACTAAGAAGGTAGCTGAATATGTGAATGTTGATGACGAGAGTAGTAGTGAAGAGGAGTTACAAGAGGTTTATTATATAGAAGTAGAATAGGAAGAAGAAGATTAGACCTCAAAGACTACCTTTGTTGTAGAACAACAGGATACTCTGATGGACAGGGCAAAGAGCTCAATAAATACAAATGAAAATGTACAAGACAATATAGAAATAGTAGATCCATATGATGTATTAGTATCAACTAAAATTATAAAAGAAGTCCGTGCAGTGGCATAACAAGTTGAGGAACCAGAACAAAAAATAGATAAAGAAGAAGAAAAGATTGAAGAAAAAACAAATGCATCTGCTTGTCATTCTGTATCTTCAAAAGAGAAAAGTGGAGCAGAAAATATTCAAGTTCCTATGCAAACATAAGAGGTAGTGCCTACAGGGAATACAAATACAAATGTTACAAATATTTTTGATACCAATATGGAACAAGGTGAACTACAGAAAAGTTCAAAAGAAGAAAATTAAGAGGAAAATATTGAGAAAAATACAGAGGAGGATAAAGCAAAAAAGGAAAATAAGGAGGAGGAACCAAAGAATCAAGACAATGCCTCTTCTCCAGCACCATAGCAGAATCAGCTTCTGGATCAAAATCAAATGCAACAACAACATCAACATGGGACAATGGAAATAGAGAAACCTGAAGAGGAAGTAATCAATGAACAAAAGAAGGTAGAAACAAATAAGGAACCACCAGCTTGGTTAGGAAATGAAGTGAGAAGGGAAAAGGCCAATGTGCAATTGGTGCCTATTGATATCAAAAGCTTGCTAGGGGAACATCCACCAAGGAAAAGAGGAAAGAAAGAACAATGTCTGCTATAAAGTGAAGCCCATTAGGATCAAGAACATTAGAGCTCGCTATCCCATAAAAGGACAAAGGCAAGGGAGAAATGACCCTTGAGGATTATCAAGTATTGAATATTTATCTAGGGCATGTGACAAGAGAACAACATCTGGCTGAGTGGGAGGATATGACCAAAATGACTAGAAATAATGAAGAAAGACAAAGATAAGTTTGATTACTTGAAGGGACATATTGTACAATTACAACAGTTTATACAGAGGATATTTGATCCTAAGGGAAGCCTTCCTAATGTACCTAAAAATTTGGCCATTTTGTCCAAGGATTAGATTATGGAATTTGAAAATAAAAAGGTTGAAGCTAATGTTTTCAAGGAATGGTTTAATATGTTTATTCAAAAAGGAGAGGGCACCATAAGGTAGTTGATTGCCAACTGGGAGCTATCTGTTGTAGAAAAGAATGCTTGTAATAATGTTTTACAACATTGTCAACATAGAATAGAGGAATGTAAAGAAGAGTTGAATCAAGTTGAAGATATGACAAAAAGGGTTGAAGAGCTGAGGAATGAAGGAATAATAAATTCCCAAGTGGCAAGTCATATGCCACAAGTCCTATTAGAATTGAAATTTGAAAGTAACATGTTAGAGGGTTGTATTATGAATACCCAAGAACTGGAAAGAGATGCTAATGAGGTGATTAGAAAACACAGGAAAATCATACAAAATTTTATTAGATATGAATGCCCAGAAGTGCCAGTTTATAATGCAGATATGGCAGTGAAAGAATTCAAGAATGTCTATCTACCTTGTCTGGAGGATCCTAATGCATTTTTGAGCATTGAGAGGGTTGATTCAATCATGGAGTCAAAGGCACGAATAAAGAAATATCAAAAGCATGAAGAGGAGGTGGAAGAACAAGTGAAAACAATGAAAGAGAAGGTTGAAATACAAAAATACACATGGACAATTAGTCAAAGAAACAATCATAATGTTGTATCAACATTGATAGCCAAGTACACATAATACTTGAAGAAAATTGGAAAGGAGTAAAGAGGAAAGGTACCAGCAGCAGTGGGGTTTCTCTTTTATTTCTTCATTTGCATATGCTGTTGTATATTTTGATAGGGGGTTGTTACCAAAGTCAACAAAGGAAAGGTCAAAGAAGATTCTGCATTTGAAAGATTCTTATGGCATCTTTTGCATGAGGAATAATATTCTGACAGATATTTTGAGAGACGATTGGGAATGGATTCCTACCATTGATCTTCTTAGTTTGAATTAGGACTATTGATTGGTTTTTGTTATCATAGCAAAAGGGGGATTCAAAATCTATAAATGGACAGTGCTACTTGTATTTTAATTACACAGAGTTTTGTAGCAAAAGACATACATTACAATTTAGGCAAAAGGGAGTACTAGACTTTGAGTGAATATTTAGGTGAAGTGGAAGGCACCTGTGTCTACAATGGGGATAATATGGAATATCTAGTTTCTCCATTGTATCTGTGAAGTGTCTGTAATTTTTTGGTTGATTGTTAATGATTTCAAAGAATCTAAGGTCTAAATACATTGTAAATTTGAAAGGCTTTTCGTATATTATTAAATATAAACATCTTTTGTTGCATCTATTTCAGAGTACATTAGATTCAAGTGTTCTTTAGTATATCTCCTTTGATGATTGCATTTCTGTATATGAGTTCGTGATATTGCTCAGGATAAATATACATGAAATTTACTCTTTGAATTGTTGTAGTTGACTGAACTTATGTACAGGCGTAACAGAAAATTAAGTCCTATAGAATTGAAGTTTCTGAACCTTATCTTTTCTAACTTTTCTCTAAAATCATAAATAAATAGCCTGAATGCATAAATCTTAAGGAAATTGTCATGTATTTGAATAAAGCATAAGAAATTGTAAAGAGATTTGATAGTTTTCATACATGATAGGAAGCACAATTTGATTTTTCAATATTCATAGAAAGCTTTGAAAGAAAGTAATAAATACATGCAAATGAATGTATAACCAAGTAAGTCAGTACAAGACACTTTAATCATGTAAGGCTCCTTGAATGTAAACAACTTTGCATTGAACCCTGAACGAATACAACACAACCATGACCTGGTTTATGTAGACTTGGAATTGAGAAATATTTCCAATAATTCTCCATATTCTTCAAGATAAGCTAAGGTTCTTTGTGAATTTTATCTCTGTATGCTGAATAAAATTGACATCAATAGTTTTTGGCACTAGAAAGAGGGCCTGATTGGAATTAAGGTAGGATTTGTGGAAATTTGGCTCATAATAGTGGTCGAGTGACCAGGTCCAGGTCCAATCCAGGTGATATTTTTGTACAATTACTTGATAGAAGACAAAATAAGAGTCCTTTAATCTGGAGAATATTACATGCAAGAAGTTCATCAGGGACTCCCCCTGGATCACCTTTTAATATACATAATATAGTGAGCCCTGATAGTTCTGCATTCAGATCATTAAATCTCAGTTCAGGACCTCCTAGAGGTCCAAGTCCTCAAAGAAGTCCTAGCCTACCTCTAAATCCAAGTCCTCCAAGGAGTCCTAGTCCACCCAGAGGTCCAATCATGGCATACTTTAATGTCAATTATCCCATATCATTTACTTCTTATCATGAAATGCCTAAAAAATCTTGAGAAGATCTATCCTAAGTACCAATTGCACTAGGATCTAGAAGATCATATCAGAATCTTTAAGGAAGCTTGCTTTAGGGCAAGATTAGAGCATTAAGATGTAGTGTGTGGGTTGTTCCTGTACACCTTTAATGAGCAGGCTTCTAATTAGTATGTCAATTTACCAAATGGCTATATCACTACTTGGGAACTCATGGAAGAGGCATTCTTATCTAGGTTTAGAGGACCAGTTGAACCTTCTACTTTGTATCACAAATTAGCGGCAATTAAGAGAGGTGAGGGAGAACTTAAAGACAATTTCAATGATAGGTTCCAAAAGGCTTTCTCTAAGTTAGTTGCTCCTTATACTGTAACTCCTGAGGTAATATTGGCAATGTATTATGCTGCTTTAGATCCTTTGATTGCAATGTTTGTTAAGAGGCAAGCCAATGTGGATAGTTTGTCAAAAGCTTACAAGGAAGCAGTTATAGTGAATTAGGAGATGAGACAAATGACATATAATCTTTTTTTGAATGTAGGAAATATTAGAATTCCAAACCAAACACAGCCATGTAATGGTGTTCCAATGCATCATACTCCATTATTGAATCCAGTTCCTACTTATACACCAGTGTATAACCCAACCCCCATCCAAGCTATAGTTCCTTATACTAGTAATAGTGCTAGCAGTAATCAGACTAATTGTCAGTCATTCTTTCAACCTCCTCAAGATACATTTATGGTCAAAACACAAGATGATAGATGGAAATAAAAGAAATTATTGCACATCTAAGGAGACTAACAACTGAGATGACTCAATTGAGAAATGAAAACTTTTATGGTAGAAATACTCAGGGGCAGAGTCAGAATCAGAATTAAAATTATAGTCAAGGTCAGGGTTCAAATCAAAATTAGAATCATAACTAAGGACAAAATCATAATTAGGGGTAGGGGATGCAAAACAGGGGACACAATGGAGATAATAAGGCCTGGGGTAATAACAATAGAAATCAGAATCAACCTAAACCATCTAGGACATGGAACACGGGACCAAACAATGGCACACTGGCTTCTCCATTTGAGAGTCTAGACATGCAAGAGGTGAAACAACCAGCTATAATCAAAATGGCTAATGTAGCATTAAAAAATTGGTGCAAGATTCATAACATGAATGCACATGCTGAACTTGATTGTCCTCAATTTCATCTTGCTGCTAGTATCTTTAATGTGGAAGTACAAGCTCCTACATCTGAGTTCCTAATTCCTAAGGGAAATGAAATAGTACCTTTGGGATTTGAGTCTGCTATGGTCTTAGAAAGTTTTACCTTCACAACTAGGGAAGAAGAGAACCAAATAGTAGAGAACAAGTCTTATTATTGCGAGAACTTGTATCTAGAGTAAGCCTTAGTACTAGAAGCCTTTCAATTTCTCTTTGAGACTGAAAATGAGGTATTATGTGAGCCAAAGGAGGTGCAGGCTTTTCAGCAATCCAACAAGAACCACACTTATAATCTGAGAAGCAACAGTAAGCCTGTAGGTCCTTTCAATACCTCCACTCCTCCAAATAACTTCAATACCCCACTAGATCAGCATGCTAGTAATAACCCAGCGATCTTAAAAGATAATCATCATGGAATTAGTGGGACAATAGCACCAAAAGTTCAAGTAGGGAAAATGGAGTCTAATGAAACATCAAAATTAATGAACTACTTGTCGGAGGAGATAAGAAAGATCAAGGTTAATGTACCTTTATATGAGTTGTTGAAAAGTCCAGGAGTACGGAATGCCTTTATAAAATCCCTAGATGAGTCAGTATCGAAGGAGAACTCAGTTGACATAGATGTTCATAGCAAAGATGTATAGTCTAAAGATAAAGGCAAGAGAACTGAACAACCTTCAAACACTAATGCTATCATGTATGCAAAAAAGAAAGAAGCTCCTCCTATTTTGTTAACCATAAGAATGTTTGGGAAAAATATACACAATTGTATGGTAGATTCAGGAGCCTCAACTAATGTTATGCTGCTAGGAATATGCAAAACTTTTGGGCTTATTCCCACCAAATTTGCTAAATTTGTTACTCAGTTAGACAAAATAGAATTTAATGTGATAGGTGAGCTGATGCATATCCAAATGCAGTTATCATCTGATCTCAGGTTAAGCCAATATATCGATATCCAGGTCGTAGATATCCCAGTTAATTACGGTATGCTACTAAGTAGAGATTGGTCCAAAACATTGAATGGATACATGGCTACCGGCTTTTCATACATGTGGTTGCCATGGAGGGGTGTCTCAAATCAGATTAGAATAGAGGCTGAACCTAGGATGAAACACATGATTATAGAGTATAATAGGACAAATGAGATATTGTATGCTTCTGTTGAACTAGGTGTTTATAGAATGTCGAACAAAGGAGTTCAAATAGAGGAGATCTTAGTCCTAGATTTTAAGACAAAGCCTGCTAATAATGAAACAACTGTATTCATTGAATCTGATGGTAACTCTTCTAATGAAGAAGATAATGTTGTACGTAGTTTTGGTCAAACCATAAGATAAGAGATGGAAAAGTGGATTCAACAGGAATCTCCAATTTAGTGTAAGTTGTACAAAGGTTTGTGTAGAGTTCATAATACTCCTCATCCTAAAGAAAACTATGGAATGTGTAGGGATATCATAGAATATCAGTATGGAAAATGCATAAAAAGGATGGAACAACAAAAAGGAAAGTTTATCCTTGATAAACTTGAATTGTGTTTTCATGAAAATGCAGATGAGTCAATACAAGCTCCAAAGGAAGAAGTAGGAGTAAAGAGTGTCAATTATTTTGACTTACAAATTGAAAATATAGGTGTACCTATAATTTAGACTAAGACACACGAAAATAGGTATGCTGTTGCAAGAGAGGTGACAAACAAAGTGATTCCTACTAAGGTAAAATGTCAAGGTCAAAAGAACAAGAGTGGCACTAGACATTAAAGTGTGATGGATCTAAATCCAAGCAAGGGGTAGGAGCAGGGGTTGAACTCATTGATCCAAGTGGTAAATCATTTCTGGCAGCATATAGGCTCCAGTTTCTATATACTAACAACATAGCAAAGTATGAGGCCCTGATCTATGGACTTGTTATGACTATTAAGAAGGTAAAAGTGATCAAAGTATTTTCTGTTTCTGAGTTAGTGGTTAAACAAGTCAGGAAATTGTATGCATGTAATTATAGAAAAATGGTTAGTTATAGGCATAGGATATGGGACTTGATCGAATCTTTTGATGCCTTTAACATTAAGCATATCCCTAGAGAATTGAATCAAAGACTAGATGCATTAGCATTTGCTGCTAGCACCTTAGAGCCTTTAACATTGACAGGTTTAAAATGATTTGTTGTTAAATTGGTAAATGTACCAAGTATACCTGATAATGTCACTCATTTCCAAGTATTTGAAGGAGACCAACAGATTGTAGACTTTCTCACTTGTAATGAGGTATTTGAAACTCGGATCATTGATGCACAGGAAAGACCTGATGTATCTTGGGATGAAGAAGACATAATAAACTTGAAAAGTAATTTCCTACCCAAAGGGGTAATAGAACTGGAGAAGATCTTTGATTTTTATGGGGTAGTTAGATAGAAAGATCTGCCTAAAACTGAAGGGGGTAATTGTGATCCCTTTAACTTAGGGACAAAACAAAGTCCACAGAATGTGTTGATTGGAAAGGCTTGTTATGAAGAATTAAGAAAATCAATTGTAGAGGTTTTAAAGGAGTATAAACATGTGATAGCTTGGACCTATGAGGATTTGAAGACTTATGATACCTCTATTATAACGCATGTCATACCACTGAAACTAGATGTGAAACCTTTTAGACAAAAACAAAGGCCAGTGAATGCTATTTTAGAGCCTCTAATCTTTGAGGAAGTCAAAATGTTGTCTACCAGAATAATTTTCCCGGTGAGACATTCAACTTGGGTAGCAGGAAGAAAAGTGGAGACATCCGATTGTGTGTAGACTTTAGAAACTTGAATAAAGCTTCTAAAAAGGATAACTACTCATTTCCTCTAATAGATGAAGTGTTGCAGGCAGTAAATAGAGATAACATGATGTTCTTTTTGGATGGATTCTCAGGGTATAACCAGGTTTTAGTTGACAAGGAAGATAGGTTCAAAACTACATTTACTTGCAAATGGGGTAATTATGCATATACGAGAATACCGTTTGGTTTGATTAATGCAGGTGCCACATTTCAGTGAGCCACGGACATTGCATTTTGTGGACTGTCAGGTAAATGTATTGTTATTTACATGGATGATTTAATTGTATTTTCTAAGGATACATCCACTCATGCAGAAGATTTAAGGAGAGTGCTAAAAAGGTGTGAAAGGTATGGAATCTCTCTTAACCCAAAGAAATGTTCATTTGGTGTAACTAAAGGAAAGTTGTTAGGGTATATTATTTCTGAGAATGGGATATCCATTGACCCAGATAGAGTAGAAGGAATTAAAAAGTTACAATTGCCTAATAGTAAAAAGGAATTGAATTCTTTCTTTGGTAAAATTAACTTCGTCAGGAAGTTTATTACAAGATTTGTAGAAATTGTACAGCCATTAAATGCAATGCTAAAGAAGGATGCAAAGATAGAGTGGATGCCAGTAGCTAAGGCTACATTTGAGGACATTAAGGAGGCTATTTTTGATGCTCTTGTATTAGCTAGTCCAAATTACACTAAACCATTTTACATCTATTCGTTTGCATCTGCACATTTAGTTGTAGCTGCCTTGACACAAAAAGGAGAAGAAAATGAGGAAAAACCTATCACTTTCATGAGTGCTCCTTTGAAGGATGCACAGTTGAAGTATTTAGACACAGAAAGGAAGGCTTTTGCATTAGTGAGGGTAGTGAAAAAGTTTAGGTATTATATCTTGAGAAGCCAGGTAAAAGCAATAGTACCTGATGCAGCGGTGAAAATGTTATTGATGCAAAATGAGCCTAGGGAGAAAAGAGCCAAGTGGATCACAGTGTTGCAGAAGTTTGACATGAAGATTATTCCTATGAAGTTGGTCAGAGGCCAAGCCTTGGTATAGACAATAGCTAATACTGACCCCAATTTGGTAAAACAACAATGTGTTGAATACTAAAGATGAACCAGGTTGGTATGATGACTTGAATACATTCCTCATATCTAGAAAGTATCCCAATCAGATGAAATCTTCTCAGAGGAGAGCATTGAAGATAAAAGCATAGAGATACATGGTACAAGGAGGTTTATTGTTCAAGAAGAATCATGAAGGCATACACTTAAGATGCCTGAATTGAGATGAAGTAGATAAAGTGTTACTAGAACTGCATGATAAATATGGAACAACTCATGGTTCCCATTTGGCAACTACTCATAAAATTTTGAGAGCTAGGTATTATTGGCCAACAATGTTTAAAGATACAGAAAACCATATATGAAATTCTCACACATGTCAAATTATAGCAGACAAAGGGAGAAATTAGGCTAATCCACTACAACTAGTTATTGAGTCTAGGCCATTTGCACAATTTGGGCTAGATTTCATTAGATTCATCAATCCTCCATCATCTGCTGGGAACAAGTTCATATTGATGGTGACAGACTATTGTACAAGGTGGACAAAGGCAACGTATTGTAAGTTTTCCATCACTGAAGTAGTCATCAAATTCTTGAGGAGAACATCATTACTAGGTTTGGGGCTCCCTATTCACTAGTATGTGACAATGGCCCATTTTTCTTGTCTTTGAAATTTTCTAAATGGGCATTTGAGTATGGAATAGTTCTTAAGCTTTCTTCAAATTATTATCCTCAGGGTAATGGGTTAGTTGAGTCTACTAACAAAATCCTGTTAGACATCATAAAAAAGTTAATTGTTAAAAATAAAAAAGAATGGAATACACTACTAAAATATGCATTGTGGGT
This sequence comes from Cunninghamia lanceolata, assembly GCA_027924645.1. Lineage (NCBI taxonomy): Eukaryota > Viridiplantae > Streptophyta > Pinopsida > Cupressales > Cupressaceae > Cunninghamia > Cunninghamia lanceolata. The sequence continues at coordinate 4,791,012 of BSBN01001020.1, read as the reverse complement.
AGATAGGATGAAAGTTAAAGCTGCCTTAGGTAATGCACCATATCATTTAGTATATGGGATGGATCCCATACTTCTAGTGAACTTAAGAATACCTACCTGGAAATTTGGTAATGGGTATCTAGGCTTTGATGATCATAGAGAAGCTAGGTTGGTCTAGATGTTACAATTGGATGAGAAAAGAGACTAAGCTATAGATAAATTTGCAAAACATCAGGCTGTAGTTAAAAGGTGGCTCTATAAGAGAGCAAGAGTTAAATGTTCAAAATATCAGATCTGGTGTTATGTTGGGATAAAGCTCATGAAAAGAAAGGGAACCATGGAAAATTTGATAAATTGTGGTTAGGTCCACTACAGGTTTCAGAAATAATAGGGGACAATACTTTTAGGCTCAAAATCTTAATTGACAAAGATGTGCCATTACCTGTTAATGGTCAGCATCTTAAGTATTATTTTTAGGCTTAGAAGGTAAGTCAGCCCTACTGTGTATCATAATGTAAATACTGTACAGGTGTGCTTTTTTGGTTTCTTTTGTTGTGTTTCTCTGGTAGGGATGTTTGTTTTGATTTAAGGTATGTAGGAGAAGACTAACAACCACTAAAAACAATAGAAAATTTAGAGAATTCAGGTTAATTATTTGAAATTTATGCATAACTTGTTAGGATTTTTATGAATGAAAGGTGTTGTTTATCCTGTGAATGATTTTCTTCAATAACTGTGAATTGAGAAATTCAAGGAGAGGTTCTCACAATGACACACCTAAAAGCCTTGGGTTTATTAAACATACCAGTGTAGGTGTTAAGTGAAAAATCAGAGGTCACCCTTGCTACCATTGCAATTCTCAGCTTAATTTTAGCAAGTGATCACACCTTAAATCATGAACTTACAATGATAATATATCATACGCGATACAGAATTGTACTAATCAATAATTAAAAAAAGAAAGATGGATTATACTAAAAATCCAAATTAAGCCATCTAAGTAACTCTACCAGGGCTATGGATGCCTACTGGCCCCACCTATGGATTATTGCTAGAAGTAAGGCTCTATCTGGTTGGCTATAAGGGATGAAATCAACTATGTAGCTTAACACTAGTCACTATTGTTTTTAACTCATCTTCAAGATGAGGATTATTAATCACGTGCATGCTGTTATGCCCTTACTTCGATAGTGCATAGGGTTATGAATAGTCAGCTTGTGGCTATCTTAACTCCTAATTAAGTCATATTATCATTATTATATTGTTATTTAGTTGTTTAGGTCAGCCTAAGGCTTCTATAGGGCTATCTAAGTTGGCCTGGGTGATATCCTAGGCATAAATAGGTATATATAGGAGGTAGTGAGTCTCATTTCACATCATATTAAGTATTGTGTTCTTACTAAAAACTATTGGAGGTATCCCCCTTGAAGAGGATTAGGAGGTTGCCCCCTCGAAGTGGCATATTATTATCAAGTATTTGCAGCATATTACTACTATATTTAGATATTGTGCAAGTTGTTTCATTACAAGTGGTATCAGAGCATGATCTTGGCACCGTAGAGGCAAGATTTTTTCTCAACATTGGAGGCGATTTTGGGAAGAGCATAACTTTCAGATTTTAGAAAAGTTTTAAAAGATTTTTAAAGGGTTTTTGAAGACCATATAAAAGAAGATACAGTCCAGATGTCAGGGGAATTGAAGCAAAAATAAGCGAGTTATTGCAAAATTAGGGTTTCCAACAAATTCACTCTCAAGGCAGCAAATTTGCTAATTTTTTGGATTTTTTTTCTAGGTAAGTGGTATCTTGGCCTTAGTAAGTTACAGTAAAAATTTCAGAAAATTTACATTTCATTTGTGTGATTTATTTCAAAAATATTGGTTCCATCATGACGGGGCTTGCAACAAGAGGCAAAAAGAATGCTGCCACACCGGGGAAATCCTCTGATAAGGATGAGGAAATAATAGAGGACAGTAATCTCAATGAGGAAATAAGTAAGTTCAAGGAAGAGATTAAGAGGGATATGTGTGACCTAAGAGGAGATATATCAGATTTATGAAGCATGTTAAGCGCCTTTATGAATGAACCAAGAAAGGTGGTTTCAAGCAACCAAGAACTAGAAGAAGAAGAAGAAGAAGAAGAAGAAGAAAGAGGAAATGAAGAAGAAGAAGTTCTTAGTCAAGCTATTCAACCAATACAAGGGTACCATGTACTATTCCTCACCTCTTCCTCTATGGTACATCAAAAGGTTCAAGTAAAGGAAGAATACATTCATCACCATCAAGAGCTAGATGCAAAGAGAAGACACATCTTGGAGCTGAAGTTAATTTTCCAGACACACATGAATAAGCTGAGGACATCAACAGTTCCATATTACCTCATTATAAGGAAATATCTTCGAGTTGAAGTTACCACATGGGATGATGAAGATTATATGAAGCAATTACCACAATTGATCAGCGTTGAGGACAACACTTTTGTAAAGGTGGGGGCATGTTATGCCCTTACTTCTATAGTGCATAGGGTTATGAATAGTCAGCTTGTGGCTATCTTAAACTCTATTGAAAGACTCATACACCTTATTGAATACATTCAGTCCAAGTGGAATAATAGTTTACATATGAGGAAGTTGGAAGTTATGAATTTATTTCATTTTGTTTTCTTTAATAATTTGAATTTAGTTATTTTATTTGGTTGCTAGTTGTTGTGATGTTCACAACATGCCCCATTTTACCCTTTAGCAAAATGATGACCCCTGCTGTGGCTGTTGCTTTTGGTTGGTGTGTTTGGTCCTGCTTGGTGGTAAAAGGGAAAAAGGGGAGGTGTTACAAAGTGTTGAAAATCAAAATGCCCCAGTGCTAGATATAAAATAGAAGGTACTAGTAAATTCTTTGAGAGAAATGATTAAGAGTTGCTCATTGAACTGACTTGAAATTCTTAATATTTTGTGGAGTATGAAGGTTCTGGTTAAATATACCATTTTGGAGGTTGTATGTCATATACAAATTTATTTGTATATGAGGTCTTTGTATTTTCATGTTATGTTTAATTAGGCTTTTGTTTCTCATTGGTTGCATGCATATTTTGAATGTTCAAGCCCTTTATATACAAGTCAGACCCGATTGAGTTCAAAGGTCAAGTGAATTAAATGGCAAGTCCGCATTTAGATTTAGGTTTGTATGTAGATTTAATACGAACACATTCGATATACAAAGTGGCATATATGCATACACAGTTCCGAAAGGAGAATAAATGAAACATACAGCAAAGATTGAGTAAAGCATTGTTGTATCATACAAATGAATTGTAGAAAAGTGGAATGACAAGAAAGTTAAAATAAAACTGAAGTATACAACATGTCCACATCTAGCATGCATTATTCAGACATAGGATATCATGGATACATACAAAAGAACAGTACAGGAAACTGTAACATAGGTAAAACATGCCAAAATCAAGAATATTCGTATTATATATGAACATAAAATGTATATTCAAAAGAGAGTGTGTCTGCGAGCGTCACTGTCAAAATTTGAATTCTTTGCAAAAAAGAGAACCGAAGTGTTTAAATAATAGTACAGATATTAAGGATTCACATAGAAGTTCCCAATTTGGACTATCTCTGTGAAATGATCTAGCCAGTCTAGGTTCTGTGTTGAATCCAATCCCTTAGACAAACATAGGAAGCTGAGGCCGATCCTTGCCCAATAACGGTGGCGAGCTAAGGCATGATCTACCATGTTCATTAGGAATGGAAATCTTTCATACTGGGCTCTAGGAATATTGACTAGAGGGATCACTGAGGCTCATGGAATGCCTACGCCCAATTATGCTCATATAAGGACATTGATGTCAGTAATTCTATAACCAGCCTTAAAAATATCCTGAAATAACAAAAAGACTTCCATTTTTTTAACACTTAAATCCAACACAGAGGTGAGGAACCATGAGGAAATATCAAAATTAACTCTATATCTATCATTGTTAGTCAGGAAACCTAGAACTAGTACCATTTTAATGGCCTTTGATTCCAATTCATGGAATATGGGGTTTTCGTGCTGAACGACTAATCCTCTCAGATGAGCATATGAAATTAGACTGAAGAAAGAGGTCTACCTCCTATTACTATGAAGAAATATGCAAGTAGTCATATTCACAACAAATATTAGCATAGGCTAAAGAAGAATGGGAATTGTTCATCACACAGACCATTAAATAGAATTTCGCACAAGTTATAGGGTTAATCACCATTAATGGTATTCATGTGAGTTTTGAATGTTTAGACTGTATGAGTTAATTCGGGCGTACTAGAGGTCTAATAGAATTAATGTCATTAATCTATCAGATTTTTAATCATGATTTATGGATTATGATATTAAATGCAGGGATACAATATGAACATTGGAAGAAAAGAAAAAGGGATCATTTTATGAAATAAACATGTAGGGTTGTATGTATTTGGCATGCAATGCACAGGATACAAAGGCGGACATGAAAAGAGGTAAAGTAAGGTTAATGACGAGGTAAGTTTGTTTCCTTTGTATGTTTCATTTGTTGCTTGTAACATGATGCATAAATAGAAATACAATGCGAAATTATAAAAAGGGTTAAAGTCAGTTGAAATAAAGGGTAAGTCCGCATTTGTATTGAATAAAAGAAATTTGTTGCACATACATGGAGATGCACAAAAGGGGTGAGTACAAAAGTGAGGATTGTTGAAAGGTGAGAATACATAAAGCAATGAACAATGTTTAAAACAAAATTGGACCCTAAGGTGAATTAGATGATGATGTATAATAATATAGGTTCTGTGTTTTATGTATATGTTGCATGTATATCGTGATATACAAAAAGAGATACAAAAGGGATAAATACAAAATCTGACGGTGACTTAAATGTGGTATTAACTAGCTAATGTTAACATTTTTCATGTATGAAAGATTGTATGCATACAAGTGTGAGATACAAAGAGGTAAAGATACAAATACGGAGTGGACATGGAATTAAAGTAAAATTGACAATATTCTCGAGTTCGCAATTATATGTCAAAATGTATGTATCATATATACACTACGGAATACAAAAGGGTAAATATAATGTTGGACATGAAATTAAATACAATATTTCCTATACACCGACACAAGTCCGGACATGTATGTTTTTTATAATATGCAAAGGTATGTGCAAAGTGATATGCAGACTCATATACAAAATGTAAAAAATGAGAGAGGGTATGGGAAATAAAGCATACAAAAGTCTAAACACAAAATCAAAACAGGAAAAGGGGACATTATTTGAATTGTATAAATTTATTACTACATTTAATGCACAACTAATGGTAAAGGTGTAAATTTGAATACGATAAAAGTTAAATCGACTGTCATTTTTACAATTGCGTTAAAGAGTAAACTGCAAAGAGCTCATTTAGCTAGAAAACGTGATTCAAAAGCAGAATGAAGCAGAATGGTCAGCGGTTAAAGGTATTAAATGGTAACTCGTTACCAACAAGAAATTGAGAATTACAGGTATGTATGTACAACGCCGTTAAATTATAGTTAGGGTAAATTAGGGGTTAATTATGGTAATTTGATGGTGAAAATAATACAAAATTGATAAACATTACTATATTCATTTATGCAAATGTAATGTGATACTATTAAATCTTTGTTAGCATAAATACAAAGTAATCCTAGGGTAGAAAGTTAAAAGGGCGTGAAACTGTAGTAAAAACCCTAGAAATATGCACAAGTAGAAGGGTAAAAAGGGGTATATTTTATTTCCATAGGATGGCACTGAGACAAAAGAAGGTAAATATCGTGGCTAAGGAAGGAGAGAAAGTGAAAAAGGAGAGAAAACCATAGAAGGAAACTGTTAGGGAAGAGCTACCACCGGTTCGAGGCTTTCCAACTTTGATATTTAACTCAGGGGGAATAGTTACAGACATGAATTTGGGCATTATGATGCAGAAGAAGTATTACAAAAGGTCACGGCATCCGATGCTTCAGATGACATGAAGAAGATCTGAGAGAAAGGGTTATACAGGGCTGTAGGGTTTCCCTTAGCCATGGAAGCTAGCAATTTGGTATTAGAATGCATGGAGAGATATAACTTGGAGACCAGGCAAGTAATGCATAATGGCAGAAGCATTGTAGACTTATCTATAAAGGGCATAGCCTAGACTTTTGGCCTTGAAATTAAAGAGACAATGATGGTTATCGATACAGATCAGTGTGCAGCTGATTATACAACAAATGAGAGAGAATGCAAAAGTGCTATCTTCTATGGATGGTACATAGCTGAAAATAAACCCAAGGCTGCTATAAGGGTTCTGAAAAGTCTATATAGAATTGACTTCAAAGAAGAAATATATTTCATGATTACAATGTTGAGCAGGCTAGTTGGATTGAGAGATGCCACTAAATTTGAGCCTTGGATGTTTAGTGTCATATAGTATGTTAGATCAAAGGATGGAATTATTCATTGGGCCAGGACCATTAGTACAGCAATAAATAGACATATAATGGCATTTAGAAAGAACAGAAGGTTCAATATGTCTTCTTATGTGAAATATGCATTGGCTGCTAAAATGCCTCCACTAGCTAGAATAAGAGTAGTAGACACTTTGGGAAGTGGCCCAAGTTGGAAATTAGTATATGATCATTACCCAGACTTGTAAGAAGAAAATGCATTGAAAAATTATGCAAGAGTAAATGATGTTTTCTACAACTATATGGTAAGGGTTCTGAATGGGGATAAGGAAAAGAGAATAAGTGAAGAGGCAAGACAAGCCATAGGTCTATTCAGTTCTGTGTTTATACAATTTCCCACTTTTACTTATATCAGGATTGAGGGCTTTGAGGGAAAGCCATTTAAATTACCTAGGTATCCTATAGATCACCTTATTGTATTAGAGTTTTCCAGGAAAATTCTTAACATATACAACATATATAAGAGGAGATTCAATAGAGGAAACATTAGGTTCCCTTTTGTAATTGGTGACTATTCCTGTTACAATGAAGGCACTGCTAAAGAGTTGGAAAAAGAATTGAGATACTATACATTTGAAGAATTTGATTTAACAAGGAAATTTGACCCTTTCCACATAATAGAGAATTTCTATGATAAAAAGTACAAACACCAAATTCACATTGAAGATTTTTGGGTGGACTGTGAAAATGAGCAAGAGGTAAGGAGAAGAGCTCATCAAAGATTAACCATTGAAAAAATGAAGACAATGGGGGAGATTAGCATGCCCCAAGAAATTAATGTAGATGACAAATTGTTACATCAAAGTTATGAAATCAAAAGGGTAGCATTATTACCCATTGATGAGTCTGATTGGGAAGAACCTATAGAAACATCTTTAGATGTAATATCGACACCAATTCTCCTATTTTCTAAAAAGTGGTTGGCTGATAGAATAGAAGAGCTTAAAGCTAAGGGTGGTATTGCCACTTATCAAAAGAAAGTGAAGAAAAGAGAAAGGGAAAATACAGATGAACTTATGTGCTTTTATGAAAAGAGGAGAAGATTCATGGAGACCACAATAATAAATAAAAATGAAAATGCAACATTGTTAAACCCTTATGCTTTAGGAATTATAGTGGCTATTCCTTCAGGTGCATTTATGGAAGAAGGAACTTCAAATCAGGAAGTTTATATAGAAAAGGCATAGGGACCAAAGGTAACTATTGAGCTCATGCAAAAGAGGGACAAATCATCAGGACAACCTGCAGTACAAACTGTGGTTATGGATGTACCAATAAAGAAAACATAAATGCCCAATATAGTAGTAGATGTTTTATCAGATGGAGCAAGGAAAAGACAGGTAAGTTGGAATTAGACCAGACAACTAAGAGGGGGGAATCAGTTGTCACACAATATAAACTTTTTCTGCTTTTAGCCTTCTTTATTATCTTACTACTAGATTAATAATGTAAACATTAAAGCATAGATCAACAACATATGAGTAGAAACATAATCAATACACTTGACACCAAGATTTTGACATGGAAACCTGGTTAAGGGAAAAACCATGGTGGGGGTTAACCCACAAAGATTTGTACCCTGTCAAAAGTACTTTAGAAAAATAGAAGGCACATACCTTTAGGCGCACTGCCTAGAGCTCACTGCTCAAAAAGAGAGGCTCACTCTACAAAATTTATTTAGAACATAAAGAATTAACTAAGAAATAGCATCTACTTCATGCCTAGTTCAGTTTCAATAAATGCTCAAAAACTTATGCTTTGCCCCAAATTCTTCTTTACTAACTTCACACTCTATATTGCTCTTGCTCCTTTTCTTCTCTACTCTACTTCTGATCCTTTATTTGGATTTAATTTGTTTTGGTCAAGGATGATGCTTAACAACTCTTCAACAAGTATTTATACACTTCATCAATCTTGGAATGATCAACAAGGTCAGCCAATTATAGCTAAGACTTGAATCTTCCTCTACTAACATGCCATGCTTCATAAAATGATCTTGAGATCATCTGCAACATGCTAGGAACATCTGGTTAGCCAAGGCTAGGAAGAACAACTTCAAAGAGGAAATGTTCAATAACAAAATCAAACTCCAATGCAAACCTCAAACATAGTGGCCACATGATCCAGAGACTTCCACAAGCACATTGAACTTACTAATAACATCCAATCTAAACCAAATTACCAGAATCATTTGTATCTTCCTCTAGAACCTCAAGAACACTGTCTTCCATGACTGTCAAACTAGAAGGATGGCTTGCATACCTCCAAACCACAAACCACTAGAGTTGATGATACACACTGACTTCCCAAACATGCCTTCAGATCTGTAGATCATAATATTTCACTGTGGAGCAATCTGGACCAACTTACTGTCACTCTGTCTCTTCTGAATACTGCAAGATATGGTTCTATTCAGATGGCCATAACTTCTTCAAATATTCATGCAGACTTCTTAATTCTTGACTGGAGTAGCCTCTAACGATCCTCTATATAGCTATAAGGTCCATGAACCTTGAGTCTTCATTAATTTTCTCAATATCCTCAACATTCCAATCTCCTAAACAGGCAACAAAATAAGGCACAGTTGACACCAATGACAACAAGAATATGTTGACATCAATGACAACACCGCTTAGGCACATATTTGCAATAATCTCCCCCTTTGTCATTTATGGCAACATATGTTGTGAAAAATTGATTCAACCATCATGACAAAAACTTCTCCCCTTGAATTCTGCAACTACTTCCTTCATTGCTCCCCCTGTCATCAGCAATTAGTTTTTCACATGTCTTCTCTCCCCCTTTGACATCAATGGCAAAGGGTACATATTTGCAACCTTTACTCCCCCTTTTTATTTTAGACTGATCTCCAACCTTTGCATTTTGACTACTCCTTAAAGTAGTATTTTCTCAACATCAATCTGGATCTCAAGATATGACTGGGAATTTCACCGAGCTGATGCACCTTAGTGCATCTTAGTTCTAATTTAGAGGGATAATAACCCCTAACTTCTCTCTGAGATATTCAAAGGTATCCTTGGGAAGAGGCTTAGTGAAGATATCTACAATCTGATCTTTGGATGACACAAACTCCAACTTGACTTCATTCTCATTTACCTTCTCTCTCAAGAAATGAAACTTGATAGATATATGCTTTGTCTTTGAATGCAACACTGGATTCTTTGAGGTGCTTATTGCACTAGAATTATCACAAAAGATTGTGATTGGCTCCTCAACACAACTCTGATGTCCTTCAACATTTGCTTCATCCACAGAACCTAAGTATAATTATTTGCTACTACTATATATTCTGCTTCTACAGTAGACAGAGCTATTGCCTCTTGCTTTTTACTCATCCAATAGACCAATCTTCTTCCCAAGAAAAATGTACCACCACTAGTACTTTTTTTGTCATCCACATCTCCTGCCCAATCAGCATCTGTATATGCATGAAGAGTGAAATCATTATCTTTTGGATACCACAATCCATAATCAATTGTCCCCTTGAGATATCTAAAAATTCATTTGATTGCCACAATGTGGGATTCTTTTAGATCAACTTGAAATCTAGCAACAAGTCCAATGGTGTTCTTTACTTAATTTGCATCTGGTTACCATAGGTGTACATATTGGCTTTGAATCTTCCATTCCAAACTTCTTCAACAATTATTTCACATACTTGGACTGATATATAAAGATACCTTTATCTGACTGAATAATTTGCAGACCTAGGAATAAATTCATCTCTCCAAACATTGACATCTCAAATTCACTTTTCATCTGGTCAACAAATGCTTTACACATACATTCATTTCCACCAAAAATGATATCATCAACAAAGACCTCAACAATTAGGATGTCCTCATGATTAATCTTGAAGTAAAGATTACTATCGGCAGTACCTTTGCTAAAACCTATCTTAAGTAAATATTTATCCAATCTTGCATACCAAGCTCTTGGAGCTTCCTTGAGTCCATACAAGGCTTTTCTCAGTCTACAAACCATGTCTCCCTGATCAAACAACTAAAATCTTTCTAGTTGCTCAATGTAGACTTCTTCCTCCAAATCTCCATTCAGGAATACTGATTTAACATCCATCTGATACACTTTAAAATCTTTGAAAGAAACAAATGAAAGAAACAATCTAACTGCCTCTATTCTTGCCACTGGAGCAAAAGTTTTTTCAAAATCAATTCCTTCTACTTGAGAATAGCCTTTGTATACCAGCCTTGCTTTGTTTCTTACAACTTCACCATCTTCATTTAGTTTATTCTGGAAGACCCATTTGGTTCCAATCACATTCTTGTCCTCATGTCTAGGAACAAGATCCTAAATGCAGTTCTTTTCAATTTGCATTAATTCTTCTTCCATTGCTTTTACTCAGTTTTCATCAGTGTAGGCTTCACTAACTGATTTAGGTTTATTCCTTGAAATCAAAAAAATCTCTTCTTGATCTTTAACAACTCTTCTCCTAGTTCAAACACATTTATTTCTATCCCCTATGATTTGATATTTAGGATGATTCATTCTTACATACCTAGGGGTTTTGGGAATTGCTTGAGCTTCTATTTCTTCAGCTTGTTCCTCAACATCTGTGCTAATTCCTTGAGTTTCTGGAGTTTTTGGATCAATCTAAATCTGAGTCAGAGTTTGAACTAACCTTCCATGACTTTGACTTTCATTTTGATCATTTGAATCATATCCGCAGAACTTGGAATGTCCTTCCTTGCTCTCATCAACTCTAACATTAGCACTTTCAACAATCTTTTTCAACCTCTTATTAAAGCACTGATAAGCCTTACTTTGAGTAGAGTATCCCAAAAATATTCCCTCATCACTTCTTGTATCAAACTCGCCTAAATCCTCATCTCTTTTGATATAGCATTTACTACCAAAAACTCTGAAATATCTCAAAGTAGGAGGATGACCAAACCATAGTTCATAAGGGGTCTTACCAGAATTGTCTTTGATCTGTACCCAATTAAGAGTGTAGACAACAGTACTTACAGCTTCTCTCCAATAAACTTGAGGAACATTTGTTTCCATCATCATGGTCCTGGTAGCTTCTTGAATGGTCTGATTCTTTCTTTCCACAACTCCATTTTGTTGGGGACTCTTAGGAGTAGATAATTGTCTTTTTATGCCATGCTTTTCACAGAAAGAATCAAACTCATGGGAAGTAAATTCTCCACCTTCATCAAATCTTAGACATTTCAATTTTTCACCAATTTCATTTTCCACCATCACTTTGAACACCTTAAATTTTTCAAGAGCTTCTAATTTTTCTTTTAGGAAGGTTACCCACATCATCCTGGAGTAATCATCAATCAGTAACATGACATATCTATCTCCTTGCACACTCCTAATTCTAGCAGGACCACAAAGATCAATATGTATCAGTTCCAATCATCCACTTGAATCTTGTTCCTTACTTTTGAATGAAATTTTTCTCTGTTTCCCCAATTGACATTCTCTACACAAGCTATTAGGTTTCACAAGTTTTGGAAGATCTCTTACAGCTTGAGTGGTACTTATTTTGACAATGTTATCAAAATTCACATGACACATCCTCCTATGCCATAACCAACTTTGATCTATCTAAGAAATCAAACAACTTTTGCTAGAGCTACTTAAATAAAAAATGTTACCTCTAGTTTGAGTACCAGATGCAATTTCAGTTTGGGAACTCTCCAAGATTCTACACTTTCCATCCTTGAATCAAAGATCATAACCTTTATCAACCAATTGTCCAACACTGAGAAGATTATGTTTTGGTCCTTCCACATACAAAACATCATTGGTGCTATTCTTACCATCAAAAGAGATAGATCCTCTGCCCCAAATTCTGCTAGCTGAGTTATCTCCAAATTTCACAAGCCCTCCTTCATAATTTTCAAAATTCACAAACTTACTCTTGCCTCTAGTAATATGATGAGAACATCCACTATCAATCACCCATTCATCTTTCTCAATAACCTAAGCAGCCAAGGCACTTTCCATATTTTATAGCTAACATATTTAGTAGACACCAGATCTTCTTCTTTGATGTCAATGAACACCCAATCATTTTCAGAGGAACCTCCATGATCATATTTATCATCTGTGACTCCTTCTTCTCTAGCTTCTTGGACATAGTAACATTTGTTCTAATTTTTGTATCTATTAGGGTTTTGTTTTGAAAACCTTTCTGGACATCTTGAGGCAAAATGACCAATCTTATTACAAGCAAAATATTTGAGTGGCAATTTTCCTTCATACTTACCGGATCCTCTTGGTAATCTTTTGGCAAGAAGAGCTTCAAGATCTGCAGTTTCAATTTCAACATCTTCAAGATCCTTCCTTGTCTTCACAAATCTATTTGTTCTTTAAAAGAGCTTTCACTCGGATCACATCTTTGTTTTCCATATACACTAGCCTTAAATGTAGATTTAGACTTGGGAAGAGAATCACCAAACTCACTTAATTCAAAAGCTGAAATTTTGCCAATCAGATGGTCTCTTGTAACTTTTGAGACAATCTTGATCTCCTTTATAGAAGCAACCTTATGTTTGTATGAATCAGGTAAAGATATGAGCACTTTTGATACAATTTCTAATTCTTCCAAAGTTCCACCAGCACATCTGATACCACACACAAGTTCATTTATCTTTTGCATGTAGATTGTGATGTTTTCATCTTCGCTCATCCTCAGAATTTCAAATTTTCCTCTCAGACTTTACAGCTTGGCACATTTGACAAATTTACCACCTTCATACAGATTCTCCAACTTTTTCTAGATTTCATAAGCAGTTTTTAGACCAAAGACATTTGTCATTTCTGAATCAGTCAGGGCACTCAACATGGCTTCTTTAGCTTGAAGGTTATTTTAAGCATCTTTGACTTAATCTGGACTTGAAGGACCTTTCTTCGGAGGTTTATACTCAACACTGATTATCACCCAATAGGCATCGCCCATGCATTGCAAATGGCACTCCATATGATTCTTCCAAACAAAATAATTTGTTCCATCAAATCTTAGACTATCTTTCTTGTAGGTTGACATCCTAGATCTCCTCAAGTGGTTAGGCTTTTAAAAGAGGATATAGCTTTGATACCAATTGTTGGAATTAGACCAGACAACTGAAAGGGGGGGTGAATCAGTTGTCACACAATATAAACTTTTTCTACTTTTAACATTCTTTATTATCTTACTACTAGATTAATGATGTAAACATTAAAGCATAGATCAACAACATATGAGAAGAAACATAATCAACACACTTGACACCAAGATTTTGATGTGGAAACTTGGTTAAGGGAAAAACCACAGTGGGGGTTAACCCACAAAGATTTGTACCCTGTTAAAAGTACTTTAGAAAAATAGAAGGTACATGCCTTTGGGTGTACTGTCCAGAGCTCACTGCTCAAAAAGAGAGGCTCACTGCCTATAGAATTTATTTAGAATAGAAAGAATTAACTAAGAAATAGCATCTACTTCATGCGTGTTTTAGTTTCAATGAATACTCAAAAACTTCTGCTTTTCCCCAAATTCTTCTTTACTAACTTCACACTCTATACTTCTCTCACTCCTTTTCTTCTCTACTATGCTTCTGATCCTTTATTCAGATTTAATCTATTTTTCTCAAGGATGATGTTTAACATCTCTTCAATAAGTATTTATACACTTCATCAATCTGGAATGATCAATAAGGTCAGCCAAACTTAACGCGGCTCTTTACATTGTCGGCCAATCATAGTTGAGACTTGAATCTTCCTCTACTAACATGCCATGCTTCATAAAATGATCTTTAGATCATCCGCAATACGCTAGGAACATCCGGTCGGCCAAGGCTAGGAAGAACAACAACTGCAAAGAGGAAATCTTTAATAACAAGCTCAAACTCTGATGTGGACCTCCAACATAGTAGCCACATGATCCAGAGACTTCCAAAAGTACATTAAACTTCCTAATAACATCCACTCTAAACCAAATTACTAGAATCATTTGTATCTTCCTCCAGAACATCAAGAACACTATCTACCATGACTGTCAAACTAGAAGGATGGCTTGCAGACCTCCAAACCATGAACCATTGGAGTTGACGATACACATTGACTTCCCAAACATGCCTTCAGATCCACAGATCATAATATTTCACTGTGGAGCAATCCAGACCAAATTACTGTCACTCTGTCTCTTTTGAATATTGCAAGATCTGGTTCTATTTAGATGACCATAACTTCTTCAAATCTTCATGCGGACTTCTCAATTCTTGACTGGAGCAGCCTCTGATGATCCTCTATCTAGACATAAGGTTTGCAAACCTTGAGTCTTCATTAATTTTCTCAATATCCTCAACATTCCAGTCTCCTAAATAGGTAACAAAATAAGGCACAGTTGACACCAATGACAACAAGAATATGTTAACATCAATGACAACATCGATTACGCACATGTTTGGAATAGAAAGAAGAGAAGGCCATATAAATGTCAAGCAAGAATTGACTGAGGAAATGTTGCATGAGTCAAGAGGCCGAGAAACTAAGAAGGTAGTTGAATATGTGAATGTTGATGAAGAGAGTAGTAGTGAAGAGGAGTTACAAGAGGGAGATTATATAGAAGTAGAAGAGGAAGAAGAAGATCAGACCTCAAAGACTATCTTTGTTGTAGAGCAACAGGATACTCAGATAGACAGGGCACATAGCCCAATAAATATGGATGAAAATGTACAAGAGAATATAGAAGTAGTAGATCCATATGATGTATTAGTATCACCTGAAATTATAAAAGAACTCCAGGTAGTGGCACAACAAGTTGAGGAAGCAGAACAAAAAATAAAGAAAGAAGAAGAAAAGATTGAAGAAAAAACAAATGCATCTGTTGGTCAGTCAGTATCATCAAAAGAGAAAAGTGGAGCAGAAAATATACAAGTTCCTATGCAAATAGAAGAGGCAGTACCTATAGGGAATACAAATACAAATGTTCCAAATATTTTTGATACCAATATGGAACAAGGTGAACAATAAAAAAGTTCAGAAGAAGGAAATTAAGAGCAAAATATTCAGAAAAATACAGAGGATAAAGCAGAAAAGGGAAATAAGGAGGAGGAACCAAAGAATCATGACAATGCCTCTTCTTTAGCACCACAACAAAATCAGCCTCTGGATCAAAATCAAATGCAACAACAATAACAACATGGGACAATGGAAACGGAGAAACCTAAAGAAGAAGTAATCAATGAAGAAAAGAATGTAGAAACAAATAAAGAACCACCAGCTTGGTTAGGAAATGAAGTGAGAAGGGAAAATGCAGAGGTACAATTGGTGCCTATTGATATCAAAAGCTTTCTAGGGGAACATCCACTGAGGGAAAAGAGGAAAGCAAGAACAATGTCTGCTATAAAGCAAAGCCCATCAGGATCAAGAACTTTAGAGCTCGCTATCCCACAAAAGGACAAAGCCAAGGGAGAAATGACCCTTGAGGATTATCAAGTATTAAATATTGATCTAGGGCATGTGACAAGAGAACATCTAGCTGAGTGGGAGGATATGAACAAAATGACTATGGAAATAATGAAGAAAGACAAAGATAAGTTTGATTACTTGAAGGGACATTTTGTACAATTACAATAGTTTATACAAGGGATATTTGATCCTAAGGGAAGCCTTCCTAATGTACCTAAAAATTTAGCCATTTTGTCTAAGGATTAGATTATGGAATTTGAAAATAAAAAGGTTGAAGCTAATGTTTTTGAGGAATGGTTTAAAATGTTTATTCAAAAGGAGAGGGCACCATAAGGCAGGTGATTGCCAAATGGGAGTTGGCTCTTGAAGAAAAGAATGATTGTAATACTGTTTTACAACATTGTCAACACATAATAGAGGAATGTAAAGAAGAGTTGAATCAAGTTGAAGATATGACAGAAAGGGTTAAGAGCTGAGGAATGAAGGAATAATAACTTCCCAAGTGGCAAGTCATATGCCACAAGTCATACTAGAGTTGAAATTTGAAAGTAACATGTTAGAGGGTTGTATTATGAATACCTGAGAACTGGAAAGAGATGCTGATGAGGTGATTAGAAAACATAGGAAAATCATACAAAAGTTTATTGGATATGAATGCCCAGAAGTGCCAGTTTATAATGCAGATATGGTAGTGAAAGAATTCAAGAATATGTATCTACCCTGCCTGGAGGATCCTAATGCATTTTTGGGCACTGAGATGGTTGATTCAATCATGGAGTCAAATGCACAAATAAGGAAATATCAAAAGCATGAAGACGAGGTGGAAGAACAAGTGAAAATACTGAAAGAGAAGGTTGAAATGTAGAAATACACATGGACAGTTAGTCAAAGAAACAATCATAATGTTGTATCGGCATTGATAGCTAAGTACACAAAGTACTTGAAGGAAATTGGAGAGGAGTAAAGAGGAAAGGTACCAACAGTAGTGGGGTTTCTCTTTTATTTCTTCATTTGCATATGCTATTGTATATTTTGATAGGGGGTTGTTACCAAAGTCAACAAAGGAAAGGTCAAAGAAGATTCTGCATTTGAAAGATTCTTATGGCATCTTTTGCATGAGGAATAATATTCTAACAGATATTTTGAGAGATGGTTGGGAATGGATTCCCACCATTGAACGTATTAGTTTGAATTAGGACCATTGATTGGTTTTTTTTACCATAGCAAAAGGGGGATTCAAAATCTATAAATGGACCCTACTACTTGTATTTTAATTACATAGAGTTTTGTAGCAAAAGACATACATTACATTTTAGGCAAAAGGAAGTACTAGAGTTTGAGCAAATTTTTAGGTGAAGTGGAAGGCACCTGTGTCTACAATAGGGATAATGTGGAATATCTATTTTATTCATTGTATCTGTGAAGTGTTTGTAAGTTTTTTGGTTGATTGTTAATGATTTCAAAGAATCTAAGGTCTAAATATATTGTAAATTCAAAAGGCTTTTCGTATGTTATTGAATATAAACATCTTTTGTTGCATCTATTTCAGAGTAAATTAGATTCAAGTGTTCTTTAGTATATGTCCTTTGATGATTACATTTCTGTATATGAGTTCGTAATATTGCTCAGGATAAATATACATGAAAATATACTCTTTGAATCATTGCAATTGACTGAACTTATGTACATGCCTAACAGAAAATTAAGTCCTGTAGAATTGAAGTTTCTGAACCTTATCTTTTCTAACTTTTCTCTAAAATCATAAATAAATAGCTTGAATGTAGAAATCTTAAGGAAATTGTCATGTATTTGAATAACGCATAAGAAATTGTAAAGAGATTTGACAATTTTCATACATGATAGGAAGCACAATTTGATTTGTCAATATTCATACAAAGCTTTGAAAGAAAGTATTAAATACATGCAAAGGAATGTATACTTCATTGAAATTTGAAGTTATTTGCATACAATAAGCTAGCAAAGTCAACACAAGACACTTTAATCACGTAAGGCTCCTTTAGTGAAAACAAATTTGCATTGAAGCTTGAGTGAATACAACACAACCATGACCTGGTTTATGTAGACTTGGAATTGAGAAATATTTCCAATAATTGTCCATATTCTTCAAGATAAGCTAAGATTCTTTGCAAATTTTATCTCTGTATGTTGAATAAAACTAAGCTTGGTGAGTATGACGTCTTTAGAAGAAGCATATCAGTTTTCCCTGAAAGTTGAAGAGAAGCTGAATAAGAGGCATGATCAGAGATAGAGAGGAAGAGTAGGTAAATTTCAGAGAAGTAGGATTTATTCTAGAGGAGACAGATCATTTTTGAAGCAGAGCAAGCCTGACAACCCATTTAAGAGGGATGACAAAGATACTATTGCATACTGGAGAAATAATAGAAATTTTCATCCCAGAGGCGACTATAATTCATACCAGAATGAAGGATACATAAGAGAAGGAAGAGGATTGGATAAGAGAACATTTAGAGGTACTTGTTTCAAGTGTGGAGGTGAAGGACATAGAGCATTTGAATGTAATCAAGGTAATATAAGTAAGAGGACATAAAATAGTGGAAGAGCAACCTATGTTGAAGAAGAACCTATTGAACTAGGTGACCCCTGTTCTATTGGTAAACAGGAGAAAGGAGAATCATTAGTGACGAGGAGAGCACTATTTCAAATAGAGACAAATGAGGAACCATTGCAGAGGAAAATCTTGTTCAGGACAAGATGTAAATTAGGAGGTAAGTGTTGTAAACCTGTAATTGATAGTGGTAGTTCTAATAACCTAGTTTCAGAAGAAATGGTGACTAAGCTGAAGTTGGAAAGATTGAAACACCCTAAGCCTTATCAAATAGCATGGATTCAGGATGATTATAAGGTACTGGTGAGTGAACAATGTTTGGTAAAATTTCATATTGGATCTTATCATGATGAAGTCTTGTGTGATATTATGCCTATGGATGTATGCCATATCTTGTTGGGTAGACCTTGACAGTATGATAGAAAAGCTATATGTGATGGAAGGAAGAATACATATACTATAATAGCAAATGGAAAGAGAATTACTTTGATTCCTTTGGAGGATGATCCTAAAGATGTAGTATGTGGAAATGCTAGAATTTGTTTGGTAGATGGAAGGAATATTCTAGATGGTTTAAGACATGAGAATATCTGTTATGCCTTGATTCCTAAGAAGCCTGAAACCTTGAAGAAAGAGACTAGAGAATCACAACCGGAGGAGATAAGAGAGTTGCTAATAGAATATGAAGACGTCATATTAGATAATGTACCTGAAGGATTGCCACCTATAAGGAGTATCAGTCATCACATTGATCTCATACTTGGAGCAAGTTTGCCTAACAAAGCAGCACACTGGATGACACTGGTAGAGAATGAAGAATTGAATAGATAGATATAAGAGTTGTTGAGGAAAGGTTTGATTAGAGAAAGCTTGAGTCCTTGTGTAGTATCTACAGTGTTAGCACCAAAGAAGGGTGGAGAATGGAGAATGTGTATTGACTCAAGAGAAATAAACAAGATTATATTTTAAGTATAGATTTCCTTTACCTAGAATGGATCATATCATGGATTTTTTGAGTGGAGCAAGATATTTCACAAAGATAAGCTTGAAGAGTGGATACCAGTAGATTAGAATCAAAGGAGATGAGTGGAATACTACTTTTAAGACAAATGAAGGATTGTATGAGTGGTTAGTGATGCCCTTTGGATTGACAAATGCACTAAGTACTTTCATGAGTTTGATGAATGAAGTCTTGAAGAAATTCTTGGGTAAGTTTGTGATTATATACTTGAAAGGAAGCTAGTTGTGCAGAAAATGCTTCCTACAATAATCTAATGAGGATAGGGCTATGCAAATTCAACTTTATCCTAACTATTACAGCAATGTTAAACCATTAATATGAGATATTGTAGCAAAACACAAGAACCAGAAAGTAGACAAAAGAAGACAGACAAAGATTTACGGTGGGGAAAACTCTTATTGGGTAAAAAACCCCATACTCAAAAACCTGCACAATGTATTAACAAATTTGAAAGAATGTTTACAATACACTTGCAATGCAAGCTTCAATGGTCTTCGACACTCATGTCTGGAGTCAATCTGGTAGCGTAAAAGTACCTATAAACCTATTTACAAACTCCATTTCCAAGCACCTGTATATAAAGAGAAGTAGTACGAATGGAGGTAGCTTCTAGAGCAAGTCACACAAGGAACTCGTCCAAATCCATGTGGCCCAATTTCTAAGACCATAAAACATGTGTATGACACATGTAAGTGATTCTCTTTCATCCCTTACAACCCCCCAACTTGGGCACCCCAAATTTACCCAATTAAGGTATGACAAATGCTCTTACAATGTCATAAAATCCGTCATATATGACAACTCTTACAGTTGTAAGAGAATATGTCATAACTATCTATTAATAGAAAATTCTCTTACAACCTTGTCATAGTCAAACTTGGGTACCTACTTCCCCATGCAAGATGCTTTCAGACACTTGTCTTCACCTATCATATAATCTTCTATTTTTGTCCCTTACATGTCATAGATTCTGTCATAGGAATCTGTCATAACTCTTACTTGTCATAAACCTCTTACAACACCCGAAAGATGTCGACACATGGCAAAAATCTTCTACCACAAGGTCGAAGGCCTATCTCCTCATATGAGGACAAAAATACATGTGGTCACCTTCCATGTAGGATGACACATCACCGTGCCAACTCCCACAAAGTGATGAAATAGGATTTGCATCCAAATTACAATAATAGGCAAAATAATAAATATAATTAAATAATAAATGCTAGAAACTTGCAAAGGTTGAGACACCTTAATTCCTAACATTCTCCCACTTGTCGAACACCTTGTAAGAGCCAATAGAAAAACATGATTTAATTGCTATAGGCCGAGAGGCCCATAGACTCTAAACACCATCTGAACTTCTCTATGCTCACTGGTTTTGTCAATGCATCTGTAACATTCTTTAAAGTATCTACCTTCTCCAAATTTACCTTTCCATCCTCAACCATGTCTCTCACGAAGTGAAACTAAACATCAATGTGCTTGGTTCTAGCATGGAAAGTTAGATTCTTTGCAAGGCAAATTGCACTCTAACTGTCACAATTGATCGTGATCTGACCTACATCAACACCAATATCTGAGCACAATCTCTTAAGCCAAATGGCTTCCTTACAAGCATGAGTTGCTGCCATATACTCAGCTTCTATCATGGATAAAGCAACAATAGGTTGTCGCTTACTCATCCAACTAATAGCACCAACAAATAGTGTAAACACATAAGCACTGGTGGATCTCCTACTGTCAATGTCACCTGCCCAATCTGAATCCACAAATCCACAAATATCAATAGAATGCAAAGGTCTTGAAACATTACCATGATAGCAAATGGAATACTCAGAAGTACCCCTCAAATATTTGAATACTCACTTAATTACATCCCAATGAACCCGTCCAAGATTAGCCATAAATTGACTACTTGGGCAATGTTTGGTCTTGTGCAAACCATAGCATACATGAAACTGCCAACAACACTAGCATAATGTACTCTTCTCATGTCCTCCACCTCACTAGGAGATTTTGGACAATCCTCAATAGACAACTTTGTCCCCAAGAAATATGAACACACAATGGTCTACAATCTGCAATGCTGAATCTATCCAACACGGTCTTCACATACTTACTCTAGCTTAACCAAAGTTTTCTGTTGGTTCTGTCTCTTTTGATTTCCATTCCTAAATCAAAATGAGCTGACAAATGAGATTTAAAATCAGAAATCATATTCTTACCCTTCCCAATGAGTAACATATCATCAACATACAATGGAACAATGAGAATACTATCACCATCAAATTTATAATACACACAGTGATCTGATTTTGATCTCACAAATCCAATTGACAACACAAAGGCATCAAACTTCAAGTACCATCTCCTAGGGGATTGCTTCAAACCATACAAAGACTTCTTAAGTTTGTAAACCAAATTTTGTTTACCTTTTACCATGTAATGCTCTGGCTGTGACATGTAGATTTCTTCCTCCAAGTCACCATGAAGGAAAGCTATCTTCACATCCATCTTTTTTACCTCCAAATCATAAGAAGTTGTGAGTGACAACAGGAATCGAATGGATGTCAGCTTTGCAATGGGAGAGAAGATCTCACCATAATCTATACCCTCCACTTGTGAATACCCCTTCACAACCAATCTGGCCTTATACTTCTCAACACTGCCATCTACACCAATTTTCTTCTTGAATTCCCATTTGTATCCAATGGGTTTCCTTCTAGGAGGCAAAGGCACCAAGTCCCAAGTTCGATTCTTTTCCAAAGAAGCCATTTCTTCCTCCATGGCCTCCTTCTAGGAACCTGCATCCTTCATATCCAAAGCCTCTGATACAGTTCTAGTTCATCACTATTAGTAATCAAAGCATAAGCACAACTAGAATCAAGCAATGCAAAACCAAACCTTTCATGTTGCTTTCTTATCCATGTAGACCTCCTTAAGAGTTGAGTTAAGTTTCAACTTCTTCTTCTGAGCTTTCAAAGCTACTAGAGCTCTCCTCATCATTAGGTCCAACATTGTCTTTCTGTTTAGTCTTCTCAGGAGTGAGAGGAAACTGAATAACATCCTCTTTCTTTTATTTTTCTTCTGGCTGCAAAACAGTGGAAGAAGGTGTAAGCTCTCTGAAGATGACACTTCTTCTATACAAGACTTTTTCAGCCACAGGGTCCCAAAGCTTGTATCGTTTCACACCAACACCATAGCCAATGAAGATACACTTAACAACTTTGTTTTCCAACTTTGACTACTTCTCCCTAGGCACAT
Source organism: Cunninghamia lanceolata (assembly GCA_027924645.1). Classification (NCBI taxonomy): domain Eukaryota; kingdom Viridiplantae; phylum Streptophyta; class Pinopsida; order Cupressales; family Cupressaceae; genus Cunninghamia; species Cunninghamia lanceolata. The sequence goes on along the minus strand of BSBN01001020.1, from coordinate 4,768,231 downwards.
GTGCATATGCCTCACAACCAAAAACATGAAGATGCCTTACTAAAGGCTTTCTACCAGACTACACCTCCATGGGTGTCTTTCCAACAAGAGCTGATGTAGGAGATCTGTTTACTAGATAGAAAGCAGTGGCCATAGCTTCAGTCCAAAACTTTTGTTCTAGGCTAGCTCTACTAAGCATACTCCTAGCCTTCTCCATCAGTGTCATGTTCATCCTCTCTACAACTCCATTTTGCTGCAGGGTGTATGGAGTTGTCTTATGCCTTTCAATCCCAAGTTCCTTGCAATACTTATCAAATTCTGTAGAATAGAACCCACCACCATTGTTAGTTCTCAAACATTTAATCTTTTTACCAGTCTAATTTTTAGCAAAGGCTTTAAACTCATTAAACTTGCTATAGACTTCAGATTTGCTTTTGAGAAAATAAATCCATGTCCTTCTACTATAATCATCTATAAAAGATACAAAGTATATAGATTTTGATAACGAAGGAACATTAACAGGACCAAACACATCAGAATGAATAAGGTCCAATAGACCAAAAGACTTATGAGAACTCGAGTAAAAATGAACATGGTTTTATTTTCCATAAATGCAATGTTCGCAAAAGTCAAACTCAAGATTACAATCATCTAACCCCTCAATGAGGTTCTTATTTTTCAAGGTACGCAGACCCTTCTCACCAATGTGGCCAAATCTCTTATGCCATAATATTGTCTTTTCAGTAGGAAGTTTAACTTCTAATGCACAATTACAACCATCAAGACTAGAAACAACAGATTTCTTCACTACTCATTCAGATGGTGGGGATGAAGTGACTGCTGCCCTCTTCCTTGAGTCAGAAGAACTATTGCATTGTGGAATGCATGCCTCTAGCTAAAACAGAGTACCTCTCCGAGTACCCTTAGCAATCACCATAGCTCCTCTAGTCATCTTGCATCCTTCTTTTGAAAAGACAAGCTCCACATCTACATCATTCAAACTACTTATAGAAAGTAGGTTTCGTGCTAAGCCTGGGATGTGCATAACCCCAGAGATCCCCTTCACTTAACCATCAGGGAATCAGATAGAGACTCTTCCATGACCAATGATCTTCAGATGAGAATCATCACCCAGATACACCATTCCACCATCGAACTCCTCATACTTAGTGAACCAGTCTTGATGCGAGGTCATGTGGAATGATGCACCAGAGTTGATTAGCCACACATCATCAGATGCATGAGTTGCCAGGGCTACGATGAAAGAATCACCATCATCTTGTGACTTGTCGAAATCTAAATCAGGAGCTTTCTTCTTTTTCTTCTTCTCCTCTTTGCATTCCTTTTGGAAGTGCCCAGTTTTTCCACACTTCCAACAAAGAGCCTTGGACTTTCCAAGAGATTTGGATCTCCCACTTTATTTGGATCTACCCTTCTCAACTTTCTTGTCCTTCTTCTTCCCTTTCTCCTTGGGTCTTCCATGAACTGCAAGGGCCTCTTTGGCTGCCTTAAAAGACTTTCTCCGCATCTCTTGAGACAATAACGATGAAACCACTTCTTCCATTTTGAATGTGGATGTGGTGCTTCTGATTTCCATGACAAGATGATCCCATGAGTCTGGTAGAGAACAAAGCAGGGTCATACACCGATTCTCCTCTCCATCTTTACACCAATAGATGTCAATTATGCAACCAGCATGTTGAAAGCATTCATATGTTCAGCAATGGATCCTTCATCCTCGATTCGAAGAGAATACAACTTCTTTCTCAGAAAAAGTTTATTAACTAGGTATTTGGCTTGATACACATCCCCCAACTTCTTCCAAAGGAGTTTTGCAGTAGTCTCCTCATGGACATTTAACAACACAGAATCAACAAGACTAAGTCTTATGAGACCCTTAGCCTTTTGATCCTTGAGATCCCAATCATCTTGTGACATTGCAGCTAGTTTAGTTCCATTCACACTATCCCAAAGGTCTCAATCAACTAACATGTCTTCCATCTTGAGCTTCCATAGCTTGAAATTACTGCCATTGAACTTCTCTACTTCAAACCTTCCTATGTGCCTACCATCTCCTTGCTGCAATAAGATACAAAATACTCTGCAAAAACTCCCACTCAACCTAAGATTAGCTTAAAAAAACCCTACCCAACAACTAGGACCAAAGGTGATCAAGCTCTGATACCAACTAAAAGGAAGCTAGGTGTGCGGAAAATGCTTCCTACACTAATCTAATGAGGAGAGGGCTATGCAAATTCAACTTTATCCTAACTATTAAAGCAATGTTAAACCATTAACATGAGATATTGCAGAAAAACACAAGAACCAAAAGGTAGACAGAAGAAGAGAGACAAAGATTTACGGTGGGGAAAACCCTTATCGGGTAAAAAACCCCACACTCAGAAACCTGCACAATGTATTAACAAATCTGAAAGAATGTTTACAATACACTTGCAATGCAAGCTTCAATGGTCTTCAACACTCATGTCTGGAGTCAATCCGGTAGCATAATAGTACCTGTAAACCTGTGATACAAACTCCATTTCCAAGCACCTGTATATAAAGATAAGTAGTATGAATGGAGGTAGCTTCTAGAGCAAGTCACACAAGGAACTCGTCAAAATCCATGTGGCCCAATTTCCAAGGCCATAAAACATGTGTATGACACATGTAAGTGATTCTCTTTCATCCCTTACAACCCCCCAACTTGGGTACCCCAAATTTACCCAATTAAGGTATGACAGATGCTCTTACAATGTCATAAAATCTGTCATTTTTGACAACTCTTATAGTTGTAAGAGAATCTGTCATAACTGTCTATTAATAGCAAATTCTCTTACAACCTTGTCATAGTCAAACTTGGGTGCCTACTTCCCCATGCAAGATGCTTTCAGACACTTGTCTTCACCTATCATATAATCTTCCATTTCTGGCCCTTACATGTCATAGATTCTGTCATAGGAATCTATCATACCTCTTACACGTCATAAACCTCTTACAACACCTGAAAGATGCCAACACATGGAAAAACTCTTCTACCACAAGGTCGAACGTCTATCTCATCAGATGAGGACAAAAATACATGTGGTCACCTTCCATGTAGGATGACACATCATCGTGCCAACTCCCACAAAGTGACGAAATAGGATTTGCATCCAAATTACAATAATAGGCAAAATAATAAATATAATTAAATAATAAATGCTAGAAACTTGCAAAGGTTGAGACACCTTAATTCCTAACAATACTTGGATGATATTCTAATTTTGAGTAAGATAAAAGAGGAACATTTGTGGCATATTAGACAAGTTTTGCATAGGTTGAGAGAAGAGAAATTATTGATAAATATCAAGAAGTGTAGTTTCATGAAGGAAGAGTTGGTATATCTGGGATTTGTGATTTCTACAGAAGGATTGAAGATGGACCCTGAGAAAGTGAAAGCAATTGTTGAATGGCCTACGCCAGAAAGCATTGGAGAAGTTAGATCATTTCATGGATTAGCTAGTTTCTACCGAAAGTTCATTAGAAATTTTAGTTCAGTTTGTAACCCTATGATAGAGACAATGAGAGGTGATAGAAAAGATTTTAAGTGGACATCTGGAGTAGACAAAAGTTTTAAATTGTTGAAGTAGAAAGTGACAGAGTAACCTATTTTCGCATTACCAAATTTCAATAAGGTATTTCAAGTAGATTGTGATGCAAGTGGAAATGCAATTGGAGCAGTTTTAAGTCAAGAAGGTAGACCTATAGCTTATTTTAGTGAGAAGTTGAATGATGCAAGGAGAAGATATTCAGTTTATTATCAAGAGTTCTATGCCATAATTCAAGCCTTGAAGAAGTGGAGCCATTACTTGTTGCCTAAGGAGTTTGTGTTGTATACAGATCATCAAGCTTTGCAATATTTGAATAGTCAAGGTAAGTTGAATTAGAGACATATGAGATGGGTAGAGTTCATGCAGAGCTATACATTTGTGTTGAAACATAGGAGTGGTAAATCAAACAAAGTTGTTGATGCCTTGAGTAGGAGAAGAAACTTGTTGACAGAGATGAGAGTTGAAGTGTTGGGTTTTGATGAATTGAAGAACATGTATGAGGGAGACATTGATTTTGCATAACCTTGGAAAGCATGTAGAGAGCTTGTTGTGACAGATAGGAGTAGGTGGTTGGACTATTTCATTCAATAAGATATGTTGTTCAAAGGAAATCAATTATGCATACCTAAGAGTTCAATGAGAGATAATTTAATCAAGGAGAAACACAGTGGTGGATTGGAAGGACATTTTGGCATTGATAAGACAATGGCTTTGGTGAGTGAAAACTACTTTTGGCCTCAAATACATAAGGATGTTCAGAGATTTGTACTGAGTTGTAGATTTTGTCAAGTTGTAAAATGGAGTAGTCAGAATACTAGATTGTATAAACCTTTAACAATATCGGAGAGACCTTGGGAAGACATAAGCATGGATTTTGTGATGGGATTGCCTAAGACACAGAGAGGACATGATTCAATATTTGTAGTGGTTGACAAATTTTCAAAGATGGCTCATTTCATACCTTGTAAGAAGACAACTGATGTAGTGCATGTAGCAAACCTATTTTCCAAGGAGATTATGAGATTACATGGATTACCTAAGAGCATAGTTTTAGATAGAGACACAAAGTTTGTTGGATACTTTTGGAGGACACTTTGGAAGAAGATGAAGATAGATTTGAAGTTTAGTTCATATTTTCATCTACAGACTGATGGACAGATAGAGGTAGTGAATAGGAGTTTGGGAAACTTGTTGAGATGTTTGGTTGGAGAGAAAGCTGGAAGTTGGGATTTGATTCTTTCACAAGAAGAGTTTGCATACAATAATTCAGTGAACAGGAGTACTAGAAGAACACCTTTTGAGATTTTTACTAGAGTAAACCCTAAAGGAGTTGCAGAATTGAGAGATTTCAGTATAGAAAAAAAGAGAAGTGCAGAAGTAGAAGAATTTGCATATCACATGAAGATAGTACATGATTAGGTTAAGAAGCATTTGGAGAATATGAACAATAAGTACAAAGAGAAGACTGATGATAAGAGAAGACATAAGGAATTTGAAGATGGAGATGAAGTGATGGTATATTTGAGAAAAGAAAGATTTCCAGTTGGGATGTAAAACAAGTTGAAGATGAAGAAGTTTGGACCTTATAGGATACTCAGAAAATTTGATTCAGGAAATGCATATGAAGTGGAATTACCAGACACATTAGGTATTTCACCTATTTTCAACATTACAGACCTATATCAGTATCATGAAGTAGAGTTCAGTGACAACATCGAAGAAGACTTGAAGAAGTAGTTACCACAACAGCATCAGAGCAAATTGAAGACATTTTGGACAACAGAGTTGGATGCAACACTAGAGGAAGACAATACAAAGAATATCTTGTGAAGTGGAAAGGTAGATCGGAAGAAGATTCATCATGGATTCTCAGGCTGAGGTGGACCGTCTTGGTTCTCCCCTAGCCCTAGCAAAGTGAGGGACTCACTTTTTCAATAACCCTAGATATCTGATGTAGGAGCATCCCTAGTTCAAGAGCAATCTTACATCAACCAAAAACATTTGTTCTTTCAGTTTGTTTGCAGTTCAATTTGTTTCTTTTCATTTTCTAGTTCAATTCAGGCAGTTTAGTCAGAAGCAGTTTCTGTATTTTTTTGGTCCAGTTGCATTTCAAACCTTACAGAGCTAGACTTAGCATCTACATTCATTCATCTACAATCATATCCAAAATTTAGAGATCCACACATCATTACTGGAAAGATATCACTATCAGAAGATCAATTGTTTCTCACAATAGATCATCCTGATAATCACAAACAACCAGCTGAAGGAGAAACCTACGAAACATTTCCTAATTTGTGAAGCCTAATGACACATCATTCAATGATCTTTGGTTCATGGCCAACCTTTCCTAAAGATCCGCACATCATTCCATTCATTTTCTAGAGGAGTTCTATGCAATTAGGTTTGACCTATCCGTGTACACATGTTATAGCTCTTCATTAGAGTTTGTGATCTTCCTTTGCCGACGCGGAGGAATCTTATGATATGACATTGATATATATTGATGTAATAGATCCTTAGGAAAGCAATTCATAAGTTACTAAGTTCCAGATAGATAGCTTATTCATTTTCTGGTGAATGAGCTTCAAAGTTTTATCTTGCGCATGTATTTAATCATAGAAAAATGGGTTGGGGGGTTGTGGTGTTTAGAGGCTTGCCTCAGTCGAGCCTCGGAGAGACATTCAAGTCTTTTGAACACCATTGTTAGATAAAGAGTGCATATCCTTGTGGGATAGAGGCAAAATCCAAGTGATAAATGATTGAAAACACAATTGATATCACCTTGTAGTGAAGATCTCATGGGAGGAAGATGCTCTTCATGCCGTGAGGAGATGGATGCCAAATCTGTAAATACAAACACAAGAACAACAAAGTACTACTCCGCAACACAATGATAGCTTTGAATCACTTCAATAAAATCACAATGCTCATCCAATTTCCCATCTAGTTTAAAAATGAAATCTAATCATGCTTATATATGCAACTACAAACATTGCCGCTAAGAATTTCATAATTCAAGCTTACTGTGTTGGCATAGGACCTAAATAATAGTCATAAACTGACACTATGAAATTGGTCTTGACCTAAAATAGGACAGGACTAGGGTGCGGGTGCCCAAGTTCTCCCTCCTATTTCAGGCAGGATTTATGTTAAGTGCATCCCCTCAGTCCTATTTTCCATGAAAATTTAGGGTTTTCTCATTGGGAGTCATCAAAATCATGCAAGATGCTCTAAATGCATCTTAAAGGACCCGAGAGCTAAACCTTAAGAGGGAAAAGCCCCCAAGGGGACATTTTCTGACATAATATTTACCCCCCCTTTAATGTATGTATGAACGTAAGGCTAATACATGCATTAAAGTACAATCAACAAGCACAAAAAACATGCCAAGCACGGAGAAGACATGCCAATCACAGACAAGACAGTAACAAGCACACAAAACATGGAGGAGATAGTTACAGTCATGCAAAACATGGAGAATACTGTTGGTGTTTTTCCAATAGATTGTTTGAGTTCCTCTAAAAAGTTTCCATCTTCTATCCATAGGGACCTTAGGTCAGTGGCCAATGAACAGGAGACAAGCTCTAATGTATCCTATGCACTTCAGGCTCTGTAGGACCTAGGGGGTGTCCCTTACTCGATACCCATATGGTGAATCTTGACTATAAGTTGGTATTGACACAAAAGAAAATAAATCCTCTCTATTACAGACCAAAACTGTGAGATAAATGCAAAGGGGCTAGCTTTGGACCTTACTTCAGTTGGAAATCAGAGGATTTGAAACCTAAATCCTACTCCTAATATCCTATAGTTTAATGTTTTAAGTTGATTTAATTTTTATGTATGTGGTTGCCAGATTAGGGTTTGACTCATAAACTTAATGTAGGTCTTTGATCAGTGCCTATCCAAGGGTGTGGAGTCCAACTTAAAACATGGAAATAAATTTCCATAAACTAGACAAATATAGAGGTTTTAGAGGGTTTTTTAGTTCGTGCCTTACAGAGAGCTCCCAAGATTAGGTATTTCTATTAACCATACTTATAAATATCCCTATTGTCACACATATTTCCCCATGTTTTGACTTAAAGTGGTTTAATCTGTTCCTCAAATAGTAGCAAAAACTCAAACATGCAATGCAGCACATATGCGTCCTAGAATTTAGAAAACCCTTAGTTATTTCATTCTAAGAAAAGATGCAGATAACAAATGGAGAAAATTAATCGAAATACATGCAAGTAGCATTACTCATATAAATTTAATCTGAAACTAATGGATAATTTATGCAAACACATACATACATTGAAATAGAACTCACAACACAATAGAGAGAGCAACCGGTCAAAATTTTGTATTACTTTTACTCCTCAGAATTCCCCAAATCTCCAACAACATTACAAAATGAGGCAACCGGTTCTTTATAGACACAGAACTTGGCACCCACATTCATTACATTTTGTTGGTGTGGTGAAATCACATTATAAAGGACCGCTTAAGGGCATTGAGGCATTTATTACATTGATCCTAGAGAAAAGATAAAAAATAATATATCACATGGAATACAAATAATTGGAGGAGCCTAGCTACATGAATGTAGGGGAGAGGTAGTTTCTCATTCATTTTAGGTACACTTACCCATACTTCTCTGCCCACTCAGCATATGATTTCTTTGACAACCATTGGAATGCAATCAATTTTGAAATCTTTTCATTATGTCTTGTGTACCGTACATCCATCAAAATGTTTGCCTCCTTACAGAACAATTCAAAATTTATTTCTAATACATATAGCTTATCCAAAGTTGAACTCAAAATCTTCAGCCTAGGATCTCCATCAGTGCAACAGGAAGATACTAGCTGGCCAACATTGTCACTGAAGTCAACCTTCCACTTGTCAAGATTTTTGACCTGCCCATCAGCCTTCAATATACTAGGCATTATTTTTTTGTCTATCTTTTCCATAATCTGCCTCTTCTCATCCAAAAATTTATCTAGCTTCAACTAAAAGGCTACAATGCCTTCAATCTAACATGTCAAGGGTTAGCTTCATCTCTGGTGGCGCTTGTGCATCAAACCTCGCACACCTGATTAGATCTCTCAACTTACCAGTCCTTGGTAGCCACGATCTCTGCATTGGTTTGAGGCTTTCCTTGTCCTTTTCATGCTTATCAAAGGCAACTCTTAAGTCTGAATAAGACTTCCATGTCTCACCCATCCTTGGCAAAACCTTGGTCACTCTATGGTTGATCAAATTGGTGACCATCTCCTTGAATGAATTTTTCTTTTCATCCTTCAGTCTCTTCATTTCCTCTTTTAATTCCCTTGTTTCTACTAGCAGAGGCTCTATATCAACTGGAAATGATTCTTCTATTGGTATCATAGGTGGAGTGGAAGTACCAGCCCCCAGTAATAGCTTCTCTTTACACTTATTGAGCTCTGTAATTTCTTGTGCATATTGTAGTAGCAACTCATCATGGTCCTTTTGCAACTTATTGGTCACCGCCTCAGCAAATTGTGTAGTTTGCACATTCAAACTTGCAGCTTGGGAGGCAAGGGTGTCAGATACCCTCTTGATTAGTACATCTCATGTTAACTCCCCCAATCCAATCCTAGGCTTTTTATTGCTTGGGGCTAGAGCCCATATTGCCAATGTCTCAAACCTAGGGTTGAAGGCTGCACTAGAGAGAGCCTTCTCTACTTGCTCATCTGTTACATTTGAGTTTTCTCTAGTTATGGTGTCAAATGCAATTGTATCTGACAAAGTCTAGTGAGGAAGGAGCAAGATATTAATTTTAGTAACCAATGACCTCCCTTCCTCTGGAGTCATTTTACTGATGGCCTGATTGACTTTTGTCAACACTCTTTGAGTGATGGCCTCATATTCAGAGGGGTCAACCCCACTCTTGGCATCCTCAATCTTCTTCTGAAATTCCCCACTTCTTACTTTTAGCACATAACTCCTGAATTCAAGAGTGTTAATGAATTGATCATCTTCGAGGAATTTGTTGCAAGCCATCACCCTGACATCTTCTATATCTATGGTTTGGCTTGTCATGGTCCTCATTGACCTATTTTCAGGAGAGGAGTAGAGCCTAATTCTATCAGGTGAATTCACCTGATGAGCAACTTCTTGTACTTATTCCTTTACCTCTCCTTCTAAGTCTACTACCTCAATTTCCTCCTCAACCTCCAGATCAATTATTTTTTCCTTCTTGGTAGGGGAGGGGTCAATTGATTCTCTCTTTACAGTGTATCCTCCCCTTGAGCTGCTAGGCTGATAGGATGGCCTTTCTTCTCCTACAAGAGCACTAGCAATTAGTTTCTCTACATTATCCAATATCTTTTGAATTCTTCTTATGGGGTCCTGAACCTCTGCAAAGGCACCCTGGTATGCAACATTCAAATTCTTTCTCATCCTTTCTCACCCAATTATGATCAATCCCCAAGTGGGGAGTTCTATCCAAAGGCCTTAAAAAATCTAATACATCTAGATACAACCTTTCTCCTTTTTGCTCCAAGAAACTAAGAACTCTCTTCACAAAATATTCTTCAAAGATTACATAGTCAACATCGACACAATGCATATCTATCGTGCATGTCCACATCTGCACTAGTAACACATTTCCTTGTGCATTTTCCATTCTGCCATGTAAATTTTGGTGCCACATTCCTGATAAGGCAAATAGAAGCATAAGGCACAACCTGGAATACCATGTGAATTCAACATGGGCATCTGTAGTAAATAACTTTCTCTTGAATGCTATCATCTATTTGTGCATTTTATCTACAATATACGAAGCATAATCATACGGCTCCCTAGTGACTCTGAATATCCACTGCCATCATCATCAGAGAGATGGGCATTCTGTCAAAGATGTCCCTACCTAGCACCTGACACAAACTGTGATATGTCTTGACAAAATAATGCATGAACAAAGTGCATTGGAAAGGTTCCTCTTCACTATCTAAGATCTTCACCAACTTACCATCAACTCCTTTCGACCTGTGCTTGGCCAAGTTGAAATCTCTATATGCATGCTTGACAGTTTGGTACTTTTTCTTCAATGCACTTAAGTCAATCAATTTACTAGTTGTAGGGTTTAAGTTAAACACAATGACAATGTATCCCTTTGCAAGCTTGATTGTTTTTGTGCCATTCCCTGCCAAGACTATCCTTGTTTGAGAATCGTACCTCTATTCTATTTCCCTCATTAGGTCAGGATTAGGAAATACATTAGGGTAAATTAGCTTGGCTAAATCAAAGTGCCAAGCATGGAAGACTGGGGCTTTATAATCCATTCTACGATGCTAATGTTCAAATAAAACCCAACCAGGAATAGGAAATTTGGCATCCCTACAATTATAGAAAAAGTTGAGGAATTTATCATCTAGCCCATAGGGACCATGCAGATTTAGAGATTTCATAGCAAAGCCTGGGAGTTGGATCATAAGATCCTCATCTGGACTGCATTTTGAGGTGGACGCTTGACTAGTTTGACTCATCTTTTCAAACTACTTGTAATAAACTAGGGCTTCCTATATTGATAATTATCTACCTTCTCAATCAAGTAGTCAACTTAAAATGCACTAAGCATGGTCAAATAGAATGAACTTACTAGTTTTTATGCTTATAGAAACTTGAATTTCTTTCTTTGCTCGCCTAAGAATATGTTGTGCATCTGAACTCTACTCGTTCTTGAAGAAATGGTGCCAAAAATCCCTAACCCTTCTCCTTTTCAAGCTTTGTAGTATAGGTTTTGAGGCATTAATGGAAGTAGCCTCAGCCTTAATCTCTCATTCATGTCATAGGGTGCCTTCAATGTTCATAAAAATTTAAATCTGCGTCGTTGATCTGAGCTTGTACTTGTGAGATCCATGGTTGTCATTTACCCACCATATTTGAAAATCTAGGTCATCATAGTTGAAAAGTCTTTAGCTAGTAAGAATAAGCCAAATCAGATGTACCTCCTTCATAGACCATATCACTTTTTGTTTGGCCTAGACATGTGGCATCATCTCACGGCGTCGCTGATGGTTAGTTTGTCATTGATGTCAAAAGGGTTAGGTTAGGTGTTGTGATAGTTTGAGTGATTGGTTGCTATGCTTCATGCATGAGAGAGGTCTTTCTTGAAGTTGGTATTTTGGATAACATGGTTGGATGCCTTAGTGCCTTCATGAGGATGCATGGATTGGTATGATATCATGGAGACTTGGGTTGAAAGGATGCTCTCATTATTAGGATGTATCAGCAGTATGTGGCAGAGATCAAGATGTTGGTGTAGTAATGTTGTTATTATGCTTCATATTTGGTTTGTTATGCTTCTTGTCTTCTTGATCATTCCTTCACATAATGTGTTGATTTGATGCAAGTTGTTGTAATCAGTTTCATGATGGAGTTGATGTTGTATGGTTTGGTATATCAGGATGAGAAGGTTTGTCACTTCTATCATCACAAGATCAAAGAGTTCATCATTAGGATTTTGCTATTATCTACTATTATCATCATGGATATTGAAGTGTTTGTGATAAGTCCCTGATGCTATGAAAAGGTTAAGGTACTTGTTTATTCTTGATAATGCACAATGCTCATCATGAAATTTAGAGACATCAAAGGTTTGCAGAAAGTTGGAGAGTTAATCTATTATCACTTAGGGTATTCATGGTTTCAATAGTGCTCATGAGGATTCACATTTCATCCAGGTTTAAGGATTCACAAATTTTATTTTAAGTATAAGGTCATTCATCTAAGACTTAATGGTTTAAAACCCTATCATTTATAGAATCCTAAAAGTCTCAAAATGTCTTTACTTGTTTCCTACTCTTTGTCTCCAAATATCTACATCCAATGCTAAGTGGTTAGAGTTCACCTTTGAAAGGAAGTTTCTAGTCCAAAACCCTAAAGCAAAGGCTTTTAAATGTCATGAATAAAATTTCTTTTTTGTTATATTTTTAAAGTGACTTGTGATTACATGTTAATGATCACTTAAGTTGTGATGTTAAGGGGTCTCAAAACATTGCTCTGACCAGCCCTTTCCTAGGGTAACCGGCTTTGTCAGGTCAAATGTCTTATGTTGAGTGCTAAGTTAATATCAATGGTGCAGACTAAATCTTACAAGAGCGCAAAAGAGAATATCAAAGGCCGACATTTAAATTTGATTCAAATGATAATGGATTCTTTTGAAGTTTAAAATTGATGGTTGGTTTTTTAAAATGACTTTCCAATTGCCCTGTTCTGGCATGCACTGAACTTGAATGGCCAGAAAATTTTATGAAAAGTGTTGTGAGATGTTTTAAAAAGGCAAGTATTGATTTTTTAGACTGTGAAGAAGGATACCTACATGTATGATATGAATTTGGTAAAATATTGAGAAGGTAAGATCCATTATTGAAAGAATTGAATCTTTAATACAGTGATCTGCAAAGAGTGTTTGAGAAGGTTTTAGGTTTGTTTGTATATTATAGAGGCAGGATACAAACAATGTTTTGATGATTGAAAAACTAATTTTTGGAGTTTTTGAAGAGGGGTTTCTTAGGGCTTTAGACCATGGGTTGAAAGAAGCCAAGCAAAAGGTTGTACACCAAACCCTAGTCAAGTCATGTGATGAGTTGTTGCATGAGTCTCCCCTGAATGATGATATAAAGTGTGATAAAGAGGATGATTTTGCTATTGAGATTGATGATATAGAAGAGACCTCTTTGTGGATGAAGATGGATAGGAGTTTGATGAAGATGATTGTGAAGTTGATGTTGAAGGAGAGCTCTTGTGTGCCCTGGATACAATTGTTGATGTATGTTTTTACACATTCATAACAAAAGTTAAAATTCACAAAGGAACCTTAGCTATCTTGAAAGATATGAAGAATTAACTAAGAACTCTTAATCTCAAGTTTCTGTATGGTCAGGTCTTGACCTTGTGGATAATTTAGTAGGTTGATGTGAAACTGTAATATTTGAGGGGCCTTACATAAATTAAAGTAATCAAAGACTCACTGGACCTCATGTTATGCAAATTGTTTCAAAATATCATCAAAGTATTTACTCTTTTGCATAAATTCACTATTATATCTCAAATCTTTGCATGAATTTCAGTAAAACAAACTATCTTTCAAATTTATATGAAAATTGTCAAATATCACTGCAATTCCTCATTCTTTGTTCAAATGTATGACAACTTCCTTCAGATTTCTTCATTTAAGCTAATTATTTTCAATTGTTGGAGAAAAGTTAGAAAAACTCAAACTAAAGTACCATTCCATACAGGATCTAAATGTTTTGTTACTCATGTTCTAAAGAATATAGTAAATTGAACAATTCAACACATTCAAATCTACAAATGTAAAGTCCTAAATATTTTTCACGAACATACATGAGAGATTGCAAGATTTCAAAGAATAATACTTCAAATACAAATCAAAATAAAAAAACACTCTGTAATAGATGCAGAATTCTGAGTTTACTTATATTCAAAGCACAAAGTCATATAAAATTTACAATGTAAGAATGACTTTTGTTTCATTGATCAAATTACCAAAAAAAACTTATAGACATTTTGACAGATACACTAAGGAGACCAGACATTCTATGTACTCCTTAATGTAGACACAGGTGACCTCCTTTTCTAAACTAAAAGAAATGTCCTCTCTATTTCAATAAACTTTGACAAATTACAACCTCAAGCTAAAATTCTAAAATCCCTGTGTGAATAATACAAATAGCAGAACTTCTTATATAGACTTTGAAGCTTCCTACTGCTATGGTTACAAAATCTCATCAACGGTCAGCATTCAAACTTTTTAAATCAATGGTATGAATCAACTCCTAACTATTTTCAAAATATCTCCATGGTATCTTTGCTTGACTCAAAGGATGCCTTTGGAATCTTTTCAAAATAAAAGATGCCTACTAACTTCTTCTTGTTCGTTGACTTTGGCCGATAATACCCTCCAATTACATTCTTACTTATCATTATTTTCCTTTTGATACTTTTCTATTCCCTCGGGTATACCTTAAAATTACCTGTTACCCCTCCTATGAAAGTATGATCTCCTCTTGGACTTCTTGTCCATGTATATTCCTACATTCTAATTCCTTCCTTCAAATTCTTTTCTTCTTTTACCAAACCTTCAACTTTTTTCTTATATTTTTTGATCTTAGTACTTGTTTCCATTATTGAATCAATCATTTCCTTAGATAAGTTGTCGAGTTCCCCAAGCATGGTGCAAAAATAGCTTTAAACTCCTTCAATGCCTTTTGTAATTCATATGCTAGTACTTCTAGGTATTCATGATTAATTTGTGTCTCTATCATTTTCATATGTAACCTTATCATTTTATCAGCAATCTCTTCTAAGTCCTAAGTATTTGTGATATATCTTTTGAGAATATCATCTTCAAATTTTAATTCTAACCTGGCTTGTGGCAATTGGTTAGCCATAAGAGGAGTAATGCCTCCTTCATTTATCAATTCCTCTACTCTCTCCTGAATTTCATCAAGCTACTTTAATTTTGATTTGCATTCTTCCCTTCTAAATTGATAATTATGTATAAGAACACTACATTTATTCTTCTCTGTCATAGCCATTTCCCAGCCTGTCACTACTTTCTTTGTCACTTCTTCTCCTTTCTGAATGAATTCCCTAAACCATTCTTAAAAAATATTGGCTTCTAGCCTTTTATTTTCTATATCTTTTACCTCATCCTTTGATAATATTGCTATTTTAGTAGGTAGCTTTGGTAGTGTGGCATTGGGATCTGTTAAGGGAAAATTGGATTTCAAATGAATAATCAATAATAATCAATATCAAGTTACCCAAAACTCAATGAAATGGTGAACTAAGAAGATTCAATAAACAATGAACAATAACAAAGCAAACCTCCTTATCTCGAAGCTTCCATTGATTGCCTATCACAATCGATCTTGCATGTATGAAATAGGGCCCTTAGAGAGTGCACTTCCTCTCTATGCTTCAAGAATGTCAATTGGGAATGGCTATGATAATATCGCAATGAAGAGGAGCTTCACAACGATGGTAGTAGTGCGTAGTAGCGAATGTGATCACAAGCAATGAAGGAATTGGTGCCAAAGACGTGCTATAATTCCTGCAGAGTAACGATACTTAAAGCTTGGATGAATGAAATGGAGGAATGAGGTTGTACTTATAGACTCGAGAGAAATAAGATCAACAGTATAGAAAGAATAACAAGATCAATAGTATAGAACAGTTGAGGAATGTGCGTGAATAAGAAGAAGACAAGTGTCACACAAAAGCTGTTTTATTTGAGTTAACTACTTTCTTTTCTAAAGATAAGATATGACTTCATAAATTATAATTTTTTTTTCTAATTTAAGAGATATTGATAAAAACAAGGTTGATTAAATAGATAACTCAACTTGAGATTTGCTTTTGCATGATTTGAGAGAAATTAAATAATAAATTATTTAATTTTGTGTGCATGAAGAATAAGACTTATTTTTAGAAGATTTGGAAGATATTTGAAGAATTAGAAGATAAGAAAGCAAATTTAATAAATAAATTTATTTAATTGTTGTGCATGATTTGGAAGAATAAATAAAATATTTGATTGTATTTTATTTATGGAGATTGAGAGGATTTAAATAAATTTGATTTGATTTATTCAAATTTGGAAGAATAATTTTGATTTAATTAAATAATTTAAGAATTATTTAATTGTTTGGGAGGAATTGAATTAAATAAAGGATTTTATTTAATTTTGAATTTAGAAGAGATAATTAAATATTTCAATATTTAATTAATTTAGAGGAATATGAATCGAATAAATAAATTTAATTAATTATTTATTGATAGAGGAATTAGAAGGGAATAAATATTAAGAATATTTATCTAGACTGAATCTTGTCATTTTTAGGCGTATACATTTTGCCCCTCTTTGATGCAATGCAGTTTAGGCATTGCTTCAAAGTATAAGTTTTTGATAATGATACATGCCCCAGTTTGCCCCTGGTATAGGTTTAACGACGATAGGAAAAAATGTTAAGGGAAAATTAGATTTCAAATGAATAATCAATATCAAGTTACCCAAAACTCAATGAAATGGTGAACTAAGAAGATTCAATAAACAATGCACAATAACAAAGAAAACCTCCTTATTTTGAAGCTTCAATTGATTGCCTATCACAATCAATCTTGCATGTATGAAATAGGGCCCTTAGAGAGTGCACTTCCTCTCTATGCTTCAAGAATGTCAATTGGGAATGGCTATGATAATATCGCAATGAAGAGGAGCTTCACAACGATGGTAGTAGTGCGTAGTAGCGAATGTGATCACAAGCAATGAAGGAATTGGTGCCAAAGGCGCACTATAATTCCTATGAGTAATGATACTTAAAGCTTGGATGAATGAAATGGAGGAATGAGGTTGTACTTATAGACTCGAGAGAAATAAGATCAATGGTATAGAATGGTTGAGGAATGTGCGTGAATAAGAAGAAGACATGTGTCACACAAAAGCTGTTTTATTTGAGTTAACTACTTTCTTTTCTAAAGATAAGATATGACTTCATAAATTAGAAAGTTTTTTTCTAATTTAAGAGATATTGATAAAAACAAGGTTGATTGAATAGATAACTCAACTTGAGATTTGCTTTTGCATGATTTGAGAGAAATTGAATAATAAATTATTTAATTTTGTGTGCATGAAGAATAAGACTTATTTTTAGAAGATTTGGAAGAAATTTGAAGACTTAGAAGATAAGAATCTGTGTCACTATCCATTTAAAGTGTATGGATCATTTCCACTAGACAAGCATTTTCTTTAGCTTTGCCCTTATCCTTATATCCTAGACCCTTTGTATTTCTAGCGGATTAGGATGAAGAAGGTTGAATGGGTTCTATAATTCCTTCTCTTCTTAGGCCAACGGGGCCTTATCCTTCGTAACCCATTCTATGTAGGATAGATTCACCTCGCCCATAGATTTCTGTTGGGAGCCTAGGTGGTTCTTATTGTATGTTCTCTTCTTCTTCAGTATAAAGCCATTATAGGACATCTCTTTCCTTTGTCTCATCTAATAAGGTCCCCCATTTTACAAAGGGAGTTGTGGGAGGTATAGGAGGAGTAGATGGCTTTGGAAAATGCTTGGGTTGACCAAAGGATCTAGGAGATAAAGGCATCTTGGCTAGATTGAGGCTGTGCTCTATGGAGTATTCCCTAACTCCTTTTTCATTGATGGTAATTTTCTGCTCTTTGGGCCTTGATGAGGAAGCTTCAGAGGTAGAATCATGCTATGGGATAGGGGATGTAGATGCTCTATTATTTGGTATGATGCAATCAGGCTTTGAAAGGATAGAGTTGTAATGCTGGAAGGGGTCAAGGTCACCTTGGATGGTGACTTGCTTGCCATTGTGCGGGAATTTTATGCATTGGTGATAAGTAGAGGGAATAGCTTTCATGGCATGAATCCATGGTCTACCTAGTAGAATATTATAGGCGAGCTCCCTATCTAGGACTTGGCACACAACATATTTTAGTACCAGTCCCACTTGTATGGGTAACACCACTATTCCTTTTGTAGTTCTCTCCTCTTCATCATAGGTTTTGATAGTTATCTTCTTTCTTGGATCAACTCCATTTTTAGAGAACCCCAATGTAAGGACTAGCTTTAACGTGCAAATATTTAAACCGGCTCCCCCATCAATGAGAACCCTCTTGATGTGGTGCTTGTGGGTGAAGGCGACAATATGTAGAGGGGTGTTATGAGGTTGAGACACTGAGAGGTCATCTTGCTCGGTAAATGATATGGTACTTGAGGAGGTCATATTACCTACCATGGCTTGAAACTTCTCTTGGGCCAAGTTAGTGGGGACTGTGGTTTCCACTAAGGCTTTATTGAGAATCTCATTGTGGGAAGGAGATAGACGCAACAACTCTAAGATAGAAATGTGGGCCGGAGTCTTCTAAAGTTGGTCTATGATGCTATACTGATGCTAATTGGACTGAGAAGGTGATGACCTTGGAGGGATAGTATTTAATGTGACTTTACCACTGTGGGTAATGATATTGCAATTATTTCAGTTAGGCTCTGATTGTTGGTTCAGCGTGACCACATTGATCTGTGGGACATGCTCTGATATGCAATTGATGGTATAGTCGAATGGCACACTTATGTAGTTGGCATTACTATTCCCACTGTTCTAATTTGGCTTGTTGCGGTTGTTGTTGTTGTTGTTACTATTTTTGTTGTTCCCATTGTTGTTGTTGCCATTGTTGTTATTGTTGTTGTACAACCTGTCATGATTGAGAAGTGGATCCCTGTAAGCCACATGTGTCTTAGTGGAGGTATGTTGTTGGTTTCCTCCTTGATTTTGATCAAGCACATCTTGAATAACATGTTTGAGATGGATACAATTGTTGGTTGTATGTCCCCTTCCTCTATGATACTCATAATAGTCGGTGTCTTTCCAATAGTGAGGTTTGATTTGAGGCTCATAGTCACTTGTTGGCGGTAGAGAGATTTCATTGTTGGCCAATAGCTTCCTCAATGCGGATTCTTGGGACTCACCCAGTAGTGTGAACTTTTGCCTTGGATTTGCCTTGAACCATGGTCTTGGCTCGTGAGAAAATGTTTTGTTGGGTGTAACATTGCTTTCCTCTCCTTTGAGAGTGAATATTGGTTGTTTCTTGGGAGCCGCCACCTTGGCATCAACTACTCCATCGTTGACGACATTTTTGTTTTTAGTCCAAAACTTTGATTTGTCAGTCATATAATTGGAGGTAGGTGTGTCCTTGTATAACTTGATTTGCCCCTTGGTGATCATAGCTTTTTCGATGAACAATCCTGTTTCTATGACCTTTGAGAATGAAGTAGGGCATTGTATTTGTATTTGATAGCTAAGATCAGTATTGAGGTTATGGACAAACATCTACATTAATTGCTTCTCTGGTACATCATATGAACATTTACTTTCTAGTTTTCTCCACCGTTGTAGGAAAGTGGTGAATGATTCACGACTCTTTTGCTTGGTGTTGCATAGGTCTAGCATGGATACTTCATGTTCAATATTGTAAGAGAAGTGCGTGATGAATTTGTTGACTAAATCATCAAAAGATTTGATGCCTGGTGGGAGTCGTGAGAACTACTCCATGGCTTGACTACCTAAAGATCTAGGGAATAGTCTCATTAAGTAAGTCTCATTGTGAGCTACTTCCATACATGCTGCGTTGAATTCCCTAATGTGATCTCTAGGGTCCCCTTTCCCTTTGTATTTGTCAAATTTAGGAACTTCAAATCGAAAGGGAAATGATGTCATGTTCAAACTCTTATCAAAGGGGTACGGTGCAATATCTTCTAAAGAATAGGTTTTAGTGTTTGTACCTATCTTGAGAACTGACATTTGTTGCTTTAGACCCTCAAGTTGTTTCCTCATTTCTTCCATAGGAGTGCTTGGGTCTATGGCTTTCTTTCCTTTTTCATTATCATTCTCTGCATTTTGGTCTATGGTTTTCTTTCCCCTTTCTTCATGATTATTCTCCACATTTTCTTGGATTGTGCTTATATCAAAATCTACAAGGAGTTTAATTCCAAGATTGGCAAGATAATAAAAATACTTGTGAGGATCATCATGGAGCACTTTCTCTAACAAGCGTTGGAATTTTTGATCTTGGAGGCTTCCTTGATAATCTTCGTTGGAGATTTCCTCATCACTATCATGAGGAGTGATGATGTGGTTGGATGATCTGGCCATTTCGAGTTGCTTTTTGTATTGAGATCTAGTAAGAACCATGCAAGGTGATGAGGGATGAGGTGGGATGAAACTAGAGATTTTGGCAAGATGTCGATGGAGACTGTTGAGAATAGGATACTTATGGAAAGACTTGGACAAGGGACTTTCTCAATCAATGATTCCAAGTAAGATGACCAATACAAGATGGTAGCCTCTAGTAAGGGTACTCGATACCTGTCTTACTATGTAGGGACTAGTCATGCACCAAGACCACTAGCGAAGTTCTATGACCTACTAGGGTTACTTGAATCTAAAGTGATACGAAAAAGGGGCCTATGCTGACCTAATATGGGATACTTTTGAGCTTGGACTAGGAGGACTCGATAGAAGGTGAATGGGATGACTAATGAAAGAGAGATTTTGACGTGAAATGGATAGAAAAATGACTGCAAGGTAAGACCTGATTTCAGATTTTGAAACTAGACTGAAATGGGTACCTAAAACTGGTAAAGTTTTTCTCTCAAAAATTGTGCAAGTGCTCACTGCCACGTATGCATCGAAATAGATGTGCTATAAATCACAACAAATGCACTGTACTGGTAAAATGTAAATGCATTGTAACAGGTAGAAAAAGTGCTATGGGTCGATACAGATGCACTGCAGGTTGACACAAATGTGCTGCAACAGAGGACAAATGCGTTGCTCTTACTTTTCTCAGTATTTTTACAATTTTTTGGAAATTTTCTAATGTTTTTGGCACTTTGGTTGTAAGAAGGTCTTTTTGATCTAATTTTATAAAATTATGGCAAGAAGACACAACAAACACAAAGAATATTTTTATGGTTTTTTAATTTTTTTGTGATTTTTTTGACTCTTTTTGGACTAAAAGGAAAAAACAAGTACAAATCCTAGGCTTCAAATGGATAATAAGGGTTTTTGGTCACTAGAACAAAGGTGTTTAATGAAGGCAACCATTCAAGTGGTTATACATGTGGTAGCACTACTCTCCATTATGGAGTCTCCTAGCCTACAAGGGTTGCGCCTTGGAGGGTTTTGGGGCAGGTTGGTTGTCGGTATAACACAACTTCACTCGTTGTTTGAAGCTTTTGCTCCAAACACAATTTATTTATAGTGGCTTGGAAGGGCTTGGCATCTAGCTTGTTACCACTTAGGGTCATTCCTACTTGGATGAATGGTATCCAAGAGCAGGCCCCTCTAAAGGAAAAACACATGCGAAAATGATATGTCTGGCATTTTGGTCACCCAAGATAGGGGAGAGCATAGGCCTGGTATCATTCCCAAAACACAGAATACAGTGGTTCTTTTGCCCTAGTTAAAATGAAAAAAACTAGATGAGCTATCTACTTGGGCAAGCATAGAACTTTGAAGTGATTAGCAAGATAGTAATGGTCCAATTTTAACCAAGATAACAATGATGAATTCAATTTTATCCAACATAGCATGAATTGTTAACTTTGAAATGATGGTCAATCAAGATAGCAATGGTTTAGTTTTAACCAAGATAGCAATAATGAGTTCAATTTTATCCACGTAGCATGAGTTGTTAACTTTGAAGTGATGGTGAATCGAGATAGCAATGGTTCAGTTTTACCCAGATAGCAATGATGAGTTCAGTTTTATCCAGATAGCCATAAGTTGTTAACTTTGAAAAGATAGCAATAGCAATGATTTAGTGATATGCAAGATAGCAATGATTCAATTACCACTTTCCTAGTTAAACTATGTGATATTTTCATGAGCATCCATTTTACTTTCCCATTAGAAATCAAAGTGTGAGCTAACAAGTGCAACTATATGAATCTAAACCAGTACCTAGCCTGCAAAACAAATCAAGAGAGTTCCTGCAAAGATGTCAACATTCGCAAAAATCTTCTAGAAAACCCTAAAATCACTGCCTAAAATAGATGTGCCGCTTTAGAGACTGAATGCGTAGAAACAGTGAACAAAAGTGCCATATAAATAATGCGCTAGAACAGAGGACAAAAGCACCAGAAAATAGAGTATATGCATTGATCGAATGTATGCATTGTGGCAGGTAGTAAATGTGCTGGAATAGTGTCTATATGTACTGTAGAAACATATGTCCTGTGACAGGTAACAGAAGCATCAGAACAGAGACTGTATGCGCTACAGAAACATATGCACCATGACAGGTAACATATGTGTGTTAGAATGTATCAGATGCACTATTTTCTCCTGTGTACGGCTTTCTAAAACACAAAAACTTAGTTTTTGGGTTAAATTTGGGGCTAAGCCCCACAGTGGGTGCCAAAAATGTTAAGGGAAAATTGGATTTTAAATGAATAATCAATAATAATCAATATCAAGTTACCCAAAACTCAATAAAATGGTGAACTAAGAAGATTCAATAAACAATGAACAATAACAAAGCAAACCTCCTTATTTCGAAGCTTCCATTGATTGCCTATCACAATCGATCTTGCATGTATGAAATAGGGTCCTCAGAGAGTGCACTTCCTTAATATGCCTCAAGAATGTCAATTGGGAATGGTTATGATAATATCGTAATGAAGAGGAGCTTCACAATGATGGTAGTAGTGCGTAGTGCGTAGTAGCGAATGTGATCACAAGCAATGAAGGAATTGGTGCCAAAGGCGCACTGTAATTCATGCAGAGTAACGATACTTAAAGCTTGGATGAATGAAATGGAGGAATGAGGTTGTACTTATAGACTCGAGAGAAATAAGATCAATAGTATAGAAAGAATGAGAAGATCAACAGTATAGAATGGTTGAGGAATGTGCGTGAATAAGAAGAAGACAAGTGTAACACAAAAGCTATTTTATTTGAGTTAACTACTTTCTTTTCTAAAAATAAGATATGACTTCATAAATTAGAAAGTTTTTTTTCTAATTTAAGAGATATTGATAAAAACAAGGTTGATTGAATAGATAACTCAACTTGAGATTTGCTTTTACATGATTTGAGAGAAATTAAATAATAAATTATTTAATTTTGTGTGCATGAAGAATAAGACTTATTTTTAGAAGATTTCGAAGATATTTGAAGAATTAGAAGATAATAAAGCAAATTAAATAAATAAATTTATTTAATTGTTGTGCATGATTTGGAAGAATAAATAAAATATTTGATTGTATTTTATTTATGGAGATTGAGAGGATTTAAATAAATTTGTTTTGATTTATTCAAATTTGGAAGAATAATTTTGATTTAATTAAATAATTTAAGAATTATTTAATTGTTTGGGAAGAATTGAATTAAATAAAGGATTTTTTTTTATTTTGACTTTAGAAGAGATAATTAAATATTTCAATATTTAATTAATTTAGAGGAATATGAATCGAATAAATAAATTTAATTATTTATTTATTGATAGAGGAAATAGAAGGGAATAAATATTAAGAATATTTATCTAGACCGAATCATGTCATTTTTAGGTGTATACAAGATCAAATATCCCTCTAATGAATTGTTGCAATTGGACAATGTGTCCTTTCAAGTATTCCTGTTTATCTTTATCTTTCTTTAGTATTTCAGTCGTGGCCTGATGCATATCTTCCCATTCATTTATATGTTGTTCTCTGGTTCTGTGGCCTAGATCCAAATTAATTATCTCATAGTCTTCCATAGTTATTCCACCTTTTAACATGTCTTTTTGTGGCATGGGTAGCTCTAGCACTCTAGATCCAGAAGGACCTCTTTCGATAGCTGACATAGTTCTAGCCTTTCTCTTCTCCTTCTGTGGTGTGGATCCACCTAGTAGACTCTTTATAGCAATAGGTATTAATTTCACCTCTACCTTCTCTTTTCTAACTTCAGAGCCCAACCAAACAAGAACCTCTTTGGTAACCTTTTCTATTCTTTCTTCATCTATCACCTCTTCTTGAGGTTTTTCCATTTCTATCTTCTCTATGTGTTGCTCTTGTTATTGAGGAGGTTGAGGTTGAGTTTGAGGTTGAGGTTGAGGGCCTTGTTATGGAATCAGCGGATCATCTTGCTTTTTTGATTCTCCCTCATTATTATCCTCTTCTATTTCAGTGTCTCCTCCTTCATCTTCTATATTCTCTTTTTCTAAAGATTCCTTTTGTTTTTCTTCTTCTGTATTATCATGTTCCACATTCTCTATGTCCATACTCTCTTTTTGCTCCTTATGCTCAATATCATCCTTAGAGACATTTTTTGTTTTACCTGAGTCTTCTTCAAGATTACCTGATGTTTCCCCTATTTCCTTTTCTGGTTCAACTTGCTCTTGCACCTTTTCAGGTTTATTTGTTTGTTCCATCTGTGAAGTTGAACCTATGATTTCCTTAGGTTTCCTTGTATCTTTTTCACTCTCAGGTTTACTTTCTGTATTCTTTCCTTCTTCTGTGTTTTCCTCTTGCTCACTATGTTCACTGTACATATTCAATATATTTAAGACATCAACACTAGAAACATTTATCTCTATTTCTCCTGTAGTTTGGACTGGCTTTTCTATCACAACCTTTTCAGGTGTTTCCTCTTTTTTAGATTCTTCTATCTATTGTGCTACATCTTGCAATTCTTTAATAATTTCAGGGGACACCAATGTACCAAAAGGATCTACTGCCTCTACTCTATCTTGTACATTTTCTTCTACTAATCCCTGACTTTGTTCTATCTCCATATATCCTTGAGTATCTTGCCCTTCTCCTGCACTAGAGTACTCACTTAGTTCCTCTTCATCTTTCCCAATTTCTTCTCTCGCACTGGGCTCTACCTCCCTAACTCCACTGTCACTACTGTCATCTTCCACATTGATAGTCTCAGTTATTCTTTTGGCTTCATGAGATTTTGACTCTTGCAGCTTCTCTTTAGCCAATTCTTTCTTAACCTTTACATATTTTTGCCTTTTCTCTTCTGGTGTGGCCTCACTGGATGTGCCACTCAACTTAGTCTCTACTTGCTGAGCACCTATAACAACACCCTGTATTGGTGTTTGTCCTTTTAGGGTTTCAATGACTACGGCTCTCATGATTTTCTGTCCTATTGACCTCTTAAAAGCTTGGGTCTGCTTTGCTTTGACATCATGGCTAGATGACTCTGCCTCATAAATGTGCCTAAAGATACTGCCACTATCACCCCTAAGGCATATGGATCCATTAGGGTTGCATTCTTATCTTTTTCAATGATCTTTGCTTCTACAACCTTTCTCTTCTTCTCGTAAAACCATTGGAGGTCATCTTGATGCTCTCTCACCCTCTTCTTACCATTCTTTTGAAATGTGGGTTCAATCTCCTTAGCCTTGAGTTCTTCTATTCTATTTTTCAACCATGTTTTGGAAAATAAAATAACTGGTTTGGATAATGTATCCAACAATGTATTCCATGGCTATGTCCAATCAGGTTCACCAATTGGAGCAAGCCTTGCATTCTCATAACTATGATGTAACAACTTATCATCATCTTCAACTTTTGGAGGCACATAGATTTCTCCCATGGTCCTCATCTATTCTACTGTTAGCCTTTGATGAGCTCTTTTCCTCACTTCTTTATCATTTTTGCAATTTGACCAGTAGTCTTCAATATGTACTTGATGCTTGAACTTAGAGTCAATGGTTCTTTGGACTCTATGAAAAGGATCAAAACGTCTTGCTAATTCAAATTCCTCAAAGCCATAATATCTCAATTCTCTTTTTGAACATTCAACCACCTCTTCACTATAGAAAAAATATCTTCCAATTGCCCAAGGAAGTTTAATATTTCCTCTGTTCCACTTCTTCTTATACATCTTGAAAGAATTTAGGTTTTATCTTGAAAACTCCAATACAATTAACTTAGTTGATGGATATCTGGACAACATGAATGGCTTCCCCTCAAAACCCTCAGTTCTAATATATGTAAAGTTTTAGAATTGTATATACCAAGAACTGTGTAACCCAATAGTATTATTTGCATCTTCAGATAACCTTTTATCTTTTTCTCCCTTTAAAACTCTTACCATGTAAGTATAAAATACATCATTTACCAAGGCATACTTTCTCAATGCATTATCCTCCTACAAATCTGGATAATGGTGATAGACTAATTTCTAATCTGGGCCATTCCCCATGGTCCCAACTCTATCAATTCCAATTATGTATGGCTGAATCATTGATGCACATGAATATAACACATATGATGATAAATAAAAAGGCATCATCTTTTATTTTCTCAACATGGCCTACTTCCATATGGTTGTATTGATAGTCTTGGCCCAATGAATTTGTCCATCTTCCTTTTTTGCTTCCCTCATAAATTGAATGATAGTGAACATCCAGGGTTCACATTTTGTTGCATCTCTCAACCCTACTAGTCTACTCATCATGGTAATCATTAAATGTATCTCCTCTTTAAAATCTATCCTGTGAAGATTTCTTGGCACTCTTCCTACAACCTTAGGTTTATTTTCTACATTGTACCAGCTGGAGAAGATTTTACTCTTGTAGTCTCTTTCATTTCTGTTAAAATCTTCTGTGTATTGGTCTATGTCTATATCCACCATTTTCTCTTGAATTTCCAGACCAAATGTCCTTGCTATCCCTTCTGTAGTCAAATCTGCAAGCACCCAGTCTTCATGTATTACTTTTCTGGTATTTACATCATATTTGTATTTGCATTCCAAAACCAAATCCTTAGCCTCCATGGCTAATGGAAAAATTGCAGCCTTGTATAATCCACTATCCCAAATGTATTTCATGTTTGGGGTAGCATCTATCGCTGTAATCTTCTGAAGAATACCCTCTATATCATAGGATCCTACATTCGTATCAGTTCTAACTCTGCTTGTGCCAAGCAAGGTTGGATACCCTCTGTGCATCAACAATTCTTCCTTTTCTAGTTCCTTTCATGGCTTTCTTTCTTTCTTTACCTTTTCTTCATCCCTTGGATCTACTTTCTTTTGTTTCGGGGCCATCCTGTGAAAAATCACATATTTAACTTCCTGTTTTTACTTCATTTACCTAGGGTTTTACTATGAATTTCTTACATTTTACCTTTACCTTAACCCTTTTGTCTTTTTCTATTTTAAAATTTCATATTATTTAACACAAATCAACTAATTTCCTTAATCAAATATAGTAATTTGTCACTTTCTTGCATTTTTAAATGAAATTATTGATAATCCATTTTGTATTTTTAATTAACTAAATTGTAATGGTGTTCAAGATAAATACATGTATTTGTGACAGCTCAACCTTACAAACATTGACCCACTTTACTGTGTTTTTTGATCTGTTCCCATTCTGGAATTCCATTCAGCAATGAACTTTTTGTTCAATCTGTGCAATAATTCTCTTTCTCTGCAATTTTAATTTTCATGATGCAATTTTAAAAGAAAAACAATCTTTATTTACCCTAACGTGTTAAAATTCATCCTTTCGATGTTAGTTCTGCATTAAATGTGACATTGGATGCACATACGACTTCAGCTATCTATTTTAACCTTCTATTTTGAACATTGTATCCGTTAGTCTGCCCTTTGCATACATATCATTTTTTGTATGTCACTTTGTATATCATTTTTTTGTATATCGCTTTGTATGTCTTTAATATACAAGCCTACATATGCAACGGGTTATAAAATAATGTTACCTTTTACTTTATGTTCAACTTTGTATCTTCCGTTTGTATGTCACAATGTATAAAAAATAGATACAAACCATTATACAAATGCAACATATACAAACCATTCACTTTTTATTTCCCGACAATGCACTTTTACCTATTTGTATATCGGGATTGTATGTATATAATCTTTCATACATACCAAAATCTTAATCATATTTCATCCCTTTTTGAACTCCACATTAAGTTTTACCTTTTCATCTCTTGTATCTTTCTTTTGTATCTCCACTTGCATCTTCCCTTTGTATATGCAACATACAACTGCGAGGTACAATCGTCCACTCTACTTACCCACTTGTATCTTTTTGAAGCAATAATAATTGTATCTGCACCTAGATACAAACCTTCATACATGCAAACTTTTATACAACCATATTGGACTTTTGACTTTCATTAACCATATTGCATAATCTTTTCAAGTCCATGCATGTATATTAAGCAAATGTATACTTTTCCAAAATGCATTAAGAAACAATGCATCGCTTACATCAGATTTGAATAACTTTTGGAATCCGTAATTGTATGTACCTTAAAGATGCAAATCTGAAACATACAAACATACAAACTGCGTGAAATACCCTTTCCTCACCTTAATAAACCACATTGTATACCACCCTCAGGTACATGCATGCATATGACCTTGTATATCGTTTGCACTTATGTTGATCATACATACAAACCCACATATAATGCGGATCTGATGACTTTATTTATTCAACTTTTGAAAACCTATCAGGTCTAACTTGCATACAAAGGATACAAACATTGAGCATATGCATGCAAGTTATCTAAATACAAAATCTAATTGTACTCATCATGACTTATACAAAGACCTCACATACAAATGACTTTGTATATGACATACAAACCCCAAGATGATGCATTTTACCAAAAAACACATATCTCACAGAATATTGGGAATTTCTTATTGGTTCAAAAAACAACCTTAACTCATTTTTCACACATAATTCACCAATACTCTCACCTTGTACTTAATGCTAGATCTTTTCAATTTTCAACATGGTTTATATTACTTACCCTTTTTCCCTTTACCACCAAGAAAGACCACACAGCAAACGAAAAGCAACAGCCACAACAAGGGTCCTCATTTTGCTAAGAGGTAAAATGGGGCATGTTGTGAACATCACAACAACTAGCAACCAAACAAAACAACTAAATTTAAATTATTCAAAGAAAACCTAATGAAATAAATCCATAACTTCCAACTTTTTGTACGTAAACCATTATTCAATTTGGACCAAATGGATTTAATAAGGTGCATGAACTTTCAATAGAGTTTAAATGTGTGCATGTGATTAATAATCCTCATCTTGAAAATGAGTTGAAAACACTAGTGCCTGGTGTTAAACTACATAGTTGATGTCATTCCCTCATAGCCAACCGGATAGAGCCTTGCTGCCAATAGGCGTCCATAGCCCTTGTAACATCCAAATCCGAAATGACTAGAAGTAACTAAGTTTTCACAACGGTAAATTTTTTTTTAACTAGGAAATCACATGCAAAAGTTACTCATCTATAATCCATTACAACATTTTTCATTTTATCATATACATAATCTCATTTTCATAAAGCTGAAAGAAATGATATACATTAAACATTTTGTTTTCTAACAAATGAAATTTTCTTGAAACAACATATATTGGAAACATACCATTATCATGCATCTCGATTGTCGATCCATCACATTCAAGACTCGGTATTCCTCAGTATTTAGAAGAGAAAGTGTCTTCAAGGAGCTTAACCTCCAACCACAGACCGTCGGTCTCCCGCACTCCTTCCTAACCGGAAGTGGCCCTACCCTACTCAAGAGGATAGACTTAGGATAACCATCGGTGTTTGCCATCTAAGCTCTGGTGTTGTAACCTACGTGTCTTGTTATCGCGCAGATCCCTAGAACCCTCTAGTCATGCATGATACTCCACAAGAAACACCATCTAGTTATGGTGAACGTTCGATGCACTTGAGGATAGTACATCACCTTGGCCAAAGGATTTGCTTTTAATTAGCGTTCTAAGAATGCATGAACTTGGTTCACCCACTCTACTCGACTTGAACTGGTCGAAATCCTACAGTTTCCTATTTGTATAGTTTTAACTATTTGACGACCTTGATGACCTCAAGGGTTTAGGATATCCTCCTACAATAGCACATGGCACACTTTTTACTCTAATCTCAAGTTCAGAGTTTCATAATCCATTTTCATGTAAAAACATTGCTTATAAGTGCCCACTCCTAAGTGGTTTCATATTTGTTTACTTGGTTCCCATGTTTACACAACATACTCAAATATTTAAAGCCATTTCCCGTTATCCCAAAATTCGAGGATTCTAGACTCATATGGTCTACAAGGTATAACGAGTCTAGCACCGTTGCATGCAACGTAATTTCAACTCACATGCAGGTTTTCCACTCTACTTGCTTGTTTCAAATCCATGATGGTTTCCTAATCATTACTAAAACTTTAACTCCCTACTTCAATTTTCCATGTCATTAATTTCACATGTTTCATCAAGATGAGAGTCGTAAATAAAATATAAATGATTATGGAATCTTTCTTATGTCAATAGAGATGACCAACGCATGGTCGACCTCTAACTAAAGATGTATGATGGTTAAGACATCAGTTGTTTACAACCGCATTTTTTGGCTATCAAACACACTAATTTTACGTCAAAACGTGCTTAAAAACTATGGTTATGACTCCTACACAGCATGCACGTGGAACAACGTGTTTACTTGCTGTGTAGCTATCGTTCAAGGAAGGTAAATTACATCTTGCATCAAGATAAGTTCGTTCCTAAATGAATATACGTTAGAGAACTACGTTCTTACATTACACCGTTTAATTTATGGCAAAAATGCTACAATTTCTGAGTTTACGAATTCTAGAAGATAGCATACTTCTTTTTTTGAGTTTTTAAATCACAAACACAGTGATGATACTATTACATGGATTGACCGCACATAGATATCATACTAGGTTTACGTTGTCATACATTTCTTCTCATTTTAAATGTATTGATCTTTTGCAAAAGTGAGACTTACTTACTTATTGGTCTAAACTAAGAAAAATAAAGAAGGAAATTAACCTGTTGATGAAAATGGAGGTTGCTGTGGCAATTCCACGTTCTCCTCTACTTTTCTTCAAAACTATCTCTTTTATCTCCTTCTAAAATAACGATAGTCCACACTAAACAGACCCCTCTCTCTGCCGGACACTATTCAAGTCAAGGCAGGCTCCTTACTTAGATATCGATCACCCTCAGACAACTACAGATTTCCTTAGATATCTCTCCCTTTGTTTCTTTCTACTCAGAAAAGGGATCGCTCCTTAGAAGTAAACAATCACTCCTTCCCTCACTCATGCTTGCCAACTTCTACCAAAAGCTCTCACCCTTCCACGATGCAGAAGTATAATGAATTTTGTTTCTCTCTCTCTCTCTCTCTGATTTCCTTCTTCCCACACCCTGACAGCCACTCCAACCAAACTCTCTTACTACTAAAAACTCTCTCCAACCCTCTCTCACTGCCGTTTTTCCTTTCTTCACAATGCAGGCCCCCCGTAAGCCCGTCTCTCTCTCTGTCGTTTCTATCCTACACTTCGTAGCCTCTTTCCCACTTTTCTCCTTCTGCCTTCACCGTTACTTCTCCCCTTTACTAGCCCATGACGGCCTTTTTCCCAGTTTTCCTCTGCCACTCGCCATCGAATCTCCTTACTTTCCTTTTCCCATCTCACTCTTCTCACTATCTCCGGCCTCTCTTCCCTACTTCGAAGGAACTCCCACTCTCCAGTTTCCTTGCCACACAACGTCAGTTACATTGTTCCATTCCCCACTCACAACGGATTCCCTCTCCCATCACTCTCTGCCACGTTTTAGAAGGAATCCGCTCCTCTAAGACTATGGTTTGATAACCTCTCAACAACAGCAACCCTTTGATTTCGCCCCCTCATCTATGAGACAGTTTCGGCATTAAATTCATCGGTTATACTTCTTTTACGACCGCTGAGCTGGCTCTCTCTCTCTCTCTCTCTCTCCCATGGTGAATTAGAATCTAAACTCTCATAAGGAGGCTAAGCATAAAGGTTTGAATGGGAAAATGGTTTTTAATAACGTTGCACAACTTAACAATCAACAAGAATATCAAGGAAAGAAAAGAATACATGGCATAAAATCTAAGCCATTCTTGCAAGGTTACACACGCTTGGCATCTCAACATCACACAATTGCTTACATAAGGACACACGTCATGATGACATGCATAGGCCCAAGGTTCACGGATTACCATGGTAAACGTTTAACTCATTGCGACAGATCCAAACATGGTGAAGACTTCGTTGACCAAAACTCACTCGAACACAAAGCATCTAAAAGCTAAAAGAGAGGTTAAACTTGACAAGATGATGGTTAACAAGTGTCTAGAGCAACTTTTTGGCCAAAAAGGAAAAGAATAAATTCACAACACAAGTTCGACGCGTTTTACGACAATCATGACGGATTGATCATAACGCAACGTTAGACGGACCAAGCCGACTTCTCACACATTTCAACTACGAGACGTGAATTACAATTTTTCCACAAGATGGTTCAATAAATACTTATAAATGAAAATATTAAACATCTAAATAAGTTGACTTTCTATGATGGACTTACAACGACATCGACGACTCTAAGATTCTACATGACGACTTTCGACTAGGATATCACACTTTATCCTTTGACGTCGACATCTAGCTAACTAACCCAATCGACAAACAAGACTAACTGGTTGGTTCCAAGGTTTATCTACCTGTTTGGCGATCTCAATAACAAACACCCATGGTTAATTTCCAGAGTCTATACACTCTCTCGAAGATACTTTCTCTTCCCGTCGAACACGGTCCACCTGTTCCTGCATCGACAGACTCACATACAATTTTGTGGTCAAAGCACCTATGTTCAAATCAAAACATAATATATCCAAACATCATTGCATTTATTATAAAGACATTTAGTCTACAATATCACCTTGATCGTAATCATTAGATTCAACAATTCAATATAACAACTTTGTAAGATAAATCGTCAATTTCCATGTCATTCACAACATATTAAATTACTAAAATTCGCAAGAAAGTAAATAGCATAATTGTTTTCAAAAAGAGGGATGTGACATATCCTTCCCCTTTAAAAATCATCGTCCCCGATGATTAAGTTTATCAAACAAAAACTTAACTTAAAACAAACTTTCTATAATGCAACATTAATGTCTTTAAAAAGTTTTGGAAATCTTTGATAAATGTCTTTGTAGTCTTCCCAAGTGGCGCTATCCTCACCATATTGGTCCCACTGTATTTTGCATTGCAAAACTTCTCGATTACGTAAACGAAGTTTACGCATTTCGAGCACCTTGAGTGGCTCGATCACAACCACCTTGGGTTCTTGCATCTGTAAGGAATCCTAGTTTAGGATGTGGTTATCACCTACATAATATTTCTTTAAATACGAAACATGAAAAACATTATGAATCTTAGACAAGGCTGGAGGTAGAGCAACTTTGTAGGCAACCGGATTGATAACCTCAAGAACTTTGAAAGGTCCGACATAACAAGGAGCCAATTTCGAAGATTTACCAAACTTTATAGAACTATTTTGGGGTTTCACTCACAAAAGCACTTTCTCGCCAACAGAGAAGTGTCTAGGCACTTGCTTGCGATCTGCATAACTCTTTTGCCTATCATTGGCTTCTGCCAACCTCTTCCTAATCACTTTAACTTTTTCTTCCATATCAGCAAGCATTTCAGGTCCAATGCTTATCCTATCTTCCAACTTATCCTAGCTTATAGGAGTTCTGCATTTCCTTCCGTATAATGCTTCGAATGGCGCCATCTTAATGGCAGAATGATAGGAATTGTTATAAGCAAATTCGACAAGAGGTAGATATTCCTCCCATCTGTATTGCTGATCCATGCAATACATTCTTAAAAGGTCTTCTAATACCTGATTCACTCTTTCCGTCTGTCCATCAGTTTCGGGGTGATAAGCAGTACTTATATTTAGTTTAGTCCCTAATGCAAAAAATAAGGTTTGCCAAAACCGTGATGTTATCTGAGCATCTCTATCAGATATTATCTTTTCAGGCACCCCATGCAATCTGAAAATTTCTTGCACAAATTTGTGAGCCAAAAGATGTGCTCCATTTGTCAAGTTTCCCGTTATGAAATGTGTAACCTTGGTTAGTTTATCCACAACAACCAATATTGCATCATGCCTATTCTTAGACATTGGTAACCCCTGGACAAAATCCATACTAATAACTTGCCATTTCCATTCCGGAATATCATGTGGGTACAACAACCCAGCAGGATGTTGGTGTTCTGCCTTAACTCTCTGACATTCCAAACAACTAGCTACAAACTTTGCAGCATCGCTTTTCATTCCCTTCCAGAAATATAGCGGATTTACATCCGCTAACAGTTTAGTTACACCAGGGTATCCAGAGTAAGGAGCACAGTGAACTTCCTTCCACACAAGGTTTCTAAGTTCAACTGAATCAGGAACATATATTCTTCCCTTGAATCTCATCAATCCATTGGATTCAAAACTGAATCCGTCATATCTTGGGTCCTTAGGGTTTGAGTACAGAGCTTGTTTCACTTGTTCATAATACTCATCCCTAGATAAGTTTTGCAATACTAAGTCTTTAAAGTTAGCATGTATGGAAATTATAGAGGCTATATGCCTTCTTCTGCTTAAGGCATCCGCTACTCAGTTTTCCTTGCCCTTGATATAAGAAATTTCAAAGTCATAATCGGCTATTAGTTCCAACCATCTCCTTTGCCTTGCATTGAGATTAGGTTGTGTGAATATGTAGCGAAGGCTTTGGTGATCTGATTTTAAAATAAAAGTCCTTCCCAACAAATAATGTCGCCACATCTGAAGGGCGTGAACCACTGCTGCCATCTCTAGGTCATGAGGAGCGTAGTTCTACTCATAATTTTTCAGCTTCCTTGACTGATAGGCTACTACCTTGCCATCTTGCATAAGCACACCTCCCAATCCTTCCCCCGAGGCATCAGTGATAACTTCAAACTCTCCCTCAGGATCTGGAACTTTTAGAATTGGAGCAGTTGTTAATTTTTCTTTTAACATGTCAAAAGCCTTTTGACATTCCGTCCAAACAAACCTTTTTCCTTTTCTCGCAAAGAGGTAATGGGGCTAGCTATGCTTGAGAAATTCAACACAAATTTCCTGTAATACCCTACCAATCCCATGAAACTTCATACTTCTGACACATTGGTAGGTTCAGGCCATTCCATAATAGCTTTTATTTTGGCCGGATCAACTGATATCCCATCGGCTGATATTGTGTGCCCTAAATACTGTACTTCTTTCTGAAAGAAAATGCACTTGGAGAGTTTCGCATACAATTTATGTTCTCTTAACCGTTGCAAAACTATTTGAAGATGTCGTGCATGCTCCTCTTCATCCTTGGAATAGATCAGAATATCATCAATGAAGACTAGTACAAACTTATCAAGACAATCTCCGAATACACTATTCATGAGATTCATGAAAGCAGCAGGTGCGTTGGTCAAACCAAACGGCAACACTGTGAACTCATAATGTCCATACCTCGTTCTAAAAGCTGTCTTGGGAATGTCTTCGTCTTTCAACCTTAATTGATGGTATCCAAATCTCAGATCTATCTTGGAAAAGACCGATGCGCCACGCATTTGGTCAAATAGATCATCAATTCGTGGCAAGGGATACTTGTTCTTTATAGTTGCCTTGTTAAGCATCCTATAATCTATGCACAACCTTAAAGTTCCATCTTTCTTTTTGACAAAGATAACCGGGGTTCCCCATGGTGATACACTTGGCCTAATCAAATTCTTAGACAAAAGCTCCTACAACTGAGCTTTTAATTCCATAAGTTTTGTGGTAGTCATACGATACGGAGCTTTAGAGATTGGCTCTGATCCTAGTTTAATGTCTATGCCAAAGTCAAATGTTCTCTTCAGAGGTAAGCCTGGTAACTCCTCAGGAAATACATCTCTGAAGTTGCACAAAAATGGATATCTTTCCTCAAAAGATTGCTTCTCTGAGGTTTCCTCTGCTAGGTCCATCTTGACTGCAAAAAGTTGGCATCCCTTTCGCCTAGCCCGCTTTAGTTGTTTAGAAGAAATGGATCTAACCCTTATTTCCCTTTGAATTCCTTGGAGATTCACTATTTTGCCCGTCTCATCCAGACACTCAATGGTTTTATGAAAGCAATCTACTTTGGCTCGATGTTTCCACAACCAGCTCATTCCTAGGATGACATCGTAGGACCCTAAAGGCGCTACGTATAAGTTTGCCTCAGTGGTGAAGTTAGAAACATCAATCCTAGCTTTGAACAAACATTGCTCTACCTGAGCCTTTGAATTATTTGCATACTCTATTGTCCAAGGTTTTGACATAAAACCAGCTTTTCTAGAAAATTTACCTAAGACTCTAGGTGACACAATTTTCTGTTGCACCAGTATCAAATAGAATAGAAACAAGAACTCCAAATAAGGTACCTGTCATCTCAATAGGAGTGATTTGATACTCCGCTTGCCGATTGTCAAGAGCGGCATGAATCCTTTGCTAAAAGGCTTCCTGTTGTGAAGGAAGCTCTGTGTTCCTAGGCCTCCCATTCGGCTTCTTGTTGGGGCAATGGTTGGCATAATGATCTCCTCCACAAGAAAAGCATCCTCCTATAGGTCCTCGCTTCTCAGATGGCCTACTTGCAGAATCACCATTCTTCTTAAAATTTGTATTTCTCTTAAAATCTTCACCTCTACGCTCATAACCAAATCCTCCTTGATTCTTTCGATTTCCCCTATCAAACCTTCTGTTTCCATACCCCTTATCATTTTTCCTTTTAAAAGGCTGACCATTGTAGTTCTTATCAAACTTCTTGCGTTTCTTGTCATGGTAAGCAGAGATAGATTTAATCTTTTGCTCCTATTTTATTGCTTTTTCATAAACTTGATCCATTGTGCTTGGACCATGCACCTCCACCTCACCACCGATCTGAGGATTGAGTCCCATGATGAACTTTCTGATTCGGAACCTTTCGTCCTTTTGGTATTGGGGAACATACTTCAGCAACCTAGTGAATTTTTCTGCATACTCGACCACAGATAGTTCACCTTGCCTAAGGTTTTGAAAATATGTTAGCTTTTGATCAAAATACAACTGTGGTAACCACCGTTTTCAGAATAGTTCCACGAACTCATCCCATGTCACCTTCAAGGGACTTAATTCCAACTCCATTTTCTTATTCATCCACCAAGTGGACGCTTCCCCAGATAGCTGATAGGCTCCCCACATGGCTTTAGTAACCTCAGAGTAGTTTCTGATCTCAAAATATTTCTCCATCTCCATCAACCATGCTTCAACTGCATCTCCAGTTTTCATTCTGTCGAACTTTGGAGGGTTAACCTTCTTCATATCCTTAGATAACTCTAATGCAAGTTTATCCTTGGTTTTTCTTTGGGCTTCACCATCGTCAGGATGTTCACTTGTCATGCCATTATCCCAATGTTTACTCTTGCTTGTGTAATGTGAGTTCTCGTTTCCACCCTCTGTGTTGCCAGTTTCATCCATTTTCCTTTCCAGTTTGTTCAACCTTTCCTTGGTTTTCGTGAGCATGTTGAGGATCCTATCCAACTTGTCAGTGGAGTTTTCCTGAGAGTTATGACCTTCCCGATCCTCCCCTTTATTAAACCCTGATTGGTCCATGCTAGTTTAATTTCACACCTGATTAAACATATGCTAATCAGTTTTGCACTTATTAAATTAAACAACATCAAAAGAACACAACATTTGATCATAATAAACCAAAATTTTGTCTTTATTCATTTTGCAAAATTGTTTCAACATCAATAGAGATAGACAAATCTCATGTTTCTACATAGTGTTATCTAGTGGAGTGTAACCTTCAGATTCATTGTCTGACACATAATCACGAGGTGTATACCCCTCAGACTCACTATCAGAAGATAACTCAATAATCTCAGCTCTAGGTACCACATGTGGATCTCTAGTGATCATGGGTATAGTACTAGGTACACTCTTAGGTACACTAACAGGTACACTATCAGTTACAATCCAGGAGCAGTGGTTGATCATGGTTCGAACCGCCATCACTGCTCCCTCTAGGAGTTCTCTCCTCACTCGCTTAAGTCATGACATTGCATTGGCTAAGGTTTCCACATCATCAAGCCATATGTCATTTTCGTCATTGGTTTTCTCTATGGTCTTGATCATCGCAAGTCATTTCTGCTTAGCTTACAGATAACGCTTCTTATCCGTGAAAGATTTTCTTGTGGTTTTCTTGGTGTATACCATCCTGGCACAATAAACCAAATCATTAGCTTCCCGCATAATGATGATTTCCTAATCAGGTTAATGGACTCATCAGCCCTAGTGCTGAACCAACTTGGCTCTGATACCATATGTAACATCCAAATCTGAAATGACTAGAAGTAACTAAGTTTTCACAATGGTAATTTTTTTTTTACTAGGAAATCACATGCAAAAGTTACTCATCTATAATCCAATACAACATTTTTCATTTTATCATATACATAATCTCATTTTCATAAAGCTGAAAGAAATGATATACATTAAACATTTTGTTTTCTAACAAATGAAATTTTCTTGAAACAACATATATTGGAAACATACCATTATCATGCATCTCGATTGTCGATCCATCACATTCAAGACTCGACATTCCTCAGTATTTGGAAGAGAAAGTATCTTCAAGGAGCTTAACCTCCAACCACAGACTGTCAGTCTCCCGCACTCCTTCCTAACCGGAAGTGGCCCTACCCTACTCAAGAGGATAGACTTAGGATAACCATCGGTGTTTGCCATCTGAGCTCTGGTGTTGTAACCTACATGTCTTGTTATTGCGTAGATCCCTAGATACCCTCTAGTCATGCACGACACTCCACAAGAAACGCCATCTAGTTACGGTGAACGTTCGATGCACTTGAGGATAGTACATCACCTTGGCCAAAGGATTTGTTTTTAATTAGCGTTCTAAGAATGCATGAACTTGGTTCACCCACCCAACTTGACTTGAACTGGTCGAAATCCTACAGTTTCCTATTTGTATAGTTTTAACTATTTGACGACCTTGATGACCTCAAGGGTTTAGGATATCCTCCTACAATAGCGCATGGTGTACTTTTGACTCTAATCTCGAGTTCAGAGTTTCATAATCCATTTTCATGTAAAAACATTGCTTATAAGCGCCCACTCCTAAGTGGTTTCATATTTGTTTACTTGGTTCCCATGTTTACACAACATACTCAAATATTTAAAGCCATTTCCCGTTATCCCGAAATTTGAGGATTCTAGACTCATATGGTCTACAAGGTATAACGAGTCTAGCACCGTTGCATGCAACGTAATTTCAACTCACATGCAGGTTTTCCACTCTACTTGCTTGTTTCAAATCCATGACGGTTTCCTAATCATTACTAAAACTTTAACTCCCTACTTCAATTTTCCGTGTCATTAATTTCACGTGTTTCATCAAGATGAGAGTCGTAAATAAAATATAAATGATTATGGAATCTTTCTTATGTCAATAGAGATGACCAACGCATGGTCGACCTCTAACTAAAGATGTATGATGGTTAAGACATTAGCTGTTTACAACCGCATTTTCTAGCTATCAAACACACTAATTTTATGTCAAAACGTGCTTAAAAACTATGGTTATGACTCCTACACAGCATGCACGTGGAACAACGTGTTTACTTGCTGTGTAGCTATCGTTCAAGGAAGGTAAATTACATCTTGCATCAAGATAAGTTCGTTCCTAAATGAATATATGTTAGAGAACTGCGTTCTTACATTACAACGTTTAATTTATGGCAAAAATGCTATAATTTCTGAGTTTACGAATTCTAGAAGATAGCATACTTCTTTTTCTAAGTTTTTAAATCACAAACACAGTGATGATACTATTACATGGATTGACCGCACATAGATATCATACTAGGTTTACGTTGTCATACATTTCTTCTCATTTTAAATGTATTGATCTTTTACAAAAGTGAGACTTACTTACTTATTGGTCTAAACTGAGAAAAATAAAGAAGGAAATTAACCTGTTGATGAAAATGGAGGTTGCTGTGGCAATTCCACATTCTCCTCTGCTTTTCTTCAAAACTATCTCTTTTATCTCCTTCTAAAATAACGACAGTCCACACTAAACAGACCCCTCTCTCTGCCGGACACTATTCAAGTCAAGGCAGGCTCCTTACTTAGATATCGATCACCCTCAAACAACTACAGACTTCCTTAGATATCTCTCCCTCTGTTGCTTTCTACTCAGAAAAGGGATCGCTCCTTAGAAGTAAACAATCACTCCTTCCCTCACACATGCTTGCCAACTTCTACCAAAAACTCTCACCCTTCCACGATGCAGAAGTATAATGAATTTCGTTTCTCTCTCTCTCTGATTTCCTTCTTCCCACACCCCGACAGCCACTCCAACCAAACTCTCTTAATACTAAAAACTCTCTCCAACCCTCTCTCACTGCCGTTTTTCCTTTCTTCACAATGCAGGCCCCCCGTAAGCCCGTCTCTCTCTCTCTGTCGTTTCTATCCTACACTCCACAGCCTCTTTCCCACTTTTCTCCTTCTGCCTTCGCCGTTACTTCTCCCCTTTACCAGCCCACGACGGCCTTTTTCCCAGTTTTCCTTTGCCACTCGCCATCAAATCTCCTTACTTTCCTTTTCCCATCTCACTCTTCTCACTATCTCTGGCCTCTCTTCCCTACTTCGAAGGAACTCCCACTCTCCGGTTTCCTTGCCACACAACGTCAGTTACATTGTTCCATTCCCCACTCACAACGGATTCCCTCTCCCATCACTCTCTACTACGTTTTAGAAGGAATCCGCTCCTCTAAGACTGTGGTTTGATAACCTCTCAACAACAGCAACCCTTTAATTTCGCCCCCTCATCTATGAGACAGTTTTGGCATTAAATTCATCGGTTATACTTCTTTTACGAACGCTGAGCTGGCTCTCTCTCTCTCTCTCTCCCATGGTGAATTAGAATCTAAACTCTCATAAGGAGGCTAAGCATAAAGGTTTGAATGGGAAAATGGTTTTTAATAACGTTGCGCAACTTAACAATAAACAAGAATATCAAGGAAAGAAAAGAATACATGGCATAAAATCTAATCCATTCTTGCAAGGTTACACACACTTGGCATCTCAACATCACACAATTGCCTGCATAAGGACACACGTCATGATGACATGCATAGGCCCAAGGTTCACGGATTACCATGGTAAACGTTTAACTCACTGCGACAGATCCAAACA
The DNA here is from genome assembly GCA_027924645.1 of Cunninghamia lanceolata. Taxonomy (NCBI): domain Eukaryota; kingdom Viridiplantae; phylum Streptophyta; class Pinopsida; order Cupressales; family Cupressaceae; genus Cunninghamia; species Cunninghamia lanceolata. The sequence continues at coordinate 4,726,954 of BSBN01001020.1, read as the reverse complement.
TGGTGAAGACTTCGTTGACCAAAACTTACTCGAACACAAAGCATCTAAAAGCTAAAAGAGAGGTTAAACTTGACAAGATGACGGTTAACAAGTGTCTAGAGCAACTTTTTGGCCAAAAAGGAAAAGAATAAATTCACAACACAAGTTCGACGCATTTTACGACAATCACGACGGATTGATCGTAACGCAAACAAGTTCTTACAACGTTAGACGGACCAAGCTGACTTCTCGCACATTTCGACTACGAGACGTGAATTACAATTTCGCCACAAGATGGTTCAATAAATACTTATAAACGAAAATATTAAATGTCTAAATAAGTCAACTTTCTATGATGGACTTACAACGACATTGACGACTCCAAGATTCTACATGACGACTTTCGACTAGGATGTCACACTTTATCCTTTGACGTCAACATCTAGCTAACTAACCCAACCGACAAACAAGACTAACTGGTTGGTTCCAAGGTTTATCTACCTATTTGGCGATCTCAGTAACAAACACCCATGGTTAATTTCCAGAGTCTATACTCTCTCTCGAAGATACTTTCTCTTCCTGTCGAACACGGTCCACTTGTTCCTGCATCGACAGACTCACATACAATTTTGTGGTTAAAGCACCTATGTTCAAATCAAAACATAATATATCCAAACATCATTGCATTTATTATAAAGACATTTAGTCTACAATATCACCTTGATCGTAATCATTAGATTCCACAATTCAATATAACAACTTTGTAAGATAAATCGTCAATTTCCATGTCATTCACAACATATTAAATTACTAAAATTTGCAAGAAAGTAAATAGCATAATTGTTTTCAAAATAGGATGTGACAACCCTGGCAAGGTTATCGTTACAATTCTCCTAAGTAGAGCCCCACTGCCAGCAACCATTTATAGCCCTGGTAGAGTTACTTAGATGGCTTAAATTTGGATTTTCAACAAAAATCCCCTTTTATATTTATAACTCTTTCTAGCATCAAAAATTCATAAGATATTATCATTGTAAGTTTATGATGCAAGGTATGATCACTTGCTAAAAATTAAGCTGAGAATTGCAATGGTAGAAAGGGCGACCTCTAATTTTTCACTTAACACCTACACTGGTATGTTCAACAGACCCAAGGATTTTAGGTGTGTCATCGTGAGAAACTTCCCTTGAATACTCAATTCATAGTTATTGAATAAAAATTTTCACAAGTCAATCAATTATTTACATTCATAAAAGTCACAACAAGTTATGTCTAAGTTTTAAATGATTAACTTGAATGCTTTGAATTTGCTATTATTTTCAGTGGTTACTAATTTGCTTCTGCATACCTCAAATCAAAACAAACATCCCTGCCAAGGAAACACAGCAGACAAACCAACCAATCTAAACAAAACAAAAATAAAACACACACTATACACTATTTACAATATGATACACAATAGGACAGACCCTGTCTTCTCAAGCTTGGAATTAATGTTTCAAATGTTAGCCATTAACAGGTAATGACACATCTTCCCTAGTTAAAGTCTTGAGCCTAAAAGTATTGTCTCCTATTATCTCTGCGATCTGTACTAGACCTAACCATAATCAGTCAAATTTCCCATGGTTTCCCTTCTTTTCATGTGCTTTATCCCAACACAACACTAGGTCTGATATTTTGAATGTTTTAACTCTTGCTCTTTTATCAAACCACCTTTTGACTATTGCTTGATGTTTAGCAAATTTATCTATGGCTTGATCTCTCTTTTCATCCAATTGTAACATTTGGACCAATCTAGCTTCTCTATGATCATCCATGCCTAAATACTCGTTAGCAAATTTCCAAGTAGGTATTCTTAAATTTACTGGAAGTATGGGATCAGTCCCATAAACTAGGTGATAAGGTGCATTACCTAAGGTTGTCTTAACCTTCATCCTATCTACCAACAATGCATACTTCAGCAGTGTATTCCATTCTTTTGGGTTTTTTACAATTAATTTCTTGATGATATCCAACAAGATCTTGTTAGTAGACTCATCCAACCCATTGCCCCAAGGGTAATAATTTGAAGAAAACTTTAAAACTATTCCATATTCAAATGTCTATTTAGAAAATTTCAGAGAAGAAAAGACAGGACCATTATCACATACCAAAGAATAGGGAGCCCCAAACCTTGTAATGATGTTTTCTTCTAGAAATTTGATGAGCACCTCAGTAGTAGAGAACTTACAACACGTGGCTTCTGTCCACCTTGTACAATAGTCTGTCACTATCAGTATAAATTTGTGCCCAGCAGATGATGGAGGATTTATGACTCCAATGAAATCTAAGCCCCACTGTGGAATTGGCCTAGACTCAATAATTGGCTGTAATGGATTAGCCAAATTCCTTCCCTTGTCTGCTGTAGTCTGACAGGTGTGACAACTTCGAATATGGCTTTCTATATCTTTAAACATTGTTGGCCAATAATAGCCAGCTCTCAAAATCTTATGAGTAGTAGCCAAATGAGAACCATGAGCGGTTCCATATTTATCATGCAACTCTAACAATACCTTATCTCCTTCCACTCTGTTCAAACACCTCAATTATATACCTTCATGATTCTTTTTGAACAAAAGACCTCCTTGTACCATATATCTTTGTGATTTTATCTTCAAGGCTCTCCTCTAAGAGGAATTCATCTTATTTGGATATTTTCTTGATATTAGGAATGTGTTTAAATCAGTGTACTAACATGATGTATCATTAGAATTTAATACATACTGCTGCTTCACCAAATTTGGATTTGTATTGGCTATTGTCTATACTAGTGCTTGACCTCGAACTAACTTCATTAAAATGATCTCCATATAAAATTCTTGCAATACTGTAATCCATTTGGCCCTTTTCTCTCTAGGCTCATTTTGCATCAGCAACATTTTCACTGCTACATCTAGTACTATGGCCTTAACTTGGCTTCACAGGATGTAATGCCTGAATTTTTTTACTACCCGCCGTTCTATGTCTAAATATTTCAATTGTGCATCTTTCAAAGGGCAACTCATGAAAGCAATAGGTTTTTCTTCATTGTCTTCTCCCTTTTGTGTCAAAGCAGCTGCAACTGAATGTGCATATGCAAAAGAATAAATATAGAATGGATTGGTATAATCTGGACTTGCTAACACAAGAGCATCAGAGATGGCTTCCTTAATATCTTCAAATGCGGCCTTGGCTACTAGTGTCCATTCTATTTTTGCATCCCTCTTTAGCATTGCATTTAATAGTTGTACAATCTCTACAAATCCTGTAATAAATTTCTTGACAAAGTTAATTTTTCCAAAGAAAGACATTAACTCTTTCTTACTGTTAGGAAATTGCAACTTTTTAATTCCCTCTACCCTATCTAGATCAATAGATATCCCATTTTTAGAAATGATATGCCCTAAAAAAATTTCTTCTGTCATGCCAAAAGAACACTTCTTTGGATTGAGAGAAATCCCATACCTTTCACATCTTCTGAGCACTTTTCTTAAATCATCTGCATGAGTTGATGTATCCTTAGAATATACGGTTAAATCATCCATATAAATGATAATACACTTACCTGACAGTCCTCGAAATGTAATATCCATGGCTCGCTGAAAAGTAACACCTGCATTAATCAAACTAAAATGCATTCTTCTGTATGCATAATTACCCCATTTACAAGTGAATGTAGTTTTCAACCTATCCTCTTTATCAACCAAAACTTGGTTATATCCTGAAAATCCATCTAAAAAAGACATCATCCTAGCTCCATTTACTACTTGCAGTACTTCATCTATTGGATGTAATGGATAATTATCTTTTTTAGATGCTTTGTTTGGGTTTCTAAAGTCTACACACAATCTAATGTCTCCATTTTTTTTTCTCACAGGTACTAAATTTGCTACCCAAGTTGAATGTCTTACTGGGAAAATTATCCTGGCAGACAACAAATTTTTAACTTCTTCAAAGATTAGAGGCTCCAAAATAGCATTCACAGGCCTTTGTTTTTGCCTAAATGGTTTCACTCCTAGTCTCAAAGGTATCACATGAGTTATAATGGACATATCATAAGTCTTTAAATCTTCATATGTCCATGCTATTACATGTTTATATTCTTTTAAAACATCCACAATTTATTTTCTCAATTCCTCAGAGCAAGCCTTTCTAATCAACACCTTCTGTGGATTTTGCTCTATTCCCAGGTTATAAGGATCACATTTACCTCCCTTAGTTTTGGGCAAATCTTTTTGTCTGACTACTCCATCAAAGTCAAAAATCTTTTCCAACTCTATTACCCCCTTGGGTAAGAAATTGCTCTTCAGGTTTATTATGTCTTCTCCATCCCAAGATACATGAGGTCTTTCCTTCTCATCAATGATATGAGCCTCAAATACCTCATTACATGTGAGAAAGTCTACAATTTGTTGATCTCCTTCAAATACCTGAAAATGAGTAACGTTATCTGGTATACTTAGGACATTCACTAATTCAACAACAAATCATTTTAAACTTGACAATGTTAATGGCTCTAAGGTACTAGTAGCGATTGCTAATGCATCTGGTCTTTGATTCAATTCCCTAGGGATATACTCAATGTTAAAAGCATCAAATAATTTAATTAAATCCCATACTCTATCCCTATAGCTAACCATTTTCTTGTAGTTACAAGCAAACAATTTCCTAACCTATTTGACCACCAATTCAGAGTCAAATTTTTTTTTGATCATCCTTACCCTCTTCTTAATAGCCATAACAAGTCCATAAATCAGGGCTTCATATTCTGCTACATTATTAGTGCAAGGAAATTGTAACCTATATGCTGCTAAAAATGACTTACCACTTGGATTAATGAGCTCAAACCCAGCCCATGCTCCTTGCTTAGACTTGGATCCATCACACTTTAATGTCCAAATGTCACTTTTATTCTTTTGACCTTTCCTTTTAGCATGCTCTATCTTATTTGTTACCTATGTTGGAACATTCTACTTGTCTCTAGATATTTCATTCTATATTACTTGCACATTACCATTTTCAATTTGCAAACCAGAATAGTCAACACTTTTTGTTCTTGTTTCCTTCTTCAAAGCTTGGATTGGTTCATTTATGTCATCAAGAAAATACAACTCCGGCTTATCCAAGATAAACCTTTCACCTTGTTGTTCCATTTTCTTTATGCAATTTCCATATTGATATTCTATGATATCCCTGCACATTCCACAACTTTCTTCAGGATGAGGCTTATTATGGACCCTGCACAAATTCTTGTAAAACTTACATTGAACTGGAGATTTTTGTTTTATGCATTTTTCCATCTCCTATCTAATAATCTGGCCAAAACTATTTACAACATTACTCTCTTCATTAGAATAATTACCATCAGATTCAATGAATACCATGGTTTATTTACTAACATGCTTTGTCTCAAAGTCTAACATTAGTATTTCCTCAATCTGCACTCCCTTGTTTGTAACTCTATAGACACCTGGCTCAACTGATGCATATAATATCTCATTTGTTATGTTATACTCTGTGATCATGTGTTTCATCCTAGGCTTGACTTCTATCCTAATATGATTTGGGACACCTCTCCAAGGTAACCACATGTGTGAAAAATTAGTGGCCATATATCCATTCAATGTCTTAGACCAGTCGCTACTCAGTAACATGCCACAATTAACAGGTATATCAACTACCTGAATATTAATAAACTAACTCACTCTAGGATCTGAGGCTAACTACATTTGAATGTGCATCAATTCACCTATCACATTAACCTCAGTTTTGTCCAATTGACTAACAACTTTAGAAAACTTGGTGGGAGTTAGCCCTAAAGTTTTACATATTCCTAGGGGCATAACATTGGTTGAGGCTCCCGAATCCACCATACAATTGTGTGTATTCTTTCCCAACATTCTAATGGTCAACAGACAAAGAGGAGCTTCTCTCTTATTAGCATACATGATGACATTAGTGTTGGAAGGTTGTTCAGTTGGCCTACCTTTATCCTTGGACTGTGTATTTTTACCATGAACATCTAAATCAACAGCAGTTTCCTTTGCTACAGATGTATCTAAGGATTTCATGAAGGTAGTCCATACCCTTGGGCTTCTCAATAACTCATATAGGGGTACACTCACCTTGATTTTCCTTATTTCTTCAGAAAAATAGTTCATTAATTTTGTTGTTTCCATAGACTATATTTTCCTTGTTTGAACTTTTGATGCTACTGTCCCACCAGTCCCTTAGTGATTAGCTTTTAAGATTGTAGGGTTATTACTAGCATGTTGATCCGGAGGAGTATTGAAGTTGTTAGGAGGGGTGGATGTAGTGAAAGGACCTCTAGGCTTGGTATTGATTCTCAGATTATAAGTGCGATTTCTGTTAGACTGTTGAAAAGCTTGCACCTCTTCTGGTTCACCTAATACTTCATTTTTAGTTTCAAAGGGAAACTGAAAAGCATCCAATACTAGGGCTAATTCAAGATACAAACTCTCACAAAAATAAGGTTCATCTTCTAATATTGGATTTTCTTCCTCTCTAGTTGCAAAGGTGAAACTTTCTAAAACCAAAGCAGACTCAAATCCTAAAGGTACTATCTCGTTCCCCTTGGGAATGAGAAATTTAGAAGTAGGTGCTTGTACATCAACACTGAAAAGGCTAGTAGCAAGGTGAAATTGAGGGCAATCAAGCTCAGCATGTGCACTTGTATTGTGAATCTTGCACCAATTTTTAATGCTACATTGGCCATTTGAATTATGGCTAGCTGTTTCACTTCCTGATTATCTAGATTCTCAAATGGAGATGCCAGAGTACCATTATTTGTTCCTATGTTCCATGTTCTAGGTGGCCTGGGTTGATTTTGATTTCTGTTGTTATTACCCCAAGCTTTGTTATCTCCAACATGTCACCTATTTTGTATTCCTTGTCCTTGATTATGATTTTGTCCTTGGTTGTAATTCTAATTTTGATTTGAACTTTGGCCTTGACTATAATTCTAACTCTGGTTTTGACTATATCCATGAGTATTTCTACCATAGAAATTATCATTTCTCAATTGTGTCATTTCAGTGGTCAACCTTCTTAAGTGTGCAGTAATTTCTTTAATTTCCTCTTTATTATCTTGTGCCTTTGCTACAAATGTATCCTGAGGATGCTGGAAGAAAGACTGACTATTGGTTTGATTGTTACTGGTATTATTATTACCAGTATAAGGAACTGTAGCTTGAGTAGGGGAAGTGTTATACATTGGTGTACATGTAGGAACTAGATTTAACAATGGAGTATGATGCATTGGAACTCCATTCCATGGCTGTGCTTGATTTTGCATTCCAGGATTTCCTACATTTAGAAAAGGATTGTATGTCATTTGTCTCATCTCCTGGTTTACAACGGCTGCTTCTTTATAAGCTTTTGATATAGTATCTATATCAACCTTTCTTTTGACAAACATAGTAGTCAATGGATCTAGGGCAACATAATACTTTGCTAATAGGGCATCAGGAGTTACTGTATAAGGAGCAACTAACCTAGAGAAAGCCTTCTAGAACCTATCACTGAAATTGTCAATAAGTTCTCCCTCACCTCTTTTAATTGCTGCCAATTTATGATATAAGGTAGAAGGATCGACTGGTCCCCTAAACCTAGACAAGAATGCCTCTTCCATGAGTGCTCAAGAAGAAATATAACCATTTGGTAAGTTGACATACCAGTTAGAAGCCTGTTCATTGAAGGTGTAAGGGAATAACCTACACACTACATCCTCATGTTCTAATCTGGCTCTAAAGCATGCTTCCTTGAATATCCTAATATGATCTTCTAGATCCTGATGCAATTGATACTTAGGACAAATCTTTTTAGGATTCTTTGGAATCTCATGATAATCATTGAATGTTATAGGGGAATTGACATTGAAATATGCCATTACTAGACCTGGAGGTGGACTAGGGCCTCTGGGTGGAGTTGGACCTCTAGGTGGAGTTGTATTTAAGGGCAGACCGATACCTCTGGGAGGACTAGGACCTCTGGGAGGTTCTGAACAAAGATTCAAAGATCTAAACAAAGAACTGTCAGGACTTACGATATTATGTATATTGAAAGGAGATCTAGGAGGGGTTCCTGATGAGCCTCCTATGTGTGATATTCTAGGATTCCAGATCAAAGGACCTTTGATCTATTTTCTATTAGGTAATTGCACAAAGATGTCTTTTGAACTAGATCTAGACTTGGTCACTCGACCGCTATTGTGAGCCAGCTTTGCTCAAATCCTACTTCAACTTAAATTAGGCCCTCCTTCTAGCGCCAAAAACTGTTGATGTATGTTTTGACACATTCATAACAAAAGTTAAAATTCACAAAGGAACCTTAGCTATCTTGAAAGATATAAAGAATTAACTAAGAACTCTTAATCTCAAGTTTCTGTATGGTCAGGTCTTGACCTTGTGAATAATTCAGCAGGTTGATGTGAAACTGTAATATTCAAGGGGCCTTACGTAAATTAAAGTAATCAAAGACTCACTGGACTTCAGATTATGTAAATTGTTTCAAAATATCATCAGAGTATTTACTCTTTTCCATAAATTCACTATTATATCTCAAAGTTTTGCATGAATTTCAGTAAAACAAACTTTGTCTTTCAAATTTATATGAAAGTTGTCAAATATCACTGCAATTCCTCATTCTTTGTTCAAATGTATGACAACTTCCTTTAGATTTTTGCATTTAAGCTAATTATTTTCAATTGTTGGAGAAAAATTAGAAAAACTCCAATTAAAGTACCATTCCATAGAGGATCTAAATGCTCTATTACTCATGTTCTAAAGAATATAGTAAATTGAACAATTCAACACATTTAAATCTACAAATGTAAAGTCTTAAACATTTTTCATGAACATACATGAGAGATTGCAAGATTTCAAAGAATAATACTTCAAATACAAATCAAAATCAGAAAACACTCTGTAATAAATGTAGAATTTTGAGTTTACTTATATTCAAAGCACAAAGTCATATAAAATTTACAATGTAAGAATGACTTCTATTTCATTGATCAAATTACCAAAAAAAACTTATAGACATTTTGACAGATACACTAAGGAGACCAGACACTCTATGTACTCCTTAATGTAGACATAGGTGACCTCCTTTTCTAAACTAAAAGAAATGTCCTCTCTATTTCAATAAACTTTGACAAATTACAACCTCAAGCTAAAATTTTAAAATCCCTATGTAAATAATACAAGTAGCAGAGAGCTTCTTATATAGACTTGGAAGCTTCCTACTACTACAGTTACAAAATCTCATCAACGGTCAGTATTCAAACTTTTTAAATCAATGGTATGAATCAACTCCTAACTGTTTTCAAAATATCTCCATGGTATCTTTGCTCGACTCAAAGGATGCCTTTGGATTCTTTTCAAAACAAAATATCCCTGTTGACTTCTTCTTGTTCGTTGACTTTGGCCGATAATACCCTCCAATTACATTCTTACTTAGCATTATTTTCCTTTTGATACTTTTCTATTCCCTCAGGTATACCTTAAAATTACCTGTTACCCCTTCTATGAAAGTACGATCTCCTTCTGGACTTCTCGTCCATGTGTATTCTTGCATTCTAATTCCTTCCTTCAACTTCTTTTCTTCTTTTACCAAACCTTCAACTTTTTTCTTATATTTTTTGATCTTAGCACTTGTTTCCATTATTGAATCAATCATTTCCTTACTTAGATAAGTTGTCGGGTTCCCCAAGCATGGTGCAAAAATAGCTTTAAACTCATTCAATTCCTTTTGTAATTCATATGCTGGTACTTCTAGGCATTCATGATCAATGAGTTTCTCTATCATTTTCATATTTAACATCATTTTATCAGCAATCTCTTCTAAGTCCTGAGTACTTGTGATACATCTTTTGAGAATATCATCTTCAAATTTTAATTCTAACCTGGCCTGTGGCAATTGGTTAGCCATAAGAGGAGTAATGACTCCTTCATTTATCAATTCCTTTGCTCTCTCTTCAATTTATTCAAGCTACTTTAATTTTGATTTGCATTCTTCCCTTCTAAATTGATAATTATGTATAAGAACACTGCATTTATTCTTCTCTATCATAGTGATTTCCCAGCCTGTCACTGCTTGCTTTGTCACTTCTTCTCCTTTCTGCATGAATTCTCTAAACCATTCTTCAAAAATATTGGCTTCCAGCCTTTTATTTTCCATCTCTTTTACCTCATGCTTTGATAATACTGCTATTTCAGTAGGTAACTCTGGTAATGTGGCATTGGGATCAAATATCCCTCTAATGAATTGTTGCAATTGGACAATGTGTCCTTTCAAGTATTCTTGTTTATCTTTATCTTTCTTCAGTATTTTAGCCATGGCCTGATGCATATCTTCCCATTCATTTATATGTTGTTCTCTAGTCTTGTGGCCTAGATCCAAATTAATTATCTCATAGTCTTCCATAGTTATTTCTCCTTTTAACTTGTCTTTTTGTGGTATGGCTAGCTCTAGCACTCTAGATCCAGAAGGACCTCTTTTGTAGCTGACATAGTTCTAGCCTTTCTCTTCTCCTTCTATGGTGTGGATCCACCTAGTAGACTCTTTATATCAATAGGTATTAATTTCACCTCTACCTTCTCTTTCTAACTTCAGAGCCCAACCAAGCCGGAACCTCTTTGGTAACCTTTTCTATTATTTCTTCATCTATCACCTCTTCTTGAGGTTTTTCCATTTCTGTCTGCTCTATGTATTTCTCTTGTTGTTGTTGAGGAGGTTGAGGTTGAGGTTGAGGTTGAGGGCCTTGTTCTAGCATCAGCAGATCATCTTGCTTTTTTGATTCTCCCTCATTATTATCCTCTTCTATTTCAGTGTCTCTTCTTCATCTTCTGTATTCTCTTTTCCTAAAGACTCCTTTTGTTCTTCTTCTGTATTATCCTGTTCCACATTGTCTATGTCCATACTCTCTTTTTACTCCTTATGCTCAATATCATCCTTAGAGACATTTTCTATTTTACTTGAGTCTTCTTCAAGATTACCTGATGTTTCCCCTATTTCCTTTTCTGGTTCAACTTGCTCTTGCACCTTTTCAGGTTTATTTGATTGTTCCATCTGTGAAGTTGAACCTGTGATTTCTTCAGGTTTCCTTGTATCTTTTTCACACTCAGGTTTTCTTTCTATATTCTTTCCTTCTTCTATGTTTTCCTCTTGCTCACTATGTCCATTATACATATTCAATATATTTAATACATCAACACTAGAAAGATTTATCTCTGTTTCTCCTGCAGTTTGGACTGGTTTTTCTTTCACAACCTTTTTAGGTGTTTCCTCTTTTTTAGATTCTTCTATCTACTATGATACATCTTGCACTTCTTTAATAATTTTAGGGGACACCAATGTACCAAAAAGATCTATTGCCTCTGCTCTATCATGTACATTTTCTTCTGTTGATCCCTAACTTTGTTCTATCTCCATATATCCTTGAGTATCTTGCCCTTCTCCTAAACTAGAGTACTCACTTAGTTCTATTGCAAGTATGGACCTAACTGGTGTTGTCATTAATGTCAACATACTCTTGTTGCATTGATGTCAAGGATTGGATGAGTTGTGTGCTGAGGATATTGAGAAAATTAGTCCTATCAAAAATAGAGAACAGTGAAGATCCCAGCTAGATGAAGAATCAGAGAATGCACTTCAAAGGGTTTGTAGATATGTGTTTAAAGGTGATCCAGTCAAGATTTGAGAGGTCCGCATGAAATTGTGGAGTTATGGCCATAAGAATAAAACTAGTTCTGGAAACTATTCAGAGGTGATAGAGTGACACAAATAGGTCCAGTAAGGTCCAGAAATATAATATCATGTTCTGTGGATTTCGTGGCATGTTTGGGAAGCTAATATGAATTGACAACTCAATTGGTTTGTGGTTTGGAGGTCCACAAGCAATCCTTCTAATGTGACAATGATGACTGGTAATGTTCTTGAGGTTCCAGATGAAGATGCGATTAATTACAGTAAGCAGAAGTGGTGTGGATGTTCTTGGTGATTCAAGCAAGCTCATGGGGGTCTCTAGATTGTGTCCAATTTGTGTTGATGGTCCGCATTGAAGATTGATCTCGTAATTGAAGATTTGCTTTTTGAGAATAGCTTTCATCCTAGTATTGGCTGACCAAATGTTTTGCACATGTTGTAGATGACTTGGAAGATGTCTTACGAAGCATGGCATGCTCCTTGAAGAAGATTGAAGTCCCAGTTATGTGTGGTCGACAGTATAGTGATGCACATGAAGTTTTTGTAATAAGTCAAGTTGTATTTTTGTAATTACTCTGTAATAAAATAAGTGTATGTTGTGCCGACTTTCATGATCATTCCAAATTTGATGTCATGTATAAATAAGAGTTGCAAAGTCATTCAAAAGAAAGTGTGTGATGAGAAGTTGGTAGTGAAGAGGACCAAAAGGTAGAGTAGAGGGGTTGAGCTTAATGGAACTGATTCAGGCATAGTAAAGATGCTAATCTCTAGTTCAAGTATGTAATACTTATATTCTTTTGTAGACAGTGTGTCTCTTGTAGGCAGTGGGCCTCTTGTGAGCACTGTGCTCAGGCAGTGAGCCCTAATTGGCAAGTGCCATTTTGTTCTTCTTATTCTTTTAACAAAGAATACAATCTTGGGTTAGTCACCCCATGGTTTTTCCCTTAACTAGGTTTTCCACGTTAAAATCTTGGTGTTGTATGTGCTGAATCTATTTTTGTTCTTGAATTCATGCATTATGATTGAATCTTTGATATGTTATTAAAATTGAAGAAGCTTTAAAGTTTATAAAAATAGAAGTTTTGTAACAACTAATTCACCCCCCCTCTCAGTTGTTTGTCCTAAATCCAACAATTGGTATCAGAGCCAAGTTCCTCTAGAAGAAGCTTGACTGCTTGAGGAGATCCAAGATGTTGACCTACAAGAAGGATAGTCCAAGGTTTGATGGAACAAACTTAACTGCCTGGAAGAACCACATGGAATGTCAATTACAATGCATGGGCTATCAGTATTGGAACATAACTTCAACTAAATTTGTTCCTCCAAGGAATGGGCCAACAACTATAGAGGAAGTCAAAGATGCAGAAAATAATCTTTGAGCTAAAGAAGCCCCACTAAGTGCCTTGTCTGATACAGAGTTGACAAATCTTATGGGATTAAAGACTACTTATGAAATTTGGACAAAGCTTGAAAATCTATATGAAGGAGACAAGTATGTTAAGTGTGCCAAGCTGTAAAGTCTAAATGGAAAGTTTGAAAATGTAAGGATGAGTGAAGATGAGAACATCACTTTATATATGACAAAAGTAAATGAGCTTGTATGTGGCATCAGATGTGCTGGTGGAGTACTGGATGAAGATGAAATTATTACTAAAGTTCTTAGATCTTTACCTCCTGCATATAAACACAAGGTCTCTGCTATTGAGGAAATCAGATCTTTAACAACTATCACAAGGGATCAATTGGTTGATAAGATATCTATATTTGAGTTGGGTAAGTTTGGTGATGTACTTCCCAAGACTGAATCTGCTTTCAAAGCTAGTGCCTCTGCTAAAGGAAAATAGAGATATGATCTAGGGGAAATTTTCTCAAGAAACTCATTTTGGTATGAGAAAGCACGAAAAGATCTAGAAGAGGATGAATTAGAAGCTGAACAACTTGAAGCTCTCATTGAAAAAAGACTGCCAAGAGGATCCGGTAAGTATGAAGGAAAATTACCTTTTAAATGCTTTACTTGCAATAAGATTGGTCATTTTGCCTCAAGATGTTCAGAAAGGTTTTCAAGGCCAAACCCTAATAGATCAAGGGTTTAGAAAAAGTGTTACTATGTTTAAGAAGATGATGAAGGAGTAACAGATGATGAATCCGAGATAGGAAACAAATCTAGAAGTGACTGAGTGTTTATTGCCATCAAGGAAGAAGATCCAATGCCTATTGAATCTAAGATGATAGAAAGTGCTCTGGCTACTCAGGTTGAAGAAAAGGATCAATGGGTTATTGACAATGGATGCTCTCACCATATGACTGGTGACAAGAGCAAGTTCTTAAGCTTGGAAAGATATGAAGGTGGAGTTGTAGAGTTTGGAGATAATTATCCTAGTAGAATTAGAGGCAGAGGAACCATTTCCTTTGATGGAAAGAACAAAACCAGTGATGTTCTGTATGTTGAAGGTCTGAATCATAATCTTCTTAGTGTTGGATAGTTGGTGGACAAAGGCTATGATCTGCAATTCAAAAATAGAAAATGCAAGAACTTTGAAAGCTCTAGAACTGAGATTGCATCCAGTACAAAGGCAAAAGGTAACATCTTCCACTTCGTTGGTACTGGAAAAAGTTGTTTATTTGTTCAAATTGATCAGAGTTGGTTGTGGCATAGGAGAATGTGTCATGTAAATTTTGATAATATCATCAAGATAAGAAACACTCAGGATGTAAGAGATCTTCCAAGACTGGTGAAACCTACTAACAGTTTGTGCAAAGAATATCAATTGGGTAAGCAGAACATAGTCACATTCAAAAGTAAGGAACACTCTTCAATCAGATTGTTAGACTTAGTACACATTGATCTTTGTGTTCTGGCAAGAATCAAGAGTCTGCAAGGAGATAGGTATTTCATGTTGTTGATTGATGACCACTCCTGGATGATGTGGGTAATTTTCTTGAAAGAGAAATCTGAAGCACTTGAGAAATTTAAAATATTCAAGGCTATGGTAGAAAATGAAACCGGTATAAAAATAAAATGCCTCAGGTCTGATAGAGGTGGAGAATTCACATCCAGTGAGTTCATATTATTCTATGAGGAACATAAGATAAAGAGACAGTTATCTGCTCCAAGGACTCCACAACAGAATGGATGTGAGGCCTACCTTTTTCACTTCTGTTAATGAGACTATTTGTAGTGCTATTGCTATTACTTTTATGTGGAAGGACTATTGATCCTAGAATTTTGTTTATTAAACCTAATTGAATTTTAAGAAAACAAATCGTGCAATGATAGTTAGATGTTGCTTTTAAGAGTATGATGTATGGATAATATTAGAAATGGAACTTTAATGTGATTTCAGTATGATTATATGGTAGAATATTTAGGTATGCTTGTATTTAAATTGCTTCGGCTATGATATCTTTAGGTGTTATTAACTTTGAGATTGAGTGTGTAGGTATCGCTAACGAAACCACAAATACAAGAAATCATTCCACACCCTATGTTGTATCCCTTGTGAAGCCGATCTAGTTCCATGAGGAACTAAGATCAATTCCATGTATGGTGAAATGTTGTAATGTTGCATGGGGTCAAGGGAATTAGGTCTACCCTCTGATTTACTTGAATTGTGATATGTGTTGTAAGAAATGCTGTTATTAGTCTTGTTTAAGTTTATTTCTTTTAGATCCTCTTTTTGTGTTTTTACTTGACTCTGGGAGTTCTAACTAGGTAAAAATCAACCCTGGGTTATACCCCGTGGGTCTAGGGACCCTTTTGACTAGGATAACCTTGGGATAACCTCCATATGGTCACTTTAACTTCACAGTGAAGTTAAGTGACGAATTTGGGAGTATGGGGATAATGGGATGAGTGGAATCCACAGTCACGCCCACTTCCAAGTCATGGAATGACTCCATGATCCCCCAAATAATGGAGTGCTTTGTCTCTTTGTGCCTCTCTTTTGGTGGGAGTACCTCATAAAAAGGGTGGTGTGTCATCCACTCCCTTTTTATTTCTAATTTACTTATTATATTTTATTCCTCCATGTGTTGGAAAATGGCTATAGTGGGGGACCTCTTGAGTGGGGTTAATTGTTTAAAGTCCACTAGGGATAATGGATAAGGAGTGGGTTTAGTTTTTTAATGCCACTTGGGAATAATGGAAAATGGATGGAATTTGTTTTAAAGAAGGGAGGAGGGAGAGGGTAAGGGGGATGGATTATTGTGGAAAGAAGGAGAACTTGGAGGAGGAGACTAAGGGTGGAGCTCTTCTTCAACTACATCCATAATAGGGCTTGTAAAGGTTAGTGAGCCAGTTTACTCACCCTTGTATGTTATATTCTTGTTTGATGAATGTGGATTTGCAAAGGTTGTCTATGTGTTATTTATGTTATTTTGGGTTTGTGATGGGTGTTTGAAAGAGCTATTTCCATTTGGAAGACAATGCTCATCATGTATGGGGAAGGGAAGGCGTGAGCCTCCTCGGGCGCATTCTTGTTCTTGGTATATGGAAGCCTTGAGGGCATGTTGGTAATTTTGAGCCAACAAGGCTTTAAGGCTTGAGAGCCTATTTGTGATATCCCTAGGATTTTGGTTATTTGGTTGGCTTGAGGCCATGAGAAAAGTTAATTTTGTTGGCTTAAGGCCATGAGAAAAGCTGTGATAAAATGTTGAGAAGAATGACACCTTGGAGTTGAGTGAGTCTACTTCCCTACCCTCTTTAAACTCACCTCAGATAAGTTTTTGTGTAGTGAGTAAAACCATGGGTGTTGGGTGTTGTTTGTTCTAAAGTTGTAAAGTGTTTTTGGTCTATTCTACCCTAGGTGTGTGGATGATCTCCCTAGCTCGGGGGTGACCCTCTTGCGGGTCTATGGTAGGGAGGAGAGCTAGTTGGTTGGTGTATTTCTTCCTTGTTGTCATGCAGGTTTCTCTTGGAGCTTATGGAAGAGAAATGGGAAAGTTTTATTGTTTGGGGAAAATGTAACTCATCCTTACTGGCAAGGAGAGTTTGGTTCTTTGAGTTTCTTCCTAGATAATTTCTTTTTAAAGAGGAGAGATTGCTCCCTCTGAAAGTTGTAAAAAAGTTGTATTGGGAGAAGAAAGTAATTCCTCCCTTAGAGTGTTTGTGAGTTGTGAAATCTTACAGTTGTATATTCTTGTTTATCAAAATTGTAAAGTTGTGAGATTAGTTGTTGATTTAGACAAGTGGTTAAAATTTTTCTCTTGTATTGTTTAGTGGAAATGTTATATTTACTAGATTATATAAGATGCAAATTTGTCTTTTGGAAACAAATTAAATTTGATTTAAGTATACAATAGAAATTAATCAAAATGATTTACATGTCTGTTTAATTGGTTATTGAAGTAGAGGGTTTATTAGTATCTGTATTTACTCTCCACCATAAACCTTAGTTTTATATTGCTTGGAAAGAACATTAGAAAAGGTAAATTTTAATAGACAAATATAAATATAAAGTTATATTTATTTCTGTTTTTATTCTAGTATTTGTTAAATTTATAAACTAAAATGTTGGAGAAATTATGGATTGTAAAAATTTCCTATGACTTATAATAAAAAAAGGTATATACATAATTATACATATATATATATGGGTACATTTAAATAAACTATGAATCCGAGAAAATACACATTGTGATCATCTTATGCTAAAAATATATATATTTATGTTAATTTGTGATTATAAGCTTATGCTAAAAATATACATATATATATATATATTTAATTATTTATATTTAAAAAAATAACAAATGCATTGAAAGAAGAGTTCACAGTTTACATGGTAATCACAGTTGCAACCTATGTGAAAATGGTGGGGGGTGTAAATCCCCCCACCGAACTACATACTATGAGGGTGTGGGGAGGGGCGGAGCCCCACCCACACCCCACGCGGTGAGTTGTGGGTGGGGCTCCACCCCTCCCCGAACCCCCACCCCGTTGAAACATCCACAGCCGCACACTGGATCCCTTCTTGCCGCCGGCCCCCTTTCCGCTATCTGCGTCGTCCTCAACATTGCCGCTCACTGCGGCCTCCACACCGCCCACTACCATCTCCGCCACCCCTCACACCCACCTCCTTCGGCCTCCGCTGCGACCAGCGCCATGCCTTCGCTGCTGCCGAAGCCCTTACTCCTGTAAAACACCACAAGCACAAACAAAAAAAGAATAAGGGTTAGGGTTATTTCAACCCCATTGTTATGAGTTGGATTTCATAACAATACTCTATTAAATTATGAGTGGAGTTTCCATTAGCATGATAAAATAAACAATGATATATATATGTATACATATATATATATATATATATATATATATATATATATATATATATATATATATATATATATATGTTCTCTTCCTTAATTGAGGGGAAGATTTTAAAAAAAATATATCTATATATATATAAAGGAATATATATATATATATAATTAAACAATATTAATGGGCAATTGTAATTTACACTAATAATTATTTATATTAATTCATTTGTAAAGAAGTCGTGACTTCGGGATTAGTATTTTCCAAATGAATTACCAAGGTATTGAAAATAACTTAACGTAATATATTTAAATTAAAATATAATAAGTAAATAAAGAAATACGTAAATGAGCGAACAAGAAACTAATTAAACAAATTGATAGAGGAGTAAACAAAAAAGGTGAGCCAGTATTGAAATAGACTGAGAAAACCAATTAGGGGCCAACCAATTATCTAATAAAATTTAAATGCGGAATTTTAAAACCAACGTAAACGTAGTGAACGTCAACAAGCAACTAGTAAGTCCAGCATAGTGAAGGCACACGTGTGAGAATTATTCCGTAAACCATAGTATCATTGACGACTTAAACATATGCAAACGAGTACGCTTACGCGTGCGAGGGGGAAATTTCAAGTAGTAAGAGAAAATTTTTGATAGTTCGTATCATGACCACATGTCGCATGTGGACATGACACGTGGGTTAGCGTGTTGTGACCGCATGTGAAATGTTGTCATGACATTTGGTATCAAAGCAAGGTTGTTTTAAACACTGGGCTTGTTTAGGCACATTATTACTTCCGCAACCAAACTAATTGGTTGTTACCTCATTTTAAAGGATGCTTCCCAGACGAGTTAGGCGAGCATAGCCCCGCCGCACTCCACCCACTGAGGTGCGTACTGATTCTTCAACTGTGGGACCAGATCAGCTAGTCCCACTAGATCAGCTAATTCCATAGGTTTAGCCAGTTCTACAGGCATAACTAGTTCCTTAGGTACCACAGACACCATGAGCCCCACTAGATATGGGACCGCAGATATTACAAGCCTTATAGGCTATCTTAGATAGGCTTCTATCGGCTATAGTTGAGCCGTGCGTAGAGCCACGTGTCGAGCCCCGTGATGTTCCATGAGAGGAGCCATGCATGGAGCCACGAGCTGAGACTCATGTCGAGCCATGTGTGCAGCCCCGCGTAGAGCCATAGGGGGTACCACATGTGGAGCCTTATGTCGAGTTGCCTGATACAGAGGAGGTTGGTTCAGCCGACAGGGCCCGTAGCAGGAGCCCCACACATCATGCCAGGCATGACGAGACAATGTGAGTAGAGCAATTGGGTCCTAGGCTTTATGATTATCATACAGATGAGCCAATCAAGGGGCGCAGAGATAAAGGAGATTCCATCAGGGACATATTGAGATTGAACCCTCCTACTTTCATCGGGACCACAGAGGGAGCTAAGGTAGAGGCTTGGCTTATCAGTTTAGACAGGTGCTTCACGTTGCATCCTTACGAGGGCAACATGAAGGCCCGTGTGGCAGTACACTTATTACGAGATGCAGTATCTACCTGGTGGCACACTGAGGAGTGCAAGCATCACCTCTCCTTAGACACCCTCTCATGGGAGACCTTTATTGAGCGCTTCAACGCGCGACACCTATCAGACTATTACAGACAGCATCGGATAGATGAGTTCCATGACCTAGAGCAGCGGGGACTCTCAGTGGCATAGTATGAGAGTAGGTTTATGGAGTTATCCAGATATGCAGAGTATCTCCATGATGAGAAATTTCTGGTGCATAAGTTTATCAGAGGACTAAACCACAGTATAGCAGGACCTGTTCGGATGGCAAATCCCCAGACTTTGAGTGATGCTACCGAGAAGGCTTATATTATTGAGGAGATTCAGGGACAGGGGCAGAGTTCTCGCCCTTAGTTCCAGGATCGGGGACCATAGTAGCATCAGCAGAGTTTTCGTAGACCACCACAGCCACCTCCTAGAGGAGGATTCAGTTCAGCATCATTACCTCCTAGGCCCCCACAACAAAAGTAGTCACAGCAGCAACAGAAAGCTAGAACATAGCCAAGGTCACATGGGGGAAATAATAGAGGTTAGCAGCAGTAAGGCCCATGCAGAGATCTAAGATAGCAGGGACCACCTACGCGACCCGCGAGGCTGCAGCAGTCGTATAGGGGCTCATAGGGGTCCACTGGTAGATCAAGACAATAGTAGTCAAGCAGGACTCAGATTGTACAGGTACAAGTTAGGGGCCCTTGTTATGTTTGCTGTGAAGCTGGACACCTAGCTAGAGAGTGTCCACAGGGTTTTATAACAGGGGGACAGCTTCGTGCAGGAGGTTCCGAGCAGACTGTGGGTGATGTGGGTAAATCCCACTGTATGTTTGCAGCGGTTGACAACTGCTAGGTCAATTATTAGGCTTCAGTCATAGAGATAGCAGGTATGATTAGAGATTTTCTATCTCTATCCTATTTGATTCTGGAGCTACCGACTCTTTTAGGTCTACATCATTAGTGGGACGTTGTAGGCTGGTGGCTTCTAGGTAGGACATTAGGTGGGAGGTCGAGTTGGTCTCTGGGGCCAGGTTGTCAGTTGATATTATTGTTAGAAATTGTGAGATTTCCTTGGGTTCTTTCATTACAACATGGGATCTTAGGGTTATGCCATTAGGATCCTATGGCGTAGTTCTGGGTATGGACTAGCTTGCGACTCATAGAGCCAAGTTAGATTTCCGCCAAAGGATGATTAGTTGCATAGATGATCATGGCACATCGGTCGAGATAGTGGGCATACATAAGCCCACGACTGCTTGTACGATATCCGCTCAGCAACTTAAGCACTACATGTGGAGGGGTTGTCAGATGTTTTCTATCACAGTCAGTGATAGATCAGAGGATGAACCTGAGGTCACCTTAGATGATCACCCTATCCTAAGAGAATTTTTTGATGTTTTTCCACCAAAGTTACCAGGTATGCCTCCATGTAGGGAAGTTGACTTCCACATTGATTTGGTACTAGGGGCAGAACCAGTGTCTCGTGCACCTTATAGAATGACTACACATGAGCTTACAGAGCTTAAACTACAGTTAGAAGAATTATTAGAGAAGGGACACATCCGACATAGCGTTTCACCATGGGGCGCACCAATTATCTTCGTAAAGAAGAAGGATGGATCTCTTCGGCTATGCATGGACTATAGATAGTTGAACAAAGTGACGGTGAGGAACCGATATCCTCTACCTAGGATTGACGATCTCTTTGACCAAATGCAGGGAGCTAGAGTGTTTTTAAAAATTGATCTAAAATCTGGGTATCACCAATTACAAATCACAGAGGCAGATATTCATAAGACTGCTTTCTGAACCAGATATGGCCATTATGAGTTTACAGTGGTACCTTTCGGTTTGACGAATGCCCCTGCAGTGTTCATGAGTCTCATGAACGGGGTGTTCCACACTTACCTAGATTGGTTTATGATTATTTTTTTAGACAACATTTTGATCTATTCATGGACTGAGGAGGAACATGTGGACCATCTACGTCAGGTATTGCAGTGTTTACGTGAGCATCAGCTTTATGGCAACCTGGCGAAGTGTGCCTTTTTCAGGTCAGAGGTGCAGTATTTGGGGCACATTTTATCAAGCGATGGCGTCTCTGTAGATCCTTTGAAGATCAGAGCAATTCAGGATTGGCTAGTATCCACCAGTGTAACAGAGGTAAGGAGCTTTATGGGACTAGCCAGTTACTACCGTAGGTTTGTTGAAGGCTTCTTCAGGATAGCACATCCTATCACTTCCCTTCAGCGAAAAGGGAAAGGATTCACTTGGACTAAGCAGTGTGAGAAGGCTTTTGGGATCCTTAAGGAATGTCTTACCAGTGCTCCCATATTAGCTGTTCCTGATCCGGTAGAAGATTTTGTTGTTTGCACGGATGCATCATTAGAGGGATTGGGAGCTATGCTTATGCAGGGTGGTAGAGTGATTGCTTATGAATCATGAAAACTTAAAACACATGGGCTAATCTACCCTACTCACAATTTAGAGCTCGCAACTATTATTCATGCTCTTGTATGTTGGAGACACTTTCTCTTAGGTCGACATTTTGAGCTCCATTCAGATCATCATAGCTTACAGTACATTTTCACTCAGCCTAATTTGAATGCTCGCTAGAGGCATTGGATGGAGTTCATCTGTGAGTACGACTTTGATGTCCACTACATCAAAAGAAAGGAGAACGTAGTCGCTAACACTTTGAGTTGAAGGCGCCATGAGATCCTAACTCTAACTTTGAAGGTGGATTTGAGAGGACGTATTTTATAGCATCTGCCTGAGGACGAGTGGTTTTTGGAGGTGCAACAAGAAATCCAAAATCAGAGGGTCCGGAAGGGCAAATTCATAGGATATTCCCTTGAGTCGAATGGATTGCTTAGACATAGGCAGCACATCTATGTACCCCATGCGGGCAATCTACATTCAGTGATACTTTCTAAGGCCCATAGAGCTCCCTATGCAGCTCATCCAGGAGTGAAGAAGATGCATGTGGATTTGCGGCAGTTATATCATTGGGTTGGGATGAGACGCGACATTGTAGAGTATGTTGCTCGATGCCTTGAATGTTAGAGGGTCAAGGCCGAGCATCAGCATCCAGCAGGACTTTTGTACCCTCACGAGATATTTGAATGGAAGTGGGACACCATTTCCATGGACTTTATTGTTGGTCTACCTATGTCATCGCGATGCCATGATGCCATCATGGTGACAATTGACAAGTTGACCAAGGTGGCGCACTTCTCTCCGGTATGCACAATGTACAATGCACCATTGGTGGTGAGAGTGTTTCTAGATCAGATTGTTAGATTGCATGGAGTACCTTGCCGCATCATATCTGATAGAGACTCCATATTCACATCATCATTTTGGAGAGCCTTACATCAGGTGTTGGGCACACAGCTCAACTTCAGTTCCGCTTACCATCCTGAGACCGACGGCCAGACAGAAAGAGTTAATCAGGTGTTAGAGGACATGCTTCGTATGTATGTTATGGATCATTAGTCTAGATGGGAGGAGTACCTGTATCTGGTTGAGTCTGCCTACAACAATGGGCATCACAACTCATTGGGTATGCCTCCTTACCAGGCTTTATATGGCAGACCTTGCAGGATGGCTTTGACTTGGGATTGGTTAGAGGACCGAGTTGCCATTGGTCTCGAAATAATTCAGGATATAGAACAGTAGGTCACATTGATCAGACAGAGACTTCAAGAAGCTCAAGATAGACAGAAAAAGTATGCTGATGCGAAGAGAATGGATCGAAGCTTTTCAGTGGGTGATAAGGTATTCTTGAGAGTGTGACCGCATAAGAGTCCAATCCGTTACGGAAAAGGCTCTAAGCTCGCACCTCAGTTTGTAAAACTTTTTGAGATTTTGGAGAGGATAGGACCTGTAGCCTATCGTTTAGCCTTGCCACCTAGCCTATCTCGTATCCATGATATTTTTTATGTTTTAGTTCTACGTCGATATATTTCTGACTTATCTCACATATTGGATTGGAGTGCTCTTCAGGTAGAGGCAGACAGACAGCTGGTTTTGGAGCCAATACACATATTGGCTCGTCAGACGCTAGGCCTTCAGGGTCGAGAGCTAGACCAGTTTAGGGTCCAGTGGGATATGTATGATGAGGTCACTACAACATGGGAAGAAGCAATGAGACTGAAGACACTTTACCCTCACCTCTTTGATGACTTCCAGGAGGAAGTACAATCTTAGGGGGGAGGATGTGAGGCCTACCTTTTTCACTTCTGTTCATGAGACTATTTGCAGTGCTATTGCTATTACTTTTATGTGGAAGGACTATTGATCCTAGAATTTTGTTTATTAAACCTAATTGAATTTTAAGAAAACAAATCATACAATGATAGTTAGATGTTGTTTTTAAGAGTATGATGTATGGATAATATTAGAAATGGAACTTTAATGTGATTTTAGTATGATTATATGGTAGAATATTTAGGTATGCTTGTATTTAAATTTCTTTGGCTATGATATCTTTATGTGTTATTAATTTCGAGATTGAGTGTGCAGGTATTGCTAACGAAACCACAAATACAGGAGATCATTCCACACCCTATGTTGTATCCCTTGTGAAGCTGATCTAGTTCCATGAGGAACTAAGATCAACTCTGTGTATGGTGAAATGTTGTAATGTTGCATGGGGTCAAGGGAATTAGGTCTACCCTCTGATTTACTTGAATTGTGATATGTATTGTAAGAAATGTTGTTATGAGTCTTGTGTAAGTTTATTTCTTTTAGACCCTCTTTTTCTGTTTTTACTTGACTCTGTGAGTCCTAACTAGGTAAAAATCAACCCTAGGTTATACCCCATGGGTCTAGGGACCCTTTTGACTAGGATAACCTTGGGATAACCTTCATATGGTCACTTTAACTTCACAGTGAAGTTAAGTGACGAATTTGGGAGCATGGGGATAATGGGATGAGTGGAATCCACACTCAGGCCCACTTCCAAGTCATGGAATGACTCCACGATCCCCCAAGTAATGGAGTGCTTTGTCTCTTTGTGCCTTTCTTTTGGTGGGAGTACCCCATAAAAAGGGTGGTGTGTCATCCACTCCCTTTTTATTTCTATTTTACTTATTATATTTTATTCCTCCATGTGTTGGAAAAGGGCTATAGTGGGGGACCTCTTGAGTGGGGTTAATTGTTTAAAGTCCACTAGGGATAATGGATAAGGAGTGGGTTTAGTTTTTTAATGCTACTTGGGAATAAAGGAAAATGGAGGGAATTTGTTTTAAAGAAGGGAGGGAGAGGGTAAGGGGGTTGGATTATTTTGGAAAGAAGGAGAACTTGGAGGAGGAGACTAAGGGTGGAGCTCTTCTTCAACTACATCCATAATAGGGCTTGTAAAGGTTAGTGAGCCAGTTTACTCACCCTTGTTTGTATGTTCTGTTCTTGTTTGATGAATGTGGATTTGCAAAGGTTGTCTATGTGTTATTTATGTTATTTTGGGTTTGTGATGGGTGTTTGAAAGAGCTTCTTCCAGTTGGAAGACAATGCTCATCATGTATGGGGAAGGGAAGGTGTGAACCTCCTCAGGTGCATTATTGTTCTTGGTATATGGAAGCCTTGAGGGCATGTTGGTAATTTTGACACCTTGGAGTTGAGTGAGTCTACTTCCCTACCCTCTTTAAACTCACCTCAGCTGAGTTTTTGTGTAGTGAGTAAAACCATGGGTGTTGGGTGTTGTTTGTTCTAAAGTTGTGAAGTGTTTTTGGTCTATTCTACCCTAGGTGTGTGGATGATCTCCCTAGCTCGGGGGTGACCCTCTTGCGGGTCTACGGTAGGGAGGAGAGCTAGTTGGTTGGTGTATTTCTTCCTTGTTGTCATGCAGGTTTCTCTTGGAGCTTATGGAAGAGAAATGGGAAAGTTTTATTGTTTGGGGAAAATGTAACTCATCCTTACTGGCAAGGAGGGTTTGGTTCTTTGAGTTTCTTCCTGGATAAGTTCCTTTTAAAGAGGAGAGATTTCTCCCTCTGCAAGTTGTAAAAAAATTGTATTGGGAGAAGAAAGTAACTCCTCCCTTAGAGTGTTTGTGAGTTGTGAAATCTTACAGTTGTATATTCTTGTTTATCAAAATTGTAAAGTTGTGAGATTAGTTGTTGATTTAGACAAGTGGTTAAAATTTTTCTCTTGTATTGTTTAGTGGAAATGTTATATTTACTAGATTATATAAGATGCAAATTTGTCTTTTGGAAACAAATTAAATTTGATTTAAGTATACAATAGAAATTAATCAAAATGATTTACATGTCTGTTTAATTGGTTATTGAAGTAGAGGGTTTATTAGTATCTGTATTTACTCTCCACCGTAATCCTTAGTTTTATATTGCTTGGAAAGAACATTAGAAAAGGTAAATTTTAATAGACAAATATAAATATAAATTTATATTTATTTCTGTTTTTATTCAAGTATTTGTTAAATTTATAAACTGAAATGTTGGAGAAATTATGGATTGTAAAAAGTTCCTATGACTTATAATAAAAAAAGGTATATACATAATTATATATATATATATATATATATATATTTGGGTACATTTAAATAAACTATGAATCCGAGAAAATACACATTGTGATCATCTTATGCTAAAAATATATATATTTATGCTAATTTATGATTATAAGCTTATGCTAAAAATACATACACACACACACACACACACACACACACATATATATATATTGAATTATTTATATTTAAAAAAATAACAAATGCATTGAAAGAAGAGTTCACAGTTTACATGGTAATCACAGTTGCAACCTATGTGAAAATGGTGGGGGGTGTAAATCCCCCCACCGAACTACATACTACGAGGGTGTGGGGAGGGGCAGAGCCCCACCCACACCCCACACGGTGGGTTGTGGGTGGGGCTCTGCCCCTCCCCACACCCCCACCCCGTTGAAACATCTACGGCCGCACACCAGATCCCTTCCCACCGCTGGCTCCCTTTCCGCTGTCTGTGTCCTCCTCCACACTACCGCTCACTGCGGCCTCCACACCGCCCACTACCATCTCCACCACCCCTCACGCCTAGCTCCTTTAGCCTCCCCTGCGACTAGCGCCATGCCTTCGCTGCCTCCGAAGCCCTTACTCCTGCAAAACACCACAAGCACAAACAAAAAAAGAATAAGGGTTAGGGTTATTTCAACCCCATTGTTATGAGTTGGATTTCATAACAATAGTCTATTAAATTATGAGTGGAGTTTCCATTAGCATGATAAAATAAACAATGATATATATATGTATACATATATATATATATATATATATATTAATTGTTAATAAATAAGATTGCTCTAAAAGGATATTGTATATATATATGTTCTCTTCCTGAATTAAGGGGAAGATTTTAAAAAAAATATAGCTATATATATATAAAGGAAAATATATATATATAATTAAACAATATTAATGGGCAATTGTAATTTACACTAATAATTATTTATATTAATTCGTTTGTAAAGAAGTCATGACTTCGGGATTAGTATTTTCCAAATGAATTACCAAGGTATTGAAAATAAATTAACGTAATATATTTAAATTAAAATATAATAAGTAAATAAAGAAATATGTAAACGAGCGAACAAGAAACTAATTAAAACAAATTGATAGAGGAGTAAACAAATAAGGCGAGGCAGTATTGAAATAGACTGAGAAAACCAATTAGGGGCCAACCAATTATCTAGTAAAATTTAAACGCAGAATTTTAAAACCAACGTAAACTTAGTGAACATCAACAAGCAACTAGTAAGTCCAGCATAGTGAAGGCACACGTGTGAGAATTATTCCGTAAACCACAGTATCATTGACGACTTAAACATACACAAACAAGCACGCTTATGCATGCAAGGGGGAAATTTCAAGTAGTAAGGGAAAATTTTTGATAGTTCGTATCATGACCACATGTCGCATGTGGACATGACACACGGGTTAGTGTGTTGTGACCGCATGTGAAATGTGGGCATGAGTAGTGGAGAGAAAGAACTAGACCATCTAGGAAGCATCTAGAACAATGATGATGGAAGAAAATGTCCCTCAGATCTATTGGAGAGAAGTTGTAATCATTGCTGTCTATACCCTTAATCGAGTACAAATAAGAGGCAATACTGGTAAGACTCCTTATGAACTTTGGTTTGGCATCACTCCTATTGTGAAATATTTCAGAGTCTTTGGTAGTAAATTCTATATCAAAAGAGATGAAGAACTTGGCAAGTTTGATTCTAGAAGTGATGAAGGAATATTCTTTGGATATTCTACTCAAACCAAAGCATATTGGTGTTATAACAAGAGATTGAGAAAGATTGTAGAAAGTGCAAATGTGAAGGTTGGTGAAGGCATGGAAAATGCCTCAAGGTATTATGAGTATGAAGTAGATAATCAGAATGATGTCTCAAATCAAGGAGAACAAGTCCCAACTCTAGTTTAGATTCAGACTAATCTAGAGAATCCTGAAATACAAGAAGAAGAGACAAGTTTGCATGAACATGTTCAAGATTTAGAAGTGCAAGAGCTTCCCAAAACTCCTAGGTATGTAAGACTGAATCATTCTAAAGACCAGATCATAGGAGATAGAAGAAAATGTGTTCAAACAAGAAGAAAAATTGCTCAAGATTCAGTGAAATATTGTTTGATTTCAAAGATTGAACCAAAAATAGTAAGTGAAGCATGCAATGATGAGAGTTGGGTTAACGCAATGAAGGAGGAATTGGTGCAAATTGAAAAGAATCACACTTAGGATCTTGTCCCTGGACCTAAGGACAAAAATGTGATTGGGACTAAATGGGTCTTCCGGAACAAACTGAATGAAGATGGTGAAGTAATAAGAAACAAAGCTAGATTAGTTTGTAAGGGTTATTCTCAAGTAGAAGGAATTGACTATGAAGAAACTTTTGCTCCGGTGGAAAGAATTGAAGTAGTCATATTATTTCTTGCTTTTGCTACCTTCAGAGATTTCAAGGTGTATCAGATGGATGTCAAATCTACTTTCCTAAATGGTGATTTGGAAGAAGACATATACATTGAGCAACCGGATGGATTTCAATTGTTTGATAATGGAGATATGGTCTGTAAATTGAAGAAGGCATTGTATGGACTCAAACAAGCCCCATGAGCCTGGTATGAAAGATTGGACAAACATCTTTTGAAGATTGGCTTCAACAAAGGTACTACTGACAGTAATATGTACTTCAAAATTGATCATGAAAATATCTTGATTATTGAAGTATTTGTTGATGATATCATTTTTGGAGGAAAAGATAGTATGTGCAAGACTTTTGCAAATCAAATGAAAAGTGAATTTGAGATGTCTATGTTTGGGGAAATGAATTTCTTCTTGGGTCTACAAATCACTCAAACAAAGAAAGGAATCTTCATATCTCAAACCAAATATGTGAAAGAATTGTTGAAGAAATTTGGGATGGAAGATTCAAAGCCAATGAATACTCCCATGGCAATCAGATGTAAGCTGAGTAAAGATGATGAATCTCCTAAGGCTGATTAGAAAAAGTACAGGTCAATGATTGGAGGACTGCTCTACCTCATTCAAACTAGACCTGATATTATGAATGTTGTTGGTCTTGTTGCCAGATTCCAAGTTGATCCTAGAGAGTCTCATGTCATGGCAATCAAAAGAATTCTTAGACATATGAAGGGAATAGTTGAGTATGGATTATGGTATCCTAAGGATCATGATTTCTCTCTTCATGCTTATACTGATGTTGATTGGGTAGGTGATGTGGATGACCGGAAGAGTACCAGTGGTGGTGCATTTTTTTTGGGTAAAAGATTGGTTTCTTGGATTAGCAAGAAATAAGAGGCAATATCTCTGTCTACTACAGAAGTAGAATATATTGCAGTAGCAAATAGTTACACTCAAGTATTATGGATGAAGCAAATGCTAAGAGACATCAGAGTGGAGTATGAAGAACCTATCACAATCTTCTGTGATAATTCAAGTGCAATAAACATATCAAAAAATAAGGTGATGCATTCAAAGACAAAACATATATCCATCAAGTTTCACTTTTTGAGAGAACAAGTGAACAAGAATGAAGTTAGACTGGAGTTTGTGCCCTCAAAGGATCATATTGTAGACATTTTTACTAAACCTCTACCTAAGGATTCTTTTGAGTATCTCAGGGATAAGTTGGGGGTTATTACCCCTCCAATTCTGAATTAAGGTGCACTAGTGTGCATCAGTCCGATGGATCCCATAGTCATATCATGTGATCCGGATTGGTGTTAAGAAGCTGCTACTTAGGGGGAGCAATCAGCATGATTCTAAAGTATGAGAAGTGCTTGCAAGTATGTGGCATTTGCCATTGATGTCAAAGGGGGAGAGAAGACATGTGAAAAACAAAAAGTGGTTGCTAATCAAAGGAGGAGTAGTAAAGGAAGAGAAAACATATGAATGATTGCTATTGATAGGGGGACCTATGTCAGTCAGTGAGGAGAAGTTTCTGTCTTGATGGTTAAAATAGTTTTTCACATCATATGTTGCCATCAATGACAAAGGAGGAGATTGTTGCAAGTATGGGCCTAACCGGTGTTGTCATTGATGTCAAGGATTGGATGAGCTATGTGCTGAGGATATTGAGAAAATTAGTCCTATCAGAAACAAAGAAGAATAGTGAAGACAGTGAAGCTCTATAAAGTGAAGATCCTAGCTAGATGAAGAATCAGAGAATACGCATCAAAGGGTTTGTAGATATGTGTCTAAAGGTTATCTAGTCAAGATTTGAGAGGTCCGCATGAAATTGTGAAGGAGTTATGGACATAAGAGTAAAACTAGTTCTGGCAACTATTCAGAGGTGACAGAGTGACACAAATAGGTCTGTTAAGATCCAAAAATACAATATCATTTTCTGCAGATCTGGTGGCATGTTTGGGAAGCTAATGTGAATTGACAACTCAATTGGTTCATGGTTTGGAGGTCCACAATCAATCCTTGTAATGTGATAGTGATGACCAACTATGTTCTTGAGGTTCCAGATGAAGATGCGATTGATTACAGTAAGTAGAAGTGGTGCAGATGTTCTTGGTGATTCAAGCAAGCTCATGGGGGTCTCTAGACTATGTCCAGTTTGTGTTGACTGTCTGCATTGAAGATTGAGCTCATAATTAAAGATTTATCTTCTGGGAATAGCATTCTTCCTAGTCTTGGCTGACTGGATGTTTTTCACATGTTACAGATGACTTTGAAGATGTCTTACGAAGCATGGCGTGCTCCTTGAAGAAGACTGAAATCCTAGTTATGTGTGGCTGACAGTATAGTGATGCACATGAAGTTTTTGTAATAAGTCAAGTTGTATTTTTGTAATTACTCTGTAATAAAATAAGTGTATGTTGTGCTAACTTTGATGATCATTCCAAAGTCGATGTCATGTATAAATAAGAGTTGTAAAGTTATTCAAAAGAAAGTGTGTGATGAGAAGGTGGTAGTGAAGAGGACCAAAAAGTAAAGTAGATGGGTTGAGCTTAAAGGAACTGATTCAGGCATAGTGAAGATGCTAATCTCCAGTTCAAGTATGTAAAACTTATATTCTTTTGTAGATAGTGTGTCTCTTGTAGGCAGTGGGCCTCTTGTGAGTAGTGTGCTTAGGCAGTGAGCCCTAATTGGCAAGTGTCATTTTGTTCATATTCTTTTAACAGAGAATACAATCTTGGGTTAGTCACCCCGTGGTTTTCCCCTTAACTGGGTTTTCCACGTTAAAATCTTGATGTTGTATGTGTTGAATCTATTTTTGTTCTTGAATTCATGCATTATGATTGAATCTTTGATATGTTATTAAAATTGAAGAAGCTTTAAAGTTTATAAAAATAGAAGTTTGGTAACAACTGATTTACCCCCCCTCTCAGTTGTCTATCCTAAATCCAACAAGTTCCTCTTTACCTTTTCCAATTTCTTCTCTTGCACTGGGCTCTACCTCCCTAACTCCACTGTAACTACTGTCATCTTCCACATTGACAGTCTCATTTACTCTTTTGGCTTCATGAGATTTTGACTCTTGCAGCTTCTCTTCAGCCAATTCTTTCTTAACCTTTACATATTTTTGCCTTTTCTCTTCTGGTGTGGCCTCACCAGATATGCCACTCAACTTAGCCTTTACTTGCTGAGCACCTATAACAACACCTTGCATTGGTGTTTCCTTTTGGGGTTTCAATTGCTACAGCTCTCATGATTTTGTTTCATGTTGACCTCTTAATAGCTTGGGTCTGCTCTGTACTGACGTCATGGCTAGATGACTTTGCCTCCATAAATGTGCCTGAAGATACTGCCACTGTCACCCCTAAGGCATATGGATCCATTAGGGTTGCATTCTTATCTTTTTCAATGATCTTTGCTTCTACAAACCTTCTCTTCTCATAAAAGCATTGGAACTCATCTTGATGCTCCCTCACCCTCTTCTTACCTTTCTTTTGAAATGTGGGTTCAATTCCCTTAGCCTTGAGTTCTTCTATTCTATCTTTCAACCATGTTTTGGAAAATAAAATAACTAGTTTGGATAATGTATCCAACGATGTATTCCATGGCAGTGTCCAATCAGGTTCACCAATTGGAGCAAGCCTTTCACTCTCATAACTATGATGTAACAGCTTATCATCATCTTCAACTTCTGGCAGCACATATATTTCTCCCATGGTCCTCATCTATTCTACTATCAGCCTTTTATGAGCTCTTTTCCTCACTTCTTTATCATTTTTGCAGTCTAACCAGTAGTCTTCAATATGTACTTGATGCTTGAACTTAGAGTCAATGGTTCTCTAGATTTTGTGAAAAGGATCAAAATGTCTTGCTAATTCAAATTCCTCAAAGCCATTATATCTCAATTCTCTTTCTAAACATTCAGCCACCTCTTCACTATAGCAAAAATATCTTCCAATTGCCCAAGGAAGTTTAATATTTCCTCTGTTCCACTTCTTATACATCCTAAAAGCATTCAGGTTTTGTCTTGAAAACTCCAATACAATCAGCTTATTTGATGGATATCTGGGCAGCATGAATGGCTTCCCCTCAAAACCCTCAGTTCTAATATATGTAAAGTTTTAGAATTGTATATACCAAGAACTGTGTAACCCAATAGTATTATTTGCATCTTCAAATAACCTTTTATCTTTTTCTCCCTTTAAAACTCTTACCATGTAAGTATAAAATACATCATTTACCAAGGCATACTTTCTCAATGCATTATCCTCCTACAAATCTGGATAATGGTGATAGACTAATTTCTAATCTGGGCCATTCCCCATGGTCCCAACTCTATCAATTCCAATTATGTATGGCTGAATCATTGATGCACATGAATATAACACATATGATGATAAATAAAAAGGCATCATCTTTTGTTTTCTCAACATGGCCTACTTCCATATGGTTGTATTGATAGTCTTGGCCCAATGAATTTGTCCATCTTCCTTTTTTGCTTCCCTCATAAATTGAATGATAGTGAACATCCAGGGTTCACATTTTGTTGCATCTCTCAACCCTACTAGTCTACTCATCATGGTAATCATTAAATGTATCTCCTCTTTAAAATCTATCCTGTGAAGATTTCTTGGCACTCTTCCTACAACCTTAGGTTTGTTTTCTACATTGTACCAGCTATAGAAGATTTTACTCTTGTAGTCTCTTTCATTTCTATTAAAATCTTCTGTGTATTGGTCTATGTCTATATCCACCATTTTCTCTTGAATTTCCAAACCAAATGTCCTTGCTATCCCTTTTGTAGTCAAATCTGGAATCACTCGGTCTTCATGTATTATTTTTCTGGTATTTCCATCATATTTGTATATGCATTCTCTGCATCCTCAGATAACCTTTTATCTTTTTCTCCGTTTAAAACTCTTACCATGTAAATATAAAATACATCATTTACCAAGGCATACTTTCTCAATGCATTATCCTCCTGCAAACTTGGATAATGGTCATAGACCAATTTCTGATCTGGGTCATTCCCCATGGTTCCAACTCTGTCAATTCCAATTATGTATGGTTGACTCATTTATGAACATGAATATAACACATATGATGACAAATAAAAAGGCATCATCTTTTGTTTTGTCAACATGGCCTGCTTCCATATGGCTGTGCTAATAGTCTTGGTCCAGTGAATTTATCCATCTTCCTTTTTTGCTTCCCTCATAAATTGAATGATAGTGAACATCCAAGGTTCACATTTTGTTGCATCTCTCAACCCTACTAGTCTACTTAGCATGGTAATCATTAAATGTATCTCCTCTTTAAAATCTATCCTGTGAAGATTTATTGGCACTCTTGCTACAGTCTTAGGTTTGTTTTCTAGCATTGTACCAGTTGTAGAAGATTTTACTCTCACAGTCTCTTTCATTACTATTAAAATCTTCTGTGTATTGGTCTATGTCTATATCCACCAT
This sequence comes from Cunninghamia lanceolata, assembly GCA_027924645.1. Classification (NCBI taxonomy): domain Eukaryota; kingdom Viridiplantae; phylum Streptophyta; class Pinopsida; order Cupressales; family Cupressaceae; genus Cunninghamia; species Cunninghamia lanceolata. Next base: position 4,692,990 of record BSBN01001020.1, on the reverse strand, counting down.
TTTCTCTTGAATTTCCAAACCAAATGTCCTTGCTATCCCTTTTGTAGTCAAATCTGGAATCACTCGGTCTTCATGTATTATTTTTCTGGTATTTACATCATATTTGTATATGCATTCCAAAACCAAATCCTTAGCCTCCATTGCTAATGGAAAACCTGCAGCCTTGTATAATCCACCATCCCAAATGCATTTCATGTCCAGGGTAGCATCTATCATTGTAATCTTATGAAGAATACCCTCTACATCATAGGATCCTACATTCGTATCAGTTCCAAGTCTGCTTGTGCCAAGCAAGGTTGGATACCCTCTGTGCATCGGCAATTCTTCCTTTTCTATTTCCTTTCGCAGCTTTCTTTCTTTCTTTACCTTTTCTTCACCCCCTGGATCTACTTTCTTTTGTTTTAGGGCCATCCTGCGAAAAATCACATATTTAACTTCTTGTTTTTACTTCATTTACCTAGGGTTTAACTATGAATTTCTTACATTTTACCTTTACCCTAACCCTTTTGTCTTTTTCTGTTTTTAAATTTCATATTATTTAACACAAATCAACTAATTTCCTTAATCAAATATAGTAATTTGTCACTTTCTTGCATTTTTAAATGAAATTACTGATAATCCATTTTGCATTTTTAATTAACTAAACTGTAACAGTGTTCAAGATAAATACTTGTATTCGTGATAGCTCAACCTTACAAACATTGACCCACTTTACCATTTTTTCTAAGCCATTCCCGTTCTAAAATTCCATTCAGCAATGAACTTTCTATTCAATCTGTGCAATAATTCTCTTTCTTTGTAATTTTAATTTTCATGATGCAATTCGAAAAGAAAAACAATCTTTATTTACCCTAACGTGTTAAAGTTGATCCTTTCGATGTTAGTTCTACATTAAATGCGACATTTAATGCATATACGACTTTGACTCCCTATTTTAACCTTCTATTTTGAAGATTGTATCTGTTAGTCTACCCTTTGCATACATATCATTTTTTTGTATATCGCGTTGTATGTCTTTAATATACAAGCCTACATATGCAACAGGTTATAAAACAATGTTACCTTTTACTTTATGTTCAACTTTGTATCTTCTGTTTGTATGTCGCAATGTATATAAAATAGATACAAACCATTATACAAATGCAACATATGCAAACCATTCACTTTTTATTTCTCGACAATGCACTTTTACCTCTTTGTATATCGGGATTGTATGTATACAATCTTTCATACATACCAAAATATTAATCATATTTCATCCCTTTTTGAACTCCATGTCAAGTTTTACCTTTTCATCTCTTATATCTTTCTTTTGTATCTCCACTTGCATCTCCTCTTTGTATATGCAACATACAACTGCGAGATACAATCGTGGGCCCCACTTTACTTACCCATTTGTATCTTTTCGAAGCAATAATAATTGTATCTACACCTAGATACAATCCTTCATACATGCAAACTTTTATACAAGCATATTGAACTTTTGACTTTCATTAACTGTATTGCATAATCTTTTCGGGTCCGTGCATGTATATTAAGCAAATGCATACTTTTCCAAAATGTGTTAAGAAACAATGCATCGCTTACATCAGATTTGAATAACTTTTGGAATCTGTAATTATATGTACCTTCAAGATGCAAAGCCGAAACATACAAACATACAAACTGCATGAAATACCCTTTCCTCACCTTAATAAACCACTTTGTATATTGCCCTCAGGTCCGTGCATGTCTATTACCTTGTATATCGTTTGCGCTTATATTCATCATACATACAAAACCACATACAACGCGGATCTGATGACTTTATTTATTCAACTTTTGAAAACCTATCAGGTCTGACTTGCATACAAAGGATACAAACATTGAGCATATGCATGCAAGTTATCAAAATACAAAACCTGATTGTACTCACCATGACTTAAACAAAGACCTCACATACAAACAACTTTGTATACGACATACAAACCCCAAAATGATGCATTTTACCAAAAAACACATATCTTGCAGAATATTGGGAATTTCTTACTGGTTCAAAAAACAACATTAACTCATTTTTCACACATAATTCACCAATACTGTCACCTTGTACTTAATGCTAGATCTTTTCAATTTTCAACATGGTTTGTATTACTTACCCCTTTTCCCTTTACCACCAAGCAAGACCACACAACAAACTAAAAGCAACAACCACAGCAGGGGTCCTCATTTTGCTAAGAGGTAAAATGGGGCATGTTGTGAACATCACAACAAAAATCAAGCAACTTAGAAAGGAGAATCAAAGATTAGAAGACCAACTTCAACAAGGAAAAGATTCCAAAGACAAGGTATGTTCAGATTTTGTAAAAGTTTCTTTAGAGCTTAAAGAGGCAAGAAATCACGTTGTTGACTAAAAGATACAAGTTGAAGATTCTAATAAACTGATTATTAGTCTAAAGACAAAAATAGAAGAAGCTAAAATGGTTGTTGATTTTACCATAGCCGATCTTGAAGTCAGAACTAATGAATGCCTAAGATTAGAGCTAGACACAGTCTCTTTGAGAAAGGAATTGGAAGAAGCATCTTCTAAGTTACACAAGAATCTACTATTTGACAAGAGTACTGAGTGTTTAAATGACATTTTAAGAAAGCAAAAATAACACAAGGACACTACTGGCTTGGGTTATGAAAAAGGAGAGTGTTCCAAGACAAGAAATGTTCCTAGAAAGAAGATATACCTAAAATTTCACTCTATGGCACCTAAGGTTGAAGCCAAGAAGAAAGCTAAAGTTAATGTTGTTGATGATGAAAGAAAAAGTACAAACAAGTCCTCAGGATCTCCACCTATCAGGTACAATTACTCTCAATTTCATGACTATTTCTATGCCTGTCATGTTTGTGGTCCTAGGGCTAGAGATTGTAAAAGAAGTGGTTTTGGATGGAATAAAGAGAAAAGTTTTTATAGATGGTCAAATCAGGACTACAATAATGCTTGTTATAATTGTAATAAAGTTGGCCACCTAGCAAGAAATTGTTGGATGCATGCAAGGTATGTCAATAGAGACTCTCACAGATTGCCTAGAAGAAACTATTTTTCTCTAGGTCAAGACTACAATACTTTACACTATAGGTGTAATATCTTTGGACACAAAACATAGTGGTGTAGAGGAAGATTGAGGAAATCATCTAGAGATTGCATATTCAAGCAAAAGCAAGTGAATGTTGTGGAAATAGAAAACAAAGTCAAGAAGAAGGAAGTCCTAATATTGTGCATGCTACACAAGAGACATTACAAACTACTTAAGACACAACTTAGAGTGAGGGGGAGTTGTCTAATGTTCTATCTCTTGCCCCAAGGAGTTTCAAGAGTATTGCAATGTTGAAATGGTTAAACCAAATGCCTAGACAACGTTTGACAGAAAGATAGTGGCAATTCTCCTTGTAACAATGATCCGTACTCATGATTAGAATGACCAGTACTTTGTTATTATTCAAGATGTGAGAATATCAATGCCATGAAATCAGAGTTGTAGTTGTCAGGATTGAAGATGTTTGTGTTTTGGGGTAAAAATGGTGGAGGGTTAATGTTTTCTTTAGTTTGAATCCTTCTTTCCTCAAAACATTCCAAGGGCTTTTCAACTGAGTGCTTCTCCTATCAAGAGGAGAGTTAGCTATCATGTTTGAGTTGCCACTTGGTTTTCTGCTGGGAAATTTAGATGTGATCACACAAGATTTCCACTTAATGCTTTTATGCCCTTAAAATCCTAATTTAAGCAAAACAATAATTAAATTTGTGAAATTACTACAAATGCTACGAGAAATAAGAAAAGGGCAGAGAACCTTAACTCACTATTTTTCACAGTTGGAAAATAGAGAAATCTGGGACAACGGTGATGGCACCCTAGTCCAATACACAACTTTTTCTGCACAGTCTCGATCTCCCTCTGGCACTGATCTCTGCTATGTCTTCTATTTCTCATGATATGAAAACAGAGGACCAGGTTGATGGCACCCTTGTCCCAAAAAGTTAAACAATGTTCGCTTCTTTTTAGATCTGGAATCTTCAATGTTTGCCTTCCTGCTATACAACTCCACTTTCTCTAGATCTGACACCTGTAACCTGCAATCACAAGGAGTGTGGGAGGGGGTTGTGGTGTTTAGAGGCTTACCTTGGTCAATCCATGGAGAGACATTCAAGTCTTCTAAACACCGTTGTCAGAGAGAGTGTGTGCCCTTAGGAGGTAGAGGCCAAAACAAAATGATAATGATTGATAAAGCATAATAAATGATACCTTGATGATGCTCTCATGGAAGGACGAAGCTCTTCAATGCCATGAGGAGAAGATGTAATCCAACCTACAAACAAACAATAACAATTCTATTCTCTGCAACACAATGATAATCACAAGTATGCCAATAGCTCATAAAACAAAATTGCCACCTAGTAATATTCTAGTTTGTAAATGAAACCCTAAACATGCTTATATATACAACTATTAAGATTCCCACCAAGAATTTCGTATTTGAAACTTATGATGTCGGCCTAGAGACCAAATAATGGTCACAAAATTGACATTTCAAATTAGGGCAGACTCAAAATATGGCTGGACTAGGGCGTTAGAGCCCTTGTCCACCCCCTATTTTTCTCTAGGATGATTAAAGTGCAGCCCCCTAAGTCCTAATTGCCACAAGACCCATGGGTTTTCTCATCGGGAGTCTGATTTAACATGCAAAATGCTCTAAATGCAAATCTAAAGACTAGGGAGCTAAACCTTTAGGAAAAAGCCCCCAAGGTTGCATTTTTCTAACATAACATTTAGCCCCCACTTTAATGTATGTATTAAACACAAGGCCAATACATGCATTAAAGTAAGGTCCACAAACACAAAACATGCCAAACACACTGAAGACAATGATAGGCATGCAAAACATGGAGAAGATAGTTACAATCACGCAAAACATGGAGAATACAGTATTGATGACATGTAGAGCACAGAGAATACAATGAATGTAGTGATTTTTTTTATTTTTGATTTTCCCATATGAAATGCATAATGCAAGTACAAGGAAAGTAAACAAACAAATCCCAAAAAGTGTAGAGGAGCTGTTCACCACCGGTCTTGCACTTTTCAAGAACAGACATGCCAAACAAAATCCCAAGGTGTAGAGGAGTTGTTCACCACCAGTCTTGTACCTTGAGAACAAACACGCCAAAAAAATCCCAAAGTATAGAGGAGCTCATCACCACCAATCTTGCACTTTGAGAACAAGCACCCCATACACACACATGTTGAAGACATAGAGAAAACATAGAAGACAGGTGATGGAGTATTCCTATTTATAGGTTCATCACCATCTCAGGCACATTACAGGTGCACACTGATGATTGGGCTTCACCACAACAACCACCAAAAACACGCTTAAGGGTTGATTTAGTCATAGAACGGCTCCCCGTCTCACGATGAGGACTTTTGAAAATGACAAGATAATGTAATATGCTCCGAGAAATGCACCATCCCTACCTCATGATGAGGGCTTAAGATAAAAGGATATGCTCAATATCTTGCCTCTGCAGAGGGCTTAAATGATTTGATTGATTTTCAGATTGTTCAAACATGCTTTACTATGATCTAAAGCAGACAACTTACCTTATATATGCCCTCACCTTAAGTTGGTTGATATCACATACCGATATCAAGCATGCTAATGTAGGAAGAAAACACACAAGAGACCATGACCTCTCGCAAAGCCCATGCTTCCTAGAGGTGACATGTACTTTACGATCGCCAAATGTTCCCACGAACACATCCATGCAAGAAAGGTGTTAGTGTCCAAATAATCATGATAAACAACAATGCATATGATCAAATACATGAAAGAGCCAAGCAAGGTGATATTCATGATAAACAAAGTGTGCGAAGTAGCAGTATTGTTAAATTGTTGTCAGCAAGATAAGATAACATTGACATCAACATCAAGATAGAGAAATCACAGAGTGATTCCACTAGCCAACCGTTAGATAATTTGTTACAACGCCATCATCATATATGGACTAGGTCCATTTTTTGATTACTCACAAAAGGGACACTAGGTCTGCATTAGTATAATATGTTTTCTATCATCCACCCACTAGATGGAAACACTAGAGGAAGGTAAATGATAAATCAAAGAGGAGAACAAGTGTCTTAGAGACAGTCATGTAGGAGGGTGCCCCCAATTCACCAACCGCAATGCTATCTCCATAAGACACAACACACAACAATGAAATTAGAGGAGAGGCAATATAGAAGAATGATGATAAAAATAGAAGAAGGTCATGACAGGGGCGGTCTCCTAGTATCCTTGACCTTACAAGAAAATCAAGGGTCATCCTAGGAGGTCTAACAGCACATAACACATCACGGGGGAAGCACATCATGAGAGATAAAAGGGTTAGAAATACTTACCTGTAGAGAGGTTCATGCTAGAAGTCATCATCAGGTGGGTCACTGTCTTCCCAATCTCTAATGCTAGAGGGGAGAGTTGTATAAGGTACCATAGCCCACATGTTGCTCTTGTTTTCAAGTTTTTCATCTTTAATCTCTTTTTGATTTTTTTCAATATTAGGTTGAATGTTTTCTACATTAACTAGTGTTGTATCTTTTGGAAATTTTGTGTCATTATTGATGTTCAAGGAATATGGAATTAAAGGAGAGGTAGTTGATGTTTTTAAATCCTTAGTGATGTCCAAATGAATTGAATATTCAATCAAAGGAGGGACATTAAAGGTCTTCTCTTCCTTAGTGATATCCAAGGTGTGTGAACAATCAACTAAAGGATGGAGGTTAATGAGATGATCCGTAGAAGTTTCATGCAATAGGGTAGGGTTTTTGTTTTTGTTAAATGAATGTTCATTATCTATCCATGGGATGTTCTTTGTTAAAGAGAGCTCCCCATTCAATAATGCTTCATCTTGGCTAGAGAGAGCATTGGACTGGGGAGATGGTGGTGGCTCTTCATTTACTAATGCTTCATCTTGGCCAGAGTGAGCATTAGGTGGTATAATTTTAAGGGATGTGTCAATTAAATCACCCTCTTGTATCAAAGTGTCCTCATGAGGAGGAACAACTTTGGGAGAGGGATCATAAGGTAAACCTAAGTTATCATCACTTGTTTTAGCAATAGGTGCCGTAGTGAAATGTTCCATAAAGTCATCTAAGGCTTCATCTAACATCTTGAGGTCATCACTAGTATATATTATTGATCATGAATTTAGTGAGATCATCTAATATCCAAGGATATATTCCCATGAGGTTTGTGAAGCTATCAAAATCAGATATATATCAAAAGGATTTCATATGTGGAGCACATAGAAAGATCAACATCATGTATGTATGCTATTTGTTCCAAGACTTGAGGATATGCATAAGTAAATTTATAGAAATGATCAACGTCTATGATGTATGCAAACAAAGCTTCCAAAGAAGTGCCCATGATGTATGTTTTCAAATGAGTGCCAAATTAGATTTGCAAGATCTTCCAAAACTTATGCAAAATGCAAGTGTTGTCGAATATGCTCTAAAATACTTGATTTTTTTAACCTTTTTCAATGCAAATGAATGAAAGAAGAGGTGTTGTAAAGATTTTCAAGAAGGGTAGAAAATCAAATTCCTAAAAACAGTCCACTAATGCATGAATATCTCACACAACACACTTTTGAAGCAACTCTAGAACGTCGATAAGCCAAAACCTAGTGAAAATAAGCCAAAATATGCAAATTTTCACCAAATCTCAATGCAAAAGAGTAGGGTAACGGGTGTTGTAAGGAAAATAATGATGGAAAGCAACTTATAACAGTAATAAAATCCACCTAATTCCAAAAAATATATTACAACATGCCTATAGTGCCACTCTAAATCAAAACCTAGTGCAAAGATATTAAAAATATGTAAATTTTCCCAAAATTTCAATGCAAAAGCCGAAAAGAAAGGGTGTTGTAAGGAAATTGAGAAGGGGAAGCAGATAATAATTCTAATTACATCCAATTAGTGCAATAAAATCCCTTACAACATGCTTGGAGTGCAAATCTGACAAGACAATAAGGCCAAATCTAGTGAAAAATGCAAGTTTTCAAACCCTAGACATGAAATTTCACAAGAAGGCCACTGTGATGAAACATTACATTTATAAATCAAGCCAAATGAGTGTTTTTATAAGGTAGTAAAATCTGAACCAAGATTTTGACTACAACCCTAGCTCGTACAAAACTAGGTTTTCATGAAAAATGCAAAATTTCAAGCAATATCTAGCAAATCAAGCATGCAAATTTAATGCAAATGAATTGTAAATGATAAATTTCTGTATTTTTGGATCATATATAATGCAAATAACATAAATTAATTTAAATTAGATGCCAATCAATTCAAATTTTACAAAAATGCAAGCCTAATATGCCAATTTTTGCAAATTTTTTAGTTTTTTCAAATTTTTTTAAATTTTTCAAATGAAATATTGAAAATAATGAATTGAATGATGATGAATTTCAGATCTGATGTAGAAATTAGAGATTTGATTAAATGTAATTGAATGAATGCAAACTATGTCAAAAATCAAACCCTAGAATGCAAATTTTTTTAATTTTTCCAAATATATCAATTTTTTGTAAATTTTCCAATGCAATAGAATGGACGAATGCAAATTTGTCAAAAAACACTTAGAAAGGTGTCAAAAAGTTCTAAACATGAGTTCACCAAAATGTTTTGGGGTAAAAATTATGGAGGGTTAATGTTTTCTTTAGTTTGAATCCTCCTTTCCTCAAAACATTCCAAGGGCTTTTCAATCGAGTGCGTCTCCTATCAAGAGGAGAGTCAGCTATCAGGTTTGAGTTGCCACTTGGTTTTCTACTGGTAAATTCAAATGTGATCACACAAGATTTCCACTTAATGCTTTTTGTTTAGGGGAAAATTGGATTTGTTAATGTTCTATTGTTTTGATGTTTAAATCCTCTTCTTCACTATACATTCAAGGATCTAGGGTTGAGTGGTGAGCACTATCATACCCTAGGTTGCTTGTGAGATGTAGGGAAACTTGGATTAGGGAATTTAATTATCAATTTTCCTTCTCCTATGCTCAATTGACTATTAAAACCCTAATTATGTAAATATGACAACAAATTGATGAATAACAGAAAAAGCTCTTGCAGACAGGAGTAAAATACCAAATCATAGAGTACCTATTTTTGGGGTTCCAAGGTAGAATAGTCAGGGACACTGGAGCGGGTGCCCAAGTCCAAGGTACCAGTTTCTTTGTGGGATCTGGACCTCCTTTTGACACTAATCAGCCCTGTAACTTCTATTTCCTGAAACTCAAATGCGAAGGACACTAGAGCGAGTGCCCAAGTCCTGGAAGTACTCCTGTGTCCTGCTTTTCTTTAGATCTTGAATCCTTGATGCTTGCCAATCCTTCCTGCAACTCCACTTTTCCCAAATACGACACTTGTAACCTGCAATCACAAGACTTGGTTTGGGGGTTGTGGTGTTTAGAGGCTTGCCTCAGTCAAGCCCTGGAGGACACTTAAGTCTTTGAACACTATTGTTAGATAAAGAGTGCATGCCCTTGTGAGGTAGAGGCAAAAACCAAAGGAATCAATGATGAAAACACAATATAATGTCACCTTGTAGTGAATCTCTCATGGGAGGAAGATGCTCTTCATTCCATGAGGAAATTGATGCTCAAATTTACAAATATCAACACACAAAACACGTAGGTCTACTCTTGTAACACAATGAAAGCCTTGAATCGTCTTGAGAACACAATAGCTTGCTAGTAATCATCTAGTTTACAAATGAATGCCTAAACATGATTATATATGCAACTATAAGCACTCTCGCCAAGATTTTAAAAATCAAAACTTACCATATCAGCAAAAGGACCAAATAATGGTCACAAACCGACACCCAGAAATTAGGGCTACCCCAAAATAGGGAAAGACTAGGGCACGGGTGCCCAAGTCCTCCCCCCTATTTTGGGTAGGTTACAGTTCAAGGGGTCCACCTGGGTCCAATTTTCCATGGAACCTAGGTCTCATTCCATCGGGATGCCAAAATATGAACTAAGATGCCCTAAATGCATGCTAAAGACCCAGAAGCTAAACCTTATGAGGGAAAAGCCCCCAAGGGGACATTTTTTAATGTTACATTTAGCCCCCACTGTAATGTATGTATAAATGCAAGGCTAATACATGCATTAAAGTAAGGTCACAAACACACCAAACACACCAAGCAGGAAGAAGATACGCCAATCACATAGAAGATAGTAACATGCATGCAAAACATAGAGAAGATAGTCAATGCATAGAAGACACATTAATGCATGGAAGATAGAAATGATATCTTTTCTTTTCTTTTTCTCATATATATGAAATGCAAATGCAAGTACTGGAAAATAAACAAACCTCCCATAATACATGATGCACTACCTTAAGGTGTAGGTCTCTGTATATATGGGGCAACATACACACAAGACACACAAAACCTTCCAAAATGCATACTGCATATGGAGCAACAGACAGACCAAATAAAACAAGCACGCCAAAACACACACACTTGAAGACATGGAGAAAACACAGTAAACAAGCGATGGTGTGTTCCCTATTTCTAGGCTCATCACCATCTCAGGCAGATTATAGGTACACACCGATGATTAGGCTTCGCCAAAACAATCACCGAAGACACACTTAAGGGTTGAGTTAGTCACAGAACTGCTCCCCACCTCTGCAGAGGACTTTTGAAAATACAATCCCACTCGCATCACGGAGATGCCTTATAGTGAAAAGGAAGCATGGCATACCACCCCACCCGCATCACAGAGACACCTTATAGTAAAAAGGAGGTATGAGCTCAAAAGTATACAACCCCACCTGCATCATAGAGATGCCTTAGGTGAAAAGGAGGTATACACAATAGATAGATTGATAGATTGCAAACAAACTCAGGATGCAGGAAGTACTCATTGTACTAGCCTACACCTAAGGACAAGCACATTGCTAATATCTACAACAAACAACTTACCTTATATATGCCCCCACCTTAAGGTGGTTGATATCAGGTGTTGATATCAAGCATGTTAAGGTAGGCATAAAACACACAAGGGAACACTGAATTTCACAATGCCCATGCCCCTTAGAGGTGACATGTACTTTATGATCACCAAATGTTCCTACAAACACATCCCTGCAAGAAACATGTTAGTGTCTACAACATCATGATAAACAACAACATCAATGCATATGATTAACTACACAAAGAGCCAAGGTTATAGAATGAATCCAAAGTTTTAGGATAACTATAGGGCTATATCATGAAGCTCTTCGAATCGAGTACCACCAAGGCTAGATTCAAAGGTAAATAAAGGTACACAAAGCAGTAGTATTGTTAAGGTTTGTAAATGCGATAGAAACATCATGAAATTCACTACACGGAAAGAACAAGTACTTCTACTATCCAAGCATCAGATAAGATATATAGCCCCATCATCATATTAGGAACTAAGTCCATTTTTTGATTCCTCTCGAAAGGGACACTAGGTCCACATCAGTATAAATGTTTGTCGTCATCTGCCCGCTATATGGAAACACTAGAGGAAGGGAAACAATAAATAAGAGAGGAGAAACAAGTGTCTTAGGGATAGTCATGTAGGAGGGTGCCCCTAGGTTACCAACTACAATGCTATGTCTGTAAGACACAACACATAACAATGAAATCAAAGAGAGAGGTAATATAGAAGAATGATGATACAAATAGAAGAAGGTCACAATAGAGGCAGTCTCCTGGTATCTTGAACCTTACGAGAGAATACGAGGTCATCCCAGGAGGCCTAAACAACATATAACACATCATGAGAGAGATAAAGGGTTAGAGATACTTACCTGTAGGGCCTCTACTGGTCTAGAGATTGTCTATAAGCAAATCATTGTCATCATCTTCCCACTCCCTAATGTTGGAGGATAGTGGGATATATAGTTGTTGCAAGTATGGGCCTAACTGGTGTTGTCATTGATGTCAACATACTCCTGTTGCATTGATGAGTTGTATGCTGAGGATATTGAGAAAATTAGTCCTATCAGGAACAAAGAAGAACAGTGAAATCAGTAAGGTAAAGATCCCAGCTAAGATGAAGATTAGAGGATACGCATCAAAGGGTTTGTAGATATGAGTCTTAAGATGATCTAGTAAAGATTTCAGAGGTCCGTATGAAGATCTAAAGAAGATATTGCCACATGAGTAAAACTAGTTCTGGTAGATGTTCAGAGGTGACAGAGTGACATAGATAGGTTCGGTGAAATCTAGAAATGCAATATCTTGTTCTATGGATTTGGTGGAGTGTTTAGGAAGTCAATGTGAATTGATTACTCAATTAGTTCATGGTCTAGAGGTCTGCAAGCATCTATTCTAATATGACAGTGATTACAGATTGTGTTCTTGAGGTTCCAGATGAAGGAGAGAAAGATTTTAGTGAGCAGAAGTAGTGTGGATGTTCTTGGTGATTCAAGAAAGCTTGTGGAGATCTTTGGATTGTGTCCAGTTTGTGTTGGTGGTCCACATTGAAGATTGAGCTCGTAATTGAAGAATTACTTCTAGATGATGATGTTCTTCCTAAGTCTAGCCGACCATATGAATTACACATCTTGCGGATGATCTTGAAGATGTTCTGTGAAGCATAGTGTGTTCCCAAAAGAAGATTGAAGTCCCAGATCTATGTGGCTGATAGTGTGATGATCCACATGAAGTCTTTTGCAATTAGTCAAGTTGTATTTACTCTATAAAGTGTGTCGACTTGGATGATTATCCCTAAGTTGATATCTTGTATAAATAAGAAGTTATGAATTCATTTCAAATGAATCTTGTGGTGATGAGTGTGTGGTAGAGAGGAGCAGAGTGAAAGACAGAGCAGAAGTATTGGGCTTAAATAGAATTGACTCAAGCATGGTGAAGATGCTATTCTTTAGTTCAAGTATGTTATATTTATCATTTTGTAGACAGTGTGTCTCCTATAGGCAGTGGGCCTCTTGTGAGCAGTGTGCTTGGGTAGTGAGCCCTAATTGGCATTTGCCATTTTGTTCTTATTCTTTTAACAAAGAATACAATTTTGGGTTAGTCACCCTGTGGTTTTTCCCTTAATCAGGTTTTCCATGTTAAAACCTTGGTGTCACATGTGTTAATGTGTTTCTACACTTAAATTGTTGCATTATGTTTTCATGATTAATTTATTATTATGCTGCTGAATTATAAAGAGGATTTAAGTGATTAATTAGAAGAAAGTTTTAGATAACTGATTCACCCCCCTCTTAGTTGTCTGTCCTGAATCTAACCATTGGTATCAGAACTAAGTTCCTCTAAAAGAGCTTAATTGCTTGAGGAGATCCAGGATGTCATCCTACAAGAAGGATAGTCTGAGGTTTGATGGAACTAATTTTACTCTTTAGAAAAGTCACATGGAATGTCACTTGCAATGTATGGGAATGCAATATTGGATCACAGCTTCAAAGAAGTATGTTCCTCCACAGAATGGTCCAAGTTCCGTAGATGAAATCAGAGATGCTAAAAACAATCTCCACACTAAAGAAGCTCTACTAAGTGCTCTATCTGATTTAGAGCTGACAAATATTATTGATCTAAAAACTGCATATGAGGTTTGGCAAAAAATAGAACTTCTGCATGAAGGAGACAAGTATGTTAAATGTGCCAAGCTACAGAGTCTGAAAGGAAAATTCAAAAACTTGAAGATGAGAGAAGATGAAAATATCACTACTTTTATGCCAAGAGTAACTGAGCTTTTTTGTGGCATCAGGTGCTAGTGGAATCTTGGATGAAGATGAGATTTTTGCCAAAGTTCTCAGATCCCTTCCTGATTCTTACAAGTATAAGGTCGCTGCCATTGAAGAATTCAGATATTTTTCAAATATCACAAGAGATCAATTGGTTGGTAAATTAGCTGCATTTGAATTGTCTAAGTTTGGAGATGCCCCCCCCAAGACTGAATTTACATTCAGAGCTAGTGCCTCTATAAAAGGAAAACAAAAGTTTGATCCAGGATAGAACTCTTCAAAGAAACTATCATGGTATGAAAAAGTAAGAAAAGATCTAGAAGAAGATGAAGCAGAAGCTACTCAACTTGAAGCCCTTATTGCAAAAAGATTGCCAAGAGGATCCGATAAGTATGAAGGGAATTGCCTTTTAAATGTTTTAACTGCAATAAGATTGGTCATTTTGCCTCAAGGTGTCTGGAAAGATTTTTAAGACCAAATCCTAATAGATCAATATTCCAAAAAAAATGTTACTATGTTCATGAAGATGATGATGATGGAGTAACCGATGATGAATCAGAGATAGGAAACAAATCCAGAAGTGACTGGGTGTTTATTGCCATCAAGGAAGAAGATCCAATGCCCTTTGAATCTGTTAATCATAAAATGGTTGAAAGAGCTCTGGCTGCCCAAGTTGAAGAAAAGGATGATTGGGTCATTGACAGTGGATGCTCCCACCATATAATGAGTGACAAAAATAAATTTATAGATTTGGAAAGGTATGAAGGTGGAGTTGTAAAATTTAGTGATAATTCTGCTGGCAAGATCAGAGGTAGAGGAACTATTTCTTTTGATGGGAAGAACAAAACCGGTAATGTACTGTATGTTGAAGGTCTGAAACATAATCTTCTCAGTGTTGGGCAATTGGTGGACAAAGGCTATGATCTCAGATTCAAAAATGGAAAATGTAAGATCTTTGAAAGTTCTGGAATAGAGATTGCATTCGGTACTCAAACAAAAGGTAATATCTTCCACTTGGTTGGTACTGGCAAAAGTTGTTTATTTGTTCAAATTGATCAGAGTTGGTTGTGGCATAGGAGAATGTGTCATATGAATTTTGATAATATCACCAAGATAAGCAACACTCAGGCTATAAGAGATCTTCCAAGATTGGTGAAACCTACTAATAGTTTGTACAAAGAATGTCAGTTGGGTAAGTAGAGCAGAGTCTCATTCAAAAGTAAGGAATAGTCTTCTACTGGATTGTTGGACTTAGTACATACTGATCTATGTGGTCTGACAAGAATCAGGAGCTTGCAAGGTGATAGATATTTCATGTTATTAATTGATGACCACTCCAGGATGATGTGGGTGACTTTTCTAAAAGAGAAATCTAAGGCTCTTGAGAAATTCAAAATATTCAAGGCTATGGTAGAGAATGAAACCGGATTAAACATAAAATGTCTTAGGTCTGATAGCGGTGGAGAATTCACATCCAGAGAGTTCATAGAATTCTGTGAGAAGTATGGGATAAAAAGACAGTTGTCTGCTCCAAGGACTCCACAGCAGAATGAAGTAGTGGAGAGAAAGAACTGAACCATCCAGGAAGCATCTAGAACCATGATGATGGAAGCAAATGTACCTCAGATCTATTGGAGAGAAGCTATAAGCATTATTGTCTATACTCTTAATCGAGTACAAATTAGAAGCAATACTGGTAAGACTCCTTATGAACTTTGGTTTGGCATCATTCCCACTGTGAGGTATTTCAGAGTCTTTGGTAGCAAATGTTACATTAAAAGAGATGAAAATCTAGGCAAATTTGATGCTAGAAGTGATGAAGGAATATTCTTGGGTTATTCTACTCAAAGCAAAGCATATCGGTGTTATAAAAAGATATTGAGAAAGATTATAGAAAGTACAAATGTGAAGGTTAATGAAGGTATTGAAAAACCCTCAAGGTTTTATGAATATGATGAAGATGATCAGAATGATGTTCTAGTCGAAGAAGTCCAAGCCCCTTCTAAAATTTAGATCTAGACTAATCCGGAGAATCAGGAAGAAGAGACAAGTTTGAATGAACTTGTTCAAGAAATAGAAGTGTAAGGAGGTTCCAAAATTCCTAGGTATGTAAGATTGAATCACTTTGATAATCAGATCATAGGTGATAAAACAAAGGTGTTCAAACAAGAAGAAATATTGCTCAAGACTCAGAAGAATATTGTCTGATTTCAAAGATTGAACCTAAGTCAGTGAATGAAGCATGCAATGATGAAAGCTGGACTAAAGCAATGGAGGAAGAGCTAATGCAAATTGAGAAAAATCACACTTGGGATCTTGTTCCCAGACGTAGGAACAAGAATGTGATTGGAACCAAATGGGTCTTCCAAAATAAACTAAATGAAGATGGTGAAGTAGTCAGAAACAAAGCCAGATTGGTCTGCAAGGGTTACTCTCAAGTAGAAGGAGTTGATTTTGAAGAAACTTTTGCTCCAGTGGCAAGAATTGAAGCAGTCAGATTATTTCTTGCCTTTGTTGCCTTCAAGGACTTCAAATTATATCAGATGGATGTCAAGTCTACCTTCCTGAATGGTGACTTGGAAGAAGAAGTATACATTGAGCAACCTGATGGATTCTAATTGTCTGATCATGGTGATATGGTCTGCAAGTTGAAGAAAGCACTGTATGGACTCAAACAAGCCTGAAGAGCCTGGTATGAAAGACTAGATAAGCATCTTTTGAAGATTGAATTCAACAAAGGTACTGCTGACAGTAACTTGTACTTCAAAATTGATCATGAAAATATCTTAATTGTTGAAGTGTTTGTTGATGGTATCATTTTTGGAGGAAGAGAAAGTATGTGCAAAATTTTTGCAAATCAAATGAAAAGTGAATTTGAGATGTCCATGTTTGGGGAAATGAATTTCTTCTTGGGTCTGCAAATCATTCAAACAAAGAAAGGAATCTTCATTTCACACACCAAATATGTGAAAGAATTGTTGAAGAAATTTGGAATGGAAGACTCAAAACCAATGAGTACTCCCATGGCAACCAGATGTAAATTGAGCAAAGATGATGACTCTCCTAAGTCTGATCAAAAAAAGTATAGGTCAATGATTGGAGGATTATTCTATCTTACTCAAACTAGACTTGATATTATGAATTTTGTTCATCTTGTTGCTGGATTTCAAGCTGATCCTAGAGAATCTCATGTCATGGCAATCAAGAGGATTTTTAGATATCTAAAAGGGATAGTTGAGTATGGTTTGTGGTATCCTAGAGATCATGATTTCTCTCTTCATGCATATATATAGATGCAGATTGGGTAGGAGATGTGGATGACTGGAAGAGTACTAGTGGTGGAGCATTCTTTTTGGGGAAGAGATTGGTTTCTTGGCTCAGTAAGAAACAAGAGGCAATATCTCTGTCCACTGCAGAAGCAGGATATATTGTAGCAGCAGGTAGTTGAACTCAAGTTTTGTGGATGAAACAAATGCTAAGAGACATCAGAGTGGAGTATGAGGAACCTATCACAATCTTCTGTGATAGTTCAAGTGCAATAAATATATCAAAAATTTGGTGTTGCATTCAAAGACAAAACATACATCCATCAAGTTTCACTTTTTGAGAGAGCAAGTGAACAAGAATGAAGTCAGATTGGAGTTTGTGCCTTCCAAGGATTAGATTGTAGATATTTTTACTAAACCTCTACCTAAGGACTCTTTTGAGTATCTCAGGGAGAAGTTAGGGTTTATTACCCCTTTGGCTCTGAATTAAGGTGCACTGATGGCATCAATCTAGTGGATCTCACAGTCTTATCTTGTGGTCCGGATTGATGATGGGAAGCTGCTACTCAGGGGGAGTAGCTAGTATGATTCTGAAGTGATGTAGGTATGTGCCCTTTGCCATTGATGTCAAAGGTGAAGAGAAGACATGTGAAAAAAAAAGTGGTTTCTAATGAAAGGGGGAGTAGTAAAAGAAGAAAAGACATGTGAATGGTTGTTGTTTATAGGGGGAGTTATGTCAGAGAGGAGAAGTTCTTTTCTTGATGGCTAAAATAGTTTTTCAAATCATATGTTACCATCAATGACAAAGGGGGAGATTGTTGCAAGTATGGGCCTTACCAGTGTTGTCATTGATGTCAACATACTCCTATTGCATTGATGAGTTCTATGTTGAGGATATTTAGAAAATTAGTCCTATCAGGAACAGAGAAGAACAGTGAAATTAGTAAGGTAAAGATCCTAGCTAAGATGAAGATCAGAGGATACACATCAAAGAGTTTGTAGATATGAGTCTTAAGATGATCCAGTAAATATTTCAGAGGTCCGCATGAATATCTGAAGAATATATGGCCACTTGAGTAAAACCGGTTCTGGCAAATGTTCAGAGGTGACAGAGTGACACAGATAGGTCTGGTGAAATCTAAAAATGCAATATCTTGTTCTATGGATTTGGTGGTGTTTAAGAAGTCAATGTGAATTGATAACTCAATTGCTTCATGGTCTGGAGGTTTGCAAGCATCTATTCCAATATGACAGTGATGATAGACTGTGTTCTTGAGGTTCTAGAAGGAGAGAAAGATTTTAGTGAGTAGAAGTAGTGTGGATGGTCTTAGTGATTCATGAAAGCTTGTGGAGGTCTTTGGATTGTGTCCAGTTCATGTTGGTGGTCCGCATTGAAGATTGAGCTCATAATTGAAGAATTACTTCCAAATGATGAAGTTCTTCCTAAGTTTGGCCGACCAGATGAGTTAAACATCCTGCGGATGATCTTGAAGATGTTCTGTGAAGCATAGAGTGTTCCCAAAAGAAGATTGAAGTCCTAGATCTGTGTGGCTAATAGTGTGATGAACTACATGAAGTCTTTTGCAATTAGTCAAGTTGTATTTGCTCTATAAAGTGTGCCGACTTGGATGATTATCCCTAAGTCTTGTATAAATAAGAAGTTGTGAAGTCATTTCAAATGAATCTTGTGGTGATGAGTGTGTGGTAGAGAGGAATAGAGAGAAAGGCAGAGTAGAAGTATTGGGCTTAAATGGAACTGACTCAAGCATGGTGAAGATGCTATTCTTTAATTCAAGTATGTAATATTTATCATTTTGTAGACAATGTGTCTCTTGTAGGCAGTGGGCCTCTTGTGAGCAGTGTGCTCAGACAGTAAGCCCTAATTGGCATGTGCCATTTTGTTCTTCTTATTCTTTTAACCGAGAATACAATCTTGGTTTAGTCACCCCGTTGTTTTTCCCTTAACTAGGTTTTCCATGTTAAAACCTTAGTGTCACATGTGTTAATGTGTTTCTGCTCTTTAATTGTTGCATTATGTTTTTATGATTGATTTATTATTATGCTATTGAATTACAAAGAGGATTTAAGTGATTAATTAGAAGAAAGTTTTAGACAATTGATTCACCCCCCCTCTCAGTTGTTTGTCCTGAATCTAACAATAGTATCATAGCCCAATTCATGTCTTTCTCATCATGTTGTTTATTGTTAGGATCATGTTTGTTTGGTTGAATGTTGGGATCAATGTTTTCTTATTGAGAGGCAAGGTAAGCCCATCGTCTTCTCTTCCTCCCTTTTGCAAGTTTACGTTGTTGTACTTTACGACTTAGTTTTTGTAACATAGGGCTTTTCTTTGTTATGGATTTTTGTGTTGTAGAGGAGGAACCACCAAGATCAAAGGTCCTTTGTCTAGGTGGAATGTTTTCTTGTTGAAGTGTACTATCATACTTATTCTCTATCCTCTTAGTGATGTCTAAATAACTTAAATATTTGATGAAGGGGGTAGATCATAAAACACACAACAACAGAAATTGCACATAGAAAATAGAACTTTCTTTTATTGATTCTAGACAACTTATTACATTACAGAAGCTCAAATACAATTAGAGGAATCAACCCTCCATAGGTTGCAACACATTATAGCTTCCTATCACAAGACTCTAGAATCATCTTCCTTTTGTAACCCCAAATTAGCTAGAGTTTTTGTTTTCCTGCCTATTCTTGACTCCACACTTCCCCCCTTAACTTGACTACTACCTAGGGTTCCCAAAAATGGTAATTAATAGCCTTTTTGGTGGTCAATCAACCTAATTTTGAAATTTGCATCTCCATCCAAAAATAGGTCAACTTTTGGGAGCCATAACTTTTGATCTGGGTGTCTGATTGACAAACTATTTTATGCGTCAGAAAGCTTGCAGACTGCTCTATGCGCTAAGAACCTGCCCTACCAGTTCTGGCCATTTTTGGGCCTGTATGAGGCTATTTAGTGCCTCAAACCTAAGTTTGAATAATTTTCAAGTATTTTTCGGGAAACAAAAACTTTAATATCTTTCAGCTCACAAATTATCTTTGCGTGATTCCTTCGCCAAAGGTCTTATTTTTTAGTTATGAAACTTCCTGTAAATTGTCACTTCATTCTATGCCCAAATGCAAACTTTCTAAAAATAGCAGGTTACTATTTTTGGCAGTTTGGAAAAACTAAAAATTCTACATCATTATTCAAGCGATTATGGAACCAGAACCACAAATTTTGAAAAAAAATGGAAAGAACATCAACAATTTTGGAATACATCTTTTTTTGGGTGATGCAAGATTGCCCTTACACCACTGGATGCTCCTGCATCAGACACCCAGGGTAATTTGAGAAGTGACCTTGTCACGTCTCAGGTGTTTGTGTGAGGAAAACCCAAACAGTCAACCTCTGCCTTAGACAACCAAGAAGAATCTTCAACAGGCCTTCCTTTCCATTTCACCAGGTATTCTTCATATTGTCTATTTCGAGTACTTCTTCCCACATGGCTATCCAAGATCTCTTCTATCTCCTTTATTGAAGTAGATGCTAGAATACTCCATTGTTATTCTGTTGGTCCATCCTCTGTTCCACCTTCATGATATTCTGATAAATTAGCAATGTTGAAAATAGGGGAAATGTTGATCCCACTCAGAAACTCTACCTCATATGCATTTCCTGAATCATGTTTCTTTAAAATTTTGCATGGTCTAAATTTCTTCATTTTCAGCTTATTGTATGTTCCAGTTGGGAACCTTTCTTTTCTCAAGTGAACCATAACTTCATCTCCTACATGGAATTCTTTATATCTCCTCTTCTGATCTGCCTTAGCCTTGTACTGAACATTCATCTTATTAATGTGCTTCCTCACCTCTTCATGCAAATTCTTTAGATGTTCTGCAAAGTCTTCAGCTTCAGCGCTTGTCTTTTCTCCTTTGTCCAACTTCCTTAACTCAGAAGTATTTCTTGGGCTATTGCCATAGACAATCTAGAATGGTGATTTATTAGTAGTCCTATTGACAGAATTGTTGTAAGTAAATTCTGCCTGGGGTAAAATTAAATCCCATCCCTTAGACTTATCTCCTACTAAGCATCATAGCAAGTTACCCAAACTCCTATTTACCACTTCAGTTTGTCCATCAGTCTGTGGATGGTGTGCAGAACTAAACTTCAAATCTATCTTCAACTTCTTCCACAATGTCCTCCAGAAATAACCAACAAACTTGGTATCTTGATCTGAAACTACGCTCTTTGGTAGACGATGTAATCTCACCACCTCCCTAAAAAATAACTCTGTAATATGAACAACATCATTAGTCTTCTTAAAAGGAATAAATTGTGCCATCTTTGAGAATCTGTCCACCACCACAAAAATGAAATCATGTCCTCTCTATGTCCTTGGTAAACCAAGAACACAATCTATACTAATATCATCCCATGGCTTCTTTGGTACAAGTAGTGGCTGATATAGGCCTATATTCTGACTTGCTCCTTTTGCCATCTGACATACTCTGCAACTCTGCACAAATTTCCTCACATCCTATTGCAACTGTGGCCAATAATAATTTTCACCAACAATAGAAATGGTCTTATCTCAACCAAAGTGTCCAGCCAATCCCCCACTATGCTTCTCCTTAATTAGGTTCTCTCTCATGGAACTCCTTGGAATGCACAATTGGCTTCCTCTAAACAACATACCATCTTGGATTATGAAATCCAACCATTTTGCCTTGTCCAAAGTAACAGGTTCCAGACAAGCTTTCTAGGCCTCTGCAAAATCTGGATCTTCAGGGTACAAACTTTTGAGCTCATCGAACCCAACAACCTCTATCTTCATTTCTATCAACAAATTTTGCCTTCTACTCAAGGCATCTGCAACTCTGTTGGACTTCCCACTCCTGTGCTTCGAAATAAAACTATAGCTCTACAAAAACTCAACCCATTTTAAATGCCTTTGATTTAACTTTCTTTGACTATTAAGATACTGCAAAGCCTGATGATCAGTATATAAAACAAACTCCTTTGGCAACAAATAATGTCTCCATTTCTTCAAAGCCTGTACTATTGTATAAAACTCCTGATCATAAATAGAATACTTTTTCTTGGCATCATTAAGCTTCTCACTAAAATAGGCAATGGGTTTACCTTCTTGGCTCAAAACAACTTCTATACCACTACCACTAGCATCACAATCTACCTGAAATACCTTATTGAAATTTGGAAGTGCCAAAACAGGTTGTTCTATGACTTTCTACTTCAATGTATCAAAGCTCTTGTCTACTCCTTTAGTCCATCTAAACTCTTTTCTATCCCCTTTCATTGTCTTAGTTAGGGGTGCACAAATGCTACTAAAATTCTTGATAAACTTTTTGTAAAAACTTGCCAAACCATGAAAAGATCTTACCTCAGAAGCACTCCTCGGTGTAGGCCATTCAATGATAGCCCTCACCTTCTCTGGGTCCATCTTAAGACCTTCCTCTGAGGCAACAAATCCTAGGTATACCAACTCCTTTGAAAACCTACATTTCTTCAAATTGATCAACAACATCTCCCTCAGCTTCTCTAAAACTCTTTTGATATGCATTAGATGCTCATCCCAAGTCTTACTAAAAATCAAAATATCATCTAAATAAACAATAACAAAACTTCACATAAATTCTTTCATTACCTCGTTCATGATCCACATGAATGTCCTCAGTGCATTGGTTAGCCCAAATGGCATGACTAACCACTCATACAAACCCTCCTTTATCTTGAAGGCTGTCTTCCACTCATCTCCTTCTCTGATACGGATCTGGTGATACCCACTCTTTAGGTCAATCTTATGAAGTACTTGGTTCCACTCAAACAGTCCATTATGTCATCCATTCTGGGCAATGGAAATCTGTACTTGATTGTGATCTTATTGATGGATCAAGAGTCTGTACACATTCTCCATTCTCCATCTTTCTTTGGTGCTAGTACTATAGGTACCACACATGGACTTAGGCTCTCTCTTATCAATTCCTTCCTCAACAACTCCTAAACTTGTTTGTTCAACTCTTCACTCTCTGCTAGAGTCATTCTATGGGCTGCCTTATTCAACAAACTAGCTCCTGGTATCAAATCCATTTGATGACTTATCTTCCTCATGGGTGTTAAACCCTCTGGTACATTATTAGAGATAATGTCCTAAAATTCTTCCAACATATCTAAAACTTATGCTGGTACATCTTCACATTTCTCCTGACTAGTCTTAGGAATCAATGCAAAATAATGACATTCATGCTTCATACCCTCCAAAAATTTCCTACCATCTACCAAGCAAATTCTAGTAGTACTACATACCTTTTCTTCCACCTCTTTCAAGGGCTTCAACTTATGATGAACACCATCCTTTGTTAGGGAGTATGTGTTTGCACGACCATCATGGACATTGCTCCTATCATACTGCCATGACCTCCCCAATAGTATATGACATGCATCCATCTGTATGATATCACACAGCACCTCATCATGGTAGTCCCCAATCTTGAACTTCACTAAACACTGCTCATTGACCAAAGCTCTATGGTCCTTTTGCAACCATGCAATCTGATGTGGATGTGGATGCTTTCTTCTTGTCAACTTTAACTTGTCAACCATCTCCTCTGAAACAAGATTGTCATTACTTCCACTGTCAATAATAATGTCACAACACTTACCTTCACATTTGCACCTTGTGCAGAATAAACTCTTCCTCTGATTGGGGTCTTTTTTCGAACACCGTTGTTAGATAAAGAGTGCATTCCCTTGTGAGGTAGAAGCAAAAACCAAAGGAATCAATGATGAAAACACAATATAATGTCACCTTGTAGTGAATCTCTCATGGGAGGAAGATGCTCTTCATTCCATGAGGAAATTGATGTTCAAATCTACAAATATCAACACACAAAACACACAAGTCTGCTCTTGCAACACAATTAAAGCCTTGAATCACCTTGAGAACACAATAGCTTTCTAGTAATCATCTAGTTTACAAATGAATGCCTAAACATGCTTATATATGCAACTACAAGCACTCCTGCCAAGATTTTAAAAATCAAAACTTACCGTGTCAGTAAAAGGACCAAATAATGGTCACAAACTAACATCCAAAAATTAGGGCTACCCCAAAATAGGGCAGGACTAGGGCATAGGTACCCAAGTCCTCCCCCCTATTTTGGGTAGGGTACAACTCAAGAGGTCCACCTGGGTCCAATTTGCCATGGAACCTAGGTCTCATTCCATTGGGATGCCAAAATATGAACTAAGATGTCCTAAATGCATGCTAAAGACTCAGGAGCTAAACCTTATGAGGGAAAAGCCCCCAAGGGGACATTTTTTGATGTTACACTTTTATGCCCTTAAAACCCTAATTTAAGCAAAACAATAATCAAATCTACAAAATTACAACAAATGCTACATGAAATAAGCAAAGGGCAGAGAACTTTAAGTCACTATATTTCAGAGTTGGAAAACAAAGAAATCTAGGACAACAGTGATGGTGCCCTAGTCCAATGCACAACTTTTTCCACATAGTCCCTATCTCCCTGTGGCACTGATCTCTGCTATGTCTTCTGTTTCTGGTGATCTGAAAATGGAGGACAAGGTTGATGGCACCCTTGTCCTGAAAAGTTGAATAGTATCCACTTCTTTTTAGATCTAAAATCTTCAATGTCTGCCTTCGTGCTCTATAACTCCACTTTCTCCCATTCGGACACCTGTAACCTACAATCACAAGGACTATGGGAGGGGGTTGTGGTGATTAGATGCTTGCCTCAGTCAAGCCTCAGAGAGACATTCAAGTCTTCTGAACACCGTTGTCAGAGAGAGTGCTTGCCCTTGGGAGGTAGAGGCAAAAACCAAAATGATAATGATTGATAATGCACAATAAATGATACCTTGATGATGAATCTCTCATGGAAGGAAGAAGCTCTTCAATTCCACGAGGAGAAGATGTAATCCAACTACAAATAAACAATAACAATGGTATGCTCTACAACACAATGATAATCACATGTATGCCAATAGCTCATGAAACAAAATTGCCATCTCATAATCTTCTAGTTTGCAAATGAAACCCTAAACATGCTTATATATGCAACTATTTAGATTCCTGCCAAGAATTTCGTATTTGAAACTTATGATGTCAGCCTAGAGACCAAATAACGGTCACAAAACTAACATTTCAAATTAGGGCAGACCCAAAATAGGGTTGGACTAGGGTGCTAGTGCCCTTGTCCACCCCTTGTTTTTGCTCAAGGATCATTAAAGTGTAGCCATCTAGGTCCTAATTGCCACAAGATCCATGGGTTTTCTCATCAAGAGTCTGATTTAACATGCAAAATGATCTAAATGCAAATCTAAAGACCCAGGAGCTAAACCTTTAGGAAAAAGCCCCCTAGGGGTGCATTTTTCTAGCATAATAGTTTGGTGTCCTTGACATGATGATTTCTCTAAGAATTTCAATCACATGATGTGATCTTAGTCTTGTGTCTTCAGGATGCCTTTTTAGGATGTCTTTAGGATAAGAACTAGGAACAACAAGATGTTTAAATGATCAGTTAGATTAGTTCTTTTGTTTTTGGCTTTTCATATCTTTATGCTTCAGGGTGTTTTGTTGACTGTGTATTTACTTTCTACAAGTTACCAGTCACAAGATGCTATTAGGTGCAAGAGCATATCATGTTGATGGTGTTCTCAAGGGATCAGTGTTCAAGAGGCAAAGCATTACAAGGTGAATGTTTGTTATTAGTGATGTAGGTGCAGTTATGCAGACAATGGTTCTTGGAGATGCAGATTTGAAGATGCAGTTTGTTCTAATAGTTGAAGTCGCTGTGACTTTATGAGTAGAAGATGTCTCAGTTAATGCTTGCAGTAATTATAACTTTTTGTTTGTTTCCTTGAAAGTGGTTTGCATTGGTCTGCATTATGGTGGTAACAATGGTTTATGTGATGTCTATGGACAAGTAACTGATAGATATGATAGTCACAAGTGGTCTTGAAATAGTCATACTTTGATATGGTAATAGTACAGTGACAATGATGTCAGTCACTTAAAGTTTATGGTGCTTATTAGGTTTGGGATTGCAAAAGTGGTGGACTGCATCGTTGATAGTCTTGATACTTAAATACTTTGACAGTGATTCTTACATCTTCTCAATCATGTTTTTTAGACTGATGTTATGATTGTAGTTATCTCAAGGCATAGTGTTATGAGTGATCTTGAAGTGTTCTTCTTGATGGCTTCTTATTTAGCTACAATAATGTTAGTTTCATCTTATTGATCCCATGAGTCTTTGAAAAGTATGTGAAGTCACTAATGTGTTTATGCCTATGATCTTCATTTGTGGAAAAAGGTGTTGAGTTGTTATGATTTCTCCTCAAGGTACCATCAGGGTTCTTTGTATGGTCTTGGTGTCTGCATCTTGATGATGTCTTCAAGCAGTGGTAGATGTATTCTTTGTCATTGATCTGATGTATTGGGTATTGTTTTGGTACAATTAGTTTAGATTGGTATGATGTTTATTACTAATGACTTGATGCAGAAAGGTGATTAGGGTTTTGATAAAGTGAGTTTTTTTAAGATGAAATTATGCTAATGAGCAGAATACGTATCACTGTGATACAATTATAATGAATGATTTTACAGTGACAAATATACACTTTGCACATAAAGGTCTAATGGGATTTGCAGTATCAATGCATGAGATATAAAATTGATAGTGTAAATCTAATAGACAGAATGAAGGCAAGGTATAATGTATTGAGTGTAGAAAAATGTGACAAAGAATGTGCAAAGGTATAACAAAGATTGTAGACATTAATTGTAGAAAGTAATGACTGATCAGTCTTCAGGATAGTAATAGTGATCAAGGAGTTTTCATTACCAAGCAATGTGATTGTGTGTTTTTGCAATAATTTTAGGTTTGTATTTGAAAAGTTGCAAAGTTGAAATCTTGCAAAGATTGCAAAAGGTGCAATGTCTCAGGTATAACATATTGGATATGTCCAAGGGGGGGTTTGATCTTGGAGCATCTATCTATGTGCAATATTTGTTTGGATCATTTTCTTCTCTACATGACAACAAATCTAGCATAGTGTATGACATGGTGTTCTCTGCTCTTATACAGTACTTTATGTTTGAGGATAGTGATAAGAAATGCAGTGATATTGACAGACCTTCATTGTCTATTGTAGTATTTATTGTAGCCATTTTAGACAGTCATTGCAGGTAGACAAGCAATTTGTCATGGGGTAACAGTGTCTTCATACAATATTCATCTTCTCATAGTGTCAAACAATTCTTGATGCTGATGACAAGCAGTAGTAGATCTATATGATGTTGATGTGGCAGGATCTTGATTAAACTTAATGTTGATGAGTGCAGTGTGATATAAACATGGTGTGCAAATTTCATGGCTCTTTGATGATGTCATAATTAAATTTGTGGAAGGACAACAGGATAGTGAGATTTAGTGTTGCCAGGACAGCAGATGATTTGATGCCTAGTAATAGATGCCTAGTTATCAAGGGGAGCATGACAGCCTTTGTCATCTGATGACAAAAAGGGGGAGTAAGAGAGTGGGGTACTAAAGTTTTTGTTGGAAACAATGCAGATAACTGAGAGGGGGGGTGAAGTAGTTATCTTATAACTTTTCTATTTTTCTTTTCTTTTCTTAACTTATCATCAAAGCAAGGCAATCATAAGAGATGAAAAAGAAATTAACACATAACACAAGGATTTTACATGGAAACCCTATTAAGGGAAAAACAAAAGGGTGACTAACCCAAGATTGTATTCTCTGTTAAAAGAATAAAGACTACAAATTTGGTACTACCAATTAGGGCTCACTGCCCGAGCACACTGCTCACAAAAGGCCCACTTCCTACAAGAGACTTACAGTCTACAAATGCTTACAAATGATACCATTGTGTTTGAACTGATGAACAATATCTATGCATGCAGGATTTTAGTTTCGGTTAGGTACAGTATACTGATCTAGCACATTTCATTCTTCCTCTACTCAATATTACTTTCCTATCACATTCTAGGCTTGAATTAATGACTTCACTCTTATCTATGCTTTTCTTCACACTTAACCATACATACTATCACTTTCACACACTTACAAACTTGAATCCATCAGGTATATATATTTGCAACAAGGATTTCCAACAACTTCTTAGTCAGCAACAAGAACACCTGAGATATTTGCAAGTTGTTGATTTGTTAGCTGAATCCATGCTTGATTAGTGATGCACATCAAAAACTTAGACATAGAAGTCATTAATCATGTCAGCCAACAATGTATAATATCACAAATTGCTTGATCAACACCTTTTACACATCTGTATTGAAGTCTGATACTCTGTCGGTCAGTTCTTCCTTTGTCTACTCTTCTTGACTGGAACCCAACACTTAGATGCTCATATCTTTTTCTTGCTTTATCAATGGAGGCTAAATCTCTAGAATATGATAGTCATGATACCCTTCTTGACTTGTCCAAGTCCACAACCTATTAAGTTATACCATCTGAGAGATCTGGACTTGATTGTTAGACCTTGTTACATACTCTGTTCTTGTTCACTGGACCAAAACAATCTTCAATCTGACTTCTGGTATAGGCATATTATGTATTGTGGATGTGTAGGATAGACTTTGTTGCCATCAATGACAACACTTATGAAGCCACACAGTGTCTCTTGCTAACAATCTCCCCCTTTGGCATTGATGGCAACACTTAGTGAAAAATGGCTAAGTGTCGCAGTAACTCCCCCTTAGCTAGTGTTCTATCTCTTGCACTATTTTACCAGAGCTCCCCCTTTTCTAAATTCCACATTTTTCACTACTCTTCACTCCCCCTTTGACATCAATGGAAAAGGGTGGAATCCGCATACCAAAATTTTGCAAAAATTATTCTATACATGGCCACATAAGTATATACAAATCATATGTTATACTTATGTATACTTAAGTATATCCGCAAAGGTTGTCTTCAACTTGATGATTTCTGTGTCCTAACTCCTCTTCATTCTATCCAAAATGGAGATGTGTCCACTTAACATAAACACATATGCCTCTACCCTCTTTAAGTCTATTGGATCACTAGTTCGGATTATATTTTGTGCCTCTGTCAAGGCATCATGTATTGCCTCTAACTTAGGGATGATTATCCCTTTGAGCTCACCCATTCTATCCATTATGTTCTTTTTCTCCTTAACCAGTTCTTTAATTTCATTTATTATAGCAATAGCTTGACATTCATGATTCACCAGAGAGGTAGTAAGGGGATCAAAATTCTAAGATAAACTTGGCAGTTTTCCTTCTTGTTCTTTCATTTTCTTCTCAATGTCCTTTGTCACTTTGGGCCAAGTTAAACAAAATTTGTATATGTACCCACCATCTTTAAGAGAGTTTTCAAGGATCTTTATGCCAATGCCTAATGTTCTTCTATCATTAGTAATTACCCATTGTACTTCACTGAACCTCTTTCCCAAGAACTCCTTTCAGACCTTAGTTTCTACCAATTTCTCTAAGGATTCAAAATGAGAGTTAACAGAATTGATTAAGTTTTTTAGATTATCAAAGGGGGAGGCAGAAGGATCCTTTTGATAGGTTGGCATAATCTTCTCCAACATCCCAGATGTAATCTCCAACAGATCACAATCCTCCATGTGAGATTTTAGAAGTTTCTCTTTTGCTTTGGCCTGAGCAAAAGATGCCACCTTCATTATCTAAACCAGAGATAGAGAGTCAAAGTTTAGTGGCCCTTGAATTAACTTAGGTTCATCTAGCTCCATTATTTCTTTGTCTAGGAAATTTTGTACTATCTTTGCAGTGTCTCTTGCAGACTCTACTTCCTTCCTTTTGGGGACATCTAGACTGACTTGCTTATTGATCTTTATTTCTTCTACCTGTCCTTCCTTTTTTGAAGCAGAGGAGTCTAGTGCCTTAGATGGCTTTTCATCATTTTTCTTTAATCCTTCGACATCCTTGTCAGAAAATGTTTCTTATTTCTGTCCTTCCTCTTCCAGAATAGAGGAATCTAATGCCTGAGATGATTCTTCATCATTTTTCTTTAATTCTTCAACATCCATGTTAGAAGGCTCTTCATTTTTTTCCTCTATAATGGGAAGATTGAATCTCTTCAAGGCATTCCAGAGGATTTCTTTTGTTTCATTGGCTATTTGTTTAGTCTCACCAAGCACGAGTTTGTTCATTCTAGATTTGCTCTGGAAATCATCTTCACACTCCTTGAAAATTATGTCCATTTGTTTTGGAGTGATAGAGGGTCATAGTTGTATCATTATTTGCTCCTGGATCTCCAAGTCTTTAGCCTTTGCATTCACTTTTCTTTGTTCCAATACTTCTTCTAGGATTTTTGGAATTAATGAAATTATTTCAATGAATGCTTTGTTATAGCTATTCAAATACCTTACAGTAGCTTCCTCTAGAATTCTCTTGTCAGCATCATTGTATTCATCATAGAACTCTATCACCGGCTGTAGGTTCCCATCCACAATAACTGCCTTAATGATGTCATCAATGGAAAGAGTGGGCTTTTCAACAAGTTCCTCTACCTTCTCTTCCTCATTTCTGCTAGCAGAGAACTTCCTGGATGTTCTCTTCTTCATTTTCCTAATTTCCTCATCTGATTCTATTTCTTCATTATCCTTATGGCTTTTATATGTCCTTGTGGCTTTAGTCTTCATCATCTTTTCTCCTTTTTTGGATGACTTGACTTCTGGTTTGGTAGACTTCGAGCTTTTAGAGGCAACAAGAGTAGAGATCTTGGAGGATCTAGTCTAAGAGGAGGTTTGCATAGGAACACTTTCTTTCTTTGCTTCTTATCTTTCTTTCTCTACCTTCTCCATTTTCTCTCTGTCAACATCTACAGTCTCCTTTGATATGCCAAATCTTTTGGCAATTTCTTCAACTTCCTTTCTTACTTTTCTCTTCATCTCCAGCTGTCTTAACTCAACATAGATTTTTATGTTCAGCTCTTCAAAGATGCCAAACCTTTCTGCTTTAGTGTCCTTAGGCTGGCTCAGTAGGTGTTCTTGGCTCAACTGCCTCCATTAGGCATTGATCAGTGTCAACCATGAGGCAGACTATATCTTTGTATTTATCAACTATTGTTTGTGGTATTCTTTCTTTGGCATGCATCATGCTTTGGAAATTCTTAAAGTAACCCTAGAGGGCTATGTTTTGGGCTTGAGCATCACCAAGTCCATACATGTAATCTCTAATCTAAATTGCAATGAGTTTATCATTTTGCCAGACCCAACCATTTGATCCAAGCAGCTCATTCATATAATAGAAAAACAGACACAGTATTAGACTACCATATTTAAAGGAGTTTTTCTTATCCTTTTTGATCTTTTGCAAGTTCTCCATCAGCTAATTTAGTAGAACCTCACACAGATCATAATCAACATCTTCCCTTAACATCTGATATGCATCATAGATTGTTGTACCAGACACAAAATTCTCCCTGCTTGAGTGGTAGATTTTGTAGCCAATTATCACTGAAGAAAACTTGACATCCAGATCCATGATGTCATCTATAGTCATTGCTCTTTTGTCAAATTTTGATTTGGTGGCTTTAGTTACCGTTTGATTCTTCACAGATTTAAGTGCAGGTACCCCACCAGATGAATGCAGTACAGTCACTGCCCTGATGGCATCTTTAGTTATCTTGAATGGCCTCATTAGCCACATAAAATTATCATGCATCCTACTTAGAACATACCGGGCCCAATCGTCTTCTGCAAAATATGGAAAATGTATGCAATGTTTGAAGTGTTTGTCCCAGAGGGTCTTGACTTCAGGTTTGAGTTCAAAATTCTCATCTATTAACTATTTGTGATAACTATCAATCAACTTTGAGTCTCCAAAATCTTCAATGTTTGCATGGATATAAACCCTAACATCTTCTACATGCAAGACTCTATGCAGAATACTAGAAAATACACCCAAGGGATCAACTTCTAGAGATTTGTAAGGGTGTTTCTTGAATTTTGGTCTTGGCCTATCAGAAATATTGACAACCATTGGAGTAGCCATTTTTGCAAGAGATCTAGAGAGAGTTTTCAGAAGAGAAGTACCTTTTCATGCTTTAGGGTTTGAAGCAGAGGTTGGGCAATTCTCTGGTTGAATTCTATCTTCAGTTAAACTTGAGTGAACTGTAGGATCTTCTTCTTAGAGCTCTTCCTTTCTTCTTCATGTGTTCAAGTGTGTAGATAATGAGTGAAAGAATCCTTTTATCTTTGCATAAACCCTAATTCCTTTTGTAACAAATGCATAGGTTTTTAAGTCATCTAGTTACCCTGCTTCTCAAATGAGCTTTTCTTGGATTGTCTTGCAGATCTTCAAATCATTGTCTATGAGGATTGACAACATATCTTCACCTTTTTAAAACATGCCATAGGTCCATAGATTAAAACATTTCAATTCTGGATCATACTGGATCTGTCTTTGAAATTTTGCTTTACTAGATAGTTGCCGATATAGGATCTCCTCATAACTTGCTCAAATCTACATGTGGATTTGTCAAATTTAGATTGGATGACCTTCAAGTGAGTCTCCTCAAACCCTTTAAACTGTAACCTCTTATTTTGACTCAAAGTGCTAAATTCAGGAACTCACTGGATGGCTAGGGGAAAAGGATCTTCTCTATAGCTCCCCCTAAGCTAGAGCTTACTTTTCAGTTTCCAGAAGGAATATCAGCACCGGATTCCAATGTGGATCCATCCCCAATATTCATTGTACTCCTTTTTACCCAAATCTTGCTCATATCCTTTTGAACTTCATCCACATTTACTTTACCTTTGCCTTTATCTTGTTTCTGATCATGTTCCACTAGACCTTTTCTATACTAATTTTTGCTTCTATAGGATTTGGCGAAATGACCAGATCTATTGCAATTGTAACACACAACATTTCTTTGCTTATTTGAATGTTATCCTCTTGATCTATGTCCAATTCTGTTGCATACAAAGCATTTACCATTGAAAGAATTGTTCATTTGCATATTTATGCATTCATGAGATTTGTGACCATACCTTTTGCAACTGAAACATTGACTGGAGAAGGATGGATTGATTTGATTCATTATGTCTCTGCACTAGATTTCTTTATGACCGAACTTGTTGCAATTGAAGTAGTATCCATTCAAGGATGGATATCTTTGAGCGTTTGATTGTCTTACTAGAGATCTTCTAGGCCCGTTTCTTTGATTTCCTGATCTAAAGTTCTTCTAACTGGATCCAGAGCTTTCACCTTTCTCATATCCCAAGCCACGCTTATCATCTACCCTCTTTTGACTTTCAAGAAGAACTTCAAGTTGGGCTGAGCTTATCTTGAATTTTTCTTTGTATTCATTTGTAGTTTGAAGATCTTGTTTAAGAGTGTCTATGTGATTCTCAAGTTGTTCTTCATTGTCTCTAGTTTCTTCAAGATCAGATTCAAGATGCCTGATTATTCTGTCCATTTTGTGGCAGTCCTCTATTTTCTCCTTGAGGGATTGTTATAGATTATCTTCAATCTTTCTATTTTCTTTAATTTCTTGAGTGAATCTCATAACCCCTGATTCTATTTCATGCCTTACCATAATGACTTCTTTTGACAGCTTCTCACATAGCTTATTTTTCTCATTCAGATCTTCATCAGTATCATTGACTTCAGTTTGATTGGCTAATTTCTAGAGTAGTTCCTTTCTCTTTTTCACAGAAATTATACATTTTTATTTTATCTCATTTATGAAATCATTAGCTTGTTTGAGTCTTTCTCTCAAATTATTGACTTCAGAGTGAGATTGTTCAAAATCATCTAGGGTAGACTAAAGTTGTTCCTTCATACCATATGCATCCATTGAGATTCCTAGATCTTTCTCAAGATGTTATGCTTTGTTCAGAGGAACTTATCTCTGATACCAATTGTTGGAAACAATACAGATAACTGAGAGGGGGGTGAATTAGCTATCTTATAACTTTTCTATTTTTCTTTTTTTTTCTTAACTTATCATCAAAGCAAGGAAATCATAAGAGCTGAAAAAGAAATTAACACATAACACGAGGATTTTACATGGAAACCCTGTGAAGGGAAAAACCACAGGGTGACTAACCCAAGATTGTATTCTCTATTAAAAGAATAAAGAGTACAAATTTGGCACTTGCCAATTAGGGCTCATTACCTGAGCACACTGCTCACAAAAGGCCCACTGCCTACAAGAGACTTACAATCTATAAATGCTTACAGATGATACCAAGGTGTTTGAACTGATGAACAACATCTATGCATGCAAGATTTTAGTTTTGGTTAGGTACAGTATACTGATCTGGCACATTTCATTCTTCCTCTTCTTAATATTAATTTCCTGTCACATTCTAGGCTTGAATTACTGCCTTCGCTCTTGTCTCTGCTTTTCTTCATACTTAACCATACATACTATCACTTTCACACACTTACAAGCTTCAATCCATTAGGTATATATATGCACAACAAGGATTTCCAACAACTTCTTAGTTAGCAACAAGAACACCAGAGATATTTGCAAGTTGTTGATCTGTTGGCTGAATCCATGTTTGATTAGTGATGTGCATAAAAAAATTATATCTATAAGTCATTAATCATGTTGGCCAACAATGTATAATATCACAAATTGCTTGATCATCACCTTTTACACATCCAGATTGAAGTCTGATACTCTACCGATCAGTTCTTCCTTTGTCTACTCTGCCTGACTGGAACCCAACACTCAGATGCTCATATCTTTTTCTTGCTTTATCACTGGAGGCTAAATCTCTAGAATACAATAGTCATGATACCCTTTTTGACTTGTCCAAGTCCCAACTTACTGAGTTACACCATCTGAGAGATCTGGACTTGATTGTCAGACCTTGTTACATACTCTATTCTTGTTCACCAGACTAAAACAATCTTCAATTTGACTTCTGGTATAGGCATATTATGTACTGTGGATGTGTGGGATACACTTTGTTGCCATCAATGACAACACTTATGAAGCCACATAGTGTCTCTTGCCAACATTTTTGCCATCAATGAGAAAGGGGGAGTAAGAGAGTGGAGTGCTGAAGTTTTGCCATCAATGACAAAGGGGGGGTAAGAGAGTGGAGTGCTAAAGTTTTGCCATCAATGACAAAGGGGGAGATTGATGGTTAGTTTGTCATTGATGTCAAAAATGGTTAGGTTAGGTGTTGTGATAGTGTGAGTGATTGGTTTCTATGCTTCATGCATGAGAGAGGTCTTTCTTGAAGTTGGTATTTTGGATAACATGGTTAGATGACTTAGTGCCTTCATGAGGATGCATGGATTGGTATGATTGGTATGATATCATGGAGACTTGGGTTGAAAGGATGCTCTCATTATCAGGATGTATCGATAGTATGTGGTAGAGATCAAGATGTTAGTGTAGTAATGTTGTTATTATGCTTTAGATTTGGTTTGTTATGCTTCTTGTCTTCTTGATCATTCCTTCACACAATGTGTTGAGTTGATGCAAGTTGTTGAAATTAGTTTCATGATGGAGTTGATGTTGTATGGTTTGGTATACCTTCATGCTATTAGGATCAGGATTTGTTTGATGTTGGTAGAGATGGTATAGGTTCATGATATATCCTTATAATGTCTATGGTCTAGATGTTCATGAATGCTTCTATCATCGGGATGAGAAGGTTTTTCACTTCTATCATCACAGGATCAAAGAGTTCATCATCAAGATTTTTCTATTATCTACTATTATCATCATGGATATTGAAGTGTTTGCGATAAGTCCCTAATGCTATGAAAAGGTTAAGGTGCTTGTTTATTCTTGATAATGTACAATGCTCATCATGGAATTTAGAGACATCAAAGGTCTGCAGAGAGTTGGAGAGTTGATCTATTATCACTTATGGTATTCATGGTTTCAATAGTGCTCATGAGGATTCACATTTCATCAGGGTTTGAGGACTAACAAATTTTATCTTAAGTATAAGGTCTTTCATCTAAGACTTAATTGTTTAAAACCTTATCATTTATAGAATCCTAAAAGTCTCAAAATGTCTTTACTTGTTTCCTACTCTCTGTCCCCAAATATCTACAACCAATGCTAAGTGGTTAGAGTTCACCTTTGAGAAGTAATTAGAATTTATTATTCTTCAAAATCCTAAGACCTAATAAACCCTAAGTTTCTAGTCCAAAACCCTAAAGCAAAGGCTTTTAAACATCATGCATAAATTTGCCTTTTTGTTATATTTTTAAAGTGACTTATGATTACAAGTTAATGATCACTTAAGTTGTGATGTTAAAGGGTCTCGAAACATTTCTCTGACTGACGCTTTCCTAGGGTAACCGGATTTGTTAGGTCACATGTCTTATGTTGAGTGCTAAGTTAATATCAACAGTGCAGATTAAATCTTACAAGAGCGCAAAAGAGAACATCAAAGGCCAACATTTAAATTTGATTTGAATGATAATAGATTCTTTTGAAGTTTAAAATTGATGCTTGGTTTCTTAAAATGACTTTCCAACTGCCCTGTTCTGGGATGCACCAAACTTGAATGGCTAGAGAATTTTATGAAAAGTGTTGTGAGATGTTTTAAAAAGGCAAGTATTGATTTTTTAGACTATGAAGAAGCATACCTACACGTATGATATGAATTTGGTAAAATATTGAGTAGGTAAGATCCATTATTGAAAGAATTAAATCTTTAATACAGTGATCTGCAGAGACTGTTTGAGAAGGTTTTGGGTTTGTTTGTATATTACAGAGGCAGGATACAAATAGTGTTTTGATGATTGAAAAACTAATTTTTGGAGTTTTTGAAGAGGGATTTCTTAGGGTTTTAGACCATGTGTTGAAAGATTGAGAGATAGGCCTATATACTTTGCATCATTATTCCATATTATAAGTCTTGATGTGGAGATTGTACTATGTTTGAATGAGGTATTCAAGGCATAAGGTTGTGAAGTTGCTTTCAGAAAAGACTAACATGTTCTGCAAGGAGATCTATCAATGTATTATGCTTCTTAGTATGATGAGTGACTTTGTTGTTTGATGGAGAAGATTAATTCATTTGGTGTAATGCAGTGAATCAGGGAAACCCCTTGAATTATCTTTTCTTCATTCTAGTGTTCATGTTTCAGCTAGTGAGGCATTTTTAGAGTGGTTTTTTATCTCTATGAGGGGTTTCCACTCATCATATCATGTGTTATGTTTCCTGTTTGTCTCCATGTGTCTATGTCCTCTAATGTTCTTATGGTTGATTAAAGATCTTGTTCATTCTAGTTGTATGAATTGTTGATGTCTTTATCATGTTCTATTAAGTCCATTAAAAGGTGCAAAAAGTTGTTAAGTTTTTCTAGACCACTGATTCACCCCCCCTCTCAGTGGTCTTGTGCTCCAATAGTCGCAGTCGGAGATGGCCCACCACTTACCTATCCTACACAGGTGTGATAAATCTCCCATGCATATACGTTTCATTTGCCTTTCACTTCTTTTAAGAAGATGAGGCCACACGTTGCCATCTCATGACCATGTGGTGAATTTTCTTTCCTAGCAAGATTCCCTTGCGATGATGTGCAATTGTTAGATTTAAGCTTCCTACAGATCTACTTTTAAATTGACACTTGGCAGTACACAGTTGCATGAGATAAAATTCTTCTATAAAGGGGCTATAGGCCCAGATTCTTTGATAGGTGTCACCTTGTCGTGGTCGCGCAGTAGGATGATGATGTCACATATGATGTGCTATAACATTGTAAAATACCTTTATATTAAACCTTATAACATATTTGAAGATTTAGAACATGGGTTTAATTTTTCATGGGCTCTAAGGGGCAAGACTAGGACATGGGGTGAGTCACCTAATGAATTCAAAGGCTTCAAGTCATAACTTAAGCGACTAGGAACTTGTTACAGGTAGTCAACATGGATTTAAGAGATAAAGTGCATAGAGATTAGGAACTTAGGTTTAAAGGATTTTAAAGGCAAAGACTTATAATTTTATGAACCTAAACCCCTAAACCCTAATAGTTACCACCATTGGCTCTGACTAGAGACATGCAAGCTTTTAGGTTGCAACGAGAACCACTGGACCTCTGAGAGCAGACCAGACAAGACCAAAAGGAATGAACTATAAAATAATATACACTATCTACAACCTATTTACAACTATTTTACAATGTGCACAGAGAACTTATGAAAAGTAAGGTTTCAGGAATTGTCCATGCACAGGCAACTCCTGAAATTCATTGTCTAGCCCTTGGAGAAAATAATAATCCTCTCTGTGAGTGTTACTTATCAAATACGGGCCAACCCATAATGGTTCAAATTTGCCATGTTTTCCCTTATCCTAGTTCCTGGCATTCCATACAAGAACTAAATTATTGACCTAAAATTTTCTTTCTATAGTCCTCTAGTCAAACAAATACTTCACCTTTTGTTGTTTCTTGATATTGGTCTTCTGAGCTTCTCTCCTAACTTCATCTAGTGTAATCAACTAATTCACTCTCTCAACCATTGAGTCTTCCATATCCTCATCACTTTCTTGGATAAACTTGTACACTGGCAGGAGATTATTAATTGGCAACTTGGCCTCTGCACCATACACTAGTTCAAAAGGAGACCTACCAGTCGCCTTTTTTACCATTACCCTATCAGCTCACTGTGCCAATTCTGATTTAGAGTCCCATGCTCTTTTGTTTTTATCAATTATCCTCTTAAGTATCTTCATGAGACTTTTGTTACTAGATTCTGCTTGGCCATTCCCTTGAGGATGATATGGTGAAGCATGAGATAAAGTGATTCCATAGCTATTGTAGAAGTTGACAAACTCACCAGATCTAAAGCACATTGCATTATTTGTAACCACTTTTGTTGGTACTCCAAACATGATTATTATGTGTTCTAGAACAAAGACAAGCACAACCTTACTTGTGGCTTTCCTAGTTGGGATGGCCTCAATCTATTTGGTGAAGTAATCTATAGCAACCAATATCCAACTATGTCCTCCACTTGACTTTCTACTATTTCTCCTATGAAGTCTATTCCCCATTGTTGAAATGGATCCTCCACTATTATAGTCTTAAGAGGCAATGCACCTACATACTTAAGCTTTCCAAAAAATCTTTGACAAGAATCACATCTCTTCACCATCTTATGTGTATTAGAGAAAAGTGTTGGCCACTAGTATCCTACCCTAAGAACTTTATGGGTAGTAGTCCTAGCTATATAATGTCCACCACACATCCCTCCATGCATATCTGTCAAAATACTCATGGATTGATTTTCATCTACACATTTGAGAAGCACACCATCAGGGTTCTTCCAATATAACTCACCTTGGACAATGACAAATTTGACATGTAATTTTAATGTTCTCTTTTAGATGTCACTCAAATGAGTAGGACAACTTAGATTTTGCAAATAATACATAATGTCTTTGTACCACTCTGATTTATGCATTTCATAGGCTTGGTTATGAACCACATTCACTTGGCATGCTTCCAAATTTGATTCTGTCATTAATTTAGCCAAGCCTTGTCCCCTTACCAATTTGGTAGTATGAATCTCAATATTAAACTCTTAGATTTTGTTTATCCATTTAAATCTCCTTCGAGTCACTTCTTGCTGAGTGAATATGTCCTTAACTACTGCATGTGGCACATATGCTATAATTTGAGCTCCAACCAAATAAGGTATGAAATTCTTAACTACCCTAACTAGAGCACAGGCCTGTTTCTCCATAATGTCATATTTCAACTCTACTGCCTACAAAGATTTGCTAAAGAAGGCAATTGGTTGTTCAAGTCCATTATCATTTTTCTGTAATAAGCATGTAGCAATTGTATGGAATGAAGCAAATGAAAACAATTGAAAGGACTTAGCAAAATTAGGGGATTATAGAACATGGGTAGTCTTGATAGCTTCTTTGATGTTTTGGAATGATTGGATTGCTTCACTTCCCCACACTAGAGACTCACCCTTCTTTAACATCTTAGATATAGCCTTGGTAATCTCTACGAAATTAGGAATGAATCTTCTAACAAAGTTGATCTATCCAAAGAATAACTGAATGCCTTTAACTACCTTGGGCATCTAGATTCTATCAATCACTGCAACCCTCTCTGGATCAATCCTAACTCCATCCTTAGACACTATGTGCCCCAAGAGTTTTCCTTCATTTACTCCAAATACACATTTCTTAGGGTTTAGGGAGATGCCATATTCTAGTGCCCTAATAAAAATCTGCTCTAGATGCATGCAGTGTTGTTCTTTCTTCTTTGAGTAAGAAGTTAAATCATCTTGATATATAGCTAAGATGGAATCAATTAGACTTGCAAAAGCAACATCCATTGCTCTCTAGAATTTAGCACCTGTGTTTGTCAGTCCAAATGACATCCTTACATAAACATAAGTCCCCCATGGAGTTTTGAAGGCAATATTATATTGTTCAGATTCTCTCACCTTCACCTGATTATATCCTAAAAATTCATCCATCATGGACATGAGTTCACATCCTATTACCTTTTGTAACATAGCCTCCATGTTGGGCAAGGGGTAATTATCCTTCAAGGAAGACACATTCAAATTTCTAAATCCTACACACGACCTTATATCTCTATTTTTCTTTCTTACTGGGACAAGATTTGACACCTAAGTAGAATGTCTTATGGGCTCAATAATTCCATCTTCCCTAAGCTTCATAAGTTCTTCTTGCATTTTTGGAGCAAGAGTGGTATTAATAGGCCTCTGCCTTTGTCTCAATGGCTTAGCTCCAGGCTTAAGGGGAATTTCATGCTTAAATAAGTCCTCTCTATATGCTTTCAAGTCTTCATATGAGTAGGCATAGACATGCTTGTATTTTCTGAGCAAGGCTACTAACATTTCCCTGATATGTGGTTTTAAGTGCTTTCCTATGTAAACCTTCTTTGGAGCATTTTGTGTACCCAAGTTTATCTCCTCCAAGTCTTCCATGTGAGGGGAAGAAGTCTTGGCAACCGACTGATCTCTATTGTCAAATGTTCTTTCTAAAGCCACTAACACCCTTGGAATCTTATTGGTCTTGAGTTGTATCACTTCCTTTCCAAAAAGGGTATCTTTCCCATCCACAACTTCCACAAAGTTCTGGAAATTAATTTCTTGATTTTCATACTCATCAATACAATGTAAAAAAGTTTTATTAAATCTTTATCATCCTCAAAAACTTGCCAACTACATATGTTGTCTGGCACTGCTGGTCTGATTTTAATCTCGACATTTGTAATATTAGACAAAGTACTATCATCTGTTCTGATGGCTACATTAACTAAGAAGTCTGCCATAACATTTTTTGATCTTTCTACCTAGTCTATTGAGAATGCATCAAATAATTCAATAGTATCCCAAATAGAATGTTTGTATTGTTTTAACCTCTTATTTTTTGAAGCATACTTATCTCTTACTTGGGAAACTATTAAATCTGAATCTCCAAACACTTTTAACATCTTAATGCCATTCTTAAGAGCAACATTCAATCCTAGCAATAGGGCTTCATATTCTAAAATATTATTTGTGCAAGCAAATTTCAAAAGAAAGGAGAATTTAAGGATCTTACTAGCTAGAGATAGAAACACCACTCTTGCACTAGAGCCCTCTTTTGAGCAGGCACGATCAAAGTACATGGTCAACAAGCTATTGTGGTCTTTATGCTTTTCAAGTTCTTCATCAATAGGTTCCTTCTTCTTTTCACCTTGACTACATGACACAACCTTAAAATTCTCACAATCAGTATCCATAAAGAAAATTTGATCTTCTGGTTCTTGATCTTCAACTGTATTTGGTGCTCTTTCCTCTCTAACCATCTTGACATTTGTACCATTCATGGGAATCATAGCATATGACAAATCTAATTGCATACTTCCTCCAATCAATGTTGCCCACCTCCTAGACAATAACATACCATATTGTGGCTTGATATCAACTACTGTAACATTTATTATATAGGTTTTTTCTAGATAGGCTGCTAGCATGAAATCCACATTTTTCATAATTCCTATAATTGGCACTTCCCTAGTATCCATAACATAACACTTTCCACATGCCTTATCTATATTCAATCCAACTTGTTGCATAATATCCAGAGGCATGATATTGGTTGAAGCACCTGAGTCTAGCATGTAGTTCTTCATCACCTTCCCATTGATAATAAGGGACACATAAAATGGTTCTACCTAAGAAGGGCATTTTGTCACTATTGTTCCAAAATATACTTTAGGAATTTCTTCTTCATCAACATCCATTTCCTAGATATTGTTATGATCTTTAGTAGTGTGGTCTGTCTGACAAGATACCCCTAAAATCAATGTCAAAGCCTTATT
This sequence comes from Cunninghamia lanceolata, assembly GCA_027924645.1. Taxonomy (NCBI): domain Eukaryota; kingdom Viridiplantae; phylum Streptophyta; class Pinopsida; order Cupressales; family Cupressaceae; genus Cunninghamia; species Cunninghamia lanceolata. Next base: position 4,650,568 of record BSBN01001020.1, on the reverse strand, counting down.
TCTATATTCTTCAATTTTCCGCATTTCCATAAGTGGAACTGAGACTTTCATTTGTGACAAAGCTTGAGTTATGTCAAACGTGGCATAATTTTGTATAACAGTTGTAGCTTGACCCACATTCTTACTCTTCTCATGAGTCTTCCCAACCTTGGCTTTTGCGGTTCTCTGACTATGTGAGACCGATTATTTTTCCTTCCTTATTTTGATCATTTTACATTTCAGTTGATGGCATCATCATACTTTTATAGACTATGGTTCCATTATGCTGATTTGATTATATCTCCTGATTTTGATATGACATTGATTAGACATATGGTCATTTGATTTGATCATATTTTGATGGTATGTTGAGATTAGACATGTGAGATATATTAGATGTTGTTTTGTGATGTGATTCTAGTTCTTTATGTGATGATGATTATGTGACATTAGATAGAAAATGTAGTTTAATCTAGAATTATGTTATAGATGATTAATGTTGTATTCAATGGCATGAATTTAATTCCATTTTCTTCTTCTATGATTATTCATGATGTGATTGACACTTGATTGAGATGTGCAGGATTACATTCCCAGGCCACAGGAAATTAGAGGTAGTATTCACACATATGTTATTCCCTGTGAAACTGATCCATTCCCAAGAGGGATGAGGATCACATTTGGTTTGAGTGTTGTTTATGTGCTTGATTATTTTATCATTTTGGCCTAGTACCCTTTGTTTACATTAATTATATCATGTGTTGTATAATTTTTATTGTCTTATACCACTTGGTATTGTTTTAATTTTTGAGGCTGTTTAAAGTGGATTTATGACTCCCTAGTTGAACCTTAGTGTCCCAAAACTTATCCTAGGTGGTTACCCATGGGTCTATGGTCAATTTTGACTAACTAAACCTTGGAATAACTCACTTTTGGTCACTCTAAACTGAGGTTTAGTAAAAGTGACGAATTTTAAATTGGATAAGGGTGGGAGATGAGTCATGCTTTGGGAAAGACTCATCTCCCTTCCCAAAGTTTGGGAATCCCTTCACTAAGAAGACTTGGGGGGTCTCCAAGACTCCCAAGTGTGTGGTATCTTCTTCCAAGGCTCTCACACACATGTGAGAGCATCTTGGAGGGAGATGACTCTCTTGGAGAATAAGAGGATGCCATATGGCATCCCTTACCCTCATGGAGGCTTGAAGGGGATTGCCACCTCACCAGTTGTTCTCTCACACATGTGTGAGAGCACAAGTGGATAAGGTGAGGATTGAGATGGAATTGGAGGATGACACTTGTCACCCTCACACTTCCTCTCCCTTGAAAGTGGCATAGGAGGAGGAAGGAGAAGGTGACAAGTATCACCTTCTCATTCCTCAAGGCCAAATTAGAAGGCCTATATTACCTCCTCTTGTTAAGGAGTGTGGGGTTCTTGCATTTTTGGAGATTTCTTTCTATTTTGAGTATCTTTTGGGGTAGTTAGAGAGATTTGGGAAGATTGGAAGATTTGAAGAAGGTTGGAGCTCTTCACCAAACATGCTTCCATTATTAGGGCTTTTGAAGGTAAGCTCCATGACTTGTTCATTACCCTTGCTTATTTTATTATGTGGTGTTGTGAATATTGTTGTTTGTTTGTTTTCATTTTTATGTGGGTTGGGAGTTTGGTGAGAGCACTTCCATTTGGAGGTAAGGCTCAACTTGTTTGGGGTAGGGGAAAGTAAACCTCCTCGAGGTCACCCCCATATTTGTGCTACTTATAGTCTTGAGGGATTTTTACTTGGTGTTGAGATCATTTTGATGGCAAGAGTGCCATGGTAGTTTTTTTTGAGATATTTGGAGATATGTGCTTTTGGAGCTTTTGGATTGAGGCCATGAGACTTGGTGTTTTGATATTTTTGGTGTGGCCTTTAAGTAGAGGGGTCCATTCCCTACCCCCATCAAACTCATTTTCATGAGTTTTGTTATATGTTTATCCTTGGGGTTAATTTTTAAGTTGTTGTTGTGTTGCTTGTTGTGGTGTGTGTGCAACCGTGTGAATCCCTACCTCCCTAGTTTGGGGGTGACCCACTTGCGGCTCTATGGTAGGGAGGAGGTGATGTAGCACACAACATACACTCAATACATTTTTGCCATTAATCATGTGAGAGCCAAATATCTGAAGACTGGAACATAAAAAAACTTCTATTCATCAACTTTGCTACTACAATGAGAGAAAACTCTCCTATATCCAAGAAAACGGAAAAATAAAAAAATTACCTTTTTTTGGCAGATTTCGACAATTGTCAGATTTTGCCATTTTAGGTAATTTTACAATCATATCTTGAGAATCTAGTTTTTTCCCAAAAAACTCATAAAGCTAAGGTAGGATGAAAAAACAACTAACATCCTAAATCTGAAACATGAGTTTTGAGTTATTAAAAAAAGAAACTTATAAAAAACTAGATGTTGTCACATGAAATTGCACCCTGCTTGAATGGGATTCCAAGCATTCCAATGACACAATGGGATTGATCTCTAAGTGTGGGACTTTGCTAAATGATATCAAACCTCTGGAGAAGGCTGGCTTCCTTGTCTAGTTATCACCTAAAACTACTGTATTTTAGGGTGAAAAGGGGAAGAAATGTGCTATAATGAAAGATAAAGTAACAATATTTAAAAACATGAAAGGGGTGATGCACCAGACAGCTCTAAAGAACCTTTGCAAAGATGAAGCATGCATAATATAATCAGATACAACAAGCAAATATACACAGAATAGATGATTCTAATAGAAGTAAGGAGCAAAATGATTGAGAGGAACAAAAAATATTCACAAACAACCATATGCAGATTTACACAGAGATAGAAAAATCAGCAAAAGGCATGATAGCTTTCATATATCTAAAGAAAGGCAAGGTTACAGTATGAAAAGTTCTATTTGGAAATAGGGAGATCGGAATGTTTCCAGAAAATTTCCAACCCTTATTACAACATAAGCCTCAGCTTATATGGTAATGCAAAAACTGACCTAGGTCAGTTTACAAAAAAAAAAAAAAATCCACGCTGGGGGCTACAATCAGAAATATCTTCCTGAAGAGACGTCCACTTGCCAAGAGTAATGGCGTAAAAGATCAGGAATAGGGGCAGGTGGGAGATATTCTAGGTCTTCAATGCAAACAGCCGCATCATCGATCTGATCCTCAGAAATGGTGGAGGATAACTTAGCATTGAATGCTGATAGCTGCTTGCTATATCTGCTGTAATGAATGCCCCCAAAAATCTCCATCTATTGAAAAAGTGTCACAAAACCTCCCGAAAAGCCTGTCAAATGAAAGAGGGGATGAAAATACACAACTTTGCCTCTTATAGCATGTGAAAATTTGTTAAACGGAGGAGATACAGGCGGTTAAAGTTTCAGTCAACCACCTGTGTATATCGCTTCATTTTGTGTGTATATCGCTTCAGTATTTGATCCGTGTCTCGGCATATACAACCCTAAATGCAAGCTACGGACCTGAAGAATCATTATGAAACTATTGAACCATGCTGTCGGGTCCGAGCTGTGTCTATATAAGAAACTGGGCGCCAAAACTCTTTGAGAAGACCCTGTCGGCAACAAGTGCGGAAGCCGACACGTGTCGAGTCCCACGATGCCTTGTAAAATTGTATCAAAAGTTTTAAGTTGCCCCCCTGCTCGTGACCCGTGTCACAACCCACGGCATCATTCGCAGCAATAGAGCTTCCAACTAGGACCCACCTTGCCTGTGCCAGGTTTTGAAACAAATAGAAACTACTGTGGAGGCTGACACTTGTCAGCTTCCACGGCATTCTTGAGAAGTTAGGGGTCCCTTGCAGAAACATATGCAGATGATGACATGTGGTGCCTTCTGTGCTTCTCCTGAGATACATAGAAACATTTCTTGAAACCTACGCGGAAGCTGACATGTGGCATCCTCCCGCGTTACTTTTGAAACATCAATAGGGACTCCTAAAACTGCAACAGATAGCGACACTTGGCGCTATCCGCTTGTCTTTTGAGAAAAATGTGAGACCCTCCACTGCTGACACATGGCACCCTCCACGCACACTTAGAACAAATAAAGAGGCCCCTTGAAACTTCAGTGGAAGCCACCACTTGGCGCCTTCTGTATAGAGGGAAACAAGATAGAAACTTTTTAACAACCCACTTAAGACTCATGCGGAAATCGACACGTGGTGTCCTCCGCTTCATTTTAGAAACAATAAAGGGGCTCGCCACCTCTCTTAGCTTTGCATCGAAACAAATAGAAACTCACGTGGAAGCTAACATGTGTCAGCTTTTGCAGAAACCACAAGGGACACGTGGAGCATCCCACCCCAACTTAGAAACATTTTTGAAACATAAGCGGAGGCTGCCAACTGTCACCATCCGCGCTACCTTTGAGAAACAATAGAGGCCATCAGAAACTTTGGCAGACGTTGCCACCTGTCACAACCCGCAGCAATCATAGAAACATGTGGCACGCTCCGCCCCACCTTAGAAACATTAAAGGGGCCTCAGCGGAAAGCGACGCGTGTTGCTTTCTACGGGACTCTGAGAAACTTTTCAGGGACTCTCCACTACTGACACTTGGCATGTTCTGCGGACTGAGAAACTTTATGAAAAGGGGCTCACGAAACATGGGCGGAGGTCGAGAAACTTTTTAGAAACAAAAGCAGAAGCTGGCACTTGTCACCATCTGCAGGGCTCTTGAGTTACCTTTTTATGTGTCCCTCAGCTGGTTCCATGTGGTGCCTTCCATGCACTCCTTGAAACTTAAAGAAACTATGAGTTAGAAACTTAAAGAAACTGCAAAGAAACTATGGCGGAAGCCGACACGTGGTGCCCTCCGTGGCAACATTGAAACTTTTTAGAAACTGCGCTCCATCGTTGACACATGTCGTGATCTACGGCGATCATTTTCAAAAGGCCAATGGAATTTTTTGAGAGCCCGCCAAATGCACATTTGAACTGTCAGTTGACTGAAACTTTGACCATGCATAACTTCCTCATTTGGACAAATTTCAAGGTGCTGTAAAAAGCAAACCTGCCTATTTTTTTGAGCTCTTTCCAATGGTAAGGTTTTTTTTAGGCAAGGCTTCTAGAAATTTTGGCACTTTGCTTTATAGGGATCTCTTCAAAAGGATTTGCAAGGAAAATATCAAGTTAACTATTTGGCTCTAGACAGAGGGAAAAAAGGTTAACATTTTTGGCAACCTCTATAGGATGTTTGCCTGCTAAACATGAGATCAGTGGCCTCAAGCATCCATTGGGCATGGAGTGAAGTCTAAAATATGCTGGGAAACTAAGACCTGCCTCTCAAAATACAAAAAAGGGGGAAGGCCTGCCTTCTCCTAATGACAAAGCAGCCTGTGCAGAAGCACTTAGGGAAATAAAAGAATCTAAACTATTGAGCAACAACACTTATTGAAAATAAAAAGTCTAATCTACTAATTTACAGGGTGCTTATACCTCAAAACATCTTTTCAAATGTATCCCATTAACTGGGATATGCAGATTTTCTCCATTCATATTGGACAACTGAAATGCATTGTGTTCCTTGCATTCAGTGATGAGAAAGGGGCCACTCCACATGCTGTCAAATTTGGAATGCTTTCCTAGTCTACTTCTTAGTTCATCCCATTTGAGCACCATATCACCCACTCTAAAATGTCTGGGGGTGGCCTTCTTGTCAAAATTTTTCTTTGTTTGTAGTTGATGATGCTCCATGGCTGCCTTAGCTTTATCTCTATTTTCCTCCAGCTCCATAAGTTGAGCACACCTTATAGCCATGGGGCTCTCTGCCTCAAGCATTTCTAGCTGATGCATGATGTCTAATGCTGGTAGCTCCATAGACATAGGCAACCTTGCCTCTTTTCCATACACTAGCAGATAAGGGGAGTTCCCAATAGACCTCTTAGGCATTATCCTATTAGCCCATAGAGCAAACTTCAAATCAGTGTGCGAGGTCCTCTAATTATTCTCCATTGCCCTCTTAATAATCCTAATGAGATTTTTGTTTGTGGATTCAGCCAAACCATTACCCTGTGGGTAATAATTTGATGAAGTATTCAAATAAATCCCATTCTTGACAGCCCCATCAGTTATTCTCAGGCCAACAAAAGCTAGAGCATTATCGGAGATGATTGATTTAGGCACTCCAAATCTGGAGACCAAATCACAATAAAAATTCAAAACAACACTCTCATTAGATTCTTTCAAAGCCACTGCTTTAGTCGATCTTGTGAAGTAGTCTATGGCTGTGAGTATCCACTTGTGGCCTACACTTGAGGGTGGGTTGATAGGTCCAATAAAATCAATGCCCCATCTCATAAAGGGCTACTCAACCTGGATTGGGTGTAGAGGAAAAGCTGACAATCTCTCTTTTCCTGCAAAAAGGGCACACTTAACACACTTTCTAGCCCATGCATGGGCATCCTTAAATAAGCTAGGCCAATAATAGCCAGCTCTCATTACTTTCCAAGCAGTAGTTCTTGGGGCAAAATGTCTTCCTGTTGTTCCATCATGGAATTCATGTAGCACCCTGTCAATCTGATTAGTATCAATGCATCTAAGCAATACACCATTAAAGTCTTTTCTAAAAAGGATGCCTTCAATTAAAACATATGGAATGGATTGTAGCCTAAAGTATCTTCTTTTAGTTTTATCTAAACTTGCAAGACATCTACCAGTTTGCAAAAATTGGATCATATCATTAACCCAACTAGTACCTACTGCTACTGTACCATCTTGATGCTCCTCTTCTATAATCAGGAGCACCTCTTCTTCTTCTTCTATATCATCCTTAGAACTAGTGACAAGCTGCTCACTGAGTCCTCTGCCTCTGACCAGTTTGGTTATCTTGATCTCCACATCATATTCCATGACCTTGGTGATCCAACTAGCCCTTTTCTCATTAACATCTTTACTCAACAGGAACTCCTTCACACTAGGATGAGCCACCATTAGGTGTATCTTGTTATTTGAAACAATATGCCTAAACTTTTTTAGGCTCCTGACTACTGCCAAGACATGTTTTTCAACGAAGCTATACTTTTGCTCATATTCCTCCAACCCTTGGCTGAAGAAGGCGATCGGTTGTTCGAAACCCTCGTTCTGCTGCTGCACCAGAATGGCGGAGATGGTATCCAGGCTGCCATAAGCATACTGGATGAAATCCTTAGAGAAATCAGGATTGATCAGGGTTGGTGCAGTTGCTAATGCCTCCTTTATGGACCGGAAGCTAAGTCTGGCCTCTAACGTCCAACTAAAAGTTATATTCTTTTTTAACATAGACGTCAAGGGTTTTAAGAGATTCGTGATATCAGGTATGAACCTTCTCAGAAAGTTAATTCTGCCAATGAAGTGCTGCAATCCCTTCTTATGACTAGGTAAGGGCAACTGCAAAATGGCCTATATTCTCTCTTTATCAATGGTAATACCCTCCTTTGACACAATATGCCCCAACAACTTGCCCTCATGTACAACAAAAATGCATTTCTTTGGATTGAGGGATATCCCAAACTCTCTGCATCTTTCAAAGACTAGCCTTAGGTGGGATAAATGCTCAAATGCATTTTTAGAGAAAACTGTTATATCATCCAGGTATACCAGCACTAGCTTATACATCAGACCCTTGAAGGCCATGTCCATGGCTCTTTGAAAAGTAGAGCCAGCATTTGAGAGACCAAAAGGCATCCTCTTGTAGGCCATAGTACCCCACTTGGTTGTGAAAGCAGTCTTGAATTGGTCTTCTTCCTTGACTAACACCTGATTATAACCAGAAAAACTATCAAGCAAAGAAAACCTTTCTAAACCAGCCACTACCTGTAGAATTTGCTCCATTGAAGGCAATGGGTAGTGGTCTTTTAGGGAGACTCTGTTGAAGTCTCTGAAGTCAACACACAACCTGATCTCCCCATTTTTCTTCCTCACAGGCACAAGGTTAGAAACCCAAGAAGTGTGCTTGATTGGAAAGATGATCTTCCCTTCAATTAGCTTGGTTAGTTCTTTGATCATCAGGGGTTCTAGCTTTAGATTCAGAGGTCTTTGTTTCTAACTCACAGGTTTTATACTCGGCTCTAACTCTATGGTGTGTTGGGCAATATGAGGATCAAATCCTTTTAAGTCTGCATAGTCCCAAGTAAACACCTCTTCAAATTCTTTACAAAGAGCAATGAAAGCTCTTCTGTCTTCAGCTGAGCAGATTTTACTAATTTTAAGGAGCCTACCCTTGAAAACTTCTAACTCTTCATAATGCTCCTCCTTTACCTGCATACTGGTTTTTGTCTTCTTCTTTTGGTCATCAGTGCCAAAAATAGATTCCAAGGTGACCAATCCCTTGGGTAGCTTATTTGTTCTCAGCTGAATGATTTGATCATTGTCATATTGTTGTTTAAGTTTATCCTGATTCATCATGGAAAACTCATCTTCCTCTAATAGGAATCTCAAGATCTATTCATCACTGTCAAAAACTTGCCAGTGAATATTATTATCAGGGATAGAAGGCCTAGAAATTATTTTTACATGAGGCTGAACCTTCTCCCTTTGAATGTCACTGGGGATGTCAAAATGAGCCCCAATTGAAGCTAATCTGTCAGCATGATGGTTCTGACTCCTTGGAATGGAGATTAGATTGAAAGCATCAAATTCTTCAATCAAATTCCATACCCTGTGTTTGTAGCATTTCAGGGCATCACTTTTTTTAAGGTGCAATCCCCTTACCTGATTCACAATGAGCTCACTATCTCCAAACACCTGTAAACAACCAATCTTCCTCCTTCTTTCCCACTACAGACCTTGGATCAACCCTTCATACTCAGTAGTGTTGTTAGTACAAGAAAAGACAAAACAAAAAGCAGCATAATAATTTTCATCTTGTGGTGACACAAACATTGTACCACCACCAAATCCACTTCTGCCCCTAGAGCCATCAAAGTACATTTTCCATACCTCATCATGATGCTACCTGTTGCTCTGCTTTCTTTAAAAGACTTGGAATTGTTGTTTCATGCTCATGCAACATGTACACTCCCATGCTAGCTTCTTGGATATGTCCCTCAGGATCTTCTACAACATTTTCAGAGGCCCACTCCTTCAAGAGTACCTCTGGTATGCTCTCAGCTTGTAGTTCCTGAGCAGCAACTAGTTCAAGGTCATCAGAGATAATGCAATTTGCATTAACAACACTGGGTGTGTAAGGTTCTTTGTGATAGTATGAAAGTAACTCAGATTTCAAAGTTACTTTGGTGCCATATCTGGTCCTAAAAAACATGTGGGACCAGTCAGAAGATAGGTATCCTCTAATTTTGGCTGTAAATTCCCTTGATAAGCACATGGCAAAATGAGGAGGCAAATCTATTATGAACACCTCCTGTGAAATAGAAACATTGGGGCAGGCATGTAGGGTGAGACCTAGGTCTCTTATGATACCCACAGTATTAACAAATGTTCCATCCAACTGGAGTACACCTTTCTCAAGTGGCTGGTACTTAAGCCCTAATTAATCTGCAATCTACTTAGGCATGACAGAATTGCTTGCTCCACTATCTACCATGCAATTGTGTACTAGTTTGTCTCCAATTATCAGTGATATATAAAAGGGAAGAGGCTTGGCACCTTGGTTAGGTTGCTTGATGTCATCTTGGGATAAATTAGCAAGGATAGTCCTATCAAGGGCAACAGTGGTATCATTGGATACCTTTAAATTAGACAAGGCAGACTGTAACACCTTCTTTTGGCCAGGGATCTCTAAAGAATCCCACATAGACATGGTTACACTCATCTTTTTCATGTTTTCAATAATATTGAAAGGTGAAGAGGCACCTACCTTCTGACTTGACTTTCTAGTAGTAGCATCAGCCTGCAAATGAGGCATCTCCCTTGTTGTTGCTGGTGCACCTCTTTGCAAGATGCAAGGAATGCGGGATGTGGAAGCATCGGTATGTTCTCTACCTTTGCTTGCTGCTGGCTCAACCTCATAACCCCTCTTCTTAGCCCTTGTATTGGCAGCAACTGGACTACTATCACTGTTTACCCCACAGAATTCTCCTTCCTGCCAATTTATGAAAGTAGAATCATTCTGAGGTTGCTCTTGTTGTTGTGTAGCTCCATCATTTTGTGTGTATGGCTGCGTAACTGCCACATTTTGTGCCATCAGAGCCTGATTTAGGACTCCACTTGAATAGGCTACCTGATTGTGTGGCATATGGCATGGGACACACTAGTCATAATTAGCTGCAATGTTATTCTGGACAGGGACAAGGTCCCTTGCTGTATTAATAGGTGCTGGATTGTAAGGCTGAAAAGGCCTTTGATTCATATTTTGCTTTGTACCTTGGTAGTTGTTCTGATAAGATGGCCTATTGGCCTAGTAAGGTTGACCCTGCCCCTGATACGCTTGGTTCCCCTGATATTGTTATTGATAAGGTTGCCTACCTTGAGACTGTTGCTTCTTAATGTTTACTAGATCATTCCCAAAAGTCTACAGAAGATTTTCTATTTTCTGTTGGCTACTTTTTATTTCCTTTAGCTCTTGAGATGAACTAGAGGAAGCAGGTTCAGAAGTGGAGGTACTTGGTAATGCTGCAACAATAGGTGTAGGGACCAAATATGGGGTGGGTAAAGGCATAGAAGTCTAGATCTCAGGAAAAATGGGCATAGGGGGCCTAGGTGCTATTTTTCTAGCCTGAATTAGACTGTTCTCTACTCTAATGGCAATTTCATAGGCATTAGGTAGTCTTACACCTCCTAGTGATTGTATCATCACCGAAATATCACTATTTAAAGCTTTTAAGAAATATAAGAATGCATACTCAGCTGGAGGTCTTACCGTGGCAGGGATTCTGTCCCATGTCTTCTAAAATCTGAAGTTGAAGTCCATCATTGGTTCCTGAGGAGCTCTCTTTATGGTGGTCATCTGTTCCACCAATGACAGATTATCTGATTTATCCTAGAACTGCTTATTCAGGTTGTCTCCTAGTTCATCCTAGGTCCCTATAGTTTGTACTGGTAGACTTCTGAACCATTGTAATGCCTTTCCTTTGAATGAGGTAGCTAGTAATCTAATGGCCACATTTTCTTGTGTTACATGATGTACTCCACATAGAGAAGCCACATCTCTTATGTGTTCAATAGGTGTAGTTTGGGTCTCTCCTATGAAATAGGGCAAGCTCTTCAAGGCTGCCATAGGTATGGCATCATGTACTGTTAAGTTCAAGGGGCTTCCCCCATCAAAAGCCACAAATGGCTGATTTCTTGTCATCTGAGCAGCTGGAGGTGGGTTTGCTTGAGATACTACAAGGACTACAGAGGTAGTCAGTCTAAAATTTGGAGGAGTTGACAAGGTCCTCTTAGAATAGGGAGTTCTTAATATAGTTCTACTCTGCCTCATAGGTGGAGAAAGCTGTAGATATTCAAATGAGCTGGAACTTGAACTCCTAGTTTGTATCCTTCTCATAAAAGTATATCAGCAGAACTGGTTTGCCTAATCTTCCTCAGTATGAGTCGCCAGATATGCAATTTTTTAACCTCTTATAGATCAGAAAATCACCGGTTGCACATCAAAACCAGTAATAAGAGTTTGTATTGTCCTGCCGGGCGTGCCAGAAACTATTGTCACATGAAATTGCACCCTGCTTGAATGGGATTCCAAGCATTCCAATGACACAATGGGATTGATCTCTAAGTGTAGGACTTTGCTAAATGACATCAAACCTCTAGAGAAGGCCGGCTTCCTTGTCTAGTTATCACATAAAACTACTATATTTTGGGGTGAAAAGGGGAAGAAATGTGCTATAATGAAAGATAAAGTAACAATACTTAAAAACATGAAAGGGGTGATGCACCAGATAGCTCTAAAGAACCTTTGCAAAGATGAAGCATGCACAATATAATCAGATATAGCAAGCAAATATACACAGAATAGATGATTCTAACAGAGGTAAGGAGCAAAATGATTGAGAGGAACAAGAAATATTCACAGACAACCATATGTAGATTTACACAGAGATAGAAAAATTAGCAAAAGGCACGATAGCTTTCATATATCTAAAGAAAGGCAAGGTTACAGTATGAAAAGTTCTATTTGGAAATAGGGAGAATAGAATGTTTCCAGAAAATTTCCAACCCTTATTACAACATAAGCCTCAGCTTATATAGCAATGCAAAAACTGACCTAGGTCGGTTTACAAAAAAAAAAAATCCACGCTGGGGGCTGCAATCAGAAATATCTTCCTGAAGAGACATCCACCTGCCAAGAGTAATGGCACAAAAGATCAGGAACAGGGGTAGGTGGGAGATATTCTGGGTCTTCAATGCAAACAGCTACATCATTGATCTGATCCTCAGAAATGGTGGAGGATAACTTAGCATTGAATGCTGACAGCTGCTTGCTATATCTGCTGTAATGAATGCCCCCAAAAATCTCCATTTGTTGAAAAAGTGCCACAAAACCTCCCAAAAAGCTTACCAAATGAAAGAGGGGATGAAAATACACAACTTTGCCTCTTACAGCATGTGAAAATTTGCTAAAACGGAGGAGATACAGGCGGTCAAAGTTTCAGTCAACCGCCTGTGTATATCACTTCATTTTGTGTGTATATCGCTTAAGTATCTAATCCATGTCTCAGCATATACAACCCTAAATGCAAGCTGCAGACCTGAAGAATCATTATGAAACTATTGAACCATGCTGTCGGGTCTGGGCTGTGTCTATACAAGAAACTGGGCGCCAAAACTCTTTGAGAAGACCCTGTCAGAAACAAGTACAGAAGCTGACATGTGTGGAGTCCCGCAATGCCTTGTAAAATTGTATCAAAACTTTGAAGTTGCCCCCCGCTTGTGACACGTGTCACAACCTGCGGCATCATTCGTAGCAACAGAGCTTCCAACTGGGACCCACCTTGCCTGTGCCAAGCTTTGAAACAAATAGAAACTACTGCGGAGGCTGACACTTGTCAGCTTCCACGGCATTCTTGAGAAGTTAGGGGCCCCTTGCGGAAACATATGCGGATGATGACACATGGCGCCTTTCGCGCTTCTCTTGAGATATATAGAAACACTGCTTGAAACCTACGCGGAAGCTGACACATGGCATCCTCCCGCGTTACTCTTGAAACATCAACAGGGACTCTTGAAACTGCAACAGATAGCGACACTTGGCACTGTCTGCTTATCTTTTGAGAAACATGTGAGACCCTCTGTTGCTGACAGATGGCACCCTCCGCGCACATTTAGAACAAATAAAGAGGCCCCTTGAAACTTCAGCGGAACCCACCACTTGGCACCTTCTGCGCAGAGGGAAACAAGATAGAAACTTTTTAACGACCCACTTAAGACTCATGCAGAAATCGACACGTGGTGTCCTCCGCTTCATTTTAGAAATAATAACGGGGCCCGCCACCTCTCTTAGCTTCGCACCGAAACAAATAGAAACTCACGTGGAAACTGACACGTGTCAGCTTCCGCAGAAACCACAAGGGACACGTGGAGTGTCCCACCCCAACTTAGAAACATTTTTGAAGCATAAACGAAGGCTGCCACCTGTCACCATCTGCTCTACCTTTGAGAAACAATAGAGGCCATCGAAAACTTTGGCGGACGTTGCCACCTGTCGCAACCTGCAGCAATCACAGAAACACATGGCGCGCTCTGCCCCACCTTAGAAACATTAAAGGGGCCTCAGCAGAAAGTGACATGTGTCACTTTCCACTGGACTCTGAGAAACTTTTTAGGGGCTCTCCACTGCTGACACTTGGCATGTTCCGCGGACTGAGAAACTTTATGAAAAGGGGCTCACGAAACATGGGCGGAGGCCGAGAAACTTTTTAGAAACAAAAGCAGAAGCTGGCACTTGTCACCATCCGCAGGGCTCTTGAGTTACCTTTTTATGTGTCCCTCAGGTGGCTCCACGTGGTGCCTTCTATGCACTCCTTGAAACTTAAAGAAATTGTGAGTTAGAAACTTAAAGAAACTGCAAAGAAATTGTGGCGGAAGCCGACACGTGGTGCCCTCTGTGGCAACATTAAAACTTTTTAGAAACTGCGCTCCACTGTTGACACGTGTCACGATCCGCGGCGATCATTTTCAAAAGGCCAATGGAATTTTTTGAGAGCCCGCCAAATGCACATTTGAATTGTCAGTTGACTAAAACTTTGACCATGCATAACTTCCTCATTTGGATGAATTTCAGGGTGCTGTAAAAAGCAAACCTACCTATTTTTTTTAGCTCTTTCCAATGGTAAGGTTTTTTAGGCAAGGCTTCTAGGAATTTTGGCACTTTGCTTTATAGGGATCTCTTCAAAGGGATTTTCTAGGAAAATATCAGGTTAACTGTTTGGCGCTGGACAGAGGGAAAAACGGTTAACACTAGAAAAAAATACTAATTTGCCATTTTGAGGGCCAAGATGAAAGTTTCAAGCCCTGAAAAAGTGCCAAGATGAGGTCCAACTGACTAGGGTGGGTTGGGAAACCACTAGCCACCTCATAACACATCCACCTATAAAATTTTGTAGAAAACCCACATCCGAGTCAAAAGTTATGACCTCCGGAAGTCCCTGCATTAGGAGGGCATTTCGTTGTGGCTTGGTTCCCCTTTTTGGTTGTGTTTTTTATTGCAGGTGTTTATTGGAGAAATGGAGCTTTGGGGAAGTTCATTTTGGTGTTGTTGTAATATTATTTTTGTTGGTTATTTGACCCATGTCCTTGAGGCCCTATTGTAAATTTTATCATGTTATTCTATCCATTGTGTTGGCTGTAGTAAGAGATCAAAATGTGAGTACTCTTATGGTTTTTTTTTTTTTTAAAAAGGAGAAGATGTCACTATTCTATGTGGTTGAGTTTTGAGTGAAAGAAGAAATGCATGAGGAAATATACTTGCTGCCATTGCTCTTTACAAAAAAAATACATATCAGTTGCTGAATAAATTTTATTGTATGCAAAAGAAAGAAAGAAAAATTATCTATATTAGCTTCTGTTATGTTGCATTGAAAGTTTCATATTATTAGTTACTGTTTAGGAAGTTAAGTTGTTGGAAAATTTAAATGAAAGTGTATATTCTACCTTATAGGTTCTTTAAAAAAAGGGGTTATCTATGTATATTTATGCTTTTCAAAAAAAAAAAAAGAGAAATGCTACTGGATTGTTACTTGTGAGATAAAACAGAAAAAAATTAGTATCCTAGGGTTACCAAAATTAGTGTTAATGAGAAAGTTAGTTTAATGTGTATATATATAAATATACATATATATATATATATATATATGTGGGAATATATAAATATAAATATATATATACATTTTTATTTTTTTTAAAATCTAAGTTTGCTGTTCTTTTTTATATCACTGTGTATATACAGAGATTAGATGAAAAACAAAAGCTTATATATTTACTATAAATATTAAAATACACACACACATATATAAGTGCATATATATATATACAATAATAGAAAAATGTATATATATTGTGATGTATTGATTAGACTACATGTATATATATACACATTTTATATGTAACAAAATAGAATATAATATAAAATATCAGAGAACAGACGTATGGCGAACTGTGTTTTTAGACCACAGGTTTTTTGAAAAGAGAAAAAGTTGAGAGGTGGGGCTATGGTGGGTGTTGGCACCCACCACAGTCCCCATTGTTGTCATTGCTACCATATAGGGTGTGGGTGGGGGTCAAAGGATGTGGGTGGGGGTTTCAACCCCCTCCCCACCATTGACACTTAAAACTAAACAACGCCAAATCTCTGCATCCGCTGCCCTTCTTGAACCTATGCCCTACCCCCTGCCATGTCCACCATTTGGCCTCCTGCTTCTATTAACCCAGCAAAACAATGAAAGTGTATATATATACACACACACACACACATTTCTATTTGTCAACAATGTATATATATTTTTTATTTCAGTTTTTATAAATAGACATGTTCATAAAGAAAAGAGAGGAGAAAGAAAACATGGGTATACAAATGCATATATACCTCTAAGAGGTATTCTTCCATGGCTGCCAAGCTCTCCCAGAAATTTCAACCTGCAAATCAAATGGTATAACAAGATGAGAAGAAGAAAACAAAACAAATGAGAGGGAGGCAAACAAAGAAGGAATAGGGTTTCCAGAAGGAAAACAATAAACTATTGCTAGGGTTTTTTTAGTCAAAAGAGAAAACAATAAAATAAACTTAGGGCTTTTCAAATTAGAAGACCAATATTTTAATGGAATTAGGGTAGGAGGAGAATGTGAGGAAATTAGTTCTTTTCTCATTTGTTTTTTCCTCTATTTTCTTGTGTACAGAATTTGAATTCTTCCCTCTTTGCCTTTTTGGTCTTGGTTATTTTTACTCTCCATATGAAATTTTCTTTTGTGTTGAAAGAATAATTTCTTGGGGGTTTTTGATTTAATGTCTTGATAAATGTATTTTTAGGGGAAGGGTTGAATTTTTATCTATAAAGGAAAGTGTGTTCCCTTGTAATTATTTCATTTTAATTGGGGTATTTATTTTATTCCCTAGCGTGTTTTTGTTATTCTTATTTTTTTTGCAATTTTACTATTATTTTACGGGAAGGAGTATTTTAATCCTTTCCCTTCTCTATTAATTCGAGTTAGTTAATAAATATAATGCCAAAATTATATTTATTAACAGACTCAATTTTGAAATTTATTTTGGGTGTCACTTAGTTATTTTATTATTTTATTTCGAGTTTTAATATTTTATTGCAAGGTCGAATTAATTGGCCTTGGTAAAGTATTTGAATTTTAAATTGTTCTTAAGTTTATTTATTATTTTTAAATTCTTTTTCTTAATTTCTTATTGGAGTTTTATTTTAAAAATTTTAATTCGATTATTGAAAATGCGTTATGTTGTCAAAATTTTCCTAGATTCTAGGGTTTTAATTTTACGTCTTTTTAATAACTTTCATTTTTCCACTCCATTTTATCATGTGTCCATCATGCCATTATTTTCATATTTATTATTTTGATTTCATTTTGTTTCAGAGTTAGGGTTAGGTTTTGAATATAATGAAATCACCTTCTCACCTAGGAAACTTAGGGTTAGGATTAAAATCGTTCTAACCCTAAAAGTGGCATGCTTCGTATTGCATACCCACTAGATAGCTATCATCACATAGGGGACTGCATAGGGAAACACACTTCCCCAAATTATGTGGACTTGTTTACCTCTTATGCGTATGGCCACTGAGCATGCATATGCATGCGAGGGGGTTCCTAGGGATAGTAGAAAAATTTTTCATAACTCGTGTCATGACCACATTTCAAATGTGGACATGACACGTGTGTTGTGTATCGTGACCACATGGGAAATGTGGGCATGACATTTGGTATCAGAGCCCAAGTTTAAACACTGGGCTTATTTAGGGCACATTATTATTTCCGCAACTTTGATTAATATGTGGTTGCCTTGTTTTTGTAGGATGCCTCCCCAACGAGTTCGGCAAGTGCAGTCCTGCCACACTATGTCCGCTGAGGTACACAGTGATTCTTCAGTTGAGGGTTAGGCACCGCAGGCACCACTAGCCCTACCTATACTAGATATTGGGCCACATATATTACAGGCACTACAAGCAGTGTTAGGTAGGCTTCCACCGGCCGTAGTTGAGCCACGCATAGAGCCACATGTTGAGACCCATGATGATCCATGAGAGGAGCCACACATGGAGCCACGAGTAGAGTCACGTGTTGAGCCATGTGTGGAGCCCCACATAGAGCCATGAGAGGCACTATGTGTGGAGCCCTATGTTGAGGTACAAGATACGACAACATAGGAGGTTGGATCAGTTAATAGGGCTCGTAACAGGACCCCTCCATGTCATGCTAGGCATGAAGAGGCAATGTGTGTGGAGCATATTGTTCACAAGCCTTATGATTATTATGTGGATGAGCCTATCAGAGGGCACAGAGACCGAGAAGATCCCATCAGGGATTTGTTGAGGCTGAACCCTCTTACTTTTGTTGAGACTACAAAGGGAGCTGAGGCAAAGGCTTGGCTCATCATCTTAGATAAATGCTTCACGTTGTGTTCTTACGAGGGCAACATGAAGGCACTTGTGGCAGTCCACTTGTTGCGAGATGCAATAGCTACCTGGTGGCGCACTAAGGAGTGCAAACGCCATCTATCATTAGACACACTCACATGGGAGACCTTCATTGAGAAACTCTTGGTTCATAAGTTTATCGGAGGATTGAACCATAGCATATCAGGGACTGTACGCATGGCAGACCCCCAGACATTGAGTGATGCTGCTAAGAAGGCATATATAGCTGAGAAGATATAGGGACAAGGGCAAAGTTCATGCCCTTAGTTTTAGGATCGTGGACAACAACAACATTAGCAGAGTTACTGCAGACCACCACCGCCACCTCAGAGAGGAGGATTTAGTTCCATATCCTTACCTCCTAGGCCCCCACAACAGCCACAGTAGCAACAGAGAGCCAGGACGCAACAAAGAGCACATGGGGGGCATAATAGAGGTTGGTAGCAACACGGCCCACACATAGATCAGAGGTAGCAGGGACCACCTGCAGGACCCACGAGGTCGCAGTAGTCATACAGGGGTTCACAAGGGTCTACAGGTAGATTTGGACAATAGCAATTGAGTAGGACTCAGACTAGACAGGTACACTAGGGGCCCATGTTATGTGTGTGGTGGAGCAGGACATCTAGCTAGAGAGTGTCCATAGGGCTTTATAGTAGGGGGCAGCCTCATGCAGGAGGATCAGAGCAGACAGTTGGAGATGTGGGTAGGTCCCACCATATGTTCATAGCAGTTGATAACCACCAGGTTGATTCTTAGGCATTAGTGACTGAGACATTAGGTATGATAGGGGTGTCCCCATTTCTATTCTCTTTGACTCTGGTGCTACTGACTCTTTCATATCTCCATCATTAGTGGAGCGTTGCAGGCTAGTGGCCATTAGGTAGGGTGATAGGTGGGTGGTTGAGTTGGCCTCAGGGGCCAAGATGACAGTAGATGTCTTAGTCCACGACTGCAAGATTTCTTTGGGACCCTTTGCCACAGTATCTGACCTTAGAATTATGACATTAGGATCCTATGATGTGGTTCTGGGTATGGACTGGCTTGCAGCTCATCGAGCCAAGCTAGATTGTCACCAAAATGTGATTGGCTTCTTAGACAATCATGGTACATCAGTGGAGATTGTGGGCATTCAGAAGCCCATAGATGTGCATTTGATATCCACTCAGCAGCTTAAGTGCTGTATGTGGAAGGGATGCTAGATGTTCGCTATCACAGTGAGTGACAGATCAGATGACGAACTTGATGCATCTTTGGATGATCATTCCATCCTGAGAGAGTTTGCCGATGTGTTTCCAACAGAGTTGTCAGGGATGCCACCCCAGCATGGGGTAGACTTTCATATTGACTTAGTGTCATGTGCCGAGCCAACGTCTCATTTACCCTACAAGATGACCACGCATGAGCTCATAGAGCTCAAGTTACAGCTTGAGGACTTGCTCAAGAAGGGGCACATCTGACTGAGCGTTTCATCTTGGGGCACTTCTGTCATCTTCATGAAGAAGAAGGATGGGTCTCTTTGATTATGCATGGATTATAGGTAGTTGAATAAGGTGACGGTGAAGAGCCATTATCCTCTATCCAGGATTGACAATCTCTTTGATTAGATGTAGGGAGCCAGGGTGTTCTCTAAGATTGACCTGAAGTCCAGTTACCATTAGTTGCATATCACAGAGGCAGACATCTATAAGACTGTCTTCCGGACTCCATATGGCCACTATGAGTTCACTGTGGTCCCCTTCGGTTTGATGAACGCCCCTGCAGTGTTCATGAGTCTCATGAACGAGGTGTTCCATACCTACTTGGATCGATTCATGATTATTTTCCTCGATGGCATTTTGATCTATTCACGGATCGAGGAGGAGCATGAGGAGCACCTACATCAGGTTCTATAGTGTTTGAGGGAGTAGAATCTTTATGGGAACTTGGCAAAGTGTGCATTTCTTAAGACAGAGGTACGGTATTTGGGGCATATCCTATCTGGCGATGGAATCTTAGTAGATCCATCGAAGATCAGGGCTATCAGAGATTGGCCAGCACCGACTAGTGTGACAGAGGTTAGGAGTTTTATGGGGTTAGCTAGCTATTACTGTAGATTTGTGGAGGGTTTTTCTCAGATACCGCACCCCATCACTTCCCTTCAGCGGAAAGGGAAGACCTTTCTATAGACTGGGTAGTGTGAGAGGGCCTTTGGGGTCCTCAAGGAATGTCTTACCAGCGCTCCCATTTTATCAGTTTCTGATCCTGTAGCAGATTTTATGGTTTGCATGGATGCATCACTTGAGGGTTTGGGATCTATGCTTATGTAGGGTGGTAGAGTGATCATGTATGAGTTGCGAAAGCTCAAGACCCATGAGCTGAACTACCCCACTCACGACTTGGAGTTAGCAGTAGTGGTTCATGCTCTAGTTTATTGGAGACATTTCTTATTGGGTCATCTCTTTGAGCTTCATTCAGATCACCACAGTCTTCAGTATATATTTACACAGCTGAATCTGAATGCCCGTCAATGGCGTTGGATGGAGTTTCTTTGTGAATATGACTTTGATGTCCATTACATCAAAGGGAAGGAGAACATGGTTGCTAATGCATTGAGTCAGAGGTGCCACGAGCTCTTGACCTTGACTCTGAGTGTGGACATGAGAGGACACATTATTTAGCATTTGCCTAAGGATGAGTGGTTTCTTGAGGTGCAGCATGAGATTAGATCACAGAGGGCCCTTGTGGGCAAGTTTGCAAGGTATTCACTTGAGGCAGATGGGTTACTTCATCATCGACAGCGCATCTATGTACCCTACGCAAGTGATCTATGTAATGTAGTGTTATTAGAGGCTCACAGAGCACCATATGCGGCACATCTGGAGGTGAAGAAGATGCATGCCGACCTATGATAGTTGTACCATTAGGCGGGTATGAGACAAGATATTACAGAGTTTGTTTCTCGATGCCTTGAGTGCCAGAGGGTCAAGGCCGAGCATCAACATCCAGTAGGTCTTTTATACCCTCATGAGATACCTAAGTGGAAATGGGACACCATTTCCATGGATTTTATTTTTGGTCTTCCTATGTCTTCATATCGCCATGATGCCATCATGGTGGAAGTTAACAAGTTGACCAAGGTGGTGCATTTCTCACTTGTACGCACGACATACAATGCACAAGTAGTGGCGAGGGTATTCTTAGACGATATTGTGAGATGACATGGAGTACCTCATGGCATCATTTCTGACAAGGAATCAATGTTCACTTCAACCTTTTGGAGAGCTTTACAGCAGGTGTTGGGAACTCAGCTCAACTTTAGCTTTGCTTATCATCCTGAGACAGATGGACAGACAGAGCAGGTGAATCAGGTGTTGGAGGATATACTTCGTATGTATGTTATGGACCATCAGTCTAGATGGGAGGAGTATCTATATCTGGTTGAGTTTGCCTACAATAATGGGCATCACAGCTCATTGGGTATGCCTCCTTTTCAAGCGTTATACGATAGAGCATGCAGGACACCATTGAGTTGGGATCAGATAGAGGACAAGGTTGCCATTGGTCTAGAGTTAGTTCAGGGTATGGAGCAGTAGGTCACACTGATTAGGTAAAGACTTCAGGAGGCACAATATAGACAGAAGACATATGCCGATGCTAAGAGAACTGATTGGAGCTTCTCAGTGGGTGACAGGGTATTCCTTAGAGTGTGGCCACACAAGAGTCCAATTTGTTATGGAAAGGGCTCTAAGCTCGCACCACGGTTTGTAGGACCTTTTGAGATCTTGGAGCGGATAGGACCTGTTGCCTATCATCTAGTGTTGCCACTTAGCCTGTCGCGTATCCACGATGTCTTTCGTATTTCTGTATTGAGGTGATATATATCTGATTTATCTCATGTATTGGATTGGAGTGCTCTACAAGTAGAGGTGGATGGGTAGTTGGCTTTGGAGCCAATTCACATATTGGCTCGTCGGACACTGGGCCTTCGAGGTCGAGAGCTGGACTAGGTTAGGGTCCAGTGGGATCGTTATGATGAGGTCATAGCGACTTGGGAGGATGTAGCTAGTTTGAGTACACTCTATCCTCACCTTTTTATGACTTCCAGGAGG
Organism: Cunninghamia lanceolata; assembly: GCA_027924645.1. Taxonomy (NCBI): domain Eukaryota; kingdom Viridiplantae; phylum Streptophyta; class Pinopsida; order Cupressales; family Cupressaceae; genus Cunninghamia; species Cunninghamia lanceolata. Next base: position 4,628,438 of record BSBN01001020.1, on the reverse strand, counting down.
AAGTTTAGTCTTAGGGGGGAGGATGTGAGGCTGATTATTTTTCCTTCCCTATTTTGATCATTTTACATTTCAGTTGATCACATTATCATACTTTTAGAGACTATGGTTCCATTATGCTGATTTGATTATATCTCTTGATTTTGATATGGCATTGATTAGACATATGGTGATTCGATTTGATCATATTTTGATGCTATGTTGAGATTAGACATGCGAGATATATTAGATGATGTTTTGTGATGTGATTCTAGTTCTTTATGTGATGATGATTATGTGACATTAGATAGAAAATGTAGTTTAATTTGGAATTATGTTATAGATGATTAATGTTGTATTTAATGGCATGAATTTAATTCTAATTGCTTCGGCTATGATTATTCATGATGTGATTGACACTTGATCAAGATGTGTAGGATTACATTCCCAGGCCACGGGAAATTAGAGGTAGTATTCACAAATATGTTATTCCCTATGAAACTGATCCATTCCCAAGAGAGATGAGGATCACGTTTGGTTTGAGTGTTGTTTATGTGCTTGATTATTTTATCATTTTGGCCTAGTACCCTTTGTTTAAATTAATTATATCATGTGTTGTATAATTTTTATTGTCTTATACCACTTGGTATTGTTTTAATTTTTGAGGCCATTTAAAGTGGATTTATGACTCCCTAGGTGAACCTTAGTGTCTCAAAACTTACCCTAGGTGGTTACCCATGGGTCTATGGTCAATTTTGACTAACTAAACCTTGGGATAACTCACTTTTAGTCACTCTAAACTAAGGTTTAGTAAAAGTGACGAATTTTGAATTAGATAAGGGTGGGAGATGAGTCATGCTTTGGGAAAGACTCATCTCCCTTCCCAAAGTTTGGGAATCCCTTCACTAAGAAGACTTGGGGGGTCTCCAAGACTCCCAAGTGTGTGGGATCTTCATCCAAGGCACTCACACATGTGTGAGAGCATCTTGGAGGGAGATGGCTCTCTTGGAGAATAAGAGGATGCCATATGGCATCCCTTATCCTCATGGAGGCTTGAAAGGGATTGCCACCTCACCAGTTGTTCTCTCACACATGTGTGAGAGTACAAGTGGATACGGTGAGGATTGAGATGGAATTGGAGGATGACACTTGTCACCCTCACACTTCCTCTCCCTTGTAAGTGGCATAGGAAGAGGAAGGAGAAGGTGACAAGTGTCACCTTCTCATTCCTAAAGGCCAAATTAGAAGGCCTATATTACCTCCTATTGTTGAGGAGTGTGGGGTTCTTGCATTTTTGGAGATTTCTTTCTATTTTGAGGATCTTTTGGGGGAGTTAGAGATATTTGGCGAGATTGGAAGATTTGGAGAAGCTTGGAGCTCTTCACCAAATGTGCTTCCATTGTTAGGGATTTTGAAGGTAAGCTCCATGAGTTGTTTACTACCCTTGCTTATTTTATTATGTGGTGTTGTAGATTTTGTTGTTTGTTTGTTTTCACTTTTATGTGGGTTGGGAGTTTTGTGAGAGCACTTCTATTTGGAGGTAAGGCTCAACTTGTTTGGGGTAGGGGAAAGTGAACCTCCTCGAGGTCACCCCCATATTTGTGCTACTTATAGTCTTGAGGGATTTTTACTTGGTGTTGAGATCATTTTGATGGCAAGAGTGCCATGGCAATTTTTTATGAGATATTTGGAGATATGTGCTTTTGGAGGTTTTGTCTTGAGGCCATGAGACTTGGTGTTTTGATATTTTTGGTGTGGCCTTTGAGTAGAGGGGTCCATTCCCTACCCCCATCAAACTCATTTTCATGAGTTTTGTTGTGTTTATACTTGGGGTTAATTTTTGAATTGTTGTTGTGTTGCTTGTTGTGATGTGTGTGCAACCGTGTGAATCCATACCTTCCTAGCTCGGGGGTGACCCACTTGCAGGTCTATGGTAGGGAGGAGGGCATTTTGTTGTGACTTGGTTCCCCTTTTTGGTTGTGTTTTTTATTGCAGGTGTTTATTGGAGAAATGAAGCTTTGGGGAAGTCTATTTTGGTGTTGTAATATTATTTTGTTGGTTGTTTGAGCCATGACCTTGAGGCCCTATTGTAAATTTTGTCATGTTATTCTACCCATTGTGATGGCTATAGTAAGAGATTAAAATGTGAGTAGTCTTATGGGATTTTTTTTTTTTTAAAGGAGAAGATGTCACTATTCTATGTGGTTGAGTTTTTGAGTGAAAGAAGAAATGCAAGAGGAAATATACTTGCTGCCATTGTTCTTTACAAAAAAAAATACATATCAGTTGCTGAATAAATTTTATTGTATGCAAAAGAAAGAAAGAGAAATTATATATATTAGCTTCTGTTATGTTACATTGAAAGTTTCATATTATTAGTTCCTGTTTAGGAAGTTAAGTTGTTGGAAAATTTAAATGAAAGTGTATATTCTACCTTATAGGTTCTTTCAAAAAAAAGGGGTTATCTATGTATATTTATGCTTTTCAAAAAAAAAAAAGAGAAATGCTACTGGATTGTTACTTATGAGATAAAACAGAAAAAAATTAGTATCCTAGGGTTACCAAAATTAGTGTTAATTAGAAAGTTAGTTTAATGTGTATATATATAAATATACATATATATGGGAATATATATATATATATATATAAATATATATACATCTTTATTTTTTTTGAAATCTAATTTTATTGTTCATTTTTATATCATTGTGAATATACAAAGATTAGATGAAAAACAAAAGCTTATATATTTACTGTAAATATTAAAATATATATACACACACAGATATATATATCTATATATATATATACATTTATATATATATATAGATATATATATCTGTGTGTGTATATATATTTTAATATTTACAGTAAATATATAAGCTTTTGTTTTTCATCTATATATATAAGTGCATATATATATTTATATACACATATATATATATACATATATATATGTATATATGTATATATATATATGTATATATGTATGTATATGTATATATATATACATATGTCTATATATATATATACATATATATATATATACATACATATGTATATATATACATATATATATATACATACATATGTATATATATACATACATATATATATTAAAATAGTCAATACACATCTTATATGTAACAAAATATAATATAATATAAAATATTAGAGAATGGACTTATGGCAGACTATGTTTTTAGACAACAGGTTTTTTGAAAAGAAAAAAAGTTGAGAGGTGGGGCTGTGGTGGGCATTGGTGGCCACCACAGTCCCCATCACTGTCGTTGCTACCATATAGGGTGAGGGGAGGGGGTCAAAACCCCCACCCACACCCTGTTGGCAAGAGACACTATATGGATTCATGGTTGTTGTCATTGATGGCAACAAAGGTCATCCCACATATCCGCAAGTCATGGTGTGTCTCTACCGGAAGTCTGAATGAAGATTGTTGTGGTCCGGTGAACAAGAACAGAGCATGTGGCAAAGTCTGACAGATTGGTCCGGATCTCTCAGAGGAAGTGTCTTGGTGCAGTACGGATTTGGGGAAGTCAAGAGGACTACCTTGAGTAATAGATTCCAAGGATTTAGCTTCCGGTGATGGACAAGGAAAAAGATATGAACAGTTGAATACCGGATTCCTGAGTGACAGTGTGAACAGAGGAAGAACTGATTGACAGAGCATCAGACTATTTTCCGGATGTGTTACTATTGATGGTAAAGGTTGTGAAGGCATGAATCATGTTTGGCTGACATGATTAATGATATCTACAAGTATATGCTTGATCCACATTACTTGATATGCAAGGATTCAGCCGACAGAACAGAGTTTGTGAGAAAATAGACTATTCTGGGTGCCGACTAGAAAGATAATGAAATCACTAGTGCGGACATATATATAGAGGATGGATTTGTTGTGAGAAGTGTAGTTGTGGTATGGTGTATGTGAATAAGTGCAGAATAGAGCATAAGCAGTAAGAAAGATCCGGTATGTGAAAGGAAAGCAGAATAAAGAGCAGAGGAAAGATGAAGTGCAGCAGATCAGTGTACTGAGCCTAACCGGAACTGAACTCCAGCATATGTAGATGCTTACAATCAGTTTAAGTATTGTATAACATTCTTTTGTAGACAGCGTGTCTCCTTGTAGGCAGTGTGCCTCTTTGTGAGTAGTGTGCTCGGGTAGTGAGCCCTAATTGGCAAGTGCCATTTTGTAATTCCTTATTCTTCTAACAGAGAATAATCTTTGGGTTAATCACCCCATGGTTTTCTCCCTTAACCAGGTTTCCACGTCAAAAATACTGTGTCATGTGTTTCTCATTTCATGGTAATGTTTGTTTGTTTGATTCAATGCTGCTTTGATTAATAAGAAAGTTCAAAAGAAGAAATAATTAGGATAACTGATTCACCCCCCTCTCAATTATCAACAATTGGTATCAGAGCTAAGTTCCTCCTAATAGAGCCTAACAGCTTGAGGAAGATCTGGGAGTTCAAATGGATGCATATGGTTTAAGGGAGCAACTCAAGACTACCCTTGAGGATCTTGAACAGTCAAACTCTGAAGTCAATGAATTAAAAGAAAGACTCAAACAGGCTGATGAATTCATGAGAGAACTAAAGGACAAATTAAGTCTCTCTATGAAAAAGAGAAAGGAGCTGCTCCAACAATTGGCAAGACAAAGTGAAGAAAGCAATACAAATGAAGAATTGACTGAGAAAACCAAGTTATGTGAAAAGTTATCAAAAGAAGTCATTATGGTAAGACATGAAATGGAATCAGGAGTTATAAAATATACTCAAGAGATTGAAGAGAAAAGAAAAGCTGAAGACAATCTAAGACAATCTCTTAAAGAGAAATCAGAAGAATGCCACCAGATGGACAGGATTATCAGACATCTTGAATCTGATCTTGAAGATGCCAAAGATAATGAAGAAAAACTTGAGGATCAAATTGTCTCTCTCAAAAGAGATCTTCAAACAACAAATGAGTATAAAGAAAAATTCAAGATAAGTTCTGCTCAACTTGAAGTTCTTCTTGGAAGTCAAAAGAGGGCAGATGACAAGTATGGTTTGGGATATGAGAAAGAAGAAAGCTCCGAATCCGGTCAAAAGAATTTTGGATCAGAAAATCCAAGGAATAGGCCTAGAAGACATCTGGTAAGACAACCCAATGCTCAAAGATATTCATCCTTCAATGGATACTGCTACAACTGCAATCACTTTGGTCACAAAGCTAATCAGTGCAGAAAGAGAATGAATCAGACTAATTCATCCTTCTCCGGACAGTGCTTTAACTGCAAAAGGTATGGACACAAGTCTCATGAATGCAGAAATATGCAAATAAACAAATCATTCAATGGTAGATGCTTTGCATGCAATAGAATAGGTCATATAGCTAATCAATGCAGATCAAAAGATTATCAGTCAAATATGCAAGGAAATGTTATTTGCCAAATCTGTAATAGGTCCGGTCATAATGCAAAGGTCTGCAGAAGCAAGAATCAAGACAAAAGAGGTCCGGTGTATAATCAGAATCAAGACAAGGGTAAACAAAAGATGAATGCGGATGAAGTTAGGAATTAGATGAACAAGATTTGGGTGAAGAAAAGTTCAGAGAATGTAGAGGTTGGATCCACACCAGACTCTGGTGCTGATATTCCTTCCAGAAATTAAAAGGCGAGCTCTGGCTCAGGGGGAGACTCAAAGAAAATCCTATTCCCCCAGCCAATCAAGTGGTGCCGGATGTGGCACAAGATGCGGAGTAAAGGGTTTGAAGATATAAGTCTTAAGATGATCCAGATAAGATTTCAGAGGTCCGCATGGAGATGTGAAGAAGTTGTGATCGATCAAGTAAGACCTGTTCCGGGAGATGCTCCAGAATGATAGAGGATTACAAAAAGGTCCGGAGAGATCCGGAAGTGCATTGTCTTATTCTGCGGATTGGACAAAGTGTTTGGGATGTCTGTGTGATGTGTCATCTTGATTTGTTCATAGTTGGAGGATCCGCATGATGTTCATAGATCAGGACTGATCCAGTTCTTTAAGTTATCCGAATAAGGCAAATTGGAATAATGTAGGTCGAGCATTTATTGCCATCAGATATTAGGGTTTGCGAAGCAATATAAGGGATTTCTCATAAATCACTTGCTCATTTTGCACTCAAGAAGAAGCAAAAAGTGGAGCTCTGCAACAAGATTCATCAAGTTAACCAAAGATCTCCTGCCGAAGTCATTACATACAAAAATCAATCCAACCACTCCGTGTAACCGAAGGCGCATAAGGTATTTTCCGTTTTCAATATATTACTACAAATCTTTTGAGAAATGGCTACTCCGAATATAGTAAAGATCTCAGATAGGCCTCGACCTGAATTTAAGAAACACCCATACAAGTCATTGGAGGTAGATCCCTTAGGAGCATTTTCTAGTGTTCCTCATGGCGTTTTACACACAGAAGACATTAGGGTTTACATACATGCAAGTATTGAGGAATTTGGGGAATTCAAATTGAGAGATTTCTATCACAAACAACTGATAGACAATGACTTTGAGCTTAAACCAGAGTATAAGGGTATCCAGAAGAAATAGTTTGATCAATTCATTCATTTCCCCTGCTTTGAAGAAGAAGAATGGGTCCGATATGTATTGAGCAGGATGCATGACAACTTCCTATGGCTAGATAGACCCTACAAGATCACAAAAGAGGCAATTAGGGCAGTGACTGGTCTATACTCTTCCGGAGGGATACCTATCCTCAAATCCATCAAAAATAACATTGTAACTGAGGCCACCGGATCAAAATTTGATAAGAGGGCAATGACCATTGAAGATATTTCTGATCCGGATATCAAGTATGCATCTATGATAATAGGATACAAGATTTATCACTCTAGTAGGGAAAATTCTGTATCCGGAACTGCATTATACACTGCCTATGAGATGCCAAGAAAGAATGCAAATTATGATCTCTGTGAACTTCTTTTAAGCCAATTAATGGAAAATATACAGAAGATCAAAAAGGACAAAAAGAACTCTTTTAAGTATGGTACTCTCATATTATGTCTATTTTTCTATTTCATGAATGAGCTGCCTGGATCAAGTGGATGGGTATGGCAGAATGACAAACCTGTTGTAGTCCAGATAAGAGATTATTTACATGGGCTTAGGGATGCCAAAGCAAGAAATACAGCCCTGTGGGGATACTTCAAAAACTTCCAAAGCACGATGCAAGCAAGAGAAAGAATTCCCCAGTCCATTGTTGAAAAATACAAAGACTCAGTTTGCTTTATGGTGGATACTGATCAGTGCCTAATGGAGGTAGTAGAGCCAAGGACAGTGGGGATCATGCCCATGGGGTATGAAGTTGATGAACAGATTGTGAAATTGCATGTTCAACACATGCTTAGTCAGCCCAAAGATCCAAAGGCAGAAAGGTTTGGAACCTTTGAGGAGCTGAGTGTGAAGATCCATGTGGAACTCAGAGAACCTGAGATAAAGAGGAAGGTGACAAAAGAAGTAGAGCATATTGCTCAAGGCCTAGGCATCCCAAAGGAGGCACTTGATGCCAACTGGGAAAAGAGGAGAAAGGCTGAGGAAGAAAAGAAAGAGGCAGAAAAGAAAAGCAAGAAAAGTGCTCTGGTGGAAACCTCAACCCGGACTAGATCGTCAAAAGGATCTACACCTGTCAAAACCAAAAGCTCAAAACTGAAGGTCCAGGCATCCGGTAAAAGATCTAAGACAAGAGCCTCAAGGGCTTATGAAAGCCAAAAGGATGAAGAGGAAACTAAGTCAGATGAGGGAGTAAAAGAAATAAAGAAGCAGAAGAAGAAAGGATCCGGTAAACCCTCCACAAGCCAAGACAAGGAAGAAATGGCAGAGGTATTTGTTGAAAAGCCCACCCTGTCTCTAGAGAGTGTAATCAAGTCAGTCACGGTGGATGGAAACCTTCAACCAATGACTGCATTCTATGATGACTACAATGAGGCTGACCAAAAGATTTTGCAGGAAGCCACAGTCAAGTATCTGAACATATACAATAAGGCTTTCATTGAGATCATATCTCTAGTTCCTAAAAGCCTAGAAAAGGAATTAGAAATAAGAAAGAATAATGCTTAGGCAAAAGATCTTGAGATCCTGGAGCAGATAGCTATTCATCTATATCCTCAAATTGATCCCAAGACAATGAACATAATATTCAAAGACTGCAAAGATGAGTTCAGGAGTAAAGCAAGAATGAATCAACTCATGCTTGGTGAGACTGACAAGGTGGCCATAGAGATAGAAGAGATCCTTCGGAAGGCCTTCAAAAGGTTTAATCTTCCTGTTGTAGAGGACTTAGGTGCAGAAATAGCTGTGGACTTGGAATCATCTACTCTGGAAGAAGTGCCCCTTGAACAGACTAACATCTCTCCTCCGGCTTCTCCTACAGTCTCCGAATCCCAAGAAGAAGAGAAATTACAGGAGAAAGAAGCAGCAGTAAAAGAAAAAGAGGTTGACAGCACCAAGGATGCAGAGAAAGAGAAGATTCCAACAGAGAAAACCACAACTGAAAGTGGAAAGAATGTGGAAGGAGAAAAGACTCCAAAGGACAAAACTACAGAAGAGAAGAAACATCTGTCTCCGGCAAGAGACACTGCACAAATTGTTCAAAAGTTTCTGAGCCAAGAAACAATAGAGATTGATGAACCAGAGCTTCTAAAAGGTCCATTCAACTTTGACTCCCTCTCTCTAGTACAAACAATGAAGATAGCTTCATTTGCAAATGCTAAGGTGAATGAAAAACTCCTAAAGTCTCATATGGAAGACTGTGAGTTGATAGAGGCTACTTCCGGAGTGCTTGAAAAAATTATGCCATCAGTCCAGATAGATCCGACAGCCTCCTCTTCCGGTAATCTCAAAACCTTAGTCACCAGTGTTGATACACATTTTGATTCTCTAGAAAAATTAGCTGAAGAAAAGGTCCAGAAGGAATTTTTGGATAAAAGATTTTCAGAAGTACTAGGATTAATCTCTAATGATAGGAGAAATATGAGTATTGGAATAAAGAGCTTAGAAAATGCTCTTAAGGATGGCGGTGACATTTACAAATTTTGTATCTCTTGGTCAAAGGCAACAGTAGAAATTGATAAGAAAATAAAAGCGGAACAGGACAAACTACAAAGTTTGTCTCAAAGTTTTGATCCTCTCTCTTCCTCCATAGTAAATCAAGAATGTCAAACTATTGCAATCACAAATGCAATAAAGAACTTTGAGAAGGAAAGGAAGAATATAACTAACTAGATGGGAGAACTTAGAAGGATTATAATCCCTAAGTTAGAAACTATGCATGAGGCCATCAGTGATGCTCAGACTACCGCCCAAACAAATGATCCGACAGATCTCAAAAGGGCAGAAGCCTTTGCATTTTTGTTAAGTGGTCACATTTCAATTTTGGACAGAATGAAGCAAAGTTGGGCTACAAAATTAGTCCAATTGAAGACATCCTTTGCAGACATTCTTCAGTTTATGTGAGTATGTAAATATGCGGCTATGTATAGTAAATTTTTGAAAATTTTGGTGTACGGACCCTACCCTTTGCCATTGATGTCAAAGGGGGAGTGAGGAGCAGTGAAAAATGAGGAATCCAACTAAGGTGGAGTTTCAGAAATTGTATATAAAGTTAGAGCATCAGCCAAGGGGGAGCATAGTGTAAACACTTAGTCATTTTTCACTAAGTGTTGCCATCAATGCCAAAGGGGGAGATTGTTGGCAAGAGACACTATATGGATTCATGGTTGTTGTCATTGATGGCAACAAAGGTCATCCCACATATCCGCAAGTCATGATGTGTCTCTACCAGAAGTCTGAATAAAGATTGTTGTGGTCCGGTGAACAAGAACAGAGCATGTGGCAAGGTCCGACAGATTGGTCCAGATCTCTCAGAGGAAGTGTCTTGGTGCAGTACAGATTTGGGGAAGTCAAGAGGACTACCTTGAGTAGTATATTCCAAGGATTTATGCTCTGGTAATGGACAAGGAAGAAGATATGAATAGTTGAGTACCGGATTCCTAAAAGACAGTGAGAACAGAGGAAGAACTGACTGACAGAGTATCAGACTATTTTCTGGATGTGCTATTGTTGATGGTAAAGGTTGGGAAGGCATGAATCATGTTTGGCTGACATGATTAACGACATCTACAAGTATATGCTTGATCCGCATTACTTGATATGCAAGGATTCAGCCGACAGAATAGAGTTTGTGAGAAGATAGACTATTCTGGGTGCCGACTAGAAAGATAATGAAATCACTAGTGCGGATATAAATAGAGGATGGATTTTATTATGAGAAGGTGTGTTATATGTGAATAAGTGCAGAGCAGAGCAGAAGTAATAAGAAAGATCCAGTATGTGAAAGGAAAGCAGAATAAAGAGCAGAGGGAAGATGAAGTGCAGCAGATCAGTATACTGAGCCTAACTGGAACTGAACTCCAGCATATGTAGATGCTTCCAATTAGTTTAAGTATTGTATAAACATTCTTTTGTAGACAGTGTGTCTCCTTGTAGGCAGTGTGCCTCTTTGTGAGCAGTGTGCTCAGGCAGTGAGCCCTAATTGGCAAGTGCCATTTTTGTAACTCCTTATTCCTCTAACAGAGAATAATCTTTGGGTTAATCACCCCGTGGTTTTCTCCCTTAACCGGGTTTCCACATCAAAAATACTATGTCATGTGTTTCTCATTTCATGGTAATGTTTGTTTGTTTGATTCAATGATGCTTTGATTAATAAGAAAGTTCAAAAGAAGAAATAATTAGGATAACTGATTCACCCCCCCCTCAGTTATCAACAAAATATCCACCTTAGAGGAGCACATACCCTGATCTTTACAAAGATCCAGACAAAATATTTGCATTCTATCTTAAATTGTGAAGTTCTGACTCACAGACCTAATACTAGGTCCAGATCCATTAGACTCTTTGAAGAATTACCAATTCATGGACTTAGACCTTGTACAATTGATATTCATCACAATCCTGAGTCTAGTGCATCAACATCTTCATCCAGACCTACTGTAACACCTCCAGGATCTCCAATTGTACCTCAAATACCTCAGGCACCAGCTGCAATGTCTTTCTTTGCAACTCAATCACCACTTTAGTTTCCGGCATATCATCCTTTACCAAAAAATCCTGACAAAATATGTTTAAAGTATCATACTTATTAGGATGTAGAAGATCATATCAGAACCTATAAGGAAGCCTACTTTAGAGCAAGAATAGAACATGAGGATGTTGTGTGTAGATTGTTTCCTTACTCCTTGGGAGAAGAGGCTTATAGCTGGTACATTAGTCTTTCTGGATCAACCATCCATACCCAGGATGCCTTAGAGAAATCTTTCCTAGGAAGATCTAAAATACCAGTAGATCTAGCTATCACTTATCACATGTTTGCCACAATCAAGAGAGCTGAGGGAGAAATGATTTCTAACTTCAATGCTAAGTTTCATAAAATATATTCCAAGCTAGTTGATCCATACAATGTAGGTGATGAGGCAGGTAGGTCCATATACTATTCATCTTTAGACCCCTTAACATCCATGTTCATCAAAAGAACACATCCATCCATCACTTCACTAGCAGGTGCTTTTGAAGAGGCCATTAAAGTCAATCAATAGTTAACACCTGGCTTTACACCTAATGTTGGATATCCTACATATCTTTTGCAACCACAAGGTAATGGATTTTTGGTACCTCCAGCCATCATGCCTAGTCCCCTACAAGTACCTCCACTTAGTATTATGCCCCCTCTAAATGGAAATGGCTAGATGATATTTCATCCTAGACAAGTACCTTAGGTTGCAGGGCAAAAAAATAATAGCAATTCCTTCTTCAAACCTTAGCAAGAGAATGTGGTACATCCAAGGCTCAGGAAGAAAACAATGACATTAAAGAAATATCTACACAAATGAAGAAGTTGACTACCAAGATTACACATATAAGAAGCCAAAACCTTTATTCCCAATCAAATCAGAATAGAGGATATCCTGATAGAGGATATGGAAATAACAATGATAGGCCTGGATATCCTGACAAGGGATATAACAATGATAGGAATTTCAATAATAATAGAAACAACAATACTACCCCTAGGCCGTCTAGAACATGGAATACCAGACCAAACAATGGTTCATTACCATCACCATTGGACAATCAACCTCTTAATGAACTTAAACAAACAACTAGGGTGAATCTAGCATAAGATACACTTACTAATTGGTGCAGAATGCACAATACCAATGCACATGCTGAACTAGATTGTCCTCAGTTCAAAATAACAGTTAGTATTTTCCAGGCTAAAGTGTCTAATGCTGTAGGAGATATTCCCCATCTTGAAGGGAATGAAATCATTCCTTTAAGGTATGAATCTACCCTGATGTTGGAAAGTTCTACCAGTCATCAACATCATCAAATGACTTCCACTCATGATAATTATACATTAGCATGTGAGGAGTCTATCTTGGCTTTTGAGGATGAAAATGAACTAGAACTAGAACATGAAGAGGTTCATTCTTACCAACAACAATATAAAGGTAGGTATAATTATAAACTGAGTAACTCTAACCAACTAGGTAGTCTACTAACCACATCTGTTCCTCCCAATAATTTAAACACTCCACCAGATCCTAAAGCTAATAATATTCTTGGTCCCCTTGAGGTGAATACTTAGTATTTCACACCTCAAAGTATAGTGTCAAAATCCATCAGTCAGCTGCCTAAATCTGATAAAATAGTCATGGATCTGGCTAAAGAGATGAAAAAGATTAAAATCATCTTATCCTGTCAGAATTACTCAAAACTCCACTCATCAAGAAATCCTTCTTGAAATCCTTGGATGAGTCCACACCAAAAGATGAAAGTCGTGGTCATAATCCTAGTCAAGTCCAGACTAGAGATCCTACACCCAAAGATAATAATGTCAAGAAGAAAATACAAGCCACTGTCCAAGATGCTGAAACATCACACATGACTCTATACAAAGATAAGACTGAGTCACCCCCATTCTTACTCATGCTAAGAATATTTGGAAAGAACCTACATAATTGTCTAGTAGATTTAGTTGCATCAACAAATGTGATGCCACTATCCATTTACAATGCTCTAGGATTACATCTGACCAAGTCCCTCAAGAAGGTGGCACAACTTGATAAAACTGAAGTGAGTGTGGTAGGAGAGTTAAGCCATATCCACATGCAGTTAGCATCAGACCGTATGGTACAGTATTACATTGACATCCAAGTAGTGGATATCCTGAACACCTATGGGATGTTACTCAGTAGGGATTGGGCAAAAACACTGAATGATTACCTATCCACTGATTTTAGTCACATGTGATTACCCTGGAAGGGAATCCCTAACCAAATAAGGATAGAAGTTGAACCTAGGATGAAACATATGATCACTCAGTACAACAATACCAATGAGATACTTTATGTAGATGTTGAACTAGGGGTTTACACTATAAGACCTCAAATGGTCAAGATCGAGGAAGTCTTGATGTATAACATGTATATGCATAGATATATTGATCAAGAGGATAGGATGATCATAGAATCGGATCATAGTTCAACTGATAATGAAGAAACAAATCATTTTAAAGAGTTTGAACAATATTTGTCTAGAGAAATGCAATGTTGCCAGATATTTGATATATATGCTGATGATATCTTGATGTCTGGTTGATGTAGGTTGCACGATGAAGGACATTTAGAAAAGGACTGTGAGGCATGTCTGGACATGATCAAGTTAGAAAGAACTTATAGTGAAATAAGGTCATCTTCAATTGAAATCAGTGAAGCATCTGATAATGATGATACTAATTCTTAATTGTTGTCTTCAGATGTAGGAGAACATGAGGAAAGTATACATCTGGATAACGCTTGTATGCACAATTAAGGAGAAATCCTAATATGTGAGGAGAATCCTCATAGAAAATAAAGTGCTATCACCCTAGGGATTGATTGTTTAATTGAGTCAGAATATGAAATATCAGATGAGGATAAGGGGAGTAACCTGACAAAGTTCAAACAATTTTTGTCTAAACAAGTTCAAAGGCATTTGTTACAAGGAATTCCTATACATCATTCATTGATTGAAGGATGGTGCAGAATCCATGAGGCACCACATTCTGAAACCATATGTGCCTTATGCTTACATATATTGGATAAAGAAGAGCAGTTGTATTCAAAGAACAAGTTACATGATATCAGGGATATCTCTAAAGATGAAAGGAAAGAGATTGAAGTATATCTAGACAATGAGAGTGATGATACTAGAGAAATGAAAAGAAAATATATATCATGTTTACACAAATCACTATAGGTAATAAGGAGTGAACCTCAAAAGCTAAAGTGGATATCAAGTGGTACAGCAACCAGAGCCAAAAGGAAAAGAGAAGGCCCTGATAAGCCATTATCAGAAGATAAACCATGGATCCTTAGATTTGACAGTTCTAAATCTAAACAAGGAGTTGGAGTAGGCATCGACCTCATTGATCCAACAAGAAAGTCCTTTTTAGTAGCATACAGATTGCAGTTCCCATGCACTAGTAATGTAGCTAAATATAAAGCCTTAATTCATGGATTGCTATTTGCCCTTAAGAAGAAAGTCAAGATTTTGTATGTCTATGGAGACTCAGAATTAGTGGTAAGACAAGTTAGGAGTATCTTTGCTTGTAATTACATAAAGTTATTCAACTACATGCATAGAGTTTGGGACCTAATAGAAGAATTTGATGCATTTAACATCCTGCATGTCCCTAGAGAACAAAATCATAGCATAGATGCATTGGCACAAGTTGCCAGCATATTGGAGCCTTTATCCATCTTCGGATTGAAGATATTTTCAGTTGAGTTGATACTTGTACCTTACATACCTGACAATGTTACTAACTTCCAAGTGTTTGATGATGATCAACATATCTTGGATTTCATAGAAAATGGGGATATATTTGATGCATAGATCCTAGATGAGAGGAACTTGGAAGATCATGTATGGGAAGAAGAAGAAATTATGGACTTGCCAAGAAACAAGATCCCTAAAGGTATGATAGAACTTGAAAGAACATTTGACCCACATAACATAATTAAACAAAAAGATCTCCCCAAGATAGATGGAGGGGAGTATTCACCAGTTAATATAGGAAAAGATGAAGATATCAGGAATGTCTTGATTGGTAAAGTCTACATAGAAGAAGGGAAGGTAGGGATAACTCAAGCATTGAAAGATTATATCCATGTTATCGCCTGGACCTATGATGAGTTAAAAACATATGATACCTCAATCATCATCCACACTATCCCACTGAAGCCGTATGCCAAGCCTTTTAGACAAAAGTAGAGGCCATTCAATGCATTAATGGAGCCTAAAATCTTTATAGAAGTCAAGAAATTGCTGAATGCCAGGATCATATTTCCTGTTAGACACTCAACATGGGTAGCCAATCTGGTAATAGTAAGAAAGAAGAATGGTGAAATATGCCTATGTGTAGACTTCAAGAACCTGAATAGAGCTTCAGAAAAGGATAACTACCCTTTACCCTCATAAGATGAAGAATCAATGTTGGAGCCACATTCCAGCATGTAATGGACATAACATTTAGAGGCCTGGTTGGTAAATGCATAGTCATATACATGGATGATCTACTCATCTTCTCAAAGAAGAGGTGTGATCATATAGAAGATCTCAGAAAGGTGCTTAAGAAATGTGAGTAATATGGTATCTCATTAAACCCAAAGAAATGCATATTTGGGGTAACTATAGGTAAGCTGCTTGGTCACCTAATATCAGAAAATGGGATCACCATTGACCCTACTAGAGTAGAATCCATCATGAAGTTACAACTCCCTAGGAGTAAGAAAGAACTTAAATCCTACTTTGGTAAGATAAATTTTGTAAGAAAGTTCATCGCAGGGTTTGCAGAGATTGTTAGGACACTCAATGCAAAGCTTAAGAAAGATGCCAAGATCAAATGAACACCTGAAGAAAAGGGTGCATTTGAGGACATCAAGAAGGCCATATCAGATGCACCTATCTTGATCAGCCCAGATTACACAAGAGAATTTTATATCTATTCATCTGCTTCAGAGCATACCTATGCAACAGTCCTGACACAAGGAAATGAAGAAAAGGAAGAAAATCCTATCGCTTTTATGAGTTCTCCATTTAGGGATGTAGAGCTTAGGTACATGGATGTTGAAAGACAAGCCCTTGCTTTTGTTAAAGTAGTAAAGAAATTCATACATTACATCTTGAGGAGAAAGATAATTGTTGTTGTACCTGATATAGCAGTCAAAATGCTCTTGGTGTAGAGTGAACCTGGAGAGAAAAGAGCCAAATGGATAACAATACTTCAGGAATATGACATGGACATAACCCCCATAAAACTGGTCAGAGGTCAAGCCCTAAGCCAGATGATTATTGAAATTGATCCTAACTTAGTGAGTCACCAATATGTTGTGACCACAAAGGAAAATAAAGAATAGTATCTGGATATCAAACATATCCTGATCACTGGGAGATGCCCACCAAAGATGCAAGCTTCTCAAAGGAGAGCTTTGAAGATTAGATCACAAAAGTACATGATGAAAGGAGGAATCCTCTTCAAGAAGAATTATGAAGAAATATACCTTAGATGTCTGGACAAGCCAAAAGATGATAAGGTTCAGATAGAGTTACATGATAAATTTGGAACAACACATGGATCTCATCTAGCCACTACACATGATATCCTGAGAGCAGGATATTACTGGCCAACCATTTTCAAAGATACTGTTGAACATATCAAATGTTACCATACTTGCCAGATTGCTGCCAATAGAGAGAGATATGCTGCTCAACCCCTGCAATCAGTTATGGAGATGTGTCCATTTGCTCAATGGGGCATGGATTTTATAGGTCCTATCAGTCCTCCATCATCTTCAGGCCACAGGTATGTATTGACAATCACTAATAACTGCACTAGGTGGACTGAAGCAGTCAGCAGCAAGACATGCACTATAGAGGATGTGATCAAATTTCTAGAGAGCAACATAATAGCTAGGTATGGAGTTCCTTATGCCCTTGTGTGTGATAATGGACTAGCTTTTGCATCTTTAAGATTATCTAGTTGGGATTTTGATTATGGAATCATTTTGAAATTTTCTTCAAACTATTATCCTCAAGGGAATGGCTTAGCAGAGTCAACAAATAAGAATTTATTGAACATCATAAAGAAATTGATAGAAAAGAACCCCAGAGAGTAGAACACCTTACTTAAGTATGCCTTATGGGTAGATTGAACTAGACTGAAAATTGCTTTAGGGAATTCTCCTTACGAGTTAGTTTATGGGGTGGATCCCATCCTCCCTGTTAACCTCAAGATCCCCACACTGTAGTTTGTACAAGAATATTTGGGCATAGATAACAAACAAGAAGTCAGGTTGCTTCAACTCATGCACTTGGAAGAAAAGAGAGATAGGGCAATTGATCAATTCACCAAGCATCAAGCTACTGTCAAATGTTGGTTTGATAAGAGAGCTAAAATAAAAGCTTTTAGGATATCAAATTTAGTCCTAGAGTGGGACAAAGCACATGAAAAGAAAGGTGATCATAGAAATTTTGATAAACTTTGGATAGGTCCCTTCTAGATCTTAGAAATCCTAGGTGATAGTACCTACAGACTCAAGACCCTAACAGGTGAGGATGTTCCATTGCCAGTCAATGGACAATTCCTTAAACATTATTTTTAGGCTTAGAAGAGTCATGTCATGACACTGTACTATAATGTACACTTTGTATAGTTGTTTGTACAGTTTGCTTTGTGTGTTTGCTTTTTTCTTGTTAGCGTTGAGTCCTTGTTTTGGTTAGGCAAAATGATGCACCTTTTCACTTCAAAACACCATGAAAATTGTTAGAATTTAAGAGTTGAATACAAGTTCATACATAGGTTGTAACTCATGTTAATAAGTGTTCTTGATTAGGTCTATGATATCCTATTCATCAGTATTACTCTTTCTTGCTCAAGGAGATCTTCACATGACACACCTAATAGCCTTAGGTTTGTTGAACATGCTAGTGTGGAGTTAAGTAAAAATCAAAAGGTTACCCTTGCTACCGTTGCAATTCCCAACCTAAATCAACAAGTGACCACACCTTGCAAAATAAGCTTACATGATGACACCTTATGAATACACAAAAGAGAAGAAGAAGAAATATATTGAATATCCAAAAAGGAAATTAGGCCATCTAAGTAACTCTACCAGGGATATAGACCCTGACTGGCAGTGGGGCTCTACTTAGGGGAATTGCAAAGATAACCTTGCTGAGGCTATGGATGCCTGCTAGCAGCAAGGATCTATCTAGGTTGGCTATGAGGGACAAACCAAATTATGTAGCTTAACATAGTCACTAGTGTTTTCAACTCATCTTCAAGATGAGAGATATGACTCACATGCACACACTTGATCCCTTTTCAATACATTGTTACATTAATGAACATGATACCATTCAGAAGATTAGGATGCTTATGCTTAACAAGAGTTGAAACATTATGTTTTAACTTGTCCTGACCTCTTGAATTATTTGGATTTTATTTTTTTCTTTGGTGGAAAGTTGTTGTGTGGTTACACAACATGCCCCATTTTGCCTTAGCAAAACAGGAACCCAACTTTTTTGGCTTTTTCCTTGCTTTCTTAATTTGGGCGGTATGATAAAAGTTAAGTGTTAGATGTAGTGATAGGATATCACCTTGTGTATGCGTAGACCTCATAAACAAGGGTTGAATGCCAAAGTTAGATTTTATTGTCACCAACCTCATCAAGTGAAAAAGTACAAAATTCTAAGCAAGTTTGCCTTTTGGATCACCCTAAAAGTCCTTAAGGATAGGAAGTTATGGTCGGTCAAAGTTGGTCAAACTAGTCATATATGAGAAGGTCATCACATTTCCTAAAGACCTTGATATTCACCAATATCCCGAACATAGGTTTAAACATAGAAAGTCCCAATATCTGCATATTCACCCGTCAAATATCCACGTACATTCCTGAGGGGTGCACATTACCTTTAATATCCCTGATATTTTCTCATGTGTGGACTTACTTCAAATATAGTGAAAACACCAAGCATCATCATATTTCCTAATATCCTGCATATTAGTGATCATGATGATGACATCACCTTGATCCAATATAAAGAAGACCTGAAGTAATGGTGACGTCATCATGATTCCTAACTTTAAAAGGGTCATCTCATTCTTAATATCCTAGATATTTGTTAATATCCTAACCCGGTGTGAAATAAAGGAAAATCTTAATATCATGTACATTAATTAAGATCCCTATCCTTGCCAATGTGATGATGATGTCACTTCCTCTCTAGTTCAAAATATCAGTAAAGAGTGATGACATCACCCTCATCTTTAAATGTGGGGGGATATTTCACATACTTAAGGACCCTGATATTCCTTAACATCCCCATATCCACTCTTGAGATACATAACACGTGGATCCTTGTGAACCAAAAGGATGTTACCATGTGGCACATTGACCTAATCATATTAGCACATTATGATATCATGATCATTAAACAAAAGTAAAATGATTTGATCTTTTGGTCATTGGTCAACGGTTGATCATCATCATGATGATGTCATAAGCATACTCCAAAGATCATGCATATTACTTAGTATCCCTGATATTTGCGAATGTGCATACTTGTATTAAATGATATTTTAATGGTTGGTAGACATTCAAATTCTCAAATTGCATCGCGCTACCTGTTATAATCTCAAAAGATTAGGGTGTAGATCCATGGATGAGGATAATTAAGCATTAAAGATACCCTAATTTGCTGGTTTAAAAGTGAATTTGAGTTCATTTTGATCTTATCATGCATTCAAGAAAAGAAATTACAGAGCTCCTGAGATTAAGATGCCATTACTGTAACCTGTAAAAGCTCAACAGAATGGAGTGCATCTTCTAATGAAAAATGGAGGAGGGTAGCTACATGGTACATGTGCATATCAGGATATAGATCTAATAGTTTAAAAGGGCGTGAATATCAAGTATGTAACAATAAAACCCTTTTTGTCATTTATTGGTAAAATGAATAGGTAAATGTTGTTTTTACCATAGTAAATTGGTATGGTGATGTTGTCGGTTCTATGCTTTCTAAAGGTCAAAATGTCATGATATTCTTGCAATCATTACATTTGAATGCATACGTTACATGTTAGGGTAAGATATGTATATTCTTAATTACAGGATACCATGGATATTCAAAGGAACAGATCAGACACAAAATTCCTACAACCTATGAGTATAAAACTGGGAGGAACATCCTTCAAGTATGGTCAAATCGATGATACACATCCAGGGAGCATAGATTTGGATGTATGGACAACATAATAAGAGACGGGAAAACCTATGCTTATCAATGTTTATAATTCAGGCATGCCAAAGGATTCCCCTATGCAACCGAGGCAATCGAGATGGTAGTTGAATGTGCCAGGAATTATAATCACCACAATAGGAAAGTTGAAAAGCATGGTCAGGTATATGCCAATTTCTCTATTGAGGGCATCACAGTAGCTTTCAACCTACCAAAAGGACCCAAAATATGCAAGATAAACTTGGAAGAATTGGAAAAGCAATACAATAACACCCAAAAGGAGTGCAGAAGGATCATGTTCTCGTGGAGAGCAAACAATAGCACCTACAAAGCTTTTGCAAAGTTACCAGTGCATTTATATAAATTTGACTTTGCACCTGAATATCAATACCTGATGGTCATGCTAAGTCACATGAGGGGGAGACCAAATACAGGTTACTTTGAAGATTGGATGTCTGGACTAATGAGAATGGTAGAGTCCACTACCGAAACACCCCAATGGGAAAGGATCATCAGTGATAGTCTTGATGAGGGTATGAGGAAGCTTGGGGCAAAAGTAAATATGTTTCATATGACCTCATATGTGGTTTATGCATTTGCATATAGAGGGACATTTGATGGTTTATAGATAGTTGGAAGGGTTTGTCGCAACCATGGAGATGTGATTATATGGGATCATTATCCCCAATTAAAGAAAAGAGCATCCCTCCAGCATTACAAAAGAGTGAATGACTCATTCATCATGCATTTAGTTAGAACCATGGAGGAAGACATAGCAAAGAGACTAAGCATGGAGGTTCAACTAGTAATATATAGAAATGGTGCATGGTTCATCTAGTTTTCCACATTCGCATACATAAGAATGGAGTGTTTTACTGGGCAACCCCTCATGTTGCCAAGATATCCAATTGACAAAGTCATATTAATGGAAATGGCTAGGCAAATATTGCCTTCATTTGAGGCTTTTGTTCAAAAGGGCGAGAGACCTAATGTCTTGTTTCCACTCATCATTGGGTGGTACATGTGTGCTGATAAGGAGACTGCCAAGGAAGCCATATGAGGATTATAACTAATGTCTTTACATCCATTCCCTATTACCAGGCAATATGACCCTTACAATAGAATGCAAACATTATTTAAGAAACCTGTGCATAAAGTCCACATTGAAGATTACTGGACCGATTGTGATAATGGGGTGGAGTTAAGAAGAAGTTACCAAAGATTCACTTTGAAACAAATTCATACACTAGACTGCATACGATTTCCAGGATAATTGCATGAAGATGATGGGAACATCATGTCCTAAGAATATGAGAACAAGAAAGTATACAATGAGACTATCTCATCACCTAACTGGAGTCTACCAGAGGATACCTCATTAGAGATCATAACACAAAAGGTTATGCAGTTGGCTAAGGAATGGATAGATAGAGAAGTCGTTGCACTCAAAGCCATGGGAGTGGCTATTATAGTAGATAAAAAGAGGAAAAGACAAGAGTTAACAGAAGAGGAATATGATAATTTCCTCAAGGAGAAAAGAGCCTCCAAAGGAGAAAGAAAACAAGGTGATACACCCAAAGGAACCAAAAAGGAAGTGCAAAATATTGGTGTGAAAATCATCAGGAGATTCCCTCCTAAGAGGGATTTAGCCTCAACATCAGCTACAACATCCCAGGAGTTGACAGAATAGCAAGAGCCTGTCAATAAACCTAGTATAATGGGTGAGGAATTAGAAGAGGATTCTAATGAAGGTGGCCCTCTCATAATAAAGAGGAGAAAGGGGAAAACTCAAAAGATACCTCAGACGAAGGATTCAACACCAGCAATGAGAGGGTCAATTGATGTGCACCCTGTTGTGTTGAAAGGTAAAGGTCATGAAGGAATTAGGAAAAATCTTCAGCATGATGTTCCTATTCCTACCATAGTATAATTTAAAATAGAATTGAGTGAGGAGCAGGGAAAGGAAATGAGGAATAAAAGAGGTGATCAACCCCTTCCCTTGGATGAAATAGTAGAACTTTCAGACAATGAAGTGGTAAGGGAAGTGTCTATCAGTCCTATGGAGATATTGATGAAAAATACAAAGATGACTCCTTAATGTACTCCCACTGTGCAAAAGGAAACAAAAGAAATGGAAGAAGATAGTCCTAAGAATGTAGCACAAAAAATTGATTTGGAAGGACTAGTGGATCATGTTACCAGCCCAGCTGTCATTGACTTAGCATATCAGGGTGAGGAAGATGAGAAGAAAGATAAGGACATGGCTTCAGATAAAAATAAATTAGAAGATAATGCAGCTATGGAGGAGGATACAGAGGTGCCTTATCAACATGATGATCAAGATAGTGAACAATTACCTAAAAAGGGGATAGAGGGAGTGGAGATAATTGAACCCAAAGGTCCTAAAGAAATAGACATACCAAAAGATGGGGAACAAAGTCCTCAAGTAAATGATGATCAAGGGAAAGAAGAGAATGATGACAAAATTAGTCAGGAGGATCATCAAGATATTCCAGATCCAAGCAATCCAAGCCCTTATATGGATCTATTGATGATTGTTTTTACACATTCATAACAAAAGTTAAAATTCACAAAATGAACCTAACTGTCTTGAAAGATATGAAGAAATCAATTAAGATTTGCTTAATCCCAAGTTTCTATATGGTCAGGTCTTGACCTATTGGACAATTCAGTAGGTTGATGTGAAGTTGTAATATGCAAGGGGCCTTACGTGATTTAAGGTTTCTGGTGATTTACTGGACTCAAACTATGCAAAATATCACAAATATCAACATTTTATTCATTCTTTTTGCATAAACTTGTTAGTGTATTAGAAAGATTTATATGATTTATATTAACACAAGCTTTTCTTTCAAATATTATGAAAATTGCCAAATATCAACTTAGTTGTTTCATGTTTCCTTCAAATATCAGACAATCTCCTTTGAATTTCTGCATTTAAGCTAAGTATTTCAAATGGTTTTGGAAAAGTTAGAGAAATCTAAATTAAACTTCATTCTACTACAGGATCTAAATACTCTGTTATGCATGTTGTAAGAAGTACAGTAAACTTGATTAAATCCACAGACTAAATCTTTGAATGTGCATGCCCTGAGTATTTTCACGAACACACATTTAAGATTGCAAGCTTTAAGAGAAATTATTTCAAATACAAATAAGAGCCAGAAGACACTCTGAATATAGATGCAGAATTCTAGATTCATTTATATTCAAGATAAATAGTCATATGATTTACAATGTATGAATGACTCTTAGCTTCATTAATCAACTTACAGAAAACTTACAATGCTTTACAGATACAGTAAGGAAGCTAGATGTTCCATGCATTCCTTATTGCAGACACAAGAAACCTCCTTCTACTTCTAAACTAAAAGGTCCCTCTATTCTAAATGCTGAGATAAATTACAAGTTCCAGCTCTGTTCTATCCTCTAAAAATCCCTGTGTAACCTATTACAGAGTAAAGTGGCTCAATATATAGATCTGATTATCCCCAATACAGTCCCCAAAACCCTAGTCAATCAATGGTCCATATCTCAAGTACATCATCAATTGGTGGAAAACAAATCCCTCCAAAAATCTCTGAGCAGCATACTCAAACTGGGCATAAAGATCCTGCTTTGGAAACCCTAACAACCATCAAAATATCTTTTGTTGCTTCTGTTGTGATCCATTCCACCCTTTGTGATGTCATCACCATTAAGTTTCACCTGCATATTACTTCTCATCGCCATCCTTATCTCCTTTTGCTTCTTTGGTGATCTGATCCGCCCTTTGAGATGTCATCACCATTAAGTTTCACCTTCTATATACCTGCAAAACAGTCATAAAAGAAAATAGACTTAAAATTCATGCTGTTGTCATTATTTTATACCTGGTTAGAATATTCAATGGGCCTTAATTGCAACAATTAATGTGCTACCAACTTAGTCTTCAGTTGCAGTGTTGGCGCCTTTTAAACTTTCTTTACTGTTAGTTTAATTTTGCATACATACAGTTTTCTTGGTATGTTCCCTTGTATGTTTTCTTTGTATGTTCCTTTCGTATGCTCTCCATGTATATTTTAAACATACAAGCATTTTATGCAAACAATCGAACTAAAATTCCCTCGTTTTCGCTCTTCCGTACATCCTTGTATGTCGCAAATTGTATGTTACTCTTGTATAAGCGAATATACAATGACCTGTACAAACCTTCTCTTAACCTTTTCCTCCCGCGACGCTTTTATTTCTTTTGTATATCGGGCTTGTATATTGAAGACATACAAGCACCCCAAACATACAAGAACTCTTCCGTTTTTAACTTTCTCTTTGCGTCCGGCTTGTATCCAAAATTGCATGCATCTCCCTTTTGTATGTGTTATACAAATGTGGACTTCAAAAGGCGTATTAACCAAATTGGAATATACCCTTGACTTCGACTTTATATCCTTTTCTTTGTATACAAGATACATACAAACCACTTTTTAATTGTGGACTTAACCTCTCATTTAATAGTGTTTTACCTCTGCATTGCATCCGAAAATGTATCTTTAACTTGTACCTTTCCTTTTGCATACAAGGCCAGGATCTTCTCTTGTATCTATCGCTTGTATATCTTGCTCGTATATCTCTTTTAGATACAAGCCCGCAGATACATACAACATCCTTTGTGTGTCCCCTTTGGACTTTAACTTTTATAACCCATCATTTATTCACTTTCGGGACTGCGACATGTATAAAAAGCAATGCATCTTTTAATATACTTTAAGTCAGGATGCATCATTTATACCACATTTTAACTTCTTTTGAGTTTCGACTTGTATGTACCACAATGTATGTATCTGAAACATACATATAAGGCCCGAAACATACAAGGATAAAACCAAATTTAATACTGCTTTTGGTTCTGCCACTTGTATAAATTCAATGCATATCAGCTTTGTATGTAAGATACATACAAAGCGTAAAACATACATTGACTTACCCAACTTAAAAAAAACTTTCGGGTTCGCCTTTATATAAATCTTGAAATGTATGTAACCGAAACATGTATATACAAAGTACGAAACATACTACATAAAATCCTATTTCAATACTGCTTTCAGTTCCCCCACTTGTATAAATGCAATGCATATCAGCTTTGTATGTTTTCCTTTTGCCAACATACAAACATAACATACAACCATCAGATTTAAACAATTATGCATTCAAACTTTGAAAAACCATCGGGTCCATGACATGCATATATCATTATACATCTACTTTACATGTTTAAACATACAAAATAAAGTGCATTCAATGAATTTAAACAATTATTCACTTAAACTTTGAACTTTTCGAGCCCGACTTGTATGTAAGAAAAAGATGCAAGAAAAATGCATACAAGTATAAATGTATAAAAACCTGACAACCTATTTTTTGCGACTTGTATAATGAGCGACTTTGTATATGAGACCCGATATACAAAGGGCTTTGTATATGCAACTCGATATACAAAGAACTTTGTGTATGAACGAATTTGTATATGCGAACAACTTTGTATGCAAGCGATATACAAAGGACTTTGTATATGCAACATACAAACCTGATTGTACATTTTACCAAAACACTCATAACTTGCAAAATATAGAGAATTTTAAAATGGTTCAAAAAGTAACCCTCACTCATTTTTGACAAAGAATCCACCCATATTCTGCTCTGGTACTTAATGTAATTTTTTTTCATTGTTTTCAACAAGGTTTATAACTTTCACTCTCTTTTCCCTTTTACCACCCAACAGACCCACACAAAGAAAAGCAAAAGCAAAGCAACAACAAGGGTCCGCATTTTGCTAAGGAGTAAAAAGGGGCATGTTGTGAGCATCACAATAGGATCCACCACCACAAGATGAGTAGGACAACAATGTAAAGATAACACAAGAGGTCCTTACACATGAGGAGGTTCATGACGAGGAAGTCCACAATGAACAAGAAAAATAGAAGTCACCACCGAGGGTAGAACAAAATACAGAGTCACACGATGTTCACATTGAACACACAGACCAGCAAGGGTCTAAAGATGGGGTGCCATATTCGCTACAACATGAGGTAAATCCACATCCACCTAGTGTTGCCTCAAATTTTGATATTACCTCATTATTTTTAGTCAACATAGCCAAGCCAAAGAGGAGGGCTAGGGCAACATCAGCAATAAAAAGAGATCCAACAACAAGTAAGAGAACAACTCAAGTAGTTGTGCCTGTAGTGGACAAAGCCAAGGGAGAAATTAGTGCCTGTGAGTTTCAAATAACCATTGTTGACTTGGGCTTTGCCACATAGCATTAAGAGGGCCAAGAAGCCAAAGATATAATTGATTCATTATTGATTACAATGGAGAAAGAGAAGAGTAAAAATAAGGTGCATAAAGAGCACATTGCTTAGATGAAAACATTCATAAAGGGATTAGTAGACCCCACTAATATACCAGTCAGCACATCATCCACCCCATTGACCATAATATCCCAGGATGAAATGATAGGGTTGGGTATCATGAAGCACAAGTCACATGTGATGGATAAATGGTTCATCCAATTCATCATTGAAATAGAAAAGGTAATAAAAACCTCTCTTAACAATTGGAACAGAAAGGTGGATAAACTATAGAAAGAGGTTGGGTAGAGGTCAATCAAAGTAGAGAAACATTTGACTACCTCGTCTGAAATAAAGCATATAGATATGAATGTCTTGGCATACAACAAAATACTGAATAACCAAACATCACAACTATTGAATATATGGTATGAAGATACAAAATTTGAGGGTGACATCCTAAAGAAATGTAATAACAAGCTTAGGGATATTAGCATTAAGTTACATGAAATTTTATCTGAAGAGGTGGATATCCTAGAGGCACTTGAGAATGAAGTTGAAGGAAAGATAGAAAATTAGGATGCTGATTTTTCAATCAAGGCTTTTCAAGACAATTTCAAGCCTACGTCAAATGACCCCCTTAGTCATCTATTAGAGGACATAATCAATAGGGCTATGAGGATGAAGTCAAAAGTAGAGAAATACAATGAAGTATTAAACAACAGAAAGAACAAATGGATTGCACTACAGGCATAGTTCCATTCACAAGGGCATGCAGTTGCCAAGGCCAAGCTACAAGATGGAGAAGTAGAAAAGGTGGTGTCAGCATATGAACCCATCAAGGGATCATCAGTGTGCATATAGAAGAAGACTTATCCATTGATGAGGAAGACAACAAATAAGCATGATACAATGTGACAAAATCATACGCATAATATGTTAGGGAAGATAGTTGTATACCACTAGATGGTTGCCAACTGGCGACCTGTCCCACGTGTCTTCCTGTTAACCTAGTCAAGAAATGATATGGACTGTTGATCTTAATTGATAAATCCTGATCATAGGATCTTTTGTAACCACCTCCTATCCTTGTCCTATAAGAGGAGATGGAGTGCACTTTGTAACCATTCGAAACTTAATTGAGATTAGATTGCTGACGCATCAGGAATAATTCTCAAGGCTAATTGTAAATGTACACCTCTTTTGTATACTTATTGAAGAAGAAGATCTGGATTACATACAATCATAAACTTTGAGTAATCTGTGAATGGATTCTTGATATGTGCTTTGATTTGTTGTGTCCCTTGGAGTGCATTTCATGTTGTGCATGTTGTTTTCATTCCTTTTCCATCGAAGTTAGCATCAATCATATCTAGCTGTGGAACATCCTGGTGAACATATGGTTTGATTTCTTTCTATTCATGACAGTGTCAAGAATGTATATAGATCAATGGCTAAAGATTCACTCATTATAGTAAAGATTAGAAGGCATTCATTCAAATTTGTTTAATTTCATTTGATCACTATCACAATTGCAAATTCATAGAAAATCTTAAGTAAATACAATTAAACATGCTGATATCTCATAGGTAATTGAACATCCTTAGCATATTTGACAAATAGCATGTTAAAATGATAAATATCATGCAAGTAAACATAAATAATGACAACAATCATGCAAATATCTTCCTATAAGAACATTATTTGAATAAATTTATAGTGCAGAGGTGAAATTTAGTCAATATAAGCTGATGTGCAGAAGAATTGATCAAACTTATATAATATCTGCATCATCTAGTTAGATATAGTAGGATTATCCTTGTTTATTGCAAAATTCACAGATAGCAGGCGAAATTGAGACCATCCAAACATAAATTCTTGGAATTAGAAACGTAAGGCCCCTGAATGGAAACAACAAAGCACATCAAACCATTGAGCAACATCAGTATATTATGATCTAATTCACGGAGACTTGGGATCATGAATTCTCTTAATTCATCGTATCTTTCAAGATGATAAAGGTTTGATTTTCATTTCTTTATCTATGTTTGTTTATGCATAACATCATAACCAACAGGGTTTTGCAGGGATCTTCTCCCCTGCATGCAACTTCTATTTTATCGGCTGGGAGATTCTATTCAAAGTCACCACCCACTAATGGGATTTATACCTATGTTCTAGGGTCCTTTTCAACTATTTCCCAGTAGTGTCACCAGTTTGTTGGTGTTTTTCTAGTTGATTGTCTGAGTTGCCCTTAAAAGTTGCCATATTCTATCCACAGGGACCTTAGGTTAGTGGCTAATGAATAGGAGACATACTCTAATGTCTCTTATGTACTTCAGGCTCTGCAAGACCTAGGGGGTGTCCCTTACTCAATATCCATTTGGTGAATCTTGACTATAAGTTAGTATTGACACAAAAGTAGATAAATCCTCTTTATTGCAGACCAAAACTGTGAGATAAATGCAAAGGGGATAGATTTGAACCTTACTTCAGTGTGAAATCAGAGCATTTGAAACGTAAATCCTACTAAAATCCTATAGTTTAAGGATGCCAGATTAGGGTTTGACTCATAAACTTAATGCAAGTTTTTGATCGGTGCCTATCAAAGGGTGTGGAGTCCAACTTAAAACATGCAAATAAATTTCCATAAACTAGACAAATATATAGTTTTCAGAGGATTTTTTAGTTCTTGCCTTATAGAGAGCTCCCAAGATTAGGTATTAAAGTAGTTTAATCTGTTCCTCAAACAATAGCAAAAACTCAAACATGCAATGCAATAGATATACATCCCAGAATTTAGAAAACCCTTAGTTACTTCATTCTAAGAAAAGATACAGATAACAAACGGAGACAATTAATAGAAATACATGCAAGTAGCATTACTCATATAAATTTAATTTGAAACTAATGGATAATTTATGGAAACACATACATACATTGAAATGGAACTCACAACACAATAGAGAGAGCAATCGGTCAAAATTGTGTATTACTTTTACACCATAGAATTCTCCAAACCTCCAACAACATTACAAAGTGAGGCAACCAGTTCTTTATAAACATAGAACTTGGCACCCACATTCATTACATTTTTCTAGTTTGGTGAAATTACATTACAAAGTGCCGCTCAAGGGCATTGAGGCATTTATTACATTGACCCTAGAGAAAAGATAGAAAATAATATATCACATGGAATACAAATAATTGGAGGAGCCCAGCTACATAAATGCAGGGGAAACATAGTTGCTCATTCATTTGAGGTACACTTATCCATACTTCTCCATGGGCACTTAGTATATGATTTATCTGATGGCCATTGGAATAAGATCAACTTTGAAATCTTGTAATTGTGTCTTGTGTACTGTGCATCTATCAAAATCTTCACCTCCTTATAGAAGAATTCAAAATTTATTTCTAATACATACAGCTTATCCAAAGTTGAACTCAAAATCTTCAGCCTGGGATCTCCATCAGTGCAATAGGTAGATACTAGTTGGTCAACATTGTCACTGAAGTCAACCTTCCACTTGTTAAGATTTTTGACCTGCCCATCAGCCTCCAATTTACTAGGCATTATTTTTTTGTCTATCTTTTCCATAAACTACCTCTTCTCACCCAAAAATTTATCTAGCTTCAACTGAAAACCTACAACCCCTTCAAGAATTTCTAACATGTCAAGGGTCAGCTTCATCTCAGGTGGCTCTTGTGCATCAAACCTCGCACACTTGATTAGGTCTATCAACTCACCAGTCCTTGGCAGCCATGATCTTTGCATTGCCTTGAGGCTTTCCTTGTCCTTTTCATGCTTATCAAAGGTAGCTCTTAAGTCTAAATAAGACGTCCATGTCTCATCCATCGTTGCCAAAACCCTGGTCACTCTATGGTTGACCAAATTGGTGACAATCTCCTTGAATGAATTTTTTTTTCATCTTTTAGTCTCTTCACTTCCTCTTTTAATTCCCTTATTTCTGCCAACAGAGGCTCTGTATCAACTACAAATGATTTTACTGTTGGTATCATAGGTGGGTGGAAGTACAAGCCCTAGTAATAGCTAAACTTTACACTTATTGAGCTCTATAATTGCTTGTGCATATTGTAGCAGTAGCTCATCATGATCCTTTTGCAGCTTATTGGTCACTGCCTCAGCAAATTGTGTAGTTTACACATTCAAAATTGTAGCTTGGGGAGCAGGGGTGTCAGATACCCTCTTGATTATTACATTTCCTGTTAACTGCCCCAATCCAAACCTAGGCCTTTTATTGCTTGGGGCTAGAACCCATATTGCCAATGTCGCAAACCTAGGATTGAAGGCTCCACCAGAGAGAGCCTTCTCTACTTGCTCATCTATTACATCTAAGTCTTCTTTGGTTATGGTGTCAAATGCAAATGCATCTAACAAAGTCTAGTGAGGAAGGAGCAAGATATTACTCTTAGCAACCAATGACCTCCCTTCCTCTAGAGTCATTTTGCTACTGGCCTGATTGATTTCTGTCAACACTCTTTGAGTGATGGCCTCATATTTAGAGGAGTCAGCCCCACTCTTGGCATCCTCAATCTTCTTTTGAAATTCCTCACTTCTTACTTTTAGCACATAACTCCTGAATTAAGGAGTGTTAATGAATTCATCATCTTCCAGGAATTTATTATAAGCCATCACCCTGACATCTACTATAGCTATGGTTTGGCTTGTCATGGTCCTCATTGACTTATTTTTTAGGAGAGGAGTAGGGCCTAATTCTATCAGGTGAATTCACTTGATGAGCAGCTTATTGTACCTATTCCTCTGCCTCTCATTTTAAGTCTACTACCTCAATTTCCTCCTCAACTTCCAGATTAATTATTTTTTCCTTCTTGGTAGGGGAAGGGTCAATTGATTCTCTCTTTATGGTGTATCCTCCCCTTGAGCTGCTAGGCTGATAGGATGGCCTTTCTTCTCCTGCAGGAGCACTAGCAATTAGTTGCTCCACATTATCCAACATCTTTTGAATTCTTCTTATAGGTTCCTACACCTCTGCAAAGGCACCCTGGTATGCACCATTCAAATTCTTTCTCATCCTTTCTACTGTCATTATTGTGTCCCACTTGATTCTCAAAGCATGGACATCATTCATTGTGAAACAATTTTGATAGTATCCTCATCAAAGTAGACCTGGTGAATGTACCTCGGTCTCTGTTTATTAACCCTGATCCTGTTAATGAAACCCTCAGGGTCAAATATTCTAGGTTGCTCCAAATACATCCCATAACACTGCAACACTGAATTAATCTAATCTAACCCACCTTTGTTAGCTGTCAAAAAGTCACCGAATCTGAGGGAGGTGGGGAAAAATGAACCTTTCTTGTACTTCCTTAGATGCCTTTTATCTAATTCACTTAGCTGCCTAATGATTTCCAAAAATGCAATCCTCTTAGGTACATATTTAAGCAGAATGTGGAGAGGAGCCTCACACCCATAGATCTTGATGTAGGTGGTGTGCTCATGGTAAAACTAGTCACCCCAATTATTATCAATCCCCAAGTGGGGAGTTCTATCCAAAGCCCAAAAAAAATCTAATACATCTGGATGTAGCCTTTCTCCTTATGGCTCCAAGAAACTGAGAACTCTCCTCACAAAATATACTTCAATGATTACATAGTGAACATCAACACAATGCATATCTATCATGCATGTCCACATCTACACTAGTACCATGTTTTCTTGTGCATCTGCCATTCTGACATGTAAATTTTGGTGCCACATTCCTGACAAAGAAAATAGAAGCATATAGAACAACATGGGCATTCGTAGTAAATAACTTGCTCTTGAGTGCTATCATCTATTTGTGCATTTTATTTGCAATATAGGAAGCATAATCATACGACTCCCTAGTCTCTTGAATATAAATATCCACTGCCATCATCATCAAAGAGATGGGCATCCTATTAGAGGCATCCCTACCTAGCACCTGGCACAAACTATGATATGTCCTGAAAAAATAATGCATGAACAGAGTGCATTGGAAAGGTTCCTCTTCACTATCTGATATCTTCACCAACTTAACATCAACTCCTCTCGGCTTGTGCTTGGACAAGTTGAAATATCTATATGCACACTTGACAGTCTGGTACTTTTTCTTCAATGCACTTAAGTCAATTGCTTTACTAGCTATAGGGTTTAAGTTAAACACAGTGGCAATGTATCCCTTTTTGAGCTTGATTATTTTTGTGTCATTCCCTACCAAGACTATCCTTGTTTGAGGATCTTACCTCTATGCTATTTCCCTCACTAGGTCTGGATTAGGAAATACATTAGGGAAAATTAGCTTTGGTAAATTAAAGCGCCAAGTGTGGAAGACAGTGACTTTATAATCCATTCTACGATGCCAATGTTCAAATAAAACCCAACCAAAAACAGGCACTCTGGCATCCCTACAGTTATAGCAAAAGTCAAGGAATTTGTCATTTGGCCCACCGAGACTATGCTTATTTAGAGCTTTCCTAGTAGAGCCTGGGAGCTCGATCATAAGATCCTCATCTAGACTTCATTTTGAGGTGGAAGCTTGACATGGTTTGACTCATCTTTTCAAACTATTTGTAATAAACTAGGGCTTCTTATATTGACAGTTATCTACCTTCTCAATCAAGCAGTCAACTTAAAATACACTAAGCACAGTTAAATAGAATGAACTTACTAGTTTTTATGCTTGTAGAAACTTGAATTTCTTTCTTTGCTCACCTAAGAATCCAATACACATCTAAACTCTGCTCGTGCTTGAAGAAATGGTGCAAAAAAGCCCTAACCTTTCTCCTTTTCAAGTTTCGTAGTATAGATTCTAAGGTATTAATGGAGGTAGCCTTAGCCTTAATCTCTCAATCATGTGATAGGGTGCCTTCAACATTCTTCACAAAAATTTAAATCTACATCGTTGATCTAAGCTTTGTCCTTGTGAGATCCACAGTTGTCATTTACCCACCAGATTTAAAAATCTAGGTTATCATAGTATAAAAGTCTTTGGCTAGTAAGAGGAAGCCAAATCAGATGTACCTCCTTCACAGACCACATCACTTTTCATCTGGCCTAGACATGTAGCATCATCTTGTAGCGTTGCAGCTAAAGATGGCCCACCACTTACCTACCCTGTGTGGGTACAATAAAGCCCCCACACATCTACATTTCATTTGCCTTTCAATTCTTTTAACAAGATGAGGCCATGCATTACCATCTTGCAAATGCATGGTGAATATTCCTTCCTTGCTAGATTCCCTTGCGATGATGCACAATCGTTAGATTTAAGCTTCCTGCAGATCTACTTTTAAACTGACACTTGGCAGCACATGGTTGCATGAGATAAGATTCTTCAATAAAGGGGATGTAGGCCCAGATTCTTTGACATGTGTCACCTTGTTGCGGCCACGTAGAGGGATGATGACATCACCTATGATGCATTGTGACGCTGTGAAATACCTTTATATTAAACCTTATAACATATGCGAAGACTTAGAACATGGGTTTAATTTTTCATGGGCTATAAGTGGAAAGACTAGGACATGGGCCCGGTCACCTAATGAATTCAAAGGATTCAAGTCATAACTTAAGCGACCGAGAACTTGTTACAGGTGGTCAATAGGGATTTAAGAGATAAAGTCTACAGAGCTTAGGAACTTAGGTTTAAAGAATTTTAAAGGCAAAGACTTATAATTTTATGAAACTAAAACTCTAAACCCTATTAGGTACCACCAAAGATAACATTAAAGACATGCAAAAGACAGTGAATACTATAAATGTAGTGAAGATAGTGATGATTTTCTTTTCTTTTTCTTTTTCTTTTCCATTTTCATATTTATGAAATGTAGATGCAAGTACATGGAAAGTAAACACACCACCCATAATGCAGGAGGGACTCATCGCCACTAGTCTTTAAACTACACATGGGGCAAT
Source organism: Cunninghamia lanceolata (assembly GCA_027924645.1). Lineage (NCBI taxonomy): Eukaryota > Viridiplantae > Streptophyta > Pinopsida > Cupressales > Cupressaceae > Cunninghamia > Cunninghamia lanceolata. The sequence continues at coordinate 4,593,798 of BSBN01001020.1, read as the reverse complement.
AGACATGCAATAAAACTCAAGCATGCCATACAAATCAAGCATGCCATACAAATCCCAAAGCATAGGAGGGACTCATTGCCACTGGTCTTTAAACTATGCTTGGGAACAAACAAGCAATACACACACACTTAGAAGACACAAAGAAAACACGATAGACAAGCAATGGAGTGTTCCTATTTCTAGGTTCATTACCATCTCAAGCACATTACAGGTACACACTGATGATTGGGCTTCACCACAACAATCACCAAAGACATGCTTAAGGGTTGAGTTAGTCACAAAACCACTCACCACCTCTGTAGAGGACTTTTGAAAATGATAGGATGTGAACTCTCCACAAGAAATAAACCATCCCCACCTCTATAGAGAGCTTAAGATAAAAAGGATATGCATGATATCCTTCCTCGGTAGAGGGCTTAAATGATTGCAAAGTGATTTCAAATGAACCTTAGAGTGCAAGAGAGAATCATCGTCACCAGTCTTTAAGACTGTACCTAAGAACAAGCACATTTCTAATATCTAAAATAGACAAATTACCTTATATATGCCCCCACCTTAAGGTGGTCGATATCATGTACCAATATCAAGCACATTGAGGTAGGAAGAAAACACACAAGGGAACACGAGCTCTCCCAAAGCCTATGCCCCCTAGAGGTGACATGTACTTTACGATTGCCAAATGTTCCAACAAACACATTCCTATAAGAAAAGTGTTAGCTTCCATATAATCATGATAAAAAACAATAAAAATGATCATTCACACAAAGAGCCAAGGTTATACTATGAATTTGGGGACCAAGTATAACTGTGGGGTTATATCACAGAAATCTCAAAACTGAGTGTACCCAAGGTGAGATTCAAAGACAAACAAAGTGCATGGAGCAGTAGTATTGTTATGGTTTGTAAGTGCAATAAAACAACATCAAGATCACATGGAGTGATTCTACTAGCCAAGCATCAGATAATTTATATCAACCCCATCATCATGTATGGACTTGGTCCATTTTTTAATTTCTTGCTAAAGGGACACTAGGTCTGTATCAGTATAATATGTTTTTAGTCATCTGTCCACTAGATAGAAGAACTAGAGGAAGGTAAACAATAAATTGAGAGAGGAGAAACAAGTGCCTTAGGTACAATCACATAGGAGGGTACCCCCAAGTCACCAACGGTAATGCTATGTCTGTAAGACACAACACACAACAGTGAAAATAGAGGAGAGGAAATATAGAATAATGATGATCTAAATAGAAGAAGGTCACAACAAAGGTGGTCTCCTAGTATCCTAGACCTTACACAAGAATCAATGGTCATCCCAAGAGGCCTAAAAAACACATAGCACCTCACAGGGGAAACACAACATGGAGACAAAGAGTTAGAAATACTTACCTAATAGAATTCCAATGTTAAGACATACATATCTAGGATATCTCTCATGTTGATTTGGTCTTGTTGAAATTGCATTAACATTGATTTTAGGATGACAAGAGGCTTTCTTTCCTTTAAAAGAATTATATCCAATGCCGCTTGAGTAATCTCTTGAAGAAAATTCTATAGGTACTCAAATCCCTTGTTGATTTACACCACATCCATTGCTGACATAGTTACAATTGTTATAAAGGATTTTAAATCATTGACCATAGAGGGATGTCAGTTCCTTAGAAGATGGTGAGGCCTCATAGGTCTCATAATTTGTAGTATAAGTAAGACTATTTCTTTGTTTTCTACCAAAGAGACTTTACATTTCTCAGATGCTTCAAAAGATTGTTTAGATGAGATCGATGCTACTTTAGATATGCCAGGGCTATTAAGTTTATATTCTCCATTAAAGGAAGGAGTAAAATCTAATGAACCCCAATCATCACCAAAAAGTGCATTTGATGGTGTAGAATTTTGCACACAATCATTCATGGCAAGAGGCAATGATGAATTAGCTCATAAATTGTTTAAGCTCTTATGATTGTAAACTTGTTTTTGTATTTCAATATGTAAACAATTATCCAGTTCAGAATTAGCATGAATAGTATGAAGTTTATCTTTGAATGTAAATTTGATGGAACGATGTAGGGTGGAAGGAACCACCACCAATGCATCAATCCAAGGTCTACCAAGAATCATGTTGTAAGATAAAGAACTAGGCATGACATGAATCAGAGTAGATACAATCGCAGGACCCACATTTATAGGTAAGGTTATAGTACCTACCAATTGACTACTATGATTATCAAAGCCACAAATACAAAGTTTATCCTATTGATTTGTGATGTGTCGGCCTTGATTTTTGTGTAGTAGGTCAATGCTACAAACATTAAGAGCTGATCCATTGTTGATCATAACTCATTTTACCAATGTTTTATTTATTGTGACAAAGATCATAAGTGGATCAGATTGGTTTTGAACTTCAATTGACTGTAATTCATGTGGTTGAAAGAGAATATCAATTTTTGTCACATGCATACTATTTAATACAGTTACTACATCATTAGGCTTAGTAGTAGGTGGGATAATCACCTTTTGTAAAGCTTCCTCGAGCATTCCATGGTATGTAGGTGAAGTTTGTATTAAATCCCAAAGATAGTCATAGAAAGCACATCACATCACATAAGATAGTCATTTACATGATCACATCATTTGCATACATAATCAAGTGCATCAGATCATTTTCATACATTGCTAAGACATCCACAATACATTTGCATCCATATATCATGTCAAAAGAATAAAAAACATAAACAAAAGCATATAGAACTGCATAAATCATATCCATAGCATATCACATTTACATTTGCATATCAAATCATCCCAAATCCATCTAGCATGCATCACATATTCAAATACATCATGAAATAGATTGCATCCATAGCATATAAACGTAAAAACACATGTATATAGACCACGCACAACTGCATCATCATATAATCATCAAAACCATGTCCAAATGTACAACATATCAAAATCTCTGTCCAATCTCTCATAGTCATATCATAAGTGTATAAAAAACATAACAAATAGTGATACATGTCTCAGGACAAAATAAATACATATATTGGCTATCTCAGCCATCCATCAACAAATGTGTACATCCAATTGAAAAATGGTACAAGTATCCAGGTTTGTCTAACCCTGCTGTCGTGGCACACTGCTCCTTGCATTGGCCTCTCCTCTGTCTCCCCCTATCTGCTGTGGGCCCCTCACTGAGCCTATAGACTGAGACCCACCTGCCCTTTGTAATGCCTTTGACTGGCCCCTGAAGCTAGGGGCATGATGCTCTACTAACATAGCTCCGTGATATAATCCTGTGTAGTACTGAGCCTGCGCCTGGGCTCTAGTAAGCTCACTCTGTACCTGTGTTAGTTGTGTCTGTGCCTGCTGCACCTGTGACACCAAGAAGCTAGATGTCCCATCTGTGCCCATGGCCATCACAGCTACATCTCTCTCTGCCCTCATGGCTCGCATACTGGCTAAGGTTGTGTCTCTCTCTCTAGTCAACTCTGATAACTGAGTCGCATCTGACTTTCTCCATGACTCTGCTGCTCTCAAATGAGCTCTCAGATGCCTAATCTGACTCTGTAATGCCACCATGGCCTGCTACTGCAAGTCAGGCTGTGGAGCCTGCTCTGCCTATCCCGGTGCCACCTGATGTGCTAGTACCTGTCCCTGTATTAGCTGCGCCACTGCTGTGGCGGTGACATCTATCTCTGTGCTACCTCTAGCTGAACTGGCACCTAGACCTGTGCCTATCCAACTGCCTACTGGCCCACAAGCCCCTCTCCAACCCTCTACCTCTGTCTCAGTCTCCCATCATCTCCCTGCTCTCTCCTCCTCCTCCTCCATCCTCCCCTCCTCCTGCCAGCTGCACCCTCACCGTCTGAATTGCCCTCATCTATACAAGGAGCTAACTCTCCTGGCCCTAAATATCTCAGGAATGGGTGTGCTACGAACCACTTCTCGTAGTCTAGCGTCATGCCAATATCCACTATCTCCCTCTGCATGGGCCAAGCTGTGTGATGAATCTATCGAAAGTCTATCAAGGCCTCCTCATATGATGCCACAAGACCCCACCTGTACCTCTTTGCATGAATCCTAGCAAAGCGTGCCTCCCCCTGCGGTCTGCCCTAGACCCGGCCAAACTGTCGCTGCATTCTGCTCACAATCTACCTCTCCAGAATGTACCTAGTCCTGCCAATAAGCAACCGCATCTGGAAGCAATACGGAAGCTCATCTGCCTCATCATCCCATACCTCGCAGTCTATGTAGGGATGCTAGATAACTACATCTAAGCCATCAAAAGCATGCCTCCAGTACTCCAACTTCCCCAGCCTGTGCTGGGAAATCACACCTGCATAGCTGTAACTATAGGGCTCACCCCTTTGCCTGTGAAAAATGCATATCGGCTGTGTGATAGCAATGTGCTCCCACAACCAAAAGTGCAACAGTGACATACCCGCAGATAAACTGGCTCCTCTATGATAAACCACCTGGTGCATGTCTCTATATAAGTGTGCAAGCACACACACCCCCCATGCATACCGGGTCCCGTCTATGATCATACTCTCCAGCACCCTCCCCCAACTGATCGAGAAGCCGTGCACTCTCCTATCAGGGCATATCACACCACCGATCAGTCTAGCCACTATGCCCAGGAAGTAGTCATAACAGTCATGCATGTCCTGCCATGAAATTTCCTCCCCCACCAACTCTGGATCATCAAATACGCATCTACACTCCTCTAAGCCATCGTCCCGCTATGACTCATACTCAACCAGCTCTCCCTGAATCGGGAGGTGTAGAATCCGGTACACATCCTCGAGAGTAACCGCCATCTCCCCCGTTGGTAGATGAAATGTACCATCCTTGCTATGGAATCACTCCACCACTGCCATCAACATGGCCTAGTTCGTGCAAACCTCGGGCATAAAGCAAACATAGTGCAGACCCATAGTGCTTAGAGCCTCACACTCTATCTCAGTCAACATATACTGCTGCAACAATGGCAACACGAACTGCTCTCATGACGTCAGGATAGTCTAAATATCCTCCTGCAACCAAACAACACATAACGTCAAAGAAGTCCATATCCAAGCATAGCATACCATCAACAAAAGCCATATCCAAGCAAGCCTACTCATAACAATCAAAATATCCTATCAATGACTTGACATATCAAATTAATCAAAACAACATATCATCTCTCGACTAGATTCCCGGCAATCTCAGAGATCGCTTATCAATTAACACATCGATCAAGGTGCCAATTGGGTTAATTTTGTTAAGTCATTTGAGTTTTTAGTGCAAATGCACCAATCCAAGTGGCAGATGCATCGATCCATATCACATGCGCCACTTCCTCATGAATGCGCCAATCCAGAGCTTGCATGCGCCACTTCCTCGTGAATGTGCCAATGCATAGCTTGTATGCGTCGTTCTGGCACATGCGCAAATCCTTAGGTCCCATGCGACATTTCCTGATAAATGTGCCAATTCATGATTCAAATGCGCAATACTAATCAAATGCGCCACCTCACAGCTCAAATGTGCCATAACGCAATAGATGCGCCACTTAGGAGGTCATATGCACAAAACTATCAAAAGCGCCCCTTCTGGAATCAAAAGCGCAATACTATCAAATGCACCGCTTCACAAATCAAATGTGCCATAACGCAATAGATGCACCACTTCAGAGGTCATATGCGCTAAAAGAGTGTTTCGGTGCATCTGTCCTAGTTGGTTTTCCTAGCCATTAATATGCATAAAAATTGACCTTTTACAAGTTTTGAAGAACTACATACCAGGGGTCCTGCCTCTGCTAGCTGATCGTACCATCAGATCTGCTCAAATTGGTGCTCCTCATGCAGAATATCCAGTTGTCTGGCTGCCATGCTCTCCTAAGCTCTCCAGAGGACTAATCAACTATGGACATGTGTACAAATGAATAGAGCTTGTGGACCTAGCTCCTATATATAGCAAATGAACCATATCAGACTGTATGACAACTGTGGCTACTTCACATATCTATTTCTCCCGAACCATATCCTATTTTTCTACATCCTAACCCATTTTTCACCTTCTTCGTGAGATTGTCCATCTCATGCCTTCTATCTTCTTCCCATCTAATCTCCCGAGGGGGCATCCTATCGTTAAACTTGTACCAGGGGCAAACTGGGGCATGTATCCCTGTCAAAAATTCTTTTTTCTTTGAAACAACGTGATAAAATACATTGCATCAAAGAGGGGCAAAATGTATACACCTAAAATTGGCATGACTCTACTTAAATAAATATTTTAAATATTTATTTCGTCATTGACATTCTTCTATCAATAAATAAATAAATTCATTTATTTATCTGATTCATTTCCTCTCATCTAATTAAATAAACACATTTAATTAAATAAATTCATATACATCACCTTCATTCTGCAAAATAATTAAATAACTTTAATTATTTAATTAAAACCTTTATTCTTCCAAATTTAAATAAAATGCAAATTTTATTTAAATAAAATATAAATTATCCACTAAATAAAATATACTTTTATATTTTATTTTATTCTTCAGAAATATCCACAAAATAAAATATATTTCTATATTTTATTTATTCCTCTCAATTATCTACAAAATAGTTAAATAAAATCTTTTTTATTTAATTATACATTCTTATCTTCAAAAATCATTCTTATCTTCTAAAAAATACTTTCCTCTTGTCACACAAAAGCAAAAGCAGTTTTAAAGCACCTTTAAAGGAAACTTTCTCTTAAATTAGAAAAATAAATTCTAAATTAAGAAAATCAAATCTCATCCTCATCAAGAGAGGAGTTAACTCAACAAAGCTACTTTTCGAATGACATGTGTCTTTCTTCCATTTGTTGCACGTTCCTCAACAACCCTCCTCCGTTGATCTTTCCTTTTCTTCTAAACCATTGATCTTCCCTCACCTTTTTCTATAAATACCACCCTCTCCTTCATTTCATCACTCATCATTTATGCAAAATTATGCTGCAGGAAATCAAGCGCGCCTTTGGCACCCATTTTCTTAAGCATTCATCTCATCCTCTATCTAGTGTGTTGAAACTCACCTTCAATCACATGAATATCAGAGCCATTCTGTCTTTGTCATCTTCAAACAAGCAAGGGAGCAATGCTTCTAAGGGCTTCATTATCAAGATCAAGGACAAATAGGCAAGCAATGGAAAATGATAGGTAAAGAGGTTGTAAGTATATTTACTTTTGTTTGTTTTAATCTTCTTTGCTTTCAACTTCTATTGATGTTTGGGTTTTATTATTCATTGATTTGATTAACCTATTTTCCCCCTCACATTTTGGCACCCACCATGGGGCCCTTGGCCCTCTTACTAATCAATAAACTGAGTGTTTTTAAGTGACAGGTCCGTACAGGTGACAAACGGGTTCTGACAAAGGCATCTGACGCATCTAACCCCTGAAGTGATGCATTTGCATTCTGAGTTGGCGCATCTGACCTTTTGGTGCATCTGACTTCCCAGACGACACATTTACCTCATGAATTGGTGCATTTGATACTTCGGCACATTTACCCTCAGAAACTGTGCATCCAACCTCTATTTTTGCACCTGCATAGTATCTGCGCATATACCCTGCATTTCGGTGCTTCCATTCTGTCTAACGACACATCCATTATAGTTGTGCATGTATTCTATCTATTGGCGCATCTACTCTGTCTAACGGTGCATCTATTATAGTTGTGCATATACCTCTTATTTTTGCACATTTACATTCTATTTTTGTGCTTCTTTACAACGCCACATGCACTCCCTATTTCTGTGCATTCAGCTGCAGGGCGGTGCATTTGATTCTGCTGGCTGTTTTAGGGTTTTTTTATTTTTGTGTGTTTGAACTAACAGTTGTTTTGTAGGGTTAGCAATTGGATTAGGTCATTTAGATGCCTTACATAGTTCACTTAGACTAATTAGGGGTAAAGTAACAAGTGCATTTCATACAAACTTCAAATAGTTCATAACTAGGAAGGAAGTAACTGGACCTAAATTGCTATCTTTGCATTGTTTATTTATTTTCCTAGATTAGACCACTGCTATCTTTACAAATGTGAAAATAAACATTGCTATGTCTTAATCACTTTCAGGTTAACAAACGGGAAAATGAACAATGCTATGATCTAAACACTTCCAAGTTAACAATCATGTGAGTGCACAAGTAGATTAGCTCATTTAGTTTTTCTATTTTTAACTAGGTTGGATTAACCATTGTACTCTGTGCTTGTGAATGACAATAGGCATATGCTCTCCCCTTAACTGGGTGATCAAAGTGCCAGACTTGTCATTCTATTTGTCAAACCTTTAGGGGGGCCTACCCTTGGATGCACGCTTGTCCAAGTGGGAATGACCCTGAGTGGTAATAGGCTAAAGCCAAGCCCTACCAAGCCACTTAAAATAAATTGTGCTTGAGGTGAAAACCTCAAGCAACGAGTGTTGCTATGTTACACCAATGGCCAACCTCCCCCAAAACCCTCATAGGCATAACCCTTTGAGGCTGGGAGACTCCATAATGGAGAGTAGTGCCGCCACACGTGTATCCACTCGAACGGTTGCCTTAACTAAGAACAAACTGTGTAGCAAGACAAAAACCCCTATTTGTTGATGCAAAGGGCAGAGCCCTTGAAGCGACCTCGATTCAAGTGACTCTTAGTAGAGGTAGTAGGGACAATCCTAAGGTTTGGTGTGGGTACGAGCCTAAGGAAACCTGAATCTGGTATGCGTGAGAAGTGAGTGCTGTGGAGGGGAGCTGGTGCTACCAGATTCTAGAGCTACACGCTTTGAGTGGCATAGCTAGAGGATTCAACGAATATTGTCATATCTAGCCTAGGTTATACTTGGTTTGAGTTAGAATAGTCCAAAAAAATACAAAAAAATATATAAAAAGATAAAAATCATGAAAAACTTCTATGTGTTTGCTGTGTTTTTGCCATATTGAACATCAGACTATTTAGAAACACTAAGTTTTTCAAACCAAAAATAGAAAAATCTTGAAAATGTTCCAAAATTATGAGAAAACAAGACAAAAGCTAGAGTTGCGCATTTGCCATGACTTGTGGCGCATCTAATTCAACTTTTTGCGCATCTAAACTCTACTGTGGCGCATTTGCCAGTATTGCACATTTGACTCGACTTTCAACGCATTTGAACCCTATTACGGTGCATTTGCCCATATTTCGCATTTGACCTAACTTTTGGTGCATTTAACATCTGTTGTGGCGCATTTAAAACCTTGCCAGTGTTGCACATTTGAATCAACTTATTGCGCATTTACTTCGATTGCTGGCACACCTGACTTATGTTGTTGCGCATTTAAACCTGAGAGCCAAATTCAGTACCTTCCAAGAGCAAAAATGTCAAAAAAATTTCAAAAACCATCTCCAAACATGTTCAGTTTCCAAAAATCTGATTAAGACCTTGCAAATCGACCATTTCTCCTTCTTTTCCATACCATATCTGCTTTTTTTTCATCCAAAATCTCACCAAATCTTCCCAAATTTCTACAAGGTTAGAACCAAGATTATTCTAGATCACAATCAATATTCAAACAAACCTAGTAAGTGTCCAATATCAAGGGTTACTTATCCTTTCTGTCGACACTCTACTAGTGGCTTATATGAGACTAGTCAACATCAAGTATTTGGATTTCTAACATCCCTACTTTGACTACAGCTTTTGTATACCCAAACTTGTTTGATACCACATAGATCTTAGAAGAACCTTGCTAAAACCTTGTATCATCCTAACATCTTGCTCAAGGATCTTTTTTCACTCCATCCCATCTCTTTACTACCTTGCATGGTCTTAACAAGATTACAAAAACAAAAACAGTTAGAAATGGTAGAGAAAAGTGTTCTCAATGGTCACGAAAGTGACGAAGAAATTTCCACAGAAGAAATCCTTCAAATGCAGCATAATCCAAAATTTCAACACCTACTAGAAAAAGTGCTTGCCCAAGACCCAACAAAATTCTTTTTACATCTAGCAAGTCTAGAAGTCAAACTCCCTAAAGAGTATGACATGAAGGCTCTCAAAGAAACTGACGAAGAAAGAATCCCTGAAGGAAGTAGACATGATGAAATACCCACGGATAAGAGCAAGGCAACAATTGACTCCTTGGATGTCATAGGTCTAATGAACCAAAAATATGAAGATCTCCAACAATAAATTTCAGACATGAAAATGCGAGCATCAACAAAACATTACACCCTAGAGGATATTTCACAATATCCTTTTGATAGGGCCTTGGTCATGATACCTTTCCCCTCAAAATTTGAGGTGCCTAAGTTTGACAAATATCGAGGAAAGGGTGACCCAAGGGATCACATCAGAGAATTCAACGCTACTTGTCTCGAGGTCACACATAACGACACCTACCTTATGCGACTCTTCCCACGAAGCCTAGGTGGGCAAGCCATGGAATGGTTCTCTAGACTGCCACCTGGTATTAAAACCTTCAATGAGCTTGTAGACAAATTTGTCACCCACTTCTCTTACAATATTGAGCACGACACCTTAATATTGGATCTTTGTAACACCAAATAGAAAGGAGGAGAATCTTTCACTGCCTTCTTACAGAGATGGAGACAACTGGCAAGCAAGTGCCCACACCAAATGCCAGAGAAATAGATGCTAGAAATGTTTGTCCACAATCTGCAAACGGACCTAAGCTACCAAATCCAAATCCAATGTCCTACTTCTTTTAGCAAGGTCATTGAGATGGGCCTCATCATAGAAAAAGCCCTAATCGCAAAAGGTCAAATCAAGCTCTACAAAGACATTCCTAATACCAACACCAACAATGACAAACCTAGATTCTAGACGAAAAATAAGAACATCGTAAATGACGGGGTAGTAGATGCCAAAAATGCGGCACCTAAGCAACCAATTTTCAACCTATCAACCCCTCAAAATAACCCCACACAAGACAAACCAAGAAATATTGAATCTAGGTTCACCAACTTTCAACCTAGGAGAAAGTTCACACCTTTGGATGAGTCACTAGAAATTGCCCTATGGAAGCTAATCGCCAACAATCTCATAACGCTTCCCTCAGCACGAGAGTACGAACCAAAGGTCAAACCCCACTGGTGGAACAACAATGACTTCTGCAAATACCACCGAAATAGGGGGCACAGGACAAATGATTGTATTGCACTCAAGCATATAATTTAAGACTTAATAGAGCAAAACAAAATATCTGTTAATGGACAATCTCACAGACATACCCCCAACAGTGATCATCAGGCATTCAAGGATCCTCTTCCTAACTACGAGCAGGGAGGACCTTCCAACAGAAATAACAGTGGCTCTAACAATGCAAACTACACAAATGTCGGCTTCGACTATGTTGTTAACCATATCTCAGAAGGTGATTCACACATCAATGTGATCACTATCAACAAGGATCTGGATTGCAATGTTACTACCTGTAGTACCAAGGTCACCCTTAGAGGAGCTTTCGCTCCCTTGTCTAGTCAATACAACATCGTGGATCAACTCCACAAAACACTTGCACACATCTCCATGTTAGAACTTCTACGTTTGTCTCCTTCTCATAGGTCCATACTTGACAAAGCCTTAGCAAAAGCCTCCGTCCCCACGAACATAGCTGAAGAACAATTCCAAACCATGGTTGGTCACATCACCTCGCCACATTCCCTATCATTCACTGAGAAGGATGATGTCATGCCCACCTGTTACGAGTGGCCACGACACAAGAAACCTCATGTCATGCCCACATCTCCCATGTGGTCATGACATGAACCACCAAAAATTTTCTCCTACCCCTAAATCCCCGTCGCACAAGGCGGGGAAGGAAGACAAGACGTGGATGAAACATCCAAGATACCTTTTTAAAAAAAACATATCAAGGGGATAATAACATTAATTGACGACAAAACAAAAGAACATGCAAGGAAAGATAATTCAACCCCCATGCAACCAAGACGAGATGGATCAATCTTAAGCGAAAAAGATACAATTTTGTCACTTCCAACAAATTTGACATCAAGAGAGTTTTCAAGGCAACATGAGTCATTAATCCATTAACACAACAGGGCAAGGCCACATTAAGAGAGGAAGAGGATTCCAACATCCAGTCTATGCTATCAAACATCAGAAGAGATAGAACAACAATAGTTAGTTTCCTTTACGTCAATAGAGATAGATAAACAATTATTATTCTCCTTTACAACAAGAGATAACTATATCTCAATTATTTTCTTATACATCGGAAGAGATAACATACATTAATTATTTTTTCTTCTCATTAATAGAAATAAATAACATTTGTCTTTCTCTTGTACATCAATAGAGCTAACTCTACAACTATTATGCAAGAGAAATGAATAACCAATAATTATTCCCGTTGCAACAAGGGAATAAAATAATCAATAATTAATCTCCTATGCATCAATAGAATAGATTAAATGTTAAATGCATAAATTTATTTTCAATAACATTGATGGAATAAAGTACACATTAATTTACTTATCCTAAATACATCAAAGGAAATAATTATACATTAATTATCTTTCCGAAACAACAATAGAAGTAAATACGTTAATCTTTTTTTTCCAAATACCTCAAAGAGATAAACATCCATTATTTAAGTTTCCTATATATATCAATAGAATAAATAATCGATAATGATTTTACCTGAATACATCAAAAGAGATAATTATACATTACTTATTTTCCTATATATCATTTGAAATAATAAACAATATTTAACCTTCCGTGTACATCAAGGAGATAGCATACATTAGTTACTTTCCTGTACAAAAAAAAAAAACAAATAAATAATCAATATTTAAATTGCCGAGTACATCAATATACATCCATTATTATCCTACACGTCAATTGAAATAATTAAACAATATTTAATTTCTTTGAGTACATAAAGGAGATAATTATACATTAATTATTTCTTTGAAATATAAAGATAACCAAAATAAATACGATAATCATTTTTGCTTTACAACAATAGAGGCAAGCAACCATAAGGTAATTAACCATCGATGTCGGAGAACATCAAAATGATACAACACAATAATCTCGTCGATTATCCAGTAGGACGCCAGAACGGGACCAATGGGAGATATTGCTCTCCTCCCAACCATATTGCCATCGTCAAGTGCAATAGATGTCTATTGCACTCTAGGCAACCCCCGAGCTATGGAGAGAGGAGATCAGGGAACCCACTACTAACTTAGCCGACTCTTACATAACAAGGGTCTCAAGCAAACCACTAAGATCATCCACATGAGTATGTTCACATGCACCACACACAATCAACATATCTCCAAGGGAGATGACAAAAGAAGAAGTACTCCATGCGCAAGCACTCAACACAAGGCACATATTACAATTTCATCATAAATCGGCCCAAGGTCACTCATGGCCCAGGCAAGCAAGAGAAGGAGGGGAGTATAAACCAAGAGGTACAATGCAAATCTAGTAACATGCATAAATGTATAATCCCATGACTTGATACAAACTTATGTAATATAAAACAATAAATAAATAAATAAATATCACTATGTAAAGTTCAAAGGAGTTACATAGAGTTTTAAATCCCTTAATTCAACCCCAATAAATTTGTTCCCACCATTTTGATCAATTCAATATACTCAACCAATATTTATTTTAAATATACTTAACCATCATTTATTTAACCTATACTCAAACATTATTTATTTGTAATACTCTTTAACTATTAGAAGATTGAACCAATCATTAATCCCTATTGTAGCGGCATTTAAAATAGTTTATCCCTCAGGATTTCTACAAAATTGAAAGACTGAAAGAACATATTTAACACCTAAAGAATCCTACAGAAAAAAAAAAAAAAAAAAACATAGCTAATTTCGATTTTATCTATTTATAACTTTTCTCACCCCTTTTTTAAAGTTTCCTACTAAAAGGAGGGAAGGTCAATTTTCATACTCTCTTCAAAATTTTAAAATCATTGCCACACTTAAAACATTGGATAAACTTAAAACAAGTCTAAAATCTAAACCCACTAAAAAAAAACAAAATATCCTCCCTCTGTAGTTTTCTTTTCTAAAAAAAAAATAGAGTAATGTACCTAAAGTGGGGAGTTATTCATGGGAGGCATGAGTAGAAGAAAAATGTTCCAATGAGGCATTCCCAATAGAGGATGCAACCGGGCAAATGAGGCCATGCTTGTTGAAAGGGAGAACGAACCTTGTAACCTAGGCTACAACAAAATAAAACTAGCTAAGATCATAAAAAGTATTAAAGACATCTCTCAAGGCGTGATGGACGGATATTAGTCAGATGTTGTATTTTGTAAGTGTCTGGGAGAACTCTTATGTAAAACAAACCGAAGCATAGGCAAGCCTCGTGAACTACTTACTAACTGCCAAAAGTAAAGAGGTCTCATGAAAATACATGATTGTATGGGGGTAGATTCGAACTAGGGTTGTAGAAGATCCCTTGAAATTTTCCATGCTTGGCAAACTCTTATGCAAAATGAGGAAGCACAAACCAGGCATGGTCTCTAAGGGGGAATGAGCCTCTATTGTTTACATTAACTATTTCCTGCATTTTTAGCTAAAACTAATATTTTAAAGTTTATGTTTCCTCTTGTGCCAAGAACAGAAAGCTAAAAACATTTTACTCCTCCTGCCATTGAATTGATACATTGGCGTAGGACACCATGGCCTGTTTGCCATATGCATATTTTAAAATAAAATGGTTCTAAAAAACATTGGACATAATTTAACCAGGGAAATACCTTCCCCAAGACCAACCTTTGAAAATTCAGTCAAAATCTCATGGACGCGTCAGGAAGTTTCGTTTCGTAGGGCATGTTGAGCTCTTTCTAAGAGGTACGGCGTCAAAGAGGGCCTAGCCCAATGGTGCATTGGTCATTGTCATGCCCACTTTTTCTATGTGGTTATAATATGCATTACACACGTGTCATGTCCACATGCGTCATGTGGTCATGATACGAACTATCAAAAATTTTCCCTTACTACTTTGAAAACCCGCTCGCACGCATAAGCGTGCTCAGTGGTGCATGCTTAAGGCGAAAGCAATACAGTTGACGGCAGCGTACCAAATACATGTGCGCACACCCTAGACAAGGAAACACATGGTTCCCTGACTTAGGTTAATCTCACAAATTATATTTGAACAAAGTTATTTTAGGTGATAGATCATTTTTCAACAAAGCACGATTATCTGTTCATTTGCCCTCTCTTCCTTTTCTTGGATTTTAATTTTTCTTGTATTTCTATCACGTTCATTTTACCATTTCTCTGAAATTTAATTTAAATATATATATATATATATATATACCACCATTATCTCAGTTCACTTAACTCTCAATTTCAATAATAAGTTCCTTAACTATAAAGAAAGTATAGAATAATTCATTAAAAAAAAAGAGCAATGAGTTAATTTTGTTTTTGCAAATATAAACATTGTATTTCTAAATTGCAACTCTGAGTTTAAGCATCTATTCAATTCGTATTATATATTATGCATAAATAAATCCCACTTTCCTTGATTTAAGATTTCTATTTCAAGTCAAATGTTTTAAACTACATATAGTTTGCCTTGAAATGAATAGTGAAAAGTGAATAATAAAAGTAAATAGTGAATAGTAAAAGTGAATAATGAATAATGAAAAGTGAATAGTAAATAGTGAAAAGTGAATAGTAATAGTGAATAGTAAAAGTGCATACTAAAAGTGAAAAGGTCCCCATCCTAGGAAGAGACCCTTAAGGTGGCAGAAATTTTAAAAGCAATACTGCAACCCAAATTTCATTTATTTCATGGTGGGGATATTTTTTAATACTTTTACAAACTTAATTAAAACATCAACTAACTCACAACGTTGCAAGTAGAAGAAGAAGGAACTAGATAATTTTGATATCCTTTTAAAAACAAATTTTCTTTTCCTTTTCTTAATTCTAAATGGTAAAACTTAATGAACAAGAAAATTACAACTATCAACCCAAGAACAGAGAGGATTTCCTCACAACTCCAAAAAATAATAATTTATACAAAAATAGGGAGATAATTTTCTCCTTTTAAAAAAATTGACAAGGAAGGAGCTATTAAAAGATCAGGCTCTCCTTAAGACTTAAGGAAAATAGAATATTTTCTAAGATCCAATAATCTTCTCCAAGCTTCACAATAAGCTCCCAGAAAACCTGCATATCACACAAGGGAAGAAACACCACACAAGCTACTCTCCTCCCTACCGTAGACCCGCAAGAGGGTCACCCCCGAGCTAGGGAGACCATCCTCATACCCAGGGTAAAATAGACTATACACATCACAACATTGAATAACAATAACAAATCAAATGATACACACACCCTCAAAGTTTGACTCACAATATAAAGACTCAGCTTAGGTGAGTTCAGGGAGGGTAGGGAAGTAGACATCTCTACCTCTAGGTGTCATCCCTTCACATTTTATCACTTTTTATCACAAGGCCTCAAGCCAAAAATTTATTCTTCCACAAGGCCTCAAGCCTTCCAATGAATCAATTACTAGGGATATCCCAATAGGCTCTCAAAGCCATAAAGCCCTCTAGGCTCAAAAGTACTAACATGCCCTCAAGGCATTTAGAACAAAAACCAAGATGACACCTGAGGAGGGTCACACCTTCCCTTCCCTATACAAGATGAGCATTGCCTTCCAACTGGAAGGAGCTTTTTCTACACCCAACACACAAAACCCCAAAACAATAACATAATACTCATAGAAGACATTTGCAAACTCATTCAACAATCAAGAAACAAACATACATATAAAACAACAGATACACAAGAGAGTAGACTTGATTTACCAACCTTCCAAAGCCCAATTATGGAATGAAAGTTGATGAAGAGCTCCACTCTAGCCTCCTCCAAAATTCTCCTTCTTTCCTCAATAATCCAACCCCAAAAATAATCTCTTTATGATC
Organism: Cunninghamia lanceolata; assembly: GCA_027924645.1. Classification (NCBI taxonomy): domain Eukaryota; kingdom Viridiplantae; phylum Streptophyta; class Pinopsida; order Cupressales; family Cupressaceae; genus Cunninghamia; species Cunninghamia lanceolata. Next base: position 4,576,820 of record BSBN01001020.1, on the reverse strand, counting down.
ACAAGCAAGGGATAAAGAATGGAGGATATAGGATGGCTAGAATAATTTCGGCATTATGAGGCTATGAAGAGAAGAATAGAGAAGGAATTGGGCATTATGAGGATGCCAGAAGAAGACTTCCTAGAGGAATTTAGGCGTGATAAGAATGCAAGAATGAAATCCCCCTACAAGAATGAAGTCCTCTCCTACAAGAATGAAGTTCCCTACAAGAATGAAGTTCCCCTAAAAAAATGAAGTTCCCCTGCAAAATTTAGCCTCCCTAATTACTTAGAGAAGGGTCTTATTTATAGATTTTCTGAGAAGGGAATGGAAGGTGAGGATCAAGAGTTGAGATCAAGGGCTCACATTATCTGTGAATTTTAAATTTATAGTGGATGATTTAAAAATTTATTGTTTTAAGATTGTAATATTTAAATAACCCCACTATCCCAAGTGGAATTAATAAAATATCCCCACTATCCCAAGTGGAATTAATAAAATATCCCCACTTTCCCAAGTGGAATTAAAAAATATCCCCACTATCCCAAGTGGAATAATAAAATAAACCCACTCATTATCCATTATCCCTAATGGACTTAAAATAATTAACCCCACTCAAGAGGTCCCCCATTATAGCCCACATGTAGAAATAAAATACAATAAGTAAACTAAAATAAGAGAGAGTGGGTGACACACCACCCTCATTAAGGGGAACCCCACCAAAAAAGAGGCACAAGGAGATAAGCACTCAATTATTAGGGGATCATGGAGTTGCTCCATGACTTGAAAGTAGGCCTAAGTGTGGATTCCACTCATCCCATTGTCCCCATGCTTCTAAATTTGTCACTTAACTTCACCCTAAAGTTGAAGTGACCATATGGAGGTTAACCCAAGGTTATCCTAGTCAAAAAGGTCCCTAGACCCATGGGGTATAACCTAGGGTTGTTTTAAATCTAGTTAGGACTCCCAGAGTCAAGTAAAAACACAAGAAGATGGTCAAAAAGAAATAAAGTTAAAACAAGAGTCAAAACAACATTTCTTACAACACTTATCACAATATAATTAATTCAGAAGATAGAACTATTTCTCTTAACCTCATGCCACATTACAACAATACAACATTACAACAATTTACCAAATACAAGGTTGATCTTAGTTCCTTGTGGAACTAGATCGGCTCACAAGGGATACAACATAGGGTGTGGAATGATCTCCTGTATTTGTGGTTTTGTTAGAAATACCTGCACACTCAATTTCAAAGTTAATTTCACATATAAATATCATAGCTGAAATAAATTTAATACATGCATTTCTAAAGCATACCACCTTATAAACATAATGAAATCACATGACTATTTTCTATCTAACATCACCCAATTAGTTTTCTTTTAACATAATAAGGTTTAATAGTTTGAAAATCTAGGAACAACAGTCCCATAAATATAAAAATACCAACAACAGCAAGCTAAATAGTCACATGTATGGAAATGAAAAAGTGTAGGCCTCACATACTCTCCCCCTAAGACTGTACTTCCTCCTGGAAGTCATCAAAGAGGTGAGGATAAAAGGAACTCATAAGATTTTCAAGTATGATACTAAATGTTATAAAGGCATAATCCTATTCACAAAGCATACTGTATTGATTGAAATCAACATAAGGAATTTTATGTTCATCAATCATTATCACACATGCATAAGGAATTCACACTTCGTACAACCTGTTTATATAGAACATCAACTCATATATAGATACATCAATTACAGATCTGACATCTAAACACATATTTTCATTCATCCACATTACAGGGATTAACTTCACAATGCTCACATAAAGGTTTAGGGGGATGTCATAGTCTCATCATAGAACCAAGTAACCAATAACTAGTGCCAAGTAACCAAAGATCCAAGAACCAGGTAGAATGATGGTCTCAGGGCCACGCACCTGGGAGCCTCGCCATACATTCCACAATGGCCTACCTCTTATTTGTATAAGGGTTTAGCCTCCAAGAGATAACCAATATAAGAACAAGATCACTAGGAAGGTAAGTGGATAATGACCAGCCCATACTAGTCCACACCTACCCCCATCCTCATAAGTTTCCCACGTCTGCTTCCTTATATACACTCCACCAGAGGTCGCTCCATCTATATGGCGAGAAGAACAACACAACATAAGACCAGCACTAGAAAAATAGAAAGAACCTAGCTTAGCCAACACAAATATCCAGAAAAGGCAAGAGAAGTCTCCAAAACTCAAATTAGAATAAATGAATAAATGTGCGCAATTTCAACATTAAAACAACGTAACCATAGGAGTTACGTGAAAAAAGAAAAATCAAAAGTTGTAGCTAAGCTACTTTTAGAAAAGATAAAATAACAAGGCTAGTCCACACAACCAAGATACAAAAAGGTCACCAAACAACCAAAAGAAATAATCACAATCCAAGAAAGTGCACATTACATCACTATACTCCACAAGATACACAAGGGCAAGGAAGAGTCCAACACAACCCTCCCACCTAGACCAACTGACTTAAGAGGACAATCGACCAAGAGGATCACAACCACCACAAAACACAAGTGGAAGACTTCGATACTCATGTGACAAAGCCATCATGATGACAAAACAAGAGGATGGGTATTCCTCCAAGGTGAAGGTTAGCCACCAAACCACCACCTCTCTCTCTATCACAGCTACACGGAGTAGGACAAGGGTCAAACCACACTCAACCCACTCTATGTCGGTCCAAACAACATGCAAACCCTAGAGCTCCCAATGTTGAAACATGTGCTCTGATACCAAATGTCATGCCCACTTTTTCCATGCGGTTATAACACGCATTACACATGTGTCATGTCCACATGCGTCATGTGGTCATGATATGAACTATCAAAAATTTTTCCTTACTACTCTAAAAACCCCCTCGCACGCATAAGCGTGCTCAGCGGTACATGCTTAAGGCGAAAGCAATACAGTTGACAGCGGCATACCAAATACATGTGTGCACACCCTAGACAAAGAAACGCAAGGTTCCTTGACTTAGGTTAATCTCACAAATTATATTTGAACAAAGTTGTTTTAGGTGATAGATCATTTTTCAACAATGCACGATCATCTATTCATTTGCCCTCTCTTCCTTTTCTTAGATTTTAATTTTGCTTGTATTTCTATCACGTTCATTTTACCGTTTCTTTGAAATTTAATTTAAATATATATATACTGCCATTATCTTAGTTCACTTAACTCTCAATTTCATTAATAAGTTCCTTAACTATAAAGAAAGTATAGAATAATTCATTAAAAAAAAAGAGCAATGAGTTAATTTTGTTTTTGCAAATATAAACATTGTATTTCTGAATTGCAACTCTGAGTTTAAGCATCTATTCAATTTGTATTATACATTATGCATAAATAAATCCCACTTTCCTTGATTTAAGATTTCTATTTCAAGTCAAATATTTTAAACTACATATAGTTTGCCTTCAAATGAATATTGAAAAGTGAATAATAAAAGTAAATAGTGAATAGTAAAAGTGAATAATAAATAGTGAAAAGTGAATAGTAAATAGTGAAAAGTGAATAGTAAAAGTGAATAGTGATAGTGAATAGTGAATAGTGAATAGTAAAAGTGCATAGTAAAAATGAAAAGGTCCCCATCCTAGGAAGAGACCCTCAAGGTGGCAAAAATTTTAAAAAGCAATACTGCAACCCAAATTTCATTTATTTCATGGTGGGGATATTTTTTAATACTTTTACAAACTTAATTAAAATATCAACTAACTCACAACGTTGCAAGTAGAAGAAGAAGGAACTAGATAATTTTAATATCCTTTTAAAAATAAATTTTCTTTTCCTTTTCTTAATTCTAAGTGGTAAAACTTAATGAACAAGAAAATTTCAACTATCAACCCAAGAACAAAGAGGATTTCCTCACAACTCTAAAAATAACAATTTATACAACAATAGGGAGATAATTTTCTCTTTTTAAAAAAATCAACAAGGAAGGAGCTATTAAAAGATTACGTTCTCCTTAAGACTTAAGGAAAATAGAATATTTTCTAAGATCCAATAATATTCTCCAAGCTTCACAATAAGCTCCCAGAAAACTTGCATATCACACAATGGAAGAAACACCACACAAGTTGCTCTCCTCCCTACCATAGACCCCTAAGAGGGTCACCCCCGAGCTAGGGAGACCATTCTCATACCCAGGGTAAAATAGACTATACACATCACAACATTGAACAACAATAACAAATCAAATAATACACACACCCTCAAGGTTTGACTCACAATACAAAGACTCATCTTAGGTGAGTTCAGGGAGGGTAGAGAAGTAGACATCTCTACCTCTAGGTGTCATCCCTTCACATTTTATCATTTTTTATCATAAGGCCTCAAGCCAACTTTATCACAAGGCCTCAAGCCAAAAATTTATTCTTCCACAAGGCCTCAAGCCTTCCAATGAATCAATTACCAGGGATATCCCAATAGGCTCTCAAAGCCATAAAGTCCTCTAGGCTCAAAAGTACTAACATGCCTTCAAGGCATTTACAACAAAAACTAAGATGACACCTGAGGAGGGTCACACCTTCCCTTCCCTATACAAGATGAGCATTGCCTTCCAACTGGAAGGAGCTTTTTCTACACCCAACACATAAAACCCCAAAACAATAACAGAATACTCATAGAAGACATTTGTAAACTCATTCAACAAGCAAGAAACAAACATACATATAAAACAACAGATACACAAGAGAGTAGACTTGATTTACCAACCTTCCAAAGCCTAATTATGGAATGAAAGTTGATGAAGAGCTCTACTCTAGCCTCCTTCTCCAAAATTCTCCTTCTTTCCTCAATAATCCAACCCCAAAAATAATCTCTCTATGATCACAAGCAAGGGATAAATAATGGAGGATATAGGATGGCTAGAATAATTTCGGCATTATGAGGCTATGAAGAGAAGAATAGAGAAGGAATTGGGCATTATGAGGATGCTAGAAGAAGATTTCCTAGAGGAATTTAGGCGTGATAAGAATGCAAGAATGAAATCCCCCTACAAGAATGAAGTCCTCTCCTGCAAGAATGAAGTTCCCTGCAAGAATAAAGTTCCCCTGCAAAAAATGAAGTTCCCCTGCAAAATTTAGTCTCCCTAATTGCTTAGAGAAGGGTCTTATTTATAGATTTTCTAAGAAGGGAATGGAAGGTGAGGATCAAGAGTTGAGATCAAGGGCTCACATTATCTGTGAATTTTAAATTCATAGTGGATGAATTAAAAATTTATTGTTTTAAGATTGTAATATTTAAATAACCCCACTATCCCAAGTGGAATTAATAAAATATCCCCACTATCCCAAGTAGAATTAATAAAATATCCCCACTTTCCCAAGTGGAATTAAAAAATATCCCCACTATCCCAAGTGGAATAATAAAATAAACCCACTCATTATCCATTATCATTAATGGACTTAAAACAATTAACCCCACTCAAGAGGTCCCCCATTATAGCCCACATGTAAAAATAAAATATAATAAGTAAACTAAAATAAGAGAGAGTGGGTGACAGACCACCCTCATTAAGGGGAACCCCACCAAAAGAGAGGCACAAGGAGACAAGTACTCCATTATTAGAAGATCATGGAGTTGCTCCATGACTTGGAAGTGGGCTTGAGTGTGGATTCCACTCATCCCATTGTCCCCATGCTTCCAAATTCGTCACTTAACTTCACCCTAAAGTTGAAGTGACCATATGGAGGTTAACCCAAGGTTATCTTAGTCAAAAGGTCCCTAGACCCATGGGGTATAACCTAGGGTTGTTTTAAACCTACTTAGGACTCCCAGAGTCAAGTAAAAACACAAGAAGATGGTCAAAAAGAAATAAAGTTAAAACAAGATTTAAAATAACATTTCTTACAACACTTATCACAATATAATTAATTTAGAAGATAGAACTATTTCCCTTAACCTCATGCAACATTACAACAATACAACATTACAACAATTTACCAAACACAAGGTTGATCTTAGTTCCTCGTGGAACTAGATCAGCTCACAAGGGATACAACATAGGGTGTGGAATGATCTCCTGTATTTGTGGTTTTGTTAGAAATACCTACACACTCAATTTCAAAGTTAATTCCACATATAAATATCATAGCTGAAGCAAATTTAATACATGCATTTCTAAAGCATACCACAGTTCTTATAAACATAATGAAATCACATGACAATTTTCTATCTAACAGCACCCAATTAGTTTTCCTTTAACATAATAAGGTTTGATAGTTTGAAAATCTGGAAACAACAGTCCCATAAATATAAAAATACCAACAACAATAAGCTAAATAGTCACATGTATGGAAATGAAAAAGTGTAGGCCTCACAGTCATGATGTTTGAGCATGGGGTGATTGGCGCTGGTCTGCACCCAGGGGGCACAATGGTGATCTTGTAGGTATGAACCAGGTGCAGCAACACATGATCACAAGTTTGTGCATCAGAAGATTGGCGATGTTCGCTCTCCTCCCTCCCGCCATCATGACCACACCTCCCTTTTCCTTCGTAGCTACTGCTGGATTCAAAATAATATCGAAATAAAGTAACAAGAAACTCATCAAGTTCTAACATTTCCCTTCCTGCAAGGTGGAATCTTCAACTGAAGTATACATTAAAAATAAAGGATGGTCCACCAACTGAAAATAGAATTTGATTCCCAAGAGGCAAGGATCAAAGGACTAAAGTTTATGACAGACAAAATGAAAAAAAATGGAGTTGTCTCAATTTTAAACTCAATAGAAAATTGAGTCTGACGGGCACAGAGAGTGGTCGGCCACCCAAGGGAAGAGCGTACAATGGAGGCCATGCTTTATGATGTGTCAGCCTTCCAGGATGGGCGAGAGCCTCTGGAGGCTATAGTCAAGGAAATGAGGCTACACAGGGAGTCGAGCCCTGCAAGGGAGCTACTTCTCCCGAGCATAAGCCCAATAAGATGAAAGAATATTGTATTCCAAAAGAACACCACTGCTAGAAAAAAAATATAAATATAAATATATAAGTATGGCTTATATATATAGTTTACGTATACTAAGGTCAGTAGGGCCTAAATTTGATGGCCGCAAGGTGGCATTTAGGTGTTTTTACCATAAAACACAAATAAAATTAAAAGCAATTGCACCATAAGGAGGGAGGCATTCAAAAAGATTGTCAGATTTAACATAGTATTATGATAATAATATTTGGTTTCTTTAAAATAATTTTATTTATTCCAAGGTATGCCATAGTATTTAAAGGACACTATCGAATGGATAAATGGTCCAAAAGGATTGCTTTACCCAGGAGGTTGAAATACTAACCCCCAATGTTATTTTACAAGCCTTTCTAAATCAGGGAACACAAGCATAACACAACTAATAAAACTAGCACTAAATTAAACTTGTGTAACAATGGCATAACCTAAGGTTTAACTTTTAACTCCATAAGCCTTTCAAAATGACCTCACAGTAAAGATGCCCCAAGGGCCTATGAATACAACCAGATGCTCGGAAATGACTTCATGTCATCAACATGCAGGATAGAGGCAACTATCATATAACTCGCAAGCATTTCAAGGAGTCAAACATAACTCTCAAAAGCAAGGGATCCCACCACAAGGGTCAACACTATTTCGACCTCATATTACAATAACATGCAAGATCCTTCTACAAGGAGATAGACAAACTAATCTACCTATGCTTCTAAGCATGAACGTTATAACAACAAAACAAGAAAGCTGAAAAGACGCCCAAAGAAGTGGATGAGAATTCATATGAGTAAAAGCACACACGAAAGTGAAACACAATACCAAAAGGGTTTACACACACACACACCATGTATTCAAAATCATACGCGACTCAAAATAGAGGCAATAGGGTGGACTTTGGTACAACCTTAGACTCACCACTGAATAGAAAGGCTCAAGTGAACAACATACCATAAGGAAGCAAGGTAGATAACTCAACCACTGGTTAGGTAAGATGGGATAGTCAAATGGCTATTGGTTCCCTGTCTCCTCCTCCACATCCACCCATTGGCCAACACCTATATGTATATCCTGCACACTCAACCATAACATCAAATACCACATTGTAATCATAGCCGAAGCAGCTTTAAATATATTAATGAGAATGTTTAACCAATCACTACCTATATCCATCTAGCAACCATATTGTATAATAATCAATCATTTTATCATTTTAATCTAGAGCTAGCTGAATAATAGGATACACACCAGTCGGTCAAGGGTGGGCCTTACATACTACCCCCCTAGGAAATGACTTACTCCCGGAAGTCATCAAGAGGAGGTTGGAAGCATTTTCCTGAACTTCTTTGCAACAGACAAGTTAAGTATAGAAGATAACATATGCAATAAAGAACTCTTCTCAAGAAAATAAAGCATGGTAATTAAATGTTATAAAGGCTTAATTCCTTTCACAAGATACACTCTATGGGTTGAAATTCAGCACATCTAATCTCAGGATCATCAATCTTCTGTACACATGTATAGAGAATCTTCACACATCACATTACAAGTTTATAAAGAAAATACCAATTCATATGCAATTACATCAAATACAGATCTTATACAAACAAACATTTTCATTCATCCACATTACAGGAATTAACTTCACAAGGCTCATATAAAGGTTTAGGGGAATGTCATAGTCTCATCATAGAACCAAGTAACCAATAACCAGTGCCAAGTAACCAAAGATCCAAGAACCAGGTAGAATGATGGTCTTTGGGCCACGCGCCTGGGGGCCTCGCCATACATTCCCACAATGGCCTACCTCTTGTTTGTATAAGGAGTTTAGCCTCCAAGAGATAACCAACATAAGAACAAGATCACTAGGAAGGTAAGTGGATAATGACCAGCCCATACTAGTCCACACCTATCCCCATCCTCATAAGTTTCCCATGTCTGCTTCTTTATATACAATCCACCAGAGATCACTCCATCGACATGGCGAGAAGAACAACACAACACAAGACCAACACATGCAAACAAAGATAATCTAGCTTAGGCACCACAACTAACAAATAAACTGAAAGAAAGGAGTTTCCCAAATCCAATAATGGAATAAATAAATGCACGCAATTCCAAACAATAAGTCAAACATAACCGCAAGGGTTACGTGAAAATGGAAAGATCAAAGGTTTGTGGCTAAGCTACTATCAAACAAGATAAAATAATATGGTTGGTCCACACAAGAAGATACAAAGGGTCATCAAACAACCGAAATAGATAATCGCAATCCATGAAAGTGCACATTACATCACTGTGTGACTAACATCAAGTCACCAATAAGGAAGGAGGGAAACATGGTCACTATAGGTGTTATGTAAACACAACCAATGCATTAACATCATGTAGGTAAGTATTATCAATGTGCCTTCACGTACTCTTACGTGGAATCGTGCCCTTCTCGAAGGTAACACGTCATCAGTCTAGTACATCATGCCCTTCTCAAAGGTACACGTCATCATTATAATGTAAATGTCTCTAGGATGTTACACATCCACTCAAATAAAATACCAAGGATAAGAATACACCTGCACAAAGTAGCATGGCCTCAAGCAAATCACATGCCCATACCAAAACATAACCAAGATCCCATGTCAGATGTCATTAGTACCGTCAAGGAAACAGAGCATGATAGGAAAGCACTATGGGCCTCTCAAGGTCCATTCACTAAGGATAAGTAGGGGGTACTCTGGCATAGGAAGGTATGGTTGGTTGGGTAATCCCAAACCAATGCCACAACATGTCACCATAGCTTCCTAAGTTCTTCCTCTCCACTACTTAACTCCACACATGGAAGGTCTCCAACTCCAAGATTGGACCTTACAGGTTAGACAAACAAGTAGCCACACAAGCATGAATCCACCATACTTGTAGTTATACACTCAACCCATGGATGGATACCTAGTATCACAAGCTCATGAGTACACAACGCATGTGCGGGGTGATCACAACACATAGCAAGCACGTTCATAATAGGTATTCACATCCACAAGGTAACACAACACAATTCTCCTTTAATGTTCATTACTTAGTGAAGGACAACTTTCATACCCCAAAGTCACATAATAATTACCATAAAGGTTCTTGTTATCACCCAGATTTGCACCTTTTGCATGTAGCTATGAAACCTCATGCAATCTGGAGTAACATGGGAATGATCTCGAAGTGTGGGACCTTGCTAAATGAGATCAGACCTTCGGAGAAGGCTGGCTTCCTCTTTCTAGGCCTAAAGCTTAGAGAAATATGTCTAAACCTAGTGCTAACGCTTGCAGGGGAAAAAGAGTAGAAGGAAACTGAAATGAAATGCTGAAAGGAACTAAGTGATACCCCAGATTTAAAAGTGTTTGGTAGCAACTGAACAGACATAGTACTAATCTCACAACTGGAAGGAGATTACACAGTCTCATATTAATTCTAGAGAGGTCCAGAAGAGCAGACACAGTACTAAAAATAACAAAAGAGAGGCAAAAATACCAGTTTATATTGATTATAGAGGCCCAGTAGCCATTACAAAGAATAGCCCAGAAGAACTACCAACTCACTATACATCAGCTTTACCTGTATATATAGCATTTTACATTTTGACCCCAGTCAGTACTGACTTCTCTCAGCGAGCTGCAACCAGAAGATATTTTCTTGAAGGGACGTCCACCTGCCGGGAGTAATGGCGCAAAATATCTAGAACAGGGACAGGTGGGAGATATTTTGGGTCTTCAATGTAAACAGCCACGTCATCAATCTGATCCTCAGAAATGGCGGTGGATAACCTAGCATTGAATGCTGACAACTGCCTCTGACAGTTCTCGACAATTAGGCACCTATATATATCACTTCTGCATTGCGTGTATATCGACCCTATATCTTCATTTGTGTCTTCGTTTGTGTCTCGGCATATACAAACCTGATATGCAAGCTGTAGACCTGAAGCTCCTTATGAAACTATTGAAAAATGCCATCGGGTCTAGGTTGTATGTTGACCCTTGAGAAGCCCACAGAGTTTTCCCGCTCAAAATAGTGCCTGTGGATGCAAAGAAAACCCATGATGCAGCTTTAAAACTTGGCCGTTGATCAAAAAACCCACCGCTGACATCAACGGCCCCAAAAAACTGTCGAAAAGTCACCAGCCAACTAGATTGTGCCACGCAGGCACCTTATGCATCAATCGCTGACTTGCCATCCTCTATTTTTCCCTCCTAGAAGCCCCTGCCAGAAACTAACACGTGGCAAGCTCCGCAGCATTCTTGAAATGTTTAGGGACTCTCAGAAATACATGTGGAAACTGACAAGTGGCACCGTCTGCGACACTCTTGAGAAACACAAAAGGGGCACTTGAAAACTCTATGGACTGCAACACTTGGCAAGCTCCGCATTGCCTTGAGAAACATTGAAACTTTAAGAGAAACAAACTTATGGTTCCGGACCCTCCACCACGCGTTACTTTCTGCCTCACTTAATATTTATACTGGGGCCCACCTCAAACTATCACTAGCATCGTGGGATACAAATAGAAACTTACGTGGAAGCTGACACTTGTCAGCTTCCTCGGCAACCACAGAGACACATTGAGCATTTCACCCCATCTTAGAAACATAGAAGAGACCTCAGCGAAAAGTGACACGTGGCAAGTTCTACATGACTCTGAGAAATAATACAGGGACTCTCCGCCACTGACACTTGTCAGCTTCCGCGGACTGAGAAACTTTATAAAAGGGTCTCACAAAACTTGGGTGGAGGTCGTGAAACTTTTAGAAACATAAGTGAAGGCTGCCACCTGTCTCCATCCACGGGGCTCTAGTTACTTTTTCTGTGTCTCTCGGGTGCCTCCACGTGGCGCCTTCCGCACACTCCTTGAAACTTTTAGAAACTGCGATGTGAAACTTAAAGAAGCTGCGATGAAACTCTGGCGGAAGCTAACATGTGGCGCCCTCCGTGGCAATATTGAAACTTTTAGGGGCTACTCTCCACCGCTGACATGTGGCATCTTCCGCGGGGATCATTTTTTAAAAGCCAATGGAATTTTGCAAGCCTGCCAAATGCCCATTTGAACTGTCTGTTGACTAAAACTTTGACCATGAATAACTTCTCTATTTGGTTGAATTTCAAAGTGATGTAAAAGGCAAACCTGCCTATTTTTTCAAGCTCTTTACAATGGTAAGGTTTTTTAGGCAAGGCTTCTGGGAAATTTGGTACTTGCTTTATAGGGACCTTTTTCAAAGAGATTTTCAAGGAAAATACCAGGTTAACTGTTTAGCTCTAGACAGAGGGAAAAAGGGCAAACATCTTTGGTGACCTCTATGGGATGTTTGCCTACTAAACATGAGATCAGTGTCCTCAAGCATCCATTGGGCATGGAGTCAAGTCTAAAATATGCTGGGAAACTAAGACCAACCTCTCAAAACACAAAAAAAGGGGGAAGGCCTGCTCTCTCCTAATGACAAAGCAACCTGTGTAGAAGCACTTAGGGAAAGGGAAAACTAAAACAGAAATAAAACCTACTCTAATCCTAAACTAACCAGTCAGAGGTGACTTTAAACAAAGCCATTAACTGGTTCTTGAAAGTAACTGCCCTTCCTTAACAACTTGCAATATTCATCATGCATATGGGCAGTTAAAAAGGGATGAGGGGGGAATGGGCATATAACAAACTAATAAAACACCCCCCAAAGAATGGAGATAAACTCACCTATCCACCTGGACTGCTTGTTGATGTTGTTAGTTTGTAGTGAATAAATGGGTTGATCCCACTCATTTTGATGCTCAACTTCATGCTTAGAGGTAAGCATGACAAGTGGTGACTTCTCTTGATGTGCCTCCAGCTGGGCTAGATGCCTGATTGGGCATCCCCTTGAGATGACATGGAAATCAACACAGTTGATTTCATATCCCCGTTCTGATTTCTTCTCTTCTTATTGCTCTGAAAACCCCATCCCCTCATTTGGTATGACGGTGCCCTCCATTTGACTCTCATGATGCTCTTGTGTGTGAAATAGCTGACTTGGGACCTCATGGCCTTCTCCTTCTTCCCTCAAAGAACCCAAGAAGGCTGACATAATGTCATCATGGCTACATTCTTCCTCTTCTTGCTGTTTTGAAAACCCTAGCTCCTGTGACTCCACTATAAATATGGCTACCTCCACCTTAGGAACAAGATGTTCATGATTTTCTAACTTAGGCTCAGAAAATGAGCCATGCACATGTTCAAAAGAGAAAACCTCCCCACCAAGAAGCTGATATCCCTATTGGATAATAAAGAACAAATCTTCAACTTGCCCTTGCCTAGGTTCAGTCTTCTCACTATTTTCAATAAAGCATGGTAGCTCCTCAATTTGCAACTTTTTAGTATTTTCTTGTTGCTGCACATCTACAACTAGCTGCTCATTCCCTTCATCTTCAACATAATCAGGTAGCTCATGAAGTAGGGCAGCATCATCCACTTTTAGAGTAACATTATCAATACTCACAGGTGCAATAGGTTCAAACAATTCTATCTTTGTGAGTGTAGGAACAAACTTCTCCTCATTGGTTTTATCTTCTTCCACCTCCTCTTTTGGCTCATCTTTCCAAATATCTTGGTAAACAACTTGCCCACCCTTGAGGATTGGAATAACATTAGGGAAAGAAGCCTGAATATCTTTTTAAATTTCTTGGAGAGGAGAGAATTCTGGACAAATTTGTTCCTGGGGAGTGATAATTTGAGTTTGCACAGGAACAGGGACTTGTGAAGGAATATACGCGTTGAAGCTTGGAAACTTGTGGAGTCTAGGCTGCTCTTGTTGCAATGGATGAGGCCCTCTAAAACTTGGAATATCCAATTTAGGACATTTAGGAGGCTCTCCTTGCTTAAAGCTTGGTATTCTGACCTTGGGACTCTCTTCTTCACAGAATGGGTTTGGAAAAGTGAAGGCTGACTGAGTTTCCAACTTTTGATATGGAGCCAACAAAAATCTCTCCTGCTCTTCTTCTGCTAGCTAGATGCTAGAGCATAGTTTTGTTTGTATATTTGATGGAGGGTCCTCATAAGGTGAAAAAGATGGCCCTTTCCAACTTGGCACCCTCAAGGCAGAGGGATGCCTGAAACTTGGGATCTTGATAGGCTTGGACTCTACAACCTTTTCCTCTTCTTGATTTTGAACTAGCATGAGAGGATTGGCCTTCACAAGGTTTGGTATCTTATAATCAGGACGATTGACCCAAGAAGGCTGCCATGGTAGAGAAGCTTGAGGCTCTTTCATAGATTCACCTTGGTTTATGGAATGGACCCGCTTCAAGTTGGGAATAGGGGAGAAACTTTTTATTTACATGTGCAAGCGTTCCCTTTCATGCACTCTTCTATTTTCTATCTCCTGCTGATGCAAATAAGCCTAATGTGTAAGCTCATCTTGCTGCATGTTATACTGTGCTTCTCTATCTATTTCTAACATTTGCCTTTTGTAATCTAATATCAAACTTTCAAGGCTACCCAAATCAACATTTTGGGACTGACTAGGGGGATTGCGTGCTTGATTTTGAGCATAAAGGGCTTCACAAGGCTGGATGTAAGAATGAGCAGGTTGCAAACAGGGATGGACTAGAGTGGTTTGAAAATGTTCTTGCTGGTATTGCTGACTGCAATGAGGAGAGGGGGTTTTTGGAGCGAATTTAGAGGCATTGGGGGCCTGGTATTGCTGATATGGGGGCCAATAGCCTGTATTTGGATTAGGGGTAGGGGAATAGCCATGATTCCCATAAAATTTTGCCATTTTATAGCATCTAGATGTTGGATATTCATGAAAATGTCAAAATAAGAGCAAAATAGGTCTCCAACCAAGGAGAAAAAGGATGCATACCAGAGAGGGAGTCGCCAGGTGATTGAGATGCTTCTGGAAGCTGAAAGGGCTAGGAAAATCACCAAAATCCTGACCTTTGATAAAATTTTAGGTACTTGGGCTGCTGGAACTAGCCGATTTGATCAGTAGAGTTGCCATGGTGTTGCTTGTACTACCTCCAAAGGCTGGTAATACTAGGAGAAACACCAAATTCCTCAGTATTTTGATGATAAGTTCATCATACTAGTCCCACCGGGTGTGCCAAAAACTATTATCACCCAGATTTGCACCCTTTGTATGCAGCTGTGAAACCTCATGCAATCTAGAGTAACATGGGAATGATCTCGAAGTGTGGGACCTTGCTAAATGAGATCAGACCTCCGGAGAAGGCCGACTTCCTCTTTCTAGGCCTAAAGCTTAGAGAAATACATCTAAACCTAGTGCTAATGCTTGCAGGGGAAAAGGAGTAGAAGGAAACTGAAGTGAAATGCTGAGAGGAACTAAGTAATACACCAGATTTAAAAGTGTTTGGTAGCAACTGAATAGACACAGTACTAATCTCACAACTAGAAGGACATTACACAGTCTCATATTAATTCTAGAGAGGTCCAGAAGAGCAGACACAGTACTAAAAATAACAAAAGAGAGGCAAAAATACCAGTTTATATTGATTATAGAGGCCTAGTAGCCATTATAAAGAATAGCCCAGAAGAACTACCAACTTACTATACATTAGCTTTACCTGTATATATAGCATTTTACATTTTGACCCCAGTCGGTACCGACTTCTCTCAGCGAGCTGCAACCAGAAGATATTTTTTTGAAGGGACGTCCACCTGCCAGGAGTAATGGTGCAAAAGATCTAGAACAGGGATAGGTGGGAGATATTTTGGGTCTTCAATGCAAATAGCCGCATCATCGATCTGATCCTCAGAAATGGCGGTAGATAACCTAGCATTGAATGCTGACAACTGCCTCTGACAGTTCTCGACAATTAGGTGCCTGTATATATCGCTTCTGCATTGTGTGTATATCGACCCTGTATCTTCATTTGTGTCTTCGTTTGTGTCTCAGCATATACAAACCTGATATGCAAGTTGCAGACCTGAAACTCCTTATGAAACTATTGAAAAATGCCGTCGGGTCTGGGTTGTATGTTGACCCTTGAGAAGCCCATGGAGTTTTCCCACTCAAAACAGTGCCTGCGGATGCAAAGAAAACCCACGACGAAGCTTTAAAACTTGGCCATCAATCAAAAAACCCACCGCTGACATCAACGGCCCCAAAAAATTATCGAAAAGTCACCAGCCAACTAGATTGTGCCACGCAGGCACCTTATGCATCAATCGCTGACTTGCCATCCTCTATTTTTCCCTCCTAGAAGCCCCTGCTGGAAACTGACGTGAAAGCTGACACGTGGCGAGCTCTGCAGCATTCTTGAAATGTTTAGGGACTCTCAGAAAAACATGCAGAAGCTGACAAGTGGCACCGTCCGCGACACTCTTGAGA
Source organism: Cunninghamia lanceolata (assembly GCA_027924645.1). Taxonomy (NCBI): domain Eukaryota; kingdom Viridiplantae; phylum Streptophyta; class Pinopsida; order Cupressales; family Cupressaceae; genus Cunninghamia; species Cunninghamia lanceolata. The sequence continues at coordinate 4,560,464 of BSBN01001020.1, read as the reverse complement.
AACACAAAAGGGGCACTTGAAAACTCTGTGGACTGCAACACTTGGCAAGCTTCGCATTGCCTTGAGAAACATTGAAACTTTAAGAGAAACAAACTTATGGTTCTAGACCGTCCTCCACGCGTTACTTTCTACCTCACTTAATATTTATGCTGGGGCCCACCTCAAACTATCACTAGCATTGTGGGATACAAATAGAAACTTACGCGGAAGCTGACACTTGTCAGCTTCCATAGAAACCACAGAGACACGTGGAGTGTTTCACCCCATCTTAGAAACATAGAAGAGACCTTAGCGGAAAGCAACACGTGGCAAGTTCCGCGTGACTCTGAGAAATAATACAGGGACTCTCCGCTGCTGACACTTGTCAGCTTCCGCGGACTGAGAAACTTTATAAAAGGGGCTCACGAAACTTGGGCGGAGGCCATGAAACTTTTAGAAACATAAGTGGAGGCTGCCACCTGTCTCCATTTGCAGGGCTCTAGTTACTTTTTCTGTGTCTCTCAGGTGCCTCCACGTGGTGCCTTCCGCACACTCCTTGAAACTTTTAGAAACTGCGATGTGAAACTTAAAGAAGTTGCGATGAAGCTCTGGCGAAAGCCGACACGTGGCGCCCTCCACAGCAATATTGAAAGTTTTAGGGGCTACTCTCCACCGTTAACACGTGACATGTTCCACAGGGATCATTTTTTAAAAGCCGATGGAATTTTGCAAGCCTGCCAAATGCCCATTTGAACTGTTTGTTGACTGAAACTTTGACCATGAATAACTTCTTTGTTTGGTCGAATTTCAGAGTGATGTAAAAGGCAAACCTACCTATTTTTTCAAGCTCTTTACAATGGTAAGGTTTTTTAGGCAAGGCTTCTAGGAAATTTGGTACTTACTTTATAGGGACCTTTTTCAAAGGGATTTTCAAGGAAAATACCAGGTTAACTGTTTAGCTCTGGATAGAGGGAAAAAGGGCTAACAGTTCTCTAAGAAATTTACTCAAACATCAACTCCAATTAATCCATCTAGAGCATATTGGAATCCAACCCTGACTTCACATTGAGTGACAATGCAATACACCTCAAGTGAGTGTACCAACGTACTAGCATTTGTATACAAGGTTTTAATTAACTCAAAATAACATTATTTCAACTCGCAAGATGGTCAACACATCACACATCATGGAGTTCTCTATAGCCCTTAACATACTACATGTATACCATGAACATTACACATACCTATCTAACAACAAAACTCATAAAATAGAGGTATATCATAAAAGAATTCAATTAAAAGCTTAAGTCCCTAATTTAGTATTTTACCAAATGATGTCAAGCATCTCTTTCGCACAAGGTATACATAACATGGTTTCACATTCACACATGGACAAAGTTATAAAACGCAAGATTTCCATTATGAAGTACTTTATAAAAAAGGTTGCCAAGCATACCAATGCATCATTAAAACAGTTTGAGAATATACGTTAATTCTTAACAATTTTCCATGCATAAAACTAATTTTCACCTCTTTCTTCCTTTGTATTTTTTCAAGGCACTCTAATGAAATCACACACGTAACAACTTGCACTCATACAACTCAAGCAAGATGCACTTCATGCAATCCTTTCTAGTTATCAATCCAAAGGAGACAATGCCATTTTCCAATGATAACAAGGGTTAGGGATTCAAGAAATTATGTCATTCAACATCATGATAAACACACGTCAAGTTCACAAGGCATGAATAAATCAAACAATGATTTAAGAGGTAACTAAACTCCAAAAAATTACACAAGGGCAAAGGAAGGGCCCAACACAACCTTCACAATATAGACCATCTGACTCGAGAGGACAATCAACGAGGAGGAGCACAACCACCTCAAAAACACAAGCAGAAGACTTCGATAACCGTGTGACAAGGCCATCACGATGACACAACAAGAGGATGGATATTCCTCCAAGGTGAAGGTTAGTCGACAAACCACAACCTTGCTCTCTTGTGGCTACATGGAGTAGAACAAGGGTCAAACCATACTTGACCCACTCCATGTCGGCCCAACATCACGCAAACCCCAAAGCTCCCAATGTTGAAACATGGGCTCTGATACCAAATGTCATGCCCACCTGTTATGAGTGGCCACAACACGAGAAACCTCATGTCATGCCCACATCTCCCATGTGGTCATGACGTGAACCACCAAAAATTTTCTCCTACCCCTAAATCCCCGTCGCACAAGGTGCGGAAGGAAGACAAGACGTGGATGAAACATCCAAGATACCTTGTTAAAAAAAAAACATATCAAGGGGATAATAACATTAATTGATGACAAAACAAAAGAACATGCAAGGAAAGATAATTCAACCCCCATGCAATCAAGGCAGGATGGATCAATCTTAAGCGAAAAAGATACAATTTTGTCACTTCCAACAAATTTGACATCAAGAGAGTTTTCAAGGCAACATGAGTCATTAATCCATTAACACAACATGACAAGGCCACGTTAAGAGAGGAAGAGGATTCCAACATCCAGTCTATGCTATCAGACATCAGAAGAGATAAAACAACAATAGTTAGTTTCCTATACATCAATAGAGATAGATAAACAATTATTATTCTCCTTTACAACAAGAGATAACTATATCTCAATTATTTTCTTATACATCGGAAGAGATAACATAAATTAATTTTTTTTTTTTTTTCTCATTAATAGAAATAAATAACATTCGTCTTTCTCTTGTACATCAATAGAGCTAACTCTACAACTATTATGCAAGAGAAATGAATAACCAATAATTATTCCCGTTGCAACAAGAGAATAAAATAATCAATAACTAATCTCCTATGCATTAATAGAATAGATTAAACGTTAAATGCATAAATTTATTTTCACTAACATTGATGGAATAAAGTACACATTAATTTACTTATCCTAAATACATCAAAGGAAATAATTATACATTAATTACCTTTCCGAAACAACAATAGAAGTAAATACGTTAATCTTTTTTTTCCAAATACCTCAAAGAGATAAACATCCATTATTTAAGTTTCCTATATATATCAATAGAATAAATAATCGATAATGATTTTACCTGAATACATCAAAAGAGATAATTATACATTACTTATTTTCCTATATATCATTTGAAATAATAAACAATATTTAACCTTCCATGTACATCAAGGAGATAACATACATTAGTTACTTTCCTGTACAAAAAAAAAAACAAATAAATAATCAATATTTAAATTGCCGAGTACATCAATATACATCCATTATTATCCTACATGTCAATTGAAATAATTAAACAATATTTAATTTCTTTGAGTACATAAAGGAGATAATTATACATTAATTATTTCTTTGAAATATAAAGATAACCAAAATAAATACGATAATCATTTTTGCTTTACAACAATAGAGGCAAGCAACCATAAGGTAATTAACCATCGAGGTCGAAGAACATCGAAATGATACAACACAATAATCTCGTTGATTATCCAGTAAGACGCCAGAACGGGACCAATGGGAGATATTGCTCTCCTCCCAAGCATATTGCCATCGTCGAGTGCAATAGATGTCTATTGCACTCTAGGCAACCCTCGAGCTACGGAGAGAGGAGATCAGGGAACCCACTACTAACTTGGCCGACTCTCACATAATAAGGGTCTCGAGCAAACCACTAAGATCATCCACACGAGTATGTTCACATGCACCACACACAATCAACATATCTCCAAGGGAGATGACAAAAGAAGAAGTACTCCATCCGCAAGCACTCAACACAAGGCACATATTACAGTTTCATCATAAATCGGCCCAAGGTCACTCATGGCCCAGGCAAGCAAGAGAAGGAGGGGAGTATAAACCAGGAGGTACAATGCAAATCTAGTAACATGCATAAATGTATAATCCTATGACTTGATACAAACTTATGTAATATAAAACAATAAATAAATATCATTATGTAAAGTTCAAAGGAGTTGCATAGAGTTTTAAATCCCTTAATTCAACCCCAATAAATTTGTTCCCACCATTTTGATCAATTCAATATACTCAACCAATATTTATTTTAAATATACTTAACCATCATTTATTTAACCTATACTCAAACATTATTTATTTGTAATACTCTTTAACTATTAGAAGATTGAACCAATCATTAATCCCTATTGTAGCGGAATTTAAAATAGTTTATCCCTCATGATTTCTACAAAACTGAAAGACTGAAAGAACATATTTAACACCTAAAGAATCCTACAGAAAAAAAAAAAAACAAAAAACAAAAAAAACATAGCTAATTTCGATTTTATCTATTTATAACTTTTCTCACCCCTTTTTTAAAGTTTCCTACTAAAAGGAGGGAAGGTCAATTTTCATACTCTCTTCAAAATTTTAAACTCATTGCCACACTTAAAACATTGGATAAACTTAAAACAAGTCTAAAATCTAAACCTGCTAAAAAAAAACAAAATATCCTCCCTCTGTAGTTTTCTTTTCTAAAAAAAAAAAATAGAGTAATGTACCAAAGGTGGGGAGGTATTCATGGGAGGCATGAGTAGAAGAAAAATGTTCCAATGAGGCATTCCCAATAGAGGATGCAACCGGGCAGAGGAAGCCATGCCTGTCGAAAGGGAGAACGAACCTTGTAACCCAAGCTACAACAAAATAAAACTAGCTAAGATCATAAAAAGTATTAAAGACATCTCTCAAGGCGTGATGGACGGATATTAGTCAGATTTTGTATTTTGTAAGTGTCTGGGAGAACTCTTATGTAAAACAAACCGAAGCATAGGCAAGCCTCATGAACTACTTACTGACTGCCAAAAGTAAAGAGGTCTCATGAAAATACATGATTGTATGGGGGTAGATTCAAACTGGGGTTGTAGAAGATCCCTTGAAATTTTCCATGCTTGGCAAACTCTTATGCGAAATGAGGAAGCACAAACCAGGTGCGGTCTCTAAGGGGGAATGAGCCTCTATTATTTACTTTAATTGTTTCCTGCATTTTCAGCTAAAACTAATATTTTAAAGTTTATGTTTCCTCTTGTGCCAAGAACAGAAAGCTAAAAACATTTTACTCCTCCTGCCATTGAATTGATACATTGGCGTAGGACACCGTGGCCTGGTTGCCATATGCATATTTTAAAATAAAATGGTTCTAAAAAACATTGGACATAATTTAACCAGGGAAATACCTTCCCCAAGACCAACCTTTGAAAATTTAGCCAAAATCTCATGGACACATCAGGGAGTTTCATTTCGTAGGGCATGTTGAGCTCTTTCTAAGAGGTATGACGTCAAAGAGGGCCTAGCCCAATGGTGCATTGGTCATGATGTTTGAGCATGGGGTGATTGGCACTGGTCTGCACCCAGGGGGGCACAACAGTGATCTCGTAGGTATGAACCAGGTGCAGCAACATATGATCACAAGTTTGTGCATCAGAAGATTGGTGACGTTCACTCTCCTCCCTCCTGCCATCATGACCACACCTCCCTTTTCCTCTGTAGCTACTACTGGATTCAAAATAATATCGAAATAAAGTAACAAGAAACTCATCAAGTTCTAACATTTCCCTTCTTGCAAGGTGGAATCTTCAACTGAAGTATACACTAAAAATAAAGGATGGTCCACCAACTGAAAATAGAATTTGATTCCCAAGAGGCAAGGATCAAAAGACTAAAGTTTCTAACAGACAAAATGAAAAAAAATGGAGAAGTTGTCTCAATTTTAAACTCAATAGAAAACTGAGTCTGACGAGCACAGAGAGTGGTCGGCCACCCAAGGGAAGAGTGTACAATGGAGGCCATGCTTTATGATGTGTCAGCCTTCCAGGATGGGCGAGAGCCTCTGGAGGCCATAGTTAAGGAAATGAGGCTACACATGGAGTCGAACCCTACAAGGGAGCTGCTTCTCCCGAGCATAAGCCCAATAAGATGAAAGAATATTGTATTCCAAAAGAATACCACTGCCAGAAAAAAAATATAAATATAAATATATAAGTATGGCTTATATATATAGTTTACGTATACTAAGGTTAGTAGGGCCTAAATTTGATGGCCACAAGGTGGCATTTAGGCATATTTACCATAAAACACAATTAAAATTAAAAGCGGTTGCACCATAAGGAGGGAGGCATTCAAAAAGATTGTTGGATTTAACATAGTATTATGATAATAATATTTGGTTTCTTTAAAATAATTTTATTTATTCTAAGGTATGCCATAATATTTAAAGGGCACTATCGAATGGATAAATGGTCCAAAAGGATTGCTTTACCCAGGAGGTTGAAATACTAACCCCCAATGTTATTTTACAAGCCTTTCTAAATTAGGGAACACAAGCATAACAAAACTAATAAAACTAGCACTAAATTAAACTTGTGTAACAATGACATAACCTAAGGTTTAACTTTTAACTCCATAAGCCTTTCAAAATGACCTCATAGTAAAGATGCCCCAAGGGCCTATGAATACAACCAGATGCTCAGAAATGACTTCACGTCATCAACATGCAGGATAGAGGCAACTATCATATAACTCGCAAGCATTTCAAGGAGTCAAACATAACTCTCAAAAGCAAGGGATCCCACCACAAGGGTCGACACTATTTTGACCTCATATTACAATAACATGCAAGATCCTTCTACAAGGAGATAGACAAACTAATCTACCTATGCTTCTAAGCATTAACGTTACACGCAACAAAACAAGCAAGCTGAAAAGACGCCCAAAGAAGTGGATGAGAATTCATACGAGTAAAAGCACACACAAAAGTGAAACACAATACCAAAAGGGTTTACACACACACACACCATGCATTCAAAATCATACGCGACTCAAAATAGAGGCAATAGGGTGGACTCTGGTACAACCTTAGACTCACCACTGAATAGAAAGGCTCAAGTGAACAACATACCACAAGGAAGCAAGGTAGATAACTCGACCACTAGTTAGGTAAGATGGGATAGTCAAATGGCTATTGGTTCCCTGTCTCCTCCTCCACATCCACCCATTGGCCAACACCTGTATGTATATCCTGCACACTCAACCATAACATCAAATACCACATTGTAATCATAGTCGAAGCAGCTTTAAATATATTAATGAGGATGTTTAACCAATCACTACCTATATCCATCTGGCAACCATATTGTATAATAATCAATCATTTTATCATTTTAATCTAGAGCTAGGTGAATAATAGGATACACACCAGTCGGTCAAGGGTGGGCCTTATAGATGATATGTCAATCACTCAACCCCATAATGCCTCCCTCCATATCGAAACTTTCATACACAAACACAAGATCAAAAGAGTCCTAATAGATGGAGGGGCTGGTTTGAATATCTACACATTGAAGCTAATCCTTACATTGGGGTTTTTAGAGGAAGCTATTGATCCGAAAAGAAAAATCACCATAAAAGCCTATGATGAGGAAGAAAGAATGTCTAAAGGAATTGCTACCCTACCAATCAGGGTGGGCCCCGTAGTGAAAGATGTAGCTTGTCAAGTCCTTGACATGGAGCTAGCATACAACATTCTTCTTGGGCGACCATGGATACATGCTTTGAAAGCAGTACCTTCCACATACCATCAATGTATCAAGTTCCCACATGAAGGTCTAGAGATCACCATCCAAGGTGACCCTAACCCCTTTCAATACTGCAAATCTATTCAGCCCAAACCAGAAGTTGTAATCCCCACCAACCGTGCTTCTGCCACCTCTTCATCTCATGTAGATCCGGTTACACTCGCTTCCTCTTCAGGAGCGTCTCAACCTAAACTCCAACTCCAAGATAAGGGCCTGGGTGAGTACACGGTCTCCCAATCCTTCTGTTTGGCACAACTACCTCTATCTCCTTGATTTTATGGGAGATCCATCCTAAGGACACCCAAAGCAGAGAGAACCACCAAAGGACCATTTGTGAAATGGGGAAGCCTAGAAGATGAAAGTGATGAAAAAGATGTCCTACATTGGCTATACAAAGATGAGGGTAGTTCCTCAACACAACATAACCATCCCATTATACAAATGGCACAATATGGTCAAGGCTTTCAAATGCTACAGAGAATGGGGTATGAAGGACATGGTCCACTTGGTGCAAGAGAGGATGGCATCACTGAACCCATCCAACCCCATACCTTAACAGCTTGAGACACTACAGGGCTAGGGTACACTAGAGCATCAAGAAACAACAGAACCAACAAGAACAAAGGTAAACAACTAGAAGCATCCACTAGCAATCTGGTTGAACAAATTCAGAGAATGCAAATGGGGAGTGAAAGTGATTCTAACGAGTATGAGTGGGACAGCCTCTCTGAGATGTCTTGTGACGAAAAGGATATTGACATTGTCCATGAGTACGACCAGACCCATGACAATGAGAGACAAGGTCGAAGGGCTAGACCGCTAGAGTCTGACTCGCATAGCAACAATACTGAAAATCGTGAGGAAGGAATGATACCCCCCTTGACAGATCCACTAATAGAGGGTACCATCACAGACTTTATCCATGCCTTTAATAATTCTATCCTAACCATCAACGCCATTGAACCAGACCAACCTAATGACCCCTTACCTTTGGTACACCCTGAACTAATCGACTGGGACCTAGAAGGTACCACCCCTAAACTAGACACCTTCGAAAATGATGACACCATCATTGATTATCTTGAGCTTAGAGATCACATACCTGTAGGAGACCACAGAGCTGGCTATGCTATTGAACTTAACGAGAAGGCCTATTTTGGAGAGAGTGCCAAGCCTTTTAGTCATAAAAATATCAAGATAAAAGAATGATCTAACGGCGAAAACCGCTCCGCGGCAGTGTTAGATCATCAAAATAGTAAAAATAAAGATGTATCCAATAGTGAAAACCTCTCTGAGGTGTCGAAGGATGGAAGGCTTGACCATCTCCCCAATCTTACACATCAGGAGAGATCGTCGATCTTGATAGAACCAACAGAACCAATCAATGTCAGCATAGGAGATGAGTCCAGAATGATCCACATGGCAAAAGCTCTTACAGAACATGAAAAACCAGCATTTATAGATTTCTTCAAGAGAAAACAAGACAACTTTGCATGGACATACGCTGACATGCTAGGGCTAGATTTGAATCTTATCATGTATCATCTATCTCTAGCTCCAAGAGCTAAACCGGTCAAACAAAAACTCAGGAGGATGTATCCGCATGTGGCCCTCATGGTAAAGGAAGAGCTAAATAAACTACTAGACATTAGATTTATCAGGCCTATAGACTATCCTGAATGGGTCTCAAACATAGTACCGGTGGCTAAACCAGATGGTAGAGTCTGAATATGCAATGATTTCAGGGATCTAAACAAAGCTTGTCCAAAAGATGATTTCCCCCTGCCCAACATAGACATGATTGTAGATCTCACGGCAGGCCACACTATGCTTTCACTCATGGATGGTTTCTCGGGCTATAACCAGATAAAGATTGCACCTGAAGACCAACACAAAATGGTGTTCACATGTCCTTGGGGCACCTACTATTGGTGTGTCATGCCATTCAGTCTAAAAAATGCTAGGGCAACATATCAGAGAGCCATGACAACAATCTTTCACGACATGATGCACACCATAATGGAAGACTACGTCGACGACATTCTGTCAAAATCACTTACTAGAGAAGGACACCTAGCAGTTTTAAACAAAATCTTCAACAGGTTGGAACAGTTTAATGTGTGACTTAATCCAAAGAAGTGTGTGTTCGGGGTTACATTAGGTAAATTACTGGGCTACATAGTGTCTGCAAATGGTATTGAAGTTGACCCAGCTAAGGTGAAGGCCATAATGGAGATGCCACCTCCTAAGAACCTATCTCAGTTAAGATCCCTACAAGGCAAACTATAGTCTATTAGAAGGTTCATTTCCCAACTGGTAGACAAGTGCCACCCATTCTCTCATCTTCTACACAAAAATGTCCCCTTCAAATGGAACGAGTCATGTGAACAGGCATTTCAACAATTAAAGGAATATCTCATGAAACCACCAGTATTGATGCCACCAATTCAAGGCAAGCCTATAATATTGTATATCTTAGCTACACCCATAGCTCTGGGAGCTCTCCTTGCACAACAGAACTACGATGGGAAAGAGCAGACAATCTACTATATCAGTCAAACACTCGTCGGGTATGAATTACAATACACACCTATCGAAAGAGCATGTCTAGCGGTGGTCTTTGCCTCACAAAAATGGAGGCATTACATGTTGTCACATTCTGTTAAACTGGTGGTGAAGATCGATCCACTCAAATAACTACTCAACAAGGCAGCTTTAATAGGTAGATTGTCCAAATGGGTCATGCTTCTCAGCGAGTTCGATATCGAATATGTAGATAGGAAAGAAATAAAGGGACAAGTACTAGCAGATCAACTGGCAGAAGCACATTTAATAGATGACAGCCCTCTAAGCTTTGAATTTCTAGATGACTCTAGCTTCCACATAAATATAGCAACCTGGAAAATGTATTTTGATGGCTCATACACTCAGCATGGATCGGGGGCAGGTATCTTATTAATCACACCTAATGGCGACACTATCCCAAAGTCATACAGGTTAATGTTCCCTTGCACTAACAATGTAGTGGAATATGAAGCCCTGGTCATCGATATCAAGTTGGTAGTTGAGTGGAACAACAAGGAACTTTAAGTCTATGGGGACTCATAGCTAGTCATCAATCAAGTGAATGACGACTATCAAACGAAGGATGAGAAACTGATCCCTTACAAGAGAATGGTAGATGACTTCAAAGAATACTTCGTCAAGATTTCTTTTGAGTAGATACCAAGGATTGAAAACAAAACTGCAGATGTTATGGCCATGATCGCCTCTCTCCTCGACATTCCAAAGAATCAATCATGCTATGAGTTCTTGGTAGAGCCAGTATCCTGTCTTGCATACGATACCCCATAATCCCATATCATATGCCACATCGTAGGAGCCAATTCCCCTCTCTATGGTAAAATATTTGCCTATCTAAAAAAGAATACCCTCCCACCCGACCTCTCCAGTAACAATAAAAGAACCTTCATCCGGCAGGCATCCCGGTATGCCATTGTAGCCAACACCCTATATTGCCGAGGTCTCAATGGTACTCTCCTTAGGTGTCTTGATAGTGAGGAATATCAAACCGCCCTGAGTGAAATACACAACGGTATATGCAGGGCTCACTCTAGTGGCCCTACCCTAGCCAAGAAACTCATCCGCATGGGGTACTACTGGCCAACAATGGAACAAGACTCTTATCAATTTGTAAAGAAATGCAAAAAGTGCCAAATCCATGGGAACCTAATCCATGCACCAGCATAGGAGATACATCCATTAACAACTCCTTGGCCTTTCTGTCAGTGGGGACTCGACTTAGTGGGCAAGATCCACCCTCCTTCCTCAAGCGGCCATAAATTCATTATCACTGCCACAGAGTACTTCACGAAGTGGATTGAAGCCATGCCCTTAGCCAACATCACAGGTAAATAGATTGCCTCATTTATCCTCAACTATATCATTTGTCGTTATGGTGTCCCTTTGTCCATTATCACAGATAATGGACAACCCTCCAAAAACCAAGATGTCAGGGAACTATGTGACAAATTCCATATCCAGCACCGCTTTTCAACCCCTTACTACCCACAAGGTAACGGCCAAGCTGAGGCATCAAATAAAACCATCCTAAAAATTCTAAAAAAGACTGTCAATGATGCTGGCAGTGATTGGCATGTCCAACTAAATCCCGCGCTGTGGGCCTACCACACAAGCATCCGCACACCCACAAGTGCAACACCATACTCCCTAGTCTATGGATCTAAAGCTATCTTGCCCATTGAAGTCGAGATCCCATCCTTGCGAGTCTCACTAAAAGGCCTCATATCAGATGAAGAATACAGATTGACCAGACTCCAAGAGTTAGAGCTGCTCGAAGAGAAGAGGCAACAGGCCTTTAACCGCTTGAAAGCATATCAGCAACGTATGTCCAGATGCTACAATCATAGAGTAAAGCCCCGAGTATTCCAAGTTGGTGACCTAATCCTAAGAGAAAATCCCAGAAATCAGCAAGATAGAGAAAAGAAAGGAATGTTTGAACCTAACTGGCTGGGTCCCTATGTCGTCATCACAGCTTATGGTTCGGGGGCATATCAATTGGCTACATCTGAAGGTGAACTATTCGATGATCCTATCAACAACATGCACCTTCGTAAGTTCTATACTTGAAAACCCCAATGTAAGGGAGTCCTGAAAAAATCCAAAAAAATCCAAAAAGTGATCAAAGACAGAACAAAAAAATCAAAAAATGAGAAAATAACAAAAAAAAAATTGTCCTATGGTGAAAACCTGGCAAACAGGTGTCATGTGTACTTTTACCTTCTCATGCAAATAAAAGAAAGTGGTGAAAACCTGGTAAATAGGTGCTATCTGTGGCAAACCACTTCCTCCATCTGTTTTGACTTCGTGTCTCTTGTGTCCCTCATACCGCTCATCTTGAACTAGTCCTTTGAACCATTGTCAAACTATGTCGCCTCTGAGTTATCACGTAGGCAAGGCCATTCTCAATGCACCCCCAAGGCTCCTCTTCACTCCACTGTCCTGTCCGTCCCATATCTAGTCCTTCTATCAATCTGAGTCCGTGCTATTTCTGCACCACTTTGCCATCACCTAGGTCTTAGGTCTACTAGGGTTTACCTCGAACTACGTTGCCTCTGCGTCGTCACGTAGGCAAGGCCATTTAGCAGTGAGCCCTCGAGGCACTAGGTCAGTCCTTTAGGGCCCTTCTCTCCATGTCTATATGTCATCTCACCCATAATAAGTTGATCTTTGTCTAAACTAGGGGCAACTCCTCAACTAGTTACGGATTTGGATTCTTGAATGCCACACTTTCTAAGAGGATGCCAATAAAGGATAGTGATACCTTTTCACTAGACAAGCAAGCATAGCAAAAACAAGCTACCCAAGCCAAAAGTCTTGACACGCAAAACATCAACCTATCCAAAATGAAGCTAGGTACCATATTGAAAACACTAAAAAATGATTCTATATCAATTATGGCAAAAGACACATCTAATGCAAGAATGTTTTGTCAATAGGTTAATTTACAAGGTCTCAAATTTTTGTCATTATGTCTTCCTATGCTACTCAAGGATGCCAAAAAGCTAGAGATGCTATGATGGGGGCATAATCATTTTCTTTGTCTGTTGCTTGTGGATTAAACTTTAGTAATGTGATGACTTTTTTCTAATGACATGATTAGCAAAAGATCATCGAGGACTCCGAGGTCTAAACATGAAAAGGGGCAATCCTTGTCTGTTGAAATGTAAGAAGTACTCAGGCCATCTAGATTCAAGTTTGACTAGATGCTTGTATCAACTTGCTATATCAAAATCCATGTAAGAAATACTCAGGTCATCTCGGTCCAATTATACCTAGATGCTTGTATTTTCTTACAACATTTCAAAAAGTGAAAAATACCAAAAAATTGCCCAATGATGAAAGAAAAACCTTACAAAGATGACAAATCCACATCCATTCCATATCCATATCCATATCAACCATGCAATCACGAAATCCTATAGTATATCAAATGAAAGTCAGTATTTCTTCATCTCTTCTTCCTTCTATGTCATCACCTGTGTCGATTGAGTACATTTGAACATATCAAAAACATAGCATAGAAAGCACATCACATCACATAAGATAATCATTTACATGATCACATCATTTGCATACATAATCAAGTGCATCAGATCATTTTCATACATTGCTAAGACATCCACAATACATTTGCATCCATATATCATGTCAAAAGAATCAAAAACATAAACAAAAGCATATAGAGCTGCATAAATCATATCCATAGCATATCACATTTACATTTGCATATCAAATCATCCCAAATCCATCTAGCATGCATCACATATACAAATACATCATGAAATAGATTGCATCCATAGCATATAAACGTAAAAACACATGCATATAGACCACGCACAACTGCATCATCATATAATCATCAAAACCATGTCCAAATGTACTGTTGATAACTGAGAGGGGGGGTGAATTAGTTATCCTACTATTTTCTTCTTTCTTAACTTACTTAATAATCAATGTAGCATTAATCCAAATAAGCAAACTTAACTATGAAATGGAAATACACATGACACAATATTTTTGACGTGGAAACCCTATTAAGGGAGAAAACCATGGGGTGATTAACCTAAGATTGTATTCTCTGTTAGAAGAATGGAAGTACAAAATGGCACTAGCCAATTAGGGCTCACTGCCTAAGCACACTGCTCACAGGAAGGCACACTGCCTACAAGAGACACACTGTCTACAAAAAGAGTGTTATACAATACTTGAACTGATTGATAGCATCCACATATGCTAGAGTTCAGTTCCAGTTAGGCTCAGTACACTGATCTGCTACACTTCATCTTTCCTCTTCTCTTATGCTGCTTTCCTTTCACATACAGGACCTTCCTTACTGCTTCTGCTCTACTCTACTTTTTATTTGCACATCAATAACAACCATAACATGTCTCACAACTAAATCCATTTTGTATATATATCCGCACAAGTGATTTCATCACCTTTCTAGTCGGCACCCAGAATAGTCAATCTTTTCACAAACTCTGATCTGTCAGCTAAATCCTTGCATATCAAGTAATGCGGATCAAGCATATACTTGTAGAAATCATTAATCATGTCGGCCAAACATAATTCATGCCTTGATAATCTTTACCACCATCAGTAACACATCTGGAATAATGTCTGATGTTCTGTCAGTTAGTTCTTCCTCTGTCATATTGCCAATCAGGAACCCGATACTCAAGTATTCATATCTTTTTCCTCATCTGTCACCGGAGGCTAAATCCTTGGAATCTATCACTTAAGGTAGTCCTCTTGACTTTCCCAAATCCACACTTCACCAAGATACTTCCACTGAGAGATCCGGACCTATCTGTCGGACCTTGCCACATGCTTTGTTCTTGTTTACCAGACCACAACATTCTTCACTCTGACTTCCGGTAGAGACACACCATGTCCTGCAGATGTGTGGGATGAACTTTGTTTCCATCAATGACAACAATCATGAATCCATATAGTGTCTCTTGCCAACAATCTCCCCCTTTGGCATTGATGGCAACACTTAGTGAAAAATGACTAAGTGTTTACACTATGCTCCCCCTTGGCTGATGCTCTGTTTTTATATACATTTTTTGGAACTCCCCCTTAGTTGGATTCCTCATTTTTCACTACTCCTCACTCCCCCTTTGACATCAATGGTAAAGGGTAGGGTCCGCACACTAAAATTTCCAAAAATAGTCTATACATATTCGCATAGGTATATATACAAGTTGTACTTACATATACTTAAGTATGTCTGCAAAAGTATTCTTCAACTGTACAACTTCTGTCACCCAACTCTACTTCATCCTGTCCAAAATTGAGATGTGACCACTCAACAGGAACGCAAGAGCTTCTGCCCTCTTGAGATCTGTCAGATCATTGGTATGGGCAGTAGTCTGAGCATCACTTATGGCCTCATGCATGGCCTCTAACTTAGGGATGATGATCCTTCTAAGTTCACCCATCCGACTAATTATGTTCTTCCTTTCCTTCTAAAAATTCTTTATTGCATTTGTGATTGCAATAGTCTGACACTCTTGATTTACTATGGAGGATGAGAGAGGATCAAAACTTTGAGACAAACTTAGTAGTTTATCCTCTTGCTCTTTTATTTTATTTTCAATCTCCACTGTTGCTTTGGACCAGGAAATACAAAATTTGTAAACTTCTCCACCATCTTTAAGAGCATTTTCTAATCTCTTTATCCCAATATTCATATTTCTTCTATCATTAATGATCAAGCCTTGTACCTTTGAGAATCTCTTATCCAAAAACTCCTTTTGGACCTTTTCTTTAGCTGACTTCTCTAGAGAATCAAAATGTGTGCTAACACTATTGACTAGAGTTTTGAGATTACTGGATGAGGAGACTGTGGGATCCTTCTGAAACGATGGCATAATCTTTTCTAGCACTCCAGAAGCAACTTCTATCAACTCATAGTCTTCCATGTGAGACTTTTTTTCTTTAGCCTTTGCATTAGCGAATGAGGCTATCTTCATTGTCTGTACTGGAGAAAGTGAATCAAAATTAAATGGTCCTTGTAGAAGCTCTGGTTCATCAATCTCCATTGTTTCTTTGTTTAGGAATTCTTGGACAATTTTTGCAGTGTCTCTTGCCAGAGACAGATGTTTCTTCTCTTCTGCATTCTTAGGACTATCCCTTGGAACTTTCTCTCCTTCTACATTCTTACCACTAGCAGTTGTGGTTTTCTCTGTTGGGGTCTTCTCTCCCTCTGCAACCTTGGTACTGTCAACTTCTTTTTCCTTCACTCCTGCTTCTTTCTTTTGTATTCTATCTTCTCCTTTAGATCCGGAAGCTGTAGGGGAAACTGGAGGAGAGATATTTGTTTGTTCATGAGCCACCTCTTCCGGAATAGAGGATTCTAAGCCCTTGTCTTTACCAGAGTCCTCTGTGATGGGAATGTTGAACTTTTTAAGAGTATTTCGGAGGATCTCTTCAGTCTCTTTTGCCACTTTGTTGGTTTCACCAAGCATGAGTTGATTCATCCTGGCTTTGCTTCGGAACTCATCCTTGCACTCTTTAAAGATCATATTCATTTGCTGCGGAGTGATTGAAGGGAAGAGCTGAATGGCGACCTGTTCTTGGATCTTGAGATCTTTTGCTTGAGCATTGTTCTTCCTCATTTCAAGCCTTTTCTCTAAGCTTTTGGGAATTAGAGAGATAATTTCAATAAAAGCTTTGTTATAAGTGTTCAAAAACTAAACTGTGGCTTCCTCTAGAATCTTTTTATCTGCTTCATTATATTCATCATAAATTTTTGTTAAGGGTTGCAGGTTCCCATCCACGGTGACTGCTTTCACTACAACATCCAAGGATAGAGTGGGTTTTTCAACAAATTCCTCTTCATTCTCTTCTTCTCCTTGACCAGTAGAGTGTTCACCAGATAATTTCTTCTTCTTCTTCAGTTTCCTTATGTCCTCATCTGATTCGGTTCCCTCATCATCCTTTAGGCTAACATAGGACCTTGTTGCCTTTTTCTTTGTTCTCTTTTCTCCTTTTTTGAATGATTGTGCTTCCGGTTTAGATGCCCTTGAGCTTTTGGCAGTGGCAGGTGCAGATCTCTTTGATGATCTAGTCTGGGTGGAGGTTTCTACCGGAGCACTTTCCTTGCTTTCCTTTTCTGCCTCTTTCTTTTCTTCCTCAGCCCTTTGCCTCTTTTCCCTGTTGGCATCAAGTGCCTCCTTTGAGATGCCAAGGCCTTGGGCAACATTCTCTACTTCTTTTCTCACCTTCCTTTTGATCTCTGGTTCTCTAAGTTCTACATAATCTTTATACTCATCTCCTCAAAGGTTCCAAACCTTTCGACCTTTGGATCCTTTGGCTGACTTAGCATGTGTTGAACATGCAGCTCTACAATTTGTTCATCAACTTCATACCCCATGGGCACGATCCATACAGTTCTTTGTTCTACGGCCTCCATTAGGCACTGATCAGTCTCTACCATAAAACAAACTGTGTCTTTGTATTTTTCAACAAGAGACTGGGGAATCCTTTCTATTGCTTGCATCATGTTCTGAAAATTCTTGAAGTATCCCCATAGAGCTGTATTTTGTGCTTTGTTATCACCAAGTCCATGCAAGTAATCTCTGATTTGGATAGCCACTAGTCTATCATTCTCCCACACCCAACCACTAGATCCAGGAGGCTCATTCATAAAGTAGAAGAATAAGCACAATATTAATCCACCATACTTGAATGAATTCTTTTTATCTTTCTTTATTTTCTGTAGATTCTCCAAGAGTTGGTTCAAGAGACGCTAACAAAGATCATAGTCTGCATCCTTTCTTAGCATTTCATAAGTGGTGTAGATGGTAGTTCCAGGTACTGAATTTTCCCTGCTAGAATGATATATTTTATATCCAATGATCATGGAGGCATACTTGACATCCGGATCAGAGATGTCATCTACTGTCATTGCTCTTTTCTCAAACTTGGATCTGGTAGCCTCACTCACAGTTTGATTCTTCACAAATTTAAGAACAAGAATCCCACCGGATAAGTGTAATCCAGTAACTGCCCTAATGGCATCTTTTGTGATTTTGAATGGTCCATTTAACCACATAAAGTTGTCATGTATTCTACTCAAAATATACCTGACCCATTCATCCTTAGTAAACTAGGGGAAATGTATGTATTGTGCAAAGTGCTTATTCTGAAGGCCCTTGTATTGGGGTTTTAGCTCAAATAAATCATCTAATAGTTGTTTGTGATAGATATCTCTTAGTTTGAATTCCCCAAACTCTTCAACATTTGTGTGTATGTAAACCCTAATATCTTTGGTGTGCAAAACGCCATGCGGGACACTGGAAAATGCTCCTAGGGGATCTACGTCCAAGGATTTGTATGGATGTTTCTTAAATGTGGGGTGAGGTCTATCAGAAATATTTACTGTATTTGGAGTAGCCATCATCAAAGAATCTTACTAAAAGATATCAAAAACGAAGAATACCTTTTACGCAGTTTAGGGCACAAGATGAAATCTAGATTGAGCTGTATGAAGAATCGTCTTGATCTTTGGGAGAAGTAGTTGCAGAGCTCCTTTTCTCTCTTCTTTTTGAATGCAGAATGAACAAGTGATTAATGAGAAAACCCTTATATTGCTTCACAAACCCTATTGTCAGGTTGCAATAAATGCTCGACCTAAGTTATTCTGGTTGGCCTTGTTCGGATGACTTGAAGAACCGGATCAGTCCTGATCTTTAAACAACATGCGAATCTTCCAAATCTTAACCATATTTTGTTTAGATGTTTCCCTTATGAACCCTTCAATTTGTAACTCTTCTTGTGCCAGTTCCGGTACAAGTTGATTGGCTAGGGGAACAAGGTTTTCTTTGTGTCTCCCCCTGAGCTAGAGCTCACTTTTTAATTTTCGGAAGGAATATCAGCACCAGAGTTTGGTGCGGATCCAACCTCTACATTCTCTATACTTTTCTTTACCCAAATCTTGTTCATCTCACTTTTAACTTCATCCGCATTCACTTTTTGTTTCCCCTTATCTTGATTCTGATTATGATATACCAGACCTCTTTTGTCCTGATTCTTGCTTCTACAGAATTTTACAATATGACCGGATCTATTGCAAATTTGGCAAACACCATTTTTTTGCATATTTGATTGATATCCTCTTGATCTGTATTGATTAGCCATATGACCTATTCTATTGCATGCAAAGCATCTACCATTGAATGATTTGTTCATTTGCATGTTTTTGCATTCATGAGATTTGTGACCATACCTTTTGCAGTTAAAACACTATCTGGAGAGAGATGAATTAGTCTGATTCATTCTCTTCCTGCACTGATTAGCTTTGTGACCAAATTGATTGTAGTTGTGGCAGTATCCATTGAAGGATGGATATCTTTGAGCATTAGGATGTCTTACCGGAGGTCTTCTAGGCCTGTTCCTTGGATTTTCTGATCCAAAATTCTTCTGACCAGATCCAAAGCTTTCTCCTTTCTCATATCCCAAACCACACTTGTCATCTACCTTCTTTTGACTTCCAAGAAGAACTTCAAGTTGAGTAGAACTTATCTTGAATTTCTCTTTATACTCATTTGTTGTTTGAAGATCCCTTTTGAGAGAGACAATTTGATCCTCAAGTTTTTCTTCATTATCTTTGGCATCTTCAAGATCAGATTCAAGATGTCTGATAATTCTATCCATCTGGTGGCAATCTTCTGATTTCTCCTTGAGAGATTGTCTTAGATTATCTTCAGTTTTTCATTTCTCTTCAACTTCTTGGGTAAACTTCATGACTCTTGATTCCATTTCATGTCTTACCATAATGATTTCTTTTGATAACTTTTCACACAACTCAGTTTTTTCCTTCAGCTCTTCATTTGCATTATTTGCTTCACCTTGTCTTGCCAATTGCTGAAGCAGCTCCTTCTCTTTTTCATAGAGAGACTTAATTTGTCTTTTAGTTCTCTCATGAAATCATCAGCTTGTTTGAGTCTTTCCTTTAATTCATTAACTTCAGAGTTTGACTGTTCAATATCATCAAGGGCAGTCTTGAGTTGTTCCCTTAAACCATATGCATCCATTTGAATTCCCAGATCTTTCTCAAGCTGTTAGGCTCTGTTAGGAGAAACTTAGTTTTGATAGCAATTGTTAATAACTGAGAGGGGGGGTGAATCAGTTATCCTACTATTTTCTTCTTTCTTAACTTAATAATCAATGCAACATTAATCCAAATAAGCAAACTTAACTATGAAATGGAAATACACATGACACAATATTTTTGACGTGGAAACCCTGTTAAGGGAGAAAACCATGGGGTGATTAACCCAAGATTGTATTCTCTGTTAGAAGAATGGAAGTACAAAATGGCACTAGCCAATTAGGGCTCACTGCCTGAGCACATTGCTCACAAGAAGGCACACTGCCTACAAGAGACACACTGTCTACAAAAAGAGTGTTATACAATACTTGAACTGATTGATAGCATCCACATATGTTGGAGTTCAGTTCCGATTAGGCTCAGTACACTGATCTGTTGCACTTCATCTTTCCTCTTCTCTTATGCTGCTTTCCTTTCACATACCGGACCTTCCTTACTACTTCTGCTCTGCTCTACTTTTTATTCCCACATTAATAACAACCATAACATGTCTCACAACTAAATCCATCTTGTATATATATCTGCACAAGTGATTTCATCACCTTTCTAGTCAGCACCCGGAATAGTCAATCTTTTCACAAACTCTGAACTGTCGACTGAATCCTTGCATATCAAGTAATGCGGATCAAGCATATACTTGTAGAAATCATTAATCATGTCGGCCAAACATAATTCATGCCTTGATAATTTTTACCAACATTAGTAACATATCTGGAATAATGTCTGATGTTCTGTCAGTCAGTTCTTCCTCTATCATACTGCCAATCAGGAACCTAATACTCAAGTATTCATATCTTTTTCCTTATCTATCACCGGAGGCTAAATCCTTGGAATCTATCACTTAAGGTAGTCCTCTTGACTTTCCCAAATCCACACTTCACCAAGATACTTCCACTGAGAGATCCAGACCTATCTGTCAAACCTTGCCACATGCTCTATTCTTGTTTACCGGACCACAACATTCTTCACTCTGACTTCTGGTAGAGACACACCATGTCCTGCGAATGTGTGGGATGAACTTTGTTGCCATCAATGACAACAATCATGAATCCATATAGTGTATCTTGCCAACATGTACAACATATCAAAATCTCTGTCCAATCTCTCATAGTCATATCATAAGTGTATAAAAAACATAACAAATGGTGATACATGTCTCGGGACAAAATAAATACATATATCAGCTATCTCAGCCATCCATCAACAAATGCATACATCCAATTGAAAAATGGTACAAGTATCCATGTCTGTCTAACCCTGCTGCCGTGGCACACTACTCCCTGCACTGGCCTCTCCTCTGTCTCCCCCTGTCTACTGTGGGCCCCTCACTGAGCCTATAGACTGAGACCCACCTACCCTTTGTAATGCCTCTGACTGGCTCCTAAAGCTAGGGGCATGATGCTCTACTGACACAGCTCCGTGATAGAATCCTCTATAGTACTGAGTCTGCGCCTGGGCTCTAGTAAGTTCACTCTGTACTTGTGTCAGCTGCATCTGTGCCTACTGCACCTGTGACACCAAGAAGCTAGATGTCCCATATGTGCCCATGGCCATCACAGTTGCATCTCTCTTTGCCCTCATGGCCCGCATACTAGCTAAGGTTGCATCTCTCTCTAGTAAACTCTAATAACTGAGTCACATCTGACTCTCTCCATGACTCTACTACTCTCAAATGAGCCCTCAGATGCCTAATCTAACTCTATAATGCCACCATGGCCTACTACTACAAGTCAGGCTGTGGAGCCTGCTCTGCCTGTCCTGGTGCTACCTGATGTGCTGGCACCTGTCCCTATATCAACTGTGCCACTTGCTGTGGTAGCGACATCTATCTCTGTGCTACCTCTGGCTGAACTAGCACCTGGACCTATGCCTGTCCAACTGCCTGCTAGCCCACAAGCCCCTCTCCGACCCTCTACCTCTATCTCAGTCTCCCATCATCTCCCTGCTCTCTCCTCCTCCTCCTCCGTCCTCCCCTCCTCCTGCCAACTGCACCCTCACCATCTGAATTGCCATCATCTATATGAGGAGCTAACTCTCCTGGCCCTGAATATCTCAGGAATGGATGTGCCGCGAACCACTCCTCGTAGTCTGGCATCATGCCAACATCCACTATCTCCCTCTGCATGGGCCAAGCTGCGTGAGGAATCTTTCAAAAGTCTGTCAAGGCCTCCTCATATGACGCCACAGAACCCCACCTGTACCTCTCTACATGAGTCTTGGCAAAGTGTGCCTCCCCCTGTAGTCTGTCCTAGACCCGGCCAAACTGTCGCTGCACTCTGCTCAGAATCTGCCTCTCCAGAATGTACCTAGTCCTGCCAATAAGCCACCGCGTCTGGAAGCAATACAGAAGCTCATCTACCTCATCATCCCATACCTCACAGTCTATGTAGGTGGTGCAGGAGCACCTACCTGACAGCTGGCCTCCAGGAGGTAGATAGTTTGTTATAGGTCTGGTTAATGTTTCCAAGAAGGTCTGATAAGACCAATGCATGTAATAAGGTCATGTTGACCATACTTTGCTATTTTTAGATAGTCTGTTATGACAGCTGTTATGCTGTATGTCCGGTTGGATCTCCTAGCCGCCTGGAGAGATCTCCTAGCCGCTTGGAGTCGGGTCGGTAGTACTCGCTGGAGATCCTATTTATGCATGAGGATCGGTTGGTCTTAGGACAGATTGAGATATAGATGTTGAGAAGCTAGATTGCAGAGAGTGAGACAAAGTGAGACAGGATACTGTATTTGCATCTTTTGAAATCAATAAAGAGATCCTGTTGTGTCAATTCTCTGTTTGGATTCCATTGTGTGATTGACTTGCTGTTTTAGTGGTTACATGGATTCGCTGATCCATTCCACCGGTTGATTCGTCGAATCGGTGGAATGGCCATGTATAATAGGTTAGGATTTAGTCTGCATTTTGTGTTTGTTTGCATGCAGGTGTGCAGGATCATTGTCGAGATGTGTTGAGAACCCTAGCATGGGTATGTGCTAGGTCGTGCTGATAGTTAGAGTCTAGAAAGTTGTCTTGGAAGCAGATCGGGTCACCTCAGGAGGTTCGGCGGATTGAAAATTCGCTAAGGTTGGAAAATCCATCGCAACGGCATCATCAGGATATTTCTGTGTATATCCTGCAGTTACTTCGGGCATCATCCGAGTAGATGGAGGTGAACATGATGCAGTAGTTTGCATAAGGCGAATGTGTATTGGGGTGATCATCATCAGGTGTTGCCGAGGAGGAGCGTATCGGCATAAGGTAGAAGATCGGGTTGATAAAACCATCGCGGGCCGATAATGTTAAGTTTGGCCGACAGCAGGATATTGAAGGAGCTGCATGTGACGTCATCGTCATCAGGATATCGGGGTGACGTAAGCATCGAAGGGAAGGTGCGTAAGGAAAGGTGCATGAGGTAGTCGTCATGGAGGGAACAGGATATTTTATATCCTGCTGATGAACATGATGCTGAACATCATGATGATGAAGATAGCGTTTGGCGGTAAGATGAATAGTGAACATCAGGAGGATGTTTGCGCTTGCCGAATATGATGATGCTACCGATAGCCGGATATGATGATGCTGCTGATAGGTGAAGGGTCGAAGGTTTGTCTGCAGGAGGATATCGGTTGGCAGAGAAAATCTGATGATGCTGACAGTGTTAAGGAAAATATGATGATGATGATGATGGGTTGTAGATAGTCAAGGTTTTAGTGTGGATGCCTCTGCATCATAGTGGTATTAGAGCTCAGCAAAAGGTCTGGGCTGTTGTGTGTTGATTCTGTCACCGAAAGGGCAGAGGTAGAGTTGATTCTGTCACTAAAAGGACAGAGGTAGAGGAGTGAGAGGTTGATAAAATGCCTCCGAAAGGTAGTGGTACTGCAAGGGAATTGCAGGAGATGAAGGAAAAACATGCCAGAGAGATGAGGAAGATAAAGGAGCTTGCTGAAGCACTTCAAGCCAGGCTTGTAGCCCTGGAAAAGAACAAAAAGAGGGAAGTGGAAGACAGTGAGTCTGAAGAAGATGAAGATACTGTTGAAGAGTATGAAGAGGTAGCTGAAGATCTGGATGCTGAAGACCAGAGATTTGCAAAACTGTTAAAGGCAGTGCAGAGTGATAAACCTAAGGTAAAGGTTGATGTTTCCAAGTATAATGGAAGTTTGAATGAAGATGAGTTACTAGATTGGATTGCTGCACTTGATAATCACTTTGAATGTGAAGATGTTGCTGAGGATCAGAAGGTAAAGATTGCAAAGACCAAGTTAGGAGGTCATGCTTTGGTATGGTGGGATTATGTACAATCCGAGAGAAGGAAACAAGGGAAGTCAAAGATCACTTCATGGGATAAAATGGTAGCAAGGATCAAAGGTAAATTCTTGCCCAAGGATTATGAGATTCAGATGTTTAAGAAGCTGCAATTTTTAAGGCAGAAGGAAATGGATGTGAAGGCATATACTGAGGAGTTTTATAAATTGAGTATGAGATCTGGTCATCATGAGAATGAGGTAGAAAAGGTGGCTAGGTACTTGGCTGGTTTGAGATTGAACATACAGGATGAGTTAGTTTTAGCCAACCCTAAGAGTGTAGAGGATTGTTATCAAATGGCAATCAGGATTGAAGAAAAGATGAATAGGAGACAAGATAAGTCCATGAGAGGAAGAGGCAGCAATATGAGGGGAAGAGGATCAGCCCCTACAACAAAGCAAACCAATGAGGGTCAAGAAGACACTGGTAAAGGACAGGGACAGTCTGATTTCAGAGGTGGATGGAAAGGTAATAAAGGCAGATTTGGAAGTGGTAGAGGTTCTACTACATTTTCAGGAAAGTGTTACACTTGTGGTGAGTTTGGTCATCCATTTTTCAAATGTCCAGAAAACAAGGGTTCATCATCCAGAGATGATAGAACGAATGACAAGAGAGTACAACTTGTGCAAGAAGAGAAAGTAGAGCAAAGTGTGCAGAGTTCAAACACTTATCAAGGAGATAGAGTTCCTAACAATTATGGATATCCTGAGGAGGGAGAAGCATTGATGCTGAGGAGAACTAGTTTGCCGGCATCAAGGGATATGATGCAAAGAAGAGCTCTTTTCAAGACCACATGTAAGAGCAAAGGTAAAGTATGTAAGGTTGTTATTGATACTGGTTCAACAAATAACATGGTATCTCAGGAAATGGTGGATAAACTAAATTTGGAAAGGATTCCACACCAACACCCTTACAAGGCATCTTGGGTGAGTGATAGTCAATCACTTTTTGTCTATGAACAGGCATATGTTGATTTTCAGATTGGAGCATATCAGGATAGAGTTTTGTGTGACATTTTGCCCATGGAATGTTGTCACCTACTGTTGGGTAGACCATGGCAATTTGATAGAAGGGTACTGTATGATGGGTATGCTAATACTTACACCATCAAGAAAGATGGGAAAACTATTATGTTGATGCCATTGCAGGAAGCAGCTGCAGCACAGGGGGCAGCCAAAATCATTTTAATGGGAAAGAAGGAATTTGTGCAGATGCCTATAGGAGCAGGCATGAAGGCAGTTGAGGACACTGCAGGGAAAGAAGTTGTTAAGGACAACAGGTTGAAGAAAGTTTCAGTTTTGACTGACAGAGGTCAGCAGCAGGTTCAAAAACAGGTTTGCAAACAACAACCAGTTGAGAGGAATGACAAGGATGTTGTCATAGTTGGGACTATTGTTTGTCCTATAAGAGTTGAAAGAAAGACAGAGTTGAACATTGTAGAAGTTCAAGAGGCAGTTCAGACAGAGGTTCTGGTCAGACAACCTGACAAACACAAGGTATGTGAGAGAAGGGCCTACATTGACAGGCATGAGGATTTACTTGCAAGAAAGCAAGTTACAGTTCAGAAGTCTTGGCGCAGCCAAGAGCCAGTAGAGGACAAAGCTGGAATAGGTCAAGACACTGCAAGGGCAAAGTGTAAAGGTGGAGGACTTCCACATCCAAACTCATGGGACATGAGTTCTTTTCTGTTGGGGAGTATGGTGCAGGAGCACCTACCTGACAGCTGGCCTCCAGGAGGCAGTTAGTTTGTTATAGGTCTGGTTAATGTTTCCAAGAAGGTCTGATAAGACCAATGCATGTAATAAGGTCATGTTGACCATACTTTGCTATTTTTAGATAGTCTGTTATGACAGCTGTTATGCTGTATGTCCGGTTGGATCTCCCAGCCGCCTGGAGAGATCTCCCAGCCGCTTGGAGTCGAGTCGGTAGTACTCGCTGGAGATCCTATTTATGCATGAGGATCGGTTGGTCTTAGGACAGATTGAGATATAGATGTTGAGAAGCTAGATTGCAGAGAGTGAGACAGAGTGAGACAGAATACTGTATCTGCATCTTTTGAAATCAATAAAGAGATCCTGTTGTGTCAATTCTCTGTTTGGATTCCATTGTGTGATTGACTTGCTGTTTTGGTGGTTACATGGATTCGCTGATCCATTCCACCGGTTGATTCGTCGAATCGGTGGAATGGCCATGTATAATAGGTTAGGATTTAGTCTACATTTTGTGTTTGTTTGCATGCAGGTGTGCAGGATCGTTGTCGAGATGTGTTGAGAACCCTAGCATGGGTATGTGCTAGGTCGTGCTGATAGTTAGAGTCTAGAAAGTTGTCCTGGAAGCAGATCGGGTCACCTCAGGAGTTTCGGCAGATTGAAAATTCGCTAAGGTTGGAAAATCCATCGCAACGGCATCATCAGGATATTTCTGTGTATATCCTGCAGTTACTTCGGGCGTCATCCGAGTAGATGGAGGTGAACATGATGCAGTAGTTTGCATAAGGCGAATGTGTATTGGGGTGATCATCATCAGGTGTTGCCGAGGAGGAGCGTATCAGCATAAGGTAGAAGATCGGGTTGATAAAACCATCGCGGGCCGATAATGTTAAGTTTGGCCGACAGCAGGATATTGAAGGAGTTGCATGTGACGTCATCGTCATCAGGATAATCTTCATTAGGATATCGGGGTGACGTAAGCATCGAAGGGAAGGTGCGTAAGGAAAGGTGCATGAGGTAGTCGTCATGGAGGGAACAGGATATTTTATATCCTGCTGATGAACATGATGCTGAACATCATGATGATGAAGATAGCGTTTGGCGGTAAGATGAACAGTGAACATCAGGAGGATGTTTGCGCTTGCCGAATATGATGATGCTGCCGATAGCCGGATATGATGATGCTGCTGACAGGCGAAGGGTCGAAGGTTTGTCTGCAGGAGGATATCAGTCGGCAGAGAAAATATGATGATGCTGACAGTGTTAAGGAAAATATGATGATGATGATGATGGGTTGTAGACAGTCAAGGTTTTAGTGTGGATGCCTCTGCATCAGTAGGGATGCCAAACAACTACATCTAAGCCATCAAAATCATGCCTCCAGTACTCCAACTTCCCCAGCCTGTGCTGGGAAATCACACCTGTATAGCTGTAACTATAGGGCTCACCCCTCTGCTTGTGAAAAATGCATATCGGCCGTGTGATAGCAATGTGCTCCCACAACCAAAACTGCAACAATGACGTACCCGCAAATAAACTGGTTCCTCTATGATAAACCACCTGGTGCATGTCTCTATATAAGTGTGCAAGCACACACACACCCCACGTATACCGGGTCCTGTCTGTGATCATACTCTCCAGCACCCTCCCCCAACTGATCAGGAAGCCATGCGCTCTCCTATCAGGGCATATCACACCACTGATCAGTCCTGCCACTATGCCCGGGAAGTAGTCATAATAGTCATGCATGTCCTGCCATGAAATCTCCTCCCCCACCAACTTTGGATCATCAAATACGCGTCTACACTCGTATAAGCCATCATCCCGCTGTGACTCATACTCAACTAGCTCTCCCTGAATCAGGAGGTGCAGAATCTAATACATATCCTCGAGAGTAACCACCATCTCCCTCGTCGGTAGACGAAATGTACCATCCTTGCTATGGAATCGCTCCATATCTGCCATCAACATGGCCCGGTTCATGCGAACCTCAGGTATAAAGCAAACATAGTGCAGACCCATAGCACCTAGAGCCTCGTGCTCTATCTCAGTCAACATATACTGCTGCAACAACGGCAATGGGAACTGCTCTCGTGACGTCAGGACAGTTTGAATATCCTCCTGCAACCAAACAACGTATAACATCAAAGAAGTCCATATCCAAGCATAGCATACCGTCAACAAAATCCATATCCAAGCAAGCCTACTCATAACAATCAAATTATCCTATCAATGACTTGACATATCAAATTAATCAAAACAACATATCATCTCTCGACTAGATTCCTGATAATCTCAGAGATCACTTATCAATTGATGCATCGATCAAGGTGCCAATTGGGTTAATTTAGTTAAGTCATTTGAGTTTTAGTGCAGATGTACCGATCCATATCACATGCACCACTTCCCTGTGAATGCGCCAATCCAGAGCTTGCATGCGCCACTTTCTCATGAATGCGCCTATCCATAGCTTGTATGCGCCGTTTTGGCACATGCGCAAATCCTTAGGTCCCATGCGACATTTCCTAATAAATACGCCAATTCATGACTCAAATGCGCAATACTAATCAAATGCGCCACCTCACAGCTCAAATGTTCCATAATGCAACAAATGCGCCACTTAGGAGGTCATATATGCAAAACTATCAAAAGCACCCCTTCCGGAATCAAAAGCGCAATACTATCAAATGCGGCGCTTCACAAATCAAATGTGCCATAATGCAATAGATGCGCCACTTCGGAGGTCATATGCGCCAAAAGAGTGTTTCGGTGCATCTGTCCTATTTGGTTTTCCTAGCCATTAATACACATAAAAATTGACCTTCTACAAGTTTTGAAGAACTACATACCAGGGGTCCTACCTCCACTAGCCGATCGTACCATCAGATCTACTCAAACCGGTGCTCCTCACGTGGAATATCTAGCTGTCTGGCTACCATGCTCTCCTAAGCTCTCCAGAGGACTAATCAACTATGGACAAGTGTACAAATGAATAGAGCTTGTGGACCCAGCTCCTATATATAGCAAATGAACCATATTAGATTGTATGACAACTGTGGCTACTTCCCATACTTATTTCTCCTGAACCATATCCTTTTTTCTACATCCTAACCTGTTTTTCACCTTCTTCTTCATGAGATTGTCCATCTCATGCCTTCTATCTTATTCCCGTCTAATCTCTTGAGGGGGCATCCTGTCATTAAACTTGTACCAGGGGCAAATTGGGGCATGTATCACCGTCGAAAATTCTTTTTTCTTTGAAACAACGTGATAAAATACATTGCATGAAAGAGGGGCAAAATGTATACACCTAAAATTGGCATGACTCTACTTAAATAAATATTTTAAATATTTATTTTGTCATTCATATTCTTCTATCAATAAATAAATAAATTCATTTATTTATCTGATTCATTTCCTCTCATCTAATTAAATAAACACATTTATTTAATTAAATAAATTCATATACATCACCTTCATTCTACAAAATAATTAAATAATTTTAATTATTTAATTAAAACCTTTATGCTTCCAAATTTAAATAAAATGCAAATTTTATTTAAATAAAATCTAAATTATCCACTAAATAAAATATACTTTTATATTTTATTTTATTCTTCAGAAATATCCACAAAATAAAATATATTTCTATATTTTATTTATTCCTCTCAATTATCTACAAAATAATTAAATAAAATCTTTTTTATTTAATTATACATTCTTATCTTCAAAAATCATTCTTATCTTCTAAAAAAATACTTTTCTCTTGTCACACAAAAGCAAAAGCAGTTTTAAAGCACCTTTAAAGGAAACTTTCTCTTAAATTAGAAAAATAAATTCTAAATTAAGAAAATCAAATCTCATCCTCATCAAGAGAGGAGTTAACTCAACAAAGCTGCTTTTCGAATGACATGTGTCTTTCTTCCATTTGTTGCACGTTCCTCAACAACCCTCCTCCGTTGATCTTTCCTTTTCTTCTAAACCATTGATCTTCCTTCACCTTTTTCTATAAATACCACCCTCTCCTTCTTCATTTCATCACTCATCATTTATGCAAAATTATGCTGCAGGAAATCAAGCGTGCCTTTGGCACCCATTTTCTTAAGCATTCATCTCATCCTCTATCTAGTGTGTTGAAGCTCACCTTCAATCACACGAATATCAGAGCCATTCTGTCTTTGTCATCTTCAAACAAGCAAGGGAGCAACGCTTCTGAGGGCTTCATTATCAAGATCAAGGACAAATAGGTGAGCAATGGAAAATGATAGGTAAAGAGGTTGTAAGTATATTTACTTTTGTTTGTTTTAATCTTCTTTGCTTTCAACTTCTATTGATGTTTGGGTTTTATTATTCATTGATTTGATTAACCTATTTTCCCCCTCACATAAATAAGTGAAAGAAACAGTGTTGTAAGGAATTTGATCAAATGTAGAAATTAATATGTCGTATATCAGATCAATAAAGTAATAATATCCTTCACAACACACTTTTGATGCAAATCTAGGGTGATGACAAGTCAACACCTAGTGAAAATACACTAAAATATGCAGTTTTCACAATATTTGAATGCAAAGACCCAATAAAAGGGGTGTTGTAAAGAATTTTAGGAGGTTCAGACGATTACAGAAGTAATATCAGTCACCTAAAGCCATAAAATCTATCACAACATGCTTGGAGTGCAAATCTAGGTCAAACCCTAGTGAAAATATAGCTAAAATATGCAAATTTTCACCAAAATTTCAATGTAAAAGCCCAATAAAAAGGTGTTGTAAAGAATTTTAGGATTTGAATTAGATAATAACCCTGATAACAGCCAATTAGTGCAGAAATATTCTTTACAACATGTCTATGGTGCAAATCTAGAGAGACGGTAAGGCCAAAATCTAGTGAAAAAGTAATGTTTTTAAACCCTAGGCATGAAATTTTGCAAGCAAACCACTATGATGCAACACTATAGTTAGAAATCAATCCTAATGGGTGTTTTTAAATGGTATTAAAGTATGAAATAAGATTTTGACTACAAACCCTAGCTAATGTAAAACTAGGTTATATGAAAAAAATGCACAATTTCAAGCAATTTTCATCAGTTTAAGCATGCAAATGCAATCTAAATGAATGATGAATGAAAACTTTCTATATTCTAAATAAGATTTATTAACAATAATAGAAACTTATTGAAATTAAATGGCAATTAATTCAAATTACTTGAAAATGCAAGCTAAAAATGCTAATTTTTTCAAACTTTTCATTTTTTTTGTAATTTTTCAAATGCAATAAGATGAACAATGAAATGAATGAATGGAATAAATGCAAATCTGAAGCACAATACTTAGAAAGGTTCCAAAAATTTTAGAAACATGGGTTCACCAAAATGTTTAGGGTAAAATGTGAAGAGGGTTTGTTTGTGTTGATCCTCCTTTCACCACTAAACATTCAAGGACATTCAGCTGAGTAGGAAGTCTACTACGGGCATCTTGTCACTTGGGACATATGGGAAGATTTGAATTGTTTGATTTATTTGTTTAATTAATTCCAATTATGCTCAAAACCCTAATTATGCAAATTCATGAACAAATAGATAAATTACTAAAAATGATTACACACAGAGATATCAAATGACAATCAAATGCGTACCAAATTTTGAAGTTTAGAAAATAGAAAAGTCAGGGACTAATGATTGGGTGCCCTAGTCTAGTGCCATAGTTTCTGTCGAGATCTGGGAATCTTATCTACAACTTGTTCTTGCTGTTCTAGAGATTTTCGTGTTGTAGGATCCAAAGGACTAATGAGCGGGCGCCCGAGTCCAAGTCCCTATTTTCTTCTCTGATCTGCAATTTTGACAGTCTACACTACTCTCCTGCAACTCCACTTTTTTTTCTTTCACAACTTGTAACCTGCAATCATGGAAAAATGGGTTGGGGGTTGTGGTGTTAAGAGGCTTGCCTTAGTCAAGCTCCGGATAGACATTCAAGTCTTCTGAACACCGTTGTCAGATAAAGATTGTGTATCCTTGCAGGATAGAGGCAAAATCCAAATGATAAATGATTGAAAACACAATTGATATCACCTTGTAGTGAAGATCTCATGGGAGGCAGATGCTCTTCATGCCATGAGGAGATGTATGCCAATCTACAAATACAAACACAAGAACATCAAAGTACTGCTCTGTAACACAATGATAGCTTTGAATGACTTCCACAAAATCACAATGCTTGTCCAATTTCCCATCTAGTTTACAAATGAAACCTAATCATGTTTATATATGCAACTACAAACATTCCCGCTAAGAATTTCATAATTCAAACTTACTGTGTCAGCATAGGACCTAAATAGCGGTCATAAACTGACACTTTGAAATTGGTCCTCACCTAAAATAGGGCAGGACTAGGGCACGAATGCCAAAGTCCTCCCCCCTATTTCTGATAGGATTTATTTTAAGAGCATCCCCTAAGTCCTATTTTCCATGAAACTTTAGGGTTTTCTCATTGGGAGTCATCAAAATCATGCAAAATGCTCTAAATGCATCCTAAAGGACCCAAGAGCTAAACCTTAAGAGGGAAAAGCCCCCAAGGGCACATTTTCTTTATAGACATAGAACTTGGCACCCACATTCATTACATTTTGCTAGTTTGGTGAAATTACATTACAAAGAGCCGCTCAAGGGTGTTGAGGCATTTTATACATTGAGCCTAGAGAAAAGATAGAAAATAATATATCACATGGAATATAAATAATTGGAGGAGCCCAACTACATAAATGCAGGGGAGAGGTAATTGTTTGTTCATTTTAGGTACACTTATCCATACTTCTCCGCCCACTTAGCATATAATTTCTCTGATGGCCATTGGAATGAGATCAACTTTAAAATCTTCTCATTGTGTCTTATGTCCGTGCATCCATCAAAATCTTCACCTCCTTACAGAACAATTTAAAATTTATTTCTAATACGTGTAGCTTATCCAAAGTTGAACTCAAAATCTTCAGCCTAGGATCTCCATCAGTGCAACAAGTAGATACTAGCTGGCTAGCATTGTCACTGAAGTCAACCTTCCACTTGTCAAAAATTTTGACCTACCCATCAGCCTCCAATATACTAGGTATTATTTTTTTGTCTATCTTTTCCATAAACTACCTCCTCTCACCCAAAAATTTTTGTAACTTCAACTGAAAAGCTACAACCCCTTCAAGAATTTCCAACATGTCAAGGGTTAGCTTCATCTTAGGTGGTGCCTGTACATCAAACCTCGCACACCTGATCAGGTCTATTAACTCACCAGTCCTTGGTAGCCATGATTTCTGCATTGCCTTGAGGCTTTCCTTTTCCTTTTCATGCTTGTCAAAGGCAACTCTTAAGTCTGAATAAGACTTCCATGTCTCATCCATCCTTGCTAAAACCTTGGTCACTCTATGATTGATCAAATTGGTGACCATCTCCTTGAATGAATTTTTCTTTTCATCTTTTAGTATCTTCACTTCCTCTTTTAATTCCCTTATTTCTGCCAGTAGAGGCTCTATATCAATTGGAAATGATTCTACTATTGGTATCACAGGTGGAGGAGTGGAAGTACTAGCCCCTAATAATAGCTGCTCTTTACACTTATTGAGATCTGCAATTGCTTGTGCATATTGTAGCAACAACTCATCATGGTTCTTTTGCAGCTTATTAGTTACTACCTCAGCAAATTGTGCAGTTTGTACATTCAAACTTGCAGCTTGGGGGGCAGGGGTGTCAGATACCCTCTTGATTATTACATCTCATGTTAACTCTCCCAATCCAATCCTAGGCTTGTTATTGCTTTAGGCCAAAGCCCATATCGCCAATGTCTCAAACCTAGGATTGAAGCCTGCACTAGAGAGAGCCTTCTCTACTTGCTCATCTGTTACATTTGAGTCTTCTCTAGTTATGGTGTTAAATGCAATTACATCTAACAAAGTCCAGTGAGGAAGGGACAAGATATTACTCTTAGAAACCAATGACCTCCCTTCCTCTGGAGTCATTTTGCTGATGGCTGATTGACTTCTATCAACACTCTTTGAGTGATGGCCTCATATTCAAAGGGGTCAGCCCTACTCTTGGCATCCTCAATCTTCTTCTAAAATTCCTCACTTCTTACTTTTAGTAGATAACTCCTGAATTTAGGAGTGTTAATGAATTCATCATCTTCTAGGAATTTGTTACAAGCCATCACCCTGACATCTTCTATATCTATGGTTTGGCTTGTCATGGTCCTCATTGACCTATTTTTAGGAGAGGAGCAAGGCTTAATTCTATCAGGTGAATTCATTTGATGAGTAGCTTCTTGTACCTATTCCTTTGTCTCTCCTTCTAAGTCTACTACCTCAATTTCCTCAACCTCCAAATCAATTATTTTTGCCTTCTTGGTAGGGGAAGGGTCAATTGATTCTCTCTTTACAGTGTATCCTCCCCTTGAGTTGCTAGGCTGATAGGATGGCCTTTCTTCTCCTGCAGGAGCACTAGCAATTAGTTTCTCTACATTATCCAACATCTTTTGAGTTTTTATGGGGTCCTACACCTCTACAAAGGTGCCCTCGTATGCAACATTCAAATTCTTTCTCATCCTTTCTCCTATCATTATTGTGTCCCACTTGATTCTTAAAGCATGGACATCATTCATTGTAAAATAGTGTCTGACAATATCCTCATCAAAGTAGACCTGGTGAATGTACCTCGGTCTCTATTTATTAACCCTAACCCTATCAATGAAACCCTCAGGGTCAAATATCCTAGGCTGCTCCAAATACATCCCATAACATTGCAGCGCTGAATTAATCTAACCTAATCCACCTTTGCCAGCTGTAAAAAAGTCACTGAGTCTGAGGGAGGTGGGGAAAATGAACCTTTCTTGTGCTTCCTCAAATGCTCTTTATCTAATTCATTTAGCTGCCTAATGATTTCCAAAAATGCAATCCTCTTAGGTACATATTTAAGCAGAATGTGGGGAGGAGCCTCACACCCATAGATCTTGATGCAGGTGGTGTGCTCATGGTAAAATCAGTCACCCCAATTACTATCAATCCCCAAGTGGGGAGTTCTATCCAAAGGCCTAAAAAAATCTAATACATCTAGATGTAGCCTTTCTCCTTATGGCTCCAAGAAACTTTGAACTCTCCTCACAAAATATTCTTCAAAGATTACATAGTCAACATCGACACAATGCATATCTATCATGCATGTCCACATCTACACTGGTAAGATGTTTCCTTATGCATCTACCATTCTGACATGTAAATTTTGGTGTCGCATTCTTGACAAAGCAAATAGAAGCATATGGCACAACATGGAATACCATGTGAATTCAACATGGGCATCCACAACAAATAACTTGCTCTTGAATGCTATCATCTATTTGTGTATTTTATCTGCAATATAGGAAGCATAATCATAGGGCTCCCTAGTCTCTTGACTCTTAATATCCACTGCCATCATCATTAGAGAGATGGGCATCCTCTCAGAGGCATCCCTACCTAGCACCTGGCACAAACTATGATACATCCTGAGAAAATAATGCATGAATAAAGTGCATTGGAAAGGTTCCTATTCACTATCTAATATCTTCACCAACTTACCATCAACTCCTCTCAGCATGTGCTTGGCCAAGTTGAAATTTCTCTATGCAGGCTTGACAGTCCAATACTTTTTCTTCAATGCACTTAAGTCAATTAGTTTACTAGCTACAGGGTTTAAGTTAAACATAGTGGCAATGTATCCCTTTGTGAGCTTGATTATTTTTGTGTCGTTTCCTACTAAGACTATCCTTGTTTTAGGATCATACCTCTGTGCTATCACCCTCACTAGGTCTAGATTAGGAAATACAATAGGGTAAATTAGATTGGCTAAATCAAAGCATCAAGCATGGTAGACCATGGCTTTATAATCCATTCTATAATGCCAATGTTCAAATAGAACCCAACTAGGAACATGCAATCTGGCATCCCTATAGTTATAGCAAAAGTCAAGGAATTTATCATCTCACCCACCGAGACCATGAAGATTTAGAGCTTTCCTAGCAGAGCCTAGGAGCTAGATCATAAGATCCTCATCTAGACTACATTTTGAGGTGGAAGCTTGAAAAGGTTTGACTCATCTTTTCATACTATTTGTAATAAACTAGGGCTTCTTATATTAACAATTATCTACCTTCTCAATCAAGCAGTCAACTTAAAATGCATTAAGCACAGTCAGATAGAATGAACTGACTAGTTTTTATGCTTGTAGAAACTTGAATTTCTTTCTTTGCTCACGTAAGAATCCAATGTGTGTCTGAACTCTGCTCGTGCTTAAAGAAATGGTGCAAAAAAGCCCTAACCTTTTTCCTTTTCAAGCTTTGTAGTATAGGTTCTGAGGCATTAATAAAGGTAGCCTCGGCCTTAATCTCTCATTCATGTCATAGGGCACCTTCAATGTTCTTCAAAAAAATTTAAATCTGCGCCATTGATCTGAGCTTGCCCTTGTGAGATCCATGGTCATCATTTACCTACCAGAATTGAAAATCTAGGTTATCATAGTATAAAAGTCTTTGGCCAGTAAGAATAAGCCAAATCAGATGTACCTCCTTCATAGACCACGTCACTTTTGTCTAGCCTAGACATGTGGCATCATCTCGCGGCATTGCAGTCAGAGATGGCCCACAACTTACCTACCATGTGCAGGTATGATAAAGCCCCCACACGTCTACCTTTCATTTCTCTTTCACTTCTTTTAACAAGATGAGGCCACACCTTACCATCTCATGACTATGCGGTGAATATTCCTTCCTGGCAAGATTCCCTTGCGATGATGTACAACCGTTAGATTTAAGCTTCATGCAATTCTACTTTTAAACTGACACTTGGTAGCACATGATTGCACGAGATAAGATTCTTCAATAAAGGGGTTGTAGGCCCAGATTCTTTGACATGTTTCACCCTGTCACGGCTGCGTAGCAGGATGATGACTTCACCTATGATGCGCTCCAATGCTGCGAAATACCTTTATATTAAACCTTATAACCTATGCGAAGACTTAGAACATGGGTTTAATTTTTCACAGGCTATAAGGGGTAAGACTAGGACATGGGCCCAGTCACCTAATGAATTCAAAGGATTCAAGTCATAACTTAAGTGACCAAGAACTTGTTATAGGTAGTCAAGAGGGATTTAAGAGATAAAGTGCATACGGCTTAGGAACTTAGGTTTAAATGATTTTAAAGGCAAAGACTTATAATTTTATGAACCTAAAACCCTAAACCCTATTTAGTACCACCAAAGACAACATTGAAGACATGCAAAAGACAATAAATATACTGAATGCAGTGAAGATAGTGATGATTTTCTTTTCTTTTTCTTTTCCATTTTCATATTTATGAAATGCAGATGCAAGTACAAGGAAAGTAAACACACCACCCATAATGCAGGAGAGACTCATCTCCACTGGTCTTTAAACTACACATGGGGCAATAGACACACAATACAACTCAAGCATGCCATACAAATCCCAAAGCATAGGAGGGACTCATCACCACTGGTCTTTAAACTACGCTTGGGAACAAATACGCAATACACACACACTTAGAGGACATGGAGAAAACATGATAGACAAGCGATGGAGTATTCCTATTTCTAGGTTCATCACAATCTTAGGCACATTACAGGCACACACCGATGATTGGGCTTCACCACAACAATCACTGAAGACATGCTTAAGGGTTGAGTTAGTCACAGAACCACTCCCCGCCTCCGTAGAGGACTTTTGAAAATGATAGGATGTGCACTCTCCACAAGAAATACACCATCCCCACCTCCATAGAGAGCTTAAGATAAAAAGGATATGTGCAATATCTTGCCTTCGCAAAGGGCTTAAATGATTGCAAATTGATTTCAAACAAACCTAAGAGTGCAGGAGGGACTCATCATCACCAGTCTTTAAGACTGCACCTGAGAACAAGCACATTGCTAATATCTAAAATAGATAGCTTACCTTATATATACCCCCACCTTAAGGTGGTTGATATCGTGTACTGATATCAAGCAAGATAAGGTAGGAAGAAAACACACAAGGGAACACAAATTTCCCAAAGCCCATGCCCCCGGAGGTGACATGTACTTTATGATCACCAAATGTTCCCACAAACACATTGCTGCAAGAAAAGTGTTAGCGTCCGTATAATCATGATAAAAAACAATGCATATGATCATTCACACAAAGAGCCAAGGTTATACTATGAATTTAGAGACTGAGTATAACCATGGGGCTATGTCATGGAAATCTCAAAACTGAGTGTACCCAAGGTGAGATTCAAAGACAAACAAAGTGCATAGAGCAACAATATTGTTATGGTTTGTAAATGAGATAAAATAAGATCAAGATCACATGGAGTGATTCTACTAGCCAAGCATTGGATAATTTATATAAGCCCCATCATCATGTATGGACTTGGTCCATTTTTTGATTTCTTGTTGAAGGGACACTAGGTCCGTATCAGTATAATATGTTTTTCATCATCTTCCTGCTAGAAAGAAGCATTAGAGGAAGGAAACAATAAATCCAGAGAGGAGAAACAAGTTCCTTAGGGACAATCACGTAGGAGGGTGCCCCCAAGTCACCAACCGCAATGCTATGTCCGTAAGACACAACACACAATAGTGAAAATAGAGGAGAGGCAATATAGAAGAATGATGATACAAATAGAAGAAGGTCACAGCAGAGGTGGTCTCCTGGTATCCTGGACCTTACAAGAGAATCAAGGGTCATCCCAAGAGGCCTAACAACACATAACACATCACGAGGGAAACACAACATGGAGGTAAAGAGTTAGAAATACTTACCTAATAGAATTCCAATGTTAAGAACATACATATCTAGGATATCTCTCATGTTGATTTGGTCTTGTTGAAATTGCATTAACATTGAGTTTAGGATGACAAGAGGCTTTCTTTTCTTTAAAAGGATTATATCCAATGCCGCTTGAGTCATGTCTTGAAACATATTCTATAGGTACTTGAATCCCTTGTTGATTTACACCACATCCATTGTCGACATAGTTGCAATTGGTATAAAGGATTTTAAATCCTTGACCATATAGGGATGTCAGTTCCTTAGAAGATGGTGAAGCCTCATAGGTCTTGTAATTTGTAGCATAAGTAAGACTATTGTCTTTGTTTTCTACCAAAGAGACTTTACATTTCTTAGATACTTCAAAAGATTGTTTAGATGAGATTGATGCTACTTTGGATATGCCAGGGTTATTAAGTTTATATTCTCCATTAAGGGAAGGAGTAAAATCTAATGAACCCCAATCATCACCAAAATGTGTATTTGATGCTGTAGATTTTTGCACACCATCATTCGTGGCAAGAGACAATGATGAATCAGCCTGTAAATTGTTTAAGCTCTTATGATTGTAAACTTGTTTTTGTATTTCAATATGTAAACAATTATCTAGTTCAAGATCAACATGAATAGTATGAAGTTTATCTTTGAATGTAAATTTGATTGAACGATGTAGGGTGGAAGGAACCACCCCCAATGCATGAATCCAAGGTCTACCAAGAATCATGTTGTAAGATAAAGAACTAGGCATGACATGAATTAGAGTAGATACAATCACAAGACCCACCTTTATAGGTAAAATTATAGTACCTACCAATTGACTACTATGATTATCAAAGCTGCAAATGCTAAGTTTATCCGATTTGATTTTGATGTGTCGGCCTTGATTTTGTG
Source organism: Cunninghamia lanceolata (assembly GCA_027924645.1). NCBI lineage: Eukaryota > Viridiplantae > Streptophyta > Pinopsida > Cupressales > Cupressaceae > Cunninghamia > Cunninghamia lanceolata. Next base: position 4,520,455 of record BSBN01001020.1, on the reverse strand, counting down.
TAGTAGGTCAATTCTACAAACATTTAGAGCTGATCCATTGTCGATCATAACTTGTTTTACCAATGTTTTATTTATTGTGACAAAGATCATAAGTGGATCATATTGGTTTTGAACTTCAATTGACTGTAATTCATGTGGTTGAAAGAGAATATCCATTTTTGTCGCATGCATACTATCTAATACAGTTGCTGCATCATTAGGCTTAGTAGTAAGTGGGACAATCACCTTTTGTAAAGCTTCCTGGAGCATTCCATGGTATGTAGGTGAAGTTTGTATTAAATCCCAAAGAGAGATCTTAGCCGGAGGAGCACGAAGTTGTTCGACAAGATCATATTCTTGACCACTTTTATAAGTAAGATGAGATGGTGGAGAGAGCATAGATTGAGAACATGGAAGAGAGATAGGCACATGAGGTGCTTGCTTGCTTTTCTTTTTATTACGAGTGTTGTATGAGTGAGCAATCACATTGTGGTGTGGTTGTTGTAACACATTTTGAACACCTTGACTTGGTTGAGAAATTTGTTGTGCATATTTATAGATGTAATCCTCAAGTCGAGGTGGTCCTCGAACTATTATAACTAGTTTTAAGCAAGAAGGTACACTAGGTGACCCCCACATAATCATCTTAGGAATATTTCTACAAATTCTATTAGTGAATATTGAATTGACATTGTTTTCCTCTTGATTATACTCGACATCTATCCCTAGAGGATTTAATGTGAGAGACCTTTTCTCATCCACTAATGCTACATCTTGGCCAGGGAGAGCATTGAGATGAGAGGAAGGTATGGTATTGTTAGGTAGAGTAGATCTATCCATAGTCTTCTCATCTAAGGTTCTTGAGGTTTCAATCAAAGGTGGAAGGTCTAATGGATTATTCGTAGAGGTCTCATTCACCCAATGATCGTTAGCTGAATAGTCTTTTTCCACCCATGAAAATCCTTTTTGAGAAGGAGCCCTTTATCCACTGGTGTTTCATTTTCCAAAGAGGGTAGGGTAATGTTTAAGAATGTGTCAATGATTTCATCCTCTTGTGTTAGTATATCCTCATAGGAGGAATCATTTTCTATGTCATCATCACATGTTTTAGCTATGAATTCCAACGCATTAAGAGGAGTTTCACACTTATTAATCTCAATGTGTCTTGTTAAATCTTCTACTACCCAAAGGTATTTACTCATGAGAGATATGAAGTTGTCATAATTAGATACATAGTCATTGATTTTAAATGAAGAGAATTTAAATATATCCTTGTGATACATAGCTTGTATGTAAGTGAGAACATGAGGATTCATATTAAGTAATTTGTAGAAACTCTCAAAGTTTTTGATATATGCATGTAAAGATACCAAAGAGAAATGAGATGAAGATGCCATGGTGAAATTTCTTATAAAATCAATTTAAAATGATATTTTAAAATCTTTTCAAAAGTTATGCAAAAGACAAATGCAAAACTATGTATGAAAATGACCTAAAATGTTAGTTTTTTTGACTTTTTTCAATGCAAATAAGTAAAAGAAAAGGTGTTGTAAGGAATTTGATCAAATGAATAAAGTAATATGTATGATATCAGTCCAATAAAGCAATAATATCCTTCACAAGACACTTTTGATGCAAATATAGGGTGATGACAAGTCAACACCTAGTGAAAATACACTAAAATATGCAATTTTCACAATTTTTCAATGTAAAGACCCAATAAAATGGGTGTTGTAAAGAATTTTAGGAGGCTAAGAAGATTATAGAAGTAATATTAGTCACCTAAATCCATAAAATCCATCACAACATGCTTGGAGTGCAAATCTAGGTTAGACCCTAGTGAAAATATAGCCAAAATATGCAATTTTTCACCAAATTTTCAATGTAAAAGCCCAATAAAAAGGTGTTGTAAAGAATTTTAGGAGGGGAATCAGATAATAACCTTTATAACATCCAATTAGTGAAAAAAAATCTTTTACAACATGCCTATAGTGCAAATCTAGAGAGACGATAAGGCCAAAATCTAGTGAAAAAGAAAGGTTTTCAAACCCTAGGCATGAAATTTTACAAGCAAACCACTATGATGCAACACTATAGTTAGAAATGAATCATAATAGGTGTTTTTAAAGGGTAGTAAAATCTGAAATAAGATTTTGACTACAAACCCTATCTAATGCAAAACTAGGTTATATGAAAAAAATGCACAATTTCAAGCAATTTTCATCAGTTTAAGCATGAAAATGCAATCTAAATGAATGATGAATGAAAATTTTCTGTAGTATAAATCAGATATGATGATAATAATATAAATTTATTGAAATTAAATTCCAATTAATCCAAATTACTTGAAAATGCAAGCTAAAAATGTTAATTTTTTCAAAATTTTCATTTTTTTGTAATATTTCAGATGCAGTAAGATGAACAATGAAATGAATGAATGAAATAAATGCAATTATGAAGAACAACACTCAGAAAGGTTATAAAAAGTTCAAAAACATGGATTCACCAAAATGTTTAGTGTAAAATTTGAAGAGGGTTTGTTTGTGTTGATCCTCCTTTCACCACTAAACATTTAAGGACATTCAGCTGAGTAGGAAGTCTACTATAGGCATCTTGTCACTTGGAACATAGGGGAAGATTGGAATTGTGTGATTTAGTTATTTAATTAATCCCAATTATTCTCAAAACCCTAATTATGCAAATTTGTGAACAAGCAGATAAATTACAGAAAATGATTACACACAGAGATATCAAAAGACAATCAAATGTGTACTAGATTTCAAAGTTTAAAAAATGAAAAAGTCAAGGACTAATGAGTGGGTGCCTTAGTCTAGTGCCATAGTTTCTATTGAGATCTAGGAATCTTTTCTACAACCTATTCTTGTTGTTCTAGAGATTTTCTTGTTGCGAGATCTGGAGGACTAATGAGCGGGCGCGCGAATCCAAGTCCCTATTTTCTTCTCTGATCTACAATTCTGACAGTTTGCACTACTCTCCTGCAACTCCACTTCTTCTGATTTCACAACTTTTAACCTATAATCACAAAAAAATTCGTTGGGGGTTGTGGTGTTTAGAGGCTTGCCTCAGTCAAGCCCTAGAGAGACATTCAATTTTTTCGAACACCATTATCAGATAAAGAGTGCATATCCCTGCAGGATAGAGGTAAAATCCAAATGATAAATGATTGAAAACACAATTGATATCACCTTGTAGTGAAGATCTCATGGGAGGAAGATGCTCTTCATGCCATGAGGAGATGAATGCCAAATCTACAAATACAAACAGAAGAACAAAAAAGTACTGCTCTGTAACACAATGATAGCTTTGAATTACTTCCACAAAATCACAATGCTCATCCAATTTCCCATCTAGTTTACAAATAAAACCTAATCATACTTATATATGCAACTATAATCATTCTTTCTAAGAATTTTGTATTCAAACTTACCGTTCGCCAAAGGACCTAAATAATGGTCATAAACTGACACTTTGAAATTGGTCCTGACCTAAAATAGGGCAGGACTAGGGTGCGGGCACCCAAGTCCTACCCCTATTTGAGGTAGGATTTATTTTAAGTTTATCCCCTAAGTCCTATTTTCCATGAAACTTCAGGGTTTTCTCATTGGGAGTCATCAAAATCATGCAAGATGCTCTAAATTCATCCTAAAGGACCTGAGAGCTAAACCTTAAGAGGGAAAAGCCCCCAAAGGGACATTTTCTGACGTAATAGGCCTACCCCTTCCAATATGCAAAATGACACTGTTTGAAAACCTAAAAAACATAAAATCACTAAAAGACTAAGGACCAACCCAACAATAAAAAATATTAAGCCCAAAACTCATTTATTTTAGGTAAAGCACATCAAAGCACATGAAGGCACCATAACATATAGGTGAAATCAAATCTAAGGAGACCCCATTGACTCACTATCTAGGGACTAGAAGGTCATCAAATTGATCTAATGAAGCCTAAGATTGTGGAATACTTGAAGTAAGCAAAGAACCTGGGTCCATGTTTTGAAGCAAAATGAGGCGTGTTGTGTAGGGTACAATAAATGCCAACCAAAACAAAATAATGTTCAAGAGAATTTCAAGGTGGGAAAATCAATCAAAGATGAAGAACCCCAATTTCATCAATCACAACAGAATGTGAGCCATAGGACAAACCCAAAGAAAGCATGACAAATGAAAAGATCAAATGCATCTAAAATCTAAGTGTGTGCACATGATTCATTACCCTTCTTTAAACATGCAAGAAGTCACCAATCATAAACCAAAGATTGGGTTAAGTAAAAGTGGATTTTGCTTTCAAATGATCACCTAGACATAGCTCCCCTGCCATCTAGGCATTCATAGCCCTGACATAGATATAACTAACCCCACCCAAGGCCTTGCTCTACTTCTAGTTGGGCATCCATAGCCCCAGCAGAGATTTCCCAGATCATCCAGATAGTTGTCTTCTCCTTATATGTCATTATCTTCCTCTTTCCTTTTGATTTTCTTTGAGAACTTATTTTCTTTAATTTTCTTTTGATTTTATTCTTATTTCTCTCTTTCTCTCACTCTTTTTTTTAAGCTTTCTCAACTTGCAAGAAACGAATCTTGCTACTAGGTTGGGGATTAAGGCTAACCTATAAGGAGAAAACCAATCCTAGGTTAAACCAATGGTGGTGACCTATAAAGGTCCAAGATCATAAGATTTTCACCTAATAACCAGTTGTAGCAACTCATTCCAGCAAGCATAAGGAAGCATTAATGTGCAATTATATGTAAGATTTCAAGAAAACATCATCCCAAGTACAGAAATCACCTTATCACTTAGTTGGACTAGCAAACACACAAGCTGATATGAATGATAAAATCAAAAATTATGAGAAAATGACTAATTTCTTGACAAGACATGACTGAAAACATTCCTCCAGTGATGGTTCCACTATTAGACCCACACAAAAAAGATTTTTTCCAACAAAAACAAGGACTTGACAAGTAGAGGAGAGCCTAAAGTGTAAGGGCATGCAGTAATAAACTTGAGGATCACTTTTAAAAATCAGAATAAAAGGATTGACAACAAAAAAATAGACTAAGGAATTGAAAACCATGCAACCAAACAACAAAGTGAAAGCATATAAATTAAAATAAATCAAAACAAAGCTAACCAATAAACTTAAAACAAGACCTCTAACCTAACTATGAAAAGAAGAGATTAGAGGGTCTCTTTTCCAAACCTCTCTAATTTGGGAAGTAATGCTTGAGGTACCACCCATTGACTGGCAATGGGACAAGCTCCCCAGAAAGAGAACTGATGTGGAAAGAATTTTCCTCAAGAATCTTAGCAATCTAAAAAGGTCCTAATGAAAGTTTGTCAAATTTTGAATGATCTCCTAGTTTCTTTCTGGCCTTGTCCCACATTAGGCCAAATCACTAATCCTGAAGGATTTAACTGTAGCCCTTCTTTCAAACCATCTTTTGACTATTCCTTGATGTTTCACAAAGTGTTCTAGGGTAGCATCCCTTTTCTCTTCTAGGTTCAAAAGGTTCAGTAATCTAGCCTTTATCTTATCTTCTGTCTCCAAGTAATCCCTAGCACATTGTAAGGTGGGGATTTTTAAGTTCACTGGGAAGACATGGTTTTGACCATAAACTAGCTGATAGGGAGAAGTGCCTAATGAAGATTTTACCTGGGTTATATTAGCTGATAATACAAATTTTAGCTGTGTTGGCCAGTCCCTAGGGTTTCTTTCTAGAAACTTTTGAATAACATCAATCACATTTTTGTTTGTAGATTTAGAAACACCATTCCCTTGGGAATAATAATTGGAAGAAAACTTGATAATTACCTCATGCTTGAGAGTCCATTGCAATAATTTAGTAGATGAGAAGGCAGGGCCATTGTTGCATACCAGAGCTAAAGGCATACCAAACCTAGTAATGATGTGTTCTTCCAAAAATCTGATGACTATGTTTGTGGTATAGTCCTTGCAAGTCAATGCCTTGCTCCACCATGTACAATAGTCTATTGCTGTCAAGATGAACCTATGCCCTATAGAAGAACTTGGGTTAATCATACCAATAGAATCCAAGCCCGATTGGGCAAATGACTTACCTCATACATAGGGTGTAGGGGTATAGCAAGTTTCCTTTCCTTTGAAGCTAAAGTTTGGCAAATATGGCATCTTTTGACATACTAATGTGCATCTTTGAAGATATGGGGCCAGTAGTACCCTACTCTGAGTATCTAGTGTGCAGTGGCATCTCCTAATCCATGTCTAGTTCCAAATTTATCATGAAATTCATCCAATACCTACTTTAGCTCATGTTTGTGCAAACATCAGAGATATAATCCTTTAAAATTTCTTCTGTACAAGACTCCTGATTTGATCATATATTTCTAGCTTTTAATTCCAAAGGCTCTTCTCTGAGTGGAGTTCATATGATCAAGACACCTACTACTCAACAAATACTACACTATGTCCTAGTACCAAGGATCAGAAGTGATACTTTTCATTGAGTAATGATGACAATTAATAAGCAGATCTAGTTATGCTAGGGTTTTTGATAGTCCTTATCCCCTAACCAACTTCATTGGATGTATTTCCAAATCAAACTCTTGTAGAGTCATCATCCATTTTCCTCTCCTTTCTCCCAGCTCATTTTGCATCAGCATAGACTTGACAACTGGGTTTGGGATGATAGCCACAATCTTGCTCCTTAATATGTAATGCCTAAATTTTTTAACAACTTTAATCATGGCATATGCATGTTTCTCTATGTAAGGTTACCTAACCTCTATGTCCTTGAAAGGGGCACTCATGAATATAATGGCCCTTTCATCTCCTTCCCCTTTCTTCTAAGTTAGAACAACTACACAAGAAGATTCAAATACAAAATAATAAATGTAAAAAAGGGAGCATATAATCAAGACTAATTAATATGGGTGCTTGAGTAATAGAATTCTTAATCTTAGAAAAGGCTTGTTTGGCCTTAGTGGGCCACTCCACCTTAGCATCCTTCCTTAACATGTCATTTAATGGTTTAACTATCTTAAGGAATCCTGTGATGAACTTCCTGATAAAATTGATCTTACCGAAGAAGGATTTGAGCTCCTTTTTGCTTCCGAGTAAGGGGATCTTTCAAATAGCTTCCACGCTTTCAGGATTGTTGGAGATTCCTTCTTTAGATATGACATGATCCAGGAGTTTCCCTTCTGCCACTCTGAATGCATTTCTTAGGGTTCAAGGACACCCCATTACACCTGCACCTTTGGATTATTTTCCTTAAATCATTTACATGGTCAACTCGATTCTTAGAAAAGACAGTTAGATCATCCATGTAGATGATGATGCATTTTCCAACCAAACCTTTAAAATCTATATCCATAGCTCTCTAGAACATGGTGCTTGCATTGATCAAACCGAAAGGCATCCTTCTATAAGCATAATTACCCCAAATTACAGGTAAAAGTGGTCTTTAGTTGGTCTTCTTCTTCAATCATAACCTAATTATATCTTGAAAATCCATCCAGGAAGGACATCTTTTGGGAGCCATTGATGATTTGCAGACCTCATTGAGAGAAGGAAGTGGGTAGTTATCTTTCTCAGAGGCTTTGTTTAAGTTTTAGAAATCTACATAGAGCCTTATCTCTCCATTCTTCTTTCTCATTGGAACCAAGTTGGCCACCCAAGTGGAATGTCTAACAAAGAAGATGATCCTGGCAGATAGTAGTTTCTGCACTTCTTTGTATATCAGGGGTTCCAGCAAGGCATTAATGGCCCTGAGTTTCTACCTGAACAACTTGGAGTTAGGCTTCAAAGGAATAGTGTGTTGAAATATAGATGTGTCAAAGTTCTTAAGATCTTCATAACTCTATGCTATCACATCTATAAATTCCTTCAGTTCTTGAATGATCCCTTCTCTTTCTTCAGGGTAGCAGGCCTTCCTGATAAAAATATTCTTGACTTATTGTTCATCCTTGAGGTTGATAGTATTGTATTTACCACCTTATAAATTATCTTGCATTCTTTTCTTTGATTTCTAATCCATGTTGAACAACCTTTCCAATGTTACTAGGCCTTTGGGAATGTTATTAGTCTTCAGGTTGATGATCTCACTTTCATTGATTTCAAAGGGATCTCAGTCACTTTCATCAATGATTTACATTTCAAAGACACTAGTGTTAGTAATGAAATCAAGAATATGTTTATCATCTTCAAATACCTTAAAGTTTCTGACATTGTCTGGGACTTCTAGACATGGGACTAATTATATTAAAAATATCTTCAATTTTGAACCTGTCATGGGCTCTAGGGTACTGGCTGTTATTTCTAGGGAGTCTGTTGTTTGATTCTTCTATCTAGGTATAGATATTATATCAAAAGCATCAAAATCCTCAATGAGATCCCAAAATCTTTTTCTATAAGAAACTAACCTCTTGTCATGAAAAGCATATCTGTTCCTTACTTGTCTGGTCACTAACTAGGAATTTCCTTGTACCCGTAGTAGTTTCACTCCCTTTTGATGAGCTAACAATAACCCTCTAATTAAGGCTTCATATTCAGACATGTTGTTAGTACAAGGAAACTATAGTCTATAGGATGCAAAGAATGTCCTACCCTTTGGATTTATTAATTTGACCCAGCCCTGCAACCTTGCTTACAGTTTGAGTCATCAAACCTGAGGGTCCATATGTCATTGTTGCAGGAAGGGTACATTTTCTAGATGGACCTTGTCTAAGGAGGCACCTCTTCAAGTTGTTCAGCTATCCTTTTAGTCTCACTGTGTAGGATTGTTACTGTTTCCTTTGCAGATTCCAAAGGCATCTCTATACCTTTAATTCTATCTCATTTAGTTTCATCATCTACTTTTGTCCCTATTTCAATGATGCTAATTGCAATAAGGCATTCATGACAAGATAGTTTAGAATGGGAGTCTTGATGTATCCTGCACCAATTTAGCAGTATGGGCTCAACTATTTGGGTATGCAGACCTATGAACAATTTGTCTTGGGATAGCTTCTGTATGAATTCCTGCAAGTAGTTCTTGTCAGTCTTCTCGATAGTGAGCCCCATCATGATTTCTCTATAGACACCTAAGTCAACATCTACAAAGATCACTTTGTTAGGAGCATTATATTTAGTGATTACATGATTTAACCTAGGCTCACTGAGGACATGAATCTAATTAGAATTTCCCTTCCAAGGAACCCACATATAGGAGAAGTCTATAGCAAAGTAACTTTTCAAACTCCTAGTCCAATCTCTACTTAATAGCATACCATATACCTCAAGAATCTCCACCACCTGGATATCATTGTGACTCTGAATGTGAGGATCTGATACCAACTAAATATGAACATCTTTGACTTCTCCTATAACATTCACTTTTATTTTGTCCACCTGTACCACCTTTCTATTAGTCTTAGTGGGACTGAGGCCGAGCTTCTGACATATAGAATAGGGAATGACATTCCTGGAAGCTTCAAAATAAACCAGACAATTGTGCAGATTCATCCCAGCCATCCTGACACTGAGCAAGAATAGTGGTGCACCTACTTTTTATTTATATAATGTTGTTAAAACATCTTTAGTAGTAGTGTTTTTATTTGTACCTTCCTACTTTGGTTGATCTTCCCCCTGTAAGACTTTGAGTAATGCCTCTCTCTGAGTAGGGCACTCCTATACTACATCCGACATGGACATATTAGCTTTAGTTTTCTTCATGTCATCTACCAGATCATACCTAGTGTTTATTCTCCTTCTCTTACCACGGCTGCTCTTGATTTTATGGTGGTATTAGAGATCTTGAAATTTGGTTTCTCCAACTAACCTAGATCTAGTTAATCTTCTTCATTCAAAAGTCATAGGAAACCTAGGCGAATCCAAATTGATTAGGCCCTCCTTCTAGCGCCAGTTCTATTGATGGATGTTGGCACATCAACTATAAGTAGAATGGATGAAACTCTACACCTAAAAGGTCACCTAATGGTGTTATGATTACCCCAAGGTCCTTGTAAGCTGGGTCACACAAATGTTGGAGTAGCTGAGTGGACAATGTGATTGTTTGTTCAAGGGGCCTGTGTTGGTAAAATCAATTTGGATGTTTGGTAATCTCTAATAGATGAATAGTTCTTTAAAGTTTGGGATTCTAAAACCTACTACTCACTACTTGTGTATAAAAAAAGGAAAAAAAAGGAGACTAGGGTTTAGCATAAAAGAAAATGCAAATAATCAAACAACCTCTGCACCTAGCTTTTCACTTCACATGACAAAGTTAATGAGATCAAATTAAACAAGAAATGGATGAATAGTATGTTGACAAGAGACATTGCTATGCATGATAGGTGTTGTCATTGATGGAAACTAAGTCTACCTTTCACATCCGTATTACATAATCTGTTCATACCAGAAGTCAGAGTGAAGATTCGGTTAAGTCTGGGTAGTCAGAAACAGAGCATGTGACATGGTTTGTTATCTTGGTCCGGATCTCTCTAGTGGTAATTCATAGTGTGTTGTAAATCTGAGAGAGTGATAAGGATTGTTAGACTATCTAAATTCAAAGATTTAGCCTTTGGTAATAAAGGATTCAAAAGTTATAAAGATCTGAGTATCAGGTTCTGGTCAGTCAGCATAGTCAAAAGAAGAATAGGGCAACCTAGTATTTGATCTTGGTCCGGATGTAGAAAAGTTGTTGGATAAGCACCTGGTGATAATCAGTGGTATTGGCTAACATGATTGATGATCTAGAAACATAATTTTTTGGTCTACATTGATATTGGTGCATGGATTCAACTGACATAGCAAAGTGTTTAATAAATGTTCTAAGTTTTCTCTAAGCTGACTGCAGTTGATAAAATTTCTTGATGCATATATATATATATAGCTAATGGATTCGAGTCTTGTGGTGTGAGTGTAATAATATAAGTGAAAAAAAGGTAGAAGGAAGTGCAAAGGTGAAGATCTAAACTCAGATTATGGCAGAATAAGGATGAAGTGTGTAAGATCAGTATTCTATACTTAACTAGAACTGAACTCTTGCATTAGCAGATGTTCATCAGTTCAAACACTCTATAATCTTATTGTAATGATTTCTATAGGCAGTGAGCCTCTTTGAGCAGTAGCCTAAAGGCATGTGACTTCCCCATTTGTAATACATTTAATAGGGTATTAATTATTGTGGACTAACCTCCACCATGGTTTTCCCTTAACTAGGTTTCCACATTAAAAATCTTGGTGTCAAGTGTGTTATTTGTGTTTCTGCTGATGTGTTATTGATTCATCCTTTCATGGTCATAATAATAATAATCTGTAAATAAGTTTTAGAGAAGAATTAATTGCAGCAAGTGTTAAAGTTATGAGACAACTGATTCACCCTCCCTCTCAGTTGTCTGCCCTAATTCCAACAATTGGTATTAGAGCTAGATTCCTTGGAAGAATCTTAACAGCTTGAGGAAGATCTGGGAAGGTATTAAAATGGATTCATACAACCTCCAAGAACAACTTAAACTTGCTTTAGAAGATCTTGATCAATCTAGAGCTGATGTCAGGGAACTACAAGAGAACCTTAAAGATGCTGAAGACTTCATTGAGACCTTAAAAGAAAAATTGAACAGATCCAATGGAAAAAGGAAAGAACTACTTCTTCAACTAGGAAATCAGTATCAAGATAAGGACAAGGATGAGGCCCTGAAAGAAAAGACAAAGGAATGTGAGAAGTTAGCTAAAGAAGTTGTTGTACTAAGACATGAGATCGAATCTGGGGTAATGAGGTTAACCAAAGAAATTGAGGAAAGAAAAAAGACTGAAGAAGACTTGAAACAAACTCTGAAAGAAAGAATAGAAGAATACTGCAAATTGGATGGAATTGCTAGCCATCTAGAGTCTGATCTACATCAAAGTAGAGACAATGAAAAAGAACTTGACAGGCAAATTGTCATTCTCAAACATGACCTAGAAGTTGCAAATGAATATAAAGAGAAATTCAAGATAAGCTCAGCTAAACTTGAGGTGCTACTTGACAGTCAGAAGAAGGTAGATGATAAGCATGGTCTAGGATTTGAGAAAGGTGAAAGCTCTAAATCCAGTCAAAGAAATCCAACAAGGAATCTTAGAAGACCTCTGGTAAGACAACCCAATGCTCAAAGGTATCCATCCTTCAATGGAAGTTGTTTCAAGTGCAATAAATTTGGTCATAGAGCTACTCAATGCAGAAGTAGAGTGAATCAAAGTAGTCCATCCTTCTCCAGTCAATGCTTCAATTGTAAGAGGTATGGTCATAAATCCAATGAATGTAGAAGTATGATAATGAATAACTCTAACAATAGAGGAAATGGTAATTCCTTTAATGGCTATTGTTTTGCATGCAATGGATTTAGACACATGGTCAATCAGTGCAGATCAAGAGGAAATCAATCAAATGGGCAAAGAAATGTTGTGTGCTTCAATTGTAACCAATCCGGTCATTTTGCAAGATTTTGCAGAAGCAGGAATAATGAAAGAAGAGGTCTGGTAAACATAAAACTGGATGAGCAGAGACAAGACAAAGGCAAGGGAAAAATTGATATGAATGAGATCCAGAATGAAATGAGCAAGACATGGGTCAAGAAAAGTGTTATAAATAATAGTAATGAGTTACGCATTGGAATCTATTGCTGACAATTCCTCGGGGAATTGAATTAGGAGCTCTAGCTCAAGGGGAGATGCATTAAAAATCAAATTCCCCTAGCTAGTAAGTGGGTGCCTAAATCTGGCATGATGAGAGAAAATAATTTGGGTTACTACAGATCATTTGAAAGGATTTCCTGAAGAAAAGAAGTGGATATGATGATTTGTAGAGCAATTAAAGGTTGACTGTATGCAGAAATAGTGTAACTAGATGTGTTAGGGCAGAGCATTTATTACAAAGGCAAATTAGGTTTTGCGGAGCATAAAAAGGTCATTCACTCTTTATTTGAATCATTTTGCATTCGAAGAAGAGCAAGAAGAATAGCATCTGACCTGAGATTTCAAGCATTTGAAGTGCAACCGACAAATTTGCCCGCTGACCCTAATTTTGTGAAAAAGGTATTTATCTGCAAAGCTTTGAACTTGTAATCTTTTGCAATAGCTACACCTTTGGTTTTTGATATTACTGAAAGGCCTCGACCCAAATTGAAGAAGCATCCACACAAATTAGTAAAAGTTGACCCATTAGGTGCATTTTCAAGTGTTCCGTATGGTGTGCTACATGTTGAAGATATTAGGGTTTAAATTCATGCGAGCATAGATGAATTTGGGGACTCAAGGTTTGTAGATTTGTTTGAGATTCATCTAAGGGATGAAAATCATGATCTTAAATCCTAGTATAAGGCACTACACGTTAAACATTTCATTCAGATTATAGGGTTTCCAACATTTGATGAAGATGAATGGGTTCGGTATGTTTTAAGCCAAATGCATGATGAGTTTTTGTGGCTATTGAAACCATTCAAAAAAATTACAAAGGATGCTATTAGGATTGTGACTAGGTTGAATTCAACCGGTGGTTTACCCATGCTAAAATCTGTGAAGAACTAGACTATAACTGATGCAACTGGTGCCAAATTTGACAAAAGTCTAATGACTATCAATGATATTATTGATCCGGATGTCAAGTTTGCTTCAGTGGTAATTGGTTACAAAATTCATCATTCCAGTAGGGAGAACTCTGTCTCCAGAATGACCATATATGTTGCATACAAAATGTTAAAGGAAAATGTAGATTATGACTTGTGTGAATTAACCAACTAATTGAGAACTTGAACAAAATCAAGAAAGATAAGAAAAACACCTTTAAATATGGTACATTAGTTCTATGTTTATTTTTTTACTTTATGAATGAGGTACCTAGAGTAAAGGGTGTGCACTAGACTAATGACGAGTTAGTTGATATTCAGATCAAAGATCATCTACACAGCATTGGTGACTATAAAGCATAGAAAATTGCAATCTAGGGATACTTCAATAATTTTTAGAATATGATGCATTCTAGAGAAAGAATCCCTAAATCGGTTGTTGAGAAGTACAAGAATGAAATATATTTTATGGTTAACACTGATTAGTGCTTAATGGAAGCAGTAGAACCCAAAACTGTTTGGATCATGCCCATGGGGTATGAGGTAGATGGAAGAATCTTGAATATGTATGCTCAACACCTTTTGAGCAAGCCAAAAGACACAATAGTTGAAAGATTTGGGACATATGAGGAGCTAAGTGTAAAACTGCATGTTGAGCTCAAAAAACCTGAAATCAATAGGAAATTAAGAAAAGAAGTTGAGCAGTTGGCTGAGAATCTAGGTTTCACAAAGGAAGCTGTGAGGCAATTAAGGGAAAGAACTAAAAAGGCAGAGAAGGAGAAGCGAGATAAGAAACAAGGAAGTATTCTGGTAGAATCCTCCTCCACATCAAGGACTACTAGAAGCTCTGTTGCTGCCTCTGTTCCCCCAAAACTTGCCAATCCTAAGAAACCAAAAGGAGAATCATCTAGAAAAGAAGGTAAAAGAGTGAAAACTAAAGCCACTCAGACATACAAAAGCATGAAAAATGATGAAGAAGAAACTTATTCTAATATTGAGATCAAAGAGTTGAAGGCCTCAGGTACAAATACATCCAAGGTAACTAAGGAGAAGCCCTATGGAAGCAGAAGGGCAAGCAAGAGGTAAAAGACTGAAATATTTGTTGAAAAGCCTACTCTCTTTGTGGATGACATCATCAAATCAGTCACTGTAGATGGAAACTTAAGGCTAATGACTGAATTCTTTGATTATTACAGTGATGCTGATAAGAGGGTCCTAGAGAAAGCAATTGTCAAATATTTGAACATCTACAATAAGGCTTTGATTGAAATAACTTCTGAAATTCCAAGAAGTCTTACAGATATTCTAGAGTTAAGAAAAGAAAATGCAAAAGGTAAATACATTGAGATTAGGAAGCATGTGATGATAAATCTGTGACCTTAGATTACTCTAGATTAGATGAACATGATATTCAAAGAAGTGAAGGATGACTCTAGGAGCAAGAAGAGAATGAATAAACTCATGCTTGGTGAAATAGATGAGATAGTCAAAGATACTCAGGATATTCTCCTAAATTCATGAAAAAGGCATAATCTTCCCATTGTTAAAGAAGAGATTGATGATGGGATTAATCCCTCAATTCCGGATGTTGAAGAATTAAAGATCAATGAGCAGTAAATTGAGTTAGATGAGTCCTCTATTCCAGAAAAGGTAACACTAAACAAGGAAGATGAAAAGATGATAGATGAAACTGGTGATGCAAGAGGTATTCAAACTCCTCTGGATCAATCCAAAGAAGATACAAATATGAATGTTGAATCTGATGATCAAACTAAAGATAATTCATTGAAGAATATGCATCATGAATTAAAAGAAGATAAGGACAAAGAAGCAGAAAAAGTCAAGGAGAAGAATGGAAAAGAGGAAGAGATAGCAAAGATTGATTGTGAGCCCAAGCAGGACAACCTGGTTGATAGCACCAGAAAGGATCAAAATGATGCATCATCATTCTAGGCAAGAGACACTATAGAAGCAGTGAAAGAAATTCTGGAAAAAGACAAACAAATTGATGAAAATCAAGACATTATACAAAGTACAATAAATTTTGATACCTTATCTCTGGTGTAAAAGATAAAGTTGGCATCCATCGCTCAAACTAAGGCCAGAGAAGATATTTTGAAGGTTCACATAGAAGATAGTGAGCTACTTGGTCTTGCATCTGGAATATTGGAGATCATACCCACTTCTTAGAAGGATTGTTTAGCATCCCCCTCTAGACATTTAAAGAACTTGATGAACTTTGTAAGTTCTCATTTTGAATCTCTTGAAAAATCTGAAAAGGTTAAGGTTATAAATGAATTCAATGATAAAATATTTGATGCTCTGAAAGGGATGATTGCACTTGATAGAATTGTACTAGATAATGGTATAAAGAGTATTCAAAATGCTCTTATAGAAGGAGGGAAGGTATATAAATTCTATTTATCATGTCCTAAAGCTATAGAAAACATTAAAACAAAAATAAAGGAGTCTAAAGAAAAATTGTCAAGTGTATCCCAATATTTTGATCCTCTGATAGTATCAATGATGAGCCAAGAATGTCAAACAATCACCCTGATTGAAGAAATAAAGAAACTGATAAAAGAAAAAGACAATATTGAAACAAGGATGAGTGAGCTCTGGGGACTAATTTCCTCCAAAATGGAAACAATGTTTAATGCTCTGACTGAAGCACAAACTGCAGCTCAGGCAAGTGACCCCATTGATCTATGGACAAGAGAGTCACAAGTATTTCTATTCATTGGCCACATATCAATTTTGAACACTATGAAGAAGAGCTGGGATAGTGAGCTAGCACAATTAAAGAACATTTTTGATGATGTACTTAAGTTTATGTAAATAAGACTTAAAAGACTGTTTGTACATATGCAGCCTGGTATGTAGAATTTTGGTATAAATTTTGGTTTGCAGATGAGGGAGCATTGGAGAATAGTAAAAAGCATAAGTGTACTTTGTAAGGGGGAGTTGTTCCTACACTTAGTCATTTTTCACTAAGTGTTTCCATCAATGCCAAAGGGGGAGATTGTTGGCAAAAGACACTACTATGCATGACAAGTGTTGTCATTGATGGCAACTAAGTCTACCTTGCACATACATATTGCATAATCTATTCATACCGGAAGTCAGAGTGAAGATTTGGTTAAGTCTGAGTAGTCAGAAACAGAGCATGTGACAAGGTTCAATATCTTGGTCTGGATCTCTCTGGTGGTAATTCACAGTGTGCTGTGGATCTAAAGGAGTAATAAGGATTGTCAATACTATCAAAATTCAGACATTTAGCCTCCGGTAGTAAAGGATTCAAAGGTTATAAGGATCTGAGTATCAGGTTCCAATCAGTCGGCATAGTCAAAAGAAGAACAGGGCAACCTAGTATTTGATCTTGGTCCGGATGCAGAAAAGTTGTTGGATAGGTAATTGGTGATAATTAGAGGTATTGGATGAGATGATTGATGATCTGGAAACACAAGTTTTTCATCTGCGTTGATATTTGTGCATGGATTCAGCTGACAGAGCAAAGTGTTTAATAAATGTTCTAAGTTTTCTCTAAGACGACTATAGTTGATAAAATTTCTTGATGTGGATATATATATATAGCCAATAGATTCAATTCTTGTGGGGTGAGTGTAATTGTATAAGTGCAAAAAAGGTAGAAGGAAGTCTGAAGGTGAAGATCTAAGTTCAGATTATGGAAAAATAGTAAACAGGGCAGAATAACGATGAAGTGTGTAAGATCAATAGTCTGTACTTAACTGGAACTGAACTCTTGCAATAGCAGATGTTGTTCATCAATTCAAACACTCTGTAATCTTCATGTAATCATTTCTATAGGTAGTGAGCCTCTTTGAGCAGTGAGCCTGAAGGCATGTGCCTTCCCCATTTGTAATACTTTTAATAGGGTATTAATTTTTGTGGACTAACCTCCACTGTGGTTTTCCCTTAACTGGGTTTCCATGTTAAAAATCTTGGTGTCAAGTGTGTTATTTGTGTTTCTGCTCATGTGTTATCGATTCATGCTTTCATGGTTATAATAATAATCTGTAAATAAGTGTTAGAGAAGAATTAATTGCAGCAAGTGTTAAAGTTTTGAGACAACCGATTCACCCCCCCTCTCAGTTGTCTTCCCTAATTCCAACACAATATTCCACACAATCATGTACATTGCAAGTGCAAGATTCTAAGGAAAGAGAGTAGAAGAATAGGAATATGAAAACACCATATTACATGCACATAATTCAAACCCCATCCAAGTATAAGATCCATCAACATAAATCATGTGCAAGAAAAAGAAAACATAGATACATTACCACCAACGGACAGGGACACATGAATAATCAATATGTCTTCTTATTAACTGACAATATCATGGAATATTACTAATGACCAGGATTCCCACACCCTAAATGCATATCAAATTTACCCCTTACATGCCATGAGAATTACAAAGTTGCATGCCCAAGCACACATACTCTATGTTCCCCCTTTTACAAATGACCAAAAATCCTCTTTTTATATGAGGTTCCTTCTATTTACACTTTACAATCCTATCTAAGTTAGCCTGGATAGTGGTGTCATACATAATTACTCCCGAAGGTAAGTTCGGTCTTACCTCACAACCAATTTTGAAATACAATAGGAAAAAAATAATTAATGAATGATAGTGAAAAATAAGGATATTATGCCCCTTCTGGAAACTGGATTTGAAAATTTAATGTAGCCTCTTGAATGTCACTCATACTAGGCCCATTGTGATATTTAATCTTGGTTTTCTATGATTAGGTAGAATGTTTGAGCTTTTCCTGAACACTAGCCAAATCAACCAAGTGTCCTTAAAATTGTGTACCTAAGGCCTTTAGCCTCATTAAGTTGTCTATACCCTGCACTGACAGTTACTGCTAGAAGATGGTAGAGAACTCCTTTATGATTCTAGCTACATGAAGGACTAATAAGGTATCATCTTTGAACTTGCATGGGATAGAGATAATAAGAGCCTCCACCTTTCCTGAACCCTGGCTAGTTGCATCAACCTTCACCTATATTTTAGCATCACACTTTTGCAGTATCTTGACCCTGAGCTTCCTAATATTTTTCCACTCCTAGATCAACTTTATCCAAGACTCAGATTGTAAGAGTGTACTTTGAGGGATGACCTCCATATTTTGCAAAATAGGGAGGTATTCTTCCCAAAATAATAATTCCTCCTCAATGCTGCCCTTCAAAGTCTCAACCACCTCCAACTCCCTTTCAATGGAGTGATATATCTTTAGATCTTCCTTGATAGTTCCATTCCCAAAGGTCTCTATTGATTTTTTCTGAGAAGTTTCTATAGGGAGAATTCCCAAGGGATCCATGATTTGACCTTATTTGGTCATGGCCTGTAGTAATGTTGGCGTAGGAGCATTGGAGTTAATGGGACCTACTAGGTGTGTAACATAAGCAGACAATTGTGTTACTTTTTAAGTTCTTCTTTGGTCACTTCATCTTTCTTCATCCTATCCAAAATGACCATGACCACATTAGTCAATGCATGCTTATCTCCCTCATTGGTTCTAGAGCCGAGGACAACCTATTGAATATTATAGTCTTCAGAGGTCATGGATGCCTCCTCTTTATCTACCAATGGGGTAGCCACTTGAGCAATCCTTACCCCTTTCTCATTGACAGTGATGTAGGAAAGGGTTCTGTCCCTCTTTGTTTTTGGGGGAGCCCCCAAAACTTCTACAACCCTAGCCAAATCATCTTCCTCCACATAAGTCCTCTTTCTCTTCTCCATAGTCCTATTGAGCTAGATTGGAAGGCTTGTCTCTGACATTGTATCTTTTGGAGGAGATGGAGCAGACGATGCCTATGTAGGAGATGGGGACCTTGTGGGTGAGGGAGTCAATACAACTATTTTCCTTGACTCATCAGACTCCTAGCCTGATTCCTCCTCAAGGGCTAAGGTAACACCCTCAATATTTCCCACATGTGGTGCCCCCCTATTTTGCAAGTCTTCTTCATGTTTTCCTTTCTTGTTTTGATCTCTGTTGACCTCCTCTTCATTTGATGGAGTATCATCACCTTTAGGTTGCTTCTCCCTTATCAATTTATGTACAAGGGGCACCCTAGTGCTATGTGTAGTAGGTGGAGGAGAAGTTTGTAGTGGTGCAGAGGATAGAGGCTAGCTAGGTGGAAGTTGTGAGGGTAGTGAAGTTGATGATGGTGGGGGTGATGGGATGGATGTTTTCTGAAGAGGATATGATGGAGGGGACATGGATGAAGAAGTAAGATTTAACTCTATTGAAGAGGCAGTGGATAAGAGGATAGGTGGAGTTGTAGACAATGGGATGGAGGTGATGGTTGGAGTAGGTGTTGAGGCCACTATTACATTTTTAGTGGTAGGAGTGGGGACCCTTCTGTAGAGTTTTCAGGCCAGTGGAGTGATGTCTTCCTCCTCTTTATCAGATTCAACATTCACAGCCCCCACCTTATGCTTCCCCTTGGTCATAGTAGGGTCTTTTAGCTCCTTGGCCTTATTACTTGCCTTATCCTTCAGAGCTGTAGAGTGCACACCCTTTTGTATTTTCTTGTTCTTTGAACCTTTAGCACCCTTACTAGGAGAGGGATTGATCATGGGATAAGGTTTCTTCAATCAGGCCCTAGTCCTTTTAATCACATTCTTAGCCCTATTTTCAATAGAAGCATCTTCTATCTGATCCCATCTGATAGGGTCCAAGGGTTGGCTATAAACCTTCTTTTCTTCATAGGAGGGATCTAGTAGAGCCCCATCTTCGTTCATCCCCTTTAGAACCTTGGGGAGTCCTCAGATGTTCAATCCTTTCACCAAATGGAGGCTCAACCTAAAGTAATCCCTCTTCCTCACTTCATGATTGTCCATGTAGTTTTCCCAATGATCCTCCAGTGCATATTCATGGATATACCAACAATCAATCAGAGGACTGACCCATCCAATAGGGTCGAATCTGCTCCTTAAATTGTCAAAAGCACCCAAGGACAAAGAAGCTAACTCCACCTCTGCATGCCAAGCATTAATTATGTTTTGATAAGAGTATTCCCCTACCTTGATGGGGAATTGAAAGCTATACTTGTGCTTACTTGATATCAACTCGTATACTTCAACCACCTACCTACAGATTTCTAACAAGATGATTTGGTCACCTGGGTACCTGGGTAGCTTGTATGAAGCTTTGTCAAAGCCCCTTACCTAAATGTAGATGAAAGTTTGGAATTGTATGCACCAACTGCCCCAATGGGCCAACTCATCTGTAGCTTCCACCGACAATCTCTGGGATTAATCATGTTCCATTCCTTTGATAACTGCATATACAAAAGCATCATTGACAATGTAGAAGTTCTTCATGCTTGCCTTGAGTTCCAACTGGGGAAAATGCTCATACACCAAGACTGCACCTTGTTGGAGGGAGCCCACTTGTTTTAGCCTAAGAAAACTAGCTCAGTAAGCCAAGAGGTAGACTATATAGGAATTCATGTAGAACTCCTTTATCTCCATTACCTTTGACAACTGGTCATTCAACTTATCATTGATAAAAGTACCCCAGTATAACCTCTTACCATCCACAATCTTCATGTTGAATTGGCACATCTAGGGGTATCACTTGTTTGCTGATGGAAGTCCAAACACATTGCTGAGGAGGATAATGAACCTTCTCCCATCTTTCTTGAATTCACTGCTTGGCTATATGGGCACCATTTTCAGGGGATGTTTCCTTTGAGTGATTAAGAGGTGTTGATTCATGTAGCTAATGGCACTCCTTGTCCTAGTACTATAGAAAGTCAGGGCCATGTTTTCAGTGATCTTATCATAGTCAGCATATGTTTGAAGGCCAAAGACCTTCTCAATCATGTCAGGTTTGAAGTTTAGGAACACATGCCCTGAGGGACCAATTATCTTTCTACTCACTGTCTTGTACCACTAAGCACATGCCATGACTAATTCTAGAGCTTGCACTGAAACTAGGAAAGAAACCTCCTAGAGTAACCTCGTGTTCCTAATGCATTAGGTCTAGAATGACTTGTTTGCTTCTCCACACAGTTGCTCCAAATATCCCCAAGGGTCAGGATACCTGAGGTTTGTGTCCTTGATCTTTGGATATGGGTTAGTCACCTTTATGGGAGGTAAGTACCCCTTGAATTCTTGCTTAGCATCTCCCACTGGTGGAACTTCTGCCATCTTCCTCCATACTCAATCTATCAACAATGGTAGGCCTATTCATTGGACTAATCATAGTTAGTCCAATTCAATAGTTAGTTGAGAGTATTGCAATCAAAAGCTATTACAAATATATAAATAAATACCAAATATGAATTTCTTGGTGATTTTCAGAGATCAAAGATCGGGCCTTACCCCTTCTTTTAGGTTGAGGAAAAGGAGAAGGGTCAAAGTGGAAGGCCCAACGATGAAGTCTAGATTATATGTGAGCATTAGTTATCAAATTTTGGGATGCAGGGGAGCCTTAGACATCCTTCTCAAAGTAGTGGGTAATCTGAAAGGTGCATCACCTAAACTCCAGTATAGGTTAGGTAATCAGGATTCAGAAGCCAGGGCTGACTCTTGTTAAGCTCAAATAGGAAGGTAAAGCCTAGGAAGCCCGACACCTGAATTCCAGTATCGGTTAGGTAATTAGGAGTCAAAAGGTGGGGCTGACTCTTATTAAGCTCAAACTGGAAGGTGAAGCTTAGGAAGCCTGACACCAACATCATTACTATAGTGAGAACCAATAGGGATCAGTGCCACTCTCTGATCCCTTCAAAATTGAAGGAGGAAATCACATAACTCTGAATGGAGCAAGTCTGAAAGAGACTAAGTATGGTTAGAAAGATATCTCAGGATCAGGATGCACCTTCCAAGATGCCCAAAATGGAGGGTGGAAGGTTGGGAGTCCGATCTTTGCCACTCCACAAACTTAGGTATTATCAAACAAAGGGTCGAAGACCAAAACAAAGTCCTACCCAATGCTAAAAAAGAATAAAGGTGAATCCAACGTCATCCAAACAACCTCGAAAGGTGGGTCAGGAATTAAAAATGGATTTGATAGTGCAATAGAAGGGAAAAATGATAAAACCCTAGCACCAAAAATAAGAGCATATACAATGTGAAAATGAGGAATAAGATCAAACCCAAATTAGCAAGCATGGCCAGTCATTGATTTTTTCAACAAAACACACTTATACATAACTACAAATCTAAAGATGATGTTTAAAACTAACCTAGAAAAGATGATTGTGGTATTATGGTGAAGTAGTCTTATATCAAAGCCCACTCACAAAATAGCT
Organism: Cunninghamia lanceolata; assembly: GCA_027924645.1. Classification (NCBI taxonomy): domain Eukaryota; kingdom Viridiplantae; phylum Streptophyta; class Pinopsida; order Cupressales; family Cupressaceae; genus Cunninghamia; species Cunninghamia lanceolata. Next base: position 4,497,601 of record BSBN01001020.1, on the reverse strand, counting down.
ACCACTGTTGTCAATCTGTTTGAGATTTGCACACTATCCCCAGGGAGTGCAAAAGGGAAAGCAAATAACAACAGGGAGTGTAAATGAAAATCAAAGCAAAGAAAAATGAGGGATAAATGAGTCTTAAATCTCTATAAAGGGGTCATTTACACACACAAGAGAGTTTCCATTAATGTGGTGCTCAGGGTAGGTGGAGGGAAATAAAATCCCGCCCACCAAGGTCTGCCTCTCAGGCAAGCTGAAGTGCCAACCACTAAAGTGATGAAGGTGATCTATCACCCCCGCACTAGTATCCTTAGGGATGAGATGTTAGGGATTCCTTTACAATAATACCGAGATGACTAACCTCAACAAATAGATAGGCACGTAGTTAAACCGATGAGGCACAAAAGGTAATGTCAGGGTTTCAAGGATGTTTCTACTATCATACTAGCACAACAAACCCCGAAATCCTGATGAAGTAGCAAGGGATCTTGACACTAAGAGTAAACACTCCAATGTATAATCATACTCAAAACCTACCCAATAAAGTGAACCCAATGGAATACAAAGGTAAGGTGTGGGGGTTTGGGCCTACCCCTTCCAACATGCAAAATGACATATTTTGAAAGCCCAAAAAACATAAAATCACTTAAAAGACTAAGGACCAAGCCAACATTAAGTCCAAAACTCATTGATTTTAGGTAAAGCACATCAAAGCACATGAAGGCACTAGAACATATAGGTGAAATCAAATCTAAGGAGAACCCATTGACTCACTATCTAGGGACTAGAAGGTCGTCAAATTGATCTGATAAAGCCTGAGATCCTGTAATACTTGAAGTAAGAAAAGAAGGGGGTCCATGTTTTGAAGCAAAATGGGGTGTGTTGTGTAGGGCACAATAGGTCTCTTCCTAGACATGACCCTACTTTAGAGTGAAGGAAGTTCAAGGATTTGCATTTTAACTACTTTAAAATGCAAGTGAATTATCACGTGCTTGTTGAATTAGGTTTGGACAACTGAGAGAGGGGGTGAATCAGTTGTCACACAATTTAACAATTTCTTTCTCTTAATCTTCCTTTACAACTTATAATCAAATCAATGATGTAAACATTTCAGCATTAATCAATAACACATGAGCAGAAACATAAATAATACACTTGACACCAAGATTTTTGATGTGGAAACATGGTTAAGGGAAAAACCATGGTGGGGGTTAACCCAAAAAGATTATATTCTATTAAAAGTATTACAATGGGGAATGCACATGCATTCAGGCTCACTGCCTAGAGTTCACTGCTCAAAAGAAGGCTCACTACCTATAAAAAAGAAGAGTTACAATAAATTTGAACTGATATTTGGCATCTATCAATGCTGGAGTTCAGTTCTAGTTAAGCATAGAAAACTAACTTGATACACTTCATCCTTACTCTACTCCTCTTACTATTCTACTAGCATCTGAACTTTGATCTCTACTTTTTTTTGCAATTACTCCATAGTGACAACACACACACACCAAAATCATCCAATTCCATCAGATATATATATCCACAACATGATCTACAATCATTTTACTAGTCAGCTTCAAGAACATTTAAAACTTTGTAGAGTACTATACTCTATCAGCTAGATCCATTTATAATATGATATGCAGATCAAAACTTGCACTTGTAAATCATCAATAATGTCAGCTATCATTACTTATCATCACCAATTACCCAATAAACAAGTTCTATACATCCAGAATTAAGATCATTCACAAGGTCGGCCTGTTCTTCTTCTGTTTGTTCTGTCAAACTGAAACCCAATACTCATAAGCTAATATCTTTTGAGTCCATCTCTAGAGGACAAAACTCTAGATTTATAGTGTCTTAATAATACTTACAACTACATCAGATCTGCAGTAAACCATGCCTTTCCACCGGATAGATCCAGACCAGGATACCGGACCTTGTCACTTGCTCTGTTCCTGATTGCCCGGACTTAGACAAATTCTAATTTTGACTTCTGGTGTGAACAAATTATGTTATGTGGATGATTGGGATGATCTTAGTTGCCATCAATGACAACACATATCATGCCTAGCAATGTCTCTTGCCAACAATCTCCCCCTTTGGCATTGATGAAACACTTAATGAAAAATGACTAAGTGTCAAAAGTAGCCCCCCCTTTGCTTGTGCTTCATACTATTGTTCACACTTCTTTCTGGTGCTCCCCCTTAGTTGGATTCCTCATTTTTCACTAATCTTAACTCCCCCTTTGACATCAATGGCAAAGGGTGGGATCCTCAAGCCAAAATTCTCCAAAAATTTGTATATAGGACCACATATGTACAACTAATCATTAGGTTCTATTCACATGAACTTGAGAATATCTGCAAAACTATTTTTCAATTGCACAAGTTCAGAAGCCCAAGTTCCCTTTATTCCATCCAAAATTGAGATTTGTCCACTCAACAAAAATACATATGCTTCTGCCTTTGTCAAATCTGAAGGATTACTTGTCTGAAGTGCAGTCTGAGCTTCTAATAAGGCATTAAACATGGTTTCTAACTTAGGGGCAATCAATTCCTAGAGCTCACACATTCTCTTCATAATGTTACTTTTTTCTTTACTGAACCTCTTTATCTCATCTATCAAGCTAATTACTTGACATTCCTAACTTATAGGCAAAACTGTTAGAGGATCAAAAATTTGAGAAAGATTTGACAATTTCTATTCTTGCTCCTTTATCTTCTTCTCAATATCCTCACTAATGTTGGGCCATGATAGACAGAATTTGTACATATCTCTTCCATCATTTAAATCATTTTGAATACTCCTTATGCTAATGTTGAGTATCATCCTATCATTTCCTATTAGATTCTGTACTTCACTAAATTTCTTATCCAGAAACTCTTTTCGGACCTTTGCCTCTGTAGATTTTTCAAAGGATTCAAAATGAGTATTTACAAAACTTACAAGATTTTTTAGATGTCCGGAGGGGGAATTAGATGGACTCCTCTGGTAGGAAGGCATTAACTTCTCCAAAATCTTGATTGCAAGCCCCAGTAGCTCATTATCCTCTATGTGGGACTAACAACTTTTCTCTAGCATTTACTTGGGTGAATGATGCTATTTTCATCAATTGAATGGGAGAGAGAGCATCTGGATTGGTTAGACTTTGAAGTAGTTCAGGCTCATCAAGCTCAATCATCTCTTTTTCAAGACTTTTCATTGCATCTGCAGTATCTCTTGCAACATTTTCTGAATCATCCATTTGTTCATCAAAATTTTTAGCATCTATTTTAGGTGCTTCAACATTTACACCATCTTCTTTTTCTTTGTCTTGGTTTTCTTCCTTCTCTTCCTCTACTTTATCATTTCTTGTATCACTTGCAGGTGAAATATTTTCTCTGTCTTCACCAAGTTCACTACCTAATCTGGAGGGGTCTGTATAGTAGCAATATCCTCTTCTTTTCTAGAAAGATCAGGTGGAAGAGTTTCTTTTGCATCAATTATTTTGTCTATCATTTCTATGTCCTCCTGATTGACTTGTTCCTCTTTTGAAAAGAGGCTTCACCAAACTTAGATTGTTGCTTAATGATGTTCTTTTCCTCAACTTCTCCAACATTCAAATTTGATGAATCAAATCCAACATTAGTCTCTTCATAGATTAACTCCGGAGGATCTAAATTAACACCTTGGTCATCAATTCCCTTATTAATCTCTTCTTCTGGAGCTTCCTGTTCCGGAATTAGAGAATTGTCTTTTTAAACTTGTTTCTTTGAAATAATATAATATTTATCCTTGTCTAGGGCCTTTCTCAAAATTTCCTCTGTTTCTTTTGCAATTTCCTTAGTTTTACCAAGCATTAGATTGTTCATCCGAACCTTACTTCTAAATTTTTCTTTAACTTCTTTGAGGATTTTATCTACTTCTCTTCTAGTCATTACAGGACACAAAGTAGAAAGGACATACTCTTTGAGTTCTAGATCTTTAGCCTTGGCTATTTCTTTCCTCATTTCCAGTACTTTCCTTAAACCTTTAGGAAGTTCTTGTAAAATTTCCAATAGGGGTCTATTGAATTTGTTCAAATATATGATACTGGCATCTTCCAAAATTTTCTTATTTGCTTGATCAAAATTATCATAGTAAACTCAGATAGGCTTTAAGTTTCCATGAACAGTGATTGTTTTTACAATTTCATCAATAGTCATAGCGATCTTACTAGTTACTTGTTTTTTACTAGTCTTAATGCTTCTGGAAGGCTAGTCTTTAGAAGTCTTCAAAGTTCTAGCTTTCTTGGATTTTATTTCTTTAACTTATTCATCTGTCTCTATCTCCTCATCATCTTTTGTGCCCACACTCGTTCTTATGGCTTTTGTTTTCTTTCTCTTACTTGCTTCACCAGATGGTCTAACTTCTAGATTTGTAGTTTTAGGAGGAATAGAAGTAGCAGTAGAGCTTCTAGTAGTCCTTGAAGTGAAGGATGGTTCCACTGGAGCATCTTCTTGTTTCTTGTCCTATTTTTCTTTTTCAGCCTTCTCAATTCTTTCTCTATTCTATTTCACTGCTTCCTTGGTTAGGCCAATGCTCTTAGCATACTTTTCAACTTGCCTCTACACTTTCCTCTTGGTCTCTAGCTGTCTAAGTTACACATGCAATTTTAGACTCAGCTCCTTGTAAGTTCCAAACCTCTCCACAGAGGTATATTTAGGTGTTCTTAGAAGATGCTAAGCATACATATCCAAAACTCTTTCATACACCTCATAACCCATAGGCATTATCCAAACTATCCTTGGTTCTATAACTTCTATCAAGAACTGATCTGTGTCAACCATGAAACATATGTCATTTTCATACTTCTCCACAATTGTTTTAGGGATTCTCTCCCTTACTTGCATTAAACTTTGGAAGTTTTTGAATTAGCTCCAAATGGTAGTCTTTTGGGCTTGGGAGTCACTGAGATTGAGAAGGTGATCTCTTATTTGCCATGCTACTGGCCTGTCAATTGTCCAATACACACCTTGAATTCTAAGTACTTCATTCATAAAATAGAAGAACAAACATATAATCAAGGAACCATATTTGAAGGTATTTTTCCTATCTTTCTTTATTTTGCTCAGATTCTCAATCAACTAATTCTGTAGTAGTTCACAAAGATCATAATCAGCATTCTTCTTTACTATTTGATAGGCTACATATATTGCAGTTCCAGAGATAGAATTTTCCCTGCTGGAATGGTAAATCTTGTATCTAATCACCATGGAGGCAAATTTAACATTAGGTTCTATGATATTATTGATGATCATTGCCCTTTTGTCAAACTTGGCACCGGTAGCCTCAGTCACTGTCTGGTTTTTCATGGCTTTCAGCATGGGTAATCTGTCGGAGGAATTTAACCTAGTTATAGTCTTGATAACATCCTTTGTAATCTTAAATGGTTTCAATAGCCACATGAACTCATTATGTATTCATCTCAAGACATATCAAACCCATTCATTTTCATCAAATATTGGAAACCTAATGACTTGCAGAAAGTGTTTTCTTTCTAGGGCTTTGTATTCTGGTTTCAATTTATGGATATCATCAGTTAAGTAGTTGTTGAGCAAATCCAAGAGTTTTAGGTTTCTAAATTCATCCATGTCATAGTGGATGTATGCCCTAATATCTTCAACATGTAAAACCCCATATGGAACACCCAAAAAAGCACCTAGCAGTTTGACTTCAACAGATTTGTAAGGATTCTTCTTAAATTCAGGATGGGGCCTTTCAGTGACATCAACAACTAAAGGTGTAGCCATTTGTAGAGATTGAGAATTCAAGAGGTTTCGTAGAAAATATAAATACCTTATTCCACAGGTTAGGGTTTTGCTTGAGGATCCTCTTCATACTTCAATTCTTAAGAATTCTCAGCTTAGAGCTTGTTCACTCCTTCACTTCTTGCTTTCTTCTAGTGCAAAGTGATTTGTCTAGGGAATGTATGACCCTTTTATGCTCTAAAGTGCTTAATTTGTCTTTGTAATAAATGCTCTTCCCTAGTACATCTGATTACTCTATTTGTTCATGAAATATTTTGTAATTTTCCATATCCACCTTTTTTCTTCAGGAAATCCTTCCAAATAATCTAAAACAATACAAGATCTCTTTTCTCACTATGCTAGATTCAGGCACTTACTTACTGGCTGGGGGATTTTGATTTTTATTGCAGTTCCCCCTGAGCCAGAGCTCCTAATTTAATTCCCTAAGGAATTATCTGCACCAGATTCCGATGCAGACCCATCACTATGGTTCACAATTACTTTCTTGACCCATGTCTCACTTGCTTCATTCTGGATCTCATTCTCTTCAATTTTTCTTTTGCCTTTGTCTTGTCTCTGTTCATTTGATTTTTTGTTTACCGGACCTCTTCTTTCATTAGTCCTACTTTTGCAGAATCTTGCAAAATGACCATATCGGTTACAATAGAAGCACACAACATTTCTTTACCTATTTGATTGATTTCCTCTTGATCTGCACTAATTGGCCATATGTCCAAATCTATTACATGCAAAGCATTTGCCATTGAAGGAATTCCTATTTCCTCTATTTGATGAGTTATTCATTATAATACTTCTGCATTCATTGGATTTATGACCATACCTCTTACAATTGAAGCATTGTCTAGAGAAGGATGGATTATTTTAATTTACTCTATTTTTGCATTGAGTGGCTTTATGACCAAATTTATTGCACTTGAAACAATTTCCATCGAAAGATGGATACTTTTGAGCATTAGGTTGTCTTACTAGAGGTCTTCTAGGTCTGTTTCTTCCATTCCTTGGTTGAAAGTTTCTTTGTCCAGATCTAGAGCTTTCACCTTTCTCATATCCAAGACCATGCTTGTCATCAGCCTTTTTTTGACCCTCAAGTATTGCTTCAAGTTTAGCTGAACTTATCTTAAACTTCTCCTTGTATTCATTTGCAACTTCTAGATCATGTTAGAGAATGACAATTTGTCTTCCAAGATCTCTTTCATTGTCTTTGCTTTCTTGTAGATCAGACTTTAGATGACCAGCTATACTGTCCCATCTGTAGCATTCATTAGTTCTTTCTTTTAGAGTTTGATTCAAATCTTCTTTAGTCTTCTTCCTTTGCTCAATTTCTTTGGTAAACCTCATTGCCTCAGATTCCATCTTAACTTTTAGAACAGCAACTTCTTTTGACAGCTTCTCACACTCCTTTGTCTTTTCTTCCAAGGCTTCATTCATGCCATTTTCTTTAGTTAAACTGGATAAGTACAGAAGTAGCTCCTTATTCCTTCCCATAGACTTCTTTATTTATCTTTTAACATTTCAATAGTATCATTAGCATCCTTGATTTCAACTTTTAGATTAGATATTTCTGCTTTGGACTGATCAAGATCTTTTAGAGCTAGCTGAAGTTGATCTTTGAGTGAACCCATTGAAAACTCCTTCCAAGATCTTTCCTCAAGTTGTTAAGCTTCTTTTAAGGAACCTCACTCTGATACCAATTGTTGAATTAGGTTCAAACAACTGAGAGGGGGGGTGAATCAGTTGTCACACAATTTAACAATTCCTTTCTCTTAATCTTCCTTTACAACTTATAATCAAATCAATGATGTAAACATTTCAGCATTAATCAATAACACATGAGCAGAAACATAAATAATACACTTGACACCAATATTTTTGATGTGGAAACTTGGTTAAGGGAAAAACCGCGGTGGGGGTTAACCCACAAAGATTATACTATGTTAAAAGTATTACAATGAGGAATGCACATGCATTCGAGCTCACTGCCCAGAGCTCACTGCTCAAAAGAAGGCTCACTGCCTATAAGAAAGAAGAGTTACAATAAATTTGAACTGATATTTGGCATCTATCAATGCTAGAGTTTAGTTCTAGTTAAGTATAGAAAACTGACTTGATACACTTCATCCTTACTCTCCTCCTCTTACTGCTCTGCTAGCATCTGAACTTTGATCTCTGCTACTTTTTGCAATCACTCCATAGTCGCAACACACACACACCAAAATCATCCAATTCCATCGGATATATATATCTGCAAGATGATCTACAATCATTTTACTAGTCAGCTTCAAGAACATTTAGAACTTTGTAGAGTACTCTGCTATGTCAGCTAGATCCATACATAATATGAGATGTGGATCAAAACTTGCACTTGTAAATCATCAATCATGTCAGCTATCATTACTTATCATCACCAATTGCCCAATAAACAACTTCTATACATCTAGAATTAAGATTATTCACAAGGTTGGCTTGTTCTTCTGTTTGTTCTATCAAACTAAAACCCAATACTCAGAAGCTAATATCTTTTGAGTCCTTCATCTCTGAAGGACAAAACTCTAGATTTAGAGTGTCTTAACAAAGCTTACAACTACCTTAGATCCATAGCAAACCATGCCTTTCCCCGGATAGATCCAAACCAGGATACCGGACCCTATCACCTACTCTATTATTGATTGCCTAGACTTAGACAATTATGATTCTGACTTCCAATGTGAACAAATTGTGTTATGTGGATGATTGGGATGATCTTAGTTGTCATCAATGACAACACCTATCATGCCTACTAGTGTCTCTTGCCAACAATGCTTGCGTTTTAAAGTAGTTAAAACATGCTCGTGTTATAATACGCTTGTGTTCTAAAGTAGTTAAAATGCGCTCGCATTATAACGTGAGCATATTTTTGCCTACAAAGGATAATTCCAAACATAAGGGTTGGAGGTACCTTTTGGATGCCAAGGACATGTTTTTAACAAAAGTTAGAAAATTGGACTAAATATCGTGCGTGCTCCCCCTATGGTTTACACGTTTTTCAATGTCAATACGAAAAAATGCCAGAATGAATTCAAGTTTTTTATTAGCTTTCCAACCATGCATTTTTTCAAAAATTTGATACCATTAAGGTTTCCATCTTCAAGTTATTTTTCTAATGTGTTCTTTTTTTGAGAAAACCTATGTCTAGTATTTCTGGTGTCATTTTTTACATGTTTATTGAAATTTGAAACAAATTACATTTTTAGATTCTAGACTTAATTCTATACCCATTGAAAAAAAATTGATTTTTGATTAGTTTTCAAAAAAAATAGGGGGGAGCACGCTCAAATTTTCATTTTTCAGGATGTGTCCACTTTGAAAATTTATAAAAATATTAATAGAAAAAATAGGCATAAACTATGTGGTGTTAGCTAATTTTCCACTAAAGCGATTAGTCTAATACTTAAAAAAGTCAACATTTTAGGGGGAGCACACCAGACACTATTATATTTTTCTAATAAAAATAGGAGCACTTTGTCTGCTTCCTCTAATTAAACCTCTTAATCTCCAGCATTTTTAGAAAAAAATAGTAGTTTTTAAACTAGACTTAGAGCACTACAAAACTTAGTTTTATCACATCTTTTAATTTTGAGCATGGCTATCTTCAATTTCTCATGCAAGATCAGTTTTTCTGATTTCAAAAAAAAGTGGGCACTTATGACCCCCTTTTGGTCCCCCATTTCCATGCACATACCCATATCCCAAATGGGTTTTAGATGCATTCTTTTTTTTCTTTGTCTTCTATAGGACTTATATTGTGGAGTCAGTTGTGAGGACGAGTTTGAGGAGTATAGGGCATGGTTAGTGACTATGGGTTGATTCTCTAGTTGTGGAAATAGATTTTGGTATAATCTTCTTTCCAATTGAGAAGCTAATACCTTTCAAATTTTTTGATTTCTTGTTGTTGTGTTTGAACATGGGGTTGAACAGTTAGATGTGGGAAGATATTTTCTAGATGGGGATTTAGAATGCAAAGATCGAGATGATACATAGCTTAAGCACTTCGTTTGTGTTAGAAAAACATGGTCTTTAGTGTTATTTTACATGATGTAAGATAGAGGATATGAGCTACATCCTTTATGTAAGTGCATTCGGTAGTCTATTATTGTTTGTTCCTAACTAGATATTGCCAAACCAATGAGAGTTCTAAAAAGGTAAATGTGTCCATGTTGGACAAGGAGTATTATATTGTGGTGTAGAGGGTCTTTAGGTATCTTTGTGACACATATATGTGTTGGATTTACTACCTTGGAGGATAGACCTTGAGTAAGATAATGGATATACAAGAATTTTATGGGTAGGAGATGTGAATAATAATTAGTTTACCTGAGGGTATGCAGTTAACTTGTTTTGTGGTATAGATGGTCAGATGATTGATTGATAGGTTATGGCTTCTTTTTCAACTACACTTTCACAAGAAAATTCTATAGTAGATACTCAAGCCTATAAGGAGGAGATTTGGCTTTGAGGAGTGTGTTTAGATAAGGGTTAGAAGCAAGATTTAGTGTGATGTTAGAGTGTCACTAGCATGACAGAGAACCCTACTTTTGATGTGTAGTTACAATACATTGATGTGTATGTCTATATGTTTAATTTGCTTTGGTGAAGCCCACAAGAACAAAGAAGTGCAGATGATGTCAAATGGATATCAAGATGTTTTTCCCTTTGCAATGAGGTTTCCTATGGTTGGCCCTTGACAAGTTTGGCTCCATATGAAATAATAAAACAAATGGGAGAATGTTGGGAACGTGTTGTACACCTTGAGTATCAAAATATTTTATATTTTACAATTCAGAAATATTTTCTTAATGGAGTTTTCATTTGACATTGTGAATGTATTTAATATGGGTAGCAAATTAGGGGGTCATGGTTTAGTGAGCATATGGTCAATTGGTCATATTGAAGGAATGAATTTAATGTTTTTTGGTTAATTATAAGTTGCATTCAATATTATAAAAACATTTAATGCTTGGGGCACATGTTGCAAGTCAACTTAGTTTGAGAGAGAAAATGGACTACTATGGAGATGCTTGTACATTAATTATTTGTACATTAGGTGCATTAATTATTTTACTTAGGGTATTAAATAATGGTGGCAAAGGTGACTAGGACACTTCTATTGAGTTTTTTCTTTCCTATTGTCCTCTTTTCTAAAAATAGGAGGCTTCAAATAGATTCATTTATCACTTGATCATCTTGTACTTACTCATTGTGAGTGGAGCTTAGAGCTTGGGTTGGGTTTCTAGTTAAGGAGATCTTGAGAAACATCATGGACTGGAATTTTTATCTCTCATTTATTCTTACATTGGTCTCATGAGGATAGCAATAATGTTTTCTCACTACTACAAAATGTCACATTTTTTAGAGAGTTGATCTCCATGTTAAGGTTTGGAGCCTAATTTTGTATTATGACTATTTTGTTGTAACAAATACATTAGTTTAGATGCTTTGAAGATTAGGTTTTTCTTGAAAGAGTTTCCCTAGGGTATATTAGTGTCTCTCTCTTTTGTGTAGTTGTTTATATTTCATTCTTGTTATGTGTGGTTTATATCAAAATATTGATGGGATTTATAGACAGGGATACTACTATGGCATACTTTTTCATAAGAGTAATGTGGAATAATTTTACATAGTGATTAATGTAGAAAATTATCTACATTTTCTTACATTTGGTATCTATTTAGTATCAAAATTTATCTATGATTTTTGTACTGAAGTGTGGATTTCCCTTCAAATAAGAGTTTCTAAATTGAGGGGTTGAGTGATCTAAATATTGAATCTTTCAAGGAAAGAAAATAGAAAAGATAGGGAGCCATGAAAGAAGAGGACCATTAATCAAATAAAGATTATCTACTTCATAGCTCCAGTCAAAAGTGTTTACCAATAATCAAAGAAAGAAGAGGATCATTGAGACAATACATGCAGTCTAAGATTCCTTGCATTAGGTGGACTCCCCATCTCCATTATCTCTTGGTGAATGCAATACAACATCTTGGAGGATGAAATAGTAAGTGGAGATTAAAAAAGAGACATTTCTAAAGAAATTTGAATAGAGATTATTTCACACTTTTTGTTTGTGGTCCATACATAAATATATCATGTTCAACCCATTCTTAACCTTAAATTACTATTTTATTTAGTCCATTCTTAACATTGGAAATATTTTTCAATCTTTTGTTGAGGCCTCTCTCGGGTTTGTCCTTGAGTTGATGAATATGAAAGGAATTACAATCTCCCATGTTAAGAGCCATCTTCAAGTTAATTGGCATTAAGGGAACATTAATCTTTCTATCATTTTTATGAATCGCCTATTGGGAAATTATGTGTCTCAACCTTGCAAATTTCTCGTTATTATTTATTTATAATTTAATATATTTTTGTAGTTAGTTATTGTTATTATTTAATATTTATCTCCAACACAAATTGGGGCATTAGATTTTGATGTGGCCATTATGTCAAGTATCGGTTCCTTGCGTCCATGGAATATTAATATTTTATTTTGACATTATCTTTAGCAAAATTGGACACCCTACTTTTATGGGATCATATGATAGATGCTATGATGTGTAAGAGCCAAATTTAGATGGAGTTATTGGGAATATTGATCATCTATGACAGAATGTTTATTATTTGTCATAAATGCTTATTTTAGATTGGAACCTTGACCAACTTGGGCACGCATATTGGGTGGATGTTGTATACACCTAAAAGTGATGTGACTCTAGATAAATAAATGTTTTAAATTCCTCTATCAATAAATAAATAAATCAATTTATTTATTTGATTCATATTTCTCCAAAAAATTAAATAAAATCATTTATTTAATTAAATCATCCAAATTCTTCTAAATCATTCTAAAGTAAATAATACCAAATTATTTAATTAGTTCTTCTAAATTCCAAAGTCTTCAAATCCATAAATATCAAATCATTCTCTATATTTAAATAAATCCAAATATTTATTTAAATTATCTATTTCCTCCAAAATTAAATTAATACCAAAAATAATTCAACTAATCCGTGTGCACACATAATTAAATATTTTAAAATATTTAGTTCACTCATCAATCAAAATAGTTAACTAATTAGTCCTTTGAGTTCACTGTCCAATCATCTCAGTCAACTCCCCAATTAGCCCACTTATCTCCCCAATCTATTCTGTTAACTGGTTAGTCATCTTAGTTAACTCCTCAATCTATTCTATTAACTCCCATTATCTCAAAATAGTAGGACACTTGTCCTCTCCCTAGTCACGCACATCCTCTCAAATTTCCTCTACCGTTGATCTTCTTATTCATTCTACACCATTGATCTTCTTTCTCACAAATCCTCTAAATACAACCCCTATTCCTCCATTTAAATCATCTAAGCTTTTTATAAACTTACCTTGCAGGAATCACAATGTGCCTTTGGCACCAAATCACTCCATAGCTTGAGATCAATCATCACACCATTATCACCATTATCATTGTATTGTGAAGATCCTCTTCATTGCAAAACCTATCAACAGCCATTCTCCATTGTCATCTTGGAAAAAGAAAGGAAGTGCACCTTCTGAGGACTCTATTCATACACGAGATCAATTCGAGATAGGCAACCAATGGAAGTCACGGAATAGAAAGGTTTGCAAGGTATTGTGTTCTTTGTGTTTGATCTTATTTGTTTCAATTCCATTGAGATTATTGGATTATTAGTAGTTTAATACTATTGTTCACATTTTATGATAACATTTTTGGTGCCCACCATGGGGCCCTAGCCCCAATTTAACTTTAAAATTGAGTATTTGTGTGTTAGAATCCGTACACATGACATTTCTGCGCATTTGTCACATTCTGTTGTGCATCTACTCACTATTACTGCGCATTTGTCAAATTTGTACATCCATTCACTGTTACAGTGTATACATTCTATGTTACTACGCATCTGTTTCTGTGCATTCATTCACTGTATCTGCACATCTATTCTTTGTTTCTGCACGTACATTCTTTGTTACTGCACATATGTTTCTATGCATTCATTCACTATATTTGTGCATTTATTCTGCTAGGGTTTTTGAGCTATTCCTCAAGAAATTTTTAACACTAACATCATTTGTAGGAATATTCTTAGATCCACCTTGTAGGTTAAGAGCTGGTTAGGCATATAGTTGCATGGTTAACTCTCATCTAGATCTAAATAGAAAAAGAAGTAATTGAGCTTGTTCATGCAAATTTCACATAGATCTAAATAGGAGGGAAGTAATTTGTACTTGTTCAATCATGACTTGAACATAGTCCCAACTAGGAGGATTAAAATTGAACAATTTCTCTCAAAATCTTTTTTAAAGTTAACAAATCTTGTGTGCCTGATAGAGTAACTCATTTAGTTTTTCTCTTTTTAACTAGGAGGAAAGAACCAGTGTTTTCTGTGATTTTGGAATGATGATAGGACTATGCTCTCCCCTTAACTGCATTACCAAAATGCCAGAATTATCATTTCGCATGTGTTACCTTTAGAGAGGCCTGCCCTTGGAATTCCTTCCTTCCAAGTGGGACGACCTTAAGTGATAATGGCTAAAGTCAAGTACCTCCAAGTCACTATAAATAAATTGTGTTTGTGATGAAAGTTGCAAGCGACGGGTGGTGTTGTATTACATTGACCTATGGAGCATAACCTCTGTAGGCTAGGAAGCCTTCTTATCGAAGCGAATGGACCCACATGTAATCACCCGAACAGATGCCTTGACTAAAATCCTTTTGTTATAGTAAGCCAAAATCCCCTATTCGGTGACACAGGAGGAAAACATTCTCTAGAGCCATCCAACGTCATACACTCATTTAGTGTAGAGACAAAAAAGTTCAACTCTTTCGAGGAACTATAACTTAGTATGTGTGAGAAGTGAGTGCCATGGAGGGGAGCCGGTGCTACCAAGTTATTAGCTGTCCACCTTTATGCAAGTGGTTGGTGTAAAAACCAAGTTGGAACTCATCGAATACTATCCTTGCCAACCTTAGGATTGTGCTTGCATTGTAATAAAAAAAATCAAACAATCATGAAAATATTCTTTGTGTGTGATGTGTGTTTCTTGCTATAATTGAAGAAACAAATCAAAACAAAGCAACATTCAGACAAAGAACCCAAAAAACATTGAAAACATGCCTTTACCAAGTCAAAATTAGTCAAAATCAAGCAAAATAGCATGGATCTGTGCATCTACTTCATCCTACTATGCATTTGCTTCACCCTGCTACACATCTGTTCTCTGTTGCACTTTTACACAGTTCTGCTACGCATATGCTTTTTCACCATACTTTTGCATACACTTCTTGAAGCTGCACATTTATACTCTATTCTAGTGCATTCACTTTTCCACCAGATCTGTGCCTTTGTTTCCTATTGCTACGCATATACACTTTGTTCCTACGCATTTGTTCCTGTGCATCTATCATAGTGAGTACTTCCGTATAGTTTGTCAAAAAAACACCTACCTTTTTGAGCACCCATTTCAGTCTTGTATCAGTCTCTAAGGTCAAATTAACCATGCAGTCACTTCCCCCATTCACTTCCATAGCATACCCTCTTTTCCATCAATCACCTCGTCAAAATTTTGCAAAACTTCCCAAGAACAAATCAAACTATCAAAAACCAGGTTACTACAAGGCAATTTTTAGATCATACCAGATCCAAGCATGGCTAGTAAGTCTCCATTAACAAGATCTATCATCCTTCTATCTCAGAACTTCACTAGTTTGTTTTGGTACAAAAACTAGTCTCTACCAAGTAATCAGATTTCAATCATCCTTACTTTTGGCTACCGTTTTGTATCAACCGACTTGTTTGAAACCATTGATCAAAGAAAACCCTTGTTCAAATCTTATCACCACCAATATCCCCTTCACTACAACCTCCAAACACATCTTACCAAAGCATCCAATTTCACCCAACTCCATTCCAAGTCACATTGTATGGTACTAACTAGATTGCAGAAACAAAAACAAATTGAAATGGTTGAAACGTTTGACAAAACTGTCCCCTCCCCTCACGACAGTGATGAAGAGATATCTCACGAGGACTTACAAGAAGCTCTCTAAGATAGAAAATTTCAATGAATGATGGACAAAGTACTGCACCAAGACCCTACAAAGTTCTTTCTCCACCTAGCAACCCAAGGATTTAAGCTCCCCTCTGACTTTGACATCACAGCATTGAAAGAAACCGAAGAGGAAAGAACTCATGAAGATAGCATACGTGAGGAAAGAACCCTTGGCATAGACAAAGGCAAGAAAACCATAAACTCAACCACACCTTTAGACATGTTGACAAAACAAGTTCAAACCCTACAACAACAATTAGTGGACCTCCAAACAGGGACGTCCACTAAACACTATTCGTTGGAGGATATCTCATTGTATCCCTTTGATAGGATCTTGAACATTGTCCCCTTTCCCCTTAGATTTGAAGTTCCAAAATTTGACAAGTATAGAGGAAAGGGTGACCCTAGAGATCATATTAGAGAATTCAACACCGCATGTCTAGAGGTTGCTCACAATGACACTTTTCTCATGAGACTCTTCCCTAGATCTCTAGGAGGGAAAGCCATGGAGTGATTCTCTCGACTCCCCCCAGGTATTTGTACCTTTGATGAGTTAGTGAACAAATTTGTCATGCATTTCTCATATAATATCAAACATGAGGTATCCATGCTTGACCTCTACAACCCAAAACAAAAGAATGGCTAATCCTTCGCTGCTTTCTTACAAAGGTGGAGGCAACTTGCAAGAAAGTGCTCATATCATGCCCCTGCGAAATAGATGATAGAAATATTTGTCCATAATCTCAATCCTGATCTAAGCTATCAAATTCAAATCCAATGCCCTACCTCATTCATGAAAGTCATTGAGATGGGATTATTCATCAAAAAATCTATGATCGTAAAAGGATGAATAAAATTATTCAAAGACACTCCTAATTCAAACTATACCATGGATAAATCAAAATTCTAGACCAAAAACAAGAACATCATCAACGATGGAGAAGTTGATGCTAAAGTATCAGCTCCTAAGTAACCAATTTTAAATCTCAAAGGAGCATCAAACAATGCAACACCAAGCAAACCTTCATCAAATGAATTGAGACAACCATACAATTTTCCTCCTAGATGAAAATTTACACCACTAGGGGAGTCATATGAGTCTTCTTTAAGAAAGTTAGTGGAAAACAATGAGATCACCCTTCCCACTGCAAGAGACTATGAACCTCAAGTAAAACCTTCTTGGTGGAAGGATACCAATTTTTGTGAGTATCATAGAGGCAAAGGCCATAAAATTGGTGACTGTATCTACTTGAAAAACATCATACAAGACTTACTAGATCAAAATCATGTGGGCACAAAAGATCATCCCTCTAATGAATCACATGTGGCATTCAAGGATCCACTCCTTAACCATGACAGGCATAATACTCACAACAACAACAATAACAACCAGTAAAATCACAATAATGGGAACAATGATGCTAACTACATGAATGTGCCATTCAAGTACACCGTTAATTGCATATCAGAGCATATCCCGCAAATCAATGTGCTCACATTTAACAAACAATTAGATTCCAACACCAAATCTGATTGCAATATCACCACCCATAGTGGGAAAGTCACCTTGTACACACTCCCTCCAAGGTCACCATCCTCACCATCTACCCACCACAAGTATAATGTCATTGACCAACTACGAAAGACTCCAGCCCATATATCCATATTAGAGTTGTTGCATCTATCCCCATCCCACAAAGAGATTCTTGATAAAGCTCTAGTGGAAACCACTGTGCCCACCAACTTGGCCCAAGAGAAACTTCAAGCCATGGTAGGTCACCTTCCCTCACCTAACATCCTATCATTCACTGAACAGGATGATCTATTCGTATCTCAACCCTATAACGCATCATTACATATTGAGTCCTTCATTAATAAACATCGCATCAAAAGGGTTCTCATTGATGGATGAGTAGGTTTGAACATTTGTACACTAAAATTAATCCTTACATTAGGGTTCTTAGAAACTACAGTAGATCCAAGAAGGAAGATCACAATAAAATCCTATGATGAAGAAGAATGGACAACCAAAGGAACTGTGGTGTTACCATTAAGAATTGGACCAGTGGAGAAAGAGGTTGTTTGCCAAGTCCTTGACAGGGAGCTCACATATAACATTCTCTTAGGTAGACCTTGGATACATGCCATGAAAGTTGTGCCTTCCACATATCATCAATGAGTATCAAGTTCCCTCACAACAATTGAGAGATCACCATCCAAGGTGACCTTGATCCTTTTCAACACTGTAACACTATCCAATCAAAGCCATATTTCATCATCCATAATAATAGAGCTTCCACATCTTCCACCTCCTAGCATGATCCTGGCTCCCAAGCTTCCACATCGAAGGCCAAAGAGTAGAAGGTCAAGATTAAAGAAACAGGGGTAGGAGAGTGCTCCATCGAGCATACCTTTTGTTTACCCAAAATGCCTTTATCTCTAAAGTCCTTTGGGTGACCTACACCCTCCCCAAAACCATCTACTCCTCCTCAAAATCCAAAAGCTCCCTTTGTCAAATGGGGCACCCTATCAGATGAGAGCAAAGAAAGAGACGTCCTGCAATGGCTCTACATAAATGAAGATGACACACCGCGAGACAAACAACCAAAGCTCCCTATAGAAATCTATGGGCGTGGTCAATCTATCTTACACAGAATGGGATATGAAGGATAGGGTCCCATCAGCCTGAGAAAAAAAGGAATAACTAAACCCATTCAACCCTCTTCATCCTCATCAACCTGAGAAAAGAAGGAATAACTAAACCCATTCAACCCTCTTCATCCTCATCAACCTTAGACACAAGAGGGCTAGGATACAAAGATAATGGCAAAGGCAAAGCTAAGACTACTACTTGTTTTATGGAATAGATCCATAACCTCCAAGAGGATAGTGATATAGATTCTAATGAGTATGAATGGGATGACCTTTTAGAACATTCCTATGAGGACAAAGGAATCAATATCGTTCACACCTATAGCCCCTACCATGAGGGACAAACTCTGAGACCTAGACTAGTAGAGTGTGATTCACCCATTCTGGAGAGAACAACTTACGAGAAAGGTTAGAGTTCTCATGAGATAGATAATCTTGAGGAAAGTACCATCATAGATCTTATCCCCATCACTCCTAATCCTAATCATTTGTCCATCCTTACTATCACATCCATAGAATCAGATCAACCTATTGATCCCCTCCCCCTGGTACATCCCGAGCTTATCGATTGGGATCTATGAGGAACCCCCCAACTAGACATGTTCCAGAACGATGATGCCTACATTGATTACATGGAACTAAGAGACCACCTACCTGTAGGAGATCATAAAGCTAGCTTCACCATAGAACTCAATCCTGTAGATTATTTTGGAGAGGATGCCAATTCTTCCATTCAAAAAAATATAAAAATTAAACACATATCTGATGGTGAAAACTGCTCTATAACAGTGTCAGATCCCAAAAAAGTAAAAATAAATGACACATCTGATGGTGAAAACCTCTATGAGGTGCCAGACAATGGAAGGCTTAACACTCTCCCCAACAACATGTATTAGGAGAAGTCACAAATTGTGGTAGAACCTACAAAACCTATTGACATCAGTACAGAAGGTAACCCAAAGATCATACACTTTGCCAAGTCTCTATCTCTTGTGCAAAAAACTAAATTTGTGCCCTTATTCAAAAAGAAATAGGTCAACTTTGCTTGGTCCTATGCAAATATGTCCAGGTTAGATCTAGACTTGATCTTGCATCATCTACCACTAGATCCTGGAGTTAAACTTGTTAAACAAAAACTCAGGAAAATGCATCGACATATCACATTGCTAGTCAAAGAGGAACTAAAGAAGCTATTGGATTTAGGGTTCATCAGAGTAATTTATTATCTGGAGTGGGTATCAAACATCTTACCAGTATCAAAACCCAATGGAAGAGTCAGATTGTGTAATGACTTCAGAGATATCAACAAGCCCTGTCGCAAAGATGATTTCCCATTGCCCAACATTGACATCATTGTAGACTTGACAACTAGACATACTATGCTCTCTCTTATGGATGGTTTCTCCAGATACAACCAAATCATAATACCACCAGAGGATCAGCATAAGATGGTATTCACATGTCCATGGGGTACCTTCTGCTCGAACATCATTCCATTTGGGTTGAAGAACGTAGGAGCAACATACCAATGGGCAATGACCACTATCTTCCACGACATGATGCACATCACCATGGAAGATTATGTGGATGACATCCTTGCCAATTCACTTACAAGGGAATCTCACTTAGATGTGCTAGAGAAAATCTTTCAATGGCTAGAACACTTCAAGGTCTAATTGAATCTGAAAAAGTGTGTATTTGGAGTGACATTCGGCAAACTCTTGGGTTTCATAGTATCAGCCAATGGGATTGTGGTAGATCATGCAAAGGTAAAAGCTATCATGGAGATGCCACCACCAAGGAACATCACCCAACTGCAGTCTTTATAAGGAAAATTATAGGCAATCTGTCAGTTTATCTCACAATTGGTGGACAAATGTCAACCTTTCACTCATCTCTTGCATAAGAACATCCCATTTAGATGGGATGAGAAGTGTGAAGATGGATTTCAAAAACTAAAGGAGTATCTCATGAATCTACCTATCTTGATGCCACCTATCCAAAGCAAGCCACTATATATTTACATATCTACTACACCAACAACTCTTGGAGCCCTTTTAACACAACAAGACTATGAAGGCAAGGAACAGACAATCTACTACATCAGTCGCACATTGGTGGGGTATGAATTGCAATATTCTCAAATCAAAAGATCTTGTCTTGCTATGGTTTTTGCTTCCCAAAAACTACGCCATTACATGCTTGCACATTCCATCAAGCTAATTGCAAAGATTGATCCACTAAAGTACTTGTTAAGCAAAGCAGCTCTAACATGCCACCTAGCTAAATGGGTAATGCTACTAAGTGAGTATGACATTGAATATGTGGAAAGGAAATCTATCAAGGGTCAGATCATCTCATATCAATTGGCCTCGACACCATTGCAAGATACTACTCCAATGACATTCAAGTTTCCTGATGAATCAATTTTTAGTATCACAACACATTCATGGAAGCTCTACTTTGATGGGTCATATACAAACCATGGATCGGGGGAAGGAATCTTATTCGTCACTCGTCAAGGAAACACAATACCTAAGTCCTATCATCTGCTTTTTCCTTGCACAAACAAAATAGCAAAGTATGAGGCCTTAGTCATTGGTTTTGAGATGTCGGTAGAGTGGAAAGTGAAAGAGCTACATGTCTATGGAGATTCGCAACTCATCATCAATCAAGTAAATGATGACTATCAGATGAAAGATGAAAAGCTAATACTATACAAGCATATGGTAGATGACTTTAAAGGATACTTTGTGATAATCTCCTTTGAGTAGATTACTTGCACAGAGAACAAAGTAGTAGATGCCATGGTAACCATCACCTCGCTTCTCGATATACCAGAGGATGAGTCATATTTTGAGTTCTTGGTGGAGTCAGTCACACAACTAGCTTATGATATCCCTGAAACACAATCCATTTGCCTCCTAGTAGGATCTGATTCACCCTTGTATGGTAAAATTTACACTTACCTCAAGGATAACACCTTACTAGCTAACTTATCCAACAACAACTGCTGAACCTTTATGCACCAAACATCCCATTATACCATTATCGTTGACACCCTCTATTGTCGAGGTCTAGATGGTACTCTACTTAGATGTCTTGAACATGATGAATCTCAAACTGCCTTATGAGAAGTACATGAAGGAATCTGCGGAACACACTCTAGTGGTCCTACCTTACCTAAGAAACTCATGCATTTGGGATACTATTGGCCAAACATGGACACAGACTCATATCATTTTGTCAAGAAATGCAAGCAGTGTTAGATTCATGGTAACATCATCCATGCACCAACTCAAGAACTACAGCCTTTAACCACACCTTGGTCCTTTTGTCAGTGGGGACTCAACCTTGTGGACAAAATCCACCCTCCATCATCCAACGGCCACAATTTCATTATCACTGCCACTGAGTATTTTACCAAGTGGATTGAAGCCGTCCTACTCACCAATGTTACAAGAAAACAAATTGCCTCCATCCTTAATTACCTCATTTGTCGATATAGAATTCTCTCATCCATAGTCACGGATAATAGAAGACCCTTCAAAAACTAGGATGTCCAATAGCTCTATGACAAATTCCAAATCCAACACTACTTCTACACCCCATACTACCCACAAGGCAATGGTCAGGTAGAGGCATCCAACAAAACCATCTTGAAAATCCTCAAGAAAACTATCAATGACGCCGGCCGTGATTGGCACATGCAACTAAATCCTACTTTGTGGTCCTATCAAACCAACATATGCACTCCCACAGGTACCACACCATATAGCCTTGTCTATGGTTCTGAAGCCATTTTGCCTATTGAGGTCAAGTTACCATCTTTGAGGGTGTCATTAAAAGGTCTTATAACTGATGAGGACTATAGAGTTTCCAGACTACAAGAGTTAGAACTGTTGGAGGAGAAATGACAGAATGCTTTCAACCATCTCAAAACCTTCCAACAAAGAATGGAAAGAAGCTATAATCACAGAGTCCGTCCAAGGGTCTTTAATGTTGGTGATCTAGTGCTTAAAGAAAATCCCCACAATTAGCAGGATTAGGAGAAGAAAGGAAAGTTTGAACCCAACTGGCTTGGTTGTTATGTAATCATTGTTACCTATGGATTAGGAGCATACCAGTTAGCTACATCAAAAGGTGAGTTGTTCGATTACCCAATCAACAATATGCATCTTTGCTGGTTCTATACCTAGAGAACCCCAATGTAAGGGGGGGAAATGTGGCAATAAAAGCAAAGTAGTGAAAACCTGGCAAACAAGTGCTCTTTGCGATGCAAAACTAATTCCTCCATCTTTGGGAAACCATCGCCTTACGTCCATTCTTCCTACCATCATCCATCATTCGATCATTTCACAAAACCACCTAACGATAACCTATCATGGCTTCATACTCTATCACCATTATCGCCTTACTACCTAAGGTTTATCCACTACCCTATCCATAGTGTCAGTTTGTCATAGGGTCCATCGTCATTATCTTGTCATCCTAAGATACATTGACTCTGCATCATCACATACGCAAGGCCATCATTGATGGGCCCCTAAGGCTACCCATCTATTCCATACTTTATCATCCATCCTTTGGTCCATCCGCATCCGCACCATTTCCCATCACCTAGGTCCCAGGTCCACAAGAGTCCACACCCCAAACTACATTGTCTCTGCACTATCATGTAGGCAAGGCCATTTACCAATGAGCCCCAGAGACACTAGATCAGTCCCTTAGGGCCCATTTCTTCGTGTCTGTTGTCCATTCTTCCATAATAAATTGATCCTTTACCTGACTGGGGGCAAGTCCTCAATCTGGTTATGGAGTTGGATTGCGCAATGCCACATGTCCTAAGAGGGCACTAATAAGGATTGTGATACCTTTCACTAGATGCACACGCGCAATAAAAGCCACTTCCAAATAGAAATTTTGACACAAGACATCAACCTATCCAAAAAAAACAAAGGGCCTAAACACTCCAAATGATTTCATCTAAATTATGGCAAGAAGACACACCTAATGCAAGAAATTTTTGTTTTGATTGGTTGCACCTTAAATTTTAACTTTTGTTATCATGTTTCCTACACCACTCAAGGATGCCTAAAAACTAGAGATGCTATGATGGGGGCATGATTATTTTATTTATTTGTTGCTTGTGGGTTTATCTTTAGTAATGTGAAGCCTTGTCTATAGACATGATCAACATAATGATCATCGAGGACATCAGAGGTCTAAACATGAAATGAGTGTAATCCTTGTCTATTGACACATAAGAAATACTCAGGTCATCTAGATTCAATTTTGACTAGATGCTTGTATTAACTTGCTAAATCAAAATCTATGTAAGCAATACTCAGGTCATCATGGTTTAATTATACCTAGACGCTTGTATTTTCTTACAACATGTTAAAAACACAAAAATAACAAAAAGATTTCCTAATGATGAATCAGACACTTCAAAATACTTGCAATATCAAGGTGACAAATATCCGCATCCATACGCATCTAATTACATTTCATATACCATCCATAAAATAATGATTTTGTTCAAAGTGCCAATGTTTACAAATAAAAGCTTGTCATTCCTTCATTCATGTTTCTTCTATCAATCACATTTCTATCTATCATTGTATCTTTCATCAAGTCTCTTCTACATTGATTGAGTACACTTGGACATAACAGAAACATATTATCATTTTGCATTTCATATTAGGTGGGATAGTCATTAAATTGATTAAATCATTCGCATACATATAGGTGTAACAAAAACATATCATCATTTTGCATTTCATATTAGGTGAGATAGTCATTAGATTGATTAAATTATTTGCATACATATAGGTGCATTCAATCATCCATATACATTTGTCTCAACATAAACATAGCATACATAGTGTCTCATCAAAAAACCATTAAAAACATAGCTGTCAGTAATCATCTCATACCATTTTATTTGCATAATAGGTGTTACATATTAGATATCATAAACATTTGCATAGCATACAAACATCAAAAATAGAGTGCATCCATGATCATCACATAAAAAAATGCATGTAGGCCATCATAACTGCATCATCATATATAATAATAAAACAAAAAAGTGTCCAAGTGTACAAAATCAATCCATCATCCATGAGTCAAATCACAAAAGGTGTATACATACATCAAAATAATACTGAAACATGTCTCAGTAGCTATACAAAATAAGAGTGGTATATACATAATCGGGCTATCCATGAGCCATCAAAAGATGTATGTACAAAATAAAAATCTATGCAAAATTGTAGCTAACCCTGCTGCCGTAGGATGCTACTCCTGGTACTATCCTCTCCCCCTCCTCCACCTCATCCTATCTTAGACTCCTGTGGGCCCATGCTTGAGTTTGTCGACTATGAACTTCCTACCCTCTGCGAGGACACAACCACTGACTAGCTGCTGTAGCTCAGTGCCCTCTGATCCATTGGCACTGCCCCATGATATAGCCCTCTATAGTACTGTGTCTGTGCTCAAGCTGAAGCCAACTCTCCCAACACCTATGTAACTTGGGCTTGGGCCTATGACAATTGTGTAACAAGAAGTATTGTGGCCACGTCATTGTCCAGGGTAGCTATAGCTACATCCCTCTCCCCTGTCAAGACCTGTACCCTAGCCTGTATAACATCCCGCTTTGCAGTGATGTCGGCAATGATCTCTGCGTCTCCCTCTATCCGAGCCTCGGTAGCTCTCAGCTGTGCTCTCAACTATCTCAGTTGGTCTCATAAAAAATCTATTGTATCCCCCTACACCTGATGCTATAGGTTAGGCTGATTAGGTGCCTACGGTACTTGCGGAATGACTGTCGGTACTGCCTGTTGTGCCATTTGCTGGGATGGGGCCTGCCCCACTCTCTGCCACTATCTTGGCCAGTTGTCACCTCCTCCATCTCCCCCTCCCCCATCTCCTCCTCCTCCATCACCACCTACACCATCTCCTCCTCTCCTCCTCCTCCTATGTCTACCTCCATCATCCTCCTCCTCTAACTCTACCTCCTCTAGATGAGGAGCTAACTCTCTCGGACCTGAGTACCTAGGGAATGGGTGTGCGGTAAACCAATCCTTAAAATCTTGCGTCATCCCTGCATCAACCACCTCCCACCTCATCAGCCATGCCTAATAAGGAATCTATAGGAAGTCCACCTGGGCCTCCTCATAAGAAGCCACATGACCCCATCGTCGCTGCACTGCCTAGGTCCTCGCGAATAGTGCCTACTACTGTGGCATACCCTATATCTACCCAAACTACTGGAAGATGCGGCTCACTATTTGCCTCTCTAGAATATGGTGGGTCTAGCCAATCAACCACCGTGTCTGAAACACATACGGCAATTCATCATCCTCATCATCCCATACCTTGCACTCCAGGTATGGTCGCCACACAACTGCATCCACATTATCCAATTGATGGTGCCAGTACTCCAACTTATGTAGCTTGTACTAAGTAAATACACCAGCATATCCATAGGAGTATGGCTCATCCCTCTACCGATGAAATGTGTCAATAGGCCATGTCATTGCAATGTACTCCCAAGCCCAGAACTGTAACAAAGAAATACCTACCGAAAGACTCGACACTCCACAATACACAACCTGATGCATATCATGGTAGAGGTGGGCTAGTACACAGACACCCCAAGAAAGATGGGTGCCCTTAGTCAACATCCTCTCTAGGGTCTAACCCCAGCCAACTATAAATCCATGTGATCTCCGATCGGGGCATACAACACCTCCGACCAAGCCAGCTACAATCCTGGGGAAGTAATCATAATAGTCATACATATCCTTCTAGCTAATCATTGATCCCTCTATGTCAGGATCATCAAATATCCTCCTGCACTCAGCTAGCCTGGTGTCACGCTGCGAGTCATACTCTACCAGCTCCCACACTATCGGAAGTCTCAAGATCCTATAAACATCCTCCAGGGTCATGGTGATCTCGCCGGTTGGGAGGTGGAATGTCCCATCCTTGCTATGAAAGCGCTCTACCAAAGTAGTCAGTAGACTAAGGTTTGCACAAACCTCAAGCATGAAACAAACATAGTACAAACCAATTGCTCCAAGCACTAAACGATCTGCCTCTTTGAGCATGTGTCGTCACTGCATAGTAATCGAGAACTGCTCCCAGGACATGATGCAATCAGAAATATCCTCCTGCCATCAACAAAGCAAGGCATCAACCATAACTGTATCAATGCAAACCTGCTCAACTATCAAACCTATCATAATCACTTACTTAACCTATCAAATTGATCAAACCAAGCATATCATCTCCTATCTAGATTCTATCAATCTTAGAGATTGCTTATCAATTGTTGCATCGATTAAGAAGCCAATTGAGTCAATTTCACTAAGTAACTAAGTATCCTAGGCAAATTCACTATTCCAGGTAACATTTGCATAGTATCAGAGCCAAAGCACAGCTTCACCATGCATGCGCCGCAACCTATGTTAAATGTGAACTTACAAATGCGCATCAAAAAGACCTAAATGCGCAGTATCATAGTACATACGCAGTAACCTATGGTAAATGCGCAGAACTTAGAAATGCGCAACAAAAGACCTAAATGCACCAAAAAACTATAGATGCACAGTTTTGGGGCACAGATGTGCCAAAACCCAAAGCTGCGCATATGCTTCAGTATCTTTGCCATGCATTTATTGCACTAATAAATACACCTAGCCTAAAAATTTTGACATATGTACCGGAGGTCCTGCCCGCCTGAATCATTGAACCCACTCAAAACGATGTTTCTCGCCTGTAATATCCATCTCTCCACTGACTTCTCTGGCTCCTACACTCTACAAAGCTCCTACTAGCTCTCACAAAGTGACAAATGTGCAAATGACTAGGATTGTGGACCCAACTTCTATATATAGACATGTAACCCTACTTAGTTGTGTGGTGACCTTGCCTACTCTCCATGCCCTTTTTCCTCCATTTTCTTCACCTTAACATGTCATTCAACCTATCTCATCATGAGATCATCTGTCATCCTGTTGTCACATTCTTCCCATCCAATCTCTTAAGGGGGCATCCTACGGTCGTTAAACCTGTACCAGGGGCAAAATTGGGGCATGTATCAATCACATAAAATTTTTATTCTTTGAAACAACATGATAAAACACATTGCATCAAAGAGGGGCAAAATGTATACACCTAAAAGTGATGCGACTCTAGCTAAATAAATATTTTAAATATTTACTTCATTTTAAATTCTTCTATTAATAAATAAATAAATCAATTTATTTATTTGATTCATATTTCTCCAAAAAATCAAATAAAATCATTTATTTAATTAAATCATCCAAATTCTTCTAAAATCATTCTAAATTAAATAATACCAAATTATTTAATTAGTTCTTCTAAATTCCAAAGTCTTCAAATCCATAAATATCAAATCAATCTCTCTATTTAAATAAATCCAAATATTTATTTAAATTATATATTACCTCCAAAATTGAATTAATACCAAAAATAATTCAATTAATCTGTGCGCACACATAATTAAATATTTTAATATTTAATTAGCTAATATTCCTTCACCCACATGTCCTATTTCTCATCCAATCAGATTAGTTAACTCATCAATCAAAATAGTTAACTAATTAGTCCTCCGAGTTCACTGTCTAATCATCTCAGTCAACTCCCCAATCAACCCACTTATCTCCCCAATCTATTCTGTTAACTAGTCAATCATCTCAGCTAATTCCTCAATCTATTCTGTTAACTCCCATTATTTCAAAATAGCAGGACACTTGTCCTCTCCCTATTCACCCACATCCTCTCAAATTTCCTCTATCGTTGATCTTCTTATTCATTCTACACCATTGATCTTATTTCTCACAAATCTATAAATACAACCCCTATTCCTCCATTTGAATCACCCAAGCTTTTTATAAACTTACTCTGCATGAATCACAGTGCATCTTTGGCACCAAATCACTCCATAGCTTGAGATCAATTGTCACACCATTATCACCATTATCATTGTATTGTGAAGATCCTCTTCATTGCAAAACCTATCAACAACCATTCTCCATTGTCATCTTGGAAAAAGCAAGGAAGTGCACCTTCTGAGGGCTCTATTCATACATGAGATCAATTCGAGATAGGCGACCAATGGAAGTCATGGAATAGAAAGGTTTGCAAGGTATTGTGTTCTTTGTGTTTGATCTTATTTGTTTCAATTTCATTGAGATTATTAGATTATTAGTAGTTTAATACTATTGTTCACATTTTCTGATAACAGATGTAATTAGTGATTTATGACATCTATAAGAGCATAAGAGAATGAGATATTTT
Organism: Cunninghamia lanceolata; assembly: GCA_027924645.1. Taxonomy (NCBI): domain Eukaryota; kingdom Viridiplantae; phylum Streptophyta; class Pinopsida; order Cupressales; family Cupressaceae; genus Cunninghamia; species Cunninghamia lanceolata. Next base: position 4,468,739 of record BSBN01001020.1, on the reverse strand, counting down.
TAGCCTCTCATGGATTTGTAAAACTACAATGGTTTCTAGGTTGTTAGAAGTCTTTAAATTGAGACCTTGAGGAGTAGTTTGTGTAATGTAGAAAAGAAAGACTAGCTTAATAGATCAAACTAGGTCAAACCCTCTTCTACAAACATTAGGACATAAGCTGAGCTTAGATTCTACCCAAGAAGGAGAGCCAAACTATAGGAGCTCTGCCTATTTATTGTATAGAGAAGAAATTAACCAAATCCAATCAATCAAGCTAGGGCAAAGATATGAAGCCCTAGTTGACAAAGATCAGAGCATAATAGACTGTCATAAGTGGAAACCTAGAAACCAAATGAACAATAGAAATCATGGATCAAATTAGAACCTAGATCCGGGAACAAAAATACCTAGGACAAGGTCACTTGGGTGCCCTAGACCATGATTAGGGTTTACATAACTTGAATGTCTTCAGCTTCCTGTGCTTCTGCTCTCTGTAACTTGTCTATGGCCAATTCCTCTAGATCTGACCTACACACACAAGAAGGAAAATGGTTGGGTGTTATTTAGGAGCTTGCCTCAGTCAAGCTCCGTGAATGGTGTTTCCACCTCCACAATAGCAAAGATGATAGATAAAGAGCACGTGCCCTAGGAGGGAAGAGGAAAATTTGAAGTAGAATGGAATGCTAGAACAAAGCATGAAGGTAAGAAGTCACCATGAGCATGGAAACCCTAGCATGCTTGAAGACAATGTCACAACTTAATTCAAGAATTTGGTGTAGCACAAAGAAGTAGAAAGATATTCACAAGACTTGCAATATGTTAGTGCCATGGTAATAATCTACAATAGAGAGCTTTAATGAAGAGTAAAGAGCATGAGAGAGAATAAGTATCCTTCAAGAAGTTAGAGATTAGAGAGAGATCTTCAAATGAATATGCATTCTCGTTGATTTCAAGAGAATTAAACCACATGAGGCCAACATTGGGAATCATTTAAGTGGTCCCAAGCTGACAAGCCATTAATTAGGCCAAGGCTAAAAAGGGGACAAGGGCACTTGGGCGCCTTGGTCTCTTAGCCCCAAACTCTCAGGATAAGGCACTTAAAGTGTTATTATCCCTACCTTATAATTACTTTTCTGGGTTTTGTGAATCGTGATCAAGAATTACATGCTTAATGCTCAAAAAGGTGTTACAATAGGTCCTAATTAACAAGTGTAAACATTTTAGGTCCACCTAGGTGCTAAAGCTAGGTGTAAAATGGTAGTGTACACATTTTACAATGCTACATTTGGTATTATGAGTTTGTAGGTACATAGGTGTTATTGGAATACTATCAGGATTACTTTGTATTTGAATGCTGGTGTATTACTCCTATAAAGACTTGCATTGCAAGTGTATTGTAATCCTCTGTTGATTTTATAATATATTATGTAAGTTTTGGAGTGTGGGGTTTTTTTCAAAAGGGTTTTCCCCACATAAATCACTATGTTATGGCTTATTGCATATTGTTGTTTTTATGTGTTTCTCTATTTTTATAATAATTTTAGATCAGATTAGAAGTTATTTTCATAACACTCCTCTTAAAGATTTGTGTAGGAATTTATTTCTGCACACCTTGCTTCCTTACAAGTGGTATCAAAGCATGGCTAGTCTTGGTTCTAGTTGTTAGGTAGAGGGTTTTTTGAGTTAATCCAGTTTGAGTGGGAGCTTGTACAGAAGGAGGACTTTGTGATCTTTATTATAAGAAGTAAATATGGAAAGCACATTAGGGAGGATTGAGGTGGGAAATTTTTTGGGCATGAATTTTTAGATGTGGAAGTTGGAGATGGAAGATCTATTAATTGATAGTGATCTTTGAGATGTTGTTGATGAAAAAGTTCAGACCTACGGATGCCACTTTGGTTGCTCAGTATGATGTTCTGGACCATAAAGCCAAAGGTCTAATTAGATTGTGTCTTATAGATTATGTTCTAGTTAATGTCCATGAAGAGCCCACTTTGAAGTAGTTGTGGAAGAAGTTAGGTCATATATATCAAGCTAAGTGTTTCATGAACATGATATTCTTGAGGAAGAAGCTCTATTCCTTGAGGATGGAAGAAGATTGATGAAATACACCTGGAAGAATTCAACATGTTGGTGGCACAATTGAACTCTATTGGTGTAAAGATAGATGAGGAAGAAAGATGTCAAAATTTTTTGTGTTTATTGCCAAACTCATGGGATGACAATGTCATGGTTGTTGGGAGAAATTTTGTTATTTTAAAAGTAGAGGATGTTGTTGCTTCTTTGCTTTCTGAAAAAATGAGGAAGGTCTCTCTGAATTCCAAATATTCCTTGAGCGTTTGAGGAAGACCGAAAGAAAGAGGAAATAAGAACAATAAGCAGAATGATAAATCTAAATCCAAGTCTAAGGGGATATAAAAATATCTTGGTAAGTCTAAGGTTATTTGTTGGAACTATGGTAAGTCTAGTCACTTTTGTAAAGAGTGTAAAGAAAAAAAGAAAAAAAACAAGAAGAAAGTTGATACTAATTCTAATTCTAATAAGGAAGATGGTGATGCATTCATTGCATCCTTAGCTACTCATGTAGGTGAGAATGCATGGTTGATTGACTCAGGTGCATCTTTCCACATGACCTCTAATAGATATTGGTTTAATAATTATGAAAAATGTGAAGGTGGTAAGGTGTACTTGGGTGATAATTCCTATTTACATATTTTTGGTTGTGGTAGTACTCAGATAAAATAATTTGATGGTAGAGTTAAAAGATTTGATGGTGTCTATGGGTCTATTTTCTAAAGAGTAAATCTAAAGTTAAGTTGATTTAAAGATCTCAAAGCAATGGTTGAGTTGTAGGCTGGAAAGAAAATAATTTTTTAAGAACTGACAATGGAAATGAATATTGCTCTAATGATTTTGATAGATTCTATAAAGATTGTGACATGTAGAGATAGAAGATGTAACATTGTATTCTCCTCAGTAGACTGGAGTTTTAAAAAGAATGAACAAGACATTGATGGAGAAGGCTATGAGTGTGCTTAGTGGTGCTAGTCTGGAACAAAATTTTTGGGGTAAAGCTATAGTCACTATTTTTGTAATGTCCCCTTTTTTTGAGTGATCACCTAACAGAGACGGTTAGCCTATTCTATTCTCGTAGGCTAAGCCAGAAGGGCTAGGGAATAACCTAATTGGTTAAATACTATATTTAGCCAATTTTATTCAGAAAATTGAAGATGTTAAATGACTTATAGTATTTTTATGAGCCACTTGGTGAATAAAAATAAATTAAATAAAATTACCAAGGAGGTGGGTGACCAAGGAGAGAGAAAAAAGAAAATAGAAAATAGAAAAAGAAAAAATAAAGAAAAGAAGAAAGAAGAAGTTGAGTGCCTAGGGAGGTTGACCAGGAGGAGAGAAGGAAAAACAAATAAAAAAATAAAATTTAATACCAATAGGAGGTCAGCTAGGAGGAGGTCAGCCAGGCTTGGGATTGGGCAACAATTGGATATAAAAGCAAGTCAATTTGAGGTCATTTCATCATTCATTCACATCTGATTTTATCATTGGAGTTTTTACTCTTGGATGCACTTTAGGTCAACATATTCCAAGGATGAAAACTCAATTCCATCTTGGAGGTGAATTCACACGGAGTTCACACTTGCACTTCATTGGAGATTTGGAGTCCTAGTTGTTGAGCATTCAAGCCACATCTTTTAGAGCAGATTTGAGTGACTATTTTGGAGGGATTTTGGATGGAGATTGACTAGGGTTTCTGCCCTAGGTTGAGCGTCACTTCCCAAGGAGGGTGACTACATCATTTTGGAGCAGGAAACCCTAAGCTCTTGCCATGGAGGATTCACACATCTAGGGTTTGATGTTTGAAGACTATTTTGCATATTCTTGGTATGTATAAACCTAATTTTAGGTCAGACTTGTATGAGCAGAAATCTGGGCATTGTTTGGCATGTTTGAGCCCATGAATTTTGTCATGCTCACATTTGCCATGTGGTCATGACACACAACACATGTGTCATGTCCATGTTTGTCATGTGTGATGCAGAGGAAAGGATCAACTCAACTTCATACTGTGCAAAGTTCAACTACACCAATGAGCCTAAAAATAAGGATCTTCATGGAAAAGTGGGAACATTAGTTAAATTTCTTGAATTCTTCTTAGAAATGGTGTTTGGACATGTATTAGATCCCATCCCATCCATTGGCAAATGTGGATCAAACTTTGAACTACTAGTTCCTTCACAAACCCCAAGAAAGGCTAGTAGCCTACAAACGGAGAACAATCCCAATAACTTTCTGTATAAACATCCAAATACAAATATTAGACATGTATTTGATACCCATTATGCCTCCCTACAACATAATCTAGAATGGGTATAGGTTACTTTGGAAAATGTGCTCTAAAAATGGACTGGTAATTCTGCTACAAGGGTTCAAACTCAGAAATTTCACTGTGAAATGCCACGAACAGTCATTCATAACTTCCAAAAAAATGAAAATGAAGTCGATCCCTTCTATAAAATTGTAGATAACATAGGTACAGACATTTTACCCAAGTTACATAAAGATCTAACGGTGGAAACAAAAGTTATGGCGTTTTTCCCAAAACGGGTTACCCTAAATAAGGGTTTTGACAGTTTTTACTAAAAATGCAATATCTACCACAAATCAAAACCAAAATGCATGAGACCAACTGAAAATTGGAGGTGGTTGAAAGATATAACATTTTAAATCCATTAGACATCCATGCATTTCTGTACAAGGCCGTACAATAGCAAAAGACAACAAATTTCTGAAGGAAAATACAGGAAAACAGTGTTTTTTTCTCATTTCATGTTCAATCTTCAACCACCCATGAATTTCTTGGATGTTACAAGGCCTTTTAAAGGCATTAGACATGACTTTTTAGTTTCCCATGAACCATGACCTTTGATATTCCCTCTTATAGCATCTTCTTTGCATTTTTATGCACTTTTACAACAAATTTAGTAACTTTTACATTTTCAACTTCCTTTTCTTACACTTGAAGGTTCAATTTTACAAATTTGCCAATTAAATGAATCTAATGAGCAAGGTGCTCCTGTACCATACAACCAACCAACAAAATTTCTAAATCCATTGGAAATGTAACAGCAACAAAAGTCTTTTTCCTCTGTCTTTATCTTCAATCTTCTCAGCTACAAACTTCAAATCTTCAGATCAAAAGAAAGGTGACCAACCAACCAACAGAACAAACTACCAGCATCTTCAGGCTCCTTCTACTCCCTTTAGTGGAGTACTCTTTAGGCTGCAACATCAAGTGCTTCTTCAGGTATCCATCTCTCTCACTGCTTCACAATAAACCAACTCACAAAACCATTCATCTCACCCAATAGCAGATCCTGGTGATGCACCTACCACTCTCTCCTCAGTGGTTTCTCTATGCACCCTTATCCAACCTAATCTCCATTGGAGAATGGTCATGATAGACCTCATCTTGTCTACCCACACACAATCTCAGAAAACATCCTTCTGCAGCTAGATGGATAAGCACCTGCAACCAAACAACTTAGCAAACAAAAACAATGGTCACCAACACAATCTTTCCTTCAGTTCTTCACCTACCTTCTCAGTGATAGGAACAAATACAACATCTCCTCCTAGATCTTTTGCTAGCTCTAATACCAAAATGATGCAGAGGAAAGGATCAACTCAACTTCATACTAGGCAAAGTTCAACTACACCAATGAGCCCAAAAACAAGGATCTTCATGGAAAAGTGGGAACAGTAGTTAAAGTTCTTGAATTCTTCTTGGAAATGGTGTTTGGATATGTATTAGATCCCATCCCATCCATTGGCAAAGGTGGATCAAACTTTGAACTACTAGTTCCTTCACAAACCCCAAGAAAGGCTAGTAGCCTACAAACGGAGAACAGTCCCAATAACTTTCTATATAAACATCCAAATGCAAATCTTAGACATGTATTAGATACCAATTATGTCTCCCCACAACATATTCTAGAATGGGTATAGGTTACTTTAGAAAATGTGCTCTAAAAATAGACTGGTAATTCTGCTACAAGGGTTCAAACTCAGAAATTTCACTGTGAAATGCCACGAACAGTCATTCATAACTTCCACAAAAAGAAAATGAAGTTGATCTCTTCAGTCAAATTGTAGATAACATAGGTACAGACATTTTCCCCAAGTTACATAAAGATCTAACGGTGGAAACAAAAGTTATGGCATTTTTCCCAAAACGGGTTACCCTAAATCAGGGTTTTGACAGTTTTTACTAAAAATGCAATATCTACCACAAATCAAAACAAAAATGTATGAGACCAACTGAAAATGGAAGGTGGTAGAAAGATCTAACATTTGAAATCCATTAGACATCCATGCATTTCTGTACAAGGCCGTACAATAGCAAAAGACAACAAATTTCTGAAGGAAAATACAGGAAAACAGTGTTTTTTTCTCATTTCATGTTCAATCTTCAACCACCCACGAATTTCTTGGATGTTACAAGGCCTTTTAAAGGCATTAGACATGACTTTTTAGTTTCCCACGAACCATGACCTTTGGTATTCCCTCTTATGGCATCTTCTTTGCATTTTTATGCACTTTTACAACAAATTTAGTAACTTTTACATTTTCAACTTCCTTCTCTTACACTTGAAGGTTCAATTTTACAAATTTGCCAATTAAATGAGCATTTGCCAATTAAATGAATCTAATGAGCAAGGTGCTCCTGTACCAATGTGGTCATGACACGAAAAAATAAAAACTTTTCTACTTGACTCTAAAAACCCCCTCACGCACATCAAGCGCACTTGGTGGCACACACACGTAACGTAGTTGCATCCGCAACCAATATTAGGCATGTTGCCCGAAGGTGGGGAAGTCATTCACCAATGGGATAATGTGAAGCTAATTTCACAATCCATATGAGATGGTAGCCACTAAGGGGGTGTGCATCACCTGAGAGATGTGATGCTAAGAGGGTTAGTTTTCCATTTTGGAACCCAACCCTAAGATTTACTAGGCAGGGAAAATCATTTTGATATGAATCAAAATCTAACCCTAGGACATATTTAAAACTTAAAGTGACACTAACACAACAACTACGCCATTAATTAATGCACTAACAAATAATTCAAATAGGAAGGTAAAAACAAGGATTAAATTATTTAAATAATCCTATCTCTAGTCTAGGGAAATTTCGATAGCATAACGCCATTTTGTCAGCTATGTGAGGAGAGAAAATTAAATAAAAATAAAAACTTTCACTACAACCTTTATAAATTTTAAATCAAAATTGATTACATTAAGTAAATTAAAATAAATGCATTCACTATTAATCCCTTTCTAAAATTAACGAAATTAAATAAATACATGAAATAAATTCAATAAGGCCGCTATACATATAATACATTTAAAATAATCTAATTGACCAACACACTAATTAGCACTAAGATATTTTTAAAACAAAATTAAATTTAATAAAGGATCCCAACCAAAGTATTCACCAAGGTTTTCCACATAGAAAATTTAATCAAATGATTTAAACATCCAAAGGGATTAATTAATTAATTATGATGCACTTAAAAATAAACTTTCACACATAAATAACAATTAAATCCACCCACTCTCTAAGTGGGGATTAAGGAAAAAAAAATCTAGGTTTAAAGTTGCTAAACATTCTCCTAAATTTTAGGGCACCCAAACCTAAAATAAGGATTATAAAAGCAACCCCATTTCCTATTTGCACTCACAACTAACTTTGTTTTCTATTGGGTGTAGGGTGTAAAAAGCAGGGAGATGGGAGAGTCTTTTCCCAAGTGGGAAGGATTTTCCCAAAAAGAAGATTTCAAAAGGATTGCTTTAATGCTTTCTAACATATTTATTTTCTCAGGTTTTCTACAGGTTTATTTATTTCTTCTAACCCCAACTTTTTTATAACTTTTGTCTCCCATTTGTGCACAGATTTCTAAATCTTCTCAATAATCTCTATTCTCATTTTCTATTGAATTCAAAAGTTTAATCATACAAAAGCTCTATGTTTAAATATGGCAAAAAGAGCTAAATGCTCTCTGTTTTTTTTTGTTTTGTTTCCAAGCACATGTTTCTAGGAGTTATACATTTTTCTAATAGCTTCTATTTGTTTTCCAACTTGAGGATAAAAAGCATTTTAAAAAAAAAATAGGAACTACTAACCTTATTCTCTTTTGTTTTCTAAGTTCTATTTATGGTCTGCAAACAAAAAACCCTATTCCCACTGGGTTACCTTTCTTGTCCAGAACATAACACACAAGAAAATTTACATAGAGATTAAATATTATACACAGAAATATCCATATATATTTATTTATTCTGGATTCAATGTGTTATACATAGCTAAAAAAATATGAATTCACAGAGATAGAGGCGTTTAAAATGTTGACAGGGCCGAACTAAAGTAAAAGTCAGCGGATTAAATAGAGGAGGGTTTTATGAGTTAGAAAGAGGTTTAAATAAGGAATGGAGGTCGGGCTTGGCACAGGGTATCTCCATGGTCGTAGGGAAGAGGGGAGAGGAGCGGGGCTCCGTCGCCCCCCCAAAACCACTACACACTACACATATATGCACCTGCGAACACTCTTAACTCTTTTTTTTTTAATTTCATTTATCTACTAAAAACATCAAATGCGAAACCCTAAAGGCATCTCGATCCTTACTTTAATTCCAATACTTACCATATATTATAAATATAAACAATGCATATTTAAGCCAAATGAACTATATATATATAATGCGCTTGATAAACTTTTTAACATGACCGGCGATGCTGGTGTGACATGCCCTCTGGCTCCACGAGAATTCTTTTGCCTGAAGTAATGAACCGGTGAGGCCACAACACAGGGGACCTCATCCCCTAACAAGAACACTTCAAACCCGCGAGCTTGTTGGCCCAGCGAGGGTTTTGAACTCTGGTGGCCGCCACTACAACCGAGCGACTTAACCACTGAACCACGCCCTTATTGGCATATATATATATATATATATATATATATATATATATATATATATATATATATATATATATATATATATATATATATATATATATATATATATATATACCATCTCTGTATTTATTTATTTATTTTAAAATAGAGATAAATAATTTTTTTAAAAACAGAGATAAATAAAATAAAGTAAACAGTGAGCTTAAACAAAATGACAATTGCACATAGATATATTTATATGTATATATTTAATTTTCATAACCAAGCTTATTCTAAGAAGTATTAATTAAATAAATCCTTTTTCTCTTCTTATGGTAATAAAGCTAACTTAGGCACTATATATATATTATTCTCTTGATAATACTAAAATAAAACAAATTTCATTTTCTTGCTACACCAAAAATGCCATTTAATCTTATCCACGTGATGATATAAGCATCACATTCCTTTGCTTTTTAAACAACTAATTAATTCTATTTTCATTTGCAAAGGCAAGAAACCATTTATCTCTATTTTAATAACTATAGGCCTAATAAATATTTTTTTTTTCAACTAACTTATGCATTTGCAACTAGTGAGATTTGAGGAGAGAGAGATATTTTATTTTACACCAAGAATTACATATCCATAGTATCAAATATAACAAAAGAACTCAAAACATTCATATAGTTGGAATAACCAAAGTATTACAAGGTGTTTGAAAACACATCAAGGACATCATAAGAGAGATTTGACTCTCATGATAACAATAACTATTACAAGCCCATTTAGGCCAAGGAAACCTCATTGCCATAACTTTTACAAATCATACAAAACCAATGAACCCATAGTTTCATCCAAACTTCAAATGTCCTCCATAAGCCACCAAAACCTACAAAACACAAAAATAAGTTCACTGAGACCATGGGATGCTCTCCTCCCAACCTAGGCCTACAAGTAGGCCACCCCCAAGCTAGGAGGCCTTTCAATAACCAAGGTTCATACCATATGGGTTGCAAACACACACACACCAAACAAAATAACACCCTCCCAAGGTAAAACACAAAACTAACCCATTTTGAAAATGAGTTTGAAGGGTGAGAGAGTGGGCTACTCTCAACTCAAGGAGACCCAAAAACTCAAATACTCATAACACCTTGGCCTCTTGCCATAAACTTCTCATATTTCCATTCCAAGGCACTCTTGCCATAAAACCATACTTCTCAAAGTTGCAACACAAGGCCCATGGCCATTAAACTATACCAAAACCAAGAGGGGAAAACCAAGGAGGTTCACACCTCTCTCACCCAAGACAAAGGTGAGCTCTCTCACATGGAGAGCTCACCCCAACAACCCTTTAAAACCCACATACACAAAATTAAAAAGAACATAAGCATAACAATCATATACATTCATATTGCATAAGTAAAAGCAAGTAAAACAATAGGCTTGAAGCTTTGAGGAATACCTCTCAAGCTTCAAGGATGGAGGATGTTGAAGAAGAGATTTCTACAAGTTCTTCCTAAAATCCTTCAAAATTATACAAGTCCTTCTCTCCTTCCCAACACAAGCATAAAATCCCCAAAAGAAATAACCCTCATCTCATCTCAAGGAGAGAGATAAATAGGCAAGGCTCTCAAACCCTAATGGATGAGAAGGTGATACTTGTCACTCTCTCCTCCATCCATATAACCCTCCTCACAACCCCACAAGAATGAGGAGGTGACACTTGTCATCTCCCCATTCCACAAAGCTACACACTCTCCCACAAATGCTCTCACACATGTGTGAGAGCATAGGGAGATGTGAGCACACAAAGGATGCTTCACATGAATGAAGAGGTGACAATTGTCACCTTCTCATTCAACTAAGCTACACTCTTCCCCACAAATGCTCTCACACATGTGTGAGAGCATAGGGAAGAGGTCTCACACATATGAGAAGCTTCTAAAGCACTTGAGGCAAGGATAACCTTACCCAATTGGGTGAGGTTAGGTTAGGTGAGATGGTGGCATGCCAACCACCTCTCACATTTCCCAAACTCGTCGCTTGACTCAAGGGCCAAGTTTGTGTGACCATACATGGTTTAAAACAAGTTTAAATATGTTAAGGATGGTCCTAGACCCTAGGGGTATGACTTAGGGTCAATATTTGACCATTATTAACACTAGGAAACACATAAATTCACTTGAAAAGGGCTCCAAACATTTAGCACTAAAAATTGTCCAAACCCAACATTACAATTTTTACAACACATCAAGAGATAAAATAAAAAAAGGGTAAACCTTACAAAATGTCATAAATCCAATACAACATAATCAACATTCTCAAACACAATTGACCTTAGTTCAACTTAGGACTAGGTTGGCTTAACAGGGATATAATATATGGTTATTGTCCGACCTCCAATTTTCCATCAGCATGGAAAGTTACCTGCACACTTCCAAAAACCCATTAATAACACATGGTACAAATAGCTGAAGTGAATTGAAGTACATGTAACACACACACACATGATCGTATAATCACATATAACATCAATAATAACCACATGCTAACATATATATGTTTCTCAAGTCCTTCACCATTCACAAGTATAATAATGTAAGATAAATCATCAATTTCACCATCAATACACATTCCAATATCATCAAATGAAATCGTAGCATCTAAACATCATATCATCAGATGAAATCTAACATGAAATCTAATCATCCACAAAGCATAAACCATCTATCTAACCAAGCATAAGATAAAGTAAGAAGGTCAAAGTACGGGATCAATAGTCCCCAATATCCACATGTCCATCACAAATCCATCAAAAGAGTACTATAAGAAAAAATAACAGGTGAAATAAAAGTAGGCCTCACACCACAACATCACTATACTGACTCAAGATAGGGCCACAATCCCATAGGTTGAACCCTTAGCTAGGGTGAAGAAAAACAACATGGTCTAAGAGGGCAACTACTTCCAATCACACAAGGGTGGGCCTCACAAATTTGATGTAATTCCAAATCAGCATATTCAGATTTGGAGCAGCAGACTTATTTATTCAGAAATCATATTGGTTTGTCATATGTTTGGCATTTGGATGGTTGAATTTCATGGTTGATATCATAGTTGATTTTATCTACATGTTTGGCATATTTTTATGGATGTTTGACTCATGTTTATTGGCTGCTCATTAGTGTTTATACTTCTGAAAATAAAAGTCAGAATTTAGTCCTAGGGTTTGAGTAGAAAGCTAAATCAGAAAATTAGGGTAGAAATTAGAAATTCTAGGGTAGATCCTATCGGGGATATTATAGTGGTATCAGAGCTTTTGATCTTGCTAGCTTGGAGGGTTTCTATGACAAATGTTGAATTATGAATCTCAAGGATAGAGAATACATCACATATAGGAGAAGACATTAGTGGGGTGGTTAAGATTCTAAGGGAGAAGACACCATGGGTGATAGGAGTCGTGAAGAGCCTAGAACTAGGAACATCCTCAATGACCTTGCTAGAGGACAGTGTGAACTAATGTAACTTATGTCCCAATTTTTGAGGCATAACATGGGTAACAGCAATAATACTAGAGAAAATCAGCCCGTAGAAGGAGATAATGGAAATAATGGAGACGCTAGAGCATTTTTGGGAATGACAACAACACTCACACTAGAGATACCCAAGATTTAGTCATAAGAACTCTTTTCTGACTTTCTTGGATCACCTAGGACCACAAGAGGGTGGACAGCTATTTGCCGGTGAGAGTTTCAATGATTACATGAGGGAATGGCAATCTCTAGGTAACAAATTTCAAGCTACTATGTCTCTATAAGATTTTTTTCAATTGAAATATAGAAACATGCTTAGAGTGGAAAGGAATCATAACTATGATTTGCAAAGAAAGTTGGGAAAGGTAACTATCACTCCCTTTGATGGTTCAGGTAGATGCACCAACCGTGCATGGATTCAAAAGATGGATAACTATCTCACAATGAAACCTATGTTTGAGAAAGAAGCAATTCAATTTTCTAATGTACACTTGGAGGGAGATGCCCAAGATTGGTGGTACAATGGGATGATCACACAAGGTCATAACCATGTTACTTCTTATGTTGATTTCACACAGAGGTTGATTAATAGGTTTGATAAGACTAATCTTGAGCAATACTTCCATGAGTTAGCCCAACTCAAATAGAAGGATTTCATGGATGCATACATATCTGAGTTTTAGAAGTTTGTAGTCTTGGGTCTGAATGTTTATGAGAGCTGGTTGACATACCTCTTCATCAAGGGTTTGGAGGAGCCTCTTCATGGTTGGTGAAAGCCCTAGATCCACTTTCACTGCAAGATGCTATCAAAAGGGCTAGAGGTATGCAATTTTCAGCACCTTCCAAGCCTAAGTTCCAAACCAAATATTTCTCTTCCTCAAGGAAGGATCCTAGGAATAATTTTTAGAAGGACAACTCCCAACATCAAAGCTAAGAATGATATAAGAAGGAAGAAGTTATTCTTTTCATGCAAGGAGCCTTGGGAGCCTGGTCATAGATGCCTTGGGAAAGGGAAAGCACACTACATTGAGGTCACTTCTGACATTGATGATGATGAAGTCTAAGATACTAGTTCAGATAGTGAGCATGAGGAGCAACCATTGGAGATTAATGCTACAACTACATGTGATACGCTTCATGGTACTATTGCTACATTATCTAGAGCCCCTAAGTATCATCCTTTTAGGGTGAGAGGTGCCTTTAAGGGACAATAGGTCACATGCTTGGTAGATAGCGGATCACTCATAACTTAATTGATGAGGGCTTAGTGGTAAAGAGAGGATTGCAAGCAGAGGAGTTCTCTAGTTTCAGTGTGATGGTGGCTGATGGATTCAAGATGAGTTGCACCAAGAAGATCTCAAAGCTAAGTATCTAGTTGGGTGATTATACTATTACTTATGACTTCTATGTGGTTGGAATTGGTGATACAAATGTTGTTCTGGGAATTCAATGGTTGCATTCACTCGGTAGGTATATCCAAGATTTTTAGAAGATGGAGCTGGATTTTGTATTAGACGGGAGGAAGGTAGTGCTGAGAGAATTAACAAATGGTGTGCCAAGGATAGTGATAGAAAAGAGGATGGAGACATTCTTTAGACATAGTGATGTGGCATGGGCAACCCAATGTTTTGTGTCTTTTAAATCATCTCCCAGCAGTGACCAACAATATCATGTGGACATCTAGTCAATGTTGGATAAGCACATCATAGTGTTTGAATAGATTACTCGTAGTAGACCTCTGGATCATTGCTTTGAGCATGTGATTGAGTTGGACAAGGGATCCAATCCCATCATCAGTACTCCTTATCATAATCCTAGAAGATTCAAGGAAGAAATAGAGAAGATGATAAAGGAAATTTTGGATATGGGACACATCAGGCCGAGCTCTAGTCCCTTTACTTCTTCAGTGGTCTTGGTGAAGAAGAATGATGGCACGATGAGGATGTACATTGACTACCATGCCTTGAACAAGAGGACCATCAATAACAGGTATCCTATACCTAAGATCGATGAGCTATTGGATGAGTTACATGGAGCAGTCTACTTCTCCAAGATTGATCTTCGATTGGGATACCATCAGATTTGAGTCCATGATGATGACATCCATAAGAATGCATCAAGTGTCATTATGGGTAGCATGAGTTATTGGTTGTGCCCTTTGGTCTTACTAATGCTCCCATGACTTTTCATTCATGTATGAATCATATACTCAATAGGAAGTTGTGGAAATTTGTATTGGTTTTCTTTGATGATATCTTGATATACAGTAAGACATGGGAGGATCACTTCAGGCACATTGATGAGGTGTTGGGCATCATGGAGGCACAATCCCTATTTGCTAAGGCTTCCAAATGTGAATTTGGAATGACAAAGATACTATACATGGGACATGTGATTGGCACTGGAGGAGAAAGGGTACATGAGGAGAAGATACAAGCTATTCTAGATTGGCCACCACTGAGGAACATTTCAAACTTGAGAGGTCTCTTTGGGATTTACAGTTATTACAAGAAATTTGTGAAGGGGTTTTCATAGTTGGTAGCACCTCTTACAGATCTCACCAAGAAGGGCACATTCAGATGGTCAAATGAGGCTTAGGAGACATTTGATACACTCAAGGAGGTAATGAGCACTTGTCCAGTTTATACTCTTATTGATTTTTCTCAGCCTTTTGTTTTGGAGTGTGATGCTTTAGGTGAAGGGATAGATGTTGTTCTCATATAGAATAGACATCCCACAACTAATGAGAGTAGGAAGTGGAGAGATACAGAGCTCTTGTATTCCACCTATGACAAGGTGATTCTTTCCATCATGCATGCATTGGAAAAGTTTAGATAGTACTTGGTAGGTGGGAAGTTTGTAGTAAGGACTAACCACTATATCTTAACATACTTCATGTAGCAGAAGGACTTGAATGAGAGGCAACAAAAGTGGGTAAGTAAGATCCAGGAAGATGACTTTGATATTGAGTATGTTTTAAGGGTAAGAATAATGTCATTGCCAATACATTATCTAGGAGACCTACACTTTGTTCTATGTCAGAGATTTTAGTTGATTGGAAGGCTCGCCTTTTGGTTGAATATTCCAAGAATTCTTTTGCATGCAAGCTCATGGATGGAAAGATTTAGGATGATAGGTATAAGGTAGTTGATGATGTGATCTACTACAAGGATAGGATCTAATTGGTACTTGAGTGGAAGATGAAGGATAAGATTTTGAGAGTTGTTCATGACACTCCATGTTAGATGGCCGGATGAGGCTTAGGAAACATTTGATAGACTCAAGGAGGTAATGAGCACTTGTCCAGTTTATGCTCTTCCTAATTTTTCTCAAACTTTTGTTTTGGAGTGTGATGCTTTAGGTGAAGGGATAGGCATTTTTCTCATTCAGAATAGACATTGCATAGCCTATGAGAGTAGGAAGCAGAGAGATACAGAGCACTTGTATTCTAGCTATGAAAAGGAGATGCTTTTCATCATGCACACATTGGTAAAGTTTAGACAATACTTGGTAGGTGGAAAGTTTGTGGTAAGGACCCACAATAGCTTGAAATACTTCATGGAGCAGAAGAACCTAAAAGAGAAGCAACAAAAGTGGGTAAGTAAGATCCAAGCATATGAATTTGATATTGAGTATGTTAAGGGTAAGAATAATATTATTTCTGATGCATTATCTAGGAGACCTACACTTTTCTCTATGTCAGAGATTTTAGTTGATTGGAAGGCTCACCTTTTGGTTGAGTATTCCAAGAATTATTTTGCATGCAAGCTCATGGATGGAAAGATTTAGGTGACAGGCATAAGGTAGTTGATGATGTGATCTAGTACAAGGATAGGATCTACTTGGTACCTGAGTCAAAGATGAAGGATGATATTTTGAGAGCTGTTCATGACACTCCATTAGCAGGACATCCAGGGTTCTTCAAGACCTACAGGTAGGTTCAAGAGAGATTCTCATGGAAGGGTCTCAAGGATGATGTCTTGCGACATGTTCGAGATTGTATGACTTGTTAGCAGAATAAGTCTGATCATACTTTCCTAGTTGGATTACTTCAGCCATTGCCTATTCCAAAACAAAAGTGGGAAAGTATCTCTACTAATTTCATCACAGGTCTTCTAAAGGTCTAGGGCAAAGATTGAATATTTGTGGTTGTTGAAATGACTAAGTATGCATATATATTTCCTATTTCATTTGAGTATAAGGCACCTCAAGTTGTATAGTTGTTCTTTAGAGAGGTTTTTAGACTTCACGGACTACCCAAGACCATTGTTAGAGATCAGGATAGCATATTTCTCAGTGTGTTTTAGCAGGAGCTATTCAGATTGGTTGGTACAGAGTTGAGCCTAAGAATGAGCTACCACCCTTAGACTAATGGACAAATTGAGATAGTGATCAAATGGGTGGAAGGATATCTATGCAATTATGTTGTAGGGCAATAGAAGGCTTGGGTCAGATGGTTGTATTTGGGAGAGCAATGCTACAATACCACCTATCACATGTCAATAGGCATTTCACCTTTCAGAGCCTTATATGCATATGATGCTTTGTCTTTTGTAGACTTAGCATTTGAAGAGAGTAGAGCTCCCAAAGATAGAGAGATGATGTAGGATAGCCATGACATCCTTAAGGCACTTAAGGATAATCTTCACCATGCTCATAATCAACAAAAGATGTATGCAGACATGCGTAGGATGGAGAGGACATTTGAGGTTGGTGACTTTATTTTTTGTGCCTACAACCCTACAAACAATCTATATTGAAGAAGAGTGGTGCAAAAAAGCTAAAACATCGATTCTATGGCCTGTACAAGATTGTCAAGAGAGTTGGAGAGGTTGCATATGAGTTGGAGTTACCTAAGGGTAGCTGAATTCATAATGTTTTTCATGTGTCTTGCCTCAAAACTAAAATTGGATAGAATATTACATCTTCTCCAAAGATTCCACCATTGGATGAGGAGGCGAAGTTGGTACTTGTTCCTGATGCTATACTAGATGGTAGGGAGTGCAAGTTGAGGAGCATGGTGATCAAAGAATATTTGATCAAATGGAGAGACTTGCCACTTGAGGATGCTAATTGGGAAGGTGAACAACTTCTGTAGCATCCAAGTTTACAATTGCTTGAGGGCAAGCCATTCTAGGAAGGGAGGACTATAATGTCCCCTTTTTATGAGTGATCACCTAATAGAGATGGTTAGCCTATTCTATTCCCATAGGCTAAGATGGAAGGGATAGGGAATAACCGAATTGGTTAAATACTATATTTAACCAATTTTATTGGGCAAATTGAAGATGTAAAATGACTTCTAGTATTTTTATGAGCCACTTGGTGAAGAAAAATAAATTAAATAAAACTGTTAAGGAGGTCAGTGACCTAGGAGAGAGAAAAAAAATAGAAAAAAAAAAAAAAGAAAAGAAGAAAGAAGTTAAGTGCCTAGGGAGATCGACTAGGAGGAGAGAAGGAAAAAACAAATAAAAAATAAATTTAATACCAAAAGGAGGTCGACTAGGAGGAGGTCAGACATGCTTGGGATTGGGCAACAATTGACTATAAAAGTAAGTCACTTTGAGGTGATTTCATCATTCATTCACATCTGATTTTATCATTGGATTTTTTACTCTTGGAAACACTTTAGGTCAGAATATTCCAAGGATGAAAACCTTTAGGAATATTAGGTGGATTGGATGAAAACCCAATTCGATCTTGGAGGTGAATTCACATGGAGTTCACACTTGCACTTCATTGAAGGTTTGGAGGAGTTCTTGAGAATTCAAGACACATCTTTTGGAGCAGATTTGAGCATCTATTTTGGAGGGATTTTGGATAGAGATTGACTAGGGTTTTTGCCCTAGGTTGAACGCCACTTCCCAAGGAGGGTGACTACATCATTTTGGAGCAGCAAACCCTATGCGCTTTCCATGGAGGATTCACCCATCTAGGGTTTGATGTTTGAAGACTACTTTGCATATTCTTGGTATGTATAAATCTAATTTTAGGTCAGACTTGTATGAGCAGAAATCTAGGCATTGTTTGGCATGTTTGAACCCATGAATTTGACGTAATTCCAAATTAGCATATTCAGATTTGGAGCAGCAAACTTGCTTATTCAGAAATCAGATTTATTTTTCATATGTTTGGCATTTGGATGGTTGAATTTCATGGTTGATATCATATTTGATGCTATCTACATGTTTGGCATATTTTTATGGATCTTTGGCACATGTTTATTGGCTGCTAATAAGTGTTTATACTTCTAAAAATAAAAGTTAGAATTTAGTCCTAGGGTTTGAGTAGAAAACTAAATTAGAAAATTAGGGCAAAAATAAAAAAATTTAGGGAAGATCCTATTCAGGATATTAAAACTTTCTACCTATTAAAGGGTAAGTGCAAAAAGATGGGGGGCCAAAAAGTGGCCAAAAATTTTTGAAAAAAAATTTAGGCATAACGCGAGCGCGTTATAACGCGCTCGCGTTATGGCTTGGCAATGACAAGCCTAAGGCTCGTCATTGCCGAGCCATAACGCGAGCGCGTTATAACGCGAGCGCGTTATAACGCGCTCGCGTTATAACGCGCTCGCGTTATAAAGCGCTTCATATAAAAAAAAAAAACGCTGTCATTTCATTTTAGTTCATTCCATTGTGAGTTTTTCCTCCGCCCGCGGCTTAAAACCCTTCAAAAACGCGCTCGCGTTCTACAAAACACCGTTCAACACAAAAGATTTGTCGATTCATCACCGAAATGCCGCCGCGACGTCGAGCACGCCAAAGGGGTGAGTTATCTTTGTTTTTTTGTTTGAATTTCTTCCTAAATAGGTAGGGTTTGTGTTGATTTTTGATGCATATTTTATTAATTGTAGGAAATGTTAATGCACCTCCTCCTCCTCCTCAAAATCCTCAAAATCCACAAAATCTTGAGGAAGAAATACCTGCAGAACAACAACCTCCTCCATTCATTCCTCGACATGCCCCTGGAACACAAGATAATATAATGGGGGAAATTGAAAACAACAAAAAACAAATTGAAGATATAATTGCAAGGTTGAAAGATCCTTCCACTTCAACCTTGCATAGGTCCACGCTTGCCGAATCTCTTGAGTCTATGTTATCAAATGTAAATTCAATTAGCAAGCAAATAACTAGTTGGACCGATAAAAAGAGAGAGTTTAGAGATTACTATGCAGATAAATTGTCATATCAAGATGTCAAAAAATTACAAATTACAAAAGTAGACTTGTGTTCAATTTTCACAAACCCACAAACAAATCAACCTCCACCCATTACATGCAAGAGGTTCCCTATCCATTGGTGCAACAACCAAGCGATAAGGGACAATTTCGGGCAGAGGTGGTGGATGGTTTTTGACCATCCTCCATGCAATAACAATGAGGTCCCGCAATACTTTTTGAGGAAACTCTACTCCGAGTTTGTCCTCAATAAAGTGCCAAACTATTTTGATATGCGGGACTTCCAGGGTAGAGGTGGGGGCTCAGCACAGGATAGACCAGGGGCACGTCTTGACCCACAGCGGGTAGTGAGACGAGTAATCAGCAGACCAGCCCACGAGCATGTTTCTATTCCTTCCATTGTGAAGGAGAGTGTTGAGGTCGATACACTGAGGTCGATTAGTGCCTTGACCCAGAGCATCATAGAGCATGCCGATCCTGCAACACAGAGTGGGTTGGGAGATAGTGCGAGGAGTAGGGTCCCACCGCATACTTGCCAGGCTTGCGGGTCAGCCTGTGGTTATGACCCCATGGACAGTCAGGACGCAGGTGCACAGGCTACATCTGCAGCTGAGCAGATGGCGATGACAGATACCCTCCTGAGTGAGACTTTCGGCCTTGATACTCAGGTAAATATTAGCAAGTTTATTGAATTTAATTTATTAAATTTTATTTTTGAAATACAAGATTAACTAATTTAAATTGATGATTTTAATGAAATTTCAGGGTCATAGCGTCGATGCAGTTTTCAGTGGTTCTCCACCTACATTTTTCACTAGATCATCTACTGTCGAGGTATGTAACTAATAAACAATTATAAATATTACATGTGAATAGCATCGTTATATGAATGGTATTCTAATTTCTGATTTTGGATGTTGAATAGGTTAACACTGTAGATTTCATGGCAACACCTGCCAGCGGTGGTGGACTTCAAAGCTTTACGGAGGTAATAAAATAAATAGTTTAATGAATGAATTGTACTTACTAAATTTTTGTATGTGATTTGTGTGTTTTATTGTGTGTACTTCCATGTTTAGATGAGCGTGTGTGTATGTTAGGAGCCATGATTTGCATCACTATTATAGTTTTCGTAATTGAATAATGTTGTTTTATTTCCAGATGATGCAGGCTGCGGATACACCTCCCCATGTTCATAGGGCAATGGAGCAGGGTGTGGCCTCTGCAATTCATAGCTCTATGGCATTGACAGGGGTATGAGGCAGATTAGTAAATTTCAATTTACATTCATTGTTATAGTTGTCTATTTTTGAAAAATCAAAAGATTATTGATTTGAAGTTTAATTTCTATCTGGATGGTTTCTATAGGACATGACATCACCAGGGCCTTTTCCTTCTACTGAGGCAAGCGAGCAGACAGATTATATGTTAGCGGTAAGTGATTATTTTGTTAAATGTTTCATTTTTTTATAACATGTAATTTCTATATATTAATATCTATACTTTTTTTTGTAACAGGTAAAGGTGCAGGAAGAACTAAATAGGAGAAGTAGCCCTCGGGTTCGTAGTAGACCACCCACATGCATGTCTCCATCCCCTAGAAGATCAAAGGCTGCTCGTGATTTATTCTCTTCACCAGCTAGAGGGGAATGACTTTTTATTGTGTTCCTCTGTTGTATGCCTATATGGCATTTGTGGACATATATTTTGTATTGTACATAGTTGACATTGTATGCCTATATGGCATTCTTGTAAGCCTATATGGCTATTTTGTATATATGTTATACTTATATCGACAGATATTGATGTATGCGTATATGGATATTTGGTTAATACAAATCTTTTTTATTGATGGCGTCCATACTTGCATTATAAATCCACTTTTGAATGGATATTTGTAGATGGCTACTTCAAATATTTAAAGTCTGATTGTATTACATAGGATGTTTGCATTTTCTTTGATAGGCTTGATAGGCCATGGATTACATGATGGTGTTTGATGGAAAAGTATGGTACTAGAAGACTCTAGTTCATTCTTAATAGGCTTGTGATTGATAATATCTTTGCATGATTGCACTTGATCTTGGATCATGGGCATGTTGTTAGGATTTTGATTGCATTGTGATGTTTGATGGATAGGCATGGTGTAAGTGTAAGATACCCAACTAGTTCTACGAAAAATTTTCCTTACTTAAACACTTTTACTTGCTAACAATTCATCAACTACTTCAATAACATAAAGATATACATCAAGATAACTATTTGAATGAAACAACATTAGAGTTGGGTACTTGTCTTGTTACTTGATTCAATCAACTTGCAATGTCTTATTACATGGAAAATGCTTTCAATAGCATGAAGTACAACTCATTCAATGGAAATACAAGGACAGGCCTTGAAGCCTTGATGTTACAATGTCTTCTTTATTTGAGCAACATTTGAAGATTTAGAATGTTCAACTCATCACCTCACAAGGTAGGTGCATATTTGAAGGATTTACAGGTTTTTCTGACTTGGGCGCCAAGTTGAGGTGACCTCCTCCTGAAGTTGCGCCTTGTCAACATTAGGTGCCAATTAGAGTTTATGGATGCTCTGGATTGTTTCCAAGAGTAGGCGCCAAAACATCATCATTATGAAAGTGTTTTAAATGCTAGGCGCCCAAATCAGCCCTCTGGAGTCTAGGCGCTCCTTTCATGCATTCTGTGTTCTAGGCGCCAATTGAAAGGAGTGGAGAACAGGGCAAGCGCCTTCCAAACTAGGTGTTTCCTTGAGGTGACAAGGACTTAGAAAGTGCGCCTAAGGTGAGTGCCTTGAGTGAAAAGGTCTAACAAACATCTTTGAACCCCCTTTCAAGGTTAGGCGCATTCTGGAGGTGGAAACAAGTAGAAGGTGCGCCTTAGCTTCCTTTGTCAATTCTTGCAAGTCTTTGTTGATTAGGAAGGTGGAATGCTTCATTGTAGAATGAGCGCCTATCTTCTAATGTCCAAACTACTTCTTCTGGCTCACTCTGTGGCTAGGCGCCAGAGCTAAACTGTTCACACAAGGGAGTGCGCCTAGACTCACTTGATGTTTTCTTACTACTTCAACCCCTGGAAGATGTTCCAAGGTGTTCCCTTTTACAAGCACCTGACCTCCCAAGTTCCTTCATGTGTTATTCCTTGAAGGCGCCAAAACTGAGCTCCAGTGCCATGGGATTGTGCCTAACATCTTTGAAGAGTTTCTAAGCCTTTTGCAAGTTGATATCCCAAACTCATCTTCTAGGCGCAACAGGAGCTTTCCAAAGGAGTTTCCAAGTTTTAGACGCCAAGCGAGGTCATGGGTGAATGGAACTGCGCCTTAGGAGATGACTGGATCCTAAGCGTCAGTCTGGAGTTACAGTGGAATTGATATGCGCCTCAACTAGCTTAGGCGCCCATTTGAAGTGATTCCTTTAACACTTCTCTGTCAATCTCAACTGCAAGGATGATCTCCTAATCCAATTTTGATCCTCTGGAGATGCAAATAGCTTTACATTTCACTAGGTTCCATCAATGATGATCATCAACCAAAGCACATTTCAAAGGTGAGATAGGCAAGTGAGGCGCCAAACTAGTCCTTAAGACTTATCTCCTTCTATCAAGTCAATTTCAACTATGTGAGAGAGTTCTATTCTAGGCGCAAAATGGAAATGTTTCATCAATTGGTGCATCTTACAAAGCTCCCAATTCTAGGCGCCAGAGCCAAAGAGTTTTTCCCAACACATGCACCTGGGCTAGGAATTCACGTAAGAGACATCACTTAGCTTTAAAACTTTCAATCTATAGCCATCTGGGCTAGGCGCTCCAATGGAGGATCCTTGAACTCATGCATTGGCGCCTTCTAGTTCTAGGCACCCATTTTGGATGATTCATCCTGATACTAGCGCCCAAAATGACTAGACTCTCTTCATTATCCAATTCACTTAGAAGACTCAAGTTGGAGACTTAGTTGTCTATCCATGTTCTCCGGAAGATTCATTGTACCTCTATGCACTATCTCCTTCAAGGCGCACATTTAGCTCCAAAACGCAAATTTCCATCATCAACCCATCAAGGTACATCATCTTCCCTTTGTATCCCCTTCAAGGCGCAGACATTCACTTCTTCACACTCAAACTCACTCTCTGGCGCCAGAATAGGTGTATAACTTCAAATAAGGCGCTAATCTTAGGTTTCTAAGTACTTAGTTTGATCTTAAGGCTATCCTTCCTCTAAGCACTCTCTTCAACTCCCTCACTGAAGGCCCTCTATAAGTTTGGGCGCATTTCATCCCAAGGCGCTTCAACATCATCCAAGGCGCAAATTCACTCTCCAAGACAAGGTGCAAAAAACCCTATCCTAAGGCGCTCAAATCTTGCTTCTAGACCTAGGCGCACAAATATGAGATTAAGGATCATTCTGGCCACCATCACTTCCCTAAAGGCGCAAAATTGGTGTAGATACATTCCATTTATTAAGGATCATTCTGGCGCCCAAATCTTGTCAAAGCAAAGGATCAATAGGTTCTCTCTAAGGCGCACTCCAGGGTTTGATCTTGCAAGACTTCTCACGTCAAAATTTTGACCAAGACACTCAAGGCACTAGTCTTTATCATCTAACCCTACAGTGCACTTACTCATTATGATATACTCCTCAACTTTGTATTCAACCTTGCCCAAGGCGCATATTCACTATAAGGCATTCTCACGTTGTCAAGGCTCAGAGGGCTTCAACTTGCTAAAGGGTAGAGGTCTAGGCGCATATCTGACTTGAAGCTCAAGGCGCTCCAACCCTCTTGCTCTGGAATTCCTTCTAGGCACTAAGTGACTTCTCCAATTCCTTGAAAACATTTGAAGTGTTTTACCTTCTCAAGGTGCTCCTTCGAACTTGACTCCAAGGTGTTATAATCTCAAAGGTGCTGACATCATCTCAACCAAAGGCGCTCAATGATTCATCCCATATCTAGGTGCTAAAACACTTAATCAACCAAGTCATTCAAGGCGCCATTCAGTAAACTCATCTTCCATGATATTCCTATCAAGGCGCATATCACTTCTCTCATGGGCTTTAGGCGCTCAGTTGAGTGTTTCAATACTATTTAGGTGCCAAATTCATTTTAATGCACCAAACACAAAGAGCTTTCAAACACTGGGTGCTCACAAAGAGTCTTCCAACCTTGGGCGCTAAATTAGGTCTTTGCAACTATCCAAGGCGCATATCTTCGTTTGAACAACTTATGGTGCCAAGACAACTTTTCATTAGGGCGCTCAAAACACTTGTGTTTACATTTGAAGTGCTTTACCTTCTTAAGGTGCTCCAGACTAACCTGACTCCAAAGCGCTCCATCATCATCCTTAAGGCGCTAAAAACATCATCCAACTCCTTAAGGCACTTCACTGTGAAAGTCTGAAGGCGCTCTACCTAGACCTTTCCCCTAGGCGCCAGAACTCCTAAGCACTCACCAGATAACTCTCTTCTTCAAGGCGCAAATCTTCCTATACTATGATTGCCTTTGAAACGCCGATTAACGTGATGTGAGGGTGCAAAGGCTACTCCAATCCTCAGTGAGCGCCTAGTTTAAACAAGGAGAAATAAAGCATTCAAAACTATCCAAACGATCATCCCTTCCTAATGTCTTCACTGCTCCAGAAAACCTTGGCCAAAATGACACATAACAACTCCTATGAGCGCCCTTATGCCCTAGGATCATCTAGTTTGTGCGTCTTGTAATGAGTAGTTCATGTAAGTTTGGAATGAGCGCCTTGAATAAGTGTAAACTAGCCTAGAGAAGGGTATGTGCGCCTTGAGCATTCCAGAGATAATTGTGCGCCTAGAACAATATGAGTGCTCATGATGATGATTAACGCCCTGATGAGACTATGAGCGCCTTGTTCAGGAGATACCTTGTTTGATCATAAAATGCACCTTGAGTCTTGAAGGTTTTGAGCGCCTAGGTGATTTGGATGTTGGGATGTTGGTATGCGCCCAAGATTGAGGTAAGTGAGCGCTTGTAATGGAGGAGAGCAATGAGATGAGGTTTAGCGCCTCCAAGTAAGGTCAGAGGTGAGGTTAGAGGTGAAATGCGCCTTTGGACCATTCTGGCGCCTTGGATGAAGAACCTATATCTTGAGCCCAAGAGGTAAAATTTGCGCCTTAGTGGATTTGGAGAGTTACAGAGATTAGAGAAAAGCGCCTTGAAGACAGAGTTGTTCAAGGTGCATGTGTGATTTGGTCAAAAACAGGCGCCTAGAGTGAATAGGCTTTCATCCTGACTTAATACACTGCCTCCTTCTGATGATTTTTGGGGCAGCAGAAAACCTTTCACCACGGGCAAATGCCTCAGAGCTATAAAAAACCGAGAGAGGTTATTGTAGAGGCACTCTACGTGATCCCGTTGCCTCAGACGGAATGTTTCTAAGTGACACGGTTTTTGAGTAACATCTCGTCAAAGATTGCTGCCTTTTTGCACTTTGGACTCTTCAGGGATATCGTCGGTACAATGTAGCTCCGACTGTTTCGACATGTTTGGGTGAGAAATAGGACCATGCCTAGCATAAATGTACCCATTCGGACGCGTTGGAACAGTCAGTTTGGTCGCATCAGGAGCAGGACGAAAGTTACACCCCTTTGCAACTTTACACTGCCTCCTTCTGACGATTTTTAGGGCAACAGAAAACCTTTCACCACGGGCAAATGCCTCAGAGCTATAAAAAACCGAGAGAGGTTATTGTAGAGGCACTCTACGTGATCCCGTTGCCTCAGACGGAATGTTTCTAAGTGACACGATTTTCGAGTAACATCTCGTCAAAGATTGCTACCTTTTTGCACTTTGGACTCTTCAGGGATATCGTCGGTACAATGTAGCTCCGACTGTTTCGACATGTTTGGGTGAGAAATAGGACCATGCCTAGCATAAATGTACCCATTCGGACGCGTTGGAACAGTCAGTTTGGTCGCATCAGGAGCAGGACGAAAGTTACACCCCTTTGCAACTTTACACTGCCTCCTTCTGACGATTTTTGGGGCAGCAGAAAACCTTTCACCACGGGCAAATGCCTCAGAGCTATAAAAACCGAGAGAGGTTATTGTAGAGGCACTCTACGTGATCCCGTTGCCTCAGACGGAATGTTTCTAAGTGACACGGTTTTCGAGTAACATCTCGTCAAAGATTGCTGCCTTTTTGCACTTTGGACTCTTCAGGGATATCGTCGGTACAATGTAGCTCTGACTGTTTCGACATGTTTGGGTGAGAAATAGGACCATGCCTAGCATAAATGTACCCATTCGGATGCGTTGGAACAGTCAGTTTGGTCGCATCAGGAGCAGGACGAAAGTTACACCCCTTTGCAACTTTACACTGCCTCCTTCTGACGATTTTTAGGGCAACAGAAAACCTTTCACCACGGGCAAATGCCTCAGAGCTATAAAAAACCGAGAGAGGTTATTGTAGAGGCACTCTACGTGATCCCGTTGCCTCAGACGGAATGTTTCTAAGTGACACGATTTTCGAGTAACATCTCGTCAAAGATTGCTGCCTTTTTGCACTTTGGACTCTTCAGGGATATCGTCGGTACAATGTAGCTCCGACTGTTTCGACATGTTTGGGTGAGAAATAGGACCATGCCTAGCATAAATGTACCCATTCGGACGCGTTGGAACAGTCAGTTTGGTCGCATCAGGAGCAGGACGAAAGTTACACCCCTTTGCAACTTTACACTGCCTCCTTCTGACGATTTTTGGGGCAGCAGAAAACCTTTCACCACGGGCAAATGCCTCAGAGCTATAAAAAACCGAGAGAGGTTATTGTAGAGGCACTCTACGTGATCCCGTTGCCTCAGACAGAATGTTTCTAAGTGACACGGTTTTCGAGTAACATCTCGTCAAAGATTGCTGCCTTTTTGCACTTTGGACTCTTCAGGGATATCGTCGGTACAATGTAGCTCCGACTGTTTCGACATGTTTGGGTGAGAAATAGGACCATGCCTAGCATAAATGTACCCATTCGGACGCGTTGGAACAGTCAGTTTGGTTGCATCAGGAGCAGGACAAAAGTTACACCCCTTTGCAACTTTACACTGCCTCCTTCTGACGATTTTTGGGGCAGCAGAAAACCTTTCACCACGGGCAAATGCCTCAGAGCTATAAAAAACCGAGAGAGGTTATTGTAGAGGCACTCTACGTGATCCCGTTGCCTCAGACGGAATGTTTCTAAGTGACACGTTTTTGGAGTAACATCTCGTCAAAGATTGCTGCCTTTTTGCACTTTGGACTCTTCAGGGATATCGTCGGTACAATGTAGCTCCGACTGTTTCGACATGTTTGGGTGAGAAATAGGACCATGCCTAGCATAAATGTACCCATTCAGACGCGTTGGAACAGTCAGTTTGGTCGCATCAGGAGCAGGACGAAAGTTACACCCCTTTGCAACTTTACACTGCCTCCTTCTGATGATTTTTAGGGCAACAGAAAACCTTTCACCATGGGCAAATGCCTCAGAGCTATAAAAAACCGAGAGAGGTTATTGTAGAGGCACTCTACATGATCCCGTTGCCTCAGACGGAATGTTTCTAAGTGACACGGTTTTTGAGTAACATCTCGTCAAAGATTGCTGCCTTTTTGCACTTTGGACTCTTCAGGGATATCGTCGGTACAATGTAGCTCCGACTGTTTCGACATGTTTGGGTGAGAAATAGGACCATGCCTAGCATAAATGTACCCATTCGGACGCGTTGGCACAGTCAGTTTGGTCGCATCAGGAGCAGGACGAAAGTTACACCCCTTTGCAACTTTACACTGCCTCCTTCTGATGATTTTTAGGGCAACAGAAAACCTTTCACCACGGGCAAATGCCTCAGAGCTATAAAAAACCGAGAGAGGTTATTGTAGAGGCACTCTACGTAATCCCGTTGCCTCAGACGGAATGTTTCTAAGTGACATGATTTTTGAGTAACATCTCGTCAAAGATTGCTGCCTTTTTGCACTTTGGACTCTTCAGGGATATCATCGGTACAATGTAGCTCCGACTGTTTCGACATGTTTGGGTGAGAAATAGGACCATGCCTGGCATAAATGTACCCATTCGGACGCGTTGGAACAGTTAGTTTGGTCGCATCACGAGCAAGACACCAAAAATGCAAAGGTTGCTTTGTGCAACTTGACAACATTGACACTTTTTTGCAACATGACTCAAAGACTCAAACTGACCCCAAATGACTCAAAGTGACTTAAAATCACCTTGATTATAGAGGTCAAGGCGCTCCTTATCATTCATTCATTATGAGCGCCTTGGGAGAATGGTATATAGGTCATCATCATGATTGGGCGCCCTGGATCCAGAGTGTTGGAGAGATCATCAAATGGTGTCTAGTAGGGTGAGTTATGAGTTTGGTCGCATCAGGAGCAGGACACCAAAAATGCATAACATGATGATGGAAAAATGTGTACATATGTGTAAAAATGCAGGAGGAAATAAAAAAAGACAAACCTTACAAATTAATGTGCATACTTACAACTCAATGTAACATAACTTTACAAAATCAACGTGAATACTTACAAATTAATCCAATGAACCATCTGGATCTGCTCTACTCTTTATTGTGTCAAGTATTGCTTCATGGTCAGACTCACGCACCTTCCACAATATTTTGTTCAAAGGTCTACCCCGATACTTTATCAAATGAACATTGGATGCCACGACAAGGTTCGAGTAATGAAGAATCTTTCGATGCATGTCAAAGTCCTGAAATAGCCAAATATTAACACTCTTATGTGGGTACCTTCTAAGCCATGTTCCAGTAATAACCACTGATCCTGTAGGGTATTCGATGTTTTCTCCATCTGTAACAGGGGCCTCCAATTTCTTTTTGGCCTCAACACAACGGCATAAGTAATAATCTGTTCCCTCTTCATTATCTTCATCTGCAATAACTGCATATACGTGTCCTACATTGATATGTGTAGCAAATTAGATGAAATTAGTCAACATTACAAAAACACTACAAAGTAAGATGACATTACCTGGTTGAACTAGATGAAATTAGATGCATATATGTGCCCTATATTACCTGGTTGAACTAAATCTGATATGTGGTCAAAGTCAACTGACGATTCCATCTGTGTTAGTTCCAGTGCCGTCGGGGGTCGATACGTGTCAAGTGGGCTAAGATAACTTAACTGCCATTCGTCAACCCACTCCTTTGACTCGCACTCATCCCAGACTTGAATTGTACAGGAAGAACAAAAGCATGACATCTTTCGTGTATGGATACTCCATGAACCTGCAATTGAACTTCTGAAAGAGTGCATCTCATTTGATCCTGTCAGTGTACAACAATCCTCATATGGTGCAATGTTAGTATCATCTATCAACCAAAAAAATCTACGAACTAAAGACTTACCTTCATTACCTGGACCCATGGAAGCATTACACCACTCGACAATCGATTTTGCATCTGTCAACTTTGCATTGTCTTTATACTTTAACTCTTCTCGTGCTATGGCTCTTTTGATACATGCTCCTGCACCATCATGCTCCCCCTTTCCATGCCCGGCCTCACAAAAGTTCCACATATGTTGAATACCTGTAAAATTATGCCTCCTACTCAGCCAATAGAAATTCCGCGAGTTCTTGAATTGTGATGCACAATTATCCGACCATATGATATGCTGACTGAACGATATGCCCCTTCTAGCCAAATCATTATAGAACACCTGAAAGCAACCTTGCACGAACTCCGTAGAATGCGTGCGATCATCACTAATATAGAAATGATACTCCCTTATGATCTTTCTGTCATCCTCTGTACTATCATTCGCATGAATGAATGCGATGTGCACAAATATAGAAACCTGTGTGGAGTTGTAATATTGTGATTGCACCTCACGCTGTGGCTGTAGACTGTAGTTCTCTGCAAAGTCGACGACTGAAACAATGCTACCAACTGGAAATGTGTCCTTGCATAACTTGAATTGCAAGTCCAACCATCGAGCTCTATGGGCATGTCTTGCATACTCATACACTATGCTGTCACGAAATATAGGCATAAACTGATACACTGGAATCTTTTCAATAACTAATTCACACCTCTTTGCTTCTTTACCATCTTTTGTATTGTATGCCACTGTTTTATACTTGCCAAATTCTACTAGTTCATTTCCAACCGCATGTGTTATTTCTATATGTTCACATATTGGCAAATGTTGCAAGCCACCGCAACGATGACATGTGCCATCCAAGCATAATTTCTTGTAGAATATTTGACCTTCCTCTCTTTCACATAAAATTCTTGATATGAAATCTCTTGAAGATGTTGGTGGGGCACATATGGCACAACCCTGCAAATCATTGTTAGTATGCATATCTAAACATATAGACCTATAAGCATCAAAATGGTTAGAAAATTCAATATGTAATCTACAACAACAAGTAGTGCGTGTGTGATTTATCTTAACATAGAAAGGTTTTAGCATTTCAAAATATCTTTGACAAATTTTAATTTGAGGATACTTCTCTAGAAATTTACCATAAAACTGTGTTTGAGTCTCATCCAAAAAATGCTTTGGATGTGGCTCGCGGTTCTGACTACCAATTCTCCTTCTTACCACATCCCTTTGATTCGGAGATACCCTTGTGTAATTCTTCCAAAAGTCTTCAATTAGTGACCTCAATGCTTCAACAATTGGTTTATCTTTTCGTGGTAGTCTCCCCGAGAACGCCCATAATTCATTGGCATTAGTGTCCTCAATTCTTTGGCGTCTTCCAACGGCTCTTGATAAAGTTTTCCTATTAATTCTCAATTTTTGACTTGTCTTTCTAATAAGACGAGCTTTCCTCGTTTGACTACTTACTATAGTCGATGTAATCACACGCTGTGTTGCATTACTATCTTTTGTGCGTGAGGTGTTACCCACACTCTCATACGCACTCATTAGATTCTTGACAATAGATTTTTCACTTGAAGCCTCTGATGTTCTCAACCCAAGAATCTTCATGATAGACCTATACTTTATACTTCGCATCATTTCAACGAATAGTTGACATCTTGCAGTCTCATTTAACTTTTCAAAGAACAATCTCCAAATCTTATTAGCATATCTTCTACAAGTGCGTTTTGGAATCTTACCTTCCATTGGCTGCAAAATATTCTCATCAATATCAATCAAATACTTTGGCTTTCTATGCAAAATTCTAGGTGGTGTCAAGTTAGGTAAATTCATCTTAACATTAGGAATTTCATCAATATTTAAATGAGATGGGTTAGATGGCATACCTTCGATCGAAGATGGAATAGATGACATACCTTGAGGTTGAGGTGGGAACGATGGCGTACCTCCTTCATCACATGTGAGTGATGATGTACTCTCAACTTGAGATGTGGTAGATGGTGTCCCTACATGTTGTCTTGCGATAAAGGATGTGTCTCCAACTATGGTATTTAAATCTCTCGTACCACGAAGTTTTTGCATTCGTTCTCTTTGTGCCGCCAATACCATATCTCTTTGTGATGGTTGTGGTTCCTCTTCAATTGGTATGTCTTCATTTATCGTGTCCAATTTCCTCTTCTCACGAAGTTCCCTCATAGCCATTGCTTTCTTTGCATTCTTAGCTTCTATCTCTTCCTGTGTTGGTTTAATTCTTGATCGTTTCCTCGGCATGACGGAGAATTTGTCTGTAGCATGATAAAGAGACCAATATTAGTTCTTAAGAAATGAATACATGATAATAGTGGGATTGTATTTTTTTTATGTTGTAAAGATTTATTCTTGTATAGTTTGACATCATGGTATGAACTAAGGTTTGTTTATTACACATAATTATTAAAGAGCCCAAGTGTAGAAAATATACATGGCATCATGTGAGATTGTAGGTTGCTTTCTTGATTGGAAATGTGTCTATTTTAAACATGTATGATAATGCATGATAAAGTAATTCAATCCGAAATAAGGAAAATGTAAAGAACATGCATGTAAAGACTTGACATACCTAAAAAACGAAGATTTGAATGGAGAGAGTACCCAATTATGTAGTGTTTTTATCTTCTTGCATCAAACTCCTCAACAATTTGAGTTTTTCACCACTTGCTTCCTTTTCAATGTTAAATTCTTAAAATTGAATCAAAATTAACATTGCAATACTACAAAAATTGAAACTTGTATAGATATATATCAAATTTGGTTTGAAAACTATGTTATTTCCTCCTTCTCAAGTTGGCAAAGCAGAAAAGGTGGTGGAAAGATCATGCAAAGGTGGTACAATGTGTCAAATGTGCATGTGAACTTCCCAATAGCATGAAAGCACTTCTTTTTTGTCGGAGCACGCGCAGAATCAGTAAGAAAACAGAGCATGTGGGCCTGGATCACGGGGGTAACCACTTTTTTACCGTTTTAGTAGAATTACAAAACGCGAGCGCGTTATAACGCGCTCGCGTTATAACGCGCTCGCGCTATAACGCGCTCGCGTTTTGTCCTCCTATAGATCTCTAAACCCTAAACCCTCAACTCTGATCCCTTGACCCTCAACCCTCAATGTCAAATCCTAATCCCTCAACCCTATCCCTAAACCCTCAACCCTCAATGTCAAATCCTAATCCCTCAACCTCAACCTTGTCCCTAAACCCTAATCCCTTCAACCTCAACCCTATCCCTAAACCCTTGACCCTCGAACCTCGGCCCTCAACGTCAAACCGTAATCCCTTGATGCAGAGCGAAACAAGTTGAACATTAACACAGGTGAAAAAATCCTTGAAAGTCCACAAAATAACCTTTACAGTGTATATCGGCAAGACAATTTAAATGTCACATCGAAATGTACCTCAACCCTCAACCCTCAACATCAAACCCTCGAACCTTAACCCTTAACATCAAACCCTAATCCCTCAACCCTTAACTCTAATCCCTCGACCTTCAACCCTGATCCTAAACCCTAAACCCTCAACGCCAAATTCTAATCCCTCAACCCTTCACTCTAATCCCTCAACCCTAAACCCTATCCCTAAACCCTCAACACTATACCTTAAACCCTAATCCCTCAACCCTAACCCTAAACCTTGTCCCTAAACCCTAATCCCTTCAACCTCAACCCTATCCCTAAACCCTTGACCCTCGAACCTCAGCCCTCGACGTCAAACCCTAATCCCTCAACCCTTAACTCTGATCCCTCATCTCTCAACCCTAACCCTAAACCCTCAACCCTCAACATCAAACCCTAATCCCTCAACCATCAACCCTAATCTATCATCCGTCATCCCTCCACACTCTACTTTAACCCTAATTCCTCGACCCTCAACCCTATCCCTAAACCCTTGACCCTCGAACCTCAACCCTCAACCCTCAACGTCAAACCCTAATCCCTCAACCCTAAACCCTATCCCTAAACCCTCAACACTATACCTTAAACCCTAAACCCTCAACGCCAAATTCTAATCCCTCAACCCTTCACTCTAATCCCTCAACCCTAAACCCTATCCCTAAACCCTCAACACTATACCTTAAACCCTAATCCCTCAACCCTAACCCTAAACCTTGTCCCTATACCCTAATCCCTTCAACCTCAACCCTATCCCTAAACCCTTGACCCTCGAACCTCAGCCCTCGACGTCAAACCCTAATCCCTCAACCCTTAACTCTGATCCCTCATCTCTCAACCCTAACCCTAAACCCTCAACCCTCGACGTCAAACCCTAATCCCTCAACCCTCAACCCTAATCTATCATCCGTCATCCCTCCACACTCTACTTTAACCCTAATTCCTCGACCCTCAACCCTATCCCTAAACCCTTGACCCTCGAACCTCAACCCTCAACCCTCAACGTCAAACCCTAATCCCTCAACCCTAAACCCTATCCCTAAACCCTCAACACTATACCTTAAACCCTAAACCCTCAACGCCAAATTCTAATCCCTCAACCCTTCACTCTAATCCCTTAACCCTAAACCCTATCCCTAAACCCTCAACACTATACCTTAAACCCTAATCCCTCAACCCTAACCCTAAACCTTGTCCCTATACCCTAATCCCTTCAACCTCAACCCTATCCCTAAACCCTTGACCCTCGAACCTCAGCCCTCGACGTCAAACCCTAATCCCTCAACCCTTAACTCTGATCCCTCATCTCTCAACCCTAACCCTAAACCCTCAACCCTCGACGTCAAACCCTAATCCCTCAACCCTCAACCCTAATCTATCATCCGTCATCCCTCCACACTCTACTTTAACCCTAATTCCTCGACCCTCAACCCTATCCCTAAACCCTTGACCCTCGAACCTCAACCCTCAACCCTCAACGTCAAACCCTAATCCCTCAACCCTAAACCCTATCCCTAAACCCTCAACACTATACCTTAAACCCTAAACCCTCAACGCCAAATTCTAATCCCTCAACCCTTCACTCTAATCCCTCAACCCTAAACCCTATCCCTAAACCCTCAACACTATACCTTAAACCCTAATCCCTCAACCCTAACCCTAAACCTTGTCCCTATACCCTAATCCCTTCAACCTCAACCCTATCCCTAAACCCTTGACCCTCGAACCTCAGCCCTCGATGTCAAACCCTAATCCCTCAACCCTTAACTCTGATCCCTCATCTCTCAACCCTAACCCTAAACCCTCAACCCTCGACGTCAAACCCGAATCCCTCAACCCTCAACCCTAATCTATCATCCGTCATCCCTCCACACTCTACTTTAACCCTAATTCCTCGACCCTCAACCCTATCCCTAAACCCTTGACCCTCGAACCTCAACCCTCAACCCTCAACGTCAAACCCTAATCCCTCAACCCTAAACCCTATCCCTAAACCCTCAACACTATACCTTAAACCCTAAACCCTCAACGCCAAATTCTAATCCCTCAACCCTTCACTCTAATCCCTCAACCCTAAACCCTATCCCTAAACCCTCAACACTATACCTTAAACTCTAATCCCTCAACCCTAACCCTAAACCTTGTCCCTATACCCTAATCCCTTCAACCTCAACCCTATCCCTAAACCCTTGACCCTCGAACCTCAGCCCTCGACGTCAAACCCTAATCCCTCAACCCTTAACTCTGATCCCTCATCTCTCAACCCTAACCCTAAACCCTCAACCCTCGACGTCAAACCCTAATCCCTCAACCCTCAACCCTAATCTATCATCCGTCATCCCTCCACACTCTACTTTAACCCTAATTCCTCGACCCTCAACCCTATCCCTAAACCCTTGACCCTCGAACCTCAACCCTCAACCCTCAACGTCAAACCCTAATCCCTCAACCCTAAACCCTATCCCTAAACCCTCAACACTATACCTTAAACCC
Source organism: Cunninghamia lanceolata (assembly GCA_027924645.1). Classification (NCBI taxonomy): domain Eukaryota; kingdom Viridiplantae; phylum Streptophyta; class Pinopsida; order Cupressales; family Cupressaceae; genus Cunninghamia; species Cunninghamia lanceolata. The sequence goes on along the minus strand of BSBN01001020.1, from coordinate 4,432,770 downwards.
TAAACCCTCAACGCCAAATTCTAATCCCTCAACCCTTCACTCTAATCCCTCAACCCTAAACCCTATCCCTAAACCCTCAACACTATACCTTAAACCCTAATCCCTCAACCCTAACCCTAAACCTTGTCCCTAAACCCTAATCCCTTCAACCTCAACCCTATCCCTAAACCCTTGACCCTCGAACCTCAGCCCTTGACGTCAAACCCTAATCCCTCAACCCTTAACTCTGATCCCTCATCTCTCAACCCTAACCCTAAACCCTCAACCCTCAACATCAAACCCTAATCCCTCAACCCTCAACCCTAATCTATCATCCGTCATCCCTCCACACTCTACTTTAACCCTAATTCCTCGACCCTCAACCCTATCCCTAAACCCTTGACCCTCGAACCTCAACCCTCAACCCTCAACGTCAAACCCTAATCCCTCAACCCTAAACCCTATCCCTAAACCCTCAACACTATACCTTAAACCCTAAACCCTCAACGCCAAATTCTAATCCCTCAACCCTTCACTCTAATCCCTCAACCCTAAACCCTATCCCTAAACCCTCAACACTATACCTTAAACCCTAATCCCTCAACCCTAACCCTAAACCTTGTCCCTAAACCCTAATCCCTTCAACCTCAACCCTATCCCTAAACCCTTGACCCTCGAACCTCAGCCCTTGACGTCAAACCCTAATCCCTCAACCCTTAACTCTGATCCCTCATCTCTCAACCCTAACCCTAAACCCTCAACATCAAACCCTAATCCCTCAACCCTCAACCCTAATCTATCATCCGTCATCCCTCCACACTCTACTTTAACCCTAATTCCTCGACCCTCAACCCTATCCCTAAACCCTTGACCCTCGAACCTCAACCCTCAACCCTCAACGTCAAACCCTAATCCCTCAACCCTAAACCCTATCCCTAAACCCTCAACACTATACCTTAAACCCTAAACCCTCAACGCCAAATTCTAATCCCTCAACCCTTCACTCTAATCCCTCAACCCTAAACCCTATCCCTAAACCCTCAACACTATACCTTAAACCCTAATCCCTCAACCCTAACCCTAAACCTTGTCCCTAAACCCTAATCCCTTCAACCTCAACCCTATCCCTAAACCCTTGACCCTCGAACCTCAGCCCTCGACGTCAAACCCTAATCCCTCAACCCTTAACTCTGATCCCTCATCTCTCAACCCTAACCCTAAACCCTCAACCCTCAACATCAAACCCTAATCCCTCAACCCTCAACCCTAATCTATCATCCGTCATCCCTCCACACTCTACTTTAACCCTAATTCCTCGACCCTCAACCCTATCCCTAAACCGTTGACCCTCAAACCTCAACCCTCAATCCTCAACATCAAACCCTAATCCCTCAACCCTTAACTCTAATCCCTCGACCTTCAACCCTGATCCTAAACCCTAAACCCTCAACGCCAAATTCTAATCCCTCAACCCTTCACTCTAATCCCTCAACCCTAAACCCTATCCCTAAACCCTCAACACTATACCTTAAACCCTAATCCCTCAACCCTAACCCTAAACCTTGTCCCTAAACCCTAATCCCTTCAACCTCAACCCTATCCCTAAACCCTTGACCCTCGAACCTCAGCCCTCGACGTTAAACCCTAATCCCTCAACCCTTAACTCTGATCCCTCATCTCTCAACCCTAACCCTAAACCCTCAGCCCTCGACGTCAAACCCTAATCCCTCAACCCTCAACCCTAATCTATCATCCGTCATCCCTCCACACTCTACTTTAACCCTAATTCCTTGACCCTCAACCCTATCCCTAAACCCTTGACCCTCGAACCTCAACCCTCAACCCTCAACGTCAAATCCTAATCCCTCAACCCTAAACCCTATCCCTAAACCCTCAACACTATACCTTAAACCCTAATCCCTCATCCCTCAACCCTAAACCTTATCCCTAAACCCTAATCCCTCAACCCTCAACCCTAATCTGTCATCCCCCAACTCTAATCCTTCATCCCTAAACCCTAAATGCTATCCCTATTCCTACACCCTCAACAGAATCAATACTATACCTTAAACCCTAATCCCTTATCCATAAACCCTCCAACCCTATCCCTAATCCTTATACCATCCACACTCTACTTTAACCCTAATTCCTCGACCCTCAACCCTATCCCTAAACCCTTGACCCTCGAACCTCAACCCTCAACCCTCAACGTCAAACCCTAATCCCTCAACCCTTAACTCTGATCCCTCGACCCTCAACACTATACCTTAAACCCTAATCCATATCCCTCAACCCTTAACCCTTAAAACTTAAACCCTATCCCTACACCCTCAACACTTGACACTATATCTTAAGCCTTAAACCCTCATCCCTAAAGCCTCAACCCTCAATCCTTAAACCTTAAACCCTAAACCCTATCCCTAATCCCTCTACCCTCAACACTCTAACCCTAACCTCGACATTAAATGCTAATCCGTCAACCCTAAACCCTAATCCTAAACCCTCGACCCTAAACCTTATCCCTAAACCCTAATCCCTCAACCCTCAACCCTAATCCATCATCCCTCAACTATAATCCCTCATCCCTAATCCCTAAATGCTATCCCTATTCCTAAACTCTCAACAGACTTGATACTATACCTTAAACCCTAATCCCTTATCCCTAAACCCTCCAACCCTATCCCTAATCCTTACACCCTCCACACTCTACTTTAACCCTAATCCCTCGACCCTAAACCCTATCCCTAAACCCTTGACCCTTGAACCTCAACCCTCAACCCTTAATGTCAAACCCTAATCCCTCAACCCTTAACTTTGATCCCTCGACCCTCAACCGTAATCTGTCATCCCTCATCCCTAAACCTTAAACGCTATCCTTATTCCTAGACCCTCAACGGGCTCGATACTATACCTTAAACGCTAATCCCTTATCCGTAAACCTTTCAACTCTATCCTTTATGCCTTAACCCTATGATGAATAGCCTTGAGTGTAAAAAAATTTGAGTGGGACATAACGCGAGCGCGTTATAACGCGCTCGCGTTATGTTGAACATGGGAAAAGACAGGCTTGCGGGAAAAATGTAAGGCAATAAATAACGCGAGCGCGTTATAACGCGAGCGCGTTATAACGCGCTCGCGTTATTTCTTGCTTTGGGAATCCCAAGCCTTGGGCTTGGGATTTGCTTTGGATTTCCAACCCAAAGGCTTGGAGTGCCTTATGAACAGTCACAGACGTGTTTTTCTGTATTCTTCAAAATTTCACATAATTTCGTTCGTGCTAACCCTCAGATTTGCACGTGTTTCAAGGTTGAACAAATCGAACACATGGGTAATGTTAGGCTTTCTCTTAGCTATTTGACGATGTGATTTTTTTCACATTTTAACAATGTTAAGCCTTTCATCTTTAATTTCTTTTGTTTGTGTGTCCGTTTTTATGCAAAAACCACTGTTTGGTCTTTTTTTCATTGTAAAATAACTATTCATTCAAATTTCAAAAAAATTACATATTTAGAAACTAGACTCCATTCTACAAATATTAAAAAAATAAAAAAATGATTTTCAATTAGTTTTCAAAATTTATAGGGGTAGCACGGCCAAAATTCTGTTTTTTAGGATGTGTCCACTTTAAAAATTAGTAAAAAATCAAATATTCATCAAAAAATTATCAGAAAAATCGGGCATAAACTACATGCTATTAGCTAATTTCTCACCGAAGCGATTTTAAAAATACCAAAAAAAAGTTGACCTTTTGAGGGAGCCACAAAACATGCTATGTTATGTTTTTTTGACAGAAACAACACCAATTTCTGTGGCTCCCTCTTTTGAACCCCTTAATCTATGCCATTTTCAAAACAAAATAGTAGTTTAGAAAGTAGACTCGGAGCACTACGAACATTGTTTTGGTTGCATCTCTAAATTTTGAGTGTAACTATGCTCAATTTCTCATCCAAGGCCAGTATTTCCTGATTTCAGAAAAAAAGTGGCCACTTAAGACCCCTTTTTGGCCCCCCATCTTCTTGCACTTACCCTAAACAAGTCTCCTACATCAACTCTTGTGGATAAAATGCCTATGGAGGCATGGTTGAGTCACAAGCCATGTGCCAAGGGAGAAGCAAGCAAAGTTGGAGAACGAGGGTGTAAAATGTATCTTCATCAATAATAGTTAAGGTATGAAGGGATACAATCTTTGGGATCAAGTTGCATTAAAGGTAATTTATATTAAAAGTGTTATTTTTAGAGAAACTAAGCCTTCTTTTGTTATCTTGCAGCTAGAAAAAACTAAACAAAAGAAAGATTTGATTCAACTTCCTTATATGCTTGAGAAAGTTGAATCAAGGCTCTAAGATAAATAAGAAGTTGAGGAGAGTTCAATAAGATCTAAATCCTTAGAAGAGGAGGAAGAGGAGGTAGAACCTCCACCTCAACTTGTTTGAAGGTCTACAAGGTGTAAACAACCACTAGAAAGGTATAGGTATTCTCCTAATGATTGGAGATGTATATTTTCTTTGAATACTAACATTGATGAACCATAATCTATGCAAGAGGCATCAAATATGAATGATGCAGAGTGTTAGAAACTTGCCTTGGATGAAGAGATGGTGTCTCTAAAAAAGAATGATACATGGGACTTGGTACCATTGTCTAAAGGATGTAAACATGTTGGTTGCAAATGGGTGTTCAAAAAGAGGATTGGTTCAGATGGTAGTATTGAGAAGTACAAGTCATGGTTGATTGTGAAAGGTTACTCCTAGGTTGAGGGGGTTGATTATGGTGAGAATTTTTCTCCTATTGCAAAATGACATCCATTAGATTCTTATTATCTATTGATGCAACTTATCACTTAGAGGTTGAGAAAATGGATGTGAAAATGGAATTCCTTCATGATGATTTGGAAGAGGATATTTATATAAAACATCTAGAGCACTATGTGGTTAAAGGTAAAAGTCATTGGGTTTGTAAATTGAAGAAATCCTTATATGGCCTAAAATAGAGTCCTTGGATGTGGTATCAGAAGTTTGATACATGTGTGTTGAGTTTGGGATTTGAGCATTCTAAATCTGATCACTATGTTTATTTTAAATCTAATAGTGATCATTTCCTTGTTATTATTTTATGAATTGATGATATGTTGTTTATTGAGAAGGGGAAGTGTTTGATTTCAGAACTAAACTCTCAAATTTCAACAAAGTTTGAAATGAAAAATCCTGGAGCAACTAAACACATTCTTGGGATGGAAATTAGAAGAGATAGGAAAATAGAAAGCTATGGCTTATCCAAAGTAAGTGTGTTAATTCAATTTTACAGAGGTTTAACATGCAAGATTGTAGAACATTGTATGTTCCTATGACATTGGGAATGAAGTTATCTATTTCACATTGTCTTACATCCCCATTAGAGATGGAAGACATGAGAAAATGTCTTACCAGAGTGCAATTATCTAAGTCTAATGTATGCTATGGTCTGTACAAGACCAAACATTGCTCAAACAGTCAGAGTTCTTGATAGATATATGCCTAATCCTGGTAGAGTTCATTGGGATGCAGTTAAAAGAGTCTTCAAATATTTTTGGGGTACCTCAGAGTATTACTTATGTTTTCATGGTATAGGAGATAAGAATTCCTTGGATATTCATGGTTATATGGATTCATACTAGGTAGGTGATGTTGATAGTAGAAGGTCCATCAATGCTTATGTTTTTCTCTTTTTGGTGGTGTAATAAGTTGAATGAGTAAGCAACATGTTGTGGTCACTTTGTCCACTACAAAGGTAAAGTATATGGTAGCAACTCATGCCTATAAAGAATCCATTTGGCTTAAGAGCTTGTGTTCAGACATTAGATTAAAACAAGGAGAAGTGATAGTTTATTGCTATAGTCAGAGTGTGATCTCCCTAGAAAAGAACCTGATATTTCATGCTAGGACCAAGCATATAGATGTTCAGTATCATTTTGTGAGAGATATGCTTGAGGATGGCAGGGTGAAGCTAGAAAAGGTAGAGACTTTGATGAATGTTGAAGATGCATTAACTAAGCTAGTGAGCACAAAGAAGTTCAGATAGTGATCAAATTCTATGGGCCTTTAGGCCCCTAGAAATTGATTCATGATGGTATGTTTCCCTTTGGCTCTTACAAGGTATTCAACAATCAGGAGAATGTTGAGAAATTAGATGTCTTAGCCTTGCAAATTTCTCATTATTTATTTACCATTTAATATTTTCTTGCAATTAGTTATTGTTATTATTTAATACTTAGCTCCAACATAAATTGGGGCACTAGAATTTGATGTGGTAGTAAAGCCAAGTGTCAGTGCCTTGTAGTGGTGGAATATTAATATTTTATTTTGACATTATCTTTAGAAAAATGGGACACTATTTTTGTGGGATCCTATGATAGATGCTATTACGTAGAAGAGACAAATTTAGAGTGAGTTATTGGGAATCTTGACTAGATATGGCAAAGTGTATTATTTGTCATAAGTGCCTATTTTAGATTGGGATCTTGACCAGCTTGTGCACCCATATTGGGTGGATATAATTAGTGATTTATGACAGCTATAAGAGAATAAGAGAATGCACTATTTTTAGCCTCTCATGGTTTTGTAAAACCACACTAGTTTCTAGGTTGCTAGAAGTCTATAAATTGAGAGCTTGAGGAGTAGTTTGTAGTATGAAAGTTTGCAAGTACATAGGTGCTACCAGAATTACTTCGTATTTGAATGTTCATGTATTACTCTTGTAAAGACTTGGATTGCAAGTGTATTGTAATCTTTTGTTGATTTGAAAATATATTCTAGAAGTTTTAGAGTGTGGGGTTTTTCTCTTGAAAGGGTTTTGCCCACATATACCAAGTTGTTTTATGGGTTATTTTATATTGTTGTTTTTATGTGTTTCTCTATTTTTTGTAATAAGTTTAGATCAGATTTGAAGTTATTTGCATAACACTCCTCTTAAAGATTAGTGTAGGAAGTTATTTCCGCACACCTTACTTTCTTACATCACATGACTCTTATTCTATTTGATTTATGTCCCATTTGATCCAAATGTGCTAGTCTACAAAGAATGATGAAGAAAGTTATGGTAATTGATTACTACTAGAATCTCTTCAGAATGCAAACTAGCTAGTTAATTCATAACATCTGTAATGCTTTCATTATGAATAATCATACCAATAAATCAAATTAGGAATGCACTAAAAAAATTTTTGTGCTAGTGTAATGCAGAATCCAAGTTCAAGAGCCTTACAGACCAGCTTACAAGTAGTTGCCAAGAACATTTTTTAATAGATAACCATTATTATGAACATTCGTTGAAAAGGTAAAATTTAGACTTGTATTTTCAAGGGTTTTGGTTTCATTTTCAACAAAGAAAGCATTTTTTTATGAAAGTGTTATGGAGTAAAAAGTGACCTCATGCCTTTTTACCTCCTAGTTTAGCTCCTAGGTCCCTGTGTTAACATTATGCAAGTTTAATACTCATCCCCAAGTAATTTCCCCCAAAACCCATGTCAAATGGGGACTAAGGGCCCATTCTAATCCTTAAGCATGACCAAATTAGGGCCTTGGGACTTGGGTGCCCACGCCCAAGTCTAGCCTAATTTTCTGGGATAGAAATTAATCCATGTCAGCTTGGGCCCTCTCAAAAGGTTTCCCTTTGTTGGCCCTCTTCATTTGATTTATGAATGTTAGCGGGAAAGCATATTTAAATAGGTTTATGCATTCATTTGTAACCTAGATGGATAACACAAACTTGTAATATTGAGAAAAGAGCATTCAAAGGACTTCATTATGTTTCAAAGTAGAATTATGTTGTTATTGTGTTCGTTTGTTGTAGAATTGGCTTCATCAATCCATCTACTCATGATTTGAAGGATCTTCATCTCCATAAGGGCTTCACCTCTAAGTTGACATCAATTTGTGTTTCAATCATTACATTTCATAATTAGATTTGGCCTCTACCCTCCTTGGGCACACACTCTATCTAACAAAGGTGTTGGAAGACTTGAAGGTCCTTCTGAGGCTTGATTAAGGCAAGCTCCTAAACACCACAACCGCTAAACCCCTTTCTTCATGTGTGCAGGTTATAAGTCCAGGGGTTGGAAAAGTACAGGTGCAGAGAAGCAGTTTGAAGGATTATGTTTTGAGATCTGAAAGAATCTTGTGAATATTCCTCTTTGCTAGACTAGGGTGCCTACCTTGTAGTCCTCCAGACAAGCTTGGCTTTGAAATAAGGATTTGGGTGTAGTCTGCGATACTTCTCTGTTTAGGATCTCTAGAAATTTTGCCCTCTTAGACTTGGGCACTGACCCCATAGTCCTCTAGGGTTTCAATTTCTAGAACTCAATTTCTTGTATGTTTCTGATCCTCCCTGAGTACTTTCTTGTCTGGTTTTCTATAGCATTTTGTCTATTTATAGTCAATTATTCTCTAATTAGGGTTTAAGGCCTAGTTGACCTAGGGTTTGATAAATCTCTCAATCTAATATATTATTTCCTTATCATTCATGAGCACAAAATTAGCAGTTGAGTCCTCATCCATCTTGTAGTGACTTGGCTTTGTTTTGTCCTTGAGTGTTAATGTGAAAGGAGGCTTTGATTTGATACACCCTTAACATCATTTCACCCTTTCCCCCTTTTTACATTAAACAATTTTGTAAACCTAGAACAATGAGCATTTTGCATCTTTTTGAGCATTAAAATCAGATCTTGCACCCAGTCATATCATATTTGTCATCTTTCATTGAAAAATCTTGCAAAAATTTGAATTTTTTTTTTAAAAAAAAGCATTCTAGGCTTGCATAAAGGCATAGTTTTGCATTATTTTCATTGCATATCATTAAAACATTTAATTTTTTGATATTTGTATCCAGTCTTATCCATATTATAGTCATTCATCATTGCATCATATCGTATCTTGCATTTGAAGATCTCATTTGATAGGGTTTTGGTTAAAAAGTTACATTTTTCGTTTAACCTAGTAATTCCAAAAGCTAGGGTTTGTAGTCAAAATCTTATTTCAGATTTTTCTGCTGTCATAAACATCTCCAAATTCAGATCTAGCAAGTATTTAAAGCATATTTTCATTGCTCATTTGAAAATTTGGCATCATCTCATACTTTAGTTTGAAAATTTACATGTTTGTAATTACACAATGTGTATTTCAACATAAGAAATTTAACATTTCTTTGCAAGAAATCTTAAAGTTGTCTATATTAAATTTTGTGCAGCACTTTTAACATCTTGATCACTCTATTTGTATGGACACTAGTGTGTTTTTGTACTTTGCAAAAAGATTCAAAAAACCGGTTTCCTCAAACTAGTGTTGTGGTGTATAAAAGTCTCTAATATTGGTGATATTTGATAAATGAATAGACCTTATTGTATATTCTTGTTACAAGACATTTCATTATGGCACCTTCATGTCATTTCTCTTTGTTATCTTTGCATGCATATGTCAAAGATCTTGATTTTCATGGATTCCTAACCCTCATAAGTGAGCATCCTACAATATTAGAAAACTTAACTGAATTCATCTCTATGAATAGTCATGAGAAAGATAACTGTGATGGCACTTCTTCTATGCATCTGGTCTCTAATACATGTGATGTTGACTTAGCTTTGCCTATTTCACCCTATGATCACTCTCCCAAAGTTATTCCCACTTGTGAGGACATCTTGACGCAAGAAGATGAAATCATTGATACATTCCTTAACATCACCCTACCTTCCTTTCATTCCAATGCTCTCTCTTTGGAAGATGAAGCATTAGTGGATAAAGGGCTTCCTCTCAACAAGGGTCCTCCATGGGTAGATAATAACTATTCATAGAATAATCACACAATACATGAGGCTCCTATGGCTCATCCTATGGATCTCTCACCTTTGATTGATTGTTCAAGCACTTTGGACATCACTGAGGAAGTGAAGACCCTTGATCTTCCTCCTTTGGTTGAATGTTCATGTATCTTGGATATCTCTAAGGAAGTGAAGACCATGGATAGTCCTCCTTTGGATGCAAATTCAAGTCCCTCAGACATCACTAAAGATACAAACATCAAGAATTCTCTTAACAACACTATACCTTCCCTTCGTTCCAATGCTCTCCATTTAAAAGAAGAAACATTGGTGGAAGAAGAAAGGTCTCTTGAACATTAAATCCTTTAGGGATGAATGTTGAGCTTAATGAATATACAAACAATATTAATTCAATCATCACTAATAGACTCATCCCACCCACTAAGCGGATAATGGACAAGTTACTAATGTTCCTAATCTCATTGTGAATGGGGCACCTAATGGGCCTTCTCAAACCAAACTGGTGATTGCAGTTCAAGGTGCTTCCATACCACCTCGACCCCTGGGTTACATTCTCAATGTTGCAAAACAAATTAGTCAAAGAAATCGAGTGTACCAAAATGTGTCGCAACAACCATATTACAATGTGGTTGCTCACACATACAATACACAAAACAATAAACAAAGTAAACAACAATCACACATTCTAATCTCTTTACCAACTTCTCAACCTATGATTCCTCAATGACCTCATCTTACTCATAAAGGTGGTCAAGATTATGATCTTGTTGAGCAGCTTCATGCTACTCCTGCTAAGATATCTCTTTGGGAACTCATAAAAACATCACCCACATACCACAGAATGCTCCATGAAGCTTTACAAAAGGTGATTGTACCCCCTGTTGTTAAGCCTAATGATGTAGTAGCTTTGTTAGATTGTATGCATGCGACAAAAATGAATATTTTGTTTCAACAAAACAAATTATTGTCAATTGAAGTTCAAAACCAACATGATCCTCTTCTAATCTTTGTCACAATAAACAAAAAGTTGATAAAGCGAGTTATGACTGACAATGGATCGACTCTTAATGTTTGTGGTGTTGATTTGTTACACAAAATCAAGATCAACATTTCTTTAATCAAACCGAATAAGCTTAACATTCGTGGCTTTGATGATATTGGTAGGCAATCCCTAGGTACCATAACTTTACCTATAAAGGTTGGACCCGTGACATTATCTACCTTTTTCATGTCATGCCCGATTTGCTTTCATATAATATAATTCTTGGTAGACCATGTATTCATGCCATGGGGGCAATCCCATCTACCCTTAATCAATCACTAAAGTTTATTTATGAAAATAAACTTCACACCATTGAAGTTGATCTGGAGCCAGAAAATTGTTTACATATCGAAACACAAAATCAAGCCAGCAATAATAAGATTCTAAATAACTTACAAGTTGATTCATCAATACCTCTTTCCATAGATAATGTTGTGCAAGACTCTAAGCCATCAAATGCACTTTTGGGTGATAATTGGGGTTCATTAGATTTTACTCATTCCTTTACGGGGGAATATAAACTTAATATCTCTAATCCTGACACATCAAAAGTCGCATCGATCTCATCTAACCAATCTTTGGAAATGCCTAGGAAACCTAAAGAGATGGACTCTCTCTATGGAAATACCTAGGAAACCTATAGAATATGAGACTTATGAGGCTCCACCATCTTCTAAAGAGATGGACTCTCTCTATGGTCGTGGATTTCAAATTTTGTACAAAAATTGCGACTACATAGGCAATGGTTGTGGTGTAAAACAACAAGGAATTAGAGTGCATTTACAAGTTGCTGCAATTAACTACTCGACTAGTATTGGATACCATTCTTTGAAGCCTACTAAAGCTTATCATCGTACTAAACTTAATGTTAATACAATATCAACAAGCCCAAAACTAAATACGATATATCCTAAGATAATAGACATGGATTGTCCACCAGGAAATATCCCATGAAATCAGGTAAGTATTTCACCCTCATTTGGCCACACTCAATGTAGCACCTATTCCAGATGCTCTCAAGGGTGGCCTCCTCCTAAATATATATGTTGATATGTCATGTTGTGTTCCCCCATGTTTTGTTTTGTTTCTAGGTCCACTTGGATGACCCTTGATAATCTTGTAAGGTCAAGCATACAATGGGCCCGCCTCTATTGTAACATTCTTCTATTTGTTTCTCAATTCTTCTATACTCCTCTCTCCTCTTTTTTATTGTGTTGTGCCTTGGGGGCATAGAATTGTGGAAGATGTTTTTCCTAGGGCATCCTCCTACATGGTGTTCCTAAGTCACGTTTGCCTTCTCTCTGGCATTTTTATTGTTTCCATTCTTCCATGGCTCTACCTAGTCGGCAGATGATGATAAAGCATATATACTGATAAGGACTACGTGTCCCTTCAACAAGTAAGCAAAAATGGACCCAGTCCATATATGAAGACATGGTAGATATAATTTCGGTGCTTGACTAATAGAGTCACTGTGTGTTATGTGTTGTAAAGAATCTTGTAACAAATCCTTTGCAATACTACTCTGCTCTATACACTTTCATATGTCTTTGATATGTTTTGTGTCTTACCTTGTGCTACACTCAGTTCTGAGATACTTGAAGTATAACCTCATAGCTATACTCAGTTTTGAACCCACAAGTATAGCCAAGTGACTTGTTTATCTAATATGATTAGCTTAATTCATTATTGTTTCGCATTTGATACTAACATGCGTGATTGTTGGAAGCATTCGGCGATCATAAAGAACATGTCACCTTGGGGACATGGGATTTGTAGAAGCTTTCATTTCCTTGCATGTTTGTTAATTTTACCTTAAATGTGATTGCTCCTAACAAATGGAGTCAACCACTTTAAGGTGGGGGCATATTATGCGTGTTTTCCTTAGACATTGATAGAATGTGTTTGACAAGCTTATGAACATTGTGAACACGCTTCCTTTTCACCGTAAGGCATCTCCGTGATGTAGGTGGGGTGGCATTTTTGAAAGCCCTTCCACAGAAGGTAGGATGGTGTATCTCTTGAGCTAGTTCACATCCTTTTTAAGAAAGTCCTCTATGGAGGCGGGGTGGGTCTTGAGTCATTCACCCTTAAGCATGTCTTTGGTGGTTGTGGTAGCGTAGTTCAACCGTTAGGTGTGTCTAAAATGTGTTTTAGATGGTGGGACTTAGCAATAAGCTCCTTCCCATCAGTTGTGTTTGCCATGTATAAGACGTATAGTGTGTCGACAACATATCATGCGGTGCTCATGTATTCCATGTGACTTACTTGTGTGTTTGTCATGTCTTCCCCCAAGTGTGGTCTAAAGGCGTGAAGGGATGAGCACCCTCCACATTTGGGTTTTGATTTGCATGTCTTCCCCTTGGTGTGGTCTAAAGGTGCATAGAGATGAGCTCCCTCCACATTTTGGGTTTTGTTTTGTGTGTTTTTGGCGGTCTAAAGGCACGTAGCGATTAGCTCCCTTTGCCCCCTAGTTTAGGATTTGTTTAGTTGTTAAATAAATGTATGCTTTGTGTATTGTGTAACTGCTCCCATGTATTCTTCATGTATTGTGTGCTTCACTATATTCTCTATGTTTTATGTGCTTCTCACTATCTTCTTCGTGTCTTGCGTGACTCTTGTGTGTTTTCTAGTGCTTACCTGAGATTGGGGGCTAGAAATAGTCCTTCAAACTTTGGGTATGCTTTAGCTCTACGTGCCTGGTGTGTTTTATGTGCTTCAACCGTATTTTAATGCATGTATGGAATTGTAAGATCATATATAGATTAAAGTGGGGGCTAAATGTTATGGAGTAAAAAGTGACCTCATACCTTTTTATCTCCTAGTTTAGCTCCTAGGTCCCTGTGTTAACATTATGCAAGTTAAATACTCATCCTAGAGCAATTTCCCCTTAAACCCATGTCAAATGGGGACTAAGTTCCCATTCTAATCCTTAAGCATGACCAAATTAGGGCCTTGGGACTTGGGCACCCGCGCCCAAGTCTACCCTAATTTTTTGGGATAGAAATTAATGCATGTCGACTTGGGCCCTCTAAAAAGATTTCCCTTTGTCGACCCTCTTGATTTGATTTATGAATGTTAGCGGGAAAGCATATTTAAATAGGTTTATGCATTCATTTGTAACCTAGATGGATAACGCGAACTTGTGATATTTAGAAAAAGCATTCAAAGGACTTCATTGTGTTTCAGAGCAGAATTATGTTGTTATTGTGTTTGTTTGTAGCAGATTTGGCTTCATTAATCCATCTCCTCGTGATTTGAAGGATCTTCATTTCCATGAGGGCTTCACCTCTAAAGTGACATCCATTTGTGTTTCAATCATTACATTTCATCATTGGATTTGGCCTCTGCCCTCCTTGGGCACACACTCTATCTAACAAAGGTGTTGGAAGACTTAAATGTCCTTCCGGGGCTTGATCAAGGCAAGCTCCTAAACACCACAACCCAAAACCCCTTTCCTTATGTGTGTAGGTTACAGGTGTGGGAGTTGGAAAAGTACAGGTGCAGAGAAGCATGTTGAAGGATTAGGTTTCAAGATCTGAAAGAATCTTGTGAATATTCCTCTCTATTGGACTAGGGTGCCCGCCCCGTAGTCCTCCCGACAAGCTCAGCTCTAGAATCAGGATTTGGGTGTAGTCGGTGACACTTCTTTGTTCGGGATCTCCAGAAATTTTGCCCTCTTAGACTTGGGCGCCTACCCCATAGTCCTCTAGGGTTTCAATTTCCAGAACTCAATTTCTAGTATGTTTTTGATCCTCCCTGAGTACTTTCCTTTCTAGTTTTCTATAACATTCTGTCTATTTACAGTCGATTGTTCGCTAATTAGGGTTTGAGGCTTAGTTGACCTAGGGTTTGATAAATCTCTCAATCTAATCTATTCTTTCCTTATCATTCCTGAGCACAAAATCAGCAGCTGAGTCCTCATCCATCTTGTAGTGACTTGGCTCGGTTTTGTCCTTGAGTGTTCATGTGAAAGGAGGGTTTGATTTGATACACCTTTAACATCATTTCACCCTTTCCCCCTTTTTACATTAAATAGAAAGCAAGGCAAAATTATATGGTTTTCGTTAGATTATAACCCATACTAACATGTTAAACACTACAATGTAAATCCCCCCTAATATATTAGGATATTTTTTCATATATTTTTGTCCATTGCCTCAGAAATGTTCACCAATTATCCTTCCTCCTATCTTCTATACATATGCATTGTAGGCTTGAGACCCAATCTTTTACCATGGCCGATCAAACAATCTCTACAAGTCCAAAAGAAACTAATCCAATAGAACAACCTACACCAAGGAAACTTGAACTGTACATCAAAGACAACCTTGAAGTTGAGATCATTTAAAATCTATTTGTTCCTGTAGAAATCAGAATAATATTCCATCTCAAAGCTTATTCTATATAAACTGTTTCTATTGTAATGAAGCAAAAAGGTGGAGGAAGTGTCTTGTCTCTTTGAAAGCTACATTAATAGAATCTTACTGATGGCTACTTAATTAATTGTTTTTCTTCCACAGGTCAGTGAGGATAATAATTATCTGATTCCCTTATTGTTGTTAAATCAATGATGTCAAAGATAAAGATTGAACATAAATTAACGAGGAGGACCCCTTTCGAACTACAATTGATAGACTGAATCAAGAAAGTAAAAAAGGAGCTATTTTCCGTGAAACTAAAAATCCATTTGAGAAAACTTACAGTAACCCAATAGATCAAAATGGATGGTCACCAATTTATAAAAGATTTGTTCCAGAAAATGATATCAAATTGGACCTCACCATGTGAATTTGAGCATATTAAATGCAAAGGCAAAATGTAGTGATTTTTTCTTTTAAATTCTTTCATAGAGTTGTTTTTTATCGATTGTTTGATATTCTTTTTCTTTTCTTGATGGTTTCTACAACCTAAGGTATGAACAGATCACTTTTAGCAGGGTTTAGTCTTTTAAGTCCTTATGTTCATGGTACTTGAGAGAAGATTTCCTTGCCTTTGTCATTGCCTCATTAATAACAACTGTGATAGGGTAACAGTTTTGAAAATTAGGAAGTAGGATTCGGGGTGTAAGTCAGTCAGTCAGCACTCTACTTAAATATCATCCATTTTAATGGTCAAACAATCAATAGCAATTTTACACCTCATTTACAACAAAAAGTGGTAAATATTTGTTCTATTTTTATTGGCTAAAATTGACCTTTAACTATTGAAGTGGATGATATTTAAGAATAGCTGTCAATCAGTCTGTCTATCTGTACATATCAAGATGAGATTTATAGACTGGAACTATAACTCTTGAGGTGCATGATAACAAAACTAGCAATTCAAGGAAAGTACTATGACCATAACTTGACAAGGAAAACATTATGTAATAGGACAATATATTTACATCTCTTGCATTATGAGAAAAATGACAAACAAAGATAAGAAAGGTGTAAACTTTGACTCAGTCTAAGAAACAACAATTTTTTTTTCCCCCAGAGAATGAAAATGCCAACAGAATTTACAGAAATAAATAATATATTATTTTAACCTCCATGAGTGGCCATACTATGAGTAACCTTGTCACCCTATGAATTATACATATTTCCTGACATCCTGTCAATTTTTAAGTTCAGAATCACCAACCTTGTCATCCTTTGAATTATACATTTCCTGTCAGTTTTGAAGTTCAGAATATACGTTTTTATTGTATTAAAAAGGATTTCATTTGGTGGTTGTCCATGTCCTCTCTTGCTTCGAATATCGGTAGCAAATTTGAATGCTCATTACAATCAGATCATTTTAATTGTACAAGAATTATTATATGTAAATTCAAACCCCTTTTACTACCAAAGTTTCCAAAACTTATCATAGTCACCTTAAAGTCAACCTAAGTCATCAAATGATAAAAATCCTAATGTTAAAGGTGACTCTGACATTGAATTTGACGTAACATGGGTGTCACATAAATGTGGACTTCATTCCATTGTTAGATCTACATAACGTGGACTTCAAATTGGCTAGTCCAGCAATGAATTGACAGCGAATATGACTGGTTGGCAAGGTGAATTGAATCAAATGGTTGGGTAGCAGATAATTTCCATGTTCTAGATACATTATTCTAATTTTATTTTGAATATAAATTAATAAAAATGCTATTTTAGGGTATGTTAGTCTTATTTTAAATTTCCTAATGTTTGATATTTTGGGATACTAAAATTCATATGATAATTAACATAATTTATTGTTCATGTGTTTTAAGGTCACCTTATTTTTGAACTTGAGTAACTATTAGAATATAGTGTGAATTATAGATGAAAGATTAAGTTTAATAGTGGATCTTATTTAGTATTCACGTATAAATAAGTTGATGTTTTGTCATAAAAGAAATAAAAATTTAGATTTTGATACGCAGGTGGTGAATCCCTCATCCTTATTCAATGACCCTATATATATATGATTTACAATTGTTAAATTTATTTTTAAGATAGGTATGGTGAATGATGTTGGAAATAAAGTGTCTCAATTTAGCAAATTTTTCATATTGATTTATTAATTATTTGGTATTTTCCTATAACTTATTGTATATTGTACATCCTTGACAACACTATAGTTGTCTAGGAAGGGATGGAATGGGATTGCCACTCCTAGTGTTAGAACTAGAAAAATTTTTGTTTTTCAGCAACCTCTTTCACACTTATCCTCTGTATACCATGGAAATTGGCCACATTATAATTTTATGATTAAAACAAATTATGAATATTTGTGTGACAAGATCCATATTGGCCCCTATTGCTAAAACATGTGTGACAAAATCCTATCAGAACAATTACATTTGTGAACAAATCTTCATAATATCTTTTCCTAAGTGTATTGGCCTAACAACACTTCATCGTTGGAATTCCCATCATTCTCCCACCGATAGCCCTATAAACACAACTCGTAGCCATATCAGGCTAACAATACCCTATCGGCCTAACTCTTGAGAGTCCTATTGATCATGATGTTGGTCATTCACAAACATAGAATAAAAGTTACACAACAACCTTTACTCATCTTGAAAGATACGATGAATTCAGAGAATTCATGATCCCAAGTCTCCGTTGATTAGGTCTTAATCTACTGACGTTACTCAGTGGTTGATGTGTGTTGTTGTTTTCCATTCAGGGGCCTTACGTATTTCTGCAAAGTTCATCATCATTCCTCCAAATATCCTGCTCTGTATGTCTGCTCTGCATAAATCTCCAACAATTCTACCTCTGCACTGTGAATTTAATCAAATAATGTGCCTACAGGCTGATATTTGCATGATTTCTACCATTATTTATGATTCTTTGCATGATATTTTCAATACTACATGCATTTAACTCAAATATGCTAATGATTTTCAGTTACCTACGGCATTTCAGCATATTTCTCTGTTTCTGCTTGTTATTTATCATGATTTGCAGTTGTGATAGTGAGATTTTCTGAAATTGAAAGAAATTAAAGGAAATGCTTCTAATTAAGTTGAACCTTTAGCTTTTGATCCACATACATGCTTGATACTGTCATGAGGAGAAGAAATCAAACCATATGTTCACCAGGACATTCCACAGCTAGATACAGTTGATGCAAACTTCAGAGGATAATGAATGAAAACAATACATGCAACATGATGAGCACTCCAAGGGATGCAGCAAATCAAAGCACATATCCAGAATTCAGACACAGATTACTCAAGATTTACGAAGATTTGTAATCAAAATACTCTTCCCTTTCATTAAGTATGCAAAAGACATGTACATATACAGCAGCTTTGAAATAAGTCCTGAATACTTCAGCAATCAAATTTCAATTAAGTTTCAAATGAATATAACAAGGCATTCCACCACCTTTTATAGAATAAGGTGAGGAATCCGTTACAAAAGATCCACGGATCAGATATGTCAATACAAATCAACGGCCATCACTTCATGACTTGTCAATTTTACAAAAAGGCACAAGTTGCCAGCTGGCAACTATCTATACTGCATATGCAAGATACTCCCCCCTTCATGATGTATCTTCATCATGCTCTTCATCTGATGCATGCGGGTCATCATCATGTGTATCGCTTTTTGAACTTTCGCTATCCGGATGATGACGCTGTTGCATATGGGGTTGCATGCTGCTTTGGATCTGTTTGTATGCCTGCACAACCTGATCTATTCCTCCGCCATCTTGAGTCTTTGCCTTGATGATGGCGTGTTTGTGCACTTCATACTTATCCCTACTGTTGTCCAGCTTATTCTTTCTGTCCTGCAGTGTCTCATTATAGGTCTCCAGCTGGCAAACAGCATATTTGACAATATCCTCCTCATTTCTGGTTCATGTTGCCTCCAGGTGCAACTTTGTAATTATCAGCTTCAGCTCTAACAGCATCATGACTTCCTGCAAATAAACAGACAAACATTAAGTTCATCATCATGTGGATAAACATCAAGAATTTAAACGTTTTATTAACCAGGCCTCAAAATATGCAGCTACAAGCGATCGGGCTTCAAATTTCCATCGCTCTGTTTTCCCGCCCATTTTCATGTATATCGGGCTCCAAATATGATCATGTATGTATCGGCGTGACTACACACTGTTGGAATGACAATTTTACATTAGGCCGACGGTTAAACTTATACTGACGCCAAAAATCATGATGATGTCCTTCCATCAGGAAGACATGTTATATCGGCATGATAACTCAAGATAAGGCCGATAGCAAGACTTAAAACTTTCGTCTGCATGATATTTTGGAAATATGATGCTCCCCCTTCCGAATGTCCAGATGACGTCACCGTCATGTTTCGCTTCTGTATATTGGGGAAAAGAATGGCATCATCATCATCATCATGTCGAAGGAAAATATGAGGATATGAAATATGATCCTGCTGCTGAGGAAAGGAATATCATGGTGACGTCATCATCATATCTGGGCTTCATTAAAATGCAAAAGATGACGTCACCATCATGTTTAGTTAAGATCAAGGGATAAATGTAATATCGGGTCACCTAAGGAAGATGATCAGGTGGTGAATGTAATATGACCCCTTTGCGGCCAAGGTAACTCTCTCGAAAGATCAGGATGATGACGATGATCAGGATATCCGGGGCTTTTGTTAAACTTAGAACATGACGTCATCGTCATATTCGCGAACCGGATCATGTTTTGGAAAATATCCTACCGAAGGGAAATGTGATGATGATGTCATCCTGATATTTGCTTCTTCGTTTATCAGATCGGAATGACGTCATCAGGATATTTGCAAAAGGTCATATTTCTCGGCAGGAGGACATTACGAAGTGTCGTGTAGACAAACAAGATCATGATGATCTTGACAACATGACAGCATAAAAATATGATGATCCTCCTCATCGAATATCATGATAACGTAACCATCATATTCCGTCTTCGAAGCATGCAGATGAGTTGAGGTCATCATCAGGTTAGTGCTAGGGTGATATTTAAAATATGATCATGCTAAGGAATGGAATATCACCCTCCCTTAAAAGATAGGGTGATCATCATGATCATGCAAAAGGAAATCAGGAGGATATGAAATATGATCCTCATCATATAGCAAATATCAGCAAATATGACCCTCCCTTGAAAGATCAGGATGATGAACCTCTGATAGGACTTTGACGTGCGCATGCAAATATGCAGATGGTGGACTTTCTAAGCAGGGTGATATTATAATATCAGCATGATATTATAATATCAGGTGATGTTAAAAATATCATGATTCTCGTTGTTATGAAATATCGGCCTACACTCAACACATGATGCTCACGATGCGCCTAAGGTCATTTGACAGGCAAAGGGCACTATCACCTAAGATTGACGTCCGGATATTGGGACTGCATGATTTTTATCGGGTGATAGATCAAGATTAGGATGACCTTGACAACATGACTGAGGATAAAAATATGATGATCCTTTTGCGATTATCAGGTTTGACCAAAACTTTGACTGCTCATAACTCCCTTATATGGATGAATTTTCAAGTGATGTAAAAGGCAAACCTGCATGGAATTTCAAGCTCTTTCTAAATATGAGGTCATAGAAACAAAATATGAACTTTAACAAACTGACCTCATGATGATGACCAACCTCATCGAATATCATGATGATGCACCTGACTCATTTTTACCAAACCGCCAGAAAGCAGACAACACAAGCCAAGACAAAAGTTGGGTCCCTGTTTTGATAAGTTAAAATGGGGCATGTTGTGTAACCACACAACAACTTGCCACCAAAGAAAACAAACAAATTCCAATGATTCAAGTGATATGATCATATTCATCTATAGTATTCTAATTCTTTCTAAGTAAAATCATCATGATCTTTGAATGATAAAGTTTCATCAAGGTAATAGTGCTAACAAAGGATCATGTGTGTGCATATGATTAACTATCCTCATCTTGAAAGCAAGTTGAAAATATAAGTAACTGGTGTTAAACTACATAGTTGGAGATCATCCCTCATAGCCAACCTGGATATAGCCTTGCTACCAGCAGGCATTCATAGCCCCAGCAAGGTTATCTATACAATCTCCCTAAGTAGAGCCCCACTGCCAACAAGCGTCTATAGCCCCGGTAGAGTTACTTAGATGGCCTAAGTTTATTGTTTATATATATATATATATTTATTTATTTATATATCTGATATCATCCTGTCAGCTCATTTGTACAAGGTATGGTCACTTGCAGCTTTAGGTTGGAGATTGTATTGGTAGCAAGGGAGTCCCTTTAGATTTTTCACTTAACACCTATACTCATATCTTCAACAAGCCCAAGGCTGTTAGGTGTTTCATTGTGTTTGATTCACTTTGGACAAGAAAAGGCATCTGATGAAAAGATATTATAAAACCTGATCATGAATATTTATCAGAATGAATTACAATCTATATCTAAATCTAATCTCATCACTTGAATCCTAATAATTTAGTTATTTTCTTAGGTGATGAAGTGCATCATCTTGACTTACCAAAACAAAAACTCAACCAAAACAACACAAAACAGAAGAAACACTATACAAACAACTAACCTACAAAAAGGAAACAACAGAAACAGAACAAGAAAGTAAAACAAGCAGACTGTACAAACAACTAACCTACAAAATTATATACAAACCACTACTAGGCAAACAAGAACCAGAAAAAGACCCAAAGACACCTGTATTTGCATACTTCTTTTGATTGTGCAGGAGCATTAGGGTATCAGTTATGGTTCTCAACCTAGCAAATTTATCTTTATATTCTGAAAAATATTCTGGTATTCTGAATTCACTGTATTCAACAGAATGACTCTTGATGATCAGCAACTGAGGCAGCTCATCATGTTCATGATTAATCCATATGCATGTCTTATCTCCTGAATTTCCATAATTAAAATAGTATTCAACATCATTTACTGTGGAAAGGAGAAATACAACCTGGTGTATTTCTGATTTTGCTAGACATGCTTCTTCATTGGCAGTTGGTCCTCCATTTGTCATTATATTTTCACTGCTTGGCTCAGTGCCTGGTCTCTCTTCAAATTGAAGGATGTATGACTCTTGATGTATTAATTCTCCATCTTTATCCAGCCTTATCCCTTCATTCCGGATGTTCAGTTTATCCTCCAGTTCAGGAAACTTCTCAATATTTTCTTCAATTTCCTGCACATCAGCATCTAAATAAGTATCTTCATTATCATAACCTGATATACAGAAATTTATCATTTCTAAATCATGTGACTGTAAAAGAGAAACAACTTTCACTTGATAAGGACACTCCCCTGTTTCATTCTCAAAATATTTCTGGAGTGACGTCTGATCATTCATAACAACTCCAAAGTCTTCTACATCTTCATCTTTCAGGAATTGTTCATTAAATAATTCACATCTTCTATCTATTAGAGGATCTGGTTCCATTAACCTGCAACATTCTTGCATTTGATCATTCAATTCAACCCAGTTAGGTAGTAAATCAGCATTTATTTTCTTCTCTATGACTCCCTGAGTTACTATCATAGGAACTTCATCATCAGGAGTGCATTTAGATTGTTCTACTATTTGTTTACACTTCTCTTTACCATAGAATGACTCCAGGAAAGATGTTTCATCTTCTTTATCAAAAGTATTAGGATCAGAATCAAAAATATTATCCTGATGAGTGGTTTCTTCTCTAAAATTTTCACAAGATTCATACCTACATACTGACTGGTCCTTACTTGTATTAGGAAGTAGAGAACTCCTATCAATCTCACCATAAAATGAATCCAGGAAAGATGTTTCCTCTTCATTACCTTCTGGAACCGACTCAGCTGTTGTATTTTCTAGAATCTTTTTCAACATGATCAAGCAGGCATAACAATCCCTTTCTGAATGCTCTTCATCATGTAATCTGCACCAGCTTTCAATCAAGACATCATCAGTGGATAAACCTAATATTTGACTACACTGTATATTTCTAGACAAGTATAATTCAAAATCTTCAGATCGGTCCACTTCAGTGTCTGGACAATTAATAACTTCTGGTGCTGCATCTGCTTGTTGCTCCAGAATTTCCTCATTTCGCTGCCAGCCTTCTTCATTTTCCTGGCAAATTTCGGCCCTGAATACATCTGGAAAGAATATTAATCCTTTCAAGTATAAATCCAACCTTGTAAGGAAAGTTATACAATTTATTTCGCTGTGTTCCACAGTCTGGTGTATCCTGCAACAGGTGGATAAACCAAAGTTAGACAAACTGTGAGGGTAAAGCTGCCTACTCAAAGTTTCTTGAAATAAAGGAATGTTAATTTGACAATTGCCTTCATATACATCCATCAAAATGAGACTATATTTTCAATTTTTTAGTATTTTGAAATTTTAATGAGATCTATCATATCTCAGACTAAAACTTGAAAGCTCAGAAAATCAAACAAATATTTGAGGCTTTGGGCTAGATCTTGGCAAAGGTGCAACCAAAACATCTCAGATAAGAGATATTTGTAGACATTTAACTCAAATGCTGAAATATTTATGTAATATTTGCAGAAATCCAGAAATTCACAGCTCAGGCCCTCCTTCTAAATCATGATCATGATGTTCTGCTGATGTTCTCCCCTCCTTCTAGCGCCATTTTATGTTGATGATGATGTTGATTTATGTTGCGTTAGAAGCGAGGGGGGGCTGAACTGGTGGTGCAGTTGGCTGAGGTTGAACTAAAGGTATACCTTGGGTTTGAACAGGAGGTGTCGCGGATATACCGGAAGGTATTTGCAAACCGACAGGGGTCACAGGAGGAGGTCCCGGTGAAGCTCTAGATGCGCTTGATCCTAGAGTATGGTGAATGTCTACAGTCCTAGGTCTGAAACCTCTAACAGGCAATTCTTCAAAAACTTCACTAGGTCTAGACCTGGTAGTTATCCTGTAAGCCAGGATTTCTTGATTTGGAGGCAAATTGGCTGAAACTTTGTAAATATTGGTTAGATTTCACTGGATGAGGTGATATTTGTGGTCAAATTAGAAATTGGACTGGATATTTACGAAATATTTGCGAAGACACTGCAAATGTGACAGGATATTGGGATATCCTGACCCCTAACACAAGATCTCGAGTGCCTAAGGCCTAAAAGTCTCAAAGTTTGAACAAATTTACGTATCTTTAGCCGATATTAGTGAATTCAGAGAGATCTACTATAAAGCTTGCAATATTTATGTGAGATCTGGAAATCTTTACATAGAATGTGCATATACAATCTTTTCATAGTAAATATTTATGTAATTTACTGAAATTCATAGACGATCTGAGGGTACCTTACTCTATGCGTCATCAAACCTGAAAATACTGATGATGAGCGTGATCTTCCGGACATGCCCTCCTTCTAGCGCCAATTTATGTTGCGTTAGGAGCGAGGGTCCTGCAGATTAATTGTAAGACCTAAAGTGGGCTGATAAACAGAGGCAGGGGATATCACGTCAATTGAAAAGAAATTATTTGCTGAGAAACAGCTCACGCCCTCCTTCTAGCGCCAATTTATGTTGATCATGATGTTGGTCATTCACAAACATAGAATAAAAGTTACACAACAACCTTTACTCATCTTGAAAGATACGATGAATTCAGAGAATTCATGATCCCAAGTCTCCGTTGATTAGGTCTTAATCTACTGACGTTACTCAGTGGTTGATGTGTGTTGCTGTTTTCCATTCAGGGGCCTTACGTATTTCTGCAAAGTTCATCATCATTCCTCCAAATATCCTGCTCTGTATGTCTGCTCTGCATAAATCTCCAACAATTCTACCTCTGCACTATGAATTTAATCAAATAATGTGCCTACAGGCTGATATTTGCATGATTTCTACCATTATTTATGATTCTTTGCATGATATTTTCAATACTACATGCATTTAACTCAAATATGCTAATGATTTTCAGTTACCTACGGCATTTCAGCATATTTCTCTGTTTCTGCTTGTTATTTATCACGATTTGCAGTTGTGATAGTGAGATTTTCTGAAATTGAAAGAAATTAAAGGAAATGCTTCTAATTAAGTTGAACCTTTAGCTTTTGATCCACATACATGCTTGATACTGTCATGAGGAGAAGAAATCAAACCATATGTTCACCAGGACATTCCACAGCTAGATACAGTTGATGCAAACTTCAGAGGATAATGAATGAAAACAATACATGCAACATGATGAGCACTCCAAGGGACGCAGCAAATCAAAGCACATATCCAGAATTCAGACACAGATTACTCAAGATTTACGAAGATTTGTAATCAAAATACTCTTCCCTTTCATTAAGTATGCAAAAGACATGTACATATACAACAGCTTTGAAATAAGTCCTGAATACTTCAGCAATCAAATTTCAATTAAGTTTTGAATGAATATAACAAGGCATTCCACCACCTTTTATAGAATAAGGTGAGGAATCCGTTACAAAAGATCCACGGATCAGATATGTCAATACAAATCAACGGTCATCACTTCATGACTTGTCAATTTTACAAAAAGGCACAAGTTGCCAGCTGGCAACTATCTATACTGCATATGCAAGATACTCCCCCCTTCATGATGTATCTTCATCATGCTCTTCATCTAATGCATGCGGGTCATCATCATGTGTATCGCTTTCTGAACTTTCGCTATCCGGATGATGACGCTGTTGCATATGGGGTTGCATGCTGCTTTGGATCTGTTTGTATGCCTGCACAACCTGATCTATTCCTCCGCCATCTTGAGTCTTTGCCTTGATGATGGCGTGTTTGTGCGCTTCATACTTATCCCTACTGTTGTCCAGCTTATTCTTTCTGTCCTGCAGTGTCTCATTATAGGTCTCCAGCTGGCAAACAACATATTTGACAATATCCTCCTCATTTCTGGTTCATGTTGCCTCCAGGTGCAACTTTGTAATTATCAGCTTCAGCTCTAACAGCATCATGACTTCCTGCAAATAAACAGACAAACATTAAGTTCATCATCATGTGGATAAACATCAGGAATTTAAACATTTTATTAACCAGGCCTCAAAATATGCAGCTACAGGCGATCGGGCTTCAAATTTCCATCGCTCTGTTTTCCCACCCATTTTCATGTATATCGGGCTCCAAATATGATCATGTATGTATCGGCGTGACTACACACTGTCGGAATGACAATTTTACATTAGGCCGACGGTTAAACTTATACTGACGCCAAAAATCATGATGATGTCCTTCCATCGGGAAGACATGTTATATCGGCATGATAACTCAAGATAAGGCCGATAGCAAGACTTAAAACTTTCGTCTGCATGATATTTTGGAAATATGATGCTCCCCCTTCTGAATGTCCAGATGACGTCACCGTCATGTTTCGCTTCTGTATATTGGGGAAAAGAATGGCATCATCATCATCATCATGTCGAAGGAAAATATGAGGATATGAAATATGATCCTGCTGCTGAGGAAAGGAATATCATGGTGACATCATCGTCATATCTGGGCTTCATTAAAATGCAAAAGATGACGTCACCATCATGTTTAGTTAAGATCAGGGGATAAATGTAATATCGGGTCACCTAAGGAAGATGATCAGGTGGTGAATGTAATATGACCCCTTTGCGGCCAAGGTAACCCTCTCGAAAGATCAGGATGATGACGATGATCAGGATATCCGAGGCTTTTGTTAAACTTAGAACATGACGTCATCGTCATATTCACGAACCAGATCATGTTTTGGAAAATATCCTGCCGAAGGGAAATGTGATGATGATGTCATCCTGATATTTGCTTCTTCGTTTATCAGATCGGAATGACGTCATCAGGATATTTGCAAAAGGTCATATTTCTCGGCAGGAGGACATTACGAAATGTCGTGTAGACAAACAAGATCATGATGATCTTGACAACATGACAGCATAAAAATATGATGATCCTCCTCATCGAATATCATGATAACGTAACCATCATATTCCGTCTTTGAAGCATGAGGATGAGTTGAGGTCATCATCAGGTTAGCGCTAGGGTGATATTTAAAATATGATCATGCTAAGGAATGGAATATCACCCTCCCTTAAAAGATAGGGTGATCATCATGATCATGCAAAAGGAAATCAGGAGGATATGAAATATGATCCTCATCATATAGCGAATATCAGCAAATATGACCCTCCCTTGAAAGATCAGGATGATGACCCTCCGATAGGACTTTGACGTGCGCATGCAAATATGCAGATGGTGGACTTTCTAAGCAGGGTGATATTATAATATTAGCATGATATTATAATATCAGGTGATGTTAAAAATATCATGATGCTCGTTGTTATGAAATATCGGCCTACACTCAACACATGATGCTCACGATGCGCCTAAGGTCATTTGACGGGCAAAGGGCACTATCACCTAAGATTGACGTCCGGATATTGGGACTGCATGATTTTTATCGGGTGATAGATCAAGATCAGGATGACCTTGACAACATGACTGAGGATAAAAATATGATGATCCTTTTGCGATTATCAGGTTTGACCAAAACTTTGACTGCTCATAACTCCCTTATATGGACGAATTTTGGAGTGATGTAAAAGGCAAACCTGCATGGAATTTGAAGCTCTTTCTAAATATGAGGTCATAGAAACAAAATATGAACTTTGACAAACTAACCTCATGATGATGACCAACCTCATCGAATATCATGATGATGCACCTGACTCATTTTTACCAAACCGCCAGAAAGCAGACAACACAAGCCAAGACAAAAGTTGGGTCCCTGTTTTGATAAGTTAAAATGGGGCGTGTTGTGTAACCACACAACAAGTCCCTCACCAATAGACCAATAAAATCAACAAAAGTTAGCACATTGTTGTGACTCATAAACATCGGCGGAACAAATGTTTCTTTTCCCCCGATAACCTGATATAACCATAAGTTACCCAAAGGTGCAATATCGCCCAAGCTAATGTACATCAGGGTGACGTTACCTGGTGTCCCGCCGATACACCGATACAAAGAGTTCATTGGTGAAGGAAGATGCTATCGGTGAAACATAAATAACAGTCTCAACGATGCAGTGATAATAATTATTGGAACATCCCGAGGCATTGTTTAGATATTCAAAATAAATGACCTCCTCCTATGACATGACAGAAATGAAAGGCGCATTTATGAACCAGGAATAAAAGTGAGTTATGCCACAATTTTGAACAAATTGCAAAAGGGCCGAAGGAGAAAGAGACTGAAGCTCTCACACAGTAAAGTGGAAGAAAAAACCAGTGGGAGAGTGAAATTCAAGTAAGTACACCGATCCCAGCTGAGAAATTCTATCTCTTAAAGGTTTGAATTCAAGCAATGGGAGATAGTGTAGAAAAACATAAAACTAAGAAACAGAAAACTGAAAAGAGACCATTAAACCAATACTTGATAGATCAGTGTCCTAGGTCAGGACCAAGACCAAAAAGAAGTGTACAGATGAACCTCTCAATTGATTGATTGTTGGACAATCATAAGGACTTGGGAAATGTGTGGACTCCTCTACAAGGGTATAAACTTTTCTTATACCACTACAGAAAATAATATAGGTTTTCACCAGTCTGTAACCCATGGAGGATGAACCTAGGGAGATTAGTTGTGCTAGATGTGTTTGTCAGTGTGGAATTAATGAAAGCCCTTGCCAGTAAATATGATCCGAAAATGAGAACTATTCGAACACACAGTGGTGATAATTTACTAGTTATTTCAAAAGATCTCATTTCCAATGTATTTCAATTAGAGTGTGGTTTTGATTTATCATTCACAATCAGAGATTTATTGCTAGAATATTGTCATATGGATACTAGCTATAAAAGATGGAAGCTGGCCTTACATTGGCCTAAGGACGAAGAAGGACAATTAAGGAAATTTTCTAGCATTGAGAATCCTCCATTTCATGAGGATCTGTTTGAAGAGTATTTTCGATACACCTATTATGCAGCTGGTCAAGTCTTGGGAGTAGAGGTCCCACCTCTAATGTCAATTGCATGAATGGTTTTAGGTGCAGATGTACAAACTAAGTAGGCTAGGCCTTTTGACTATGCTATCTTTGTGGCTAATGCCCTAAATCAAGGGCTTGAAAAAATTAAAAATAACAATGATAGGATGAACTTTAAACACTACTCCTTATTAATGCATTTGCTTTTGAATGAGAGACATGATAGAGGGTTTTGGAGCAGTGAACTGAGGATAAGGGATTCTTTTGATAATGTGGATCCTAAACCTATACAGATGTGGACTTCATTATGGGATAGTCAATTTGGTAGATCTCACTACCTTTACTTTGAAAAGAAAACATGTCCAATCTTATTCAAAAATGTTTTGTGAAATAGAGGATCCACTGGCAAGAATTGAACAATTTATTGCTCATGCAGATGAAATCATAAAAGATGTGCCCCCAGTCATTTTTGATACAACTTATACAATCTATTCAGGAACACAAGCTGAAGACATAGAGCCTGTAGGCTACAAAGCCTCACAGCCTACTCCTGAAGTATGTTTTTCAATAGATACTGACATAAGTGAAGAAGGGGAAAGTGAACAAATGAAGCCATTAAATGCTCCTAAAATAGCACAATATGAGCATCCTCATGAATTGAATGATGTAAAGTCTGTAACATCAGATGAATTATCTGATGACACTAGAATCTTGGTTGCACAGAAATTCATTTCTGATGATTTTATTAAAACTCCCAAATTTAAGTCATTTGTCTCTGAGTACAAATGTAAAAAGGTGAGAGAAAAAATGCAAGATGTCACTTCTGAACAAGAGGCTACTACTTTAGATGAATTAAAAAGGGAAGTTGATAAAGAGATGGAGTCCATCACTCCCGAAAGAGGAAGGGAGTTATTTCAAGAAGCCAAAGTATTGCTCTTGTCAGGGTGAGATATGAGTTCAATAATTGTGTTTGATAGCTTCGAGAAGAGAGAAGACAAAATAATGAATTGGACATAAGAAGCCAGTGATAAGATATACTCAAGATCAGTGTATAATGCAGATGAAGCCACTCTACTCATTTGGTCACTTTACCCACAAGATAAGAAACCAACAATTGCTAACAATTCAAATCAAATGTTTGGTCATCTCTTAGTCAAAAGGGTAGGGGATGCTGACCCCATGGAAACAGCAGAGCTCAATATTAATGTGGCAAAATTCAATAAGGTAGAAGTTGAAAAATTGCTTAAAGAAAATGATAGACTAAAGAAGGAGTTGTTATATCAAATGGAGAGATCATCTTCCTCTTCTATATCACAATTCTATCCTCTAGACCTTGAGAAAGATAAGAAAGTGTTAGATGCACTTACTGATGCATCTTATTGGAAAAATTGGCATCTAAAATCCCAAGGGAAATGTAAAGAGATGGAGAGGGAAGTAAAAACTATCAAATACGATATGGCATCTGAATTAATTGGGGAAAGATTCAATAAAATGATGAGCTATATTGATACTTATTGGAAACTATTTAAGCTGACACCCTCAGCAATGGCAGAAAATAAATGATTATAGGGGAGGATGACTCAAAAGAAAGAAGACCTTTTGGGCAAAGGGATGTTGATGGGGCAAACATTACAGGTATATAATGATCTGATAGAGTCACATGATGAATATCATGACAAGATCAAAGAAGATCTTGATTATTTTAATCTTGCTCCACCACTTCAGGATAATTCTGGGAATCTCTGAAGGCTTGATGATTGAAAGGAAGAATTGGCCATGGTTCTTACTAATGCATTACAGGAGATCAACGATGAAGAGATGGTCTTGAAAATTACTCATAAGCAGTTGGAAAAAATGATGCAAATGGAGTATGATATGAAGGAAGTGATTATCAATGTGAATACCTATGCAGAACAAGACTACATTCATCATCTCTCTGAAATAAATCTGTTTATCAATCGAACCATGAACATGCTAGATACGACAGGAAAGCCATCGGATGGAGGAGATCAACCAACAGTATGATGGGAATAATATCATAAAATAGAAGTTTTGCATAGGCCTTAGATGGTCACGGGCTTCTATTTAGAGATTAACGGACCGGTGCATCCATTTAATGAAATCTTTTCTTTTCAGTTATGATTAGTTGTCAAAAGTCATGTCTTTTTGTAACGGGTTTGTAGCTTGTTTCCTCTCGTATATAAGAAAGACCAAGACCCGAGAGATGAATCATCGGTGGTAGTAGTATCACTTTCCATTCCATTTTAGATAGGGCATTATTAAGAAGATAGATTTCATCCATCTCACCCATCCATTTTCATATGTCTAAAGACTTATGCAACTATTATACATTATCTGAAATAATATAATGGAGTAGAATATTCTCATATGGTGATTTATTTCCAATGTTCAACTGTTGGTTAATTTTCATGATTACATGTTATTGTATTATCTCCAAAGTGGTCCTTCTAAGTTATTCAAATTTGTATTATTTGTCAAGAACATATTTGTTGTCCCTGTGTGGAGTTTTGATTGGTTTCTGATGGATGAGAATTAGAGACCCTTTTAGATAATTAACTTTGATTGGTTCTTGTTAAAGATTAAAATCCTTTTAGAGAAATTATTGTGATTGGTTTCCATCAATCTAAGAATTAAATCTCCTTTCACAACTTCATAGTAATTTGGGAAGATATCACTAGGATAAATAAGAAGAGTACTGTAACCTATATACTTGCATGTCTGTATAAGGTATAGACATTCAAAAGTGCCTAACTGTTAGGGTTAAGCTGAGAAATAAATCTGCCAATCCTACACCCCTGTGTCCATAGTCATTATCCACCCATTGACCCCATTCACCCAATAGATCAGGCACTGGTCATCTTTATTTACTTGATTTTTAAAGCATTCTCATTAGGAACTAGTAAGCAAGCTCTGCATCTTTCTCACACCTGTGTACCATAGTGAGTAGGTTTCCCAATTAGAATCCATTTAGATTTACAAGTCTGCTTTATCATTTACGTACACCCACCTAGGCCTAGCAGCACCTGAAGAGTAGGGGGTTTCTAGTTGCATAAACCTTGTCTTGTTGACCAAAAACATATCAAGAGATTTGCATGCTCTTGTGGTCTAAAACTAGCATTTTTGAGACCCAACAAATTGGCGACTCTACTAAGGACAACTTGATAAAATCCAATAGTAGGCCATCTTGCCTTATAGAGTCATTAAAACTTTCAAATTGGAACTTCAAACAGAGATTCATAATTGTGAAATTTGCACTCCCCATCTGAGTCTACACCAACAAATTAGCAACTCTACTAGGGATCAAGCCTATTTTTTAGCCTTCCATCATAGAGTTATCTCAAAGCATCATAACATATTTAAGGCTCTACTAGGAAAACCTACAGTCATATTCCTACTTATAAAGGGGTAGGTGGTGACTCTAACATTTTATGACTGATGAAATAGATATTATATCGGAAAGGATAGACGATAGACATCAAAGATATATCATATCATCCAATATGAACAGAAGGAGATCTAAGCATCCAGAAAGTCCCAAGAAAAATAATGTCAGATTCATAGACAAGCAAGGACCTCCTCAAGGAAAGAACAATAAAAATAAGGGTGAAGCAGTACCCAAGTAGCTTAAAGACAATGTAAACACATCAGAACATCCCTTTACAATATTCAACTCCCTAGTTTATAATGATGGTGAAAATCCCTCAACACCTCCTAAAAAGATCAATACAAATGATAACATCCTTAGTTACAGGACAGATTCTCAAGAAGTAACTAGATTCGAGGAAAGGTTGAATGAAGAAATGAGGCAGAAATAGGAAGAGTCTGATAGGAGATTTCTATCACAACAAGGGGAAGAAAACCAAGAGAGGTTTGTAGACCATATTGTTGATTTTGATGCTATGAGTAATTAGGAGATTGAAATACATTTGGAGTGGCAAAGACAACAGCTTAAAAGAAGACAATAGATGATACAAGCAAGCCATGAGATAAACCAGCAAATGGCACAATTAAAAATCCAAACACCAAAACCTCCAAGATATGTCCCTCCACACAAACAAGGTAATAATGCCAATTCACATGGGATATCTTAGAATACAACTGCTCTGGGTACTTCAAGAATGCCTCATAATGCAGGTGGTGATTCAAGGCAATATGCTCAACATAGTATGCCATCACAAAGACCCCAACCCCTTAATACTGGAAATATTCCCCAATATCACCCACCACTAGGTCATCATGGCATCCCATGACATCAGCAGCATAAACCACCTCAGAATATACACCCTCAGCAGCACATACAACAAAATCCTTACCATCAGCCCTCATATGGATACCAATATTACCCCAATCCACCACATATGAATATGCCTCCACAAAACCTCATGAGCATATGTAGACAATTTGATTTAACAAGATATCAATTCTATCCATACCATATGGATAGCAGTTGGAGAAATATGGTCCCCAAATTCACTGGAAATAATGGGATATTAGCTGAGGAGCACATTAGGGATTTCAATGTCTTTATACAAGACATTGCTATGGAGCATGAGGATGTAAACATGAGATTATTCATGATGTCCCTAACTGAAGATGCAAGGGATTGGTTTAATGGTTTACCAGATGCCTCCATTTATTCTATAGAAGACTTCCATGAACAATTTAAGGAACAATATGGAAATCAGTATGCTCCTAAATTTGCTCTGCATGAGCTAATAAGCATCCAAAAATACCAGAATGAGTCAGTGTATGACTTCAATCAAAGGTTCTCCAAACTACACAATAAAATACCACATGGATCCAAATTGACTGATTCAGCAGCTCTGAGTATTTATCTAAAGGCTTTTGATCCAAAATTTGGTTATGAACTCAAGAATAAGGCTCCCACAACCTTGACAGAGGCACAAAAGGCAGCTATCAATATTGAAAATAATAAGAAGGCTGCAGGGATGATTGACAAAAGGGACAACCCTAGAATTCCCCAACAATATAATAACCCCCAAAATAAGTAGGAATACTAGTATAGGAATGAAAGACCAAGGTTACATGACATGCCCTATAGTACCAATTGGAAGGTTGGGAGACCTTTGGAAAACAATAGAAAGAAAAATTATGGGAAAGATACTCCTGATCCTCTTAAAAGAAATGGAACGCATGTGGTGGAGAATAATCCATGGTGCTTAGCCTGTAATCTGCCTCACTCACCTGATTATTGTGTGGTGGCACATTTAGTACAGCAAGAGGGAACATCCCATGGTCAAGAAAGGGACAACCATACTATAAACATGTTGGCATTCAGACCCCATCAAATTAATGAAGGATATTCATCCACAGAGGAGGATGGATATGAATATGACATGGGAAACCAAAGATACAATACTGGTATAGGAAGACAGGAGGTCTTTTTAGACCAAGAAGATAATTATGAAGAAAATGTTTATGATCATGGTATATCATCACATAACTAATGGAGAAAACCAACCAAAGAAGAAAGAAGGGTTCTCACAATTGCCGCAGTAGCACAAGCAAAAAGTAATTATAATATGAGAAATAGAACAATCAATGTAGATCAAGGAACACCTAGAAGTGTGTTTGTAAAAGATTAGTCATAATAGGGACAATATGAAAAATACATCTAAAGAGCCAGAAAAAACTAAGCAAGGCAAGATAAAAGACAAAACACCAGTTGGAGAAAAGGGGCATAACAAAATAGAAAAAGCTGATCAAACAATAACTCCCTCATTTTATATAGCTCAAGTAGTATCTCAAGTGAAAATATCAGTACCACTTCTTGAAATGATGAAGATAGATTAGTACAGGAATACGGTGGTTAAGATGATTTCAGATATACCAAAAAAGAAACAAGAAAAACCTGAAATCAAAATAAATAATGTTCAAACTGAGGCTGCTAAAATTCTAGAAGTATATTTGGGTGATACATTGACAAGGAATTCATCTCAGGTAGATCCTTTCTACACTACCTTGTTGATAAAAAATAGCTGGTAAGGAACTATATGATTGATTTAGGGGCAGCTATGAACATCATGCCGATAGAAGTCATGAAGGAGTTAGGAATGTGGGTTGACACCATATATGGTAAATGTTATGCTATGGACAATAGATCCATCCTAGTTATAGGTATTATGAGGGATGTAGAGATAAAGTTAGCTGCGTACCCTGAAGCAGTTTATAAGATTGACATCACTGTAGTGGCTATCCCACCCTACTATGGAATGTTTCTATCCAGACAATGGACTGCAATAGTAGGAGGAAATGTCCAGTTGGATCTATCCTATGCCACTATACCAGTGGGAGAAAAGGAAATTAAGTTGTGCAGAGAACCCAGGTATGAGAACATCATAGAACGCACTGGCCAGAATCAAGTAAATTTCTTCTGTGATACAGACCTTGGTGCATTCAGAATTGAAAAGGGTCAACCAGAATTATAGAACACTAACCCAATACACCAAGAAGCCCAAATTGATGAATGTGGTGTATGGAAAATGTATTTTGATGGTGCGTGTAGTAAGGCTGGTAATGGAGCAGGAGCATTGTTTATCTCGCCAACTGGTAAAACTTTCAAGTACTCATTCATGTTAACATTTAAGTGTACCAATAACATAGCAGAATGTGAAACTTTGCTCATTAGTTTGAACATTGCCATAAAGTACAAAATAAAATGCCTTACTATGTATGGAGATTTGGAATTGATTATATCTCAGGTCAGAGAGAAGTATTCATCCAAGAATAAAAGATTGAAACAATATAGAAATGTTGTCTGGGATCATATTGAATTGTTTGATGCTTTCTCTATTAATTAGGCAGACAGATCAAAAAATATAATGGCAGACTTCCTAGCAAATATGGCCTTGAAAAGGGATGGTGTCACATTGGTAGGCATTACTGAAGTTGAGTTTAAAACTAGGCTTGCAATCCCAAACAATGTCTATAATTGGCAAGTTTTCAATGATGACACTGATCTGCTTAAGTTCTTATAGTGCATTGACCAATATGAGGCCCAAGAGATTGATTTTAATGCATTTGTGGAGGAAGTAGATGGCGAGCAAACCTAGTTTGGTAAAGAAAACATCCAACTTAAAACTAATAAGATTCTCAAGGGGCTTGTGGCACTAGAAAGGGTGTTTGATGGACATAACTGAGCCCTTATGAAGCAGACACCAGTAAAGAAGGAAGACCTTAAATAAATCAACTTAGGCACTGAAATGGCACCGAAAAGGGTATATATTGGGAAAAAGATAAGCCCTACAATTAGGAAAATGCTGATTGCCCTATTGAGAAAATATAAGCATGTATTTGCTTGGTCTTATGATGACCTTAAGGCATACATGGAGGATCTGTTCTAGCATGAAATCCCCCTCAAACCTGATACAAAACCTTTCAGACAAAAATAGAAACCCATAAACCCAACTTTGCAGTCCAAAATGTATGAAGAACGTGAAGCTCAGGGAGGGAGGTATTATTAAGCCTATTAGACATTCTACGTGGGTCTCAAACTTGGTGCCAGTCAGAAAAAAGAATGGTGACATAAGGTTATATGTAGATTTTAGAAATCTAAATGTCTCATCCCTTAAGGACAACTATCCAATCCCAAATATGGAGGCAGTCCTACAAAGAGTCACAGGATGTGAGTTGTTATCTATGATGGATGGATTTTTAGGTTATAATCAGGTGAAAGTGAAAGAAGCAGAACAATATAAAACCACATTTACCACTCCTTGGGGCACATATGTATATGTTAGAATTCCATTTGGACTTACAAATGCTGGTGCAACTTTCCAAAGAACAATGGATGTTGCTTTTGCTGAACTGATCAATTTTATAATGGTGGTTTATCAAGATGACCTCACTGCGTACTCCAAGAAATCAGAAGATCATGTTGATCATCTTGAAAAAATATTTGTCAAAGCTTTAGAATATGGTATTTCTTTGAATCCAAAGAAATGTCATTTTGTAGTGACAGAAGGCAAATTATTAGGGCATATAGTGTCCAAAGATGGGGTTAAAATTGATTTAGAAAGAGTGGAAGCCATAGACAAGATCCCTATCCCTAAAACAATTAAAGCCATCCAATCCTTCTTTGGGCAAATAAATTTTGTAAGAAGATTTATCCCAAACTTTGTTGAAATTGTCAAACCCATTTCAAAAATGTTGAAGAAGGGGGCTAAGTAGATTGGTCTGCAGATGCACTGGATGCATTTATAGCCATAAAGAGAGCAATTAAGGAGGCCCCGGTGTTGAAATCCCCTGATTTTAGTAAGCCATTTCAAGTCTTCTCATTTGCATCATATCATATTATTGCCATAGTAATGCTACAAAAGAACAATGATGGATATGAACAACCTATATCATTTTTTAGTAAATCCCTCCAAGGGGCAGAATTGAACTATGATATTATAGAAAAATAGGCATATGCTTTAGTGAAAGCAGTGAAAATTTTTAGACCCTACCTGGTAGGAGCAAAAGTGATTGCATATGTTCCAAATGCTACAGTTAAAGATGTGTTTGTACAAGCAGAAGTCACTAGGAGGAGGTGTAGATGGATCAATAGAATCCAAGAGTTTAATGTAGAGATCTAAATCACCAAACTAGTAAGGGGACAGGGTTTAGCTAAACTAATGGCTGAATCAATTCTAGAGGCTTCTCAAATTTGCAATGTAGGAAAAGAAGTGACCATGATTACAAGCATTGAAAAAATAGCTTGGTACATTGACATAATATATTTCTTGAAAAATCAGAAATACCCTGAACATTTGAATGACAATCAAAAAAGAACTTTAAAGCTACATGCATCTAAATATGTTTTCCTAGATGGTGATTTATATTGGAAAAATAGAGATGGGGTACTACTACTATGTTTGGATGAATCCCAGGCAAAAAGAGTAATGAAAAAAATGCATGAAGGAGTTTGTCGACGACACTTTGAAATGTCCCCAAATCTGATTTTTATTAAAACCCCACAAAATCTAAAAGTGACTTGCATTAACAACACAACTATGCATCACAATTTCTAGAAACTAGTGACTAGTTTGCACAATAAACCATCCAAAATATTGCAACACAACTCCAAACCAATTTTATTATTATTTTCTGATGGAAACACATATGTGCAGGTTTGATACATAATATTTACCCAGCAGAAAATTATCACAACAAATCCGTAATTTCAGTCACAACCCATTAAGCAAAAAGCTGAAATATACATAAAATAACTCACTACAAAGCCTCCAAACTCTTAGATTCACACCCAGAACTTATATGGCTGTAGAATGATGCTATAGATAATGTATTATACCAGCACACATAGCAAACCAAACCCCATACAACAGCAAATGTGAACAACAACACAAA
Organism: Cunninghamia lanceolata; assembly: GCA_027924645.1. Classification (NCBI taxonomy): domain Eukaryota; kingdom Viridiplantae; phylum Streptophyta; class Pinopsida; order Cupressales; family Cupressaceae; genus Cunninghamia; species Cunninghamia lanceolata. The sequence continues at coordinate 4,394,129 of BSBN01001020.1, read as the reverse complement.
CAACTTCTAAACACACTACGAAATCACTACAAAACCCCACAACAACACAAGAACATTGTACTACTGAATCTTGTCTGCACAAATGCAATCTCTGAGATAAGATTGCTGTATCAAACCAAGAACACTACCCTTAGGTTACTGGAAACTCGTGTGCACCGGCCACAAGCTTCGTCTTCAATGGTTTCCCTGTCCACTGAAGCTGCACAAGCATCTACTCTGCAAGAAAAAGTGAGAAAATGTCATTAGCCTTCCAAAATGAAATGTTACATTATTTTATGATGTGAGAGGCCATCTTGGGCATCCAAGACCTCCCATGCCTGAATCTTGGGAGTTACAACTCCCATATTCCACTTGGATGCTTCAAACAAAGCCCACCGTCCACTTGTCAAAGGTGCAGTCCCTAGTTTTAGCAAATCTCTTCACAAATCTGCCCCAAATCTCCATAAAATATTCCCTCTCAAATCCAAACACCCTAAGGGAATATTTGAGCTATAAATATATTTTATTTAATGTTTATTTGTCCTTTAATATTTGAAAATGCATCGGAACAAACATATTATTAAATAATTAATTTCCCTCCAAGCTACCATGTAAAGTGACTTGTAGTTTTCGGATAGGAGGGACTTACTAAAAATAGAAAATATTATTTTTGGAAAGGGGACATGACAAGTCCTCCCTCCCCGAATTTGCTTGTCCTCAAGAAATGGAGATTAGGATGCTCAAGTATCTCAGGTCCCTCCCATGATGCATCCTCAATTGGCAAGTTCTTCTATTTGATCAAATATTCTGTGATGCACCTATTTTTGAGTTTCTTCTCCCTTGTTTCCAGCACTCTTTCTGGAATCAGAGTTAATTTCCCTTCATCATCCAATGGCGGTAAATCATGTGAAGTAACAACTTGCTGTCTTACCACTTTCTTCAAGCATGAAACATGGAAAACATTGTGAATTTTACTACCTGAAGGAAGCTCCAACTCATAGGTGTTGATGATGATGGTAGTCATATACAAACATAGAATAAAAGTTACACAACAACCTTTACTCATCTTGAAAATACGAAGAATTCAAAGAATTCATGATCCCAAGTCTCCGTTGATTAGTTCATAATCTACTGACATTACTTAGTGGTTGATGTGTGTTGCTATTTCCATTTTGGGGCCTTACATATTCCAGCAAATTTTTGCAAAGTTCATCATTATTTATCCAAATATCCTGTCCTATATGTCTGCTCTGCATAAATCTCCAACAATTTTACCTCTGCACTTATAAATTCAGTCAAATAATATGCCTACAGGCTGATATTATCATGATTTCTACCAGTATTTATGATTCTTTGCATGATATTTTCAACATTACATGCATTCAACTCAGAATATGCTAAGGATTTTCAGTTACCTACGGGATGTCAGCATATTTCTCTGTTTCTGCTTATTATTTGTCAAGATTTGCAGTTATGATGATGAATTTATGAAATTAAAATAAAGAAGAGAGTTAAAGAATGAGATTCCCAAAACTACTTGACTGAGATCACTAATCCACATACAAGCTCCCATACATGTAATGAAGAGAAGGAAACTAGAATCATACTTCACCAGGACATTCCACAAATCCGCACGATCCAGTGCAAATCTTCAAAGGAAAAGTTGACAACATGTAATGAAATGAAAGCGCTTCTATTTGAACACAGCATTCACCAATACATATCTAGAAATCAACTTGAAGATTACGTAAAGTTTACAATCATGATGTAATCCGAAACTTCATCTTCATTCAGTATGTTCAAGAACAGGTACATTTACAGTGATCTGAAGAAAAAACCTTGATATTTCAACAATTTAATCTCCATTAGTCTCAGCAATTCAATCTCCTGCTAATTCTATAGTAAATTGGCCTTACTTTGCCAGATATCCTCCTTTTGTGGAGTCTGTGTCTCGTTTATTTTTGACAAGCTCTGACCCTTTTATAGAATAAAAGCCAGAAAACAGTTACAATGATCCAATGATCAGGATCCTCCCAAAACATTCAACGGTCCAGATGAAAAGCACATGCTTTACCAGACTGGCAATTATACAGCTGGCACAGAATATTCCAGCATCTTTGATTTGACTCGGTCTCCAGCTGGCAAACAGCCTTTTGACAATATCCTCCTCAGGTTCGGGTTACATCCGTATGCAACCTCTGCAATGTTCAGCTTCAAATAGCTCTGAGATTTCCTGTAGCAAACAGACAAGCATTAAGCCTAGCATCATTTGATAAACAACATGAATTTAAACATTTTATTAAATAGGCCCTTTTTGTGCAGCTACAGGTAATTGGGCTCCAACTTCATGAAAATTACGCATTTAATGCATATATGGTGTTAAAATAACCAGGTCAACCACCATTGACCAAAAATATGCATTTGGGCTCCAAATGGATTCAAAAACCCATCGCTTTATTTTCCCACCTATCATCTATATATCGGGCTTTGGATTCCTTGTAAATATCGGGTTATGTATTATGCACATGCTAGTGTCAAAATGTACACGGAAATTTACCGCTCTTAACTTTCCTTTCAAATCTGCCATTTGCATCATCAACATGCAAATTGGGTGACATATATCGGTGTGACCAAAGTTTTGGCGTGACAACACCAAGCAAAGGCTGATATCACATCTTATACTGATGACCTTATCCCATCGGCGAGATACATATAATCAGGGAGAAAGTATAAAGCTTGGCCGATGTACAATCTTAGGCCGATGACCATATTTCTGTTGGTGAAAGACATTAGATCAAGCAGATAATAACAAATAAGGCCGATAAACCTATGTTAGGCCGATAACCTTATCCCATCAGTAGGATACTTCCATCGGGATGACAATACAGAGCACTTCCAATGGCAAAAGTTATACCGATGAGAATTCTTCATTGAACATACCACATATGATTGGTAGGACAATACAAAGCTCCACCGACAGTAAAACTTACACCGATATGCGGTGGCCCCCACAAGACTTCTTTTAGTATTCGCCAACACATCCAGAATTTGTATGTATCACCTTATCGGACCTCATCCAAACATTCGATCTAACTTTCATCCATGTAGATTCCAAACATGCACTTAGTTAATATGAGGCATATTAATCAGTATAACTCCTTTTTCATGGATCAGGACATGATGGTGACGTCACCATCAGGAACGAGCTTCATTGTCATGCTACAATATGACCTCATGGTCATATCAAAGGAGAATCAAGGGGGGTTTAAAATATGATCCTGCTGTTGAGAATATCACCCCTTTGAAAAGATAGGGTCATCATCATGTTATACTTTTTAACTCGGGGGGAAGTTGACGTCAGCGTCATGTTTGAGTTAAGGTGAATGTACGTATACCGTAATGCATATACAAAGCAAGACACATGCAACGATTTAACTCATTTTAATAAATCTTCAAGTCCGAAGTGCATGCATATTATCAATATGCAGGATATTAACAAATATGACCCTCCTCATCAAATGGGATATGATGGTGATGTCCCCATCATATCTGGACTTCATTAAAATGCAAAAGATGACATCACCGTCATGTTTAGCGAAGATCAGTCATATTAGTAAATATGACTCTCCTTTGAATATGTTGGTGTTTTGACAAGTAGATGACCTTCTGATAGGAATTTGACTTGCGCATACCAATATGCAGATGGTAGTTTTCTAAGCAAGGCAATATTATAATATCAGGATGATATTATAATATCAGGTGATATTATAATATCATGATGACCGTTGTTTGGAATATGACCTTCTCAAAAATCATGTTAGACCTTTGACATATCATAACTTTCTCATATGGATGAATTTTTAGGTGATATAAAAGGCAAACCTGCCTAGAATTTCAAGCTCTTTCACATGGTAAGCTTTTTGAGGATAGATTCAGACTTTGAAATTTAGGTTCAGACTTCAAGATCACAAATATACCTGACATTAGGCCTATGCATACTAATTGATGTTGCTTTTACCATTACCGCCTAGAGCACAAAAGCAAGGGAACAAGCCAACAAAGTTGGGTCCCTGTTTTGCTAATGCAAAATGGGGCGTGTTGTGTAACCACACAACAATAGGCCACTTCTCCGATCCTTCAGATGATTTTGTATGAACCATAGTATTTGGGCTTGAGTTTCTTAGCCCCATTCTTCTTCAATGTACTCTATTTATATGGCTGCAATCTCACAAAGACCAAGTCCCCAACCTCAAATACTCTCTCTATCCTCTTCCTATCTGCATAATTTTTTTGTTGATTTTGTGCATGCTGTAAGTTATCTTTAAGTGACCTCAAAATCTCCTGACTTTGATTTATTAGATCACTTGTTGCTGGTACACGACTATCTAAAAATAGTAAACCAGCAAAGGAAAGTACATCATACCCATAAAGAGCTCAAAAAGGAGTCATACCTATAGACATATGAAAAGAAGTGTTGTAACAATATTCCCCTAGATGCAACCATTTCACCCAAGCATGTTGCTGATCTGAAACATAATTTCTCAGGTATCCCTCTATCCACTTGTTCACTATTTCAGTTTATCCATTAGCTTGTGGATGGTAGCTTGTGCTAGGCATGAGTTGTTAAGTGAAAAAGCTCCTTCCAAAAAGAGCTAAAAAATCTACTATCTCTATCACTAACTATGTTTCTGGGTAGCCCATGCAATTTGAAAACGTCTCTAAAAAATAATTCTGCTACTTGTGGTGCTTTAAATTCAGCTGTAATAGGGGAGAAATGAGCATATTTTGTCAATCTATCTACCACCACATAAATACAATCCTTACCTTGCCCCTTGGGTAAACCTGTAATGAAATCCATGGAGATGCTCTCCCATTTCTGTTCGGGTATGGGTAGTGGTTGTAGAAGCCCTGCAGGATAAAGTTGTTCACTCTTATTCTGCTGACATACCATGCACTCCTTAATGTGGCTATGCACATCCTCCTTCAGCCCTTTCCAAGCAAATCTCTCATGGATCTGCCTATAAGTCTTGTAATATCCTTGATGACCCGCAAGTGGTGTATCATAAAAGGCCCTTAGGATCTTCTCTTTAACCTTGGATTCAGGCACCAAATAGATCTGATTTTTGTAATAGATCAGCCCATCCATCACCACATACCTATAATCCTCGACCAAATCATCCAAGATGTTAGTAGCAATAGGGTTTTTTGCATACTCAGCAATGATGGACATCTTCCAATCAGCTGAAATAGTTGACAAAGAGCATAAAGTAGGCTTCCTATAAAGTGCATCTGCCACCACATTATTCTTCCCTTTCATATACTCAATCTCAAAATCATATGCTTGTAATTTACTTACCCACTTCTATTAGTGGTCATTCAAGTTCTTTTACTCCATAAAGAACTTGAGACTATTATGATATGTCTTTACTATAAACTTCCCATAGACTAGGTACTGTCTAAACTTTTCTAGTGCATGCATTATTGCCAATATTTCTTTATCATAAATAGAGTATCCTCTTTCTAACTTGCTCAATTTTCTGCTCTCAAAAGCTATGGGATGTTTATTCTAAGTGAGGACAACCCCTGCACCCTCCCCTAATGCATCACATTCTACTATGAATGGAAGAGAAAAATCTAGAATTACAAGCACAGGGCAAGAGCTCATTACCTCTTTGAACTTATCAAAAGTTTTTTGTGCTTCTTTTGTCCACATGGATGCTCCTTTCTTTGTCAAATCAGTTAATGGAATAGCAAGTTGTGAAAAACCTTTCACAAACCTTCTATAGTAACAACATAGTCCGAAAAAACCCTTTAGCTATGTGAGATTGGTAGGTGGTGGCCAATCTAAGATGGCTTGAATTTTTTGCTGATCTACCTTGACTCCTTCAGCACTTATGATATACCCCAGATATAAAATTTCAGTCAGCCCAAACTCACATTTGGACATTTTGGCATAGAAAGATTGCTGTTCTAAAATCCCCAAAACTGTATCTAGGTGCTCCAAATGTTCTTTCCATGTTTTGTTGTATATCAAAATATCATCAAAAAAGACTAGCACAAATTTTTGGAGTTGCTTACTGAATATCTGGTTCATGTAAGATTGGAAAGTAGCTGGAGCATTAGTGAGGCCAAAGGGTATGACTAAGAAATCAAAGTGCCCGTAGTGACATCTGAAAGCTGTCTTTTCTATATCTTTCTCCCTCATGCGAATCTGGTGGTATCCTGACCTTAAGTCAATCTTTGAAAAATAAACTGCTCCATGTAACTCATCTATGAGTTCATCTATTCTTGGAATGGGGTATCTATTCTTGATTGTTTTCTTGTTTAATGCTCTATAATCTATACACATCCTAAGAGTGCCATCTTTTTTTTTCACAAGCACCACTGATGAAGCAAATGGGCTAGAACTAGGCCTAATGAAACCCATATCCAAGAGCTCTCTAATAGTATTCTCTATCTCCTCCTTATAACCTCGTGGGTGTCTGTAAGGAGTTGTAATAACAAGTTTTGCACCCTATTTCAAATCAACCACATGCTGAAATCCTCTATCTAGAGGTAAACCTGGCGGTGGATCATTGAAAACAATACTATGCTTATCCAAAATTTCTTGAATCTCAAAATGAAATTTACCTTTTTCTTGTGGGGAACTCGAAGGATGTATCAAGCATGTTGCAGCCCAAGCTACTTGCCCTCACCTGAAAGTCCTCTCCATCTTCTTCATAGTTACTACTTTTGGTGCTCCACTCAAAAGGCCTCTTAGAACAATTTCTCTTCCATCTGAATGGAATTTGAATTCCATAGTTTGGTAGTTTTGGTAATAACCTCCAATGGAGTGTAGCCATTGTACACCCAATACCACATCTGTTTCACCAATACCCACCGCATAGAAATCATCACTTAGATTATAATCTCCCATAGTAATGTTGAGCTACCGAATCACTTTCTTGCAAGGCATTGTAAAACCATCAGCAACTATGACATTAAATCCTTCAAAAATCCTCAGTTTTCAATCCCCTCTTCATCACATATCCTTCATCAATGAAATTGTTTGTAGCCCCACTATCAATCAACACAGTCATCTTTTGTCCTGCTAGGACTCCTCGAACCTGAAATGGATGGTATCTGGGGGCTCCTAATAGGGCTGCCAAGGAACCCTCTTTGTTGTTTTCAACTTCCACTCCTTCAAAACTAGGGTCTATAGAGTCATGAAATTCTTTATTCTCCTCAGACTCAGGGTCTGAAGATACTTCAATGAAATGCACCTTTCCCTTACCAAGGCATTGATGGCTAGGGTCTCATGGTTCTTTGCAATGGAAGCAAAGGTTCCTCCTCCTAAGCTCCTTCCTATCATTGAGGTCTCTCTTCTTAGGGGCTGCAGGTGGTACAGGTGATGTAATCTTTTGTATAGGGGCTGAGAAAGTCTTCTTTTGGAAACCACTCTTTTGTTGTCCTGAAAAGAATCCCTTCGACGGTTGTGCCAAGCTCTTCTTGGGAAAAGTGGATTGAAGCTACAAGCTTCTTCTAATTGCTTCTTGGAGTGTGGTAGGTGAAAATGCTTTGATAAGCCCTCCTAAAGGATCTTCAAGTCCTTCCAAGAAGAGGTAAACAATCCTTTTTTCTAATATGTCAGGCACCATAACAATAATTTTCTGAAACTCATCCACATACTCACTCACCGTAGTTTTTTCTTTAATCTTTGAAAGTTATTTGAAATACTCTTCTTCATATCTAAGTTCAAAGTGGTGTAATAGCCTTTGGCTGAAATCCGCAAATGTATTCACCTAATCATGATCTTGAGTAATGGTCCCATGATACCACCACTCATAAGCACTACCTTCTAGATGTAGAATTGCAAACTGAATAGCATCTTTCTCAGTCATAGGATTAAGGGTGAGGTATGTATGTAGTTTTTGTAACCATGCTTTGGCTGAGATTTTGTCACTACCATCAAAAGTAGGTGCTGCAAGTTTATTCAGTTTACTTTTAAGTTCTCTTTCTCCTCTGTCTTGCTCCCTTCTCCTATGTTCCTTACCAAAGATCTCCAAAAATCTGTCAAATGAAATGGTTGTTTTATAGGCTTGTGATTTCTTGGAATACTCCTCAAACCACTTAGCTATTGCCTCAACAGTGATAGCCTTTGTGTTAACATCAGTTGCAACTTCTCCTCCTCCATTCTCAGGTAGAAATATGGGTTCTTTTTGCCTTGACATAGTTGTTGCCTTTCTTCCTCCAGAAGTGCTTCCTTCACCAATAGCATCTTTTCCATTTTTCTTACTCTGATATGTCCACATTTGTTCAAAAATGAGAGCCAATCTATCCACAATGGCTAAAAATCTTTCACCTGCTTCCTCTCCCTTACTTTTACCACTATCCTCAGCCATTATTTGAACTTCTTCAGTTTCTCTATTAGCTGTTAACTTTTTTTGCTCTATTCTCCAAGCTCTGAGATCTCTTTCAATCAGAAGCATGAATCAAGAAACCCTACAGGATAGAAAGATCATGCTCTGATACCACTGAAATGTCCCCAAATCTGATTTTTATTAAAACCCCACAAAATCTAAAAGTGACTTGCATTAACAACACAACTATGCATCACAATTTCTAGAAACTAGTGACTAGTTTGCACAATAAACCATCCAAAATATTGCAACACAACTCCAAACCAATTTTATTATTATTTTCTGATGGAAACACATATGTGCAGGTCTGATACATAATATTTACCCAGCAGAAAATTATCACAACAAATCGGTAATTTCAGCCACAACCGATTAAGCAAAAAGCTGAAATATACATAAAATAACTCACTACAAAGCCTCCAAACTCTTAGATTCACACCCAGAACTGATATGGCTATAGAATGACACTGTAGATAATGTATTACAGCAGCACACATAGCAAACCAAACCCCATACAACAGCAAATGCGAATAGCAACACAAACAACTTCTAAACACACTATGAAATCACTACAAAACCCCACAACAACACAAGAACATTGTACTACTGAATCTTGTCTGCACAAATGCAATCTCTGAGATAAGATTGTTGTATCAACCTAAGAACACCACCCTCAAGTTACTAGAAACTCATGTCCACCAGCTACAAGTTTCGTCTTCAATGGTTTCCCTATCCACTGAAGCTGCACAAGCATCTGCTCTGCAAGAAAGAGTGAGAAAATGTCATTAGCCTCCCAAAATGAAATGTTACATTATTTTATGATGTGAGAGGCCATCTTGGGCATCCAAGATCTCCCATGCCTGAATCTTGGGAGTTACAAATCCCATATGCCACTTGGATGCTTCAAACAATGCCCACCGTCCACTTGTCAAAGGTGCAGTCCCTATTTTTAGCAAATCTCTTCACAAATCTGCCCCAAATCTCCATAAAATATTCCCTCTCAAATCTAAATGCCCAAAGGGAATATTTGAGCTCTAAATATATTTTATTTAATATTTATTTGTCCTTTAATATTTGAAAATGCATTGGAACAAACATAATATTAAATAATTAATTTCCCTCCAAGCTACCATGTAAAGTGACTTGCAATTTTCGGATAGAAGGGACTTACTAAAAATAGAAAATGTTATTTTTGGAAAGGGGACATGAAACACTTTTCTAGGAAAATCACTGCCCATAAAATTTTAAGAATTGGTTATTACTAGCTTAGAGTTTTCAATGATGCTTTCACATATATAAGAAAGTGTGAATCATGTCAGAAGTTCTCAGGAAAGATGAAATATCAAGGAGCGTTGCCACTCAAGCCAATGCAAGTTGAGGCTCCTTTTTACCAATGGGGAATCAATTTTATTGGAGAAGTATCAGAAAAATTTAGTGGAGGTCATAAGTGGATATTGGTAGCAACTGATTACTTCATGAAATGGGTAGAATCTATCCCAACTAAACAAGCCACTATCAAAGTTGTAATTAATTTCCTGATGGATAACATTATTACAAGATTTGGGACACCTGCTAGGATAATCATAGATAATGGAATGTGTTTTAGATCAGATGAATTTAGAAAATTTTGTGAATCATATGGTATTGTGATTTCATATGCCTCACCATATCATCCATAGGCAAATGGACAGCCTGAGTCAAGTAATAAGAGTATCCTAAAAATTATTAAAAGAACCTTAGACATAAATAAGAAGGCATGGGATTCTAAATTGAGGATGGTAGTATGGGCAGATAGAATCACTGTAAAGAAATCAACTTCTAAATCACCTTTTGAGCTAGTTTATGGAGCACAAGCTAGAATGCCCGTGCAAAATCTGCTACCCATATACAAATTTATACTTCAAGAAGATTTGGATGTCCCTGAACCAATGGAAGAAAGAATGGAACAGTTGGCAGATAGATGAGATCAGAAGATTGGCCCAAGAACAAAATACCAAGATGCAATCACAAATGAAGTATTTATTTGACAAAAGGGCAAAGGATAGAAAATTCAATGAAAATGATATGGCCCTACTGTGGAATGCAAGGTGCCAAGATAACGGGAAACATGGAAAGTTTGAAGCTCTTTAGATTGGGCCTTTTGTTCTTATTGGCAAAGAAGGAGAAGATTCATATTATCTGCAAAATATGTCAAGAGAAGATCAGGAATTGCCAGTGCATGGACAATTCCTGAAACACTTCTTTTCTTAAAATACTTCCATGCAGAGTAGTCTAGGAAAAGGCTGAGAATTGCCAGTGCATGGACAATTCTCACAGTTGCCTTACTACAATATTTTTCCATGCACAGTAGTATAGGATTTAATTCCACTTCCATTACTCATCCATATCAACTCCCACCTCAAATACATTCCAAGTTCAATACCATATGGTCTGCTTCCCACAGATCTTTCTAGATTCTTGCAATGATCTCATGCTCATTCATCCCCAATCAGAGCCACTGTTAGAACTAGAAAAAAAATTATTTTTCACCAACCTCTTTCACACTTATCCTCTGTATACCATGGAAATTGGCCACATTATAATTTTATGATTAAAACAAATTATGAAAATTTGTGTGACAAGATCCATATTGGCCCCTATTGCTAAAACATGTGTGACAAAATCCTATTAGAACAATTACATTTGTGAACAAATCTTCATAATATCTTTTCCTAAGTGTATCGGCCTAACAACACTTCATCGTTGGAATTCCCATCATACTCCCACTGATAGCCCTATGAACACAACTCGTAGCCATACCAGGCTAACAATACCCTATTGGCCTAACTCTTGAGAGTCCCTCACCGATAGACCGATAAAATCAACAAAAGTTAGCACATTATTATGACTCATAAAAATCAGCGGAACAAATGTTTCTTTTCCCTTGATAACCTGATATGACCATAAGTTACCCAAAGGTGCAATATCGCCCAAGCTAATGTACATCAGGGTAACATTACCTAGCGTCCCACTGATACACCAATACAAAGAGTTCATCGATGAAGGAAGATGATATCGGTGAAACATAAATAATAGTCTCAATGATGCAGCGATAATAATTATTGGAACATCCCAAGGCATCATTTAGATATTCAAAATAAATGACCTCCTCCTATGACATGACAGAAATGAAAGGTGCATTTATGAACTAGGAATAAAAGTGAGTTATGCCACAATTTTGAACAAATTGCAAAAGGGCTGAAGGAGAAAGAGACTGAAGCTCTCACACAGTAAAGTGGGAGAAAAACTAGTGGGAGAGTGAAATTCAAGTAAGTACACTGATCCCAGCTGATAAATTATGTCTCTTAAAGGTTTGAATTCATGCAATGGGAGATAGTACAAAAAAACCTAAAACTAAGAAACAAAAAACTGAAAAGAGACCATTAAAGCAAGACTTGATAGATCAGTGTCCTAGGTCAGGACCAAGACCAAAAAGAAGTGTACAGATGAACCCCTCAATTGATCGATTGTTGGATAATCACAAGGACTTGGGAAATGTGTGGACTCCTCTACGAGGGTATGAACTTTTCTTATACCACTATAGAAAACAATATAGGTTTTCACCAGTCTGTAACCCATGGAGGATGAACCTAGGGAGATTAGTTGTGCCAGATGTGTTTATCAATGTGGAATTAATGAAAGCCCTTGCTAGTAAATATGATCCAAAAACGAGAACTATTTGAACACAAAGTGGTGATAATTTACTAGTTATTTCAAAAGATCTCATTTCCAATGTATTTCAATTAGAGTGTGGTTTTGATTTATCATTCACAATGAGAGATCTATTGCTAGAATATTGTCATATGGATACTAGCTATAAAAGATGGAAGTTGGCCTTGCATAGGCCTAAGAACGAAGAAGGACAATAAATGAAATTTTCTAGCAATGAGAATCCTCCATTTCATGAGGATCTGTTTGAAGAGTATTTTCGATACACCTATTATGCAGCTGGTCAGGTCTTGGGAGTAGAGGTCCCACCTCTAATGTCAATTGTACCAATGGTTTTAGCTGTAGATGTACAAACTAAGTGGGCCAGGCCTTTTGACTATGCTAGCTTTGTGGCTAATGCCCTAAATCAAGGGCTTGAAAAAATTTAAAATGACAGTGATAGGATCAACTTCAAACACTACTCCTTATTAATGCATTTGCTTTTGTATGAGAGACATGATAGAGGGTTTTGGAGCAGTGAAGTGAGGATAAGGGGGTAAGTGCAAGAAGATGGGGGGCCAAAAAGGGGTCTTAAGTGGCCACTTTTTTTCTGAAATCAGGAAATACTGGCCTTGGATGAGAAATTGAGCATAGTTACACTCAAAATTTGGAGATGCAACCAAAACAATGTTCGTAGTGCTCCGAGTCTACTTTCTAAACTACTATTTTTTAAAAAAAAGTGGCATAGATTAAGGGGTTCAAAAGAGGGTGCCACAGAAATTGGTGTTGTTTTTGTCAAAACATAACATAGCATGTTTTGTGGCTCCCTCAAAAGGTCAACTTTTTTTGGGTATTTTTAAAATCGCTTCAATGAGAAATTAGCTAATAGCATGTAGTTTATGTCTAATTTTTCTGATAATTTTTTGATGAATATTTGATTTTTTACTAATTTTCAAAGTGGACACATCCTAAAAAATAGAATTTTGGCCGTGCTACCCCTATAAATTTTGAAAACTAATTGAAAATCATTTTTTTCTTTTTTTAATATTTGTAGAATGGACTCTAGTTTCTAAATATGTAATTTTTTTGAAATTTCAATAAATAATTAATTTACAATGAAAAAAAGACCAAACAGTGGTTTTTGCCCAAAAATGGACACACAAACAAAAGAAATTAAAGATGAAAGGCTTAACATTGTTAAAATGTGAAAAAAATCACATCATCAAATAGATAAGAGAAAGCCTAACATTACCCAGGTGTTTGATTTGTTTGACCTTGAAACACGTGTAAATCTGAGGGTTAGCACGAACGAAATTATGTGAAATCTTGAAGAATATGGAAAAACATGTCTATGGATGTTGAAAAGGCACTCCAAGCCTTTGGGTTGGAAATCCAAAGCCAATCCCAAGCCCAAGGCTTGGGATTCCCAAAGCAAAACATAACGCGAACACGTTATAACACGCTCGTGTTATAATGTGCTCGCATTAGTTTTTTCTTTGCATTTTCCTTTTCCGCAAAAGTTTATGTTGTTTGTCATGTTTGAAATAACGTGAGCACATTATAATGTGCTCGCGTTATGTTCCCCTTAAATTTTTTTATGTTCAAGGCTATTAATCATGTATGTATGTATGCTTATATGCCTATATGTATGTATCTATCTATGTATGCCTATATGTATGTATGTATAGTGTTGAGGGTAGAGGAGGGTAGAGATGGGAGTGAGCTAGATAGGGGAGGAGAGGGGTTGATAAGGATTGAGTGATTAAGGTTTAAGGTTGAGGGCTGAGCATTTAGGGATAGGATTTAGAGTTTAGGGATAAGGGATTAGAGTTTAGGACCTTGAGGGATTAGGGTTTAGGGTTGAGACTTTAGGGATAGCATTTAGGGTTAAGGGTCGAGGGATTAGGGTTAAGGGTAGAGGGATTAGGGATAGGGTTTAGAGTTTAAGGTATAGTTTAGTAGTTCTTGTGGATAGATCCAGTAAACAATGGGAGATTATTTGCCTGTTTCATAACAATATACCTCCCCTAAGTGCAGGGTGGACAGCAAGAAACATAGATGTACCCCAATGCAAAGCTTTTCTCATAATGATCATCCTTTCTGATTTCAACTGTTAATTACTCACTGTGGATGTACCATACGCAAAGATTTTCTCATAATGTGTACACCTATTGGCATAATGAACCCCGGATGGGCTAGAAAAACATGCTATATAACATTACTAACATTAAAAAAGTTCATAGCCATTTTTCTGACATATTCTTGCAGCTCAAATATCTTTATGAGAAGAGTGTCAAAAATGACGGGTTTAACAACCTAACATAAGGCAAAGCAGTTTTGTTGGGTTTAGGGATAGGGTTTAGGGTTTAGGGTTGAGGGATTATGGTTTAAGGTATAGTGTTGAGGATTGAGGGTTTAGGGATAGGGTTTAGGGTTGACGGATTAGGGTTTAGGGTTGATGGATTAGGGTTTAATGTTGAGAGTTGAGGGTTGAGGGTTGAGGGTTTAGGGATGGGGTTGATGGTCAAGGGATTAGGGTTAAAGTAGAGTGTTGAGGGTAGAGGGATTAGGGATAGGGTTGAGGGTTGAAGGTTTAACGATTGAGGGTTGAGGCTTTAGGGTTGAGGGTTAAGGGACTGGGGTTTAAAATATAGTATTGAGCGTCGAGGGTTTATGGATAGGTTTTAGGGTTAAATTTTTAAGGGTTAAGGGTTGAGGGATAGGGTTTAGGGTTTAGGGATAAGGGATTAGGGTTTAAGGTATAGTGTCGAGGGTTGAGGGTTTAGGAATAGGGATAACATTTAGGGTTTAGGGATGAGGGATTAGGGTTGAGGGTTGAGGGATTAGGGTTAAGGGTCGAGGGATTAGGGTTTAAGGTATAGTTGTAGACACCCAAATTTGTCCCAAATTTGTTCATGTTTTGCAACACCTTGTCAAAAACATCACTTAGACATCATGTAACATTTTGTCCTAATCCCACTCTTAATCCCACTAATCCATTAGCCAATTAATTAAATAAATTTTATTTATTTAATTAATTTCCCATTCATAATCCTATCTTTAATCCCATCATCCTAATTAATTAAATAAATTTTATTTATTTAATTAATTTCCACATCATATCGCAATCATATCCTAATCCCATTATCCCAATTAATTAAATAAATCTTATTTATTTAATTAATTTCCAACTCATATCCCAACTAATTCAAATATTTTATTTGAATTAAGTCCTCACCTTTCATCACATTTTTACACTTGTCCATCTCTCCATTCAATCATGTGTTGTAGTACAATTTTTATTTAAAATCCTTCACATGTACAACTAATGGGACCTAATTTTAGTATTTGTGTACACAAGCACACATAAGCCTTATCCTTCACCTGACACTTGTCAAATGACTACAATTTCTTAATGTGAAAGGAAACCTAACTTAATCCTATCCATCCATTTGAACCAAGCCTTTCCTATAAAGTAAGCCTCTCTTGAGCCATTTGAGATGAAGATTAGAGAGGAGCTGGGGGGAGATTAGAGGAGATTTTCAGGGATTCTTCTTCATGCAACCTCACTTGGCCAAATTTTCATCTTCAATCCATCTAGCTTGCATCTATCAACCATCAACCATCCATCATCTATCTACCTATCAATGTTATGCTACAGAATCAAGCAATCAACACAACAAAAAAAATCAACCAAACAATTCATCTTGCATCTTTGAGGTATTGAATGATTTGGGTTTAGGTTATGCATTTCATTGTTTGATCATTTCCATTTGCAAATCCAAATTTTTTGATATACATTTGGCACGCCCGGTGGGACTCACTTCACTTGATTATTTTTATAGGTTTTTGTAGTAAAAATTTGCATTCATATAACCCCCATTGTCAAGTTTTGCAGGTTTAATTAACTTTTTGTTGCAGATCTGCTATTTTTTGGACAAAACCCTAGGTTTTAAATATTTCATCATATCTTCCAAATGGTTGCGAATTTTTCTACAATATTTTAATAAAAGTTTGTCCATGATATAAGGAAGCTACAGTAGAAATTTTTTGGGTTTATCATGATTTTTGTGGGAGTTATCATGTTTTTATGTTTTTTCATAAAATCACAATTTTGGATGCAAATCAGCGAATGTTTCAGAAATTTTTACATTTCAAGAAATCTCTCAAAATTATAATGGGGGTCTATGTTTTACAGATTTATTTTGGAGGTCATTTATAGTGCGAAAAAATCATATCTTTGCCGACTGTAGTTTTTCTATAAATCCATAATTCTGGGCACAAAACAATGAATTTTTCTGATTTCTTTACATTTTTGGAAAGCTCTCTAAAAATTAATAGGGGTCTCTTCTTTTATTTTTTAATTTTCAATCCAAAATGTCTCAAAATAATCAAATCTAATTCGGCTATGTATCTAAAATTACAATTTTCCTTGCCTGATGAGTTTATTTTTTATGCCTACATTATAATATCATTTTTTTATGTTGTAGGTGATCATAAGGAGTTTTAGCAGTAGCAATATCAATCATATATAATAGCTTGGAAAGTGAAAATAATCTGGGTGCATTCACTTCTATCTTTCATCTTTTCATTTTAATCAATCTTGTTTGCAAACACATTTCGATTTGGGCATAAAATGAACAATTGTTTACAAATTCACATCAAAAAATTGGGCTAAAACAAACCATTGTCTTCCATCACATTTAAATTTGGGATTTAAAACAAACAAGTGCTTGTATTGTCTTCCACACATTGAATTTCTAAGGTTAATGAATCCCATGCGAGTGTGATCAAATGAATGTGTATGCTCTCTCCTCATGTCCTAACATGAACTTGGAGATCAAAAACATTTACTTGTGTTACTTTTGTTAAACCTTAGAGAGGCCTGCCTTGGTGAGAAAAGAGGTACTCACCCCAAGGGAACGACCTCAAGCAGTACTTTCATTCGATCTACTATAAAAATCAGAGGATAAGGCGAAAGCTAAGTCTAACCGGTATTAACTCTCACCATATAGTGCTAACTCGAAAGGAGGTGTATCTTTGTGTATATTAAAACTCCTAGTAGGGTTAGTTAAAGTTTTAAGTGGCTTGCTGAATGCTCATGGGGTGCCGGTCCCCCAGATTTTCAGTAGAACCTCCTTGTGATAGTGGCCTTGCCTTGACTAGGACTTGTTGAAGTGTCTTCACGTGCTTGCTTAACCATCATCACATTCTTCCAAACTAACAACTTGCTTATGTGTCTTGCATGAGTGATTTATATGTGTATATGCATAATCATTTGTTTGAATATTGCCACATCAAGCTCTAAACACCCAAACACATAAAGACAAGTCATCCTACACATTCTTCCAATAACATTCAAACCCAATCACTTTCATCCCAAACATAGCCTAGTCATCATCCAACCCTTAATAGCCAAGTCATTCAAACCATCCTAAACTTATCCTAGTCACATCCCTATCTTAGCCAAATCACTTCTGCCACATCATCCAAATCCCTAAACAAGCACTTGCTAAAAGGACTTAAGACAAACACTTGGGTGACAACAGGTTTACACCAGAGGACCTAGAAATCAAAGTCCAAAGATTCCTCCAAAATATTGATCAAGGATCACAACCCCTAAATCAAGATGCTATTGAAACATTACAATTCTTCATCCAAAGAGCTCAACCCCACACAAGCCAATCACCTCAACTGCAACACTTTATAGCCCAAGTCCAACACCTTTTAGCCACTAGTCAAGCTCGACAAGTACATCAATCCTTAGCCACTCCATATCAACCTAATCCACCTCATAGCCACATGTCATATCCATCCACTTCCTATCAATTTAATCCACCTATCCATCAAGTAAATGCCACATCAACCTATGAACATCCACCTCAAGCTTATTCAGTCCCTCATGCCATCGTTCCAATGTAGTACCAAGCCCATCCACAAGGCAATCAAGTGATATCACCAGAACAACATGCAAGTCCTAATGTCCTTTTGTATAATCAAGTGAGCACAAGTCAACCTTGCCAACAAGACCAAATGCCCTCAACTTTGAGTCCACCTTGAGATCTTTTGTCTACATATCCCACCATTTCACTCAACCACCAAGACTATCAATGGCCTCCCTAACAAGCACAAATGAGCCCAAGTCCATCTTTGTAACAAGAAGCATATACAACTCCAAGTGGCCCTTTGTATATAAACCATGTGAGCCTAATGCAACAAGACTTAATTACCTTTGACAAGGGAGATACCAACTTAGCTAATTCATCCAATGAGTGGCCTCCATCATCCAATCACATGCCAACATATGAGCCAACTAATCCTATCCCAACACCACCATGTGATCATACTCCTAGTCCATCTTCTAGCCCATCAAGCCCTTCATCACCTTTACCACCATGGGTCTCCAATCCTCCACCAAATGAAAATGTTGAGTATATTTTACGACGGATGCTTGAAGAAAAACTCATTGAACTTCCTGAAGTCAAACCATGTGAGGGAAGTCCATACAATGAACATCATTATTGTGCATACCATAGGATCAAAGGTCATAATACAAATGTATGCCCAATATTTAGGCCACTCCTCTTTAAGATGTACATACAGAGCCTCCATAAACATGCCACATCATCCCAATCTCGTGTGTCACCGCCATCTAGTCCAAATCCTAATCCATCAAACTCCATTATCCCTCCATCTAATCCTAATTCTAATCCAATGCCATCTACCCTTATCATACATCCATTATATTTCCCATCCACACATACACTTGCAAAGGATGTGATCCATTGGCTATTAGCAAGGATTAAACTATCTCCATATCAAACACCCATTTATGAGCCTACCAATGAACTTCCAAAGGTCATGTCCAATCCTATAATCCCATCATGTGACCTACAAGCCAACAAGTCTATTCAAGAGTCTCCAACCACAAGCCTAAGTCAAGAGCCATCATATCCTCATGCTGATAACCCTCAAGAGCCTATCAAGTCCACTCAAGAACCTTCCACTTTCATCCAAAGTCGAGAGGTATGTCAAGAGCATAATCTTAAACATGTGAAAATATTAAATCCTAATCTTAATCTAGATCAAAGCACCTCTAAGTTCCACCTATCCATGACCTACATATGGTTTTCCCTCAAGCTATTAGCCATCACCATGACCCTATTCATGAGCAAATTTATCCCATGCATAGCCTGCTTAATCCTAGTTTTGCTCATATTTATGATCAAGGTTCTATCTATGATCATGAAAACAATGATGATCCATTTGGCCAAACTTTATCTATCTCATGATCAAGATGATATCTATGATGAAGAACCTATTCAAAAGTACCTTGATCCTATCCATAATCCCATAACCATCCATGAGCAAGATATCCAAATTGCTCCTAGTCATCTGCCATCTAGCCCTATCCATAATGAGCAAACATCCGCTTGTCCTAAAGAGACATGTGCCTCTCAAGAACACATAAGCATAGAAGATCAAACAAATAGCTCGGATCTTAGTGAACACAATGCTAATCAAGATCCTAATGATCCTTCATCCCCATCTACCATCGATCCCATTTCAAGTCCACCATCATGTCCTAGTGGTCTTACCACCTTCCTCCATGAGTGTTTTTCCTTAAGACAACAACAACCTTTGTCCTCCACTTCATCTTCTCCATCCAATAAGGAAATTAGTCTAGTTCCCAAAACACATCTAGTCCCATAGTCAATCGCATCCTCCAAAACATGAACTACAAAGGTAAAGGCCTAGGTCTTTATGAACAAGGCATTTTGGAGCCAAACCATGTCAAGATTCCTCCATGCTCATATGGCCTTGGATACACACCCTGTTGGTATTTTATTCTAAATCGGCAAAGGGTTTTCTAGTTCCAATGCATAGGCAGATTTGGCCAACATATACATGAGGTTGCGTGAGCTGCCTCCCCTTCACTTCTGGTTCTGCCACACCAAGGGGGGTATCCCTATAGCTAATGATGTAACATTTGACTCACCCAATGACAGAAAGATTTAGCTTGACAACAACAGGCAGAATACTCTCATGTGTGGACCAAGATGTGTGTGATACATCACAAGGTTGGCAACATTCTTGGACATATTTGTCTGGTTGTGGATGAGAGTATGTAGGGGTCCTAATCCTACTCCTACAAACTAACAGGTGGAAGTTATGAAAAGATGGATTTGAAATTGGTATTTTGGATGCAAGACAGGGGTTTTGGAACATAACTACTAATCCAAAAGTAGACCGGTGCCTATCTCAGGGCCAGGAGTCAACTAGATGTATACACAAGAACGGATTGCATTTTGTATTCGAGTTTCAAGGGGTTAGGACTGGTATTTTCCTTACAAATACCACCTAGGAATGGTTATTTAGCTGCCTCTACTTACTGATATCCCAGTTACCATACAATCTCCTCCATACTCAACCTAAAACAATTTAATCCACTCCTTGAATGGAAGTCTAAAGATTAAACATGCAGTACATAAATCTATATTCTAGAATTTGAGGAACCCTTAGCAACCAAATTTAGAAGAAGAAATGCATGTAACAAGTGGAGAGGGACAGCTAGACACATGCCATAAGCATTTTTCATATAAAACAACACTGAAACTGAAAATGTATGCAATGTACATTCAAGGTGCAACTCATAAACTCCATAGAGATACGACAGCTAGGAAAATGCTTTGTTTTTCATTATTTACACAAAAAATACCCAAGTCTTCAACAACACAATGAGTAACACAGTTTGGCTTTTATGCCAAGACTGTGCCCTCAGCAAAAAAATTACAAGGCAAATAAAAAAACTGCTAGATTCAATGCATCTTCAAATTGGTGCTCAAATCAGTTAATGCAATAGAGAGGAAGAGGGAGGAGCAGATAAGCTTGGGGAAAGTGCTGCTACATGGAGATCCTCTTCCTAAATTGAGTAGTTGAACCTGTCAACTTGACCCATACTTCTCTGCACAATCTGCCATTATTGCCCATCTACCCGCGAGATGTAGCAACGAAAACATCTGAAGATTTTCCGCTCAAAAAATGGGCTGCAAACAAAGAAACCCCCTCGTAGCTGCAAATTAAAACATAGCCGTCGATCATCTCCCTACCGTCGAGATCCATAGCCCAAAAACATTGAAAAGTCGCCAACCAATGATTACGTGCCACATAGGCACTCAATTTCTCTATCGCAGACTTTTCCAGTTCTGATTTTGCCTCTTTCGCCTTTGTATATGTGAAAGCATATACAATCGTCTGATATACAAGCCAAACCTCAAATACTTAGTCATTGTATTTCATTCCTCCATCGTGTCCAGGTTGCATGTCTTTTCTTTGTATATTAGGTTGTATGTTGCATATACAAACCCAACATACATGCAAACTACGGATTTCAATACCTCATGAGCTACATTGCATTCTCCCTTCACGTCCAGGCCTTATATATATGCACTTGTACATTTCCCTGCATATCGCATCATACAAATGTGATATACATACAATGGACCCCACACTGCTATAGAACAAATTGAAAACAACTTTGGGTCCGCCCTGCATCTTTAGAATGCACTTTCATTATATGTTCGAACATGCAATCACATTATGCAAGTGGTGGGCCCCATCAAATGAATCTCTGCCTTTGTACATTATCAATGTATATCACCGAATATACATTTACCTTTTCATGCAAATAGGGAATCTATCCTGGAATATGCGAAATATATTCCCTCTTGTATGTGCTGCTTGCATATCCAGGGAATGTATATTTTGTTTGTATGTTGAAAATACAAAGGCAAACATACAAACTTCCCTAACATACAAACAGGGAATCTTTAGAGAATATATGACATACATTCGCACTTGTATGCCAGGAGATGCATATTTTACCTTGTATCCTACACATGTATGTGCGAATAGACAACTCAATATACAAAAGACCTTGATACATCTATCGAATATTCCCAGAATCTGCAATGTATATTCCGCCCTTGTACATTTCCATTGTATCTTTCTAATGCATGTAGCTGTTGTATATTTGGACATACGACAAAATATATACAAGCAAACCTGATATACAACGGCGGCATATTCCTAGAATCTTCAACAGATTCCCCCAATGCACATGCATCCTTTTGAGCCTAATATGCATTTAAACTTTGCATACAACTGTAGAATATTCCTAGGAATCTGTGAGAGATTCCCTCTTTGTATATACAACCCGATATGCATCTAAAATACATATAACTCAATTCTTCAAAGGCCGATTGAGTTTTTACAAGCCCGCCAACATACTATTCACCTTTGCATATACAAAACTTAGCATTTTTCTCAAGGCGACAGGAAAAAGCAGTGAAACACTGCGTGGGGGCTGGTTAACCTTCGAACACTAAAGCATGAGGATGAGACTTAATAACCAAGAACCCACCACAGAAGGCCAACATCAAAATAGACAAAACAATGCAAGATCCCATGACTCAGAAAATTTAGGGTTTGAATGAGAAAACCTGTAAACGTTCAAGCTTAAAACCCTAAACATAAATGATTACCAACACAGGCTCTGTATGGGATGCATGCCTCTTGCAGGCATGGTGAGAACCCTAGAATCTCTGGTTTCACAGATTGGGCCTTATCCATTGGGCACAGAGTCAAAAACTGCACAAACCTGCATCACAAAACAATTTTTTTTTTAAAATAAACTTGGCGGTCCAGGGCCACCAAAAAGGAAAACCCAAATTCTTCCTTTGTCAAACACTTGATTCTCTTTTGATTTCTTCAAATGAAGCCTGAAAGCATTTAACCACTTGTAGCACCCAGCATTGCAATTGATTGTGCTACTACTCCTTTCTCCTCCAACAAGTCCATGGCAAAATTCATAAGCATCTACCATTTTTAGCAGTAGATTGTCATCATCATATGAGTCACTGATGTCGGTTGGAAAAATAATAGACTCACATGAAATAAATGAATCCACATCAGAATTTTGCCTTTCTTCAAAAATAAAAGCTCTTCTATATCAAACATGCAATATTCAGACATGAGCAACATATCATAATCAAAATTATTTTTATAAGCATGTAGATATTCATCATCATTGTGCTTAGCAATTTTGTCATTGATGTCCACCCAGAATGTCTCAAAAGAAGGCAGAGATAACTCAGAATGCAGCCCTATGTCAAAAACTTCATAGTCACCCCTGCAACCAATACTATTCCCAACTATATGAGCACACACATCTGTAACCTGTCCATTCACCTCTGAATAGTGACCCTGTTTTTCCTCTTCACCAATGCCCTGATAATCAAAAACAAAATTTTCAACCTTTGCACTGTGAAGGTGGTCAGAATCTTCAAGGAAACACTCATATTTAGCATCCATATATATTTCATCATCTAAAAGGTTCACATATGCATCTGAATGCTAATAGTCACTAACATATTCACTGTTGTCCCTTGAAGCATCATCTTCTATATTCAGAGTGAAGCTCTGCATATCCATTTCACACAAATAATCAGGCATAACTGGGATATGCATACTACTGCAAGACACAACCTCATGTATATCTTTCATTTCATTATTTGAAAGGCATTATGTGTCTGTAGGCTTCTCTTCTAGAGGCTGATAATAGTCTTCATTTTCATCATTATAAGATGTGCCTACATCTTCAATAACGTCTTCTTCACGCATCACATCATGGCTGCACATGCTATTCTGAAATATATTTCCCCTTATAGAATCATTTATCAATGAACACACTGGAACAACAGAAATATATTCACTTTAATAATTGTTTTGACAACATGCAGCCATGAAACCTACTGGCATTCCATATTTCTCATTATTTTCTATATCCATAGCAAATTGGTAGGCCTAGTAAAGTGTGGCTGGTTCTTTATCTCTCAATAAATAACTCATTTCTTCATCAACTGCAGCCAAATAAATTGCTAAGCATAATGCATTATTTGGTCTCATATACTCAAGGATTTGCTTGAGCAACTTAATAAACCTAAGATTAAAGGCTGGAACCAGTTCCTCATCTTCCTTTTGGATATTCATAAAATGTATGATCAATGAGGCCACATCAATTCTTTCACCAAATTGCCCTAGGAATGCAACTTCTAAATCTACCCATGAAGAAAATGAACAAACAGATAGGTCTGAAAACCATATCCTAGCATCATCTTCTAATGACTGAACAAAGATTCTCATTACTACATCTTCATCCTCTACATCATAATCTTCTATTAAATTACAAAATTTTTGCAGATGTTTATTTGTCGATTCAGAATCTGATCCACTATATTTTGGCAAACATTTTCTAATGTTATTGGGAATAACATTTGGGTAACCATATATTCCTTTAAAATTTAGGGCTTTATATCTTTCAATAAAGAATGGTTTTCTTTGAGAGCACAACCAGGTCTGTTGCTCTAAACTCATCATTTTTTGAATCAAAAGGTGAATACCTGGAAATATGTTGCAGCACTGATAGGTTCAATCAACAGAGTTGCCACCTCTCACAGAGAGGAAAGAAAATCAACAAGGCACTTGTGTTTTCTGGATTCATCACGCCAACAGAGCACCACATGGTCATTTTTTGATCTTGCTGCAACAACTTCACTGGAAACTAGATTTTCCAACCTTCAAATCAATTGACTCTCTCTTCCCCAGCAGAGTCGCCAAATCTGTTGGTATTTTATTCCAAATCGGCAGAGGGTTTGCCAGTTCTAATGCACAGGAAGATTCAACCAACAAATACAATTGGTTGCATGAGCTACCTCCCCTTCACATCTAGTTCTGCCGCACCAAGGGGGTATCCCTATAGCTATAGATGTAACATTTGACTCACCCAATGACAAAAAGATTTAGCTTGACAACAACAGGCAGAATACTCTCATGTGTGGACCAAGATGTGTGTGATACATCACAAGGTTGGCAACGTTCTTGGACATATTTGTCTGGTTGTGGATGAGAGTATGCAGGGGTCCTAATCCTACTCCTACAAACTAACAGGTGGAAGTTATGAAAAGATGGATTTGAAATTGGTATTTTGGATACAAGACAGGGGTTTTGGATCATAACTACTAATCCAGAAGCAGACCAATGCCTATCTCAGGGCCAGGAGTCAACTAGATGTATACACAAGAACGGATTGCATTTTGGATTTGAGTTTCAAGGGGTTAGGACTGGTATTTACCTTACATATACCACCCAGGAATGGGTATTTAGCTACCTCTACTTACTGATATCCCAGTTAACATACAATCTCCTCCATACTCAACCTAAAACAATTTAATCCACTCCTTGAATGGAAGTCTAAAGATTAAACATGCAATACATAAATATGTATTCTAGAATTTGAGGAACCCTTAGCAACCAAATTCAGAAGAAGAAATGCATGTAACAAGTGGAGAGGGACAACTAGACACATGCCATAAGCATTTTTCATATAAAACAACACTGAAACTGAAAATGTATGCAATGTACATTCAAGGTGCAACTCATAAACTCCACGGAGATACGACAACTAAGAAAATGCTTTGTTTTTTGTTATTTACACAAAAAATGCCCAAGTCTTCAACAACACAATGAGTAACACAGTTTGGCTTTTATACCAAGACTGTGCCCTCAACAAAAAAATTACAAGGCAAATCAAAAAACTACCAGATTCAATGCATCTTCAAATTGGTGCTCAAATTAGTTAATGTAACAGAGAGGAAGAGGGAGGAGTAGATAACCTTGGTGAAAGTGCCACCGCATGGAGATCCTCTTCCTAAATCAAGTAGTTGAACCTTTCAACTCGACCCATACTTCTCTGCATAATTTGCCATTATTGCCCAGCTACCCGCGGGATGCAGCAACGAAAACATCTAAAGATTTCCCGCTCAAAAAATAGGCTACAAACAAAGAAACCCCCTCGCAACTGCGAATTAAAACATAGCCATCGATCATCTCCCTACCACCGAGATCCACGGCCCAAAAACATTGAAAAGTCGCCAACCAATGATTACGTGCCACGTAGTCACTCAATTTCTCCATCGCAGACTTTTCCACTTCTCATTTTGCCTCTTTTGCCTTTGTATATGCGAAAGCATATACAATCATCTGATATACAAGCCAGACCTCAAATACTTATTCACTGTATTTCATTCCTCCATTGCATTCGAGTTGCATGTCTTTTCTTTGTATATCAGGTTGTATGTTGCATATACAATCCCAACATACATGCAAACTACGGATTTCAATACCTCATGAGCTACATTGCATTCTCCCTTCACATCCAGGCCTTGTATATATGCGCTTGTACATTTCCCTGCATATCGCATCATACAAATGTGATATACATACAACGGACCCCACACTGCTATAGAACAAATTGAAAACAACTTCGGGTCTGTCTTGCATCTTTGGAATGCACTTTCATTGTATGTTCAAACATGCAATCACATTATACAAGTGGCGGGCCCCATCAAATGCATCTCTTCCTTTGTACATTATCAATGTATATCACCGAATATACATTTACCTTTGCATGCAAACAGGGAATCTATCTTGGAATATGCAAAATATATTCCCTCTTGTATGTGCCGCTTGCATATCCAGTGAATGTATATTTTGTCTGTATGTTGAAAATACAAAGGCAAACATACAAACCTCCCTAACATACAAACAAGGAATCTTTAGAGAATATGTGACATACATTCGCACTTGTATGCCAAGAGATACATATTTTACCTTGTATCATGTGCATGTATGTGTGAATAGACAACTCAATATACAAATAGACCTTGATACATCTGTCGAATATTCCCAGAATCTGCAATGTATATTTCACCCTTGTACATTTCCATTGTATCTTTCTAATGCATGTAGCCGTTGTATATTTGGACATACAACAAAATATATACAAGCAAACCCAATATACAATGGCAGCATATTCCTAGAATCTTCAACAGATTCCCCCAATGTACATGCATCCTTTTGAGCCTGATATGCATTTAAACTTTGCATACAACTGCAGAATATTCCTGGGAATCTGCGAGAGATTCCCTTTTTGTATATGCAACCCGATATGCATCTAAAATGCATATAACTCAATTCTTCAAAGGTCGATTGAGATTTTGCAAGCCCGCCAACATACAATTGACCTTTGCATATATAGAACTTAGCATTTTTCTCAAGGTGACAAGAAAAAGCAGTGAAACATTGCGTGGGGGATGGTCAACCTTCGAACACTAAAGCATGAGGATGAGACTTAATAACCAGGAACCCACCATAGAAGGCCAACATCAGAATAGACAAAACAATGCAAGATTCCATGACTCAGAAAATTCAGGGTTTGAATGAGAAAACCTGCAAACATTCAAGCTTAAAACCCTAAACATAAATGATTACCAACACACCCCAAGGTAAACAAGGCCAAGATGTTGGTATTCCCTTCATGTATCCTAAATCTACCACTTTCCGGCGTACCCCCCATCATCTACCCAAAACATATGTAGCCATTCCACCTCCATCATCCTATAAATGTCAAAAGCACGTGACCATACACCTTCCGCCATCCACTTTGCCTCCACTTTTACCAACTCCAAATATCCCTCCATCCACCTTGCCACCATTGGTTCCAACACCTAACATACCTATCATTCATAAGTATCCTTACATCCCTAATCATGACCAACAAATGCACACATCGCCTAAGCATAAAGCTTCCAATCATTCCATCCACTCCACCCACCCCATGGGATTCCAAAATAAACATTTGGATGCCTTTATCTATAAAGCTAAAAATCCAACTAAAACTCCTAAGGACCCTCATTCCTTAGGGCATCAATGTGAAAAGTCTCTAAAACATCCATCTTCTAAAAAAAGTGCATTCACAAAGCTATCCAAGCCCATACCTCCAAATGCAAAGACCAAAAGCAAAATGGTTTGGGTTCCTAAGAAAATAGCTAGCAAGTCAAATGAGGTATCCTCATCCACATCTCAAGGATCCCAATCACCTATCTCCATCCAAGAGCCTATTTCCATCCAAAACTTCCATTCCCTTCAAAAATCCCACAAGCAAAACAAAAGTACTAAAAATACTAAATCTATGTGGGTCCCTAACTCATTACATCACCCATCTCCTAAGAAAACAACCCCATTGCTTCCTACACCACCATCCAATCAAAAGCTTCAATGTTTATCATGGTATGTGCAACTGTTGGTCATGGTTCCCTTCCACTCTGCAGCACCTCCACATAACCACATCTCCCCATCTTCCATCCATTATCCTACATATCTCCCCCATGCTATCCCTATGGCCCGTGCTTTTGCATAAGCCTTTCATAATCCACTATCCCCATCCATCCATCCTTGCATGAATCTTGCATAATCCATTTCATCATCCACTATCTACCTAATCCATCTCTCATCCACACAATCCCTTTACCAACATCTATGAGCATAACAACATGGTCCATGCGATGACATCCATATCCAACAGGACTACCAACATTCATAGCACTAGACACTTGAGTCCCTCCTATCCATTACCATGGTGAAAACATGGCAAATAGGCACCATGTGTAATTGTCATCCCATCTAAAAAAAAAAAAAAAAATCAAAATAGTAAAGAGAAATCCCTTCGTCCAACGGTGAAAACCTAGTAAACAGTTGCCTTGGATAAGTACCATGATGAAAACCTGGTAAACAAGCATCATGTGTAGGTTGATCTTCTATGTCACTTACACTTGGGGGCACATTGTCTCATCGAAACTATCTATTCCATCCTACCATACTATCATATCCTACCATCCTTCTCCATTATCCCACATACATATCATAATCCTCCATCCATCCTCCTTTCCTCCTTTTGATCTTGATAGAGACATAAGGGCAAAAATGTTGAAATATGCTTTTGATATCTCTTGAATACCTTATCCTTTTCCAAACAATCCTATCATTATCCACCTATCATAAGCCTTCTCATGTAAAAATCCTAAGCATTACCACTTAGAATGGGACAAGTTATTCTTCCTATGCAACATAGTCTTTGGAGATCACATCCTAGCTCCCTTATGATCCATCCACTATGGCATACCCTTATCACGAGATTTCCATCTTATAGATTATCCCCATTTGTTTATCATGAGCTTTCCACTATAGCCTACCTATCCATTTATCATGAGGCATGCATCCATCCATTAAATGGTATATCCTCTTATCTATCCATCCAACTCTCATGAGCCTTCCATCCCATTTACTATCATCCATCCTTTTATCCATCCAATCCCATTCATCCATCCTTTCATCTAGACTTGGTTTTCCCTTGTCATTGGTATCAAGCACAAAGGCTACCCAAAATTGTAAATCCATTTGACATTCTAAACATTTCAAAAAATCCAAAAAAATCAAAATATGTTAAAAAATCCAAAAAATTAAATATCCAACAAAAAAATCCAAGCAATAAAACCAATCATATCATCCAAAACAATCCACTCCATCAACATTCAATCAAAATCAAATCATCATCATCATGAATTCTTCCTATCAATAACATTCATTCATCCATTTTAATCAATCACTTCTTCCAATCATATCAATCCAATCAATCTAAGCAATGATCTTAAATCCAAGTCACACTAATCCATATCAAGCAAGCTAATCAATCAAGGAACATTATCCAATCAAATCAACAAGTTTTGATCCTAATCTTGTCATGAGCCCAATCAATCATCATCAATGGAATATAGCGTTCCCACATCCTTGTGTTGATCTAGGGATATAGCTTTGCCCGTAATGACAACACTATCATTAGCAATCAAACAATTAATCCTTGGTTTATGACTTGACAAGGGCAATACCTTGTTTGTTTTACATCCTTTGAGCACATTGAGAAGACTTGCTTATGCTTAGATTGAATCGACACTCTAATCATCACACCATCACTATCATCATTCAAAATAATCGAATCATCAAAACAATCAACCCAACAATAGCAAACATCAAAACCAAAGCACATCAAGCCAACCATCGAAACAAATCCTATCAATCATTAGCATCAACATCAAAGCAAATCAACTCAATCACTTCAGAAAATCAAAAGTAGCTCAATCCATCACATATCATCTCATCATCAACATTTCATCAATCAATCTCAATCCATAACCTGATCTTTCATATCATCAATAAAACATTAGAACTACATCTCATTTCCATCATTAAGTGCCTTGATCCCATGGATACAGGGTATGTAGGCAGTCTAGAGTATGAAAGAAGTGCCCAGATTTAGGCACAGACGATTTTCCTCTTTCTCCTCTCATCATTTCTTCTGTCATCTATCTTCTACATCATCAATAAACAACTTCTTCCAATCAATATATCATTCAATCAACCCATTTCCTTCAATCAAATCATCCATTCATCAAATCAAATCAATCCAAAGAATCAAAGCAATGATCCAAATGCACGTCATCATTAAGCTATACCAATCAAGTTAGTCAATCAAACAAAGTTATCCAAATGCAATCAATGGTCTTGATCCTAGCCTTGTTGTAAGCCAAATCAATCAGCCAATCAACCAACCAACTCAGCAAACAACCTTGTGTTGATCTAGGGATATAGCTTTCCCCGCAATGACAACACTCTCAACTATCATCATCAAACAACCAATCATTGGTTTACAGCTTGACAGGGGCAATACCTTGTTTGTTTTTGAATCATTTGTGCAAGCTTGCTTGCTTGCTTGTGTGTGTTATCATTTATCTTGCATTTGTATCAAATCAGTATCAATCCAGCTAATATTCATATCTTGTATCCAGACAAGGTTGTATTATGCTGGGGCATAAGACACATCACCACCTTGGTCCTTATACCTTGGTGCATAATGTCTAGTGCTATATCAAACATCATGGTTGCTCACTTTCATTGCAACATAACACATCTTCATTTCTTCTATCTATCCCCTTATCTATCTTTTTGTAGCCAAGCCATTTCATTTCGAGAGCCTACCCGTGTTTGTCCAACCCACCTATCCTCTCGAGGGGGCATCATCATCCTATCATTCATCATCATCTTATTCTTTCCATCCTTATTATCCTACATCATCATCATCCTTTTCCTCTATCCATACCTTAGCTTCTTTGAAATGATGTTACTCGACATAAATCTTATCATCTTGAACATCATCTCAAAGAGGGGCAAAATGTAGACACCCAAATTTATCCCAAATTTGTTCATGTCTAGCAACACCTTGTCGAAAACATCACTTAGACATCATGTAACATTTTGTCCTAATCCCACTCTTAATCCCACTAATCCATTAGCTAATTAATTAAATAAATTTTATTTATTTAATTAAATTCCCATTTTAATCCCATCCTTATCCCACTTAGCCAATTAATTAAATAAATTTTATTTATTTAATTAATTTCCCATTCATAATCGTATCCTTAATCCCATCATCCTAATTAATTAAATAAATTTTATTTATTTAATTAATTTCCACATCATATCCCAATCATATCCTAATCCCACTATCCAATTAATTAAATAAATCTTATTTATTTAATTAATTTCCAACTCATATCCCAACTAATTCAAATATTTTATTTGAATTAAGTTCTCACCTTTCATCACATTTTGACACTTGTCCATCTCTCCATTCAATCATGTGTTGTAGTACAACTTTTATTTAAAATCCTTCACATGTACAACTAATGGGACCTAATTTTAGTATTTGTGTACACAAGCACACATAAGCCTTATCTTTCTCCTGACACTTGTCAAATGACTACAATTTCTTAATGTGCAAAGAAACCTAACTTAATCATATCCATCCATTTCATCTTAAGCCCTAATTGATCCTAGCCATCCATTTGAACCAAGCCTTTCCTATAAAGTAAGCCTCTCTTGAGCCATTTGAGATGAAGATTAGAGAGGAGCTAGGGGGAGATTAGAGGAGATTTTCAAGGATTCTTCTTCATGCAACCTCACTTGGCCAAATTTTCATGTCAAGCCCTCATCCATCATATTCAATCCATCTAGCTTGCATCTATCAACCATCAACCATCCATCATCTATCTCCTTATCAATGTTATGCTGCGGAATCAAGCAATCAACACAACAAAGCAATCAACCAAACAATTCATCTTGCATCTTTGAGGTATTGAATGATTTGGGTTTAGGTTATGCATTTCATTATTTGATCATTTCCATTTGCAAATCCAAATTTTTTTATATACAATAATGTCGAGGGTTTATTGATAGTGTTTAGAGTTGAGGGTTGAGGGATGAGGTTTTAGGGTTGATGGATTAGGGTTTAAGGTATAGTGTTGAGGGTTGAGGGTTTAGGGTTGACGGATTAGCATGTAATGTCGAGGTTAGGGTTAGAGTGTCGAGGGTAGAGGGATTAGGGATAGGGTTTAGGGTTGAAGGTTTAAGGATTGAGGGTTGAGGTTTTAGGGATGAGGGTTTAAGGCTTAAGATATAGTGTCAAGTGTTGAGGGTGTAGGGATAGGGTTTAATTTTTAAGGGTTAAGGGTTTAGGGATAGGGATTAGGGTTTAAGGTATAGTGTTGAGGGTTGATGGTTTAGGGATAGGGTTTAGCTTTGAGGGATTAGGGTTTAGGGTTGATGAATTAGGGTTTAATGTTGAGAGTTGAGGGTTGAGGTTTGAGGGTTAAGGGTTGAGGTTGAGGGATAGGGTTAATGGTCAAGGGATTAGGGTTAAATAAGAGTGTCGAGGGTAGAGGGATTAGGAATAGGGTTTAGGGTTGAAGGTTTAAGGATTTAGGATTGAGGCTTTAGGGATGAGGGTTAAGGGATTAGGGTTTAAGATATAGTGTCGAGTGTTGAGCGTGTAGGGATAGGTTTTAGGGTTCAAGTTTTAAGGGTTAAGGGTCGAGGGATCAGAGTTAAGGGTTGAGGGATTAGGGTTTGACATTGAGGGTTGAGTACATTGAGGTTCGAGGGTTAAGGGTTTCGGGATAGGGTTGAGGGTCGAGGGATTAGGGTTAAAGTAGAGTGTCGAGGGTATAAGGATTAAGGATAGGGTTGGAGGGTTTAGGGATAAGGGATTAGGGTTTAAGGTATAGTATTGAGCCCATTAAGGGTCTAGGAATAGGGATAGCGTTTAAGGTTTAGGGATGACAGATTAGAGTTGAGGGATGACATATTAGGGTTGAGAGTTGAGGGATTAGGGTTTAGGAATAAGGTTTAGGGTTGAGGGTTGAGGGATTAGGGTTTAAGGTATAGTATCGAGCTTGTTGAGGGTTTAGGAATAGGGATAGCATTTAGGGTTTAGAGATGACGGATTAGAGTTGAGGGATGACAGATTAGGGTTGAGGGTTGAGGGATTAGGGTTTAGGGATAAGGTTTAGGGTTGAGGGTTGAGGGATTAGGGTTTAAGGTATAGTGTTGAGGATTTAGGGATAGGGTTGAGGGATTAGAGTGAAGGGTTGAGGGATTAGGATTTGATGTTGAGGGTTGAGGCTTTAGGGTTTAGGGTTTAGGGATAGGGTTGAGGGTCAAGGGATCAGAGTTAAGGGTTGAGGGATTAGGGTTTGACGTTGAGGGTTGAGGGTTGAGGTTCGAGGGTCAAGGGTTTAGGGATAGGGTTGAGGGTCGAGGGATTAGGGTTAAAGTAGAGTGTGGAGGGTATAAGGATTAGGAATAGGGTTGGAGGGTTTAGGGATAAGGGATTAGGGTTTAAGGTATAGTATAGAGCCTTTTGGGGGTTTAGGAATAGGGATAGCATTTAGGGTTTAGGGATGAGGGATTAGAGTTGAGGGATGACGGATTAGGGTTGAGGGTTGAGGGATTAGGGTTTAGGGATAAGGTTTAGGGTTGAGGGTTGAGGGATTAGGGTTTAAGGTATACTATTAAGGGTTTACGGTTGATGGATTAGAGTGAAGGGTTGAGGGATTAGGATTTGACGTTAAGGGTTGAGGGTTGAGGCTTTATAGTTTAGGGTTTAGGGATAGGGTTGAGGGTCGAGGGATCAAAGTTAAGGGTTGAGGGATTAGGGTTTGACGTTGAGGGTTGAGGGTTGAGGTTCGAGGGTCAAGGGTTTAGGGATAGGGTTGAGGGTTGAGGGATTAGGGTTAAAGTAGAGTGTGGAGGGTATAAGGATGAGGGATAGGGTTGGAGGGTTTAGGGATAAGGGATTAGGGTTTAAGGTATAGTATCGAGCCTGTTGAGGGTTTAGGAATAGGGATAGCATTTAGGGTTTAGGGATGCTGGATTAGAGTTGAGGGATGACAGATTAGGGTTGAGGGTTGAGGGATTAGGGTTTAGGGATAAGGTTTAGGGTTGAGGGTTGAAGGATTAGGGTTTAAGGTATAGTGTTGAGGGTTTAGGGTTGATGGATTAGAGTGAAGGGTTGAGGGATTAGGATTTTACATTGAGGGTTAAGGGTTGAGGCTTTAGGGTTTAGGGTTTAGGGATAGGGTTGAGGGTCGAGGGATCAAAGTTAAGGGTTAAGGGATTAGGGTTTGACGTTGAGGGTTGAGGGTTGAGGTTCGAGGGTCAAGGGTTTAGGGATAGGGTTGAGGGTCGAGGGATTAGGATTAAAGTAGAGTGTGGAGGGTATAAGGATTAGGGATAGGGTTGGAGGGTTTAGGGATAAGGGATTAGGGTTTAAGGTATAGTATTGAGCTTGCTGAGGGTTTAGGAATAGGGATAGCATTTAGGGTGTAGGGATGAGGGATTAGAGTTGAGGGATGACGGATTAGGGTTGAGGGATAAGGTTTAGGGTTGAGGGTTGAGGGATTAGGGTTTTAAGGTATAGTGTTGAGGGTTTAGGGTTGATGGATTAGAGTGAAGGGTTGAGGGTTGATGCTTTAGGGTTTAGGGTTTAGGGATAGGGTTGAGGGTTAAGGGATCAGAGTTAAGGGTTAAGGGATTAGGGTTTGACGTTGAGGGTTGAGGGTTTAGGTTTGAGGGTCAAGGGTTTAGGGATAGGGTTGAGGGTCGAGGGATTAAGGTTAAAGTAGAGTGTGGAGGGTATAAGGATTAGGGATAGGGTTGGAGGGTTTAGGGATAAGGGATTAGGGTTTAAGGTATAGTTGTTGACCCATTTTCCTCTATACAAAGCTAAACAATTCACCAGGTATTTTCCTTGAAAATCCTTTGGAAAATGTTCCTATAAAGCTTAAAGTGCCAAATTTCCTAGAAGTCTTGCCTAAAAAACCTTACCATTGGAAAGAGCTTGAAAAAATAGGTAGGTGTGCTTTTTACATCACCCTGAAATTTGACCAAACAAAGAAGTTATTCATGGTCAAAGTTTTGGTCAACATACAGTTCAAATGATCATTTGGCAGGATTGCAAATCTCCATCGGCCTTAGAAAATGATGAAAAAATTAGGTTATATGCATTTTCTGAATGTATATCGGGCTCCAAAGGTGCATATACATTCAGGGAATCTTTTGCAGGTCCCCAGGAATATTCCCGGTTTGTATATTGGCGATATACAAGGAAAGGTGCAAGTGAAACATACAAGGTTTAATGTGCATTCATTGCATATTCCTCAAAGATTCCCTATTTGTATATGGGAGGAATGTATATTGCTTTGTATGTTCGCACATACAAGTGGAAAGATACAATCAAAAGATGCATTGCAAGAATATTCCTCAAAGATTCCCCATTTGTATATATGGGGGTTTGTATGTTGTGTTTGTATGTTCACACATACAAGCTGATATACAAAGCTAACATATACAATTTGGACCTGATATAAGTTTCAATCTGTTTTATGTAGTTTTTGGGTCCGCCATGTTTAAAAGGCATTTGTATGTTTTGACATACAAAGGAACAGATATAAAGACATATGCAAGCCGGATTTCAAAAATGCTTCCGATCTGCTTCATAAAAGGTTTGGAATCTATGGCTTGCATGTATGTGGTGCTTGTATATTGTGATATACAAGTCAGAATATACATCATGGGCATATTCCATTAAGATTCTCTGTTTGCATGTATGTGGGTTTGTATATTGTGTTTGCATATTTAACATACAAGGTGCAAATGTACATTTGCTACAGTGTCGTAGGGAAAATATAGAAAGGCATTTGTATATCGCTAAGATGCATGAGACGAGGCCCTCGCATATACAAATAAGATTGTATGTCTTCTACATACATGGGCGATATGCAAAGTTTATATGCATCAGCTATAGTGAACATATAAGTGAAGGTGCATCTGGTGGGGTCCGCGATATACAAAGGGGTTTGTATATCAGCGATGTGCAATGAAGGATGCAGGTCAAATATACAAGCCGGACCCAAGCCACACAATCAAATACAGCTAATAGTCATTTTGGGGTCCACTGCTTGTATGTTTGCATATTCAGTGGAGGAGGTGCATCTGGTGGGGCCCGCACATATTTGGGGGATTGTATGCATATGCAAATTTGAAAATACAAAGCATATACAAGCCCGATATACAAAGTGCCATGCATATGCAAAGGAGTTGCTGAATGAATTTTTGAATGCCAATTTAGGCGCCAGGATGCAGCGATATATACACAGATGCAGAAGCGATATATACAAGCATTTGACCAAATCTTTGACTGCCTGTATCTCCTCCATTTTGGTGAATTTTGACCTGCTGTAAGAGGCAAAGATGCATGTTTTTGTCCCCTCTTTCTTTTGGCAGGGTTTTTAGGAGCTTTTGTCACTTTTTGATTTTCAGATCTAGAGTTGCATATTTTGGGATGACTGGACGTTTTAGCGACTTCTTGAATGAGATGTAGATAGTTTTGCATTCATTTCTACAGGTATGGAAGCTGCTCGCATTCATGATCAAAATATCTCCTCACTGGTGCATTGGCTGAAGATTAGTGATGAGTAAGCAGCTGCAATAAAGACTCTAAATATCTTCCCATCCGCCCAGTTCCAGATTTTGATGCCATAACTGATGCAGCTGGACAATCATCAATTGAGATATTTTTCTATGACAGCTTTTAGAGCAAATTTTGTAACCGACCTAGGATAGTTTGGAATGCTATATATATGCATTCGAATGTTGTAAATAAGGTTGGAAATTTTTTGGCATCCTAGTCTTTCTGTTTCCAAATAGAGTTTTCATATATTGTAACCTTGCCTCTCTGTCAAATATATGCAAGTTATTTTTACCTCTTTACTGATTTTTCTAGTTTTGTGTGAATCTGCATATGGTTTATCTATGAATGTTGTATTCCTCTCAATCATATTGCTTCTCGCCTCTGCTAGAGTCATCTAACCTGTGTATGCCTACTTTCCATATTCTGATTGTGTTGCGCATCCTTCAGTTCTGTGGAAGTTTCTTTAAATCTGTCTGGTGTATCACCCTTCTATGTTTTCAAGCTTTTATTCATTTTCATTACAAGTATTCTCTCTCCCTTTTCCCCTCAAAATTTAGTAGTTTCAAGTGATAGCTAGACAAGGAAGCTGGCCTTCTCTGAAGGTTTGATCTCATTTAGCAAAGTAACACACTTAGAGATCATTCCCATGTAATTCTAGTTTGTAGAGGTTTCACAACTATATGCAAGGGTGCAAAACTGGGTGATAACAACTTTGGCACGCTCGGTGGGACTCAAGAATCAGAACAACAATCAACTTAACAATCACTATTGCTGGTTTTAATGTGTAGCTAGTGATTACAGACCTTTAAGAGGTTAAAATTTACACATCTGGTGACTCAGACTGAGGAAAGACAAATAGACCAGTTTTGTTGATACATGTTTTATGAGAAAGATAGCAACTAGGAGTTCAAGCTCATTTGAATATTTGTAGCTCTCTCCACCTAGAAGGAAGGGTAGAGCTGTAATAAAGACTCCAGTTTCTAAGAGGATATAGTCAACTCCACCAAATTTTAGACCAGTTGCTTTTGTAGTTCCTATTGTAACTCAAGCAAATCTACCTCCAGCGGTTCAGATGGCAAGGAATCAGCCATTCGTGACTTTTGATGGGGGCAGCCCTTTAAATCTAATGGTTCATGATGTTATATCCATGGCAGCTTTGAAGAATCTGCCCTATTTCACAGGGGAAAATCAGACTACCCCTATTGAGCACATCAGAGACATATCATCTCTATGTGGTGTACATCATGTTACTCAAGAGAATGTAGCCACCAGGCTACTGGCTGCCTCATTCAAAGGGAAGGCATTGCAGTGGTTCAGGAGTCTACTAGTGCAGACTATAGGAACCTGGGATGATTTAGGGGAGAAATTAAACAAGCAATTTTAAGAAAAATTAGATAATCTATCATTGGTCGAACAGATGACCACTATAAAGAGAGCTCCGTAGGAGCAAATGATGGATTTCAACTTTCAAATTCAGAAGACATGGGACAAAATTCCTGCCATGGTAAGACCTCCAGCTAAATATGCATTCTTGTATTTTTTAAAAGCCCTAAATAGTGATGTTTCAGTAATGATTCAATCATTAGGAGGTAATAGTTTACTAGATGCTTATGAATTAGCTATTGGGGCAGAGAATAATCTGATTCAGGCCGGAAAAATAGCACCCAGACCACCAGTGCCTATTTTTCTTGGGATTTAGGCTTCTATGCCTTTACCAATTCTGTATTTTCCCCCTTTGCCTACTATTGCAGCATTACCTAATATTGCCAATTCTGAACCTGTTGCCTCTAGTTCATCTCAAGAGTTGAAAGAGATTAAAAACAATCAACTAAAGATTGAGGGCATCCGTCAAACTTTTGGAAATGAACTGGTAACCATAAATAAGCAACAATCCCAAAGGCCCTTTCAGCCTTATCAGCAACTTAGTCAGGGGCAGAATCAACCATTTCAAGGCCAGAATCAGCCTTACCAAGCCAACAGATAACCATATCAAGGCAACTATCAGGGTCCCAGGCAGAATGTCAATCAAAGGCCTTTTCAACCTTATAATCCAGTGCCCATCAATATGGCAAGGGACCTTGTCCCTATCCAGAATAATCTTGCAATTGATTACGAATGGTGCTATCCATGCAATCAGCCACACAGTCAAGCAACCTGTTCAAATGGAGTCATAAATCAGGCTTTAATGGTGCAAAATGTGTCAGCCTCACACCAAAGTACACCAAATGATGGGGTTGTGCAACAACAGGAACAACCTCAGAGTGATTCTGCTTTCATGAACTAGCAGGAAGGTGAATTTTGGGCATGAATAGAGATAATACTCCAGTAGCAGCAAATACAAGGGCCAAGAAGAGGGGTTATGAGGTAGAGCAAGCAGCAAACAAAGAGAAAGGACATGTTGGTGCTTCAACATCACATATTCCCCACATTTTACAAAGAAGTGACCCAACAAAAGCAAGGGAGATGCCTAATTTGCAAGCGGAGGTTGCTGCTACAAAGTCAAATCAGAAGGTGAGTGCCATTCCACCTTTCAATATTATTGAAAATATGAAAAAGATGAATGTGACAATGTCCATGTGGGATTTCCTAGCCATCCCCAGCCAAAAGAAGATGTTGCAGTCCGCCTTATCTGATTTGAAAGTATCCAACGATACAACTATTGACCCAAATAAGGCTGTCCTTACCAATTCATCTGAAGATAATAGTGATCAGCCAAACAAAAGTACTAAGCCACTCCCATTTTATGTATCATTGATAATTGGAGACAAATTAGTACACAACTGTATGGTGGACAGTGGTGCAAGCAGTTCTGTGATGCCTAAACAGATTGCAGACCAATTGGGGCTCAAATACCAGCCTCTTGAGAAAGGTGTTCTCCAATTAGATGGCACAGCTATTAATATTGTGGGTGTAATAAAAGACCCAGGTCTTCCTCTACATACCTGTCCCAATGTTTCCATCTTCCAAGAGGTCTTCATTATTGATTTGCCTCCCTATTTTCCATGTGCCTATCAAGAGAATTTACAACAAAGATAGGAGGATATTTATCCTCAAACTGGTCCCACATGTTTTTTAGGACCAGATATGGTACCAAAGTAACTTTAAAATCTGAGTTACTTTCAAATCATCACATAGAGCCTTACACACCCAGTGTTGTTAATGCAAATTGCATTATTTCTGATGACCCTGAACTTGTTGCTGCCTAAGAACTACAAGCTGAAAGCATACCAGAGGTACTCTTAAGGGAGTGGGCCTCATAAAATGTTGTAGATGATCCTCAGACACACATACAAGAGACTGGTATGGGAACTTACATACTACATGAGCCTGAAACAATAATTCCAAATCTGGAAAAGGATGCAAGACAACACACAGAGCAGCAAAATGAAATATGAAAAATGTATTTTGATGGCTCTAGGAGCAGAAATGGATCCAGTGGTGGTGCAATGCTTGTATCCCCACAAGGTAAAAAATATTTTTCTTCTTTCTGTTTTGCCTTTGCATGTACAAACAACACTACTAAATATGAAGGACTAATTCAGGGTTTGCAGTGGGCAAGAAAGAGGAAAATAGGTTGTTTGCAAGTG
Source organism: Cunninghamia lanceolata (assembly GCA_027924645.1). NCBI lineage: Eukaryota > Viridiplantae > Streptophyta > Pinopsida > Cupressales > Cupressaceae > Cunninghamia > Cunninghamia lanceolata. The sequence continues at coordinate 4,353,657 of BSBN01001020.1, read as the reverse complement.
TTTGGAGATAGTGAACTAATTGTAAATTAGGCAAGAGGACTACATCTTACCAAAAATGATACCTTGAAGTGCTATAAGCATACGGTCTAGAACATGATTAAGGAGTTTGATGCTTTTAACTTGATATCCATTCCAAGGAATCAGAACACCCATGCAGATAGATTGGCTGCAATTGGGGAACAATTTGATATTCCCAATGATATCCAATGAGAAAAAATGCAGCCTCATGTAAAAATAGTTGGCAGACCCTCTATCCCTGAGAATAATGTTCATTGGCAGGTCTTTGAAAGTGATGAACAGATTCTAAGATTCATGTTAGAGGAAGATGAATTTTCCATGATGAATCAGGATAAACTCAAACAGCAGTATGGCAATGATCAGATTATTTAGCTGAAGACAAACAAGCTACCCAAGGGATTGGTAACTTTGGAGTCTATTTTTGACACCGATGATCAGATGAAGAAGACTAAGACTGGTATGCAAATAAAAGAGGAACATTATGAGGAGTTAGAAAATTTTAAGGGAAAACTCCTCAAAATAGGTAAAATCTATTCAGCTAAGGACAGGAGAGCTTTTATTGCTCTTTGTCAGGAATTTAAGGAGGTATTTACTTGGGATTATTTAGACCTGAAGGGGTTCAATCCTCATATTGCCCAGCATACCATAGAGTTGGAACTAGGTACAAAGCCTGTAAGGCAGAAGTAGAGACCCCTAAATCCAAAGCTAGAGCCCCTGATGATTAAAGAATTGACTAAATTGATTGAGGGAAAGATCACTTTTCCCATCAAGCATACTTCTTGGGTCTCAAACCTTGTCCCTGTGAGGAAGAAGAATGGAGAAATTACGCTGTACGTTGATTTTAGGGACTTAAACAGAGCCTCCCTAAAAGACCACTACCCACTTCCGTCAATGGAGCAGATTCTACAGGTGGTAGCTGGCTCAGAAAGATTTTCTTTGCTCGATGGATTTTCTGGTTACAATCAAGTGTTAGTCAAGGAGGAGGATCAATTTAAAACCACATTCACTACCAAATGGGGGACCATGGCCTACAGGAGAATGCCTTTTGGTCTCTCTAACGCTGGCTCAACTTTTCAAAGAGCCATGGATATGGCATTCAAGGGTTCGCTGTACAAACTGGTGCTAGTGTACTTAGATGATATAACAATTTTTTCCAAGAATGCATCTGAACATTTATCCCACTTAAGGCAAGTTTTTGAGAGATGCCAAGAGTTTGGGATATCCCTTAATCCAAACAAATGCATTTTCGCTATCCATGAGGGCAAGCTGTTAGGACACGTTGTTTCAAAGGAAGGCATTACCATTGATGTTGAAAGAGTAAGGGCCATTTTGGAGCTGCCCTTACCCAGTCATAAGAAGGGATTGCAAATTTTTATTGGCAGAATTAATTATCTATGAAGATTCATCCCTGATATTGTGAACCATTTGAAACCCTTGATAGCTATGTTGAAGAAGAATACAATTTTCAGTTGGACGAAGGAGGCCAGGCTAAGCTTTGAGTCTATAAAAGAAGCATTGTCAGTTGCGCCGACCTTGGTAAATCCTAACTTTTCCAAAGATTTTATTCTATATGCTTATGCAGCCTAGATACAATCTCTGTGATTTTAGTACAGAAGCAGAGTAGCGGCTTTGAATAGCCAATCACTTTTTTCAGTCAGGGGCTGGAAGAATATGAGCAGAGGTATAACTTTGTTGAGAAGCACGTCCTTGCAGTGATAAGGAGCCTCAAGAAATTTTGGCATCTTTTTTCTAATAACAAGATACATTTGATGGTGGCTCATCCCAGCATGAAGGAGTTCCTGTTGGGCAAAGATATAAACAAGAAAAGAGTCGGCTAGATCACTAAGGTCATGGAATATAACGTGGATATCTAGGTAACCAAGCTTGTCAGAGGCAAAGGACTTAGCGAGCAGCTCGCTACCAGTTCCAACAAGGGTAATGAGATGCTTTTAACCATTGAGGATGCACCTCAAGATAATTCAGAGGCGATGGGCACAAGTTGGGTTACTGATATGACTCAACTTTTGCAGACTGGTAAATGTCTAGCAGGTCTAGATAAAACTAGGAGAAGATATTATAGACTGCAATCCATTCCATACGTTTTGATTAATGACACTCTTTTCAGGAATGATTTTAATGGTGTATTGCTGAGATGCATTGTTGAAGATTAGGCTGATAAGGTACTACATGAATTTCATGATGGAATGGTAGGGGGTCATTTCACCCCAAAGACTACTACCTGGAAGATAATAGAGCTGGATATTACTGGCCCAGCCTATTTAAGGATACCCATGCATGGGTGAGGAAATGTATAAAGTGTGCCATTTTTGCAGGAAAAGAGAGGCTACCAGCCTTAGCTCTACGGCCAATTTAAATAGAGCAACCCTTCATGAGATGGGGTATTGACTTCATAGGACCCATTAATCCACCATCAAGTGCAAGCCACAAGTGGATTCTTACAGCTACATATTTTTTCACAAGATGGACTGAAGCAGTGGCTCTAAAGGAATCAAATGAAAGTGTTGTTTTAAATTTTTATCATGATTTGATTTCCAGATTTGGAGTGCCTGAGTCAATAATTTTTGACAATGCTTTAGCCTTTGTTGGCCTAAAGATAACTGACTGGGTTGTTAAGAATGGGATTTATTTGAATACTTCTTCCAATTATTACCCACAGGGTAATGGTTTGGCTTAGTCTACGAACAAAAATCTCATAAGAATTATTAAAAGATCAATGGAAGATAACCAGAGGACCTGGCACACTAATTTGAAGTATGCCTTATGGACAGACAGAATAACTCCTAAGAGGTCCATTAGAAATTCTCCATACACATTAGTATATGGGAAGGAAGCAAGATTGCCTATCTCTGTAGAACTGCTAGCACTGGACATCATGAATCAGCTGGAGATGTTCGAAGAAGAGGATCCCATGGCTATCAGATATGCTCAGCTTATGGAGCTTGAAGAGATCAGAGACAAGGCTATGAAGACTATGGAATATCATCAGCTTCAAACAAAAAAAAAATTTGATAAGAAGGCCACCCCCAGGAACTTTAAAATGGGTGACATGGTGCTCAAATGGGATGAATTGAAGAGCAGACCAAGAAAACATTCCAAGTTTGACAACATGTGGAGTGGTCCATTTCTCATTGCTAAATGCAAGGAGCATAATGCATTTTAGTTATCAAATATGGATGGACAAAATCTACCTATCCCAGTCAATGGGATACACCTAAAGAGGTGTTTTGAGGTATGAGTGCCTTGTAAATCAATAAATTAGGTCTCTATGCTTTCAATAAGTGTTGCTGCACATTAGTTTAGATCTTTTTTGCTTTCCCTAAATGTTGTCTAACATAGTTGAAAGGTTTTGCTTTCAACATTTTGTCTTGGTTTGGTCTTCCAAGTGTTCTTCATTGCTTCTATCTTGTTTTGCTAAGGTCAGAAATATCTAAATTTTAGTCTCTGTGTGACTCCATGCCCAATGGATACAATAAGGCCACTGATCTTATGTTTAGCAGGCAAACATCCCATAGAGGTCGCCAAATTGTTGACCCATTTTCCTCTGTACAGAGCTAAACAGTTCACCAGGTATTTTCCTTGAAAATCCTTTGGAAAATGTTCCTATAAAGCTTAAAGTGCCAAATTTCCCAGAAGTCTTGCCTAAAAAAACCTTACCATTGGAAAGAGCTTGAAAAAATAGGTAGGTTTGCTTTTTACATCACCCTAAAATTCGACCAAACAAAGAAGTTATTCATGGTCAAAGTTTTGGTCAACATACAGTTCAAATGTTCATTTGGCAGGATTGCAAATCTCCATCGGCCTTAGAAAATGATGAAAAAATTAGGTTATATGCATTTTTTGAATGTATATCAGGCTCCAAAGGTGCATATACATTCAAGGAATCTTTTGCAGGTCCCCAAGAATATTCTTGGTTTGTATATCGGCGATATACAAGGAAAGGTGCAAGTGAAACATACAAGGTTTAATGTGCATTCATTGCATATTCCTCAAAGATTCCCTATTTGTATATGGGAGGAATGTATATTGCTTTGTATGTTTGCACATACAAGCGGAAAGATACAATCAAAAGATGCATTGCAAGAATATTCCTCAAAGATTCCCCATTTGTATATATGGGGGTTTGTATATTGTGTTTGTATGTTCACACATACAAGCTAATATACAAAGCTAACATATATGGTCTGGACCTGATATAAGTTTCAATCTGTTTTATGTAGTTTTTGGGTCCGCCATGTTTGAAAGGCGTTTGTATGTTTTGACATACAAAGGAACAGATATAAAGACATATGCAAGCTAGATTTCAAAAATGCTTCCGATCTGCTTCATAAAAGGTTTGGAATCTATGGCTTGCATGTATGTGGTGCTTGTATATTGCGATATACAAGTTAGAATATACATCATGGGCATATTTCATTAAGATTCTCTATTCGCATGTATGTGGGTTTGTATATTGTGTTTGCATATTTAACATACAAGGTGCAAATGTACATTTGCTATAGTGCCGCAGGGAAAATATACAAAGGCATTTGTATATCACCAAGATGCATGAGACGAGGCCCTCACATATACAAATAAGATTGTATGTCTTCTACATACATGGCCGATATGCAAAGTTTATATGCATCAACTACACTAAACATATAAGTGAAGGTGCATTTGGTGGGGTCCGCGATATACAAAGGGGTTTGTATATCAGCAATGTTTAATGAAGGATGCAGGTCAAATATACAAGCCGGACCCAAGCCACACAATCAAATATAGCTAATAGTCATTTTGGGGTCCGCAACTTGTATGTTTGAATATTTAGTGGAGGAGGTGCATCTGGTGGGGCCCGCACATATAAGGGGAATTGTATGCATATGTAAATTTGAAAATACAAAGCATATACAAGCCTGATATACAAAGCGCCATGCATATGCAAAGGAGTTGCAGAATGAATTTTTGAATGCCGATTCAGGTGCCAGGATGCAGTGATATATACACAGATGCAAAAGTGATATATATAGGTATTTGACCAAATCTTTGACCGCCTATATCTCCTCCATTTTGGCAAATTTTGACCTACTGTAAGAGGCAAAGATGCATGTTTTTGTCCCCTCTTTCTTTTGGTAGGGTTTTCAGGATCTTTTTGTCACTTTTCAATTTTCAGATCTGGAGTTGCATATTTTGGGACGACTGGACGTTTCAGCAACTTCTTGAATGAGATGTAGATAGTTTTTGCATTCATTTCTACAGGTATGGAAGCTGCTCGCATTCATGATCAAAATATCTCCTCACTAATGCGTTGGCTAAAGATTGGTGATGAGTAAGCAGCTGTAATAAAGACTCTAAATATCTCCCCATCCGCCCAGTTCCAGATTTCGACACCATTACTGATGCAGCTGGATAGTCATCAAATGAGATATTTTTCTATGACAGCTTTTAGAGCAAATTTTGTAACCGACCTAGGATAGTTTGGAATTCTATATATATGCATTCAAATGTTGTAAATAAGGTTGGAAATTTTTTGGCATCCTGGTCTTTCTGTTTCCAAATAGAGTTTTCATATACTGTAACCTTGCCTCTCTATCAAATATATGCAAGTTATTTTTACCTCTTTACTAATTTTTCTGGTTCTATGTGAATCTACATATGGTTTATCTGTGAATGTTGTATTCCTCTCAATCATATTGCTTCTCGCCTCTGCTAGAGTCATCTAACCTATGTATGCCTACTTGCCATATTCTGATTGTGTTGTGCATCCTTCAGTTCTCTGGAAGTTTCTTTAAATCTGTCTAGTGTATCACCCTTTTATGTTTTCAAGCTTTTATTCATTTTCATTACAAGTATTCTCTCTCCCTTTTCCCCCCAAAATTTAGTAGTTTCAAGTGATAGCTAGACAAGGAAGCTGGCCTTCTCCAGAGGTTTGATCTCATTTAGAAAAGTCCCACACTTAGAGATCATTCCCATGTTATTCCAGTTTGTAGAGGTTTCACAACTGTATGCAAGGGTGCAACACTAGGTGATAACAATAGTATCGAGCCTATTGAGGGTTTAGCAATAGGGATAGCATTTAGGGTTTAGGGATGAGGGATTAGAGTTGAGGGATGACGGATTAGGGTTGAGGGTTGAGGTATTAGGGTTTAGGGATAAGGTTTAGGGTTGAGGATTGAGGGATTAGGGTTTAAGGTATAGTGTTGAGAGTTTAGGGTTGATGTATTAGAGTGAAGGGTTGAGGGATTAGGATTTGACATTGAGGGTTGAGGGTTGAGGCTTTAGGGTTTAGGGTTTAGGGATAGGGTTGAGGGTCGAGGGATCAAAGTTAAGGGTTGAGGGATTAGGGTTTGATGTTGAGGGTTGAGGATTGAGGTTCGAGGGTCAAGGGTTTAGGGATAGGGTTGAGGGTTGAGGGATTAGGGTTAAAGTAGAGTGTGGACGGTATAAGGATTAGGGATAGGGTTGGAGGGTTTAGGGATAAGGGATTAGGGTTTAAGGTATAGTATCGAGCCTGTTGAGGGTTTAGGAATAGGGATAGCATTTAGGGTTTAGGGATGAGGGATAAGAGTTGAGGGATGATGGATTAGGGTTAAGGGATTAGGGTTTAGGGTTTAGGGATAAGGTTTAGGGTTGAGGGTTGAGGGATTAGGGTTTAAGGTATAGTGTTGAGGGTTTAGAGATAGGGTTTAGGGTTGATGGATTAGAGTGAAGGGTTGAGGGATTAGGATTTGATGTTGAGGGTTGAGGGTTGAGGCTTTAGGGTTTAGGGTTTAGGGATAGGGTTGAGGGTCGAGCGATCAGAGTTAAGGGTTAAGGGATTAGGGTTTGACATTGAGGGTTGTGTACATTAAAGTTTGAGGGTTAAGGGTTTCGGGATAAGGTTGAGGGTCGAGGGATTAGGGTTAAAGTAGAGTGTCGAGGGTATAAGGATTAGGGAACATTGTCGACACATTCAAAAACTCTTCCGCTGATCTCACTTCTCTCACTGATAGCTCAACACTATGCTCCAATCGTCGGTATGACCTTTACCATCGGTGAGCTTGAGAAGCACTCCGCCGATACGCTTGGGCTGATGCGCTGATGATCCTTCTCTTCTTCAGTGTGATGAATGCTATCGGTGGGACTCACTTTAGAGTCACCGATACACCGTTTCCTTCTGATGGATCAGTGTAAGATACCCCTTGTCTCTTTGATACCTTCTTTTTTGAGATCTCCTTTCACTTTTCCCCGATACCCCTCTGATTGGCCTAAAACTGTTGATTGGTGTAGGTTTCAAAAGCTCCTCCGAGAGGCTTGTTACACCGATGATACTAGAGGTGAGATATAGAACATGAGCTAATGGAACTAGAGGTGAGATATTGTAAAGGTGTTATCGAAGGTGAGATAGGTAAAATATTTATGGATCAATCTATAGCAGGACAAAATGTGAGTGCGTTATAATGCACTTGCATTTTGTCCTGCTATAGAAACGATAAAAAAGTGTTGACCCCCGTGATCCAGGCCCACATGCTCTATTTTCATAATGATTCTGCACATGCTCCAACAAAAAAGAAGTGATTTCATGCTGTTGGGAAGTTCACATGCACATTTTACACATTCTACCACATTTGCATGATCTTTCCACCACCTTTTCTACTTTGCCAACTTGAGGAGGAAATAACATAGTTTTCACACCAAGTTTGATATATATCTATTCAAGTTTCAATTTTTGTAGTGTTGCAATGTTAATTGTGATTCAATTTTAGGAATTTAACATTATAGATTGGTTAATAGTATTGTTGTTAGTAATTATATTTGAGTGTTATTCAATTTAACATTGAAAAGGAAGCAAGTGGTGAAAAACTCAAATTGTTGAGGAGTTTGATGCAAGAAGAAAAAAACACTACATAATTGGGTACTCTCTCCATTCGAATCTTCATTTTTTAGGTATGTCAAGTCTTTACATGCATGTTCTTTACATTTCCCTTAATTCTATTTGAATTACTTTATCATGCTTTATCATACATGTTTAAAATAGACACATTCCCAATCAAGAAAGCAACCTACAATCTCACATGATGCCATGTATATTTTCCACACTTGGGCTCTTTAATAATTATGTGTAATAAATAAACCTTAACATACCATGATGTCAAACTATACAAGAATAAATCCTTACAACATAATAAAAAGACAATCCCACTATTATCTTGTATTCATTTCTTAGGAACTAATATTGGTCTCTTTATCATGCTACAGATAGATTCTCTGTCATGCCGAGGAAATGATCAAGAATTAAACCAACACAGGAAGAGATAGAAGCTAAGAATGTAAAGAAAGTAGTGGCTATGAGGGAACTTCATGAGAAGAGGAAATTGGACATGATAAATGAAGACATGCCAATTGAAGAGGAACCACAACCATCACAAAGAGATATAGTATTGGCGACACAAAGAGAACGAATGCAAAAACTTCGTGTTATGAGAGATTTGAATACCATAGTTGGAGACACGTCCTCTACCACAAGTCAACATGTAGGGACACCATCTACCACATCTCAAGTTGAGAGTACATCATCACTCACATGTGATGAAGGAGGTATGCCATCATTCCCACCTCAACCTCAAGGTATGTCATCTATTCCATCTTCAATTGAAGGTATGCCATCTAGCCCATCTCATTTAAATATTGATGAAATTCTTAATGTTGAGATGAATTTACCTAACTTAACACCACCTAGAATTTTGCATAGAAAGCCAAAGTATTTGATTGATATTGATGAGAATATTTTGCAGCCAATGGAAGGTAAGATTCCAAAATGCACTTGTAGAAGATATGCTCATAAGATTTGGAGATTGTTCTTTGAAAAGTTAAATGAGACTGCAAGATGTCAACTATTCATTGAAATGATGCGAAGTATAAAGTATAGGTCCATTATGAAGATTCTTGGGTTGAGAACATCAGAGGCTTCAAGTGAAAAATCTATTGTCAAGAATCTAATGAGTGCATATGAGAGTGTGGGTAACACCTCATGCACAAAAGATAGTAATGTAACATGGCATGTGATTACATCGACTATAGCAAGCAGTCAAATGAGGAAAGCTCATCTGATTAGAAAGATGAGTCAAGAATTGAGAATTAATAGGAAAACTTTATCAAGAGTCATTGGAAGACGCCAAAGAATTGATGGCACTAATGCCAATGAATTATGGGCGTTCTTGGGGAGACTACCACGAAAAGATAAACCAATTGTTGAAGCATTGAGATCACTAATTGAAGACTTTTGGAAGAATTACACAAGGGTATCTCCAAATCAAAGGGATGTGGTAAGAAGGAGAATTGGTAGTCAAAACCGTGAGCCACATCCAAAGCATTTTTTGGATGAGACTCAAACACAGTTTTATGGTAAATTTCTAGAGAAGTATCCTCAAATTAAAATTTGTCAAAGATATTTTGAAATGCTAAAACCTTTCTATGTCAAGATAAATCACACACGCACTACTTGTTGTTGTAGATTACATATCGAATTTTTTAACCATTTTGATGTTTATAGGTCTATATGTTTAGATATGCATACTAACAATGTTTTGTAGGGTTGTGCCATATGTGCCCCACCAACATCTTCAAGAGACTTCATATCAAGAATTTTATGTGAAAGAGAGGAAGGTCAAATATTCTACAAGAAATTATGCTTGCATGGCACATGTCATCATTGCGGTGGCTTGCAACATTTGCCAATATGTGAACATATGGAAAGAACACATGTGGTTGGAAACAAACTAGTAGAGTTTGGCAAGTATAAAACAGTGGAATACAATACAAAAGATGGTAAAGAAGCAAAGAGGTGTGAATCGTTTATTGAAAAGATTCCAATGTATTAGTTTATGCCTATATTTCGTGATAGCATAGTGTATGAGTATGCAAGACATGCCCATAGAGCTCAATGGTTGGACTTGCAATTCAAGTTATGCAAGGACACATTTCCGGTTGATAGCATTGTTTCAGTCATTGACTTTGCAGAGAACTACAGTCTACAGCCACAGCGTGAGGTGCAATCACAATATTACAACTCCACACAGGTTTCTATATTTTTGCACATCGCATTCATTCATGCGAATGATAGTACAGAGGATAACAGAAAGATCATAAGGGAGTATAATTTCTATAGTAGTGATGATCACACGCATTCTACGGAGTTCGTGCAAGGTTGCTTTCAGGTGTTCTACAATGATTTGGCTAGAAGGGGCATATCGTTTAGTCAGCATATCATATGGTCGGATAACTGTGCGTCACAATTCAAGAACTCACAGAATTTCTATTGGCTAAGTAGGAGGCATAATTTTATAGGTGTTCAGCATATGTGGAACTTTTGTGAGGCCAGGCATGGAAAGGGGGAGCATGATGGTGCATGAGCATGTATCAAAAGAGCCATAGCACGAGAAGAGTTAAAGTATAAAGACAATGCAAAGTTGACAGATGCAAAATCGATTGTCGAGTGGTGTAATGCTTCCATGGGTCTAGGTAATGAAGGTAAGTCTTCAGTTCATAGATTTTTTTGGTTGGTAGATGATACTAACATTGTACCATATGAGGACTGTTCTACACTGATAGAATCAAATGAGATGCACTCTTTCATTAGCTCAATTGTAGGTTCATGGAGTATCCATACGCAAAAAATGTCATGCTTTTGTTCTTCCTATACAATTCAAGTCTAGGATGAGTGCGGGTCAAAGGAGTGGGTTGACGAATGGCAGTTAAGTTATATTAGCCCACTTGACACGTATCGACCCCCGACGGCACTAGAACTAACACAAATGGAATCATCAGTTGACTTTGACCACATATCAGATTTAGTTCAACCAAGTAATATAGGGCACGTATATGCATCTAATTTCATCTAGTTCAACCAGGTAATGTCATCTTACTTTGTAGTGTTTTTGTAATGTTGACTTATGTCATCGTCTTGAGGCCAAAAAGAAATTGGAGGCCCCAGTTATAGATGGAGAAAACATCGAATACCCTACAGGCTCAGTGGTTATTACTAGAACATGGCTTAGAAGGTACCCACATAAGAGTGTTAATGTTTGGCTATTTCAAGACTTTGACACACATTGGAAGATTCTTCATTACTCAAACCTTGTCGTGGCATCTAATGTTCATTTGATAAAGTATTGGGGTAGACCTTTGAACAAAATCTTGTGGAAGGTGTGTGAGTCTGACCATGAAGCAATACTTGACACAATAAAGAGTAGAGAAGACCCGAATGGTTCATTGGATTAATTTGTAAGTATTCACAATGATTTTGTAAAGTCATGTTACATTGAGTTGTAAGTATGCACATTAATTTGTAAGGTTTGTCTTTTTTTATTTCCTACTGCATTTTTACATATATACACATTTTTACATCATCACGTAATGCATTTTTGGTTTCCTACTTCTAATAGGACCAAACTGATAGTTCCAATGCATCCAGATGGGTACGTTTAGGCTAGGCATTGTTCTAGTTTTCACCCAAACATGTCGAAACAGTCTGAGCTACATTGTACCGACGATATCCCTGAAGAGTCCAAAGTACAAAAAGGAAGCAATCTTTGACGAGATTTTACTCAAAAACTGTCACTTAGAAACATTCCATCTAAGGAAACTCAATCACATAGAGTGCCTCTACAATAACCTCTCTTAGTTTTTTATATATCTGAGGCATTTGCCCGTGGTGAAAGGTTTTCTGCTGCCCCAAAAATTGTCAGAAGGAGGCAGTGTAAAGTTGCAAAGGGGTTTAACTTTCATCCTACTCCTAATGCAACCAAACTAACTATTCCAACGTGTCTGGATGGGTACATTTACGCTAGGCATGGTCCTATTTTTCACCCAAACATGTTGAAACAGTCTGAACTACATTATACCGACGATATCCCTGAAGAGTCCAAAGTGCAAAAAGGTAGCAATCTTTGACAAGACGTTACTCAAAAACTATGTCACTTAAAAACATTCTATCTAAGGCAACGTGATCATGTAGAGTGCCTCTACAATAACCTCTCTTAGTTTTTTATATCTCTGAGGCATTTGCCCGTGGTGAAATATTTTCTGCTGCCCCAAAAATCGTCAAGAGGCAGTGTAAAGTTACAAAGGGGTGTAACTTTCATCCTGCTCCTCATGCGACCAAACTGACTATTCCAACACATCCAGATGGGTACATTTACACTAGGCATGGTCCTTTTTTTCACCCAAACATGTTGAAACAGTCTGAGCTACATTGTACCGATGATATCCCTGAAGAGTCCAAAGTGCAAAAAGGTAGCAATCTTTGACGAGATGCTACTCAAAAACTGTGCCACTTAGAAACATTCCATCTAAGGTAACGTGATCACGTAGAGTGCCTCTACAATAACCACTCTTAGTTTTTTATATCTATGAGGCATTTGCCCATGGTGAAAGGGTTTCTGCTGCCCCAAAAATCGTCAAAAGGAGGCAGTGTAAAGTTGCAAAGGGGTGTAACTTTTGTCCTGCTCCTGATGCGACCAAAATGACTATTCCAATGCGTCTGGATGGGTACATTTACACTAGGCATGGTCCTTTTTTTCACCCAAACATGTTGAAACAGTCCAAGCTACATTATACCGACGATATCCCTGAAGAGTCCAAAGTGCGAAAAGGCAACAATCTTTGACAAGATGTTACTCAAAAACCATGTCACTTAGAAATATTATGTCTAAGGCAACGCGATCACATAGAGTGCCTCTACAATAACCTCTCTCAGTTTTTTATATCTCTGAGGTGTTTGCCCATGGTGAAAGGTTTTCTACTGCCCTAAAAATCGTCAGAAGGAGGTAGTGTAAAGTTGCAAAGCATTGGTAAGAAATCCTCAATACTCAAACACTCCAATGAACTGAAGCAACTTATTCTTAGGCACAAATTTAAGGGTAGACAAGGGAAAAATGGCACCTAGATGACTTGGTGCATTTCTATGACTTCATTCACATGTTTAAATGTTTGAGAAACTCTCCTTTACTAAGCACTTGTCCTCATGTCAATGTTAAGCTTTATACCTCCTAGGCGCTCAATTAGATGATGTCATTAGATACAACTTACCCTTAGGTGCCAATGTAGCTTCTTCAATCCATCACACTTCTAGGTGCTCAAATTTGAGGTCTTGGACTTGTATCTTATTCCTAGGCGCAATTGGATGATCTTCCTAGATCTAGGCACTCATGATGGTGGGAAATTACATGAAGGGTCTATTGGCAAGAGACACTATATGGATTCATGGTTGTTGTCATTGATGGCAACAAAGGTCATCCCACATATCCGCAAGTCATGGTGTGTCTCTACCAGAAGTCAGAATGAAGACTGTTGTGGTCCGGTGAACAAGAATAGAGCATGTGGCAAGGTCCGACAGATTGGTCCGGATCTCTCAGAGGAAGTGTCTTGGTGCAGTGCAGATTTGGGGAAGTCAAAAGGACTACCTTGAGTACTATATTCCAAGGATTTAGCCTCCGGTGATGGACAAGAAAGAAGATATGAATAGTTGAGTACCAGATTCCTGAAAGACAGTGAGAACAGAGGAAGAACTAACTGATAGAGTATCAGACTATTTTTCAGATGTGTTATTGTTGATGGTAAAGGTTGTGAAGGCATGAATCATGTTTGGCAAACATGATTAATGATATCTACAAGTATATGCTTGATTTGCATTGCTTGATATGCAAGGATTCAACCGACAGAACAAAGTTTGTGAGAAGATAGACTATTCCGGGTGCTGACTAGAAAGATAATGAAATCACCAGTGCGGATATAAATAGAGGATGGATTTTGTTGTGAGAAGTGTAGTTGAGTTATGTGGTATGTGAACAAGTGCAGAGCAGAGCAGAAGTAATAAGAAAGATCCGGTATGTGAAAGGAAAGCAGAATAAAGAGCAGAGGAAAGATGAAGTGCAGCAGATCGGTATACTGAGCCTAACCGGAACTAAACTCCAGCATATGTAGATGCTTCCAATCAGTTCAAGTATTGTATAACATTCTTTTGTAGATAGTGTGTCTCCTTGTAGGCAGTGTGCCTCTTTGTGAGCAGTGTGCTCGGGCAGTGAGCCCTAATTAGCAAGTGCCATTTTGTAATTCCTTATTCTTCTAACAGAGAATAATCTTTGGGTTAATCACCTCGTGGTTTTCTCCCTTAACCAGGTTTCCACGTTAAAAATACTGTGTCATGTGTTTCTCATTTCATGGTAATGTTTGTTTGTTTGATTCAATGCTGCTTTGATTAATAAGAAAGTTTAAAAGAAGAAATAATTAGGATAACTAATTCACCCCCCCTCTCAGTTATCAACAATTGGTATCAGAGCTAAGTTCCTCCTAATAGAGCCTAACAGCTTGAGGAAGATCTAGGAGTTCAAATGGATGCATATGGTTTAAGGGAGCAACTCAAGACTGCCCTTGAGGATCTTGAATAGTCAAACTCTGAAGTCAATGAATTAAAGGAAAGACTCAAATAGGCTGATGAATTCATGAGAGAACTAAAGGACAAATTAAGTCTCTCTATGAAAAAGAGAAAGGAGCTGCTCCAACAATTGGCAAGACAAAGTGAAGAAAGCAATACAAATAAAGAATTGACTGAGAAAACCAAGTTATGTGAAAAATTATCAAAAGAAGTCATTATGTTAAGACATGAAATGGAATCAGGAACTATAAAGTTTACTCAAGAGATTGAAGAAAAAAGAAAAGCAGAAGACAATCTAAGACAATCTCTTAAAGAGAAATCAGAAGAATGCCACCAGATGGACAGGATTATCAGACATCTTGAATCTGATCTTGAAGATGCCAAAGATAATGAAGAAAAACTTGAGGATCAAATTGTCTCTCTCAAAAGAGATCTTCAAATAGCAAATGAATATAAAGAAAAATTCAAGATAAGTTCTACCCAACTTGAAGTACTTCTTGGAAGTCAAAAGAGGATAGATGACAAGTATGGTTTGGGATATGAGAAAGGAGAAAGCTCCGGATCCGGTCAAAAGAATTTTGGATCAAAAAATCCAAGGAATAGGCCCAGAAGACCTCTGGTAAGACAGCCCAATGCTCAAAGATATCCATCCTTCAATGGATACTGCCACAGCTGCAATCACTTTGGTCACAAAGCTAATCAGTGCAGAAAGAGAATGAATCAAATTAATTCATCCTTCCCCGGACAGTGCTTTAACTGCAAAAGGTATGGACACAGGTCCCATGAATGCAGAAAAATGCAAATAAACAAATCATTCAATGGTAGATGCTTTGCATGCAATAGAGTAGGTCATATGGCTAATCAATGCAGATCAAGAGGTTATCAGTCAAATATGCAAAGAAATGTTATTTGCCAAATCTGTAATAGGTCCGGTCATAATGCAAAAGTTTGCAGAAGCAAGAATCAAGACAAAAGAGGTCCGGTGTATAATCAGAATCAAGACAAGGGCAAACAAAAGATGAATGCGGATGAAGTTAGGAATCAGATGAACAAGATTTGGGTGAAGAAAAGTTCAGAGAACATAGAAATTGGATCCGCACCAGACTCTGGTGCTGATATTCCTTCCGGAAATGAAAAAGTGAGCTCTGGCTCAGGGGGAGACTCAAAGAAAATCATGTTCCCCTAGCCAATCAAGTGGTGCCGGATGTGGCACAAGATGCGGAGTAAAGGGTTTAAAGATACATGTCTTGAGATGATCCAGATAAGATTTTAGAGGTCCGCATGAAGATGTAAAGAAGTTGTGATCGATCAAGTAAGACCTGTTTCGGGAGATGCTCAGGAATGACAGAGGATTACAAAAGGGTCCGGAGAGATCCGGAAGTGCATTATCTTATTCTGTGGATTGGACAGAGTGTTTGGGATATTCTTGTAATGTGTCATCTTGATTTGTTCATGGTTGGAAGATCCGCATGATGTTCATAGATCAGGACTGATCTGGTACTCCAAATAAGGCAAACCAGAACAATCTAGGTCAAACATTTATTGCAAACAGATATTAGGGTTTGTGAAACAATATAAGGGATTTCTCAATAATCACTTGATCATTCCACACCCAAGAAGAAGCGAAAAGTGGAGCTCTGCAACAAAATTCATCAAGTTCACCGAAGATCACTTGCAGAAGTTACTACATACAGAAATCAATCCAACCACTCCGTATAACCAAAGGCGCATAAGGTATTTTCCGTTTTCAATATCTCACTGCAAATCTTTGAAAAATGGCTACTCTGAATATAGTTAAGATCTCTGATAGACCTCGCCCCACATTCAAGAAACATCCATACAAATCTTTGGAGGTAGATCCACTAGGAGCCTTCTCTAGTGTTCCGCATGGTGTATTGCATACGGAGGACATTAGGGTTTACATTCATGCAAATTTTGAAGACTTTGGGGATTCAAAATTGATGGATATCTATCACAAATAGTTGATAGACGACTCCTTTGAGATTAAACCACAGTACAAAGCCATCCGGGATAAGAAATTTGCACAGTGCATCCATTTCCCCTATTTTGAAGAAGATGAATGGGTCTAGTATGTACTAAGCAGAGTGCATGACAACTTTCTATGGTTGAACAAGCCCTTCAAGATCACCAAAGATGCAATTAGGGCTGTAACCAGTCTGCACTCATCCGGTGGATTACCTGTTCTCAAGTCTATCAAAAATCAGACAGTTAGTGATGCAACTGGATCTAAGTTTGACAAGAGAGCTATGACAGTTGAAGACATCACTGAACCGGATGTCAAATTTGCATCTATGATAATTGGTTACAGGATCTATCACTCCAGTAGGGAAAATTCACTACCGGGAACTGCAATTTACATAGCCTATCAAATGCTAAAGGAGAATGCAAACTATGACTTGTGTGAGCTTCTTGTAAACCAACTTTTTGAAAATCTACAGAAGATCAAGAAGGACAAGAAAAACTCCTTCAAGTATGGCAATTTGATCCTTTATCTATTCTTTTATTACATGAATGAGCTTCCCAGATCCAGTGGATGGATATGGCAGAATGACAGACCGGTTGCCATCCAAATCAGAGATTATTTACATGGACTTGGGGATGCTAAAGCAAGAAAAACAGCTCTATGGGGATATTTCAAGAACTTCCAAAGCATGATGCATGCAAGAGAAAGAATACCCCAATCCCTTGTTGAAAAGTACAAAGACACAGTATGCTTTATGGTAGAAATAGATCAGTGTCTAATGGAGGTAGTAGAACCAAGAACTGTGTGGATCATGCCCATGGGGTATGAAGTGGATGAACAGATAGTGGAGCTGCATGTTCAACACATGCTAAGTCAGCCTAAAGATCCAAAGGCAGAAAGGTTCAGAACATTTGAGGAACTAAGTATAAAAATTCATGTTGAACTCAGAGAACCGGAGATCAAGAGGAAGGTCAGAAAAGAAGTAGAACACATAGCATAAGGCCTTGGAATCTCCATGGAAGCACTTGATGCTCATCAGAAGAAGAAGAAGGAAGGGGATGAGAAAGAGAAGAAGAGGGCAGAAAAGAAAAGTGAAGAAAGTGTTCCGGTTGAAACTTCCACCCAGACCAGATCATCAAAAAGATCTGCACCTCCCACAACCAAAAGCTCAAAACCGGAAGTCCAGGCATCTGGTAAAAGATCTAAGACAAAAGCCACAAGGGCTTATGAAAGCCAAAAAGATGAAGAGGAAACTGAGTCAGATGAGGGAATAAAAGAAATAAAGAAGCAGAAGAAGAAAGGATCCGGTAAACCCTCCACAGGCCAAGACAAGGAAGAAATGGCAGAGGTATTTGTTGAAAAGCCCACCCTGTCTCTAGAGAGTGTAATCAAGTCAGTCACGGTGGATGGAAACCTTCAACCAATGACTGCATTCTATGATGACTACAATGAGGCTGACCAAAAGATTCTGCAGGAAGCCACAGTCAAGTATCTGAACATATACAATAAGGCTTTCATTGAGATCATATCTCTAATTCCTAAAAGCCTAGAAAAGGAATTAGAAATAAGAAAGAATAATGCTCAGGCAAAAGATCTTGAGATCTGGGAGCAAATAGCTATTCAGCTATATCCTCAAATTGATCCCAAGACAATGAACATAATATTCAAAGACTGCAAAGATGAGTTTAGGAGTAAAGCAAGAATGAATCAACTCATGCTTGGTGAGACTAACAAGGTGGCCATAGAGATAGAAGAGATCCTCCGGAAGGCCTTCAAAAGGTTTAATCTTCCTGTTGTAGAGGACTTAGGTGCAGAAACAGCTGTGGACTTGGAATCATCTGCTTCGGAAGAAGTGCCCCTTGAACAAACTAACATCTCTTCTTCGGCTTCTCCTACAGTCTCCGGATCCCAAGAAGAAGAGAAATTACAGGAGAAAGAAGCAGCAGTAAAAGAAAAAGAGGTTGACAGCACCAAGGATGCAGAGAAAGAGAAGATTCCAACAGAGAAAACCACAACTGAAAGTGGGAAGAATGTAAAGACTCTAAAGGACAAAACTGTAGAAGAAAAGAAACATCTGTCTCCGGCAAGAGACACTGCACAAACTGTTCAAAAGTTTCTGAGCCAAGAAACAATAGAGATTGATGAACCGGAGCTTCTAAAAGGTCCATTCAACTTTGACTCCCTCTCTCCGGTACAGACAATGAAGATAGCTACATTTGCAAATGCTAAGGCAAATGAAAAACTCCTAAAGTCTCATATGGAAGACTATGAGTTGATAGAGGCTGCTTCTGGAGTGCTTGAAAAGATTATGCCATCAGTCCAGATAGATCTGACAGCCTCCTCTTCTGGTAATCTCAAAACCTTAGTCAGCAGTGTTGATACACATTTTGATTCTCTAGAAAAATCAGCTGAAGAAAAGGTCCGGAAGGAATTTTTGGACAAAAGATTTTCAGAAGTACTAGGATTAATCTCTAATGATAGGAGAAATATGAGTATTGGAATAAAGAGCTTAGAAAATGCTCTTAAGGATGGCGGTGACATTTACAAATTTTGTATCTCCTGGTCAAAGGCAACAGTAGAAATTGATAAGAAAATAAAAGCGGAACAGGACAAACTACAAAGTTTGTCTCAAAGTTTTGATCCTCTTTCTTCCTCCATAGTAAATCAAGAATGTCAAACTATTGCAATCACAAATGCAATAAAGAACTTTGAGAAGGAAAGGAAGAATATAACTAACCGGATGGGAGAACTTAGAAGGATTATAATCCTTAAGTTAGAAACTATGCATGAGGCCATCAGTGATGCTCAGACTACCGCCCAAACAAATGATCCGATAGATCTCAAAAGGGTAGAAGCCTTTGCATTTTTGTTAAGTGGTCACATTTCCATTTTGGACAAAATGAAGCAAAGTTGGGCTACAGAACTGGTCCAATTGAAGACATCCTTTGCAGACATTCTTCAGTTTATGTGAGTATGTAAATATATGGCTATGTATAGTAAATTTTTGAAAATTTTGGTGTGCGGACCCTACCCTTTGCCATTGATGTCAAAGGGGGAGTGAGGAGTAGTGAAAAATGAGGAATCCAACTAAGGGGGAGTTTTGGAAATTGTATATAAAGTTAGAGCATCAGCCAAGGGGGAGCATAGTGTAAACACTTAGTCATTTTTTCACTAAGTGTTGCCATCAATGCCAAAGTGGGAGATTGTTGGCAAGAGACACTATATGGATTCATGGTTGTTGTCATTGATGGCAACAAAGGTCATCCCACATATCCGCAAGTCATGGTGTGTCTCTACCGGAAGTTAGAATGAAGACTGTTGTGGTCCGATGAACAAGAATAGAGCATGTGGCAAGGTCCAACAGATTGGTCCGGATCTCTCAGAGGAAGTGTCTTGGTGTAGTGTGGATTTGGGGAAGTCAAAAGGACTACCTTGAGTAGTATATTCCAAGGATTTAGCCTCCGGTGATGGACAAGAAAGAAGATATGAATAGTTGAGTACCAGATTCCTGAAAGACAGTGAGAACAGAGGAAGAACTGACTGACAGAGTATCAAACTATTTTCTGGATGTGTTACTATTGATGGTAAAGGTTGTGAAGGCATGAATCATGTTTGGCTGAAATGATTAATGATATCTACAAGTATATGCTTGATCTGCATTACTTGATATGCAAGGATTCAGCCGACAGAACAAAGTTTGTGAGAAGATAGACTATTCCGGGTGCCGACTAGAAAGATAATGAAATCACCAGTGCGGATATAAATAGAGGATGGATTTTGTTGTGAGAAGTGTAGTTGAGTTATGTGGTATGCGAACAAGTGCAGAGCAGAGCAGAAGTAATAAGAAAGATCCGGTATGTGAAAGGAAAGCAGAATAAAGAGCAGAGGAAAGATGAAGTGCAGCAGATCAGTATACTGAGCCTAACCGGAACTGAACTCCAGCATATGTAGATGCTTCCAATCAGTTCAAGTATTGTATAACATTCTTTTGTAGACAGTGTGTCTCCTTGTAGGCAGTGTGCCTCTTTGTGAGCAGTGTGCTCGGGTAGTGAGCCCTAATTGGCAAGTGCCATTTTGTAATTCCTTATTCTTCTAATAGAGAATAATCTTTGGGTTAATCACCCCATGGTTTTCTCCCTTAACCGGGTTTCCACGTCAAAAATACTGTGTCATGTGTTTCTCATTTCATGGTAATGTTTGTTTGTTTGATTCAATGCTGCTTTGATTAATAAGAAAGTTCAAAAGAAGAAATAATTAGGATAACTGATTCACCCCCCCTCTTAGCTATAAACAGGGTCACCTAAGTCTAATTTGACTTTGTATTTGATATTTTATGACCCCAATTGACTAGGAATGGCTCAATTTCTAAAGTGCTGACTCAATAATGTAAGTTTAAGGTCTTTTCCTCCTAGGCACCAATTAATGAGTTCACTAGATGCAATTTCTCCTTATGGTGCAGGAGCACCTTGACAAATTGAGACTTCCATAAGAGTTGAATTAAATTTGAATGGTTCAATATTGTAATAAGATAAATTATGTCATATTTCATTTGATGAAGTCATTAGGAAGGTTAAATGTTCAAGTTTTGTCTTCTTTTGCAAAATGGGAAAAGTTATCTTTAAAAAATGCAACAATGTAAAAACTTGGAAGGTGAAGAGTCTTGTGGCTCTTGATTCATTCCTAGGAAGTTAGAAACTGAAAAGACATGTCTAATTCCTTTAAAAAGTCCTTGTAACCTTTAGAAACTTGTGGGTGATTAAATTCAAGAATTGGAACAATAAAGAAGACTATTTTTTTAAGGCATTTCTACAGAAATTTGTTGTTTTCTTGCATGGTACAGCCTAGTAAGGGTAGGAGGACATTTATTTTTGATTTAAAATGAAATTATATTCAATCACCCTCCATTTCCTTTTTGTCTCACCGAATTTGGTGTAATATTGAGGAAGTTATGACCGTTTTAGTGACTGCAATTTCTAGAATTCTCCTATAACAGTCCTGTTGCAGCATTTGGTACGGTTCTGTACGGATAGATACAGGGGAAAGCCATATATGGTTGGAAATAGGATTGAGTTACCTTTCAAACTCATCTAGTAGGACGTCTTAACTTGATTCCTAGAGGAATATATCACATTTTTTCTAAAACTGCTCTGTTAACTTGGTTTTTGGGGCCTAGAAAGGGGGTTTTGTCTTTAAACATGCAAATGAGCAAACCACTAGTTGAAACCTTGAAAATCCTTTTTTAATCCTTTCCTAAGAATTTTTTTAGGTTTGGAGTGATGGGGATAAATATTTAATAGGGTTCCTTTGTAAAGTGGGTGGATTAGGCCCTACGGGAAGACAGCCGGGTTGTTAGGACAGTCATATTTCGTCTAAAACAATAGTATATAATTTTGAAATATGTTAAAGAAATCAATAGAGGGTACTCAGATCCGTCAATATTTTTGGAAGTACTTTGGGAAAGTTTGGATAAAAGTGCAAGTTTGTCACTGAACAGGGCTACTAGGATTAAGCCTAGTCAAGTGGAATTGTCAAGAACCAATCAAATTGGTTTGTGAGACCTGTTGAATCTTGTTGGTAGGGGTAGCTTGAGACCCTAGAAGATGCAATATTTCATCTGAGAAGTTGGAACCCTAAGTTGAGCCCTTTGGAGGAGTTTAAGGCAAAAGGAAGACTAATGAAGTCTTATTGGTGGAAGCCACAAACCATTGAAATCTTTTGTTTCTATTAAATCATCTCATAAGTCCTGACACCTCTGCATCAAATTGGTATCAAAGCTAGCAAAAACTCTGGGAGGAGATAAATAATATGTTATGTTGGTGACCATTATTTGCTAAGTTGTTCAGTTGCAGGTGCTTGGTCCATCTAGCTGCAAAAGGATGTTTTTTGAGGTTGTGTGTGTGGGCAGACAAGATGAGGTCTGTCATGACCATTCTCCAATAGAGATTTGGCTGGAGAAGGATGCATAGAGAAACCACTAAGGAGAGAGTGGTAGGTGCATCACCAGGATCTACTGTTGGGTGAGATGAATGGTTTGGTAAGTTGGTGTTGTGAAGCAATGAAAGAGATGGATACTTGAAGAAGCACTTGATGTTGCAGCCTGAAGAGTACTCCACTGATGGGAGTAGAAGGAGCCTGAAGAAACTCTAAATTTGATAGTTTGATTTGTTGGTTGGTTGGTCACCTGTCTATGAATGAGAAGATTTGAAGCCTGAAGCTGAAGAAAATGAAGATAGAGATGCAGAGAAAGACCTTTATTACTGTTACATTTCTAAGGGACTTGGAAATTTTGTTGGTTGGTTGTATGGTGCAGGAGCACCTTGACAAATTGAGACTTCCATAGGAGTTGGATTAAATTTGAATGGTTCAATATTGTAATAAGATAAATTATGTCATATTTCATTTGATGAAGTCATTAGGAAGGTTAAATGTTCAAGTTTTGTCTTCTTTTGCAAAATGGGAAAAGTTAACTTTAAAAAATGCAACAATGTAAAAACTTGGAAGGTGAAGAGTCTTGTGGCTCTTGATTCATTCCTAGGAAGTTAGAAACTGAAAATACATGTCTAATGCCTTTAAAAATGCCTTGTAACCTTTAGAAACTTGTGGGTGATTGAATTCAAGAATTGGAACAATAAAGAAGACTATTTTTTTTAAGGCATTTCTACAGAAATTTACTATTTTCTTGCATGGTACGGCCCATTAAGGGTAGGAGGACATTTATTTTTGATTTCAAATGAAATTATATTCAATCACCCTCCCTTTCCTTTTTGTCTCATCTAATTTGGTGCAATATTAAGGAAGTTATGACCATTTTAGTGACTGCAATTTCTAGAATTCTCCTATAATAGTCCTGTTGCAGTGTTTGGTATAGTTCTGTACAGATAGATACAGGGGCAAGCCATATATGGTTGGAAAGAGGATTGAGTTATCTTTCAAATTCATCTAGTAGGAGGTCTTAACTCGATTCCTAGAGGAAGATATCACATTTTTTTCTAAAATTACTCTGTTAACTAGGTTTTTGGGGCCCAGAAAGGGGGTTTTGTATTTAAACATGCAAATGAGCAAACCACTGGTTGAAACCTTGAAAAACCTTTGTTTTTAATCCTTTCCTAAGAATTTTTTTAGGTTTGGAGTGATGGGGATAAATATTTAATAGGGTTCCTTTGTAAAGTGGGTGGATTAGGCCCTACGGGAAGACAGCCGGGTTGTTAGGATAGTCATATTTCGTCCAAAACAATAGTATATAATTTTGAAATATGTTAAATAAATTAATAGAGGGTACTCAGATCCATCAATAGTTTTGGAAGTGCTTTGGTAAAGTTTGGAGAAAAATGCAAGTTTGTTTCTGAACAGGGCTACTAGGATTAGGCCTAGTCAAGTGGAATTGTCAAGAACCAATCAAATTGGTTTGTGAGACCTATTGAATCTTGTTGGTAGGGGTAGTTTGAGACCCTAGAAGATGCAATATTTCATCTAAGAAGTTGGAACCTTAAGTTGAGCCCTTTGGAGGAGTTTAAGGCAAAGGGAAGACTAATGAAGTCTTATTGGTGGAAGCCACAAACCATTGAAATCTTTTGTTTCTATTAAATCATCTCATAAGTCTTGACACCTCTGCATCACCTTAGGTGCCAAAACTAGATAGTAGAGACAAGAGGAGGCACCTAGCATCAATTTAGGCTCTATTCATTATTTGTAAGACCTTGAATGATTAAACATGCTTGAAGTAAGCCTTTCTCTCTTGGAACTTACTCAATGATATAGATTTGTGATACTTTATCTAAGGCACCAATCTAGATCTATATGGAGGTGAAAGAGTGCCCAACATCATGAAGCTTTATACTTGGCATTTTTTATGCTTTAAATAATTATGAAGGTCTTAGGATGACTTTTCCTCTGTAGGCGCCTACTCTTAGATGTCCTTGGATGCAATTTCAATCTAGGTGCTCATGGAGGTATTGAATGACAAGCAAAGGTGCCTTAGCTTACTTAGCCCATTTCTTTGGATTTTGATGATCTTGACTCTTAAATTCCATCTAGTCTCATGCTCTTAAGCTCTCCTCTTACAAGGCACCATATTGAATGGATTTAAACTCTCTTGTTATGCTTAGGTGCCAATTCAAGGTCATTTTGAAGGCAAAGAGTGCCTAGAATCCATTTGACTTAGCTTTTAACATCTCAACAAGTTTAAGCAATGGGAGAGATCTCATCAAGGAGACCATTCAAAGGATTGTCTCATGTCAACTCTTCCTAGGCGCCAATGTGTGATTAGATGACAAGGAAAGTGCACCTAAACTCCAAACATTCAATCAATCTTCATATTCATACTTCTCTCCTTCAAGGCGCTCAAAGTGGTTAACTCATTCTTCAATTCCTTATTCTAGTTGGTTCTAAGACCTTTAGGTGCTATCATTCACCAATTCAAACCTTCAAACACTTTTAAGGCACTCAAAGTGATGTCCATCACCAATCCACTCCTTAGGCACTCAAATTTGATTGTAGAAGCAAGAAATTGCACCTAACGTTTATGTTTCTCAAGACCTCCTTTGTAAGGCGCCTTAGATGATGATCAAGGTGTGAAAATGTGCCTTTCTTGAATTTGGATTATTCCTTGATATTTTAAGGCTTTTAACACTTGTTTGCACCCTTGTATGACTACATCATCCTTAGGCACTCATTTTGAGGTGTTATTCATGTACTATGTTGCCAAGGCACCAAAATTGGTGATATGAAGCATGAAGGGTGCCTAAACTCATAATGTGTTTTCCTTGTCAAATTTTCAATGCTTAAGGTCATTTGTATCAATTCCATTCAAGGCGCCATAACTTGGGATGATCAATGGTTTGTTTTCTTCTCTTGGCGCACTTTGAGGTCTCAATCTTAGGCACTGATTTGAGTCTGTAGAGGTGGGAAAGCGTGCCTAACTCCCTAGAACAATTTTGCTCCTAGAAGTGTAAGACCCAGAGGATAAGGTATATTGAATATACTTTAAATATTTTTCAATATACCTTCCAGGATGTTTGAGATAGGTCTCAAATCCACCGGATTTAACATGTAGATTATAGAATTTAGAGGATCCACCAGATTTTAGACTTAGTCATTTTTTAGTGTTTCATGATATCAGGCTACCAGACTTAGTCATTTTCAGGATCTCAAACGTCAGGATCAAGTCATCAGAGGACTATAGGACTCAAACACCACTGACTTCATCATGCAATAAACTAAAGACATCATCAAAACTTCATGCAAAGCATCAGAGCTCAAAAAAAAGGGGGTCCCCATTCACAATGGGGCGATATGTGATTTGGTCACAACAGTATGACTTATAGAAGCCTATAGCCCCAATGTTATGTTGCTTACTAAAATTAGGTAAGACTCAATGTAATCACATAACCTCGCCTTATATGCAAGAGGAATTACATTTAATAACCACAATGGTCATCAGGTGCTCATAAGCATATGAATTTGACTATCTTATTCAAAACAACAAACATACTCTTTGCATCCCAATATGGTATAATAATAAGAAATTAAGAAATATTTTCAGTTGACCAACTTATAAAGAATATGGATCAGCATACTCATTTGAATATTTTCAATTGAGTAACTCATAAAGAATATTAATATTTTCTATTCAACATGATGATTCATTTTTTTTTAAATACAACTTTTGTCTTTTAGTTCCAAAATGAGGTTTAGGTGATACTTGAATAAGAATAGCTAGCTTATTGGATCAACAAACATCCTATGTAATACAATTGGACTTTAAATACTTGAAGTAGCCATCTACAAATATCCATTCAAACGTGGATTTATAATGCAAGTATGGATGCCATCAATAAAAAAGATTTGTATTAACCAAATATCCATATAGGCATACATCAATATCTGTCGATATAAGTATAACATATATACAAAATAGCCATATAGGCTTACAAGAATGCCATATAGGCATACAACAAAGGAACACAATAAAAAGTCATTCCCCTTTGGCTGGTGAAGAGAATAGATCACGGGTAGCCTTTGATCTTCTAGGGGATGGAGATGCGCATGTGGATGGTCTACTACGAACCCGAGGGCTGCTCCTCCTATTTAGTTCTTCCTGCATCTTTAGCTATTACAATAAAAAGTATAGACATTAATATATAGAAATTACATGTTATAAAAAATGAAACATTTAACAAAATAATCACTTACCGCTACCATATAATCTGTCTCCTCACTTGCCTCAGTAGCAAGAATAGGTCGTGGTGATGTCATGTCCTATAGAAACCATCCAGATAGAAATTAAACTTCAAATCAATAATCTTTTGATTTTTCAAAAATAAACAACTATAACAATGAATGTAAATTGAAATTTACTAATCTGCCTCATACCCCTGTTAATGCCATGGAGCTATGAATCGCAAAGGTCACACCATGCTCCATTGCCCTATGAACATCTGGAGGTGTCTCCGCAGCTTGCATGATCTAGAAATAAAACAACATTATTCAATTACAAAAACTATAATAGTGATGCAAATCATGGCTCCTAACATACACACACGTTCATCTAAACATGGAAGTACACACAATAAAGCACACAAGTCACATACAAAAATCTAGTAAGTACAATTCATTCATTAAACTATTTATTTTATTACATCCGTGAAGCTTTGAAGTCCACCACCGCTGGTAGGTGTTGCCGTGAAATCTCCAATATTAACCTATTCAACATCCAAAATCAGATATTAGAATACCATTCATATAATGATGCTATTCACATGTAATATTTATAATTGTTTACTAGTTACATACCCCGACAGTAGATGATTTAGTGTAATATGCAGGTGGAGAACCACTGAAAACTACATCAATGCTATGACCCTAAAATTTCATTAAAATCATCAAACTAAATTAGTTAATCTTGCATTTCAAAAATGAAATTTAATAAATTAAATTCAATAAACTTGCTAATATTTACCTGAGTATCAAGGCCGAAAGTCTCACTCAGGAGGGTATCTGTCATCACCATCTACTCAACTATAGATGTAGCCTGTGCACCTGCGTCCTGACTATCCATGGGGTCATAACCGTAGGTTGACCCACAAGTCTAACAAGTATGGGGTGGGACCCTACTCCTCGTACTATTCTCAACCCACTCTATGCTGTAGGACTGGCATGCTCTATAATGCTCTGGGTCAAGGCACTAATGGACTGAAGTGTATCGACCTCAACACTCTCCTTCACAATAGAAGGGATAGAAACATGCTCATGGGTTGGTCTACTGATTACTCATCTCACTGCCCACTGTGGGTCAACACGTGCCCCTAGTCTATCTTGTGCTGACCCCCCACCTCTACCCTGAAAGTCCCGCATATCAAAATAGTTTGGCACTTTATTGAGGACAAACTCGCAGTAGAGTTTCTGCAAAAAGTATTGCGGGACCTCATTATTATTGCATGGAGGATGGTCAAAAACCATCCACCACCTCTACCCAAAATTATCCCTTATCACTTGGTTGTTGCACCAATGGATAGGGAACCTCTTGCATGTAATGGGTGGAGGTTGATTTGTTTGTGGGTTTGTGAAAATGGAACACAAGTCTAATTTTGTAATTTGTAATTTTTTCACATCTTGGTATAACAGCTTGTCTGCATAATAGTTTCTAAACTCTCTCCTTTTATCCGTCCAACTAGATATTTGCTTGCTAATTGAATCTACATTTGATAACATAGATTCAAGAGTTTCAGCAAGCATGGACCTATGCAAGGTTGAAGTGGAAGGATCTTTCAATCTTGCAATTATATCTTCAATTTCTTTTTTATTGTTTTCAATTTGCCCCATTATATTTTCTTGTGTTCTAGGGGCATGTCGAGGAATGGACGGAGGAGGTTGTTGTTTCGTAGGTATTTCCTCCTCTGAATTTTGTAGATTTTGTGGATTTTGAGGAGGAGGAGGTGCATTAACATTTCCTGACAATTAATGAAATATACATCAAAAATCAACTCAAACCTACCTATTTAGAAACAAATTCAAACAAAAAAACAAATAAAACTCACTCCTTTGGCATGCTCGATGTCATGGCGGCATTTTGGCAATGAATCAGCAAGATTTTGGTGTTGAATTGTCTTTTCCAAAACGCAAGCGTGCTTCCTAGGGTTTGCAAGCCGCGGGGATAGAGGAGAAAAATAGAAATAAAATGAGATGACTAGCATTTTTTTTATTTATAGTAGTTCATAACGCGCTCGCATTATAACGTGATCGTGTTATAATGTGAGCACGTTATGGTTTGGTTTTGATGAGCCTTAGGCTCGTCATTACCAAACCATAACGCGAGCGCACTCTATTTTTTTTTTTTTTAAACTATTTGGCCACTTTTTGGCCCCCCATCTTTTTGCACTTTCCCAAGGATTCTTTTGATAATGGGGATCCTAAACTCATATAGATGTGGAGTTCATTATGGGATAGTCGATTTGGTAGATCTCACTACCTTTACTTTGAAGAGTTTTTACAAGTAAAACCTTTAATGGAGTTATTGGGATATCCCCGGGATTATAACCTATCCCCAAGGATGCAGAGATTTCTAAGACCCAAAGAAAATGACCCTAAAAGTAAAGTAGACCATAACTGGGGAGATTGGTATGCTTTCCCTGACTACACGGTGATTAGAGTTTATGGATTTGAGGGCAGCCCACATTTACTGCCCTGAATAGTTCCTAATCGGATTTCCTATCTAGAGATTATGAGGCAATTAGCAAAATCTGATGCCATACACCTCAAAAAGCATAACAAACAGTCAATCATGCCCAATGCTCTATGTTTTAGAGATTTCACAGTCGTCATGAATGAAGGGTATGAAGAAATTAATTCTAAATTGGCACAGTACAATCTTCCTATAGGTAATGAAAGACAAAATTTTGATTCAAAGGGTTTTATTCATAAATCAAAGATTTCACAAGGGCTCTCAGGATATGAACATTTATTTTTATAAGAAGATGTGATTAGAAACCATGATGAGGCCTCTACTATCAACAGAATGGGTACATTCAACAAAGTGATACTTGCTGATGAATGGAAAAGAAAACATGTCCAATCTTATTCAAAAATGTTTTGTGAAATACAGGATCCACTAGTCTGAATTGAACAATTGATTGCTCATGTAGATGAAATCATAAAAGACGTGCCCCCAGTTGTTTTTGATACAACTTATACAATCTATTCAGGAACACAAGCTGAAGACATAGAGCCTCTGGACTACGAAGCCTCACGACCTACTCCTGAAGTATGTTTTTCAGTAGATACTAACATAAGTGAAGAAGGGGAAAGTGATGAAGAAAGTGAACAAATGAAGCCAATAAATGCTCCTGAAATAGCACAATATGAGCATCCTCCTAAATTGAATGATATAAAGTTTGAAACATCAGATGAATTATCTGATTACATTAGAATCTTGGTTGCACAGAAATTTATTTCTGATGATGATTTTATCAAAACTCCTAAATTTAAGTCATTTGTCTATGAATACAGGGGTAAAAAGATGAGAGAAAAAATGCAAGATGTCACTTCTGAACAAGAGGCTACTGCTTTGGATGAATTAAAAAGGGAAGTTGATAAAGAGATGGAGTCCATCACTCTCGAAAGAGGAAGGGAGTTACTTCAAGAAGCCAAAGTATTGCTCTTGTCAGGGTGGGATATGTGTTCAGCAATTGTGTTTGATAGCTTCAGGAAGAGAGAAGACAAAACAATGAACTTGATAGAAGAAGCCAGTGATAAGATATACTTAGGATTAGTGTATAATGCAGATGAAGCCACTCTACTCATTTGGTCACTTTACCCACAGGATAAGAAACCAGCAATTGCTAACAATTTAAATCAAATGTTTGGTCATCTCTTAGTCAAAAGGCTAGGGGATACTAACCCCATGGAAACAACAGAGCTCAATATTAATGTAGCAATATTCAATAAGGCACAAGTTGAAAAATTGCTTAAAGAAAATGATAGACTAAAGGAGCTGTTATATCAAAAGGAGAGATCCTCTTCCTCTTCTATATCACAATTCTATCCTCTAGACCTTGAGAAAGATAAGAAAGTGTTGGATACACTTACTAATGCATCTTACTGGAAAAATTGCTATCTGAAATCCCAAGGGAAATGTAAAGAGCTAGAGAGGGAAGTAAAAACTATCAAATACAATATGGCATATGAATTAATCAGGGAAAGATTCAATAAAATGATGAGTTGTACTAATACTTATTGGAAATTGTTTAAGCTGACACTCTCAGCAATGACAGAAAATAAATGATTACAGAGGAGGATGACTCAAAAGAAAGAAGACCTTTTGGGAAAATGGATCTTGGTGGGTGGTGCAGGAGCACCAAGATGTCTAGATTTTGTTTGATCTTCAAGTAGTTGTTTTGTCAATAAGGTCTATGAGACCATCCAAATGTTGTAATGAGGCTTACTTGTAAGGGACTATGTCCAAGTAACTAGTATCTATTATCTTGTTATAAGTCCTCAAGAGGACAGTCATGTGGCAAAATGGCAGTCTCCTTAAGTTTGTAGCCACCTAATGTGTGTAGGGGGCAGTCATTCAAAGTTTTCTTGTTTATAAGCCTTTAAAGGCATGTCAAGGGTTAGAATATATGTTAACACCTTCTCCTAGGTTAACTACATTTTAGAAGAACATCTTTCTAAACTTCAAGCTATCGGTGTAGTCCTAGAGAGGACAGTTTCTAAAACAGTCTTTTGTTTCTGCAGTTAAAAATCAAGAAGGAAAATTGATGGTTGGGTAGTTACATCGACCCCCAACCACTCCCACTTCACTTCTTGCAATGTAGGAGGTTTGATATATACATACCATGGATCATCTGTGAAGGGAGACC
The DNA here is from genome assembly GCA_027924645.1 of Cunninghamia lanceolata. Taxonomy (NCBI): domain Eukaryota; kingdom Viridiplantae; phylum Streptophyta; class Pinopsida; order Cupressales; family Cupressaceae; genus Cunninghamia; species Cunninghamia lanceolata. The sequence goes on along the minus strand of BSBN01001020.1, from coordinate 4,322,387 downwards.
GGTGGAATTGCAAGTAATAACAAAAAAAACTTCTATCTTCCTATCTTTTTTTGTATTTTCTGTATTCTTGTGCATTTGTGAGCCGTACTACTGTACTGTACGGCCCTATTGTGGAGTGTGCAATGCTTGGAATTGAAGATTGATGGATTGACTATCCATTGTTGTGAGTTTGAGCCCTTGAAGCTTGAAGGAATATAGGATATGATCTTTAAATACCAAACTGCTCTTTAAAATTATTGTTTCTGTCAGAAAATCACTATTTTCCTGAGAAATCCGTACCTGTACGGAACTGTCATAACACATGGGCATGTTGGATGGATAGTAGATTGAGTTAGCTTTGTGTTGAATCTTGTTTGGGCTCTTGACAGTAATCTAGAGGTGAGAAAATCGTTGTTTTGTGTGGACTGTCCTAAAACCTAGATTGGGGTTCTTCTGAGCAACCCGATGGAGATCTTCCCATTCCATTAATCTTTTTCTATTTCTACTCAATGGAATGGGTTGTAAGATAGTTATTCCATGGTCTTGTGAAGGTTTTGGGAGACAGGAGGATGGTTGAGGGTGAGTTTGGCATGTAAATGACTCTGCAAGCCAAGTGTTGGGATGGAGTGAAGGGCAGCAGTAGATGGATGAAGACCACCGACTATTTTAATGAAGATTTTGTGAAATACTAGTCCTTAGAAAAGATGTATGATGCCCTAGATTTGATCATGGACCTATGACAAGGAGTAGGAAGGGATTTCTTGGAGAAAATAGTCCACCTTACCCTATTGCTGTCTCTGACAGTCCTCTTGGAGACAGTCATTACCAAGAAGATAAGGGATTTGTTTGCCATGTTATTGGTTTGCCAAGAAAGGTATTAAGTGTTTGGTAAGTTATTGAGTTGGTATGCTACAATGAAGTTGAGTTTGTGTAGAAGGAGATCATCCCAAGGTGGATGTTGTGACTGTCTTAGAAATGCAGAATGAAGACTGTTGTCCTACAGGTCTGTATAGAGGAGTTGAAGGAATGTTAGATGGAGTTAGACATCTTGGGATAAGTGTCCTGGAGTCCTCCCTCATGTTGCATGTCAAGAAAAAGTTGGTTATTGTGTGAAGCCTACTTTGTGTGAAGTTTGATCCCTGTCCAAGAAAAATAGTAATCTTGAAAGCCATTGCATTGGAGGTTGAAATAGTCTTGCTTAGTGATAAGTTGTCTGCAGTCCTAGATGCTCTGCATCATTTGTGGTATCAAAGCTACTAGTAGATCCTTGAGGGAGTAAAGGATCTTGTGAAATAGTAAGGGCTGAGAGAGTTGTGAAGATGCCTCCAAAGAACCAGATGGCTAGGGAGAATAATGAGTTGAGAGAAGCCTTAGAGGCTAGAGAAAAAGAGTTGAGGGATAGAAGAGATCAGGATGCTGCAAGGGAAAGAGAGTTGAGGCAAGTAAGAAGAGAGAATGCATCAATCTTAGATTGGAAGCATTGGAGAAGAATCCTAGAAAGGATGAACAAAATGAGTCAGAAGGAGATGAGGATGTAGATGAGAATCCTTGTAAGGATGAGTTGGATGCTGAAGAAAAGAAGTTTGTGAGATTGCTAAAGGCAGTCCAAGGAAGTGGGACAAAGGCAAACATAGAGTTACCTATCTATCAGGGGAAGATGGATAGTGAAGAGGTGTTAGGGTGGATAGATGCCCTGGAAAATTTTTTTGAGTATGAGGAGATGAATGATGAGAAGAAGATCAAATTTGCAAAGACAAAACTGAGAGGAACAACACTTACATGGTGGAGTAGTGTGCAGACGAAAAGAGTGGCTAGAGGTGCATCAAGAATCACTTCTTGGGGTAGGATGAACGATATGATGAAGGATCAATTCCTTTCATCTGATTACTCCATTCAGACAAAGAGGATGAGGCAGAATCTAAAACAGAAGGACATGGATATTATGTCCTATACTGAGCAATTTCATAAGCTTAGTATCAGAGGGGGATTGGAAGATGAAGAAGAGAAAGTGGCAAGATACCTTAATGGGATTAGGTATAACTTGAAAGATGAGATTGGTTTGGCAGTACCAAAATCACTTGGAGATTGTTTTCAGTTAGCTATAAGGGATGAAGAGAGGTTGAAGAGGAAGCAAGAAAGGCAAGGAGGAAGTGGAAGAGGATATAGAGGTAGGGGCAGACCTACTAATGAAGTTCAGAACAGCAATGAGAAAGGTAAGGAGTCTTCTGCAGATCAGAGAGGTGGATATAGAGGTGGAGGTAGATTTGGATTAGGTAGAGGAGTGTTCACAGGCAGATGTTATCACTGCAATGAGGTGGGACACACATCCTTCAACTGTCCTAAGAAGGATGGTGTTGACAAGACCAAGGATAGAAGAGTTCACTTGGCATAAGAGGAGGAGAAGCCAGAAGAACCAGAAATGTCGTCAGCCTCTCCAATGATGGTTGGAGAAATGCTTATGGTGGAGAAAGGTAAAATGCAGCCACCACCACAGGTATCTATTTTCAGAACTAATTGTTTAAGCCATGGAAAGATATGCAAGTTGATTATAGATTTAGGTTCTCATGATAATCTAGTTTCTTGGGAAATGGTGCACAAGTTGGGATTAAAATTTTTTGATCATCCTCGTCCTTACAATGTCACTTGGGTAAGTCAAGAGCAGCAGGTAATGGTTACTAAGAAGGCATATGTTGATTTTACAATTGGTCCATATCAGGACTATGTTTTGTGTGATGTTATTCCTCTGACATGTGGACATATTATTTTGGGTAGACCATGACAGCATTTGAGGAGAACAATTCATGATGGTTATACTAATAACTATGTGGTGTACAAAGATGGTAAGAAGTTCAAACTGGTACCTTTACCTTGTGAAGAGAAGAAGGAACATGTTACTATTTGTTTTGGAGAGAAACTACAGTTGAGTATGCAGATTAAGGATGATGGGAAGCAGCAGGAACAGTTGCAATAGAAGAAGGTGGATGACAGTCCTAAAGAGCAGCAGGCTTGGGACTTGAGTTATGTCAAGATTGGAGACATTGAGTGCCCTATAAGGAGCTAGAAGAAGGAAGGCACACAGCAGATAGTACAGGGAGGAATGAATCAGAACTTCCAGTTGAGGAGAACAGCAGCATTTTAGCAGCAGGGTCCTAGACAAGGACATCAAAACAGGTTTTATGGTACTAACACTGTTTACAGGAGCCATGCAGGTTGGAGAAGGAGGAAGATAAATCTTGGAGAGTTCATGTTTCCCAATCAGAGGAACATTCCAAAAAGATGGAAGAATGGTTGGAGCAGATCCCCTAACTCTTGGGACAAAAGTTTTCATCATGTCAGGGAGTATGGTGCAGGAGCACCAAGATGTCTAGATTTTGTTTGATCTTCAAGTAGTTGTTTTGTCAATAAGGTCTATGAGACCATCTAAATGTTGTAATGAGGCTTACTTGTAAGGGACCATGTCCAAGTAACTAGTATCTATTATCTTGTTATAAGTCCTCAAGAGGACAGTCATGTGGCAAAATGGCAGTCTCCTTAAGTTTGTAGCCACCTAATGTGTGTAGGGGGCAGTCATTCAAAGTTTTCTTGTTTATAACCCTTTAAAGAGCATGTCAAGGGTTAGAATATATGTTAACACCTTGTCCTAGGTTAACTACATGTTAGAAGAACATCTTTCTAAACTTCAAGCTATTGGTGTAGTCCTAGAGAGGACAGTTTCTAAAACAGTCTTTTGTTTCTGCAGTTAAAAATCAAGAAGGAAGCTTGATGGTTGGGCAGTTACATCGACCCCCAACCACTCCCACTTAACTTCTTGAAATGTAGGAGGTTTGATATATACCTACCATGGATCATCTGTGAAGGGAGACTGGTGGAATTGCAAGTAATAACAAAAAAAAACTTCTATCTTCCTATCTTTTTCTGTATTTTCTGTATTCTTATGCATTTGTGAGCCATACTACTATACTATACGGCCCTATTGTGGAGTGTGGAATGCTTGGAATTGAAGATTGATGGATTGACTGTCCATTGTTGTGAGTTTGAGCCCTTGAAGCTTGAAGGAAGATATGATATGATCTTTAAATACCAAACTGCTCTTTAAAATTGTTGTTTCTGTCAGAAAATCACTATTTTCCTGAGAAATCCATACCTGTACGGAACTGTCATAACACATGGGCATGTTGGATGGATAGTAGATTGAGTTAGCTTTGTGTTGAATCTTGTTTGGGCTCTTGACAGCAATCTAGAGGTGAGAAAATCGTTGTTTTGTGTGGACTGTCCTAAAACCTAGATTGGGGTTCTTCTGAGCAACCCGATGGAGATCTTCCCATTCCATTGATCTTTTTCTATTTCTACTCAATGGAATGGGTTGTAAGATAGTTATTCCATGGTCTTGTGAAGGTTTTGGGAGGTAGGAGGATGGTTGAGGGTGAGTTTGGCATGTAAATGACTCTGCAAGCCAAGTGTTGGGATGGAGTGAAGGGCAGCAGTAGATGGATGAAGACCACCGACTGTTTTAATGAAGATTTTGTGAAATACTAGTCCTTAGCAAAGATGTATGATGCCCTAGATTTGATCATGGACCTATGACAAGGAGTAGGAAGGGATTTCTTGTAAAAATAGTCCACCTTACCTTATTATTGTCTCTGACAGTCCTCTTGGAGACAGTCATTGCCAAGAAGATAAGGGATTTGTTTGTCATGTTATTGGTTTGCCAAGAAAGGCATTAAGTGTTTGGTAAGTTATTGAGTTGGTATGCTACAATGAAGTTGAGTTTGTGTAGAAGGAGATCATCCCAAGGTGGATGTTGTGACTGTCTTAGAAAGGCAGAATGAAGACTACTGTCCTGCAGGTCTGTGTAGAGGCGTTGAAGCAATGTTAGATGGAGTTAGACATCTTGGGATAAGTGTCCTGGAGTCCTCCCTCATGTTGCATGTCAAGAACAAGTTGGTTATTGTGTGAAGCCTGCTTTGTGTGAAGTTTGATCCCTGTCCAAGAAAAATAGTAATCTTGAAAGCCATTGCATTGGAGGTTGAAATAGTCTTGCTTAGTGATAAGTTGTCTGTAGTCCTAGATGCTCTGCATCAGTGGGGCAAACATTATAGGCATATAATGATCTAATAGAGTCACATGATGAATATCATGACAAGCTCAAAGAAGAGCTTGATTATTTTAATCTTACTCCACCACTTCAGGATAATTTTGGGAATCTGCGAAGGCTTGATGATTGGAAGGAAGAATTGGCCATGGTTCTAACTAATGCATTATAGGAGATCAACGATGAAGAGATGGTCTTGAAAATTACTCATAAGCAGTTGGAAAAAATGATGCAAATGGAGTATGATATGAAGGAAGTGATTATCAATGTGAATACCTATGCAGAATATGACTACATTCATCATCTCTCTGAAATAAATCTATTTATCAATCGAACCATGAACATGCCAGATACGATAGGACAACCATCGGATGGAGGAGATTGGCCAACAGTATGATGGGCATCATATCAAAAAATAGAAGTTTTGCACAGGCCTCAGATGGTCACGGGCTTCTATTCGGAGATTAACGGACTGGTGCATCCATTTCATGAAATGTTTTCTTTTCATTTATGATTAGTTGTCAAAAGTCATGTCTCTTTGTAATGGGTTTGTAGCTTGTTGCCTCTCGTATATAAGAGAGACCAAGACCCGAGAGATGAATCATCGACGGTAGTAGTATCACTTTCCATTCCATTTTAGATAGGGCATTATTAAGAAGATAGATTGCATCCATCTCACCCATCCATTTTCATACTTCTAAAGACTTATGTAGCTATTATACATTATCTGAAATAATATCATGGAGTAGAATATTCTCATATGGTGATTTATTTCCAGTGTTCAACTATTGGTTAATTTTCATGATTACATGTTATTGTACTGTCTCCAAAGTAGTCCTTCTAAGTTATTCAAATTTGCATTATTTATGAAGAACACATTTGATGTTCCTGTGTGGAGTTCTGATTGGTTTGTGATTGATGATAATTAAAGACCCTTTCAGATAATTGAATTTGATTGGTTCTTGTCAAAGATTAAAATCCTTTTAGAGAAATTATTGTGATTGGTTTCCATCAATCTAAGAATTAAATCTCCTTTCACAACTTCACAGTAATTTGGGAAGATATCACTAGGATAAATAAGAGTATTGTAACCTATATACTTGCACGTTTGTATAAGGTACAGACATTCAAAAGTGCCCAACTATTAGAGTTAAGCTGAGAAATAAATCTGCCAATCCTACACCCCTATCTCCATAGTCATTATCCACCCATTGACCCCATTAACCCAATAGATTAGGCACTGGTCATCTTTAGTGTAATCTTATATAAACTCTATTTATTGACTTGATTTTTAAAGCATTCTCATTAGGAACTAGTAAGCAAGCTCTGCATCTATCTCACACCTGTTTGCCATAGTGAGTAGGTTGCCCAATTAGAATCCATTTAGATTTCCAAGTCTACTTTATCATTTAGGTACACCCGCCTAGGCCTGGCAGCACCTGAAGAGTAGGGGGTTTCTAGTTGCATAAACCCTATCTTGTTGACCATAAACGTACCAAGAGATTGGCACCCTCTTGTGGTCTAAATCCAGCGTTTTTGAGACCCAACACCTAGCAACCTACAATGTTTCTCAAAATTAATTTTTCCAAAGCTTATGATCACATTGAATGGCCTTTCATTCTTTATATGCTTCAGTTACTAGGTTTTGGACTCCACTTTGTGCACATAGTTAAGATGCTCTTTGCAAATGCCTCTACTTGCATAAGCACTAATGGCTAGCAATCCAATTCTTTTGGGCTCTTTTGGTCTATCTAGTAAGGTTTCCCCTTAGCCTTTAGATTTTATGTGCTTGCTATTGAAGGCTTTGGCTATCTCTTGACACATGCGATCTCCTGAAAGCTAATCAAGGGCATTGCCTTGCCCAATTCATCTTACTAGCTCGTCAATGGCCACTTTGTGGATGAATCCTTTTTTACTTTAAAATTAAGAAGGAGCACAATGTCAAAGAGGCTTTTCATTTTCTTGACATATTTTGTAAGTCCTCAGGTTTGAGTATTCAATGACAAAAGATGCAATGTCATATGCAATCTTTCTTCCTTTGCCTAGCTAGTTAGATTCCTTTGGCTGGAAACGGATTGATCACGAGGAGGTTTTCAAATTTCTTGGCATTCCATTTTCTTTTCAAACCTTTTCTGCTACCTTATTGCAAGCTATTATATCTAGAATTGAGAAAAAAATGGTGTATTGAGTTACCAAGCTACTTTCTCTGGCCGGTAAATTTTAGAGGTGCTAAAAAATATTTCCTACTACTTATGTTTACTACTCCTCTTGTTGGGTCTCTTCTAAGGCTTCATACTTGAAAATTGAACACTTTCTTAGGGATTTTCTTTGGGCCCTTTTTGAAGGCAAAAAATGCTTTGAGTATGTGGCTTGGACATATTATTGTCTTCCTCATGATGTTAGGGGTTTAGGCCTTCTCTCAATCTACCAAAAAAGCCTAGCACTTTGTGCTAAATGGATTATCAAGGCCTTAAAAGGCAAGGATGCCTAGAAAGTCCTCATTCAACATTGTATTTCATCTGGAATGCCCTCTAGGCATCTAGCTTGGAAAGGATTTGGAATTTATACTCTCCTCACTATAAAGGAACTCATTTAGATATGAGGCACTTTTGTTATCAAAAGTTTCTAGAATGCTTGGGAGTCCATCAAGCCTGAGCTTATGTGGAATGGAAATAAATTCCATAATGGCCTTTCCATCAATTAGTAGTCCATTTGGTGGTCTTCGATCCTTTCTTTTCAAGAGAAACCTCTAGATAAAGCTCATTGGATTCAAGCTTTGAGGTTTTATAATAGAGGGATTAAAACACTGCCAGATCTTTTCAACAGAGCCACCAAGAATTTTTTGACTTGGCCTAAAGCTAAGTTGAAGTTTTAGTTTACCAACTAGGATCAGGAGATAGATTAGACAAGTACTGATGCCATTTCTCCCCATATGGTTCATAGAATTGGGGTCAGGTCTTTCAATCCTTGGTGGAAGGATTGGAAATGGTATTGTGATACACCATTTCACGATTATAGTCCTTGTAAGGGATATTTATGTCTTATGCCTCATCTCCCCATGGTGGCTCAGTTAAATCTTCATTAGCACCTTCAGTCCTCTTTGAGCACTTGGCACTACAAATTCCAAATGATTTGGTCAACTATTCTTGAGCCCAAGCTTGTAAATAATTCTTCCGTTGAGCTCTCACCTATCTCATCTAGGAGTTCTTCAGCTCCGTTGTCCATTTTGTGGACAGCCGAGACTCTCTAGCACCTCTTTTGGTTTTGCTCTAGAGCCCAAGAAGCTTGGACTTGGATTCATTACTTCTTCAAGCCTTTTAGGCCTGTCCCCTTCTTATGGCATATGGTTTTGCTAGGAGATTGGTCATGTCTCCCTTTTAAATTTATACAAATTTGGCATGCTTTCAGGGTGAAAATTCTTTTTAGCATTTGGAAAAATAAAAAAATTGCTATTTTCAATTTTTGTATAATTGATAACCATTTTTTGCTTTACATTAAAGCTATGATTTCCTCTAATGTGCTTGTGTAAATTCAAGCACAAGCCAACAAAGTTGCACTTGAAGTTTGTCATCTGCAAGTGCTTTTAGATCACTGAAGTAATGCCCCTTGTATTCACTACCAGAAAGGATCATGGCTCCTGGTCACATGGCTCTCAGACTCCCAAAAGAGCCAAGGATTGTGCTACTTGTGGCTGGGCTTAGCCTTCTCGGTTGCCATCGACCTCTTCACATGGGCATGGTGCTTCTAACTAGCTAAATTCCAACAAGTTTCCTCCTCACCTGGATCTGGCCATCTCTTTTGTTTGTGCTCAACAACCTACAAAATAAGGCCAAGAAGAAGATAGTGCTCTCACTAGTTGGGAACCAATTGACGATGGTTCCATCCCAACTAATGTATGGGGCGAACAAGATGACCATAATCCTCCCCCTAATTGTATAGCTCTAACTGCCTAGTAGCTTTGCTGTTGTTTGGGCTCAGCCTTGTTAGACTTTGTTTTGTTTTCTCATCTTGTTGTTTGGGCTTGGTTCTGCTTAAACTTTGAGGATGTGCCTTCTACCACCTACACATTTCTTTGTGAATAGTGTAGTTTTGTCTTTTTAGTATATAAAAATTAATAAAACCATTATTCATCAAAAAAATAAATTTTAACTTTTATATTAATTTAATAATTCTTTATCAGGGCGGAGAGTCTGGCTTGATTGACAAGAGCTTTCTATGATAGGCATGAGGTCTTGAGGCCCTGTCTCCCCTCGCCAACGTGGTATTGTACCCGGTCCATAACTTGCTCAACTATAAATGTGAAGTTTCAATGATGAGAACGAGCCAAAGCGAGCGCCCATGTCCCCACGGCAAAGTTGATATTGACCAGCGCCACTAAAATTTAGTTTGCTAAATGCAGAGTGACTAGAGCTGTGTTTAACCAACATAATTTCTAAGTAGTAAAAAAATGTTTTAACTTGAATTTAGGACCTCTAACTTCCGAGCATGTATAAATATGATAAATACTGTAAAATACTTGTTGGTTAAGCACAGCCTAAAGTAATACAGAAAGATCCGCTCAAACACTGAATAATTTCCTTCGTACTCTCTTTGGAACGTGCTTACAAATTTTCTCGCTCTTTTTCCATATGTAAAGACTATTCAACAGCAGAGATTTTTTCGGATGTCGTACTGTGATTTCTACTTGAGGGAATCTTCAATCGGATTTTGACTGTAATCATCTCCTAGAAAATCAATGGTAGGTACTGACATGACTAGCTTCAACACAATTAATTATTGATGTCGGCTTATAGTGTAACTTCATCTGAATCAGGTTGGACTTTTATAAACCTAAAAATGGGAATAGAAAGTCTGAGCTGGTGAGATTCAAGGATCAGTTGTACTCATGCATGGGCCCACATGATTTTGACAATGGTCTAGGTTGCTGCTAGAAACACTCCCTGCATTTTCATTCAAATTCACAACCTCAGCCAGAATATTTTGGGTATCACTTGAATCACTACTAGAAATACTCACTGCATTTTTATTCAAATTCACAATCTCCAGCATAATAAGTCGGGTTATCACTTGCAAATTAATCCAAGATTGCTTGAATCAATACTAGAAATACTCAATGCATTTTCATTCAAAATCACAATCTCTAATAGAATAATTTACGGAGTGTGATCCGAAACGTTGAGGAAAAAACTTGCACATAGTTAAACCCTAAAACACTGAACTTCAAGCATTAGGGACTGTGGAAATCTGATGTCTATCAGAAGAATTTACGTTAATCACTTGCAAACTATCCCAAGATTGATTGAATCACTAAGCTCTAACTAAAGTTCACAATCTTTAGCTGTCCTCACTACAGGGGAACACTTCAAATTGTAGGAGGAATCACTTTAACCCTCCTAATAGGAGAGGCTAATACTCCAAATTCCGACATTTCAAATTGTGGGAGGAATCATTTTTATCCCTATTAAGAGGATATGATAAATAAGGGAAAAAATAAGATAAAACATTTTGTATGAAAGTAGTTATTTTGTTGTTAGTAGGGATAAAACAATAAGATATGATAAAACAGTGTTGGGAAGGTGGTATACTTGACATTGCAAACGTATTTAATGTGGGTAATACATTGGGGGTTATGGCTTAATGACCACATGGTCACTTGGACTCATTGCAAGAATGCATTTAATGTTTCTCATTAATTCTAAAATGCATTTAATATTGTAAAACCATTTAATGTTTGTGATGTATTGTTGCAAGCCAACTTAATTTAAAGGAGCAAAGGTGCCGCCATGGAGATGCTTGAACATTAATTATTTGTGCATTGAGTGCATTGATTTTTTTTTTGAGGCATTAAATAATAGCGGTAAAGATGGCTTGACAACTTCTACTAAGTTTTCTCTTGCTTGTTGCTTTCGTGCCTATAAATAGGAGGCTTGGGATGGAGTCATTCATCACTTGATCATCATGTACTTGTTCATTGTGAGTGGAGCTTAGAGTTTGGAATTGAGCCTGAGTTGCTTGTTAAGGAGATCTTGAGGAGCATGGAGAGGGACATTTGGCTCTCATTTATTTTTTGGATCAATCTCATGGGGATAGCAACTGTTGCTCACTGCTATAGAAGAAGGTCGCATCTTAAATGATTTCTCCTTGGTTGAGAGTGTTAACCTCCATATTAAGGCTTGAAGCCTGATATTGTAAATTATGATTGTTGTGTTGATAGGAATACATTGGTTTCAATGGTTTGGAGGCTAGGCTTTTTCTTGAAAGGGTCTCTCTCTCTCTCTCTCTCTCTCTCTCTCTCTCTCTCTCTCTCTCTCTCTCTCTCTCTCTCTCTCTCTCTCTCTCTCTCTCTCTCTTGTGATTATTATAACTTTCATTCTTGTTATGTGTAGTTTATTTTGGGATGCTACATAAAGTTATAGATCAGAGATACCACTATGAGATATTTCCTCATAGGGTTACTATGGAATAATTTTGTACTATGGTTAATGTAGAAATCTGTTTATATTTGCTTATATTTGGTATCCATTCAGTATAAGATTTTGTCTATGATTTTGGTACTAAAAGTAAAAATTTCTTTTCATATGGTACCAAAGCTTAGTTTATGACTAAAGGAGGAGAAGTGTTCCTTGCACCATGGCATTAATCCTTGTTCAAGTGGGAGTTGGTTGCAATTGATCTTGTTTGAAGGACAATTATTGTGACCACTTCTAGAATGGAAGTAAAGAGGATCAATAGAAAAAACTTTGAGCTTTAGGGCTTGGGATGGAGGATTTGATTGATCATGATAGGATTGTGGATCATATTGCTAGTTTCCTTAGAGTTCATCCCTACATTGTTGGAGTTGGTCTTGTAGTGGCCTAGAGATCATTTTGGCATTTGGGTGATTTCTTGGTTACATGGAGGTTGTAGAGAGTCATTTGGTGACTTGGAATATCTTGGAATAGCCCCTAGATACCTAGTCACATAAAGATTGTGGAGTTAGTTGTATGATGGCCTAAAAGATCTTAGTCAATCTGGTTCTTCTACTTGTATCTACATGATGGAGGAGTTGGTCATGTAGTGACTTTGACTTAGAGCTCCTAGATACACATACTAGGTGGAGGTTGTGGAATTGATCATTTGGTGGCCTAGAGATCTTGGACAACCCTCTAGTCCTTGTGAATGTATGTAAAATTGCATGTTGTAGATTCATGGTGTTTGAATATTTAGTTGCAAATTTATGATATTCCATCATTCAGATAGTGAATCCTTGGTCCTAGGATTTATGAGTGATTTGGATGTGTTAATGGATTTAGATTTGCATGGATGTCTTTAGCATGTATAGTTTTGGCAAGTTTATATTTAATCAAAATCGATGGTTTGCAAATCTGTGGAAGATTATTTTTTGGATTGTAATTCTTGAAGGTTGTTTGGATGGAAACCATTCATATTTGCATGCATGCTTTCGAGTGACAAGTATGGTTAGAGGCTTATTTATTAGTCTTTAATTCCTAACTTGCAATTATCCTAGAATTGGATTTTTTTTTGGCATTTTGGATTTGAGGAAGTTTTGGATATAATGTTCATGCCATTGGAAGTATCTGCATGGTTCCTCAATTTTATTGTCACTAGTGGAAGTTGAAATCTATATGTTTTGGGTCTACATGTTTTGGTGGATCCAATTTGCTTTATTTTGAGATCTACGAGTTTTACGGTTTACTTTGGTTTTAGTAGGAACACTAACCATGATTTTCTATCACCTTTGTAGAGTCTGCATGTTAGTAGTATGTGGTTGTGGGTTCCATGTTTGCATCCCTACATGTTGCATAAAGAACTCAAGAGCAAATATATGAAGTTTTGATGGCTCTGTCATATGTGTACAATAGGTAGGTCTACCATGATATTGATAGAAGCCAGTTGCTAGTCTTTTGAGCATATTTTTTATTTGTTGTAGAGTATTTGGATTTCATGGAATTGTATATTTGATTTTGTTAATAATTGGCCATCATGGAGCATTGGCATGTTGAGTAAAAAAGAGGTAGATAGATGGATGATTGAAAAGGGCTTTCATAGGCCTCACAAGTAGAAGGAAGGGATGTCTTTTGGTTTTGAAGAGTGTTGATGTATAAAATTACACAGGTTCTAACACCAACATGGGAAGTTTCAAGAATGTGGAACATGCTACTTGAAATGACCTCCATATTTTGAAGAAGTTGGCTCTTCTCTATTTCAATTAGGTTTTGAGCAAAGGGAAAGAAATTAACAGGATTACAAATACAATTAAGCAAATCTAACTATGGCGATGTGCTTGAGTTAAAATTATCCCTTCAATTCAAGCACAATGAAGCTATTCTCAAGATACAGTTATATTAAAGAGCAAATACTGCATGATTAACATAGACAGATATAATGAATATTCTCAAAGGCTTATAACCAGACACTTTGCAATGACACAGATGATATCAACCAAGGCACAGAATAAAGTTCTTCTTATTAATCTTCCAACAACATAAAAGGCACAGATACATTAACTTTCTTATCAAGAACAACAAAATAAAGGCAAAATGACATAAATTGGTCACAGCAAAGTTTTCGATTCCTCTTTTAGATTTTTGACTAAAACTTATCAAAGATCAATGAATCTATTCTCTGAATGTATATATCAATCTATTACAAATATTGCATTTTTATAATCATAGATCTGACCCAAGATTGTTTGTAACAACTGAATCCTCAACGGCCCAACAGAACTAAAGATTACTAGAAGTTCCTGGCGATTACGATCCTCTGAATCTGCAATGACCATCCCTCTTGCACACTCATTGGCTAGGGCAAAATATTATGTGGCACACCTCTTGCATTTGAGACATAGACACATGGCGAGACCTGCACGCTTATACCTGAAAAGAAATATGATAGATGGTAGCGTCTGCATCAAACTCAAAAACTCCTTTGTCTTTTTAGAAAACAACAAGAAAATAACACTTGTTGTGTTCTGCAGCCTCCAAAACATGATACGTGTCTTCTCTCACAGAGCCTTTAAAACCTTTGTCTTTATACTCGAATGATCTCTTATGACATCTGTCATAACCCGCTTTACTTATAAAATGAGACACAATAATGATGGGACCCACAACCTTGGAACTTACTACTCTCAAAGGGAGAAAACTGGGACAGATGGCAACCCCCACGTGCACGCTAGCTAACATGTGGCAACTTCCACAACACTGCTAAAACAAATAAAACTTTTGAAAGGTCCCCGCAGAACCTGACACTTAGTGCAACCCACACAAAACTGTGAATCAAAAAGTTTCTCACTAAAAGAGTCATGAACAAAGCAACTCCTTCTCCACGACCACCACGTGGCATCCTCTACAAGATTGAAACTTGAAACATTACTATGGCCCACCATCTTTTATACTGGCATCAACATGATACGGAAAGAAACACGTGGCATCATCCGCAACAAACTTAAAAGACACACGGCGCCCTCTAGACAAAATGTAGAAGCTTTTGAGACTACCCCCACAAGTGACACATGGCAACACCCGAAGCATTGCTAAAATAAAATGTACTGGTGCTACCTACTACGTGGCATGCTCCGCATACAACTTAATATTTGAAACATTGTTGTGGCTTTGACACTTGGCGAATTCTGCACAAAACATTTGAAACCTGCGCAACAACATTTGAAACTCACACAAAAACATAATAAGACCCATAGACTAAGCCGCAATTGAAACAAAATGTAGAGGTTTTGACACTCTATAGTTCTTGGCGACTATCAAGACTTCTGAGCCTGCTCTGAAAGAACCCAAAACTGACAAAAAGATGTGTATTGAAAATACACTTTGAATCATAAATTTTGCAACGTTGTCTGATATATAGACCATTTTGAATCTGAGAGCCCCTGTCTACTTTACAAATCTTGAAAAGCAAAATCAAGATTAATTATATCTTTGTGGGAAAATGTTTGCAAAATTTGTACCACAGCTTTTAATTGAAATTCTAGCAGGGCCATAGGTATCAACATAGTTTCAACTTCCTTTACTGTTGATGAATCACTTAAACCCTGGAAAATTGTTTGATCATTTTGTTTAGTCAAAAGAAGGGCCTTGATGTCATCAATAATCAACACTATGTTACTATCTGGGAACGGTGAAGGAAGCCCCAGTTGCACAAAGTCCTCTATATGTTTCTTCATATTTTTTACTCCCTCTTTCACTCTATCCAGGAG
Source organism: Cunninghamia lanceolata (assembly GCA_027924645.1). Classification (NCBI taxonomy): domain Eukaryota; kingdom Viridiplantae; phylum Streptophyta; class Pinopsida; order Cupressales; family Cupressaceae; genus Cunninghamia; species Cunninghamia lanceolata. Next base: position 4,307,103 of record BSBN01001020.1, on the reverse strand, counting down.
CTCCTGACAATTTGTGGCCGTAGATTTACAACTCAAAACCTCATTGACCTTCTTAGTAGCAACCATTCTATCATTGATACCTACTGCTGATAATGTCTCATCTGTTGTGCCATACAACTTTTTCAATAAAAGTTGAGAGTCAGAAACCCTCAATGAAATAGTGGACAAGGTGGCCTGCACCGAAGTTTCTACTTTCTCACACAACTACTGAGCATTTAACAGAAAAGTTAAAGATGACTTTAACTGGATAATCTCCTCAGAGATTCTCTTCCATACTGAAACATATAGTTCTTTTACCAAGTTTAGAACTCCAGTATTTTGTGGCCTATTAGTGATGCAGGAGCATCCAGTGGTGTAAGGGCAATCTTGCATCACCCAAAAAAAGATGTGTTTCAAAATTATTGATGTTCTTTCCATTTCTTTTCAAAATTTGTGGTTCTGGTTCCATAATCGCTTGAATAATGATGTAGAACTTTCAGTTTTTCCAAACTGCTAAAAATAGTAACCTACTATTTTTAGAAAGTTTGCATTTGGGCATAGATTGAAGTGAAAATTTATAGAAAGTTACATAACAGAAATATAAGACCTTTGGCAAAGGAATCACACAAAGATCATTTGTGAGTTGAAAGATATTAAAGTTTCCATTCCTGAAAAATGCCTGAAAATTATTCAAACTCAAGTTTGAGGCACCAAATGGCCCCGTACGGGCCCAAAAATGACTGGAACCAGCAAAGCTGGTTCTTAGCGTGTAGAGCACTCCACAAGCTTTCCGACACATAAAATGGTTCGTCAATTAGACACCTGGATCAAAAGTTATGGCTCCCGGAAGTTAACCTATTTTTGGAGGGAGATGCAAATTTTGAAATTAGGTTGTTGGCCACCAAAAAGGCTATTAATAACCATTTTTGGGAACCCTGGGTGGTAGTAGAGTTAAGGGGGCAAGTGTAGCGTCAAGAATAAGTAGGATAATAGAAACCCTAGCTGATTTGGGGTTATAGAAGACTGATGATTCTAGAGTCTTGGGAGAGGTAGCTGTAGTGTGTTGCAACCTATGGAGGAGTGATTCCTCTGATTGTAATTAAGCTTTTGTAATGTAATGAGTTGCCTAGATCAATAAAAGAAAGTTCTATTTTCTGTGTTCAATTTCTGTTGTTGTGTGCTTTGTGATTTATACCCTTCATCAAGTTGTATCAGAGCAAGGATTCTTGAGTGTGTAGACAGATCGTCGACTATGAGGTAGTTTGCACCAGGACCTAAGATTGTGGGTTTGTTCTAGAGATCAAGATGCCTCCATGAAGAAATCGTATTGGGAGGAATGCTTTGATGGAAGAGGGTTTTAGAGCCCTGCAAAGGAAAATCGATGCATTGCAGGAGGAGCTGCGAAGAGGATTTGAGCCAAGAACAAGAGAAGAAAGTGAAGATGAAGCTGAAGAAGAGCTATCTGAGGAAGAACAAGAAGCTGCAGGAGATCCTACAAAAGTTAGGTTGTTGAGGGCCATTTCAAATATTGGAAAGAGGCCCAAGATCGAAGTTTCTACATATTCTAGAGATTTAAATCCGAAACATCTTATTGATTGGATCAATGACATGGAGTAGTATTTTGAGTATGAAGATGTGGAAGACCTAGATTGGGTCAAGTTTGCAAAAATAAAATTGAAGGGCCATGCCAGTATTTGGTGGAAGGAGGTCCAGTTAGAGAGGAATAGAAGAGGAAAAGGAAAGATCACTAGATGGGATCGAATGGTGGAGAAATTGAAGAAATAGTTTATTCCTGTGGACTACGAGATGGAGTTGCTGAAGAAGCTGCAAGGACTGAAGCAAGATAACAAGTTTGTTAAGGAGTATACAAAAGAGTTTTATAAAATTACTATTAGGATAGGCCATGCAGAGCCCAACAAGGAGAAGGTAGCCCGTTACATTAATGGGTTGAGGCCGAGTATTCAAGAGGAGCTGAGCCTAGTCAGAATGACCACCATAGAAGATACATACCAGTTTTCCCTGAAGATGGAGGAGAAGCTGAATAAAAGATTTGACAGTAAGCAAAGGGGAAGAGGTCAAGGCGGAAGGACTGGTGGAAGACCCTATGGGGGGTGAAATGAAGATTCAAAGAAAAGTGAAGAAGTCGGCACCAGTCAAAATCAAAGAGAAGATAATACCTACTGCCCTCATAACCAAAACAATGGTGAGCAAAGAGGAAGAGGAAGAGGCCGACCTGGGCAAGGACCTGGAAGAGGAGGTTTCAGAGGAACTTGTTTCCAATGTGGAGAAGAAGGACATCAAGCATACGAGTGTCCACAACATCAAGGAAGGACAAATAGAAGACCTGAAGGTAATGCACGAGTTGTACATGTCGATGAAGATGCACAATCTAAGCACTCTGAAGATGCTGAAAGGGGAGAAACCCTAGTTGTTAGAAGAACTTTGTTGAATGAGGAGAAAGAACCAAATCAGAGGAAGAGTTTATTCTGCACAAGGTGCAAATTTAAAGGTAAGTGTTGTGATATTATTATTGATAGTGGAAGTATTGACAATCTTGTTTTAGAGGAGATGGTGGACAAGTTGAAGTTGACAAGAAGAAAGCATCCACATCTATATCGGATTGCATGGTTGCAGAAAGATCATAGAGCTTTGGTAAATGAGAAGTGTTTAGTGAAGTTCAAGATTGGGGACTACCATGATGAGGTGATGTGTGATATCATACCGATGTATGCATGTCATATGTTGTTGGGGAGGTCATGGTAGTATGATAGGAGTGTTGTCTATGATGGCCGTGCAAACACATATTCCCTAACAAAGGATGGAGTTCGTCACAAGTTGAAGCCCTTGAAGGAGGTGGAAGAAAAGGTATGTAGTACTGCCAGAATTTGCTTGGTAGATGGTAGAAAATTTTTGGAGGGTATGAAGCATGAGCGTCATTGCTATGCATTGATTCCTAAGATTAGTCAAGAGAAATGTGAAGATGTACTAGCCGAAGTCTTAGAGATGTTGGAAGAATTTCAAGATATTGTCTCTGATAATGTACCAGGAGGTTTACCACTGGTAAGAAAAATAAGTCATCAAATGGATTTGATACCAGGAGCTAGTTTGCTGAATAAGGCAGCCCACAGAATGACCCTTGCAGAGAATGAAGAGATAAACAGACAAGTCCAGGAGTTGTTGAGGAAGGAACTGATAAGGGAGAGCCTAAGTCCATGTGCGGTACCTACAGTACTAGCACCATAGAAGGATGGAGAATGGAGGATGTGTATAGACTCTCGAGCCATCAATAAGGTAACGATCAAGTATAGATTTCCATTGCCAAGAATGGATGACATCATGGATTGTTTGAGTGGAGCCAAGTACTTCACAAAGATTGACCTAAAGAGTGGGTATCACCAGATCCGTATCAGAGAAGGAGATGAATGGAAGACAGCCTTCAAGACAAAGGAAGGTTTGTATGAGTGGTTAGTCATGCCATTTGGGCTAACCAATGCACCGAGCACATTCATGCGGCTCATGAACGAGGTACTGAAAGAAGTTTTGGGAAGTTTTATTATTGTTTATTTGGATGATATTTTGATTTTTAGTAAGACTTGGGATGAGCATCTGATGCATATCAGAAGAGTTCTAGAGAAGCTAACGGAGGAGAAGTTGTTGATTAATCTAAAAAAATGTAGTTTTGCAAAGAAGGAGTTGGTATACCTGAGACTTGTTGTCTCAGAGGAAGGTCTTAAGATGGACCCAAAAAAAGTAAGGGCTATCATTGAATGGCCTACGCCAAGGAGTGCAACGGAGGTAAGATCTTTTCATGGTTTGGCAAGTTTTTATAGAAAGTTTATCAGGAATTTTAGTAGCATTTGTGTACCCCTAAATGAGACAATGAGAGGGGATAGAAAAGAGTTTAGATGGACTAAAGGAGCAGACAAGAGCTTTGATACATTAAAGCAGAAAGTCATAGAACAACCTATTTTGGCACTTCCAGATTTCAATAAGGTATTTCAGGTAGATTGTGATGCTAGTGGTAGTGGTATAGGAGCTGTTTTGAGCCAAGAAGGTAAGCCCATTGCCTATTTTAGTGAGAAGCTTAATGATGCCAAGAAAAATTATTCTATTTATGATCAGGAGTTTTATGCAATAGTTTAGGCTTTGAAGAAACGGAGAAATTATTTGTTGCCAAAAGAGTTTGTTTTATATACTGATCATCAGGCTTTGCAGTATATTAATAGTCAAGGGAAGTTGAACCAAAGACAATTAAAATGGGTTGAGTTTTTACAGAGCTATACTTTTGTTTTGAAGCATAGGAGTGGGAAGTCTAACAGAGTTGCAGATGCCTTGAGCAGAAGGCAAAACTTGTTGACAAAAATGAAGATAGAGGTTGTTGGGTTCAATGAGCTCAAAAGTTTGTACCCTGAAGATCTAGATTTTGTAGAGGCCCGGAAAGCTTGTTTGGAACCTGTTACTTTGGATAGGACAAAATGGTTGGATTTCATAATCCAAGATGGCATGTTGTTTAGGGGAAGCCAGTTGTGCATTCCAAGGAGTTCCATGAGAGAGAACCTGATTAAGGAGAAGCATAGTGGAGGATTGGCTAGACACTTTGGTCGAGATAAGACCATTGCTATTATTGGTGAAAATTATTATTGGCCACAGTTGCAGCAGGATGTGAGGAAATTTGTACAGAGTTGTAGAGTGTGTCAGATGGCAAAAGGAATGAGTCAGAATACAGGGCTATATTAGCCATTACATGTACTAGAGAAGCCATGTGATGATATCAGTATGGATTTTGTTTTTGGTTTACTAAGGACACATAGAGGACATGATTCCATTTTCGTGGTGGTGGATAGATTCTTGAAGATGGCACATTTCATTCCTTGCAAGAATACTAATGATGCTGTTCATATTGCTGAATTATTTTTCAGGGAGGTGGTGAGATTACATGGTCTACCAAAGAGCATAGTTTCAGATCAAGATACCATGTTTGTTGGTTATTTCTAGAGGACATTCTAGAAGAAGTTGAAGACAGATTTGAAGTTCAGTTCTGCATACCATCCACAGACTGATGAACAAACTGAAGTGGTGAATAGGAGTTTGGGTAACCTGCTACGATGCTTAGTAGGAGATAAGCCCAAGGGATGGGATTTGATTTTACCATAGGCAGAATTTGCTTACAACAATTCTGTCAATATGAGTACTGGTAAATCACCATTCTAGATTGTATATGGGAATAGTCCAAGAAATGCTTCAGAGTTAAGGAAGCTGGACAAAGGAGAAAAGCCAAGTGCTGAGGCTGAAGACTTTGTACAACATATGAAGAATTTGCATGAAGAGGTGAAAAGGCACATTAACAAGATGAATATTCAGTACAAGGCTAAGGTAGATCAAAAGAGGAGATATAAGGAGCTCCAGGTAGGAGATGAAGTCATGGTTCACTTAGGAAAAGAAAAGTTCCCAATTGGAACATACAATAAGCTGAAAATGAAAAAAATTGGACCATGCAGAATTTTGAAGAAACATGATTCAGGAAATGCATATGAGGTAGAGCTGCTGAGTGGGATCAAAATTTCCCTTGTTTTCAACATTGCTGATTTATCAGAATGTCATGAAGGTGGAACAGAGGATGGACCAATAGAAGAACAATGGAGTATTCTGGCATCTACTTCAATAGACGAGATAGAAGAGATCTTTGATAGCTGTGTGGGAAGAAGTACTCGGAATAGGCAATATGAAGAATATCTGGTGAAATGGAAAGGAAGGACTGTTGAAGATTCTTCTTGGTTGTCTAAAGCAGAGGTTGACCGTTTGGGTTTTCCTCACACAAACACCTGAGACGTGACAGGGTCACTTCTCAAATTACCCTAGGTGTCTGATGCAGGAGCATCCAGTGGTGTAAGGGCAATCTTGCATCACCCCAAAAAAGATGTGTTTCAAGATTGTTGATGTTCTTTCCATTTATTTTCAAAATTTGTGGTTCTAGTTCCATAATCGCTTGAATAATGATGTAGAACTTTCAGTTTTTCAAACTGCTAAAAATAGTAACCTGCTATTTTTAGAAAGTTTGTATTTGGGTATGGATTGAAGTGAAAATTTACAGAAAGTTGCATAACGAAAATATAAGACCTTTGGTGAAGGAATCACACAAAGATCATTTGCGAGCTGAAAGATATTAAAGTTTCCATTTCCTAAAAAATGCCTGAAAATTATTCAAACTTAGGTTTGAGGCACCAAACAGCCTCGTATGGGCCCAAAAATGGCCAAAACTGGTAGAGCAGATTCTTACCGCATAGATCACTCCACAAGCTTTCTAACACATAAAACGGTTTGTCAATCGGACACACAGATCAAAAGTTATGGCTCCCGGAAGTTGACCTATGTTTGGAGGGAGATGCAAATTTTGAAATTAGGTTGTTGGCTGCTAAAAAGGCTATTAATAACCATTTTTGGGAACCCTGGGTGGTAGTAGAGTTAAGGGGGCAAGTGTAGAGTGAAGAATAGATTGGAAAATAGAAACCCTAGCTGATTTGGGGTTACATAAGGCTGATGATTCTAGAGTCTTGGGAGAGGTAGCTGTAGTGTGTTGTAGCCTGTGGAGGAGTGATTCCTCTAATTGTAATTAAGCTTCTATAATGTAATGAGTTACCCAGATCAATAAAAGAAAGTTCTATTTTCTATGTTCAATTTCTATTGTTGTGTGTTTTGTGATTTACACCCTTCATCACTTTAGCTGGATAATCTCCTCAGAGATTCTCTTCCATACTGAAACATATAGTTCTTTTACCAAATTTAGAACTCTAGCATTTTGTGGCCTATTAGCCAGCTCAATTGTCAGTTGCTTTGTTCTTTGTTGCTTAGCCATGAGTTGTGCCTGAACTGCACTATTGGCATTTTTCTCATTCAATAACTTTTGTTGCAAGTGTGGGGTCTCTTGCAACTTATCTTGATACTTCTCTTAAGTGACTTTTTCTTGTCTTAAAATAGTTACCACAACTTTTTCTTGTGCCAGCTCAGTCTTAAGAGAAGCAATTTGGGCCTGTACAACCTAATGTATCTGCAAAGAAATAATATTCTGCAACTGTTTGTTCAGATTATCAATCTCATTTTTCTTAGATTGAATCTCCCCAGCAAGATTGCTGCTATTCACTTTCTCCTGAGCCAAATCATTTTCTGCCTTTTGCAACTTCTTGGATACTTTCAAATAGTCTGTTGCTACAACAGTTGCAGTTTCATTTAATAGCTCAACCCTGACCTGTGGCTTGAAGAGAGACATATCCATGGCTACAACATTCATAGCATAATCCTGGGGCTACATTTGTTCATTTGGTTTCACCACATTTGGAGACAAATGTGTAACTGTCAATGATTGTTGAATAAGGTCATAAAGTGACCTCATGTGTGCCATAGCAGGGGCTTTATTTTTTTTTTCTCTTTTTGTCCATCCTGGCCTCTCTAGCCCTTTTTGTTTTTCTAAGGTGCTGAGGGATTGGGGCCATGAAGATGTAGGAGCAACAGATGATGACTGTCCTATTTCTTGCATAATTTGGGCCAACTCTGTTTCTTCCCCTGTCTCCTCACCCTTCCTCTGAATTTTGCTTGTGTCTGGACTTGAGACTGGGGAGGTATGCCACTCATCCCAGATTGATTCCCATCTTTCATCATTTTCAACATTCCCAAATGAATGTGTAAGCTCTAAAGTTTCTTGTATATATTTCCAATATGCTTCAATCTTTTCTACTCTCCAATCTTGGGCTTTTAATGCTTTCCTTAGACCAGCAGTCATTTTCAACTTAGGGTAATATTCCTTGTCTTTGACATAGAAGGTTTCCCATGGCCTAGGCCCCTCATAGGGAAAATTAGTTAATTCCACATATAGATATGGGTTATCCTCTTTTGGATTCCTCCTATCCTCCCAGAATGGATGACCCTCATTTACCATCTTGGCACGAACCTTATGATTTATAATCTAGGAGGCTAGAAAACTATCTAGATCATATTTCCATTTATCCTCTATGATGAGGAACCCAAGGGCAGCTAACTTCCTTAACAAGAGGTTCTCTGCACCTCTAACTTCAAGTGTCATGTTTTTTCTGGCCCATGGGACATCATACATCTTCTTCTTTCTTTTCTTGTGGCCAAAGTCATTATCAACCACAGATACTTGTCGAGTAACCTCTAAGAATACGACCCTAGGGGTCAATACTTTAGGCAATAGCACGGGTTCCCCACCGAAACCTTGGACTCTGATTATTGTATTATGTGCCCCAAAGAAGTAGTCACAGGGAATTGGGCAATTGGTTATAAAACCCCTTATACTCTGTGTCATCCTATGTTCTACAGGCTCAGGGCTTAACTGGCAAAAAGCAAGGGTGACAAAATGTTCCCAAAACTCATAGGGGTCAGAGATTTTAGATAACATGTGTCCATGCAGACACAGGGATGGTTTTACCATGACCAAAATCTAGGTCATACATATTTAAATGCATATACTGTGCAAAAAGACCAAAGTTCTGATACAACATAAGATGGAACAGGAAAGCAGAATACCTGAATACTCAGTTTGTTTTGAAATTTGTGAGCTGATCAATCATGGTAGTAGCAATTTGTTTCAAAAAATCTAGCCGGTACCCTTGTGATTTATCCATAGTCTTCATTCTGAAAATGATTGCTAATTGCCAGTCATGGATTGTGTTATCCTCTTTCATTCCAAAAATGAAAGCTATCATTGAAAGTGCCTCTTGAACATTTTGATTAAATTGTACCCACCCAGTGGGTAGTGTGGGCATCTGAGTATTATCCTCTCCCAGCTGCATCTCTACATTCAGGAATTTTAATTTGTTATGTATATTTACCCAAGTACCTTGCATTTTGGCAACAGTTGGAAATGTGGCTATTCTATCATACTGTAGGGTCATCATGTCCCTTATGGCCTTGGGTATAATATGCACTACGAAAGGGCCCTGTTGGATAGAATTTGATGGTGCATGAAATAGTTTTGCACATAACTCGATTAGCTCAGGACAAGGGTGGACATTTGGGACCAGGAACTGTGCCAATTGAGAGGTCCATATCCTCATACCAAAAGTCTCAAACTACTCGTTGTTCGCCCAGAGAATGCACCTTTGATGTGCCCCCTCCTGAAGACTCTTGGTGTTCTTTTGAAAGGGCGTGTCATATATGCCATATGCATAGTCCTTCACTTGTTCTGAGTCGACAGATAACCCTACTTTAGGAACCCTTGTTCTTGGATAGGTTTTCCTTTGTTGCGCAGGTGCCAAAGCATATGATTTGTTGTTCAACAATTTATCCATTGACTCAAAAATTCCAAGTCCCTCTTGTGGTGACTGTGTCTCAGACATATCTGTATCTTTGTGAGAAGAATGCGGGAAACTTTGACATAGAAAAGAATGAAACTATTTTATCAGAGTGATACTTAGCTGAAAGGCACTTGCTAGGGATAGAGTTTGGATGCAACAGTGATTCAGAACAGAAAGATAGAAGCAAATGATGGTTACACTTAGGACTTAAAACCAAGCTCATTGGGATTTATGGAGATAATAAATGACACATCCCATCTTATTAATGGCATTAATGCCAAGAAATAGCTAGTGTATCTTTTTGAAATCCGCATTGAACAAAGTGTCAGATATGTTATGAGAGTGGCTATATTTCTGAAAAAGTGTGTACTTCCAGGGAAATTTAGGGATTGCCGAACAACCTTAATAAATGCTAGGCTAAAAGAGAAGGGGCTTTGTGTTGCTGACATGTGTTCACCGAACACTTATTTGAAAGGGAAAGCGGGAAAAGAAAGCAGGAAAATAGAAAAGCGAGAAAAGGAAACAAAACTAACTAACTATGATACATGATGAGCCCTTCCTTAATTGAAATGCTTCAGAAAGATCCCATTTACTAGAATCTCTTCAAGTTCTCCATTCATGGTCTCTAGCTCAAATGAATTTTGTTGCTTGCAGGAATGAATTTTATAAGGACCCATCCATAATGATTCAAATTTGCTGTGTCGACCTGGCTTGGCAACTCTTTTATCCCATTTCAATACCAGAGAGCCAACTTCAAAAGTGGGATTAGAAGCCTTCTTATCAAACCAGTCCTTAACCATTTTTTGATGTTTCATTAGTGACTCATGTGCCTTTTCTCTTTTCTCTTGGACTTCCAACAGTTCAACAAGTCTGACTTGCATGGGGCCATTTTCTTCAATTTCTATATGTTTTAACATTTGCAAAGTAGGGATCTCTAAGCTTAGTGGCATTACTGTAGGTTTACCATAAACCAATTCATAGGGAGACATTTTAGTCACTTGCTTTGGCATGATCCTGTCAGCCCACAGTGCTATATTAAGTAACTTATGCCACTCTCTGTGATAATTAGTCCATATCCTTTTTATGAGTCTGATAAGGTTTTTGTTAGTGGACTCTGCTAGACCATTACCTTGAGGATAATAATTTGAAGAAGTCTTCAAATAAATCCTATTCCTTAATGCAAACTTAGATAATTTAGTTCCCAAAAATGATTTAGCATTATCTGATATGATGGTACAAGGACCAAACCGAGCAGTTATGCCTTCTAAAAATTCTAGTATGACCTTTTCTATTGCCTCTTTGAGTGGTACTGCTTCACTCCACCTGGTAAAATAATCTATTGCTGTGAGAATCCATTTGTTTCCCATATTTGATATTGGATTGATCATACCAATAAAATCTAGAACCCATTGAGAAAAGAGTTCATCCACAACTATGGGACTTAGAGGCATTGCTGTGTTTCTGCTTTTGCTAGTATAAAACTGGCAAGCCTAGCATTCCTTAACCATCTGGTGGCAATCTGTAAATAGAGTGGGCCAGAAATATCTTGCTTGTGTTACTTTGATTGCAGTGGTCCTGGCTGAAAAATGTCCACCTGAGGCTCCATGACGTAATTCATGTAGTATTCTTTGAGCTTCATCCTTTTCTATGCATCTTAAGAGTATACCATCAACATTCCTTCTAAATAAATTATGATCAATTAGTACAAAATGGGTCCCTTGCTTCCTATAGTACCTTTTCTTATCATGGGAGAGCTCATTTAGGAAAATCCCATACTTCATAAACTGTATCCTATTTTTGACCTAAGAGTCTTGGTCAACCTCTTGGAGTTTCAATACATTTTTACTTTCTGTTTCTTCAGTCATTGTTCTTTCCATGTCTTGGGTCATATATTGGCACAATCCTTTGCCTCTAACTAACTTGGTGGGTCTTACTTCTACATCATATTTTAGAATCTTTGTTATCCAATTAGATCCTTTCTTAGTGATCTCACCCTCCATAATGTATTTTCTTACACTAGAGTGAGCCACCTAATCAGAATCTCATTTCCTGTTACCAAATATCTAAATTTTTAAAGGGCTTTACCATGGCGTATGCTTGCTTCTCCACAAAATTATATCTAGATTCATATTCCCTGAGAGTTCTGGAGAAAAAGGTTATTGGGTGCTCTCCTTCCTGTTGATCATCTTTCTGAGTTAGAAGAGCAGCAACACTGAATTCTCCCCCATACACATACATTATAAAAGCTTTAGAAAAATCTGGGTTTCTAAGTACTGGGGCTGTTGAAATGGCTCTCTTGACTTCTTCAAAAGCATGTCTTCCTTCTGTGGTCCATTTGAAAACTAGATCTTTTTTAAGCAATAGTGTCATTGGTCTAATTAGACCTACAAAATTAGATATGAATCGGCTAACAAAGTTGATTTTTCCTAGAAAGGATTGAACTGCTTTCTTGTTGACTGGTAGAGATAGGTTCATTATGGCTGTGACCCTTTTTGGATCAATAGAGACCCCTTCCTTTGACACTATATTCCCTATAAGCTTACCTTGAGGTACAACAAAGATACATTTCTTGGGATTCAGAGATATTCCAAACTCTTGACATTTCTTAAAAACAACCTCTAAATGGTCAAAATGATCTCTGGCATTCTTAGAAAAAATAGTGAGGTCATCTAGATATGTCAGAATAATCTTATTTATAAGTTCCTTGAATGCTACATCCATTGCACACTAAAAATTAGCCGCAACATTTAAAAGGCCAAAAGGCATTTTAGCATATGTAAATGTTCCCCACTTTGTAGTGAATGAAGTCTTATGCTGATCTTCATTTACTAACCAAATCTGATTATATCCTAAGAAACCATCTAGGAAGGAAAACCTTTCTGACCTAGCCACAGTCTGTAAAATCTGCTCCATAGAAGGCAAGGGATAATGATCTTTCAAAGATGCTCTATTTAGATCCCTGAAATCTACACAAAGTCTTATGTCATCATTCTTCTTTCTTACAGGCACTAGGTTTGATACCCAAGTTGAATGCTTAATTGGAAAAATAATCTTTGATTCCAGGAGCTTTTGTAGCTCATCCACCATTAAAGGTTCAATTCTAGGATTCACTAGCCTTTGCTTCTATCGGACTGGTTTAGATCCTTCAGTAAGCTCTATGGTGTGTTGGATGATAGCTCTATTATAGCCATGGATGTCCTCATAGGTCCAAGCAATCACCCTATCATATTTATCACATAAAGCAATCAACCTTTCCTTTTCCTCTTGGGTTGTAGAATTACCAATTTTCAACTTTCTTCCTTCACTGACTTGAATCTTAGAATAATCTTCCTTATTTGCCCGAAACCTCCTCTTGTCTAGGCTTGCATCTTCTAGATCAAACAAATTTTCTAGAGTAATCAACCCTTTAGGGAGTTTATTTGGTTTTAGGTGGATAATTTGATCACCATATGCTTCCTCCATTTTGGGATGTAATTGATCAGCAAATTCACTTGATTGTTGTAAGAATGCAAGTACTTGAAGGTCATTGTCAAAAACTTGCCAATTTTGGTCATTATCTGGAATTGTTGGTCTTACTATAACCTTAATTGACTCATTGTTAACTAATAGATCACTTGCCAGGTCAAACTGTGAACCAATTTGTGCCATTCTATCTGCTTCAGAATTTTGGGCTCTGGGAACTACCTCAATATTGAAAGCCTCAAAACCATCTATCAGGTCCCAAATCATGTGCCGATAAGATCTCATTCTTACATTTTTGGCTATTGCTTTTTCTCTAATTTGTTTTACCACCAGTTTTGAGTCTCCTTTTACTATCAGATTCTTTATTTCCTTTTTCTTTGCCAACATGAGTCCATGCACCAAAGATTCATATTCAACATCATTATTGGTACAAGTGAACTGAAAGCAAATGGCTCTTAGAATTTTCTCACCATTCGGGACAGTAAGACAAATACCTGCTCTAGCACCATTTTTACTCCTAGCCCCATCAAAATTTAGGGTCTAGATTTCTAAGTTTCTTTCAGCCTCTCCATTTTCTAATGTTTCTTTCCTTATAATATTAGGGTTCTTGGTCTTCTTCAAAGATGACATAAGTGCCTAGACCAGTAGAGTCATAGTTTCCATTGGGATCACTCTGCATCATAGTCAATAGTTGATTGTTCTCTTCTTCCTGTTGGTCATGTTCAGTCCAGTTACCTAATTCTTCAACAAGGATTCTCTCCTCTTTATTCAACATGGCATGGGATGCTTCTAATTTTGGAACTGGTTCATTTGTGATATGGTCTTTGGATAATGGATCAGACAATATTTTCATCTTTGTCCCATATTTGGTTCTTAGGATGAGGTGTGATCAATCTAGTGACATGTAACCTCCTATTTTGGCTATGAAATCTCTAGACAAGCATAAACCAAATACATGGGGAGTATCTATGACTACCACATCCTGATTGACAATTATATTAGGACAAGTATATAGTTGTAATGGAATTTGTTTGATTTTTCCTATTGTTTGGACAGATTTCCCATCCAACTGCATGACCCCTCTTGTAAGTGGTTCATACTTTATCTTTAAAGCATCTGCTATCTGTTTTGGCATTACTGCAATACTGGCCCCAGATTCTATCATTGCATTATGTAGCAATTTTTTTCCAACTATCAAAGTAAGATAAAAGGGATCTAGTTTAGATTTACCTACCTTAGGTGCATTGTTCAATAGAGCTATTATTTGTAGAGGTACAATATCTTTGGGTTGGAGTTTCCCTTTATCAATAGCTTCTCCTTTAGCACCAGTGTGTTTAGAGGCTTCTTGACCTTGTAGAGCTTCCTGTAACAATGTCTTCTGCTCAGGAATAGCTAGCATATCCCAGATTGATATGTGTGTTGGAGTTCTTTTTAGCTGGTCCACCACATTTATAGGTCCTAATGCTTGTGTCTTTGGATAATAAGGGTACCTTGTCTTTTCTAGCACCTGACCTCAAGCTACTTGATTCAGCATAGGCTGGGGCATGTCTATGATTTTGAAATGGAGAAGTTCTGATAATTTCATTATTAGTGACTTCAAGATGCTCCATCATTCTCCTCTTTGATCTGGTGTAATAATCTAACTGCACCAATGGTTTCTTTGAAGTGGATGCCTCATTCAAGAACATTGAATATTCCTCTTCAATCCATGAAAATAAGGCATGTTCGGGGGCTATTTCCTCTTCTTATTGTATGGACATCCCTTGCATCTGGGCCACCATTACTGTATTTTGAACCCCAGGGGACTAATATGGTGGAGTATTAGAAGTTGAGAACTGTCCTTCTAACCCTCTCTGTTCTACTATCTTTTGCTACAAATTACCTCTGGGACAGTCTCTGGGCATATGGGCATTGTTGTAGGGAAAGCACCAAGAATTTGTGTCATTTGCTAAGTTATTTTGCCCTGGAACTATTTCCCTGTTGGGATTATGAGGGATAGTTTGTAGAGGTGTAGGGACCGAAACCAACTGGTTTGAAGTCTGAGGATTAGTTTTCCTTTGAGGGCCTTGATATTGATTTGGATGAAAGGGAGGTCTATTTCCTTGGAAACCTTGATAAGGGGGCTTTGAATAGGGATTTTGTTGTCTCAAGTTAGATTAATTATCTCATTTGAGAAGGTCCTAAGAATGTTCTTGACATCATCCATTTCAGATGGTTGAGCAGAAGTGGTTGCCGTAGCAGGTTGTTGAGGTACTGGAAATGAATACATGGACACAGGTGGAGCTATAAGATTAGGAGCTTCTTATGGCAAAGGTAGGGTAATTTTTGGAAACATGGGCATAGGAGGCCTTGGGGGCAATTTTCTAGCATCTATCAAGTTATTTTCAGCCTTGAATACCAACTCATATGCTTCTGGTAGTGTCTGACCTCCAAAATATTGAATCATTACTGATATATCAGAGTTAAAAGCTTTGAGGTAGAACACAATAGCCATACCTAATATTGGTCTTGTTGTAGTAGGAATTCTATCCTAGGTCTTTTGAAATCTTGAGTTCAAATTGGTCATGGCTTCTTGTGGTGCCCTTTTGATAGTGATCAATTATTGCAGCAAAGAAGATTTATCACCTTTCTCTTCAAATCTTGCAAAGAAAGCATCACCAAGCTGATCCCATGTAGATATTGTATTTGGAGTGAGAGATCTATACCAGTCTAGAGCCTTTCCTTTGAAATAAGCTGCTAACAGTCTTATTGCTACATTCTGTTCAGTAATAACATGTATTGCACACACATCAGATACATCTTACAGATGTTCCCTAGGTGTCTTGAAATCTTCTCCACTGAACTTAGGTAGAGCCTTCAAAGCATTGGCCAGAATACGATCCCAAGTTGCTGGTGGTACTAGGAGGATGAGAGGACTACCAGTATTCCAATTTGCATAGTTCCTTGGAGGTATAGGTGCTACCATATTTATTCTTTGTGCTACTGTAACCTGATTCACTCTTCTCCTTGGAGTAGCTACTAATGGTGGTAAAAGAATGCCTGGATTAGTAGCAGACTAAGCTCTTGTTGTAGGTCCACAGCTCTGGCTCCTTGTTACTCTCTGGCTTATACGATCTTGACAAAAACTTCAAGAAAGGTCCCACCGGGCATGCCAAAAACTATTGATTTATAAAATTAAGCAGGTTCTAACACCAACATGGGAAGTTTCAAGAATGTGGAACTTGCTACTTGAAATGACCTCCAGCTTTTAAAGAAGCTGGCTCTTCTCTATTTCAATTAGGTTTTGAGCAAAGGGAAAGAAATTAACAGGATTACAGATATAATTAAGCAAATCTAACTATGACGATGCACCTGAGTAAAAAGTATCCCTTCAATTCAAGCACAGTGAAACTATTCTCAAGATACAATTATATTAAAGAGCAGATACTGCATGATTAACATAGACAGATAGAATGAATATTATCAAAGGCTTATAAGTAGACACTTTGTAATGACACATATGATATCAACCAAGGCATAGAACAGAGTTCTTATTAATCTTCCAACAACATAAAAGGCACATATACATTAACTTTCTTATCAAGAACAACAAAATAAAGGCAAAATGACATAAACTGGTCACAACAAAGTTTCTGACTCCTCTTTTAGATTTTTGACTAAAACTTATCAAAGATCAATGAATCTATTCTCTAAATGTATATATTGATCTATTACAAATATTACATAATTATAATCATAGATCTGACCCAAGATTGTCTGTAACAATCGAATCCTCAACAACCCAACATAACTGAAGATTATTGGAAGTTCCTGGCAGTTACGATCCTCTGAATCTGTAACAACCGTCCCTCCTGTACACTCATTGGCTGGGGCAAAATATTATGTGGCACACCTCCTGCATTTGAGACACAGACACATGGTGAGACCCGTTTGCTTATAACTAAAAAGAAATATGACAGATGGCAGCATTCGCATCAAACTCAGAAACTCCTTTGTCTTTTCAGAAAACAACAGGAAAATGACACTTGTCACATTCCGTAACCTCCAAAACATGATACGTGTCTTCTCCCACAGAGCCTTTAAAACCTGTGTCTTGATACTCAGGCGATCTCCGCTTATGACATCTGTCACAACCCGCTTTACTTATAAAATGAGACACAATAATGATGGGACCCACAACCTTGGCACTTACTACTCTCAAAGGGAGAAAACTAGGACAGATGGCAACCCCCGCGTGCACGCTAGCTAACACGTGGCAACTTCCACAACACTACTGAAACAAAAAAAACTTTTGAAAGGTCCTCGTGGAAGCTAACACTTGGTGCAACTTGCACAAAACTGTGAATCAAAAAGTTTCTCGCTAAAAGAGACATGAGCAAAGCAACTCCTCCGCGACCACCACGTGGCATCCTCTGCAAGCTTGAAATTTGAAACATTACTGTGGCCCACCATCTTTTATACTGGCATCAACATGATATAGAAAGAAACATGCCACATCATTCGTAGCAAACTTAAAAGACACATGGCACCCTCCACACAAAATGTAGAAGCTTTTGAGACTGGCCCCGCAAGTGACACATGGCGACACCCACAACATTGCTAAAATAAAATGTATTTGTGTTACCTGCTACGTGGCATGCTCCACATACAACTTAATACTTGAAACATTGTTGTGGATTTGACACTTGGCGAATTCTGCATAAAACATTTGAAACCCGCACAACAACATTTGAAACTCGCACAAAAATATAATAAGACCCTCGGACTAAGCCACAACTGAAACAAAATGTAGAGTTTTTGACACACTACAAAGAGATGAACTATGCTATTATGAGATGCTTTAGATATGATCATAGTCTAGTCTGAGCTTTTTTGCTGGTACATGGTTGCTTGTGGCAAATTTTGTTTTAAGTTGAAGATGGTGACCATGATCCTCTAGGAAGATTATGTGCATGAGTGGAGTTTTTGATATGACATTGTTGTGTTTATGATATTTTCATAGGGATATCAGAATGCCATGGTATCTCTAGAACACTCTCAATGGGACTGATGGTAGTGATGAGGATTTGTGAATTTGACAAATGGTCTTTTGATATTGAGGATAAGTATTATTGTGCCATGGTGTACACTACATGATTATTTTGTTAAGCATGAGATGATTCGTGGTGTACCTAGTATTGCTAGGTGTTAGAGATTGAGTATTGGAATGGATTGAGTCTCTTGACAAGGTTTTAGCAAGAACACCAAGGAGCCTATGCCTAGGTGTAGATGTGAGTTCAACATGGAATTTATGAGAGAGAGAGAGAGAGCTATCTCATACCCCACTCTTGAGGAGGTCCACTCAATATATAATGTATCTTGGTAGCTATAGCCCACATGGTTTTTAGATGCATTATAATTTTTACTTTGTCTTCTATAGGTCTTGAATTGTAGAGTTAGTTGTGAGGATGAGTTAGATGAGTATAGTGCATGGTTAGTGACTATGGGTTGATTCTCTAGTTGTAGAAATGGATTTTTCTATAATCTTCTTTCCAATTGAGAAGCTTACATCTTTCAATTTTTTTGATTTGTTGTGTTCAACCATGGGGTTGATTGGTTAGATACAGAGAGAGATTTTCTAAATGGGGATTAAGATCAATGAGAAGATCTAAATGATACATAGTTGAAACACTTCATTTGTGTTAGAAAAATATGGTCTGTAGTGTTATTTTACACCATGTGAGATACAGGATATGAGATACATCTTTTATGTGAGTGTAGTAGGTAGTCTATTATAGTTTGTGCTTGACTAGATATTGTCAAAGCAATGAGAGTTCTAAAAAGATATGCATGTCCATGTTGGACAAGGAGTATTAGCTTGTGGTGTAGAGGGTATTTAGGTATCTTTGAGACACATCTATGTGTTCAATTTACTACCTTGGAGGATAAACCTTGAGTAAGATAATGGATATATAGGAATTATATGGGTAGGAGATGTCAATAATAATTGTTTTACATGAGGGTATGTGGTTACCTTGTTTTGTGGTATAGATGGTCAGATGATTGATTGATAGGTTGTGGTTACTTTTTCAACTACACTTTCACAGGCAAAGTCTATGGTATCTACCCAAGCCTATTAGGAGGAGATTTGGCTTTGAGGAGTGTGTTTAGATAGGGGTTAGAAGTAAGATTTAGTGTGATGTTAGAGTGTCACTAGCATGACAGAGAACTCTACTTTTGATGTGCAGTTAGAATACATTGATGTGTAGTTTTGAATGTTTAAGTTGCTTTGGTGAAGCCCATGAGCACAAAGAATCATAGATGATGTCAAATGGATATAGAGATGTTTTTTCCTTTGCAATGAGGTTGTCTATGGTTGGCCCTTGACAAGTTTGGACCCATATGCAATCATACAAAAAATGGGAGGATGTTGGGAAGGTGTTGTACACCTTGAATATTAAAATATTTTATATATTATAATTAGGCAATATTTTCTTAATGGGGCTTTTATTTGACATTGTAAATGTATTTAATGTGGGTAGCACTTTAGGGGGTTGTGGTTTAGTGAGCATATGGTCAATTGGGATTATTGAAGGAATGCATTTAATATTTTTTGGTTAATTATAAAATGCATTCAATATTGTAAAAGCATTTAATTCTCTGGACACATGTTCCAAGTCAACCTAGTTTGAAAGAGCAAATGAACCACCATGGATATGCTTGAACATTAATTATTTCTGCATCAACAACATTAATTATTTTACTTGGGGTATTAGATAATGGTGGAAAAGGTGACTAGGAAGCTTCTAGTGAGTTATCTCTTGCTTGTTATCCTTTTGTCTATAAATAGGAGGCTTCAAATGGAGTCATTTATCACTTGATCATGTTGTAATTACTCATTGTTAGTAGAGCTTGGAGCTTGGGTTGGGTTACTTTGTGAGGAGATCTTGAGAAACATGGAGTGAAATGTTTAGCTCTCATTTCTTCTTGGATTGGTCTCATGAGGATAACAACAATGTTTGCTCACTACTACAATAGAAGGTCACATTTTTGAGAGTGTCAATTTCCATGTTAAAGTTTGGAGCCTAGTATTATAGTGTGACTATTTTTTTTGTAGCAAATACATTAGTTTTGATGTTTAAAGGTTAAGTTTTTCTCGAAAGAGTTTCCCTAGGGTATATCAGTGTCTCTCTTTCATGTAGTTGGTTTATATTTCATTCTTGTTATGTGTAGTTTATATCAAAATACTGATGGGATTTATAGATAGTGATACTATTATGACATATTTTCTCATAGGAGTAATGTGAAATAATTTTATACTATGATTAATGTAGAAAGCTATCTATATTTTCATACATTTGGTATCCATTTAGTATTAGAATTTATCTATGATTTTAGTACTAAAGTGTGGATTTCCTTTCAAATAAGAGTTATTGAATTGAGGGTTTGAGTGATATAAAGACTGAATCTTTCAAGGAAAGAAAATAGAAAAGATGGGGAGCTATGAAAGAAGAGGACCACTAATCAAAGAAAGAATACCTACTTCATAGCTCCAATCAAAAGTGTTTACCAATAATTAAATAAAGAAGAGGACCACTAAGACAATACATGTAGTCTAAGATTCCTCACATTTGGTGGACTCCTCATCTCCATTAGATCTTGGTGAATGCAGTACAATACCTTGGAAAATGCAATAGTAAGTGGAGATTAAAAAGAGACATTTCTAAAGAAATTTGAATAGAGATTATTTTATACTATTTGTTTGTGGTCAATATATAAATATGTCATGTTTAGCCCGTACTTAACCTTAAATAACTATTTTGTTTAGTCCATTCCTAACATTAGAAATACTTTTGAATCTTTTATAGATGCCTCTCTCGAGCTTGTCCTTGAGTTGATGAATGTGAAAGGACTTACAATCTCCCATGCTAAGAGCCATATTTAGGTTAATTAGAATGGAGGGAACATTAATCTTTCTATCATTTTTATGAATCACATGTTGGGAAATTAGGTGTCTCAACCTTACAAATTTTCCATTATTATTTATTTATCATTTAATATTTTTACATATTTAGTTATTGTTATTATTTAATATTTAGCTCCAACATAAATTAAGGCATTGAAATTTGATGTGGTAGTTATGCCAAGTATTAGTGCCTTGCATAAGTGGAATATTAATATTTTATTTTGACATCATCTTTAGCAAAACGGGGCACCCTACTTTTGTGGGATCTTATGATAGGTACTATTATGCATAAGATCCAAATTTAGAGGGAGTTGTTGGGAATCTTAACCATCTATGATAGAGTGTTTATTATTTGTCATAATTACCTATTTTAGATTGGAATCTTGACCAACTTGGGCACCCATATTGGTTGGATGTAATTAGTGATTTATGATAGCTATAAGAGCCTAAGTAAATGAGATACTTTTAGCCTCTCATGATATTGTAAAACCATAATGGTTTCTAGGTTGCTAGAAGTCTATAAATTGAGAGTTTCAAGAGTAGTTTGTATTATGACAATTTGCAAGTACATAGGTGCTATCAAAATGTTGTTGAAACTACTTTGTATTTGAATGATAGTGTATTACTCCTATAAAGACTTGCATTGCAAGTGTATTTTAATCCTTTGTTGATTTGATAATACATTATCCATGTTTTGGAGTGTGGGGTTTTCTTCCAAAAGGTTTTGCCCCACGTGAATCACTGTGTTATGGTTTATTGTCTATTGTTGTTTTTATGTGTTTCTCTATTTTTTGTAATAATCTTAGATCAGATTTGAAGTTATTTGTATAAAACTCCTCTTAAATATTAGTGTAGGAATCTTATTTCCATGTTGGAAAGAATTAGGGAAGGCACAGTCCGAAGATCTGAGCCTCAGTCAAGTCTCTAAAGTTAGTTTATACCCCGAAAGATACATTGAGAGAATCATAAAGAACAATAATGAAATATAACATGTAGTAAGAATACATCAGTCATAACACATCATATGCATTCATATACACATAGATATTAGATCCAATCCTTATATCTCCATTATATAAATTTATTATAATTTTATATACAAAATGGTAGGTCTGAGTCTCTGCCCTGTACATACAATCCAATCTCTTACATACTCTTACTCTCTTCTACTGTCTTCTCTTACATATCTTCCTATTACATATCTATATGTTACAGTAGGGGTGTGTCCCTTACAAAATGTCATCACATGTGTCGGCCTTGTCCTCTGTATTCCACTTGATGTGAGTTGCGGTAGGTTTTGTATTCTACCCTATGTCCTTCCAGTTCATCATACCCCTTTTTGAGACTATGTCTTGTCCTCAAGACATACAGTGCTAGTTTGAGGGTAGGATGTTCTAGTAAATTACCTTAAGCTACATCAGAGTTGTATCCCATTATTTCTTTGTCATTTGTAGCACCTATATTTGTCCCTTTATCTCACTATGTGTGCTCTTTACATCTCCTAGAATAGAAGGGATTTGCATATTTTGAGCTTTTTATTTTTCCTTTGCAAGTGTTCTAGTCAAGGATGCTAGTCTTAAACTCACCACTTCTCTCAATTGCTTTACTTGTGCTTTTATCTATTCTCTTTGATCCTGTAGTTGTTGTAAATGTGTATGCATTGTCTCTATTTGCACCTTTATAGCTTCATTCACATCCTTAAGAGGATCATATGTTGTAACAATTTGTGCTAGCTATGCTTGTAAAGCACTAAAAACCCACATACTAAAAATAGTATTCCAAAAAGCAAAGCTCATTCTAAATAAGGAAAGTAAATCATTTATTAATCAAAATATCCATACTTGCACAAATAGCAAGTTTTCTAATAATGAAGTACAAATTTCATACACTAAAGAGTGTTATATTTTCATTTACATACACCAAACATGGTGTTACAT
This sequence comes from Cunninghamia lanceolata, assembly GCA_027924645.1. NCBI lineage: Eukaryota > Viridiplantae > Streptophyta > Pinopsida > Cupressales > Cupressaceae > Cunninghamia > Cunninghamia lanceolata. The sequence goes on along the minus strand of BSBN01001020.1, from coordinate 4,284,472 downwards.
TACATCTATTTCAATGTTACAAGTAAAGCATATTACATCAGTACATCAATTACATCAATGGAAGTAATTATACATTTTACAGATTGGCTATGCAAGCCATACAAGAATTATACATTGAAATATATCCATAATGAATCATATAGCATAAGAATCTCTGTCCTCAACCACCATGACCCCAATATTCTTCCGCAAGCCAAGGCCAAGAGTGTGGTTAAGGCACTTTTTCCACCCAACCACGAAGTACTGGACTTCCCTGGGTTTCTTCCTAAATCAAAGAAAGCACCGACCCTACACGAGGAGCCTAGAAACCTAGAATGGTAAAGGCAGGAGGGAATCTCTTGATGTGTACCTGATGCTTGTATGCATTCCAAACCTAGAATGACATAACTCTCACATGCAGGATGTGGTCGAGACATATATAACATAAATCTAGGCTTTTTCTAATCCATCTATTTTAATGGTACAGTAGCTTGGCCAAGCAATAAAATAACAAGTGGTAATTTAGAAAAAGTAAATTACCGTCTCTGGGAGCCCACATTTGGCATCTTGTCCCAGAAGTAAATTAACTCTCAAATATAAACACTCCATTTACATAGAAAGAAAGAATATAACATTTCCCATAGTTTAAAATAATGAATTGTCTAAGATTAAGCATTCATCATCAAGATGTCCATTCTGGAAAAATAAAGTTTACATCAACCAATTCACTACTCTAGTTTGCATGTTGTCTAAGTTTTCAATTATGGTGGTTTATAATGATCTTTCAAGGAAAAGAGGTTTTCTAGTTTGATATGAAATATCTATTTGAAAACAAAAATTGAATCTATTCGCTACTTCAGTGCCGGTTCATTTTCATTTCAGTGGTTTTGGCAAATTCTATAGGTTGGACAAGTATATTCACAATAAAACATGCTTTTACATGGAATCAATAAAATTTATTTAACAAATCTATTTGTAATGGTTACAGTACTGTCCAATTAAAAATTCTTATATATTCAGAAGAAATTCATATACAAAAAACTTATTTATATGCCTATATAGTGATCATCTGCAAATTTTATATATATATTGAAAGTAATCAGCGAACATACTAATAACTGTTTCATGCGAAGTTTTTGTTTAAAATAGAATTTTAGAAAGCTCTCTTTAGGCTGACAGCCTCCCCTAAGGGAGCCATGGTAGGGGCTATTATGGCCTCCTCACAGGTTGCGGCCTGTGGGGAGAGTCATAACTCCCCCGTGAGGTTTATTAAATGTTTTTTTTTTTGTAATTTATTTTTATTTTAATATATGCAAAACTTAACATAGCAATTTTGTTGATCGCTGGTTATACAACAAAATATACACTTTCATATTAATATATATATTGTTATGTTATATATATAGTATAAGGTATAGAAATATAGTAATATAATATATATATAAAATATTAAAACAACCATATGTTATATACACAACAACAATTAGCAGATATATACATTATACAGTATAAATATAATAATTATATATACTCTATAAGAAATGAGGAGCAGCAATATCATATACAGTTTTAACAGTAATAAAATAAAAACCAATTACTAGTTACTTGATAACAATAACAGCGGTATAATAATATTATATTATTATTTTATAATAATATTATATTATTATTTTATAATAATATAGATATGTATATATATGTATCATTAGCATATATAGATAGAAGACAATAAATTTATATGTACTTATCACTGATTAAGCCAATATAATAATAGTATCATGATATTTATAATGTCAATAATTCGTATTTTACATAGAACGGTGATTGATCATTTATTCACACTAATGGAGATAATGGCATTATGGATTTGCATAAACAACCTTTTAACACAGTCTCTGATAGTCAAATCCCTTCCACTCCTTTGCTCTTCTTCTTGATTCCTCGAATGCTCGCTTTGCCCCAACTGAAACCTTCTTCCTATGTTCTTATTCTTCAGAATGGATATTAGAAAATAATGAATCTTGTGTTTTGAGAGAATGAGGGTTTAATCTCTTTTATTATTTTCTTTCTTTTTTTTAATATTTTTATTTTGTTTGTTTTTGTGTTTTATTTTCTAAATTTAAGTCCTTTTTCTATTTTTCTATTTTTCTATTGTTTTCTATCTTATTGTTTTGTTTTCTAAAACTTGCTTTCTTTTCTATGATTTATCTCATATTATCAAATAAAACTCATGATATATTATTTATTTGCATCACAATTATCTCAAAAACAATAAATATTATTAATTCTAATTTTGAATAAAAATCAATAAATAAATTAAAACTATTTCTTCTATTTTTCTATGAGCATTTAATATTAACCACCAATTAATTAAATAACCAACTATAAAACAAGAAGCAATATAATATGGAGGGGCGGGGACCCTGGCTTGATTGGCTAAAAAATTCTGTTGCGGTAAAGGTCACAAGGTCCAGTCTCCCCCCGTCCCCATGGTACCGGAGGGCGTGTCGTGCTAGCGTCACCGGTCATGTGAAAAATGTTTATGAGGCACACTGTAGTTTATAGGGGGATTACCCAATTGCTGCAGTCTAAAAAAAAAAATAATATAATATGATTAATTAATGCAATTCTAATCCAACTATATGCATCTAAGTATCAGTGTGTGAGAGAGAGACCACTCCATCCTAACCTTGCCAGGTAGCTAATCTCCTCTACCTTAACCACACCCTTGTCTTCGACAACTTGCAACTCATGAAAACTCAAATTTCCCATTAATTGGTTAGTGTCCAAATAGCTAAAGCATAGCCGAAGAACTATAATTTATCATTTCAAAATAACACTTTCTATATAGCATCATTTCAAAATAAGATAATATTCATTAAATTTCATCTTTTCTAAAATAAAATAATCATTTACTTATTTCATCCTTCAAAATAACATAATATTTATTCAACCACACACAATTATCCATAAATCAGTTCCACATAAGGTAAGTTCAAAAAGCATCAAAGTTTGAGATATGACAACACCTCTAAGCTACCCATTTGATCCTTTATTGCCTTAGTTGTAGTAGATCATTGCAAAAAAAATTGGTATAATAATGTGACTTCCCCTATGGAGTGTTGGATATTCTTTATTTGTGTTTCCGGCTGTGTATGTGCAGCTACATATTTCTTTGATGCATCATCCATTATTTTCTTGTTCATATCCTCTCTCTCATGTAGTTTGGCCTTTGTCTCTAGATATCTTGTATGTGTTATGTCAATAAATGTCCCCTTGGGGGCTTTTCCCTCTTAAGTTTTAGCTCTCGAGTATTTAGAATGCATTTAGGACATCTTGCATGTTAATTTGAGATCCCGATGAGAAAACCTTGAAGTTTCATGGAAAATGGTACCTAGGGGGTACACTTGACATAAATTCTGTCTAAAATTGGGGGGGGAGGACTTGGGCACCCGTGCCCTAGTCCTACCCTATTTTAGGTTAGGACCAATTTCAAAGTGTCGGTTTATGAACATTATTTAGGTCCTATGCCGACACGATAAGTTTGAATTATGAAATACTTAGTAGGAATGTTTGTAGTTGCATATATAAGCATGTTTAGGCATTCATTTGTAAACTAGATGGAAATTTGATAAGCATTGTGATTTTGTGAAAGTGATTCAAGGCCTTCATTGTGTTGCAGAGTGGAATTTGTATTGTTCTTGTGTTTGTATTTGTAGATTTGGCATCCATCTCCTCATGGCATGAAGAGCATCTCCCTTCCATGAGATCTTCACTACAAGGTGATATCAATTGTGTTTTCTATCATTTATCATTTGGATTTTGCCTCTATCCTATAGGGATATGCACTCTTTATCTGACAAAAGTGTTTGGAAGACTTGAATGTCTCTCTGGGGCTTGATTGAGGCAAGCCTCTAAACACCACAACCCCAACCCCATTTTTTTGTGATTGTAGGTTACAGGTTGTGAAAGCAGAAAAAGTGGAGTTGTAGGAGAGTAGTGCAGACTGTCAGAATTGTAGACCAAAGAAGAAAATAGGGACCTGGACTCAGGCGCTCGTTCATTAGTCCTCTGGGTCCCACAACAGGAAAATATCCGAAACAATAGGAACAGGTTGTAGACAAGGTTTTCAGATCTTGACAAAAACTGTGGCACTGGACTAGGGTGCCCGCTCATTAGTCCCTGACTTTTCCTTTTTCCAAACTTCAAAATCTGGTATGCATTTGATTGTCATTTGATATTTCTATGTGTGATCATTTTCCGTAATTTATCTATTTGTTCATGAATTTGCATAATTAGGGTTTTGAGCATAGTTGGTCTTAATTAAACAACAAAATCATACAATTCCAATCTTCCCCTATGTTCCAAGTGACAAAAATCCTGTAGTAGACTTCCTACTTGACTGAATGTCCTTGAATGTTTAGTGGTGAAAGGAGGATCAACATAGACCTTTACAAACAAACCCTCTTCATATTTTAACCTAAACATTTTGGTGAACCCGTGTTCTTTTGAATTTTGCACCTTGCTGAGTGTTGTGCTTCATATTTACATCCATTTCATTCATTCATATCATTGTTCATCTTATTGCATTTGAAAAATTACAAAAAAATTGAAAAATTACAAAAATTTGAAAAAATTGGCATTTTTAGCTTGCATTTTCATATAATTTGAATTAATTGGAATTGAATTTCAATAAATTTCTATCATTATCATTAGATCTGATTTAAAATACAGGAATTTTTCATTCAGCATTTAGGTAAGTGCAAGAAGATGGGGGGCCAAAAAGGGGTCTTAAGTGGCCACTTTTTTTCTGAAACTAGGAAATGTTGGCCTTGGATGAGAAATTGAGCATAGTTACACTCAAATTTTGGAGATGCAACCAAAACAATGTTTGTAGTGCTCTGAGTCTACTTTCTAAACTATTAATTTTTTTTGAAAATGGTATAGATTAAGGGGTTCAAAAGAGGGAGCCACAAAAATTGGTGTTGTTTCTATCAAAAAAACATAACATAGCATGTTTTGTGGCTCCCTCAAAAGGTTAACATTTTTTTGGTACTTTTTAAATCACTTTGGTGAGAAATTAGCTAACAACATGTAGTTTATGCCTGATTTTTCTGATAATTTTTTGATGAATATTTGATTTTTTACTAATTTTCAAAGTGGACACATCCTAAAAAACAAAATTTTGGTCGTGCTACCCCTATAAATTTTGAAAACTAATTAAAAATCAATATTTTTTTAATATGTGTAGAATGGAGTCTAGTTTCTAAAAAATTTGAAATTTCAATGAACAATTAATTTACAATGAAAAAAAGACCAAACACTAGTTTTTGCCCAAAAATAGACACACAAACAAAAGAAATTAAAGATGAAAGGCTTAACATTGTCAAAATGTGAAAAAAATTACATCATCAAATAGCTAAGAGAAAGCCTAACATTACCTAGGTGTTCAATTTGTTTGACCTTGAAACACGTGCAAATCTGAGGGTTAGCATGTACGAAATTATGTGAAATCCTATAGAATTTACAAAAACATGTCTATGGACGTTGGGAAGGCACTCCAAGCCTTTGGGTTGGAAATCCAAAGCAAATCCCAAGCCTAAGGCTTGGGATTCCCAAAGAAAAATATAACACGAGTGTGTTATAACGCGCTCGTGTTATGTTTTGTTTTGCACTTTTTCATTTTTTGCAAAAGTTTGCTTGATGTTTGTCATGTTCGACATAATGCGAGCGCGTTATAACGCACTCACATTATGTCTGTTGATAACTGAGAGGCAGGGGTGAATCAATTATCTTAATTAATTTAACTTTTTGTTCTTCTTTAACAACTAGTGCAGTATCAAAGCAAATAAGCATTCATAATCATGAAAGAAGAAACAAAGTCAAGATACATAACACAATGATTTTGACGTGGAAAACCCTGTTAAGGGAAAAACCACGGGGTGACTAACCCAAGAATGTATTCTCTGTTAGAAGAATAGAAATACAAAATGGCACTTGCCAATTAGGGCTCACTGCCCGAGCACACTGCTCACAAGAGGCTCACTGCCTACAATAGTTTATAGAAGGAAACAAGATACTTGAACTGATGGGAAGCATCCATATGTGCTTGGGTTTAGTTCTGGTTGAGCTCAATATATTGATCTACTGCACTTCATTCTTTCTCAGCCTTAGTGCTGCTGTTCTATCACATACTGGACCTCTATCTCTGTTTCCACACTATTCTCTGCTTTTCTTTGCATTACATAATACACCACACACCTTCTCATCGAAATCCATCTGGTATATATATCCACACCAAGGATTTCATCATCTTTCTAGTCGGCATCCGGAATGGTCAATATTTTTCCAAACTCTGGTCTGTCAGCTGAATCCTTGCTTATCAAGTGATGCGTATCAAAGAGATGCTTATAGAAGTCATCAATTATGTTGGCCAATCATGAATGATACCTCAGGAAGCTTGATCACCATCAATGTCTCATCCGGATTAAGATCTGATGCTCTGCCGATCAGTTCTTCCTCTGTCTACCCTGCCAAATAGGAACCCAAAACTTAGGTGCTTATATCTCTTCACTCTATCATCACCGGAGGCTCAATCCCTGGAATCTATCAGTCAAGGTATTCCTCTTGACTTTCCCAAGTCGGCACTTTACATAGATACTTCCTCTGAGAGATCCGGACCTGATTGTCAAACCTTGTTGCATACTCTATCCTTGGTGACCGGACCAAGTTACTCTACAATATGACTTTCGGTATAGACACACCATGTCTTGCGGATGTGTGGGATGAATTTTGTTGCCATCAATGACAACACTTATGAAGCTATGCTGTGTCTCTTGCCAACAATCTCTCCCTTTGGTATTGATGGCAACACTTAGTGAAAAATGACTAAGTGTCACACTATACTCCCCCTTGGCTGATGCTCTGTTCTAATGTACACTTTACCGGAGCTCCCCCTTAGCTGGATTCCACATTTTTCACTGCTCCTCACTCCCCCTTTGACATCAATGGCAAAGGGTAGGGTCCGCACACCAAAATTTCCAAAAACAGTCTATACATATCCGCATAAGTATATATACAAGTTGTACTTACATATACTTAAGTATGTCTGCAAAAGTATTCTTCAACTGTACAACTTCTGTCACCCAACTCTACTTCATCCTGTCCAAAATTGAGATGTGACCACTCAACAGGAATGCAAAAACTTCTACCTTCTTAAGATCTGTCGGATCATTGGTCCAGGCTGTGGCCTATGCATCAGTTAGGGCCTCATGCATGGCCTCTAACTTAGGGATAATGATCCCTCTAAGTTCACTTAACTTGTTTATTCTATTTTTCTTCTCCTTCTCAAGCTTCTTTATTTCATCTATGACTGCAATGGTCTGACACTCTTGATTTACTATGGAGGGGGAGAGAGGATCAAAACTTTGAGATAAACTTAACAATTTATCCTCTTGCTCTTTTACTTTCTTCTCAATATCCATGGTCACTTTAGGCCAGGATAAACAAAATTTATAGATATCTCTGCCATCTTTAAGAGTATTTTCTAATCTCTTTATTCTAATATCCATAACTCTCCTATCATTTTTTATTAGACCTTGTACTTCAGAGAGTCTCTTTTCCAAAAAGTCCTTTCAGACCTTTTCTTCTGCTGACTTTTCTAAGGAATCAATATGTGAATGAACAAAATTTACAAGAGACTTTAGATTACTGGACGTGGAGGCCAAAGGATCCTTTTGGAAGGATGGCATGATCTTCACCAATATACCAGATGCAGTTTCTATGAGCTTGCAGTCTTCCATGACTTCAGAAGTTTTTCTTTTGCCTTTGCTTGAGTAAATGATGCTAGCTTCATGGTTTGAACTGGGGAGAGGGAGTCAAAATTGAACAGTCCTTGAAGAAGTTCTGGTTCATCAAATTCCATCATCTCTTTGGTTAAGAAATCTTTGACTGCTTCTGCTGTGTCTCTTGCCGGTGATAGGGTTTTCTCCCCTTCTGCAGCCTTAGCACTGTCATCTAAGGTTTTCTCTATTTGACTTTTTTCTTTTTCTTGTACTTCTTCTCCTTGACTGGTTTTCTCCATTATTCTTTCTTCTCCTTTAGATCTGGAGTTTGCAGGGGAAACCGAAGGAGAGATGTTTGCTTGTTCATGAACTTCCTCTTCTGAAGCAGAGGAATCTAAGTCCTTAGTTTTCTCTTCACTTGTCTCCTTTTCCTCTTCTCCATTTTTTACAGTAGATTCTTCTTCTTCATCCACGGCAGAGGGTTCATTACCTAGGTCCTCTATAACAGGAATATTGAATCTTTTAAAAGCATTCCGGAGGATATCTTCTATTTCTTTTGCCACCTTGTCAGTTTTTCCAATCATGAGATGATTCATTCTAGCCTTGCTCCGGAAGTCATCCTTGCAATCTTTGAAGATCATATCCATTTGTTTCGGAGTAATTGAAGGATAGAGCTGAATGGCTATCTGTTCTCTAATTTCTAAGTCCTTTGCCTTGGCATTTTCCTTTCTCATTTCAAGTTCTTTCTCTAAACTTTTGAGAATTAGAGAGATGATTTCAATAAATGCTTTATTGTATATGTTCAAATACTTAACTGTGGCTTCCTCCAAAGTCTTTTTATCTGCATCATTATACTCATCATAGAATTCTATTATTGGTTGCAGATTCCCATCCATAGTGACTGCTTTGATTACATCATCAATGGATAGAGTAGTCTTCTCAACAAACTCTTGTGTCCCTTCTTCAATAGAGGGTTCACCGGATGTTTTCTTTTTCTTCTTCATTTTCTTTACTTCCTCATCTGATTCTGTCTCTTCATCATCATTTTGGCTTGTATAAGACCTTGTTGCCTTTTTCTTAGTTCTCTTTTCTCCTTTTCCGGATGTCTGAACTTCCAGTTTTGAGGCTTTTCGATTCTTGGAAGTGGCAGGTGCAGAGCTTTTGGATGATCTGGTCCGGGAGGGGGCTTGTACCAAGGCACCTTCTTTTTCTGTCTCTTCCTTGTCTTTCTCTACCCTTTCCATCTTCTCTTTGTTTGCATCAAGTGCCTCTTTTGATATGCAATACATTTTAGCAAAATTTTCTACTTCTTTTCTCACTTTTCTCTTCATCTCCGGTTGTCTAAGTTCCACATGAATCTTTACACTCAACTCTTCAAAGGTTCCAAACCTTTCTGCCTTAGGATTCTTGGGTTGACTAAGCATGTGTTGAACATGTAGCTCTTCAATTTTCTCATCTACTTCATACCCCATTGGCATGATCCAGACTATCCTTGGCTCCATAGCCTCTATTAGGCACTGATCAATTTCTACCATAAAGCATACTGTATCCTTATACTTTTCAACCAATGATTGGGGGATTCTTTCTCTGGCCTACATCAAGCTTTGGAATTTTTTGAAGTAACCCCACAGAGCTGTGTTTTGTGCCTTGGCATCACCAAGCCCATGCAAATAATCCCTGATTTGTATGGCTATAGGTCTGTCATTTTGCCACATCCAACCACTGGATCCGGGTAGCTCATTCATGTAATAAAAGAACAAAGTATCAAGCCACTGTATTTGAAGGAGTTCTTCTTGTCCTTCTTTATCTTCTGTAGATTCTCCAAAAGTTGGTTTAGAAGGAGCTCACAGAGATCATAGTCAGCATTTTCTTTAAGCATCTGATAAGCAGTGTAAATTGCAGTTCCGGGTATTGAATTTTTCCTGCTGGAGTGATATATCTTGTAACTGATTATCATGGAGGCAAACTTGATATCTGAATTAGTGATATCTTCTATTGTCATTTCTCTCTTATCAAATTTTGATCTTGTTGCCTCACTCACTATCTAATTCTTGACTAACTTGAGAGCAGGTATCCCACCGAATGAGTGCAATCTGGTAACTGCCCTAATGGCATCCTTGGTTATCTTGAATGGTCTCATCAACCACATAAAGTTGTCATGCAATCTACTCAGAACATACCAGACCCATTCATCTTCTGCAAAACAAGGGAAATGAATGTATTGTGCAAAATGCTTGTCCCGGATGGCTTTGTACTGAGGTTTTAGTTCAAATGATTCATCTATTAGCTGCTTGTGATATATATCCATCAACTTAGATTCCCCAAAATCCTCAATATTGGCATGAATGTATGCCCTAATGTCTTCAACATGTAAAACCCCATGCAAAATGCTAGAAAAGGTGCCTAGGGGATCAACTTCTAGGGATTTGTATGGATGTTTCTTGAATTTTGGACGCGGTCTATCAGTGATCTTCACAACATTTGGTGTAGCCATCTTTCAAAAGATTTAGAGAGAGATTTCAAGAACAAAAAATACCTTTTACGCTTTTAGGGTTCACGGAATGAGCCAAAAAGATCGCCAATTGACTTGAATTCTATAGTTGATCCTTGAGAGAAATGAAGCAAACTTGTTTGCGGAGCTCTTCTTAACTTTTTCACTAATGCAAATGTGCAAATGATGAGAAAATGAACCCTTTTATCTCTGAGCAAACCCTAATTCCATATTGCAATAAATGCACAACTTAAGTCATTCCGGTTGCCTTGTTCTCCTTGTTCTGAGAAAGATCTTTTCCAGATCACTGAGATATACATAGAGTTTTTCTTGATGATTAGTGACAATCTATCCTCCTTTCCTCAAACATTTGATCTACCCGCAGATCAAGATACTTCGAATTTGAATCATACCGGATTTGTCTGTGAAAATCATGTTCTTACAAGATGACTGTTAAACCGGATTAATCTCAAATGATTAACCTCTTCAAATTCCTTGTGGATCTTTCATATCTTTCCCAAGGGTTATTTAGATGTTTCTCTGAGAGCCCTTTTAGTCCGCAACCTTCCTTGTGCAAATTTTAGGCACTAATTGATTGGCTGGGGGAAAATATTTTATTTTGTGACTCCCCCTGAGCCAGAGCTCATCTATTTAGTTTTCAGAAGGAATGTCAGTACCAGATTTTAGTGCGGATCCATCCTCAACATTTTCTGTACTCCTTTTTACCCAAATCTTGTTCATCTCCCTTTGAATTTCATCTGCATTCACTTTTCCTTTTCCTTTGTCTTGGTTTTGATTATGATGTATTGGACCCTCATTGTTCTGATTCTTACTTCTACAAAATTTGGCAATATGACCGAATCTATTACAATTGTAGCAAACAACATTTCTTTGCATATTTGGTTAATATCCTCTTGATCTACACTAATTAGCCATATGTCCCATTCTATTGCATGCAAAGCATCTTCCATTGAATGAATTGTTCATTTGTATATTTCTACACTCATGAGATTTGTGACCATACCTTTTGCAATTGAAACACTGTCCGGAGAAGGATGAATTAGTCTGATTCATTCTTCTTCTGCACTGATTTGCTTTATGACCAAAGTTATTGCAGTTGTGGTAGTATCCATTGAAAGATGGATATCTTTGAGCATTTGGTTGCCTTACCAGAGGTCTTCTAGGTCTGTTCCTTGGATTTCCTGATCGAAAGTTCTTCTGAACGGATCCAGAGCTTTCACCTTTCTCATACCCCAAGCCTTGTTTGTCATCTACCCTCTTCTGGCTTTGAAGAAGAATTTCAAGTTGAGCAGAGCTTATCTTGAATTTGTCTTTGTATTCATTTACTATTTGAAGATCCCTTTTAAGAGTGTTAATCTAATTCTCAAGTTGTTCTTCATTATCTCTAGCTTCTTCAAGATCAGATTCTAGATGCCTGATTATTCTATCCATTTTATGGCAGTCTTCTGATTTCTCCTTGAGAGATTGTCTTAGATCATCTTCAGTTTTTCTTTTCTCTTCAATTTCTTGGGTGAATTTCATAACTCCTGATTCCATTTCATGTCTTACCATAATGACCTCTTTTGATAACTTTTCACATAACTTAGTTTTCTCCTTCAGATCTTCATTTGTATCATTGGCTTCACCTTGACTTGCTAATTGCTGAAGTAGATCCTTTCTCTTTTTCATAGAGATACTTAGTTTCCCTTTTAGTTCATTTATGAAATCATCAACCTGTTTGAGTCTTTCCTTCAATCCATTGACTTCAGAGTTAGATTGCTCAAGATCATCTAGGGCAGACTGAAGTTGTTCCCTCATACCATACACATCTATTTGAATTCCCAGATCTTCCTCAAGCTGTTAGGCTATATTTGGAGGAACTTAGCTCTGATACCAATTGTTGATAACTGAGAGGCGGGGGGTGAATCAGTTATCTTAATTAATTTAACTTTCTGTTCTTCTTTAACAACTAGTGCCGTATCAAAGCAAATAAGCATTCATAATCATAAAAGCAAAAACAAAGTCAAGATACATAACACAATGATTTTGATGTGGAAAACCTTGTTAAGGGAAAAACCACAGGGTGACTAACCCAAGAATGTATTCTCTGTTAGAAGAATAGAAATACAAAATGGCACTTGCCAATTAGGGCTCACTAGCTAAGCACATTGCTCACAAGAGGCTCACTACCTACAATAGTTTATAGAAGGAAACAAGATACTTGAACTGATGGGAAGCATCCATATGTGCTTGGGTTCAATTCCGGTTGAGCTCAATATACTGATCTACTGCACTTCATTCTTCCTCTGCCTTAGTGCTGCTGTTCTGTCACATACTGGACCTCTATCTCTATTTCCACACTGTTCTTTGCTTTTCTTCACATTACATAATACATCACACACCTTCTCATTGAAATCCATTTGGTATATATATCTGCACCAAGGATTTCATCATCTTTCTAGTCAACATCTGGAATAGTCAATATTTTCCCAAACTCTGGTCTGTCGGCTGAATCCTTGCTTATCAAGTAATGTGTATCAAAGAGATGCTTATAGAAGTCATCAATTATATCAGACAATCATGAATGATACCTCAGGACGCTTGATCACCATCAATGTCTCATCTGGATTAAGATCTGATGCTCTACCAGTTAGTTCTTCCTCTGTCTACTCTACCAAACAGGAACCCAAAACTTAGGTGGTTATATCTCTTCACTCTTTCATCACCGGAGGCTCAATCCCTGGAATCTATCAGTCAAGGTATTCCTCTTGACTTCCCCAAGTCTGCACTTTACATAGATACTTCCTCAGAGAGATCCAGACCTAATTTTCGGACCTTGTTGCATACTCTATTCTTGGTGACTAGACCAAGTTACTCTACAATCTGACTTCAGGTATAGACACACCATGTCATGTGGATGTGTGGGATGAACTTTGTTGCCATCAATGACAACACTCATGAAGCTATACTGTGTCTCTTGCCAAGAATGTCTCCCTTGGAATGTTTTATGTTCAAAGTTATTTAGCATGTATGTATGTATGTATGTATGTATGCCTATATGTATGTGTGTATGTATTGATGTATGTAAGTATGCCTATATGTATGTATGTATACTTATATGTATGTATGTATGTATACATGTATGCCTATATGTATGTATGTATGTATAGTGTTGAGGGTAGAGGAGGGTAGAGATGGGGGTGAGGCGGATAGGGGAGGAGAGGGGTGGATAAGGGTTGAGGGTTTAAGGTCAAGAGGGACTAGGGTTTAGGGTTGAGGGATTAGGGTTTAGGGTTAAGGGATTAGGGTTTAGGGTTGAGGCTTTAGGGATAGTGTTTAGGGTTGAGGGTTGAGGGATTAGGGTTAAGGTAGAGTGTTGAGGATAGAGGGATTAGGGATAGGGTTTAGGGTTGACAGTTTAGGGTTGAGGGATTAGGGTTTAGGGTTGAGGGCTTAGGGATAAGGGATTAGGGTTTAAGGTATAGTGTCGAGGGTTGAGGGTTTAGGAATAGGGATAGCGTTTAGGGTTTAGGGTTAATGGATGTAAGGGTTTAGGGTTTAGGGATAAGGAATTAGGGTTGAGGGTTGAGGGATTAAGGTTTAGGGTTGATGGATTAAGGTTTAAGGTTGAGGGCTGAGGGTTTAGGGATAGGGTTTAGAGTTTAGGGATAAGGGATTAGGTTTTAGGACCTTGAGGGATTAGGTTTTAGGGTTGAGGCTTTAGGGATAACATTTAGGGTTGAGGGATTAGGGTTGATGGTCGATGGATTAGGGTTAAGGTAGATTGTTGAGGGTAGAGGGATTAGGGATAGGGTTTAGGGTTGAAGGTTTGGGGTTTAGGGATAAGGGATTAAAGTTTAAGGTACAATGTCGAGGCTTGATGGTTTAGGGATAGGGTTTAGGATTTAAGTTTTAAGGGTCAAGGGTTGAGGCTTTAAGGATAAGGAAGAGATCTAGATGGCTAAGGGTTGAGAGATAGGGGAGAGATGGGGTGAGGCAGATAGGGGAGGAAAGGGGTGGATAAGGGTTGAGGCTTTAAAGATTTAGGGTTGAGGGATTAGGGTTTAAGGTATAGTGTTGAGGGTTGAGGGTTTAGGGATAGGATTTAGGATTTAAGGTTTAAGTGTTAAGGGTTGAGGATTTAGGGATAGGGTTGAAAATCAAAATTGTAAGTCTAATTTAATTTATTTCAACTTTCAAAGTAGGCATTTAAATTGTAGCTTTATCAGGAGGATTGGTATAACAAAAGCTTAATTCTTTTGCAGGCCTTTCTTTAAAGAACCCTGGACATTATGGACCTTATCATCTAGAAAAGCACATGATAGTGAACTCTACCCCACCTTTCAAATTAGATAAACCTTTCTATTCAATGAAAATGAAGTCACAGAATGTAAACCGACCATGCATACTAGTAAGATCAAATTCTCTGCCTTCTATTCTTATTACTCTTACTTTATTAAGAAAAGAGTGTCAAAAAGAATGGGTTTAACAAGCTAACATAAGGCAAAGCAGTTTTGTTATTACATTTTTGTGAGGGATCTCTAATAGTCTAATATAATGCAATCTTCTATAATATGAACATCTACATTTGTTTGAATGCTAAGCTTTAATAGTAGTGTATTAAATCAATGCAATCAACTATTTATTGGGTTAAAATAACTTAGTTTTTGTAATGGCTTGGGAATACAGGAGTTGCCAAAAATAGGTGAATGTGCTCTACAATTACCAAGAGAAAAAAGTTTAGCAGTTCTTGTCGATAGAGCCAGTAAACAATGGGAGATTATTTGCCTGTTTAATAACAATAGACCTACCCTAAGTGCGAGGTGGGCATATTTTGTATGTCATAATAATATCAAGGAAGGAGACAATTGAATCTTTGAGCAGGTGGACAACAAGAAACATAGATTTATGTTTAGAGTTCATATAGATCAAAAAATAAAATAAGGATCCATCTGAAAGAGAGGAGGGAAAAGATAGGCCAAAGATAAAAGAAGAAAATTATACAAGAAAAGATCTTCATGAGGATTGTAATATTTTGTCTAAAACAAACAAAAATTAGTTAATTAAAAATAGAAAATCAAGAAAGAAACCGTACTAAAATGTATGGTTACTAATATCTATTTTTAAAAGACTGATTGTTTTTTATGGCCAAAGTTGTTTATTTTACCTAGTTGATGGTTCTAATTACACCCAGACCTTATACAGTGGGAGCAGATGTGTGCACATTTTTATGGCCCCGATTTAAATTCAAGAAAATAGGTGGAGAGAGTATGTTGATCATTTAAAAAAATCTTAATAAAAAAATGTTCACTTAATGTTGACCAGGGGTTATGATTTCAATCATTCATTGCCCACTGTGGATGTACCCCAATGCAAATCTTTTCTCATAATGACCATCCTTCTAATTTCAATTGTTAATTACTCACTGTGGATGTACCAGATGTAAATCTTTTCTCATAGTGGGTACACCTATTGGCATAATGAACCCCAGATGGGCCAGAAAAAGATGCCATATAATTTGAATATTCACTTCAGCTAGAAAGTTTAACTGATGGAGCTAGAAACTTAGAGAATTCACAAGGCACAATATGGCCCAAGATGTGAGATGCAAGCAAGGATAGCTCATGAATCTAAATAGTTAAGGTGCACTTGGACCTTTCCTAATTTCAATGGATGACATTTGCTCTTGCTATTTGATGGTAAATACTGCAGTTTTGTAGACTTTATTTTCATTATCCAAGAGAGAAGCATATACCATAGCACCAGTCTTGGATAGTATACCTGGTCTTCATGCCAGTTTAAGGTTTAAGGGTTGAGGGATAGGGTTTAGGGTTGAGGGATAAGGGATTAGGGTTTAAGGTATAGTGTCAAGGGTTGAGGGTTTAGGAATAGGGATAGCGTTTAGGGTTTAAGGACGAGGGATTAAGGTTGCGAGTTGAGGGATTAGGGTTTAGGGATGAGGGTTAAGGGTTGAGGGATTAGGGTTTAGGGTTTAGGGTCGAGGGATTAGGGTTTAAGGTATAGTGTTGAGGGTTTAGGGATAGGGTTTAGGGTTGAGGGATTAGGGTTTAGGGTTGACAGATTACAGTTTGACGTTGAGGGTTGAGGGTTGAGGGTTTAGGGATAGGGTTAAGGGTTGAGGGATTACCTGGTTAAAGTAGAGTGTTGAGGGTTGAGGGTTTAGGAATAGGGATAGCATTTAGGGTTTAGGGATTAGAGATTAGTGTTGAGGGTTGAGGGATTGGGGTTGAGGGTTAGGAGATTAGGGTTTAGGGATAGGCTATAGGGTTTAGGGATGAGGGATTAGGGTTAAGGGTTGAGGGATTAGGGTTGAGGGTTGGGGGATTACGGTTTAGGGATAGGGTTTAGGGTTTAGGGTTGAGGGATTAGGGTTTAAGGTATAGTGTTGTGGGTTTAGGGTTGAGGGATTAGGGTTTGACGTTGAGGGTTGAGGGTTTAGGTTTGAGGGTTGAGGGTTTAGGGATAGGGTTGAGGGTCGAGGGATTAGGGTTAAAGTAGAGTGTTGAGGGTATAGGGATTAGGGATAGGGTTTAGGTGAGGGTTGAGGCTTTAGGGTTAAGGGTTAAGGGTGTAGGGTTTAAGATATAGTGTCGAGGGTCAAGGTTTTAGGGATTAAGGTTTAAGGGTTAAGGGTCAAGTGATAGGGTTTATGGTTTAGGGATAATGGATTAGGGTTTAAGGTATAGTGTCGAGGGTTGATGATTTAGGAATAGGGATATCATTTAGGGTTTAGGGATGATGGATTAGGGTTGAGGGTTGAGGGATTAGGGTTGAGGCTTAAGGGTTGAGGGATTAGGGTCGAGGGATGAGGGTTGAGGGTCAAGGCATTAGGGTTTAGGGAAGGGTTTAGGGTCGAGCGAATAGGGTTTAAGGTATAGTGTTGAGGGTTTAGGGATAGGGTTTAGGGTTGAGGGATTAGAGTTTAGGGTTGACATAATAGGGTTTGGCGTTGATGGTTGAGGGTTGAGGGTCAAGGTGTTACTTGGTTAAAGTAGAGTGTTGAGGGTTTAGGGTTTAAGAATAGGGATAGCATTTAGGGTTTAGGGATTAGGGATTAGGGTTGAGGGTTGAGGGATTAGGGATGAGGGTTGGGGGATTAGGCTTTAGGGATATGGTTTAGGGTTTAGGGATGAGGGATTAGGGTTAAGGGTTGAGGGATTAGTGTTGAGAGTTGGGGGATTAGGGTTTAGGGTTGAGGGATTAGGGTTTAAGGTATAGTGTTGATAGTTTATGGATAGGCTTTAGGGTTGAGGGATTAGGGTTAAGGGTTGAGGGATTAGGGTTAAGGGTTGAGGGATTAGGGTTTGATGTTGGGGGTTGAGGGTTGAGGTTTGAGGGTTAAGGGTTTAGGGATAGGGTTGAGGGTCAATGGATTAGGGTTAAAGTAGAGTATCGAGGGTATAGGTATTAGGGATAGGGTTTAGGGTTGAAGGTTTAAGGATTGAGGGTTGAGGCTTTAGGGTTGAGGGTTAAGGGTTTAAGATTTAAGATATAGTGTCAAGGGTCGAGGTTTTAGGGATAGGGTTTAAGGTTTAAGGGTTAAGGGTTGAGGGATAGGGTTTAAGGTTTAGGGATAAGTGATTAGGGTTTAACATATAGTGTCGAGGGTTGAGGGTTTAGGAATAGGGATAGCATTTAGGGTTTAGGGATGAGGGATTACGGTTGAGGTTGAGGGATTAGGGTTGAGGGTTGAGGGTCAAGGGATTAGGGTTAAGGTAGAGTGTTGAGGGTTTAGTGATAGGGTGTAGGGTTTAGTGATAGGGTGTAGGGTTGAGGGATTAGGGTTTATGGTTGAGGCAATAGGGTTTAAGGTAAAGTATTGAGGGTTTAGGGATAGGGTTTAGGATTTAAGGTTTAAGGGTTGAGGGTTGAGGCTTTAGGGCTTAGGGTTAAGTGAGACCTAGTTGGCTAAGGATGGATGGAGAGGTAGACAAGGAGTGGCTAAGAGACATAGAGAGGGAGAGGTAGAGAGGTAGAGAGGCGAGGAGGAGAGATAAGTGAGATATAGAGAGGTGAGAGATAGAACATGAGCTAATGGAACTAGAGGTGAGAGATATAGCAAAGGTGCTATCAAAGGTGAGATAGACACACATATTTATGGATCAATCTATAGCAGGACAAAATGTGAGTGCATTATAACGTGCTCACATTTTGTCCTACTATACAAATGGTAAAAAGGCCTGGACCCCCATGATCTAGGCCCACATGCTCTTTTTTCATGCTATTTATGTGCATGTTCCAACAAAAAAAAGTGTTTTTATACTGTTGGGAAGTTCACATGCACATTTTGCACATTCTACCACCTTTTCATGATCTTTCCACCACCTTTTCTTCTTTGCCAACTTGAGGAGGAGGAAATAACATAGTTTTCACATCGAATTTGATATATCTATATTCAAGTTTCAATTTTTGTAGGGTTGCAATGTTAATTGTGATTGAATTTTAGGAATTTAACATTATAGATTGGTTAATAGTATTGTTGTTACTAATTCTATTTGAGTGTTATTCAATTTAATGTTGAAAAGGAAGCAAGTGTTGAAAAACTCAAATTGTTGAGGAGTTTGATGCAAGAAGAAAAAAATACTACATAATTAGGTACTCTCTCCATTCGAATCTCCATTTTTTAGGTATGTCAAATCTTTACATGAATGTTATTTACATTTTCCTTAATTCTATTTGAATTACTTTATCATGCTTTATCATACATGTTTATATCACTTTTATCTAGTATGCATAATAAAGGACTATGTATACATATCTTGTGTTTATATAATAGACTATGTTTTAAATTAGTTCATGGTATGCATAATAAAATATATCTCAATGGTAAACATTAATAAAAATAGACACAATCACGATCAAGAAAGAAGCCTACAATCTCACATGGTGCCATGTATATTTTCTACACTTGGGCTCTTTAATAATTATGTGTAATTGATGAAGGGGGTAAATCATAAAACACACAACAACAGAAATGGAACATAGAAAATAGACTATTTCTTTATTGATCTGGGCAACTCATTACATTATAGAAGCTTAATTACAATCAAAGGATGAATCCTCTACTGGTTGCAACACATTACAGTTTTCCCAACCTCAAGACTCTAGAATCTTTAGCCTTCTGTAACCCCAAATCAGCTAGGATTTTTGTTTTCCCACCTATTCTTGACTCTACACTGGCCCCCTTAACTCTACTACCGCCCAATGTTCTCAAAATAGTCATAAATAGCACTTTTTGGTGGCCTCTAGCTAAATTTTGAAATTTACAACTCCCTCCAAAAGTAGGTCAACTTCTGGAAAGCATAACTTTTGATCCAGGTGTCCGATTGATGAACCGTTTTAAGCATCGGAAAGATTGCGATGTGAACTATCACACTAGAAATTTGTAAATGGATTTTCATCAACTTTTTAGGACGTTATGGGATGTTTTAGTGCCTCATATCTCGTTTCAGAAAATTTTAAGGGCTTTTCAGAAAACAAAAACTTTAATATCTTTCAGCTCACAAATGATTTTTACCTAATTCCTTTGCCAAAGGTCTTCTATTTCTGTTATGTAACTTTCTGTAAGTTTTCGCTTCAATCCATGCCCAAATGCAAACTTTCCAAAAATAGCAGGTACACTTTCCAAAACAGGCAAGTTGCTATTTTTAGCAGTTTTGGAAAACTGAAAGTCCTACATCATTATTCTGGATATTATGGAACCAAAAACACTAATTATGGAAATAAATGAAAACAACTACAATGATTTTAAATTATCTTCTTTTTGGGTGATGCAAGATTACTCTTACATCACTGGATGCTCCTGCATCAGTAATAATGAATTAAACAGACCTTAACATACTGTGATGTTAAACTATACAAGAATAAATCCTTACAACATATAAATATACAATCCCTTAAGCATAATGAAATACTATTATCTTGTCATATTAGCAAGTTAAAATACAAATGAATAGCTGCCAAGATCATACAAGTATGAGCATGACATGATGAGTTGTATGCACATATCTTGGGCCAGGACATTCCTTATACACCTATTCATGATGATTTGTATACACATGACACAACAATATTTCAAAATTTCCTAATTGTCCATTGTTAGCACATGATGGTGGTTACCTTGATCTACTATATACCATTCAATACCCTAAATTATATAAATTAGTTTAATGATTTTTATGACAGTCTTAGGTATGTCTCCAAATATTCATGTTTCCAAGCTAATGTCCACTTGTTTCCAACTTCTTAGATGTGCAACAAACAATTCCAAGCATTATATTCATCATAAATAAGTTACTTTTAGTCAATAGAAGGCAAAATATATCCATTTGCAATCATGGATTAGTTAAGGACAACTAGGTAGTAAATTTGTTGCCATTGACAACTTCACAAACTTGGTGTCGTATCTTGTCCTCCTTGGTTTTCTCCATGGATCTCCATCATTGTCTTCATGAATCATATAATTCATCATGTCATAGTGGCTTCATCATTCCATAATTATCTTCTATTTCCCTTGTAGAACAACAAACAAGGTTTTTGTGGTATATCTTGCAAAAAACAACTCCAATCCACAATTCAAAAGCTTTTTAGGATACCCTTTTGGGAGTTTTAAAACATATCCAAAATTTAAGGGTGGTTGTTTTGTAATACTAGACCTTAAAATTGACTATCCCACTTGACAAGAGGCCTAATTAGGCTTGTGCAAATAGGTCACTACATGTTTTTTGATCTCCAGGCTTCCAATCTTCAAACTAAGACTCCAAACATGTCAAATTGGGTCTGCCTCAACCTTTTAAACCATTACAAACACCTTACAAAGAGTTTCTCTACAATCCCTAACCCTTATGCAACTTAATTATCTAAAAACATGAGTTTTCAGCCTAGAATAATTTGCCTCTAAAATGCACATGATTATCTACTTGAGTTTGCATTGCCATATTAATGAGCCTTAACTTTAATAATTGTCTCTTGATATCCCTTCTTCACCCTCTACACTAATCCAAAGCATGCCCTAGTGTGATGTCTCCCACGATCTCAATCACATATCCTTTCATGACTAGATGGTTATCAACAAGTAGTCAACATGAAGTCCCATGTACTCTTCACTTGTAGCCTCAATAGGTGACTCTCCTTTGACCTTATCCTTATTTGACTGAAGTGAACTTTGTACTATAATGCTTTGTATGGCTAAAATAATTCTTTGTACCATAATACTTTGTATGGCTGCAATAACATTATGCAATAATGCTTTGTATGGATGCAATATATTTTAGTTATTTGTATGGATTCATTTCTTAGAAACTAATATTGGTCTCTTTATCATTCTACAGAAAAATTCTCTGTCATGCCAAGGAAACTATCAAGAATTAAACCAACACAGGAAGAGATAGAAGCAAAGAATGTAAAGAAAGTAGCAACTATGAGGGAACTTCGTGAGAAGAGGAAATTGGACATGATAAATGAAGACATGCCAATTGAAGAGGAACCACAACCATCACAAAGAGATATGGTATTGGTGGCACAAAGAGAATGAATGCAAAAACTTCGTGCTATGATAGATTTGAATACTATAGTTGGAGAACGTCCTCTACCACAAGTCAACATGTAGGGACACAATCTACTGCATCTCAAGTTGAGAGTACATCATCACTCACATGTAATGAAGAAGGTATGCCATCATTCCCACCTCAACCTTAAGGTATGTCATCTATTCCATCTTCGATCGAAGGTATGCCATCTAGCCCATCTCATTGAAATATTGATGAAATTCCTAATGTTGAGATGAATTTACTTATCTTAACACCACCTAGAATTTGCACAGAAAACCAAAGTATTTGATTGATATTGATGAGAATATTTTGCAGCCAATGGAAGGTAAGATTCCAAAACACACTTGTAGAAGATATGCTCATAAGATTTGGAGATTGTTCTTTGAAAAGTTAAATGAGACCGCAAGATGTCAACTATTCGTTGAAATGATGTGAAGTATAAAGTATAGGTCCATCATGAAGATTCTTGGATTGAGAACATTAGAGGCTTCAATTGAGCATATGACAGTGTGGGTAACACATCACGCACAAAAGATAGTAATGCAACACAGCATGTGATTACATCAACTATAGTAAGTAGTCAAATAAATAAATATTGTCTCATTACAAAGATGAGTCAATCATTGAGAATTAATAGGAAAACTTTATCAAGAGTCATTGGAAGGCACCAAAGAATTGAGGACACCAATGCCAATGAATTATGGGCATTCTTGGGGAGACTACCATGAAAAGATAAACCAATTGTTGAAGCATTGAGATCATTAATTGAAGACTTTTGGAAGAATTACACAAGGGTATCTCTGAATCAAAGGGATGTGGTAAGAAGGAGAATCGGTAGTTGGAATCGTGAGCCACATCTAAAGCATTTTTTGGTAAATTTCTAGAGATGCATCCTCAAATTAAAATTTGTCAAAAATATTTTGAAATGCTAAAACCTTTCTATGTCAAGATAAATCACACACACACTACTTGTTGTAGATTACATATTGAATTTTCTAACCATTTTGATGTTTATCAGTCTATATGTTTAGATTTGCATACTAACAATGTTTTGCAGGATTGTGGCATATGTACCCCACCAACATCTTCAAGAGACTTCATATCAAGAATTTTATGTGATAGAGAGGAATGTCAAATATTCTACAAGAAATTATGCTTGGATGGCACATGTCAGCATTGCGGTGGCTTGCAACGTATGCCAATATGTGAACATATGGAAAGAACACATGCAGTTGGAAATAAACTAATAGAGTTTGGCAAGTATAAAATAGTGGCATACAATACAAAAGATGGTAAAGAAGCAAAGAGGTGTGAATTGGTTATTGAAAAGATTCTAGTGTATCAGTTTATGGCTATATTTCGTGATAGTATAGTGTATGAGTATGCAAGACATGCCCATAGAGCTCGATGGTTGGACTTGCAATTCAAGTTATGCAAGGACACATTTCTAGTTGGTAGTATTGTTTTAGTCGTCAACTTTGTAGAGAACTACATTCTACAACCACAGCGTGAGGTGCAATCACAATACTACAACTCGACACAAGTTTCTATATTTGTGCACATCACATTCATGCACACCAATGATAGTATAGAGGATGACAGAAAGATCATAAGGGAGTATCATTTCAATATTAGTGATGATCATACACATTCTATGGAGTTCGTGCAAGGTTTCTTTCAGGTGTTCTACAATAATTTGGCTAGAAGGGGCATATCATTCAATTAGCATATCATATGGTCAAATAACTATGCATCACAATTCAAGAACTCACAGAATTTCTATTGGCTTAGAAGGAGGCATAATTTTATAGGTGTTCAACATATGTGAAACTTTTGTGAGGTCAAGCATGGAAAGGGGGAACATGATGGTGTAGGAGCATGTATCAAAAGATCTATAGCACAAGAAGAGTTAAAGTATAAAGACAATACAAAATTAACAGATGAAAAATCAATCATCAAGTGGTGTAATGCTTCCATGGGTCCAAGTAATGAAGGTAAGTCTTCAATTCATAGATTTTTTTGGTTGATAAATGATACTAACATTGCACCATATGAGGACTGTTGTACACTGACATGATTAAGTGAGATGCACTCTTTCAGAATCTCAATTGTAGGTTCATGGAGTATCCATACACGAAAGATGGCATGCTTTTGTTCTTCATGTACAATTCAAGCCTGGGATGAGTGTGAGTCAAAGGAGTGGGTTGACGAATGGTAGTTAAGTTATCTTAGCCCACTTGACACATATTAACCCCCAACGACACTAGAACTAACAAAGATGGAGTCATCAGTTGACTTTGACCACATATCAGATTTAGTTCAACCAAGTAATATATCTATTTGCAGTTTTTGAAATTCCTAATGTTATCTTACTTTGTAGTGTTTTTGTAATGTTGACTAATTTCATCTAATTTTCTACACATATCAATGTAGGGCATGTATATTCAATTATTGTAGATGAAGATAATGAAGAGGGAATAGATTATTACTTGTGTCGTTGTGTTGAGGCCAAAAAGAAATTGGAGGCCCCAGTTATAGATGGAGAAAACATCAAATACCCTATAGGCTCAGTGGTTGTTACTGGAACATGGCTTAGAACGTACCCACATAAGAGTGTTAATGTTTGGCTGTTTCAAGATTTTGACACGCATTGGAAGATTCTTCATTACTCGAACCTTGTCGTGGCATCCAATGTTCATTTGAACAATATCAGGGTAGACCTTTGAACAAGACCTTATGGAAGGTATGTGAGTCTGACCAAGAGGCAATACTTGACACAATAAAGAGTAGAGTAGACCCAGATGGTTTGTTGGATTAATTTGTAAGTATTCACATTGATTTTGTAAAGTCATGTTACATTGACTTGTAAGTATGCACATTAATTTGTAAGTTTACATAGGTTTGTCTTTTTTATTTGCTACTACGTTTTTACACATATACATATTTTTACATCATCATGTTATGCTTCATGGGGTTAGACCTAAGTGATGGATGAAGTTGATCCTGAGAGTAATGTATAAAATCTAGGTAATGTATAAAATATAGGTGTCTCTAGGTGTCTTGGTTTCTAACTAGATAAGATGTGTATCTACTTGTGTCTTAGGTATATACTATATGTCAACTAGGTAGATAGAGACTAGAAAAAAGGTATTTAATCTAATCTAGGTGTCTTAGGTAGATACTATATATCAACGACCTATCGAGAGACTAGAATAAGGTATAATCTAGAATGATCTAGGTGTCTTCTAGGTAGATACTATATATCAACTACCTGTCTAGAGACTAGGATAAGGTATAATTTAATCTAGGTGTCTTAGGTAGGTACTATATGTCAACTATGTTTACCATAATAGGTGTCTTAGGTAGAACTAAAATCTAGGTGTCTAGGTGACTTAGGTCTAGACTACGATAAGGTATAAAGACTAGGTGTCTTAGGTCTACTATGTCTATAAACTCTAGATACATACTATACAATAGGTGTCTTAGGTGTCCTAAATCTACTAGAATACATGTGTCTTAGGTCTTAGGTGAGGCCACATGAGATTCCACCTTCACATGGTTGGCCTTGTTAGTATAGAATATTTATATTTCTTGAAGCTAAGGGAAGCTCTTTTTCTTAATAGGAAAACTTTATCTACTTCAGTGTCCTCATGGTGCAGGGGCACCCAGGTTGTCATGCCTCTAAGAGGGGTCAAAAAGTGAAATTTTGTTTTGATTGAGTCAATTGTATGTAATAAGGTTTTCTAAGACCATTTCATATGTTTTTGAGTTAGTTTGAGTCTTTGAGTCTTGTTGCAAAAAAGTGTCAATGTTGTCAAGTTGCACAAAGCAACTTTTGCATTTTTGGTGTCCTCCTCCTGATGTGACCAAACTGACAATTCCAATGCATCCGGATGGGTACGTTTAGGCTAGGCATGGTCCTTTTTTGCACCCAAACATGCCGAAACAGTTTGAGCTACATTGTACTGGCGATATCCCTGAAGAGTCCAAAGTGCAAAAAGGCAGCAATCTTTGACGAGCTATTACTCAAAAACTGTGTCACTTAGAAACATTCTGTCTAAGGAAATGTGATCATGTAGGGTCCCTCTATAATAACCTCTCTCAATTTTTTATATTTCTAAGGCATTTGCCAGTGGTGAAAAGTTTTTTGTTGCCCCAAAAATTGTCAGAAGGAGGTAGTGTAAAGTTGCAAAGGGGTGTAACTTTCATCTTGCTCCTGATGCGACCAAACTAACTGTTCCAACACATCCAGATGGGTATGTTTAGGCTAGGCATGGTCCCATTTTTCACCCAAACATGCCAAAACAATCCGAGCTACATTATACCAGCGATATTCCTGAAGAGTCCAAAGTCCAAAAAGGCAGCAATCTTTGATGAGCTGTTACTCAGAAACTGCGTCAATTAGAAACATTCCATCCGAGGTAACATGATCATGTAGGGTCCCTCTATAATAACCTTTCTCAGTTTTTATATCTCTAAGGTTTTTGCCCGTGGTGAAAGGTTTTCTGCTGCCCCAAAAATTGTTAGAAGGAGGTAGTGTAAAGTTGCAAAGGGGCATAAGTTTTGTCCTGCTCCTGATGTGACCAAAATGACTATTCCAACATGTCTGGATGGGTACGTTTAGGCTAGGCATGGTCATGTTTTTCACCCAAACATGCCGAAACAGTCTGAGCTACATTGTACCAATGATATCCCTGAAGAGTCCAAAGTACAAAAAGGCAACAATCTTTGATGAGCTATTACTAAAAAACCGTGTCACTTAGAGACATTTCATCTAAGGCAATATGATCATGTAGGGTACTTCTCTCAGTTTTTTATATCTCTAAGAAATTTTCCCGTGGTGAAAGGTTTTCTGCTGCCCCAAAAATTGTCAAAAGGAGGTAGTGTAAAGTTGAAAAGGGGTGTAACATTTGTCCTGCTCCTAATGCGACTAGAATGACTATTCTAATGCATCCAGATGGGTACGTTTAGGCTAGGCATGGTCCTATTTTTCACCCAAACATGCCGAAACAGTTCGACCTACATTGTACCGACAATATCCCTGAAGAGTCCAAAGTGTAAAAAGGCAGCAATCTTTGACGAACTGTTACTCACAAATTGTGTCACTTAGAAAATTTCAATCTAAGGCAATGCAATTACGTAGGGTTCCTCTACAATAACCTCTCTCAATTTTTTATATCTTTGAGGTGTTTTCCTGTGGTGAAAGTTTTTCTACTACCCCAAAAATTTCCAGGAGGTAGTGTAAAGTTACAAAGGGGTGTAACTTTTGTCCTTCTCCTGATGCAACAAAACTAATAGTTCCAACATGTCTAGATGGGTATGTTTAGGCTAGGCATGGTCCTTTTTTACATCGAAACATGCCAAAACAATCCGAGCTACATTGTACCGGCAATATCCTTGAAGAGTCCAAAGTGCAAAAAGCTAGCAATCTTTGACGAGCTGTTACTCAGAAACCATGTCACTTAGAGACATTCCGTCTAAGGTAACGCGATCATGAGGGTCCCTCTACAATAACCTCTCTCAGTTTTTTATATCTCTGAGGCGTTTGGTTGTGGTGAAAGGTTTTCTGCTGCCCCAAAAATCATTAGAAGGAGGTAGTGTAAAGTTGCAAAGGGGTGTAACTTTTGTTCTTCTCTTCGTGTGGCCAAACTGATAGTTCCAATGCATTTGGATGGGTACATTTAGGCTAGGCATAGTCCTGTTTTGCACCCAAACATGTCGAAATAGTCTGAGCTACAAACACTAACTAGTCTTGAATCTTCAAACACTATAAATACCTTGATATCCTGCATAAAACTAATCAATCCTCATCTAGACATGTAGATATTCCTTCCAAAAACTCATATCAATGACCAAAATCTCCAAACATGTCACATAGATCTCATTCTAAAATTTACTGGCCCTCTGCATCATATTACAAGCGCTAAATGATAAAATTCCTTCACAATTTCTCTACAATTTCCTTGAAAGACACCATTTAATCATCAGTTATTCTTCACTATTCTTTTTCATGCTGCACATCATCACTTAGGTATGTCTCTGTATGCGCTTGGGCTTATGAGAGTTTACTGGAGAGGCCAGTTGAGTTAGGTTGAAGGAACGGTGAACTAATGACTTAAAAACCCTTTAGTAGGTTGACTTAAGTGATAGTAACCTGCGATTATAAGTCAATATTAAATTAAAACAAAAGTACACTTTACACACAATAGGCAATTGAACATTTTAAAGTATTAAGAAAAATGGATTCTTTTTAGGGTTTAATGCCCAATATGCAAACCCTAACTATCAGTAAGAAAGACTTAAACATTCTAACTTTCATCAAGAGATATCTAGGACATTTTAGAGACCTCAGGGACATCAGAAGAAAGACATTAGAGCATGACACTTATCATAGGCTTAGGGTTCTAAGACATGAACAACTTCACATTCAGATCAAACTCATGACTCCCCTTGATAAATATAACTCTCCTTGATGTTGACATTAAATTATGATTATGAAAGCTTGTGTCTTCTTTGACTTCTTATTGCATGAACAAAACCACATCCACCATGAACATGAACCTTGCATCATATCAACCTTCCAAGATAGACATTATCATGAAAACCATATTCACAACAAAACCTTGTATGAACAAAACCACATCCACCATGAACATGAACCTTGCATCATATGAACCATGTTTGTCTTGTGCAACATCAACATGAACTGAGAGACCTTATCATGAAAACCATATTCAAAACATCATTCACCTCATGACCATCACCTACCTTGAATCATTATATCACCTTATCAACATCATGGCATCAACCTTGACATCAATGACAAACAACCTTGACCCTTTGACATCAATGAAAAACAATCTACAAATTGCTTTATGGAATTAGAGTCAAATTGGTAAATGTGATGACATGATACATATTAACATGGTGAAATGCAAAGTATACATTTATAATATTAACCACATTCTCAAAGGGATTGTTGATGACTTATGGAAGCCTATAGCCCCAATGTTATGTTGCATACTCAAATTAGGTAAGACTCAATGTACTCTCATAACCTCGCCTTATATGTAAGAGGAATTACATTTAATAACCACAATGGTCATCAGGTGCTCATAAGCATATTATTTTGACTATCTTATTCAAGACAACAAACATACTCTTTGCATCCCAATATGGTATAATAACAAGAATTTAAGAAATATTTTCAATTGAGCAACTCATAAAGAATATGAATATTTTCTATTCAACATGATTCATTTTTATTTTAAATACAACTTTTATCTTTTAGTTCCAGAATGAGGTTTAGGTGATACTTGAATAACAATAGATGGCTTATTGGATCAACAAACATCCTATGTAATACAATTGGACTTTAAATAGTTGAAGTAACCATCTACAAATATCCATTGAAATGTGGATTTATAATGCAAATATGGATGCCATCAATAAAAAAGATTTGTATTAACCAAATATCCATATAGGCATACATCAATATCTATAGATATAAGTATAACATATACACAAAATAGCCATATAGGATTACAATAATGCCATATAGGCATACAATGTCTCTTATATGCAATACAAAATATATGTCCACAAATGCTATATAGGCATAC
Source organism: Cunninghamia lanceolata (assembly GCA_027924645.1). NCBI lineage: Eukaryota > Viridiplantae > Streptophyta > Pinopsida > Cupressales > Cupressaceae > Cunninghamia > Cunninghamia lanceolata. Next base: position 4,255,026 of record BSBN01001020.1, on the reverse strand, counting down.
AACAAAGGACCCCAATAAGCATTCATTCGCTTCTGTTCAGTGAAGCGAATAGATCACAAGCAGCCTTTGATCGTTGGGAGGATGGAGACATGTATGAGGGTGGTCTACTACGAACCTAAGGGCTGCTCCTCCTATTTAGTTCTTTGTAGATCTGTAGCTGTAACAATAAAAAGTATAGACATTAATATATAGAAATTACATGTTATAAAAAATAAAACATTTAACAAAATAATCACTTACCGCTACCATATAATCTGTCTCCTCACTTGCCTTAGTAGTAGGAATAGGCCGTGGTGATGTCATGTACTATAGAAACCATCCAGATAGAAATTAAACTTCAAATCAATAATCATTTGATTTTTCAAAAATAAACATCTATAACAATGAATGTAATTTGAAATTTACTAATCTGCCTCATACCCCTGTTAAAGGCATGAAGCTATGAATTGCAGTGGACACACCATGCTCCATTGCCCTATGAACTTCAAGAGGTGTCTCTGCAGCCTGCATCATCTGAAAATAAAACAACATTATTCAATTACGAAACTAGAATACTGATGCAAGTCATGGCTCCTAAAATACACATATGTTCACCTAAACATGGAAGTACACACAATAAAGCACATTATGATATTCATTGTCACCAATGCATCACTATGATACAACTAGACACATAATACACATAATCATAGTGAAGATTTTGCTCTCTTGGTGATATACTATAGCTCTTTCTTATGCTTCCTCAAGTCTCCATTGCTATTGTGCTCTTTTGGTACATGTTTATGTGAGTTCTTAGAGTATTTTGTGCTCTCTTTCATCTCAAAGAATATAATAATATTAAATGAAGGGTACTCATTAGACTTAGGTGGGTTATATGTAGGATTAGATGTAGGGATGGAAGAAATTAAGCAAATAGGATTGACATAAGTTTGTAGGGGAAAGGGTTAGTGTAGACTATGAGAGATTTTGGTTAGGGGTTACTTGTTGCCCCCATAATTAATACCTAAAACCTAGATGATGTTTGAGTCAACCATATGCTATATAAGATGTCATAGGATGATGCCTCTCTCTAGTGTCATGTCCTGGGGTCTAATTGGTGGTAATTGGATGAGATTATTAGAGAAAATTTGTCAAAGAATAGTGTGGAGGGGATCAACAAGCGTTGGTAGACATGTATGGAAAATGTGGTAGCATAGACAAGGTAGTGAGTTGTTTGAAAAGATGCCTCAAAGAAAAGTGGTCTCAAGGCGATGTCCTTGTCTATGCGTCTGCTTCTCATGGCATTCCATGAGAGCACATTTCTTTGAGGCATTTTTTTAAATTTAACTATATTGTAATTAAAATTTTGTCATCTATCAACATCTAGCTATTAGTTATGCAATGTATAATAATGCTTTGAGTTTGAAAGATGTGCAATGTAATGTAATCAATGATATGAATATAAAATACAAAAATCTAGTAAGTACAATTCATTAGTTAAACTATTTATTTTATTACCTCAGTGAAGCTTTGAACTACACCTCCACTAGTAGGTGTGGTCGTGAAATCTCCAAGATTAACCTATTCAACATCCAAAATTAGATATTAGAATACCATTCATATAGCAATGCTATTCACATGTAATATTTATAATTGTTTACTAGTTACATACCCCAACAGTAGATGTCATAGTGTAAAATGCAGGTGGAGTACTGCTGAGAACTGCATCAATCCTATGACTTGAAATTTCATCAAAATCATCAAACTAAATAAGTTAATCTTGCATTTGAAAAATGAAATTTAATAAATTAAATTCAATTAACTTGATAACATTTACCTGAGTATCAAGGCTGAAAGTCTCACTTAGGAGGGTATCTGTCATCACCATCTGCTCAGCTATAGATGTAGCCTGCGCACCCACATCCTGACTATCCATGGGGTCATAACCACAAGCTGACCCGCAAGTCTAACAAGTATGGGGTGGAACCTGATGCAGAGCCTTAGGTAGTAGTTGATCAAGTTCACTCAATGAACCTAGATCTCAATGCTTCCTTCAAGAGGTTTACAAAGGTGTTTGTGATTACAAGCCTACACAAGGCTGTTCAAAGAATTGACCTAGCCTAAGACCACACCTTGGGTCCAATCACATAGGCTATTCAACCTTCTTTTGAGGAGTCACTATTCTACCCAACTCATAGGCACAATACACCTTCAAGGGCTTATAACCAACTACCCAAATACTCTACCAACATGGACAACCAACCTCAATTAACATATACTTGTTTATGACATGCATGGAACAAGGTCTCTAACCAAGAAAACTTCATTCTACTTCTTCCAAAATAGTGAACAACAAATCTCTATATGACTGTCTTATGACAGTGCCAAAGAGGAAGACTACTTCTTTGTAGTTCTTAAGGATGACTCACACAACATTAACTCCTCAAACATTCAAATGACCATGCAGACTTTATACTCATCCAAACATCGATGATGGATTCACTACCTTCTGCAAAAGTACAGGACCGTACTCTGTCACAATGAATAAGGACAACAGACTATTTTTCTGACAGCAAACTATTTTTTTTTCTTCTAGAAAATAGTCTAGTTTGAGGTTAGGAGAAGGGCATGTATTTAGGACCTTTGCCCTGGATCAGTTGGGCTCCTATACAGGTCTGCCTTCACACAAAAACACACCATTTGATCAAGCATTTGATTGTTCTAGTATTTTCCCTCTCTTCTGCCTTTGCATAGCTAACTAGTCACTATTTTTTTGACTAGTTAGAGGCATGCCATACACCATGGAGGGAGGAGAGTAACCTAGAAAACAACAAAAACATGAAACCTAATCTTATTTCCTCCATCTCACTGAAAATGAATGCTCACCTTCAGAGGACAGAGGAAAAATGATCCATTTTATCCCAAAACCCTCGGTATGGAGGGTTTAAACCAGTTTTTACAAAATAGATTGAAACAAATAGCACAAGATGTTTCAAGAACTCAGACTACATGTAAATGGAAGCTACTTCAAAGATCTAAAACATTTTCCAAACCTTATTCCTTGAGCAGTCCATACCAGGCCGTACAGAATGGTCGTCTACAGTAAAAAGTAGAAAATCACTATTTTTGAATCCACAAAATCTCCTCCTTCTATTCATACGGCATGTTCATACAATATTATGTTTATAGAAAGTATGAAAGGTAGTGAAACATTGGAAAGATGCTTTTTCTTCAAAAACACTAAGTTTCAAAAGAGAATACCAAGAAAATAGGCCTAAACTAACTCTAAAATGGACTAGTCAATTAAAATGACTAAGTCCTTATTACATAGCATGAAAATGGCTTTCTAAGCCTTAGAGGAAATAAAAAATAACAAGACCACAACGCATGACATAGTAAAAAATGACTAAAACTGGAAGCTCCTACACCATACTCCCCCTGTGGGAAAAACTCAAGTCCCTTGAGTTGCCAATTGTTGAAGTGTCATGCCATGCTTCAAGATATCTACTTTAGTCATCCAGGTGGCCTCTGAATCAGGAAGATCCTTCCATTTCACCAAGTAGTCTTTATAGACACCTCTCCGAGTCTTCTTGACAACTTTGGAATCCAAAATGCACTCCAACTGTAAAGGTTTTCTTGGAGGCAAATCCTTGATCCAATCAGCATCTTCAACCACCACATCTAATCCACTTTCACCAGGCAATGGAGGTCTAAAAGGGAAAAGATCACAAACATTGAAAATTGGAGAGATACCAAGGTCAGATGGTAACTCAATCTCATATGCATTTGGACTAAATTTGTGCACTATTTTGCATGGCCCAGTCTTCTTCATCAGGAGTTTAGTTGGCTGACCTTTTGGCAGCCTTTCTTTCCTTAGATATGCCATAACTAAGTCACCAACTTTGAATTGCACTTCTCTTTTCTTCAAATTTGCCTTTTCCTTGTACTTTGTGATTGATTTTTCTAGTTGCAACTTGACTTGATCATGGATTGTTTTCATGGAGGCAGCAAACTCTTCACCAAGTGCACTCCTTCTATCCCATCCTTAGAGATCTTTCAGTTCAAGTGGCCCTCTTGGATGAAAGCCATAAACTATCTCAAAAGGACTTTTACCAGTGCTCCTATTCCTTGAATCATTGTAGGCATATTTAGCTTGACTGATAACCAAGTCCCATGCCAAACCATGCTACTTTGTAAGGCATCTTAGAAGGTTTCCAAGTGATCTATTGACCACCTCAGTCTGACCATCAGTTTGTGGATGGTAGGCTGATGAAAAGGACAACTGTGTGCCCAGCTTCTTCCACAAGGTCCTCCAGAAGTGACCTACAAACTTAGAATCTTTGTCATTTACAATGGACAATGGTAAACCATGTATCCTTACTACCTCTCTGAAAAATAGACCTGCAATATGAGATGCATCATTTGTGCATTTACATAGCACAAAATGAGCCATCTTGTTGAACCTATCAACAATGACAAACACACTATCCACCCCTCTGGCTGTCCTGGGTGACCCAAGCACAAAATCCATGATGATACTTTCCCAAGGTCTGTTGGGAATGGGAAGGGGCTGGTATAGACCTACATTTGAAGACACACCCTTGGCCCTTTGACAGATTGCACAACTAGCTACATACTTCCTCACATCTGATTGCACCTTTGGCCAAAAATAGAACCTTGTGACTTGTTCTAGTGTCTTGTCTAAGCCAAAATGTCCTCCTAAAGATCCATTATGCTTCTCCTTGATGATGTTGTCCCTCATGGAACACTTAGGGATACACAACAAATTGCCTTTAAACAAGAGGCCTTCCTACAAAACAAAATCTGCATACTCTCCATGGAATGTGTTAGCCAAGTTCACATAAACATCATAAGCCTCTTTGAAATTAGAATCTTCTTGATACAACTCCTTTAAATAGTCAATACCCATGCTTTCTAACTGAATTTCATGAATAAGAAGCAACCTCCTACTCAATGCATCAGCCACCTTGTTAGAGACACCTCTTTTGTGCTTAATTGTGAAGGTATAAACTTGTAGCTGTTCCATCCATTTAACATGTCTATGGTTTAATTTTTCTTGACTGTTTAGAAAGCTTAAAGCATGATTGTCAGTAAACACAATAAATTCTTTGGGTAGTAAATAATGTCTCCATTTCTTAAGAGCTTGCACCATTGCATAGAGTTCTAAGTCATAGGTAGAATACCTTTGCTTGGCTTCATTCAACTTTTCTGAAAAGAATGCCACCGGATGTCCTTCTTGGCTGAGAACAACACCAATAGCTTGCTGACTTGCATCACACTCAACAACAAACACCTTATCAAAATTAGGGAGTACTAAGGTAGGCAACTCAGCCACCTTTGTTTTTAGCAACTCAAAACTATCATCAGCTTCCTTTGTCCATTGGAATCTACATTTGACTCCACCCTTGATGGTGTTGAGGATGGGAGCACTAATTTGACTAAAACCTTTGATAAACTTCCTATAGAAAGTCACCAATCCATGGAAGCTTCTCACATCTCCCACTATTTTTGGGGTAGGCCAACTGAGAATAGCCTCAACCTTAGAGGGATCCATCTTCAAACAACCATTAGAGATGACAAATCCCAGGTATACAAGTTCAATTTTCATGAACTCACATTTGTCTAAGTTGATCATCAACTTGTGCTCATGCAGCTTCTCCAACACCTGACCAACATGCTTCACATGCTCTTCCCTTGTCCTGTTGAAGATTAGTATGTCATCAAGATAAACAATAACAAATTTACCAATGAATTCAACTAATACCTCATTCATCAAGCACATAAATGTACTTGGAGCATTGCTAAGACCAAATAGCATAACAAGACATTCATAAAGACCTTCATTGGTCTTGAAAGCAGTCTTCCATTCATCTCCCTGTCTGATCCAAATTTGATGATATCCAGATTTCAAATCAATCTTTGAATAATAGCATGATCCTCCAAGATAATCCAAGAGATCTTCAATCCTTGGCATTGGGAATCTGTACCTTATGGTGATCTTGTTGATGACCTTGGAATCTATGCATAGCCTCCACTTTCCATCATTCTTAGGAGCAAGTACACTTGGAATTGCACAAGGACTTAAACTCTTCCTAATCAGCCCTTTCTCCAAGAGATCTTGAATTTGCCTTGCTACCTCTTCATTTGGCTGTGGAGTCAGCTTGTATGCAGCCTTGTTAGGCAATGTAGCACCAGGTATTTAGTCAATTTGATGACTAATATCCATCATAGGTGGTAAGGAGTTGGGAACTTCCTCTACCACAAGGTCTTGATAATTATCTAGAAGTTGCTGCACTTCCAATGGAATCTCCTCCTGTTTTTGATCTTGCTGATCTAATCCACTCTTGGGCTTCATGACCAAGGCTTCCAGTTTTAGTCATTTTTGACTATGTCATGCATTATGGTCTTGTTATTTTTGATTTCCTCTAAGGCTTAGAAAGCCATTTTCATACTATGTAATAAGGACTTAGTCATTTTAATTGACTAGTCCATTTTAGAGTTAGTTTAGGCCTATTTTCTTGGTATTCTCTTTTGAAACTTAGTGTTTTTGAAGAAAAAGCATCTTTCCAACATTTCACTGCCTTTCATGGGCAGTTGTATGGGTAGTAGGGAAGTGGAAAGGTTAGAAAAACTTTCTATAAACGTAATATTGTATGAACATGCCGTATGAATAGGAGTTTTTTTGGATTCAAAAACAGTGATTTTTGGCTTTTTGCTATAGACAGCCATTCTGTACGGCCTGGTATAGACTGCTCAAGGAATAAGGTTTGGAAAATGTTTTAGATCTTTGAAGTAGCTTCCATTTGCATGTAGTCTGAGTTCTTGAAACATCTTGTGCTGTTTGTTTCAATCTATTTTGTAAAAACTGGTTTAAACCCTCCATACCTAGGGTTTTGGGATAAAATGGATCATTTTTCCTCTATCCTCTAAAGGTGAGCATTCATTTTCAATGAGATGGAGGAAATTAGATTAGGTTTCATGTTTTTGTTGTTTTCTAGGTTACTCTCCTCCCTCCATGGTGTATGGCATGCCTCTAACTATTCAAAAAACCAGTGACTAGTTAGCTATGCAAAGGCAGAAGACAGGGAGAATACCAGAACAGTCAAATGCTTGATCAAATGGTGTGTTTTAGTGTGAAGGTAGACCTATACAAGAGCCCAACTGATCCAGGGCAAAGGTCCTAAATACATGCCCTTCTCCTAAACTCAAACTAGACTATTTTCTAGAAGAAAAAAAATAGTTTGCTATCAGAAAAATAGTCTGATGTCCTTATTCGTTGTGACAGAGTACGATCCTGTACTTTTGCAGAAGGTAGTGAATCCATCATGGATGTTTGGATGAGTAAAAAGTCTACATGGTCATTTGAAGGTTTGAGGAGTTGATGTTGTGTGAGTCATCCTTAAGAACTACAAAGAAGTAGTCTTCCCCTTTGGCACTATCATAAGACAGTCATATAGAGATTTGTTGTTCACTATTTTGGAAGGAGTAGAATGAAGTTTTCTTAGTTAGAGACCTTGTTCCATGCATGTCATAAACAAGTATATGTTAATTGAGGTTGGTTGTCCATGTTGGTAGAGCATTTGGGTAGTTGGTTGTAAGCCCTTGAAGGTGTAATGTGCCTATGAGTTGGGTAGAGTAGTGACTCCCCAAAAGAAGGTTGAATAGCCTGTGTGATTAGACCTAGGGTGTGGTCTTAGGCTAGGTCAGTTCTTTGAACAGCCTTGTGTAGGCTTGTAATCACAAACACCTTTGTAAACCTCTTGAAGGAAGCATTGAGATCTAGGTTCATTGAGTGAACTTGATCAACTACTACCTAAGGCTCTGCATTAGAACTCTACTCCTCACACTCTCCCCCGACCCACACTATGCTATAGGATTGGCATGATCTATGATGCTCTCGGTCAAGGCACTAATGGACTGAAGTGTCTCGACCTCAACACTCTCCTTCACAATGGAAGGGATAGACACACACTCATGGGCTGGTCTACTGACTACTTGTCTCACTAGCTGCTGTGGGTCAACATGTGCCCCTGGTCTATCTTGTGCTAACCCCCCACCTCTATCCTGAAACTCCTACATATCAAAATAGTTTGGCACTTTATTGAGGACAAACTTGCAGTAGAGTTTCCTCAAAAACTATTGCGGGACCTCATTATTGTTGCATGGAGGATGGTCAAAAACCATCCACCACCTCTGCCCAAAATTGTCCCTTATAGCTTGGTTGTTGCACCAATGGATAGCGAACCTCTTGCATATAATGGCTAGAGGTTGATTTGTTCATGGGTTTGTGAAAATAGAACACAAGTCCAATTTTGTAATTTGTAACTTTTTTACTTCTTCAAATGATAGCTTGTCTGCATAAAACTCACTAAATTCTCTCCTCTTTTCTGACCAACTAGATATTTGCTTGTTAATTGAATCTACATTTGATAACATAGATTCAAGAGATTGAGCAAGCGTGGATCTATGCAAGGTTGAAGTTGAAAGATCTTTGAACCTTGCAATTATGTCTTCAATTTCTTTTTTATTGTTTTTAATTTGCCCCACTAGATTTTCTTGTGTTCTAGGGGCATGTCAAGGAATGGATGGAGGAGTTTGTTGTTTGGGTTGTTCTTCGACAGGTATTTCCTATTCAGGTGATTCAAGATTTTATGGATTTTCAGGAGGAGGAGGAGGAGGAGGTGCATTAACATTTCCTATCAATTAAGGAAATTTACATCAAAAATCAACTTAAACTACCTATTTAGAAATAAATTCACACAAATAAATAAATAAAACTCACTCCTTTGGCCTGCTCGACATCATGGCAGCATTTTGGCGATGAATCGGTGAGATTTTGGTGTTGAATTTGGTCTTCAAAAATGTGAGTGTGCTCCTTAGGGTTTATAGGCCGTGGGTGTAGAGAAAACAAAAGGAATGAATGAGTAGAAATGATCTTTTTTTATATATAGTTAAACATAACATGAGCGCGTTATGGCTTGGTTTTGCCGAACCTTAGGCTCATCATCACCAAGCCATAACACGAGAGTTTTATGGCTTGGTTTTGTCGAGCCTTAGGCTCGTCATCACCAAACCATAATACGAGCACATTATAATGTGAGCATGTTATAACACACTCACATTATGGCTTAATTTTTTTTGAAAAAAATTTGGCCACTTTTTGGCCCCCCAACATTTTGCACCCGCCCATTCATTTAGATTGCATTTTCATGCTTAAATTGATAAAAATTGCTTGAAATTGTGCATTTTTTCTTATAACCTAGTTTTGCATTAGCTAGGGCTTGTAGTTAAAATCTTGATTCAGATTTTACTACCCTTTTAAAAACACTCATTAGGACTGATTTCTAACTATAGTGTTGCATCATAGTGGTTTGCTTGCAAAATTTCATGCCTAGGGTTTGAAAACCTTGATTTTTCACTAGATTTTAGTCTTATCGTCTCTCTAGATTTGCACCATAGGCGTGTTGTAAGGATTTTTTTACACTAATTAGATTTTATTAGGGTTATAATCTGCTGTAGCTCCTAAAATTCTTTACAATACCTTTTTATTGGGCCCTTACATTGAAAATTTGGTGAAAAATTGCATATTTTGGCTATATTTTCCCTAGGATTCGACCTAGATTTGCACTCCAAGTGTGTTGTGATAGATTTTATGGATTTAGGTGATTGATATTACTACTATAATCTATTTCACCTACTAAAATTCTTTACAACACCCATTTTATTGGGTCTTTGCATTGAAAAGTTGTGAAAATTGCATATTTTAGTGCATTTTCACTAGGTTTTGACTTGTCATCATTCTAGATTTACATCAAAAGTGTGTTGTGAAGGATATTATTTCTTTATTGGAATGATATAAGACATATTATTTTCTTCCCCTGATCAAATTCCTTACAACACCCTTTCTTTCACTTATTTGCATTGAAAAAATTTGAAAAAATCAAGCATTTTAGGTCATTTTTACACAGTTTTGCACTTGTCTTTTGCATAACTTTTGAAAATATTTTAAAATTCAAACTTAAAATGATTTGAAAACATACAAATGGCACCTTAATGTCATTTTTCTATGGTATCTTTGCATGCATTTATCAAAGATCTTGATTTTGACAAATTCTTAATCCTCATTAGTGAACATCCTACAATATTGGAAAGCTTAACTGAGTTTGTCTCCATGAGTAGTAATGAAAAAGATAATTGTGATAACACTTCTACTATATCTACTACATGTGATGATGATATAAATTTTTCCTCTGGACATTCTTTCAAAAAGAATCCTTCCCATGAGGATATGCTAGTACAAGACAGTGAAATCACTGACACCTTTCCAACAACAGAAGAAACACAACTTTTGCAAGATGTCATGCCTCCTACAACTATAATAGAAGAAAAAATATCTCATGATTTTGAGGACCCCATTAATGCAATAACATATGTATATGATGATCAAATAAACAAACTTGATAACGACCTAGCCAATTTCCAAGCATTTGTGGAATATGAAAGGCTAGTGGACCAAGCTGTACCTATTATTCATAACATAAGAGAATTGATAAAAGGACAATATGGCGTTGATGTAATTCAAGTTTTAGCACACATTATACAAACTAATGTCATGCCTCGATATGATTTAGACAATTACACATCTCTCATGAGTACACACCCTCGGGTAGTAGAAGACTTAACATACCACATTGAGAATGATGCGTATGAAAGTTCTCTTAATGGATTGGAATAAATAGCTAAAACTCATGATGATGATAATGATACAACATCTACAATTCTTAGTAACACTTTAGCTTTCTCTCAACCCAATGCTCTCACCAACCAAGATGAAGTTTTGGTGAATGCGAAAAGATATTTCACAGAACAACAAGCTTTTTATGACTATTATCAAGATGACTATCTAGACTTTGATAATATAATCACTATTATAGAAGTGGATAAGGAAAATATTGAAGTATTACCTCATCCACGGAGAGATGGTATTTATGCTGAGGTTCCTCCTTTGTTATTCTTTCAAGGATCGGGAGATAATCAAAATACATTGGAAAGACACATGGAACAACCTACACCTCTTTCCTCTAGCATTCGAGAGTGGGAAGAGGATGATCTGATTGTTGATAACCACTAGCATGAACCTCCTTACAGGTAAGTATTTATAACCCTTTATCTCTTGTGTTGTGTTTCCCTTGTGATGTGTTATGTGTTCTTTAGGCCTCCTGGGATGACCCTTGATTCTCTTGTAAGGTCCAGGATACCAGGAGACTGCCTTTGTTGTGACCTTCTATTTGTATCATCATTCTTCTATATTACTTCTCCTCTATTTTTATTGTTGTGTTGTGTCTTATGGACATAGTGTTGCGGTTAGTGACTTGGGGGCACCCTCTTATGTGACTATCCCTAAGGCACTTGTTTCTCCTCTCTCGATTTATTGTTTCCCTTCCTCTAGTATTTCTATCTAGCAGGCGGATGATGAAAAACATTCTATACTGATATGGACCTAGTGTCCCTTTAGTGAGTAATAAAAAAATGGACCAAGTCCATACATGATGATGGGGTTGTTATATATTATATGACACTTGGCTAGTAGAGTCACTCCATGTGATCTTGATGATGTCTTATCACACTTACAAACCATAACAATACTACTGCTCTGTGCACTTTGTTTGTCTTGGAATCTCACCTTGGGTACACTTGGTTTTGATATTTTTGTGGTATAGCCCCATGGTTATATTGGGTCATTGAATTCATAGTATAACCTTGGCTCTTTGTGTGAATGATCAGATGCATTGTTGTTTATCATGATTATATGGATGCTAACACTTTTCTTGTAGGAATGTGTTTGTGGGAACATTTGGCGATCGTAAAGTACATGTCACCTCCGAGGGGCATGGTCTTTGTGAGAGCTCATGTTCCCTTGTGTGTTTTCTTCCTACCTTAACATGCTTGATATCGATACCTGATATCAACCACCTTAAGGTGGGGGAATATATAAGGTAAGTTGTCTGTTTTAGATGTTAGCAATGTGTTTGTTCTCAGGTGCAGTCTTAAAGACTGGTGGTGATGAGTCCCTCCTGCACTCTGAGATTTGTTTGAAATCAACTTGAAATCATTTAAGCCCTCTGCAGAGGTAGGATATTGTGTCCTTTTTCTTAAGACCTCTGTGGAGGCGGGGACGGTGTATTTATCGTGGTGAATGCATATCCTGTCATTTTTTAAAAGTCCTCTGCAGAGGCAGGGAGTGGTTATGTGACTAACTCAACCCTTAAGCGTGTCTTTGGTGATTGTTGTAGTGAAGCCCAATCGTTGGTGTGTGCCTGTAATGTGCTTGAGATGGTGATGAACCTAGAAATAGGAACACTACATTGATTGTCTATTGTATTTTCTCCATGTCTTCCAAGTGTGTGTGTATTGCGTGTTTGTTCCTAAGCATAGTTTAAAGACCAGTGGTGATGAGTCCCTCCTATGCTTTGGGATTTGTATGGTATGCTTGTTTTGTTTGGCATGTTTATTCTCAAGTGAAGTCTTAATGACTGGTGGCGATGAGTCTCTCCTGCACTCTGAAATTTGTTTGGCATGTGTGTTGCCCCATATGCAGTCTTAAAGACAAGTGGCAATGAGTCCCTCCTGCATTATGGGTGGAGTGTTTACTTTCCTTGTACTTGCATCTGCATTTCATATATGAAAATGAAAAGAAAAAGAAAATCATCATTGTCTTCACTACATTCATTGTATTCTCTGTGTTTTGCATGTCTTCATTGTTGTATTCTCCATTATTTTCATGACAGTAACTGTCTTCTCCGTGTTTTGCGTGTCTATTATTGTCTTCATTGTGATTGGCATGTCTTCTCCGTGCTTGGCATGTTTACTATGTTTGTTGACCATACTTTAATGCATGTATTGGCCTTGTGTTTATACATAGATTAAAGTGGGGGCTAAATGTTACATCGAAAAATGTCCCCTTGGGGCTTTTCCCTCTTAAGGTTTAGGTCTCAGGTCTTTAGAATGCATTTAGGACATCTTGCATATTAATTTGACATCTCAATCAGAAAACCTTGAAGTTTCATGGCAAATGGGACCTAGGGGGTACACTTGAGATAAATCCTACCTGAAATAGGGTGAGGACTTGGATGCCCACGCCCTAATCCTACCCTATTTTAGGTCAAGACCAATTTCAAAATGTTGGTTTATGACTGTTATTTAGGTCTTATGCCGACACAGTAAGTTTGAATTACGAAATTCTTAGCGGGAATGTTTGTAGTTGCATATATAAGCATGTTTAGGCATTCATTTGTAAACTAGATGGAAATTTGACAAGCATTATGATTTTGTGAAAGTGATTCAAGGCCTTCATTGTGTTACAGAATATAATTTGTGTTGTTCTTGTGTTTGTATTTGCAGATTTGGCATCCATCTCCTCATGGCATGAAGAGCATCTTCCTTCCATGAGATCTTCACTACAAGGTGATATCAATTGTGTTTTCTATCATTTATCATTTGGATTTTTCCTCTATCCCGCAGAGATATGCACTCTTTATCTGACAATGGTGTTTAGAAGACTTGAATGTCTCTCCGGGGCTTGACTGAGGCAAGCCTCTAAACACCACAACCCCCAACCCCATTTTTTCATGATTGCAGGTTACAAGTTATGAAAGCAGAAAAAGTGTAGTTGTAGGAGAGTAGTGTAGACTGTCAGAATTGCAGATCAGAGAAGAGAATAGGGACCTGGACTAAGGTGCCTGCTCATTAGTGTTGTGAGCATCAGAAAGAATTTACAACTTCTGGCTAAATGCTAAAAATCCCTGTGTAAATTACACAGGGATTTTTAGCATTTAGCCAGAAGTTGTAAATTCTTTCTTAGAATTTTGGAGTAGAATATAAAACACGTCCCATTTTACTCCTTAGCAAAATGAGGACCCCCTGATGAAGCTGGTTTGCTTTTCTTGTTGGTGTGGTTTGCTTGGTGGTGAAAGGGAAGAGGAGCTAAAAATAAAAACCTTGTTAGAAATAGTGGAAAATTTGCATTTGGGTACCAGGTCAAAGTATAGGTGAATTCCTTGTTGAAAATAAACAGAGGTTGTTTTTTAAATTATTCTGAAATTCGTTGTATTTTGTAAGTTATTGTTGTTTTTGGTAAATGTACAATTAGATGGTTTGTGCATTGTATATACAAAGTTCTTTGTATATGCAAAGTTGTTTCATCTACAAATGCATTTGTATATCGTGCTTTTGTGTTAGTCGTAAAAGGAGAAGTCGTCGGGTTTTCTTATTTTGTTGCTTTTTCCTTGTATGCATTTAAGAAATGTTTTATACATACATACAGGGTGGACCCGAAAGGGAGTTAGGTTGGAATGTATACATGTTGAAATCCGCTATGTATATTTCAGTTTGTATATTTGGCAAATGGGAAGACTTACAAGTAAATATACAAGGGATTATACATAGCGCGGAATTGAAGAGGTATTAAAGTTGGTATAATCGATGTATGTTTGGCACTTGTATATTTGGTGGATGGGAAATATACAATCGAGAGATACAATGAGTTAGATACATCGTGGAATTGAAATGTTATCAAATATTGCATAATGATTGTATACATTGGGTTTTGTATGCAAGGTATCGGGAGGCATGCATTCCGCTTTATACAACGCAAGTTTGAGGGTAAAGCAAATTTTGGTAAATACAATGTTTCGGGACTTAATGAATATCAGGTATACATTGTGTTTTATACAAGGTGGAATTAAGAAAGGTTCAAAGTTCAAGTGAATAAATAGTTAAGTCCATTGCTTGTATATCGGGGTTTGTATATTTGGATGAAACGAAATATACAAACACTTTATACAAGCCGGAATCGAGGCAATTATAAAATAAAGTTAAACTGTTGCATATTTCATGCTTGTATGTATGTTTGAAATGTACATCGCTTTTCACATACAAGCCGGAACTCAAGAAGATTAAAATACAGTTAATTCAATGTATCACATCCAAATTGTATATTAAGAGATACATTGAGTTTTGTACAACGCGGAATTGAAAGGACATTAAGGTACAATGTAAATGATGCATTTGGACTTAATGTATATTGCGATGCACATTTCACTTTATACAATGGCTGGATTTGAAATCATTATGAAATGTGACTAACTTGTTGTAAGTTTTGTCTTTGTATGTTTCGGAGTATACAAAGCAAAATATACAAAGCTTTTATACATTGCGGAGCCAAGGGTATATACAATGCAGGTTAGAGAAAGTTCAAAGTCTGAAGGTTTAATGGAAATATTATGTACATCACGGAGGTACGAAGGAAAGGTAAGGTGGGTCCCAACGTTTATACATTTGTTTCTTGTATAATGAGAATGTATATTTTGTGATGTACAAGCGGATGTACATTCGGAGATACAAAGCAGAAATACAAGCCGGATGTCAGAAAAGAGTTAAAAACGGAGAAGTCCTTGTATATTTGGTGTTTGTATGTTTATAATGTATAATCCCGATATACAAAGAATCAAAAGACATTTCAAAAGAATAAAGGGTAAAGAATGTGTTGGTTATTTTTCCTGAATCGACAGAGGGTTTGCCAGTTCCTATGCATAGGCAGATTCGGCCAACAGATTACGAGAGGTTGCGTGAGCTGCCTCCCCTTCACTTCTGGTTCTGTCACACCAAGGGGGGTGTCCCTATAAATAAAGA
This sequence comes from Cunninghamia lanceolata, assembly GCA_027924645.1. Classification (NCBI taxonomy): domain Eukaryota; kingdom Viridiplantae; phylum Streptophyta; class Pinopsida; order Cupressales; family Cupressaceae; genus Cunninghamia; species Cunninghamia lanceolata. The sequence goes on along the minus strand of BSBN01001020.1, from coordinate 4,239,336 downwards.
TGTAACATTTACTCTCCAAATGACAGAAAGATTTAACTTTGTAATAATAGGCAGAATTCTCTCATGTGTGGACCAAGATTTGTGTGATAAGTCACAAGGTTGGCAATGTTCTTGGACATATTTGTCTAGTCAGGTATGAGAGTATGCAGGGGTTCCTAATCCTACTCCTACAACTAACAGGTTGAAATTATGGAATGGTTTGAATTTATGTTTGGATGCAAGACAAGGGAGGTTTTGGAACATAACTACTAATCCAGAAGTAGACTGGTGCCTATCTCAGGGCAAGGAGTCAACTAGACGTATAAAACAGATGGTTTGCAACTAGCATTCAAGTTTCAAGTGGTTGGATCTGATGTTTTCCTTACAAACATCACCCAAGAATGGGTATTCAACTGCCTCTACTTATAGATATCCTTGCTGACAAACAACCTTCTCCATGCTTAACCTAAAACAATTTAATCCACTCCTTGAATGGAAGTCAGAGATGAAGCATGTGATACAAAAACTTATACCCTAGAATATGAGAAACCCTTAGTAGCCAGATTCAAAAGAAGAAAATGCATGCAGCGAAGGAGACAAATAGATAAACACATGCATAAGAGCATTTTTCATCTATATCAACTTGAAACTGAATATACATGCAAAATACATTCATGATGCAACTCATAAACTCCAGAATGAGATAAAACAACTCAGGATCATGCCCTATTCTTCATTATTTACACAAAAATACCCAGGTCTTCAACAACCAAAAAGAGTGACACAGTTTGGCCCTTATAGCAAAACTGTGTACTCAACCAAAATTACCATGGTCAACTCAAAAATCGCTAGATACAATGCATTACAAATGGCACTCAAAAACAATCAACACTATGGGGAGACAGAGAGGAATGAGTAGATGGAATCGAGATCTGCGTCGCCATTCAAGGACATTCATCTTCAAACGGGATGTTGACCTATCCATCATCGACCCATACCGTTGAATTTCTGCTATTAATGCTTCAGCTACCTGTAGCCTCTTCTGGAATGCAGCAGCGGACACATCTAAAGTTTTTCCTGCTCAAAAATGGGCCATAGACAAAGAAAACCATCGCTCCAGTAAAATTAAAACATAGCCATCGATCACCTCCCCATCACTGAGATCTGTGGCTCAAAACACCTTTCAAAAGTCATGAACCAATGATATCGTGCCACATAGGCACCTTGATCCTCCATCTCTAACTTTTCCAATCACCATTTTGCCACTTTCGCCCTTGTATATGCAAAAAACATATGCATATACAATCGCCACTGTTCACCTTTCAAAAATCCTTTGTATATGCAAAATGCATATACATGCAACAGTTTAATATACAAGGCGGACTCCAAAATATTACGAAGCAGATTGGAAACTTGTTCAGGTCTGGCTTGCATCTTGACCTTTGTATCTTCACTTGTATATCAGTATATACAAGTGCCCAATATACATGCAACGGACCCGAAATATTATTAACTTCATTTGATTTATCCCTCGGGTCCGGAATGTATGTCTTTGTTTTGTATATTTCAAATGTATAGTTCACATACATTCGCCTTTGTATGTCCTATCCGCGGGCCCCACCATTTGTATATTGGTCATTTGTACATCATTCCTTTGCACATTTTTGAATGTATATAGCCGATGTAAATTATGCTTTGCATATTTGCAGGCCCCACCAATTGCATCTTTCGCTGCACCATAGCAGATGCATCTTTACACCTTTATATGTTGCCAAATATACAAGGCCCCATGTATCTTTTAATTGTATGTGCCGGCTGTTGGTTTTTTCCCAGACTGGATGCTTATTCCCAGATTTCCCTACAAGGTAGCCATCAGTGATCAACAGGATCTCTGGGCCAGGGGCCAACAGTGTAGGAGATAGACTCTATATTTTATCTCCTCTTCTTCTTCAGGCTCTGCAAAACCTAGGGGGTGTTCCCTACTCAACATCCATGGGGATATGCATACAAAGGCTGGGATGTTGACAGAAAGCAGATAAGTCCTCCTGTATGTAGACCAAAACTGAAAGACAAGAGCAAAGGGGCTAGCTTTGGGCCTATTTGCAGTTGTAGACAGAGGACTGAGGATCCTAAAACTAATTCTAATGTCCTAATGGTTGTTTTAGAGTTTGATTATGATTTTAAGTTTGGATGCAAAGCTGGACATGGTTGTAACACAAACACAAAGCAAGATTGGTGCCTATCCAGTGCCTGGAGTCAGTAGACATACACCTGTGAATGATCAGCATGAACAGCTAAAACTAGATTTCAGGGGGATATACATATGATACCTGCCTTACAGATATCTCCCAAATAGAGTGTTAAGCTATCTATACTTATGGCATCCCTACTGCAGTATACCCTTCCCAATGTTTAATCTGAAAATAGTTTAATCTACCTTTGAGCAGAAGTTAAAAGATCAGACATTCAACACAGGAATTCTATGTTCTAGAGTCTCAACATTCCTCAAATACCCAGACTCAGAAGAAAGATACATGCAATACTGGAGACAGAATTAACAAAACACATGCTAACATAGCATTTCTCATATAAATTTAACCATGAAATCAATAGATTCATGCAAAAAACATACAACTGGAGATACATAAACTCACAGGTTGAGCTGTACAGAGCAACCAAAACGAACTATATTGTGTTACAGAGCCAAAATGTTCAACTTTCAACAACCTAAAAAATGGTAACACAGTCTGCTTATAACAGCCAGAAAGTGTACTACAGCAATTAATTACATGGCTTTGACAAAAATCTGCCAGATACAGCCCTCAAAAGGAATGGCGCTCAGAAAATGTAAATGCAGCAGACAAAGAGGAGCCTCGAGCCATGCGCCATTATCTGGAGCCTCCGCTCAAAAATTGGGCAACCTGACCATTTGTATTCATCGCCCATACCCCTGCACGACCATCATTGATTGCTCAACCACCCGTATTTCACTTGGAGACTGTCGCTCTAGTCAACATGAGGCTTCCCGCCAAAACGCCTCCTTCGCAGGTTCAAAAATAATGCAAGGGGATTAATCCCACATGCACGGTGAGGAGAACACACTAGCGCTTTATAAACATAGCCGCATGCTCAATAGATGTCGAGCGCCTTTTGCTACGCTCGACACATGACCATCCGCCAAATACCCATCACCAAGACTTAGGCCATCGGCCAACCCCAAAAATCTCCTGCCGATCACAGCGGTCTCGCCAATGCCAACATCTCCACAAGTCACCAACATCCCCATCGGCCAGAGGAGAACCATCGGCCAGCTCCACAAATCTCCTGCCGACCTCAAAGGTCTCGCCGACGCCTATTTCACATTCCGCTCCCTCGGCCAGAGATAGACCATCGGGCCAGCACAAAACTCCTTTGCTGATATAACAACTCATGCCGATGAACTATGGCCTCATCTCTCCGTCGACCAAACACATCCCGATGAAACCTCATCGGCCAAACATTACCCATCGGCGGGCCCTCCAAGTGCTAGCCCGATCTCAAAAGTCTCGCCGATCGCCAAATCCTACATACTCCACCATCGGTGTGACCCACACCATCGGCCCAACCAAAAACTCACCTACCGACATCACTTGTTATGCCGATACAACACCATCGGCCAGACACCACTCCATCGGTGAACCCCACGCCGGCTCGCCCGATAGCCAAAGTCATGGCGATAGCACTTCCCAATGTATCAAATGCCAACTCCACCATCGGCCAGACCATCCATATCGGCCAAAAACAAACGAAGCATGTCGATAACAATGATCACCCCGATACACATATCCCTCGGCGAGACACATGCCGATGACACTTCATCGGCCAAACATCCATTGTCGGTCGAATAGGAAAATGCCTCGCCGATAGCATAAATCACACCGATGGTACCATCGGTAAGAACAATCCCTTCGGGGAACCAGAAAAAAGACATGCCGATGGTGAACGTCACGCCGACAGCACATCACTACCACCAACCTGATCGCCAAAACACCTGCGAGGTCACGCCGATGGGAAAGAATACATAGGGTTTAAGTGAAGAAACCCTCCAACATGCAAGCTCAACCTCTAGGCCAAAATGGGCACCAACACTGGCTCCGAATGGGGACGTGCAGGTGAAAACCTGCAGCGAGAACCAGATCTCCGGGCAGACCAGGCACAAAACCAAAAGAAGGCACGAACTGTACAAGGCACCTACAATATATACATAATTTTACACATGTGCACAGAGATAAGTCATCATGCAAAGTAGAACTTGAGGAATTGGCCATGCACAGGCAATTCCAAAACTTCGCCATCTAGGGCCTGGAGGAAATAAGAGTCCTCCCCATGGGTACTGTAAATCTGATATGGGCCCATCCATAAGGGTTTGAATTTACCATGTTTACCCTTGTCCTGATCTTTTGCATTCCATATGAGCACCAGATCATTGACTTGAAATTTCCTTTTAGTAGCTCTCCTGTCAAACTGATATTTCACCTCTTGTTGTCTCTTGAGATTGATCTGGTGGGCTTTCCTTCTGTCTTCATCCAGTGCAACCAGCTGATTCACTCTTTCTGTCATGGAATCTTCAATCTCCTCATCATTTTCCTGAATGAATCCGTAAACTGGCAGTAGATTGTTTATGGGCAATCTGGCTGATGCACCATAGACTAGCTCAAAGGGTGACATTCCAATAGCCTTTTTTACTGTCACTCTGTCAGCCCATATTGCTAATTTTAATTTTGAGTCCCAAGCTCTCTTGTTCTTGTCTAGTATCCTCTTGATAATTTTCATGATGCTTTTATTGCTTGATTCTGCTTGACCGTTTCCTTGTGGGTGGTATGGTGATGCATATGATAGATTTATCCCATACCTGTTGCAAAAATCAACAAATTCACCTGATCTGAAGCACATAGCATTATCAGTGACTATCTTGAATGGTACTCCAAACCTGATGATAACATTTTCCAGTATGAAATCTGTCACCACCTTACTTGTAGCTCTCTTAGTTGGAATGGCCTCAATCCATTTGGTAAAGTAATCTGTTGCCACCAAAATCCAACTGTGTCCCCCACTTGATTTGTCTGCAATTTCCCCTATGAAGTCAATTCCCCATTGCTGAAATGGAGCATCCACAGTTACAGTTCTGAGGGGTAAAGCACCATCATATTTCAGCTTTCCTGAAAATCTTTGGCAAGGGTCACACTTCCTCACTAACCTTTGTGCATCTGAAAAGAGAGTGGGCCACCAATATCCTGCTCTGAGAATTTTATGAGCTATTGTTTGGGCAGTATAATGTCCACCACACAATCCTTTATGCATATCAATCAAAACATTGTTAGCCATATCCTCATCCACACATCTTAGCAGCACACCATCAGGGTTTTTCCAGTACAGCTCACCTTGAACAATAACATACCTGATTGCATGTAACTTTAAAGTCCTCTTTTGACTGTCACTGAAATGGGAAGGACAATTCAGATTTTGCAAGTAGTAGATAATGTCCTTGTACCATTCAGATCCTGATACATTTACATTCTCATTTTGGACTACATTAACTTGGCATGCTTCCAAATTTGACTGTGCCATCATCTTGGCTAATCCTTGTCCTCTTACCAACTTGGTAATTTGTATTTCTATGTTGAACTCCTACAGTTTGTTTATCCATCTACACCTTCTTCCAGTCACTTCCTATTGAGTGAAAATGTCTTTGACTGCTGCATGGGGTACATATGCAATTATATGTGATCCTACCAGGTATGGTCTGAAACTTTTGATGGCTCGGACTAGTGCATATGCCTGTTTTTCCATAATATCATACTTCAACTCAGAGGCCTGCAAGGACATACTGAAGAAAGCTATGGGCTGTTCAAAACCATCTTCGTTTTTCTATAGCAAACATGCAGCAACAGTATGAAAGGAAGCAAATGAAAATACTTGGAAAGGCCTAGAAAAATTAGGAGATTTAAGAACAGGGGCCATTTTGATTGCCTCTTTGATACTCTGAAATGATTCAATTGCTTCACTTTCCCAGTGGACAGTTGCATCCTTCTTCATCATCTTGGAAATGTTCCTTGTGGTTTCTGCAAAGTTGGGAACAAATCTCCTAACAAAATTTATCTGTCCAAAGAAGGACTGAACTCCTTTTATAGTTTTTGGCATTTGAATTCTGTCAATAGCAGCCACTCTCTCTGGATCTATCCTGACTCCATCCTTGGAAACAATGTGCCCTAGGAGTTTTCCTTCAACCACCCCAAAAGCACACTTCTTTGGATTTAAAGAAATGCCATACTCCAGTGCTCTTATGAAAATATGCTCTAGATGCAAACAATGTTGCTCTTCTTTCTTTGAATAAGTAGTCAGATCATCTTGATATACAGCCAGGATTGAATCAATCGACCCTGCAAAAGTAACATCCATCACTCTTTGAAATGTAGCACCTGCATTGGTTAGTCTGAAGGGCATTCTAACATACACATAAGTTCCCCATGGAGTGGTAAAGGCAGTCTTATACTGTTCTGATTCCTTCACCTTCACCTGATTATAATCTGAAAATTTATCCATCATGGACAAGAGTTCACAACCAGTCACTCTCTGCAACATAGCTTCCATATTAGGCAGCGGATAGTTATCCTTTAAAGAGGATACATTCAAGTTCCTGAAGTCAACACAAAGCCTAATATCACCATTCTTTTTTCTAACTGGGACTAGGTTAGACACCCAAGTTGAATGTCTGATTGGCACAATTATTCCAGCCTCCCTGAGCCTTTTGAGTTCTTCCTGCATCTTTGGAGCTAAGGTAGGATTAATAGGTCTTTGCCTCTGTTTGAATGGCTTAGCTCCCGGCTTCAATGGGATCTCATGCTGGAATAAATCTTCCCTGTAGGCTTTTAGGTCCTCATATGACCAAGCAAAAACATGTTTATACTTTTTCAGTAATGCAATCAGCATACTCCTGATGTGTGGTTTGAGCTGTTTACCAATGTATACCTTCTGAGGGGCCTGAGATGTCCCCAAATTTAGCTCTTCTAAATCTTCCTTATTTGTGGGAGATGTCCTTGTGACCAATTGGTTTCTACTGTCAAAAGCTCTTTCCAAAGCTACCAACCCTCTAGGGATTTTATTAGTCTTCAACTGAATTATCTCCTTTCCCACAAGAGTTTCTTTTCCATCTATAGTCTCTACAAAAGCTTGGAAATCAATTTCTTGATTCTCATATTCATCTATGCAGTGCAAAAATTTTAACAAGTCCCTATCATCATTAAACACTTGCCAACTGCATATATTTTCTAGTACTGCAGGCCTGATTTTAACTTCTACATTTGTAACATCTGACAGAGTGATGTCATCTGGCCTTATTGCAACATTGGCTAAGAAATCAGCCATAACATTCTTTGATCTCTCTACCCAGCCTATTGAAAATGCATCAAATAGTTCAATGGTATCCCAAACAGCATGCTTGTATTGTTTCAACCTTTTATTTTTTGAAGCATACCTATCTCTAATTTGGGATACAATCAGCTCAGAATCCCCAAATACTCTTAGCATTTTGATTCCATGTTTGAGAGCAATATTTAGGCCTAAGAGTAAAGCCTCATATTCTGCAATGTTGTTTGTGCAAACAAACCTCAGCAAGAAAGAGAATTTGAGGAGCTTACCAGTTGGAGATAGGAAAACAACTCCAGCTCCAGAGCCTTCTTTTGCACAAGCTCCATCAAAAAACATGGTCCACAAACCTTGCTGATCCAATTCTTCAATGCAAACATTTTTCTTTTTATCTTCTCTATCATCTGAGACAACCTTGAAGTTATCACAGTCAGTGTTTACAAAGCATATCTGTTCCTCTGCTTCTTGGTCTTCCACTGTCTCTGATGATCTTTGTTCTCTGATTAGCTTAACATCCCTGCCATTCATTGGAATCATGGCATATGACAGGTCCAGCTGCATACTTCCACCAATTAGTGCTACCCATCTTCTTGAGAACAACATACCATACTGTGGCTTGATGTCAACCACTGTTATATTCATTTTATATCTTTTCTCAGGAAATGCTGCCAGTTTGAAATCTACATCCTTCATGATTCCAATAACTGGTACCTCTCTGGCATCCATAGCATAACATTTTCCACATGCCTTGTCAATTTTCAATCCAGCTTGTTGCATGATGGCCAAAGGCATGACATTTGTAGATGCTCTAGAGTCAAGCATACAATTTCTGATTATTTTTCCATTTATAACCAGGGATACATAAAATGGTTCCACTTGTGAAGGACACTTTGTCATAGTCACTCCTAAATAAACCTCAGGAGCCTCATCTTCTTCATTACATATGACATGTTTCTCACCCTGGGTCTGAGCATTTTGTTTAGCTTGAAAAGGTACCCCTGAAATTAGGGATATTGTCCTATTCTTAATTTCTTCTACTTTCATCAGTTCCATAAGTGGAACAGAAACTTTTACCTGGGAGAGGACTTGAGCTATATCAAATGGAACATAATTTTGTATAACAGTTGTAGCTTGCTCCACAATCTTATTCTTATCCTGAACTGATTTAGCTTTTACTTTCATAGTTCCCTGATTATCATTCTTGTCTTGGGAACCTTTACCTTGATCTTCAGCCTGAGGGATTCTATTTTCTGGTCTTTGGGATTCATGACCTGTTCTATGTCTAAAATTCTGTTTATTATTAACCCACTGCCTTTTTTGTAATTCAATTCCTTTATGACCATGCACTGGCTGACCTGCAGAAATATCTTCCGACTGATATGGGCTGCTTAATTGATTTTTACCTCTGAGATTGTAGTTGCTCTTGACTTGAGCAACTGCTGCAGCTGTGAAGGCTCTAATTTCCTCATCAGAAGGTCGTTGTAAGTTACTCAGAAAATTGTGTGAGTTCTGAGCATAGGCATAGTTAACTTCATCATCTTCATCATATGGGAACTGTTGGCAGCCCTGAGTTCCATCATTTGTACTCTCATCAGCATCATAAAGAGTGTATCCATTGCTTATGGACATCATATTTACATCATCATCTTGCACATAATGTGGCTCATTGCATTCATTACAAGATGTAGTATTATCACACAAGGACTAAGCAATCATACACTGTAACTGTGAATGTGGCATCTGACAAATTATACACCATGGAGCATCATCAACAATATTTACAGCTTTCTTTAGAGGATCAGGAGTTTCTTTGACATGTTGAGCTCTTTGATTTGTGTTGTTACGTGGGAATATAGGCTTACCATCATGCCAATTGGTATTATAAGGCATATCATGCAATGATGGCCTCTTTTCCTGCCTTTGATAAACTTGCCTATCACGACCTATCCCTTTTTCACTTCTAGCTAATCTATAGCTTAGGTCCTTAACAACATTTGCCAATTTGTCTATCTTATCTTCAGGAGCAGATGTGTTACCTTGAGTGTTCTGAGGCTTGTTTGGATTCTGCAGAATTTTCACATCATCCCTTCTGTTAGTCTTGCCTGATGCTTTCCTGTTGTTCTCAATATTTACTACAATTCTGAAAGCATCCCTGAGAGTAGCAGGACCTTTATCTCTTAATCCATATGCAGTTTTTGCATCAAAGGCATTGATATACAATATTATGCACATTGGTTCATTTGGCCTCATGTGATGTGGCAATTTGTTTAACACTTTAGTAAATCTTGCATTAAAATCTGCAACCTGCTCATTTGACCGTTTAGTGATACTAGTGAACTCATTTACAAAAAAGCTAGGGTCAGTTTTGTCACCATATTGCTCCTTGAACATCCTTTTAAAATCATCCCATGATGAAATACTCCTGTCAGGCAGATTCTTGTACCATTCCCTTGCCTCATCTACTAAAGATTGCATGAATGACTTCATGAAAACATCCTCATGTTCAACCTCAAAGTTATCCATGACATTTTGAAAGGCTTTTAGATGATCTTCTCCTGACATAGTGTTGTTTCCTAAAAATTTAGGCACTTGCAGCCTTAGATGCTTGTCAATGGGGTTAGGATACCCTGGAATACCATTAAATACCAGCTGTCTGAATCTATCTAGCTGCATTGGCTGTCTGTTTAACTGATTAACATTAATATTTCTATTTGCATTTTGGTTTCTTACATTGTTTAGTGGTATCCTAGCATCATTCACATTTTGTCTCTCATCATTATGCTGATGTTGCACTTCATTTCTCTGTTGATGTCTCTACACATTTGCATTCTCAAGGGTAGGAATTGAATTATTCTGGGCAGTCCTCAAAGCTTGCACTTTCTTCCTTAAGTCATCTCTGATTGATATTGCCTGCTGATATTCAAACTCGGCCCTTAAGCTCCTAATTTCATCAGCTAGTTCTTCCTCGCTGGGCCTAGAGGAGGATGGTTTTACCATATTCTGATCATCATCTTCATCATCCCTCAGAGACTCTGCCTCTTCAAACCTTTCACTAGGGTCTAGAAATGGGCGTTCTTGGAACACCTCTGACCTCATTCTCATGTTACCACCCTGTTGCCTCTCATATGCACCCTGAATATCAGCTTCTGCATTTGAAAAATAAGGTACTGTCTTGTCTGAAGACCTTGGATTGTCTTGCATATCATCATTTTTTCTGGGGGAACCCTCATGACTGACTGAGATGGCTCCCTTTCTTCTGTACATCATTCTTCTTGTTAAATTCTACTTTGACCGGTTGGGAGATTACTTCGGAGTCGCCACCTATTACTAGGAACTGTTTTCTTTTTGTAAATCAGGGTTCTTTCACAATCTCCCCAGTAGAGTCGCCAATTTCTATTGGTGACTCGGATGGGTCACAGATATATTACTGGAGATGATTAAATAGTACTTTTACTTCTCAGTCCCTAGCTGAGTCACCAATTTCTGTTGGTTTTTTCCCAGACTGGATGCTTATTCCCAGATTTCCCTACAAGGTAGCCATCAGTGATCAACAGGATCTCTGGGCCAGGGGCCAACAGTGTAGGAGATAGACTCTATATTTTATCTCCTCTTCTTCTTCAGGCTCTGCAAAACCTAGGGGGGTGTTCCCTACTCAACATCCATGGGGATATGCATACAAAGGCTAGGATGCTGACAGAAAGCAGATAAGTCCTCCTGTATGTAGACCAAAACTGAAAGATAAGAGCAAAGGGGCTAGCTTTGGGCCTATTTGCAGTTGTAGACAGAGGACTGAGGATCCTAAAACTAATTCTAATGTCCTAATGGTTGTTTTAGAGTTTGATTATGATTTTAAGTTTGGATGCAAAGCTGGACATGGTTGTAACACAAACACAAAGCAAGATTGGTGCCTATCCAGGGCTTGGAGTCAGTAGACATACACCTGTGAATGATCAGCATGAACAGCTAAAACTGGATTTCAGGGGGATATACATATGATACCTGCCTTACAGATATCTCCCAAACAGAGTGTTAAGCTATCTATACTTATGGCATCCCTACTGCAGTATACCCTTCCCAATGTTTAATCTGAAAACAGTTTAATCTACCTTTGAGCAGAAGTTAAAAGATCAGACATTCAACACAGGAATTCTATGTTCTAGAGTCTCAACATTCCTCAAATACCCAGACTCAGAAGAAAGATACATGCAATACTGGAGACAGAATTAACAAAACACATGCTAACATAGCATTTCTCATATACATTTAACCATGAAATCAGTGGATTCATGCAAAAAACATACAACTGGAGATACATAAACTCACAGGTTTAGCTGTACAGAGCAACCAAAACGAACTGTATTGTGTTACAGAGCCAAAATGTTCAACTTTCAACAACCTGAAAAATGGTAACACAGTCTGCTTATAACAGCCAGAAAGTGTACTACAGTAATTAATTACATGGCTTTGACAAAAATCCGCCAGATACAGCCCTCAGAAGGAATGGCGCTCAGAAAATGTAAATGCAGCAGACAAAGAGGAGCCTCGAGCCATGCGCCATTATCTGGAGCCTCCGCTCAAAAATTGGGCAACCTGACCATTTGTATTCATCGCCCATACCCCTGCATGACCGTCATTGATGGCTCAACCACCTGCATTTCACTTGGAGATTGTCGCTGTAGTCAACATGAGGCTTCCTGCCAAAACGCCTCCTTCGCAGGTTCAAAAATAATGCAAGGGGATTAATCCCACATGCACGGTGAGGAGAACACACTAGCGCTTTATAAACATAGCCACATGCTCAATAGATGTCGAGCGCCTTTTGCTACGCTCGACACACGACCATCCGCCAAATACCCATCGCCAAGACTTAGGCCATCGGCCAACCCCAAAAATCTCCCACCGATCACAGCGGTCTCGCCGATGCCAACATCTCCACAAGTCACCAACATCCCCATCGGCCTGAGAAGAACCATCGGCCAGCTCCACAAATCTCCTGCCGACCTCAAAGGTCTCGCCGACGCCTATTTCACATTCCGCTCCCTCGGCCAGAGATAGACCATCGGGCCAGCACAAAACTCCTTTGCCGATATAACAACTCATGCCGATGAACTATGGCCTCATCTCTCCATTGGCCAAACACATGCCGATGAAACCTCATCAGCCAAACATTACCCATCGGCGGGCCCTCTAAGTGCTAGCCTGATCTCAAAAGTCTCGCCGATTGACAAATCCTACATACTCCACCGTCGGTGTGACCCACACCATCGGCCCAACCAAAAACTCACCTGCCAACATCACTTGTTATGCCGATACAACACCATCCGCCAGACACCACTCCATCGGTGAACCCCACGCCGGCTCGCCTGATAGCCAAAGTCATGGCGATAGCACTTCCCAATGTATCGAACGCTAACTCCACCGTCGGCCAGACCATCCATATCGGCCAAAAACAAACGAAGCATGCCGATAACAACGATCACCCCGATACACATATCCCTCGGCGAGACACATGCCGATGACACTTCATCGGCCAAACATCCATTGTCGGTCGAATAGGAAAATGCCTCGCCGATAGCATAAATTACACCGATGGTACCATCGGTAAGAACAATCCCGTCGGGGAACCAGAAAAAAGATATGCCGATGGTGAACGTCACGCCGACGGCACATCACTACCACCAACCTGATCGCCAAAACGCCTGCGAGGTCACGCTGATGGGAAAGAATACATAGGGTTTAAGTGAAGAAACCCTCCAACATGCAAGCTCAACCTCTAGGCCAAAATGGGCACCAACACCGGCGATGAACCTTTACACTGTAGCAGATGTATATCGGGCCCCCTTGTATATTTTTATATTTCCTCTGCATACAAACAGCGAATCTTCCCTGGAATATGCCTGCAATGTATATTTTTCACTTATATCTCTAGCACTGTAGTAAATGCATCTATGCCGTTGTATATTTTTCAATGCACCATTACATACAACCTGATATACAAAGCGAGAATATTCCTGGGAATCTGCGAAAGATCCCCCCTTTGTATATGCACATTTAGAGCCCGATACGCACTCAAAAATGCATCTGACTAATTTTTTCAAAGGGCAATGGAGATTTTACACCCGCCAATGCATATTTTGACTTGTATGTATATACAAACACCTTTGTATATACAAAGACACATGCATATGACTGATTTTTTGCATTTTTTAGCACTTCAAAGGTCAAAAGAGATAGAACTTTTTAGATTTTTGGGAAGGGGCCTGCATATTTAAATGCTTGAAACCTGAATACTTATGTAGGCACCACCAACAGCTCAAGCCTAAAACCCTAAACATAAATGTTTACCAACATATGCTCTGTCTGGTGACGCATGCCTCTTGCAGGCATGGCGAGGACCTCAGATCTCTAGGATGTAGACCAGTCCCTTATCCGTTGGGCTACAGAGTCAAACTTGCACCAACCTGCATCACCAAACACACTTGATGGCCTAAGGCCACCAAGAAAAGAAAAACCTGTATCTTCCTTTGTCAAACACCTTGTTTTCATCTGCATACACTAGATCAAGCCTAAAGAAGCTGCCATGATCTGACCACAAACAAACCTTGTCATTTGCATATTCAACCCCCTTATTTAGCTTGTTCCTCTCAACCTTATGAAAACAACCTTCATCATCAGGCAACATGTGAATGCCATATTCATCAAGCAATGCATATTGAAATGAAATATAACACATGTTATCATTTGTGTTAGCATTATGCATTGCAAAATGATCTCCCAACTGGACTGAAAACTTAAAACATTCATAGTCAACCATATAGCTAGGAACATCAGGGCTCATTCTATCATAAGCTAGTATATCAAAGGAGAAGCTCTCAAATCCATATTTGTGCATTTCATGCACACAACTTTCAGCTACACCGAATAGAAAAAACTCAGATTCTGGCACCTCCCTGCAATAACCTTCATGATATATGTTGGTTTCTCTTTCATTAGGATGAGAAACAGAATCCAAATCAATAGTAGTGCCTAGACATTCACCATACTCAAAAAAATCCTCATCATCATATTTGTCAAAAATGGGTGATCTAGGTGTTTCAACTTCATCATGGTATGTCGCTGGTTCTTGGGCAGCAGAACATGCATTTTCATTACCAACAGATTTCCTTTGTGGAGGAGTATCAGCCTGTTTGTTATAAACAAAACTATAGTCAAACAAAGAACAATCATGCTCATCATTAGCACTTGTTTCAATTTCTGACTGCTCTTCAACATCTCCATGTGTCTGAAAAGAAGGCATTGATTCACACATGGAACTACTGCTCTGTTTGCTTATTTCTTCTCTATCCTGAGCACAATACTCACAATCATCCCCACAAATCCATTCAAACAGATGTTCATTTCTGTCCATAACCTCATCATTATTTTTAGAACCAGACACCTCAACCTTGCAATGGGAGTCATCATTGATCCTTCTACTACCATCTTCAACTGGTGTATTTTCATCTTCATTTTTATCTTCACATGATGCCATGATCACTTGGTCATTTGTAGCTACACAACTATTATTCACCTCAAAGCCTGTGGACAGGAAATTTTGCATATGCTCATTTCTGATTTTTTCTATATTTTCTAAAAACTTGTATGCCACTGCATACTTGTTATCTTGAATTCCCTCAACAATGCACTAGAGCCCTCCTCAAAAGCTTCAAAATATATGCCAACATAGGTTGAAATATTAGGTCTGAAGTTTTCAGGGATTTGTGAAAGGGCTACTACAAATCTATGACTGAAATCAATACTAGGCTCTTCATCTTGTCTTCTAATTTCCATTAATCTTGCAACAAGATCAGCAGGTTCTCTTGCAAATTCTTCTTTGAAACAGTCAGCAAGTCCATCCCAATAGGAAAAGGATCTCTTTGGAAAGCTCAAATACCAATCTCTAGCTTTTGCATCGAAGGATCTAACAAAAAACCTCATCCACATATCCTCATCTCTAAATGAATGTCTTTCCATAAAACTATAAATTTTTTGGATATGTGCACCCCCATCACATACATTGTGTCCATTAAATCTAGGCATCCGATTATAAATCTGGGCAGGCATACTTTCCATTTCATAGTCAACCCATGACAAATCTAATTGGTCATACAAAGGATCAAAAGAGCTTACAAGAGGGTTATCATTCTAACTGGTAGACACAACAAGGTTACTACTATTTAACTGAGCCTGCTTGGCTTCTAAGGATATCGACCTATTCTTTATCTCTTCAATTTTTTTACTCAATACATCATCCCCCTCTTGACTGAGTATGGGCAAATACATACTTGGATTCATATAAACTTCACTCTTAGACAACATATATCTGCCTAAGACCTAAGGCTTCCCCTAGCATCTAACTTATGCAATAAAACAACAAATATAAATGGGAAGGAGCTAGGTACCTTTTCTCATCCAGATGCTGAAATCTTGAATAGAACATTCTTAGATCACAATAACATACATCAATCTTTCATGTGCACTAAAACTTTTTTGCAGAGTCACCACCTCTCCAAAGAGGATAAAAATTTCAAACAGCTGAAAGCTCATCAAATATTTTTTTGAGTTTATTCCACCACCAGAGCACCATCATTCACATGAAAGAACTGGATATGCAGCAATGACTATTTTCATCAAATCATCCCCAGCAGAGTCGCCAAAATTTGTTGGTTATTTTTCCCGAATCGGCAGAGGGTTTGCCAGTTCCTATGCATAGGTAGATTCGGCCAACAGATTACGGGAGGTTGTGTGAGCTACCTCCCCTTCACTTCTGGTTCTGCCGCACTAAGGGGGGTGTCCCTATAACTAAAGATGTAACATTTACTCTCTAAATGACAGAAAGATTTAACTTTGTAATAATAGGCATAATACTCTCATGTGTGGACCAAGATTTTTGTGATAAGTCACAAGGTTGGCAACATTCTTGGACATATTTGTCTGGTCAGGTATGAGAGTATGCAGGGGTTTCTAATCCTACTCCTACAACTAACAGGTTGAAATTATGGAATGGTTTGAATTTATGTTTGGATGCAAGACAAGGGGGGTTTTGGAACATAACTACTAATCCAGAAGCAGACTGATGCCTATCTCAAGGCAAGGAGTCAACTAGATGTATACAACAGATGGTTTGCAACTAGCATTCAAGTTTCAAGGGGTTGGATCTAATGTTTGCCTTACAAACATCACCCAAGAATGGGTATTCAGCTGCCTCTACTTATAGATATCCCTACTGACAAACAACCTTCTTCATGCTTAACCTAAAACAATTTAATCCACTCTTTGAATGGAAGTTAGAGATGAAGCATGTGATACAGAAACTTATACCCTAGAATCTGAGAAACCTTTAGCAGCCAGGTTCAAAAGAAGGAAATGCATGCAGTGAAGGAGACAAATAGATAAACACATGCATAAGAGCATTTTTCATCTATATCAACATGAAACTGAACATACGTACAAAATACATTCATGATGCAACTCATAAACTTCAGAATGAAATTAAACAACCCAGGATCATGCCCTGTTCTTCATTATTTACACAAAAATGCCCAG
This sequence comes from Cunninghamia lanceolata, assembly GCA_027924645.1. NCBI lineage: Eukaryota > Viridiplantae > Streptophyta > Pinopsida > Cupressales > Cupressaceae > Cunninghamia > Cunninghamia lanceolata. The sequence continues at coordinate 4,222,368 of BSBN01001020.1, read as the reverse complement.
GTCTTCAACAACCAAAAAGAGTGACACAATTTGGCCCTTATAGCAAAAATGTGTACTCAGCCAAAATTACCACGGTCAACTCAAAAATTGCTAGATACAATGCATTAGAAATGGCACTAAAAAACAATCAACGCTGTGGGGAGACAGAGAGGAATGAGCATATGGAATCAGGATACGTGCCGCCGTTTAAGGACATTCATCTTCAAATGGGATGTTGACCTATCCATCATCGACCCATACCACTGCATTTCTGCCATTAATGCTTCAGCTACCCATAGCCTCTTCTGGAATGCAGCAGCGGACACATCTGAAGTTTTTCCTGCTCAAAAATGGGCCGCAGACAAAGAAAATCATCGCTCTAGCAAAATTAGAACATAGCCATCGATCACCTCCCCATTGCTGAGATCTGCAGCTCAAAACACCATTCAAAAGTCACAAACCAATGATTTCATGCCACGTAGGCACCTTGATCCTCCATCGCTGACTTTTCCAATCACCATTTTGCCACTTTCGCCCTTGTATATGCAAAAAACATATGCATATACAATCACCACTGTTCACCTTTCGAAAATCCTTTGTATATGCAAAATGCATATACATGCAACAGTTTAATATACAAGGCGGACCCCAAAATATTATGAAGCAGATTGGAAACTTGTTCGGGTCCGGCTTGCATCTTGACCTTTGTATCTTCACTTGTATATCGGCATATACAAGTGCCCAATATACATGTAGTAGACCCAAAATATTATTAACTTCATCTAATTTATCCCTCAGGTTCGGAATGTATGTCTTTGTTTTGTATATTTTGAATGTATACTTCACATACATTCGCCTTTGTATGTCCTATCCGCGGGCCCCACCATTTGTATATCGGTCATTTGTACATCATTCCTTTGCACATTTTTGAATGTATATAGCCGATGTATATTCTGCTTTGCAAAGCCACGGGCCCCACCAATTGCATCTTTCGCTGCACCGTAGCAAATGCATCTTTGCACCTTTGTATGTTGCCGAATATACAAGGCCCCATGTATCTTTTCATTGTATGTGCCGGCGATGAACCTTTACACTGTAGCAAATGAATATCAGGCCCCCTTGTATATTTTGCTTTGTATATTTCCTCTGCATATTTAAATGCTTGAAACCTGAATACTTATGCAGGCACCACCAGCAGCTTGAGCCTAAAACCTTAAACATAAATGATTACCAATAGAATGTTTGTATAATGTGTTTGTATATGCGATTATACAATAGAATATACAAGTGAGGTATACAAGCAGGAAGTGCAAAGAGGTACGGAAAGTGGAAAAGGCAAAAGCGTTAGATGGTTCTTTGTACAAAATGTTTGTATATTTTTTAAAGATACAACGAAGAGATACAAAGAGAACATACAATGAAATATACATAGAAAAGAATGTATGCAGAATTTGACTAACGATAATAAAGGGTTCAAAAAACATAAACACTGAATTGAAAGCTGGAACCATAGAGCATTAATGGCTGCAATTAATGCGGGCCTAACACTCAAGAAAACAAGGATTTAACGAGGGTTAGGGCAGAATTATTTTTATTTTGCTTTCAAGATATATTGTTAACGTTGAAATTTGCAGAAAAGGCGCTGTCACAGTGAAATCGAACGAAATTTACCGGATTAGTGAAGTTATAGTTGCTGGGTGAAGGTGAAAGGTAAAAGTAAGTCAACGTCAAAGGTTGAATGGTCACAGAAACATGTATTTATCTTGGAGCCCCGTTTAATTTTTGAATGGTAAAACGCAATTGTTAATTCCAGTAATTTCACTTTCAAAATGTATGCATTTGTTAAAATTACCATTTTAACTATTAATTAGCTAAATAGAGCTTAGTCCATTTAAAGTCAAAATGGCAAAAAAAGATAAATGAGGTTAGGGTAAATTGGTAGAAATTGGGATACACAATAAAAACCCTAAACATGAATATGAAGTGAAGATTGAGAAATGTACGTTTCCACAGGATGGCACCAAAACAAAAGAAGGATGCAGGGGGCGAGGAAAAGAAAGAGAGAAAGCCACGGAAAGAACCGAAGAAAGAGGAATTGCCTCTGCACAGAGGTTATCCATCCCTGATTAGTGAAGCTGGAGTAGGCACTGACACAAACATAGGGACCTACGATGTTGAAGATGTCCTGAAAAAGATCACCGCTACGGATGCGACTCCAGATATGAAGTGTATCTAGGAGAGTGGGTTATACCAAGCTGCGGGTTTCCCATTGGCGATGGAAGCCAGGGATTTGTGATTAGACTGTATAATTATGTATAACCCGAGTACCAGGATGGTTATGCTATATGATAAAGTAATTGCTGATTTGACTCTAGAAGGAATCGCTAACACTTTTGGGTTGGAGATCACTGATAAGATGACAAACATTGATATTGATAAATACAATGAGGGCTTCTACACAAATGAGAAGGAATGTAAAGGGAAGATATTCCATGGGTGGTATAACACAGAGAATAAACTAAAGGCTGTGGCCAGGATACCCAATAATTTAATGAGGATATGCTTCAAGGAGGAGATTTATTTGATGGTCACCATGCTGAGCAGGCTAGTTGGATTAAGGGATGGAACCAGGTGTGAACCATGGATGTTCACAATCATTGAATTTATAAGGTCAGAACAAAAAGACAAAGGGCAAATCCACTGGGCCAAGGCCATTAGTACTACTATTTGGAGGTAGGCCATGAGGAGGCAACAGAAAGGCCTGCCCTTCTATCTATCTTCTTATGTGTTATATGCATGTGCTGTAGCGGTTAGGCCTCATATTCATGCAATAGAAAGGGTAGGTACCTTAGGAAATGGTCCAGATCAAAAGTTAGTATATGAGCATTACCCTGTCTTGCAGGAGGAAAATGTAATGAAGAACTTTGCTCTAGTTAATGATGTTTTCTATACCTACATGGTAAGGATATTAAGAGAGGAACCAGGCAAAAGACTGTCTAAAGATGCAGAAAGTGCGATTGGATTGCACAGTTCTTGGTTCATACAATTTTAACAGTTCACTTACATAAGGACTGAGGGTTTTGAGGGGAAGCTATTTATGCTTCCCAGGTATCCTTCTGATAAACTAATAGTGCTAGAATTTTCTAGGCAAAACTTGAACATTTTCAGGATGTACAAGAAAAAATTCAATAATAGGGGAAATGTAAAGTTACCATGGGCTATCAGGAGGAACTCTTGTTACAGTGAAGAAGTTGCTAGTTATTTAGAGCAGGAGCTGAGGTATTATGGTTTCAAAGAATTTGATTTAGCAAGGAAATTTGATCCCTTCCACAGAATCCAAAATTTTATAAATAAAAACTATAAACATCAAGTACACATTGATTATTTCTAGGCAGACTGCAAAAATGACAAAGAGGTGAGGAAAAGAGCCCACAAAAGATTGACCATAGAACAGATGAAGTCTATTGGTAACATATATGTGCCTCCTGAAGTACAAGACGATGATAGGTTGTTACACCATAGTTATGCACAGGCAAGACGGGCTCCCCTTACAGAGCCTAATTAGTCAAAGCCATGGAGTACATCTCTGGATGTATTGTCTGAACCAGTAATTTTGTTTTCAAAAACATGGTTGAATGATAAAATTAAGGAATTGAGGAACTTAAAGCTGAGGGTATAACAGTTACATACCCACAAAAAGGCAAGAAAAGAAAGATAGAGCCCACTGAAGACTTATAGTGCTTCTATGAGAAGAAAAGAAAAATTGTTGAAGCAAGGATAGTAGAAAAGGCTAAAAATGCTACACTAATGGATCCCTATGCACTGGGAATATCAGTAGCGGTTGCATCAGAAATGTTTGTGGATCCAAAATCCATGAGCTATGAAATAAGTCCAGAGGAAGCACAGGCTGCTAGCAGGGTGGTAGGACAACAGCCAATGAGGGCAATCCCAATAAGTTTGTCTAAGGGCGAGTCTTCAGAACCAAAATATACAATTGGAGCCCAAGAAGTAGGGGAGAAAATGAGAAGTATGTCTAGTACTACTGCTCCAATGGAACCAGGACAAACATTCATAAAAGTGAAAATAGAGCTAGCTGAGGAGAGGCAGCAGGAATCAGGAGCACAAAAGGACAAGTAGACTATGCACACTATGAACATTGTAAGCAGTGACAGTGTGGAAGGAGTGATGTTTAGAGGGAAAGAAATTGACATAGGGGAAGCCTTTAGTGAGTCCCAAATTGAAGAGGAAGAGTCAGGTTATTTCCTCAGTGAAGAGGAAGAATCAAACCTGCAAGCTGAAATGGAAACAAAACAAAATATAGAAATTGAAGAAAAGGAGGTGTAGGAGGAGGCAGGATATGTTGATCCATTTGATACTCTAGTACCGCCAGAAATCATTCGAGATGTGCAAGAGGAAGCACATAAGATTGAAGAAGCTAAAAAGGAAAAATCATTTGAGAAGGTAAACACAGAAGGACATGCAACACAAGGAGACACCTCAGGGGTGGGTGCATTGGATATGCTAAATATGTATGATGAGCCTAGTGAAGAAGAAAGGAATGAAGAAAGTGTGCAAGACCAAGGACATGAAACAAAGGGAGAGAGCACAAGAGAAGGGTCCCCTGCATATACAAAACAAGTACAAGAGGAATAAATAGATAGAGCACAGGATGATATCAAAGATCCTGGAGAGGTAGGAGGAACAGAAAAGGAAGATGAAAATAAAGTAGATGAACAAGCAGAAGAGATTAATCTACAAAATAAGGAACAAATAAATGAAGAAGAAGTTCCTGAAGAGGAAAATCTTGAAGAAGAAGCTGAGGATGGAAGGGACACTAAGATAGAAGGAGAGGGAGATGAAGCTAAATCAAAAGGGCAAGGAGAGGACCCTATCAGACAAGAGCCTCCACTACAGCAGCAAGTCCTAGAAGGGGAACAACAACAAGATCAGCAACAACAACAAGATCAGCAACAACAACAAGAGCAACAACAACAACAAAGGCACCAACAAAGAGAAGCAGAAGTAGATAAACCTCATGAAGAGGTAATTAATGAAGAGAGGGTTGCAGAAGGCACAAAAGAGGCACCTACCTAGCTAGAAGGAGAGATAAGGAAGGAGAAGAAGGAAATACATCTGGCTCCTATTGACATCAAAAGCTTATTAGGTGAGAAAACTACTCCAAGAAAATAAAAGAGAAATGATAGGACGGTGTCTGCAATACAGAGAGGTCTAGATGGATCTAGAACTTTGAACCTATCTATACCACAAAAGGAGAAAGAAAAAGGTGAGATTACCCTAGAGGAATACAAGATACTTAATCTAGACCTCAGGCATTCCACAAGGGAACAACACATCACTGAGTGGAAAGATATGAACCAAGTGACAGCAGAAATGCTGAGGAAACACAAAAATAAATAGGAGGTATTGAAAGGACACATTGTCCAACTCTAGCAATTCATTAAGGGGATATTTGACCCCAGTGCCACAATGCCTGACTTACCTGCTAACATAGCGATAGTATCTAAAGAGGAAGTACAAGACATGGAAAATAAAAGGTTCAAGGCCAACATTTTTGACGAATGGTTCAATGATTTTTTACAAAAGGGTGAACAAATAATAGGACAGGTTGTGAAGAGTTGGAAGGTGACGGCAGAAGAAAAGAATAAGTGTATAACACTTACACATAGCTGCCAAGTAAGAAAAGAAGAATGCACATCTAAGATTGAACAGTTGATAGAGATTGAGACAAGAGCTGAAGAATTGATAAATGAGGGAGCACTCAATATCACATTGGCAAATCAAGTGCCGCAGATGATTTTGGAGCTTAGATTTGAGGAAGATAACCTCAAAAGAAATATAGTAGTCATGCAAGAACTGGAGAAAAAGGAAGAAGGGATGATCAAGATGCATAAGAAAATCATAGAAAGACTCTTACAGCATGAATGTGCGGAGATGCCAGCCTATGACTTAGACAGAGCATTGACAGAGTTCAGGGCCATATTCACACCCTATATAGAAAGTCCCGATGTAATTCTTAGCAAGCAAATGATGGATACACTGATGGAAGAGAGAGCCAAAATGAAGAAGTACAAGGAAAGAGCAGAGGGCTCAGAAGACAAAGAAAAGGAGTTGAAAGAAAAGGTGATGATGCAACATTATATTTTTGCAAAAAGTTCACGAGGGGACCGCGCCTTTGTGGAGGGTGTGATTGACAATTTCAAGAAATATTTGAAGAAAGGGTAAGAAGGCAGGAGCAAAGAATTTTGAGAGGAAGTCAAATGAAGGGCCTCGGTGGGAAAAGGTCACGTGAAATGGGAATATTATTTGTGAAAGATTCCAAGAGCATCCTTTGAGAGGAAAAGATGCCAAGTAGTGGATTGGCACACGCTTATGAAATGAAGGTGCACCATTGGTTAGTAATAAAAGGACCTTAACCGTAGAATTGTGGTTGTAACCATAGAGTGGAGGTTGTAACCGTAGCAAGGGAGGGAATTCAAATTCTATATAAGAAGCATTTCTACTTGTATATTATTTACACAGGGATTTTTAGCATTTAGCTAGAAGTTGTAAATTCTTTCTGAGAATTTTGGAGTAGAATATTTTAGTTTAGAGGAGGTCGCCTGTTGTCTGCATTAAGGAATGCGTGGAATGTCCAGCTTTCTTAATGTATCTGTAAAGCACTGTAAGTTTTGGTATATTTGATTAATAAAGCTAAGAGTCATTCCTACATTATAAATCTTGTATGATTGTGTTTTGAATATAAGTGAATCTGGAAGTTTGCATCTATTTTCTGAGTGTCTTCTAGCTCTTCCTTGCATTTAAAATAATTTCTCTTAAAGCTCGCAATCTTGAATGCAATATTCGTGAAAATACTCAGGATATTTGTATTTAACCATATAGTCTACTGGTTTAATTGAATCTGTTGTATTTCTTACTATGTGCATAATAGAACGTTTAGATCCTGTAGTGAATGATGGTGAATTTAAATTTCTCTAACTTTTCCTAGCAACTTTGAAATACTTAGATTAAACGTTGTAATCTAAAGGAGATTATCTAACATTTGAAGAGTTTAAGAGCAATAAGTTGATATTTGATAATCTTCATAAATAGTTGAAAAGCAAAGCATGTTTGAATATAAGTCATATAAATCTTTGAGATATAGTAATGATTTTATGCAAATGAATAATTAGAAAGTTGATATTTGTATTGGTTTGCATGATAAGAGTCGAGTAAGTCACAAACCCACTCTAAATCACGTAAGGCCCCTTGCATATTATAGTTTCATAATAACCTACTGAACGGTCCAACAGGTCAAGACCTAACCAATAAGGAAACTTGGGATCAAGTAATCTTAGTTGATTTCTTCATATCTTTCAAGATAGTTAGGTTTATTTATGAATTTTAACTTTTGTTATGAGTGTGTAAAAAACAATCATCAACAATTTTTGGCGCTAGAAGGAGGGCCCGATAGGAGTTAAGGTTGAGTTTGAGTAAAACTAGCTCATAACAGTAATAGGGTGACTAGGTCTAGGGTTAATCCTAATGACATATTTGTGCAGTTACCTGATTGGACACAGAGTAGGAACCCTTTTATTTGGAGTCCTAAAACATCAAATACAGGAAGTTCATCTGGAATGTCTCCTGGATCACCTTTTTACACCCATAGTATTGGCAGTCATAATAGTTCTTCATCCGGGTCCTTAAGTCCTGGTTTAGATTCTCCCAGATGTCTTAGTCCTCCTAGAAGCCCAAGTACACCTAGAAATATAGGTATTCCTATAGGTCCAGGTCCAGCACAGGTACCTACAATGGCTTATTTCAATGTCAACTCTCACATATATTTTGTGGATTACCATGATATGCCAAAGAACCCTGAGAAAATATGTCCTAAATATCAGTTACATCAAGATCTAGAGGATCATATCAGGATATTTAAAGAGGCATGCTTTAGAGCCAGACTAGAACATGAAGATGTGGTGTGTAGATTATTTCCTTACACTTTCAATGAACACGCATCTAACTGGTATGTCAATTTGCCTAGTGGTTACGTTTCTTCCTAGACACTTATGGAAGAGGCATTTCTGTCTAGATTTAGGGGACCAGTAGATCCTTCTATCCTCTACAATTTAAAGAGGGGAAGGGGAACTGATTGATAACTTTAATGATAGGTTTCAAAAGGTATCTTCTAGGTTGGTAGCACCATACACAGTAGTTCCAGACACACTATTGGCTATGTATTATGTTGCTTTAGATCCATTAACTGCCATGTTTGTCAAGAGGAAGCCTAACATAGAATCAGTATCCAAAGCCTACAAAGAGGCAGCCTCTGTAAACCAAGAAATGAGGCAGACAACCTATAATCCATTCCTCAATGGAGGAAACCATGGAATACAAAATTAGGCACAACCTTGGAATGGAGTTCCTACACAGAATACTCCAATGCTAAATCCAGTCCCTACATACACACCTGTGTATAATCCTGCTCCAATTCAAGCTATAGTACATTATGCTGGTAATACTGCCAATTTTAATCAAAACAATGGCCAATCATTTTTCCAGCCACCTCAAGATACATTTATAGCAAAAGCACAAGAGGAAAGGGAAGATATCAAAGAAATCACTGCACATTTGAGAAGATTGACCACTGAGATGACACAGTTGAGAAATGAGAATTTCTATGGTAGAAATAACCCAAGTTATAACCAGAACTATAATCAGAGTCAAAACCAATATTACAACCCCAACCATAACCAAAATCAGAATCAAGGTTATAATCAAGGTCAGGGTTCTAGTCAGGGTCAAAATCATGGTCAACATCAGAATCATAATCAAGGACAACAAATGCAAAATAGAGGACTAGCTATAGATAATAGAGCCTGGAATAACAATAACAGGAATCAAAATCAGCCTAGGCCACCCAAAACTTGGAACATAGGGCCAAATAATGGCACTCTGGCTTCTCCATTTGAGAATGTGGATAACTACGACACAAAGCAAACTGCTAAGATTCAAATGGCCAATGTAGCATTGAAGAATTGGTGTAGGATCCATAATACTAGTGCCCATGCTGAAATAGACTGTCCTCAGTTTCATCTGGCAGCAAGTATTTTTAATGTGGATGTACAGGCTCCTACTTCTGAGTTCTTAGTTCCCAAAGGTAATGAGATAGTACCCTCAGGATATGATACTACTCTAGTTTTAGAGACTTTTACTTTCAGATAAGAGGAAGATGACCAATTGTTAGATGATGAACCCTATTATTGTGAAAACCTATATCCTGAGACAGCCTTAGTATTAAACACTTTTTAGTTTCCATTTGAAACTGAAAACGAGGTATTGTGTGAGACATAGGAGGTGCAAGCCTTCCAACAGTCAAGTAAGAATCATACTTGCAACCTAAGAAGTAATCCAAGGCCAGGAGGGCCTTTCACCACTTCCACTCTATTGATGGTGATTTCAGCACACAACAACGCAGGTGTGATTGCTGATTTCACACCTCTCTTGAAAAGTATCTTACTCTAAGTAAGACTACTCCAAGGATAATACAGCTAGGTCTTAGCTTGCTTGGAATCTCTCAATGGTTATGCTCTAGCTGTACCTGCAAGGGGTCTTACATGCAATTTCTAAATCTTCAGGTTTGGGGCAGCAAATACACATAAACCCTATTATGATTTTCAGCTGATAAAAAAAATAAAGTGCTATTGAAATTTCTATTCTAACAACTAATCAGTGGGTTTAAAGAAAATGCAAAAGGTTTAGGGTTTTAGAAGGATCCTAAGTGACATTCACGATGCAAGGGTTATCTTTAGTAGACAAATATTTCCAAACTTTAAACCAGTTTTCTGAGTAACCAAACTGAAATGGGTGTTACAGTGCTGCAGAAAATGGTGTTATCTTCAATGGAAGTTGAAAGATTTTTAGACCACATTCATTCGTTAAATACCCAATAAACGGCGCAACTTAACTCATGAAATGAAGTTGAACTTCGGCACAAATAATAAGCCCAGACTAACTTTACACAGCTATTTACCATCAACAAACAACTAAAAGTATGGACTTGGAATATTCATCAAATACTTCAGCAAAACACTAACATCATAAAAGCACAACTAATCTAACTATGGGAGAGCAAGAAGCAAACCATGAAAACCACAATGAATCAACACAAGATACAAATTCTCAGAAATGCTGCAGAAACTTGCTTTGTATTAATTCAAATAGCATAGAGTCAACAATTTGGCATCAAGATCTCTCTTGAAAAAGTGGAAATGGCAGCCCTTTATATAGAAAGCAGCATACCCTAGCTCTCAAATGAACGGTGGAGATTAACTCAACACCGACGATCCAGATTACATCAAGAACAACCCATATTAATTCCTAGATTACATTTTGTCTTTTATGAAAAAGATGAAAAAATAGCCCCCAGATACACTGAATCTGGTCATTTTGACTAGCCAACTTAGTACACTAGTGAAAAAGCTCATTTTGGAAGCAAGGAGAAGTCAAAAAATGAGTCACATGCTGTCCAGATATTGCAAGTTTACAATTGTGACAGGATTGAATCACTAAAATATTCAAATAGTATCAAGATTCTTTATCCAAATTGATGCTATCCTCACCGGCCAGCTTATTTCGATAGGTCAACCATGCTTCAAGTGCTGGATTGATGTCAGATGGGTCCGGATCCTTCAAATGATGTACCATGTACTTGAATACTTCTAGCTCCCGACTGAATCTAGTGTATATCCTTTCAAAATCTGCCTCTGGCCTATGGAATGCCTTGAACTCAGCTCTAAGGTCACTCGCTTTATCCAACCGTTCTTCCGTGCTTAGTAAGGTGTCTTCAAATAATATTGCATGCAGCTTACTTTTGCATTTCTCAGCTTCAAAAGGAGCATAATCATCGAAAGATTCCTCCCTACAGCTTCTCAAGGCATCACTGATATCATATATAACAGATCTTAGTTCCTCGTCGGCTGGTTTGTATGCCTCTTTTACTTGTTCAAAGGTTTCCTTCCTCAGAAGTAACTGTTGATACCATTCAATAGCCTTTGGGAGCCTATCCCTAGTCAAAATATTTTCTGTAACCAAGGTTTGAGCTAGTAATTCTCTGATACCCTTAATTCGCGGATACATGTGAGAGTAATATTCGTCAAAAGAATCACATTCATCTCAAAAATCCTTCCATTTTTTATGCAAATCCACCGCTCGTTGGTGGGCTTGAGCAGAGGCACTTATGGCGTCGCATCCTGGTTCAAAAACACCTACCAACCAACTCTCCACGCCTTGAGACTTTAACCTAACCTCGCTTAATTTTGCCATCTCATCAGTAGATAAGAAGGTAGGCACTATTTTTAAATCTCCTCCTGCATCCACCGGCTTTACCAGAAATTGAAGGCATGCTTTGAGCTCTTCATTCTGCTGTTTTAACTCCTTTTTGGACATTTCATCCTTATCCAACTGTTCCAAAACTGACATAACTGATCCCTTGAAATCATCCACCCTTTGAGCGGGTGGTTGGGCCTAAATCAATTGTAGATATTACATAATCTTCCGCCCTAACCTGATCTCTTGCTACGTCAGCTGGCGGGACTGCTACCTCCACGATCCTTGAGCTGGATTCGCTCTTGTAGATCCTTGATTGGACCTTAGCCTTTTTCTGTTTCTGAGGCTTTTGAGCCTGCGATAGGATGGTGCTTAAATCAATTTGCATTACCTCGATCTGGGGTTCTAGATACACCATCCTACCTTGCAGCCATTCGGGAGCAGAAGATTTGTTCAACTCAGTAGCTCCATCTTTATCTAACACAACTAATTCTTTAGAAGGTTCTTGTTCCGGCTCAGGACTCTTCTCCTTTTCTCCTTGGGCCAATTCATTTAGGCTTTCAATCACATTCTCCCGCACAATCTTCAAAACTTCTTCCGTCGGATCCTTGCTTGGGAGACTATCAGATATATCAATTATTTCCACACCATCTAATGTGTTGAGGAGGCTTTCATTATTTACACCAGTCAATACTTCCTCGCTCTTGTCAGTCACTACTTCATGCTCCTGTAACTCCAATTCTGCACAAACCTTCTCAATACCAGTCAACAAAGGTACTTCCAATGAATCCACCAACATTTGTGAAATGGGGACAGTAGAAGAAATTGTGAAGGAAGGCATACTAATTTGGGTCAAATTAGCTAAGGCTGGTGATAAGGAAGAGGAAATGGTAAAGGGTGAAGAAAAAGCCAACGAAGGCAACGAAAGTGGGGGTGATAAGATGGTTGATACGGGAGGCAATGGTAAGGGAGAAGAAAGGGTAGATGTAGTAGAGGGATATGTAATGGCAAGAGTGGGAGAAATAGCGTTGCTGGGATCACCAGAGGAGATTGCCAATGAGCAGGAAGTGGTAGTAATGCCAGAGGTAGGAGAAGCGGAAGGAGATGATTCCTGCACTATGACAGCTGAAGTGGTGGGGGAAGTGGATGAAACGGAGGAAGGAGGAGGGATAGAAGTAGAAAGGGTGGAAGTCAAGACAATAGTTTCGGTATCCGGTATGAGGGATTGGGTAATTGGAGGAATAGGATCATCTTTGGCTGCAGCATCCTTCTTGCTTGCTTCTTTTGCTTTTACCTTCTTGGCCTTGGAGGCCTGCCCAGCACTACTTGGCATATCTTTCCTTTTAGAAGCTCTGGCCCTAGTAGAAGGAGGTGGATCTTTCTTCTGAGGAGACCTTACGGGAGGCTTCCTAACTTTTCCTGCCCTCATTGCCAAGGGGGCATGTTCCTCAATATCTGAATTTTTCTCCCCGGCTGGCTCCATATCATCGGTTACCAATATGGGCTCATCTTGCTCTCCGTCAGAGTCTGTCTCATTCTACTACTACATAGGTCAATTGGACTCCTTGCCCCCTCAGAACACCCACCTGTGCTCTGACCCACGCCTTACTTAATCTAATTGGCTCCTTCATAATCACATCCAAGGAGCTTTCTTTAGCATTTGCCCAATTGGGTAATGGGATAGGTAGTTGGTATTGTGTCTCCCATGGACCTCTGACCATGACATTCTCATCATCCTGTAACTGGTCCGGTACTGCCATTATATGGAATTTCTTAATAAAATCTAAGGACAGCCTTGCATGCACCTTTTTCATGACCTCGTAGTCATCAGGGCAGTTGGCCCAGAAATCTTCAATATGGTCCTTATGAAACAGATTTTTGCTTACAAACTTATCCATTACTTGATTTGGGTCAAAGTGACTCCTGGCATTGTAATAGTGTAAGTTCAGGAGTTGGAGCTCTTTATCCAAATATTCAGCTAAGGCGAGAGAGGGGCATGTGTAGAGTCCTTTGCCAAACTTGATGGGGAACTGGACATTTGTTCTGTGCAGGTGCTTGAGCTTTTCCGTGCATGGTATCAGTTGCCTAGACAGTTCTAGGAGCACTGTCTTATCATCAGGGTATCTTGGCAATCTGTATGCCATTCCAGTGAAGCCTTGTACTCTGATATATGTAAATTTCTTAAACTAGATATACCACCAACCATATTGGATTACTTCGTTCATGGCCTCGGTAGAAATCGTCAAGGATATATTACCTTGCAACTTCCTTGCTATATACATAGTGAATGCATCGTTGACCCGTTTGAAGTGTATCAAGGACTGAGACGAAGTCAACTGAGGATAGCATTCATACACCTTGACCTGTGTCTTTTCATCATTTCTAAATTCTCCAACCTTGGACAATCCGTCATAATGATTCATTCTTGCCAATGCATAAATGACGTAGGATGTCCACCTGAAATACTTTTTCTCATTGAAGTTGCTGAAAGCTTCATGAATATTGTCACTAAGGATCTGTGACCAATGGAACTTGATTCCCTTCAGTACTTCTAAATTATGATAAACATCTAATCTTCAAAGGTGGAAGCAGTTGGCAACCCATATACTCTGCTCAAGAAAGTTATGATATCTCCGATCTCATTGTGGAAATCACTTCTGTATAATACTATGGGGAGCTTGACGAGAGCAGATTTCTTGCTCTTGACCCAGTGGTTGTTTATATGTTTCCTGCATCCTTCCGCATCCTTATTATATGTTTCCTTGGACGCTTGTCTATCGGGCATAGTCATGGTTTTATGCCATGGGATATCCAACATCTCTGCCAAAGCAGGCGGGGTCAAATCACCTAGGACTTCTCCGTTAGTTGTCTGTATTTGTCTAGATACAACATCATATCTGTCTGCACAACTAGCCATTAATTCTACATATTGAACTGACATTGGGAAGGCAACTGCTTGTCCAAGCCCACTATTTCTTAGTCTCTTGGCCCAGGGAGTTGGAGTGGGTCCAAAGATTCTGAGTCTGAAATCATCTAGGTCGATATGACCTAGATCGGTGTCTCCCACATTGCTACACCCAGAGTGGATTCTAGTCTCTGGAGGTATCCCTTTGAACTCATACTTCATAGCTTGAGCCCATGTAGTCATCTAGTCTGCAAAACCGGACCTTATAAGTTTGGTACCAAGACAGCTTCCTAATATACTCCTGGGATTTAGACAAACCAGAATAAATTTGTAGCATGCATTTGAAGGACAACTAAGTCAAATTGAAAAGATACTGCATGCAAGTAGATATCAAATGTTGCAAAGAATTTCACCCAAAACATCATTATTACTACATCACAACATTAATTGCATTACTTTGAACAACCTTCTCTAAAGAAACTTCAACAAATTTGGCCATTTAGAGGGTTTTGCGCTAATTTGAAGGTTGTCCGACCTTATGCAAGAAAAGCATTATAATGGAAGCTGTCCAACCTTGGCGGGGAAATAGGACAGGTCCGACCTTGAGTTTGGGTCTGTCCTTTATGTTCTAGATTTTGCGCTATTTTTAGGGGTACCTGACTTGCGCAGGATTTGGAGGTCCCCGACCTCGGTTGGTTTGCAAGTCGGTCGGTTGGCAATCTAGCGCAAAACAATGTTGATGCAATACGGCCTCTTCCTGCGCAGAAATTAGGTCAGTCTGACCTGCGCGAGTTTCGACAGAGTCTTACCAAGTTGGATGAGAGATAATTTTGTGCAGGTCAGACAAGGGAATTTTAAGCACTAAGTTCGAGGAGGCCTTCCTGTAGGATTTTCGGGCAACACTGACTTCGCGGGGGAATGTTCATCATCTGACTAGGTCGGATGCAGGATATTTTAGCACAAAACATTTTCTGTGTTTGCGGAATTTTTGAAATCGTCCGACCTATTTGAAAATATAATATTGGTTGCGAGGGTCGGATGAAGTTGATCTTAGCGCAACTGGGCGCTAGGCTTTTGGCGCTAAATTTTGGGGCGTCAGACCAACTCAAAAGGACTTTGGTTTGAAGGTCGGTTGGAGGTCAATTTAGCGCTGACCTAGTGCACAGAGGTTATGGGGCTAAGTCCCTAAAATTCTAAATTCACTTAAGGCACCCCAGATCTCGACCTTCTTACTAGGGTTTTAGACTAGGGTTTTAAAATTGAAGGACTAAAATCTACCAAACCCTAACTTTAGAAACATTGCAATTCGTCAATTAGAAAACCCTAACGGCCTACTAGAAGTCAATTGTTTGAAAACCCCTCCCCAAATAACTTGAATCAAAGAGGTTAAAAACCCTACCTTCAACAATGGCGGTGCGGATTCAAACTGTAGGAGGAGGTTGCGGGTTTGAGCTTGGGCGATGTTGGCAGGGGAGAACGGAGCTTGAAACATGCAGTCGAAAAATGTGATTAAAATGAGTTAAGACTCGCTAATTCCCTATTTAAACCACACCAATCCACCATTAATACTCGAGAGTACGAATTGTCAGTGCAGACTTAGGGTTAGTCCGACTTGGCGGAGAATGTGGAGGTCTCCGACCTGGTCAGACGAGGCAACATTCAACGCGAACCCGAGAGGTTCAACTTGCACTGTTTGGCGGGGCTTTCCAATTCATCTGACCTGCAGAGCTTTTGGGAGGATTCGACTAAGTCGGAGGCTGATGCTTTTAGCGCAGGGTCAGTTGGAACTAATTTCAACGTAAAGGTCCGACAGAGGGAAAAATAGTGCAAAGGTCAGAGCGATAAGGTTCTAGCGCATAGGTCGGATGAAGCACTTTTCAGCACTAGGTATGACAGTCACGGAATCAGTGCAAAGGTCAGTTGAGGCTAATTTTAGTGCAAAATACCAATTCAAGGGCCTCAAAAGGAAAGGAACAATCTACCCTAGCAGATCTTGAAGTGACTTTTCAAGGTAATCTTTCTATCTAGGGCAAAAATACTTTAGATCATGCCACCACCTCAAGAGATCAGAAAACTAAATGACCCTCTAGCCAAAACAAAACAGGGGGGGTCCCCATTTTTAGAATGGGGCGTGCGTGCAAGGCACAACAAATGGTGACTTTGCTGGGAAATACTCTAGAGCATTTCTAAGATAAACATTAGTTTGAACCCAGAATCTCCGTGTTTCCCACACATTAGACGAGAAAACATGATGCCTTATCAAAGAATCAAAGACCGCTAACCAGTGCATTCCTCCATACCCTGAAAACCTGAGTGTGTGCAATTGCATTCATTCCCATCCCTTGGCAACTAAGTTTACCCAAGATTCTTTGTGCTAAGTTATGAAGTTGGGATTATTTTACCACCAAGAGAATGCTCTGATTTTGAGCCTGGATAGAAGCAAATGATGATTTTTTTCCGGTAATAACCCTCCTGTGATGATATTCTTTCTTGATAATGCCTTTGATGATCTATGATGCTAATAATCTTCAAATAACAGTCTTCATGTGAGAATATTCAAATGATAACCTTTATATTGATACTTTGTAGTGGGTCTAGTGTTGAAAAACACCTTTTATTTTTACCCGATAGGCTAGCAGTACTTAGTACTGCTTGCCACCCTCATCTAGATCTGCAGAACTAGTGTTGGTGGAAGAATGGAACCCAAGATTTTTCACTTAACACAAGATCACTCAGGCTTGCTTAGCTACTTCAGGATCATTTTAAGTGTGTGAAATATATGGTTAGAAAATACTTCAGGTGCACTGACTAACGACTCCTTTCCAATGAGCAAACATCATACTCCCTGATATAATAGTGGAACCCATGGCAAGACCTAAGCGAAAACCTTGGCTTCTCAAAGAAGTATTCCAAAGTACTTACCCATCAAGGAAGCACTTGCAGGTCTGCACAATTGCCACCACATCAAAAACAAGGACCCCGCGACAAAGCAGACGCAGCGAATGAAAGCAAAAGAACAACTGAATGAAACAAAACACCCAACCCGAAGGAGAGAAAAAAATAAGACAACAAAAGTAGGAAAGTGAACTAAACTAACAGCAACCTAAACTAACCAAAGCAAACAAACCCTTAACTATATACACTAGAACGAGACATAAATGTCTCTCAGGCCTGGAAGTAGTGCTTCAGGAACTGGCCATTGACAGGCAATGGCAGCTCCTCACCAATGAGGCTCTTGAGTCGATATGTATTGTCTCCCAGGATCTCATAGATCTGATAGGGACCCAACCAAAGTTTGTCAAACTTACCATGTTCTCCCTTTCTCTCATGGGCCTTGTCCCAATATAGGACCAAATCGGAAATATGGAAGGCTTTGATTTTGGCTCTCTTGTCGAACCATCGTTTTACTACTTCCTGATGTTTGGCAAAGTTTTCGATGGCTGCATCGCATTTTTCTTCAAGGTGCAACAACTGGGCCAATCGTGAGGACAATTGATTGTCAACTTCGAGGTATTCTTGCATAAATTGAAGTACCGAGATTCTCAAATAAATGGAAAAGATGGGCTCAATCCCATAAACCAGGTGATACGGGGAGGTGTTCAGGGTGGCTTTGTGTCAGATTCTATCAGCCCATAAAGCGAACCTGAGTTGAGTGTGCCAATCTCTGGGGTTTTTGCTCAAAAGTTTCTTAATGACTTCAAGCAGGTTCTTGTTTTTTGATTCAGCTACCCCATTCCCTTGTGGATAGTAGCTGGATGAGAACTTGAGAGTGATCCCATAGTCGAATGCCCAGTTAGAGAAACACAATGATGAAAAGGCAGGGCCATTGTCACAAACTAAAGCAAATGGACAACCAAATCTAGTGATAATATGCTTTTCAGTAAATTCGACAACTACCTCCATGGTGCATTGCTTACAAGCTATTGCCTCAAACCAGCGAGTACAGTAGTCAGTAGTAGTCAGAATATACCTGTGGCCCACAGAAGAAGGCGGATTGATCATACCGATAAAGTCGAGGCCCCACTGAGCAAATGGTCATACCTCCACTACTGGTTGCAATGGCATGGCTACGTGGCGTTCTCTATGTGTGGCGGTTTGACATATATGACATGTTCTCACATGTGAATGCACATCTTTAAACAATGTTGGCCAGTAATACCCAGCCCGAAGAACCTGATTAGCTGTTGAATGTGCCGACCCATGTCCTATCCCGAACCTTTCATGAAAACTGGTTAGTACCTGATCAACTTCTGATTTGTCCAAACACCTTAGATAAATACCCTCATGGTTCTTCTTGTAGAGGATAGATCCTTTTATCATGTAACTGCTACTTTTGAGCTTGAGAGCTCTTCTTTGTACTGAATTTAGTTGCTATGGATAGTGTTGATTAAGCAAATAAAATATTATATCTCCATACCATTCATCCTTTGAAACATCCTCCAATAGGTACTATTGAGAAACCAGGTCGGGTCCTACCTCAGCCATTGTTTTAGTCAAAGTTTGGCCTCTTACCAACTTCATGGGTTGAATTTCTATGTCAAATTCCTGTAATATGGTGACCCACTTCCCCCTTCTTTCTCCTAATTCACTTTGCATCAGTAGCGCTTTGACTGCTGCATCTGGGATTATGGCGGTAACTTGACTTCTCAGGATATAGTGACAGAATTTCTTGACTGCTTTGACCAGAGCATAGGCCTATTTTTCGACATTTAGATACCTTAGTTCTGCGTCTTTTAACGGAGTACTCATGAAAGCAATGGGCCTTTAATATCACTGCGCAAGTATATTCTGAAGCGAATGAGTATATGTGAAATGGCAAAGTATAATCAGGGCTGACCAAAACAGGTGCGTTGGATATAGCTTGCTTAATTTCTGCGAAGGCGGCCTTGGCTTCTGGGGTCCAGTCCATTTTAGTATCTTTTTTTAGCATGGCATTGGGAGGTCGAACTATCTTAGCAAATCCTATGATGAACTTGCGCACAAAGTTGATCTTACCAAAATATGATTTAAGTTCCTTTTTACTGGCTGGAGGGGAAATCTTGAGTATTGCTTGGATCCTATCCAGGTCAATGGATATTCCTTAGTCAGAGATCACATGCCCCTATAGCTTTCCTTCAGTTACCCCAAAAATACACTTCTTTGGATTAAGTGATATGCCATAATCCTTACATCGTTGCAACACCTTCCTCAGATCTACTACATGGTCTTTGCGCCTCTTTGAGAACACCGTCAAGTCATCCATGTAAATGATTATGCATTTTCCCACTAACCCTTTGAAGGTGACATCCATTGCGTGCTGAAAAGTTGCGCCAGCATTTATCAAACCAAATGGCATCCACCGGTACGCATAGATGCCCCATTTGCAGGTGAAGATGTTTTTAATCTATCTTCATATTCCACCATTACCTAATTATAACCAGAGTATCTGTCTAGAAATGACATCATCTGAGACCCATTAACGATCTACAATACTTCGTCCAATGAAGGCAGTGGGTAATTGTCCTTTTCAGAGGCTCTGTTTAAATTACAAAAATCAACGCAGAGCCTAATTTCCCCATTTTTCTTTCAGACAGGAACTAAGTTCGCCACCCATGCAGAATGTTTGACTGGAAATATTATCCTAGCTGACAGCAGCTTTTGAACTTCTTTGAAAATTAGTGGCTCCAGCAGAGCATTAATTGGCCTCTACCTTTGCCTGAAAGGCTTTACCCCTGGCTTCAGCGGGATTGTGTGCGTGATAATCGAGGTGTCGTAAGTTTTTAGATCTTTATAACTCCAGGCTATTACCTCATGATAATCTCTCAATGCATGTATGATTCCAGTCCTTTCGTCTTCTGTACTGGCTTTTCCAATAAACACATTCTTCACATCTGCCTCCATCCCCAAGTTAAATGGGTCACACTTTCCTCCTAGAGACCCTCCTTCTTTCTTCTGAGTTCCTAGATTATCTGCGTCAAACAGTCTTTCCAATTCTACCATTCCTCTCAGGATCGTATTTGTTTTCAGGTTCAATACTCCTTCCAAATCGATTTCAGCAGGCTCCATCTCTTCTTCATCTATTATTTGAGCAGTGAACATGTCTGACGAGGAAAGGAAATTGATTATGTGTTGGTCATCCTCAAAAACTTGGAAATTGGTAACGTTATCAGGCACAGATGGAGTAGCCACAAATGCAACAGAAAACTTTTTCAATCCCGCCATGGAAGTGGGTTCCAATGTACTCACTGTCTGGGCCAAAGCATTTGCAACATGATTTTGCCTCCTGGGAATGACTTGGATGTTAAAACTGTCAAAGCATTCAATCAAATCCCAAACCCTGTTCCTGTACCTATTCAACCTCTTATCATTACACGAGTACTGTTTTCTTACTTGTTTCACCACTAACTCAAAATCACCAAACACCTGGACAACTCTGACCCTTTTCTACAGTGCTAGCAGCAATCCTTGCACCAATGCCTCATATTCAGTGACGTTGTTTGTACATGGAAACTGCAGCCTTTGTGATGTTAAAAATGAACTCCCAGTGGGGCTAATCAGTTTGACTCCTACACCTGACCCTTGCCTACATCTTGAACTGTCAAATCTCAAGGTCCATAAGCGAAAATCCTTGTTGTCCTCTCTCTGTCTCCCTGGCTTCTCCTGTTTCCCTAATTTCTCTTGTTCAAGAAGAGGTTCAGACCCTTCCTTCTTTTCAACAATCGGTTCCTCCTTTGGAATTAAGGGAACCTTTAGTTTCTTTTGCACTTGTTTAATCGCCTCTTGACATAGTTGGCAGGTAAATTCAGAATGAGATGTATCGTGTATGTGATACTAGTTGGGCAACAATAATTCTTCCATTTGAACTTGCCTCCCAACAATAGTTTGATCTTGCACAAATCTGGCTACAAAACCATGAAATCCTTCAAAAACTCTGGGCTCGTCCTCCTCTGAAGATTCTCCATCATCGGATTAAACGTATGTCATTGTACCTTCCGGTCTTTCTATCAGAGGTTTGGGAGATCTTAAGCAAATCAGCATAAGAATTTCTTCTAGCGGATTGATGTGGGGAAGGTAAATGCCCAAATCAACCTCTGAAAATAGAATTTCATTGGGCTGATTAAATTCTGTGATCATGTGCTTCATCTTGGGTTCCCATTCAATACGTATCTGATTAGCTAATCCCTTCCATGGCAACCACATATGAGAGAAATCTGTTGCCATATACCCATTTAGGGTCCTAGACCAATCTCTACTTAAAAGCATACCATATTGATCTGGAATATCCACCACTTGAATATCGATGTACTGCTGCACCCTAGGATCAAAAGCCAATTGCAATTGTATCCGATTCAGTTAACCAACCACATTCACCTCAGTTTTGTCTAACTGTGTCACTTTTCTGGAGGACTTGGCTGGAGTGAGTCCAAGCACCTTGCAGATAGACAATGGCATTACATTTGTGGAAGCACCAGAATCTACCAAATAATTATGAAGGTTTTTGTTAAAAATCCTGAGTGTTAAGAGGAAAGGTGGACTTTCTCTCCTATCTTTATACAGCATCATTTTTTGTTCCACATCAGTTACATGTATCCTTTCTTTCCCCTTATAAATGTTATCCTTGGCAATGTTTTCTCTTGGCGTATGATCAATCTTGGCTCCAGCACCTATGTCCTGAAAGAAAGATGTTCTAACCTCAGGTATCTTAAATAGCTCATACACAGAAAGACTGACCTTCATCTTTTTAAGCTCATCAGCCACATATTGTCCCATTTTCACCATGTCAGTGCATTGGAATTTTTCTGTATCAGCAATGGTACCATGATGAATAGTTTGAAGAGGGACTTTTGGGGGTTCAGGATTATTGGTAGCCTAAGGATCAGGCAGGATTTGATAATTATTCGGGGGAATGGAAGTGGTGAAAGAGCCTTTTGGCTTGCTACTCCTCAAGTTGTAAGGAGTCTTGTTGTACTGCTGATATGCATTAACTTCCTCAAACTCTTCTTCTTCAGGTTGATTGTCATCTTGAAATGGAAATGTATAACTATTAAGAATGAGAGCAGCGTCATACCTTTGAGAGGGGACAATCTCATACCCGGTTGGTGGAGTCTCTTGATTTTCAGCATTCTGAATCTCCATTTGGAAGATATTGGAAGCAATCTGGAATTCTGGGCAATCCAACTCAGAATGGGCATTGGTGTTGTGCAATCTGCACCAAGTAGATAAGGCAGCTTCAGCTAACATTACACGACCTGGGGGTCTGGTGTCACTGTTCTGATTCTCCAAGGGTGAAGGCACTCCCCCATTGTTTGGCCTAGTGTTCCAGGATCGATTTGACCGCTGCTGAAAGCTCTGATTTTGATACTAATTTTGATTTGGAAACTGGTTCGGGCCTTGATTCTGTGGGTGCTGCTGGTTCTGGAAATGTTGCTAATTCTATCCCCTCTGCTGCAAATAAGCATTCTAGTTTTTGAGGTGAGTAACTTCAACAGTGAGCTTTTTCATCTATTCAACTAGTTCTTTGACATCATCTTTGTCTTCCTTGGTCCTTGCCGCTTCTGAAGACTGTAGGAAAGGCATTTGTGCTGGGCGCATTTCAGCCACTGGGTTGCCTGGATGGATTACTAAGGCTTGTGTGGTAGCTGGGTTCAGGATTGGGTTCATTACAGGGGTACGATTGGCCAATGCATGATTTATCATGAGAATTTGATTTGGCATGGCAACGGGACCTATATGATTCAACGGGCCAGAGGCTATTTGTCCAAGCTGGGTACTTACTTCAACAACAGCAAAATATGCTGCGGCTAGACTAGCTGGTATTGGGTTAGCCCTCCTTGCAAACATGGAGGTAAGTTTATCTAGGGCAGCATAGTAGATAGGTAGGGCAACAACCTGATCTATAGCGTAGGAGGCTTGCAGACGACTGTAAGCTTTCTGGAATCTATTGTTGAAGGTACTGATCATCTCACCTTCCTCTCGCCAAATCTCCAAAAAAGAACGATAAAGATAAGATGGGGTGGTAGGCATACGGAACCTATTCAGAAAAGCAGTCTTCAGAATTTGGCCAAGAATTTATGGATGCCACCGGGAGATTGGCAAACCAGTAGTAAGCTTCCTCCTGCAAAGAATAGGGGAACAGTAGGCATATCACATCCTCATGCTACACTTGCAACATGAACATATTAGCTTCAAAGATCTTAATGTGTTCATCCACGGTGCTATTCGGGTCATGTACCCTAAACTTTGAGTAGAACTTGTCTGGGTTTTTGGGCATGTCATGGTAGTTATTGAACAGAAGAGGGGACTGGTTATTCCCTACAAAGCAAGCCATGATGGGGGGATTAATGGGAGCTGCAGTAGTATTTCTGGGGGCTGACTGAGCTCGAGGAGCCTTGGGTATTCCTTGATCCCTTCTTGTTCTTCTAAATTCTGTTAGAGACAACAGCTCTTCTCCAGCTAAGTTGGATCTAGTGTGTCTCTGTCTAGTCCCCAGACTTGCTGATTTTTGGCAAATGCCCTCCTTTTAGCGCCAATTTTGTTGATGGTGATTTTAGCAGACAACAACGCAGGTGTGATTGCTGATTTCACACCTCTCTTGAAAAGTATCTTACTCTAAGTAAGACTACTCCAAGGATAATACAGCTAGGTCTTAGCTTGCTTGGAATCTCTCAATGGTTATGCTCTAGCTGTACCTATAAGGGGTCTTACATGTAATCTACAAATCTTCAGGTTTGGGGCAGCAAATACACATAAACCCTATTATGATTTTCAGCTAATAGACCAAAATAAAGTGCTGCTGAAATTTCTATTCTAACAACTAATCAGTGGGTTTAAAGAAAATGCAAAAGGTTTAGGGTTTTAGAAGGATCCTAAGTGACATTCACGATGTAAGGGTTATCTTGAATAGACAAATATTTCTAAACTTTAAACCATTTTTCTGAGTTACCAAACTGAAATGGGTGTTACAGTGCTACAGAAAATAGTGCTATCTTCAATGGAAGTCGAAAGATTTTCATACCACATTCATTCGTTAAATACCCAATAAATGGCACAACTTAACTCATGAAATGAAGTTGAACTTCGGTACAAATAATAAGCCCAGACTAACTTTACACAGCTATTTACCATCAACAAACAACTAAAAGTATGGACTTGGAATATTCATCAAATACTTCAGCAAAACACTAACATCATAAAAGCACAACTAATCTAACTATGGGAGAGCAAGAAGCAAACCATGAAAACCACAATGAATCAACACAAGATACAAATTCTCAAAAATGCTACAGAAACTTGCTTTGTATTAATTCAAATGGCATAGAGTCAACAATTTGGCATCAAGATCTCTCTTGAAAAAGTGGAAATGGCAGCCCTTTATATAGAAAGCAGCATACCCTAGCTCTCAAATGAACGGTGGAGATTAACTCAACACCGACGGTCCAGATTACATCAAGAACAACCCATATTAATTTCTGAATTACATTTTGTCTTTTATGAAAAAGATGAAAAAATAGCCCCCTGATACACTGAATCTAGTCATTTTGACTAGCCAACTCAGTACACTAGTGAAAAAGCACATTTTGGAAGCAAGGAGAAGTCAAAAAATGAGTCACATGTTGTCCAGATATGTCAAGTTTACAATTGTGACGGGATTGAATCACTAAAATATTCAAATAGTATCAAGATTCTTTATCCAAATTGATGCTATCCTCGCTGACCAGCTTATTTCGATAGGTTAGCCATGTTTCAAGTGCTGGATTGATGTCAGATGGGTCCGGATCCTTCAAATGATGTACCCTGTACTCGAATACTTCCAGCTCCCGACTGAATTTGGTGTATATCCTTTCAAAATTTGCCTTTGCCCTGTGGAATGCCTTGAACTTAGCTCTGAGGTCACTCGCTTTATCCAACCGTTCTTCCATGCTTAGTAAAGCGTCTTCAAATAATATTGCATGTAGCTTACTTTTGCATTTCTTAGCTTCAAAAGGAGCATAATCATCGAAAGATTCCTCCCTACAGCTTCTCAAGGCATCACTGATATCATATATAACAGATCTTAGTTCCTCGTCAGCTGGTTTGTATGCCTCTTTTACTTGTTCAAAGGTTTCCTTCCTCAGAAGTAACTGTTGATACCATTCAACAGCCTTTGGGAGCCTATCCCCAGTCAAAATATTTTTTGTAACCAAGGTTTGAGCTGGTAATTCTCTGATACCCTTAATTTGCAGATACATGTGAGAGTAATATTCATCAAAAGAATCACATTCATCTCGCAAATCCTTCCATTTTTTATGCAAATCCACCGCTCGTTGGTGGGCTTGAGTAGAGGCACTTATGGCGTCACATCCTACTTCAAAAACACCTACCAACCAACTTTCGACGCCTTGAGACTTTAACCTAACCTCGCTTAATTTTGCCATCTCATCAGTAGATAAGAAGGTAGGCACTATCCTTAAATCTCCTCCTGCATCCACCGGCTTTACCAGAAATTGAAGGCATGCTCTGAGCTCCTCATTCTGCCATTTTAACTCCTTTTTGGACATTTCATCCTTATCCAACTGTTCCAAAATTGACGTAACTAATCCCTTGAAATAATCCACCCTTTGAGTGCGAGTGGTTGGGCCTAAATCAATTGTAGATATTACATAATCTTCCGCCCTGACCTGATCTCTTGCTATGTCAGCCGACGGGATTGCTACCTCCGCGATCCTTGATTGGACCTTAGGCTTTTTCTGTTTCTGAGGCTTTTAAGCCTGTGATAGGATGGTGCTTAAATCAATTTGCATTACTTCGATCTGGGGTTCTAAATACACCATCCTACCTTGCAGCCATTCGGGAGCGGAAGATTTGTTCAACTCAATAGCTCCATCTTTATCTGACACAGCCAATTCTTTAGAAGGTTCTTGTTCCAGCTCAGGACTCTTCTCCTTTTCTCCTTGGGCCAATTCATTTAGGCTTTCAATCACATTCTCCCGCGCAATCTTCAAAACTTCTTCCGTCGGATCCTTGCTTGGGGGACTATCAGATATATCAATTATTTCCACACTGTCTAATGTGTTGAGGAGGCTTTCATTATTTACACCAGTCAATACTTCCTCGCTCTTGTCAGTCACTACTTCATGCTCCTGTAACTCCAATTATGCACAAACCTTCTCAATACTAGTCAACAAAGGTACTTCCAATGAATCCACCGACATTTGTGAAATGGGGACAGCAGAAGAAATTATGAAGGAAGGATTACTAATTTGGGTCAAATTAGCTAAGGCTGGTGAAAAGGAAGAGGAAATGGTAAAGAGTGAAGAAAAATCCAACAAAGGCAACGAAAGTGGGGGCGATAAGATGGTTGATACGGGAGGCAATGGTAAGGGAGAAGAAAGGGTAGATGTAGTAGAGGGATATGTAATGGCAAGAGTGGGAGAAATAGGGTTGCTGGGATCACCGGAGGAGATTGCCAGTGAGTAGGAAGTGGTAGTAATGCCAGAGGTAGGAGAAGTGGAAGGAGATGATTCTTGCACTATGACAGCTGAAGTGGTGGGGGAAGTGGATGAAATGGAGGAAGGAGGAGGGATAGAAGTAGAAAGGGTGGAAGTTGAGACAACAGTTCCGGTATCCGGTATGAGGGATTGGGTAATTGGAGGAATAGGATCATCTTTGCTTGCAGCATCCTTCTTGCTTGCTTCTTTTACTTTTACCTTCTTGGCCTTGGAGGCCTCCCCAGCACTACTTGGCATATCTTTCCTTTTAGAAGCTCTGGCCCTAGTAGAAGGAGGTGGATCTTTCTTCCGAGGAGACCTTACGGGAGGCTTCCTCACTTTTCCTGCCCTCATTGCCAAGGGGGCATGTTCCTCAATGTTTAAATTTTTCTCCCCAGCTGGCTCCATATCATCGGTTACCAATATGGGCTCATCTTCCTCTCTGCCGGAGTCTTTGTCTGATTCTACTACTGCGTAGGTCAATTGGACTTCTTGCCCCCTCATAACACCCACCTGCGCTCTAACCCACACCTTACTTAATCTAATTGGCTCCTTCATAATCACATCCAAGGAGCTTTCTTCAGCGTTTGCCCAATTGGGTAATGGGATAGGTAGGTGGTATTGTGCCTCCCATGGACCTCTAACCATGACATTCTCATCATCCTGTAACTAGTCCAGTACTACCATTATATGGAATTTCTTAATAAAATCTAAGGATAGCCTTGCATGCACCTTTTTCATGACCTCGTAGTCATCAGGGCAGTTGGCCCAGAAATCTTCAATATGGTCCTTATGAAACAGCTTTTTGCTTACAAACTTCTCGATTACTTGATTTGTGTCAAAGTGACTCCTGGCATTGTAATAGTGTAAGTTTAGGAGTTGGAGCTCTTTATCCGAATATTTAGCTGAGGCGAGAGAGGGGCATGCATAGAGTCCTTTGCCAAACTTGATGGGGAACTGGACATTTGTTCTGTGCAGGTGCTTGAGCTTTTTCACGCATGGTATCAGTTGCCTAGACAGTTCTAGGAGCACTGTCTTATCATCGGGGTATCTTGGCAATCTATATGCCATTCCAGTGAAGCCTTGTACTTTGATATATGTAAATTTCTTAAACTAGATATACCATCGACCATATTGGACTACTTCGTTTATGGCCTCGGCAGAAATCCTCAAGGCTATATTACCTTGCAACTTCCTTTCTATATACATAGTGAATGCATCGTTGACCCGTTTGAAGTGTATCAAGGACTGAGACGAAGTCAACTGAGGATAGCATTCATACACCTTGACCTATGTCTTTTCATCGTTTCCAATTTCTCCAACCTTGGACAATCCATCGTAATGATTCATTCTTGCCAATGCATAAACGACGTAGGATGTCCACCTAAAATACTTTTTCTCATTGAAGTTGCTGAAAGCTTCATGAATATTGTCACTAAGGATCTACGACCAATGGAACTTGGTTCCCTTCAGTACTTCTAAAATTATGATAAACATCCAATCTTCGAAGGTGGAAGCAGTTGGCAACCCATATACTCTGCTCAAGAAAGTTATGATATCTCCGATCTCATCGTGGAAATCACTTCTGTATAATACTATGGGGAGCTTGACGAGAGAAGATTTCTTGCTCTTGACCCAGTGGTCATTTATATGTTTCCTGAATCCTTCCACATCCTTATTATATGCTTCCTTGGATGCTTGTCTGTCAGGCATAATCATGGTTTTATGCCATGGGATATCCAGCATCTCTGCCAAAGCAGGCGGGGTCAAATCAACTAGGACTTCTTCGTTAGCTGTCTGTATTTGTTTGGATATAGCATCATATCTATCTGCACAACTAGCCATTAATTTTGCACATTGAATCGACATTGGGAAGGCAGCTGCTTATCCAAGCCCACTATCTCTTAGTCTTTTGGCCCGGGGAGTTGGAGTGGGTCCAAAGATTCTGAGTCTGAAATCATCTAGGTCAATATGACTAGATCGGTGTCTCCCACATTGCTCCACCCGGAGTGGATTCTAGTCTCTGGAGGTATCCCTTTGAACTCGTACTTCATAGCTTGAGCCCGTGCAGTCATCTAGTCTGCAAAACTGGACCTTATAAGTTTGGTACCAAGACAGCTTCCTAATATACTCCTGAGATTTAGAAAAACTAGAATAAATTTGTAGCATGCATTTGAAGGATAACTAAGTCAAATTGAAAAGATACTGCATGCAAGTAGATATCAAATGTTGCAAAGAATTTCACCCAAAACATCATTATTACTGCATCACAACATTAATTGCATCACTTTGAACAACCTTCTCTAATGAAACTTCAACAAATTTGGCCATTTAGAGGGTTTTGCGCTAATTTGAAGGTTGTCCGACCTTGAGCAAGAAAAGCGCTATAATGGAAGCTGTCCGACCTTGGCGGGGAAATAGGACAGGTCTGACCTTGAGTTTGGGTATGTCCTTTGTGTTCTAGATTTTGTGCTATTTTCAGGGGTATCCGACTTGCGCAGGATTTGGAGGTCCTCGACCTCAGATGGTTTGCAAGTCGGTCGGTGGGCAATCTGGCGCAAAACAACGTTGATGCAATACGGCCTCTTCCTGCATGGAAATTAGGTCGGTCTGACCTGCGCGAGTTTCGACAGAGTCTGACCAAGTCGAATGTAAGATAATTTTGCACAGGTCAGACAAGGGAATTTTAAGCGCTGAGTTCGAGGAGGCCTTCCTACGGGATTTTCGGGCAACACCGACTTCGCGGGGGAATGTTCATCATCTGACTAGGTCAGATGCAGGATATTTTAGCACAAAAAGTTTTCTAAGTTTGCAAAATTTTTGAAATTGTCTGACTTGTTTGAAAATAACATATTGGTTGCGAGGGTCAGATGAAGTTGATCTTAGCGCAACTGGGTGCTAGGCTTCTGGCGCTAAATTCTGGGGCGTCGGACCAACTCGAAAGGACTTTGGTTTGAAGGTTGGTTGGAGGTCGATTTAGCACTGACCTAGTGCGCAGAGGTTATGGGGCTAAGTCCCTAAAATTCTAAATTCACTTAAGGCACCCCAGATCTCGGCATTCTTACCAAGGTTTTAGACTAGGGTTTTAAAATCGAAGGACTAAAATCTACCAAACCCTAACTTTAGAAACATTGCAATTTGTCAATCAAAAAACCCTAACGGCCTACTGAAAGTCAATTGTTTGAAAACCCCTCCCCAAATAACTTGAAACAAAGAGGTTAAAAACCCTACCTTCAACAATGGCAGCGCGAATTCGAACTGTAGGAGGAGGTCACAGGTTCGAGCTCAGGCGATGTCGGTAGGAGAGAACAGAGCTTGAAATGTGCAGTCGAAAAATGCGATTAAAATGAGTTAAGACTCGCTAATTCCCTATTTAAACCACACCAATCCGCCATTAATACTCCGGAGAATAGACTATCAGCACGGACTTAGGATTAGTTTGACTTGGTGGAGAATGTGGAGGTCTCTGACCTAGTCGGATGAGGCAACATTCAACGCAAACCCGAGAGGTTCAACTTGCACTATTTGGTGGGGCTTTCTGACTCATCTGACCTGCGGAGCTTTTGTGAGGATCCGACTAAGTCGGAGGCTGATGCTTTTAGCACAGGGTCAGTTGGAACTAATTTCAATGCAAAGGTTTGACAGAGGGAAAAATAGTGCAAAGGTCAAAGCGATAAGGTTCTAGTGCATAGGTCGGATGAAGCACTTTTCAGCGCTAGGTCTTATAGTCACAGAATCAGTGCAAAGGTTGGTTGAGGCCAATTTTAGCACAAAATAGCAATTCAAGGGCCTCAAAAGGAAAGTAACAACCTACCCTAGCATATTTTGAAGTGACTTTTCGAGGTAATCTTTCTATCTAGGGCAAAAATACTTTAGATCATGCCACCACCTCAAGAGATCAGAAAACCAAATGACCCTCTAGCCAAAACAAAACAGGTGGGGTCCCCATTTTTAGAATGGGGCGTACGTGCAAGGCACAACACACTCCTCCTAACAATTTTAACACACACCCAGACCAAAATGCTAGCAATAACCCTGCTATACTGAAAGCCAATCATAATGTAAATAATGGAACAATAACTCAGAGGGTCTAGACAAATAAAACTGAGACAACAAAAACATCAGGACTGATGAGTTATCTATCAGAAGAAATAAAGAAAATCAAGGTCAGTGTACCTTTGTGTGAATTGTTAAGGAGTTCGGAGGTTAGAAAGGCCTTTATAAAATCTTTGGACACATCTGTAATATGAGAGACTTCTACTGAGGTACTTGTGCCTAATAGAGAGGCACAACCAAAAGAAAAAAGTAAGAAAGTTGAGCAGCCTTCTAGCATAAATGTGGTAATGTATGCTGATAAGAGGGATACTCCTCCCTTCTTGTTGACTGTTAGATTGTGTGGAAAGAACATACACAATTGTATGGTGGATTCGGGTGCCTCAGCTAATGTGATGCCTCTGGGTATATGTAAAACCTTAGGTCTGACTCCCACCAAGTCTGCCAAAGTTGTCACACAGTTAGATAGGACTAAAGTTAATGTGGTAGGAGAACTAATGCATATTCAGATGCAGTTAGCTTCAGACCCCAGGGTAAGTCAGTTCATTGACATCCAAGTAGTTGATATACCTACAAATTATGGGATGTTATTAAGCAGAGATTGGTCAAAAACACTGAACGGGTACATGGCCACTGACTTTTCACATGTGGTTACCTTGGAGGGGTGTGCCTAATCAAATCAGAATAGAGCTTGAACCTAGGATGAAGCATATGATCACAGAGTACAATAGGACAAATGAAATATTGTATGCTTCTGTTGAACCCAGTGTTTACAGGGTCACTAACAAAGGGGTACAGATTGAAGAAATCTTAATGCTAAATTTTGGAGAAAAACCTGTTAGTAGGGAGACAAAATTATTCATTGAATCTGATGGAAATTCTTCTGATGAAGAAAGTAATACACTGAATAATTTTAGTCAGGTCATCAGACAAGAAATAGAAAAGTGCATGGAACTAAATATGTTAGTCCAATGCAAGTTATACAAAGATATGTGTAGAGTCCATGACAAGCCACATTCTGAAGAGAAGTGTGGAATGTGCAGAGACATTATTGAGTATCAGTACTTAAAATGCACAAAGGAGTGGGAATTTCGTATGGAAAAGGTGAATTCTAGTCAACCTGAGAGGTACTTTTAGAACCCCATAGATGTAGAAACTCCAGAGTTAGGAGAAAGTTCAGGCAAAGATGTTTATCATTCAGATTTGCACACTGAGAAGGTAAATGAACAAGCAAGTCAGAATGAATTGCATATGGATAAACAAGATAACACTGCACATGTGGTATACAAAGGAAAACATGTCAAAGGAAAAGGTCAAAAGAATAAAGACGACATGTGGACATTAAAATGTGATGGGTCTAAGTCTAAATAGGGTGTAGGTGCAGGTGTAGAGCTCATAGATCCTCATGGTAAATCATATCTAGCAGCATATAGGTTACAATTTGCTTGCACTAACAATGTTGCTGAATATGAAGCTTTAATTTATGGACTAGTCTTAGCTATAAAGAAAGGGCTCAGAATGATCAGAGTATTTTCAGACTCTAAGTTAGTAGTCAGACAGGTCAGGAAGCTGTACATCTATAATTATAAGAAAATGGTTTGCTATAGACATAGAGTCTGGGATTTAATAGTCATTTGATGCGTTCAACTTAGAGCATATCCCCAGAGAGCAAAACCATAGGCCTGATGTGCTAGCTGTTGCTGCTAGCACTTTACAGCCTTTAACGCTGTCAGGTTTAAAAAGATTTACTGTAGAACTAGTAAATGTGCCCAGTGTGCCAGACAATGTAACTCATTTACAGGTATTTGAGGGGGACCAGAAAATTGTAGATTTCCTAACTTGCAATGTAGTATTTGAAGCCCAAATTATTGATGAACAAGAGAGACCTAATGTGTCTTGGGATGAGGAAGACATCATCAACTTAAAGAGTAATTTCTTGCCTAAGGGGGTAATAGAGTTAGAACAAATCTTTGACTTTGATGGAGTAGTGAGACAGAAGGACTTACCCAAGACTGAGGGAGGTAAGTGTGAGCCATATAACTTAGGAACAGAACAGAACCCTCAGAATGTGCAGATTGGAAAGGTTTGTCCTGAGAAGATTAGAAAAGAAGTCATAGATGTACTAAAGGAGTACAAACACGTTATAGCATGGACATATGAATATTTAAAGACATATGACATGTCCATTATAACACATGTGATACCATTAAAGCCAGATGTCAAACCATTTAGGCAAAAGCAAAGGCCTGTAAATGCAATTTTAGAGCCATTGATATTTGAGGAAGTAAAAAGACTACTGTCTGCCAGAATAATTTTCCCTGTTAGACATTCGACTTGGGTAGCTAACTTAGTGCCTATTACGAAAAAAAGTGGGGACATCAGGTTATGTGTAGATTTTAGGAATTTAAATAAGGTGTCTAAGAAAGACAATTATCCTCTGCCTCCCATGGATGAAGTATTACAAGCAGTAAATGGAGCCAAGATGATGTCCTTTTTAGATGGTTTTTCAGGTTATAACCAGGTCCTAATCGATGAGGAAGATAGGCTAAAGACCACTTTTACTAGTAAATGGGGTAATTTTGCATACAAAAGAATGCCATTTGGTCTAATCAATGCAGGTGCCACATTTCAGCGGGCCATGGATATTGCATTCTGTCGACTGATAGGTAAGTGTATTGTGATTTACATGGATGATCTAACTGTGTATTCTAAGGATCTGTCTACTCATGTTGAGGATTTAAGAAGAATACTCAAGAGATGTGAGAGGTATGAAATTTCTCTCAACCCTAAAAAAATGTGTATTTGGTGTAACAGAGGCAAATTACTAGGGCATGTCATTTCTGAGAATGGTATATCCATTGATCCTGATAGAATAGAAGGCATAAATAAATTACAGTTACCAAACACTAGAAAAGAATTAAAATCATTTTTTGGTAAAATTAACTTCGTCAGGAAGTTCATTATAAGATTTGCAGAGATCGTGCAACCGCTAAATGCTATGTTGAAGAAAGATGCAGTGATAGAATGGACACCAGTAGCCAAGGCCGCATTTGAAGATATCAAGGAGGCCATTTTCGATGCTCCTGTGTTGACAAGTCTAGACTATACCAAGCCATTCTAAATTTATTCATTTACATCCTCACATTCGGTTACAGCTGCACTGACCCAGAAAGGAAAAGATAATGAAGAAAAGCCTATTGCTTTTATGAGTGCACCTCTGAAGGATCCATAGCTAAAGTACCTGGATATAGAAAGTCAGGCATTTACACTGGTGAGGGCAGTAAAAAAGTTTAGGCAATAAATTCTACGTAGTCAGGTTAAAGTTGTGGTACCTGAGCAGCAGTAAAGATGCTGCTGATGCAAAATGAGCCTGGAGAGAAAAGAGCTAAGTGGATCACCACTTTGCAAGAGTTTGACATGGAAATCATACCGATGAAGTTAGTCAGAGGACAAGCTTTAGTACAAACCATAGCCAATATAGACCCAAATCTGGTAAAACAGTAGTATGTGCTAAATACAAGTAATGCATCAGGGTGGTACGATGATCTCAACACGTCAAAAATTGTCACATTTGTCAAGTTACAACAGATAAGGGAAGAAGTCAAGCTAATCCGCTACAGCGAGTTATTAAGTCTAGGCCATTTGCATAGTGGGGCTTAGATTTCATTGGAGTCATCAATCCTCCATCGTCTGTAGGACACAAATTCATATTGACAGTGACTGATTATTGTACAAGGTGGACTAAGGCCACATGTTGCAAATTCTCCACTACTGAGGTAGTCATCAAGTTCCTTGAAGAGAACATCATAACCAGGTTTGGAATTCCTTATTCACTGGTATGTGACAATGGCCCTGCATTTTCTTCTTTGAAATTTTCTAAATGGGCATTTGAACATGGGATTGTTTTAAAGTTCTCTTCAAATTATTATCCTCAGGGGAATGGGTTAGCTGAATCTACAAATAAAATCTTGCTAGACATAATTAAAAAGCTAATTGAAAAGAATCCAAGAGAGTGGAACACATTGCTAAAATATGCACTGTGGGTAGATAGGACCAAAGTTAAGGTAGCTTTGGGTAATACACCTTACCATTTAGTTTATGGGACTGATCCCATACTTCTAGTAAATCTAAGAATACCAATCTGGAAGTTCGTGAATGAATACTTAGGCTTCAATGATCATAGGGAAGCCAGAATCGTTCAAATGATGCAATTAGATGAGAAGAGAGATCAAGCTATTGAAAAATTTTCCAAACACCAAGTAGTGGTCAAAAGATGGTTTGATAAATGAGCAAGAGTCAAAACATTTAGGATTTCAGACTTAGTGTTGTGTTGGGATAAAGCACATGAGAAGAAAGGTAGCCATGGAAAATTTGACAAGTTATGGTTAGGTCCATTACAAGTGTCAGAAATAATAGGGGACAACACTTTTAGGCTCAAAACCTTGACTGGAGAAGATGTACCATTACCAGTTAATGGCCAACGTTTGAAACACTACTTCTAGGCTTGAGGTGAAGGTTGTTGGTCTGTTGTATCATAATGTGGATAATTGTACAGGTTTGTCTTTTTTGTTTTTGTTTTTGGTTGTGTTTTGCTTTGTTTTATTTTGTTGTTTTCTATTGGTTGCTATTGTGTGTTTGTTTGTTTGTTTTCTGTTACTTTAGCAAGGATGCTTGTCTTGTTCTAGAGTATACAAGAGCAGATTAGAAACCATTGAAAACAATATAAAATTCAGAACATTCAAGTTAATCATTTGAAATTTATACATAACTTGTTGTGACTGTCATGAATGTAGAAGGTTAGTTGACTTGTGAAATTTTGTATTCAATAAGAATGGGTTGAGTATTCAAAGGAAGTTTCTCACAATGACATGCCTAAAAACCTTGGGTTTGTTGAACCTACCAGTGTAGATATTAGGTGAAAAATCAGAGGTCACCCTTGCTACCATTACAATTCTTAGCTTAATTTCTGCAAGTGACCATTCCTTGCATCATAAAGTTACAACTGTTATATCTTATGAAATCTCAATCTTTATTAAAATATAAAATAAATAAATAAATAAACTAGATTTTACTAAAATCTAGGTTAAGCCATCTAAGTAACTCTACCGGGGCTATAAATGCTCGCTGGCAGTGGGGCTCTACTTAGGAGAATTGTAATGATAACCTTGCCAGGGCTATGGACGCCTGCTGGCAGCAAGGCTCTATCTGGTTGGCTATGAGGGAATGACATCAACTAGATAGTCTAATGTTAGTCACTGGTCTGTTCAACTGATTTTCAAGATGAGGATAATTAATCACGCGCACCCACTTAAACTGAGTAGGAAAATTCATGCACCTTATTGAATACATTGAGTCGTAAGTTAAATAATGATTTGCAAAGAAAGATAGTTGGAAATTATGGATTTATTTCATTTTGTTTCCTTTAATGGTTTTAATTTAATTATTTTATTTTGGTTGCTAGTTGTTGTGATGCTCACAACATGCCCCATTTTACTCCTTAGCAAAATGAGGACCCCCTGCTGAAGCTGGTTTGCTTTGCTTGTTGGTGTGGTTTGCTTGATGGTGAAAGGGAAGAGAAGCTAAAAATACAAACCTTGTTAGAAATAGTGGAAAATTTGCATTTGGGTACTAGGTCAAAGTACAGGTGATTTCCTTGTTGAAAATAAACAGGGGTTGTTTTTTGAATTATTCTAAAATTCGCTGTATTTTGCAAGTTATTGTTGTTTTTGGTAAATGTACAATTAGAGGGTTTGTGCCTTGTATATATAAAGTTCTTTGTATATGCAAGGTCGTTTCATATACAAATGCATTTGTATATCGTGCTTTTGTGTTAGTCGCAAAAGTTTCTTATTTTGTTGCTTTTTCCTTGTATGCATTTAAGAAATGTTTTATACATACATACAGGGTGGACCCGAAAGGGAGTTAGGTTGGAATGTATACACATTGAAATCCGCTATGTATATTTCGGTTTGTATATTTGGCAAATGCAAAGACTTACAAGTAAATATACAAGGGATTATACATAGCGTGGAATTGAAGAGGTATTAAAGTTGGTATAATCAATGTATGTTTGGCACTTGTATATTTGGCGGATGCGAAATATACAATCAAGAGATACAATGAGTTAGATACATTGCGGAATTGAAATGTTATCAAATATTGCATAATGATTGTTACGTTGGGTTTTGTATGCAAGGTATTGGGAGGCATGCATTCCGCTTTATACAACGTAAGTTTGAGGGTAAAGCAAATTTTGGTAAATATAATGTTTCGGGACTTAATGAATATCAGGTATACATTGTGTTTTATACAAGGTGGAATTAAGAAAGGTTCAAAGTTCAAGTGAATAAATAGTTAAGTCCATCACTTGTATATCGGGGTTTGTATATTTGGATGAAACGAAATATACAACAAAATATACAAACACTTTATAGAAGCCGGAATCAAGGTAGTTATAAAGTAAAGTTAAACTGTTGCATATTTCACGCTTGTATGTATGTTCGAAACGTACATCGCTTTTCACATACAAGCCGGAACTCAAGAAGATTAAAATACAGTTAATTCAATGTGTCACATCTAAATTGTATATTAAGAGATACATTGAATTTTGTACAATGCGGATTGAAAGGACATTAAGGTAAAATGTAAATGATGCATTTGGACTTAATGTATATTGCGATGCACATTTCACTTTATAAAATGGCTGGATTTGAAATCATTATGAAATGTGACTAACTTGTTGTATGTTTTGTCTTTGTATGTTTCGGAGTATACAAAGCAAAATATACAAAGCTTTTATACATTGCGGAGCCGAGGGTATATACAATGCAGGTTATAGAAAGTTTGAAGTCTGAAGGTTTAATGCAAATATTATGTACATCGCGGAGGTACGAAGGAAAGGTAAGGTGGGTCCCAGCATTTGTACATTTGTTGCTTGTATAATGAGAATGTATATTTTGTGATGTACAAGTGGATGCACATTCAGAGATACAAAGCAGAAATACAAGCCGGATGTCAGAAAAGAGTTAAAAACGAAGAAGTCCTTGTATATTTGGTGTTTGTATGTTTATAATGTACAATCCCGATATACAAAGAATCAAAGGGCATTGCGAAAGAATAAAGGGTAAAGAATGTTTGTATAATGTGTTTGTATATGCGATTATAA
This sequence comes from Cunninghamia lanceolata, assembly GCA_027924645.1. NCBI lineage: Eukaryota > Viridiplantae > Streptophyta > Pinopsida > Cupressales > Cupressaceae > Cunninghamia > Cunninghamia lanceolata. The sequence continues at coordinate 4,184,495 of BSBN01001020.1, read as the reverse complement.
AATAGAATATACAAGTGAGGTATACAAGCAGGAAGTGCAAAGAGGTACGGAAAGTGGAAAAGGCAAAAGCGTTAGTTGGTTCTTTGCACAAAATGTTTGTATATTTTTTAAAGATACAACAAAGATATACAAAGAGAACATACAATGAAATATACATAGAAAAGAATGTATGCAGAATTTGACTAATGGTAATAAAGGGTTCAAAAAATATAAACACTGAATTGAAAGCTGGAACCGTAGAGCATTAATGGCTATAATTAATGTGGGCCTAACACTAAAAAAAAGAAGGATTTAACAAGGGTTAGGGTAGAATTATTTTTATTTTACTTTCAAGATATATTGTTAACGTTGAAATTTGCAGAAAAAGGCACTGTCACAGTGAAATCGAATGGAATTTACCGGATTAGCGAAGTTACAGTTGCTGGGTGAAGGTGAAAGGTAAAAGTAAGTCAATGTCAAAGGTTGAACGATCACAGAAACAGGTATTTATCTTGGAGCCCCGTTTAATTTTTGAATGGTAAAACGCAACTGTTAATTCCAGTAATATCACTTTTAAAATGCATGCATTTGTTAAATTAGTATTTTAATTGTTAATTAGCTAAATAGAGCTTAGTCCATTTAAAGGCAAAATGGCAGAAAAAGATAAATGAGGTTAGGGTAAATTGGTAGAAATTGGGATACACAGTAAAAACCCTAAACATGAATATGAAGCGAAGATTGAGAAATGTATGTTTCCACAGGATGATCCCAAAACAAAAGAAGGATGCAGGGGGTGAGGAAAAGAAAGAGAGAAAGCCACAGAAAGAACCAGAGAAAGAGGAATTGCCTCTACACAGAGGTTATCTGTCCCTGATTAGTGAAGCTGGAGTAGGCACTAACACAAACATAGGGACCTATGATGCTGGAGATGTCCTGAAGAAGATCATCGCTGTGGATGTGACTCCAGATATGAAGTGTATCTAGGAGAGTGGGTTATACCGAGCTGCGGGTTTCCCATTGGTGATGGAATCCAGGGAATTGTGCTTAGACTGTGTAATTATGTATAACCTGAGTACCAGGATGGTTATGCTATATGATAAAGTAATTACTGATTTGACTCCAGAAGGAATTGCTAACACTTTTGGGTTGGAGATCACTAATAAGATGATAGACATTGATATTGATAAATACAATGAAGGCTTCTACACAAATGAGAAGGAATGTAAAGGGAAGATATTCCATGGGTGGTATAACACAGAGGACAAACCAAAGGCTATGGCCAGGATACCTAAGAATTTAATGAGGATATGCTTCAAGGAGGAGATTTATTTGATGGTCACCATGCTAAGCAGGCTAGTTGGATTAAGGGATGGAACCAGGTGTGAACCATGGATGTTCATAGTCATTGAATTTATAAGGTCAGGACAAAAGGACCAAGGGTAAATCCACTGGGCCAAGGCCATTAGAACTACTATTTGGAGGCAGGCCATGAGGAGGCAACAGAAAAGCCTGCCCTTCTATCTATCTTCTTATGTGTTATATGCATGTGCTGCAGAGGTTAGGCCTTATATTCATGGAATAGAAAGGGCAGGTACCCTGGGAAATGGTCCAGATCAAAAGTTAGTATATGAGCATTACCCCACCTTGTAGGAGGAAAATGCAATGAAGAACTTTGCTCTGGCTAATGATGTTTTTTATACCTACATGGTAAGAGAACTGAGGGAGGAACCAGGCAAAAGACTGTCCAAGGATGCAGAAAGTGTGATTGGATTGCACAGTTCTTGGTTCATACAATTTGAACAGTTCACTTACATAAGGACTGAGGGTTTTGAGGGGAAGCCATTTATGCTTCCCAGGTATCCTTCTGATAAACTAATAGTGGTAGAATTTTCTAGGCAAAACTTGAATATTTTCAGGATGTACAAGAGGAAATTCAATAACAGGGGAAATGTAAAGTTACCATGGGCTATCGGGAGGAACTCCTATTACAGTGAAGAAGTTGCTAGTTATTTGGAGCATGAGCTGAGGTATTATGGTTTCAAAGAATTTGATTTAGCAAAGAAATTTGATCCCTTCCACAGAATCCAAAATTTTTTAAATAAAAACTATAAACATCAAGTACACATTAAGGATTTCTGGGCAGACTACAAAAATGACAAAGAGGTGAGGAAAAGAGCCCACAAAAGATTGACCATAGAACATATGAAGTCTATTACCAACATATATGTGCCTCCTAAAGTACAAGATGATGATAGGTTGTTGCACCATAGTTATGCACAGGCAAGACGAGCTCCCATTACAGAGCCTGATTGGTCAAAGCCATGGAGTACATCTCTGGATGTATTGTCTGAACCAATAATTTTGTTTTCAAAAACATGGCTGAAGGATAAAATTGAGGAACTTAAAGCTGAGGGTATAATAGTTACATACCCACAAAAGGGCAGGAAAAGAAAGATAGAGCCCACTAAAGACTTACAGTGCTTCTATGAGAAGAAAAGAAAAATTGTTGAAGTAAGGATAGTAGAAAAGGATAAAAATGTAACACTAATGGATCCCTATGCACTGGGAATATCAGTAGCGGTTGCATCAGAAACGTTTGTGAATCCAAATTCCATGAGCCATGAAATAAGTCCAGAGGAAGCACAAGCTGCCATCAGGGTGGTAGGACAATAGCCAATGAGGGCAATCCCAATAAGTTTGTCTAAGGGCGAGTCTTCAAAACCAAAAGATACAATTGGAGCCCAAGAAGTAGGGGAGAAAATGAGAAGTATGTCTAGTACTTCTGCTCCAATGGAACCAGGACAAACATTCATAAAGTTGAAAATAGAGCTGGCTGAGGAGAGGCAGCAGTAATCAGGAGCACAAAAGGACAAGCAGACTGTGCACACTGTGAACATTGTAAGTAGTGACAGTGAGGAAGGAGTGATGTTCAGAGGGAAAGAAATTGACATAGGGGAAGCCTTCAGCGATTCCCAAAGTGAAGAGGAAGACTCAGGTGATTTCCTTAGTGAAAAGGAAGAATCAAACCTGCAAGCTGAAATGGAAACAAAACAAAATATAGAAATTGAAGAAGAGGAGGTGCAGGAGGAGGCAGGATCTGTTGATCCATTTGATACTCTAGTACCACCATAAATCATTAGAGATGTGCAAGAAGAAGCACATAAGATTGAAGAAGCTGAAAAGGAAAAATCATTTGAGAAGGTAAACACAGAAGGACATGCAACACAAGGGGACACCTCAGGGGTGGGTGCAGTGGATATGCTAAATATGTATGACGAGCCTATTGAAGAAGAAAGGAATGAAGAAAGTGTGCAAGACCAAGGACAGGAAACAAAGGGAGAGAGCACAAGAGAAGGGTCCCCTACATATACAGAACAAGTACAAGAGGAAGAAATAGATAGAGCACAGGATGAGATCAAAGATCCTAGGGAGGTAGGAGGAATAGAAAAGGAAGATGAAAATAAAGCAGATGAACAAGCAGAAGAGATTAATCTGCAAAATAAGGAACAAATAAATGAAGAAGAAGTTCCTGAAGAGGAAAATCTTGAAGAAGAAGCTGAGGATGGAAGGGACACTGAGATAGAAGAAGATGGAGATGAAGCTAAATCAAAAGGGAAAGGAGAGGACCCTATCAGACAAGAGCTTCCACTACAACAAGTCCCAGAAGGGGAACAACAACAAGATCAACAACAACAACAACAAGAAGATCAGCAACAACAACAAGAGAAACAACAATAACAAAGGCAGCAACAAAGAGAAGCAGAAGTAGATAAACCTCATGAAGAGGTAATTATTGAAGAGAGGGTTGCAAAAGGCACAAAAGAGGTGCCTGCCTGGCTGGAAGGAGAGATAAGGAAGGAGAAGGAAATACATCTGGCTCCTATTGACATCAAAAGCTTATTAGGTGAGAAAACTACTCCAAGAAAAGAAAAGAGAAAAGCTAGGATGGTGTCTGCAATACAGAGAGGTCCAGATGGATCTAGAACTTTGAACCTAGCTATACCACAAAAGGAGAAAGAAAAAGGAGAGAATACCCTGGAGGAATACAAGATACTTAATCTAGACCTCAGACATTCCACAAGGGAACAACACATCACTGAGTGGAAAGATATGAACCAGGTGACAGCAGAAATGCTAAGGAAAGACAAAAATAAATAGGAGGTATTGAAAGGACACATTGTCCAACTCCAGCAATCCATTAAGGAGATATTTGACCCCAGTGCCAAAATGCCTGACTTACCTGCTAACATAGCGATAGTATCTAAAGAGGAAGTACAAGACATGGAAAATAAAAGGTTCAAGGCCAACATTTTTGACGAATGGTTCAATGATTTTTTACAATAGGGTGAACAAATAATAGGACAGGCTGTGAAGAGTTGGAAGGTGACAGCAGAAGAAAAGAATAATAGTATAACACTTACACATAACTACCAAGTAAGAAAAGAAGAATGCACATCTGAGATTGAACAGTTGACAGAGATTGAGACAAGAGCTGAATAATTGATAAATGAGGGAGCACTCAATATCACATTGGCAAATCAAGTGCCATAGATGATTTTGGAGCTTATATTTGAGGAAGATAACCTCAAAAGAAATATAGTAGTCATGCAAGAGTTGGAGAAAAAGGCAGAAGGGATGATCAAGATGCATAAGAAAATCATAGAAAGACTCTTACAGCATGAATGTGCGGAGATGCCATCCTCTGACTTAGATAGAGCATTGACAGAGTTTAGGGCCATATTCACACCCTGTATAGAAAGTCCCGATGCAATTCTTAGCAAGCAAATGATGGATACACTGATGGAAGAGAGAGCCAAAATGAAGAAGTACAAGGAAAGAGCAGAGGGCTCAGAAGACAAAGAAAAGGAGTTGAAAGAAAACGTGATGATGCAACAGTATATTTTTGCAAAAAGTCCAGGAGGGGACTATGCCTTTGTGGAGGGTGTGATTGACAATTTCAAGAAATATTTGAAGAAAGGGTAAGAAGGCAGGACCAAAGAATTTTGAGAGGAAATCAAATGAAGGGCCTCAGTGGGAAAAGGTCACATGAAATGGGAATCTTATTTGTGAAAGATTCCAAGAGCATCCTTTGAGAGGAAAAGATGCCAAGTAGTGGATTGGCACATGGTTATGAAATGAAGGTGCACCATTGGTCAGTAATAAAAGGACATTAACCGTAGAATTGTGGTTGTAACCGTAGAGTGGAGTTTGTAACTGTAGAAAGGGAGGGAATTCAAATTCTATATAAGAAGCATTGCTACTTGTATAATATTGACACAGGGATTTTTAGCATTTAGGCATAAGTTGTAAATTCTTTCTGAGAATTTTGGAGTAGAATATTTTAGTTTAGAGGTCGCCTGTTGTCTGCATTAAGGAATGCGTGGAATGTCCAACTTTCTTAATGTATCTGAAAAGCACTATAAGTTTTGGTATATTCGATTAATAAAGCTAAGAGTCATTCCTACATTATAAATCTTGTATGACTGTGTTTTGAATATAAGTGAATCTGGAAGTCTACGTCTATTTTCTGAGTGTCTTCTAGCTCTTCCTTGCATTTAAAATAATTTCTCTTAAAGCTCGCAATCTTGAATGTAATATTCGTGAAAATACTCAGGATATTTGTATTTAATGATTTAGTCTACTAGTTTAATTGAATCTGCTATATTTCTTACTGTGTGCATAATAGAACGTTTAGATCCTGTAGTGAATGATGGTGAATTTAAATTTCTCTAACTTTTCCCAGCAACTTTGAAATACTTAGCTTAAACGTTGAAATCTAAAGGAGATTATTTGACATTTGAAGAGTTTAAGAGCAATAATTTGATATTTGCTAATCTTCATAAATAGTTGAAAAGCAAAGCATGTTTGAATATAAGTCATATAAAGCTTTGAGGTACAGTAATGATTTTATGCAAATGAATAATTAGAAAGTTGATATTTGTATTGGTTTGCATGATAAGAGTCCAGTAAGTCACAAACCCACTTTAAATCATGTAAGGCCCCTTGCATATTACAGCTTCATAATAACCTACTGAACGGTCCAACAGGTCAATTCCTGACCAATAAGGAAACTTGGGATCAAGTAATCTTAGTTGATTTCTTCATATCTTTCAAGATAGTTAGGTTCATTTATGAATTTTAACTTTTGTTATGAGTGTGTAAAAAACAATCATCAACAATTAGTCCTCCGGATCCTGCAATAGGAAAATCTCTAGAACAACAGGAACATGTTGCAGACAAGGTTTTTAGATCTCAAAAAAAATTGTGGCATTGGACTAGGGTGCCCGCTCATTATCCCTGACTTTTCTGCTTTCCAAACTTCAAAATCTGGTATGCATTTGATTGTCATTTGATATCTCTGTGTGAGATCATTTTCTGTAATTTGTCCGTTTGTTCACGAATTTGCATAATTAGGGTTTTAAGCATAATTGGGCTTAATTGAACAACAAAATCATACAATTCCAATCTTCCCCTATGTTCCAAGTGACAAAAAGCCTGTAGTAGACTTCCTACTCAGTTGAATGTCCTTGAATGTTTAGTGGTGAAAGGAGGATCGACACAAACCTTTACAAACAAACCCTCTTCATATTTTACCCTAAACAGTATGCTCTTTTAGGCTTTGGACAAATTGTTTCATCTTCTATGTAAGTGGTAGTTTTGTGTCCCTCTGCACCACAAGTAGTTGACTCTAAATAGTATCCACTATTTCCTGCAATTGCTCACTACTCTCCACATGTTGTTACATAATATTTCTTCCCTAGTGGTAGCATAGGAAATGTCACCCAGCTGAAGTTTTTGAATGGGTGTGATCCCAGAAAAATTGACTTGTGATCCTACCAGAGGTAGTTGCAGGAGTTTTAGTGTCATTAGTGGCTGAATCTATTTTTGTTGCACCAAAAATTCCTTGATGGAATGGATAGGAGAGGTAGAGGAAGGTCCTTCTTGATTATCTGATTGTTTATGATCTTCTTCTGGCTAGTTGTCTTGTGTGTTATGCAAAGGAGAGTTTATTTTTTGTTGTTCTTCATGTCCTTGCTCCTCTTGTTGTGCTTCCTATTGTACATTATGAGGGGAATTAGCTTCTTGCTCCTGTGTATCTTCTCTCAATGTGTCATAGACTTTCTTTGTTAGCTCCTCTATTTCTTTCTACAATTTATTCCTATCCTCCTCTAACATGTTCATTAGGATGTCTACCCTCTGTTTTGTCTTTAGTTATATTGCTTGTAGTTGAGATAATTTCTCCTTTTTCTTTATGAAGATGGATGGGTCCACCTCATCAATGGATTTTTGCCTAATTTCTGGTTCTAATTGTAGTGCTTTCTCTTGCTTTTTCCTTAAGGCATCTGTTATCTCCTCTGGGAATCCTTCCATCAGATCCTCCAATATTTTGTCATTTCTCCTCATATGCCTTATTATTGCTTTCTATATTATCTCCTTATTTTCTTGGGAGACTTTATTGTATAGTTCCACTATGTTTCTAAGCATCCCAAAGTTTTCAATTGCATTAGCCAATGCATCCAGATTTAGTAGTTCTTCTTTTCTAGGTGATTACTCTATCTATTTTGGCTCATCAATTGCTATTGTGGAAATTTTGGATTTCTTCTTCCTTTGTAATTTAGTTGTTTCCCCTTCTTCTTCTTCTATTTCCTCTTCCATGGATGCTTGTACTATACTACTTTTAACTCCTTGTTTCTTCTTTGCCGCTTTCTTCTTCTTCTTCACACTTAATTGTATCAACACATTTTATATTTCTTCTACCTCTGGGTCTTTCTCTGCTTGTTGTGGTGTTGATATTTACTATGATGAAGTTGTTGGCTTTGCCATAGATTGAATGCTAGGGGTGGTTAAATTTAACCTCCCAGACATCCTTGTCTATGGTGTGTTGGTAGTACTGGCCTTTGGTAGTGTTGTGCTAGTTTGTAGTGCAGATGAGCTAGACTGTGGTGGGATTCCCCACTTCTCATGCAACTTTTCCTTATTCTTTTCAATTTTTTCTTTTGCATCCTTTTTATGTTGTTTTTCCATGAACTCTCTGTATGTCCCAAAGTGATCCACATTGGGGTCTTTCAGTTTTCTCAAGAGAGTCTTTGCATATGCATCTATTTCTTGTGTTGTTATCTCATAGGGTAGCCTAGAGGTATCCATGATGTCCTAGGTTCTACCACCTACATATAAGTATAGTCCTTATCCACCATGAATGTTATATGATTTGTATATTGTTTAACTTATTCATATGGTATTCTATCTCTTGCTTGCATCTTAGTTTGCCATGGTACAAGGAAGGCTTCTCCTCCTTTAGCCATAAACTAAGCTTTGATACCATATAATGGAAATTTACACTACTAGTACCAAAATCATAGAGAAAATCTTATAATGAATAAATACCAAATATAAGGAAATATAAATAGTTTTCTATATTAACCATAGTATGAAATTATTCCTGTAGACACCCAAATTTGTGTATGTCTTACAACACCTTGTTAAAACATTATCCTAAACATCATAAGCCATTTTTGTCCTAAATCCCACTCTTAATCCCATTTATCCATTAGCCAATTAATTAAATAAATTTTATTTATTTAATTAATATCCCATTCAATCCCATCCTTATCCCACTTAGCCAATTAATTAAATAAATTTTATTTATTTAATTAATTTCACATGGATAATCCCATTTATCCTATCCTCATCCCAATTAATTAAATAAATTTTATTTATTTAATTAATTTCCACATCATATCTTATCCCATCCTATTCATTTATCTAATTAATTAAATAAATTTTATTTATTTAATTAATATCCAACTCATATCACAACTAATTCAAATATTTTATTTGAATTAAACACTCATCTTTTATCACATTCCAACACTTGTCCAGTCAATCATGTGTTGTAATACAACTAATGGGACCTAATTTTAGTATTTATCTACACAAGCACACCTAAGCCTTATTCTCCTTTGCCACATGTCACATGACTACAATTTCTTGATGTGCAAGAAAACCTAACTTAATCCTATCCATCCATTTCATCTAAATCCCTAATTGATCCTAGCCATCCATTTGAATTAAGCCTTTCCTATAAATCAACCCCCTCATAAGCCATTAGCATGCATTGAGCCTCAAGTAACATTATTCTGCCAAATTATCTAAAGCATGCATTGATCCTCAAGTATCCACATGCTGTTGAAATATCATTAGAGCCTTTACATCCTTATCAACGTTATGCTGTAGAAGTGAGCACCCAACATTCTTTCAACAATAATCCTTTCAAAATCTTGCATGCTCATGCGAGGTGGAGAAGAGCAATGGAGATAAATCGAGCATAGCGTGGAGATCAGTTTGCATTTACATTTGTTATTTTGATTTTTATGTTATCTTGTGCTTCATTGTGCATTGCTAGGGTTTCTATCATTGCTATTTATTCATTTGCTCTGATTTGTAATTTTACCCTAACTACATTCTGGCACACCCGGTGGGACTCACCCTCTTTTTGCAGGTTTATGCACTTTGATTTGTAGGTTGAAGATATTTTATATTGCTAATTTTTTTTATTTAGGACCAGATCTGTTGCAGAGGGTTTTTTGTTTTACACAGGTCCTGTAAAAAGGAAATCTTAGATTCGTTGGAAAGAGGACTTCGAGAGCTTTCCGAAAAGTGGTTACATTAAAGATTTGGCTCAGTATTCAAAGAGTTATGACGATTTGAAGTTGACCCTGCGATTCTAATTTTTAAAAAAATTTTGATGCGCGACTTTTTGCTAATTTTTTTTAATTTATGAACAGATCTGTTGCAGAGGGTTTTTTGTTTTACACAGGTCCTGGAAAAAAGAGATTTTAGATTCATTGGAAAGAGGACTTCGAGAGCTTTCCGAAAAGTGGTTAATTTAAAGATTTGGCTCAGTATTCAAAGAGTTATGACGATTTGAAGTTGACCCTGCGATTCTGATTTTTCAGAAATTTTTGACGCGTGACTTTTAGAAAAAAAATCATATCTTTCAATCTAGCTAACCAAATCACATTCTGTTTTTTGCAAGTGGTTAGAAATATTTAAATCTATTTTTCTATATCATTATTTTTCAGATCTATGGTACAAATGGATTTTTTGTCAAAAAAATAATTTTTTTAAACCCTAGTTTATGATAGAAGCTTTCTTCTATGCAAGTTTACTTGTTTCTTTTTAGAATTGGTGACTTGTAAGGGCATCTAAGGAGCTGAAGTAGCATTGGCATCAACATTTACAGCAAATTGGAAAGCGATTGTATCAGGTGCACTCATTCTAATCTTTCATCTCTTAATCTTGATTGATCACACATTTGGACTTTGGGATTAACACAAACATTGTTTGCTATCACACCATTGAAAATTTGGGTTAAAACAAACAAGTGTCTTCTATCACATCTTTGATTTGGATCTAAAAAGAACAAGTGCTTAAATTGTCTTCCACACATTTCATTTCTAAGGGTCAATTAACAAGTGTGAGTGTGAATCAAGTGACAACTCACTTAGTTTGCTTTTGTAAACCCTATCTAGGAGGCTTGCTTGGAGACACACCACTCCAAGGGATGACCTCAATCAAGGCTGAATCGAAAGACACCCTCATTGCAAGTTGGAATCTTGTTACTTTTGGCTAAGCCCCAAAGAACTTTATACCTTTGGGAAGTGAAGGTGAAGGGTGGGTTACCCCTTTCTCCCAGCTATGTGGCAGGATTTCACTTTCAAATTCCATAGTCAACCTTGTGCAATAGATAGCCTAAGACCTAATTGGCTATACCCACTTGACTACACATTAGGTTTGTTGATGTGTCTTCCATGTGTGCTCGCATAATCATCACATTTCATTTTCAAAGTCAACAATTGCTTATGTGTCTTGCGTGAGTGATTCATGTGTGTATATGCATAATCATTTGTTTAAACATTGCCAAATCAAGCTATAAACACCAAACATATAAACAATTCATCCTACATTTCATCCACATCACCCAATTTTGTCATTCCACATCATATCCTAATCATACCCAAATCAATTTTATTCTAAACATATCCTAGTCATATCCATACCCATTCCAAATCATCTCCACATCATCATCAACCTATTCCTAGTCAACACTTGTCAAGATGGTCGTAATCATTCAAGGGGGCTATCCCTCTAATCATGAGACAAATCCCAAGCCTAAGGTGACAATTCAAGGGGGCTATCCCTCTAATCATGAGACAAATCCCAAGCCTAAGGTGATAATTCAAGGGGGCTATCCCTCTAATCATGAGACAAATCCCAAGCCTAAGGTGACAATTCAAGGGGGCTATCCCTCTAATCATGAGACAAATCCCAAACCTAAGGTGACAATTCAAGGGGGTTATCCTTATAATCATGAGACAAGACCTAAGCCTATAATCACAATTCAAGGAGGCTACCCCTCTAATTCAAATAATGAAATAAAACCAAAACTTAAGGTCACAATTAGAGGAGCCCCTCTTCCTAATCCAAATCATGAGAAGAAACCAATCATAGTTAAAGGTGGTTATCTTCCTAATCCAAATCATGAGAAGAAACCAATCACAGTTAAAGGTGGTTATCTTCCTAATCCAAATCATGAGAAGAAACCAATCACAGTTAAAGGTGGCTATCTTCCTAATCTAAATCATGAAAACAAACCAAAGCCCAAGATCACAATTAAAGGAGCCTCTCCTATTAAGACCAAGTTTATACTTCGAGGAGGATATATCTTTATTAATGAGGATGAGACAAGTCCAAAACCCAATCCATCCACATATCAAATCAACTCCACATCAACTTATCCCACTTCATACCAATCTAATCCATCCACACATCAAATCAATTCTGCATCAACTTATCCCACTTCATCTCAACCAAATTCATCCACATGTCATATCAGCCCTTTATCAACCTATCACAACCCTTATCCATATCAATCCATATCACAACAATCATTATCCTATGCAACCCCTCCATCATCATCACATCAACACATTTACCAACATCAACAACAAATCATATCACAACAAGAAGTCCAAACACCATCCCAACCTCAACAAATTCCACCTCAAACCTATGAACATCCACCTCAAGCTTATCCAATCCCTCATGCCACCATTCCAATGCACTACCTAGCCCATCCACAAAGTAATCAAGTGATATTACAAGAACAACATCCAAGTCCCAATGGCTCTTTGTACATAAATCAAGTAAGTCCAAGTACACCTTTTCAACAAGACCACCAAGCACCATTGATAGATCTAAATCCACCTTTCCAACAAGAATCATATCCGAATCCCAATGGCCCCTTGTACATAAATCAAATGAGTCCAAGTTATCCTATGCAAGACTTAATTACCTTTGACAAGGGAGATACCAATCTAGAGTGGCCTCCACCATCCAATCACATGCCGACACATGAGCTAATAAATCCTATCCCAACACCACCATGTGATCCTACTCCTAGTCCATTGGTCCATCAACCTTCCAAATCAACAAGCCCTCCATTACCTTCATCACCATGTCATTCTAATCTTTCACCAAAGGATGTGGATGAGATAGTTTTACAAAGAATGCTTGAAGCAAAACTCATTGAACTTCCCCCCATCAACCCATGTGAAGAAAGTCCATATGATGAACATGATTATTGTGCATACCATAGGACCAAAGGCCATAATACATATCAATGCCCAATATTTGTCTCAAATGTTTACAAGGTGTACCTACCTACAATAAGAAATCATGCCACATCATCCCAATCCCATGTGTCACACCCATCTAGTCCACATCCTAATCCATCAAACTCCATTATCCTTCCATCTAATCAAAATCCTAGTCCTACGCTTACAACATCATCCTTTATTATTGCTCATCCATTGTATTTCCCATCCACTCATACCCTTGCGAAGGATGTGATCCATTGGCTACTAGCTAGGAATAAACTACCCCCATGTCAAACACCCATTCATGAGCCTACCAAAGAACTTCCAAAGGTCATAATCTCATCATGTGGTCCACCTATCCTTGAGCCTATCCAAGAGCCCTCAATTAACATTCTTAGCCCTTCAAGATCATCATGTGACCTACAAGCCATCAAGCCTATTCAAGAGTCTCCTATTATGAATCCAAGTCAAGATTCATCATGTTCTCATATTGTTGACCAAGAGCCTATCCAAGAGTCATCTACTTCCATTCAAACAACTCAAGAGGTATGTCAAAGGTTTAATCCTAAGCATGTGGAAACATTAAGCCCTAGTCTAACTCAAGATCAAATAACTTTTATGCAACCCATCCATAACATGTATCTTTTCCATGATCAAGATGATAGCCATAATGATGCATCTATCCACGAGCCACTTGATCCTATCCATCTCCCAACGACTATTCATGAGAAAGCTATCCAAATCCAACCCATCAATAACATTTACCTTCTTTATGATCAAGATGATACCTATGAAGAAGCTATTCGTGAGCACCTTGATCCTATCCATAATCCTATATCTATCCATGAGCAAGATATCCAAATTGTTCCTAGTCATATGCCATCTAGCCCTATCCATAAGGAGCAAACATCCACTTGTCATGATGAGACACTTGTCCCCCAAGTAAGCATAAAAGATCAAACAAATAACTTGGATCCTAGTGAACACAATGCTAATCAAGATCCTAATGATCCTACTTCCACATCCACCATCAACTCCACTTCAAGTCCACCATCATGTCCTATTGGTCTTACCACCCTTATACATGAGTGTTCTTCCTTAGGACAACAACAACCTTTATCCACTTCACCTTCTCCATCCAATAAAGAACTCAAGTCTAGTTTCCAAACCACAGCTAGTCCTATTGTCAATCGCATACTCCAAAACATGAACTACCAAGGAAAAGGTCTAGGCCTTTATGAACAAGGTATTTTGGAGCCAAAACATGTCAAGGTCACCCCATGCTCATATGGCCTTGGATACACACCCCAAGGTAAACAAGCTAAAGATGTTGGTAATCACTTCATGCATCCTAAACATACCACTTTCCATCGCACCCACCATCATCCACCCAAAACATATGTTGCCATTCCAACTCCATCATCCTATAAATTCAAAAGCATGTGACTGTACATCTTCCACCATCCACTTTGCCTCCACTTTTACAAACTCCAAATATCCCTCCATCTACCTTGCCACCATTGCTTCCAACACCTAACATACCTATCATTCATAAGCCAACAAAAGCACACATCGTTTAAACATAAAGCTTCCAATCATTCCATCCACTCCACCCACCCCATGGGATTCCAAAATAAACATTTGGATGCCTTTATCTATAAAGCCAAAAATCTAACTAAAACTCCTAAGGGCCCTCATGCCTTAGGGCATCGATGTGAAAAGTCTCTACATCATCCATCTTCTAAGCAAAGTACATTCACAAAGCTATCCAAGCCCATACCTCCAAAAGCAAAGCCCAAAAGCAAAATGGTTTGGGTTCCTAAGCAAAAAGCTAGCAAAGCAAATGAGACATCCTCATCCACATCTCAAGAATCCCAATCACCTATCTCCATCCAAGAGCCTATTTCCATCCAAAAATTCCATTCCCTTCAAAAATCCCACAAGCAAAGAAAAAGCATTAAACATACTATATATATGTGGGTTCCTAAATCACTTCATCAACCATCTCCTAAGCAAACATCTCCATTGCTTCCTACACCACCATCTCACCAAAAGCTTCAATGTTTACCATGGTGTGTACAACCATTGGTCATGGTTCCCTTCCACTCCACAACACCTCCACATAACTATACCTCCCCATCCTTCATCCATTATCCTACATATCTCCCCAATCACCTTCCTATGGTCCATGCTTTTGCATAAGCCTTTTATCCATCTATCCTTGCATGAACCTTTCATAATCTATTTCATCATCCACTATCTACCTAATCCATCTCCCATCCACGCAATCCCTTATCAACATCTATGAGCATAACAACATGGTCCATGCGATAACATCCATCTACAATGGGAATACCAACATTCATAGCACTAGACACTTGAGTCCCTCCTATCCATTACCATGGTGAAAACTTGGCAAACAGGCACCATGTGTAATTGTCAACCCATCTAAAAGTAAAAAAGAAAAAAAAGCAAAAGAAGAAAAAAAGTTAAAATCAAAAAAAGTAAAGAGAAATCCCTTCATCCAACGGTGAAAACCTAGTAAATAGGCACCTTGGATAAGTACCATGATGAAAACCTGGCAAACAGGTGTCATGTGTAGGTTGATCTTCTATGTCACTTACACTTGGGGGCACATTGTCTCATCCAACCTATCCATTTCCAAACTATCTATCCCATTATATCATTTTACATCTTATCATGTCCTATCTTACCATACCATCCTACCATCATTAGCCATTACATAAACATGCCTATCCTATTGAACCCATTTGTCCATCCTCTCGCCTTTTGATTTTGACGAAGACATAGGGGCAAAATGTTGAAACATGTTGGGATATTTCTTGACATACCTTCTTTCCAAACCAAGTACTATCCCTTGACCATTTATCCATCCCATTGTCATGAACTTTATCATGTAAAAATCCTAGAATGGGGCAAGTTCTTCCTATGCAACATAGCCTTTGGAGATCACATCCTAGCTCCCTTATGATCCATCCACTATGGCGTACCCTTATCATGAGCTTTTGACTCTAGCCTACCTATCCATTTATCATGAGGCAAGCATCCATCCCTTATATGGCCTATCCTCTTATCTATCCATCCAACTCTCATGAACCTTCCATCCTATCTACCATTATCCATCCTTTTATCCATCCAATCCCATTCATCCATCCCTTGCACCTAGACTTGGTTTTTTCCCTTGTCATTGGTATCAAGCACAAAGGCTACCCAATTGTAAATCCATTGGCGTTTTCCAAAATATTTCAAAAAAAAACACAAACGAAAAAAAAAATCCAAATATTCCAAAAACACAAAAAAATCAATATCCAACAAAAAATCCGAGCAATAAAACCAATCATTATCAATCCAAAACAATCCACTTCAACATTCAATCAAAATCAAATCATCATCATTGTAAATTCTTCATATCAATAACATTCATTCATCTATTTCAATCAATCACTTCTTCCAATCATATCAATCAAATCAATTCAAGCAATGATCTAAAATCCAAGTCACACTAATTTGTATCAAGCAAGCTAATCAATCAAGGAACATTATCCAATCAAATCAATAGGTTTTGATCCTAATCTTGTCATGAGCTCAATCAATCATCATCAATGGGATATAGCGTTCCCACATCCTTGTGTTGATCTAGGGATATAGCTTTCGCCACAATGACAACACTATCTATCATCATCAATCAAATAATCAATTATTGGTTTATGACTTGACAAGGGCAATACCTTGTTTATTTTACATCCTTTGAGCACACTGAGAACACTTGCTCCTGCTTAGGTTGAGTGGACACTCTATGTTGATAACTGAGAGGGGGGGTGAATCAGTTATCCTAATTATTTCCCTTATTGAACTTTCCTTTTAATTGATGCAGCATCAAATCAAACACAAAACATTAACCATGAAATAAGAAACACATGACACAGTATTTTTGACGTGGAAACCCTGTTAAGGGAGAAAACCATGGGGTGATTAACCCAAAATTATTCTCTGTTAGAAGAATAGGAAATTACAAAAATGGCACTTGCCAATTAGGGCTCACTGCCCGAGCACACTGCTCACAAGAGGCCCACTGCCTACAAGAAGACACACTGTCTACAAAGTGATAAGAATCACAGTCTTGAACTGATTGGAAGCATCTGCATATGCTGGAGTTCAGTTCCGGTTAGGCTCAGTACACTGATCTGCTGCACTTCATCTTTCCTCTGTTCTTTATTCTTCTATCTTTCACATACCGGATCCTTTTTGCTACCTGTGCTCTTATCTGGACTTATTCGCATATGTCTCCACACCATCACAACTCACTTCACAACTAAATCTATCCTCTATATATATCCGCACAAGTAATTTCATCACCTTTCTAGTCGGCATCCGGAACAGTCTAGTTTCTTACAAACTCTCATTCTGTCGGCTGAATCCTTCCTCACCAAGCAATGCGGATCAAGCATGTACTTGTAGATATCATCAATCATGTCGGCCAAACATGATTCATGCCTTCACACCCTCTGTCATCAACAGTAACCCATCCGGAAAGCAGTCTGATACTCTGCCAGTCAGTTCTTCCTCTGTTTTCACTGTCTCTCAGGAATCCGGTACTCAACCATTCATATCTTTTTCCTTGTCCATCACCGGAGGCTAAATCCTTGGAATATACCACTCAAGGTAGTCCTCTTGACTTCCCCAAATCCGCACTGCACCAAGACACTTCCTCTGAGAGGTCCGGACCAATCTGTCGGACCTTGCCACATGCTCTGTTCTTCTTCACCGGACCACAACATTCTTTATTCTGACTTCCGGTAGAGACACATTATAACTTGCGGATATGTGGGATGACCTTTGTTGCCATCAATGACAACCATGAATCCATATAGTGTCTCTTGCCAACAATCTCCCCCTTTGGCATTGATGGCAACACTTAGTGAAAAATGACTAAGTGTTTTCACTATGCTCCCCCTTTGCTGATGCTCTGTCCTTATATACAATTTCTGGAACTCCCCCTTAGTTGGATCCCTCATTTTTCACTGCTCCTCACTCCCCCTTTGACATCAATGGCAAAGGGTAGGGTCCGCACACCAAAATTTTCAAAAATTTTCTCTATATAGCCGCATATTTACATACTCACATGTACTGAAGAATGTCTGCAAAGGATGTCTGCAATTGGATCATTTCTGTAGCCCAACTTTGCTTCATTCTATCCAAAATTGAAATGTGACCACTTAGCAAAAATGCAAACGCTTCTGCCCACTTGAGATCTATCGGATCTTTTGTTTGGGCGGTGGTCTGAGCATCACTGATGGCCTCATGCATGGTTTCCAACTTAGGGATTATAATCCTTCTAAGTTATCCCATCCGGTTGGTGATGCTCTTCCTTTCCTTCTCAAGATTCTTTATTTCATTCAAGACTGCAATAGTCTGACATTCTTGATTTATTATAGAGGAAGAGAGAGGATCAAAACTTTGAGATAAGCTTTGTAGCTTATCCTGTTCCTCTTTTATTTTCTTGTCAAATGCTGCTGTTGCCTTTGACCAGGATATACAAAATTTATAGATGTCACCGCCATCCTTAAGAGCATTCTCTAAGCTCTTTATTCCAATGCTTACAATCTTCCTATCCTTAGAGATTAATTCTAATATTTCTGAAAATCTTTTATCCAAAAATTCCTTCCGGACCTTTTCTTCAGCTGATTTTTCTAAAGAATCAAAATGTGTATCAACACTGCTGACTAAGGTTTTTAGATTACCGGAAGTGGAGGCTGTCGGATCTATCTGGATTGATGGCATGATCTTTACAAGTACTCCGGAAGCAGCCTCTATCAACTCACAGTCTTCCATATGAGACTTCAGGAGCTTTTCATTTGCCTTGGCATTTGCAAATGAAGCTATCTTCATTGTTTGTACCAGAGAGAGAGAGTCAAAATCAAATGGGCCTTTTAGAAGCTCCGGTTCATCAATCTCTAAAGTTTCTTTACTCAAAAATTGTTGAACAGTTTGTGCAGTGTCTCTTGCCGGAGACAGATGTTTCTTTTCTTCTGCAGTCTTAGAACTGTCAACCTCTTTATCTTTCACCACTGCTTCCTTCTCCTGTAATTGCTCTTCTTCTTTGGATCCGGAGACTGTAGGGGAAACCGGAGGAGAGATGCTAGTTTGTTCATGGGCCACTTCTTCTGGAGCAGAGGGTCCCAAGTCCTCAGCTGTTTCTGTACCTAAATCCTCTACAACCGGAAGATTGAACCTTTTGAAGGCCTTCCGGAGGATCTCTTCTGTTTCTTGGGCCACTTTGTCAGTCTCGCCAAGCATGAGTTGATTCATCCTGGCTTTGCTTCTGAACTCATCTTTGCAGTCCTTGAAGATAATGTTCATTGTCTTGGGATCAATTTGAGGATATAGCTGAATAGCTATCTGCTCCCGGATCTCAAGATCTTTAGCATGAGCATTATTCTTTCTTACTTCCATTTCCTTTTCTAGGCTTTTAGGAATAAGAGATATTATTTCAATGAAAGCCTTATTATATATGTTAAGATATTTTACTGTGGCCTCCTGCAGAGTCTTTTGGTCGGCCTCACTGAAGTCATCATATGATTCAGTCATTGGTTGAAGGTTTCCATCCACCGTGACCGACTTGATTATGCTCTCTAGTGACAGAGTGGGCTTTTCAACAGTTACCTCTGCCATTTCATCCTTGTCTTGGCCTGTGGAGGGCTTACCGGATCCTTTCTTTTTCTGTTTCTTTATTTCTTTTATTCCCTCATCTGACTCTGTTTCCTCTTCATCCTTTTGGCTTCCATAAGCCCTTGTGGCTTTTGTCTTGGATCTCTTACCGGATGCCTGGACTTCCGGTTTTGAACTTTTGGCTGTGGGAGGTGCAGATCTCTTTGATGATCTGGTCCGGGTGGGAGCTTCAACCGGAGCACTTTCTTTACTTTTCTCTTCTTCCTCAGCCTTCCTCCTCTTTTCCCGGCTGGCATCAAGTGCCTCCTTTGAGATGCCTAGGCCTTGAGCAATGTGCTCTACTTCTTTTCTCACCTTTCTTTTAATCTCAGGTTCCCTGAGTTCTACATGTATTTTTACACTCAGCTCCTCAAAGGTTCCAAACCTTTCTGCCTTAGGATCTTTGGGCTGGCTTAGCATGTGTTGAACATGCAGCTCCACTATTTGTTCATCCACTTCATACCCCATGGGCATGATCCAGACAGTCCTTGGCTCCACTGCCTCCATTAGGCACTGATCAGTGTCAACCATAAAGCACACTGAGTCCTTGTATTTCTCAATGAGAGACTGGGGAATTCTCTCTCTTGCTTGCATCATGCTCTGAAAGTTTTTGAAGTATCCCCATAGAGCTGTATTTCTCGCTTTTGCATCCCCAAGTCCATGCAAATAGTCTCTTATCTGGACGACAACAGGTTTGTCATTCTGCCATACCCATCCACTTGTTCTGGGTAGCTCATTCATGAAGTAGAAGAATAGACATACAATAAGAGTACCATACTTAAAGGAATTCTTCTTATCCTTCTTGATTTTCTGTATGTTTTCCATTAATTGGCTTAGCAGTAGTTCGCAGAGATCATATTCTGCATTCTTTCTTAGCATTTCATAAGCAGTGTATATTGCAGTTCCGGATATAGAATTCTCCCTGCTGGAGTGATAGATCTTGTATCCTATTATCATTGATGCATATTTGATATCCGGATCCGAAATATCTTCAATGGTCATTGCCCTCTTGTCAAATTTTGATCCAGTGGCCTCAGTTACAATGTTGTTCTTGACAGATTTGAGGATAGGTACCCCTCCGGAAGAGTATAGACCAGTTACTGCTCTAATTGCCTCTTTTGTGATCTTGCAGGGTCTATCTAACCATAGAAAGTTGTCATGCATCCTGCTCAGTACATACCGGACCCATTCATCTTCTTCAAAGCAGGGGAAATGAATAAATTGCTCAAATTGTTTCTTCTGAATATCCTTATACTCTGGTTTAAGCTCAAAAGCATTGTCTATCAGTTGCTTGTGATAGAGGTCTCTTAATTTGAATTCCCCAAATTCCTCAATGTTTGCATGTATGTAAACCCTAATGTCTTCGGTATGTAAAACTCCGTGAGGAACACTAGAGAAGGCCCCTAGTGGATCTACCTCCAATGATTTGTAGGGACGTTTCTTGAATGAGGGGCGAGGTCTATCAGAGATCTTAACTATGTTTGGAGTAGCCATTCTTCAAAGATTTGCAGTGAGGTAATGAAAAACGGAGAATACCTTATGCGCCTTCGGTTTGCACGAAGTGGTTGGATTGATTTATGCAATAACTTCGGCAGGAGATCCTTGGTGTGCTTGATGAACCTTGTTGCAGAGCTCCACTTTTCGCTTCTTCTCGAGTGCAGAGTGAGCAAATAACCTTTGAGAAATCCCTTAAATTGCTCTGCGAACCCTAATATCTGTCTGCAATAAATGCTTCACCTACATCATTCCGGTTTGCCTTGTCTGGATAGCTTGGTGTATCCCGGATTAGTCCTGATCTGTGGATATCATCTGGATCTTTCAATCATGAATAAATCGAGGTAACATATTACAAGAACATCCCAAACACTCTGTCCAATCCGCAGAACAAGATAGTGCATTTCCGGATCTTTCTGGACCTTTTTGTAATCCTTTATCATACCGGAGCATCTCCCTGAACAGGTCTTATTTGATCGATCACAGCTTCTTCATAACTCCATGCGGACCTCTGAAAACTTGACTGAAGTATCTCAAGACTCATATCTACAAACCCTTTGATCCGCATCTTGTGCCACATCCGGCACCACTTGTTTGGCTGGGGGAACAAGATTTTCTTTGAGTCTCCCCCTGAGCCTGAGCTCACTTTTTAATTTCCGGAAGAGATATCAGCACCAGAGTCTGGTGCGGATCCGACCTCTACATTCTCTGAACTTTTCTTCACCCAAATCTTGCTCATCTGATTCCTAACCTCATCCGCATTCATCTTTTGTTTACCCTTGTCTTGATTCTGATTATACACCGGACCTCTTTTGTCCTGATTCTTGTTTCTGCAGACTTTAGCATTATGACCGGACCTATTGCAGATTTGGCAAATAACATTTCTTTGCATATTTGACTGATATCCTCTTGATCTGCATTGATTAGCCCTATGACCTATTCTATTGCATGTGAAGCATCTACCTTTGAATGATTTGTTTACTTGCATAATTCTACATTCATGGGATTTGTGTCCATACCTTTTGCAGTTGAAGCACTATCCGGAGAAGGATGAATTAATCTGATTGATTCTCATTCTGCACTGATCAGCTTTGTGACCAAAGTGGTTGCAGCTGTGGCAGTATCCATTGAAGGATGGATATCTTTGAGCATTTGGCTGTCTTACCGGAGGTCTTCTAGGCCTGTTCCTTGGATTTTCTGATCCAAGATTCTTCTGACCGGATCCGGAGCTTTCTCCTTTCTCATATCCCAAACCATACTTGTCATCTGTCCTCTTTTGACTTCCAAGAAGAACTTCAAGTTGAGCAAAACTTATCTTGAATTTCTCTTTATATTCATTTGCTGTTTGAAGGTCTCTTTTGAGAGAGGCAATTTGATCCTCAAGTTTTCCTTCATTATCTTTGGCATCTTCAAGATCAGATTCAAGATGTCTGATAATCCTGTCCATCTGGTGGCATTCTTCTGATTTTTCTTTAAGAGATTGTCTTAGATTGTCTTCAGCCTTTCTTTTTTCTTCAATCTCTTGAGTAAACTTTATAGTTCCTGATTCCATTTCATGTCTTAACATAATGACTTCTTTTGATAACTTTTCACATAACTTGGTTTGCTCAGTCAATTCTTCATTTGTATTGCTTTCTTCACTTTGTCTTGCCAACTGTTGAAGCAGCTCCTTTCTCTTTTTCATAGAGAGACTTAATTTGTCTTTTAATTCTCTCATGAATTCATCAGCCTGTTTGAGTCTTTCCTTTAATTCACTGACTTCAGAATTTGACTGTTCAAGATCCTCAAGAGCAGTCTTGAGTTGCTCTCTTAAACCATATGCATCCATTTGAAATCCTAGATCTTCCTCAAGCTGTTAGGCTCTATAAAGAGGAACTTAGCTCTGATACCAATTGTTGATAACTGAGAGGGGGGTGAATCAGTTATCCTAATTATTTCCCTTATTGAACTTTCCTTTTAATTGATGCAGCATCAAATCAAACACAAAACATTAACCATGAAATAAGAAACACATGACACAGTATTTTTGACGTGGAAACCCTGTTAAGGGAGAAAACCACGGGGTGATTAACCCAAAATTATTCTCTGTTAGAAGAATAGGAAATTACAAAAATGGCACTTGCCAATTAGGGCTCACTGCCCGAGCACACTGCTCACAAGAGGCCCACTGCCTACAAGAAGACACACTGTCTACAAAGTGATAAGAATCATAGTCTTGAACTGATTGGAAGCATCTGCATATGCTGGAGTTCAGTTCCGGTTAGGCTCAGTACACTGATCTGCTGCACTTCATCTTTCCTCTGTTCTTTATTCTGCTATCTTTCACATACCGGATCCTTTTTGCTACCTGTGCTCTTATCTGGACTTATTCGCATATGTCTCCACACCATCACAACTCACTTCACAACTAAATCTATCCTCTATATATATCCGCACAAGTAATTTCATCACCTTTCTAGTCGGCATCCGGAACAGTCTAGTTTCTTACAAACTCTCATTCTGTCGGCTGAATCCTTCCTCACCAAGCAATGCGGATCAAGCATGTACTTGTAGATATCATCAATCATGTCAGCCAAACATGATTCATGCCTTCACACCCTCTGTCATCAACAGTAACCCATCCGGAAAGTAGTCTGATACTCTGCCAGTCAGTTCTTCCTCTGTTTTCACTGTCTCTCAGGAATCCGGTACTCAACCATTCATATCTTTTTCCTTGTCCATCACCGGAGGCTAAATCCTTGGAATATACCACTCAAGGTAGTCCTCTTGACTTCCCCAAATCTGTACTGCACCAAGACACTTCCTCTGAGAGGTCCGGACCAATCTGTCGGACCTTGCCACATGCTCTGTTCTTCTTCACCGGACCACAACATTCTTTATTCTGACTTCCGGTAGAGACACATTATAACTTGCGGATATGTGGGATGACCTTTGTTGCCATCAATGACAACAACCATGAATCCATATAGTGTCTCTTGCCAACACTCTAATCATTATAGCATCACTATCATCATTCAAAACAATCCAATCATCAAAACAATCAACCCAGCAATAGCTACCATCAAAACCAAAGCACATCAAGCCAACCATCAAAACAAATCCTGTCAATCATCAGCATCAACACCAAAGAAAATCAACTCAAAGCACATCAATCCAACCATCAAAACAAATCCTATCAATTGTCAGCATCAACACCAAAGCAAATCAACTCAACCACATCAACTCCAATCAGAACAAATCCAATCACTTCAACAAATCAAAAGCAGCTCAATACACCACATATCATCACATCATCAACATTTCATCAAAACAATCTTCATCCATCATTTCATCATCCTCAAAATCATTCAAAGCAATGATCCAAGTGCAAGCCCATCCTTAATCCATACCAATCAAGTTAATCAATCAAGCCAAGTTATCCAAACGCAATCCATGGTCTTGATCCTAGCCTTGTTGTAAGCCAAATCAATCAGCCAATCAGCGAACCAACTCAGCAAACAACCTTGTGTTGATCTAGGGATATAGCTTTCCCCACAATGACAACACTCTCAACTATTATCAACAAAACAATAAGCAATTAATCATTGGTTTACAGCTTGACAGGGGCAATACCTTGTTTATTTTTGTATCATTTGTGCATGCTTGCTTGTGTGTGTTATCATTTTATTTTGCATTTGTATCAAATCAGTATCATTCCAACTAATATTCATTTCTTGTGTATGTTGGAATAGCTTTTTGCACTATCCTTTGCATCTAAGGTCATATTATACCTTTTGTGCATTAGGACTTCAATGCTCTAAGTTTACTTCCTCATATGTTAGACAAGGTTGTATTACGCTGGGGCACGAGACACATCGTCACCCTGATCCTTATACCTTGGTGCATAACGTCTAGTGCTATATCAAACATCATGGTTGCTCACATTCATTGCAGCATAACACATCATCATTTCTTCTATCCATTCCCTCATCTTTTGTGGCCAAGCCATTTTTTTTCAAGAGCATACCCGTGTTTGTCCAACCCACCTATCCTCTCGAGGGGGCATCAGCAACCTATCCTTTCTATCATCATCATTATCATCATCAGCATCCCTATCAATTACCCATACCTTAACTTCTTTGAAATGATGTTACTCGACATAAAGCTTATCATCTCGAACATCATCTCAAAGAGGGGCAAAATGTAGACACCCAAATTTGTGTATGTCTTACAACACCTTGTTAAAACATTATCCTAAACATCCTAAGCCATTTTTGTCCTAAATCCCACTCTTAATCCCATTTATCCATTAGCCAATTAATTAAATAAATTTTATTTATTTAATTAATATCCCATTCAATCCCATCCTTATCCCACTTAGCCAATTAATTAAATAAATTTTATTTATTTAATTAATTTCACATGGATAATCCCATTTATCCTATCCTCATCCCAATTAATTAAATAAATTTTATTTATTTAATTAATTTCCACATCATATCTTATCCCATCCTATTCATTTATCTAATTAATTAAATAAATTTTATTTATTTAATTAATATCCAACTCATATCACAACTAATTCAAATATTTTATTTGAATTAAACACTCATCTTTTATCACATTCCAACACTTGTCCAGTCAATCATGTGTTGTAATACAACTTTCATTTAAAATTCTTCACATGCACAACTAATGTGACCTAATTTTAGTATTTATCTACACAAGCACACCTAAGCCTTATCCTCCTTTGCCACATGTCACATGACTACAATTTCTTGATGTGTAAGGAAACTTAACTTAATCCTATCCATCCATTTCATCTAAAGCCCTAATTGATCCTAGCCATCCATTTGAATTAAGCCTTTCCTATAAATCAACCCCCTCATAAGCCATTAGCATGCATTGAGCCTCAAGTAACATTATTCTACCAAATTATCTAAAGCATGCATTGATCCTCAAGTATCCACATGCTGTTGAAATATCATTAGAGCCTTTGCATCCTTATCAACGTTATGCTGTAGAAGTGAGCACCCAACATTCTTTCAACAATAATCCTTCAAAATCTTGCATGCTCATGCGAGGTGGAGAAGAGCAATGGAGATAAATCGAGCATAGCGTGGAGATCGGTTTGCATTTACATTTGTTATTTTAATTTTCATGTTGTCTTGTGCTTCATTGTGCATTGCTAGGGTTTTTATCATTGCTATTTATTCATTTGCCCTGATTTGTAATTTTACCCTAACTACAATTCCATATTAACCCCATGAGAAAATATCTCATGTGGTAAGCAACATTCCAAAATAAACTACACATAACAAGAATGAAAGGGAGAATAATTGAGAAAGAGAGAGAGAGAGAGAGAGAGAGAGAGAGAGAGAGCAATATACCCTAGAAAAACCCTTCCAAGAAAAGCCTAGCCTCCAAATCATTGAAACCAATGTATTCCTATAAAGAAAATAGTCATAATTATTTTACCTACCAACAACACCTCTACATCACGTTCCTCACTTTTGAAATGCCCCCTTCGACTCCTCTTCCCTTCCCATACTCTACTTGTTGTAGGCTCTGCTAAGGTGTCCCTTGGTTCCCCTAAGGTTTCTTCGGGTGCATGTCTATAGTATGGCTCTCTTGATCACCGGATTGGTGGTGGTAATAGTTCTACTAGCTTTGTAGTTTCAGATCAGATCAATCCTTCTCCTATGTGCCGTGGGTGTTTGGGTAGATGTGGCTCTTTTTGGGCCCTATTTTTGAAAGTTGAAGGTGTGGATTCCCCTCATAGGCATCGATTTGTTGGCAACCATTGCAATGGAAGATCCTTCACAAATGCTATAGGTTTGCGGGTCCATGGCCATACCTCATAGAATGCCTTGTTTCCACCTCTGTCGTGTACAACCCCCCTCAATTGTGGTGTGTAGCCATGATGTGGAAGAAAATAAGGAGTTTTATCTACACCATGGGCAATAGTTTGTGGTCATCCTTGCCAGACCTTCAAAAATAGGTCTTGGATTCTTGGAAACCCTTGATGAAGGGTATGATTGAGCTCTTCCCTTTCTTCTAGGGGCTTCTTTGTAGTGACCTTTGCATCTCTGGAGGAGAGGGATATTGTGCTTAATAAAATGGTTTGGTTGTGGGGAGTGCACTACCTCTCCATCAAACCATGGTCTAGCTCCTTCAACCCACTTACCAAGCCACTCAACATCAGACCAATTTGAGTAAGGCTCTTGAATCTCTTGCTCTAGTTTTGGGAAGATTCATGCTACGAGGACATTGGTAAATCTATGGGCTACTTTTTGATGGTAGACTCCACAATCTCATTCATGGGGTACTCTACGCTGGCTCGTATCTTGGTTGACATTAACATCTCCAAACCTCTATTTGTAGAAGTTATTCTAAAGGTTAGGGAAAGGTCATGGACACAACAATTAGATTATGAGGGCCTCCCTTTTAGATAAAAATGGTGTTTTGCTACTGGTCACCTGGCTTCAGCTTGTCCTCTCTCTTAGTGCAAGAGTGCAGCTACATGGTGGAAGAATGTACTTGATGACCACTTGACCATTAGTGCTTCTAACCCTCTAGTGGATGATCCCTTGTAGAAGGATGTGTCCTCTCCGAATGATGTTTCCTCTTCGTTGATTTTCCCATGTCATATGGGCCCATGGGGGTGACGGAGGGTGTAAGTGATGCATTCCCCTCGATCCCTCCGAGGACGTATTTCCTAGAAATGGTTCATACAATTGTTGCCCCTTCCATCTTGGGTAGTGTGGAGCTCCCAGTTCTAGTTCAGTCTCTAGTTAACCTAGCTTCTTGCTCAGATCTATCCTTGCGTGATTTGTCTATGGTTGTGGCGTTTGTTGGGGACTCCCCCTTTCCCCTAGATCTGAGGATTTGGATTCATGGATGGTTGTTCAAACAAAGAAGAAAGGACCCCCCTTGCACCCTCAGGTTAAGGGAGTTAGATTTTCTAGGTCGGGATCTGGAGTCATCTAGATTTTGTTGTTCTATTTTGTTGCTTTGTAGTGGGGTTGCCTTTTTGTGTTGTTAGTCCCATACCTCATCGTAATTGTTCCATCTATCTTTTGTCTATTTTGTAAAAGGTTCTAGACCCTTTCAAAAACCTAGTTTTACCAATATCAAAAACAAACTAGTCATAATTTACAATATCAAGCTTCAAGCATTAATATAGAGGTCAACACTCTCAACCAAGGAGAAATCATGTAAGATGTGACCTTCTATAGCAGTGAGCAACAATTGTTATCCCCATGAGAGTGATCCAAAAACCAAATGAAAGCCAAGTGTCCCTCTCCATGCTTCTCAAGATCTCCTTAACAAGCAACTCAAGCTCAGCTCCAAGCTCTAAGATCCATTCAAAATGAACAAGTGATGAATGACTCCATCCCAATCCTCCTATTTATGGGCAAGAAAGCAACAAGCAAGAGAAAACTCACTAGAAGTTGTTGAGCCACCTTTACCACTATTATTTAATGCCTCAAATAAAAATAATCAATGCACTCAATGCACAAATAATTAATGTTCAAACATCTCCATGGTGGCACCTTTCCTCCTTTAAATTAAGTTGGCTTGCAACAATGCCACCAGCATTAAATACTTTTACAATATTGAATGCATTTTAGAATTAATGAGAAACATTAAATGCATTCTTGCAATGAGTCCAAGTAACCATGTGTTGACTAAACCATAACCCCCAATATGCCACCCACATGAAATACATTTGCAATGTCCCAACACTATCCTATCATATCCTATTGTTTTATCCCTATTAACAATAAAATAACAACTTTCATACAAAATGTTTATCTTATTTTTTCCCTTACTTATCACATCCTCTTAAGAGGGATAAAAAAATGACTCCTACAACTTGAAGTGTTCCCAAGTAGTGGATTTTGGAGTATTGGCCTCTCCTATTAGCAGGGTTAAAGTGATTCATCCTACAATTTGAAATGTTCCCCTGTAGTGAGGACAGCTAAAGATTGTGAACTTTAGTGAGAGCTTAGTGATTCAAGCAATCTCGGGATAGTTTGCAAGCGATTAACATAAATTCTTATGCTTGTGATTGTGATTTTGAATGAAAGTGCAGTGAGTGTTTTGTGTTAATTTTTATGTAGCTTGGACAGGTGTTCTAGTCTTGGGTGAAGATTACGAGGCTGGAAACATAGCTGGAATAATTATCTTCATACCTAGATAATTGATTTCTCAAGAGACTTCTAGATATTAGGGTTTAGAGTCTAATTAATCCTAGCCGTTGATTTAGATTAAATCATGGCCATTGGTTTTCAATGAGAGGATTATAAAAGAGGATCAATAGGCATTTGGAGAAGACAGATCCGAGAAGTATTTGCAGTGATAGCAAATAAATAAATTTGCAGCAATAGCAAATAAATAAATTTGCAGCAATAGCAAATAAATAAATTTGCAGCAATAGCAAATTGATTTGCAATGAGAGAAAGGGCGCAGTGATAGCGTTCGAGACAGCAGTAGTGGAATTTCTATAGGAGAAATTGGGAGAAGAATTTTCGGAGGAGAACATTGCCAGAGCTCTGCCAGTAAGAGGCAAGCAGTTTATGTATCTCTTGATTTGATTTAATAAAATTCCTCATCTGCAATACTGGTTTTCCCTTTGGGGTTTTTTCAGGGACAATTTGTCCAAAATATTGTGTTGATTTTATTTTTCTATCTCCGTGATTTTTTCGTGAAGTTGCAGCTGTGTTATTATTTGATATTTGCTATAAATCAATTATTTTTTCAGCAGCCAAATAATCTAACATAAGATAGGAAATTAATAATCAGTAGCTGCAATAGATTTTTCACATGGTATCAGAGCGGATCTGAGGGCAGAATAGGCACAGGGAGAAAGGAAAAATAATAAATAAAAAATCTAGGGTTTATAAAACCCAGTTTGACCTCTTCAAATTATTATTTTCTTTTGAGATGGCCTCAGCAGGTTTAAGAGATCAAGACAGATTGGATGAAGCCTCAAATTTTGGTGTCTGGAAAGCCAGAATTTCTTTATTGCTGGAAGAGAATGGTATCAAGGATTATGTGACCACTGTTGTACCTGTACCTATAGATGCAACACAGCTCTTAGCATATAAAAAGGAAGATGCCAAGGCAAGGAGGCTGATTCTTGACGTTGTTAAGGATCATATTGTTCCGCATATTGCAGAGTTAGATACAACAAAGACGATGTGGGACGCCATTATGAATCTGTACCAGAATGCTACTCTTAACTAGAAGCTGATTCTCAGAGAAAAGTTAAGGAATACCTAGATGAATAAGGGAGAAGACGTCACAAGTTACCTCACCAGACTTAGACTTGTCAATGATGAATTGGCAGCTGTTGGAGACAAACCAAAGGATGATGAGCTAGTACGAATAGCCCTGAATGGGTTTACTAAGTAGTGGGCTGTCTTTGTTCAAGTTATTAATGGATGAGACACTTTACCGAGTTGGGATCGACTATGGAGTGACTTCACTCAAGAGGAGCTTAGACTAAGTCTTGTCAGTGGAACCAGCAGTAATAGTCAGAAAAGTGAGGTGGAACAAGAAAACGTTGCCCTAGCAGGAAAAGGGAAAGCGAAGAAGGGGTCTGGCAAAGGATCAAATCCAAAAAGTGAGAAGAAGAAGGACTTGTCTAAGGTCAAATGCTATGGCTGTCACGAGTTCGGCCACTATGTCAGCGATTGCCCAGAAAGGAAGAAAAATGAAAAGAAAGGCAAGAAGCAGATGGTAGCTTCAGCAAGTGTAGATGAGCTTTCTAGTAGAATGGAGGATGAGTTTGCACTCATAGCTTGCCTGACTAGCTCAACCTCATAGGGTGTTTGGTATATAGACAGTGGGGCGTCATTTCATATGACAGGAGTTAGGGAGTACTTCTCCAGCTACAAGGAGGAGGACATCATATTCTAGATTCAGATGGGGAACAAGTCCAAGTGTAATCCAGTTGGGAGAGGGACTGTTCTATTTTAGAGGGAGAATGGCAAGCCTATTTCCATTCATGATGTGTTGTATGTGCTAGGCTTGGGCACGACTTTAATTTTTGTATCTGTCCTTTAGGATAAAGGCTACAATGTACTCTTTAGAGTGGCGCATGTTTTAATCAAGCATAAGGATTGGAAATCACCCATAGCTATTGGAGTTAGGAGCGGCCAACTTTATAGGTTGCAATTTGATACTCCTAAGGCACTAGTGAGCAGCAGTAATCCTAGAGATCAAGGAGAGCTATGGCATAGGAGGATGGGCCATATACATCATGGAGCACTTAAATTGCTTCGTGAGACAGTGACAGGTGTTCCAGACGTAAGCACAGAGCATGATGATGTATGTAAGGGATGTGTATTGGGGAAGTTTGTGAAAGCAACTTTTCCAAGGAGTGACACCAGATCCAAGGGGGTTCTTGATCTAGTACATTCAGATATATGTGGACCAATGTCAACGAAGTCTCTCAGAGGATATGAGTATTTTGTTACTTTTATTGATGATTTCTCCAGGAAGACCTAGATATACTTCTTGAAGACTAAGGATGAGGTCTTTAGTCACTTCCAGGAGTTCAAAGCTCTTGTGGAGAATTCGACAGGCAGGAAGGTAAAGGTTCTTCGGTCAGACAATGGAGGCGAGTACAAAGGGAAAGAGTTCCAGGAGTTCTGTACCAGGGAAGGAATCAAGAGAGAGTGGACCATTCCTTACAACCCACAACAGAATGGGGTTGCTGAGAGGAAGAATTGTTCTATATCGGAGGCAGCAAGGGCTATGTTGTATGACCAAGATATGCCATGTTACTTATGGGCAGAGGCATGCAGTACAGCAGTATACATACAGAATAGGGTTCCACATAAGGTATTGGGCAAGATGACACCAGAGGAGGCATTCTCAGGGAAGAAGCCAGTTGTCAGTCACTTCAGGATATTTGGGAGTTTAGCATTTTGTCACATTCCAGGGGCTACACATTCCAAGTTAGATCAGACTGCAGAGAGAGGGTACTTTGTGGGGTACAGCAAGACCTCAAAGGCATATTAGATATTTATTCCAGGGACCAGGAGGATTATAGTCAGGCGTGATGTCAAATTCATGGAGGACAAGGCATATAGGAGGTCCAGAGATTTGCCAGCAGATGATCAGAATGAGTAGCCAACAGAAGCTCCAAGGATTGTTCAACCAGAACAGGGGCAACGAAGCACGAGTACAGTTACTAGTACAAGCACAGGCTCAGGTGCTAAGAGTTTGCAGAGTATGGAACAACAGATATAGCAAATCCAAGAGATGCATCAAGAAGATATGGAGTTTGATATTTCATCCTCTATAGTTGACAGGAGGAACCGTGAGGTTCAATAGACACATAAGGATACTCAGGAGTTTGTGGGAGCTCCTAGGACGAGTAGTAGGCAATGGAAACAACCAGCCAGGTATAATGACTATGTGGCATTGGTTAGTCAATTGGTAGATAGTGAACCTTCCAGCTATCAGGAGGCTGCACGGCAATAGGTGTGGCAAGATGCGATGGTTGAGGAATATACCTCAATAATGCAGAATGATGTGTGGGAGGTTGTGCCTAGACCAACAGATAGGGCAATGGTTGGATCATGCTGGATCTATAAGATTAAGCATGGTGCAGATGGTAGCATCGAGAAATACAAGGCAAGGTTCGTGGCCAAGGGGTTCTCTCAAAAGGAGGGAATAGACTATGAGGAGACATTCGCTCCAGTGGCTAGGTATACTTCTATATGAGCTGTAATCTCACTTGCAGTGCATATGGGATGGCAGATCTATCAAATGGATGTCAAGACGGCATTTCTTAATGGTGAATTGTTAGAGGAGGTATACATAGAACAACTAGAGGGCTTTATAGCACACAGCAGCAAAACCCACGTGTGCAGATTGGAGAAAGCTTTGTATGGACTCAAGCAGGCTCCCAGGGCGTGGTATGAGTGCATTGATAGATATTTGCAGGGAATAGGCTTTGTGAAGAGTGAGGCAGATGCTAACCTCTACTACTTGGTGGTTGGGGGTGAAATTCTCATTCTTGTTCTATATATGGACGACTTGTTTTTAACAGGTTCACTGGGGCTTATAGACGAGTGCAAGAGGGACCTTGCAGCAGAGTTCAAGATGAAGGATTTGGGGCTTATGCACTACTTTCTAGGCATGGAAGTGTGGCAAACAGATGGAGAGATTTTCCTTGGACAAGGGAAATACTGCATTGAAATCTTGAAGAGGTTTGAGATGCAAGATTGTAGAGCCATGTCTACACCTATGATCACAAATTGGAAGAAGGTAGATGCATCCAAGGAAAAGGATGTAGACCCCACCATATACAAGATATTGATTGGATCTCTCATGTATTTGGTCAACACTAGGCCAAATATATCCTTTGCAGTAAACTCTCTTAGCCAGTTCATGGTTGAGCTGAAGAGAGTGCATTGGATAGCGGCAAAGCATGTATTGTAGTATTTGCGTGGTACAATCGAGTATGGGATCAAATATGCTCGAGGTGATGGTATCAAGTTGATAGGCTATACTGATGCAGATTGGGCAGGTAGTGCAGTGGACAGGAAAAGCACTTTAGGGTGCTGCTTTAGTTTGGGATCAGGAGTTGTCTCTTGGTACAGCAGGAAGCAAAAGTCCATGGCTCTGAGTTCTGCAGAAGTAGAATACATAGCAGCTAGCATGGCAACATGTGAGGCTATATGGCTTCGGAAGTTGCTGGTAGCCTTGTTTGGTCAGAGGGTTGAGACTACAGTGATACACTGTGACAATCAGAGTTGCATCAGATTATCAAAGAATCTAGTGTTTCATGATAGGTCTAAGCATATAGACATCAGATATCATTTCATTAGGGATTGTGTACAGTGGAGGATTGTTCAGCTACAGTATATACCTACAGATCAGCAGGTAGCAGACATTTTGACAAAGGCATTGGGGAAGGCAAAATTCATCTTCTTCAGAGATAAGTTGGGTGTTATGCAGAACACCTTCCTCGCTAAGAGGGAGTGTTAATTTTTATGTAGCTTGGACAGGTGTTCTAGTCTCGAGTGAAGATTACGAGGCTGGAAACATAGCTGGAATAATTATCTTCATACCTAGATAATTGATTTCTCGAGAGACTTCTAGATATTAGGGTTTAGAGTCTAATTAATCCTAGCCGTTGATTTAGATTAAATCATGGCCATTGGTTTTCAATGAGAGGATTATAAAAGAGGATCAATAGGCATTTGGAGAAGACAGATCCGAGAAGTATTTGCAGTGATAGCAAATAAATAAATTTGCAGCAATAGCAAATTGATTTGCAGTGAGAGCAAGGGCGCAGCGATAGCGTTCGAGACAGCAGTAGTGGAATTTCTATAGGAGAAATTGGGAGAAGAATTTCTGGAGGAGAACATTGCCAAAGCTCTGCCAGTAAGAGGCAAGTAGTTTATGTATCTCTTGATTTGATTTAATAAAATTCCTCATCTGCAGTACTAGTTTTCCCTTTGGGGTTTTTCCAGGGACAATTTGTCCAAAATACTGTGTTGATTTTATTTTTCTGTCGCCGTGATTTTTTCGTGAAGTTGCAGCTGTGTTATTATTTGATATTTGCTATAAATCAATTATTTTTTTGGCAGCCAAATAATCTAACATAAGATAGGAAATTAATAATCAGTAGCTGCAATAGATTTTTCACATTTTGAGTATTGATTCAAGCAATCTTGGGTTAATTTGCAAGTGATAACCCAAAATATTCTGCCGGAGGTTGTGAATTTGAATGAAAATGCAGCAAGTGTTTCTAGTAGCAACCTAGAGCAGTGTCAAAATCATGTGGCCCATGCTTGAGTACAACCGATCCTTAAATCTCACCAACTCATACTTTCAATTCCCATTTTTAGGTTTATAAAAGTCCAACCTGTTTCAGATGAAGTTACACTATAAGCCGACATCAATAATCAATTGTGTTGAAGCTAGTCATGTCATACCAACCATTGATTTTCTAGAAGAAGATTACAGTCAAAATCTGATTTGAAAATTCCCTCAAGTAGAAATCAGAGAGAGACATCACAGTACGACATGCAGAAAAATCTCTTCTGTTGAATAGTCTTTACATATGAAAGAAGAGCGAGAAAAACACAGCTCTAGTCACTCTGCATTTAGCAAACTAAATTTTAGTGGTGCTGATCAATATCAACTTTGCCATGGGAACATGGGCGCTCGCTCTGGCTCATTCTCACCATTGAAACTTCACATTTATAGCTAAAATAGAGTTCCTGAGATTGATCAAGATAAATTTACTATACAACAAAGTCATAATGGCACCGTAGATTTAAAAACAAAGATAAGAATTATTAAATTAATACAAAAGTTTATTTATTTATATAGTTTTTGAATAATGACTTTATTAATTTTTATATACTAAAAAGAGAAAACTATATTATTCACAAAGAAAGGGGTAGGTCATAGAAGACATATCTTCAAAGTTTAAGCGGGGCCCAACCCAAAGAACAAGATGAGAAAACAAAACAAAGTCTAACAGGGCCAAACGACAACAAAGATGCTAGGCAACGAGAGCTATAGAATTAAGGTGAGGATCATGGTCATCTAGTTTGCCCTGTACATTAGTAGGGATGGAACCATCATCAATTAGTTCCCAACTAGTGAGAGCACTCTCTTCTTCTTGGTCTTCATCTACATGTTGAACTTGAACATGAGAGATGGCCAGATCTAAGTGAGGAAGAAACTTGTTGAAATCTAGCCAGTTAGGAGCACCATGGACCTATGTGAAGAGGTCGATGGCAGTTGAGAAGACTAAAACCAGCCACGGGTAGCATGATCCTTGGCTCTTTTCAGAGATTGAGAGCCATGTGATTGGAAGCCATGATCCTTATGGGGACTATAATTGTGAAATGGTGTATCACAATACCATTTCTAATCCTTCCACCAAGACTTGAAAGACCTAACCCCAATTTTGTGAACCATATGGGGAGGAATGGCATCAATATCTATTAAGTATGTCTCTTAATCCTAGTTAGTAAACTAAAATTTCAACTTAGCTTCAGGCCAAGTCAAAAAATTCTTGGTGGCTTTGTTGAAAAGATCTGGTAATATTTTAATTCCTCTATTATAAAACCTCAAAGCTCAAATTCAAGGAGCTTTACTATAAGGAAGCTAGGTAGTGGAACAACTTCCTACACTAATCTTGATAGGAGGATTATATAAAACTTTTCAAATCTTTACACCAATTATAGAAACCATACAAAAATAAACATAAGTAGAAGTCATACCACAACATAGTGATTTATATGGATAAAATCTTTTTGGGATCTAAAAACCCCACACTCCAAAAGCAACCCCATATATTATTAAGAAATCTTAACAATATTACAATATACTTGTAGAGAAAGATTTCATAGGAGTATCACCAATCAGAGATTTGGAGGCAATTTAACATCTATGAAACTCTCACACATACAACCTCCATCTCAAGCACCTAATATATAGGAGATACAATACATGAAACCATTAAATGGTAATTATCAAACTATGAGCCAAAACCAACCAAAAGTGGTACCTAAATCCTTAGGGTTCCATTATCTCCAATCAAATATGCCTTATGATGTGTTATGCCATGCATCATAAGTTGGTCAACATGTGTAACTCCCCCTTATAGCTCTTTTCTGTGTCCAAAATATTTTTATATTTGTATATTGAAAATTTTGGATAAATGAAAATGATAAAACAATACAATGCATTACCTTGACCCAAACCTTCAATACCTCAGATAGATGTGAATGTTGGATGCATGCAAGATTGATTGATTGATTTGATATGTTGGTTGCTCAATTTGGCAGCATAACGATAAGATAGGATGAAGATGATAGATAGAAGATAATGGATGAAAGATAATGGATGATAGATGAAAGATTGTAGAGAAATTTTGGTAGCATAAGGATACATGAAAGATGGATCCCCTCAAAATGGCTTATGAGGGGGTTGATTTATAAGAGATGGCTGATTTGAATGGATGGTTGAGATTAAAAGGCTAAATGATTGATGTGGATGGCTAGGATTGATTAGTTATTCCCACTCTTCAAGGAAGTTGTAGTCATGTGACAAGTGTAATGAATAGGATAAGGCTCATGTGTGACCATGTACACAAAAATATCTATTTAATAAGTTTATGTGTGATTGTGTACACAAAAAGGATATTAAATGAAAAATGTACTACCACACATGATTAAATTGAGAGATGGACAAGTGTTGCAATGTGGTGAGAGGTGAGGACTTAATCCAAATATTTTATTTGAATTAGTTGGGATATTAGTTGGAAAATTAATTAATTAAATAAGATTTATTTAATTAATTGGAAAGTGGGATAAGAAATGTGAAATTAATTAAATAAATAAAATTTATTTAATTAATTGGCTAAATGGGATTAGGATGGGATTAAGAGTGGGATTATTATGTGAAATTAATTAAATAAATAAAATTTATTTAATTAATTGGCTTAATGGGATAAGGATGGAATTAAGAATGGGATTAGGACAAAATGCTACATGATGTCTTAATAATGTTTTAACTAGGTGTTGCAAGATATGGATATTTTTGGGACAAATTTAGGTGTCTACATTTTGCCTCTCTTTGAGATGATGTTCAAGATGATAAGATTTGTGTCTAGTAACATCATTTCAAAGAAGCTAAGGTATGGATAGAGGAAATAGATAGTGATGGATGGATAGGATGCGGAAAAGATAGGATAATGATGAAAAGATAGGATGATGATCTAGAAGGATAGGATGAGGATGATGATGGATAAGATAATGATGCCCCCTAGAAAGAATAGGCGGGTTGGACAAACACGGGTAGGCTCACAAAAGATGAAAGGGATTGGCTAAGAAAGAAAGATAAGAGAATGGATAGAAGAAATGAATGATGCATTATGTTGCAATGAAAGTGGGCAACCATGGTGTTTGATATAGCACTAGACATTATGCACCAAGGTATAAGGACTAGAGTGACAATGTGTCTTGTGCACTAGCGTAATACAACCTTGTCTAATGTATGAGGAAGAAAACATAGAGCATTAAAGTCCTAATGCACAAAAGATATGATATGACCTTAGATGCAAAGGATAGTACAAAAAGTTATTCCAACATACACAAGATATGAATATTAGCTGGAAAGATATGGATGTGATTCAAATGAAAGATAAAATGATAACACACACAAGCAAGCATGCACAAATGATACAAAAATAAACAAGGTATTTCCCCTGTCAAACTGTATACAAATGATTGATTGTTTGATTGATGATGATGATAGTGTTGTCATGGTGGGGAACGATATATCCCTAGATCAACACAAGGATGTGGGAATGATATATCCCATTGATGATGATGATGATTGATTGATTTGGTTTACAACAAGATTAGGATCAAGACCATTGATTGCAATTGGATAATTTGACAAGATTGATTGACTTGATTGGTATGGATTAATGATGATTTGCATTTGGATCATTGCTTGATTTTTTTTTTGAATTGATTTTGAATGATTGGATGAATGGAAGAATTGATTTGATTGGAGTGATTGAATGAGTTGGATGAATTGATTGATGAATTTGATGGATTGATTGGAAGAATTGATGGATTGGATTGATTTGATTTGAATGAATGTGATTTGATTGGAAGAATTGATTTTAAAGAAGTTGTTTATTGATGATGTGGAAGATAGATGATAGAAGAAAAATGAGAGATCATGGATAAAGATGATGATTGGTGAAGATTAGAAGGAAAATGAAAGATGGAAGAGGTCTATCACCTATGCCTGAATCTGAGTACTTCCTTCGTATCCTAGATTGCCTACATACCTTGTATCCACGAGATCAAGGCACTTAACGATAAAGATGAGATGTAGTTTTGATTTGTGTTTTATTGATGGTGATGATGATGGAGATGGATGGATTAATCAGGTTATGGATTGATTGGGATTGACTGGATGGATGTGATTGACTGGATGTTTGATGATATATGATGTTATTGATGAGATAATATGGATTGGATTGATATGATTTTGATTGAATGATAGATTGGCTTGATTTGATGATTTGATTGGATTTGTTGTTATGGATTTGATGTGATAGGTTGTTTGATGATGATTGATCTTATTGCTTGGATTTTTGTGGGCTATTTGATTTTTTTTTGTATTTTTGGGAATATTTGATTTTTTTTCAAATTTTTGGGAATATTTAAATTTTTTTGAATTTTTGGAATGTTTTTATTTTTTTAGATTTTTGAAAATATTTTGAAGGTCAATGGATTTACAATTTGGGTAGTCTTAGTGCTAGATACCAATGACAAGGGAAAACCAAGTCTAGGTGCAAGGATGGAGGTAGGATTGGATGAATACTAGGATGGGTGATAGTGAATGGGATGGAAGGCTCATGATAGATGGATGAGATGAAAAGGTTAGGTTATAGAATGGAAAGCTCATGATAAATGGATAGATACAAGGATAGGCTATAGTGGAATGGATGTATGCCTCATAATAGAGCTAGGATGTTATCTCCAAAGACTATGTCACATGAGAATAATATGCCCCATTCTAGGTGGTAGACTTAGAATTTTACATGACAAAACTTATGATGAAAGTATGATATGATGGATTGAATGGAAAGGATGAGGTATTTCAAGAGATATCCAAAGCATATTTCAACATTTTGCCCTCATATCTTCATCAAGATCAAAAGGAAGAAGGGAGGATGAATGGGCTCAATATGATAGGTATGTGGTTGTAATAGATAAGGATGGTAGGATGGTATGAAAATAGTATGATGGGATGAAAAATGATAGGTTGGAAATGATAAGATGGATGAGACAACGTGCTCCCAAGTGTAAGTGACATAGAAGATCAACCTACACATGACACCTATTTGCCAGGTTTTCATCATGGTACTTATCCAAGGCACCTATTTACCAGGTTTTCACTATTGGACGAAGGGAACTCTCTTTACTATTTTGATTTTTCTTCTTTTTCTTTTTCTTTTTTCTTTTTTTGTTGGTATAGCATGACAATTACACATAGTGCCTGTGAGCAGGTTTTCACCATGGTAATGGATAGGAGGGACTCAAGTGTCTAGTTCCATGAAAAGTGATATTGTCCCACTAGAGAGTGATGTCGCATGGGCCATGTCAAATGTGCTCATAGATGTTGGTAGAGGATTTCATAAAAGAGAGATGGAGTAGGTAGATAGTAGATTATGAAAGGATGGATGGATGGATTATGGAGGAAAGGATGGTGGATTATGGATGGAAGGATAGGGGATAGTGGATGAAGAACTTATGCAAAAGAATGGACCATAGGAAGGTGATGGGTGAGATATGTAGGATAGTAGTTGAATGATGGGGTGATGGAAGTATGTGGAATTGCAGAATGGAAGGGAACCATGACCAACGGTTGCACACACCATGATAAACATTGAAGCTTTTGATGGGATGGTAGTGTAGGAAGCAATGGAGATGTTTTCTTAGGGGATGGGTGATGTAGTGATTTTGGGACCCACATAGACTTAGTATTTTTATGATTTTTGCTTGACTTGTGGGAATTTTGAAATTTTTGAATGAAATGATGATTTTGAATGGAAGGGGATGGTTGGCATTTTTGAGATGTGGATGCTCCATTTGACTTGATTGCTTTTTTCTTAGGGACCCAAACCATTTTACTTTTGGACTTGGATAGCTTTTTGAATGGGTTTTGCTTTGAATTTTCGTATTGATGCCCTAAGGCATGAGGATATTTAGGATTTTTGGCTTTATAGGTAGAGACATCCAAATGTTTATTTTGGAATCCCATGGAA
The DNA here is from genome assembly GCA_027924645.1 of Cunninghamia lanceolata. Lineage (NCBI taxonomy): Eukaryota > Viridiplantae > Streptophyta > Pinopsida > Cupressales > Cupressaceae > Cunninghamia > Cunninghamia lanceolata. The sequence continues at coordinate 4,143,818 of BSBN01001020.1, read as the reverse complement.
TGGGTGGAAGCAGGGTTGGTGGAAGCTGTATGTTTAGACAATGTGTGCATTTGTTGGTCATGATTATGATTTTTAGGGGACTTATGGATAAGTGGTTAATTAGGTGTTGGTAGAAGTGGAGGAAAAGTGGATGGAGGGATAGTAGGAGTTGGAAGGAGTGGAGGTAAATTAGATGGTGGAAGGTATATGGTCACATGCTTTTGACATTTGTAGGATGATGAAGGTGGAATAACAACATATGTTTTGGGAACATGATGTGGTTTATGATGGAAAGTGGAAATAGGATGCATGGAGGAAGTACCAACATCTTTAGATTGCTTACCTTGGAGTGTGTATCCAAGGCCATATGAGCGTGGAGGGACCCTAACATGGATTGGCTCCAAAATACCTTGTTCATAAAGGCCTAAGCCTTTGCCTTGATAGTTCACGTTTTGGAGGATGCGATGGACTATGGGACTAGGTGTAGTTTGAACACTAGACTTGAGTTCTTTATTATGGGATGGAGAAAGTGAGGTGGAGGACAAAGGTTGTTGTTGTCCTAAGGAGGAATATTCATGGATAAGGGTGGTAAGACCAAGTGGATATGATGGTGGATTTGCAACATGGTCGATGGTAGTGGATGTGGAAGGATCATTAGGATCTTGATTATCATTATGTTCATTAAGATCCAAATTATTGATTTGATCTTCTATGCTTTCTTGGAAGGCAAGTGTCTCATCATGGGAAGTGGAAGTTTGCTCATTATGGATAGGACTAGATGAAGGATGGATATGAGAAATTTGGATGTCTTGCTCATGGATAGGTATAGGATTATGGATAGGAACAAGGTTCTCATGGATAGGTTCTTCATCATGGCTATCATATTGATCATGGATTGCATAAATTTTGGCTAAAAGGATCATCATGGTTTTCATGATCATAGATAGAACCTTGATCATAATTGTGAGCATACATAGGATTAAGTGGGCTATGAATGGGATAAATTTTCTCATGAATAGGGTCATGATCATAGATAAGACCTTGATCATATACAATAGATGGGTCATGGATTAGTTGAACTTGGAAGTGCTTTGATCTTGATTAGGACTAGGGTTTGATGTGTCCACATGCTTTGGATTATATTCTTGACATAGCTCTTGATTTGTCTGAATGGAAGGGGATGACTCTTGGATAAGTTCTTGGATAGGATTGACATGCTCCTGATGGTTATGGATATGAGGACATGATGGGTCTTGACTTGGGTTCATGATAGGAAGCTCTTGAATAGGCTTGATGGATTTTGGGTCACATGATGGGATTATAGGATTGGACATGTTAATGGAGGGCTCTTGGATAGGCTCTAGGATAAGTGGACTATGTGAAGGGGTTGTAGGATTAGACATGACCTTGGGAAGTTCTTTGGCAGGCTCATGAATGTGTGTTTGACATAGGGATAATTTATTCCTTGCTACTAGCCATTGGATCACATCCTTTGCAAGTGTATGGGCGGATGGGGAATATAGGGGATGAATGGTAAGGGTAGATGGGGTTGTAAGATTAGGATTAGGATTTTGTTTGGATGGAGGGATAATGGGATTGGATGGATTAGGACTTGGATTAGATGGAGGGATAATGGGATTGAATGGATAATCTTTTAGGTTCTTGACCAATCTTTTAAATTTTGTACAAGTTGATATGGCATGGCCCTTACACCTATGGTATGTACAATATTCGTCATCATTATACCAAGGAGGTTTAAAGTGGATTTCTTCAAAGGGTACTATCAATGGGAGCTCAATCAAATTCGCTTGGACCAATTTTTTCAAAAGTACCTCCATGAAATCTTTTAATGAAGGATTAATGGAACATGGGGATGAAGGTGATGAAGGTTGATGGACCAATGGCCTAGGATTGGAATCACATGAAGGTGTTGGGATTGGACTAGTAGGATCATGTGTTGGCATGTGATTGGATGGTGGAGGCCACTCTAGATTGGTATCTCCCTTGTCAAAGGTAGTTAAGTCTTGCATATGATAACTTGGGCTTTGATTTATGTACAAGGGGCCACTTGGACTTGCATGTGCTTCTTGTTGCAAAGGTGGACTTAGGTCTATCAACGATGATTCTTGTGAGGACACTTGGTTGTCTTTTGGATGGGTTTGGTGGTGTGTTGGAATGGTAGAATGAGGAATTGGATAATGTTGGGGTGGATGTTGATAGGTTGATGTGGCATAGGTTGATGAGGAATTGTCACGATAAGTAGATGGATTAGGTTGGATGAATGACACATAGGATTGATGTGGAATTTGTTGAGGTTGGGATGGTCTTTGGGCTTGTTGTTGTGGTATGAGTTGTTTTTGTTGACGAATGTATTGATGTGATGATGGTGATGGAGGTGTTGAATAGGATAATGGTTATTGAGGTATGGATAAGGGTTGACATTGGAAAAGGTGTGATAGGTTGATGAAGGATTGATGTGACATGTGGATGGATAAGGTTGATATGATGATGTAGGAGGTGATGACATGTAAGGTTGTTGAATGGATAAAGGATGATGTTCTTGTTGGATTTGACAAGTGGCTATGAGGTGTTGGGCTTGTGCTATGAGTTGTTGCATTTGAGGTGATTGGCTTGTTTGAAGTTGTTGGATGATATCATGGACCGTTTGAATGGTTTTTTGGTTTAGAGATTTTGGTGTTTGGTGAAGTATGTGAATGAGTTATTGTGCCAGGTCTTCTAATGTTGGCATGGTGTCACAATGTGTTTAAGGATTAAGACCTTTTGGCAAGTGCTTGATTATGATTTTGATGATGATGTGGATGTGATTAGGATAGTGAATGCTTGGATTATTAGGATGAAGGTGACTAGGATGAGGGTGATTTGGATGGAATGTGTATGGATGTGCCTAGGATATGTTTAGGATGAAATTGATTTGGGTATGATTAGGATATGATGTGTAAGGACAAGATTGGATGATGTGGATGAAATTTAGTTGGATATGATGTGTAGGATGACTTGTTTATGTATTTGGTGTTTATAGCTTGATTTGGCAATGTTAAAACAAATGATTATGCATATACACACATGAATCACTCATGCAAGACACATAAGAAAGTTTAGATTTGAAATTTGAAGAATGTGATGATTAAACAAACACACTTGAAGACACATCAATAAGCCCTAAGACTAGTCAAGTGGGTATGGCCAATTAGGTCTTAGGCTAGATTGCACAAGGTCGACTAGGGGTGCAATGAAAGTGAAATCTTACAACACAACCAGGAAAAAGGGGTAACCCACCCTTCACCTTCACTTCCCAAAGGTATAAAGTTCTTTGGGGCTTAGCCAAGAGTGACAAGATTTTAACTCCCAAAGGAGGGTGTCTTTCGATTCAGCCTCGATTGAGGTCATCCCTTAGAGTGGTGTGTATCCAAGCAAGCCTCCTAGGTAGGGTAAACACAAGCAAACCAAGTGAGCTGTCACTTGATTCACACTCACAGTTGTTAATTGACCCTTTAGAAAATGAAATGTGAGGAAAACATTTCAAGCACTTGTTCTTTTTAAATCCAAATCCAAATGTGTAGGAAGACACTTGTTCATTTTAGCCTGATTTCAATGATGTGATTGCAAGCAAGTTGTTCGTTTTAAGCCCAAAATCCAAATGTGAGAGCAAATAATGATCAAGAGATGAAAGATGGAATGTGTGCACCTAATTATTTTCACTTTCCAAGTTGCATTTGTGACTGATCCAAATGTTTCTCCAGCTCCTTTGATTCACCTACAAGTCACAAAATTGAAAAATGACCAAGTAAACTTGCACATGAAAGTGATATGCAAAAAATGAAGAATCTAATAAAATATGATGAAGCTGAGATGATACAAAAAAATAGATTGCATAAACACATTCTTCAGGTAATTCTATGCACTTTTTAAAAAAAAATTGTTGAAAAAGGATAAAAAATGCAAAAGTTATGCTCAAATGAAGTTTTCAATGAAAGAGTGTCAAGATTGAAAAATAAACCCTACAAAAAATCAGCAAATAATGTCATCCAATAGTAAAATAGATATGGCCATGAGATCTCTTATGACTTTATAATCAATATCAAAATTTTTTTTTACTCAAATTGGACTCCATATGCGAAAGTTATGTCATAAACTAGGGTTTGAAAAAAAAAAAATTTGAGAAAAAATCCATTTGTACCATAGATAATGGATGATAGATGAAAGATTGTAGATAAATTTTGGTAGCATAAGGATGCATGAAAGATGGATCCCCTCAAAATGTCTTATGAGGGGGTTGATTTATAGGAGATGGCTGATTTGAATGGATGGTTAAGATTAAAAGGCTAAATGATTGATGTGGATTGCTAGGATTGATTAGTTATTCCCACTCTTCAAGGAAGTTGTAGTCATGTGACAAGTGTAATGAATAGGATAAGGCTTATGTGTGACCGTGTACACAAAAACATTTATTTAATAAGTTTATGTGTGATTGTGTATACAAAAAGGATATTAAATGAAAAATGTACTACCACACATGATTAAATTGAGAGATGGACAAGTGTTGCAATGTGGTGAGAGGTGAGGACTTAATCCAAATATTTTATTTGAATTGGTTGGTATATTAGTTGGAAAATTAATTAAATAAATAAGATTTATTTAATTAATTGGAAAGTGGGATAAGGAATGTGAAATTAATTAAATAAATAAAATTTATTTAATTAATTGGCTAAATGGAATTATGATGGGATTAAGAGTGGGATTATTATGTGAAATTAATTAATTAAATAAAATTTATTTAATTAATTGGCTTAATGGGATAAGGATGGGATTAAGAATGGGATTAGGACAAAATGCTACATGATGTCTTAATAATGTTTTAACTAGGTGTTGCAAGACATGGACATTTTTAGGACAAATTTGGGTGTCTACAATATTTCCAATACAGGAGGCCTGTAATGTCCCCTTTTGGGATATACCTAATTTCTTGGCCTACAAACAATAATAACTACCAGAAAAAGACATTAGAAATATTAAAGATCAATAAATTATGATAATATTTAGTTCATGGCATCATTCATACTAAATTAATCTATCATAGCATAATTAATATTGAGATCAATACTTCATAACATAATTAATAGTTGGTTCAATCCATCATAACACAATCCCTCAAGCCAATCACATAGTGAATTCCTTAGGAATACTTGCAAGTAGCAATATCAAGGTGGGTCATCCTTAATATTTCTAAAAGCATGTAAGGGGGCCATCCGCCTTGCAGCTCCCAGTCCACCTTGGAGGACCATCCTCCTTGATCAAGATCAAGAAGGCCATCCTCTTTGATTAAGCTCAAAAGCATGGAAGGGCCGTCCTTCTCATCTCTTGGCCAACTTGATGAGAGCATGAGAGTGCCATCCTCTTCATCTCTTGTGAACTTGGAAGGGCCATTCTTCCTACTTGCAAACATCTCCCTAAATTCAAAATTGATTGTTTGTGAATTTGTTAGATGGTTGATACAGTGTACCTCTTGATGGATTTCAAGTTTAGTTCATGGATTGCAATATATCCTTCTTTATTGTTAACACTTGTTGTATAGTAGATATATATATATGACTTGATATATTTCCTTTTGCTTGATCCTTATATCACTTTCTTCCATTGAAGATAGCTTGCCTCCTTATTTTATATCTCTTACTGGAAAGAGTCAAAACTGATTGTTTGTGAATTTGTTAGATGGTTGATACAATGTACCTCTTAATGGATTTCAAGTTTAGTTCAAGGATTGCAATATATCCTTGTTTTATATTAACACTTGTTGTATAGCATATATATATATATATATATATATATATATATATATATATATATGACTTGATATATTTCCTTTTGCTTGATCCTTATATCACTTTCTTCCATTGAAGATAGCTTGCCTCCTTATTTTATATCTCTTATTAGAAAGAGTCACAACATTCCATAAGTGGTTTCCTTTATAGAAGGGTCACATCTCTTAATATACATCTACTATAATATTTACTTGGAATATTTCATATTCTTTATTTATTTATGCTTCCCTTATAATTGTTGCTCTTCATGTTTAATAATTACTACCTGTACATTACTTCCTTTCATCGCTTGCCCTTAGCATGCTTTACATTGGGTGATTTATATGTATAAATATGTCTCTTTATCAAGAGGAGTGACTCCTCCAAATGGGACAACTTGTTCAAGAGGAGGTCAGCCACTTATTTGTTTATATTTGATTTATTCTAATCCTCCTGTAATAGGTGACTATTCCAATAAGTCGGCCTTAACAAATATTTACTTGACTTTACTTTCCTCAATTCTATGAGGTACCAGTTTAGAGAGGAATCAACCAACATTAAGATATGAAATAAATATGGTTCATCAATTCTGTTTTGTAAATCATCAACCATTGACCCTCTCGCAATAGCATGTACACTATTTAGATCATCAATCTTTTCAATATGACTGACTTGCATGACTATAGAAGGCATCTCATCTCCTTTATGCCAATTTTTCTCAACCTAATGAATAGCATCACCACTCATTATACTCTCACCATTTGATAGTCTAACCTGAGTATAGACAGTTGTTTCCATTATTACATTTTCTTCACTCTTGTCAGTAGTTTGTTGTTTCAAATGCACGGAGGAACACCAAGCACAAGTTCTACAAAGGTGGCTCAAATCCTCATTACCTTATCTGATTGGTGGCATCTTTGGAAGCTTTGTGTGGAACTTTATTACTTTCAATTGAAGATACGGTTATTGGTGTAATGTCCCCGTAATGTCCTTTTAGCAACAACATATTTTGAGAAAGGGATATTTCAAGGCCTAATTTCTAGAGGCCATAATTTTTGATCTGGGAAGCCAAATGGGTTCATTTTTTTAAATCGTAGAGCTTGAAGAGATCTACACACCAGACACCCCTACAAGAAGTATCAAACAATGTAGAATAATTATTTTGGCCAAAAGCCAACTCTATATCCTAGATATTAAGTTTATGCAAAGTATAACCAAAAAGCACACTTTTTGTAATTGCAAGGTTGAGACACCTTTCCTAACATTCTCCCACTTGTTGAACACTTTGCAAGAGAAAAGGGAGTATCAACACCATGATTTAATTGCTAGGGACCGGGAGGCCCATAGACTCTAAACAACATCTAAACTTCTTTGTACTCACAGGCTTAGTTAATGAATCTACAACATTCATCAAAGTCTCTACCTTAACTAGCTTCACCCTGCCATCCTCAACCATATCTCTAAAAAATGATATTATACATCAATGCGCTTGGTCCTGGCATGAAATGTCAGGTTCTTGTTAATATGTGGTGATTGTTCATGTTGCAAGTGTTGCAAGTACACAACAAGATAAATTTTGGTGACTTTGTCAACCGTAGTTTCCTCCCAAAATAATTAATAGGGGAGTGCAGGGGGTAGAGCCCCTCTTGTAGGGCTCAGGGGTTTATCCCCCTGGTGGGAGCCCAAGGGCAGAGCCCATGATGGGGGTCTAGGGACAACGCCCCAAGCAGGGGTTGCTAGGGGTAGCACCCCTAGAGCAAAGTTTGGCCTATATTTAATAAAGGAGTCAGCAATTAGTTTATTATTGGTCAACATGTAAAAATTGACTTTTGCTAATCGCCAAAGAGACTTGATAAATAGTGGTTGGAGAAGGTAAAAAGTCAAGAGGCACAAATGAGATTGCAATGCATTTCATGTAGCATAGCAGTAATATTGAGCTATGAAGATTGCTGGTTGTAATTAGTTTGTTTTGCTAGATAATAAAATATTAGATGGTTGTTTTATGGATGTAGCCCACATTAGGTGAACCATGTTAAATCTATGTGTTCATTTGTGTTATTCTTCATTGTTATTTCTATATATTGTAATCTGCATATAATTGTGTAATGTGTATTGCTCTGGTCTACCTAACATAATCCTAATAGTTCTTAGCTAGCGAGATCAGACTCTGACTATCATAATAAACTTCCATTGCACCCTTTTTATTCCAATGTCTAAACACAACCTCTTAAGCCAAATGACTTCTTTACTAGCATGAGTAGCTTCTATATACTCATCCTTAGTAGTGGACAAAGCAACTACAACTTGATATTTATCCAATTAATTGTACCACTAAATAAAGTAAACACATAAGTACTAGTTGATCTCCTACTATCAACATCACTTGTCTAGTCTAAATCCACATAACCATGAATATCAAAGGAATTCCCATGTCCCATCAAATTACCATGATACTTTGGGGCACCCCACAAATATCTAAAGACTCTTTTAATTATTGCAAGTATGTGCCTAATCAGTGTTGTCATTGGTGTCAACTATGTTCTATTCTATTACTTGTTTAGAAGCCTTGTGTGTTGAGGATATTGAGAAAATTGGCCTCTTCGGAAGAATCAAGTGAGTTACAGTGAAGTGCAGTATAGACAAAGAGTTGTATGCTAAAGAGTAGTCCAGTAGACTGCTCCACATCTCTTGCTGGATGAAGATCTTGGTTTGCAGATTGGAAGTTATTTAAAGGGATGTCTAAAGATACTAAATCCTAAGTTTAAGCCTCTGATATGAAGTATTGAGAGAGTGGCTTTCACTAGAGTAAAACCTTCTTTTTCTGATTATTCTCTAGTGATAGGGAGAAAGTGTTTTGGTCCACATTCCTCTGCAATAAAGTATTTTTCTATGTGGTTCTAGAGGGAAGTCTGGGATGATGATAAGTACCTACAATTGCAATGGTTCATGATTTGGTGGTTTGCAAGCTATCTTTCTTTCATGTCAGTTGAAGATAGTGAAGTTCATGTGTTTTGGTGAGAAGATTCCTATGGATAAAGTCATTAAGGTTCGTGCAGTTGCTCCTGATGATTATAATGTGCTTGTGGATATCTCCTAATCATGTTCCTATCTTGACATTGGTCCGCGTTAAGGAATTGAGATCATGTTTAAAGATTGTTCCCAGACAGTGTAAGGTGTAGCCTATCTTAGCTGACTTGGTTAATTCCAATAATTACGGAGATTCCTTGAAGACTGTGGAAGTGTGTTGTGGCATGGAAGATCATGTTTGAGTCCTAGCTAAGGCATGGCATGATCCGCATATCTTTACTTCTTTTCTTTTGCATAATATTGTAATAGGTCAGGACCTATTTTGTGAATGTTTGTAATGCTGACCTTGGAGATTATTCTAATGGTTGATGATTGTAATGCTGACCTTGATGATCATTCCAAGGTTGATGAAGTGTATAAATACTTGTAGTTGAGTCATGGAAAATATTTCCTTGAGTGAAAATGGAAATATAATAAGAAAGGTCCAAAAGGCAGAGCAGAAAAGACGCAGAGTAGAGTAGAGGCAGAGCAGAGCAGAGGAATTATTGTACTTCAATCACAAACATAAAAAGGTGTTGATCATGGCAGTGAGCTGCCAGTAGGGTTTAATAGCCCTCGGGGTTTAACAACCCTTATTGTAATCTTTCTAGGTTTAGGGTTGAGGCAGTGAGCTTGCTAGACCTAGTTATTCTTCATGGCAGTGAGCCAGTATGTTTAGGCCCATGGAGTGACCAAGCCTGAACATCATTATTTTAAGATTGCAATATATATATTGAGAGCTAATCCTCTCTATGGTTTTTTCCCCACCTTGGGGTTTTCCACATAAAATCTGGTGTCTCTTATGTTTGATGTTGTATCTATGGTTAAGTTTCTAATTTCATGCATTCATTGTTAAATCATAATAATTATGGATAAGTGATTGATGTTTAAGTTGCAGAAGTGTTTAATTTTTTGAGACAACTGATTCACCCCTCCCCCCTCTCAGTTGTCTGAGGCATGCCAATAATTGGTATCAGAGCCAAGTTCCTCAGAATAAAGTTTAACATCTTGAGGAAGATCCAAAATGTCTTACAAGAAGAAAGCACCACATTTTGATGGAATGAATTATGCTCTCTGGAAGGCTCGGATGAAAAGCCATCTTCTTTGTCTTGGCTACAAAGTATGGAAATATGCAGAAATAAAACACACCATGCCTCCAAATGGTCTAATAACTGAAGATGAAATCAAAGATTATGAGATGGATGTCAAGGCAAAATATGCTCTGCTAAGCTCATTAACTGACTCAATACTGATGAAAGTTGTGGATCTTGAAACTGCAAATGAGGTATGGGAAAAGTTGAAAAATATATATGAAGGAGATGATTCTATGAAGGAAGCCGAGCTACAAAGTCTAAAAGTGAAATATGAAAGTTTGAAAATGAATGAAGATGAAAATGTATCAGCCTTTATGCAAAGAGTTGATGAACTTGTCGCAGGGATAAAAGCCATGGGGGGAACTCTTGACAATAAGGAAATTGTGATGAAAATTCTCAGATCTCTACCCAAGTCCTACTATCACAAGGTAGCTGCAATTGAAGAATTCGTGCAAGTAAAAGAAGTTGATAGGGATCAGCTACTTGGTAAGCTTATTGCCTTTGAAACGAGAGTTTGGTGATGCTTTGTCAAAAGTTGAGACAACCTTCAAAGCCAGTACTCTTGGAAGAACTTCCAGATCAGAAAAGTACAAGGTAGAATCTGATGATGAGTTTGATGAAATTGAAGCCAACTTTGTCGAAAAATTGCAAAGATGATCTGGTAAGTATAAAGGCAAATTACCTTTCAAATGTTTTTCTTGTGGTAAAGTAGGTCATTTTGCTTCCAGATGTCTTGAAAGAATTGAAAGGAATAGAAAAAGATATGAGAACAGGCCTAGGACCCAAAAGAAGTGTTATTATGTTGAAGATTTTGATAATGATGAAGGAGTATTAGATAATGGTGAACCAGATAATGCTAGTACTTTTGAAAATGAATGCTTGTTTATTGCTATTAAGGAAGATCCTGTGTCTACTAATTATACTAGCTATGTGAAGGAAGAAAAACCAGTGGAAAGTGCTTTGGCTGCTTAGGTCATTAAGGACAAGGATGAATGGGTTATTGATAGTGGTTTCTCTCACCACATGACTGGTGACAAAAGTAAGTTTGTGAGTTTGTAAAGATATGATGGTGGATTGGTTAGGTTTGGAGATGATACAGCTGGTAAGATTTGTGGAAAATGATCTATCTCTTTTGATGGCAAGCATAATACTGAATATGTCTTGTATGTGAAAGGATTAAAGCATAATATTTTGAGTGTGGGTCAGATGTGTGACAAGGGCTATGATTTAAGCTTCAAGGAAAATCATGTTTGAATCCTAGCTAAGGCATGGCATGATTCAAATACATCTTTACTTCTTTTCTTTTGCATAATATTGTAATAGGTCAGGACCTATTTTTTGAATGTTTTTAATGCTGACCTTGGAGATTATTCCAATGGTTAATGATTGTAATGCTGACCTTGATGATCATTCCAAGGTTGATGAAGTGTATAAATACTTGTAGTTGAGTCATGGAAAAGACGTCCTTGAGAGAAAATGGAAAGATAGTAAGAAAGGTCCAAAAGGTAAAGTAGAGAAGAGGTAGAGTAGAGTAGAGGTAGAGCAAAGCAGAGGAATTATTGTACTTCAATCATAGACATAAAAAGGTGTTGATCATGGCAGTGAGCCACTAGTAGGGTTTAACAACCCTCAGGGTTTAACAGCCCTTATTGTAGTCTTGATAGGGTTGAGGCACTGAGCCCACTAGACCTAGTTGTTCTTCATGGCGGTGAGCTAATATGTTTAGGCCCATGGAGTGACCAAGCTTGAACAACATTATTTCAAGATTGCAATATATATATTGAGAGCTAATCCTCTCTGTGGTTGTTTCCCTACCTTGGGGTTTTCCACGTAAAATCTAGTGCCTCTTGTGTTTGATGTTGTATCTGTGGTTAAGTTTCCGATTTCATGCATTCATTGTTAAATCATAATAATCATGGATAAGTGATTGATGTTTAAGTTGTAGAAGTGTTTAAGTTTTTGAGACAACTGATTCACCCCCCCTCTCAGTTGTTTGGGGCATATCAACATTAACTATATCCCAATGAACTCTACCAAGATTATATATATAAAGAACTCCAACTTCTTAGGTAATGTTTGTTCTAGTACAAACCATAACATACATCAAACTTGTGACTGCACTTTGGTAAGGTACTCTTCTCATGTATACCATCTTTGATGGGGATTTTGGACATTGTGAAGTAGATAACTTAATTCCAACTATAAAATGAACACACAATGGTCTACAATGCTACACATTAAACCTCTGTAAAACTAAATTGACACACACAATGGTACACAATAATACATGTTAAACCTATGTAAAATTGAATTGACATACTTACTCTAGCCAAGCCATAGATTTTTATTCACTCTATCCCTGCTAATTTCCATTCCAAGTATGTGTTTAGTTGAACAAAGATATTTCATTTTAAATTTAGCTACAAGTTGAGACTTTAGTTTTGAAATCAATTTTTTCCCTTTACCAATAAATAACATATCATCAACATATAATGTCACGATAAATATGAAATGATCACCATCAAATTTATAATAAACACAATGATCAAATTTAGAATGCTCAAATCCCAAACTCAACACATATGTATCAAATTTATGGTACGACATCCTAGGACTCTATTTGAGGCCATACAAAGATTTATTCAATTTACAAACTAAATTACTTTTACCTCTTACCACATAGTGCTATGGTTGTGTCATATAAATATCCTCCTCCAAATCATTATGAAGGAATGTTGTTTTCACATGCATTTCTTCAACTTCTAGATCATAGGCTACAAAAATAGAAAGCAAGAATCTAATGGGTGTCATATTTACAACAAGAGAAAATATCTCAACGTAGTCAACACCTTCAACCTAAGAGTAACCTTTCACAACCAGCTATGATTTATACTTCTTAATACTCTATCTGAACTAATCTTTTTCTTGAACACCCATTTGCATGAAAAAGGTTTTTGTCCTTAAAGCAATGGTACTAGGTCCCATGTATCATTCTTTTCCAAAGTTGTCATTTCTTTATCCATGGCAGTCATCTAGGACTTTGCATCATTCATACCTAATGTCTCTTCTATAGATTTTGGTTCGTCCATGTTAGTATTCAAAGAAAAATACGTCTCCAGTTATTAGATCAATACCTTTCAAGTGGTTGTCTATGCCTTGTAAACCTTAAAACAAACTAGGGCGAAGGTTCTTCCTCCCCTTCTAAAGATTTAGAGCTAGATGAGCTCTCCTCAACTTCTCGTCTATCTAGGGGCCTTGATTCAACTTTCTAAGGTATAGAAGTAAGTTGAATCACATCTTTCTATTCATTTTATTCTAGTTGTAATGTAATAGAAGAAGACCTAGTTTCTTTAAAGATCACACTTCTACTATATATTATCTTCTGTGTAATAGAATCCCAAAGCTTGTGTCCTTTCACACCATAATTGTACCTAATGAAGATATATTTCATAGCCTTGTTTTCTACTATTGTTCACTTCTCCTTTGGCAGTTGTGCATAAACCTCACAACTAAAAATTGTAAGATGTATCAATGAAGGATTATGACCCAACCAAACCTCCATAGGTATTTTATCAACAAGAGCTGATGTAGGAGACTTGTTAATCAGGTAGCAAGTAGTGGCAACATTTTTATCCCAAAACCTTTGTTCTAGACCAACACCATTAAGCATACTCCTAGCCTCGTCCATCAGTGTCCTATTTATTCTTTCTACAACTCCATTCTACTGTAGAGAATATGAAGTTATCTTTTGTCTTTGAATGCCACAATCTTTACATAATCTATCAAAATCATTAAATAAAAAAACATTGTCATTGTTAGGCCTCAAACATTTTATTTTCTTTCTAGTCTACAACTCAACCATTGCTTTAAATTCTTTAAATTGACTAAAAACTTCAAATTTACTCTTTATAAAATATACACATGTCCTTCTACTATAATCATCAATAAATGAAACATAATATTTTATTTTCCAATGAGAGGAACATCTATAAGACCAAACACATTAGAATGAATAAGATATAGTACACCACAAGATTTATAAGAACTCGAGTAAAATTGAATGTGGTTTTGTTTACCATAAATACAATGCTCATAGAAATTGAAATCAAGTTTACAATCAGTCAATCCTTCAATAAGGTTTTTATTTTTTAAGGTTCTTAGATCCTTTTCTTTAATGTGGTTTAGTATTTGGTGACATCACATAGTCTACTTTATAGGTAATTGTGATCTAGAATAAAGAGCACCCTTAGGTACAAAGAAGCCACAACCATCTATTGAAGAGGGAACCCTCACTTTTTACCAATGTACTAGTCATAGACTTGATTTTCATAGAAGTACTATTGCACTAAAAAATGTATGCATCAATATTATGTTGGAGTACAATACAACACTAAGAGGGGGGGTGAATCAGTGTTGTATACAATTTTATAACTTTTTGAAAAATTTAATTTACAAGATAAAAAGAGAGAAAGACATCAATAAGCTGTTAAACACAAATGTACAATTATGAATTAAAACAAGACACAAAAGATTATATGAGAGGAAAACCCTCCTAGGGTAGAAAAACATCTCAAAATTGCCTCACTGGCTTATTCAAAACCTCATTGGTTACAAATAGGTCTCACTGACCAAGGAAGCTTCACTAGCTTTACAAAATGCCTCACTGGCATACACTGTGCCTCACTGGATGATACACGTGTGCATAAGAAAACAAATTAGTTCACTTTATTCTTCCTTTAAACCTCACTTGACAAACTTTCTTTCAATTACAATCAATTCAACCTGATAAAGAATCAACATTTTACCATATCAAAACTTGCAAAATACAATCTCTGCAAATTACCATCTCAAGACACATTATAAAAGCTCCTGATTTGATCAAGCATAAAACAATTTCACTCTGTAACAATCATCTGATGATCTTGTCACTCTCTGTATTGACCCCTACAAAAACATGATCTCATACACCATTATTCATCTGTATTTTCTCTTCAAAAAAAATCTTCACAAAGATGTCTTCATCATATGATATCTTAGTCCTCCAAAAATCTCCTTCACAATGCACTTGCAAATTCATTATATAAAAAATAGAAGGCCCTTTCATGAAATTTCACATTCTTCTTGTTCTCTGATTCATTCTCCTCTATAAAGAACCTACAAAACAAAATAAGATCATATTCTTGTAAAACCTTTCACATTCCTCTTGATTCAATTTCCCTATAAAAACAATTTCCATCTTCTTTCAACAATATTTTTCAATCTACAAAAATCATCTGCATGAAGTCTTTTCATATTCTTCTTCCCATTTATCTTCATTTTCCATTCTCATAAAAAAATCATCTTCATTTTCAAAATTCCATTGATAATCTCCTCTGTGCATAAATCACTTTCAAAAATCCATTCTCTTGCAAAAATAAAATCATATATATCTTCTCTTCATAACCATACATATTCCTTTTCCCAAATCTTCAATCTGCAAAAAATAATCTTCAAGAATAAAATCAATTTGCCTCTATCAATAAAAAAACTCTCTCATGACTTCAATGACTCCTTCAATTTCATCTTCTGCAAATAACTTCAAAAATAAACCAATCTGCCTTTTGAGAAAAATAAAAATCTCTCTATCATTTTATTAATATCTTTCTTTAAAAGAATCTCGTTATATTCCAAATATATCCTTCCTTTTTATTATCTTCATACTGCATGAGAGATTTAGAAAAATAGAAAAAGTATTCATAAATATCTCCTTGAAAATCTCAAGAAAATCTGCTTTAAAATCCTCTCAAGATCTCCTTTTAAAAGACTAAAAATAGCCTTTCTAAAGAGCTTTATCTGTAGTCAATTTAGTTGACGTTCACAGGCACGTCAAAATGTATTCACATGGAAGGAGGTCACAATTTAAATAATATCCATTGATTTCTTGTTTTGTGCTCATTGATCATTCAAAGAGAGCCTTCGATTGCTTTTAACCGCCCACTCACTCAATGTAGAAACTAGTGGTGTTGGTAGTGTTAGGGAAAGGGGCCGGTCACCTCATGGGGCCAGACCTTCAAAGACACAACTTAAGTTGCCTTTACCCTTCTCAACCAGTCACCATCAAAACATAAGTAAAGTGTATGATGTTTGGCTTTGAGGCACCTTAATACACTTAGAAGATTTAGAAATAGGGTTTTAATGATTTAAACTCCTTATAATATAAACCCTAACTCTGTGATAACCATAAAAATGCTTGACACACTGATCAGAGATAACTCTGCATCACAAAAGATATCAGACAACCTCTTATATCTACCATTAATAAACATTAATGCCTCTGTCATAGTGAATAACCCACATTACCTTCAAACAAAATCACCAAACATCATAATGAATTGACTAAACTTATGAGACACTGTCATAGTCAATTTTCTTCCTGATGTTGAAGCTGAGAAGATAACTCCTTCAATGATCTAAATTGACTTACCTCAGTCTACATTTTGTCATCATTAAAATATCAAACTAATACCACCTGATGAAGATCATTAACAACTAACTCCTATGGACATTATCAACCAATATGATCATCAACTGATCAATCAACATGAATGAACATGAATGACACCTTCTATGCATCTACAAGGCATTAACCTTATTTCAATTGTGTCATCAACAAATATCATCAAGAAGTAACCAAGAAGACACCACTCTGATCAAGCATGAAGACAAGATGAACTCATATGAACAATATGGATGCATAAGTACATGAACCTCCAAACTGACTCCTGTGAAACCTTCTTAAGGTAAGGTACCAACACCAAGACTGGAAGCATCATGGCATGCATATCATCAACAAATAAACAATTCTATCATGTCATACTAATGCATGATCAACACATGCTGATGCTTAATCAACTCCAAACTTCATGCAAGAAATATGAACACATGAACTTCTCCATATGTGACATCATTTTGCCAAGACTGGTAATAGACTTTTGTCAATAATAATGAATCATCTAAAACAAACTCCTGATGATGTACAGCTTTACCAAATAGGTCTCAAGCTACCACTTAACCACTGAACAAATTGCACTTAATTCTGCCATTGCCTATGAACTAATCATCCTATTTCAAATCCCAAGAGGCACCATGACAACATCCTGCAAACAATATCAAGACATCCTGATCAAACACATCCTTGATAAACCTTTTTGACATCAATGAAAATCTACTTTCATCAATCTCCCCCTTTGTCATTGATGGAAAACCTATATGATTCATTATCTCTCTCCCCCCCTTTTTGACATCCTATGAAAAAGGATGAATTAACTCCTATTTTGAATGCAACAACTAACATCTTCTCCACACATCATCAATGATATATTAATCTTGTCTCAAGGCACCATTAAGGCAAAACTGACTCCATCATGTAGCAATAGAAATCAAGAAGGAACTCCCCCTAAATTCCAAACTTTGAATGACAAAACCTTAAACAAGAAGCATTAATATTGGACAACACAAATAGATAGAGTGAAAGGAAGCTAGGTGTGCAAAAAACACTTCCTACACTAATCTAATGAGGGGAGGAGAGTGCAAATTCAATTTTATCCTTACAATTACAGAATGTTAACAACAACAATGGAGATATTGCAGTAAACACATAAACAAGAAAGTATGACACAAGAAGAGAGACACAAGATATACGTGGGGAAAACCCTTACAGGTGAAAAACCCCACACTCCAAAACATAGCTCAAATGTATTACGTAAACAATGAAGGTTACACTACAACATAGAGCCAATGCTCTTGCAGGAGTCTTTGATGAGAAGGTGTGTGTGGTGTATTGTGAAGTGCAAAGAAAAGTAGAGAGCAGAGTGGAAGAAGTAACACAGGTCTGGTATGTGACAAGACAACAACACTAAAGGAGAAGAAGAATGAAGTGTAGTAGATCAGTGTACTGAGCCTAACTAGAACTAAACCTCAACATATGTGGATGCTTCTCATTAGTTCAAGTATCTTGTTACTCTCTTTATAACTTGTAGATAGTGAGTCTCTTGTAGGCAGTGAGCCTCTTGTGAGCAGTGTGCTCGGGCAGTGAGCTCTAATTGGCAAGTGCCATTTGTACTACCTTATTCTTTTAACAGGGAATACAATCTTGGGTTAATCACCCTGTGGTTTTTCCCTTAATAGGGTTTTCCATGTCAAAATCATTGTGTTATGTGTATTGAGTTTATTTCTGCTTTCATGGTTATGCATGCTTATTTAATTTGATGCTGCACTATTTGTTAAAGAAGAACAAAAAATTGAAATAATCAAGATAATTGATTCACCCCCCCTCTCAGTTATCAACAAGAACAAAGTAGGGTCATACATCAATCCCCCTCCTCCATTTTCACACCCACAGATATCAACTGTGCAACAATCATGTTGATAGCATTCATGTGGTCCGCAACAAATCCTTTGCCTTCCATCTTTAGAGTGAACAACTTCTTTTTTAGAAAAAGCTTGTTCACCAGGGACATGGCCTAATAAACATCACCCAGCTTCTTCCAAAGATCTTTTGTGCTCTTCTCCTCATGGACATTCAATAGGATAGAGTAAGCCAAACAAAGTCTTATGAGACCTCTAGCTTTTTGATCTATGAGGTCCCAATCAGCTTGTGACATTGCTACAGGTTTTACATTGGATACAGTTTCCCATAGGTCACGATCAACAAGTAGGTCTTTCATCTTGAGTTTCCACAACTCAAAATTAGTGCCATTGAATTTATCCACCTCTAATATTCCAGATGTGGTTTCCATCTCCTTGCTGCAATTAGATACATAATTCTCTACACAACACTCCCACTCAACCTAAGATTACCTCAAAAAATCCCTACCCAGTAGCTAGAACCAAAACTGGCCAGGCTTTGATACCAACTAAAAGGAAGCTAGTTGTGCAAAAAATGCTTCCTACACTAATCTAATGAGGGGAGGAGAGTACAAATTCAATTTTATCCTTACAATTATAGAATGTTAAAAAAAATAATGGAGATATTGTAACAAACACATAAACAAGAAGGTATGATAGAAGAATAGAGACACAAGATATACGTGGGGAACCCTTATGAGTGAAAAACCCCACACTCCAAAACACAGCTCAAATGTATTATATAAACAATGAAGGTTACAATACAACACAAAGCCAATGCTCTTGCAGGAGTCTTTGACACTCATAACTAGAGATTTGGTAGCATAACAGTACCTATAAAACCTATAGTACATCACATCCTCAAAACACCTGTTTATATAGAATATATAAGGCAAAATTGGTTCTATCTTGGAATCGGCGTCCAACATGGCCTCATGGCCCAAAACCCATGCCTATGGACACTTGTCCAACCTTGTAGAATGTTCCTGACACTTGTTAAGTCACCCCATCCCAAAGAGGTCACCTATTTCAAAAAATGGGTAATGACAGATGCTTCTATGACTCTTGCAACCGTCATAGAATCTGTCAGAGCTGTCATAAATTATAGCTGTAAGAGAATCTGTCATACACAGGCTATAAATATCATATTCTCTTGCAACATGTCATAGTCCACCTTGGGGCGCCCAAAGATGCTCTTTGACACATGTCATAGAATCTCGTATTTTTGACTCTTACATGTCATAACTTTGTCATAGGAATCTGTCATGACCGTTTTAGTCAATATTCCCTTACACAACATCCAAGATGCTGACACATGGTAAAATATTCTTACCACTAAGTGGGATGCCTATCTCCTCATGTGAGGACAAAAATACATGTGGTCATATGCCATGTAGGATGACACATCACCGTGCTAACTCTCACAATATGACAACATAGGATTTGCATCCAATTAATACAATAGGCAAATAATAAATAAATACAATGTAAAAATACAAGGAATTACCAAGGTTGAGACACCTTAATTCCCAACATAGAGGTCATATTCTTCCTTATACTCTTATCAAATCTTATCAAGCCAATACAAATGAATAATATGAAAGAAATCACTGTGCATACTCCATTTTGTATATGCAAGAAAACCACTATCCACTCCTTGCAAGAAACCAAATACTGAAATGAGTTTATTACCTATCACTGCACAAAGAATGACTAAAAGATTTGATCCCACACTTTCCACTACAAGGTCTACATCAAGTCAACTATCATCACCAAAGTAAAGTCTGCAATTAAGATAAGTTATTTACTATCAAATACCATTCAAGGTCTACCATTCTAATCAATCATCAGAGGTAGCAACATGTCTGCCAGAGGTATGAACTTCATCTCTGATTTTATCAACTGTCTGCTATCATCTCGATAATGTCTCTACAAGAGACAAGTCTGTACAACAAGTTTGCCATCAATCCACTGCAAAGTTTGATACCTTTATCACAACAAGGTTAGAGATACTACTAACATCAAGTGATACAAGATAAGAGCAACAAGCAATATTTTCTACAAGATGTTTATTAGCAATGTCTGATATAACAAGGTTTGCTATCATTCAACTTGATTTGCCATTGCTTATTCAAGACACACCTTTAACTGCCTCTGATTAACTGAAGAACTTGATGAAATAGAAGGCACCACCATCAATGTCATAGCTTGAAGAACTTCAACTTACATATACCTTTCTGAAGCATATTAATGAGGAAGAGCATCAGAGAAGCATGTCAAATTATCACACCAAGAACTCTTCTAAATGATCATGACTTAACATCTCTAGTCCACCAACTTCTTTTGACACTATCTCTAATCCACCTGAAAGCTCCAATTCTCATGCGAGACACATAGCTTAAAATACATGATCAAAATACATGAAGATTAATATAAAGAACATTCCTAACTGCATCATCAAGAACAAGATTATTATCATAATCATGATAGAATGAACATGATCATTAATAAACCAAGTCACTCAACATCATCAAACTCGTGCATTGAACTCCTAAACTTCTTATCAACATAAACCACTGATCACCTGTAGTACTGTCACACACTGAAGATCAACATAGTTATAAACACAATTAAGAACTTCATTTCACAAGACTGATATGAATAGCATCTTAGAAAACATTATTAGGCAAGAATCCAATAGCATGATGACCAAAACAAAATCACCATATTAACAAACATCAAATGATCTCCTCCTGAAACTTATTGGGGATAATTGATAGAACATGAACAACTCCCCCTAACTTCATGTTATCTGTTATGCAACTGATGATGTGACTTGTGTAAGATGCACAAGTTTAGACTTTATCTTCTCTTTTCTTTGTTTCATTCTCCAAACTTTTACAGGTTCTTTCTTCCTCCAAATTTTTTCAACCTTTTTCTTTTTACAACCTTTCAAATCAGGTGATGCTATGCTTCCATACATTCTGCAACTATATGCTTTGTGACCAGGAGTGTTGCACATATAAAAAACTATATTGTTATCAAAATCAAATGACTGATAATATATTTTTGACATCCTTTAAGCACTTATGTTATGATTCCATGCAGGATCATATATTCTATGCATTTTACAGTTTCTTTATATATGACCAATATTATTGCACTTGTAACACACTAAATCAACATTAGATTGATTTCTTCTACAATCAACTGCTTTGTGTCCAAAATGATTACATGTATAACAATAACAAAAAAATGAATAATTATAACTGTACATATATGCTTGTCTTACAGGAGCATTTCTTCTTAAACTTCTTCTTTGATTGTGTATTTTGACAAACTCATCTTTATTTTTCTACTTAGCTTCACTCTTCTTTTTACCTTCAGGGGCAGCAACATGATGATTTAAATCAATTTTCCTTCTTGGAGTTTCTCTGGCTTTGGAACACTCTCCTTCTTCATATCCTAAACCAATTGTGTTCTTATGATGCTTCTATATGTTCAATATATCATTCAAACATTTAATACTCTTTCCAAATTGAATATTGTTATGCAACTTTGAATATGCCTTTTCCAAATCCTTTCTGAAAGAGACTATTTCTATCTCTAACTTCAGACATTCAATTCTTTTCACCTCAAGATCAAAATTTGTTACATCTATTATTCTTTTGCCTTCCTCAATTTCAGCCTTTAAACTAATAATCACTTTCTTAGATTCATCAACATAACACTTTATATTTGCAATATGATTTCTTGCCTCTTCAAATTCTAAAGAAACTTTTGCAAACTATAAACATATCTTGTCTTTGAAATCTCTTTTCTCATTGAAGATGGCCTTCTAATCTCTTATTCTCTTTTCTGAGCTACTTGATTATATCCAGGGCACACAATAGTTCTCCTTCTATGTCAATCTCACAATCTTATTCATCATACTCCTGATTTTGATCTTCTTCTTCTACATCTGATCTAGTCTCATCTCCTTCATGGGAATGACTTCCATCATTTTCACTCTTCTTAGATAACAAGTTGTCCTCTCCTTCAAGTGCATCACCTTGATAGATTCTTATCAATTCCTTCCACACATCCTGAGCTATTTCACAATGCATAACTTTACAAGAGATTTCATTAGATAAACCAGACAAAATGGCCTTCTTTTCTATATGATTACATTCATAAGCATCTTTATTATTTGCATTATTAGGAGATTGAGAGGAAACACAATTCCCATTCTCAACTAACATCAAAACACCATATCCTAAAGATGATGAATATACTTGCATTCTAATACAGCAAACAGAGAATTTTGAGCCATTAAAGAAAGGAACTCCTGACTCAACTTTTGAGACATTTCTATCATCTGATTTTATATCAGCATTTGAATTTGATAAAGATGGTGCCTTTTGATCAATAGGAGATTTGACATTTTTCTTTTTTTTTTTTTGTTTCTTTTGCACTTACCCATGGTACTCCACACTCAGGACCTACCCAAGCTGATTAGACTTCTATAGGGAACCTATGCTCTGATACCACTTGTTGGAGTACAATACAACACTGAGAGGGGGGATGCATCAGTGTTGTATAAACTTTTATAACTTTTTGCAAAATTAAATTTACAAGACAGAGAGAGAAAGACATCAATAAACTATTAAACACAAATGCACAATTATGAATTAACACAAGACACAAAAGATTATATGAGAGGAAAACCCTCTTGGGGTAGAAAAACCTCTCAAAATTGCCTCACTGGCTTATTCAAAACCTCACTGGTTACAAATAGGTCTCATTGACCAAGGAAGCTTCACTAGCTTTACAAAATGCCTCACTAGTTGATACAAGTGTGCACAAGAAAACAAATTAGTTCAGGGGGTTACCCTATTTCACTCCATCACAAAACTTTATTCTTCCTTTAAACCTCACTTGACAAACTTTCTTTCAATTACAATCTATTCAACCTATTAAAGAATCAAAATTTTACCATATCAAAACTTGCAAAATACAATCTCTACAAATTACCATCTCAAGACACATTATACAAGCCCCTGATTTGATCAACCATAAAACAATTTCACTCCACAACAATCATTTGATGATCTTGTCACTCTTTGTATTTACCCCTGCAAAAACATGATCTCATACATCATTATTTATCTATATTTTCTCTTCAAAAAAAATCTTCACAAAGATGTCTTCATCATATGATATCTTAGTCCTCCAAAAATCACCTTCACAATGCACCTGCAAATTCATTATATAAAAAATAGAAGGTCCTTTCATGAGATTTCACATTCTTCTTCTTCTCTAATTCATTCTCCTCTATAAAGAACCTGTAAAAGAAAATAAGATCATATTCTTGTAAAACCATTCACATTCCTCTTGATTCAATTTCCCTATACAAACAATTTCCATCTCCTTTCAACAATATTTTTCAATCTACAAAAATCATCTACATGAAGTCTTTTCATATTCTTCTTCCCATTTATCTTCATTTTCAAAAATCCATTGATAATCTCCTCTGTGCATAAATCACTTTCAAAAATCCATTCTCCTGCAAAAATCAAATCATATATATCTTCTCTTCATAACCATACATATTTGTTTTCCCAAATCTTCAATCTGCAAAAATTAATCTTCAAGAATAAAATCAATTTGCCCATGTCAATAAAAAAAACTCTCTCATGACTTCAATGACTCCTTCAATTTCATCTTATGCAAATAACTTCAAAAATAAACCAATCTGCTTTTTAAGAAAAAAAAATCTCTTATCATTTTATTAATATATTTCTTTAAAAGAAGCTCTTTATATTCCAAATATATCCTTCCTTTTAATTATCTTCATACTGCACGAGAGATTTAGAAAAATAGAAAAATTCTTCATAAATATCTCCTTAAAAATCTCACGAAAATCTGCTTTAAAATCTTCTCAAGATCTCCTTTTAAAAGACTAAAATAGCCTTTCTAAAAAGCTTTATCTGCAGTCAATTCAGTTGACGTTCACGGGCATGTCAAAATGTATTCACATGGAAGGAGGTCACAATTTAAATAATATCCATTGATTTCTTGTTTCACACTCATCGATCATTCAAAGAGATCCTTTGATTTCTTTTACCGCCCACTCACTCAATGTAGAAACCGGCAGTGTTGGTAGTGTTAGGTAAGGGGGCTAGTCACCTCATGGGGCCGAACCCTCAAAGACACAACTTAAGTTGCCTTTGACCTTCTCAACTGGTCACCATCAAAACATAAGTAAAGTGTATGACAATTGGCTTTGAGGCTCCTTAATACACTTAGAAGATTTAGAACTAGGGTTTTAATGATTTAAACTCCTTATAATATAAACCCTAACTCTGTGATAACCATAAAAATGATCAACACACTAATCAGAGATAACTCTACACCACAAAAGACATTAGGCAACCTCTTATATCTGGTATTGATAAACATTAATGCCTCTATCATAGACAATAACCTATATTACCATCAAACAAAATCACCAAACATCATAATGAATTGACTAAACTTATGAGACACTGTCATAGTCAATTTTCTTCTTGATGTTGAAGCTAAGAAAATAACTCCTTCACTAATCTAATTGACTTATCTCAGTCTGCATTATGTCATCATAAAAGTATCAAACTAATACCACCTGATGAAGATCATTAACAACTACCTCCTGTAGACATTAACAACCAATATGATCATCAACTGATCAATCAACATGAATAAACATGAATGACACCTTCTATGCATCCGCAAGGTATTAACCTTATTTCAACTATGTCATCAACAATTGTCATCAATAAGTAACCAAGAAGACACCACTCTAATCAAGCACAAAGACAAGATGAACTCATATGAACAATATGGATGCACAAGTACATGAACCTCCAAACTGACTCCTGTGAAATCTCTTTAAGGTAAGGCACCAAAACCAAGATTTGAAGCATCATGGCATGCATATCATCAACAAATAAATAATTCTATCATGTCATACTGATGCATGATCAACACATACTAATGCTTAATCAACTCCAAACTTCATGCAAGAAATATGAACACATGAACTTATTCATATGTGACAAAGACTTGTAACAACCTTTTGTCAATAATAATGAATCATCTAAAAAAACTCCTGATGATGTACAACTTTACCAAATAGATCTCAAGATGCCACTTAACCACTGAACAGATTACACTTATGGTGCAGTCACAGTAGGAGGGTTCATAGAATGAACTATCCAAATTGTGTAGCAAGAGTAAACCAATGGAAACAACTCAAAGAAATGGAACAAACATAGATTCAGTCATTTAGTATATCAAAGAATTCAAATACAATCTAGCCAGCAACATGCGGGCTAGAATTAGGGCTCATAGGCCTAATCACATACATGCACAAGATAAAGCTTTGAAGTCCTCTCGCGAAGGAACCAACTATCTATCTTCTAAAATCATGAGAACTACTTTCCTAATAATCTATTACATCTATATATATCATTTCTGGACCAATAGATTCCTCCGCGTCAGCTAAGGAAGGTCACAAACTCTAATGAAGGGTTGTAATGTGTTCACAGATAGGTTAGACCTAAATGCATAGAACACTTCCTCAAATGAATGGAACAATGTGTGGACCCTTAGGGAAGGTTGGCCATGAACCAAAGGACATTGAATGATGTATCATTGAGATTTGCAAGTCAAGGAATGATCCGCAAGCCTTCTCCTTTAGTTGATTATCAGGAACTACTAGAATGCTCTACACTAAGAAAAAATAGTCAGCTTCTGATAGCAATATATTTCTGGTGACTGATCCAAATGCTCTGAATTCTTGATATGATGTAGATGAATGAATGTAGATACTAAGTCCAGATTTGCAAGATGTGAAATGCCAAAATTAGACCACAAGCTAAAAACTGCTACTGACTGAACTACCTGAACTGAACTGGAAAATGAATGAACTGAAATGCAAGCAAACTGAAATGCAAATGTTTTTGGTTGATGCAAGATTATTCTTGAACCAGGGATGCTCCTGCATCAACTTAACTCTACCATTGCCTATGAACTAATCATCGTATTTCAAATCCCAAGATGCACCATGACAACATCTTGCAAACAATATCAATACATCCTAATCAAACAAATCCTTGATAAACCTTTTTGACATCAATGACAATCTAGTTTCATCATATTATACAATGTGCCAAATGTGACACCTTTAGCAATCACCATAGAACCTCTAACCATCTTGCATCCTGTGTAAAAAAGACTACCTGTACACCCGCATCTATTAGTTTTCTCATAGATAATAAATTTTGTGCTAACATAGGGATATGCAACACACAATTAATTTTTTACTCTACTATCAAGAAATCTATTTTAAACTTTACCATGACCAACAATATTTAAATAAGAATCATCACCCAACTACACCTTACTTTCATCAAATTCTTCATATTCAAAAAACCAATCTCTATTTGGGGTCATATGAAAAGATGCACCTGACTAAATTAACCATGCATCATTACCTACATGAGTTGCCAAAGACATCACCATCTTTCTTCTCAGATTCAAACCTAGAATCAAATTTATTCATTTTATTCTTTTCTTCTTTGCACTCCTTATAGAAGTGTCTAGGCTTACTGCAATTCTAGAAAATAACTTTGGACTTTCCAGGTGATTCGGATCTCCCCCTTGGACTTTGATTTGTCATGTTTCTTTCTCTTCTTGCCTTTTACTTTAGGTCTTCCATGAAAATTTAGGGCCTCTCTGGCACTGATGGATATTTTCCTCTTCATCTCTTTAGAAAGAAAAGAACACACTACATATTTAACTTTCAAGACAATAGAAGTAATCCCAATAGCCATAACAAGAGAATCCCATGAATCAGACAAAGAACAAAGAAGGATCTGACATCTCTCCTCCTCATCCATTTTTACACCAACTAATTCCAATTGAGCCACTGATATATTGAATTCTTCTAGGTGGTTTGCAATTCATCCACCTTCTTCTATTCTCAAGGAATACAACTTCCTCAAGAAAATCTTGTCCACTAAATATTTGGATTGATATATGACACCAAGTTTTTTCCATAGTTTATTTGTACATGGCTCTTCATGGACATTGATTAAAATAGAGTTTGCCAAACACAATCTGACTAGAACCTTGGATTTATGGTCCATAACATCATATTGAGTAGTCAAAGTAGCGTTGGGAATTAAGGTGTCTCAACCTTGGTAATTCCTTGCATTTATTTATTGTAATATATTTATTTATTGCTTATTGTGTAATTAGGATGCAAATCCTATTTTTTCATCTTGTGGGAGTTGGCACAGTGATGTGTCATCCTATGTGAAAGGTGACCACATGTAATTTTGTCCTCACATGAGGAGATAGGCATCCTACTTAGTGGTAGAGGTATTTTTCCATGTGTCAGCACTTTGACTAGTGTGTGAGTGAATCTTGACCGAAATGGTTACGACAGATTCCTATGACAGAATCTATGACGTGTAAGAGTTGTAAATGAAATGTTCTATGATAGGTGAAGACATGTGTCACAAGGCATCTTGGAAGAAGGCATCTTTGGGTGCACTAGGAAGAGTTATGACATGTTGTAAGAGAATATGCTATTTTTAGTCAGTGTATGATAGATTCTCTTACAACTATAAGTACTGTCAGTATGACAGATTCTATGACAGTTGTAAGATGCGTAAGAGCATCTGTCATTGCCCAACTTGGGAATAGGTGACCATATTGGGATGGGGTGTTATGAAAAGTGTCATGACCATGCTACAGTGTTGGACAAATATCCCTAGGTGTGGGTTTTGGGCCATGAGGCCAAGTTGGGTGCCCATCTCAAGAAAGGTCCATTTTTTGCCTTGTAACTTCTATTTAAATAGGTGCTTGGAGAGGAGATGTATTATGTGATTGACAGGTATTGTTATACTATTGGATTGTCTCTAGATACGAGTGTCAAAGACTCTTGTAAAGATTTGCATTGCAAGTGTGTTGTAAACCTTGTCATTTAGAAAATACATTGTGTAGGTTTTGGAGTGTGGGGTTTTCCCCACGTTATATCTTGTCTCTCTCTTCTTCTATCTTACATTATTGTGTTGTGTATTGTTGTAATATCTCTGTTGTTGGGTTAATAACACTATAATTGTAAAGGTTAAAAAGAATTTGCACTCATCTCTCCTCATTAGATTAGTGTAGGAAGTGATTTTTGCTTACCTACTTCCTTTCAAGTAGCATCTTTAGGCCCTGAAACACTCCCATCAATAACATCCCACATATCTCAATCAATTAAAAGATCTTCAATCTTTAGCTTCCACATCTCAAAATTGTTACCAGAAACTTCTCTACCTCTATTGTCCTTGGTGTGTTTTCCATCTACAAATTCCTATAACAAGATCACAAAGTACCTTCTGCACAAGCTCCCACTCAAAAATAGATTAGTTCAAAAAACCCAACAATCCACAACTAAAACTAAAGGTAATCAAGCTCTCATACCACTTGTAAGGAAGCTAAGGTAGTAGAACAACTTCTTACACTAATCTTGAGAGAAAGATTATGCAAAACTTTTTAAATCTTTACATTAGTTACAAAAATCATATAGAAATAAACATAAATAACAATCATACCAAAACACAATGATTTATGTGAGGAAAACCCTTTTAGGAGAAAAACCCCACACTTGAAAAGCAACCAAATATATTATTCATAAATCTTAACAATATTACAATATAATTGTAGAGAGATTTCATTAGAGTATCACCAACTAGAGATCTAGAGGCAACTTAACAACATCTATAAGACTCTCACACATATAACCTCCATCTCAAACACCTAACATATAGGAGATACAATACATGAAAATATCAAACAGTAATTAGAAAAACATGAGCCAAAACCACCCAAAAGTAGCACCCAAATCCCTAGGGTCCAATTATCTCTAATCAAGGATGCCTTATGATGTGTTATAAGACACATCATATGTTGGCGTTATGTGTTGAAAGAACACTAATACATTGAGAGGGGGGTGAATCAGTGTATGTTAAAAACTTTAAAATGAAATCAGTAGTCAAGAATTAAAAGCACACATAAATCACATACACACAAGAAAACACCAGATATATGTAGAAAACCCAAAAAAGGGAAAAACCACGGTGAGAATGTTGCTTGAGTCTATTACTCAAATACAACATCACAATAAATGATTTAAAAAATGTTTTGTAAGCACCAACTTATAGATACATTGACACCCAAGACAATGTTTTGAGGCTTCAACCTTCAGGTACACTATACACCTAATTGAGCACCAACCCAATACAATGAGGCACCAACCCCAAAGAGCCACCAACCCTTGAATCCTTACAAATTCTGATATGCAAACACTAGTTCTTCACTAACTTGAAATGCACCCTTTTAATTCTTGTACAATCTCACCCACACTCCTACACTCTGTGTTTTCATTAACACAACTTTGTCTTCTCTCTATTCTCTCTACATTCTCTGCTCACTTTAACAAAAAATCCTACCCTCTCATTGCATGCCTTGAATGCTCTCTGTATGCTGTGTTCTTATTAAAATAGTCTAATTTATCTCTAACATACACCCTGCAACATTCACGCATCAACCCCTACTTCTGCAAGTGACTATTTTTTATATTTCGGTGAGAAGTAGTTGCACAACCACAAGTTACAAAACTGAAACTAGTTTAGAAAATTGAAAATTGATAGAGTAGTTGGGTAACTGCATCAATTAGTTTAAACATTTTCCTAACAACTGATTGGTTATGTATCTGAATTGTCATCCCAACCATACAGACCTGAGCTTTAGAGTAGTCTATCGATGAAATATGTTCTTCATGAACTTGGCATCTATCGGCTCTATCAACAAAAAGTCATTTTCACAAAATTAACTTATATTGCCTTTATCGGCAAAATGTCTCTTTTATGAACCTTTGCCTTTATTGCCTTTTTTCTCTCTTGTTGGTAAAGTTTCCTTTTTACAAACTTTAGCCTTTGTCTTCTTTATTGACGAAAACTCATTTTTACAAACTTTACCATTTGTCCATTCTATCATCAAATTCTCCCTTTTTTGAACCATCTCCTTGAATGCTTTATCGACAAGAGTCCACTTTCACGAATTTGAGCATGTTTCCTTTGTTATCAACAAATTCTCAATTTTAAGAACCTCAGCGTTTAACTTCATCTCCCTATGCCTTTATCAACAAAAACACCAAATTGTGAACTATCATTCCTCTGTGCCTTTTGTTGGCTCGTCAGTAAATTGGTGAAAAGATTAACTTGTGAATAAGTTCACATAACACTAACTTTCCCAGCAACAAAAGCCTTGCACTTCAAACATTCTTTTTTCATGCCTCCTTCTTTGTTAGCGAATCGGCAAAAAATAGAACTCTCAAACTTCTGAAGACTTAAGCTTTTCAAAAGATGTCATTACAGGCTTGCCTTCTCAAGCCTCTATTGGATAGTTAGCAAATCAGAAAAAAATGAACTTGCGAACAAGTTTGCAAAACAAATACTTTGTCAATATCATAAGACTTCTCACTTCAAATACCCTTCTTAATGCCTCTGTCGACAAATCAACAAATTGGTGAACCAACAAATTTCATAAATCCCAAAATAATCTTTTGCCAAGACTTAACACATTTTCTCACTTCCAAGTATTCAACGAAAGCACTTCCTCTTTCTCTGTTGTCGACAAATCAGCTAAAAATGAAACCAGCGAACTAGTTAGTTCACAAATTGAAGAAATTTTTGACTGGCTATAACTTAGCCAATTTTCACCCAAACCTCACAAAAATGAAACTATGAATACCCATTTAGGTCATTAAAAAGATTAAGTCTTCAATTCAAACAAACAATTTGAAATGGTCTCCAATCCAATTAATCTCCTTATCTTAATGCAATCTCATCAATGAGAAACCTTTGTTATCAATTACGTTCATAGAGATACATAGAGACAGAGACATTATCCTTTGACATTAATGACAATAATGCCAACAATCTCAACAATTAGGCAACACAACTCATCCTTTCTTTGACATCAATGACAACAATACAACAATCTCCCCCTTTGTCATTTATGGCAACACCTGAATCTGAATTGGCCATGACAACACCTAATCATTCTCCCCCTTTGACATCAACTACAAAGGGATTCATAGAAAAATGCCTTAGCTATGATGACAGTGCTAATGTGATCCCCCTGAGGAAAATCATCCTATAGGGCAACTGCAGTACTAGGGATACAGAGATACTCTGATATACT
The DNA here is from genome assembly GCA_027924645.1 of Cunninghamia lanceolata. Classification (NCBI taxonomy): domain Eukaryota; kingdom Viridiplantae; phylum Streptophyta; class Pinopsida; order Cupressales; family Cupressaceae; genus Cunninghamia; species Cunninghamia lanceolata. Next base: position 4,112,194 of record BSBN01001020.1, on the reverse strand, counting down.
CCCCCTATATGAATACATTATGTATTCAATTGGAGATAGGAGAAGGAACAACTCCTAACTTCTACCTGAGCTATTCAAATGTCTCCTTTGGAAGTGGTTTTGTAAATATATCTGCCATCTATACTTTTGTAGCAACATATTCCAACTTGACTTCCTGTTCAGAAACTTTCTCTCTGAGAAAATGATACTTAATGGATATATGCTCGGTTCTTGAATGCATAACTCGATTCTTTGAGATGTTTATAGCACTTGTATTATAAAAAAGAATGTTAATTGGCTCATCAAATCCAACCTTAATATCTTGTAGAGTTTGTTTCATCTATAACACTTGAGTACAACAAGATACAACATCTATATATTCAGCTTCAGCTGTTGACAAAGAGATTGACTCTTGTTTCTTATTTAACCAATCTACCAATCTATCTCCTAGAAAGAATGCACCACCACTAGTGCTCTTTCTATTATCCACACAACTACCCCAATCTGCATCTATGTATACAGTCAAAGTGAAGTCATCACCAACATGACACCATAGACCATAATCGAATGTACTCTTCAAGTATCAAAAATATCCTCTTCATAGCTTTGACATGTTTTTCCTTAGGAGTAGCTTGAAATCTAGCAACCATGCAAACAACTTGCATGATATCAGGGCTTGTTGTTGTAAGATATAAGAGACTTCCAATAATGGATCTGTACAAAGTTTGATCTGCTAAAGAAGATTCACCATCTTTACTAAGCTTACACCTAGTGACCATAGGTGTACTGATTGGATTGCAATCTTCCATCTTGAATTTCTTCAGTATTTCCTTCACATACTTGGTCTGAGAAATGAAATCCTTGTGTCTAATTGATTGACCTGTAATCCAAGGAAAAATGCTAATTCTCCTAATATTGACATCTCAAACTCTTTCTGCATAGTGTCAGCAAACTCTCTACACATTTTGTCACTATCTCCATGTTGCAAATATGTTAAGCAGTTTTGTCATTGATGCCAACATATCCTTGTTGCCATTGGTGTCAACTGTATCCTAGTTTACTGCCTGTTTAGAAGATCGGATTGTTGAGGATATTGAGAAAATTAATGGAGATCAATATATGTAGACCATATGGCTTTGTAGAGGTTTGTCTGAGGAAGATCCAGTTAATATTTGAGAGGTTCACATTAAGATCTGAAGAAGTTATAGCCATCTAAGTAAAATCAGTTCCTGCATTATTTAGGAGAGATAGAGTGATAGGAAAGAGGTCCGGATTGCTTCGGTAATGTAAAATTATGATCTGCGGATCTAGAGGCATGTTTGGGAAGTCAGTGTGTATCATCCATTCAAGTGGTTCATGGTTTGGAGGTCCAAAATCAATCTTTCTAATGTGACAGTCATGGATGATAGTGTTCTTGAGGTTCTGGAGGAAGATGCAAGTGATTCAGATAATTTGGATGAGTGCGGATGTTTCTGTTGAATTCAATGTGCTTGTGGAAGTCTCTGGATCATGTGACTACTATGTTGGAGGTCCACATTGAAGTTTGAGCTTGTCGATGAAGATTTGCTTCTTGGTGTTGTTCTTCCTAGTTTTGGCCAACCAAATGATTCAAGCGTGTTGTGCATAATCTAAGAGCAATTCTTTGAAGCATGGCATGTTGATCAAGGAAGATTTGAGTCCCAATTATGTTTGGCCGATAGCTTAGTGATTCACATTAAGTCACATGTTTGTAGTGCTGACCTTGTTCACTCCAAGGTTGATGAAGTGTATAAATACTTGTTGATGAGTTGTAAAAAATCATCCTTATGTGAAATGAATTAAATCTGAATAAAGGATCAGAAGCAGACTAGAGAAGAAAAGGAGCGAGAGCAGTATAGAGTGAAAAGTCAGTGAAGAATAATTTGGGGCAAAGGAGAAGTTTAGTGAGCATTCAATGAAACTGAACTAGGCATGAAGTAGATGCTATTTCTCAATTAATTCTTTCTATTCTAAATAAATTCTGTAGGTAGTGAGCCTCTCTTTTGAGCGGTGAGCTCTGGGTAGCGTGCCCGAAGGCACGTGCCTTCTATTATTCTAAAGTACTTTTAACAGGGTAAAAAATCTTTGTGGGTTAACCCCCACCGTGGTTTTCCCTTAACTGGGTTTCCAAGTAAAAATTTTGGTGTTCTATGCTCATTTGTTTCTGTTCATGTGTTGATTATTCATGCTTTAAATGTTTACATCATTAATCAGTTTTGTGTGATAAAGAAATAGTTGCAAGTATTAAAGATTTGGGACAACTGATTCACCCCCCCTCTCAGTTGTCTGGCCTAATTCCAACAATTAGTATCAGAGAAATGTTCCTCTAGAAGAAGCTTAACCACTTGAGGAGATCCAGGATGTCAACCTACAAGAAGGATAGCCTGAGATTTGATGGAACAAATTACTTTGTTTGGAAAAATCGCATGGAGTGCCATTTCCAATGCATGGGTGATGCCTATTGGGCAATAACTAAGGATAAGTATGAGCCTCTAGAGAAACCTTCAACTCTAGATGAAGTCAAGAATGTTGAAAATAATCTTCAAGCCAAAGAAGGCTTGCTAAGTGCCTTGTTTGATTCAGAAATGACAAATGTCTTGGACTAAAAATTGCTCATGAAATCTAGAAGAAGTTGGAGAATCTTTATGAAGGTGATTGTAAAAGCCCTCAAATCCATCTAAAATGTAAAACAAAGTAAAATGAAGTAATAATTCACTTAAATACAACATCACAAGAAACAAAAGTAAAATGATGTATATAATCCGCTTAATTACAACATTTAATCAAAAATAATAACTTCATCAAGAAGAATCAAGAGTCAATAAATCTTCACAAAGAAAATCTCATCGATATAAAACAAATAAGTCTTTAAATCTTACATATTCATGAGCTAAATCCAGGTAATATGCACTAAGAATCAATATACATAAATCCTTTGGCAACATGCCATAATACATCCAAATAGGTATAATAACAAGTACATCAATGAATAACAAATCAACACTCTCTAGCTGCACGAACCAAGTGGTCCACCACCTGCAACCCGAGAGATGGGAACATGGCTTAGGTGCTTTTCCACCCAACCATGAAGTATTTACACTTCCCCGGATCCCTTCATGAAATGAAGGAAACCCAGCCCTACACGAAATGTCTAGCTACTTGGAAACAACTGGCAGGAGGGAACACCCGATGCAACCCTGATGTCTAAAAGTGCAATTCTAATAATGAAAAGCAAATTGACTCACAACAAGATGTGGCAGAGATATATATAAATAAGTTTTGCTAGACAAAATAAACATCTTTTTCAATGACATTCCAATTAGATCTAATCATTTCAAGTACCCTGGTCAATTCACAAAAAGAGGAAAAGCCATCTCTGATATATCCACATTCATCATCCTAGTCCCAAAAGTAACCCAATCACATTCCTACATAAAAATCTACCTTCTTTCTCCAAGAAATAAATAAGAAAGTAAATAAATAATTCAATAAATAATTGATCAAATCACCTATAACCACCTCTAGTCCATTTCCCATGCATCAATAAACAGCACACATTTTGATCAAGCAGTAATAAAGCACATCATAAAGCAATATATATCTGATTAGATTTTCAATTCATATTTCCATGGTTAAATATATAGCAGATACTAATGCCTTTGCTTCATATCCAAATACCATTTCATAAATCACACAATAAAATCAAATGAGGAGGTTTGAATACTCCACTTTCGTACAATGAGATTTCATGCACAGCTTATGTCAAATATTATTTCTATCTTTCCTTAAGATCAAATAAATAGAATAATAGAATAAAACAATTAATGTTCTTCTATAAATCATTTCAAAAATCCCAAAACACCAATCAAGGAAACATACTTTCCAAACAATAATTCCATTCTTTGTTTCATAATTTTGCAACCATAAGTTTGTCATTTTGATACAATCACTTTATCTATAAATCAATTATAATTCACAATATAATATCCATTCTAAATATTTTTAGCAATCCTACTGTCAGACCATTGACAAGTGACAATTCTGACCATTTATCTTACAATAAATGCCTTTTATTCATCCATAACACCTTACTGTCATTTTAGCGACAGGAGGTTCAGAATAACTAGTAAGAAAATAGAGACAGACCTCCTGGTAGAATAGTGACAAGAGTTGTCACAGTAATTTAAAACACAAAAATAGACAACAACAATTAATCCAAGGGTCTGTCATTCGAAGGTAAGGTTAAAGATAATGTTTAACAGCAAAATAATAGTGGAAAATAAGCTACGGAAACCTAAATAATTTTATGTATGTGGAGAAGTTTCTAAATCACATATTCATTCCGTCAATGAATAAAAGTTGGTTCTTTTTGTCAAAATTGATTTCTACAGTAGAAAGAAAATTTAATACTCTCAGTTCAGATCTAACAGAGGTGAGTTTAATTAGTTTGAGATTGCAAAAACTCCATTTCATAGTTTTGATCCAACAACTTAGTTTACTAGCCAATCTTAGCATGAAATTGGAATGCACAAAGCAAGGAACAACAGTTTACAACAGCAATAAGAAAACAGTGAATAAAATGAGGGAGGTTGATCTATTTTAGCAAGGTAAGATTGTCCAAGGTAGATTTAGATGAGGTTAGCTTAGAGAAAAAATAAAGGTCGAGCATAAACAAAACAAATGCCCTCCAAACAAGATGAAAACTATTAATTTGACAGTCACAAAAATGTGATTTCAATGCAAACAATTCTTAAGAAGAAAAACCTGGAGATAAGGTCGGTCCAGGGGTTGAAATTGAAGCTGTTGTTGCTAAGGATCTTCCTTCAGTCACTGTTCATCCAGAATCATGACTTTTCTCTTTTTCTGCTACTACAAAAGGTTCGTCTCTGCTAAAATCTTCAGTGCCTTCTCTTGCTGCTCCATAAAAACAAGTCATTTTCATTTGCAAAAATGCTCACTACAATTTGTGAATTTTTTAAAAATATTTCTGGGTTTTGTTCTATTCTTCTCTAGCTATCCGGAACATTTTACGGTTTCAATTTTTCATTTTGATATGACAAAGTTATCACCATTTTACTATCACTGTTCTTGACTGGTTTTTAATAAATTACAAACATATATATTTCCTTATTTAAAATACAATACACCATTTAAATATAATTTGAAAAGACATTTAAATTTAAGTAATCACATCATGCATTTGAAAGCAATTTTTAACACACTAATTTTCTAACATCTAATCATCATTCATGATTAATAATCACACATCAATGCATAAAATAAGCCATTCGAAAAATGCATATGCAACTACATGAGTGTGTGATTGCATCAGGGTTAACCATCCCAAACAGTTCTTGCCAAGTGGCTAGAACATTTCTACCTTAGCCATGCTCTCGTCTTTGCGAGTATCTGCATCCAATTGCACTCAATCTTGACGTCAATAGGTTAGTATATCAAAAATATAGCCGAAGCTAAACATCATAATCATACCAATAATATTTAATATTTAAATCAACTTTCTAATTTATGTAAATATATCATCATGATAATTACCTTTATACGTGTAACTTAATTAAAGTAAAACAATCATGGTAAATGTTCACTAATTTAGAATAATAATATTGTTCATAAAAATGAGATGTGACATCCTTCCCCAGTTGGAAGAGACATCATCTCGATGTCTTATTACAATCACTATGAAATAAAAAGAGTAAACACAGTCCTGTTATAAAAAGTAACACATCGTGCAACATGGTATCATAATAAGTATCTCAACTAGATTAAGGAAATTAACGGTATTCTGAGTCTATGCAATGATTCCTTGTAAGGAAAATTACCAATAATTCTTTTTCCTTTCTATTAGTTTCCATTTTCAACCCCCATTATCACTATAATGATTTCTATCTCATATACTAACTCAAGAGAGATATCTACCTTCTGTAAAACACATAACTGTTCATATAAAGATATCAACAATATGTTTAGTTTTGTCAAGCATGCCTACCCACAGAGACATCTGAATATTGCCATCCAAGGATGATAAACAAGCATCTCATACTACTTGTTATTATCATCGGCAAGTACTTATCAACATTAAATAAAGGTAAGGGTTTTAGCAATAAATCCAAGATCAACTCTAAATAAAAAGAGAAAGTTTCCATCAACAAAAAGTTAGGATCATCAACACTAAAATAAGATCATCAACATTAAAATAAGATTATCAACACCAAAATGTTCAAAATTACAATATTAAATCATGATTGCAATCAGATGGCCAATCATAGAAAAATCAACATGTTTCCAACAATAAACTTTCAAAGAGTCAACAATAAGGTAAGGAGATCAATATGTTTTCGATCCTAAATCTAAAAGTGTTTTTTTTTGTTTTTTTTTTTAAATAGTTTGACATAATGTCAACATTTAAATAAAGAAGATCAACATTAAATAATTTCAACAATAAATCACAAAAGATCAAAATTACATATGTTGACTTGTTTTCAACACTAAATTAACAAAATTCAAAGTCAACATTAAATTTTGAAAAGAACTTGTACTAAACTGCATTTGGTTAAGCTTATGGTACTTGAGGTATTCATAAGTCCCAAGCATAAATAATAAGATTTTTAAATCAAAGATAATCAAATCTCAAAAGAGAAAGGAGTAACTTAAATGTAAAAGGTCATACAAAAGGAAGATCTCAACAAGAAGCTAATACATCTAGATAAAAGTTATTCAACGTCAAAGAATGGAAGCCATCATATTTTCAACACTAAGTCGGCAATTCTAATAATAAAGGTCCTAAACCTTCTAACTTAACCATAATTGAAGAATCAACTCAAACTCCACATTTCTCAAGTAAAACAAGAATAATATAATCTTTCTTATTCAATTTTAAATTCACATACACATAAACCTAATCTACTTAGAAGTACATTTAATACATAATCCAAAATTTATTCATCTTAGGCATGTAGCCTATCAAGTCACCCTAGCATCAATGATGGATTACAATATAAGTATGAAATATCAATAATATCCAATATCAATCCAACATCTTTGGTTGCATCTACGAGCCAAGGAACGAGAACATGGTTCGGCATTTTTCCACCCAACCACGAAGCTTACGCTTCCCTAGGATCCCTCCAACATGAAGGATACCCAATCCTACTCATAGAGCCTAGCAATATATATATCAGTATGTAGGATGGAATTTGGTGCGTATCTATTAATCTACATGCATCCCTACATGAATGCAGCATCTCATTAACAGGATGAGGCAGAGAATTTTATCAATAAAAACTAGGCATACATCCATCTATTTCAATGGTCCATTTGTCTATTTCAACATCAAAAGTTGACTTTGGCCAAAGTCTGAAACCGATTTTTACGGTGGTGTAGATTTTGAAAAAAAAAATCTATTTCTCTGTAATTCCTCATTCGGTACCCGTCCCAGAAGGTAACTTTCCCAAAACACATAAAGCAGCAAACAATGCAATCACTTTCTTTTCTCAATAAAATATTCATTTTCATTCAAGCGTGGCTTAGGAAATAAATAAATCGTTATGTTTGATTTCAACATACTTGTGTAATTTTCTCCAAAACCAAAAAAATCATAACAAATAAGGCTATACAAGCTTTCATTTTTCTTTGATTCATAAAACAAAAATTAATCAATCTTTTTGTCTATTCAATGTCGGTTTTCTTTTTCATAATACAATTGTTTTATAATAATGCATAAGATTGTTCCAATGTGTATATTCAGTTTTATCTTATAATAATGGTTTATTTCTCCTTTGTTTTGTAGGGTTAAAAGACAGAGTTTCAGTCATGTTATAAATGGATGTTTTCCTCATGTATGATCTTTCAAGACTAAGGAGTATATATATATAATCACTCACAAACAGAAAAACAAATAGATTTAGTGACCTCTATTTTTCACACTTTCGACATAGTACTTGTTGTCCTCAATCATTTTTTTTTTGAACAATAAGGTTTTGTAACGCCCCGCAGGAGCACCTTAGAGAACAATACATCTACGCTATGCAAAAACGGAATAATTTTTTTTTTTAAATGAATAAAGTGACAAGTAATGTTTAACACATCTAAATACATCATTTGATCTAACGACTAATCCTCTAAGATATCATGGGAGCATTACTTTACCAAATCAAACAACATAATCTGACATACATCGTTAACTAACATTAGTAGAGCATTTTAAATCTAATGCATTAATTCAATAACATTTACATCAAATAAATAATCATTAAAATCTAGTACATAGTTACAATTTCTTCTCACATGCGAGTACATCATTACATTGTTATTTAACACCTTCCGAATTCAAACATTATAAATCAACTGATACAAAGACAAGAACATGAATACAAAACGCTTACTTCATACCTGGTACAAGATCTGACGGTTGATATACAAGTTACAACATCCTCGCACACGAACAATAGCAAGGAAAAAACCAATGGATAAAAGCTCTTCCACCCGACCATGTGGAACCCTAAGGTCCACCCCCCGAGCTAGGAGTTAACATAAGGTTCCCACTACAACATACAGTCAGGTAGACCGTAGACTATAAGACAAGACAACACATGATTTCAACAACACAAGTCTATATCACAAACAACATAACAACACTTCCAGAGGCAAGCACATAACGAATGGGGAGAGTACAACTAGGGAATGCTAGGCTACAGTAGGGAGAGTGTCATCGCACGGTCCTAACATGGCTTATCCTGACAGCCTCTCACTAGGCGCCGGCCCCATAGGGTGACACATGCGGAATCAACCTTCCTTTCGTGAGGACAAGGAAGTTGATCATGCCAACCAGGCCATCTCTACCCATCCTTAGTCTAAACAAGCACTACAGGCATGGGAGAGGAAATCCAATTATCTTGTTAATGTGTAATTAACCCTTTCCCCCCCGTTCATTTTAGGTTTTCACTTAATTAACAACTTTCAATGGGTTATCCTGACAGCCACTTTGGGCGCCGGCCCCACATTGAAAGCCACTCCCCTACCTACATCTAGAAACCCTAACAAACAAGCAAGAAAACATCATCAAAACAACGAGGATTCATAAACCATGCAAGGCATTAACCATCTTGCAAAAACAATTATCCTCATATCCACATGTATATGTAATACTGCAAGGCATTCACCATCTTGCATAACAACTTAATCACAAGAACATACTCTCAAAATATTATCCATAACAATGCATCAACATCACATCCGTCACAGTACTCAAAGTCTCCCCATTCACAAAATCTAATTCAAAAATCCAATACAAATAAATACAATTAAAATGGTCCACAAGCCATCCACAAGGGAAGTACACTCACAATCAGATCATGCATCCTTCATGTTACCCTAAGCCTCATACATGACTAGAGACAACATAACATCGCATATTCAATACACATAAAAACACTATACTTGAAAACCAATCACGTTATACTATGCCTCTGGAATGACAACCTATCAACTTGCATAGTGGATCCCATTACATCCAACAATCTCATAACAATGCTAATAAACCCAATACCGGGTGTATTTAATCACACTTCAATTAATAAAACCTTCATAAAGATATTATAATAAAATCGTTACCGAAATTAAATTAATCATCAATAGTCATTCCTATTGTAATCAATTTCATCTACAATTCTTTATGGTTAGATCTAATAACTTAACTACAATATTAATCTTCATACGATTTTGCACCTTTAAACTAACAACCATACAATTTATACAATTTCCATGAATTGTCTGAATCAGTAATTTCAGTCAGCAACTAATAATAAATCTCATGTTCTAAGATGTGTTCGTGGGTCCCTTGTGCATTCGGTGAATATGTAAAAGAGACTTTGTGTTTGAGATTTTACTGGAGGCTTTTGTGGTAGTAAGAGATTATATTGTGGGCAGAAAGGAGACGAGGTCTGATGAATGCAAGAAGGGAAATATTAAAGAATCTCTGCTCTTTGAAAAAATATATATATAGCAGAGGAATTAAGGAATCTCAAAGGTAGATGTTATAATAGTCATTGAAATTCAGGCACAAGTATGAAGGCGTTTAATGTGAATTGTGGGACCCCTTAAAGCCCTTACAAGTGATTGTTTCAAATAGAGATCTTCAGCGTGGCATCAAAGAAAGAGAAGGTGTTATATTTCAAAGGCTAGCATGAGGAATCTATGAAGAGATGTGAACACATTAAAAAGGGTCTTTCACATTTTGTATTAGAAGCAACCAATATAGAAGAGGATCGCTGTTGTTAAGGAAGCATATGGAAGCAACAACTCTCATTAAGATCAGCGAATCATCATCTTAAAGCAGCACTTGGATTCCTTATGCTAACTTGGTGATCTACAGTATTGCTGTTCAGAACAGGCTTGCAATAGTTGATCTTTGTGCTTGATCTCCAGTTTATTGTGAGTTCCAATTGCTATTCAGATCAGTACCTGCTATAAACAGTCTGATTGCATAATTAAGGAGCACTGGTATTGACAAGGAAGTCATATTCAGGCCAGCAGGTCAATATTTGCCTACTTTGATTTGGAGAATGATACAATTTCCATATCGATACTTTGAATGCGTAATCATATGATTTGGATATCAGTATTCAAATTGCCAAATTTTCAATGGAAGCTTGCTTGACTCCAAGGCGTGTAGCCCTATGGATAAAGGTATACTTCAGTTTCCTTTGTAATTCTTATTGCTAATTACAATCAGCTGATCATTGTGTTTGATAAGGTCTCTTGACGCCTGTCGATCATATACGAATATAGGCTTAGGTGTATTTACAGTGACACTGCTTTATGATTTGGATCCCCAATTGTTTCTGGACTCATGTTTCCACAAACATCTATGCAGAAGCGGCAAGTATGATAGGGTACTAACTGGTTGACCTTCTTACCCGTGTGGCCATCTTGAAAACACCATAACTTTATCATAGCGATAACTGTTAAATCTGCAAGGCATTTTCTAGGTTACTGTAGATCGCATAAGAATATCGATTTAGAAGTATTTACAGCACCCTACTTTTGACTGCTCAAATTACGATCTTTTCTCAAACATCTAAGCAGAAGTAACCTAGTGTGGTGAGTTTCAAAGGATAAGGAGAATTCGAAGAAAGAAAGAGGAATACATAGGATCTCAGTGTGCAGTTGGGATTTCAGATGGAACGCCCATGACATAGGATCCATTTCACTTTGGCGCCCATTGCTGTAGATCTATACGGACGTATATATACATATAACACTTGTATTTCCTATCATTCGCTGCTGTAAAGTCTTATTGGGTTTCAAACAGTTTTGTGGCCGCTCCAGTCATAGAATCAATTCTCCAGTAGACAAGGTTGGTATCATGAGATCAATGAGCAATTTCTGCAAGGCTTAATTTGCACTAACTAGTATCAAGCACATCAATAGAAAGGTTCAGATTGCGGTCTTGTATACTTATGACTTGATTAAAAAAAAATAGCAACAACATTACACAAGGCAAAACAGACTTAAAGAATACCCTTGGCCACGAAAACATGAGTTTAGTGCACTGCTTTGCTGGTATGTAGGTTTGGAAAGTACGCATTAGCATAGTTCATGAGATGATAGAGGTTTTAAAAAAAAACACGTCAATATGCAGTATGTTGACCGACTCCAAAAAGTTTAGTTCATACCACAATACCAAGGTACAAGACATCACTGCCTACTTTTAGCCATCAATGAGGACAAATGCAGATTGCAATCACCAAAAGATCCAACAGTCTGTCCTGCAGATCTCAAGACACAGTAGCAGCCGAACAGATGATCTATAAACGTACAAGAATATATGTACAAGCAGAGAAGCTGATGCTATATTTTCCTAATTTATCCATAATTCATACGAAATATCATATAAGATATATTGCCTCTCTAAAAGTGACCTGCAGATGTGGGAAAACTGAAGCAATATAAATAACAAAAATTCAAGGCATTCTAGTTGTTCCTATGGTTGTCTATTTCAACATATAGATTGCATAAGGAAGTTGTCAAAGAAATATAATAATGCTCAGACGTCAGAACTATCATATAGATAATTTTCAATTATTCATTCACTCATAATAACCTAATCAGCTATAATGTTAATGCACAACTAATTTCAATAGCATACCAGAATCATCATATGCACTCAGGGCCCCTCTAGATGAAGCATCTTTTTTTTGTAAGCCGAGGAAAGTATTCATCACTATATCTTTGCCTGCCTGAAACCCAAGTTCCCTGGACTATCATTCCACTCTTTGATGACACGAGATTTGCAGCAGTTCCACCCTTCACCACAACAGCCTTAGTAACCAACTTGGAAGCTCGATTCACCGAATTAGAAGAATGAGAAACAGATGCATCTGATCTGACACTGATGAAACTTTTCCTATTCTCTGATTGAAACTTCGAGACCCCAATAATCAGTCTTTTATGTGGAGAAGCTGAAGAAGAGGGAGATATAAGGGCTGAGAACCCTCCGAACCCTTGCAGTAACGTTGAACTTACCATTTCATATAAAATTGAAGCCCAAAAGCTCAGTAATATTGAACTGGTATTATGCAAGTGCTAACTATTCGAGCAACTGCAATGCAAAATTAGAAAGGGTATTCAAATATATACGTATTGTGCTTGTTTAAATTGCGCTTTTTTGGCAAAGCATTCGGACGGAGGGACAAAGGCTTCTCTTCTTCTATTTCTCCATGGGGTTTTTTTTTGTTTTTATTTGATGAACATAATTTCCAATACGATCAACCCAAAACTCACTCCTTGATTGTAACGACGTGCTTGGTTTTGTTTCGTTTTTCCCTTAATTTTCTACTGGTATTTGCATTGGATTAGTTGACAGACATGGTGTCTTTCTCTTGTCAAAACAAAAGAGCTAGAGTACGGTTATCTATACAAACAGCTAGGTCAACAATATTAAGCATAAGATGAAGAATGTATCTGATTGAGAAATGTTAATGATGGCATAATCTAAAACAGTAGCTCTAACTTTACAGGAATAAATTTAACGCTTCAAATCCATGCAACTAAGACAAGGAGAGTATTAACATGGAGCAAAACCCCATCAAGGGATATAGCAGCTGAAGTTAACAGCTAGAGAGTACCCGCAAGCTCGACACCCACACTGCCAGCGACATTAGTACCAGAGAAAGGGACAATGACAGATTCTATTTATTTAATATTTCATAATATAACTGTAATCAGCTATTTAATTGCACCTGATAATTTCATACAATAGTCAGGTTTAAAGAAAACGTGTTTCATTCTCTAGATTATTTAAGTTACTTACCTTATCTTAGAATCGGTAATAAAGAAACTTCTTTTCAACTATGCATACCTGTTTATTACACCATCCAAGAGCTCAACCGGTGCCTCAAGATAATGCATAGCTCTATGAAGGCTGTCTGCCACAATCATTACTGATGTAGCTGCTACCATCATTCACTCTTTCAGAGCATATATAACCATAACGCCATCAACAGGAGCCTGAACAATAGTCTTGAGAACCTCAACCACGCTGCCCAAACCCTCATCTGCATCCCCATCCGCAATAAGAACATCGGCATTCTCTTCAACCAATGTAATGAGCTGGGATTTCAAGGAAAATTATAATCTTTCTTCACCACTGTGTAGAGTGCAAGTTCTAGAATTGCAAGGCCTGGGTATTGGGACAGCCATTTCTGCTGAGACCCTCATTGGAAATCATCGATCATCAGCTCCCAGCCCTGCCCTGAAAGCTGTTTTCCCACCTTTTCCATTGAACCCTAACCCGAAAAACCCTAATCTCCTCCGCATCAAAGATCTTCCTTTTATTTTTTTTTAATAACCTTACGATATAACCCCTATCCTTTTTATTTACTCCCGGGGTAACTTCCATTTAATATAATACAACTTAAAATTTTTACTTTATTTAATTTAGTATTTTATAGAGGTACTTAATATCCGACAACTCATAAATACATATTACTTTATTAAATCACTTATTTACTGAGCCACATGTATTTACTTTCGTTTTAATTTTATTAATTATAGAGCAATTTCACAACTATAATGCCACTTAATAACTAATTTATCTCCTTTAATATTTATTTATTTTTTTATTTATTTAATAATTAATATATATTTGTTATATAACAACTAATAATTACTTATAAATCTATTTAGTAGGCATTAAACAAATTTATCGATTTATATACCGCAATTAACCAATCATAATCATGCAATTACTTGACCATCAAGCATGCAGAGAAAGCAAGACGACAACCCATGGAGACAACGAAACTGAGAACAATGACTAGCCGAAAACTGAAGACTTATCCTTTACAAGGACGACGGATGACTGGGGAACCTTATGCTAACTCCGATCAACAATTCCATTGGCTAGGGCACGCTCAAACCTGCTAGTTCAGGTGGAGTCGATGCCCGGTACCTGCATCCTGCGGCAAACCTCCAAGTTAAACATATATATGCAAACACGAAATCATGCACACAGTAAACAGAAATCGCAGCATGGCAGGGTACTCAAACACGAGTAATGCGACACTGTTCTGTTTACCTAAATCCATCCACAATTAAGTATTCAGTTGTCTACAAGAAAATAGAATAATCAATTCAATATGATCTAGTCTAACAATTATTGTTAAAGCATCATAACCATGATTAAATATCACCTTAAACTCAGAAGTAACATTAATCCATTACACTAATTATGTCCATCAGACTGTGAAACATAAAATATTAGTAATCCAATATCAACAATCATCATCATAGCAATAGGTCCATAAACAACTCAACAAAATACAGAGAGTCCAATGTCATTGTATCCAATCCTACTAGAAAAACCATCAGTCCAATAGAAGACAAGGTGAGGGGCACTACAGGTTTTCAATGTCCAATGCTCATTATAGTAGCAAATCAGTCTCAGATGTTCTAAGCAGCCATGAAGTCAATCTCAGTGGCTTTACACAGTATATTCATTCATATTTCAAGTCGCTTCACAAGGTATACGACATATTCAGTTCAGTTTCATTGTCAAACAATGGTATTCAGCATAAAACACAATATCATTCCCACATAACTAAACCAATCATAACAAAAGATACCAAGCAATAAAAAAATGCATAGCATTCAAAGGAGTCACAATCATCATGTAATGACACACATATAGCCATACATAAGCAACATCTAACAACCAAAAATCAATTCAAGATAGAATCAGGTTCCACATGTCTATTCACATCACTCTCACAACAGGGAGTAGTCACGTTTCTCCCAAATATAAGGGTAATACATTAATACACTACTTACATAAAAGGCAAACAATAAGAGGGAGAGTTAGGTTGGTGATTAAGTTCTCACCCAACATCCCATCCACTTGATGGCTAACTTACTCCACAACAGGACATGATAGGAATAACTTAGATAGCACACACATCTAACTGTAATGTAAAAATACTACAACTTCACTCAAAGGGAAGACTTACGTCAAGCATCACTCAACCATATCCTCAAGAACAATCATCAGGGTCTATCTAACCCCTTAAAAAAGAAAGCACATGCTATTCACAGCAGCCAATACACTAGGACCCACACATGCTCGATGAACTGAGCAACACACACACCCAGAGCTCCCAATGCTGGAATCACGCTCTGATACCAAATGTAAAAGCCCTCAAATCCATCTAAAAAGTAAAACAAAGTAAAACAAAGTAATAATTCACTTAAATACAACATCACAAGAAACAAAAGTAAAATGATGTATATAATCCGCTTAATTACAACATTTAATCAAAAACAATAACTTCATCAAGAAGAATCAAGAGTCAATAAATCTTCACAAAGAAAATCTCATCGATATAAAACAAATAAGTCTTTAAATCTTACATATTCACGAGCTAAATCCAGGTAATATGCACTAAGAATCAATATACATAAATCCTTTGGCAACATGCCATAATACATCCAAATAGGTATAATAACAAGTACATCAATGAATAACAAATCAACACTCTCCAGCTGCACAAACCAAGTGGTCCACCACCTACAACCTGAGAGATGGGAACATGGCTTAGGTGCTTTTCCACCCAACCATGAAGTATTTACACTTCCCCGGATCCCTTCATGAAATGAAGGAAACCTAGCCCTACACGAAATGTCTAGCTACTTGGAATCAACTAGCAGGAGGGAACACCCGATGCAACCCTGATGTCTAAAAGTGCAATTCTAATAATGAAAAGCAAATTGACTCACAACAGGATGTGGCAGAGATATATATAAATAAGTTTTGCTAGACAAAATAAACATCTTTTTCAATGACATTCCATTTAGATCTAATCATTTCAAGTACCCTGGTCAATTCACAAAAAGAGGAAAAGCCATCTCTGATATATCCACATTCGTCATCCTAGTCCCAAAAGTAACCCAATCACATTCCTACATAAAAATCTACCTTCTTTCTCCAAGAAATAAATAAGAAAGTAAATAAATAATTCAATAAATAATTGATCAAATCACCTATAACCACCTCTAGTCCATTTCCCATGCATCAATAAATAGCACACATTTTGATCAAGCAGTAATAAAGCACATCATAAAGCAATATATATCTGATTAGATTTTCAATTCATATTTCCATGGTTAAATATATAGTAGATACTAATGCTTTTGCTTCATATCCAAATACCATTTCATAAATCACACAATAAAATCAAATGAGGAGGTTTGAATACTCCACTCTCATACAATGAGGTTTCATGCACAACTTATGTCAAATATTATTTCTATCTTTCCTCAAGATCAAATAAATAGAATAATAGAATAAAACAATTAATGTTCTTCTATAAATCATTTCAAAAATCCCAAAACACCAATCAAGGAAACATACTTTCCAAACAATAATTCCATTCTTTGTTTCATAATTTTGCAACCATAAGTTTGTCATTTTGATACAATCACTTTATCTATAAATCAATTATAACTCACAATATAATATCCATTCTAAATATTTTCAGCAATCCTACTGTCAGACCATTGATAAGAGACAATTTTGACCATTTATCTTACAATAAACACCTTTTATTCATCCATAACACCTTACTGTCATTTTAGTGACAAGAGGTTCAGAATAACTAGTAAGAAAATAGAGACAGACCTCCTGGCAGAGTAGTGACAAGAGTTGTCACAGTAATTTAAAACACAAAAACAGACAACAACAATTAATCCAAGGGTCTGTCATTCAAAGGTAAGGTTAAAGATAATGTTTAACAGCAAAATAATAGTGGAAAATAAGCTACGGAAACCTAAATAATTTTATGTATGTGGAGAAGTTTCTAAATCACATATTAATTCCGTCAATGAATAAAAGTTGGTTCTTTTTGTCAAAATTGATTTCTACAGTAGAAAGAAAATTTAATACTCTCAATTCAAATCTAACAGAGGTGAGTTTAATTAGTTTGAGATTGCAAAAACTCCATTTCATAGTTTTGAGCCAACAACTTAGTTGACTAGCCAATCTTAGCATGAAATCGGAATGCACAAAGCAAGGAACAATAGTTTGCAACAGCAATAAGAAAATAGTGAATAAAATGAGGGAGGTTGATCTATTTTAGCAAGGTAAGATTGTCCAAGGTAGATTTAGACAAGGTTAGCTTAGAGAAAAAATAAAGGTAGAGCATAAACAAAACAAATGCCCTCCAAACAAGCTGAAAACTATTAATTTGATAGTCACAAAAATGTGATTTCAATGCAAACAATTCTTAAGAAGAAAAACCTAGAGATAAGGTCGGTCCAGGGGTTGAAATTGAAGCTGCTATTGCTAAGGATCTTCCTTCAGTCACTGTTCATCCAGAAGCACGACTTTTCTCTTTTTCTTCTACTACAAAAGGTTCGTCTCTGCTAAAATCTTCGGTGCCTTCTCTTGCTACTACATAAAAACACGTCATTTTCATTTGCAAAAACACTCACTACAAGTTGCGATTTTTTTAAAAATATTTCTGTGTTTTGTTCTACTCTTTTCCAACTATCTAGAACATTTTACAATTTCAAATTTTGTTTTGATATGACAAAGTTATTGTCATTTTACTATCGTTGTTCTTGTCTGGTTTTTAATAAATTATAAACATATATATTTCCTTATTTAAAATACAATACACCATTTAAATATAATTCAAAAAGATATTTAAATTTAAGTAATCACATCATGCATTTGAAAGCAATTTTTAACACACTAATTTTCTAACATCTAATCATCATTCATGATTAATAATCACACATCAATGCATAAAATAAGCCATTCGAAAAATGCATATGCAACTACGTGAGTGTGTGATTGCATCAGGGTTAACCATCCCAAACAGTTCTTGCCAAGTGGCTAGAACATTTCTACCTCAGTCATGCTCTCGTCTTCACGAGTATCTGCATCCAATTGCACTCAATCTTGACGTCAATAGGTTAGTATATCAAAAATATAGCCGAAGCAAAACATTATAATCATACCAATAATATTTAATATTTAAATCAACTTTCTAATTTATGTAAACATATCATCATGATAATTACCTTTACACGTGTAACTTAATCGAAGTAAAACAATCATGATAAATGTTCACTAATCTAGAATAATAATATTGTTCATAAAAATGAGATGTGACAGTGATGAATTTGTCAAATGTGCCAAGTTACAAAGTCTGAGAGGAAAATTTGAAAATCTGAGGATGAGTGAAGATGAAAACATCACAACCTACATGCAAAAAATAAAAGATCTTGTGTGTGGTATCAAATGTGCTAGTGGGACTTTGAAGAATCAAAGATTGTGGCAAAAGTGCTCAGATCTTTACCTGATTCATACAAACATAAGGTTTTTGCTATAAAGGAGATCAAGACTATCTCAAAAGTTACAAGAGATCAGCTGGCTGGCAAAATCTCAACTTTTGAATTAAGTGAGTTTGGTGATTCTCTTCCCAAATCTGAATCTGAATTTAAGGCCAGTTTATATGGAAAACAAAGATATGATCTAGGCAAAATCTCTTCTACAAGATCAAATAGATTTGTGAAGACAAGGAAGGATCTTGAAGCTCTTCTTGCCAAAAGATTGCCAAGAGGATCCGGTAAGTATGAAGGGAAATTGCCACTCAAATGTTTTGCTTGTAATAAGATTGGTCATTTTGCCTCAAGATGTTTGTAGAGGTTTTTAAAACCAAACCCTAACAGATACAAAAATTAGAAGAAATGTTACTATGTCCAAGAAACTGGAGAAGAAGGAGTGACAGATGATGAATCTAATCATGGAGGTTCCTCTGAAAATGATTGGGTGTTCATTGTTATCAAAGAAGAAGATCCAGTGTCTACTGAATCGGCTAGCTATGCAAATATGGAAAGTGCCTTGGCTACTTAAGTTATTGAAAAAGATGAATGGGTGATTGATAGTGGATGTTCTCATCATATGACTAGAGACAAAAGTAAGTTTGTGAATTTTGAAAATTATGAAAGAGGGCTTGTGAAATTTGGAGACAACTCAGCTGGTAGAATCCGTGGCAGAGGATCCATCTCTTTTGATGGTAAGAATAGCACCAATGATGTTCTGTATGTGGAAGGACTGAAACATAATCTTCTCAATGTTGGATAGTTGGTTGACAAAGGTTATGGTCTTTGATTCAAGGATGGAAAATGCAGAATCTTGGAGAGATCTGGAACTAAAATTGCATCCAGTACTCAAACTAGAGGTAACATTTTTCATTTAAGTAGTTCTGGCAAAAGTTGTTTGATTGCTTAGACAGATCAAATTTGGTTATGGTATAGGAGGATGTGTCATGTGAATTTTGATGACATTTTCAAAATAAGTACCACTCAGGCTATAAGAGATCTTCCAAAACTCGTGATACCTAATAGCATGTGTAGAGAATGTCAATTGGGGAAACAGAACAAAATTTCATTCAAAAGTAAGAAACAAGCTTCAAGTGGATGATTGGAACTGGTACATACTGATCTCTGTAGTTCTGCTAGAATTAGGAGTGTGTAAGGAGATATATATTTCATGTTACTAATTGATGATTACTCCAGGATGATGTGGGTAACTTTCCTAAAAGAAAAATTAGAAGCTCTTGACAAGTTTAAGGTGTTCAAAGTGATGGTGGAAAATGAGATTGGTAAAAAATTAAAATGTCTGAGATCTGACAGAGGTGGAGAATTTACTTCCAGTGAGTTTGATGCTTTCTATGAAAAGCATGGCATAAAAAGATAGTTATCTGCTCCTAGGACTCCCCAACAAAATGGAGTTGTGGAAAGAAAGAACTGGACTATTCAAGAAGTTGCTAGGACCATGATGATGGAAACAAATGTTCCTCAAGTTTATTGGAGAGAAGCTATGAGTACTGCTATCTACACTCTTAACTGGGTGCAGATCAAAGGCAATTTTGGCAAGACCCCTTATGAACTATGGTTTGGTCATCCTCCTACTGTGAGATATTTCAGAGTTTTTGGTAGTAAATGCTATATCAAAAGAGATGAGGATTTAGGCAAGTTTTATGCAAGAAGTGATGAGGGAATATTTTTGGGGTACTCTACTCAAAGTAAGGCTTACTGGTGCTTTAACAAGAGGTTAGAAAAGATTGTTGAAAGTGCTAATGTTAGAGTTGATGAGAGCAAGGAAGGACATTCTAGGTTCTACAGATATGATTCAGATGATCAAGATGAAATTCAAAGTCAAGGAAGGTTAGTTCAAACTCTGACTCAGATTCAGATTGATCCAGAAACTCCATGAACTCAAGAAAATAGTATAGATGTTGAGGAATAAGCTCAAGAAATAGAAGTTCAAGCAATTTCCAAAACCCCCAAGTATGTAAGGCTGAATCATCCTAAAGATCAGATCATAGGAGATAAGAGTAAAGGTGTTCGAACTAGGAGAAATTTTTTTGAAGATCAAGAGGAAATTTGTTTGATTTCAAAGATTGAACCTAAATTAGTAGATGAAGCCTGCAATGATGAAAACTGGGTAAAAGCAATGGAAGAAGAATTGATGCAAATTGAAAAGAATCACACTTGGGATCTTGTTCCTAGACCTGAGGAGAAAAATGTGATTGAAACCAAATGGGTCTTCCGAAATAAACTAAATGAAGATGGTGACGTTGTGAGAAATAAAGCAAGGTTGGTATGCAAAGGCTATTCTCAAGTGGAAGGAATTGATTTTGAAGAAACTTTTGCTCCGGTGGCAAGAATAGAAGCAGTCAAATTATTTCTTGCATTTGCTACCTTCAGAGATTTTAAAGTTTATTAGATTGATGCCAAATCAGCATTCCTGAATGGAGAATTGGAGGAAGAGGTTTACATTGAGCAACTGGAAGGATTTCCATTGTCTGATTAGAGAGATATGGTCTGCAAACTAAGAAACACATTGTATGGACTCAAGCAAGCCCCAAGAGCTTGGTATGAAAGACTGGATAAGCATTTGCTTAAACTAGATTTAGCAAAGGTACCGCTGATAGTAGTCTTTACTTTAAGATTAATCATGAGAACATCTTGATAGTTGAGGTCTTTGTTGATGATATCATTTTTGGTAGAAATGATTGTATGTGCAAAGCATTTGTCGATCAGATGAAAAGTGAATTTGAGATGACAATGTTTGGTGAGATGAATTTCTTCCTAGGTCTGCAAATTGTTCAATCAGATAAAGGTATCTTTATATCTCAGTCCAAGTATGTGAAAGAATTGTTAAAGAAGTTTGGAATGGAATATTCAAAGCCAGTAGGTACACCTATGGTAACCAGATGTAAGTTAAGCAAAGATGATGATTCCCTCAAGGAAAATCAGAAAAGGTATAGATCAATGATTGGAGGATTGCTCTATTTGACTCAGACCATACCTGACATCATGAATGCCGTTGGAATTATTCCTATATTTCAAGCTGATCCAAAAGAATCCTACGTTGTGGCAGTCAAAAGAATATTTAGATATCTCAAGGGGATAATTGATTATGGATTGTGGTATCCAAAGGATAATTACTTCACTCTTCATGAATATATAGATGTTGATTGGGCAAGAGATGTGGATGACAGGAAAATACTAGTGGTGGTGCATCCTTCTTGGGAAGAAGATTGGTCTCTTGGATGAGAAACAAGAAAGAGGCAATATCTCTGTCTACTATAGAGGCAGAGTATATAGCAGAAGCAAATAATAGTACTCAAGTTCTATGGATGAAGCAAATATTGAAGGACATCAGAATTGTGTTTGAGGAGCTAGTCATAATCTTTTGTGATAATTCTAGTGCAATAAACATCTCAAAGAATCTAGTATTGCATTCAAAGACAAAACATATATCTATCAAGTTTCATTTCTTGAGAAAGAAGGTAAATTAAAATGGAGTCAATTTGGAGTTTGTGTCTTCTAAAGATCAGATTGCAGATATCTTTACTAAGCCTCTTCCCAAGGATACTTTTGAGTATTTCAGAGAGAAGTTAGGGGTTATTACCCCTCCAGATCAGAACTAAGATGCACTAAGGTGCATCAGTCTTGTGGAATTCATAGTCATATCTTGTGATCCAGATTGATGTTAAGGAGATACTACTTGTTGATGGGTGTTTTAGCACTCAACAATGTAGGTATGATTGCTGCTATCACACCTCTCTTGAAAAAGGTATCCTACCCAAGATATGATTGCCCCAAGGATAATATAGCTAGGTCTTAGCTTGCTTGGAATAACTGAATAGTAGAATGTCTAGCTATGCCAACAAGGGGTCTTACACAAAATGCAAGGTTTATGGAAGATGGCAACAATGTATATGCAAAAACCCTAGTGGTTCAAACTGTAAAGTCTAAAATTTTCCAGCAGATGTGCAATGAAATGCTACTTATAACCTAACCTAACAAACTTGATATAAATAAAATGCAAAAGGAAAAGGAGAGAGAAGGGATAAGAGATCCTAAGTGACAATCACAATGGGGTAAAATGCTGCAGACAGACAAATACTTTCAATAAACCATTCCCTGTTCACCAGGATAGGAAACCCATAATGTTGCAAGAAATTATGCAATCTTCAAAGGATCCTTATGATTTTCAAATTGCATTCACTCATTAAACACCTGGACAATGGCACAACTTAACTAGTGGAATGCAACCGAACTATATTTAATGACAGGGCCTGGGCTAACTATACATAGCAACTTACCATCAGCAAGCACTAATAGTATGGATCAAAGCATTCATCAGATATCTTAACATTTACCCATCATTGTAAAAGCATAACTAATTAAATTCAGATTGATATGAACCATGAAAACCAAAATGAGACAACACATAAACACAAATTCCTAGCAACCTGTAAAACTTGCTTTGTATTGACTAAATTTTGGCAGAGTCTTAGCAATTCACTATCAAATCCTACTTGTTACAATGAGAGAATGATGGCCCTTTTATAGACAAGGCATCCAAGTTTTTCAATGGATGGTGGAGATTAACTCAACACCAATGGTCCAGATTACATGGCATTTAATGAAGTACAATAGTTTGTTACATTTTTGGATTTGCATTTGTCCTTTAGGAAAAAGACAAAATATAGCTTGCAAATACATTGAATCTGGACAAAATGGATACCCGTTTGGTTGTACATGATGAAAAGTCAATTTTCAAGGCCTAATAAAGCCAAAATAGAGTCACATGACACTTGAAAAATTAATCTGATGTGGATTCATGGGATTCCAAGTGCTCACTAGATCAAAAGGAGTACTTTGGTGAAGGTATATGCAATTAGATGCTTGCTGGACTAATTCTTGATGACTGGACTGCTAGAACAACTATATGTATGTCTTGGACATTAGACTGGATCTGTAGGAACAACAATGAAATAGACTTGATCTTGTATGTATTTAACTCCTGTAGCTCATCTCCATCATCTTGGACATCATATTGACTTTCTCTTGCAAGTACAAAAGCAATTTGGTTGATAAAATGGAGTTTCTGCATTTTTGGATCAGCACTACATATCTGTGTGTGCATTCTTCCAAGACGGCTCCAACAAGCTCCTATGCTCTCCAAGACCTACAATTCACAATGCAAAGCATCAATTTCATCCTAACAAGTCATTTTTCACCAATTTGGATCAAAACATGTCCATTTGCAGTCAGGGATCAGTCAAAAACAACTCATTGTCAATGTTGCTTCCTTATAGTCCTTTTCACAAATATGGTGATTTTTACATGATTTTCTAAGTTTTTTACCATTTTCAAGTACCTATTTGGCCAATATATTGATCTAGGAAGTTTTTCCAGTCATTAGGATCTATTTGGGAACTTTTATTTCATGTTTTCCTAGCATTTTTTGTAAAAAGCAAGATTTTTGGGGGTCACTGACTTTTCATGTGCAGTGACATTAATTGTCATAAAACATGCCAAAATCCACACAAACTTGGTAAAATGTTCATCATGATGTGACAAATAGATATGCAATTCAAATTTACCAAGAAAATTCAATTTACACCTTGAAAAACTCAATTTTTAGGCCAAAATACCAAAAAGCGCTGATTTTGCTTTCAACCGACCTAGCAGGGATTTCAGGTCCAACTGACCTAGCAGGGATTTAACCTCCAACTGACCTTGGACAGATTTTGGCTTCATCTAACCTTGTGTAGATTTGGGCTTCATCCGATCTTGCACAGATTTGGGTCTGACTGACTAAAATGATGCTTCATGAGGTCAGTCGGTTCCATTTTTAGCGCAGGTCTGTTGGGTCTATTTTTAGCGCAAAGTTTGTTGGTGGGGTTTTTCAAAGTGACTGACCTGCGTGAGTTTTAGCATTGACTTAAGTCGGTGGAAGGCTATTTCAACACAAGTCGATAGAAGGCAATTTTAGCGTAGAGATCGGTAGGAGGCAGTTTTAGCGCAAAGGTCGGTTGGGGTCATTTTTAGCGCCAGATTTGGAAAGGTCCAGGATGAAAGTATATTTAAAAATATATTGAATTTCTTATACTTTAAATATTTTTAAATATACTTTTAGGATGTTTGAGATGGGTTCCAGATCCATAGGATTTCATATGCAGATTCTAGAATTTTGTGGTTCCATCAGATTTTAGACTTAGCTATTTTTCAAGATTTTTAGGGTTTCAGACTTAGCCAAATCAGGGCTTCAGGAACATGTATTAAGGTGAAAGCTTATGGACCCCTTAGTGAAATATAATAGAATTTGATATGATTTTGCAACTGTAAGATCTGGAAACTAAGAATTTCAACATGGCACATCCTGTAAAAGCAATCTCAAGGGCAATATCCAGTGACATGGGATTTTGGAGCAAAATGTAGTAACACCCAATTTCAATGCAGAAGGCAACAAATGGTAATCTTTTAAGCACAAGACCACTCAAGAGACTTCCAAATCAATCATGGAAAACATCAAATGACTCCAATCATGCAAAGTACTCAAATCTGGAACAAATCATGCACTCTAAGCACAAATTCACTTTCTCATCATCATAAGTAACAAAGGTCGAGACTCCAAATGAAACCAAAAGAGGGGGTCTCCATTTGTCAAAATGGGGTGTGTGTGTAAGACACAACACTACTCAGGAGGAGTAGTCAGTATGCAAATGATGGGATCAGTCTGAAACAAAAAGGTAGAAAAGATTGCAAATATGCACCCTTTGCCATTCATGTCAAAGGGGGAGAGAAGTTCATGTGAAAAACTAGTTACTAATAAAAGGGGGAGTAGTGAAGAAAGAAATTGCAGAAGTAAGAAGAGAAATGGGATAAGTTCTTATCTTGATGGTTGAATTTAGTTTTTCACATCATATGTTGCCATCAATGACAAAGGGGGAGATTGTTACAAATATGTGCTTAAGCGATATTGTCATTGATGCCAACATATCCTTGTTTCCATTGGTGTCAACTGTATCCTATTTTTCTGCCTATTTAGAAGACCAGATTGTTGAGGATATTGAGAAAATTAATGGAGATCAATATATGCGGACCATATGCCTTTGTAGAGGTTTGTTTGAAGAAGCTACAGTTAAGATTTGAGAGGTTCGCATTAAGATCTGAAGAAGTTATAGCCATCTAAGTAAAATTGGTTCTTACATTATTCAGGAGAGACAAAGTGACAGAAAAGAGGTCTAGATTGCTCTGGTAATGTAAAATTATGATCTTTGGATCTAGAGGCATGTTTGGGAAGGTAGTGTATATCATCCATTCAAGTAGTTCATGGTTTGGAGGTTTGCAAGCAATCTTTATAATGTGATAGTCATGGCAGATAGTGTTCTTGAGGTTCCAGAGGAAGATACAAGTGATTTAGATAATTTGGATGAGTGTGGATGTTTATGTTGAATTCAATGTGCTTGTGGAAGTCTCTAGATCGTGTGACTACTATTTTGGAGGTCCACATTGAAGTTTGAGCTTGTCAGTGAAGATTTTCTTCTTGGTGTTGCTATTCTTCCTAGTCTTGGCCAATCGAATGATTCAAGTGTGTTGTGGATAATCTAAGAGCAATTCTTTGAAGCATGGCGTGTTGATCAAGGAAGATTTGAGTCCTAGTTATGTTTGGCTGATAGCTTAGTGATTCACATTAAGTCACATGTTTGTAGTGCTGACCTTGATGTTCATTCCAAGGTTGATGAAGTGTATAAATACTTGTTGATGAGTTGTGGATATCATCCTTGTGCAAAATGAATTAAATCTAAATAAAGGATCAAAAGTAGAGTAGAGAAGAAAAGGAGTGAGAGTAGTATAGAGTGAAAAGTCAGTGAAGAATAATTTGGGAAAAAGGAGAAGTTATGTGAGCATTTAATGAAACTGAACCAGGCATGAAGTAGATGCTATTTCTCAGTTAATTCTTTCTGTTCTAAATAAATTTTGTAGGCAGTGAGCCTCTCTTTTGAGCAGTGAGCTCTGGGCAGTGTGCCCAAAGGCATGTGCCTTCTATTTTCCTAAAGTACTTTTAACAAGGTACAAAATCTTTGTGGGTTAACCCCCACCGTGGTTTTCTCTTAATCGGGTTTCCACGTAAAAATTTTGGTGTTTTGTGCTCATTTGTTTCTGTTCATGTGTTGATAATTCATGCTTTAAATGCTTACATCATTAATTAGTTTTGTGTGATAAATAAATAGTTGCAAGTATTAAAGATTTGGGACAATTGATTCACCCCACCTCTCAGTTGTCTAGCCTAATTCCAACACTCTAGCAAATATTATATCAACATAAACAATAACAATTAGCATTTGATTACCTTTAGTTTTAAAATATAGATTGCTAGTAGTTATACATTTCTTATAACCTTGTTGTTGACGATATTTGTCCAACCTAGAGTACCAAGCTCGAGGAGCTTGTTTTAGACCATATAGTGCCTTCTTCAATATGCACACATAGTGTTTGTTTTTAGTCACCTGGAATCCTTCATGTTGCCCTGTATAAACTTCCTCATCTAAATAGCCATTGAGAAATGCAGATTTTACATCCATCTGGTACACCTTGAAGTGTTTATAAAATGAATATGAAAGAAACATTCTAATGTCTTCAAGCCTAGCCACATGCGCAAATGTCTCATCAAAATCTATGCCCTCAACCTGAGCATAGCCCTTGCAGACTAATCTAGCTTTGTTTCTAGTTATTTGCCCATCTTAATTCAGTTTATTTCTAAACACCCATTTTGTGCCCATGACATTCTTATTAGCAGGCCTTGGAACAAGTTCCCAAGTCTAATTTTTCTCTATTTGACTAAGTTCTTCTTTCATGGCCTCAATCCAACTTTCATCCTTACTAGATTCTTCATAAGATTTGGGTTCTATTTTAGATAATAAAGAATAGTTTACCTATTCTTGTTGTGCTAGCTTTAGCTTTCTCCTTGTCATGACACCATCATTTTTATTTGCAAGAGTTTGATTCTTAGAATTATCTCGTTTGACATACTTGGGTGGAGCCTGTGGAGTAGATTTGGGTTATTCTTCTTCATCAACATCACTCTCCTCTTGTGACTCTTCTTATTCTTCTTCTTCATAAACAAAAACCTTTGAATACAAATCATTTCTATGTGACAACTGAGAGAAGTCTTCATCTACTCTAACATTCACACTTTCAACTATCTTTTACAACCTTTTATTGTAGCACTTGTAGGCTTTGCTTCTAGTTGAATAACCAAGAAATATTCCCTCATCAAACCTCATCTCAAACTTATTCAAGGTATCGTCATCCCTTGTTATAAAACATCTACTTCCAAATATTCTAAAATATTTCACAGATGTAGGTATTCCTTTCCATAATTCATATGGAGTCTTATCATGATTAACTCTTAACTGAACTCTATTAAGAATGTAACTAACAATATGAACTACTTCCTTCTAGTATCTATTAGGAAATTTGGCTTCATTCAACATTGTTCTAGCCATTCCCTAGATAGTTCTATTCTTTCTCTCAACAACTCCATTTTGTTGAGGTGTCCTAGCTGTAGAGAAATGTCTTTTAATCCCATGCTTTTCACAGTACTGATCAAATTCATTAGAAGTGAATTCTCCATCTCTATATGATCTTAAGCATTTTATCCTTGACCTAATTTCATTCTCAACCATAGTGCTAAAGATTTTAAATCTTTCTAAATCTTGAGATTTATCTTTAAGAAAAGTTACCCATGTCATTCTTGAATAATCATCTATAAACAACATAAAATACCTTTCTCCATTGAGACTCTTAGTTCTAGTTGGTCCACACAAGTCTGTATGTATCAACTCAAGAGGTTTTGAATGTGAATATTCCTTTGTCTTGAAACTGACCCTTATTTTCTTCCCTTCTTGGAATTCTTTATAGAAGGTACTTTCTAGATTTCCAATATTAGGCATATGTCTGACTGCATTCTTCTTGCTGACCTTAACTAGATGGTCAAAGTTGATGTGGCCCATCCTTTTGTGCCATAACCAACTTTCATCAATTCTCTCTAATAGACATCTTCCACTCTTCACCTCCTTCGGATGGTATAGGTTGCTATTTGTTCTATTTTTCTCAGCAACAAATCTACCAGAGCTAGCTTTTCTTATCTCACATCCACTAGCATGAAATAACAAGTTATACCCCTTGTCACACATTTGGCTGACACTGAGCAAATTATGTTGTAATCCCTCTACATTCAACACATCTTGAGCATTAGTGTTAGCATATATGCATAATGTGCCTTTTCTAGCTATCTTAGACATGGTGTTATCACCAAACTTGACAGAACCACCACTCCATTTCTCCAAAATGGTGAACTTTCTCTTATCTCCAGTCATATGACTAGAGAATCCCTTATCTATCACCCAAGGATTACCTTGTCCTTTGGCATGAAAAGTTGTTTGGACTAACATGGACTTTTCATTCTTCTTTTCTATCCAACACCTTTTTAAACTTTTCTCCTTTTCCTCAAAAGGCTTTGTAGGTTCTTTATCCTGAGCAAGGAGTGCAGATTCTTTCTTTTGACTTGCAGAGGATTATGTATGTTTTTCTATTTTTGTATAGAAGCATGTACGTGTATGGCTTGCCTTGGAGGAGTAAATCTCCCTTTCTCCTGTCTAGAAGACTATATAAACACACTTCTACAAAACTTGGCAACATGCCCATAGTTCTTACAATTATAACAAATATCATTCATATCTACTAAAGGGGAAAAAGGATTTTTGCTTACAAAATAATGCCTATCCATTCTCATAGGTCTAATTTTGTAGTTTAATGCTTTATGTCCAAACTAATTACATGAAAAATAGTAACCATAAAATGCATAATTGAACCTAGTTTGTCTTGCAAGTTGATCTTTGAATCCCCTCTTTGGATTGTGAACTTTGATGAATCCATCATCCTCCTTTCTAAGATCTCCAGTCTTCTTCTTCATGGACCCTTGAGGCTTCCTAAAACCAACACTCTTTTTAGGCTCCTTTGTCTTCTTAGGCATGGTAGAACTTGACTCACCTTTTTCTTCAACTACCTTTTTGAAGCTTATAAATCTTATAAAAGTAAAAAAATTCTTCACCAATATCTTTCCCATGTTTAATTGATAATAAAAGAGATCTTGGGATTTGAAATATATTCTACTTAGCAAATACCTTGGGATTCCTCTATTTGCAGGGTCTGGAAGGGCTATGGTATAGGAAGATATGAATGGTATGATTAAAAAATAGTTGTCACCATAGAAAAGAAGATGGTTGATCCTTGTACAAAGAATACCTTTTGTAGTGGCAGTGTTTTAGGCAATTCAAATTTATATGTTTTTGGTCTTTCAAGTTTCTTAAAACATTTTGAATAAAATGAATGGTTTGTGTTGAATTTCTTAGGTCAAGGCAATGCTGTTGAGAAGAAATGCCCACTCCTTAGTTGCCCCATAAGAGGTTTGTAGGTATAAGAAGTAGGATAGCACTGGGATTAAGGACTTGGTCTTTTAGAACAAGGCCTTATGGGCTAGGTTAGCATGAATATTTTTTAATGAGAAAAACAAAACATGGATTTTGCCACTTAGAGATAAATATTTGGATTAAGCTTATCAAATTAAACTATTCATGTCAAAGGCTTTTCCTAGAGGCTATTGCTTCTAGAATTTCATACCTATCTCTCATGATTTGGTGGGGAACTTGTAACTTGTGATGGGATGTTTGGGGAGGAGAATCAATTAACTTTTGGAGTGATTCACGGATGGGTAATTCACCCCTCTTAATACACTTGGTCTTGAGAATGCTTGTAGAATTGATGGGTAGTAAGGCTTACAGTTTATTAGGTAGAAAAGGAGGTGGGAGACTTTATAAAGGGATTGCAAATAGTTTGAATATCTTCCCTCCTTTGAATACAAGAAGAAAGTCTATCTAATCTGCTAAAACAATTATAATTCCTAACCTATATAGGGAAGATAAATTAATATGGAATGGAGATAGTTCAGGTGTATACAAAGTTGGATCAAGTTATTCTAGTTTAAGAATTAGGGATCTTCCTCCCTTAAATATTGGCCAATGGACATGATTTGGTGTAGACAGACACCTCCAAAGTGCAATTTCTTTGTCTTGTAAAGGTTTTTTTGAATCGGTAAGGATGCATAGAGCATCATAATTTATATATTAAAAAAAAAGTTTTTACATTTTACAAAAAAAGCCCAATCTAGCCAAGATTGATACATGTGAAACATTCCAAAAGGATTGATCAAAGAGATAAATAAAAGGCCCTAATTGGCCAAGAATACAACATTGAAAATCGAGCACCAAAAAACCTAAAAGGAGAAGTAGATCAGAGGTTTCCTACATTCAAATATGTAGCTCTAAACTCTTGATAAATAGTTGGATCATCATCACCTAGAACAATATCCCCATTATTGATAAAAGGAGCCATTGGTGGTTGAAAGTGGGCCAAGAAACTCTAGGCATTATAAACTTCTTCTATCTTTTCTCTCTATGACCTACCAAACATAGCTTTGTGTGCCCTTAATGAATTCTCAAATAAATCCCTATTATCATATTGAAGACTGGTAACCATTGCTTGAAGAACACAATTGATGTTGGGTTTGTTGATAACATCCTCTCAGAGAAAGATACCCCAAATTAAAGTAGGGCCCTCATGTAAGTTATAGCAGGCAAAAGATTCAAACAACTTAACCTCCAGAATGAGATATTCATGCACAAATAAAGTAGCTAGTCTTTTGACAATGTCCACTTGCTGAAAGAGATCCATGGGATTTGATAGAAAATGCAAGACCAGGTGAGAGGCGTAACTTACTCTAGATTGCATGAGAAATTCCTTGTCACAAGCTACATCTGCTAGGGCTTCCTCCATGTTGTTGTCATACAATTTGAAATCCCTCACCATCAGATATGAATTAATCCTACCATGAAGTGGTTGCTCCCATTGTTGGACTGGAAAGTACAGTTGACTATTGCATGGAATAATAGACATTGTGGCCAAACAGCAAGAAGAAATTTCTACAAGGGATGAATGGCATAGGAAACATTCTCGCCTATATAAAAAAGCCTCCACACAAATCCTCATAATGATTCCAAGTCCTCCAAGTAGAAGGAGAAATAATGGAAAAACATGTGAGATCACTTTAAGAGAAAGAAGATCAATTTGCAACACACATCATACCAAGGATTCAATGAACCCAAGATTGGATACGTGTGCAAAGATGACCAAGCATTGCCAGCTGGGCAATGGAATAAAGTGCCACACAAAAAGCAAGAATAGTAATATAGGCTACTATGGTACTTGTCAAGTAAACATAAAAGTTAGAGTAAAACAATTAAACCACCCGAAGGGGGGCTTGGGAAGGCACCTCTACCCTAATAAACTCACAAAGTATAGGGTTTTTGTTAATATTTTTCACATTAATCTCCAAAGAATCCTTTGAATTGAGAAGACAACCTATATTAACAAGAAGATCAGCTACTTTGTTACCCTCTCTTAGGGTATGAAGGCACAAGAAACCATCAAACTTATCAAGAAGACCCCAAGCTTCATTTAGGATATAGCTGATTTTCCAATTTGCCCCTAATATTTTCTAAAAAGCATGAACAATGATCTAAGAATCACCTTCCAGAACTAAGTACTTGATCCCCATACTTATGGCTATATAGATACCTAACAAGAAAGCTTGAGCTTCTGTTGCATTATTTGTACCATCAATCACTTCAGCTACTTATGCACAAAGAAGATTGCCGCATTGATCTCTTGCAACACAACCTATTCCAGATTTTCTTGGGTTACCTTTGGAAGCACCATCAACATTAATTTTGATCCAATCTAGTGGAGGGGGAATCCAATGAATGTTTTTCTAAGCATCTTTAGAAGAAGAGGAATTTAAACCCCGACAACCAGGGTTAATCACATGAATGTATTTCTATCATAGCATCATTTGATGAAGAAAAAGCAGCTCCAGAGTTCCCAAACACATGTGTCATGACCAAATTAGAAATGGATAACTCAATTTTAACAATAACATTCTCCCAATGTAGAATCTCCTTTCTAAATATCCTTCTATTTCTTTTAAGCTAGATGTTCCATATAATGATAGAAGGGGTAACAGTCCAAAGGGGGAAAACAAAGATTTCTTATAGAGAATAGGCCATCCTTGGAACATTTTCAAGAGAGAATTTGGAACCAGCGTCAACCAATTAACCTTCTTAAAAAGCCAATTCCAGCAGCTAAGAGCAAAAGGGCAATGGAGAAAAAGATGATTCAAAGATTGAATTATGAAGACCACACATCAAGCATTTGAAAGGAGTGGCTAAGCCCAATTTTTCTGAACGGTCACTTGTAAGAATTTTATTCTTCAAATCTAGCCAAGTGAACACTCCTAGTTTAGGAAAGCAAGACTTCCCCCAACAAAGGAGTGAAGGCCAATCCAATTCCTTAAAAGAAGAAACTAGTGATAAATAGCCTTGTTTGACAAAGTAAGAACTTGTAATTGAGGGACACCAAAATAATTTGTCTTCTTTAGTGAAGAAGAAGATCTTTCTTTGTATTAACAAATTTGCAAGGGCGTCTTTTTGATCTTGAGGAAAGTCCAAATCTAAAAAGTCTCTCCAAGAAACTGATTTTCTAAAAAAACTGTGTGATCATCTTGTCTAACTAAGTAGTCCTTGACATGAATTCCCCATGTCTGACAAAGAGCTTCCTTAGCTTGAAGCAGTCCTAGAATTGAGTCTAGCTTCACATAGCCATTCCCAGATTCTTCCCAAAAAAGTGCTTTTCCCCCATTATAAATAGTCTAGGAAAGAAAATGAAGAATGACTTCTCTACATTTGACAATAAAGTTCCAGATCCTTGATCCAAGTGGTGGATTTGCCATAGTGAAGATTCTTTCAAGATCTTGGGAGTCAAGGTACTTAGTTAACATTATTTAACACCATTTCTAGTTTGGCTTATCACACATTTACTAGGCCATCTTAGCCCCCAAGTCTAAATTGTGAGCCTCAAGATTCAGAATTCCAATTCCACCATTACCTTTTGGAATGCAAATTTTATCTAAGGAGATTAAGGCAATAAAATTTTTTCTATGGAGTCCAAGTTGCCTCTCCATAAAAATTTTCTAATAATCTTTTGAAATTCAAAAATGATGCCCTTGGGCATGTTCAAAATAGACATCATATACACTGGAATGACAACAAGGACATCTTTAATCATAATCATCTTACCAGAGAATATAATTCATCTATTCTTCTAGGTAGAGATTTTATTTCTGATTGAATCCAAGACCTTATACCAGAACTCTTTTTTGTTAGCCCCCGAAAACAAAGGCACCCCTAGATGTTGAGAAGGAAGAGTCCCCAATCTGAAGCCCAAAATTTGGCAAATTCTTTGCTGAGAATTAACATCAGTGTGAAAGAAGAAAATATGGGATTTAAGTGGATTAATTTGCTATCTAGAAGCTGCACAATAAGAGTCTAAAACATATTTGATAGTCTTAGCTTCAGCTAACAAAGTATGGCCAAAAAGCAAAGTGTCATCTACAAAGAGAGAGTGAGTAACAAGAAAAGGAAAGTGAGGGCTCTTGACCCCAATCCATTTATCCTAACAAACTTCAAAGAGGATAGATCTACTCAAAGCCTTTGCTAAGATGATAAATAGAAAAGGAGAGATAGGATCCCCTTACCTGATTCCTTGAGTAGTCTTGAAGAAGCCATAGGTCTTCCCATTAAGGATAATAGAAATGCTTTGACCAAAAATACAAGCTAGAATCCACTTGCAAAAGGAATAAGAAAAACCAAACTTTGAAAGAACTTTAAGGAGGAAAGACCAATTTACCCTATCATAAGCTTTGAGCATATCTAGCTTAAGCATCATCGATTTCAATTTCTGATCATTGATGGAATGAATAACTTCATGAGAAAAGATAGCACCTTCAGAGGTTTCTTTTCCTAGCACAAAACCTCCTTGTTCTTTAGAAATGATATTTGAAATAATTTGCACTAATCTCATAGTGATTGCCTTTGTAATAATTTTTTATAATGTGTTGCACAAGGCAATCAGTCTAAAATCAGAAAAGGAGTAGGGGTTCTCCTTTTTGGGAATAAGAGCCAAAAAGGTGTTGTTTAGTTCTTTCAAGATATTCTTTGTTTTTATAGCCTCCTCTACAACTGCCCAAACATCTTTGCCAATGAAATCCTAGGCTTTCTAGAAAATAAAGCTGAGAAACCATCAAGACCAGGCGCCTTTTTTGGTGCCATTGAAAAATAACATCCCTAATCTCTTCTATGGAAAAAGGTTTAAGAAGCATTTTGTTATCTTCAGGAGACACTAAAGAAGGGATGTTGACAAGATTAGAGTCTAAAGAAGCATTTGAAGCACTTGAAGAGGAAAGAAGATTTTTGTAAAAGAGCCTCTTCCCAAATTTCCTTTTCGTCAGAAGTAGTCTTCCATATGAGGAATTGATGCTGCAAATGGAATTTCCATAACTCCTAATCTTTTCCGAGGCATGAAAAAATTTAGTTTTTTTTATCTCCATCTTTTAGCCAAAGTTCCCTTGACCTTTGTCTCTAGTAAATTTCTTCTCTCAAAAGGAGTTCTTGAAGCTGAACTTTCAAGCAATTTTATTTTTCAAAATTTAAGCTACTCATGCCATGATCTATAATGTGCTCATTCAAAAAATTTAATTCCTCTTGAAGTCTATTTTTTTCATAAAATTATTTTTGAAATGTAAAGAATTCTAGCTTCTGATTTGAACTTTGAGGAAATGCAACTTTTTAGTGAATTGATACATTCTGGAACCAAAGATAAAAGGGGTAGATTTTCAAGATTGTTCCAGAAAAGGCAAGAAATTTGGATCTCTAAACCACATTGATTCAAATTTGAAGGAGGAGAAAGACCTTTTATCAAAGAAAAAGTCAACTGGATAATGGTTAGAGCCTGAGAAAGGAACAATAGAAGATGAAACTGAGATGACATTAAGAAACCAAACTAGAGAGATTAGAAACCTATCAATCCTTTCTGCAATCTGTACAAAAACCTTCCTTCTATTTGACCAGGTAACCAAACCATTTTTGGGAACATAGTCAACAAGATGATTTTTAGTGACAAAAATTGCCAAAATCCTCCATAGTTTTTAAAGGAGGTAAAACACCACCTTTTTTCTCCTCAAGAGACAAGATTGCATTAAAATCTCTAGCAACTGAAAGAAATTCATTTCTAAGAGGCTCAAGAACTTTTGAGAGATATCTCCAAAGTGTTAGGGTTTAGGCAGATCAGAGCAATAAACACTAACAATTATATGCATATTAAATAACCCAAATATAACAATGAAGGATAACACAAAAGAGATCAACAAAAAAATTTAAAGTGGTTCACCCAAAAATGGGCTACTTAGCCATCCAATGATTTTATTATCTAGTGCAAAATATATTACAATCTCACGAATTCCATACCTACAACATACATCCCAGCTGCTTATATCAATCTTTTTGGAAGCTTCTAGAATTAGGGTTTTACGATGTCATTTTTCTTTTGTCAGTTAACAAAAATTAACAACCGACTCCAAACGGGCAAAAAAGAGGGAAAAAAATTTCAGGGGTTGCACCCCTGAACCCCTGTTTCTCAAGGGCTACCACCCCCGAACTCCAACTCGGGGCCCAGCCCAACCCTAAACCCCAGCAAGGATACGTTATGAGTGTACAATACTTGCATGATCAATCACCACATACCAACAATTTCCCACTTAGAGACTGATCAGGCTCCAAACCAAACACAAAGAAGAAGCTTGTCCAAAGTTGAAGTTGGACCATAAACATTGCATACCTAGAAAGTAAAGTCTGACTAGATATTATGAACTTGACAAAGCATCCAGTTAGGATTAGAAATAAAAAGATTCACAATAACAAAATCTAACTTCTATAAAAGAACCAACCCATCTAAAGCCCTTGAGGACTCAACCATGACATATTTCCATTTGGACCAGAAGGAGAAAACCTGATCCCAAAAGGAAGAAGAAGTGCAATTGTGATTTTGCTTCTAAAATTTGGAAATGCAATGGAACTTTCATGTAAATTTAAAGTAGCACATATATTGTATTGGCTTAAGAGGATAAAACATTTAGGGGCTTCTTTAGAAAATTTTCATAGGTTGCACTCTTTGGGTTATATGGTTAGAAAGAGATAAC
This sequence comes from Cunninghamia lanceolata, assembly GCA_027924645.1. Taxonomy (NCBI): domain Eukaryota; kingdom Viridiplantae; phylum Streptophyta; class Pinopsida; order Cupressales; family Cupressaceae; genus Cunninghamia; species Cunninghamia lanceolata. Next base: position 4,075,104 of record BSBN01001020.1, on the reverse strand, counting down.
TATATTTTTTATTGATAAAACATTTTCAAAATATGATGGATCAAGATTGAGGTGGTTATCTCTTCCAATGTTAGGGTAGCTTTGAATGTGAAGGTGGATAATTTCTCTCACTTAGAGAAAAAAAGTACTTTTTCATTTGACAATAGAGATCCCTTGCCCTATTAATAGGGTATTTGAGAAGTAAAAATTGAGAGTGAGTTTCATATTGATAATTTCTTTGGAAGATTGTATGAAGATCAATTTTGATGGAGCTTTTAGGGGGAATCCTAGGTAGGAAGGGGTAGGAGTCTTTATTTCAGATACTTTGGCATAGTTTATTAGAGGTGGGTCCTTCTACAAGGGTCTTATAATAAATAATAAAGTTGAGGATTTGAATCTTGTAGTTTATGAAGGTTACTAATAGTCCATCATAAAAGGGGATTCAAAGTTGAGTATCTTTGGATTATTAAAAGAAGCTACAATGAACTAGAAATTATATAATTATCTTTCAAAGGTTCGTAAAATTTACAAAATATTTAAGTGATTCTTTTTCATTGTTCTAAAGAGTGTAATATAGTGATAATTGTTTTAGCAAATGCTATGATAGATTAATTTCCCTTCTCGACAATGGTTAGTGAGTAGGTGGAATCATGGGATGACATCCTTTCTTTCCTAGATAAGAAGTGATTACTAATTAGTTTTCAATTGATTTATAACTCTTATTTAAAAATTATGGATTCAATGAAGACTGGTCCTAAAAATGCATAGTTGAATCCAATAAATCATCATATATATTTATGTGTTGCTTCACAGTATAACATTCTCCATGTTGATGAATATTTTGCACTTTTTAAATAAATTTCTGCATCATATAACTATTGCCCACTCTATTACTTTCTTTGAGAAAAAAATCTTCATAAGGGTTTTAACATCTGGGATTTTTCTATAAGTGAAAACATATATGCAATACATCATTAAGATCATTAAGTATTAATATGGAATGTTTGAATATATAATGTCTAGATTGCCAGTGATCTAGGTGGGTTATTCAAACACAACCCTTGTGATGCTATCAAGCCTATCCTCATTCCCTACATAATGTTAACTCTTATTTCATGGTTTGTGGTAGACTAGAACACTCTTTTGAGATTCATAGTATCTCCAAGATAATCAATCCATCTCCACCAAAATGCCACACATACTTTTCTAGATATATAAGACAATTTGGATTGATTGCACATGGTGCCATCCAAGCACACACCAAATCTTATGTATTCTTTATCACTATATTTTTCATATGGTTCTAGAAAGATACAAACCAAACCACTAAGGTCCATTATAATTGATATGCATCTCTAAGAGGGTAGATGAGTCACATGGAATATCAATCAGTTCAACACCATTGAAATCAATCATCAAAATGTGAAAAGTCACATGGAAGATCAACCATTTCATCTTCCATAATTTTAGTTTTAATCTTTGTGGATTTATAAGATTACACATTTAAATCATATCATGAAATTTTATTTAATAAATATAGTTGTAACTTAAACATAGCTAATAAAAGATAAACAACCATACAGTTCTTGAGAGTTTATGAAATGTATCTAAATAGAAGATAAATAACCATACATATCTTGAGAGATTATAGTATGTAAATAATATTTATATTAATTTTAAAAAGTAGATTTAATATCTTGTATATGCATCTTTTTTTATTAATACTCATCTCTAACTTATTATTAATATTATTTCTACAAATTAATACATTTATTAATGCAATAGTAAAAATAATCTTAAAAATAATCTTTTTTGATTAATTTAGGTTAATTAAAGTAAATGTAAACAATCAAGTATCAATTAACTTAGGTAAATTAGAGGAGTAGGAAATGATCATTTTTTGATAAGGGTAAAAATGGGTTTTGAAAGGGCCCAAAATATTTTACAAAAGCCAAAATAGAATGTTAAAGCCCAACAAAGAAAATGTGAAACAACTACAAGGAGAAGCAACATAAAGGATATTAAACAAAAGCTAACAACACAACATTGGCATCACCACTAAAACATAACACATGACCAACTACCCAGAAAGAGTTTAGTTAGGAATTCTAAACCTATAGAGCTCAAGAGAGCTCTAAATACTTACTACCATTCTACCCACCAAATAGTTGAAGTAGAGTTCTGATCTCCCTTTTTTATAGCTAAACCATGTTCACTAGATTTCTCACTTAAGGTCATTATTCCATAGTGATCAATAGGACTTGAACCCTCCATTTTTATTTTTCTTTAAAAGGAGTGCTGGAAGAAGGCTATGAAGCCCACAAAGGACTAGATGTAGGGATCACCATACCCCCAACAACCAAGCTCTTCAACATCAACTACTTTTATATGCCTCTCATCAACAAAATCTATAAGATTAGACTCTTTTTTCATTTTCTAAGGAAGGAATCACTTCATTGAGCTCTAAGGAATACTAAGATCCTTTCTTCCCTTTCTTCTCCCAGCATTATACTTCCTCCTATTACCTAGGAAAACAATAGTCAAGTGGCCAACTTTAGGACATATTTGATAATCATTTGAGTCCACCTCATACTCAATCCTCTACTCCCAAACACCAACCTTAGAAGACAAGGTGATTGAGGTCAAAGGCTTCTTTTCAACATCTTTATTCAAATAGAATATAGAAAATAATAGATGCTTCCCAGATCTAGTCGCATTATCAATTGCAATGAGTTGTCCAAAAGAACTAGCAATACTTGCTAAAACCTCTTCTTCCTAGTATTCCAATAGTAGGATTGGAAGGCTAACCCAAATGGGGATCCTATTAAGGCATTCCTTCTTTGGATCAAAACCCACTTTCCACTTCTATAGGAAGAGCCCTGATTTCATAATAAAACAAGGACCTTCAAAAATGGTCATGACAATATCATCATGATTCAAGAAGGATATTAGAAAGAAGCCATGGGATAGAGTTGAGATCTCCATTTGGCCTAAAGGTTTTCATTTCCTCTGAGCCTATTTTCTCACATCTCTATTAGGCTTGGCACTTGGAATCTTACTACTAAGGGAATTCAGAAGCCTACATAAATATCTTTCCTCAATTAAGTTAGGGACTATGATCTAAATGCATTTATCAACCACAACCTATTTTGGGGGGTTTAACAAAATAGGGCTAGAGTAGGACTTACCATTAGCTACATTTTCCCAAGATCTTTTTAGCATCAACAATGATAAGAGGCATTGCAGAACCACAAACATCAGAAAACTTTCTTGCCACTATAAAGAGGGCTTCAGAGTAGTCACTAACCTTGCCAAACATAGGGGAAACATCATGGCTCCCTCACCAAAAGAGGGGAAGGAGGGGACCCATCCTCCATCCCACATGGGATATTCCTCTCTTTAAAACTTTCACATGGAGAAAGAGCCATGACCCCACCCAACTACCCCTAACCTTCCAATGTAGTAATTTATTTCCTAGTAGAGCCCACAAAACAAGTAAGAAGAAGAAAGCCCTTCCACAATCCCTACCACAAGCCACAAGTGTCCAAGGCACCACAAATCAACCCAACCACCAAAATAGAAGAACCACTAGTGCCATTCCTGGTAGAAGGCTTCGAATATAATGAACATGGGCTAACTTTGAGCCTCTAGCCAAATATCCAATAGCCACTCCTCCTCCTCATTAAGGATTCCATTCCATTCATCCATAACATCTTTGCCCAAACAATCATCCACACCATCTTCATCCTCCTTTACATCAACCTCCTTGATGTTCCCTTCAACATCTAGCAATTATTTGCCTTGTGATGCAGATTCAAAACTCTTCTTCCCACCCTTCTTCCCACTCTTCTTCTTACTCATCATGAATTCCTCCTCATACAAAGGTAAATCTATATTTTAGTAGGGAATGATAAATTGAAAGTCTTATTTTTGAAATTAAATGTTAGAGATAGTTAGCCTTAGAACTAATGATTGGATATTGACATAGGAGACTTGTAAAATCCTAAAATCTACATAGATATAAGATTTTTCTATAGTTTTATCCTACATTTTGGGACCAATCTTGCTTAACATGGATTTGATCTTTAAAGAACAGTTCTAATTTGACCAATTTGTGATCTATTTCATTGTGATTCTTACTATTTGTTGATGTGTATGGACTAGCAGCTTTCAAATATACCTTGAAGAAGCTACTAAATTACAAGGGTCAAGTTTTTCTTAGTCAACCTCCTTAAAATATTGACCTTATGACCTTGGGCAAGTGTTGTCAAGCAACAAGCAAGTATGCAATAACCTCGATGGGAATTCTAATGGAAGTATCAATTCCTTTTAATGCTCCAAATCCAAATGTTCTTTTGAATGCTCCTTGTAATTGTTTATGATGTTCAAATAATCTAGGATGATTCTTGGATGTCTTTAAATGCTCAAATGAATGTGTTTAAATAACAATACATAATTAATAGTCACACAGGGTAAAAGCACTAACCTGTGTCACACTTTTATAAAGGAATCGACCAACACAAAAAAAAATCAACTTTGACCTCATAAAAGTGACATTTATGTTTTGAATTTTAAAATGATGTAAAATAATGAAATGCAAACTCATGATGAATTTCATGCTTGTAATTTTTTAAAAAATTAAAAAAATTATTTTGATATTTTTTTATAAATTCAAGAGCAGATTTTGAATTACTGAAATTTTCAAGAAAAAAGTGACGTTGAGTCCATGTCACAAAAAAAGAAAACAAACAATTTTATTTTTCCCTAATTTTTTTTCTCAAATAGATAAGTTCAAAATCTAGTGCATGGAAAAAAAATAGTTTTCAATGCATATTTTCCTTGTAATAATGGTTTAAAGTCAAACTTACCAGAATTTGATAGTTTTCATTCTATGTCAACTTTTGTATAAGTTTTTTTATCATTTTTAAAAAAACAATTAAACCTATTTGGAGAGGACTCTTTCCTCTAGTGCACCATATAATTTTTTAAAAAAATTGATGTGGTTTTATATTATTTTTATTTTTCTAATCAGTGTCATTTTTTATTATAACAACCTACTTGAAATAATTTAAAACAAAAACATATTAAAACTAATCAAAATATAAAAAATATATACTTGGATTGTAGACTCAAATCTATACAAAAGGGTATTTTTAGTTTTTTAAAATAATTCATTTTGATTGAAGAAATATTTAGTCCAAGTTGAGAGTTTCAGAAAATTCTAAAAAAGGAGGTGTGATGCAGAGCCACATAGCAAAAGCTTACAAACAGGGTGAAAAACCCATTAAACCCACCAAATAGATAATACTATTACCTATCGGCAACACATCCATTATCGGCCACCTTCAAAATCCTCATACCGATCGCCACCCTCTTACCAATGAATTATCTCCCTTTCACCTACCAGCAGTATCATCATATTTGGTGAACACAATTATCCTCCTGATGATCACTATTCACCTTACCACCAAACTCTATCTGCAACATCATGTTGTTTGGCATCATTTGCACCTTTTATCAGTAGGATATAAAATATCAGGTTCCTCCCATATATCCTGATGACGACAACCTCATGTACCTCTCTTCTGATGCTTACATCACCCTGATATTCGACCCACTTACACAACCAGCATCAGGATATAACTTATCAGGTCATATTGACACATCTTGATGACGATACTCAACTTTATGCACACGATGAATATTCTAGTGAATACTCCTCCTGCAATCCACTTAGTGTTAATCTCCTATCACCAAAACATGAACCGTCGGCGAACACTTCGCACCGATCACCCCGATATCCTACACCTATGCCAAAACACTTGTCGTCAGTAGGATAAACCTTTATCGGGTGATATTTGGAATGTCCTGATGACGATGACGTCACATGCATTGTTACTTCCTCCGATGTCTACATCACCCGGATATAAGACTCATTTATATACTTCACAGCATGATATGAATTGTCAGGTTATACTGTAATATCTTGATAATGATCTTGAGATCTATGTGATCCTCGGCTACCTGATGTTCAAACAAAAGATGATCCTCCTCCTTTCTTTGGCAAATGTGACTTTGACTCGCCGTTGACCCGTTTGATTGTACCTTCACCTGCGTGTATGCTCCAGCATACAACAACAATATGCAGATGATGGATACACACGAAATGATGATCCTGAAGATGATATATATAGGAAATATATATCCAAACTATTTTATCCTGATGCCTTCAAAACAGGCATTCTCCATAAGTTTCAAGACCCGATCCAGATAGCAATATGCGCATAGATGCAAATGCGATATACACAGTCTGTAATGTCGCATGCGAATGCTGTATATCTGTCAAATGTATATTTTTGACAAAACTCTCAGAACTTCACAATTTCACATAGAAAGCATGTTGATCGGGCCGGATCATTTCTTGAGCAATTCAAGCTTAGAATTTATCCTTCTAAACCCTAGCACATGAGGATGCTAGGATAACTCACAGCATGCTAATAATCGATCCCACGAACATGAAATGCATAAACAGAGAAACAAAAATGTAAACTAAACTATGATACATGCCCATTCCACCGATTCAGAGAATCAACCGGTGGAATGGTTGGATGAATCCATTTGCCTGTAACCAAAAAAGAATCAATACACAGATAGCTTGTGAGCCAGACAAATGACACCAATGGGATCTCTTACTTTCAAATTAGAATTGCATCTAGATCTCACAGTCCCATGGTGTTACAATGTCGCTAATTCTTCACAGAAACTAATAGTTATCAACTATTCGCTATCTCCTATCAATTCCTCTATATCTAAAACAAAAAGAACTAGGGTATAAATAGCTGTGTTTTACGAGTACTACCAACTTGATTCCCAGCGGCTGGGAGACTTCCAAGCAACTGGGAGAAGACAGCTAAGACAATTGGCATAGCAAACTTCTAACTACCAACACATCCTCCTAGATCAATCTAAAACATAAGAATTGGTCCAATGGACCTTATTACATCAAGAAGTCAAACATACTATAAATAGACTTATGTTCTATTTTGCAGGGGTGCTCCTGCACCATACTCCTTAGAAGAAGAAATCTAAAGTCCACTTGAGATGAGAGTATATAGATCTGCACCATGTTTCTGGATCTGCTCTTCAGTCATCCACAATGCTTCTGAATCAGGTTTTCCCTGCCAAGACACCAAATACTCCAAATAGTTTTTGTTCCGTGTCTTCTTGATCACTCTTGTGTCCAAAACCTTCTGCAACTATGGTGGATCATGTTTGGGAATGTCATCAGCTATTGTATCCTATAGAAGTTTCTGTTCTTCATCTAGATTCAGCCTGTATGGAGTTAAATCACATACATTGAAGATAGGTGATAAACCAAGATATGGAGGGAGTTGTATCTCATAAGCATTTTGTCCATGCTTTCTCAAAATCTGACATGGTCCAATCTTCCTTGGCATGAGTTTAGTATATTTGCCCTTAGGAAGTCTTTCCTTCTTCAAATGAACCCATACTAAATCTCCAACATCAAACTGTACATCCTTCTTCTTTTTATCAGCATATTCTTTATACTTCAAGGTAGTTTGCTGTAGCTGGGTCTTTACTTGATCATGAACCTCTTTATGGCTTCTACAAAAGCTTCTCCCTCTGCACTAATAGGGTCTACTGCAGGTAGATCTCTCAATTCTAAAATTCCTCTTGGATGCATACCATACACTATCTGAAAAGGTGATTTCCCTGTACTCCTATTGACAGTATCATTATAGGAAAATTCAGCCTGAGATAGGATATTATCCCACTTTTCTCCATGCTGTTTTGTTAAACATCTGAGCAAATTCCCTAAGGAACAGTTGACTACTTCAGTCTGTCCATCCGTTTGAGGATGATATGCGGATGAAAAAGACAAATTTGTGCCTAGTTTCTTCCAAAGGGTTCTCCAGAAATGACCAATAAACTTCACATCCCTATCTAACACTATGCTCAATGGCAATCCATGTATTTTGACAATTTCCTTAAAAAACAAACCTGCGATGTATGAAGCATCAGCAGTGGTTTTGCATGGCAAGAAATGTACCATTTTGCTGAATCTGTCCACTACAACAAAAACACTGTCAAATCCTTTCATTATCCTTGGTAAACCCAAGACAAAATCCGTACTTATGCTTTCCCATTGTTGGTTTTTTCCCAGACTGGATGCTTACTCCCAGATTTCTCTACAAGGTAGCCATCAATGATCAACAGGATCTCTGGGCCAGGGGCCAACAGTGTAGGAGATAGACTCTATATTTTATCTCTTCTTCTTCTTCTTCAGGCTCTGTAAAACCTAGGGGGGTATTCCCTACTCAACATCCATGAGGATATGCATATAAAGGCTGGGATGCTGACGGAAAGCGGATAAGTCCTCCTATAAGTAGACCAAAACTATAGGATAAGAGCAAAGGGGCTAGCTTTGGGCCTATTTGCAGTTGTAGACAGAGGACTTGGATCCTAAAACTAATTCTAATGTCCTAATGGTTGTTTTAGAGTTTGATTTTGATTTTGTGTTTGGATGCAGAGCTGAACATGGTATGTAACACAAACACAAAGCTAGATCGGTGCCTATCCAGGGCTTGGAGTCAGTAGACATACACCTGTGAATGATCAGCATGAACAACTAAAACTGGATTTCAGGGGGATATATGTGATATCTGCCTTACAGATATCTCCCAATACAGAGTGTTAAGCTATCTATACTTATGGCATCCCTAGTGCAGTATATCCTTCCCAATATTCAATCTGAGAACAATTTAATCTACCCCTTGAGTAGAAGTTAAGAGATTAAACATTCAACACAAGAATTCTATGTTCTAGAATCTTAGACATTCCTTGAATACCTAGACTCAAAAGAAAGATACATGCAACACTGGAGACAGAATTAGCACAACACATGCAAACATAGCATTATTCATATAAGATTAACCATGAAATCAGTGGATTCATGCAAAAACATACAACAGGAGATATATAAACTCACAAGCTTTGCTGCACAGAGCAACCAAAACCAACTGTATTGTATTACAGAGCCAAATGTTCAACTTTCAACAACCACAAAAATGGTAACATAGTCTACCTATATCGGCCAGAAAGTGTACCTCAAGCAATTAATTACATGGTTTGACAAAAAATCCACCAGATACAGATCCTACAAAGGAATGGCGCTCAGAAGTTATTGCTGCAATAGACAAGAGGGTAGACAAGGGTGGCCTCGAGCCCTGTGCTGCCATCTGGAAGTCTTTATCCAAAAATCAGGCAACCTGATCATGTGTACCATCACCCATACCCCTGCTACAATCGCCATTTATGGCTCAACCACCCGCGGCCGCTTGAAAACTGTCGCAACATTCAAAAAGGGATTTCCCGCCAAAACGCTTCTTCGCAGGTTCAAATAATGTAGGGAGATTAATCCCGCATGCATAGTGCAGAGACTCCTTTAGCATTTTAAAAACATGGCCACCAACATGCTAAGTGTCGAGCACTTTTTCCGCGCTCGATGCATGCTCCTTCTCCAAAACCCATCGCTCAGACCTAAGCCATCGGCCCTGCCGAAAATCTTCCTGCCGACATCAATAGTTTGGCCGATTGCTATATTACAATCCCCTCCATCAGCTAGAGATGCACCATCGGGCCAACCTTCCAAACCTTCGCCAATCTCATCAGTTACACTGATGAAGCCACTGCAATCCCCTGTCGGCCAGACCAATATCGTCAACCAAGCAAAAAATCCCTCTACCGATAGACCAAACTCTTGCTGATGACCAGCAAGCTAGACTTTGCCCCTTCGTCAGCCAGACCATTCACTGTCGGCAAACCACAAAACACCTACGCTGACCACACAAGTCACCCCGAGGGCATACCACATCCTAGGTCTTCGGCGAGACCACCATCCCTCGGACAAACAAGAAAATCCTTGGCCGATAGCACAAGTCCTACCGATGACCACCTTGAACATCCCTCATTGGCCAGACAACCAATTATCGGCACAACATGAAACTGCTTCGTCGATAACAAACACTATGTCGATGACACCATCGGCGAGACCAAACACATGGTTCACCTGATGGCCACCCTCCATTGCTCCTGTCGGCCAGACCAACGCTATCGGCTAAACCAAAAGCTTCCCAGCCGATGAAGAGGGTTACGCCAATACCTACTCAAATCCCTTGTCGGTGAGACCCAGGCTGATGACATCGCATCGGCCAAACATTGCATATCGGCAACCCAAGAAAATACTTCGCCGATAGAGAAAGTGTTGGCGATGACCTTCCAAGACTCTCATTGGTATGACCAACCCGATGAACCCGTTGAACCAATGAACCGGTTCAACGGCGAGGTTCAACATTGAGGTTCACCGGTGGGGTCAAAACCTTGAAAACAATATTCCATCATTGTTGGCCAAGCAACAACACAAAGCCTTGAACCGTTGAACCATGAACCAAAAGGGTTCAATGTGGTGGTTCAAAACGATGGTTCAACCATAATCTAAGCACTCAAAAAACAAAACTTTCACCGATGGACAAAACATGATGACCCCTTCCTCAGGAAAGATGATACGAATGCTACAAAACACTGAAGGGGTGCCAAAACTCAGAACTTTTTGGATTTTTTGGGAAGGTGCCTGCATGAAAAATTGCTCAGAAACTGACAGTCAATTCAGGCACCAACAGTGGCTCTGATTGGGGATGTGCAGGTGCAAGACTATAGTGAGAACCCCAGATCTCTGGGATGCGGACCAGTCCCTTATCCATTGGGCACAGAGTCATGAAAATATAATGATCTGCATCACTAATCACTCTTGATGGCCTAAGGCCACCAAGAAAAGAAAAACATGTATCTCCCTTTGTCAAATATCTTGTTTTCATCTGCATGCACTGGGTCAAGCTTGGAGATACTGCAAAGATCCACCCACAAACAAACCTTGTCATTTGCATACTCAACCCTCTGATTTGGCTTGTCATTGTCACCCCTATGCAAACAACATTCAGCATCATGTGACATGTGGGTGTAGAATGTATCAAGCAATGCATATTCATATGGCATAGAACACAGGTTATCATCACTATGCATTACAAAATGATTTCCTAGCTGGACTAAAAAATTGAAAGCACTCGAAGTCCACCACACAACTAGGAAAATCAGAGCTCATTTCATATGCTGGCCTCTCAAAAGAAAAGCTTTCAAATTCACAATTGTGCACATCATATACACAACCAATAGTAGCACCAAACTAGAAAAGATCAGGCTCTTGCATCTCTTTCAAATCAGGCACATTTTTACAGCCACTTACCTGATGTATGTTGTTTCCTCTTTCATCAGGATGAGAAATAGAATCCAAGTCAAAAATAGTGCTCAAACTTTCACCATACTCAAATAGATCCTCATCACCATATGTGTCAAAGATGGGTGATCTAGGTACATCAGCTTGATCATAATATGCCATTTGTTCATGGGCAGTAGAGCACATATCTTCATCACCAATGGATTCACTTTGTGGAGGAGTATCGGCCTGTGTGTCATAAGCAAAATAGTCACCAAATAAAAAACAACCATGCTCTACACTAGCACCTATTTCAATCTCTAACTACTCTTCATGATCTCCATGTGTTTGAAAGGTAGGAAATGGGTCACACATGGGACTACTTCTCTGTTTGCTTATATCTTCTCTGTCTTGAGTACAATACTCACAATTATCTCCACAGGTCCATTCCAAAAGTTGCTCATTGCTGTCCACAACCTCATTGTTGTTTTCATGGCTAGCTGCCTCATCATTGCAATGGGATTCTTCATTAGTCCTTTCCTTGGCATCCTCAGTATTTATCTTTTCATCCTCACACGATGCCTTAATCAATTGGTCATTTGCAGCTTCACAACCATTATTCACACCAAAGCCTGGGGACAGGGATTTCAGCATATGCTCATTTCTAATTTTTTCTATATTTTCTACGAACTTGTATGCCGTCTGCATATTTGTCACCTTGAAATCCCTCAGTAATGCACTAGAGCCCTCCTTAAAAGCTTCAAAGAATATGCCAACACAGGCTGAAATATCAGGTCTGAAGACTTCTGGGATCTGTGAAAGGGCTACCGCAAACCTATGACTAAAATCAATACATAGCTCTTTATCTTGTTTTCTGATTTTCATCAATTCTGCAACAAGATCAGCAGGTTCTTTTGCAAATTCCTTTTTGAAACAGTTAGTAAGCTCATCCCAACAGGCAAAAAATCTCTTTGGAAAGCTCAAATACCAGTCTTTTTCTTTTGCATCAAAGGACCTAACAAAAAACCTCATCCACATATCCTCATCTCTGAATGAATGTTTTCCCATGAACTCATGAAAATTTTGGATATGTGCATTCCCATCACACACACTGTGACCACTAAATCTAGGCATCTAATAGTATATCCTAGTAGGCATATTTTCTACTTTATAATCAACCCATGACAAATCTAGTTGGTCATAAAAAGGATCAAAAGGGCTAACAAGAGGTTTAGCTTTCTGACTGGCAGATACAACAAAGTTATCATGATTTAATTGGGCCTGCCTAGCCTCTAAGAATATCAACCTATTTTTTATCTCTTCTATTCTTTTTGTCAACATATCATCTCCTTCTTGACTGAGTATGGGATAATACATATTTAGATTCATAAAATTTTCCATCTTAGACATCCTATGATTGCCTAAGACCAAGGTTTCCCCTGGCATCTAACTTATGTAGTAAACAACAAATATAAAGGAGGAGTTAGGTACCTTTTCTCATTCAGATGAAGAAATATGTACATCTTTGTCACATCACATACATCTATCTTTCATGTGCATTTAGATCTTTTTGCAGAGTCGCCACCTCTCCAGAGAGGACAAAATTTTTAACAACTAAAAGCTACTTTTCCAGGTTCATTCCATCAGCAGAGCATCATTTTGTTGGTGACTCAAATGGACCACAAATTTATTAGTTTTTATCAATCCATCCCCAGTAGAGTCACCATTTTTGTTGATTTTTTCCCAGACTGGATGCTTACTCCCAGATTTCCCTACAAGGTAGCCATCAATGATCAACAGGATCTCTGGGCCAGGGGCCAACAGTGTAGGACATAGACTCTATATTTTATCTCCTCTTTTTCTTCAGGCTCTACAAAACCTAGGGGGGTATTCCCTATTCAACATCCATGAGGATATGCATATAAAGGCTGGGATGCTGATAGAAAGTAGATAAGTCCTCCTGTAAGTAGACCAAAACTGTAGAATAAGAGCAAAGGGGCTAGCTTTGGGCCTATTTGCAGTTGTAGATAGAAGACTTGGATCCTAAAACTAATTCTAATGTCCTAATGGTTATTTTGGAATTTGATTTTGATTTTGTGTTTGGATGCAGAGCTGAACATGGTATGTAACACAAATACAAAGATAGATCGGTGCCTATCCAGGGCTTGGAGTCAGTAGACATACACCTGTGAATGATCAGCATGAACAACTAAAACTGGATTTCAGGGGGATATATGTGATATCTACCTTACAGATATCTCCCAATACAAAGTGTTAAGCTATCTATACTTATGGCATCCCTACTGCAGTATATCCTTCCCAATATTCAATCTGAGAATAATTTAATCTACCCCTTGAGTAGAAGTTAAGAGATTAAACATTCAACACAGGAATTCTATGTTCTAGAATCTTAGACATTCCTTGAATACCTAGACTCAGAAGAAAGATACATGCAACACTGGAGGCAGAATTAGCACAACACATGGAAACATAGCATTATTCATATAAGATTAACCATGAAATCAGTGGATTCATGCAAAAACATACAATAGGAGATACATAAACTCACAAGCTTTGCTGCACAGAGCAACCAAAACCAACTGTATTGTATTACAGAGCCAAATGTTTAACTTTGAACAACCACAAAAATGGTAATACAGTTTGCCTATATCGGCCAGAAAGTGTACCTCAAGCAATTAATTACATGGTTTGACAAAAAATCTGCCAGATACAGATCCTACAAAGGAATGGCGCTCAGAAGTTATTGCTGCAACAAATAAGAGAGTAGACAAGGGTGGCCTTGAGCCCTGTGTTGCCATCTAGAAGACTTCATCCAAAAATCGGGCAACCTGATCATGTGTACCATTGCCCATACCCCTGCTACAATCACCATTTATGGCTCAACCACTTGCGACCGCTTGAAAATTGTCGTAGCATTCAAAAAGGGATTTCCCACCAGAACGCTTCTTCGTAGGTTCAAATAATGTAGGGAGATTAATCCCACATGCACAGTGCAGAGACTCCTTTAGCATTTTAAAAACATGGCCACAAACATACTAAGTGTTGAGCACTTTTATCGCGCTCAACGCACGCTCCTTCTCCAAAACCCATCGCTCAGACCTAAGCCATCAGCCCTGCCGAAAATCTTCCTGCTGACATCAATAGTCTGGCCGATCGCTACATTACAATCCCCTCCATCGGCCAGAGATGCACCATTGGGCCAACCTTCCAAACCTTCGCCGATCTCATTAGTTACACCGATGAAGCCACCGCAATCCCCTGTCGGCCAGACCAATACCGTCGGCCAAGCAAAAAATCCCTCTACCGATAGACCAAACTCTCACCGATGACCAGCAAGCTAGACTTTGCCCCTTCGTCGGCCAGACCCTTCACTGTCGGCAAGCCACAAAACACCTATGCCGACCACACAAGTCACCCCAAGGGCATACCACATCCTAGGTCTTTGGCGAGACCACCATCCCTTGGAGCAACAAGAAAATCCTTGGCCGATAGCACAAGTCCTACCAATGACCACCTTGAACATCCCTCATCGGCCAGACAACCAACTGTCGGCACAACATGAAACTGCTTCGCCGATAACAAACACTATGCCGATGACACCATCGGTGAGACCAAACACACGGTTCACCTGATGGCCACCCTCCATTGATCCCGTCGGCCAGACCAATGCTATCGGCTAAACCAAAAGCTTCCCAGCCAATGAAGAGGGTTACGCTGATACCTACTCAAATCCCTTGTCGGTGAGACCCAGGCCGATGACATCATATCGGCCAAACATTGCATATCGGCAACCCAAGAAAATACTTCGCCGATAGAGAAAGTGTTGGCGATGACCTTCCAAGACTCTCGGTGGTATGACCTTTCCGATGATTCCATTGAACCAATGAACCAGTTCAACGGCAAGGTTCAACATTAATGTTCGCCGGCGGGGTCAAAACCTTGAAAACAATACTCCGTCACTATTGGCCAAGCAAAAACACAAAGCCTTGAACCGTTGAACCATGAACCAAAAGGGTTCAATGCGGTGGTTCAAAATGATGGTTCAACCATAATCTAAGCACTCAAAAAACAAAACTTTCCCCGATGGACAAAACATGATGACCCCTTCCTCAGGAAAGATGATGCGGATGCTGCAAAACACTGAAGGGGTGCCAAAACTCATAACTTTTTGGATTTTTTGGGAAGGTGCCTGCATGAAAAATTGCTCGAAAACTAACAGTCAATTCAGGCACCAGCACCCATAGTCTGGAAGGAATGGGTAAATGCTGATATAAACTTGCATTAGTTGATCTTCCTTTTGCTTTCTGACATATCACACATGTCTCTACAAACTTTCTGACATCTGATTGTAACTTAGGCCAATAGTAATGTCTTCTAACAAGATCAAGAGTCTTATCCAAACCAAAATGACCTGCCATAGCTCCATAATGTTTCTCTTTACTGATGTTCAACCTTATAGAACACCTTGGAATACACAACTGTCCACCTTTGAACAGCAATCCATCCTGGATCAGAAATTCAAAGAACTCAGCATGATATTTATCTCCAAAAGAAGTACATACCTGATATATCTCTCCAAAATCTTCATCATTAGTGTACATGGTCTTCAATGAATCGATTCCAACACTTTCTAACTGAATCTGGTTGACTGTTAGAGCTCTCCTGCTCAAGGCATCTGCTACCTTATTCTTGACTCCTTTCTTATGTTTCAATGTAAAAGTAAAAGCTTGTAAAGTTTCTACCCATTTCATGTGTCTGTGGTTCAACTTTTCCTGGCTGTTGATAAAACTTAAAGCCTGATTATCTATGAATACTATGAATTTCTTTGGCATCAAGTAATGCCTCCATTTCTTGAGTGACTGGACTAAAGCATACATTTCCAAATCATATGATGAATACCTCTTTTTAGCATCATTGAGCTTCTCACTGAAAAATGCAATTGGCCTTCCTTCTTGGCTGAGTACTACTCCAATGGCCATGTGACTGGCATCACATTCTACCTGAAATATCTTGTTAAAGTCTAGAAGTGCAAGGATTGGCTGTTGTGCCACCTTCTTCTTCAATGTTTCAAAAGAATCATTTGCTTCCTTAGTCCAAGCAAATCTGCACTTCTATCCTCCTTTTATAGTATCAAGCATGGGTGTACAAATATGACTAAACCCTCTTATTAACATTCTGTAGGAGGTTGCTAACCCATGGAAACTTCTGACATCATTCATAGTCCTTGGAGTTGGCCAAGACAATATGGCACTTACCTTCTCCTTATCCATTTGCAACTTTCCTTGTGAAATGACAAAACCCAAATATGTGATCTCCTCTTGCATGAACAAACACTTGTCCAAATTTATCATTAGCTGCTCTTCATGTAACCTCTTGAGAACCAAATCTATATGTCTGAGATGTTCTTCCTTTGTGTTGCTGAAAATCAGAATGTCATCTAGATATACTATGACAAACTTTCCCATGAATTCTCTCAAAACCTCATTCATCAATCTCATAAAAGTACTAGGTGCATTAGACAACCCAAAAGGCATAACTTTCCACTCATACAACCCTTCATTGGTTTTGAATGCTGTTTTCCATTCATCTCCTGGCCTAATCCTAATCTGATGATAACCACTCTTCAAATCTATTTTTGTAAAATACTTAGCACCTCCCAAACAGTCAAGTAAATCCTCTATCCTAGGGATTGGAAACCTATACCTGATTGTGATCTTATTAATAGCCCTGGAATCTGTGCAAAGTCTCCAAGTGCCTTCTTTCTTTTGTCCTAGTACAACTGGTATTGCACATGGACTTAAACTTTTACCAATCAAACCTGTGTCTAACAATTCCTCAATTCGTCTTGCTACTTCTGCATTTTTTCTGGAGTTAGCTTATATGTTGCTTTGTTTGGAAGTGTAGATCCTGGGATTAGATCTATGCAATGGCTGATATCCCTTACAAGTGGTAGGGATCTTGGCATTCCATCAGAGATGATGCCTTTATATTTATCCAATAGCTCATGGACTGCTGGGTCTATGAACCTCTGCTTCCTCTCTTTCTTGACTACTTTCTGCTATTCTTTATTCACTGTGAGACATGGAATTAGGGCATATGCAACTGCACCTTCTGCTGCTACTTCTTTCATGAACTATTTTCCTTCCATCAGCATTACCTTCACCTCTTTTCCTTTTGATTTCTCCTCCTTCTCTGTCAATGGTAGTAACTCTGTCACCTTACCATCCTTGGTGATTGTATAGGTGTTTCTTACACCATAATGGTGTGCCTTCAAGTCATACTGCCATGGTCTACCAAATAAAAGATTGCAAGCATCCATCTTGGTAATGTCAAACAACAACCTGTCTTTATATGCTCCAATCTGAAATTCCACCCAAGCCTGTTCTTCTACAACTATCTGCTGACCTTGGGTAAGCCATGAGACCTTATATGGGGATGGGTGAGGCAATCTCCTAAGCTTAAGCTTTGTTGCCATTTCATTAGATACAAAATTTTCAGTAGAACCAGAATCAATTAAAACTTTACATGCCTTACCTCCTGCTTTGCAAATGGTTCTGAAAAGAGACTTTCTTTGTGGGGGTTCTTTGTCAGGTACCTTCATGGTAGTCATTGTTCTTCTCATCATTAGAGATTCTCCACTCTCTGGATATCCATAATTGTCAGGAGCATTCACACTTTGAAAAGCATTAGAGCCTGTTGCACTTTGACTATCAGGTTCTTGGATCAGATTCGCTCTCCTTTCTCCTGTTGAACTTGTTGCCTTTTCTGGACATCTGCTAGCTATATGGCCTTCTTTGTTATAGTTATAACATCTAATAGATCCTCTGCCCTAGGATCTTCCTCTGAAAGGTCTTCTGCCTCTGAAGTTTCCTTGCTGGTTGTAACTTTCTCTCTGGTTTTGGTTGTTATTTCCCTTGTTGTTGTCATGACTGGATTCTCCCTGATATCCATGTCCATGTCCTCTGCCTCTGAAAGGACTTCTTCCACCTCTTTGCTATTTACCTCTTCCTCTATTGTTCTATTCTTGTCTTCTCTTTAACTTCTCTTCCACTTTTAATGCCAACTAAAAACATTTCTGAACCATATCTGGATTATGCAGATTCAAATCTTCCTGAATATTGAACCTCAATCCATTAAGGTATCTAGCTACCTTTTCTTCCTCACTCTCTTTTACCTTTGTCTTCACACAAAGTTTCATGAATTCCTCTGTATATGAGCTGACATCTAGCTCCTTCTGCTTCAGGTTTTGCTTCCTCTTATCTAATTGGATACTGTAATCCAATGGAACATAGGCTTCCTTCACTAAAGCCATCATCTTCTTCCATGTAGTGACTCTATGCTTTCCTTCTTGTACTCTGTCATCTTGGACAAAATTCCACCATGTCAATGCAGCTTCTTTCATCTTTGATTGGGCTATCTTCACTCTCTGTTGTTTTGGTATCTCCTCTATCTCAAAGAAATTGTTTAGGGAGTCTATCCACTCCATCACTGAATCAAGTTCCATCTTTCTTGTAAACACTGGTAAATCCAGTTTCACATCCATGGTTCTCCTTTCCATGGCTTTGAGGGCGTTCAACAGTGGTCTCTGGTCTGCAGGAATGACCTCCTCATTCCACCTAGGGATCTCTTCTTCTTCCCTATCTTCTTCTCTACCAGAACCTACTCTGTCCCTCAACTTCTCCAACTCATCCTTCAATTCCTGATTTTGAGCCTTCACAGCCTTGCTCTCGGCAATCTACTTCTTTACCAGAACTGCCAACTCAGCGTTGGTCATTTTTGTCAGGAACTCTGATGTTCCTTCTTCATCTGAAATCTTACTATCTTAAATCTTCCCCAAAGATTCAACCTTATCTCTAATACCACTATGATGCAGAGCCACACAACAAAAGCTTACAAATAGGGTGAAAAACCCATTAAACCCACCAAATAGCTAATACTATTTCCTATCGGCAACACATCCATTATCGGCCACCTTCAAAATCCTCATATCGATCGCCACCCTCTTACCAATGAATTATCTCGCTTTCACCTACCAGCAGTATCATCATATTCAGTGAACACAATTATCCTCTTGATGATCACTATTCACCTTACCACCAAACTCTATCTGCAACATCGTGATGCTCTGCAACATCGTGATGTTCGGCATCATCTGCACCTTTTATTAGTAGGATATAAAATATCAGGTTCCTCCCATATATCCTAATGACGACAACCTCATGCACCTCTCCTCTGATGCTTACGTCACCTCGATATTTGACCCACTTACACAACCAACATTAGGATATAACTTATCGGGTCATATTGACACATCCTGATGACGATACTCAACTTTATGCACATGACGAATATTCCACCGAATATTCCTCCCGCGATCCACTTAGTGTTAATCTCCTATCACCAAAACATGAACCGTTGGTGAACACTTCACACCGATCACCCCGATATCCTACACCTATGCCAAAACACTTGTCGTCGGCAGGATAAACCTTATCGGGTGATATATGGAATGTCCTGATGACGATGACGTCACATGCACTATTACTTCCTCCAATGTCTATGTCACCTGGATATAAGACTCATTTATATACTTTGCAGCATGATATGAATTGTCGTGTTATACTGTAATATCCTAATAATGATCCTAAGATCTATGTGATCCTCGGCTACCTGATGTTCAAACAAAAGATGATCCTCCTCCTTTCTTTGGCAAATGTGACTTTGACTCGCCGTTGACCTGTTTGATTGTACCTTCGCCTGCGTGTATGCTCCAGCATACAACAACAATATGTGGATGATGGATACACATGAAATGATGATCCTGAAGATGATGTAGATAGAAAATATATATCCAAACTATTTTATCCTGATGCCTTCAAAACAGGCATTCTCCATAAGTTTCAAGATCCGATCCGGATAGCGATATGCGCATAGATGCAAATGCGATATACACAGTCTGTAATGTCGCATGTGAATGTTGTATATCCATCAAATGTATATTTTTGACAAAACTCTCAGAACTTCACAATTTCACATAGAAAGCATGTCAATCGGGCTAGATCATTTCTTGAGCAATTCAAGCTTAGAATTTATCCTTCTAAACCCTAGCACATGAGGATGCTAGGATAACTCGCAACATGCTAACAATCGATCCCACAAACATGAAATGGATAAACAGAGAAACAAAAATGTAAACTAAACTATGATACATGCCCATTCCACCGATTCAGAGAATCAACCGGTGGAATGGTTGGATGAATCCATTTGCCTGTAACCAAAAAAGAATCAATACATAGATAGCTTGTAAACCAGACAAATGAAACCAATGGGATCTCTTACTTTCAAATTAGAATTGCATACAGATCTCACAGTCCCACTGTGTTACAATGTCACTAATTCTTCACAGAAACTAACAGTTATCAACTATTCGATGTCTCCTATCAATTCCTCTATATCTTAAACAAAAATAACTAGGGTATAAATAGCTGTGTTTTACGAGTACTACCAACTCGATTCCTAGCGGCTGGGAGAAGACAGCTAAGACAACTGGCATACCAAACTTCTAACTACCAGCACATCCTCCTAGATCGATCTAAAACATAAGAATTGGTCCAATGGACCTTATTACATCAAGAAGTCAAACATACTATAAATAGACTTATGTTCTATTTTGCAGGGGTGCTCCTGCACCAAGGTGGTTGCCAAGTAGGATGCCACATAGATAGTTTCAGGAAAATTAAACTCACTTGAGTTGGACTTGCGTGAGTTTAACTTGGGGAGTTCGATTCTCTCAAATCTAAACTTTCCTAGTCAGCCCCCCATTTGGTTGGCTAGATTTTTTTTTCCAAATTGAAAAAAACTTCATATAAATATAAGTTCATTTTTGCTTATTTTTTCAATTCAAACATTAAGAGAAAATACAAGAAGCAGTTTTTTTTGCAATACAGGATACAAATTTTTATTTTTTATTTTTTTCAATTTAAGCATTTGGAGAAAGCATAGAAAAGGAATTTTTTGGAAAGAGGCTACAAATTTTCAAGGTACAATAATTCTCAACTTGTCATTGATTAAATTTAAAAGTTTATGAGTGTATTTATTGTTCATATATGGGTAAGTGCAAGAAGATGGGGGGCCAAAAAGGGGTCTTAAGTGACCACTTTTTTTTTTAAATCAAGAAATACTGACCTTGGATAAGAAATTGAGCATAGTTACACTCAAAATGTTAATATGCAAGAAAAACAATGTTTGTAGTGCTTTGAGTCTACTTTCTAAACTACTAATTTTTTTTTGAAAATGGTATAGATTAAGCGGTTAAAAAAAGGGAGCCACAGAGATTGGTGTTGTTTCTGTCAACAAACATAATGTGTTTTGTGGCTTCCTAAAAAGGTTAACTTTTTTTGGTGTTTTTAAAATCGCTTTAGTGAGAAATTAGCTAATAGCATGTAGTTTATGCTTGATTTCTTTGATAAATTTTTAATGAATATTTGATTTTTTACTAATTTTCAAAGTGGACACATCCTGAAAAACATAATTTTGGCCATGCTACCCCTATAAATTTTGAAAACTAATTGAAAATTAATTTTTTTAATATGTGTAGAATGGAGTCTAGTTTATAAAAATATAATTTATTTGAAATTTCAATGAACAGTTAATTTATATTGAAAAAAAGACCAAACACTAGTTTTTGCCCAAAAATAGACACACAAACAAAAGAAATTAAAGATGAAATGCCTAACATTGTCAAAATGTGGAAAAAAGTTACATTGTTAAATAGCTAAGAGAAAGCCTAACATTACCTAGGTGTTCGATTTGTTTGACCTTAAAACACATGCAATTCTGAGGGTTAGCACAAACAAAATTATGTGAAATCCTGTAGAATATGCAAAAACACATCTTTGGATGTTGGGAAGGCACTCCAAGCCTTTGGGTTGGAAATACAAAGCAAATCCCAAGCCTAAGGCTTGGGATTCCCAAAGCAAAATATAACGCGCTCGCATTATGTTTTGCATTTTTTTCTTTTTTGCAAGTTTGCCCGATGTTTGCCTAGTTCGACATAATGTGAGCTTGTTATAATGTGCTCATGTTATGTCTCTGTTTGAATGATTTATGTTCAATTTTATTAAGTATGTTTGTTGTATGTATAAATGTATATATGTATGCTTGTATGTATGTATGTATGGTTGTATGTATGTATGTACATGTATGCATGCTCGTATGTATGTATATATGTATGCATGTTTGTATGTATGTATGTACATGTATGTATTTATGTATGTATGTAAGGGTTTTAGGTTTAGGGTATGTAAGGACCTGAGCTCGTATATGTTTTAGGGTTGAGGGTTGAGTTTTTTGGGTTTAGGGTTTATGGTATAGGGTTGAGGAATTAGGGCTTAAGTAATAGGTAGAGGGTAGAGGGTAGAGGATTACATTTGAGGGATAATATTCAGCTTATTGAGTGTATAAGATTAAGAGTGTAAGGCATTGGGATTAGGGTTTAGGATATTGGCTTTAGGATTTACAATATGGATTCAGGGTATATAAGCCATAGGGTGACTTGGGTTGAGAGTGTATGGTTTAGGTTTTAAGTATAGGGTTGAGGCACAATATTTAGGGTTTAGGGTATAAGGGTGAGGTTATAGGGTATAGGGATGAGGGTCTGTGGGTGTAGGCTTCATGGTTTAAGATATAGGGTTGAGGATTGAGGGATTAGGGCTTAAGTATATGGTTGAGGGTATAGGGTAGAGGGTTTAGGGCATAAGTATAGGGTTGAGGGTATAGGCTATAGGGTAGAGGTTTGAAGGTTGAGGGATAATGTTAAAGGTTGAGTGTCCAAGGTTAAGTGTATATGGTATAGGGTTTAAGGGTTTAAGGGTCAAGGGTTTAAGGGTATCTAGGGGTTGAGAGTTTAGGGTTTAAGGGTTTAAGGTTTGAGGGATTAAGGTTTTAAGGGTTGAGGGATTATGGTTTAAGTCATAGTGTCGAGGGTAGATGGATTAGGGATAGGGTTTAGGGTTAAAGGTTTAAGGATTGAGGGTTGAGGCTTTAAGGCTGAGGGTTAAGGGATTAGGGTTTAAGGTATAGTGTCGAGGGTGGAGTGTTTAGGGATAGGGTTTAGGGTTAAGGTTTAAGGGTTGAGGGTTGAGACTTTAGGGATAGGGTTTAGGGTTAAGGGTGAAGGGATTAAGTTTTAAGGTATAGTGTTGAGGGTTGAGGGTTTAGGGATAGGGTTTAGGATTTAAGGTTTAAGGGTTGAGGGTTGAGTCTTTAGGATAAGGTTTAGGGTTTAGGGTTAAGTGAGAGACCTAGATGGCTAAGGATGGATGGAGAGGTAGACAAGGAGTGACTAAGAGACATAGAGAGGGGAGAGGTAGAGAGGTGATGGGGAGAGAAAGGTGAGAGATAGAGAGGTGAGGGGAGAGATATATTAAAATGAGAGAGTGCAGTTGATAACTTAAGGAAAAGATGGGTAAGGAGGGAGAGAGGTGGAGAGGAAGTGAAATATCTAGAGAGCGATGAGAGATATACAAGTGAGAGACCTACAACCTAGGTAGAGAGGGGTGAGAGAGACAGGGGAGAGATGGGGGTGAGGCAGATAGGGGAGGAGAGGGGTGGATAAGGGTTGAGGGTTTAAGAGTCAACAATTTAGGGTTTAAAGGTTGAGGTATTAAGGGTTTAAGGGTTGAGGGATTAGGGTTTAGGGTTGAGGGATTAGGGCTTAAGGTATAGTGTCAAGGGTTGAGGGTTTAGGGATAGCGTTTAGGGTTTAAGGTTTAAGCATTGAGGGTTGAGGCTTTAGGGATAGGGTTTAGGGTTTAGGGATAAAGGATTACGATTTAAGGTATAGTGTCAAGGGTTGAGGGTTTAGGGATAGGGTTTAGGATTTAAGGTTTAAGGGTTAAGGGTTGAGGCTTTAGGGATATGTGAGAGACCTAGATGGCTAAGGGTATAGAGATAGGGGAGAGATGGGATGAGGCAGATAGGGGAGGAGAGGGGTGGATAAGGGTTGAGGGTATAAATCTATAGGGTTCAGGGATTAGGGTTTAGGGTTGAGGGATTAGGGTTTAAGGTATAGTGTTGAGGGTTTAGGGTTTATGGATAGGGTTTAAGATTTAAGGTTTAAAGTTTGAGGGTTGAGGCTTTAAGGATAGGGTTTAGGGTTTAGGGATAAGGGATTAGGGTTTAAGGTTGAGGGATTAGGGTTTAGGGTTGAGGGATTATGGTTTGAGGTATAGTGTTGAGGGTTTAGGGATAGGGTTTATGATTTAAGGTTTAAGGACCTTAAGAGTTGAGGCTTTAGGGATAGGGTTTAGGGTCTAGGGATAATGGATTAGGGTTTAAGGTATAGTGTCGAGGGTTGAGGGTTTAGGCATAGGTTTTATGATTTATGGTTTAAGGGTTGAGGGTTGAGGCTTTAAGGATAGGGTTTAGGGTTTAGGGATAAGGGATTAGGGTTTAGGGTTGAGGGATTAGGGTTTAGGGTTGAGGGATTAGGTTTGAGGTATAGTGTTGAGGGTTGATGGTTTAGGGATAGGGTTTAGGATTTAACGTTTAAGGACCTTAAGGGTTGAGGCTTTAGGGATAGGGTTTAGGCTTTAGGGAAAAGGGATTAGGGTTTAGGGTTGAGGGATTAGGGTTAAGGGTTAAGAGATTAGGGTTTAGGGTTGAGGGATTAGGGTTTAGGGTATAGTGTTGAGGGTTGAGGGTTGTGTCTTTAGGGATAGGGTTTATGGTTTAGGGATAAGGGATTAGGGTTTAGGTTGAGGGATTATGGTTTAAGGTATAGTGTGGAGGGTTGAGAGTTTAGGGATAGTGTTTAGGGTTTAGGGATAAGGTATTAATGTTTAGAGTTAAGGGATTAGGGTTTAGGGTTGAGGGATTAGGGTTTGAGGTATATTGTTGAGGGTTGAGGGTTTAGGGATAGGGTTTAGGGTTGTGGGATTAGGGTTTGAGGTATAGTGTTGAGGGTTTAAGGATAGGGTTTAGGAATGAAGGTTTAAGGGTTGAGGGTTGAGGCTTTAGGGATAGGGTTTAGGGTTTAGGGTTAAGGGATTAGGGTTTAGGGTTGAGGGATTAGGGTTTGAGGTTCAGGGATTAGGGTTTGAGGAATAGTGTTGAGGGTTGAGGATTGAGGGCTGAGTCTTTAGGGATAGGGTTTAGGGTTTAGGGATAAGGGATTAGGGTTTAGGGTTGAGGGATTAAGGTTTAGGGTTGATGGATTAGGGTTTAGGATTGAGGGATTAGGGTTTGAGGTATAGGGTTAAGGGTTGAGGATTTAGGGATAGGGTTTAGGGTTTAGGGATTAGGGTTTGAGGTATATTGTTGAGGTTTTAGGGATAGGGTTTAGGATTTAAGGTTTAAGGCTTGAGGGTCGAGGCTTTAGGAATAGGTTTTAGGGTTTACAGTTGAGGGATTAGGGTTTACGATTAAGGGATTATGGTTTGAGGTATAATGTTGAGGGTTGAGGGTTTAGGGATAGGGTTTATGATTTAAGGTTTAAGTGTTGAGGGTTGAGGATTTAGGGATAGGGTTTAGGGTTTAGGGATAAGGGATTAGGGTTTAGGGTTGAGGGATTAGGGTTTAGGGTTGAGGTGTTAGGATTTGAGATATAGTGTTGAGGGTTGATGGTTCAGGGATAGGTTTTAGGATTTAAGGTTTAAGGACCTTGAGGGTTGAGGCTTTAGGGATAGGGTTTAGGATCTAGGGATAAGGGATTAGGGTTTAAGGTATAGTGTCAAGGGTTGATGGTTTAGGCATAGAGTTTATGATTTAATGTTTAAGGGTTGAGGTTTGAGGGTTTAGGGATAGGGTTTAGGGTATAAGCATAAGGGATTAGGGTTTAGGGTTGATGGATTAGGGTTTGAGGTATAGTGTTGAGGTTTGATGGTTTAGGGATAGGGTTTAAGGTTGAGGGATTAGGGTTTGAGGTATAGTGTTGAGGGTTGAGGGTTTAGGGATAGGGTTTAGGATTTAAGGTTTAAGGGTTGAGGGTTGAAGCTTTAGGGATAGGGTTTAGGGTTTAGGATTGAGGGATTAGGGTTTAGAGTTGAGGGATTAGGGCATGAGGTTGAGGGATTAGGGTTTGAGGTATAGTGTTGAGGGTTGAGGTTTGAGCGATAGGGTTTAGGATTTAAGGTTTAAGGGTTGAGGGTTGAGTCTTTAGGGATAGGGTTTAGGGATAAGAGATTAGGGTTGAGGGTTGAGGGATTAGGGTTTGATGCATATTGTTGAGGGTTGAGGGTTTATGGTTGAGGGGTTAGTGTTTGAGGTATAGTGTTGAGGGTTGAGGGTTTAGGGATAGGGTTTAGGATTTAAGGTTTAAGGCTTGAGGGTTGGGGCTTTAGGGATAGGGTTTAGGGTTTAAGGTTAAGGGTTTAGGGTTTGAGGTTGAGGGATTAGAGTTTGAGGTATAGTGTTGAGGATTTAGAGATAGGGTTTAGGATTTAAGGTTTAAGGGTTAAGTTAAGGGTTGAAACTTTAGGGATAGTGTTTAGGGTTTAAGGATAAGGGATTAGGGTTTAGGGTTGAGGGATTGGGGTTTAGGGTTGAGGGATTAGGGTTTGAGGTATAGTGTTAAGGGTTGATAGTTTAGGGATAGGGTTTAGGATTTAACATTTAAGGGTTGAGGGTTGAGGCTTTAGGGATAGGGTTTAGGATTGAGGGATTAGGGTTTAGGGTTTAGGGTTGAGGGATTAGGGTTGAGGTATAGGGTTTAGGGATTAGGGACAAGCGATTAGGGTTTAAGGTTAAGTGAGAGATAGAAGAAATACATGAGAGTAAAAAATATAAAGTTTTGTAAAGAAAGATAAAACATGAGCGCGTTATGATGTGTGCATGTTTTTTCTTGCTATTGAAATGGTAAAAAGGCTAGGATACCCGTGATCCAACCCCACATGCTCTATTTTCTTCTGGTTATGTGCATGTTCTGACAAAAAAGAAAACTTTTTCATGTTGTTGGGAAGTGCACATGCATATTTTTTACATTCTACCACCTTTGCATGAACTTTCCACTACCTTTTTCTTGTTTGCCAACTTAAGGAGGAAATAACATAGTTTTCACATTGAATTTGATATATATCAATTCGTGTTTCATTTTTTGTAGCGTTGCAATGTTAATTGTGATTGAATTGTAGGAATTTAACATTATGCATTGGTTAATTGTATTGTTGTTAGTAATTCTATTTGAGTGTTATTCAATTGAACATTGAAAAGGAAGCAAGTGGTGAAAAACTCAAATTTTTGAGGAGTTTGATGCAAGAAGAAAAAAAGACTACATAATTGGGTACTCTCTCCATTCAAATCTCTATTTTTTAGGTATGTCAAATCTTTACACATGTTCTAAGTTACATTTTCCTTAATTCTATTTGAATTACTTTATCATTCCTTATCATACAAGTTTATATCAGTTGTATGGTTTATATATTTTGTGTTTATATCAGTTGTGTTTTTATTTTATGTTTATAGTTCATGTGCCTTGTCCATGCTTCGACATTTTGCAAACACATCTAATAGGGAATTTGCAGTTTGAGCTCTAAATTTCTTCCCAAACATATGTAAATTTCTATTTCTCTAATTTATTCCAAACAACTGTAAATAAACAGCACCCATCATGATCCATGGATCATAGTTCTTACTACCCAAAGTGCTTAGTCATCACACACAAATCTACCCATCATGCAAACTATTATGTAGAGATCTAACACTATGCTATGTCCTTATAATAGACTATGTTCAATCAGTTCATGGTATGCATAATAAAAGATATCTCAAAGCTAAACATTAATTAAAATAGACACAATCACAATAACATTGTTAAGTCATGGTTTGTGTAACATCCAAGTTCTAAAAACATAGTAAAACCAGAAATTTACCATAGACTAATTCAACAAGGTAAAAATGAGATAGAGAAAATTTTTCTTTTATTCAACATATAATCAAGTAACTACAATTACAAGATTTCTCTTTACAAAATACAATAAACCATATTGTCTTTTCAATTACAATGTTTACAAATGTAAATCAATTACATATATAAATTTTGGAATAAATACTGCTTCTAAATATCTGACATCTTTATCACAAGTCCTGGCATGTTTCCTGCTTGGAGAGAGAGTATCTTTCCAGTGATTTCCCTCCATCCATAGATCGATAGTCTCCCACACATCTTTTATCATAGGAAGTTGCCCTACCCTTCACAAGGAATATAGACCTTAGGTGACCAGTGGTAATTTGCCTTTCCTGAGTACATAGTGTTGTATCCTACTCAACTCTATCAACCATACAACCTTAGATACCCTCTAACTAAGCATGATTTTTGATAGGATGAGCAATCCAGATATAGTGAATCGACAATGCATGCAGAAAACAAATGCATTACTTTGGCCAAAGTTTTTTAATAACAATATTGTTCATAACGAACGTAGTTGTTGTCTTCACCCACCCCTACTCGACTTGGATATTGTTGTATTCTTGCAGATATTCCCACCGACTATATTTACATAATGTTTTAATCATCTTGTCATGATAAAAGTTTTCTTAAATTAGATAATTCTAAAAGACATAACCATTCTTTGGGTTCATAATTGACTCTAGGGTTTTTATAACAACCCATTGGATATTACAATATTTCAATATATTTCATTTCTATAAGACTAGGTTCATAATCGACCTTTAGTTTATCTCTTTCATGGCTAAGAATACTATAATTCTTGTGAAGATATTAACTTCTATTCAAAGGAATATAATTACCTTTCAAATTACCTCTATGTGATGTCATTAACCATCACTACATATATATATACATATATATATACATATATATGTATATATATATACATATATATAGGTATATATATATATATATATACTCATATGATTTTATTCAAGGTTGTTTCTATATAGACTTGGTCTATTTCCCGTAATGGTTTACTATAGCTAACCTCATCAAGATTACAAGTATAGACATTAAGAAGATCTTTGGACATTTATCCAGTTTATCTACTAATCCTGGTTATTCTACCATTCAATAGATTATACCAAAATTACCATAGAACACTAAGAATCTAAGTTTCTTGGGATAAGATATCATTTTCAACATGTATAGAAACTTAACAAGGAAATGTTTTTGAAATAATATTACACCAACTCAAGGTCTAAACTATACGACTCAAGGCTATGAATATAACTATTCAAGTTAAATCAATACTAATAAAATTCAAGAGTCTAATATATGATTATATCAGGAACATATCATTGGTTTCTACAAACGTATTCAATAAGTAAACTATTTTTCAAAACAAACATCAACTAAGAAATCCTCCTGCTATGATGATCATTTATCCTCCATACTATGATTGATATGATTATCATTTAGATATCTATAAGAAAATAGTCGATTCAGAATACTATAACACAGTGTTCACTTGTATTACCAAGTATTGGCCATATAAAATGCATTTGATGCCTAATCATTTCAAAAATAGATCTAAATGGTTTACTAATAATGCTATCTGCATTATCCCATGATCGACACTAATATCTTTTTAATAGTAAACATAATGAATACTAGAGGATATACCTCACTGGTATTCTAATATGACTATCCAAAAACACAACGATGGACATCCTAAAAGAATCATACGATTTCCTCATTGTTATTTACATATAGAATTGAGGAATACCTATTAGTCAACTATCTTAGAGTTGGCAATACTTGCTGATAAAACTCTACAGTCAACGCCTCTAGCTATGTATCTCCTCTTAGCCACGATTTCTCCTCTGTGTATCCCTAAACTTCACACAAGTTTCTCCTGATTCCTCTGTGCTGCCTCACAGCTCAACTACATCATTTAATAAAGTCTCAGGTATGACTCCTATAGAGTTGACTTACTCCTCACTTCCACTCATTTTAGTTGCAACTTAATTGAATGCATAACAGTCCATCTCTGATTTGGTTCTAACTGAAGCCAAGTTTAATGCAAAGTTTACAGATGTCGATGGGAGATAACTGGCCCATGGGCTCGTCGATAGTGGTAGTTAATACCATAGTCCTTCTCTTTAGGAAAAGGCTGACATATCTCTTAACTATTGCTAATTATTTAATGATCTCCAATAAGTGATTCAACTCACTACTACTATTATTAAAGGCTCTCCTATTTACAAGCTAGTATAACAATATTTACTTATTATGAGGTATTATCCTCACTCAACACATAAGCATATTCTTATTTGATTATGTCAAATATGATTCACATAACATCACCTCAATTAGATAGTTATGGTTTAATCAAATAAAAAGATAATATTTAAACAAAGGATTATGGATATTGTGATTGGGTTGAGCTTGTCTCCCCATCACAATCCGTCGACAATATTCATGTATTCTTAACTCGATGAAAATATCTTAACATTAAGAATCATTTATACCACCTCAAGGGGACTTAATAATAATAAGACAACCATTTTACATTTTACGACAATAATGTCATAATATTTACGTTAAACGTAAATAGTCACAAATCACACTTGAAATGACATCGTTAACATTATTAACAACTAAGATGACTTACTAGGACTTAGAAATATTTGTAAATAATATCAAATGCATGTTGATTAAGTTTAGAAGTAAACTGACAAGACAAGACTTACCTCTTATGACACATTGGTTCACGTTTTCGTTAAACACTTATACTTGATTTGGCAAATAAACCACTCATAACCCGAGGTCTATATCTCTCTCCTAGAAAGATACTCTCTCTCTCTTTTCTCTGAGAGTCATCTGATAACTTGTAATCATGTATCAAACTCGTTACCAAACAAATTATGATCAGTGCATCATTATTCAAATAATAGATCAAATCTCATAATGCAAATATTAAATTGATAATAACATAATCATTTCCATAATTTCATAAATGACATTCAATATAATACATTTGTTTCCTTGTCATTAATCTAAACATCATAATAAATTTACTTATATCCAAGTAAAAAAGTAAAAGTATAGCAAGACAAAAATTGGGGATGTAACATATCCTTCCCCTAAAGATTCATTGTCCTTGATGATATAAAGTATTAAAAAGTAACTAAAAAGCAAGTTCATTGTTTTCAAATGGTAAAATCATTAACTAAATGAGGAAACTTTTGATAAAATTCATGGTAATCCTCCCATGTAGCATTTTCCTTAGTATATTGGTCCCATTGGACCTTGCATTGCAAGACCTCTCTGTTACGCAAGTGGAGCTTGCACGTTTCTAACACCTTGAGTAGCTTGATCATGACCATCCCTGGGTCTTGCATTTATAAAGAATTCTAAATCAAAATATGATTATTACCTGCAATATATTTCTTCAAATAAGACACATGAAAAACATTGTGCATTCTAGATAAGGCTAGTGGTAGAGCAATTCTGTAGGCAACCGGATTGACTACTTCAAGCACTTCAAAGGGTCCCACATATCGAGGGGCTATCTTAGAAGACTTCCCAAACTTAATAGAACTTTTCTAAGGTTTGACCCTCAAAAGAACTTTTTCTCCAACAAAGAATTGCCTCGGAACACACTTTGCATCCACATAGCTCTTTTGCCTATCATTGGCTTCTATCAATCTTTTTCTGATCAGCTTAACTTTCTCTTCCATTTCAGCTAGCATTTTTGGTCCGATGCTAATCCCATCTTCTAGCTTATCCTAGCTTATAGGAGTTTGACATCTTCTTCCATAAAATGCCTTGAATGGCACCATCTTAATAGCAGAATGATAAGAATTGTTGTAAACAAATTCATAAGTGATAAGTATTCTTCCCACCTATATTGCTGATCCATGCACTACATTTGCAACAAATCTTCCAAGACTTGGTTAAATCTCTAAGTTTTCCCATTGGTTTTAGGATGCTAAGCTATACTCACATTGAGTTTAGTCCCTAGTATGGAAAACAAAGTTTGCCAAAACCTTGACGTTACATGCACATATCTATCTGAGATAATCTTTTCAAGGAAGCCGTGCAATCTAAACACCTCTTGCACAAATTTGTGAGCTAACACAGGTGCTGCATCAGTCAAATTCCCTAGTATGAAATGTGCTACCTTTTTAAGTTTATCAACCACCACTAAAATGGCATCATGTTTATTCCTTGACATAGGAAGACCTTGAACAAAATCCATGCTAATAACTTGCCATTTCCACTTTGGCACATCATGTGGGTACAACAATCCTATGGGGTGTTAATGCTCTACTTTTACCTTTTGACATTCTAAATAGCTTGCTACAAATCTTGTAGCATCATTCTTCATTCCTTTCTAGAAATAAAGAGGCTTAACATCTGCTAGAAGTTTGGTTACTCCTAGATATCTAGAATATGGTGCAGTATGAACTTCTTTCCATACTAGATCCATCAATCAAGTTGAATCAGGAACATAAATTCTATTTTTATACCTCAATAGTCCATCTGACTCAAATAGAAAACCATCATACCTTGGATCTCTAGGATTATTTTTCAGAGCCTGCTTAACCTGTTCATAAAACTCATCACTAGACAAATTTTGCAACACCAAATCCTTAAAATTTCCACGAATATAAACAATAGAAGCTATATGTCTTCTATGACTCAAAGCATCAGCTACTCTATTCTCTTTTCCTTTGATGTAGTTTATCTCAAAGTCATAGTCAGATATCAATTCTAACCATCTCCTTTGTCGAGCATTCAAATGCAGTTGAGAGAAAATATACTTAAGACTTTGATGGTTTGATTTAATTACAAAAGTCATCCCCAACAAATAGTGTCTCCACATCTACAAGGCATGAGTTACTGCTGCCAATTCTAGATCATGCGGTGCATAATTTTTCTCATAGGATTTCAATTTCCTTGACTCATATGTTATAACTCTTCCATCTTGCATTAGCACTCCTCCTAATCCTTCTCCCAAGGCATCTGTAATTACCTCAAATTGTCCTTCAGGGTTAGGAACTTTCAAGATTGGAGCTATTGTTAACTTTTCCTTTAAGAGATCAAATGCATCCTGACAATTGTCCATCCATTCAAATCTCTTTCCTTTCCTCTATAGGGAAGTGATTGGATTTGCAATGCTGGAGAAATTTAGAACAAACTTTCTATAATAGCCTGGCAGGCCCATGAAACTACACACCTCATGTACATTTGTTGGTATAGGCCAATCCATAATAGCTGTGATTTTTGTAGGATCAATAGATATTCCATTAGTTGATATAATATGCCCTAGGTATTGAATCTCCTTCTAGAAGAATGTACACTTTGACAGTTTCCCATATAACTTATGTTCTCTTAACCTTTGCAGAACTATTTGCAGGTGTTGTTGATGTTCTTCTTCATTCTTAGAATAAATGAGTATATCATCCAGGAAGACTAAAACAAACTTGTCCAAACAATCTCTGAGTATACCATTCATGAGATTCATGAATGCAGTAGGTGCATTCGTCAAACCAAATGGCAACACTGTGAACTCATAGTGTTCATATCTGGTTCTAAAAGTAGTCTTATGAATATCTTCATCCTTCAGTCTTAATTGATGATATCTTGATTGCAAATCAATCTTTGAAAACATAGCAGCTTCACGCATCTAATCAAAAAGATCATCAATACATGGCAAAGGAAATTTGTTCTTTACCATTGCTTTATTAAGCATATGATAATCTATACACAATTGAAGGGTTCCATCCTTCTTCTTAACAAAAATAATTGGAGCACCCCAAGGTGAAACACTGGGTCTGATCAAACCTTTTGCCAACAATTCTTGTAATTGTGCTTTCAATTCCATTAACTCCATAGTTGTCATATGGTAGGGTGCTTTTGATATAGGCTCAGATCATAGTTTAGTGTCAATTGCAAAATCAAAAACCCTCTTGGGAGGCAATCCTAGAAGTTCTTTTGGAAACACATCCTGAAATTCCTAAAGAAAAGGACACTTTTCTCCAAAAGATGAGCTAGGGTTTTCTATCCCTTCCTCCACTTGTTCCATTTTGATTGCAAACAACTAACAACCTTTCCTTCTAGCCCTTTTCAATTGCTTGGCAGAGATAGGTCTGATTTTAACTTCTATTTGAATCCCTTGGAATTGGGTTTGATTTCCCAAATCATCTAAGCATTCAATTATTTTTGAAAAATAGTCTACCTTAGCTCTATGCTTCCATAACCAACTCATTCCTAGGATTACATCATAGGAACCTAGGGGAGCTACATACAGGTTTACTTCAGTTGAGAAACTAGGGAGATCAATCTTGGCTTCAAACAAACATTGCCTTACCTGAGCCTTAGATTGGTTAGCATATTCTACTGACCAAGGTTTTGACATGTACCCAACTTTTCTAGGGGAATTTATTCAAAATTCTAGGAGAAACAAAGTTTTCAGTGGCTCCCGTATCAATCAAAATAGATATAGGGACTCCAAACAAAGTACCTGTCATATCAATCGGTGTGATTTGATACTCTGCTTGATGATTGTTGAGAGCTACATAAATCCTTTGCTAGAATGCTTCTTGCTAAGTAGGTAGTGTGGTACCTCTTTGTTGTCCATTTTGATTCTTGTTAGGGCAACGATTTGCATAATGGTCGCCCCCACAAGTAAAGCATCCTCTAATGGGTCCTTTCTTATTTGATGTCTTCCCATTATTATCCTCATTTCTTTTGTAGTTGCCATTCTTCTTCTCATTACTAGATCCACCCTTGTTCTTCTGAGGTCCTTTATCTTTTCTCTTGTTATCATAGCTCTTTTCATATCTTTTCTTGTATGGTTAATTGTTAGGAGTTCCATTAAACCTCTTATGTTTTCTATCACGATAAGTTGAGATGGATTTAAGCTTTTGCTCTTGCTTGATCGCCTTCTCATACACTTGATCCATTGTTGTGGGACCATGCACGTCCACTTCACCACCAATTTGAGCATTTAAGCCCATGATGAATTTTTTGATCTTGAATCTCTCATCCTTTTGATACTGTGGAACATATTTCAAGAGTCGAGTGAATTTTTCTCCATATTCCACCACTGTCATATCTCCTTATCGAAGATTCTAAAAATTAGTTAGTTTCTGATCAAAATAGAGTTGTGGTAACCATCTCTTGCGAAAGAGTTCCACGAACTCATCCCAAGTTACCCTTAGAGAGCTTAAATTCAATTCCATCTTCTTATTCATCCACCAAGTGGATGCTTCTCCTTCCAGTTGGAATTCTCCCCATACTACCTTGGTCACCTCCGAGTAATTTCTTATCTTGAAATATTTTTCCATCTCTATTAACCAAGCTTCTACAGCATCTCCAGTCTCTGTCTAATCAAATTTTGGTGGAGTAACCTTCTTCATATCTTTTGAGAGCTCTAAGGCCAATCTATCCCTTGCCTCTTTATAAGGTTCCGCACTCTTACTTTGATCTTCATGATTTTCTTTGCTTTCACCATGAGAGTTTTCACCTCCTCCCTTAGTATTCCCTTTATCATCCACCTTCTTTTCCAAATCACCCAATATTTTGTTGGTTTCCTCAAGCATGGTTATGATTTGGTCCAGCTTATTATTTGGTGAGTGGTTTTCCTCTACAGTTTCTTCTTGGTTAGTTCTTGTTTGAATCATGTTTATCGATTTCTCACACCTGAGAATATTGAGTTGTCCATTAGTTCAAGATTATAATGCATCCCATTAAATCTAAACATAATAAACTCAATTTAAACAATAGTTTGGCACAAAAATAACTCTTTTTTTTTTCATTTCAAAAGTAAAGAGTATTCTTCATTTATACAAGAAATGACTTCAAAAGTCATGCTCAAGAGGAGTATATCCTTCAGACTCATTATCAGATACATAATCTCGAGGTATATAACCCTCTGACTCACTATCGGACCTAAGTTCTATGATCTCAATAGTTGGGGGTATGCGGGGATCTCACCTAACCATAGTTGTGTTAGACTTAGGGCACACAACTAAGAGGGGGGTGAATCAGTTGTACAAAACTTTCTTCCAATTAAACACTTAACTCCACTTTGCAATTCAACAGTATAATAATAAATCAATGAAGGAAACACAATGCAACAAATTAAGAGTAGAAACACATCAACACATGAGACACCAAGATTTTGACATGGAAAACTTGGTTAAGGGAAAAACCATGGGGTGATTAACCCAAGATTGTATTCTCTGTGAGAAGAATAGATAGAACAAAATGGTACATGCCAATTAGGGCTCACTGCCCAAGCACACTGCTCACAAGAGGCTCACTGCCTACAAGAGACACACTGTCTACAAAGAAATAAGTATCACATACATGAACTGGAGAATAGCATCTTCACCATGCTTGAATCAGTTCCATTTAAGCCCAATACTTTTGCTCTACCTTTCTCTCTCCTCCTTGCTACCACACACTCATCTCAACAAGGACAACTTTGAAATGACTTCATAATCCCTTATTTATACAAGACATCAACTTAGGAATGATCATCTAAGTCAGCAAACATCAACAAGAACATCTGCAGAATGTGTAACTCATCTAGTCAGCCAATTTTAGAAAGAACACCATCATCTGGAAGATTTCTTAATTGTGAGCTCTAACTTCAATGCGGATCACCAACACGAACTGGACGTGATCCAAAGACCTCCACAAGCTTACCTGAATCACCAAGAACATTCACACTTCATCTGCTTACTAAAATCCTTCTCCCCTTCATCTGGAACCTTAAGAACACAGTCTGTCATTACTGTCACAAAGGAATAGATGCTTGCGGACCTTCAAACCATGAACCAATCGAGTTGATATTTCACAAAGACTTCCTCAACACTTCCTCAAATCCACAGAACAGGATAATGCATTTTTGGATCTCACCGGACCTATCTGTAACACTTTGTCACCACTAAACATCTGCCAGAACCAGTTTCACTTGAGCGGCCACAACTTCTTTAGATCTTCATGTGGACATCTAAAATCTCTACTAGACCACCTTGAGACATATATCTACAAACCCTTTAAACTGCATCCTCTAATACTCATCCTATCTTGGACTTTCACCTTACTGTCATCACTGATCTTCACTATTCCTGATTGAGACTAATTTTCTCAATATCCTCAGCACACAACTCATCCAATCCTTATCATTAATGCAACAAGAGTATGTTAACATCAATGACAACACTGATTAGGCCCACACTTGCAACAATCTCCCCCTTTGTCATTGATGGCAACATATGATGTGAAAAACTATTTTCACCATCAAGAGAAGAACTTCTCCTCACTGTCACAACTCCCCCTATCAGTAACAAGCATTCACATGTCTTCTCTCCCTTTATTGCTCCCCCTTTGATCAACAACCACTTGTTTTTCACATGTCTTCTCTCCCCCTTTGACATCAATGGAAAAGGGCACATACTTGCAATTCCAACACTTCATAATCATACCTGATGCTCCCCTTGAGTAGCAGCTCCCCATCATCAATCTGGATCACAAGATATGACTGTGATATCCACTGGACTGATGCACCTTAGTTCATCACCGAAGGGGCAATAACCCCTAACTTCTCCTTGAGATACTCAAAAGAATCCTTAGGTAGAGGTTTAGTAAAGATGTCTACAATCTGATCCTTGGAAGGTACAAACTCCAATTTGACTTCATTCTTGTTCACTTGCTCTCTCAAAAAGTGAAACTTGATGGATATGTGTTTAGTCTTTGAATGCAACACCGGATTCTTAGATATATTTATTGCACTTGAGTTGTCACAAAAGATTGTGATAGGTTCCTCATACTCCACTTTGATATCTCTTAGCATCTACTTCATTGACAAGACTTGAGTGCAACTACCTACTGCTGCAATATATTTTGCTTTAGTTGTAGACAGAGATATTGCCTCTTGTTTCTTGCTTAGCCAAGAAACCAATCTCTTCCCCAAAAAGAATGCTCCACCACTAGTACTCTTTCGGTCATCCACATCTCCTGCCCAATCTGCATCTGAATATGCATGAAGAGAGAAATCATGATCTCTAGGATACCACAAACCATACTCAACTGTCCCTTTTAGATATCTAAAAATCCTCTTGATTGCCATGACATGAGATTCTCTAGGATCAGCCTGGAATCTAGCAACAAGACCAACAACCTACATAATGTCTGGTCTAGTTTGAGTGAGATACAATAGTCCTCCAATCATTGACCTAAAATTTGTCTGATCAGCCTTAGGAGAATCATCATCTTTGCTCAATTTACATCTAGTTGCCATGGGAGTATTCATTGGTTTTGAGTCTTCCATCCCAAATTTCTTCAACAATTATTTCACATATTTGGTCTGAGAAATGAAGATTCCTTTCTTTGTTTGAGTGATTTGTAGACCCAAGAAGAAATTCATTTCACCAAGCATGGACATCTCAAACTCACTTTTCATTTTATTCGCAAAAGTTTTACACATACTATCTCTTCCTCCAAAAGTGATATCATCAACAAACACTTCAACAATCAAGATGTTTTCATGATTAATTTTGAAATACAAATTACTATCAATAGTACCTTTGTTGAAACTAATCTTCAAAAGATGCTTATCCAATCTTTCATACCATGCTCTTGGGGCTTGCTTCAGTCCATACAGTGCCTTCTTCAACTTGCAGACCATATCACCATGATCAGATAATTGAAATACATCCAGTTGCTCTATGTACACTTCTTCTTCCAAGTCACTATTTAGGAAGGCAGACTTGACATCCATTTGATATACCTTGAAATCCTTGAAGGCAGCAAAGGCAAGAAATAACCTGACTACTTCAATTCTTGCCACCGGAGCAAAAGTTTCTTCAAAATCAACTCCTTCTAATTGAGAGTAACCCTTGCAGACCAATCTGGCTTTATTTTTGATTACTTCACCAACTTCATTCAGTTTGTTTTGGAAGACCCATTTTGTTCCAATCACATTCTTGTTTCTAGGTCTGGGAACAAGATCCCAAGTGTGATTTTTCTCAATTTGCATTAGTTCTTCTTCCATTGCTTTAGTCCAATTTTCATCATTGCAAGCTTCATTCACTATCTTAGGTTCAATCTTTGAAATCAGACAATACTCTTCTGAATCTTGAGCAATTCTCCTTCTTGTTTGTACTCCTTTGCTTTATCACCTAAGATCCGATCTTTAGAGTGGTTCAGTCTTACATACTTGGGAACTTTGGGAATTTCTTACACTTCTGATTCTTGATCAGGCTCATTGAAACTCATCTCTTCTTCCTGATTTACTGGATTAGTTTGAATCTATCTTTTAGAGGAGGCTTGGGCTCCTTGAATCAGAGTACCATTCTGATCATCTTCATCATATTCATAAAACCTTGAGGGTTTTTCAATTCCTTCATCAACCTTCACATTTGTACTTTCTATTATTTTTCTCAGTCTCTTGTTGTAACACCGATATGCTTTGCTTTGAGTAGAGTAACCCAAGAATATTCCTTCATCACTTCTAGCATCAAACTTTCCTAGATCTTCATCTCTTTTAATGTAACATTTTCTACCAAAAACTTTGAAATACCTCACAGTAGGAGTGATGGCAAACCAAAGTTCATAAGGAGCCTTACCGGTATTGCCTCTGATTTGAACTCGATTGAGAGTATAGACTACAGTGCTGACAACTTCTCTCCAATAGATCTAAGGAAAATTTGCTTCCATCATCATGGTCCTAGATGCTTCCTGGATGGTCCAGTTCTTTCTCTCCACTACTCCATTTTGCTATGGAGTCCTAGGAGCAGACAACTGTCTCTTTATTCCATGTTTCTCACAGAACTCTATGAACTCACCAGATGTGAATTCCCCACCTCTATCAAACCTCTGACATTTCAATTTTAATCCGGTTTCATTCTCTACCATAGCTTTGAATATTTTGAATTTAAGAGCTTCTGATTTCTCTTTTAGAAAGGTTACCCACATCATTCGGGAATAGTCATCAATTAGAAACATAAAGTATCTATCACCTTGTACACTCCTAATTCTTTCTAGACCACAAAGATCAGTATGAACTAAGTCCAATAATCCAGTAGAAGACAGTTCCTTATTTTTGAATGTGACTCTGCTCAGCTTACCCAACTGACATTCTTTACACAAGATATTAGTAGGTTTCACCAATTTTGGAAGATCTCTTACAGCCTGATTGTTTCTTATCTTGATGATATTATCAAAATTCACATGACACATCCTCCTATGCCATAACCAACTTTGATCAACTTGAACAAATAGGCAACTTTTACCAATGCC
This sequence comes from Cunninghamia lanceolata, assembly GCA_027924645.1. Taxonomy (NCBI): domain Eukaryota; kingdom Viridiplantae; phylum Streptophyta; class Pinopsida; order Cupressales; family Cupressaceae; genus Cunninghamia; species Cunninghamia lanceolata. Next base: position 4,034,602 of record BSBN01001020.1, on the reverse strand, counting down.
AACCAAGTGGAAGATATTACCTTTAGTTTGAGTACCGAATGCAATCTATGTTCCAGAACTTTCAAAGTTCTTGCATTTTCCATCTTTGAATCAGAGATCATAGCCTTTGTCCACCAATTGTCCAACACTGAGAAGATTGTGCTTCAATCCTTCAACATATAGTACATTACCGGTTTTGTTCCTTCCATCAAAAGAAATAGTTCCTCTTCCTTTGATTCTACCAGCAGAATTATCACCAAACTTTACCATTCCTCCTTCATACCTTTCCAAATCTATGAATTTGTTTTTGTCACCTGTCATATGGTGAGAGTATCCACTGGCAATGACCCAGTCATCCTTTTCTTCAACTTGGGCAGCCAGAGCTCTTTCTACAACTTTATGATTGACAGATATAGAGGATATTGGTTCTTCTTCCTTGATGGCAATAAACACCCATTCACTTCCAGATTTGTTTCCTGTCTCTGATTCATCATTTGTTACTCCTTCCTTATCATCTTCTTCATGAACATAGTAACAATTCATTTGGAACCTTGATCTGTTAGGATTTGGTCTTGAAAATCTTTCCAAACACTTTGAGGCAAAATGACCAATCTTATTACAGTTAAAACATTTAAAAGGCAATTTTCCTTCATACTTACCAGATCCTCTTGGCAGCCTCTTTGCAATAAGGGCTTCAAGTTGAACAGTTTCTACTTCTTCTTCTTCCAGGTCTCTTCTTGCTTTTTCATACCATGACAGTTTCCTTGATGAGTTCTCTCCCATATCAAACCTTTGTTTACCTTTTACAGAGGCAATGGCTTTGAATGCAGATTTAGTCTTGGGGGGGTCATCTCCAAACTCTGTCATTTCAAATGCAGTCAATTTTCCAGCCAATTGATCTCTTGTGACAGTTGTATGGGCTCTGAATTCTTCAATGGCAGCAACCTTGATTTTGTAAGAAGCAAGTAGGGATCTAAGAATTTTGCCAACAATCTCATTTTCATCCAGGACTCCACCAACATTTCTAATTCCACAAACAATCTCATTTACTCTTGGCATAAATGTAGTGATATTTTCATCATCTCTCATCTTCAGATTTTCAAATTTCCCTTTTAGACTTTGTAACATTGCACATTTAACATACTTGTCTCCTTCATGCAAAAGTTCTAGTTTTTGCTAGATCTATAGTCCGCAGATTGTTTTCAGCATCTATGATTTCATTTTGGGTTTTCAGACCACCCTGTGGAGGTGTATACTGTGTTGTAGCCATGGTCCAGTACACCATTCCCATACATTGCAAGTGACATTTCATGTGACCTTTCCAAAGATTAAAATTGGTTCCAACAAACTTCAGACTATCCTTCTTGTAAGACGACATCCTGGATCTCCTCAAGTAGTTAAGCTCTTTTTAGAGGAACTTGGCTCTGATACCAATTGTTAGACTTAGGGCACACAACTAAGAGGGGGGGTGAATCAGTTGTACAAAACTTTCTTCCAATTAAACACTTAACTCCACTTTGTAATTTAGTAGTATAATAATAAATCAATCAAGGTAACACAATGCAACAAATTAAGAGCAGAAACACATCAACACATGAGACACCAAGATTTTGACGTGGAAAACCCAGTTAAGGGAAAAACCACAGGGTGATTAACCTAAGATTGTATTCTCTGTTAGAAGAATAGATAGAACAAAATGGCACATACCAATTAGGGCTCACTACCTGAGCACACTGCTCACAAGAGGCTCACTGCCTACAAGAGACACACTGTCTACAAAGAAATAAGTATCACATACATGAACTGGAGAATAGCATCTTCACCATGCTTGAATTAGTTCCATTTAAGCCCAATACTTTTGCTCTGCCTTTCGCTCTCCTCCTTGCTACCACACACTCATCTCAACAAGGACAACTTTGAAATGACTTTGTAATCCCTTATTTATACAAGACATCAACTTAGGAATGATCATCTACATCGGCAAACATCAACAAGAACATCCACAGAATGTGTAACTCATCCGGTCGACCAATCTCAGAAAGAACACCATAATCTGGAAGATTTCTTAATTGGGAGCTCCAACTTCAATGCAGATCACCAACATGAACTAGACACAATCCAAAGACCTCCACAAGCTTACCTGAATCACCAAGAACATCCACACTTCATCTACTTACTTAAATCCTTCTCCCGTTCATCCAGAACCTCAAGAACACAGTCTGTCATTACTGTCACAAAGGAATAGATGCTTGCGGACCTTCAAACCATGAACCAATCAAGTTGATATTTCACAAAGACTTCTTCAATACTCCCTCAAATCTGTAGAATAGGATAATGCATTTCCAGATCTCACCGGACCTATCTGTAACACTCTGTCACCACTGAACATCTGACAAAATTGATTTTACTTGAGAGGCCACAACTTCTTCAGATCTTCATGTGGACCTCTGAAATCTCTACTAGACCACCTTGAGACACATATCTACAAACCCTTTAAACCGCATCCTTTGATAATCATCCTATCTTGGACTTTTACCTTACTGTCATCACTGATCTTCATTGTTCTTGATTGAGACTAATTTTCTCAATATCCTCAACACATAGCTCATCCAATCCTTATCATTAATGCAATAGGAGTATGTTGACATCAATGACAACACTAATTAGGCCCATACTTGTAACAAGTTGTTTCCTCATCTGACATATACTCTAATTTTGGCAGTGATCTTAACTCTTTCCATGTTTTCCCTTCTCACTCACTTGATTTGAGTTAAGGCAGTCACCAGAGTTTTAGTATCACTTAACCAAATGTCACTCTCATCATTTGTTCCCTCAAAGGTTTTGATAATCACCTCACATTCTCTTTTTTCTTTAAGGAAATGTTGACTTGAATTAATAGACTTTCTTGTTGTCTTCTTAAGACGTACCATCCTGGCAACAAAATTTTCAAACATTAGCTAACCACATAATGTTGACTACAGACAACCATAGTGGTCTCATAAGCCCTAGTGCTGAACTTGGTAGCTCTGATACCATATGTAACATCCAAGTTCTAAAAGTATAGTAAAACCAGAAATTTACCATAGAGTAAATCAACAAGGTAAAAATGAGATAGATAAAAATTTTCTTTTATTCAACATATAATCAAGTAACTACAATTACAAGATTTCTCTTTACAAAATACAATAAACCATATTGTCTTTCTCAATTACAATGTTTACAAATGTAAATCAATTACATATACAAATTTTGGAATAAATACTGCTTTTGAATATCTGACATCTTTATCACAAGTCCTGGCATGTTTCCTGCTTGGAGAGAGAGTATCTTTCTAGTGATTTACCTCCATCCATAGACCAGTGGTCTCCCACACATATTCCACATAGGAAATGGCCCTACCCTTCATTAGGAATATAGACCTTAGGTGACCAGTGGTAATTTGCCTTTCCTGAGTACATGGTGTTGTATCTACTCAACTCTATCAACCATACAACCCTAGATACCCTCTAGCTAAGTATGATTTTTGATAGGATAAGCAATCTAGATATAGTGAACTGACAATGCATGCAGAAAACAAATGCATTACTTTGGCCAAAGTTTTTTAATAACAATATTGTTCATAATGAACGTAGTCGTTGTGTTCACCCACCCCTACTCGACTTGGATACTATCGTATTCTTACAGATATTCCCACTGACTATATTTACATAATGTTTTAATCATCTTGTCATGATAAAAGTTTTCTTGAATTAGCTAAGTCTAAAAGACATAACCATTCTTTGGGTTCATAATCGACTCTAGGGTTTTTATAACAACCCATTAGATATTACGATATTTCAATATATATATATCTCATTTCTGTAAGACTAGGTTCATAATCGACCTTTGATTTATCTCTTTCATGGTTAAGAATACTATAATTCTTGTGAAGGTATTAACTTCTATTCAAAGGAATATGATTACCTTTCAAATTACCTCTATGTGATGTCATTAACCATCACTACATATATATATACTCATATGATTTTATTCAAGGTTGTTTCTATATAGACTTAGTCTATTTCCCATAATGGTTTACTATAGCTAAACTCATAAAGATTACAAGTATAGACATTAAGAAGATCTTTGGACATTTATCCCATTTATCTACTAATCCTGGTTCTTCTACCATTCAATAGATTATACCAAAATTACCATAGAACACTAAGAATCCAAGTTTCTTGGGATAAGATATCATTTTCAACATGTATAGAAACTTAACAAGGAAATGTTTTTAAACTAATATTACCCCGACTCAAGGTCTAAACTATATGACTCAAGGCTATGAATATAACTATTCAAGTTAAATCAATACTAATAAAATTCAAGAGTCTAATATATGATTATCTCATGAACATATCATGGGTTTTTACAAACTTATTCAATAAGTAATCTATTTTTCAAAACAAACATCAACTAAGACAACCTCCTACTATGATGATCGTTTATCCTCCATACTATGATTTGATATGATTATCATTTAGATATCTATAAGAAAATAGTTGATTCAGAATACTATAACATAGTGTTCACTTGTATTACCAAGTATCGGCCATATAAAATGCATTTGATGCCTAATCATTTCAGAAATAGATCTAAATGGTTTACTAATAATGCTATCTACATTATCCAATGATTGACACTAATATCTTTTTAATAGTAAACACAATGAATACCAGAGGATATACCTCACTGGCATTCTCATATGACTGTCCAAAAACACAATGATGGACAACCTAAAGGAATCATACAATTTCCTCGTTATTATTAACATATAGAATTGAGGAATACCTATTGGTCGATGATCTTAGAGTTGGCAATACTTGCTGATAGAACTCTATAGTCAATGCCTCTGGCTGTGTATCTTCTCTTAGCCACGATTTCTCCTCTGAGTTTCCCTAAACTTCACACAAGTTTCTCCTTATTCCTCTCTACTACCTCACGGCTCAACTGCATTATTTAATAAAGGCTCAGGCATGAGTCCTATAGAGTTGCCTTACTCCTCACTTCCACTCATTTCATTTGCAACTTAATTGAATGCATAATAGTCCATGTTCAATTTGGTTCTAACTGAAGCCAAGTTTAATGCAAAGTTTACACATGTCGATGGGAGATAACCATCCCATGGGCTCGTCGATAGGGTAGTTAATACCATAGTCCTTCTCTTTAGGAAAAGGCTGACACATCTCTTAACTATTGCTAATTATTTAATGATCACCAATAAGTGATTCGATTCACTACTACTATTATTGAAGGCTCTCCTATTTGCAAGCTAGTATAACAATATTGACTTATTATGAGGTATTATTCTCACTTGACACATAAGCATATTCTTATTTAATTTTATCAAATATGATTCACATAACATCACCTCAATTAGATAGTTATGGTTTAATCAAATAAAAAGATAATATTTAAACAAAGGATTACGAATATTGTGATTGGGTTGAGCTCTTCTCCCCATCACAATCTATTGACAATATTCACATCTTCTTAACTCAACGAAAATGTCTTTACATCAAGAATCGTTTATAACACCTCAAGGGGAATTAATAATAATAAGACAACCATTTTACGACAATAACATCATAATATTTACGTTAAACATAAATAGTCACAAATCACACTTAAAACGACATCGTTAATGACTAAGATGACTTACTACGACTTAGAAAGATTTGTAGATAATATTGACTTCCTGTCAATTAGGTTTAGAAGTAAACTGACAAGACAAGACTTACCTCTTACGACACATTGGTTCACATTTTTGTTAATCACTTATACTCTATTTAGCAAATAAACCACTCATAACCTGAGGTCTATATCTCTCTCCTAGAAAGATACTCTCTCTCTCTCTCTTTTCTCGAAGAGTCATCTGATAACCTGTAATCCTGTATCAAACTTGTTACCAAACAAATTATGATCAGTGCATCATTATTCAAATAATAGATCAAATCTCATAATGCAAATATTAAATCGATAATAACATAATCATTTCCATAATTTCATAAATGACATTGAATATAATCCATTTCTTTCCTTGTCATTAATCTAAACATCATAATAAATTTACTTATGTCCATGTAAAAAAGTAAAAGCATAGCAAGACAAAAATTAAGGATGTAACAGTTTGTTTCCTTTAAACCTAAATAGATAGCCTTAAGTTAAAACTCTAGATTTAATTACTTGAAAGAATCCATAAGGTGAGCTTACAATCTGTCATGGTGCCATGTATATTTTATATAGGAGTCAATAAAATCCTTAGCAACATAAACTTACATCATCTTACACTTGGGCTCTTTGATAAGTATGTGCAATAATGAATAATACAGACCTTAACATACTGTGATGTCAAATTATACAAGAATAATTCCTTACAATAGATAAATATACAATCCCTTAAGCATAATGAAATACTATTATCTTGTGATAACAAGTTACAATAAAAATGAATAGATGCCAAGATCATATGTAAGTAAATCTCAATAGGATTAATCCAATTTATCTTGGGGGGCTAGAAGGTAGCTATAATTTAGTCATATTTTAGTTGGAATTTCCCCCCAAACAACAATATATCAATTGGAATATTGGCACCTAGTATCCCCAAAGGATGAGACCTCTTACACACAACATCAAGCAAAGAAATCTTTTTATACCTGCAGACCTGTAGCTTCTCATGAAAGATATCATCAATACAAAAGATGAATTTATCAAAATGATCAATATGAACATAGTATCCTAGCTGCAAAATTGAGTTCCTTTATTCAAATTTAAAAAAGTTAAAAAAATGGGATTACAATACACTCTCCAACATAAACTAGTCAAGACAACCATAGAACATCTAATAATGATATGACAACTATTAAACAAACATAGCTACCAACCAAAGAAATAGAAAAACCTAAAAAATTTCCATACAACCAAAACTAAGTTCTTACTTGTGAAGATATTTTCTAGTGGTGCTGAAGACATACCTTCAAAGTGGCTAGGGAGTACAAACTTGAGAAGCCTTAACCACCATTTCATTAAAGCGATGAAAGTACCTAGATTTTCCACAAAATCACTTCTAATATATGCTTTAAGTCTCAATGTACTCATCATTCACACCCCTTCCTTAGATAGATTTGACAAAATTTAAGGTAGCTAGAGAGGAGCAACTAATCTACTACTTAGTTGAGTATGCACCTACAATGTTGATATCTTATAAACATAAAATTAGCACCAATTTATAGGGCTTCTTATGTAAAGTGATTTAACATTAAATTTTAACAAGATCCCTTTAAAAGTGAATTGAAAAATCTTCTTTGAGTAGTTGAGAACACTGCAACAATGGTAATGGGCTGAAAAATCCTCCACCATGTGATTGAAAACTCTTCTTTGACTACAAGGAAAGTATGTGAAGTGCTAGAAATGTTGAGGGTAGGAGACCTAAAATTTGGAACCATATTCATTTCTTAGGAACTAATATTTGTCTCTTTATCATGCTACAGATAAATTCTTCGTCATGCCGAGGAAACGATCAAGGATTAAACCAACACAGGAAGAGAAAGAAGCTAAGAATGCAAAGAAAGCAGCAGCTATGAGGGAACATCGTGAGAAGAGGAAATTGGAGATGATTGTCGAAGACATGCAAATTGAAGAGGTACCTCAACCATCAATAAGAGATATGGTATTGGGAGAACTAAGGGAACGAATGCAAAAACTTCATGCTATGAGAGATTTGAATAGCGCAGTTGGAGACACATCCTCTATAGCAAGTCAAGATGGAGGTGTTGCAAGTATGAGGTGAACCAGTGTTGTCATTGATGTCAACATACTCATATTGCATTGACAAGAAGGATTTGATGAGCAATGTGCTAAGGATATTGAGAAAATTAGCCTCAGTCAGGAACAGTGAAGAATAGTGATAAGAAGAAGGTAAATGTATTGTATAGGATGCGAACCGGAGGATACGGATTAAAGGGTTTGTAGATATGAGTCTTGAGATACTTCAGTTAAGATTTCTGAGGTCTGCATGAGGATCTGAAGGAGTTGTGGCTGTCGGTGTGGAACCGGTTCTGGCAAGTGTTTAGAGGTGACAAAGGATCACAGAAAGGTCTGGTGAGGTCTGGAATTGTATAATCCTAATCTACAGATTGGAAGGAGTGTTTGGGATGTCCTTGTGATATGTCATCTCGAGTTGTGTATGATTTAGAGGTCCAGAAGTACCTTTTGCATTGTGACAGTGGCGACAGACTGTGTTCTTGAAGTTCTGGATGAGGAAGAGAAGAGATTCCAGTAAGTAGAGAAAGTGCGGATGTACCTAGTCATTCAGGTAGGCTTGTGAAGGTTCTTGGATCATGATGAGGTTATGTTGTTGGTCCGCATTGATGGTAGAGCCCGGAATTGAAGTTATTCTTCCGGATGAAGTTCTTGCTCTGATTAGCTGACTAGATGAGTTGTTCATCCTGCGAATGTTCTTGTGATGGCCGACTGGATGTGTTATTCATCTTGCGGATATTTTTATGGTTGATTGCCGACTTAGATGATTGTTCCTAAGTTGATGTCTTGTATAAATAAAGGTTTGTGAGTTCATTTAGTAGTGTGGATTGTGTGAATGAGTGTGGTGTAGCGAAGAGAAGTGTGAAAGGCAGAGTAGGGGTTTTGGGCTTAAATGGAACTGATCCGGACATAGTAGAGATGTCATTCTCTAGTTCAAGATTGTGATTCTTATCACTTTGTAGATAGTGTGTCTCCTTGTAGGCAGTGGGCCTCTTTGTGAGCAGTGTGCTTGGGTAGTGAGCCCTAATTGGCAAGTGCCATTCTTTTTCTTATTCTTCTAGCAGAGAATAATCCTTGGGTTAATCACCCTGTGGTTTTTCCCTTAACCTAGTTTTCCACGTCAAAATCTTGGTGTTCAATGTGTTGATGTTTATTTGCTCTTATGTTTGTGCATTATGCTTTCATGGATGATTAATTGATATACTGTTAACTAACAAGAAGAATCAAGTATTTAAAGTAGAGCAATTTTTTATACAACTGATTCACCCCCCTCTCTCAGTTGTATGCCCTAGATCCAACAATTGGTATCAAAGCCAAGTTCCTCTGAAATGAGCTTAACCGCTTGAGTAGATCCAGGATGTCGTCATACAAGAAGGACAATCCGAAGTTCAACAGAACCAACTTCACCCTCTGGAAAGGTCGCATGAAATGTCACTTGGAATGTATGGGAAAAGCATACTTGGCCATGGTCTCAAAACCATATGTACCTCCACAAGGTGGTCTGACAACTTTGAATGAAATCATAGATGCTGAAAACAATCTGCGGACCAAGGAAGTTCTGCTAAGCGCATTAAATGACTTAGATATCTCAAATGTTATCGACCTACCAACTACATATGAGATCCTGACTAAATTGGAACTTCTATATGAAGGAGATGAGTTTGTCAAAAGTGCAAAGTTGCAAAGTTTGAAAGGGAAATTTGAAAGATTGAAGATGAGAGATGATGAAAACATCACTACCTTTATGCCAAGAGTGAATAAGCTGGTATGTGGAATTAGAAATGCAGGTGGAACTTTGGATGAAAATGAGATTGTTTGCAAAATCCTCAGATCCCTTCCTGCTGCCTACAAAATCAAGGTTGCTGCCATTGATGAATTTAGAGCCCACACAATTGTCACAAGAGAACAATTGGCTGGCAAACTAGCTGCATTTGAAATGACCGAGTTTGGAGATGATCCTCCCAAGACTAAATCTGCTTTCAAAGCCAGTGCCTATGTGAAAGGCAAACAAAGATTTGATCTGGGTGAAAACTCTTCAAGGAAGATGTCATGGTATGATCAAGCAAGAAGAGACATGGAAGAAGAAGAAGTAGAAACAGCTCAACTTGAAGCCCTCATTGCAAAGAGACTACCAAGAGGATCCAGTAAGTATGAAGGAAAACTACCCTTCAAGTGCTTTAACTGCAATAAGATTGGTCATTTTGCTTCAAGATGTCTGGAAAGATCTACAAGGACTAATACTAACAGACAAAGGTTTCAAAAGAACTGCTATTATGTTCATGAAGAAGATGACAATGAAGGAGTAATAGATGATGAATCAGAACTAGGAAGCAAATCTGGAAATGAATGGGTGTTTATTGCCATCAAGGAAGAAGATTCAATACTCTCTGAATCTGTCAATCACAAGGTTGTGGAAAAAGCTTTGGCTGCTCAAGTGGATGAAAAGGATGATTGGGTTATTGACAGTAGATCTCATCATATGACTGGTGACAAGGATAAGTTCTTGGATTTGGAAAGGTATGAAGGAGGAATGGTAAAATTTGGTGACAATTCTGCTGGCAGAATCAGAGGTAGGGGAACTATTTCCTTTGATGGAAAGAGCAAAACAGGTAATGTACTATATGTTGAAGGATTGAAGCACAATCTTCTCAGTGTTGGTTAGTTAGTAGACAAAGGCTATGATCTCCGGTTCAAGAATGGAAAATGTAGAATCTTTACAAGTTCCGAAATTGAAATTGCATCCAGTACTCAGACAAAAGGTAATATCTTTCATCTGGTTGGTTCAAATAAAAATTATTTATTTGTTCAAATTGATCAGAGTTGGTTGTGGCATAGAAGAATGTGTCATGTAAATTTTGATAACATCATCAAGATAAGCAATACTCAGGCTGTAAGAGATCTTCCAAAATTGATGAAACCTACAAATAGTTTGTGCAAAGAATGCCAGCTAGGTAAATAGAGCAGAGTCTCTTTCAAAAGCAAAGATCAGTCCTCTACCAGATTGTTGGAATTAGTACATACTGATCTCTGTGGTTCGACAAGAATCAAGAGTCTACAAGGTGATAGATATTTCATGTTGCTAATTGATGACCATTCCCGGATGATGTGGGTTACCTTCCTAAAGGAGAAATCAGAAGCCCTTGAGAAGTTCAAAATCTTCAAAGCTATGGTAGAGAATCAAACCGGATTGAAGTTGAAGTGTCTAAGGTCTGATAGAGGTGGTGAATTTACATCTGGTGAGTTCATTGACTTTTGTGAGAAGCAGGGTATAAGAAGACAGTTGTCTACTCCTAGGACTCCACAACAGAATGGAGTAGTTGAGAGGAAGAACCGGACCATCCAGGAAGCTGCCAGGACAATGATGTTGGAAGTAAATGTTCCTCAAATGTTTTGGAAAGAAGCTATCAACACTGCAGTCTACACTCTCAATCGAGTTCAAATCAGAAACAACACCGGTAAGACCCCTAATGAACTCTGGTTTGGCATCACTCCTACTGTGAAATATTTCAGAGTATTTGGTAGCAAGTGTTATATTAAAAGAGATGAAGATCTAGGAAAGTTTGATGCTAGAAGTGATGAAGGAATTTTCTTGGGTTACTCCACTCAAAGCAAAGCATACCGGTGTTACAATAAGAGATTGAGGAAGATGATAGAAAGCACTAATGTGAAAGTTGATGAAGGAATTGAGAAGCCCTCAAGGTTTCATGAGTTTGATGAGGATGACCAAGATGGTGTTCAAGTTCAAGGAGCTCAATCCTCTCCGGTAAGTCAGAATCAACCTGATCCGGTAAATCAGGAAGAAGAGATAGGTCTGAATGAGCCTGATCAAGAAGCAGCAGTACAGAATGCTCCCTGTTGGTTTTTTCCCAGACTGGATGCTTATTCCCAGATTTCCCTACAAGGTAGCCATCAGTGATCAACAGGATCTCTGGGCCAGGGGCCAACAGTGTAGGAGATAGACTCTATATTTTATCTCCTCTTCTTCTTCAGGCTCTGCAAGACCTAGGGGGGTATTCACTACTCAACATCCATGAGGATATGCATACAAGGCTAGGATGCTGATAGAAAGCAGATAAGTCCTCCTGTAAGTAGACCAAAACTGAAAGATAAGAGCAAAGGGGCTAGCTTTGGGCCTATTTGCAGTTGTAGATAGAGGACTGAGGATCCTAAAACTAATTCTAATGTCCTAATGGTTGTTTCAGATTTTGATTTGGATTTTAAGTTTGGATGCAAAGCTGGACATGGTTGTAACACAAAAACAAAGCAAGATTGGTGCCTATCCAGGGCCTGGAGTCAGTAGACATACACCTGTGAATGATCAACATGAACAGCTAAAACTGGATTTCAGGGGGATATATGTGATACCTGCCTTGCAAATATCTCCCAATACAGAGTGTTAAGTTATCTCTACTTATGGCATCCCTACTGTAGTATACCCTTCCCAATGTTCAACCTGAAAACAGTTTAATCTATCCCTTGAGCAGAAGTTAAAAGATCAGACATTCAACATAGGAATTCTATGCTCTAGAATCTAAACATTACCCAAATATCCAGATTCAGAAGAAGAATACATGCAATACTGGAGACAGAATTAACACAACACATGCTAAGATAGCATTTCTCATATAAGATTAATCATGAAATCAGTGGGTTCATGCCAAAAACATACAACAAGAGATACATAAACTCACAGGTTAAGCTATACAGAGCAACCAGATCAGCTTGTTTTTGAATTACAGAGCCAAAAATCTTCAACTTTCAACAACCAAAAATGAGTAACACTTCCTGCTTATAACAGCCAGGTAGTGTACCATAGCAATTAATTACATGGTTGACCAAAAAATCCCGCCAGATACACAGTATCAGCAAAATGGCACTCAACGCATTACCAGATTGGCGCCCAAACATGAATGCAATAGGTAGGGGAGGAGACAGGAAGGAATCTCGAGCCCTGCGCCACTGTCCGTCGATGTACACCTTCAATCAGGTACCAGATCCGCCCATACCTCTGCAACCTTTGCCATTAATGGCGCACCAACCCGCGGCCTCGGGAAAACGTCAATTCTGCATCGCAACCATTTCCTGCCGAGATTCATCATCATGATATTTCGAATATGCAGGATATCAATTATCCCACATGCACCCCGCGGTGACCCTTTCAACATTTTATATACTAGGCCACGAGCATATATAATGTCGGTGCTTTTGCTCCTAACGACACTAGTATAAGACTTCATCATCATCCTCCAACAGCATGATATCCTGTCGCTTGAAATATCACCCTGACGTCAGCATCATATCGCAATATAACCTGCATGATAATCGCCTTCATCGGCACAACCTGATCCATCGGAGGAACATCCTCCTGCTGAGCTATACCAAAAGTCTGGCCGATGAACATCCTGATGACGTCACCGTCATATCCTGCTGACGTCATCATCATATCTGCCTACTGCACACCTCCTCATATCCGGATGACGTCATCATCATATCGACATCAGGATGATATTCAGAAGATAACCGGATATTAGGAAATATCATCCTGATGCACAAATATCAGGTTGCACTGTAGCTCCACTATAAGATCGGGGCGATAGATGAATATGATGATGCTTGAAAAGATCACCCCCCACTAGATAATGCGCGAAGCCGGTAGGCGGATATCTCCTTGATATCAGCATCATCATGACGCTGGAACAAACATACATCCGGGTGATATTCAAAAATGAAAATATCACCCCCTCCTTCAGAAATATCATGATGCAGATAGGCAGAGAAATAGATATCACCCTGACATAAGAATGACGTCAGCATCATCAGGATGATAAAACAACGAACATGAAGTGATACAACAACATCAGGATGATATTGACTAAGATCATCCTGACGTTCAAAATATGATGACCCCAGTGAATATCGGGTCACACTTAGAACTCTTCAACAACATCATCAGGATGATCATAACTAAGATCACCCGATGATAAAAATATCACCCCGGCGAAAAATCATGCAGGCAGAAAATATGATGACCCCCGCAAGCAACACGGTGATAACTGGAAATATGATGATGATGATGACGACCCTTAAGAAAAAACAAGTCAGGTCGAACAACTCAGAGAATAATCCCTTCAGAAGATCGGGGTGACATCATCATCATGTTAGGGCAAGGTGATAATTGGAAGATCACAGGATACTTGAAAAATCACCCCTGCAAGCAAATCAGGGCACACTGTAGCTCATCAGCAGGATCAGGATGATATCCAAACATCACCCGATATTGAAATATGATGATCCTGATGAAAAACAAGTTGACAGAAAACATGATGATGCTGACCACCATCGAAGAAAATATGATGCTGCAGCTGAAAAATGCTGAGGAGGTCCAACACTTAGAACATTTTTTGGATACTTAGGGAAAGTGCCTGCATGAAAATTGCTCAAAAACTGTCAGTCAATTCAGGCACTAACACTGGCTCTGTCTGGGGACGTGCAGGTGCAAGACTGCAGCGAGAACCCCAGATCTCTGGGATGCAGACCAGCCCCTTATCCATTGGGCACAGAGTCAAATACTGCACCGACCTGCATCACCAAACATACTTGATGGCCTAAGGCCACCAAGAAAAGAAAAACATGTATCTCCCTTTGTCAAATATCTTGTTTTCATCTGCATGCACTGGGTCAAGCTTGGAGATACTACAAAGATCCACCCACAAGCAAATCTTGTCATCTGCATATTCAACCCTCTGATTTAGCTTGTCATTGTCAAACCTGTGCAGATAACCTTCAGCATCATGTGACATGTGGGTGTAGAAAGTATCAAGCAATGCATACTCAAATGGTATAGAACACAGGTTATCATCTGTATCATCATCATGCATTGCAACATGATCTCCGAGCTGGACTGCAAATAGGAAACACTCAGAGTCCACCACACAACTAGGAAGATCAGGGCTCATTGTATTATATGCTGGCACATCAAAAGAAAAACTTTCAAAATCACAATTGTGCACATCATGTACACAACAATCAGCAGCACCAGGCTGGAAAAGATCAGGCTCTGGCATCTCTTTCAAATCAAGCACATTTTCATAGTCACTTACCTGATGTATGTTGTTTCCTCTTTCATCAGGATGAGAAACAGAATCCAGGCCAAAAATAATTTCTAGATCCTCACCATACTCAGACAGATCCTCATCACCATATGTGTCATAAATGGGTGACCCAGGTGCATCAGTTTCATCATAGTATGCCATTTGTTCATGGGCAGCAGAGCACACATCTTCATCACCAATGGATTCACTCTGTGGAGGAGCATCAGCCTGTGTGTCATAAGCAAAACAGCCATCAAATGAAAAACAATCATGCTCTGAACTAGCACTTATTTCAATTTCTGACTGCTCTTCATGATCTCCATGTGTTTGAAAGGTAGGTAATGGGTCACACATAGGATTGCTTCTCTGTTTGCTTATATCTTCTCTGTCTTGAGTACAATACTCACAATTGTCTCCACAGGTCCATTCCAAAAATTGCTCATTGCTGTCCACAACCTCGTTATTGTTTTCATGGTCAGCTGCCTCATCATTGCAATGGGAATCCTCATTAGTCCTTTCACTGGCATCCTCAACTGGTGAACAATCTAGTTGAGCAGTATTGTTAGCATTATGTTCAAACACAGCAGTCTCAACCTCTATGCTTTTATTTTCATTTTTATCTGCACATGATGCCATAATTATTTGGTCATTTGCAGCTTCATAACCATTTCTCACACCAAGGCCTGGGGACAGGGGTTTCAGCAGGTACACATTTCTGATTTTTTCTATCTTTTCTATGAACCTGTATGCCATCTGCATACTTGTCACATTGAAATCCCTCAGTATTGCACTAAAGCCCTCCTCAAAAGCTTCAAAGAATATGCCAACACAGGCTAAAATATCAGGTCTGAAGACTTCTGGGATCTGTGAAAGGGCTATTGCAAACCTATGACTGAAATCAACACATGGCTCTTCATCTTGTTTTCTGATTCTCATCAATTCTGCAACAAGATCAGCCGGTTCTTTTGCAAATTCTTCCTTGAAACAGTCAGCAAGCTCATCCCAACAGGCAAAGGATTTCTTTGGAAAGCTCAAATACTAGTCTTTTGCTTTTGCATCAAAGGACCTAACAAAAAACCTCATCCACATATCCTCATCTCTGAATGAATATTTTCCCATAAAGCTGTGAAAATTTTGGATATGTGCATTCCCATCACATACATTGTGACCACTAAATCTAGGCATCTGACAGTATACCCTAGCAGGCATAGTTTCTACTTTATAATCCACCCATGACAAATCCAGTTGGTCATACAAAGGATCAAATGGGCTGACAGGAGGTTTAGCTTTCTGACTGGTAGACACAACAGGGTTACTGCTTTTTAACTGGGCCTGCTCAGCCTCTAAGAATATCAACCTATTCCTTATCTCTTCTATTCCCTTATCATTCCCTTCCTGACTGAGTATGGGATAATACATACTTGGATTCATAAAAATCCTACTCTTAGACATCCTTTGTCTGTCTAAGACCTAAGGCTTCCCCTGGCATCTAACTTATGCAGCAAAACAGCAAATATAAAGGGGAAGGAACAAGGTACCTTTTCTCATACAGATGCAGAAAAATGAACAACACATTTTTGTCACATCACATACATCCATCTTTCATGTGCATTCAGATCTTTTTTGCAGAGTCGCCACCTCTCCAGAGAGGACAAAATTTTCAATAGCTGAAAGCTACTTTTCCAGGTTCATTCCACCAACAGAGCATCATTTTTCACATGAAAGACTCCCCAGTAGAGTCGCCAATTTCTGTTGGTTTTTTCCCAGACTGGATGCTTATTCCCAGATTTCCCTACAAGGTAGCCATCAGTGATCAACAGGATCTCTGGGCCAGGGGCCAACAGTGTAGGAGATAGACTCTATATTTTATCTCCTCTTCTTCTTCAGGCTCTGCAAGACCTAGGGGGGTATTCCCTACTCAACATCCATGAGGATATGCATACAAGGCTGGGATGCTGACAGAAAGTAGATAAGTCCTCTTGTAAGTAGACCAAAACTGAAAGATAAGAGCAAAGGGGCTAGCTTTGGGCCTATTTGCAGTTGTAGACAGAGGACTGAGGATCCTAAAACTAATTCTAATGTCCTAATGGTTGTTTTAGATTTTGATTTGGATTTTAAGTTTGGATGCAAAGCTGGACATGGTTGTAACACAAAAACAAAGCAAGATTGGTGCCTATCCAGGGCCTGGAGTTAGTAGACATACACCTGTGAATGATCAACATGAACAGCTAAAACTAGATTTCAGGGGGATATATGTGATACCTGCCTTGCAAATATCTCCCAATACAGAGTGTTAAGTTATCTCTACTTATGGCATCCCTACTGCAGTATACCCTTCCCAATGTTCAACCTGAAAACAGTTTAATCTACCCCTTGAGCAGAAGTTAAAAGATCAGACATTCAACATAGGAATTCTATGCTCTAGAATCTAAACATTACCCAAATATCTAGATTCAGAAGAAGAATACATGCAATACTGGAGACAGAATTAACACAACACATGCTAAGATAGCATTTCTCATATAAGATTAATCATGAAATCAGTGGGTTCATGCCAAAAACATACAACAAGAGATACATGAACTCACAGGTTAAGCTATACAGAGCAACCAGATCAGCTTGTTTTTGAATTACAGAGCCAAAAATCTTCAACTTTCAACAACCAAAAATGAGTAACACTTCCTGCTTATAACAGCCAGGTAGTGTACCACAGCAATTAATTACATGGTTGACCAAAAAATCCCACCAGATACACAGTATCAGCAAAATGGCACTCAACGCATTACCAGATTGGCACCCAAACATGAATGCAGCAGGTAGGGGAGGAGACAGGAAGGAATCTCGAGCCCTGCGCCACTGTCCGTCGATGTACACCTTCAATCGGGTACCAGATCCGCCCATACCTCTGCAACCTTCGCCATTAATGGCACACCAACCTGCGGCCTCGGGAAAACGTCAATTCTGCATCACAACCATTTCCCGCCGAGATTCATCATCATGATATTTCGAATATGCAGGATATCAATTATCCCACATGCACCCCGCGGCGACCCTTTCAACATTTTATATACTAGGCCACGAGCATATATAATGTCGGTGCTTTTGCTCCTGACGACACTAGTATAAGACTTCATCATCATCCTCCAACAGCATGATATCCTGTCGCTTGAAATATCACCTTGACGTCAGCATCATATCGCAATATAACCTGCATGATAATCGCCTTCATCGGCACAACCTGATCCATTGGAGGAACATCCTCCTGCTGAGCTATACCAAAAGTCTGGCCGATGAACATCCTGATGATGTCACCGTCATATCCTGCTGACGTCATCAGCATATCTGCCTACTGCGCACCTCCTCATATCCGGATGACGTCATCATCATATCGACATCAGGATGATATTCGGAAGATAACTGGATATTTGGAAATATCATCCTGATGCACAAATATCAGGTTGCACTGTAGCTCCACTATAAGATCGGGGCGATAGATGAATATGATGATGCTTGAAAAGATCACCCCCCACTAGATAATGCGCGAAGCCGGCAGGCGGATATCTCCTTGATATCAGCATCATCATGATGCTGGAACAAACATACATCCGAGTGATATTCAAAAATGAAAATATCACCCCCTCCTTCGGAAATATCATGATGCAGATAGGCAGAGAAATAGATATCACCCTGACATAAGAATGACGTCAGCATCATCAGGATGATAAAACAACGAACATGAAGTGATACAACAACATCAGGATGATATTGACTAAGATCATCCTGACGTTCAAAATATGATGACCCCAGTGAATATCAGGTCACACATAGAACTCTTCAACAACATCATCAGGATGATCATAACCAAGATCACCCAATGATAAAAATATCACCCTGGTGAAAAATCATGCAGGCAGAAAATATGATGACCCCCGCAAGCAACACAGTGATAACTGGAAATATGATGATGATGATGACGACCCTTAAGAAAAAACAAGTCAGGTCGAACAACTCAGAGAATAATCCCTTCAGAAGATCGGGGTGACATCATCATCATGTTAGGGCAAGGTGATAATTGGAAGATCACCGGATACTTGAAAAATCACCCCCGCAAGCAAATCAGGGCACACTGTAGCTCATCAGCAGGATCAGGATGATATCCAAACATCACCCGATATTGAAATATGATGATCCTGATGAAAAACAAGTCGACAGAAAACATGATGATGATGACCTCCTCCTCAGGAAAATATGATGCTGCAGCTGAAAAATGCTGAGGAGGTCCAACACTTAGAACATTTTTTGGATACTTAGGGAAAGTGCCTGCATGAAAATTGCTCAAAAACTGTCAGTCAATTCAGGCACTAACACTGACTCTATCTGGGGACGTGCAGGTGCAAGACTGCAGCGAGAACCCCAGATCTCTGGGATGCAGACCAGCCCCTTATCCATTGGGCACAGAGTCAAATACTGCACTGACCTGCATCACCAAACATACTTGATGGCCTAAGGCCACCAAGAAAAGAAAAACATGTATCTCCCTTTGTCAAATATCTTGTTTTCATCTGCATGCACTGGGTCAAGCTTGGAGATACTACAAAGATCCACCCACAAGCAAATCTTGTCATCTGCATATTCAACCCTCTGATTTAGCTTGTCATTGTCAAACCTGTGCAGATAACCTTCAGCATCATGTGACATGTGGGTGTAGAAAGTATCAAGCAATGCATACTCAAATGGTATAGAACACAGGTTATCATCTGTATCATCATCATGCATTGCAACATGATCTCCTAGCTGGACTGCAAATAGGAAACACTCAGAGTCCACCACACAACTAGGAAGATCAGGGCTCATTGTATTATATGCTGGCACATCAAAAGAAAAACTTTCAAAATCACAATTGTGCACATCATGTACACAACAATCAGCAGCACCAGGCTGGAAAAGATCAGGCTCTGGCATCTCTTTCAAATCAAGCACATTTTCACAGTCACTTACCTGATGTATGTTGTTTCCTCTTTCATCAGGATGAGAAACAGAATCCAGGCCAAAAATAATGTCTAGATCCTCACCATACTCAGACAGATCCTCATCACCATATGTGTCATAAATGGGTGACCCAGGTGCATCAGTTTCATCATAGTATGCCATTTGTTCATGGGCAGCAGAGCACACATCTTCATCACCAATGGATTCACTCTGTGGAGGAGCATCAGCCTATGTGTCATAAGCAAAACAGCCATCAAATGAAAAACAATCATGCTCTAAACTAGCACTTATTTCAATTTCCGACTGCTCTTCATGATCTCCATGTGTTTGAAAGGTAGGCAATGGGTCACACATAGGACTGCTTCTCTGTTTGCTTATATCTTCTCTGTCTTGAGTACAATACTCACAATTGTCTCCACAGGTCCATTCCAAAAATTGCTCATTGCTGTCCACAACCTCGTTATTGTTTTCATGGTCAGCTGCCTCATCATTGCAATGGGAATCCTCATTAGTCCTTTCACTGGCATCCTCAACTGGTGAACAATCCAGTTGAGCAGTATTGTTAGCATTATGTTCAAACACAGCAGTCTCAACCTCTATGCTTTTATTTTCATTTTTATCTGCACATGATGCCATAATTATTTGGTCATTTGCAGCTTCATAACCATTTCTCACACCAAGGCCTGGGGACAGGGGTTTCAGCAGGTACACATTTCTATTTTTTTCTATCTTTTCTATGAACCTGTATGCCATCTGCATACTTGTCACATTGAAATCCCTCAGTATTGCACTAAAGCCCTCCTCAAAAGCTTCAAAGAATATGCCAACACAGGCTGAAATATCAGGTCTGAAGACTTCTGGGATCTGTGAAAGGGCTATTGCAAACCTATGACTGAAATCAACACATGGCTCTTCATCTTGTTTTCTGATTCTCATCAATTCTGCAACAAGATCAGCCAGTTCTTTTGCAAATTCTTCCTTGAAACAGTCAGCAAGCTCATCCCAACAAGCAAAGGATTTCTTTGGAAAGCTCAAATACCAGTCTTTTGCTTTTGCATCAAAGGACCTAACAAAAAACCTCATCCACATATCCTCATCTCTGAATGAATATTTTCCCATAAAGCTGTGAAAATTTTGGATATGTGCATTCCCATCACATACATAAGAGTGTTAATGTTTGGTTGTTTTAGGACTTTGACACACATTGAAAGATTCTTCATTACTTGAACCTTATCGTGGAATCCAATGTTCATTTGATACAATATGAAGGTAGACCTTTGAATAAGACCTTGTGGAAGGTGTGTGAGTCTGACCATGAAGCAATACTTGACACAATAAAGAGTAGAGCAGACCCAGATGGTTCATTGGATTAATTTGTAAGTATGCATACAACTTTCCTAGATGGTTACTTGTACTTTGTTTTGTATATAATCAATAGTATGAATTGCTTCCCTCCACTATACATCTAGTATGTTTTCTTCTCTTACCATTGTCCTTGTAGTTTCTTGTACTAGATGTTATGTTCATGACATTATGACATTATGTATATGTTTTGATGAGATATTTTACAAATTTATGTTTTAGATCTGCAATATATTATTAAAATAAGTTAGGGGGCATTTCATTGCATTCTATGAGACAACATTCCTTTGAGGCATCATGTCAAATAGTTCATATGCATTGTCTATGCTTCCACACCAGTTGCATACATGTCTACAAGGGCAGTTGCAAATACAACATTTAAAAAAATTCCTATATCCTTTATTCTTTCATGATTGTCCATACCTTGTTCCAAAGATCCTAATTTGGCACAGGCATGGAGGATGATTGCAAAGGTTGTGGAATTCGGTTTTACATGTTCCAATTGCATTTGCTTGAAAGTTTCTAAAGCCTTTTCAAAAAATCTAGTTTGTGCATATCTTGCAATCATTGCATTCCATGAGATGACATCTCTTTGAGGTGTCATGCCAAACTATTCACATTCCTTGTCTATGCTTCCACACTTTGCATACATGTCTACATGGGCATCTACAAATACAACATCTAACAAAATTCTTATATCCTTTATGATTTGATGGTTGTCCATACCCTATTCTGAAGATCTAATTTTGGCATAGGCAAGAAGGATGTTAAATAAGGTTGTGGAATTTGGCTTGACACCCACCAATTGCATTTTCTTGAAAGTTTCTTTAAAGCCTTGTGAAACATCCATTTCATGCATATCTTGCAATCATTGCATTCCATGAGACAACATTTCTTTGAGGCATCATGTCAAATAGTTCACGTTCATTATATTTGCTTCCACACTTTGCATACATGTCTTGCAGGGTTCTTGTGAAACATGAACACACCATCCTGAAGCATGAAAGGCATGTGAGCTCTATGAATGAAGGCATCTTGTGAAGACCATCCCATGAAACATGAACACCATAAGTGAGCATCTTGATCCTTTGACAACAACACCAATAGGGATATGATCAACACCTCCTGACCTTTTGACATCAATGACAAACAACTTTCAACACATTGTACTGGTGATATCCCTTAAGAGACCAAAGTGTAAAAAGGTAGCAATCTTTGATGAGCTATTACTCAGAAACCATGTCACTTAGAAACATTATGTCTAAGGCTATGAGATCATGTAGGTTCCCTCTACAATAACCTCTCTTTCTTTTTTATATCTCTTAGGCTTTTTCCCATGGTGAAAGTTTTTCTACTGCTCTAAAAATGGTCAGATGCATGCAGTGTAAAGTTGCAAAGAAGTGTAACTTTTGTTTTGCTCCTCATGCAGCCAAACTAATAGTTCCAATGCATCTATATGGGTATGTTTAGGCTAGGCATGGTCCTTTTTCACACCCAAACATGCCGAAATAGTCTGAGCTACATTGTACCGACAATATCCCTTAAGAGACCAAAGTGCAAAAAGGTAGCAATCTTTGACAAGATGTTACTCAAAAACTGTGTCACTTAGAAATATTCTATCTAAGGCTATAGGATCATGTAGGATCCCTCCAGAATAACCTCTCTCAGCTTTTTATATCTCTGAGGCATTTGCCCATGGTGAAAGTTTTTTTGTTACTCCAAAAATGGTTAGATGCATGCAATGTAAAGTTGTAAAGGGGTGTAACTTTTGTTCTGCTCCTTGTGCAACCAAACCAATAGTTCCAACATGTTTAGATGGGTACATTTAGGCTATGCATGGTCCTATTTTGCATGCAAGCATGCTAAAAAAGTCTGAACTACATTGTACCGATGATATCCCTTAAAAGACCAAAGTGCAAAAAGGCAATAATCTTTGACGAGATGTTACTCAGAAACTGTGTCACTTAGAAATGTTTTTTTTGAGGTTACAAGATCATGTAGGGTCCCTCTACAATAAAATCACTTGGTTTTTTATATCTCTGATGTGTTTTCCCGTGGTAAAATTTTTTCTGCTGCTGCAAAAATGGTCAGATGCATGCAGTGTAAAGTTGCAAAGGCATGTAACTTTTGTTCTACTCCTCGCGTGGCCAAACCAAAAGTTCCAACACATTTGGATGGGTACATTTAGGCTAGGCATGTCCCTGTTTTGCACCCAAACATGCTGAAACAGTCTGAGCTACATTGTACCGTGATATCCCTTAAGAGACCAAAGTGCAAAAAAGCAACAATCTTTGATGGGCTGTTACTTAGAAATTGTGTCATTTAGAAAGATTCCATATGAGGGTACACGATCACATAGAACCCCTCTATAATAAACTCTCTCAGTATATTATATCTCTGAGGAATTTTCCCATGGTGAAAGATTTTTTGTTGCTCCAAAAATTGTTAGAAGCATGTAGTGTAAAGTTGCAAGGTAGGCTACTTTTTGTTTTGTTCTTCATGGGGCCAAACTGTTAACTCCAACACATCTAATTGGGCACATATATGCTACGCATGGTTACTATCCTTCATTATAAAAGGGTCATAGCCTTTCCTATTCTAATTGTCACAACTTTTCACCTTTGAAATGTCATCAGTATTCATGAGAACATCAAGATAACACTTTCTGCAAATGTTCTCAATGCATTATCATCCTTTTTATTTCTCACCCCAATAAATTAGGTGGCTTTCAACATCAATGCATCAACCATTCATGTAGCACTTCACATACTAGTAAAATACATTAGCCCTCTTAAGGGTCAAGCTCTTTCAACTTATGAAGAAAGCATTATTTCATTTGTTACATTCATATTGATGAAATGAGCTTCATTAGACTAAGGTTGTTAGAATGAATTGATAGTAGGTTGCTTGAGGAATTCTTTAGTGGTTTCTCTACTCTTCTTGTTGGTGACCTAAGATAATTGTGACTTGTAAGGGACATCCCAATGTATGTTACATCATTATATGAGACACAAATTTGGAGAAGCTTCCAAAAAATTATCCAATTGGATAAATTTTATCAACAATATGAGGATGAACCTTCCCATTTCTCAAAGTTCACAAAATCCTTACAAATGTCAAGAATATCAAGGCAACATTGATAAATTGGAAACCCCTTATGTCACACACAAATACATGTATTTCTACAAATAAACAAAATACAATTATTTCATAAATACATTTTCTTATAACAAATGATTTGGTTGCAATACATAGCAAATGCTAAAAATAAAAGGCCACACTAGTTGCATGATGCATTGTCAAGAAAATCCTACTATGTAATACAATTGGACTTTAAATATTTGAAGTAAATCATCTACAAATATCCATTGAAGTGTGGATTTATAATGCAAATATGGACACCATCAACAAAAATGATTTGTATTAACCAAATATCCATATAGGTATACATCAATATATGTCGATATAAGTATAACATATATACAAAATAGCCATATAGGCTTACAAGAATGCCGTATAGGCATACAACAAAGGAACCAAATAAAAATTCATTCCTCTCTGTCTGATGAAGAGAATAGATCACAGTCAGCCTTTGATCTTTGAGAGCATGGAGACACGTATGAGGGTGGTCTACTACGAACCTGAGGGTTGCTCCTCCTATTTAGTTGTTCATGGATCTGTAGCTATTACAATAAAAAGTATAGACATTAATATTAGAAATTACATTATAAAAATGGAACATTTAACAAAATAATCACTTACTGCTACCAAAAAAATATATCTCCTCATTTGCCTTAGTACTAGTATTAGGTTGTGGCGATGTCATGTCCTATAGAAACCATTTAGATAGAAATTAAACTTCAAATCAATAATAATTTGATTTTTCAAAAATAAACAACTATAACAATGAATGTAATTTGAAATTTACTAATTTGCCTCATACCCCCATCAAAGGCATGGAGATATGAATCGCAGAGGACACACCATGCTCCATTGCCCTATGAACTTCAGGAGGCGTCTCTGCAGTCTGCATCATCTGAAAATAAAACAACATTATTCAATTAAAAAAACTAGAATAGTGATGCAAGTCATGGATCCTAACATACACACATGTTTACCTAAACATGGAAGTACATACAATAAAGCACACAAGTCATGTATGCATATATACAAATTAGACAAAGATTCATGACTATTGTGTGGTAAAAGGGTCAACAAAGGAGGGACCATAGTAGCATCAAATTTTAGGTTTAAGAAGTCAGAGAGGGAGTGAAGGTGTTAGTTTAGGTTTAGGTTGGTGGTAGGATGGGGTAGGGTTTTGGGGTAGCATAACCATGACTTGCTAAATTGTTTAAAAAAAATTAAAAAAATAGTAGGATGAGAGATTCCACCTATTACTAAAAGTGATCAAAACTCTGACTATGTGGAAAGGACTCCAACGAGGAAGATAAATATAAAAGGGCTCCATCTAAATACATAACATGATCTAACTCTACAAATAACATGTTAAAGGTATCCAACTATGCAGAATGTACTTTGTCTAGATATTGTAATGAAGCTTTGTATTGTACCAAAAAAAGATATTCATTGTCACCAATGCATCGCTATGATACAACTAGACACATAATACACATTCTTCACCATCAATTCCCATAGTAAATTCTTGGGTATGGGAAACAACAACAACATCACAAACAAGAGTTTAATCTATTGATCTAGCTTCTTGGGTTGATAACTATGAATGTTGGAGGTAACAATCATTGAAATTGTAAATAAGTTCTTGCTTATTTTGGATAGGGAAGATAGGATCGACTCCCTTATGGATAGAAATTAGAACCCTACTAGGCTCCAAGTATGTAAAGTATATTATATGAGGGAACTTTGATCATTTCAAAGGTTAAGGGGTCCGTAGAAAAGGTGGTTGTGTATTTAAAGAGGTGTTTTACTTTGCCCTTAAGAAGATTAAAGGAGCCATGAGCATTTTGTATGATAACAACACCTTGGAAATATGGTGGTATGTTTAGTTAGGGTAAGGGGTTGTGCTTCTTTAACCCTAAGGTTTTATAGAGTCTTGTGCTTTTTGGTCTATTGATATTGATTATTAACTTGTAGATATTAATGTTGGTTAGGTTGATTGGTTTAAACATAGGATTATTGATAAAAAAATATTAAATTTTAAGCTTTAGTGGGTTGAAACTTTTTAAAATTTTGAAGTGAGGAGTTTGATAATTTTAAGAAAAGTTCATGGTTCCCTTAAGAAGTTAGAAATTAGCAAAAGAAAATACTAGGTTGTAGATGTTGAAATGGTTCTATTTTATTGGAAAATATATTTGTTCACGAAAAATTGTTTAGTTTAGGTGTTAAAATAGTCATGGTTTATTGATGTTTAGACATAAATTACATGGATCTTTATTGGAGTGCAAGTTTGTAATAATCATGGTTCATTGGTGAAGTTATCAACCTATTAAGTAATTATTAATTTATAGGCTCGAAACAATGGTGGTTCATTGGTGAAGATATTTGTGTCAAAATAGTCAAGTTTCATTTATAAACATATAAAACTAGTGAAACATTATCAGGTTGTAGGAATGGAAATGGTCATGATCCATTGTTAGAATATATTAGGCTCAAGATTCAAGATTCTAGTAACACCTCTTTGTAGCTCAGAATGTCTTTGTTCTGATTCTATCTCTAGGTTTTCCATCTCATGTGGTGGATTTTTGAATTTCACTTTAGATTCTCATGCATTCTATGGTGAATTCTGTTGGCTCTTCAACTAGTTGTGAACTCTTGTGAAGATTTGTCTCTCTTGGTGATATACTATAGCTCTTTCTTATGCTTCCTCAAGTCTCTATTGCTGTTGTGCTCTTTTGGTACATGTTTATGTGTGTTCTTGGAGGATTTTGTGCTCTCTTTCATCTCAAAGAATATAGTAGTATTAAATGAAGGGTCCTCATTAGACTTAGGTGGGTTCGATGTAGGATCAAAAGTATGGATGGAAGAAATTGAGCCAATAGGATTGACATAGTTTGTAGGGGAATGGGTTAGTGTACATTTAAAGATTTTGGTTAGGGGTGACTTGTTGCCCCCATAATTAATACCTAAAACCTAGATGATGTTGGAGTCAATCATATGCTATATAAGATATCATAGGCTCATGTCCCTCTCTGGTGTCATGTCCTAGGGTCTAATTGGTGGTAATTAGATGAGTTTATTAGAGAGAATTTGTTGAAGAATAGTGTGGAGGGGATTAACAAGATTTGGTATACATGTATCGAAAATGTGGTAGCATAGACAAGGCAATGAGCTGTTTGAAAAGATGCCTCAAAGAAATGTGGTCTCATGGTGATGTCCTTGTCTATGCATCTGTTTATCATGGTATTCCATGAGACCACATTTCTTTGAGGCATTTTTTCAAATAGCTCTATTGTAATTGAAATTTTGTCATCTATTAATATCTAGTTATTAGTTATGCAATGTCTAGTAGTGCTTGAGTTTGAAAGATGTGCAATGTAATGTAAAGAACAATATGAATATAAAATACAAAAACCTAGTAAGAACAATTCATTAGTTAAACTATTTATTTTATTACTTGAGTGAAGCTTTGAACTCCACCATCATTGGCATGTGTTGTCATGAAATCTCCAAGATTAATCTATTCAACATCCAAAATCAGATATTAGAATACCATTCATATAACAATGCTATTCACATGTAATTTTTATAATTGTTTACTAGTTACATACCCCAATAGTAGATGTCATAGTGTAATATGCAGGTGGAGAACCACTGAAAATTGCATCAATGCTATGACCCTAAAATTTCAATAAAATCATCAAACTAAATTAGTTAATCTTGCATTTCAAAAATCAAATTTAATAAATTAAATTCAATGAACTTGCTAACATTTAACTAAGTATCAAGGCCAAAAGTCTCACTCAAGAGGGCATCTATCATCATCATCATCTGCTTAGTTGCAGATGTAGCCTACGCACCTACATCCTGACTATCCATGGGGTCATAACCATAGGCTGACCCACAAGCCTGACAAGTATGGGGTGGAACCCTACTCCTCGAACTCTCCCCCGGCCCACGCTATGCTGCAGGACTGGCATGCTATATGATGCTCTAGGTCAAGGAACTAATGGATTGAAGTGTCTCAACCTCAGCACTATCCTTCACAATGGAAGGGATAGACACGTGTTCATGGGTTGGTCTGGCGAGTGCTCATCTCGCTAGCCACTGTGGGTCAACACATGCCCCTGGAAGTCCCACATATCAAAATAGTTTGGCACTTTATTTTTTACAAACTCGCAGTAGAGTTTCCTCAAAAAGAATTGCGAGACCTCATTATTATTGCATTAAGGATGGTAAAAAACCATCCACCATCTCTACCAAAAATTGTCCCTTATCGCTTGGTTGTTGTACCAATGGATAGGGAACCTCTTGTATGGAAGGGGTAGAGGTTGATTTGTTCGTGGGTCTGTAAAAATGGAACACAAGTACAATTTTGAAATTTGTTCATTTTTTACTTGTTCATATGACAACTTGTCTGCATAGTACTCTCTAAATTCTCTCTTTTTTTCTGACCAACTAGATATTTGCTTGCTAATTGAATCTACATTTGATAAAATAGATTCAAGAGATTGAGCAAGCATGGATCTAGGCAAGGTTAAAGTTGTAGGATCTTTCAACCTTGTAATTATGTCCTTAATTTATTTTTTATTGTTTTCAATTTTGTCCATTAGATTTTCTTGTGTTCTAGGGGCATGTTGAGGAATGAATGGAGGTGTTTGTTGTTGGGGTTGTTCTTCAGCAGGTATTTGCTGTTAAGGTGATTTAGGATTTTGTGGATTTTTAGGAGGAGGAAGTGCATTATCATTTCCTGTAAATTAAAGAAATTTACATCAAAAAATCTACTTAAACCTACCTATTTAACAACAAATTCAGACAAAAAACCAAATACAACTTACTCCTTCAGCCTCCTCGACGTCATGTCGATATTTTAACGATGAATCGATGATGATTTGGCAATAAATTTGACCTCCAATAATGCGAGTGTGCTCTCAAGGGTTTGCAGGCCATAGGTAGAAGAAAATGAAATGGGAAAATGAGGAAAAACACAATTTTTTAAAAATAGGCAAGCATAATGCACTCACATTATAACACGAGCACGTTATGGCTTGGTGTTGCCGAGCCTTAGGCTTGTCATCACCAAACCATAACACGAGTGCATTATAATGCACTCACGTTATGGCTTAGAAGTTTTTTAAAAAATGGTTGGCCACGTTTTGGCCCCCCAACTTTTTGTACCCGCCCATGTATTGGTCTTTAATGATAGATTAAAATCATGTAGAAATTGAAATCCATGACTTAAATTTATTGGGATGTACATGCATGTGTATGTGTATAGATGAATTAAAACAAACAATTTGTGATGGGGAATAAAAAACTAGATCAAGGTTGTATGAACGAAAAAAGAGATGAAAACAAACTAAATAGGGGGAATTTGACTTTAGGATCTGTTACACCCCGTGTGTTTCTAACTATTTACTATTTACCTTGACTGGTTAATTTGCTTGAATAAATGAGTGGTTTATGAATCTTTGCATTAATGTGTATTGTGAATCTTGAATTGAATATATTGAAAGATTGAATGATGCAATGTGATGTATTATAAGTGATTCTAGTTATGAAATGTATAAGCATATGATTATATTGTGATTGGCTAACTACTATTGTGATGATGTAAGATGAATGCAGGAACAGGTTGCTCCTCTGGAAACGAGGGGAAGCATCACTCAGGATAAGGACTTGGTCTGGTAAACCTTAAAGAAGCCTCAACTAAGCAAGAACACACCACTATCCTACTTGGTCTAGGTTATGTCAAGTCTGTGTGGGTAAAGATAAGTAATTTGTGGTAATGATCTTGAATGCTTATTGAGATATGATTTTATGAATGTTTTGAATGAGGAATTTGACTTAGTTTGAGTGTCGATTGAAGTCTTCTTTGATAAAGTTTGGAATTGTAAATGACAAGGTATAAATGTGAAATGAATATATACACATATGAAGAGACATGTCCACGATAAACTCATACATATGAGAAAATACATGCATGAGTATACATAGGTAGACGTATCTATGCATCCTCATGAATGTATTTCTCATAGCCATAAGAGTATTGATTGGATGAGGGATATATATATGTATGTGTGTATATGTTGGTTACATACACATACGTCATCGGTGGATATGTGGGTTAATGAGTTTTATGTTGTTTTCAAGTAATGATAATATATATTTGTGTGTGTGTGTATAGACGTTAATGGGAACGTGTGTGTGTGTGTATATATATATATATAATAGTTATGATATACGTAAACATATGTAGATGATAGAATACACAAATATGAACATGTGAATTCCAATATTGAGTGATATTTTAAATATAGCTTATATGGATATGTGTGTGTGTGTGTGTATATATATACATAGCATATATAATATATGTTAAAATTTCTTAGCGCTGATTTGACAAGCATGTAGCTGTAACCAATGTAAATAATAAAATATAGCACATAGCATAAGATTATTACACAGCATAGTCATTATGACTATAGCACTGGAAATGGAGCGCATACAGGTATATTGTTTGAGGCACATAAAGTGTCATATAATGTGAATATGGCAGCACTCCATAAAGTAGTTGATAACTGATTTCCAATGTGAGAATATTTGACCTGTTCTATCTAAATGACCAACAGGAAAATAAGGGGCATGGTGTTTAAGTGGCACCATGATTGAATGGTGCAAACCAAATAGGAGTCTTAAATCTGACCCATTTCCTTACATTTTTGAGTTTAGTTCTTGCTGTCCACTTATGTGTTCATTGTGCAATAATTTTTGCTGCCCCTTTGAATTCTTTTACTCAGTCAAATTTTTGAGTGGTTCAGTTGTGGTGAATCTGGGAGCTTGTTTGTAGCCTTGGCATGCTCGTATTTTTGTATAAATAGAGGAGCTCTTCCATTCATTTGACACACACACAATTTTTCATCAAACTACTTTATGTTGTTTTGCTATAATTTTTGAGTCTAGTGTTTTGAGTGTGCATTATTATTTTGGTCTTGAGTTCGTGAGGGAAATTAGTAAGAAGTAAAGAGGGGGAAATTGAGTTTATTTTGGAGGAGATATACAGGAAGTTTGAGGAATTAAGAGCAAGGAATCCAGTTGAACTGTTAGAGCATAGCATTAATAGGCATGCTAATTTATTCCCCTTTGTGCATTTTATGTTTGAAAATATTATATGTCCTTGATTGTTTGTTTGGAATTAAGTTGGGTTGGTTTCCTTTATTGAATTGGATATTTTCTTGTATGTTTTGTGAGAGGTATATATCTAGTATGGGAAATATTATGTATTGAATGTATGAATAATCTCCATAGTAGAGATTAGTATCTATATTGGAATGATGTACTATATTAAGTTAAGTATGAATAGATATTGCTACAATATAAAAGGTTAAGTTATGGAAACTATGTACTACAACTTGCATTAGTTTAGTAGAAGTGTCATAGTGAACTTGGAATTGTTAAGTGAGGCTAATCCTAGGATTAGTTGATCCATGGGTAAGGGAGTATCCTTTGTATAGAGAATGATGTCATACCAAATTGAGCTAGGAAGATGGGTGAACATGTGACATCCATTCCAAATTAGGGGTGATGAATACTTTGGCCAAAGTAGTGTAAGTAACCACTGTTTACACTGTCAGTTCACTGTGACCTAGGTTTACATACTAGGTAGGGATAATCATACTTGTAGGTTCAAGCCATAGTATGATATTTCTAGTTATGTAGGACACAACATTATGCTTAGAATAGGCTAATCTTTGAGGTTACCATACAAATCCCTTCGTTGAAGGGTAGGGCAATTTACTAGTTTGGTAAATGTGTGGGGGACCGCAATGAGTCTATGGTTGGTGGAAAAGCACTTGAGTGATGCTTCTCCTTTTGTAGTTGGTAGCCAGGATTTGATGAAGGACATCAGAACCATTTGTATCTCTATTTTTAGTTAGATCTTTGAAAACTTGTAACTTTGTATCCATCTTATGGAATTTTGTAAATGAGAAATATTCAATACTTGTAATGTTGAAAATGTGATTGATTATGCAATGGTAAAGTTTGAAATATGTTTCAAATGTGCATCATATCAATTTAAAAGAAAGAAAAAGTTTATTTCTCATATTGATGGTATCATGAACTATTTACTTTTGGGTTAAATTTAGTAAAATTCATTTGGTAGAACTCTAAGCATGTTACACATGGTATTAGAGCTACTAGGTTTAGCTCTAGAACCTATATACTCACTATGATTTCCCATCCAACATTATGAGAGTCTATGATGCAGGAGCATCCCTGGTTCAAGATTAATCTTGCATCAACCAAAAACATTTACATTTCAGTTTGTTGGCATTTTAGTTCTTTCATTTTTTTAGTTCAGTTCAGGTAGTTCAGTTAGTAGCAATTTTTAGCTTGTGGTCTGGTTTGGCATTTCACATCTTGTGGATCTAGACTTAGCATCTAAATTCATTCATCTACATCATATCAAGAATTCAGAGCATTTGGAATAGTTACCGAAAAGATATCGCTATCAGAAGTTGATTGTTTTCTTAGAGCAGAGCATTCTAACAGTTCTTGATAACTAGCTGAAGGAGAAGGCTTGTGGATCATTCTTTGACTTACGGATCTCAATAACACATCATTCAATGTCATGTAGTTCATGGGTGACCTTCCCCAAGGGTCTGTACATTGTTCCATTCATTTGAGGAAGTGTTCTATGCATTTAGGTCTGACCTATCTGTGAACATGTTACAACTCTTCATTGGAGTTTGTGACCTTCCTTGGTTGATGTGGAGGAATCTATTGGTATGGAAATGATATATAAAGATGTAATAGATCCTTAGTAAGGCAGTGATCAAGCTATTCACATAAGAAAGATTTGATAGTTTAGATTTTGTGTGAAGGAGCTTCAAAGATTTATCTTGCACATGTATGTACTCAAACCTTTGAGCCTAGTTGTAAGCCTACATGATGCTGGCCAGATTGTATTTGAATTCTCTGATATACTGAATGACTGAATCTGCATTTGTTCCATTTTATTTGAGTTATTTTTGTTGTGTTTACTCCTGCTGCAGAGTCTGGACAGTTCATTCTATGAACCCTCCTAACATGACTACACCAAGTGGTATCAGAGTGAAAGTTTGATTCTTTAGAGTGAATTGGTAAAGGAGATTCTGTAAGATCTTGCTGTGGATAGATTGCTCATTTGAGATAGGTTAATTGTGTGTAACCGATTGCTGATTGAGAGATAGTTGTTGCTTGTAGCCCGATCGCTGAACCTGAGGTAGTTTGCACTTGATCCTAGGAAGATGCCACCGTGAAGAGTTCCTCCTGTTGGTACAATGGCTAATAGAATGGATGAGATGATGGAATTGATGAGAACAATGCGAATTTGTTTGGATGTTGTTGAGGAAGATAGGGGATGAGGATTGATACCTAGACCTAATGTTGAAAGTGATGATGGGGAAGAATTTCAATCTACTGAACAAATTGGTGAAACCCTAGAAGGTCATGAAGAAGAAGAATCAGATCAGATAAAGATGTTGTGAACTATTTCAAAGATTGGAAAGAGACCTAGAGTTGATGTACTGAACTATACTAGTAATTTGAATCCTGAAGAATTGATTGACTGGATAAATGATATAGAAGAATATTTTGAATATGAAGAAATTGAAGATCCGGAGAAGACACAATTTTCAAAGACAAAGTTAAAAGGACATGCTTCTATATGGTGGAAAGAAGTTCAGTTGGAAAGAAATAGAAGAGGAAAGGAAAAAATTACAAAGTGGGACTAGATTGTGACAAAGTTGAAGAATCAATTCATACCTACTGACTATGAGTTGGAGTTGTTGAAAAGATTGCAAAACCTAAGACAAAAGGAGAAATCTATGAAGTACACTGAAGAATTTCATAAAATGATCATAAGGATAGGACATAGTGAAGCAAGCAAGGAGAAAGTGGCAAGATACATCAATGGACTAAGATTGAACATTCAAGAAGAACTAAGTTTGGTAAGGATGACATCTTTGGAAGAAGCATATTAGTTTGCCTTGAAAGTTGAAGAGAAGCTGAATAAGAAGCATGATCAAAGATAGAGAGGCAAAGGAGGTAAATTTCAGAGAGGTAAAATATTTTCTGGATATGATAGATCATTTGTGGAGTAGAACAAGTTTGACAACCCATTCAAGAAGGATGACAGAGATACTATTGCATACCGAAGAGATGACAGAAGTTTTTACTAGAGAGTAAACCCTAGTGTATACCAGAATGAAGGATATAGAAGAGAAGGAAGAAGATTTGATAAGAGGATATTTAGAGGTATGTGTTTCAAGTGTGGAGGTGAAGGACATAAAGCATTTGAATGTAATCAGGGTAGTACAAGTAGGAAGATAGAGAATAGTGGAAGAGTAGCCTATGTTGAAGAAGAACCTATTGAATCACCTTGTTCAGTTGGCAATCTAGAGAAAGGAGAATCATTGGTGATGAGAAGAGCACTATTTCAAATAGAGGCAAATGAGGAACTGTCATAGAGGAAAAGCTTGTTCAGAACTAGATGCAAATCTGGAGGTAAGTGTTGTAAAGTTGTAATTGATAGTGGTAGTTCAAATAACCT
Source organism: Cunninghamia lanceolata (assembly GCA_027924645.1). Classification (NCBI taxonomy): domain Eukaryota; kingdom Viridiplantae; phylum Streptophyta; class Pinopsida; order Cupressales; family Cupressaceae; genus Cunninghamia; species Cunninghamia lanceolata. The sequence continues at coordinate 3,999,652 of BSBN01001020.1, read as the reverse complement.
AGTTTCAAAGGAGATGGTGACTATGCTGAAATTGGAAAGATTGAAACACCCTAAGCCATATTAGATAGCATGGATTCAAGATGATCATAAGGTACTGGTGAGTGAACAATGTTTGGTGAAATTTCATATTGGATCTTATCATGATGAAATCGTGTGTGATATTATGCCTATGGATGTTTGTCATATCTTGTTGGGTAGACCTTGGCAATATGATAGAAAAGCTATACATGATGGGAGAAAGAACACATATACTATAACTGCAAATGGGAAAATAATTACTTTAACTCCTTTGGAGGATGATCCTAAAGATGTGGTATGTGGGAATGCTAGAATCTGTTTGGTAGATGGAAGGAAATTTTTGGATGGTTTGAAACAGGAAAGTATGTGTTATGCCTTGATTCCTAAAACGCCTGAAGTAGTGAAGAGAGAAACTAAACTAGATGAGATAAGGGAGTTACTGACAAAATATGAAGACATCATATCAAATAATGTACCTAAAGAATTACCACCTATAAGGAGTATCAGTCATCACATGGATCTTATACTAGGAGAGAGTTTGCCTAACAAAGCAGCACACTAGATGACACCGACAAAGAATGAAGAATTGAATAGATAGATACAAGAGTTGTTGAGGAAAGGTTTGATCAACGAAAGTTTGAGTCCTTGTGTAGTACCTGCAGTGTTAGCACCTAAGAAGGATGGAGAATGGAGAATGTGTACTTATTCTAGAGCTATAAACAAGATCACAATTAAGTATAGATTTCCTTTACCTAGGATGGATGATATCATGGATTGTTTGAGTGGAGCAAGATATTTCACAAAGATAGATTTGAAGAGTGGATACCATCAGATCAGAATCAGAGAAGGTGATGAATGGACGACTGCTTTTAAGAAAAATGAAGGATTGTATGAGTGGTTAGTGATGCCTTTTGGATTGACAAATGCACTGAGTACTTTCATGAGGTTGATGAATGAAGTTCTAAAGAAATTCTTGGGTAAGTTTGTGATTGTATACCTATATGATATTCTAATTTTTGGTAAAACAAAAGAAGAACATTTGTGGCATGTTAGACAAGTTTTGTAGAGGTTGAGAGAAGAGAAATTGCTGATAAACATCAAGAAGTGTAGTTTCATGAAGGAAGAATTGGTAAATTTGGGATTTGTGATTTCTACAGAATGATTGAAGATGGACCCTGAGAAAGTGAGAGCAATTGTTGAATGGCCTGCACTGGAGACCATTGGAGAAGTTAGACCATTTCATGGGTTGGCTAGTTTCTACCGAAAGTTCATCAAAAATTTTAGTTCAGTTTGTAACCCTATGACAGAGACAATGAGAGGTGACAGAAAAGATTTCAAGTGGACATCTAGAGCAGATAAAAGTTTTGAGTTGTTGAAGTAGAAAGTGATAGAGCATCCTATTTTGGCATTACTAGATTTCAATAAGGTATTTCAAGTTGATTGTGATGTGAGTGCAAATGCAATTGGAGTAGTATTAAGTCAAGAAGGTAGACCTATAGCTTATTTAAGTGAGAAGTTGAATGATGCAAGGAAAAGATATTTAGTTTATGATCAAGAGTTCTATGCCATAATTCAAGCCTTGAAGAAGTGGAGACATTACTTATTGCCTAAGGAGTTTGTGTTGTATATAGATCATCAAGCTTTGCAATATTTGAATAGTCAAGGTAAGTTGAATCAGAGACATATGAAATGGGTAGAGTTCATGTAGAGTTATACTTTTGTGTTGAAGCATAGGAGTGGGAAATCAAACAAAGTTTTTGATGCCTTGAGTAGAAGAAGAAACTTGTTGACAGAGATGAGAGTGGAAGTGTTGGGTTTTGATGAATTGAAGAACATGTATGAGGGCGACATTGATTTTGCAGAACCTTGGAGAGCATGTAAGGAACCTGTTGTGATAGACAGAAGTAAGTGGTTGGACTATTTCATTCAAGAAGATATGTTGTTCAAAGGAAGTCAGTTGTGCTACCTAGGAGTTCAATGAGAGATAATTTGATCAAGGAGAAGCATAATGGTGGATTGGCAGGACATTTTGGTATTGACAAGACAGTGGCTTTGGTAAGTGAATTTTTTTTTGGCCTCAAATACATAAGGATGTTGGGAGATTTGTACAGAGTTGTAGAGTTTGTCAAGTTACAAAAGGGAGTAGTCAGAACATTGGATTGTATAAACCTTTGATAGTACCGGAGAGACCTTGGGAAGACATAAGCATAGATTTTGTAATGGGATTGCCTAAGACACATAGAAGACATGATTCAATATTTGTAGTGGTTGACATATTTTTAAAGATGGCTCATTTCATACCTTGTAAGAAGACAACTGATGCAGTGCATGTAGCTGAGTTATTTTTCAAAGAGATTGTGAGATTGCATGGATTACCTAAGAGCATAGTTTCAGACAGAGACACAACATTTGTTGGATACTTTTGGAAGACACTTTGGAAGAAGATGAGGACAAACTTGAAGTTTAGTTCAAATTTTCATCCACAGATAGATGGACAGACAGAGATAGTGAATAGGAGTTTGGGAAATTTGTTGAGATGTTTGGCTGGAGACAAAGCCAGAAGTTGGGATTTGATTCTTTCACAAGTACAGTTTGCATACAATAATTTAGTAAATAGGAGTACCCGAAGAACATCTTTTGAGATTGTTACCGGAATGAATCCTAGAGGAGTTGTGGAATTGAGAGATATCAGTACAGATAAAAAGAGGAGTGTAGAAGTAGAAGAATTTGTAGATCATATGAAGACAATGCATAATCAGGTGAAGAAACATTTAGAGGATATGAATAGTAAGTACAAAGAGAAGGATAATGAGAAGAGAAGGCATAAAGAATTTGAAGTGGGAGATGAAGTGATGGTGTACTTGAGAAAAGAAACATTTCTGGTTGGGACTTATAACAAGTTGAAGATGAAGAAGTTTGGACCTTGTAGGATACTCAGGAAATTTGAATTAGGAAATGCATATGAAGTAGAGTTACCAGAGACCTTGAGTATATCACCAATTTTCAACATTGTAGATCTATATCAGTATCATGAAGTAGAGTTTAGTGATAGCATGGAAGAAGATTTGAAGAAGTAGTTACCACAACAAGCATCAGAGCAGATAGAAGACATCTTGGATAGTAGAGTTGGATGCAACACTAGAGGAAGACAATACACAGAATATCTTGTGAAGTGGAAAGGCAAACCAGAAGAAGATTCATCATGGATTTCTCAGGCTGAGGTGGACCATCTTGGTTCTCCCCTAGCCCTGACAAAGTGAGGGACTCAATTTTTCAATAACCCCAGATGTTTGATGTAGGAGCATCCCTAGTTCAAGAGTAATCTTACATCGACCAAAAACATTTGCATTTCAGTTTGTTGGCATTTTAGTTCTTTCATTTTTTCCAGTTCAGTTCAGGAAGTTCAGTCCGTAGCAGTTTTCAGCTTGTGGTCTAGTTTTGGCATTTCACATCTTGTGGATCTGGGCTTAGCATCTACATTCATTCATCTACATCATATCAAGAATTTAGATCATTTGGATCAGTTACCGGAAAGATATCACTATCAGAAGTTGATTATTTTCTTAGAGCAGAGCATTCTAATAGTTCTTGATAACCAACTGAAGGAGAAGGCTTGTGGATCATTCCTTGACTTGTGGATCTCAATGACACATCATTCAATGTCATGTGGTTCTTGGCTAACCTTCCCCAAGGGTCCTCACATTGTTCCATTCATTTGAGGAAGTATTCTATGCATTTAGGTCAGACCTATATGTGAACATGTTACAACTCTTCATTGGAGTTTGTGACCTTCCTTGGCCAACACGGAGGAATCTATTGGTAGAAATGATATATAAAGATGTAATAGATCCTTAGGAAGGCAATGATCAAGCTATTCACATAAGAAAGATCTGATAGTTTAGATTTTGTGTGAAGGAGCTTCAGAGCTTTATCTTGTGCATGTATGTACTTAGGCCTTTGAGCCCAGTTGTAAGCCCACATGATGCCGACCAGATTGTATTTGAATTCTCTGATATACTAAATGACTGAATCTACATTTGTTCCATTTTCTTTGAGTTGTTTCTATTGTGTTTACTCCTGCTGCATGGTTTGGACAGTTCATTCTGTGAACCCTCCTACCATGACTGCACCAGTCTAATGTTTGGAATTCTTGTGCCAAGATGGTGTGTCTCAAAACGGCTGCAAGGAAGTCAATTATTGGGAACGAACACTACCTAAAGGCCAAGAAGAAGAGAGAATCCATTGTTTGTACCATTAAGGGAACAAATGATGATAATGATATATGGTTAAGTGACACAGAGATGTTGAGTCATACCCTCACTTGAATTAGTCAAGAGAAAAGAAAGATGAGAGAGGCTATCAACTTCAACTGTTTTCCTTCTGTCACTCCAACCAAGTTGAAATCCTTATCACTAACTAGGGGTATGCCCTCAGAGTGCAGTGTGAGTCCCATCATGTTGTCTAGAGATCCTCATGTCCTTCCTTTGGCGAAAGTGATTGTAATTTCCTCAAGTGATGATTTGGAGGAGTATGTTCCCCAAAATTATGTGTCTAAGGATAAGTCTAAGGATTACTATCCATATGATGATAACTGTGAACCAAAATCTAAGGGATACACTCCACTCAGTTATGTATCTGAGAATAAATCCGATGGATTCTCTCCATTAGACTATCTTAATAGTTATTCTATGTAAACCTAAGGATATTTAAATCCTTATTGATATTAATAAAAGAAAGTGTTTTAATCAAAAAACTTGTGTATATGTACTCTTTTATGACAAATGCTTTATATATGAATAAATGATTCTATTTGAAATGTTTAATGTTTTAAGAATGTTAGGTAAACATTCATAGAATCTAACCTTAATGGAAACCTTCAGGTATAAACTTTCTTGAAAAGAATGGTTTGTACAACAAATAATCTAGGAGGAAGTGAAGAAGTAGGGCAAGGATCAGAAAACATGGATGTTAAGTTCGATCGAATATTAATAGTGTTCGAAGAGACAAGAAAGAGAGTAGGAAAGTTGGAACAAAAAGAAAAAGGAAAAGATAGAGTGGGAAAAGAAGTATCTATCAATAAAGATTTTCCTATTATTAATGAGGTTCCTAGTAGTGAGAATGAAGGAGAGAATTATCATGACCACACACAAACTAGTGAGCATGAGAATGAAAGGTCACAATCTTAATCTCAATCATGATCTGAAGGAACCAAGAGGAAGAGAATGGCGAAAGAGCTATCCTAAGACATGAGGAAAATTACACCTCCCAAGTTTGAAGGAAGTACCAGTGGGGTCATAGTTGAGGCTTAGCTCACTAAAATGGAAAAGTACTTCAAAATTAGAAAATACACTGAAGCTACCAAAGTAGTTTGGGGAGATTTCTAGTTGTCAGGTGAAGCATCCAATTGGTGGATGAGTAAGAAGTTGGAGCTAGGGCTTAGTTCTAGTAAACTTACCTAGACCAAATTTGTTGAAATATTTCAAAAATGTTGGTTACCCCAACTTTTCTATGACCAGAAGCTCTTGGATTTTTAGAATCTCAAGCAAGGAGATTCTTTAGTCAATGAATATTGGGAAAGGTTTACACATCTTCTAAGATATTTACCCATGTATCAAGCTGATGAGTGATTTCATATTAGGAAGTTCATCATGGGATTGAATAATTAGATAGGTGGGGAGGTAGATATGCATGGTCCTACCACTATGGATCTTGCATATGAAAAATCTCTTAAGAAAGAGCAGAAGCTTAAGTCTACCGCTAATTATCATGAGAATGATAGAAAGAGGTTTAATTGTTCTCAAACCAATCAAGCTTCTAGGAAGTCAAATGAGGTGCAAGGGTTTCCAAAGCAAGGGGAAAAGGATTCTCAGAATAATTGGAATGAGCCTAGGAGAGATCGAAGAGAAAATAATGACAATAACTTCAGTAATACCGCCAGAAACAATGGTAACTTTGGAAGAACTTTAGGAAGGGACCGGTTAAGGGATGTTTTACTTGTGGTGGAGATCACTTTGCTAGTCAATGTCCCAATAAGCCATCAAGGTCACAACCTCATGATAATTCTCTTCCACAGCAATGAGATGTCTTTCAACAAAGGATACATGTTGTAGTTAATAACTGACAAGCAGAATATCAAATCACTCTAGTGGAAGTCATAGGTATTTTATCTGGCATACCCATCTCTATTTTAATAGATACTAGTGCAACTTAAAATTTTATTTCCTCTAGAGTAGCTAGTAAAGTGTCTAAGAGAGCTAGCTATATGAAAAAGTCTTGGGTTGTTGAATATGTAAACTAGACAAGAGCAAAGGTGGACCAATGTCTAATCAAAGCAAGGGTTGAACTTCCTAGTTTCTCTACGGAATTTAATTTATACGTAGTTCCTTTAGGGTCCTATGATGTCATCTTAGGGATGCATTGGATATGGAGACATAGAGCCAAGGTTGACTGTCATGCTAAAATAGTAGAATGCCTAGATGATCTTGAGAACTAGGTATCTTTGTAAGGGACACCTTGAAAAGTTAGGCTATGATAAACATCAGTTGTGCAAATGCATAGAGTAAAGAAGGATTGTCAACTCTTTGCAGTTAAAATAGAAAAACTTGAGGAATACAAAGAGTTTATCAATCAAGATGATATGGTATATTATAGACCACAGGATCTCCAAGAAGCTGAGGATGGAGAGATGGAGGATGCAGAAAAGATGAATATAGAGAAATACCCTATCCTAAGAGATTTTATAGATGTATTTCCAGAAGAACTATCTAGATTTCCTCCCAAGAGCATGTTCGACTTCTCCATTGACATAATTCCAAGGTCAAAACCTATATGCAAAGTACCATATACGATGATGACAATAGAATTGATGGAGTTAAAATCAAAGCTTGAAGATTTTTTATCCAAGGGATTAATAAGACCTAGTGTTTCACCTTGGGGAGTGCCAATGATCTTCATAAAGAAGAAAGATGGGACATTATGTTTCTGTATAGATTATCGGTTGCTCAACAAAGCGATGATAAAGAATAAGTATCCATTGCCACATATCGATGATCTCTTTGATCAGATGTGGGGTGCAACAATGTTTTCAAAGATTGATCTAAAGTTGGATATCACCAGTTAAGGATCAAGGATGAAGACATTTCTGAAACTTCTTTCAAAATAAGGTATGACCATTATGAATTCACAGTCTTACCATTTGAGTTAACGAATGCACCTACTGCATTAATGAACCTTATGAATAATGTGTTTAGAGATTGCTTGGATAAATTTGTGTTGGTCTTCTTGGATGATATTCTAATTTATTCCAAGAATGAAGAAGGGTATCTTCAACACTTAGAAATGGTACTCCAACAGTTAAGAGAGCATAAGATGTATGGAAAAATTTCCATGTGTACCTTCTTTTAGAAGGAATTATAGTATCTAGGTCATGTGATTTCAATAGAAGGAATTGCTGTTGATCTAGCTAAGATAAAAGTAGTGCTTGATTAGCCAGTGCCAAAGAAAGTTCCTGAAGTTAGAAGTTTTATGGGTTTGGCTAGGTCTTAGCGTAAGTTTGTGGAAAAATATTTTTTAGAATAGCTTTTCCTATCACTTCTTTGCAGAGGTAAGGGAAAAAGTTTGAATGGTCTAAAAGATGTCAAGAGGCATTTGATAGATCTTGAAAGAGAAGTTGACCATGACTCCAATATTGTAAGTGCCAAATCTAGATGGTAACTTTGTTGTTATAATGAATGCATTAGGTGAAGGTTTAGGTGGGGTGTTAATGTAGGAAGGGCGAGTCATAGCCTATGAATCAAGAAAGCTAAAACCTTATGAAAAAAATTATGTTTCACATGATTTGGAGTTAGCAGTAGTAGTTCATACATTACAGATGTGGAGACACAATCTATTGGGAAAATCCTTTGAATTAAAAATAGACCATCATGGTTTGAAGTATCTATTTACTCAACCCAATTTGAATGCAAGGCAAAGGAGGTGGTTAGAACTGATATTAGACTACGATTTCAACATTAGCTATATCAAGGGAAAAGAGAATAGAGTTACCGATGTTGGGAATTAAGGTGTCTCAACCTTGGTAATTCTCTTCTTTGTAATGTTTGTATTTATTATTTAATTACCTATGTTGTAAATATTTGGAAATTCCATATTGTCATGTTGTGGGATGTGGCACGGTGATGTGTCAATCCTACATGGATTATGACAACTTGTTATTTTGTCCTCACATGAGGAGATAGGTATCTCACTTAGTGGTAGGAATATTTTGCCATTTGTCAGCATCTTCTGTGTTGTGTAAGGAATGTTTGACCAAAACGGTTATGATGGATTCCTATGACGAATCTATGACATGTACGAGTCAGAAATAGAAGGTTGTAAGATTGGAGATGACATGTGTCATGAAGCATCTTTGAATAAGGCATATTTGGGCACCCCAAGGTGGAATATGACATGTTGTAAGAGAATATACTATTTATAGCATGTGTATGACAGATTCTCTTACAACTATAAGTTGAAACTACTATGACAAATTCTATAATGGTCCTAAGTGTCGTAAGAGCATCTGTCATAGCCCATTTTGGAAATAGGCAACCTCTTTGGGATGGGAGCTATGGACAAGTGTTAGCCACATTCTACAATGTTGACCAAGTGTCCCTAAGTGTGGGTTTTGGTCCAAGGAGCCATGTTGGATGCCCATTCCAAGATAGGTCCAATATTGCCTTGTATTTCCTATTTATACAGGTGCTTAGAGATGGAGTTTGCATCATAGGTTTACAGGTACTGTTATGCTACTAGATTGACTCTAGACATGAGTGTCAAAGACCATTGAAGCTTGCATTACAATTGTATTGTAAACATTCTTTCAGATTTGTTAATACATTGTGCAGGTTTCTGAGTGTGGGGTTTTTCACCTGATAAGGGTTTTCCCCACCGTGAATCTTTGTCTCTCTTCTTCTGTCTTCTTTCTAGTTCTTGTGTTTTGCAGCAATATCTCATGTTAATGGTTTAACATCACTATAATAGTTAGGATAAATTTGAATTTGCATAGCCCTCTCCTCAATAGATTAGTGTAGGAAGCATTTTCTGCACACATAGCTTCCTTTTAGTTGGTATCAAAGCTTGATCACCTTTGGTCCTAGTTGTTGGGTAGGGATTTTTTGAGCTAATCTTAGGTTGAGTGGGAGTCTGTGTAGAGAATTCTATATCTTATTGTAGCAAGGAGATGGCAGGCACATCAGGAAGGTTTGAAGTAGAGAAGTTCAATGGCAGTAATTTTGAGCTGTGGAAGCTCAAAATGGAAGACATATTAGTTGACCAAGACCTTTAGGATAGTGTGAATGGAACTAAACTATCTATAATGTCACAAGCTAATTAGGATCGCAAGGATCGGAAGGCTAAGGGTCTCATAAGACTTAGTCTTGCCGATTCTATGTTGTTAAGTGTCCATGAGGAGACTACTACAAAACTCCTTTGGAAGAAGTTGGGGGATGTGTATCAAGCCAAATCCCTAGTTAATAAACTTTTTCTGAGAAAGAAGTTGTATTCTCTTCGAATGGAGTATGGAGGATCTGTTGCTGAGCATATGAATGCCTTTAACATGTTGGTTGCACAATTGACATCTATTGGTGTAAAGATGGAGGAGGAGGATCGGTGTATGACCCTTCTTTGTTCTCTGCTGGACTCATGGGATCATCTTTTCATGGCAATTGGAAGCACCACATCCACATTAAAAATGGAAGAAGCGGTTTCTTCCCTGTTGTCTGAAGAGATGTGGAGAAAGTCTTCTGAGGCAGCCAAAGAGGCCCTTGCAGTTCATGGAAGACCCATGGAGAAAGGGAAGAAGAAGGACAAGAAAGATGAGAAGGGTAGATCCAAATCTCCTGGAAAGTCCAAGGCTCTTTGTTGGAACTGTGGCAAGACTGAGCATTTCTGAAAGGAATGCAAAGAGGAGAAGAAGAAAAAGAAGAAAGCTCCTTATTTAGATTTTGACAAATCACAAGATGATGATGATTCTTTCATCACAGCCTTCGCAACCCATGCATCTGATGATGTGTGGCTAATCGACTATGGTGCATCATTCCACATGACCTCACATCGAGACTGGTTCACTAAGTATGAGGAGTTTGATGGTGGAAAGGTGTATCTAGGTGACGACTCTCATCTAAAGATCATTGGTCATGGAAGAGTCTCTATCTGATTCCCTGATGGTCAAGTAAAAGGGATCTCTAGGGTTCTACACATCCCAAGCTTAGCACGGAACCTTCTTTCTATAAGTATGTTGAATGATGCAGGTGTGCAGGCTGTCTTTTCGAAAGAAGGATGCAAGAGATATGGTGCTTGCTAAGGGTACTAGGAGAGGTACTCTGTTTCAACTGGAGGCATGCATTTCACAATGCAATAGTTCTTCTGACTCAAGGAAGAGGGCAGCAGTCACTTCATCCCCACCATCTAAACAAGCAGTGAAGAAATCTGTTGTTTCTAGTCTTGAGGGTTGTAATTGTGCATTGGAAGTTAAACTTCCTATAGAAAAGACAATGTTATGGCATAAGAGATTTGGCCACATTGGTGAGAAGGGTGTGCTTACCCTAAAAAATAAGAACCTCGTTGAGGAGTTAGATGATTGTAATATTGATTTTGACTTTTGTGAACATTGCAATTATGGAAAACAAAACTATGTTCAATTTTACTTGAGTTCTCATAAGTCTTCTGGTGTGTTGGACCTTATTCATTCTAATGTGTTTGGTCCTGTTAATGTTCCTTCATTATCAAAATTTGTATACTTTTTATCTTTTAAAGATGATTACAGTAGAAGGACATGGATTTATTTTCTCAGAAGCAAATCTAAAGTCTATAGCAAGTTTAAGGAGTTTAAAGCCTTTGCTGAAAATCATATTGGTAAAAAAATTAAATGTTTGAGAACTGACAATGGTCATGAGTTCTATTCTATAGAATTTGATAAGTATTGCAAGGAACTTGGGATTGAAAGACATAAGACAACTCCATACACCCTGCAGCAAAATGGAGTTGTAGAGAGGATGAACAGGACACTGATGGAGAAGGCTAGGAGTATGCTTAGTGGAGCTAGCCTAGAACAAAAGTTTTGCGCTAAAGCTATTGCCACTACTTGCTATCTGGTAAACAGATCTCCTACATTAGCTCTTGTGGGAAAGACACCCATGGAGGTGTGGTATGGTAGAAAGCCTTCAATAAGGCATCTTCGTGTTTTTGGTTGTGAGGCATATGCACATGTGCCTAGGGAGAAGCGATCAAAGTTGGAGAACAAAGCTATTAAGTGTATCTTCATCAGCTATGGTGTTGGTGTGAAAGGATACAAGCTTTGGGACTTCGTGGCTGAAAAAGTGTTGTATAGGAAAAGTGTCATCTTCAGAGAGATTACACATTCTTCCACTATTTTGTAGTTAGAAGAAAAAGAAAAGAAAGAGGATGTTGTTTAGTTTCCTCTCACCCCTGAGAAAACTGAACAGAAAGACAATGTTGGACCTGATGATGAGGAGAGCTCTAGTAGCTCTGAGATCAAAGTTGGAGAACAAAGCTATTAAGTGTATCTTCATCAGCTATGGTGTTGGTGTGAAAGGATACAAGCTTTGGGACTTCGTGGCTGAAAAAGTGTTGTATAGGAAAAGTGTCATCTTTAGAGAGATTACACCTTCTTCCACTATTTTGTAGTTAGAAGAAAAAGAAAAGAAAGAGGATGTTGTTTAGTTTCCTCTCACCCCTGAGAAAACTGAACAGAAAGACAATGTTGGACCTGATGATGAGGAGAGCTCTAGTAGCTCTGAAAGCTCAGATGAAGAAGCTAAACCTCAACCTCAGTTGTTGAGGAGGTCTACACAGATAAGAAAGCAGCCTAAAAGGTTTGGTTTTACATTGGATGATTCTAGTTGTACTTATGCTTTGCTTACTAACAGTGATGAACCTAGAACTATATCAGAGGCTTTGGATATGAAGGATGTAGGTTCCTAGAAGGAGGTCATGGAGGAAGAAATGGCTTCTTTGGAAAAGAATCAAACTTGGGACTTGGTACCTTTGCCTCCTAGACAAAAACCCATTGGATGCAAATGGGTGTTCAAGAAGAAAATTGGTGTAGATGGCAGTGTTGAGAAGTATAAGGCCAGATTGGTTGCAAAGGGGTATTCACAAGTGGAGGGTATATATTATGGTGAGATCTTCTCTCCTATTGAAAAGATGACATCCATTCGATTCCTGTTGTCTCTCGTAGCAGCTTATGAGTTGGAGGTAGAACAGATGGATGTGAAGACAACTTTCCTTCATGGTGACTTGGAGGAAGAAATCTACATGTCACAGCCAGAGCATTACATGGTGAAAGGTAAAGAAAATTTGGTTTGCAAACTTAAGAAGTCTTTGTATGGTTTGAAGAAATCCCCTAGAAGATGGTACTTGAAGTTTGATGCATTTGTGTTGTCAATTGGATTTATGAGATTGAAATCGGATCACTATGTTTATTATAAATTTGATGGTGATTGTATTCTCATTATTGCACTGTATGTTGATGATATGTTGCTCATTGGGAAGGGTAAGAATATGATTTCTGATTTTAAATCTCAGTTGTCAGCTTAGTTTGAAATGAAAGATTTAGGGGCAGCCAGGTACATTCTAGGAATGGAAATCAGAAGAGACATAACCAACAAAAAACTTTGGTTAAGCCAGAGTAAGTATGTGAAGACTGTGTTGGACAGGTTCAGCATGGCAGATTGTAAACCGTTGTGTGTTCCCATTTCTTTGGGGACAAAGTTGTCTATTGAGGATTGTCCAAAATCTCCTAGTGAGGTGGAGGACATGAGCAGAGTACCTTATGCTAGTGTTGTTTGCAGTTTGATGTATGCTATGGTCTGCACAAGACCAGACATTGCCCAAGCAGTGGGAGTCCTTAGTCAATTTATGGCTAATCCTGGACGAGTTCATTGGGATGCAGTTTAGCAAGTGTTCAGATATTTGAGGGGTACTTCCGAGTATTCCATTTGCTATCATGGTAATGTTTCAGGACCTTCACATTCTGTTGATATTCATGGATTTGTTGATTTAGATTGGGCAAGTGACATTGACAACAGGAGATCCACCAGTGCTTATGTGTTTACACTATTTGGTGGTGCTATTAGCTGGATGAGTAAGCGACAACATGTTGTTGCTTTGTCCATGACAGAAGCTGAGTATATGGCAGCAACTCATGCTTGTAAGGAAGCCATTTGGCTTAAGATATTGTGTTTCGATATTGGTGTTGATGCAGGTCAGATCACGATCAGTTGTGATAGTCAGAGTGCAATTTGCCTTGCAAAGAATCTAGCTTTCCATGCTAGAACCAAGCATATTGATGTTCAGTTTCACTTCGTGAGAGACATGGTTGAGGATGGAAAGGTAAATTTGGAGAAGGTAGATACTTTGAAGAATGTTGCATATGCATTGATGAAACCAGTGGGCACGGAGAAGTTCAAATGGTGTTCGGAGTCTATGGGCCTCTTGGCCTATAGCAGTTAAATCCTATTTTTCTATTGGCTCTTACAAGGTGTTTGACAAGTGGGAGAATGTTGGGAATTAAGGTGTCTCAACCTTGGTAATTCTCTACATTTGTAATGTTTGTATTTATTATTTAATTGCCTATGTTGTAAATATTTGGAAATTCCATATTGTCATGTTATGGGATGTGGCACGGTGATGTGTCAATCCTACATGGATTATGAAAACTTGTTATTTTGTCCTCACATGAGGAGATAGGCATCCCACTTAGTGGTAGGAATATTCTACCATGTGTCGGCATCTTCCATGTTGTGTAAGGAATGTTTGATCGAAACAGTTATGACGGATTCCTATGATGAATCTATGACATGTAAGAGTCAAAAATAGAAGGTTGTAAGACAAGAGATGACATGTGTCATGAAGCATCTTTGAATAAGGCATATTTGGGTACCCCAGGGTGGAATATGACATGTTAGAGAATATGCTATTTATAGCATGTGTATGACAGATTCTCTTACAGCTGTAAGTTGTAACCGCTATGACAGATTCTATGACGGTCGTAAGTGTCGTAAGAGCATTTGTCATAGCCCATTTTGAAAATAGGCGACCTCTTTGGGATGGGATCTGTGGACAAGTGTTAGGCACATTCTACAATGTTGACCAAATGTCCCTTAGTGTGGTTTTTGGTCCAAGGAGCCATGTTGGATGTCCATTCCAAGATAGGTCCAATATTGCCTTGTATTTCCTATTTATACAGGTGCTTGGAGATGGAGTTTGCATCACAGGTTTACAGGTACTGTTATGCTGTTGGATTAACTCCAAACATGAGTGTCAAAGACCATTGAAGCTTACATTGCAAGTGTATTGTAAACATTCTTTCAGATTTGTTAATACATTGTGTAGTTTTCTAAGTGTGGGGTTTTTCACCTAATAAGGTTTTTCCCCACCGTAAATCTTTGTCTCTCTTCTTCTGTCTTCTTTCTAGTTCTTGTGTTTTGCTGCAATGTCTCATGTTAATGGTTTAACATCGCTGTAATAGTTAGGATAAATTTGAATTTGCATAGCCCTCTCCTCAATAGATTAGTGTAGGAAGCATTTTCCGCACACCTAGCTTCCATTCAACTGATGCTTGAAGTTGAAGAAGGCATGTATCTTCAATGGTATCTATCCAAACTAACTTCAAAAGTCAAGTGTTGCAAGGATCTAAGGGTGATGAGTTCTATGAACAAGTCAAGTAATTACTCTCAGATAATTTGGAAGATAAATGGTATGAAGGTTTTTACTTTGAATCCAATGGGTTATTGAGGTATAAAGGAAGAATTTATGTACCCAATTCTAGTGAATTAATGAATTTGATATGGAAGGAAGTACATAATGCACCATAGTTAGGACATCCTGGTGTTACCAAGATGTTATAAGATGTGGAGCCATTATATTTCTAGAGGGGAATGAAAGGGGATGCCGCAAGATTTGTGGCAAGTTGTTTAGAATGTCAAAGAGTAAAGGAAGAACATCATCATCCTTCAGGTTTACTATATTCCCATGATGTATAAGAAAGTAAGTGGCAAGTTATTAGCATGGATTTTGTACAAGGTCTTCCAATGTCGAGGAATAAGCACAATGCCATTCTAGTAGTGGACAAGCTTACAAAAGTGGCGCATTTCATACCAGGTAATCTGACAGATGGAGCTCCTATAACAGCTCAAAAATTTATTCAAGAGGTTTTTAGATTGCATGGAATTCTTGAAAAGAACATTTCTGTCAGGGATGCTCAAGTAACTTCTAGATTTTGGCAAACCTTGTTTTCTTCACTTGGAACTCAGCTAAACATAAGTTCAGCCTATCATCCTGAAACAGATGGGAAAACAGAAAGAGTAAATCAAGTGTTAGAAGATCTTCTAAGGATGTATTGCATGGATCAACAATATAAATGGGAGGATTATCTACCTTTGGTTGAGTTTACATACAATAACTCTTATCACTCTGTAATAAAGATGGCTCCTTTTGAAGCATTATATGGCAAAAAATGTTAGACTCCTATAAGTTGGGATAATCTAGAAGATAGGATAAGTCTTGGGCCAAAATTTTTATCAGATATGCAAGAGCAAGTCAAGATTATCAAGCAGAGACTTGCAGAAGCTAATGGTAGGTAGAAGAGCTATGCAGGTGCCAAACGGGTTCCTCGAAATTTCTCTGTTGGGGATAAGGTTTTGTTGAGAGTAAAACCCCATAAGAGTTCTATAAATTTTGGAAGTCATCCAAACTAGCTCCACACTATGTAGGTCCATTTGAGGTCCTTGAGGAAGTCTATCCTATTGCATATAGAATTGCTTTACCACCGGCTCTTGCCAGGATGCATAATGTATTTCATGTCTCATATCTTAAGAAGTATGTTCCAAGGGATAACCATGTTATTGATTGGAATACTTTATAGGTACAGGACCCAAGAGTGGTAAAAATTGAGCCTCTCAAGGTGATCAAAACATGTAAGCTTCACTTGCATAATAGAGAGGTTCTGGAATGCAAGGTCCAATTGGATCAATATGCAGAAGATTCTGCCACTTGGGAAGATTATGCTGAGATGAAGCGGAAGTTTCCACAAGTTTTTCTAAATTTTGAAAACTCTTGAGAATAATGTGTTATGTGATAAGATACTTTTTATGTCTTGTTTATGTTATGGTCATACATGATATTTAAAAATCATCGAAGACAATGATTCACAAGGGGGGAATATGTTACACCCCACGTTTTTAACTATTTACTATTTAACTTGACTAGTTAATTTGCTTGAATAAATGAATGGTTTATGAATCTTGAATTGAATATATTGAAAGATTGAATGATGCAATGTGATGTATTATAAGTGATTCTAGTTATGAAATGTACAAGCATATGATTATATCAATGTGATCGGCTAACTACTGTTGTGATGATGCAAGCTAAATGCGGGAATAGGTTGCTCCTTTGGAAACGAGGGGAAGTATCACTCAGGAGAAGGACTTGGTCTAGTAAACCTTAGAGAAGTCTAAACTGAGCAAGCACACAACACTATCCTCCTTGGTCTAGGTTATGTTGAGTTTGTGTGGGTAAAGGTAAGTAATCTATGGTAATGATCTTGAATGCTTATTGAGATATGATTTTATGAATGTTTTGAATGAGGAATGTGACTTAGTTTGAGTGTCGATTGAAGTCTTCTTTGATAAATTTTGGAATTGTAAATGGCAAGGTATAAATATGAAATGAATATATACACATATGAAGATACATGTCCACAATAAACTCATACATATGAGAAAATGCATGCATGAGTACATGTAGGTAGATGTATCTATGCATGCTCATGAAAGAATTGGTCATAAGCATAAGAGTATTGATTGGATGAGGGATATCTATATGTATGTGTGTATATGTTGGTTTCATACACATATGTCATCGGTGGATATGTGGGTTAATGAGTTTTATGTTGTTTGCAAGTAACGATAATACACACACATAGATATATATATGTGTGTGTAGTATATATATATATATATATAATAGTTTATGGTATACATAAACATATGTAGATGATGGAATACGCAAATATAAATATGTGAATTCCAATAATGAATGATATTTTAAATATAGTTTATATGTCTATATATATATATATATATATATAATAGTTTATAGTATACATAAACATATGTAGATGATGGAATACGCAAATATGAATATGTGAATTCCAATAATGAATGATATTTTAAATATAGTTTATATGTTTATATATATATATATATATATATGTATATATATATATATATATATATATATATATATATATATATATATATATATATATATATATATATATATGTTAAAGTTTCTTAGCACTGATTTGATTAGCACGTAGTTGTAACCAATGTAAATAATAAAACATAGTGCATATCATAAGACTATTACACAACATAGTCACTATGACTATAACAAGAGAAATGCAGTGCATATGAGTATAATGTTTGAGGCACATAAAGTGCATTTAATGTGAATATGGCAGCGCTCCATAAAGCGTTTGATAATTGATTTCTAATGTGAGAATATTTGACATGTTCCATCCAAACGACCAACATGAAAATAGCGGGGTGTGTTGTTTGAGTGGCACCATAATTGAATGATGCAAACCAAATATGAGTCTTGAATCTGACATGTTTACTTGCATTTATGAGTTTAGTTCTTTCTATCCACTTATGTGTTCATTGTGCAATAATTTCTGCTACCACCTTGAATTCTTTTACTAAGTCATATTTCTGAGTGGGAGTTGTGGTGAATTTGGGAGCTTGTTTGTAGCCTTGGCATGCTTAGATTTTTGTATAAATAGAAGAGCTCTTCCATTCATTTTACATACACACATAATTTTTCATTGAACTACTTTATGTTGTTCTATTGTAATTTTTGAATCTAGTGTTTTGAGTGTGCATTGTTATTTTGGTCTTGAGTTTGTGAGGGAAATTAGTAAGAAGTAAAGAGGGGGAAATTGAGTTGATTTTGGAGGAGATATTCAACAAGTTAAAGGAATTAAGAGCAAGGAATCTAGTTGAACTGTCAAATCATAGCATTAACAGGCATGCTAATTTCTTCTCCTTTGTGCATTTTATGTTTGAAAAGATTATATGTCCTTGATTGTTTGTTTGGAATTAAGTTGGGTTGCTTTCCTTTATCGAATTGGATATTTTCTTGTATGTTTTGTGAGAGGTATATATCTAGTATGGGAAATATTATGTATTGAATGTATGAATAATCTCCATAGTAGAGATTAGTATCTATATCGGAATTATGCACTATATTAAGTTAATTATGAATAACTATTACTACAATATGAAAGGTTAAGCTATGTAAACTATGTACTACAACTTGTATTACTTTAGTAGAAGTGTCATAGTGAACTTGAAATTGTTAAGTAAGGTTAATCCATGGTTTAGTTGATCCATGGGTAAGGGAGTAACCTTTGTATAGAGAATGATGTCATACTAAATTGAGGTAGGAAGATGGGTGAACGCGTGACACCATTCTGAATTAGGAGTGATGAATACTTTGGCCAAAGTAGTGTAAGTAGCCACTATTTACACTATCAGTTCACTATGATCTAGGTTTACATACTAGGTAAGGATAATCATACTTGTAGGTTGAAGCCATAGTATGACAGTTCTAGTTATGTAGGACACAACATCATGCTCAGAATAGGCTAATCTTTGAGATTACCATACCAATCCCTTCGTTGAAGGGTAGGGTCATTTATCAGTTTGGTAAATGTGTGGGGGACCATAGTTAGTCTGTGGTTGGTGGAAAAGTGCTTGAGTGATGCTTCTTCTCATGTAGTTGGCGGCCAGGATTTGATGAAGGACATTGAAACCATTTGTATCTCTATTTTTCAGTTAGCTCTTTGAAAACTTGTTATAACTTTGTATCCATCTTATGGAATTTTGTAAATGAGAAATATTCAATACTTGTAATGTTGAAAATGTGATTGATTATACAATGGTAAAGTTTGAAATATGTTTCAAATGTGCACCATATCAATTTAAAACAAAGAAAAATTTTAATGCTCATATTGATGGTATCATGAACTATTCACTTTTGGGTTAAATTTAGTAAAATTCATTTGGTAGAACTCTGGGCATGTTATAAGATCATCTAGTCAAGAACAACCCATTGAAATTATTGATGCACAAGTTGAAGAGTATGGTAATGAACAAGTACAAGAAGAAATTGGTACTAGAGATAGAAACTTTTTGTATGGAATGAAAAATCTTAGGGAAATGGATGAGAATTCTCTTTTCAAGATGATTTCACCTGAACATATGTTACCTGAAAGCACAATAAAACTTCACTCTAAAAGAATTTGTGATGAATTTTTTGAAGATAAATCTCTAATTGGAAGAGCACAATTATGTGCAAACTTATTTAGGTGAAAATAAATGACTCCTATTTTAGAGTTGTTAGGGGTTGATAATAAGAAAAATTCTTCAGATTTATTAAATTAGACAATAGTTGAAAACTTGCAAGAAGCATTGGATTCTATTAAAACTAAGAGTCGAGCTACTGATTTAAGTGTTCTACGTAGAGCATTGATGACTACAATTTCTAGTAAAATATTATCACATAGAAGACAAGTTCAAGCAATTGCCAAAGTAGTAAATGTATCTAGGAGAACTATTCAAAGATATATCAAGAAGAAATAGATTAGATGAAAATATTGAAAGTAATTGGGGAAATATTTGTTGACTCCCTTAGAAACATAGAATTTCAGAAGATATAAAACAAAATGTAGTTAGATATTGGACCAACCACTCCCATGTTTCTTCCAATAGAAGGGACACTATACAAATAAAAGGCAAATATGGTAAAAACAATTCTCATCCAAAACATTTTATAGATACAACACAAAGTGAACTTTTTGAAGTATTCAAGAAAGAATTTCTAGAGATGAAGATTTGTCAAAGGATGTTTGAGAGTTTACAACCATGTTTCGTATGTATAAATAAAATACGTGAAACCTATTGCTGTCGAAATCATGTTGAATTTCATATTCACCTATAGTCATATAAAAAAGTTATGTCAATAGTTAATCCAAATGTAGTTATCCTTGGAAGTACAACACAATTTGTGAAGTCTATCTTATGTGAAAAATTAGAAGATTCAAATGAATTCAATGTACAGTGTATAAAAATACATGTGTAGATTGTGGAAATTTGAGGAAACCTTTAATACCATTTGAGAATATTGATGATTCAATGCCAATTGTTTGGAAGAGATTTCAATATGAGAAATACTCAACGAAGTCAGGAGCTGAGTCCAAAAAAATTGTTTTGAGAGAGTAAATTGCCCTACAATGAGTTTATAGACTCTAAATTTCATAACATCATATATCTGCATATCCAACATTGTCATGGCGCAAGATGGTAGGCTAAGCAATTTTGTTACTCAAAGAATTATTTTCCACTAGGTTGTATTCTTTCTATTATATATTTTTCTGAGAACTATACATTTAGTCCTCAAACTGACATTTAAAGTCAATATTATCATTCAGAGCAAGTCGCAATCTTTGTACAAGTTTTCTATAGACATGCTCAGTTACTTGTAGATGGTGAAGAAAGTAGCAAAGAAGAACGAATTGTCATCAAGGAGGTTCACTTTTATATCAGTGATGATATGAATCATGATAGAAGTTATGTAGCACATTGTTTTGGAATGTTTTTTGAAGATTTGAGATGACGTGACATAAGTGCAATGTTACAACACTAGATTTGGTCTGATGGATGTGCTAGTAAGTGTTGATTTTATTTTTTATTTTTATTATTTAATTTTAAATTTAAATTTATAACTTTACTGAATTGAATCAATTACTTATATACATATAGTTTTTAACTATATTTTGGTTTTCAAATGGTTGTTTATATAACTAAATACATGACAATTTAAGTCTGCAAAAGCATTTAATTGGTTAATGCAACAACATGCTAGACATAATATAAAGTTTTTGTGAAATTTTTTTGAGAGTGGACATGGAAAAGGAGAGCACGATGGAGCAGGAGCATGTGTGAAGCATGCACTTTGCCAATATGAACTTGTAGGTAAATTTGTACCATATACGGATTTTATGTAAATAATTTAAAATTGTTGAATACTTCACCTTGACATGAACTTGTAGGTAACACCATACATAATGCAAATGAAATTGTTGAATGGTTCCAAAGTCATTTTGGTGTCCGTGACTCAATACACAACAAATGCTATTTTTGGGAAGTTAAAGGTATGTATGTAAATTGAATATGTTATTTAAAAACTTTATTTAAATTCAAGTACTTGAATTTATTGAATTCATTTTAATACATGGATATTTACATTTACACAAGTCTTAATTGGATGCTTGAAATTAAATAAATATTAAAGAAGAAAATTTAGAAGTTTAAAGTCTTAATTAGATGAGCTTGAATTTGTTCATACACAGATATTGATCGATCGAATCCTTATAATTGTCAAACAAATAATGATATTAGAAGTTTTCATCAAGTCATGACTACAAGACATAGCAAGCCTCTTACTATTTAAGTGAGAGAAAAATCATGTTTTTGTGTTGATTGTATTAAGAACAATGCAAATATTCTATAATGTGAGAATATTAAAGATTGATATGTTTCACAATGGGAAATGAAACAAATAGTATAAATTCCTCCTTTTGAAGACAATGACATTGTAGATGTCTATGATCCTCTATATTTAGTTGATTACGAACGTGTATCGCATTTAATTGTTACAGGTAAATTTTAAAAGTAAATTTAAATTAAATTTGAACTTACAAAATTTTTAATTGTATTCTACCTAAGTCAAGAGTCATTATAAATATTTGAATGATTTACATTGAATATAGATAATGTATAGGCATGTTTACTTGTGGTGTGTACAAGAGATATTTTTGCTTTGGTTGTAGAACCTGACAATTCAGAAATTGTAGATTACTATCTACTAAGATGCATGCAACCAAAATACAAATTGTTAGAATCAATGATAGATGGTGATGTAAAATATTATCCCATTGGATTTGTCATTGTTGAAGGCACATATTATCAACAAACAAAAATAGATAAAAATGGTATTATATTTATTGATTATATTCTAGGACAAAAGTTCTACATTATAGTCACTTAGTTATAGCAACAAGATTAAACTTAGAAACTTTACCAAAAAGAGGATATGGCCAACAAAAATGGAGGTTGCTATTGAAGATCATGAAAAGATTTTAGAGATAATAAAAGATAGAGAAGATCCGGATTATATGTACCAAGAGCTTTAAAAGTTGTGTGGATGTTATAAGTTACATTATTGAAGAGTGAGTTGAACCTTTATCAACACATGGTATGAAGGTATGTTCACACTAGATTCCCAAGATATATAAATAAATTAGTTTTATTTTAAAATTTATGATTGTTGATAGTTCTTTCCTTTCAACTTTTAATTTCAATGGTTCTTGATTATTGAATAGAATGAACTGTGCAGGTATGATCTCTAAACTATATATATAGTCTTTAATAAATAGGTAGATTAATGTCATGCCCATATTTGACATGTGGTCATGAAACATGAAATATCAAAAAAATTTCCAACTCGAATCTAAAACCCCCTCGCATGCAACATGCACGCTTGGTGACATATGCACGTAACATGGTTCTATTCGCAACTCATGTTAGGTATATCGCACAAAGGCAGGGAAGTCAAACATGATGTGGGATGATGTGAAACTCCTTTCACAATCCCTTTAATGATGATAGCAACTAAGGGAGTGTACATCGCAGTAAGCATCGCTAAGAGGGGTGGTCTCCATCAAGGAAGACCTAAGTCAAAACCCTAACCCTAGAATAATCTATCAATTTTAAATATATCTAAAATATGGAAAAGTAAAGGAACTAAAGATAGATAAATTTATTTTAACAATCATAATCTAACCATGAAAATAAATAAATTTAAAGCCTTTTTAAAATATTAAACTACAATAAATTAAAAAGGGGAAGCTTAAACAACTATATAAATTAATTAATTTAATCATCTCAATAATAATTTCCATAAAATACACCAACATTCTAATGTTGAGTCTCCAAAATTTTTACCAGCATAACATCTCTCGGCGTATAAATTTGCAAATAAATTTGATAGCATAATGCCACTTAGGGAACTATGTAAAAATTAAATTAAATTAAAATTAAATATAAATAAAGAAACATCACTATAGGACTATAACAATAAATTAAATCTAACTGTAAAGTGAGTTTAGGGAAAGTAACAAAGTCTAAAGTTTGATTAAAACTGCTCTAATAATTAGTCCAACACAACTAGCCCTAATCTAGGTTTATAAAAGCATGCCAAAGTATCATTTGTCACTTACAAGTTAATTTGTTTGGCAGGTTTGGAGAAAAAGGAGGAAAGATAAATATCTTCCCCCAAGGGAAGATTATTTCTCCAAATTCAAGTTTGCTAAAGTTTTAGTTTTCAAAAGTTTATAAGTGCTATAGTTTTGTTTTCCATTTTTTTTTCAAGCATTTGTTTAAAGTTTCCAATTAAGTTTTCCATCTAAGCATTTTGAATAATTGTTTAGAAGAGATAGAAAATAATTTAAAATAGGAAACATTATGCAAGGCAATAGTTTATAAGTTCAAACAATGTTTACAAGCGTTTTCCCTCTTCTTCATAGTTTTAAAATACGAGGAATAGGTAAGTTAACATATATTTTTATTTCTTTATTAATATGCTATGTTTCTTATTTTTTTAATACAAGTTAAAAAGGTTTAAAAAAATACATAGTGATATATATATATATATATATATATATATATATATATATATATATATATATTTAAAAATACTGATAAAATAAAATAACCAAAGAAGACTCTATGTATATGCATAGGACTGTGTATATACAGAGAGCTCTGTATATACACAGTGCTATGTATATACAGAGAGATCTGTATATACATAGTGATGTGTATATACAAAGACAGTGTGTATATATATATATATATGAAACCACAAATGTTAATATTAAGGCACAAATATTTTATGGAGGGTCAATATACAGGTGGACCAAGTAATAGTGAAGGTGCCGAAATAAAAACAAGGCACAGGAGGGTTTCAAAGGGCGGTGCCCAGGTGGCAGGGCCGAATGACCTACCTACCATGGCCGTCCCTAGTGAAGGTTGGGGGCTCCTTCCCGCGGGCTCTGTGGGGACGGGATCCCCTAGACTTCACCCTTAGCCTACCTTACAACAGTGTTGAGGCCCCTACCCTTTTTTTGTTTTACTCCCTACAATAATAAAAAACCGTAAACTAAAATGCAAACATAGTCCACCCAAAAACTTCCTTCTAATGCAAAATATAATCTAACACTGTTATCTTTTAAAAAAATAATAAACAGGGATTTAATAACACAATTAAAACATAATCCTAATATATATATCAAAATAGTAAATGTAATATTTCTGTAAAAGACTAAAAAATATATTTCTTTTTTTAATAATAAAACAATACATTTTCTCATTTCTATGAGCAAAGGTAAGTAACAAGTAAACATATATTTTTTTTACAATACAAATAGCCATTTCTTAGAAACAACAATATAACCATTATTTATTTTTCTTCTCTTTTTCTATCAAGATAAAAGTAATTAATAATGTGACTATGTCTTTTGTTCAAAGGGCTAACTTAAGCAAATTTGATTAATAGAGGTGCAAGGTAAAGATTACTATTCTTTCATCCATAGGAAAATTTATAGAAAGATAATATGAGGTAGGGAGAGAGAGAGATTTAAACAATGATTTATTTCACAAATAACAACCAAGGTAGTAAAATACATTGTCATAAAACTTAGTTCTCATATAGAGGTAAATACATTTACAAAGGAACCACTACAACAATAGGATCTCCCAAGAGAAATATTTACTCTCTCATTCACCCAACCCTTACAAACATCAAAAGAGCCAAGGAATTTACATAGCATTATTTTTACAACACAACCAAAACCACTACCACTTCATGAAACCTTCTCCCAAGCTCTTATCCAAGAGTCAACCTACAAGACAATAAACATATTCTAAAGGATAAGGGAAGCTCACCTCCCAACAGTTGTCTTGCAAGCAAGCCACCCCTAAGCTAGGAGGACCACATAATAACTGGGTTCATACTCACATAATAGATTCCAAAACACACACTCAAAAATAATACACATGAACACCCACCCAAGGAGACTTAACAGACAACATCCATACAAATGGATTTCAATAGAGAGAGAGTGGACTCACTCAATGAAAGGGGAAAACCAAACCAAATCAGAGTACTCAAAACTCATAACACCCAAATCTCACATCCTCTTGCTATCAAAACCTCTTATAACTCCAAATTAGCCAAGGCACTCTTGCCATACATAAAACTATCAAAACATCCCACAAACAAGGCCATAGCCATCAAAACTCCTTTTCAAGGAGAGGTTTTCCCTAAGGAGGTTCTCTCTTCTCTTAACCAACACATGGTGAGCTCTCACATGGAGAGCTCACTACTAGAACCCATAAACCCATTACAACACCAAGAAAATCACATGAACAAATTGCATAACCTAACTACAAGCATAGATGCAAAAATAAACAAGAATAAGAAGAACTTTAAGCATTGAGAGCCTACCTCTCAAGTCTCAGGTGAAGAAGGATATTTGGTGAAGACCTCCAAGACCCAACTCCAAGTTCCTTGCACAAATATTCCAATCCAAGACTAAGCTCCTTCCCAAAATCAATAATCCAAGACAAAAAGAAAGAACCCTTCTCACCTCAACAAGAGGGAGATAAATAGGGTTTCAAAAACTATCCCCATGAATGAGGAGATGAAACTTGTCACCTTCTCATTCACTCTCAAAAGCACCACTCCCTATATGTACTCTCACACATGTGTGAGATAATGAGGAGTAGGGAGGTGACACTTGTCACCTTGTCCTTCCTCCTCAAGAGCACACCTCCCCACCCACCTTCTCACACATATGTGATGCATGGGGAATAGGGAAGCACTTGGGGTTCTCTTTCCTATCCCTTACATGAAACTTGGGTTGTGAGATTGGATGTGACAAGTCACCCAACCCTCAACCCAAAATCCTAATCTCGCCACTTAACTCCTAGGGTCAAAAAGAGGGGCCAAACATGAGTTAAAACTCATTATTTGAGGTCTATAAGGTACCTAACCCATAGGTACTTGAACTAGGCCCCTTAAACACATGAAATTAACATTAAAAAGCTAAAAAAACATCATTTAAAAAGCCCTTAAAACTTATGAACGAAAATGACACGTGGATGACACTCATCATCCACCCATCCTAAGTCAACCTTAGGAGAATCAAATTAAAAATCAAAATCAAGTATTAACACATTACATTCATGCTCAAATACAAATAACCTTTGTCCACCATAGGGACTAGGTTGGCTTCACAGGGATAATTACTTAGTGTTATTTGTATGACCTCCACTTTCCATTAGCCATGGAAATTACCTGCACACTACACAAACACATCAATAGCCCAATGTATATCATAGCTGAAGCAATTAAATTATGCACACACATGATCGTACAAGTTCATATATTTTCAATTATATCACATGATAGAATTCACTTTATTCCCAAATCAAATTTACTTTCAACAACATAATTAGGATCAAGAAATCATAAATCAGTCGACATAATATTTCATCAATTCAATTAGCTCAATAAATCATTTCAATTGTATCAAATATTATAACACATCCATCATTATAGAAGCATAATATAATCTAGCATGGAAAAATATAGCATCGTCACATAATAACTCATCTATCTAACCAAAGCACAATGTAAAGTCATTGAATGTCTAAATATACAAGATCAATAGTCCCCAAAATATCTAAATGTCAAAATATACTCCAAGGCAACAAGTTCCATAGTCAAATTAGGAGATGTAATGATGGTACACCTCACATCCTCCCCCTAAGACTAAACATCCTCCTAGAGAGTAGAGTGCCCTCAAACGTGTAGCATCTTCCCAAGTAGCTGAAACCTCATCATAGCGGTCTCACTGTACTCTGACCTGGTTCATCTCACACCCTTGAAGGGCCATCATTTGATGAGCCAAGATACGAATGGGATCCAAAGCTAATTGTCCATCTGACTCTACCTTTAAAGCACCCCAATCCAAAACATAAGCCACATTAGGTACATAACGCCTCAACACAGAAATATGAAACACATCGTGGATACGCAACAGGCTAGGTGGTAAGGCTAATGATAAGCTATAGGTCCTATCCACTCCAAAATCTCAAAATGTCCAACAAATATCGGTGCAACCATAGATCCCTTTCCATAATGGATTGGAATCTTATGTGGTCACACTCTCAAGAACACTTTTTTGCCAATAGAGAAGTTCTGATCCAATCTCTTGGCATCGACATACTTCTTATGATGATCATGTGCCTCTTGCAAATGCTGCCTAATCAAAGTAACCTATTGCTCCATATCCTGTACCAACTCTAGTCCAATTGCAACTCTATCCTCAATATGATCCCAACTCAAAGGAGTCTTATAAGGCCTGCCATACAAGGCCTGATAAGGAGGCATACCTAATGAGCTATGATGCCCATTATTGTAGGCAAACTCAACTAGGTACAGGTGGTCCTCCCATATCAACTAGTGATCCATAATATACATGCAAAGCATGTCTGCTAAAACATGATTTGTTGGTAAGAGACACTATATGGATTCATGAATGTTGTCATTGATGGCAACAAAGTTCATCCCACACATCCGCAGGACATGGTATGTCTCTACTGGAAGTCAGAGTGAAGAATGTTGTGGTCCGGTAAACAAGAACAGAACATGTGGCGAGGTCTGATAGATAGGCCCGGATCTCTCAGAGGAAGTATCATGGTGAAGTGCAGATTTGCGAAAGTCAAGAGGAGTATCTTGACTCATAGATTCCAAGGTTTGAGCCTCCGGTGTGAAAAGGATAAAGAGATATGAATGTTTGAGTGTCGGGTTCTCATGTGACAGTGTGAACAGAGGAAGAACTGACTGGCAGAACATCAGACATTATTCTAGATGTGTTACTGATGTTGGTGAAGGTTATGAAGGCATGAATTATGTTTAGCCAACATGATTAATGATTTCCACAAGTCTATCATTGATCCGCATTACTTGGTGTGCAAGGATTCAGTCGACAGATCAAAGTTTGTGAAAAGATTGACTATTCCGGGTGCCGACTAGAAAAGTGATGAAATCACTTGTGCGGATATATATACACGAAGGATTTAGTTGTGAGAAGTGTTGTGGTTGTTATTGGTGTACAAATAAAAGCAGAGCAGAGCAGAAGCAGTAAGGAAGGTCCGGTATGTGAAAGGAAAGCAGCATAAGAGAAGAGGAAAGATGAAGTGCAGCAGATCAGTGTATTGAGCCTAACCAGAACTGAACTCCAGCATATGTGGATGCTACCAGTCAGTTCAAGTATTGTATAACACTCTTTTGTAGACAATGTGTCTCTTGTAGGCAGTGTGCCTTCTTGTGAGCAGTGTGCTCGGGCAGTGAGCCCTAATTGGCAAGTGCCATTTTGTATTTCCTTTCTTCTAATAGAGAATACAATCTTGGGTTAATCACCCCATGGTTTTCTCCCTTAACAGGGTTTACACATCAAATATATTATGTCATGTGTATTTCCATTTCATGGTTATGTTTGCTCATTTGAATTAATGTTACATTGATTACTAATAAAGTTCAGAAAGTAGAAATAATTAGGATAACTAATTCACCCCCCCTCTCAGTTATCAACAATTGGTATCAGAGCCAAGTTCCTCCTAACAGAGTCTAACAGCTTGAGGAAGATCTGGGAATTCAAATGGATGCATATGGTTTAAGGGAGTAACTCAAGACTACCCCTGATGATCTTGAATAGTCAAACTCTGAAGTTAATGAATTAAAGGAAAGACTAAAATAGGTTGATGATTTCATGAGAGAACTAAAAGACAAATTAAGTCTTTCTATGAAAAAGAGAAACGAGCTGCTTCAGCAATTGGCAAGACAAAGTGAAGCAAATGATGCAAATGAAGAGTTGAATGAGAAGACCAAGTTATGTGAAAAGCTATAAAAAAAAATCATTATGGTAAGACATGAAATGGAATTAGGAGTTATAAAGTTTACCCAAGAGATTGAAGAGAAAAGAAAAATTGAAGATAATCTAAGACAATCTCTCAAGGAGAAATCAGAAGATTGTCACAAGATGGATAGAATTATCAGTCATCTTGAATCTGATCTTGAAGATGCTAAAGATAATGAAGAAAAACTTGAGGATCAAATTGTCTCTCTCAAAAGAGATCTTCAAATAGCAAATGAGTATAAAGAGAAATTCAAGATAAGTTCTGCTCAACTTGAAATTCTTCTCGGAAGTCAAAAGAGGGTAGATGACAAGTGTGGTTTGGGTTATGAGAAAGGAGAAAGCTCTAGATCCAGTAAGAAGAATTTTGGATCAGAAAATCCAAGGAACAGGCCTAGAGGACCTCTGGTAAGGCAGCCTAATGCTCAAAGATATCCATCCTTCAATGGATACTGCCACAACTGCAATAACTTTAGTCATAAAGCTAATCAGTGCAGAAGGAGAATGAATCAGACTAATACATCCTTCTCCGGATAGTGCTTCAACTGTAAAAGGTACGGTCACAAATCTCATGAATGCAGAAATATGCAAATGAACAATTCATTCAATGGTAGATGCTTTGCATGCAATAGAATGGGTCATATGGCTAATCAATGCAGATCAAGAGGATATCAATCAAATATGCAAAGAAATGTTGTTTGTCAAATTTGCAACAGATCCGGTCACATTGCAAAATTCTGTAGAAGCAAGATTTAGGACAAAAGAGGTCTGGTATATCATAATCAGAATCAAGATAAGGAAAAATAAAAAGTAAATGCGGATGAAGTTCAAAGTGAGATGAACAAGATTTGGGTGAAGAAAACTACAGAGAATGTAGAGGATGGATCCGCACCAGACTTTGGTGCTGAAATTCCTTCCAAAAATTAAAAAGTGAGCTCTGGCTTAGGGGGAGACTCAAAGAAAACCTTGTTCCCCCAGCCAGTCAATTGGTGTTGGAACTGGCACAAGAAGAGTTGCGGATTGAAGGGCTCATAAGGGAAACATCCAAACAAACTATGGTTAAGATTTGGAAGATCTGCATGATGTTTAAAGATCAGGACTAATCCAGTTCTTCAAGTCATCCGAATAAGGCCAACCAGAATAACTTAGGTCGAGCATTTATTGCAACCTGACATTAGGGTTTGCAGAGCAATATAAGGGTTTTCTCATTAATCACTTGTTCATTCTGCATTCAAGAAGAAGAGAGAAAAGGAGCTCTACAACTACTTTTCCCAAAGATCAAGGTGATTCTTCATACAACTCAATCTGGATTTCATCATGTGTGCCCTAAACAGCATAAAAGGTATTCTTCATTCTTGATATCTCTCAGTAAGATTCTTTGATGATGGCTACTCCGAATATAGTAAAGATTTCTGGTAGACCTCGCCCCGTATTTAAGAAGCATCCATACAAATCCTTGGAGGTAGATCCCCTAGGAGCCTTCTCTAGTGTTCCGCATGGTGTTTTGCACACCGAAGATATTAGGGTTTACATACATGCTAATGTTGAAGAGTTTGGGGAATTCAAACTAAGAGATATCTATCACAAACAACAGTTAGATGATTCATTTGAGCTCAAACCCCAATACAAGAGGCTCCAGAATAAGCACTTTGTACAATACATACATTTCCCCTATTTTACTGAGGATGAATGGGTCAGGTATATTTTGAGCAGAATACATGACAACTTCATGTCGTTAAATAGACCATTCAAAATCACAAAAGATGCCATCAGGGCAGTTATCAGATTACACTCATTCGGTGGGATTCCTATTCTTAAATCTATGAAGAATCAAACTATGAGTGAGGCTACCAGATCCAAGTTTGACAAAAGAGTAATGACAGTAGATGACATCTCTGATCTAGATGTCAAGTATGCCTCCATGATCATTGGATATAAAATATATCATTCTAGCAAGGAAAATTCAGTACCTGGAATGGCCATCTACACCGCTTATGAAATGCTAAGAAAGGATGCAGATTATGATCTTTGTCAGCTTCTCTTGAACCAACTCTTGGAGAATCTACAGAAAATAAAGAAAGATAAAGAATTCATTCAAGTATGGTGGATTAATACTGTGCTTATTCTTCTACTTTATGAATGAGCTTCCAAGATCTAATGGCTGGGTGTGGGAAAATGATAGACCAGTAGCTATCCAAATCAGAGATTATTTGTATGGACTTGGTAATGACAAAGCACAAAATACAACCCTGTGGGGATACTTCAAGAATTCCCAGAACATGATGCAAGCAAGAGAAAGGATTCCCCAGTCTCCTGTTGAGAAATACAAAGACATAGTTTGTTTTATGGTAGAGACTGATCAATGCCTAATGGAGGTAGCAGAACTAGGAACTGTATGGATCATGCCCATGGGGTATGAAGTTGATGAACAAATTGTGGAGCTGCATGTTCAACACATGCTAAGTCAGCCAAAGGATCCAAAGGCAGAAAGGTTTGGAACCTTTGAGGAGCTGAGTGTAAAAATTCATGTGGAACTCAGAGAACCAGAGATCAAGAGGAAGGTGAGAAAAGAAGTAGAAAATATTGCCAAAGGCCTTGGCATCTCAAAGGAGACACTTGATGCCCACAGGAAGAAGACATAAAGGGTTGAGGAAGAGAAGAAAGCAAAAGGAAGTAAGGAAAGTGGTCCGGTAGAATCTTCCACCCGAACAAGATCCTCAGAGAGATCAGCACTTGTCTCAGCCAAAAGCTCAAAATTAGAAGTCCAAGCATCTGGAAAAGGAGAAAAGAGAACAAAGAAAAAGGCAACAAGGTCCTATGTTAGCCTAAAGGATGATGAGGAAACTGAATCTGATGAGGGGATAAAGGAAATAAAAAGGCAGAAGAAGAAAGGATCCGGTGAACCTTCCATAGGTCAAGACAAGGAAGAAATGTCAGAGGAATTTGTTGAAAAGCCCACCCTGTCTTTAGAAAGTGTAATCAAATCAGTCATTGTGGATGGAAACCTTCAACCAACGACTGAATTCTATGATGATTATAATGAGGCTGACCAAAAGATATTGCAGGAAGCTACAGTTAAGTATCTAAACATATATAATAAGGCTTTTCTTGAAATTATATCTCTTATTCCCAAGAGCCTAGAAAAGGAGTTAGAAATGAGAAAGACTAATTCCATGGCAAAAGACCTTGAGATCCAGGAATAGATAGCAATTCAGCTATATCCTTCAATCGACCCCAAGACAATGAATATGATATTTAAAGATTGTAAGGATGAATTCAGAAGCAAAGCAAGGATGAATCAACTGATGCTTGGTGAGACTGACAAGGTAGCCAAGCACATAGAAGAGATCCTCTAGAAGGCCTTTAAAAGATTTAATCTTCCTATTATAGACGACTTGGGTACTAACCCCTTGACCACTAGTGTTGTAGAAGAATCTACTAAGAAAATGACAGAAGAGGTGGGCCCTGAATAGACTAACATTTCTCCTCTAGTTTCACCTACAGTCTCCAGAGAAGAAAAAATATAGGAGAAAGAAGCAGAGGTGAAGGAAAAAGAGGTTGACAGTACCAAGGCTGTAGAAGGAGAGAAGACATCAACAGAGAAGACCACAACTGCTAGTGGTAAGGTTGTGGAAGGAGAGAAAGTTCCAAAAGACAGTTCTGTGACTGTAGAAGAAAAGAAAAATCTGTCTCCGGCAAGAGACACTGCAAAAACTATCCAAGAATTCTTGAATAAAGAAACAATGGAAATTGATGAATCAGAGCTTCTACAAGGACCATTTAATTTTGATTCTCTCTCTCCGGTACAGACTATGAAGATAGCTTCATTCGCTAATGCAAAGGTTAAAGAAAAACTCCTAAAGTCTCATATGGAAGACTATCAGTTGATAGAAGCTACTTTCAGAGTGCTTGAAAAGATTATGCCATCATTTCAGAAAGATCCCACAACCTCCACATCCGGTAATCTCAAAACTCTAGTCAACAGTGTTAGAACACATTTTGGTTCTCTAGAGAAGTCAACTGAAGAAAAGGTCCGGAGGGAGTTTTTGGATAAGAAATTCTCCAAAGTGTAGGGTCTAATAACAAATGATAGGAAAGTCATGGATATTGGGATAAAGAGCTTGGAAAATGCTCTCAAAGATGGCAGAAATATATACAAATTTTGTTTATCTTGGCCCACAGTGACCAAAGATATTGAGAGAAAAGTAAAAGAACAAGAGGATAAACTATTAAGTCTGTCTCAAAGTTTTGATCCTCTCTCATCCTCCATAGTAAATCAAGAGTGTCAGACTATTGCAATCACAAATGCAATAAATAATTTTGAGAAGGAAAGGAAGAACATAATCAGCCGGATGGGTGAACTTAGCAGGATCATCATCCTTAAGTTAGAGGCCATGTATGAGGCCATAAGTGAAGCTCAAATCACAACCCAGACCAATGATCCAACAGATCTAAATAGGGCAGATGCTTTTGCGTTCCTATTGAGCAGTCATATTTCAATTTTAGACAGAATGAAGCAAAGTTGGGCTACAGAACTTATTCAATTGAAGACAACTTTTGCAGACATACTTAAGTATATGTAAGTATGCCATATGTATATACTTATGCGGCTAAGTATAGTTGAATTTTTGAAAGTTTTGATATGCTGACCCTACCCTTTGCCATTGATGTCAAAGGGGGAGTGAAGAGCAGTGAAAAATGAGGAATCCAACTAAGGGGGAGCTCCGAAAAATGTATATAAAAATAGAACATCAACCAAGGGGGAGCATAGTGTAAACACTTAGTCATTTTTCACTAAGTGTTGCCATCAATGCCAAAGGGGGAGATTGTTGGCAAGAGACACTATATGGATTCATGAATGTTGTCATTGATGGTAACAAAGTTCATCCCACACATCCGCAGGACATGGTATGCCTCTACTGGAAGTCAGAGTGAAGAATGTTGTGGTCCGGTAAACAAGAACAGAGCATGTGACGACGTCTGATAGACAGGTTCAGATCTCTCAGAGGAAGTATCATGGTGAAGTACAGATTTGGGGAAGTCAAGAGGAGTATCTTGACTGATAGATTCCAAGGTTTGAGCCTCTAGTGTGAAAAGGATAAAGAGATATGAATGTTTGAGTGTCAGGTTCTCATGTGACAGTGTGAACAGAGGAAGAACTGACTGGCAGAACATCAGACATTATTCCGGATGTGTTACTGATGTTGGTGAAGGTTATGAAGGCATGAATTATGTTTAGCCAACATGATTAATGATTTCCACAAGTATATCATTGATCTGCATTATTTGGTGTGCAAGGATTCAGCTGACAGATCAAAGTTTGTGAAAAGATTGACTATTCTGGGTGCCAACTAGAAAAGTGATGAAATCACTTGTGCGGATATATATACACGATGGATTTAGTTGTGAGAAGTGTTGTGGTTGTTATTGGTGTATGAATAAAAGCAGAGCAGAGCAGAAGCAGTAAGGAAGGTCCAGTATGTGAAAGGAAAGCAGCATAAGAGAAGAAGAAAGATGAAGTGCAGCAGATCAGTGTACTGAGCCTAATCAGAACTAAACTCTAGCATATGTGGATGCTACCAATCAGTTCAAGTATTGTATAACACTCTTTTGTAGACAGTGTGTGTCTGTAGGCAGTGTGCCTTCTTGTGAGCAGTGTGCTCGGGTAGTGAGCCCTAATTGGCAAGTGCCATTTTGTATTTCCTTTCTTCTAATAGAGAATACAATCTTGGGTTAATCACCCCATGGTTTTCTCCCTTAACAGGGTTTCCACGTCAAATATATTGTGTCATGTGTATTTCCATTCCATGGTTATGTTTGCTCATTTGAATTAATGTTACATTGATTACTAATAAAGTTCAGAAAGCAGAAATAATTAGGATAACTGATTCACCCCCCCTCTCAGTTATCAACATGATTCACCCTCTTAGTTTGCCCATCTGTCTCAGGGTGATATACTGAACTGAAGTTGAGCTAAGTGTCCAATGCCTACCATAGTGCTCTCTAAAAAGATAATGTGAAAATTGAATCTCTATTTAAAATGATGTGATAAGAAACTCCATAAAGTCTCACTATCTCATTCAATAAGATCATTGCCACTACTAGTGCATTATTCGTAGTATGAATTGGTGAGAAGCGTGCCACCTTGGTCAACTTGTCAACCATCACCATGATGGAATGATGGTGGTGAGATGGCAAAGGTAGACCAACAATGAAGTCCATGGGAATGGTGTCCCATTTCCACTCAAGTATCTCATGGAGATATAGAAGTCCCGTTGGATGCCAATGCTCAGCCTTAACCCTTTGGGACTAAAGGCAATGAGCTACAAACTCTGCTATGTCACATCTCTTCCCTACCCCATGATATAACTATCTAAGGTCTATGTGCATCTTCTTCGCCCCAGTATGTGCTGCATAAGGTGCTCTATGAGCCTCTGTCAAAACCACTGTGTGAAGATTGTCTACAAGGGGCACATAGATGTGGTGCTGATGTCACAAAATCCCATCTACCTCAATGGAATATCCTATAAACTTGCCCTTAAGGGTCCTTTATGACTAAACCTCTAGAAACCACTCATCCTCTAGTAGATGTTGCAAGATGCTCCCTCTTAAGTCTTCATTCAAGGTCAAGGTCAGGATCTCATGTCGCCTCCTACTCAAGGCATTGGAAACCACATTCTCCTTACCCTTGATGTAATGTACATCAAATTCATACTCACACAAGAAATCCATCCAACACCATTGATGGGCATTTAGATTCAGCTATGTGAAAATATACTAAAGACTATGATGATCTAAATGCAACTCAAAACAACCTCCCAAAAGAAAATGTCTACATCTAACTAGAGTGTGTACTATTGTTGCAAGCTCTAAATTATGAGTGGACTAGTTTAGCTCATGGGTCTTAATATTTCATGACTCATATGCTATCACTCGACCATCCTACATAAGGACTACGCCTAGTCCCTCTAATGATGCATCAGTGCATACCACAAAACTGTTGCAAGGTCAAGTACTGTTAGAATAGGAGCACTAGTGAGACACTCCTTGAGGACCTCAAAGGCCCTCTCACACTGCTCCATCTAAAATAAGTTCTTCCCTTTTCGCTAAAGAGAAGTGATAGGGTGAGCTATCCTAGAAAAGCCCTTTGCCACCATGGTAAGTTTGAATTACAAAAATATTGGTGGGAGTATTTGTAGTTGCATATAAAAGCATGTTTACGCATTCATTTGTAAACTAGATTTCAATTAGATGATTATTAGCAAGCTATTGTGTTCTCAAGGTGATTCAAGGATTTCATTGTGTTGCAAGAGCAGACTTGTGTGGTTTGTGTGTTTGTATTTGCAAATTTGAGCATCAATTTCCTCATGGAATGAAGAGCATCTTCCTTCCATGAGAGATTCACTACAAGGTGACATCATATTGTGTTTTCATCATCATTTCCTTTAGTTTTTTCCTCTACCTCACAAGGGCATGCACTCTCTATCTGACAACGGTGTTTAGAGACTTAAGTGTCCTCTGGGGCTTGGCCAAGGCAAGCCTTTAAACACCACAACCCCCTCCCAAAGTCTTGTGATTGTAGATTATAGGTGTCGCATTTGGGAAAAGTGAAGTTACAGGAAGGAT
The DNA here is from genome assembly GCA_027924645.1 of Cunninghamia lanceolata. Classification (NCBI taxonomy): domain Eukaryota; kingdom Viridiplantae; phylum Streptophyta; class Pinopsida; order Cupressales; family Cupressaceae; genus Cunninghamia; species Cunninghamia lanceolata. The sequence continues at coordinate 3,962,841 of BSBN01001020.1, read as the reverse complement.
TAGCAGACATCAAAGATTATGGATCTAAAGAGAAGTAGGACACCAGACCATTTCCAGGACTTGGGTGCTTGCTTTAGTGTCCTCCGTAGCTAAATTTCTAGAAATAGGAGTTACACTATTGATCAGTGTCAGAAGGAGGTCAGGATCCCACAAAGAAACTGGTACCTTGGACTTGGGTGCCTGCTCCAGTGTTCCTGACTATTCCACCTTAGAACTCTAAAAATAGGTACTCTGTGACTTGATATTTTACTTCCGTCTGCAAGAGCTTTTTCTGTTATTCATCAGTTTATTGTCATATTTACATAATTAGGGTTTTAATGGTCAATTGAGCATAAGAGAAGAGAAATTGTCAATTAATTCCCTAATCCAAGTTTCCCTACATCTCACAGCAATCTAGGGTATGATAGTGAATTTCCACTCAACCCTAGATCCTTGAATGTAAAGTGGAAAGGCGGATTCAAACATCAAAACAATAAAACATTAACAAATACAATTTTCCACTAAACATTTTGGTGTACCCATGTTTTTAGACTTAAATTACAGCTTGTTGAGTGTGTGTCTTCAGATTTAGATTGATTTCATTCATTCATATAGTTTTTCATTTTATTTCATTGAGAAAATTACAAAAAGAATTGAAAAATTTGCAAAAATTTGAAAACCCTAGCTTGCATTTTCATAGAGATTACTAAATTGCATCAATTCTTTCTAAATTTTCCTAATTAATGATTTTTGTATTAGATATGATATAAACTATAGAAAAACACAAAAATTCAATCATTTTCATTGCATTTTCATCATTAATTTGCTACACTTTTATAGAAATTTTGACAATTTTCATATAACCTAGTAATTCCAAAATCTAGGGTTAGTAGGCAAAATCTTCTTTCAGATTTTTATAGTGATTTTAGAGTCTCATTCAAATTTTTGTTTGGCTGTAGTCTTGTATTTTAGTGTAAACTTGCATTTTTGCATAGAAAATTTCAACAAAAACTAGTAATTTTCATGCATTTTCATTAGATTTGCATATTAGAGATTGAAAATTATTTTCAGATCTAAGTACACTTCACTTTCATCATAAATCATACTTCAAAACATTCACATAGCATTTTGTCCCAAGATCTCAAACCTAGGGCTTCAAAAACAATGATTTTCATTAAATTTGGCCTTATCGACTCTATAAACTTGCACCATCGGAGTGTTGTGAAAAGTATTTTTACATTAATTGGCTATTATAAGGGTAATAATTTTTTGACCCTCCTAAAAAGCTTTACAACACCTTGTTAACGGGCTCTTGTGTTGAAAATTCAGTGAAACATTTTGACTATTTTTGCCCTAAGGCTTGGCCTAGTTTGCACTCCAAGTGTGTTGTGATCAATTTTATGGATTGAGGTGACTAATATTATTGATTTTATTTTTTGTACCTCCTAAAATTTATTACAACACCTCTTTTTCTAGGTCTTAGAATTGAAAAATAATGGAAAAATTACATATTTTTCTATATTTTCACTAGGGTTTTACCTTAAGTGGCACTCAAAGCATGTTGTGTTGGGTATTTTGGCACCAAGTCGCTGTTATTATTGATATTATCTTTTTTCCATCATCATTTTCCTCACAACACCCTTTTTTATGCTCTCTTGCATTGAGTTTTGGTGAAAAAAGTGCCTAATTCGACATATTTTCACTATATTTTGACTTGGCATTATCTTGGATTTGCATCAAGATTGTGTTGAGAAGGATCATATTTCTGTTTTGGACTGATATTATACATATAACTTTCTTCCCATAATCAAAATCCTCACAACACCTTTTGTTTCATTCATTTGCATTGAAAAAACATAAAAAATCAAACATTTAAGGCTATTTTTACATATAGTTTTGCACTTGTCTTTTGTATCAATTTGAAAAGCTTCTCAAAATCTTATCTTACATTGAAATGGCACCTTCATGTCATTTTCAAATGGTATCTTTACATGCATTTATCAAAGATCTTGATTTTGACCAATTTTTAACCCTCATGAGTGAACATCCTACGATATTAGAAAGCTTAACCGAGTTCTTCTCCATGAGTAGCAAGGAAAGAGATGATGATGATCTCATAAGTTATCCTACTTCCCCTATAACTAAATACTCAAATAAGAATACTAGGGATAGCTTTAGTAATTTCACTGCTCTCCTTGGCCAAGATGAAGCATTAGTGAATGAAGAGCTCCCTTTAACAAAGAACATTCCATGGGTAGAAAATGAGCATTCATTTAACAATAATCAAATTGCTACCTTTGTGGATCATCCCACCAACCTCCTTCCTTTAGTTGATTTTTCACACACCTTGGATTTCATTAAGGAAGAGAAGACCTTTAATGTCCCTACTTTGTTTGAATATTCAAGTCATTTGGACATCACTAAGAGGATAGAGAATAAGCATGCTAGTAAGCTTCAACAAGAAAACATTCCACCTAGACAAATGAACTTTGATCTTGGTACTTCCTCCTCTACAACACAAAAATCCATGAAAAAGCAAAGCCCTATGTTACAGAAACTAAGTCGTAAAGCACAACAACATCAACATGTAAAAAGGAGAAAGAGAAGCCGACAAGCTTACCTTGCATCTCAACAAGAAAACATTGATCCTAACATTGAACCAAACAAACATGATCCTAAAAATGAACAACATGATGAGCAAGACAAGAGTTGGGCTATGGTACCTTATGTCCCACTTTCCTCTAGCATTCAGGGGTGGAAAGATGATGATAATTTACTTGATGATAAGACTTAGCCCGAAAGACCCTACAGGTAAGTATCTCTAATCCCTTATCTCTCTCATGATGTGCTTCCCCCATGATGTGTTATGTGTTGTTTAGGCCTCCTAGGATGACCTCATATTCTCCTGTAAGGGCCGAGATACTAGGAGACCACCTCTGTTGTGACCTTCTTCTATTTGTATCATCATTCTTCTATATTTCCTCTCTCTCTGATTTCATTGTTGTGTTGTGTCTTGCGGACATAGCGTTGCAGTTGGTGAGTTGGGGAAACTCTCCTATGTGACTATCCCTAAGACACTTGTTTCTCCTCTCTTATTTATTGTTTCCCTTCCTCTAGTGTTTCCATCTAGCGGGCAGATGATGACAAATAGTTATATTGATGTGGACCTAGTGTCCCTTTCGAGAGCCATAAAAAAAATGGACTTAGTTCCTAATATGATGATGGGGTTGTATATTTTATCTGATGCTTGTCTAGTGGAAGCACTCGTGCTTTCCGTGTAGTGAATTTGATGATGTTTTTATCACATTTACAAACCCTAACAATATTGTTGCTCTATGCACCTTTGTTTGTCTTTGAATCTAGCCTTGGTGGTGCTCGATTCAAAGAGCTTCATGATATAGCCCCATGGTTATCCTCGAACTCCGAATTCATAGTATAACCTTGGCTCTTTGTGTGGTTAATCATATGCATTGATGTTATTGTTTATCATGATTTTGTAGACACTAACATGTTTCTTGCAGGGATGTGTATGTGGGAACATTTGGTGATCGTAAAGTACATGTTACCTCCAGGGGGCATGGGATTTGCAAAAGTTTGTGTTCCCTTGTGTGTTTTCTTCCTACCTTAATGTGCTTGATATCGGTGCATGATATCAACCACCTTAGGGTGGGGGCATATATAAGGTAAGCTGTCTGTTATAGATGTTAGCAATGTGCTTGTCCTCAGGTGCAGACTAGTGTGATGAGTACTTCCTGCATCCTGAGTTTGTTTGCAATCAACCAATCTATCTTGAAATCTATTGCGTATACCTCCTTTTCATTTTAAGGTGTCTCCATGATGTGGGTGGGGTTGTATACTTTTGAGCTCATACCTCCTTTTCACCGTAAGGCATCTCCATGATGCGGGTGGGGTTGTATTCCATGCTTCCTTTTCACTGTAAGACGTCTCCATGAGGCGGGTGGGGTTGCATTTGTTGCACGTATGGGCCTAACTGGTGTTGTCATTGATGTCAACATACTCCTGTTGCATTAATGATAAGGATTGGATGAACTATTTGCTGAGGATATTGAGAAAATTTGTCATATAAGGGATAGTGAAGAATAGTGAAAATAGTAAGGTAAAAGTCCAAGATAGGATGAGGATCAAAGGATGCGGTTTAAAGGGTTTGTATATATGTGTCTTAAAGTGATCCAGTAGAGATTTCAGAGGTCCTCATGAAGATCTAAAGAAGTTGTGGCCGCTCAAGTAAAACCAGCTCTGGCAGGTGTTCAGAGGTGATAGAGTGATACAGACAGGTCCGGTGAGATCCAGAAATGCATTATCCTATTTTGTGGATTTGAGGGAGTGTTAAGGAAGTCTTTGTGAAGTGTCAACTTGTTTGGTTCATGGTTTAAAGGTCCGTAAGCATCTATTCCTTTGTGACAATGATGACAGACTATGTTCTTGAGGTTCCGGATGAAGGAGAGAAGGATTTCAGTAAGAAGATAAAGTGTGGATGTTCTTAGTGATTCAGGAAAGCTTGTGGAGGTCCTTGGATTGTGTCTAGTTCATGTTGGTGGTCCGCATTGAAGTTAGAGCTCGTAATTGAAGAATAACTTCTGGATGATAGTGTTCTTCCTAAGACTGGCTGACCAGATGGGTTACACATCTTGCGGATGTACTTGTAGATGTTTGCCAACTTAGATGATTATTCCTAAGTTGATATATTGTATAAATAAGGAATTGTGAAGTCATTTAAAAGGTGAGCTATTGGAGATGAGTGTGTGTTAGCGAGGAGGAGAGCGAAAGGCAGAGCATAAGCATTGGGCTTAAATGGAACTAATTCAAGCATGGTGAAGATGCTATTCTCCAGTTCATGTATGTGATACTTACTATTTTGTAGACAGTGTGTCTCTTGTAGGTAGTGGGCCTCTTGTGAGCAGTGTGCTCGGGCAGTGAGCCCTAATTCACATGTGCCATTTTGTTCTTTCTATTCTTCTAATAGAGAATATAATCTTGGGTTAATCACCCCATGGTTTTTCCCTGAGCTGGGTTTTCCACATCAAAATCTTGGTGTCTTATGTGTTGATGTGTTGCTACTCTTTATTTAAATGCATTGTGTTTCCATTATTGAATTGTTATTATGCTACTGAAATACAAAGTGGATTTAAGTGTTTAAATTGGAAGAAAGTTTTGGACAACTGATTTACCCCCCCTCTCAGTTGTCTATCCTAAATCTAACAATTGGTATCAGAGCCAAGTTCCTCTAAAAGGAGCTTAACCACTTGAGGAGATCCATGGTGTCATCCTACAAGAAGGATAGTCTGAAGTTTGATGGAACCAATTTTAATCTTTGGAAAAGTAGCATGAAATGTCACTTGCAATGTATGGGAATGCAGTACTGGAACATGGCTTCAACAAAGTATACTCCTCCACAGGGTGGCCCGAAAACCCAAAATGAAATTACAGATTCTGAAAACAATCTGCAGACTATAGAAGCTCTTCTAAGCACATTATCTGATTCAGATCTTTCAAATGTTTTTGATCTACCAACTGCTTTTGAGATTTGGGAAAAACTAGAACTTCTGCATGAAGGAGACAAGTATGTTAAATGTGTAAGGTTACAGAGTCTGAAAGGAAAATTTGAAAATCTGAAGATGAGAGAAGATGAAAATATCACTACTTTTATGCCAAGAGTAAATGAGCTTGTTTGTGGCATTAGATGTGCTAGTGGAGTCTTGGATGAAGATGAGATTGTTGGCAAAGTTCTCAGATCCCTTCCTGCTTCTTATAAAATCAAAGCTGCTGCCATTGAAGAATTCAAAGCCCATACAATTGTCACAAGAGATCAATTGGTTGGTAAACTGGCTGCATTTGAAATGACCGAGTTTGGAGATGCCCCCCCAAAGACTGAATCAACATTCAAATCCAGTGCCTCTGTAAAAGGTAAACAAAGGTTTGATCTGGGAGAGAACTCTTTAAGGAAACTATCATTGTATGAAAAAGCAAGAAAAGACCTAGAAGAAGAAGAAGCTGAAACTGCTCAACTTGAAGCTCTTATTGCAAAAAGATTTCCAAGAGGATCCAGTAAGTATGAAGGGAAATTGCCTTTTAAGTGTTTTAACTGCAATAAAATTGGTCATTTTGCCTCAAGGTGTCCGGATAGATTTTCAAGGTGAAATCCTAACAAGCCAAGGTTCCGAAAGAATTGTTACTACATTCATGAGGATGATGATAATGAAGGAGTAACAAATGATGAATCAGAGACAAGAAACAAATCCAAAAATGACTGGGTGTTCATTGCCATCAAGGAAGAAGATCCAATGTCCTTTGTATCTGTCAATCATAAGACTGTGGAAAGAGCTCTGGCTGCCCAAATTGAAGAAAAGGATGATTGGGTCATTGATAGTGGATGCTCTCACCATATGATAGGTGATAAAAATAAGTTCATAGATTTGGAAAGGTATGAAGGAGGAGTGGTAAAGTTTGGTGATAATTATGCTGGTAGAATTAGAGGTAGAGGAACTATTTCTTTTGATGGAAGGAACAAAACTGATAATGTACTGTATGTTGAAGGATTGAAGCACAATCTTCTTAGTGTTGGATAGTTGGTGGACAAAGGCTATGATCTCAGATTCAAGAATGGAAAATGCAAGATCTTTGAGAGTTCCAGAATAGAGATTGCATCCGGTACCCAAACAAAAGGTAACATCTTCCATTTAGTTGGTACTGGTAAAAGTTGTCTATTTGTGCAAATTGATTAGAGTTTGTTATGGCATAGGAGGATGTGTCATGTGAATTTTGATAATATTATCAAGATAAGCAATACTCAGGCAGTAAGAGATCTTCCAAGGTTGGTGAAACCTACAAATAGTTTGTGCAAGGAATGTCAGATGGGTAAACAAAGCAGAGTCTCATTTAAAAGCAAGGAACAATCTTCTACCAGATTATTAGACTTAGTTCATATTGATTTATGTGGTCCGGCTAGAATTAGAAGTGTGCAAGGTGATAGATACTTCATGTTACTAATTGATGACTATTCTCGGATGATGTGGGTAACCTTTCTGAAAGAGAAATCATAAACTCTTGAGAAATTCAAAATATTCAAGGTTATGGTAGAAAATGAAACTGGATTAAAATTGAAATGCCTAAGGTCTGATAGAGGTGGAGAATTCACATCTGGTGAGTTCATAGATTTATGTGAGAAACATGGAATAAAGAGACAGTTGTCTACTCCTAGGACTCCACAGTAGAATGGAGTAGTTGAGAGAAAGAACCGGACCATCCAGGAGGCATCTAGGACCATGATGATGGAAGCAAATGTTCCTTAGATCTATTGGAGAGAAGTTGTCAGCACTGCAGTCTATACTCTCAATCGAGTACAAATTAGAAGCAATACTGGTAAGACTCCTTATGAACTTTGGTTTGGCATCACTCCTACTATGAGGTGTTTCAGAGTCTTTGGTAGCAGATGTTACATCAAAAGAGATGAAGATCTAGAAAAGTTTGATGCTCGAAGTGATGAAGGAATATTCTTGGGTTACTCTACTCAAAGCAAAGCATACTGATGTTATAACAAGAGACTGAGAAAGATTATAGAAAGTACAAATGTGAAGGTTGATGAAGGAATTGAAAAAACCTCAAGGTTTTATGAATATGATGAAGATGATCAAAATGGTGTTCTGATTCAAGGAGCCCAAGTCCCTTCTGAAATTCAGATTCAAACTAATCTGGTAAATCAGGAAGAAGAGATGAGTTTTAATGAGCCTAATCAAGAATCAGAAGTGCAAGAAACTCCCAAAATTCCCAAGTATGTAAGACTGAACCACTCTGAGGATCAGATAATAGGTGATAAAAGCAAAGGTGTACAAACAAGAAGGAGGATTGCTCAAGATTTAGATAAGTATTATCTGATTTCAAAGATTGAACCTAAGACAGTGAATGAAGCTTGCAATGATAAAAAATGGACTAAAGCAATGGAGGAAGAATTGATGCAAATTGAGAAAAATCACACTTGGGATCTTGTTCCCAGACCTAGAAACAAGAATGTGATTGGAACCAAATGAGTCTTCTAGAACAAACTGAATGAAGTTGGTGAAGTAATCAGAAATAAAGCTAGATTGGTCTGCAAGGGTTACTCTCAAATAGAAGGAGTTGATTTTGAAGAAACTTTTGCTCCAGTAGCAAGAATTGAAGCAGTCAGACTATTTCTTGCTTTTGTTGCTTTCAAGGATTTCAAAGTATATCAGATGGATGTCAAGTCTGCCTTCCTGAATGGAGACTTGGAAGAAGAAGTATACATTGAGCAATCAGATGGATTTCAATTGTCTGATCATGGTGATATGGTCTACAAATTGAAGAAAGCACTGTATGGACTGAAGCAAGCCCCAAGAGCCTAGTATCAAAGATTGGATAAGCATCTTTTGAAGATTGGTTTCAACAAAGGTACTGCTGATAGTAATTTGTATTTCAAAATTGATCATGAAAATATCTTGATTGTTGAAGTGTTTGTTGATGATATCATTTTTGGAGGAAGAGATAGTATGTGCAAAACCTTTGCAAATCAAATGAAAAGTGAATTTGAGATGTCCATGCTTGGGGAAATGAATTTCTTTTTGGGTCTACAAATCACTCAAACAAAGAAAGGAATCTTCATTTCTCAGTCCAAATATGTGAAAGAATTGTTGAAGAAATTTGGGATGGAAGACTCAAAGCCAATGAATACTCCCATGGCAACCAGATGCAAATTAAGCAAAGATGATGACTCACCTAAGGCTGATCAGAAAAAGTATAGGTCAATGATTGGAGGACTATTTTATCTTACTCAAACTAGACCAGACATTATGCAGGCTGTTGGTCTTGTTGCTAGATTCTAGGCTGATCCTAGAGAATCTCATGTCATGGCAATCAAGAGGATTTTTAGATATTTAAAAGGGATAGTTGAGTATGGATTGTGGTATCCCAGAGATCATGATTTCTCCCATCATGCATATACAGATGCGGATTGGGTAGGAGATGTGGATGACCAGAAGAGTACCAGTGGTGGAGCATTCTTTTTAGGGAAGAGATTGGTTTCTTGGCTGAGAAAGAAACAAGAGGCAATATCTATGTCCACTACAGAAGGAGAATATATTGCAGCAACAGGCAGTTGTACTCAAGTTTTATGGATGAAACAAATGCTAAGAGACATAAGAGTGGAGTATGAGGAACCTATCACAATTTTCTGTGATAATTCAAGTGTAATAAATATATCAAAGAATCTGGTGTTGCATTCAAAGACTAAACATATATCCATCAAGTTTCACTTTTTGAGAGAGCAAGTGAACAAGAATAAAGTCAGATTGGAGTTTGTGCCATCCAAGGATCAGATTGCAGACATCTTTACTAAACCTCTACCTAAGGACTCTTTTGAGTATCTTAGGGAGAAGTTAGGGGTTATTGCCCCTCCAGTGATGAACTAAGGTGCACTGATGTGCATTAGTCCAGTGGTTATCACAGTCATATCTTGTGGTCTAGATTGATGATTGGGAGCTGCTACTTAGGGGGAGCAATTGGTATGACTCTGAAGTGGTGAAATTGCAAGTATGTGCCCTTTATCATTGATGTCAAAGGGGGAGAGAAGACATGTGAAAAACAAGTGGTTTCTGATCAAAGGGGAAGTAGGAAAGGAAAAGAAGACATGTGAATGGTTGTTTCTAATAGGGGGAGTTGTGACAGTAAGGAGAAGTTCTTGTCTTGATGGTTAAAACAGTTTTTCACATCATATGTTGCCATCAATGACAAAGGGGGAGATTGTTGTAAGTATGGGCCTAACCAGTGTTGTCATTCATGTCAACATACTCCTATTGCATTAATGATAAGGATTGGATGAATTGTTTGCTGAGGATATTGAGAAAATTGGTCATATCAAGGACAATGAAGAATAGTGAAAATAGTAAGGTAAAAGTCCAAGATAGGATGAGGATCAAAGGATGTAGTTTAAAGGGTTTGTATATATGTGTCTTAAAGTGATCCAATAGAGAATTCAAAGGTCCACGTGAAGATCTGAAGAATTTGTGGCTGCTCAAGTAAAACTAGCTTTGGCAGGTGTTCAAAGGTGACAGAGTGATACAGACAGGTCCGGTGAGATCCAGAAATAAATTATCCTGTTCTATGGATTTGAGGGAGTGTTCAAGAAGTCTTTGTGAAGTGTTAACTCCTTTGGTTCATGGTTTGAAGGTCCACAAGCATCTATTCCTTTGTGACAGTGATGACAGACTATGTTCTTGAGGTTCTGGATGAAGGAGAGAAGGATTTCAGTAAGCAGATAAAGTGTGGATGTTCTTGGTGATTCAGGCAAGCTTGTGGAAGTCATTGGATCGTGTCTAGTTCATTTTGGTGGTCAGCATTGAAGTTGGAGCTCGTAATTGAAGAATAACTTTCGGATGATAGTGTTCTTCCTAAGACTAGCCGACTGGATGGGTTACACATCTTGCAGATGTACTTGTAGATGTTTGCTGACTTAGATGATTATTCCTAAGTTGATGTCTTGTATAAATAAGGAATTGTGAAGTCATTTAAAAGGTGAGCTATTGGAGATGAGTGTGTGGTAGTGAGGAGGAGAGCGAAAGGCAGAGCAGAAGTATTGGGCTTAAATGGAACTGATTCAAGCATGGTGAAGATGCTATTCTCCAGTTCATGTATGTGATACTTACTATTTTGTAGACAGTGTCTCTTGTAGGCAATGGGCCTCTTGTGAGCAGTGTGCTCGGGCAGTGAGGCCTAATTGGCATGTGCCATTTTATTCTTTCTATTCTTCTAACAGAGAATATAATCTTGGGTTAATCACCCTGTGGCTTTTCCCTTAACCAGGTTTTCCACGTCAAAATCTTGGTGTCTTATGTGTTGATGTGTTGTTGCTCTTGATTTAAATGTATTGTGTTTCCATGATTGAATTGTTATTATGCTACTGAATTACAAAGTGGATTTAAGTGTTTAAATTGGAAGAAAGTTTTGGACAACTGATTTACCCCCCCTCTCAATTGTCTATCCTGAATCTAACAACATTTTCAAAAGTCCTCTGTAGAGGCGGGGAGTGGTTCTGTGACTAACTTAACCCTTAAGCATGTCTTCGACGATTGTTGTGGTGAAGCCCAATTGTCGGTGTGTGCCTGTAATGTGCCTGAGATGGTGTTGAGCCTAGAAATAGGAACACTCCATCGCTTGTCAGCTATGTTTTCTCCATGTCTTCAAATTGTGTGTTTGGCGTGCTTGCTTTGTTTGGCGTGTCTGTTACCCCATATGCAGTTTGCATTTTGGGAGGTTTTGTGTACCTTGCGTGTGTGTTGCCCCATATATACAAAGACCTTCATGATGAGTGCATCATGTATTATGGGAGGTTTGTTTACTTTCTAGTACTTGCATATGCATTTCATATATATGAGGAAAAAAAAAGAAAAGAAATCATGCCTGTCTTCCATGCATTAATGTGTCTTCTATGCATTTATTGTCTTCTTCATGTTCTACGTGACTGTAACTATCTTCTCCGTGTTTTGTGTGCCTATTGCTGTTTTCTATGTGATTGGCATGTCTTCTCCGTGCTTGATGTGTTTATTGTGTTTGTGACCTTACTTTAATGCATGTATTGGCCTTGTGTTTATACATACATTAAAGTGGGGGCTAAATGTAACGTCAGAAAATGTCCCCTTGGGGGCTTTTCCCTCATAAGGTTTAGCTCCCAGGTCTTTTGCATGCATTTAGGACATCTTAGTTCATAATTTGGTATCTTGATGGAATGAGCCCTAGGTAACATGACAAATGGGACCTAGGAGTACCCCTTGAGCTGTACTCTACCCAAAATAGGGGGGAGGACTTAGGTGCCCATACCCTAGTCCTGCCCTATTTTGGGGCAGCCCCAATCTTTGGGTGTTAGTTTATGACCATTATTTGGGTCCTTTGCTGACACGATAAGTTTGAATTACGAAAATCTTGGTGGGAGTGTTTGTAGTTGCATATAAAAGCATGTTTAGGCATTCATTTGTAAACTAGATTTCAATTAGATGATTACTAGAAAGCTATTATGTTCTCAAGGTGGTTAAAGGCTTTCATTATGTTGCAAAAGCAACCTTGTGTGGTTTGTGTGTTTGTATTTGTAGATTTGAGCATAAATTTCCTCATGGAATGAAGAGCATCTTCCTCCCATGAGAGATTCACTACAAGGTGACATCATATTGTGTTTTCATCATCATTTCCTTTGGTTTTTGCCTCTGCCTCATAGGGGCATGCACTCTCTATCTGACAATGGTGTTTAGAGACTTAAGTGTCCTCCAGGGCTTGACTAAGGCAAGCCTCTAAACACCACAACCCCCTCCCAAAGTCTTGTGATTATAGGTTATAGGTGTCACATTTGGGAAAAGTGAAGTTGTAGGAAGGATTAGTAGACATCAAAGATTCTAGATCTAAAGAGAAGTAGGACACCTGAGCATTTCTAGGACTTGGGCACTCATTCTAGTGTCCTTCGTAGCTAAATTTCCAGAAACAGGAGTTACAGTGTTGATCAGTGTCGAAAGGAGGTCAGGATCCCGCAAAGAAATGGGTACCTTGGACTTGGACATCCACTCCAGTGTCCCCAACTATTCCACCTTGGAACCCCAAAAAAAGGTACTTTGTGATTTGATATTTTACTTCTGTCTGCAAGAGCATTTTCTGTTATTCATCAGTTTATTGTCGTATTTACATAATTATGGTTTTAATGGTCAATTGAGCATAAGAGAAGAGAAATTGATAATTAATTCCCTAATCCAAGTTTCTCTACATCTCACAGTGATCTAGGGTATGATAGTGAATTACCACTTGACCCTAGATCCTTGAATGTAAAGTGGAAAGGCAGATTCAAACATCAAAACACTAAAACATTAACAAATCCAATTTTTCACTAAACAATCATTAATGAATACCAACATGAATTGATCTAGGTAAGTGTGAAATACCCCATTCATGAGACTCATAAATACTACAGAGGTGTTTGTCAAATTAAAGGGTACCACTATGAACTCATAGTGACCATAATGAGTCCTGAAGGCTATCTTATGAATATTTGCCTCTGTAATCCGTAGCTAATGGAAACCAAACTTCAAGGCAATCTTAGAGAACACTCTGGATCCCTACATCTGATCAAATAAGTCATTGATCCTAGGCAAAGGATATTTCTTCTTCATTGTCACCTTATTCAATTGCTTGTAATCCATGCATAAGTGAATGACCCATCCTTCTTCTTAATGAAGATGATCGGTGCACCCCAAGGTGAGACACTAGGCCAAATGTGACCCTTCACTAGAAACTCCTCTAGCTGAAGCTTGAGCTTTGTAAGCTCATGTGTAGTCATCATGTATGGTGCACAAGATGTTGGCTTAGCACCTAGTACAAGATCAATATGAAAATCTACCTCTCAATGAGGTGGCATCCCTGGAAGCTCTGGTGGAAACACATCTATGAACTCTCTAAGGATAGGATGGTCATCAAATGAAGTCCCTGACTCATCCTCTAATCTGTCACTAATGGTGATCACAAACATCTGGCATCCCTTCTGCATACAACACTTAAGTGGCATAGAAGAAATCATATGCAAGGCTATATACCTCTAAATGCCCACAATCTCTACTATTGTGTCATGGTCATTGAGATAATCTATCACCTTGTAGCGACCATCAAGCTTGCTTCTATGAGCCATAAGTTAATCCATACCTAACACCACACCATAGGATCCTAAAGGTATAACCCTAAGGTCTACAATCATAGTGAAGGCTCCAAGTGCTAACTCGCAATCCTAAACCACTAAGTCTACGACCATTGTGGCCTATGTGACTAACTCAACCTCCCACCTAATGTCCTGCCTAGAGGCTACCAGCCTGCAATGCTCCTCTAACAATGGAGATATAAAGGAGTCTAAAGCTCTGGAATCAAACAATATAGTAACAGGAATACCTCCAATCATACTTGGGGTCTCAATGATTGAGGCCTGATAGTCAGCCTAGTAGTTATCAGACACTGCAAACACAAGGCACTAGAATCTACTCATGTCACCTACACTCTACTCTAAACCTCCAATGTGTTTTCCTCCTCCTATTACATGCCCCTAGAGACACTCTCTAGCTAAGTAGTGCCACCACAAATGTAGCATGGCCCTCTCATCTGAATGTGCACCGATTGTGTCCAACTAGACTAATGAGCTCCTGGTCTACCTGAGCTACTCCGGGTGTCTCTAAAAGACTAATTTGATCATGCTGGTCCTGCAGCCTATGGCCAATGTCTTTGATCTCTATGAGGACCCTGAGATTGCCACTCTCTAGTGTGGCCACCCTCTTGTAATGCCCTACCATGCAACCATAGAGATAAGTTTAACTAAGCAATAAAAAGGTGAAATATTTAAAAAAAAATAGAAGTAATGATAACAAAGCATAACATAGTCTGATAGCAACAAGTTAAACTAACATCTCTAGGGATTACATAGCTGCATTATTAAAATTAAACAATATTCAACATACATAGTTCATTCAAATAACTCAAACTAACAACTTGATTTCATCATCAGATGCATACATCAACATCTTTGCAATAATGTTTACAAGTGTAGAATAGTTTATCTTACAAGAGGAATTACATAACTTCTATGATACAAAAGCTCCCTTTTTCTGGATATATCAATTTACATAATGATTTCCATTGATACAAAATATCTAGATACAAATAGCACAAATGTTTGTCTTCAAATATAGGTACAAACTGGAATCATGAGAGTTACATCTTCTTTTCACATGAGCCATGATGCCAAAAATCTAATGGAATAAAGCACAACCATCTGACCATGTGGAACCCTAAGGTCTACCCCCCTCCCATACTAGGATATAACAATGAGGTCCCATTACAATAGATAGTCAAGTAGATAGTAGTCTAAAAGGAACAAGGACTACACATGACCCAATACAACATAGGTAACTAACATAGTAACTTGACAACACTTCTAGAGGCAATCACATAACAAATGGGGAAAAATGATCAGGGAATGCTAGATTGTAGTAGGGATGAGTGTCATCGCATGATCCTAACATGGGTTACCTTGACAGTCTCTAGCTAGACGCCGGCCCCCATCCATGGGTTACCCTGACAGTCTCTCGCTAGGCGCCGGCCCCCATCTATGGTTACCCTGACAGTCTTTTACTAGACGCTAGTCCCATAGGGTGACACATGTAGAACCAACATTCCTTTCGTGAGGACAAGGAAGTTAATCTTTCCAACCAAGCCTTCTCATCCCATCCTTAGCCTGAACGAGCACTACAAGAATGGGTGAGGAATCTAATTATCTTAATTAGTGTGAAAACTACTCAACCCCTAGATTTATTATTATGTTATCGCTTGATTACAAAACTCCCAATGGGTTACCCTAGCTAGCCACTTTGGCACTGACCTCACATTGGAAGCCACTCCCTCTTCATTGCATCTAGATTCTCACAACCCATAACATAAAACAAGCATGAACTATCACATTTCTCATCATAATACATTTACAACACAAAATATACATTGTTTCACATCACATAGAGCAAGGCATTACTCATCTTGCATAATTACATGAATAGGTACGCTGAGAAATGCATTATCCATCTTGCATAGTCATTGTTATGACATGAATAAGAACCATATTTCAAGAAAGCATTTCATTCAACCCACAAGGTGCACACCTAATCAACCCCCACATAATCACACTCTCCTAGGTCAGAGGAAACAACTTCCCCAAATGACACAAACACTTGACACCATTACAACACCATGGTTTCACATCACAATCACTCTCAAATACACATCATAACTAAGATCCCTCAACAATACTTCAATAACAAACCACAAATGCAACATATGATATGATGCACTAATTACGGTCTTAAAGAATGTAACATTTATCTAGGCATAATCTATCATCTATCAATAATAAAGTGAATCTTTAAAAAATTGTAACTTCCTATCCACCAGTATTCCTTCTACCTAGCTTGTGCACCAAATATTTAAGAAATAGGAGGATCTAACTGACTATCTATCCATCTCTTTAGAAGAACACCCCTAATACAAGGATGTAGGATATCATCACAAACACTCCTAACAACAAAGTAATAAGGTTTAGAACCATCATAAATAAACCTCATCTAACGTAACAATATAACTTGAATAAATAATGTTCCTTAAATCTATACACTTTTGTAATTGAGAAACCCATTTATAATTGTAAAACATAAAACTAGGTTTATTGAATCACTCAACTCATTAAGATTAACCAAATGTAACATCCTGACTCTATAATTAACAATGATCATGAAGAAAAGAATATTAACTTATCTAAACAGGTAATTACACAATCAAAGTAATTCTAACCATTGGATTAATTGATTAATGATCATGTGCATTGCATAAATACCTTATGTATATGTATTCATAGCTTATAGATAACAATAGCTAATGGAAATCATCTTAATATTATAAAGGTCAACTATGTAATCACCTACTTAAATATATTGTATTAAGACGCATTAATGCCAAAATGATTGTAAGAACATACATTAAGGAACTTCTTATATTATTCATCGTCATCCTAAATGAGGTGCTATGATATACAACTTCCTAAGATCAACTATGTCCCACCATATAGATGTAGTATTATAACTCCTTGATATAAGTATTTATATCATATGTATTACAACTAAGAATGATACATTATTATGCATGCAATTAGAATCAAACGCAAGCTATTTAATGCTTAATCCATGCCTTGGGAGTAAATGATATAGATCCAATAAAATCTTCTAAGCATAATTCAACACCTATGATATTGCAATTATTAAGACAATTGTATCAATTTGATTAAAATAGATATTAGGGAAGGTTGATATGTTTCTAGTGTAATAAATCTACAATTCTATCTGACAAATCTAAGTTTTGAACATTTAAAAAAAATTGATTCACTTGACTAATTAAATAACAACATAACAATTTAATATTTATAATATGCCTGACAAATTAAGTTATGAATCTATACCAATTTTACTAATCTTTTCCTGATTGATAAACAATTAAATATCATGTAATAATTATACTCTATTAGTGACTTAATTACATTCTAGTGTCTAAAATTTATCTATATCCTAATGATTGAAATGATAATAAAAATTGGTATATCAATATTTATAATTTTAGATAGAATATCATATCTATGAATTTGTAAATTTATGGAACTTGCTAATAAATGAAATTTTATTAAAAGAACTCTCTAATAACAAAATTCTGATGGATGAAACTTTCTAATAAGCAAGATTTTCTAATAAATGAGATTTTCTACTAAAATAAATTTGTCAGATATCTGATTTATAGAGGGTCTCTAAAAATATCATTTCGTGGCATGAATTGGCTAAGGGATTCACAAGCTGGATTCATTGAAAAGTTTTTTAGAAACTTTCACACAAATATGATAGGTAGTTGGAAAGCAAAATTCACCACCAGAGATTTCATCCCAAGGAATGTTATGATTGCAGGAAACACACAAAATGGATTTGTTGATCTAGCTTTAGAAACTACCAGCAATGCAGAATACAATAGCACAAACAAGGCACGCGGACTATTTGGAGAATGCCTCAGATAAAAAGTCTCAAACAAAAAACATTAATTGCAGGATAAACATAAAACAGATTTGTTAAACAGGCCCCATGAAATAACTATTGAGTTATTAAGAAGCTTCGACCCAAATGAGTTGATTGCCACCTAAAAATGAAACCTATTACCAAGATTCAGGCCAGAGAAATTATTGTGAGAGATGTGAACTATTAAAGTATAATGTTGGCACGCGGCATGTCGATTAAGCAATATGCTCTTTAGTGTCTAATTTGGGTTAGTATAGAAGTGGCTAAAAGTCAATGGAAGAAGAGAAACAATAACACTGAATCCATTTCGAAGCCATTAAAGCTCAATAGACAGAGAAGGAAGCAGCATTCAAAGTGCCAGAGGCCGTAAATTCCAAGATTGAATGGATACAAATCTACCCAGATAAACTGTGCACAGGCGGCCCTCATGCGAGTGGGGGACAGCCGAGTGTAATGGGGTTTCATTTTTTATGAGTGTAATGAAATTACAATAAACAGATTTTACTTTTTGTGCTAGAAAACAAAGAACTGCTACAAATACCTCATTTTAAAAAGAAAATTTCCTCTACAGCCTTGGAATGACTCCTCGGAAGGTGATTCTTTTGTATTCTGTCACAGTCCCCTTCAGCTCACCTTAAATCTTGCGATTTGATATGCTCGCCTGAGTTGTTTTCTTTCAACCATTTTCACCGATTTTCCCAGAGCATCCGGCAGAGGCATAAGATGATTATCTGCATGAGGCCACTAGATTCCATCCAAGCCATCAACACATATAGGCATTTTTTTATGAAACAATCGATTCCCAGAATACTCTGTATTGCTTCAAATGCTTCGTATTTTTAGAATTGCTCTCTTCTGTATTCTGTGTGACTACTTTAAACTGGTTTGGTACCTTCATACATGAAATGTGTTCGTGTTTTGCAAGCCTGACCATTGTGATAAACTTAAACCATCGCCCATATCAAGACAGTCCAAAATCTCATCAAAATTAAAAGGAAAGGAAAGATTGTAGGATAGATGCATAATGGATTGTTGAAAAGGTTTTAGAAAATTTTCAAGCAGAAGCACTTGATAGGCATACTATGCAAGGTTTCTAAAAATATAAAGCATCTATCAATAGATCCAATTCCTCCATTAGTAAACCATCAAGATACTAGAGATGTCAATCATTCCTATGTGCATATTCTGAAGTGATCGAGAAGTGTAGGGGCATCTTGATCAAATGGCTGGAAGCCAACCAAAACGGTGAAGCTACCCAGTAGAAAATGCAAGAGCACCTCGGTGAAATGGTTCGATGCCTCAGAGATTTCATCTCATGGAATGCAATGATTGCACAGTATGCACAAAAAGATTTATTGGGATGGCTTTCTTAACCTCTGCCCGCGCCCCCCCTCAAAGGGAGCTTTGGAACACAAAGCTAAAAAGCTCTAGTAGACATGTATAAAAAAAAATGAAAATCTTGTATACATCATTCATTCTTTTTCGAAACCAGAGAACATGCAGAAAACAATAAACAAAATCATCTAAAATCATCCAATAACTAGCAGATCTAGATATTAAACTTGTGCAAGACAGAAAGAAAATTAAGGTAAAGAAGCATATCGTGCTAGAAGTTGCTTGAGTGGAATGAATATCATGGTTGACTCCTCCATTCCTGATCATTGCACCAAACAAAAGAGGACTAATCTTCACAACAAAACTCGAGCCTCTTTTCTTGCCATACTTATGAATATGCCCCCAACTACCATGCATCTGCGAGAATGGAAGCCTTTTAATATGGAGTCCCCGGTGAAAAGATTGAAGGCCTCCCCATATGGATCTAGAAAGAAAGAATAATAGTAAAAATGAGCTCCCCTCCCAATATCCCAAAACTTATCTATTTTAAGAGAGAGAAAATCCCCCAAAAACCTCTAGAAGATTCCTCACATAGAGGTCATAAATTCTGCCAGAAACACTATCTAACAATTTTTTATTTTTATCATTTACAACCAAACCATAATTACTTTCTGATTTTATTGCCACTAACTCAACAATAAATTATATTAATTTATTTACATTTATTATTATTATTATTATTATTATTAATTAAAATTATCGATTTAATTTCTATGTGAAAACAATATTTAATATTCCTCAAAATTAGCATTATTTATTCAACAAAATATTGAAGCAATAAACCAACAATAAACAATTCAAAACTACACACCAACATTCTCCAACAACAACATACCAAAGAATAACAGAGACTCACAGTCATGCACCAATCGACCAAACTGACAAAACACGGGATTGAGAACTCATCATCATCGAGAATGATGTCAACTAAGGGACCTCATGTTATCTCCATTCTATAACTTCCATTAGTATGAAGGCATGCTCAGACCTACCAATTCAGGTGGAGTCGATGCCTGGTATCTGCAACCTGCAGCAAACAAACATGTCAAATACAACCATATATCTAATCATCCAAACAATCACATAGTGACAAGGACTCCCAGCATAGTAGGGTACTCATTATGAGTAATACTACACCATCCCTTCATAAAACACATCACAGATATCCACATTAAGCAAGTTCATTAGTAACTAAACAACTAGATAACCCATAATCAGATAATCACATAAATCACGCAGTAAAACCAATCTACATAATCAATTAACCCATAACTGATCACAACATAAGCATAATGTACTAATGATAAAGTATCAACAGTGTCATCATAGTAAACATCAATGAATGTCATCAACTACATCATAACAATAAGCTTACCATCAACATGTCTATCATACCCTAAGTATATCGAGTATTTTACCTTCTTCTTCATGCTCCTTTAGCCCGACCACCTGCTCATCCAAGGTAAGAATAGAGGGACACTACACCTCTACTCTCTACTGGGATCTAGACCTCTGACCTTGTTGCTACTGTGGGGGACTAGGAGGTAAGGATGCAGCTCTAAAACCTCCCTTTTGAGGGAGTGGGGGTCTATAGGAACCATGATCCTATTGCTAGTTACGATTCTGAAACTATGCACGTGACTCATGGTTCCTCCCATAAATCTCCTCAGTAATATATGCCTTCTCGGCGGCTTCACTCATGTTCTGGGGATCGGCCATCCGAACTAGTTTTGCTATCTTGTCATTCAAGCCTCTAATAAACTTATTGACAATAAGTTTCTCATCTTTAAGGTACTCAACAGACTATGACAACTCTAAAAATCAGCTCTCATACTGAGCTACCATGGATCCTCGTTGTTGCAGGTCATGACTCATTGATGTAGCACTGACAATAGTGCTTCGATAGGTACCTAACTCTAAAGCACTCAAGAAAAGTACTCCATGATAGAGTATCCAAAGAAAGATGGTGCTTGTACTCCTCAGTGCACCACTAGGTGGATGCGAAGTCATGTAAAAGGTGAATGGCGACTTAGGCCTTTGTGTTGCTTCCATAAGGACACAACACAAAGTATCGATCCAAACTGTAGCACCCCTCCATTCTCACCTTGGATGTGCAGGTAGTTTGGCTAAGGAACCTAATGATGAGGATGGAACAAGAGCTTCTGTTAATACTTTTGGGAGTGTAGTGCCCCTCCATTCTCACCTTGGATGTATAGGTGAACTGGTCAAGGCGCATGAAGGTGAAAGTAAAATAACAGGAATATTCAAGGTAAGGTAAACAATTGATGTTGTACAATATAGATAGATGCTTCATTCATGTGTGGTTTCATATGATAGTTAATGTGTTTTATTGATAATCTCTATTGTGGCACTGATAATGCAGGCTTTGGTATTATTTTGCATTCCAATGATTAAGATGTCGATCTTACTACAATTGTTATATATTAGAATGGATCTCATGTGACTGATTCTGTTAGATTTAATTGTTATGATGGTACTTGTAACACTTATGATTTCATGCACCTGAATGTTAAGTGTAGAGTTATGTTCAGATTAAGAAATAGATTTGATTTGGTTATGATTATGTGTTGAGCTAATCTAGATTGATATGATGTGGAAGGGACGATGTCGTATCACTCACTTGTGAGCGCCCTGCGATGTTGTGATTCCTTTTTTTCCACCTAGTGCTAGCTTATATGCATCTATACATGCTTTACCATGACATATGTTGCAGGATGCAGGTACTAGGTATCGACTCCACCTGAATTAACAGGTCCGAGCGTGCCTTAAACCCAATGGATACGTTGTTTCGGAGATAACTTAAGGTCCCACATCCCAAGTCATTATCCTCAATCAGGATGCATGACATGTCTAGTCAACCTATCAGTTCTGTTAGTATGTCGGTCTTGCAATTGATTTATATTTGATGGAGCTTGTTGGATAAGTGCATTTTGGCCTGACTTGAGAACATGTTTGATTTGGTCTTTTTGAGAACAGGTTTGATTTGGGTTTTGATGGCTGTCCTACTCAGTGGGTTATGTTGTATGCCTATATTTCATTATATAGTCATACTAATATTTGACCCACTTTAATATTTAATAAGGTCATATAATATTCTTATTATTATTATTAATATTTAATAAGATTAAATTGGTAATTGATAATTACCTAGTTCAAATAATTATTTAAAGTTGTTTGAATATGAATTATTTTATTACTACTATTAAATTGATTTAATTAAGGGAAGGTCACTGAACGCTAGTAAACGCACTAACCAGACCCTAGAGTAGAGAGGAGACAGTCCTATCATCCAATTGACGAAGCCTAACAATTGGATCAAGAGTGTATTGATTCAGCATTACACTATGGTTACTAATGGATTTGTGATAATATGTTATTTATGATGGATATATTTTGGCTATATATTGTACTAACACTTCTTGTTGAGTGTACATGTAGAATTATTATGTCAATAGATGATGGTGGTCATTTAGCCACTTTATGTCTTTCTGTGTGATGTCTGACCTAGGCACGGGGCCCTAAGGTCTATTGGCCATGATGTTGAGAAATATTATTTTTAGTTTTATGTGATAAAATGATTATGTTCTTGTGTGCGATTTATCCTTGTAACTTTTAAAATAATTTTTAAGTGTTTTTAAGAGGTCTAAGTTGTATTTTATGTTTGGAAAATTGTCTTATGTCCAAAGTACATAGGTAAGACGTTTATTTTTGTCATTTATAATATTTTAAAAGGTTTTTAGACCCTTCTTTAAGCCCCACTTACAAAAGTGACGAAAATGGGGAGGTGGTTGGTTGAATTAGTTGGGTGGTTGAGTTAGTTGGGTGGTTGAGTTAGTTTTGGGTAGGAAGTTACTCTTTTCTTCTCTTTAAAAACTCTTCATGGAGTGGGGGTGACTTGCTCATTTTTATGATTTTCATTCAAGGATTCTACCATTAGTGGGATATTGCGATTGAGGTATCATGTTTTCTTTAGTAATTAAATATAAATATTATATGTTTTCTTTATTGATTAAATGTAAATTTTATATGTTTTTCTTTATTGATTAAATATAAATATTATATGTTTTTCTTTATTGGTTAAATGTAAATATTGTATGTTCTAAATATTATATGTATCCTTTATTTATTAAATGTAAAGGTTGTTTTTCTGAGGGTTGTTGGTTGTGAAATTGGAAAAATAAAACATTTCAATGTAAATCTTGAAAGAAGCATATTTGTTGCCTTATTTGCATGTCATAAACCTAGATCATCATAGCATAAGCAGATCTTGTGTAAGTAGAATTAATATTTCTAATAAGGTTATGGAAGTAATGTATAATAGTTGTAGAAACCATATTTTGTACTCTAGAATTGCTGATGTTTTCTAAGAAGGTTCCTTAAATTGTTGGGCCTTATTCATAAATTAAATAGAATGTTGTGAACCTCAGGATTTGATTAAGATAAGTATAGACCAAATTCCCTCTTAGGTTCTTCCCATCTTGTATTCTTATTTGGTTGACGATGCTTAGCTAAATGGAAGTATAGAATGTGGATGTTTTGTTACTAAGTAGGGAAAACATGGCTAATTAATAGTAGTAGCCTTTAGTGCTGAATATCATCATTAAGTTCATATGGTTAGTATTTTACATTTTATTAATTTCATTACCTCAGACCTCTTATTACCTCCTTATGCATAGTTAAACTTTGGTGCTCTCTTGAGAGATACCTTGGGCAATGTATAGTCATGAGACTTTAACTCTAGGAAATGTTGATAACCTTGTCCTGTTTTAAAAGGGAGTTATGTTTATATAGTTTAAGGAATAAATTCCTATCGATCATGATGTTATTAGAATTCTAGGTTTATTATTTTATGAGTAGGGGAATCAATCTTTTAATTGCGGGTTATTGTTACAAAAAAAAAAAAAATGAGGATAAGACTTTTGTAGTACCATCATAGTAATGTTATCATTAGAGGAAACATTCGTCAACTCTTTATTAGTGCATTATAGTATGCTGCAATTGTGGTTAAATACGAGTTCAAATTAATTATTCTACCTAACAAAAAAATTGTATTTAGGATTGAATAAGTGGTAATTCAAGTGTATTATGTTAAAGTTGTTTAGTATCTAATTTGGTTATAATTGTTCATCATTGCATTTGAAGATAGGATGTTGTATTGAGTTGGACTATGACTTATTCTTATTTTGATTTACTAGAATGGCATCCATACTAGAATTTAGCTAGTTGGGAACTCCTTGTGTAAGAAAAGTTTAATATGAGAACTTTAGTTATCATAAATATGGTAGGATGTAGGGTTTGGATCTTGAGGTTCTTAGTGAGTATCGCATCTTAGTTTAAAAGTGATATGCTTATCATGTTATTGAATTAAGAATAGAATAATTTGTGATCTCTTTTAGATAGTTTAGTTCTAAGCGTTGCTCATCAAGTGTCTTGTTGAGTAATGGTTATTGCTAACTTTTCCTAGTAGTGAATTAAATGTTGAGAATAAGTGCTAACTCTTTGTTATAAGTGTTTTGGACTTGGATGATTTGTTGGTTGCATTCATAATGAAGTCCACATTCATGGATCCCATTTGATATAATAAATTATGTTGTTGTTTATATCGTCTTGTTGCAAGGAATAGTAGAATAATTGAAGTGAATGTTGTATTGATTCATGGGCATCTTATGAGTATGGTAATGCTTTGAAGACCCATGGTTAGTATGTCATATTATATATTGCACTTAGGGTATGTTATTGGATTGGTCTATTTGAAGGAGTTGTGTTTTTAAGAGTAAATGTTAATGTGGGGATTGTTGTGTTTCAGTGGTGTCTAGTGAAAGTTTATTCCAGAGGGTAGTAGGGGTAGTTGTGGGTTGATCCTTGCATTGTTGCATTCTGGTTGAAGAATGAGCATGTTTTGGTTTTATGTGATGTTGACTTCCCCCTGCTCATGGCTTATATGATTTTCACGACTACTTAAGAAGGATAATGCCCTGCTCTAGATTACACTTGGTTATGGTTGAAATTTTGGGAGTAAGAGGACCCATGCCTTGCTTGGTGATTTATTATGCTATGATTGGTTGCAAGATGGTTGATGCCTTGCATTGTTATGTATATTTGTTTCTATGATGATAGTTGTTATGTTTGATGGATAGGGTTTCTAGGTGTAGGTAGGGGAGTGGCTTCTAATGTGGGGCCGGCGCCCAAAGTGGCTGTCAGGGTAACCCATTGGAAGTTGTTAATCCAGTGATAACTTAATAAATTTAGGGGGTTGGGTAGATTTCACACTAATCAAGATAATTGGATGCCTCACTCATGCCTGTAGTGCTCGTTCAGGCTAAGGATGAGATGAGAAGGCCTGGAATGGCAAGATCAACTACCTTGTCCTCATGAAAGGTATGTTGATTCCGCATGAGCGTTGTATGGGGGCTGGGGCCTAGGAAGGCTTACCAGGACAACCCATGACAAGCCATGTGATGACACTCCTCCCTACTGCAGCCTAGCATTCCCTAGTTGTACTCTCCCCATTTGTTAAGTGTTTGCCTCTAGAAATACTGTGGTGTTGATATTAACATGTGATGTGTTGTCTTATAGTTTACTGTCTACCTGACTGTCTGTCGTAGTGAGACGTTATGTTATCTCCTAGCTCGGGGGGTGGACCTCAGGGTTCCACATGGTCGGGTGGAAGAGCTTTTATCCATTGGTTTTCCCTTACCGTTGTTCGTGAGCGAGGGGGTTATATCTTGTGTATCAGGCATCAGATCTTGTACTAGTTAAGAAGGTAGTGATCTATATTCATGTACTTGTCTGGTGTACCAGTTGATTCATAATGTATGTATTCAAAAAGTGATAATGTAACAATGTAATGTTGTACTCATATGTGAGGAGAAATTGTAACTATGTACTAGATTCTGACGAATACTTATATGATGTTATGTAGATGTAAATGTTTATTGTTTTAGTGCATTAGGCTTGCAATGAGTTACTGATGTTAATTCATGATGTGTGTTAGATTATGTTAATTGTTTTGTCAAGTAATGCAACCATGAAATCTTAGATGACAAGTCGTTAGTTCAAATGATGTGTATAGATGTGTTAACATTACTTTGTTATCTTATTCATATAAAAAAAAAATTATTGTCCTGCTTTGCATACCATAGATATGTTGTTCTCTAAGGTGTTCATGGCGGGGTATTACATCCGGTATTAGAGCCATGTTGCAGCACTGGGATCTCTAGTTAATGTTGTTGCCCATGTCTAGTTATAGTAACTTCTCTTATGCATGTATAGGTTCAGATTAATTAGCTAAGTTGGCATGTAAATTTCTTTTGTTTGACTAAAGGTGCATTAGGATAAGATGTTATTTTGTGTAGCTAGGTATTTAATCTATGTATTTAGAAGTAAATGTATGTGATTAAGTTTTGTATTACATAATGTGATATGTTTTATTGGAAAGGGCTATTTTTGTGGAATAAATAAGATGATAGTGCATAGAACTAGGTATCTTCTCTAGAAAATTACGATGACTATATTTGTTGTTTGAAAATCTTGTTTGCAAGGTGTAGCTGAAAACCCATGAGGTAATGTCCTTCTCTTTTCTTACTATTGTATAAATAGAAAAGATTTATGCATTGGATGTCTTGCATGTTGAAAATATGTGAATCCTTTGGTTCTGTGAGAATTCAAATAGCTTGTGATGAAGTAAGAGTTGTTGTGTTTAGGAAAGACCTACATGAAGTGGTAAGAGTTAAGTAGAGGATCATTATTGTTATTTTGTGAATATGGAACTTGTGTATAATTTGTTAAGTGGAATTGTTAAGTAATCGTGATGATCATGACAGTGACTTTTACCATTAGGTGGTATATGGAAAAGATGATTTTAAAAAAAAGGGGTTATGGATAATATGAAATGATATGATCTTATAAAGGGAATCACAGTGGTTATGGAAATAAATGTACTTTTGGTATGTGATCCTTGGTAGTAATGAAAATTGTGTATGTAAATGCAAATCTTCCCCCCTGTAAATGTGAGGAACCAGTAACTGTGCATTGGTTGAGTGTTGTGAATACCTCGTACATGCTTTGTGTGCCCATAAGATGGTGATACTGGGTACCCATCCATTGGGAATGAGTGTATTTTGGTGTGGCTTTAACCATACCACAACGTGTGTTTGTATGTTTGTTACCTAATTGAGGGCCAACCCTTGTGTGGTTGAAAATATATATATAAAAGAGTAGCCAAAAGTTAGATTCATAGATTCTCTTCTTTTGGTTCTCTAGTCCCTCAGTCTGTGAAGGGGTAGTAGCAGCCACAAAGTTCCTTGGGCGGAGTGAATAGCGTACGCTTATGACGGCGCAGAGTGGTCCCTCGCTCAACCGATCCTAAGGAAACGTACTCACTACTTCCCCTTATGATGGATCAGGGTACTTGATTCATATGTGTTAGCCTAAACTCCACAGTTTCTAAGCATTTGGATGGTATTTCTTGGATGATCATTTACCTTGTCTTCACGAAAGGTATGATATGCCACATGAGTCGTCACTTGGGGGCCGGGGTCTAGGACCTACGTGGGTAACCCAAGTGAGACCATGTGCCCCATGTATATTTTGAGGTCTAGCATGTGGAGGGAGATTTGTTACCCATGCTGAGATGATTCCGTATCTGTACATGTTCCGACATGATAGGTACGATGCCACACCCCCACTGATGTTCCGACACAGTGCTGGTGATGATGCCGTGTTGCTGTTGGTAGCGAGCTAGGCTCGAGGACACGATGCCATGTGCATAGACACGTGAAGGTGCCCTATGAGATTGTGTTATAGCCTACTTGTGTGATGAGCGTAATGGGGCCTCACACACTTGTAGAGGGATACTCATGTTTGCTTTCGACAGTGTTGGGTCGGTTAGCATATGAGTAGGTCCTAGCCATGTATACCTCTGGCTACGGTGAGTACCTGCGTGTGCCTTCTCCACGAGGTATCACTATGCGGGGTGTGTTTTGCGCGTGCCTACTTCCGCGGAGCCACAGACACACTGCCATGCGACATACGGCCAGTACGTGCCTTCTCCGGCTGGCATATGACCATGCCGCGCTGAGACGCGATGCGGGATGTGGCCGAGGTGCACGTTCCATGTGGGCAGCCAAGGAGTGTGTGCGCCACTTGGTTAGTCCATGCCGCGTGACGACGCGATGTAGGGTGTAGCCGAGGAGTACACCTTGAGCCATGTGGATGGCGTGCTCACTCCGCACCACATGAGGGCTACTGCTATAGCCTGATGTTGTTCCCTCCTTCCTCGTTTGGTGGCTAGTATCTAGTCACATAGTGTTGTACAGTGTACTTTCGAAGATTGAATATTTTCTTTATGGTTATTGATGATTTCCTATTGATTGTGAAGGCTGGCACTTTGCTTCTTTTTGATTGTGATGGTTTAGCCACACCTTGTGATCCTATTTGGCTGTAACCCTTGTGGTTACATTTGATTAATATTAAAATTGCGCGCATTTTTCTACTTTATTGTTGAAATTGAATTTTTATTTGATCTTTCTTATAACATTGGTGGCTAAACTAGTTTTTTTTCCTTATTGTTTTCGATGTCGGCCATGTGTCGTATTGTGATTCCTCTCCAAGGACATATGAGGTGGACTTGGTGAGTGTATACGAGGAAGCAGACGCAGGGAACCTTAAGGATGGGGGTATGTGAGGCTGTTACATAGCTAGGACCCACTACCCACCTATGTGTGATGACTATCTCTTGGAGGCTAACTACCTTATACAACAAGAGATAGGTCATTGTGGTCTTGTTTGGATGGTCTCACCATGTGTGTGTGGCCTAACACCATCAAGCCACTACGTGTGAGGTATAGATTATGTGAGATGGATTTTGGCTCTTGGCTCATGGATTATGTATCATGGATTAGTATGTTTCTTCCTGGTGTCTAGATGGACCCCTATGTAGCCTTGTGATGTGATTCCCGGTGATGTGAATTGTGTGTATGTGAAGAATGTATGTGAAATTGTGAATATAGTACTTATAAAATAATGAATTGTGTTTACATGCTTCTAAAAGGTGTAAAATCATGATCTTAGTTGAATATGTTATGAGAATTATTGTTGTAAAATGAATAAAGAGGAATGTCTTGTTTATAAATGATGGATATTTAGGGTGCTTTGTGGGTCTAATTATGTTGTGATTTATGGAAATGTAGCACTTTGATGTATTGATTTCCTAATAGTGTATTGGAAAGAGAATTGTAATTTAAGGGTAAAGAAAATGATATGGTAATGCATTTGAAATTGAATACCTTATATGTTTCTGATATGAGAAATTCTGCTAGTTAGGATTAAGTGGGTGCAATGTTTTCTTTGTTTCAAAAGAAACTGAAGGATTTTGAGTGGTTTAGGTACTATGGAATCATTTTTTGAAATGCAAGGCTTGATTGTGTTATTATTGTAACATTAAAGACTAAAAAGATAGGTCTGAAATGGACCATATAAGTATATGTTCTTTCAAGATAAATTATTTTCATAAGAAAACTAGTGTATATTATTTTGATATAAGGAATCAATTCTGAAGTTGGTACTAATGTGTTATGTTTCCACCCTAGTTTGCGACTTCCAGGAGTAAGTCAAGTTTTAGGGGGGAAGGATGTAGCACCCCTACATTCTCACCTTGGATGTGCAGGTAGTTTGGCTAAGGAACCTGATGATGAGGATGGAACAAGAGCTTCTGTTAATACTTTTGGGAGTGTAGTGCCCCTCCATTCTCACCTTGGATGTATAGGTGAACTGGTCAAGGCGCATGAAGGTGAAAGTAAAATAATAGGAATATTCAAGGTAAGGTAAACAATTGATGTTGTACAATATAGATAGATGCTTCATTCATGTGTGGTTTCATATGATAGTTAATGTGTTTTATTGATAATCTCTATTGTGGCACTGATAATGCAGGCTTTGGTATTGTTTTGCATTCCAATGATTAAGATGTCGATCTTACTACAATTGTTATATATTAGAATGGATCTCATGTGACTGATTCTGTTAGATTTAATTGTTATGATGGTACTTGTAACACTTATGATTTCATGCACCTGAATGTTAAGTGTAGAGTTATGTTCAGATTAAGAAATAGATTTGATTTGGTTATGATTATGTGTTGAGCTAATCTAGATTGATATGACGTGGAAGGGACGATGTCGCATCACTCACTTGTGAGCGCCCTGCGATGTTGTGATTCTTTTTTTTCCACCTAGTGCTAGCTTATATGCATCTATACATGCTTGACCATGACATTTGTTGCAGGATGCAGGTACTAGGCATCGACTCCACCTAAATTAACAGGTCCGAGCATGCCTTAAACCCAATGGATACGTTGTTTCGGAGATAACTTAAGGTCCCACATCCCAAGTCATTATCCTCAATCAGGATGCATGACATGTCTAGTCAACCTATCAGTTCTGTTAGTATGTCGGTCTTGCAATTGATTTATATTTGATGGAACTTGTTGGATAAGTGCATTTTGGCCTGACTTGAGAACATGTTTGATTTGGTCTTTTTGAGAACAGGTTTGATTTGGGTTTTGACGGCTGTCCTACTCAGTGGGTTATGTTGTATGCCTATATTTCATTATATAGTCATACTAATATTTGACCCACTTTAATATTTAATAAGGTCATATAATATTATTATTATTATTATTAATATTTAATAAGATTAAATTGGTAATTGATAATTACCTAGTTCAAATAATTATTTAAAGTTGTTTGAATATGAATTATTTTATTACTACTATTAAATTGATTTAATTAAGGGAAGGTCACTGAACGCTAGTAAACGCACTAACTAGACCCTAGAGTAGAGAGGAGACAGTCCTATCATCCAATTGACGAAGCCTAACAATTGGATCAAGAGTGTATTGATTCAGCATTACACTATGGTTACTAATGGATTTGTGATAATATGTTATTTATGATGGATATATTTTGGCTATATATTGTACTAACACTTCTTGTTGAGTGTACATGTAGAATTATTATGTCAATAGATGATGGTGGTCATTTAGCCACTTTATGTCTTTCTGTGTGATGTCTGACCTAGGCACGGGGCCCTAAGGTCTATTGGCCATGATGTTGAGAAATATTATTTTTAGTTTTATGTGATAAAATGATTATGTTCTTGTGTGGGATTTATCCTTGTAACTTTTAAAATAATTTTTAAGTGTTTTTAAGAGGTCTAAGTTGTATTTATGTTTGGAAAATTGTCTTATGTCCAAAGTACATAGGTAAGAAGTTTATTTTTGTCATTTATAATATTTTAAAAGGTTTTTAGACCCTTCTTTAAGCCCCACTTACAAAAGTGACGAAAATGGGGAGGTGGTTGGTTGAATTAGTTGGGTGGTTGAATTAGTTGGGTGGTTGAGTTAGTTGGGTGGTTGAGTTAGTTTTGGGTAGGAAGTTACTCTTTTCTTCTCTTTAAAAACTCTTCATGGAGTGGGGGTGACTTGCTCATTTTTATGATTTTCATTCAAGGATTCTACCATTAGTGGGATATTGCGATTGAGGTATCATGTTTTCTTTAGTAATTAAATATAAATATTACATGTTTTCTTTATTGATTAAATGTAAATTTTATATGTTTTTCTTTATTGATTAAATATAAATATTATATGTTTTTCTTTATTGGTTAAATGTAAATATTGTATGTTCTAAATATTATATGTATCCTTTATTTATTAAATGTAAAGGTTGTTTTTCTGAGGGTTGTTGGTTGTGAAATTGGAAAAATAAAACATTTCAATGTAAATCTTGAAAGAAGCATATTTGTTGCCTTATTTGCATGTCATAAACCTAGATCATCATAGCATAAGTAGATCTCGTGTAAGTAGAATTAATATTTCTAATAAGGTTATGGAAGTAATGTATAATAGTTGTAGAAACCATATTTTGTACTCTAGAATTGCTGATGTTTTCTAAGAAGGTTCCTTAAATTGTTGGGCCTTATTCGTAAATTAAATAGAATGTTGTGAACCTCAGGTTTTGATTAAGATAAGTATAGACCAAATTCCCTCTTAGGTTCTTCCCATCTTGTATTCTTATTTGGTTGACGATGCTTAGCTAAATGGAAGTATAGAATGTGGATGTTTTGTTACTAAGTAGGGAAAACATGGCTAATTAATAGTAGTAGCCTTTAGTGCTGAATATCATCATTAAGTTCATATGGTTAGTATTTTACATTTTATTATTTTCATTACCTCAGACATCTTATTACCTCCTTATGCATAGTTAAACTTTGGTGCTCTCTTGAGAGATACCTTGGGCAATGTATAGTCATGAGACTTTAACTCTAGGAAATGTTGATAACCTTGTCCTATTTTAAAAGGGAGTTATGTTTATATAGTTTAAGGAATAAATTCCTATCGATCATGATGTTATTAGAATTCTGGGTTTATTATTTTATGAGTAGGGGAATCAATCTTTTAATTGCGGGTTATTGTTACAAAAAAAAAATGAGGATAAGACTTTTGTAGTACCATCATAGTAATGTTATCATTAGAGGAAACATTTGTCAACTCTTTATTAGTGCATTATAGTATGCTGCAATTGTGGTTAAATACGAGTTCAAATTAATTATTCTACCTAACAAAAAAATTGTATTTAGGATTGAATAAGTGGTAATTCAAGTGTATTATGTTAAAGTTGTTTAGTATCTAATTTGGTTATAATTGTTCTTCATTGCATTTGAAGATAGGATGTTGTATTGAGTTGGACTATGACTTATTCTTATTTTGATTTACTAGAATGGCATCCATACTAGAATTTAGCTAGTTGGGAACTCCTTGTGTAAGAAAAGTTTAATATGAGAACTTTAGTTATCATAAATATGGTAGGATGTAGGGTTTGGATCTTGAGGTTCTTAGTGAGTATCGCATCTTAGTTTAAAAGTGATATGCTTATCATGTTATTGAATTAAGAATAGAATCATTTGTGATCTCTTTTAGATAGTTTAGTTCTAAGCGTTGCTCATCAAGTGTCTTGTTGAGTAATGGTTATTGCTAACATTTCCTAGTAGTGAATTAAATGTTGAGAATAAGTGCTAACTCTTTGTTATAAGTGTTTTGGACTTGGATGAGTTGTTGGTTGCATTCATAATGAAGTCCACATTCATGGATCCCATTTGATATAATAAATTATGCTGTTGTTTATATCGTCTTGTTGCAAGGAATAGTAGAATAATTGAAGTGAATGTTGTATTGATTCATGGGCATCTTATGAGTATGGTACTGCTTTG
Source organism: Cunninghamia lanceolata (assembly GCA_027924645.1). Lineage (NCBI taxonomy): Eukaryota > Viridiplantae > Streptophyta > Pinopsida > Cupressales > Cupressaceae > Cunninghamia > Cunninghamia lanceolata. Next base: position 3,929,539 of record BSBN01001020.1, on the reverse strand, counting down.
AAGACCCATGGTTAGTATGTCATATTATATATTGCACTTAGGGTATGTTATTGGATTGGTCTATTTGAAGGAGTTGTGTTTTTAAGAGTAAATGTTAATGTGGGGATTGTTGTGTTTCAGTGGTGTCTAGTGAAAGTTTATTCCAGAGGGCAGTAGGGGTAGTTGTGGGTTGATCCTTGCATTGTTGCATTCTGGTTGAAGAATGAGCATGTTTTGGTTTTATGTGATGTTGACTTCCCCCTACTCATGGCTTATATGATTTTCACGACTATTTAAGAAGGATAATGCCCTGCTCTAGATTACACTTGGTTATGGTTGAAATTTTGGGAGCAAGAGGACCCATGCCTTGCTCTGGTGATTTATTACGCTATGATTGGTTGCAAGATGGTTGATGCCTTGCATTGTTATGTATATTTGTTTCTATGATGATAGTTGTTATGTTTAATGGATAGGGTTTCTAGGTGCAGGTAGGGGAGTGGCTTCCAATGTGGGGCCGGCGCCCAAAGTGGCTGTCAGGGTAACCCATTGGAAGTTGTTAATCCAGTGATAACTTAATAAATTTAGGGGGTTGGGTAGATTTCACACTAATCAAGATAATTGGATGCCTCACTCATGCCTGTAGTGCTCGTTCAGGCTAAGGATGAGATGAGAAGGCCTAGAATGGCAAGATCAACTACCTTGTCCTCATGAAAGGTATGTTGATTCTGCATGAGCATTGTATGGGGGCTGGGGCCTAGGAAGGCTTACCAGGATAACCCATGACAAGCCATGTGATGACACTCCTTCCTATTGTAGCCTAGCATTCCCTAGTTGTACTCTCCCCATTTGTTAAGTGTTTACCTCTAGAAATACTGTGGTGTTGATATTAACATGTGATGTGTTGTCTTATAGTTTACTGTCTACCTGACTGTCTGTCGTAGTGAGACGTTATGTTATCTCCTAGCTCGGGGGGTGGACCTCAGGGTTCCACATGGTCGGGTGGAAGAGCTTTTATCCATTGGTTTTCCCTTACCGTTGTTCGTGAGCGAGGGGGTTATATCTTGTGTATCAGGCATCAGATCTTGTACTAGTTAAGAAGGTAGTGATCTATATTCATGTACTTGTCTGGTGTACCAGTTGATTCATAATGTATGTATTCAAAAAGTGATAATGTAACAATGTAATGTTGTACTCATATGTGAGGAGAAATTGTAACTATGTACTAGATTCTGACGAATACTTATATGATGTTATGTAGATGTAAATGTTTATTGTTTTAGTGCATTAGGCTTACAATGAGTTACTGATGTTAATTCATGATGTGTGTTAGATTATGTTAATTGTTTTGTTAAGTAATGCAACCATGAAATCTTAGAGGACAAGTCGTTAGTTCAAATGATGTGTATAGATGTGTTAACATTACTTTGTTATCTTATTCATATAAAAAAAAATTATTATCCTACTTTGCATAGCATAGATATGTTGTTCTCTAAGGTGTTCATGGCGGGGCATTACACAAACTAAGGAGCCAAACCTCAACCTCAACCCCCTTAGTAGCTCCAACAAAAGTAGGAGGATGTAGATGAAGCAAATCCCTAATATGATCTCCAGGGTTGTGAGAGCCCTAAACCAGACCCTCTACCTCTAGCTGCTAGTTGAATCCCAAGGGATCATAGTGAACTAAATCCATGACAATCTTCTCCTCGTGATCCTCTTGATGTGGTGGAGGACTCCCTCTTTATTCTCTCTAAACCGATGCATGCTCCTCAACTAATGTCAATGGTAACTCCACTTGTGGTCCTCCCACAACGGGTGGTAGTCTCTCCAAAACAGCTTGAAGTGCCTATAATATCTAAGGCCCTATGTTAGGAATTACCTTTTGGTTTTGACCTCTTGATGGTGATGCAGAATGAGTGGCTCTAGACTGAGCCTCACTAGAATCATTGACATGTGAGCCTCCTTTCCTAGTTCTAGGTTGTATCCTCCATGAACAAGGCACCTTAATTAAAATCAACTTGAAAAAAAAAAAATGTGCCCTTATGCCCAATGTTTAAACTTGGGCTCTGATACCAAATGTCATACCCACATTTGACATGTGGTCATGAAACATGAAATATAAAAAAAATTCCACATGACTCTAAAACCCCCTCATGCACAACATGCACGCTCAGCAACATATGCATGTAACGTGGTTGTATTCGTAACTCACGTTAGGCGTGTCGCACAAAGATGAGGAAGTCAAACATGATGTGGGATGATGCAAAATTCCTTTCACAATTGTTTTGATGATGATAGAAACTAAGCGGGTGTGCATCACAACAAGCATCGCTAGAGGGGTAGTCTCCATTAAGGAACCATCCCTAGGTTTTTCTAGGTGAAGGTGAAAATTAGTTTCGACCTAAGTCAAAACCCTAACCCTAGAATAATCTATCAATTTTAAATAGATCTAAATTGTAGAAAAGTAAAGGAACTAAAGATAGATAAATCTATTTTAACAATCATAATTTAACTATGAAAATAAAAAAAACTTAAAGCCTTTTTAAAACATTAAACTACAATAAATTAAAAATGGGGAAGCTTAAACAACTATATAAATTAATTAATTTAATCATCTCAATAATAATTTCCATAAAAGACCCAACATTCTAATGTTGGGTCTCCAAAAATTTTGCCAACATAATATCTCTCAAGGAATAAATTTGCAAATAAATTCGACAGCATAACGCCACTTAAGGAACTATGTAAAAATTAAATTAAATTAAAATTAAATATAAATAAAGCAACATCACTATAGGACTATGACAATAAATTAAATCTAACCATAAAGTGAGTTTAGGGAAAGTAACAAAGTCTAAAGTTTGATTAAAAGTACCCTAATAATTAGGGCAACACAACTAGCCCTAATCTAGGTTTATAAAAGCATGTCAAAGTCTCATTTGTCACTCACAACTTAATTTGTTTGGCAGGTTTGGAGAAAAAGGAGGAAAGAGAAATATCTTCCCCCAAGGAAAGATTATTTCTCCAAAGTCAAGTTTGCTAAAGTCTTAGTTTTCAAAAGTTTATAATTGCTATAGTTTTGTTTTCCATTTTTTTTTGTTTTCAAGTATTAGTTTAAAGTTTCCAAATAAGTTTTGCCTCCAAGAATTTTGAATAATTGTTTAGAAGAGATAGAAAATAATTTAAAATAGGAAACATTATGCAAGGCAACAGTTTAAATGTTCTAACAATGGTTACAAGCATTTTCCTTGTTCTTCATAGTTTTGAAATACAAGCAATAGGTAGGTTAACATATATTTTTATTTATTTATTAATATGCTATGTTTCTTTTTTCTATACAAGTTAAAAAGGTTCTTAAAAAATACACAATGATATATATATATATATATATATATATATATATATACTAATAAAATAAAATAACCAGAGAAGACTCTCTGTATATATACATGACTATGTATATACAGAGAGCTCTGTATATACATAGTGTTGTGTATATATAGAGAGTGAATATATATATATATATATAAGAAACCACAAATATTAATAGTAAGGCACAGAGACTCTGTGGAGGGTCAATATATAGGCGGCCGAAATAATAGTGAAGGCGCTGAAATAAAAACAAGGCATAGAAGGGTTTCAAGTCTCATGTCTCAAGTGAAGAAGGATGTTTGGTGAAGACCTCCAAGAGCGAACTCTAAGTTCCTTGCACAAATCTTCATGTCCAAGACTAAGCTCTTTCCCAAAATCAATAACCCAAGCCAAAAACAAAGAACCCTTCTCACCATAACAAGAGGGAGATAAATAGGGTTTCAAAAACCATCCCCATGAATGAGGAAGTGACACTTGTCACCTTCACATTCACTCTCACAAGTACCACTCCCTATATGTGCGCTCGCACATGTGTGAGATAATGAGGAGTAGGGAGGTGACTAATGTAGAAGCATCCGGAAGAATTCAGAATCATTGAGACAGTTGATAGAAGCTTGAATATGCAGAAAAAGTAACCTTGGAGAATTTTAGATTTTGAGTATGAGAGGTTGTGGATCTGGACTTAGTATCTAGACATGGGCAATTACAACATATCAAGAATTCAGATTGCTTGGCTTTGATTCCAGAAAGTTATTGTTGTTTGAAGATTGATTGTTCTGATAGAATAGAGCCGACTGTGTTTAGTGAAGTGGAATCATCTTGCGGATCATTTCCGTGACTTGCAAAGAGAAAAGAAGAATTGGGTGATGAAGTTTAAGGACCTAGCTAACCTTCAATGAGGTCTACGTGAAGTTTTATGCATTTGTGGAGTAGTGGCTTAGGGTTAGGCCCGACCTATTTTGTGTACACGTTACATAAGCTAGCCGTTGCAATTAGGCTGACCTAGTGCTGATTTGTAAGCTTGCGGATGATATAAATAAGAGATAAAGGATTATTTCTAAGCAATGATCAATGGCATGAAGACATGAAGTGAGATCTGAAGATGTTTTGATCCAGAGGAGTAGCAGAATAGAGTAGAAGATAGTGTAGGAAGCAGAATGAGTTTCTAAGTAGAGAATTGAGTTGTAGAAGAAAGAAACCATGAAATAATATTGTTGTATGAGTCATTTGTAATCCATGGGCTATGGCCTAACATCTGTAAAGCCCTTGAGGCATGTGTAATTTGATTTGAAGTATAACATATGAAGAATGAGCTTTAAAGGCTAGGTTTTTCCCTATTAGGGTTTTCCCATGATACAACTTGTGTTATGTGTTCATATCATTTATCTTTCTGTTGATTAACTATTATCTTCTATTGCATATCTATTATGATCATGGTGTTGTTGGGATAAGGCTGCAAGGTTGGATAGTCCCTAATTGGACCCTCCTACCTTGACTGCATCAAGTGGTATCAAAGCTGGTTTCAAATCTACTAGGTTGGTTGCGAATCAATTAGAAGGTGGCGAATCTGTTGGAATGAAGTGCAAAACTCTAAAGCATACAAAAATAATCACAGAAGAAAGATCAATGCAAGTGATATTTGGTAAGCTTTTCAAAATAAGTTTTTTATTTTATTTGTTTCAGATGGGGAAGATCAGAAAGAGGATGAAGAAAGAAAATGAAACCCTAAAATGTGAAAGGGATATTTTGGAAAAGGAATTGTGTGAAATCAAGAAATGTAATGCAAAATTGTTGGAGAAGATGAAAGATCTAGGAATAGACAAGTTTGATGCCCTTGAAGAAGAACTGGAAGATGTAAGAAGTAGAAATGAAGACCTAGAAGTAGAGCTAAAACTATTTGAAGATGTTGAAAAGAAATTTACATAATTGGAAGAAGGATTCAAGTTGTTTGGAAAGGTGGAAGAAAGGAACAGAGATCTAAAAGAAAGTTTGGAAGAATTGAAGAAATAAAATAGTTTGCAAAAGAATTAAATATCAGATTTAAAAGAACAAGTTAATCAGTTAGAGCAGTCACTTGTAGTATGTAGGAAAGAGAATGAAAATTGGAGATCTAAGCTCGTATTGTGTGATGTTTCTTGTGATACTAATGACTTGTGTGATGTAGCAGAAGTTTCTTTAGGAAGTGATGATGAAGATGACAGTGTGACTAAGCTTGGAGTGGTTGGTGATGGTATTGGTCTCAAAATCATGAAAATAATGTGATATGAAGGACAAGGATTGGGAAAGCAGCAGCAAAGAATTATAGAACCTATTGAACCAGTGATCAGATCAAGGAGTGAAGGGATTGGATATGACAGAGCTAAGGAGGTTATGAAAAAATTTAAATCAAATCAAAGCAGAAAAGGTATGTTTTGTTCACATTGTAATAGGCATGGACATGAAGAGGAAACTTGTTGGGATATACACCCTTGTAAGTTATGTGGATTGAGGAACCATTCTGAAAAGTTGTGTTGGAATAAGTTAAAGAGAAGAAAGCCTATGCAAGTTGTATACAGAAGAACTATGGGTGGATAGATGGATAGGAATGGAGAAATGTTACTGGTATGTTTAGAGGAAGATATATACTGAAGTGTTCATATGTTAGATTAGGATGCAAAGAAAGAAGACCTTATGTGGAGCAGAACAAGGAAAGAAATTCAAACTATAGAGGGAGAAGTGACATGAATCATAATTCTTATCATCGTGCAAGAGGATTTGCAAGAAGAAGAACTTGTTTTCAAGTTTGGAGAAGAAAAGAATCAAGCAAGGAAAGTCAACAAGAACCTGTAACTAAAGAAGCTGATAAAGGAGAAATAATAAGTAGTTCAGAGATAGTTTGTGCAGATGTTGAAAAGCTTATTGATAAAGAAATGATTTGTGCAGAAGAAGAAGAGTTGATTGAATCACTAAGTTTGATAGAGGAACTAGAAGAAAGTGATGTAGAGATAGTTTATGCAGAAGTAGAAGGAGAACCTTTTGAATCATTGAGTTTAATAGAGAAACTGGAAGATTTGTGTTATAGAGTCGAGAAAGTGAAGCAAGAGAGAGTTTGTGTAAAATCATCTGATAAGCAGTGCAAGATAAAGTTGTGTGAACAAATGTGAAGCATGGAAGATCATGTAGTAGAGAAAGAGGGAATGACAAGATATTCTACTAGAGGAGAAATTTTGTGTACCAGAGTAAAGCAATTGTGGATAAAGAAATAGAGAAAAGTATTGAAGTAGTATATGCAGAGCAGAAAATGTAAGATTCTGAGGTGTGTGAGAGAAATTGTATCTAAGATCAAGACTGGAGAGTGTTGCAGAGAAGTTCAGGAAGTGTATTGGTTGGATCAGAAAGTAACTTGATTGTTCTAGAGGATGCATGAATGAATTTGATTGAAATAGACATTGATCTTGAGGCAACTTGTGGAGAAGACTTGCTTAGACTATCGATCATTGAGGCAGTGCAAGGCTTGTAGGTAGACCACCGAACCTTTACCTTGATAAGATGATAAACTTGAGGCAGTTTTGCAGGGCAGACTTGGACAGACCACTGAACTTGAGGTAGTTGCAAGTACCTAAAAATAGATCACCGAATCTTAAATCTAACTTAATGCAAACCTAACTGAAGGGGCTCACTTCTCAAATAACCCCAAGGGTCTGATGTAGAAGCATCTAGAAGAATTTAGAATCATTGATACAATTGACAGAAGCTTGAATATGCAGAAAAAGTAACCTTGGAGAATTCTAGATTTTGAGTATAAGAGGTTGCAGATCTGGACTTAGCATCTAGACATGGGAAATTACAATATATCAAGAATTTAGATTGCTTGGCTTTGATTTCAGAAAGTTATCGCTGTTTAAAGATTGACTATTCTGACAGAATAGAGCCGATTGTGTTTAGTGAAGTGGAATCAGCTTGCGGATAATTTTCGTGACTTGTGGAGCAAAAGGAAGAATTAGGTGATGAATTTTAAGGACCTGATCGACCTTTAGTGAGGTTCACGTGAATTTTTATGCATTTATGGAGCAGTGCCTTAGGTTTAGGCCTGACCTATTTTGTGTACACAATACATAAGCTACTCGTTGCAATTAGGCCGACCTGGTGCTGATTTGTAAGCTTGCGGATGATATAAATAAGAGATAAATGGTTATTTCTAAGTAGTGATCAATAACACAAAGACATGAAGTGAGATCGGAAGATGTTTTGATCCAGAGGAGTGGTAGAACAGAGTAGAAGGTAGAGCAGGAAGCAAAATGAGTTGTTGAGTAGAGAATTAAGTTGTAGAAGAAAGAAATCATGAAATAATATTGTTGTATGAGTCCTTTGTAATCCATGGGCTATGGCCTAACATCTATAAAGCCCTTGAGGCATGTGTAATTCAATTTGAAGTATAATATATGAAGAATGAGCTTTAAAGGCTGGGTTTTTCACTATTAGGGTTTTCCTAGGATACATCTTGTGTTATGTGTTCATGAATATCATTTATCTTTCTGTTGATTAACTGTTAGCTTCCATTGCATATCTATTATGATCATGGTGTTGTTTGGATAAGGCTACAAGGTTGGACAGTCCCTAACTAGACCCTCCTACCTTGACTGCATCAGTGACACTTGTCACCTTCTCCTTCCTCCTCAAGAGCACACCTCCCCACCCACCTCTTCACACATGTGTGAGCATGGGGAACATGAAATCACTTGGGGTTCTCTTTCCAAGCCCTTACATGAACCTTGGGTTGTGAGATTGGATGTGACAAGTCACCCAACCCTCAACCCAAAACCCTAATCTCGCCACTTAATTCCTAGGGTCAAAAAGAGGGTCAACTATGAGTTAAAACTCATGATTTGAGGTCTATAAGGTACCTAACCCATAGGTACTTGACCCAGGCCCCTTAAACACATGAAATTAACATTAAAAATCTCAAAAAACATCATTTAAATAGCCTTTAAAACTTATGAACGAAAATGACACATGGATTACACTCATTATCCACCCATCCTATGTTAACCTTAGGAGACTCATTAAAAATTAAAATCAAGTATTAACACATTACATTCATGCTCAAACCCAAAAAATGTTTATCTACCTTAGGGACTAGGTTGGCTTGACAGGGATAATTACTTAGGGTTATTTGTATGACCTCCAATTTCCATTAGCCATAGAAATTACCTGCACACTACACAAACACAGTTTCAATAGCCCAATGTATATCATAGATGAAGCAATTAAATTACACACACACATGATCGCATGGGTTCATACTTTTTCAGTTATATCACATGATAGAATTCACTTTACTCCCAAATCAAATTTACTTTCAACAACACAAATAGGATCAAGAAATCATAAATTGACAAAATATTTCATCAACTTAATTAGCTCAATAAATCATTTCAATTGCGTCAAACATTATAACACATCCATCATCATAGAAGCATAATATAATCTAGCATGGAAAGATATAGCATCATCACATAATAACTCATCTATCTAAACAAAGCACAAAATAAAGTTATCAAATGTCTAAATATATAGGATCAAAAGTCCCCAAAATGTCCAAATGTCAAAATATAATCCAAGGCAACAAGTCCCATAGTCAAATCAGGAGGTGTAATTAGGGTAGGCCTCACAATTAAGTCTTAGGTCTTAGGTTTAGGGTTTTAGGTTTTTGGTGTCTTAGGTCTTAGATGTCTTAGGTGTCTTAGGTCTTAAGTGTCAAGTAGGTCTTTTAAGGTCTTAATATCTTCTTGCATTTGGTTTACAACCATAAATTTTATCTAGCCTACTTGATCCATTTCTTTAGAAAAAATAAATGGTCATGATTGTTGATCAGATTTGAAAGTTATAAAGTTACTTCCCAGAAGATAGTTATCCAGAGAGACCCATCATGCGCATCCACATGTCAGTACAAAGTTAAATGAAATTATATCAAATTATATATATCAATTATTAAATAATATTCTTGATGGTGGCTTTCAATGTATACCTTTCAATTGTTACTTCCAATAAGATAGTTATCCATCTAGAGATCTATCAGGCACATCCATGTATGTCAGTATAAAGTTATGAAATTATAACAAAATATATCTGAATTAAATAATTATTATAAATAATTAATTATAATACATTATTATATCAATAATGTTCAAATGTCCAAGATATATAAAACTATTTAATATAAAATATATATATTCAACTCATAATTTAAGAACATCTCTAGATATAAATAATTAAAATTTTATTATATTAATATTGTAACTAACATACAGGTATCTTTCTACGAAAAATCTATGTACAAATTTCATCATAAATAATTAATTAAATAATTTTATTATATTAATATTGCAACGCATACAGGTATCTTTGCAAGAAAAAACTATGTAAATTTCATCATAAATAAATTTCTATCATAAATCTATAATGTCCAAATGTCCAAGGTATAAAACTAAAATATAAAACACACATGACTCATAATTTAAGAACTTCTCTAGATATAAAACATAAACACGTACATATATATATTGTAAATATAATACATACTCATAATGTCTAGAAACAAGCACAATGTCCAAATATATACTCATAATGTCCAAATGTAAATATAAAACATGCATGCGACTCAACAATGTCTCTAAAATATACTCATAATGTCCAAATGTACAAATATAAAACATGTTCAATTCATGTAATTTAACAACTCATAAATGTCTAGATAGATCTCGGCAAACAGATTAAGCCTCGCTATGTCTTGAGCCATGTCTTGATTCCTGATCCAAGACATGTCCTGATCTCTGACCCAAGCCATGTCCCGATCCCTGACTTGAGCCCTGTCCAACTGATCCCTGACCCGAGCCCTGCACATGAAACACCATAAAATTTTAAAAACATATATAAAACCTATTTTAATTTTAAATAAATAATTAATACTTGACAGATCTCTAAATTACCTGACATCTAAGGTCTAGATCATGTAGATCATAAGCATGCATAGGAGTCTAAAAAGAATCATGACCTAATCCTAGAACCTATATGACATGTACATATACCCATGTGTATTTAGTTAAAAAACTTGTAAGTTTGATGTGTGTATATAAAAAACTATTAAAGATGTATGTGTACTTAAAAATCAATACCTCATGATGATGTCTAGGATTGCCATCATACTACAAATCTCCATATCTAGGTGCTAGGACAAAAGCATGAGTCTAATGTACACATTCAATTCATACATGTACACACGATTTCAATCAAGAGTCAGAGCTTGAACATGTGCACGATTTAATTTAGATTGTAATTTTTAAAATAAATTACGTCAATTGTAGTAGTACCGAGGACCCTCCCAATCCCACTGACCTTAGAAGAATGGAGAGAGAATGAGAGATGTGTAAATGGTGTAGGATTAGTGCCAAAAATAAGCCTACTGTACTCACCTCCTTGAATATCAGGTGCAGTAACTTGAACCTGATCTGGAACATACTAAGGGGTGGAACATGTAGGACCAACTGGAACATCCTGATGTCCTCCCAAACCCTGTGAAGCTACCTCACTATGGCTCCTTTGTCTACCAAAATGTTCCCTGACATGTGAGGATATACCATGAAGTGGGATTCCATATTCATCGTTGATGAACTGTTATGCATCCAATAAATCACTAGTGATGCATCTAGTCATATTACGCAAAGCGTGCTCTGCACTAATCTGTGCCACATCATGTAGTGATGGTATATCAACACAAATGTAACGATCAAAACTGGTCGATGTGGCCTCAGTAGGAGGAATTTGATTCCATGAATGTAACAAATATCTCCCAACATGATCATATGACAACTGATCAACCTCACTAGTAATAGTCATGAGACTCTCAACAATCTTTCATCTTGAGAGGTTCACTGATGGGTCTACGGCTTCTGCTAGTTCCACACTTTTTGGAAGAACCAAAAGGTGTGGACCAACTATGGACCTCTTGTTCATAGGAGGTGGAAACTTTGGTCATCTATACTCAACTTTGTCTGCAAACCTCCCTCTCCCCTATCTAACATGTTTAGTGAAATATGTATAATTGATAGATAAATGTAAATGGAACTCTGCATATAACTGTTTGCAAAAATACAATGGCAGTTCATCATTGTTAGGCCATATATGATGTGCTACCAAAAATCTAGGATAGATTTAAAAGGACCCACAATTCGATCCTCACACTAGGTGGGGGAATAGCCACTCACTCTCTCTTGTCCCCTATAGGATGGGAACATGCTGAGAACATTATCTACTGAAACTAACCTAGAAATAGATGGCCATTTCTCATTTCCACCAACACTCTGAGAAAGTGACGCATAGAACATGTCAACACTAATCCGATCATAAGGGTTGTATGATCGAATGATGTTGATCACACGTGTGATCTCCTGTTGGATCATAACCAACTTATCTCTATTTGACAAGTTTGGTGTGTTATGTATTGTTCGATCAAGTTCACTCAGCATTTTCAAACCTCTCAATAGTCTCAACATATAAAGTAGAACTATCACTAGTGTCACCTAGATGATCAAACTAATGTGAAGTATGATCATCCATGTGTTGAAATATCTTCAGCACATGATAATTACTATTAGCTGCATGGGTGTACACGCAACGGTTTTGCAGATAGGCATTTGTAAATTATTTTTTTTTTAGAAGTGTTTGTGTTTCATGACTGACTGGCATTGCATTGTTTGAGAAAGGTAGTGTAATTTGTGATATATAGGCATTGCAAGGGAGTATTTGTTTGTAAAGTAAATATTTTTTGAGAAGTGATTGTGTTTCATGACTTATTGGCATTTTATTGTTTGAGGAAAGTAGTGCAATTGTGATTTATAGGCATTGCAAGGGAGTATCGATTCTCAGAATATAGTGGCTCCTCTTGCATATATTTATATAGTCAGTTTTTTGCTACATCCTTCTTGAAATTGTTTATGGCATCAACTGTCATGCTATGTTTTGCAATTTAGAAATATGGTCTTTTAATTACATTCTATTGTGTAATAAATATCTATGTAATATTTTGAGTGACTACATGCTACTACTATGACAAACAAAATTAGACACACCGAGTAGATTGTTGAATAGATTTTGTACATATATCTATAAGAGGAGGGAATTTGTACATTGCATTTAGATTCATATGTTTTGGAGTATATTTTAGGCCCATGTTTGTCAAAGAGTGGAAAGCACTATTGAAACTTTAATTGTATAGTGAAATCATTATTCTTCTCTAAGTAGTCTCAATTTGAAAGTGTTAGGAAGGTGAAGACCACATTGCATTATATGGTTGACCATGCTTGTTTTCTAGTGTATCTATCTAGTTGCCTCCATTGTTTTGAGAGTTTATTAAAATGTATTTGATAGCCTCTAAGTAATTTTAGCATGTAGGAAAAACATCTATGAAAACAATATTGACTCATCTTTATTCTAATATTTGGAGATTTAATACTATAGAGATACTTCAACTTTGAAGAGACCAGTTTAACAGTGAGAAAGCTTAAGGAAAAAACAAATGCAAGTACAAATGGGAAGCAATGCTAGCTGGTTCCCAATTGTCATTGCTCTTAAAAAAATAATAAGAAAACCATGCCTTTATAGTCAATTAAAGAAGAATTTCTTCTACAGAATGTGTGTCCATATGTGAAAATAATATTCACCTGACCAAAGAATAATGTGCAGAATTGGGTGCGATAGGTAGATAATACAATCTTCTCAAAATTGAACAAAAATTAGCTAGTAGGCTGAGAATGATGTCCCAAGGTCCTTTGCAAAATTATTTCCTTCCTACTTACAAGAATTATGAATTTTTAAACTTTTTGCAAACCCATCAACACAAATTACTGGATTAAATGCTCTCAAACAATGAGGAATTTTGCACAGATTCCTTTTGAAAATTAGGCAAACTGCTTTCAAAAATCTTCCCTTGACATGGTTTTTGACCATCTCTTATAAAACTCCAGAAACATTTGTTTATGTAAAATTGCCCTACAGAGCCTCAATGTGGCAATTCAGCAGAAACTCCAAAAATGAAATTTTAACCATAGGAAACTATTTCTGACATAGATAGATTCCAACTAAAACCCAAAACACACCCAAAACAAACCAATAATATTTTTGATTGATGTAAAGTGTACTGCCCTAATTGGAAACTATGTGGTTTATTGGAAGAAGTTATTCTCATTTGTAAAAAAATGAGTTTGTTTTCTTCTCCCATTTTTTTTGTGAATGGAATGAAGTGGTGTATTTGCTTGTGAACAAAGGAATAGACTAACACATTTTTCCTCTTTAGTCAACTAAAGGGTGGTAGAGTGAGAAGGATTAGATGACATTAAGATTACAGAGGAGTCATCATGATCAGTATTATAGGTTCCTTGTAGTACACCTTTTTGGTTGGCTTCCCAAGTGGTGTGATTTGGTAATGATAGTTCCTAAGTCCCATAGATCATATTTATTTTGATTTTAAATGTGGCAAGGTTAGTGCATGTGTTGTGGTTTTAACTATGTAATTTCTTGAATCCTCACTCTTCTTACAATAGTTTGATAGGTGTCTTTTTTGGTTTATCTTGTTATGGGTTTGGATATTTGGGTGGTGGTGTGAGAATGATCTTGGCATGGTCTTTGGTTTTTGTGAAGTGGTATTTCTTGGAATTATGGAAAGTGGTAGTAAGGGCCCCCTCAAGCATGGTTGGATTTTCAACCATCATATGAGTAAGATCTTTTGATGCCCTAATTTAATGTTGTCGAATCTAGTGAATCTCATTTTAAGGGAGGAGGGAATTGCTAATAATAGGTCCTTAATTTTTGAGGCCACCATTGTTTTTTTGAAGAAGCTTGAGCAAGTGGTTTAGTCAAAGCATGTTCATGGTTGGTTGGAACTTCTACTCCTCCACTCTAAGAATGCGATAGTAGTAGAGGATGATTTGGAGGAGGTAGAGGTTGTCATAGGTGATTCAAAAAATTTGGTTGACACCAACATGGATAGTGTTGAACTTAAAGTGATCAAGGAAGAGTTGTGTGCAATGAATAATGGAGTTGAGACCCTTAAAATGCTTGTCAAAATTTATGTTTGGTTGTTAAATTCCTATTGGGTTCTCATAATAAAGGCACTCTTGAAGTTACTAATGCATATATACTTTGCTTCATCTCTATGGTGGTCACCTACATAGAGCTTTAGAGTGCTCAAAAAATATTCATGGTATTAAATTCTTATGTCTTCTAGATGGGAATGGTGATATGAAACCAAAATTGATGATCATGGTAGCTAAGGGTTGGAACAATTGCATGTTTATTCAAACTATTTAATTCAAATATATTATCAATATTAATATATCTAAATATAAAATACATTTTATAATATATTCATATTGATAATATATTATATAGTATTTTATATTTATAAATATAATTTATATATTATAAAATATTTATGAATATATATTAAATATAATATTGTATTATATTTATACTAATATTAATATATCTAAATATAGAATACATTTTATAATATTCATATTGATAATATATTATATAGTATTTTATATTTATAAATATAATTTATATATAAAAAAATATTTATGAATATATATTAAATATAATATTGTATTATATTTATATAAAGTGATAGTAGGGCCACAATAGTTAAATACAATATAATATAGTAGTGATAGTAATTGTATTTAACTATTGTACCCTATAATGGGGCAAGCATTATTGAACAGTAGTTAAATACAATTATTGGCATTTCCCGCTAAGACAAGCATAACAAAAACCCTTAAATAATTATACTTAGCCAAAAACATGGAAAAAAATTGGATCTATTAAAATTAATTAAT
The DNA here is from genome assembly GCA_027924645.1 of Cunninghamia lanceolata. NCBI lineage: Eukaryota > Viridiplantae > Streptophyta > Pinopsida > Cupressales > Cupressaceae > Cunninghamia > Cunninghamia lanceolata. Next base: position 3,914,318 of record BSBN01001020.1, on the reverse strand, counting down.
CATAGCTCATGCTACTGCTGCATTTTTTATGAAATTGACATGTGATCTGTCAACTTCCACAATTTTTTTTAAATGCAGGTGAGTGAGAACAACTGATGAGTTAGAATTTCCCTGCATGACAGAAACAATTTTTTAGCCAATGTCTGACAATTTGCCTATGTGAGACAATTTTCCAGGACAAAAATGTCCCACATATAAACCTATCGGCTAAAAATAGATATGATAAAATTAAAAAATTAAACATGTAAAAAGATGAACCTAAATCATTAAAAAAAAATCTCCTTTCCACCTATATAAGCATTCTTCCTAACATCGATGCAAATGATATCCTTGATTTTATTTATTTATACTCTTAAAGTTTGTCCTATATTACTTTCTTCCAAGCACTTAAGGGGAGGTGAGTGATGAAAATGATACGGGGGATTGTATTAAATGATTTTGATGAGGAAAATAATGCGGCAACTTTCATTGCTTGCATATTGACAATTTCCAGACCAGAGGCTGACAACTTTCTGGCATGAGCATTATCCTATCATATCCTAGATCGATTATCTTATCTTAGATAAAACTTTACAAAGTTATTTTACTATGTAGAAAGGAAACCTGACCTAAGGGCCGGGCCTAATACCTTAGGGGCTCATCTGTGATGGCCTTTCCTACATAAGTGCAATGGAGAGGCTTTGTAGTTCGGTCATAAAAAGTTTCAAGGGAAACAATAGAACTCTAGTCTTATTCAGTAGATTAAAATATAGGAAGACCTCTTCTTGCATGCTCATAGTTGATCCTTTAATTACTATTTCATATATAGTTGCTCTTCCCCTTGGGGGGACTCGATTATCTATTCTTCCCTTGAAGGCATCTTATCTTATGTTCACATCATTAGTTTCTCACTATCATTATCCCACATTACCTCAATTATATGAGCATTACCCTATCATATCCTAGATCGATTATCTTATCTTAGATCAAACTTTACAAAGTTATTTTACTATGTAGAAAGGAAACCTAACCTAAGGGCCAGACCTAATGCCTCGAGGGCTCATTCGTGCTAGCCTTGCCTACGTACACACAGTATAGAGGCTTCATAGTTTAGTCACAAGAACTTTCAATTGAAACATTGACTTAAATACAATAATTCATAAAGGAACTAGTTACACTAAGTCATATTTCATTGTGTAAAAGTGGAAACAATGACTAGTCTAAAGAAGGAAAATATAACTTGACTCAGGATAATTAAGTCAAATTTGCACATGACATGAATAGCATACGTGGATGAAGCCACTGTAGACTTAAGTAATGAGCTTACATATGAAGTTGGATATTGTTCAAAAACTTGATAATGGTAAAGCATTTTTAGTGTTGAGCTATCTCACAGTTATCTACAAATCAATTTGATATGTAGCCGGCAACATAGCTCAACTGAAAATGCCTTTGGGTAACCAAGTCTCCCCAATGCTACCACCTCATAGTAGAGCTTAGGTTTCTTCATGTTCAACTTTAGGTATTTGAATGGTTTGTTCACTAGTAGAGATCAAGTACGTGTAGTAATTTTTATGCATTTACATATTCCATTGGATTAACCTAGATTTAAAACTATATAGGCTAACTTATTTTTTTTCCATCATATTTTTGGTGAACCTAATTGTATGCCACACAACCTAGTTTGTATACAAGTAAATTAGTTTATATTTAAAAAACATAGGCTTTTCTAAAAATCCAATATAATTAAATTGACTTTATTAATTATTTTAGATGTGTCTATGATTTATTCTTCATTTAATTATATGTTTTATTTATAGTTTAAGTTAGTATATGTTAGCCTACCCTCCCAACCTATTTTACCCTACATTCATTACACCTATTAGGGTTTGTTCCTTGGCTAAGATACATTCATTTGTTCCATAATTGTATGATCCTTCACATCTTATGACACATCCATACTAAAATAATTTGTATATTTTAGAATATTGTAATCAAAGTTTAAATTACTAGGATGAAAGTATTGATTAATGTTTATAAATAGTTTCCCACTATGATTTAAATTGATTTTGTAACTTGTTATTAATTTGTAACGACAATTTGGTGACCTTTTATTTTGCTTACAATTTCTCACACAACTAAAATTTTTACCTAGACTTTCTAAGGTCATAGTTTTTAACCTTGGAATTCTAGGAGCATTTTCATGGCTAAAAAGTATTTTCATCATTATCCCACATTACCTCAATTACATGAGCATTATCCTATCATATCATATCTTATCAGGTATCTTAGATCAAACTTTACAAATGCATCATTTATTATGTAGAAAGGAAACCTGACCTAAGGGCTAGACCTAATGCATCGGGGGCTCATTTGTGATGGCCTTGCCTATGTATGCATAACACAGAGGCTTCATAGTTTAGTCACAAGAACTTTCAACTGAAAGGTTGACTTAAATACAATAATTCATAAGGGAACTAGTTACATTAATCCATATTTCATTGTGTGCAAGTGGAAACAATAACTTGTCTCAAGAAGGAAAATATAACTTGACTCAGGATAATCAAGTCAAATTCACTTGACATGAATAGCATATGTGGATGAAGCCACTATAGACTTAACTAATTCTCATATAAAGTTTGACATTGTTCAAAAACTTGGTAATGGTAAATCATTTTTGGTGTGAAGCTATGTTGCAGTTATCTACAAAATAATTTGATACATGTAGACAACAACATAGCTTAACCAAAAATACCTTTAGGTAACCAAGTCTCCCCAATGCTACCACCTCATAGTAGAGATTAGGTTTCTTCATGTTCAACTTTATGTATTCGAATGGTTTGTTCATGTAGCCATGTTGTCTAGTGGCTTGCATATAATGTATCCTTCAAAACTCTTGTAATTTTAGGTCTTATAATTTGAGATAGATTATATACATACCATTGGCATGTTTGCACTTCAATTGGTGCACTAAAAGGAATGCATCATCTACTTGAGAATTCTAGGAACATTTTCATGGCTAAAGAGTGTTTCCATTGATCCTTTTTTTGCAAGTACATGTGCTAATCAATGTTGTCATTGATGCTGTTATTGATGCTTCTGGATTTGACTATGTTGATTGTTTTTCCTCTTTCTATTTCTCTCTTTTATCCTGATGATGGATCACGGAGTGTGATCCAAAATGTTGAGGACAAACAATCAACACAGTCAAATCTAGAAGCATCAATAACAACATCATGGACTGTGGAAAATTAATGACTGTCATTGTCATTGATGTCAACAAGCTTGTGTTGTCATTGGTGTCAATTGTGTCTTCTGATGAGGTTGTTGCTGATTGATTGAATTGTTGAGTTAAAGTGATTTGATTTCTTTGAGGAGGTGCTAAAGATGTTGAGAATATTCTTCTATTGTTGGGTTTCCAAGTGCTTTTGAGAAAATTTGATTAATTATGGAAACAATGTGTTAAAGAAGTCTTCTGGCTTATAGAGTGTTGTTCGAGTTTTTGCTCCACAATTCTTTTGTGTTGGAGATTTGAGTATGCAGTTTGGATAGGCTGTTTAGAAGTGTTTAAAGATGTTAAATTCAAATTTTGGTGCTCTAGATCAATGTGCAGTTGAAATTGTGTTCACCAGTTTGAGAACAGTGCTTGACAGTATTTGCGATGTGTCTAGGAGAAAGTATTTTTCTCTGCATTCCTCCGCAAAATGGTTTCAGTTGTTGCAGTTATGGATTTATGCTTATAAGGTCTATAGCTTTCTTTAGCTCAAGTGGTTCATGGTTTGGTGCTCCACAAGTACATTTCTTAAGTTGCAAATGATGACAAAGTATGATATACTGGTTAAGTACTCTGGTGTGAAGTTTCTTCAAGTGAAAGATGTTGTAAAGGAATTTGTTGGTTTTTAGGTGCTTGTGCATGTTTCTAGATCATGTTCAAGATTGGTACATGGTCCAAATGTCATCATGTGATTTTGAGGAAGTGTATATTTTAAAGTTCATGGTGTTAACACAAGGATGGCCGACTTGATTGTTTACATTATTTGCAGTTGTGATTTGGTGAAAGTGAAAGTGTGATGAAGCGTGTAAGAGTGGATTTAGGTATGTGCTAAGGTGTGATGTGGTCTGTATTCATTCCTTTTCTATGTGGGAATGTTTAGGTCCAGAAATAATTTAAATTTTATGGGTTAAGTTGTGTTGCCGACCTTGGAGAATGTTTTCATAATTGGTGATTGTATAAATAAGTGTCAAGGAGTCGTGGATGTGTGGGTACGAGAGGGAGATGATGTTTGTGATGTGAATTTGATTAGGGCAGTGAGAGCTTTCATGTGTTAGGCTACTGGATGTAGTGAGCAGAAGGTGTCTACTATATTCAGTGATGTTGCGAAGATGTTGTTTGTGTTGTGATGGATATTGAGCTTCATTGGAATTGAACTTCATGCATTGGTTAGATGAAACTATATCATCTCAAAGCCTGGCAATGAGCCATTCTTCTCCTCGTTCTTTCTTTCTTAGTGGGCAGTGAGTCCACTTGGATAGTGAGTCCACCTACAGTGAGCATTCTCTCTTTTGGGTAGTGAGTCCTCTGATAGTGAGCCTTTGTAATTTGGTATTGCTACTACATTATATTATGAACTAATCCTCACCATGGTTTTTCCATTTTAGGGTTTTCCATGTAAAATATGGTGTTCTGTTGTGTGTGGTGTTGTTATGATTCAGTTTCAGTTATTTGTTTTTCATGCTTAAACATCATAACATTTTTAAAGGTTAATGTGGATCTGAATGTTTGTAAGGGTTTGAAGTTTTGTTACAACTGATTAACCCCTCCTCTTAGTTGTCTTGTGCATTCAACACATTTGTCTAGTCATTAAATCAACATGTAATTATACAGGTAACTATTTCACTTAAGGGATTCACTTTCATTGTTAAGTACAAACTTGAAAATAAAATTTAAAACTAGTTTAAATTTGTGAGAGTAAATAGATATTAAAACATAGTGATTGAAAAAGTAGAAGTCAAAAAGTAGTAAAAGTTAAGTTCACTAGTAGAGATCAAGTTCACAGTCATTTTTATACATTTACATATTCCATTGGATTAACCTAGATTAACTGTATAGGCTAACTTATTCTTTTTCCATCATATTTTTTGTGAACTTATTGTATGCCACACAACCTAGTTTTCATACAAGTTAATTAGTTTAAATTTATAAAACATAGGGTTTTCAAATCCAATATAATTAAATTGACTTTATTACTTATTTTAGATGTGTCCAAGGTTTATTCTTCATTTGATTATATTTTAATAATTTATAGTTTAAGTTTGCATATGTTAGCCTACCCTCCCAACCTATTTTACCCTACATTCATTACACCTATATTACCTAGGGTTGTTCCTTGGCTAAGACACAAATTTATTTGTTCCAAATTTTGACATAATTGTATCCTTCACATCTTATGACACATTCATACCTAATTTACATGTGCAATTTTACTATATGTTCATGAATCAAGTTAACTATGGAGGTCCTATTATATCGTGTTATATCCTTCCCATCATTCATTAATTTTGATTGATTTGATTTGTAGACTATCAAGATGATTTTGATTGATTTGAAATAATGTATATTTTGGAATACTGTAATAAAAATTTAAATTGCTAGGATGAAAGTATTGATCTAAGTTCATGACATCATGGTGGTGAAGACCTATGTTTGACCAAGGGTCGTTGCTTGTTGGTTAGTTTCTACAATTATCACAAACATAAAATAACTTTTAATTAAAAATATAATGATATGATTGCCACAATGAAAAAGAAACAAACATAAAAGCACTAATTAGAGAATCAACCAAACAATGATTCAATCTTGAAGGAACATAATCTATTCTCACAGTTGCTAGTAAATTCATGCCATCTTCCAAGGCCTACTTTCACCATAAGTTTCTCTATTTTTCAAAACATGAGATTTCAAAATATTAAATGGAACACTATATAGCTATCACAAACACTTTAAATGATCAATTATGGCATCCACAAAACCATATACAACCCTCAACTGTTCAAATAGAAATCTCAAATACTAAAGCCCTTGAAATTAAACACTTTTTAATTATTACTTGAAAAGAAATTGCTCATCAGAGTATTTCAATTTCCTTAACTTCCTTCCTATTGTAAAATTCACCATATAATATATATTGGAGGATATAAATATATATTTATTGTGTCTACTGTATGTGCTCAATAACATACAACATATACAACATGTGTGTGTGTGATGTATATGTTGTAATTTCTATGTATGCACTGTATATGCTGCAATTTTTATGTATATGTTGTATATGCACTATATATGTTGTATATGCACTGTGTATGTTGTATATGCACTATATGATGTATATGCACTATATATGTGTATATGCATTATATATATTGTATATATAGTGCATATACAACATATACATTGTATATGCATTGTATATGATGTACATGCACTATATATACACATAAGTTATAGTATATACAGTGCATACATAGAAATTACATTACATACATAGAAATTATAGTGCATACATAGAAATTATAGCATATATAGTGCATATACATATAAATTACAGCATATACGACATATACAGTGCATATACAACATATACATCATATGCACACATATATATGTTGTATATGTTATATGTTATTGAGCACATACAGTAAGAAACAATAAATATATGTATATCCTCCAATATATATACAACACACACGTACACACATATATATACAACATATACAGTGCATATACAACATATATATGATGTATATGTGGTGCAAGGGCACCATAGTAAAATCTACTATGTTGAAATAAGGCCTATTTGGCCATGTAATCTTATTCATGTTTTGTTTTCTAAAAAAAAAACCTAGAAGTCTTTGTATTCCATTTGGCAAATAATGGACACATTTTGTATCTAATAAAATCTGAAAAGGTCAACAGGAGTCAGTTGGGATTCAGGGTAGTTGGCCTTCCCTAACCGTTGAGCAACCATTGATCTTCCAACTCTGGCTTAATAAAAGAACAGAGGAGCTACCGAGAGGGGGTTCTATAGATCAAAGATTGTGATTTAGAAATCATCTGAGCAATAATAACTTATGTCCATCATTTTCTATGTTTGATTTGTGTTGTAAATATTTCCTAATTGTTCATAATAGCTTTCTGTTCTCTGCAATTGGAATAGTTTAGTCTAAACTGTTGAAGATGAGTTGATAACCATTCCACTAGTGGATTTACAAAGAAATTAGTGGAATGGCATTGGTCTGTACATACTTCTGTTTGTTTTTTTTATTTTACCTGTTTGGAGGGGCAGATGTTCCAGACTGAGTGTACATAGTAGCATGCCCTAGCATCTCTATGTGCTAGGTGTAGAGTGTAGATCAGACTGTGTGAGAGTGACAACCCTATTGGCGTATCACTAGTACTCAAAACCAAGTTTCTGTCGAAGTCAAATGGAGTTAAGAGTATCAGCGCATCGGGTAGATAACTTGGCATTGGACCAACAATGTTGGTCTTACTGATCGAGAGTATTGGAGTGATAAGGGATAACTTACGCCGACGGAGATCCATCGGGAGGAATCAACGTATCAGCAACATCAGAGTAAGTCCCACCGATAGGTCTAGTCACACCGAAGAGGGGGTTGGTCCATCGGTGCATCGGCTTAAGTTGATAAGTGTTCGCCAATGATAAGGGTCACAGCAATGAGAGATTGGTTACTGTTGAACTAATTGTCAGCCAAACGAAGAAGTAGTCTTGTCGATAGGAGGTATTGGACAGACTTGGTGTTCGGCAAAACATTTCCAAAAGTCACCGATAGCAGTTTTCTTGCCGATAGGCAAGAAGCGTAGAGCCACCCATCGGTGAGGGTCGTGATGTCGGAGTGACACATTCAAGGAAGACTGATGGTGTTTTTTTGGCCGATAGGCAAAGACTCTTGAATCTCACATTGTTCACTCCTCAACATATTGGTATCAGAGCCCAAAAAGATTTGGGCAGCAAGTCGAATTGAGGATTTGTATGAGTGTTGGGTGCTATCTGTGAATAGTGTATGTCAGATAGAGAAAGTGAAGGAGAGGCTAGAAATATGCCTCCAAAGGGGATGACCACCGAAGTGGTCAAGAAATTTAAGGAGATGGAAGAGAAGATAAAAAATGGAGTCAGGGAAGCACTACAAGCAGAATTGAACACACTGAAGATAGGAAAAAGGATATAGGATAGTTCAGATGAAGAGGAAGAGAATGAGGAAGAAGAAGAGGAACAAGAAGAGGCAGAGATATGGGCTGATCAAAAACATTTTCTGGAAGCCATTAAGGCTATTGGCAAGGACTCTTCAGAGGCTCAGATAGAGATCCCCATGTTTAGTGGAAAGATGAATGCTAACAAAGTCATGGAGTGGATTGAGGCTCTGAACAATTACTTTGAATACAAGGAAGTTCCTGAGAATAAGAGAGTTAAGTTTGCAAAAACTAAACTAAAAGGCGCTGCCCTTACATGATGGAATTACACCCAAGGAGAAAGGGCAAAGAATGGGAATAGTATGATCTCTTCATGGAGCAGAATGCTAGAGAAGATCAAGTCACAGTTCCTTCCATCTGACTATGAGGTGCAGATTTACAGGAAAATGCAGAACCTCAAGCAAAAAGATATGGATGTAGCTACTTACACCGAGGAGTTTCACAAATACACTCTTCACTGTGGGTACATGGAGGAGGAAAAAGCTAAGGTGGCTAGGTATCTAAATGGTCTGAGGTTCAATATTCAAGATGAGATAAGTTTATTGACCCCTGAAACTATGGAAAAATGCTTTCAAGTAGCATTAAGAGTTGAAGAGAAGCTGAAGAGGAAAGGTAAGCAGCAAGGTAGAGGAAGAGGTGGCAGAAATTTTAGAGGTAGAGATAGTTTTGGAGGAAGAAGTCCTAACCAGAGGCCTAATGGTGAGTCTAGCCAAGAAGAGCAAGTTGGAGACTCAAGTAGTAGAGGAGGCTACTGAGGAAGAAGGCCTAATGGAAGAGGTGGGACAAATGGACTAGGTAGAGGATCCAAGTTCTCCAATATGAGATGTTATAACTGCAATTAGATAGGGCACCCAGCCTACAAGTGTCTAGAGAAGGCCTCAACTTCTCATGGTAATGAGAGAAGAACCACATTGACTCAAGAGGATACAGGGAGTGTGACATCTCCTGAAGTGAATTTGACATCAGAGATGGGAGAAAATCTGATGATCAAGAGGATGTTGCTCAAGGAACCAGTATAGATTGAACCATCACAAAGAAGAGCTTTGTTTAGAATCAACTGCAAGATCCAAGGTAAGGTTTGTAAAGTTATTATTGATTCTGGTTCTACTGATAATATTATATCTTTGGAAGCAGTAGATAAATTGAAATTAGAAAAGATGCCCCATAGCTGTCCATATAGGGTCAGTTGGTTAAACAAGGGACAACATATAGTCATCAATGAACAAGCATGGGTAGAATTCAGTATTGGGGGGTATAGAGACAAAATTTTGTGTGACATCCTTCCAATGGATGCTTGCCATCTTCTTCTAGGTAGACCATGGCAGTTTGACAAAAAGGCTCATCATGATGGGGAAAAGAATGCTTACTCATTCCAAAAGGATGGTGTAACTTATAGGATACAGTCATTGGTAGAAGGGTATCCACAACATGTAGGATCTAGTATAATGCTGGTAGGAGGAAAAGAATTCATGGACACACTAAAGGAAGGTGGTGGAGTAGGTTTTTCTCTGGTTGTGAAACCTAAGGAGAAGAAAAGAGAAAATGTGAGAGAGATAGGACCTAGGGAGGTCAGAGAACTACTTGAGAGTTATAAGGAAGTAATTGCAGTAGATATACCAGACTCACTACCACCTATTAGAGATATCAGCCATCAGATTGATCTCATACTGGGACTTGTACTTCCCAATAAGGTAGCCTATAAGATAACCCCTCAACAGAATGAGGAGATAGCCAGACAAGTTCAAGAACTTTTAGAAAAGGGGTTAATAAGAAAGAGTTTGAGTCCATGTGTAGTCCCCACTATTTTAGCACCAAAGAAAGATGGGAAATGGAGACTGTGTACTGATTCTAGGGAAATAAATAGGATAACCATCAGATATAGGTTTCCTATTCCTAGAATTGAAGACCTAATGGACTATTTGGGGGGTGCTACCTATTTCTCTAAGATAGACTTGAAGAGTGGGTACCATCAGATAAGGATAAGAGAAGGGGATGAGTGGAAGATAGCATTTAAAACCAATGAAGGGTTATATGAGTAACTTGTGATGCCTTTTGGTCTTTCAAATGCCCCTAGCACTTTTATGAGACTAATGAATGAGGTGTTGTAGGAGTTCATAGGGAAGTTTGTGGTAGTCTACCTTGATGATATCTTGGTGTTTAGCAAGAGCAAGGAAGAACACTTGAAACATTTGGAAATAGTCTTGAAGAGGCTGCAAGACCAGAAGTTGTTGATAAACTTGGACAAATGTGATTTCATGAAACAAGAGTTGATCTACTTGGGTTTTGTCATTTCCAAAGGTGATCTAAAGATGGACCCTTCAAAGGTGAAGGCTATTCTAAATTGGCCCACACCTAAGATAGTAGGGGAGGTAAGGAGTTTCCATGGTTTGGCCACATTCTACAGGAAATTCATTAAGAACTATAATGACATTTGTGCACCTATGTTGGAAACCATCAAGGGTGGTTGTAAGGTGAAGTTTGTGTGGACTAGAGAAGCAGATAGGAGCTTTGAGAGTCTGAAACAAAAAGTTGTTAAATTCCCTATTTTAGTGTTACCTAATTTTAATAAGGTTTTCACAATTGAATGTGATGCAAGTGAACTAGCCATTGGAGCAGTGTTGAGCCAAGAAGGCAGACCAGTAGCCTTTTTCAGTGAAAAATTGAATGAAGCTAAGGGGAAGTAATCCTCTTATGGTTTAGAATTGTATGCCTTGGTACAAGCTCTGAAAAAGTGGAGGCATTATTTGCTTCCAAAAGAATTCATTGTGTACACTGACAATCATGCTCTCAGTTTTTTGAATGGACAGGAAAAGCCCAGCCATAGACACATGAAATGGGTGGAAAGTCTTCAATCATACACCTTCACCATCAAGCATAAGAAGGGGATAACCAATAAGGTTGCTGATGCTTTAAGCAGAAGGGTGTTGACAGTCCAAGAAGTGCAGTTGCAAAGCATGGGTGTTGAAGCACTCAAAGGATTGTATGAAAAGGACCAAGATTACAAGGAGATTTACAAGGTATGTAGTGAGTTTGCCAATGCTTTCCACAGTGAATTTTCAGATTATACATTACAGGATGGACTTTTGTTTAAAGGGAGTCAACTATGTATCCCTAAGTGTTTAATGAAGGATAATATAGTTAAGGAAAAACACAGTGGTGGTTTGGGTGGACATTATGGGTTGAATAAGACTTTAGATCTGGTAAGGAGATTTTATTTCTGGCCAAGAATGTAGTCTAACATCAGAAAATTTGTTGAAAGTTGCATAGTATGCCAATGAGAAAAAGGAGTCTCGACCAATGCAGGATTGTATCAACCTTTGCCAATACCCAATAGGCCTTGGGAATGTCTGAGTATGGATTTTGTGATGGGGTTACCCAAAACAAGGGTAGGTTGGGACAGTGTGTTTGTAGTGGTAGACCGATTCAGCAAGATGGCTCATTTCATTCCTTGCAGGACCACTAATGATGCTAGCCACATTGCAAGTTTGTTCTTTAAAGAAATTGTCAGGATTCATGGACTACCCTTGAGTATTGTGTCTGATAGGGATAGCAAATTCATAGGACATTTTTGGAGGACTTTGTGGAAAAGATTGGGAACAAATTTGTCTTTCAATTCAGCCTATCATCCTCAGACTGATGGGCAAACTGAGGTGGTCAATAGATCTTTGGGCAATCTCCTTAGATGCTTAACAAAAGAACATGGCAACAGTTGGGATGTGATACTCCCACAAGCAGAATATGCTTATAATGACTCGACAAATAGGAGCATAGGTCTAAGTCCCTTTAAAATTGTATATGGCAATCACCTCAGGGGTATTTTTGAATTGAGAGACGTCCAGGGGTTGGACAAAAGGAGTGGTCATGCTGATGCATTTGTAGAAGCCATGAAAGAAATACACCAACAGGTCAGAGATACTTTACACTAGAATAGTCAGAAGATGAAGGCTTGAATGGATCAAAGAAGGAGGGATGTGTAGTATTAGGTAGGTGACTTGATCATGGTTCATCTAAACAAAAATAGGTTGCCAAAGGGAGGCCACAATAAACTAATGATGAGGAAGATTAGACCCTGTTAGATTCTAGAGAAGTACGGTCCAAATGCTTACAAGATTGAGCTTCCTGATGATATTGCCATTTCACCCATATTTAACATTACTGATTTGACATTGTATAGAAGTCCTAATATAGCAGAGAATGCAGAAGACCCTATCCAGGAAAATGAAGACTAGCTGAAGCACTTACCTTCTAGGGAGCCACCAAAAATGGTACATTTTGGAAAGCAGAGAAGCTAGGAGAACAAGGCACAAAACATACTTTGAACATCTGGTTAAGTGGCAAGGGCTTCCAGCTTCAGAAGCTACATGGATGCTGGAGTAAGACATTCTAAAGCAAGGTGGAGATGTACAAGAATTGGTCTCTAAGAGCACTTGAGACATTTTTCTTTTGGGGAGTATGGTGTAGGGGCACCATAGTAAAATCTACTATGTTGAAATAAGGCCTATTTGGCCATGTCATCTTATTCATGTTTTGTTTTCTCTAAAAAAAAAACCTAGAAGTCTTTGTATTCCATTTGGCAAATAATGGACACATTTTGTATCTAATAAAATTTGAAAAGGTCAACAGCAGTTGGTTGGGATTCAAGGTAGTTGGCCTTCCCTAACCATTGAGCAACCGTTGATCTTCCAATTCTGGCTTAATAAAAGCACAGAGGAGCGATCGAGAGGGGGGTTCTATATATCGAAGATTGTGATTTGGAAATCATCTAAGCAATAATAACTTCTATCCATCATTTTCTATGTTTGATCTGTGTCATAAATATTTCCTAATTGTTCATAATAGCTTTATGTTCTCTGCAATTGGAATAGTTTAGTCTAAATTGTTGAAGATGAGTCGATAACGATTCCAATGGTGGATTTCCAAAGAAATCAATGGAATGGCATCGGTCTGTACATACTTCTTTTTTTTTACCTGTTTGGAGGGGTAGATGTTCCAGACTGAGGAGTGTGCACAGTAGCATGCCCTAGCATCACTATGTGTTAGGCATAGAGTGTAGATCAGACTGTGTGAGAGTGACAATCCTATTGGTGTATCACTGGGACTCATAATTGAGTTTCTGCTGAAGTCAAATGTAGTCAAGAGTATTGATGCATCAGGTAGATAACTTGGCATTGGACCAACAATGTTGGTCTTACCGATCAAGAGTATCAGAGTGATAAGGGATAACTTATGCCAACGGAGATCCATTGGGAAGAATCAGAGTATCGGCAACTCTGGAGTAAGTCCCACAAATAGGTCTAGTCACACTGAAGAGGGGGTTGGTCCATTGGTGCATTGGCTTAAGTTGATAAGTGTTTGCCTATGATAAGGGTCACAACGATCAGAGATTGGTTAATGTTGAACTAACTGTCAGCCAAACGAAGAAGAAGTCTCACTGATAGGAGGTATCGGACAGACTTGGTGTTGGCAAAACATTTCCAAAAGTCACCGATAGCACTTTTCTTTCTGATAGGCAAGAAGCATGGAGCCACCCATCAGTGAGAGTTGCGATGTCGGAGTGACACGTTCAAGGAAGACTGATGGTGTTTTTCTAGCCAATAGGCAAAGACTCTTGAATCTCACATTGTTTGCTCCTCAACAATATGTTGTATGTTATCGAGCACATATAATAAACACAATAAATATATGTATATCCTCCAATATATATACAACATATACACACATATATGTGTGTGTATGCTATATATATACATATTGCATATGTAGTGTATATACAACACACACACACACATATATATATATAAACTTTTAATTGCATGTAAATGGGGCTCGTCTAGTTTTCTACCTAGTATGATTGAAGGTGGCGAATTATTGCTGGAAGGTGGCAGACAACAACAAATTTGCCCCAAATGAAACCCTAACCATGTCCATTGTCCCACCCAGCACGTCGATGTCTTCAAGAAGCATGCTGAGAAATATGCCGATATTTCTATTTTTTATTTATTTTTAATTCATTGGTTTCAGGTGAAACAAACTCGTGCAAGAATGACTTGTCCAAAAAGTACAACCCACATATGCGACACATAGGCATGACATGGTTTCAGGCAAAATGAACTCGCTTGAGTTTGATTTGCGTGAAAATAGCTTGAATTGTATTGTACCGTTGAGTAAAAGTGTGACATGGGTTTTTTCTTTTACCCCACAAATGTGTACCATGTTAGTTCTTAGTAGCTAGTAGAAAAGGGCAAGAGTTGACAATTTGAATTTAGAGTTAGTTTTATTTTGTACAGGATCACTACCTTTTACCTTGAATATGACTTGAGATAGGGAATGCAAAACCTTGAGGTAGGGATTAGGTGCATAGAAATTCAGGGTGATGATAAGGTGAATGTGTGGGAATAGGTGTACATAGGGCTAGCAGAGGTCAAATATATAGAAGTGCATGTATGTGAGAGTAAATAAGGATGGATGGAGATTGAGGAAGGAGTCAAACTTAACACAAAAATGCATTGCGTGTCACTAGATAATCATATTAAGACATTCCACAAAATAAACATAAAATTAAATGAAAATTAACATAAGTATATAATGTTAGTGTATATATTTCATACACCTAGGCTTAATCCTACTTAAGTGTGCCTTTACATAATCTTGACACATGCCTCATTGAGATGTTAAGGTTGTTGGGCAATTAGGAGAGGTATTGCCAAGTTACCCACTAACTAGCCACTCACACTAGTTTTTAGGGAGGAAACTCACCACCACTCATAGTTGAGGAGTCCTATCCTCAACTAACAACTTCCTCTTGGGTAAATGCAAAGAGATGGGGGACCAAAAAGTCACCACCATCTCTGGTGCAGGAGCACCAAGGAGACTAAAGGACTCATGTTTTGTCTTTGATGTTCATTTTTGTCTTGTTGATTTCATAAGGTCTTGGAGACCATTCTCATGATTGTAAAAAGGACTATGTCCAATCTTCTACATATTGATGTCATTTAGGAGGTAGTCACATTTGTAAGCCTTTCTAAGGCATGTAAAAGACAGTCATAAAAACATAAGGGCAGTCATATGTTTTCTCATGTTATAAGCCCTTTTGGCATGAGTCAAAGGGTGGTAGCATTTTTCAAAGGCTTAATGACACTGTCAAAGGTGTTAACAAGTCATAAACCATCGATGCCATTATGCCAAAAGTTGTAATTAGTTTCAATGTCAAAACAGGACAGTTGCAGTCCTAAAAATAGGGTAGTTGTATAGAGGAAATTTGATGGTTATACAGTTCCATCAACCCCAACTACCCTCTAACTACTCCAAGGTGTTGTAGTAGGCTTCTTTAAGCCCTGCCAATGATCATTGTGGACAAAGAAGACTTTTTGTGGAAGAAAAACAATAAAGAAACTCATATTTCCTATTCTTTCTGTGTAAACCTGTTGTTGCAGTCCGTAGTACTCTTCCGTATGGCAGTGTCATAAGGCATGAGTTGGTGGGTTGATGGAGGTATAAATTAAGTCTCTTTTGCATTTGGTTAGAGGTCTTGACACTATTCTGTGTGTGAGTAATCTGCAGTTCTCTGAAAACTATCCACCATAATCTAGACTAGGGTTTTAATAGAAATCATGCATTTTCTTGCCATTCCACTAATTTGATTCATTTGTGATCAGTGGGATGGATTGTAGTAGGTCTGTACTAGTATGTTGTGATGAATTTTTGGCATGAAACTTGAGAAGGAGAAGATTTCCTTGAGGAAACCTAACATCCTCATGTGTTAGGTGATGTTTAGAAGCATAGAAAAAGAGCAAAAGAGGACCAATCAATTGTAGTCCATGTTGGAACCCCAAAACCCATAAAATCCATAGTTTTGACTTGTACTCTAAGTGCTCAGATCATTGGTTGGGTTTTGTGTACAAATTTTAGAGGGGTCTCTTTGTGTTTTAGGCCTAATTGGGGCTTTACGTCATTGAGAGGAGTTATAGGTTGGAGTATACCTTTCCAAAAAACCCTATACCCAATTTTGGATATGTGATAGGGAGTCCAAATGGGTATCCCCTGATTGTCCAAGTTCTACATTTGAAGGTCTGCAACAAACATTATTGAGGACTGTTCTCATATTTAGGGCTACAAGCAAAATCTTGGGTTTGTGAAGGAAGTACTAGTTCTAAGTTTGACCAGCCTTTGCCAATGATTGGAATGGGTCCCAATGCATGTCTAATCAACTTTTCCATGAAGAATTCAAAGCCTCTAACTTCTATTCCCAGTTTTACAAATTGATCTTTGGATTTTGGGCTTTTGGGTGTAGTGAAAACCTTGTCTAGTTTGTTATCCTCCCTCTATCCAAGTGCCTTTACATCATAGTGGTATTAGAGCCATAAAATGTTCTGTTGTTGGTTGTGTAAGGCTTGGTATATGTCAGCAGAGGAGAGTGAAGGAGAGGCTAGCAATATGCCTCCAAAGGGGATGACCACTGAAGTGGTTAAGAAGTTCAAGGAGATGGAAGAAAAGATCAAAAGTGGAGTCATGGAAGCACTCCAAGTAGAGTTGAAGGCATTGAGGATAGGGAAGAGGATAGATGAAGGGCCTGAAAAAGAAGAAGAAAAGGAGGAGGAAGAAGAAGATGAAGAAGAGGTAGAGGTACTTGTAGATCAAAAGCATTTCCTTGAAGCCATCAGGGCAATTGGTAAGGACTCTTCAAAGGTTCGGATGGAGATTCCCATGTTCAGTGGCAAGATGAATGTTGATGAAGTCATGGAGTGGATTGAGGCCCTAAACAACTACTTTGAATACAAAGAAGTTCCTGAAAACAAGAGGGTGAAGTTTGCAAAAACTAAACTCAAAGGTGTTCCCTTACATGGTGGAATTACACCCAAGGTGAGAGGGTAAAGAATGGGAAGAGTATGATCTCTTCATGGAGAAGAATGTTGGAGAGGATCAAGTCCCAATTCCTTCCATCAAACTATGAGGTGCAAATCTACAAGAAGATGCAAAATCTCAAGCAAAGAGATTTGGATGTGGCCACCTACACCAAGGAGTTTCAAAAGTTCTCTCTTCATTGTGGGTACATGGAGGATGAAAAAGGTAAAGTGGCAAGGTATCTAAATGGTTTGAGGTTTAATATCCAAGATGAAATCAGTTTATTAACCCCTGAAACCATGGAAAAATGCTTTCAAGTGGCATTAAGGGCTAAAGAGAAGTTGAAGAGGAAAGGTGAGGAGAAAAATAGAGGAAGAGGTGGCCGAAATTTTAGAGGTAGGGGCAGTTTTGGAGGCAAAAATTAGTCCCAAAGAAGTCAAGTGGATTCTAGTTCCCAAGAGCAAAGTGGAGAATTAGGTTCTAGAGGAGGCTTTAAAGGAAGGAGGCCCAATGGAAGGGGTAGATTTGGTGGACCAGGAAGAGGTCCTAATGTCTTCACAAGAAGGTGCTACACTTGTAACCAAGTGGGACATCCAACCTTCAAATGTCCTGAAAGGCAAGCCTCAAACTCTCATGGAGGAGAGAGAAGGAACTAGTTGATCCAAGAGGAAGATTGCCAAAGTGTCAACTCTCCAATTGGAAGTGCAGCCCCAGTCCATGAAGGAGAAAGTTTGATGATGAGAAGAACCATGTTGAAGGTTCCTCAAACACAAGAACCCCCTCAAAGGAAGAAATTGTTCAGGACAACATGCAAGGCCTATGGTAAGATTTGCAAGGTAATTGTTGATTCAGGCTCAACTAAAAATTTGGTTTCCATTGAAATGGTAGACAAGTTGAAATTGAAAAGACTTCCTCATGTTAGTTCTTATAAAGTATCATGGTTGAACAAGGGGCAACAAGTTTTGGTAGATGAACAATCATGGGTAGAATTTGAGATAGGGGAATATAAAGACAAGATTTTGTGTGATGTAATTCCCATGGATGCTTGTCATTTGTTGTTAGGGTGTCCATGGCAATATGATGTTCAATCCCAACATGATGGTAAAACTAATTCTTTCATTATAACCAAGAATGGTAGAAAGTATAGAATGGATCCATTGCCTGATGAGAATATAGAGAAGAATGTTTGGTCAAGTGTCATGATTGCGAGTGGTAAAGATATTTTAGATACCCTTAAGGAGGAAGGAACCCAAGGGTATGCTCTGATTTTGAAGCCTAAAAACAGCCCTAGTTTGCATGATCCTAGTAAGGAAGAGGTTCCTAAGGAGGTGCAGCAATTGATAGAGAAGTATAAGGGGATTATGGTAGAAGAAATGCCTAATGAGTTGCTACCTATTAGGGACATAAGCTATCAAATTGACTTCATCCCGGGATCTACTTTGCCAAACAAAGTAGCCTACAAGATGACACCTTCTAAAAATGAAGAGATTGCCAAGCAAGTGCAAGAATTGTTGGATAAGGGATTGGTAAGAAAGAGCCTTAGACCATGTGCTATCCCAACAGTCCTAGCCCCTAAAAAGGATGGTAAATGGAGGTTGTGTATGGATTCTAGAGCCATTAAAAAGATTACCATAAGATATAGGTTCCCTATGCCAAGGATTGAGGACCTAATGGACTATTTGGGAGGGGCTAGATATTTTTCTAAGATTGATCGTAAGAGTGGATATCATCAAATTAGGGTGAAGCAAGGGGATGAATGGAAGACAACATTCAAAACAAATGAAGGTCTTTTTGAGTGGTTGGTGATGCCATTTGGTCTATCTAATGCCCCAAGTACTTTTATGTGTCTCATGAATGAAGTATTGAAGAATTTTATTGGCAAATTTGTTGTGGTATACTTGGATGATATTCTTGTTTTCAGAAGGACTATGGAAGAGCATTTGCAACATTTGGATTAGGTTTTGAAGAAGCTACATGATGAACAATTGATGATCAACATGGAAAAGAGTGTCTTCATGAAGGAAGAACTCACCTATCTTGGTTTTGTCATTTCCCAAGGTAGTTTGAAGATGGATCCAACAAGGGTAGAGGTCATTTTGTCATGGCCAACTCCAAAAACAATAGGTGATGTGAAAAGTTTTCATGGTTTGGAAACATTTTATAGGAAATTTATAAGGGGTTTTAGTCATATTTGTGCACCAATTTTGGATACCATCAAAGGGGGGCAGAAATGTAAGTTTTTTTGGACAAAGGCAACCAATGATTCTTTTGAAATTCTGAAACAAAAAGTAGCACAACAACTCATTCTTGTTTTGCCCAACATTAACAAGTTGTTTGTGGTGGAATGTGATGCTAGTAACCTTGCTATAGGGGCTATCCTAAGTCAAGAAGGTAGGCCTGTTGCTTTCTTTAGTGAAAAATTGAATGATTCTAAGAGAAAGTACTCTACTTATGACTTGGAATTGTATGCAATGGTACAAGCTTTGAAAAAATGGAGGCACTATCTTTTGCCTAAAGAGTTTATTGTTTATACTGACAACCATGCACTTAGTTTTCTGAATTCATGGGAGAAAATCAACCATAGGCATATGACATGGGTTGAACAACTCCAAGCATATACTTTTTCAATCAAACAAAAGAAGGGGTAGGCCAACAAAGTGGCAGATGCATTAAGTAGAAGGGTGTCTATGGTTCAAGAAATTCAGTTGCAAAGTGTAGGAGTTGATGCTCTCAACATATGTATTAGGATGATGAAGATTTCAAGGAGGTATATGAAGTTTGTTCACAGTTTTTAGACTCTTATCATTCTAATTTTTTTGAGTTTTTGTTGCAACAGGGGTTGTTGTTCAAAGGCAGCCAACTATGTGTTCCTAGGTGTTCCATGAGGGAGAACATCATAAAGGAATAACATTGTGGTGGACTAGGAGGTCACTTTGGGTTGGATAAAACATTGGATTAGGTGAAGAGGTTTTATTTTTGGCCTAAAATACAATCAGATATCGGAAAATTTGTTGAATGTTGTAGTATTTGTCAAAGGGCAAAGGGTACTTCATCTAATGCTGGTCTATATCAGCCACTTCCTATTCCTAATAGGCCATGGGAAAGTATTAGCATGGATTTTGTTTTGGGTCTTCCTAGGACTCAAAGAGGCTTTGATAGCATATTTGTTGTGGTGGATAGATTCAGTAAGATGGCTCATTTCTTGCCATGTAAATGCACTAATGATGCTTGACACATTGTTGGTTTGTTCTTCAAAGAAATTGTTAGAATCCATGGTTTGCCTATTAACATTGTGACTAACAGGGATCCAAAGTTTGTAGGCCACTTTTGGCACACTTTGTGGAAGAAGTTAGGCACTCAATTGTCATTTACTTCAGCCTATCACCCTCAGACTGATGGCCAAACTGAGGTGGTGAATAGGTCTTTGGGAAATCTTCTCAGGTGTCTTACCAAACAACATGGAGATGTATGGGATATGATCATCCCTCAAGCAGAGTTTTTTTATAATGATTCCACCAATCGAAGCATAGGAAGGAGTCCATTTGAGATTGTTTATGGTGTTCACCCAAGAGGTATTCTTGAATTGAGAGATCTCCATGGATTGGAGAGGAAGAGTGCTCAAGGTGAGGACTTTGCATTAGCCATGAAAGACATACATGATAATGTAAGAGAAACTCTTCAAAGAAACAATGACAGGTACAAGGAGAAAGCCAATGAGAGAAGGAGAGATGTACAATACAAGGTTGGGGATATGGTCATGGCACATTTGAAGAAGGAGAGACTTCCAAAGGGGTAGCCAACCAAACTCCTCATGAAGAAGATAGGTCCATGCCGGATTGTGCACAAGTTTGGGCCCAATGCCTATGAGATTGAACTTCCTCAAGGCTTGGCCATATCTCCTATCTTTAATGTTTCAAAGGTGATCATAATGCAGATTTAGAGGTAGATATGATAGCAGCAGGAGATGAAGAATGGGTTAAGGGTCTTCCACCCAATCAACCATTGAAGTTGGAATGCATTCTTGACACCAAGGTCTTGAAGAAGACTAGAAAGAAGACATACAAACAGTTCCTTGTCAAACGGAGTGGCTTACCCATTGAAGATGCCACTTGGATGAGTGAAGAAGACATCTTGAAGCATGGTGTCACAATTGTTGATCTACTTCCTCAAGAGACTTGAGTTCTCTTTCCACCCGGGGAGTATGGTGCAGGAGCACTAAGGAGACTAAAGGACTCATGTTTTGTTTTTGATGTTCATTTTTGTCTTGTTGATTTCATAAGGTCCTGGAGACCATTCTCATGATTGTAATAAGTACTATGTCCAAATTTCTACATATTGATATCATGTAGGAGGCAGTCACATTTGTAAGCCTTTCTAAGGCATGTAAAACACAACCATAAAAACATAAGGGCAGTCATATGTTTTCTCATGTTGTAAGCCTTTTTGGCATGTGTCAAAGGGTGGTATCATTTGTCAAAGTCTTAATGACATTGTAAAAGGTGTTGACAAGTCATAAACCATCAATGCCATTATGCCAAAAGTTGTAATTAGTTTCAATGTCAAAACAGGACAGTTGCAGTCCTAAAAATAGGGTAGTTGCAGAGAGGAAATTTGATGGTTATATAGTTCCATCGACCCCAACTACCCTATAACTACTCCAAGGTGTTGTAGTAGGCTTCTTTAAGCCCTACCAATGATCATTGTGGACAAATAAGACTTTTTGTGGAAAAAAACAATAAAGAAACTTAGATTTCCTGTTCTTTCTGTGTAAACCCACTGTTGCAGTCCGTAGTACTCTTCCGTACGGTAGTGTCATAAGGTATGAGTTGGTAGGATGATGGAGGTATGAATCAAGTCTCTTTTGGATTTAGTTAGAGGTCTTGACACTATTCTGTGTGTGAGTAATCTGCAGTTCTCTGAAAACTATCTGCCATAACCTAGACTAGGGTTTTGATAGAAATCATGCATTTTCTTGCCATTCCACTAATTTGATTCATTTGTCATCAGTGGGATGGATTGTAGTAGGTCTGTACTAGTAGGTTGTGATGAATTTTTGGCAGGAAACTTGAGAAGGAGAAGATTTCCTTGAGGAAACCTAACATCCTCATGTGTTAGGTGATGTTTAGAAGCATAGAAAAAGAGCAAAAGAGGACCAATCAGTTGCAATCCATGTTGGAACCCCAAAACCCACAAAATCCATAGTTTGACATGTACTCTAAGTGCTCATATTGTTGGTTGGGTTCTGTGCATGAATTTTAGAGGGGTCTCTTTGTATTTTAGGCCTAATTGGGGCTCTAGGTCATTGAGAGGAGTTATAGGTTGGGGTATACCATCCAAAACAACCTATACCCAATTTTGGATATGTAATAGGGAGTTCAAATGGGCATCTCTTGATTGTCCAAGTTTTGTATTTGAAGGTCTGCAACAAAAGTTATTGAGGACTGTTCTTTTTTTTAGGGCTACAAGCAAAATCTTGGGTTTGTGAAGGAAGTACTAGTTCTAAGTCTAACCAGCCTTTTCTGATGATTGGAATGGGTCCCAATGCATGTCTAATCAGCTTTTCCATAAAGAATTCAAAGCCTCTACCTATTGTTCCCACTTTTGCAAACTAATCTTTGAATTTTGGCCTTTTGGGTGTACTGAAAACCTTGTCTAGTTTGCTATCCTCCCTCTATCCAAGTGCCCCTACATCAATCTCCAAAATTAAAGAAAAACATGAGTGCATTATAACACACTCATGTTTTTCTTTGCATAAAAGAAAAAAAAAACCATTTCTCCTCATTCATAGCCGCGACCATTGCAAGCTTAGTAGCAAAGAAAATAGGTAAAAGCACAATCACATTGAAGAAAAGGCTATCCAATCAAGTGTAATAGAGAAAACAACAAATTCACAATGACACCTCATTGCTATAGATGTCATCATGCAAATTTGGAGGCTCCAGCATAGAAAGAAGGTAGGGTTTGACTGATTTTGTTAGTTTGAGAACAATTTTTGACTTTTGCAATGTTTGGTTTGTTTTTATATTGTATTTATAGTTATTGGAGAAAGAGAAAACCTAAATCTAGCTGAGGAGGCTGAAAACAACCTCCAAAACCCTCCAAACCCTCAAAACCCACCTTCACCTCCTTTTAATGTAAGGGATAATCAAGAACACTACCTAGGGATAATAGAAGAAAATAAGAAACATCTTCAAACTATTATTCAAACCCTAAACAATCCAAGTGGAACCACTAATTGTAGGAGGGCACTTGAAAAATCATTAGAGGAGATTGTTTCCCACATGGATTTGGTGACAAAACAAATCACCAAATTCCACGAGTATAGGGAGAGATGTTAGCAATATTATACTGACAAGTTGTCATACGAATAAGTCAAGAATGAAAAAATTACAAAATCTCAATTATGTGCACACTTTATTAATCCCAAAACTGGCCAAAGATTAGAAGAAAGTTGCAAATGGTTTCCTATACATTGGTGTAGGAATGAAGAAATATCCTGAAACTTTTGGGATAGATGGTACATGGTCTTCGATGAGTGGCCATGCAACAATGAGAGGTACCACAATATTTCTTGAGGAAACTCTATTACGAGTTCATCCTCAACAAGATTCTGAAATATTTTGACATTCACAAGTTCTAGGGTAGAGGTGGTGGCTTTGTCCAAGATAGAACTGGGGCTCAATGAGATGAAGACTATGTGCCTGTAGCCCGAGCGAGGCCAGAATGTAGGTCACTCCCTTTGGCTTTGAAGGAGAGTGTTGAGGTGGAGACATTACATTCAATGACTACTTTCACTTAAACTCTATCACAACATGCTAATGAGCTTACCTAGGCTGATGAGGATGAGAGTAGTAGGCATCATGTGTCCCCACATTTGCATAGTTCAAGTGGAAACCTATGTGATTATGGGATGCAGGAGGCACGATAGGAATCTCGGTAGGATGTTGTGATGTAAGAGCAGGATGCTGTGACACAAGGGCAGGACATATTGGATGAACTTGTTCTCAGTGACAATCTCTTACAACATACATTTGGTATTGGCTCTCAGGTAATTTATTACAAGTTTCATCTTGATTTAGTATATTGTTATTTGAAATTTGTAATTAATTTTATATGATTATCTATATTATAAGTTAAAAATAATGTATGTAATTGTTTGCACAATGAAATTCCAGGGTCAGAGTCTTCATCCTGCCTCTGTTAGCCCTCCATTGGCGGTTTATGAGAGGAGGTCAAGTTAGCAGTTATGCCATTTATCACATAATCGTAATTATTGTAGATATGTCAATGGTAATATTATTTTGTGACAATTTGATGATTTCAACAGTCACTGGCACCTCCACGGTTTCCTTGGTCCCTTGGATGCCAAACCACCACTTTTACAGAGGTAAATTTAACCATTTCTAATCATTATGCATTTTTGAAATAATGTTATGTATTTATTTTGTTTAAATAATCTTGAACTTGATTTTTAGATGTTGAATATAGTGGAGACTCCTCCTGATCTTCGTGAGTCAGTGCAGATAGGCATTGTTGCAGCCGTGATGTCTACAAATCCTTTGACTGAGGTATGATCCAATAACATGAAAATGTCATAATTTTGTATTTCTTGTTTTATCTCATGTCATTTTATGTACATAAATGATATTTATGTTTAGTCAATTTTTCTTCTTGATGCTTCTCACAGGAGGTCACAACTCTAGTCCGTCCAAGTACAGACGTAGAGAGAGACAAGATGATGGAGAGTGATCATCAAGTGGCAGCAAGTGATTGATTACATATGTGATGTTATATATTTCATGTTATATATGTGATGTTATATATTAATGTGCATATATTGTTTGATTATATTAATAGGTGGAGCCATATCAACTTCTATCAAAGAGGTCTACTCAATGATAGAGAGAAGATGAGTCAGTAATTGGCTCTACATCTTCCCGATCAAGCAAGGGCCACTGATTATTTCATAAAAGTCCATAGGAAACTAGTATTTGGGATATATTTTGTATTCCTAGATGGCTTTGTATACATACTTTTGTATGAACTACCGATGTATATTTTTGAATATATGCATGTATGGCTTTGTTTGGACATGCCTATATGGGTTTGTATATAAACTAGATGTTATGCTCATGACATTATGTATATGACAACATATATTAAATATTTAATATGATGATCAATCATCATTACAGGAATTTGGTTTTACACGTGCCAATTGCATTTGCTTGAAATTTTATAAATCATTTTCAAATAATCCATTTTGTGCATATCTTGCAATCATTGCATTCTATGGGACTGTGCATTTCTTTGAGGCATCATTTCAAATAGTTCATGTGCCTTGGACCTATGCCTCCACACTTTCCATATAGTTCATGTGCCTTCATGAGGTGACATTTCTTTGGGGTATCATACCAAACAGTTCCTGTGCCTTGTCTATGCTTCCACACTTTGCATACATGTCTACAAGGGCAGCTACAATTATAGCATGTGACAAATTTCATATATCCTTTATGCTTTGATGGTTGTCCATACGCTGTTTCAAACATTCTATTTTGGTGTACAGATAGGGAGATGTTGGAAAAGGTTGTGGAATTTGTCTTTACACGTGCCAATTGCTTTTACTTGTTTAAAATTTTCTAAAGTCTTTTCAACAAATCCATTTTGTGCATATCTTGCAATCATTGCATTCCATGAGGCAATAAAGTTGGAAGTGTGTCTATTCATCTAAATGTGTATTGAGATGTGCTTTCTAGGTCTTTTGAATTTTTTGACCAAGGAGATGGTATTTGTTGAATAGTATGATTTTTCTTTATGTGGTCACATTCAATGCTCATTCACCAGCATGTTGGCAATTAGATTTGACTGTTGTTGTAGTCTTATAGCAATTGGGATGAGTAGGAAAGAGTTAATATCCAAGGTGTCTAGCTTGGATTGTTCTCACCTTGAATGAAACCTATTAAGCCACACTCACTCACCATCCCTCATGGCTTGTGGATCAAAGGGTGGCATTCCCCTATATTAACATGACAAAGATCCTACATTAGGGCAATCCTTTACGACTATACCTTGCATTAACTACAATCCATCAGCAATTCATATCAGTATAATAGTCCCCACAAGCATTGAGCCACTTTACAAACTTTTCACCTCTTTCTTACAATGAAAACCCCTGAAGTAACTTTTTTAGAGCCTCATGACTATTTCTCTTCTTGTAATTTGTTTATAGGATGGCTTTGTGAACTTCTTAGGTCTTGATACCCTCAGTGATTACTAGATGAAAGTATAAGGAGTAGTCAAAACCTTTCTTGCAATAATATTCCAATCCAAATGATTTAAGATAGTCATTAATGTTGCTCACAAGTAGGTTGGGATCAACTAGATAGTATTGTGATGAAGTTTAGTGAGCTAGACACATGGGGGAAATCCTTTAGAGACCATGATTACATATATATACTCCCCAAAACTCATAGGCTAGTCTTTTGGAAAGTTTATTAGAATAATTCTATGCATGGTTTTAATGGTAAATCAAAGCACAAAAGTTGTTACAATGTTGCCCCTATTTAGCAGTCCTATATTGGAAAGGTGTCGGAAGTCCTTTGATGAAATTGTATGTTTATTCCACCACAATATCTCTTGATTCTCCATAACATGTGAACCTAGATAAAATATATGATTATAGCTTTGATCCCCTCTCAAAATACTATGATATTAATGATCTTGAATCATCCTCTTGGATCCAAGTCACTGTACTCAATCTCATGATAACCATGGCCACCCATAACATCCATCGTATGTGATTGCACTTGAAGTAGGAATGATATAAAAGGTAACCCAAGGTGGATGGCTAATACTATTCCCTTAACTTGCAATGACTTAAAGCTAGGTAATTGGAAAACTGTATCAGGGTAGTGGGTTAAAGAGGGTTTCTTTGCATATAGTGTAACAACTAGTATTTATGGGTGGGTTTGGACAATGCTTGAAATGTAGATGACAGTGTTGAATCTTTCTTTCTCCACAAGTAATCAATTTCTTACTCTTAAATAGCATCTCCCCATCTTGACACAACTTTCAACCTTGCTTAAATCTATAATAACTCTAAGATTAAGGAGTCTCACAATAAATAGTAACATCCATTTAGGGTTGTGTGGTCAGGGTGTGACAATCTTTCTCAAGGATTCAAGGCAGTCTTCTTGATTAATTTCACCAGTCTTAATATGAAATTTAGGCTTAGGGTTTGATCCTCATATAAAGGAAGAACAATAGAGATTCCCCTCAAGTTTATTAATATTTTCTCCTCCAATCCTGAGACTAGCCCTCCTAGACAACCTATAGCAATAAAATTAGAAAGGTAATAAGTTTATCATGAGAAATAAATAGGGAAAAATAATAAAATCATGTCCCAAAAGGCAAAACCAACCCTAAAATCAGAAATCCTTGCCCATTTTAGAAAAATACATAAAGGAATAGGATTCCAAATTCCCAAAATAAATGCAATTATCTTTATATCCATACTAGTGACATGTGTGAGGTCATTATATGAATATCCATACTAGCCACGTGTGTGAGGTCATTATTAAAGCAAGATGGGTGTAGAAATTAACCTTCAATAGTTGCTTCCGACAATAAAAAGAGTCTAAAAAGAGTTTAATGTTATGGTCCTATAGAGGTACACTTAGGATCATAAATTAAGATGGTGTAAGAAATTTTTGTCATTTTGTGTTGTAGTCCTAAAGAAGGTCCTTCCTCTACATCAAGATCCCACTTTGGTACAGGTAGAGAGGATGTAGTGTGAAATTTGGCTTTACACCCACTGATTTCATTTTCTTGAAAGTTTCTAAAGCCTTATCAACAAAATGATTTTGTGCATATCTAATGTAGAGATAGGGTAGAACACAATGGTTTCAACATCCAAAAGCAAAATTTGTAGTTTCTATTCTCATGGCCACCCTTAGGTGCATACTAGGCTCTAAGGTCTTATGGGTCATTAACACCTCAAACACCATAACCTACACCAAGAGGGTCTTACACAGGATGGAGACAACAAATATAATTCAATGATGCTTCACAAGAATTTAGGAACAACAAGCTTCTAAGATTTCCTTATTTGACTGACCCTAGGCCTAGTAGTACAACAAAATGACATTTTCTTGTATACTTTTCAACTTAGGCTTGATACCAAGAATATAAACATAGATTTAGATACCCATTTGGACTTTACACAACATACTAAGATTTTAGGGGTGGTCACTTTGTACGGAACCCTCCAAAAATTGACTGTTCTTCTGCAAATTAGGCCTAACTACTCCTCTAGGCATAACACCAAATGGCTTTAAGGCTTCAAGGTTTCCCAATTCTTGTTCCAACACCTTAGACACATTTAGCAAGGTCTCAAACAACTGTTCCAACTCTAGGGATTCCTCTCCAATGACATATAACAAGATTTCACCAACTCACCATGATTAGTAAGAATTAATAAGAAAGAAGCATAATGGCAATTGTGATAGGTGAAAGTCAGGTGTGGAAGATCAGACATAGTCATGAAACCCTAACCCTACCATCATCAAGGAATCTAATCTAAATGAAACCAAAAGAACAATGCAATGCAAGCATCACGTCACCTAGACCGTGCGATTCCTTGTTTGAGAGGGAGATGTGGACTGCTTCTTCAACAATAAGCAATTACAAAGCTGAAAGCTGCCATTGATGGATGATAAAAGCTCAAATGCTCAAATGCTCAAGATGATAATGCAGATACTATATGATTGCTGGGTTGCTAGATACTATATGATTTCTGGATGTCTCATATGGAATGAGAGGCTGTTTATATAGGACTCAACCAAGATCAATCAACGGTGGAGATTCAGAGGCTATGTGAATGGCTAAGATTGAAAGTTACTAAATTTAGGTCCAATTAGTTGTACATGTGAAGGATTTTAAATGAAAGTTGTCTTACAACACATGATAAATGGGAGATGGACAAGTGTTAAAATGTGATAAATGATAAAGGCTTAATTCAAATAAAATATTTGAATTAGTTGGGATATGAGTTGGAAATTAATTAAATAAATAAAATTTATTTAATTAATATGATAAATGCATAAAATGAGATAAGACATGATGTGGAATTAATTAAATAAATACAATTTATTTAATTAATTGGCTAAGTGAATGAGAATGGGATTTTAATTAAATAAATAAAATTTATTTAATTAATTGGATAATGGATTAGTGGTTTAACAAGGTGTCGCTAGACATGGACAAATTTGGGTGTCTACAGCAATAATTAGCATTCAAGGATTTCTAATGAAGACCCAGGGTTTGGGTGCCAATGGAAACTCACCAAACCCTCGGATCAATCTTTATTTGAAGATATTTTATGATTTAGACTAATACAGATGCTTGGGTATATCATGATCATATTGAGATCTAATCTTTGCTTTGTTTCTTTTAGGGTTTTCTTCCATGCTTCCAATCATAATAATAAAGGTTATGTGACAGCAAGGATATGGAATAACTCTTGTCATGTCATATGAGGAGATCATGGCCACAATACCATCAAGATGTTATGAATTTCAACAACAAATTTCCATCTGTCCAAACCCTACCATCGTACACACTCAAGAAGGCTTCAGTTTCATACAGTAGAAAGGTGCTAGGAGTGACATTTTGCATTCCATAGCTCGTGGGGCTGTACCAACACATTAGGTGGGTAGGTAAATACTAGGGGAGGTCTCTTTTCATGTGCCAAGTGCCCCAATCATTTAGGGCAGCAAACTACCGGCAAAGTCCCTTAAGATCCCTAAGATGAAAAAACTGCCAAACTTTGATGGAGCAGTTCTCAAAATTCATGGTAGCTGGGAATATTTCGTTTGGACCTACAGGTGTATGTGGGGTCCATATACAATAACCTCTCCAAGTTTTGTTCAACTCTTGTCGGTTTGACCATGCCAGAATCAAACACATTCTTGCAAAATGCTTCAATTCCATGTAGTAGAAAGGTGCTAGGAGTGACATTTTGCATTCCATAGATCATGGAGCCAAACAAACTATACCAACACATCGGGGTGGGTGGGTAAATGCTAAAGGAGGTCTTGTTTCGTGTGCCAAGTGCCCCAATCATTCGGGGCAGCAGGCTACCAACAAAGTCCCTTAAGATCCCTAAGATGCAAAAACTGCCAAACTTTGACGGAGTAGTTCTTGAAATTTGTAGTAGCTGGGAATGTTTTGTTTAGAACTATAGGTGCATGTGGGGTCCATTCACAATAACCTCTCTTAGTTTTTTTCAACTCCAATCTGTTTGATCGTGTTGAAATCAAATGCATTCTTGCAAAATGCTTCAATTTCATGCAGTAGAAAGATGCTAGGAGTGACATTTTGCATTCCATAGCTCGTGGGGCCAAACAGACTGTGTCAACACGTCAAAGTGGGTGGGTAAATGCCAGGGGAGGTCTCATTTCATGTGCCAAGTGCCCCAATTGTTCAGGGCAGCAGGCTACCAACTAAGTCCCTTAAGATCCCTAAGATGAAAAAACTGCCAAACTTTGACAGAGCAGTTCTTGGAATTTGTGGTAGTTGGGAACATTTTGTTTTGACCTACAGCTGCATGTAGGATCCATCTAAAATAGCCTCTCTCGATTTCGTTCAAGTCTTGTCCATTTGACCGTGCCGAAATCAAACACATTCTTGCAAAAGGCTTCAGTTCCATCCAGTGGAAAGGTTGCTATGTGCCATATTTTTTGTTTTTCTCATCGTGGGGCTGAGCCAACTATGCCAACACATCTAGGTGGGCAAGTAAATGCTAGGGGAGGTCTCATTTCGTGCACCAAGTGTCTTAGTCATTTTAGCTTGCAAGCTACCGGTAAACACGAAAGGTGCTAGGTGTCAGTAGCTTGCAAGCCAGAATGACTGGGATGCTTGGCACATGAAATGAGACCTTCCCTACCATTTACCTACCCACCCAGATGTGTTGGTGTAGTCATTTTTCTCCCAAGACCTATGGAATGTAAAATTTTAGTGTTAGCAACTTCCTACTTTGTCGATAGATTACAACCCAGAATGAATGGTATGCTTAAAACATGAAATGAGACCTTCCCTACTATTTACTCACCCTCCTTGATGTGTTGGCATAGTTAGTTTGGCCCCATGATGAGCAGAACAAAAAATATGGCACCTGGAAACCTTTCCACTGCATGAAATTGAACCATTTTGCAAGAATGTGTTTGATTTAGGCACGGTCAAATGGATAGGAATTGAATGAAACCAAGAGAAGTTATTGTAGATGGATTCTACATACAGATGTAGGTCAAAATGAAACATTTCTAGTTGCCACGTATTCTAAGAACTACTTCGTCAAAGTTTGGTAGTTTTTTCATCTTGGGGATCTTAAGGGACTTAGTCGGTAGCCTGCTACCCCGAATGATTGGGGCACTTGGCACATGAAATGAGACCTCCCTTGGCATTTACCCACCCACCCTGATGTGTTGGCGTAGTCTGTTCAGGCCCACGAGCTATGGAATGCAAAATGTCACTCCTAGCACCTTTCTACTACATGGAACTGGAGTATTTTGTAAGAATGCATTTGATTCCAGCATGGTCAAATAGATAAGAGTTGAATGAAACTGAGAGAGGTTATTGTAGACAGACCCCACATGCACCTATAGGTCTAAATGAAAAATTTCCAGTTGCCACAAATTTTGAGAACTACTCTATCAAAGTTTGGTAGTTTTTGTATCTTAGGGATCTTAAGGGACTTTACTGATAGCCTGCTGCCCTGAATGATTGGGGCACTTGGTAGATGAAACGAGACCTCCCTTGGCATTTATCCACCCACCCTGATGTGTTGGCATAGTCCGTTCGGCCCCACAAGCTATGGAATGCAAAATGTCACTCCTAGCACCTTTCTACTGCATGGAACTAAAGCATTTTGAAAGAATGCGTTTGATTCCGGCATGGTCAAATAGACAAGAGTTGAATGAAACCGAGAGAGGTTATTGTAGATAGACCCCACATACACCTATAGGTCCAAACAAAATATTCCCAGCTGCCATGAGTTTCAAGAACTGCTCTGTCAAAGTTTGGCAATTTTTTCATCTTAGGGATCTTAAGGGACTTTGCCAGTAGCCTGTTGCCCCGAATGATTGGGGCACTTGGCACATGAAACGAGACCTCCTTGGACATCATGTTATCATGTTATCATGTTACAATAAAGAATTACCAACAGCCATAGGATAGTCCCTAGATGACTGTCATTAACCCTCATGATTGTCATGAGACATTTACCTAGGGTGAGCAAATTGTCAAATTGTCAAAGGTGAGTGTCGATTCTTGTCGGGAACTCACATTGGAGTGAATCTATGTTTCATTAAAGCCTTGAAGGGATTGTAAAATTTGTAAAAAGTTTCTCTATGTTGCAAAAAGTTGTTCTATGTTTTGAAACCCTAGGTTTTAGTGTTTTGAGTGAAGAAAATGAAGTTTTGAGTCATTCCATTGGTGAAATGGCCTGAGAACTGGTGGAATAGAAGTAGATGGGTAGTGTTTTGTGTTGTTGATGTTGCAGAAGTAGGGGGAGGGTGTTAAGTTCTAGTTTGTTGATGCCCTAGGCTATAAAACCACATGTTTTGGGCATAGAAGATGTATAAGAGCTAGGGTTTGTAGAATAAGCTTTGGTAGATTGTGTCAATGGTTGAAATTTGTGTGTAGACCCCATATGTCATGTTAGAAGCCCTATAATGAAGAGTTGAAGCTTGAGGATTGAAACTCCTATTGTTGCCTTGTAGTTTAGTTAGTTTGTGATCATCCACCTTGCTCTGCATCAAAATCTCTCCACACCTCAAGATCATTCTAGTGAAGTATGGGTCAAGTGACTCATGAGATCCAATCCATGAATCATCCTCTCTCTGCTGTTGAGTAGACCTCTTCAACAGTTCAAGCTCATGCAGCTCCACCTATTAATACAATCAAACAATATGCACATTACTATAACAAAATGTACATGAAATATATAACGTCACATATGTAATCGATCACTTACCACCATCTAATAATCACTCTCCATCATCTTTTCTCTAGCTTCTTTGTTAGTAGTTGGACAAACTGGAGTTGTGACCTCCTGTGAGAAGCATCAAAAAGAAAAATTGACTAAACATAAATATACTAAAGGGAAGCAATTCATACTACTATCTATATACAAAACTAAGTACAAGTAACCATCTAGGATGGTTTTATACATACTTACAAATTAATCCAACGAACCATCTAGTTCTTCTCTACTCTTTATTGTGTCAAGTATTACCTCATGGTCAGACTCACGCACCTTTCACAAGGTCTTGTTCAAAGGTCTACCTCAATATTGTATCAAATGAACATTGGTTGCCACAACAAGGTTGGAGTAATGAAGAATCTTCCGATGCATGTCAAAGTCCTCAAACAGCTAAACATTAACACTCTTATGTGGGTACCTTCTAAGCCATGTTCTAGTAACAACCGCTGAGCTTGTAGGGTATTCGATGTTTTCTCCATCTGTAACTGGGGCCTCTAATTTCTTTTTGGCCTCAACACAATGACACAAGTAATAATCTGTTCCCTCTTCATTATCTTCATATGCAATAACTGCATAAACATGCCCTACAATGATATGTGTAGCAAATTAGATGAAATTAGTCAACATTACAAAAATACTAGAAAGTTTAACATAACATTAGGAATTTTGAAAACTATGCAAGTAGATATATTACCTAGTTGAACTAGATCTGATATGTGGTCAAAGTCAACTGATGATTCCATCTCTATCATTTCCAATGTCATCAGGGGTCGATACGTGTCCAGTGGGCTAAGATAACTTAACTGCCATTCGTCAACCCAGTCCTTTGACTCGCACTCATTCTAGGCTTGAATTGTACATGAAGAACAAAAGCATGCCATCTTCCACATATGGATACTCCATGAACCTGCAATTGAGCTTCTAAAAGAGTGTAGCTCACTTGATTCTGTTAGTGTACACCAATCCTCATATGGTGCAATGTTAGTATCATCTCTATCAACCAAAAAAATCTATGAACCAAAGACTTACCTTCATTACCTGGACCCATCGAAGCATTACACTACTCAACAATTGATTTTGCATCTGTCAACTTTGCATTGTCTTTATACTTTAACTCTTCTTATGATATGGCTCTTTTGATACATACTCTTGCACCATCATGCTCCCCCTTTCCATGCCTGGCCTCACAAAAGTTTCACATATGTTGAACACCTATAATATTATGCCTCATGCTTAGCCAATAGAAATTTTGTGAGTTCTTGAATTGTGATGCATAGTTATCCGACCATATGATATGCTGACTGAACGATATGCCCGTTGTAGCCAAATCATTGTAGAACACCTGAAAGCAACCTTGCATGAACTCCATGGAATGCGTACGATCATCACTTATATAAAAATGATACTCCATTATGATCTTTCTGTCATCCTTTGTACTATCATTCGTATGAATGAATGTGATGTGCACAAATATAGAAACTTGTGTCGAGTTGTAATATTGGGATTGCACCTCACACTGGGGCTGTAAACTGTAGTTCTCTGCAAAGTCAATGACTGAAATAATGCTACCAACTAGAAATGTGTCCTTGTATAACTTGATTTGCAAGTCCAACCATCAAGCTCCATCATGGGCATGTCTTACATACTCATACACTATACTGTCACAAAATATAGACATAAACTGATACACTAGAATCTTTTGAATAACATATTCATACCTCTTTACTTCTTTACCATGTTTTGTATTGTATGCCACTGTTTTATACTTGTCGAACTCTACTAGTTCATTTCCAACCGCATGTGTTCTTTCCACATGTTCACATATTGGCATATGTTGCAAGCCACCGCAATGATGACATGTGCCATCCAAGCATAATTTCCTATAGAATATTTGACCTTCCTCTCTATCACATAAAATTATTGATATGAAGTCTCTTGAAATAGTTGGTGGGGCACGTATGCCACAATCCTACAAAACATTGTTAGTATGCAAATCTAAACATGTAGACTGATAAACATCAAAATGGTTAGAAAATTCAACATGTAATCTACAACAACAAGTAGTGCGTGTATGATTTATTTTGACAAATAAAGGTTTTAGCATTTCAAAATATCTTTAAGAAATTTTAATTTGAGGATACATCTCTAGAAATTTACCAAAAAACTGTGTTTGAATCATATCCAAAAAATGCTTTGGATGTGGCTCATGGTTTTGACTACGGATTCTCCTTCTTGCCACATCCCTTTGATTTAGAGATACCCTTGTGTAATTCTTCCAAAAGTCTTCAATTAGTGATCTAAAAGCTTCAACAACAACTTTGTCTTTCCATGGGAGTCTCCTAGAGAATGCCCACAATTCATTAGTGTTTGGATCCTCAACTCTTTGACGTCTTCCAATGGCTCTCATTAGAGTTTTTCTATTTATTTTCAATGCTTGACTTGTCTTTCTAATGAGGTGATATTTTTTTGTTTATTGGCTTACAATTGTCGATGTAATGACACGTCGTGTGACATTACTATCCTTGGTACGTGGGGTGGAACCCACACTCTCATACGCACTCATTCGATTCTTGACAATTGATTTTTCACATGATGCATTCGATGTTCTTAGGCCAAGAATCTTCATAGTGGGCCTAAATTTTAGATTTCTCATCAATTCAAGAAAGAGTTGACATCTTCCAGTTTCATTTAAATTCTCAAAGAATAATTTCCATATCTTATTCGCATATCTTTGGCAAGTGCACATGGCAATATTATCCTGCATGGGAATCAATACATTCTCATCAATATCAATTAGAAACTTAGGCTTCCTATGCAAAATTCTAGGAGGCATTTTAATTGGTAAAGTAGACTCAACATTAGGAATTTATTCAATATTTACTTGAGATGGGATAGATGACGTACCTTTGATTGGAGGTGAAAAGAATGAAAATGACGTACCTTCAACTTGAGCTGTGAATGATGGCATGCCACCATCTTGAGAAGAAAATGTAGATGTACCTTCTACTTCACCTGTGAAAGATGGAGTGTCTCCAATTTGAGAAGATAATGATGGTGTTCCTTCAACTTGACCTATGGATGATGGAGTGCCTCTAACTTGGAGATTCACTTTCCTCATTGCATGGAGGTTTTGCATTCATTCCCTTTGTGCCGCCAATTCCATCTCTCTCTTAGCTTAATTAGATGTGTCATGTTCCTCTTCAATTGGCAATGGTGGAATGTCTTCTTGTATGGTTGACAATTTCCTACTTTCTCGAATTCGCCTCATTCTTTCTCTTTTCCTCTCATTATTAGCTTCACGCTCTTCTGGTGTTAGAGTCTTTTCTCGTTTCCTTGGCATGATGATGATTTCTACAAGCATGATGAATAAGACAATGATAATTAGAACCTTTATAATGACTTTGAATAATGGTCACAATGAAAAACCAATAGTTGCCTAGTGGAAATAAGCCTAATTAGGCCTTTGCCTAAATGAGATAGTCAATTTTAGAGGCTTGAGTTACAAAACAACCCCACCTACATTTGAATTATATTGTGTAAGAGGATAATGGGTATCTAAAACCATTTTTAGTTCATGGGTTTGAGTTATTTCTTGCAAGTTATGTCAGAAAAAGCCCATTTGCTATCCTAATTAGGCCTAATTGAACTGTAGCAGTCAATTTTAGAGGGTTTTGTTCCAAAAAAACCCTATCCAAAATTTTGATATGTTGTCAAGTGGCATAAAGGGTATCTTGAATGGTGTTTTGTTTCTAGGTTTGAGGCCTTCTCTGAAATTTATGGTGGGTTTGAGGCCTTGTTTGAAAGTTATGAAAGGTGTTTTGTTTCAAGGTCTATATAATTGCTTAAAAATATAGAAGCAAGAGGAGGAGGAAAATCAACATGTGAAAAGAATTAGAGAGGGATAGTTTGGCATACAAGGTCCATGGAAATACCAAATCATGGAGGTGAAGATTCTATGAGAGCCCATGAGTAGGTTTGGAATATCATTAGAATCCCCATGGAAGTTGAATTCCATTATATAAAACCAATGTAGAGGCTAATGGTGTGGATTTCCATGGGTGTGATCTCTTGAATGTGTTCTTATTATTATACAAACTAGATGAATAGATGAGAGTATCTTGTAATAGAAAAGGTTGGTCTTAGGAAGGTTTCAAGCTCTTTAACATTATTTTATGAACTATGTGAAGGCCTATATGTATTTTTAGTTATGGAGATATTGGATGAGGAGGTAATTTCACCTTATGGCTTATTTTGATGCTTGTATGTCCATATTTGTAGATAACTCTCTTCTCTAAAAATTTTTTATGTTGATGAAGTATAATACATAATCTCCATCATATTTTTTATGGATTGAGTGGTATCAAAGTGAGTTGTAACAATTTGTCAAATAGGTTGTGGTGCTCATTTCCTCCATTTTTGTAAGAAAACTATCATTTCATGCTTTGGTGAGATTTTGGGGATTAAAATTCTCTATATTGAGAAGGTGTGATCCATAAATGGGGCCCTTTAAAGAGTATAAAAATGTCATTCCACTATGACTATTAGTGAATGTTGTTTTGAGGCATTTCAAGTGAAGGAGTGCAACTATGTTCATGTGCGAGCTTATGTTCATGTTCATATGTTCTTGCTAATTCTTGCACAAGGTTCATAACTTTTGAAAAATCATTATGTAGTTCATTTTCTTGACCCATGAAAAAATTTATAACCGCTGCTACCAAGTTTGTTTGAAAGCAATTAGGCCTAGGAATTTGAGCATTTTATAACAATTTTCCTAAAACTGGTTTGAAACCCTTGTTTAACTGCCTTGAAGGCAAGAAAAATGTAAAACCCACCATTCCTTTGGTGAAATCTCATGAAACTTGGTGGAATGGATGGAGTTAGGGTTTATTTGGTGTCTACAATATTGCAGGAGTAGGGGAAGGCGTTGTGAGCAAGTTTGTTGATGCCCTAGGCTGAAAATCTCATGTTTTTGGGTATAGAATGTGCAAATGAGTTAGGATTTGTAGAAAATGTCTTGGGAAAAGGTTTGTAATGGTTGGAATCATTTGGGTAGACCACTTTTGACATGTCTGAGGTATTAGTGTGAAGATTTGAAGTTTGGGTTTTGAAAGTCTCATTGTGACCTATTCAAACAGGCCAAATTAGCTCTCATCCAAAGCGTAGCAGCAGATTTTTGATCATTGTGTTACAAAACAACAACACTTGATTTCTTGATATGTTGAGTAGGGTCAAAAAGGGTACTCAAATCTGTGCTCATATTCTGGGTATGAGTTCTAGTTAGGAAATTATGTTGGAAAGGGTACTCAAATATGTGCTCATATAAGGTATTTGGAAGATAACCATAGCCTCAATTCCATAGCAAAAGACAACCTATCAAAATTCCATGCTTGGAACTGTCCTAACCAACATTTTGAAATTGTTTAGCAAATTGTCAATACCCTATCTATGAATTTAAATATCTCCACACCTCAAGATTATTCTAGTGAAGTATGGTTTAGGTGACTCATGAGATCCTATAAGCTTGTGAAATAAGGAATAAGACTATCTTAATTAAGAAGAGATGTCATTCAGCTACTCCCTAGTCATGCCCTAATTGTCACAACAATGGCAAAAAGGAAGACAGTCTCATGAAATATGTTGTGAATAGTAGTGACAAAATTATGCTTTGGATTAGTGTAGAGGGTGAAGAAGGGATATCAAGAGACAATTATTGAAGTCAAGGCTCATTTATATGGTAATGGCAAACTCAAGTAGATAATCATGTGTATAAGCTAAATTGCCATAAAGGCCACTATGAAGAAGGAGACAATCTACTATCATAACCAACACAAGTAGGATAATCATGAATAGGTACAAATACCTTGCTTAGGAGTGTTGTTGATCTTTGCAATAAGAATGAAGGTGAGGATGGGTGTTGCAGAAAGATATCCTAGACAAGTTCATCGCATGGAGACATGACTGTCATATTAAGATGCAAATAAGACTGTCATAGCTATGAGGGCAGTCATAACAGTCATAGTAGTCCTAATTTTATTCATAAGGTTCTAAGAGGATTATTTTAGAGATCAAAACTAAGTGCTCATAAAGGATTGTCATGCCATAACTGATTTATTCAAAAGGATAGTCATATTCATGAAATTTGGATTGAGTTTAATTATGTTCAATAGGTTTCACATATGACTATCCTAATACTACAAACCATTGAAACACACATGAAGGAAATCTAAATTGCTGAAATACATAGTGTGCAATTGATAGAGTAGTCCTCGGGATAGCCATCTAGGGTTATTGTGATTAGATAATTATCGAATGATGAAGCCACTATGACATGATGAATTATATCAATCATGAAGAAAATGATGGAGATCCATGGAGAAAACCAAGGAGGACAAGATAAGACACAAAATTTGTGAAGTTGCTAATGGCAACAAATTTTACTACCTAGTTGTCCTTAACTAATCCATGATTGCAAATGGATGTATTTTGGCTTCTATTGACTAAAAGTGACTTATTTATGAATTGGTGCACAAGGAATGCCCTATCCCAAGACACTAAAGAGGTCTCCACATCCTCCAACCTTCTCCAAGAGAATTCATACTATGAAACATGCATGGAGAAGTTATCAAAAGGACACCTAACAATTATGTCTAAATGATCAATAGAGACAAGTAGGATTGTCATAATAGGGGGCATAGGATAGTCTAAGATTCAAGGCATTGCATGGTTCTATTAAATGAATTGAATTATGCATTTATTAAGGAATAAATCCTTCTATATCATCCTAGGGCAAAAATTACGAGTCTTCCAAAATCAATTTTGGCTCCATTGATCATGAATATGAGTATGACAAACAATTGTTCACTAAAATTATTTCATGAAGTATTTGATAATGTTTTTATCTTGTATAGCTGAAAATAGGTGAAATGAAGGCATGAAGGGCTGAAACAAGGTGGAAACATGAGGAATTTGGAGTCTCTTTGACTGAACTAACAGATATACCTAGACACATATATATCTTAGAACATAAAGAATGTAAAAAACATAAAGACATAAAGACATAAAGAGCATAAGAACATATATATGTGAATTAAATAGGACATAAGTTGAACATACCTTAGAATTCGATATTGCAGTTGACCAATTCTCCAAAATATGGCTTCAAAATTCTCAAATTCTTCTTTTTCGCAAATTTGATTATGAATTCTATATAATTCTAGAATTGGATTAGTGAAACTTATGGGAAAACAAACATATATCATCAAATTTAATCTATATATCAATGGTAATTAGATTTGAAACAATATCACACATGAAACATGAAACTTTCAGTTTAAATGATAAAATTTTCTCCAAAAACATGCAAAATTAGTTCTTCTACATTGAAAAAACAAAAAAAGGTGGTGGATTGATATAAAAATGATTCTCAATAAGTCAAACAACATGAAAACCATTTTCTTGTCCGATATACTCATGAAAAGTAGGAATAATAGTCATGTGGGGTTTGAAACATGGATCCCACATGTTTTTTTACCATTTTTCATGCTTCCTAGGAAGCATGAAAACATAAAGGTTCATGCATGCAAAAATCATAACCTTCTCAATGTTGGTGCCAAAATCATGGTCTAGGATGTCATGTTCTCACATAAAATATATTGTAACTATGCATGTAGTGCATCAAATAGGTAATCAAGTGATGGTCCAAGAGTATCCCTAGACTAAAATATCCATGTGGTTTGTGAAATAGAACTTTTTAATCCTAGGAGGGACAAATGTAACCTTGTATCTACATGGGAGAGTCTCTCTCTCTCTCTCTCTTCATTTCTCTATCCTATATATATATATATATATAGGGATTGAGAGACATGGAGAGATAGAGAGGGACATGGACATGGATAGGGAGAGAGCTCAGGGACATCCAGAAAGAGATGGAGAGATAGAGATAGAGTTAGAGAAAGGAAAAAATATAGAAAGAGGGGCAAATAGAGAGATAGAGAGGGATAGGTGGAGATAGATATGGGGAGAGGGAGAGATGGGGATTGAGATAGACAAAGGGGTCTATAGAGGGAGAAAGATAGAGATACATATATATAGAGAGAGGGGAGATATAGGGAGATAGATCTAGCAAGGGAGATATAGATAGGGAAATACAGAGAGAGAGAGGTAGAGAGGGATATATTAAGAGATAGGGTTATGCGGATAGATAGAGATAGGGAAAGAGATAGAGAGATGTATAGAGACATAGAGAGAGAGAGAGAGATTTCAAGAGGTAGAGGGATGGGGAGAGAGATAGAGAGGAGGAGAGAGAGGTAGCAAAGGATAGATTAAGAGATAAGGATCCATATGTCCAGAGAGATAAATATAGGGATCCCTATTCTCCTCTCTACCTAAACCATACACTTAAACCTCTAAACCTTAACCCCTAATGATATGGTGTGGAGTCTAATTAGTCTCCAAGTGGGAGATTGTTGTTATATGGAGCCTAATCAGACTCAGAGGTTAAATTTATCCCAATTTTATTAGTGCAATTTCCCCCCAAATTATTTAACAGGGTCAACGGGCAGCACCCCTTGTGGGGGTTTGGGGGCAGCACCCCCAAGACAAGGTCAAGGGGTAGCGCCCCTTGCAGGGTCTAGGGGTAGTACCCATAGCGTGTTTCCTATCACGATACAGGGTGGGGTCGAGGGGCAGTGTCCCCGAAACCTCCAATGATTTTTTATTATTTTATTAAGGCGTTGGGACTTATTTTTCTATTGGCTGATATAAAAAAAAACCCTATTTTGTAACTGACATAAGGCTTGATAAAAGTAGCTAAGGGTTAGGGTTTTTGTTGATGTATTGTAGTATTTGTAGTGGTATTGAGTTGCAAGGATTGCTGGTTGTAATTGACCTAATTACTAGATAATAATATTGTACTCTCTGTTGGTGGATGTAGCATGAGTTTGGGTGAACCACGTTAAAACTTGTCTCTCACTATTATTATTTCTATGTATTTCCATTCCTCTATTTAATCTTTATTTGCATTTAATTGATATCTTCTGCATGTAATCCCTAACACCTAACCCCTACCCTAAATAATGTCCCTAAACTCTAACCCCTAACCCCTAAACCCCTAACCCCTAAACCCCTAACCCCTAAACCATAAAATCTGGAAGCAACCCTAAACCTCTATCTCCCTATCTCTCCCAATCTATATTGGTCCCCTCGCTCTATCTCTCTCTAAACCCTAAACCCTAACCCCTAAACTTGAGAAACCCTAAACCCCTAACCCCTAAACCCTAAACCCTAAATCCTAAACCCTAAACTCGAGCATCCCTAAACCCCTAAAGCATAAATAATTCCCCTAAACCTAACCCTAAAGGTGTTCCCTAAACCCTATTTACATGAACAACCCTAAACTCATGTAAACCTCAAATAGTGAGGGAGAGAGATAGAAAGGTAGAGTTAGAGAGAGGGGATCAAAAGAGAGAGCAAGATAAAGAGACAGGGAGAGAGAGAGAGAGAGGTAGGTATAGTTAGAGAGAGGGATAGAGGAGATAGAGATATCTCTCCCAGGCTCGATCTCCTCTATATCTCCCTATTCTCCTCTCTACCTAAACCATAAACCTAAACCTCTAAACCTTAACATCTAACCCCTAAACCCTAAACCCTAAACCCTAACCCCTAACCCCTAACCCCTAAAGCCTAAAAATGAGCAACCCTAAACCCCTAAACCCCTAACCCCTAAACCATAAAACCTAGAAGCAACCCTAAACCTCTATCTCCCTATCTCTCCCAATCTCTATTGGTCCCCTCACTCTATTTCTCTCTAAACTCTAAACCCTAACCCCTAAACTCATGCAACCCCAAACCCCAAACCCCTAAACCCTAACTCCTAAACCCTAAACCCTAACCCCTAAACCCTAAACTCATGTAAACCTCAAATAATGCCTGTGACGCCTAAACCCTAAACTCGAGCAACCAGGCTAAATGGCTAAACATATAGTTCAACTTGGGATGATGGAGGATCAATGGGAAATGGATGTATAATTCTTGGATCTTGATTAAATCATTATACTCATTAGGATGTGATTCAAGATCTAGGATCCAAGATATTTGTTTGATTGTCTATGTTTTCTTGGGGATCAAGTGTCTCATCATGGAATATTGATGGATAATGAATAGGACTAGCATGGGATGATGGATAGGG
Source organism: Cunninghamia lanceolata (assembly GCA_027924645.1). Taxonomy (NCBI): domain Eukaryota; kingdom Viridiplantae; phylum Streptophyta; class Pinopsida; order Cupressales; family Cupressaceae; genus Cunninghamia; species Cunninghamia lanceolata. The sequence goes on along the minus strand of BSBN01001020.1, from coordinate 3,871,004 downwards.
CTAATGGGATGATGGATATGAGTGATGTGGGAACTTACTTTCTCATGGATAAGATCTTGATCATAGATAATATTTTGATCATAGGGAGGATAAGAATGGATAGCGTAATATTAGATATGGATAGGGTAAGTGGGGATGCATTGATATTCATTGGATTGGGGAGTAAGAGGTTGTGATGGGGGTTCACTAGGAGATGTTAGAGGTTAATGATGGGACCAATGTACAAAGGGGTTGACCATGAGATGGTAAGGGAACTGAGATGGGATTAGATGGGATGTTTGGATTTAGATTAGAATGGGTGGTTGGTGTTTCCACATTCTTTGGACAAGGCTCTTAATGTATAGCTATTGGGTTTCTTAGATGGATGTGATGGGTTCTTGGATCCAGGATCAATAATCTTTGGATGTTTGACAACATGGCTACATGATGGGGTTTCACTTGGACTTATGGTAGGAGACTCTTCAATGAAATGGATAGACATAGGAGTGGATAATGTGTTGGAGTGGTATACATGTTATTAGGAAGTTCTTTGTTAGGTTCAAGGATAGGAATTTGAGTACACGATGTTCTCAGATTCCTTGCTAATAGTCCTTGTGTCACATCCTTCATGGATTCATGGGTTGATGGACTAGGATATGCATATAGTTGATGGATAATGATGGAAGATATTGTGGGGTTAGGATTAGGATCAAGTGAATGGATATAGGAGGCTCGGATGGATTAGGATTGGGAGTGTTAGAGGTGGATGAAATGAGATTAGTGGATTTGGATGGCTCCATATCTTTAATTTTATTTTTGGATTTTGTAAAAACTCTTTGGAGAAATTTTTTCAAGCGTTCATGGGTTGATGTATTAGAGCTTAGAATGTTTGATGGTGGATTAGATAGTGAGTTATATGGTGGATGGATGATAGGGATTGATGGATTAGGAGATGGGTGGACTAATGCGTTAGTATTACAAGGATTGGAGGGAAATTATAACATAATTCCCCTTTAACCCTAACCCCTAAACTTGGGCAACCCTAGAAACTCATAAACCTTAAATAATTTACCCCTAAAGGTTTGAGCAACCCTAAACTCATAAACCCTAAATATGCCCCTAAACCTGAGAAACCCTAAACCCTAAATAATACCCCTAAAATCTAACCTCTAAACCATAAACCCAAGCAACCCTAAACCCCTAAACTCATAAACCCGACCAACCCTCTCTCTCTCTCTCTCTCTCTCTCTCTCCTTATCACCTTATATCTCCCCTCTCTCTCCCATCCATCTCCATCCTCTCTCCCTCTTCCTCCCTCTCCTCTCACATGTCGACAAAGAATATGGAAACAAGAAAACTAGGACATGCAAAGAGGGACGAGGATATAAATTGGGATGATGAAATGGAAACAAGATAATTTATGAAATTTCATTGGATGGGAAGAATGATGAGGAGAGGCAGAGAGGGGAGGGAAGTAGAGAGTAAGAGAGAGGATAGGAGGTAGAGACAGGGGGGAACTAGAGAGTGGGAGAGGCTTGTAGGAGGTAGACAAGGGAGGGAAGTAGAAAGTGAGAGAAAGGGTAAGAGGTAGATAGGGAGGGGGGAGAAGAGAGTGAGAGAGAAGGTAGGAGGTAGAGAGGCGAGGAAACAAAGACTCAGAAAGAGGGTAGGATGTAGATAAGGGAGGGAAGTAGAGAGTGAGAGAGAGGATAGAACGTAGATAGGGGAGGGAAAAAGAGAGTGAGAGAGAAGGTAGGAGGTAGAGAGGGGAGGGAAGAAGAGACTCAGAGAAAGTGTAGGATGTAGAGAGGGGAGGGAAGTAGAGACTAAGAGAGATGATAGGAAGTGTAGCTGCCCTTGTAGACATGTACGTAAAGTGTCGAAGCATAGACAAGGCATGTCAATTGTATGACATAACACTCAAAGAGATGTTCTATAATGGAATGCAATGATTGCAAGATATGCAAAAAATGGATTTGTTGAAAAGGCTTTAGAAACTTTCAAGCAAATGCAATTAGCATTTGTATTGCTAGTTATGCTCATCATAATGCGACCACGTTATAATTCATTCGCGTTATGCTCAAGGTTCTTTGATGTGTTTTTATCAGTTTTTAACACAATGTGGAGATAATCTGGAGCATGCTCCCCATTAGGATGGCACTTTTTTCAATGAAAACTCAAAAAAAATACCACCATAATCTTAAGCTCTCTGTTAACTATCTAACCATATATTTTTTTCACATTTTGAGTGCATTTAGTGTTTCATCTTGAATTTCTTTTGTTAGTGTGTCCATTTTTTGTCAAAAATCAGTGTCTAGTATGTTTTACTTTCTTTTTAACCGTTCATCAAAATTTGAAATAAGTTATATTTTTAGAAACTAGACTCCATTCTACATGAATTCAAAAAAAATAATTTGATTTTCGTTTAGTTTTCAAACATTTTAGGGGGGAGCATGCTCAAATTTCTATTTTTCAGGATGTGTCCACTTTAAAAATTACTAAAAAGTCAATTATTCATTAAAAATTTATCAGAAAAATTAGGGATAAACTACATGGTGTTAGCTAATTTCTCATTGGAGTGATTATTGAAATAATAAAAAAAGTTAACATTTTAGGGGGAGCACACTAGACGCTATGTTATGTTTTTTTGAGAAAAGCAAGACCAATTTGTGTGCTCCCCCTTTTGAACCCCTTAATCTCAACCATTTTTGGAAAAAATAGTAGTTTAGAAACTAGATACAGAGAACAACTCTTGTTTTTGTTCCATCTTCAAATTTTGAGTGTACCTATTGTCTCTCAGATTTGCACCCTTGCTGACTTATAAAACTTGGCAATTCGGAGAAACATGGGATCTTTCCAGGCCTATGGGTCACCTATGACGGAAAGAACATCTGGAGAAGGCCTGCCTCCTTGCTGGTAATCACCTAAGATCTATTGGATTTGCTGAGGAAAAAAGGAGAAGGAATGCTTTTTGAAAATGAAAGTTAAAACTGGAAAATTTGAAAATAAGAGTGATTCACCAAACTTGATAAGGTTAATGAAATGTAAACCTGCATACACTTGGCCACAGACAACATAAACTAAACCTGTACAACCTATCACTGTATGTTTGCAAAAACACTTCACCAAGAGGCCTAAATGCATTAAAATATTTAAAAGGAAGCTAAACTTCACAGTTTAAAGCCTTATAACAATTTAAGACATAGTTTGCAACCTGCATAAACACAGCTTCTACAGAAAAGGGTATTGAAACATAAGACAGTCACAAAGAAACAAAACATCTCACAAATGACTTGATCTAACACTTGATAACACCCAATATTACAAAACAAGAAGGCAAAATTTGACTATCAATGGTATCCAAGGTGTTCTCTATATTTCATATGCCCAAAAGAGTTACAAAAACATGCTCAAACTGAGTAGGATTGTAGAAAAAACCCCTAACTCCAGAATGTACATGGAAAGAACTCCCTACAAAGAGTCAAATGAATGACTATATACTCTCCAAATAGCTGTAATGTGATAAGGATAAAGCATTTCCATTTTCATGTATCTCATAAATGTGCCCATAATATCTGCCCAAAGTCTTCCAAAATGGGTTTCCAATGCAAAAATAGTCAAGGCATGCCATCAATAATCATAAAAGCACCTGTAAATGTCTTTAAATGCCTTCAAATGATCTTTAAGGCTACTAAAAATAAGTCAAATCTATGCAATAACTCCTCAACTTGTTTGTCAAACTCACCCTGCAACATCATAAATGTTTAAAATTTCACAATAAATGACATAAATACACATTATTTCTGCATACATTTAATAGTAACTAAGTGATTTATATTTACACCACTTAGTTTATGTTTTACATTCCAAAATTATTACAAACCTATGTAGAAAATAATGGCATTTAGGACACAAATATTTAATTTCCCGATTTTGCATGATTTAGGGACAAATTAAATATTGTGAAGGAATGACAAAGTAATCGATGAGACTTACTTTGTCGTTTGTGATAAATCTGCCTAATGTTGCCTCTTTACATTTGTATTACAAATGATAAAGTAATTCATAAGTCATTACTTTATCGTTCATTTACAACATTTAATTTGTTCCTAGATTATGTAAAAATGACAAAGCAAACTTCCTCATAACTCCTAGGTAAAATAAACAGGACTCCATACACTTGCATATTCACTCGCATCACATGGCTATGTCAAAAACACCTTATAACCCATAGCCATTCCTACGTTCACACATATCTATCATCATGATGTGAGGTCCTAAGCAATATACTATAAAGTGACCCTTATGCCTCCCTATACACATTACAATGCATTATATACAACATTTCACCCACCTTGTAACTCCCTCATGATATGCCTTAGAAAAATATACTATTCGGCTTTGTGTTTCTCATAATGCATTTGACCTTGGAAAAGAAACAAAAGGTAGAAAAAGACATGCCACATGCCCCATGTGCAATGATCACTAGGTTTTAAATACTTTTGTAAGTCTTTACCACGACCTAAATAAATAAAAATGATTTTTTGCAAAACAAATGTAAAAAAAATGGAATTAGGTCGAACATGAAAAAGGAAGGAAAACCTAAAAAAAATCATTTGTATTCTGCTCTTTGCTCACTACCATGCTCGACCGCTGCCATAGAGGGTTTGAAAGGCAAGAACTCCATATTTCTGGTCGATTTTGGGTCAATCTGGCTGATTTTTTAGAGGCGAAATACAAGGTAAATGGTTCCTCTAAGTTTTTGACTCCTTCTTTGTCGATTTTGGGTCTTTAAGGCTGCAAACTTGACTAGTTTTTTATGCCTTTTCTGCTAGATTTTGATATATCTTCTAGTTTTTTGCTTGGCCGTGAACTTCTATATTGCATTTGTTGTGTTTTTGGCTGCCATTAGAAGGTCTCTTGAGGAAATTTCTGTGGTCTGACATAACAAATGGAAGAAAAATAGAGGTAATTCATTTATGACTATCAATCCTTCTACATTTCTAAGTTTTTTTACTGCATATCACCTTTCTGGGGCTGTGATTTTGAGGGTTCTGTGTATTTTGTCTAAAAATCTGCAAAAAAACTTTACTTTCTCCTTTCGTATTTGCATTCTTCTAGCTCAAAACAAGCCCCCAAATAATGACAAAACTTGTAAAATGAAAATTTGTGCATTGTGCTTCGACTGCTGCACATTTTGGTAGCAATTTCTAGGCATTTTACTTGAAAATCTATATTTGTTTGTGGCTGTAGCAAGATACTTGAAAAAAAACTTCATTTTCTATGATTTTTGGAGGGTTCTGTGAGCATTTCGAACTTGGAAAATCTGTATTCTATCAAGGGCATGATTTGAGCATTTCTAGGCATTTTATTATGAAATGAGTTGAAACTGTACTTTCCTCTGTATCTGCACTTTTTTCATTTTCTAAATTCTGAGGCTCAATTCGGCACTATACTGCGATTTGATGGCAAAAAATGGTCATTTCTTGAGTGTTTCCAGATGATACTATTGGTTTTTTTTTTCCAGACTGGATGCTTATTCCCAGATTTCCCTACAAGGTAGCCATCAGTGATCAACAGGATCTCTGGGCCAGGGGCCAACAGTATAGGAGATAGACTCTATATTTTATCTCCTCTTCTTCTTCAGGCTCTGCAAAACCTAGGGGGGTATTCCCTACTCAACATCCATGAGGATATGCATACAAAGGCTGGGATGCTGACAGAAAGTAGATAAGTCCTCCTGTAAGTAGACCAAAACTGAAAGATAAGAGCAAAGGGGCTAGCTTTGGGCCTATTTGCAGTTGTAGACAGAGGACTGAGGATCCTAAAACTAATTCTAATGTCCTAAAGATTGTTTTAGATTTAGATTTAGATTTTAAGTTTGGATGCAAAGCTGGACATGGTTGTAACACAAACACAAAGCAAGATTGGTGCCTATCCAGGGCCTGGAGTCAGTAGACATACACCTGTGAATGATCAGCATGAACAGCTAAAACTGGATTTCAGGGGGATATATGTGATACCTGCCTTACAGATATCTCCCAATATAGAGTGTTAAGTTATCTCTACTTATGGCATCCCTACTGCAGTATACCCTTCCCAATGTTCAACTTGAAAATAGTTTAATCTACCCCTTGAGCAGAAGTTAAAAGATCAGACATTCAACATAGGAATTCTATGTTCTAGAGTCTCAAATATTACCCAAATATCCAGATTCAGAAGAAGGATACATGCAATACTGGAGACAGAATTAACAAAACACATGCTAAGATAGCATTTCTCATATAAGATTAATCATGAAATCAGTGGGTTCATGCCAAAACATACAACAAGAGATACATAGACTCACAGGTTTAGCTGTACAGAGCAACCAGATCATCTTGTTTTGAATTACAGAGCCAAAAATCTTCAACTTTCAACAACCTGAAAAATGGTAACACAGTCTGCTTATAACAGCCAGAAAGTGTACTACAGCAATTAATTACATGGCTATTACAAAAAATCCGCTAGATACAGTCCACAGAAGGAATGGCGCTCAGAAAATATTAATGCAGCAGACAAAGGGGAGCCTCGAGCCATGCGCCACTATTTGGGAGTCTTCATGCCAAAGATTGGGTACATGACTGTCCAACAACTTGCCCATGCCCCCGTACAGTCGCTATTAAGGGTCCAACCACCCGTGGTTGCCTGAAAACTGTCGCAGTGCGTCAAAATGGAATTCCAGCCAAAACGCCCCTTCGCAGGTTCAAAAAATGCAAGGAGATTAGTCCCATACGCATGGTGTGGAGATAGCTTCGGCACTTTAAAAGCATAACCGCATATGTACCAAGTGTCGAGCGCTTTTGCCACGCTCGACACACATGCCTTCATCAAAACCCATCGCCGTGACACAAACCATCGGCCCAACCAAAAACTCACTTGCCGATATCACCCGTCTTACCGATGAAGCCTCCGCACTCCCTCCATCGGCCAAACAAATACAATCGGAGTGACAAAAAACTCCATCGCCGACCACACAACTCACGCCAACGACACATCCACCTATCGCCTCCATCGGCGTGACCAACACCATCAGAGCAACACTTCAAACCTACGCCGACTCCAAAAGTCACGCCGATGCCCATAAGCTGACTACCAACTATCGGCCAGACCCACGCCATCAGCTCAATTACAAACTCCTCCGCCGACATCAAATGTTACGCTGATACAGCTCCATCGGCCAGAGTACCCCTGTCGGCCCAACTCTCCACACTTCATCCGATGCACCAAGTCACGCCGATCACTACTCCAAACTCTACTGTCGGTGTGACCAACACCATCAGCCAACCCGAAAGTCTCCCCGCTAATGAACAAAGTTACACCGACGCCAACAAATAAAACACATCCTCCGTCGGTGAGACCCCAACTATCGGGCCAACACTTCTCCATCCACCCGACCACACAGGTCACCCCGATGCCAAACACCAAGCCAACCTGATCGCCAAGAAACCTGCAAGGTCACACCAATGGGCAAGGAAATATAGGGTTTAAATGAAGAAACCCCCTAAGCATGAAAAATCAACCTCCAAGTCACAATGAGTGCTAACAGATACAACATTACTATAGTAAAATTTCCATTATATTCACTTGCAATTTGCTTCAACCTCTGTATTTCTGGCATATACTCTTGCTACAGTTTAGAATAATACTGGCATTTTCAAATGAAGGACATACTTTCTGCACATGTCATGAACTTGAAAAGATCTACTAAAAACTCTAAACACTTATCTTCTCTGAGTATTCTGTCAGTAGTTTCTATATATTATTCACAGCACATCCTGATGATTTATGTACTCTGTCTTATACAAGACTGTAGCTATTCATTATGGACAAAATGTATAAGATCTGGGCATTCTATTTTCTGATCATCATAATGATCACTTATGTATGATGTTCATAGCATTTCCATGATGTATTATACCATTGAATCCTATAGGTGTTCAAACTAGACAAAAAAATGTGGAATTTCTAAAATCCACTTATGTCTGGGTACATAGTCTTATTTCTATGCTCTCTTGACTGTAACAATCATGACTTGTGTAGCATACTAGACTTACATTGATTCTCAAATGAGTCTTTAGTCACTGCTAGGTGATTGTTATAATCATTCTCCTTTATGGTCTGAACATCATGAACTGCTCTTTGTTCCTTGAAAATGCAAAAAATAAAGCTTCTCTTTTTTCACATTATATTGAGTTGTGGATCTTGATGTATATGACTCTATAGATGCTCTTGCATTATTTCTTGGTCCATGTAAAGGTGATTGCTTTTCTTTGTGGTGTTCTTCTTGAAACCTTATGACTATTCCATACCTTGTCACTTTTTTGTATTACTTCAACTCTCATGGCATTCTGTGCTATTGCATAAGTTAGCAAATCACTCCTGTAGCTATAACTTTTGATGATTGGAATGCAAAATGACTAAGGTTATACAATCTAAACCCTTCCTTACTAAGCTTGACCATGTTCTGTAGCTTTCAAAATTGTGGATCCACTTTTCATTTAGAAAATCTGTAACAACATATATGTAAGCATTGGGATGTAGATGATACAACCCACTCATCCCTGTATGTCTGAAACATAACTAATGACTCCTGTACATGTGCATCTAAAACATAAACTACAGCCTGGCACTTACACTTGTATCATTTGAACTCCTTCTAGTTGTCATTACTGATGATTGCACTTACAGAGGCTTTGCTCCTTTGAGGTCTATGTCTGTCCTCTCCACTACATTTCATAGACTATGTTGTTCTGAATGACTGACATGATGTTAACTATCATCTGAGTGTAGTCATGTGACTGCTGTCCACAATATTGTTATCTATAAATGATGCTCCTTATATCATGATTGCTTCATTATAGTTGGTTGTTGCTTTTTTTTGTTTGTCCAAATTATTCTTCAAGGCATCCATGGTTATCCTCTAAATTACATCTATACCTTCAAAGCTTGTAATATTCTTGAACTTACTGTACTGAGGCCTCCAATGTGACTTAAACACTTCCAAGATTATGCTTACTATTTGGCTTTTGGTTTTGCTTCAGCCCTATCCATGGCTTCCTCCATTGCAGGTCATACTAATATGCATGTGGGTTCTTTACTTCATGAGAACTAAGCTGAGGTTTCTTTATTTTATGAGTTTCTTCTGCTGTATATGGGAAACATTCCCTAAGAGTTCAATGTCACCATTCTAATTTAGTTTCTATGAGGCTAACTATTTTGCCTTATTTTGATCATTTTGCATTTTAGTTGATGACATTATCAGACTTTTAGAGACTATGGTTTCATTTTGCAGACTTGATTATATCTCCTGATTTTGATATGACATTGATTAGACGTATGGTGATTCGATTTGATCATATTTTGATGCTATTTTGTGAGCCGACATACGAGATATGTTAGATGATGTTTTGTGATGTGAATTCTAGTTATTTATGTGATGATGATTATTTGACATGTGATAGAAAAATGCAGTTAATTTAGAATTATGTTATAGATGATTATTGTTGTATTCAATAGCATGAATTTAATTCTAGTTGCTTCGGCTATGATTATCATGATATGATTGACACTTGATCGAGATGTGCAGGTTTACATTCCCAGGCTACGAGAAATTGGAGGTAGAATTCACACATAAGTTATTCCCTGTGAAACCGATCCATTCCCAAGAGGGATGAGGATCACGTTTGAAATTGTGTGTTGAATTAAGTGCTTGTTAATTTTACCATTTTGGCCTGGTACCCATTTGTTTAATTAATTAATATTATGTGTTGTACAATTTTTATTGACTTATACCATTTGGTAATTATTTTTATTTTTGAGGCCATTTAAAGTGAATTTATGACCCCTTTAGTGAACCTTAGTGTCCCAAAATTTACCCTGGGTGGTTACCCATGGGTCTAGGGTCAATTTTGACTAACTAAACCTTGGGTTAACTCACTTTTAGTCACTCTAAACTAAGGTTTAGTCAAAGTGACGAATTTTGAAATTAGATAAGGTGGGAGATGAGTCATGCTTTCGGAAAGACTCATCTCCCTTCCCAATGTTTGGGAATCCATTCCCTAGGAGGACTTGGGAGGTCTCCAAGACTCCCAAGTGTGTGGGATCTTCCTCCAAGACTCTCACACATGTGTGAGAGCATCTTGGAGGGAGATGGTTCTCTTAGAGAATAAGAGGATGCCATATGGAACCCCTTATCCTCATGGAGGTTTGAGTGGGAATGCCACCTCACCACTTGTTCTCTCACACATGTGTGAGAGCACAAGTGGATAAGGTGAGGAATGAGATGGAATTGGAGGATGACACTTGTCACCCTCACACTTCCTCTCCCTTTCAAGTGGCATAGGAGGAGGAAGGAGAAGGTGACAAGTGTCACCTTCTCATTCCTCAAGGCCAAAATTGATGGCCTATATTACCTCCTCTTGTTGAGGAGTGTAGGGTTCTTGCATTTTGGAGTTTCTTTCTATTTTGAGAAATTTTGGGGACGTTAGAGGAATTATTAGAGATTGGAAGGTTTAGAGAGGCTTGGAGCTCATCACCAAATGTGCTTCCATTATTAGGGCTTTTCAAGGTAAGCTCTATGTCTTATTCTTTACCCTTGCTTATTTACTATTGATGTGGTTGTGGATTTTTATTGTTTGTTGTTTCTTTTTTTTTTTGTGTAGGATGGGAGTTTGGTGAGAGCACCTCCATTTGAATGTAAGGCTCAACTTATTTGGGGTAGCAGAAAGGAACCTCTTGGAGGTCACTCCCATATTTGAGTATTTATGGCCTTGAGGGCTTCTTACTTGTTGTGGAAATTATTTGAATGGCAAGAGTCCCACGGAAGTACATTTTGAGATATTTGAGGAGTTGTGGTTTTGGAGATTTTGGCTTGAGGCCATGAGACTTGGTATTTTGGTATTTTGGTGTGGCCTTTGAAGTAGAGGGGTCCATTCCCTACCCCCATCAAACTCATTTTCATGAGTTGTGTTTTGTGTTTATCCTTGGGGTTTATTTTGTGTTGTTGATTGATGTTTGTTGTGGTGTGTTGTAACTATGTGAATCCCTACCTCCCTAGCTCAGGGGTGACCCACTTGCAGGTCTGCGGTAGGGAGGAGGGCATTTCGATGTGGCTGGGTTTTCCTTTTTGTTGTGTTTTATTTCTAAGCTCTCATGGAGGAAATGGAGCTTTGGAGAAGCTCCTTTTTGGTGTTGCCTTGGTCATTTGTTAGTGGTTATTGAGCCATGGCCCTTGTGGCCCTATTGTATTTATTTTTTTATCAAGTTATTATACCCTTGGAGTTGGCTGTAAAAAGTATTGAAATGTAAACCTTCTTTTTATTTTTATTCAAATATTGTTTATTCTCTATGTGTGGATTTTATGGTGTTGAGTAATGTATGAGAAACTATTCCTTTTGTTGTCATGTTCTTTCTTTTAAAAATATATATATATACACGCAGCAGTTGATGAATTTTTTTATTGCTCACAAAAGAAAGAAAGAAAGAGAAGTTATAAACATTTGCTTTTGTTTTATTAGTCTAAAAGTTTATATTAATAGTTCCTGTTAGAAAAATTAAATGAGAATGCTTTTTCTACCATATAGGTTTATTTCAAAACAAAAAAATATCTCTGTTTATTTTTTTTTCAAAAAAAAGAGAAAGTTTAAATTAGTTTTCTGTTGTTGCATTGAAAGTTCATATTACTTGTTGTTGTTAGGAAATGAAGATGTTGGCAAACTGTAGATTAAAATACATATCCTACCTTAAATGAATTTTAAAAAAAAATGGTGATATCTATGTATGTTTATGCTTGTCAAAAAAAAAGAAATGCTACTGTTTTTACTTTAAGTTCCAAATCTAAAAGTTGGTATTTCTTTTATTCATACCATTGTTTTGTGAAAATAAGTGCAAAGTGTATGTGTGTGTGTGTGTGTGTGTGTGTGTGTGTGTGTGTGTGTATAGGTGTATATATATATATATATATAAATATACTTGTTTTATTGTTTAAAAGTCTAGCTCACTATTCATTTTTTTAATTACTATGCATATGCTGAACATAGAAGAAAACCCAATAATAATACAATTTTTGTATACTTTACAATATATATACACTTATATATGTGTGTGTGTATATATATATATACATATATATATATACATATACATATACAAATATATAAATATATATATGTATATATTTGTATATATATATATTAGTAAAAAGAAGAAATAATGTTAAGATACAATATATCTTAAAATACAAGAGACTGTTGAGGTAGAAATCCTAATGGCAGACTGAGTTTTTAGTGAGTAAACTGTTTTAAAAAATAAATAAATAAAAGAAAAATTATTTAGGGTCTGAGATGGGCATCGACGCCCATCCCAGCCCCCTTTTCTTTCTCTGTCACAACGTATTAAATACTGTGGGTGTGGGTGGAGGCACAACCTCCTCCCCACACCCCCCCTTCCCCGTTAGTCTGTGCCACTCCCCGCAGCCCTATCTCCCCTACGCTCTCCACAATCGCCTCCCCGCGGCCTTACCCTTCCTTCACACCCCTCAATCCTTACTTGCAGTCTCCTCGGCGGTGGCGGCTACCGCAACTCCACCTCCCCCTTTCCCTCTTTCAACCCTACAGCAATGAAATTTAATTATTATACATTTAGTGTATATATATATATATATATAATCACTCTATGTTTTTTTTTTTTTTAAATGAGTATGGAAATAGATTTGCTATGTATACCTCTGTGAGAGGTAGTGGAAAACTCCATCCATGGCTTCCACCTCCATTCAAAACCCTAACCTACATACAAAGAGGCAAAAACAAAAAGAAAAAAAAATGAATGAATGAGATAGAGGATTAGGGCAACAAAAGGAAAGAAAATAATAGAATGAATTAGGTCTTTTCATTAGAAAATAATATTTTTATGAGAGATAAATGTGAGGGAGTTTACTTTAATTCTTATTTTTAAATTTCTAATTTTTGCCCTTGAATTTTTATCTCTTGTGCTCTTTTAATTTTGTTTAATTCAATGAGGTTGCATTTTATTTTATTGCCTTGTGAGTTTTATTTTTATTTTAAAAGGGAGGGATTAATTTTGTTATTTTGTGAAGTGTATTCCCTTCTCCTTTTTATTCATTTTAATTAGGACATTTGTTTTAATTTCCTAGCGTGGTTTAAACATTTTATTCAACAATTTTCATTATTATTATTTTATAGGAATGAGTATCTTAATCTCTTCCCTTCTCTATTATTTCTAAGTTCGTTAATAAATATAATGCCAAATTTATATTTATTAACGGACTCAAATTTGAAATCTATTTTGGCGTCACTAATTATTTTATTATTTTATTCCAAGTTCTATTATTTTATTGCGAGTCAATTTATTTAACCTTGGCAAAGTATTTAGTTGTTATTTTTTGCTGTTTTAAAATTTGTTCTTAAGTTTAAAATTTTTAGTCTTAAATTTGGTTAAATTCTTAATGGAGCTTTATTTAAAAAAAATTAGTCAATTATTGAAAACACGTTATTTTGTCAAATTTTTCCTAGAATTCTAGGGTTTTAATTTTACAATATTTTGTACTCTTTTATTTCACCATTCCACTTTAATTATGCATCCATCATGCCATCATTTCTTAATCATTATTTCATTTTATTTTTGACCTGAGTTAGGGTTAGGTTTTGAATTTGGCGAGATCATCTTCACACCTAGAAAACTTAGGGTTCAGATTTAAAATCATTCTAACCCTAAAAGAGACACACTTCATGTCGCATTCACCCCTAGACAGCTATCATCACGCAGGGGACTACGTGGGATAACGCACCTCCCCAAATTATGTTGACTTGTTTATGCCTTATGCGTATTGCCACCGAGCACGTAGAGGCGTAAGAGGGGGTTCCCAGGGATAGGTAGAAAAGTTTTTCGTAATTCATGTCATGACCACATGGAAAATGTGGATATGACATGTGTGTTGTGTTTCATGACCGCATGGGAAATGTAGGCATGACATTTGGTATCAGAGCCTAAGTTTAAACACTGAGCTTGTTTAGGGCACATTATTATTTCTGCAACTTTGATTAATTTGTGGTTACCTCATTTTTGTAGGCTACCTCCCCGACGAGTTCGGTGAGCGCAGTCTCGCCACACTCCACCCCCTGAGGTGCACAGTGATTCTTCAGCTGAGGGATAGACACAACTAGTCCTATAGGCACCGCAGGTGCCACCGGCCCTTCCAGATATTGGGCCACAGTTATTACAGGCTTTACAGGTAGTTTTAGATAGGCTTCCACCAGCCATAGCTGAGCCACGCGTAGAGCCACGTGTTGAGCCCCGCAAGGATCCATAAGAGGAGCCACGCATGGAGCCATGAGCAAAGTCCCATGTTGAGCCACGTGTAGAGCCTTATGTTGAGGTGCTAGATATGATGACAAAGGAGGTTGGATTGGCCGATAGGGCCCGTAGCAGGAGCCCTCCACATCATGCTAGGCGTGATGAGGTAGTACGAGTAAAGTACATTGTTCACAGGCCTTATGATTATTACACAGATGAGCCTATCAGAGGGCACAGAGACAAAGGATATCCCATTAGGGATTTGTTAAGGCTGAACCCTCCTTTTGTCGGGACCATAGAGGGAGCTGAGATAGAGGCTTGGCTCATCAGCTTAGATAGATGCTTCATGTTGAATCCTTATGAGGGCAACATGAAGGCTCATGTAGTAGTACACCTATTGTGAGATGCAGTAGCTACCTGGTGGCACACTAAGGAGTGCAAGCATCACCTATCATTAGACACTCTCATGGGAGACCTTCATTAAGCGCTTCAATGTGTGATACTTGTTGGTTTTTCTTCTGAATCAACATTAGGGTTTGCCAGTTCTAATACATAGGTAGATTCAACCAACTAAATATAGGAGGTTGCGTGAGCTCCTCCCCTTCACTTCTGGTTCTACCGCACCAAGGGGGTGTCCCTATTTGATGAAGATATAACATTTACTCTCCAAATGACAAAAGATTTAGCTTGACAGCAACAGGCAAAATACTCTCTCTTTAGGACCAAGATTTGTGTGATAAATCACAAGGTGGCAACATTCTTGGACATGTATCACTAGTTAAGGAAGAGAGCATGTAGGGGTTCCTAATCCTACTCCTACAACTAACAGGTGGAAGTCATGAAATGGTTTGATTTGATGTTTGGAGTTATGGGACTTTCCTAGACCCTTTGAACAGATAGGTTCCCAAACCAGTGCCTTATCTGGGTAGCAGAATCAAATCTACGAATGTAAACGTCTCCCTATGATAACACAACTTCATATCTAGAGGACTCAGGAAGAATGTTACTGCCTAACAGCAACATGTCCAAGGAAGGGTATTATCTATGATCATACTTTGCAAATCCTATGATGCAATCTATTTTTCTTTGTATCTGATCAAAAGCCTATTTAACCACTCCTTGAGCAGACACAATAAATCAGACACATAGTATGCATATACTGAAAAACTTGGAAGCCCTTGACAACCTTGTTTGAAAGGAAAACAAATGACATACAGGAGACAATCAGAAACAATACACACACCAGGTGTTTTTCATTTAAAATTAATCTGCATAGAAAGTCATCATACAGTAAATTATCATTTACAAAATAAGAAAGACCGATACACCTGACCAAGGACCGAGTCTGCAATAGAAAATTCCTTTCAAAATGTGAACACCTTGTGTTCAGAGTCAGAGCAGAAAACCCAAAAATATCCCCCCACCTGTAGAATGGCCATGGATTCCTTTTTCAAGGAGCACACAAGCTTCCGGCCACCTACACACTGATAGACTTCATAAATGCAAGGATTATCCCTTTCAGATTTTTGATGAAACAATCCAATCCTTCATCAATTCGAGTCGCTGATGAAGCAGTCAAATCTTCCATAAAAACTGGTGATGCAAACAATCTGGACCTCGAGCACACAAACACACATGATGCTTCACATTACTGTGTAGTAGGTTCACTGAATGTGGAGAGAGCACAGAAAAGGGTGCCCATCAGACAGTCATTTCAAATATTAAATCTCAGCTGTAGGATCGGGCTCCAAGTATGTAAGATCAACGGTTGAAACTTGCCCGTCCTCTTTAAAAATCCACATTGGCACCCGAATAGTCCATCGCCAGTGGGAACTCACCACGTAGGCAGCCTCTATCCATCACTGAATTTTCAAACTTTGTGAGATCAAAAATCCCACATTTGTCAAGCACGGACCTCCCGACCACCTTATACACCAAACTGCATGCGAACAAACTATCACGCATTTTACCCTGCGTGACCAGCGAGCCAGCCACTAGTAGTCCATCGGCTTAACTCCTGCCGATGCAAGACTCCATCGTGTGACCCACACTGTCGGAGAAAACCGTCAGAGAAACTGAAGATCCTCCCACTGACCGCATCAATCACGCTGATGGCTACACTCTTTGCCCATTCTTCAGTGAGACCATAAACCATCGGCACACCCAAAAATTCTCCTTCCAATATACCTTGTCTCCCCAATAGCCACCTTCATCGGCATAACAAACTGTTCCACTAGCTTCCCCGATATGGAGTGTCACTCTAAAAGCCAACCCCTCATCAGCATAACCCAAACATATCAGCGGATCCCAAAACTCCTCTGCTGATATCGCTGTTAGTGCCTGAATTGACTGAGTTTTTGAGTAATTTTCATGCAGGCACCTTCCTTAAAGATGTTCTAAGTGTTGGACCTCCTCAGCATTTTTTAGCTGCAGCATCATATTTTCCTGAGGAGGAGGTCATCATCATCATGTTTTCTGTTATCGCCGTGTTGCTTGCGAGGGTCATCATATTTTCTACCTGCATGATCTTTCGCGGGGTGATATTTTAACATCGGGTGATCTTTGTTAAGATCATCCTGATGATGTGTGCTGCAAAGTCCTAAGTATGATCCGATCTTCATCGGGGTCGTCATATTTGAACATCGGGTGATCTTAGTCAAGATCATCCTGATGTTGTTTTATCACTTCATGTTCGTTGTTTTATCACCCTGATGATGCTGACGTCATTCTTATGTCAGGGTGATATCTATTTCTCTGCCTATCTGCATCATGATATTTCCAAAGGAGGGGTGATATTTTCATATTTGAATATCACCCGGATGTATGTTTGTTCCAGCATCATGATGATGCTGATATCAGGGAGATATCCACCTGTCAGCTTCGTGCATTATCTAGTGGGGGTGATCTTTTCAAATATCTGGCATATTCATCTATCACCCCGATCTTATAAGTGGAGCTACAGTGCAGCATGATATTTGTGCATCAGGATGATATTTCCAAATATCTGGTTATCTTCCGAATATCATCCTGATGCCGACATGTGGTGGTGACGTCATCAAGGTCCGGGGGGTCATATTTCTAATATTACTCATCTTATGAAGATCCCCCAATGTTGCGAATATGACGATGACGTCATCCGGATATGAGGAGGTGCACAGTAGGCAGATATGCTGATGATGTCAGCAGGATATGACGATGACGTCATCAGGATGTTCATCGGCCAGACTTTTGGTATCGGCTAAGCAGGAGGATCTTCCTCCGATGGATCAGGTTGTGCCAATGAAGGCGATTATCATGCAGGTGATATTGCGATGATGATGCTGACGTCAGGGTGATTTTTCGAGCAACAGGATATCATGCTGTTGGAGGATGATGATGAAGTCTTATACTAGTGTCATCAGGAGCAAAAGAACCGACATCATATATGCTCGCGACCTAGTATATAGGTGATGAAAAGGTCACCACGGGGTGCATGTGGGATAATTGATATCCTGCATATTTGAAATATCATGACGATGTATCTTGGTGGGAAACGGTTGCGACGCACAGTATTCTGCATTTCCCAGGGCCGCGGGTTGGTGCGCCATTAATGGCGATTGTTGCAGAGGTATGGGCGATGGCGTGGATGGATCTAGTACCTGATTGAAGATCTAGATCCCTAGGCGGCGGCGCAAGGCTCGAGATTTCTTCTTGTCTCCTCCCCTACCTACTGCATTCATGTTTGGGCGCCAATTTGGTAATGCGTTGAGCGCCATTTTTCTGATACTGTGTATTCGGCGGGATTTTTGGTCAACCATGTAATTAATTGCTGTGGTACACTACCTGGCTGTTATAAGCAGGAAGTGTTACTCATTTTTGGTTGTTGAAAGTTGAAGATTTTTGGCTCTGTAATTAAAAACAAGCTGATTTGGTTGCTCTATACAGCTTAACCTGTGAGTCTATGTATCTCTTGTTGTATGTTTTGGCATGAACCCACTGATTTCATGATTAATCTTATATGAGAAATGCTATCTTAGCATGTGTTTTGTTAATTCTGTCTCTAGTATTGCATGTATTCTTCTTCTGAATCTGGATATTTGGGTAATGTTTAGATTCTAGAGCATAGAATTCCTATGTTGAATGTCTGATCTTTTAACTTCTGCTCAAGGGGTAGATTAAACTGTTTTCAGGTTGAACATTGGGAAGGGTATACTGCAGTAGGGATGCCATAAGTAGAGATAACTTAACACTCTATATTGGGAGATATCTGTAAGGCAGGTATCACATATATCCCCCTGAAATCCAGTTTTAGTTGTTCATGCTGATCATTCACAGGTGTATGTCTGCTGACTCTAGGCCCTGGATAGGCACCAATCTTGCTTTGTGTTTGTGTTACAACCATGTCCAACTTTGCATCCAAACTTAAAATCAAAATCTAAATCTAAAACAATCTTTAGGACATTAGAATTAGTTTTAGGATCCTCAGTCCTCTATCTACAACTGCAAATAGGCCCAAAGCTAGCCCCTTTGCTCTTATCTTTCAGTTTTGGTCTACTCACAGGAGGACTTATCTGCTTTCTGTCAGCATCCCAGCCTTGTATGCATATCCTCATGGATGTTGAGTAGGGAATACCCCCCTAGGTCTTGCAGAGCCTAAAGAAGAAGAGGAGATAAAATATAGAGTCTATCTCCTACACTGTTGGCCCCTGGCCCAGAGATCCTGTTGATCACTGATGGCTACCTTGTAGGGAAATCTGGGAATAAGCATCCAGTCAGGGAAAAAGTCAACAGAAATTGGCGACTCTACTGGGAAAGAAATTTGAGAAAGGCTTATATCTGTGACCCATCCGAGTCACCAACAAAATGATGCTCTGCTGGTGGAATGAACCTGGAAAAGTAGCTTTCAGCTATTGAAAATTTTGTCCTCTCTGGAGAGGTGGCGACTCTGCAAAAAAGATCTGAATGCACATGAAAGATGGATGTATGTGATGTGACAAAAATGTGTTGTTCATTTTTCTGCATCTGTATGAGAAAAGGTACCTTGTTCCTTCCCCTTTATATTTGTTGTTTTGCTGCATAAGTTAGATGCCAGGGGAAGCCTTAGGTCTTAGACAGACAAAGGATGTCTAAGAGTAAGATTTTTATGAATCCAAGTATGAATTATCCCATACTCAGTGGTGAAATGTCGAATAAAAGAATAGAAGAGATAAGAAATAGGTTGATATTCTTAGAGGCTGAGTAGGCCCAGTTAAAAAGCAGTAACCCTGTTGTGTCTGCCAGTCAGAAGGCTAAACCTCTTCTCAGCCCTTTTGATCATTTGTATGACCAACTGGATTTGTCATGGGTGGATTATAAAGTAGAAACTATGCCTGCTAGGATATACTGTCAGATGCCTAGATTTAGTGGTCACAATGTATGTGATGGGAATGCACATATCCAAAATTTTCACAGTTTTATGGGAAAATATTCATTCAGAGATGAGGATATGTGGATGAGGTTTTTTGTTAGGTCCTTTGATGCAAAAGCAAAAGACTGGTATTTGAGCTTTCCGAAGAAATCCTTTGCCTGTTGGGATGAGCTTGCTGACTATTTCAAGGAAGAATTTGCAAAAGAACCGGCTGATCTTGTTGCAGAATTGATGAGAATCAGAAAACAAGATGAAGAGCCATGTGTTGATTTTAGTCATAGGTTTGCAATAGCCCTTTCACAGATCCCAGAAGTCTTCAGACCTGATATTTCAGCCTGTGTTGGCATATTCTTTGAGGCTTTTGAGGAGGGCTCTAGTGCATTACTGAGGGATTTCAAGGTGACAAGTATGCAGATGGCATACAAGTTCATAGAAAAAATAGAAAAAATCAGAAATGTGCACCTGCTGAAATCCCTGTCCCCTGGCCTTGGTGTGAAAAATAGTTGTGAAGTTGCAAATGACCAAATAATTAAGGCATCATGTGAAGATGAAAAGATGAATATTGAAGGTGCTAGTGAAAGGACTAATGAGGATTCCCATTGCAATGATGAGGCATCTGACCATGAAAACAATAACGAGGTTGTGGACAACAATGAACAACTTTTGGAATGGACCTATGGAGATAATTGTGAGTATTGTACTCAAGACAGAGAAGATATAAGCAAACAAAGAAACAGTCTTATGTGTGACCCATTGACTTCTTTTCAAACACATGGGGATCGTGAAGAGCAGTCAGAAATTGAAACAAGTGCTGGTTCAGAGCATGATTGTTTTTCATTTGATGGCTGTTTTGCTTATGACACACAAGCTGATACTCCTCCACAAAGGGAATCCATTGGTGATGAAGATGCATGTTCTGCTGCCCATGAACAAATGGCATACTATGATCAAGCTGATGTACCTGGATCACCCATCTTTGACACATATGGTGATGAGGATTTATTTGAGTATGGTGAGGACCTAGACATTGTTTTTGGTTTGGATTCTGTTTCTCATCCTGATGAAAGAGGAAACAACATACATCAGGTAAGTGACTATGAAAATGTGCCTGATTTGAAAGAGGTGCCAGAGCCTGATCTTTTCCAGCTTGGTGTACCAGATGGTTGTGTACATGATGTGCACAATTGTGAATTTGAAAGCTTTTCTTTTGAGAGGCCAGCATATGAAATGAGCTCCGACTTTCCTAGTTGTGTGGTGGACTTCGAGTGCTTTCAATTTTCAATCCAGCTAGGAGATCATTTTGCAATGCATAATGCTGATACAAATGATAACATGTGTTATATTCCCTTTGAGTATGCATTGCCTGATACATTCTGCATCCACTTGTTGCCGGATGCTGAAGGTTGTCTGCATAGGGGTGACAATGACAAGCCAAATCAGAGGGTTGAATATGTAGATGACAAGATTTGTTTGTGGGTGGATCTCTGTAGTATCTCCAAGCTTGACCCAGTGCATGCAGATGAAAACAAGATATTTGACAAAGGGAGATACATGTTTTTCTTTTCTTGGTGGCCTTAGGCCATCAAGTGTGTTTGGTGATGCAGGTCGGTGCAGTATTTGACTCTGTGCCCAATGGATAAGGGACTGGTCTGCATCCCAGAGATCTGGGGTTCTCGCTGCAGTCTTGCACCTGCACATCCCCAGACAGAGCCAGTGTTAGTGCCTGAATTGACTGAGTTTTTGAGCAATTTTCATGTAGGCACCTTCCTTAAAGATGTTCTAAGTGTTGGACCTCCTCAGCATTTTTCAGCTGCAGCATCATATTTTCCTGAGGAGGAGGTCATCATCATCATGTTTTCTGTTATCGCCGTGTTGCTTGCGAGGGTCATCATATTTTCTGCCTGCATGATCTTTCGCGGGGTGATATTTTAACATCGGGTGATCTTTGTTAAGATCATCCTGATGATGTTGCTGCAAAGTCCTAAGTATGATCTGATCTTCATCGGGGTCATCATATTTGAACATCGGGTGATCTTAGTCAAGATCATCCTGATGTTGTTTTATCACTTCATGTTCGTTGTTTTATCACCCTGATGATGCTGACGTCATTCTTATGTCAGGGTGATATCTATTTCTCTGCCTATCTGCATCATGATATTTCTGAAGGAGGGGGTGATATTTTCATATTTGAATATCACCCGGATGTATGTTTGTTCCAGCATCATGATGATGCTGATATCAGGGAGATATCCGCCTGTCGGCTTCGTGCATTATCTAGTGGGGGTGATCTTTTCAAATATCTGGCATATTCATCTATCACCCCGATCTTATAGTGGAGCTACAGTGCAGCATGATATTTGTGCATCAGGATGATATTTCCAAATATTCGGTTATCTTCCGAATATCATCCTGATGCCGACATGTGGTGGTGACGTCATCAAGGTCCGGGGGGTCATATTTCTAACATTACTCATCTTATGAAGATCCCCCAATGTTGCGAATATGACGATGACGTCATCCGGATATGAGGAGGTGCGCAGTAGGCAGATATGCTGATGATGTCAGTAGGATATGACGATGACGTCATCAAGATGTTCATCGGCCAGACTTTTGGTATCGGCTAAGCAGGAGGATCTTCCTCCGATGGATCAGGTTGTGCCGATGAAGGCGATTATCATGCAGGTGATATTGCGATGATGATGCTGACTTCAGGGTGATTTTTCGAGCAATAGGATATCATGTTGTTGGAGGATGATGATGAAGTCTTATACTAGTGTCGTCAGAAGCAAAAGCACCGACATCATATATGCTCGCGACCTAGTATATAAGGTGATGAAAAAGTCACCACGGGGTGCATGTGGGATAATTGATATCCTGCATATTTGAAATATCATGACGATGTATCTTGGCGGGAAACGGTTGCGACGCACAGTATTCTGCATTTCCCAGGGCCGCGGGTTGGTGCGCCATTAATGGCGATTGTTGCAGAGGTATGGGCGATGGCGTGGACGGATCTAGTACCCGATTGAAGATCTGGATCCCTAGGTGGCGACGCAAGGCTCGAGATTTCTTCTTGTCTCCTCCCCTACCTACTGCATTCATGTTTGGGCGCCAATTTGGTAATGCGTTGAGCACCATTTTTCTGATACTGTGTATCTGGCAGGATTTTTGGTCAACCATGTAATTAATTGCTGTGGTACACTACCTGGCTGTTATAAGTAGGAAGTGTTACTCATTTTTGGTTGTTGAAAGTTGAAGATTTTTGGCTCTGTAATTAAAAACAAGCTGATCTGGTTGCTCTATACAGCTTAACCTATGAGTCTATGTATCTCTTGTTGTATGTTTTGGCATGAACCCACTGATTTCATGATTAATCTTATATGAGAAATGCTATCTTAGCATGTGTTTTGTTAATTCTGTCTCCAGTATTGCATGTATTCTTCTTCTGAATCTGGATATTTGGGTAATGTTTAGATTCTAGAGCATAGAATTCCTATGTTGAATGTCTGATCTTTCAACTTCTGCTCAAGGGGTAGATTAAACTGTTTTCAGGTTGAACATTGGGAAGGGTATACTGCAGTAGGGATGCCATAAGTAGAGATAACTTAACACTCTGTATTGGGAGATATCTGTAAGGCAGGTGTCACATATATCCCCCTGAAATCTAGTTTTAGTTGTTCATGCTGATCATTCACAGGTGTATGTCTGCTGACTCCAGGCCCTGGATAGGCACCAATCTTGCTTTGTGTTTGTGTTACAACCATGTCTAGCTTTGCATCCAAACTTAAAATCAAAATCTAAATCTAAAACAATCTTTAGGACATTAGAATTAGTTTTAGGATCCTCAGTCCTCTGTCTACAACTGCAAATAGGCCCAAAGCTAGCCCCTTTTCTCTTATCTTTCAGTTTTGGTCTACTCACAGGAGGACTTATCTGCTTTCTGTCAGCATCCCAGCCTTGTATGCATATCCTCATGGATGTTGAGTAGGGAATACCCCCTAGGTCTTGCAGAGCCTAAAGAAGAAGAGGAGATAAAATATAGAGTCTATCTCCTACACTGTTGGCCCCTAGCCCAGAGATCCTGTTGATCACTGATGGCTACCTTGTAGGGAAATCTGGGAATAAGCATCCAGTCAGGGAAAAAGTCAACAATCGCTACTCTCACCGATGACCATCCTGTATAACCCCCATTAGCCTGTCGGAGAGACATGTAGCTCAGCTGCCGATGGATAAAGTCTTGGCGATTGAATGAACATACCTCTATGAAGAACATGGTCACCAAGACAAATGTGAACTTACACCAATGGACATAGAAATTTTTGATTTACAGGAAGGTGCTTGCATATACATATTTAAGCACCAACATAGGCTCCATCTGGGGATGCATGCCTCTTGCAGGCATGGCAAGAACCTCAGATCTCTAGGATGCAGACCAGTCCTCATCCATTGGGCAATAGAGTCAAACTTGCACCAACCTGCATCACCAAACACACTTGATGGCCTAAGGCCACCAAGAAAAGAAAAACTTGTATCTCCCCTTATCAAACACCTTATTTTCATCTGCATTCACTGGATCAAGCTTGGAGATACTATCATGACCTACCCACAAACAAATCTTGTCATCTACATATTCATCCCTCTGATTTAGCTTGTTACTGTCACCCCTATGCAGACAACCTTCAGCATCATGTGACATGTGGGTGTCATATTTATCAAACAATGCATACTCAAATGGCATACAACACTTATCAACATCTGCATCAGTAGTATGCATTGCAAAGTGATCTCCTAGATGGACTGAAAATGGGAAACATTCAGAGTCCACCACACAGCTAGGAAGATCAGAGCTCATTTCATTAGCTAGCCTATCAAAAGAAAAGCTTTCAAATTCATAATTGTGTGCATCATGCACACAATCATCTGGTACACCAAGTTTGAAAAGATCAAGCTCTGGTGCTTCTATACAACAGGCCTCATGATATATGTTGGCCTCTCCTTCATCAGGATGAAAAATAGAATCTAACTCAATAGCAGGGCTCAAATCTTCACCATACTCAGACAGATCCTCATCACCATATGTGTCATAAATGGGTGATCCAGGTGTCTCAGCCTCATCATGGTACGCCAATGGTTCATGGGCAGCAAAACATGCATCTTCATCACCAATGGGTTCCCTTTGTGGAGGAGTATTGACCTGTGTGTCATAAGCAAAACAGTCATCAAATAAAGAACAATCATGCTCTGCATTAGCACCTGTTTCAATCTTTGATTTCTCTTCATCATCTCCATGTATCTGAGTATAAGGTAGTAATTCAAACATGGAATTGCTGCTCTGTTTGCTTATATCCTCTCTGTCTTGAGTGCAATACTCACAATTATCTCCACAAACCCATTCAAACAGGTGTTCATTGCTGTCCACAACCCCATCATTATTTTTAGAATCAGATACCTCAATCTTGCAATGGGAGTCACCAATGATCCTTTCATTGGCATCCCCAACTGGTGAAAAATCCAGTTGAGCAGTATTATCAGCATTATGTTCAAATATAATAGTCTCAACCTCTATGCTTTCATTTTCATTTTTATCTGCACATGATGCCTTAATTATTTGGTCATTTGCAGCTATACAATTGTTATTCACACCAAAGCCTGTGGACAGGGGATTCATCATGTGCTCATTTCTCATTTCTTCTATATTTTCTACAAACTTGTATGCCATTTGCATACTTGTTATCTTGAATTCCCTCAACAATGCACTAGAGCCCACCTCAAAAGCTTCAAAATATATGCCAACACAGACTAAAATATCAGGTCTGAAGCCTTCAAGGACATGTGAAAGGGCTACCGTAAATCTATGATTGAAATCAATACAGGGCTCTTTATCTTGTTTTCTAATTTCCATTAATCTTGCAACAAGATCAGCAAGTTCTCTTGCAAATTCTTTTTTGAAACAATCAGCAAGTTCATCCCAACAGGCAAAGGATTTCTTTGGAAAGCTTAAATACCAATCTTTGGCTCTAGCACCAAAGGATCTAACAAAAAACCTCATCCACATATCCTCATCCCTAAATGAATGTCTCTCCATGAGGCAGTGAAAGTTTTGGATATGTGTACCCCCATTATACACACTGTGTCCACTAAATCTAGGCATCTGATTGTACACTTGAGCAGGCATACATTCAACTTTATAGTCAACCCATGACAAATCTAATTGGTCATACAAAGGATCAAAAGAACTAACAAGAGGTTTAGCATTTTGACTGGTAGACACAACAGGGTTACTACTATTTAACTGGGCCTACTGAGCCTCTAAGTATATCAACCTATTTTTTATCTCTTCCATTCTTTTACTCAACATTTCATCCCCCTCTTGACTGAGTATCGGTGAATACATATTTGGATTCATAAAATTTTCAATCTTAGACATCCTATGTCTTCCTAAGACCTAAGGCTTCCCCTTCACATCTAACTTATGCAATAAAACAACAAATATAAGGGGAAGAAGCTAGGTACCTTTTCTCATCTAGATGTAAAAATCTGAACATATTTCATCACACAACATACATCTACCTTTCATGTGCACCTAAATCATTTGTAGAGTCGCCACCTCTCCAGAGAGGACAAAATTATTAATAGCTTGAAAGCTACATTTCCAGGTTCATTCCACTAGCAGAGCAGGGCAAAACTTCACCAGAGGCTGCAAGATATCACTTTTTCTGTTCATCCCCAGCAAAGTCACCATTTTGTTGGTTTTTCTTCTGAATCAGCATTAGGGTTTGCTAGTTCTAATACACAGGCAGATTCAGCCAACTAAATACAGGAGGTTGCGTGAGCTTCTCCCCTTCACTTCTGGTTCTGTCACACCAAGGGGGGTGTCCCTATTTGATGAAGATATAACATTTACTGTCCAAATGACAAAAGATTTAGCTTGACAGCAATAGGTAGAATACTCTCTTTAGGACCAAGATTTGTGTGATAAATCACAAGGTGGCAACATTCTTGGACATGTATCACTAGTTAAGGAAGAGAGCATGTAGGGGTTCCTAATCCTACTCCTACAACTAACAGGTGGAAGTCATGAAATGGTTTGATTTGATGTTTGGAGTTATGGGACTTTCCTAGACCCTTTGAATAGATAGGTTCCCAAATGAGTGCCTTATCTAGGCAGCAGAGTCAAATCTACGAATGTAAACATCTCCCTATGATAACACAACTTCATATCTAGAGGACTCAGGAAGAATGTTACTACCTAACAGCAACATGTCCAAGGAAGGGTATTATCTATGATCATACTTTGCAAATCCTATGATGCAATCTATTTTTCTTTGTATCTGATCAAAAGCCTATTTAACCACTCCTTGAGTAGACACAATAAATCAGACACACAGTATGCATATACTGAAAAACTTGGAAGCCCTTGACAACCTTGTTTGAAAGGAAAACAAATGACATACAGGAGACAATCAGAAACAATACACACACCAGGTGTTTTTCATTTAAAATTAATCTACATAGAAAGTCATCATACAGGAAATTATCATTTACAAAATAAGAATGACTGATACACCAGACCAAGGACTGAGTCTGCAATAGAAAATGCCTTTCAAAATGTGAACACCTTGTGTTCAAAGTCAGAGTAGAAAACCCAACAACATCCCCCTGCCTGTAGAATGGTTATGGATTCCTTTTTCAAGAAGCACACAAGCTTCCAGCCACCTACACACTAATAGACTTCATAAATGCAAGGATTATCCCTTTCAGATTTTCGATGAAACAATCCAATCCTTCATCAATTCGAGTCACTGAAGCAGTCAAATCTTCCATAAAAACTGGCGATGCAAACAATCTGGACCTCGAGCACACAAACAAACATGATGCTTCACATTACCGTGCAGTAGGTTCGCTGAATGTGGAGAGAGCACGTAAAAGGGTGCCAATCAGACAGTTATTTGAAATATTAAATCTCAGCCGCAGGATTGGGCTCCAAGTATGCAAGATCAATGGTTGAAACCTACTCGTCCTCTTTAAAAATCCACATTGGCACCCAAATAGTCCATTGCCAGTGGGAACTCACCACGTAGGCAGCCTCTATCCATCGCTAAATTTTCAAACTTTGTCAGATTAAAAATCCCACATTTGTCAAACACGGACCTCCCTACCACCTTATACACCAAACTGCATGCGAACAAACTGTCACGCATTTTACCCTGCGTGACTAGCGAGCCAGCCACTAGCAGTCCATCAGCTTAACTCTTGCTGATGCCAAGACTCCATCGGTGTGACCCACACTATCAGAGAAACTGAAGATGCTCCCACCGACCGCATCGATCACGCCGATGGCTACACTCTTTGCCCGATCTTCGGCGAGACCATAAACCATTGGCACGCCCAAAAATTCTCCTGCTGATATACCTTGTCTCCCCAATAGCCACCTTCGTCGGTATAACAAACTACATCGACGAACCTTCCACCAGCTTCCCCGATATGGAGTGTCACTCTGAAAGCGAACCCCTCATCGGCATAACCCAAACATATCGGCGGATCCCAAAACTCCTTCACCGATATCGCTACTCTTGCCGATGACCATCCTGTATAACCCCCATCAGCCTGTCAGAGAGACATGTAGCTCAGCTACCAATGGATAAAGTCTTGGCGATTGAATGAACATACCTCTGTGAAGAACATGGTCACCAAGACAAATGTGAACTCACACCGATGGACATAGAAATTTTTGATTTATAGGAAGGTGCTTCCATATACATATTTAAGCACTAACAATACTTATCAGATCATTACAAGCAGCATGACATAGACGACTTTCATGACCTTCAGTAGAGGGGACTTACAGTGGCACAATATGAGGGTAGATTTATCAAGTTGTCCCGATATGCAGAGTATCTCCATGATGAAAAAACTCCTATTCATAAGTTTATCAGAGGACTAAACCACAGCATAGCAGGGCCTGTTCGCATGGTAGACCCCCAGATTTTGAGTGATGCTACCGAGAAGGCATATATCGCTGAGGAGATTTAGGGATGAGGGCAGAGTTCATGCCCTTAGTTTTAGGATCATGGGTAGTAGCAGCATCAGTAGAGTTTCCACAGACCATCACAACCACCTCATAGGGGAGGATTTAGTTTCACACCCTTACCTCCTAGGCAGCCATAGCAGTAGTAGCCACAGTAGTAGCAAAGAGCTAGGATATAGTAGAGGGCACATGGGGGCATAATAGAGGTTGGTAGTAGCAGGGACCACCTGTGAGACCCGCAAGGTCGCAGCAGTCATATAGGGGCTCACAGGGGTCCACTGGTAGGTCAGGATAGTAGTAGTTGAGTAGGACTCAGACTAGATAGGTACAGGCTAGGGGACCATGTTATGTTTGTAGTAGAGCAGGACACCTAGCCAGAGAGTGTCCATAGGGTTTTACAATAGGGGGACAGCCTCGTGCAAGAGGATTCGAGCAAACTATTGGAGATGTAGGTAGGTCCCACCGTATGTTCGCGACAGTTGATAACCGCCAGGATGATTTTTAGGTGTCAGTGATTGAGATGTCAAGTATGGTAGGGGGTATCCCCATTTCTATTCTCTTTGATTCTGGTGCTACTGACTCTTTCATATCTCCATCGTTAGTGGAGCGTTGCAGGCTGGTGGCCTCTAGGCAGGGTGATAGGTGGGTGGTTGAGTTGGCCTCAGGGGCCAAGATGACAGTAGATGCCTTAATCCACAACTGTGAGATTTCTTTGGGACCCTTTGCCATAGTATGTGACCTTAGAGTTATGACATTATGATCCTATGATGTGGTGTTGGGTATGGACTGGCTTGTGGCTCATCAAGCCAAGCTAGATTGTCACCGAAAGGTGATCAACTGCTTAGACAATCATGGTACATCAGTTGAGATTGTGGGCATGCAGAAGCCTACAACAGTTCATATGATATCCACTTAGTAGCTTAAGCGCTGCATGCGGAAGGGATGCCAGATGTTCACCATCACAGTGAGTGATAAATCAGATGATGAGCTTGAGGCATCTTTGGATGATCATCCCATCCTTAGAGAGTTTGCTGATGTGTTTCCAGAAGAGTTACTAGGGCTGCCACCCCATCATGAGGTAGACGTTCACATTGACTTAGTGTTGGGTGCCGAGCCAGTGTCTCGTGCACCCTATAGGATGACCACACATGAGCTCACAGAGCTCAAGTTACAGCTGGAGGACTTGCTCGAGAAGGGGCACATCAAACCGAGTGTTTCACCTTGGGGTGCTCCTGTCATCTTCATGAAGAAGAAGGCTGGGTCTCTTCGACTGTGCATGGACTATAGGCAGTTGAATAAGGTGACGTTGAAGAACTGTTATCCTATGCCTAGGATTGACAATCTTTTCAATTAGATGCAGGGAACCAGGGTGTTCTCTAAGATTGACCTAAAGTCCAGTTATCATCAGTTATGTATCACAGAGCTGGACATCCATAAGACCACCTATTGGACTTGATATGGCCACTATGAGTTCACTATGGTCCCCTTTGGCTTGACGAATGCCCCTACAGTGTTCATGAGTCTCATGAATGGGGTGTTCCATACCTACTTAGATCGATTCATGATTATTTTGCTCGATGACATTTTGATCTATTCACGGACCGAGGAGGAGCATGAGGAGCACCTACATCAGATTCTACAGTGTTTGAGGGAGCAGAATCTTTATGGGAACTTGGTGAAGTGTGTATTTTTTAGGATAGAGGTACAGTATCTAGGGCATATCCTATCTGGTGATGGAATCTTAGTAGATCCATCAAAGATCAGGGCTATCAGGGATTGGCCAGCACCCACCAGTGTGATAGAGGTTAGGAGTTTTATAGGGTTAGCTGGTTATTACCATCTCTTTGTGGAGGGTTTTTCTCGGATAGCGCACCCCATCACTTCCCTTCAGCAAAAAGGGAAGAGCTTTCTATGGACTGAGCAGTGTGAGAGGGCCTTCGACGTCCTCAAGGAGCATCTTACTAGCACTCCCATTTTAGCGATTCTTGATCCTACAGTAGATTTTATGGTTTGCACGGATGCATCACTTGAGGGATTGGGAGCCGTACTTATGCAAGGTGGTAGAGCGATCGCGTATGAGTCACGAAAGCTCAAGACCCATGAGTTGAACTACCCCATGCAAGACTTAGAGTTAGTGGTAGTAGTTCATGCTCTAGTTCATTGGAGGCATTTCTTATTGGGTCATCACTTTGAGCTCCATTTAGATCACCACAGTCTTCAGTATATCTTTACGCAGCCGAATCTGAACACCTGTTAGCAGCATTGGATGGAGTTTCTTTGCGAGTATGACTTTGATGTCCACTACATCAAAGGGAAGGAGAACATGGTTGCTGACGCATTGAGTCAGAGGCACCATGATCTCTTGACCTTGACTCTGAGTGTGGACTTGAGAGGATGCATTATTCAGCATCTGCCAGAGGATGAGTGGTTTCTTGAGGTTCAGCAAGAGATTAGTTCACAGAGGGCCCTTATGGGCAAGTTTGCAGGGTATTCACTAGAGGCAGAT
This sequence comes from Cunninghamia lanceolata, assembly GCA_027924645.1. Lineage (NCBI taxonomy): Eukaryota > Viridiplantae > Streptophyta > Pinopsida > Cupressales > Cupressaceae > Cunninghamia > Cunninghamia lanceolata. The sequence goes on along the minus strand of BSBN01001020.1, from coordinate 3,839,753 downwards.
GGGTTACTTCATCATCGACAGTGCATCTATGTACCACATGCAGGTGACCTATGTACTGTAATGTTATCAGAGGCTCACAGAGCACCATATGCGGCACATCCAGGGGTGAAGAAGATGCATGCTGACCTACGACAGCTGTACCATTGGGCGGGTATGAGATGAGATATTACAGAGTTTGTTGCTCGATGCCTTGAGTACTAGAGGGTCAAGGATGAGCATCAGCATCCAGCGGGTCTTCTATACCCACATGAGATACCTGAGTGGAAATGGGACACCATTTCCATGGATTTTATTGTTGGTCTTCCTATGTCTTTGTGTCGCCATGATGCCATCATGGTGATAGTCGACAAGTTGACCAAGGTGGGGATTTCTCACCTGTACGCACGACGTACAATGTGCCAGCAATGGTGAGAGTATTCTTAGATGATATTGTGGGATTACGTGGAGTACCTCACCATATCATTTCTAACAGAGATCCAGTGTTCACTTCAGCATTCTGGAGAGTCTTGTAGCAGGTGTTGGGCACATAGCTCAACTTTAGCTTTGCTTATCATCCTGAGACAGATGGATAGACAGAGCGGGTGAATCAGGTGTTGGAGGACATGCTTCGTATGTATGTTATGGACCATTAGTCTAGATGGGAGGAGTATATGTATCTGGTTGAGTTTACCTACAATAATGGGCATCACAACTTGTTGGGTATGCCTCCTTTTCAGGGTTTATATGGCAGACCATGCAAGACACCATTGAGCTGGGATCAGATAGAGGACAGGGTTGCCATTGGTTCAGGTTAGTTCAGGATATGGAGCAGTAGGTCACACTAATTAGGTAGAGACTTAAAGAGGTATAGGATAGACAGAAGAAGTATGCCAATGCTAAGAGGACTGATCGGAGCTTCTCAGTGGGTGACAGGGTATTCCTTAGAGTGCGGCCACACAAGAGTCCAATCCATTACAGAAAGGGCTCTAAGCTCGCACTATGGTTTGTAGGACCCTTTGAGATCTTGGAGCAGATAGGACCTGTTGCCTATTGTCTAGCATTGCCACCTAGCCTATCACGTATCCATGATGTCTTTCATATTTCTGTATTGAGGCGATATATATCTGATTTATCTCACATACTAGACTGGAGTTCTCTACAGGTAGAGGTAGACGGGCAATTGGCTTTGGAGCCAATTTGTATATTGGCTCATCAGACGCTGGGCCTTTGAGGTCAAGACCTGGACTAGGATAGGGTCCAGTGGGATCATTATAATGAGGTCACAGCGACTTGGGAGGATGCAGCTAGTTTGAAGGCACTCTATCCTCACCTTGGTGATGACTTCCAGGAGAAAGTTTAGTCCTAGGAGGGAGGATGTGAGGCTGACTATTTTACCTTCTTTATTTTGATCATTTTGCATTTCAGTTGATGACATTATCAGACTTTTAGAGACTATGGTTTCATTTTGCAGACTTGATTATATCTCCTAATTTTGATATGACATTGATTAGATGTATGGTGATTCGATTTGATCATATTTTGATGCTATTTTGTGATTTGACATACAAGATATATTAGATGATGTTTTGTGATGTGAATTCTAGTTATTTATGTGATGATGATTATTTGACATGTGATAGAAAAATGTAGTTAATTTAAATTATGTTATAGATGATTATTGTTGTATTCAATGGCATGAATTTAATTCCAGTTGCTTCAGCTGTGATTAGCATGATATGATTGACACTTGATCGAGATGTGCAGGTTTACATTCCCAAGCCATGGGAAATTGGAGGTAGAATTCACACATAAGTTATTCCCTATGAAACCAATCCATTCCCAAGAGGGATGAGGATCACGTTTGAAATTGAGTGTTGAATTAAGTGCTTGTTAATTTTACCATTTTTGTCTAGTACCCATTTATTTAATTAATTAATATTATGTGCTATATAATTTTTATTGACTTATACCACTTGGTAATTGTTTTTATTTTTGAGGCCATTTAAAGTGAATTTATGACCCCTTTGGTGAACCTTAGGGTACCAAAATCTACCTGGGTGGTTACCCATGGGTCTAGGGTCAATTTTGACTAACTAAACCTTGGGTTAACTCACTTTTGGTCACTCTAAACTAAGGTTTAGTCAAAGTGACGAATTTTAAAATTAGATAAGGTGGGAGATGAGTCATGCTTTGGGAAAGACTCATCTCCCTTCCCAATGTTTGGGAATCTCTTCCCTAAGAGGACTTGGGAGGTCTCCAAGACTCCCAAGTGTGTGGGATCTTCCTCCAAGACACTCACACATGTGTGAGTGCATCTTTGAGGGAGATGGCTCTCTTAGAGAATAAGAGGATGCCATATGGAACCCCTTATCCTCATGGAGGTTTGAGTGGGAATGCCACCTCACCACTTGTTCTCTCACACATGTGTGAGAGCACAAGTGGATAAGGTGAGGAATGAGATGGAATTGGAGGATGACACTTGTCACCCTCACACTTCCTCTCCCTTGCAAGTGGCATAGGAGGAGGAAAGAGAAGGTGACAAGTGTCACATTCTCATTCCTCGAGGCCAAAAGTGATGGCCTATATTACCTCCTCTTGTTGGGAGTGTGGGGTTCTTGCATTTTAGAGTTTCTTTCTATTTTGAGCAATTTTAGGGAAGTTAGAGGAATTCTTGGAGATTGGAAGGTTTGGAGAGGCTTGGAGCTCATCACCAAACGTGCTTCCATTATTAGAGCTTTTGAAGGTAAGCTCTATGTCTTATTCTTTACCCTTACTTATTTACTATTGATGTGGTTGTGGATTTTTATTGTTTGTTGTTTCTTTTTTTTTTTGTGGGATGGGAGTTTGGTGAGAGCACCTCCATTTGGAGGTAAGGCTCAACTTGTTTGGGGTAGGGGAAAGGAACCTCCTTGAGGTCACTCCCATATTTGAGTATTTATGGCCTTGAGGGCTTCTTACTTGTTGTGGAGATTATTTGAATGACAAGAGTGCCATGGAAGTACATTTTGAGATATTTGAGGAGTTGTGGTTTTGGAGATTTTGGCTTGTGGCCATGAGACTTGGTATTTTGGTATTTTGGTGTGGCCTTTGAAGTAGAGGGGTCCATTCCCTAGCCCCATCAAACTTATTTTCATGAGTTGTGTTATGTGTTTATCCTTGGGGTTTATTTTATGTTGTTGTTTCTTGATATTTGTTGTGGTGTGTTGCAACCGTGTGAATCCCTACCTCCCTAGCTCGGGGGTGACCCACTTACTTGTCTATGGTAGGGAGGAGAGCATTTTGATGTGGCTGGGTTTTCCTTTTTGTTGTGTTTTATTTGTAGGTTCTCATGAAGGAAATGGAGCTTTGGAGAAGCTCATTTTTGGTGTTACCTTGGTCATTTGTTAGTGGCTGTTGAGCCATGGCCCTTGTGGCCCTATTGTATTTTTTTTTTATCAATTTATTATACCCTTGGAGTTGGCTCTAAAAAGTATTGAAATGTAAACCTTCTTTTTATTTTTATTCAAATGCTGTTTATTTTCTATGTGTAAATTTTATGGTGTTGAGTAATGTATGAGAAACTATTGTTTTTGTTGTCATGTTCTTTCTTATATATATATATATATATATATATATATATATATATATATATATATATATATATATATATATATATATATATATATATATATATATATATATATATATATATATATATATATATATATATATATATATATATATACGCAGCAGTTGATGAATTTATTTATTGCTCACAAAAGAAAGAAAGAAAGAGAAGTTATAAACATTTGCATCTATTTTATTACTTTGAAAGTTTATATTAATAGTTGCTGTTAGAAAAATTAAATGAGAATGCTTATTCTACCATATAGGTTTATTTCAAAACAAAAATATATCTCTATTTTTTTTTTTCAAAAAAAAAAGAGAAAGTCTAAATTAGTTTTCTGTTGTTGCATTGAAAGTTCATATTACTTGTTGTTGTTAGGAAATGAAGTTGTTGGCAAAATGTAGATTAAAATGCATATTCTACCTTAAATGAATTCTTTAAAAAAAAATGGTGATATCTATGTATGTTTATGCTTGTCAAAAAAAAAAATGCTACTGTTTTTACTTTAAGTTCCAAATCTGAAAGTTGGTATTTCTTTTATTCATACCATTGTTTTGTGAAAATAAGTGCAAAGTGTATATATATTTACACACACATATATACAACTTGTATATATATCTATATATATATATACTTGTTTTATTGTTTAAAAGTCTAGCTCACTGTTCTTTTTTTTAATTACTGTGCATATGCTGAACATAGAAGGAAACCCAGTAATAATACATTTTCTGTATACTTTAAAATATATATACACATATATATATAAATATATATATATATATACACAATAGTAGAACAAAAAGAAAAAGAAAAAAAAACATATACTGTGAAGTAGGTTAAAACCTGTGTGTGTGTGTATATATATATATACACACAGGTTTTAACCTACTTCACAGTATATATTTTTTTTCTTTTTCTTTTTGTTCTACTATTGTATATATATATATATATATATATATATATATATATATATATATATATATATATATATATATATTTACATATGCACTTATATATATATATATAAGTATGTACTTATATATATATATATATATATATATATATATATATATATATATATAAAGAAGAAATACTATTAAGATACCATATATATGAAAATACAAGAGACTGTTGAGGTAGAAATCCTAATGGCAGATTGAGTTTTTAGTGAGTAAATTGTTTAAAAAAATAAATAAATAAATAAAAAATTGTTTACGGTCTGAGATGGGCGTCGGCGCCCATTCCAGCCCCCTTTTCTTTCTGTATCATGACGTATTAAATACTATGGGTGTGGGTGGAGGCACAACCTCTTCCCCACACCCCCCTTCCCCGTTAGTCCGCACCACTCCCCGCAGCCCTATCTCCCTTGTGCTCCCCATAATCTCCTCCCCACGGCCTTACCCTTCATTTGGCCCCCTCAATCCTTACCTGCAGTCTCCTCGGCAGTGGCGGCGGCTGCAACTCCGCCTCCCCCTTTCCCTCTTTCAACCCTACAACAATGAAAGTTAATTATTATACATTTAATATATTTTTATTGATATATATATATATATATATATAATCACTCTATATTTTTTTTAAAAGAAAAAGAGTATGGAAATAGATTTGCTATGTATACCTTCGTGAGAGGTAGTGGAAAACTCCATCCATGGCGTCCACCTCCATTCAAAACCCTAACCTGCATACAAAGAGGCAAAAATAAAAAGAAAAAAGAAAATGAATGAATGAGATAGAGGATTAGGGCAACAAAAGGAAAGAAAACAATAGAATGAATTAGGGCTTTTCATTAGAAAACAATATTTTTATGAGAGATAAATGTGAGGGAGTTTACTTTAATTCTTATTTTCAAATTTCTAATTTTTGCCCTTGAATTTTTATCTCTTGTGCTCTTTTAATTTTGTTTGATTCAATGGGGTTGCATTTTATTTTATTGCCTTGTGAGTTTTAATTTTATTTTAAAAGGGAGGGATTAATTTTGTTATTTTGTGAAGTGTATTCCCTTCGCCTTTTTATTCATTTTAATTAGGACATTTGTTTTAATTTCCTAGCGTGGTTTAAACATTTTATTCAGCAATTTTCATTATTATTATTTTACGGGAATGAGTATCTTAATCTCTTCCCTTCTCTATTATTTCTGAGTTCATTAATAAATATAATGCCGAATTTATATTTATTAACTGACTCAAATTTGAAATCTATTTTGGCGTCACTTAATTATTTTATTATTTTATTCCGAGTTTTATTATTTTATTGCGAGTCGATTTATTTAACCTTGGCAAGGTATTTAGTTGTTATTTTTTATTGTTTTAAAATTTATTCTTAAGTTTAAAATTTTTAGTCTTAAATTTTGTTAAATTCTTAATGGAGCTTTATTTTAAAAAAAATTTAGTCGATTATTGAAAACGCATTATGCTATCGAATTTTTCCTAGAATTCTAGGGTTTTAATTTTACGATATTTTATACTCTTTTATTTCACCGTTCCACTTTAATCATGCGTCCATCATGCCATCATTTCTTAATCATTATTTCATTTTCTTTTTTACCTGAGTTAGGGTTAGGTTTCAAATCTAGCGAGATCATCTTCACACCTAGAAAACTTAGGGTTTGGATTTAAAATCATTCTAACCCTAAAAGTGACACACTTCATGTCGCATACCCTCTAGATGACTATCATCATGTAGGGGACTGCGTGGGACAACACACCTCCCCAAATTATGCTGACTTGTTTATGCCTTATGCGTATTACCACCGAGCACGCAGACACGTGCGAGGGGGTTCCTAGGGATAGGTGGAAAAGTTTTTCATAATTCGTGTCATGACCACATGGCAAATGTGGACATGACATGTGTGTTGTGTGTCCTGACCACATGGGAAATGTGGGCATGACAATTTCCCACTTGAGAGTGGTAGAATTAATATCTTCCTCATGTTTAACTTTGTCCCTTACAAACTAATCACAAATTCTCCCTTCATTGAATTCTTCAATACATAAACCTTCCTACTCTGATATAAGAGTTAAGAAGTTTTAAAAAATGAAATGTAAGATGGCATAGAAAACATTCATGCATGTCAAGTGCTAACGGCTCTACAAGTCCAACTTCTTTGACTAACAGAAATGATGGGCCTCTAACTTGACACCTCTAGATGCCCTCACACTCAGGACTGTCTTTGAACTTTTGCATTGTTTCTGTTGTTCCTATTGCATCCTACTCCTTACTTAGGGTTTGGATTTAAAATCATTCGAACCCTAAAAGTGACACACTTCATGTTGCATACCCCCCTAGATGGCTATCATCATGCAGGGGACTACGTGGGACAACACACCTCCCCAAATTATGCTGATTTGTTTATGCCTTATGCGTATTACCACCGAGCACGCAGACACGTGCGAGGGGGTTCCTAGGGATAGGTGGAAAAGTTTTTCATAATTCATGTCACGACCACATGGTAAATGTGGACATGACATGTGTGTTGTGTGTCATGACCGCATAGGAAATGCGGGCATGACAATTTCCCACTTGAGAGTGGTAGAATTAATATCTTCCTCATGTTTAACTTTGTCCCTTACAAACTAATCACAAATTCTCCCTTCATTGAATTCTTCAATTCATAAACCTTCCTACTCTGATATAAGAGTTAAGAAGTTTTAAAAAATGAAATGTAAGATGGCATAGAAAACATTCATGCATGTCAAGTGCTAACGTCTCTGCCAGTCCAACTTCTTTGACTAATAGAAATGATGGGCCTCTAACTTGATACCTCTAGATGCCTTCACACTTAGGACTGTCTCTAAACTTTTGCATTGTTTCTGTTGTTCCTATTGCATCCTGCTTCTTATAGCTATAACTTATCATTTGTTTGTGTAGACACCCTAAAATGACCGTGTCGTCAAATCACTTGCATTTCGTCATTTCTTCCTAATCACCTGCATTTCAACATTAATTAAATAATCTAATTATTTAATTAATTTCACCAAATTTTTCTAAATCACAAAATTGCGACATTAATTAAATAAATCCTCATTATTTAATTAATTAAATCAAATTCCTCTATATTCTTCCACAATTAAATAATTTTTAATTATTTAATTAAATCATTGTCACCTTCCAAAATTCACATCTACATTAATTAAATATATCCAATTATTTAATTAATTCAACAAATTCTCTCTTATCTAAAATTAAATAATTCTTAATTATTTAATTAAATCAAATCTGTTCTTCCAAAATCATGCACAACAATTAAATAAATTTATTTATTTAATTTGCTTTTAAATCTTCTAAATTAAATAATTCCAATTATTTAATTATTTCTTCCAAAATATCTTCTCTAAATTTAAATAAATCAATTATTTATTTAAATTGTTTTTTCTTCTAATTTGAGTTATCTCTAATATAACTCAAGCTTTTTTGCTCATCAATTAAATATTTCTATATTTAATAAAGCAAAATATCTTCTTTTCTCATGCAAATCCCTTCTTCTTGTTTTAAATCACTTAACTGATTGCTTTATTCTTTTAATTGATTTATCTCTTCAGTTAACTCATTCTTCTATTCTTGATAACTCCTCTCATGCAAAAGAAAGCAAGACACATGTCTTCTCCTCATTCGTTGCACATTCCTCAACTTATCTCCTCCATTGATTCTTCTGAATTATCTGGACCGTTGATCGATTTTCCTTGAAATCTATATAAGGGTAAGTGCAAAAAGATGGGGGGCCAAAAAGTGGCCAAAAAATTTTGAAAAAAAATTTAGGCATAACGTGAGCGCGTTATAACGCGCTCGCGTTATAAAGCGCTTCATATATAAAAAAAAAAACGCTGTCATTTCATTTTAGTTCATTTCATTGTGAGTTTTTCCTCCGCCCGCGGCTTAAAACCCTTTAAAAACGCACTCGCGTTCTACAAAACACCGTTCAACACAAAAGATTTGTCGATTCATCGCCGAAATGCCGTCGCGACGTCGAGCACGCCAAAGGGGTGAGTTATCTTTGTTTTTTTGTTTGAATTTCTTCCTAAATAGGTAGGTTTTGTGTTGATTTTTGATGCATATTTTATTAATTGTAGGAAATGTTAATGCACCTCCTCCTCCTCCTCAAAATCCTCAAAATCCACAAAATCTTGAGGAAGAAATACCTGCAGAACAACAACCTCCTCCATTCATTCCTCGACATGCCCCTGGAACACAAGATAATATAATGGGGGAAATTGAAAACAACAAAAAACAAATTGAAGATATAATTGCAAGGTTGAAAGATCCTTCCACTTCAACCTTGCATAGGTCCACGCTTGCCGAATCTCTTGAGTCTATGTTATCAAATGTAAATTCAATTAGCAAGCAAATAACTAGTTGGACCGATAAAAAGAGAGAGTTTAGAGATTACTATGCAGATAAATTGTCATATCAAGATGTCAAAAAATTACAAATTACAAAAGTAGACTTGTGTTCAATTTTCACAAACCCACAAACAAATCAACCTCCACCCATTACATGCAAGAGGTTCCCTATCCATTGGTGCAACAACCAAGCGATAAGGGACAATTTCGGGCAGAGGTGGTGGATGGTTTTTGACCATCCTCCATGCAATAACAATGAGGTCCCGCAATACTTTTTGAGGAAACTCTACTCCGAGTTTGTCCTCAATAAAGTGCCAAACTATTTTGATATGCGGGACTTCCAGGGTAGAGGTGGGGGCTCAGCACAGGATAGACCAGGGGCACGTCTTGACCCACAGCGGGTAGTGAGACGTGTAATCAGCAGACCAGCCCACGAGCATGTTTCTATTCCTTCCATTGTGAAGGAGAGTGTTGAGGTCGATACACTGAGGTCGATTAGTGCCTTGACCCAGAGCATCATAGAGCATGCCAATCCTGCAACACAGAGTGGGTTGGGAGATAGTGCGAGGAGTAGGGTCCCACCGCATACTTGCCAGGCTTGCGGGTCAGCCTGTGGTTATGACCCCATGGACAGTCAGGACGCAGGTGCACAGGCTACATCTGCAGCTGAGCAGATGGCGATGACAGATACCCTCCTGAGTGAGACTTTCGGCCTTGATACTCAGGTAAATATTAGCAAGTTTATTGAATTTAATTTATTAAATTTTATTTTTGAAATACAAGATTAACTAATTTAAATTGATGATTTTAATGAAATTTCAGGGTCATAGCGTCGATGCAGTTTTCAGTGGTTCTCCACCTACATTTTTCACTAGATCATCTACTGTCGAGGTATGTAACTAATAAACAATTATAAATATTACATGTGAATAGCATCGTTATATGAATGGTATTCTAATTTCTGATTTTGGATGTTGAATAGGTTAACACTGTAGATTTCATGGCAACACCTGCCAGCGGTGGTGGACTTCAAAGCTTTACGGAGGTAATAAAATAAATAGTTTAATGAATGAATTGTACTTACTAAATTTTTGTATGTGATTTGTGTGTTTTATTGTGTGTACTTCCATGTTTAGATGAGCGTGTGTGTATGTTAGGAGCCATGATTTGCATCACTATTATAGTTTTCGTAATTGAATAATGTTGTTTTATTTCCAGATGATGCAGGCTGCGGATACACCTCCCCATGTTCATAGGGCAATGGAGCAGGGTGTGGCCTCTGCAATTCATAGCTCTATGGCATTGACAGGGGTATGAGGCAGATTAGTAAATTTCAATTTACATTCATTGTTATAGTTGTCTATTTTTGAAAAATCAAAAGATTATTGATTTGAAGTTTAATTTCTATCTGGATGGTTTCTATAGGACATGACATCACCAGGGCCTTTTCCTTCTACTGAGGCAAGCGAGCAGACAGATTATATGTTAGCGGTAAGTGATTATTTTGTTAAATGTTTCATTTTTTTATAACATGTAATTTCTATATATTAATATCTATACTTTTTTTTGTAACAGGTAAAGGTGCAGGAAGAACTAAATAGGAGAAGTAGCCCTCGGGTTCGTAGTAGACCACCCACATGCATGTCTCCATCCCCTAGAAGATCAAAGGCTGCTCGTGATTTATTCTCTTCACCAGCTAGAGGGGAATGACTTTTTATTGTGTTCCTCTGTTGTATGCCTATATGGCATTTGTGGACATATATTTTGTATTGTACATAGTTGACATTGTATGCCTATATGGCATTCTTGTAAGCCTATATGGCTATTTTGTATATATGTTATACTTATATCGACAGATATTGATGTATGCGTATATGGATATTTGGTTAATACAAATCTTTTTTATTGATGGCGTCCATACTTGCATTATAAATCCACTTTTGAATGGATATTTGTAGATGGCTACTTCAAATATTTAAAGTCTGATTGTATTACATAGGATGTTTGCATTTTCTTTGATAGGCTTGATAGGCCATGGATTACATGATGGTGTTTGATGGAAAAGTATGGTACTAGAAGACTCTAGTTCATTCTTAATAGGCTTGTGATTGATAATATCTTTGCATGATTGCACTTGATCTTGGATCATAGGCATGTTGTTAGGATTTTGATTGCATTGTGATGTTTGATGGATAGGCATGGTGTAAGTGTAAGATACCCAACTAGTTCTACGAAAAATTTTCCTTACTTAAACACTTTTACTTGCTAACAATTCATCAACTACTTCAATAACATAAAGATATACATCAAGATAACTATTTGAATGAAACAACATTAGAGTTGGGTACTTGTCTTGTTACTTGATTCAATCAACTTGCAATGTCTTATTACATGGAAAATGCTTTCAATAGCATGAAGTACAACTCATTCAATGGAAATACAAGGACAGGCCTTGAAGCCTTGATGTTACAATGTCTTCCTTATTTGAGCAACATTTGAAGATTTGGAATGTTCAACTCATCACCTCACAAGGTAGGCGCATATTTGAAGGATTTACAGGTTTTTCTGACTTGGGCGCCAAGTTGAGGTGACCTCCTCCTGAAGTTGCGCCTTGTCAACATTAGGTGCCAATTAGAGTTTATGGATGCTCTGGATTGTTTCCAAGAGTAGGCGCCAAAACATCATCATTATGAAAGTGTTTTAAATGCTACGCGCCCAAATCAGCCCTCTGGAGTCTAGGCGCTCCTTTCATGCATTCTGTGTTCTAGGCGCCAATTGAAAGGAGTGGAGAACAGGGCAAGCGCCTTCCAAACTAGGTGTTTCCTTGAGGTGACAAGGACTTAGAAAGTGCGCCTAAGGTGAGTGCCTTGAGTGAAAAGGTCTAACAAACATCTTTGAACCCCCTTTCAAGGTTAGGCGCATTCTGGAGGTGGAAACAAGTAGAAGGTGCGCCTTAGCTTCCTTTGTCAATTCTTGCAAGTCTTTGTTGATTAGGAAGGTGGAATGCTTCATTGTAGAATGAGCGCCTATCTTCTAATGTCCAAACTACTTCTTCTGGCTCACTCTGTGGCTAGGCGCCAGAGCTAAACTGTTCACACAAGGGAGTGCACCTAGACTCACTTGATGTTTTCTTACTACTTCAACCCCTGGAAGATGTTCCAAGGTGTTCCCTTTTACAAGCACCTGACCTCCCAAGTTCCTTCATGTGCTATTCCTTGAAGGCGCCAAAACTGAGCTCCAGTGCCATGGGATTGTGCCTAACATCTTTGAAGAGTTTCTAAGCCTTTTGCAAGTTGATATCCCAAACTCATCTTCTAGGTGCAACAGGAGCTTTCCAAAGGAGTTTCCAAGTTTTAGACGCCAAGCGAGGTCATGGGTGAATGGAACTGCGCCTTAGGAGATGACTGGATCCTAAGCGTCAGTCTGGAGTTACAGTGGAATTGATATGCGCCTCAACTAGCTTAGGCGCCCATTTGAAGTGATTCCTTTAACACTTCTCTGTCAATCTCAACTGCAAGGATGATCTCCTAATCCAATTTTGATCCTCTGGAGATGCAAATAGCTTTACATTTCACTAGGTTCCATCAATGATGATCATCAACCAAAGCACATTTCAAAGGTGAGATAGGCAAGTGAGGTGCCAAACTAGTCCTTAAGACTTATCTCCTTCTATCAAGTCAATTTCAACTATGTGAGAGAGTTCTATTCTAGGCGCAAAATGGAAATGTTTCATCAATTGGTGCATCTTACAAAGCTCCCAATTCTAGGCGCCAGAGCCAAAGAGTTTTTCCCAACACATGCACCTGGGCTAGGAATTCACGTAAGAGACATCACTTAGCTTTAAAACTTTCAATCTATAGCCATCTGGGCTAGGCGCTCCAATGGAGGATCCTTGAACTCATGCATTGGCGCCTTCTAGTTCTAGGCACCCATTTTGGATGATTCATCCTGATACTAGCGCCCAAAATGACTAGACTCTCTTCATTATCCAATTCACTTAGAAGACTCAAGTTGGAGACTTAGTTGTCTATCCATGTTCTCCGGAAGATTCATTGTACCTCTATGCACTATCTCCTTCAAGGCGCACATTTAGCTCCAAAACGCAAATTTCCATCATCAACCCATCAAGGTGCATCATCTTCCCTTTGTATCCCCTTCAAGGCGCAGACATTCACTTCTTCACACTCAAACTCACTCTCTGGCGCCAGAATAGGTGTATAACTTCAAATAAGGCGCTAATCTTAGGTTTCTAAGTACTTAGTTTGATCTTAAGGCTATCCTTCCTCTAAGCACTCTCTTCAACTCCCTCACTGAAGGCCCTCTATAAGTTTGGGCGCATTTCATCCCAAGGCGCTTCAACATCATCCAAGGCACAAATTCACTCTCCAAGACAAGGTGCAAAAAACCCTATCCTAAGGCGCTCAAATCTTGCTTCTAGACCTAGGCGCACAAACATGAGATTAAGGATCATTCTGGCCACCATCACTTCCCTAAAGGCGCAAAATTGGTGTAGATACATTCCATTTATTAAGGATCATTCTGGCGCCCAAATCTTGTCAAAGCAAAGGATCAATAGGTTCTCTCTAAAGCGCACTCCAGGGTTTGATCTTGCAAGACTTCTCACGTCAAAATTTTGACCAAGACACTCAAGGCACTAGTCTTTATCATCTAACCCTACAGTGCACTTACTCATTATGATATACTCCTCAACTTTGTATTCAACCTTGCCCAAGGCGCATATTCACTATAAGGCATTCTCACGTTGTCAAGGCTCAGAGGGCTTCAACTTGCTAAAGGGTAGAGGTCTAGGCGCATATCTGACTTGAAGCTCAAGGCGCTCCAACCCTCTTGCTCTGGAATTCCTTCTAGGCACTAAGTGACTTCTCCAATTCCTTGAAAACATTTGAAGTGTTTTACCTTCTCAAGGTGCTCCTTCGAACTTGACTCCAAGGTGTTATAATCTCAAAGGTGCTGACATCATCTCAACCAAAGGCGCTCAATGATTCATCCCATATCTAGGTGCTAAAACACTTAATCAACCAAGTCATTCAAGGCGCCATTCAGTAAACTCATCTTCCATGATATTCCTATCAAGGCGCATATCACTTCTCTCATGGGCTTTAGGCGCTCAGTTGAGTGTTTCAATACTATTTAGGTGCCAAATTCATTTTAATGCACCAAACACAAAGAGCTTTCAAACACTGGACGCTCACAAAGAGTCTTCCAACCTTGGGCGCTAAATTAGGTCTTTGCAACTATCCAAGGCGCATATCTTCGTTTGAACAACTTATGGTGCCAAGACAACTTCTCATTAGGGCGCTCAAAACACTTGTGTTTACATTTGAAGTGCTTTACCTTCTTAAGGTGCTCCAGACTAACCTGACTCCAAAGCGCTCCATCATCATCCTTAAGGCGCTAAAAACATCATCCAACTCCTTAAGGCACTTCACTGTGAAAGTCTGAAGGCGCTCTACCTAGACCTTTCCCCTAGGCGCCAGAACTCCTAAGCACTCACCAGATAACTCTCTTCTTCAAGGCGCAAATCTTCCTATACTATGATTGCCTCTGAAACACCGATTAACGTGATGTGAGGGTGCAAAGGCTACTCCAATCCTCAGTGAGCGCCTAGTTTAAACAAGGAGAAATAAAGCATTCAAAACTATCCAAACGATCATCCCCTTCCTAATGTCTTCACTGCTCCAGAAAACCTTGGCCAAATGACACATAACAACTCCTATGAGCGCCCTTATGCCCTAGGATCATCTAGTTTGTGCGTCTTGTAATGAGTAGTTCATGTAAGTTTGGAATGAGCGCCTTGAATAAGTGTAAACTAGCCTAGAGAAGGGTATGTGCGCCTTGAGCATTCCAGAGATAACTGTGCGCCTAGAACAATATGAGTGCTCATGATGATGATTAACGCCCTGATGAGACTATGAGCGCCTTGTTCAGGAGATACCTTGTTTGATCATAAAATGCACCTTGAGTCTTGAAGGTTTTGAGCGCCTAGGTGATTTGGATGTTGAGATGTTGGTATGCGCCCAAGATTGAGGTAAGTGAGCGCTTGTAATGGAGGAGAGCAATGAGATGAGGTTTAGGGCCTCCAAGTAAGGTCAGAGGTGAGGTTAGAGGTGAAATGCGCCTTTGGACCATTCTGGCGCCTTGGATGAAGAACCTATATCTTGAGCCCAAGAGGTAAAATTTGCGCCTTAGTGGATTTGGAGAGTTACAGAGATTAGAGAAAAGCGCCTTGAAGACAGAGTTGTTCAAGGCGCATGTGTGATTTGGTCAAAAACAGGCGCCTAGAGTGAATAGGCTTTCATCCTGACTTAATACACTGCCTCCTTCTGACGATTTTTGGGGCAGCAGAAAACCTTTCACCACGGGCAAATGCCTCAGAGCTATAAAAAACTGAGAGAGGTTATTGTAGAGGCACTCTACGTGATCCCGTTGCCTCAGACGGAATGTTTCTAAGTGACACAGTTTTTGAGTAACATCTCGTCAAAGATTGCTGCCTTTTTGCACTTTGGACTCTTCAGGGATATCGTCGGTACAATGTAGCTCCGACTGTTTCGACATGTTTGGGTGAGAAATAGGACCATGCCTAGCATAAATGTACCCATTCGGACGCGTTGGAACAGTCAGTTTGGTCGCATCAGGAGCAGGACGAAAGTTACACCCCTTTGCAACTTTACACTGCCTCCTTCTGACGATTTTTGGGGCAGCAGAAAACCTTTCACCACGGGCAAATGCCTCAGAGCTATAAAAAACCGAGAGAGGTTATTGTAGAGGCACTCTACGTGATCCCGTTGCCTCAGACAGAATGTTTCTAAGTGACACGGTTTTTGAGTAACATCTCGTCAAAGATTGCTGCCTTTTTGCACTTTGGACTCTTCAGGGATATCGTCGGTACAATGTAGCTCCGACTGTTTCGACATGTTTGGGTGAGAAATAGGACCATGCCTAGCATAAATGTACCCATTCGGACGCATTGGAACAGTCAGTTTGGTCGCATCAGGAGCAGGACGAAAGTTACACCCCTTTGCAACTTTACACTGCCTCCTTCTGACGATTTTTAGGGCAACAGAAAACCTTTCACCACGGGCAAATGCCTCAGAGCTATAAAAAACCGAGAGAGGTTATTGTAGAGGCACTCTACGTGATCCCGTTGCCTCAGACGGAATGTTTCTAAGTGACACGATTTTTGAGTATCATCTCGTCAAAGATTGCTGCCTTTTTGCACTTTGGACTCTTCAGGGATATCGTCGGTACAATGTAGCTCCGACTGTTTCGACATGTTTGGGTGAGAAATAGGACCATGCCTAGCATAAATGTACCCATTCGGACGCGTTGGAACAGTCAGTTTGGTCGCATCAGGAGCAGGACGAAAGTTACACCCCTTTGCAACTTTACACTGCCTCCTTCTGACGATTTTTGGGGCAGCAGAAAACCTTTCACCACGGGCAAATGCCTCAGAGCTATAAAAAACCGAGAGAGGTTATTGTAGAGGCACTCTACGTGATCCCGTTGCCTCAGACGGAATGTTTCTAAGTGACACGGTTTTCGAGTAACATCTCGTCAAAGATTGCTGCCTTTTTGCACTTTGGACTCTTCAGGGATATCGTCGGTACAATGTAGCTCTGACTGTTTCGACATGTTTGGGTGATAAATAGGACCATGCCTAGCATAAATGTACCCATTCGGACGCGTTGGAACAGTCAGTTTGGTCGCATCAGGAGCAGGACGAAAGTTACACCCCTTTGCAACTTTACACTGCCTCCTTCTGACGATTTTTGGGGCAGCAGAAAACCTTTCACCACGGGCAAATGCCTCAGAGCTATAAAAAACCGAGAGAGGTTATTGTAGAGGCACTCTACGTGATCCCGTTGCCTCAGACGGAATGTTTCTAAGTGACACGGTTTTTGAGTAACATCTCGTCAAAGATTGCTGCCTTTTTGCACTTTGGACTCTTCAGGGATATCGTCGGTACAATGTAGCTCCGACTGTTTCGACATGTTTGGGTGAGAAATAGGACCATGCCTAGCATAAATGTACCCATTCGGACACGTTGGAACAGTCAGTTTGGTCGCATCAGGAGTAGGACGAAAGTTACACCCCTTTGCAACTTTACACTGCCTCCTTCTGACGATTTTTGGGGCAGCAGAAAACCTTTCACCACAGGCAAATGCCTCAGAGCTATAAAAAACCGAGAGAGGTTATTGTAGAGGCACTCTACGTGATCCCGTTGCCTCAGACGGAATGTTTCTAAGTGACACGGTTTTTGAGTAACATCTCGTCAAAGATTGCTGCCTTTTTGCACTTTGGACTCTTCAGGGATATCGTCGGTACAATGTAGCTCCGACTGTTTCGACATGTTTGGGTGAGAAATAGGACCATGCCTAGCATAAATGTACCCATTCGGATGCGTTGGAACAGTCAGTTTGGTCGCATCAGGAGCAGGACGAAAGTTACACCCCTTTGCAACTTTACACTGCCTCCTTCTGATGATTTTTGGGGCAGCAGAAAACCTTTCACCACGGGCAAATGCCTAAGAGCTATAAAAAACCGAGAGAGGTTATTGTAGAGGCACTCTACGTGATCCCGTTGCCTCAGACGGAATGTTTCTAAGTGACACGGTTTTTGAGTAACATCTCGTCAAAGATTGCTGCCTTTTTGCACTTTGGACTCTTCAGGGATATCGTCAGTACAATGTAGCTCCGACTGTTTCGACATGTTTGGGTGAGAAATAGGACCATGCCTAGCATAAATGTACCCATTCGGACGCGTTGGAACAGTCAGTTTGGTCGCATCAGGAGCAGGACGAAAGTTACACCCCTTTGCAACTTTACACTGCCTCCTTCTGACGATTTTTAGGGCAACAGAAAACCTTTCACCACGGGCAAATGCCTCAGAGCTATAAAAAAATGAGAGAGGTTATTGTAGAGGCACTCTACGTGATCCCGTTGCCTCAGACGGAATGTTTCTAAGTGACACGATTTTCGAGTAACATCTCGTCAAAGATTGCTGCCTTTTTGCACTTTGGACTCTTCAGGGATATCGTCGGTACAATGTAGCTCCGACTGTTTCGACATGTTTAGGTGAGAAATAGGACCATGCCTAGCATAAATGTACCCATTCGGACGCGTTGGAATAGTCAGTTTGGTCTCATCAGGAGCAGGACGAAAGTTACACCCCTTTGCAACTTTACACTGCCTCCTTCTGACGATTTTTGGGGCAGCAGAAAACCTTTCACCACGGGCAAATGCCTCAGAGCTATAAAAAACCGAGAGAGGTTATTGTAGAGGCACTCTACGTGATCCCGTTGCCTCAGACGGAATGTTTCTAAGTGACATAATTTTTGAGTAACATCTCGTCAAAGATTGCTGCCTTTTTGCACTTTGGACTCTTCAGGGATATCGTCGGTACAATGTAGCTCCGACTGTTTCGACATGTTTGGGTGAGAAATAGGACCATGCCTAGCATAAATGTACCCATTCGGACGCGTTGGAACAGTCAGTTTGGTCGCATCACGAGCAAGACACCAAAAATGCAAAGGTTGCTTTGTGCAACTTGACAACATTGACACTTTTTTGCAACATGACTCAAAGACTCAAACTAACCCCAAATGACTCAAAGTGACTTAAAATCACCTTGATTATAGAGGTCAAGGCGCTCCTTATCATTCATTCATTATGAGCGCCTTGGGAGAATGGTATATAGGTCATCATCATGATTGGGCGCCCTGGATCCAGAGTGTTGGAGAGATCATCAAATGGTGTCTAGTAGGGTGAGTTATGAGTTTGGTCGCATCAGGAGCAGGACACCAAAAATGCATAACATGATGATGGAAAAATGTGTACATATGTGTAAAAATGCAGGAGGAAATAAAAAAAGACAAACCTTACAAATTAATGTGCATACTTACAACTCAATGTAACATAACTTTACAAAATCAATGTGAATACTTACAAATTAATCCAATGAACCATCTGGATCTGCTCTACTCTTTATTGTGTCAAGTATTGCTTCATGGTCAGACTCACGCACCTTCCACAATATTTTGTTCAAAGGTCTACCCCGATACTTTATCAAATGAACATTGGATGCCACGACAAGGTTCGAGTAATGAAGAATCTTTCGATGCATGTCAAAGTCCTGAAATAGCCAAATATTAACACTCTTATGTGGGTACCTTCTAAGCCATGTTCCAGTAATAACCACTGATCCTGTAGGGTATTCGATGTTTTCTCCATCTGTAACAGGGGCCTCCAATTTCTTTTTGGCCTCAACACAACGGCATAAGTAATAATCTGTTCCCTCTTCATTATCTTCATCTGCAATAACTGCATATACGTGTCCTACATTGATATGTGTAGCAAATTAGATGAAATTAGTCAACATTACAAAAACACTACAAAGTAAGATGACATTACTTGGTTGAACTAGATGAAATTAGATGCATATATGTGCCCTATATTACCTGGTTGAACTAAATCTGATATGTGGTCAAAGTCAACTGACGATTCCATCTGTGTTAGTTCCAGTGCCGTCGGGGGTCGATACGTGTCAAGTGGGCTAAGATAACTTAACTGCCATTCGTCAACCCACTCCTTTGACTCGCACTCATCCCAGACTTGAATTGTACAGGAAGAACAAAAGCATGACATCTTTCGTGTATGGATACTCCATGAACCTGCAATTGAACTTCTGAAAGAGTGCATCTCATTTGATCCTGTCAGTGTACAACAATCCTCATATGGTGCAATGTTAGTATCATCTATCAACCAAAAAAATCTACGAACTAAAGACTTACCTTCATTACCTGGACCCATGGAAGCATTACACCACTCGACAATCGATTTTGCATCTGTCAACTTTGCATTGTCTTTATACTTTAACTCTTCTCGTGCTATGGCTCTTTTGATACATGCTCCTGCACCATCATGCTCCCCCTTTCCATGCCCGGCCTCACAAAAGTTCCACATATGTTGAATACCTGTAAAATTATGCCTCCTACTCAGCCAATAGAAATTCCGCGAGTTCTTGAATTGTGATGCACAATTATCCGACCATATGATATGCTGACTGAACGATATGCCCCTTCTAGCCAAATCATTATAGAACACCTGAAAGCAACCTTGCACGAACTCCGTAGAATGCGTGCGATCATCACTAATATAGAAATGATACTCCCTTATGATCTTTCTGTCATCCTCTGTACTATCATTCGCATGAATGAATGCGATGTGCACAAATATAGAAACCTGTGTGGAGTTGTAATATTGTGATTGCACCTCACGCTGTGGCTGTAGACTGTAGTTCACTGCAAAGTCGACGACTGAAACAATGCTACCAACTGGAAATGTGTCCTTGCATAACTTGAATTGCAAGTCCAACCATCAAGCTCTATGGGCATGTCTTGCATACTCATACACTATGCTGTCACGAAATATAGGCATAAACTGATACACTGGAATCTTTTCAATAACTAATTCACACCTCTTTGCTTCTTTACCATCTTTTGTATTGTATGCCACTGTTTTATACTTGCCAAATTCTACTAGTTCATTTCCAACCGCATGTGTTATTTCCATATGTTCACATATTGGCAAATGTTGCAAGCCACCGCAACGATGACATGTGCCATCCAAGCATAATTTCTTGTAGAATATTTGACCTTCCTCTCTTTCACATAAAATTCTTGATATGAAATCTCTTGAAGATGTTGGTGGGGCACATATGGCACAACCCTGCAAATCATTGTTAGTATGCATATCTAAACATATAGACCTATAAGCATCAAAATGGTTAGAAAATTCAATATGTAATCTACAACAACAAGTAGTGCGTGTGTGATTTATCTTAACATAGAAAGGTTTTAGCATTTCAAAATATCTTTGACAAATTTTAATTTGAGGATACTTCTCTAGAAATTTACCATAAAACTGTGTTTGAGTCTCATCCAAAAAATGCTTTGGATGTGGCTCGCAGTTCTGACTACCAATTCTCCTTCTTACCACATCCCTTTGATTCGGAGATACCCTTGTGTAATTCTTCCAAAAGTCTTCAATTAGTGACCTCAATGCTTCAACAATTGGTTTATCTTTTCGTGGTAGTCTCCCCGAGAACGCCCATAATTCATTGGCATTAGTGTCCTCAATTCTTTGGCGTCTTCCAACGGCTCTTGATAAAGTTTTCCTATTAATTCTCAATTTTTGACTTGTCTTTCTAATAAGACGAGCTTTCCTCGTTTGACTACTTACTATAGTTGATGTAATCACATGCCGTGTTGCATTACTATCTTTTGTGCGTGAGGTGTTACCCACACTCTCATACGCACTCATTAGATTCTTGACAATAGATTTTTCACTTGAAGCCTCTGATGTTCTCAACCCAAGAATCTTCATGATAGACCTATACTTTATACTTCGCATCATTTCAACGAATAGTTGACATCTTGCAGTCTCATTTAACTTTTCAAAGAACAATCTCCAAATCTTATTAGCATATCTTCTACAAGTGCGTTTTGGAATCTTACCTTCCATTGGCTGCAAAATATTCTCATCAATATCAATCAAATACTTTGGCTTTCTATGCAAAATTCTAGGTGGTGTCAAGTTAGGTAAATTCATCTCAACATTAGAAATTTCATCAATATTTAAATGAGATGGGTTAGATGGCATACCTTCGATCGAAGATGGAATAGATGACATACCTTGAGGTTGAGGTGGGAACGATGGCGTACCTCCTTCATCACATGTGAGTGATGATGTACTCTCAACTTAAGATGTGGTAGATGGTGTCCCTACATGTTGTCTTGCGATAAAGGATGTGTCTCCAACTATGGTATTTAAATCTCTCGTACCACGAAGTTTTTGCATTCGTTCTCTTTGTGCCGCCAATACCATATCTCTTTGTGATGGTTGTGGTTCCTCTTCAATTGGTATGTCTTCATTTATCGTGTCCAATTTCCTCTTCTCACGAAGTTCCCTCATAGCCATTGCTTTCTTTGCATTCTTAGCTTCTATCTCTTCCTGTGTTGGTTTAATTCTTGATCGTTTCCTCGGCATGACGGAGAATTTGTCTGTAGCATGATAAAGAGACCAATATTAGTTCTTAAGAAATGAATACATGATAATAGTGGGATTGTATTTTTTTTATGTTGTAAGGATTTATTCTTGTATAGTTTGACATCATGGTATGAACTAAGGTTTGTTTATTACACATAATTATTAAAGAGCCCAAGTGTAGAAAATATACATGGCATCATGTGAGATTGTAGGTTGCTTTCTTGATTGGAAATGTGTCTATTTTAAACATGTATGATAATGCATGATAAAGTAATTCAATCCGAAATAAGGAAAATGTAAAGAACATGCATGTAAAGACTTGACATACCTAAAAAATGAAGATTTGAATGGAGAGAGTACCCAATTATGTAGTGTTTTTATCTTCTTGCATCAAACTCCTCAACAATTTGAGTTTTTCACCACTTGCTTCCTTTTCAATGTTAAATTCTTAAAATTGAATCAAAATTAACATTGCAATACTACAAAAATTGAAACTTGTATAGATATATATCAAATTTGGTTTGAAAACTATGTTATTTCCTCCTTCTCAAGTTGGCAAAGCAGAAAAGGTGGTGGAAAGATCATGTAAAGGTGGTACAATGTGTCAAATGTGCATGTGAACTTCCCAATAGCATGAAAGCACTTCTTTTTTGTCGGAGCACGCGCAGAATCAGTAAGAAAACAGAGCATGTGGGCCTGGATCACGGGGGTAACCACTTTTTTACCGTTTTAGTAGAATTACAAAACGCGCTCGCGTTATAACGCGCTCGCGCTATAACGCGCTCGCGTTTTGTCCTCCTATAGATCTCTAAACCCTAAACCCTCAACTCTGATCCCTTGACCCTCAACCCTCAATGTCAAATCCTAATCCCTCAACCCTATCCCTAAACCCTCAACCCTCAATGTCAAATCCTAATCCCTCAACCTCAACCTTGTCCCTAAACCCTAATCCCTTCAACCTCAACCCTATCCCTAAACCCTTGACCCTCGAACCTCAGCCCTCAACGTCAAACCGTAATCCCTTGATGCAGAGCGAAACAAGTTGAACATTAACACAAGTGAAAAAATCCTTGAAAGTCCACAAAATAACCTTTACAGTGTATATCGGCAAGACAATTTAAATGTCACACCGAAATGTACCTCAACCCTCAACCCTCAACATCAAACCCTCGAACCTTAACCCTTAACATCAAACCCTAATCCCTCAACCCTTAACTCTAATCCCTCGACCTTCAACCCTGATCCTAAACCCTAAACCCTCAACGCCAAATTCTAATCCCTCAACCCTTCACTCTAATCCCTCAACCCTAAACCCTATCCCTAAACCCTCAACACTATACCTTAAACCCTAATCCCTCAACCCTAACCCTAAACCTTGTCCCTAAACCCTAATCCCTTCAACCTCAACCCTATCCCTAAACCCTTGACCCTCGAACCTCAGCCCTCGACGTCAAACCCTAATCCCTCAACCCTTAACTCTGATCCCTCATCTCTCAACCCTAACCCTAAACCCTCAACCCTCAACATCAAACCCTAATTCCTCAACCCTCAACCCTAATCTATCATCCGTCATCCCTCCACACTCTACTTTAACCCTAATTCCTCGACCCTCAACCCTATCCCTAAACCCTTGACCCTCGAACCTCAACCCTCAACCCTCAACGTCAAACCCTAATCCCTCAACCCTAAACCCTATCCCTAAACCCTCAACGCCAAATTCTAATCCCTCAACCCTTCACTCTAATCCCTCAACCCTAAACCCTATCCCTAAACCCTCAACACTATACCTTAAACCCTAATCCCTCAACCCTAACCCTAAACCTTGTCCCTAAACCCTAATCCCTTCAACCTCAACCCTATCCCTAAACCCTTGACCCTCGAACCTCAGCCCTTGACGTCAAACCCTAATCCCTCAACCCTTAACTCTGATCCCTCATCTCTCAACCCTAACCCTAAACCCTCAACCCTTAACATCAAACCCTAATCCCTCAACCCTCAACCCTAATCTATCATCCGTCATCCCTCCACACTCTACTTTAACCCTAATTCCTCGACCCTCAACCCTATCCCTAAACCCTTGACCCTCGAACCTCAACCCTCAACCCTCAACGTCAAACCCTAATCCCTCAACCCTAAACCCTATCCCTAAACCCTCAACACTATACCTTAAACCCTAAACCCTCAACGCCAAATTCTAATCCCTCAACCCTTCACTCTAATCCCTCAACCCTAAACCCTATCCCTAAACCCTCAACACTATACCTTAAACCCTAATCCCTCAACCCTAACCCTAAACCTTGTCCCTATACCCTAATCCCTTCAACCTCAACCCTATCCCTAAACCCTTGACCCTCGAACCTCAGCCCTCGACGTCAAACCCTAATCCCTCAACCCTTAACTCTGATCCCTCATCTCTCAACCCTAACCCTAAACCCTCAACCCTCAACATCAAACCCTAATCCCTCAACCCTCAACCCTAATCTATCATCCATCATCCCTCCACACTCTACTTTAACCCTAATTCCTCGACCCTCAACCCTATCCCTAAACCCTTGACCCTCGAACCTCAACCCTCAACCCTCAACGTCAAACCCTAATCCCTCAACCCTAAACCCTATCCCTAAACCCTCAACGCCAAATTCTAATCCCTCAACCCTTCACTCTAATCCCTCAACCCTAAACCCTATCCCTAAACCCTCAACACTATACCTTAAACCCTAATCCCTCAACCCTAACCCTAAACCTTGTCCCTAAACCCTAATCCCTTCAACCTCAACCCTATCCCTAAACCCTTGACCCTCGAACCTCAGCCCTCGACGTCAAACCCTAATCCCTCAACCCTTAACTCTGATCCCTCATCTCTCAACCCTAACCCTAAACCCTCAACCCTCAACATCAAACCCTAATCCCTCAACCCTCAACCCTAATCTATCATCCGTCATCCCTCCACACTCTACTTTAACCCTAATTCCTCGACCCTCAACCCTATCCCTAAACCCTTGACCCTCGAACCTCAACCCTCAACCCTCAACGTCAAACCCTAATCCCTCAACCCTAAACCCTATCCCTAAACCCTCAATGCCAAATTCTAATCCCTCAACCCTTCACTCTAATCCCTCAACCCTAAACCCTATCCCTAAACCCTCAACACTATACCTTAAACCCTAATCCCTCAACCCTAACCCTAAACCTTGTCCCTAAACCCTAATCCCTTCAACCTCAACCCTATCCCTAAACCCTTGACCCTCGAACCTCAGCCCTCGACGTCAAACCCTAATCCCTCAACCCTTAACTCTGATCCCTCATCTCTCAACCCTAACCCTAAACCCTCAACCCTCAACATCAAACCCTAATCCCTCAACCCTCAACCCTAATCTATCATCCGTCATCCCTCCACACTCTACTTTAACCCTAATTCCTCGACCCTCAACCCTATCCCTAAACCCTTGACCCTCGAACCTCAACCCTCAACCCTCAACGTCAAACCCTAATCCCTCAACCCTAAACCCTATCCCTAAACCCTCAATGCCAAATTCTAATCCCTCAACCCTTCACTCTAATCCCTCAACCCTAAACCCTATCCCTAAACCCTCAACACTATACCTTAAACCCTAATCCCTCAACCCTAACCCTAAACCTTGTCCCTAAACCCTAATCCCTTCAACCTCAACCCTATCCCTAAACCCTTGACCCTCGAACCTCAGCCCTCGACGTCAAACCCTAATCCCTCAACCCTTAACTCTGATCCCTCATCTCTCAACCCTAACCCTAAACCCTCAACCCTTAACATCAAACCCTAATCCCTCAACCCTCAACCCTAATCTATCATCCGTCATCCCTCCACACTCTACTTTAACCCTAATTCCTCGACCCTCAACCCTATCCCTAAACCCTTGACCCTCGAACCTCAACCCTCAACCCTCAACGTCAAACCCTAATCCCTCAACCCTAAACCCTATCCCTAAACCCTCAACACTATACCTTAAACCCTAAACCCTCAACGCCAAATTCTAATCCCTCAACCCTTCACTCTAATCCCTCAACCCTAAACCCTATCCCTAAACCCTCAACACTATACCTTAAACCCTAATCCCTCAACCCTAACCCTAAACCTTGTCCCTATACCCTAATCCCTTCAACCTCAACCCTATCCCTAAACCCTTGACCCTCGAACCTCAGCCCTCGACGTCAAACCCTAATCCCTCAACCCTTAACTCTGATCCCTCATCTCTCAACCCTAACCCTAAACCCTCAACCCTCAACATCAAACCCTAATCCCTCAACCCTCAACCCTAATCTATCATCCGTCATCCCTCCACACTCTACTTTAACCCTAATTCCTCGACCCTCAACCCTATCCCTAAACCCTTGACCCTCGAACCTCAACCCTCAACCCTCAATGTCAAACCCTAATCCCTCAACCCTAAACCCTATCCCTAAACCCTCAACACTATACCCTAAACCCTAAACCCTCAACGCCAAATTCTAATCCCTCAACCCTTCACTCTAATCCCTCAACCCTAAACCCTATCCCTAAACCCTCAACACTATACCTTAAACCCTAATCCCTCAACCCTAACCCTAAACCTTGTCCCTAAACCCTAATCCCTTCAACCTCAACCCTATCCCTAAACCCTTGACCCTCGAACCTCAGCCCTCGACGTCAAACCCTAATCCCTCAACCCTTAACTCTGATCCCTCATCTCTCAACCCTAACCCTAAACCCTCAACCCTCAACATCAAACCCTAATCCCTCAACCCTCAACCCTAATCTATCATCCGTCATCCCTCCACACTCTACTTTAACCCTAATTCCTCGACCCTCAACCCTATCCCTAAACCCTTGACCCTCGAACCTCAACCCTCAACCCTCAACGTCAAACCCTAATCCCTCAACCCTAAACCCTATCCCTAAACCCTCAACACTATACCTTAAACCCTAAACCCTCAACGCCAAATTCTAATCCCTCAACCCTTCACTCTAATCCCTCAACCCTAAACCCTATCCCTAAACCCTCAACACTATACCTTAAACCCTAATCCCTCAACCCTAACCCTAAACCTTGTCCCTAAACCCTAATCCCTTCAACCTCAACCCTATCCCTAAACCCTTGACCCTCAAACCTCAGCCCTCGACGTCAAACCCTAATCCCTCAACCCTTAACTCTGATCCCTCATCTCTCAACCCTAACCCTAAACCCTCAGCCCTCGACGTCAAACCCTAATCCCTCAACCCTCAACCTTAATCTATCATCCGTCATCCCTCCACGCTCTACTTTAACCCTAATTCCTTGACCCTCAACCCTATCCCTAAACCCTTGACCCTCGAACCTCAACCCTCAACCCTCAACGTCAAATCCTAATCCCTCAACCCTAAACCCTATCCCTAAACCCTCAACACTATACCTTAAACCCTAATCCCTCATCCCTCAACCCTAAACCTTATCCCTAAACCCTAATCCCTCAACCCTCAACCCTAATCTGTCATCCCCCAACTCTAATCCTTCATCCCTAAACCCTAAATGCTATCCCTATTCCTACACCCTCAACAGAATCGATACTATACCTTAAACCCTAATCCCTTATCCATAAACCCTCCAACCCTATCCCTAATCCTTATACCATCCACACTCTACGTTAACCCTAATTCCTCGACCCTCAACCCTATCCCTAAACCCTTGACCCTCGAACCTCAACCCTCAACCCTCAACGTCAAACCCTAATCCC
The DNA here is from genome assembly GCA_027924645.1 of Cunninghamia lanceolata. Lineage (NCBI taxonomy): Eukaryota > Viridiplantae > Streptophyta > Pinopsida > Cupressales > Cupressaceae > Cunninghamia > Cunninghamia lanceolata. The sequence goes on along the minus strand of BSBN01001020.1, from coordinate 3,812,037 downwards.
TCAACCCTTAACTCTGATCCCTCGACCCTCAACACTATACCTTAAACCCTAATCCATATCCCTCAACCCTTAACCCTTAAAACTTAAACCCTATCCCTACACCCTCAACACTTGACACTATATCTTAAGCCTTAAACCCTCATCCCTAAAGCCTCAACCCTCAATCCTTAAACCTTAAACCCTAAACCCTATCCCTAATCCCTCTACCCTCAACACTCTAACCCTAACCTCGACATTAAATGCTAATCCGTCAACCCTAAACCCTAATCCTAAACCCTCAACCCTAAACCTTATCCCTAAACCCTAATCCCTCAACCCTCAACCCTAATCCATCATCCCTCAACTATAATCCCTCATCCCTAATCCCTAAATGCTATCCCTATTCCTAAACTCTCAACAGACTTGATACTATACCTTAAACCCTAATCCCTTATCCCTAAACCCTCCAACCCTATCCCTAATCCTTACACCCTCCACACTCTACTTTAACCCTAATCCCTCGACCCTAAACCCTATCCCTAAACCCTTGACCCTTGAACCTCAACCCTCAACCCTTAATGTCGAACCCTAATCCCTCAACCCTTAACTTTGATCCCTCGACCCTCAACCGTAATCTGTCATCCCTCATCCCTAAACCTTAAACGCTATCCTTATTCCTAGACCCTCAACGGGCTCGATACTATACCTTAAACGCTAATCCCTTATCCGTAAACCTTTCAACTCTATCCTTTATGCCTTAACCCTATGATGAATAGCCTTGAGTGTAAAAAAATTTGAGTGGGACATAACGCGAGCGCGTTATAACGCGCTCGCGTTATGTCGAACATGGGAAAAGACAGGCTTGCGGGAAAAATGTAAGGCAATAAATAACGCGAGCGCGTTATAACGCGAGCGCGTTATAACGCGCTCGCGTTATTTCTTGCTTTGGGAATCCCAAGCCTTGGGCTTGGGATTTGCTTTGGATTTCCAACCCAAAGGCTTGGAGTGCCTTATGAACAGTCACAGACGTGTTTTTCTGTATTCTTCAAAATTTCACATAATTTCGTTCGTGCTAACCCTCAGATTTGCACGTGTTTCAAGGTTGAACAAATCGAACACATGGGTAATGTTAGGCTTTCTCTTAGCTATTTGACGATGTGATTTTTTTCACATTTTAACAATGTTAAGCCTTTCATCTTTAATTTCTTTTGTTTGTGTGTCCGTTTTTATGCAAAAACCACTGTTTGGTCTTTTTTTCATTGTAAAATAACTATTCATTCAAATTTCAAAAAAATTACATATTTAGAAACTAGACTCCATTCTACAAATATTAAAAAAATAAAAAAATGATTTTCAATTAGTTTTCAAAATTTATAGGGGTAGCACGGCCAAAATTCTGTTTTTAAGGATGTGTCCACTTTAAAAATTAGTAAAAAATCAAATATTCATCAAAAAATTATCAGAAAAATCGGGCATAAACTACATGCTATTAGCTAATTTCTCACCGAAGCGATTTTAAAAATACCAAAAAAAAGTTGACCTTTTGAGGGAGCCACAAAACATGCTATGTTATGTTTTTTTGACAGAAACAACACCAATTTCTGTGGCTCCCTCTTTTGAACCCCTTAATCTATGCCATTTTCAAAACAAAATAGTAGTTTAGAAAGTAGACTCGGAGCACTACGAACATTGTTTTGGTTGCATCTCTAAATTTTGAGTGTAACTATGCTCAATTTCTCATCCAAGGCCAGTATTTCCTGATTTCAGAAAAAAAGTGGCCACTTAAGACCCCTTTTTGGCCCCCCATCTTCTTGCACTTACCCATAAACCCCCCTCATCTCCTTCATTTAGCCTCTTTCTTCGATCGTATTCTCAGGCATACTTAACAGAGTTTCGAGCATACAAAACGCGTCGATTGAGCACTATAACGATCTCTTGACATTGATCTCTTGAGCACACTACTTGCTTGTTGCAGCTATGGCTTCGCAATTCCATTGAGCAATCCACATTCAATCCAAAGGAAACAACACAGATTTCGGTAAAAATTTTTATTTCATTGAGTGTTTGTTATGGCTTTTATTTAAATTCGTTTCCTTTATGTTATTGGTTTTTTTGGTTTTTCTAGTTTAGATTTAATCAATTTTTCCTCATACACATTCTGGCACGCCCGGTGGGACCCATTGGTCCTGATTTAATATCAAATTTGTGGAATTTTTAGTTTGATTTCACAGGTTTTTTAACTCTTTTTTTTGGAGAGATTCGAAAAAAAAATTTAAAGGAAGCTTGCTGGGCAAAAACGGAGGTCACGGTTGCGTTCAGAAGGGTTGAGGGATGAAGAAAAATATAAAATTTGGCCTATTTCTGTGAAGGTAAAATTTTTTCACTTCTGGCACGCAACCCGAGGCCAACAATCACTGTGAGGTACGGTAAAATTTTTTTTTTTTTTTTTTTTTTTAAGTTTTCTTTTTTCAAAAATAGAAAAAATTTAAAAAAAAAAAAAAAGAAAAAGCAAATCCAAAAATAAAAAAACAAAAAAAAAAACTAGGCAAAATCTAAAAAAAAAAAAAATCAAAAGTAAAAAAAGAAAAAACAAAGCATCAAAAGCAAGGTATGTACCAGCTGGAGTACTGCTGTCCTCTTAAAAAAAGGACCGTACTTTTCTTCCATGAAAAAGTGCAGCTTTTTTATAAATTTTTTTTAAAAAAATAAAACAAAATTTGCATTTTTGATTTTTGTCTCAAAAAAGTAAAGGGGAAGTATATTTTTAGTTTTTTTTTTTAAAAATAAAAAAAAACAAACTTTTTTTAGCCCTTAGCAGCAGGTCACATCAGTGACCAAGAGCCAGTTAGAGGGGGCTAAAACAGGCCCCTCTTCATTGAGCATTTTGATTCAATAGGCGATTTTCAAACCTCATTATCTTGGTCATACGGACATGTATTTCAGTGCTTTTTTTTTTTAAATAGGCTAGAATTTCATGAACTACATCGTGGTGAAATTGGTTTTTTCTCAAGATTCTCTGATTTTTCAAAAAATTAATTTTCTCACTGCTGTCTTTGTCTCGTCACAGTTTTTTGACTTTTCAAGCTTCATAACTTTCACAAACGGACTCGGATTCAGGTGATGTTTTTTTTTAAAGTTGGTATTTTTCTATCCTCTACACAGTGGTAATATTTTTTCAAAGATTTTCTGAGATTTATTTTTTAAGACCACTCATTGGCCTATTCTCAATCTCTGACTTCAAGCACTTGCTAACTTTTGAGTTTGTGTGGACCTAATATCACTTGTTGCAGCTTCTTATTACTCATACAGAGCAAATATGTGTTTTTAACATGTTCATGCAGGACGAGCATTGAAGACCTCTTGATCTATCTCACTAAGTCTTAGAAACACATTGCATGCTTAAAATGATAATTGAACAAATCTTTTTTTGCAATCTAAGTCTTAGGAACATACTGCTTTTCTTAAGGGACAATGGACATGTATGAACAAACACCTCAATTTTTTAAAGGACAATGGACATGAATGCCAAACACTTCATTTCATAAGGGACAATTTACAACTACAATCGTGTGTGTGCATAGCTTAGTTGCACCTTATTTTTTTATAACGGGACAATTGAACCTTTGTGTGACGTGCTTGCTTTTACTTTTTTTGTACTTCCTTTAGAAGGGCCTGCTTTTGGATTGCGATTCATCCAAAAGGGACGACCCTAAGCGGAATTTTCCTTTGAACCGCTATATAAGAGGGATAAGGCGAAAGCCAAGTCCTAACCGACGTCAGCCTTACCTTGTGGTGCCAAACTGAAAAGAGGTGTACTAGCTATTTGTGGAAACGATTTTCACATTGAGCGAAGTGTTTGAAACTCTTAGTAGGATTGGTTAAAGCTTTTAGTAGCTTGTCGCATTGCTCGTAAGGCGTTGGTCCCTCAAAGTCACTAAGAACCAATTTAGATAGAGACTACCCAACCTACCTCCGAACATTGCAGTAATCATTAGTGCAAGGGAAATCGATTTAAACCCTTAAGATACTCACCATTGGCTCCCTTGAGAAGAGATAGTATTCCCTTGGACATAAAGCTCTTGTGACCTACTTGAGCTTTCCAAGGGGAGGGTGAGATATCCCTACCTATCGTCTCTCACAAAGATACTAAATATCTGACACCTTTATGGAATGATATTTTTAGTGACGGAGTATTAAGCTGTGAGCTGATCTACTACAATGAAACCTTGTCTCTAGGGATAAAAAGTGCTTGTTATTGATTGCAACTGTATTAGACCTGTGGAAACATTGGGCTTGTTTGGAGCCTTGAACATACACTATCTGTTGTGTCAATCTGTGTGCCTTTTTTGACCACTTGTTTGCCGTGTTTTCTCTTGCCAAACCAATCCAATCAGAAATAGAAAAATCTTGCCCTTGAAAAACATCAAACACTACTTCAGCTCCCCTGGTATTATAGCAGCTCGCCTTTGGTAATACAGTAGATCGCCTTTGGTCAGCAGTAACCCGCCTCTGGCAAAACTCTACTTCAACGCCCTCGGTATAATAGTAGCTCACTTTTGGTCACTGTAGCTTGCCTTTGGCATAGCAGTAACTCGCTATTGGTAGCTCAGTCCGTCGCCTCCGGCCCATAGTAGCACGCTTTTGGTAGCACAGTCCTGCGCCTCTGGTCAAACAGTATAGTGCTTTTGGCCCAGTACTTTGTGCATCCGAGTTTGTCCGTTTCTTCAAAGCATCTCACAGATTCCCAGCATTACATTGTGCCTAAATGAATCCCATGGTCACCACCAGGCTACAGCAAACCATGAAGTCTAGGCAAGTTGTCCCTAAGAAGCACAAGTCACCCCCTCGCACACCACAATTAGGTCATCTCAACATTACTCCCAAGGTGACTCCTAGTACACCCGTGGCAAAACCAATCAGCTCTCCAAACATGCCACACATAGAGGAACCAAGCAATCCTCATGAGGATAGAACCCCTTTGCTAAATGCACCACAGTATACCACAGGCTTGCCTCCAGATTTTGTCCCACAAGGTTATGTCATAGATCAACCCCCATCTCAAGAAGAGCGACACTTTGAAATAGGTCAATCCTCTCAAGAAGATGGGCAAGATCTTGATGAATTTATACAAGATCCTAGAGCTATAGCTGCCTTTGATAAAATCCTTAGTGAGAACCAGGATCATTTCTTTCGCTTGCTTGCAAAGCAAGGTGCCAAGTTACCTCCAGATTTTGATGTGTCCACTCTCAAGGAGAGCAACAACACCCAAGAAACCATACAAGCAGTGCAAACCATGTCCACAATCACTATGACCTTACCTACTCAAGGCTCGCAGTATAGGAATCCCCTTTTTCAAAATCCAACAGAGGAGAGGCCCGTATCACCACTTTTGACTCCTATGGAGATCTATCAAAACCAACAAGAAACTCTCCAACGTCAAGCAGAGTTAGCTAAGCAAGCCACCTTAGCTCGATCGAATGTGCAACTGCCTCCTAAAGTGTCCACCCCAAGCGCAAGTGGAATCTTGGTTACCCCATCACGCATAGGTTTCCCACCCAATTACAATCCGGGGAACACGTACGTAGCCATGCAACAAGGGTCTCAACATATGCCACCTCCTATATCATCACACCTGCATGTCTCTCAACCAATTGGAGTCACGCAGGCCCAACCACAACATTCTTCTACTCTCATCCTCAAGCAACCCCAACCGTCACAAATCACTTCTACCTATGTTCCTCCACCACAACATTCTTCTACTCTCATCTTCAATCAACCCCCACTGTCACAAATCACTTCTACCTATGTTCCTCCTCCATAACGTTCATCCACGCTCAACTTCTTTCATACATTGCCTAGCCACTCGCAACATTCCCAACATCAGGTTTCCCAAAGCTATGTGCCACCTTCACAACCTAATCAAACGCACTTTAGCTTTCCTCCCCCCAATACGTTTCTTCAACCATCGCAGAGACAACATTCTTACCTAGCGCCACCTCCACCTCTGCCTAATCAAAACCCCCAATTCCAACCCAATCTGAACCAATCATACAATCCATACAATCCCAATCAATCTTACGACCCTTACAATACCACTGCGTATGGCTCACATTATAATCTTCCATATGGGCAACACCAACCGCTTTTTGGACAACAGGAGACATTACCAACCCCTCCCATGACTATGGAACTAAAGATTGCAGAGGTGCAACAACAGCTATCTGATCTTACGTTTGGCCACACCAAAAAGACCTTCTCTTTAGAGGAAGTGTGTCCTTATCCTTTTGATCGGTCATTACCAATGATCCCTTTTCCTCAAAATTTCACTATTCCCAAGTTCGATAAGTACAAAGGAAAAGGTGACCCAAAAGACCATCTTAGGGAATTCTATCTTGCTTGCTTCGAGGTCTCTCACAATGACACATATCTTATGCGTCTCTTTCCTCGCAGTCTTGGAGGTCAAGCAATAGAATGGTTCTCACACTTACCTACGGGTATCAAGTCCTTCAACGAGCTAGCAGAGAAGTTTGCCACCCATTTTTCTTACAACGCCGAGCATGAGATTTCCATGACAGACTTATGCAACAATAAACAGAAGAATGGAGAAACTTTCATTTCTTTCCTTCAACGATGGAGACAAATGGCTAGTAAATTCCCTTTCAAGATTCTGGAGAAACAGCTTGTTAGCATATTTGTGCAGAACCTCAACCAAGAGTTAGGTTTCCATTTGTAAATTCTTAGTGCTACAACCTTCGATGAAATCACATACAAGGTTATCAACATTGAGAAGGCCCTCATTGCTAAGGGTGTGGTCAAAATCTTTAAGGAGACGAAAGATAGTACTTCTCATCAACAGTCGAACGATAAACCCAGATATTGGAACAAGAACAAAAATGTGGTCAATGATGGGGTGGTCGATACTAAGCATGTCCAAACGTTGCAAACACCGCTGCAACTCTCCAAACCAAGTCAAACCCCACCTCAACAACAGCAGCAACAAAGGCAGCCTTATCCCAACCAACAGCAATGACAACAAGAGCGGCCCCAACAAGATTACCCTCCGCGACGTCAATTCACTCCCTTGGGAGTGCCCATCGAATCGGTCTTACAGCAAGCGTTGCAGAAAGGGCTCATCACCTTACCTGATGCTCCTCCTTATGGAGAACCTGTCTACAAAACTGCACGTTACAGAGACAATGAGTATTGTGAGTTCCATAGGAGCAAAGGTCATCGAACTGCATCTTGCATGAAGCTTAAGCACCTCATCCAAAACCTCATCGACGGTAATCAAATCACTTTTGAGAATGAACCACCAGCGCAACACACGAACAAGGATCTTGATATGTACAAGGAACCATTCCCTCATCGTGGTCCACCTCCTCCTCAGGATAGGGGTAAAGGTATCAATCACGCGTCCACGTCTTTTGATTCCATTGTAGGTCATTTTGAAGAGAGTCGAGTGTCTACCCTCACCATCAAAGGCAAATCTATGGATTGTGCTGTTACTACTCGTCGAGGTCATGTCACCATTCGTGCACCTACACCTAGGCTTCCGGTTCAGTCTGATTATAATCTTGTTGAACATCTAGGGAGAACACCAGCACAGATCTCTATTTTGGACCTTCTACGGTCATCACCTGCACATCGAGTGGTACTAAAAAAAGCCCTCCAAGAGTCGTCCGTTCCTAACAACATAGCAGTCGCAGATTTCCAAGCTATAGTGGGTAATATTGCTTCGCCTTACAATGTGGTCTTCTCTGAGAAAGATCTCCCCTCTCATGATCCATGTCACAATGACGCCCTGCATATTGAAGTTCTCATCCATAAGCGCAAAATCAAACGTATACTCATAGATGGTGGTGCTGGTCTCAACATATGTTCTTTAATGTTACTAAAGCAATTGGGATACTCTGAGGATCACGTCAACACTGATCATAGTATTACAATCAAGGGATATGATGATGCAGAACGCCGCTCAGAAGGTGTTATTCACTTGCCTATATAGCTGGGCCCCGTTATGCTTGAAACTAGATGTCAAGTCCTTGATATTGAGCTGCCTTACAACATTATTCTGGGCCGCCCATGGATCCATGCAATGAAAGTTGTTCCCTCCACGTACCATCAGTCCCTCAAGTTCCCATACAATGGTACGGAGATCACCATCCCAAGAGATCCTAATCCTTTTGAATTTTGCCATGTCTTGCAAGGAAGCTATAAGAATTGCAACCAAGTGCCTAAAAATGACAAAGCCCTTGAATCCCCTCTCTATGTTGATCCTGAAACTCTCACACAAGCCTCTACCAGTGAGCCTACACCCCTCCCCAAAATCACAGCACATGCTCGGGATATAGGCTTTGGCACTTATGATATCTCTGAATCTTGTTGTGTAGGGCGGATGCCTTTATCTCCAAAGTCTTACGGCAAACCACCCATTGCTAAAGTTATAAAAAAAGCAGCTATTCCTCCCCCAACATTCCTAACCCAATTCCAACATGGATGGTTATTGGAAGAGGAAACTATTGAGGACATCTCTTCTTGGCTCTACAAGGAGAAAGAACCAGTTATGATACCAGTCAAGCAATATGGCAATAGCTTAAGGATAGTGAAAAATATGGGCTATAAAGGCAAAGGTGGCCTTGGGAAATAGAATCAAGGAACTATGGAGCCCATTGTAGTAACAAAGAAGCTAGACAAGAAAGGATTAGGATTTGGTAAGAAGGTACCGTGCGCCTCGGACATCGAGTATATCCTCGACGAGGTAGCTGACACTTTTCCCGGCGATACGACGTCTACAGAGGATATCACCGATGACTCTTCCCTCCACATGACCAATCTATTCGCAGAATCCTCCATTTTTACACTATCCTCCGTATCCTTAACTTCCAACACCAGCACCCAGAATGTCACGCTTGTCTACCCTGAACTTATCGATTGGGACCAACAAGGGGCCCCCGTTATAGATGTATTTCAGAATGACGAAGCTCTAGCTGAGTTCATGGGACTTCGGGAAGGTATCCCTCTTGGCGATCACAAGGCAGGTTTTGTAATGGAACTGGAGCCCACGGCTTACTTTGGTGAGAATGCCAAATCCTCCAGTTGCAAAAGTGCAAATAAAGAAAGATCTCTAGGTGAAAACCACACTGTGGCACCTCCTGATCATAAAATAGTAAAAATAAAGGACGTATCCAAAGGTGAAAACCCAACTGTGGCACTGGAGGATGGAGGATTTGACCTTCCCTTACCATCTAAGTACCAGGAGAAATCAGCTCTACTAGTGGAAGATTCTACAGAAATCAACCTAGGTACAGAACAGAATCCAAAGACAACATTCCTAGCGGCATCATTATCTGACACAGAGCACAGAAATCTTAACAACTTCTTCTTGCAATGAACCATCAACTTTGCATGGACCTATGCAGATATGCCAGGGCTAGACCCTAAGCTGGTAGTTCATTATCTCATTGTTGATCCCAAGGTGAAACCAGTCAAGCAAAAATTGAGAAAAATGCATCCACAGATAGCTCTCTTGGTGAAGGTGGAAGTACAAAAGCTATTAGACGCAAAGTTCATACAACCTATTGACTATTCAGATTGGGTCTCAAACATTATACCTGTGTCTAAGCCTAATGGGCGCATCCGCATGTGTAATGATTTCAGAGATCTCAATAAGGCATGTCCTAAAGATGACTTTCCACTACCAAACATTGACATTATAGTGGACTTGACAGCAGGTCACGAGATGCTTTCTCTCATGGACGGATTCTCGGGTTACAATCAGATAAGGATAGCTGAAGAGGACCAACATAAAACAACCTTTACTTGTCCTTGGGGCAATTATTGTTGGTGTGTCATGCCGTTTGGTCTAAAGAATGCAGGAGCAACCTATTAGAGAGCAATTACAGTGATCTTCCACGATCTCTTTCATCACATCATGGAGGATTATGTTGATGATATACTAGCTAAATCTTCTCAGGTGGATCACATACAGGTCCTAGGACAGATCTTTGATAGCGTTGAAAAATACCAAGTAAGACTCAATCCAAAGAAGTGTGTATTCGGTGTCACATCAGGGAAACTATTGGGATACATTGTATCTCGTAGAGGCATCGAAGTAGATCCAACAAAAGTAAAGGCTATAGTGGAGATGCCTCCACCAAAGAACCTAAAAGCATTAAGGAGCCTACAAGGAAGGTTGCAGTCCATCAGGCATTTTATCTCACAGTTAGCAGATAAATGTCAACCCTTTCAACACTTGCTCCGAAAGGATGTTTCATTTCGATGGGACAACAAGTGTCAAGCAGCGTTTGATCAACTTAAAGAGTGTCTAGCTACACCTCCTGTATTGGTTCCTCCAGTTGCGGACAAACCCTTGATATTGTACATCTCCACTACAAATTCAGCCCTAGGGGCCCTGCTAGCACAGAATGATGACACAGGAAAGGAGCATGCAATTTATTACATCAGTAGAACCTTGGTGGGATACGAGCTCAATTATTCACCAATGGAAAGGGCTTGTTTAGCAGTAGTGTTCGCCTCCCAAAAATTGTGGCATTACATGCTGAACCAACACACAAATCTGATAGCCAAGATTGATCCCTTGAAGTATCTACTAGCAAAAGCAGCTCTCACAGGCAGACTAGCTAAATGGGTCATGATCCTTAGTGAGTTCGATATTGAGTACATGGATCGTAAGGCAATCAAAGGACAAGCCCTCGCGGATCAACTAGCAGATGCACCTATGAAAGATACACATCCTATGGTAGCAGACTTTCCTGACGAGAATCTCTTCACTCTTGCTAACTCCATAATGTGGAAGTTGTACTTTGACGGTTCTTACACACAGCATGGATCAGGAGCTGGCATCTTATTTGTTACACCTCAGAATGACTACATTCCAAAGTCATATCGGCTAGCATTCCCTTGCACCAACAACATAGCCGAGTATGAAGCACTCCTTATAGGTCTCAACACAGCAGTTCAATGGGACATTACAGAATTACAAGTATATGGAGACTCACAGCTAGTCATTCGCCAAGTCACAAATGAATACCAAACGAAGGATGAAAAATTGGTCCCTTACAAACAACTAGTGGATGCCTACAAACCACATTTTTCTACCATCACATTTGAGCAAATTCCAAGAGAACATAATAAAGCTGCGGATTCTATGGCTTCTGTAGGGTCACTGATTGATATGCCTGCTAATACACAGAAGTGTGAATTCTTGATCGAGCAATTGTTGATACCAGCCGTCGATGTTCCTGTTACTGAAATCATCTGCGAACTTGTTGGTCCCAATTCCCCATGGTACGAAGATATCTATGAATACCTCAAGAACAAAACCTTTCCCCCTGACCTATCATCCACTCAACGCAAAACCTTTATCCATCGATCCTCTCGGTACATCATTCTGGGTGATACACTATATCGCTGGAGTCTCGATGGTATCCTCTTACGATGTCTTAATGCGGAAGAAGCCGAAGCTACCTTATGAGACATACACGAAGGTGTCTGTGGTGCACATTCTACCGGTCCTAATCTTGCTAAGAAAATACTCAGAACAGGTTATTACTGGCCTACAATAGAGCAAGATGCTGCACAGTTTGCTAAGAAGTGTCTACAATGCCAGCAGCATGGAGATTTGATTCACGCACCAGCTCATGAGTTACAACCTGTGACAACTCCATGGCCTTTTTCTCAATGGGGTCTCGACCTCGTAGGACAGATACACCCTTCCTCCTCAAATGGCCACAAGTTTATCATTACCGCCACTGAGTATTTCACGAAGTGGGTGGAAGCCATTCCTATGACCTATATCACCGGTAAACAAATAGCCAAGTTTATCCTAAACTACCTCATATGCCGGTATGGTATTCCCCAAGCCATTGTCACTGATAATGGGAGACCATTCAAGAACCAAGATGTTCATGCCTTATGCATACAATACAATATCCAACATCGCTTTTCAACTCCCTACTATCCATAGAGTAACGGCCAAGCTGAGGCTTCCAATAAAACCATTCTCAAAATCCTCAAGAAAACGGTCAATGAAGCTGGTCGTGACTGGCACTTGCAACTCAATCCCACCCTATGGGCCTACCGCACTAGTATCAGAACACCAACTGGTGCCACACCATATGCCTTGGTCTTTGGCTCTGAAGCCATCCTACCTATAGAGGTCGAGATCCCATCCCTCAGAGTATCCATGCAGGACCTGATCGGCGGAGATGAGTATCGCACTTCTAGATTAGCTGAGCTTGAACTACTAGATGAGAGGCGTCTTGCTGCACTTAATCATCTCCATGTCTATCAAAACTGCCTCCGGCATAATTACAACAAAAAGATCAAAGAAAGATGGTTTCAAGTTGGTGATCTTGTACTTAAGGAGAATCAGAGAAATCAAGCAGATCGAGAGAAGAAGGGCAAGTTTGAGCCTAACTGGTTAGGTCCCTTCATTGTCACAGCAACATATGGATCAGGAGCTTATACTTTAGCTACACCTGACGGCATTCCTCTAGATGAGCCACTTAACAGTGTCCATCTTAAGAAGTTCTATGCCTGATCCTTAGAGTATTCCCACAAAAATAAAAAAAATCAAAAAAATAAAAAAATTAAAAAAAATTTAAAAAAAAAAATCCAAAAAAAATCCGTCCTCTGGTGAAAACCTGGCAAACAGGCGCTATGCGTAGAGTCAGCATCCATCGTCTATCGAGTCCTGTCCACTCCTTGTCCAGTTCGCAACCTGCTTCATCCATCCATCCATAATAAAACCATTGACTTTGTTTGCATTTCCATCTCCCTATCTAGTATAGCTTGGAAATTTGTCAATGTCCCTTGCCTCCCCATGTCTTGGTCTGTGTCTGCAGTTAACACTGTCTTGTCCTCGGTCATGTCTTTCTGTGTCTTCTTCGATAGTCACCCCTACAATTTCCTCTACCAGAATGGGGGCAACTCTTTCCTTAGCTTCGATCTAGGATTGGTTCCTTGTTTGTGGTTCGCAGCACATACTTTGATCTTTTCTCATTTCCACAGGTAACACCCTTTAACGGACATAGAGTTCCTACGATAAGGCTGTTATCTTCTCAACACTCCTTCTACATCATCACACAACTAGAACTACATACTATCATCTTCGCAATCTTAAAGTACCTTGATCCCATGGATATGGGTATGTAGGCAGTCTGGAATACGAAGGACGTTTCCAGCACTCAGGTACGTAAGATCACCTCTTCTCCGCTCTTGTCCCACATCATCACATCTAACCAGAACTACATATCATCTCTTCTCAATCTTAAGGTACCTTGATCCCATGGATATGGGTATGTAGGCAGTCTAGAATACGAAGGAAGTATCCAGTACTCAGGTACATAAGATCCCCTCCTTCCACCTTGACCCATTCATCACTCTATCCAGAACTACATATTTATCACGTTCATCTTCCATCGTAAGTGTGCCTTGATCCCGTGGATATAGGGTATGTAGGCAGTCTGGAATACGAAGGATGTATCCAGTACTCAGGCACACACGATCCATCATTCTCCACCCGTTCCAATCCATTAGCATTCCATCCTTCTAGTCTTCCGTTTGTCAAAATCCATTCGCCTTGACTTGACTAAGTCAAGCAGCAAGCTAGCACATCCTTTCAAAGCAAAAGTCCTTAACAAACTTGAAGCAAAGAGGCCTACTTCTAGAGTCATCTACTGTCCTGCATACCAATTGCCAACATCAGCTAAGTACCACTTAACCAAGCCCTAGATCCACAAGCTTGTCTTCTGCGAAGTGTTCCATTGTCGAGACCAACACACGCGTCTCCTACGACATGTGGCATTTCCTGCAGCGAGATATTGTCTTTTTAGGTAGATAGCACCCTTTAACGGACATAGAGTTCCTACGATAAGGCTGTTATCTTTCCTATCCAATCTATCCTGAGCAACCTCTTTGGCAAGAGAATATGTTGGCTGTATGTTTACTTTATAAGTCAATCAATTTGCTTTTTGGTTTATCTTTTGTTGCTTTTCCATTACCTATTCACGGCTACCTTGATTTATCTATAATCTTGGTATGTTGCGATGCAGTACGGATTTGGGGCATAGTCATTACTTTCTGTGTGCCATGTTTGAGGAATGATCTCTAGCATCTTTCTTAGCATTCTATTTATCTTGTGTGTGTTACGTCCTAGCATCTTACATATTAATATTTCTTCTTGCATTTACATGTATTGAAGTTTATTTTATGTTCAAGACTATGGCTTATTCACATGTTCCAACAAGGTCATAGTATGTCTAAGGGGATCTGAGTTCAAACCGCTTGCTTGTAGAGTCAACGTCCACGCACTCGGATATTACTACACCTTGGTCTTTTATTCCTTGGTGGCGAACTATCCATGTGCTATATCAAAAATTAGGATTGCTCTTTATAAACAAATGTGAAACCATTGCAACAAGCTCATCCATTTACACCATCCATTTTTCCATGGCCTTATATAGTTTTCCAGCAAAGATCAATCAACAGTCTTTCTCTTATGTTCTTTTCTATCTCCACTTTCTTCTATTCAACCTCGCCTATCTCCAACAAATCTTCTAGTCGAGCATCAACACAGTTCTTCTACCGCTTCCCCGTCTTCCCGCTCGAGGGGGCATATGCTGGGGCAACTACCTACACTGGGGCATCAAAAAAATTGTATTACATCTTCAACAATCGTTTTCTTTGACGCAACGCTACATGCTGCATTGCATCAAAGAGGGGCAAAATGTAGAAACCCTAAAATGACCGTGTCGTCGAATCACTTGCATTTCGTCATTTCTTCCTAATCACCTGCATTTCAACATTAATTAAATAATTTAATTATTTAATTAATTTCACCAAATTCTTCTAAATCACAAAATTGCGACATTAATTAAATAAATCCTCATTATTTAATTAATTAAATCAAATTCCTCTATATTCTTCCACAATTAAATAATTTTTAATTATTTAATTAAATCATTGTCACCTTCCAAAATTCACATCTACATTAATTAAATATATCCAATTATTTAATTAATTCAACAAATTCCCTCTTATCTAAAATTAAGTAATTCTTAATTATTTAATTAAATCAAATCTGTTCTTCCAAAATCATGCACAACAATTAAATAAATTTATTTATTTAATTTGCTTTTAAATCTTCTAAATTAAATAATTCCAATTATTTAATTATTTCTTCCAAAATATCTTCTCTAAATTTAAATAAATCAATTATTTATTTAAATTGCTTTTTCTTCTAATTTGAGTTATCTTTAATATAACTCAAGCTTTTTTGCTCATCAATTAAATATTTCTATATTTAATAAAGCAAAATATCTTCTTTTCTCATGCAAATCCCTTCTTGTTTTAAATCACTTAACTGATTGCTTTATTCTTTTAATTGATTTATCTCTTCAGTTAACTCATTCTTCTATTCTTGATAACTCCTCTCATGCAAAAGAAAGCAAGACACATGTCTTCTCCTCATTCATTGCACATTCCTCAACTTATCTCCTCCATTGATTCTTCTGAATTATCTGGACCGTTGATCGATTTTCCTTGAAATCTATATAAACCGCCCTCATCTCCTTCATTTAGCCTCTCTCTTCGATCGTATTCTCAGGCATACTTAACAGAGCTTCGAGCATACAAAACGCGTCGATTGAGCACTATAACGATCTCTTGACATTGATCTCTTGAGCACACTACTTGCTTGTTGCAGCTATGGCTTCGCAATTCCATTGAGCAATCCACATTCAATCCAAAGGAAACAACACAGATTTCGGTAAAAGTTTTTATTTCATTGAGTGTTTGTTATGGCTTTTATTTAAATTCGTTTCCTTTATGTTATTGGTTTTTTTGGTTTTTCTAGTTTAGATTTAATGAATTTGTATGGGTCGTGTATGCATTTAAAAGGAAGATAACTGAAGGAGATGATAAGTTCATGCATATTTCACCTTTCTGATCATCCTCCATGATAATCTTTACTATTTATGACTGTCACCAGCCCTTGTTAGCACCGTTTATGGTGAATTTCACAACAACAGTCCATGACAGACTGTACTCCTCTTGGTAGCAAACGTATTGTCCCTGCATATACAACTGTGTCTTAAGTGTCTTTATTGTCCTCTTCATAGGTGATTGTCTCTGCTATTTGAATGGTTCTAAGAACAAAACTTTGTTCTCCTGTATCTCTAGATTATATATCTTTTGTGATTTCTATCTTTGCTCAAGGTCTTCTCTTGTCTGATTGGCTTTCCAATACACTGTGAGATGTGTAAGTCTTAAAACACAACTTGAATGGCTCCGCAGAAGCTCAGGGAATGTGATGCCTTGCTATTGTTCTTGAAACCAGTTTTGCTACACTTTAACTCAGTTTTGTGGCTGCTCCATTTCTGAATTTGTTGCTCTTCTTTTTTTGAATTTGTTGTTGTTCTTGAAACTAGTTTGCTGCACTTTTCTCTACACTTTATGCATGTATGCTACTATCTCCTGACAGATTGGACTACTGATGGCTTCATTTGATGATTGTCTCTAGTTTTCTTAACTGTTCATGCACTGCTACATACTGTGAGGAGACTGACCCCTTGGGCTGTGATTTTGCATTTGAAATGTTCTGTAAGGTCTATGAGCTGGGCTCAACCCTTGTGGGACCCACATTTCCTCCACTCATAATGGTACCTAATGAATCAAACATAAACATAATTACACCTGGATCTACACATGAAGCAAACCTGTTAGAAAATAAATGCATGTTTTGGATGTGTTTAATGACTGATTGTTCTCTAGGACATCCAAGGTATACATTTCTTGTTTAATGCAAATTGAGGATCACTTTATACATGTATGGTATCTTGTTCATGATTGGTTTGGGACCATTCATTGCTTAGAGCATTGCTCTAACATCATTGTTTTTGCTAGATGTAGGAACCAGGGATGACATGAAGCTAGGAAGGACAAAGATCACACGAGGTGACAAGACAACACGCCATAACTAGAACCAGTCATTCTTAGGTAATGACTGGCCTTTGACCTTACATGCACATTACTTTATTTACTTATTCATGTGTAGATTGTTCTTCTATTCATTGAATAAGAAAGCTAACCTCATGGCTTGTGTGAGATAATGAACATTTTACATTCAATAAAAGATTATTTACTTTTTGGAAAAAGTTTTGGATAAACCCTTGCTATGTTACATGCACTTGGATAAATGTAGTAAACTAATAAACATAATCTCCTAGATTATTTCATTTATGCACTTGAATGTAATGTATGAAGGACCAGATGAGATGTACCTTATAAGTTTTGAATCAAAACTCTACTTGAATGAGCCGTAGTAAAATTTAGGTAACATCTTTGCTAAGATCTGCTATAAGTTTGCCTGCTAAACATTAGACTAGTTGCGTGAAGCTTAACCATTGGGCATAGAGTCACACATACTTGACAAAACTTGAAAAAAAATTGTTTCCATTGCTACAACTCACTTCTGACTGCCATCTCTTCTAATCTGTCAAGTGCATGGTTACGGTTGGTGATAGTGAACCAACAAAAATCACTGTTACTAATGATATGCATCTACTTGATGGGTTAGAAGGGGATAATCAACAAGAATACCTTCTTTGCAAACTGCTGCGATTTATTACACCCCTATGAGGACAGGTATGATGTGTGACAGTGAATACATGTATTCACTATTTCATATGATGGTTCTACCACATACAGCTAAAATACATTACAGTAGTTTCATCCTCACACATAACCAAACCAAGGAATAACTAACAACTGTGTAGAAACACACTTAGGGAAATGAAATCTGCATCTAATCTATTATGCAGCAACACTTATTCAACAATAGAAACTTCATGAAATATGTACAAATATGAAAGATCTTACCTCAGAAGCAATGTTTGAGGTGAATCCCATTGATTGTGATTGGCTCGATGTCACCATCCAACTTAGATAGATGGAAAGCATTATGATGTTTGCATTCTAAAACAATATATGGCCCACTCCAAAAAGTGTCAAACTTAGAGTGCTTCCCAAGTTTCCTTTTCAACACATCCCATTTTATCACTATGTCACCCTCCTGGAACGTTCTTGGAGATTCTCTTTTGTCAAATGACCTCTTTATTTGAGCTTTATGATGCTCTATGTTTCTCATGGCATCATTTCTAGTTTCTTCAAGCTCAACTAGTTGAGCTAGCCTTACTGTCATAGGGCCTTCTTCTAGCATGTGTAGCTGATTCACCAAATCAAGTGCTGGTAACTCAAGTGTGATAGGAAGCCTTGCTTCCTTGCCATATACCAATATGAAAGGTGAATTTCCTATTGACCATTTTGTAGTAATTCTGTCAGCCCATAGTGTTGACTTTAACTGTGTATGCTAGGCTCTCTAGTTGCCCTCCATGGTCATCTTGATAATTTTGATCAAGTTCTCGCTGCTAGATTCTGCTTGGCCATTGCCTTGCGGATAGTAATTGGAGGATGTATTGAGATAAATGTCATTCTTTACAACCCAATCAAAGATTTTGGAAGCAACAAAAGCAAGGGAATTATCTGAAATAATGGACTCAAGCACTCCTAATCTGATAACCAACTCTTTATAAAAATTTAGAATAACAGACCCATTGGCTTCCTTAAGTGCGACTGCCTTAGTCCACTTAGTGAAATAATTAGTGGCTGTAAGAACCCACTTATGGCCAACACTAGATAAAGGGTTTATAACCCCAATAAAGTCTAATCCCCACCTCATAAAGGGTTGTTCCACCTAAACTGGCTGCAAAGGTAAGGCTATCAACTTCTCCTTTCTAGTAAACAGAGCACATTCCTTGCATTTTCTGACCCATAAGTGTGCATCCTTAAACAAACTAGGCTAATAATAGCCACCTTTCATCACCTTAAGAGCTATTGCTCTAGGTGAAAAATGGCCTCCAGTTGACCCCTCATGAAATTCATGCAACTTTTTTTCAACTTGGTTAGGTCCAATGCATCTCAACAATACTCCATTGAAATCTTTCCTAAAAAGCAAGTCATTAATGAGCACATAAGGCATGGATTGCAATTTGAAATACCTTTGTTTGGCTCTATCCAAACCCTGAGGACACTCATCAGTCTACAAGAAATGAACCATTTCTTACACCCAATTAGCAACAGGATCTGAAAAATCTATTTGTTCTTGATCTTGCATTGATAGAATAGCTTCTTGATCATGTTCTTCTTTGCTAATAACACCATCACCAAGCTATTCGCACAACCCTTTTCCCCTGACCAGCTTGGTAACCTTAATGTCCATGTCATATTCCATTACCTTAGTCACCCAACCAGCTCTCTTATCACTAAGATCCTTACTTGGCAGAAATTCCTTCACGCTCAGATGAGCAACCATTAGATTAATCTTGTTACTTGACAACATGTGTTTAAACTTTTTCAAACTCCTTATAACAGCAAGTACATGTTTCTCAATGAAAGTGTACCTCAGTTCATAATATTTCAATGCTTGACTAAAAAAGCTAAAGGCTGCTCCATTTGTAGCTCATTTTTTTGTACTAACATAGCAGAAACATAATCAACATTACCATATGCATACAAAGTGAAATCCTTAGAAAAATTAGGATTTTGAAGTGTAGGTACAACAACCAAAGCCTATTTAATAAGCTCAAAACTTAATTTTCCTTCTCTAGTCTAGCTAAAAGATGCATTCTTTCTCAACATAGCACTTAGTGGATTTAACAAATTAGCAATATCAGGGATAAACCTCCTGACGAAGTTGATCCTACCAATGAAACTCTATAGGCCTTTCTTGTGTGTTGGTAAGGGTAGAGCCAAAATTGCACTTATTCTCTTAGGGTCAATGGTGATGCCTTATTTTGACACCATGTAACCAAGCAATCTACCTTCATGGACAGCAAACACACATTTCTTGAGATTAAGTGATATCCCAAACTCCCTACATCTCTCAAAAATATCCCTTAGGTGATTTAGATGATCTTTGGCTTCTTTGGAGAAAATAGTAATGTCGTCAAGGTAGACTAGGACGGTCTTGTACACTAGGCCTTGAAAGGCCATATACATAGCCTTTTGAAAGGTTGCTCTAGCATTGGACAAACTGAAAGGCATCTTTTTGTAAGCCATAGTCCCCCATTTTGTGGTGAAGGTTGTTTTGTACTGGTCTTCCTCTCTTACTAAAATATGATTGTAATCGGAATAGCCGTCTAGTAAGGAAAACCTCTCTGATCCTAAAACTACTTGGAGTATCTGCTCCATGGAAGGCAAAGGATGACGATCTTTCAAGGAATCTCTATTCAAGTCACAAAAGTCTACACATAGCCTTATCTCCCTATTTTTCTTCCTAACCGGCACAAGGTTGGAAACCCATGAGGTGTACTTAATAGGAAATGTTATGCTACTCTCAATCAGCTTGTTCAATTCCTTTTTCATGAGAGGCTCGAATTTAGGATTCAAAGGCCTCTGTTTCTGCCTAACAGGCTTGGCATCAGGCTCAAGTTCAATAGTATCTTGAGCAAGCTAGGGATTAAACCCTTTTAAATCACCATACTCCCATGCAAAAATGTCACTAAATTGTTGAAAAAGTTGAATAAATGCATGTTTTTCCTTTGCTCTACATACCTTGCACAGTTTAAGGAGTTTACCCTTAAAGATCTCAAATTCTTCATAGTGATCTTGCTGAACTTGTAGGCTGGACTTCGGTTTTGTAGCTTCATCATCAGTGGTAAAAATAGACTCTAAGGTGACCAAACCCTTTGGCACATTTTTATTCTTGAGCTGGATGATTTGGTCACCGTACTGGTGATGTAGCTTCTCTTGGTTGGCATGAGAGAATTTAGCTTCCTCTCTCAAGAAGTTTACAATCTGCTAATCACTATCAAACACCTACCAATGTATGTTATTATCTGGAACAACAGGCCTAACAACAATCTTAATGTGCTGATTAGTCTTATCACTACTAATTTCCTTGGGAATGTCATATTCAACCCCTACAGCAACTAGCCTGTCAACATGTTTATTCTGATTTCTAGGTATGGATATCAAATTGAATGCATCAAATCCTTCCAAGAGGTCCCATACTCTATGCTTGTAAGACTTAAGCATATCATTTTTTGTGACACTAAGCTTTCTCACCTGATTTACAACCAGTTCTCTATGCCCATAAACTTTCAAACAACCAATACCCCTTTGTCTTGCCCATTCCAAGCCTTGAATAAGAACTTCGTATTCAGCCATGTTGTTAGTGCAGCTAAAACAAAATCTAAAAGCTGAATAGTACCTCTTAGCCTTCAGGGAAACAAGCATGCATCCACCACTGGCACCCATTCTACTCCTTGAGCCATCAAAAAATAGCTCTCAGACCTCATTATCTTGCTGCCCATCCTGTTGTTCTACACTTTTTTCAATGTTAGGTAGAAATAAATCAGCTTCGTGCATCATATACACACCCTAACCAGCCTCTTCCAGGTGCTCACACAGTTCAACCACTTGAGTTTGATCTGCCCATTCATCAAGAAGGACTTCTGGTATACCTTCAATCAACATTCTGCCTTCTTGGATAGCGAGCTGCTCCATTTCTAGCTCACTTGCAACCAAGTTGGCATTGATGGGGCATGTGATGTAAGGCTCAATATGGTCTTTGGCAATGGGTTCTGACTTGATAGCCACCTTAGTGCCGTACCTAGTTCTGAACAACATATGAGACCAATCCGAGGACAGGTAACCTCCTATCTTTGCAATAAAATCCCTTAACAAACAAATGGAAAAATAAGGAGGTAATTCAATGACATATATGTCCTACAGGATAGAGAAATTTGGATAGGCATGCAGAGTTAAACTTAGTCCCTTTATGACACCCACTGTATTAACAACAGTTCCATCCAGCTGAACAACTCCCTTCTCTAATGGCTCATATTCAATGGCTTACTTGTCAACAATCTGTTTGGGCATGACAGAACTGCTAGCACCTGAGTCAATCATGCAGTTATGAACTAAATGATCCCCTATAATCAAAGACACATAAAATGGTGGGGGTTTGACCTCTGAAGCTTGTTGTTCTGTATTCTTTTCAATGTTATTTGTCAAAACAGCTTTAGACTTATCTATATCAGACTCTTGAGACAATTTTAAATTTTATAAGGCTGATTGAAGCAAGTCTTTTTGGCTAGAGATACTCAGGGAATCCCACATAGACATGGATACATTCACTTTTTTCATATGCTCAAGGATATTGAAAGCAAATGTACATGATTTAACTTGGCTTTTGGGGGCAGCCATGTCACCTTGAGCACAAGTTGGTTGTAGCATAAGCTTGTGGTAAGAAATCTCCTCCCATAGATTGAATCATGACAAAAATATCAATGTTCAAAGCTCTCAAATAATATAAGAAAGCATGGTCAGCAATAGGCCTTACCGTTGGTGGTATTCTATCCCACGTCTTTTGGAAATGGTGGTTGAAGTCTGACATAACTTCGTGAGGAGCCCTCTTAATCATGGACAGCTGCTCCACCAATGACAAATGATTTGATTTGTCCTCAAAGAAGTTGCATAACTCCTCTCCCAAATGATCCCATGAATCTATGGAGTTCACTAGCAGGCTTCTGAACTAGTGCAAAGCCTTCCCTTTGAGGGAAGCTGCTAATAACCTAATTGCAACATTCTCTTGTGTCACATGATCGACAACACACAGGTTTGTAACATCTTTTATGTGTTCAGCCGGAGTAGTCTGATCTTCACCATTAAAATATGGTAAACTTTTCAAGGCAGCTACATGAATATCATCATGTTGAGCTAAATTTAGTGGGATGCCTTGGTTGAATGCAACAAACAAATGATTTTTGGCTCCAGCAATCATTGTGACTGGGATTCTTGGGACAGTATGAGTTCCAACATTACGAGGAGTAGACTTGGATCTCCTAGAATAGACACGAGTTTTCATAGGTTTCTCAACTATTATCCCTCTTCTCCTAGGTGGGGATAATTTCAAATACTCAAAAGATGAAGAAATGCTTCTAGTTTGTATTCTTTTCATAAGCAGACATATACTAATTTTGCTAAACCAAAGCTCAAAGTCACCAGATATGTAGGTTTTAACCTCTTATAGGTCTGAAAATCACTGGCTGCACATCAAAACCAACAATAAAAAGGTAGAATTTAAACTATTTCTAATTCCACAGTCCCACTGGGCATGCCAAAAACTGTTGTCTCTCAGATTTGCACACTTTTTGAGTTTTAAAACTTGGCAATCTAGAGAAACATGGGATCTTTCTAGGTATGTGGGTCACCTATGATGGAAAGAACCTTCAGAGAAGGCTAGTTGCCTTGCTGGTAATCACCTAAGATCTACTGGATTTGCTGAGGAAAAAAGGAGAAGGAATGCTTTTTGAAAATGAAAGTTAAAATTGGAAAATTTGAAAATAAGGGTGATTCACCAAACTTGATAAAGTTAATGAAACTCATACCTGCATACACTTGGCCATAGATAACAGAAACTAAACCTGCACAACCTATCACTGTATGTTTGTAAAAACACTTCACAAAGAGGCCTAAATTAATTAAAATCTTTAAAAGGAAGCTAAACTAAACAGTTTAAAGCCTTATAACACTTTAAGACACAATTTGCAACCTGCATAAACACAGCTTCTGTAGAAAAGGGTATTGAAACATAAGACAGTCACAAGGAAACAAAATACCTCACAAATGACCTGATCTAACACTTGATAACACCCAATACTGCAAAACAAGAAAGCAAAATCTGACTATCAATTGTATCCAAGGTGTTCTCTATATTTCATATGCCCAAAAGAGTTACAAAAACATGCTCAAACTGAGTAGGATTGCAAACAAAATCCCTAACTCTAGAATGTACATGGAAAGAACTCCCTACAAAGAGTCAAATGAATGACTATATACTCTCCAAATAGCTGCAATGTGATAAGGATGAGCCATCTCCATTTTCATGTATCTCATAAATGTGCCCAAAATATCTGCCCAAAGTCTTCCAAAATGGGTTTCCAATGCAGAAATAGTCAAGGTATGTCATCAATAATCATAAAAGCGCCTATAAATGTCTTTAAATGCCTTCAAATGATCTTTAAGGCTATTGAAAATAAGTCAAATCTGTGCAATAACTCCTCACCCTGTTTGTCAAACTCACCCTACAACATCATAAATGTCTGATATTTCACAATAAATGACATAAATACACATTATTTCTGCATTCATTTAACATTGACTAAGTGATTTATAATTACACCACTAAGTTAATGTTTTACATTCCAGAATTATTACAAACCTATGTAGAAAATAATGGCATTTAGGACGCAAATATTTAATTTCCTGATTTTGCATGATTTAGGGACAAATTAAATATTGTGAAGGAACGACAAAGTAATCGACGAGACTTACTTTGTCGTTTGTGATAAATCTACCTAATGTTGCCTCTTTGCATTTTTATTACAAATGATAAAGTAATTCATAATTCATTACTTTATCATTCATTTACAACATTAATCTGTTTCTAGATTATGGAAAAATGGCAAAACAAACATCCTCATAACTCCTAGGCAAAATAAACATGACTCCATACACTTGCATATTCACTCGGATCACATGGCTATGTCGAAAATACCTCATAACCCCTAGCCATTCCTACGCTCACACATATCTATCATCATGATGTGAGGTCCTAAGCAATATACTATAAAGTGATCCTTATGCCTCCCTATACACATTACAATGCATTATATACCACATTTCACCCACCTTGTAACTCCCTGATGATATGCCTTAGCAAAATATACTATTCGGCTTTGTGTTTCTCATAATGCATTTGACCTTGGAAAAGAAATAAAAGGCAGAAAAAGATATGCCACATGCCCCATGTATAATGATCACTAGGTTTTAAAGACTTTTGTAAGTCTTTACCACAACCTAAATAGATAAAAATGATTTTTTTGCAAAACAAAATGGAATTAGGTCGAACATGAAAAAGGAAGGAAAACCTAGAAAAAAATCATTTGCATTCTACTCTTTGCTCGCTGCCACGCTCGATCGTCACCATAGAGGGTTTGGAAGGCAAGAACTCCATATTTCTGGTCGATTTTGGGTCAATCTGGCTAATTGTTCAGAGGTGAAATACAAGGTAAATGGTTCCTTTGAGTTTTTGACTCCTTTGTCAATTTTGGGCTTTTAAGGATGCAAACTTGACTAGTTTTTGATGCCTTTTCTGCTGGCTTTTGATATATCTTCTAGTTTTTTGCCTGGCCGTGAACTTCTGTATTGCATTTGCTATGTTTTTGGCTGCCATTGGAAGGTCACTTGAGGAAATTTCTGTGGTCTGACATAACAAATGGAAGAAAAACAGAGGTAATTCATTTATGACTGTCAATCCTTCCACATTTCTATGTTTTTTTACTGCATATCACCTTTTTGGGGCCACGATTTTGAGGGTTCTGTGTATTTTGTCTAAAAATCCACAAAAAAACTTTACTTTCTCATTCCGTATTTACATTCTTCTAACTCAAAATGAGCCCCCAAATAATGACAAAACTTGTAAAATGAAATTTTGTGCATTGTGCTTCAACTACTGCATGTTTTGGTAGCAATTGCTGGGCATTTTACTTGAAAATTTGTATTTGTTTGTGGCTATAGCGAGATGCTTGAAAAAAAACTTCATTTTCTATGATTTTTGGAGGGTTCTGTGAGCATTTCAAACTTAGAAAACTTGTATTCTATTAGGGGCATGATTTGAGCATTCCTGGGCATTTTATTCTTAAATGACTTGAAACTTTACTTTCCTCTGTATCTGCCCTTTTTTCATTTTTTGAATTCTGAGGCTCAATCTGGCACTAGGCCGCGATTTGATGGTGAAAAATGGTCATTTCCTGAGTGTTTCCAGATGATACAACAATACTATAGTAAAATTTCCATTATATTCACTTGTAATTTGATTCAACCTCCATATTTCTGACATATACTCTTGCTACAGTTTAGAATAATACTGGCATTTTCAAATGAAGGACATACTTTCTAAACATGTCATGAACTTGAAAAGATCTACTAAAAACTCTGAACACTTATCTTCTCTAAGTATTCTATCAGCAGTTTCTATATATTATTCATAGCACATCCTGATGATTTATGTACTCTATCTTATACAAGACTGTAGATATTCATTATAGACAAAATGTATAAGATCTGGGCATTCTATTTTCTGATCATGATAACGATCACTTATGTATGATGTTCATAGCATTTCCATGATGTATTATACCATTGAATCCTATAGGTGTTGAAAATGGACAAAACAATTGTGGAATTTCTGAAATCCACTTCTATCTAGGTACACACAGTCTTATTTCAATGCTCTCTTGATTGTAACAATCATGACTTGTGCAGCATACTAGACTTACATTGATTCTCAAATGAGTCTTTAGTCAATGTTAGGTGATTGTTATAATCATTCTCCTTCTTTATGGTATGAACATCATGAACTGTTCTTTGTTCCCTAGAAATGCAAAAAATAAGGCTTCTCTTTTTTGACATTATATTGAGTTGTGGCTTTTGATGTATATGACTCCGTAGATGCTCTTGCATTGTTTCTTGGTCCATGTAAAGGTGATTGCTTTTTTTTTTGTGGTGTTCTTCTTGAAACCTTATGACTATTCCATACCTTGTCACTTTTTTGTGTTACTGCAACTCTCATGGCATCCTGTGCTATTGCATAAGTTTTCAAATCACTCCTATAGCTATAACTTTTGATGATTGGAATGCAAAATGACTAAGGTTCAACAATCAAAACCCTTCCTTACCAAGATTAAACATGTTCTGTAGCTTTCAAAATTGTGGATCCACTTTTCATTTAGCAAATCTATAAGAGCATATATGTAAGCATTGGGATGTAGATGATTCAACCCACTCATCCCTGTATCTCTAAAACATAACTAATGACTCATGTACCTGTGCATCTAAAACATAAACTACAGCCTGTACTTACACTTGTATCATTTGAACTCCTTCTAGTTGTCATTACTAATGATTGTACTTATAGAGGTTCTACTCCTTTGAGGTCTATGACTATCCTCTCCACTACATTTCATAGAATCTACTGTTCTGAATGACTGACATAATGTTAACTATCATTTGAGTGCAGTCATGCCACTGTTGTCCACAATGTTGTTATCTATAAATGATGCTCCTTAGATCATGATTGCTTCATTACAGTTGGTTGTTGCTTTTGTTGTTTGTCCCTATTATTCTTCAAGGCATCCATGGTTATCCTCTAAATTCCATTTGTACCTTTAGAGCTTGTAATATTCTTGAACTTACTATACTGAGGCCTCCAATGTGACATAAACACTTCCAAGATTATGCTTACCATTTGGCTTTTAGTTTTACTTTATCCCTATCCATGGCTTTCTCCATTGCAGCTCATACTAATATGCATACTGGTTCTTTACTTTATGAGAACTAAGCTGAGGTTTCTTTATTTTATGAATTTCTTCTACTGTATATGGGAAACATTCCCCAAGAGTTCAATGTCACCATTCTTACTTAGTTTCCCACTTGAGAGTGGCAGAATTAATATCTTCCTCGTGTTTAACTTTGTCCCTTACAATCCAATCACAAATTCTCCCTTCATTGAGTTCTTCAATACATAAACCTTCTTGCTCTGATATAACCCTTAACAAGTTTTAAAAAATGAAATGTAAGATGGCATAGAAAACATTCATGCATGTCAAGTGCTAACGTCTCTACCAGTCCAACTTCTTTGACTGATAAAAATGTTGGGCCTCTAACTTCATACCTCCAGATGCCCTCACACTCAGAACTGTCTTTGAACTTTTGCATTATTTCTCTTGTTCCTATTGCATTTCGCTCCTTATAGTTGTAACTTATCATTTATTTGAATTTGTATAGGCCGTGTATGCATTTAAAAGAAAGATACCTGAAGGAGATGATAAGTTCTTGCATATTTCACCTTTCTGATCATCCTGCATGATCATCTTTGTTATTTATGACTGTCACCAACCCTTGTTATCATTGTTTATGGTGAATTTCACAACAACAGTCCATGATAGACTGTACTCTGCTTGGCAGCAAACGTATTGTCCCTGCATATACAACCGTGTCTTGAGTGTCTTGACTACCCTCTTCATAGGTGATTGTCTTTGCTATTTGAATGGTTCTAAGAACAAAACTTTGTTCTCCTATAGCTCTAGATTATATATCTTTTGTGATTTCTATCTTTGCTCAGGGTCTTCTCTTGTCTCATTGTCTCTCCAATACACTATGAGATGTGTAAGTCTTAAAACACAACTTGAATGGCTTTGTAGAAGCTCAGGGAATGTGATGCCTTGCTGTTGTTCTTGAAACCATTTTTGCTACACTTTAACTTAGTTTTGTGGCTGCTCCATTTATGAATTTGCTACTCTTCTTTTTCTAAATTTGTTGCTCTATCTCTCTAATAGTTGCTATTGTTCTTGAAACTAGTTTGCTACACTTTTCTCTATAATTTATGCATGTATGCTACTATCTCTTGACAGATTTGACAGCTGATGGCATCATTTGATGACTGTCTCTAGTTTTCTTGACTGTTCGTGTACTGCTCCTTACTATGAGGATACTGACCCCTCGGGCTATGCTTTTGCATTTGTATATTGCATCTGATATGTTTTGTAAGGTCTATGAGCTAGGCTCAACCCTTGTGGGACCCACATTTCCTCCACTCATAATGGTACCTGATGAATCAAATAGAAACATAATTACACCTGTATCTGCACATGAAGCAAACCTGTTAGAAAATAAATATATGTTTTGGATGTGTTTGATGACTGATTATTCTCTAGGACATCCAAGGTATACATTTCTTGTTTAATGCAAATTGAGGATCAGTTTATACATGTATGGTATCTTGTTCATGTATGGTTTGGGATCATTCAATTCTTAGAGCATTGCTCTAACACCATTGTTTTTGCTAGATGCAGGAACCGGGGACGATGTGAAGCTAGGATGGACAAAGACGACTTGGGGTGATATGACAACATGCCAGAGCTAGAACCAGTCATTCTTAGGAAATGACTGGCCTCTGACCTTACATGCACATTACTTTATTTACTTATTCATGTGTAGATTATTCTTCTATTTAATTGAATAAGATAGTTAACCTCACGGCTTGTGCGAGATAATGAATATTTTACATTCAATAAAGATTATTTACTTTTTGGAAAAAGTTTTGGATAAACCCTTCCTATGTTACATGCACTTGGATAAATGTAGTAAACTAATGAACATAATCTCCTAAATTATTTCATTTATGCACTTGAATGTAATGTATGAATGACCAGATGAGATGTACCTTATAAGTTTTGAATCAAAAGTCTACCTGAATGAGCTGTAGTGAAATTTAGGTAACATCTTTGGTGACATCTGCTATATGTTTGCCTACTAAACATCAGACCAGTTGCCTAAGCTTAACCATTGGGCATAGAGTCACACATTCTTGACAAAACTTGAAAAAAAACTTCTTTCCATTGCTGCAACTCACTTCTGACTGCCATCTCTTCTAATCCATCAAGTACATGGGTACAATTGGTGACAATGAACCAAAACAAATCATTGTTACTAATGATATGCATCTACTTGATGGGTTAGAAGGGGATAATCAACAAGAATACCTCCTTTTCAAACTGTTGTGATTTATTACACCCCTATGAGGATAGGTATGATGTGTGACAGTGAATACATGTATTCACTATTTCATATGATGGTTGTACCACATACATCTAAAATACATTACAGTAGTTTCATCCTCACACATAACCAGACCCAGGAATAACTAACAACTATGTAGAAACGCACTTAGGGAAATGAAATCTGCATCTAACTATTGTGTAACAGCACTTATTCAACAACAGAAACTTCATGAAATATGTACAAACATGAAAGATCCTACCTCAGAAGCAATGTTTGAGGTGAATCCCATTGACTGGGATTGGCTCGATGTCACCATTTAGCTTAGACAGCTAGAAAGCATTATGTTGTTTGCATTCTAAAACAATATATGGCCCACTCCAAAAAGTGTCAAACTTAGAGTGCTTCCCAGGTTTGCTTTTCAACACATCCCATTTCAGCACTATGTCACCCTCCTGGAACATTCTTGGAGATGCTCTTTTGTCAAATGACCTCTTCATTTGAGCTTGATGACTCTATGTTTCTCATGGCATCATTTCTAGTTTCTTCAATCTCAACCAGTTGAGCTAGCCTTACTGTCATAGTGCCTTCTTCTAACATGTCCAGCTGATTCACCAAATCAAGTGCTAGTAACTCAAGTGTGATAGGAAGCCTTTCTTCCTTGCCATATACCAACATGAAATGTGAATGCCCTATTGACTATTTTTTAGTAATTCTGTTAGCCCATAGTGCTAACTTTAATTGTGTATGCTAGGCTCTTAGGTTGCCCTCCATGGTCTTCTTGATCATTCTGATCAAGTTCTTATTGGTGGATTCTGCTTGGTCGTTGCCTTGCAGATAGTAATTAGAGGATGTAATGAGATAAATGCCATTCTTTACATCCAAATTAGAGATTCTAGAACCAACAAAAGCAAGAGCATTGTCTGAAATAATGGACTTAGGTACTCCAAATCTTATAACCAGCTCTTCACAAAAATTCTGAATAGCAGACTCATTGGCTTCCTTAAGTGCCACTGCCTCAGTCCACTTAGTGAAATAATCAGTGGCTATAAGAACCCACTTATGGCCAGCATTAGATGAAGTGTTTGTAACCCCAATAAAGTCTAATCCTTACCTCATAAAGGGTTGTTCCACCTGAACTAGCTGCAAAGGTAAGGCTGCCAACTTCTCCTTTCTGGCAAATAGAGCACATTCCTTGCATTTTCTGACCCATAAGTGTGCATCCTTAAACAAACTGGGCCAATAATAGCCACCTTTCATCACCTTAAGAGTTGTTGCTTTAGGTGAAAAATGGCCTCCATCTGACCCCTCATGAAATTCATGCAACACTTTTTCAACTTGGTTAGGTCCAATGCATCTCAGTAATACTCCATTGAAATCTTTCCTAAAAAGAAAGTCATTAATTAGCACATAAGGTATGGACTGCAATCTAAAATACCTTTGTTTGGCTCTATCCAAGCCCTGAGGACACTCATTAGTCTACAAGAAATGAACCATTTCATGCACCCAATCAGCAATAGGATCTGAAACATCTATTTGTTCTTGATCTTGCATTGATAGAACAACTTCTTGATCACGTTCTTCTTTGCTAATAACACCATCAGCAAGCTATTCACACAACCATTTTCCCTTGACCAGCTTGGTAACCTTAATGTCCACATCATATTCCATTACCTTAGTCACCCAACCAGCTCTCTTATCACTGAGATCCTTAGTAGAAATTCCTTCACGCTTGGATGAGCAACCATTAGATTAATCTTGTTACTTGACAACATGTGTTTAAACATTTTCAAACTCCTTATAATAGCAAGTACATGTTTCTCAGTGAAAGTGTACCTCAGCTCATAATCTTTCAATGCTTGACTGAGAAAACCTAAAGGTTGGTCCATTTCTAGCTCATTTTTTTGTACCAACATAGCAGAAATAGAATCAACATTACCATATGCATACAAAGTGAAATCCTTATAAAAATTAGGATTTAGAAGTGTAGATGCAGCAACCAAAGCCTCTTTAATAATCTCAAAACTTCATTTTCCTTCTCTAGTCCAGCTAAAAGATGCGTTCTTTCTCAACATAGTAGTTAGTGGATTTAACAAATCAACAATATCAGGGATAAACCTCCTGACGAAGTTGATCCTACCAATGAAACTCTGTAGGCCTTTCTTGTGTACTAGTAAGGGCAGATCCGAAATTGCACTTGTTCTCTCAGGGTCAATGGTGATGCCTTGTTTTGACACCACGTAACCAAGCAATCTACCCTCATGGACAACAAACACATATTTTTTGGGATTAAGTGATGTCCCAAACTCCCTACATTTCTCAAAAATCTGCCTTAGGTGATTTAGATGATCTTTGGCTTCTTTGGAGAAAATAGTAATGTCGTCAATGTAGACTAGGACAGTCTTGTACATCAGGCCTTGAAAGGCCATATCCATAGCCTTTTGAAAGGTTACTCCAGCATTAGACAAACCAAAAGTTATCTTCTTGTAAGCCATAGTCCCCCATTTTGTGGTGAAGGCTATTTTGTACTGGTCTTCCTCTCTTACTAAAATCTGATTGTAACCAGAATAGCCGTCTAGTAAGGAAAACCTCTCTGATCCTAAAACTACTTGGAGTATTTGCTCCATGGAAGGCAAAGGATGACAGTCTTTCAAGGAAGCTCTATTCAAGTCATGAAAGTCTACACACAACCTTATCTACCTATTTTTCTTCCTAACCGGCACAAGGTTGGAAACCCATGAGGTGTGCTTAATAGGAAATATTATGCTACTCTCAATCAGCTTGTTCAGTTCTTTTTTCATGAGAGGGTCTAATTTAGGATTCAAAGGCCTCTGTTTCTGCCTAATAGGCTTGGCATCAAGCTCAAGTTCAATAATATGTTGAGAAAGTTGGGGATCAAACCCTTTTAAATCACCATACTCCCATGCAAAAATGTCACTAAATTCTTGAAAAAGTTGAATAAATGCATGTTTTTCCTTTGTTGTACATACCTTGCCCAGTTTAAGGAGTTTACCCTTAAAGATCTCAAATTCTTCATAGTGATCTTGCTGAACTTGTAGGCTAGAGTTGGGTTTTGTAGCTTCATCATCAATTTAAAAATAGACTCTAAGGTGATCAAACCCTTTAGCACCTTGTTATTCTTGAGCTAGATGATTTGGTCACCATACTAGTGATGTAGCTTCTCTTGGTTGGCATGAGAGAATTCAGCTTCCTCTCTCAAGAAGTTTACAATCTGCTGATCACTATCAAACACCTGCCAATATATGTCATTATCTGGAACAACAGGTGTAACAACAATCTTAATGTGCTAATTAGTCTTATCACTACTAATTTCCTTGGGAATGTCATATTCAGCCCCTATAGCAGCCAGCCTATCAACATGTTTATTCTGATTGCTAGGTATGGATATCAAATTGAATGCATCAAATCCTTCCAAGAGGTCCCATACTCTATGCTTGTAAGAATTAAGTAGATAATTTTTTGTGACATTAATCTTTCTCACCTGATTTACAACCAGTTCATTGTCCCCATAAAATTTTAGATAGCCAATACCCCTTCATCTTGCCCATTCCAAGCCTTGAATAAGAGCTTCGTATTCAGCCACATTGTTAGTGTAGCTAAAACAAAATGTAAAAGCTAAATAGTACATCTCAGCCTTCAGGGAAACAAGCATCCATCCACCACTGGCACCCATTCTACTCCTTGAACCATCAAAAAATAGCTCCCAGACCTCATTATCTTGCTACCCATCCTATTGTTTTGCACTTTTTTCAATGTTAGGCAGAAATAAGTCAGCTTCGTGCATCATATACACACCCAAACCAACCTCTTCTAGGTGCTCACACGGCTCAACCACTTGAGTTTGATCTACCCAATCATCAAGAAGGACTTCTGGTATACCTTCAATCAATGTACTGCCTTCTTGGACAACGGGCTACTCCATTTCTAACTCACTTGTAACCAAGTTGGCATTCATGGGGTGTGTAATGTAAGGCTCAATATGGTCTTTGGAAATGGGTTCTGACTTGATAGTCATGTTAGTTCCATACCTAGTTCTGAACAACATATGAGACCAATCTGAGGACAGGTAACCTCCTATCTTTGCAGTAAAATCCCTTGACAAACAAATGGAAAAATAAGGAGGTAATTCAATGACATATATGTCCTGCGGGATAGAGAAATTTAGATAGGAATGTAGAGTTAAACTTAGTCCCTTTATGACACCCACTGTATTTACAGCAATTCCATCCAGCTAAACAACTCCCTTCTCTAATGGGTCATATTCAATGCCTAACTTGTCAACAATCTGTTTGGGCATGACAGAATTGCTAGCACCTGAGTCAATCATGCAGTTATGAACTAAATGATCCCCTATAATCAAAGACACATAAAATGGTGGGGCTTTGACCTCTGAAGCTTGTTGTTCTATATTTTTTTCAATGTTATTTGTCAAAGTAGCTTTAGACTTATCTATATCAGACTCTTGAGACAGTTTTAAATTTGATAAGGTTGATTGAAGCAAGTCTTTTTGGCCAGGGATACTTAGGGAATCCCACATAGACATGGATACATTCACCTTTTTCATATGCTCAAGGATATTGAAAGCAAATGTACTTGATTTAACTTGGCTTTTGGGGGTAGCCATGTCACCTTGAACACAAGTTGGCTGAATTGATGGATTAAACTGCTCCTTGCCTATCAAAGGTTGACCCTTTGATAGAACTTGAATTTTTTCAGCATTTGATGGGTTAGAAACACCTTGACCCACATTCGGCGCATGATGCCCATGAGTTTGAACTTTACCAGCTTGCTGCCCTTCGTCAATAGCCCTTTTCTTGCTGCATGTATTGTCTACAATTGAAGAGCTGACTTGGTTCATACTACAGAATTATTCTCCTTGCTAGTTTAGGTGTGTTGTCTCATGTACCTATTCTTCTTGCTATTGAGCAAGAGGTTCTATAGGCACATTAGACTGCACTGCTGGACTATTCTGAACCATTAGAGCTTGGTTAATCACTCCAATTGCACATGTATTTTGGTTATGTGGTTGGTTACAAGGAAAGCACCAATCATAGTCTTGAGCCAAATTGTTTTGTGTGGGAACAACTTCCTTCTAGGAACTAGCAGCGTTTGGATTGTAGGCCTAAGAAGGTCTAGAGTTAAAGGTTACCTTAGACCTTGATTATTAGGCTGATAAGGTGGCCTATTTGGCTAATTTTGCTAGTAATTAGACTGGAATGGGGGTTGATAAGGTCTAAAATTTTGACCTTGCTGCCTCTTGAGGTTCACTATCTCATTACCAAAAGATTACAGCAATCCTTTGATCTTCTATAACTCAAAGGATTGAGTTTGAACAACATTTTCTTGTTTATTGGGTTGAGTATTAGGTGTTGAAAACACTGGTGCAGTAGGTATAACATCTATAGGAGGCACATGCATTGGCATTGGTGGCTGAATAGCATAGAATATTGGCAAAGGAGGCCTATGGGCAATTTTACCAGCCTGTATGAGGCTGTTCTCAGCTCTTATGGCTATAGCATAAGCTTATGGTAAGGAATCTCCTCCCATAGATTGAATCATGATAGAAATATCACCATTCAAGGATCTCAAATAATATAAGAAAGCATGGTTAGCAGTAGGCCTTATCGTTGGTGGGATTCTATCCCACATCTTCTGGTAACAATGGTTGAAGTCTGACATAACTTCGTGAGGAGCTCTCTTAATCATGGACAGCTTCTCCACCAATGACAAATGATCTAATTTGTCCTCAAAGAAGCTACATAGCTCCTCTCCCAAATGATCCCATGAATCTATGGAGTTCACTGGAAGGCTTCTGAACTAGTACAAAGCCTTTCGTTTAAGGGAAGCTACTAATAACCTGATTGCAACATTCTCTTGTGTCACATGATGGACAACACACAGGTTTGCAACATCTTTTATGTGTTCAGCCGGAGTAATTTGATCTTCACCATTAAAATATGGTAAACTTTTCAAGGTAGCTACAGGAATATCATCATGTTGACCTAAATTTAGTGGGCTGCCTTGATTGAATGCAACAAATGGTTGATTTCTGGCTCCAGGAATCATTGTGACAGTATGAGTTCCAATACAAGGAGGAGTAGACTTGGCTCTCCTAGAATAGACACAAGTTTTCTTAGGTTTCTCAGCTATTATCCCTCTTCTCCTAGGTGGGGATAATTGTAAATACTCAAAAGATGAAGAACTGCTTCTAGTTTGTATTCTTTTCATAAGAAGAAATATACTGATTTTGCTAAACCAAAACTTAGAGTTGCTAGATATGCAAGTTTTAACCTCTTACAGGTCTAAAAATCACTGGTTGCACATCAAAACCAACAATAAAAGGTAGTATCTGAACTGTTTATAATTCCACACTCCCACCAGGTGTGCCAAAAACTGTTGTCTCTCAGATTTACACCCTTGTTGAATTTTAAAACTTGGCAATCTAGAGAAACATGGGATCTTTCCAGGTCTGTGGGTCACCTATGATGGAAAGAACCTCTGGAGAAGGCCAGCTTCCTTGTTGGTAATCACCTAAGATCTATTGGATTTGCTGATGAAAAAAGAAGGAATGTTTTTTGAAAATGAAAGTTAAAACTGGAAAATTTGAAAATAAGGGTGATTCACCAAACTTGATAAGGTTAATGAAACTCAGACCTGAATACACTTGGCCACAGACAACATAAACTAAACTTACACAACCTATCACTATATGTTTGCAAAAACACTTCACAAAGAGGCCTAAATGCATAAAACTCTTTAAAAGGAAGCTAAACTTCACAGTTTAAAGCCTTATAACACTTTAAGACATAGTTTGCAACCTGCATAAACACAACTTCTGTAAAAAAAGGTATTGAAACATAAGACAGCTGTGATAGGTAAAAAATTAGGTTGATAAGATCAAGCATAGCCATGAAAACCTAACCCTACCATCATCAAAGAATCTAATCTAAATGAAATCAAAGAGTAATGCAATTTAAGCACAATATCACCTAGATTGTGTGATTCCTTGTTTATGATGTGGATTGCTTCTTCAACAATGAACAATTATGAAGATAAGAGTTGCCATGATAGATGATAATGATAAAAGCTCAATGGATGCTATGAATTCTCAAATGCTCAATATGCTCAAGATGATAATGTAGACGCTATATGAATGCTGGATAGATTATAGTATGGAATGAGAGGGTGTTTATATAGAACTCAACAAAAATCAATCAACGGTGGAGATTCGATGGCAATGTGAATGGCTAAGATTGAAAGATAGACATAGGTGAATGTGAAGATGACAAGTGGTGGGAAGATAGGGCTCATGTGTGCTTGTGTACATAAAAAGTACTACATGTGAAAGATATTAAATAAAATGATGTAGTACCACTTATCTTTTTAAATGAAAGAGGCACACATGTCAGCTCATAAGATAAATGATAAGATAAATTAATTAAATAAATACAATTTGTTTAATTAATTGGAAATTTGGCTTATGAAAAGAATCTTTAATTAACTAAATAAGATTTATTTAATTAAAAATAGATAGAATGAAGATAATTAAATAATTGAAGATTGTTTAACTATAGTTTAGAAGAAATAGCTAATGAATTAATTAAATAAATATAAATTTATTTAATTAATAGAAGAAATATATGTTAGGGATATTGCTCAAGTGTGTTAGACAAATGCAGATGTGTGATAATGTGATATTTGAATGTTAATGATAATGAGTCAATTTTGGGTGTCTACATTTTGCCCCTCTTTGATACAATGTTCGTTAGAGCGTTGTGTCAAAGAAGATATGATATTTCACTTGATAAACAAAGTTATGCCCCAGTGTAACTGGCAGGTGATGGCCCCTTGAGAGGTAAGCTAGGGTAACCAGGAAGGGCTGGGTTGGCTCGTGATAGAATGAAAAGCTAGGATGCAAGATTGACATGAAGAAAATAGGGGTAGGATGGGAAAAAAATGGGATGGAGCAGCTGAAAATAGGTTTTGGCAGAGAAGAATTAGGGTTTGGATAGGGCTATAAGTAGGTTCTTCAATGGCAAATAGGCTCATTTGTGTTTAGAAAGCTATAGAGATCTAGAGCTCCTTAGAGGTGGTGTACAATGAGAGTTGGAGAGCTATCAGGATGGTGATTCCACATAGAGATCATCATGCTGAGCGGGTGAGGACACATGGGCAACCAAAGGGATTAGGTGTACTAGTATGTATCGAAACTTTTGCTAAAAGCATGTTTTTGATAGGCTAGAAGTGTCATTAATGCATACACTTCACCAGAAGCGACTAGGTCTAAGAATAGGTAGTTAAGGTCACTTATGTAGGAAGATAGGTCGCTATTGGTAGTGTAGATCACTTATAGGCATGGTTTGGTTGCTTCTGGAAAAACTAGGTCACATCCAGTCGGCTAGGAAAAATACAGGATAAATGCGCATATAGATATAAAGGAATCACTTATAGGCAGACAGTAGACGCATATAGAGGTTAAGCTCACATAGAAAGAAAAAGTGCTCGCATATGGTAGATAGCTTGCTTATAGGCTAAGGTGAAGCGCATAAGGATTTCAGCTCGCATGTAGTCCAACAGGGATCGCATATGCAAAATAGATCGCTTATAAACAAGATAGAAACGCTTAGGGTAAAAGAGGTCACTTTTAATCAATAGATAGGTGCATATGGAAAACTAAACTGCTTATGGTAGTTAGAGGCTAGGAGAGCAATAAACGGTCAAATTTTGATAGCATTGAAGTAGCGCAAGGGACTGACATGATGAATGGAATGATGTAGGATATACTACTGCCTTTGTTATCACGGAACCCACATCCTAGGGATTTGCAATTGGTACGATTACTGGATGCAGAGGAGCAGCTAGTGTTAGAGATCCTCAGATTAGAGCATGTATCGAGATTGG
Organism: Cunninghamia lanceolata; assembly: GCA_027924645.1. Taxonomy (NCBI): domain Eukaryota; kingdom Viridiplantae; phylum Streptophyta; class Pinopsida; order Cupressales; family Cupressaceae; genus Cunninghamia; species Cunninghamia lanceolata. Next base: position 3,773,430 of record BSBN01001020.1, on the reverse strand, counting down.
AGCCGGTGCAGGCACATTGAGGACTGATGATGGCAATGGTGGAGTGATGGATGAGCGAGCATAGTGCTTTCTTGTTACCGACAGGAGAGGCTATGATCATGCTGGAGGATTTGTTTTAGATTTTGTAGATTCTGATAGATGGAGACCGAGTTGATTACGATCTTGATTTGGGTGCAGCTGTGTTTAGGAGATTATTTGGGACAACAGACATTGGAGTAGAGGGATTAGAGATTCTGATGGGAAGGATGGAGGAGCTGTGTGATAGACTACAATGAGTAGTAGTGGCTATCATCAGATGGCTAGTGGGAGATAGATGAGCGAGAGGCTTTCTAGTAGGATGGGGGACAGTGATGGAGGGGATGTTCTCCTATGGCACAAGATATGCATGGGTAATGTGTGTGTTGGGACAGATCTATCATTACCTACATGATTGCGCATATATGTTTGGAGCTAGTATGTCTACAGGGGTTACAGTTTTACATGTATGGGCTTATGAGCATATCCTAGTGACAAGGCCAGAGGGATGGGTGGATAGAGCTACAGGAGAGCCGTATGCTAGGATGTATAGAGGAGCTCTGACATACCGACAATGTCAAGGAGTAGTGTAATGGCGGAGCAGATTGGATGAGGTGGATAGCTTTGTATGGAGGCCATGGCTAGGATGCGAGAGATGGGAGGAGGAGGATGCGGAGCTTGTTTATGCTAGGCAGGTGAGATACATTTTTGGATGTGGCATATATATTATAGAGCGCTATTTGCCAGAGAGGGTTTTGAGACAGTTCGGGGTAGCACAGGTAGTACCAGTTGGTGATGCCATTTTTGGGAGGACGAGACATGAGGTTTTTGATTGGGGGCCAGAGGTTGTGATTGAGATGGCTTTGGCAGAGAGAGATGGGCTACAGCTAGTAGTATGGTAGTGGGGATAGGGTCTTGCAGATCCAGGGACACTACCAGACTATGATGCATACTGGGCGACAGCTAAACCGACATGGTTGATGTGGGTTGGAGAGATTGGGGAGATTGGGATGGAGAGACCGGTCAGGAGGAGACGACGATGGGCTCCACCAGCGCAGGCTGTTGTACTAGTAGTGCCAAGGATACAGATGCCAGAACAGCCTCAAATACTTGCATAGCCTCAGGGGCAGATATTGGCAGGTGATGATGTTGGGATTATGTAGCTGCAAAGTTGAATTAGAGAGGAGAGGAGATGGAGACAGCAAACTTAGATGAGGTTGAGGAGAGTGGAGATAGACAGACATCAGGTGGTGATTAGCTTATGGCATGCTAGAGCTCAGGTTTAGACATATCAGGCTCAATTACAGTTGAGAGCATAGGCTGGGGATGGACAAGATGATGGTACACTGAATAAGGTGACAGGAGAGAGAGATGCAGCTAGACAGAGTGAGTAGATGATGAGGATAGAGCGGGATATGGCTGTGTAGCAGGTGCAGGCTATGAGGGCTGAGAGAGATGGTCTGCGAACTAAGAGAGATATGGTTGTGTAGCAGCTATAGGGGATGACGAGTAGCAAGACAGAGCAGTGACTACACTGGGGACAGATGGGGCGATGATGTACTTGGCGACATAGTTGACACAGGTACATGCAGAGCTGCGGAGAGTGCAGGGTGAGGCTGAGTACTACAGAGGCTTATATTATGGGGCTGTGCTAGCAGAGCAGCGGCAGTCTAGCTTTAGGAGTAGGTTATGGGCTTTAGGTTCATGGAGGTCAGGTGGATCTCGATCAGTAGCCTCAGTGATGGGGCCACCAAGAGATAGAGGGCCAGGTGCAGGACCTAGTGGTGGTGGTTAGGGCGAGGGAGCTGCCAATAGTCACTAGGGCTACCTTGTTTATATTGTATCATGATTAGGCCTAGAGCCAATTGTACATACATTCTTTATGACTCAGCTTGTATATGTAAACACTTGTATATTAACACATGTATATATGTATGATGGAGTATTGTTGATCTATATGATGTTGTAATGGATGCACTTGTTGGTATTATGATGGTTATGCATGGTGTATTTGTATATTCATGGATTATGTATGGATGTGTATGTAAATGACATGTATGGAAATGATATAATAATGCAAATATGTAAATGGTTATTATATGAATGGACTTATGCATATAGATAGATGATATTGAGATGATATATGAGAAACTTATGTATGTCTAACACACTTGTTTTGCAGGATAAAAGATGTGAAGAAAGGCGATGGAAATGATTGATCTTGGCTGAGTTCTATATAGGCGAATAATAGATGGATAGATGATGTGATGGGCAACTTTTTAAGTAATTGCTCAAAAATGAAAAAGAAATGCAATCCTTATGTTTGATATAGCATGTGGATGTTATGCACTAGGGTATAAAAGACCAAGGTGTCAAGATATCCACTATGGAACTAGCATGCTACAATCTTGTCTGAACACATGAGGTCAATATGTTGAGCCAACATGCACAAGAAATGAATAACAGCTAGTGTTGTGAGATGGACTTTGACACTACAAGCAATGGTTTGAGCTTATCTCCACTACACATAGTGATAGCTTGCTGGTTATATGTATGGAGCTAGTCTTAACATAGAATAGTCTCAAGTGCATAAGAGACTGTTTAGCTTCTCAGATGCTAGAGATATTGATATGTAAGATGCTAATCCCAACACGTACAAGATACCAATATGCAAAGGAAGAGAATAAGATCATCATGCAAACATGGCATACGAAAGCAATATGACCATGCCCCATTCCTTACTTCATCGCAACATACCAAGATATAGATAGATCAAGGCAGTCTTGATTAGGCATAGAAAAGGGACAAAAGATAAATCAAAAGATAAAACAAAAGATACTGTCATCACGTTCTCTTGCCAAATTTAGGTGCTCTTAGATTGATTTAAGCTGGTGCCTTGTTGAGAGGAAAGTTGCATCCTATTGAAGGCTAAAAGTGTTAATAAACTGCTATAGCAAATGTTGGCTTAAGGCATGCGGACAAATAGCTTCTGGCTTATTCTTGATTGGTTAAAGTGCTTGAGCTTTTAGTAGACACATAGTTTGCTTCCTGCTTGAGCGGATCAAAGAGAAGAAGATGGAAGATGAGAGAAGATCAAGAAGATGGGGTGGATCATCTATGCTTGAGTACTAGAAACTTCCTTCATATTCCAGACTGCCTACATATCCTGTATCCACGGGATCAAAGCACATTTACGATGAAGATGAGACATGATGAATATGTAGTTCTAGGTTTTATTGATGATGTAAGTGATGAAAGATAGAAGAATATGAGATGAAAGATTGAAGGATGATTAGAAGAAAGATGAAAGATGGATGATGAAAAGAAGGGGCTATCGTCTTAGCTTGAATCAGAGTGCTTCCTTTGCATCTCAGATTGCCTACATACCCTGTATCAATGGGATCAAGGCTTTAATGATAGAGCTGGGATGTAGCTCTTGCTTATTATGCTGGTGAGGTGATGTCTTACGATTTTCAGATGTCAGATGAGCACAAATTGATTGGAAAGATATGAAGCCTGGTTGCAAAAAATGTTTGGCCACATTTGTTGTTGAATAAACGCTATGGTTGAAGTTGAAAGTTTGTTGTGTTATGAGCTAAAGTGTTTGGTGTGTTATGAGCTAGAGATAGTAGTATCCACTTCCAAATAAGACTCAACAAAATGCCCCCAGTATAGGATGAGGTTTATTATGAAGGAGCAATGATGGAGAAGGCATGTGGTCAAGATGCTAAGGCACCAAAAATATAGTTATCACAAATAATGTCTCAAGTATGATAGCTAGCATTGATAGAGACGAAGGTGGAAAAGGCTATTTATTGTGATGAAATATAGATTATGATATGGATTATGTTGGATAGGCTAGTGAAATATGGTAGGATGAGTGATGATCAAACAAACCAAGCAGATGATGGAAGCTAGTCACTACACATAGCGCCTGTTTGCTAGGTTTTCACTATGGTACTTATCCAAGGTGCCTGTTTAGTAGGTTTTCACCAGAGGACAGACTATTTATCTTAGACTATTATTTTTTTTCTATCCAAAGCACCACAGAGTGGTTTTTACTATTGGATGGAGTTTTTTTTTTATGGCTAATTACACATGGCGCCTGTTTACCAAGTTTTCACCATGATAATAGATAGGAGGGACTCAAGTGTCTAGTTCAATGGATGTTGGTAGTCCCATTAGAAAAGGATGTTATCTTCGCATGGACCATGTTGTTATGCTTCAAGATGTTGGTAAGGGATTACATGAGAGATAGATGGGGTAGGATAGTGGATGGAAGGCTAATGGATTATGTCGGACGTAGAATAAAAGGCTTGTGCAAAAACATGGACCATAGGAGGGTGATTGAAAGATAATGGATGAAGGATGGAGATATTGAGGTATGTGGAAATGTTTTGGAATGGAAGGGAATCATGACCAATGGTTGCATACACCATGTTAAACATTAAAGCTTTTGATGGGATGGCGGTGTAGGAAGCAATGGAGATGTTTGCTTAGGGGATGTGTGATGGAGTGATTTAGGAACCCATGTAGATTTAGTATTTTTATGATTTTTGCTTTTCTTGTGGGATTGTTAAATTGAATTTGATAGAAATGAGAGAAAATGGTTGGGATTTTTGAAGGATGGATAAGGATGCCTCAATCAGCTTGCTTGCTTGTTTGCTTAGGAACCCAGACCATTTTGGTCGTAGGCTCTTCTTGTGGAGTTATAGGCTCAGCTAGCTCTTTAGATGTGCTAGGCTATGATTATTTGCTTTGATGCTCTAAGGCATGAGAATCTTTAGGATTCTTGGTAGGATTTTTGGTTTGAGAAGTAGAGGCATCCAAATTTTTATTATTTTTGAATCCCATGGATTTGATGGAAGAGGGGTTGGCAGAATGAGTGGAAGCTTTATGCTTAGATAGTATGTGCATTTGTTGGTCATGATTAGGAATGTAATGGTGCTAATGGATAAATAGATAATTAGGCATTGGTAGTAATGGAGGTGAGGAAAATGGTGGGATATTTGGAGTTGAAAGTAGTGGAGGTAATTTGGATTGCAGAAGATGGATGGTCACATGCTTTTGCAAGTTATAGGATGTGGGGAGTGGAGGATATGGAAGTAAAGTTGATGGTGGGAGTTTAGGAGTTGGAAGAAGTGGAGGTAAATTGGATGGCAGAAGATGTACAGTCACATGCTTATGGGATTTAGGATGAATGGAGGATTTACCAACATCTTTAGCTTGGGGAGACCGACATTTGACACGAGGAATAGGAGTGCTTGGACAACTAGACTTGAGCTCATCTTTAGATGGAGATGAAGAGGTTGCGGAAAGCATGAAGATGGAAGATCCTGGAAAAAGGTCAGTGATAGGAAGGGAGTAGTTGATGGTATCAGAGTTAGAAGTGTCTCTTACCAAAGAAGATCTTGCTTCTGTATTAGAAATGGATGTGGATGAGGATTCTTGCAATGTGTACTCACCAAGACCATGTTCAGTGTACTTGATACAAAGGTTGGAAGCAACTTTGCTAGATGATGGCTTGAGTAGGTCAGATGGATCTACATAAGATGAAGACGGATATGCCTCGGTGTTGATAGGAATGTGATTTGGGCTCTGATATTTAGCTTGGAAGGCACCACAAAATTCAAATGGATTTGGATCAGCTTGGATAGTAACTTCAACACCGTTGTGTGGAAATTTAAGGCATTGATGGTATGTGGAAGGATTTTCCTTGAGGGCATGTATCCATGGATGACCAAGGATGATGTTATAAGGAAGGTCAATATCAAGAACCTAACAACGGGTTTCTGTGGTGATCGGCCCAACTTGGATAGGCAAGAAAATAATTCCTTCTGTATCTCTCTCAACATCATCATATGCTCTGATAGTAATAACCTTGGAGGTGTCAACATCTTTCTTAGAATATCCCAGTTGTTTGATTAATTTCAAAGAACATATATTAAGACCAGCTCCACCATCTACCAAGATTCATTTGATACGGTATTGTTTGACAAATACTTCAATGTGGAGGGCTTTGTTGTGTGAGGGATGGATCGAGGGCTGAAGATCTTTGTCAGAAAAGGTTAAATGACAAGGGGTTGCAATGCTAGCAACCATAGATTGGAATTGTGAGATATCAATATTGTTAGGAACTGAAGATTCTTGTAGAGTTTTGTCAAGGATAGCTTTATGAGCAGGGGATATGTGAAGCAACTCAAGAATGGATATGTGCGCGAGTGTTTTGCCAAGGTGATCCAAGATATTATAGTGAGGGAATGATCGAGGAGGATGAACAGGTGCTCCTTGAATAGTAACTCAACCTCTTCGAGTGGTTACAGCGCAATCAGCTGCTTTACCTTGGATAGTAATGGTAGAAAGGTGAGCATGATCAATGCAGCCAATGGTAGATGATTCATAGGTATACTGAATGGAATTTCTAGCATGAGGGTTACTTGTTTTGTCATGAGATGGAAGTGGATTCTTGAAAGTCTCTAGATCATAGTTTGATGTTGATTGTTGTGCAGGTTGAGTTGTTGAATGTGTGACCTTGATTAAACCTTGGTCAATGCAATCTTGGATAACATATTTTAAACACATACAACCATTTGTTTTGTGTCCTTTAACTCTATGGAAATCACAATACTCATTTTCTTTGTAACAAAGAGCTTTGAAGAGTGGTTCACCATTGGGTGGTGCATCTGGTGAGATAATATCGCCCTCTTGGAGAAGCTTTCAAAAGATAACTTCCATGGGTTCCGCTAATGGTGTAAATTGTCGATGTAGATTGGAAGTTTGGCGTTGTCACATTCATTGAAAAGGTTGTGTTGTTGTAGAAGAAACTTGGATATTGATAGGACCTTTCATATTTTGGATGTGCTTTGCATCAACAACACCGTCATTGAAAATATTCTTGTTTTTGTTCCAAAAGTGAGACTTATCGCTGGAGTTTTGAGGATAGTCTTTGTTATCGCGAAAGATCTTGATAGTTACTTTAGCAATTAAAGCTCATTCAATGATGGTTCCTTTGGAAATAAGTTCATCAAAGGTGCTAGCACTTTGCAATTGTAGTTGGAAGGATAGCTCGGGATGAAGATTTTGAATAAAGATATTGAGTTGTTGTTTCTTAGGGATTTCCCATGATAGTTTGCTAGCCATATTGTGCAATCGTTGAGTGAATGAAGAAAAGGCTTCCCCATTGCGTTGTTTATTGTTGACAAGGTCGTTCATGTTTATCTCATGGTCAATGTTGAAAGTGAAGTGAGATTGAAACTTATTGGCTAACTCTGAAAAAGACTTAATCCCCGAAGGTAAATGAGAGAACCATTCAAGAGCTTATCTTGCTAAGCTTCAAGGAAATAGTCTCAATAGATATGTATCATCATAAGCAACATCGAGACATGCCACAACGAATGTTCTAAGATGGTCTTCCAGATTTCCTTTTCCTTTGTACTTGTCAAATTGTGGGATTTCAAAGTGTTGTGGAAAAAGGTATCATATGAAGAGACTTATCAAATGGATAAGCGCATATGTTATTTAGAGAAAATGTCTTCTTGCCTTGTCCTACCACTTGGTTAATCATTTGTTGAACATCCACTGAAGATAATTGTTGTTCTTGCAAAGGGGGTGAAACATGGTATGGTGTATATTGAGGTTATTGTTGTGGGATATATGGATCCATGACCATTTGTTGAGGTTGCGTACTCACAATATATGTCAAAGGATTGGAATGTGACACATATGTAGTTGAAGATTGCTTCCCTTGAGGCACAAGTGGTGGTTGAGTATATTGGGATGAATGGGCACCAAGATTTTGCAGCACATGTGAAGTGGAAGATGGATTGACATTAGTTAATGGTTGGGAAGTTAGAGTTGGATTTGTGACATGGTAAGTGATGGAAGGATTGGTAGATGTGAAAGAAGGATGGACACTTGGGTATGTATTTTGGACAACATGGGGATTGGTATGTGTAATGTGTTGGGTGATAATGGGCAAGCCTTGGGTAGCATAAGATGGATTGATGGTGTGTGAAGGATTGGACTAGTATGATGGAATAGACATAAGTTGCTCAACATAAGTGACCGTAGAGCTAGGATTAGCTTGAGAAACGATAGGAGCATCACTCATATCAATAAGAATAACATTGGGATTATATGGTGTAGTGGAAGGATTAGTAGAGATGGTAGAAAGCGTATTAGCAATTGGTATATGGGATATGGTAGATTGTGATGGTCGTGAAGCTTGGACAATTGGTTGTGTTGGTATAGTTTGGGAGGCTTGCACACTATGAGACATAGGGATAGCTTGTGATGTTTGGGAAGGTTGTGCTTGGGCCACATGGACAGCTTGTGTTGTTTGAGGCATGGAAATGGTCATGGTAGGCAGAGGAATATGTTGAGGAACATGGAAAGGTGGAATATTTAGATTCTATGACATGAGAGGGAGCACATTGGTTGGTATGATCAAATGTTCTAAAGTGTGCTCCGAGTGTGGTAGTGTTGCAAGTATTGGCCTAACCTATGTTTTCATTTATGTCAACATACTCCTATTGCATCAATGATAAGGATTGGATGAGCTGTGTGCTAAGGAGATTGAGAAAATTAGTCTCAATCAGGAACAGTGAAGATCAATGATGACAATAAGGCAAAAGTCCAAGATAGGAAGAGGATAAGAGGATGCGGATTAAAGGGTTTGTAGATATGTGTCTTGAAGTGATCCAGTAGAGATTTCAGAGGTCCGCATGAAGATATGAAGAAGTTGTGGCCACTCAAGTAAAATCAGTTCCGGTAGGTATTTAGCGGTAACAGAGTGACACAGACAGGTCCGGTGAGATCTAGAAGTACATCTTCCTACTCTACGGATTTGAGGCAGTGTTGAGGAAGTCCTAGTTATGTTTCAACTCAATTGGTTCATGAATTAGAGGTCCGAAAGTATCCATTCTTTGGTGATAGTGGGGACAAACTGTGTTCTTGAGGCTCCGGATGAAAGAGAGAAGGATTTTAGTATGCAGATGAAGTACGGATGTTCTTGGTGATTCAGGAAACCTTGTGAAGGACTTTAGATTGTGTTGAGCGTGTGTTAGTGGTCTGCATTGGAGTTGGAGCTTGCTATTGAAGAATAACCTCCGGATGATGGTGTTCTTCCTGAGTCTAGCTGACCAGATAAGTTACACATCTTGTGGATGTTCTGGTAGATGTTTACCGACTTAGATAATTATTCCTAAGTTGATGTCTTGTATAAATAAGGGGTTGCGAAGTCATTTCAAAGTGGTCCTTGAAGAGATGAGTGTGTGGTAGCGAAGAAGAGAGCGAAAGGTAGAGCAGAAGTATTGGGCTTAAATGGAACTGATTCAAGCATGGCGAAGATGCAATTTTCCAGTTCAAGTAGGTGATACTTATTTCTTTGTAGACAGTGTGTCTCTTGTAGGCAGTGAGCCTCTTGTGAGAAGTGTGCTTGGGTAGTGAGCCCTAATTGGCATGTGCCATTTTGTTCTTTCTATTCTTCTAACAGAGAATACAACCTTGGGTTAATCACCCCATGGTTTTTCCCTTAACCAGGTTTTCCACGTCAAAATCTTGGTGTCTCATGTGTTGATATGTTTTTGCTCTTAATTTGTTGCATTGTGTTTTCATGATTGATTTATTATTAGACTGCTAATTGCAAAATGGAATTAAGTGTTTAATTGAGAGAAAGTTTTGCACAACTGATTCACCCCCCCTCTCAGTTGTGTGCCCTAAGTCTAACAATTGGTATCAGAGCTAAGTTCCTCTAAAAAAGCTTAACTGCTTGAGGAGATTTAGGATGTCATCTTACAAGAAGGATAGTTCAAAGTTTGATGGAACCAATTTTAATCTCTAGAAAGGTCGCATGAAATGTCACTTGAGATGTATGGGAGTGGTGTACTGGACCATGGTTACAACACAGTATGTACCTCCACAGGGTGGTCCGAAAACCCAAAATAAAATCACAGATGCTGAAAACAATCTACAGACTATAGAGGCTCTTCTAAGCGCATTATATGATTCAGAGCTCTCAATTGTTATTGACCTACCAACTGCTTTTGAGATTTGGCAAAAACTGGAAATTTTGCATGAAGGAGACAAGTATGTCAAAAGTGCAAGGTTACAAAGTCTGAAAGGAAAATTTGAAAATCTGAAGATGAGAGAAGATGAAAACATCACTACTTTTATGCCAAGATTAAATGGCTTGTTTGTGGAATTAGAAATGCTGGTGGAGTCTTGGATGAAGATGAGATTGTTGGCAAAATTCTTAGATCCCTTCCTACTTCTTACAAAATCAAGGCTGCTGCCATTGAAGAATTCAAAGCCCATACAACTGTCACAAGAGATCAATTGGCTGGAAAATTGGTTGCATTTGAAATGACAGAGTTTGGAGATGACCTCCCCAAGATTGAATCTGTATTCAAAGCTAGTGCCTCTGTTAAAGGTAAACAAAGGATTGATCCAGGAGAGAATTCATCAAGGAAGCTGTCATGGTATGAAAAAGCAAGAAAAGATCTGGAGGAAGAAGAAGTAGAAAGTGCTCAACTTGAAGCCCTTATTGCAAAGAGGCTGCCTAGAGGATCCGGTAAGTATGAAGGAAAATTACCTTTTAAGTGTTTTAACTGCAATAAGATTGGTCATTTTGCCTCAAGGTGTCTAGAAAGGTTTCCAAGGCAAAATCCTAACAAGCCAAGGTTCCAAAAGAACTATTATTATGTACATGAAGATGATGATAATGAAGGAGTAACAGATGATGAATCAGAGATAGGAAACAAATCCAGAAATGAATGGGTGTTCATTGCCATCAAGGAAGAAGATCCAATGTCCTTTGTATCTGTCAATCATAAGACTGTGGAAAGAGCTCTGGCTGCCCAAGTTGAAGAAAAGGATGATTGGGTCATTGACAGTGTTTGCTCTCACCATATGACAGGTGGCAAAAATAAGTTCATAGATTTGGAAAGGTATGAAGGAGGAGTGGTAAAGTTTGGTGATAATTCTGCTGGTTGAATCAAAGGTAGAGGAACTATTTCTCTTGATGGAAGGAACAAAAATGGTAATGTACTGTATGTTGAAGGTTTGTAGCACAATCTTCTTAGTGTTGGATAGTTGGTGGACAAAGGCTATGATCTCTGGTTCAAGAATGGAAAATGCAAGATCTTTGAAAGTTTTGGAACAGAGATTGCATCCGGTACTCAAACTAAAGGTAATATCTTTCACTTGGTTGGTACTGGTAAAAGTTGCTTATTTGTTCAAATTGATCAGAGTTGGTTGTGGCATAGGAGGATGTGTCATGTGAATTTTGATAATATCATCAAGATAATCAATACTCAGGCTGTAAGAGATCTTCCAAAATTGGTGAAACCTTCTAACAACTTGTGCAAAGAATGTCAGTTGGGTAAGCTAAGCAGAGTCACATTCAAAAGTAAGGAACTATCTTCTACTAGATTATTGGACTTAGTTCATACTGATCTTTGTGGTTTGGCAAGAATTAGGACTATTCAAGGTGATATATACTTCATGCGACTAATTGATGACTATTCTCGGAAGAGGTGGGTAACCTTTCTAAAAGAGAAATCAGAAGCTCTTGAGAAATTCAAAATATTCAAGGCTATGGTAGAGAATGAAACTAGATTAAAATTGAAGTGTCTAAGGTTTGATAGAGGTGGAGAATTCACATCTGGTGAGTTCATAGAGTTTTGTGAGAAACATGGAATCAAGAGACAATTGTCTACTCCTAGGACCCCACAACAGAATGGAGTAGTTGAGAGAAAGAACCAAACCATCCAAGAAGCATCTAGGACAATGATGATGGAAGCAAATGTTCCTCAGATCTATTGGAAAGAAGCCATCAGCACTCCAGTCTATACTCTCAATCGAGTTCAAATCAGAAACAATACCGGTAAGACTCCTTATGAACTTTGGTTTGGCATCACTCCTACTGTGAGGTATTTTAGAGTCTTTGGTAGCAAATGTTACATCAAAAGAGATGAAGATCTAGGAAAGTTTGATGCTAGAAGTGATGAAGGAATATTCTTGGGTTACTCTACTCAAAGCAAAGCATACCAGTGTTATAACAAGAGACTGAGAAAGATGATAGAAAGTACAAATGTGAAGGTTGATGAAGGAATTGAAAAACCCTCAAGATTCTATGAATATGATGAAGATGATCAGAATGGTGTTCTGACTCAAGGAGCCCAAGCCTCTTCTGAGATTTAGATCTAGATTGATCCGGTAAATCAGGAAGAGGAGATAAGTTTGAATGAGCCTGATCAAGAAGTAGAAATGCAAGTAACTCCCAAAGTGCCTAGGTATGTAAGACTGAATCACTCTGAAGATTAGATCATAGGTGATAAAAGAAAATGTGTACAAACAAGAAGGAAAATTGCTAAAAACTCAAATGAGTGTTGTTTGATTTCAAAAATTGAACCTAAGACAGTGAATGAAGCTTGCAATGATGAAAATTGGACTAAAGTAATGGAGGAAGAGTTGATGTAAATTGAGAAAAATCACACTTGGGATCTTGTTCCCAGACCTAGAAACAAAAATGTGATTGGAACCAAATGGGTCTTCCGGAACAAATTAAATGAAGTTGGTGAAGTAATTAGAAATAAAGCCAGATTGGTCTGCAAGGGTTACTCTCAAATAGAAGGAGTTGATTTTGAAGAAACTTTTGCTCCGGTGGCAAGAATTGAAGCAGTCAGATTATTTCTTGCTTTTGCTGCTTTCAAGGATTTCAAGGTATATCAAATGGATGTCAAGTTTGCCTTCCTAAATGGTGACTTGGAAGAAGAAGTATACATTGAGCAATCGGATGGATTTCAATTGTCTGATCATGGTGATATGGTCTGCAAGTTGAAGAAAGCACTGTATGGACTGAAGCAAGCCCCAAGAGCCTGGTATGAAAGATTGGATAAGCATCTTTTGAAGATTGGTTTCAACAAAGGTACTACTGACAGTAATTTATATTTCAAAATTGATAATGAAAACATCTTAATTGTTGAAGTGTTTGTTGATGATATCATTTTTGGAGGAAGAGATAGTTTGTGTAAAATTTTTGCAAATCAAATGAAAAGTGAGTTTGAGATGTCCATGCTTGATGAAATGAATTTCTTCTTGGGTCTACAAATCACTCAAACAAAGAAAGGAATCTTTATTTCTTAGACCAAATATGTGAAAGAACTGTTGAAGAAATTTGGGATGGAAGATTCAAAACCAATGAATACTCCTATGGCAACCAGATGCAAATTAAGCAAAGATGAGGATTCCCCTAAGGCTGATCAGACAAAGTATAGGTCAATGATTGGAGGACTGTTGTATCTCACTCAAACTAGACCAGACATTATGCAGGTTGTCAGTCTTGTTGCTAGATTCCAGGCTAATCCTAGAGAATCTCATGTCATGGCAATCAAGAGAATTTTTAGATATCTAAAAGGGACAGTTGAGTATGGTTTGTGGTATCCTAGAGATCATGATTTCTCTCTTCATGCATATACAGATGCGGATTGGGCAGGAGATGTGGATGATCGGAAGAGTACCAGTGGTGGAGCATTCTTTTTGGGGAAGAGATTGGTTTCTTGGCTAAGCAATAAACAAGAGGCAATATCTCTGTCTACAACTGAAGCAAAATATATTGTAGCAATAGGTAGTTGCACTCAAGTTTTGTGGATGAAGCAGATGCTAAGAGATATCAAAGTGGAGTATGAGGAACCTATCACAATCTTCTATGATAATTCAAGTGCAATAAACATATCTAAGAACCCGGTGTTGCACTCAAAGACTAAACATATATCCATCAAGTTTCTCTTTTTAAGAGAGCAAGTGAACAAGAATGAAGTCAGATTGGACTTTGTGCCTTCCAAGGATCAGATTGCAGACATCTTCACTAAACCTCTACCTAAGGACTCTTTTGAGTATCTCTAGGAAACGTTAGGGGTTATTGCCCCTCCAGTGATGAACTAAGGTGCACTGAGGTGCATCAGTCTGACAAATATCATAGTCATATCTTGTGATCCAGATTGATGATGGGGAGCTGCTACTCAGGGGGAGCAATAGGTATGATTCTGAAGTGTTGAAATTGCAAGTATGTGCCCTTTGCCATTGATGTCAAAGGGGGAGAGAAGACATGTGAAAAACAAGTGGTTTCTAATCAAAGGGGGGCAGTAAAAGGAGAGAAGACATGTGAATGGTTGTTGCTGATAGGGGGAGTTGTAACAGTGAGGAGAAGTTCTTGTCTTGATGGTCAAAACAGTTTTTCACATCATATGTTGCCATCAATGACAAAGGGGGAGATTGTTGCAAGTATGGGCCTAACCTGTGTTGTCATTGATGTAAACATACTCCTGTTGCATTAATGATAAGGATTGGATGAGCTGTGTGCTGAGGAGATTGAGAAAATTAGTCTCAATCAGGAACAGTGAAGATCAGTGATGACAATAAGGCAAAAGTCCAAGATAGGAAGAGGATCAGAGGATGTGGATTAAAGGGTTTGGAGATATGTGTCTTGAAGTGATCCAATAGAGATTTTAGAGATTTGCATGAAGATATGAAGAAGTTGTGGCCGCTCAAGTAAAACTAGTTCCAATAGGTATTCAGAGGTAACAGAGTGACACAGACAGGTCCGGTGAGATCTGGAAGTACAGCTTCCTACTCTGCGGATTTGAGGCAGTGTTGAGGAAGTCTTGGTGATGTGTCAACTTGATTGGTTCATGAATTGGAGGTCTGGAAGTATCCATTCTTTGGTGACAGTGGGGACAGACTGTGTTCTTGAGGCTCTGGATGAAAGAGAGAAGGATTTCAGTATGCAGATGAAGTGTGGATGTTCTTGGTGATTCAGGAAACCTTGTGAAGGACTTTGGATTGTGTCTAATGTGTGTTAGTGGTCTACATTAGAGTTGGATCTTGCTATTGAAGAATAACCTCCGGATGATGGTGTTCTTCCTGAGACTGGCTGACCGGATAAGTTACACATCTTGTGGATGTTCTGGTAGATGTTTGCCGACTTAGATGATTATTCCTAAGTTGATTCTTGTATAAATAAGGGGTTAAGAAGTCATTTCAAAGTGGTCCTTAAAGAGATGAGTGTGTGGTATCGAAGAAGAGAGTGAATGGTAGAGCAGAAGTATTGGGCTTAAATGGAACTGATTCAAGCATGGTGAAGATGCTATTTTCCAGTTCAAGTAGGTGATACTTATTTCTTTGTAGACAGCGTGTCTCTTGTAGGCAGTGAGCCCTAATTGGCATGTGCCATTTTGTTCTTTCTATTCTTCTAACAGAGAATACAATCTTGGGTTAATCACCCCATGGTTTTTCCCTTAACCAGGTTTTCCACATCAAAATCTTGGTGTCTCATGTGTTGATATGTTTCTGCTCTTAATTTGTTGCATTGTTTTTTCATGATTGATTTATTATTAGACTGCTAATTGCAAAATGGAATTAAGTGTTTAATTGAGGGAAAGTTTTGCACAACTGATTCACCCCCCCTCTTAGTTGTGTGCCCTACGTCTAACAGGTAGATCAAATGAAGCAACAATAGGCAATGAAGAAGATGTGTTGGAAGATGGAGTTTGTGATATGATGGGAGACAATGTGACTATATTGGATGGTCCCTTTGCAACAACAGCGAGAGTGTTTGGATCTTGCTCTTTAATAGCGGATATATCAAAATCTATTGGTAGTTTAGCGCCGATGCAAGAAAGTTGCAAGAAGTAGTGATTAGGCTCAGATATAATAAGTCTCTCAACTTGATCCCACACATGGGTATCCTAAAATTCTGATGAGTCATCTTGAGATTGTTCTTCAAAAGTCTCAAAAGCTATTAGAGGTTGTACTTGTTGTGAAGATGATTCTCCAAGAATATACCCATGAGGTGTAAACATATGAGGAGGCATACCAGTTGTGAATTGAGTTGCGTCCTTAAGAGGTGTTGATCTAAGTTGTTGCATCTTAGCTTGCAATTTGGTTTCCATTTCAACTCTATATTTAGCTTCCATTTTAGCTTTATATTGGCTCCTAGTTTGAGGCATGATGTTGATGTTGAAAACTAAAGCTTAGCTTGTCAAAGTTTTGAGACCCAAAAGATGATGGTTAGCTGATTTGTTGGTTGGTTGGTTCACTTGGTTGTTGATTTGTTGTTGGCTGGTTTTGCTTTGGTTGATGTGTTGTTTTGCTTGGTTTGTTGATTTCTTGTCAGCTAGTTTCCCTAGAGAATAGCTCACACACTCAAGGGAAAAGTTGTTTGCTAAAGATTTCTATGTTGCTGATGTTTGCTAAAGCTAAAGCTGATGTTTTGATGAAGGATCAAAATGATTGATTTGATGTTTGGTTTGTTGGTTTGGGATCTCGAAAAGATGAAAAGCTCATGTATGTGCAATTGATTGGTAAGCTCAAAACAAGGAGACAAAGTCCAGGTATCTTCTAATGATCAGAGACAAGTCTAAAAGTTAATGCTAAAGCTGAGCAAGCTAGATTTGTGGCTAATTTGGCTGAGTCACCAAGATTTGCTCGTAAAAGATCCTAGGCGACAAGTGATAGCTCAAATGTGACTCAGAGAATGCTAAAGGAGACTGGTAATAGTTCAAATGCAGACTGGTTTAAGTTCTGAAATAGGTTACAGTGCTAACTAGAGGCGATCCAAATGTC
The DNA here is from genome assembly GCA_027924645.1 of Cunninghamia lanceolata. Lineage (NCBI taxonomy): Eukaryota > Viridiplantae > Streptophyta > Pinopsida > Cupressales > Cupressaceae > Cunninghamia > Cunninghamia lanceolata. The sequence continues at coordinate 3,756,792 of BSBN01001020.1, read as the reverse complement.
CAGAGGCGATAACTATTGGTTCAAAAGTGATTTACTGCTATTTGAAAGTGACTCAAGTTAATCTAAAGGTGAAAGATTGCTATTTAAAGGTGACCTAATTAAGATAAGAGGCAACTGACTGTTGTTTAGATGCAACTCTATTTATGCAAAAGGCAATTAATTGATGTTCAAACGCGATTCAGTTTAGGCAAAAAGGGAATAATTACGGTTTAAAAGTGATTCTATTATCTGTATGCAGGCAATTTAGGCTTAAAAGTGACTGTGTCTGTCAGGAAAGATGTCTGATTTGTGATTTTTGACAAGAAAATAGTAATTGCAGGCACCCACACTCACAACAATCTCAAACTTGTACAACCTATGCTAGGAAAGGATTGTATTTGTTGAATCCCTTGGCTGTGCTTATTCAAAGCGGGTAGCTTCAGGATCTTGGTAGATCGGCTCCCCTCCACGGCACTCACTTCTCACACATACCAAGATCTAGGTTTCCTTAAAGGCCTGTCTCTCACCAAACCTTAGGATTGTCCCTGCTATCTCTTCTAAGAACCACATGAATCAGGGTCGCTTCAAAGGCCCCACCTTTTGCATCAACAAATAGAGGGTTTTTGGCTACTACACAAAGTTGCTAATAAGGGCACCCGTTTGGGTGGCTATACATGTGGTAGTGCAACTCTCCACTGTGGAGTCTCCCAGTCTTTAAGGGTTACACCTTGGAGGGTTTTGGGGGAGGTTGGCTATCGATATAATGCAACAACACCCGTTGTTTGTGGCTTTCGACACAAACGCTTTTCTTATATAGCAGTTTGGAAGGACTTGGCTTTAGCCTGTTACTGCTTGGGTCATATCCCTTCTCACACTGGGAAGGCAAGCCCTCTAAAGATAATAAAAAGTTCTCATACACCCACGATCCATTTGATAGGCAAGGGGAGAGGATACTTTTGTTATTAAATTTGGGTTATAATCAATCACATGCAAGCAATCAAAAAAAGATAAATCAACCACAGAGCAAGCAATGATTCATTTTAAGCACCATGCCCAAATGTTCCTAAATTAGTGAAAAAACCACAAATCTTGGACCGATCGGATCTGTAACAGATATGTTAGTAGTTTGGCAACCTCCTTTTCTTGGAAAAATTGATAAGATGCTGCACAAATACCCAATTAGTAGCCAAGGAAACAAATTGCAAATTATACAGACTGAAAGCACATAGTTTACCAAAGGTGATTCACTGACTATCAAAAGTGATCTCTGTTTCGGTCACAGGTGAATTACTGTAGATCAAAAGTGATCTCGAAAATGGTAGATGCGAATTGTTTAGGCTCAGAAGCAATGTGAAAAAGCATAAAGCAGTTGGTTTCAGCTCATAAGTGACCTGGATCTGTAAAAGAGACAAAACACAACAAAAGCCCTAATTCTACAGAAAGCAATTCAGTTATCTAAAAGCTGTCATTGTAAGATCAAAAGAGATTAGGTTAAATGCAAAGGCAACCACTGTTAGTCTAAAAATGATGCAGAATAATCAAAAAGCAATCACTGTCCACTTATAAGCGATCTGAAAATGGCTAAAGGCGGTAGATTTTAGTGCAGAAACGACGTAGGTATGCAGATAGCGACAGTTTTTTGCTCAAAAAGCGACAAAAAACTTGCCGTAAGCGCTCAAAAAATCTGATCTTCATAAAAACAACTTCAAATAGCAAAGTTAATCAAGAATGTGGGTCCCATCAGGCGTGCCAAAATGTGATAGGTAAAAAATCAGGTTGATAAGATCAAGCATAGCCATGAAAACCTAACCCTACCATCATCAAAGAATCTAATCTAAATGAAATCAAAGAGTAATGCAATTTAAGCATAATATCACCTAGATTGTGTGATTCCTTGTTTATGATGTGGATTTCTTCTTTAACAATGAACAATTATGAAGATAAAAGCTACCATGATAGATGATAATGATAAAAGCTCAATGGATGCTATGAATGCTCAAATGCTCAATATGCTCAAGACGATAATGTAGATGCTATACGAATGCTAGATAGATTGTAGTATGGAATGAGAGGGTATTTATATAGAACTCAACCAAAATCAATCAACGGTAGAGATTCGGTGGCTATGTGAATGGCTAAGATTGAAAGATAGACATAGGTGAATGTGAAGATGACAAGTGGCGGGAAGATATGGCTCATGTGTGCTTGTGTACATAAAAAGTACTACATGTGAAAGATATTAAATAAAAGGATGTAGTACCACTTATCTTTTTAAATGAAAGAGGCACACATGTCAGCTCATAAGATAAATGATAAGATAAATTAATTAAATAAATATAATTTATTTAATTAATTGGAAAGTCAGCTTATGAAAGGAATCTTTAATTAAATAAATAAGATTTATTTAATTAAAAATAGATAGAATAAAGATATTAAATAATTGAAGATTGTTTAATTATAGTTTAGAAGAAATAGCTAATGAATTAATTAATAGAAGAAATATATGTTAGGATATTTCTCAAGTGTGTTAGACAAATGCAGATGTGTGATAATGCGATATTTGAACGTGAATGATAATGAGTCAATTTTGGGTGTCTACAATAGTCACAAGGAAACTAAACACCTCACAAATGACTTGATCTAACACTTGATAACACCCAATACCACAAAACAAGAAGGCAAAATCTGACTATCAATGGTATCCAAGGTGTTCTCTGTATTTCATATGCCCAAAAGAGTTACAAAAACATGCTCAAACTGAGTAGGATTGCAGAAAAAATCACTAACTCTAGAATGTACATGGAAAGAACTCCCTACAAAGAGTCAAATGAATGATTGTATACTCTCCAAACAGCTGCAATGTGATAAGGATGAGACATCTCCATTTTCGTGTATCTCATAAATGTGCCCAAAATATCTGCCCAAAGTCTTCCAAAATGGGTTTCTAATGTAGAAAGAGTCAAGGCATGCCATCAATAATCATAAAAGCACTTGTAAATGTCTTTAAATACCTTCAAATGATCTTTAAGGCCACTGAAAATAAGTCAAATCTGTGCAATAACTCCTCAACCTGTTTGTCAAACTCACCCTGCAGCATCATAAATGTCTGATATTTCACAATAAATGACATAAATACACATTATTTCTGCATTCATTTAACATTGACTAAGTGATTTATAATTACACCACTTAGTTAATGTGTTACATTCCACAATTATTACAAACCTATGCAGAAAATAATGGCATTTAGGACACAAATATTTAATTTCCCAATTTTGCATGATTTAGGGACAAATTAAATATTGTGAAGGAATGACAAAGTAATCGACGAGACTTACTTTATCGTTTGTGATAAATCTGCCTAATGTTGCCTCTTTACATTTTTGTTACAAATGATAAAGTAATTCATAATTCATTACTTTATCGTTCATTTACAACGTTTAATCTGTTCCTAGATTATGCAAAAATGACAAAGCAAACATCCTCATAACTCCTAGGCAAAATAAACACGACTCCATACAATTGCATATTCACTCGCATCACATGGCTATGTCGAAAACACTATATAACCCCTAGCCATTCCTACATTCACACATATCTATCATCATGATGTGAGGTCCTAAGAAATATACTATAAAGTGACCCTTATGCCTCCCTATACACATTACAATGCATTATATACAACATTTCACCCACCTTGTAACTCCCTCATGATATGCCTTAGCAAAATATACTATTCAGCTTTGTGTTTCTCATAATGCATTTGACCTTGGAAAAGAAATAAAAGGCAAAAAAAGATATGCCACAAGCCCCATGTGCAATGATCACTAGGTTTTAAAGACTTTTGTAAGTCTTTACCATGGCCTAAATAGATAAAAATGATTTTTTGCAAAACAAAATGGAATTAGGTTGAACATGAAAAAGGAAGGAAAACCTAAAAAAAATCATTTGCATTTTGCTCTTTGCTTGCTGCCATGCTCGACCTCTGCCATAAAGGGTTTGGAAGGCAATAACTCCATATTTCTGGTCGATTTTGGGTCAATCTAGTCAATTTTTCAGAGGCAAAATATAAGGTAAATGGTTTCTTTGAGTTTTTGACTCCTTTGTCAATTTTGGGCCTTTAAGGCCGTGAACTTGACTAGTTTTTGATGCCTTTTCTACTGGCTTTTGATATATCTTCTAGTTTTTTGCCTAACCATGAACTTATGTATTGCATTTGCTGTGTTTTTGGCTACCATTGGAAGGTCGCTTGAGGAAATTTATGTGGTCTGACATAACAAATGGAAGAAAAACAGAGATAATTCATTTATGACTATCAATCCTTCCGCATTTCTGATTTTTTTTACTTCATTTCACCTTTCTGGGGCCGCGATTTTGAGGGTTCTGTGTATTTTGTCTGAAAATCTACAAAAAAAACTTTACTTTCTCCTTCCATATTTGCATGCTTCTAGCTCAAAACAAGCCCCCAAATAATGACAAAACTTGTAAAATGAAATTTTTTGCATTGTACTTCTACTGTTGCATGTTTTGGTAGCAATTTCTGGGCATTTTACTTGAAATCTGTATTTGTTTGTGGTTGTAGCGAGATGGTTGAAAAAAAACTTCATTTTCTATGATTTTTGGAGGGTTCTGTGAGCATTTCAAACTTGGAAAATCTGTATTCTATCAGGGGCATGATTTGAGCATTTCTAGGCATTTTATTCTGAAATGAGTTAAAACTTTACTTTCCTCTGTATCTGCACTTTTTTCATTTTCTGAATTCTGAGGCTCAATCCAGCACTAGGCCTTGATTTGATGGAAAAAATGGTCATTTCCTGAGTGTTTCTAGATGATACAACAATACTGTAGTAAAATCTCCATTATATTTACTTGCAATTTGCTTCAACCTCTGTATTTCTAGCATATACTCTTGCTATAGTTTAGAATAATACTAGCATTTTCAAATGAAGGACATACTTTCTGCACATCTCATGAAGTTGAAAAGATCCACTAAAAACTCTGAACACTTATCTTGTCTAAGTATTTTGTCAGTAGTTTCTATATATTATTCATAGCACATCCTGATGATTTATGTACTCTGTCTGATACAAGACTATAGCTATTCATTATGGACAAAATGTATAAGATCTGGGCATTCTATTTTCTGATCATCATAATGATCACTTCTGTATATGTTCATAGCATTTCCATGATGTATTATACCATTGAATCCTGTAGGTGTTCAAAATGGACCAAAAAAATGTGTAATTTCTGAAATCCACTTCTATCTGGGTACAAATAGTCTTATTTCTATGCTCCCTTGACTGTAGCAATCATGACTTGTGTAGCATACTAGACTTACATTGATTCTCAAATGAGTCTTTAGTCACTCCTAGGTGACTATTATAATCATTCTCCTTCTTTATGGTTTGAACATCATGAACTGCTCTTTGTTCCCTAAAAATGCAAAAAATAAAGCTTCTCTTTTTTAACATTATACTGAGTTGTGGCTCTTGATGTATCAGACTCTGTAGATGCTCTTGCATTATTTCTTGGTCCATGTAAAGGTGATTGCTTTTTTTTTCTATGGTGTTCTTCTTGAAACTTTATGACTGTTCCATACCTTGTCACTTTTCTGTATTACTGCAACTCTCATGGCATTCTGTGCTATTGCATAAGTTTGCAAATCACTCATGTAGCTATAACTTTTGATGATTGGAATGTAAAATGACTAAGGCTATACAATCTAAACCCTTCCTCACCAAGCTTGAACATGTTCTGTAGCTTTCAAAATTGTGGATCTACTTTTCATTTAGCAAATCTGTAACAACATATATGTAAGCATTGGGATGTAGATGATACAACCCACTCATCCCTGCATGTCTGAAACATAACTAATGACTCCTGTACCTATGCATCTAAAACATAAACTACAGCCTGGCACTTACACTTGTATCATTTGAACTCCTTCTAGTTGTCATTACCGGTCTATGACTATCGTCTCCACTGCATTTCATAGACTCTGTTGTTCTGAATGAATGACATGGTGTTAACTATCATCTAGGTGTAGTCATGTGATTGCTATCCATAATGTTGTTATCTATAAATGATGCTCCTTATATCATAATTGCTTCATTATAGTTGGTTGTTGCTTTTGTTGTTTGTCCTTATTATTCTTCAAGGCATCCATGGTTATCCTCTAAATTCCATCTATACCTTCAAAGCTTGTAATATTCTTGAACTTACTATACTGAGGCCTCCAATGCGACTTAAACACTTCCAAGATTATGCTTACCATTTGCCTTTTAGTTTTGCTTCAACCATATCTATGGCTTCCTCCATTGTAGCTCATACTAATATGCGTGCTGGTTCTTTACTTCATGAGAACTAAGCTGAGGTTTCTTTATTTTATGAGTTTCTTCTGTTGTATATGGGAAACACTCCCCAAGAGTTCAATGTCACCATTTTGACTTAGTTTCCCACTTGAGAGTGGTAGAATTAATATATTCCTCATGTTTAACTTTGTCCCTTACAAACCAATCAAAAATTCTCCCTTCATTGAGTTCTTCAATACATCAACCTTCCTACTCTGATATAACCCTTAACAAGTTTTAAAAAATGAAATGTAAGATGGCATAGAAAACATTCATGCATGTCAAGTGCTAACGTCTCTACCAGTCCAGCTTCTTCGACTGATAGAAATGTTGGGCCTCTAACTTCATACCTCTAGATGCCCTCACACTCAGAACTGTCTCTAAACTTTTGCATTGTTTCTGTTGTTCCTATTACATTCTACTCCTTATAGTTGTAACTTATCATTTGTTTGAATTTGTATGGGTCGTGTATGCATTTAAAAAGAAGATAACTGAAGGAGATGATAAGTTCTTGCATATTTCACCTTTCTGATCATCCTCCATGATCATCTTTGTTGTTTATGAATGTCACAATAGTCCATGATAGACTGTACTCTGCTTGGCAGCAAACATATTGTCCCTGCATATACAACTGTGTCTTCAATGTCTTTACTGCCCTCTTCACAGGTGATTATCTCTACTATTTGAATGGTTCTAAGAACAAAACTTTGTTCTCTTGTAGCTCTAGATTATATATCTTTTGTGATTTCTATCTTTGCTCAGGGTCTTCTCTTATCTCATTGGCTTTCCAATACACTGTGAGATGTGTAAGTCTTAAAACACAACTTGAATGGCTCTGCAGAAGCTTAGGGAATGTGATGCCTTGTTATTGTTCTTGAAACCAGTTTTGCTACACTTTAACTCAGTTTTGTGGCTGCTCCATTTTTGAATTTGTTGCTCTTCTTTTTCTAAATTTGTTGCTCTATCTCTCTAACAGTTGTTGTTGTTCTTGAAACTAGTTTGCTACACTTTTCTCTACACTTTATGCATGTATGCTGCTATCTCCTGACAAATTTGACTATTGATGGCATCATTTGATGACTGTCTCTAGTTTTCTTAACTATTCATGCACTGCTGCTTACTGTGAGGAGACTAACCCCTTGGGCTATGCTTTTGCATTTGTATATTGCATCTGAAATGTTCTGTAAGGTCTATGAGTTGAGCTCAACCCTTGTGGGAGCCACATTTCCTCCACTCATAATGGTACTTGATGAATCAAATAGAAATATAATTACACCTGTATCTACATATGAAGCAAACCTGTTAGAAAATAAATGCATGTTTTGGATGTCTTTGATGGTTGATTGTTCTCTAGGACATCCAACGTATACATTTGTTGTTTAATGCAAATTGAGGATCAGTTTATACATGTATGGTATCTTGTTCATGATTGGTTTGGGACCATTCATTGCTTAGATCATTGCTCTAACACCATTATTTTTTCCAGATTCAAGAACCAAGGATGACATGAAGCTAGGAAGGACAAAGATGACTCGGGGCGATAGGACAACATGCCAGAACTAGAATCAATCATTCTCAGGCAATGACTGGCCTCTGACCTTAAATGCACTTTACTTTATTTACTTATTCATGTGTAGATTGTTCTTCTATTTCATTGAATAAGATAGTTAACCTCATGGCTTGCGTGAGATAATGAACATTTTACATTCAATAAAGATTATTTACTTTTTGGAAAAAGTTTTGGATAAACCCTTCCTATGTTACATGCACTTGGATAAATGTAATAAACTAATAAACATAATCTCCTGAATTATTTCATTTATGCACTTGAATGTAATGTATGAAGGAACAGATGAGATGTACCTTATAAGTTTTGAATCAAAACTCTACCTGAATGAGCCGTAGTGAAATTTAGGTAATAGTAGCTATCTTCAATTTCTCATCCAACAACAATGTTTCCTTATTTCAGAAAAAGGTGGTAACTTAAGACCCCATTTTGGTCCCTCATCTTTGTTCACTTACCCTCTCCTCACCTATTTATACTCAACTTCTCCAAGTTATTTGAGTGTGGATTTGGCCTAACTTCATCAATTTTTCCGCATTGTATATATTTGCAATATTATTTTTTTGTCTTTTCGATCTCTATGAAAATATTCATGGTATCAGAGTGGGAGGAGGAGGATTACAATTTGTAAAAATATTGTTTCATTTATTGCATAGATTTTGCTAAGTTTTATGTAGGTGTCTGTGTCCTTGTGTTTGTAGAAGGAACCTCTCATCACTCTAGAATAGTGGCTAAATAAGGCTAACCTTGCAAATGCCAAGACAACCTATCATAGTAAGCGATCCCTACCTCTATTAGGGGCTGACTGAATTGTAAAGAAGGCGCGTTGCCTCTATTAGGAGCTCAAAACCTAATGAAGAAAGGCCTGTAGCCTGGTAAAAAGGCCACGACTTGGTGAAGAAAGGCTAGTGACCTGCTCAAGAAAGAAGCACGCAACCTATTGAGTTTAATACACCCATGTTGGGGTTTGCAGCTGCCACACCCTTGCTTGGGGTTTATGCCCAACATCAAGGCATTTCCCTATCTAGGGTTTCCACCCTACATTAGGCCATGTGCTGGGAGGCACCAAGTGGAACTCCTACTCATAACTAGATGCTGGAACGTGCAGATTCAGATTGCAATTGCACCATTGGGGCTCACTGTTCCTAGATACCATTGCACCTCAAGCGTGTCACTAGCTCATCACGCCCTTGCTTTGCAGCTAGTCCTTTGCACACATTGGCTGCCTCTTTTTTTCTTACCAAAATTTTGGGCATTTTGCCCTAAATTTTGCCCCATAACTTGGGCTTTGTATTCGTGGGCTCCAATCTTTTTTTTGTTCTTTTCATTTTGCAAAACATATAAATTTATGTTTTTTAGTATTTAATATATGACAATTATTTTTAATTGTCTAAAAACATTAAGGCAATATAAAAAAAATTAGGGGGGTAATTTAAACTTTGGAGAAATTTAGAGGTCCCTTTTCAAATGTTAGTGTTAAAATACATTTTTTTATAAATAGACTAACTATGGGGGCATGATTTGATGGAAGTGGATTGTCATTGATGTCAAAAAGGAGTTGAGTTGATGCATATCAGTAGGAGAAGATGAGAAGGTTTATGGTTTATGTTGTTCATGAATATCATAGGCACAATGCTTTAAGATGTGGATAGTGTCTTCATGTTCATTAATGTCAAAGGTTGAGGTGATGTTGATTGGATCATATTATTACTCTACTCTTTTCATTTATATTGGTGGAAGTTGATCATTAGATGTTGTTCAATGTTGTTTACGAAGACCTCAAAGAAGATCTCAGTTGGTATTGGTTTGGTTAATCTCTTATGCTCTACTTAGAAGGACCTTAGTTGATTAAGGCAATGTTTGGTATTATGATACCTTGACTTAATGATGCTTAAACATAGTAATGATGTTCATACTTCATGCCAGATTTTGATGACTAGATTACTCATGCAATACAACGAAATTAGTGTTTATGCAAAGAAGTTAGTGTTTTCAGATGATGTCTTCAGATGAAATACATGTCTTGACAATGGTAAAGTGGCTTGAGATTGTTTGGATTAATGTTGAAAGATCCATGTTTCAAGAGTTGCCACATTGTTGATAAAGTTCAAAGGAAGGAGAATGTTACTATATTGAGTTGCTTTCTTATGTGATCTTCAAGTATCTTGTGTCTTCTTGATTCAATCCTTTCATGTCTATTTGAGTCTATTCATCTCAGGACCTTGAGTTTGATCATTTCATTCTTATGATCAGAAGGAGTTGATGTTTTGTCTCATAGCAGATTTGATGCCTAATTTTTCTTATGTCCAAAAAAATCTAAAGGTCACTGTAGATTAAATCCTACATTCTAACTTCCTTAAGTGCCTTCTAAAATACCTAATTCAAACTTCTCTACCTAGCTATGACATTTACACTTTTTGTTTTAATGTGAAGTTGACTTGCTATAGCAAGTCGGGTCACTTAAAGTGACTTAATAAAGGGTATAACCACCGTCAGGCAACTAGCCCCTCCTCCCTCTTCTACCACCTATCCTGATCTCCACATAAGCACATGAACACTAAAAGTAAATCAAAGGCTATTATTTAAAACTCGATGGGTGCGAAATGGAAGATCAATGGTCTCCATTTAAATTATCTCTCATTTCTCTAAGTTTTCATTTTGATGTGCTTGAGAGTGTCAAAAGCTTTGAAACTACAGTTTTGTTTTTTGTAAGGCTATTTTTAGTCTTTTAAAAGGAGATTTTAAAGATCTTAAGGAAGATTTATTTGAGTTTTTTAAGGAGATTTTTATGAAAGGCTTTTTTTCTAATTTTAAAACACAAAGTGGGACCTCTCTCTCTCTCTCGTGCAATAAAGATAAAAAGGAAAGATTTGTTTGGAAGGAATATGTAGAGGATTTTAGAAGGAATTTAAAGAAAATAATTTTTTTTAATACAGAATGGAGATTTTATTTTTGGTGATTATGAACTTCATGAACAGAGAGATATTATTTTCAGGGGCAGATTGATTAAATCAATTGAAGATTTAATTTAATGGACATCATTTATGGTTTTTTATTTTGGAGAAGATGAATAGATTGATGAGGTTGGAAAAAGTATATGTAGATAATAGAATATCAAGGATCATTTAATTTTTTATTGCAGGTGAAATTATGCAGATTTGAAGATATAATTTCTTGAATAAGATAAATGCAGAGAGGAAAATGAAGAGTTTTTGTAGAAAAAGGAATATGATTTTTATTTTTTTGCAGGTGAATAGATTTTTTTTCAAGATGAATATGCAGAGGAGAAGAATATCAAAAGGGTCATTCTTTTTAATAACATTGCAGATTCCTCATGAATGGAAATGGTCATACAAAGAAGAGAAATGATTTTTTTTAGGTGTATTGAAAGGGGAAAGAAGAGGAATATGAAAGGTTTCTTCATCTCATATATAATGGCATTGCAGGTTCAGTGTGTCACAAATTTTATGTATGGAACAATATGAGGTGATGAAGACATTTTTGTGAAGATTCTTTTGAAGAGAAAATACAGAATCATGATTTAAGAGATGTATGAGATCATGTTTTTGCAGGAATGAATCAAACACAGGATGAAGACAATATGCAACAAACTTATAGATTGAACCATGTCAAGTATGAATGAGGTAAATTGATTGTGCAGAGACAATCTAAATTAGGTGAATTGATTGTGCAAAGATAATATTGATTATACAGAGATAATGAGACTAATATGTTGATTGAATTGAATATGATTGCAAAGGGATATACAAATTCAGGGGTTTGTATAGGAAACAAAGAAGCCTTCTGTATTATTTGTATTGTGTTGAAAATAGCTATTTGTTGCCAGTGAGGCTTGTATGGTCAGTGAGACCTCTTTGTAGCCAATGAGGCTTGTATGGTCAATGAGACCTTTTCTGTAATCAGTGAGATTTTAATTAAGCTAGTGAAGCATTTCAAAGTGATTTTTCTTCCCCTTGAGGGTTTTCCACTCATCAAATCAGGTGTAATGGTTCTTGTTTGTCTTCATGTTTTCATGTGACCTAATGATTTGTTCTTAAGGTCTTGATTCATACTTTTCATTATCATACTTGTGCATATGTGTTTAATAGATCATTGATGTCTTCCTCTCTCTATCTTGTAAGTTAAAAGGTTAAAAAAGATGAAAAGTTTACACAACACTAATTCACCCCCCATCTTAGTGTTGTCTTGTACTCCAACAAGTGGTATCAGAGTGAGGTTCTGTTTTTGAAGTCTAATAGGCTCGGGTAGGTCCCAATAGTGGAGTACCATGGGAAAATGTAGAAGAAATAAGAGCATGAGAAATGTCAAGTCACATACTAGTCAAAAGGTACCATCTTTACCAAATTTAAATGTTGATATACAATCAGTTGATAGAAATGTTTCACAAGTTGAGTCAAATATTAAATTAGAAGAAGAGTTTTTAGGAGTTCCTTTCTTTGATGGTTCAAACTTTTCTATTTGTTGTATTAAAATGCAAGCCTATCTATCCTCTTTAGGGTATGGTGTATGGATGTCTATTGAGAATGGATATTTTATTTCCTCTCAATCACCTAATGCTACAAATATCAAAGAGGCTTATGAATGCAATCATATAGCAAAGAAGGCCATTTTGTCTGGTTTATCTAATGAAGTCTCTTCTAAAGTTATGCATTGTGAAACAACTCAGGATGTGTGGAAGGAATTGATAAGAATCTATCAAGGTGATGTACTTGAAGGAGAGGACAACTTGTTATCTGACAAGAGTGACGATGATGGAAGTCATTCACATGAAGGGGATAAAGTACAAATTGATTCAGAAGAAGAAGATCACATTATGAGTGATTATAATAAGAATAGGATTGTGAGATTGACATAGAAGGAGAAACTCATATGTGCTCTGAGTAAGATCAAGAAATATAAAAAGGATAATCACAGATTAGAGTTGCAGCTACAACAGGAAAAAGAATTCAAAGACAAAGTAATTTTAGATTTTGAAAGAGTATCTTCTGATCTTGAAGAGGCAAGATTTCATATTGTGAATTTAAGGACACAGATTAATGAATCAAACAAATTGATTATCAGCCTAAAGGTTGAGATTGAAGAGGCTAAGATAATAACTAATGTTACTAAGTCTGAATGTGAAATCAAATCTATTGAATGCCTAAAACTAGAGGCTGAAATTGTCAACTTGAGAAAAGATATTGAAAATCTCAAGACTATGTCAAAGAGAAGTAAGGAATTTGAAGAAAGCACCACCAAGTTATATGAGACGTTTGGTAAACAAAAACAACATAGGGACACTACTAGACTTGGTTATGAAAAGGGACAGTCTTCTAAAGTTAGAGAAACTCCAATAAAGAAGATAGATTTGGACTATTATGTTGCTACTCCTTAAGGCAAAAAGAAGATGGAAGGTGAAATGAAAACCAAAGATGAGTTTGTAAAAATGTACAATCAAAGAAGTAATTTTAGAAGAACTACTCCAATAAGACAAGCATATATGTACAGGTATAATTGTTCATTTTAAATTCATTATTGTTATACCTGTAATCATTTTGGACACAAAACAATTAATTGTAGAAGAAGTCAATACTTCAAAAAGCAATGCTAATTTTGTGTGTTTCAAGTGTAACTCTCTTGGTCACAAAGCACATAGTTGCAGAAATGTATCATCTGGTTTGAAAGGTTGGAAAAAGAAAAAGGTTGAAAAGATTTGGAAGAAGAAACCTAAATAGAAGAAAGAACCTGTGAAAGTTTGGAAGCAGAAACAAAGTCAAGAGAAGATAGATCCTAAACTTTTGCATCTTGCACAAGTCACATCATCAGTTGCATAACATATTGCATGAAGTTAGGGGGAGTTGTTCATATCCTATCAATTATCCCCAAGAAGTTTTAGGAAGAGATCATTTGATTCTTGACAATATGGTGATCTTGTCTTAATTATCATACTATTAGATTCTTACCTAATAATGTTTACTAAGTTGCTTCTCATATCAGTCTTATGAAAAGAAGTTCATGTAGTTCATGATGATGTTAATAACTATGTTGATCAGTGGTTCATGTTGTCATAGCAAAGATTTGTTCAATTCAAGTTAAGGTGTACTCAAGGAGCTCTCATCAGATATTAGCATATGTTGGCTAAGGAGGTTACAAATGGAAGAAGTCAATTCATAGCACATGTCTCTGCATTTGGTTTTGCAAAGGTATTGATAATGGTTTTGTATATATCAGATTTGACATTGTGTTGCAAAAAGTGTCATGTGCAGGAACAGGAGGATGGTCTTCATTCTTTCTCATACCAAGAAGTGTGTACAGGAGTAGATTGGTTGCAGTCACAAGTGATGTTATCAGGACTTGGTATTTGATAGTAGAGATATGTTAGTCTTCATCTTATCAAAAGAAGTGATTAGAGGAATTCAATGATGTCAGTTTTCATAGTAGATTGTCATTTATGTCAAAAAGGAGTTGAGTTGATGCATATCATCGGGAGAAGATGAGAAGGTTTATGGTTTATGTTCATGAATATCATAGGCACAATGCTTCAAGATGTGGACAGATGTGGACAGTGTCTTCATATTCATTAATGTCAAAGGTTGAGGTGATGTTGATTGGATCTTATTATTACTCTATTCTTTGTGTTCATATTGGTGGAAGTTGATCATTAGATGTTGTTGTTTAATGTTGTTCAGGAAGACCTCAAAGCAGATCTCAGTTGGTATTGGTTTGGTTCATATCTCTTATGCTCTTCTTAGAAGAACCTCAGTTGATTAAGGCAATGTTTGGTATTTTGATGCCTTGACTTAATGATGCTTAAACATGGTAATGATGTTCATGTTGTTTGTCATGCTTCATCAGTCCACATGCTTCATACTTCATGCTAGAGGTTGATGACTAGATTACTCATGCAATACAAAGAAATTAGTGTTTATGCAAAGAAGTTAATGTTTTCAGATGATGTCTTTAGATGAAATACATGTCTTGACAATGGTAAAGTGGCTTGAGGTTGTTTGGATTAATGTTGAAAGATCCATGTTTCAAGAGTTGCCACATTGTTGATAAAGTTCAAAGGAAGGAGAATGTTACTATATTGAGTTGCTTTCTTATGTGATCTTCAAGTATCTTGTATCTTCTTGATTCAATCCTTTCATGTCCATTTGAGTCTATTCATCTCAGGACATTGAGTTTGATCATTTCATTCTTATGATCAAAAGGAGTTGATGTTTTGTCTCATAGAAGATTTGATGCCTAATTTTTCTTATGTCCATAAAAATCTAAAGGTCACTGTAGATTAAATCCTGCATTCTAACTCCCTTAAGTGCCTTTGAAAAGACCTAATTCAAACTTCTCTGCCCGGCTATGACAGTTACACTTTTTGTTTTAATGTGAAGTTGACTTGCTATAGCAAGTCAGGTCACTTAAAGTGACTTAATAAAGGGTATAACCACTGTTGGGCAACTAGCCCCTCCTCCCTCTTCTACTGCCTGTCTCGGTCTCCACATAAGCACATGGGCGCTAAAAGTAAATCAAAGGCTATTATTTAAAACTCGATGGGCATAAAATGGAAGATCAATGGTCTCCATTTAAATTATCTCTCATTTCTCTAAGTTTTCATTTTGTTGTGCTCGAGAGTGTCAAAAGCTTTGAAACTGTAGTTTTGTTTTTTGTAAGGCTATTTTTAGTCTTTTAAAAGGAGATTTTAAGAGATCTTAAGGCAGATTTATTTGAGTTTTTTAAGGAGATTTTTATGAATTTTCTTTTTCTAATTTTAAAACACAAAGTGGGGCCTCTCTCTCTCTCATGCAATAAAGATAAAAAGGAAAGATTTGTTTTGGAAGGAATATGAAGAGGATTTTAGAAGGAATTGAAAGAAAAGATTTTTTTTAATGTATAATGGAGTTTTATTTTTGGTGATTATGAACTTCATGAACATAGAGATATTATTTTCAGGGGCAGATTGATTAAATCAATTGAAGATTTTATTTAATGGATATCATTTATGGTTTTTTATTTTGGAGAAGATGAACAGATTGATGAGGTTGGAAAATGTATATGCATAGAAGAGAATATCAAGGATCATTTAATTTTTTATTATAGGTGAAATTATGCAGATTTGAAGATATAATTACTTGAATAAGTGAAGATAAATGCATAGAGGAAAATGAAGAGTTTTTGTAGAAAAAGGAATATGATTTTTATTTTTTTGCAAGTGAATAGATTTTTTTTCAAGATGAATATGCAGAGGATAAGAATATCAAAAGGGTCATTCTTTTTAATAACATTGTAGATTCTTCATGAATGGAAATGGTCATACAGAGAAGAGAAATGATTTTTTTAGGTGTATTGAAAGGGGAATGAAGAGGAATATGAAAGGTTTCTTCATCTCATATATAATGACATTGCAGGTTCAGTGTGTCATGAACTTTATGTATGGACCAATATGCAGTGATGACATTTTTGTGAATATTCTTTTGAAGAGAAAATACAGAATCATGATTTAAGAGGTGTATGAGACCATGTTTTTGTAGGAATGAATCAAACATGGGATGAAGACAATATGCAACAAACTTACAGATCGAACCATGTTAAGTATGAATGAGGTAAATTGATTGTGTAGAGATAATCTGAATCAGGTGAATTGATTGTGCAGAGATAATATTGATTATGCAGAGATAATGAGACTAATATGCTGATTGAATTGAATATTATTGCAAAGGGATATGCAAATTCAGGGCTCTATATTGGAAATAGAGAAACCCTCTGTATTATTTGTATTGTGTCCAAAATAATTGTGTGTTGCCAGTGAGGCTTGTATGGTCAGTGAGACCTCTTTGTAGCTAGTGAGGTTTGTATGGTCAGTGAGACATGTTTGTAATCAGTGAGATTTTGATTAAGCTAGTGAAGCATTTAAGAGTGGTTTTTCTTCCCCTTGAGGGTTTTCCACTCATCAAATCAGGTGTAATGGTTCTTGTTTGTCTTCATGTTTTCATGTGACCTAATGATTTGTTCTTAAGGTCCTGATTCATACTTTTGATTATCATACTTGTGCATATGTGTTTAAAAGATCATTGATGTCTTCCTCTCTCATTGTCTTGTAAGTTAAAAGGTGAAAAAAGATGAAAAGTTTACACAACACTGATTCACCCCCCTTCTAAGTGTTGTCTTGAACTCCAACATGATTTTAATCGACCTGCTTAGATCTATAGAACTAGCTAATAAAGTTCCAACCTTTGGAAGGGGGGTATTTAACTCTTGTATTTTTTCCTGTCGGAGATGAAGGGTTTAACCACACCTAATCTTATAAGGTGCCGCTTTCATGTATTATTCTGGGGGAATTTTACAAGCATTTTTTAATCATTGAACTAACATAATGTTCAAAAGGAGGTAATTTATCTAATTCAACTAATGGGTTTAATGAGTCATCCATCTGTCATTACCTTGAAAAATGGAAACTACAAGTCCTAGTGTAATGGTATCTTAGCACACTGCCAATGGATTCACCTAGTCACATCTGTATGGATGTATTCCTTCAACCAAGTACATATTGGCATAATATTGTATGGGAAAACAAGAATAATCATGTCTTAGGATTAATTGGTTTAAGTGTTATGAACCACACTCATTGGGTTACTCTATCACACATCAACTGCCCTAGAGCTCTTTGGACCAAACTATGGCAAATGTATGGAGACCCCAATGAACCTCCATCCCTAGATGATCCCACTATAGACATACTTCTTTCTCATGATGATGTTGATGATCCTTTGTATGACGATGATATTGAAGAGGAACTTGCATATTGGGAAAGTCTTGACTTTACTGATGTCACATAGACATACCTACTTGCATCTCCTCTCTCTACACCTCATGCATTAGTAGATATTCTACCACCTCCTACTGTTGCTTCATCATATTCCAATGTCATTTCTTCAAAAGGTTCCGGTGCTTCTTTGCAACAGGATATTAGTCTTCCTAGGATTGCTAATTGGGACATATTTCTACCTAACATTACTTGTTTGTTTGTAAAATCCTACATTGTTGACATGGAAGCACACATTGTGGACATCAATCTTCTCTTCGATGACAGTTTTGATGAAGTTGCATCCCCATTATCCTCTTCGAATATTCATGCTCTACATCAGTCTACAAATGGTTCTGGATCGTCATCATCCTCATCTATTGGGCATGCATCTGATTTGATTATGGCATCCTTTAGTATTGACATGAGGACACCTGAGCACTCTTCGAAGACATCAACATGGGCATCATCATCTTTGGATCAACTTTAGCATGATTTAAGATCATACATACATCTTCTCACATGAGAAGATATCTTGCATCTTCAGGTGATCTCATTTCTTCCTAATGAAAGGAATATTGTTCAGCATTCTTGGATCTACATTTGCATCCTTTGTCGACTATCCAGCCTTACTGTAGTACCTCTATAATTTTTTCATGCATATTTTGTCTCTTTTGGAGGGTAGTTTTTTCCAACAGGGTTTCCTACCTTTCTCCACTTCATGAAAGATTACTTTGTAAATGGGTACCTCACTAGGCCTAGTAGCCGGGACCCATCCTTCTTGTACCCACCTAAGTTATGCTTAAGGGGGGGTGTTAGTCTATATATTTCATACACTTAGGCTTAAGCCTACTTAGGTGTGCCTTTATACAATTTTGACACACGTCTCATTGAGGTGTCAAGGTTGTTATGTGGTTAGGAGAGGTGTCGCCAAGTTGCTCACTAACTAGCCACTCACACTAGTTTTTAGGGAAGCAACTCGCCACCACTCATAATTGAGGAGTAATTTCCTCAACTAACAACTTCCTCTCCTTACCTATTTGTACTCAACTTCTCCAAGTTATTTGAGTGTGGATTTGACCTAACTTCATCAATTTTTTTGTGTTGTATCTATTTGCAGTATTGTTTTTTTGTCTTCTCGATCTTTGTGGAAATCTTCATATAAATTTTACCATTACACTAATACATCTAAATTACTTTCCAAATTACTTAAAGTGATATCCCACCAACTCTCCGTCTAAAATCTGATCAGCCAGCTTGGAAAATGATAGAACTAGAAAAGTCACCCAAGTGGTAGTAAGTAGGCTCACGATGGTGATGTTGCTAGTCCTATATATTAAACATTAAGCCAACAGAATAATCAATCTCTATATGAATTGGAAATATAAACGGGTACTCATTTTCTCATCAGCAGGTTTGACAATCTGCAAAAAGACACTTGTGTTTCAATACTTTGTGTCAAATCAAACATTATAGTGAAAGCAAAATCAACGGAAATGTCTCCAAATACTTCAAAGAGTATGTGATATTTGATGCATTCAAGAAAGAACTTAAAGCTTCTCGGAAATGTTTCACGTTCCGTAGTCTTTACATTTGAGGAAAGCACGAGGAAGTTACAAGAACATACCAGATGGCAAAAATCAAAGAAAACTACAGTAGTTGAGCGGGTCTATCGTTCTGTATTTAATATAGGTTTGCCATTACATCAAAATCTACAAGTGTTAGTGAACTTCCTAAATCCACACCTTCACGTAGATTCAAAGTGGTAGTTAGTCCACTAGATCAAAATTCCAACGTGTGGCGATTAGTCCAACACCACCCTCCAATACAACTCAAATAAATTGAACCTGGATTAAGACTCCCATAACATTTATAGATTTGTACCTAAACTCCCACTAAAGATTATTAATTTGGGTTATACTGGGAATCTCTTTTACAATGAGCAATTAATAACTTTTGTTGGGATGAAGACATTTGGATTTTTTTAAGCTGATGGGTATAGGGAGCACAAAACGTTGAGTTCATTGGAGTTTTTGTTTTATTATAATGATTATTTGTTCTGTCAAATTCAGGAACTTAAACCCATTCTTTGAACTCAAACCTTATCTATAAAAAAAATATGGATACAATTCAATAATAATCAATATCAACGTGATCATGACGACATGGATAATTTTCAAATTTCTGTCTATTTCGTGTGAGCCGTGCCGTGCACTTTTTCTCATTGAAAATGGCTATCTCTCATTTAACTTCAAAGAGAGAGTTGTTAAATACGTTCATGGAATTCTTCCCCAAATTCTTTAAAGCAATACAATCTTTTGAAGGCCTTAACACATTCCACAGTTCTATGTTTAGGAGAATGTGTGATTTGACAGGGAAAGAATTGGTGTTAAATTAAAAGTATTCTGCATATTGTCAAAGCTATAGAAGAAAAAGTTACAATTGCAGAGACTTTCGAGTTTTTTATTCAGTGATTGTTCTTTGGGTTTAATGTTTCGGCCAGTCTACAAGCATTTGAATGGTCAACTTTTTTATTTATTTTTATCATATTTACCATGACCTATTGTATTATGACATTCTAGAATCTAGACTATAGACACCATACGCTCAACAACTCCTCCAGAATTTTTAATAATCTCCTAACGTGTATAGTTCTAACTTCTAGAAACTATTTGAGAAGCCTGGTCTAAATTATAGAAAATACTCAAAAACTGTAGTACTAGTCAAGAACTAATTCTGCATGTGTTTTATATCAAGCTGCTTCCATCAATAGTTTGTGTTGGAAAATATAACAGACCTAGTTTATAACAGTGAAATTACTTTCACATCTTAGATAATAAATCTGTTGTTTAATGATTTCTAAATGAAAGTTATAATTCAATATTATAAAATAATATAACATTCTAGTTGCACTTTCATAATTTTTTAAAAATAAAATATGTTTATAAGTAGTTTAGTAAACTTTTAGATAACTAAATATATAATTTAGGAGTTTGACTTTTATAAGGTCTAGTATTTTATCAACCCAGGTAGTTTTTTTTCAAGGAAATGTAAGCATGTCAGGTATACAGCCTTAGAACATGACGCAGGTGGGGAATTGTCACACATTGGCAATTTACAAAGCCAAATCCTATAAACATTTCTAATTTTGATTGCCAAATTGTGATTTAATAGGAGAGATGTACTTTGGAATTTCAATTGTGGATTTGTACAGAATGAATAAAATTTTATATGAGTTTTAAACTTATGGAATTTTATCATTTTTTGTTTGACAAATGTTTTTGACTGGAGCTATGAACGGGTTACATGAAACAACAAAATACATGTGCAATACACCATTCAGAGATTACGTGTCCTTGAGAGATTTGAACCTTAGTCTCCATCACAATAAGCACACCCCACACTTAAGGAATTCTATCTTTAGTGGGTTATCTTTGAAGGAATTTAAAAAAATTCAAATCAAATTCTAAATTCCAGGTCTGACTTTTTCTCTAGATGTTTCTGAAGCAGATTGGACTTTTGGGTCCCCCAAAATGAAGTTGTAGATGTAAATAAAGTGTACTTTCAATACTATTAAAAGCATCAGATACTAATTGGGTGTGAAGGTCGAAATGTTAGGTATGATTAGGAATTAATTTGATTACACATGGAGGAGGAGGAGGAGGAAATTGTAAATTGGTGATGCAATTGTAGAATCCTTTAGGATTTCACCATTCTGATTTAGGCTGTTTCCTTCTTTTTCCATTCATAGGTTCTCTCTCTTCTGGGTACAAAAACTGAGGATAGAAGCTGGAGGACTTGGGTGTTTTGTTAAAACTGGAATTTGATGCTCAGGCTGAACCAAAGCAATAAATAAATCGGGAAAGAAAAAAAAGGAGATATGGGGAGTTCTGAAAGAAGAGAAGTAAGACGATACATACGCTCCAAGGTGCCTCGCCTACGCTGGTCTCCTCATCTCCATCACGGCTTTGTGAAGGCAGTACATCATCTGGGAGGGCGAGATAGTAAGTCTTCTATGTTATATTTATCAGTTATAGATTTACCTTTTCGTTTTGGGCTTTTAGGTTACTAGTTTCACAGAAACTTTGTTATATCTGATGTTTTCTGAGTTGAGAAATAAGAATATGATTCCATATTTTACAGATGCAACTCCAAAGCTGGTCCTTGAGCTGATGAATGTTAAAGGACTTACAATCTCCCAAATTAAAAGCCATCTTCAGGTTTATTTGTTAGCATTTATTGAACATTTACTTTCTTTATTTCTTAAAGTTGTGTACAGGTTAGATCTCTTTTTAATTGAAAAAGGAAAAACTCAGTCTAATTTTGGTCTTGTCAAATTTGATCCAGATGTACCGATCTAACAAGAAGGAGAATGAAACTGAAAACCATGGTAATCAATTACTTTTTTTTCTGTGCTAAATTGGAGGGTATAAAGGTTCATTCGGTATTAAATTAATCAGTCAGGATAGGAGTACTAAAATCCTTTTTGGGTGTTAATATACAGTAGAATGTGAGCCCAAAAGCCCTCTACAGCAGCAGATTCTGAGTTCCCAAGAGCTTTCTTCCACAGACAAGGCTGACACTCAACTTTCACTTAAAAGGTAAACATTAATCATTAGGCTTGTGTTTTTTTAAGTTTTATCAGGTTTTTAAAGTAAAGTTGTGCATCTTTGTATATAAGGAATTACTAGAATCTGAATCCCTTATTTGGAACACAAGCCTTTATATTATGAACTCTTATTGTTTGACATAAAAAAATTCACCAAATTTTTTTGGGTTTCCTTATTACAGGTTATGGAATGAAGAATCCTTTACCATGGTGGATGGATCACATTCAAAAAGTCTACCAGAAATTTCTTCAGAACGCTCGGATATGAGCAGAAGCTATGGAAATCACATACAAGGTGAAAATTCCATAGATAGTTCAGTTCTGAGCCAATGTGATATTCCTCTACAGAAATCTTATGCAGAAAATGGCATTAATGAACTTATTAAAGATGCATGGTACAAGAGGAAGAAACTTTCCATGTTTTCAGATGATATAGCCAGAGAAGAATTTTATGCAACTACAATTTCTAGCTCAGACGGTACATCCCAGACAAGATTTAAGGTGAGGCTCTGAAAAATCATTTCTATTTGGCACCTAAAAAAATCCAATACTTGTGCTTCCAAAGTCATCATATGAACAGAATCCAAGTCTGCTGACAAGTACTTAATTTTTTTTTTGTTTTTTCACAGGCCAATGAGGTTGAGCGTCTTGTTGGTTTATTCTTATCAAATCAACAATGTCAACAGACATACATGCAGCAGCCATTAATTTCAACAGCCCCTTGTGAGTTACAATTGATTCAAAGACTAAGTCAAGAAACTGGAAAATCAGCAGTTTGGAAAGAGAACGATAAGCAATGTGAGATGATGGATGGCAATCCATCTCTAAGCATTAATTCCAAGAAAATCACAACCACTCCTACGGATATCAATTGCCTGTCAACATTTCATACTTACTTTCCACCTGAAAGTACTATTAAACTAGATCTTACCATGTCTATTTGAACGGGTCCCTTGCACACATAATACAGTTTTCTTTTATTGAAACTAATAGTATTGATTAGTATGATTCTGGCTGAAAAGATCGTGTCTATATATTTTGTTAATGTTTGTGCCGATTATTATTGAGGATTTCATTGTAGATTTCTAACATTGAAGCGATACTTCTTTTTATTGGAAACCCTTCATAACTATATACTAATTAAAAATATATTAAGTATATATGAAAGTTTATAAAAAAATAACAACTCAGTAAATATTATAAAAAAGTTTAGAAATTAGAAGTCATCATCATATTAAACACACACTTGTGGGGGTGCTTTGTGGTTAGGAGATGATCAAATGGTCGGCTGGTGGCTCTACTGGCTCCTTCAAGGATATTGTGCTGGTGAGTTTACTCAAAGGAATTCATTTCCCATTGTAAAAGGGTTCAGGCCCTTCCAAAAACCCCCCTTTCACCCTTAATAAAAAAATCATCATCACATTAAACACACACAATTGTGGGGGGGTGCTTTGTGGTCAAGATATGATCAAATGGTGGGCCGATGGCTCTACAGGCTCCTTCAAGGATGCTATGCTGGTGGATTTACACTCAAGGAATTTATTTCCCATTCACCCTCTCCTCCATCTTTGTTGTCTTCGACAATTGGGGCTAGGGAGACTAGCCAATCCTCTTTCTCGCCAACTTCTCTGGGGTCAAAGTTTGTATGCAATGCTGGACCTTCTACTACAAAGGTCGACATTGTCTTGGAGAAGGGAAAAGAGTGGGTGTTGTAGGTCTCTAATGCCATTGTTGACCATTCCACCTTTAGACTAAGGCATGCTCTCATTGGTAATTTTTTTGTGACTAGGCCAAATGCTGACTCTTTCAAATCTTGGGCTAAGTGTAAATGGAAGGTTCATGGTTCTGTGAAGATATCAATGTTTCTGAAAGTCTTCTTTCTAATTTATTTTTTCTCTCCATGAAGACTGTGTTTAGACCCTTGTTGGTGGCTTGTGGTTTCTTAGCAGTTCTAGTCTTGATCTCAACAGTTGGACTTCTAGCTTTGATCTTGAAAAGGCAAGTATCAAAAGTGCTACAATTTGGGTTAGACTTCCTAGCCTTCCATTAGAATGTTGGGAGGAGGAAGTTTGGTCTAGTATGGCTGGCTCTTTCAGTGAGCTTATTGTGGTTGACTAGATGACCAAATCTAGAAAATGCTTATTATTTGTAAGGTTTTTTGTTATTGTTGATATCAATAAAATGCTCCCCTCATTGGTTACCCTATCCTTTAAGTTGGGCATTTGGGTGCAAAAAAACACATATGAGGCCTCTTTAGTGTTTTGTCACCACTGCCACATACCAGGCCATGCTTTGAATCAATGCAAAACCTATGGAGGTCAACAAAGATACATGAAGAAAAAGGTTCAGAAGGAACCTTCTATCCCTCAAGTAGTAGAAGAATCTCCTATAGGTTGTATCAGAGAGGTGGGTGCACCTCTTGCAAACAAGACTAATCTAGTTGGAGCCTTTCTTGCCTTAGAGTGCGGATCTCTTCTTGAGGAGTGCCATTCAAAGGAGATTCTCACAAGGAGAAGGAATCTATTAGGTATGATCTAGTTAACGATTCTCAATTTGTCAATACTCTTGGGTCTTGACACTCACCCTCATTGAATAAGGAAAATAGGATGATGGTTCAAGTCAAGAAGCATAATGAGATGTCCACTAGTAATGAGGTGAAAGGTAAGGTTCAGAGTTCCCTAAAAAAATTAGCTTTATGCCACCTTGACTTGTTTTGGTTTAAGCCATTCTACTCTATTTGTTTCATCTTTACCCTTTCTATTTGGGGGTTGTTGGTTTGTGTTAGGAAATTTTATAGGTTGATCAAATCAATTCCACATAACCCAAAAGGAGATAATGATGCACACAAGCTTACAAAATTACCATAATGAAGAGATCAAATAGAAAAGTGGTGCAGGAGCACCTTGAGACACTGAGGATCCCTACTCTATTTTGTCTAAGTTGTCTTTTTGACGTTTGTAAGGCCTTAGCGCCATATTGAATCATAGTTGGGCGAAGTAGTGGTATAAACTGAGTCTGTACACGTGTCATTAGATATTGTAACTGATTTGAATGCAACCGAATGGCAGAGGTGGTTGTAGGGCAGTTCGCCTTCCATCTTATGTAATTGCTGATATGGGATTCTATATAGTAGGGTTGTGTTCGTTAATAGAGAGAGGAAAAGAATGAACAAACACAGAGAGAGGGAGAATTGATTTGTATGTATATTTTTTGAGAAGAAGTAATAAAAAGTTCTGTTTGGTCTAATTACAGGAATGTAGATCGGAAGCATTCCACTGGTTGAGATTTCTTTGAAATTAGTGGAATGACTTCCTTAGGAGTAGATTATTTTCTATTCTATTGAGTTTTTGTTGTTTCTGTGTGAGTTGTTCGATTGCAAAGTTGCAAAGGTTGTCATCAACGCAAGATCTATATCATTTCACCGAATGTATATTGTGAATGCATATCGCAAATATATGTTGAGAATGTATATCACAAATGTACATTGCGAATGCATATCGCAAATGTATGATGATAATGTATATTGTGAATGTATCTTTCGTTGGATACAAAAGGTGGCCAACCGTAATGATGAAAAGAATGTATGTTGAGATTGTATCCTTCGTCGGATACAAAAGGTGACCGGTCATAATGGGTAAGGATACTTTGGTCTACCAGTGATAGCAAGTCAAGCAAAGCATATACAGGAATGTGTATCGGTATTTCAGGAGGATAAACAAAGTGCTTGCTGATGGTCTAATTCACACCGAAGACAAAGCATTGTGTTGAGCTATCGGGGAGAGATGTGAGATCGGTGGGAGAGTTTTCGAGTATGTTGATTGGTATCAGAGCCAATATTTGAATTGAAGTGGTGTATGTCAGACACGGAGATAGAAACTAAGGCTAGCACAATGCCTCCCAAGTCTATGAGGAAAGAAGCCATCAAGAAGATGGTAGAGGAGATGGTTGAAGCAAGGTTGAAAGAAGAGAGGCCCAAGGGTAAGAGCAAAGAGGATGGAAGTGCTTCCACTATGCACTCTGCATCACTGATAGTATTCAGTCTCGCTGATAGTGAAGAATGTATGTGGTTCGGTATTGTTTGGACCTTGAGGAGGATTTTGAAAGCCGATTAAACATTAATCTCTTTGTATTGTGGGTTTGATGGGTATTCACCCATGTTTTTAAGTGCTTCCACTATGCACTCTGTATCAAAAAGCCACAAGATAACACAAGATATATCTTGGGAAAACCCTTAAGAGGGAAAAACCCAGCCTCCAAAAGCATCCACACTCAATATATTATTCAACAATGAAAACATTACAATACACTTACAGAGTCTCATGAATACTCTTGAAACATTAACGTCCTTCAATGCATCCTCCATGTGTCCAAGCATGAATCCACACATCCACGCCATGCTTCACAAATGCACTCACAAGAGAAACTCAATACAATGATAGCCCACTCAACCAACCAATCCAAACTACTAACCATGTGCTTGCATTTATAGAATCAAACTCACACAAATACAAGATGTAGTATAGGGAAAACCATGTGTCTCAAATCCATGGGGACACAAAACCATTGACCCCTCATTTCATTATTGCAACTAAGTTTTCATTTTATGCTCCGATTAATTAATTAATTATTCTATGTCTCCCACACAGAATAACTAACCCAATGTTACATACAACTTTTACAAGTGGCCCCAAATAAATATTTAATGTGGCTAAACACATCAATTAAGATGCACCACAAATAAATATTTATTTTACATAATTAAATAATTCATTTTTATGCAAGGTTTACAACAAACCTTTTTACTAACAGTTTGTTGTTTTCTTGCTAACTTTGCAAGGTCTATTTTGTGTTGTTGTTCCATGATGTTTTCAGAGAGTCTATGATGCGTCTTCTCTAATCTTTGTAAAAGGGTGAGGCCCTTTCAAAACCCCTCTTTATAGTCCATGGATCCAATCAAAAGCATTTACCCATATTAAAAATACACATAATTATATCAAGGGAGGAGGTGAATCATCCCAACGATAGGGATTAACCACTATAAGGGTTTTCCTAAGGGAAGATCAAGAGTGACCACCAAACTTGAGTATCATGGACAACAAAAGGAACATGCACCCTCTCTCCTTCCTGGTGGCACCTACCTAGGTTGAGGGTTTTCAGTTGAGTCTGAAAGTATTTGTCTTTGTTTCTCTTAAACCCTAAGTTCTACGGTCACTTTTACTTTATGTTATAATTTGTCTTTGACCACCTAGTATAGGTCACTGGTTACTTAAGTCATAACCTTGAGTCACATAAGTCATTGAGTAATCGACCCCATCTACCTAGCATTACTATCTCTAGCCCATTGAGTCAAAAAGTCTAAGTCTTTAGTCCTGTAAGGCCGGAGATGCCACATGGCCAAATATTGCAGGCTCACACAACATTAAAGGTGATGTCATACTTCTTCTGTGGGGCCGCGAAATGGAGACATCTATCAGATATGTTGGGGCTTACAGCCATTTAATCAAGGATTCAAAATCAACGAAGGCGGCGCTGCCAAGTGTCAGGATGAAAAGTGAGCTATAGACATCAAAGGATCTAATGGTAGCACATGGTCACACAAGAATCTTGTTAGGTGAGAAGATTCATTGTGAAGCCACGAGATTGCAAAACGTGGCTTTGTCTCAAAGGTAAGGTAAAGGCATATGTAAGAAAGTCTACGTGGGAGCTTTATCACACTTACATAGAGCAAAAAGGTGACAACCCATTTCTCACTGTGCTGCTGTGAAATGGTGCCATGTGTCCACATCAGACAAAAAATGAAGTCAGTAGGAAAAGGACGTCCTACTTGGAATGATTTCATTTGCTGTTGGTTTTTCAACAAAAGGGCCTAGATTTTCAAATCTGGCAGGGAATCTGTGACCGTTGCTTTCACAAAAGAGAGCCTGAATCAATGGCTAAAATTTGAATTTTCTGAAGAGAACATTGGGAGGCACCCTGTAGCATGAATTGCAATAAAGGTTGAGGTGACGCGCATTAATGCTGCAAGTCGTAAATTGCAAGCTTTTTAGGGGAGAAAACAAAGGATTTTTTGTATCATTTTCACAAACATGAAAGGAGCTCCTATGTGTAGCAAATATCTGGGCGAGAAAAACAAAGTATTTCAAGTCTCTGCATATAAACTAGTAAGTTTATTATGTGCCTGTTGCGTCCATTTGAATTCATAAGTGTTGTCGGTTTAGCTAGAATATTGTTGAATGGAAAAACCCTAGTTTAGTGAAAAATAAATTGAAATAATGAGTCAAGCAAATCAACCCTCCAATCAATATGAAGTTTGGATGAGGACCTTATGGTCCAACTCCCTGGGTCTTCAAGGTGACCTGCCAATGTACATGGTCCTGGCGGGCCCAATGACAAACTTTTGGATCTCTGTGATGATTTTTAGGATGCTAAATTGCCAGTACCTACATGGATTTTGTTCAAACACTAGTACGACATAAGGGAGTATAAGGCCCAAGTCTGTAATGCATGGAATTTAGACCTTGCAAAATTGATATGCCCAAACATGTTTCTGAATCTAGGCTTTGTAAGAGCGGTTGCACAAAGATATGACCCTATTGCCAGGGCTGTATTGGATGGAAATAATGTTGTCATGATCAAAACCACAAAGGCGTATATCTCAAGTGTGTTTGGTTTGAACCCTGTAGCTAGCAAACAGATTGATCTTGCTACTCTGAAAAAAGGATATAAGAAGGTTAAACGTGGGTATGGAGCCTTCAATTTGCCTAAGCACAGACCAAAGGGCGTGGATGGAAAATTAGTGAAAATTTTAGACATGGAGGAAGAACCATTTGATTGCTCCCAATTCATGTATTATTCTGTGAAGACTTATCCTTCTCTGTGTCAAGTGCTGGGAAAAGATGCAATGGACAAAATATCTATCTCTTTGATGATGTTAGCTGTAAAAATTCAAGATGTTTTGACAAAGGAACCATATGATTATGCTACATATATTGCAAATGAAATGCACAAACTACTAACTGTTATTAAGAGAAAGTTGTATATTGTTGATGCAAAAGTGGAGTTCACCTGGTACTCAATGATGTGCCATATGTTTCTATATACTAGATTGGGATTGTGGCATAAGGACTTGCATGTTAAGCAAGTTGAAAAACAAGGTAACTTGTTCCCTGTGTAGATGTGGACTTGCATGCTGCATATGCACTGTATAGATGCAGATTATGTCACTTTTGAAGAGCATTTTGTTAGAAGGCTGCTTGGATTTATGGAGCCAAAAGGAGAAAGGATGCATGCAGATGTGCTTGATTTTTTGAGGCCGCTAGATAGAACCCCTAAATTGGGGGTAGATCATAACTGGGGTGATTGGTTCTTGCACACCAAAACCACTTGTATTAGGGTCTATGGGAGCAGGGATGCCCCATATATTTTACCAAAATATGTGCCTAAAAGAATAGCCTTTTTGGAAATAATCAGAAAACTGATGAGTCTGATAAAGAACACCTCATAGTGCATAAGAAAGGCTCATTCTTTCCCACTTCAATCATATTTTCTAATTTTTGATTGCCAATAAGGAAGGACTAGATCAAATTGATTCAGTATTGAAGTTTTAGAGGATGGGTGTGGAGAATTCTAGGGTATTTGACCCTAAGGGCTTTATAGATAGGGTCAGATTAAGTGTGAAAAGGCCACATTACTGTCACCAAGTCTTGTATGATGAAGATACAATGAGGAATCCACCATGCAGGAAGTTCAGTTTCTAAGGAGAAAATGGGACACAATAATGGAAGGGGAAAGAATGAGGAAGAATCTAAATTCTACCTATCTAGGAGCATTTGCAGAGGAGGCTACTCCTATAGTAAGAATTTAGATTTTTTTTGATAATGCAGATGCCCTGATACAGAATGCTCCAATAGAAGAAGAGAGGCCCTCATATGAACCAAGCAGTTCAAGAGGAGCATACAGAAGAAGAGAAGGTTCACTTGATACACCTCAAGCCAAAAAGATGAAAATAATTGATTTAGAACATGAAGAAGAGATTGAATTAATTGATTTAGAGGGAGAGATAAATGAACAAGAATAAGAAATCTCCCAACAAGTGCATTCACCTGTAAGAATAAGATCTTATGCCTCTCCTGACAATAGGTTATCAAGAACAACTATTGGGTAGCAAATTGACATAGAAGATATTAGAGTTCTGGTTTGTTCATAGTTTTTGGAAAATGATTCCTTCATGAATACCCCTGAATTCATGGGTTTTGTATTGAAAGCTAGAAATGAGGAATTTTAGAAAAGAATAGAGGAAGCTAAGAGTGGAGCTGACCTAGCACAATATGAGGAAATAACTCAAAGAGTGTTAAATGAGGTAAGCCAGGATATAAGTGGGATGACCCCAGAAGAGGGAAGAGCCTTGGTTGCAAAGAGTAATATGCTATTACTCCCACACTAGACATTAGCAGATGCAATTACATTTGACACTGGGACAAGAAATGATACAGATGTATCTGATGAATAGGTGGAGAAGGCACTCTCTGGTGTAGGATTCAATCCTAGGTTTGAGACCTTGGCCATTTGGGCATTAGCCCCTAGTAATAATAATCCACCTATTGGATCAGGTGAGTTAACCGGGGATGTTATAATAAAGAGAGTGTTAGACACTCCAGCTCCCCAAGCTGTCAGTTTAAATGTGCAAACAACTTAATTTGCAGAAGTTGTTACAAACAAACTGCAGAGAGATTATGATGAATTATTGTTGAAGTATGGACAAGCTACTTCAGAGCTGAATAAATACAAGGAGTAGTTGTTATTAGGGTCAAGCACCTCAGCTCAAGGAATTCTAGCTCTAATTTAGACTACATAATCATTCCCAGTAGATATAGAGCCACTGCTTTTAGAAATAAAAGAGTTGAAAGAGGAGGTGAGAAAATTGAAAGGTGAAAAGAAGGTTGCAGTTAAAGAATTAATCACAATTTTGATTAATCATAGGTTATCTAAGATCGTAGCCAAGGTTAAAGACACATGGAAATCATACTCAAGCATAAGATCAGCCTAGGATCAGCATGAAAAGGATAAGAAGAACTTAGACAAAGTGATTAAGGCATGGCTACCAAGAACATGAGAAGTAAGAAATTTGCATATGTGTTCAAGTTTTGCCCCAGAGGCCCCACCTGAAATAAAATTAACTCTTGACATGTTGCTAATATTGGAGGAGGTGGTAGCCTTCCAATTGAAATTAGATAAAGTTTTGAAATAAAAAAGACAAGTCATGGAGGAGATGGATAAGAGGATAATGCCAAGTATTTTAACAGATGATGGGCAAGTCAAGGATATAGATAAATGGAAAGGTGATTTTGAAAATCTGGCTAACTAGTTGGCATCCTCGAGTCATGTAGAGGGAGACTCTAATTTAAGTATTTTGAATTCTATATTGGACAAGCTATACGCTTTGGAATTGAATTTAGAAACATTTTGCAAAGAATCTAGAATTCTATTGGATACAAAATATATAGGGCATAATGACAAAATAGCAAGATTAATTCCATTTCAGTGGCCTACAAAGCGGTCATATACAACTTCGATGGAGAAGTATGTCCTAGACAAATGAAGATTAAATCATATAAAGGGATAATACATTTTCCAAATGATTTTGTAGTCTCCAAGAAAATTGTATTTTGTCTTTTTCTCTTTCATGCATATAGTAATTTGAAATTGCTTCTCAATGCCTATGGGCAGTGGCTTGTAAAAGAAGATTCATGTAACCGACATAATACATAATGATTTTGAGCACTACATTCTTTTGTCTATAAAAGAACTGATAGTACGACTTTGTAAGTGGTTGGAGATTTGGGAAATTTTTGGCAATGAAAATACAGAGCAATTTTGGAGGTTGGCCCAATTTATGAGTTGTGAGTTCATTTCTTTACAATGTTGAATGCATGTTTTTATGAGCATTTTATTAGTTTCAGAGTGATCTTATATGAGTAATGATATGAGCATGTGTTTCTATTAATTGTCTCCTATGTTATCTGCATTTCTCTTTTGAACAAAGATACTAAGGGTTTCTAAGTTATTGGGTACACATTTGTTGTATTACATGTCTAGTTTTCTGCTTCTAGTCATGGATTCAATTAAAATGCTTTGAATCAGAAATGGGAGGTGTGTGTAGTAACAAAGATATCTGTAAGAAGAGTTAATAGGAATACCCATTCTTGGATTGTTGTTTGTAAGGCAGGGAACATTTAAAATCCTTTGAAATCTGTATGTTTGAGATGCTTATGGGAACTAATTTACATTTGTAAGAAATTGACTCCAAACCCTAGGATTGGCACTAATTAGGGTTGGGCTTATTTTCACAAAATATCCACAATCAGACAATCATACATCCATTTAAAAGAAAAAAAATCAAAATCAACTTGTTAGCTTGTAGGATACTAGGATTTTAGTTTCATGTTCTCTGAGCCATCTGGTGAACAAATTTCCAAAGCTAGCCACTTTGATTCATATCATACAATATTGGTTTGCATATAGGAGAACATATCTGATTAACATCAATATCCAGTTGAAGTCAGGGTTTACCATAGTGATATTGAACAAGGGAACACCCCCTAGGTCTAGCAGAGCCTAAAGTACAGAGGAGAGCAGATAATTGTCTCCTGTTCGTTGGCCACTGACCTGAGGATCTTGAGTATAAGAGTTGGCTACTTTTTAGGGAAACTTGGACCACCAGTTGGGAACACCAACAGCCCCAACTAGGTGATTGAAGAGTGATAATATCAATGCTAACACTACCCTGAGCTAGAGAGGGCTAATTAGAAGGCCCAATAGTCTTACCATGTGATGAAGAGTCCAACCACTCCACTTAGAAGGAAGAGGTGAGAAACAACTATGAGTGTGCAATTGAATCCTTTCTCTATGAACAAGTGGTGGTGGGCCCTAGGGAAAACTATCCATAAGAATATAGATCAGGTTCCACACTCCCATAGTGATTGAGGTCCTAGAGGTGCTAGAATTCTAGGGCCACCTTCTCTTTCTAATTCTATGTTTGAAAATAAGTAGAGGTCTACACATGAACTTTCTCATTAGGAGAAATAGAAATAACAATATTATTTTAATTAATAAAGTATTACTTGACTTCAAGAGTTAAAAAATGACATAGGCTCAAAAAGATCCATAAATTTGCAATGTATGGAGGCCACAAAATGGATCCCCAAACAAAGCAATTCCATAGGAAAAGGTCTAGGATGAAAGCACGAGAAAAAAATGTGAGTACAATTGCAAGTTCTTTTTTCCCATGTGAAAGTTCAAAAAGTGTGCTTGAATTTTTCAAGTCTATTATAGGTGAGAGACATTTAAAATGGGACATACCAAGGTGCAAAATGTTTTCAACTAAAGGTGTGCATTGGTAAACAAGACACCAAAGGAAATGATAATTTTTAGGCTCGTGTATGGAGTGCCAAGTTTTCTTAAGCCAATAGAGCTAGGTCTAGGTAGAAGAATCAAGACCTCAATAATGATTTAGATTGCTAAGAGTAAAATAAATAGAGATAAAAGACTTACAACATACTAATAATATAATTATTTAAATTCATGTTGAAGTTCCATTGTTAATCTTTCCATCAAGAAAGATGTTACAAATTGAACTTGTGAAGCATGACATTAGGTAAAAGATCATTTATCTACAAGATAGATTAAAATTCTGAAATAGAGATCTTGAAGTCCTATTGAAGGACCAAGCAAGGGATCTAATCTCTAGAAGAGATGAGGTCTTTAATCATATGAATTCAATTGTTGATGATGGGGGAGCATCAAAGATTACAGTCATTAAAAGACATGCTAGGTATAAAATTTTTTGAATCCCATTTGGGGAATGATTGAACTACCTCAAAGGATGTCCAAATGTTTTGGGCCATAATAAAACCTTAAATTTTAGTTAATGCTATTATAAGAATAAGGGTGTGGAAACCAACTCCTTTCCAATATTTTTTCCATAAGGAAAACCATTTGAAATGAAATGTCTAAGGGCTCTTTTCTAGACCACAAGCCTTGAAGGAAATGGATCACCCACTTAGAACAAAGTGTGATGCCTTGTCTATGGACATCAATGATGCACATCCCTCCTTTATCCTTCAATAGGTAGTAGATTCACAAATAACTTTATGGAACCCTTGGGTATACTTGGTCATATCCTAGAGGGAATCATGTGGAATCTTGGAAGGCTTGTCATAGGTCACTTTAGAGTGATCCCAAGAACAAGATTAATAGATATGAGTTGCACCAAGAACATTGGTACAGATTTAAAAATTACCTTCCAAAGAAAGAGATTTGGTAATTTTTTCTCAAATCTCTATAGAACATATTGCCAAATTGTGAAAGGTGTGGTTTTGAAGTTAAAAGGAATGACAAGAAATTTGAACTTTTCTCCTTTTCCTAATAATTTCAAAGAGTAATTATTAAGCCACTTCTGTAGGGAGAAATACTTTATCTCTAGCATTACATGTTTTACTCCACTATAGGTTCAAACCTAAAGCTTTGTAAAAGTTGTTGAGGAACATAATAGATTCATTAAATAAGGCCTCAATATTGGTAAGGGCACGTAAAGATTCATCCATGAAATTCATATTAATAAATCTTTTAGCCCAATTAGGAAGAGAAGGGGAAGACAATGGCACATATTGTAGGGATCAATATTAGTAGGGTAGAAGAGAATATGATAGGAATGAGAGGTATTTTAGAGGAACCTATTTCAAGTATGGAGAAGGACATAGAGAATTTAAGTGCCAAGGAAAGAGGGTAGAAGCTAGTGCAATAACTACATTTGTAGATGAGAGGTTGCCTTGCTCAAAAAGGGAGATAGACTATGGAGAATCACTTTTTTGGAGATCATTGAAGTGTGACAAAAAAAATAGAGATAGTATAGAGAAAGAGCTTATTTAGGACAAGATGCAAGGAAGGAGGTAAATGTTGCAATTTTGTTGTGGCTAGAAGTAGTACAAACAACTTGATATCTAAGAAAATGGTTGACAAATTTTGATTGAAGAGGTTAAAACATCTTCGTCCATAAAGAATTGGTTGGTAGCAACATGGTGACAAAATATTGGTGGATTCTGATTGATGCTTGATGAAATTAAATATAGGAGTGTACTACATGATGAGTTGTTGTTTGACATTGTGCCAATGGATGTGTCATTTGTTGTTGGGAAGACACTGAAAATTTGATAGAAGTGATGTATATGATGCAAGAGCTAAGCACAAGTTGAATCTTGTAGACATGATATTTCCACAGTCCATGATGATATATTGCAGTGCTTATGGAAAAACCATG
Source organism: Cunninghamia lanceolata (assembly GCA_027924645.1). Taxonomy (NCBI): domain Eukaryota; kingdom Viridiplantae; phylum Streptophyta; class Pinopsida; order Cupressales; family Cupressaceae; genus Cunninghamia; species Cunninghamia lanceolata. Next base: position 3,721,176 of record BSBN01001020.1, on the reverse strand, counting down.
TTGTGCTTTTTTTCCTCAACATTTTAGACCACACTCTGTGATCCATCATCAGGAATAAAAGAAGAGAATGCAATTGATTCTACTAAATGAGACCAAGGTGTAGTGTTGCAATAGTATTCAAGTTTACATTAGAGATGAGAATTGTGCACTGATTCCAAGGATCTATGACACCACAATCTTGTTAAATAGCATCATAACTATAGAGGAGATATCATGGAAAATAGAATGTGGGAGTAGAGGTCACCAAGGGGAAGCCATCCAAAAATAAATAAAGATTGAGTATAGGAAGAGGAGCTATACAGAGGAATGTTTGGAAATAGAGGATATAGTGAGAAGTAGTGTAAAAGAGTATACAATAGTAGAGGATCAACCAAAGAGGATGAGTGAGACTTCTATGTGGAAAACAAGTAATGGAAGGAAGAGGTAGCAAATGGATTATGAATGGAAATAGGTTAGAAAATGTAGTGCAGAAGATGATTGGTGGAATGGATTATCACAACTAAAAAAGGGGAAGCTTGACGAGATGTCAGATAGTGAAGAGGAAGGAAGAAAGAAGGGTGGATCACTTGAGGCATACCTAAAGAGATGGAAGGAATGTGTTGAAGAAAGAGTTTTGAGATGGAATTTATAGACAAAGGCAAACCATCCTAGAAAATGAGGGACTCATTTTTATTAACCCTAGGTATTTGTTGTAAGAGCATCCCTTGGTGTAGAGGCAATCTTGCATTGACCAAAAATATTTTCTTTCAATTCATTTTTCTTAGTTTTTAATTATTAGTCAATAATGGGAAAATCCATCATGTTTCACCATAAATTGAGATCTAGTTTTGTGGTTTTGAGAGTATGTTTTAAAGAAATGATGGATGAAATATCTACATTTCAAGAGTTTTGGATCAACAAAATTGTGTAATCTAGTTCTTGAACATCTACTAGGCTAATAGACTTTCATAGTTACAACTAATTATAGTTGTTCCAAGTTATTCAAAGTTTGTGATATTAAAGGAATTATTATGACAATTCCTTGGACTTGGGAGTTGGGAGAACATAATTTGAGAACTACACAAAGATTTGCCATTCCAATAGCACCACATGAAACTCATTAACATTGGATGACTATACATTTTGCATGGCATAGAGCTTTGTAGCACCTTGTGGCTAATGTAGATCATCTTTGAGACTTGGGATTGTTATATATACATAATGGGATCAATTAAAGGAAATCAAGAAGAAGAAGGAGAAGATTATCAAAGGCAAGAATGTAAGTGTGAAGAGAGAAAATAATGATGTAGGAGAGTAAGAGAAATTAAATTTAAGAAATAGTGTACAAGCATGAGGATGAGAGTCCAAAATGGAGCATGATAGTGATAATGAAGATATTGATAGTGTGGTATGTAGGAGTGTAATGAGTTTGTTCTAAGTAGCATAGTTTCTTCTAAATAACATAGTTTCATGTTTGTGTAATTTCATATTAGTAATCAAATGGTTGTGGCCTAGAATGTAAGAATCCCCATTGTGCTAATTTGTAATCATTCAAAACTATAAAATGAATCAAGTTAGGTTATTATTCATGTAGTTTCTGCTATGAAGTATTGTTTAATGTAAAAATAGGGAGTTGATGATTTTAAGGATTTGTGTTGATCCTCCTTTCACCACTAAACATTCAAGGACATTCAACCGAGTAGAGAACTCTACTCGGATCTCCTATCACTTGGAACATAGGGGAAGATTGGAATTGTGTGAATTTGTTGTTCGGTTAAGTCTAATTATGCTCAAAACCCTAATTTCATGAAATCGTGAACAAATGGACAAATTACAGAAAATGATCGCACATAGAGATATCAAATGACAACCAAATACATACCAGATTTTGAAGTTCCGTGTGTGAAAAAATTGGGGACTAATGAGTAGGTGCCCTAGTCCACTGTACCTACTTTTGTTAGGATCTCTGAAGAATGTCTGTAACCTGTTCCTGTTGTCACAAAGATTTCACCACTTTAGAATATGGAGGACTAATGAGTGGGTACCCAAGTCCAAGACCTAGTTTTCTTCTTAGATCTACAATTCTGATAGTCTGCACTACTCTCCTACAACTCCACTTCTTTCTCTCCTGAAACCTGTAACCTGCAATCACAGAAAAGTGGGTTGGGGTTGTGGTGTTTAGAGGCTTACCTCGGTCAAGCCCCAGAGAGACATTCAATTCTTCTAAACACTGTTGTCAGATAAAGAGTGCCTATCCATGCAGGATAGAGGAAAAATCCAAATGATAAATGATAGAAAACACTCACCTTGAAGTGTAGATCTCATGGAAGGAAGATGCTCTTTATGCCATGAGGAGATGGAGTCAAATATGTAATCACAAACATAATAACAACAAAGTACTACTCTACAACACAATGAATGCCTAGAATCACTTTCACATAAAGTCACAAGTTCACAATATCCTTCTCTAGTTTATAAATGAATCACTAAACATGCTTATATATGCAACTACAAACATTCCTGCTAAGAATTTTGTAATTCAAACTTGAGATGTCAGCATAGGACCTAATAACGGTCATATAACCAACACACAAAAATAGGTCCTGACCTAAAATAGGATAGGACAAGGGCGTGGGCACCTAAGTCCTCCCCCTCTATTTTAGGAAGGATTCATGTTAAGCACATCCCCTAAGTCCCATCTACCATGAAACTTTAGGGTTTTCTCATCAGGAGTCATCATTAACATGAAAGATCTCTAAATGCATTCTAAGGACCCAGGAGCTAAACCTTAAGAGGGAAAAACCCCCAAGGGGACATTTTATGACATAACATTTAACCCCCACTTTAATGTATGTATAAATGCAAGGCCAATACATGCATTAAAGTATGGTCAACAAACACAGCAAACACGCCAAGCATGGTGAAGACATGCCAAACATATTTAAGACAATAACAGACATGTCAAACACGGAGAAGACAATTACAATCACACAAAACATGGAGAAGACAACATTGAAGACATGAAAAACATAATGAATAGTGAATGCAGTGATTATTTCTTTTTTTTCCATTTTCTCATATATAAATGTAAATGCAAGTACAAGGAAATTAAACACACAACCCAAATGCAGGAGGAGCTCATCACCACCGGTCTTGAAATTGCATAAGGGGAAATAGACATACAAAACAAATCTCAGAGTGTAGGAGGAGCTCATTGCCACTAGTCTTGAAACTACACTTGAGAACAAACACACCATACAAATCCCAAAGTAGAGGAGGAGCTCATCGCCACCAGTCTTGAAACTATGCTTGGGAACAAACATGCCACACACACACACATAGAAGACATGGAGAAAACATGGTAGACAATTGATGGAAGAAACCTATTGCTAGGTTCACAGCCATCTCAAGAACATTATAGGCACACACCGACGATTGGGCTTCATCAAAACAATCACTGAAGACACGCTTAAGGGTTAGGATAGTCTTAGATCTGGCCCACTTGCTTGGAAGACTTTTTGAAAATGGAAGGATGTGCAATCTCCTTGAGAAATACACCATCCTTGCCTTACATGGAGGGCTTAAAATAAAAAGGATATTCACGATATCTCGGCTCCCAAAGGGCTTAAATGATTGCAATAGATTTCAAACTTTACAAACACACTTTGCTAGCATCTAAATCAGATAGCTTACCTTATATGCCCCCACCTTAAGGTGGTTGATATCATGTGATGATATCAAGCACGTTAAGGTAGAGAGAAAACACACAAGGGAACACAAGCTCTTGCAAAGCCCATGCCCCCCGAAGGTGACATGTAGTTTTCAATCACCAAATGTTCCCACAAACACACAATTTCGTGGAAGAAAAGGTGTTAGGATCCATATAATCATGATAAACAACTGCATGTAACCATTCACATAGAGAGCTGAGGAAAGCAAGATCCAAGATAGACAAAGTGAACATAGCAGCAGTATTGTTATGTTTTGTAAGTGCAATAAGACAACATCAAGATATCACATGGAGTGATTCTACTAGGCAAGCGTTGGATAATATATATCAACCCCATCATCATGTATGGACTAGGTCCATTTTTTTTAATTTCTCACTTAAGGAACACTAGATCCATATCAGTATAATATGTTTTTCATCATCCACCAACTAGATAGAACCACTAGAGGAAGGTAAACAATAAATCAAGAGAGGAGAAACAAGTTCCTTAGAGACAGTCACGTAGGAGGGTGCCCCCAAGTTACCAACCGCAACATTATGTCCGTCAGACATAACACACAACAATGAAAATAGAGGGGAGGTAATTGTAAAGGGTAAATTTTGGATGTTTGGTTTTTGATAGTTTTAGTGTATATCCTCCTTTCACCCTTACATTCAACGACCTAGGGTCAAGTTGCAATGTACTATCATACCCTAGGTCACTATTGAGATGTACGGAAACTTGGATTTTATGATTAGATTGACAATTTGCTTCTCTTATGCTCAATTGTACCTTAAAACCCTAATTATGTGAATACGACAATAAACAGATAAATAATAGAAAATGCTTTTGCAAAAAGATGTAAACGATCAAATAACTGTGCACCTGTTTTAGGGGTTCTGAGGCAGAAAAGTCAGGGACTAAAGAGCGGGCACCCAAGTCCAGTGCCCTGCTTTTTTCTGAGATCCGGAAACAAGGTCTGCAACCTATATCTGTTGTATTAGAGATTTTCCCATTGCAGGACTTTGAGGACTAATGAGTGGGCGCCCTAGTCCAGGGAGCCATTTCTTTCACTGATCTACACTCCCGACACTCTATTGTACCCTCTTGCAACTTCACTTTATCTACAACTCCAACCTGTAACCTACAATCATGAAAACTTTGGGAGGGGGTTGTGGTGTTTAGAGGCTTGCCTTAGTCAAGCCCTAGAGACACATTCAAGCCTTCCGAACACCATTGTCAGATAGAGAGTGTGTGCCTAGGGAGGCAGAGGCAAAAACCAAATGATAAATACTCAATAATCACAATAGATATCACCTTGTAGTGAAGATCTCATGGGAGGAAGAAGCTCTTCATTCCATGAGGAGATGGATGCTCAAATATGCAAACACAAACACATAGACAACACAAATCTGCTCTCGCAACACAATGAAAGCCTTGAATCACCTTTAGGATGCCAAAATCACATGAGCATAATCTAGTTTACAAATGAATGCCTAAACATACTTATATATGCAACTACAAACACTCCTGCCAAGATTTCATAAATTCAAACTTACCGTGTCGGCCTAGGGACCAAATACCGGTCATAAACTGACACTTCAAATTTGGACCTAACCCAAAATAGGGCAAGACTAGGGCACGAGTGCCCAAGTCCCCCCCTATTTTTAATAGGGTTAGGTTCAAGGGGTCCCCCTAGGTCCCATTTGTTATGATACCCAGGGTTCATTCCATCAATATGATGAATTATGAAGTAATATGTCCTAGATGTAGTTAAGAGACCTAGGAGCTAGACCTTATGAGGGAAAAGCCCCCAAGGGGACATTTTCTGATGTTACATTTAGCCTCCACTTTAATGTATGTATATATGCAAGGCCAATACATGCATTAAAGTACGGTCAACAAACACAGCAGACACCTCAAGCATAGAGAAGACACTCCAAGCACATTGAAGACAATGCCAAGCATGCAAAATGGGGAGAAGATAGTTACAGTCATGCAAAACATGGAGAATGCATTGAATGCATAGAAGACACATTAATGCATGGAAGACATAGATGATTTATTTTCTTTTCTTTTTCTCATATATATGAAATGTAGATGCAAGTACAAGAAAGTAAACAAACCTCCCATAATATAGGATGTACTCATCGCATAGGTCTTTAAACTGTGTATGGGGCAACACACACGCAAGACATGCAAAACCTCCCAAAATGTAAGATGTACTCATCACACAGGTCTTTAGAATACATATGGGGCAACAGACACACCAAACAAAGCAAGCACACCTAAACATACACTTTGAAGACACAGAGAAAATATGGCAGACAAGTGATGGAGTGTCCCTACTTCTAGGTTTAGCACCATCTCAGGCACATTACAAGCACACACCAATGATTGCGCTTCACCACAACAATCACCGAAGACATGTTTAAGGGTTGAGTTAGTCACAGAATCGCTCCCTGCCTCCACAGAGGACTTTTGAAAATGACAGGATGATGCAATCTGCTATGAGAAATACACCATCCCCACCTCTACAGATGGCTTAAGATAAAAAGGATATATGCGATATCCCACCTCTGCAGAGGGCTTAAATGATTGATTGATTGATTGTAAACAAACTCAAAGTGCAGGATGTACTCATCGCACAAGTCTTTAAACTGCACCTAAGGACAAGCTCATTGCTAACATCTACAATAGACAACTTACCTTATATATGCCCCCACCTTAAGGTGGTTGATATCATGCATCGATATCAAGCACATTAAGGTAGAAAGAAAACACACAAGGGAACACAGACTTTCGTAAAGGACATGCCCCCTGAAAGTGACATGTACTTTACGATCACCAAATGTTCCCACAAACACATCCCTGCAAGAAACATGTTAGTGTCATCAATGCATACGAAATCTAAGGTATGCAAGATTCAATTTAGACAAAGTGCACAGAGCAACAATATTGTTATGATTTGTAAATGAGATAGAACACCATCAAAATCACTACACGGAAAGCATGAGTGCTTCCACTAGCCAAGTGTTAAATAAGATATACAACCCTATCGTCATATTAGGAACTAAGTCCAATTTTTGATTTCTCACGAAAGGGACGCTAGGTCCACATCAGTATAAATGTTTTTCATCATTTGCCTACTAGATAGAAACACTGGAGGAAGGGAAACAATAAATAAGAGAGGAGAAACAAGTATCTTAGGGACAATCACATAGGAGGGTGTCCCAAGGTCACCAACTGCAACTCTATGTCTGCAAGACACAACACACAACAATGAAATCAGAGAGAGGCAATATAGAAGAATGATGATACAAATAGAAGAAGGTCACAACAGAGGCAGTCTCCTAGTATCCTGGACCTTACAAGAGAATCAAGGGTCATTCCAGGAGGCCTAAACAACACATAGCACATCATGGGGGAAGCACATCATGAGAGAGATAAAGGGTTAGAGATACTTACCTAGAGGGTCCTTCAGGCTAAGTCTCATCATCAAGTAAATCATTGTCATCCTCCCACTCCCAGAATTTAGAGGAAAGTGGGACATAAGGTACCATAGCCCAATTCTCATCAATGTTAGGGTTATCTTTGTTTTGTTCAATGTTTGGATCAATGTTTTCTTGTTGAGGGGAAAGGTTTATGGCATAATCTTGTCTTCTTCATCTTCTTTCTCTTTCTTTTCTATTTCTCTTTGTTTTACCACTTATCTCTTGTAAGATAGGGCTTTGTTGTTTCATGGGTTTTTTAATTCTCGAAGAAGAAGCACCAGGGTCAAATCTCATTTGCCTAGGTGGCATATTTTGTTATTGACTATTACCTCCCAATCCATGTAAGGATGACGGGGGAGGAACCTCAGCATATGGACCTTATCCTTTCAGTCTATGGTTCTCTTCAAATGTGGGTTGCTTGTCTTTTGTCATTTCTTGTATAGAGGGTCCAACCATCAGATGTAATAGTTTTGCTTTGTAATTTCTATATCCCAAGAATTCAAAATCTGTTCGTGGTTCAAGTTTCTCTTTGTTTTTGTCCCAAAAGTAATCCATTGTATAATGTTTTCTTTCAACAAAAGGTTTGTATTTATTCCGGGAGATGGTAATCACATGTCCCTCAAAAGGAAATTTTAGACAATTATGAATTATTGAAGGGATAGCTTTCAAAGATTTTAACCATGGATGTCCAAGTTTTATTTGAAATATGTCAGAATTGGGGACAACATCAAACCACTATTTTATATGTTTCTCAAATACAGAACTTACTAACAATGATATCTTACCCAGAGGATTTATGAAGGTTCCCTTATGTGTTTTAATCATTTTATCTGAAGGGTCATAAGATCGTTGCATTAAATTGTGTTCAAAGAGGAGCTCTTCCATGGAAACATTAGTCATACAATTAGGATCAATGAGAGTTCCATGCACGGGGTTTCCCATTATTTTCACAGTGATGTAAAGAGGTCCGTCAGTGTCTCTGATTGTTCTATCATGAGGTGTAAACACAATTTCAGGTTCAAGGACCATTCTTTTCATGTAAGGCCTAGGAGGGAAGCTATTTTTGTTGTTGTGATTAGAGGGCATGAGGGCCAAATTAGATTTTAAAAGTTTTTTCAAAAGTTATGCACAAGTCAAGTGCAAAACTATATGCAAAAATGACTTAAAATGCTTGATTTGTTTTTGTACCTTTTGAATGCAAATGTATGAAAGGAAAGGTGTTGTAAGGATTTTGATCAGGGGCAAAAAATTATGTGTCTGATATCAGTCCAATACAACAATAAGATCCTTCACAACACACTCTTGATGCAAATCTAAGATGATGACAAGTCAAAATATAGTGAAAATACACTAAAATATGTGATTTTTCACCAAATCTCAATGCAAAAGAGCATGAAAAAGGGTGTTATGAGGGAAATGATGATGGAAAAAAAATTATATCAGTAATAATAGCCTCTTCATATCAAAATATCCATCACAACACGCTTTTAGTGCCACTCAAGATCAACCCCTAGTGAAAATATAGCAAAAATAGGTAATTTTTCACGGTTTTTCAACTCCAAGACCTAGAAAAAGGGGTGTTGTAAAGAATTTTAGGATCTAAAGTAAATAATATTGATGATATTAGTCACCTCAATCCATAAAATGTTTTACAACACACTTGGAGTGCAAACTAGGCCAAAACCTAGGGCAAAAATAGCAAAAATGTGTAGTTTTTCACCAAATTTTCAATACAAGAGCTTGCTAAAAGGGTGTTGTGAATATTTTTAGGAGGGGAAGAAAATTATTAGCCTGATAAAAACCAATTAGTACAAAAATATCCTTCACAACATGTATATGGTGCAAATTTAGATAGTCGATAAGGCCAAATCTAGTGAAAATCAATGTTTTTGAAGCCCTAGGTTTGAGATCTTGACACAAAATGCTATATGAATATTTTGCAAGCTGAAATATGATAAAAATAAAATACACTCAGATCTGAAAATGATTTTCAAGCTCTAACATGCAAAATGCTAATGCAAATCTAGTGAAAAAATCAATGAAAATGCTAGTTTTTGTTGACTTTTTCTATGCAAAAATGCAAATTTGTTCCAACATGCAAGACTACAGCCAAATGCATATTTGAATGAGTCTCTAAAATCAGTAGAAAAATATGAAACAAGATTTTACCTACAAACCCTAGATTTTGGAATTACTAGGTTAAATGCAAAATTTACAATTTTCAACAAAACCCTAGAAATTTTATGATAAAAATGCAATGCAAATTACTGGTTTTTTGTAATTTTCTATAATCTAAATAAGATCTAATGCAAAAATAAAAAAATTTGATGAAATTCAAATATATTGATGCAACATGCAAAACCCTAGCATGTAATTTTTTCAATTTTTTCAAAATTTCAATTTTTTGTAAGTTTTCCAATGCAATAAGATGAATGATACTATGAATGAATGAAATCAATGAAAATCTGAAGCACAACACTCAGTAAGGTGCAAACAAGTCCAATAACACAGGTTCACCAAAATGTAAAGAGTAAAATTTGGATGTTTGGTTTTTGATAGTTTTAGTGTATATCCTCCTTTCACCCTTACATTCAAGGACCTAGGGTCAAGTTGCAATGTACTATCATACCCTAGGTTGCTATTGGGATGTAGGGAAACTTGGATTTTATGATTAGATTGACAATTTCCTTCTCTTGTGCTCAATTGTACCTTAAAACCCTAATTACACAAATACGACAGTAAACAGACGAATAATAGAAAATGCTTCTGCAGAAATATGTAAAATATCAAATAACTGTGCACCTATTTTCAGGGTTCCGAGGTAGAAAAGTTGGGAAGTAAAGAGCAGGTGCCCAAGTCCAGTGCCCTACTTTTTGTCGAGATCTAGAAACAAGGTTTGCAACCTATATCTGCTGTATCAGAGATTTTCCCACTGTAGAACTTTGAGGACTAATGAGCGGGTACCCTAGTCTAGGGAGCCATTTCTTTCACTGATCTACAATCATGACACTCTATTGTACCCTCCTACAACTTCACTTTGTTTGCAACTCCAACCTATAACTTGCAATCATGAAAAGTTTGGAAGGGGGTTGTGGTGTTTAGAGGCTTGCCTTAGTCAAGCCCTGGAGAGACATTCAAGCCTTCCAAACACCGTTGTCAGATGGAGTGCATGCCTAGGGAGGTAGAGGCAAAAACCAAATGATAAATGCTCAATAATAACAATAAATATCACCTTGTAGTGAAGATCTCATGGCAGGAAGAAGCTCTTCATTCCATGAGGAGATGGATGCTCAAATCTACAAACACAAACACATAGACAACACAAATCTTCTCTTGCAACACAATGAAAGCCTTGAATCACCTTTAGGATGCGAAAATCACATGAGCATAATCTAGTTTGCAAATGAATGTCTAACATGCTTATATATACAACTACAAACACTCTGCCAAGATTTTGTAAATTCAAACTTACCGTGTTAGCCTAGGGACCAAATAACGGTCATAAACCAACACTTCAAATTTGGGCCTGACCCAAAATAGGGCAGGACTAGGGCGCGGGCGCCCAAGTCCTCCCCCCTATTTTGGATAGGGTTAGGTTCAAGGGGTCCCCCTAGGTCCCACTTGTCATGATACCCAGGGTTTATTCCATCGGGATGCTAAATTATGAAGTAATATGTCCTAGATGCAGCAAAGAGACCTGGGAGCTAAACCTTATGAGGGAAAAGCCCCCAAGAAGACATTTTCCGATGTTACAGTAATATAGAAGAATGATGATACAAATAGAAGAAGGGTCATAATAGAGGTGGTCTCTCGGTATCCTTGACCTTACGAGAGTATCAAGGGTCATCCTAGGAGGCCTAAACAACACATAACACATCACGAGGGAAACACAACATGAAAGGGGAGGTCACATAAACGAGCCAATAATGCTATGACATAGGTGACCACCAAGGTTAGAAATACTTACCTATAGGGACAACCTAATTAAAGGTTGTCAACGAGAAAATCATCATCTTCCCACTCTCAAATGTTAGAGGAAAGTGGGACATAAGGTACCATAGCCCAACTTTTATTCTTGTCTTCAAGTTATCCATTCTTAACATCTTCTTGGTTTGATTCAATGTTAGATGTGATGTTTTCTTGTTGAGATGCATTTCATTGGGCAAAATCTTGTCTTCTCTTCCTCCTTTTTCTTGCTTGTCTATTCCTTCTTGTCTTACTATTTATCTCTTTTAAAATAGTGTCTTTTTTTCCATAGGTTTTTGTGTTTTATAGGAGGAAGCACCATGGTCAAATTTCATTTGTTTCAGTGGAATGTTTTGCTCTCGACGACTACCACTTGATCCTTGTAAGGATGGTAGTGGAGGAACCTCAGCATAGGGCCCTTTTCCTTTTGGTCTAGGATGCTCTTCAAATGTCGGTTTTTGGTCTCTTATTGTTTCTTGAATAGAAGGACCGACCACTTGATGTAATAATTATGTTTTGTAGTTTCTATAGCTCAAGAAGTTAAAATCCATCCATGGCTCTAGTTCCAATTTAGATCATTCCCAAAAGTAATCAAGGCTAAAGTGTTGTCTTGTAACCAAAGGTTTATACCTATTGTGAGGGATAGTATGCACTTGTCCATTTAAAGGAAATTTTACACAATTATAAATTGTTGAAGGGACAACTTTCATAGCCTTTAACCATGGGTGTCCTAATTTTATACAAAAAAGGTCAGATATGGGGACAACATCAAATAATTGTTCTACGGATTTCTCAAATACAGTAACCAATAAAGATATCTTCCCAGAAGTGTTTATAAAGGTTCCCTTATGTGTCTTAATCATCATGTCCAAAGGGTCATAGAAGCCTTGTATCAAACCATGTGAATAAAGGAACTCTTCCATTGCCACATTAGTCATGCAATTAGGATCAATAAGGGTTCCATCCATAGGATTTCCCATTATCTTCACAGTGATATAAAGAGGTCCACGTCAGTGTCTCCTATTGTTCTATCATGAGGTGTAAACACAATTTTGGGTTCCGGGACCTTTCTTTTCATGTAAGGCCTAGGAGGGAACCTAGTGTTATTGTTGTGATTAGAAGCCATGTGTATATGTTTTCAAATCAATGTGAAATTAGATTTTAAAATCTTTTTCAAAAGTTATGCCAGAAACAAGTGCAAAACTATATGTGAAAATGACCTAAAATGGTTTATTTTTTCAACTTTTTTCAATGCAAATGAATGAAAGAAGAGGTGTTGTAAGGAAATTGATGAAGGGCAGAAAATAATATGTCTAATATCAGTCTAATAAACCAATAATATCCTTCACAACACACCTTTATTGCAATCCTATAATGATGATAAGTCAAAACTATTGGCAAGAGACACTACTCTGATGAAGGATTGCATGTTGTCATTGATGGCAACAAGGCACAAAAGTATTCTGGTCCAAAAGGCTAAAATGACTTAGTATGAATAGTATAAAGAGTAAGTGACAAATATTGGGTCAGTATGCCTCCGCGGTAGAAGATCATTATATGTGGTTCAAGCATGTTGTTCATAGCTATTTAATGATGATATGTTCCAATGATCAAGACCTGACTTCCTCTGAAAGTTATACTATGAAATGTCTAACTCTAGGTGAACACAACTAAGACAAGAATAGTGCATAGTGCCTGAGAGAATCCTTGAGTCTCCTGTGGTCCACAGTGAGAGTTTTGATGTGACAGATGAATTGGGTCAAGCATGTTCTTAAGAGACAAGCTGACAGGCTATTAGATCTTTATGCAGAGAAGATATATTGTTTGAATAATAAATTCTAGTGGTTGTATGATTGGTGCCAACCTATATGAAGATCATTATATGTTTGGTTTGGTCCACATTACTATTTGTACACTTGATCAAGTCGAAAAGGTAGAATACATTATATACACACTTCATGTCTAGCTTGCTGACCTGATTATGAGATGAATCTTGTTGTGGGTGTAAATACTTGATGGATTAAGATATTGAGGTAATTGTGTGGTGTGTGGTGTAGTGTGCGAATTTGAAGTGTGAATGATTATGAGGAGAGTACAAAGCAGAAAAATAAAAATTGAGTACATGTAGTTAAGTTGAGAAGTAGGGCAGAATAGATGAAGACCTTTGAATCTATATATTGAGCCTTCAATGGAACTGTAATCCAGCATATGGTAGATGCATTTGCAGTAGTTCATCTCTTGGCAGTGAGCCAATCCTTCTTCTATCTTCTTTTTCTCTTGGTAATGAGCCTTTTGTGTAGTGAGCACTTCTTCATAAGGCAATGAGCCCTAAGGCAGTGAGCCTTCTTATAATTCAGTATTGTGCTATCATAATATATTATGAGCTAACACTCACTGTGGTTTTTCCTTTTTTGGGTTTTCAATGTAAAAATCCTGGTGTCCATGTGTTATGTCTTTATGGTTGCTATTCTTATGCTTATTCTTCTTTCATGTTATTGATTTTGGAAATTGAATTAATAAACTTGTTAAGAAGTGGTTTTGTGGACTATTGATTCACCCCCCTCTCAGTATTCCTTATATTCAACAAAAACCTAGTGAAAATACACCAAAAACATGCAATTTTTCACCAATTTTCAATGCAAAGGCCCAATTGAAAGGGTGTTGTGAGGAATTTGAGGAGGGGAAAAAGATTATAACCCTAATAATAGATAATTAATGTAGAAAAATCCTTCACAACACGCCTATGATGCAATTGTAGAGAGATGATAAGGCCAAATCTAGTGAAAATGCAAGGTTTTCAAACCCTAGACATGAAATTTTGCAAGAAAGCCACTATGATGCAACACTACAGTTAAAAATCAGTCCTAATGAGTGTTTGAAAATAGTAGTAAAATCTAAAAGAATATTTTAACTATGAACCCTATCTAATGCATAATCTAGGTTATATGAAAAATGTACAATTTCAAGCAATTTTTAACAATTTGATCATGAAAATGCAATTTAAATGAATGATGAATGATGAATTTATGTATTTTAAATCATATCTGATGATAATGACAGAAATTTTATGAAATTAAATTCAAACTAATTCAAATTATTTGAAAATGCAATCTAAAAATGCCAATTTTTTCAAAATTTTCCAATTTTTCAATTTTTTTGTAATTTTTCAAATGCAATAAGATGAAAATAAATTAATGAATGAAATGAATGGAAATATGAATTAAAACACTTGGAAAGGTACAAAATTCATTTAAAACATGGGTTCACCAAAATGTTTAATGTAAAAAGAGGGAGTTGATGATTTTAAGGGTTTGTGTTGATCCTCCTTTCACCACTAAACATTCAAGGACATTCAACTAAGTAGAGAACTCTACTACATATCTCCTATCACTTGGAACATAGGGGAAGATTGGAATTGTGTGAATTTATTGTTTAATTAAGTCCAATTATGCTCAAAACCCTAATTTCATGAAATCGTGAACAAAATGATAAATTACAGAAAATGATCGCACATAGAGATATCAAATGACAACTAAATACATACTAGATTTTGAACTTTGGTGTGTGGAAAAGTTGGGGACTAGTGAATAGGTGCCCTATTCCATTGTACCTACTTTTGTTGGGATCTCTAAAAAATGTCTGCAACCTGTACCCGCTATCACAAAGATTTCACCGCTTCAGAATCTGGAGGACTAATGAGCGGGCGCCCAAGTCCAAGCCCTAGTTTTCTTCTCAGATCTACAATTCTGATAGTCTACACTACTCTCCTACAACTCCACTTCTTTCACTCCCCAAACCTTTAACCTACAATCATAGAAAAGTGTGTTGGGGGTTGTGGTGTTTAGAGGCTTGCCTTGGTCAAGCCTTGGAGAGACATTCAAGTCTTCTAAACACCATTGTCAAATAAAGAGTGCATATCCCTGCAGGATAGAGGTAAAATCCAAATGATAAATGATAGAAAAAATAATAGATATCACCTTGAAGTGTAGATCTCATGGAAGGAAGATTCTCTTCATGTCATGAGGAGATGGAGTCAAATCTACAATCACAAACATAATAACAACAAAGTACTACTCTGCAACACAATGAATGCCTTGAATCACTTTCACATAAAGTCACAAGTTTAGAATATCCATCTCTAGTTTACAAATGAATCACTAAACATGCTTTTATATGTAACTACAAACATTCATGCTAAGAATTTTGTAATTCAAACTTGAGATACAACATAGGACCTAATAACGGTCATATAACTGACACACAAAATAGGTCCTGACCTAAAATAGAGAAGGACTAGGGCACGAGCACCCAAGTCCCCACCCTATTTCAGGTTGGATTCATGTTAAGCACATCCCCTAAGTCCCATTTGCCATTAAACTTCAAGGTTTTCTCATCAGGAATCATCATTAACATGTAAGATGCTCTAAATGTATTCTAAGGGCCTGGGAGCTAAACCTTAAGAGGGAAAAGCCCCCAAGGGGACATTTTTTGACATAACAAATGTAAGTTGTTTTCTTTGGCTGCATGGTTAGACAATCCTTCATTGTAATCTCTACCCATGACTACATCAATATCTTATGAGAATATCTATTTTTTAATAAGGCCAATATTGAAATGCCTAGTTCAAATGGGAAAGGAGGGGAAAAGTAGAAAGAGGGTTTTAGGCAATTTCGGACAAAATGAAAAGGAAGGAATTTTGAAGATAACTTTGACATTTGTTTGAAAACCTTTCTCTCCTCTTCCTTGTGAAGAATTTTACATTTTGAAAAAAATAGGCTTTGGGAATTTCTTGTGTTTTTATTGGCTTGGGATTGGGATTACCTAGAAGTTGGAGAATATTTCTTGTGGTGTGCTTGCATCCAAAGAAAATTTCCTCCATTGTCATATCTTCTAGTTTGAAAGGTATTTTTATTTGTTGTTTATACAAATCTGATAATGAATTCTTCCATTTGATATGCCCACAATAGTTACATGCATTTGGATTTTCTTAGCATTAGGTATTCTTTAAGGATTGAATTAATGAGATTAGAGATAGATTCAATTCCTTGTAGTTTTAATTAATTTTGAAAATTGAAAAATATGCTTGGGTTAAACAAATTTTCTCCATAATTGTTATGTGAGTGGATAAACATGTAGTTGTGCATTTTATGATTCTAAGGATGTGCTTGAAAATTTGAGATTTTATGTATTTTGGAAGTTGAAATTTATTTCTTTTTTTGAATCCATTAATGGTTGATTTAGGCACCATCATGTAAATTAAATTAAAAAAAAAGTCAAAATTTGATTTCATTCCATGTTAGCTTGTATTATTTTGTGGGATGTGCAGTCTCCCTATTGGTTTCTGATTGTGCATCATTGGACCAAGCATCATGACTTTTTACATTGATTTCCATGCCACAACCAAATTAAATTTTTCATAATATTGGGCTCTTAGGATTGATGTATAGAGTAAAGTAGAGTGGCCTTTCACCACTTTCTAGAGTTTAAAAGGAAATCATGGACCAAGGAAAGAGATATTTTAAATAAACTTAAACAATAAAATTTAATGGGGATCAAATAAATACACACATAATAAACATAAAACTTCACCAACTACCAAATGCCCTTAGAGGATTCATGACTTGGAGGAATAGGGAATTTCACAACTCAGTAGGATTTATGAATGTTAGTGGGTACACCTATTGTGAAAAAAGATTACTGCTAAACAACCTACATGGTCACCATCCAAAAGTATTAACACCTTGTTTTACATGTAAGATCCTCTTCCTATTATTTCATTAGATTTTATATCCAATGTGTGTTGAGACACCTCATATGTGCATTGATGGAATGAACCGTTATGCATGTATGTTTTTTGGTATTCCTTAATGTGTTGATTGGTGTGCATGTGGCTATATACTGCTTGTTGTGTTCTTTGTGCTTGTCACCTAGTCGACCATCTCCTAGTAAGAGGGGTGATCCTAAGGGTTCCACATGGTTGGGTGGTTTTGAACCACCATTCGGGACCTATAGATCCTATGGAAAAACCTAGGAGTGTATGCAAAAGGAGTTTCACCGTTTGGTGTTGTTGTTTTGCATCTTTTTGTAATTTGAAGAAAACACATGATTTGGGACATTGGAGTCCTCATTTGTAAAGTTTTACTTATTATTTTGAACTCATATAAGTTGGAATGTAATCTTCCCACATAAATAGAAAGAGCTCTATCTTTATTTTTGGCATGTCTTGACATCTAAGTCAAAAGTGCATGGATTTTTATATCATTTCATCTCATATTTAGTTATGTGGTAGAAACATGATTTTAAAACATAGTCTCTTTAATCTTGTTGAATTAACATGAAAAATAGTATAGATTTAATGTATGGATTTATAAATGAGGCAATTGAAATGAGGTTATGAAAGGTTAAAGATGGTATCCTATGTGGTGGTCATATCTCTAGCTTGTGTACCATTCTTGTCGCATGTGTGTGAGTGGATAGATGTTTGTGAGTTTAGAGATTTAATGAGGTCTTGTGAATTATCTAGTTTTCCTATCCCTAAATTTGGGTGGTATTTGCATCTCTCATGAGTTATGACACTGATCTGGACAATACCTAGTGTTGGGCCTGTAGTATTGTAATAACACATAAAAATAATATATGAAAGAGTTTTTGTAATAAGGCAAACTCATTGGGAGTTGTTTGCTGCCAAAAACTACTTTATTTACCTTAGAATTTAATTTATATACATCTACACAGAATATGAAAGGTCACCTTATCCTTTGGAAATCTAAATGGATAGGTGGAAGGTGACAAAACTGACTACAAAAATTAAATTTTCAAAAAACTATGAATTTTGGAACCCCAACTTGGCAACGTCATAACTCCTAGCCATTTGGTCAAAATTTGGACTTCTTTACCTCATTAGAAAGATCTCCAAGAGAACTAGTTTCAATTTCTTAACACAATGACTTTTGCTATCAATTTAAGCAACCAATGAAAATTTCGAGGCCAAATTACGCTTTAAAGGCCTTCAAAAATGCGATTTATTGAGATGTAGAAAATACCAAAAAATTAGATTTTTGATATTTTCCAATGTCAACCTTATAGATGCCACTCTGATGCTTCTATACCTCTATGAGATTAATGCTTCCCCCTTGAGGGGAAATGGGCCCCATTGCACCTATTTTTTGCAACAATTGAGGAATTGTTTTTCAATTTGATTCTTAGTGAACCACTTGCCTTGATGAGGAAATTGACCTACCTGAACCACATGGTAAAGGGGGATCCCCTGTTCATTAGTGTTTTGATCAAAATATTAGTGATCTATTTGGATGTCAGTAGAATAGTGGTGTTTGGATTCAATTTTGTATTGCTAATATGTTCTTCAACTTCTGAGGTGTCCAACAATGGTGGGAAATATGGGTGCAACAAACTCAACATTGAAAATAGGGTGCAACCCAATAAAGGATGGTAGATTGAGGTCGAAGGCATTCTCACCTATTTGTTTGATGATGGTATATGGCCCATACCGAATGGGACAAAGTTTCTTGTGTGGCCCTTGAAGTATGTCCTTTTGGAGGTGAAGCCATACCTTGTCTCCAAATTGAAATTGATGAGGTATACAATGTTGATCATGTATTTCATTGCAATTTTCATAAGTGTGTTGCAGTGTCTCATGAACTTTCTACTAGATATGGTGGATCTTCTCAACAAACTTGGATGCCTTATCTACTTTCTTCTTGGCATGTGGTGATGGATCACCTAGCATAGTTGGCAGTGCCACATCAATTGGAGCCAATGGTTCATACCCAAGACAAATGTAAAATGGACTATGCATTGTGGAACCATGCAAGGCATGATTGTTACTATGTGGTACATATGGAAAAATAACATCCCAAGTGTGAGGATGTTTTGAATGATACATCCACAAAATATGAATGATCATTCTATTCACAACCTTAGTTTGCCCATCTGTCTATGGGTTGAATATAGTAGACTTTATCAACTTATCATGGCCCAAAGTGATGACCAAAAGTTGCTAAGAATTCTACTATCCCTATTAGAGATGATACTCTATGGTAAACCAAAATGAACCCAAACATTTCCAAAGAAAATCTTGGTAGTTTCTTGTGTGGAGACCACCTTCTCGCAAGGTACCATGATGACCATTTTTTAAAATCTATCTACCACTACATACACATGGTCATGCCCACATTTTGTAGAAGGTAAGCCATACATGAAATCCATGTTGAAACTAATTGCCAAGGCTTATTAGGGATGGGAAGAGGCATATACAATACTTGATTATGATTGGCAGGCTTTGCAATGGCATAAGATGTACAAGCTCAGATGTACAAAGTAACATCATGTCACAATTTGGGCCAATAGAAATACTTTTAAATTACAACAATGATCTTCTCCTTCCCAAAGTGTCCTACAACATAGTTGTAGTGTGCCTCCCATATCATATTTTGTCACTCCTTAGTTGGAACACATATCTATCCCATGTGACAGAGAATTCCATCCTGCAAGTAGAAGTCAGGGGCTTGTTTACCTTCTATTATCCTATTGTAAATGTCAGAAAAATCAGCATTTGTACCATACAACTGAGGTCAATCTAATTTTTGGTGGCCAAAATAATCCAATACCACTGTTAGACCTATGATCGGAGGTCTACTTAAGTAGTTTGTAACTTCATTATTGCTTCCCTTCTTGTGGTAGATATTAAGGTGAAACTATTGCAAGTAGGTAGCCCATCTTTGATGCCTATCATTCTGTATCTTCCCTTGCATCTGTGGGAATTGTAGAGGTTTTTGGTTTATGTGGATGATAGTCTCCTTCACTAAGATATAGTGCTTCCATTGTTTGCTAGCCTGAACAATTCCATACAATTCCTTGTCATATGTGGGATACATGCGCACTGTATCAGAAAAAAGTCTCACTATGGTAGGCAATTAGATATCCATGTTACATGAGCACTACCGCAAGCGCATAATCAAAAGTATCTATCTCAATTTTAAAAGTTTTCTATAGATCTGGAAGTGCCAATACTGGTGCAAAACATAACCTCCTCTTCAATTCTACAAATGTTTTTTTTTGTGCCTTTATCCACCAGAATTTGGCTCTTGCTCCTCACCTAAGTGCCTGATTCATAGGCCATAGCAAGTGTGAAAATGCTAGTACAAATGTCTGATAGAAATTAGCCAACCCAAAAAACTACAAAGTTTTGTGAGAGTTTTGAGAGATAGCCAACATTTGAGAACTTGTATCTTTTCTGGGTCCACACAAATGCATGTTCTATCCACAATGTATGCCAAGTACTGAATGCTCTCCATGCCAAAGGAATATTTATCTCTATTAGCATAGATTTTGTGTTGTCACAGGGTTGAGAGTACTTGTTGAACATCTTGCAAATGGTCATTCCTGTTGGATCTAGGGCATACAACTGAGAGGGGGGGGGGTGAATCAGTTGTATAAAACTTCTTGTTCTTTCAAACTCTTGATTCTTTGTTGTTAGTTAGCAGCATATAAATTAATCATCCATGAAAGCATAATACATAAACACAAGAGCAGATAAGCATCAACACATTGAACACCAAGATTTTGACGTGGAAAACCCGGTTAAGGGAAAAACCACGGGGTGATTAACCCAAGAATTATTCTCTGTTAGAAGAATAAAGAAGAATGAATGGCACATGCCAATTAGGGCTCACTGCTCGAGCACACTGCTCACAAAGAGGCCCACTGCCTACAAGGAGACACACTGTCTACAAAGTGATAAAAATCACAGTCTTGAACTGGAGAATGACATCTCTACCATGTCCGGATCAGTTCCAATTAAGCCCAAAAACCTCTGCTCTGCCTTTCGCACTTCTCTTCGCTATGCCACACTCATCCACACACACCACACTTTGAAATGAACTCACAAACCGTTATTTATACAAGACATCGAGTTAGGAACAAACATCTAAGTCGGCAAACAACCACAAGAGTATCCGCAAGATGAATAACACATCCGGTCGGCCACCACAAGAACATTCACAGGATGAACAACTCATCCGGTCGGCTAAACAGAGCAAGAACTTCATCTGGAAGAATAACTTCAATTCCGGGCTCTACTATCAATGCGGATCAACAACACAACCTCAACACGTTCCAGAAAACTTCACAAGCTTGCCTGAATGTCCGGATACATCCGCACTTCCTTTACTTGCTGGAATCTCTTGTCTTCCTCATCCAGAACTTCAAGAACACAGTCTGTCGCCACTGTCATAATGCAAAAGGTACTTCCGGACTTCCAAATCATACACAACTTGAGATGGCACATCACAAGGACATCCCAAATACTCTTTCCAATCCGCAGATTGGTATTGTACAATTCCGGACCTCACCGGACCTTTCTGTGATCCTCTGTCACCTCTAAGCACTTGCCGGAACCGATTCCACACAGACAGCCATAACTTCTTCAGGTCTTCATGCGGACCTCTGAAAACTTGACTGAAGCATCTCAAGACTCATATCTACAAACCCTTTAATCTGCATCCTCAGGTTCTCAACCTATCCAATATATTTGCCTTCTTCTCATCACTGTTCTTCACTGTTCCTGACTGAGGGTAATTTTCTCAATATCCTCAACACACAGCTCATCCAATCCTTCTTGTCAATGTAATATGAGTATGTTGACATCAATGACAACACTGGTTCACCTCATACTTGCAACAATCTCCCCCTTTGTCATTGATGGCAACATATGATGTGAAAAACCATCAAGACAAGAACTTCTCCTTTCTGTCACAGCTCCCCCTATCAGCAACAACTTTTTACATGTCTTCTCTCCCCCTTTGATCATTAACCACTTGTTTTTCACATGTCTTCTCTCCCCCTTTGACATCAATGGCAAAGGGCTCATACTTGCAATTCTAATACATCAGAATCATACCAGCTGCTCCCCCTTAGTAGCAGCTCCCCATCATCAATCCGGATCACAAGATATGACTGTGATATCCACCGGACTGATGCACATCAGTGCATCTTAGTTCATCACCGGAGGGGCCATGACCCCTAACATCTCCCGGAGATATTCAAAAGAGTCCTTGGGAAGAGGTTTTGTAAAGATATCTGCAATCTGATCCTTGGAGGGAACATACTCCAATCTGACTTCTTCCTTGTTTACTTGTTCTCTCAAAAAGTGAAATTTGATAGATATGTGCTTAGTCTTAGAATGCAATACCGGATTCTTAGAGATATTAATTGCACTTGAATTATCACAGAAAATTGTGATAGGCTCCTCATATTCAACTTTGATGTCTTTTAGCATCTGCTTCATCCATAAGATTTGAGTGCAACTACCTGCTGCTGCAATGTATTCTGCTTCAGTTATAGACAGAGATGTTGCATCTTGTTTCTTGCTTAGCCAAGAAACCAATCTCTTGCCTAAAAAGAATGCTCCACCACTAGTGGTCTTCCGGTCATCCACATCTCCTGCCCAATCTGCATCTGTGTAAGCATGAAGAGAGAAATACGGATCTCTAGGGTACCATAGACCATACTCAACTGTTCCTTTCAAGTACCTAAAAATTCTTTTGATTGCCATAACATGAGATTCTCTAGGATCAGCCTGGAATCTTGCCACAAGACCAACAGCCTGCATTATATCTGGTCTAGTTTGAGTGAGATACAACAATCCACCAATCATTGATCTATACTTTGTCTGATCTGCCTTTGGAGAATCATCATCTTTGCTTAACTTACATCCGGTTGCCATAGGAGTGTTCGTAGGCTTTGAGTCTTCCATACCATATTTCCTTAACAATTCTTTCACATATTTGGTCTAAGAAATGAAGATCCCTTCTTTTGTTTGAGTAATTTGCAGACCCAAGAAGAAATTCATTTCACCAAGCATAGACATTTCAAACTCACTTTTCATCTGATTTGCAAAAGTTTTGCACATACTATCTCTACCTCCAAAAATGATATCATCCACAAACACTTCAACAATCAAAATGTTTTCATAATCAATTTTGAAATATAAGTTACTGTCAGCAGTACCTTTGTTGAATCCAATCTGCACAAGATGCTTATCCAACCTTTCATACCATGCTCTTGGGGCTTGCTTCAATCCATACAAAGCTTTCTTCAACTTGCAGACCATATCATCATTATCAGACAATTGAAATCCATCCGGTTGTTCAATGTAGACTTCTTCTTCCAGATCACCATTTAGGAAGGCAGACTTGACATCCATCTGATATACCTTGAAGTCTTTGAAGGCAGCAAATGCAAGAAGTAATCTGACTGCTTCAATTCTTGCCACCGGAGCAAAAGTCTCTTCAAAGTCAATTCCTTCTATTTGAGAGTAGCCTTTGCAGACCAATCTAGCTTTGTTTCTGATTACTTCACCAGCTTCATTTAGTTTGTTCCGGAAGACCCACTTGGTTCCAATTACATTCTTGTCTCTAGGTCTGGGAACAAGATCCCAAGTATGATTTTTCTCAATTTGCATCAATTCATCTTCCATTGCTTCAGTCTAGTTTTCATCATTGCAGGCTTCATTTATTGTTTTAGGTTCAATCTTTGAAATCAGACAACATTCATCCTAATTTTGAGCAACATTCCTTCTAGTTTGTACACCTTTGCTTCTGTCACCTATGATTTGATCTTCAGAGTGGTTCAGTCTTACATACCTTGGAATTTTGGGAGTATCCTGCACTGCTGCTTCTTGATCAGGCTCATTCAGACCTATCTCTTCTTCCTGATTTACCAGATCAGGCTGACTCTGTCTCACCGGAGAGGATTGAGGTCCTTGAACACTGTCTTGGTCATCTTCATCAAACTCATAAAATCTTGAAGGCTTCTCAATTCCTTCATCAACTTTCACATTGGTGCTTTCTATCATCTTCCTCAATCTCTTATTGTAACACCGGTATGCTTTGCTTTGAGTGGAGTAACCCAAGAAAATTCCTTCATCACTTCTAGCATCAAACTTTCCTAGATCTTCATCTCTTTTAATATAACACTTGCTACCAAATACTCTGAAATATTTCACAGTAGGAGTGATGCCAAACCAGAGTTCATAGGGGGTCTTACCGGTGTTGTTTCTGATTTGAACTCGATTGAGAGTGTAGACTGCAGTGCTGATAGCTTCCTTCAAAAACATTTGAGGAACATTTGCTTCCAACATCATTGTCCTGGCAGCTTCCTGGATGGTCCGGTTCTTTCTCTCAACTACTCCATTCTGCTGTGGAGTCCTAGGAGCAGACAACTGTCTCCTTATACCCTGCTTCTCACAAAAGTCAATGAACTCACCAGATGTAAATTCACCACCTCTATCAGACCTTAGACACTTTAGTTTCAATCCGGTTTGATTCTCTACCATAGCTTTGAAGATTTTGAACTTCTCAAATGCTTCTGATTTTTCTTTTAGAAAGGTAACCCACATCATCCTGGAATGATCATCAATTAACAACATGAAATATCTATCACCTTGCAGACTCTTGATTCTTGTCGGACCACAGAGATCAGTATGTACTAATTCCAACAATCCGGTAGAAGACTGATCTTTGCTTTTGAAAGAGACTCTGCTTTGTTTACCTAGCTGGCATTCTTTGCACAAACTATTTGTAGGTTTCATCAATTTTGGAAGATCTCTTACGGCCTGAGTATTGCTTATCTTGATGATGTTATCAAAATTTACATGACACATTCTTCTATGCCATAACCAACTCTGATCAATTTGAGCAAACAAACAACTTTTGTTTGAACCAACCAGATGAAAGATATTACCTTTTGTCTGAGTACCGGATGCAATTTCAGTTCTGGAGCTTGTAAAGATTCTGCATTTTCCATTCTTGAACCGGAGATCATAACCCTTGTCCACTAACTGACCAACACTGAGAAGATTGTGCTTTAATCCTTCAACATATAGTACGTTACCTGTTTTGCTTTTTCCATCAAAGGAGATAGTTCCCCTGCCTCTGATTCTGCCAGCTGAATTGTCACCAAACTTTACCATTCCTCCTTCATACCTTTCCAAATTCAAGAACTTATTCTTGTCACCAGTCATATGGTGAGAGCATCCACTGTCAATAACCCAATCATCCTTTTCTTCCACTTGAGCAGCCAAAGCTTTTTCAACAACTTTGTGATTGACAGATTCAGAGAGTATTGAATCTTCTTCCTTGATGGCAATAAACACCCACTCATTTCCGGATTTGCTTCCTAGTTCTGATTCATCATCTGTTACTCCTTCATTGTCATCTTCTTCATGAACATAATAGCAATTCTTTTGAAACCTTTGTCTGTTAGTATTAGACCTTGCAGATCTTTCCGGACATCTTGAAGCAAAATGACCAATCTTATTGCAGTTGAAACACTTAAAGGGTAGTTTTCCTTCATACTTACCGGATCCTCTTGGCAGTCTCTTTGCAATGAGGGCTTCAAGTTGAGCTGTTTCTGCTTCTTCTTCTTCCATGTCTCTTCTTGCCTGATCATACCATGACATTTTCCTTGATGAGTTTTCTCCCGGATCAAATCTCTGTTTGCCTTTCACATAGGCACTAGCTTTAAAAGCAGATTCAGTCTTGGGAGGATCATCTCCAAACTCGGTCATTTCAAATGCAGCTAGTTTGCCAGCTAGTTGTTCTCTTATGACAGTTGTGTGGGCTCTGAATTCATCAATGGCAGCAACCTTGATTTTGTAGGCAACAGGAAGGGATCTTAGGATTTTGCAGACAATCTCATTTTCATCTAAAGTTCCACCAGCATTTCTGATTCCACATACCAGCTCATTCACTCTTGGCATAAAGGTAGTGATGTTTTCATCATCTCTCATTTTCAATCTTTCAAATTTCCCTTTCAGACTTTGCAACCTTGCACTTTTGACAAACTCATCTCCTTCATATAGAAGTTCCAGTTTAGCAGGATCTCATATGCAGTTGGTAGGTCAATAACATTCGAGAGATCTGAGTCATTCAATGCGCTTAGAAGAGCTTCCTTGGTCCGCAGATTGTTTTTAGCTTCTGTGATTTCATTCAGAGTTGTCGGACCACCTTGTGGAGGTACATATGGTTTTGAAACCATAGCCAAGTATGCTTTTCCCATACATTCCAGGTGACACTTCATGCGACCTTTCCAGAGAGTGAAGTTGGTTCCATCGAACTTCAGACTATCCTTCTTGTATGACGACATCCTAGATCACCTCAAGCGGTTAAGCTCCTATCAGAGGAACTTGGCTCTGATACCAATTGTTGGATCTAGGGCATACAATTGAGAGGGGGGGTGAATCAGTTGTATAAAACTTCTTGTTCTTTCAAACTCTTGATTCTTTGTTGTTAGTTAGCAGCATATAAATTAATCATCCATGAAAGCATAATACATAAACACAAGAGCAGATAAGCATCAACACATTGAACACCAAGATTTTGACATGGAAAACCCGGTTAAGGGAAAAACCACGGGGCGATTAACCCAAGAATTATTCTCTGTTAGAAGAATAAAGAAGAATGAATGGCACATGCCAATTAGGGCTCACTGCCCGAGCACACTGCTCACAAAGAGGCCCACTGCCTACAAGGAGACACACTGTATACAAAGTGATAAAAATCACAGTCTTGAACTGGAGAATGACATCTCTACCATGTCCGGATCAGTTCCAATTAAGCCCAAAAACCTCTGCTCTGCCTTTCACACTTCTCTTCGCTATGCCACACTCATCCACACACACCACACTTTGAAATGAACTCACAAACCGTTATTTATACAAGACATCGACTTAGGAACAAACATCTAAGTCGGCAAACAACCACAAGAGTATCCGCAATATGAATAACACATCCGATCGGCCACCACAAGAACATTCGCAGGATGAACAACTCATCCGGTCGGCTAAACAGAGCAAGAACTTCATCCGGAAGAATAACTTCAATTCCGGGCTCTACTATCAATGCGGATCAACAACACAACCTCAACACATTCCAGAAAACTTCACAAGCCTACCTGAATGTCCGGATACATCCGCACTTCCTTTACTTGCTGGAATCTCTTGTCTTCCTCATCCGGAACTTCAAGAACACAGTCTGTCGCCACTGTCATAATGCAAAAGGTACTTCCGGACTTCCAAATCATACACAACTCGAGATGGCACATCACAAGGACATCCCAAACACTCTTTCCAATCCGCAGATTGGTATTGTACAATTCCGGACCTCACCGGACCTTTCTGTGATCCTCTATCACCTCTAAGCACTTGCCGGAACCGGTTCCACACAGACAGCCATAACTTCTTCAGGTCTTCATGCGGACCTCTGAAAACTTGACTGAAGCATCTCAAGACTCATATCTGCAAACCCTTTAATCCACATCCTCAGGTTCTCAACCTATCCAATATATTTGCCTTCTTCTCATCACTATTCTTCACTGTTCCTGACTGAGGGTAATTTTCTCAATATCCTCAACACACAGCTCATCCAATCCTTCTTGTCAATGTAATATGAGTATGTTGACATCAATGACAACACTGGTTCACCTCATACTTGCAACAATTCCATGTTTTTTTAAGATGAGTATGTCATCCAAATAGACAACAACAAAAGAATCAATGAATGGCTTGAGAACATATTTCATCATCCTCATGAAAGTGGTAGGAGTGTTAGTTAGACCAAAAGGCATGACTAGCCACTCAAACAAACCCTCCTTGGATTTAAAAGTAGTCTTCCACACATCTGATGGCTTAATTGGCACTTGGTGATACCTAGACTTCAAGTCAATTTTGGTGAAAAACTTATCCCCTCTAATTTGGTACAGCAAATCAAAAATATGAGGGATTGAATATCAGTTCTTTACAATGATCTTGTTGAGAACTCAATAATCAATCCAAAGTTGCCATGTCCCTACCTTTTCCTTTGCAAGAATAATTGGACTTCCACATGGTGAGTCTCTTGGGTGAATGTGTCCTTTTTGAATCACCTCTTGGAACTGTCTCTTGATTTCACCATTCTCCAAAATTGACCATCTATATAGTGGCCCATTTGGCAATGGTGTCCTTGGAATCAGATCAATTTGATGCTTGATTTGATAGTGCAGTGGCACCCTTGCAAGGAGTGTTGGCTACAATTGACCTTTTCCCATTAGGTTGAACCATTAATAGAACAAATGTTCTAGTGTGACCAATTAAACATTTACATTGTTTTGTAGTAATCAAAGATACTAGTCTTTTAGGACATACCTTAGGTATCTGATACTTCTTTCCACCCAGCTTGACAATGACACTATGTGGTCTGGAATCATAGATGCCATGACGCTTGTACATGTATGGTTTCCCAATTGATACATCACATACATCTAAAGGTGCCACACCACATATCACTTCATCTTTGAATGATTTGATGGAATAAGGTAAGCGACATTGCTTATTCACCTGAATATTTCATTCTTGGTTTATCCACCCCATTTGATATGGTTGTGGATGAGGTGTGGTTTGCAGGTTCAACCTTTTGACAGTGTCAATAGAGATCAAATTCATTTGACTTTTGCTATCAACAATGAAATAGAGTTCTAAGAAGAAGCACCCAAAACCTGGTTTGAATTTTTAGCAGGAATGGATTTTGACACTCTAGGGGGCCCTATGCCCCCTTCCTCCTCCCCTGGTATGGGTTTATGATGGTATAGCCTTAGGTAGCACTTTTGAACACATGAACAAAGCATTGGATTTAGGTCCCAAATTTTGGAAGGAATTTCTTTTGAGTAAGGACCAGAGGGAACATGTGTCTGGGAATGCTGACCTAGTGTTGTTGGAGTTCAAGAAAGGAACAACTATTAAGCTGCCTAACTCGATAGTGGATTGGATTATCTCTTCCATGGATTATACCTTGGTAGGGAAATTTTTCTTCTTTCACCCTAACATTGACATGGTTAGGAGATGGGCAATGGCTAAATGGTAGTTGAAGGGCAATGTGTTTATCAACACAATGGTAGGATGTTTGTTCCTTTTTAAATTTACTTTTAAGGAGGATCTTATGTTGGTCCTTGCTAGAGGTCCTTAGATCTATGGGAAACATACATACTCCCTCTACAGATGGAAGTTGGAGTTTGATCTTGTGGTGGACCTAAATAAGACAAGTCCTATTTGGGTTAGATTGTTAGGTCTCCTGTTGGAGTTATGGCATGAAGAAATATTTACTTGGATAGAAAATTCTTTCAAGCATTAAATCATTCTAGGAAGACTAAATTCAGGTTAGTCTTTGCTCATTTTTGTGTTAGTCTTTGACATGGTTAGGTAAAGAAAATTGCTAATGTGGGTGTTGACAATAAGACTAGGAGGCCATCTCAACGAGAGACTAGACAATAGGAAATATCTAGAGAAATAGATAATGGAAGAAATAGAACCCTGGAGGCATCCTCTAGGAAGCAACATAAATGAAGATTCTATCATTGAACATCAGAGGACTCAATAGTCCTCATAAGAAGTTTTTAGTCAAAAACTACATTTTTGAATATAAGATTGATATTTTGTTACTACAGGAAGTCAAAATGACGAAAGCCAATTTCAAAGTTGTAGCTAAGAATATATAGCCTAATGTAGATTTCTATATTAGTGAGGCTATATGGGCATTTGGTGGGATTTTCACAATGTGGAATTAGAACAATCTCAAAGGTTTCTATATTACAAACTCTAGAAGTAGCCTAGAGGTGAGATTTATATCCTCAAATAAGGACTAGATTCTTACTAATATCTATGCCCCAAATTTTAGAGGGGCTAGGAAAGAGGTGTGGGATGATGTATCTTCTCATATATTGGCTAATAAGGAGGCTCATTGGATAGTGGTAGGTGATTTTAATACCCCTATGTATCCTTTTGAGAAGCTTGGGGCATCATGGACTACTCTAATGACATGGTTGATTTTGCTAAATTTTGGAATATTGATGGGTTAATGGATATTGAGCTAAATGACCAACTATTCACCTAGACCAATAGAAGAAGGGGATATCACCTAAGTCAAGTAAAACTGGATAGATTCCTTATCTCCTCCAATTGGGATATTATAAGCCACTCTAAGCTTGTTGCTCTATTGAGAACTACGTCTGATCATAATCCCTTGCTTTTGAATTGGATGGAAAAACCCCACAAAGGTCCCTACCCTTTTAGGAATGAGATTATGTGGGCTACTCATCCTAGTTTTAGGGATTGTATTTCTTCCTGCTAGAATATCCCTATCCAAGGATCATCCATTTTTAGGTTGGTTTAGAAGCTTCTTAATATAAAAAATAAAGTTAAATTTTGGAACAAATTATCTTTTGGTAATGTGCTTGAACAAAGGAAGTTGGTTTCTGCCAAGTTATCTGAGGTTCAGAACAAAATTTCTAAAGGGGACAAGTCAAAGTGTACCTTCCTCCTGGAAAACTATTTTTGGTAAGAATGGAATGACATAATGAGGAAAGAAGAGATTTTTTGCAAGAAAAGTCCAGAATTCAATGGCTAAGGGAAGGGGATAGGAACACTACTTTCTTCCACCAATTTGACCTATGACATAGGAAAAGAAATACTATCTCCAAGATTATTGATGAGAGACTCGGATCTGAAGTCATTTCTAATGAATAGATTGGTTAGTTAGCTTCCAGGTATTTCCAGTTGTTTCTTTTGAAATGACTATTAACTCTTCTAATGAAGTGGTTGAGAAGCTACTAGACAACATCCCATCGTTCCTCTCTAATGAAGATAATTCCATCCTCACCAAGCTTGTCACAGAAGAGGAGGTTAGATTTGTGATCTTCTCTGTGAGAGCCTTTAAGGCCCCATGTCCTGCTAGATTTCTTCCTGCCTTTTTTTAGGAGTTTTGGAAAATTGTGGGATATGATGTCACTGAAGCTGCTAGAGACTTTTTTAGAATGGGGAAGTTGTTGAAGCAACTTAACAACACCATTGCTCTTGTTCCAAGAAATGTGGCCCTATCTCTATGGTTGACTTTAGACCTATTAGCATGTGTAATACTATCTACAAGATCTTTTCCAAAATCTTGGTCTTTAGACTTCAATCGTTGCTTGATAAACTTATTGCTGGAAGCCAAAAAGGTTTTGTTTCGGGAAGAGAGATTCTTGATGTTTCTATCTCCACACATGAAATTTAACATTCTATGGATAGAAGCAACCTACCTAGGATGGTATTCAAGCTTGATATTTCTAAAGCTTATGATAGAGTCTCATGGGACTTATTATTTAATCTTCTAAATAAATTTGGGTTCCAAGATAGGATAAATAGATTGATTAAGGAGTATGTGACCACTACTAAATTCTCTGTGCTTGTTAATAGGATCCCTAGGGGATTTTTTAGCTTGGGTAGAGGGATCAAGTAGGGGGATCCTTTATCTCCTTAACTTTTTATGTTGATGTTTGAAGTCATAGGGAGGAATATTTTGAATTTGTTAAGGTCTGGAGTGCTTAAGGGCATCAAAGCTGCTACCTCAGTTGAACCCTCTTCCATTCAACAATTTATGGATGACACCATCCTCTTTGGAGTTGCTGTAAGGATACCTGAACCCTATTTATTAATTAGGGTATTTTATTGAGAACAATTTATTACTGTATTGCTTCGAAATAACTATTTTGATAAATTAATTTTTGTGCAAGAAAGATAAATATTGCATTATTTTAGAATAATTATTTTATTTCAATAAATATTAAGCAATTATTTTAGATATTTAAATATCTTTTGAAAAATATTCCCTTTAAATGATGTTCATTATTCGATTCTATTCTATCCATAAGCTATCATTAGGAAGTAATTAATGTCTGTAATTATAATTCTATCAATTCCTAGAAAATAGGAGAATGAATACGAAAGTAGGATAGTGGCATTCAAATGTTTGGACTAAATTTATTTGATTATAATTTAGTGTTTAGTTAATTGATTTAAATTAGTTATTTTGTGTGTTCTTTTTATCATTATATTTTACATTAAGACCATAGCTCAATTACTTTTAGTAGAATACTTATTTATTCATAAGACAAATTATGTTTTAGAATTGTTTTAAATCATTTTTAATTTATGAGTAAATGGTGTTGGGAGTGGAAGAGGATGAATCATCTTCTATGGAAATTTCATTCTCTTTTGGAAGATAAAGAGTTAAATGTCCAGTTATAAAAGATCAATAAATGTATGAGGTGAGGGGGAATACATGGGAGAGAATATATTGATATGGCAGTGAATAAAATGGATCTTTCGGAGGTTTTGTGAAGCATATATGTTACAACATAATATTTGCATTTAGATGATGCTCCAGGTAAGTTCCTTATTGTTCTTTATGTTTTGGATTCCTAGAAAGATTGATTGGTTGTGTAGGTCTAGAAGTATTATTGAATTGGGGCTGCCGAAGATTAGCCATCTCAATGTAAATTTTATCACAGGTAGCAATCTTTGGTATCTAATTAGGCATTGATTCTTTTTGGAGTGCTTCATTAATTCAAGGTTTGAGATGCTTTGTCTATTTAAGTCATCAAAATTGATATTTTGGTTTTGATTTCCAACTATAACTGTGTTAAAATGATCAAAGTTTAATATTTAATTATCTGAGATTTGCAGCTTTCTCTGTTTAAGTTATAGAAATCTACTTGTACTTTCAATTAGCAAACTGTAGGTAGATTGCAGTAAACATTACTCACACCTCCTAAAGAAGTTTTTCTAATTTCTTTCTGGGTTTTATTTCCCTATGAATTAGCTTTCTAAATCATTTGAAATTTTTAAATTTTGTTTAGAAACAAGAAAGTTATTGCATTTTTACCACTGCCTAGTTTTAATGGTAGGACAATCTAGTTTTTATTTTAATTTACTTTATATTGTTCTTCTTATTTTTATTATTTAAATAGATTCATTGAATTAAAATTTAAGTCTATATATATAAGATAAGATCAATTATCTGATATATTTATATGATACATCGGCCTACAAGCTTCGTTATTTGGCCTTTTCTTTCTATTTAATCGACCTTCATACTTGTATATGAAACTATCAGCCTGTAGTCTCTATCATGATTCCTTAACTTTTAAAAGATTTCATTTGGCAAGACTTATGCATATTGTTCTATAACATATAGCTATATACATTTGTATAGTAAATTATTTATATTGTGCTATGATGTGAACTAAATGCTTTGTATATATTCTTTCATAATGAATTCTTGGGTAACTCCATCGCAGCCATTTATGGTGTAATGAATTGATGTTTTCTTTAACGATTTCCTTGAGATTCTTTTCTCTAAAATAACCGATATCTTCAATCCTCTATGAACAACAACTTCGGTCTAATGAAGCATTCAATTATGCCGTGTAAAGGCATGCAATTGGCCTTTCATTATTACTGTTGGATCTAGGGCATACAACTGAGAGGGGGGGGGTGAATCAGTTGTATAGAACTTGTTCTATTTCAAACACTTTATTCTCTGTTGTTAGTTAGCAGCATATCAAATAATCATTCATGGAAGCACAATACATAAACACAAGAACAGATAAGCATCAACACATTGAACACCAAGATTTTGACGTGGAAAACCCGGTTAAGGGAAAAACCACGGGGTGATTAACCCAAGATTTATTCTCTGTTAGAAGAATAAGGAAAAATGAATGGCACATGCCAATAAGGGCTCACTGCCCGAGCACACTGCTCACAAAGAGGCCCACTGCCTACAAGGAGACACACTGTCTACAAAGTGATAAAAATCACAGTCTTGAACTGGAGAATGACATCTCTACCATGTCCGGATCAGTTCCAATTAAGCCCAACAATCTCTGCTCTGCCTTTCGCACCTTTCTTCGCTATATCATACTCATCCACATGCCACACACTGAAATGAATTCACAAATTATTATTTATACAAGACATCGACTTAGGAACAAGCATCTAAGTCGGCAAACAACCATAGGAGTATCCGCAAGATGAATAACACATCCGGTCGGCTATCACAAGAACATTCGCAGGATGAACAACTCATCCGGTCGGCTAAACAGAGCAATAACTTCATCCGGAAGAATAACTTCAATTCCGGGCTCTACCATCAATGCAGACCAACAACACAACCTAAACATGATTCAAGAACCTTCACAAGTCTTTCTGAATGTCCGGATACATCCGCACTTCCTCTGCTTACTGGGATCTCTTGTCTTCCTCATCCGGAACTTCAAGAACACAGTCTGTCGCCACTGTCATAATGCAAGAGGTACTTCCGGACCTTCAAATCACACACAAATCAGGATGACACATCACACGGACATCTCAAACACTCCTTCCAATCTGCAGATTATGATAGTACAATTCCGGACCTCACCGGACCTTTTTGTGATCCTCTGTCACCTCCGGATACTTGCCAGACCCGGTTCTATACCGGCAGCCACAACGCCTTCAGATCTTCATGCGGACCTCTGAAATCTTAACTGTAGCATCTCAAGACTCGTATCTACTAACCCTTTAATCCGCATCCTCCGGTACGTAATCTATACAGTACATTTACCTTCTTCTCATCACTGTTCTTCACTGTTCCTGACTGAGTCTAATTTTCTCAATATCCTCAGCACACAGCTCATCAAATCCTTCTTGTCAATGCAATATGAGTATGTTGACATCAATGACAACACTGGCTTACCTCATACTTGCAACAATCTCCCCCTTTGTCATTGATGGCAACATATGATGTGAAAAACCATCAAGACAAGAACTTCTCTTTTCTGTCACAGCTCCCCCTATCAACAACAACTCTTCACATGTCTTCCTTTGCTGCTCCCCCTTTGATCATCAACCACTTGTTTTTCACATGTCTTCTCTCCCCCTTTGACATCAATGGCAAAGGGCTCATACTTGCAACTCTCATGCATCAGAATAATACCAGCTGCTCCCCCTTAGTTGCAGCTCCCCATTAGTCTGGATCACAAGATATGACTGTGATAGCCACCGGACTGATGCACATTAGTGCATCTTAGTTCATCACCGGAGGGGCCATGACCCCTAACTTCTCCCGGAGATATTCAAAAGAGTCCTTGGGAAGAGGTTTTGTAAAGATATCTGCAATCTGATCCTTTGAGGGAACATACTCCAATCTGACTTCTTCCTTGTTTACTTGTTCTCTCAAAAAGTGAAATTTGATAGATATGTGCTTAGTCTTAGAATGCAATACCGGATTCTTGGAAATATTAATTGCACTTGAATTATCACAGAAAATTGTAATAGGCTCCTCATATTCAACTTTGATGTCTCTTAGCATCTGCTTCATCCACAAGATTTGAGTGCAACTACCTGCTGCTGCAATGTATTCTGCTTCAGTTGTAGACAGAGATATTGCATCTTGTTTCTTGCTTAGCCAAGAAACCAATCTCTTCCCCAAAAAGAATGCTCCACCACTAGTGCTCTTCCGGTCATCCACATCTCCTGCCCAATCTGCATCTGTGTAAGCATGAAGAGAGAAATCCGGATCTCTAGGATACCATAGACCATACTCAACTGTCCCTTTCAAGTATCTAAAAATTCTTTTGATTGCCATAACATGAGATTCTCTAGGATCAGCCTGGAATCTTGCCACAAGACCAACAGCTTGCATTATATCTGGTCTAGTTTGAGTGAGATACAACAATCCACCAATCATTGATCTATACTTTGTCTGATCTGCCTTTGGAGAATCATCATCTTTGCTTAACTTACATCCAGTTGCCATAGGAGTGTTCATAGGCTTTGAGTCTTCCATACCAAATTTTTTTAACAATTCTTTCACATATTTGGTCTGAGAGATGAAGATCCCTTCTTTTGTTTGAGTAATTTGCAGACCCAAGAAGAAATTCATTTCACCAAGCATAGACATTTCAAACTCACTTTTCATCTGATTTGCAAAAGTTTTACACATACTATCTCTTCCTCCAAAAATGATATCATCCACAAACACTTCAACAATCAGAATGTTTTCATGATCAATTTTGAAATATAAGTTGCTGTCAGCAGTACCTTTGTTGAATCCAATCTGCACAAGATGCTTATCCAACCTTTCATACCATGCTCTTGGGGCTTGCTTCAATCCATACAAAGCTTTCTTCAACTTGCAGACCATATCATTATTATCAGACAATTGAAATCCATCCGGTTGTTCAATGTAGACTTCTTCTTCCAGATCACCATTTAGGAAGGCAGACTTGACATCCATCTGATATACCTTGAAATCTTTGAAGGCAGCAAATGCAAGAAGTAATCTGACTGCTTCAATTCTTGCTACCGGAGCAAAAGTCTCTTCAAAGTCAATTCCTTCTATTTGAGAGTAGCCTTTGCAGACCAATCTAGCTTTGTTTCTGATTACTTCACCAGCTTCATTTAGTTTGTTCCGGAAGACCCACTTGGTTCCAATTACATTCCTGTCTCTAGGTCTGGGAACAAGATCCCAAGTATGATTTTTCTCAATTTGCATCAATTCATCTTCCATTGCTTTGGTCCAGTTTTCATCATTGCAGGCTTCATTTATTGTTTTAGGTTCAATCTTTGAAATCAGACAACATTCATTCTGATCTTGAGCAATATTCCTTCTAGTTTGTACACCTTTGCTTCTGTCACCTATGATCTGATCTTCAGAGTGATTCAGTCTTACATACCTTGGAATTTTGGGAGTATCCAGTACTGCTGTTTCTTGATCAGACTCATTCAAACCTAACTCTTCTTCCTGATTTACCGGATCAGGCTGACTCTGTTTCACCGGAGAGGATTGAGGTCCTTGGACACTATCTTGGTCATCTTCATCAAATTCATAAAATCTTGAAGGCTTCTCAATTCCTTCATCAACCTTTACATTGGTGCTTTCTATCATCTTCCTCAATCTCTTATTGTAACACCGGTATGCTTTGCTTTGAGTGGAGTAGCCCAAGAAAATTCCTTCATCACTTCTAGCATCAAACTTTCCTAGATCTTCATCTCTTTTAATATAACACTTGCTACCAAATACCCTAAAATATTTCACAGTAGGAGTGATGCCAAACCAAAGTTCATAGGGGGTCTTACCGGTGTTGTTTCTGATTTGAACTCGATTGAGAGTGTAGACTGCAGTGCTAATAGCTTCTTTCCAAAACATTTGAGGAACATTTGCTTCCAACATCATTGTCCTAGCAGCTTCCTGGATGGTCCGGTTCTTTCTCTCAACTACTCCATTCTGCTGTGGAGTCTTAGGAGCAGACAACTGTCTCCTTATACCCTGTTTCTCACAAAAGTCAATAAATTCACCAGATGTAAATTCACCACCTCTATCAGACCTTAGACACTTTAGTTTCAATCCGGTTTGATTCTCCACCATAGCTTTGAAGATTTTGAACTTCTCAAAAGCTTCTGATTTTTCTTTTAGAAAGGTAACCCACATCATCCGGGAATGATCATCAATTAACAACATGAAATATCTATCACCTTGCAGACTCTTGATTCTTGTCGGACCACATAGATCAGTATGTACTAATTCCAACAATCCGGTAGAAGACTGATCTTTGCTTTTAAAAGAGACTCTGCTTTGTTTGCCTAACTGACATTCTTTACACACACTGTTTGTAGGTTTTATCAATTTTGGAAGATCTCTCGCAGCCTGAGTATTGCTTATTTTGATGATGTTATCAAAATTTACATGACACATTCTTCTATGCCATAACCAACTCTGATCAATTTGAACAAACAAACAACTTTTATTTGAACCAACCAGATGAAAGATGTTACCTCTTGTCTGAGTACCGGATGCAATTTCAGTTCCGGAGCTTGTAAAGATTCTGCATTTTCCATTCTTGAACCGGAGATCATAGCCTTTGTCCACTAACTGACCAACACTGAGAAGATTGTGCTTCAATCCTTCAACATATAGTACATTACCTGTTTTGCTCTTACCATCAAAGGAAATAGTTCCCCTACCTCTGATTCTGCCAGCAGAATTGTCACCAAACTTTACCATTCCTCCTTCATATCTTTCCAAGTCTAAGAACTTATTCTTGTCACCAGTCATATGGTGAGAACATCCACTGTCAATAACCCAATCATCCTTTTCTTCTACTTGAGCAGCCAAGGCTTTTTCAACAACTTTGTGATTGACAGATTCAGAGAGCAAGGAATCTTCTTCCTTGATGGCTATAAACACCCACTCATTTCCGGATTTGCTTCCTGGATCTGATTCATCATCTGTTACTCCTTCATTGTCATCTTCTTCATGAACATAATAGCAATTTTTTTGAAACCTTTGTCTGTGAGTATTAGATCTTGCAGATCTCTCCGGACATCTTGAGGCAAAATGACCAATTTTATTGCAGTTGAAACACTTAAAAGGTAGTTTTCCTTCATACTTACTGGATCCTCTGGGCAGTCTCTTTGCAATGAGGGCTTCAAGTTGAGCTGTTTCTGCTTCTTCTTCTTCCATGTCTCTTCTTGCTTGATCATACCATGACATTTTTCTTGATGAGTTTTCACCCGGATCAAATCTCTGTTTGCCTTTCACATAGGCACTGGCTTTAAAAGCAGATTCAGTCTTGGGTGGATCATCTCCAAACTCAGTCATTTCAAATGCAGCTAGTTTGCCAGCCAGTTGTTCTCTTGTGACAGTTGTGTGGGCTCTGAATTCATCAATGGCAGCAACTTTGATTTTGTAGGCAGCAGGAAGGGATCTTAGGATTTTGCAGACAATCTCATTTTCATCTAGAGTTCCACCAGCATTTCTGATTCCACATACCAGCTCATTTACTCTTGGCATAAAGGTAGTAATGTTTTCATCATCTCTCATTTTCAATCTTTCAAATTTCCCTTTCAGACTTTGCAACCTTGCACTTTTGACAAACTCATCTCCTTCATACAGAAGTTCCAGTTTAGTTAGGATCTCATATGCAGTTGGTAGGTCAATGACATTCGAGAGATCTGAGTCATTCAATGCGCTTAGAAGAGCTTCCTTGGTCCGCAGATTGTTTTCAGCTTCTGTGGTTTCATCTGGAGTTGTCGGACCACCTTGTGGGGGTATATATGGTTTTGAAATCATAGCCAAGTATGCTTTTCCCATACATTCCAAATGACACTTCATGCGACCTTTCCAGAGAGTGAAGTTGGTTCCATCGAACTTCGGACTATCCTTCTTGTATGACGACATCCTGGATCACCTCAAGCGGTTAAGCTCCTATCAGAGGAACTTAGCTCTGATACCAATTGTTGGATCTAGGGCATACAACTGAGAGGGGGGGGGGTGAATCAGTTGTATAGAACTTGTTCTATTTCAAACACTTTATTCTCTGTTGTTAGTTAGCAGCATATCAAATAATCATTCATGGAAGCACAATACATAAACACAAGAACAGATAAGCATCAACACATTGAACACCAAGATTTTGACGTGGAAAACCCGGTTAAGGGAAAAACCACGGGGTGATTAACCCAAGATTTATTCTCTGTTAGAAGAATAAGGAAAAATGAATGGCACATGCCAATAAGGGCTCACTGCCCGAGCACACTGCTCACAAAGAGGCCCACTGCCTACAAGGAGACACACTGTCTACAAAGTGATAAAAATCACAGTCTTGAACTGGAGAATGACATCTCTACCATGTCCGGATCAGTTCCAATTAAGCCCAACAATCTCTGCTCTGCCTTTCGCACCTTTCTTCGCTATATCATACTCATCCACATGCCACACACTGAAATGAATTCACAAATTATTATTTATACAAGACATCGACTTAGGAACAAGCATCTAAGTCGGCAAACAACCATAGGAGTATCCGCAAGATGAATAACACATCCGGTCGGCTATCACAAGAACATTCGTAGGATGAACAACTCATCCGGTCGGCTAAACAGAGCAATAACTTCATCCGGAAGAATAACTTCAATTCCGGGCTCTACCATCAATGCGGACCAACAACACAACCTAAACATGATTCAAGAACCTTCACAAGTCTTTCTGAATGTCCGGATACATCCGCACTTCCTCTGCTTACTGGGATCTCTTGTCTTCCTCATCCGGAACTTCAAGAACACAGTCTGTCGCCACTGTCATAATGCAAGAGGTACTTCCGGACCTTCAAATCACACACAAATCAGGATGACACATCACACGGACATCTCAAACACTCCTTCCAATCCGCAGATTATGATAATACAATTCCGGACCTCACCGGACCTTTTTGTGATCCTCTGTCACCTCCGGATACTTGCCGGACCCGGTTCTATACCGGCAGCCACAACGCCTTCAGATCTTCATGCGGACCTCTGAAATCTTAACTGTAGCATCTCAAGACTCGTATCTACTAACCCTTTAATCCGCATCCTCCGGTACGTAATCTATACAGTACATTTACCTTCTTCTCATCACTGTTCTTCACTGTTCCTGACTGAGTCTAATTTTCTCAATATCCTCAGCACACAGCTCATCAAATCCTTCTTGTCAATGCAATATGAGTATGTTGACATCAATGACAACACTGGCTTACCTCATACTTGCAACAATTACGGCTTGCATTCTATCCTTATTTTTTTAAATGGTCTATTAGATCCCTCCCGACATGATATTTTATCACCATCGTATACAACTAATTCTTTTTGTTGAAAGTTTCTAAATAAAACCATTTTGAGCTTATCCTAAAATCTTAATGTAACTAATCTTCTATTAGATTCTTCTCTATCTATAAAAAATGGTTCTATTTAGATCATTTTCTTCTTTTAAATTGACCCACTTAACCATTTAATCACTTCTCTTATGCTTCTAAATGTAATGGCTTTTTCATACTTAGTAATTTATTTTTGATACCTAAAATTTAGGAAGTAAATAGTCTTCCAATTAAGTTGAACAAGAATTTAAATAGAAATTTTTTATTTCTAATCTTTTAGTATTAAAATTCTAGAATGTTATTGTCAACATTTGAATATGTATTTGTCTTATGGAAAATAATATCATATCCTAGATGATTTTGTTAGTTGTGGAATATGAAATCAATCTTAGTGGAATAGAGTTAACAAATTAAATGAGATAAATCTTGCAGTGGAATGTTATTTATTAGATAAAATATATTTAGTAACTATTATTATATATAGTTTAACTTCTTAAGTATGACGAGATATTTATAAGGAATATATATAATTTATCATATTTTGTTTAATTAGAAAGATTCTATCTGATAAGCATAGAAATTTATTGTTATATATTTAAAAGAATGTATGTTAGATAGGAAGGATAATCTTACAGATATCTTATAGTAAAAGTATGTTTTATCTTTTTAGTTGATATTTGGAAAAATCAGAGATGTTTATGTTTTCCTTCTTGTAAGGAAATAAACTTGTAAATTAATTAGGATAACGATGTCTTTGTATTTGTACTTATTCCATAATCTCAAAGTTGTTTCCTTTGTTAAAAGAGATCTCTTTTAACTTCATCATGAATTATTATCATTATTGTTAGTTATGATTAAAGTTTTTGTTATGATTGCTTATTTATCAATCTAAGACAGGATAGGAATAGTTTTGTAATTAGACTTGAAGCCTATATATCTGTCTGTGGATGTCTTCTCATCCTAATGAGTGTTTTCATATTGAATGTTCTTTAATGACAAACTAGGTAATTTCTTTGATTTTCTAATGATAAATTTTCTCTTGCATGATTAGTTAAGCATAATAATAATTTGTATACCAGTTCTAAAAGAATCATTTACATTTTGTGAAGTTTTATGAGAAAGGGAAAGGTAAAACTCAATCTTTTACTATCCTCAAGTATGGATTGAAATGTGTATGTGTACCTAAGATTTAGAAGATGTCGATATCATGTGAATAATATATTAGAAGTTTTGTTTTGAATGAAACCATCTTATGATTGCAAGTTCAAGTTTCGAACTGCGAAGTCTTTACGCTACGCGTACATAGGCAAGGCCATCATGAGCCCCCGAGACATTAGGTCGGCCCCTTAGGGCCTTAGGCTAGTATACTATTATCTGATATGTTATTGATGAACTTGTGAAACTAATATTTGCATTTAGTTGTGTAGTTATAGGTTTGTAGACTGAGAAAGATAGTGGAGCTAAGGAAGAACTTCCCACCTTTTGAAAAGATGTTCATATGAATTTCTTTGTGAATGTATATAATTGTATAAAATATGTTATATGTTATATTTGTAGTTACATTAACTTACGTTTATAAGTTAAAATTTGAAAATTCTCTACTAGAATCTTATTATATTTCCATTATTTTGATTAATTTAATATTATTTTGTCATTTCCTTGAGTGGGCATTATAGTTTCCTCAGTTATGGAGGCTAGGAAATGGAAGCATTTGTTGAATGATTACACTACAGTTTTAGGCCAATGTATCAATTATGAGAAGAGTCAAATCTATTTATTTAACACTAGTATGGATCTACAATGGAAAATTAAAGCCATTTTGGGGTGTTCCTGTGCTTCTCTTTCAAACTTGTATGGATCCCATTGATGGTGAAAGATGTTTCTCCCACCTTGTGGAACTCTTTTCTAGAAAGGATACCAAAGAAACGTGTTGGCTGGAAGGGTAAACTATTAAGTCAAGTGGGTAAATTTTAGTTTCTCAAAGCCTCATTGCAAGGTATTCCTATCTATTTCCTCTCTTTTTAAGATCCCTAAATATTTGGCTGAAAATTTTGAAAAAATTTAGAGAAATTTCCTTTGGACTAGAATTGAGGAGAAGAAAAGAATTTCTATTATTAATTGGGATAAGGTTTTCTTCCCAAAAAACCCATGGAGGTCTTGGTATAAGAAAGGTCCACCTCAGTAATAAGGCTTTATTGGATAAAGTGGTTTGGGGCCTTATCAAGGACAACAAAGATTGGGGGTCAATAATGAAAGCTAAATACTTGAACAATATTGAGGAAGGCAGGTTTCTTGCTAAAGTGGGAGTTCCTAAAGGCTTGGTGATATGGAATAATATTCTCAAAATTAAGAAGTCTTCTCCAAAAAGGTATCAAATGGAAGTTGGGAAATGATAAACTGATTAGATTTTGGGAAGATTTTTGGATAGAGTACCTACCTCTTACCAATCATCAAAACTATAGTAGATTGGCTAGGCCTGCCAATAACTTCTTTGGTGTGGAAGTCTTTGACTACATATTACATAGTGGGTGAGTTAACTAATGGAGAAATTTACCTAATTGTTGTCCCAACCAGAATGATTTGGTTCTGATTTCCAAAGCTCTCCAACATGAACTTCAGAAGCATAGAATCCCCATTTTTCCCAAAGAGGATGATATTATTTGGACCTAAGATAATAAAGGTAGGTTTTCTATTAAAATTTCTTATGATCTACTATTAGACCTTGATACTATGAACAACTTCTAGAAAAGGATTTGTAATCATCATTTGATTCCTAAAGTCAACTTTTTTGGGTGGATGACTATCCATAGTAAAATCCTCACTCAAGACAACTTAAAGAAGAGAGGATTCCAAATCCCTAAACTGTGTGTTTTCTGCCGAAAAAGAAGGAATCATTTTGGACCCATTTGTTTTTCCATTGTGATTTTTGTAGAGAAATTTGGGAAATGACCATGTAAAAACTAGGATTTAACTAGATTATGAATACAAGTTTGACCTCTTTTGTTGAAGGATGGTACTCTCCTTTGTATCATTTGATGGTAAAAGAGCTCTGGAATCATATTCCCCCTCATATCAGTTGGAGTTGTGTAAGGAAATGAATAATCACATATTTTAGAACTTAGCTAAGAGAACTAAGGAGATCTTTTTTGCTTTCTCCAAGTTCCTATCTGAAAATGTCTCTAGTTGCAAGCTAAAAACTTTGGAAGTTCCTCCTAACCCCATGGAAATCAATATTTTCAAAAAGTGGGGTACTTCTACAGATATAAACATGGTGGAAAATTCCAAAAAGATTTCTCATTTGAACACTAAGTGGATACCCCCTAAAGAATAGAGTAAATTAAACTTTGATGGGGTAGCTAATGGGAATCCTGGTCCTGGTAGTGGAGGGGGTGTGTTGAGATCTCACAAGGGTGACTTCATTTCTTCTTACATCAGAGGGCTGGGGTTCAA
The DNA here is from genome assembly GCA_027924645.1 of Cunninghamia lanceolata. NCBI lineage: Eukaryota > Viridiplantae > Streptophyta > Pinopsida > Cupressales > Cupressaceae > Cunninghamia > Cunninghamia lanceolata. Next base: position 3,677,036 of record BSBN01001020.1, on the reverse strand, counting down.
AATGAATAACAAGGCAAAGGCTATGGCAATTTTGTAGGGAGTCAAAATTGTGCTCTCTATTGGCATCAACAAATTACACATGGAAGGGGATTCCAAACTTGGTATTGACTCTACCCTTGGTAAAGTAGACCCAGGTTGGCATCTTGTTGATATTATCAATGATATCAAATGCCTCTCTCATTTTCAAGGAAAGTATGGTCATTTTCCTTGAACAAGGTGCCAACACGGGGCTAAATGAAAATGATATAAGTGTAGGGTCAAACCCTAGTGAATCAGGATGAAGGGATTATCATGGTTCTTAGCATGCACCTCTTTATGTTCCTTAATACAAGGCTTAAGAGAGGAAAGAAAATATAAAGGAAAGATTAACAGGATTTTGTGCCTAAAGTGATTTAAAAGAGAAAAATGGTAGTGATAATAACACCTAAAATGACCCTCCAAATTGAAGTACTTCATGAGAAAAAAGGATACCTTGTCTCAAGGTTCAAAAAGTTTTTCCTGCTCAAATCCACCTTGTAGCTTAACTGGTTCCTCACTTTCCTAAAAGAAAATGACCATACTTTCCTTGAACAAGGTGCCTGACAAGGAAAGTATGGTCATTTTCTTTAAGGAAGGTGAGGAACCAGTTAAGCTACAAGGTGGATTTGAGCAGGAAAAACTTTTTGAACCTTGAGACAAGGTATCCTTTTTTCTCATGAAGTACTTCAATTTGGAGGGTCATTTTAGGTGTTATTATCACTACCATTTTTCTCTTTTAAATCACTTTAGGCACAAAATCCTGTTAATCTTTCCTTTATATTTTCTTTCCTCTCTTAAGCCTTGTATTAAGGAACCTAAAGAGGTGCATGCTAAGAACCATGATAATCCCTTCATCCTAATTCACTAGGGTTTGACCCTACACTTATATCATTTTCATTTAGCCCTGTGTCTACCAAAACCCATCAAAGTTTGCCTTATTGAGAATTCCCCACCTGACAATCAGGTTAAGAATGTTGTTCTCCCTATTGTGGTTGTATTCCCCTCTTCTTTGTCCAAGGTAAACTAATGAATTTGATGTCCCTTTAGGAGGAGACTTCGGAGAGACCCTCTAAGACTGTTGAGAAAATTATCCAGCCCAAAATCTCTATGTCAAAGACTAAACCCCCTATCAAAAATAAATCCACCACTAAGTCCCCTGGTTCTATAACTAAATCCTAGAAGGAGGTTGTTGCTGGACTCTGCTCCCTCAAGCTTAGCCCCTCTAAGATGCATGGGGTTTTTAAGGTTCCTATTAAGAGGAAGTTGGTAGACAACTTAAACAATAAGGGAAAAAAATCTAAAGGTCTGTATGAGGAAGGAGAAAGCAAGTTTGTCAAGGATGGTTTGTTCATTCATAAGGTTAAGATTAGAGATGAGAAGGAGGTTGTTCTAGTTGAGAAGGAGGTTGTGGTGGTTGAGAAGGAGGTTGTGATGGATGATAAGGTGGTGATGGTGAATGTTGGTGAATAAAGGAAGAAGGTGTTGAGAATTAAGTCTAATAGGATTGTTGCACTTCAAACCCCTAAAATCAAGGACATTGATGTGTCTAGTGACTCACAGTAGGTAGAAGATAAAGATTTGGAAGAAGAGAATATATAGATGTTACTCCTAAGGTCTGTAATCAGGGAGGGGAAGGTAATAGTCTATTTTTTCAAATGAATGCCCCCAACTCTGATACTAAAGCTACTGATCCTCCTTTGGAGCCCAAGTCTATTTAAAAGGGCTATTTAATTTATGATCAAACTACCACTAAAGTTGTTTCTCTCAAAGCCAAAGCAATTGAGTTGGAAGAGAACATGAAAGTGATGACCAAATTTAGTATAAAAACTATGCACAGATCTGCCACTACACTTTTTGTTTTACAGGACCTAGAGCTCAAGAAGCATGCTGTTGGCGTGAATAAGATGATCAATTATGAAGAAATGTGTAAGATTATTATAAATGATTGGAGACAGTTGTTCTCCTACTTTCTCTTCTATTTAGATTTTTGTCTTTTAGTTTTGGTTTTTTGTTAAGACTGTTGTGAACTCTTTAATGTTTAAGGACTGTTAGTGTGCTATTTATGCATTGTTGCTAGCTAGTTTGGGGCTTGTTTTGTGTTTCCCTGGGGGCTATTTTGTAAAGGGATCAACACCCTTGTTTTATACTTATCTTAATAAAAAACAATGAAATGGAGGGCCTTTCCATTTACCCACATTTGTGAATGGAATAAATGTTCCTCATCTTCACGAGGCAAGATTTTAGCAGTGGCAACTATGACATATGGATCAAATTTAGTTATTTGATCATAATCCTTTTTCTCCAAAGGTTTTGTAGGAAATGATTCAGGTTCAATATCCATTTGATGTAACCTTGCCATCAAAGTATTGGAATCTCGGTAGTCCTTGGTGTTATGTTTGGGGATTTTATAGAATTCACACATCTTTTTGTCACCCTTGTTTGATGTTGATGATTCTTGTGAGGAGAAATCCTTATTTTTTGCTTTCCTATGGATTTTCTACCACCTTCGTTCTTTAATTTTTTATTTGAAAAATAATCTTTCTTCCCTTTTTGTTTGAACTTTTCCTCAATCTTTACTGCATATTTGAAGGAAGTTACCAAAGTCTCAATATGCGTAAAATCCATCTTAGTTTGGATATAACAATGAGGACCACTATGGTACTTCACAACCCGTTGTTTCTCTATATCAATGATGCCAAGTTTTGTCGAAAGAGCATGGAAGGTATTGGTGTAATCTTGGACAAATTGGTCCTTTTTCTATCGAAGCAATTGCCACTACATATATTGTTCTTCATAAGAATCTTCAAGATAGTTTTCTTCTTTGGTGTGTTCCACAAACTCTCCCCAAGTGGGATTATCATCAATTGTCACAGCAAATTCTTCACCATTAGGGGTTTCTTTAGACAACAATCTATTCTCCCATGATTGTTTCACATGACACTCAACCTTGAGGAGGATGACTATTATTTTTCATCATATGAGAAGTTATTTACAGAAAAATATTTTTCCAGTTTCGACAATCAATCATTAATAGCATCTGCATCAATTTTTCCTTCAAAATTTGGAATATCCAAGTTCACATGCACCTTGAAAGGAGTGTGACCATTGAATGGTGCTCTACATATGTTTTGTTGCTGATTACCTTGATTTTGTTGGAGCAAACAAGAAAACTGACTCATCATTTCCTCATGTTGTTTTGTCAAAGCCTCTTCAACCATCACCTTGAAAGGACATGATGGATCACATTGTTCTTCCATCTTTGGTCATGTGTGTCTCAAAGGAGGATAATATAATGGGTCGTGTGTCTTCAATACCAACTTTTGATAACATGACTGCATGCAATGTGATATACATGAGAGAAAAATCTCTAATACCATTGATCTAGACAATACCTAGTGCTAGGCCCATAGTATTGTAATAACACACAAAAAAATATATATGAAAGATTTTCTACAATAAGGTAAACTCGTTGGGAGTTGTATGCTACCAAAAACTACTTTATTTACTTTAGAATTCAATTTATATACATCTACACAGAATATGAAAGGTTACCTTATCCTTTGGAATTTAAAATGGACATGTGCAAGGTGACAAAATTGACTACAAAAATCAAATTTTCAAAAGAAACTATGAATTTTGGAACCCAACTTGGCAGGGTCATAACTCCTAGCCATTTGGTTAGAATTTGGATTTCTTTACCTCATTGAAAGTATCTCCAAGAGAACTAGTTTTAATTGCTTAACACTATGCCCTCAACTAGTTAGTTAAGCAACTGACAAAAGTTTCACTTGGCCAAATTCTGCTCTGAAGGCCTCTGAAAATGCGATATTCTAAGATGTAAAAAATACTAAAAAAATAGATTTTCAATATTTTCCAATGTTGATTGTTGATGCCACCCTGATGCTCCTAGACCTCTATGGGATCAAACACCTTAGTGTTGGGAGTCATGCCTAGTGTCAAGATAATTAACTTAGAGTGAGTTGGGTGTTCCATTGGGTTTTCCTATCCATCTAGTCCTTAAAGAACATGATCCTTAGTTCCACATTTCAATCAACATGCTAATTGATGTGTGAAATTGTATAACTTTAGTTACATTCATACCTAGTCAAAAAATTAAACACAAAATTTTATTAGTGATTTTGTTTTTCTAAACTAAACACATAAATGTTTGTAAATATAAACAATATCTAATCAATTGATCAACTAATTAGACAAAGAAAAATAAGGTTTGCAAGTACAAGATGTTGGGTTCACCAAAATATTATGTGGAGAAAGAGATCTAGACTATTGATGAACTAACCTAGATCGATCTTTCATTACACAACATTAGAACATGAGCCAACGAAGACTTTGTGCTTGGCCATTGTCCTCAAGGGAGAGCCAAGTTGTCAAGGCTCTGTTCCTTTGTTGCAAAGATGAATGATTGATAAAGAAATGAATTAATTAAACTAAGTAATGTCAAGATTAAGTTGATTAAATGAGAAAAAGTATAGATAAATCTCACTATTTCTATAAACTAAGTATAGACCTAAAATGAGTAGAGCAAGTAGAACCTGACATTGAAGACTGGAGCTCATTGTCTAGGATGCCACTACGTTGTGTGGATAATAGTACACTGCACTATAGTTCATATGACACAGTACAAACTATGCTTCGGTCTATCAATTTTCATGCTGATTCTCTCCTGCCATTTTCTGATGTTTTAAATCTCCTATCCAGATCTATGCACACACAAAGAGGAAAATAGGGTCGTGGCTATATAGGAATTTGCCTTAGTCAAATGCCCATTTCAGTATTCCTACCTCTGGGAATAGCTAGATCGATAGATAATAAATAGTGTGTGCTCTAAATCTTAAGTGTGTCTAAGATTGCATCGAGAAGTGATAAACAAAATCAATAGTAAAATAAAAAACCCTACTCAAGTTTTTTAGAGTGAATTTATATATGCTTCAATCAAGAGGATGTGATATCCAACCCAACAGAAATGTCATACTCAAGGGAAATAAATCTTAGATAATATAACTTCACCTCAATGAAGTAGAAGGACCAAATCTTGAAGGCGGGAACAGGCTAGAACCATACCAAATTGTGATGAAGAGGTACAAGTTGATCAGTAGTTAGTGATCCCAATTGTTCTGCAACATTCATGAAGCCTCAATCAATGGTAGCAAGTGAGCAAGTAATCTTAAATCTTATTCTCAATTTGAGAAGGGCTTTTCCAATGTGTAGAGTCAATGATCATTTTAGCAAAGCTTCACTGTAGGATTCACATCCTCTCTGTTTGGTAAAACCACTAGCTTAAATAGGGAGATGGAAGGATTTTGGGCAAAGGCTGACATGTTTATTTGAATTTAGGAGTCATTTTAGCACACGTTTGAATGTTGAAATCAAGGTCACATCATCCAAAGAAAAGGCTAACTTTCAAAGGCGTTCTATCTTTTCATGTGTATGGACAAGACACTAGCGCGACATGCTGGAGTCTATGCATAGTGCTTGTTTCCATATAGAAGAAACCCAAAAATGACCTATTGACTTGGGACTTAACCAAGATCTTAACATTGTTTATGGTTTTAGCATGTAATCAGCGATAAGGGTTGAAGTAGAACAGAGCATATCTCTTGAGTTGAGGGTAAGGCCAAGGCTAGAAATGATCCTAAAATGAACTAGGGGAGTGGACACTAAAGTGAGTGCCAAATAGAGCATGAAATTGTTCTTGTACCATCAAGGAGCACAATTTATGACACTACAGGGTCATAGTTTGGAGTTGATCCAACACTTTGCATGTTGTAAATGCATGTCAAACCTTGAAGCCTAATCCACTAAATTTTTTGGTTCCAAACTTTTGTTAAGCCTTTACATTGTGTAATTTTCTTTCTAGACTTGAAGTCTAACATGCAGGGTGCAATTGGACCCTGAAGTCTGAAGTTGATTTGAGCACATGAATTAGAGTTTCTTCACACTTTTTAGGAGTGTAAACTATAATTATTTCCCAAAACTAAATTTTCTCTAGTGTCAAAGTCTAGAGTTGGTTTGACATTTTGTAGTATGCGATATGCAAAATGGACTCTAAAGCCTGCGACGGTGTAGATTTCAATTGTGACCCAAAGGCTAAAACATAAGTAGGTGTAGGTTGTGAATTTCATCCCAATGTCAAAGTATGAGGAGTTAGGTGGTGCTAGTTGCAACTCAGGAAATAAAACTAAATGGAAAGTCTTGCCTACAAAGTTGAGTTACAAGGCTAAAGGGGAAGTTGAAACTTTGGCAACTTCTTCCTTCAAGTTCAAACCTTTGGCAATTTGAATCAATGCTTCACATATCTCTAAGATATCATAGGGGTGGTCTCACGAAGGTGTTGTAGGGGTTTTTCAGTGAGCTTGGAAATCCCACCTCTCCTCCATGTCTCATTTTTGTGTCAACCACGGTGTTTTGTTCCACGGTTCTTTTAAGTCTTCCATTGTATCACATTGCATTGCGCATTAGTGCACATGCCAAGAGTGTCATTACATGTAATGTCACCTTGGCCATGTAAGTGAGTAGTGTGACTTTCTTTATGTTTCTTTTGTATCACAAAAAAATTGTCCATCTAGGTTTTGTCCATTAATGTCTTGAGTGAAATCTTGGGACATTACACATGTTATTAGAGCTCATGTTGTATAACTCTGAGCTTTAGGTTGTGTGTTTTTCTTGTTGTGTTTGAGCACGTGTAGGGTCCAAATGTGGTTGTTTTTTGTGGTTACCATGTGTTGTTCCTTGATATGTTTCCTTGTAGGTGTATCATTAAGGAATACATTATTATGGGATTGGTTAGATCTTTGTACTTTCTAGGAAATTTCTTTTGTGTGGATTGCCTTCTTGAGGTCTTGAGTTCTTTTCTAGAATCCTTCCTATGTGTATGCATGTTTGAGTGACCTCTGTTGGCAAGAAATGGGAGGGATACCCATTTGGAGATCTGGTCCTCATTCAAGTCTGTAAGTACATAACCATTATATCTCTATTAGCATATCACTTATATTCATCTCTCATTAATAGGTATATACATATCCATACTGGCAGGTCTGACTATCTCCCTTATACTTTCTCATACACTCTTAATCTCTTTCACTCTTACTTTACAATGCTTACATGTATCTCCTATACATCTAGATAGATATGTATCCTTTCCCAAAATACCTCTTTATAAGTCGGCTATACCCTCCTCATGGCCTTTGCAGTAACCTGCAGTAGGTTCTTGATGCCCTATTCTTTGCCAACATCACTCCCCCTTTTAAAAGTATTTATTGTTCCCAAGACATGTTCTTTAGTTTCTAGGTAGGATGTTTTTGTAGATTACTCTAAGTTGAGCTAGAGTAGTATCCCACTGTTTCTTTGTAGATGTCAAAATTTGTATCTGGCTTTCAAGTAGGATATATGTATCCTCTTCTTCTCCTAGGGTAGTCGGTACCTTTACCTTCTGTGTAATTTATTTTTCCTAAGTGAATACTCTAGTTAGAGATGCCAACCTCAAGCTTATTACTTCTCTTAGCTGCTTGATCTATGATTTTATTTGTTCTCTTTGATCCTAAAATTGCTATAGTTGAGAGTGTAAGGTGTCTACTTGTGCTCTTATTGCTCCATTAGTGTCTTATATTGGATCATAGGTACTAGCTACTTGTGTTATCTATGTCTATAATGCCTTTATTTGATCTTATATATTCTTAGTAGTAATAGACCATTGTAAACAAAATTGGTAGAGTACCTTAGCCTCTTCCATACCCTATTGAATGCTCTTTATTTAGGCTTCTAGTTTATTGTGTACCTTAGCACATTTGTTAGAAGCATCAGTTAGTCTTTTCTGATTGATCTTATCTGCTATTTTCTCTTCGACCTTCTTCTCCAAGTATGTAGAGTAAGCCTTAAATATCTGCATTAGTTGTTTGAGTTGTTGGGTAGGTGGTACGGTTGTGTCCCTTTGTACCTCTAGAATTTTCTTTTGTATTATATCTATAGCCTCCATTACTATCTTAATTCCCTCAACATGTTGCTACAAAATTTCTTCCCTCGATGTGGAGTCAAAGATATCACCCAATTATAACTTCTACAAAGGTGAGATACAGGATAAATTTACTTCTCATCCTATGACTAGCAGTTGTAGCATCTGTGGGGTCACCATGGGTTGTATTTACTTCTATTGTGCCAGAAAATCTTTGATAGATTGGATAGGGAGGCAGAGGAGGATGCATCCTGAAAATCCTATTGGTTATCTCTTGTATCCATAGCCTCTTATTGTTGTTTTCCATCCTCCTGATATGTATTTGTGTTGTGTGGATGAGGAATAATTTGTTTTGTATGTTGTGGAGGATTGTATCTTGTTGTGCTACAATTTTCTCTGCCTCCTTGACAATATCATATATTTTCTTAGTTATTTGTTCTATTTATGCTTGTATCTTTTCTTTGTCTACATGTTCCATGTTAATAAGGGTATCCACCCTTTGTTTTGACCTAAGCTTGTGGCTTGTATTTGTGCTATTTTATCCTTCTCCTTTGTAGAGATAGAAGTACCCACTCCATCAAACTTTAGAACTTTCTCTCTTCTTTACCGTAGTACATCTATAAGGCTATCTGGTAGCAATACTAGAATCTCATCCATTGTTTTATTTGTTTTTATCATGTATTTGATTATTGATCTTTCAATGATTTTCTTATATCCATAGAGACTTCAGGGTATAGTTCTGTTGTCTCTTGTAACAAACCATGGCATTCAATCCCATTGAGGATTGCATCTAGGCTCAATGGCTCTTGTACAATCTCTTGTGTTTTTGGCTTTTGTTTCTTTTTTCCTTATCAGTATGGATACCTCTTATTCCCTTTCTTCTTCTTCTACCTCCTCTACAGGGGATTGATTTTTCTTTCTTTCAGCTTGTTGGTTTTATCTGGCTCCCTTTTTCTTCTCAACACTCAACTATACTAGTGTTTATGATGTTCCTCCTTCCTGTGGATAATATTTGTGATGATGTGGTAGGTTATGGTACCATTTGTTTATTGGCTACCACAGATGCACTTCTCCATAATCTTCTAGGTGCTTGTGAAGTAGTGGGCTCTTACAGAGCTTCTATGGTGGCTTGTGAGGCTGTTGCAGTGTTAGATGGTGTAGATGTGCCCTCTGGAGGTGGGAATTCCCATTGTTTATATAATTTATCTTTTTTCTTCTCCAAATATTCCTCTGCATTCTTCATGTGCATCTTATCCATTACCTCCCTGTATGTACTAAATCTTTCTGTGGTAGTATCTTTGGCTTTTCTTAGTATATTTGCTACATAAGAATTTATTTCTACCTTAAAAAATTCATAAGGTAACCTAGGTATCCAAAAAGTTTGAGGCTCCACTACCTTCATATAAGTGTAGTCCTTGTCCACCATGAAAGTTATATGGTTCATATATTTCTTTACAGATTCATATGGAGGTCTTTCTCTAGCTTGTATATCAAACTGTAAGGTTTTGAAGAAACCCTAGTACAAGGTGCTAAATGCTTTTGTGTCACTAAATCTTCTAATGTGTTGTTTTATTTGTATGGAAATTGATAGGTGTTGTTGCCAAATTTTTCCTTCGAGTCCATGTAATTCATTAAGAAAATAGAATACTAGGAATATGATTAAAGTGTCATACTAAAAATTGTAGTTTGAATCCTTCAAGTCCTTTTCAGGTTCTCCATCAACTATTCCCTCATCACTTCACAGAGGTCAAAATATTTTCCCTCTTTCACCATTTTATATGCGGTGTGAATTGTTGTGGCGGTAGTTGATCCCTCTCTATTTGCATAGTCTATCTTGTAGCTATCCCCATAGTGGCATACCAGACCCCTGGATCTATGATATCTTTTACACTAAGACTCCATCTATTAGGTTTTGCTCCTTTTAGATTAGTGACCTTTTCATTCTTGATTTCCTTCATTGTCAGTATTGGCCTTGTTGAGATAAGTCCGATCACTACTCTGATTACATCCTTCCTTATGTGGTAGGGTTTGTCCAAATAGATAAATTTGTCATGGATTTGATTGAGAATTATCCTTACCCACTCATGAGCATCACTGAAATCTAGATAATCTTTCCATATATCCAATTTCTTAGCAATAATGTTCTTATACTCATTAGAGTACCTTGCATCTCTGAGTAGTGTGTCCCTTAGCTCCTCAAACTATATATAATTTATTTCTATGATTGCAATGTGTATGTATTTCCTGACATCTTCAATGTAATTCAAATCCATTAGTACATTAGAGAAAGCTCCTTCTTTGCCCACTTCCATCACCTTGAATGGGCATTTCTTGTATTTAGGCCTTGGTTTCTTTGTCACATCGATGAGCACTGGTGTAGCCATCTCACCGTTTTCCAACTAGGGTTTGATTGTTTTGTAGCTCAGAGCTCAATTTTCTCAACTTGTTTGGATGCAAATAAGGATTTTAGGTCAGATTAGGGTATAAATAGCCTTAAAAGTTACTGTTCACATTTATTTTTTTACCTGTTATGCTTTTCACAAGATTTTCTGTCCATTTATTATTGTAAGAGATACTAATGGTTACTTCATCCTACAATATATTACAGCATGATACACTTACTATGTTACATGTTTGAATTCTATCACATTTCATCTTTTCATCCTGGAGATTTGTTATAATGCTTCAACCGACTCTGAATTTTGAAAATTTCATGTATGTAATATGGTCCTAGCCACTTGATTTTGACCTTTCCATGTCTCTTAAACTTACTATCATACAAAAGTATTGATATAGGAGCATCCTTGGTTCAAGAATAATCTTGCATCAATCAAAAACATTTGCATTTTAGTTTGTTTCTTTTCATTTTCCAATTCAGTTAGACAGTTCAGTCAGTAGCAGCTTTCGTATTTTGGTCCGCTTTCGACCATAGTTGTATTTCATATCTTGCGGACCTAGACTTAACATCTAGATTCACTCATCTACATCATATCCAAAATTCAGAGAATTTGGACTAAGTACTAGAAAGTTATCACTGTCAGAAGATCATCTATTTTCTCAGAGCAGAGCATTTCTGACAGTTCAAATAATCAGCTAAAGAAGAAGACTTGCGGAGCATTTCTCGACTTATGGAGCCTAATGACACATCATTCAATGTTTAGTAGTTTTTGGCCAACCCTCCCTGAGATCCACTCATCATTCCATTTATTTGCGGAGAAATTCTATTCATTTAGGTATGACCTATCCATGCACACACGTTACAACTCTTCATTAGAGTTGGTGATCTTCCTTGGCCGACATGGACGAATCTATTGTTCTGGAGATGATAAATAGGGATGTAATAGATCCCTAGGAAAGCAATTATCATATTTAGCAATTGATTCATAGTTCTTAGTTTGAATTCTTTGCAAAGGAGCTTCAAAGCTATATCTTGTGCTTATTTTGATATTATGTAATTAGGCCTATGAGCCCTAATTGTAAGCTCAAATGTTGCCATCTGATCTGTATTTGAATTCTATGATATACTAAATGATTGAATCTACATTTGTTTCATATCTTTGAGTTGTTTCCATTATGTTTACTCTTGCTGCACGGTCTGGATAGTTCATTCTATGAACCCTCCTTCTGTGACTACACCAAGTGGTATCAGAGTGAAAGTTTGAATCTTTGCAAGCAAAGTGAGTGAAATTGGTGAAGGAATTTTGTAAGATCTTGTTATGGACAAATCGCTAAATCTGAGGTAGGTTACTCATGTTGCAATCGATTGCTGATTGTGAGGTAGTTGTCACCTTGTAGCCTGATCGTTGAGTTTGAGGTAGTTTGCACTTGATCCTAGGAAGAATGCCACCGAGGAGAATCCCTATTGTTTGAACAATGGCTGGTAGAATGGATGAGATGATGGAAATGATGAAAACAATGAGAATTCAATTGGATGCTATTGAGGAAGATAGGTGAAGAGGATTTACACCTAGACCTAATGTCGAAAGTGATGATGAAGAGGAATTTCAATCTATTGAACAAATTGGAAAAACCCTAGGAGGTGATGAAGAAGAAAAATTGGATCAAGTAAAGATGTTGCGAGCTATTTCAAAGATTGGAAAGAGACCTAGAGTTGATGTACCTAATTACACTAGAAATTTGAACCCTAAAGAGTTGACTGACTAGATAAGTGACATGGAAGAATATTTTGAATACGAAGAAGTTGAAGATCCAGAGAAGGTGAAATTTGCAAAGACAAAGTTGAAAGGACATGTTTTTATATGGTGGAAAGAAGTTTAGTTGGATAGAAATAGAAGAGGAAAAGAAAAGATTACAAAGTGGGACAGAATGGTGAAAAAATTAAAGAATCAGTTTATACCTACTGACTATGAGTTGGAATTATTGAAGAGATTACAAAACCTGAAACAAAAGGAGAAATATATGAAGGAATATACTGAAGAATTTCATAAGATGATAATAAGGATTGGAAATAGTGAAGAAAGCAAGGAGAAAGTGGCTAGATACATCAATGGACTGAGATTGAGCATTCAAGAAGAACTAAGCTTGGTAAGGATGACATCTTTGGAGGAAGCATATCAGTTTGCCCTAAAAGTTGAAGAGAAGTTGAACAAGAGGTAGGATCAAAGACAAAGAGGTAGAGGAGGTAAAATTTAGAAAGGTAGAACATTTTCCAGAGTACAAAGATCATATGTAGAATAGAATAGACAAGAGAACACTTTCAAGAAGGATGACAGAGATAACAATGCATACCAAAGAGATGATAGAACTTACTACTAGAGAGGAAACCCTAATGCATACCAGAATGAAGGATATAGAAGAGAAGGAAGAGGAACTAATAGGAGAACATTTAGAGGCACTTGTTTCAAGTGTGGAGGTGAAGGACATAGAGCATTTGAATGTAATCAGGGGAGTACAAGCAAGAGAACAAAGAATAGTTGAAGAGCATCCTATGTGGAAGAAGAACTTGTTGGATCATTTAGTTCAGTTGGTAAACCTGAGAAAGGAGAATCACTTGTGATGAGGAGAGCACTCTTTCAAGTAGAGAAAAATGAGGAACCACCGCAGAGGAAAAGTTTGTTCAAAACAAGATGCAAATTAGGAGATAAATGTTGTAAAGTTGTAATTGATAGTGGTAGTTTAGGTAACCTAGTTTCTAAGGAGATGGTGAATAAGCTGAAGTTGGAAAGATTGAAACACCCTAAGCTCTATCAGATAGCATAGATTCAGGATGATCATAAGGTACTAGTGAGTGAACAATGTTTGGTGAAATTTCATATTGGATTTTATCATGATGAAGTCTTGTGTAATATTATGCCTATGGATGTTTGTCATATCTTGTTGGGTAGACTTGTTGATAACTGAGAGGGGGGGTGAATCAGTTATCTTAATTATTTCAGCTGTCTAAACTTTCTTATTAATTAATGCAGCATCAATTCAAATAAGAAAATATAACCATGAAATTGAAATACACATGACACAATATTTTTGACATGGAAACCCTGTTAAGGGAGAAAACCATAGGGCGATTAACCCAATATTGTATTCTCTGTTAGAAGAATGGAAATACAAAATGGCACTTGCCAATTAGGGCTCACTACCCGAGCACACTGCTCACAAGAGGCTCACTGGCTACAAGAGACTCACTATCTACAAGATGTAAGAAGAATAAAAAGATCCTTGAACTGATGAGAAGCATCTACTTATGCTGAGATTCAGTTCCGGTTAGGCTCAATACACTGATCTATTGCACTTCATTCTTCCTCTTCTTTTGTGCTGCTGTCCTTTCACATACCGGACCTTCCTTACTGCTTCCACTCTGCTCTACTACTTTTTTCGCACCTTATATCACAATCACAACACTTCCTCATCCAAATCCATTTGGTATATATATCCACACAAAGGATTTCATCCTCTTTCTAGTCGGCATCCGGAATAGTCAATATTTACCAAACTTTAGTCTGTCGGCTAAATCCTTGCTTCCCAAGTGATGCGGATCAAAAAGAAACTTATAGAAGTTGTCTAACAAGTCAGCCAATCATGAATGATACCTTAGGAATCTTTATCACCATCAAAATCTCATCCGGAATAACTTCTGATGCTCTGCCTATCAGTCCTTCCTCTATCTGTTCTACCAAACCGGACTCCAATACTTGAATGTTCATATCTCTTTACTCTTTCATCACTGGAGGCTCAATTCCTGGAATCTACCATTCAATGTGCTCCTCTTGACTTCCCCAAGTCCGCACTTTCCAAAGATACTTCCTTTGAGAGATCCGGACCTGACTGTCAGACCTTGCTACATGCTCTGTTCTTGCTTACCAGACCACAACACTCTTCAATCTGACTTCTAGTATAGGCACACCATGTCCTACAGATGTGTGGGATGGACTTTGTTGCCATCAATGACAACAATCATGAAGCTCCAATGTGTCTCTTGCCAACAATGTCCCCCTTTGGCATTGATGGCAACACTTAGTGAAAAATGACTAAGTGTTATACTATACTCCCTCTTGGTTGATGCTCTCTTCTACTGTACATTTTACCGGAGCTCCCCCTTAGCTGGATTCCACATTTTTCACTGTTCCTCACTCCCCCTTTGACATCAATGGCAAAGGGTAGGGTCCACACACCAAAATTGCCCAAAAATTCAACTATACTTAGCCGCATAAATATATATAGAGCATACTTACATATACTGAAGTATATCTGCAAAAGTTGTCTTCAATTGGATGAATTTTGTTGCCCAACTTTGCTTCATCCTGTCCAAATTTGAGATGTGACCACTCAACAGGAATGCAAACACGTCTGCCCTCTTTAGATCTGTTGGATCACTAGTCCGGGCTGTGATCTGAGCTTCTTTTATGGCCTCATGCATCGCCTCTAACTTAGGGATAATTGTCCCTCTAATTTCACTCAACCTGCTTATTCTATTTTTCTTTTCCTTCTCAAGCTTCTTGATTTCATTCACAACTGCAATAGTCTGACATTCTTGATTTATTATGGAAGAGAAGAGAGGATCAAAATTTTGAGATAAGCTTGTCAGTTTATCCTCTTGCTCTTTTATTTTCTTCTCAATATCCTTGGTCACTTTATGCCAGGATAAACAAAATTTGTAGATATCTCTGCCATCTTTGAGAGCATTTTCCAAGCTCTTTAATCCAATATCCATAACTCTCCTATCATTTGTTACTATGCCTTGTAACTCTAAGAATCTCTTATCTAAAAACTCTTTCCGAACCTTCTCCTCAGTAGATTTCTCTACAGATTCAAAATGTGTGCTAACACTATTTACTAGAGATTTGAGATTACCAGATGAAGAAGCTGAAGCTGAGGGATCTTTTTGAAAAGATTGCATGATCTTTTCTAATACACTGGATGCAACTTCTATTAACTCACAGTCTTCCATGTGAGACTTTAGGAGTTTTTCTTTAGCCTTTGCAATAGCAAATGAAGCTATCTTCATTGTTTGTACCGGAGAAAGAGAATCAAAATTAAATGGTCCTTGTAGAAGTTCTGGTTCATCAATCTCCATTGTCTCTTTGTTCAAGAATTCTTTGATAGTTTCTGCAGTGTCTCTTGCTGGAGACATATTTTTCTTATCTTCTACAGTCTTAGAGCTGTCTCTTGGAGCTTTCTCTCCTTCTACACTCTTACCAGTAATAGCTGTGGTCTTCTCTATTGAAGTCTTCTCTACTTCTGCAACCTTGGTACTATCATCTTCTTTTTCCTTCACTCCTTTTTCTTTATCCTCTATTCTTTCTTCTCCTTTGGATCTAGAGTCAGCAGGGGAAACCAGAGGAGTGATGTTTGTTTGTTCACAGGCCAACTCTTTCTAAGTAGAGGATTCCAAGGTCTTATCTTTTTCTTCACCGGTATCCATTTCTTCTTCTGTCATTGCCTCAGTAGATTCTTCCTTGTCACCCATGGCAGAGGGCTCATCACTTATGTCCTCTATGATAGGAATGTTGAACCTTTTGTAGGCATTCCAGAGGATTTCTTCAGTTTCTTTTGCCACTTTATCAGTTTCTCCAAGCATGAGCAGATTCATTCTAGTCTTACTCCGGAACTCATCCTTGCAATCTTTAAAGATCATATCCATTTGTTTTGAAGTGATTGAAGGGTAGAGATGAATGGCTATCTCTTCTCTAATAACTAAGTCCTTAGCCTTAGCATTTTCTTTTCTCATTTCAAGTTCCTTTTCTAAACTTTTAGGAATTAGAGAAATAATTTGAATAAAAGCTTTATTGTATATGTTCAATTACTTAACTGCGGCTTCCTCCAAGATTTTTCTATCTGCATCATTATATGCATCATAGAATTCTGTTATTGGCTGCAGGTTCCCATCCATAGTAACAACTTTGACTATATCATCTAGGGATAGAGTGGGCCTTTCAATGAATTCTTCTACCATTTCTTCCTTGTCTTTACCGGTAGAGGGTTTGTCAGATGCTTTCTTCTTTTTCTTCAATTTCCTTACCTCCTCATCTGATTCTATCTCTTCATCATCCTTTTGGCTAACATAGGACCTTGTTGCCTTTTTCTTTGTTCTCTTTTCTCCTTTTTCAAATGTCTGGACTTCCTGTTTTGATGCCTTTGAGCTTTTATCAGAGGTAGGTGCAGTCCTTTTAGAGGATCTGGTCCGTGAGGGGGCTTCTACTGGATCACTTTCTTTTTCTACTTCTCCCTTCTCTTTCTCTTCCCTTTCCATCTTTTCTATATTAGCATCAAGAGCTTCTTTTGATATGCCATATCTTTTGGCAATATTCTCTACTTCTTTTCTCACTTTTCTCTTTATCTCTGGTTGTCTAAGTTCCACATGAATTTTTACACTCAACTCTTCAAAGGTTCCAAACCTTTCTACTTTGGGATCCTTGGGTTGACTAAGCATGTGTTGGACATGTAGCTCCACAATTTTCTCATCCACCTCATACCCCATAGGCATGATCCATACTATTCTTGGTTCCACTGCCTCCATTAGGCACCGATCAGTTTCTACCATAAAGCATATTGTATCTTTATATTTTTCAACTATAGATTGGGGGATTCTCTTCTTGCTTGCATCATGCTCTGAAAATTCTTGAAATATCCCCAGAGAGCTGTATTCTGTGCCTTGGCATCACCAAGCCCATGTATATAATCTCTAATCTAAATGGCTACTGGTCTATCATTCTGCCATACCTAGCCACTGGATCTGGGAAGCTCATTCATGTAATAAAAGAAAAGACAGAGTATCAAACCTCTATATTTGAAGGAGTTCTTCTTATCCTTCTTTATCTTCTGTAGATTTTCTAAGAGTTGGTTCAAAAGGAGCTCACAAAGATCATAGTCTATATTCTTCCTCAACATTTCATAAGCAATGTATATGGCAGTTCCAGAAACTGAATTCTCCCTGCTGGAGTGATATATCTTATATCCAATTATCATTGATGCAAACTTGATATCTGGATCTATGATATCCTCAATAGTCATAGCTCTTTTATTAAACTTTGATCTAGTAGCCTCACTGACAATTTGGTTCTTGACAGATTTGAGCATAGGCATTTCATCGGTTGAGTGTAATCTGGTTACTGCACTAATGGCATCCTTAGTGATCTTAAACGGTCTGTTCAACCACATGAAGTTGTCATGCATTCTGCTCAAGATATACCGGACCCATTCATCTTCTAGAAAATAAGGGAAAATGAATGCACTGTGCAAAATGTTTGTCCCAGACACCTTTAAACTGAGTTTTGAGTTCAAATGAGTCATCTATCAAATGCTTGTGATAGATATCAACCAGCTTAGATTCCCCAAATTCTTCAATATTTGCATGAATATATGCCCTAATATCTTCTACATGTAGAACTCCATGTGGAACACTTGAAAAGGCACCTAGGGGATCAACTTCTAGGGATTTATATGGATGTTTCTTGAATTTAGGGCGTGGCCTATCAGAAATCTTCACCACATTCAGAGTAGCCATCTTTCAAAGATTTGCAGAGAGATATTCAAGAATGGAAAATAACTTTTACTCTTCTAGGTTTCGTGGGGTGAGCCGGATCAATTGCTGGGTGAATCGTCTTCTGCAGATGATCTTTGATTGGATGGAGGAATTTGCTGCAGAGCTCCTTTTTGCTTCTTCTTGAGTGCAGAATGAGAAAGTGACGAACAAGTGAACTCTTTTATTTCTAAAAAGCCCTGATTTCATATTGCAATAAATGCGCAACCTAAGTCATTCCAGTTGCCTTCTTCATCTTATTTTGAGACAGATCTTTTTCGGATCACTGAGATACACTTGGAGTTATTCTTGAAGAATAGTGATAATCTATCTTCCTTTCCTTAATCATTTGATCTATCCGCAGATCAAGATTCCATAATTTGAGTCATGTCAGATTTAATTGTGAAAAACCTACTACTCATCAGATGACTGATGAATTGGATTAGTCTTCAACCTATTCAAAACTTACTGCAGATCTTTCATCTCTTGACCAAACCTTATTTGGATGTCCCTTTGTGAACCCTTTAATCCGCAACTCTCCTTGTGCCAGATCTGGCACCAATTAACCGGTTGGGGGAAAATAATTTTCTATGTGTCTCCCCCTGAGCTAGAGCTCATCTTTTAATTTCTAGAAGGAATATCAGCACCAGAGTCTGGTGCGGATCCATCCCCTACATTCTCTGAACTTTTCTTCACCCAAATCTTGTTCATCTCAGTTTGAACTTCATCTGTAGTCACTTTTCTTTTTCCCTTGTCTTGATTCTGATTATGATGTACTGGACCTCTTTTATCCTGATTCTTGTTTCTACAGAATTTGGCAATATGACCGGATCTATTGCAAATTTGGCAAACAACACTTCTTTGCATATTTGATTGATATCCTCTTGATCTACATTGATTAGCCATATGACCCATTCTATTGCATACAAAGCATCTACCATTGAATGAATTCTTCATTTGCATATTTCTGCATTCATGAGATTTGTGACCATACCTTTTGCAGTTGAAACACTGTCCGGAGAAGGATGTATTAGTCTGATTCATTCTCTTCCTACACTAATTAGCTTTATGACCAAAGTTATTACAGTTGTCGCAGTATCCATTGAAGGATGGATATCTTTGAGCATTAGGCTACCTTACCGGAGGTCTTCTAGGCATGTTCCTTTGATTTTTTGATCCAAAATTCTTCTAACCGGATCCAGAGCTTTCACCTTTCTCATATCCCAAGCCACACTTGTCATCTACCCTCTTTTGGCTTTCAAGTAGAACTTCAAGTTGAGTAGAACTTATCTTGAATTTCTCTTTGTATTCATTTGCTGTTTGAAGATCCCTTTTAAGAGAGACAATTTGATCCTCAAGTTTTTCTTCATTATCTTTAGCATCTTCAAGATCAGATTCAAGATGTCTGATTATTCTGTCCATCTTGTGGCAGTCTTCTGATTTCTCCTTGAGAGATTGTCTTAGATCATCTTCAATTTTTCTTTTCTCTTCAATTTCTTGGGTGAACTTCATAACTCCTGATTCCATTTCATGTCTTACCATAATGATCTCTTTTGATAACTTTTCAAATAACTTGGTTTTCTCCTTCAGATCTCCATTTGAATCATTTATTTCACCTTGACCTGCCAGTTGCTGAAGTAGCTCCTTTCTCTTTTTCATAGAGAGACTCAGTTTCTCTTTTAATTCATTTATGAAATCATCAGCCTATTTGAGTCTTTCCTTCAATTCATTGACTTCAGAGTTTGACTGCTCAAGATCATCTAGGGCAGACTTAAGTTGCTCCCTCATACCATACACATCCATTTGAATTCCCAGATCTTCCTCAAGCTATTAGGCTCTGTTGGGAGGAACTTAGCTCTGATACCAATTGTTGTTAACTGAAAGGGGGGTGAATCAGTTATCTTAATTATTTTAGCTTTTTGAACTTTCTTATTAATTAATGCGGCATCAATTCAAATAAGCAAACATAACCATGAAATTGAAATACACATGACACAATATTTTTGATGTGGAAACCCTGTTAAGGGAGAAAACCACAGGGTGATTAACCCAAGATTGTATTCTCTGTTAGAAGAATAGAAATACAAAATGGCACTTGCCAATTACGGCTCACTACCCGAGCACACTGCTCATAAGAGGCTCACTGCCTACAAGAGACTCACTGTCTACCAGATGTAAGAAGAATAACAAGATCCTTGAACTGATGAGAAGCATCTACTTATGCTGAGGTTCAGTTCTGGTTAGGCTCAATACACTGATCTGCTGCACTTCATTCTTCCTCTTCTTTTGTGCTGCTATCCTTTCACATACCGGACCTTCCTTACTACTTCCACTCTGCTCTACTACTTTTCTTCACACCTTATATCACAATCACAACACTTCCTCATCCAAATCCATCTGGTATATATATCCGCACAAAGGATTTCATCCTCTTTCTAGTTAGCATCCAAAATAGTCAATATTTCCCAAACTTTAGTCTGTCAGCTGAATCCTTGCTTCCCAAGTGATGCGGATCAAAAAGAAATTATAGAAGTTGTCTAACAAGTCATCCAATCATGAATGATATCTTAGTAATCTTTATCACCATCAAAATCTCATCCGGAATAACTTTTGATGCTCTGCCTGTCAGTCATTCCTCTGTCTATTCTACCAAACCAGACTCTAATACTTGAATGTTCATATCTCTTTACTCTTTCATCACCAGAGGCTCAATTCCTGGAATCTATCAGTCAAGGTGCTCCTCTTGACTTCCTCAAGTCTGCACTTTCCAAAGATACTTCCTCTGAGAGATCCAGACTTGACTGTCGGACCTTGCCGCATGCTCTGTTCTTGCTTACCGGACCACAACACTCTTCAATCTGACTTCCGGTATAGGCACAACATGTCCTGCGGATGTGTGGGATGGACTTTGTTGCCATCAATGACAACAATCATGAAGCTCCAATGTGTCTCTTGCCAACAATGTTTGGTGAAATTTCATATTGGATTTTATCATGATGAAGTCTTGTGTGATATTATGCCTATGGATGTTTGTCATATCTTATTGGGTAGACTTTTGTAGTATATGATAGAAAATCTATACATGATGGGAGAAAGAATACATACAATATAACAACAAGTGGAAAGAGAATTACTTTGATTCCTTTGGAGGATGATCCTAAGAGTGAAGTATGTGGGAATGCTAGAATCTATTTGGTAGATGGAAGAAAATTTCTGGATGGTTTGAGACATGAGAATATGTGTTATGCTTTGATCCCTAAGAAGCCTGAAACATTGAAGGAGACTGAAGAATCACAACTAGATTAGATAAAAGAGTTGCTGACATAGTATGAAGACATCATATCAGATAATGTACCTGAAGGATTGCCACCAATTAGAAGTATAAGCCATCACATGGATCTTATACCTGTTGATGGTGGTTTTAGCACACATCAACGTAGGTGTGATTGAAGGTCTCACACCTCTCTTGAAAAGTATCTTACTCCAAGTAAGACTACTCCAAGGATAATATAGCTAGGTCTTAGCTTGCTTGGAATCTCTCAAAGGTTATGTTCTAGCTTTACCTACAAGGGGTCTTACATGCAATCTGCAAATCTTCAGGTTTGGGGCAGCAAATACACATAAACCCTATTATGATTTTCAACTGATAGACCAAAATAAAGTGCTGCTGAAATTTCTATTCTAACAACTAATCAGTGGGTTTAAAGAAAATGCAAAAGGTTTAGGGTTTTAGAAGGATCCTAAGTGGCATTCATGATGCAAGGGTTATCCTTAGTAGACAAATATTCCAAACTTTAAACCAGTTTTCTGAGTTACCAAACTAAGTGGGTGTTATAGTGTTGTAGAAAACGGTGCTATCTTCAATGGAAGTCGAAAGATTTTCAGACCACATTCATTCATTAAATACCTAATAAATGGCGCAACTTAACTCTTAAAATGCAGTTGAACTTCAGCACAAATAATAAGCCCAGACTAACTTTACACAGCTATTTACCATCAGCAAACAACTAAAAGTATGGACTTGGAGTATTCATCAAATACTGCAGCAAACCATTAACATCATAAAGCACAACTAATCTAACTATGGGAGAGCAAGAAGCAAACCATGAAAACCACAATGAATCAACACAAGATACAAATTCTTAGAAATACCGCAGAAACTTGCTTTGTATTAATTCAAATGGCACAAAGTCAACAATTTGGCATCAAAATCTCTCTCTTACAAAAGTGGAAATGGCAGCCCTTTATATAGAAAGCAGCATACCCCAGCTCTCAAATGAACGGTGGAGATTAACTCAACACTGACGGTCCAGATTACATCAAGAATAACCCACATTAATTCCTAGATTACATTTTGTCTTTTACGAAACAGACGAAAAAACAACCCCAGATACATTGAATCTAGTCATTTTGACTAGCCAACTCAACACATTAGTGAAACGGCGTATTTTGAAAGTGAGGAGAGGACAAAAATGAGTCAGATGCTATCCAGATACATCAAGTTTACAATAGTGATGGGATTGAATCATCAAAATATTCAAATAGTATTAAGATTCTTTATCCAGATTGATGCTATCCTCGCTGGCCAGCTTATTTCGATAGCTCAACCATGCTTCAAGCGCCGGATTGATGTTAGATGGGTCCGGATCTTTCAAATGATGTACTTTGTAATCGAATACTTCTAGCTCTCGACTGAACCTAGTGTATATCCTTTCAAAACCTGCGTCTGCCCTATGGAATGCTTTGAATTCAGCTCTGAGGTCACTTGCTTTATCCAGCCGTTCTTCCGTGCTTAGTGTAGTGTCTTCAAATAGTATAACATGCAGCTTACCTTTGCATTTCTCGGCTTCAAAAGGAGCATAATCATCAAAAGACTCCTCCCTACAGCTTCTCAAAGCATCACTAATATCGTATATGACAGATCTCAATTCTTCGTCGGCGGGTTTGTATGCCTCCTTTACCTATTCAAAGGTTTCCTTCCTCAGAAGTAACTGTTGATACCATTCAATAGCCTTTGGGAGCCTATCCCCAGTCAAAATATTTCCTGTAACCAAGGTTTGAGCTGGTAATTCTTGGATCCCCTTAATTCACAGATACATGTGGGAGTAATATTCATCGAACGAATCACATTCATCACGCAAATCCTTCAATTTTTTATGCAAATCCACCGCTTGTTGGTGGGCTTGAGCAGAGGCACTTATGGCATCGCATCCTGCCTCAAAAACACCCATCAACCAATTCTCGACGCCTTGGGACTTTGACCTTACCTCGCTCAGCTTTGCCATCTCATCGGTGGATAAGAAAGTAGGAACTGTCCTTATATCACCTCCTGCATCTACTGGCTTTATCAAAAATTGAAGGCATGCTCTGAGCTCCTCATTTTTCTGTTTTAATTCCTTTTTGGACATTTCGTCCTTATCTAACTATTCCCAAATTAACGTAACTGATCCCTTGAAATCATCCACCCTTTGAGCACGGGTGGTCGAGCCTAAATCAATTGTAGATATCACATAATCTTCCGCCCTGACCTGATCTATTATTATGTCAGCCAGGGGGACTGCTACCTCCGCGATCCTTGAGCCTGACATGCTCTTGTAGATCCTCGATTGAACCTTAGCCTTTTTCTATTTTTGAGGCTTTTGAGCCTGCGATAGGATGGTGCTTAAATCAATTTTCATTACTTCAATCTAGGGCTCTAGATACACCATCCTACCCTGCAGCCATTCGGGAGCGGAAGATTTGTTCAACTCAGTAGCTCCATCCTTATCCGACACGGCCAATTCTTTAGAAGGTCCCTGTTCTGGCTCAGGACTCTTCTCCTTCTCTCCTTGGGCCAATTCATTTAGGCTTTCAATCACATTCTCCCGCGCAATCTTCAAAACTTCCTCTGTCAGATCTTTGCTCAGGGGACTATCAGATATATCAATTATTTCCATGCCATCTGATGTGTCGAGGAGGCTTTTATCATCCACACTAGTCACTACTTCCTCATTCTTTCCAGTCATTACTCCATGCTCCTGCAACTCCAACTTTGCGCACACCTTCTCAATACTCGTCAACAAAGGTACTTCCAATGATCCTGTAGGCATTTCTGAAATGGGAACAGCAGAGGAAATTGTGAAGGAAGGTGTACTAATTTGGGTCAAATTAGCTAAGGCTGGTGATAAGGAAGAGGAAATGGTAAAGGGTGAAGAAAAGGCCAACGAGGGCAACGAAAGTGGGGGCGATAAGATGGTTGATACGGAAGGCAATGGTAAGGGAGAAGAAAGGGTAGATGTAGTAGAGGGGTATGTAATGGCAAGAGTGGGAGAAACAAGGTTGTTGAGATCACCAGAGGAGATTGCCAGCGAGCAGGAAGTGGTAGTAATGCCAGAGGTAGGAGAAGCGGAAGGAGATGATTCCTGCACTATGACAGCTGAAGTGGTGGGAGAAGTAGATGAAATGGAGGAAGGAGGAGGGATAGAAGTAGAAAGGGTGGAAGTCAAGACAGCAGTTCCTATATCCGGTATGGGGGATTAGGTGATTAAAGGAATTGAATCATCTTTGGTGGCAACATCCTCCTTGCTTGTTGCTTTCGTTTTTACCTTCTTGGCCTTGGAGGCCTCCCCAGCACTACCTGGCATGTCTTTCCTCTTAGAAGCTCTGGCCCTAGGAGGTGGATCTTTCTTCCGAGGAGATCTTATAGGAGGCTTCCTCACTTTTCCTACCCTTGTTGCCAAAGGGGCATGTTCCTCAATGTCTGAATCCTTCTCCCTGGTTGGCTCCGTATCATCTGTCACTAGTATGGGCTCATCTTCCTCTCCGCCAGAGTCTTTGTCTGATTCAACTGCCGTATAGGTCAATTGGACTCCTTGCCCCCTTAGGACACCCAATTGCGCTCTGACCCAGGCTTTACTTAATCTAATTGGCTCCTTCATGATCACATCCAAGGAGCTTTCTTCAGCGTTCACCCAATTGGGTAATGGGATGGGTAGGTGGTATTGTGCCTCCCATGGGCCTCTGACCATGAGATTTTCATCGTCCTATAATTGGTCCGGTACTGCCATTATATGGAATTTCTTAATAAAATCCAAGGATAGCCTTGCATGCGCCCTTTTCATGACCTCATAGTCATCAGGGCAATTGGCCCAGAAATCTTCAATATGGTCCTTGTGAAACAGCTTTTTGGTTACGAACTTCTCCATTACTTGATTCGGGTCAAAGTGACTCCTGGCATTGTAATAGTGTAAGTTCAGGAGTTGGAGCTCTTTATCTGAATATTCAGCTTTGGCGAGGGAGGGGCATGCATAGAGTCCTTTGCCAAACTTGATGGGGAACTGGACATTTGTTCTGTGCAGGTGCTCGAGCTTTCTTGCGCATGGTATTAGTTGCCTAGACAGTTCTAGGAGCACTGTCTTATCATCGGGGTATTTTGGCAACCTGTATGCAATTCCAGTGAATCCTTGTACTCTAATATATGTAAATTTTTCAAACTAGATATACCACCGGCCATATTGGATTACTTTGTTCATGGCCTTGGCAGAAATCCTCAAGGCTGTATTACCTTGCAACTTCCTCGTTATATACATAGTGAATGCATCCTTGACCCACTCGAAGTGTATCAAGGATTGAGACAAAGTCAACTGAGGATAGCCTTCATATACCTTGACCTGCGTCTTTTCATCATTTCCAATTTCTCCAATCTTGGACAATCCGTCGTAATGATTCATTCTTGCCAATGCATAAACGATGTAGGATGTCCATCTGAAATACTTTTTCTCATTGAAGTTGCTGAAAGCTTCATGTATATTGTCGCTAATGATCTACGACCAATGGAACTTAGTTCCCTTCAGTACTTCCAAGATTATAATGAACATCCAATCTTCAAAGGTGGAAGCAGTTGGCAACCCATATACTCTACTCAAGAAAGTTATGATATCCCCAATTTCATCGTGGAAATCACTTCTGTATAATACTATGGGGAGTTTGACGAGAGCAGATTTCTTGCTCTTGACCCAATGGTTGTTTATATGTTTCCTGCATCCTTCCACATCCTTATTATATGCTTCCTTGGATGCTTGTCTGTCAGGCATGGTCATGGTTTTATGCCATGGGATATCCAACATCTTTGCCAAAGCAGGCAGGGTCAAATTAGCTAGGATTTCTCTGCTAGCTGTCTGTATTTGTCTAGATACAATATCATATCTGTCTGCACAGCTAGCCATTAACTCTGCACATTGAACTAAGGTGGGGAAGGCAGCTGCTTGTCCAAGCCCACTATCCTTTAGTCTCTTGGCCTTGGGAGTTGGAGTGGGTCTGAAGATTCTGAGTCTGAAATTATCTAGGTTGATATGACCTAGATCGGTGTCTCCCACATTGCTCCACCCAAAGTGGATTCTAGTCTCTGGAGGTATCCCTTTAAACTCGTACTTCATAGCTTGAGCCCGTGTAGTCATCTAATCTACAAAACCAGACCTTATAAGCTTGTTGCCAAGTCAGCTCCCTAATATACTCCTAGGATTAGATAAACCAATCATAAATCTATCATTCATTATAAGCATGTATTCAAAGGAAAATTAAGTTAACATAAAAAGGGGGTACTGCATGCAAGGAGATATCAAATGTTGCAAAGAATTTCGCCTAAAACATCATTATCACAGCATCACAACATCAATTGCATTAACTTGAACAACCTTCTCTAAAGAAACTTCAACAAATTCGGCCATTTAGAGGGTTATGCGCCAATTTGAAGGTTGTCCGACCTTAAACAAGAAAAGCGCTATAATTGAAACTGTCCGACCTTGGCGGGAAAATAAGGCAGGTCTGACCTTGAATTAAGGTCTGTTATTTGTGTCCCAAATTTTGAGCTATTTTCAGGGGTGTCTGAGTTGCATGAGATTTGGAGGTCTCCGACCTCCAATGGTTTACAAGTCGGTCGGTGGGCAATCTGGTGCAAAACAATTGCTGATACAACATGGCTTCTTTCTGCGCGGAAATTAGGTAGGTCTGACCTGCGCAAGCTTCGACGGGGTCCGACAAGGTCGGATACAAGGTATTTTAGCACAGGGTCGGACAGAGGAGATTTTAGCGCAAACAAGTTTGAGGAGCCCTCCCGGCGGGGTTTTCGGGCAACACCGACTTCGCGGGGAAATATTCGTCATCCAACTAGGTCAGATACAAGGCATTTTAGCGTAGGGTTGAACAGAGGAGATTTTAGTGTAGAAAGTTTGTGGAAATTATGAAGTCATCTAACCTGGTTAAAGAATGGCATATTGGTCATGAGGGTCAGATGAAGTTGGTTTTAGCGGAATTGGGCGCTAGGCTTTGGCACGAAATTCAGGGGTGTCGGACCAATTCAAATGGCTTTGGCATTGAAGGTCGATTGGAGGCTGATTTAGCGCCGACTTGGTGCACGGGGTTAGTAGGGCTTAAACCCAAAAAGTCAAAATTTACCTAAGGCCCTCCAGTTTTGGGTCTTTTACCAGAATTCCAGTCTAGGGTTTTGAAAAACTGAAGGGACAAATTCACCAAACCCTAACCTAAAACTATCGTGATTTAGCAATCATCATTCGAAGACAAAACCCTAACGGCCCACTTCGACTTGCTCGAAAAACCTAAAAAACTTGAAATAAAGAGGGTTAGAACCCTACCTGCAAATGGCGGCGCAGATTCGAACTTTCCAGGGAGGTCGCGGGTTCGAGCTTGGGCGATGTCGGTAGGGAAGATCGGAGCTCGAGATGTGCAGTCAGAAAAATGCAATTAAAAATGAGTTAAAACCCACTTAATTCCCTATTTAAACCATGCCATTCCGTCATTAACGCTCGGGAGTACGGACTGTCAGCATGGATTTGCAGTTGGTCTGACTTGGTGGAGAAACTAGAGGTCTCCGACCTGGTTGGTCAAGGGAAAATTCAGCTCGAACCCGTGAGGTTCAACGTGCCTTGCTTGGTGGGATTTTCAAACTCATCTGACCTGCAGGGCTCTTTTGGGGATCTGACCAAGTCAGAGGTTGACGTTTTTAGTGCAAGGTCAGTTGGAACAAATTTTAGCGTAGAAGGTCCGACGAAGGGAGAATTAGCGCAAAGGTCAGAGCGATAGGGTTTTGGCGCATAGGTCGGTCGAAGGAGATTTTAGTGCTAGGTCTGACATACTAAAAATTGGCGCAAAGGTCGGTTGAGACCAGTTTTAGCGCATAGGTCGGTTGAGGCCAGTTTTAGCGCATAGGTTGGTTGAGGCCAGTATTAGCGCGAAATACTAAATCAAGGACCTCAAAGGAGAAATAACAACCCACCCTAGCAGGTTTGAAGTGATTTTTTCAATGCAATCTTTCTATCTAGGGCATAAATACTTTAGACCACACAACCACTTTGAGAGATTAGAAAACCAAATGACCCACTAGCCAAAACAAAAGAGGGGAGGGTCCCCATGTTTAGAGTGGGGCGTGTGTGCAAGGCACAACAAATGGCGACTTTGCTGGGAATGCTCCAGAGCATTTCTAAGATAAATGTTGGTTCGAACCCAGAATCTCTATGTTTCCCACACATTAGATGAGAAAGCATGGTGCCTTGTCAAAAGAATGAAAGACCGCTAACCAGTGCATCCCTCCATATCCTGAAAACCTGAGTGTGTGCAATTGCATTCATTCCCATCCCTCGGCAACTAAGTTCATCTAAGATCCTTCGTGCTAAGCTATGAAGTTGGGATTATTTTACCACCAAGAGAATGCTTCTGATGTTGAGATGTGATGAGTCTTGATAGAAGCAGATGATGATTCTTCCAGTGGCAATTCTTCTACAATGATATTCTTTCTTGATAATGCCTTCGATGATTTCTGATGCTAATAATCTTTAGATAACAGTCTTCATGTGAGAGTATTCAAATGATAATCTTTATATTGATACTTTGTAGTGGGTTTGGTGTTGAAAACACCTTTTATTTTTACCCAATAGACTAGCAGTACTTAGTATCGCCTGCCACTCTAATCTGGATCTGCAGAATTGGTGTTGGTGGTAAAATTGGGGACCCAAACTCTTCACTTACACAAGATCACCCAGACTCTCTTAGCTACTTCAGGGTTATTAAAAGTGTGAGAGATATATGGTTAGAAAATACTTTAGGTGCACCAACTAATGACTCGTTCCAATGAACAAACATCATATTTCCTGGTATAACAGCGGAACCCACAGCAAGGCTGAAGCAAAACTTTGGCTTCTCAAAGAAAGGCTACAAATTATTTGCCCAATAGGAAGCATCCGCAGGTCTACACAACTGCCACCACGCCAGAAACAAGGACCCCGCGACAAAGCAGACGCAGCAAACGAAAGCAAAAGAACAACCGAACGAAACAAAACGCCCGACCCGAAGGAGAGCACAAAACAAGACAGCAAAAGTAGGAAAGCAAACCAAACTAACAGCAACCTAAACTAACCAAAGCAAACAAACCTCTAACTATATACACTAGAATGAGACATAAATGTCTCTCAGGCCTAGAAGTAGTGCTTCAGGAATTGGCCATTGACAGGCAATGGTAGTTCCTCACCAATAAGGCTCTTGAGTCGATATGTATTGTCCCCTAGGATCTCATAAATCTGGTAGGGACCTAACCAAAGTTTGTCAAACTTGTCATGTTCTCCCTTTCTCTCATGGGCTTTATCCTAGTATAGGACTAGGTCAGAAATACAGAAAGCTTTAATTTTGGCTCTCTTGTCAAACCATCGTTTTACTACGTCCTGATGTTTGGCAAAGTTTTCTAAGGCTGCATCACGTTTTTCCTCAAGGTGCAACAGCTAGGCCAATCGAGGGGACAATTGGTTGTTAGCTTCGAGGTACTCTTGCATAAATTGAAGTACCGGGATTCTCAAATGAATGGGAAAGATGGGCTCAATCCCATAAACCAGGTGATACAGGGAGGTGTTCAGGGCGGCTTTGTGTCAGATTCTATCAGCCCATAAAGCGAACCTGAGCTGAGTGTGCCAATCTCTGGGGTTTTTGTTCAAAAGTCTCTTGATGACTTCAAGCAGGTTCTTGTTTGTTGATTCAACTACCCCATTTCCTTGTGGATAGTAGTTGGATGAGAACTTGAGAGTGATCCCATAGTCGAATGCCTAGTTAGAGAAACACAATGATGAAAAGGCGAGGCCATTATCACAAACTAAAGCAAACGGACAACCAAATCTAGTGATAATATGCTTTTCAATAAATTCGACAACTACCTCCATGGTGCATTGCTTACAAGCTATTGCCTCAGACCAGCGAGTACAGTAATTAGTAGCGGTCAGAATATACCTGTGGCCCGCAGAAGAAGGTGGATTGATCATACCGATGAAGTCAAGGCCCCACTGAGCAAATGGTCGTACCTCCACTACCGGTTGCAGTGGCATGGCTGCGTGGCGTTCTTTATGTGTGGTGGTTTGACATATATGACAGGTCCTCACATGTGAATGCGCATCCTTAAACAATGTTGGCTAGTAATACCCAGCCTGAAGAACCTGATTAGCTGTCGAATGTGCCGACCCATGTCCTGTCCCAAACCTCTCGTGAAAACTGGTTAATACCTGATCAACTTCTGATTTGTCCAAACACCTTAGATAAATACCCTTGTGGTTCTTCTTGTAGAGGACAGATCCTTTTATCATGTAACTACTACTTTTAAGCTTGAGAGCTCTTCTCTATACTGAATTTAGCTGCAGTGGACAACGATGATTAAGCAAATAAAATATTATATCTCCATACCATTCATCCTTTGAAACATCCTCCAATAGGTACTACTAAGAAACCAGGTCAGGTCCTACCTCCACCATTGTTTTAGTCAAAGCTTGGCCTCTTACCAATTTCATGGGTTGAATCTCTATGTCAAATTCCTGCAATATCGTGACCCACTTCCCTCTTCTTTCTCCTAATCACTCTGCATCAGCAGTGCTTTGACTGCTGCATCTGGGACTATGGCGGTAACTTGACTTCTCAGGATATAGTGACAGAATTTCTTGACTACTTTGACCAGAGCATACGCCTATTTTCCTACATTTGGATACCTTAGTTCCGTGTATTTTAACGGAGTACTCATAAAAGCAATGGGCCTTTCATCATCAATTGACCTCTTTTGTGTCAACATTGCTGTGCAAGTATGTTCTGAAGAAAATGAGTATATGTGAAATGGCAATGTATAATCGGGGCTAACTAAGACAGGTGCGTTTGATATAGCTTGCTTAATTTCTATGAAGGCAGCCTTAGCTTCTAGGGTCCAGTCCATTTTAGCATCCTTTTTCAGCATGGCATTGAGAGGTCGAACTATCTTAGCAAATCCTGTGATGAACTTGCGCACAAAGTTGATCTTACCAAAATATGATTTAAGTTCCTTTTTACCGGCCGGAGGGGCAATCTTGAGTATTGCTTGGATCCTATCCAGATCAATGGATATTCCCCGGTCAGATATCACATGCCCTAATAGCTTTCCTTCAGTTACCCCAAAAATACACTTCTTGGGGTTGAGTGATATGCCATAATCCTTACATCGCTGCAACACCTTCCTCAAATCTGCTACATGGTCTTCCTGCCTCTTTGAGAACACCGTCAGGTCATCCATGTATATGATTATGTATTTTCCCACTAATCCTTGGAAGGCGACATCCATTGCATGCTAAAAAGTTGCGCCAGCATTTATCAAACCAAATGGCATTCGCCGGTACGCATAGATGCCCCATTTGCAAGTAAAAGATGTTTTTAATCTATCTTCATATTCCACCATTACCTGATTATAACCAGAGTATCCGTCTAGAAATGACATCATCTGAGATCCATTAACAATCTGCAATACTTTGTCCAATGACAGCAGCGGGTAATTGTCCTTTTCAGAGGCTCTGTTCAAATTACAGAAATCAACGCAGAGCCTGATTTCCCCATTTTTCTTCCGGACAGGAACTAAGTTCTCCACCCATGCAGAATGTCTGACTGGAAATATTATCTTAGCTGATAACAGCTTTTGAACTTCTTTGAAAATCAATGGCTCCAACAGAGCATTAACTGGCCTCTGCCTTTGCCTGAAAGGCTTTGCCCCTAGCTTCAGTGGGATTGTGTGTGTGATAATCAAGGTGTCGTAAGTTTTTAGATCTTCATAACTCCAAGCTATTACCTCATGATAATCTCTCAATGCATCTATGATTCCAGTCCTTTCGTCCTCTGTACTGGCTTTTCCAATAAACATGTTCTTCACATCTGCCTCTGTCCCCAAGTTAAATGGGTCACACTTTCCTCCTGGAGATCCTCCTTCTTTCTTCTGAGTTCCTAGATTATCTGCGTCAAATAGTCTTTCCAATTCTACCATTCCTCTAGGGATCATATTTGTTTTTAGGTTCAGTACTCCTTCCAAATCGATTTCAGCAGGCTCCATCTCTTCTTCATCTATTATCTGAGCAGTGAACACATCTAATGAGGAAAGGACATTGAGTATGTGTTGGTCATCCTCAAAAACTTGGAAATTGGTAACGTTGTCAGGCACAGAGGGAGTAGCCACAAACTCAACAGAAAACTTTTTCAATCCCACCATGGAAGTGGGTTCCAATGTACTTGTTGTCTAGGCCAAAGCATTTGCAACATGATTTTGCCTCCTGGGAATGACTTGGATGTTAAAATCGTCAAAGCATTCAATCAAATCCCATACCCTATTCCTGTACCTATTCAACCTCTTGTCATTACACGAGTATTGTTTTCTCACTTGTTTCACCACTAACTCAGAATCACCAAACACCTGGACAATTCTGACCCTTTTCTGTAGTGCTAGCAGCAATCCTTGCACCAACACTTCATATTCAACGACATTGTTTGTACATGGAAATTGTAGTCTTTGTGATGTTAGAAATGAACTCCCAGTAGGACTAATCAGCTCGACTCCCACACCAGACCCTTGTCTACATCTTGAACTATCAAATCTCAAGGTCCATAAGCGAAAATCCCAGTTGTCCTCTCTCTGTCTCCCTGACTTCTCCTGTTCAAGGAGAGGTTCAGACCCCTCCTTCTTCCCAACAATCGGTTCCTCTTTTGGAATTAAGGGAACCTGCAGTTGCTTTTGCACTTGTTTGATCACCTCTTGACATAGTTGTCTGGTAAATTCAGAATGAGATGTATCGTGTATCCAACTCCAGTTGGGCAATAATAATTCCTCCATTTGAACCTGCCTCCCAACGGTAGTTTGATCTTGCACAAATCTGGCTACAAAACTACGAAATCCTTCAAAAACTCCGGGCTCGTCTTCCTCTGAAGATTCTCCATCATCGGATTGAATGTATGCCGTTGTACCTTCCGGTCTTTCTATCAAAGGTTTAGGAGATCTTAAGCAACTCAGCATAAGAATTTCTTCTGGTGGATTGATGTGGGGAAGGTAGATGCCCAAATCAACCTCTGAAAATAGAATTTCGTTGGCCTGATTAAATTCTGTGATCATGTGCTTCATCTTGGGTTCTCTTTCAATACAGATTTGAATAGCTAATCCCTTCCATGGCAACCACATATGAGAGAAATCTATTGCCATGTACCCATTCAAAGTCCTGGACCAGTCTCTACTCAAAAGCATACCATATTGATCTGGAATATCCACCACTTGAATATTGATGTACTGCTGCACCCGAGGATCGGAAGCCAATTGCATGTGTATCCGATTCAGTTCACCAACCACATTCACCTCAGTTTTATCTAACTGCATCACTTTTCTGGAGGACTTGGCTGGAGTGAGTCCAAGCGCCTTGCAGACAAACAATGGCATTACATTTGTGGAAGCACCAGAATCTACCAAACAATTATAAAGGTTTTTGTTGAAAATCCTGAGTGTTAAGAGGAAAGGCGGACTTTCTCTCCTGTCTTTATACAGCATCATTTTTTGTTCCACATCGGTTACATGTATCCTTTCTTTCCCCTTATCAATGTTATCCTTGGTGACATTTTCTCTTGGCGTATGATCAATCTTGGCTCCAGCACCTATATCCTAAAAGAAATATGTTCTAACCTCAAGTATCTTAAACAACTCATACATAGAAAGACTGACCTTCGTCTTTTTAAGCTCATCAGCCACATATTGTCCCATTTTCACCATATCAGCACGCTGGAATTTTTCTATATCAGCAATGGTACCATGTTGTATGGTTTGAAGAGGGACTTTTGGAGGTTCAGGATTATTGGTAGCTTGAGGATTAGGTGGGATTTGATAACTGTTCAGGGGAATAGAAGTGGTGAAAGGGCCTTTTGGCTTGCTACTCCTCAGGTTGTAAGGAGTCTTGTTGTACTGCTAATACGCATTAACTTCCTCAGACTCTTCTTCTTCAAGTTGGTTGTCATCCTGAAATGGAAACGTATAACTATCAAGAACGAGAGCAGCATCATACCTTTGAGAGGGGACAATCTCAAACCCAGTTGGTGGAGTCTCTTAATTTTCAGCATTCTGAATTTCCATTTGGAAGATACTGGAAGCAATCTGGGATTCTGGGCAATCCAACTCAGAATGGGCATTGGTGTTGTGCAATCTGCACCAAGTAGATAAGGTGGCTTTAGCTAACATTACGCGACCTGGGGGTCTGGTGTCGCTATTCTGATTCTCCAAGGGTGAAGGCACCCCCCATTGTTAGGCCTAGTATTCCAGGATTGATTTGACCGCTGTTGAAAGCTCTGATTTTGATACTGATTTTGATTTGGGAACTGGTTCGAGCCTTGGTTCTGTGAGTGTTGTTGGCTCTGGAAATGTTGTTGATTATGTCCCCTCTACTGTAAATAAGCATTCTAGTTTCTGAGGTGAGTAACTTCAGCAGTGAGATTTTTCATTTGTTCAACCAGTTCTTTGATATCATCTCTGTCTTCCTTGGTCTTGGCCGCTTCCGAGGACTACAGGAAAGGCATTTGTGCTAGAGGCATTTCAGCTACTGGGTTACCTGGATGGATTACTAAAGCTTGTGTGGCAATTGGGTTCGGGGCTGGGTTCATTATAGGGGTTCGATTGGCCAATGTATGATTTATCATGGGAATTTGATTTGGCATGGCTATGGGACCTATATGATTCAGCGGGCCAGAGGCTGTTTGTCCAAGATGGGTACTCACTTTGACAGCAGCAGAATATGCTGCGGCTAGACTAGTTGGTACTAGGTTAGCCCTCCTTGCAAACATGGAGGTGAGTTTATCTAGGGTAGCATAGTAGATAGGTAGGGTAGTAGCCTGATCTATAGCGTAAGGGGCTTGCATACGACTGTAAGCTTTCTGGAATCTATTGTTAAAGGTACTGATCATCTCACCTTCCTCTCGCCGAACCTCCACAAAAGAACGGTAAAGATCAGATGGGGTGGTAGGCATATGGAACCTATTCAGAAAAGCAGTCTTCATATTCGGCCAAGAATTTATGGATGCCGCCGGGAGATTGGCAAACCAGTAGTAAGCTTCCTCCTGCAAAGAATAGGGGAACAGTTAGCATATCACATCTTCATGCTGCACCTGTAACATGAACATATTAGCTTCAAAGATCTTAATGTGTTCGTCTGCGGTCCTATCTGGGTCATGTACCCTGAACTTTGAGCAGAACTTGTCTGGGTTTTTGGGCATGTCATGGTAGTCATTGAATAGAAGAGGGGACTAGTTATTTCCTGCAAAGTAAGCCATGATAGGGGGATTAATGGGAGCTGTAGTAATATTCCTGGGGCTGACTAAGCTCGAGGAGCCCTGGGTATTCCTTGATCCCTTCTTGTCCTTCTAAATTCTGTCAGGGATAGCAGTTCTTCTCCAGCTGAGCTAGATCTAGTGTGTCTCTGTCTAGTCCCCAGACTTGTTGATTTTCGGCAAAAGCCCTCCTTCTAGCGCCAATTCTGTTGATGGTGGTTTTAGCACATAGCAACGCAGGTGTGATTGCTGGTCTCACACCTCTCTTGAAAAGTATCTTACTCCAAGTAAGACTACTCCAAGGATAATTCAACTAGGTCTTAGCTTGCTTAGAATCTCTCAATGGTTATGTTCTAGCTGTACCTACAAGGGGTCTTACATGCAATCTGCAAATCTTCAGGTTTGGGGCAGCAAATACACATAAACCCTATTATGATTTTCAGCTGATAGACCAAAATAAAGTGCTGCTGAAATTTCTATTCTAACAACTAATCAGTGGGTTTAAAGAAAATGTAAAAGGTTTAGGGTTTTAGAAGGATCCTAAGTGGCATTCACAATGCAAGGGTTATCCTCAGTAGACAAATATTCCAAACTTTAAACCAGTTTTCTGAGTTACCAAACTAAGTGGGTGTTACAGTGCTGCAGAAAACGGTGCTATCTTCAATGGAAGTCGAAAGATTTTCAGACCACATTCATTCGTTAAATACCCAATAAATGGCGCAACTTAACTCATAAAATGTAGTTGAACTTCAGCACAAATAATAAGCCCAGACTAACTTTACACAGCTATTTACCATTAGCAAACAACTAAAAGTATGGACTTGGAGTATTCATCAAATATTGCAGCAAACCATTAACATCATAAAGCACAACTAATCTAACTATGGGAGAGCAAGAATCAAACCATGAAAACCACAATGAATCAACACAAGATACAAATTCTTAGAAATACCGCAGAAACTTGCTTTGTATTAATTCAAATGGCACAGAGTCAACAATTTGGCATCAAAATCTCTCTCTTACAAAAGTGGAAATGGCAGCCCTTTATATAGAAAGCAGCATACCCCAGCTCTCAAATGAACGGTGGAGATTAACTCAACACCGACGATCCAAATTACATCAAGAATAACCCACATTAATTCCCGAATTACATTTTGTCTTTTACGAAAAAGATGAAAAAATAGCCCCAGATACATTGAATCTAGTCATTTTGACTAGCCAACTCAACACATTAGTGAAACGGCTTATTTTGGAAGTGAGGAGAGGACAAAAATGAGTCACATGTTGTCCAGATACATCAAGTTTACAATAGTGATGGGATTGAATCATCAAAATATTCAAATAGTATTAAGATTCTTTATCCAGATTGATGCTATCCTCGCTGGCCAGCTTATTTCGATAGGTCAACCATGCTTCAAGTGCTGGATTGATGTTAGATGGGTCCAGATCTTTCAAATGATGTACTCTGTAATCAAATACTTCTAGTTCCCGACTGAACCTGGTGTATATCCTTTCAAAATCTTCCTCTGCCCTGTGGAATGCCTTGAATTCAGCTCTGAGGTCACTTGCTTTATCCAGCCATTCTTCCGTGCTTAGTGTAGTGTCTTCAAATAGTATAACATGCAGCTTACCTTTGCATTTCTCGGCTTCAAAAGGAGCATAATCATCAAAAGACTCCTCCCTACAGCTTCTCAAAGCATCACTGATATCGTATATGACAGATCTTAGTTCTTCATCGGTGAGTTTGTATGCCTCCTTTACCTGTTCAAAGGTTTCCTTCCTCAGAAGTAACTGTTGATTCCATTCAATAGCCTTTGGGAGCCTATCCCCAGTCAAAATATTTTCTGTAACCAAGGTTTGAGCTGGTAATTCTCAGATCCCCTTAATTCGCAGATACATGTGGGAGTAATATTCGTCGAATGAATCACATTCATCATGCAAATCCTTCCATTTCTTATGCAAATCCACCGCTTGTTGGTGGGCTTGAGCAGAGGCACTTATGGCATCGCATCCTGCCTCAAAAACACCCATCAACCAATTCTCGACGCCTTGGGACTTTGACCTTACCTGGCTTAGCTTCACCATCTCATCGATGGATAAGAAAGTAGGCACTGTCCTTATATCACCTCCTACATCTACTGGCTTTACCATAAATTGAAGGCATGCTCTAAGCTCCTCATTTTGTCATTTTAATTCCTTTTTGGACATTTCGTCCTTATCTAACTATTCCAAAATTGACATAACTGATCCCTTGAAATCATCCACCCTTTGAGCACGGGTGGTCGAGCCTAAATCAATTGTAGATATCACATAATATTCTGCCCTAACCTGATCTATTGTTACGTCAGTCAGGGGGACTGCTACCTCTGCGATCCTTGAGCTTGACTCGCTCTTATAGATCCTCGATTGAACCTTAGCCTTTTTCTATTTTTGAGGCTTTTGAGCCTGCGATAGGATGGTGCTTAAATCAATTTTCATTACTTCAATCTAGGGCTCTAGATACACCATCCTACCCTGCAGCCATTCGAGAGCGGAAGATTTGTTTAACTCAGTAGCTCCATCCTTATCCGACACAGCCAATTCTTTAGAAGGTTCCTATTTTGGCTCAGGACTCTTCTCCTTCTCTCCTTGGGCCAATTCATTTA
Source organism: Cunninghamia lanceolata (assembly GCA_027924645.1). Classification (NCBI taxonomy): domain Eukaryota; kingdom Viridiplantae; phylum Streptophyta; class Pinopsida; order Cupressales; family Cupressaceae; genus Cunninghamia; species Cunninghamia lanceolata. The sequence goes on along the minus strand of BSBN01001020.1, from coordinate 3,638,824 downwards.
GGCTTTCAATCACATTCTCCCATGCAATCTTCAAAACTTCCTCTGTCGGATCTTTGCTCGGGGGACTATCAGATATATCAATTATTTCCACGCCATCTGATGTGTCGAGGAGGCTTTTATCATCCACACTGGTCACTACTTCCTCATTCTTTTCAGTCATTACTCCATGCTCCTGCAACTCCAACTCTGTGCACACCTTCTCAATACTCGTCAACAAAGGTACTTCCAATGATCCTGCAGGCATTTGTAAAATGGGAACAGGAGAAGACATTGTGAAGGAAGGTGTACTAATTTGGGTCAAATTAGCTAAGGCCGGTGATAAGGAAGAGGAAATGGTAAAGGGTGAAGAAAAGGCCAACGAGGGCAACGAAAGTGGGGGCGATAAGATGGTTGATATGGAAGGCAATGGTAAGGGAGAAGAAAGGGTAGATGTAGTAGAGGGGTATGTAATGGCAAGAGTGGGAGAAACAGGGTTGCTAAGATCACCAGAGGAGATTGCCAGCAAGCAGGAAGTGGTAGTAATGCCAGAGGTAGGAGAAGTGGAAGGAGATGATTCCTACACTATGACAGCTGAAGTGGTGGGAGAAGTAGATGAAACAGAGGAAGGAGGAGGGATAGAAGTAGAAAGGGTGGAAGTCAAGATAGCAGTTCCTGTATCCGGTATGGGGGATTGGGTGATTGAAGGAATTGAATCATCTTTGGTGGCAACATCCTCCTTGCTTGCTACTTTCGTTTTTACCTTCTTGGCCTTGGAGGCCTCCCCAGCACTACCTGGCATGTCTTTCCTCTTAGAAGCTCTGGCCCTAGGAGGTGGATCTTTCTTCCGAGGAGATCTTATAGGAGGCTTCCTCACTTTTCCTGCCCTTGTTGCCAAAGGGGCATGTTCCTCAATGTCTGAATCCTTCTCCCTGGTTGGCTCCGTATCATCTGTCACTAGTATGGGCTCATCTTCCTCTCCGTTGGAGTCTTTGTCTGATTCAACTGCTGTATAGGTCAATTGGACTCCTTGCCCCCTTAGGACACCCAATTGCGCTCTGACCTAGGCTTTACTTAATCTAATTGGCTCCTTCATGATCACATCCAAGGAGCTTTCTTCAGTGTTTGCCCAATTGGGTAATGGGATGGGTAGGTGGTATTGTACCTCCCATGGGCCTCTGACAATGAGATTTTCATCATCCTGTAATTGGTCCGGTACTGCCATTATATGGAATTTCTTAATAAAATCCAAGAACAGCCTTGCATGCGCCCTTTTCATGACCTCATAGTCATTAGGGCAGTTGGCCCAGAAATCTTCAATATGGTCCTTGTGAAACAGCTTTTTGCTTACGAACTTCTCCATTACTTGATTTGGGTCAAAGTGACTCCTGGCAATGTTATAGTGTAAGTTCAGGAGTTGGAGCTCTTTATCTGAATATTCAGCTGAGGCGAGGGAGGGGCATGCGTAGAGTCCTTTGCCAAACTTGATGGGGAACTGGACATTTGTTCTGTGCAGGTGCTTGAGCTTTCCTGCGCATGGTATTAGTTGCCTAGACAGTTCTAGGAGCACTGTCTTATCATCGGGGTATCTTGGCAACCTGTATGCCATTCTAGTGAAGCCTTGTACTCTGATATATGTAAATTTTTCAAACTAGATAGACCACTGGCTATATTGGATTACTTCATTTATGGCCTCGGCAGAAATCCTCAAGGCTGTATTACCTTGCAACTTACTCGTTATATACATAGTGAATGCATTGTTGACCCACTTGAAGTGTATCAAGGATTGAGACAAAGTCAACTGAGGATAGCCTTCATATACCTTGACCTACGTCTTTTCATCATTTCCAATTTCTCCAATCTTGGACAATCCATCGTAATGATTCATTCTTGCCAATGCATAAACGACGTAGGATGTCCATATGAAATACTTTTTCTCATTGAAGTTGCTGAAAGCTTCATTTATATTGTCGCTAATGATCTGCGACCAATGGAACTTAGTTCCATTTAGTACTTCTGAGATTATAATGAACATCCAATCTTCAAATGTGGAAGCAGTTTGCAACCCATATACTCTGCTCAAGAAAGTTATGATATCCCCAATTTCATCGTGGAAATCACTTATGTATAATACTATGGGGAGTTTGACGAGAGCAGATTTCTTGCTCTTGACCCAATGGTCGTTTATATGTTTCCTGCATCCTTCCACATCCTTATTATATGCTTCCTTGGATGCTTGTCTGTTAGGCATGGTCATGGTTTTATGCCATGGGATATCCAACATCTCTGCCAAAGTAGGCAGGGTCTAATCAGCTAGGATTTCTCCGCTAGCTGTCAGTATTTGTCTAGATACAATATCATATCTGTCTGCATAGCTAGCCATTAACTCTGCACATTGAACTGAGGTGGGGAAGGCAGCTACTTGTCCAAGCCCACTATCCTTTAGTCTCTTGGCCCTGGGAGTTGGAGTGGGTCCAAAGATTCTGAGTCTAAAATCATCTAGGTTGATATGACCTAGATCGGTGTCTCCCACATTGCTCCACCCAGAGTGGATTCTAGTCTCTGGAGGTATCCCTTTGAACTCGTACTTCATAGGTTGAGCCTGTGCAGTCATCTAATCCACAAAACCAGACCTTATAAGCTTGTTGCCAAGTCAGCTCCCTAATATACTCCTAGGATTAGATAAACCAATCATAAATCTATCATTCATTATAAGCATGCATTCGAAGAAAAATTAAGTTAACATAAAAAGGGGGTACTGCATGCAAGGAGATATCAAATGTTGCAAAGAATTTCGCCTAAAACATCATTATCACAGCATCACAACATTAATTGCATTACTTTGAACAACCTTCTCTAAAGAAACTTCAACAAATTCGGCCATTTAGAGGGTTTTACGCCGATTTGAAGGTTGTCTGACCTTGAACAAGAAAAGTGCTATAATTGAAGCTATCTGACCTTGGCGGGAAAATAAGGCAGGTCCAACCTTGGCGGGAAAATAAGGTAGGTCTGACCTTGAATTAGGGTCTGTTATTTGTGTCCCAGATTTTGCACTGTTTTTAGGGGTGTCTGACTTGCGCGAGATTTGGAGGTCTCCAACCTCCAATGGTTTACAAGTCAGTCGGTAGGCAATCTGGGGCAAAACAATTGCTGATACAACATGGCTTCTTTCTGCATAGAAATTAGGTAGGTCTAACCTGTGCGAGCTTCAACGGGGTCTGACCAGGTCGGATACAAGGTATTTTAGCACTGGGTTGGACAGAGGAGATTTTAGCGCAAACAAGTTTGAGGAGCCCTCCCGGCAGGGTTTTAAGGCAACACCGACTTCGCAGGGAAATATTCGTCATCCGACTAGGTCAGATACAAGGCATTTTAGCACAAGGTTGGACGGAGGAGATTTTAGCGCATAAAGTTTGTGGAAATTCTGAAGTCGTCCGACCCGGTTAAAGAATGGCATATTGGTCACGAGGGTCAGATGAAGTTGGTTTTAGCGCAACTGGACACTAGGCTTTGGCGCTAAATTCAGGGGTGTCAGACCAATTCAAATGGCTTTGGCGTTGAAGGTCGATTAGAGGCCGATTTAGTGCCGACTTGGTGCGTGGGGTTAGTAGGGCTTAAACCCAAAAAGTCTAAATTTGCCTAAGGCCCTCCAGTTTTTGGTCTTTTACCAGAATTCCAGTCTAGGGTTTTGAAAAATTGAAGGGACAAATTTGCCAAACCCTAACCTAAAACTATCGTGATTCAGCAATCATCATTCAAAGACAAAACCCTAATGGCCCACTTTGACTTGCTCGAAAAACCTAAAAAACTTGAAATAAAGAGGGTTAGAACCCTACCTGCAAATGGGGGTGCGGATTCAAACTTGCCGGGGAGGTCACAGGTTCGAGCTTGGGTGATGTCGGCAGGGAAGATTGGAGCTCGAGATGCGCAGTCAGAAAAATGCAATTAAAAATGAGTTAAAACCCACTTAATTCCCTATTTAAACCACGCCATTCCGTCATTAACACTCAGGAGTACGGACTGTCAGCGTAGATTTGTAGTTGGTCTAACTTGGCAGAGAAACTGGAGGTCTCCGACCTGGTCAGTCGAGGGAAAATTCAGCGCGAACCTGCGAGGTTCAACGTGCCTTGCTTGGTGGGATTTTCAAACTCATCTGACCTGCGGGGCTCTTTTGGGGATCCGACCAAGTCAGAGGTTGACGTTTTTAGCGCAAGGTTAGTTGGAATGAATTTTAGCGCAGAAGGTCTGACAAAGGGAGAATTAGCACAAAGGTTGGAGCAACAAGGTTTTGGCGCATAGGTCGGTCGAAGGAGATTTTAGCGCTAGGTCTGACATACTGAAAATCGACGCAAAGGTTAGTTGAGGCCAGTTTTAGCGCATAGGTCAGTTGAGGCCAGTTTTAGTGCATAGGTCGGTTGAGGCCAGTTTTAGCGCATAGGTTGGTTGAGGCTAGTTTTAGCACAAAATACTAAATCAAGGACCTCAAAGGGGAAATAACAACCCACCCTAGCAGGTTTGAAGTGATTTTTTCAATGCAATCTTTCTATCTAGGGCATAAATACTTTAGACCACACAACCACTTTGAGAGATCAGAAAACCAAATGACCCACTAGCCAAAACAAAAGAGGGGAGGGTCCCCATGTTTAGAATGGGGCGTGTGTGCAAGGCACAACAATACCTAGATTAAGTTTGCCTAACAAAGTAGCACATAGAATGACACTAGCAGAGAATGAGGAATTGAATAGGTAGATACAAGAGCTGTTGAGGAAGGGTTTGATCAGACAAAGTTTGAGTCCTTGTCCAGTACCTATAGTATTAGCACCGAAGAAAGATGGAGAATGGAGAATGTGTACAGACTCTAGAGCAATAAACAAGATCACAGTTAAGTATAGATTTCCTTTGCCTAGGATGGATGATATCATGGATTGTTTGAGTGGAGCAAGATATTTCACAAAGATAGATTTGAAGAGTGGATACCATCAGATCAGAATTAGAGAAGGAGATCAATGGAAGACTACTTTTAAGAAAAATGAAGGATTATATGAGTGGTTAGTGATGCCTTTTGGATTGACAAATGCACCTACTACTTTCATGAGATTGATGAATGTAGTTCAAAAGAGATTCTTGGGTAAGTTTTTTATTATATATTGGATGACATTCTGATTTTTAGTAAGACAAAGGAGGAACATTTGCAGCACCTAAGATAAGTTTTGCAGAGACTAAGAGAGGAAAAATTGCTGATAAACATCAAGAAATGTAGTTTCATGAAGAAAGAATTGGTTTACTTGGGATTTTTTATTTCTGCAGAAGGATTGAAGATGGACCCTGAAAAAGTCAGAGAAATTATTGAATGGCCTACACTAAAGAGAATTAGAGAGGTCAGATCATTTCATGGATTGGCTAGTTTCTACTAGAAGTTCATTAGAAATTTTAGTTTAGTTTGTAACCCTATGAGTGACAGAGATAATGAGAGCTAATAGAAAGGATTTCAAGTGGACAATAGGAGCAGATAAAAGTTTTGAATTGTTGAAGTAGAAAGTGACAGAGCAACCTATTTTGACATTACCAAATTTCAATAATGTATTTCAAGTAGATTGTGATGTAAGTGGGAATGCAATTGGAGCAATATTAAGTCAAGAAGGTAGACCAGTAGCATATTTCAGTGAGAAGTTGAATGATGCAAGGAGAAGATATTCAGTTTATAATCAAGAGTTCTATGCCATAATTCAAGTCTTGAAGAAGTGGAGACATTAGCCTAAGGAGTTTGTGTTGCATATAGATCATCAAGCTTTGAAATATTTGAATAGTCAAGCTAAGTTGAATTAGGGAGATATGAGATGGGTAGAGTTCATGCAGAGTTATACATTTGTGTTGAAGCATAAGAGTGAAAAATCAAACAAAGTTGCAGATGCCTTAAGTAGGAGAAGAAACTTGCTAACAGAGATGAGAGTTGAAGTGATAAGATTTGATATATTGAAGAACATGTATGAGGGAGACACTAATTTTGTAGACCCTTGGAAAGCATGTAAGGAACCTGTTGTGGTAGATAGGAGTAAGTGGTTGGATTATTTCATGTAGGAGGATATGTTGTTCAGAGGAAATTAGTTATGCATACATAGAAGTTCCATGAGAGATAATTTGATCAAAGAGAAACACAGTGGTGGATTAGCAGGACATTTTGGCATTGATAAGATAGTGGCGTTGGTGAGTGAAAACTACTTTTGGCCTCAGATACATAAGGATGTTAGGAAATTTGTGCAAAGTTGTAGAGTTTGTCAAGTTGCAAAAGGAAGTAGTCAGATTACTAGATTGTATAAACCTTTGACAGTACTAGAGAGACCTTGGGAAGACATAAGTATGGATTTTGTAATGGGATTGCCTAAGACATAGAGAGGACATGATTCAATATTTGTAGTAGTGGATAGATTTTCAAAGATGGCACATTTCATACCATGTAAGAAGATAATTGATGCAGTGCATGTAGCTGACCTATTTTTCAAAGAGATTGTGAGATTGCATGGATTACCTAAGAGTATAGTCTCAGACAAAGATACAAAGTTGGTTGGATACTTTTAGAAGAGACTTTGGAAGAAGATGAAGATAAATTTGAAGTTCAATTAAGCATTTCATCTCCAGTCTAATGGACAAATAGAGGTAATGATAGGAGTTTGGGAAACTTGTTGAGATGTTTGGTTGGAGAGAAGATAGGAAATTGGGATTTGATTCTTTCGCAAGCTAAGTTTGCATACAATAATTCATTGAATAGAAGTACTAGAAGAACACCCTTTGAGATTGTTACTAGAGTAAACCCTAGAGGAGTTGTAGAGTTGAGAGATATCAGTATGGCAGAAAAGAGAAGTGCAGAAGAAAAATAATTTGTAGAACATATGGAGACAATGCATAATCAGGTGAAGAAGCATTTAGAGGATATGAATAGAAAATATAAGGAGAAAGAAGATGAGAAGAGAAGACACAAGGAATTTATAGTTGGAGATGAAGTGATGGTATACTTGAGAAAAGAAAGATTTCCAGTTGGAACATATAACAAGTTGAAGATGAAGAAGTTTGGACCTTGTAGGATACTCAGGAAATGCATATGAAGTGAAATTACCAGAGACGTGGGGCATATCACCTATTTTCAACATTGCAGACCTATACTAGTATCATGAAGTAGAGTTCGATGACAACATGGAAGAAGACTTCAAGAAGCAATTACCACAACAAGCACTAGAGCAGATTGAAGATATTTTGGACAACAGAGTTGGACGCAGCACTAGAGGAAGACAATAGAAAGAATATCTTGTGAAGTGGAAAGGCAGACCGGAAGAAGATTCATCATGGATTTCTCAGGCTAAGGTGGACCATCTTGGTTTTCCTCTAGCCCCAGCAAAGTGAGGGACTCACTTTTTCAATAACCCTAGATGTCTGATGCAGGAGCATCCCTGGTTCAAGAGCAATCTTGCATCAACCAAAAATATTTGCATTTTAGTTTGTTTCTTTTCATTTTCCAATTGAGTTAGATGTTCAGTTAGAAGCAGCTTCTGTATTTTGGTCCGCTTTCTACCGCAGTTGCATTTCATATCTTGTGGAGCTAGACTTACCATCTAGATTCGTTCATCTACATCATATTGAGAATTCAGAGCATTTGGACTAAGTACCAGAAAGTTATTTCTATTAGAAGATTGTCTATTTTCTCAGAGCAGAGAATTTCTAATAGTTGAGATAATCAACTAAAGAAGAAGACCTACAGAGCATTTCTCAACTTGCAGAGCCTAATGACACATCATTCAATGTTCAGTGGTTTGTGGTCGAACTTCCCCAAGATCCTCTCATCATTCCATTTATTTGTGGAGGAATTCTACTCATTTAGGTCTAACCTATTCATGTACACACGTTATAGCTCTTCATTGGAGTTGGTGAGCTTCCTTGGCCAACGCGGAGGAATCTATTGTTTTGGAGATGATATATAAGGATGTATTAGATCCCTAGAAAAGAAGTTAGTATAGTTAGTGATTGATTCATAGTTCTTAGTTTGAATTCTTTGTGAAGGAGATTCAAAGATATATTTTGTGCTTATTCTGATATTTTGTAATCAAGCCTATGAGCCCTAATTGTAATCCTACATGTTGCCGACTGATCTGTATTTGAATTCTATGATATACTAAATGACTAAATCTGCATTTGTTTCATATCTTTGAGTTGTTTCCATTGTGTTTACTCTGGCTGCACGGTCTAGACAATTCATTCTGTGAACCCTCCTTCCGTGACTACACCAAGTATGAAGTCTCCTTTGAAATTCTTCCTCTACAGGTGCCTGCCATGCCAAGATTTCTACCACTTTCTCTCTAGATTCATGTTATAGACTGTCATCAACCTATTTTTCATCCATTTTCTGTAGTTCCCAAATTTTTTGTGTCAAGGATTCCTGCACATTTAGTTTTAGAGTTCTTGTGGTATGAAAGTTAAGAAGTATAAAGTGTATTGGTATAGTAGCATCCAAGCCATAGACTAGCTCATAGGGTGTGAAATTTGTGGTTCTTTTGTAAGTGGTGTGATAGGCCTAAAGTACCACAGGTACTTTCGGGTCCCAATCCATTATGTTGCTATCACACATTTTTGTCAATGTCTTACCAATGATTTTGTTTAAGGCCTCACTTGCCCTATTTTCCTAAGGATGATATTGTGTGCTCTTATTTTGTGCTATCATAAAATATTGTAGTAACTTCACAATCATGTTATTTACAAAGTGTTTTCCTTGGTCACTTATGATACTGAGTTGATATCCAAATCTAGTGATTATATTCTCATAGAGGAACTTTGTGGCTATTTTTGCGGTACACTCTTTTGTAGGTATAGATCCTACCCATTTTGTAAGGTATTCTATTCCGGTGATAATGTATCTTGATTTTCATTATTTGGTAGGAGGATCTATGGGTCTAATTAAGTCAATTGCTTATTTCTCAAAGGGAAGTTGTGCCACTACCAATATCAATGGTATTTCATCTCTAGTGGTAGGTTTACCCATTGTCTAACAAATGTCACAATATTTTACATATCTTTTAGTATCTTGGAATAAGATAAGCCACCACAAGCTTGCTAGTTTGATCTTTCATATTGTTAAGTCTCTACAATTATGTCCTCCCACTATACCTTCATGTATTTGCTTTATAATATCCTCCCTTTCATGTTCATACACTACTCTCTTGATTTAATCATCTTTCCCTCTTATATGTAGTTCCCCTTCGATACATGTATAGGGAAAAGCCTTCCTCATAAGAATTTGTTTGTCTTGTAGAGATGTGTCAGGTAAAAATTCTCATGTGGCCAATAGATATGTAATATCTTTTAGTTCTTTTGGTACCAAATTGACCCTAAATAGGTTTACGCAAAGGAGTTCTTCTTCATGATTATCAAGCTCCTCCCCTATTTCAATTGTTGATAGATAATCAAGACCTTGGTTTTGTTTCCCCGATTTCACTTTGATGTTGAATTGAAATTCTTGGAATAGTAGCATCCATCTACATATTCTTCCTTGTATGATAGGTTGTTTAATAGGTACTTTAATGGTTCATGGTCGGTAAAGAAGGTGAAGGGTGTGGATAGTAGGTAGTGTCTAAATGTTTGTAGTGCATAGAGCATTGCTAGTGCTTCCCTTTTTGTTGTAGTGTAATTTTTATTAGCTTTTAATAATCTCCTATTAGCAAATGCTATATTATGGTCTTTAGTTCCTTTAGGTTGAGCTAATATTGCACCTATTGCTGTGCCTAAGGCATCTACATGAACATGGAAATGAATTTTTCAATCTAGGAATATCAAGATAGGGGCTTCAACAATATTCTGTTTTAGTATGTCAAAAGAAGATTAACACTGCTCATTCCATTCAATGTTTCTTCCACTTTTATTTTTGAGAAATTACTCCAAAGGTGCTGCAATTGGTGCATAACCCTTTATAAACTTTTGGTGATAGCCAGTGTAACCTAAGAAAGATTTTACTTTTGTTGTTGTTTTAGGTGGTGGTAGTGTGAGTATTAAAGTTACTTTCAAGGGATCTACCATCAACCCTTCTTTGCAAATGATGTGACCTAGAAGAGTTCCAAAAGGTACCATAAATGTGCATTTCTTGAGATTCAATAATATTTGCAAACTTATGCATTTGTTGAACATCATCCTCAAGGTGTGTGTGTGGTCTTTTACTAATCCACAGATAGTCCAATCATTTAGATAAACCTCTAAGAAATCATGAATGAATTCTTTAAATGCATTTACCATTATTCTACTAATGACTGCTGGTGCAATTTTTAGTCCAAAAGGCATCATTGTGTACATGTAGGATCCCAATTCAGATGTGAATGTTGTCTTAGGTTGATCCTCTTCTCTTATCCTTACTTGGTGGTAACTAGAAAATCCATCAGTGAATGAATATATTTTCCTTCCGACAACTGATTCCAATATCTCTTCTATGAAGGGTTTTGGGAATGGATCATGAATACAAGCTTTATTTAACTCTTTGTAGTCTCTACATATTCTTATTTCTCCTGATTTCTTGTTTTGTACCACCATTGGGCTGATCTAGTTAGCTTCCTCAATAGTTTTTTTGATTTCTGCTGCTAACATCTTGTCAATTTCTATCTGGACATGTTTCTGTTGCAAGTATGAGGTGAGCCAGTGTTGTCATTGATGTCAACATACTCATACTGCATTGACAAGAAGGATTTGATGAGCTTTGTGCTGAGGATATTGAGAAAATTAGCCTCAGTCAGGAACAGTGAAGAACAGTGATGAGAAGAAGGTAAATGTACTGTATAGGATGAGAACCGGAGGATGCGGATTAAAGGGTTAGTAGATATGAGTCTTGAGATGCTACAGTTAAGATTTCAGAGGTCCGCATGAAGATCTGAAGGAGTTATGGCTGCCGGTATAGAACCGGGTCCGGCAAGTATCCGGAGGTGACAGAGGATCACAAAAAGGTCCGGTGAGGTCCGGAATTGTATTATCATAATCTGCGGATTGGAAGGAGTGTTTGTGATGTCCTTGTGATGTATCATCCTGATTTGTGTATGATTTGGAGGTCCGGAAGTACCTCTTGCATTATGACAGTGGCGACAGACTGTGTTCTTGAAGTTCCGGATGAGGAAGACAAGAGATCCCAGTAAGCAGAGGAAGTGCGGATGTATCCGGACATTCAGACAGGCTTGTGAAGGTTCTTAGATCATGTTTAGGTTTTGTTGTTGGTCCGCATTGATGGTAGAGCCCGGAATTGAAGTTATTCTTTCGGATGAAGTTCTTGCTTTGTGTAGCCGACCGGATGAGATGTTCATTCTACGAATGTTCTTGTGATGGCCGACCGGATGTGTTATTCATCTTGCGGATACTCCTATGGTTGTTTGCCGACTTAGATGCTTGTTCCTAAGTCGATGTCTTGTATAAATAATGATTTGTGAATTCATTTCAGTGTGAGGAGTGAGGATGAGTATGGTATAGCGAAGAAACATGCGAAAGGCAGAGCAGAGATTGTTGCGCTTAATTGGAACTGATCCGGACATGGTAGAGATGTCATTCACCAGTTCAAGACTATGATTTTCATCACTTTTTAGACAGTGTGTCTCCTTGTAGGCAGTGGGCCTCTTTGTGAGCAGTGTGCTCGGGTAGTGAGCCCTTATTGGCATGTGCCATTCATTTTTCCTTATTCTTCTAACAGAGAATAATTCTTGGGTTAATCACCCCGTGGTTTTTCCCTTAACCAGGTTTTCCACGTCAAAATCTTGGTGTTCAATGTGTTGATGCTTATCTGCTCTTGTGTTTATGTATTATGCTTCCATGGATGATTATTTGATATGCTGCTAACTAACAACAGTGAGTTAAGTGTTTGAATGAGAAGAAGTTTTATACAACTGATTCACCCCCCCCCCTCTCAGTTGTATGCCCTAGATCCAACAGTTTCTTCATGTTAGGATTGAGTCTATATGGCCTTTTCTTGAAGGTCCTTGGGAATAGATCTTCAAACTCAAAGAGAATCTCAATCACCTGCGCTACCACTTTTTCATCCCAATGGTCTCCAATCTTTGCTAGTTTAGGATCACCTTCCTTTGCAATATTTCTTTTCTGATTTTCAGTGGTTCATTGTAATATTGGTCTTTTTGTTTAGTCAATGTTTCTAGCTCTCTTTCTCCTTCTTGAACTTCAATATTTATATCCTTATTATCCTCATCATCTATCTTTGTTGTTTTATAGCATTTTTACCTATGCTCATTGATTGCTGATCTATCCATTCCACTAATTTCCATATCCCTTCAGCTCTTGGCGGTGGTGTAATGTGCTCTGGTTCATTTCTCTCTTCCTCTATTTCTTGTTGAAAAATTATTTCTTTTATTTTCCCAAGTGCAATGTGTATAGATTTTTATGGACTCCAGAAAGAAAATGTATGTATGAAGTCAACTTGTACTTCTTCCCAATCCCTTGTTTCCTTTCTTCTCTCTTGGTTGATATACCAAGTTTGGGCTATTGGTGTTAATGTCCAGTAGAATGGTTGGGTGTATGTAGCCTTGTTGTGTTCTTTTCTATTTTCTCATGCTACTATGCAAGTGGTTAAGTGATCTTGTGGTAGATTTTGGCCTTCATACTTAGATATTTATTTGTATTCTCCCTATTCCAATAAGTATCTCACATTTATAAGAAGTTTAAATGTATGCTAATCTTGAACTGAATCTCTATATGTTGACCACCAGTTTGCTACATTACATACTAATGTATGTTGTATTGCTTGTATTCTGCTTTGTTCTTCTGCAAAGATTGTCTCCATCTCATTCAAGTATTTTTGTCGGTCTTTAACCCCTAAGAACTTTGGTAACTTGATATGAGAGATTCCTTGCATAATATGATTTATATGATGAGATCTTATAGATTCCTCTTCATTTTGGTCTTTTTTTTATGGCACATACCATTTGCGGTGGATTTTCCTCTGATGCGGAGGATTGTGGTATGTTTTCTTTACTAGATTAAACCATGCATATCATCCTAATCCCTGTCATTCTCTGGGTTTTGAGCTTTGGTAAATTTTTGATCCATTCTTCTCATACTTCTTCACTATCAGTGTTGTCATTCTCATTCTCCACCTCTATTTCTCCTGTTGAATTTGGTTGTCCCCCAATTTCATTTATTTCCAACCTTGATATTGTGTAAATGTTCTTACGGTAGTCATCATTATCTTTTGCATGGGTGGATTCTTATAGGCCTCATCCATTGGTATTCCTAGTGTTATGAATATACTTTTATTATTATGTGCAAAAGATAGTTCTTCTTTATGAGAGTCCACTATGCCATTAGAATCTACAAACCATCTTAGTCTAAGTAATGCATTAAAGGAATCTCCTTATTCTTTCATAGAAACAACCACAAAGTCTACTACTTATTTGATTCCATCAGGTTTACCTCTACTTGTTTCCATGTTCCAATGGTTGACATGCTAGACCCATCTACCAAAGTAATATTGTAAGGTGTTTGAGACAATCTAGGTCTCCCTAGTTGTTCCCAAAGCTTCTTAGTGATCATGTTTATGTCTGCACCCAAGTCTATCATTACATTTTTTACCTTTTTATGATTAATATGGGCATCCACCATTAGTGTTTTTGTTTTCCAATGTCTTTCATTTCTACCCAATTGCCTAACTTGGTTTTGTGGTATCTTCTCATTATTCCAATATTTAGCAAATTGTTTAAATTTCTCCATCAGATTATGTTGTTGCATTAGTGATGTAAATTGTTTGAGTGCCGCAACTTCTTCTTCTGTGAAGAATTGATTGACTTGTTTTTGTTTCTCTTGTTCTTCTATTATTATCTATTTAGTCTTTTGTACTACCTCATCATGTTGTCTTTTATCCAGGAAGAATATATCTTCCTCCTCACTGTCTTCTCTTTCTGATTTAGTAGTGTCATATCCTTTTCCTCTGATGTTTGTGCCCTATCTTGTAACTACTATTGCTTTCTCTTTTCCTTTATCCATCTTAGATTTTTCCTCCTTTATTCTCTTATTTTGGTTTTCTTCATCTAATGAAGATAAATGTGTATTTCCATCCTTATCTCTCTGACAGGTCATTAGGACTTGACCTTCTTCCTTAGGGACTCTTCTAATTACTTTGGCCCCTTTTTTCTTATCCAAATAATCTCCTTTTCCTTGTTGTGGTGCATTATAAAATTACTATTGTGCCTTATCACATGTGAAAATGTCATGTTTTGTACTGTTGCAAAATGAACATTTCCTTCTTCTTTCTCCCCAACACTCATTAGCAAAGTGCCCTAGTTTACCGCATTTCTAACAAGTGGCCTCATCTCTTCTTCTTCTACCTCTACCTTAGCCTCAACCTCCTCTATAACCTCCAAATTGTCCTCTATCCTCATTACTATAGTTATTTCCATATGGTGCATTATGATTTGTATTTTGGATAGTGTTCATGTTTCTTTAATTTTTCCATGAAGGTTGCTTGTAACCTTGGTCCTAAAGATATAGTGGTATTTATGCTAGGCCTTTTACATATTTCATGGTACTATTATGTTCTTTGTTTTTGTGATTTGAATTATACCATGAATCAATTTCATCCTCATCTTCTCTCACCCTAAACATTTGTGATGGATAATCCAGTGTTTCATGATTATTTCATTCTCTTCATGATCTATAATAGACTATGTTATTATTTGTAGGGAGTGCCTTTTTATCTACCTTCAGTGCGGTGGCATGTCTTTCCCCTTTTAGTTTCGGACATTCATTCCTGATGTGTCCTTCCTTTATGCAGTAGGAACACCATATATTCGGCCTTTTATCTTCCTATTTTGCCAAAATCTCTTGTTTAAGTTTCAACTGCTCCAATTCCAATCTTATTCTTTATAATTCCATGTTTTCCTTGTTTTTGTCTTGTTTGCGCCATGTCTATGCCTCAATCTAGCATGCTAATGTGATTGCTTCTATATATGTTTCAAATATTCTCTCATCCAGAGATGTTCTCACATCTGGGATTATTCTGAATGTAAACCATTCAATCTTCTACTTCTCAATCAATGGTTCTTCTAGTTTGTGGATTGTTTACTTAAATATTTTTTCAAATTCCTTAATGGTTTCTCCATCCCTTTGTATTAATTCTCTCATTTTACTCACCCCTTCAGTAGGTATTTCAGGAGTTTCAAAGTTCTCCAAGAATTCATTTTTCACTTCATCCCATGTTTTTTCATGTCTAGGACACGCCTTTTTGTACCATTTTAATGCATCACTCTGCAATGTCCCAATAAAGTCAAACAATTTAGTGTCATCTTTGGTTATCTCATTCCGGCTCCAAATTGATTCTAGCACAAAAATGTGCTCTACGGCTTTAGTTGTGTCCTTTTCAAATATTGGTAATGTGATAATAGCATCCATATTTCCTTTCTTTTGTTTTCTAGACCTTCTAGTGTTTTGCGGTCATTTTCTTTCTGGTGTTTCTTCTCCTTAGGCTCTGGCCTTTGTGTTTGGGTTTATTGTTCTCTTCCTTTATATCTCCACAATTAGATGTCAAAATATTCTTTCCCAAAATTTCCTCAAAATCTTTCTTAATCTCTTCTTCTCTTTCTCTTTGAATGTCAATTTGATCTTTTCTTAAAATTCTCCTTGCTTTATAAGGCACCCGGGGTGACTCCTAGTCGAGGGGGTGTGTCTCTTCAAACTACCTTTTCATTCTCAGGGATACTTTTTCATTTGTAAACGACATTATGTTCTCATTATGTGACTTTTCACTATTTTGTCTTATATTTTTTGAGCTCATCTCTTTATATACCGCATCTTCTCTAATCTTCATTATGCTCTGATTAACTAGGTGGTCTAGGTAATCCGCATCAAAATTTAGGGGCTGAAGGTTTCGTATAGGATTTAGTAATTCTTCCCATTGTTTGTCAGTTCTAATTTGAATATCAGCCCAATTAGGTTGATATTCTAGAGTTTTGTATATTTGTGGTAGGGTTAGGGTTTGGTTATGTTCTTCCCTCCACGTACTTCTCAACTACTCATATGCATCAATTCTTCCTCCTATACTCTTTAAAAGTTCTATTTCCCTGTCAATATGTATTGTAATAGGCTCATGATTCTCTATATATCTTTGTATTAACTTTTTGGTAGCCTCTATGGTTGTTTCATTCATTCTTTCTTTTCCCTTTATATTTCCTCTCTGATAGCACCCACCATAGCGCACTCAACAGTACCCTTATTGGCATGCTCATCCAATTTATTTTCTTCTGCAATTTCTCATTCCTGATTTCTACTTGTTTCTCCTACCTTCTCCATTCTTCTATGATATCTTTCTTGATTTTCTTGGGTTTATTTCTATCTCTCTTCTTTGCTTATCTCCATTATGGTTAGTATAATTTCTCTAATTTCCCTTCACCTTTTGTTATCCCCTTTTTCCATGGGTGTTTTTGATTAGGAATCATATTAATCCTTATGTATCCCATGGTTGGCTTATCTTGAAGAGTCACATCTTTTCAAAGATCTTTTTAGATCCTCCCCCTATTCTATTTGTCATCCCCTTAAGTGTCTGGCCCCCTCTTACAAGGGTAGGAACTTAAGAGAATTCAAAGTCTTCTGTGGATCATTAAAAATGTAATGCCCCCTTCCTAGCCAATCTAGCAGGTTGATTCAATTAGCCTATTCAGTGGTTCCCATAGGCTAATATTTGATGAATAGGGAACTTTGGTGGAGGTTACCAATAGTTGTGGCATGTATTGGATGTTTGATTGAGTTCTGACAATAGCCATGAGCATATATTCCCTTTTCAGATTGTCATTAGATGAGTTCTCTAGTACGTACTATTTTTAGTAAGTTGGGTGGGGTCACTGATGCAGCCCATTGTCGATATTTCTATTCTTAGTAGCATTGGTGGGAGTGACTTGTATTGGTCTCTCGATATTTGAAGTGACTAAAGAATATTATTTTAAATATAAAAAAAATATCAAAGTTAAATTAAATATTTAACTTATGATATTTAAATATTATAAGTTACTTTATTCTAAAGTAACTAAGGGGATATAAGTGTTCTTTATTATTTGATGTGCTAGGGGAAGTTGGGTGCTCAACTTATCAGAGTCATAAGGGGTTATTAATATTTAATGAAATATTATATTAAAACTCCAACTTGGGCATTGAAGGGAAAGAGGAAATAAAAGAGAAATATGGGAGCTCATTTGAAACATTCTCGTGCATCTTATTTCTTGAACTTTGTTCTTGTTGGAGGAGCTAGTTTTCCTTCTAGGGTTTGTGAAGATGGAAATCCTTGCAAACTACACTTCCTACATTGTTGAGAGACACAATCTGGGAGGTTTCTAGTGATTTTAAACAAAAATCACTTATGGACTTCAATGATAGGTTTTTTGGGGTTCTATTCCAGGTTTTCATTGCAGATTTTTTGAGAAGTATTGGAAGTGATTTTCAGTAGTGTGTTGAAGGGGATTTGGATTGTTTATGAGCTGCAATGATTCCACATAGGGTTGTACCATTCCTTGTAGTGCCCACCATTGTTTGTAGATATTTCAAAGGGTTTTGATGATTGCTTCTTCCTCCATTTTTTGGCATCAAGTTCATACATCAACAAATATATTAATAACAGTAAAGAAGAAGTAGTTGAGGTGTTTTAATGAGTTTCCTTGCTACTATGGCACCTCAGTTCTAGCCGTACACCTTCAGGATGATGGCGTGATCACCCTAGGGTACCAACACTTCATTATAGGTCACTTTATGCATGCATTGAGGGTTATTGGACTGTTTTTGTTGCTAACTTCAATTTTTAAGAAGAAAAAATAGTGATCTAGGTGATTTAGAGTGAAGTCATACAATTTTAGATTGTTGGCTTTGTACATCAGACCTTAACAACTTACAAATATGAAATGAGTATGTTTTAAATCTTCTATTCTTGCCTTTTACCTTCTGGGTATTGTTCATTTAATCTTTTTGTGCTCTTTACATTTTATGGGTATTGTTAAAGTTGCATTATTCTATCATTGAACTACTGCACTCAATATCAACTGTGAAAAAAAATCAAAACATTCAAATAAAAAAAATTGGCATCAGAAAAAAAACCACAAACAAGGGTGTTTATTATAGTGGTATCGGAGCACAACTGTTCTTGTCATCCTGTGCGGTTGAGTGGATAAGACATGCAGTGTTTCAGTGAGTGATGTAACCCAACACACACTAGTATTACTTGAGGAGAAACAGGTCACAGCCAAATCTCAAAGTACCACCACATATAGACCCCATTTGTAGGTGTTGAGAGTGTATAGATAGAGATGGGTGATAGAGAGCATGGTGAACCAAGCACCAGGGACATATTAAATGATTTGGCTAGGGGACAATGTGAGTTATAGCAAAACATGAACCAGATTTGTGCCCTACTAGCTAGGCAAATTAAGGGAAATAATAATAATAACAAGAATGGAAATGATAATGAGGGAAATGGAGACAGGAGGAATGATGGGGATGGATCCGTAAATAATAGGGTAGTGAACTAGTTCCCATTGGCTAGGATAGCCAACACTCGACCACACATGCCTACTTTTCCCCCATGTGATAACCCGACTGAGATTATTGAGCCTACTCAACATGAACTACATGATCAGATTATGAGAGATTGGAGGGATTTTGGGGCAGAGTTCTAGGTTGAAATGTCTTTCAAAGATTATGTGGATCTAAGAATAAGGCATAGACCCAATAGGGGTAATAGATGACATAATCATGATTTACAAAAAAAGAGGAGCAAATTGTCCATTCCATACTTTGATGGATCAAGAAAGACAACAGTGAGGGCATGGGTACAATGAATGGATAGTTATCTTCATCTCAGCCCTATGCTAGAGGAGGCTATTACCTATGTGGCATTGCATGTCAATGGTAGTGCCCGTGAGTGGTGGCACCACAATATGATAACTCTTGGCCATGATCAGATTACTTTGTATGCAGAGTTCACTGAGAGATTGATTGATAGGTTTGATAAGAAAGACCCATAGTTGCAGTTCAAGGAGTTAGCTCAATTGAAACAATGGTATTCAGTGGATAGCTACATCTCAAAGTTCTAGAAGTTATATGTAATGGTCACTGATATTTCAGAGTGAAGATTGGTAGCTCTTTTCATAGACGGTCTTACAGATCCATTAAGGGGTTGGATTAAGGCACTTAGTCCACTTTCACTATAGGAAGCAATAAAGAAGGAGAGAGATATGGAGTCCTCTACTTATAAGAGAAAATTTTACTCTAAAGGATTTCTACACAAGAAGGACAAAGATAAAAAAAAATTTCAGCGTGATGTTAACCAACCAAAAAGAGAAACAAATCAGCTAAGTAATGATCAACTTAATGAGCTTCATAGGAAGAAATTGTGCTTCCATCGTAGAGAGCCATGGGACCCATCTCATAAATTCCTCAACAAAGCAAAAGCCAAACATATAGAATATTTTTTAGTTGATGAAACTAACTCAGAAAAATTAGATCAGCAGTTTGATATAGAGGACAATGAAGAGGAAAATTCATCCAAAGAGGGGACTGATAGTAAAGTGGTAATGGCCCAACTCTCTAGCTTCCAAAAAATTGGGTCCTTCGAAGTTAGAGGAGTACTTTATGGGAAACAAATAGTAACTCTCATCAATATAGGTGCTACACATAATTTCATTGTTGAAGGTCTTGTAGCCAAAAGAGGACTCAAAACAGAGGAGTTTGAAGGATTTAAGGTAATGGTTGCAGATGGATTCAAACTCACTTGTACTCAAAATATTTCTAGCCTAAGTATTTAGTTGGGTGAATATGAGCTAAAGGATGATTTCTACATGGTTGGCATAGGTGACACAGATGTGGTTTTAGGTAGGCATTGGATGATGACCCTTGGGGAGTTCATGATGAATCTGCATAACATGGAAATGAAGTTTGATTCCAATGGAAAAAAATTGTGCTTAGAGATTTATCAGATGGTGGTCCCTAAGTTGTATCCCTCAAAAGGATGGAGTGGATGCTTAGGAATGATTTGGTGGAGTGGGTGACAGAGTGCCTTGTCATGCCTGTATTTCTAGAACAAGAAAAGAACAACCATCATCCTGATATTCAAAAATTGCTATCAAAGCATAGCAAGGTGTTTGGGAGTATACCACTTGGATTACCTCCCGATAGAGGGATAGAGCATGCGATAGAATTAGATGATGGTGCAAAATTAGTGATTTCTACACCCTATAGGCATCCTAAGAGGCTCAAAGATGAGATAGAGAAAACTATTAAGGAGCTACCAGAGATGGGGCATATTAGACCCATCAAGAGTCCATTTGGTTCAGCAATTGTATTGGTCAAGAAGAAGGATGGGACAATATGCATGTGTATTAACTACCATGCATTGAATAAAAAGAAAATAAAAAACAAACACCCCATTCCTAGAATTGTAGAGCTGATAGATGAGCTGTACAGAGCTTTTTATTTTTAAAAAATTGATTTGAGGTTAGGTTACCATCAGATCTGGATGAGAGAGGAGGACATAGAGAAGACCACTTTTAGGTGCCACTATGGTCATTTTGAGTTTTTGGTGATGTCATTCAGATTGACTAATGCACCAACTACTTTCCAGAGTTATATGAATCAGATTTTCAGGAAGTAGTTGAGGAAATGTGTGTTGATATTCTTTGACGATATCCTAATCTTCAGTATTCTTGGGATGAGCATATGAGGCATGTCAAGGAGGTTTTGAGCATACTAGAGAGTGAGTCTTTGTATGCTAAGGAGTCTAAGTGTTACTTCAGCATGGAGAAACTTCTTTAGCTTGGTCACATTATCATTATAAAGGGGGTAAGAGTTGATCTAGAGAAGATAAGAAATATCATTGAATGGCCTACACCTACGAATCTCTCTCTTCTTAAGGGATTCTTTGTCTTGTGTGGTTTTTATAGGATATTTGTCAAGGGTTTCTCATAGACTGCAGCCCCACTTAGAGACTTGACCAAGAAAGGAGATTTTGTATGGTTTGACTCAAAAAAGAAGTGTTTTGAGCACTTCAAACAGTTGATGTCCTCATGTCCTGTGTTGGTCAATTCCATTTTTCTCCAAACCTTTTGAGTTGGAGTGTGATGCCTCAGGAGAGGGGATTGGGGCAATGCTAATGTAGGAGAAACACTCCATAGCATTTGAGAGCAGGAAGATCATAGGGATGGAGAGGAGCTATTCAATTTATGATAGGGAGATGTTGGCCATAATGCATGCATTGGCCAAATTCAGGCCATACCTAGTTGGGGGTAAGTTTATCATAAAATGGACCCCAATAGCATTAAATACTTCATGAATCAGAAGGACCTAAATGATAGATAACAAAAATGGGTGAGAAGATTACATGCATATGACTTTGACATTGAATATGTCAAAGGAAAGAAGAATGTAGTAGTGGATACACTCTCTAGGAGACCCACTTGTGTTTGTTAGGGGAGATTTCAACTAATTAGAGGTAATTGATTTCAATAGAATATGCTAAGGATTCTTGGGCAGCAAGAATCATAGAGGGAATAGTTCATGATGACAGGTTCTTCATGGTTAATGATTTGATAATTTATAAGGAGATGATTTTCCTGGTGCCTCCTTCATAGTTTAAGGGCAAGATATTGAGGACCTTTCATGATGCACCTATGGTTGGTCACCCCGAGTTCTTTAAGACTTACAGGCAAATCTAGGAACATTTTACGTGGAAAGGACTCAAGAATGAGGTCCTTAGGTATGTTAGGGAGTGCCCTACTTTCCAACAGACTAAGAATGAGCATAATTATCTAGCTCGTGTACTTCATCATTTACCCATTCTAAATAAAAAATGGGAATGTATCTCCATGGACTTTATTACTAGGCTACCTAAGGTATAGGGCAAGGATTGCATATTTGTTGTAGTCAATAGATTGACCAAATTTGCACATTTCTTTGCCATATCAATGGCATACACTACAGTTCAGGTGGCTAATTTGTTCTTCAGGGAGATCTTCAGATTGCATTGGATGCCCAGGGGCATTGTGAGTGATAGGGACAATAATTTCCTAAATCTCTTCTGGCAGGAGTTTTTTAGGTTGTGTGGCACCGAGCATACTCCTAGTACTATCTACCACCCATAAACAAATGGACAAATAGAAATAGTAAAAAAATGGGTGGAAGGGTACCTCAGAAATTATGTTTCTGGAGAGAAAAGAGCATGGATCAAATGGCTACACCTTGGGGAGTATTGTTATAACATGACCTATCATATGTCCATCAAGATGTCACCATTTATGATGTTTTAAGGGTATGAGGCCCCTAACTTCATGGATTTACTGCTTGGAGATAGTAGAGTGCCTAAGGTAAATGATTTGCTATAGGAGAGTCAAGACATCATGAAAGCACTTAAGGAAAATTTGCAGTAGGTACAAAATCAGCAAAAGTTGTATGCTGATCAACATCGAGTGGAGCATAATTTTGAGGTTGGGGACATGGTTGATTTGAGACTTCAGTCATACAGATAGTCTAATCTCAAGAAGAGTGGAGCAGAGAAGCTAAAACCTAGATTTTATGGTCCATTCAGGGTGTCCAGGAGAGTTGGAGAGGTGGCCTATGAGCTTGAATTACTTGCCAATAGTAGAGTGCATAATGTTTTTCACAGATCTAAGATCAAGAAGGAACTTGGAAACAATGTAGTTCCCTCATCAGAGTTGCCACCCTTGGATGAGGAGGGGAAGTTAATATTGAATCCAGATGCCATTATTAATTCATGAGAACGGACTCTTCGGAGAAGGATCATCAAGGAGTTCTTGGTCAAACGGAAGAGCTTACCTGTGGAGGATGCAACATGGGAGAATGAGCAAATTTTGTAGCATCCTAAGTTGAGATTACTTGAGGACAAGCAATTTTGGGGAGGGCAGACTATAATTTCGCCTTCTTAGCCAGTTCAACAGGTTGATTTAGTTAGCCTATTCAGTGGTTCCTGTAGGCCAATGTTTGATGAATTGGGAACTTTGGTGGAGGTTACCAACAATTGTGACATGTATTGGATGTTTCATTGAGTTTTGACAATAGCCATGAGCATATATTCCATTTTTGAAGTGTCATTGGATGAGTTTTCTAGGACTTACTATTTTTTAGTAAGTTGGGTGGGGTCACCGATGGAGCCCATTGTTGGTATTTCTATTCTTATTAGCATCGGTGGGAGCGACTTGTATTGGTCTCTTGATATTTGAAGTGACTAAAGAATATTATTTTAAATATAAAAAAATATCAAAGTTAAATTAAATATTTAACTTATGATATTTAAATATTATAAGTTACTTTATTCTAAAGTAACTAAGGGGATATAAGTGTTGTTTATTATTTGATGTGCTGGGGGAAGTTGGGCACTCAACTTATAGTAGTCATAAGGGGTTATTAATATTTAATGAAATATTATATTAAACTCCAACTTGGGAGTTGAAGGGAAAGAGGAAATAAAAGAGAAATATGGGAGCTCATTTGAAACATTCTTGTGCATCTTATTTCTTGAACTTTGTTCTTCTTGGAGGAGTTGGTTTTCCTTCTAGGGTTCATGAAGATGGAAACCTTTGTAAACTACACTTCCTATGTTGTTGAGAGACACAATCTGGGAGGTTGCTAGTGATTTTAAATAGAAATCACATTTGGACTTTAATGATAGGTTTTTTGGGGGTTTTATTCCAAGTTTTCATTGTAGATTTTCTGAGAAGTATTGGAAGTGATTTTCAGTGGTGTGTTGGAGGGGATTTGGATTGTTTATGAGCTGCAACGATTCCACAAAGGGCCATATCATTCCTTGTAGTGGTAACCATTGTTTGTAGAGATTTCGAAGGGTTTTGATGATTGCTTCTTCCTCCATTTTTCGGTGTCAAGTTCATACATCAATAAATATATTAATAATAGCAAAGTAGAAGTAGTTTTTGAGGTGTTTTAATGAGTTTCCCTGCTGCTATGGCACTTCAATTCTAGTTGTACACCTTCAGGATGATGCCATTATCACCCTAGGGTCCTAGCGCTTCATTGTAGATCACTTTATGCAGGCATTGAGGGCAATTGGAATGTTTTTGTTGCTGACATCAAGTTTTAAGAAGAAATTATAGTGATTTGGGAGATTTAGAGTGGAGTCATACAATTTCAAATTGATGGCTTTGTACATCAGACCTTTACAACTTATAATCTAAAATGGGTATGCTTTAATTCTTTAGTTCTTGCCTTTTTACCTTTTGGGTGTTGTTCATTTAATCTTTTTGTGCTCTTTGCATTTTATGGGTATTGTTAAAATTGCATTATTCTATCATTGAACTGTTGCACTCAATATCAACTGTGAAAACAAATCAAAACATTCAAACAAAAAAATTTGGTATCAGAAAAAACCACAAACAAGGGTGTATATTACAAAAAGATTCCTATCACTCAAGTTTCCTTACTTGTGCTACTCCGCACTTCTCCTTTCTCTATTTATTCTCTCTTTTCTTCACTATCCTTTTCTAGGGCCTCAACAATGGAACCAAATGTTGGCAAGAAATGGGAGGGATACCAGTCCAGAGATCTAGTCCTCAGCCAAGTCTATAATTCTACTTTATACCCCAGTCAGACAATGAGAGAAATATTAATAAATATTAAGGAAATATATTATGCGGTACAATATAAGTAAAGCAAAGCATCATAACACATATACAATGATATCATAATTCTTATATCTCCATTATATTCATTTCTCATTAATAGGTATATGCATTTCCATACCCATAGGTTTGAGTCTCTGCCTTATACTTTCTCATACACTCTTACTCTCTTTCACTCTTAATTTACAATTCTTACATATATCTTCTATATATCTACATAGAGGTGTGTCCTTTCCCAAAATACCTCTTTATGAGTCAGATATACCCTTTACATGGCCTTTGCGATAACCTACAGTAGGTTCTACTTGATGCCCTATTCTTTGCCAAAAACCTCTATGGGTCATGATTGTGATTTTGTAACCACTCTTGATATAGTTTCTATGTAAACCTTTGTATGAAAAGGAATACCAATGTTCTTGGATTTTTAGATGATTAGAATGTACTCTCTTGTGAGTTATGCATTTGGAACTATAAAATACATGATGTTGTGATCATATGTATGATATATGGAAGAAAAGTAAAGTGGTAATTCTTGTATAAATGGATCTTGCATTATGTACCCTTGTTGTGTGTATACCATGTTTCAAGAGTAGCATGTACCTTATTACCCACCTTGTCATATTTGGAATCCTTATTTACCTATTTTTGTATGGTGACTAGAAATTATTGCACATGAAGTGTATCTTGCATTGGTTTTTTATGAATACATGTCATTATGTGTAAATTAATTATGCAGTTTCATCTAAGAAAAATGACGATTTATGGAATAGATCATTAGGGTAATGACTTATGTATCCAAAGTGCATTCTTCCCTAGGATTCATATGGGAACATGGATGTTTTATTGTATTATACTAATTAAAAATTTAATGAAAAGAGTTGTAATGGGTCATATGCATGGAAATTGTGGTGAATGTTGTGTAAAGATAGTGAATGCATTAGTAACTCTTGCACCTTATTACTCTAAATTATGTTCTCATCTGTTGCATTGTGTGCACATTGGCATGTATATCTAAATGTTGCATTAATGTATTACCCATATGGTTGGTGAATTATTGTATGGTGTTAATGTTACCTACTCCTTAATGTGTGAGAGGATGTGTTGAGTCATTGTGACTTGTGAGCCAGATTTTGTCCTAGCATTATCTAGTTTGGTTAATTATTGCTAATGTGTGACAATGCACATCATTGAATTATAATTGTAATTCTACTGAACATGATGTTTGAGTAAAGTTCCATTCATGTATAGAAACATAAATGCTATTGGATACCTTAGAAAAGGTCATAGAAAACTTTTTAATAATCTACTTGTCTAATGATATAGTTGTGATGTGATGAAACTTTAGTTGCTTGATAACCTAATTTACGCTTAGTATCAAGTTAAGTGAAAATGATCTCTTGATTTATTATGTGATTGGAGTCTTAGAAGAATTTCTTTCTTAGTGTTTCTTGAGCATGTTCTCTTACTCACTATGGATGTTGAAATCTATATAATTTTACTCCCTTGGTTGTGACTAGAGTTAGTCACATCGTGTATGTAAAGTGTACCTTCAAGATTTGATATTTTCTTTCAATTATTGATGAATTCTTTAAATATCTATAAGGGCCAACACTAATTTATTATTCTTATTTATGAGTAGTCTAGCCATTGACTTTTGATATTTATTTATTTTGTGACTTTTATGCTCATACTCAATTTATTTTTTATATTGAGCTCATTTTATACCTTATTGTTGGAATTGATATTTCATCCACTTTGGTGTTCTTTTTTATTATTGTGTTGGCTATGCAAAAATGTTTTAATTTATAGTCATGTAATTGTGTAATTTTCTTCTCTATTATGTCCATGATGGGCCTCTAGTGGATTGTATTTAATGGAGTAGATTGTGTCTTGAACATACTAGTTCTTGATGTTTGTGTTGTTAGAACTATGCTAATTTGAATTCCTTATTCTTTTCTAAATGTAAGTGAATATCATGTGAAGTGTTTGAGAAGCTATGATGTGTGTTTTTATTTTTGTGGATCTCTTAGTGTTAGTAAGCTTGCTAGATGGTGTGTATGTCTTACCTAGATGGTACCGATTGATGTATATTTGAATTCATGTATGAGTTTAAATGTTATTCTTTGTCTATTTGACCATGAGAATGAGATGTATTGAAATGGATGTGTGGATTGCATCTTACTTTTAATAGATAGTATGTAGTTGGGTGCTGACTTAGTCCACAAACTATGACTATTCATTCTTGTCTCATTATTGCTTGTCCTAGTCATGTTACCATGCATCCTAATGTTGGAACATTCATTGAGTGTATGATGTTTTGTTTTAGACACAAAGACCATTTTATTAAGTAACATGAAGGTGCACATCATGCCATCTAGATACAAATTCCATAATGTACGTGTACTGATGTTCTAACACAACATAGGGTATGATGGTCATTAGTAAGTGCATGGGCACATATTATTCATAATTATTGTAATATAGCTATTCACTTATATTTGTTAGGTTGATAGATTTATGAATTTTGTTGTTGTGGGAGTTTTTTCTTGGTAGTTTAGAGGCTTCCTAGCATGGTGCTAGTTAAGATGTAATTCTTGTGTGAAGAATTTGTTATCTTGGGTAATATATTTTATAAATAATTAGTGTTTGAGCCACGGGGACTTGTCTCATGTTGTTTTTTTTAACCCTTTGGTTTAGAATAGTTGAGCATCGATGTGGTGTATAACATATTCATGCTCCTATGTTTTGTTTTTAGTTTCCTCCTTGGATGTATTCCTTGTGAGTTTTGGGTTGCTAAACCTTGCTTGTTAGGAGTGCTTATGGCTTTAGGAGGATGTTGTCTATATCCTTTCCTCTAAGAACCCATAAGTTTGATCATGTCCTTGTGATGTAGAGCTAGAGTGTTAGACAAATCCTCTATTTTAGGAGTGGAACATGAAGAAGGACCTCATGGAGAGACACCATGACTAGAAGTGAGGCCTAGTTTTGGTGAGCATGAAGGTTAGGTAGTTTTACCTATAGACTTTTAGATTTGGCTTTCCTTGGATTTTGAGTTGAAGCATAGTGGGAAGAGGCTTTAGTCTCAGGAAGGACCATTTGGAGTATAACCTTGCATTAGAAAATATTGTTGAGAGCAGAATTTATAGCATTGTGTGGTTTTCCTCAGCTTATTAGAGAGCTTGAGGAGTTACCCAACTATATCAGTAGTCCTAAATTATATGATCTTGTGTTCCTTGTGGCCAGTTGGGCCTTTTGGCTAGATATGGTTCTTGATTGTAGTGGTAGTTGCAAGATAGCATGCTCCATTCTTAGAGGAGTTAATTTCCATAACTAGTTTCCACTTAGCTTGTGCACCCTTGGAGACATGCAATTTTGGTTTGAGACCTAGACTTGGTCATGGTCTGAAGTGTTGATCTTTTTAGGTCTGTTGTGTTTGTGAATGATTATGTTCCATGTGCATCTCATCCTTATCTTTTTGTAGGGTTCCAGTAGTAAGCCTAATCTTACTGGCAGAGGATGTAATGCCCACTAGTGTGTATGTCTTGTGTGCTTTTAGATTTATATGATATAGTTTGTATCAATTTTTTTTATTTATGTACTATGTGATTAATGTGTTATGAGTCATTGCAGCAAACTTGTTGATGATCCCTATTGTACCATTGAGGTGTTTTGATGGTGTATTCTAGATGCTTTTGTGGAGATGTTTTATATGACCATCAATATGCTTCTAATGTGATTTTGTATTGGCATTGGATTTCTAAATATGCATTATGGGATGCATGTTGTGCCTTTATATATTAGATTATTACAATGTTTCAACTTCATTATTTTCATTATGTTCGATATAGTTAAGATTATTATATTTGTTTTAGATTTATGCAATATTGTTGATTATTCATTATGTTTCCTCAATAATGCTAGTTATAGATTATTTATAGATAGATGTGATTATTTTATATCATGTTTTGATTTATATCATGTTGGGTGGATTATGTTTCTCTAACTATTATTATGTGGAGTGGGTACACCTATTGTTTGACCTGAGTGTGTAGGTATACCTGGTTATCCCGCAATGGTGGTTATATTGGAGATTGTTGTCTTTGGGTAAAACATGTGTGTCAACACCTATCTTAGCATGTTTTGGAAACTCATAAAATGTGTATGGGTCCTTTTCATGTGTTTATTTTATCTTTTGCATTGCATTTAAATTTATTTCAAAATGCATGATTTTTGTGTTTGTGAAAGATTTAATACTTGCATGAAAAAGATAATAATTATAACTTAGTGGAAAAGGTCTATGGAATTATTTACTTTTAAAGTGAATTTAATTACCCTTATTGAAAATAAAGTATTTTGCACAAGGATAATATAAATTGCATTATAGTTTGAAAATATTACTAAGCTATTTAAATGCATCAGTTGTATTTAAATATTGTGTAAAGTTAAATTACTAAGCATTTGAAAGAAAATAATTAATGGAAATGCTTTATTTGAAATATCTATTTATTTCAAAAATGCTTATTTTGAAATAATCTTCAAGTATGAAAGGGAGGAAAAAGGCAAAAGAGGTTTTAGGGAATTATGAAAGGAAAAGGGAAGGCTTGTTTACACACACTTTTTCTTTTTGTATTTTCCTTGCTCAAACCCTCTGATGTAGTCAAGGTATGAGGGTCCAATAAAGGATTGTCCAACCTTGTAACCTTAAACAACTAACAACAAGATCTTAACAAAAACATAATAACAACATACAGACAACAACAAAATGAATGGAAATGCTCATGAACATATGACACAAGATTTATCCTGGGAAAACACTAAAAGGGGAAAAACCCAGCCTTCAAAGATCACTTCTCATTATATTAGAATTCCAAATCACATTACATATGCCTTTAGGGATTTTCATATGCTAGGCCAAAACCTAGGTTTACAAAAGATTCTTACAACACTTCACCATCTTCTATGTCTTCTCTCTTCTCCTTCATTATTACTTATTTGTCACTACTTTGAAATAATCTTTTATCCTTCATTTATATCCTCTGCAAGCCTTCAAATCATTATCAAGTCAGCCTAATTGTAACGGCTAGTATGAAACGTGTAGAAACAAATAGGTCTAACGTAAGCACTCAGCATTACTCTGCAAATGATAGGAACTTAGTAGGGTTATCCATGAAGGTTAGCTAGGATCTAAACTACCTTGAATGATGTTTCATTAGGCTCTGCAAGTCACAAATTTTCTCTGCAAACCCATTAGGATTCAACTAAACACTGAATTCTCTGCTCTATGAAAATAAGTAATCTTTTGATAGTGATATCTCTTAGGAAACGAGTCCAAACAACCTAAATTTTGGATATGATGAAGATGATTATATGTATAGGTTAACTTTTACTCTACAAGCTCTGATATGTAAATGTAGTGAAATGTGCTAATCTCCAATGTCTCTTCCTAGAACTCTGCAACCAAACATTAACCATCTCAAGTCACTTTAATGGCTTCCAGATGCTCCTACATTAGACTCTTAGGGTTAATTAAAAAGTGAGCCTCTTCACTTTGGTTTGTATTATATTAGAATCAATTCTCTTAGGATATGTTCGATGGTCTGTTCACAAGTACTTGTAACTTCCTCAAGGTCAGTGGTCTGTTCAGGCCATCTAAGCAAACTACCTCAAGTTTGGCGATCTGTTCACAAATCACTGTACTACATCATGGTCAGTGATCTATACAGGTACTTCATGTAAACTGCCTCTGGTTCTTCTCACTTTTGGTGATCTAAGTTCAACATTTTTCTTGCAAACCTTTGCAATACCTTAATGATCGGCAGTCTGAGAAAGTCTTCTCTGCAAGATGCCTCAAATTCTTCATGTTATGGTGGTCTAGGTTTGGCGGTCTAGCTACAATGTTGCAACTACCTCTCAGTTCAGTGCTCTATTATCAAACACTTGTAGTCTGACTCAATTCCATACCAACTTCAGTCAATCAAGAGTCAAATAACCTTAGTATCCTCCAGAATAATCATTTTCTTCCTTGATTCAGTCAATACATTCTTGAATTTCATCTGCAACACTTTCTAATCCCTAGTTCTAACTGCAAATCCTTCTGCACACTTCTAAATCTTACCATTTCTTCTCTGCATATACTGCTTCTAGACTTCTCTTTATTTCTACACCCATATTTACTTCACTCTGATACATAAACGTTTCTCTTCTGGTAGAATTACTTGCCATCCCTCCTTTCTTTGTAATATGAACTTCCCTGCACATGTTTACACAAACTTTCTCTTGCTCTGGTTCCACAGATGATTAGTCTACAACAAAATTCTCCTCAAGATCAAAATCTCACCCTCTTCCAGTCTCTCTATTGAAATTGATGGTTCAAAAAGTTCTTCTTCCTCTACATAAGATAGTTCTACATTATTTACTGCTTCTCCTTCATTAGTCTCTCCGGTAATAGGTTCTCAGTGACATTCAACACTCGATGCCTTTTGCCTCCAAACTTGAAAATAGGTTTCTCTCATATTAGATCCTCTGTCATCTCTCTTGTATCCTTTATTGTGATAAGAATTATGACTCTTATCATTCCTCCCCATATGGTATGAATTACTATCCTGGCTCTTCTTGTTGGCAAGAGACACTATATGGATTCATGAATGTTGTCATTGATGGCAACAAAGTTCATCCCACACATCCGCAGGATATGGTATGTCTCTATCGGAAGTCAGAGTGAAGAATGTTGTGGTCCAGCAAACAAGAACAGAGCAGTCAGTAAGGTCTGACAGACAAGTCCGGATCTCTCAGCAAAAGTATCTCAGTGAAGTGCAGATTTGGGGAAGTCAAGAGGAGTATCTTGACTGATAGATTCCAAGGTTTGAGCCTCCAGTGTGGAAAGGATAAAGAGATATGAATGCTTGAGTGTCGGGTTCTCATGTGATAGTGTGAATAGAGGAAGAACTGACTGGCAGAACATCAGACATTATTCTGGATGTGTTACTAATGTTGGTAAAGGTTATGAAGGCATGAATTATGTTTGGCCAACATGATTAATGATTTCCACAAGTATATCCTTGATCCGCATTACTTGGTATGCAAGGATTTAGCCGACAGATCAGAGTTTATGGAAAATATTGACTATTCCAGTGCCGACTAGAAAGGTGATGAAATCACTTGTGCGGATATATATACAAGATGGATTTAGTTGTGAGAAGTGTTGTCATCATTGGTGATGTGCGAATAAAAGGAGAAGAGCAAAGTAGAAGCAGTAAGAAAGGTCCGGTATGTGAAAGGAAAGTAACATAAGAGAAGAGGAAAGATGAAGTGCAGTAGATCAGTATATTGAGCCTAACTGGAACTGAACTCTAGCATATATAGATGCTTCCAATCAATTCAAGTATTGTATAACAATCCTTTTGTAGACAGTGTGTCTCTTGTAGGTAGTGTGCCTTCTTGTGAGCAGTGTGCTCAGGCAGTGAGCCCTAATTGGCAAGTGCCATTTTGTATTTTCATTCTTCTAACAGAGAATACAATCTTGGGTTAATCACCCCGTGGTTTTCTCCCTTAACAGGGTTTCCATATCAAAAATATTGTGTCATGTGTATTTCCATTTCATGGTTATGTTTGCTCAATTGAATTAATGTTACATTGATTATTAATAAAGTTCAGAAAGTAGAAATAATTAGGATAACTGATTCACCCCCCCTCTCAGTTATCAACAATTCGTATCAAAGCAAAGTTCCTCCTAACAGAGTCTAACAGCTTGAGGAAGATCTGGGAATTCAAATGGATGCATATGGTTTAAAGGAGCAACTCAAGACTACCCTTGATGATCTTGAACAATTAAACTCTGAAGTCAATGAATTAAAGGAAAGACTCAAACAGGCAAATGATTTCATGAGAGAGCTAAAAGACAAATGAAGTCTCTCTATGAAAAAGAAAAAGGAGCTGCTTCAGCAATTGGCAAGACAAGGTGAAGCAAATGATGCAAATGAAGAGCTGAAGGAGAAAACCGAGTTGTGTGAAAAGTTATCAAAATAAATCATTATGGTAAGACATGAAATGGAATCAGGAGTTATGAAGTTTGCCCAAGAAGTTGAAGAGAAAAGAAAAATTGAAGATAATCTAAGACAATCTCTAAAAGAGAAATCAGAAGATTACCACAAGATGGACAAAATTATCAGACATCTTGAATCTGATCTTGAAGATGCTAAAGATAATGAAGAAAAACTTGAGGATCAAATTGTCTCTCTCAAAAGGGATCTTCAAACAACAAATGAATATAAAGAGAAATTCAAGATAAGTTCTGCTCAACTTGAAGTTCTTCTTGGAAGTCAAAAGATGGCAGATGACAAGTATGGTTTGGGATATGAGAAAGGAGAAAGCTCTGGATTTGGTCAGAAGAATTTTGGATCAGAAAATCCAAGGAACAGGCCTAGAAGACCTCCAGTAAGACAGCCTAATGCTCAAAGATATCCATCCTTCAATGGATACTGCCACAACTACAATAACTTTGGTCATAAAGCTAATCAGTGCAAAAAGAGAATGAATCAAACTAATTCATCCTTCTCTAGACAGTGTTTTAATTGCAAAAGGTATGGTCACAAATCTCATGAATGCAGAAATATGCAAATGAACAATTCATTCAATGGTAGATGCTTTGCATGCAATAGAATGGGTCATATAGGTAATCAATACAGATCAAGAGGATATCAATCAAATATACAAAGAAATGTTGTTTGCCAAATTTGCAATAGATCCGGTCATATAGCAAAATTTTGTAGAAGCAAGAATCAGGATAAAAGAGGTCCGGTATATTATAATCAGA
The DNA here is from genome assembly GCA_027924645.1 of Cunninghamia lanceolata. Lineage (NCBI taxonomy): Eukaryota > Viridiplantae > Streptophyta > Pinopsida > Cupressales > Cupressaceae > Cunninghamia > Cunninghamia lanceolata. The sequence goes on along the minus strand of BSBN01001020.1, from coordinate 3,605,404 downwards.
ATCAAGATAAGGGAAAACAAAAAGTAAATGCGAATGAAGTTCAAAATGAGATGAACAAGATTTGGGTGAAGAAAAGTACAGAGAATGTAGGGGATGGATCCACACTAGACTCTGGTGCTGATATTCCTTTCGAAAATTAAAAAGTGAGCTCTAGCTCAGGGGGAGACACAAAGAAAACCTTGTTCCCCCAGCCAGTCAATTGGTGCCGAAACTGGCACAAGGAGAGCTACAGATTAAAAGGGGTCATACAAGAAGCATCTAAAAGGGTATGGTAAAGATTTGAGAGATTCGTAAGAATATTTGAAGAATCTAATCCTACCAGACTTGATCCGGTAAAATAGTTTTCTGATAAAACCAAAATTCCCTACAAGTTTGGTCTGGTATGATTCAAACTATGGTGTCTTGATCTGCAAATAGATCAAATGACTAATGAAAGGAAGATAGACTATCACTACTCTCCTAGAATAACTTCAAAATCTATCTCAGTGATTTGGAAAGGTTTTGTCTCTGAATAAGGTAAATAAGGCTAACCGGAATGAATTAGGTTGCGCATTTATTGTAGAATGAAAATTGGGGCTTCTTAGAAATAAAAGAGTTCATTCGCTTATCATTTGTACACTCATATTCAAAGAAAAGAGAAAAAGAGCTCTGCAACTACTTCTCCCAAAGATCAAGATGATTCTTCGTACAGCTCAATCTAGATTTCTTTGTGTGTGCCCTAAACAGCGTAAAAAGTATTCTTTGTTCTTGATATCTCTTAGTAAGATTCCTTGATAATGGCTACTCAGAATATAGTAAATATTTCTGATAGACCTCGCCCCATATTTAAGAAGCATCCATACAAATCCTTGGAGGCAGATCCCCTAGGAGCCTTCTCTAGTGTTTCGCATGGTGTTTTGCACACAGAAGATATTAGGGTTTACGTACACGCAAATGTTGAAGAGTTTGGGGAATTCAAACTAAGATATATCTATCACAAAGAATTGTTAGATGATTCATTTGAGCTCAAACCCCAATTCAAGGGCCTCTGGAATAAGCACTTTGCACAATACATACATTTCCCCTATTTTACTGAGGATGAATGGGTCAGGTATATTTTGAGCAGAATACATGACAACTTCATGTGGTTAAATGGACCATTCAAAATCACAAAAGATGCCATCAGGGCAGTTACCAGATTACACTCATCTGATGGGATTCCTATTCTTAAATCTGTGAAGAATCAAACTGTGAGTGAGGCTACCAGATCCAAGTTTGACAAAAGAGCAATGACAGTAGATGACATCTCTGATCCGGATGTCAAGTTTGCCTCCATGATCATTGGATATAAAATATATCATTCTAGCAGGGAAAATTTAGTACCTGGAATGACCATCTACACCGCTTATGAAATGCTAAGAAAGGATGCAGACTATGATCTTTGTCAGCTTCTCTTGAACCAACTCTTGGAGAATCTATAGAAAATAAAAAAAGATAAAAAGAATTCATTCAAGTATGGTGGATTAATATTGTGCTTATTCTTCTACTTTATGAATGAGCTTCCCAGATCTAGTGGCTGGGTGTGGGAGAATGATAGACCAGTAGCTATCCAAATCAGAGATTATTTGCATGGACTTCGTAATGACAAAGCACAAAATGCAGCCCTGTGGGGATACTTCAAGAATTTCCAGAACATGATGCAAGCAAGAGAAAGGATTCCCCAGTCTATTGTTGAGAAATACAAAGACACAGTATGTTTTATAGTAGAGATTGATCAGTGCCTAATGGAGGCAGTAGAACCAAGAACTGTATGGATCATGCCCATGGGGTATGAAGTTGATGAACAAATTGTAGAGTTGCATGTTCAACACATGCTAAGTCAGCCAAAGGATCCAAAGGCAGAAAGGTTTGGAACCTTTGAGGAGCTGAGTGTAAAAATTCATGTGGAACTCAGAGAACCAAAGATCAAGAGGAAGGTGAGAAAAGAAGTAGAAAATATTGCCAAAGGCCTTGGCATCTCAAAGGAGGCACTTGATGCCCACAGGAAGAAGATAGAAAGGGCTGAGGAAGAGAAGAAAGAAAAGGGAAGTAAGGAAAGTGGTCCAGTAGAATCTTCCACCCAGATAGGATCATCAAAGAGATCAGCACCTATCTCAGCTAAAAGCTCAAGAAGCTCAAAACTAGAAGTCCAAGCATCTGGAAAAGGAGAAAAAAGAACAAAGAAAAAGGCAATAAGGTCCTATGTTAGCCTAAAGGATGATGAGGAAATTGAATCTGATGAGGGGATAAACGAAATAAAAAGGCAGAAGAAGAAAGGATCTGGTAAACCTTCCACAGGTCAAGACAAGGAAAAAATGTCAGAGGAATTTGTTGAAAAGCCCACCCTGTCTTTAGAAAGTGTAATCAAATCAGTCACTGTGGATGGAAACCTTCAACCAATGACCGAATTCTATGATGATTATAATGAGGCTGACCAAAAGATCTTGCAGGAAGCTACAGTTAAGTATCTGAACATATATAATAAGGCTTTTATTGAAATTATATCTCTTATTCCCAAGAGCCTAGAAAAGGAGTTAGAAATGAGAAAGACTAATGCCATGGCAAAAGACCTTGAGATCCGGGAATAGATAGCTATTCAACTATATCCTTCAATTGATTCAAAGCAAATGAATATGATTTTTAAAGATTGCAAGGATGAATTCAGGAGCAAAGCCAGAATGAATCAGCTCATGCTTGGTGAGACTGACAAGGTAGCCAAGGACACAGAAGAGATTCTCTGAAAAGCCTTCAAAAGATTCAATCTTCCTATTATAGAGGACTTGAGTACTGACCCCTCGACCACTAGTGTTGCAGAAGAATCTACTGAGAAAATGACAAAAGAGGTGGGCCCTGAACAGACTAATATCTCTCCTCTGATTTCCCCTACAGTCTCTAGATCTAAAGGAGAAGAAAGAGTAAAGGAGAAAGAAGCAGAGGTGAAGGGAAAAGAAGATATCAGTACAAAGGTTGTGGAAGGGGAGAAAGCTTCAAAAGACAATTCTGTGACTACAGAAGAAAAGAAAAATCTGTCTCCGGCAAGAGACACTACAGAATCAGTCAAGGACTTTTTGACAAAAGTAGCTATGGAGATTGATGAACCAGAACTGCTAACAGGGCCATTAGACTTTGACTCTCTATCACCGATGCAAACAATGAAAATAGCTTCATTTGCAAACGTGAAGGCCAAAGAGAAACTACTAAAATCTCACATGGAAGACTGTGAGCTTATAGAGGTAGCATCCGAAGTTTTGGAAAAGATCATCCCATCTTTTCAGAGGGATCCCACAACCTCCTCTTCTAGAAATCTCAAAACTCTAGTCAGCAGTGTTAGTACACATTTTGATTCTCTAGAGAAGTCAGCTGAAGAAAAGGTCTGGAAGGAGTTTTTGGATAAGAGATTCTTTGAAGTACAAGGTCTGATAACTAATGATAGGAAAGTTATGGATATTGGAATAAAGAGCTTGGAAAATGCTCTTAAAGATGGCAGAAATATGTACAAATTTTTCTTATCTTGGCCCACAGTGACTAAAGATATTGAGAGGAAAGTAAAAGAACAAGAGGATAAACTATTAAGTCTGTCTCAAAGTTTTGATCCTCTCTCATCCTCCTTAGTAAATCAGGAGTGTCAGACTATTGCAATTACAAATGCAATAAAGAATTTTGAGAAGGAAGAACATAATCAGCTGGATGGGTGAACTTAGAAGGATCATTATGCCTAAGTTAGAGGCCACGCATGAGGCCATAAGTGAAGCTCAAATCACAGCCTAGACCAATGATCTAATAGATCTAAAAAGGGCAGATGCATTTGCGTTCCTATTGAGTGGTCACATTTCAATTTTGGATAGAATGAAGCAAAGTTGGGCTACAGAATTTATTCAATTGAAGACAACTTTTGCAGACATACTTAAGTATATGTAAGTATGCCATATGTATATACTTATGCGGCTAAGTATAGTTATTTTTTTTTTTAAGTTTTAATATGCGGACCCTACCCTTTTCCATTGATGTCAAAGGGGGAGTGAAGAGTAGTGAAAAATGAGGAATATAACTAAGGGGGAGCTCAGGAAAATATATATAAAAATAGAGCATCAGCCAAGGGGGAGCTTAGTGTAAACACTTAGTCATTTTTCACTAAGTGTTGCCATCAATGCCAAAGGGGGAGATTGTTGGCAAGAGACACTATATGGATTCATGAATTTTGTCATTAATGGCAACAAAGTTCATCCCACACATCCGCAGGACATGGTATGTCTCTACCGGAAGTCAGAGTGAAGAATGTTGTGGTCTGGCAAACAAGAATAGAGCAGTCAGTAAGGTCTGACAGACAGGTCCGGATCTCTCAGCAGAAGTATCTCAGTGAAGTGCGGATTTGGGGAAGTCAAGAGGAGTATCTTGACTGATAGATTCCAAGGTTTGAGCCTCCGATGTGGAAAGGATTAAGAGATATGAATGCTTGAGTGTTGGGTTCTCATGTGACAGTGTGAACAGAGGAAGAACTGACTGGCAGAACATCAGACATTATTCTAGATGTGTTACTGATGTTGGTAAAGGTTATGAAGGCATGAATTATGTTTGGCCGAAATGATTAATGATTTCCACAAGAATATCCTTGATCCGCATTACTTGGTATGCAAGGATTTAGCTGACAGATCAGAGTTTATGGAAAATATTGACTATTCTGGTGTTGACTAGAAAGGTGATGAAATCACTTGTGCAGATATATATACAAGATGGATTTAGTTGTGAGAAGTGTTGTTGTCGTTGGTGATGTACGAATAAAAGGAGAAGAGCAGAGTAGAAGCAGTAAGAAAGGTCTGGTATTTGAAAGGAAAGTAGCATAAGAGAAGAGGAAAGATGAAGTGCAGTAGATCAGTATACTGAGCCTAACCAAAACTGAACTCCAGCATATATAGATGCTTCCAATAAGTTCAAGTATTGTATAACACTCCTTTTGTAGACAATGTGTCTCTTGTAGGCAGTGTGCCTTCTTGTGAGCAGTGTGCTCGGGTAGTGAGCCCTAATTGGCAAGTGCCATTTGTATTTCCATTCTTCTAATAGGGTTTCCACGTCAAAAATATTGTGTCATGTGTATTTCCATTTCATGGTTATGTTTGCTCAATTAAATTAATGTTACATTGATTATTAATAAAGTTCAGAAAGAAGAAATAATTAGGATAACTGATTCACTCCCTTTCTTAGTTATCAACACTTCTCTCTCTGCATCTTGATCCAACACATGAATACTTCAATCTATACAACCTTTTGAACATATCGATAACATATTTCCATTCTGGTCCATCAATCCATCCATAATCCTTCTGTATACAACCTATCATAGGTTTTCTCCTCCGTATTTTATTCCAACACATCTTTTTAGAGTGATTCCTTAATCCATAGAACTTACAAGGGTATAGATCCCAACACAATTCCTTTTCATGTCCATGTCTATTACAATAAGAACAATGCATACCTTTCCTTCTTTGAGTTGATTTGTCTGAACTTGTAACAACATCTTTACCTCTAATATATCCAAGGCCTTCATTTCTAGATCTCATTACCAGCAAAATAGGCTCTATAATTCCTTGTTGACACTTTCCCAATCCTTTTCCTTCATATCCCATTTTTTCATGATTTTGAAACCAATACCATCACCAACAACTATAGGTTTAGTTACATTGTTATCTTCAATCTCACTTTCTAAAGAAGCTTCTGTAGTATCACACAAGTCATTAGTATCACAAGAAACATCACAAAGTTTAGGCTTAGATTTCAAACTTTCATTCTCTTCTCTCCATGCTACAATTGACTACTCTAACTGATTAAGTTGTCCTTTCAATCCAGATATTTCACTATTTTGTAGATCATTCTCCTTTTTCAACTCTTCCAAATTTTCCTCTAGATCTCTGTTCCTCTTTTCCACCTTCCCAAACAACTTGAATCCTTCTTCCAATTCTTCAAAACACTTTTTGATATATTCAAACAACTCCATCTCTTCTTCTAATTCTTCATTCCTCCTTTTTGTATTTTCTAATTCTTCTTCCAAAATATCCTTCTCGCATATTAGATTTTCATTTTCTTTCTTCAATCTCTTTCCAATTTTCCCCATTGAAAACAAATCAGATAAATACCTTAATGTGAAAAGCTTACCTAGATCTTTCTTGCCTTGATCTTTCTTCTGTGGTGACACTTGTTACACTCTAGGGTTTTGCACTTTCTCCCAATGCTCACAACCTTCCAAAGAGATTCGCAACTAGCTCTGATACCACTTGATGTAGTCAAGGTAGGAGGGTCCAATGAAGGAATGTCCAACCTTGCAGCCTTAAACAACTAACAACAAGATCTTAACAAAGATGCAATAACAACATACAGACAACAACAGAATGAATGGAAATGCTCATGAACATATGACACAAGATTTATCCTAGGAAAACCCTAAAATGGGGAAAACCTAGCCTTCAAAGATCACTTCTCATTATATTAGAATTCCAAACCACATTACATATGCCTCTAGGGCTTTTTAGATGCTAGGCTGCAGCCTAGGTTTACAAAAGATTCTTACAACACATCACCATCTTCTATGTCTTCTTTCTTCTCCTTCATCACTTCTTATTCATCACTACTTTGAAACAATCCTTTATTCTTCATTCATATCCTCTGCAAGCCTTCAAATCATTATCAAGTCATCCTAATTGTAACAACTAGTATGAAACATGTAGAAACAAATAGATCAAACCTAAACACTCATCACTGCTTCGTAAATTATAGGAACTTGGTGTGGTTATCCATGAAGGTTAGTTAGGCCCCAAACTACCTTGAATGATGTTCCATTAGGCTCCATAAGTCATGGAATTGCTCCACAAACCCATTAAGATTCAACTAAACACTGACTACTCTGCTCTATGAAAATAAGTAATCTTCTAATGGCGATATCTCTTAGGAAACAAATCCAAATGACCTAAATTTTGAATATGATGAAGATGATTATATGTAGAGGTTAACTCATGCTCTACAAGCTCTGATATGTAAATGTAGTAAAATGCAGTAGTCTCCAATGTATCTTCCTGGCACTCTACAACCAAACATTAACTATCTCAAGTCACTTGAATGACTTCTGGATGCACCTACATCACCCTCTCTCTTCCTCCTTCGAAAAAAAAAATTGTGCACTGTTTGAAGGATGGAAATGAAAGAATGACGATTGTTTTGGAATGGATTTAGGATTTCTTGCAAGTGGAAAGAGTGTTTACTTTTGTGTTCTTGCTCAAATGTAGTTTTCTTCCATTATTACAAGTTTGAGAAGAGTAATCCATTTTCCTTTCTTGCATTTGAAATGAAATTTGTCCCTTTTTTCCATGCCCACAATAGGTGGAGGCATATGGAATCATGTTATAGGAATGATCTATATGTAGATTAATTTTGTATTTTAACATTTTTCAATATGGATTTTGTGGCCAAGTTAGAAAAAAATTTCTACAAACCATGTTTCTCAAAATTTAGAGAAATTGATTGCAAATGAGTGGTGTTGTGTACTTTTTAAGAAAAAGGGCACTCTCAAATTTTGGAAATTTATTATAATTTAAAAGTAGAAAATTAAGGTTGAAGCCCAACTGCATTAATGAAGAGTTTGGGGATATTTTATGGTTTCAAAAAAATTGAAAATATAGTAAAATTATATTTTATACCTTAAATAAATGTTTAATTTTGTGGAAAGCTTAGTCTTTTCTATGAACTGGAGTTTTACATCTTTTGGCATGATGTCACGAAAATTGTCATTTATTTTTGTTCTATGCCTAAATTTTAAATTTGGAGCATTGGGCTTTTAGGATGGAGGTATATAATAAGAAAGGAGTGGCTGTCACCACTTGCCACGATACAAAGGTATCACAAGAAAAGTGTGTGGATAGTTTAAAATCAAGTGACAATATAATACACATTGGGTGAATAAAATGATTAATAAAGATATCTCCACAATGATGTTATTCCTTATATGGGTTCGGTCTTAGTCATATAGGGTATGTCACAACTCTAGGAAGTTGGTGAATGTCATTGAGTATCTTCGGATGAGAAATATTCACTCACAAACTCAACATGGTCATTGTGCTATTGTGATGACAGTCCTTGTCTTATCTCTAGGATCCTTGTCCTTTGCTTTAGTTGAATTTCATATTTGACATGGTTTGTGATCATTTACATCTACTTACGAGACTAATTGTATTCTTGTGCATGCATGTATAGATGTGGTGTATTTTACATATGTGTGATTGGCATGAGTTTCTATATGTGATACTATATGTTTTTATTGGTGTGAGTGTTTGCATGCTCTCTTGTTTGTGTGAGTGTGCTTGAACCCAAGTCAACCATCTCCCAAGATAGTGGGTTAGGCCTATAGGTACCACATGGTTGGGTTGTGCTAAACCACCAATGGGGACCAATAATCTCAAAGGATGCTCATTGGAGAGTATGTTGGATTTTATTGGTCTTATTGCTCTTTGTGTCTTTTATTTGTGTAATCTTGCAATCACTATAAATAGGGTCCTTGAGATCTTTAGAATTCATGCATAGCTTCACTTTGATGTAATTTTATGTGTAGGCTATTGTTGTGTGGTTACACAACATGCCCCATTTTGACTTGGCAAAACAGGGACCCAACTTTTTGCTTGGCTTGTGTTGTCTGCTTTCTGGCGGTTTGGTAAAAGTAAGTCATGGGCATCATCATGTAGAATCAAGATGAGGTAAGTCATTATTATGAGGTCAGTTTGTCAAAATTCGTATTTCATTTCTGTGACTTCATATTTAGAAAGAGCATTAAATTCCATGCAGGTTTGCCTTTTACATCACCCTGATATTCATCAGGATGTGAGAGTTGTGAACAGTCAAAGTTTTGGTCAAATCTGATATTCGCAGGAGGAGGATCATATTTTATAACCTCAGTCATGTTATCGAAGATCATCTTGATCTTGGTACATCACTCGATAGGTCATGAGGTCCAAATATCTGGACGTCAACTTTAAGTGATGGTGACCCTTACCCGTCAAACAACATTACATTTCGCAAGCGTCATATTTCCAAATGTAACCCGATATTTCTTAATATCATCCTGCCATGAAATATCACCCTGAGCCAATATCCTGATGACATCATCTAAGTCTGATAAACGAAGAAACAAACATGACGATGACATCATCATCACATTTACCTCTCGGCAGGATATTTTCTAAACATGATCATGTTCACATAGCATGACGATGATGTCATGATGCCTTTCCGATATAATGAACGAATATCTGGATGACGTCACCCTGATATCCTGAGAGTTAGAAAAGAATGACTTCAGTCATCATCGCCATCCAAAAACATAGCCCGATATTTTTGAATATCCTCCTGACATTTAAAACACAGCCTAATGGCACGAACATCACCTGATATCTAAACATAACCTGACGTTTCCAAATATCATCCTGCCATTTAGATATCACCCCACTCCCATTGCCGCCATTAGCATTAAATGCATGTAGACATGGTAGGTGGTTCCCACTGATCATTAAACCCGATGGAACACCTGGCGAAATCCTGACTTGCCGTGTAGAAAATCAATGAAAAAAATCTAATCTATTAGGATTTGTCCTAAATTTACCCTAATTGCAAGGTTAAAAGATACATCTAACACCATTTTCACATTTACCTTGTGAAGAAATTACTTTTTACAAAGCACAGCTTCCATATCCTCCTGCAGGTAATATTATGAAGAGCGAAGCTTGTAAGCAGTAGAAAGCACATGATCATCAACAAGAATTAAGAGCACTTTCAGAATTCCATTGGTATAAATGGAAATTAGCATAACCAGGTAAGTAAATGAAACTCTCATCATGTTGTTTCTGTAACAGTCAAGTATGATGTTGTAAGTCTGGTTTACACATCCCCATGATGGACTTATGCTGAATGAATGTAATATGCATGATGAATATTAAAGATAAATTGTTATAGGCATGCATGTATATATCCATTGTAAGATGGGATTTTGTTAATTACAGGTACCCATGGATGACGAGAGGTTTGTTAAGTGTCAAGCAGAATTTAGTAAGCCCATGTTCTCATCTCAGAGGGGTGTCCTGTTCAAGTACGGTGCAATTACAGATACCCATCATAGGAGTACCAATTTGGAAGCCTTGTCAGCTAGGCTAAATGGTGAGAATAATAGGAGTCCTGTGCTGGATGCAGTTTTCGTATCCGGAATGCAGAATAAAGAAGGTGATGATCACCTTGAATAAGATGAATCTGCAGCCTTTTCCACTGACCAGACCATATGATCCTTATGGCAGAATGCAGAAAATAGTAGGAAAGCCTATTCATCAGAGGCACTTAGAAGATTTCTGGGCTGACTGCGAGGATGAAGCAGAAGCAAGAAGTAGAAGGAATCAAAGGTTAACATTGAATCAAATCAGAACCTTTGATTGCATCCCCATCCCCCAACAATTGAAGAAGGATGATGGCAGGATAATTGCAGATGAGTATGAGTAGAAGAAAATATATAACAATACCATCTCTGCACCTGACTTCACTATACAGGAGGATATATCCTTGGACCCCTTCATTTCCAGGACCATGCAACTAACCCAAGCTTGGGTTGATGAATAGATAGAGGCATTGAAGAAGAAGGGTGTTGCCATTACAGTGGACAACAAGAAGAAAGGGCAGGATATTCCCAGGGATGAGTTTGATGACTTCCTGAATGAAAAGAGGAAGACTAAGGGAGATACACTCCCTCCACCACAACAACACAGCAAAAGACCCCCAAGGGGCAAGAAAGTAGATAACGAACCCAAAGGGGTTATTATCGAAAAGGTAGTATTTGCAGCTGAGGAGGCAGCAACATCAGGATCAGGATCTGGATCAGAATCAGCATCCCCTCCAAAGACAAGGAAAGAAAAGTCCAAGAAGAGTAAGATAGCAGAGGCTGGAATTACAGAGACCCTAGAAGAGGGTCAATCCTCAAGGAAACATGATGAAGAGGATATCCTCATGGAGGATGAGCCTGAAGAAGAAGAGGCTCCTTTGATAATAAAGAGGAAAAGAAGAGCTCCACAAGTGGTGGTGTCTACCCCACCCAAGAAACAAAGAACCTCCATGAGAGGTGAAATAAGACAACCCCCTACATTGTTACAAGGGGTAGGTAGTGAAGTACCCAAGGAACTTCAGCATAATGTTCCACTTCCTACCATCGTCAAGTTCAAAACTGAACTTGCAGAGGAACATATGAAAGAAACTTCTCAGGCACAAGCAGGGCATATCTCATTAGAGGAGACAATTAATTTGTCTGATGATGAAGTTGTACAGGAAGTGACTACACAAAACATGGAAACAGTTGCTGCTGGTACAAGTATGACCCTTCACAAGCCTCCACTAGTTCAAACTATACTGGAGGAGATAAAGCAAGTGGAGGCAGAATAAGAAAAGAGCCTAGAGTAGATAGCTCAGGAAATAGGGCTAGAAACATTAATTACCCAAGTGACAAGTCCTGTAGTGGTGGATCTAACAGAGAAACAGGATATGAATCCTGAACATCCAGCAGGATCACCTGATAGGGGACACCCTGCAGAAGAAATAAAGGTGGCAGAACTAGAGAGCCATACTTCAGAAGAAAGCCCACCAATCGCACAAGGTGCATCCACGGAGCCTGCCACAAGAGAAGTTTGAGAGAAGGCACCTGATGAGGAGAAAATAATAGAAGGTCCTGCCACCAAAGCTCAGGAGGTTGATAGTATAGGTGCAGAAAAAATAATAGCTTTAGAACAAACGCCAGCACCTCAGGCAGACTCCACACTATCTAGTGTGGTGGATATGCAACAAGAAATAGAAAAGCCAAGGGAGGATGCCACAATGTCTGTTAGTGAAAATGAACCTCAACAAGGGGAAGAATTGAAAACAGATGAAGTAATGACAGAAAAAGATCATGATCATCATGATCAACATATAGATACAACACATGATCCCCCACCCCAAGAAGATGCTCCTCCAGAGAAGGAAGTTCTCCAACAACAGGATGTGCCACAGGATCAACAACAAAGTGACCATCAGGAAGAAGAATTGGGAAAATCACCATCTCCACCACATCTGTTGATAGAAACAAGAGACATAGGTGAACATCATGATGATGCAAAAAAACATGATCAGGTGCCTCCATGGTTGGAGAAAGAGGTAAGTGTAGAAGAAGATTTTGAAATTCAAGAATTTGATGTTTCCACCTTATTCTTCAGGGACATAATGAAGCCTAAGAGGAAGGCCAGAATGACTTCAGCCATCAAAAGAGATCCAACAACTGGAAGAAGGACTGCACAGATTGCAGTACCTACTGTGGAGAAAGAGAAAGGTAAAATTACCTTAGATGATTTTTAAATTAGCACAGTGGATCTAGGTTTTGCCAATGAAGACCAAGACGGTTAGGCAGGCAAAGACATTATTGATTCTTTGATTCAAAAAGTGAAAAGAGAGAAAGAGAAAAATAAGCAACACAAAGAGCACATTGCTCAGTTGCATGCTTACATAAGAAGGCTAACTAATATTGAAGAAACTACAACCGAACATGCAGTCCCATTGACTACTATTTCTCAAGAGGAGGTGAATAAATTAGACCTCATGAAACATGAGGCATCTGTACTAAGGAAATGGATGTCATCCACATTGGATGATGCTAAAGAAATGGTAAAGGCCTCTTTGAAGAGGTGGAGCACTCTCAGTGACTCCAGGATGAAAGTAGACAAATTGCAAATGCAGACAGGAAAAAGGTCTTACAAATTGGAAAAAGTACTAAGCATCCTGGGGGAAATAAAGAGGATAAATCCTCAACTGCTTATCAATAAACAGGTATTGAACAGTAATACCACCCTGTTGATTGACATCTGGTATAAGGACATTCAATTTGAATGTGGAGTACTCAGAAGATGCAATAATAAACTGAGAGATATCAGCATGAAGTTACATGATTTAATGGCTATTGAGGCATAAATATCAGAAACATTGGAAGGAAAAGTGGAAGGGAAAATAGAAAATCAAGATGAGGAATGTGCCATCAAAGCTTTACATGACAACTTCCAATCAATAGCAGATGATCCACTTGTCCACTTGACAGAAGAAGTTATAGATAAAATAATGAGAATCAAAGTCAAGATGGAAAAATACAATGAGACACTGCAGCACAAGAAAGACAAATTGGATAGTAGTAGAAACAAATATGAGGCACATAAACATGCCATCATCAAAGCAAAGACTCGGGATGGCAGAGGAATAGATCAAATTGTGCAGTCATATGAGCAGATCCAGAGCAGCATGTAGCCTCATATGTGGCATCATCATCATCAGGATAGTGAAAGTTCGGGAAGTGATGCACATGATGATGATCCACATGAATCAGACAAGGAGCATGATGAAGACACATCATAAAGGGAGATATAAGCATAAGTAATCCAGATAGTTGCCAGCTATCAACTTGTGCCACTTTTGATAGGTTTGACAAAGTCAAAGAGAATGGTGACCGTAGATGTGCATTGATAAATCAAAATCGTAGATTTTTTTTGTAACGGATTCCTCACCTTGTTCTATAAAAGGTGATAGAATGCCTTATTGTAAATATTCAGAAACTTAATTGAAATCTATCTGCTAAAACATTTAGAGCTCATTTCAAAGTTTTTTGTATACATTTATATTTTTGCATGCTTAATGAATGAGAAGACTGTGTTGATTACAATTCATAGTAAATCTTGAGTAATCAGTGTATGAATTCTGGACATATGTGGTGATTTGCTGCGTCCCTTGGAGTGCATGTTTACTTACATGTGTTGTCTTCATACAAATTCCTTTGAAGTTAGCATCAACTATATCTAGTTGTGGAATGTCCTGGTGAAAATATGGTTTGGTTTTCTTCTCTTCATGACAGTATCTAATATACATGTGGCTCAAAAGCTAAAGGTTCAACTTTAATTTGAAGCATTTCTTCCAATTTCTTTTAAATTTCAAAGCATTTCATCCTCATAATTGCAAACAATTGATGATCTTAAGCAAATAACACAAATATGTGGACATCTCGTAGATAATTGCAAATATTTAGCATATTTGAATATAGAGCATGCATAATTAAGAATATCATGCAAAGATTGAAGTATTTCTGCATCATTTCATCAAATAACTATATAATATGACTTTTCTGTAAAGAATTTCTGTAGGAGTATCATGATGATGTTGAACTTTCACGTAAGGCCCCAAAATGGAAACAGCAACTCACATTAACCTCTGAGTAACATCAGATGATTAAGACCTAATCACCGGAGACTTGGGATTATGAATTATCTAAATTCATCAGATCTTTCAAGATGAATAAAGGTTAATGTGTACTTTTATTCTATACTTGTTTATGACTAACATCATGACCAACATAAATTGGCACTAGAAGGAGGGCCCGATCTGAAAGACTACGCTCATCATCATTATTTTCAGGTTTGACGATGCAGAGAGTAAGGTAACATCAAACCATCTGTGAATTTCAATTATTATGCAAATATTTACTGTAGCAAGCTCGTAGATGCTCATTCTATGTAAAGGTTTCCAGATCTAACATAAATATTGCAAGCTTTATAGTAGATCATTATGAATTCATAAATATCAGCCAGAGCTACATAAATTTGTTCAATATTTAAAGAATTTTGGCCTTAGAAACTTGATATCTCATGCTAAGGGTCAACATACCATAAATATCCTCTAATATTTGCACCACCTTTGCAGATATTTTGTAAATATCTACTCCGATCAATCATCTGACTGCAAATATCACTTTAGCTAGTAAAATCCAGTCAATGTTTGCAAAGTTTCAGCCAATTTGCCTCAAAATTGAGAAATCCTAGCTCATAGGATAAATACCAGGTCTAGACCTAGTGGAATTTTTGAAGAATTGCCTATTAGAGGTTTCAGACCTAGAACTGTGGACATCCATCATACTCCAGAATCTGGTGCACCAGGAGCTTCACCAAAACCTCCCCTTGTAACCCCTATTGGTTTGCAAATACCTTCTGGGATATCTATGACACCTCCTATTCAACCTCAAGGTGTACCTTTAGTCCAACCTCAGCCAGTTGTACCACCAGCTCAACCCCCTCCTATTGCAATGTCTTTCTTTGCAGCAGAGTCACCTTTGACCTTTACTGCATATCATGAGTTACCAAAGAATCCAGACAAACTTTGTCCAAAATATCATCCTTACCAAGATGCTGAAGATCATATCAGAACCTTTAAGGAAGCTTGCTGCAAAGCTAGAATAGAGCACCAAGATGTGGTGTGCAGATTATTTCCTTTTTCCTTAGGGGAAGAAGCCTATAATTGGTTCATTAGTCTTGGTCAAGGTTTTGTTGATTCATGGGCCTTACTAGAGAAAGTCTTTCTTGATAGATTCAAGGTTCCTGTCGACCCCTCAATAAACTATCATTTATTTGCCACTATCAAGAGATTTGAGAATGAGCCTATTACAAATTTCAATGCTAGGTTTCAAAAAATGTTGTCCAGGGTGGTCACTCCTTATACTGTGTCTGACGAAGCTGCAAGGAGCATTTATTATTCGGCCTTAGATCCTTTGACTTCCATGTTCATAAGGAGAACACACCCCCAAATTACAACTTTAGCCTTAGCCTTTCAAGAAGCCATACAGGTAAATCAGTAGTTGATACTTGCTCCTACTCCAAATATAGTATTCCCTACCTTGCCTGGCATGCATTCACAATATCCTACATCATATTCTACATAGTATCTTGCACAATATCCTAATGGAGCAGTGATACCCCCAGTAGTCATGCCTGCACCTTTGCAAGTACCTCCATTGAGCATTATGCCTCCTCCTAATGGAAAGGGCCAGTTGCCACAATATCCTGCACAAGCTCAGACACCTCAGGGTACTGATCTGTCCAACTATAACCATGGATCCTCTTTCTTCAAGCCTCAAACTGAAAATGTGGTGGCTAAAGCTCAAGAAGAAAAGGAGGAAATTAAAGAAATTTCTGCTCAACTGAGAAAACTCACCACAGAAGTGACATTTGAGAAATCAAGGTTTCTATTCCCAATCAAATCAGAATAGAAATTATTCCAATGATAGACCAAATTATCCTGACAGAGGATATAACACCAATAATTTCAATAATAGTGGTGGAAATAACAATAATCCTCAGAGTCAACCCAGAATATGGAACTCTAGGCCAAATAATGGCTCATTACCATCACTCCTGGACAATCAGCCTCTAGGTGAAGCCAAACAGACTACTAGAGTTAATCTTGCTAAAGCAGCCCTTACTAATTGGTGTAGGATCCACAATACAAATGCACATGTAGAATTAGATTGTCCACAATTTAGAATTGCTGCTGACATCTTTTAGACTGAAGTGTCTAACACTTCTAGAAATCTACCTTAGGCAGAAGGAAATGAGATTGTTCCATGTGGATATGAATCAACCTCATCAGAGTTATAACCAGGCATGTGAAGAATCTACCTTAACCTTTGAAACAAACTATGTATTCCCCTTTGAGGATGAAAATGAGCCTACAAGAGAACAGGAGGAAGTGCATGCATACTAGCAGCAATATCCTGGTAAGCATAATTATAACTTGAGGAGTAATGCCAACAGACCTGCTGGTCCATTGACATCATCTCTACCTCCAAATAACTTCAATACACCTCCTGATACTAAAGCTAGTAATAACCCTAGGTTCCCCAAGGTAAATGCTCAATACTTGTTGCCTTAAAACACATGATCAAAGATTGTAAATGCACCTCATGAATTTGACAAGTTGGTCAGCTATCTGACTAATGAAATGAAGAAAATTAAGATCAGCCTGTCCTTGACTGAGTTACTAAAAACTTCTGCCATCAAAAGGGCATTTATGAAGTCACTAGATGATCCTGCTCCTAAGGAGGATTGTCATTTTTCAAGTCAATCCGGTGGCAAAGATCATGCTACTAGGGATAATACTATCAAGCCTAAAGTGTTAGCTACAGTCCAAGCTACAGAAACCTCCCACATTACCTTGTATAAAGACAAAACTGAATCACCTCCATTCCTCCTCACCATAAGAATGTTCAGCAAGAACCTGCACAACTGTTTGGTGGATTCAGGGGCCTCCACGAATGTTATGCCCTTGTCAATATGCAATGCCTTAGGACTGCATCCTGCTAAATCCCTAAAAGAGGTCACTCAACTGGACAAAACAGAAGTAAGTGTAGTAGGGGAGTTGACTCATATCCACATGCAACTAGCATCTGATCCTAGGATCCAGTATTACATTGACATTCAAGTAGTCGACATACCTGATACTTATGGGATGTTGCTTAGCCGAGACTGGTCCAAAACGCTTAATGGATATATGTCCACAGATTTCAATCACATGTGGTTACCATGGAAGGGTATACCTAACTAGATCAGGATTGATACTGAGCCTAGAATGAAGTATATGATCACTGAGTACAACAGAACACATGAAATCATGTACGTAGACGTAGAGCCTGGAGTTTATTGCATCAGACCATAGAATGTCAAAATAGAAGAGATCCTGATGCTTGACTTCCGTCTTCATCATGATGATGATCATTAGGAGGATGTACCAGTCATAGAACCTAATAATAATCTTGATAATGAGAATGAAATAGATCACTTCAGAGACTTTGAGGTGCATTTGTCCAACTAGGTAAGGCGTTGTCAATTGTTGAATATACCTGCTAATGATATTTTGATTGATGGATGGTGCAGATTACACGATGAAGCACATTTAGAAAGGACTTGTGAAACATGTTTAGATATGATGATGCTAGAGTAGACATGCAGTGAGGCATCATCATCATATTCTAAGGTAGATGCTACATCTGATAATGATGATGATACTAATTCTTATCTGTCTTCTGTAGGAACAGAAGGGGTGACAGATCATGACGAGGATCATATCCTGAGAATAGAAGAAGTTCTAGTTTATGACCAGATAAATGATGAGAAGAAAGAAGGGATCACCCCTGGAAGTGGTTGTTTTATGGAGCCAGATTATGAATTGTCCGATGAAGACAAAGGTAGTGACCTGACTAAGTTCGAAGAATTCCTAACGAAAGAAATAGAGAAGATGACACAATAGTATAGATCTCCCCACGAGATCTTAATTAAAGGTTGGTGTAGGTTGCATGAGGCACCTCATTCAGAAACAACCTGTTTGCTATGTTTACACATTTTGAAAAGGCATACAGCTGCAGATCCAGAGGATCATCCTCCTGCTAATGTGAAAGAGAAAATAGAAAACCATCAGGCTCACAAATGAAAGGAAAGAAGAAACTTGAGAATGATGAGATCCCTAAATTAAAGTGGATATCAGGCGGAGCAGCAGCCAGAGTTGCAAAAGAAAAAGAAGGTTCAGATAAGTATCCTGTTGAAGATAAACCCTGGATCCTAAGGTTTGATGGATCCAAGTCCAAGCAGGGTGCTAGGGTAGGAGTTGACCTCTTTGATCCATCAGGAAAATCCTATCTAGCAGCCTATAGATTACAGTTCCCCTATACTAACAATGTAACAGAGTATGAGGCTCTGATTCATGGGATACTGTTTGCTCATAAGAAAAAAGTAAGGATTCTGCATGTCTTCAAAGATTCAGAACTAGTTGTGAGGCAAGTAAGAGGAATTTACTCATGTAACTATAGAAAGCTATCCAACTACAGACATCAAGTGTGGGACTTGATAGAGGACTTTGGCGCCTTTAATATCACCCACGTACCAAGAGAACAAAACCATAGGGCAGATGCACTTACCTAGGCTACCAGTACATTGGAGCTACTATCTATATCAGGTCTAAAGAGATTTTCAGTAGAACTGGTGTCAGTACCTTTAGCACCTGATAATGTGACCAACCTCCAGGTGTTTGATGATGATCAGCACATTTTGGATTTCATCTCAAACAGAGATGTATTTGATGCCCAAATCATAGATGAGAATGGTATGGAAGATCATGTCTGGGAAGAAGATGAAATATTAGAATTGCCTAGCAATAGGATTCCCAAGGGTATGATTGAATTGGAAAGAGCCTTTTATTTTGATAATATACTTAAACAGAAGGATCTGCCCAAGGCAGATGGAGGTCAATATTCACAAGTGAATATTGGACAAAATGAAGACAAGAGAAATGTACTGATTGGTAAAGTTTGCACACCAGAAGAGTTAGAAGGAATAACTCAGGCCCTCAAAGATTACATACATGTAATTGCATGGACTTATGATGAGCTAAAGGTGTATGACACATCAGTCATAACTCACACTATACCTCTTAAGCCAGATGCTAAACCTTTCAGACAGAAGCAGAGGCCAGTCAATGCTTTGCTTGAACCAATAATTCTTGAAGAAGTTGAGAAGTTGTTAAGTACCTGGATAATTTTTCCTGTGAGACACTCCACCTGGGTTGCTAATTTAGTTCTGGTTAGAAAGAAGAATGGAGATATCAAGTTATGCGTAGATTTCAGGAACTTGAACCGAGCTTCAGGAAAGGACAATTATCCCTTGCCATCATTAGATGAAGTTCTGCAGATTGTAAATGGAGCCAAAATGATGTCCTTCTTAGATGGCTTTTCAGGATACAATCAGGTCATGGTTGACAAGATTGACAGACTAAAGACTACCTTCACCACCAAGTGGGGGATATTTGCATATAGACGTATGCCATTTGGACTTATAAATGATGGAGCAACATTCCAACGAGCAATGGACATAGCCTTCAGAGGCTTAATAGGAAAGTGTATAGTCATCTATATGGATGACTTAACAGTGTTCTCCAAAGAGAGGAGCGACCATGTAACTGATCTCAGAAATATATTAAGAAAATGTGAAGAGTATGGAATATCGCTAAACCCCAAGAAGTGCATATTTGGGGTGACAACAGGAAAGTTACTAGGCCACCTGATCACAAAAGATGGAATTATCATTGACCCTGACAGGGTGGAATCTATTATGAAGTTACAACTTCCAGGAAGCAAGAAAGAACTTAAATCTTACTTTGGTAAGATAAACTTTGTGAGGAAGTTCATCACCAGCTTTGCTGAGATTGTCAGACCACTAAATGCCATGTTGAAAAAAGATGCACAAATTGAGTGGACACCAGAGGCCAAAGCTGCATTTGAAGATATAAAGAAAGCCATTTCTAATGCTCCTGTCCTTATCAGTCCAGACTACACAAAGGATTTCTACATCTATTCATTTGCTTCAGAACATACCTTTGCAGCAGTGCTTACTCAGAGAAATGAAGAGAAAGAAGAGAAACCAATTGCTTTCATGAGCAGTCCTTTCAGGGATGCTGAATTGAGATATGTAGATGTTGAGAGACAGGCATTGGCATTGGTTAGAGCAGTAAAGAAATTTAGACATTACATACTGAGAAGCAAAGTAATTGCCGTAGTACCAGATGCAGCAGTGAAGATGCTACTGATGCAAAGTGAGCCTGGTGAAAAAAGAGCCAAGTGTATTACTGTATTACAAGAGTATGACATGGAAATTATACCAATGAAGCTGATAAGAGGACGAGCTCTGAGTCAAATGATATCTGAGATTGACCCTAACATCACTAGTCAGCAGTATGTTATTAATGATAAGAACAATAAGGAATGGTATTTAGATATCAGGCACATCCTGATCACTAGAAGATGTCCATCAAGAATGCAAGCTTCACAGAGAAGAGCCTTGAAAATAAGATCCCAAAAATACATGATGAAGGGAGGAACCTTATTCAAGAAGAATTATGAAGGAATATACCTGAGCTGCTTAGAAAAGTCAGAAGCAAATAAGGTCCTATCAGAGTTACATGACAAGTTTGGAATGGCACATGGATCAGCCTTGGCCACAACACATGCAATCCTCAGAGCAGGATATTACTGGCCTACAATTTTTAAAGACACAGCTGATCATGTTAAATGCTGTCATGTATGTCAAGTTGCCGCCAACAGAGAGAAATATGCTGCGCAACCCTTGCAACCAGTGATGGAAGAGCACCCATTTGCACAATGGGGCATGGACTTTATAGGACCAATCAATCCCCCATCCTCCTCAGGCCATAGGTATGTCGTAACCATTACTGACTATTGTACCAGATGGACTAAGGTTGTCAACAGCAAGACTTGTACTATAGATGACGTCATTAAATTTCTAGAGAGCAACATTGTTACCAGGTATGGAATTCCTTATGCTTTGGTATGTGATAATGGTTCTGCCTTCACTTCAACTAAATTGTCAAGTTGGGCTTTTGATCATGGGATCATACTTAAGTTTTCATCCAACTACTATCCCCAAGGGAATGGATTAGTAGAATCCACCAACAAGAATTTACTGAACATCATAAGAAAATCAATAGAGAAAAACCCTAGGGAATGGAACTCACTTTTGAAATATGCCTTATGGGTAGACAGAACTAGAATGAAAACTACATTAGGAAACTCACCTTTCCAATTAGTATATGGGGTGGATCCTATCCTCCCTATAAACTTGAAAATTCCTACTCAGTAGTTTGCCCAAGAATACCTAGGCATA
Source organism: Cunninghamia lanceolata (assembly GCA_027924645.1). Lineage (NCBI taxonomy): Eukaryota > Viridiplantae > Streptophyta > Pinopsida > Cupressales > Cupressaceae > Cunninghamia > Cunninghamia lanceolata. The sequence continues at coordinate 3,583,817 of BSBN01001020.1, read as the reverse complement.
GACAATAAGCAAGAAATCAGGTTGCTTTAGTTGATGCACCTAGAAGAAAAGAGGAGTCAAGCAATTGACCAATTCACAAAACATCAGGTTGTTGTCAAACGCTGGTTTGACAAGAGGGCCAGAGTTAAAGCTTTCAAGATATCCGATTTAGTCCTGATGTGGGATAAAGCCCATGAAAGGAAAGGTGACCATGGTAAGTTTGATAGATTATGGATAGGTCCCTTTCAAATTTCTGAGATATTAGGAGACAGCACTTATAGGCTTAAGAACCTGACAGGTGAGGATGTCCCATTACCAGTCAATGGACAGTTCCTCAAGCATTATTTCCAAGCTTGAGTGACTCCATGATAGTCATGTGTATCATATTGTACATTTGTATAGTTGTTTGTACAGTGTTCTTTTGTCCTGTTTTGTTTGTGCGTTGAGTTTTGTTTTGGTAAGTCAAGATGATGCACTTCATCACCCCAGAAAATAACTAAATTGTTAGGATTCAAGTGATGAGATCAAATTTAGATATAGGTTATGATTCATCCTAAGAAGTAATCAAGATTAGGTTTGTGATATCCTTTCATCAGGGTGCCTTTTCTTGGTCAAAGTGAATCAATCACAATGAAACACCTAACAGCCTTAGGTTTGTTGAACACACAAGTATAGGTGTTAAGTGAAAAATCTAAAGGGACTCCCTTGCTACCAATACAATCTCCAACCTAAAGCTGCAAGTGACTATACCTTGTACAAATGAGCTAACATGGTGATATATAAAAAAAAATATAAATAATAATATTAGGCCATCTAAGTAACTCTACCAGGGCTATAGACGCTTGCTGGCAGTGGGGCTCTACTTAGGGAGATTGTATAGATAACCTTCCCGGGGCTATGAACGCCTGCTGGTAGCAAGGCTCTATCTAGGTCAGCTATGAGGGATGATCTCCAACTATGTAGTTTAACATCAGTTACTCATGTTTTCAACTTGCTTTCAAGATGAGGATAATTAATCACCTGCACACACATGATCCTTCATTAGCATTGTTACCATGATGAAGTTTTATCATTCAGAAGATCATGATGCTTATGTTTAGAAAGAATTAGAATACTATAGATGAACGTGACCACATTACTTGAATCATTGGAATTTGTTTGTTTTCTTTGGTGGCAAGTTGTTGTGTGGTTACACAACACGCCCCATTTTGACTTGGCAAAACAGGGACCCAACTTTTTGCTTGGCTTGTGTTGTCTGCTTTCTGGTGGTTTGGTAAAAGTAAGTCATGGGCATCATCATGTAGAATCAAGATGAGGTAAGTCATTATTATGAGGTCAGTTTGTCAAAATTTGTATTTCATTTCTGTGACTTCATATTTAGAAAGAGCATTAAATTCCATGCAGGTTTGCCTTTTACATCACCCTGATATTCATCAGGATGTGAGAGTTGTGAACAATCAAAGTTTTGGTCAAACCTGATATTCACAGGAGGAGGATCATATTTTATAACCTTAGTCATGTTATCAAAGATCATCTTGATCTTGGTACATCACCCGATAGGTCATGCGGTCCAAATATCCGGACGCCAACTTTAAGTGATGGTGACCCTTACCCGTCAAACAACATTACATTTCGGAAGCGTCATATTTCCAAATGTAACCTGATATTTCTTAATATCATCCTGCCATGAAATATCACCCTAAGCCAATATTCTGATGACATCATCTAAATCTGATAAATGAAGAAACAAACATGATGATGACATCATCATCACATTTACCTCTCGGCAGGATATTTTCTAAACATGATCATGTTCGCATAACATGACGATGATGTCATGATGCCTTTCCGATATAATGAATGAATATCTGGATGACGTCACCCCGATATCCCAAAAGTTAGAAAAGAATGACTTCGGTCATCATCACCATCCAAAAACACAGCCTGATATTTTTGAATATCCTCCTGATGTTTAAAACACAGCCTAATGGCACGAACATCACCCGATATCTAAACATAACCTGACATTTTCAAATATCATCCTGCCGTTTAGATATCACCCCACTCTCGTTGCCACCATTAGCATTAAATGTGTGCAGACATGGTAGGTGGTTCCCGCCGATCATTAAACCCAATGGAACACCTGGCGAAATCCTGACTTGCTGTGTAGAAAATCAATGAATAAAATCTAATCTATCAATTTGCCCTAAATTTACCCTAATCGCAAGGTTAAAAGATACATCTAACGCCATTTTGACATTTACCTTGCGAAGAAATTACATTTTACAGAGCACAGCTTCCATATCCTCCTGCAAGCGATATTACGACGAGCGAAGCTTGTAAGCAGTACAAAGCGCATGATCATCAGCAAGAATTAAGAGCACTTTCAGAATTCCATTTGTATAAATAGAAATCAGCATAACCAGGTAAGTAAATGAAACCCTCATCATGTTGTTTCTGTAACAGTCAGTTATGATTTTGGAAGTCTGGTTTATGCATCCCCATGATGGACTTATGTTGAATGAATGTAATATGCATGATGAATATTAAAGATAAATTGTTATAGACATGCATGTATATACCCATTGTAAGACGGGATTTTGTTAATTGCAGGTACCCATGGCTGACAAGAGGTTTGTTAAGTGTCAAGCAGAATTCAGTAAGCCCATGTTCTTGTCTCAGAGGGGCGTCAGGTTCAAGTATGGTGCAATTACAGATACCCATCAGGGGAGTACCAATTTGGAAGCCTGGTCAGCTAGGCTGAATGGTGAGAATAATAGGAGTCATGTGCTGGATGCAGTTTTCATATCCAGAATGTGGAACGCTGCCTATTTTCCATACTCTATGGAATCTCCAGAGCTAGTCATCGAGTGTGCCCGGAACTATAACCCAGAGACTAGGAAGGTGATGAAGCATGGGAGGATATATGCTGACCTATCCATCAAAGGTCTATCCAAGACATTGGGATTGCCATTGGACAGCAAGGTCAAAAGTGTGGACCTGAAGAAGTCAGAGAAGGAATATGAAAACAATAAGAAACAAGCCAAGAAGAATATCTATCAATGGAGGGCTGAAAACAGTACATATCCTACAGCAACCAAACTTCCTGTGCATCTATTCAAATATGATTTTGCTGATGAATATCAGTATATGATTGCACTACTGAACAGAGTAACAGGCCAGCCTGATGCTAGTAGTTTCAGGAACTGGATGTATGGTATAATAATGATGTGTTTATATTCAGATATCAAGCCACTGTGGGGCCAGCTAATAAGTGATGCTCTGCCTGAGCAGCTGATGAACCTGGGAGGTTCAAATTGTGCTTTCTATATGACCTCATACATTGTCTACTCCTGTGCTTATAAAGGCACATTTGATGCACTGGTCACAGATGGGAAAGTCATAGGAACAGTTAATGTTGTGCATATCTAGGATCATCATCCCCAGCTACAAAGAACCGATTACTCCAAGACTACAAACTGGTCAATGATGCATTCTCTATGCATCTGGTGAGGACCATGGAGGAAGACAGAACAAAAAGATTGAGCATGGAGGCTCAAGAGATAATTTACAGGCATGGAGCCTGGTATATACAGTTTGCCACCTTTTCTTACATAAGGATTGCAGGTTTTGAGGGGCATCCTCTCATGCTGCCAAGGTATCCCACTGATGCAGTGATACTAATGGAGTTCATCAGACAGGGCTCCACAATGATGAAAATGTACAAGGATGTCAAGAAACTACCACCAATTTTATTTCTAGTCACCATTGGCTGGTATATGTGCCCAGATTCTGAACACATAAAGAAGGTGATGATCACCTTGAATAAGATGAATTTGCAGCCTTTTCCACTGACCAGACCATATGATCCTTATGGCAGGATGCAGAAAATAGTAGGAAAGCCTATTCATCAGAGGCACTTAGAAGATTTCTAGGCTAACTACGAGGATGAAGCAGAAGAAAGAAGAAGAAGGTATTAAAGGTTATCATTGAATCAAATCAGAACCTTTGATTGCATCCCCATCCCCCAGCAATTGAAGAAGGATGATGGCAGGATAATTGTAGATGAGTATGAGCAAAAGAAAATATATAACGATACCATCTCTGCACCTGACCTCACTATACAGGAGGATATATCTTTGGACCCCTTCATTTCCAGGACCATGCAACTAACCCAAGCTTGGGTTGATGAACAGATAGAGGCATTGAAGAAGAAGGGTGTTGCCATTATGGTGGACAACAAGAAGAAAGGGCAAGATATTCCCAGGGATGAGTTTGATGACTTCTTGAATGAAAAGAGGAAGACTAAGGGAGATAGACTCCCTCCACCACAACAACAGAGCAAAAGACCCCCAAGGGGCAAGAAAGTAGATAAGGAACCCAAAGGGGTTATTATCGAAAAGGCAGTATTTGCAGCTGAGGAGGTAGCAACATCAGGATTGGGATCTGGATCAGAATCAGCATCCCCTCCAAGGACAAGGAAAGAAAAGTCCAAGAAGAGTAAGACAGCAGAGGCTAGAATTACAGAGACCCTAGAAGAGGGTCAATCCTCAAGGAAACATGATGAAGAGGATATCCTCATGGAGGAAGAGCCTGAAGAAGAAGAGGCTCCTTTGATAATAAAGAGGAAAAGAAGAGCTCCACAGGTGGTGGTGTCTACCCCACCCAAGAAACAAAGAACCTCCATGAGAGGTGAAATAAGACAACCCCCTACATTGTTACAAGGGGTAGGTAGTGAAGTGCCCAAGGAACTTCAGCATAATGTTCCACTTCCTACCATTATCAAGTTCAAAACTGAACTTGCAGAGGAACAGATGAAAGAAACTTCTCAGGCACAAGCAGGGCATATCTCATTAGAGGAGACAATTAATTTGTTTGATGATGAAGTTGTACAGGAAGTGACTACACAAAAGATGAAAACACTTGCTGCTGGTACAAATATGACCCCTCACAAGCCTCCACTAGTTCAAACTATACTGGAGGAGATGAAGCAAGTGGAGGTAGAACAAGAAAAGAGCCCAGAGCAGATAGCTCAGGAAATAGGGCTAGAAACATTAATTACCCAGGTGACAAGTCCTGTAGTGGTGGACCTAATAGAGAAATAGGATATGAATCCTGAACATCCAGCAGGATCACCTGATAGGGGACACCCTGCAGAAGAAATAAAGGTGGCAAAACCAGAGAGCCATACTTCAGAAGAAAGCCCACCAATCGCACCAGGTGCATCCAGGGAGCCTGCCATAATAGAAGTTCGAGAGAAGGTGGCTGATGAGGAGAAAATAATAGAAGGTCTTGTCACCAAATCTTAGGAGGTTGACAGTACAGGTGCGGAACAAATAATAGCTTTAGAACAAATTCCAGCACCTCAGGCAGACTCCACAATATCCAGTGTGGTGGATATGCAACAAGAAATAGAAAAGCCAAAGGAGGATGCCACAATGTCCGTTAGTGAAAATGAACCTCAACAAGGGGAAGAATTGAAAATAGATGAAGTAATGATAGAAAAAGATCATGATCATCATGATCAACATATAGATACAACACATGATCCCCCACCCCAAGAAGATGCTCCTCCAGAGAAGGAAGTTCTCCAATAGCAGTATGTGCCACAGGATCAACAACAAAGTGAGCATCAGGAAGAAGAATTAAGAAAATCACCATCTCCACCACATCTGCTGATAGAAACAGGAGACACAGGTGAACATCATGATGATGCAGAAAAACATGATCAGGTGCCTCCGTGGTTGGAGAAAGAGGTAAGTGCAGAAGAAGATTTTTAAATTCAAAAATTTGATGTTTCCACCTTATTCTCCGGGGATATAATGAAGCCTAAGAGGAAGGCCAGAATGACTTCGGCCATCAAAAGAGATCCAACAACTGGAAGAAGGACTGCACAGATTGCAGTACCTACTATGGAGAAAGAGAAAGGTAAAATTACCTTAGATGATTTTCAAATTAGCAGAGTGGATCTAGGTTTTGCCAATGAAGACCAAGAGGGTCAGGAAGGCAAAGACATTATTGATTCTTTGATTCAAAAAGTGAAAAGAGAGAAAGAGAAAAATAAGCAACACAAAGAGCACATTGCTCAGTTGCATGCTTACATAAGAAGGCTAACTAATACCGAAGAAACTACAACCGAACATGCAGTCCCATTGACTGCTATTTCTCAAGAGGAGGTGAATAAATTAGACCTCATGAAACATGAGGCATCTATACTAAGGAAATAGATGTCATCCACATTGGATGATGCTAAAGAAATGGTAAAGGCCTCTTTGAAGAGGTGGAGCACTCTCAGTGACTCCAGGACCAAAGTAGACAAATTGCAAATGCAGACAGGAAAACGGTCTTACAAATTGGAAAAAGTACTAAGCATCCTGGGAGAAATAAAGAGGATAAATCCTCAGCTGCTTATCAATAAATAGGTATTGAATAGTAATACCACCCTGTTGACTGACATCTGGTATAAGGACATTCAAATTGAATGTGGAGTACTCAGAAGATGCAATAATAAACTGAGAGATATCAGAATGAAGTTACATGATTTAATGGTTGTTGAGGTGGAAATATTAGAAACATTGGAAGGAAAAGTGGAAGGGAAAATAGAAAATCAAGATGAGGAGTGTGCCATCAAAGATTTACATGACAACTTCCAATCAGTAGCAGATGATCCACTTGTCCACTTGACAGAAGAAGTTATAGATAAAATAATGAGAATCAAAGTCAAGATGGAAAAATACAATGAGACACTGCAGGACAGGGAAGACAAACTTGATAGCAGTAGAAACAAATATGAGGCACACAAACATGCCATCATCAAAGCAAGACTCAGGATGGCAAAGGAATAGATCAAATTGTGCAGTCATATGAGCAGATCCAGAGCAGCATGCAGCCTCATATGCGGCATCATCATCATCAGGATAGTGAAAGTTCAGGAAGTGATGCACATGATGATGATCCACATGAATCAGACAAGGAGCATGATGAAGACACATCATAAAGGGAGATATAAGCATAAGTAATCTAGATAGTTGCCAGCTGGCAACTTGTGCCACTTTTGATAGGTTTGACAAAGTCAAAGAGAATGGTGACTGATGTAGAGGTAAAACGCAACGGGAGCCTACAAATGGGAAGGAGGAGTCATTAGCACAAACAACATGTTAAAAATCCTGTCGGCTTAGCATCATCATCATATTTCGAACGAGCACGAAATATCCTCCTGCTGACTACTGTTCCCTTCCTTATCGCTTTTCACCTTTCGCCTTTCAACAGCATCATGATATTTGGCAAGCGCAAACATCCTCCTGATGTCCACTATTCACTTAGCGCCAAACACTATCTTCATCATCATGATATTCAACATCACCTTCATCAGCAGGATATAAAATATCCAGTTGCCTTCAAATATCCTGATGATGACAACTTCAAGCACCCTTCCTTCGATGCTTACGTCACCCTGATATCCTGATGACGATTATCCTGATGACGATGACGTCACATGCAGTTCCTCAATATCCTGTTGCTTTGATATCCTGATGACATATATCCTGATGATGATGACGTCACATGCAGTGCCTTCAATATCCGACTACTCGACCAACAGCATCATGATATGACTTATCCGGTCATATTGAAACATCCTGATGATGTTAACCCAACCTTATGCCGATGCCAAAACACTTAGCGACAACAGGATAAACTTGCATAGGGTGATATTCGCAATATCCTGATGATGACCCTTCCGGTACTCAGCCAAAAAAATGAACTTTCACTTCCGCATACAATAGCGATATGCAGATGATGGGCACACTCGAAAGATGATCCTGATGACGATATATACACTGAGTATATATCTGACTTATATCATCCTGATGCACTTGAAACATACAAACTTCATCAGCTTCATAACCCGATCCGGATAGCGATACACTCACAGATGATGATGCGATTCGCTTTGACTGGAAAAGCACATGCAGACTCCTGTATATCCGTCAGCTGCATGCAAACTCACAGAACCGCACAATTTCACAAAGGAAACATGACGATCGGGCCAGATCACCTTCAAATCAAAACTTAACAATTTATCTTCCTAAACCTAGCACATGAGGATGCTAGGATGATTCACAGCATGCTACCAACTGATCTCTCAAACAATAAAATGTAGAAAACTAAAATGCAAACTAAACTATCATACACGACCATTCCACCGATTCACAGGATCAACCGATGGAAGGGTTGAAAGAATCCATCCACTTGTAATCAGAACAGAAATCAAAACAATAACAACTGATAAACCAGATAATGCAATTGATGAGATCTTATTCAGATGAAACACAAATGTCCTGAACAATGTTTCACAATGTCTGGACTGATCTCTGGATCACCAGTACAACATAACACAACACAACTAACTTCAACATACAACATGCTAAACCCTAACAGATCGAAGGTATATATAGCAATATCCTTCTAGTACTACCAACTCGATTCCCAGTAGCTGGGAGCTTCCAAGCGGCTGGGAGAGAGGACAGCTCAGACTACCTGATCACGAACTCTAACTACCTGCACAGTCTCCTAGACTGATCTAATACATATGCATTGGTCCAATGGACCTTATTACATCATGAAGTCAAACATACTAAAAATAAACTAATGTCCTGTCATGCGGACAATGAACCTATATCCTGATCATGTAGGGGTGCTCCTGCACCATACTCCCTAGAAGAAGAAATCTCAAGTCCACTTGAGATGAGAGTATGAAGATCTGCACCATGTTTCCGGATCTGCTCTTCAGTCATCCATACTGCTTCAGAATTAGGTTTTCCCTTCCAAGAGACTAGATACTCCAAGTACTGTTTGTTCCGAGTCTGTTTGACCACTCTGGTGTCCAAAACCTTCTGCAACTGTGGCGGATCATGCTTAGGAATGTCATCATTGACTGCATCCTGTAGGAGTTCCTGATCTGCATCTGGATAAGACTTGTATGGAGTTAAATCACATACATTGAATATAGGAGACAAACCAAGATCAGGTGGGAGTTGTATCTTATAAGCATTCTGTCCATGCTTGTGCAAGATCTGACATGGTCCAACTTTTCTCTGCATGAGTTTAGTATACTTTCCCTTAGGCAGTCTGTCCTTCTTCAAATGAACCCATACCAAATCACCAACATCAAACTGAACATCCTTCTTCTTTTTATCAGCATATTCCTTATACTTCAAGGTGGTTTGCTGGAGTTGGGTCTTGACTTGATCATGAACCTCTTTGATGGCTTCTGCAAAAGCTTCACCTTCTGCACTAACAGGGTCTACTGTAGGTAGATCTCTCAATTCCAAAATTCCTCTTGGATGCATACCATAAACTATCTGAAAAGGTGATTTCCCTGTGCTCCTATTGACAGTATCATTATAGGAAAATTCAGCTTGAGATAGAATATTATCCCACTTTTCTCCATGTTGTTTTGTCAAACACCTAAGCAAATTCCCTAAGGAACGGTTCACTACTTCAGTCTGTCCATCCATTTGAGGATGATATGCAGAGGAAAAAGACAAATTTGTTCCAAGTTTCCTCCAAAGAGTTCTCCAGAAGTGACCAATAAACTTCACATCCCTATCTGACACTATACTCAATGGCAATCCATGGATTCTGACAATCTCCCTGAAAAACAAATCTGCAATGTATGAAGCATCAGCAGTGGTTTTGCATGGCAAGAAATGTGCCATTTTACTGAATCTGTCCACTACAACAAAAACACTGTAAAATCCTCTCCTTGTCCTTGGTAAACCCAAGACAAAATCCATACTTATGCTTTCCCATGGTCTAGAAGGAATGGGTAAGGGCTGATATAAACCTGCATTAGTTGACCTGCCTTTAGCTTTCTGACATATCACACATGTCTCTACAAATTTTCTGACATCTGATTGTAACTTAGGCCAAAAGTAATGTCTTCGGACAAGATCAAGAGTCTTATCTAGACCAAAATGACCTGCCATAACTCCACAATGTTTCTCCTTAATGATATTCAACCTCATAGAACACCTTGGAATACATAACTGTCCACCTTTGAACAACAATCCATCCTGAATCAAAAATTTAGAGAATTCAGCATGATATTTCTCCCCAAAAGAAGTACATACCTGATATATTTCCCCAAAATCTTCATCAGTCTGATACATGGTCTTGAGTGAATCAATGCCAACACTTTCTAGCTGAATCTGGTTAACTGTTAGAACTCTCCTGCTCAAAGCATCTGCAACTTTATTCTTGACTCCTTTCTTATGCTTCAATGTAAAAGTGAAAGATTGTAAGGTTTCTACCCATTTCATGTGCCTGTGATTCAGCTTTTCCTGGCTGTTGATGAAACTCAGAGCCTGATTATCTGTGAATACTATGAATTCCTTTGGCATCAAGTAATGCCTCCATTTCTTAAGTGACTGGACTAAAGCATACATTTCCAAATCATATGAGGAATACCTCTTCTTAGCATCATTGAGCTTCTCACTGAAGAATGCAATAGGTCTACCTTCTTGGCTGAGTACTACTCCAATGGCCATGTGACTGGCATCACATTCTACCTGAAAGACTTTGTTAAAGTCTGGAAGTGCAAGGACTGGCTGCTGTGCCACCTTCTTCTTCAATGTTTCAAAAGAATCATCTGCTCCTCGAGTCCAAACAAATCTGCACTTATGTCCTCCTTTGATGGTATCAAGCATGGGTGCACAAATATGACTAAACCCTCTGATAAACTTCCTGTAGAAGGTTGCTAACCCATGGAAACTTCTGACATCATTCATAGTCCTTGGGGTTGGCCAAGACAATATGGCACTTACCTTCTCCTTATCCATCTGTAACTTTCCTTGTGAAATGACAAAACCCAAATATGTGATCTCCTCTTGCATGAACAAACACTTGTCTAAATTTATCATCAGCTGCTCTTCATGTAACCTCTTAAGAACCAAATCTATATGCCTGAGATGTTCTTCTTTTGTGTTGCTGAAAATCAGAATGTCATCTAGATATACTATGACAAACTTACCAATGAACTCTTTCAAAACCTCATTCATCAACCTCATAAAAGTACTAGGTGCATTAGATAAACCAAAAGGCATAACCTTCCACTCATATAACCCTTCATTAGTTTTGAATGCTATTTTCCATTCATCTCCTAATCTAATCCTGATCTGATGATATCCACTCTTCAAATCTATTTTTGTAAAATACTTAGCACCTCCCAAACAGTCAAGTAAATCCTCTATCCTAGGGATTGGAAACCTATACCTGATTGTGATCTTGTTAATAGCTCTGGAATCTGTGCAAAGCCTCCAAGTACCTTCCTTCTTTGGTGCTAGTACAGCTGGTACTGCACATGGACTTAAACTCTTCCCAATCAGACCTGAATCCAATAATTCTTCAATCTGTCTGGCTACTTCTGCATTCTGTTCTGGAATTAGCTTATAAGCTACTTTGTTTGGAAGTGTTGACCCTGGAATTAAGTCTATGCAGTGACTAATATCCCTAACAGGTGGTAGGGATCTTGGCATTCCCTCTGAGATGATACCTTTGTACTTATCCAATAGCTCTTGGATAGCTGGGTCTATGAACCTTTGTTTTTGCTTTTCCTTGACTTCTTGCTTCTGTTCTTTATTCACACTCATACATGGGATTAGGGCATATGCAACTGCACCTTCTGCTGCTACTTCTTTCATGAACTGTTTACCTTCCATCAGCATTACCTTCACCTCTTTTCCTTTAGATTTCTCCTCTTTCTCCTTCAATGGTATTAACTCTGTCACCTTACCATCTTTAGTGATTTTATAGGTATTTCTAACACCATCATGCTGTGCCTTCAAATCATACTGCCATGGTGTACCAAATAAAAGATTGCAAGCATCCATCTTGGTAATGTCAAACAACAACTTATCCTTATATGCTCCAATCTGAAATTCTACCCAAGCCTGCTCTTCTACAGTTGTCTGCTGACCTTGGGTAAGCCATGAGACTTTATATGGGGATGGGTGAGGCAATCTTTTAAGCTTAAGCTTTGTCACCATTTCTTCAGACACAAAATTTTCAGTAGAACCAGAATCAATCAAAACTTTACATGCCTTACCTCCTGCTTTGCAAATAGTCCTGAAAAGAGACTTTCTTTGAGGGGCTTCTTTGTTAGGTACCTTCATGGTAGTCACTGTTCTTCTCATCATTAGAGACTCTCCACTTTCTGGGTATCCATAATTATTAAGAGCATTCACACTCTGAAAAGAAGTAGAGCCTATCATACTTTGATTATCAGGTTCTTGGACCAGATTTGTCCTCCTTTCTCCTGTTGAGCTTGTGGCCTTGTCTAGACATCTGCTGGCTATATGGCCTTCTTTGTTATAGTTATAACATCTGATGGATCCTCTACCCTGGGATCTTCCTCTGAAAGGTCTTCTACCTCTGAAGCTTCCTTGCTGACTATAATTTTCCCTCTGGTTCTGATTATTGTTTCCCTTACTATTGTCATGACTGGATTCTCCCTGATATCCTTGTCCATGTCCTCTGCCTCTAAAAGGACCTCTTCCACCTCTTTGTTGTCTTCCTCTTCCTCTATTGTTTTGTTCTTGTTTTCTCTTTAACTTCTCTTCCACTTTCAATGCCAACTGAAAGCTTTTCTGAACTGTATCTGGATTATACAGACTTAAATCTTCCTGAATATTAAACCTTAATCCATTAAGGTATCTGGCTACCTTCTCTTCTTCACTTTCCTTTACCTTTGTCTTCATACAAAGTTTCATGAATTCTTCTGTATATGAGCTGACATCTAGCTCCTTCTGCTTCAGGTTTTGCTTCCTCTTGTGTAATTGGATACTGTAATCCAATGGGACATAAGCTTCCTTTACTAATGCCATCATCTTCTTCCATGTAGCGACTCTCCGCTTTCCTTCCTGTACTCTATCATCTTGGACGAAATTCCACCATGTCAAGGCAGCTTCTTTCATTTTTGACTGGGCTATCTTCACCCTCTGTTGTTTTGGTATCTCCTCTGTTACAAAGAAATTGTTCAAGGAGTCTATCCACTCCATCACTGAATCAGGGTCCATCTTTCCTGTAAACACTGGCAAATCCAGTTTCACATCCATGGTTCTCCTCTCCATGGCCTTGAGGGCGTTCAACAACAGTCTCTGGTCTGCAGGAACGACCTCCTCGCTCCAATTAGGGATCTCTTCTTCTTCCCTATCTTCTTCTCTACCAGAACCTACTCTGCTCCTCAACTTCGCTAATTCATCTTTCAATTCCTAATTCTGAGCCTTCACGGCCTTGCTTTCTGCAATCTGTTTCTTTACCAGAACTGCCAACTCAGCGTTGGTCATCCTTGTCGGAACCTCCGATGTTCCTTCTTCATCTGACATCCTGCTATACCCTTATCTTTTCTAGAAGATCCTTCCTTTACTCTGATACCACTATGATGCAGAGGTAAAACGCAACGGGAGCCTACAAATGGGAAGGAGGAGTCATTAGCACAAACAACATGTTAAAAATCCTGTCGGCTTAGCATCATCATCATATTTCGAATGAGCACGAAATATCCTCCTGCTGACTACTATTCCCTTCCTTATCGCTTTTCACCTTTCGCCTTTCAACAACATCATGATATTTGGCAAGCGCAAACATCCTCCTGATGTCCACTATTCACTTAGCGCCAAACACTATCTTCATCATCATGATATTCAACATCACCTTCATTAGCAGGATATAAAATATCCGGTTGCCTTCAAATATCCTGATGACGACAACTTCAAGGACCCTTCCTTCGATGCTTACGTCACCCCGATATCCTGATGACGATTATCCTGATGACGATGACGTCACATGCAGTTCCTCAATATCCTGTTGCTCCGATATCCTGATGACGTATATCCTGATGATGATGACGTCACATGCAGTTCCTTCAATATCCGACTACTCGACCAACAGCATCATGATATGACTTATCCGGTCATATTGAAACATCCTAATGATGTTAACCCAACCTTATGCCGATGACTTATGCCGATGCCAAAACACTTAGCGACAGCAGGATAAACTTGCATAGGGTGATATTCGCAATATCCTGATGATGACCCTTCCGGTACTTAGCCAAAAAAATGAACTTTCACTTCCGCATACAATAGAGATATGCGGATGATGGGCACACTCGAAAGATGATCCTGATGACGATATATACACTGAGTATATATCTGACTTATATCATCCTGATGCACTTGAAACATACAAACTTCATCAGCTTCATAACCCGATCCGGATAGCGATACACTCACAGATGACGATGCGATTCGCTTTGACTAGAAAAGCACATGCAGACTCCTGTATATCCGTCAGCTGCATGCAAACTCACAGAACCACACAATTTCACAAAGGAAACATGACGATCGGGCCAGATCACCTTCAAATCAAAACTTAACAATTTATCTTCCTAAACCTAGCACATGAGGATGCTAGGCTGATTCACAGCATGCTACCAACTGATCTCTCAAACAATGAAATGCAGAAAACTAAAATGCAAACTAAACTATCATACACGACCATTCCACCGATTCACAGGATCAACTGGTGGAAGGGTTGAAAGAATCCATCCACTTGTAATCAGAACAGAAATCAAAACAATAACAACTGATAAACCAGATAATGCAATTGATGAGATCTTATTCAGATGAAACACAAATGTCCTGAACAATGTTTCACAATGTCTGGACTGATCTCTGGATCACCAGTACAACATAACACAACACAACTAACTTCAACATACAACATGCTAAACCCTAACAGATCGAAGGTATATATAGCAATATCCTGCGAGTACTACCAACTCGATTCCCAGCGGCTGGGAGCTTCCAAGCGGCTGGGAGAGAGGACAGCTCAGACTACCTGATCACGAACTCTAACTACCTGCACAGTCTCCTAGACTGATCTAATACATATGCATTGGTCCAATGGACCTTATTACATCATGAAGTCAAACATACTAAAAATAAACGAATGTCCTGTCATGCGGACAATGAACCTATATCCTGATCATGTAGGGGTGCTCCTGCACCAGTGACCATAGATGTGCATTGATAAATCAAAATCGTAGATTTTTTTTGTAACGGATTCCTCACCTTGTTCTATAAAAGGTGATGGAATGCCTTATTGTAAATATTCAAAAACTTAATTGAAATCTATCTGCTGAAACATTCAGAGCTCATTTCAAAGTTTTTTGTATACATTTATATTTTTGCATGCTTAATGAATGAGAAGACTGTGTTGATTATAATTCATTGTAAATCTTGAGTAATCAGTGTATGAATTCTAGACATATGTGGTGATTTGCTGCATCCCTTGGAGTGCATGTTTACTTACATGTGTTGTCTTCATACAAATTACTTTGAAGTTAGCATCAACTATATCTAGCTGTGGAATGTCCTGGTGAAAATATGGTTTGGTTTTCTTCTCTTCATGACAGTATCTAATATACATGTGGCTCAAAAGCTAAAGGTTCAACTTTAATTTGAAGCATTTCTTCCAATTTCTTTTAAATTTCAAAGCATTTCATCCTCATAATTGCAAACAATTGATGATCTTAAGAAAATAACACAAATATGTGGACATCTCATAGATAATTGCAAATATTTAGCATATTTGAATACAAAGCATGCATAATTAAGAATATCATGCAAAGATTGAAGTATTTCTGCATCATTTAATCAAATAACTGTATAATATGACTTCTCTGTAAAGAATTTCTATAGGAGTATCATGATGATGTTGAACTTTCACGTAAGGCCCCAAAATGGAAACAGCAACTCACATTAACCTCTGAGTAACATCAGACGATTAAGACCTAATCACCAGAGACTTGGGATTATGAATTCTCTAAATTCATCAAATCTTTCAAGATGAATAAAGGTTAATGTGTACTTTTATTCTATGCTTGTTTATGACTAACATCATGACCAACAGCTATGATCCATCCATGACTGGGATGACACCATTTAATTCTAATAAATTATTGATATCATTTTGCATATTTACATCCATCATCTTGTGAGGGTGTTAACATGATTATTATGTTGAATCATTATATTGGCATGTTGTATTTATGTTTATGAATGCCTAAGGTTGGATATACATCTTGAGTAGATAGATTAAATGTTTATTTTGTCACTTTCCTTGGGTTTTGGAGTAACTGTCATTGTATACCTTGTTCTTGGGCTTTATGTCCATTTTGGGGGTTCTTTTTTTATAATTAAGGAGCCCATAGGTGTTTGGTCCAAGTTGTTTTCACATAGCCGAAAATTTGAGGAAGTTATGCCTTATTAAGTGAGAAAATAAGACTTCTTGTTTTATGCCTTATCTCTTTTTTGTGGCCTGCAATTATAAATCAAGTTCCCAATCTAAATGCATGCAAACTAGTGTTGCTAGTTTGAACTATGAGTTGCAATCAAACTCTCAAGTCTAAACTACAGGTGGTCCAGAGTTTGGGATTTTGTCAACATTTTGCATGGTGCAAAATGTGTTTTGGGTGCAACATCTAAGTTGTCAAGGTGTTGAAGTTAGGAGTTGATCTGACACTTTACATGTTGTAAACGTAAGTCAAACCCCAAATCTTGAATTAGTGAAGGTGTTTTGTTCCAAAAATTTTCCAAACCTTTGCATAACTTGTGAGTTTCTTTATGGACCTAAAGTCCAAAGTGCATGTTGCAATTGGACCCTAAAGTCCAAAGTCGATCTAAGCCTAGGAAAAAGAGTTTCTTCACACTTTGCAAGAGTTTAAACTATAATTATCTCCAAAATCTAAAGTTGCTCTAGGGTAGGAGTATAGAGTTGGTTTGACAATTTTCATTATGTGATATACAAAATGCACTTTGAAGCTTGAGAAGGTGTAGATTGCAATTAATACCCAAGAGCCAAAACCTGAGTGAGTGTAGGTTGTGAATTGAAACCTGATGTTGAATTCCAAGGTGTTAGTATAAGGTGCTAGTTGCAACTCAAGAAAGAAAGTTGAGTGGAAAGTCTTTCCTACAAAGTTGAGTTGCAAGGTCGAAGGGGAAGTTTGAACTTTTGCAAGTTCTTCCCTAAAGTCCAAACCTTTGGAAATTTTGACTTTGTGCTTCCTATATCTTTGAGCTATTAGAGGGATGCTCTAGTAGAGGTGTTGTAAGGGTTTTTTAGTGACCTTGGAAATCTTGACTCTTCTCCATGTCTATATTTCTATGTCAACCATGGTGCTTTTAAGTTTTCCATTGTGCCACCTTGCATATGTAGGTGAGTAGTGTGGCTTTCTTCATGCCACTTTTCTATTGCAAAAAACTTGTTCGTATGATTTTTGTCCATTAATGTTTTGAGAAAAAGCTTGGAGAATTATAGATTACATCAGCTTTGTATAAGATCTTCATACCTTTTTTATTCTCAACCATGGTTTCCTAATTTATAATCCTATTATCATAATCTCTTTTGTAATTAAGAAACCTATAGATTTAATCATGTGAGGCCGATTATTTTTCCTTCCTTATTTTGATCGTTATACTTTTCAGTTGATGACAATATCAAACTTTTAGAGACTATGGTTTCTTTATGTAGACTTGATTCTTATCTCTTGATTATGATAAGACATTGATTAGACATATGTGATTTGATTTCATCAGGTTTGGTGCTATTTTGTGATTCGACATATGAGATATATATGTGATGATGTTTTATGATGAGATTATAGTTATTTATGTGATGTGGACTATTTGACATGAGATTGAAAAATGCAGTTTAATTTGGAATTATGTATTGATGATTATTGTTGTATGCGATTACATGAATTTAATTCTAGTTGCTTCGGCTATGACTTTTTATGATATGATTGACACTTGATCGAGATGTGCAGGTTTTACATTCCCTAGCCACGAGAAATTGGAGGTAGAATTCACACTATGTTATCCCTTGTAAACTGATCCATTCCCAAGAGGGATAAGGATCACGTTTGAATTTGAATGTTGATTTAAGTACTGGATTTAATTTTATTATTTTGGCCTTAATACCCTTTGTTTAATTTAATTAATAATAAGTGTTGTATAAATTTTATTTGACTTACACCACTTGGTATTTATTTTATTTTGTTGAGGCCATTTAAAAGTTGATTTTTAATCCCCTTTGTGAACCCTGGTGTCCCTAAAGTTACCCTAGGTGGTTACCCTTGGGTCTAGGGTCAACTTGGACCATCTAACCCTAGAATTGACTCACTTTTGGTCACTCTAAACTATGGTTTAGTAAAAGTGACGAAATTTGAAATAAGGGAAGGTGGGAGATGAGTCATGCCTTGGGAAAGACTCATCTCCCTTCCCAAAGTTTGGGAACCCTTTCGTAAGGAGGACTTGGGAGGTCTCCAAGACTCCCAAGTGTGTGGGAGCTTCCTCCAAGACTCACACACACGTGTGAGAGCATCTTGGAGGGAGATGGCTCTTTGAGAGAATAAGAGGATGCCATATGGCATCCTTTATCCTCTTGAAGGTGTGAGTGGGAATGCCACCTCACCACTTGTCCTCTCACACATGTGTGAGAGCACAAGTGGATAAGGTGAGGATTGAGATGGAATGAGAGGATGACACTTGTCATCCTCACACTTCCTCTCCCTTGCAAGTGGCATTGGAGGAGGAAGGAGAAGGTGACAAGTGTCACCTTCTCATTCCTCAAGGCCAAATTGATGGCCTATATTATCTCCTCTTGTTGAGGAGTGTGGGGTTCTTGCAATTTTAAGTTTCTTTCTATTTTGGAGGAGTTGGGAGGAAAGTTGGAGGAATTCTTGGAGTGGGAAGATTTGGGAAGGCTTGAAGCTCTTTACCAAATGTGCTTCCATTATAGGGCTTTGAAGGTAAGCCTCTTAAACTATGTTTTCTCACCCTTGCATATTTATTGTGTTGTGATGTGTTTTTGGTTGTTTGTTGTTTGCTTTGTTTTTGTTGGGATGGGAGTATGGTGAGAGCACCTCCAATGGAGGTAATGATCAACTTGTTTGGGTAGGGGAAAGGAACATCCTTGAGGTCACACCCACATTTTGTATTCATGCCTTGAGGGCTTTTATTTGTTGAGGAGATTATTGAATGGCAAGAGTGCCATGGAGATTAATTGTGATTTTTTTTTGTGGAGAGTGGTGTTTTGGAGATTTTGGCTTGAGGCCATGAGCTTGATATTTTATCATTTGGGAGCCCTTTGAAGTTGAGGGGTCCATTCCCTACCCTCATCAAACTCATTTTCGTGAGTTGAGTTTTGTGGTAACCTATGGGCTGCTTTTTGTGTTGTTGTGTTTGATTTTTGTTGTGGAATGTGCACCTTTGTGAATCCCTACCTCCCTAGCTCGTGGGTGACCCTCTTGTGGGTCTACGGTAGGGAGGAGAGCTTTTCAAAGTGGCTAGTTTGTCCTTCTTCTTGTTGTGTTTATTGCAGGTTTTGAGTGGAGAAATGGAGTTGAGAGGAGTGCATTTTGGGGATCATATAGTTTCTTTGTGTTGGTTGTTGGATCCATGGCCAATATGGCCTTATTGTATTTATTTTGACCAGTTTTTAGATTCACGAAGTTGGCTGTCAAAAGTTGTGTAATGCAAACAATGTCTTCAATTTATTTAAATGTTGTTTATCTTCCTATTTTGTGAGTTAAGCTTTGGGAAATGTATGAGAAATGTTATTTATATTTCTGTCATTAAGTTTTCAAAAAGAATATATGCAAGAGTTGTAATGTTGCTGCCTAGATTTTTTTTGTAGATGGAAGAAAGAGAAAACTTGAGTTTTGTTATCTGTTCGTGTTTGAAAGTTTCCATTGCAATAGTTGTTGTTGGAAGAAAACAAAATTTAAATTAAAATGTATTTTCTACCTTATTGCTTTAAAAAAAAAGGAAAGGGGTATTTCTAGTTATTTGAACTGTTTCAAAGAAATACATATTTCTGTTGTTGTATGTGTTAAAAAAAAAGAAGATCATTGCTCAGACATCTATTTGATTGATTTCAAAAAGAAATAATGTTAATATTCTATTAAACCATTGTTTTATGCAGATTGTGTAAAGTGCATACATATAAATTTAATTGTTATTTTGTTGTTTGTAACTTAAGTTAAATGTTTTTTTTTTGATACTGAATATAACAAAAAAAAAAACATGTATTTAAGTCTGGTTATGCATGGTGTGTATTTACATATACTTAAATATATATAAATATATATGTATATATATTCAGTCTATCATATAAACAATATATATATATATATATATTGTTTATATGATAGACTGAATATATATAAAAACAAAAGTGGGGTAAATATTACTGTGAAATTAGTTTGGACTAGAATACCATTTGGGGTATATATATATATATGTATGTATGTATGTATGTATGTATGTATGTATGTATATGTATATACGTATACGTATAGACGTATATATATATACGTGTATATATATATATACATACATACGTAGACATATATATATGTGTATATATATATATATACGTATATATAAACACATATATATATATATATATATATATATATATATATATATATATCAAAGTTATTTTATTGCAAAAAAAAATAGAGTTGAAACCTTGTAGTGGGCGGACTGTATTCTGCCCACAGTTTTTTTTAGGTTCTAACAAAAAAAATGGAGTCTGTGGGCGGTGGCACCGCCCACAGTGGATAGGTTTTGGGAGGGTGTGGGGAGGAGGCAAAGCCTCCTCCGCACACCCCTTACCCCTGAAGCCTCCGCAACGCACTCACCCCCGTTTCCCCAGCACTTCGCAGCTTCTGTTGTTCACTGCGCCCCCCCCCCCGTAAACCTCTCCTTACAGTGTTGTCCCTTACGGCTCCCCACACCATTTCCTTTAACTCCCAACACCTTCCCTGCAGCAGCATCGGTTACCTCGCCCTCCACTCTGTAACCCTCACGGCCCTCTTCCCTCCTGTCTGCGTGGCCATGTGCCCTCGGTTCCGTTCCTCTCTCAACGCCCTCCCTTCCGACACATACCTCCCGCAACCTCTCCCTTAGTCTTCCTCCACCAGTGACGGCGGTGTTGGTTGCTCCTTGGGCAGGTCTGCAACATAAGTTTCATCCACCTCACTTTCATTAGCATGTGTTTATTTACATATCTCACCATTTCAAAAAAAAAGAACTTAGAATTATAAACAACAAATGGCAAATTCAATCATGGCTTCCCAAGCTCTCACAAACCCTAACCGGCTCACATAAGGAAGAAAACATAACAAAAAAAGAAAAGAGAGAGAGGGGAATAAGAGATTAGGGAAAAGCTAGGATGAGTTAGAGAGAGTTAGGTCAACATGATAATAGAAAACAATTTTATTAAAATTAAATAGGGCTTTCTTATTTTTAATGAGAGGATAATGTATTTGTTATCCTTTTGCCTTTTGCTCATTTTAAACTTGGAGTTCATTATATTTTTTGTTTGAAATTATAAATGAAGGTTTACATTTTTATTTTAGGACCTTGTGCATTTATTTAAATTCTTATTTGGGAGGGTTAATTTTTATTCAATTTGGGAAGGATCTCTTATTTTCCCTTGACTTAAATTTATCTTAGCTGGGACATTTCTTTTCCCCTAGCAGGATTTTAGTGTTTTTAATTAATGATCTATTTTTTTATCATTATTTTATAGGGAGAGTTATTTAAACTCTCCTCCCTCATCTATTAAATTTTTGAGTAAGTTATTAAACATAATGCCAAAATTATATTTAATAATGAACTCAGTTTTCTCTTTTGTATTTATCTGACGCTTTGTCATTTGATTTAATTTTATTATTTTACCTTTTTATCATTTGAATCCATTCTTAAGTTTTAAAATTCATTTATTTATTCTTAAATTTTATTTAAGATCTTATTGATGTTTTATTTAAAATTTATTTTTGTGTTTATCGAAAACGCGTTATGCTACAAGAATTTTGCTAGATTCCTAGGGTTTATTTTATGCAGTGTTTATTTAGTTTTAATACATCATTCCACTTCAATCATGCGCCATCATGCCATATTATTTAATCACTTTTTGATCTGAGTTAAATTAGGGTTTGATATTGGTGGAACCTTCTTCACCTAGGAAACTTAGGGTTCAGATTAAATTCAGTCTAACCCTAGAAGCGACACACTATGTGACGCATACCCCCTAGACGACCTTCACCTTAGCGGTTATGTTGACATGTTTACACCTTAGGCGTATTGCCACCAAGCACGCAGACACGTGCGAGGGGGTTCCTAGGGATAGATAGAAAAGTTTTTCGTAATTCGTGTCATGACCAAATGGCAAATGTGGACATGACACATGTGTTGTGTGTCATGACTGCATGGAAAATGCGGGCATGACAAATCATCCATATCAAATACCTCATAATTATAGATATTGTCTAGTATGATAGTTATAACAAGTACTTCAATGCCATATGTGCACAAAGGGAACACCTAACCCACATCAAAGTGTGAGGCCAAAATAGTAAGAGTGTGAGTAGCAACATTTTCTAATTTGTCAATATAACTTATACTTATTACATCAAACATCTCAATAGTGTCCCAAATAACATTTCTATTATGGGAATTTTCCCCCATTCATATGGTTATTCATAAGAAGTCTCTTGTAAATCATTAGAAAAGGAAAAGGAATTAAATGTAAATAAAGGAGATGGAAAAGAAAATAGGCTTTAAGTTAAAAGGCGTGAAAAGGTGAAATAAGCCTTTAAACATAATAAATTCCTTTACCATTTGGGAAAACATGTGAAACCCTTTGTAAAGGGTGTGTATAAATTTAATTAAATATTTATTAAAGGGTGTGATAATTGATTTCCACCCTTTGGGTTGATATATAAAACCATGGAATGAATGCAAAAGCACAAATGTGTGTTTCTATGGATTTCACTCAAGGAAGAAGAAGTTTTGGTGGGCTATGGATATAGGAGAGGGACAAATAGAGTGTGTCCAACTTAGGGTATAAAGTACACCTAGGATTATCCTAGCTAAGGCTTGTGGTGTGTAGACATGGTGCATAGGCACATGCTACATCTTTACATAGGTTCCATCTAGAGTGCACCATAGCTATGAGGGCCAAGACCACCCAAATCTTCCTAGGGTAAGAGTGACCATTCTAATATATTTGATTCAGATAAGCATTGACCTTATTAATATTAAAATATATTTAGAATTATATATGAATTGGAGTTAATATGATTAAATTATCTAAAAGATGTTATTTGTTCCATTATGTTATTATTCATATTTTTGGATGTAAATATATATTAATGATGTTGAATTCAATGTTCTCAACTCTTAAATTGGCTATTTTTCATAAATAGGTATTTTGTGAATTTCTTTTAAATTTTAACTATGCACTATTGTCTTTAAAACTCAAATATTAACATTAGAAAATTTTGATATACTAAAAATTTATAATTTTATACTTTGGATAAAAATAGCATTACATTTTGGTATCAAATCCAAGTTAAGGTATTTCCTTAGATGACATATTACAATGTCAAAAACTTTGGAGAAGGGATTTATTTTGCTCCAATGACAAATTGTCATCAAACTTAGGTTGCATGAAAATACCCTACTTTAAGGTACCTAAAATTGCTATGAAGTCCATGATGACATGAAAGCTTCAAGTCCTATCATCTGAATTTTGACACATTGACTTGTAGCCTTTGTTAGAAGTATTCCTAAAAATTTCTCCCCAGATTCATTCTTAAAGGTTTTTGTGCTAAACACAGTTCTAGGTTTTATCTCTAAATTATGTCCAAAACCCTCATTGTCTCAAGGTCTTTTACCTTTGCTAGGTTTACATTTCTATTTTTATGTTGACTTGTCAAGCTAGTCAGATTCACTTAAGTCATTCCTTGAAGTCCTTGTGATCATTTGTTTACTAGCCCCCTCAAATAGGTTACTGATTGTCACCCATCGTGCCATGTTTTAAATACCTCGAATCTTATATGTTAAACATTTTGGTGGGTCTGAGTTAGCCTACACATGTTCACACATTATTTCATCATGTAGGTTCAGTGTCTAGTGCATAATCTTTGGTTTGGTCTTTTAAAAGTTTTCAAGTTTTCACAATTGCAACACGTGTAAAGGTGGTTGCCATGTAGTTCAGTGTTTCATTAGTGAGTGGTCTCTACTAGGTGGAACCTTCTCATTGCAACAGTAAATTTCTTCATAGTGCAAACCTAAAAGATGGTCCCACCTCTCTGTTTGCAATGTGCGATATCCATCCACAAGGGTTTCTTCTGTGTACTTGGAGTACATGTGGCTGAGTTTCATTGCATCACATCGATTTTAATGCATTGTAGTCTTCAAATTTTTCTTTTATGTTATAGATGCAATGTGTAATGGATGTTTAAATAAGAAAGTGTGGCCCGCGAGCTTGGATCTTGGTGTCAAAATCTGATTGGGCCATGTATGAATTGTCAAACTAGGGGGTTGACGTGTTGCTACCAGAGATATCTTGCACACCATTGATCTAGTATAATTATCACCATGAGTCAAAGGTCCACCTAGTCTAGTAGGGAAAAAAGAGGCTTAAACTAGGATGTCCTTGATTTATTGCTTGGATTTTTGAAAAGGGGCAAGTAGGCCCAAGGTATTGGCATCCCCACCTAAAGGATGATGAATATAATGGAATATATTAGAGATCCCACTATCCCTATCACTGGCTAGGGATTGGTCAAACATTTCCATAAATGTGCTTTGCAGTGTGAGCCTATTTGAATATATGGCATTTTGATGTAGGTAAATTGGCTATCCGAGATGTGTTTATAAGAACTGACCTAATATATTCTATTAGCAGAGAGTATGACTCAAATGGTAGACAACTAAAGGATGATGGATATAATGGAAGATATCTGAAATCCCACTATCCCTATCACTAGCTAGGAATTGGTCAAACACTACTATAAATGTGCTTTGCAGTGTGAGCCTATTTCAAGATATGGCATTTTGATGTAGGTAAATTGGTTGTCCCAAATGTGTTTATAGGCACCGACATGATATATGCTATCAACAAAGAGTATGAATCAAATGCTAGAAATCTAAAGGATGATAGATATAATGGAAGATATCAGAGATCCCACTATCTCTATCACTACCTAGGAATTGGTCGAACATTGCCATAAATGTGCTTTGTAGTGTGAGCCTATTTCAATATATGACATTTCGATGTAGGTAAATTGGCTATCAAATAAATGACCTGCTATATGTTATCGACAAAGACTATGACTCAAATACTAGATATCTAAAGGATGACAGATGTATTGGAAGATATCAGAGATCCCACTATCCCTATCACTGGCTGGGAATTGGTCAAACATTGCCATAAACGTGCTTTGCAATGTGAGCCTATTTCAATATATGGCATTTCAATGTAGGTAAATTAGATGTCCCAAATTTATTTATAAGTACCAACCTAATAAATGCTATTAGCAAAGAGTATGACTCAAAGCTAGACACCTAAACGATGACAGATATAATGGAAGATATCAGAGATCCCACTATCCCTATCACTAGTTGGGAATTGGTCGAACATTGTCATAAATGTGCTTTGTAGTGTGAGCCTATTTCAATATATGGAATTTTGATGTAGGTAAATTGGATATCCCAAATGTGTTTATAAGCACCAACATGATATATGCAATCAACAGAGAGTATGACTCAAATGCTAGACAACTAAAAATGCTTAGGGGTAAAGTGTTGCTTACATTGAATCAAAATTTGGTAGGAGAGGTTTTTGATCTAAACCTTAGGGTAGATGTCAAAATTGATCTTGGTGAGTTATGCCATGAGTATAGAGCATATAGAAGTATCTACAGGGTGAAGTAGCTACCACAGTATAGAATTGGTGAAAAGTATGAAGATAAGAGGATCCACTCAAGTGAAAGTCAACCATTTGATGTTGACACATTTATAGATCACTTTAAGTTCACTTATATGGAACTATTTAAAGCATTAGGAATGGATCATAAGTTGTAGATACATGTGGATATGATGATGTTATCTATCAATATTCAACATCAGCATGTAAACAAGCTGTTTGATTTTGCTTCTTTCATAGAAAAAGAAATTCATGAACAACTAGTATCCTTTAAGACTGGGAATAGAACCCAATATTTTATATGGTATTCTATATTGTGCCATATCTTGTTATACAAAGGAAATGACATTTGGCACCCTGATTTGGGAGTGGAACTTATAAGGCCAGATGGTTCACTTATGCCAATTCAATTTAGGACACAAATATCAGACTCTCATTGTCATGAATGCAACTATTGTGATTTTGAGCAACACTTTGTGCAATAGGTGTTGTCCTTATTGGGATAACATAGGAATAGGTTATAGAAGTTTCTAAGGAGGGTCTAGATCTTCTAAATACTAAATTGATGGATTATGGAATGACATCTAGTGAGGTGAGAAAGTATGACCCTGAGTATTTTATTGATTAAACTAGGAAATTAGTGGGGAGATCGGGATATGATCACCATTTTGATATTGCAGAATATTTGATCAAAAATCACTCGAATCGAGATGAGATTATCTTGAGGAGACAACGTTGGGCACAAATTAGTTCTTGTGAGGATAGGGAGGTGGAACCTACTTACAAAGGATCATTTAATACCATAAGAGACCCCATCATCAGGATGGAAGAAATGTTGAAACATGTTGATATCTTAGGGGTCATGCCTCCTAGTATTGCTAGAACTATGGTGCCAAGGGGTAAGGTATGAGAGGTTAGGCCTACATTTTCTCATGCTCTAGTTGCAAGTACTATGCTAATGACAAAGGGGAAAGACCCTAATGAAAGTGAGTAGTAGGGTAAGGCTCAACCCTTAATAGATAATGATTTAACAGAATGTACTGGGGAGAACAAAGTTGAGTATCAAGAGATACTGAAGAGTATTTATTCCCCCCAGAGGCTTGTTGAGGATGTTGTCCCTTTTGAGAGGTCACTACTAAACTTATCAAAAGGTGACAAAGTTGTCTAAGATGTTAGGGCTTTGTCTTGTAAATAGTTTTTCTATGATGATGCATTCATTAAAACTAAAGAGTTCAAAATGTTGTTCAAAGACAAGGTGAATACTATTTTGTAGTTGAAAAGGGATGTGGAACAAGTACAAGGAGATAGTGAAAGAGAAGCCATCCAAAGTATTTAGAAGAAGATAGAGTTTGATTTGTCAAACATGACACCTGAGGAGGGAAGGAGAATTGTTAGAGAAAGTGGCTACCTATTGTTACCAAGATAGGATATAGCTTTTGTTATAGCCCTAGACACCATTTGAAAGCAAAATCTTGATGAAGATGTTTTGCAAGATGAAGAACAGGTAGGGAAGCTTTATTTTGGGTCTGGTCTTGACACCAAACATGAAACTCTATCCATTTGGGTCTTGTCCTTAGAACATAACAAGCCTCAAGTTATTTAGGGTGTCAGTGCACTAAAGGGAAACTTAATTGTTAAGAGGCTAATTAATACAATGGTTCCACATGCTTCTTCCTTAGCAGTTAGTACTACCCTATTTAATGAAGTTCTAGCCAAGAAATTACAAGAAAACTATGATGAGTTGCAAGTTGGGTGTACTAGGTTGATGTAAGAATGTAATAGGTTGAGATCAATGGTTGATCAACCTATGATCACCATGAAAGAGCATGTGTCACCCCTTGTCTCTTCAAACACAACATCCGAACAAAATAGAGACACCTTTATTTTTAGGATTGAAGAAGAGTAAGGAAGCAAAGGCTAAATAGGTGGAGGACATTTTTGAATTAATGAAAGCCTTTTTGACCATATGATGTCTCAAATCTTGGGGAAGGCTAATGATGCATGGTTATTGTAATGTAGGAAAAGAGGGTTCACAGGATTGATGGATAGTTTTGCTAGATCCTCCTTTCACCACTTACATTAAAGGACATTTAACCAAGTTGAATCACAACTTCTGCAAGAAGGCTCAACTACAGGTTGGTTATCACTTGGAATGATAGGGAAATTTGGAATTGATTGATTAATGTATTGATTTTAGTCCGATTTAACTTAAAACCCTAATTATGCAAAATTGTAAACAAACGTATGAAACTTGATAAATCCTTCTATATAGAGACTAAATATGAATTAGATACATACTAGATTTTGAGTTCTAGAATACAGAAAAGTCAGGGGCTAAAGAGCGGGTGCCCAAGCCCAAGCTACTACTTTTTCTGAGAGCTTTGGGATCTTTTCTAACATTGGCTGCAACCACTTCAAAGATTCTCTATGACACAAAAATGACAGGCAAAAGAGTGGGTACCCAAGCCCTTTCTAAGCTATTTCCTACTTTTTTCTTCATATCCTGATTCCTTATGCTCTACAATAGTCCTTTGCAACTCCACTCTTCAAGATCTAACACCTATCACCTGTAATCACAAGAAGAGGGGTTGGGGGTTGTGGTGTTTAGGAGCTTGCCTTGGTCTAGCCCTAGTATGGCATTCAAGCCTTCCAACACCATTTTTAGATAGAGAGTGCATGTCCTTGCAGGATAGAGGAAAAAAAACAAATTGATAAATGATTGATTGAAGCACAAATAGATATCACCTCGGAGGTGTAGCTCTCAAGTAGATGAAGATCTTTCACAACATGAGAAGATGAAGCCAAATCTGCAATAACAAACACAACAAAAATGATGATTCAAATATATGACTCATCTATTTCATTCTATTTCCTATTCTGAAAGACTTTAACAAGACACTATCGCATATATATTTACATATTATTATAATTATGTTTATCTGTTGGATGGATTATGCATATGTTTGGTTTTCATTTCCTTCGATGAAATCTCCTAACTTATTTACTTGAATTTAATTTTCAAAATGCATATCTTATGAATTTTGGTACAAGTGGTTTGTGTTTGCATGAGGATTACGCTAGTAAGACTTCCAGTGGTCTCTGGATCCCTTTGGAGCCCCCTCTTTTTGTGAAGAACCCGAACTCCAGATGGGTCCAAATGTCGTTACCCTTCAATAGAGTCATCCTCCCCTTGATTTGATGACTATTACCAGCCAATCCTAGGGCTACCAAAAGGCCCAATAATGTAAACATGACCCACACCTCAATTAAGATAGTTGTTATGATCTAAAACTCCACATCACTCCATTTCAGTGACTAAACTGAAGTAGTTGCTAATTAGCGTTAGTCCTAACTAAAGTCGCTACCACAAAATACCATGCCATTTCAGGAAATCACTCAAGTTCACCAACAACCAAGCAGATGCAAATCTTTGATCTTCAGTAAACCATAGAGGAATCATCAATGTAATAAATTAGCAACTAGTTTCAAATCCAGTTCGCTGTAGTTAGAACCGCTGTTAAGTTATTTCCTTCCAATAAAGCTCAAATGTATAAATAGGAGCAGATCATCTCTCTAGGGTAGTTCTAGTTTTTCTTAGATAGTTGTTTGCCAGATTGTGTTTCTAGCAGTAGGAAAACTCCTTGTTTTCAGACATGTACTTTCATCCATTCTTTGGACTATGATTGAATGCAAATGAAGGGGGAATTCTTCTAAAAGATTTAGTTGAGCAAAGAGGATCCTCTCTAGTTGGGAAAGTAGGGCCTGCTTCCCCATTTTGGAGGAGATCTCTTAGTATTATCATGTTTTTTCAGTTCTATTGTATTTTATATTTAGTTAAGCTTTGTACTTGTGTTCATCTGATGTGAGTTTTTCTTCTGTGCGATTGTTAGTTAAAATTGTTCCCTACAGGATCATTCTGTAAGTTCTAAAATAGAATTGTTATTCATCAGCACTGTCATATTCAGACTGTTTCATTATTGTAGCTTAACAAGTGAAGGCAGTTTATTCTTTCCTTTTCTAGCATGTGTGTTTATTTTCCAGCAAGTTAGATTAGTTTCTTTTTCAACAAGTGTGTTTATTTTCCAACAAGCTAGAATAGTTTCTTTTCTAGCAAGTGTGTTTATTTTCCAGTAAGCTAAACTAGTTCCTTTCATTGCCCGTGTGTTTATTTCTGAAGCAAATAGATAGATTTTGATTTCTGTATGACCTTTCATTTTTGTAAGATCAATAAACCAAGTTGCATTCATGAACCATTCAACCAAATCCCCACATACCAAAGAGTCTTATCACAGATCACTCCAGCCACCTCCAGATTGATAAAATTAAATGATGATGCATTAACAATGACTACTTCGACTCTCATCAACACAAGTCTACTCTGCAACACAATGAATGCCTTGAATGCTCTAAAATCATAAGTTCACCAAAATCTCATAATCATCTTCTAGTCTACAAATTAAGTCCTAAACATGTTTATATATGCATTCTCGCTTTAATTTCATAATTTAAACTTAAGATGTCAGCAACGGACACCTTTTAACGATCTCCAACCGACATTCAAATTTGGGACCCCACCAAAATTGGACAGGGCAAGGGCATGGGTGCCCTTGTCCTGGGACCTATTTTGGGTCAAGGTTAAGCTTTGCAATGTCCCCTATATCCCATTTGTCATGGGTTTTAGGGCATTTTGTCTTAGGATTCATTTCTAACATGCATGATGAAAATTAAGGGACCCAAGAGCTAAACTTAGGAGGTAAAAGCTCTAGGGGGATATTTTATGACATAACATTTAGCCCCCACTTTAGTTTATGTATGATCTTATGACCCATACATGCATTAAAGTACGGTCAAAAGCACAGAAAATAGGCTAGGCACTTGAAGCTAATCCATACACAAAGATTGAGGAACTATCTCTAGCCCCCAATCTCGGGTAAACATTAGAGAAAACACATCACAGACATGCCAAACACAATGAAGACAGTAATAGGCATGCAAAACATGGAGAAGACAGAAACATGCATGCAAGACATGAAGAAGATAGTATTGAAGACACGCAAAACATGATGAAGACAATTGATATAACCTTTTCATTTTCATGTATATAAATGCATGGAAATAAAAATTGCAACACACAACCCCAAGAATGTAGTGGAGACTCATTGCCACACCCTTTACACCACACCAAGGGGAGAAAACATGCCATACAAGACCCAAGTGTAGGGGAGACTCATCGACACACCCTTTACACTACGCAAGGGGGAAAACATGCCATACAAAACCCAAGCATAGGGGAGACTCGTCGCCACACCCTTTACACTACGCGAGGGGGAAAACACATAGAAGACACACAGAATCACGAGTGACGTATAGCATGCCAGAGACATACTATAAATTTTAAATATGGCAAACAATGCAATGAAAGGAGCTTATTTCTAAGTTCCCACCATCTCAAACACCTATACACACACTTGACGGTTGGGCTTATGCCACAATAACCACCAAAGACACGCTTAAGGGAGGATAGTCTTAGATCCAAGCCCACCTCCGTAAAGGACTTTTGAACTAAAAGGATGTATACTAGCTCAAGAGATACACCATCCCACCTTCGCAAAGGTCTTTTGAATAAAAGGATATGCACTAGCTCAAGAAATACATTATCCTGCCTCTGTAGAGGGCTTTCTTTGATTGTAATATAGAATAAAGATGTGCACTCACGCTGGAGATACAACATCCCACATCCGCATATGTCTTACAAACACACTTTGTTAGTATCAAAATCATTAGAAAACTTACCTTATATATGCCCCCACCTTAAGGTTGTTGATGTCATGTATTGATATCAAGAATGTTAAGGTAGAGAGAAAACACACAAGGAAACAAGAGCTCCCGCAAAGCCCATGCCCCCAAGGTGACATGTGCTTATGATCGCCAGATGTTCCCACAAACACATGTTAGTCTAAGAAAAACATGAATGCTATGCAAGAAAAAAAAAGAAGCCAAGGATACACAAATGGGTTTGAAGCTAAGTATAGCTATTGGGCTTATATTGCAGGCATCTCAAAACCAAGTGTAACAACAAGGCAAGATACAAAACAATCAAAGTGAACAGAGTAGATGTATTGTTATGATTTGTTAGCAAAGATGAGACAACATCAAATATCACATGGATTGATTCTACTAGCCAAGCATCGGATATCTAAATTAACCCCATATTCATATATGGACTAGGTCCATTTTTGTTTGCTTGTTGAAGGGACACGCAGTCCATATCAGTCAGTTGTTTATTTTTTGTCATCCGCCGACTAGATAGAATCACTAGAAGAAGGTAAACAATAAAATGAGAGAGGTGAACAAGTACCTTAGGAACAATCACATAGGAGGATGCCCCCAGGTCATCAACCGCAATGCTATGACCATTAGACACAATGTACACAACAATAAAAATAGAGGAGAAGCAAGATAGAAGAATGGTCACAATAGAGGTGGTATCTCGATATCCTTCACCTTACAAGAGTATCAAGGGTCATCCAAGGAGACCTAAACAAAACATAAGACATCACAGGGGAACACAACACAAGATGGGAGGCCACATAAATGAGAAAATAATGCTACGACATAGGTGACCACCAGGGTTAGAAATGCTTACATGTTGCTAAGAAGTTCTTGAACTTGTGAGCATCTTGGAGAAGTACTCCATCAAATTTTGTAAAAAGTGTGAATAGTTCACATTTGTCTGATTTGTATTTCCAGGATGACTAATCAGTGCTTGTTTGTCAAATCATTGTATATTTGAAATCTTTTTTTGCTTGTGAGGAGGGGAATCATTACTATTTCCCACTGATGATAATCATCTTGTTCTTTTCCTATCCTTCGATCTTTTTTTAATCTTTTGGCAGCAGAATGGGGTATTATCCACCTATCATCCTTTCCT
Organism: Cunninghamia lanceolata; assembly: GCA_027924645.1. Taxonomy (NCBI): domain Eukaryota; kingdom Viridiplantae; phylum Streptophyta; class Pinopsida; order Cupressales; family Cupressaceae; genus Cunninghamia; species Cunninghamia lanceolata. Next base: position 3,551,059 of record BSBN01001020.1, on the reverse strand, counting down.
TGTATCATAATATCTTGTCATGGTTGTTCAATTTGTATATCTTGTGCATCTTGGTTAACTCTCGATCCTTGAATGGATAACGATGGAGGAACCTTAACATAAATACCTTTTTCTCATGGATGAGGTGAGTTTTCAATTTGCTCCTTATCCACTTCTATCATACCAACTATTTCATCATAATCAAGATAATCATCTTCTTTCTCTATTGTGTTTTTCTCTACCATATTGTTCTTGTTATGCCTAGGAAATGGATTTGTAAAGATTTGTAAATTCTGATTTAGGGGAGCAACTGACTTATTTCCATTCTCATAATTCACTCCACTTACCTGTATAACATTCGAGTCGATGGGGTCTTGAATTTCATGTTTAAGATGCATATATCATTCAATATCATGCCCTTATTACCGATGCTAATGACAAAAATCATTAGCATTGAAGTGAGGTCCTTGCATTCTACTACTATCCAATGGTTTAATCAGAGGGAGCTTCAAGAGATAATTACTCATTGCTTGATTCATGATAGAATGTAAAGAGTCAAATATTGGAGTCAATTGTCTTTGTTGTTGCCTATACTAAAATGGTGCTCTCTTTCGATTAGTGATAGCGGACACTTGTGAAAAGTTGTTTAAATTCTATCCATTAACCTTGATGAAACTATTATTATTCCTCTTAAAGTTGTTTTGTGAAGGTCCATCTATGGATTGACCAAATTGAGCTGATGACTTTTGGTTTTCATAATGACTAGATGAAATTTGATAATCACGAAGGACTATGCATAAATGTTGAAAAGAGTTACACTTCATCAAGAGGATCTTATCACGGATGTTAGGTTGTAGATTTGTAGTAAATACTTCTGAACATCCTCATCATTCATCTGGTATTGAATTTGTGCATAAATAGCTTGATACCAACTGATAAACTAAGTTAAATTCTCTTTTGGACCTTGTTTGTAGTGAACTAAATCAATCAATGAGATTTGAGGTCCAATGTTTGCTTGAAAGTGTTGTAAAAATTGATCAACTAGCTGAGAGAAAGAGTGTATTGAATTTAGAGGTAAAGAGAAAAACCATTCCAAAGCAGTATCTTTGAGAGATCGTGGGAAGAGTTTCGCTAACAAGTCCTCTTTAAAGAAGAAATCCCTACACATTGCCATGAATACTACCACATGAGTATTGGGATCACCTTTTCCACCATATTTTTCAAAGCAAGGAGTTTCAAACTTGTCAGGCATAGGAGTTCTTAAGATTGCAAAAGATAGAGGATTTCAAGCATGATATGTTGCTAAATTAGGTTGAGAGGAATTTGTCAAGTTTGTCACCTTTTGTTGTAAAGATGTCATACTTTGCAAAAGTTGGTTTAGGAGGGCATCATTAGGAGATGCGATTTGAGAATTAGAAGCCGTGTTCATGAAGTTTTGAGGAGATTGGTTGTGAGTGGTTACGAGCAGTGGTTGAGAATAATTGTAAGTGGAAGATGGTTGAGAATAGATGGTAGTGAAAGGTGATTGGGAATGAGTCGGATGGAGAGGTCGTTGAGAGTGATTATTCATAAAAGAAGTCACCCTAGGTGGTTGGTTTTGATACTTTAATCTCACAGCCTTGTAATTTTGTAAATTATTTCCATTAGATACTCCAATACTAGTGGTAACATTACTACAACCATGTGCATTAGTAGTGAGAATTGATGATGTAAAAGTAGACATTCGATAGTCGGTATAGGTGTCGATACTTGTGTATGAGTCAGTGATGACATGTTATTAATAAAATTTTCACATTCAGTCACCAACATAACATTATTATGCACTATATACACTAAGCATCGAAGCATGTTAACACCATCTTGTCCTTCTTTTAACAACTCTCTTATGTTATGAACTACATGTACAGCTTCTTCTATCCTTTCATTTTCCATAAATGCTTGAAAATTAACTAGTTCTTTATCAAGATTGTTTATTTTCTCATCAGGTACATGTGTTATCACATCAATATGGTTCTCAACATCATGAAATACTTGTTCTTCCATTGTAGTTGTAGGCGGTATAATATCTTGCAAAGTTTGTGTTTCAACTTTTGTAAAATAGGTGTTCAATGGATTTTCTGACGTAGGAACACCATTGCTATCGGGAGCACTAGAGCCCACTACTCTAATACTTATCCTTAAATGAATATTTCTATTAGGGCAGTAGGTTATAAGACTCATTCAAAGGCATACAACACTCAAAGCACAAACTAATAGAACAAACCCTAGGATGAAGGTATATTTGTTGAAATACACAATGTGTAAATACAAAAATTGAGATACAAATGTAAAAACACACTATGATGAAACACTACAATCTGAAATAAGATTTAAAAGAGTGTTTAAAAGAGTAGTAAAATCTGAAACAAGATTTTAACCACAAACCCTAGCTTTTGCAAAGACTAGGTTATATGAAAAATGCACAATTTCAAGCAAATTCTAGCAAATGAAGTATGAAAATGCAATGCAAATGTTTATGTAATGATTTACTACTGTAATTTATATCATATCTGATGAAAATATCAGAGATTTAAATTATTTAGATGACATGCAATGCAAATAGTGTAACTTATGTCAAAATGCAAGCCTGGGATGCCTGATTTTTCAAAATTTTCAAATTTTTTGTAGATTTTCAAATGCAATATGATGACAATGAAATGCATGAATGCAAATATGAAATAATACACTCATCAAGGTGCAAAATGTAATAAAAACATGGGTTCACCTAAATGTAATGTAGGAAAACAGGGTTCACGGGATTGATGGATAGTTTAGCTAGATCCTCCTTTTACCACTTACATTAAAGGATATTTAACCAAGTAGAATCACAAATTTCGCAAGAAGGTTCAACTACATGTTGGTTGTCACTTGGAATGATAGTGAAATTTGGAATTGTTTGATTAATGTATTGATTTTAGTTTGATTTAGCTTAAACCCCTAATTATGTAAAATCGTAAACAAACAGATGAAACCTGATAAGTCCTTCTACAGAAATAGACTAAATACGGATTAGATACATACCAAAATTTGAGTTCTAAATATAGAAAAGTCAAGGGCTAAAGAGTGGGTTCCCAAGCCAAGGTACTATTTTTTTAGGGCTTCAAGATCTTTTCTGACACTGACTATAATCACTTCAAAGATTCTCCATGACATGAAACTGAGGGGAAAAAGAGTGGGCACCCAAGCCCTTTCTAAGCTATTTCCCACCTTTTTCTTTAGATCCTGATTCCTTATGCTCTGCAATAGTCCTCTGCAACTGCACTCTTCGAGATCTGATGGGTATCACCTGCAATCACAAGAAGAGGGGTTAGGGGTTGTGGTGTTTAGGAGCTTGCCTTAGTCAAGCCTTGGAATGACATTCAAGCCTTCCAACACCATTATTAGATAGAGAGTGCATGTCCTTGTAGGTTAGAGGCAAAAAAACCAAATTGATAAATGATTGATTGGAGCACAAATAGATATCACCTCGAATGTGTAGCTCTCAAGTAGATTAAGATCTTTCACAACATGAGAAGATGAAGCCAAATATATAATAAAAAACACAACAACAACACAAGTCTACTTTGTAACACAATGAATGCCTTGAATGCTCTAAAATCATAAGTTCGCCAAAATCTCATAATTATCTTCTAGTCTACAAATGAAGTCCTAAACATGTTTATATATGCATTCCCATGTTAATTTCATAATTCAAACTTAGTATGCAAGCAATGGACACCTTTTAACAGTTTCCAATTGACATTCAAATTTGGGACCCCGCCAAAATAGGGCAGGGCAAGGGTGCAGGTGCCCTTGTCCTGGGACCTATTTTGGTGGGGTCCCAAATTTGAATGTCAGTTAAGCTCTGCAATGTCCCCTATGTCCCATTTGTCATGGGTTTCAAGTCATTTTGTCTCAGGATTCATTTTTAACATGCATGATGAAAATTAAGGGACCTAAGATCTAAAATTAGGAGGTAAATGTCCTAGGGGGACATTTTATGACATAACATTTATATTTCAATATGTTGAGAGAAGCAAGAAATGTCTTAATCAAGTAAGAGCCTACCTTAAAGAAATATTTAAATACATGGATTCCAAGATTGTCCTCTATAAATGTTGTCCATGGCATGGAAAGATTTAGTCTAGATGTCACTCAAGAAGTATAAAGTACTTATGAGGTGGTAAGCATTTTAGGTGATGTGTTTTCATCCCAAGGAAAATATGATGTGATGATTAAGGAGAAATTCAAAAGTTTCAAGGCTCTGAAGGAATATTAGCTTCTATAAATTTTGGAAACCAAAGGGGATATAAAATCATTAGATTCATGGAAGTTGGAGTTCCAATTCATCACCCTAGCATTGGTCACATCAGCCACTCAAGGTGGCAAAGGAGACCTAGTTTTATGTAACACCAAATTGGATAACTTGCTAAAATTAGAATCTAGCTTACAGAATTTTGTAAAATGCACCAAGGTACTACTAGATGTGAGATATCAAGCTCACATGAATAAGTTGGAAAGGGTCCTCGACTACTCTTGGACATCTAATGAGGTGTTCACTAGCTGGGTGCTCAAATATTCTTTGAGCTTGGTATGAAATGACATTTTGGTGTCTAAAGAACACATTAAGATGTGCCATATCTATTTTCTTAAATATTGTAGGACTAAAGAGATGGTCTAGAAAATGGGTAATGAATTTTAGGTTTTGATAAGCTAGATTAAGACATAATCAAGGAAGTAAACATCATTGGTCTTGGCTATAAAGGGATGGAGTAAGATGCATTTGGTGTTTAGCTTTATTGTTAACCATTTCAGGTAAACTTTTAGTTAGAATGCAATCCTTTTTAGTGAAAGATGTCATTAGAGTGGAAAATCAGTTAAGTTGTTACAAGTACCTAGAGGGAGCAAGTAGTTTCAAAATGAAAAACAAGTATCCCATTGCCACAAGGCATGGAAAGATTTGGTAAGATAACAACTAGCTACCTAATCTAGATGCTTGGATAGAGGTTATCTCTTTCATGTTAAAAAGATAAGCTAGAGGTGCATCTATAGGAGGACTCTCCCAATATAGGGTGAAATGTCCTCTATTTGGAGCATAAATAGGATGGAGAATAATTTCTTAGGACATCATTTCTTTAACTACAACTTGATCTCCTCTTCCATGGCTCACAAAGCAGGTCCTCTAAATCTGACCTTGGGTCTCTTTGGTAGCAAGAAAGATGCCAATGCATCTTTCTATTGGGTCATGGGTGGTTGCATCTCCCCATCCATTCACTTTTCCTTCCTTTGGACCTACTATACATCTTTACCCTTTGAAGGAATCACCATTCAAGATGTGAGTAGCAACAATGAGAAAGTCTACTCAAATCTACTAGGCAAATGGGCTACCTAATTTATGAAGGAAAAGGTAGTTAGGAGATTAGAATCCTCTTGCCACTTAGTTGGATAGCCTGTGGAAGGGTGAACTCCTCTCAAGTGAATCTAGATGGTATTTTCAAAAGGAGTGTAAAAGGTTGTTATAAAATCTAAAATGTTGTTTATAAAAGTTGTTGTAAACTGACAAATGTAACTTATCCATTAGAGATTTTATTATAACCTTAAATATAAAAGGATGTAGTTGTTGTATTGTAAAGGGGGATTTGATGTGAGGGAAAACTTGATACTAAGTCTATTTTAATGGAAACATCATTGTTTATCCTATAAACTGTGTACTTTGTAACAACTATTTTCAGAATGAAATATATGAAAGAATGCTTTTCTATTCACATTATCTCCAATTGATTATCTCTTATTTCTTTGAGTAAAATAGCTAAGGGTTATTTTATTTGTTGCACATTGTTGTATTTAAACAATCCTAACATTTAGTTGTTTGTTTAAGGAACAATGCAAATCATTATTTGATTATTGTGGGAAATTTGGGATGTGAGATGGATCATTAAGTAGAATGTTGAACTAAAAGGTTACATACATGGGCCAAATTGTTGTAAGGAAACAATAAATTAAAACCTTTTATATGTTACTGTTACAAAAATATGTGCATGCATGGATGACTCTATAAACCCCTTCAAGACACCAATCCTAGAATTTGAACCTCCTCATTCCACTCATTTTAAAACTAAAAAACCAAAAGTGACTAAATAACTTAATCTTGTAATTTATCATAGCCTATTCATACCAAACCATTAAGGATCTAAGGAATTTGATGGTGAAAGTCATTAATTATGTTATTCCTCACCATACTATATGAATTTATTGTCTACTTATATGTTGTTTGCAAATACTTTGTATATCTTGAGCCATCATACTATATAAGAACACCCACCTTCGTATTGCAGAGCCTAAAGTGTAGGGGAGAATAATCCTTTATCTCACATTCATTGGCCAGCCCTTTTGCAAGCTTAAGCATAGAAATTCACAACTTCTTAGAGATTACAGCCTGTTGGTTGGAGAACCAACAACCCCTATTATAAGGTACACTAAAATTATAGAAATTAGGAATCCATTCTTGAAATCAAGTGCATGCATATAATTTCCTTGTCTAGGCTAAACTTTCAATAACAAAAATGCTTCAACAAAAGGATATGATCTAGAAATATTCTTTTGAAGAAAGGTAGCATGTTCCTCAAAACAAAATCTTCTAGTATGTTTGAATTGTAATAAGTTAATGCCTCCTTTCTAAAATTCTTGAATGGGAGATCTTGACATCTTCCTTCTAATCATAAACCTTGATCTTGAAGTGGAATTGGCTCAAACAAGTGACATGGAAAGAGTTTTATATGCAAACCTGAAATCAACGTATGAAGTGCCTCCATTATAAATATTTCCTCCAAAAATAGCATACAACTTTTAAGGAAAGCATCATTCCAAGATAAAACAATAAAACAAATGTTATTGAAGAACACACATTCTAAATATATTTGACAGTCAAAATAATATATAATTGGAAAAGCACACTGTATTACATTGTGAGCATTTCCATTGTCTACAATTAAGTGAATGCACACATATATATGTATATGTGTGTGCATGTGTCTATATATGTGTGCATTCACTTAATTGTAGACAATGGAAATGCTCACAATGTAATATGTGTGTGTGTAGGTAAGTTGTAGGGTCCACTCCTATTATAAAAACAAAATAAAAATGATGATAGTAGCTTTAGACCCATAAGGGGGGAGCATAATGAATAAAAAACTAACTTAGAGGAGAAGAAAAGGCCTAAAGAACCTAATATGAGACTAGGAACAAAAAGATATGACTTTTGAGTAAGAGATCAACAAGAGCATGAAAAGTAAAAAATCAAACATAACTAGTCACCCATTATAAACAAGATTAGGCCTTTAAGTCCATTTGTCTAAGCCCTTCCTTCTAATCCTAGTGAGAAGAGCATCCATTGTCCACTGAGTTCCCTCCTCAACAACATCCTTTCCTTCAAGCCAGAGTTTCTCCATTTGAGATTTTCATCCTTTCTTCTTCCTTTGGATGTTACTATTTTCTTTGAAATGTGGCTCAAGCAGATTGTGCTACGAAGCACTTCCTAATAGGAACAACCACATCATCTAATTCATCCATGAAAGGAAAAGTGTCCTCATCATCTGAGCTATCACCTTCCCTCTTAGAAACAAGATTAATGCTACATGAATCATTTCTAGTGGTACAATGAGATGGGGCATCCTCAATAGTGACATGATCAGACCTTATCTCCTTTTGAAGTTCCAAGAACTTACCATGATTGTACCAAATGAAATATGCATCTGGAGAGCATGGATTTTTAATCCACTTTTTGAGACTAATTGCCTTTGAACCCGATGACTTAATTGTAGTGCACCCAATGATTTTATGACCAATCATGTTGTAGCAAAAGCATCTGAGTGGTAAGCATTCATAATTATAGAATTGAGTCTAGGTTCTAAAAGAAGAGTGGATTCTCACATAATGATGCATAGGTTTCGAAATGTCAATCATGATGCAAGCCCTTTTGAATCTATTTATTGGAGACACCAACTTAGAATCCCATTTTAAAAAGAGTCACCTGATCAATCATATTTCTAATGAGATTCACTTCTTGCATGATCAAGGGGAGATTATATAGTTAGATCTAGATTAAGATGGAGGTAATTTTAGCAGCTATAGGAGCAAAAAAGGGGACCATAGAGCAATGAAGAGGCCAGACTATTCATAGAACTAGGAACCATTCTATTTCACTAAGTTGCAATCATCTGAGAATTTAAAGTAGAGAAGAAAGAAGAAAAAATAAAAAAATTTGATTTCAAGACTAGCCAAATTTCTCTGGGTTGACTTAATCCACTCCATTAAAAATTCAAATGACCAGGCATTTCCTCACGAATCTGAGGATGAGGGATCATTGTCTACCTAAAAGATGGGATTCCTAAATGAGTGCTAATTAACCTAATTTGCTCTCAATCCCAAGCCCAAGGGACCTCAAGATTGGGCTAGATCACTATTATGCTTTCTATCAACAAATGCACCCTATCTAGACATACTAGTGATGATTTTCCCTAATGAGATGAAAATAAACTATCCTAGATTGTAATTGAGCTAAACTATATGTATGTTGAGTACTCAAAATGGTAGAATGTCTTTGCATATGATGGCTTATGAAAAATAGAGGTGGAGGCCTCAATTTATAGATTTGTGGGGATGGAAATGGAGGGCTATGATCAAATTGAGAGATCAAGGGCTGAAATTGCTTGATGATCCTCAAGCAAGGAGAATTGGACAAATGGCATGATGAGAATGTATGAGAATTTTGCCCCAAGATTCAAGGGATAATCAATTGGATGAGATTGCAAGTTTGAATGGATGGATGGCTAGGATTGGGTAGGTGTATGACATGTAAGGCCTCATTTATGAAAAGGTAAGGCTTGGATTTAATAAGGAATTTTAAATTGCATGGAAAGGACAAGAGGAATTTAAAATTAGAGGAATAGTGTCCAAAAAGAGCCACATGTAATTTTAAATTTGCATGAATAGTGACACTTGGAGTGGGATGGAAGAAATAGGACAAGTGTACACAATTTGGAAGATTTGGCCATGCTTCCAAAGTACCACTTGTCATGTACATACATGTACATGGAATGACAAGTGGACTTCTAGAAACATGGGGGTTTGTAATGAAGAATTAATTAAAATTAATTCATGTGCACATGTTTAAGAAGAAAATAATGATGATTACAAAAAATAATCAAAAGTGGACAAAATAGGAATTAAATAAATATGATCATTTATTTAATTTTTGGAGTACGAATCATGAACTATAATCACAAAAATATTAATTTTTGAACTATAGTAGAGGAATTTGATTTTTGTGAAAGGGGAAAAACTATAGAATAAATTAATTAAATAATTAAAAATTATTTAATTAATATTTGAGTTGGATAGAATGATGTAGATGAAATGGATTTGAATTGTGTAAGTGGATGAAAGTGGTTGTGACCATTTTAGACATCTACATTTCGTCCCTCTTTGATATGGTGTCATTGTTGTTGCGATTGACAGGATAACAAATAATATAATTTTTTTGATAAATATGCCCCAATGAGTGGATAGGAGAGGAATTGGTGACCAGGTGATGCCCCCTGGAGAGATTGGCAGAATTTTTTTTTTTGGTAATGTCTCAAAAAAAGAGAAAAAGTGATGGAAAAGAGGAAAAAAAAAAGGGATCCCAAGACTAAAGAGGGGAGGAAAATGTGAGAAAGGGAGGAAAATGGAGGAAAAAATGGGGTGGGGGAAGAAAAAATTAGGGTTGGGGAGGAATATAAAGGAGCCATTGGTGAGTAGAGCAGAACAAAGCTAGAGCGAGATGATGGCCAACATTCCATGAGAGGAGCACTGTGTGGAGTGAGTGAGGGAGTATCTGCAACTGGTGACGGCAAGTGATCTAGTAGGTTTTCTTACCTACTTTGTGATTTTTGGGTTGGGTAGATTAAGTGCGAAAAATATGGCGCGGGAATTAGGGAAAAGTAGGTGCTAAAATTATTTTAGCACCTAGTTAGGCATTTTAGCACCCATTCTAGAAAGTGGCACAGGTACTGTGGTGATTAGCACCTAGCAGGAAAAATAGTGCCTAGGGTTTGGTAGGGATTGTGATGCCTAAAATGAAATTTCAGTGCCCAGTAGGGTTTGTAATGCCTACTCTGGATTGTGGTGCCTAATCTGAAGATTAGCGCCTAGTCAAAGAGAGGTTTTAGCACACTAAAAGGAATGTTTTAACACCCATTCTCAATTGTTGCACCCATTCTAGATTGTGGCACCTAGTTTAGCAAAGTAGCACCTATGCTGAAAATAGGCGTGCTTAGGGTTTTAGTGTTTAAAGGTGTGGAATAGCGCTCATTTTTAAAACTAAGGCTAACGAGGTGTTTTTGGGATTGTGCAGGATTATGAGGATGTGCTTTAGTCTTGGGAGAGGTGGCCACCGACATTCACGTTGTGGGAGTAGCTAGATGCCACCGATAGGTTCTTCTTACAGATGGTTGGGCTTCGAGATATTGTGGAGATGCCGTGCATAGGTGCAAATAGGGATTTGATGACCGCTTTAGTAGAGCAGTGTGCCTTCTTGTTTCCCACAGGGGAGGTGATGATCACACTAGAGGACATATGGAGGAACCTGCAGATCCTTATACATGGGGAGAGAGTGGTGTGACCAAGGGTGGGGAGCTACATATGTGGACAAGGGTTTTGCTGCAGGATGGGTGTCGTATGGTGTTGGTCGATTAGAGATGATCTACGGGCGGGTGATGAGTAGAGGCCTATATCAATTACACCTATTTTTGGTAGGGTTGATAGCATGGACCTTAGTCCTAGACAGGAGGTCGAGGAGTTTCCCAGTTGGCTAAGTAGTGGTCTTATTGCGGATGATTAGGGATGGCATGGTCTACATGTGAGGCCATGTGTACTAGCACATCTTTATCATGACATGGATGTGGTGGTGTCCAGGCGATCAATGAGCCTAGGATGCAGTGTGACATTGCTGCATATTTGAGCATGGGAGCACATACTAGTGACATGGCCATTGACTATGTGAAATAGGCCAAGGCACCGGCAATTTGTGTTTGTATATAGAGGACATGTGACTCATCATGATTCTGGGGACATGAGATACTCGAGATGGGTGATGGATGACATAGTGGAGTTCATGTGGCAGCCATGGAGGGAGGAAAAGAGATGGTTAGAGGATAGAAAGTACCTGGTTTATGTTCTGTAGTCCTGATATCTGAAGGGACAGACGCAGATGATTATTGATAGGTACCTACCTGAGTGAGTACAACTATAGTGCCACAGGTGGATGTAGTGTTTGCCCGGGTGCACATGGTGCAGTTTCAGTGGGGATTGGTGCTAGACCCACAGATGGTGATAGTAGAGTTTGATGGACTCTAGCCATAAGCATGGCATGAGAGACAACAGGTTGAGGATGTGGGTACTGCTGTGGGTTATGATCAATGGTGGGCCCAATAGAGGCTGATTAGAGTCATGATCCAAGTGGGATATGTAGGACTAGGTGAGGTAGTTGCAGATGAGGAGGAGGAGGAGGTGTGGATAGAGGAGATGGATGTGGATGAGGAGGAGGATGGTGGAGATATAGGAGGTGATGGGGGTGGTGATGGTGATGGAGACCAATCAGAGCTAGTGAGAGCATAGGCTATGATACACCAGCTATAGGTATAGGTAGCCCAACTTCAGGGCTAGGACAGAGATGGGGTTTCGGTAGAGTTGGTGAGAGTATAGGCTTTGGTGCAGCAAAAGCAATTGTAGATAGCCTAGTTACAGGAGCAGTTGGCATAGGCTTAGGGTTTAGCACAATGGTATGCGTAGGAGAGAGATTGGGCCCACCAGACATTAGAGTTGGGGATGGGGATATGTTGTGGACTATACAACATTAGATGGATGAGAGTGCTAGGGATGCACAACACTACAGGACACTTTATGAGGGGCTAGTGCTAGAAGGATAGAGAGCCAACTACCAGAGCTGATCAATAGCTTATGGATCCAGGAGATTAGGATGGTTAGAGAGGTCTATACAACAGCCCTCACCATCACAGGCACTAGCGGTAATATAGATACTACCTCCAGAGGGATCAGGAAAGATAGGACAGCAGGGTATCGAGCCTCCTCCTTAGAGGGTTTCAGGGATAGCTGAGTTAGGGACAACTCCACTTAGGGGCATTATGTATAGATGTAATATGTTTTGATAGGTTTAAGGACCTCATTTTTGTAACATGATCATATTTTTGATATATATATATGAGATGGATTGTGTACTGTGTTATTGATGGATGTATGGATATTTATGATGTTTTATGTATGGATATTGTATGGATGTTATGTTATATGTATGTTTCATGACGATAGTAATATGAGATGTCATGCTTATGATGGATTAACTTATGTTCTATGTAGGATGTGATGGATTTACATTTATGTATGGTTTCTAACGAGTGTATGATGTAGGAGGCTAGTGCAAGAAGCTATTCAATACATAAGTTATTTGTGTCAAGTCTTTGTACTATGGGATGTTGTGTAATGGGCATGATGAGTGATCTTGGATATGTGCTAACATGTTTGTGATGCAAGATGGTATATGGTTATGTTCATGATGGATATGGTTATATGTGTTTTGGATGGATGATATGTTTTATATGATTGACAAGTTGTATGGTGCAGGAAGGCATTCTGTACATAAGTTATTTATATGAATTTTATGCTTCCTGGGATGGACTTATCATGTTTGTGATGGGTTGAGGTGGATGTTGATGTGATTTATTCATGTGTATTATAGAGAGTGGTGATGCATAGATAGGGTGTAGTGAATTTATGTCCAAAACATATTATATGGTGTTGCCATAGAGAAGTTATTTCAACCACTTTAAATCAATTACAGTTTGATGGTGTATGATTGATGTATGTATAATATGATGTGGTATGATGATTTCATGTTATATTTGGTTATGATGAGATGTTAGATGATTATGGGTGGACTAACATGTTTGTGATGCAGGGTAATGCATGCTTATGTGGAGATGGATGAGGTGATCATGAGGCTTTATATGGAATGGGCCCATACACCAATGTAAGCTAGTAACAGGCCTTTTATTTGCATCAAACTATTTGGATGACATGAGGTGAGCAGCAGAAAGGGTGTCAAGAATAACTAAAAACACACTTTTTGGTTGTTGTGTTTGTGACAGCTGTGTATGTGAAATGAATAATTTGATTAATGTACTAGGATGGGTTGGGGTTGATTTGGTTGATCATGATACAAAGAGAGGCCCCTAAAAGTGGTCATGGGATGATAGGGGGATAGTGGGTAGCGAAAAATAATGGAACCATATTTTGATGAATCTTGGAGCAAGAGAAGTGGGGTAGAGTGGTGAGGGTAGATATGGATATGTAGGATAAAGGGATGGTACCATATTGAGAAATTCTTCTAATTAAGATTGAGTACTACTGTTGATATAGCATGGGATGTTATGCACCAGGGTATGTGGAACCAAGATGGTAAGGCATCCATGCATAGGACTTGACACTGCAAACAATAGGATGAACTCATGCATGCCCATAATAGTACAACCTTGTCAAGATGAATGAGGGGGATTCGAGGCATAAGCCCTTAGTACACCAAAGATATGAGGAACCTTAGATGCAAAAGGAAGATAATATGCTAAAACTAACCCTACAATTCACAAGATATGAATACTAAGATGGAGTAATGAGAACTTCCCACAAGCACGGTATACAAAAGCAATGATTATGCCCCATTCTGGATTGTTTTCCATGTGCCATGATATAATGAGATCAAGACAACTTTGAAGTAGTCCAAGAATGATGCACAAGTGGTACAGTCACGGTAGGAGGGTTCATAGAATGAACTATCTAGACCGTGCTACAAAAGTACACATAATGAAAAGAACTCAAAGAGATGGAACAAATGTAGATTCAATCATTTAGTATATCATAGAATTCAAATATAGTCTGGCCAACAACATGCGGGCTTACTATTAGAGCTCACAAGCCTGATTATGCATATGTGTAAGATAAAGCCATGAGGTCCTTTTGTGAAAGGAGCTAACTATCTATCATCTAAATCATGAGAACTTGATAACTACTTTCCTAAGGATCTATTACATCAATATATATCATTTCTGGACTAATAGATTCCTCTGCGTCAGCCAAGGAAGATCACAAACTCTAATGAAGAGTTGTAACATGTTCACAAATAGGTCAGACCTAAATGCATAGAACACTTCCTCAGATGAATGGAACAACATGTGGACCCTTGTGGAAGGTTAGCCATGAACCAAAGGACATTGAATGATGTGTCATTGAGATCCGCAAGTCAAGGAATGATCCACAATCTTTCTCCTTCAGTTGATTATCTAGAACTATTAGAATGCTCTGCTCTGAGAAAACAGTCAACTTCTGATAGCGATATCTTTTTGGTAATTGATCCAAATGCTCTAAATTCTTGATATGATGTAGATGAATGAATGTAGATGCTAAGTCTAGATCCGCAAGAAGTGAATTGCCAAAACCAAACCATAAGCTGAAATTGCTTTTGACTAAACTGCTTTGAGTTGAAAGAACTGAAATGCAAACAAACTGAAATGTAAATGTTTTTGGTTGATGCAAGATTACTCTTGAACTAGGAATGCTCCTGCATCAGACATCTGGGGTTATTAAAAAAGTGAGTCCCTCACTTTGTTGGGGCTAAGGGAGAACCAAGACTGTCTACCTCAGCCTAAGAAATCCATGATGAATCTTCTTCCAGTCTTCCTTTCCATTTCACAAGATATTCTTTGTATTGTCTTCCTCTAGTGATGCACCCAATTCTTCTATCCAAAATGTCTTCAATCTACTCTGGTGCTTGTTGTGGTAATTGCTTCTTCAAGTTTTCTTCCATATTGTCACTGTACTTTGCTTCATGATACTGATGTAGTTCTGCAATGTTGAAAATAGGTGATATACGCAATGTCTCCAATAACTCCACTTCATATGCATTTCTTGAATCAAATTTCTTGAGTATCCTACAAGGTCCAAACTTCTTCATCTTCAACTTGTTATATGTCCCAACTAGAAATCTTTCTTTTCTCAAGTATACCATCACCTCATCTCCAACTTCAAATTCCTTATATCTTCTCTTCTCATCTACCTTCTCTTTGTACTTACTGTTCATATCTTCCAAATGTTTCTTCACCTGATTATGCACTATCTTCATATGGTCTACAAATTCTTCAGCTTCTGTACTCCTCTTTTCCTCTGTACTATTATCTCTTAATTCTACAACTCCTCTATGATTCACTCCAGTAACAATCTCAAAAGGTGTTCTTCTGGTACTCCTATTTACTGAATTGTTGTATGCAAACTCTTGTTGTGAAAGAATCAAATCCCAACTTCCGTATTTGTCTCCAACCAAACATCTCAACAAGTTTCCTAAACTCCTATTCACTACCTCTGTCTGTCCATCTGTCTGTGGATGAAAAGTTGAGGTGAATTTCAAATATGCCTTCATCTTCTTCCAAAGTGTCCTCCAAAAGTATCCAATAAACTTTGTATCTCTGTCTGTCCATCTGTCTGTGGATGAAAAGTTGAGGTGAATTTCAAATATGTCTTCATCTTCTTCCAAAGTGTCCTCCAAAAGTATCCAATAAACTTTGTATCTTTGTGAAAGAATCAAATCCCAACTTCCAAATTTGTCTCCAACCAAACATCTCAACAAGTTTCCTAAACTCCTATTCACTACCTCTGTCTGCAGATGAAAAGTTGAGGTGAATTTCAAATATGTCTTCATCTTCTTCCAATGTCTCCAATAACTCCACTTCATATGCATTTCTTGAATCAAATTTCCTGAGTATCCTACAAGGTCCAAACTTCTTCATCTTCAACTTGTTATATGTCCCAACTAGAAATCTTTCTTTTCTCAAGTATACCATTGCCTCATCTCCAATTTCAAATTCCTTATATCTTCTCTTCTCATCTGCCTTCTCTTTGTACTTACTGTTCATATCCTCCAAATGTTTCTTCACCTGATTATACACTATCTTCATATGGTCTACAAATTCTTCAGCTTCTGTACTCCTCTTTTCCTCTGTACTAATATCTCTTAATTCTACAACTCCTCTATGATTCACTCCGATAACAATCTCAAAAGGTGTTCTTCTGGTACTCCTATTTACTAAATTGTTGTATGCAAACTCTTGTTGTGAAAGAATCAAATCCCAACTTCCAGATTTATCTCCAACCAAACATCTCAACAAGTTTCCTAAACTCCTATTCACTACCTCTATCTGTCCATCTGTCTGTGGATGAAAAGTTGAGGTGAATTTCAAATATGTCTTCATCTTCTTCCAAAGTGTCCTCCAAAAGTATCCAATAAACTTTGTATCTCTATCTAAAACTATACTCTTAGGTAATCCATGCAATCTTACAATCTCTTTAAAAAATAGGTCAGCTACATGCACTACATCAGTTATCTTCTTACAAGGTATGAAATGAGCCATCTTTAAAAATCTATCAAGCACTACAAATATTGAATCATGTCCTCTCTATTTCTTAGGCAATCCCATTACAAAATCCATGCTTATGTCTTCCCAAGGTCTCTCTAGTACTGCCAAAGGTTTATACAATCCGGTGTTCTGATTACTCCCTTTTTCAACTTGAAAAACTCTACAACTCTGCACAAATCTCCTAACATCCTTATGTATCTGAGGACCAAAGTAATTTTCACTTACCAAAGCCACTATCTTGTCAATGCCAAAGTGTCCTACCAATCCACCACTATGCTTCTCCTTGATCAAATTGTCCCTCATTGAACTTCTAGGTATGCACAACTGACTTCCTTTGAATAACATATCTTCTTGAATGAAATAGTCCAACCACTTGCTTCTATCTGTGACAATAGGTTCTTTACATGATTTCCAAGGTTCTGTAAAATCAGTGTCTCCCTCATACATATTCTTCAATTCATCAAATCCCAACACTTCAACTCTCATTTTTATCAACAAGTTTCTTCTTCTACTCAAGGCATGAGCAACTTTGTTTGATTTTCCACCCCTATGCTTCAACACAAAAGTATAACTCTGCATTAAGTCTACCCATCTCATATGTCTCTGATTCAACTTACCTTGACTGTTCAAATATTGCAAAGCTTGATGATCTGTATATAACACAAACTCCTTAGGCAACGAGTAATGTCTCCACTTCTTCAAGGCTTGAATTATGGCATAGAACTCTTGATCATAAACTAGATATCTTCTCCTTGCATCATTCAACTTCTCACTGAAATATGCTACTAGTCTACCCTCTTGACTTAACACTGCTCCAATTGCATTTCCACTCGCATCACAATCAACTTGAAATACCTTATTGAAATCTGGTAATGCCAAAATAGGTTGTTCTGTCACTTTTTGCTTCAACAACTCAAAACTTTTATTTTCTCCAGATGTCTAGTTGAAATCTTTTCTATCACCTCTCATTATCTCTGTCATAGGGTTACAATCTAAACTAAAATTTCTAATGGACTTCAAGTAAAAACTAACCAATCCATGCAATACTCTAACCTCTCCAATGCTCTTCAGTGTAGGCCATTCAATAATTACTCTCACTTTCTCAGGGTCCATCTTCAATCCTTCCGCAGAAATCATAAATCCCAAATATACCAACATTTCCTTCATGAAACTACACTTCTTGATGTTTATCAGCAATTTATCCTCTCTCAGTCTCTACAAAACTTGTCTAATACACCCCAAATATTCTTCTTTTGTTTTACTAAAAAATAGAATATCATCCAAGTATACAATCACAAACTTACCCAAGAATTTCTTCAGAACTTCATTCATCAATCTCATGAAAGTACTCGGTGCATTTGCAAATCCAAAAGGCATCACTAACCATTCATACAATCCTTCATTTGTCTTAAAAGCAGTCTTCCATTCATCACCTTCTCTAATTTTGAGCTGATGGTATCCACTCTTCAAATCTATCTTTGTGAAATATTTTACTCCACTCAAACAATCCATAATGTCATCCATCCTAGGTAGAGCAAATCTATACTTAACTGTGATCTTGTTTATTGCTCTAGAGTTAGTACACATTCTCCATTCTCCATCCTTCTTCGGTGCAAGCACTGCAAGTACTGCATAAGGGCTCAAGCTTTCTCTGATCAAACCTTTCCTCAACAATTCTTGTATCTGTCTATTCAGTTCTTCATTCTCTGCTAGTGTCATTCTATGTACTGCTTTGTTAGGCAAACTTGCTCCCGGTATAAGATCCATGTGATGACTGATACTCCTTATAGGTGGTAATCCTTTAGGTACTTTATTTGATATGATGTCTTCATACTCTGTTAGCAACTCTCTTATCTCCTCCAGTTCAGTTTCTTTCTTCACTACTTTACGCATTTTAGGAATTAGGGCATAACACATACTTTCCTGTTTCAAACCATCAAAAAATTTCCTTCAATCTACTAAACAGATTGTAGCATTCCCACATACCACATCTTTAGGATCATCTTCTAAAGGAATCAAAGTAATTCTTTTCCCATTTGCTGTTATATTATATGTGTTCTTTCTCCCATCATGTATAGCTTTTCTATCATACTACCAAGGTCTACCCAACAAGATATGACAAACATCCATAGGCATAATATCACACAAGACTTCATCATGATAGGATTGTCACCAAACATTATTCACTCACCAGTACCTTATGACCATCCTAAATCCATGCTATCTGATAGGGCTTAGGTTGTTTTAATCTTTCCAACTTCATCTTAGTCACCATCTCCTCTGAACTAGGTTATCTAAACTACCACTATCAATTACAACTTTACAACACTTACCTCCAGATTTGCACCTGGTTCTGAATAGAATTTTCCTCTGCGGTGGTTCCTCATTTATCTCTATTTGAAATACTACTCTCCTCATCACCAATGATTCTCCTTTCTCAGGTTTACCAACAAAACTAGGTGATTCAACAGGTTCCTCTTCAACATAGGTTGTTCTTCCACTATTCTCTGTCCTCTTGCTTGTACTACCCTGATTACATTCAAATGCTCTATGTCCTTCACCTCCACACTTGAAATAAGTACCTCTAAATGTCCTCTTATAAAATCCTCTTCCTTCTCTTCTATATCCTTCATTTAGGTATGCACTAGGGTTTCTTCTCAAGTAAAAATTTCTGTCATCTCTCTGGTAAGCATTGTTATCTCTGTCATCCTTCTTAAATGGGCTGCCAAATTTTTTTGGCTCCACAAATGATCTATCACATCCAAAAAATGTTTTACCTTTCTAAAATTTACCTCTCTGCCTCTCTATCTCTGATCATGCTTCTTATTCAGCTTCTCTTCAACTTTCAAGGAAAAATGATATGCTTCTTCCAAAGATGTCATCCTTACCAAACTTAGTTCTTCTTGAATGTTCAATCTCAGTCCATTGATGTATCTAGCCACTTTCTCCTTTCTTGCTTCACTATGTCCTATCCTTATGATCATCTTATGAAATTCTTCCGTATACTCCTTCACAGATTTCTCCTTTTGTCTCAGGTTTTGTAATCTTTTTAACAACTCCGACTCATAGTCAATAGGTATAAACTGATTCTTTAACTTTGTCACCATCTGGTCCCACTTTGTAATCTTTTCTTTTCCTCTTCTATTTCTTTCCAACTAAACTTCTTTCCACCATATAGCAGCATGTCCTTCGAACTTTGTCTTTACAAATTTCACCTTCTCCAGATCTTCAATCTCTTCATATTCAAAGTATTCTTCCATATCATTTATCTAGTCAATTAGTTCTTCAGGATTCAAGTTACCAGTATAGTTCGGCACATCAACTCTAGGTCTTTTTCCAATCTTCAAGATCGATTGCAACATCTTTATCTGATCTAATTCTTCTTCTTCATTGCCTTCTAAGGTTTCGCCAGTTTGTTTAGCAGATTGAAATTATTCTTCATCATCACTTTTAACATTAGGTCTTGATGTCAATCCTCTTTGCCTATCTTCTTCAATAGCATCCAAACAAATTTGCATCATTCTCATTAATTCCATCATCTCATCCATTCTATTAGCCATTGTACCAATAGGAGGAACTCTCCTCAGCGACATTCTTCCTAGGATCAAGTGCAAACTACCTCAGGTTCGATGATTGGGCTACAAGAGACAACTGCCTCTCATTCGGCAATCGGTTGCACACAAGTAACCTACCTCAGATCAGAGATCTGCTTACAACAATATATTATAGAATCCCCTTCACCAATTTCACTCAATTCGCTCTCCAAGATTCAAACTTTCGCTCAGATACCACTTGGTGTAGTCATTGTAGGAGGGTTCACAGAATGAACTGTCTGGACCATACTGCAAGAGTAAACACAATGGAAAAAAATCAAAGAGACGGAACAAATGCAGATTCAATCATTCAGTAGATCATAGAATTCAAATACAGTCTGGCCGACAACATGCACGCTTACTATTAGGGCTCACAAGCCTAATTACACATATGCGCAAGATAAAGCTTTGAGGTCCTTTTGTGAAAGGAACCAACTATCTATCATCTAAATCATGAGAACTTGATAACTACTTTCCTAAGGATCTATTACATCAATATATATCATTTTTAGACCAATAGATTCCTCTGCGTCAGCCAAGGAAGATCACAAACTCCAATGAAGAGTTGTAATGTGTTCATAGATAGGTCAGACCTAAATGCATAGAACACTTCATCAGATGAATGGAACAATGTGCGTACCCTTGGGGAAGGTTGTCCATAAACCAAAGGACATTGAATGATGTGTCATTGAGATCTGCAAGTCAAGGAATGATCCACAAGCTTTCTCCTTTAGCTGATTATCAAGAACTATTAGAATGCTCTGCACTGAGAAAACAATCAACTTTTGATAGCGATATCTTTCTAGTAACTGATCCAAATGCTCTAAATTCTTGATATGATGTAGATGCTAAGTCCAAATCCACAAGATGTGAATTGCCAAAACCAGACCACAAGATAAAACTACTTTTGACTAAACTGCTTTGAGCTGAAAGAACTGAAATGCAAACAAACTGAAATGCAAATGTTTTTGGTTGATGCAAGATTACTCTTGAACCAAGGATCCTCCTACATCAACAAGATAAAAATATAAAACCAAAAGACTTACTGACCCAAAACATACCACCATTGTATCTCTTGCCAAAAAATGGATGGAGGATTGGTGATTTTGCCCATTGTAGGAAGGATGCATCCTAGGAAAAGAATCGATGATGGATTAAGATAAACTAAAGGATAGGTAGGGGGACACATGCTATTAGTTATCGAATAGCCATTATGATGGTGAAGCGTTTTTCATGAGAGTGTTATGCTTTGATAGGATGCCTAGCAAGTGTATTGTTTATAGATCAAGTGTAATCAACAAGCTCAAGAAAGTGGGACCATCCAAATGGGTTGGATGGGTGCATCATATGTACCTGCATATTGGATACTTCCTTCTTATTCCAGACTACCTACATACCCTGTATCCATGGGATCAAGGCACATTATAATGTGGTTGATGATGATATGTAGTTTTGGGTAGCTTAATGATATAAGGATAGGGATTGGTTTACGTGATTGGACAAAGTGTTGTTTAGACAAGGTAAATGTTAGTTTTCAGACTGTACCATGGTATGTAAACAACGATAGATGGGGGAGATGGCGATGATGTGAGGCAACTGCCAGTTTTTAGACTGCACTATGTAGCCCAACCACATGACAAGGAGGACGGGGGTAAGCGAGATGGTATGATGTTGGTTGGTGAGGTGAAATGGCAACGCAAAGACGTGATGTCTATGTAAAAACCACTAATGAGGACTAGGACTTGTGGTGGATAGGGGATCAGGTGAGTGACATGGTGGTGGAAATACATGATATCTATAGAGACCATGGGAAGGGACCAAGGGATAGTAGATGCTGAAAGGCAAGGTGAAGTGGTGGTGTATAGACATGATGTTTCTTTCAAAACCACAAAGGGGGACCAGGATCAGTGTGTAGAGTGAAGAAATTAGTTGGGGAAGATGGCAGTGGAAAGATGTGATATCTACAAAGATCACTTCAGGGAGGTGAAAAGGTAGAGATTAGGTGTTAGCGCAGGTGATATTTCTACGTTTTATGTTACTAGTTTCTATTAAAAGATAGGAACCGTAGGGGAGGAAATCTTAGTTGAAGGGGCAGGCGGATGGGTGAATCATATGGGGAGATGGGAGAAATTTTGGGAATGATAGATAACAGAAGCTCAAATGATGGGTTTGTTCTGAAGCTCATGTGAAGGGATTATTGGGTATTGTAACGTCAGAAAATGTCCCCTTGGGGGCTTTTCTCTCATAAGGTATAGCTCCCAGGTCTTTAGAGTGCATTTAGGATATTTTAGTTCATATTTTAGCATCTCGATGGAATGAGACCTAAGTCCCATGGAAAATAGGATCTAGGTGGACCCCTTGAGTTGTACCCTACCAAAAATGGGGGGGAGGACTTGGGTGCCTGCACCCTAGTCCTGCCCTATTTTTGAGAAGCCCAAATTTTTAGGTGTCGGTTAGTGACTGTTATTAGGTCCCTTTGCTGACACGATAAGTTTGAATTTCAAATATCTTGGTGGGAGTGCTTGTAGTTGCATATATATGCATGTTTAGATATTCATATGTAAACTAGATGATTACTAGCAAGCTATTGTGTTCTCAAGGTGATTCAAGGCTTTCTATTGTGTTGCAAGAGCAAACTTGTGTGTTTTGTGTCTTGATATTTATAGATTTGAACTTCAATCTTCTCATGGCATGAAGAGCATCTTCCTCCATGAGAGCTTCACTACAAGGTGACATATCATTATGTTTTTATCATTGATTCCTTTGGTTTTGGCCTTTGCCTCACAAGGGCACGCCCTCTTTATCTGACAACGGTGTTTGGAGACTTAAGTGTCCTCCAGGGTTTGACTGAGGAAAACCTATAAACACCACAACCACCAAACCAAGTTTTGTGATTGCAAGTTACAGGTGTGGCATCTAGAAGAAGTGGAGTTGTAGGAAGGAGTGGCAGATATCAAGGATTCAGGATCTGAAAAAAAGTCAAACAAAGGAGCACTTCCAGGACTAGGGCACCTGCAAAAGTGTCCTCCGCAGACAGATCTCAGGAAACAAAAGTTATAGGGCTTATCAGTGTCGGAAGGAGGTCCAAATTCCCCAAAAAAGTAGGTACCTTGGACTTGGGTGCCCATACCAGTGTCCCCAACTATTTTTCTAAAGAACCCCAAAAACAAGTATTCTGTAATTTGGTATTTTACTCCCATCTGCAAGAGCTTTTTCTGTTATTCATCAATTTGCTTTCGTATTTGCATAATTAGGGTTTTAATGGTTAATTGAATATCGTAGAAGAAAAAATTGACAATTAATTCCCTAATCCAAGATTCCCCTAATTTTCAAGTGATCTAGGGTATGATAGTGCTCGCCACTCGACCCTAGATCCTTCAATGTTAGGGTGAAAGGAGGATTTTAACATCTAAACCATAAAAGATCAATAAATCCAATTTTACCCTAAACATTTTGGTGAACCCATGTCTTTGAACTTAAATTGCAACTTGCTGAGTGTTTTTCTATAGATTTGGTGTGATTTCATTCATTCATTTGGTTATTTACCTTATTGCATTGAGAAAATTTCAAAAAAATTGAAAAATTGGAAAAATGCAAAAAAATTGCATTGTTGGGCTTACTAAATTGTGTCAATTCTTTCTAAATTTTATTCATTCATGATTTTTGCATCAGATCTGATATAAACTACAAAAAAATACAAAAATTCAAAATCTTGCTTTGCATTTTCATCATTTAATTGCTAGGGTTTTGTAGATTTTTTGTCAATTTTATATAACCTAGTAATTCCAAAATCTAGGGTGTGTAGGAAAAATCTTTTATCATATTTTTCTACCAATTTAAAGGATAATTCAAATTTTAATTTGGATTTAGTCTTGCATTTTAGTGTGAATTTGCATTTAAATTTAATTTATTTGCATTTTTGCATTGAAAATTTCAACAAAAACTAGCAATTTTGGTGCATTTTCATTAAATTTGCATGGGAATTTGGCATGATTAACCTTGAAAATCATTTTTAGATCTGAGAGTATTTAATTTACATCATAAATCAGACATCAAATCATTCACATAGCACTTGTTCCAAAATTTCAAATGCAGGGCTTCAAAAATGACAATTTTCACTAAAATTGGCCTTATCGACTCTCCAATTTTGCACCATAGGTGTGTTGTGAAAGATATTTTGGCATTATTTTTCTGTTATCAGGGTAATAATTTTCTTCCCCTCATAAAAATCTTCACAACACCCTTTTACAGGCTCTTGTAGTGAAAATTTTGCAAAAAACTACACATTTTGGTTATTTTGGCCCTAGGGTTTGACCTAGTTTACACTCCAAGCGTGTTGTGATCAGTTTCATGGATTAAGGTGACTGATATTATTGGTATACTTTTCTATCCCTCCTTAAATTCCTTATAACACCCCTTTTGCTAGGTCTTGGAGTTGAAAAATCTATGAAAAATAGCCTATTTTTGCTATATTTTCACTAGGGTGTGACCTTAAATTGCACTAAAATAGTGTTGTGTTGGGTATTTTGGCACCAAGTGGCTGTTATTACTGATATTATTTTATTTCCATCATAATTTTCCTCACAACACCCTTTTTTATGCTCTTTTGCATTGAATTTTGGTGAAAAGTGCCTATTTTGACATATTTTCGCTACATTTTGACTTGGCATTATCTTAAATTTGCATCAAGAGTGTGTTGAGAGTGAGCATATTTCTACATGAATTTAATAACTTACTACACTAAGAGAAATATTCATTTAAGAAGAAGAATAAGACACATGGGATCTAGTGCTCTTGAAGAAGTTGGTACTTTGGACACCTTCTTTACAAAGGGAGAAAATTAAATTGTGCAAGATATTATACATCCTCCAACCTCAATGGAAGAACAAAATTTTCACGATGTTGATGATACCATTGAGGCAATAGGATATGTATCTAATGAGTAAATAGAAAAATTGGATAAAGACTTAGCAAAATTCCAATCATTTATGGAAAATGAGAGAATAGCTAAAGAAGTTGTTCCTGCAATTCATAACATAAGAGAACTGATAAAAGAAGGACAAGATGGTGTTAATGCACTTCGTGGTCTAACACATATCGTGCAAACTAACATTATGCTAGCGATCGAATGTGCACAAGTGATAAAGAACACTTTATCACCATCTCATACTTAAGTTTCCATACCTATACCAAATACAGGAGTATCCACTTTTACATCAACGATCTTAACAACTAATCCAAACGCTTGTAGTAATGCTACCACTGGTATTGGAGTATCTAATGGAACTAATTACAAAGATGTGGGATTTAATTATCAGAATTTGATTCCTAAAGGGACATCTTCTGTGAATAATTGTTCTCAACCTCCTATCTATTCCACTCATTTCCAGCTACCTATTACATACTCGCAACCATCTTCCACCTATCATTATGGCCAGCCACCATTATCTTAGCCTCCACATATTGTATCTCAAGCTCAATCACCTCCCCACCTTGGTTCTAATTCCTCACAACAAATTGCATCTCCAAACGATGCCATCTTAAACCAAGTTTTACAGGGCATGACTGCTTTGCCACAAAAAGTAACAAACTTGACAAATTCTTCGCAACCTAGTCTAGTGACATATCATGCCTGTAATCCATTATCATATGTGACCTTGAGAACCCCTATGTCTAAGAGGTTTGAGACTCCTCACTTTAAAAAATATGGTGGAAAAGGAGATCCTAATATCCATGTGGCAGCATTCACAACTATGTAGTGATTTCTATTTTGACAAGGACTTGTTAGCAAAACTTTTCCTGCGATCTCTCTAAGACATTGCTTTAGAATGGTTTTCATCTTTGCCTCCAAATTCAATTCACTCCTTTTCATAGTTGATTGATCAATTTTTACAAAATTTTCAAGCAAATATTGGACCCCAAGTCACTCTTATTGACTTGGTTCAATGCAAACAAGGTCCCAAAGAAAAATTGATTGAATTCATTGGTCGACATCAAGGACTGTATGCACAAATTTAGTATCAGATGAAAGATGAGGATGTTCAGAAGATTTTCATTACAAATCTACAACCTAATATTCATGATAAGATTCTCTTGATGAAGTACAACTCCTTTCAACATTTATGTACCGCCCTTCGTGATTATCAACTTTCGTCTAGTTAGTATGAAAACTAAAACTCATCAGCTCAAGTTGGACAATCCATGGGTGGATCATCACAAAACAACTTTAAAAGGAACAATAATAGGGGTTTCATCAAGATCAATGGACCAAATACAAATGTGTCTACTATAAACAATCCAAACAAACAATCTTATCAACCAAGGAAGTTTACTCTGATATCTGAGTCCTATCATTCTATCATGAATCAAGCTATGAGTAATAACATTATAAAGCTTCCCCCGATCAAGCCTATTGATCCTAATAAACAAGGACCTTACTTTGATGCTAATGCCTTTTGTCATTACCATCGGACGCAAGGACATGACACTGAATGATGTATGCATCTTAAACATGAAATACAAGACCTTATTGATTCAAATGTCATCCAGGTATTGGGTGTGAATGATAATGGAAATAAGTCAGTTGCACCACTAAATTAGAATTTACAAATCTTCACTAATCCTTTTCCTAAGCATATAGAAAATACTATGGTGGAACAAGGTTTAATGGAAGTAGACGAGGATGATTATCTAGACTATGATAGTATTGTGGGTATGATTGAAGTGCATAAGAAATAAATGGATAACCCACCTCATCCACGAAGAAATGGAATTTACACTGAGGTTCCTCCTCTGTTATCCTTATATGGATTAGGAGATAATCAAAATACCTTTGAAAAGAAATAACAACAGTTTATATAGACGAGTAAGAGGGTACAGGGTGAATCCTTCTACTGTTCTAGAAAGATTTACCAATGAAAACTTGCCAAAAATTAGAAAAGAGAAAGACAACAATCAATAGTCAGACATAATAGTGGTTCTCCCCCTCATAAGCAACAAAAAGCCTCATTTAAATAGAAAACATCATATGATAACAAATAAGACTTTCATAAGAACCACTCAAATTTTGCATTAAATATGATCAAATACCTCTCCAAGAGTTTCACAAGTTCCAACATATAATATGAAGACCCTACAGGTAAGTATCTCTTACCCTCTATATCTCTCATGATGTGTTATGTGTTGTTTAGGCCTCCAGGAAAGACCTTGGATTCTCCCATAAGGTTCAGGATACTAGGAGACCACCTCTATTGTGACCTTCTTGTATTTGTATCATCATTCTTCTATATTGCCTCTCTCTCTGATTTCATTGTTATGTGTTGTGTCTTACAGACATAGCATCATGGTTGGTGATTTGGGGGCACCCTCCTATGTGACTGTCCCTAAGACACTTGTTTCTCCTCTCTTATTAATTGTTTCCCTTCCTATAGTGTTTCCATCTAGCAGGTGGATGATGACAAACATTCATACTGATATGGACCTAGTGTCCCTTTCGAGAGCAATCAAAAAATGGACTATAGTTCCTAATATGACAATGGGGTTGTATATTTTATCCGACGCTTGGGTAGTGGAAGCACTCGTGCTTTCCACGTAGTGAACTTTATGATGTTTCTATCACATTTACAAACCTTAACAATACTGCTGCTCCATGCACCTATGTTTGCCTTTGAATCTAGCCTTGACGGTACTTGATTCAGAGAGCTTCGTGATATAGCCCCTGGTTATCCTCAAACTCTAAATTCATTGTATAACCTTGGCTCTTTGTGTGGTTAAACATATGCATTAATATTGTTGTTTATCATGATTTTGTAGACACTAACATGTTTCTTGTAGGGATGTGTTTGTGGGAACATTTATCGATCGTAAAGTACATGTCACCTCCGGGGGGCATGGGCTTTGTGAAAGTTGGCGTTCCCTTGTGTGTTTTCTTCCTACCTTAATGTGCTTGATATCAATAACTGATATCAACCACCTTAAGGTGGGGGCATATAAGGTAAGTTGTCTGTTATAGATGTTAGCAATTTGTTTGACCTCAGATGCATAGACTTGTGCCAGAGTAGTGCATCGTGCATCCTGAACTTGTTTGCAATTAATCAATCAATCACGTAAGCCCTCTGTGGAGGTGAGATATCAAGCATATCCTTTTTTCTAAGCCCTTTGTGGAGGTGGAGATGGTGTATTTCTCGGAGCAGATTACATCATCCTGTCATTTTCAAAAGTCCTCTGTGGAGGTGGGGAGCAGTTCTGTGACTAACTCAACCCTTAAGCATGTCTTCGATAATTTTTGTGGTGAAGCACAATCGTCAGTGTGTGCATGTAATGTGCATGAGATGGTGATGAGCCTAGAAATAGGGAACACAGCATCACTTGTCTTCCATGTTTTCTTCGTGTATTCAAGTGTGTGTGTTTTAGTGTGCTTGTTTTGTATGATGTGTTTGTTGTCCCATATGCAGTGACTAGTGCCTTGAGTAGTGCTTCATGCATTTTGGGAGGTTTTGCGTGTCTTGCATGTGTGTTGCCGCATATACAGAGACCTGCGTGATGAGTGCATCATGTATTATGGGAGGTTTGTTTACTTTCCAGTACTTGCATTTGCATTTCATATGAGAAAAAGAAAAGAAAAGATATCATTTATGTCTTCCATGCATTAATGTGTCTTCTATGCATCGACTATCTGCTTCATGTTCTATGTGACTATTACTATCTTCTCCGTGTTTTGCGTGCTTGTTACTGTCTTTTATGTGGTTGGTGTGTCTTCTCCATGCTTGATGTGTTTACTTTATTTTTGACCTTATTTTAATGCATGTATGGGCCTCGTGTTCATACATACATTAAAGTGGGGGCTAAATATGACATCAGAAAATGTTCCCTTGGGGGCTTTTCCCTCATAAGGTTTAGCTCCTGGGTCTTTAGAGTGCATTTAGGACATTTTAGTTCATATTTTAGCATCCCAATGGAATGAAACCTAAGTCCCATGGCAAATAGGACCTAGGTGGACCCCTTGAGTTGTACCCTACCTAAAATATGAGGGAGGACATGGGTGCCCGTTATTAGGTCCCTTTACCAACATGGTAAGTTTGAATTTCAAATATCTTGGCAGGAGTGCTTGTAGTTGCATATATAAGCATGTTTAAGAATTCATTTGTAAACTAGATGATTACTAGCAAGCTATTGTGTTCTCAAGGTGATTCAAGGATTTCTATTGTGTTGCAAGAGAAAACTTGTGTGTTTTGTGTGTTGATATTTGCAGATTTGAGCTTCAATCTTCTCATGGCATGAAGAGCATCTTCCTCCATGAGAGCTTCACTACAAGGTGACATATCATTGCATTTTTATCATTGATTCCTTTGGTTTTGGCCTTTGCCTCACAAGGGCATGCCCTCTTTATCTGACAATAGTGTTTGGAGACTTAAGTGTCCTCTGGGTTTTGACTGAGGCAAACCTATAAACACCACAACCCCCAAACCAAGTTTTGTGATTGTAGGTTACAAGTGTCGCATCTGGAAGAAGTGGAGTTGCAGGAAGGAGTGACAGACATCAAGGATTCAGGATCTAAAGAAAATTTAGATAAAGGAGCACTTCTAGGACTAGGGCACCTACAAAAGTGTCCTCCACAGATAGATCTCAGGAAACAAAAGTTACAGGGCTAATCAGTGTCAGAAGGAGGTCCAAATTCCTTGAAAAAGTAGGTACCTTGGACTTCGGCACCAGCACCAGTGTCCCCAACTATTCTGCTTCAGAAACGCAAAAATAGGTATTTTATAATTTGGTATTTTACTCCCGTCTGCAAGATCTTTTTTCGTTATTCGTCAATTTGCTATCGTATTTGCATAATTACAGTTTTAATGGTTAATTGAGCATAGTAGAAGGAAAAATTGATAATTAATTCCTTAATCCAAGATTCCCCTCATTTGCAAGTGATCTAGGGTATGATAGTGCTCGCCACTCGACCCTAGATCCTTCAATGTTAGGGTGAAAGGAGGATTTTAACATCTAAACAATAAAAGATCAATAAATCCAATTTTACCCTAAATAGGTATGTTGGATGGTAAGGATGAGGAATAATGGATCTAGGTTGAATCTACACATGATCCCTACAAGAAGGTTTTCATCATGGTACTTATCCAAGGTGCCAAAAGAAGTGGTTTTCACTATAGGATGGATTATGTCATGCCCGCATTTCACATGCGTTCACAACACGCTAAACAGTGTGTCATGTCCACATGCATCATGTGGTCATGATATGACATATCAAAAAAAAATTCTGAAGGCCTCCCTCGCATGCACAAGTGTGCTCGGTGCGTCTATTTAAGTTGACTAAAAGATTGTTGATACGTTATATTTCACTCACATGTGCATGTTGATATTGTTTACTTGCTTGAGTCGGTTCATTTTGCTTCGTATAAGGTTCTCTAGGTAGATAGATGGTCTTAAAATGGTTACCTAAAATAGTTAAAAACTTCCTCGCATTCCTTATTGAATTCTCTTTTGATTTGTTTAAAATGTTGATTATTTGCCCGTTTACGTATTTCTTAATTTACTCTTTGTTTTTGCATTTAAATTTTATTCACGTTAAAAACACCTTCTATACCGTGGTAATTCGTCAATGGAAAGAATTTACTAAACTTTAGATAAATATAATTATCTTATGAACGAATTTAAATTTACTCTTTTGTTTAATTTGAAACCCAACTATTTGCAATTTAATAACATATATAATTGTATATAAGTATATACAGATGCACTAACATAGGTATTTAATATATACATTTATGTTTAATCTAAAATTCATTTTAAATTGTCCTAGGTGGGAATTTCACTCCTTTAAAATACCCTATCAAGGCAAGTTCACCCACTTACAATTAATATAAATAATAATTTTCATTAAAGACTATGTATAAATCAATACTTACATTTTTATTTCTTGTTTATCTAGTGCCTCACTTTTATATGACAATAGCAATTGTAAAAAATATAAATACTTAAATGTGGAAGTGGTATAAGTAGTGGAAACCATTGAAAGGAGAGATTTAATTTATTTATCTATATTTATATATAAATATGCATAGATATAAATATAAACTTATATATATATGCAACTTCACATTCTTTAGGCAATAATGTAGAAGTTAATGTTTATCTTCTTATATTTAATTATACTACACTTATAAAACTTAGGGTATTGTTAGTTGTATGAACAACCCTAACTTTTTTTTATTTGTGGCTTGGTTGTTGTTGCAGGATGGAGGAGGGCGACGGCGGCAGCGCTGGAGTCACAGGAAAACTATTGGAGATGGTGGTGTGGAGTGGAGGTGTGCAGAGGTTTCAGAGGGCGAAGGGGAGGAATGGCGTAACGGTGGGTTTGAGGTCTGCCGCGCAAGGAAGGCAGTGGGAAGTTGGGGTGCGGACGGCAGGGGTTCAGACAAAGGCAACCGTAGGGTTTTCAGTGGCGAATGTTTAGCGGCGTGGCAGCAGATATGAGGGCATAGCGGGGGTGTGGGGAGGGGCAGAGCCCCACCCACATCCCACGTCATGGGGTGTGGGTGGGGCTCCGCCCCTCTCCACACCCTTCATATTGTAAGAGGGGTTCGGTGGGGGTTTAAACCCCCACCACATTTCTTGACTTATTTCGACTATATTTTAAACAACGACTCCTCTATTCGAATCTCATTTTCAAATTTGAATTTCAATAATATTATTACTAAGATATATATATATATCATTCTCACAATTATATTCAATTTAAAACTAATTTTAAAAAAATGTGTATATATATATATATAGAAATCAGTTTCACAAATTAATTTTCTTTAACTATTAGATATATATAATTTTCACAAGGCATATGATAATAAGAATTATAAATACAGAGATTTTCAATTTCCACAATTAAATTTTTAAAGAACTAATATATATATATATATATATATAAATTCCTTAATTTCAATCAATGATAAAAAATGTAAATACATATATGTCTATTTTCCACAACTAAATTAATATTTTCATTTATACAACAAAGGTCATGGTAAAACTTATTTTACTATCTCTCTATTCTTTTGATTTACAATATAACATCTACTCAAATGAAAAGAACATTTAATCATATCAAATTTGTATTTTTTTTTTTTGTAATTCTATCAAGTAAATTTGTCCTTTTCAATTATGTAAAAAAAAATAGAAATAAATACATGTAACCAATGAACCTTTTTATTTCAAGCACTCACATAAAACAGTAAATATTCAATTTAGATTAATTTCCAATGCAACTCACTTCAAATTTTAACTTTGTATTCAAGGAAAAATGCATCATCCTTAAACTGTAAAAGTAACTTTCTCACTAGATAATACAAGGGATATATTTTTCAATTGATTCAATCAACAACCAAGTCTCACAACTTAACTTGATAACAAGGAACAATTTAATGTAAAAATTCCACAACTCACATACACTCAAAGTAGTAAATGACTCTCTTCTTCCAACTTACACCAAATGATGAAATGTAACAACCATTTAAAATCACAACTTTAAACATAATAACGGAGGATTATTCCTTCACTCCCAAGTAACAATTTTTACAACTCAAGAGAGAAGTTCTCTCTAAATTTTTACATAATGAACAATGATGATTACCTCTCTTTGCAAATAGGAGATAAACATTTTCTTTAACAAGATAAAACTTCTCCAATTCTTTTACATGCTCCAACAGTGACCTACGAGACAACAAGGGAAACAAGAAACACCATCTAGCTCTCCTCCCTACCTTTGACCCGCAAGAGGGTCACCCCCGAGCTAGGGAGACCATCCTCATACACAGGGTAAAATAAACCATACACATCACAACATTGAACAACAACAACAAAACAATGACACACACACAAACCCAAGGTAGACTCACAATACAATGAACCAGCTTAGGTGAGTTCATGGAGGGTAGGGGAGTAGACAATCTCTACCTCTAGGTGTCATCCCTTTACAATTTATCACATTTGTCACAAGGCCTCAAGCCAACAATTTTTCTTCCACAAGGCCTCAAGCCTTACAATGAATTAGAATTACCATGGATATCCCAAATGGCTCTCAAAGCCATAAAGCCCTCAAGGCTAAAAACAATACTACTTGCCCTCAAGGCATTTCAAATATCAAGACACAAGATGACACCCGAGGAGGGTCACACCTCCCCTTCCCTATACGAGATGAGCATTTCCTTCCAACTGGAAGGAGCTCTTTCTACAACCAAAAACAAAACCCCAAAACAATCACATAATACTCAAAGAATACATTTACAATTCATTCAACAAGCAAGAAAACAAACATACATATATAAACATCAGATACACAAGAGAGTAGACATGATTACCAACCTTCCAAAGCCCAATTATGGAATGAAAATTGATGTAGAGCTCCTTTCAAACTCCCTTCTCCAAAATCTCCTTTCTTCCACAATGACCCAACCCCCTTCCTCTCCTCATCCTCCTTCTTTTAAAACTAATTTCTTCTATTTTACTAATTTTCCCAAGTGGCATTAAACAACTCAACCACAATTCCTCCATTAGTCTAGTTGAACTTAAACAATTTACCCCCACTCCAAAAGATCCCCCATTAAAGCCCACATGTTGAACTAAAATACAATTAAGTAACTAAAATATAAGAGGGTGGGTGACACAACACCCTCATTAAGGGGAACCCCACAAAAAGAGAGGCACATGGAGACAAGCACTCCATTATTAGGGAATCATGGAGTTGCTCCATGACCTGGAAGTGGGCCTGAGTGTGGATTCCACTCATCCCATTGTCCCCCATGCTTCCAAATTCGTCACTTTACTTCACCCTGAAGTTGAAGTGACCATATGGAAGTTAACCCAGGGTTATCCTAGTCAAAAAGGTCCCTAGACCCATAGGGTATAACCTAGGGTTGTTTTAAACCTAGTTAGGACTCCTAGAGTCAAGTAAAAACACAAGAAGAGGGTCAAAAGAGATAAAGTTTAAACAAGATTAAAAACAACATTTCTTACAACACTTATCATAATAAAAGTAAATCAGAATATAGCCCTTATTCCCTTGACCTCATGCAACATTAACACATTACAGCATTACAACATTTATCCAAACACAAGGTTGATCTTAGTTCCTCGTGGAACTAGATCGGCTCACAAGGGATACAACATAGGTATGGGATGATCTCCTATATAAGTGGTTTCATTAGCAATACCTGCATACTCAAACTCGAAGTCAATAACTCATAAAGATATCACAGCCGAAGCATTTAAACTACATGCATAACTAAACATTCTACCATATAACATCTTGAAATCACATTCTAACATTATCCATTCATCATTTACTTAAATACAACATCTAACTATCATCACACAATTGTTTTCTTAAAATTACTTAGGTTCAATAATCAAGAATTCGGAAATCAATAGTCTCTCAACATAAAAATAATAACAATAACACTACAAATAGTCTCATGAATAGTAGCATAAAAAGTAGGCCTCACAGATTATTTCTTTTTACCTTTTTTTTTTTAAGTTTTGAATTTTTTGATTTTTTTATAGTTTTGACATAGGTTTTCTAGCAGGCTAATTGTGGAACCACTTCAGGTGAATTGTATTCATGGGCTCGTCAAGTTATTCTCCTTCAAGGGTAGAGAGGAGGTATGCTCCAGAGCCATACTTAGTAGTTACAATGTAGGGGCCTAGCCAATTAGGCTCAAATTTCCCTTTCTTTTCTCATTTTGATAGATTCCTTTGATTTTCTTTCAAGACCAGGTCTCCTATTGCAAAATCTCTAGCAGAGATTTTCTTGTTGTAGGATCTACAAAGCTAATTTGGGTATGCTTGGAGGTGATTGAGGGCATTGAGGCATCATTCATCCAATAGGTCTATCTCTTGGAGGCGTGCAACACAGTATTCTTCATCAGTGATAAAATTACGCAAAGAGATGTGTAAAGAGGGTGATTCAATCTCTATTGGAAGGATAGCTTTAGTTCCGAAGACTAGGGAATATGGTGTAGCTCTCATAGGTGTGAGGATGCTAGTGCAATAGGTCCAAAGGGCGAGATGGATGTGGAGGTGCCAATCACGACCAGTTTCATTGACAACTTTCTTAAGGATTTTGAGTAAGGTTTTGTAGGTTACCTCAACTTGGCCATTACCTTGGGGATACTATGGAGTGGACTAATGACGTTGTATGTGGAATTGTTCACAAAGGTTTTGGACATCATGGTTTTTGAAAGGTTTATCATTATCAGTAACAATGGCAGATGGGATACCATAATGGTAGATGATATGGTAAAGGATGAACTTGGCAATTTGGTTTCAAGTGGTGAAAGTGAGAGGAATGGCTTCAACCCACTTAGTGAAGTATTCTGTGGTGGTGATGATGAATTTGTGTCCATCGAAGGAGGATGGGCAGATTTTGCCAATGAGATATAGGCCCCACTAAGAGAAAGGCCATGGTGTGGTGATGGGTTGCAACACCGGAGAGGGAGTATGGATGAGATCTCCATGTTGCTAACATGATTTGTACTTCTTCATGTACTCACATGCATCATGTTCCATGGTAGGCCAATAATATCATGTACGTAAGAGCTTCTGGGCTAGGACAATACCGCTTGTGTGTGCTCCGTAGATACCTACATGAACTTCATGTAGGGCAAGGGAAGCTTCTTCCATGTTTAAACATCGAAGAAGAGTACCATAATAGCTATGACAATAGAGGGTGTCGGCAATGATAGTGTAGTGAGTGGTGTAATGGGTAAGGGATCATTGTTGTTTACAAGTGGATTCAGGTGGGAAAGTGTGATGTTGGAGGTAGGCGTAGATGTCATGATACCAAGGATTTTCCAGACTAACAATCCCACAAACGAATTCCAACCTGGCGACATGATATGCTGGCTTGAGGAGTTGTTCCACAAGAAACTCACACTGATTGCTGTAATGAGACATATCCAAAAGGGAACTAATAGTATCCATGGCATCAGTTACTTTGTTATGAAGGTGAGGTACCTGTTTAAACCATATGTAGGTGAAGAATAGTTTGTATTCATCAACCATTTGCTTATAGGGTACTAACTTGTCATCCTTAGTGAGATATCTATCATTGACATTTTTGATAATCAACTGAGAGTCACCATACACTTGTAGCTGTAGGATATTCCACTAAACTATTGTTTTAAGACAAATGATCAAAGCTTCATTTTTGGCCACATTGTTTGTGCATGGGAAGGCAAGTCTGTATGATTTAGGGATATAGTCACCTTATGGGGTCACCAATAGTATCCCTGCCCTTGAACCATGGTTGGTGAAGGATCCATCAAAATATAGTTTCCAGTTTGTTGGTTTTGTCATGGTTAAGATAGACTCATCTAGAAAGTCAATGGATAGAATTTTGATGATATGTGAGGGGTGCTTCAGCCAGCTAATCTATGAGGACCTATCCTTTGATTTCTTTTCAATCAACATATTCAATGTCAAATTTGCTCAACAACATAACCCATTTTGCCATTCTTCCTATAAGCAAGGTCCTGGAAAGTAGGTACTTGAGTGGGTCAAATTTGGAGATGAGCTTGATAAAACGACTTAGCATGTAGTGTCGTAACTTTTGGGAATAGAAAACAATACCTAGACATGTGTGTTCCATGGAGGTGTAGTTAAGCTTATAGCTAACTAGATTCCTGCTGATATAATATATAGCTCTTTCATGGCCAGTATCATCACGTTGTGCTAAAAGTTCTCCCAATGCTACTAAAGTTGCTGATATGTACAATAATAGGGGCTTTCCAGGGATAGGTGTTGTTGGTGCCCACCTAGCATTAGGGTTTCAAGCTTGAAAACCTATTAGTCTTTTTATTTAAACCCTCAAAATTCTAAGTTCTTCAGCCTCCTAAATTGCATGTATGTGTCTTTGTATGTACATGGCCGTTTGTATCTTTCTATGTACAAATGCAGTTGTACATTGGCACCCGAAAAGAAGTTAAATCGGCCTCAAAAAAGTGAAAAATTAGTTGCATGCATCGTTGTATGCATATCAGGTTTATATATGTCATTCGGATACATTCCTGGAATATTCTGTGGTTGTATATTGCATATTCCATCACAGATTCGGTGCTTGTATGTTAAGGTTTGTATGTTTTTGTTGTATATTTGATGTACATCAGGTAGATACAATGGCGATATGCAAAGGCAGAATGTACATCAGGTGGATACAAGGGTGATATACAAGAGGAAATGTGCAAAGGCAGATATGCAAAGGAATCATCGGCGAAACAATGTATATCGGTGACTCATGCAACAGTCTCACCGATAGCCCGATGTACATACAAAGGCAATTGTATCTCATATACAAGTCACAGGTGCAATGAAGAGATATGCAAGGTATATATAGAAGGAAAAGATACAAAAGGTGGGGCCCACCAATCACATATGCAATGCAATATACATTCCTAATATACAAGGCCCTAACCCGAAATAGATATTGCATTTGGTTTATACAGGCAGAGGTGATTTCCTTGTATGTATGCTTGCATTGTATGTTTGCACATACAAGGGTCATATACAAAACGACATACAACAAGTGAAGTAGAATGAAATATACAAAGCGGGTATGGTCAAAGTTAAAGTTTCATAAGCATGGTGGGGTCCACGTGGTTATATGTTCTGTGGGTTGTATGTTTGTGCGATATACAATATGACATGCAAAGGTGTAGATACAAGTGCCGGATTTCAAAGTTATTCAAATCTGCCTCATAAGTGTGTTGAAATCCGCATTGTATGTATATCGCATTGTATATGCAATATACAAGGCCAATATACAAAGGTAAAACATACAATGCCCAGACCCAATTGAATTTTCAAATTGTTTTATACAATTTTGGGGTCCGTGAATTGTATATTGCACATTGTATGTGTGACATACAATGAAAGGTGCAAAAGGAAGATACAAGCCAGACCTGAATGTGATTTCAATTTGTTTCATAAAGATTTGGGGTCCGCGCTTGTATGTGGCAGTTGTATGTATATTACATATTGTAGGTGCGATATACAAGGTGATGTACAAGGAGTTAGATACAAGGCCCGGACCCGATTGCAGTTTCAAATTTGTTTTATAAAGATTTGGGGTCTGCCCTTGTACGCAAGGCAATTGTATGTATGTACAATTGCATATACACCTGCATATGCAAGGACAAATAGGTGAAAAAGGCAAAATGGAAGAGCGGAAAGTCAATGATGGAAAAAGGGCACCTACGTGGCACGATATCATTGGCTGACGACTTTTCAGCATGATTTGAAGCCATTGATCTTGGTGATGAGGATGGAATCGACAGCCCTATTTTGAATTCCCAAGGAAGGAAGGATTTTCTTTGTATCTGCAGTCATGTTTCAGGCAGGAAGAACTACAAAGCACACAACGATCATATTTTCTATAGTTGTTGCATCCTGCGGGTAGGTTGGCTTTAATGACAGAGTTATAGAGGTATGGGTCGAATTGACAAGCCAGCTACCATTTTGATGGAAAATCTTCAGACGACGGCACACTTCCTGAATTCAACCACTTCTTTCTTCTTCTATCTGTTGCATTGAATGTTTTAGACTCCATTCTGATGGTGTGATGTATCTGGTAGTAGGTGGAAATGCCATTGTACTTGATTGCTGAGTACATGTTCTTGGTTTATATCAGAACTGTGTTACTCATTTTTTGGTTGTTGAAGACTTGGGCATTTTTTGAATGAAATAATGAAGATCAGAGCATTTCTTGGCTGCTCTATCTTTTTTTGTGAGTTTATGAGTTGCATTTTGAATGCAGGTTGCACACATGTTCAGTGTCATGTTATGTTTATATAAAAAATGTTTTATTGCATGTGTTTAGTTGTTTGTCTCCATTCGTTGTATGCATCCCTTCTTTTGAATCTGGTTGCTAAGGGTTTCTTAGATTCTAGGATATAGTTTTGTTGTATCACATGCTTAATCTGTGACCTCCATTCAAGGAGTGGATTAAAATGTTTTAGGTTAAGTATGAAGAAGATTGCATGGCAACTGGGATATTTGTAAGTAGAGATAGCTAATTACTCATTCTTGGGTGGTGTTTGTAAGGCAAATACCAGTCCTAACCCCTTGAAACTTGAATGCCAGTGCAAATCATTCACTTGTATATGTCTAGTTGACTCCTTACCTTGAGATAGGCACCGGTCTACCCTTGTGTAGTAGTTATGATCCAAAACCCCCTGTCTTGCATCCAAAACATTAATACAAATCCTTTAAAAGCTTCAACCTGTTAGTTTGTAGGAGTAGGATTAAGATCCTTGCATACTCTCATTCTCAACCAGTTAGATATTTCCAAGAATGTTGCCAAACTTGTGATTTATCATGTAAATATTAGTCCATTCATGAGAGTATTCTGCCTATTGTTGTAAAGCTAAATCTTTCTATTAGGTGAGTCAAATGTTAAATCTTTAGCTATAGGGATACCCCCCTTGGTGTGGCAAAACTAGAAGTGAAGGGGAGGCAGTTCATGCAACCTCCTGTATTTGTTGGCCAAATCTGCCTATGCATTAGCGATTGCGCTGGGGATGTAATGTCATATCCATAAAAGTGTGTCTAAAAGATTGAAGAATCAGACCTGGAAGTGCCTTGTTGCAGCAAACTTAAAAATTTGTATATGTGGCTCTATTGTTGGGGAACCCAGAAAGAAATAAATGAATTTTTAGATTTAGCCTGTTTGAAGCTTACCTCTACCAAGGAGGTGGCAACTCTGCACAAAAAGAACCTGATAAAAGACACAAGATGTGTTAAATTTTCATACAAATTAGTCAGGGAAAGGAATTTGCAGCTGTTGCAACAATCCATGTATTTTCACATGTTTTGGTTTTCAGAAACCATGATGTATAAGTTTTAAAGGATTCCCTATTTGGTGAAGTAGCACTGGTTAAAAGGGAAATATTGGTGATAAGATTGCATGCTTTGTATTTGTTAAGCATATAGTCTATATTTTCAAAAGAAGTATGCAATGTTGTTGAATGACTCATTTAGAGGACTTTAGGTAAGCTGAAATAGCAGTTTGTATTGTAAAGGCCTAAGGTCATTGTAAAAGGAAATCTGAGTTGAAAAGAGGGTTGCAAAAACACATAAAGATGTATTATTAGCCCATGCACCTTGGTGAGGTGTCAAATGCAACAATGTATAGTGATCAATCCCAACCATATAATAGAAGGAGTTTCAGTATTGACAGATATAAGCCCATCAATTTCAATGGCATTTATGGTTATCCAAATGCTTTTCCATCTAAAATCAGAAATTATTTGCCAAAATTCAATGGTGTAAAGGATGAATCATCTAAGAGACACTTGCAATAGTTTAGAAATGTTATAGATGACTTTGAGATTGACCATGAAGATGTAGTTATGAGATTATTTGTTCAATCTCTAGATGAAGATGCAAGGGACTCATTCTCCTACCTTCTAGCCTACTTTGTCAGCTCTTGGCAAGAATTTAAATCTACATTCTAGAACAATATGGTGAAAGAATATCTGAATATGAAGTTATCAGTGATTTCATGTATATCCATATTAAAAAAGATGAGTTAATTCCAGCCTTTAACCTCAGATTTATGAAGGCATTGAAAAGAATTCTAGAATACATGAGACCTAATGATGCATTGTGCCTAGTGGTCTATTTGGGAGCATTTGATAGGAAAATGAGCTATAGATTGAGAGATAAGGAGCCCACCACATTGCATCAGGCACATCAGTTTGTAATAGACATTGAAAATAATTAGAGGTATGGAATACAAAAGGGTTATTTCTCTACAAATTTCTGCTGCCCTGCTGCCCCCAATGTTAGTGAAAGATATAATTTATATGTTGAAAATGAATGTCAAAGCACTCACACCCCTGCTATCCCTATTTTTGCATCATTCCAAGTTAATGATGACTCTGCCATAAACAAGGATGCCCTAATTTTCCCAACAAATGAAGTTGATGGTAATGATTTTTCAAGTGATATTAACATGCCAGTCCTCAGCAAAGAGCATTCATGTTTAAATGATCTAGTTGTGTATAGTGTGATCATATGGATCAAGAGTTAATATTAGTTTCATTAGGAAGCATTAGAGGGCTGGAAAGTGATATGGATAATTTAGTTTTAGATTACATTGAAGTAGTAGAAATCTTGTATGTGGGGCAATCAGATGATAAAGATGATATCCATGATTAGTTCATGGATTAGGTTTGTTCTTCTTATGACTCTAGATTTGGTAATTTTGAAAAAGAGTTGGATTGTCATGAAGAAGAAGTAGAGATCTTTGCAATGAGAATGAATCCCCTTTATGATGAGCCTTTAGA
Source organism: Cunninghamia lanceolata (assembly GCA_027924645.1). Taxonomy (NCBI): domain Eukaryota; kingdom Viridiplantae; phylum Streptophyta; class Pinopsida; order Cupressales; family Cupressaceae; genus Cunninghamia; species Cunninghamia lanceolata. The sequence goes on along the minus strand of BSBN01001020.1, from coordinate 3,509,605 downwards.
TGCATTGAACATTGTGAGTCATGACCTTGATTGGTGCAGAATTAACCCTCTTTTTGAAGATGATGATGAACATTCAGCATCAGTTGTTCCAGATGTGTGCTACAATGGGTGTGTGGATCAATTTCTTTTTTCAATGTCAATAAGTGATATGAATGACATTGAAGGTCTCATATATTTTGAGTGTTTTGAGTTTCTGGATCAGCTGGATGAGTGCCTGGTAATGTGCAATAGCCAGGTAGATAATGAAGAATACCAAGAGCAATATGATGATATAGTGTTAGAGGAATATAACATACATATGTTGCCTAATGCTGAAGAATATTATAGTATGTATGATTATGTGTCTGATTGTGAGATGCAGAGTGACAAAGGAAATACTGACAGAGGCAAGTTTTCAAAAATGGTGAAGTATGTGATTGACAAGATCAGCCTGTGGGCAAATTATGTGAGTGTTTTCAGTTGTGGTTGGGGTTGTTTAGATCATATCAAGCATTTGGCAGGAGGAGATTATGGTTTTTCATTTTTGGCTGCCCAGGGCCACCAAAATACTATTTAAAATATGTGATTTGTGATACAGGTTGGTGCAACATTTTATTCTGTGGCCAAATGGATATAGCACCTAGTCTGCGAAACCAGAGATTCTAGAGTTCTCACCATGCCTGTAAGAGGCATGCGTCCCTAGACAGAGCCAATGTTGGTGCCCACCTAGGGTTAGGGTTTCGAGCATGAAAACCTATTGGTCTTTTTATTTAAACCCTCAAAATTCTAAGTTCTTCAGCCTCCTAAATTGCATGTATGTGTCTTTGTATGTACATAGTTGTTTGTATCTTTCTATGTACAAATGTAGTTGTACATTGGTAGACCTGAAAAGAAGTTAAATCGACCTCAGAAAAGTGAAAAATCAGTTGCATGCATCGTTGTATGCATATTGGGTTTGTATATGTCATTCATATACATTCCTGGAATATTCTATGGTTGTATATCGCATATTCCATTGCAGATTTTGTGCTTGTATGTTGTTGCTGTATATTCGATGTACATTGGGTAGATACAATGGTGATATGCAAAGGAATAATGTACATCAGGTGGATACAAGGGTGATATACAAGAGGAAATGTGCAAAGGTAGATATGCAAAGGAATCATCAGCAAAACAATGTATATCGTCAACTCATGCAACAATCTCACCGATAGCCCGATGCACATACAAAGGCGATTGTATCTCATATACAAGTCACAAGTGCAATAAAGAGATATGCAAGGTATATATAGAAGGAAAAGATACAAAAGGTGGGGCCCACCAATCACATATGTAATGCGATATACATTCCTAATATACAAGGCCCGAACCCGAAATAGATGTTGCATTTGGTTTATACAGGCAGAGGTGATTTCCTTGTATGTATGCTTGCATTGTATGTTTGCACATACAAGGGTCATATACAAAGTGACATACAACAAGTGAAGTACAATGAAACATACAAAGTGGGTATGGTCAAAGTCAAAGTTTCATAAGCATGGTGGGGCCCGCATGGTTGTATGTTTGTGTGATATACAATATGACATGCAAAGGTGTAGATACAAGTATTGGATTTCAAAGTTATTCAAATCTGCCTCATAAGTGTGTTGAAATCTGCATTCTATGTATATCGCGTTGTATATGAGATATACAAGGCCGATATACAAAGGTAAAACATACAATGCCCAGACTCGATTGAATTTTCAAATTTTTTTATACAGTTTTGGGGTCCGCGGATTGTATATTGCACATTGTATGTGTGACATACAATGAAAGGTGCAAAAGGAAGATACAAGCTGGACCCGAATGTGATTTCAATTTGTTTCATAAAGATTTGAGGTTCGCGCTTGTATGTGGCAGTTGTATGTATATTACATATTGTATGTGTGATATACAAGGTGATGTACAAGGAGTTAGATATAAGGCCCCAACCCGATTGCAGTTTTAGATTTGTTTTATAAAGATTTGGGTTCTGCCCTTGTATGCAAGATAATTGTATGTATGTACAATTGCATATACAACTGCATATGCAAGGATAAATAGGCGAAAAAGGCAAAATGGAAGAGGCAAAAGTCACCAATGGAAAAAGGGCTCCTACGTGGCACAATCTCATTGGCCGATGACTTTTCAACATGATTTGAAGCCATTGATCTTGGCGATGAGGATGGAATCGATGGCCCTATTTTGAATGCCCGAGGAAGGAAGGATTTTCTTTGTATCTGCAGTCACATTTCAGGCAGGAAGAACTGCAAAGTACACAACCATCGTTATTTCTACAATTGCTGCATCCCATGGGTAGGTTGGCTTTAATGACGGAGTTACAGAGGTATGGGTCGAATTGACAAGCCAGCTACCATTTTGATGGAAAATCTTCAGATGACGGCACACTTCCCAAATTCAACCACTTCCTTCTTCTTCTATCTACTGCATTAAATGTTTTAGGTGCCATTCTGATGGTGCAATGTATCAAGCAGTAGTTGGAAATGCCATTGTACTTGATTGCTGAGTACACATTCTTGGTTTATATCAGAACTGTGTTACTCATTTTTTGGTTATTGAAGACTTGGGCTTTTTTTGGAGGAAATAATGAAGATTAGAGCATTTCTTGGCTTCTCTATCTTTTTTTGTGAGTTTATGAGTTGTATTTTGAATGCAGGTTGTACACATGTTTAGTGTCATGTTATGTTTATATGAAAAATGCTTTATTGCATGTGTTTAGCTATTTGTCTCCATTTGTTGTATGCATCCCTTCTTTTGAATCTAGTTGCTAAGGGTTTCTTAGATTCTAGGATATAGTTTTGTTGTATCACATGCTTAATCTATGACCTCCATTCAAGGAGTGGATTAAACTGTTTTAGGTTAAGTATGAAGAAGATTGCATGGCAGCTGGGATATTTGTAAGTAGAGATAGCTAAATACTCATTCTTGGGTGGTGTTTGTAAGGCAAATACCAGTCCTAACCCCTTGAAACTTGAATGCCAGTGCAAATCATTCACTTGTATATGTCTAGTTGACTCCTTGCCCTGAGATAAGCACCGGTCTGCCCTTGTGTAGTAGCTATGATCCAAAACCCCATGTCTTGCATCCAAAAAATTAATACAAATCCTTTCAAAGATTCAACCTTTTAGTTTGTAGGAGTAGGATTAGGACCCCTGCATACTCTCATCCTCAATGAGTTAGATATGTCCAAGAACGTTGCCAAACTTGTGATTTATCATGCAAATCTTGGTCCATTCATGAGAGTATTTTGCCTGTTGTTGTAAAGCTAAATCTTTCTATTGGGTGAGTCAAATGTTAAATCTTTAGCTATAGGGATACCCCCCTTGGTGTGACAGAACCAGAAGTGAAGGGGAAGCAGCTCACGTAACCTTTTGTATTTGTTTGCTGAATCTGCCTATGCATTGGAACTGGCAAACCCTTTGCCAATTGGGAGAGAAAGAACCAACAGGTGCCATTAGAACCGATGGTGAGGCTAGAAATTCCTTAATGTGGTCAAATGTCTGTTGACAATTTTGGTCCCATTTGAAGTGTACATCTTTCTGAAGTAAATGAACAAAGGGTTGACATTTATCTATGAGTTGGGCAATGAATCTACGGATAGCCTGAAGCTTTCCTTGGAGACTTTAGAGTTGCTTGAGTGTCTTAGGGGGAGGCATTTCTGTTATAGAAGTGGCTTTAGTGGGATCCACCTTAATGCCTCTATGGGAAACAATGAACCCCAAGAGTTCTCCTGATGTTACGCCGAAGACACATTTCTTGGGATTGAGACAAAGCTTGTATTCTCTGAGACATGCAAATGTCTGTCGTAAGATGTTAGGATGTTCTTCTCTTGTTCTAGACTTCCCTAGGAGATCGTCCACATAGTCTTCCATTATATTGTGTAGCATGTCATGGAATATGGTTGTCATTGCTCGTTGATAGGTTGGCCCAGTGTTCTTGAGATAAAACAGCATGACTTTCTAGCAATATGTACTCCAAGGATAGGTAAAAGCATTTTTGTGTTGACCTTCAGGGGCAATTCTAATTTGGTTGTACCCAGAGAATCCATCCATGAGGGAGAGCATCTCATGTCATGTTGTGAGATCTACATTTATGTCAATGTTGGGGAGCAAAAAAGCATCCTTTAGACATGCTTTATTGAGGTCTCATAAATCTATACATACTTGGATGCCCCCAGGTTTATTAGCAACCAAAACAATGTTGGAGACCCATTCTAGATAGTCAATAGGGCGGATGAATTTGAGATCTAATAGTTTTTCAGTTCTTCTTTGCAAGCAAGGTGACTTGAGGGTGCATCTTGTAGACTTTCTATTTAACAGGTCTTGTTTCAGGATGTATCGCAAGATGGTGAACAACCAAGGATGGATCCAACCCTGGCATGTCAGCATATGACCGAGAGAACACATCAGGTGCTTCATGAAGCATGACTGAGAGATTAGATTTTTCTTCAGTACCAAGGCTTTCTGCTAGGTGTGTAAGCTTGGGTAATTCTTGTGTGCCAAGGTTGATTTCTTGGGTGCCTTCAATCAGAATGTTGGAATCCTCCTACCAGTAAGATGGTATGGGGGAAAATGGAGATCCTCATCTTCTAGTGCCTCAGGGAGGTTTTCACTAGGAGGTACATCCTTATTTTTCTTCTTTCTGTCTGAAAGTGCCTCAGAGAGGTTTTCACTAGGGGATGCTTTTCTTTTTTTTAATTTTTTCTTTTTTGGACTAAGGATCCCCTCTTCCCCAAAGTAGGCATGGACGTGAAAGAATATGTCATATTGTGATGTGTCGTAGAGTTCTAGGAATGTGGAGAGAGCCTCATTGTGTGGAAACATGTCAAGAGGTGGGTGTCCTTGATAATCCCAGCCAATGAGTTTGGGATGAATGAAGGGAAGGTCAATGATGAAGATGGTGTTGTTGGGGAAGATGCATGAAAGATCAAGATCTTCGCATGAAACTATGATGACACTTGGAGTGATAGTTTCAACAATAGAAGATGATTTTGTTGCCTTTTCTAAAGCATTAACAGGTCCATGGATTGTCACTGTCAGTGGGGCATATCCTAAACTAAAGTATTGAGCATATTTCTTAGGAGATGTAGGGTCCACCAGGATAGGTTCTATAGTACCTTGTTCATCGACACCTAGCCCTTTCCCATGATAGGGTATCTTAGCACAAATTGGGATGGGTACCGGATATTTTTCTTTGAATTATTCCATATTTATAGGTGTTGGAGTGGTTTCATCATGGTATAACCAATCACTCAAAGCTGTGTCTTTGGCTTCCTCTTCTCTAGAGACTTGTGTGGGTACAAAGGGAATTTTATCATTGATTCTATGATGTTGTTCTTGTTCCTTCTTCTAGAGATGACAACCATGAGAGTGAGGAGACAAAGGTAATTGTCCCACATGGAAGGCATTGTGATGCTTGTATTCACCATACCCTTTGTCTATGGTCTTGACCTTTTGAGGCATAGGAGTGGAGGATGGATCAATGGTGACTTGTGGAGTGGATGATGATGTGAATGGTATGGAAGAGGGGTCCTTGACATGTTCCCCGTAGGTGCTTGGACAATGGAAAATTTATCTATCATAAACAAATTTTAAAGCTTTGCAATATTTAAAAGGTTATTGATCGGAGGGAATAGTGACATCCACACCATTATGAGGAAACTTGAGACATTTGTGGTAGGTGGAGGGAATGGCTTGCATGGCATGTAACCATGGTCAGCCTAGGAGAAGATTATATGGAAGGTCAAGATCAATCATATAACATAAAGCGGGCATGGTCAGTGGGCCCACCTTGATAGGGAAGCATATGGTACCTTTAGATTCTCTTTCTGTGTTGTTGTATGTCTTTATTGAGATGAACAAAGACTCTAGGTCATCCACTAAATACCCCATGAGTTTTATGAATTTTAAGGTACATATATTCAAACTAGATCCATTATTCAAGAGGACCCTCTTGATTTTGTGGTTGGTGATACGAACTTTGATATGGAGTGTTTTATCATGAGTGGGATCAATGGGTGCCATGTTAGCATGGCTAAAAGTGAGATGATAGGATGAGGATAATTGAGCCACGAGGTTTTGGAATTGAACAGGAGGTATGTCGGTGGGGACATGGGACTCTTGGAGAGCCTTGTTAAGGATTTTGTCATGGATGGTGGATGGCTTAAGGAGTTCAAAGATAGAGATTTGTGCAGGGGTCTTCCCAAGATGGTCAAGGAGGTTGTATTTAGAAGAGGTAGTGGTGGAGGATGGAGATGGTCTCTTTATGGTTACATGCCCATTGCAGGTAGTAACAACACACTTGAAGGTGGTATTTTTGAGTTTGATAGTGGCGACACAAGTAGAATCAAAATCAATTTGACCTACTACATTGTCATAAGGGGTGGAACATTGTTATAGTTGATGTTGGCTTGGTTGTTGGGATTGGTGTTGGAGGATGATGGTTTGGATGCGGTTTGGTTGTTATTGTGGTAGGGAAGAGGGTCTTGGTAGACACCTAGGCCACCATTGGGTGATGTGTTATTGTTTCCTTCTATTTGGATATCACCGTGATTGACGAGGTCTTGGATGTCATTTTTAATTTCATACATTTTCTCATGGCATGGCCCTTTATGCGATGATAGTCACAATATTCATTCTCTTTATACCACGCAGGTTTAGGTTAGTTTTCATCAAATGGTTTCGTCATGGGAAACTCATCCATGTTTTATTAGACTAGTTTTTGAAACACAACCTCGAGTGGTTCACCCAAGGGAGTGTATTTGCATTTTGGATTGTTAGGGGGATTCCTTTTCAGAGGAGTGGATGGAACCAAGACATTGTTTGAAACATTTTGGATTACATTTGTCTCCTTTGGTTTAGGAGTGGTGACTTGGATATACTTGGAATTGGTAGCACCATCTCCTACGGTGTTTTTTTTTTTAGCCCAAAATTTAGGTTTGTCATTGGATGTTTTGTCATTGACGTTCTTGTTGTAGATCTTGACCAAACCTTTGGAAATAAGGGCCTTTTCAATGGTGACCCATTTTTCTATTATTTCATCAAAGGTAGATGCACAATGCACTTGTAAGTGGAAGGCCATTTCTTGGTTGAGATTTTGGATGAAAATGTGGACTAATTGTTTTTTGGAGGTTGTCCAAGGTAGCCTACTAGCAAGGGCTCTCCATCTTTATAGGTAAGCGGTGAAACTCTCACCACTTCATTGTTTGGTATTGCAAAGGTCAAGCATAGTGATCTCATGGTCCACATTGTATGAGAAGTGGGCAACAAATTTCTCTGAAATATTGGTGAAAGTTGAGATGGAGACATGAGGCAAGTGCATAAACCATTCTAAGGCTTGTCATCCTAGGCTTTGTGCAAAAGGATGAAGGAGGAATTGATCATCATAGGCTACTTCTTGGCATGCCATGAAGAACTCCTTGATGTGGTCACGAGGGTGTCCTTTTCCTTTGTACTTATCGAATTTTGGCATTTCAAAATGTTGAGGAAAAGGTGTGATGGCGATATTTCTATCAAATGGATAGGGACATAAGTCTTCGGACTTATAATGTTTCTTTTGGGTCCCTAGTTGGATGCTCTTGAGTGCATTTTTCATCTCTTTTAATTCTTGATCGAAAGGATTAGCAAGAGGTGGTTGTGACATGTGTTGGAGTGGGGGTGGATCTATTGTTGTTGTTGGATGTATGGAGGTGGACCCATAGTTTATGTATAAACATGGGGCCCATATGGAATGTTTTGTTGGTTTTGGAGTGGTGGTTGTTGTTGAGCGATGTATGGGTTGTGCATCAAGGACCCATGAGGACGTTGTTGATGCATGAAAGATTGATAAGTGTGAGTGGGGTTGGTATAGCTCATTAATGGATTTTGTGTTTGGTTGAATGGATTAGTGGATTGGATGGGAATTTGTGTTGTGGGTGGTAACACTTTTTGAGTGACTATCGACCTTTGAGGGATATTCAAAGGAGAAAGAGGTTGTGAAACAACATTGGCATTAGATGGGTCTTAAGGAATGTTAGACATGTTTTGTGAGACAATAATTTTTGGATTAGTGCTAGGCATGTTGGGATCGGGCATCATGTGAGAAGGCATTTCGTAAGGTTTCTTTGATACTTGTGGTTGTGACACAACATTATGCCCTATGTGTTGGTCAAGGGTGTGGATGGTGTTAGTGTTGGACACATAGCTAGCATATGGATTGTCATAAACAGGTTCATTGGGATTAGGGACACATCCACATGATTGATCTTCAATGGGTGATGGTGATTTATCATGGAACATAGTTTTAATTTTATCATGATTGTACGAGTATGGAAGGCGTGCACCATGTATAATGAGACGCTCGAGGAATTCATCCTTATAGTTGTCAATGAATTGGTCAAATTTGTCGTGTAATCCCTTTTCATTGAGAAAATTGAAAAAGGTTGGGGAATAGGTCTAATTATGATTAGTGGATGTTTCACCCATTTTGGGTTGGTTGTCATATCCCTCCATGTTAATTGTGGTAGAGTCGTGAGGAGAGAGGAGTTGGTAACGAGAGTCCATCCTCTTCCTAGCTTGTGATCACATGATGGGAGGCATAAAAGGTGAACTTGGATATGATTTGGATGATGAGGTACCAATTATGATAGATGGGGATTGACTCTAAGTTCAAAATCTAGACCAAAATGATTAAAGATCGAGGATTATCCCTATGTACTTAGGGTGGAAAAAGAGCCTAAGCAAAAGGATAATAGGATTATCTTACTTGGGGTAGACAAGACGCACCAAGCAAGATGGAATTTCTTGAAGTTCACTAACTTAGGATTTGTCTAAGTTCCCAAGTTAATTTCTCCAAGAAGGGTGATGATGTCTAGATTATACTAAGCTTAATATAGACAAAGTCTTAAGCTTAACGTAAACAAAGGAATGATTGATCTAGATCCTAACCTTCGAATTTGGATATGATTTGTATTGATTTGGTGATAAGGATTGATTTTGGATTTGGATAATAATGATATGATTGGATGGGGATTTGATTAATTTGGGTAGAATGATTGATTATGGATAATAGAGGTTGATTAAGGATGATAAGATTGATTATGATGAGGATTGATTACAGATGTTAATGGATGATAATCAAGGATTTGACTAAGGATGGATTAAGGATGATGATTGTTCAAATATTACAAGGATAATGATGAATTATGCCTAAGAATGATGATTAAGGATGGTAAAGATTGGATTGATTAAGGTTTGATGATTATGGGGTTGACTACATGGATTAATCAAGGATGGATAATCAAAGATTATGATTGACTATGGATTAGGAATGGGGATTAATAGTAGATGGTGATGATTAGAGAAGATGATTGATCATGGACTATGAGGATAATGATGGACTAAGCTAGTTAACTATGGATGATTTGGATTGCCTATGAACTAAAAAGGACAATAGCTAGCATGATGATGAGGATAATGACTAATGATTAAAGTTGGGTCATGAGCTAAGAGGGACAAATGGACATGGATGTGGCTGATGTGGCTTGAAATGTCAAGGGATGATGTGGAAAAGGGATTTTTGAAAACCAAAAGGATAAAATCTTGATTTTTTTTGTCTCTAGAAAATGGGCACTGATTCAAGAAATAGGTGCTAATTTGTAGGAAAAAGTCGCTAATTTACATAGTGGGTGTGTTGAAATGCACTGGACAATTGAGAGGGGAAGAGTGAATCAGTTGTCCCTAAAACTTTAAACAATTATGAACATCAACTCTTCAAAAACTTATTTACTATTGTTCAGATTTAACAATGAAAGCATGAAACAAGAATCTCAACATAATAACACAATCAACACATGACACACCAGATTTTTATGTGGAAAACCCTATAAGGGGAAAACCATGGTGGGTGTTAGCCCACAAGATATATAAGTTATAGCAATACCAAAAAATAGAGGCTCACTGCCCGAATTTCTCACTGCAAATGTTGAGGCTCACTACTAAGAATGGCTCACTTCCAAGGATAGCTCACTGCCAAGAGGTGGCTCATTGCCAAAAGATGGTGAACTGATTTGGTAGCATCTTCTCCATGCCTGGGTTTAGTTCCATTGAAGAACAATATAACTTCTCTGCTCTTCTGTTTTACACCTTTGCACTTGTCTCTTCATTTTCAGGCACTCCTTCATTTTTCGCAATTACATTACAAGTCTTTATACAAGTCATCAACCTTGGAATGTACATCAAGGTCGGCAATACATTCATCAACTGTTGGAAGAATCACCAAGGTTGGCACTACAAAAACATACATAGAAATAGGTCTGGACCTAATATAGAAATTAGCTAAGGGAAAGATGTAAAGATGTATGCTGATCATGTCATGCCTTAGCTGGGACTCAAATGCAATCCTTCATGCCATGACATGCTTCTACAATCTCCAAGGGATCTCTGCAAATAGTGAAATCAACCAAGTTGGCCAAGACTGGTGAGAACACAAGGTCTACTAAGAAAATTCTTCATCCACGATCCAATTTTATCTTTACAGAGAAATCCAAGGGTAGGAACACCATTAGGAGACATCCACAAGCACATTAAGATCATCAAGAACAACCACACAACTTCTAACCAATCTGTTAAGAAGATTCTTCAAACTAGAGCACATAAACACCACTGCTAGCTACTGACATAAGGAAAAGATCACTTGAGGACCACCAGATCACGAACCATTAGAGTTGAAGGCACATAACATCATATTAGACTTAACTCTAGAACTACAAACAAAAATACTTCAATGCAGAGGAATGCAGAGCATAACACTTTTTCCCTATCACCATTAAACATACAGAAAAATAGTTTTCACTCTGGTGAACATAGCTCACTCAAATATTCATACCAAAGGCTCAAACTTGGAATATAGCATATTCAGACATGCCTCTAAATAACTTTGAATCTATAGACAAAGATATTCGTTCTACTAGAAATACGGAGCAATCTACCAGATTGTTCTTCAGTAAACAAAGGTACTCTTCCATACACTGTTTCCACCAGAGGAGCAAATTTTCTCAAAAGCACTTAGAAACTCAATATCTAGATCACTTACTCATTTTATCCAACACTTCCATGAGCCAATGCAAAGCATCTAACTTATCAAATTAGGAGCACAATTGACATCAATGACAACACAGATATGTTGACATCAATGACAACATCAGTTAGGCACATACTTGCAACAATCTACCCCTTTATCATTGATGGCAACATATGATATGAAAAATTGAAAAGACCATCAAGAAAAGATTCTCCCCCTTTCTCTTTACACATCTACACTCTTTCTTCCCCTAAGTGTTTCACATGATTTCTCTTCCCCTTTGACATCAATGGCAAAGGGCATATACTTGTACTGTTCTTAATTGTTCTGAATAATCCCTCTTAGGAGTGTACTTCAAGCTGTATCAACTCTTATTTTAGAGAACCTTAGGATTTACACTAATACTTCCAAAGTAACATATCTTGTCTTCTCAAATCTTTAGACTGGATTTGGCACAAATCAAGGTATGACATCCAATCACATCTTTTTATCAACCTTCATGTTAGCTTATGAAAACAATGCATATTTTGACAGTATATCAATGACAACATATAGAGATAATATTTTCCTTGGATTAGTATTCATTTGTTTCTCTTCCTATCAATGGTTACTACTACTAGCTTCTAAGAGATATCTATTATTGGTTTGGGTGAAACAATGTATTCTTATCTGTAGATTTAGGGACATATTCCCAAGTCTAGTTTTCTGTTCTTCTACATAACAGGTTTCTTGATTTTGTACAAGATCTTCCAAGTTATCCTTGACTTAGACCTTTTTTGCAAATCCTTGATCTTCTCTTTTCGTGCTGAGGTATCAGCATCAATCCTTTGGCAGGGAAAAAATATTTTCAATAATACTCCCCCTAAGCCAAAGCTTTAGTCTCAGTTTCTAGAGTGAACATCTACACCATATACCTGTGTAGATACATCCTTAATCTCTGACACATACTTCTTTACCCAAATCTTATCCATCACCTTCTGATGTCTACTAGATCAATCTTTTCTACTGGCTTCTTTAACTCTTCTTGATTCTCCTTCTTCATGTTCTTGCTTCTACAAGATTTAGCAACATGTCCAGGTCTGTTGCAATTGAAGCACACAATATTCCTCTATCTATTATTCTTTTCATTCATTCTAGATCTATATTGGTTGGCTCTATGTCCAAATCCATTACATGTATGATAGTATCCATTAAAGGAGTTTACCATTATGTTCCTACACTCATTTGTTCTATGACCAAAATTTTTGCACGCAAAGCACTTTCCATTGAGAGACTGGGTTTTTCTTATATTGTTGAAGCCATTCCTTGTCATACTCCTACATTCACTTGCTATGTGACCAATTATTTTACAGTTGAAACATTGACCAGAGAAAGATAGAACAACTTGATTCATTCTATTTCTACATTGAGTAGCCCTATGGCCAAATTTACTACATGAATGACAATAACCATTGAAAGATGGATACCTTTGTGCATTTGGTTGCCTGACCAGAGGTCTTCTTGATCTATTCCTTTGATCCTGAATCTATTTTCCTTTGTCCTCCTTGACCTCATAATTCTTTTCTTGATCTATTCTAGAACTTTCATTTTTCTCAGGTCTTATACTATTTATGTCATTAGGATTTTTCTGACTTGCTTTAGCCATTAGTCTATCAAATCTGGTTGCACTTACACTGAATTTGTCTTGTTGAACCCATGCATGTTTTAGATCAGCTTTCAGATCCACAACTTCTTCTTCAAGCTTTATGCAATCAGTTATTTTATTTTTCAAGCATTCTTCAATTTTTGGTTTTTCTTCATTTGCTAACTTCAAATCTTCACTATTTTCCTCAAGTCTTTGCTTAAGCTCCTTGATTTGCCTTTTTAACTCTTTGATGTATTCATTTGCTTCTGTTATATTTACTTTTAAGTCCATGTTTTCTTCTTCATATTTCTCAAGATTTTTAAGACCAATTTTGGATTCTTCATTGTCAATGGACAAATATTCATCTTGAGAGGAATTTATATTGTTGCAGGCTTTAGTCACCAATTTAGATTCAGCATTGGCAATCAAACACAATTTCATTTGTCCTTTTACTTCATACTAGTGATCTTTCTTCATTTTCTTCTCCTCGGTATCATCTTCTTCTTTTATAAATACCTTTTCCCTTTTTGTATTGTAAGGAAGCCCATTTGAATCTGATGCATGATTATTGATTTATGAATACTTCTGTATGTCTTTATCAACCCTGACATTTGCACTCTCAATGATTTTTTTAATCTTTTATTGTAACACTAGTAGGCCTTACTCTCAGTAGAGTATCTAAGGAAAGTTCATCATACTTAGCATCAAACTTTCTTAGCTCTTCTTCTCTTTTGATATAACATTTGCTTCCAAAACATTGAAATATTTTACCAAAGGTATTCTTCCATACCACAATTCGTAAGGAGTTTTAGTATCATTACCTTTGACTTGAACTCTGTTTTGAATGTAGACAGCAATATGTATAGCTTCTTTCGAATATGCTTTCGGTAGGTCAGCTTCCTCTATCATTGTCTTTGCAGCTTCTTGAACAAACCTACTCATTATTTCCATCACTCTATTCTCTCTGGATAGCTATCTTTTTATTCCATGAGTCTCACACAACATATTGAATTTATCAGAGGTAAACTCTTCTCCTTTTTTAGACTTTAGACATTTGATTTTCACATTTAATTCATCTTCAACCATTGTTTTGAGGGCTTGAAATGCATCTGGAGCTTCTGATCTTTCTTCGAGAAAACTAACCCAAGTCATTCTAGAATAATCATCAAAAAAGAACATAAAGTACTTGTCATCTTGGAGACTTTTCACTCATATAGGTCCACAAAGGTTTGTATGAGGATATTTCTTCATCCTGAAAAGTTCCTCTTGCTTGCTTCTCAACTTGACACTTCTTGTAGGTGATGTTGCTAAAATGTATCCTCTCTAGAAGATCTTTCTGATGCAGAGGCATCCACACTATAACCTTGACATACATCATGGATGTCCACAACCCTTCATCATCATCATATTTCCCTTAACGCTGTCAGCATCGTCATATTTTCTCTTGCCGATCGATATCCTCCTGCAGACAAACCTTCATCCTTTCGTCTGTCAGCAGCATCATCACATTTGGCAAGCGCAAACATCCTCCTGACATTCACTGTTCATCTTACCGCCAAACTCTACCTTCAGCATCATGATGTTCAACATCATGTTCATCAGCAGGATATAAAATATCATGTTCCTCCCATATATCCTGACGATGACAACCTCATGCACCTTTCCTTCGATGCTTACGTCACCCTGATATCCTGATGACGATGACGTCACATGCAGTTCCTTCAATATCCTGCTGTCGGCCAAACTTAACATTATCGGCCCGCGATGGTTTTATCAACCCGATCTTCCACCTTATGCCGATACGCTCCTCCTCGGCAACACCTGATGATGATCACCCCAATGCACATTCACCTTATGCAAACTACTGCATCATGCTCCTCTCCACCTATTCAGATGACGCCCGAAGTAACTACAGGATATACACAGAAATATCCTGATGATGCCGTTGCGATGGATTTTCCCAACCTTAGCGAATTTTGATCCGCCGAACCTCCTGAGGTGACCCGATCTACTTTCAGGGTGATCTTCCAAACTCTAACTATCAGTTCGACCTAGCACATACCCATGCTAGGGTTCTCAACATCTCTTGACTGCGATCCTGCAAACATGCACATGAACAAACACAAAATGCAAACTATAACCTAAACTACTGTACACAGCCATTCCACCGATTTGACGAATCAACCAGTGGAATGGATCAGCGAATCCATGAAACCACCAAACCAGCAAATCGATTTCACAATGGAGATCAAACAGAAAATGAACACAAACATGATCTTTATTGATTTCAAAAGATGCAATACAGTACTCTGTCTCACTCTCACAAAGTCTGATTGATGATCAATGATATGGAATACCAATCGATCCGCATGTATAAATAGGTTCTCTTGCGAGTACTACCACTCGATTCCCAGCGGCTGGGAAATCTCTCCAGGCGGCTGGGAGATCCAACCGGACATACAGCATAACAGCTGTCATAACAAACTAGCTAAAAATAGTAAAGCATGGTCAACATGACCTTATTACATGCATTGGTCTTATAAGATCTTCTTTGAAACATTAACCAGACCTAAAACAAACTAACTGCCTCATGGAGGCCAGCTGTCAGGTAGGTGCTCCTGCACCATACTCCCCAACAGAAAAGAACTCATGTCCCATGAGTTTGGATGTGGAAGTCCTCCACCTTTATACTTTGCCTTTGCAGTGTCTTGACCTGTTCCAGCTTTGTCCTCTGCTGTCTCTTGGTTGCTCCAAGACTTCTGAACCGTAACTTGCTTTCTTGCAAGGAAATCCTCATGCATGTCAATGCAGGCCCTTCTCTCACATACCCTGTGTTTCTCAGGTTGTCTGACCAGAACCTCTGTCTGAACTGCCTCTTGAACTTCTACAATGTTCAACTCTGTCTTTCTTTCAACCTTTATAGGACAAACAATAGTCCCAACTATGACAACATCCTTGTCATTCCTCTTAACTGGTTGCTGTTTGCAAACCTGTTTCTGAACCTGCTGCTGACCTCTGTCAGTCAAAACTGAAACTTTCTTCAACCTATTGTCTTTAACAACTTCTTTCCCTGCAGTGTCCTCAACTGCCTTTATGCCTGCTCCTATAGGCTTCTGCACAAACTCCTTCTTTCCCACTAAAATGATTTTGGCTGCCCTCTGTATTGCAGCATCTTCCTGCAATGGCATCAACATAATAGTCTTCCCATCTTTCTTGATGGTGTAGGTATTAGCATACCCATCATACAGTACCCTCCTATCAAATTGCCATGGTCTACCCAACAGTAGGTGACAACATTCCATGGGCAAAATGTCACACAAAACTCTATCATGATATGCTCCAATCTGAAAATCAACATATGCCTGTTCATAGACAAAAAGTGATTGACTATCACTCACCCAAGATGCCTTGTAAGGGTGTTGATGTGGAATCCTTTCCAAATGCAGTTTATCCACCATTTCCTGAGATACCATGTTGTCTGTTGAACCAGTATCAATGACAACCTTACATACTTTACCTTTGCTCTTGCATGTGGTCTTGAAAAGAGCTCGTCTTTGCATCATATCCTTTGATGCCTGCAAACTAGTTCTCCTTAGCATCAATGCTTCTCCCTCCTCAGGATACCCATAATTGTCAGGAACTCTATCTTCATAAGTGTTGGAACTTTGCACACTTTGCTCTACTTTCTCTTCTTGCACAAGTTGTACTCTCTTGTCATTCGTTCTATCATTTCTAGATGATGAACCTTTGCTTTCGGGACATTTGAAAAATGGATGACCAAACTCACCACAGGTGTAACACTTTCCTGAAAATGTAGTAGAACCTCTACCACTTCCAAATCTGCCTCTATTACCTTTCCATCCACCTCTGAAATTAGATTGTCCCTGTCCTTTACCAGTGTCTTCTTGACCCTCATTGGTTTGCCTTGTTGTAGGGGCTAATCCTCTTCCCCTCATATTGCTGCCTCTTCCTCTGATGGACTTATCTTGTCTCCTATTCATCTTTTCTTCAATCCTGATTGCCATTTGGTAACAATCCTCCACATTCCTAGGGTTAGCTAAAACTAACTCATCCTGTATGTTCAATCTCAAACCAGCCAAGTACCTAGCCACCTTTTCTACCTCATTCTCATGATGACTAGATCTCATACTCAACTTATAAAACTCCTCAGTATATGCCGTCACATCCATTTCCTTCTGCCTTAAAAATTGCAGCTTCTTAAACATCTGAATCTCATAATCCCTAGGTAAGAATTTACCTTTTATCCTTGCTACCATCTTATCCCATGAAGTGATCTTTGACTTCCCTTGTTTCCTTCTCTCGGATTGTACATAATCCCACCATACCAAAGCATGACCTCCTAACTTGGTCTTTGCAATCTTTACCTTCTGATCCTCAGCAACATCTTCACATTCAAAGTGATTATCAAGTGCAGCAATCCAATCCAGTAACTCATCTTCATTCAAACTTCCATTATACTTGGAAACATCAACCTTTACCTTAGGTTTATCACTCTGCACTACCTTTAACAGTTTTGCAAATTTCTGGTCTTCAACATCCAGATCTTCAGCTACCTCTTCATACTCTTCAACAGCATCTTCATCTTCTTCAGACTCACTGTCTTCCACTTCCCTCTTTTTGTTCTTCTCCAGGGCTACAAGCCTGGCTTGAAGTGCTTCAGCAAGCTCCTTCATCTTCCTCATCTCTCTGGCATGTTTTTCCTTCATCTCCTGCAATTCCCTTGCAGTACTACTACCTTTCAGAGGCATTTTGTCAACCTCTCACTCCTCTACCTCTGTCCTTTCAGTGACAGGATCAACTCTACCTTCTGCCCTTTCAGTGACAGAATCAACTCTACTTCTGCCCTTTCGGTGACAGAATCAACACACAACAGCCCAGACCTTTTGCTGAGCTCTGATACCACTATGATGCAGAGGCATCCACACTATAACCTTGACATACAGCATGGATGTCCGCAACCCTTCATCATCATCATATTTCCCTTAACGCTGTCAGCATCATCATATTTTCTCTTGCCGACCGATATCCTCCTGCAGACAAACCTTCATCCTTTCGTCTGTCAGCAGCATCATCACATTCGGCAAGCGCAAACATCCTCCTGACGTTCACTGTTCATCTTACCGCCAAACTCTACCTTCAGCATCATGATGTTCAACATCATGTTCATTAGCAGGATATAAAATATCTTGTTCCTCCCATATATCCTGACGACGACAACCTCATGCACCTTTCCTTCGATGCTTACGTCACCCCGATATCCTGATGACGATGACGTCACATGCAGTTCCTTCAATATCCTACTGTCGGCCAAACTTAACATTATCGGCCCGCGATGGTTTTATCAACCTGATCTTCCACCTTATGCCGATACGCTCCTCCTCGGCAACACCTGATGATGATCACCCCAATGCACATTCACCTTATGCAAACTACTGCATCATGCTCCTCTCCACCTATTCGGATGACGCCCGAAGTAACTGCAGGATATACACAGAAATATCCTGATGATGCCATTGCGATGGATTTTCCCAACCTTAGCGAATTTTGATCCGCTGAACCTCCTGAGGTGACCCGATCTACTTTCAGGGTGATCTTCCAAACTCTAACTATCAGCTCGACCTAGCACATACCCATGCTAGGGTTCTCAACATCTCTCGACTGCGATCCTACAAACATGCACATGAACAAACACAAAATGCAAACTATAACCTAAACTACTGTACACAGCCATTCCACCGATTCGACGAATCAACCGGTGGAATGGATCAGCGAATCCATGAAACCACCAAACCAGCAAATCAATTTCACAATGGAGATCAAACAGAAAATGAACACAGACAGGATCTTTATTGATTTCAAAAGATGCAATACAGTACTCTGTCTCACTCTCACAAAGTCTGATTGATGATCGATGATATGGAATACCAACCGATCCGCATGTATAAATAGGTTCTCTTGCGAGTACTACCACTCGATTCCCAGCGGCTGGGAAATCTCTCCAGGCGGCTGGGAGATCCAACCGGACATACAGCATAACAGCTGTCATAAAAAACTAGCTAAAAATAGTAAAGCATGGTCAACATGACCTTATTACATGCATTGGTCTTATAAGACCTTCTTTGAAACATTAACCAGACCTAAAACAAACTAACTGCCTCATGGAGGCCAGCTGTCAGGTAGGTGCTCCTGCACCACTTTCACAACTTGAGCTGAGGTTATCCTTGCTAGATCATTAAGATTGATTTGACACAATTTCCTATGCCAAGGCTAACTTTCATGATTTTGAGTTATAGAGTAGATAATGTTGCCTTCTCTAAGATGATAAAGATTTCCCTCTATCCTTTTTCCACCAGCTATTACAACTCCAAATTTATCTCTAATTTCAAAGGTATCATTCTGAACTATGAAACTGTATCCTTCTCTACACAATTGTCCAATGCTCAGGAGATTTTGTCTTAGGCTTTCAACATAGAGAACATAATCTATATGTTGTCTTCCATCAAAACTAATTGAACCTTCTCCACATATTTTAGCAGTACGGTCATCTCCAAATCTAACTAACCCTTCTTCATTCTTTACATGATTAACAAACTTACCTTTATCACCAGTCATATGATTTGAGTAGCTACTATCAACAACCCAATAGGTCCTTATATCTTCATTGTTAGTACTTACCTCTGGATCAAAACTTTCATCATTTTTGTAGTTATCATCCTTTGAATGAAAGCAACAGTCATGATGTTCATCATCTTTAACATCATAAAATATTTTCTTGGTCTTTCTGCTTTTACCTTTTTCATCATAATAATTTTTTAATTTTCTTTTTGAACATCTGGATGCATAATGACCAACTTCACCACAATTGGAACAATTTGAAGATAGTTCATCCTTGTGTGACATCTCGAATCAACCTCAAGTTTTTAGGCTTTCTTCTGAGGAACCCTTGCTCTGATACCAATTGTTAAAATGCATTAGACAACTAAGAGGGGAGGTGAATAAGTTGTCCCTAAAACTTTGAACAATTATGAACATCAACTCTTCAAACACTTATTTACTGTTGTTCAGATTTAACAATGAAAGCATGAAACAATAATCTCAACACAATAACATAATCAACACATGAGACACCATATTTTTACGTGGAAAACCCTATAAGGGAAAAACCATGGTGGGTGTTAGCCCACAAGATATATAAGTTATAGCAATACCGAAAAATAGAGGCTCACTGCCCGAATTGCTCACTACAAATGTTGAGGCTCATTACCAAGAATGGCTCACTACCAAGGACGGCTCACCTCCAAAAGGTGTCTCACTACCAAAATATGGTGAACTAATTTGGTAGCATCTACTCCATGCTTAGGTTTAGTTCCATTGAAGAACAATATAACTTCTCTGCTCTACTCTTTCACACCTTTGCACTTATCTCTTCACAAGTCTTTATACACATCATCAACCTTGGAATGTACATCAAGGTTGGCAATACATTCATCAACCATTGGAACAATCTCCAAGGTCAGCATTACAAAAGCATACATAGAAATAGGTCTAGACCTAATACCGAAATTAACTAAGGGAAAGATATAAAGATGTATGTTGATCACACCATGCCCTAGCTGGGACTCAAACGCAATCCTTCACACCATGACACACTTCTACAATCTTCAAGGCATCTCTGTAAATCGTGAAATCAACCAAGTCGGCCAAGACTATTGAGAACACAAGGTCTACTACGAACATTCTTCATCCACGATCTAATTTACTCTTTGTAGACCAATCCAAGGGTAGGAACATGATCATGAGACATCCAAAAGCACATTAAGATCATCAGGAACAACCACACAACTTCTAACCAATTTGTCAAGAAGATTCTTCAAACTGGAGGACATAAACACCACTGCCAGCTACTATCATAAGGAAAAGATCACTTGCGGACCACTAGATCATGAACCATTAGAGTTGAAGGCACATAACATCATCTTGGACTTAACTCTAGAACTGTAGACAAAAATACTTCAATTTAGAGGAATGTAGAGCATAACACTTTCTCCTTGTCACCATAAAACATATAGAAAAGCAGTTTTTACTCTGGTGAACATAGCTCACTCAAATCTTCATACCGAAGGCTCAAACTTGGAATATAGCATCTTCAAACATGCCTCTTAATAACTTCCAATCTACAGAGAAAGATATTCATTCTACTGGAAATATAGAGCAATCTACCAGACTGTTCTTTAATAAACAAAGATACTCTTCCATACATTGTTTCCACTGGAGGAGCAAATTTTCTCAAAAGCACTTGGAAATTCAATATCTGGATCACTTACTCATTTTCTCTAAAACTTCCATGAGGCAATACAAAGCATCTAACTTATCAAATTAGGAGCACAACTGACATCAATGACAACACTGATTAGGCACATACTTGCAACAGGGTGCTGATTCATGACAATTTTGATAATTTGTGATTTTCATAGTGTTGGATTGGATTTTTTTGGCAAGATTTCACACACAACAATCACAATGGTTGTTTGACTAACTTCAGAAGTTGGTGTGAGAGGTGATTATCCTTCACAGTTCACAAATGGCTTTTACAGGTTCTGCATAAAAGAAGGCACTTCAAGCACTTGTATACAACCTAAAATTATTCAAGTGGGAGTGACATATCTTGTGGATCTCACGAAATGGTCGTGGGTCAAACTCAACTCAAATTGAACCAAGATTCCCACTCCCACTAATACCTTTGATGCTATAGCTTAGATAGATAGGGAAAATAAGGTCCTAGACCACCTTACCCCTCTCACCTTAAAGACTTTTGTCTTGACCAAAGCATATCCTATCTCAAGTATAATAGTATGGCAAGCATCTTCCCTCCTCTGCAGTGGTGCACTACAAGATATGATGGCTGAAGGGTCTCACATAGGCTTAACAAGGATTCTATGGATGTCCTCTAGCATAATCAAGGTACTTAAGGCCCAAGTTTGTGAATGAGGGTGTCCTAATCGACTGACACTCAACCACTCAAGTCTTGGAAGACCACGGGTCTTGGAAGTCTAATGCTTGGAGGTGAGAGGGGTCCTTCCATTAAAGGAGTCTTTTGATTCTCACAATATTTATATACCACACCGAAACACGCGGTTGATGTCATCCATTGGGGGGATGAAATCCCCAAGTAGGCCTCCTAAGAAGAAACCACTTCCCACTTTTCATCACCTAAGATCGCACGAAGCCCAAGGGGAGAGCATACATAGAGAAATGACCCCTTCAGGTATGAAAGAAAATAAAAAGGTTTGAAAATGGACTTTTGATCCCCAAGATCACCTTAAGGTAAGAGGGGAGAGCATACATCCAATTTCCAAACCACAAACACAACAAACAAGATTAATTACCACTACTCTAATTTAGTGCGACTAAAAACTAGTGAAAAAAAATCAAGTTCTTTGTTAGCAGGGATGCATAAAACATGTTATTAGTTGATAACCAAGTCTTGGATAGTCATAAAATGTTGTAAAACCAATATTATTCTAGATCAAATGATAAAACAAAAAAAAATTGTTAGACACAGTGACTAAATGCTGATATGAAAAATAGGCGCTAATTCTGAATAGGTGCTGAAATGTGGAAAACATGCATTGAAATAGTAGAAAGTTATGCCTATCAGTTGGGATTGACTGTGTCTATGGATGGGTGTTGATATGATCTTGACATAATCTCCCCTTATAAAATAGATTTTTCCTACAAAATAGAGAGACAAATCTATAGAAAACAACAGTTAGTAGCTTAAACACACCCTGTTAGACAACTTGGTTAGCAAAAATACACAAAAAACTTTGCTTTATATCAAACAAAGAGCGGGTGCTAATCTTATGAAGTAGGCACCAATCTGTGAAAAGGGCATTGTTATGCTGATAGCAAGCGCTGAAATGGAATAGCTAGCACCTCCCCCTTGTTTATGCATTTTTCTGTGATAAAATTGAGACCTATTTTGCACAACAGGTTAGTATGAATCAATTTAAAACATAATGCATGGATATAGCTCACTGATTGATGAAAAACACATGCAAATCACAATTTATACCTTATGTGAAATTGGGCACTGATATGCTAAAGATAGGCACTGATTTGCAGGAAACCGTCACTAATCTGACCTATTAAGAGAAAACATGCAAACAAACATACAATAATTAGTGAAAAAGGTGGTGGGGGTCCCACCAGGCATGCCAAAAATGTCTACCTAAAAGATGGGATTCCTAATGAGTGCTAATTAATCTAATTTTCTCCCAATCCCAAGCCCAAGGGACCTCAAGATTGGGATAGACCACTTTTATGCTTTCTATCAACTAATGCACCCTATCTAGACATACTAGTGATGATTTTCCCTAATGAGATGAAAATAAACTATCTTAGATTGCAATTGAGCTAAACTATATGGACGTTGAGTACTCAAAATGGTAGAATGTATTGTTGATGATGATTGTTAGTCATAACAACATGTATAAAAATTTGCACAACAAACCTTTATTATCTTGTAAAGTACGATCAGCTTAAGATAAGTTGATGATTCCAAGTCTCCATTGATCAGGTCATGATCGTCTGATGTTACTCAGAGGTTGATGTGACATGTTGTTTTCCATTTCAAGGGGTCTTACATTTTCTTAGGTGATCGGTATTGCACTGTATTCTATAAATTCACTCCACATAGAGGTTAATTCTACTCTATTTCCAAAGATTACTATGATATTTGTAAGTTTGATCAAATCTTTTGATCATTGATCATTATGAACTTACACCTTCTTCTACACTACATATTTATTTAAATGATGTGTCTATAAGTGGATATTTATGTGTATTTCATGGATACTTATCTGAATTTGCATGATATTTATCAATTTGACATGCTTTCACTCAAAATATGCTCTATATTTTCAATTTCCTACGGGATATATGCATATTTCATGTTTGTTTGCTTTTGATTGTGTTATTTACAATTATGGAGATGATCTGTAATGAAATTCAAAGAAATTTAAAAGAATGCTTCTAGTTTTAGTTAACCTTTAGTTATTGAATCACATACATACAAGATACATTGATGGAGAGAAGAAGTCAAACCATAAGTCACCAGGTTGTTCCACAGCTAGGTATGGTTGATGCTAACTTCAAAGGAACAAGGAATGAAAACAATATATGTAGACTGAAAAGCACTCCAAGGGATGTAGCTAATCAATGCATATATCCAAATTCCAATCACAGATTACTCAAGATTTACAATGATCTATAATCAAAATAGCTTCTCTTTCATTAAGTATGCAAAACATGTATTTTCACAATAACTTTGAAATAAGTATTGAATTCTTTAGCAATTAGATTTCAATTAAGTTTCAAATGACTATAAGATTGCGCCCCTACACCTTTTATAGAATAAGGTGAGGAGGCGGTTACAATTGACCAACGGTCAAGATTTATCAATTTAGACCAATGGTTGACAATTCTCCTATGACTTAGTCAACTTTCTCTCGTGGCATAGGTTCCCAGCTGGAAACCATCTGTATGACTCACCATTTACAAGTATATCATGCATATTTTCACTTAGTGATGCATCTACATTCACTCTTTAGGTTCTTCTTCTTCATTTTCCTCTTGCTCATTGTTCTCTTCATCTTCATCATTTTCATTATCACTATCACTCTGATAGACATCCTCTTTCATGTGGACCTTTACGGCTGTCCTGATGTGTTCATATGCTTGCACTATTCTATCAACCTCTCCCCCATCCTGGATTTTAGCTTTTGCTATTGCATATTTATGAGACTGGAACTTAGCCTTGAGAACCTCCAGCTTACCTTTCTTGCTATTTAATGTCTCATTGTATGTCTCTACTTTAACCTTTGTTCTCATAATTCTATTCATTACCTCTTCTATCAAGTGGGTGAGAGGGTCATCTACTATTGGATTAAAATTATCATGTAGAGCCTTAATACTAAAAGCTGCATCTTGATTCTCAATTTTATCTTCTATTTTCCCTTCCAAGGCCTCCAGGATTTCTGCCTCATATGCCATCATGCTGTGTAGTTTGACACTAATATCCCTGAATTTGCCACTGCATTTCTTCAAGACATCACACTCAAACCTGACATCTTCATACCATATACTTGTCAGCAGGGTAGTATTATTATCTAGTACCTTATTACTTATCAAAATCTGTGAATCAATTCTCTTCATCTCACTCAGAGCAGTCGGGTCCTTTTCTAATTGAAATAACCATTTTCCTATATCATTCTACAATTTATCTACCTTCCTCTTTAGGCTACTCAAATAATTCCACCTCTGTAGAGATGTTTTCAATACAGCTTCAGCCCCAATGATTGCTAAAAACATCAACTTTTCCATCACCATTGCATTATGTTTCATCAAGTCCAATTTGGTGACCTCCTCCCATGATATGATAGTCAATGGGACTGCAAGATCAACTGGTGTATTATCAGGGTTAATTAACCCTTTTATGAAAGAATGCAATTGAGCAACGTGCTCCTTATGTAATTCATTTTTCTCCTTTTCCCTCTTCACCCTTTGGGTTAAAGAATCAATAATATCCTTCCCTTCTTGACCTTCTTGGTCTTCATTGGCAAAACCCAGGTCAAAATTTGTGATTTGGAATTCCTCTAGGCCTATTTTGCCTTTTTCTTTTTCTACTATGGGAAGGGTTATCTATGTTTTTCTTCCGCCTATGGTAGGATCTCTTTTTATGGCAGATGTTAATTTGGCCTTCCTCCTTGGTTTCATCATGTTCTCAGCAAACAAGGTGGAGACATCAAACTCTTGAACTTCTGACACTTGTTCTATACATATTTCTTTCTCTAGCCAATGAGGTACATCACCTCTAGACTCTTGATGACCTTTGTTAATATCATGTGTGTCTAGTTCTCCAGTTTTTGTTTCTACCCTTGGTGGAGAAGGAACCTTCTTAAATTCATCCTCATGTAGTTCCTCATGAGGGGGATCTTGTTGGAGTTCTTCTTGTTGAGGGGTTGCCTTCTGCAAAGGAGGATCTTGTGGAATTTCCACGTTTTGATCCTGTGCTTTATCCTGTACTCCCTCCTTTGGATTTTAATCTTCTTTATTATCCTTCTCATCTCGGGGCATACTAACCTCTTTAGAGGCCTGTGTATTCTTCCCTTGAGGATTACCCTGATCTTGGGCCATTCTTGTCCTCCACCCAGTGCATTGATATCTTATGGCTCAGGGTCTTTTTGACCAGATTTGTCTTCTGTTTTTGGGACTTCTCTAAGTAACATCTCTTGATCCTCTTTATCTGGAGGCAATGATGAACCACCCTAAGTTCAAACAACACTAGTGTCTGATATATCCTAATCACCCCCACTCTTCTATTGGACTTCTGATATTTTTGGTTTGGTGGGTGTCTCATGCTATTGCTAACCCTGATTAGGAGCAGTGCTATCCTTCTCTATATGTTCTGCCACTCCAGTCTTCTTAGGCTCTCTGGGTGTACCTTCTTCTTTACTTGGGATTATATCACCCCTATATGTTAAGTCTATGGTTGTAGGACTAGTTGTTGGCAAGAGACACTATATGGATTCATGGTTGTTGTCATTGATGGCAACAAAGGTCATCCCACATATCTGCAAGTCATGATGTGTCTCTACCGGAAGTCAGAATAAAGAATGTTGTGGTCCGGTGAACAAGAACAGAGCATGTGGCAAGGTCCGACAGATTGATCCGGATCTCTCAGAGGAAGTGTCTTGGTGCAGTGCGGATTTGGGGAAGTCAAGAGGACTACCTTGAGTGGTATATTCCAAGGATTTAGCCTCCGGTGATGGACAAGGAAAAAGATATGAATAGTTGAGTACCAGATTCCTGAGAGACAGTGAAAACAGAGGAAGAACTGACTGACAGAGTATCAGACTACTTTCTGGATGTGTTACTATTGATGATAGAGGTTGTGAAGGCATGAATCATGTTTGGCCGACATGATTAATGATATCTACAAGTATATGCTTGATCCGCATTGCTTGGTGAGGAAGGATTCAGCCGACAGAACAAGAGTTTGTAAGAAACTAGACCGTTCCAGATGCCGACTAGAAAGGTGATGAAATTACTTGTGCGGATATATATAGAGGATGGATTTAGTTGTGAAGGGTGTAATGATGTGAAGATATATGCGAAGAAGTACAGAACAGAGTAGAAGTAGCAAGAAAGATCCGATATGTGAAAGGATAGCAGAATAAAGAACAGAGGAAAGATGAAGTGCAGCAGATCAGTGTACTGAGCCTAACCGGAACTAAACTCCAGCATATGCAGATGCTTCCAATCAGTTCAAGACTGTGATTCTTATCACTTTGTAGACAGTGTGTCTTCTTGTAGGCAGTGGGCCTCTTGTGAGCAGTGTGCTCGGGCAGTGAGCCCTAATTGGCAAGTGCCATTTTGTAAATTTCTATTCTTCTAATAGAGAATAATTTTTGGGTTAATCACCCCGTGGTTTTCTCCCTTAACAGGGTTTCCACGTCAAAAATTACTATGTCATGTGTTTCTTATTTCATGGTAATGTTTTTGTGTTTGATTCAATGCTGCATTAATTAATAAGAAAGTTCAAAAGGGAAATAATTAGGATAACTGATTCACCCCCCCTCTCAGTTATCAACAATTGGTATCAGAGCTAAGTTCCTCCTAATAGAGCCTAACAGCTTGAGGAAGATCTGGGAGTTCAAATGGATGCATATGGTTTAAGGGAGCAACTCAAGACTGCTCTTGAGGATCTTGAACAGTCAAATTCTGAAGTCAGTGAATTAAAGGAAAGACTCAAACAGGCTGATGAATTCATGAGAGAATTAAAAGACAAATTAAGTCTCTCTATGAAAAAGAGAAAGGAGCTGCTCCAACAGTTGGAAAGACAAAGTGAAGAAAGCAATACAAATGAAGAATTGACTGAGCAAACCAAGTTATGTGAAAAGTTATCAAAAGAAGTCATTATGTTAAGACATGAAATGGAATCAGGAACTATAAAGTTTACTCAAGAGATTGAAGAAAAAAGAAAGGCTGAAGACAATCTAAGACAATCTCTTAAAGAAAAATCAGAAGAATGCCACCAGATGGACAGGATTATCAGACATCTTGAATCTGATCTTGAAGATGCCAAAGATAATGAAGAAAAACTTGAGGATCAAATTGCCTCTCTCAAAAGAGACCTTCAAACAGCAAATGAATATAAAGAGAAATTCAAGATAAGTTCTGCTCAACTTGAAGTTCTTCTTGGAAGTCAAAAGAGGATAGATGACAAGTATGGTTTGGGATATGAGAAAGGAGAAAGCTCCGGATCCGATCAGAAGAATCTTGGATCAGAAAATCCAAGGAGCAGGCCTAGAAGACCTCCGATAAGATAGCCAAATGCTCAAAGATATCCATCCTTCAATGGATACTGCCACGGCTGCAACCACTTTGGTCACAAAGCTAATCAGTGCAGAATGAGAATGAATCAGATTAATTCATCCTTCTCCGGATAGTGCTTCAACTGCAAAAGGTATGGACACAAATCCCATGAATGCAGAATTATGCAAGTAAACAAATCATTCAAAGGTAGATGCTTTACATGCAATAGAGTAGGTCATATGGCTAATCAATGCAGATCAAGAGGATATTAGTCAAATATGCAAAGAAATGTTATTTGCCAAATCTGCAATAGGTCCGGTCATAATGCTAAAGTCTGCAGAAACAAGTATCAGGACAAAAGAGGTCCGGTGTATAATCAGAATCAAGACAAGGGTAAACAAAAGATGAATGCGGATGAAGTTAGGAATCAGATGAGCAAGATTTGGGTGAAGAAAAGTTCAGAGAATGTAGAGGTTGGATCCGCACCAGACTCTGGTGCTGATATTTCTTCCGGAAATTAAAAAGTGAGCTCAGGCTCAGGGGGAGACTCAAAGAAAATCCTTTTCCCCCAGCCAAACAAGTGGTGCCGGATGTGGCACAAGATGCGGATTAAAGGGTTTGTAGATATGAGTCTTGAGATGCTTCAGTCAAGTTTTCAGAGGTCCGCATGGAGTTATGAAGAAGCTGTGATCGATCAAATAAGACCTGTTCAGGGAGTTGCTCCGGTATGACAAAGGATTACAAAAAGGTCCGGAGAGATCCGGAAGTGCACTATCTTGTTCTGCGGATTGGACAGAGTGTTTGGGATGTTCTTGTAATATGTTACCTCGATTTATTCATAATTGAAAGATCCGGATGATATTCACAGATCAGGACTAATCCGGGATACTCCAAGCTATCCAGACAAGGCAAACCGGAATAATGTAGGTGAAGCATTTATTGCAGATAGATATTAGGGTTCGCGGAGCAATATAAGGGATTTCTCAAAAGTCATTTGCTCATTCTGCACTCAAGAAGAAGCGAATAGTGGAGCTCTGCAACAAGATTCATCAAGCACACCAAGGATCTCCTGCCGAAGTCATTGCATAAAGAAATCAATCCAATCACTCCGTGCAAATCGAAGGCGCATAAGGTATTCTCCGTTTTTCATTACCTCACTACAAATCTTTGAAGAATGGCTACTCCAAATATAGTTAAGATCTCTGATAGACCTCGCCCCTCATTCAAGAAACATCCTTACAAATCATTGGAGGTAGATCCACTAGGAGCCTTCTCTAGTGTTCCTCATGGTGTATTGCATACGGAAGATATTAGGGTTTACATCCATGCGAATCTTGAAGACTTTGGAGAATCAAAACTGATGGATATCTATCACAAACAATTGATAGATGACTCCTTTGAGATCAAACCTCAGTATAAAGCCATCCAGGACAAACACTTTGCACAGTACATTCATTTCCCCTGTTTTGAAGAAGATGAATGGGTCCGGTATGTACTAAGTAGAGTACATGACAACTTCCTATGGTTGAACAAGCCCTTCAAGATCACCAAGGACACAATTAGGGCTGTAACCGGTCTGCACTCATCCGGTGGATTACCTGTTCTCAAATCTGTCAAAAATCAGACAGTCAGTGATGCAACCGGATCCAAGTTTGACAAGAGAGCTATGACAGTTGATGACATCATTGAACCGGATGTCAAATTTGCAGCTATAATAATTGGTTACAAAATCTATCACTCCAGTAGGGAAAACTCAGTACCAGGAACTACAATCTACACAGCCTATCAGATGTTAAAGGAGAATGCAGACTATGACTTGTGCGAGCTTCTAGTAAACCAACTCTTTGAAAATCTGCAGAAGATTAAGAAGGACAAGAAAAACTCCTTCAAATATGGCAATCTGATCCTTTGTCTCTTCTTTTACTACATGAATGAGCTTCCCGGATCCAGTGGATGGATATGGCAGAATGACAGACCGGTTGCCATTCAAATCAGAGACTATTTGCATGGACTTGGGGATGCAAAAGCAAGAAATACAGCTCTATGGGGTTACTTCAAGAACTTCCAAAGCATGATGCATGCAAGAGAAAGAATACCCCAATCCCTTGTTGAAAAATACAAAGACACAGTATGCTTCATGGTAGAAACAGATCAGTGTCTGATGGAGGCAGTGGAGCCAAGGACTGTCTGGATCATACCTATGGGGTATGAAGTGGATGAACAGATAGTAGAACTGCATGTTCAACACATGCTAAGCCAGCCCAAAGATCCTAAGGCAGAAAGGTTTGGAACCTTTGAGGAACTGAGTGTAAAGTTACATGTAGAACTCAGGGAACCGGAGATAAAGAGGAAGGTAAGAAAAGAAGTTGAGCATATTGCTCAAGGCCTAGGCATCTCAAAAGAGGCACTTGATGCCAGCCGGGAAAAGAGGAGGAAGGCTGAGGAAGAAGAGAAAAGTAAAGAAAGTGTTCCGGTTGAAACTCCCACCCGGACCAGATCATCAAAAAGATCTGCACCTCCCTCAACCAAAAGTTCAAAACTGGAAGTCCAGGCATCCGGTAAAAGATCCAAGACAAAAGCCACAAGGGCTTATAAAAGCCAAAAGGATGAAGAGGAAACAGAGTCAGATGAGGGAGTAAAAGAAATAAAGAAGCAGAAGAAGAAAGGATCCGGTAAACCCTCCTCAGGACAAGACGAGGATGAAATGGCAGAGGTATCTGTTGAAAAGCCCACTCTGTCTCTAGAGAGCATAATCAAGTCGGTCACGGTGGATGGAAACCTTCAACCAATGACTGAATCTTATGATGACTTCAGTGAGGCTGACCAAAAGACTCTGCAGGAAGCCACAGTCAAATATCTGAACATATATAATAAGGCTTTCATTGAGATCATATCTCTTATTCCTAAAAGCCTAGAAAAGGAATTGGAAGTAAGAAAGAACAATGCTCATGCAAAAGATCTTGAGATCCGAGAGCAGATAGCTATTCAGCTATATCCTCAAATTGATCCCAAGACAATGAACATAATCTTCAAGGACTGCAAAGATGAGTTCAGAAGTAAAGCCAGGATGAATCAACTCATGCTTGGTGAGACTGACAAAGTGGCCCAAGAAACAGAAGAGATCCTCCGGAAGGCCTTCAAAAGGTTCAATCTTCCTGTTGTAGAGGACTTAGGTACAGAAACAGCTGAGGACTTGGAACCCTCTACTCCAGAAGAAGTGGGCCCTGAACATACAAGCATCTCTCCTCCGGTTTCCCCTACAGTCTCCGGATCCAAAGAAGAAGAGCAATTAAAGGAGAAGGAAGCAGTGGTGAAAGACAAAGAGGTTGACAGTTCCAAGACTGCAGAAGAAAAGAAACATTTGTCTCCGGCAAGAGACACTGCACAAACTGTTCAACAATTTTTGAGCAAAGAAACTTTAGAGATTGATGAACCGGAGCTTCTAAAAGGCCCATTCGACTTTGACTCTCTCTCCGGTACAAACAATGAAGATAGCTTCATTTGCAAATGCCAAGGCAAATGAAAAACTCCTGAAGTCTCATATGGAAGACTGTGAGTTGATAGAGGCTGCTTCCGGAGTACTTGTAAAGATCATGCCATCAATCCAGATAGATCCGACAGCCTCCTCTTCCGGTAATCTAAAAACCTTAGTCAGCAGTGTTGATACACATTTTGATTCTCTAGAAAAATCAGCTGAAGAAAAGGTCCGGAAGGAATTTTTGGATAAAAGATTCTCAGAGATATTAGAATTAATCTCTAAAGATAGGAAGATTGTGAGCATTGGAATAAAGAGCTTAGAGAATGCTCTTAAGGATGGCGGTGACATCTACAAATTTTGTATATCCTGGCCAAAGGCAACAGCAGCAATTGATAAGAAAATAAAAGAGGAACAGGACAAGCTACAAAGCTTATCTCAAAGTTTTGATCCTCTCTCTTCCTCCATAATAAATCAAGAATGTCAGACTATTGCAGTCTTGAATGAAATAAAGAATCTTGAGAAGGAAAGGAAGAATATCACTAACCAGATGGGAGAACTTAGAAGGATTATAATCCCTAAGTTGGAAACTATGCATGAGGCCATCAGTGATGCTCAGACCACCGCCCAAACAAAAGATCCGATAGATCTCAAGCGTGCAGAAGCTTTTGCATTTTTGTTGAGTGGTCACATTTCAATTTTGGACAGAATGAAGCAATGTTGGGCTACAGAAATGATTCAATTGCAGACATCCTTTGCAGACATTCTTCAGTATATGTGAGTATGTAAATATACAGCTATGTATAGAAAATTTTTGAAAATTTTGGTATGCGGACCCCACCCTTTGCCATTGATGTCCAAGGGGGAGTGAGGAGCAGTGAAAAATGAGGAATCCAACTAAGGGGGAGTTCCAGAAATTGTATATAAAGACAGAGCATCAGCAAAGGGGGAGCATAGTGAAAACACTTAGTCATTTTTCACTAAGTGTTGCCATCAATGCCAAAGGGGGAGATTGTTGGCAAGAGACACTATATGGATTCATGGTTGTTGTCATTGATGGCAACAAAGGTCATCCCACATATTCGCAAGTCATGATGTGTCTCTACCGGAAGTCAGAATAAAGAATGTTGTGGTCCGGTGAACAAGAACAGAGCATGTGGCAAGGTCCGACAGATTGATCCGGATCTCTCAGAGGAAGTGTCTTGGTGCAGTGCGGATTTGGGGAAGTCAAGAGGACTACCTTGAGTGGTATATTCCAAGGATTTAGCCTCCGGTGATGGACAAGGAAAAAGATATGAATAGTTGAGTACCGGATTCCTGAGAGACAGTGAAAACAGAGGAAGAACTGACTGACAGAGTATCAGACTACTTTCCGGATGTGTTACTATTGATGATAGAGGTTGTGAAGGCATGAATCATGTTTGGCCGACATGATTAATGATATCTACAAGTATATGCTTGATCTGCATTGCTTGGTGAGGAAGGATTCAGCCGACAGAACAAGAGTTTGTAAGAAACTAGACCGTTCCGGATGCCGACTAGAAAGGTGATGAAATTACTTGTGCGGATATATATAGAGGATGGATTTAGTTGTGAAGGGTGTGATGATGTGAAGATATATGCGAAGAAGTACAGAACAGAGCAGAAGTAGCAAGAAAGATCTGACATGTGAAAGGATAGCAGAATAAAGAACAGAGGAAAGATGAAGTGCAGCAGATCAGTGTACTGAGCCTAACCGGAACTGAACTCCAGCATATGCAGATGCTTCCAATCAGTTCAAGACTATGATTCTTATCACTTTGTAGACAGTGTGTCTTCTTGTAGGCAGTGGGCCTCTTGTGAGCAGTGTGCTCGGGCAGTGAGCCCTAATTGGCAAGTGCCATTTTGTAAATTTCTATTCTTCTAACAGAGAATAATTTTTGGGTTAATCACCCCGTGGTTTTCTCCCTTAACAGGGTTTCCACGTCAAAAATTACTGTGTCATGTGTTTCTTATTTCATGGTAATGTTTTTGTGTTTGATTCAATGCTGCATTAATTAATAAGAAAGTTCAAAAGGGAAATAATTAGGATAACTGATTCACCCCCCCCCTCTCAGTTATCAACACTAGTAACCTGATCAACCAAATCGTCCAGCCCTATCTATTGGGCTGCCCTTTCTGGGCTACCTTGTTTCATTTCTTCTATTTATTTTAATTCTTCCAACACTGCCAACTGAGCTAATGGAATTCCATGAGGAGTCATTTAGGTGTTGGAAACCAGAGTTTCCATTTGTTGAGAAGCCACATCTTGGACCACCTCATCATCAGATAAGTCCACTGTATCATCTAAAGAGAAAGGAACCCCCTTTCTCATCCTAAGCATTTCTCTAGTTTGCTCCTCTGCTTTTTCAGTTTTGAGTTTAATTATGGTGGGAAGAGGAACATCCTGCTGCAGCTCCTTCCTAAAAACTTCACCACCTGCTCCTCTCAATATGATGGGGACAACACGGATATCCACCCTCATGGCCGTTCTTTGTTTCTTATGTGGTGACATCAGCGGCATCCCCCTCCTCTTCTTGCTAGCTACTAGCAAGTCATCATCTTCAAGTTCTTTATTTAATTGTTCCTCTTCCAAGGGATTTTCTTCTTCCACCTAATGTTGTAGGGTTTGGCCTTCCACCTGCATCTCTGTAATTTCAATAGTAGGCTTCAAAATTCTTTTAGTTTTTGGCTTTTCTGTTAGAGGCTATGTCAATGATGTAGATGCACCTACAGTTGTAGTGGAAATCCTCTCTATTATCACCTCCTTTGGTTCATCTTCACCTTTCTTACCCTTAGGGGGGATCCTCTTTTGTTTTTTTTTAGGCAATCTTTCCCCATTGGATTTTCTCTTTTTAGAGAGGAAGTCATCATATTCCTCACCAGACACCTTGATGCAGAGCCAAACCACTTAGCCTGCATTTCCCTTGTATGTCCACACTTCACTTACCTATCGGCAAGACTCCTGACTATCAGCAAACCAAAATTTCGTTCTCCTGATACTCTTTCTCATACCGATCTCTCCATTACCGGCAAAACCATCCTCTATCGGCCACCTTACCTTTTATCTTCCCGACACCTAACTTTGCTCGACGTATGCCTTTAACTTTGTATCTGTCGCAAGATACATTCGGCAATGTACATTTAGCATATACATCCTCTAACCTGTGATCACCCATTCCTTCACCGTCCTTACCGGTCAGCACTTGCATCAAAGACAATGTGTATTGTCGATATACATTCAAAACATACAATCCAAACATGCATTCAGAATAAGCGTCCGCTAAAGTCAACAATTGACTTTCTTGTATCTAATCCAAAGTACATTCACCAAATACCATCTACAATATGCATTTGCGGGATACACACAATCATTTGACTACGGATACATAGGAAGTGACCCCAACCCACCTTAGTGATATACTCATAGATTGTATATCAACATTGTACATTTGAAATGTATATTTACAACATGCATTCTAAAGATGCATTCAAACCTGATATGCTTCTCGATATGCCTTGCGACATACAAGACTCAACAAACACTTGCGATGTATACATAGGATGTATATCTGACATACAATTGTGATATATACACAAAATGTACCTTCAAGAAACCTGTTCAAATATTCACTATTTCGATCCTCTGTGAACCCTGCAACTTTTAGATCCGTTTCTCAAATCAACCACACAGATCTCAAACTCCTTCAACCTAGCACATGACGGTGCTAGGATCTATCAAAATACATTGTACCGATCATGCAGACACAAAACACGAATAGAAAACAAAACAAAATATTGTACAGCCATTCCACCAATTCAAAGAATCTAACCAGTGGAATAGGTTAAAAACCCATCTCAGTCTCAAAACAGGAAAACAATTTGCACAGAAAGAAACCCAGATGAGATCGAATAACACAAATATGCAAATAGGATTTGTTTATTATGCTTTCAAAAATGTGGATACATACAAAGCACAATGAAAATGTCTACAAAATAATAACACTGCCCTCAATCGATCTGACATAGGGTATTTATCTACCCATCATGAGTAGTACCACTCCACTCCAGGTGGCTGGGAAATCCTTCCAAGTGGCTGGGAGCTCTAACTGCCTAACAACCCTCAAAATTATAGTTTGCCAAGTGTCCCATGGGACTTACCACATAAACCTAAAAATAGCATGCATTGGTCAAACAGACCTTATTACATTAAGTGGTCAGTTTAGAACCTTATTGAAAATAGTAAAATGAACATAACACAATTAAATGCCTTAAGGAGGCCACTATGGGTTAGGTACCCTTGCACCATACTCCCCACCTTGAAAAGAACTCATGTCCCATGAGTTAAGTCTTTGACTGAATCCACCTTTAGCTGCTACTATCCCATGTCAGCCCCATGATCTCTATGCTACAACTAGCTGCCATGGAACCAAATACTCATGCCTAGCACTGTAGGCTCTTCTCACACCTTGTTGGTCATTCTTTCTAACCATCATCTCTGTCTAAACATCAACAGTGGAAACCTCATTTACTACTATGGAAAAATGTGTTCGTCTTTCAACCCTCAAAGGACAAACAATAGTCCCTACTATGATTGCATCCTTGTCTTTCCAATCAGCCTATGGCTATGTATAAACATGCTCCTTGGCCTTCTGCTGATCCATCTGATCTCTATCAGTCAAAACTGAAATCTTCTTCAAACTGTGATCTCCACTCCTTGAGATATCCTCAACTTCCTTTGACTCTATTGTAGGCATCTTCACAAACTCTTTCTTACCCACCAAAATAAGCTTAGCTGTCTTCTTTTCTTCAGTATCCTCCTACAATGGTGTCATCATAAAAGTTCTCCCATCCTTCTTGATGATATAGGTGTTAGCATACCCATCATACAATGCTCCCCTGTCAAATTGCCATGGCCTACCCAAAAGTAGGTGACAACATTCCATGGGCAATATGTCACACAAAACTCTATCTTGATATTCTCCAATCTGAAAATCAGCATATGCCTATTCATATACAAAAAGTGATTGACTATCACTTACCCAAGATGCTTTGTAAGGAGCCTGATGTGGAATGCTTTCCAATTTTAGTTTATCCACCATTTCCTAAGATACCATATTATCTGTTGAACTAGAATCAATTACTACCTTGCATAGCTCACCTTTGCTTTTGCACTTGGTTCTGAAAAGTACTCTCCTTTGTAACATGTCCTTGGATGTCTTCAAGAGTGTTCTTCTTAGCATCAATGCTTCTCCATCTTGACATGGGGCTGCACTCCCCATTGAAGGATTAACACTTTCACCTACCTCCTCTTCTTGCACATATTGAACACTCTTGTCATTCTTCCTATCACGTCCTGATGATGAACGTTGCCTTTCTGGACATTTGAATGCTGTGTGACCAATTTCATTACAATGATAACATCTTCCAGTGAAAACATTACAACCTCTACCACCTCCAAATCTGCCTCTTGTGCCTTTCCATCTACCCTTGAAATTAGACTGCTCTTGTCCTTTAATAGCCTCTTCTTGGCTAAACTCACCACTAGGCCTCTGGTTAGGACTTCTTCCTCCAAAACTACCTCTAAAATTTCTGTCACCTCTTCCTCTATTGTTTTGCTCACCTTTTCTCTTCAGCTTCTCTTCAGCTCTTAAGGCCATTTGGAAACACTTGTTCACTATTTTTGGTGCTAAGATGCTAATCTCATCTTGGATGTTCATCCTTAGGCCATTCAAGTACCTGGCCACCTTCTCTGATTCTTCTTCCTATCTCTTTGATCTGAGGCTGAGTTTATGAAACTCTTGTGTGTATGCATTCACATCAAGGTCTTTCTGTCTGAGATTTTGTAGTTTCTTATACATATGTACATCATAGTCCAGGGGTAAGAACTGTGCCTTGAGTTTGGTCTTCATCCTTTCCCAAGAGGTTATCATATTCTTCCCCTCCTTGAATCTCTCTCCTTGTTCATAATTCCACCATGCAAGAGCAGAGCCCTGCAATTTTTCCTTTGCCAGCTTAACCTTCTTATCCTCAGGGATTTCTTTGTATTCAAAATGATTGTTCAATGCCTCAATCCAATCAATCACCTCTTTAGCTTCCATACTTCCACTATACATGGGCAACCCATCTATGGTGTCCCTATTAATTGACTTCAATGCATTTAAAAATTCCTTCTGTTCTGCTAGTATCTTCTCTACCTTTTTACTGCTTTCAACAATTTCTGCATCGCCTTCATCATTGTCACTTTCAGTTTCCTTATCTTTGCTTTTGGTCTGCTTGAACTCTCCCAACTTGGATTCAAGTATCTCCTCGATCATCTTCTTGATGGCGTCCTACGACATGCTTTTGGGAGGCATCCTTTTCGCCTCTGTCTCACTTTCTTTGTCTGACATAAACATTCACAGACATCACCCAAATGCCAATACACCTGCAGCTCTTTAATTCTACCTGCCGCCCAAATTTTTTGTTGAGCTCTGATACCATACCTCCTGTCTCTTCTTCTTAGTATCAACCGTAAGGGTGACACCCCTTTTCTTTAATTTGGATATCTTTGCATCTACCCAAGCCTGGGTTAGCTAGATCACCCCATTTGTCAGCTGATCTAAGGATATATCCTCCTGTTGTGTAAGATCTGGGGCCGATATGGTGTCATTGTAAACCTTTTTGTCCTCATATTCATTAGACATGATTTTGTTGATAACTGAGAGGGGGGGGTGAATCAGTTATTCTAATTATTTCCCTTATTGAACTTTCCTTTTAATTGAAGCAGCATAAAATCAAACACAAAACATTAACCATGAAATAAGAAACACATGACACAGTATTTTTGACGTGGAAACCCTGTTAAGGGAGAAAACCACGGGGTGATTAACCCAAGAATTATTCTCTGTTAGAAGAATAGGAAATTACAAAAATGGCACTTGCCAATTAGGGCTCACTACCCGAGCACACTGCTCACAAGAGGCCCACTGCCTACAAGAAGACACACTGTCTACAAAGTGATGAGAATCACAGTCTTGAACTGATTGGAAGCATCTGCATATGCTGGAGTTCAGTTCCGGTTAGGTTCAGTACACTGATCTGCTGCACTTCATCTTTCCTCTGTTCTTTATTTTGCTATCTTTCACATACCGGATCCTTTTTGCTACCTCTGCTCTTTCTCTGGACTTATTCACATTTTCCTCCACACTAACACCCATTTCACAACTAAATCCATCCTCTATAAATATCCGCACAAGTAATTTCATCACCTTTCTAGTCGGCATCCGGAACAGTCTAGTTTCTTACAAACTCTCATTCTGTCGGCTGAATCCTTCCTCACCAAGCAATGCGGATCAAGCATATACTTGTAGATATCATTAATCATGTCGGCCAAACATGATTCATGCCTTCACAACCTCTGTCATCAACAGTAACCCATCCGGAAAGTAGTCTGATACTCTGCCAGTCAGTTCTTCCTCTGTTTTCACTGTCTCTCAGGAATCCGGTACTCAACCATTCATATCTTTTTCCTTGTCCATCACCGGAGGCTAAATCCTTGGAATATACCACTCAAGGTAGTCCTCTTAACTTCCCCAAATCCGCACTGCACCAAGACACTTCCTCTGAGAGGTCCGGACCAATCTGTCGGACCTTGCCACATGCTCTGTTCTTCTTCACCGGACCACAACATTCTTTATTCTGACTTCCGGTAGAGACATATCATGTCTTGCAGATATGTGGGATGACCTTTGTTGCCATCAATGACAACAACCATGAATCCATATAGTGTCTCTTGCCAACAATCTCCCCCTTTGGCATTGATGGCAACACTTAGTGAAAAATGACTAAGTGTTTTCACTATGCTCCCCCTTTGCTGATGCTCTGTCTTTATATACAATTTCCGGAACTCCCCCTTAGTTGGATCCCTCATTTTTCACTGCTCCTCACTCCCCCTTTGACATCAATGGCAAAGGGTAGGGTCCGCATATCAAAATTTTCAAAAATTTCTTATACTTAGCCGCATATTTACATACTCACATATATTGAAGAATGTCTGCAAAGGATGTCTGTAATTGAATCATTTCGGTAGCCCAACTTTGCTTCATTCTGTCCAAAATTGAAATGTGACCACTTAACAAAAATGCAAACGCTTCTGCCCGCTTGAGATCTGTCGGATCTTTTGTTTGGGTGGTGGTCCTAGCATCACTGATGGCCTCATGCATGGTTTCCAACTTAGGGATTATAATCCTTCTAAGTTCTCCCATCCGGTTGGTGATGTTCTTCCTTTCCTTCTCAAGATTCTTTATTTCGTTCAAGACTGCAATAGTCTGACATTCTTGATTTATTATAGAGGAAGAGAGAGGATCAAAACTTTGAGATAAGCTTTGTAGCTTATCCTGTTCCTCTTTTATTTTCTTGTCAAATGCTGCTGTTGCCTTTGACCAGGATATACAAAATTTATAGATATCACCGCCATCCTTAAGAGCATTCTCTAAGCTCCTTATTCCAATGCTTACAATCTTCCTATCCTTAGAGATTAATTCTAATATTTCTGAAAATCTCTTATCCAAAAATTCCTTCCGGACCTTTTCTTCAGCTGATTTTTCTAAAGAATCAAAATGTGTATCAACACTGCTGACTAAGGTTTTTAGATTACCGGAAGAGGAGGCTGTCGGATCTATCTGGATTGATGGCATGATCTTTACAAGTATTCCGGAAGCAGCCTCTATCAACTCACAGTCTTCCATATGAGACTTCAGGAGCTTTTCATTTGCCTTGGCATTTGCAAATGAAGCTATCTTCATTGTTTGTACCGGAGAGAGAGAGTCAAAATCAAATGGACCTTTTAGAAGCTCCGGTTCATCAATCTCTAGAGTTTCTTTACTCAAAAATTGTTGAACAGTTTGTGCAGTGTCTCTTGCCGGAGACAGATGTTTCTTTTCTTCTGCAGTCTTAGAACTGTCAACCTCTTTGTCTTTCACCACTGCTTCCTTCTCCTGTAGTTGCTCTTCTTCTTTGGATCCGGAGACTGTAGGGGAAACCGGAGGAGAGATGCTAACTTGTTCATGGGCCACTTCTTCTTGAGCAGAGGGTCCCAAGTCCTCACTTGTCTGTTCAGGGCTCACTTCTTCCGGAACAGAAGATTCCAAATCAGCAGCTGTTTCTGCACCTAAGTCCTCTACAACAGGAAGATTGAACCTTTTGAAGGCCTTCCGGAGGATCTCTTCTGTTTCTTGGGCCACTTTGTCAGTCTCACCAAGCATGAGTTGATTCATCCTGGCTTTGCTTCTGAACTCATCTTTACAGTCCTTGAAGATAATGTTCATTGTCTTGGGATCAATTTGAGGATATAGCTGAATAGCTATCTGCTCCCGGATCTCAAGATCTTTGGCATGAGCATTATTCTTTCTTACTTCCATTTCCTTCTCTAGGCTTTTAGGAATGAGAGATATGATCTCAATGAAAGCCTTATTGTATATGTTCAGATATTTAACTGTGGCTTCCTGCAGAGTCTTCTGGTCTGCCTCACTGAAGTCATCATAGGATTCAGTCATTGGTTGAAGGTTTCCATCCACCGTGACCGACTTGATTATGCTCTCTAGTGACAGAGTGGGCTTTTCAACAGTTACCTCTGCCATTTCATCCTTGTCTTGGCCTGTGGAGGGCTTACCGGATCCTTTCTTCTTCTGTTTCTTTACTTCTCTTACTTCCTCATCTGATTCTGTTTCCTCTTCATCCTTTTGGCTTCCATAAGCCCTTGTGGCTTTTGTCTTGGATCTCTTACCGGATGCCTGGACTTCCAGTTTTGAACTTTTGGTTGAGGGAGGTGCAGATCTCTTTGTTGATCTGGTCCGGGTGGGAGCTCCAACCGGAGCACTTTCTTTGCTTTTTTCTTCTTCCTCGGCCTTCCTCCTCTTTTCCCGGCTGGCATCAAGTGCCTCCTTTGAGATACCTAGGCCTTGAGCAATGTGCTCTACTTCTTTTCTTACCTTTCTTTTAATCTCAGGTTCCCTGAGTTCTACATGTATTTTTACACTCAGCTCCTCAAAGGTTCCAAACCTTTCTGCCTTAGGATCTTTGGGCTGACTTAGCATGTGTTGAACATGCAGCTCCACTATCTGTTCATCAACTTCATACCCCATGGGCATGATCCAGACAGTCCTTGGCTCCACTGCCTCCATTAGGCACTGATCAGTGTCAACCATAAAGCACACTGAGTCCTTGTATTTCTCAATGAGAGACTGGGGAATTCTCTCTCTTGCTTGCATCATGCTCTGAAAGTTTTTGAAGTATCCCCATAGAGCTGAATTTCTCGCTTTTGCATCCCCAAGTCCATGCAAGTAGTCTCTTATCTGGACTGCAACAGGTTTGTCATTCTGCCATACCCATCCACTTGTTCCGGGTAGCTCATTCATGAAATAGAAGAATAGACATACAATAAGAGTACCATACTTAAAGGAATTCTTCTTATCCTTCTTGATTTTCTGTATGTTTTCCATTAATTGGCTTAGTAGTAGTTCGCAGAGATCATATTCTGCATTCTTTCTTAACATTTCATAAGCAGTGTATATTGCAGTTCCGGATACAGAATTCTCCCTGCTGGAGTGATAGATCTTGTATCCTATTATCATTGATGCATATTTGATATCTAGATCCGAAATATCTTCAATGGTCATTGCCCTCTTGTCAAATTTTGATCCGGTGGCCTCAGTTACAATGTTGTTCTTGACATATTTGAGGATAGGTACCCCTCCGGAAGAGTATAGACCAGTTACTGCTCTAATTGCCTCTTTTGTAATCTTGCAGGGTCTATCTAGCCATAGAAAGTTGTCATGCATCCTGCTCAGTACATACCGGACCCATTCATCTTCTTCAAAGCAGGGGAAATGAATAAATTGCTCAAATTGTTTTTTCTGAATATCCTTATACTCTGGTTTAAGCTCAAAAGCATTGTCAATCAGCTACTTGTGATAGAGGTCTCTT
This sequence comes from Cunninghamia lanceolata, assembly GCA_027924645.1. NCBI lineage: Eukaryota > Viridiplantae > Streptophyta > Pinopsida > Cupressales > Cupressaceae > Cunninghamia > Cunninghamia lanceolata. The sequence goes on along the minus strand of BSBN01001020.1, from coordinate 3,467,048 downwards.
AATTTGAATTCCCCAAATTCCTCAATGTTTGCATGTATGTAAACCCTAATGTCTTCGGTATGTAAAACTCCGTGAGGAACACTAGAGAAGGCTCCTAGTGGGTCTACCTCCAATGATTTGTAGGGATGTTTCTTGAATGAGGGGCGAGGTCTATCGGAGATCTTAACTATGTTTGGAGTAGCCATTCTTCAAAGATTTGCAGTGAGGTAATGAAAAACGGAGAATACCTTATGCGCCTTCGGTTTGCACGGAGTGGTTGGATTGATTTCTTTATCCAATAGCTTTGGCAGGAGATCCTTGGTGTGCTTGAAGAACCTTGTTGCAGAGCTCCACTTTTCGCTTCTTCTCGAGTGCAGAATGAGCAAATGACCTTTGAGAAATCCCTTAAATTGCTCCGCGAACCCTAATACCTGTCTGCAATAAATGCTTCACCTACATCATTTCGGTTTGCCTTGTCTGGATAGCTTGGAGTATCCCGGATTAGTCCTGATCTGTGGATATCATCCGGATCTTTCAATCATGAATAAATCGAGGTAGCATATTACAAGATCATCTCAAACACTCTGTCCAATCCGCAGAACAAGATAGTGCATTTCCGGATCTTTCCGGACCTTTTTGTAATCCTTTATCATACCGGAGCATCTCCCTGAACAGGTCTTATTTGATCGACCACAGCTTCTTCATAACTTCATGCGGACCTCTGAAAACTTGACTGAAGTATCTCAAGACTCATATCTACAAACCCTTTGATCCGCATCTTGTGCCACATCCGGCACCACTTGTTTGGCTGGGGGAACAAGATTTCCTTTGAGTCTCCCCCTGAGCCTGAGCTCACTTTTTAGTTTCCGGAAGAAATATCAGCACCAGAGTCTGGTGCGGATCCAACCTCTACATTCTCTGAACTTTTCTTCACCCAGATCTTGCTCATCTGATTCCTAACCTCATCTGCATTCATCTTTTGTTTACCCTTGTCTTGATTCTGATTATACACCAGACCTCTTTTGTCCTGATTCTTGTTTCTGCAGAATTTAGCATTATGACTGGACCTATTGCAGATTTGGCAAATAACATTTCTTTGCATATTTGACTGATATCCTCTTGATCTGCATTGATTAGCCATATGACCTATTCTATTGCATGTGAAGCATCTACCTTTGAATGATTTGTTTACTTGCATAATTCTGCATTCATGGGATTTGTGTCCATACCTTTTGCAGTTGAAGCACTGTCTGGAGAAGAATGAATTATTCTGATTCATTCTCATTCTGCACTGATTAGCTTTGTGACCAAAGTGGTTGCAGTTGTGGCAGTATCCATTGAAGGATGGATATCTTTGAGCATTTGGCTGTCTTACCGGAGGTCTTCTAGGCCTGCTCCTTGGATTTTCTGATCCAAGATTCTTCTGACCGGATCCGGAGCTTTCTCCTTTCTCATATCCCAAGCCATACTTGTCATCTGTCCTCTTTTGACTTCCAAGAAGAACTTCAAGTTGAGCAGAACTTATCTTGAATTTCTCTTTGTATTCATTTGCTGTTTGAAGGTCTCTTTTGAGAGAGGCAATTTGATCCTCAAGTTTTCCTTCATTATCTTTGGCATCTTCAAGATCAGATTCAAGGTGTCTGATAATCCTGTCCATCTGGTGGCATTCTTCTGATTTTTCTTTAAGAGATTGTCTTAGATTGTCTTCAGCCTTTCTTTTTTCTTCAATCTCTTGAGTAAACTTTATAGTTCCTGATTCCATTTCATGTCTTAACATAATGACTTCTTTTGATAACTTTTCACATAACTTGGTTTGCTCAGTCAATTCTTCATTTGTATTGCTTTCTTCACTTTGTCTTGCCAATTGTTGAAGCAGCTCCTTTCTCTTTTTCATAGAGAGACTTAATTTGTCTTTTAATTCTCTCATGAATTCATCAGCCTGTTTGAGTCTTTCCTTTAATTCACTGACTTCAGAATTTGACTGTTCAAGATCCTCAAGGGCAGTCTTGAGTTGCTCCCTTAAACCATATGCATCCATTTGAAATCCCAGATCTTCCTCAAGCTGTTAGGCTCTATTAGGAGGAACTTAGCTCTGATACCAATTGTTGATAACTGAGAGGGGGGGGTGAATCAGTTATTCTAATTATTTCCCTTATTGAACTTTCCTTTTAATTGAAGCAGCATAAAATCAAACACAAAACATTAACCATGAAATAAGAAACACATGACACAGTATTTTTGACGTGGAAACCCTGTTAAGGGAGAAAACCACGGGGTGATTAACCCAAGAATTATTCTCTGTTAGAAGAATAGGAAATTACAAAAATGGCACTTGCCAATTAGGGCTCACTGCCCGAGCACACTACTCACAAGAGGCCCACTGCCTACAAGAAGACACACTGTCTACAAAGTGATGAGAATCACAGTCTTGAACTGATTGGAAGCATCTGCATATGCTGGAGTTCAGTTCCGGTTAGGTTCAGTACACTGATCTGCTGCACTTCATCTTTCCTCTGTTCTTTATTCTGCTATCTTTCACATACCGGATCCTTTTTGCTACCTGTGCTCTTTCTCTGGACTTATTCACATTTTCCTCCACACTAACACCCATTTCACAACTAAATCCATCCTCTATAAATATCCGCACAAGTAATTTCATCACCTTTCTAGTCGGCATCCAGAACAGTCTAGTTTCTTACAAACTCTCATTCTGTCGGCTGAATCCTTCCTCACCAAGCAATGCGGATCAAGCATATACTTGTAGATATCATTAATCATGTCGGCCAAACATGATTCATGCCTTCACAACCTCTGTCATCAACAGTAACCCATCCGGAAAGTAGTCTGATACTCTGCCAGTCAGTTCTTCCTCTGTTTTCACTGTCTCTCAGGAATCCGGTACTCAACCATTCATATCTTTTTCCTTGTCCATCACCGGAGGCTAAATCCTTGGAATATACCACTCAAGGTAGTCCTCTTAACTTCCCCAAATCCGCACTGCACCAAGACACTTCCTCTGAGAGGTCCGGACCAATCTGTCGGACCTTGCCACATGCTCTGTTCTTCTTCACCGGACCACAACATTCTTTATTCTGACTTCCGGTAGAGACATATCATGTCTTGCGGATATGTGGGATGACCTTTGTTGCCATCAATGACAACAACCATGAATCCATATAGTGTCTCTTGCCAACAGATTTTCCCATCATCCTTGCACAGTTGTACTGGCACCGAGATACAGTCAAAGGTTTTGATCTAATTCAAGGTGAGTCTTTGATATTTCTTTCTCCTCACCTCAGCCTTGTCATCACAATCAGTCCAAAAGTCCTCTAGATGCTTTTGATGTATTGGTTTTCCTAGTATCTTCTGCATCCTATCGTAAGGATCATATGATCTAGCCAAAGGAAATAGTTGAAGATACATCAGTTTCAAACCCCCGATGACATGTTTTATACTCTCTGAGTTTGGGCACATATACCAGCCCATGGATACTAGAAACAAAACTGAAGGTATCTTCTTCTGTGCCTTATAGGCTTCAACTATTGTAGATACCTGCCTAAAAAATTCCATCAAGATGACCCAATTAGTGGGGTATCTTGGTAACATAAGAGGTTGTCCCTCAAACCTCTCAATTCTAATATATGAGAAAGTGGTGAATTGGATAAACCACGCTCTATGCTGATAGATAATTTCTTGAGCCTCCATGCTCAACCTTTTAGTCCTATCCTCTACCATAGTTCTGACCAGATGCATGGAGAATGCATTATTTACCAGTTTATTGTCCAGGAGGTATGCCTTCCTTTGCAATTAGGGATAATGATCCCATATGTGTGCATCATCAGCATCACCACCAGCATTACCCACTATTTTCAAAGCATCAAAAGTTCCTTTATATGTATAAGAGTACACCACATATGAAGTCATGTAAAATAAGCATGTTTGTCCTCCCAGGCTCCTCATTCCCTCATCCAATGAGTCATTGATGATCTTTTCCCATAGGGGCCAGTTGTCTGCATATAAGACCATCTGGATGATCCCAAACATCCAATTCTCAAAATTTCTAGCATGAGGCCTGCCAGTCATCCTGCTCAGCAGGGCAATCATATATTGGTATTCATCATCAAAATTGAACTTGTACAAATGCATAGGTAGCTTGGTTGAGGCGGTGTATGTACTATTCTTTGATCTCCATTGATACATCCTCTTCCTCGCATTTTTCTTGTTATTGTTATACTCTATTTCTAGTTTATGCAAGTCCACACTCACTATCCTCTTCCCAACTGGCAAATTGAAGGTGGCAGTAATGCCCTTGACTGAGAAGTCTGTGTATATCCTCCTATGCTTCTCCACTCACCTAGTTTCAGGGTTATAATTTCTTGTGCACTCCACAACCAATTTCGGAGCATCCATAGCATAGGGAAAACTAGCTGCATGTCACATACCTGAGACAAACACCCCATCCAAAAAGGGATTCTCCTTATCATGGTCTAATCTTGTTGACCACACTGCCAGATCCGTATCCCCCTGGTGTGTATCACCAATAACTCTGTATTTGAATTGTACTCCATCAAGCTGCACAAACATGGGCCTGAGGAACTCCACCTCAGACCTATTTCTCCTGAGATCTACCATGGATTCCTGCAATAAACATGATATATTTTACCCTACAGTGTCTATATGCATTCTTACAACATCATGTACTTCTATCATGTATACTCTATATATTACTCTTCATTTAACCATTATACGTATTACACAAAGCCATAACCAAGTACAAACAAATACTATACCCAAAATTATAGAAAATGACAATGGGAGGGTTTACAGTTACTTACCTGACAATGATTTCTTTTAGATTAGAGGAGTGATTATGGGAAAGACTGTAAAGGCACAAAATCACCTGTTCCATTACGTTGAAGGATCCATTCCATTGATAGGTAGCTGTTGAGGGTTTGACTTCAGAGCTCTATAATTTCTTGATTTATCGCAAGGTGAATGAAAATGACCTTTGAATTTTACCTTTAAAACAAATTAATAGGATAGATTAGGGTAAAAAGGCATTGTCTTGATTAAATCCATTGATCATCTGCAAGGAATCCATAGATGTCGCCAAGTGTTAAATTTATATTTGTAATCGGTGGGAGTTCATCTACTACATTTAATTGAATTCAATGTTAAAGTGGGGGGGTGATCTTATAAAGATCAAGGGATATTCAAAATATGACCCCTCTGGATAATATGACCCCCTTTGCTTTTGCGCAGGATAACTAAGTGTAAAGAATCAGGTGATATGGTCAACGTTTGACCATGTGTATATCAGGTCATGAAACTAAGATCAGGGGTGTCTCAAATATGACCCCCCTCCTTCCTTAGAAAAGATCAGGGTGACATCATCATGTCAATGACGTCGGTTAATTATCATGTTTTAATGACGTCGTCATATTAAGGAATATGACGGATATTGGATATATAGCCCCTCGTGGTTTAGACGGAACGATGATGTCATCATCAAGTTGATTTCCTTCATTCATGAGAATCGAATGACGTCACCTTCATATTGACATAGGGTGATATTTGCAAAGAGGGTGATATTCGTAAGATGACTGATGTTAGAAATATGACCCCCCTGGAGTTTAGGTGAAGTCTTTTGACAGGTACGTATCAGCTCCTATTTAAATTTGATGCCTGTGCATCTCACACCTAACGATTATCAGGTGACGATCCTATATCTGGGTGATCTTATCAAATATGACTGATGTTAGAAATATGACCCCCCCACCCATGATATCAGGTTTGACTAAACTTTGACTCAACATAACTTTCTTCCCTTAGACAATTTTGGGGTGATTTAAAAGACAAACCTGCCTAGAATTTTGTGTACTTTCCAACCATGAAGTTAATAATAGGAACTCCTCACTTCAACAACTGACTTCATCATAGTGCAAAATCCACCCTCTTACAAAGTTACATGCATGACTGATTTTACCAAACTGCCTAAAGTAGAAAACAAACAAGCCACAAGCATCAAGAAAAGTTGGGTCGCTATTTTGTCAAGGTAAAATGGGGCGTGTTGTGTAACCACACAACATGTATTTGCATATGATGGCTTATGAAAAATAGAGGTGGATGCCTTAATTTATAGATTTTTGGGGACAGAAATGGAGGACTATGATCAAATTGAGAGATCAAGGGCTGAAATTGCTTGAGGATCCTCAAGCAAGGAGAATTGGACAAATGGCATGATGAGAATGTATGAGAAATTTTCTCCAAGATTCAAGGCATAATCAATGGATGAGATTGCATGTTTGAATGTATGGATGGCTCGGATTGGGTAGGTGGATGACATGTAAGGCCTCATTTATGAAAAGGTAAGGCTTGAATTTAGTGAGGAATTTTAAATTGCATGGAGAGTACAAGTGGAATTTAAAATTGGAGTTATAGTGTCTAAATAGTGCCACATGTAATTTTAAATTTGCATGAATAGTGACACTTGGAGTGGGATGGAAGAAATAGGACAAGTGTACACATTTGCAAGATTTGGCCATGCTTCCAAAGTACCACTTGTCATGTACATGGAATGACAAGTGGACTTCTAGAAACATGGGGGTTTGTAATGAAGAATTAATTAAAATTAATTCATGTGCACATGTTTTAGAAGAAAATGATGATCACAAAATGTAATCAAAAGTGGACAAAATAGAAATTAAATAAATATGGTCATTTATTTAATTTTTGGAGTATAAATTATGAATTATAGTCACAAAAACATTAATTTTTGAACTATAGTAGAGGAATATGATTTTTGTATAAGGGGAAAAAGTGTAAAATAAATCAATTAAATAATTAAAAATTATTTAATTATAGTTGAGTCAGATAAAATGTAGATGAAATGGATTTGAATTGCATAAGTGGATGAAAGTGGTTGTGACCATTTCAGACATCTAAAATCATTTCCCAACATCATCTGCTATTGCATTAACACAAGCATCATAAATATGAAAAGCAATGGGGTCCTTTGCCAATACCACCTCAAAATCACCCAAGGAAAATGTTTTCTTGCTACATGAAGAAGGGGGTGATCAAGATCCAAGCTGGTACCAAGGACTAAGCATTATGATAGTGTTGAACACACCAGGATACTAAGAGGGGGGGTGAATCAGTATTTAAATAAACTTCAAAACCTCCATAGTAGATTAAAACTTAAGCATTACAACATCAACATAAATATGAAAGATCAACACAATGCACATCAATACATAACACCAGATATACGTGGATAACCCAAGAAGGGAAAAACTACGGTGAGGATTAACTCAAAATATATAAAGCTTAAAATTAGAACTTTGTTTTAGGGATACAACCCAAGGAAGCTACTACTCCCTATTGAATTTATTTTAGGGCTACAACCCAAGGAAGCTACAATTCCTTGCTGACTATGTTTTAGGGCTACAACCCAAGGAAGCTACTACTCCTTGAAAATGTTGTTTTAGGGTCACTCCCAAGGAAGCTACAACTCCCTATAGACTTTGTTTTAGGGCTACAACCCAAGGAAGCAACTACTCCCTAAACTAAGAATGAACTCAGAGATGATTACAGTGTGACAACCTTTCTACTTCTTGAAAACTAAAATTGAAGCTCACACCTTTGATGATTGAAATTATGCTTCTTCTGATGATTGGATCAATTAGGCACACTCTTAACTTCCCTCCTATCACAAAAATGTCTTCAAGATGAATCAAGATAGCCTCTAATACTTCTTCTCTTTCTCCTTCAGTTGCACATCACAAGGCATATGATATTCATACTGTGCTCTTTACACACTCACATATTCATCTTTGCAATCATGCCTCACCTAGAACAACTAGGTTTACAATATATAAATGATATTACATTGATTTCATTACAAGTCAGCCAATACAATAATAATATTACATTTTACAAGTCAGCCATGGATCACACAATATGAAACATGTGTAGGGAATGCCCTATCATGAACTACACGCTACTCAAGAAGGAACCACATGCTTTGTAGATCCAAGTTCATGCTTAGTCTAGTCCTAAATAGTCTTCACAGCATTATTCTTCAAGGAATATCATCCGCATGTTACACAAATTTGAATTAGGTCTCCCTTAAGCAAAAACTCATGAATCTTGTAGCACAAAAGACATTTCAACTTGGCAGTACTCATGAATGATAAAATATTGCTTGTTCTTCTTCTAGATGAGTCGACAGGACCTATACAATGTCACCAACCATTCCTTAAACTCTGCACAACAATAACATGGTGGTGCATACCTTCAACATTCTTCGATCAGCCAGACAGAGGCATAGCCTGGCAAAATCATCATTCTGGACCACAATCAGTTTCGGAGAGAGTAGAAAAACACCTTGTAGAGCAATTGGTGACAAAACAATATCATCAACACCATTTACCATCAGTCTATGTACAATTTTATGTCACAAAAAGTTGTCACACATTATCAGCATATGTCCTAAGAATAGTTATGCATCCAGAACTATCTGTGTCACATCTGTCAATTGAAAACTAAGCTTGTGGACCTCAAAAACACCTGAAACTTATATGGATGCACTCATACCCTTTTTTGAACATGTCCTCAAAACTATATGGCCATATCTATCATTGTGGAGGAATGCAGAGCATTCCAAACAGTCTTCTTCATTACTTAATTCTACCAGAGCATAGACTAAAACTTTGGCTCTCATAACTTTCACTGCGGAGGGACAAATGATCTGAAACTTTAGATTTAGCACCTTTACATCATACTAAACTTAGGTTTTGAACCACAAGACCATATCTTCAAATGCAGAGGAATGCAAAGTATTTTACTAGACAGTCTTCTAGATAATTATCTAAAGCAGAAACCTTCACCAACTTCTAGAGGCCAAAACCTTCATATAACAACATATACATCCTTAAGAACAACAAGAAGGATCAAACAACATGCCATAGGCCATCAACAACATATTTTCATCCTTATCATAACTTAATGTATCATCATTCATCTTAGTGCTTCTAATTCCCATCTTAATATTTCTTCATTCATCTTTGTGCTTCTAATTACCATCTTAATATTTCATCATGAAAACATATTTTTCTGACCAAACAACTTGACTTGAAACTGATCAGGACATGACATCCAACCATGAACTTCTAATTCTCATCTTAATATGTCTTCTCTATAGTCACCGAACAGGACATGACATCCAACCATGAACTTCTAATTCTCATCTTAATATGTCTTCTCTATAGTCACCGAATAGGACATGACATCCAACCATGAACTATATCTTCTCTACTGGATAGGACATGACATCCAACCATGAACTTCTAATTCCCATCCTAATATGTCTTCTCTATTATTACCATATAAGACATGACATCCATCCATGAACTCCATCACACAACCATGACAATGCTGACATCAATGACAACCTTAGGAACCATATGTGTAACAATCTCCCCCTTTGACATTGATGGCAACACACCTACTACACACACCTATTTAGTCTCCCCCTTTGACATCAAGGACAAAGAGAAACTTCTTCTCCCTTAGGGCATAACTTCTTCTTACAACAAATAGACTCCCCTTATCATCAAGAACCACTACCTGCTCCCCTTGAGAGGTAGCCACCATCAGTCCAAGAAAAAGATATAACATGAACCAATCCCCCTAGACATATGCACCATTATGAATCTAGCAAGAAGGAGAGGCAATTACCCCTAATCTCTATCAGAGATCCTCAAAAGTGTCCTTTGCAAGAGCCTTTGTGAAAATATCTGCAATCTGATCCTTTGTTGGAACATATTCCAACCTTACTTCCTTATCTGCAACCTTCTCTCCCAAAAAGTGATACTTGGTTGCTATATGCTTGCTTCTAGAATGCATCAGTGGATTCTTGGAAATATTGATAGCACTTGTATTATCACACAAAATAGGAATAGGCTCATCATACAGTACCTTGATATCCTTCAAGGTTTGTTTCATCCATAATACTTGTGTACAACATGATGCTGCTGTAATATACTTTGCCTCTCCAATTGATAATGACATTGAATCTTTCTTCTTACTATGCCATGAAACCAATTTGCTTCCTAAAAGATAAAGCACTACCATTTCTACTTCTTCTATCATCAACACAACTAGCCCAATCAGCATCAATGTAGGCACTCAGATCAAATTCATTACTTCTTGGATACCATAAGCCATAATCTAGAGTTCCCTTCAAGTATCTAAATATTCTTTTCACTACCTTCTCATGTGTTTTCCTGGGATTAGCTTGATATCTGGCAACCACACATACTACATGCATGATATCAGGTCTAGAAGCAGTCAAGTACAATAATCCTCCAATCATAGATCTATAGGAAGTCTGATCAAGCTACAGAGACTCATCATCCTTATTGAAGTAACATCTAGTGATAATGGGAGTACTCACTGGTTTTGAATCCTCCATACCAAACTTCTTCATCATCTATCTAACATACTTAGCCTAAGAAATAAAGATACCATCATCTAGCTAAGAAATTTGAAGTCTAAGGAAGAAAGACATCTCACCAATCATAGACATCTCAAACTCTTTTTGCATCTCCTCTATAAACCTCTTACACATATCATCATCTCCACCAAAGATGATGTCATCAACATATATTGCAACTATCAATATCATATCTCCTTCTTCCTTGATGTAAGGATTGTTATATGTAGTACCTTTCTTGAAGCCCTGCTGAAGTAAGTACTTATCCAACTTAGCATACCAAGCCCTAGGTGCTTGCTTGAGACCATACAAAGCCTTTTTGAGTCTGCACACCATGTCCAGATCTTTTGATATCTAGAAACCATCTAGTTTCTCAATGTAAACCTCCTCCTCTAAATCACCATTAAAAAATGCTAACTTGACATCCATCTAACAAACCTTAAAGTTCTTGTGAGCAACAAGAGAAAGAAACATCCTGATTGCTTCTATCCTAGCTACTAGAGCATAGGTCTCCTCAAAGTTAATGCCTTCAACTTGTGAATGTCCCTTATACACCAATCTATCTTTGTTTCTCACAACTTCACCATGTTCATTTAGTTTGTTCCGGAACACCCACTTTGTTCCTATAACATTCTTATTGGTTCATCTGGAAACCAATTCCCATGTTTGATTCTTCTCAATTTAATTCAATTCTTCTTCCACTGCCTTTATCCATCCATCATCCACTCTGGCATTAGCAAAAATTTTAGGTTCTACCTTTGATAATAAACACAACTTCATATTCTTTTTCAAAACTTCTCCTGGTCAGCACACCTTTATTCTTATCTCCAATGATCTAATCTGATGAATGGTTCTTTTGAAGAAATGTTGCTAGATTCTTGGGCATTTGCTCTGGCTCTTGTTCCTTTTCTTCTTTCTCTTCTTCTTCTTCAATGCATAGAAAAATATTAGATCTGGAGTCCTTTGGTTCTTGTGAGATTTGATACAAATATTCCTCTACTTTGACATTTGTGCTTTCAATCATCTTCCTCAATCTCTTTTTATAGCATCTATAGGCCTTGCTTTTGGTTGAGTAACCAAGAAAGATCCCTTCATCACTTCTTGGATCAAACTTTCCTAGGTCTTCTTCATCTCTTCTGATACAGCATTTGTTGCCAAATATCCTAAAGTATTTGATAGTAGGAGGTCTTCCATACCATAGATCATAAGGGGTCTTAGTGCTATTGACCCTTAATTGTACTCTATTAGTCAGATAGACAACATTGTGAACTGCTTCCTTCCAATACATGTCAGGCAGATCTACATCCTTCAACATTGCCTTGGCCATCTCTTGCATAGTCCTATTCTTCCTTTCCACTACCTCATTTTGCTAAGGGGTCCTAGGAGCTGATAGATGTCTCCTAATACCATGATCTTCACAAAACTTGTCAAATTCATTTAAGTAAACTCACCTCCTCTATTAGACCTTAAACATTTGATCTTGGTGTCCATTTCATTCTCAACCATAGCTTTGAAAGCCTTGAACTTATCAAAGGCATCTAATTTTTCTCTTAAGAGAGTAACCCAAGTCATTCTAGAATAATCATCAATAAATAACATGAAATACTTTTCACCTTGTTGACTCTTTACTCTTGTGGGGCCACATAGGTTAGTATGAATTAGCTCCAATGGCATTGAAGAAGAGTACTTCTTATTCTTAAAACTTGTCTTTGTCTAATTTCCCATTTAACATTCTTTGCACAATGTGTTTGCAGGCTTGGTTATCTTGGGCATATCTCTCACTGCATGAATAGAGTTGATCTTTACCATATTGTCAAAGTTGGTGTGCCCCATTTGCTTGTACCATAGCCAACACTCACTGGATTGAGCCCATAAGCATGTTCTTCCATTTACCTCCTTTAAATGATAGATATCACCATAAGACTTGATGCCTTCTGCAACTAGTTTTACGAACCTTGCCTTCTTGATTTCACAACCTTTAGCATGAAAGGTAAGATTGTATCCTTTACTGCACATTTGATTGACACTTAGAAGATGATGCTTTAACCCTTTGACATAGAGGACATCCTCAGTCCTATTTTTCTCATCAATAGTTATAGTACCTTTTCCACATATTTGTGTTGACTCATCACCACCAAACTTAATAGCTCCACCATTCCACTTCCCAAGGCTGATAAACTTCTCCTCATCACCAATCATATGATTAGAGAAACCACTATCAATTACCCAAGCCTTTTCTTCTTCTTTTGCATGAAAGGTAGTCCATACAACCATTGATATATCATTGTTTTGGTCAGCTTGTAGGGTATCAGTCTTTACACATTTTTCAATATCATCATTTTTGTCACCAACACTCAAGGACATGAAAAGTGTTTCATCATTTGAATCATTATGATCCTCATCTTTTGAAGAATAATTGCTCTCTATGGAATACATGCTTCTTTTAAAATTGTTTCTCTTGTTACTACTCCTTGAATCTTTAAAAGGACATTTAGAAGCAAAGTGACCAATATTTCCACAATTAAAACATTTGAAATGTAACTTGCCTCTATATTTGCATGTGTCTTTCTTCAGTGTTCTTACAAAGTTTGCTTCTACCTCATCCAAGTCACCATCTTGATCAGCTGCTTCATCTTCTATCTTCTTACTTGCTTTGAATTTTGCTTCCTTCTTTGGAGCACCTTTGTCAAATTCTCTCATTTCAAAGGCTATTAGTGAGACAAACAATTGATCTACTGTATATTTATCTAGATCCTAAGTTTCCTCAATGGAAGAAACCTTATGGTTGTAAGATTTAGGAAAAGTTATCAAAACCTTCTTAACAATCTCATCTTCTTTCACTTCCCCACCAAGACCTTTGATGCCATTAACTATTTCATCCACTCGCAACATGTAACCAGTAATGTCTTCATCTTCTGTCATCCTTAGGGTTTCAAATTTGCTCTTGAAAATTTACATCTTGGCTTGCTTCACTTTACTATTTCCTTCATAAATGCTTTCAAAGTTTTTTTGAAACATCTTGAGTAGATATACAACCCATTACCTTACAAAGTTCTGAATTAGCTAGACTACTCATGATAGCATTCTTTGCTTTGGCATTGTTATCATACAACTTAATCACATCTGCATCTGTAGGATCATTAGCAGGAACAGTGTAGCCCTTCTTGACTGATTGCCAAAAGCCATACCCTAGAGAAGATAGATAGCTTTCCATCCTTAGCTTCCAAAAGGAATAATTTGTTCCATCAAACATAGGTACCTTAAGAGATTCATTATTAGCCATCTGAACCTTCCTCAAGCAATTAAGCTTCTTCTGAGAACCTAGCTCTAATACCAATTACTGAACACACTAGGATACTGAGAGCGGGGGGGGGGGGGGGGTGGTTGAATCAATATTTAAACAAACTTCAAAACTTCTAGAGAAGATTAAAACTTAAGCATTATAGCATCAACATAAACATGAAAGCTATAACATCACATTAATGATATGTAACTTTCCCGCTCTGACCGGTGTTTGAACTTGCTGCGGTCATGGAGGTCATCAGCCCAGGGGGCCCCCTACCTCCCCTCTGGGCCCGCAGGAGCTCCCTGTCGATGTCAGTACTACCCCAGTTAGTATTGAAGAGACCTCTCCCCCTGCCTTGGGCTTAGAGCCCAAGGCTTGGAAACATGCCCTGCTAGGGAAGTCTAGTAGGCCCATGGAAGATGCTGATGCCTAGGTGCAGCTAGAAGTTCAGGATGGAAAGGACTTCTAGATTCTAGACAGAATGATGGGAAAAATAACCTCCTCCTTGGAACTCTCCCTAGTTGGAAAGTTCCAAGCCCTTAGACCCAACATCGACATGGTTAGATGTTGGGTAACTGCTAGATGGTACCTCAAAGGTAGTGTGTCAATGAGTACGATGTCAGGTGGCCTTTTCCTATTCAAGTTCACAACTAGGGAGGACTTAGTTGCTGTCTTGGTGGGAGGACTTTGGATGTATGGGAAGCATCATCTTAGCTTAGGGCACTGGAAGCCAGGCTTTGACGCATTAATGGAACTCAGCAGGTCATCTCCTGTGTGGGTCAGACTACCTAGACTCCCTCTTGAGTACTGGGATGAGATATTCACATGGATAGGCAACTCCTTTGGATGCTTCATCGCCATGGACAACACGACCAAAAATAAAACTAGGTTGGTTTTCAATACATTCCATGTTAGCATAGACGTTCATAAGACTTTTCCTAATACAGTTAAGTTAAAGTCCAAATATGGTAGCTAGGAGCAACAAATATTGTATGAAAACTCCACTACCTATTGCCAGAACTGTAAAAAAAAGGGGCACTTGATCAGTGAATGTAAAAAAGCTAAGGGCCCTAAAGATAAGTAGGCCTTAGAAGTAGAAAACATAGCAGATGAATACCCTTTCAAAGAAGATCTATTAGAATTAATAAAGTCTCCTATCAAAACCTAGGATTTGGTTGGAGATTAGGTGCAGAATCTTCCATCTAAGGAGCTCCTCATTCCTTCGCCATCACTGTCCTTGGTTGAGCTAAGGCTAGATCTGGTTGGTGGTGGTCAAGAGCAGTCTCTAGATTTCCCCCTTGATTTAGATGCAATGGAAGAAGGAGAAATCCTAATTCCAGCAGTGTGCTCCCTCATTCCAGAGAAGTCCAGTGTTCTAGAATCTGGAGATCAAAGGGATAGATGAGACCAGCTGGGAGAGCTGGAGAACTCTAAGTCAATAGGTCTGCTTACTGGGGGCCCAAGAATCACAAAGAAATCTTTGACTTCTCCAGACAGAGTTCTTTCCCCAAGCGCTAGTACCAGCAACCAAGGAGGATGGATCACCCCCAAGAGGAAAGGGAAAGGGCATAATAAGAAAGTAGCCAATGTGGGGACTGAAGGAAGAGTGGGGAGGCCTTCCTAGAGAGAAACTAGATCCAGGGAAGAAACCAAGGAGATTGCCTATGGGAGACAAAGTACACTAGAGACCCTCTCTAGAAAATCATGCAAATGAAGATTATCACTTGGAATGTGAGAGGGTTCAACAGCCCACAAAAATAACTCATGATTAAGAGCTGCATCTATGACAATAAGATTGATTTCATCCTCCTCCAAGAAGTTAAAATGTCTAAAGAAAACTTTATAAAAATAGATAACAATATCTAGCCTATGGCAAACCTCATCATCAACCCCTCGACTGGAGCTTCTGGGGGGCTTGTTACCATGTGGAATAAGCACAATGCTTTGGGAAGTTACTGCTCGCATAGTAAGAATACTCTGGAAATTATTTGTAAGATGAATAAAAAAATCTAGAAGATGCTCAACATTTATGCCCCCAACACTAAAAGTGCCAGGAAGGAACTTTGGGACGGGCTGAGCTCCAAAATCAATGAAGATAGAAGAACTCTGTGGATTATCGGGGGAGACTTCAACACCCCTCTTTACCCCTTAGAAAAATCTAGGGTAATATGGACTTTTCTAATAGAATGGTAGACCTCACTGACTTCCTAAGCCAAACTAGGCTAATGGACTTGGAAGTCATCAATTAATGGTTTTCTTGGACTAATAGAAGATTGGGGGAATAGTTGATCCAAGTTAAGTTAGATAGAGTGTTGGTTTCTTCCAACTGGGACCTAATTCAGTATGCTAATTTGTCTATTCTTCCTCATACCATATCTGACCACAATGCCCTTCTTCTGGACTAGACTAAGAAGTACAATAAGGGCCCCTTCCCATTTAGGTATGAAATTATGTGGACCTCCCACCCAGATTTTAAAAATTGCATTGTTGATTGGTGGAAAGTCCAGATTCATGGATCTCTTACGTACAGGCTCACCCAAAAACTGATACATGTCAAAAAAAAGTCAAGGGCTGGAATAAATTTTTCTTTGATAATGTGATGAACACCAAGAAAAACCTCTTGGATAGTCTCCTGGAGGTTCAAGAAAAAATGACCAAGAGAGATGGGAGTGAGAGCATGTATAAAACTGAGGAGGAGTTAGTCAAGAAACTAAAGGACATAATCAGCAAGGAAGAAATCTTCTAGAAGCAGAAGTCTAGGGTCCAATGGCTAAAAGAGGGAGATAGGAACATGGCCTTTTTTCATCAATCGGCCATGAAACACAAAAAGAGGAATAGTATCACCAAACTCTTGAATGAGTAGAATATAGAGGTGAAAGATGATGGGGATCTTGGTAGACTGGCTTCCAATTACTTCAGAAACTTCCTAGCTGAGCAAAATAATAGAATTGACAATGCTAAAGAAAACTTCCTTCTGGATTGTATTCCTCTAGTCCTATGTGAGGAAAATAATGAAGGCCTGTTGAAGCCTATTATGGACGAAGAAGTCAGGGCGGTGGTGTTCTTGATGGGGGCTTTCAAATCACCTGGGCCGAATATTTTTCCCCCTACTTTTTTCTAAGAATTTTGGGATATAATGGGATTTGTTGTTACGAATGTTGTTAAAAACTTCTTCAAGATGGGGAAGTTCCTCAAGAAGATTAATGCCATGTTCATTGCACTGATCCCTAAGAAAACCAACATGGAAGTCATGGCTGACTTCCACCCCATTAGTCTGTGCAACACCATTTATAAAATCATTACTAAAACTCTGGTCCTTAGGATCCAACTGCTTCTAGATAACCTTATCTCTAACAGTCAGAAAGACTTTGTCCCTAGGAGACAGATTTTGGATGCGACTATCTTGACTCATGATATCATTCACTCTATGGAATAAAACAATAGTCCGAGTATGGCCGTAAAATTAGACATATCAAAAGCTTACAATAAAGTCTCTTGGGACTTCCTGTTCAAAGTTCTCAGGAAGTTGAGCTTCAATGACAGAATTCTCAAACTGATAAAGGAGTGTGTCACTACCATCAAGTACTCAGTGTTGGTTAATGGCACACCATGAGGGCTTTTTGAGGCTAGAAGGGGTTTAAGGTAGGGGGACCCCCTGTCCCTTTACTTGTTCATTATGCTGGCCGAAGTCTTGGGTAGAAATATTCTACCTCACCTAGATAGACATTCCCTTTCTGGTGTTAAAGCAGTGTCAACCCTTGGACCATCGATTGTCCAATAGTTCGTGGATGATACCATGCTGTTCGGGGTGGCTTCTGTTGTGGAGGCCAAGAGATGGAAAATTCTGCTCAACATGTATGCGGAGGTTTCAGGTCAATGCATCAACTATGACAAGAGTAATGTGGTTTTCTTTAACACTAAAATAGATCTACAAGCCAAGGTTAGAAACATCCTCCAATGCAATCAGGTAGCCCTCCCAGCCACCTACCCGGGTCTACCTCTCACGGTCAAAGATGTGACCCAAACTTTTTGGAAAATGGTTCTTGAGTGTATCAATAAGAAAATGGAGGGCTAGAAAGGAAAACTCTTTAGCCAAGTAGGTAAGCATCAACTTCTGAAGGCCTCCCTACAAGGCATTCCTACCTACTTCCTCTATATGTTTAAAATCCCTAGATACATGGCAAAAAAAAAAAAAGGATCCAAAGAACCTTCCTTTGGACTGGAGTGGAGGAAAAGAAGAGGTTTTCGCTAGTAGGATGGGATAGAGTCTGTCAACCCAAGGCTAATGGGGGATTGGGGATTAGAAAAATCCAAAGTATGAACAAAGCCTTGCTGACTAAAATTAGTTGGATCTTCCTTAAAGAAGAGAAGGACTGGGTTCGAATCATGAAAGCCAAGTTCCTGCAGAGTAATTCCAATTCTGATATTATATTTAGAGACTCCCTTCCCAAAGGCTCTATCATTTGGAACAAAATGACCAAATCCAAGAACTCTCTCTCACAAGGCATCAAATGGAATCTAGGAACAAGAGATAAAATTAGGTTCTGGGAGGATAATTAGCTGAGGGACGATCCCCTGGGGAAAGGAAGGAATTCTATGATGGAAAGAGCAGTGAAGTTTTTTGTTACCAAGGTGAGCAACTATATTACTAGTCATTCCCATAGACAAAGAAGGTGGAAGAACTTATCTGACTATTGTATCAATCAAAATGAGTTACAGGATTATCAGTCTCTTCAGCAGGAATTAGAAAGGTACAAAATTCTAGTTTTCCAAAGGGAAGATGAGATGTTGTGGGGTCAAGACCAAAAAGGTAAGTTCACTATCAAGTCAGCTTACCATATGCTGACTAACGAGGGTCAGCCGAATCACCTCTAGAAGAAAATCTAGAAGAACAAGTTATTACCCAAAGTTAACTTCTTCTGGTGGGCAGTGGCACATAACAAAGTTCTCTCCATTGATAACCTTAATAAAAGGGGATTCCAATTGGTTAATATATGTGTGCTATGCTGTAAAGAACAAGAGTCCATTCAACATTTGCTCCTTCACTGTGAGTTCTCTAAACAAATTTGGGAGAAAACTTTGTAGAAGCTCAACTGGAGTGGGTCTTACAAGAAAACTTGGAGGACTTTTCCCAAAGTTGGACCTCCCCTTTCACTCACCCCAGGATAAGAGAACTCTAGAGACAGATTCCCCCACACCTGGGATGGAGTGTGTGGAAAGAAAGAAACAATCACATTTTAAGGGAAATTGCTCTAATAATGATGAGGGTTTTTTATCCTTTTGCAGAGCGGTCATGGAAAATATCTCTACCTGTTCCCTACAAGTTACTGAGTATCCCCCCTCTCCGATTAAAATTCAAATTACCAAGAACTAGTGCTTGAAGGAGGATATGAACAAGGTGGACACCTCTAAAAAGATGGCCAGACTTAATACCCATTGGGAACCACCCCCCAGAGGCTGGATCAAACTTAACTTTGATGGGGCGGAAAAAAAGAATTCTAGTCTTGCTAGTGGAGGAGAGATCTTCAGAGACTATCTTGGCACCCCCATTGCTACTTATGCTGGGGGCATCGGTCAACAATCAAACAATATGGTTGAAGGCTTGGCACTCCTAAAAGGTCTAAAGATAGCCCACGCCTTGGGTATTGATAACTTGCAAGTGGAAGGAGATTCTAAATTTGTTATTGATGCAACCATGGGAAGGTCTAACAGTGGTTGGAGAATGAAAAGCATAATCGAAGACATCATCAGCTTACTATCTGGCTTCAATCAGTTGGTTATCGGTCATGTTTACCAGGAGGGCAATAAAGTGGCAGACGCAATGGCTAATTTGGGTCAAATTCTAGACACTTGGTGGTGCTGGAGAGCTGATAAGAATCTCCCGTGTCAGATTCGAACCCTCATTAAGTAGGAGTTAAGCCCAGCTCTCGGTTCCTCATGAGATCTTATCTTAAGCTTTGGGAGAGAGTGAGGGGTCACCAGAGTTCTAGTATCTTCAGCCACCAACTAGACTATGGGTATAGGTTATTGGAGGCCATGAAGGTTAAGTGCCAGCTAGACAATGCTTGGACTTGTCTTTTCAAAAGTGGCTGCATTTCTAACATGTTGAGATGGCATCTTGAGGGAGCCTCTCACATGCCTAGCCACATGAATTCTTGGCTTGACATCTTGAGAATGCTTGACATAATATTTAATAATGATCTTATAAGGCTCCTTAATGATGATTTGAAAGGGATTAATTGTTCCCGCATGTAGATTAATAGCAAGTACGCCACCTTTGGCTTGGGAAAGGATGGAAACATTATTACTATCAGCCTAAAATCTAAAGTCTTATTAGTCATTAATAGGGAGATATCTAAGAATTACATTGCATTTTCTCTTTGTTGCATTGAGTTTGTTTTGTTAACTGACTGCATTGTCTACCTGTTGGAGTATAGCATAATGGGTGGAGATAGGTCGTGCACCAAACCTGAGACGTGTGAGGAATTTAAAAAGAATGAGACTCTATGGCACATCTGCCATGAGGGTGGTGTCACCTCTTACTTGGAATGCCTGCAAGGCTATGATGAGAATCTCTCAGATTAGTTTTTGCAGTCTTATAATGGCAGAAAGATTAAAGTTGGCAATGTGGGGTTTGAGATCTCTGAGGAGGTGATTGGGATGGCTACTGGGTTAGCTATGGGTGGGACAAAGCATCATAGGAAAAGCAAGGTTTCAGATCCTAAAGGCATGAAGCTTTTTCTCAACAAAGGGGAGGTGCTGAACAACTTGCAAGGGGGTTTTGACTGCCAGCTCTTACCTTCGCCATGGGATGAGGTATGTTTCATGATTATGAAGTATTTTATCCTTAAGGGGAGGTTCAGGAGGTTCTTTCATTACCATTTCATTCTGCTTAACCACTTTAGGCATAGTAAGCATATCAATTTTCCCTTCTTTTTGCTTTCTTCCTTGGAAACCTCCATTGTGGCTACTAAAGAGCAGCATACCCTTGACCCCAGTAAACTTGAGCTTCCACTTCATCAAGGATTAATCATGAGACTGTATAAGTTCCACCTTGCTCTCTATCCCCCAAAAGCCCCCACTCCCATCAGGATTGAGCCGCATAATCCTCCTCGGGTGATGGAGGGACCGGTTATCATAACTGAAGTTACTCCTAATTCCTATGCCAATTCCTTAAAAATTGGCAAGAAAAAAACCTTAGTGTCCATTAGCCTTGAACCCACCACTGAAGATCTCACCCCCACTTCTCTGACTACTACCCCAGCCAAAAGAAAAATCCTACATGGAAGCCCTCCCCTATCCAGTAAGAAGAAAAGGGGAACCCTGGAAGAAGGTTATGACACTGTTAGTGAGATTAGGACCACTAAAGATACCCTGGTGGTTGAGGAAGTTAGTACTGATGAAGATAATGGGGATTTGGACAGTGCTGAGGATGAGTTTACACCCCCACTAAAAGAAAGTCTCATATCCCTACTACCAGGAGGTCGTCTAGGCTTGCAACTAAACTAGCCTCAATGCCCAGGGAGAAAGCTACCGTTACTGAGAAGGATGAAGTTGAGGAGATGTAGGAAGAGGACCAACTGGAGGAGAAGAATACTAAGGATGTTGTGAATATGTAGGGAGAAGAAGACTCTAAGGAGGATAACAAGAAGGGTTCTGTTGAGCTTCAGGGGTTGGGGTTTGGGGCCATTGTCAAGATAGGCACTATGGTGGAGGAGACTGAACAGATGGGTGGTGATGTGTCAGTAAACAAAGGTAATAAGATTGAGGTACTGGAAGATGGTGAATGCCCCAGCAATTTCCCAGACTTTAATGTGTAGGATTCAGATACTGACAGCTCAGAGGAAAAGATAAAAGAGACTAGTAAGAAGAAGAAAGGTACTAAAAACAAAAAGGACAAGGCTAAAGATACATTGGAGGCTAGGATGACTCATCTGAAGCAGAAGTTTAATACATGAAAGATCAGCACAATGTACATCAACACATAACACCAAATATACGTGGAAAAACCAAGAAGGGAAAAACCACAGTGAGGATTAACTTACCATATATGAAGCTCAAAATTACAAGTTTATTTTAGGGCTACAACCCAAGGAATCTACTACTCCATGCTGACTTTATTTTAGGGCTACAACCCAAGGAAGCTACTACTCCATGCTGACTTTGTTTTAGGGCTACAACCCAAGGAAGCTACTACTCCATGAAAACTTTGTTTTAGGGTCACTCCCAAGGAAGCTAAAACTCCCTATAGACTTTGTTTTAGGGCTACAACCCAAAGAAGAAACTACTCCCTGAACTAAGAATGAACTCAGAGATGATTACAATATGATAGTCTTTCTACTACCTGAAAATTGACATTGAATCTCACACCTTTGATGATTGCAATTCTGCTTCTTCTAATGATTGGATCAATTAGGCACACTCTTCATTTCCCTCCTATCATAAAAATGTCTTCAAGATGAGTCGGGAAAACCTCTAATACTTCTTCTCTTTCTCCTTCAGTTACACATCACAATGCATATGATATTCATACTGTTCTCTTTACACACTCACATATTCATCTTCACAATCATGCCTCACCTAGACCAACTAGGTTTACAATATATACATGATATTACATTGATTTCATTACAAGTCAGTTAATACAACAAGAATATTACATTTTATAAGTCGGCAAGGGATCACACAATATGAAACATGCATAGGGCAAGCTCTATCATGAACTACACGCTACTTCAAAAGGAACCACATGCTTTATGAATCCCAATTCATGCTTAGTCCAGTCCTAAATAGTCTTCATAGCATCATTTTTTAAGGAATATCATCCACACTTTACACAAATTTGAATTAGGTCGCCCTTAAGCAAAAACTCATGAAGCATGTAGCACAACAGACATTTCAACTTGGTGGTACTCATGAATGATAAAACATTGTTTGTTCTTCTTCTAGATGATTTGACATGACCTATACAATGTCACCAACCATTCTTTGAACTCCACATAGTAACAACATGGTGGTGCATACCTTCAACATTCTCCAGTCAGCCAGATAGATGCATAGCCTGGCAAAATCATCATTTCAGACCACAAACAGTTCTAGATAAAGTAGAAAAACACCTTGTGGAACAACTGGAGACAACACAATATCATTAGGACTATATACCATTAGTCTATGAACAATTTTATATCAGAACAAGTTGTCGCACATTATCAACATATGTCCCAAGAATAATTAGGCATCCAAAACTATGTGTATCACATCTTTCAATTGAAAATTAAGTTTGTAGACCCCCAAAACACCTGAAACTCATATGGATGCACTCATACCCTTCTGTGAACATGTCATCAAAACTACACAACCATATCTATCATTGTGGAGGAATGCAGAGCATTCCAAACAGTCTTCTTCATTACTTAATTCTGCTAGAGAATAGACCAAAACTCTGTCTCTCATAACTTTCACTGTAGAGGGCCAAATGATCTGAAACTTTGGATTTAGTACCTTTACATCATACTAAACTTAGGTTATAAACCACAAGACCATGTCTTCAAATATGGAGGAATGCAGAGCATTTTACCAGATAGTCTTCCAAACAATTCTCTGCAACAGAAACCTTCACCAACTTTCGGAGGCCAAAACCTTCATATAACAACATATACATCCTTACGAACAACAAGAAGGATCAAACAACATGTAATAGGCCATCACCAAGATCTTTTCATCCTCAGCATAGCTTAATGTATCATCATTCATCGTAGTGCTTCTAATTGCGATCTTAATTACACCGAGAGGCCTTCTACACTCACAGCAAGGGCTAAAAGATTCAGATAACCGTAAATAATTAAGATGCAAATTCCCAAGTAAAAAAAATTCATAAAGTGTGTAAATAAATAAATTCGTGGAAGCTAAATGGATAGAAAAATAAAAAAAATTGGGTAGTTATGGAGTGAAATCTTTATCATGTTCAACAAAAAATAAATAAATTTGTGGAAGCCAAATGGATAGAAAAATAGAAAAACTTGGTTAATTATGGAGTGAAATATTTATTACGTTTGAAGAATATGAAAAGTCTTGCAACATAGTCTCTCTAAATTAACTCATGTGAGCATATATCAAATATTTTAACTACAAGTAATTTATAAATGCCAATAAATTGGAAGATATCTCTCGGCGTACTATAGATATATTTTTTAAAATATAAATATACTAGTATTTCTTCATTCATATTTGTGCTTCTAATTCCCATCTTAATATTTCATCATGAAAACATCTTTTGTTGACCAACAACTTGACTTGACACTAATTAGGACATGACATCCAACCATGAACTTCTAATTCTCATCTTAATATGTCTTCTCTATAGTCACCGGATAGGACATGACATCCAACCATGAACTGTATCTGTAATGCTACTTTCCCCCTATGTATTTAATTAATTGTAGTAGATTTATTATGGTTAATATTTAGAGCTAGGATAATATAAAATAATGTGTAAACAACAAAAGTACATTACAACATTAAGAATTTAATAAGATCTTTAATGTAAATCATTAACAAGACAAATTGGATAACATAATCATATAATCACACATATATAATCTTCCCGATATCTTTATTGAGAATAAGTTCAATACTTATTTGTGAAGCACTGAGATGCTATTATATGGCACTTGGAGGAATAATCCCAGGTCCTGGCTATTCCCAGAAAAGAGCACCCGCAAAGGAACCGGTTCTTACACAGAACCAACGGTGCCTCCAGCACAAACAAACACAGCCCTAGCCAGGACACTCTCGGGTGTATGTTGTACCCTGAGTTTGACACACTCTGTGTGCCCCTTCTCCAAATACTCAGTTCCCAGCTAAAAACCCTAATCCTCCCTCCTTTGTGCCCTCTGCTTCTTGTATACTTTCCTGTATACTTTCATGTATACTTTCCCGTATACTTGCCTGTATACTTTCTTGTATACTTTCCTCTATCGAATCTATAATCCTTCTCTTTTTATTTGATTTTTTGCCTTTCTTTCCTTATCTTCCTTGAGTGTTCTCAATCTTATTTTTTCTTTGAGAGATGCTTTATGCCCATTCCAAGTTTCACACAAATTCCTTATATAGCCTTTTAAGGGGTGGTTTCTAAACCATCACACCCTTTCACAAAGGTTGTCATTAACAATTAGTTAATAAACTTACTAATTCCTCCCTTTAAAAATGGGTTTTCATAATTATTCTTTGTTTATCTCTTTTTAACCAAAGGATCGTAATATCCCTTATTTTTCCATCTCCCTTTTAATTATAAAGGGTGAATAAACTTTATCCTCTTATAATTTCAAAGTCTTATTCATAAAATAGCTTTCTTTTCCATTTTGGGGAAAAAGTCCCTTAATAGTATCTTCTTTGTTCGATAGGACATGACATCCAACCATGAACTTCTAATTCCCATCTTAATATATCTTGTTTGTTGTCACTAGATAAGACATGACATCCAACCATGAACACCATCACATATCCATGACAGTGTTGACATCAATGACAACCTTAGGAACCATATGTGAAACACATAGACCAATTTTTGCACAATCTTTTTAGGTGATGAGTTAGGTTTTGCCTAAACAAGTTGTTCCCTACAAAATGTGTTGCATTCATGGAAAGGATTTGCATGATTCTTACAAGCCACGAAGATTTGTGGATTTGTTTCAGGTTTGGATGTCACTGGGATGGGATTCGTGGGTTTGTGAGAGGTAGAAGGATGAGAGTCCTTCTACAATCCATCTACTAAAGAGCCTAAAGGGTCAAAACCCAAACCTTGCAGTTTGTTCGAGCCCCTATACATTTTAGAACACCTGCCATTTTACCTCCCTTTGTTATTTCTTCCTTCATCTACACCATGTGCTTGTTTCTGCACCTCACTCTACGCTCCCACCACTACACCTTCCCACATGCCAAACAAATCTTTATATATATATATATATATATATATATATATATATATATATATGTAAATATATATATATATGTAAATGTATATATATATATATATGTACATATATATACATTTACATATATATGTACATATATATACATATATATATGTACATATATACATATGTACATATATATATACATAAATATGTACATATATACACACATATGCATATACATATATATGTACATATATATACACACATTGTAATGCCTACCCAAACAATTATCATAAAATAACAATAAATCACTAAATTATTCAAAAATAATGAAAAATTAATATGTTTATAGGAGAAAAATTTCTTAAATTAACTTAATAAACTTCAAAATTAAACATAAGTATAGAAACATTTGTCAACAATGAAAATTTAAGATACAAACATTTCCTATGCATTTACAATCCATTACAATAAGTGTTGTATGATCATCCACTCGCAAAGTAGAAAATACTTTCTTAGCTCCAGTACCCTACATGGTTAACAGATCTGAAACTGTGCACTCAATGTAAACATTAGTTCCACAAAGTCGATAAATATACATAGCAAATATAAATGTACAATATATCAAGACTAAGGCCCTAAGGGGCCAACCTAATGTCTCGAGGGCTCATGATGGCCTTGCCTACGTAAGTGTAGTACAGAGACTTTGTAGTTTAGAACTTAAACTTTCAACTACAAGATGGTTACATTATGCAATAGAAACTTATAATCTCTAGAGCTTATGAGGGATTCAACATATACAACATCAAATGATGCATTCTCATTACCAAGTATACTGATACAAGAAGTGCAACACAAGACATTAGAATAAATACATCATTTTGGAAAACAAGTCTTATCAAGCAATATGATAATACCTATCTTCATTAGAAGTCAAAATAACTTCATCTAAGATGTAATTTAGTCTCTTATTCAACAAGAGTAAATTAAACCAATCCAAGTCATTCGTACATACATCCCCACAAGTTTCTTTATGATCTAGTTCACGTTAATAAAGGTTCCTAAGATAACCTTATTTCATTATTACGCTCTAATTCAAATCACCATCACATTATCCATATCTACTAGAGATTCAAGATCATATAATAGAGATAAATAAGCAATTAAATTAGCTTCCTAAACATGTAAAACTATTTAATCAAAAGCAATAATACTCACAAATTAAAATTTCATAATCATCAATGTTAACAGTTCACTCAATTGAACTTAAATTCCTTTGCACCCTTGACTTGTTAAATGCACCATAATTAGCTACAATGATATCAATCATAATCTAAATTACTATGGATGCTTTAATGACAAAAAGATCAATATATTTAAAATAACTACTAAATTAGTCCTATGAATATCAAAATGTTCCAACCTATAACATAATTCTTCTAGAGGTGTCTACTCTTCATAATGATTACCAAACTAGTCAACTCACTTAGCCTACACTCTACACTAGTCTTACATGCGTAAATTGATACAAGCATAATCAACATGCTAACATCCCAATTTTAATACTAGGAGGGAGTTAATTGAGTCAAAGATTTTAATAAAATTCAATACATTTCCACAGTCATATTTCTACGGAAAATGACAAAGTTAAAAGAACGTGCAAGTAGAAGATATAAATAGGACTAAAAATATCAAAAGATTATATACATAATCTAATTCATAATCCAATCAACTCAAGATTCTCCTTCTTCTCTCTAGCAAATTTTCTTCCCAACTTTACATTTCCTATATAAAAGAAAACAAATTTCTTAATTAAGGTAACACTGAGCCTTTCTTTTCTTATAAGTTGACAATTACACAATTCTATATACATCTCTACCCAAATTCATAATACAAATAAGGGTTTACTAACATTTCCATAATATGCAAACCTATACAGAACACATTTCCATTCTAAGATGAAATATTTATAACTTGAAGATAAACATAAGCATTTTGACAGATTAAATATTTACCTTACTAAAGTAGTAAGCCAAGATAAATCATCCAATAAAGATCTTTACTAAATAATAAGATCTATCCTTTTTCTGGGTTAATAAATCATTTACAAAAGTTGTCATGATAAATTCTACCCTATGTCATACTAGTACAAATGTATTAAAACATTATAATCAACGATCTAAGAACATAAATGAACCTTTTCTTTCCTTAAGTAAATGTCACAACTACAAGTAATAATTCTTATAACTTCTTCGTTAAATTGGACTATCATCTAAGATTTGACTCTAATTCAAAACCACCAAGTTCTTAAAGTGAGATAAAAGCAATGTATATAATTATTACACATCCTATCGTTCATCATGGCTAACATCAAAAACTCAAGAGTATTAAAACTTAACATGCAATATCAAACAAAGATACAATTATGATACTATTCACAACTATGGCTAATAAACAAATTAATTCATTTCAACAAACAAATCTAATAATATAATTACTAAACTAGGATCCAAATATAATAATTTACAATTCTTCAATTTAAGACCATCTAATTTAATAAGAGATTAAAATAAATTGATTCCAACTTAAGACCTTCTCTTTTCTACAATGAGTAGGGTTGAATTGAAGCTTATTTCTATCAAGGTAGGTTTTATCAGGAACAAAAGAGACCAAGAATAAGTTCGGCCCAAAAAGGTGAAGAATAATATAACAACAAGTTACTAAGGTTCGAACTTAAAATTCTGAGCATGAAAGTCTACATGGAAATAGAATAAACATGTTCCTAAACACCATGCTGCTATAGCATTAACCTCCATGATTGACACAAGAGGAATAACAAGAGATGAGTGAGAGGTGCATTGATAGTCAGCTTCCAGACTGGGTGATTTACTCATAAGTAGAGAAAATTAAATATTAAAGCATCGGTTATAAAAACATTAATAGAAAGTTTCCAAATTGGCCGTGACATGCATGCATAGGCATGAAGTCTAGAGAGAGAGTTCAAGGGCAAGTTTTACTAGGCTTCACAACAATGAATATAGAATATACACAAAAATGGGTTTGTAGAAAATGGAAAATGACTAAAACTTTAATGCAAAGGCATTGGTAGGCATATAGCATAGTTCTACTTTGTATGCAAAATGGAAAAAAAAACATAGATAAGGAGCACAAAAAGCTCATCCCTGGATAAAATGACATCATAGGGGATTATACTATCTAAACTCAAACTAATGAATGAAAATCATAGATCATTAAGGTTTCAAACAACAATAGTCAAAGATAATCTTTGTTATACAATAAATCAAACCATAGAATAGATATTAATAGAGGTGTGGCCATAAACAAGTCGCTACAGGCTATATGGCCAATAGAAGAAGGCATTCAAAGTATAGATAATGGTGAAGTGACACCATCCAAAACATGAAATACTTAATATTGGCAATACACAAAGTGATATAATAAAATACAAATTATAAAGTTGCAACATGAAGGAAAAGATATAGGTCATTAATGGTTTTACATAGAGTATAAGCAAATAGATAAGATTTGCATGTCGATAGAAAGAGATATAAGTTGCTCAGGAGAAACAAGACAAGAATAAAACTTGCAGACCGAAAGGGGGAAAGCAAGTTAGAGAGATATAAAAGTTTGTTAAAGAATTATCAAGTTAGGATGATGATAAAAGACATAGGCCAATAAGATAGAAACACAATGATTTATTGCCCAAGTCGAATCAAAAGGAATATGGTTGATATAGAACATGCAAACCATACAGGTCAAATGAATTCTTGCACAAGCATGAATGATAGAATACAAATTTGATAGCTTGACAAAAGAATAAATCATTTTTAGAGAGTCAAGGATTGAAACAAAATCCATTTAAGAAATAATTCCAAGATTACAAAACTAACCCATAGATTCACGCACTTTCTACATAGGAATAAAATTAAAGAGAAATGTACCCGGAAGAATTTGAGTCCAAGCTACAAGAAATCTATAACGCTAACTTTCCTAAAATTTGTGAAGGAGATCCTCTCCATTCCATCCATTTTCCACATTACTAGAAGATTGTATATAACATCCCCCCCTTTTCCATTTCTTCCTCTTTTAAAACTGAACAACATGACTTTTCATATACCAATCTGGACACCCAATTTCTCACCCTATTTCATAATCTAAAATTAGCTTCACTAACTTGAAACTATAATAAATATTAATTTCTAAAATTCTCTCTAGAATTGTATAACTGCCATTTCTTGCAAATGACATAGAATAAAACAATGTAAAAGCATAAAATCATCTAAATATTTATTTTGAAGAAATATAACTAATTAATTATTTTTCAATAAAATATCATATTTAAATAAATAGGTTTAAGATATGCCTTACACACATATACATATATATGTACATATACATATTTGTACATATATACACATATATGTATGGGGAAAGAAACTAAATCCACATTTACCAAATTACAACAGAAAATTAATAAAGTTTAAATCACTTCAATAACTATTTTTATCTAAAATCTAAATCTAGTATTAAAATTAATCTTAGATCTAATAAGCACAGGATCCCAAGAAGAGATGGGTAGGCCAGATGGATAAATCCTAAAGAATTCATTAATAATACTTTAATGAATGTTCCATGTAAAGAGAAAAATGTTAAACTCAAATAAAAGTAGACTATGCTATACCTGCATGCAAAGACAAGCAGTATGATAAAGTGGTTAACTCAAATAGAAGTAGACTATGCTATACCTCCATGCAAAGACAACCAATATGATAAAGTGATTATGTTAATGTCGATTACCTAACAATATAATAGTGTTAATGTAGACATTATAATGAAGTGGTTGTGAAAAAATGGACTGTAAAGAGGTCAAACCCACATGGTGAACAAAGGGCTATTTACCACTCAAAAACAAATGTTTGGAGGTTCTAACTGATGCAGAGGCATCCACACTATATCATTCGCATATAGCATGAATGTCTACAGACCAACCTCATCATCATCATCTTCGCCATCATCATCATATTTCCTAAAGCCACCAACATCATCATATTTCGGCTTTACTCTGTCAGCATCATATTTCTTAAAACCAACAGCATCATCATATTTCACCTGCCGACCGATATCCTCCTGCAGACAAGCCTTCGCACTTTCGCCTATCAACAGCATCAACTTACTCGATTATCGGCAGCATCATCATGTTCGACCAGCGCGAACATCCTCCTGACGTCCACTGTTCACCTCACCAACAATTTCCGTCTTCTCTACCTTCAACATCATCATGATGTTCAACAGGCGCAAACATCCTCCGGTTGCACTGTTCATCGGGCGCCGGACTCCAACGTCATCATCATATGCAACACTTCCTTCGTCAGCAGGATATTCAACATCCGGTTGTCCCAAATATCCTGATGACGTTCCACTTCAACAACTTACCTTCGATGCTCCACTGCCCGACGATACAAGCAACAGCATCATGATATTCAACAGGATAACGAACATCCGGTTCTTCCCAATTATCCTGATGATGATAAACCCTAACTCCTCGCACCGTTCACTCGATGCTGACGTCACCCGATATCCTGATGACGTAGATCCTGATGACGATGACGTCACCCGCCGTTTCACAATATCCTGTTGCTCCGAAATGTCCTGATGACGTATATCATGATGATGATGACGTCATATCCTGATGACCTTCTCAATACTTAGTCAAAAAAACACAACTTCCACTCCCGCCTCTACTCGTGATATGCGGATGTTTGGCACTCCCAATATGATGATCCTGATGCCGATACGCTCCTCGGCTCCTCCTGCTGATGATCACCCCGGCGAACCCGCACTTCATGCACTCAACTGCATCATGTTCATCTTCATTTATCCGGATGATGATGCCTAACCTGACTGCAGGATATTTGCAGAAATATCCTGACGATGCCGTCTTCACGAACTTCTGCACTTAGCGAAATCTCTCTTCGCCGATCCACCAGGGATGACCCGATCCAACCTCAGGGTGATCTTCCAACTCCAGTTTATCAACTTGACCTAGCACATGAGGATGCTAGGCTTCTCAGCATCTGTCGACCGCGATCCTGCGCACCTGCATGCAAACAGAAAACAACCTAACATCTAACCTACTGTACATTACCATTCCACCGATCAGGTGAGTCAACCGGTGGAATGGATCAGGAAATCCATGAAAAACTCTCAAACCCGCGATCGATTACAGGAAGGAGATCAAACAGAAAATAAAATAGGATCTTTATTGATTCACAGATGTAATACAATATGATGTTCCTCACACAGAACACTCAACCTACTCTGCGCAACACTACACTGATGATCTACAATCAACCGATCCCATGCTTATAAAGATTTCAATATGAGTACTACTGACCCGACTCCAAGCGGCTGGGAACTCTCCAAGCGGCTGGGAGATCCCACCGAACATACATCATGACAGCTGTTACAACTAACTAGCTAAAAATAGCAAAAGCCTGGTCAGCATGATCTTATCCTGATCAGCATGACCTTATTACATGCAAATGGTCTAACAGACCTTCTTGGAAACACAAACATGACCTAAACTACTAACTGCCTTATCATGACCAGCTGTCAGGTAGGTGCTCCTGCACCATACTCCCCAACAGAAAAGAACTCAGGTCCCATGAGTTTAACATGTGGAAGTCCTCCACCTTTACACTTTGCTTTGTCAATCTTCTGACCTGCTCCAGCTTTGTCTGCTGCTGTCTCTTGGCTGCTCCAAGACTTCTGAACTGTAACTTGCTTTCGGGCAAGTAAATCATCATGCCTGTTGATGTAGGCCTTCTGCTCCCATACCCTGTGTTTGTCAGATTGTCTGACCAGAACCTCTGGCTGAACTGCCTCTGTGGTGTTCAACTGTACCTTCCTGTCAATCTTCATAGGACAAGCAATAGTCCCAACTATGACAACATCCTTGTCATTCTTCTCAACTGATGGTTGCTGTGTACAAACCTGTTTCTGCACCTGCTGCTGACCTCTGTCAGTCACAACTGAAACTTTCTTCAGCTTGTTGTCCTGAACAACTCCTTTCCCTGCAGTGTCCTTCATGCCTGTGCCTCTAGGCATCTGCACAAATTCCTTCTTTCCCATTAAAATGATTTGAGCTGCCTTCTGTACTGCAGCTTTGGCCTGCAATGGCATCAACTTGATAATCTTCCCATCCTTCTGGATGGTGTAGGTATTAGCATACCCATCATACAGTACCCTTCTGTCAAATTGCCATGGTCTACCTAGCAGTAGGTGACAACATTCCATAGGCAATATATCACACAAAATTCTATCCTGATATGGTCCAATCTGGAAATCCACATATGCCTGTTCAGAGACAAAAAGTGATTGCCTATCACTCACCCAAGATGCCTTGTAAGGGTGTGGATGTGGAATCCTTTCCAGCTTCAGTTTATCAACCATCTCCTGAGATACCATGTTGTCTGTTGAACCAGTATCAATGACAACCTTACATACCTTACCTTTGCTCTTACATGTGGTTTTGAAAAGAGCTCTTCTTTGCATCATATCCTTTGATGCCTGCAAACTAATTCTCCTTAACATCAGTGATTCTCCACTCTCTGGATATCCAACATTATCAGGTTCTCTGTTGGAACTCTGTGCACTTTCTTCTATTTTCTCTTCCTGCACAAGTTGTACTCTCTTGTCACTTGTTCTATCATTTCTGGATGATGAACCTTTGTTTTCTGGACATTTGAAAGATGGAAGACCAAACTCTCCACAGGTGTAACACTTTCCTGAAAATGTAGTAGAACCTCTACCACCTCCAAATCTTCCTCTATTACCTTTCCATCCACCTCTGAAATCAGACTGTCCTTGTCCTTTACCAGTGTCTTCTTGAACCTCATTGGTTTGCTTTTGTGCAGGGGCTGCTCCTCTTCCCCTATTGTTTCCTCTTCCTCTCATGGACTTGTCATGTCCTCTATTCAGCTTTTCTTCAATCCTGATTGCCATTTGATAACAATCCTCCACATTCTTAGGGTTAGCTAACACTAACTCATCCTGTATGTTAAACCTCAAACCTGCCAAGTACCTAGCCACCTTTTCTACCTCATTCTCATGATGACCAGATCTCATACTTAACAGATAAAATTCCTCAGTATATGATTTCACATCCCTGTCTTTCTGCTTTAAAAATTGCAGCTTCTTAAACATCTGGATTTCATAATCCCTTGGCAAGAATTTCCCCTTTATCCTTGCTACCATCTTATCCCATGAAGTGATCTTAGACTTCCCTTGCTTCCTTCTCTCAGATTGTACATAATCCCACCATACCAAAGCATGACCTCCTAACTTGGTCTTTGCAATCTTGACTTTCTGATCCTCAGCAACATCTTCACATTCAAAGTGATTATCCAGTGCAGCAATCCAATCTAACAACTCATCTTCATTCAAGCTTCCAGTATACTTGGAAACATCAACCTTCACCTTAGGTTTTTCACTCTGCACTGCCTTTAACAGTTTTGCCAACCTCTGGTCTTCAGCATCCAGATCTTCAGCTACCTCTTCATACTCTTCAACAGTATCTGCCTCTTCTTCAGACTCACTGTCTTCCACTTCCCTCTTTTTGTTCTTTTCCAGGGCTGTCAGCCTGGCTTGAAGTGCTTCAGCAAGCTCCTTCATCTTCCTCATCTCTCTAACATGTTTCTCCTTCATTTCCTGCAATTCCCTTGCAATACCACTACCTTTAGGAGGCATTTTGTCAACCTCACAATCACAACACAATCAACTCTATCTCTTACCTCTGCCCTTTCAGTGACAGAATCAACACACAACAGCCCAGACCTTTTGCTGAGCTCTGATACCACTATGATGCAGAGGCATCCACACTATATCATTCGCATATAGCATGAATGTCTACAGACCAACCTCATCATCATCATCTTCGCCATCATCATCATATTTCCTAAAGCCACCAACATCATCATATTTCGGCTTTACTCTGTCAGCATCATATTTCTTAAAACCAACAGCATCATCATATTTCACCTGCCGACCGATATCCTCCTGCAGACAAGCCTTCGCACTTTCGCCTGTCAACAGCATCAACTTACTCGATTATCGGCAGCATCATCATGTTCGACCAGCGCGAACATCCTCCTGACGTCCACTGTTCACCTCACCAATAATTTCCATCTTCTCTACCTTCAACATCATCATGATGTTCAACAGGCGCAAACATCCTCCGGTTGCACTGTTCATCGGGTGCCGGACTCCAACGTCATCATCATATGCAACACTTCCTTCGTCAGCAGGATATTCAACATCCGGTTGTCCCAAATATCCTGATGACGTTCCACTTCAACAACTTGCCTTCGATGCTCCACTGCCCGACGATACAAGCAACAGCATCATGATATTCAACAGGATAACGAACATCCGGTTCTTCCCAATTATCCTTATGATGACAAACCCTAACTCCTCGCACCGTTCACTCGATGCTGACGTCACCCGATATCCTGATGACGTAGATCCTGATGACGATGACGTCACCCGCCGTTTCACAATATCCTGTTGCTCCGAAATGTCCTGATGACGTATATCATGATGATGATGACGTCATATCCTGATGACCTTCTCAATACTTAGTCAAAAAAACACAACTTCCACTCCCGCCTCTACTCGCGATATGCGGATGTTTGGCACTCCCAATATGATGATCCTGATGCCGATACGCTCCTCGGCTCCTCCTGCTGATGATCACCCCGACGAACCCGCACTTCATGCGCTCAACTGCATCATGTTCATCTTCATTTATCCGGATGATGATGCCTAACCCGACTGCAGGATATTTGCAGAAATATCCTGATGATGCCGTCTTCACGAACTTCTGCACTTAGCAAAATCTCTCTTCGCCGATCCACCAGGGATGACCCGATCCAACCTCAGGGTGATCTTCCAACTCCAGTTTATCAACTTGACCTAGCACATGAGGATGCTAGGCTTCTCAGCATCTATCGACCGCGATCCTGCGCACCTGCATGCAAACAGAAAACAACCTAACATCTAACCTACTGTACATTACCATTCCACCGATCAGGTGAGTCAACCGGTGGAATGGATCAGGAAATCCATGAAAAACTCTCAAACCCGCGATCGATTACAGGAAGGAGATCAAACAGAAAACAAAATAGGATCTTTATTGATTCACAGATGTAATACAATATGATGTTCCTCACACAGAACACTCAACCTACTCTGCGCAACACTACACTGATGATCTACAATCAACCGATCCCATGCTTATAAAGATTTCAATATGAGTACTACTGACCCGACTCCAAGCGGCTGGGAACTCTCCAAGCGGCTGGGAGATCCCACCGAACATACATCATGACAGCTGTTACAACTAACTAGCTAAAAATAGCAAAAGCCTGGTCAGCATGATCTTATCCTGATCAGCATGACCTTATTACATGCAAATGGTCTAACAGACCTTCTTGGAAACACAAACATGACCTAAACTACTAACTGCCTTATCATGACCAGCTGTCAGGTAGGTGCTCCTGCACCACTAACATAAAAGGGCACCTCTTAGCCAAAGAATTGGAGAAAAAAATGGACCTTTATAGGAAAGTAAAAGTTCTATGCATTTGAAGACTCTATATGCCTGAAGCCTTTCGCTATGCAGCATTTACCCAAGTTGTAGAAGAATTCTACAAAACAAGATTTTGAAAACCCTAAAACCCCTCTATAATAGAGAGCAACTTAGGTTTTCTACTAACTCTCTCACTAAAAGAATAGCTATTAAACTTAGCCATAACCTAAGAAAAAATTTCTAACATTCAAACATGAACGTTAACAGTAAGAAGTATTGAAAGTTGATCACCTCTGTAGATTTATTTTGTTCCCTTGATCTCTTCACTTGGAAGATTGAACAAAAACTATCGGATAACTGCAATACTGTTAATCAAAACATTGGTCTTTGAATAGTTAACACTAATTTCCTTTACAAGGACCTCCCTTCTCATTTTTATGCAAGAAGTCTATTGTATATCATCAGTCTTTAATCACTCTACTTTAACATTATCCAGTTCAATGGTCAAACAGTCAATAACAATTATACACCTCATGCACATTAAAAAGTGGTGAATATTTATTCTATTTTTATTGGCCAAAATTGACTTTTGACTGTTGAACTCCATAATATTTGAAAATAACATGACAAAAATCACATGATCTGGATGAGTGCCTACAATTTGGTTAACATACACAAGACTGGACATTTTGATCACCATCCCAATGACTTTTATAACTCTTATCCATTGAGGATGTTAGCTCTTGAAAACTCCTGGCAGGATGTTTTTGATTTATGGGCAAACACTTTTCAATGGGTTTTTGAAAGGGCCCAAACCCTTGTACATGATACAATGAAACTGACACGATGCTGCCAACCAACTTCGTGAAATGTTGGGGGGATTGGAACCATGGTCGCCATCATGAAAACCACAAAGCCCAACCACTTGACCACAATCCACTTGACACTCCTGGCAAGATGTTACCCATCAACACAAAAATGAATTCTTAATTATCTAGACTTAAAAAGACAATTCACAAGAAACATTGATTTGTGACAGATGATAAATCAATTGTGATGGCCACAAGAAATGCCACAAGATTTGCAAAGTCGATGAGCATGCGACAAATGCTCGGAGGAGTTAATCTATATTTCTTTTGAAGTCTACAATGGAATTTATACAGGAAGTTCTTGTCTATTGTGAGAATAGAATGAAACAAAAAGAATTCCATGAGAGTGCATGCTCCATCAACGAGTCTATATAAGTTGTTTATATGTGACATGAAGAGTGAATCTATTAGCGAAGTGTGATGAATCAATACGACTAATAATATTGATAAACACTCTACTTAAACATCATTCAATTTAATAGTCAAACAGTCAAAAGCAATTTTACACCTCATTCATATCAAAAATAGAAACATAATTCAAACACATAACTAGTCTTTGCATTGGAACTGAATTCACATTTGCACTTTCAAATCGTCAAAATGAATAATGTCACTATTAGTAGAAGTGGATATGGTGGTTTCTCATTTCTCATGCCAAGTTTAGCAAACGGATCATCTACAAACCAGACAAATTTGACTAAGCAAGGCGATTGAATAATTCAAATTTTAAGCTCAAGACCAAATTTGATGATTCATTATGAGCCATTTTAATGGGCGATGCTAATCCTTTTCCATGTCTAAAAGTCAAGGATTAATGAACATGATGTTTAAGGAGAGAAAAGTGACAGTTACTATATTATTTAAAAAACTATCAGACAAGGTGTTGTGATGTTCACAACATGCCCCATTTTACTCCTTAGCAAAATGAGGACCCCTGTTGTGGCTTTGCTTTTTGCTTTTTGTGTGTGGGTCTGTTTGGTGGTAAAGGGAAAAGAGGGTAAAAATTGCAAACTTTGTTAAAAATAGAGAAAAAAATGCACTCTCAGTACCAGGGCATAATATGGTTGGATTCCTTGTGAAAAATGAGCTAGGATTGCTTTTTGAACCATCTTAAAATTTGCCATATTTTGCAAGTTATGATCATTTTGGTAAAATGTACAAGGGAAGGGTTTGTTGTTTGCACATACAAGGTCGTTTGTATGTGCAAGGGTCATTTTTATACTTAGTCGCATGGGTAGTCAGGCTCATATACAGGGTTGTTTGCATGTTGGGTCGCTTGCATGTTGCATATACAATCCCTTTTGTATATCACTTTCGTATACAAAGCTGATTGTATGTCCTTTTCCTTGTATGCATTTTAATAAAGGTTTTATGTATACATACAAGGTGGACCCAAAATGATTTATTATTGAAATAAATAAATGTTTAAAATCCATTGCATGTATCTCACGTTTGTATGTTTGGCAAGTTGAAACATACAAGACAAATATACAAGACTACATACATACAGCGGAATCAAAAAAATTATGAATGGAAGTTTTATCGTTGTATATTTTGCACCTTATATGCATATCGTCGAGACATACATTTCGATACATACAAGGTGTAACTCAAAAAGGATTGAAATTCGGTTAAGTTAATGTATCATTAGTTAATGTCTATCAGAAGATACATACAAGTGTAACATACAATGCAAAAGTATGCAGGGCACTGTATACATACAAATGAAGCATACAAGTGGCGGACTCGAAAAGGTTATAAAACAAGGTTAAATCCTTGTATATATGTGCACTTGTATGTTTAAATGACATACAATGCGAAATATACATTGCACTTCATACTTTGGGAGTGCATACAATGCGGAATCGAAGAGAAATTAAAATCTGGTTAAATGCTTGTATGAAAGTTTGAATGTATATTTAGAACATACAAGCCAATATACATTACGAAATGTACATTAGGCAGACCTGAGGGACTTATTAAAAGAGTTAAGTCTTTGCATATTTTGTGCTTTGTATGTTTCGACATACAAAGCTGATATGTAATGACTTATACATTGCGCGAAACCCAAAAGTAATGAAGCAGAGATAAATCGATGTACATTCGGCACTTATATGCTTGGACATACAAGGCAAAAGATACATTAGCAATGTACATTGGGCAGACTCGAAAAGTTATTAAACATGGTTAAGTCCTTGCATATTTTGTGCTTTGTATATTAAGGATATACAAAGACATTATGCAAGCCGTGGACACAAAAGAAAATTAAAAAGAGTTAAGTCTTTGTATATTTTGTGCTTTGTATATTTCGACATACAAAGCCGATATGCAATGACTTATACAAGCTACGGACGTGAAAGGAAATTATGGAATGGAGTTAAATCCTTGTATATGTCCAAGCTTGTATATATGTTTCAAAGCATGCTTTACAATAAACATACAAGCTGGAATTCAATTGGAAGTAGAATTCGATTAATCCAATGTATAAAATCCGAATGTATATTGGAGGATACAAAGCGAAACATACATGGTAGTTTATGCATTGTGATAAACATACGAAGTAGATCTTAGCGAAGAATTAAATTTGATTAAATGGATGCATCATTACTCAGTGTATATTCAAGGATGCATGCCGATATACAGAGCTTGGATTTAAAGAAAAGTTAAAATATTGAAAGTTTCTTTGTATACATATGCGTTTGTATGTTCCGATATGCAAACTGATATGCATTAAGGACATACAAGCCGCAGAACTGAAAAAGATTAAAATCCAGTTAAACGAATGTATCACGCCTGGCTTGTATATCGAAAGATACAAAGATTTAAACAAGGAAAAGGATCGGTGTAGCATGAGCGATCGGCCAATAATTTTGGGCTCGTGCCAATGGTAGGAGGTCAGGCCGATGAATAGTGGAATGTATGCCGAATGAAAGGGCCATATCGGCCAAATGAATGTGATCGGTAGGTAATTTTTTAGCCGCGCCGATGGGAAAACCTCACGCCGATAGGTAGGAATAGACAGTGTGATAGGGTTTTTGAGGCATTTTTGGGCCCGAATGCGTATTTTCGGTTAGTGATGGTTGACCCAACTAGTTTTAACGCTGAATATGCAGTTTGGATGCACAATTTTCACAAAATTTGGGCCTGATTTCTTCATTTGCATGGTCACGACTAGATTTAATAATTGTTTATCTTCCTACAGGTTTATTAGGTGAAATGGTACTTATTGTTGGTCTATTTTTTTATAGGTTTATAGTTGAGGAAGGAGGTGAAACTTGATGACAATGACATCATGAAAAGGAAATCCAATCTCAAGAGCAGAGGAAGATAAGGATGAAGGGCGAGGAAGTCAAAGGTCTTCAATGATAAAGACAAAATACAGTTGAAGACATCATTGCAGCAGACAGTAGAAGCTATTATTGAGCTTCTAGGGTTTCCAGAAGGGCATATTTCACCCAGATTTGATGTATGCTTAGAGATATTTTGGGGGACTGGTTCTCCAGTATTTATTGCTGTAACCATAGGTTTGAACCATTGCTTAACTAGGGTTTTGAGCTGTATTGGAGACAATCAAAATCTATATATTGTGCCTCTG
Organism: Cunninghamia lanceolata; assembly: GCA_027924645.1. Lineage (NCBI taxonomy): Eukaryota > Viridiplantae > Streptophyta > Pinopsida > Cupressales > Cupressaceae > Cunninghamia > Cunninghamia lanceolata. The sequence goes on along the minus strand of BSBN01001020.1, from coordinate 3,426,297 downwards.
TACACTGTAATAAGGTTACACAAGGATTTTAGTAATTTAGCTTAGCATTTAGGAGTAGAAGAAGGAGGTCGTCTGTGTCTATGACAAGGAGTATGTGGAACATCCTACCTCATTGTTGTATCTGTAAAGCTTGTAAGTTTTCTGTAATTTGATCAATGAAGCTAAGAGTCACTCAGACATTGTAAATCTTATATGACTGTCTGTTTCTAATACAATTGAATCTAGAATTCTACATCTATCTTCTGAGTGTTTTCTTGATCTTCATTGTCTTTGAAACATTTTCTCTTAGAGCTTACAATTTTAGGTGTATGTTTGTGAAAATGCTCAGAACTTACATTTAAGGTTTTTAGTCTATGGATTTGATCAAATTGCTGTATGATTTACAAAGTGCATAACAAAACAATTAGATCCTTTGGTACAATGAATGATGTTTAGATTAGATCTTTCTAACTTTTCCCAACCCATCTGAAATACTTAGCTTAAAACATAGACATTTGAAGGAAATTTGTCTCATATTTGAAAAGCATGTATAATTGAGTTTAAAGTAGACAGTTTTCATAAATATTTAAGAGGAGAAAGCTGCAATAATTCAAGAATACCTTTCAAATCTTTTTAAACACAGTAGCAAGTTTATGCAAAAAAGAATGAACAACATACTGATATTTATGATCTTTTGCATAGTTTGAGTCCATTAAACCAACAAGAAACCCTAAATCACATAAGGCCCCTTGAACATTATAGCTTCACATCAACCAACTAAATTTTCCCAACAGGTCAAGACCTGACCATATTAAACTTGGGATTAAGTGAATCTTAACCGATTCCTTTATATCTTTCAAGTCAGTTTTGGTTCATTTTATGTGAATTTTAACTAATTGTTATGACTGTGTTAAAATAATCATCAACAGTTTCTTTGGCGCTAGAAGGAGGGCTGATAGGATTTAAGGTTGATTTTCTGAGTTTAATGCTTTATTCTGAGATATGTTAGATCTCATAAAATTTCAAAAACCTAAAAGGTTGAAAACAAGGTCCCATTTTAAATGGACTCATATGGGGACAATTTTCAAGTTAGTATTCCTGCCTTTCAGGAAACTTTGAATAGGCAGCTTTATCCTCAAAGTTTACCTAACTTTGGTTTATCCAGTTGTTGCATGATACACTAGTCTATGGAACATAATGAAATTAATTGTTTAACTTTCCTTACTAGGATAGATTCATATTTGAAAGGACTAATTCTTTTCTCAGATGTGTTTAGGGCTGAAGTCTAGCAGGAAAATGAAGAAATTCTAGAGCAACAAGCAGATACAACACTAGAACTTATCAATTGGTTAGACAATACAATAGCTAAATCAGTTCTAGAAGGAAATAATAGGAAAACATCTTTCCTTAGGTCATGTCATGGTGGGATTGATAGTAGTTCTCTATTCCCTAATATAGGCAAAGGGGAGTGTAGGTATAAATCTTTGAAAACTTGTAAAGAGGAAACCATTTGTCAGGGTGAAATCTTTGATGCTAATCCTAATACTTTCGGGAAGGGTAGTAAAATATCTTTCTTGGAGTCATTCTATGGTAAAGAAAAATGTGGACAAATGGAGGAATTTAAATGCACTACTGATGATGAAGTTCCCATTATAGCAACTGATGGAGTCATAGAAAAGGAAATAAATGTTGATTTACTGGGTGACTTCTTTAAATTAAATGATCAAATTAAGGATTGTTGCAGATCAATGGAATCAAACTCTCTACTGGATGGTAAATGTGAGTTATTTGATGAACAATTCATAAAAATGGAAGATACAGAAGATTATGCTATGCATAATTAGGCATCACCCCAATATTATTTTGAAAGTGAAACAGGGGAGTATTCCTATCAATCAAAGGATGTTGTTCCACCTTTATAGTCAAGTGATCTAGAAATGATTAATTTCTGTATATCAGATTATGATTATGAATATACTCACTTAAGTGCTGATGTGCAGGAAACTGATGAGATCACTGAGAGGTTTGCTAAATTTGAGGATAAACTGAACATGGAGTATGAAGGAACAAAGCTAGAAAAAGATGAAGAAATGATACATCTAGAGTCTTTCATCTTTCAATTTGAAGAGAGGCCAAACTTGGAGCTAGGCAATGAAAGTGCAGGGTTAAAAGGGGGACCAGCTATCAATAAACAAGCATGTCCAACATAACCAAAAGTACATTAGGTTTTCTCTTTCCTTTCCTTAGTGAATAATGTTGAATACTATTTTGATTATGGAAATTCAAGAGATAGGACATGCATATGGATTAGTCATGAACATGATGGGCTGCCTCAATTGCTGATAATTAGAGATTATCCTATTAAATACAATGAATTTAGAGTACAAGAGCATTTTTCAGAATTCAAAGATAAATTTGCTAAGCTAAGAACCATAACTAGTGCCCTGTTACTCCTACACAATCTTAAGAAGTATGCAAATAGGGGTGTTTTTGGGTCTTTCTCTAGGTTTTGTTTGCCTTGTAGAGGCTTGTGTATAGTTTGGTAGGGTAGTTGTTCTATTTTCCTTTCTTTGTTTGCTTGTCTTGCTTTGTAGGTTAGTTGTTTGTACAGTTTTGTTTTTGTTTCTTTCTGTTTTGTTGTTTGTACAGTCTTCTTTTGCTTTGTTTTTGTTTTCTTTGTACAGTCTGTTGTTGGTTTGTTGTTGTCTCCTTAGTAGGGATCTTTGTTTTTCTTTAGAGTATTAAGGAGCAAGCTAACAACCATTGAAAACAGTATAAAATTTAGAATATCCAGGTTAATCATTTGCAATTCATGCATAACTTGCTGTGATTGTCATGAATGTAGAGAGTTGTTTAGCTTATGAAATTTAGTATTTAATAATAGCAGTTGAGAATTCAAGGGAAGTTTCTCACGATGACACACCTAAAATCCTTGGGTTTGTTAAACTTACCAGTGTAGATATTAGGTGAAAAATTAGAGGTCACCCTTGTTACCATTACAATTCTCAGCTTAATTTTAGCAAGTGTTCATTCCTTGCATCAGGAAGTTACAACTGCAATATCTTATGAAACCTCTTTCAAATATCAGAAAATATAAAAATATAAAATGAATAAAATGGATTATACTAAAAATCCAGATTAAGCCATCTAAGTAACTCTACCGGGGCTATGGACGCTCGCTGGCAATGGGGCTCTACTTAGGAGAATTGTAACAATAACCTTACTGGGGCTATGGATGCTCACTGGAAGCAAGGCTCTATCCGGTCAGCTATGAGGGAATATCCTCAACTTGTAGGCTAATATCAGTCACTGGTTTGTTCAACCGATCTTCAAGATAAGGATAATTAATCACGCACACACACTTAAACTGAAAATGAAAATTCATGCACCCTTATTGAATACCTTAGGTCTCAAGTTGAATAATAATTTGCAGGAAAGATAGTTGGAAGTTATGGATGTATTTCATTTAGTTTTCTTGAATACTTTGAATTTAAGTGTTTTGTTTGGTTGCTAGTTGTTGTGATGTTCACAACACACCCCATTTTACTCCTTAGCAAAATGAGGACCCCTGTTGTGGCTTTGCTTTTTGCTTTTTGTGTGTGGGTATGTTTGGTGGTAGAGGGAAAATAGGGTAAAAATTGCAAACTTCGTTAAAAATAGAGAAAAAAAGCATTCTCAGTACTAGGGCATAATATGGTTGGATTCCTTGTGAAAACTGAGCTAGGGTTTCTTTTTGAACCATCTTAAAATTCGCCATATTTTGCAAGTTATGATCATTTTGGTAAAATGTACAAGGGAAGGGTTTGTTGTTTGCACATACAAGGTCGTTTGTATGTGTAAGGGTCATTTTTATAATTAGTTGCATGGGTAGTTGGGTTCATATATAGGGTTGTTTGCATGTTGGGTCACTTGCATGTTGCATATACAATCCCTTTTGTATATCGCTTTCGTATACAAAGCCGATTGTATGTCCTTTTCCTTGTATGCATTTTAATAAAGGTTTTATGTATACATACAAGGTGGACCCAAAATGGTTTATTATTGAAATAAATAAATGTTTAAAATCTGTTGCATGTATCTCACGTTTGTATGTTTGGCAAGTCGAAACATACAAGACAAATATACAAGACTACATACATACAGCGGAATCAAAAAAATTATGAATGGAAGTTTTATCGTTGTATATTTTGCACCATGTATGCATATCGTCGAGACATACATTTCGATACATTTAAGGTGTAACTCAAAAAGGATTGAAATTCAGTTAAGTTAATGTATCATCAGTTAATGTCTATCGAAAGATACATACAAGTGTAACATACAATGCAAAGTATGCAGGGCACTGTATACATACAAATGAAGAATACAAGTGGCGGACTCGAAAAGGTTATAAAACAAGGTTAAATCCTTATATATATGTGCGCTTGTATGTTTAAGTGACATACAATGCAAAATATACATTGCACTTCATACTTTGGGATTGCATACAATGCGGAATCAAAGAGAAATTAAAATCTGGTTAAACGCTTGTATGAAAGTTCAAATGTATATTTAGAACATACAAGCCAATATACATTACGGAATGTACATTGGGTGGACCCGACAGACTTATTAAAAGAGTTAAGTCTTTACATATTTTGTGCTTTGTATGTTTTGACATACAAAGCCGATATGCAATGACTTATACATTGCACGAAACCCAAAAGTAATGAAGCAGAGATAAATCGATGTACATTCGGCGCTTGTATGCTTGGACATACAAGGAAAAATATACATTGGCAATGTACATCAGGCGGACTCGAAAATTTATTAAACATGGTTAAGTCCTTGCATATTTTGTGCTTTGTATATTAAGGATATACAAAGACATTATCCAAGCCGCGGATGCAAAAGAAAATTAAAAAGAGTTAAGTCTTTGTATATTTTGTGCTTTGTATGTTTCGACATACAAAGACCATATGCAATGACTTATACAAGCTGCAGACACGAAAGGAAATTATGGAATGGAGTTAAATCCTTGTATATGTCTGCACTTGTATATATGTTTCAAAGCATACATTGCAGTAAACATACAAGCTAGAATTCAATTGGAAGTAGAATCCGATTAATCCAATGTATAAAATCTGAATGTATATTAGAGGATACAAAGTGAAACATACATGGTAGTTTATGCATTGTGATAAAAATATGAAGCAGATCTCAGCAAAGAATTAAATTTGGTTAAATGGATGCATCATTACTCATTGTATATTCAAGGATGCATGCCGATATACAGAGCTCGAATTCAAAGAAAAGTTAAAATATAGAAATTTTCTTTGTATACATATGCGTTTGTATGTTCTAATATACAAACTGATATGCATTAAGGACATACAAGCTACGGAACTAAAAAAGATTAAAATCCAGTTAAATGAATGTATCACGCCCGGCTTGTATATCGAAAGATACAAAGATTTAAACAAGGAAAAGGATTGACGTAGCATGAGTGATCAACCAATCATTTTGGGCTTGCATCGATGGTAGGAGGTCAGGCTGATGAATAGTGGAATGTATGCCAAATGAAAGGGCCATATTGGCCAAACGAATGGAATCAGTAAGTAATTTTTTAGCTGTGCCGATGGGCAAACCTCACACCGATAGGTGAGAAAAGATAGTGTGATAGGGTTTTTGAGGCATTTTTGGGCCCGAATGTATATTTTCGGTCAGCGATGGTTGACCCGACTGGTTTTAACACTGAAAATGTAGTTTGGATGCACGATTTTCACAAATTTTGGCCCTGATTTCTTCATTTGCACGGTCATGACTAGATTTAATAACTGTTTATCTTCCTGCAGGTTTATTAGGTGAAATGGTACTTATTGCTGGTCTATTTTTTTTACAGGTTTACAGTTGAGGAAGGAGGTGAAACTTGATGACAATGACGTCATGGAAAGGAAATCCGATCTCAGGAGCAAAGGAAGATAAGGATGAAGGGTGAGGAAGTCAAAGGTCTTCAATGATGAAGACAAAATGTAGTTGAAGACATCATTGCAGCAGACATCAGAAGCTATTATTGAGCTTCTAGGGTTTCTAGAAGGGCATATTTTGCCCAGATTTGATGTATGCTCAGAGATATTTTGGGGGACTAGTTCTCCAACATTTATTGTTGTAGCCAAAGGTTTGAACCATTGCTTAACTAGGGTTTTGAGCTGTATTGTGGACAATCAAAGTCTATATATTGTGCCTCTGTACACTGTAATAAGGTTACACAAGGATTTTAGTAATTTAGCTTAGCATTTAGGAGTAGAAGAAGGAGGTTGTTTGTGTCTACAACAAGGAGCGTGTGGAACATCCTGCCTCCTTGATGTATCTGTAAAGCTTGTAAGTTTTCTGTAATTTGATCAATGAAGCTAAGAGTCATTCAGACATTGTAAATCTTATATGACTGTCTGTTTCTAATACAATTGAATCTAGAATTCTGCATCTATCTTCTGAGTGTTTTCTTGCTCTTCATTGTGTTTGAAACATTTTCTCTTAGAGCTTGCAATTTTAGGTGTATGTTTGTGAAAATGCTCAGAACTTACATTTAAGGTTTTTAGTCTGTGGATTTGATCAAATTGCTGTATGATTTACAAAGTGCATAATAGAACAATTAGATCCTTTGATAGAATGAATGATGTTTAGATTAGATCTTTCTAACTTTTCCCAACCCATCCAAAATACTTAGCTTAAAACGTATACATTTGAAGGAAATTTGTCTCATATTTGAAAAGCATGTATAACTGAGTTTAAAGTAGACAGTTTTCATAAATATTTAAGAGGAGGAAGCTGCAATAATTCAAGAATACCTTTTAAAGCTTTTTAAACACAGTAGCAAGTTTATCCAAAATAGAATGAACAACATACTGATATTTATGATCTTTTGCATAGTTTGAGTCCACTAAACCAACAAGAAACCCTAAATCACGTAAGGCCCCTTGAACATTACAGCTTCACATCAACCAACTGAATTTGCCCAACAGGTCAAGACCTGACCATATTAAACTTGGGATTAAGTGAATCTTAACTGATTCCTTCATATCTTTCAAGTCAGCTTTGGTTCATTTTATGTGAATTTTAACTAATTGTTATGACTGTGTTAAAAAAATCATCAACACAAGGTATAATAAAAAATTTTAAAATTTTGATATTTTTATTTCAAAATGGGTAGCACTTCTATCCCATTCGCCCATAGTAAACAACTGGCACTTTGTAGTGTCCACTATTTTTGAAATTTTTGACCTCCTGAGTCATCCACTTCTCTCGCCAACCACTTCAATTCACTTTTTTCAACTGTCTTGACCCTCTTCAAAGTCGATCAAATTTTAGCAGGTCCATTTGTTGATTGAATTTCAACCAGCCCAACTATTTTACAATGGTTAAAGTTTACCTATCTCTTTCATCTAGCATATTAAGTGGCTTTCTCCACATATATAATTATTTTGGTTAATCTTTAATAATTTATGCAATAAACGTGAAACATTTTTTCAATTTACTTTTAATATTCCACTTGCACAGTTTCCAATAATTCATAGGAACAATCCTTAGGGATCGTCTATGTAAACCACCTTTAGTTTAGGGTCTTGTAATCCATTTGAATTCTTCTTGTGCTGATTCATTTGAAATATGGAGATTACCAACATGGAAATACATAGATTTAAATTCATGTGTAAAGGCCAAGTCTCGAAGAAAAACATGTTAGTCTAATTAGGGGACCATAAAAATTTCAAATCATTTTAAAATTCTCGAAACAAAATATTGCCACCTTCACAATCTTTGATTTTCACTTTTGATTTTAAAAGCAATGAGAACATGTGATTGGAAGTAGATTTTGTTATGGTGTGGTAATAGGGACATGTGATGATAGAATTTGGCTGTAGGGCAAAGGATGAAGGGAAATTTTCTCATGACACATGCAACTATGCTCCTTTAAAAATAACAAACATTTCATTTTCATCACCTCTTAATTACTAAGAGGTGTTATCCTTATTATTAAATGGAATATGATAAAGGAACTAAGTAGGATAGAGTGGGTTTTATAAAACATAAAAAAAAAATCCTAATAAATCTACATTGGATTTATATTTAAATAAAGATTTGATTTCAAAAAATTAAGTGTGAATTTCCAATGTCAAAAGAAATAATACTTAATCAATTAAGGATAAGAGATTTGATTTTAAGTGTGGCATCTATATTCGAGATAATTCCTCCTATTTTAAGTAATCCAACTTATGCTTTCTATCTTCATCAATTCCTTATTTTCTACCATCTATACTCTTTGTGGCATCCACCCCTTTATGCTTTCATATTTCTCTTTTTGAATACAACTCCTCACAACAATTTCAATTATTGTTTATGCTTGTATACCAAACTATCTTACTATATGCCAATATTTCATGTTACTCATAAATCTTCATTATCAATCTTTCTTATAATTGTGGCTTATGTATTATCTTCTACCTTTTTGTCCTTGTCTTTTTGTAAACACACAAGTATCCACCATCATTCTATCTAACGTCTAAAATAAATATCACACTAATTATTGTCTTTATTATTGTAAGGACCCGGTTTAGGGACCTTAGGGATTTTGTTTTTGTTTATCTTTCTTATGTGATCTAAGGTTTGGTTTCCACTCAAGGATTCTCATTCATTTTTTGACTCGTTGTCTAGATCTTAGCTTTTGTTTTCTGAACTTCTAGTTTAGTCTGAGTACTGAGGAAGTATCAAGTAGCCACTTCAAGCTATTATGTCCAAAGGGGACATACTGAGATAAAGCCAAATGGGCTCTTCTGTCCTTTGGGCAAACTGGTTCATACGGAATTGGGTCTAACAGACCCTACCCAATTCAGGGTAGATCAATTGATGGCCAAACAGGCCTAAACTAGTATATCACTACCCAATATGAATTCATACATCTCACATCAAGTAAATTTCTAAAAGTCAATAGTATAATATATGAGAGTAGAAATAGTAAGTCTAATGAAACATCTCAGAAATATAAGTCTTGGAAAATTGACAACTGTGACATCCTCCCCCCTAAGTCTTTGCAGCGTCCCGATGCAAACAAGGCTTAGATGAGCTTATAAAAATGCACATACATATTCAATATCATCAACCACTCATGCTTTTGTTAGTTCAATTGTTCATTTAATAGTAATCTAAAATTTTCCATGCACAATATAGATTAACAATTCAAAACATATGAAAGATCAAAAATGTCATTGAGCATAATTCTTTGGAGTAAAATTTGAAGTTTATCAATTTTATAGTTTTTAACTAAAGTTTTCAAAATAGATGTGGGTAAAGTTGTTGCATTTCCACTTTGTCCTCCCGTGTAGCATTCTCGGGTGAGTACTGATCCCACTAGACCTTAGATTGGTCCACTATTCTATTGCAAAGTTGAAACTGACATCTCTCGATGATTCTACATGGCTCAATTATTATTGTACTGGGTTCTTCCACCTACAGGGCATTCCAATTGAGAATATGTTTAGGATTTGGTATATACCTTTTCAACAAGGAGACATGGAACACATCATGGATTCGGCTCAATGCTGAAGGTAAGGCCAAGTGATAAGCTACAGGATTGATTTCCTCAAGTATTTCAAAAGGTCCAACAAAACGAGGAGCTAACTTCGACTTCCTTCCAAGAGAGATGGAACTTTTGGTAGGTCAAACTCTAAGGAACACCTTCTCACCAATTTGGAACCTCTTGGGTGTTCTATTCTTATCTGCATAACTTTTTTGGTGATCCAAGGCTTCCTTCAACCTCTGTTGGATAAGTTGCACCTGGTTATTCATATCTTTCAACATTTCAAGACCAACCAAGATTCTATCCTCCAATTTATCCCAACTCAAAGGTGTTCGGCAAGGTCTCCCATAGAGAGCTTTAAAGGGTGCCATACCTATAGCTGATTGAAATGAGTTGTTATAGGCAAACTCCACTATAGGTAGATATTCCTCCCATTTAGTCTGCTAGTCCATGCAATACATGTGAAGGAGATCTTCCAAACTTTGGTTAGTTCTTTCTATCTAACCATCTATCTCAGGATGATAGGTTGTGCTGAAATTTAACTGTGTTCCTAAGGCAGCCTGCAATGTGGTCCAGAATCTAGAAGTGAACTTTATATCTCTATTAGAGATGATTTTCTTAGGGATTCCATGCAACCTTAAAATTTATTTTATGAACCTTTTTGCTACAACAGGTGCATCATCTGTCAGGTTCCCTGGTCTAAAGTGTGCCACCTTAGTGAGTTTATCCACTACCACCAAAATACAATTATGCCTATGAGATGTCATTGGTAACCCTTGGGAAAAATCCATACCTATGACTTGCCATTTATAGCAAGGTACATCATGCAGATAAAGAAGTCCTGCCAGATGCACATGTTCCACCTTAATCCTTTGACATTCTAGACATCTGACAATTGTGTCTACCACATCCTTCTTCATTCCTGGCTAGAAATATAGCTTCTTGAGATCTGCATACATCTTATTCACCCTTGGATGCCCTGAATATGGATCATTATGTGCCTCTGTCAGGATCATACCTCTTAGTTCCACATTATCAAGAATGTATATCATTCCCTAGTACCTCATTAGCCCATCTAAGTCAAAAGCATAGCCTAAATACTTAGGTTCCATAGAGGTATTAGCAAGAGATGCATTAACCTAAGTGTACCATGGATCATGTTTCTGCCCAGAGAGTATTTGTTTTAGGTTTATGTGCAAGTTGGATATGGACTTATGTGTCTTCTCTGGCTGAGAGCATCGGCCACCTAGTTCTCCTTGCTCTTAATATATTCAATCTCAAAATCATACTCACTTAGGAAGTCTAGCCACCTTCATTTTCATGCATTCAAATGAGGTTGAGTGAAAATATACTTCAGTCCTTGATGGTCTGCTTTAAGCTCAAAAGGTTTTCCCAACAAGAAGTGTCTCCATTTTTGCAAAGCATGACTATGGCTACAAGTTCAAGGTCATGAGGAGCATAATTGACTTCATGGATTTTTAGTTTTCAGGATTCATAAGCCACTACTCCATCTTGGAAAAGAACTCCTCCTAGCCCTTCTATGGATGCATCGGTTACCACTATGAAGTTACCATTAGGGTCAGACACCTTTAGAATTAGAGATGATGTTAAGCTTTCTTTTGGCACCTAAAATGCTTTATCACACTGCTCAGTCCAAATGAATCTTTTGTTTTTCTTTTGTAGAGATGTAATCGGGTTGGTTGTCCTTGAAAAGTCCTTCACAAACCTCTTTTAGTACCCTGCCAACCCCATGAAACTTCTCACTTCAGTCACATTTTTAGGTATATACCATTCGGTGATGACCTTTATCTTATCAAGATCCACTGCTATACCCTCGAATGAAATGATATGCCCTAAGTAGTGAACCCTCCTTTCAAAGAAGGAACATTTGGATAACTTCCCAAACAACTTATGCTTCCTTAACCTTTGTAGGACTGCCTCTAGGTGAGTTAAGTGTTCCTCTTCATCCTTTGAATAGATTAAGATGTCATCTAGCAACACAATTACAAATTTATCTATAAAATCATGGAATACAATGTTCATTAGGTTCATAAAGGTAGCTGGAGCATTTGTCAACCCGAATGGAACTACAGTGAATTCATAGTGACCACACCTAGTTTTGAATGTTGTTTTTGGGATGTCCTCTTCTTTTATCCTTAATTGATGATAGCCAGAGTGAAGGTCAATTTGGGAGAACACTAAGGCTCCCTTCATTTTGTCAAATAGATCATCAATGCGAGACAAGGGATACCTGTTTCTCATGGGTGGCTTTATTCAACATCCTGTAGTCAATACACAACCTTAGTGTCCCATCTTTCTTCTTGACAAATATGACTAGTTCTCCCCACGGTGATACACTAGGCCTTATCAACCCCTTCTCCAACAATTCTTGTAGCTAAATTTTCAACTCTTGGAGTTTTGTCTAGTATTCATCCTATATGGGGCTTTGGATATAGGTGTGGTTCTAGGAAGTATGTCAATTGAAAAATCAAATTCCCTTTTTGGAGGTAACCCTGGTAAATATTCAGGAAACACATCTTTGTAATCCCAAAGAAACAGGTTATTCTCAAATGTAGAGGCTTCTTTCTCTTCTTCCTTCTCATCTAAAGATACTAAGAATATCTAATTTCCTTTCTTCCACCTTGCCTTCTTTAGTTGCATAGTAGAAATGGTCTCCACTGATATAGGTTTGTAGATCCATTGGATTCTAACTTTATAACTATTATCATCCACACACTCCATTACCTTATTATAGAAATCAATGTTAGCCTTATGACTTGTCAACCAATTTATCCCAATTATTACGTCATAGGCTCCCAAGGGTGCAACATATAAGTTGACTCTAGTGGCTATTTTAGGAAACCTAATGAGGTCTCCTCTAATGTACTTTTTTACTCTTCTAGTAGCCTTGTTGCCATACTAAACCATCCATGATGTTTCCATATCCTTGGTCTGCAAAGACATCTTGCCTACCAACTATGGGGAAATAAATTTCTCAGAGGAACCAGTATCTATTAGAATAGTGTTGGATTTACCAAAAAGTGTACCTCTTGTCTCCATAGGCACATTTTGATGGCAAGTCTATTGATTCCTTATGGTAGTGTGAATTTGATGTTGTTGGGGTTGTTGTGGCTGATTGGTTCCATACCTCTTTGAACAATCCCTTGCATAGTGATTGCCTCCACACATAAAACGTCCACTAGGGGGTCCATTTGAATTCCAAGGTGGTGCATCCCAATCATTCCTTCTGGCATTACTATTGTAATTATTTCTTTGATTTTGATTCCCAGCAGATTTTGTCCTGTCCCAATCTCTCCTCTTGTTTTACGAAGCTCCTTTATTATCCATGTTGTCTATTTTCCTTTTGAAGGCAAATTTCTTGTCCCTAAAGTTTTGTTTTGCCACTGACAATGCCTGTAATTTCTTTTCCTATTTGAGGGCCTTCTCCAAGACTTGGTTCATTCTCTTAGAGGAAAACATATCTACTTCTTCCCCAATATCATATTCAATCCCAAAAGAATTTTTCTCACCTAGTACCTTTCATCCCTTTGGTAGATAGGAACATATTTTAGCAACTTTGCAAACCTGTCTGAGTACTGTTGGATTGTAAGATTTCCTTGTTTGAGATTTAGGAATTTTGTCATCTTTCAATCATAAAATAGCTGGGGAAGCCACCTCTCATGGAAGTGGCCCACAAACTATCTCCAAGTTAGGTTTTCTTTTGAATAGTAGTATTGTTCTTTTATGTTAATCCACCAACTAGCAGCCTCTCCCACCAATTGGTAGGCTCCCTAGAATACTTTAATGTTCTCTAAATAGTTTCTTAGCTCAAAGTATTTATCCATCTTTGTGAGCCATCCTTCTGTAGCATCACCCACTTGCTTACCGTCAAATTTAGGAGGAGCTATCTTCTTAAGATCTCGTGATATATCTAAGACAATGGTCTCCTGTTGAGACCAAAGAATCTCTGGTTCATTAGTTGTTTGGGTTATGGGCACTTCCTCATTCTAATGTTCATCTTGAGGTTCTAGAATGTTTTCTATTGTCCCCTGTCTAACCTTTAAGTATTGTACAGTCTGCTCAAGGGTCTCCAATTTATCTCTCTATTCAATTAACAAGCCAATGATTGCCTCAATACTGGCATCAAGATTCTTAGGTGGTTTTTGAGTTGATTTTTGGTTAGTCGGCTTCCTTCCCCACAGATTTTGAGTTTTCACCATTTTTTATTCTAAAAACAAAGGAAAATATTTTACCATTTACTACCATTTATGTATGCAATATACAAAATAACAACAATTAAATATATCACATATCTTATAGGTACATCTTTATTTATTCAAATTTACATACATACAAGTCCTTATTTGGATTGTATTTACAATAGTTTATGTACACCAATAATTTCTTTTCTACAAAAATTTAAAATCATTCTTCCTCCTTCATTTCCTCCTCAGATTATGGAACAGGATGGGTCAACATGGTATGCACCCTTGATTATTCTGCAAGGGCTTCTGGATTGAGAGGCGGGGAATTACGCCCACATCCAAAGGGAAATCACGAATTGTAGAAGGTTTGGTCTTCTTGGGTGGTATGCCCTTTTCTTCTTTTATTAATTTTTACTTCCCCTTTCAGAGTTTTAGCTGATTCATGGCTGAGGCTAAGGTTTCCGTGTTAGAAATTTAGACAAACTCCCTTGGAGAGGGTGGTTGATTGGTCTTGCCTTTTCCTTTATTCTATGCAACTTTCTTCATGTCTGTCAATAACTAGACAATCATTAGATCACAAGGGAAATAAATATCTAGCATTATATTCTAACATCTTATATATCAAGTCTTGTTGTTTTTAGGTTAGTAGACCTCCAGAATGAGTGTTTGAGCCTTGGCTCTGATACCACATGTAAGGACCCAGTTTCGGGACCTTAGGGATTTTTTTTTTTAATCTTTCTTATGTGATCTAAGGTTTGGTTTCCACTCAAGGATTCTTGTTCATTTTTTGACTCATTGTCTAGATCTTAGCTTTTGTTTTCTAAACTTTTAGTTTAGTCTGAGTACTCAGTAAGTATCAAGTAGCGAATTCGGGCTATGGTGTCCAAAGGGGACATATTGAGATAATGCCAAACGGGCTCTTCTGTCCTTTGGGAAAACTGGTTCATACAGAACCGAGTCTAACGGACCCTATCGCTACCCAATTCAAGGTAGATCAATTGATGGTCAAATGGGCCTCAACTGGTATATTGCTACCCAATATGAATTCATGTATCTCACATCAAGTAAATTTCTAAAAGTCAATAGTATAATATATGAAAGTAGAAATAGTAAGTCTAATGAAACATCTCAGAAATATAAGTTTTGCAAAATTGACAATTGTGACAATTATCTTCATATCTATCACTAGCATGAACTATTATCATCTTCAACTTGTCTTCTATCAATCCTTCCTTGATTCTTATTACTCCTTTGGCATGTGGTGTCTTTATTTCTCTACTCATCCAACATCTATTGAAATTTGCTATTTAACATGTTTTCTCCCATAAAGGGGTATTTAGAATTTGAAAAGAGTATTGAGAGAAGTGTTATTAATCAAATATTATGAGGTAGAAATACAAACAAGGGTATCATTTAGTACCTTATGAACGATCGTGATGGGGCATAAGTTTATATAATGAATCCACCGTGAACTAAATAGGGTATTTGGTCTGGTGATGCATTTTTTATAAAGAAAAGGCATGCCCTTATTTTTTAAATTTCAATGAGATCCTATAGTCAAAGACATAGGTCAAATTGATGAATGATAGGGGATACTTTTGTAAGGTTTGGGGTGTATCTATAAACCTCATAGTCCCTAAAGATAGTAGAACTTGTGAGGGGGAAAATAGGTTAACCAAAAAGATTATAAAAATCCAAACATCTATGAAATATGAAGATAAAAGTAGATTAAAAACAAGTAAACAACAATACTTACACCTTTACCTTGCGTCTTCCATAGTTCACCTATCTCTCTTTGATCTTGGTGATGAAGCCCTCAGAAGCTATTGCTCCCTTACTTGTTGAAGATGACAAAGACAGAATGGCTGAGATACTCGTGTATTTGAAGATGAGCTTCAAAAACACTAGCAATGGAGGCTATGAAGTGCTAGTGAGGATAAGGGTGCCAAAGGCGCGCTTGTATTCCTGCAGCATAAGTTTGCACAATGAGAGATATATAATGATGAAGGAGAGGGTTGTATTTATAGAGATATGTAGAAGAAGATCAATGGTTGAGAAGAAAAGAGATGATCAACGGAGGAGGATTGTTGAGGAATGTGCAACAAATGGAAGAAAGACATGTGTCATTTGAAAAGCAGTTTTATTGAGTTAACTCTTCTCTTGATGAGGATGAGATTTGATTTTATTAAATTAGAATTTATTTTTCTAATTTAAGAGAAGATTTGCTTTAAAGATGCTTTAAAACTGCTTTTGCTTTTGTATGACAAGAGGAAAGTATTTTAAAAGATAAGAATGTTTTTTGTGAAGATAAGAAGGCATAATTAAATAAAAAGCTTTTATTTAATTATTTTGTAGATAATTGAGAGGAATAAATAAAATATAGAAATATATTTTATTTTGTGGATATTTTAGAAGAATAAAATAAAATATAAAAGTATATTTTATTTAGTGGATATTTTAGATTTTATTTAAATAAAATTTGCATTTTATTTAAATTTGGAAGAATAAGAGATTTTAATTAAATAATTAAAATTATTTAATTGTTTAGAAGAATGGAGTTGATTGTAAATGAATTTAATTAATAAAATAAATGTGTTTATTTAATTAAATGAGAGGAGATGAATCGAATAAATAAACAAATTTATTTATTTATTTATAGAAGAAAGTGAAGATGAAATAAATATTTAAAATATTTATTAAAGTAGAGTCATGTCAATTTTAGGTGTATACATTTTGCCTCTCTTTGATGCAATGTGTTTTATCACGTTGTTTCAAAGAATAAGAATTTTTGACAGTGATACATGCCCCAGTTTGCCCCTGGTACAAGTTTAACGACAAGTTGCCCCCTCAGGAGATTGGATGGGGAGATGGTAGAAAGGCGTGAGAAGGACAATCTCATGATGAAGAAGAGGAGAAATGGGAGAAGAAATGATTGGATGCAGAAGAAAGAGGTGTATGATATGCGATGCAAGATAAAATGATAACACACACAAGCAAGAAAGCAAGTTTGCACAAATGATACAAGAACAGGCAAGGTATTGCCCCGGTCAAGCGGTAAACCAACGATATAGATCTATGATGTCTAGTGTCAGGAATGAAACATGTCGTATAAGACTCCAGGTCTGGTTTCGACAATGCAACATCATGTCTAAGACATGTGATATGATCACAATATACGACAGTGTTGTCACAACTGGGAATGATATATCCCTAGAGCAACACGAAGGATAGTTAAGACTGGTTGATACGGTTTATGACAAGATTAGGATCAAGACCACTGATTGTGATTGGATAATTCGGCAAGATTGGCTTGACTCAATTGGTATGGATTAAGGATCATTGCTCGAGAGATATGAAGACAGATAGAAATTTGGTCGATAGAAGAATGACTCAATAGAAGAAATCACAAGCTTTTGTAAACATTAATTCACTGCATTTTGGATCTTTATTGGATGGGATATGAAGAAATGCATTTGGATATGGATACGAATAGGAGACACAATTGGATACGTTACAGATATGGATATGGATATGAACTGCAATTGGATATGGTATGGATATGGATATGGATATTTGTCATCTTGATATATCAAGTATTTTGAAGTGCTTATTTCATCATTGGGCTTTATTATGTTGTAAGAAAATACAAGCATCTAGGTATAATTAAACTGAGATGACCTGAGTATTACCTACATGGATTTTGATATAGCAAGTTAATACAAGCATCTAGTCAAAATTGAATCTAGATGACCTGAGTATTTCTTGCATTTCAACAGACAAGGATTGCCCATTTTCATGTTCAGACTTTGGAGTCCTCGATGATCTTTTGTTGATCATGTCATTAGACAGAAGTCATCACATTACTAAAGTTTGATCCACAAGCAGCAGACAAAGGAAAAGATTATGCCCCCATCATAGCATCTCTAGATTTTGGCATCCTTGAGGAGCATAGGAAGACATAATGACAAAAATTCAAGACCTTGTAAGTTAACATGTGCACAAAACATTCTTTGCATTAGATGTGTATTTTTGCCATAATTGATATAGAATTAGCTTGAGTGTTTTGGTATACTTGCTTTGCTTTGGATAGGTTGATGCTTTTGTGCCAAGACTTTTGTTTTTGGGAAGCTTGCTTTATTGCGCGTGCATGCCTGGTGAAAGGGTGTGGACACAGACAGATAGAGGGACAGACAAAAAGACATGGGATGGATGGGAAGCAGAGCCTTGGGGGCACATTGATAATGGCCTTGCCTACATGACGACGCAGAGGCAACGTAGTTTGGGAAGAACCCTGATGGACCTAAGATATGGATTGGATGAGACACGATATGGGACAGACATGGAATAGATATGGATCAGATATGGATCAGATGATACTGATGACAAGGAAACACCATGGATAGGTAGATAAATGGGTGATAAAGAATGGAATGGGTACGTATGGGGATGGGCAATAGTGGATAGAAGGAATCAAGGATGTGATCTCCAAGGACTATGTCACATAGGAATAACTCAAAGCTTATGACAAAGGACGATGAGAGGATAATGAAGGATTTGCATGGTTTGGAGGGATAAGGTATGTCAAGAGCCATTCAAAAACATTTGTCAACATTGTGCCCCCAATCTTTATCAAGAACAAAAAATAGAGGAAAGGAAGATCAGGATGGAAGGACATGACAAGATAAGTATGTAATGGATAGAGGAATATGATAGGAAATGGTATGAAAGGAAACTGGTAGGAGAAAAGTGATATGCTGATGAGACAAGGTGCCCCCAAGTGTAGGTGATGTAGAAGGTCAACTTACACATGATGCCTGTTTGCCAGGTTTTCATCATGGTACTTATCCAAGGCGCCTGTTTTCCAGATTTTCACCATTGGACGAAGGGATTTCTCTACTTTTTTTTTTTTTGAATATTTAGATAAGAGAAGGTGGATATGGACAAGGAGAGACTCAAGTATCTAGTTCTTTGAAAGGTGATAGTCCCGCTAGATAGATGCTATCGAACGGACCATGTCTAGTGTTCTCATAGATGTTGGTAGGGGATTGCATGAAAGTGAGATATGAGTATGTAGATATCAGATTATGGAAGGTGCGATAGTGGATGATGATGCAGAATACAGAAGGACTTATGCAAGGATGGAAGGAAGGTTTATACAAAATCATGGACCATAGGATGAGGGAGATATGTAGGATAGTAGTGGAAGGGAGGGGAGATGGAGTTATATGCAAGTGTTGTGGAATGGAAGGGAACCATGACCAATGGTTGCACGTACCATGATAAACATTGAAGCTGATGATAGGAGGGTGGTGTAGGAAGCAATGGAGATTTTTGCTTGGTGGATGAATGATTTAGGAATTTAGGGACCCACATAGACTAGTTTTTTTCTGATTTTTGCTTGCCATATGGGATGGAAGAATTTGAGACCTTTGGATGGAATGGGAGAAAGTGGATGGTTGAAATTCTTGAGAGGTGGATGCCTCATGTAACTTTAGGGATTTTTGCTTAGGCACCCAAACCATTTCACTTTTAGATTGTACCTATGAAGGCATGGGTTTGTGTGTATGCATCTTTTGTGTAGCTTTTGGAGTAATCATTTGTTGCTTGGGGACCCACACCTTTTTCAATTTGGCATTGAGGTGTATGGGTGTATGCAGCTTTTGATATGGATAATTCTTTGATTCTTGGCTTTTATATCCTAGGTCATGAGGACTCTTAGGATTTTTGACATAATAGGTAGAGGCATCCACATATTTGTCATTGAATCCCCGTGGGATGGTGGAAGTGAGGTTGGTGAAAGCTCCTTGTTTAGACAATATGTGCATTTGTTGGCCATGATTGGGATATTTAGAGCATTTATAGATGGATGGATAAGGTGTTGGAAGAAGTGGATGTAAATTTCTTGGAGGGATGTTAGGAGTTGGAAGTAGTGGAGGTAGATTGGATGGTGGAAGGTGTATGGTCACATGCTTTTGACAATTGTAGGATGATGGAGGTGGAATGGCGACATATGTTGTGGGGATATGATAGGGTTTGCGATGGAAAGTGGTAGACTTAAGAGGAGTGGAGGAAGTACCAACATCTTGAGATTGCTCACCTTGGGGTATGTATCCAAGGCCGTATGAGGCTGGAGGAACATTGACATGGACGAACTCCAAAATACCTTGTTCATGAAGGCCTAAGCCTTTACCTTGATAGTTCATATTCTGGAGTATGCGATGGACAACGGGATTATGTGTAGGTGGAACACTAGACACGAGTTCCTTATTGGATGAAGAACGTGAAGAGATAGACAATAGTTGTTGGTGTTTGAAGGAAGAACATTCATGCATGAAGGTAGTGAGACCAAGGGGATATGATAACGGATTTGCAACATGGTCGATAATAGATGGAGGAGGATCATTAAGATCTTGATTTTCATTATGCTCTTTAGGGTCCAAGTTATTGGGTTGATCATTCATGTGCACTTGGGAGGCAAGTGTCTCATCCGAGGAAGTGGAAGTTGTTGGATCATGGATGGGATTAGATGTAAGAGGGATAGAAGTAATGGAGGTTTCTTGCTCATGAAGGGGTATGAGATCAAGTTGTTCATGGACATCTTCTTCATAAAAGGTAGTATCTAGATCATAGAGAAGGTATAGATTATGAACGGGTTGGAATTGGATATCTTTCCCATGTATAGGATCAAGTTTCTCATGGATAGCTTCTTCATAGGTATTATCTTGATCATGGAAGAGATAAAGGTTATGAACAGTTTGAAATTGGATGGGGGTGTTTTGATCTTGATTTAGACAAAGGGTGGATGTTTCCACATGCTCTAAGGTGTGCTCTTGACATAGCTCTTGGTATTCTTGAATGGAAGTGGATAGCTCTTGGATAGCTTCTTGGTTAACAACATGGATGTTTGACATATCTTGACTTTGGTTCATGGTAGGAGGTTCTTCAATAAGCTCAAGGGGTTGAGGATCACATGAAAGGGTTGTAGGATTTGACATGTTATTGGAAGAATCTTTTGTAAGGTCAAGGACCAAATTTTGGGGACATGGTTGACTCTCTACTGGTAGTCCTTGGATCACATCCTTCATAGGTGTATGGGTAGATGAATGAGGTAATGGATGAGTGGATTTGGATTTCTCACTAGCTTTTCTCTAGTTGTATAAATTTGGCAAATATTTTTCCCAAAACTCATCTGATTCTTTTTTGGTTTTCCATTTAAAATTTGAGGAATTAGATGGTGGTGTTGGTGTAGAACTGGTATGCTTTGGGATATGTGTCTTAGAAGATAGGGAAGGAGGACTAGTAGATGGGGTGGTATATGATTTCCCCCTTGAGGTGGTGCTTGCCTTGTCATGAGTATGGGAAAAAGATGTATGATTTTGGGGCAAGGCATAGCTAGTACTGGCACGTTCAGCTTGCAAGATTGCCATTTCTTGTTGTAAGACTTGGACTTGTTGAGAAATTGTTATAAAATTTTGGGGTGAGGGATCTAATTTTATTTGCAATTGCAGTTATTAGAGTTTTTGACCAAAATATTCTAATTTGTTTGCCATTGACACAAGACCAGAAAATCTTCCTGGTTTGGATGTGCAAAAAACAAATGTGCTAGAACAGAGTGCAAATGCGCTACAACTCAGATCAAATGTGCCATAGGTCATGACAAATGCACAATTCTAGTTTTTGTCTTGGTTTTGCAGAATTTTGGAATGTTTTCAAGATTTTTCTATTTTTGGTTTGAAAACTCAGTGTTGTTGAGAATTGAATTTCAATTATGGCAAAGACACAGCAAACACAAAAGTTTTCATGATATTATTTTTTTGGACTAGAAGAAAGAACAAGTACAATCCTATGGCTCAAAATGGATTACAAGGGTTTTTGGCTTACTAAACAATTAATTCATAGTCAGGGCAACCATTCGAGTGGTTACACGTGCGGTGACCCTACTCTCCATTATGGAGTCTCCCAGCCTCAAAGGGTTACGCCTTAGAGGGTTTTGGGGAGGTTGGCCGTCAGTGTAACATAGCAACACTCGTTGTAGGAGGTTTTCACCTCAAGCACAATTTATTTTAAGTGGCTCGGTAGGGCTTGGCTTTAGCCTGTTACCACTCAGGGTCGTTCCCACTTGGACAAGCGTGCATCCAAGGGCAGGGCCCCCTAATGGTTTGACAAATAGAATGACAAGTCTGGCACTTTGATCACCCAGTTAAGGGGAGAGCATACTGCTATTGTCATTTGCAAGCACAGAGTACAAAGGTTAATCCAACCTAGTTAAAAAAAGAAAAACTAAATGAGCTAATCTACTTGTGCACTCACACGATTGTTAACTTGGAAATGTTTAGATCATAGCATTGTTCATTTTCCCATTTGTTAACTTGAAAGTGATTAAGACATAGCAATGTTCATTTTCCCGTTTGTAAAGATAGCAGTGGTTTAATCTAGGAAAATAAATGAACAATGCAAATATAGCAATTTGGGTCTAGTTACTTCCTTCCTAGTTCTAAACTATGTGAAGTTTGTATGAAATGCACTTGCTTACTTCTCCCCTAATTAGTCTAAGTGAACTAGACAAAGTAGCTAAATGATCTAATCCAGCCACTAACCCTGCAAAAATGATCATTAACTCAAACACACAAAATTAGAAACCCTAAAAACATAAAGCAGAATTAGAAGCGCCGCACTGCAGTCTTAATGCGCAGAAACAGAGATTACATGCGGCGTTTTACAAAACTGCTAAGACAGGTGTGAAAAGCACTGTAACAAGAGATATATGCACTATTTTAACAGATGCGTCGAATCAGAGGACATATGCACAGAAAGAAACAATCGGTCTATAGAAATTTGCGTTTTCTAACCCTAGTTTGTTAAGATTTGGATAACAATGTATGTAGATGATCTCTTATCTCAAATCTAACCTCACCATTGTGTCCAAGGGGTAATTTCCATAAATTTTGAGTACAAATTTACCTAGATTTCATGAAAAATAGAGCGTTTGGCGAAGAAAACAACTTTCTTAAAATTCACTGCAAAACATATGCGCCATTTTAGAGGTCATATGCACCATTTTAGAGGTCATATGCGCCATTTTAGAGGTCATATGCACCGTTTTAGATTGTATATGTGTCATTTTAGTGTATATGCACCGTTGCGGAGGACGAATGCACCATTTCAGTGTATATGCGCCAAAACAGAGCGTATATGTGTCGTTTCAGAGTGTATATGCACCATTTTAGAGCGTATGCACCATTTCAGAGTGTATATACACCGTTTCAAGGTGTATGCACCATTTTAGAGTGTATATGTGTCATTTCAGAGTGTGTGCATCATTTCAGAGTGTATATGCACCATTTTGGAAGTCAGATGCGCTGAAACAGGGGATAAATGCGGTGGATGATCGCAGGCGTCAAAACAGAGGACAAAAGTGCCATTTCAGAGGTCCAATGTGCCGTTCTATTGTAAGTGCCGAAACAGAAGGCAAATGTGGTGTCTGGGAGGTCAGATGTGCCGGATGTTTCTGTCAGAACCCTGTACCTACACCTATACGGACCTGTCACTTGGAAAAACTCAGTTTTTGATTAGTTAGAGGGGCAAGGGCCCCACGGTGGGCACCAAAATGTGAGGGGGAAAATAGGTTAATCAAAAAGATTATAAAAACCCAAACATCTACAAAATCTGAAGATAAAAGTAGATTAAAAACAAGTAAACAACAATACTTACACCTTTACCTTGCGTCTTCTGTAGTTTGCCTATCTCTCTTTGATCTTGGTGATGAAGCCCTCAAAAGCTATTGCTCCCTTGCTTGTTGAAGATGACAAAGACAGAATGGCTGAGATACTCATGTATTTGAAGATGAGCTTCAAAAACACTAACAATGGAGGCTATGAAGTGCTAGTGAGGATAAGGGTGCCAAAGGTGCGCTTGTATTCCTACAGCATAAGTTTGCACAATGAGAGACATATAATGAAGAAGGAGAGGGTTGTATTTATAGAGATATGTAGAAGAAGATCAATGGTTGAGAAGAAAAGAGATGATCAGCGGAGGAGGATTGTTGAGGAACATGCAACAAATGGAAGAAAGACATGTGTCATTTGAAAAGCAGCTTTGTTGAGTTAACTCTTCTCTTGATGAGGATGAGATTTGATTTTATTAAATTAGAATTTATTTTTCTAATTTAAGAGAAGATTTACTTTAAAGATGCTTTAAAATTGCTTTTGCTTTTGTATGACAAGAGGAAAGTATTTTTAGAAGATAAGAATGATTTTTGTGAAGATAAGAAGGCATAATTAAATGAAAAGATTTTATTTAATTATTTTGTAGATAATTGAGAGGAATAAATAAAATATAGAAATATATTTTATTTTGTGGATATTTTTGAAGAATAAAATAAAATATAAAAGTATATTTTATTTAGTGGATATTTTAGATTTTATTTAAATAAAATTTGCATTTTATTTAAATTTGGAAGAATAAGAGATTTTAATTAAATAATCAAAATTATTTAATTGTTTAGAAGAATGGAGTTGATTGTAAATGAATTTAATTAATTAAATAAATGTGTTTATTTAATTAAATGAGAGGAGATGAATCGAATAAATAAACAAATTTATTTATTTATTGATAGAAGAAAGTGAAGATGAAATAAATATTTAAAATATTTATTAAAGTAGAGTCATGTCAATTTTAGGTGTATACAGAACTCATTTCCATATGTCACAATATTGAGAGATCTTCACAGTAAACCAATGGTCATCTTTAGATCTCGAGAATTTATGACTAGCCCAACACCTAGCTTTATATGTGTAGAGGATAATGAATATTTTCCTGGGTGATAGCATAAAGGTGCATCTCACTTTTTGACTTAAGTGGGCCACACAAATCTACATTTAAAAAAACTATTCTCTCAATTATAGCAAGCAAACTATTAATAATTTTATAATAATATAAAGCAATGGTTTGTGATATTTTCTTTTATAAATTTTCTTTCTAAGTTTAAAAATATTTTTAAAAATAAATTTTGTCATTTTTTTAATATTTGTTAAGAACGTTTTTCTTATATTTTATAGTAATTTTTCATGAATATCATTTCCCCATAATGTATATCATATGTTAGAAATAAAATATTCTCATAATTTCTTAAACATAGATCATTAACACTCATATGTGGGGCACACATATATTTTTGTAATTTTTTGTTGCATATTTTATTTATTATTAATTTTTAAAATGAGAATAATTATAATTTATGCACATTTTCCCATAACATATAACAATTTTCATATATATCCAAATTAATTATTTCTTTTTGTTGAATGAGGGACATCAATATAGATGGTAGACTTATTTTTCTAAATGTTTCCATTGTCTACTATTTTTCTTGTGTGTCAAATAGAAGCCTTTATTTTGTGGTAGTGTACTTATATTGATTAGAAAATAATAAGTGAATATATCAATAATAAAATAAAATATACTACCCTTGGGGTGTAGACCAAATGGATAAGTTGTTTAAGGGAACAAATAATGGTTATGTGCTCAAACCTTTGGCACACCTACAGGTAAGAGGAAGACTATTTGTCTAGGAGTTATAGTGAGGTTTTATCCATAATGGTTTATAGCTACAATATGTGGTTATCAATTCTCCTAAATAAAATAAAACATACAAAAATATTATTTTAGGAGGCTTATTATGAGGGCCATTTTCACATGAAATTTTCAATTATGATGACATTGTTTGATCGTGAAAAGTGTGATGTGAATTTGTAGTTTATGTCCAATGAAATCCTCCAATGTGGCTTGGAGGGAAGAGGGTACCACATAAAATGCAAAGGGACAAACATTTATATGTTGGGAATGTCATCTGCAATTAACTTAATCTATTTTTTCTTGTGTACAAAGATTGGGGTATAAAACATGTACTAAACTATATTTTTAGAAGGCTTACTATGAGGGCCATTTTCATGTGAAATTTTAGTTATGATGACATTGTTTGATCATGAAAAGCATGATGTGAATTTGTAGCTTATGTCTAATGAAATCCTTCCATGTGGCTTGGAGGAAAGAGGGTACCACATAAAATGTTAAGGGATAAATATTTACATGTTGAGAATGTCATTTAAAATTAACTTAATATATTTTTCTTGCGTAGCAAGATTAGGGTATAATATTTTGTATAGATTGTTAAATCAACAAGAAACCCACAAGTGAGACACATATTTATGATTCTACCTAGATTTACACTATACTATAATTACTTCATGAAAATGAGTGTAAATCTATCAAATAGGTCATAGTTGTCTCGTGAATATCCAAATTTTGTCACATGCATGGTGCAAGATCAAATAGACTACATATCAACTCTAATAGGCAACAAATTTTTGAATATTTGAAAAAGGTAATGTTGTAGGCTCAAGTACAACTATTGATATGGAAAAAATAGATGGATAGTAATTTGTTTGAGAACTTCATTTGCCAAAAGTGCATTTTTTTAATTTTTTCCTAAAACAAAACATCAACTATCAATCATTATTAATTAGGTGATTTATAATGTAAATATCTATTGGAACATGGGTAAACCCACAATGGTGATTCCCAAACTTGGGACATTATATTTTTGAAGTTAGATGGGGAAGAAATTTGCAAGACATCTCTGTTTGAAGATTTCATAGAAATCACCTTTGAAGAAAAGTTTTACTTTGTTTGAAGATTATCTTCATTCAAAGGTATTATTTTATTGATTGTGAATCAATAAAATAATACCTTCAAACAAATATAATCTTCGAAAGAAGATAATATTTTATTGTTTTTTTAAACATTATATGAGGCAAAAACAACTTCTTCACCTGTCATTTCTCTCTTGACAGACCACAAAGCAATAGGGAATGGATTGTTACCTAGGGGAATGGTACTTTGAGGATGAATCTACAAAAATGAACCTAATTCTCCACCAATTTTCCACGCACATGGTTTTACACAAAGTTGTCCAAGGTACTGTCAATGTTAGCAAGAAAAGTATACATCACCAATTTTCTATTTTTTACCAAGTATTTCTTTTCTTCTAGATGGCTATTATTCATATTTTGACTTCATTTATAGTTGGTGAAAATTTGTACTATGGTAAATGCACTATATTTTCAATGTTTTATAGCCGTTGATAAGGGCTCAGTTCAATGGTCAAGTCACATGATTCTTATGGTGGCCATCAAGGTTCAAACCCCCACTAGGCTTGTGCCTTCATTGGGTTGACATGCTCACATGATATGTGCATTCACTGGGCTATTGTTCTTGGAGGTTGTAGGCCTTCAAA
Source organism: Cunninghamia lanceolata (assembly GCA_027924645.1). Lineage (NCBI taxonomy): Eukaryota > Viridiplantae > Streptophyta > Pinopsida > Cupressales > Cupressaceae > Cunninghamia > Cunninghamia lanceolata. The sequence continues at coordinate 3,399,269 of BSBN01001020.1, read as the reverse complement.
TGTTGGGCCAATGAGCTTGTGGGTTTGAACTTGGAAATAATGCCCTGAAGAGTGAGATCCCCCAGTAGTGGTCTTGATGATAAAGCCATGGGAAGAGATCCCCCATAAGGGTCTCTCTGGGCTCAAACCAAGCTAAAAACTTGAGTTACTCTAATAAAAATTGTTTTATAGCCAAAATTTGGATAGATTAAACCCTAAAAGATTAATTTGAAACCATAAAAACATCGAATTGAAACCCTAAAACATCAATTTGAAACCTTAATACATGAATTTTGAAACCCTAAAATGTTTATTTGAAACACTAAACATCTATTTTGAAACCCTAAAACATTTATTTGAAACCCTAAAATGTGGATGTGAAACCCTAAGTTGTAAATCTTAAACCCTAACATGTCTATTTGAAACCCTAATTTATAGATTATAAACCCTAAAATGTCTATTTGAAACCCTGATTTCTAAATTATAAACCCTAATTTCTAAATTAGACATGTCTATTTTAAAATGTCTATAGTAGCTAACTTTGCAACCATGTAGCAGTTACATGGAATATCATAGGACCTCCATTTTTTTAGTAATCTAGTATAGACTCTTATCTATATACAACTAAGGTTTGGAGGTGTGACTCATCACACAACTCCCCACATCAACACATCTAGTGAGAAGTGTCCTTTTAAAATGCATTTTTAAAGGTTCAACCAAAAATTTATTATGAAGTCCCTAGTACTTCAAAAAAAATTACTTATTGTTAGAACAACATCATATTCTTATTTAAATTATTTAACTTGTATGAAACCTTAATAATCTCAATACATTTTGGTAACCATGAATCTTGTTATCTCTAACCTTTTTATCCAACACAAAATACTCTAGATATTCAATCAATGCCTCATTATTAGTTTTTAATTATCTAAAGGAGCAGTACTATCTTAAAACAATGCATTATAAATCAATTTGGGATGTCTTACCTTTGTGTTGATTGAATGGGTTCTACTATTCCCTATTTTAAATATACTTGCCTTTTCCATTATATCCCAATTTCAATAAGCTAGAAAATCTTTTAGCATATTTACTAGTTAGTGTAGAAAATGATAAATTAGGAATCAAGTCAACACTAGTTTGGGAACCATAAGTAGAGATGCCTCCATTATGAGAAGTATCTTGATGAAGCACCCAAGGTGGTTGTTCATGTGTAGCAAACTTTCCATGTGTAAGGAGTAATAGGGCATGTACAAAAAGATGAGGGACCAAAAAGAGGCCAAACCACTTTTTGGTCCAAAGAAACTAAAATGTGATTGCATTATAATGCAGTCACCTTTTGTCTTGTTTTACATAAAAACAAAACTCAAACCCATGACCATTTGCTTTCATTCAGATATTTGCAAAGCCAAAAATGCGACTAGGGTAAATCTATGAGCACGTTTGAAAGATATTAGAAGAGAAACAACACAAACACTATGCTACCACATCATTCTTGCACTCAAGGATGTCATGCATGAGCTCCATAGGGTCAAGAAGGTAAGGTTTACATTTTTTTTCTAAATTTGAAAAACAATCAATTGTTTTTCAATGTTTTGATTGAATTTTTATTTTAAGTTTTCAACTAATGAACCATTTGAAGCACCATAAAATGCTAATCCACCAAATTGTGGGGATGATGAGATTCTAGGTGAAGAGGAAGCTCAAAACAACCCTCCTCAAACCCCTCCTTCAATTCCTTGGCATCCTCATGAATCACAATATTTTTTTTAGGGCAAATCAAGGATAACAAAAAGATGACTTGAAAATCTAATTGAAACATTAAAAAATCCAAATGCAAGCAATCCTCACCGATGATCCCTTGCCACATCCTTAGAGTCAATTATTTCTCACACCGATTATATCACAAAGCAAATCAACAAATGGGCCGACTATAAGGAGAGTTGACGATAATACTATGCCAATAAATTATCATACAAATAAGTGAAAGACAAAAAAGTTTGAAATCCAATCTATGTGCCCTCTTTGTTGATCCAAGAACTAAAGAGCCATTGCATGAGAGTTGCAAAAGATTCCCCATTCACTAGTGTGTGCACAATGACATATCTAAAAACTTTTGGGATAGGTGGTGGATGGTTTTTCATAATCCACCATGTAACAATAATGAGGTCCCATAGTATTTTTTGAGGAAACTCTATTATGAATTTATCCTCAATGACATTTCGAACTATTTTGACATGCGAGATTTTTAACGTAGATGTGGTGGCTCTACACAAGATGGAGATGGGCATATTGTGCCTAGGACCACTGGTTATAACCTTGTTGAGGCCATCCTTTCAGCATATATCACTCCCTTCTACTTTGAAGGAGAGTGTTGAGGTGGACATGCTACATTCTATTTGTTCCCTCATCCTTTAGTATAGTTGCAGTGTATCCATCTTTCATAGGCTGGGGAGGGTGAGACTAGTAGGCATCATTAGTCCCCTTATCTTTGTCATTCATGTGGAGCTTTATGTGATTATGAGTCGAAGGACACTCTTGATATAGACATTCGAGAGGATGCTCCACACTTTCAAGACTATGACACACAAGGTGATGCAGAGAGTTTTCCCCTCTGTCAAATACTAACAATACTCACAAACACAAAGTACATTAACCAAATCATAGCTCAATTTCCAAACAATTGAACATATAGATTGCAACAAAGAAATTGTCTTCAATCTTCATTCAATTCAGAAAACAAAATTTACATTTGTAATGACACTAGTATTCAATGGCTTTTCTATTACAATCAATTCAAATTCACCTTCCTAGGCTGAGTTCTTTTTACAAAACTTCCCCTTACTCTGCAAATTCTTCTATGTTCTTCACTTTGCCCTTTCCATTCTCCTTTCCTCTTCTACATTGTCCATTTACTATGATTATCCTCTGATTTGAAGACCGGCAGCAATTCAACTTGAGTGATGTACCTTTGCTTCCTCTATGCAGCCACACTCTCCTTTGCGGATCAAGCCTGTCCTCCTCTTTCTAGTCGATGACCCCTCTTCTGCCACACCTTTCTATCAGTCACAAGCCCCTTCTTTCCCCCCCTTTTTTTTCTTAGTAGCAGATTATATCTAGTCTTATCTTTGTTTTATCATTGCCTCCCTTACACAACAGTTGAGACCATTTTTTCCCCCCTTCCACATTCTCATTTTACTTGGTCTATTTTTGAATAAGAAAACCAAATGACCTCTATGAGGAGTTTCTCCTTCTCTCAATTGGCCATCGACCCCCTACAATCAATTCTTCCTATTTCATTTTACATCCCTAGCATTTCAATATGTTATCATTTGAGGCATCCCTCTTAATTCAAGATATTTAATTTTCTATGCAAATATTAATATATGGGAGGTCATTCAAATTTAATATGAAGTCTCCATATAATGAGTTTTATTTCTGAATATAGAATAAGAGATTTCTTTTCTCATGTTGTGCTTCTATTCACCTTTGAAGGTTGTCATTCCCTATGGCCAATTCTTCCTCTTTTTGCATTTATATATATGTCTCTTCATATTTTAAAGGTACACAAGGATATATGAGGCATCTCCTCTATGGTTCAAGGCATATTGCAGTTTTGTTTTATACAATGAAAGTCTTTAAAAAAGATATAATATCTCCATATACCTATAGCCGCCAATACATGAGCTTTGACAATAAAATATAAGACTTCACCAATGAGAGAAAACTAATTACTTCTACACAAACCAAAACAAAAATGAAATATTTAAATTGGGCAGTGCAGGATTTTGCTCGTTCGCTTGAGATGCTCCTGCATCAAACACCCTAGGTAAATAAATGTTTCTGAGTCAGAGAGCTCAAGAACATTGAGATGTGCACGGGACTGTAACCCCATGCTTGTTTTTGATCCAAATATGTTCCTTGTCCATGGAATCTTTCCTTCTACCATCCTTCCATCGACCATTCTTCATACTCAAGTAGTCAGCCCCATCTGTGCTAAGTTGAATTTCTGAATTACTTCTTGTTAATGGTTCACCTTTCTGTCCTCTAAATACCTTTGGACTTATATTTCTTTCCTCTTTATGGTGCTGTTGTAAGAACTTGAAGTCCAATTTGTTGTTTTCTTTGGAAACCTGCCCTTTGAATGTCTTCATATACCAGTGTCCAACCTCTTCCTCTTTCTCTATTCGCTACTTCTTAACAATACAATAAACAATGGAGTTGGACCTTTTTATTTCCTTCACCTTCTCCCTGAGATGATTCAACATATACTTCTGACCATCCTTCTAAGTGGTGTACACATTCTTCTTGCCATCATAAATGGCCTCCCTATCAAATTTCCATGGTCTACCCAATAACATATGACAAGCACTCATAGGCATCACATCACACAACACATTATCTTTGTAAGAACCAATATGAAAAGTAACCAAACACTGCTCACTCATAGTCATCTCATAAAATTCTTGCAACCATGAAATTTTGTATGGATTAGGGTGCTTACATTTTTTAAACCTATCTTATCTACCATTTCCTCAGAAACTAGGTTATCCATACTACCACTATCCACTATAACTTTACAACACTTACCTCCATATTTGCACATAGTTCGAAAGAGACTCCTTCGTTGGGATGGTTCTTCCTCTGCCACCTTCGAGTTCACCAACACTCTCCTCATCATGAGAGATTCACCATCCTCAGGATCTTCACTTTTTATGGATGTAATACTCTATGTATCCTCCTATGCCAAATGATTTTTTTCTTGTGCTCCTCTTGCTGGCTTCTTGTATTTGAGGACATTCGTAAGCACGATGTCCAACTTCTCCACATTGATAACATTTGCCCATAAAACCTCTACTGCTACTACCACACCCTTTAGCTGGTATATCTTTTGCCTTCGTATTGTAGTCTATTTCCTAGCTTGATTTGGGCTTGGATTCTTCTTCAATTTGGTTTCCTTTGCTACTGCTCGCCCGTCCTTTCTTAGCTGCAAATCTTCCTCGACCTTTAGAATTGTTTATTTACTTTCTCATTACCTTCTCTTCTGCCTTCAATGCATACTACTAAGCTTCTTCTACTGAAGTCAAATTCACCATGATTATCTCATCCTGAATGTTATATCATAAGCCATTCACATACCTGGCTACCATCTCCTTGTCAACCTCATGTCTCCTTGACTGTATGGCTAACTTATAAAACTCTTCTGTGTAATTGTTTACACTCATATCTTTCAGTTTCAGGTTCTACAACTATTTGAATAATTCTATTTCATAATTGCTAGGAATGAATTTTCATTTCAGTCTTGTCACCATCTAATTCCACCTTGTTATCCTGGAATCTCCATCAACAACTCGCTCTCTTTGCAATCCCTTCCACCATAACACAACATGTCCCTTCAATTTTGTTTGAGCTATCTTGACCCTCTGAGGGTCTTTAATGTCTTCCAATTCAAAATATTCTTCTAGATCACCTATCTAGTCAATTAACTCTTGTAGATTCAACGTTCTAGAAAAAGTAGGCACATACACCTTGTTACTTTTCATGATTTTTGCAAGAGCCCTCATAAGCCTGTCTTCTTCATCTTCCTCAAGCTGTCCTTCTCTACCCTATTCTTGTTCTTCCACTTCACTTTCTTCTTCATTCTCATAATCTCTGGCGTTACCAGTAGCCAGTCTCACTTCATTTCTGATATCATTTTTGATATCTTCCATTATCATGTCTCGGAACCATTCCAACACTGCCTTGATTTTGGGTCTTCCTCTTCATGGCAACATCTTTGTCACAGCTTTAGTTCTCAATTGTTTGGGACTCCACACACACCCACAACAATCCTCTTGAGCACTCCTCAACTATTACTCACTCCCACAAATCCTAGTGGATACTCTCCACACTCACGATAACTAGCTCTGATACCAATTGATGTTGAGAGTTTTTCCCTCTGTTAAATACTAACAATACTAAAAAACACAAAGTATATTCACCAAATCACAACTCAATTTCCAAAAAACTGAATGTATACAGATTGTAACAAAGAAATTGTCTTCAATCTATATTCAATTCAAAAAACAAAATTTACATTTGCAATGACATTGGCATTCAATGGCTTTTCTATTACAATCAATTTAAATTCACCTTCCTAGGCTGAGTTCTTTTTACAAAACTTACCCTTACTCTACAAATTATTCTCTGTTCTTCACTTTACCCTTTCCATTCTCCTTTCCTCTTCTACTCTATCCACTTACTATGATTATCCTCTTATTTGAAGACCGGTAGCAATTCAACTTGAGTGATATACCTTGCTTCCTCTACGCAGCCACACTCTCCTCCTCTTTCTGGCCAATGAACCCTCTTCTGCCACACCTTCCTATCAGTCACACGCCCCTTCTTTCCCCCCCTTTTTTTCTTAGCAGCGGATTGTATCTAGTCTTGTCTCTGTTTTATCATTGCCTCCCTTACACAACAGCTGAGACCATTTTTTCTCCCTTCCACATTCTCATTTTACTTGGTCTATTTTTTAATAAGAAAATTAAATGGCCTCTATGAGGCATTTCTCCTTCTCTCAATTGGCCGCTGACCCCTTACAATCAATTCTTGCTATTTCATTTTACATCCCTAGCGTTTCAATATGTTATCATTTGAGGCGTCCCTCTTAATTCAAGACATTTAATTTTCTATGCAAATATTAATATATAGGATGTCATTCAAATTTAATACGAGGTCTCCATATAATAAGTTTTTTTTTAAATATAGAATAAGAGATTTCTTTTCTCATGTTGCGCTTCTTTTCACCTTTGAAGGTTGTCATTCCCCTTAGCCAATTCTTCCTCTTTTCACATTTATATATATGTCTCTTCATGTTTTAAAGGCATGCATGGATATATGAGGCATCACCACTATGGTTCAAGGCATATTGTAGATTTTTTTGATACAATGAAAGTCTTTAAAGGAGATATAATGTCTCCATATACCTGTAGTTGCCAATACATGAGCTTTGACAATAAAATATAAGACTTCACCAGTGAGAGAAAACTAATTACTTCTATGCAAACCAAAATGAAAATGAAATATTTTTGGGTGATGCGGGATTACTCGTTTGCCCGAGATGCTCTTGCATCACAAGAGCAGGAGCAGGAGTAGGCATAGGACACATTCATACTGGAGAATATTGTAATGACAGATAACTTTCTAAATAGGGCCTTTGGTATTGATACACAAGTAATTTTTTATTAGGTTCTTTAACTTATTATATTTGTATTTGAATCTCTAATTAATTATATTAATAGATATTATAAGTCAAAATTAATGTAGGTAATTGTATGCATTATGAAATTCCAAGGTCAAAGTACACATCCTACGTTTGTCAGTCGTCCACTGCAAGCTTATGAGAGGAAGTTGAGTTGATAGGTATGTAATTTGTAACAAGATAGTAAAGATAGTACATGTAAAAATTTTCTCATATATCAATGGTAATCTTATTTGGTGACAATTTGATGATGAATAGTTGGATGTTAGACCTTCAACATCGGGAGGAGTTGCTTGGGCCAGTCATAGAGCCAGTTTCACTAAGGTAAGTTTTAATATTTCTAATTATAATGCATTTAAATAATGTTATGTAGATTTTGGTCAAATAAACTTGTTCTATTTTTACTTAATGACATCTTTTGAGACCCCTCATATTTGTCAGTCAATGGAGGTGGGCATTGCTACAACTATTTTGTCTTCAATGCCATTCACCGAGGTATGAGCCAGTATCATGTAAATGTCATTATGTATTTCTTGTTTTATCTCATAACATTTAATGTACATAAATGATATTCATCTTTACTCAAATTTTCTTCTTCATGCTTCTCATAGGAGGTCACAACTCCAACCTGTCTAGCTACAGATGAAGAGAGACAACAAATGATTAAGAAGGATCACCCACCTATAGTAAGTGATTGATTACTTATGTCATGAATTATATATTTCATGTTTTCTATATTAATATGGATATTTTTTTATTATATTAACAGGTGGAGCTTCAAAAATCTCTATCGAGGAGGTGCATTCGACAGATGAGAGAGCATGATTCATCGACTGATTCTCCATCTCTATGGCTAAGTGTGGGCTGTCAATTATTTGATAGTACTCCATAGGAATTTTGATTTTGGGACTTTTTTTTGTATGTCTATATGGATTTGTAAATATACTTTTCTATTTTACCAATGTATATTGGTGTACATGCCTATATGGATTTATATATAGACTATATGTTATTTTCATGACATTATGTATATGAGATTTTACATTATATATATGATGATTAATTATGGTTGTGGGATAGACAATGTATCATGCTTAAAAGTTTGGATATTATGTACTTGTTCTTCAATGTTTCCATGAAATGATATGATGATCAATTGTGGTTACATGATAGATAATGTATCATGCTTAAATGTGACATGACTAAAATTATATGAAAAAATCCCTTAAGAAATTCATAATAATCATGGAGACATATGATCATTAATTTACAATAAGAGTTACACATGTGATTGATGTATGTACAACCCCCATCCATTAAACTTACATGGCTGCATCAAAATAGAACACAAGAAAAGCTTACGATGTTAGGATATGTTCTAAAGTGCTTGCTTAATTCAAAGATTTTGAGAGCATCCTTGCAAAATACATTTTGTGCATACCCTACAATCATGGATTCCATGAGACCACATTTCTTTGAGGCATCATGTTAAACAGTTCACGTGCCTTGTCTATGCTTCCACATTTTGAATACATGTCTCCCAGGGTAGTTGCAACTACAATATCTAACAAAATTCCTGTATCCTTTATGCGTTGATGGATGTCCATACCTTGTTCCAAAGATCGCATTTTGGCACAGGCAAGGATGATATTGGCAAAGGTTGTGGAATTTGGATTTATACCCACCAATTGCATTTACTTGAAAGTTTCTAAATCCTTATCAACAAATCCATTTTGTGCATATCTTACAGTCATTACATTCCATGATATGCTGTCTCTTTGAGATGTTCTATCAAAGAGTTCATGTGCCTTGTCTATGCTTCTGCACTTTGCATACATGTCTACTAGGGAAGTTACAACTACAACATCTAGCAAAATCCCCCTTTATGTTTTGATGGATGTCCATGTACCCTGTTCCAAAGATCCCATTTTGGCATAGGCAGGGAGGATGCAGGAAAAGGTTGTGGAATTTGGCTTTACACCCACCAATTACATTTTCTTGGAATTTTATAAATCCTTATCAACAAATCCATTTTGTGCATATCTTACAGTCATTGCATTCCATGATATGGCATCTCTTTGAGGTGTTCTATCAAACAGTTCACATGCCTTGTCTATGCTTCCACACTTTGCATACATGTCTACCAAGGTAGTTGCAACTACAACATCTAACAAAATCCCCCTTCCTTTATGTTTTGATGGATGTCTATGTACCCTATTCCAAAGATTTGATTTTGGCACAGGCAGGGAGAATGTAGGCAAAGGGTTGTGGAATTTTGCTTTACACCCACCAATTGCATTTTCTTGAAAGTTTCTCATGCCTTTTCAACAAATCCATTTTTTGCATATCTGGCAATCATTGCATTCTATGAGATGGCATCTCTTTAAGGTGTTATGTCAAATAGTTCATGTGCCTTGTCTATGCTTCCACATTTTGCAGACATGTCTCCTAGGGTAGTTGCAACTGCAACTTCTAACAAAATTCCCATATCATTTATGCTTTGATGGATGTCCATGCCCTGTTCCAAAGATCGCATTTTATCACAGGCAGGGATGATGTAGGCAAAGGTTGTGGAATTTGACTTTACACCCACCAATTACTTTTTCTTGAAAGTTTCTAAAGCTTTATCAACAAATCCATTATGTACATATCTTGCAATCATTGCATTCCATGAGATGGAATCTCTTTGAGGTGTTCTATCAAATAGTTTACATGCCTTGTCCATGCTTCCACAATTTGCATACATGTCTACCAGGGTAGTTGCAACTACAACATCTAACAAAATTCCCATATTCTTTATGTTTTGATGGATGCCCATACCCTGTTCTAAAGATCCCATTTTGGCACCTGGGCAGGGACGATGTTGGAAAAGGTTGTGGAATTTGGATTTACACATGTCAATTGCATTTTCTTGAAAGATTCTAAAGCCTTATCAACAAATCCATTTTGTGCATATCTTGGATTCATTACATTCCATGAGATGATATCTTTTTGAGGTGTTCTATCAAATAGTTCACGTGCCTTGTCTATGCTTCCACACTTTGCATACATGTATACTAGGGAAGTTACCACTATAATATTAGACAAAAATCCCCCTTCCTTTATGTTTTGATGGATGTCCATGTACCCTATTCCAAAGATCCCATTTTGGCAAAGGCAAGGAGGATGCGGCCAAAGCTTGTGGAATTTGGCTTTACACCCACCAATTGCATTTTCTTGAAAGATTATATAAAGCCTTATCAACAAATCCATTTTGTTCATAGCTTGCAATCATTGCATTCCATGAGATGGCATCTCATTGATGTATTCTGTCAAACAATTCACATGCCTTGTCTATGCTTCCACAGTTTGCAAACATGTCTAGTAGGGCAGTTGGAACTACAATGTATCTAACAAAATCCCCCTTCCTTTATGTTTTGATGGATGTCCATGTACCTTGTTCCAAAGATCCCATTTTGGCACAGGTTGAGAGGATTAAGAAAAAGGCTATAGAATTTGTCTTTACACCTACCAATTGCATTTGCTTGAAATTTTCTAAAGCCTTATCTATAAATTCATTTTGTGCATATCTTATAATCATTGCATTCCATGAGACATCTCTTTGAGGTGTTCTATCAAATAGTTCACATGCCTTGTCTATGCTTCCACCCTTTCCATACATGTCTACCAGAGAAGTTGTAACTATAATATCTGACAAAAATCCCCCTTCCTTTATGTTTTGATGGATGTCCATGTTCCAAAGACCCCATTTGGAATGGGTAGGGAGAATTCAAGCAAAGGTTGTGGAATTTAGCCTTACACCTACCAATTGCATTTGCTTGAAAGTTTCTAAAGCCCTATGAAGAAATATATTTTGTGCATATCTTGCAATCATTGCATTCCATGAGATGGCATCTCTGTGAGGTGTTCTATCAAACAGTTCACGTGCCTTGTCTATGCTTCCACACTTTGCATACATGTCTACCATGGTAGTTACAACTACAACATTTGACAAAATTCCCATATCCTTTATGCTTTGATGGATGTCCATGCCCTTTTCCAAAGATCTAATCTTGGCATGGGCAGGGTGGATGCTAGAAAAGGTTGTGGAATTTGGCTTTACACTCACCAATTGCATTTTCTTGAAAGTTTCTACAAAGCCTTATCAATAAATCCATTTTGTGCATATCTTGCAATCATTGCATTCCATGAGATGACATCTCTTAGAGGTGTTTTGTCAAATAGTTCATGTGCCTTGTCTATGCTTCCACATTTTGCATACATGTCTACCAGGGCAGTTGCAGCTACAAAATTTGACAAAATTCCCATATCCTTTATGATTTGAATTATAAGATTAGTTAGAATTAAAAGCTTGGTGAAGAATATAATATTCATGAATAAATTTTAATGCCTAAGAATTTTTTGGATTTCTTTTTGGGAAGTATACTTGTAACTTAAATTGAATTTGCGACACATTAGGTAAGGTATGCAATATGTTTGAAGTTTGATCCCTTGGTATTATAAAATTTTTATCAACCAATATTTTTCCATATTGGGGTGCAAAGAAAAACTTTATTCTCAAAAGAATTTTCTAGAAAGTCAATGTGAATTGTTTCCTAGACAATTGAATCCAAGAAACAATAGTTCAATTATGAATATTGAAGCTAACTTTAATTTGGCTAACAAATAAATATACTATGAACCTATTTGCAATAACTTGTGATATGGTTTTTATATAATTAGTTTTTGTATTATATTATTAGTTAAATTTTACACTTTTGTGTTAAGAAAAACAAGGAATATTTTTCTTTTAGTTTTGATCAACTATCTTAACTACACATATTTTTATTGATACTCCTAACTAGATGCAAATTCATAATATATATCTCATAATGATACTCCTCTATCAAATAGTTCATGTGCCTTGTCTATGCATTTTACATACATGTCTACCAGGGCAGTTACAACTACAACATTTGACAAAATTCCCATATCCTTTATACTTTGATGGATGTGACCCATGTACCCTATTCCAAAGATCCATTTTGGCATAGGCAGGGAGGATGCAGACAAATTTTATGAAATTTGGCTTTACACCCACCAATTGCATTTGCTTCAAAGTTTCTAAAGCCTTATCAACAAATCCATGTTTTGTGCATATCTTGCAATTATTGTATTTCATGAGATGGCATCTCTTTGAGATGTTATGTCAAATAGTTCACGTGCCTTGTCTATGCTCCACATTCTGCATATATGTCTACTAGGGCAGTTGCAACTACAACATCAAAATTCCCATATCCTTTATGTTTTCACATTTTGCATATATTTCTACCCAACGAGAGTAGAGAAAAGACATAAAAATGGATATTACAACATAGCTTTTAGTTTAGTGTCATCTATTGGAAAGGTGCTAGGAGTGAAATTTTACATTTTGTATCTCTAGGGGCCAAACTAAATGCACCAACATGTTGGGATGGTCAGGTAAATGCTAGGGGAAGTGTCTTTTCTATGGAAAAGCCTCCTAGTCATTCTTAGCTACATCAGACAAAGACAGTCTCTTAAGAGCCCTAAGACAAAAAAAGGGTGTCAAACTTTGGCTTGACTATTCTCTTAAACTGTGACACCTATGAATGTCTTCTTCACATGTATAGGTGGATGTCAATGAAAGGAAGCTAGGTATGCAGAAAATGCTTCCTACACTAATCTATTGAGGAGAGGGCTATGCAAATTCAAATTTATACTAACTATTACAGAAAAGTTAAACCATTAACATGAGATATTGCAGCAAAACACAAGAGCCAGAAAGTAGACAGAAGAAGAGAGACAAAGATTTACAGTGGGGAAAACCCTTATCGGGTGAAAAACCCCACACTCATAAACCTGCACAATGTATTAACAAATCTGAAAGAATGTTTACAATACACTTACAATGAAAGCTTTGATGGTCTTCGACACTCATGTTTGGAGTTAATCCGGTAGCATAATAGTACATGTAAACCTGTAATACAAACTCCATCTCCAAGCACCTATTTAAATAGAAAATACAAGGCAATATTGGACCTTTCTTGGAATGGGCATCCAACATGGCTTCATGGACCAAAACCCATGTCCAAGGACACTTGGTCAACATTGTAGAATGTGCCTAACACTTGTCCACAACTCTCATCCCAAAGGGGTCACCTATTTCCAAAATGGGCTATGATAGATGCTCTTACGACACTTATGACCGTCATAGAATCTGTCATAGCGGTTACAACTTATAGCTATAAGAGAATCTATCATACACATGCTATAAATAGAATATTCTCTTACAACATGTCATATTCCACCTTGGGGTGCCCAAATATGCCTTATTCAAAGATGCTTCATGACACATGTCATCACCTATCTTACAACCTTCTATTTCTGACTCTTACATGTCATAGATTCGTCATAGGAATCCGTCATAACCATTTTGGTCAAACATTCCTTACACAACATGGAGGATGCTGACACATGGCAGAATATTCCTACCACTAAGTGGGATGCCTATCTCCTCATGTGAGGACAAAGTAGAAAGTTGTCATATTCCATTTAGGATTGACACATCACTGTGCCACATCCCACATGACAATATGGAATTTCTGAATATTTACAACATAGGCAATTAAATACTAAATACAAACATTACAAATGCAGAGAATTATCAAGGTTGAGACACATTAATTCCCAACATTCTCCCACTTGTCAAACACCTTGTAAGAGTCAATAGAAAAACAAGATTTCACTGCTATAGGCCGAGAGACCCATAGATTCCAAACACCATCTAAACTTCTCTGTACTCACTGGTTCCATCAATGCATCTGCAACATTCTTCAAAGTATCTACCTTCTCCAAATTTACCTTTCCATCCTCAACCATGTCTCTCATGAAGTGAAACTAAACATCAATGTGCTTTGTTCTAGCATGGAAAGTTGGATTCTTTGCAAGGCAAATTGCACTCTGACTGTCGCAACTGATCGTGATCTGACCTGCATCAACACCAATATCAGAACACAATCTCTTAAGCCAAATGGCTTCCTTACAAGCATGAGTTTCTACCTTAGACTTAGCTTCTGTCATGGACAAAGCAACAACAGGTTGTCACTTACTCATCTAACTAATAGCACCACCAAACAGTGTAAACACATAAGCATTGGTGGATCTCCTGTTGTCAATGTCACCTGCCCAATCTGAATCCACAAATCCACGAATATCAATAGAATGTGGAGGTCCTGAAATATTACCATGATAGAAAATGGAATACTCAGAAGTACCCCTCAAATATCTGAACACTCTCTTAACTGTATCCCAATGAACCCGTCTAGGATTAGCCATAAATCGATGGACTCCCACTGCTTGGACAATGTCTGATCTTCTACAGACCATAGCATACATCAAACTACCAACAACACTAGCATAAGGTACTCTGCTCATGTCCTCCACCTCACTAGGAGATTTTAGACAATCCTCAACAGACAACTTGGTCCCCAAGGAAATGGGAACACACAATGGTCTACAATCTACCATGTTGAATATGTCCAACATGGTCTTCACATACTTACTCTGGCTTAACCAAAGTTTTCTGTTGGTTCTCTCTCTTCTGATTTCCATTCCTAGAATGTACCTAGCTGCCCCTAAATCTTTCATTTCAAACTGTGCTAACAACTGAGATTTAAAATCAGAAATCATGTTCTTACCCTTCCCAATGAGCAACATATCATCAACATACAGTGCAACAATGAGAATACGATCACCATCAAATTTATAATACACACAGTGAACCGATTTCAATCTCACAAATCCAATTGACAACACAAAGGCATCAAACTTCAATTACCATATCCTAGGGGATTGCTTCAAACCATACAAAGACTTTTTAAGTTTGCAAACCAATTTTTCTTTACCTTTCACCATGTAATTCTCTGGCTGTGACATGTAGATTTCTTCCTCCAAGTCACCATGAAGGAAAGTTGTCTTCACATCCATCTATTCTACCTCCAAGTCATAAGTTGTTGCGAGTAACAAAAAGAATCGAATGGATGTCATCTTTGCAATGGGAGAGAAGATCTCACCATAATCTATACCCTCCACTTAAGAATACCCCTTCACAACCAATTTGGCCTTATACTTCTCAATACTGCCATCTGCACCAATTTTCTTCTTGAACACCCATTTGCAACCAATGAATTTCCGTCTAGGAGGCAAAGGTACCAAGTCCCAAGTTTGATTCTTTTCCAAAGAAGCCATTTCTTCCTCCATGGTCGCCTTCCAGGAACCTACATCCTTCATATCCAAAGCCTCTGATATAGTTCTAGGTTCATCACTGTTAGTAAGCAAAGCATAAGCACAACTAGAATCAAGCAATGTAAAACCAAACCTTTCAGGTTGTTTTCTTATCTGTGTAGACCTCCTCAAGAGCTGAGGTTGAGGTTTAGCTTCTTCATTTGAGATTTTAGAGCTGCTAGAGCTCTCCTCATCATCAAGTCCAACATTGTCTTTTTGTTTAGTCTTCTCAGGGGTGAGAGGAAACTGAACAACATCCTCTTTCTTTTCTTTTTATTTTGGCTGTAAAATAGTGGAAGAAGGTGTAAGATCTCTAAAGATGACACTTCTGCTATACAACACTTTTTTAGCCACGGGGTCCCAAAGCTTGTATCCTTTCACACCAACACCATAGCCGATGAAGATACACTTAACAGCTTTGTTCTCTAACTTTGACTGCTTCTCCCTAGGCACATGTGCATATGTCTCACAACCAAAAACATGAAAATGCCTTACTGAAGGCTTTCTACCAGACCACACCTCCATGGGTGTCTTTCCAACAAGAACTGATGTAGGAGATCTGTTTACCAAATAGCAAGCAGTGGCAACAACTTCAGCCCAAAACTTTTGTTATAGGCCAACTCCACTAAGCATACTCCTAGCCTTCTCCATCAGTGTCCTGTTCATCCTCTCTACAACATTTTGTTGTGGGGTGTAAGGAGTTGTCTTATGCCTTTCAATCCCAAGTTCCTTGCAATACTTATCGAATTCTGTAGAACAAAACTCACCACCGTTGTTAGTTCTCAAACATTTAATCTTTTTACCAGTCTGATTTTCAGCAAAGGATTTAAACTCCTTAAACTTGCTATAGACTTCAGATTTTCTTCTAAGAAAATAAATCCATGTCCTTGTTGATAACTGAGAGGGGGGGTGAATCAGTTATCTTGATTAATTTAACTTTCTATTCTTCTTTAACAACTAGTGCAACATCAAAGCAAATAAGTATTCATAAACATGAAAGCAGAAACAAAGTCAATACACATAACATAATGATTTTGATGTGGAAAGTCCTGTTAAGGGAAAAACCATGGGGTGACTAACCCAAGAATGTATTCTCTATTAGAAGAATAGAAGTACAAAATGGCACTTGCCAATTAGGGCTCACTACCCAAGCACACTACTCACAAGAGGCTCACTGCCTACAAGAGACTCACTGTCTACAAGTTATAAAGAGAGTAATAAGATACTTGAACTGATGAGAAGCATCCACGTATGTTAGAGTTCAGTTCTGGTTAGGCTCAGTATATTGATCTACTGCACTTCATCCTTTCTCTTCTTTAGTGCTGCTGTCCTTTCACATACTAGACCTACCTGACTACTTCCACACTACTCTTCTACTTTTCTTTGCACTTCACACAGTACTACATACACTTTCTCATTGAAATCCATTTAGTATATATATCCGTACAAAGGATTTCATCCTCTTTCTAGTCGGCATCCAGAATAGTCAATATTTTCCAAACTCTAGTCTGTCGGTTGAATCCTTGCTTACCAAGTGATGCAGATCAAAGAGATACTTATAGAAGTCATTTAACAAGTTGACAAATCATGAATGATACCTTAAGAATCTTGATCACCATCAACATCTCATCCAGAATAATGTCTAATGCTCTGTCAGTCAGTTCTTCCTCTGTCTACTCTGCCAAACAGGACCCCAATACTTGAATGCTCATATCTCTTTGCTCTTTCATCACCGGAGGCTCAATTCCTGAAATCTATCAGTCAAGGTACTCCTCTTGACTTCCCCAATTCTGCACTTTCCAAAGATACTTCCTCTGAGAGATTCAGACTTGACTGTCAGACCTTGCCACATGCTCTGTTCTTTCTTACCAGACCACAACACTCTTTAATCTGACTTCCGATATAGGCACACCATGTCCTACGGATGTGTGGGATGAACTTTGTTGCCATCAATAACAACAATCATGAAGCTACAATGTGTCTCTTGCCAACAATCTCCCCCTTTGGCATTGATGGAAACACTTAGTGAAAAATGACTAAGTGTTATACTATACTCCCCCTTGGTTGATGCTCTCTTCTAATGTACACTTTACCGGAGCTCCCCCTTAGCTGAATTCCACATTTTTCACTGTTCCTCACTCCCCCTTTGACATCAATGGCAAAGGGTAGGGTCTGCACACTAAAATTTTCAAAATAATCTATACATATCCGCATAAGTATATATACAAGATGTACTTACATGTACATAAATATATCTGCAAAAGTATTCTTCAACTGTATAACTTCTGTAGCCCAACTTTGCTTCATCCTGTCCAAAATTGAGATGTGACCACTCAACAGGAATGCAAAAGCTTTTGCCCTCTTTAGATCTGTCGGATCACTTGTCTAGATTTAAGGCTTCATGCATGACCTCTAACTTAGGGATGATTATTCCTCTAAGCTCACTCAACCTACTTATTCTATTTTTCTTCTCCTTCTCAAGCTTCTTAATTTCATTCAAGACTGCAATAGTCTGACATTCTTGATTTATTATGGAAGTGGTAAGAGGATCAAAATTTTGAGATAGCTTTGTTAGTTTGTCCTCCTGTTCTTTCACTTTCGTCTCAATATCCTTGGTCACTTTAGGCCAGGATAGACAAAATTTATACATTTCTCTGCCATCTTTAAGAGAATTTTCTAAGCTCTTTATTCCAATATCCATAACTCTCCTATCATTGGTTATAAAGCCTTGTAACTCAGAGAATCTCTTATCCACAAACTCCTTTCGAACTTTATCTTCTACTAACTTCTCTAAGGAATCAAAATGTGTGCTAACACTATTTACTAGAGATTTGAGATTACCAGATGAAGACACTGAGGAATCCTTTTGAAAGGATGGCATGATCTTTTCAAGCACACCGGATGCAATTTCTAGCAGCTCACAGTCTTCCATGTGAGACTTTAGGAGTTTCTCTTTAGCCTTTGCTTGGGCAAAGGATGCTATCTTCATTGTTTGTACCAGGGAGAGAGAATCAAAGTCAAATGGTCCTTGAAGTAACTCTGGTTCATCAATCTCCATCATTTCTTTAGTCAGGAAATCCTTGACTGCTTCTACTGTGTCTCTTGCTGATGACAGAGTTTTGTCCCCTTTTATAGCCTTACCACTATCATCTGTGGTCTCTTATGTTGGAGTTTTCTCTCCTTTTGCACCCTTATTACTGTCATCTTCTTTTTCCTTCTCCTCTGCTTCATGACTGATCTTCTCTTCTACTCTTTCTTCTTCTTTAGATTTGGAGTCAGTAGTGGAAACCGGAGGAGAGATGCTTACTTGTTCATGGATCTCCTCTTCCGTAGCAATGGATTCTAAGTCCTTATCCTTTATCTTTACCTCTTCTGCTACCATCTCAGTAGATTCTTCTTTGTTATCCATTCTCAAGGGATCATTACCTAAATCCTCTATAACAGGAATATTGAATCTTTTATAGGCATTCTGCAATATTTCTTCTGTTTCTTTTGCCACTTTATCAGTTTCTCCAAGCATGAGCTGATTCATTCTAACCTTACTCCAAAACTCATCCTTGCAATATTTGAAGATCATATCCATTTGTTTAGGAGTAATTGAAGGATAGAGCTGAATAGCTATCTATTCTCTAATCTCTAGGTCCTTAGCCTTAGCATTTTCTTTTCTCATTTTAAGTTCCTTTTCTAAACTTTTAGGAATTAGAGAAATTATTTCAATAAAAGCTTTATTGTATATGTTCAAGTACTTAACTATGGCTTCCTCCAAGAATTTTCTATCTGCATCATTATATGCATCATAGAATTTTGTTATTGGTTGCAGGTTCCCATCCATAGTAACTACTTTGACTACATCATCTAAGGATAGAGTGGGCCTTTCAACAAACTCTTATGTCTCTACTTTCTTGTCTTCACCGGATACTTTCTTCTTCTTCATCATCTTCTTTACCTCCTCATCTGACTCAGTCTCTTCATCATCCTTTTGACTAATGTAAGACCTTGTGGCCTTTGTCTTAGTTCTTTTCTCTGCTTTACCGGATGATTTTGCTTCCGATTTTGATGCCTTTGAGCTTTTAGTAGTTGTAGGAGTAGAGGTCTTAGAGGATCTGGTCTGGGAGGGGACTTCCACCGGAGCACCTTCTTTCTCTGCTTTTTCTTTTTCTTTCTCTGCCCTTTCTATCTTTTCTCTATTTGTATCAAGTGCCTCCTTGGATATTCCAAATTTCTTAGTGACTTCTTCAACTTCCCTTCTCACTTTCCTCTTTATCTCCGGTTGTCTAAGTTCTACATGAATCTTTACACTCAACTCTTCAAAGGTTCCAAACCTTTCTGCCTTGGGGTCCTTAGGTTGACTAAGCATGTGTTGAACATGTAGATCTACAATTTTCTCATCTACTTCATACCCCATTGGCATGATCCAGACTATCCTTGGCTCCACAGCCTCCATTAGGCACTGATCAGTTTCTACCATAAAGCAAACTATATCCTTATACTTTTCAACTAGAGATTTGAGAATTCTCTCTCTTGCTTGCATCCTACTCTAAAAATTCTTGAAATAACCCCACAGAGTTGTATTTCTTGCCTTAGCATTCCCAAGCCCATGCAAGTAGTCTCTGATTTGAATGGCAACAGGTCTGTCATTCTACCATACCCAACCACTAGATCCGGGTAGCTCATTCATAAAGTATAAAAACAAACACAATATTAGTCCACCATACTTAAATAAGTTCTTCTTGTCCTTCTTGATCTTCTGTAAGTTTTCCATCAGTTGGCTTAGAAGGAGTTCACAGAGATCATAATCTGCATTCTTTCTCAACATTTCATAAGTAGTATACATAGCAGTTCTGGGTACTGAATTCTCCCTGCTGGAGTGATATATCTTATAGCCAATTATCATAGATGCAAACTTGATATCCAGATCAGAGATATCTTCTAAGGTCATTGCTCTCTTATCAAATTTTGATCTGGTAGCCTCACTTATAGTTTGGTTTTTGACAAATTTGAGAACTGGTATCCCTCCGAAAGAGTGCAAACTAGTTACTGCCCTAATTTAATCCTTAGTGATCTTAAATGGTCTATTCAACCATAAGAAGTTATCATGCACTCTGCTCAACACATACCAGACCCATTCATCTTCTTCAAAATAGGGGAAATGAATGCACTGACCAAAATGTTTATCCCGGATGGCTTGGTACTGTGGTTTGAGTTTAAAAGCATCATCTATTAACTAATTGTGATAGATATCTGCCAACTTAGATTCCTCAAAATCTTCAATGTTCACATGAATGTAAACCCTAACATCTTCTACATGCAAAATACCATGCGGAATGCTAGAAAATGCACCTGACGGATCCACTTCTAAAGATTTGTATGGATGCTTCTTAAATTTAGGGCATGGACTATTAGAAATCTTCTCCACATTCAGAGTAGCCATCTTTCAAAGATTTACAGAGAGATATTCAAGAATAGAAAATACCTTTTATGCTTCTAGGTTTCATGGAGTGAGCCGGATCGATTGTTGGATGAATCAACTTCTGCAGATGATCTTTGATGGGCTTGAGGAAATTTGTTGCAGAGCTCCTTTTCGCTTCTTCTTGAATGTAGAATGAACAAGTCTTTAATAAGAAAACCCTTATATTACTTCGCAAACCCTAATATCAAGTTGCAATAAATGCTCAACTTAAGTCAATCTGGTTTGCCTTGTTTTCCTTATTCGGATGACTTGATGAAACGGATCAATCTTGTTCTAAACATCTTGCGGATCTTCCATATCTTAACAACAGTTTATTTAGATGTTTCTCTTATGAACCCTTTAATCCACAACTGTCTTGTGCCAGTTCCGGCACCAATTAACTGGCTGGGGGAAAATGTTTTTCATTGTGTCTCCCCCTGAGCCAGAGCTCACTTTTTTATTTTTGGAAGGAATATCAGCACCAGATTCTAGTGTGGATCCATCCCCTACATTTTCTATACTTCTCTTCACCTAAATCTTGTTCATCTCACTTTAAATTTCATTCGCATTCACTTTTCCTTTTTTCTTGTCTTGATTCTAATTATGATGTACCAGACCTTTTTTTTCCTGATTCTTGCTTCTACAGAATTTGGCAATATGACTGGATCTATTGCAATTGTGGCAAACAACATTTCTTTGCATATTTGATTGATGTCCTCTTAATCTACATTGATTAGCCATATGACCCATTCTATTGCATGCAAAGCATCTACCATTGAATGAATTGTTCATTTGCATATTTCTGCATTCATGAGATTTGTGACCATATCTTTTATAGTTAAAACACTGTCCAGAGAAGGATGTATTAGTCTGATTCATTCTCTTTCTACACTGATTAGATTTGTGACCAAAGTTATTGTAGTTGTGGTAGTATCCATTGAAGGATAAATATCTTTGAGCATTAGGTTGCCTTACTAGAGGTCTTCTAGGCCTATTCCTTGGATTTTTTGATCCAAACTTCTTCTGACTGGATCCAGAGCTTTCACCTTTCTCATATCCCAAGCCACACTTGTCATCTACCCTCTTTTGGCTTTCAGGAAGAACTTCAAGTTGAGCAGAACTTATCTTGATTTTCTCTTTGTATTCATTTGTTGTTTGAAGATCCCTTTTAAGAGAGACAATTTGATCCTCAAGTTTTTCTTCATTATCTTTAGCATCTTCAAGATGAGATTCAAGATGTCTGATTATTCTATCCATCTTGTGGCAGTCTTTTGATTTCTCCTTGAGAGATTGTCTTAGATCATCTTTAGTTTTTCTTTTCTCTTCAATTTCTTGGGTAAATTTCATAACTTCTGATTCCATTTCATGTCTTACCATAATGATCTCTTTTGATAACTTTTCACATAACTTGGTTTTCTCCTTCAGATCTCCACTTGTATTATTTCCTTCACTTTGCCTTGCCAATTGCTGAAGTAGATCCTTTCTCTTTTTCATAGAGAGACTTAGTTTCCCTTTTAGTTCATTTATGAAATCATCAGCCTGTTTGAGTCTTTCCTTTAATTCATTGACTTCAGAATTAGATTGCTCAAGATCATCTACGGCAGATTGAAGTTGCTCCCTCATACCATACACATCCATTTTAATTCCCAGATCTTCCTCAAGTTGTTAAGCTCTGTTTGGAGGAACTTGGCTCTGATACCAATTGTTGACAACTGAGAGGGGGGGTGAATCAGTTATCTTGATTAATTTAACTTTCTATTCTTCTTTAACAACTAGTGCAGCATCAAAGAAAATAAGCATTCATAAACATGAAAGCAGAAACAAAGTCAATACACATAACACAATGATTTTGACATGGAAAGCCCTAGTAAGGGAAAAACCACGGGGTGACTAACCCAAGAATGTATTCTCTATTAGAAGAATAGAAGTACAAAATGGCACTTGCCAATTAGGGCTCAATGCCTGAGAACACTGCTCACAAGAGGCTCACTACCTACAAGAGACTCACTGTCTACAAGTTATAAAGAGAGTAACAAGATACTTGAGCTGATGAGAAGCATCCACGTATGCTGGAGTTCAGTTCTAGTTAGGCTCAGTATACTGATCTAATGCACTTCATCCTTTCTCTTCTTTAGTGCTGCTGTCCTTTCACATACCAAACTTGCCTTACTGCTTCCACACTGCTCTTCTTCTTTTCTTCGCACTTCACACAATACTACACACACCTTCTCATCGAAATTCATTTGGTATATATATCTGTACAAAGGATTTCATCCTCTTTCTAGTCAACATTCGGAATAGTCAATATTTTCCAAACTCTAGTCTGTCAGTTGAATCCTTACTTACCAAGTGATGCGGATCAAAGAAATACTTATAGAAGTCATTTAACAAGTTGGCTAATCATGAATGATACCTTAAGAATCTTGATCACCATTAACATCTCATCCGGAATAATGTTTGATGCTCTACCGGTCAGTTCTTCCTCTATCTGCTCTGCCAAATAGGACTCCAATACTTGAATGCTCATATCTCTTTACTCTTTCATCATCGGAGGCTCAATTTCTAAAATCTATCAGTCTAGGTACTCTTCTTGACTTCCCCAATTCTGCACTTTCCAAAGATACTTCCTCTGAGAGATCGGGACCTGACTGTCAGACCTTGCCACATGCTCTATTCTTGCTTACCGGACCACAACACTCTTCAATCTGACTTCCAGTATAGGCACACCATGTCCTGCGGATGTGTGGGATGAACTTTGTTGCCATTAATGACAACAATCATGAAGCTACAATGTGTCTCTTGCCAACAGTCCTTCTACTGTAATCATCTATAAAAGATAAAAAGTATACATATTTTGATAATGAAGGAACATTAATAGGACCAAACACATCAGAATGAATAAGGTCCAACACACTAAAAGACTTATGAGGACTCAAGTAAAACTGAACACGGTTTTGCTTTCCATAAATGTAATGTTCGCAGAAGTCAAACTCAAGATTACAATCATCTAACCCCTCAACGAAGTTCTTATTTTTCAGGTTACGTAGACCCTTCTCACCAATGTGGCCAAATCTCTTATGCCATAACATTGTCTTTTCAACAGGAAGTTTAACTTCCAATGCACGATTACAACCATCAAGATTAGAAACAATAGATTTCTTCACTGCTCATTCAGATGGTGGGGATGAAGTGACTATTGCCCTCTTCTTTGAGTAAGAAGAACTATTGCATTGTGAAATGCATGCTTCCAGCTGAAACAGAGTACCTCTCCGAGTACCCTTAGCAAGCACCATAGATCCTCTAGTCATCTTGCATCCTTCTTTCAAAAAGACAACCTACACACCTGCATCATTTAAACTACTTACATAAAGTAGGTTTTGTGCTAAGCCTGGGATGTGCATAACCCCAGAGATCCCCTTCACTTGACCATCAAGGAATCAGATAGAGAATCTTCCATGACCAATGATCTTCAGATGAGAGTCGTCACCCAGATACACCTTTCCACCATCGAACTCCTAATACTTAGTGAACCAGTCTTGATGCGAGGTCATGTGGAATGATGCACCAGAGTCGATTAGCCACACATCATCAGATGCATGGGTTGCTAGGGCTGCGATGAAAGCATCACCGTCATCTTGTGATTTGTCAGAATCTGAGTCAGGAGCTTTCTTCTTTTTCTTCTTCTCCTCTTTGCATTCTTTTCAGAAATGCTCGGTCTTGCCATAGTTCCAAAAAAGACCCTTGGACTTTCCAGGAGATTTGGATCTCCCACGGAATTTGGATCTGCCCTTCTCATCTTTCTTGTCCTTCTTCTTCCCTTTCTCCTTGGGTCTTCCATGAATTGCAAGGGTCTCTTTGGCTGCCTCAGAAAACTATCTCTGCATGTCTTCAGACAATAGTAAAGAAACCACCTCTTCCATTTTGAATGTGGATGTGGTGCTTCCGATTACCATAACAAGATGATCCCATGAGTCCGATAGAGAACAAAGCAGGGTCATACATCGATCCTCCTCCTCCATCTTTACACCAATAGATGTCAATTGTACAACTAGCATGTTGAAAGTATTCATATGTTTAGGAATAGATCCTCCATCCTCCATTCAAAGAGAATACAACTTCTTTCTCAAAAAAAATTTATTAACTAGGGATTTGGCTTGATACACATCCCCCAACTTCTTCCAAAGGAGTTTTGTAGTAGTCTCCTCATGGACATTTAACAACATAGAATCGGCAAGACTAAGTCTTATGAGATCCTTCACCTTCTGATCCTTGAGATCTCAGTCAGCTTGTGACATTGCAATTGGTTTAGTTTTGTTCACACTATCTAAAAAGTCTCAGTCAACTAACATGGCTTCCATCTTGAGCTTCCACAGCTTGAAATTACTACCATTGAACTTCTCTACTTCAGACCTTCCCGATGTGTCTGCCATCTCCTTACTACAATAAGATACAGAATGCTCTACATAGACTCCCACTCAACCTAAGATTATCTCAAAAAACACCTACCCAACAACTAGGACCAAAGGTGATCAAGCTTTGATTCCAACTGAAAGGAAGCTAGGTATGCAAAAAATGCTTCCTACACTAATCTATTGAGGAGAGGGCTATGCAAATTCAAATTTATCCTAACTATTACAGCAAAGTTAAACCCTTAACATGAGATATTGCAGCAATACACAAGAGCCAGAAAGTAGACAAAAGAAGAGATACAAAGATTTACGGTGGGGAAAACCCTTATCGGGTGAAAAACTCCAGACTCAGAAACCTACACAATGTATTAAGAAATTTAAAAGAATGTTTACAATACACTTGCAATGCAAGCTTCAATGGTCTTTGAAACTCATTTCTGGAGTCAATTTGGCAGCATAACAGTACCTATAAACCTGTAATACAAACTCCATCTCCAACCACCTGTTTAAATAGAAAATACAAGGCAATATTGGACCTTTCTTGGAATGGGCGTCCAACATGGCTTCATGGACCAAAACCCATGCCCAAGGACACTTGGTCAACATTGTAGAATGTGCCTGACACTTTTCCACAACTCCCATCCCAAAGGGGTCACCTATTTCCAAAATGGGCTATGACAGATGCTCTTACGACACTTACGACCATCATAGAATCTATCATAGTGGTTACAACTTACAGCTATAAGAGAATCTATCATACACATGCTATAAATAGCAAATTCTCTTACAACATGTCATATTCCACCTTGGGGTGTCCAAATATGCCTTATTCAAAGATGATTCATGACACATGTCATCACCTGTCTTACAACCTTCTATTTCTGACTCTTACATGTCATAGATTCGTCATAGGAATCTGTCATAACCGTTTCGGTCAAACATTCCTTACACAACATGGAGGATACCGACACATGGAAGAATATTCCTACCACTAAGTGGGATGCCTATTTCCTCATATGAGGACAAAATAACAAGTTGTCATATTCCATGTAGGATTGACACATCACCGTGCCACATCCCACAACATGACAATATGGAATTTATGAATATTTACAACATAGGCAATTAAATACTAAATACAAACATTACAAATGCAGAGAATTATCAAGGTCAAGACACCTTAATTCCCAACAGTCAAGTCTACCTTCAAATACCTACCTCAATTTTTTTAAAATCATTTTCATTTTCCTATGGTAGCAAGGAATGCAATGTTCCAAAATGCTTCAGTTCCATCCAGTGGAAGGGTGCTAGGAATGAAATTTTGTATTTCTCACCTCATGGGGTAGAACCGACTATGCCAACACATTAGGGTGGAGGGGTGAATGCTAGGGGAGGTGTATTTTTGGTGGAGAATCCTCTTGGTCATTCTCAGCTACATTGAACATAGACAATCTCTTAAGAGCCCTAAGATAGAAAAAAGGTGTCAAACTTTGGACCAACTATTCTCTCAAATCGTGACACCTACAAATGTCATCTTTATATGTATAGGTGGATGTCAAGTCTACCTACAAATACCTACCTCATTTTTTTCTAAATCAATATCATTTTCCTCTAGTGGCAAGGAACATAATGTTCCAAAATGCTTCAGTTTCATCCAGTGGAAAGGTGCTAGGAGTGAAATTAGGCATTCTACACCTCGTGGGCTCGAACGAACTATTCCAACATGTCAGGGTTAGAGAGTGAATACTAGGGGAGGTCTCTTTTAATGCACCAAGTGTCCTAGTCATTCCAGACTATGGGCTTCCAACAAAGTCTCTTAAGAGCCCTAAGAGCAAAAAACTGCCAAACTTTGACAAAGCATTTCTCAGAATCCATGGCACCTAAGAATGTTCTGTTTGGCCCTACAACTATAAATGAGGTCCATCCACAATAACCTCTCTAATTTTTTTCAACTACAAATAATTTTACTATGCCAAAATTAAATGCGTTCTTGCATAATGCATTAGTGGCATTCAGTATAACCTTGCCAGAAGCCATATTTTTCATTCTATGCCTCGTGGGGCTAGAGGGATTGCACCAACATTTTGGGGTGTGTGGGTAAATACTATGGTAGGTCTGTTTTCATGCAGCAAGTGTCCCAGTTGTTTCGGACCACAAGATTGCGACAAAGTATCGTAAGAGCCCTAAGAGCAAAAACTGCCAAACTTTGATAGAGCATTTCTTAGAATCTGTGGCACCTGGGAATATTTTGTTTGGACCTACATCTATACATGGGGTCCATCCAAAATAATCTCTCTCATTTTTGTCAAATCTAAACTGTTTGACCATGCCAAAATTAAATGCATTCATTCAAAATACATCGGTGGCATTCAACATAACCTTCCCATAAGTTGTATTTTTTGTTTTGTACCTCTTGGTGCTAATAGAGTGTATGAACACATCAGGTTGGGTGGATAAATGCTAGGGGAGGTCTCATTTCATGTGGCAAGTGTCCCAATCATTCTGAACTACATGATTTGAGGCCAAGTGACTTTACCATAAGCCTATAGTCCAAAATGACTAGGAAACTTGGGGCATGAAACAAGACCTCCCATAGAATTCACTCACCCACCCTGATGTGTTGGCATAGTCTGTTCGGCCCCATGAGGTGTAAAACAAAAAATATGGCTTCTGACAAGGTTATGCTAAATGCCACTGATGCATTTTGTCAACCAATCATTAGAGAACCTCAAAAGCATCAAATGTGTCTTTTCATGTTGGAAAAAGCATAGAATGCGACAATAAAATAGAGCATGTGGGCCAAGAATCATGTGATATGCCTTTTTGTAGGCAATTATTCATCATTTTATCTAGTTTAAAATGTGCTCACATTATAACGTGCTCGCGTTATAACGTGAGCTTGTTTCTTAAAGATTTTGGTATGCCTATCATCTTCTCTTCTATTCTCTCCCAAACTTTATTTCTCTTGCCCCAACTAAACTTATAATGTCAAATGTATATAGAAGGTGAAACTAAGGTAAGTAAAAATATCAAACATCTCTCTCTCTCTCTCTCTCTCTCTCTCTCTCTCTCTCTCTCTCTCTCTCTCTCTCTCTCTCTCTCTCTCTCCCCTAAGGGTATGGTAGACTTGAATAGAAGATGAAATGAGGATAACCAATCTTTATAGTTTGTCCAATTAAATCTAAGTGTGCTTTACATTCCTAATTTCCCTTATGCATTTCTAAGATGTCATTGATTTTACATGCTATGTTAGTTCTACTCATAATTTGCACCATGACTAGCTTGGTTTGGGGGAAACTATAGAACTCCTTGATATAGGACCAAGCATCTTCAATTATAGGAGAGAGGGTGGTCTCCACATATTGATCTCTCTCTTCACCATATAACTTAAAGTCTACACAATATTGTCAAGAAACAAGATAGAGATAGAGCAACAAGGTATTAATATGGTCAAGAAACATAGAGAGAGGGGGAGAGGGGGAGATAAAGAAAGGGGAGAGAGGGGGGGGAGAAGGAGAGAAAGAGATAGAGAGAGGGAGAGAGAAGGGGGATATATCTAGATAGATAGAGAGAGAGAGATGGAGAGAGGGGAGATAGAGAGATAGGGATAGATAGGGAGAGATAGAGAGGGAGAAAGAGATAGGGGTAGAGAGACAGGGAGAGAGAAACAAGGGAGATTGGGAGATGTAGATAAAGGGAGGATAGAGAGAGGGGTAGAGAGAGAGGAAGAGATGGGGGAGAGGGGAGTTAGAGATAGGGATAGAGAGGGAGAGATAGAGAGGGGGGAGAGAGAGAGAGGGGGGGGGGAGGGAGAAGGATAGATGGGGGAGAGGGGAGATAGAGAGATAGGGATAGAGAGGGAGAGATAGAGATAGGGGGAGAGAGAGGGAGAGATGAGGGAGAGTAGAGAAAGAGAGGGGAGATAGAGAGATAGGGATAGAGAGGGAGAGATAGAGGGAAGAGAGAGGGAGATATGGGGGAGAGGGGAGATAGAGAGATAGGGATGGAGAGGAAGAGATAGAGAGAGAGGGAGAGAGGGAGAGATTGGGGAGAGGGGAGATAGAGAGATAGGGATAAAGAGGAAGAGATATAGAGAGGGGGAGAGAGGGAGAGATGGGGGAGATGGGAGATAGATAGATAGTGATAGAGAGAAATAAAGAGGAGAGAGGGGGGAAGAGATGGGGGAGAGGGGAGATAGAAAGAGAGGTAGAGAGAGCGAGACATAGAGATATGGGGAGAGAGAGGGAGAGATGGGGAGAGGGGATATTGAGAGACATGGATAGAGAGGAAGAGATAGAGAGGGGGAAATAGATAAGGGGAGAGAGACAAGGAGAGAGAGACAAGAGAGAGAGAGAGAGAGAGAGAGAGGGGGGGATGGGAGATATAGATAGGGAGAGATGGGGGAGAGGAGAGATAGAGAGATAGTGATAGAGAGGGGAAAGAGATAAGGAGAGAGATAGGGAGAGATAGGGAGATGGGAGATAGAGAGAGGGAGAGATGGGGCAGAGGGGAGATAGAGAGATAGGGATAGAGAGGGGGAAAGAGATAGGGGAGAGAGATAGGGAGAGAGAGAGGGGGGAGATTGAAAGATATATAGAGGGAGAGATAGAGAGAGGGGAGAGAGGCATGAAGAGATGGGGGAGATAAAGAGACATGGGTAGAGAGGGAGAGATAGAGAGAGGGGGGAGAGAGGGAGATGGGGAGAGATGGGGGAGAGGGGAGATAGAGAGATAGGGATAGAGAGGAAGAGATAGAGAGAGAGGGGAGAGAGATGGAGAGATGAGGGAGAGGGGAGATAGAGAGATAGGGAAAGAGAGGGAGAGATAGAGGGGGAGAGAAGGGGGAGAGAAGAGATAGAGAGATAGGGATAGAGAGAGATAGAGAGGGGGAGAGAGACAGGGGAGAGAGATAGGGAGAGAGAGGGGGGAAGATTGAGAGATAGAGAGAGAGGGAGAGATAGAGATAGAGGGGAGAGAGAGGTGGGGATATAATGAAGAAGAGATAGATAGATATAGAGAGGGAGGGAGAGAGGGACAGGGAGAGAGAGGGAGAGATATGGAGCTCGACATGTAGAGGGATGGAGGGAAAGATAGAGGAGAGTAGATAGAGATATCTAGATAGGATGATAGAGAGAGGGACATAGAGATATATTCCTCATCATCACCTAATAATATAACAGTTGTCTCTTCCTACACGAGGCTACTATAGAGTGAAAGAAGATCGAGGGGTGACATCAATTTTCTAAATCATTTTAACTAATCATCAAAAGAATTTTAATTGATACAAAACACGAGCGTGCTATAGTTGTTGGGAATAAAGGTGTCTCAACCTTGGTATTTCCTTGCATTTATTTATTGTATGTATTTATTTATTGCCTATTAATGTATTTAGGATGCAAGTCCTATTTTATCATCTTGTGGGAGTTGGCACAGTGATGTGTCATCCTACATGGAAGGTGACCACATGTAATTTTTTCCTCACATGAGGAGATGGGCGTCGCACTTAGTGGTAGAGGTATTTTGCCATGTGTCGACACTTTGACTAGTGCGTAAGAGTCGTAAATAGAATGTTCTATGACAGGTGAAGACATGTGTCACAAGGCATCTTGGAAGGCATCTTTGGACACCCAAGGAGGGTTATGACATGTTGTAAGAGGAATATGCTATTTTTAGGTAGTTATGATAGATTCTCTTACAGCTATAAGAGCTATCAGTTATGACAGATTCTATGACAGTCGTAAGATGCATAAGAGCATCTGTCATTGCCCAACTTGGGAATAGGTGACCATATTGGGATGGGGTGATGTGACAAGTGTCATGACCATGCTATAGTGTTGGACAAGTGTCCCTAGGCATGGGTTTTGGACTTCTATTTAAGAAGGTGCTTGGAGTGGAGATGTATTATGTGATTGACAGGTACTGTTATGCTACTGGATTGTCTCCAGGTACGAGTTTCAAAGACTCCTACAAGAGCATTGGCTCTGAAACTATATTGTAACCTTTATTGTTTACTAGAATACATTTGAGCTATGTTTTGGAGTGTGGGGTTTTTCACCCATAAGGGTTTTCCCCACGTATATCTTGTTTCTCTCTCTCTCTCTCTCTCTCTCTCTCTCTCTCTTATGTCTACTTTCTATGTGTATGTGTTTTGCAGCAATATCTCTATTATTGTGTTCATAACTATGTAACTATAAAGATTAAAATGAATTTGCACTCATCTCTCCTCTTTCGATTAGTGTAGGAAGTGATTTCCGCACACCTAGCTTCCTTTCAGCTGGTATCAAAGCCTGTCCAGTTTTGGTTCTAGCTACTGGGTAGGGTTTTTTTGAGCTAATCTTAGGTTGAGTGGGAGTCTATGCAGAGTATTCTAAAATCTAGTTACAGGAAAGGAGATGGCAAGCACATTCAGAAGAATAGAGGTGGAGAAGTTTAAAGGCACAAATTTTGAGTTATGGAAACTTAAGATGGAAGACATTCTTTTTGATTGATACCTATGGGAAACTGTTTTTGGTGTAAAGACAACTACAATGGCACAAGCTGATTGGGATCTCTAAGATCAAAAGGCTAAGGGTCTCATAAGACTTGGTCTAGCTAACTCTGTCATGTTAAATGTCCATGAGGAGAAGACCACGAAATATCTTTGGAAGAAGCTGGGAGATGTTTAACAGGCCAAATCCCTAGTGAACAAGCTTTTTCTAAGAAAGAAGTTGTACTCTCTGAAGATGGAGGATGGAGGATCTATTACAGATCACCTGAATACTTTCAACATGTTATTTACACAGTTGACTTCCGTTGGTGTGAAGATGGAGGAGGAGGATCGTTGTATGACCTTGCTTTGTTCTTTGTTGGACTCATGGGATCATCTTGTAATGGCTATTGGGAGCACCACATCCACTTTCAAAATGGATGAAGTGGTATCTTCGCCGTTATCTGAAGAGATGTAGAGAAAGTCCTTTGAAGCATCCAAAGAGGCTCTTGTAGTTTGTGGAAGACCCAAGGAGAAAGGGAAAAAGAAGGACAAGAAAGCTAAGAAGGGCAGATCCAAATCCCATGGGAGATCCAAATCTCTTGGAAAGTCCAAGGCTCTATGTTGGAACTATGGAAAAACTAGGCATTTCCAAAAGGAATGCAAAGAGGAAAAGAAAAAGAAGAAGAAGAATGTCCCAGACTTAGATTCTGACAAGTCGCAAGATGATGGTGATGCCTTCATCTCAGCCCTAGCCACCCATGCATCTGATGATGTGTGGTTGATTACTTCTGGTGCATCATTCCACATGACCTTACATCAAAGCTGGTTCATGAAGTATGAAGAGTTTGATGGTGGAAGAGTGTACCTGGGTGACGATTGTCATCTAAAGATTGTTGGTTGTGGAAGAGTCTCAATCCAATTCCCTGATGGATGAGTGAAGGGGATCACTAGGGTCATGCACATCCCAAGCTTGGCATGGAACCTACTTTTTGTAAGGAAGTTGAATGATGCAGGTGTGTAGGTTGTCTTTTTGAAGGATGGATGCAAGATGACTAGAGGATCTATGGTGCTTGTGAAGGGTACTTAGAGAGGTACTCTGTTTCAGCTGGAGGCATGCACTTCACAGTGCAATAGTTATTCTGACTCGAAGAAAAGAGTTGTAGTCACTTCATCCCCACCATTGGAATAGGCAATGAAAAAGTCTGTTGTATCTAATTCTGATGGTAGTGCATTTTGGGTACCCAAGGGTGCTCATGCTTTGGAAGTTAAGCTTCTTGCTAAAAAGACAATGTTATGGCATAAGAGATTTGGCCAATTGGTGAGAAGGGTCTTAGAACCTTTAAAAATAAAAACCTCATTGAGGGGTTAAATAATTGTAATCTCGAGTTTGAGTTTTGCAAACATTGTATATATGGAAAGCAAAACCGTGTTCAATTTTACTCTAGTTCTCACAAGTATTTTGGTGTGTTGGATCTTATTCATTCTGATGTGTTTGGTCTAGTTAGTGTTCCTTCAATCTCTAAATCTATATATTTTGTATCTTTCATAGATGATTATAGTAGAAGGACATGGATTTATTTTCTCAGAAGTAAATCTGAAGTCTTTAGTCAGTTCAAAGAGTTTAAAGATTTTGTTGAGAATCATACTAGTAAAAAGATTAAGTGTTTGAGGAATGATAATGGTGGTGAGTTTTGTTCGGAAGAGTTTGATAAGTTCTGTAAAGAACATGGGATTGAAAGACATAAGATAACTCCATACATCCCACAGCAAAATGGAGTTGTAGAGAGGATGAATAGACATTGATGGAGAAGGCTAGGAGTATGCTTAGTGGAGCAAGCCTCAAACAAAAGTTTTGGGCTGAAGCTGTAGCCACTGCTTGCTACCTGGTAAATAGGTCTCATACATCAGCTCTTGTTGGTAAGACACCTATGGAGGTGTGGTCTAGTAAGAAGACTTTAGTTAGACATCTTCATGTTTTTGGTTGTGAGGCATATGCACATGTGCCTAGGGAGAAACGGTCTAAATTGGAGAACAAGGCTATTAAGTGTATTTTCATTGGCTATGTTGTCGGTGTGAAAGGATACAAGCTTTGGGATCCTGTGGCTGAACAAGTGTTGTATAGAAGAAGTGTTATCTTCATAGAGCTAACACCTTCTTCCGTTGTTCTACAACTACAAGAGAAAGAAAAGAAAGAAGATGTGGTTCAACTTCCTTCTACCCCTGAGAAGACTGAACTGACAGACCTTGTGAGACCTGATGATGAGGAGAGCTTTAGCAGCTTTGAAAGCTCAGAAGAAGAAGAAGAACCTCAACCTCAACCTTTGAGGAGGTCTACACAAACAAGAAAGCAACTTGATAGGTTTGGTTATTCATTTCTTGATTCTAGTTGTGTTGTTGCCTTGCTTACTAACACTGATGAGCCTAGAACTATGACAGAGGCTATGGACATGAAAGATGCAGGGTCCTAGAAGGAGGCCATGGAAGATGAGATGGCTTCTTTGGAGAAGAAGAAAACTTGGGACTTGGTGCCTTTGCCTGAAGGATGGAAACTTGTTGGATGCAAATGGGTGTTCAAGAAGAAATTTGGTGCAGATGGCAGTGTTGAAAAGTACAAGGCCACATTGCTTGTGAAGGGATACTCACAGGTGGATGGAATTGATTATGGTGAAATTTTATCTCTCGTTGCAAAGTTGACATCTATTTGGTTCTTGTTATCTTTTGCAGCAACTTATGACTTAGAGGTGGAACAGATGGATGTGAAAACAACATTCCTTCATGGTGATTTGGAGGAAGAGATTTACATGTCACAGCCAGAGCGTTACATAGAGAAAGGTAAAGAAAATTTGGTTTGCAAACTGAAGAAGTCTTTGTACAGTTTGAAGCAGTCTCCTAGGATGTGGTATATGAAATTTGATGCCATTGTGTTGTCCATTGGATTTCTGAGATTGAAATCTGATCATTGTGTGTATTACAAGTTTGACAATGATCACATTCTCATTATTGCATTATATGTTGATGATATGCTATTAATTGGGAATGGTAAGAATATGATTTCTGACTTGAAGTCTCAGTTGTCAGCACAGTTTGAGATGAAAAATCTAGGGGTAGCCAGGTACATTCTAGGAACGGAAATCAAAAGAGACAGAGCTAACATAAAACTTTGGTTAAGCCAGACTAAGTATGTGAAGACTATGTTGGATAGGTTTAGCATGGCAGATTGTAGACCATTGTGTGTTCCAATATCTTTGGGGTCAAAGTTGTCTATTAATGATTGCCCAAAATCTCCTAGTGAGGTGGAGGACATGAGGAGAGTACCTTATGCTAGTACAGTTGGTAGTTTGATGTATGCCATGGTCTGCACTAGACCAGACATTGCCCAAGTAGTGGGAGTCCTTAGTTGATTTATGGCTAATCCTGGATAGGTATATTGGGATGCAATAAAGAGAGTGTTTAGATATTTGAGGGGTACTTTCGAGTATTCCATATGCTATCATGGTAATCCTATAGGACCTCTGCATTCTGTTTGTATTCGTGGATTATTGGATTCTGATTGGGTGAGTGCCATTAATAGCAAGAGATCCACCAGTGCTTACGTGTTTACTATATTTGGTGGTGCAATTAGTTGGATGAGTAAGAAACAACCTGTTGTCACTTTGTCTATGACAGAAGCTGAGTATATGGCAGCAATTCATGCTTGCAAGGAAGCCATTTGGCTTAAGAGATTGTGTTCAGTTATTGGTGTTGATGTAGGACAAATTACTATTTGTTGTGATAGTCAAAGTTTGATTTGCCTAGCAAAGAATCCAACTTTCCATGCTAGAACAAAACATATTGATGTATAGTTTCATTTTGTGTGAGACATGGTAGAGGATGGGAAGGTGAATTTGGAAAGGTAAACACTTTGAAGAATGTTGTGGATGCATTGACGAAACCAGTGGGCACATAAAAGCTCAAATAGTATTCGAAGTCTATGGGCCTCTCGACCTATAGCAGTTAAATCCTATCATTTCCATTACTCTTACAAGGTGTTCAACAAGTGGGAGAATATTGGGAATTAAGGTGTCTCAACCTTGGTAATTCCTTGCATTTATTTATTGAATGTTTTTGTTTATTGCCTATTAATGTATTTTTGATGCAAGTCTTGTTTCATCATCTTGTGGGAGTTGGCATGGTGATGTGTCATCCTACGTGGAAGCTGACCACATGTAATTTTGTCCTCACATGAGGAGATAGGCATCCCACTTAGTGGTAGAGGTATTTTGCCATGTGTCAACACTTTGACTAGTGTGTAAGTGAATCTTGACCGAAATGGTTATGATAGATTCCTATGATGCATAAGGGTCGTAAATGGAATGTTCTATGATAGGTGAAGACATGTGTCACAAGACATCTTGGAAGAAGGCCTCTTTGGGTGCCCCAAGGAGGGTTATGACATGTTGTAAGTGTTGGCAAGAGACACTACTCTAGTATTGACTTGTATGTTGTCATTGATGGTAACAAGGCTCAAAGAACCTATCTCTATGATAGGAAGAGATATCTTTAGAAGAACATGTTGGATTCTAGGCCCGCGTGACAGAAAATAGCTAAGTATGGAATGTATTCTGTGTGGAAGACATAAATTCAACTAGAATACCTCTGTAATTGAAGACTTGTAGATGCGGTTCAAGTATGATGTTAGTTGGTGTTTGATAGTGTTATGCCTCATAGATTAAGTCCTGATCCTCTCCGGAAGTCATCTTGAAGAAATATCTAAGTCCAGGCAAGCAAAGGTATAGCAGGAATAGTGAACAGGGTCTAGTGTAGTGGTCCGCATACCTCCGTAGACAAGTA
Organism: Cunninghamia lanceolata; assembly: GCA_027924645.1. Classification (NCBI taxonomy): domain Eukaryota; kingdom Viridiplantae; phylum Streptophyta; class Pinopsida; order Cupressales; family Cupressaceae; genus Cunninghamia; species Cunninghamia lanceolata. The sequence goes on along the minus strand of BSBN01001020.1, from coordinate 3,362,611 downwards.
TTTCATTATACAGTTTTGAGGTGTTGTAAACACTTATATGAAGTGTCTTATTCTAGAGTTAGGAGATCTAAAGTTCATCGGATGGATAGTTACAAGTTGCTAAGTATCGATATAGTGTTTGATAGTGATAGTTTGAGTTCTGATGGTCTACATTTCTCTACAAGATGATATGATGCCTTGCAGTTCTAAGGGTAGGATTGGGAATGTATAAAGAGTACTTGATATGTTTTGGAAGGTGTTTTGAGATCCTCATTAAAAGTTGTAAATCAGCAGATGAAGTTGTTAAGCATACTCTTAAGAAGAGGCCCACAAGTATATAAATCATTGTGCAGAGAAGAGTTAACATTTGGAGGATCTATGTAAGTAATTGAATGATTACATCCGACCTATATGAACACGCTTGGGAGAAGATTTGAGTCCATGCGACACATAGTGCATTGGATTGAGTGACAAGGTACATCTTTCTATGTACACGTTTCACTTCTTGGATGCTGACCTGATTATGGATTAAATCATGAAGTAGATATATAAGAGTGATGATCTTTGGTTGTGAGTGTAGTGTGGAAGTATGTGTGTGTGATGTGAGGATGCAAATAGTGGAGCAGAGTTAGAAGATCAGCAACGATGAAGACTTGGGATTCAGAATATAGTTGTTAAATGACTACACCCTAGCATAGTGGTAGATGCTTAAGCAGTACACAGTTCTCATGAGCAATCCGATTGGAAGCAAGTGTTCATCTTCAAGGTAGTGAGCCTTCAACAAGGTTTAACAGCCCTTAGGGTTTAACAACCCTTATTGTAATCTTTCTAGGTTTAGGGTTGAGGCAGTGAGCCTGCTAAACTTAGTTGTACATCATGGCAGTGGGCCAGTATGTTCTAAGCCCATGGAGTGACCAAGCTTGAACATAATTTTGTAAAGATTGCAATAAATTTATGAGAGCCAATCCTCTCCATGGATTTTCCCATTTTGGGTTTTCCACGTAAAATCTTGGTGTTATGTTTCATGTTTTTGTGGATGTTGTTCAATTGTATATTTTACTTCTATTCAAATATTCTTTTGAAATGGTTAAAAGTAAAAGTGCAAGAAAAGATTTATAGAACACTGATTCATCCCCCCTTCTAGTGCTCTTGACAATCAACAATTGGTATCAAAGCAAGGTTCCTTTGAAAAAGTTCAACAGCTTAAGGAAGATCTGGGATAGTATGATCATGGCAGCAAGAAGGTATGGAGATTATGAGAGATACATCCAACTAGAAGCAGCTCTTATGGATCTTGAAAATTCTGAAGCAAAGGTCAGGATCTGAAAGAAAACCTACAACAAGTTGATGAATGCATCTTAAAACTTAAAGAGCAAGTCAAGAAATTCAAAGACAAATACAAAGAATTCAGTGACCAATTGTTATCAACAAATGAAGCCCTAAATAATTTGGACGCAAAAATTATAGAAAGAACAAGAGCAGAAGATGATCTAAATTTGATTATGAAAAATAGATTAGAAGATTGTGCAAAACTTGAAAAAGAGATTTTAAGATTAAAAATAGATCTGGAAAAAGATAGAAGTTTTGAAGAAAAATTCAAGATAAATACTGCAAAGCTTGATGAAATGATTGCTAGTCAGAAGAGTGTTGATGACAAACATGGCTTAGGATTTGAGAAAGGAGAAATTTCAAAATTTGGTCAAATGAGCACTGAATCATGGCAAAACAAAGGATACTAGTTCAGAAATCAAAGGAGAAGACCTAGAAGACCTCCAGTCAGACAACCAAATGCTCAAAGGTACCCATCTTTCAATGGTTATTGTAATTCATGTAATAAGTTTGGTCATAGGGCTACTCAGTGTAGGAGTAGAATGAATGAAAAGATTCCATTATTCTCTGGTCATTGTTTCAATTGCAAGAAAATTGGTCATTGAGCAAATGAATGTAGAAATTAGATCAGGAAAAGTTTCAACAATGGGAGAAATGAACAATCATTCAAAGGTAAATGCTTCACTTGCAATAGAACTGGTCATAAAGTTGTTGTATGTAGAAGTAAAGTAAGTCAGAACTCTATTAGGTGCAATGCTTGCTATAAAATGGGACACAGATCAAGTGAATGCAGAAGCTCTATAGGAACTAACTTTCAAAATACAAGGAACAATCAGCCATTCAATGGAAAATGTTTTGCATGCAATAAATTTGGACATATGGCAAATCAATGTAGATCAAATTCTAGAAGGAATCAAAATCAAAAGAATGTGATGTGCTTCAATTGCAACAAATTTGGACATATTGAAAGATTTTGCAGAAGTAGAAATGTGAAGAGAAATCACTATCCTGAAGAAAGGAAAACAAAGAAGAGAAATGATAAAGGAAAAGAGAAAGTTGATCCGGTTGAAACCAAGGAAGAAATGGACAAAATATGGATTGATAAGGAACTAATTTTAATTGAGGATAGATCCGCACCAACATCTGATGCAGATACCCTCTTTGAAGAATGAGTTGTGGGTGCTGGCTCAGGGGGAGTAGTATTGGAAATCCAAACTCCCCAACCAGGTAGTTGGTGCTGGATTTCAGCATAGAGATTCTTGGTAGAATTCAACAAGACAAATCCTCTAAAAAAAATGGAAGGAAATAAGCTGATGCGGCATGTTGCGGAGCAATTCTAATTGACTGTTTCCATCAGAAATAAGTCAAGCAGCTTTTTAAAAATAGTATTTATGACAATCAGGTCAAGTGCAGAGAATAAAAGGCAAGTCTTTTGGTCTCAAATTCACCTTGCATTTGAAGTTTTTCAGATGCCAGAGAGAGATTGAAGCAAGAATTCAAGGCACAACAAAGATTCAAGCTTGGATCGATTTAAGTGAAAGAAAACCCAATCTCAGCATCTCAAGGTATTTACTGCAGAAACCCTCATTATAAATCTATTGAATCTTTGCTATGACAACTCCTCAAATCATAGACATTACCGAATGCCCTTGACCCAAATTCAAGAAACATCCTCATAAAGCAATCGAAGTCGATCAAATGGGTGCATTCTCAAGTATTCCACAGAGAGTTTTATATGTTGAAGACGTTAGGGCATACATTCACGTTGTCCTAGAGGAACTTGGAGGAACCTGTCTCATAGATCTATTTCAAAATCACCTAAGTAATGATCAGTTTAACCTGAAGGAAGAGCACATGATTCTGAAAGAAAATAAATTCATCCAATACATTGAGTACCCCACATTTGCTAAAGATGAATGGGTGTGTTACGTGCTAAGTAGAATTCATGATGAATTTATTGTTGCAAGGTGTGGCCCTTGGTCTCCTTGTTCAGCGTTGCGGTGTGGTGGTTTGCGACAAGGGCTTAACTATCTCCTATGCTTGTTAAGTCAAGTGGTTGTATTGTGCATTAATAGGTCAATCTTTGGTGCCACAAAAACTAACAATTGGTATCAGAGCCGAGGTCACAGGTTCAAACCCCATGCTTGCACTAGGGGGATTGTTGCAAGGTGTGGCCCTTGGTCTCCTTGTTCAACACTCACTGCGGTGGTTTGCGACAAGGGCTTAACCACCTCCCGTGCTTGTTAAGTCAAGTGGTTGTATCGGGCATTAATAGGTCGATCTTTTGGTGCAATGAAAACTAACATTTATGTGGTTGGGGAACAACCCTTCAAGATAACAAAAGATGCAATCCAAGTAGTTACCAAATCAAATTCTACTAGAGGTATGCCACTGCTAAAGGCAGTTCAAAATCAAACAGTCACAGAATCTACCAGAGCACAATTTGATAAAAGGGGAATGACAATAAAAGATATCATCGATCCCGTTGTGAAATTTGCTTCAATTGTCATAGGGTACAAGATCTATTTCTCCAGCAGAGAAAACTCTGTCTCAGGGACGACAATTTACACTACATATCAGATGATCAAAGAAAATGTTGAGGGTTTAGCTGATGGATAATCTGAAGAAAATCAAAGAAAGTAAGAGTTATCCCTTCAAATTCGGTACACTCATTATGTGCTTGTTCTTTTTCTTTCTAAATGAATTTCCTAATCACAAGGGTTTAATCTGGTTAAGAAATCAACTAGTAGCCACTCAAATAAGACAATGTCTTAGCAACATAGGTGGTCAAAATGAACAAAAGGTAGCCCTATGGGGATTCTTCAAAAACTTTCAAATCATGATGTAGTCTAGGGAAAGAATTCCAAATGGAATCGTTGAGAAATACAAAGACAATATCTGTTTTATGTTACCAAGGACCAATGTCTGATGGAGGCTGTTGAGCCCAGAACAGTCTAGATCATGCCCATGGCGTATGAAGTAAGTGGTAATATACTGGATAACTATGCCAAACATATGTTGAGTAAACCTAAGGATACAAAAGAAGAAAGATTCGATACATATAAAGAAATATCTGTAAAACTGTATGTTGAACATAAGAAACCTGAATCTTCGAGAAAAGTGAGGAAAGAAGTAGAAGAGATCGCTGCAAGATATGGCATTACCAAGGAACAACTAAAAGAGGCAAAGGAAAAGGGAGAGAAAGCAATAGAAGAGAAGAAAAAGGATGAGGTAGTACAGATTTTGGAAAAATCTCAATTAAAGTAGAACAAACCAGAAAGGACTTAGAGGACCACCAATAGCTCTACCACTCCATTTGGTGCTACATCATCATCAAACTTGGTGAAATCTTCAAAGCAGTCTGCTACCTAAGAAATGAAGAGGCAAAAAGTGAAAGGAAAAAGGTTATATGTTAGTGAAAAGAATGAAGAAGAGACTGAATCAGATGAAGAAGTCAAGAAGATGAAAGCTGAGGCTGTTAAAGCCTCTAGAAGCAGTAAAGAAAAATTCTTTGGAGAAAAGAAGTCTGACAAGAGATAGAAAATACTACCAACACTTGTAGATATAGTAAAGGCTATCACTGTAGTTGGGAATCTGAAACCCATGATTAAGCACCTTGATGAATATGGTAAAGAAGACAAAAGGAGTCTAGAGGAAGCCACTATAAAATATCTCAAAACTTTCAACAAGGCCCTTATTGAGATCATTTCTGATCTCCTAGAAAGTCTAGCAAATATTTTGAGCATTAGAAATGTGAATGCCAGGGCTAAAGATATTGAGCTAAGAAAACATGTGTTGACTAGACTATATCTGGAAATCACCACAGAGGAAGAAAATCTAATCTTCAAGGAGACCAAGGATTAGTTTAGAACTAAAACAAGGATGAATTTGTTAATGGTAGGTGAAACTAACAAAGTAGTGAAAGAAACAAAAGAGATCATCTTGAAAGCCTTGAAGAAACACAAACTTCCCACTACAAGTGTTGATGAACAAACTGATGTTCCTGTCAATTCACCTACTCCAGAAATAAAATTGGGTCAAGAAACTGATATAGATGGCAAAATGTCTGAGGAGGAAGAGGAGCCCGTAGATGACTCTCAAGTGAGAACTTCTCTGGCACAACAGACTAAGGATAATACTGACAAAGGAGAAACTGAGGAAGAACTGGTAAATCTTCCACTTGAACAAGTAGAGGAAACTAATAAGAATATGGAATTAGATGATCTAGAACAAAAGTAGAAAGAAGAGGTGCCTACTGTGTCAAGAGACACTGTTGCATCGGAGAAAGAAGTGCTAGAGAAAGAGAAACAAGATGTGGATGAACCGGATTTTTTGCATGGCCCAATAAATCTGGATATAATGTCTCAGGCACATAAGTTTAAGTGGATTTCAATTGTTCAGGTAAAGGATCAAGAAGAGATGCTAAAATCACACATTGAGGATAGTGAATTGATTGATGAAGCATCAAGAATCTTAGAAAAGCTGCTACCCACCTTCAAAAGGGACTTATCCATGCCCTCATCAAGTCATCTGAAGGGGCTGATAAATTCGGTAAGTAAACAATTTGAATCTTTTGAGAAATCTACAAAAACAAAGGTAAGGCAAGAATTTGATGAGAAAACATTAGAAGAATTGAAAATAATGATATCAAAGGACAAAATCACATTAAACAATACAATAGCTAGCATTCAAAAAGATGTGAAAGATGTTGGAGATATGTACAAGTTCTGTTTGTCCTGGCCTAAAACTTCTCAAAAGATTAAAGAAAAGATCAAAGATTTGGAACAAAAATTGGTGGATATCTCTACAAAATTTGATCCGAAAACAGAGTCAGTCATAAGGACATAAATAGAAGTCATTAATATTCACAATGAATTGATTGACTTAACAAATCAAAAGTACCAAATAAAAAGTAGGATGGGACAACTCAAAAGGTTAGTTTGTCCAAAGCTAGACCCAATGACAAATCTTATTATAGAGGCCAAGTTAGTTGTCCAAGCAGACACAACTTCTGATCTTAAAAAGGAAGAAGCCTTAGTTTTTCTTCTCAGCAGTCAAATTCAAATTCTAGAAAATGCAAACAAAAGCTAGGATGCTGAGTGGACACTGATCAAAAACATATTTAATGATGTTCTTAAACACATGTAATATTAAAATGAAGATTGCACTTGTAAATATGCGACAGAATATAGAAATTTTTAAAATTTTGACAAACTTTTGCCTTGGTGTCAAAGGGGGAGAAGTAGATCAATGAAAAATGGATAATCATCTCAGGGGCAGTAAGAAAATAAAGTGTGTACAGTAAGGGGGAGCAGTCAAGCATTTTTCACTAAGTGTTGCCATCAACGCCAAAGGGGGAGATTGCTGGCAAGAGACACTGCTCTAGTATTGAATTGTATGTTTTCATTGATGGAAACAAGGCTCAGAGAACCTATCTCCATGACAGGAAGAGATAGCTTCGGAAGAACATGTTGGATTCTAGGCCTGGGTGACAGAAAATGGCTAAGTATGGAAGGTATTCTGAGTGGAAGATAGAAAGTTAGCTAGTATGCCTCCTTAATTGAATACATGCAGATGCGGTTCAAGTATGATGTTAGTTGGTGTTTGATAGTGTTATGCCTTAGAGATTAAGTCCTGATCCTCTCTAGAAGTCATCTTGAAGAAATGTCTAAGTCCGGGCAAGCAAAGGTATAGCAAGAACAGTGAACAAGGTCTAGTGCAGTGGTCTGCATTCCTCCGCAGATAAGTATTTCATTATGCATTTTTGAGGTGTTGTAAACACTTATATGTAGTGTCTTATTCTAGAGTTAGGAGATCTGAAGTTCACCGAATGGATAGCTACAAGATGCTAAGTATCAGCATAGTGTTTGATAGAGACAGAGTCTGAATTCTGATGGTCCACATTTCTTCACAAGATGATATGATGCCTTGTAGTTCTAAGGGTAGGATTGGGAATGTATAAAGAGTCCTTGATAGGTTTTGGAAGGTGTTTTGAGATCCTTAGTAAAAGTTGTAAGTCAACAGATGAAGTTCTTAAGCATACTCTTAAGGAAGAGGCGGACAAGTATATAAATAATTATGCGGAGAAGACTTAATGTTTGGAGGATCTATGTAAGTAATTGAATGATTAGAGTCGACCTATATGAACACACTTGGGAGAAGATTTGGGTCTGTGCGACACATAGTGCATTGGATTGAGCAACAAGGTACATCTTTCTATGTACACGTTTCACTTCTTGGATGCTGACCTGATTATGGATTAAATCATGAAGTAGATATATAAGAGCGATGATCTTCGGTTGTGAGTGTGGTGTGAAATTATGTGTGTGTGATACAAGGATGCAAATAGTGGAGCAGAGTTAGAAGATCAGCAACGATGAAGACTTGGGATTCAAAATACAATTGTTAAATGACTACACCCTGGCATAGTCGTAGATGCTTAAGTAATACACAGTTCTCATGAGCAATCCAATTGGAAGAAAGTGTTCATCTTCAAGGTATTGAGCCTTCAACAGGGTTTAACAACCCTTATTGTAATCTTGCTAGGTTTAGGGTTGATGCAATGAGCCTGCTAAACTTAGTTGTACATCATGGTAGTGAGCCAGCATGTTCTAGGCCTGTGGAGTGACCAAGCCTGAACATCATTTTGTAAAGATTGCAATATATTTATGAGAGCTAATCCTCTCCATGGTTTTTTCTGTTTTGGGTTTTCCATGTAAAATATTGGTGTTATGTGTCATGTTTTTGTGGATGTTGTTTAGTTGTATATTTTGCTTCTATTTGATTATTCTTTTGAAATGGTTAAAAGTAAAAGTGCAAGAAAAGATTTATAGAACACTAATTCACCCCCCCTCTTAGTGTTCTTGACAATCAAAAGTAAGAGGAATATGCTATTTTTAGGCAGTTATGATAGATTCTCTTACAACTGTAAGAGTTGTCAGTTGTGACAGACTCTATGATAGTTGTAAGATGCATAAGAGCATCTATCATTGCCCAACTTGGGAATAGGCGACCATATTGGGGTGGGGTGATGTGACAAGTGTCATGACCATGCTGCAGTGTTGGACAAGTGTCCCTAGGCATGGGTTTTGGGTCATGAGGCCAAGTTGGATGCCCATTCCAAGAAAGGTTCATTTTTGCCTTGTAAATTTCTATTTAAGTATGTGCTTGGAGTGGAGATGTATTATATGATTGATAGCTAATTTTATGCTGCCGGATTGTCTCTAGATATGAGTGTCGAAGACTCTTGCAAGAGCATCAGCTCTGAAACTATATTGTAACCTTCATTGTTTCCTGGAATACATTTGAGTTGTGTTTTGGAGTGTGGGGTTTTTCACCCGTAAGGGTTTTCCCTGCGTATATCTTGTATCTCTCTCTCTCTTCTATCTACTTTCTTTGTGTATGTGTTTTGTAGCAATACCTCTGTTATTATGTTCATAACTCTGTAGTTGTAAAGATTAAAATGAATTTGCACTCACCTCTCCTCTTTAGATTAGTGTAGGAAGTGATTTCGGCACACCTAGCTTCCTTTCAATAGTATGCTAGCATTATAGTGAACTCATGTTATAATCCGAGTGTGTCATTCCCTGTTTTGGGAAATTCCAACCCTAAGGGTTGAATTTGCCTTGGGAATCCAATCCAAAGGGTTGGACATACCTTTTAGATGCCAAGGATGTGTTTTGAACAAAACTTAGAAAATTAACCAACTTTGGAGTGTGCTCTCCATCAGGTTTACATGTTTTTCAATGTCAGTATGAAAAAAAATGCCAAGATGACTTCAAGTTTTTATTATCTTTCTAACCATGTATTTTTTTAAAAATATGATAACATTAAGGTTTCCATCTTGAATTTTTTTTTCTAATGTGTTCTTTTTTTGTAGAAAACCCATGTCTAGTATTTCTGGTGTCATTTTTTAGGTGTTTATTGAAATTTGAAACAAATCAAATTTTTAAATTCTAGACTCAATTCTATACACATTGAAAAAAATGATTTTTGATTATTTTTCAAACAAATTAGGGGGGAACATGCTGAAATTTTCATTTTTCAAGATGTGTCTACTTTGAAAATTCATAAAAAATCATATATTCATTAAAATTTTAACAGAAAAATCAAGCATAAACTGCATGATGTTAGCTAATTTTCCACTGAAGCAATTTGTGAAATACTTAAAAAAATTCAACATTTTAGGGGGAGCATAGTAGGTTCTATTTTATTTTTTTCTAACAAAAATAGGAGCACTTTGTGTGCCCCCCTATTTGAACCTCTTAATCTCCACCATTTTGAGAAAAAATAGTAGTTTAGAAACTAGATTCTGAGCACTACAAATCATGTCCTTATCACATCTTCTAATTTTGAGCATGGCTATCTTCAATTTCTTAGCCAAGATTAGTTTTTACTGATTTATAAAAAAACATGGCCACTTATAACCCCTTTTTGGTCCCCCATTTCCATGCACATACCTAATAGTAGAATGTCTATCAACTTTATAATATTCTTCCTTACATGATGTCATGAAATCTAAGGATCTCTAATCATCCTTAAGATTAGCATGAGGTGTGAATGAGAGAAGAATAGTATCACTAGTCTTAACCATATCATGCGCAATAATGGTGGAAGCAATCTTGTGATGGGTAACTATGAATCTTGTTATAGATCTAGAACCTTTACCTTAGTTCAATAACCATAAGCAATTTTAATTTTTTGTACAAATATTTAATCCAAATTTGTTTTCAACTAGAGCTCTTTTAATTTGAATGTCACCATATTTGACTATGACATTTATAATGGTCCATTGTCTTGAATAAATTGGGGAGGAGGTAACTCATGAAATTTGTAAAAAAAAATTTAAATCTTTCTCAATGGTTAATTAGTTTAGATCTATAATGCTAACCTCATAAGGAATTACAACAAATGGTACTATTATCTTACATCAAATGGTACTATTATCTTAGTTTGAGAGCTTGTTTCTATACATCTCTATATATTTTAGATGAAAGCATTAGGTCCCAAATCTAGATCTTAGTAGGTATTTTTAAGTTGATCAATCACCTCATACCCCTTAGGTACATTTTGAATATGTGATCTCTATTAAATGCATGAAAAGTAGGTATGGGAGTAGATAAAGGTGGCCTACCATGAAAAGTGGGACATTGTGATGTATAGGCCATATGAACAAGAACATCATGACATATATAGAAGGAATAGTATCACTAGGCTTAACCATATGTATCATGTGCAATAATGGTAGAAGCAACCTCATGACAGGTAACCATGAATCTTGTTATAGATCTAACCTTTATAACAACAATAACCATGAGTACTATATCAATAATAGGAGATAGTAGTCAAGAGTAGCCCATCCTATTGTTGATATAGTACTCCTGGTTATAGGATTTAGTCTTGCAACATATTTATACTATATATTGTCAATAATTATTCCACATATAAATAAATAAAATGACCAAATGCTAATCAATATGGACCCTTAATAACACTCTTGTGTAGGAATGGAAAAAGTAGGATCAATATAGTTTATGTACACTCAAGTGAATTGCTTTATATTCCTTGAATTTTCATAAATTAGATATCTATTATGTTCACAAGTAGTTTTATTATTTATATTGATAATTTAAAGATTTTATTATTAATCTAACATAATAAACAACTATGAATGCAACCATATAGTGGTAGATATATTATCATCAACCAAGTTAATAGAGATTTTTTAATGAGAAGGGCATGTTGTAGTTGTAGAAGCTTCTAGCTACCATAAAACTACAATAAAACTACAAATTTTGTTTGAGTAATATATTGAAACAATAGGAGCTAGTAGTTGAGCGGCCCATCCTAATATTGTTGATATAGTACTCATGGTTATAGGATTCAGTCTTGCAACATATTTATACTATATATTGTCAATAATTATTCCACATGTATAAATCAAAAAACACAACTAAATGCTAATCGATATGGACCCTTAAATAACACTCTTGCATAAGAATGGAAAGAGTAGGAACAATATAATTCATGTGTACACTCAAGCCAAAGTGCTTTATATTCCTTGGATTTTCATAAATTAGATATTTATTATGTTCACAAGTAGTTTTATTATTTATGTTAATAATTTAAAGATTTTATTATTAATCTAGCTTAATAAACAACTACCATTGCAACCATATAGTGGTAGATGTTTTATCATCAACTAAGTTAATATATAATGTTTAATGAAAAGGTCATGTTGTAGCAAAGAGATGATGGTTCCAAGGTTATCTCTTTGGGTCTTCTCTTCTCTAGAATATTTATCTACTTTTGTGATCTTTCGTAGATTTTACTAAATATTGAACCAATGTAATACCGTATTCAAAATAATTTACTCCAACAATTCTTTAAATGTGGAAAAGTGTGTAGCATTATCGATGACAACATTTAATGGAAGTTTACAATTTAAAGTTAATTATGTTTTCAACATGTTTAAAAAGATTAAATTTATTCTAGTTGATCACACTTATAATTTGTAACTTCTCAAATTATGTCTAGTCACTATATGATATCATTGTCTAGTAAAATGATTTTCCTGCTGCCTTCATCACATCCTTGTCAACCTGTAGATAAAAAAAATTAATAGCCATTAGTATATAGAAGGACACTAAAATGGTTCAACCTAAAGAAACGTGAAGAGAAAGCACTAAAACATTAGACTTCATTTTCATTAAATGAAATGTAATTTGTAAGTTACAAGTACCTAATAATCAAATAGACTTCATTTTCATTAAATGATATTGCCTTGTACTTTAGAACTTGTAAGTTTAAATGCTTTTGTAGTAATCATTTAACCTGTTTATGTCTCTTGAGTATTCTATTTATATAAGTTAAAAATATGATAATCTAGGATGTATAGTGAACTACCTATCTATATGTTATTTTCCTACATTTATGTCTTTACTTTTAAAAGAGAAAATTAACCAACATAGGAACTATATCATGTTATGTTCCTTCTCTTAAGTGTATTTACATGTTTGTGATAGGGAAATATGGATTCAATTTTTGGGCATGTAGATAGGGAGATAGGTATATTGAAGTGAATTTTAGAGGACCCTCAAACCACAGGGGTTTACAGATCAAATTGTGAGAAGATATCAGATAGTTTAATTTGTATTAGACATTCATTAGGGGGTGTTAGTGCTTATTCCAGTGATACTTTAACCGCTATTCTTTCCCAAATGTAGGCAAAGGTTTTTGGTGATATTCCATTGAGCACAATCCAACTAAAAGTGCCAAATAAACTATTAAGTCCCAATGGTTTCCTTAGTATGCCCCCAAAACTAGTGTTAGGGCATATCAGGTGACTAGGTGTGTATGCCCTCAAATGGAACCATTGATTTATCCTATATTTCTTTCTGTCCATGGTCGTTATCCTAATAACAACCAAATTCTATTATATTTTGCACAACAGTTGTAGGCTGAGGTTAATTTAGGCCTCATTGTCAACTATTTGGATTTACCTTCACATTTGGGGTAGGGGCATGGTATTGTATGCAATAGGGATGCATATGTCATGCAAAATGAGTGCCTACTACTTATAGGAGCTTGGTTGGAGAGAGATGTCTGCAACCTCTCCATCCCTTAATGATATTGGTGATCATGTGGTCAAAAGAAATTGAGAGTATTGCTGAGACTGATGTGAAGACTTGGACAATATCTATAAATCATGTGGGATAGTACTTGATGAGGCATCTACACAGGTCACCTACTCATTTAAATCCCTATCATGTTGTAGGGATCCCATCTTTAGGGGATCTAGACCGCATTGTAGCTGATGGTCAAATGTAGAGGGTGGAATTTTTTTGTCTGAGAACCTAATGATAGAATATCAAGTGATATCATCACAACTAGGGATCCCTTTGGTAGGTGTTAGTTCATATGTGGGTCACATCCTTATAGATTCAAAGAGTCTAGTAGTTGACTCATAACATTCTAATGTAGATCCTACAGTTAGATCCTTTGGTTGGCTGCAATAGTCACATACTAGAGAAACACATGCATCTATTGATCATTCTACCTCTCCACAAGCTCAGCCTATGGCACATGATTCACTTGAGTAGGTTGTATGGGATATGATTTTGTAGAGATGTTTTCTTTAGGATCAATGCCATCTTGCCTTCACAGTCCATTGCACATGTCATTGCTACAACTACTATATGAGAGAACATGATATGAGTTAATGGATTCCATCATTGTAGCTGGAGATGGTGATATTTAGGCTCCTGGTATGACACAGGTATATAATTTTTTATTTTCAAGTTAAATTTATACTGTAATTTATTTAAAACATATGTAAAATGTAAAGTTAAATTAAATTTGAAAATAATTTTTATTTTTTACATGCATGTGTATCTCGAGGTAGTAGGTGTTACTCCTAGTTTGAGGGCAGAGCACACGTGCTTCACTTGATCACAGTGGACAGGTGAGTTAATTATAAAATTTAAGTTCATATATAAATATATCTCATGCTTGTGTATATGTATGTAGGAAACATGTGTACATATTTGTTCTAATTTAATTACACTTTTGTAGGGCTCTTTGCATCTATCGGAGCATGATTCTCACTCTGAAGGTCGCTCGACTAGGAGCTGACTTGATGATAAAACTAACTAGTTTACATGTTTGAGAGATAGACATTTATGTTTGAGATATGGACATTTATGTTTATGTTTATGTTTATATTTGGCATGTATGGATATTTATGCATCTATGTATGGACATGTTTGTAGTGCCCCTCCAGTTTCACCTTATATGTACAAGTGGTCAGACTAAGGAGCGTGAAGATGAATGTGGTGCAGGAGCACCTACCTGACAGCTGGTCTTGATAAGGCAGTTAGTAGTTTAGGTCATGTTTGTGTTTCCAAGAAGGTCTGTTAGACCAATTGCATGTAATAAGGTCATGCTGATCATGATAAGATCATGCTGACCAGGCTTTTGCTATTTTTAGCTAGTTAGTTATAACAGCTGTCATGATGTATGTTCGGTGGGATCTCCCAGCCGCTTGGAGAGTTCCCAGCCGCTTGGAGTCGGGTCAGTAGTACTCGTAGGGAAAGTCTTTATAAGCATGAGATCGGTTGATGTTGGAGAGACAGACAGATATCATCGATCGAGCTTGAGTGAGACTAAGAGAGAGATTGATCATATTGTATTGCATCTTTGAAATCGATAAAGTGATCTTGTTTGTGTTCTTGCTCTGGTTGCATTCCATTATTTGATTGATCTGCTGGTTTGGGAGGGTGTCATGGATTTCCTGATCCATTCCACCGGTTGACTCATCTGATCGGTGGAATGGTAATGTACAGTAGGTTAGATTGTAGTTTGTTTTCTGTTTACATGCAGGTGTGCAGGATCGCGGTCAAGAGATGTTGAAGACCCTAGCATCCTCATGTGCTAGGTCAAGTTGAGAAGTTCAAGTTGAGAGAGATCACCCTAAGACTGGATCAGGTCATCCCTGGAGGATCGGCGAAGTGAGATTTCGCTAAGTGAAGAAGTTCGTGAAGACGGCATCATCAGGATATCTGGGTGAATATCCGGCAGTCGGGTTAGGCATCATCATCCGGATAAGTGAAGATGAACATGATGCAGTTGAGCGCATGAAGTGCGGGTTCGTCGGGGTGATCATCATCTGGAGGAGCCGAGGTGGAGTGCATCGGCATCAGGATCATCATATCGGAAGTACCAAACATCCGCATATCGCGAGTAGATGCGGAAGAGAAAGTTCGTGTTTTTGGCTAAGTGTTGAAGAGGTCATCAGGATATTGGGTGACGTCATCGTCATCAGGATATGACGTCATCGTCATCAGGATATTGAGATATCCCCCCTATGCGAGTTCATCCTGCTGTCGTTAAGTATCGGCATCGGCAGAAAGTGTATTAGCGTCATCAGGAGGTTTTGAAGAGAACCGGATAAAGTAGATCATGATGCTGTTGCTTGTGTCGTCGGGTAGCGGAGCGTCGAAGGTAAGCTGCTGAAGGTGATCGTCATCAGGATATTTGGAGCAACCGGATGTTGAATATCCTGCTGACGAAGGTAGTGTCGAAGGTCATGATGATGACGATAGTGTCTCGAGCCCGATGAACAGTGGAACAGGAGGATGTGTGCGCCCGCTGAACATCATGATGATGATGTTAGAAGGAAAGCGGAGATGAACAGTAGTCGGCAGGCGGATGTTTGCGACCGTCCGAAATATGATGATGCTGACTGTGTAACGCAGAACATGATGATGCTGTTGGTAGTTTTAGGGAATATGATGATGATGGCGAAGATGATGATGATGAGGTTGGTCTGCAGACATTCATGCTATATGCGAAGGTTATAGTGTGGATGCCTCTGCATCATAGTGGTATCAGAGCTCAGCAAAAGGTCTGGGCTGTTGTGTGTTGATTCTGTCACCGAAAGGGCAGAGGTAGAGATAGAGTTGAGTTGTGTGTTGATTGTGAGGTTGACAAAATGCCTCCGAAAGGTAGTGGTACTGCAAGGGAATTGCAGGAGATGAAGGAGAAACATGCTAGAGAGATGAGGAAGATGAAGGAGCTTACTGAAGCACTTCAAGCCAGGCTGACAGCCCTGGAAAAGAACAAAAAGAGGGAAGTGGAAGACAGTGAGTCTGAAGAAGATGCAGATACTGTTGAAGAGTATGAAGAGGTAGCTGAAGATCTGGATGCTGAAGACCAGAGATTGGCAAAACTGTTAAAGGCAGTGCAGAGTGAAAAACCTAAGGTAAAGGTTGATGTTACCAAGTATACTGGAAGCTTGAATGAAGATGAGTTGTTGGACTGGATTGCTGCACTGGATAATCACTTTGAATGTGAAGATGTTGCTGAGGATCAGAAAGTCAAGATTGCAAAGACCAAGTTAGGAGGTCATGCTTTGGTATGGTGGGATTATGTACAATCTGAGAGAAGAAAACAAGGGAAGTCTAAGATCACTTCTTGGGATAAGATGGTAGCAAGGATCAAAGGGAAATTCTTGCCAAGGGATTATGAAATCCAGATGTTTAAGAAGCTGCAATTTTTAAAACAGAAAGACAGGGATGTGAAAGCATATACTGAGGAATTTTATCTGTTGAGTATGAGATCTGGTCATCATGAGAATGAGGTAGAAAAGGTGGCTAGGTACTTGGCTGGTTTGAGGTTTAACATACAGGATGAGTTAGTGTTAGCTAACCCTAAGAATGTGGAAGATTGTTACCAAATGGCAATCAGGATTGAAGAAAAGATGAATAGAGGACATGATAAGTCCATGGGAGGAAGAGGAAACAATAGGGGAAGAGGAGCAGCCCCTGCACAAAAGCAAACAAATGAGAGTCAAGAAGACACTGGTAAAGGACAAGGACAGTCTGATTTCAGAGGTGGATGGAAAGGCAATAGAGGAAGATTTGGAGGTGGTAGAGGTTCTACTACATTTTCAGGAAAGTGTTACACCTGTGGAGAGTTTGGTCATCCATCTTTCAAATGTCCAGAAAACAAAGGTTCATCATCCAAAAATGATAGAACAAGTGACAAGAGGGTACAACTGGTACAAGAAGAGAAAGAAGAAGAAAGTGCACAGAGTTCAAACAGAGGTCCTGAGAATTTTGGCTATCCAGAGAGTGGAGAATCATTGATGTTAAGGAGAATTAGTGGGCAGGCATCAAAGGATATGATGCAAAGAAGAGCTCTTTTCAAAACCACATGTAAGAGAAAAGGTAAGGTATGTAAGGTTGTCATTGATACTGGTTCAACAGACAACATGGTATCTCAGGAGATGGTTGATAAACTGAAGCTGGAAAGGATTCCACATCCACACCCTTACAAGGCATCTTGGGTGAGTGATAGGCAATCACTTTTTGTCTCTGAGCAGGCATATGTGGATTTCCAGATTGGACCATATCAGGATAGAATTTTGTGTGACATATTGCCTATGGAATGTTGTCACCTACTGCTGGGTAGACCATGGCAATTTGACAGAAGGGTACTGTATGATGGGTATGCTAATACCTACACCATCCAGAAAGATGGGAAGATCATTAAGTTGATGCCATTGCAGGCAAAAGCTGCAGTACAGAAGGCAGCTCAACTCATTTTAATGGGAAAGAAGGAGTTTGTGCAGATGCCTAGAGGAGCAGGCATGAAGGCAGTTCAGGACACTGCAGAGAAAGGAGCTGTTACAGACAACAAGCTGAAGAAAGTTTCAGTTGTGACTGACAGAGGTCAGCAGCAGGTTCAGAAACAGGGGTGCAACCAACCATCAGTTGAAAGGAATGACAAGGATGTTGTCATAGTTGGGACTATTGCTTGTCCTATGAAGATTGACAGGAAGATACAGTTGAACACCACAGAGGCAGTTCAGAAAGAGGTTCTGGTCAGGCAACCTGACAAACACAGGGTATGTGAGAGAAAAGCCTACATCAACAGGCATGAGGATTTACTTGCCAGCAAGCAAGTTACAGTGCAGAAGTCTTGGAGAAGCCAAGAGCCAGCAGAGGATAAAGCTGGAGCAGGTCAGACTATTGACAAGGCAAAGTGTAAAGGTGGAGGACTTCCACCTACTAAACTCATGGGACATGAGTTCTTTTCTTTTGGGGAGTGTGGTGCAGGAGCACCTACCTGACAGCTGGTCTTGATAAGGCAGTTAGTAGTTTAGGTCATGTTTGTGTTTCCAAGAAGGTCTGTTAGACCAATTGCATGTAATAAGGTCATGCTGATCATGATAAGATCATGCTGACCAGGCTTTTGCTATTTTTAGCTAGTTAGTTATAACAGCTGTCATGATGTATGTTCGGTGGGATCTCCCAGCCGCTTGGAGAGTTCCCAGCCGCTTGGAGTCGGGTCAGTAGTACTCGTAGGGAAAGTCTTTATAAGCATGAGATCAGTTGATGTTGGAGAGATAGACAGATATCATCGATCGAGCTTGAGTGAGACTAAGAGAGAGATTGATCATATTGTATTGCATCTTTGAAATCGATAAAGTGATCCTGTTTGTGTTCTTGCTCTGGTTGCATTCCATTATTTGATTGATCTGCTGGTTTGGGAGGGTGTCATGGATTTCCTGATCCATTCCACCGGTTGACTCATCTGATCGGTGGAATGGTAATGTACAGTAGGTTAGATTGTAGTTTGTTTTCTGTTTACATGCAGGTGTGCAGGATCGCGGTCAAGAGATGTTGAAGACCCTAGCATCCTCATGTGCTAGGTCAAGTTGAGAAGTTCAAGTTGAGAGAGATCACCCTAAGACTGGATCGGGTCGTCCCTGGAGGATCGGCGAAGTGAGATTTCGCTAAGTGAAGAAGTTCGTGAAGACGGCATCATCAGGATATCTGGGTGAATATCCGGCAGTCGGGTTAGGCATCATCATCCGGATAAGTGAAGATGAACATGATGCAGTTGAGCGCATGAAGTGCGGGTTCGTCGGGGTGATCATCATCTGGAGGAGCCGAGGTGGAGTGCATCGGCATCAGGATCATCATATCGGAAGTACCAAACATCCGCATATCGCGAGTAGATGCGGAAGAGAAAGTTCGTGTTTTTGGCTAAGTGTTGAAGAGGTCATCAGGATATTGGGTGACGTCATCGTCATCAGGATATGACGTCATCATCATCAGGATATTGAGATATCCCCCCTATGCGAGTTCATCCTGCTGTCGTTAAGTATCGGCATCGGCAGAAAGTGTATTAGCGTCATCAGGAGGTTTCGAAGAGAACCGGATAAAGTAGATCATGATGCTGTTGCTTGTGTCGTCGGGTAGCGGAGCGTCGAAGGTAAGCTGCTAAAGGTGATCGTCATCAGGATATTTGGAGCAACCGGATGTTGAATATCCTGCTGACGAAGGTAGTGTCGAAGGTCATGATGATGACGATAGTGTCTCGAGCCTGATGAACAGTGGAACAGGAGGATGTGTGCGCCCGCTGAACATCATGATGATGATGTTAGAAGGAAAGCGGAGATGAACAGTAGTCGGCAGGCGGATGTTTGCGACTGTCCGAAATATGATGATGCTGACTGTGTAACGTAGAACATGATGATGCTGTTGGTAGTTTTAGGGAATATGATGATGATGGCGAAGATGATGATGATGAGGTTGGTCTGCAGACATTCATGCTATATGCGAAGGTTATAGTGTGGATGCCTCTGCATCAGAATGTAAATAATCGGAATACTTAGGTTAGTATATTTTATCAATGAACCTTGTTGCAATACTAATAATTCACATGTTCTGACATTGCCTTGCATTCAGGTGATTATGATGTTGATTTTACTATGATTGTCATATGTTAGAATTGAGTTTTATGCGACTAATTTTGTATCATAGGAGGTTATGATGTTTTGTGTGTATCAATCGTATTATGAGTATCATGAGACTATCTGATGATGGTGCTTACTTAGTCGTTCAATAACTAATTGATATGTGTGTTGTGATTACATGTTTGATGTGTGGGTGAAAGGAATAGTGTCGCATTACTCATGCATGAGTACCCTGCTACACTGTGACTTCCTTTCACTATGTATGACTATGTATGATTACATATATATACATGTTCAACCGTGTTGTTTGATGTAGGCTGTAGGTACTAGGCATCGACTCCACTTGAATTAATAGGTCTGATCTTGCCTTAACCAATGGAACTATTGAATGGAGATAACATATGGTCCCCTAGCCTAGCCATCATCCTTGAAGAGGATGAGTATCTAGTTGTGTACCCTGTTAGTGTTGTCGGTTTGGTCATGATAGTCCTGGTCATTGTTGCAGTGGTCTTGTTTTCCAATCTTGCATAGTAGTTAGGTATGGTTTGACAATTGGGTTATTTTGTTGGTATTGTTTTGGTTATTGTTGCCTTAAAATAAAATAATTAGTTATGATTTTTTTTGTTCAATAAATAAATATATAAATGTCCTTATGTAAATATAGTTTATGAAAAATATATTATTCTAGAAGTTAATAAATAATAATAATGATAGTCATAAATGTAATTACAACTAGAGATAAATAAATAAATAATATTAATGTGTTACCATAAAATATATTTATCTTGGTCTGGTTGTAAAATGTTTAAAATAGCAAACTGTAAGATATTGTTCATGCAAGAGTTATTGCCTCTTGTGGGGGGAAATCTTCTCAAAAATTTTAGGGGATTTCTTTCGCTAAAAATAGGGAGTTTTCAAGCTATATTTAGGAGGATATTTCTCTCTCATAAGGATCTTTAGCAGATGGAACTTTCAAAGGGAGACTGGTTTGTGGCTGCAGCAGTTGAACCCAACATCGAATCTTCAGCCCAGTCAAGCAAGCAAAATCAGGTTCCTTTGGTTCTAATTTCTGTCTCATTTTTCTGTTGAAGCAAATGTTTGATTTATAATTTTTTTTGTTGATGGTAATTTTCTTGAGAGGTTAGAAGCCTTGTTATCAGATCCAATTGTGCATGTTTGTATCATTGCATTTCTGGGAATCACCGATTGATGTGACTATCTATCTCTCACCCATTTCATCTCTATTTTTATAGTCTATTGCGTTAGCCATAACTTTTGTTTTACGAACTGGGTTCCTCTAAGTTTTTGATATATGGTGCATAACCTAGTTTCCTAAAACATAACTTCAAATAGTCCATACCCAATTTATCATTTTAGAGATATGAATGTTTTGTGATTGTCTACCTCTCCATCATTTCATCTCTATTTTTAAAGTCTATTGTGTTAGCCATAACTTCGTTTTACGAACTGGGTTCCTCTACATTTTTTATATATGGTGAATGAGCTAGTCACCTAAATCATATCCAAAAATGATCCATACCCAGTTTATCTTTTTGGAGATATGAATGTTTTTTGACTGTCTACCTCTTAGCCATTTCATCACTATTTTTATGGTCTATTGTGTTAGCCATAACTTTCGTTTTATGCACTGGGTTCCTTTAAGTTTTTTTTATATGGTGCACGACCTAGTTTCTAAATCATATCCAAAAATTGTCCATACCCAGTTTTGTCATTTTGGAGATATGAATATTTTTTTACTGTCACCCTTTCACCCATTTCATCTCTATTAAAATAGTTAGTTGCATCACTAATAACTCTATATTTTCAAATTGGGTTTCTCTGAAATTGTTTATATAAGATTCATCTCTTACCTATGAAAACTATATCCAAAAGAGTTAGCATTACCCAATTTGTCAATTTAGAGATATGTATCAATTAGTGATAGGCATTCCTATGCCATCTTGATTATTGGTTTTAAATCTACAAATTCATTCTATGCATATCATTTAATCATTGCATTCCATAATTTGACATCTCTTTGAGGCAATTTGCTAAACAGTTAATGCACTTTGTCTGTGCTCTCACTTTTGCATACATGTCTACTAGAGCATTTCCTTTTCGAAGTCTCTTATCATTATCAAAATATTCTATATCTATATTTTGTCTGATATAGTATCTGTTCTTGCATATCTTAATTGATCATATTAGTATGTTTCTTTCTTAGTGGTTTATTTTAGTGCTTTCTAGTTTAAAATTGTTCAATGGCGATATGTTGAGTTAATTTTTAAATATGATCTTTCTTGAAATTCCATTATTAGTTATTAGTGTCAAGTAGTAATGATGTAATTGGTTTATTGTATTTTCCTTTGATTTTGAGTCTTATTATTCTAATAGACTGTCATAATTAATAAATGTCAAGTCATTTAATTCTTTATTTCCATAGCAGGAAATGGATGTTCTTATGTATAGTGGTATTGTGTCCAATTTACCGACTCCAGAGGTTAGGTTACTTGGGTTCTAGTTAAACATTGTGTCATGTTGTTTAAATGTGTTTTTGATTTGAGATTATGTAGTGGAAAGGGGAAAGTTTTGTGGTTGAGAGGTTGGAATTAAATTTGCCTATGTATTTGTTTGCAAAAGATTGGTGCCTGATAGTCCCTTGTCCATGCATGATATTAATTTTGTTTCTAGATGTTGGTCAGGGGTTGCTAGTTGCATGTAGGAGAGTGGCTTCTATGGTGGGCCGGTGCCCAAAGTGGCTACCTGGGTAACCCCATGGAAGTTGTAATCAAGTGATAACTTAATAATTTATTTAGGTGGGTTGGGTAGTAATTCCCATAACAAGATAAGTATGATGCCTCACCCATGCCTTGAGTGCTCTCATAGGCTAAGGATGGGATGAGAAGGCCTAGTTGGCAAGGTCAACCTCCTTGTCTCCATGAGAGGATGTGTCAGCTCTGCATGTCTCACCCTATGGGGTCGGCGCCTAGAGAGAGGCTGCCAAGGTAACCATAGATGGGGGCCAGTTTCTAGTGAGAGATAGCCTGGGTAACCCATGCTAGGACCATGCGATGACACTCTCCCTATTGCATTCTGGTTACTTCCTCTTTATTTTGTGTTGTTGCATCTGGAGTACTACCTTGTCTTGATGATTTGTGTAGTCTTGATGATCTGAGTTGTCTTGTCTTGATGAGTATTCCCTTGTCTTAATGATTGACTTGTCTTGATGATTTGTGTAGTCTTGATGATCTGAGTTGTCTTGTCTTGATGAGTATTCCCTTGTCTTGATGATTGACTTGTCTTGATGATTTGTGTAGTTTTGATTATCTGAGTGGTATATGTCAATTTTGTATCCTATTGCTTGTATCCTTTGACTTAGTGGAACCTCATTGTTATCTCCTAGCTCGGGGGGTGGACCTCAGGGTTCCACATGGTTGGGTGGAAGAGCTTAATCCATTGGATTTCTTGGTCAACTTGGTTCATGATCATTGCAGAAGTGTTACCAGTTCTAGACTTGTACTTGCATCCTCAGAGCTGTATTATAATTTTAGAATTGTATAATCTTGTTGTATATTGTAAATTGATATAATCGGTCATGAATCTTGTAATCTTGTAATCATATATTTGATCTTGTAACTGTTCATATCTATAAATGAATAATCTAAATTAGTTGTATCAAAATATATTACTTGAGTTGTTGTGAATTTAAGATTATCTAATGTAGTTATGTTCCCTAGAGGTGTTAGTAGTACAATTGTTTAAATGATGTAATAGTGTAATTTCATTTAATGACTAATGCATTTACTTGCCTTAAAAAAAAAATCTGTAAACTTTACACTTGTTAGTCTAGCACTCTAGGGTTGTATGACGGGGCATCACACTTGGTATCAGAGCATATGTTGCAACACTAGGATCTCTGGATTGTTGTTGTTGCTCTAGGTTAAGCATTTTTCTTCTTGTGGCGAGTTGGTAATAGTACCTCTCACCTATGTGCGTTAGTATGATGTTAGAAGGTTGATAAATTTACAGACTTGTTCTTTGATTTAGGAAGAAATAAATTCTTTATGCCTTGTTTTATTTTATGCTATATGTTCTCTCTCCTTTTCTAAAAATGTGATATTATATCTGACAATATATGTTTCTTGAATGTTAGTGATTGTTGATTTGTTGAGGCCTTGAGTCCCTCTTTTGGTCTCTAGTGCTTTAGAAGAGAGAAGCATGATTACTGTTAGTGCATGTGATTAGGAGTGTGGTATATGCCCCCTCTAGTGATGTGAATATCTTGTACCCATTCTGTGTGGGGTGTTGTGAAAGGCCAGTGGTGTTTTGTGTTCCCTTGTTTGGTGAAGTAATCATACTTGGGAGTTATGTTTAGCTATGGGTGTAGAAGCACCATATCATCTTTATGTTAACTACATTATATGTTTAAGTATTGGAATGATTTAATCACTCAGTGGCATCATGTGGATTATGTGGTGTTGTCGTATGTGGGGTATCTTTGCATGGTTACTTGATAACCTGACATGTATTTCCTAGTTGGTCATGACCTCTTGTGGAAGATCTATTGTAGTTTATGAAAGTTATCATTGTATATGCATGTGTAAGAACTATGTGCAGGAGATCAAACAGGAGCTTGTGTTGGGCCTATGAGATCATGAATGTGATAATGTAAGTCAATTATAGTTTTTAATTATTCTTGTGTTTGACATCATACATTTCCTTTGTAAGTATTTTCTCGCATAAGTAATTGGATATGTTCATAGCTTAGTAAAAAGAAATTGTACTGTATTAAAAATAGAAGTTGTTTGTATATAAGTAGCGACTGTGTTGCCTTAAATCTTTGTATAAAAGTTTCTTAAATAAGAGTATGTAGTTAACTAAATCATTGAGTGTTGGTGTACATTCTCTAACACATTCTAGACATTGTGTCCTTGAGTGTTGTGTAGCGGATACTCCCTTTTTGTGGCTAAAATTAGTCACACTGTGATGTGGATTTGTTTTGTAATTTGGTTGTTTTAGAATTTTTGACAGTTGTTTCATGTGTTGTTGGGGGTTAACAATGAATTCTCTTTCTTTGAAATCTCTTCTGATAGGAGTGGTCACCAAAACTCTTTTCTTTATACTTGATTTATTGTTGAAAATTGCCAGCATTTTGTGACTTAAGATTGAATTTGATTATTTCCCCACTTGGGTTTGCATTTTCAAAATTTTTATGGTGGCTATTTCGAATGTTTGTTTATGTTGGTTCCATTTCGTGCTAAGTGTTTTTTCTATCATGTTCATTTCGAACCTCTGATAGTATGTTCAAGGGAGGACTCCGCAGAGAATTGTACTTGCATGGTTGATAATTAGTGGAAATAAGAGATGAGATGTATTTTTCCTTGTTAATATGTGAATGCAATTCTCTAAATCGTATGAGATTCTCAAAATATGTGTGATTGGTTATAAGAAGATCACATGATACATCTTAAAGGTAAGGAATTTATGGTCTTCTTATCTTTATTGAACGATTGTACTTGTCTTATGAACAACTGCTTAATATGGAGGCGTATATTGATAATAGAAAATTGCAATACTAATATGTTATGTTTTCACTCTAGTTTGTGACTTCCAGGAGTAAGTCAAGTTTTAGGGGGGAGGATGTAGTGCCCCTCAAGTTTCACCTTGGATGTACAGGTGGTCAGACTAAGGAGTGTTCATCTAAGATGAATGTAAATAATCAGAATACTTAGGTTAGTATATTTTATCAATGAACCTTGTTGCAATACTGATAATTCACATGCTCTGACATTGCCTTGCATTCAGGTGATTATGATGTTGTTTTTACTATGATTGTCATATGTTAGAATTGAGTTTTATGCAACTGATTTTGTATCATAGGAGGTTATGATGTTTTGTGTGGATCAATCGTATTATGAGTATCATGCGACTATCTGATGATGGTTCTTACTTAGTCATTTAGTAACTGATTGATATGTGTGTTGTGATTACATGTTTGATGTGTGGGTGAAAGGAATAGTGTCGCATTACTCATGCATGAGTACCCTACTACATTGTTATTTCCTTTCACTGTGTATGACTACATGATTGCATATATATACATGTTCGATCGTGTTGTTTGCTGTAGGCTGTAGGTACCAGACATCAACTCCACTTGAATTAACAGGTTTGAGTGTACCTTAACCAATGGAACTATTGAATGGAGATAACATATGGTCCCTTAGCCTAGCCATCATCCTTGAAGAGGATGAGTATCCAGTTATGTACCCTGTCAGTGTTGTTGGTTTGGTCATGATAGTCAGTCATTGTTGTGGTGGTCTTGTTTTCCAATCTTGCATAGTAGTCAGGTATGGTTTGACAGTTGGGTTATTTTGTTGGTATTGTTTTGGTTATTGTTGCCTTAAAATAAAATAATTAGTTATGAAGTTTTTTTGTTAAATAAATAAATATATAAATGTCCTTATGTAAATTTAGTTTTTGAAAAATATATTATTCTAAAAGTTAAGTTAATAAATAATAATAATAGTAATAAATGTAATTGCAACTAGAGATAAATAAATAAAAAATATTTATGTGTTACCATAAAATATATTTATCTTGGTCTGGTTGTAAAATGTTTAAAATAGCAAACTGTAAGATATTGTTCATGCAAGAGTTATTGCCTCTTGTGGGGGGGAATCTTCTATAAGATTTTAGGGGATTTCTTTCGATAAAAATAGGGAGTTTTTGGGCTGTATTTAGGAGGGATATTTCTCTCTCATAAGGATCTTCAGCAAATGGAACTTTTGGAGGGAGACTAGTTTGTGGCTACAGCAGTTGAACTCGACATCAAATCTTCAGCCCAGTCAAGCAAGTGAAATCAGGTTCCTTTGGTTCTAATTTTTGTCTCATTTTTCTATTGAAGCAAATGTTTGATTTATAATTTTTCTTGTTGATGGTAATTTACTTGAGAGGTTAGAAGCCTTGTTATCAGATCCAATTGTGCATTTCTGTATCATTGCATTTTTGGGAATCACCAATTGATGTGACTATTTATCTCTCACCCATTTCATCTCTATTTTTACAGTCTATTGTGTTAGCCATAACTTTCATTTTACGAACTGGGTTCCTCTAAGTTTTTTATATATGGTGCACGACCTAGCTACCTAAAACATATCTAAAAATTGTCCATATCTAGTTTATTATTTTAGAGATATGAATGTTTTTTGACTATCTACCTCTCAGTCATTTCATCTTTGTTTTTATAGTTTATTGTATTAGCCATAAAATTCATTTTACGAATTGGGTTCCTCTAAAATGTTGATATATGGTGCACGGCCTAGTTACCTAAATCATATCCAAAAATCGTCCATCCCTAGTTTATCATTTTGGAGATATGAATATTTTGTGACTGTCTACCTCTCAGCCATTTCATCTCTATTTTTATAGTCAATTGAATTAGCCATAACGTTCATTTTATGAACTGGGTTCCTTTAAGTTTTTGATATATGGTGCACAACCTAGTTTCCTAAATCATATTTGAAATTTGTCCATTGCTAGTTTGTTGTTTTAGAGATATGAATATTTTGTGACTGTCTACCTTTCACCCATTTCATCTCTGTTAAAACAGTTAGTTGTGTCACCAATAACTCTATATTTTCAAATTGGGTTTCTCTAAAAAAAATTATATAAGATTCAACTCTTACCTATGAAAACTATATCTAAAAGAGTTAGCATTACCTAGTTTGTCAATTCAAAGATATGTATCAATTAGTGACAGACATTCCTATTCCATCTTGATTGTTGTTATTAAATCTACAAATTCATTCTATGCATATCCTTTAATCATTGCATTCTATAATTTGACATCTCTTTGAGACAATTTGCTAAACAATTAATGCACTTTGTCTATGCTCTCACTTTTGCATACATGTCTTTAGAGCATTTCCTTTTCAAAGTCTCTTATCATTATCAAAACATTCTATATCTATATTCTTTCTGATATAGTATATGTTCTTGCATATCTTAATTGATCATATTAATATGTTTCTTTCATAGTGGTTTATTTTAGTGCTTTCCAGTTTAAAATTTTTCAATGGCGATATGTTGAGTTAATTTTTAAATATGGTCTTGCTTGAAATTCCATTGTTAGTTATTAGCATCAAGTAGTAATGATGTAATTGGTTTATTGTATTTTCCATTGATTTTGAGTCTTATTGTTCTAATAGATTGTCGTAATTAATAAATGTCAATTCATTTAATTCTTCATTTCCATAGCAGGAAATGGATGTTCTTATGTATAGCGGTATTGTGTTCAATTTACCGACTCCAGAAGTTAGGCTACTTGGGTCCCAGTTAAACATTGTGTCATGTTGTTTAAATGTGTTTATCATTTGAGATTATGCAGTGGAAAGGAGAAAGTTTTGTGGTTGAGAGGTTGGAATTAAATTTGTATATCTATTGGTTTGCAAAAGATGGGTGCCTGACAGTCCCTTGTCCATGCATGATATAAATTTTGTTTCTAGATGTTGGTCAGGGGTTTCTAGTTGCATGTAGGAGAGTGGCTTCTATGGTGGGGCCAGTACCCAAAGTGGCTGCCTCGGTAACCCCATGGAAGTTGTAATCAAGTGATAACTTAATAATTTATTTAGGTGGGTTGGGTAGTAATTCCCATAATAAGATAAGTATGATGCCTCGCCCATGCCTTGAGTGCTCTCATAGGCTAAGGATGGGATGAGAAGGCCTGGTTGCCAAGGTCGACCTCCTTGTCTCCATGAGAGGATGTGTCAGCTTCGTATGTGTCACCCTATGGGGCCGGCGCCTAAAGAGAGGCTGCCAGGGTAACCATATATGGGGGCCGGTTTCTAGTGAGAGATATCCTGGGTAACCCATGCTAGGACCATGCGATGACACTCTCCCTACTGCATTCTGGTTACTTCCTCTTTATCTTGTGTTGTTGCCTCTAGAGTACTGCCTTGTCTTGATGATTGAGTTGTCTTGATGATTTGTGTAGTCTTGATGATCTGAGTTGTCTTGTCTTGATGAGTACTGCCTTGTCTTGATGATTGACTTGTC
This sequence comes from Cunninghamia lanceolata, assembly GCA_027924645.1. Lineage (NCBI taxonomy): Eukaryota > Viridiplantae > Streptophyta > Pinopsida > Cupressales > Cupressaceae > Cunninghamia > Cunninghamia lanceolata. The sequence goes on along the minus strand of BSBN01001020.1, from coordinate 3,333,984 downwards.
TTGATGATTGAGTTGTCTTGATGATTTGTGTAGTCTTAATTATCTAAGTGGTATATGTCAAGTTTGTATCCTATTTCTTGAATCCTTTGACTTAGTGGAACCTCATTGTTATCTCCTAGCTTGGGGGTGGACCTCATGGTTCCACATGGTTGGGTGGAAGAGCTTAATCCATTGGATTTCTTGGTCCACCTGGTTCGTGATCACTGTAGAAGTGTTACCAGTTCCAGACTTGTACTTGCATCCTCAGAGCTTTATTATAATTTTAGAATTGTATAATCTTGTTGCATATTGTAAACCAATGTAATCGGTCATGAAGCTTGTAATATTGTAATCATATATTTGTTCTTGTAACTGTTCATATCTGTAAATGAATAATGTAATTCTGTTGTATCAAAATATATATTACTTGAGTTGTGAATTTATGATTATCTGATGCAGTTATGTTCCCTAGAGGTGTTAGTAGTACAATTGTTTAAATGATGTAATAATGTAGTTTCATTTAATGACTAATGCATTTACTTGCTTCAAAAAAAAAAAATTTGTAAACTTTGCACATGTTAGTCTAGCACTCTAGGGTTGCATGACGGGGCATTACAATGTTTCTATTTTAGACAGACATTTATGTTTATATTTGACATGGACATTTATGTTTGAGATATATATTAAAGTTTTGATATAAATTATTCTTGATATTTATAATGGATATTTGATATTTACACATGTGTGTATTAAGACATGTAATAAAAGTTTTAATAATAAAATATTAACTAAAAAATATTATGCTTATCTCTATCATGTCATTTACTTATTAATAAGTATAAATATTATCCTCAAGTTGATGTTTATGACACATGGATAGAAATCAATCAACCATGAAAAGATGCACTAAAACTTGAATAACAAGAAAATTGATTTCATATTAAACCAAAGATATAAAGTTTTGATATAAATGATTCTTGATATGAAGAAAATCATAGGTTGAAATACACAGTGTGTATTTCAACCTACACATGCTAGATGTAATTTGCTATAGATTCTATTAAGTTGTTGCATATCTCATTTAAATTTTAAACTAGACTTAATTTATAACTTTGTAATGATACCCCATTCAAATAGAGATAAAACACACGAGTGGTAGCTATACGATGAAATAACATAGCTCATGTCCACATAAGTAGCATGCAAACACAATATAATAAATATAAATAAAACATGGAAGATTTTTTATTCAAAAATAAAATTAAACCTCTAGACAATTTGACTTCTACCACTACTAACAAATACTATTACACTTAAATCATGAATTAAATATGTGGAGATTGAAATACACGTGTTTTCAACCTATATTTTGCTTAAGGAATCATTACAATGGAAAGACCAAAAAATAATGAATGAATTAAACAAGGTAAATAAATAATGAATTTTGTATTTTGTACTTGTTCATATAAATGTTGATTTCATAATATATACCAAAGATTCAAGATACAAGTTCATCCTATTTGAATATAAATGAACTAGATAGAAGAGGCTTGTTAAGTTTGAGACTTGAATGATAATTAAACTCACATACACCTTTCTAAATATAGTTCTACAAATTTACCTAGATAAATTTCTAATGATACCAAACTCACATGAGCACAAAGAAACTTTACTAGGATTTGATAACTTCTCTACAAAAAAAGAGCTTCCTTTAGCTTTAGAGTGTTGCCACAATAATGGGTTACACTTTCTAGGACATCCTAATTTTTGCTGAAATCACATATTTTTAGAAAATATAATGATTTAAGCCTTGAAAGGTTCCATTTAAAGGATTTTAATTGAAGAGGGTTTGATCAAACCCCCTTATATAGAACCCTACTAGTTTTAAACCATACCTATAATGGAGTCTCCTCTACACCTATCAAAATGTTGATAAAAAACCACTTTTGATTTGTACCTTTTTGGAGATTAAATAAATTTATTTAAAATTTATGTTTTGTAAGTATGTAGTCCTTATTATAAGCTCCCAAAAAGTATAATTTTAAATATATTTAATTTGATTATTATATTTATTCTTTATTTCTTGTGAATGTAGGTTTTTCACCAAACATCAAGTTCTCTATTCTACACACATGGAAAATTAGTAAATTAGTAGATTTTTTTTTTGAAAAATATCTATATCCTAGGTATTGATTTCCTTGTTTTAACAAAAAAAATTGAATTTCGATACATACAAAAAAGTTATCTTTTACAGAATATGCCTGTCTAAATTATAATTAGTTTGACTTCAAAACTTAATTTTAAAAAAATATTCAACAAAACATTATGAAACCAAATACATGCCCTATATATCAATGTTACCAATCTAAATTCAAAAGAATCAGAATTTAATCCTTTGTAGAAAAAAAGTTATGTGCTACAGAATGCACATCACTTTAAAAAAATGTTGTTTACTATTAAAAACTAGTTATCAAAGGAGATGCAAAAAATTTTACAATTTAACTCCAAATTTGTTTACAAAAATATATTTAGAATCTACAAACAAAATCTCACAAATCACTAGTTCGCATAATCTTCCAATTCCTAACGATTTAGTGGCTATAGGTGTCAGAAAGTGAAGATTTAGTTCAAAATGTTGATTTCAATGTCAAGTTTGGCCAAAAAGTGTAACCCATTATTGTGGGATGACCCTTCAAGAAATATTTATCCTGTATTGACAAGGCCAACCATGTGAAGGTGGAAGCTCATGTGGCCTCACCTACGACCTAAGAACACTATTCTAGTAGACATAAGATGCCTAAGACACATATTCTAGATACCTAGATTTTATATACATAGGCCTAAGACACAGATTTTATACCTTATTCTAGTCTAGACCTAGTACACATGGTAGAGCTAAGACACCTAAGACACTTAGATTTTATATGTTATTCTAGTCTAGACCTAATACATATCTAGATTTTCTAGTAGATGTAGAAAACCTAAGATATGGGTAAGTGCAAAAAGTTGGGGGGCCAAAAAGTGGCCAAATTTTTTTCAAAAAAAATTAAGACATAACTCGAGCGCGTTATAATGCGCTCGCATTATAATGCGCTCGCATTATAATGCGCTCACATTATGGTTTGGTAATGATGAGCCTAAGTCTTGGCAAAACCAAACCATAACGCAAGCGCATTATGTTTAATTATATATATATATAAAAGAGCATTTCTGCTCATTTGATTTCCTTTTTTTCTCTACACCCGTAGCCTACAAACCCTAAGGAGCGCGCTCGCATTTTTGAAGACCCAATTTGACAACAAAATCTCACCGATTCATCACCAAAATGCCACCACAACGTCAAGCAGGCCAAAAGAGTGAGTTTTATTTTTTTTTTGTTTGAATTTATTTCTAAATAGGTAGGTTTGAGTTGATTTTTGATGTAAATTTCCTTAATTGTCAGGAAATGTTAATGCACCTCCTCCTCCTCAAAATCCACAAAATCCTAAAGAGGAAATACCTGCTGAAGAATAACCCAAAAAACAAATTCCTCCATCCATTCCTCGACATGCCCCTGGAACATAAGAAAATCTAATGGGGCAAATTGAAAACAATAAAAAAGAAATTGAAGACATAATTACAAGGTTGAAAGATCTTTCAACTTCAACCTTGCATAGGTCCACGCTTGCTCAATCTCTTGAATCTATGTTATCAAATGTAGATTCAATTAGCAAGGAAATATCTAGTTGGTCAGATAAGAGGAGAGAGTTTAGAGAGTATTATGTAGACAAGCTATCATATGAAGATGTGAAAAAGTTACAAATTACAAAATTGGACTTATGTTCCATTTTCACAAACCCACAAACAAATCAACCTCCACCCATTACATGTAAGAGGTTCTCTATCCATTGGTGCAACAACCAAGCGATAAGGGATAATTTTAGACAGAGGTGGTGGATGGTTTGTGGCCATCCTCCATGCAATAATAATGAGGTCCCGCAATACTTTTTGAGGAAACTCTACTACGAGTTTGTCTTCAATAAAGTGCCAAACTATTTTGATATGTGGGACTTCCAGGGTAGAGGTGGGGGGTTAGCACAAGATAGACCAAGGGCATGTGTTGACCCATAGCGGCCAATGAGAGGAGTAATCAGTAGACCAACCCATGAGCGTGTGTCTATCCCTTCCATTATGAAGGAGAGCATTGAGTTCGATACACTTTAGTCCATTAGTGCCTTGACCCAGAGCATAATAGAGCATGCCAATCCTACAACACAGCGTGGCTTGGGAGATAGTGCGAGGAGTAGGGTCCCACCCCATACTTGTCAGACTTGTGGGTCAGCCTGTGGTTATGACCCCATGGATAGTCAGAACGCATGTGCACAAGCTACATCTGCAGCTGAGCAGATGGTGATGACAGATACCCTCCTGATTGAGACTTTTGGCCTTGATACTTAGGTAAATATTAGCAAGTTCATTGAATTTAATTTATTAAATTTCATTTTTGAAATGCAAGATTAACTAATTTAGTTTCATAATTTTGATGAAATTTTAGGATCATAGCATTGATGCAGTTCTCAGCAATACTCCACCTTCATTTTACACTACGACATCTACTATCGGGGTATGTAACTAGTAAACAATTATAAATATTACATGTGAATAGCATTGTTATATGAATGGTATTCTAATATCTAATTTTGGATGTTGAATAGGTTAATCTTGGAGATTTCATGGAAACACCTGCTAGTGGTGGTGTAGTTCAAAGCTTCACTGAGGTAATAAAATAAACAGTTTAACTAATGAATTGTACTTATTAGATTTTTGTATTTTATATTCATATCATTGATTACATTGCATTGCACAACTTTCAAACTCAAAGCATTATTAAACATTGCATAACTAATAGCTAGATGTTGATAAATGACAAAATTTCAATTATAATATAGTTAAATTTGAAAAAATGTCTCAAAGAAATCTACTCTCATGGAATGCCATGAGAAGCAGATGCATAGACAAGGACGTCACCATGAGACCACTTTTCTTTGAGTCATCTTTTCAAATAGCTCACTTCCTTGTCTATGCTACCACATTTTCCATACATATCTACCAAAGCTTGTTAATCCCCTCCACACTATTCTTTGACAAATTCTCTCTAATAATCTCATCCAATTACCACCAATTAGACCCCAGGACATGACACCAAAGAGGGGCATCAACCTATGACATCTTATATAGCATATGATTGACTCAAACATCATTTAGGTTTTAGGTATTAATTATGGGGGCAACAAGTCACCCCTAACCAAAATCTTCAAATCTACACTAACCCTTTCCCCTACAAACCTATTTCAATCCTATTGGCTCAATTTCTTCCATCCCTACATCTATAAGAAAGAGTTATAGTATATCACCAAGAGAGCAAAATCTTCACTGTGATTATGTGTATTATGTGTCTAGTTGTATCATAGTGATGCATTGTTGATAATGAATATCATAGTGTGCTTTATTGTGTGTACTTCCATATTTAGATGAACGTGTGTGTATGTTAGGAACCATGACTTGCATCACTATTCTAGTTTCATAATTAAAAAATGTTGTTTTATTTTCAGATGATGCAGGCTACGGAGACACCTCTCGAAGTTCATAGGGCAATAGAGCATGGTGTGTCCACTGCGATTCATAGCTCCATGCCATTGATGGGGGTATGAGGCAGATTAGTAAATTTTAATTTACATTCATTGTTATAGCTGTTTATTTTTGAAAAATCAAATGATTATTGATTTTAAGTTTAATTTCTATCTGGATGGTCTCTATAGGACATGACATCACCACAGCCTAATCCTGCTACTAAGACAAATGAGGAAGCAGATTTCATGTTAGCGATAAGTGATTATTTTGTTCAATGTTTCATTTTTTATAACATGTAATTTCTATATATTAATGTCTATACTTTTTATTATAACAGCTACAGGTCCACGAAGAACTAAATAGGAGGAGAAGCCCTTGGGTTCGTAGTAGACCTCCCTCATACACGTCTCCATCCTCTCAAAGATCAAAGGTTGCTTGTGATCTATTCCCTTCACCGAACAAAGGGGAATGAATACTTATTGGGGTCCTTTGTTGTATGCCTATATGGCATTTGTGGATATATATTTTGTATTGCATATAGGAGACATTATATGCCTATATGGCTATTTTGTATATATGTTATACTTATATTGACAGATATTGATGTATGCTTATATGGATATTTGGTTAATACAAATCTTTTTTATTGATGGCATCCATATTTGGATTATAAATCCATGTTTGAATGGATATTTGTAGATGGTTACTTCAAATATTTAAAGTCCAAATGTATTACATAGGATGTTTGTTGGTCCAATAAGCTAGCTATTGTTATTTAAGTATCACCTAAACCTCATTCTAGAACTAAAAGATAAAAGTTGTATTTAAAATAAAAATGAACATTATTTTGAATAGAAAATATTCATATTCTTTATGAGTTGCTCAATTGAAAATATTCAAATGAGTATGCTGATCCATTTTTTTTATGAGTTGCTATATTGAAAATATTTCTTAATTTCTTTTTATTATACCATATTGGGATGCAAAGAGTATGTTTGTTGTTTTAAATAAGATAGTCAAAATCATATGCTTATGAGCACCTGATGACCATTGTGGTTATTAAATATAATTCCTCTTGCATATAAGGTGAGGTTATGAGATTACATTGAGTCTTACCTAATTTTAGTATGCAACATAACATTGGGGCTGTAGGCTTCCATAAGTCATCAACAATCAAGGTTCAAGGTTGTCATTGAAGTCAAAGGGTCAAGGTTGTTTGTCATTGATGTCAAGGTTGATGCCATGATGTTGATAAGGTGATATAGTGATTCAAGGTAGGTGATGGTCATGAGGTGCATGATGTTGTGAATATGGTTTTCATTATAAGTTCTCTCAATTAATGTTGATGCTGCACAAGACAAACATGGTTCATATGATGCAAAGTTCATGTTCATGGTGGATGTGGTTTTGTTCATGCAAGGTTTTGTTATGAATATGGTTTTCATGATAAGGTCTATCTTGGAAGGTTGATATGATGCAAGGTTCATATTCATGGTCGATGTGGTTTTGTTCATGAAATAAGAAGTTAGAGAAGACACAAGCTTTCATAATCATAATCTTATTGATAGTTAGGGTTTGCATATTGGGCATTAAACCCTAAAAAGAATCTACTTTTCTTAAGACTTTAAAACCCTGAATTGCCTATCATGTGTAAAGTGCACTTTTATTTTAATTTAATAATGACTTATAATTAGAAGTTACTATCACTTAAATCAACCTACTAAAGGGTCTTTAAGTCATTAGTTCACCGGCCCTTCAACCTAACTCAACTGGCATCTCTGGTAAACTCCCATAAGCTCGAGCGCCATATCATAATCGAAGGTCATATTTAATTTATATGATGGCGGGAAAAAGGATTGGAAGCTCAGTATTTAAAAGGAATTTGGAATACAAACAATCATCACTATGCGGTTGAATTTGATGGGTGCGCCTTTATAAAAGGCTAAAAGACAACTTTATGCAGGATATCATGGTATTTGTAGTATTTGAAGATTGAAGACTAGTTAGTGTTTGTACCTCGAACTGTTTCGGCATGTTTGGGTACAAAAAAAGACCATGCCTAGCCTAAACGTACCCATTCAGATGCGTTGGAATTGTTGGTTTGTCCGCATGAGGAGAAGAACAAAAGTTACACCCCTTTGCAACTTTACACTGCCTCTTTTTGACAATTTTTGGGGCAACAGAAAACCTTACACCACGGGCAAATGCCTTAGAGATATAAAAAATGGATAGAGGTTATTGTAGACTGACCTACGTGATTGCATTGCCTCAGATAGAATGTATCTAAGTGACACAGTTTCTGAGTAACAGCTCGTCAAAGATTGCTGCCTTTTTGCACTTTGGACTCTTTAGGGATATCGTCGGTACAATGTAGCTCAAACTGTTTCAGCATGTTTTGGATGCAAAACAGGACCATGCCTAGCCTAAACATACCCATCCCAATGCATTAGAACTGTAAGTTTGGTCGCATCAGGAGCAGGACGAAAGTTACACCCCTTTGCAACTTTACACTGCCTCCTTCTGATAATTTTTGGGGCAACAGAAAACCTTTCACCATGGGCAAATGCCTTAGAGATATAAAAAACTGAGAGAGGTTATTGTAGAGTGACTCTACATGATCACGTTTCCTAGGATGAAATATTTCTAAGTGATACAGTTTTCAAGTAACATCTCATCAAAGATTTCTGCCTTTTTGCACTTTGGACTCTTTAGGAATATCATCAGTACAATGTAGCTTGGACTGTTTCAGCATGTTTGGGTGAAAAATAAGACCATGTGTAGCGTAAATGTACCCATCCAGATGTGTTGGAATAGTCTGTTTGGTCACATTAGGAGCAGGACAAAAGTTACACCCCTTTGCAACTTTACACTACCTCCTTCTAAAGATTTTTGGGGCAGCAAAAAACCTTTCACCACGGGAAAACGCCTCAGAGATATAAAAAATGAGAGAGGTTATTATAGAGGAAACCTACAAGATCATATTTCCTCAGACAAAATGTTTCTAAGTGACATAATTTTCTAGTAACATCTCATCAAAGATTGCTGCTTTTTTGCACTTTGGACTCTTCAGGGATATCGTCGGTACAATGTAGCTCAGACTGTTTTGACATGTTTGGGTGAAAAATATGACAATGCCTAGCATAAATGTACCCATGTAGATGCGTTGGAATAGTCAGTTTGGTCACATCAAGAGCAAGATAAAAGTTACACCCCTATGCAACTTTACACTACCTCCTTCTGACGATTTTTGGAACAGTAGAAAACATTTCACCATGGGCAAACGCCTCAGAGATATAAAAAACTGAGAGAGGTTATTGTAGAGGAACCCTATGTGATCACGTTACCTCAGACATAATGTTTCTAAGTGATATAGTTTTCGAGTAATATCTCGTCAAAGATTGCTACCTTTTTGCACTTTGGACTCTTCAAAGATATCGTCGGTACAATGTAGTTTGGAATGTTTCGACATGTTTGGGTGAAAAACAAGACCATACCTAGCATAAATGTACCCATCCAGATGTGTTGGAATAGTTAGTTTGGTCGCATCAGGAGTAGGACGAAAGTTACACCCCTTTGCAACTTTACACTACCTCCTTCTGACGATTTTTTGGGCAGCAGAAAACCTTTCACAATGGGAAAACACCTCAGAGATATAAAAAACTAAGAGAGGTTATTGTAGAGGGACTCTATGTCATCATGTTTCCTTAGACAGAATGTTTCTAAGTGACACAGGTTTAGAGTAACATCTTGTCAAAGATTGCTACCTTTTTGTACTTTGGACTCTTCAGGGATATCATTGGTACAATGTAGCTCAAACTGTTTTAGCATATTTGGGTCAAAAATAGAACCATGCCTAGCCTAAATGTACCCATCTAGATGTGTTAGAATTGTCAATTTGGTCGCATCAGGAGTAGGACACCAAAAATGCAAAAGTTGCTTTGTGTAATTTGATAACATTGACACTTCTTTGCAACAGGACTCAAAGACTCAAACTGACCCCAAATGACTCAAAGTGACATAAAAACAAATGAAATAGTCTTAGAAGACCTTATTACATACAATTGACTCAATCAAAACAAAATTTCATTTTTTGACCCCTCTTGGAGGCATGACAACCTGGGTGCCCCTGCACCATTAGTGCAACTGAAGTTGATAAAGTTTTTCTATTAAGAAAAAGAGCTTCCCTTAGCTTCAAGAAATATAAATATTCTATACTGACAAGGCCAACCACATGAAGGTGGAAGCTCATGTGGCCTCACCTAAGACCTAAGACACATGTAGTCTAGTAGACGTAGGACACCTGAGACACCTATTGTATAGTATGTACATCTAGATTTTATAGACATAGTATGTACATGTAACATGACCTTATAATATCAATGTGAATACTTACAAAATAATCCAATGAACCATCCAGGTCTTCTCTACTCTTTATTGTGTCAAGTATTGCTTCATGGTCAGACTCACGCACCTTCCACAAGGTCTTGTTCAAAGGTCTACCCTGATATTGTATCAAATGAACATTAGATGCCACGACAAGGATCAAGTAATGAAGAATCTTCTGATGCATGTCAAAGTCCTAAAATAGCCAAACATTAACACTCTTATGTGGGTACCTTCTAAGCCATGTTCTAGTAATAACCATTGAGCATGTAGAGTATTTGATGTTTTCTCCATCTGTAACTGGGGCCTCCAATTTCTTTTTGGTCTCAACACAATGACATAAGTAATAATCTGTTCCCTCTTCATTATCTTCAACTGCAATAACTACATATACATGCCCTACATTGATATGTGCAACAAATTAGATAAAATTTGTCAACATTACAAAACACTACAAAGTAAGATGACATTAGGAATTTCAAAAACTATGCAAATAGATATATTACCTAATCAAACTAGATCTAATATCTGGTCAAAGTGAATTGATGATTTCATCTGTGTTAGTTCCAGTGCTGTCAAGGGTTGATATGTGTCAAGTGGGCTAAGATAACTGAAATTCGTCAACCCACTCCTTTGACTTGCACTCATCCCAAGCTTGATTGTACAGGAAAAACAAAAGCATGACATCTTTCGCATATGGATACTCCATGAACCTGCAATTGAGCTTCTGAAAGAGTTCATCTCATTTGATCCTATCAGTGTAGAATAGTCCTCGTATGGTGCAATGTTAGTATCATCTATCAACCAAAAAAATCTATGAACTAAAGACTTACCTTCATTACCTGGACCCATGGAAGCATTACACCACTCGATGATCAATTTTGCATTTGTCAACTTTGCATTGTCTTTATACTTTAACTCTTCTCGTGCTATGGCTCTTTTGATACATGCTCCTACACCATCATGCTCCCCCTTTCCATGCCCAGCCTCACAAAAGTTCCACATATACTGAATACCTATAAAATTATGCCTCCTACTCAGCCAATAGAAATTTTGTGAGTTCTTGAATTGTGATGCACAGTTATCCGACCATATGATATGCTGATTGAACGATATGCCCCTTCTAGCCGAATCATTGTAGAACACCTGAAAGCAACCATGTACGAAATCTGTAGAATGCGTGCGATCATCACTGATATAGAAATTATACTCCCTTATGATCTTTCTATCATCCTCTATACTATCATTCGCATGAATGAATGCAATGTGCACAAATATAGAAACTTGTGTGGAGTTGTAATATTGTGATTGCACCTCATGTTGTGTGTGTAGACTATTATTCTCTACAAAGTCAATGACTGAAACAATGCTACCAACTGGAAATGTGTCCTTGCATAACTTGAATTACAAGTCCAACCATCGAGCTCTATGGGCATGTCTTGCATACTCATACACTATGTTGTCACGAAATATAGGCATAAACTGATACACTAGAATATTTTCAATAACCAATTCACACCTTTGCTTCTTTACCATCTTTTGTATTGTATGCCACTATTTTATACTTTCCAAATGCTACTAGTTCATTTCCAACCACATGTGTTCTTTCCATATGTTCACATATTGGCAAACGTTGCAAGCCACCGCAATGATGACATGTGCCATCCAAGCATAATTTCTTGTAGAATATTTGACCTTCCTCTCTTTCACATAAAATTCTTGATATGAAGTCTCTTGAAGATGTTGGTGAGGCACATATGCCACAACCCTGCAAAACATTGTTAGTATGCAAATCTAAACATATAGACCAATAAACATCAAAATAGTTAGAAAATTTAATATGTAATCTACAACAACAAGTAGTGCGTGTGTGATTTATCTTGACTTAGAAATGTTTTAGAAATTCAAACTATCTTTGACAAATTTTAATTTGAGGATACTTCTTTAGAAATTTACCATAAAACTATGTTTGAGTCTCATCCAAAAAATGTTTTGGATGTGCCTCACAATTCTGACTACCGATTCTCCTTCTTACCACATCCCTTTGATTCGGAGATACCCTTGTGCAATTCTTCCAAAGTCTTCAATTAGTGATCTCAATGCTTCAAAAATTAGTTTATCTTTTCGTGGTAGTCTCCCCGAGAACACCCATAATTCATTGGCATTAGTATCCTCAATTCTTTGGCGTCTTCCAATGGCTCTTGATAAAGTTTTCTTATTAATTCTCAATTCTTGACTCGTCTTTCTAATGAGACGAGCTTTCCTCGTTTGACTACTTACTATAGTCGATGTAATCACACGCCATGTTGCATTACTATCTTTTGTGTGTGAGGTGTTACCCACACTCTCATATGCACTCATTAGATTCTTGACAATAGATTTTTCACTTGAAGCCTCTGATGTTCTCAACTCAAGAATCTTCATGATGGACCTATACTTTATACTTCGCATCATTTCAACAAATAGTTGACATCTTACAGTCTCATTTAACTTTTCAAAGAACAATCTCAAAATCTTATGAGCATATCTTCTAAAAGTGCATTTTGGAATCTTACCTTCCATTGGCTGCAAAATATTCTCATCAATATCAATCAAATACTTTGGCTTTCTATGCAAAATTCTATGTGGTGTTAAGTTAGCTAAATTCATCTTTACATTAAGAATTTCATCAATATTTAAATGAGATGGGCTAAATGGCATACCTTCAATCAAAGATGGAATAGATGACATACCTTGAGGTTGAGGTGGGAACAATGGTGTACTTCCTTCATCACATGTGAGTGATGATATACTCTCAACTTGAGATGCGGTAGATGGTGTCCCTGCATGTTGACTTGTAGTAGAGGACGTGTCTCCAACTATGGTATTCAAATCTCTCATAGCATGAAGTTTTTGCATTCGTTCTCTTTGTGCTGCCAATACCATATCTCTTTGTGATGGTTGTGGTTCCTCTTCAATTGGCATGTCTTCATTTTTCATGTCCAATTTTCTCTTCTCACAAAGTTCCCTCATAGCCGTTGCTTTCTTTGCATTCTTAGCTTCTATCTCTTCCTGTGTTGGTTTAATTCTTGATCGTTTCCTTGGCATGACAGAGAATTTGTCTATAGTATGATAAAGAGACCAATATTAGTGTGGCTTGTGAAGGAATAGACAACAATTGAAGAGTGTAGACTTTAGTAAGGGTTTAGAATGGTTGTGTCTAAGTTCCTGAGGGGTAAGAAGACCTCTAGTAGCCTTGTTAGGTTTTGAAGTATTGAAGACCCTCTTTGTGCCTTTGTATAGGGAGATTGCTTGAGAGGAAAGCTTATGAAATTTGAAGAAACTATTGGTATGAGCCCTTTGGATTGAGTTGAACCCTACCTTTGCATCACATACCTAGGATTGTCATAAAAATCATTAGACTAATCTCTGTAATTTAGGGTATTGAATGGTATATAGTCGATCAAGGTAACCACCATCATGTGCTAACAAAGGACAATTAGGAAATTTTGAAATATTTTTGTGTCATGTGCATGTACAAATCATCATGAATAGGTGCATAAGGAATGTCCTAGCCCAAGATATGTGCATACAAATCATCATGTCATGTGCATACTTGTATGATTTTGGCACCTATTCATTTGTATTTTAACTTGTTAATATGACAAGATAATAGTGGGATTGTATTTTTATTATGTTGTAAGGATTTATTCTTGTATAGTTTGAAATCATGGTATGTTAAGGTCTGTTTATTACACATAATTATTAAATAGCCCAAGTGTAGAAAATATACATGGCATCATGTGAGATTGTAGGCTACTTTCTTGATTGGGAATGTGTCTATTTAAAACATGTATGATAAAGCATGATAAAGTAATTCAAATAGAATTAAGGAAAATGTAAAGAACATGCATGTAAAGACTTGACATACTAAAAAATGAAGATTCCAATGGAGAGAGTACCCAATTATCTAGTGTTTTTTTCTCTTGCATCAAAATCTTCAACAATTTGAGTTTTTCACCACTTGCTTCCTTTTCAATGTTAAATTGAATAACACTCAAATATAATTAGTAACAATAATACTATTAACCAATCTATAATGTTAAATTCCTAAAATTGAATCACAATTAAAATTACAACACCACAAAAATTGAAACTTGAATAGATATATATCAAATTTGGTGTGAAAACTATGTTATTTCCTCCTTCTTAAGTTGGCAAAGCAGAAAAGGTGGTGGAAAGATCATACAAAGGTGGTAGAATGTGTAAAATGTGCATGTGAACTTCCCAACAGCATGAAATCACTTTTTTTTTGTGGTAGAATGTGTAAAATGTGCATGTGAACTTCCCAACATGCGCATAATCACCATGAAAATAGAGCATGTGGGCTTCAATCACGGGGGTCAATGCTTTTTTACCATTTCTAACGTGCTTGCATTTTTTCCTACTATAGATTGATCCATAAATATTTGTGCCTATCTCACCTTCGATAGCACCTTCACAATATCTCACCTCAACCCTCAATGTCAAATCCTAATCCCTCAACCCTTCACTCTAATCCCTCAACCCTAAACTCTATCCCTAAACCCTCAACAATATACCTTAAACCCTAATCCCTCAAACCTAAACCCTAAACCCTAAACCCTCAACCCTAATCCCTCAATCGTCAACTCTAATCCCTCATCCCTAAACCCTAAACGCTATCCCTATTCCTAAACCCTCAACAGGCTCGATACTATACCTTAAACCCTAATCCCTTATCCCTAAACCCTCCAACCCTATCCCTAATCCTTATACCCTCGACACTCTACTTTAACCCTAATCCCTTGACCCTCAACCCTATCCCTAAACCCTCAAACCTCAACACTCAACCCTCAACGTCAAACCCTAATCCCTCAACGCTCAACTCTAATTCCTTGACCCTTAACCCTGTCCCTAAACCCTAAACCCTAAAACCTCAACCCTCAACCCTCAATGTCAAATCCTAATCCCTCAACCCTTAACTCTAATCCCTTGACCCTCAACCTTATCCCTAAACCCTAAAACCTCAACCCTCAACCCTCAACATCAAATCCTAATCACCCAACCCTTCACTCTAATCCCTCGACCCTAAATCCTATCCCTAAACCCTCAACACTATACCTTAAACCCTAATCCCTTATCCCTAAACCCTCCAACCCTATCCCTAATCCTTATACCCTCGACACTCTACTTTAACCCTAATCCCTCGACCCTCAACCCTATCCCTAAACCCTTGACCCTCGAACCTCAACCCTCAACCCTCAACATCAAACCCTAATCCCTCAACCCTTAACTCTAATCCCTCAAGCCTCAACCCTATCCCTAAACCCTCAATCCTAAAACCTCAACCCTCAACCCTCAACATCAAACCCTAATCCCTCAACCCTTAACTCTAATCCCTCAACCCTAAACCCTCAACACTATACCTTAAACCCTAATCCCTCAACCCTAAACCCTATCCCTAAGCCCTAATCCATCAACCCTCAACCCTAATCCATCAACCCTCAACCCTAATCCCTCATCCCTAAACCCTAAACACTATCCCTATTCCTAAACCCTCAATGGGCTCGATACTATTCATCAACCCTTAACCCTTAAAACTTGAACCCTTAACTCTAATCCCTCAACCCTAAACCCTATCCCTAATCCCTCAACCCTAAACCCTAAACCCTAATCCCTCAACCCTCGACCTCAACTCTAATCCCTCATCCCTAAACCCTAAATGCTATTCCTATTCCTAAACCCTCAACAGGCTCGATACTATACCTTAAACCCTAATCCCTTATCCCTAAACCCTCCAACCTTATCCCTAATCCTTATACCCTCGACACTCTACTTTAACCCTAATCCCTTGACCCTCAACCCTATCCCTAAACCCTCAACCCTCGAACCTCAACACTCAGCCCTCAATGTCAAACCCTAATCCCTTAACCCTTAACTCTAGGGTATGTGCAGGATCATGATGGGCCAAACTATACCTCTAAGTGGCAATGAAAATACAGAAAATTAGAATTTATCAAGTTCATGTGAAAATTTGAATGGATTATCTACACAATTTGAAAAAGATGTAAGAATGAAATTTGTAGAGAATTGAATCTAGTTTATAGGCTACTATTTTTTTTTTAAAACTAAATTTACTTAGTGAAAATTGAATATTTCAAAGAACAGCTATTAAATGTTTTAGAAAAAAATAAAAAGTGGGTGTCTGTCCAGCCAACCTAACTATGAGTAAAAATATATATATATTTTTAAAACTTTCAAAATAAGTAGAGGACTCATGTCCAGATGTGATGCATATTTATTTGAAATTTTTTTCCAATAAAATAATTAGTTATGATTTTTTTACTGTGACTTTTTTTAAAAAATAAAAAGTAATTTTTCAGCCAACCTAACTTGATTAAAAAAAATCAAAATTCAAATTTATTTTTTTTAACCTATAGCCAGAAACACATAGAGTGTGACGCAGGTTTTAGATCTCAAAAAGGTGAAATGGTTTGAAAGTTATGGATGTTTTTCAATCAGTGTGTCCATCAGGATTTCAGACACACGGTATATAGAAAATTATTAATAATTATTTAATAAAATGATAACCAAACAAATCTTATATTTTTAGAAAGATAACAATTTTTTCTATAAACCCTTTTTGTTTTATCAATTTTGCATAAAAAAAAAGTCGTTAGCACAAAGGGTGAAGTTCGAAGAAGAGACTGAAACATGAAAACACGTTAGAATCCATAAAAAGTCAACAACCAAAATGGATATCTGTCTTTCTTTGTACCAAAGCAAGATGGATATCTGTTTTGCTTCGGTAAAAGCAATTCAAAATGGATATCCGTTTCCTTGATCTATGAAAAATTTTGTACCATTGGTTTTGGATGAAGAGAAGCAACATATTTGAAACATCGAGGCAATAATACAAGAAGTTAAAGTTAGTTGGTCATTTATAGGTGTATCTATTGTTTCATATCACATTACACATAGAATTCTAATTAACAATCTAGTTTCCTCATTTGGGGGAATATTTTTTTATCTGTTTCTAATGGAATATTTAGTTAAAAATTGGTGACTCCTTGTGAAAAGTATGGGCTCTTATCAAGTACGCATAACCAAGAAGGTTGATATCCATTTTTCTTCCATGTTTGTTGATAACATCTTATGAAACGAATGTTGCTTGGTGATAGTTCTAGGTTTAGTGAACAATATTCTCAAGCTTATTGCAATTTTTACAGTTGCGACCAAATTTGATACCAAATCCTTTCACCTTTTCAATTAGTCCTGATAGTTTCATCTCACTCCATGCAAATCAAACCAACATTAGGACCATGTGAATGAGATTAAGGATAGCCTTGAAATATGAATCTTTGTACTATTGACTATCCTTTTAGCATGATAATCCTTTAGGATCATTGTACCCAGGTGCAACAATCCTTCAATCTTCTTTTATTTATATTTCTTTCCTCTTCATGCACAAGATTCTCGTGCCTTGTAGTCATGACAATCCACAAATCACCTAACTGTCCTTAGTGAGACTATATCTTATTTTGACAGTGATAGTCATCGTCCATTCACAACTCTCATCTTTAACATAGATACCCTTTGCACATGTTTTGACTTCATGATTTTCCTTTTGTATGTTGTATTATGGTATGAAAATACTATGGCCCCTTCTTCATCCTCTTGTATAATGAAATTGAAGGTCGACACTTACGGTTACTCTTCTTTATTACTTGGTGATAATGAATCTCTAAGCTCATTTTTGATTGTCTTGAAGCCAAATTTACCACTGTTGAGACAGTCAAAGTTGATTCTTGATCATGAATATTGCGGATTACTTCAAATATCCATGGACAATTTCAATTGTGTTTCTTAAGACACCCATGCCTTGACTATCCCTTGATGTTGGTCATGATTGTGCTTGGATGGCACAATAGTTCATAGTTATATTTTTTCCACTAAAGTTTTCCTTTGACAAAGTCGTATTTGTAGTCCACCTTTTGATGATGTTCAAACAATATAAATACTTATTCTTAACATAAACAATACATTTCTCACAAATACCAATGCATTCTACTCATAAGGTTCATGGCACCATGCCTAAAGGTATGATAGTTAGCAGTGTACTATTATGGCAACCTATGGTTGGTTTGACAATCTATAATAGTGATAGCATTCATGCCTAACAGTCCTTATCGTTATTGTCATAATATATTTTATATTTGAGGCCTTGTCTACAACATACAAAGTTTACCTTTCTCACCCATACCTTCAGTATATAAAGGACATTGATAGGGAATTTTTAATTTCCACTCAGTCAGTGCAATCTAGGAGAGGATAGATTGTCTAAAGTTGTAATCTATTTCCATTTACACTTGCCATAACTACAAATGCTTAGTGTTTATTCTCAACCCTAGTATATGAATAAAATGTGACCTATTGTTCTAATAGGCCTATAGGGACAAAGAGGTGATAAAGCCTTTAAGTTTAAACATGACATGGTTTTGATAACTTCCCATAGTGGTAAGGTCCTGGATGACAATCCTTTGATGCACCTAATTGTAATAGGTGTTATGATAGTCCTTGGTATCTTTTCATTTCTTTCTTGAATGGCCTACAAATAAGACATAAGACCTTTTAGATCCTTCATAAATAAGAATTCTCATACATTACATCTAAACTTAAACTCCCTAAACATCTATCAATCCATCCATTAATATCAAAATGCCATGAATATCCTATGATCAACCATTCTAATTCCTAGGATAGTCATATATTGCAATTTTGCTTCTCTATACTAAAATAGCCCAAGGAATATCTACCCTTGAATTTGTATTTTAACAATATAATGTCTTTACGAATAACATTGAGCCTTCTTTTGGGACAACATTTTTGCCTTTAGAAGCTCCTCATTTGATGATAGCCTAAAATAGAATAAGTGGATAGTCATAACATTTTAGCATAATGGGAAAACCCTAAAGTGTGATAAAGTCTATACATTATCTATTCCCATCCATGTCACGAAGCAACTATTCAAATGCTAGGCCAACATGATTTAAACAATCATAAGGGCCAACAATCCACTCCAAATGCATGGGAAAAGGACAACTCTTGGATCCCATATTAATCATGTTCACATGGCTACTAGCATCTTCAAGTGAGTCAATACAAAAATTGAAAGCCTCAAACTCATACAATTCAGAAAAATATACCTAATTATAAATTTGATATGCATGAATAAGGAAGTCCTCATGCAATACAAACTAAAATGTGTCATATTTAGACGTGTCATCAAGTTGAACTACATCATGTTGAGACTCATGTTTACTTAAGCATTACAAGTCACTTATGTCTTTGCATGCTTCAAAGTTCCAAACAAAGGACTCAACTTTAGGTGTAGCAGAGTCCTCATCAATGACTGATTTACATGGCCTTCAACAAACTAAAATTATATATCATCTTTATGCTTATATGGAGGCTATATCATCTTTACAATTGTATGTCCAGACTCTTTAGGAGTCTTCACAAATGTGTCCAAAGTAAGATTACTCAAACCAAATAATGGCTTATATCTAGAGCTTTATTAAGTTGATACCTAGGTGGATTAGTGTGTAAACATTCAAATTAGATGGTAATTCACAAGTTTATAGAATAATAAAATGAATCCCTCATCTAGAATCCAAATGTACATAATAAAATGGATATCTGTTTTGTACTAGCGATATGGACATTGTAGAGTGTCCGTTGGCAAAGAATTGGGATTTACTTAAATTTGCTTGTTCATGCTTCTCATAGATGTCACCTCCCCTACTCATCCAGCTCTACAGAAGAAGAGAGACAACAAATGATCAAGAGGGATCACCAATTAGTGGTAAGTGATGAAGAAACTTGTTATTTTGATGTATTTCAACTCCAAACTTGCACCTAGAAGTGAAGGCGCTAATCCTTGATCAAACTAACCTAAAAGTGTGCCTTGGTACTTAGGGCGCTAGATTATGATTGATCAACCTAAAATGTGCACCTAAGGCTAGATATTGAATTAGAAGGACAAAATGCATCATCAAAGGAGTTTATAGTTATTAAAGGCATCAAATGATGACTTGGGCGCACATCTACCTCTCTACACCATCAAATGTGCACCTAGATTAGTGAGGCACCACTTCATATCTCTATGACTTTGGATATGCGCCTTGATAATGAATTGATCTTGCAAGTTGAGGTTGTCTCCACAAGTTGAAAGAATGTCCAAAGAATACAAGGCGCCAATTATTGAACAAACAACCTAGAATGAGTGCCTTACTATTTGAGTTGCTAGTTCATGCTTCTAGAACACCAAAAGTGAGCCTAGATGTTGAGGTGCTAGCTCTTGCTCAAGCAACCTTGAAAGTGCGCTTTGACAAGGAGGTTAAAATGTATTATCAAATGATTAAGTTGAATCAAGGAATCATCATTGAAGACAAGTAAAACATAATTGTGAATGAGGTGCACTTTTCATTATCTCCAACCTCACAATTGTGCCTTCCCTTGGAAGCTCATATTGTGCCTAAAGGAATGGTACTAAGATAACATCCATGTCAATGATTGAGAATGTGTCAACTAGAACAATATTTTTTGTTTTTCTCATCGTGGGGTCGAATGGACTGCGCCAACACGTCGGGGTGGGTGGGTAAATGCCAGTAGAGATCTTGTTTTGTGTGCCAAGCGTCCCAGTCATTCCAGGCAAGAGGCTACCCGCAAAGTCCCATAAGATACTTGAGACCAAAAATGCGCCAAACTTTGACAGAGCAATTCTTAGAATTGGTGACAGCTGGGAATGTTGTGTTTGGACCTACAGGTGTAGGTGGGGTTCGTCGACAATAACCTCTCTCATTTTTGGTCAACTCCATTCCGTTTGACCGTGCCGAAATCAAACGCATTGTTGCAAAATGCTTCAATTTGATGCAGTGGAAAGGTGCTAGGTGTGACATTTTTCATTCCATAGCTTGTGGGGTCAAACAGACTGCGCCAATGTGTCGGGGTGGGCAGGTAAATGCCAGTGGAGGTCTCGTTTTGTCTGCCAAGCATCCCAGTCGTTCCGGGCAAGAGGCTACCGGTAAAGTCCCTTAAGATCCCTGAGACCAAAAATGCACCAAACTTTGACGGAGGAGTTCTCAAAATTTGTGATAGTTGGGAATGTTGTGTTTGGACCTACAGGTGCACATAGAGTCTATTGACAATAACCTTTCTCATTTTTGGTCAACTCTATTCCATTTGACCGTGCCAAAATCAAACGCATTGTTGCAAAATGCTTCAATTTGATGCAGTGGAAAAGTGCTAGGTGTGACATTATTCATTCCATAGCTCATGGGGTCGAACGGACTGCACTAATGCGTCGGGGTGGGTGGGTAAATTCTAGTGGAGGTCTTGTTTCATGTGCCAAGCATCCCAGTCCTTCCGAGCAAGAGGCTACCGGCAAAGTCCCTTAAGATCCCTAAGACCAAAAATGTGCCAAACTTTGACGGAGCAGTTCTCAGAATTCGTGATAGCTGGGAATGTTGTGTTTGGACCTACAGGTGCACGTGGGGTCCGTCGATAATAACCTCTCATTTTTGGTCAACTCCATTCTATTTGACCGTACCAAAATCAAATGCATTGTTACAAAATGCTTCAATTTGATGCAATGGAAAGGTGCTAGGTGTGACATTTTTCATTCCATAGCTTGTGGAGTCGAATGCACTACGTCAACACGTCGGGATGGGCAGGTAAATGCCAGTGGAGGTCTCGTTTCATGCACCAAGCATCCTAGTCCTTCCGGGCAAGAGGCTACCGGCAAAGTCCCTTAAGATCCCTGAGACCAAAAATGCGCCAAACTTTGACGGAGCAGTTCTCAAAATTCATGACAGCTGGAAATGTTGTGTTTGGACCTATAGGTGCACGTGAGGTCTGTCGACAATAACCTCTCTCATTTTTGGTCAACTCCATTCCGTTTGACTGTGCCAAAATCAAACGCATTGTTGCAAAATGCTTCAATTTAATGCAGTGGAAAGGTTCTAGGTGTGACATTTTTCATTCCATTGCTTGTGGGGTTGAATGGACTATGCCAACGAGTCGGGGTGGGTAGGTAAATGCCAATGGAGGTCTCATTTTGTGCGCCAAGCGTCCTAGTCGTTCTGAGCTATAAGCTACCGACAAAGTCAAAAGTTGCTAGGATTAAACTTTTGCTTTCTACAGGTCCTGGGGCTAAACAGATTGCACCAACACATCAAGGTGGGTGAGTAAATGCTAGGGGAGGTCTCATTTTATGTGCCAAGGCTCCCAGTCCTTCTGAGCTGTAAGCTACCAGCAAAGTGACTTTACCGGTAGCTTATAGCTTGGAATGACTGCGATGCTTTGCACACAAAACGAGACCTCCCCTAGCATTTACCTACCCACCCCGACATGTTGGCATAATCCGTTCAACCCCAGGACCTGTGGAATGCAAAATTTCAATCCTAGCAACTTTTGACTTTGTCGGTAGCCTCTTGCTTGAAATGACTGGGAAGCCTGGCACACGAAACGAGACCTCCACTAGCATTTACCCACTCACCCTGATGCATTGGCATAGTCCGTTTGACCCCATGAGCTATGGAATGAAAAATGTCACACCTAGCACCTATCCACTACATCAAATTGAAGCATTTTGCAACAATGCGTTTGATTTCAGCACGGTCAAATGGAATGGAGTTGACCAGAAACAAGAGAGGTTATTGTCGACGGACCCCACGTGCACATGTAGGTCCAAACACAACATTCCCAGCTATCATGAATTCTAAGAACTGCTCCGTCAAAGTTTGGCACATTTTTGGTCTCAGGGATCTTAAGGGACTTTGCCAGTAGCCTCTTGCCCAGAAGGACTGGGATGCTTGGCGCGTGAAACAAGACCTCCACTAGTATTTACCTGCCCACCCTGACGCGTCGGCGTAGTCCATTTGATCCCACGAGCTATGGAATGAAAAATGTCACACCTAGCACCTTTCCACTGCATCAAATTGAAGCATTTTGCAACAATGCGTTTGATTTCGGCACGGTCAAACGGAATGGAGTTGACCAAAAATGAGAGAGGTTATTATCAACGAACCCCACATGCACCTGTAGGTCTAAACACAACATTCCCAGCTATCACAAATTCTGAGAACTATGCCGTCAAAGTTTTGCACATTTTTGGTCTTAGGGATCTTAAGGGACTTTGTCGGTAGCCTCTTGCCTGGAAGGACTAGGATGCTTGGTGCATGGAATGAGACCTCCAATAGCATTTACCCACCCACCCCGACACGTTGGTGTAGTCCGTTCGACCCCATGAGCTATAGAATGAAAAATGTCACACCTAGCACCTTTCCACTGCATCAAATTGAAGCATTTTGCAACAATGCGTTTGATTTCGGCATGGTCAAACGGAATGGAGTTGACCAAAAATGAGAGAGGTTATTGTCGACAGATGCCATGTGCACCTTTAGGTCCAAACACAACATTCCCAACTATCACGAATTTTGAGAACTGCTCCGTCAAAGTTTGGCACATTTTTGGTCTTAGGGATCTTAAGGGACTTTGGTGGTAGCCTCTTGCCCGAAACGACTGGGATAGTTGGCGCACGAAACGAGACCTCCATTAGCATTTACCCACCCACCCTAATGCATTGGCATAGTCCATTCGACCCCACGAGCTATGGAATGAAAAATATCACACCTAGCACCTTTCCACTGCATCAAATTGAAGCATTTTGCAACAATGCATTTGATTTCGACATGGTCAAACGAAATGGAGTTGACCAAAAATGAGAGAGGTTATTGTTGATAGACCCCACGTGCACTTGTAGGTCCAAACATAACATTCCCAACTATCATGAATTCTGAGAACTGCTCTGTCAAAATTTGGCACATTTTTGGTCTCAGGGATCTTAAGGGACTTTGCCAGTAGCCTCTTGCCTGGAACGACTGGGACTCTTGGTGCACAAAATAAGACCTCCATTGGCATTTGTCCACCCACCCCGATGCATTGGTGCAGTCCATTCGACCCCATGAGCTATGGAATGAAAAATGTCACACCTAGCACCTTTCCACTGCATCAAATTCAAGCATTTTGCAACAATGCGTTTGATTTTGACACGGTCAAACGGAATGGAGTTGACCAAAAATGAGAGAGGTTATTATCGACGGACCCCACATGCACCTATAGGTCCAAACACAACATTCCCAGCTATCACAAATTCTGAGAACTATTTCATCAAAGTTTGGCACATTTTTGGTCTCAGGGATCTTAAGGGACTTTGTCGGTAGCCTCTTGCCTGGAAGGACTGGGACGCTTGGCACATGAAATGAGACCTCCAATAGCATTTACCCACCCACCCTGATGCGTTGGTGTGGTCCGTTCGACCCCATGAGCTATGGAATGAAAAATGTCACACCTAGCACCTTTCCACTACATCAAATTGAAGCATTTTGCAACAATGCGTTTGATTTCGACACAGTCAAACGGAATGGAGTTGACCAAAAATGAGAGAGGTTATTGTCGACAGACCCCACGTGCACTTGTAGGTCCAAACACAACATTCCCAGCTATCACAAATTCAGAGAACTGCTCCGTCAAAGTTTGGTGCATTTTTAGTCTCAGGATCTTAAGGGACTTTGCCGGTAGCCTCTTGCCCGGAATGAATGGGATGCTTGGTGCATGAAATGAGACCTCCATTGGTATTTACCTATCCACCCCAATGCGTTGGTGTAGTCCGTTCGACCCCACGATGAGTAAAACAAAAAATATGGCACCTAGCAAGGATTTTGCTCTTGCAGAACAATGTATCGGCAAAGACCCTAGTTTTCATAAGGGGAGACATGTGATTTTAAGAGGTTTTGGGAATGCGAATTTATCCTTCCACTCCTTATCTAATGATGAGTTTATTCGTAGAGTTTGATGGCTTTTATGAGCATATACATGATGTTGTTTTAGGATAGTCATAAAGGGCAGTTTTTGGATAGCCATATGTATCTTTTTAACAATCATAAAGGGCAAGTTGTACATGGACTGTGACAGTCCCAAAACTCATATAAATCATCCATTTTGGTGTTTGACAACCTTATAAATCCATTAGATCATTTATACAAACCCTAATGCAACTTATAAACCCTCTTTGTATAGTAATTTCATGAATGACTATCTTGTATGATTATTTTGTGCATTTTAACAGCCTAATGAGGATTGTATGGTGTTGTCATATTCATGATTTCAACTTGATGCAGAGATAGGATCCAACTCAACATGATAGAGGCATCATTACAAATGGATTGAATTGCAATAGTCAGAGAGCCAACCTCCTATCAATGAGTGTTCAATGATAGTAAATAGAGAGCTACTTGACCATAAATAGGATTTACATACATACATATATATGATCTCGTAGGCATCTAGGTTTCATACACAAATTGCAATAGTTGTAGAGCCAACCTCCTATCAACGAGAGTTGAATAATAGTAAATAAAGAGCTTCTCGGCCATAAATGGGATTTGCATACACACACACCCAACTGAAATAGTATTCTTATTGGCCTTATTGGCACCTCCCCCCAAGATGTAATTTTTTTATGTTTATAATGTGCCCCCAGTGTCCTTATTGGCCTTATTGGCACCTAAAACACAAGAAAGTAGATTCCACTAGCTTTCAATTACAATTTCTCTTAGGCCCTAACACATCCATACAGGGCTATACTAAACAAAGAAATAGTAGGAAAATAGTAAAATCTACAAAAATAGAGTTTCTTGACATTAATTTCATTCAAACTTGTCTTCAATTCATCTTCAAAATGTTTTCAATACATCTCCAATGCCTTTTCCATGAAGGTTTATGCATATTTATACATGATTTGAGGAAAACCTGAGAAACTCTAAACCCCAAACCCCTAAACCCTAAACCCAAGTAACAATAAACCACTATCTCCCTATCTCCCCATATCTCCCTATCACCTTTGTCCCTCTACCTCTCAATCTCTCTCACTATGTCTCTTGCCATCTCCCTCACTCTTTATCTCCCTATCTCTCCCCTCGGACTCCTCTATATCTCCCTATTGGTCTGATGCAGATCACACAGTGGAAGCTCTCAAAACATGGCGAAATACCCATCAAAACCCATAGTTCAAATAGATTAAAGCTTAATCATCTTTAAGAAACCTTCTCAAAGTCTCAAATAACATCAAATCATATACATTCTTCCTATCGGCAAGATAAACACTATTGGCCAACTCAAAAATTCTTAAACCAATGCTCCGATCACTCCACTTTTGACGAGACTTTAAACCTTTCGCTATGACATATATCCATTGGCCCAACTTTAAACTAGTCTTCCAATCTCCCATACCACCCATTTCTCACTCCACAACCTATATTAACACATTATTAAACCTAACCCCTAACCCCTAACCCCTAAACCCTAAACTTGAGAAACCATAAACCCCTAAATCCTAAACACTAAACCCAAGAAACCCTAAACCTCTATCTCTCTATCTCCCTATCTCACTATCTCCCCATCACTATCATTCCTCTACCTCTCAATCTCTCTCCCTATGCTTTGGCCATGTCCCTCACTTTATATCTCCCTATTGGTCCTCTCTCTCTAAACACTAAACCCTAAATCTCTAAACCTTAACCCCTAAACCATAAACCCTAAACCCTATCTCCTATCTCTCCCTTATCTCTGTATCTCTATCATCGGGCTCTACCTCTCAATCCTTCTCTGTATTTCTCTGGACATCTCACTCACTCTCTATCTCCTTATCTCTCCCCTTTGTCACCTCTATCTCTCCCTATCTGTCTCATCTCTCTTTCTATCTAGCTATCTCCAAAACTAAGAAACCCTAAACCCAGGTACACCCTAAATCCAATCAACTCTAAACCTATATCTCCCTATCTCTCCCCTATCTCCCTATCTCTATCATCCCTCTACCTCTCTTGATCTCTCTCCCTATATCCCTGTCCATGTGCCTCACTCTCTATCTCCTTATCTCTCTCCTTGGTCTCCTCTCTCTCTCCCTATCATTCCTCTGTCTCTATAAACCCTAAATCCAAAACCCTAAACCTCTAAACCTAACCCCTAACCCTAAACAATTTAAATCCTAAACCCTAAATAATGCCCCTAAACCCTAACCCCTAACCCCTAAACCTGAGAAACCCTAAACCCCAAACCCCTAAACCCTAAACCCAAGTAGCCCTAAACCACTATCTCCCTATCTCTCCCCTATTTCCCTACCACCTTTGTCCCTCTACCTCTCAATCTCTCTCCCTATGTCTCTAGCCATGTCCCTCACTCTTTATCTCCCTATCTCTCCCCTCAGACTTCTCTATATCTCCCTATCATTCCTCTCTCTCTATAAACCCTAAATCCAAAACCCTAAACCTCTAAACCTAACCCCTAACCCCTAAACCTGAGAAACCCTAAACCCCAAACCCCTAAACCCTAAACCCAAGTAACCATAAACCACTATCTCCCTATCTCTCCCCTATCTCCCTATCACCTTTGTCCCTCTACCTCTCAATCTCTCTCGCTATGTCTCTTGTCATGTCCCTCACTCTTTATCTCCCTATCTCTCCCCTCAGACTCCTCTATATCTCCCTATTGGTCTGATGCAGAGCACATAGTAGAAGCTCTCAAAACATGGTGAAATACCCATCAAAACCCATAGTTCAAATAGATTAAAGCTTAATCAGCTTTAAGAAACCTTCTCAAAGTCCCAAATAACATCAAATCATATACATTCTTCCTACCGGCAAGATAAACACTATCGGCCAACTCAAAAATTCTTATACCGATGCTCCAATCACTCCACTTTTGACAAGCCTTTGAACCTTTTGTTGTGACATATATCTATCAACCCAACTTTAAACTAGTCTTCTGATCTCCCATACCACCCATTTCTCACTCCACAACCTATATTAACACATGATTAAACCTAACCCCTGAACCCTAACCCCTAACCCCTAACCCCTAACCCCTAAACCCTAAACTTGAGAAACCATAAACCCCTAAATCCTAAACACTAAACCCAAGAAACCCTAAACCTCTATCTCTCTATCTCCCTATCTCACTATCTCCCCATCACTATCATTCCTCTACCTCTCAATCTCTCTCCCTATGCTTTGGCCATGTCCCTCACTCTATATCCCCCTAATTGTCCTCTCTCTCTAAACACTAAACCCTAAACCTCTAAACCTTAACCCCTAAACCATAAACCCTAAACCCTAAATAATGCCCCTAAACCTTAACCCCGAACCCCTAAACCCTAAACCCTAAACGCTAGCAACCCTAAACCCTATCTCCTCTCTCTCCCTTATCTCCCTATCTCTATCATCGAGCTCTACCTCTCAATCCTTCTCCCTATTTCTTTGGATATCTCGCTCACTCTCTATCTCCTTATCTCTCCCCTTTATCACCTCCATCTCTCCCTATCTATCTCCTCTCTCTTTCTATCTAGCTATCTACAAAACTAAGAAACCCTAAACCCAGGTACACCCTAAATCCAATCAACTCTAAACCTATATCTCCCTATCTCTCCCCTATCTCCCTATCTATATCATCCCTCTACCTCTCTTGATCTCTCTCCCTATGTCCCTAGCCATGTGCCTCACTCTCTATCTCCTTATCTCTCTCCTCGATCTCCTCTCTCTATCTCCCTATCATTCCTCTCTCTCCATAAACCCTAAATCCAAAGCCCTAAACCTCTAAACCTAACCCCTAACCCCTAAACAATTTAAATCCTAAACCCTAAATAATGCCCCTAAACCCTAACCCCTAACCCCTAGACCTGAGAAACCCTAAACCCTAAACCCAAGTAACCCTAAACCACTATCTCCCTATCTCTCCCCTCAGACTCCTCTATATCTCCCTATCATTCCTCTCTCTCTATAAACCCTAAATCCAAAACCCTAAACCTCTAAACCTAACCCCTAACCACTAAATAATAAATCCTAAACCTTAAATTATAATGCCCCTAAACCCTAACCCCTAACCCCTAAACCTGAGAAACCCTAAACCCCAAACCCCTAAACCCTAAACCCAAGTAACCATAAACCACTATCTCCCTATCTCTTCCCTATCTCCCTATCACCTTTGTCCCTCTACCTCTCAATCTCTCTCGCTATGTCTCTTGCCATGTCCCTCACTCTTTATCTCCCTATCTCTCCCCTTGGACTCCTCTATATCTCCCTATTGGTTCTTTATCTCTCTCTAAACCCTAAACCCTAGACCTCTAAAGCTTAACCCCTGACCCCAAGACCCTAAACCCTAAACCCTAAATAATGCCCCTAAACCCAAGCAACCCTAAACCTCTATCTCCCTATCTCTATCATCCCTCTACCTCTTAATCTCTCTCTCTATGTCTTTGGACATGTCTCTCACACTCTATCTCCCTATCTCTCCCCTTTGTCTCCTCTATCTCTCCCAAACTCTTTCAGTCCCCTCTCTCTATCTCTCTTTAAACTATAAACCCTAAACCCCTAAACCTGAACAACCCTAAACCTCTAAACCCTAAATAATTCCCCTAACCAACCTCTAAACCACTTCTCTATATAGGTGCAACTAATACCACTTTTTTATTGTTTTCCACATTTAATTATTTTCTTTTCCATTTTCCAAGTCCTACATGTGTCCAAGTTGTATTGTTTGTCAAGTTTTTAGTCTAATTGTTAGTCCCAGCTCTCATGGTTATTAAAATGTTAGTATAGTTAGATTTATCCTTCGGTAACATTAATTTACACATTGTTGCACAAACAACCACACTGAAACATAACCTTACTTAATTAAGGTTAACCTTTAAGGTTCTTTCATAAATGGCGAGCTTAACAAATCCAACTAGTTCAATGTTCTTATAGTCCATGCTTACCCTTCCAAGAGAGTTCATGCCATGTTAACTTTGCATTATGTCCTAACATATCACATGAAGGACATCATCATCACAAGGAATAACAATGTCATGAAGGATTAACGAAGGTGTAGCTTCACCACATAAAGTATCATTCATAATTTTATTACTAGAGGGTAAGGCTATATCATGTGTATCCTTCTCAAACCATGTATCATGAATCAAATCATATGAAGGATTGGGTAAAGAAATTTAGGGCATGAAATCCAAAACGCCCCGAAACACATCCCCTGCTGCCCCACCATTCCTATCCTTGAAATATTGGAACATAGTCTAAAAGTGATTATTTCACATGATGAACAAAACTGAATATTTTATTATTGATTATTTGAGTAATTCATTAGTGATGATTCTTAGTGTTTAACAAATCCTTATGGATTAATGTGTAAAGAAGCTACCAATGTTAATTTGCCCTCCTCCTTCACTAGAAACGGTCTTTAAGGAGGTTCATATATTGATGGGAGATCCAAGATTTAAGAGGTATATTTTCAAAAAGACTAAAAAGCCTTTTTCCCAAATTTTTCTAGAGAATGGATATCTGTTTCCAGAACGGATATCCATTTTGGTTTGGTATCCAAACCAAAACAGATATCCGTTTCAAAGTCAAACTTTGCCAAGTCGCAAATTTGGCTAAGTAAAAATGTGATTTTTTTCTTATTGCCACTATTTGGCCCACGATGATCCTGCACATACCCTCTAATCCCTTGACTCTCAACCCTATCCCTAAACCCTCAACCTTAAAACCTCAACCCTCAACCCTCAACGTCAAACCCTAACCCTCAACCCTTAACTCTAATCCCTCAACCCTAAACCCTATCTATAAACCCTCAACACTATACCTTAAACCCTAATCCCTCAACCCTAAACCCTAAACCCCATCCTTAAGCCCTAATCCCTCAACCCTCAACCCTAATCCGTCAACCCTCAACCCTAATCCCTCATCCCTAAACCCTAAACACTATCCCTCTTCCTAAACCCTCAACAGGCTCGATACTATACCTTAAACCATAATCCCTTATCACTAAATCCTCCAACCCTATCCCTAATCCTTATACCCTTGACACTCTACTTTAACCCTAATCTCTTGACCCTCAACACTATCCCTAAACCCTTGAACCTCAACCCTCAACCCTCAACCCTCAACCCTCAACTTCAAACCCTAATCCCTCAACCCTTCACTCTAATCCCTCAACCCTCAACCCTATCCCTAAACCCTCAACCCTCAATGTCAAACCCTAATCCCTCAACCCTTAACTCTAATCCCTCAATTCTAAACCCTATCCCTAAACCCTCAACACTATACCTTAAACCCTAATCCCTCAACCCTAAACCCTAAACCCTATCCCTAACCCCTAATCCATCAACCCTCAACCCTAATCCATCAACCCTTAATCCTAATCCCTCATCCCTAAACCCTAAACACTATCCCTATTCCTAAACCCTGAATGGGCTTGATACTATCCCTCAACCCTTAACCCTTAAAACTTGAACCCTAAAACCTATCCCTACACCCTCGACACTCGACACTATATCTTAAACCCTAATCCCTTAACCCTCATCCCTAAAGCCTCAACCCTAAATCCTTAAACCTTCAACCCTAAACCCTATCCCTAATCCCTCTACCCTCGACACTCTACTTTAACCCTAATTCCTTGACCATCAACCCTATCCCGAAACCCTCAACCCTCAACTCTTAACATTAAACCCTACTTCATCAACCCTAAACCCTAATCCCTCAAACCTAAACCCTATCCCTAAACCATCAACCCTCAACACTATACCTTAAACCCTAATCCCTATCCCTCAACCCTTAACCCTTAAAAATTAAACCCTATCCCTACACCCTCAACACTCGACACTATATCTTAAGCCTTAAACCCTCATCCCTAAAGCCTCAACCCTCAATTCTTAAACCTTCAACTCTAAACCCTATCCCTAATCCCTCTACCCTCAACACTCTAACCCTAACCTCGACATTAAATGCTAATCTGTCAACCCTAAACCCTAATCCGTCAACCCTAAACCCTATCCCTAAACCCTCAACCCTCAACACTATACCTTAAGCCATAATCCATCAACCTTAAAACCTGATCCCTCAACCCTCAACCCTAAACCCTATCACTAAACCCTCAACCCTCGACACTATACCTTAAACCCTAATCCCTCAACCCTCAACCCTAAACTCTATCCCTATTCCTAAACCCTCAACCCTCGACACTATACCTTAAACCCTAATCCCTTATACCTAAACCCTAAACCCTATCCCTCAACCCTTAACCCTTAAAACTTAAACCCTAAAACCTATCCATAAATCCTTGACTCTCAACACTATATCTTAAACCCCAATCCCTTAACCCTCATCCCTAAAGCCTCAACCCCCAATCGTTAAACCT
The DNA here is from genome assembly GCA_027924645.1 of Cunninghamia lanceolata. NCBI lineage: Eukaryota > Viridiplantae > Streptophyta > Pinopsida > Cupressales > Cupressaceae > Cunninghamia > Cunninghamia lanceolata. The sequence goes on along the minus strand of BSBN01001020.1, from coordinate 3,301,710 downwards.
TCAACCCTAAACCCTATCCCTAATCCCTCTACCCTCAACACTCTACTTTAACCCTAATCCCTTGACCATCAACCCTATCCCTAAACCCTAAACCCTCAACCCTCAACTCTCAACATTAAACCCTAATCCCTCAACCCTAAACCCTAATCCCTCAACCCTAAACTTTATTCCTAAACCCACAACCCTATTCCTAAACCCTCAACCCTCAACACTATTCCTTATACCCTAATCCATCAACCCTAAACCCTAATCCCTCAACCTTAAACCCTATCCCTAAACCCTCAACCCTCAACACTATTCATTAAACCCTAATCCCTCAACTCTAAACCCTAATCCCTCAACCCTAAACCCTAAACCATATCCCTAAACACTCAACCCTCAACAAGTTATACCGTAAACCTTAATCCCTCAACGCTCAACCCTCAACCCTAATCCCTCATTCCTAAACCCTAAATGCTAACTATTCCTAAACCCTCAACCCAAGACACTATACCTTAAACCCTATTCCCTTATCCCTAAACCTTAAACCCTATCCCTCAACCCTTAACCCTTAAACCTTAAACCCTAAAACCTATCCCTAAACCCTCAACCCTATACCCTCAACAATATACTTAAGCCCTAATCCCTCAATCATCAACCCTATACCTTAAACCTAAAGCCTACACCCTCAAACCCTCATCCCTAGACCATATAACCTCACCCTTATATCCTAAACCTCAAATATTGTACCTCAACCCTATACTTAAATTAAACCTAAACCATATGTTGCTCTCACCCAAGTCACCCTATGCCTTGTATACCCTCAATCCATATCGTAAACCCTAAACCCTAATCCCCACACCTTACACACTTAATCTTATACACTCAACAACCTGAATATTAACCCTCAACCCTGTAATCTCTATCGTCTACCCTCTACCTATTACGTAAGCCCTAACCCCTCAACCCTCAAAACTATACAAGCTCAAGTCCTTATATACACTAAACCCAAAACACTTACATACATACATACATACATGCATACATACAAATATACATACATACAAAGATGCATACATACAAGCATGCATACATGTACATACATACCTACAAGAATAGATATAAACATCCATGAAACATACTTATAAAAGTTGAACATATATCATTCAAAGGAAGACATAATGCGAGCGCGTTATAACGCACTCGCGTTGTGTCAAACTAAGAAAACACCGGCAAACATGCAAAAAAGAAAAAAAAGCACAACATAATGCGCTCATGTTATAATGTGCTCGCATTATAACATGCTTGTGTTATATTGTGCTTTGGGAATCCCAAGCCTTGGGCTTGGGATTTGCTTTGGATTTCCAACCCAAAGTCTTGGAGTGCCTTTTCAACATCCACAGACGTGTTTTTGCAAATTCTACAAGATTTCACATAATTTTGTTCATGCTAACCCTCAGATTTGCATGTGTTTCAAGGTCAAACAAATTGAACACCTGGGTAATGTTAGGCTTTCTCTTAGCTATTTAACAATGTAATTTTTTTCACTTTTTGACAATGTTAAGCCTTTCATCTTTAATTTCTTTTGTTTGTGTGTCCAGTTTTGGGCAAAAACTACTATTTGGTCTTTTTTTCATTGTAAATTAACTATTTATTGAAATTTCAAAAAAATTACATATTTAGAAACTAGACTCTATTATACACATATTAAAAAAAAAAAATTCAATTAGTTTTCAAAATTTATAGGGGTAGCATGGCCAAAATTCTATTTTTTAGGATGTGTCCACTTTGAAAATTAGTAAAAAATCAAATATTCATCAAAAAATTATCAAAAAAATCGGGTAGAAACTACATGTTAGCTAATTTCTCACCGAAGCGATTTTAAAAATACCAAAAAAAAGTTAACCTTTTGAGGGAGCCACAAAACATGCTATGTTATGTTTTTTTGACAGAAACAACACCAATTTCTGTGGCTCCCTCTTTTGAACCCCTTAATCTATACCATTTTTTAAAAAATTAGTAGTTTAGAAAGTAGACTCGGAGCACTACGAACATTGTTTTGGTTGCATCTCTAAATTTGGAGTGTAACTATGGTCAATTTCTCATCCAAGGCCAGCATTTCCTGATTTTAGAAAAAAAGTGGCCACTTAAGACCCCTTTTTGGCCCCCCATCTTCTTGCACTTACCCATACCTAGATTTTATACCTTAATCTAGTCTAGACCTAAGACATATCTAGATTTTCTAGTAGACGTAGTAGACCTAAGACACCTAGATTTTATATCTTATTCTAGTCTACACCTAGTAGACATAGTATGCCTAAGACACCTAAACACCTAGATTTTATACCTTATTCTAGTCTAGACCTAATATATATATAAGACACCTATTCTATACCTAAGACACATATTCTATATATATCATTCTAAGACACCTAAAACACCTAACTTAAAGACTACATGCAAGATAATACTATGATGGATAGCATAGAGATCATACTTGGAATGAAACAATAACTTCAAATCCTCTAAACTACATGATTACAAAAACAAATCTCTTGCCACGATGAAATGTAAAAAAATAGAACCTAGAGATCATGAATTCTAAAAATTTAAGAACCATTGAAATTAAAATTAAATGAAAGAACTATTGAAGCATAAATTTTAAAATTTGAAAGTTCTACAAGACACCTAACTTAAAGAGTACCTATAAGATAATATTATGTCTTCTAGTCTAGAGATCATATACACAACTTATGAAATACTAAATAAAAAAATGCTTTGATCTATATGATTATAAAAATAAATCTCCTGCCACAATGAAATGTACAAAAATAGAACCTAGAGATCACATGAATTCTAAAAATATTAAGAACCGGTGAAATTAAAATTAAGTGAAAGAACTATTGAAACATAAATTAAAATATTTTAAAATTTCTACACGTAAGACACTTGAGATCTAGTAGACCTAAGACACCTAGTGAATACCTAAAATGAAATGAAACTTGTCCAATTTTTTCTTACCACATCGATTAGGTTAGCTTTCTCTTTAATAACATGTAATATTTTCTGATGATCATCTCTATCTAGTCTCCAATTATGACGTCCACGTGCACATGGAACTTGACGAAGAGACATGCCAATAGAAATTACTAGATGGCTATATTGATACACCATGTTGTGAGGTTGGTAATCAATAAAATGAATCCCACTTTGAACAATTTTGACTTGTTTGAGGTATGTCCCTTGCACTACAACTAAACCTGTGGGAAACAATATTTCATCGCTTGTTTCTATTTTTGTTAACTGCATCCTCTCTTCTATGAAACGTAATAAATAATAACTAACACCTTCTATGTTTCCATCCCTACTATGACTACAAAAACATCTCCTACACCACAATTAAATGTAAAATATTAGAACCTATCATGAATTCTAATATTTAAGAACCAAATTAAAATTAAATTTTATCAACATATTAAAAATTAAAATATTGAACTACAAGTTGCACAATATATATACCTTTTTTTATCAATCCTAAAATGTGGTCATAATCAGTTGAAATCAAAGTAATGTCTTCAAAGCTTTCATCTTCATCTTCGTCGTATGTGTCAGTAAGAACTAGTGGCACCAAATTCTATTCGCTGACATATCCATGTTGTTGGATCTTGCAATTCTCATAATCTCCCAACATGCAATCATAACAAAAACAAGAGTAATCCATAGTGCACAATGTCCATGTGTGGCTATCTGTACTCATGAAACAATGCAAAGATCTTATTTTCTCTACCCTCTTGCATCCATGCATTCTTCTTCTATCCACACCTACAAATTTTATATATACATCAAACATGAGTTACAATTATAATTTTGTTGAAATTATAAAACTATAATCATAGTCAAATAAAATAGATATTTAAGTAAATATTAAACAAGTTAAACTTTTTTCAAACAATACATACCTGATATCTCCTAGAACACTCTATTTGGATGTGGGTTCCTCCCTGAAGATGTGCCAACCTAACATGTGAAGTGTTTCTTACACCATTCAACAACATGATGTGCATCACTTATATGATTTCCCTCATAATTAATTTGATGTTCTCTTAGAGAATGTTTGATGCAAGATCTTGCACCATCACATTTACCCTTTCCATGCCCACTCTCAAAAAAACTCCAAACATGTAGCATATTGTCATGTTGATGATATCTACAAAGTGCATAAAATAGCCTTGATGATTTGAATTGTGATGCAAACCCATCTGACCATACAAAATGTTTTTTTAATTTTCCCACCCCTTCTTTCCAAATATTCAATTTAAGGGATGTATATATAAAATAATTTTGAAAAACCTATTTATGTTTTAACATTTTAGTATTTTATCATTCTCTATTATATAATATTAAATATAAGATTAAATTTATAACATTTTTTTTCCATTTACTCTCAAATCACTATAAAATTAAACATGTATTTCTAACATCATTTTCCTTGTGGCTTTATATACTTGCATAATGGTAGCATAAATAGGTCCAGAAATATAGTTTGAGGTGACTTGCATATCATTTTGAATTATTTATATAACATACAAGATTGAATCCAAGATGTGGTGCCCATGATGTGGTAAAGAAATGTTACTTGTCCATGCATATATGAAAGATGAATGTAGGACATGTAGGAATCTAATTCTAGTATTAAAATTAAATCTAAAAGTGTACATGATCTATAGGATTAAATTATAAAACTATGAACTACAAACATCTAGAGAACCTTAGATATCATTACACACAATTTTTAAACAATTAAGCTTTGAGAAGATTTTAAGGAGTTTTGTTGTAAAATACTAACAAGATTTTCTATAGATATAAAGAATAAAGGTTTAGCATCAAATTCAACCAAGAATTTAATTTAGTTTTGATAACTTAAATGAGGCTTATGAATAAGTTTCTACACACTCATTTTTAAGAGTATGTGATACCTTTATTACTTGGATGAAATTCTCATTTTTTGCTAAAAATACCCAAGGAAATTGTTGCACACTTAGAGAAGGTATTATTGATTCCAAAGGAGAACAAACTTCATTTGAATAGTTAAAAATATGAATTCTTTGAGAAAATTTGAATGGTTAGTCTTGTTAATGTTGTTTGGAATGGATTGGTTCATATAGAGCCATCAAGAGTATAGGCCAAATGAATTAGCCTAATGGACTACAAGCATCATCAAAATAAGGAACTTTGTATTTGTAGATTAATAGTTAAGGAAAATTTTTAAATCTTTTCTAAATTATAGCTACACATTTACATGAAATAAAATTTATTCATGGAAAGAGAATCAAGGTAGGTAAATATTAAACATAAATCATTTAAGGATTTAAACAATAAAGTAAAAAATACACTCATGTTGCCTCTTTAAAATTTAAAACATTATTTGATGTGGAGATAGATGTTAATCACTATGTAATATGGGAACTTTATTATAATTCATGGAGGTTGTGTGTTAATATTTAGAAATGTTTCATGGTTTTGTCCCTGGGTATTTCACCTATAACAAAGAGATTTATGCTCTGTTTCAAGTGGTGAAAAATTGGAAGCACTATTTGTTGACCTTAAAGAGATTGTTTCTTAAATGGACCATTGACCATTACAATGCTTACAAGATCAATAGAAGGTTGAGAAAGCACACCATGTGACAAGGGGACATTGTTTCTTATATAATTACACTTAGTCGTAAAATATAAAAGAGGTGTAAATTATAAGCTCAAGTTGATTTTTCTTCAAGACCACCATTGTTGTAGGTAGTTAATACTTTTTCTCTTCTTGAACCCTTTGCAAGTTAAGTATATGTGAGGGATTATGTCTATAAAGAGGATTTTGGAGAGTCATATTAGTAGATTGAAGAAGGTAAGAAATATGAATGTGTTCATAAGACTAATTTTCATGTGAAGAATGGTTTTCTCTTCAAGTTGGGTTTGTTGTGCATTATAAAAGAGAAGAGATTAGTCTTATTGAGGTGCATGTACCCCTAATGTGGATGGATATGTTGGGGCCACTAAACCATATCTAATTTGTAGTATTACATTAATTAGGTGATGATGCTAATTATTTTTGACATTGTACTTGAGGTGACATGTTATTAAGGCAAGTAATTAGAAACTAGGACTATATCAACCACTTCAAATCCAAACACTATCATGTGAAAATATAGTGATAGATTTTGTAGGTGATTTACCTATGACAAGAAAAATGTGCATGAATATCTCTTTGTGGTAATTGATAGGTATAGAAATTTAGATGAATGTAGAACATGTAGGAATCTAATTTGTATTAAAATTAAATCTAAAATTAGAAACTATACTCAAACCCTAGAGTTGAGGAAGTAGGGGAAAGAGATAGAAACCCTAAAGAGAAACTAGGGAATCTAGTGAATTTAACCTAGAGACAATTTAGATGAATCTAGAACATGTAGGAATCTAATTCTAGTTTAAAATTAAATCTAAAACTAGAAACTATATTGAAACCCTAGAGTTGAGGAAGGAGGGGAAAGAGATACAAACCCTAGAGAGGAACTAGTGAATTTAACCTAGACAATTTATTTGGAATCTATGTAGAATTTGAAATTTAGATGAATGTAGAACATGTAAGAATCTAATTTTATTAAAATTAAATCTAAAATTAGAAACTAAATTATGGATAAATACAAATCTAATACTTATCAATACAAATCTAAAATTGTAAACTAGAGTTGAGGAAGTAGAGATAAATACAAATCTAATATTTTTGAAACATTTTTATACAAATTAAAAAATACGTACCTTATTCCTTGTTCAAGGGGATTCTTGGGTTCACCTGACTACTACAAACAGCCTGGCAGATGCTAGATGGGTCCCTCCAGATCTGGGATATGCTGAACTTTGATGGGGCATCCAGGGGTAACCCAGGACAGTCGAGCATAGGATGCATCATCAGAGACCATGAAGGTGTCTTGATTGGAGCAGCAACAAGGAAATTCAAGATGAGCACAAACAATGAAGTCAAATTCCAAGCTATCATTCTAAGACTTCATGCATGTCTAAACCTTGGGATTAGGAGAATTCATATTGAGGGTGATTCATTGATAACTATCAATGCTATTCGATGCAAACAAAAAAATTAGGAGCTTAATAATATGTTAGCCTACTGCCTAGAATTACTAAGCAAGTTCGAAGAGTTCAAGCTAGATCAAAAAATTTTGTGAAGCAAATGCGATGGTAGATAGGATCGCTAATGTGGATTTTGACATGACGGAAGATTCATTTGTTAATAGTTCATTGCATGAGTGGTAGAATATGACCCCATATATCCTATTCCTCATCCCACTCTTTAAATAAAAGCAAAAAGCATTCAATGACAAGTTGCATGAGATTTGTTGGTACTATTAATAACCATTTGCAGTGGGTAGAGTCCTAACTGGATATTGATTAATACACTGCATAGCTAGCGAGAGAAGCTAAAATCTTTGATACATCCAGGGTGGTAGATGTTACATAGGAATGCCAACAAAGATGCAGATAAAATTGCTAATTTGGCAATCGATGTGGTCAAAGAGGTGGTAGAAGCTAGACTAAAAATGTGTGGGAAGATTATAGCTAGGATTTGCCATCCGACGGTATGATCAATATTTAATCGATATGAAGGAAGGTTGCTCTCTTAGCCCTTTTGCTCGTGGGAGAAGTCCGGAATGGTATGCATTAATTATCCACACAATGATAAAAATAAATGTCGATCAAAGAAAGGAGAGTTATATAGATGATGGCTCAATAGGGGTAGCATATGGAAATATGGATTCAATGGTTAGCCTCACTCCAAAGAAAAGGCAAATGGCATTTAGTGGTGAGATTTTAGAGAAAAGGCTAAAGAAAGTTTTTAAGGGCAAGTTCGTTGTGGTATTACACTGTAAGGATGGTGTTGGGTAATACATTCATGGTTATGATTCATAGTTACGCCCCATCATTACAAGGTGAATACAAATATAGCTTTGATGTTTGTGGTAGTTATGCTGGACCTGGGTGAGCTGAAGGATAGCATACGGGAAGTGGCAGAAGGTTTGATTAAATCAAGATGAAGGGGAGGATTGAAGAAGATCATTGCTGACACGGTGTTGGGGTTGGGTTTTCATTTTGAATAGGGTATTTGGCCTTCTATTCTCCTGCATTATAATGGACCTTGGGTGCCTTTTGTCATTAGCGCAATTGGGGTGAAGGAAGAAGACCATATACATGAAGCCAAATGGGGGTTGGAGTTCTTGAAGGTAGTATTTGGAGTGGCAAATGCTGAGGGGTGGATTGGTCTTTCCCCTTGGATACCGAGGACACTAAATTGGAAGAAGAAGATGCAAAGATTACAGAAGGTGGGGGAATGTAGTAGCTATTAAAGCATTAATATAGTATAAATATATAATAGAAAAACCAGTGTAATGTTTATATGTAAGAAACTGAATATAATAGAAAACTCTGGCCTTTCTATGGAGCAACCATTTTGGACTGTATATTTTGATTATTTTATGCTATTTTTTTTGGGGTACGACTCCCTTAATGTCCATTCACTGATAAAAATGCATACCTTTCTTTCTTTATGAAATATCTTTGTGCCCTTTCTTCAGTTATTTTTTGTTCTTTTTCTGTTGAATATGACCACACAGATTTATTTTACCTTATTCTTTTATTTCCCATTTCCTCCTTTGCAAAATATTAGTCCAAAATTACTTTACAAAATATTTTGTCCTTACAAAACTCCCAAAATTGCAAACACAATTTTTGCAATTCTTTTCCAAAATTTTCACTTGCAAATAAATAGAAAAATGTGAATATTTAATTAATTAATTAATTAATTTTTTAAATGCTTGCTCAACCACTTTCATTCGAAGGACATTTTTTATGCATTTTAAAAATACTTTTTAACTCAAGTTCACCTTCATTCGAAGATTAGCTATTATGATTTTTTTAATATTTTGGGAAGCCAAAAGAACCTTCCAACAAAAGGTACCTTCACACAAAGGTACCTTTGCATGAATTTATTACCTTTGCTCGAAGGTACCTTTGTGCAAAAGTTCTTGGATGTCTTCTCCCACTCTCTGCCACAAATTTTCCTCAGAATTTTTAGTTTCAAACCTCTGGGTGGACATGAACTGAATACAAGATAATTTGTAGGATTGTAGCTTATAATTTTGAATATATTTAATTTGATTGTTATATATATTTTCTTTTTAGTGAATAATAGATTTTCCACCGAACATCAAGTTGTCACATGTGGAAAAAATAGTAAAATAGTGAAAATATTTCTAAAAAATATTTTTACACTAGGTATTGATGTCCTTGTTTCAAAAAAAAAGAAAAGTGAATTTCCATACATATGAGGTATGGTATAAACCTATGTCTAAATTATAATTAATCTCACTTCAACAATTTAAAGAAAATATGCAACAAAAAGCTATGAAAAAAAAATTGTACATTAGATATTGATCTTTCAAATCTATATTTAAAAATTTAGAATTAGTCCTTGTTAAAAAGAAAAAAGAAAATTGAATTTGGATACATACAGAAAAAATTATGAGGTGTGGTATTATGTCTAAATTATAATTAATCTCACTTAAAATATGCAACAAAAAGGTATGAAAAAATATTTGTACACTAAATATTGATCTTTCGAATCTATATTTAAAAATTTAGAATTTAATCATTTCTATAAAAAAAAGTTATTTTGTATGGTATAAACATCAACTTTTAAAAATAATGTTAACAATATAGAAAAATAAGTTATTAAAAGTTATATTAAAAAATTACAAATTATTTTTAAATTTTTTAAACATATATAAAATCTCAAAAAATTACTAGTTCACATCATCTTCGAATTCTAATGGTTTAGTGGAACATAGTATTGTGGGATCACCCACATTGATTTGAAAAGTTACACTCATCATGATTATACCATGTGGAAAGAGATGGTCCAACACTAAATTAGTTATCTTAGGTATCATTGTAGTGATTGTGTTTGAGCAATTAATGTTAATAAATATAATGGCTAGTGGCTTATTTTAGAATATTTTTACCCAAATGTGGGTGTGTCAATTGGACAATATAGGATTTGTGGATGATTTGAGTTGATAATTTTCTAAAATATTAAATTTTCTCAACCCAAACCCAACCTTTCTACTTCACCTAATAATTTTTCTACTTGTTCCAATACCATTTGTAGTTATTTCCCAATGATTTCTTCCACCATGTTGGTGTTGTTGGGAATGTGTATAGTGTATATCCTATGGAATGGGTAACATATAAAACATGTATACCAATTGTGTTAAAAAATGTATATGACACTATATGATATAGTATGTGTATGTGATGTGTATGTATATGTATATGTATATGTCTACACATATATATGTATGTATGTGTATGTATAGGTAACACAATAGTGTGTCACTTTTTAACTTAAGTGAGCTATGAAATCAACATTTTAAAAAAGTAGTTTCTTTTAAATATAACAAGAAAAATATTAAAATTTAAAGTAATGATATGTTAAATTTTTTAAGTAGATTCTATTTTCAATTTTTTTAAAAAAATTAGAAAGTAATTATTCTCATTTTTGAATATTTGTAAATAAAGTGCTTACATATAAAATACTTTTATAATTTCTTAATTATAAATCATTGAGGGCATACATTTTTTTTGTAATTTTTGAAGCATATTTTATTTGTTTATTTTTTAAATGAGAATAATTATAATTTAGAAACATATTTAAGGCTACTTTTATCCAAAAAAATATTATGATGACTTCATTTGATGACAAAGATTGTGATTCAAATCGGTAATCTATGTCCAGTAAAATTCTTCCATGCGGCTTGGAGGAACAAGGGTTCTACATAGAATGTTTAAGGGACATACATATACATGTCAAGAATACATAGAATGTTTAAGGGACATACATATACATGTCAAGAATCTACTTTCCCTGGTGTATGGACATTAGGGTACTATTTTTAATAAATTTTAAATCAAAATGTGGCCCACAAGTCATACACACATTTATGTTTCCACCCACATATGTATGTATGAATGTATGTATGTATGTATGTATGTATGTATGTATTGTGTGTATAACTACAAATTTCTTATAAAAAATATTCACTCTTCCAAAACATGATATATACCTTAGTTTTTGTACTCTTTTGTTCTTCACATCTACTTCATCTTTTGTGCTCTCTACTATGTATTTTAACTTCTAATTGTGAACAAGCTCATGCCATTATATTATTTTTATTTTAATTATTTATTTTAAGATAGAATATAATGTGAAAGATATAATTTAAATATTTAAATATTATATTTAATTATTACATTTTAATTTGACGTGTAAATGGGCCCTTAATTTAAATTAAGTAGTTTTTGTGAACACAATCAAAATTTTATAATCCACACCTTGCCACCAGTATAGTTATACCTCTATAGTTATACCTGTGAATCTAATAGATGTAATAATATGTGTATGTGTAAAAGCAAATAAACATTCATATATATTTATATCCTAAACATGTCTAGTGCTTCCACGAGATTTATATATATATATTTCTATCGTAAACATGTCTAGTACTTCCACAAGATTTATTACATGAATGAATGGGTGGTAGTAGAATAAGACAATTAAATTTATCACTAGGTACATTTTCTAGTAAAATACATACATTTACTCATGTATGAAATTGTAGAACAGGTTCCAAACAATCTAAGAAATGTAATGCAAATATAATAGAGAATGAAATGCATTTTCTCTTTACATTTCTATTTAAATATTAATATAATACACCCTTATACTGATGTATGTAAACTAAAACCATACATAAAATCTAAAATCAAGATAGCCAAATAAAACTTCTAATTCATAATTTATATAACAAATAATTTCTTTTTTCACATACCAATCTAAATAATGTTAATACATACTATATACTACATGCTTGTATTAATGTTTGTAAAACCATACATAAAATATAAAATCAAGATAGCCAAATAAAATTTCTAATTCATAATTTATATAACATATAATTTCTTTTTCACATACCAATCTAAATAATGTTAATATGTACTATATACTACATGCTTGTATTAATGTTTGTAAAATAACACAATTCATAAAATTTTAAATTAAGACAACCAAACAAAATTTCAAATTCATGATTTCTTATTTATTTAATCAAAATGAATTATAAAGGTCAACAACTTTAACAACTTTATCTCAATAAGATTAATCTAATTATTTCCACCAAATTTTCTAAATAAATAATTTAAGTCTCTTTAAATTAAATTTAAAATATTTTTTAAAATAATTAAAAGTAAAAAAAAAACTTTCATATATTATTTTATATTTTTTAATTAAAAATAAAAATCTATTTGATATGGTTTAAAAAATAACTCTTAACTTAATGAAAATATATTAATTATTTTATATAAAAATACTAATTAAACAACAAATTAAAATTTAACTTAAAAAAATTATATTAATTATTTTATATAAAAATACTAATTAAATAATAAATTAAAATTTTAATCCCCTGTTAATGGGGTGGGGATGTTAATATCTTAATTAGAAGGTAGGAAACAAAATAGAATCCATTGGCTAAGGGCTAGACAAAGTTGAATTTTGATGGAGCCTCTAAGGGTAATCCTGGGCCCTCTAGAGCAAGTTGTATAGTTAGAGATCAGGAAGGAAAAACTTTGGGGAAGGCGGCTAAGAATCTTGTGAATGGAATGAACAATGAAGCAGAATTACAAGCCCTTATTCTTGGTCTAAATCTTTGTCAACATCTTGGTGTTAGAAAGGTGGACGTGGAGGGGGACTCCATTATAGTCATAAATGCTATTAGAATGAAGAATTTGTGCATAATTGGAAGCTAAAAGGAATGCTTAAAGAAGCATTAGGCTTAATGGATACATTCGAAAGCATTGTGATTAATCACATGCTAAGGGAGGGGAACAAAGAGGTCGATGGCTTAGTGAATGAAGTAATCAATGCACAGAGTGCCTTACTTTGGGAGTTAAACATTAATGATGACGCCAAGGCATTTCTTTGCCATAACAACTAAGATTCGACAGCCGAAGCATGCGGAAGGATTTATTTGGCATTAGAAATTGAAGATAGTAGGACATTCGATTGGTGTGCTTGAGTGAGATAGAGCTCTGCAACAATGGATACCCCAATCCATTTAACTTGCAAGAAACATCAGATGTCCTTCCATGGACAAATTTTAGACATTGAAATGCAGAATAGTAACTGTTCTAGGGCTAATTCTTATCTTTCCTCCATGTTCCTAGTAGTTTTGCTAGACCTCAATGAGGAAGCAACCATAATTTAGAAGCTAATGGAAGATTTCATGGAGCCAAACTTTCATGGCAGATGGAAGGAAGTGGCTCAGGTTGCAAGAAGCGGTATTGTTGTGCCTCTGCTAGATGATTTTCACAAAATCAACCACACTAAGGATGTAGTGCAGTGGTGGTCGTTCATGGTGGACACAGGGGATAGTAGAGTGGCTACCAGGCATCGCAAGGCAGTGAAAGGAGTTGCATTCCTAAAGAAGTTGATGGGTCTAGAAGTTGAATATGACTGGATGAGGGAGTTGGTAGACCTGTATTATGCACAGGACGAGGATGCTTGACTAGATAATGTCATTGGTGATGGTGCTCTCTATTGATAATCTAGTAATTTTGTTCATAAAAATAGGAGCTTTCTTTCATAATTTTTGTATGGGGTTTTGCAATGTAAAGGGTAATGCCCCACCAAGGAACCCCGGAGGATCTAACCAAACTGACTCAACTAGAAGGTGGAATAATAATTTTTTTTATGAGAACTAAAGCATTACTCCAATCAACTAACATAATAATCCCAATTGCACATGCCAAAAAAATAAGGCTAAGTATTCCTCCAGGGTTTCTTAACGTTGTTACTTATCAACTAATCAACATAAAAATATCCATCTAATTTAAACTTATTCACATCTATAAACATTAAAGTAGAACTAACATAAGCTAAAGATGCATTCCATTTATATCTACTAGATTGAACCACTGAATGGATTCACTTACTCTAAAAGACTATGTTTATTTAAGATCCCAAATCCAAATGTTCCTATGACAAGAGGTTAATTCTACTATTACAAACCACATAATAACACCATTGTAATTTCCATCATAAGTCCTATAAAACCATTACATTCAAGTTACATCAAAATAACATCATGTGATTACATAATAGATGCAACATCCACCATACAAGTGTGTCTAGAATTACAATTACATCATGATCAGATAATACAAGAATATAAGAATCATCTCCAAATCTACTAGTGGGTTGCATCCAGGAGAAACATCTAAAGAATGAAGCAACTCCAGTCCATACAAGAATAGGTCTAAAATACCTGATGGAAGAAGGCATCTACCACCTGACCATGTGGACCCGAAGGACCACACCCCATGCTAGGAGATAAACATATGGCCCGTGGTCACACCAATAAGGCATATACAATACAAGCTCACCACCGGCCTCCATAGAGTATGGACAACAATAAGCACAAGAAAGGAATGTAGATCACGAGGATAACTTCAAAAAGTTCTATGCAACACAAACAAGACACTGGTGTTCTCAAAGGAAGAGTGTCATCACATAGCTTGCTATGGGTTGTCCTGGTAGATCTTCATAGACCCCAGCCCCCATCCTGGGTTGTCCTGGCAGTCTCTTCCGATCGCCGACCCCCATACAAGACTCATGTGTAACCAACATACCTTTCATGAAGACAAGGCAGTTGGTCTTGCCGTTCTAGGCCTTCCCATCTCATCTTGATCCTAAACGAACACTCGAGCCATGAGTGGGGCATGACATTATCTTGATTAATGTGATTAACTACCCAAACCCCCTAGTTCATTATTAGGGTTATCACTTATTATAACAACTCTTCCTATGGGTTGTCCTGGTGATTACTTTAGGATCCTGACCCCCGTGGAGAGCCACTCCCGATAATGCGCCTGGTAAACTTTTTAACGTTACCGGCGACGCTGGTGCGACACGCCCTCCAGCTCCACATGAATGCTTTTGCCTGGTGCGACACGCCCTCCAGCTCCACATGAATGCTTTTGCCTGGTGCGACACGCCCTCCGGCTCCACACGAATGCTTTTCCCCGGAGCAATGAACCGGTGAGGCCACAACTGGGGGACCTCATCCCCTAGGAAGAACACTTCAAACCTGCGAGCTCATTGGCCCAGCGAAGGCATAAAGCCTTGCGAGCTCATTGGCCCAGCGGGGGTTTGAACTCTGGTGGCTGCTACTACATCCTGAGCGACTTAACCACTGAACCATGCCATCATCGGCATTAAATCAACCAATTAAATAATATAAACCATTGAATATAATATTCAAATTTAATTCAATTAATTTATTAATCAAACACTTAACCAAAAATAATATTACAAATTAAATATATTAATTACCAAACGTTTATTGATTTCAACTTATTAAATTTCAAACCAAACAATTAACGTATTAAATAAATAATTATAGCATCCACTACAAAACTAATAACATTATATAAAAGTTATAAATAAATATATGTATAACAATTAATATATATATATATATATATTTATTCACATAAACTGTAGATCTATTGACTAGGATTGACCATGATAAGTGAAGGTCGTAAACGAAAAATAAAAACAAATGAATAAGAAATTGCTGGGAAACTATACAATAAAGTAATGCACTTTTCCCAAACCCTAAATATCAATTTAAACATTATAATAAGGTGTTAAATTATAGCATCCAATACAAAACTAATAACATTATTTATCATAAATCCGTAAATGAAAGTTATAAATAAATATATAGCATCCAATACAAAACTAATAACATTATTTATCATAAATCCATAAATCAAAGTTATAAATAAATATATGTATAACAATTAAAAGATACATATATTTATTCACATAATAAATCTATTGACTACAATTGACCATGATAAATGAAGGTGTAAACAAAAAATAAAAATAAATGAATAAGCAATTGCCGGGAAACTATACAATAAAGTAATGCACTTTTCCCAAACCCTAAATATCAATTTAAACATTATAATAAGGTGTTAAATTATAGCATCCAATACAAAACTAATAATATTATTTATCATAAATCCGTAAATGAAAGTTATAAATAAATATATAGCATCCAATACAAAACTAATAACATTATTTATCATAAATCCGTCAATCAAAGTTATAAATAAATATATGTATAACAATTAAAAGATACATATATTTATTCACATAATAAATCTATTGACTACAATTGACCATGATAAATGAAGGTGTAAACGAAAAATAAATATAAATGAATAAGCAATTGATGGGAAACTATACAATAAAGTAATGCACTTTTCCCAAACCCTAAATATCAATTTAAACATTATAATAAGCTGTTAAATTAATCTCAAATGCTAATCTTCCATTGGCTAGCTACCGGGAGAAAACAAAGGCATTTGCAGCCATGGGGGAGCAGCCTGATAGTAGACCCGTGTTTCGAACATATCTCAAAAGATACGATCTGGGTTTTTGAAATTT
The DNA here is from genome assembly GCA_027924645.1 of Cunninghamia lanceolata. Taxonomy (NCBI): domain Eukaryota; kingdom Viridiplantae; phylum Streptophyta; class Pinopsida; order Cupressales; family Cupressaceae; genus Cunninghamia; species Cunninghamia lanceolata. The sequence continues at coordinate 3,285,099 of BSBN01001020.1, read as the reverse complement.
TTGTAAAACACTTAGAAGACAATAAGGGGAAAAAACCTTTAAATTTCTCACCAACCCAGTTCGTAGAAACAGAGTTATGGATGACACAATCAAACTATTTTATTGGTAGGGAACAGAAAGGATGGAGAATTATAAATCTAATTTCTTATGCTCAAAGAGAATATAAAATACACACTCAAAAAGTCAGACACAGAATAAACATGGCGAAAGACACAGAGAAAGACATAGAGGTGAGGACAATAGATCCTACCTCTAATTCATCCTCAACTTTTGGTGGTTGCGGATGAGTCCAACAATCTTCCTTCCACCAAACTCCAGATCAAAACAAATTTTTTTTGCAGCCAAACGCCTCTTCCCCCAAAATAAAAATTCCACCCTTCCTTACACAAATTTCCTCGGGGAAATAAATCTTCCCGCAACCAACCAAACTGGGAAAAATAAACAAAACTTAATAGCATAAGTTAAATTTATTAATTAAGTTATATAGTTTAAATAAATTAAATAGTTATTAAGCATAAACAATTACGTATAAAGATTAAATTATTATTATTATTATTAATAAAAGCAACTATAGAACTAAAACTTAATTAATCACAATACGACAAACATAACAAGGAAAACATCATAACATAAACACAACATACTCTATCAGGATTACTGGATCTGTCTAAATGGCCATCCGTTCATATAGACACAGACTAGGCTCATTGCCCTAATATCGAGCAAAAGGGTTAAGGTTAGGGAAATATGCCAATATGCTATCTCCCACAACCTCCATCAGAATTGGGTAGGCACGCTCAGACCTGGACCAGGTGGAGTCAATGCCCTATACCTGCAACCCTACATTAAAGATGAATGCATACACAATATAGCATATACACATGTACACGCACACTGGTGAAGGGAAATCGTGACATCTCATGTCTCTGTGAAGGGAGTGATGAAACATCATCCCCTCTCACCACAATCAAGATCAAACACATAAGACATAATACATCATATCCCATAATCTAACTAAAACGTTAGTACCAGGGTTAGTATCCATAAATAACTGCTCAAAACGGAAATGTAGAAACATTAACATAACATATAAGTTACTCAAAACATTATTTCATAAAGTAAATCATCATAACATAAACATCATCCAAATCATATAAACTAAATGAGTTATCATCAGTCTATCTGAAAAGCGTCAATGTCCAAAACATGGAGGGGTATCACAGTAGTTTTCATTTTGAAAGTATAGCTTAGGGGGGCAGGGTTTGTTTTACAAAATTATGGCTTTTTGTTTGTAGCCCTTTAATGTATATCTTTCCAGCTGTAATGCGGAAACTCTTGTTCAAATTTCTAGTTAAATAAAATATAAAGGGCGCTGACCCCAAATTAGTAGTTAACCAAGCATAAAAAAACAAATTAAAATTTTAATAAAAATTTATAAATTATTTTATATTAAAAAATTAATTAAACAACAAATTAAAAGTTTACATTCATTTCCTTACATTGTATTGGACATCATCAAATTTTCTTTACAAATATGATCCACAACTGCTAGTGTCTTTTAACTATAGGTCCATGTCCTACTCCCTCCAAAAATTAATAATGGTGCCAGTGTCTTTTAACTATGGGTCTATGTTCCACTCCTTCCAAGAATTAATAATGGTGCCTAATATCTTTCATCTATAGGTCTATGTCCCACTCCCTCCAAGAATTAATAATGGTCCCAGTGTCTTTTAACTATAGGTCTATGTCCCACTCCCTCCAAGAATTAAATAATTTTTAAAACTAAATAATGCAAGTTCTTCATATAAAAGTTATCTCTCTAAGATTCTTTGTATAGTCTTCACATTGGGACTGTCCTTAAGTATTACTCACTTCAATCGTCAAAGGTAAATTTTAGTCAATAAAAACAAAACAACTATTTATCACTCTTTAAGAGGATGAAGTGTAAAATTACTTTTGACTGTTTGGCCATTAAATAGTATAATATTTAAGTAGAATGATATGAAACAAGAGCACTTTATAGAACAAATATTGTAAGTGGCTGTTGAATTTTTAAAGAAGTGTTGTTGCTGGTTTGTCAATATGAAAAGGGTTTATCCCTTACATTGATTTAGAATATTTTAAAAAAGAAATTGGTCGCAGGAATGGTTTGATTTTGAGTATAATAGGAATTCCTTTGCATTTGCGTGTGAGAGGATAGTCTAATACATTTGAGTGGTCGGTGAAGAGAGATTTTTGGTTGGAAAGGAAGACATCAGAGGTGATATAATCTTGACCTGCAGCATTTTGCAGGCTCCCATGTTGGAAATTCTTTGCTTTTCGTGTTGGGATTTCCTCTGCAATCATAACTACCTTTGAATATAATCCAGTGGTAATCAATATCAACTTATTCTTTGTTCCGTGATGTGTACTTTTATTGTTGAAAATGCTCATCTCCCATAAATTCAAAGAGATGCTATTCAAATACTTCCACGGAATTCTTTCACAACTTCATTGGAACTGTCCAATCTTTTGGAAGCGTTTGGACATCCTACAGTTTTGCTTTTTGACGAATGTCTGATTTGACAGAAACAATTAGCTTTAAATTAAAAGTATTCTACTTGTTTGTCAAAATTAAAGAAGCAAAGTCACAATTGACACATATTTGTAAGTTTCTTATTCCGTGATTGTTCTCTACTTTTTTATGTTTCATATATGACATTTTATGTCGGCAGGCCTAGATTCACGTTGACGGTATAATAATATTATTATTAACTTCGTTACTACCACCAACTCCTATTTGGTTTACGCCAAACATTAATGGGGTCCAGAGAAGGCTCTTAATTAGTACTGTCATCATCATCTTTTTTTTTTGTCTTCATTTGGAGGCTAAGTGTCATGAATAAGTGATATAGCAAGATTAAGGTGAGGGAATTTTCTAGAATCTAGTTAACTAGCAAACCTACGGCCATGAGTTTCAAGGGAGGTAGAGTGGTGGAGAGGGGGTTGAGCCCATCCTCTTTAAGACTAGTCCTTGGCACATTAGAACAAATCATAGCCTTAGTGTAAAGTGAGAGATTAATATCAACTGAACATCAAAAAATAAAGTAAATTTTTTTCTTTCCAAATTTTTAAAATAAGAAGTTGTATTGTTTACGGTCTTAATTTTCATAAGGTTTAATATTTTATCAATTCAAAGTTACAGTTTGCGGAAGAAAAAGCATATTTGATACACTTGGGACTTGCCACACATTGACAATTTATACACAGCCATATTCTATAAACTTATCAAAGTTTTGATCCCAAAGCTGATTCAAAAGGAGAAATGTACCGCTAAATTTCACTTGGATTTTAATGAAATGAAATCAAATTTAATGGGATTGTAACCTCCGGATTCTAGATTAATTTAATTTAGCTGCAGTAGAAACATGAAATTCTAGATTCGGTGTCCGGTTTGTTGTGTAAGTGTTTTGTGAAACAGATTGGACTTTTGGGTCCCACAAAATTAGGCTGTGAATGTAAAATAAAATATACTGCCAAGGCTTCTGACATGGATTAGATATGTGTCAAATATTAGGTATAATTGGGAACTAGTTTGAATGCACAGGGAAGAGTAGATGTTGAATTAGTGATACAAAACGGGGAGTGGTCAGTAGATCAATTGTAGCTGCCGAGTGCTTGTGAGCTGGAGGTTGATGGTTAGAATATTGTATTCTTGGGTCTCTCTTATTTAGCTGGACTTTAGGGTTCGAATCTTGTATTCTTAGGTCTCCTTTACTCCAGTTGGACTTTATTGAGAAAAGATAAGGCTTATACTGGTTAGTTAACCAGAATCAGAAACCTACTTTGCTGTGATGCTGTTAGATGAAACAGTGATAGTGTTAGTAATACAATCAACTTGGAAATTAAAAAAACATGGTTTGTCATTAAAGTCTTAATACTTTTAATAAAATTGTTTAGGTTCTTGCTATTCTGATTTCTTTTTCTTATTTCATGATAATAAGTTCATATTTTGTTTTTAAATTTTCCTTCTATAGCTTGGTTCTCTTCTACATACCAGAGGAAGGAAGTTGCAAAACTTAGAAATTGGGTGTTTCGAAAAGCTGAAATTTGAGGTTCAGACTGAAGCAAAGCGATAAAGTAGAGAATAAACCGATATGGGGAGTTGTGAAAGAGGAGGCAAAGTAAGACAGAATATACGTTGTAAGGTGCCTCGCTTTCGGTGGTCTCCTTATCTCCATCACTGCTTTGTGAATGCAATACAAGACCTTGGGGGCCAAGATAGTAAGTATCCTGATATTAAAATAACTGTTCTATAGATTTTTTTTCTTTTTCTTTTGTGTTTTGAAGTTACCAGGTTCATTAAAACCTTGTTATATTCTACTTTTACTAACCTTTTAAAAAACAAAATATAAATCAATATTTTTCAGAGGCGACTCCAAAGCTTGTTCTTGGGGTGATGAATGTTAGTGGACTCACAATCTCTCATGTTAAAAGCCACCTTCAGGTTTGTTAGTTTGCATTCACTGAACATTTAGTTTTCTGAAGTTATGCAAATTCAAGATCTCTTTTGACCATTGAATAGGATTAAGTCTATCGCTAATTTGGTTTTATCTAATTTGCTCCAGGTGTACCGATGTGCCCAAAAGGAAAAACAAAACTATGGTAATTAATCATTTTTAGTGTCTGCTAAAATAGAAGCTAATGTGGTTCACCAATACAACTTCTAGTGCTTTATTTGGCAATTCATACATCAGTCATTCAGGCTAGGAATACTAAAAACCATTTTTGGTGTTAATAAACAGTAGAATGTGAGCAGAGAAGTCTTCCACAGGAGCAGATTCTGAGCTCCAAAGATCACTATTCTACAGAAAAGGCTGAACATCAACTTTCACAAAAAGGGTAATCATTAATTATTAGGCTTTTGTTCATGTGGTCTAGCATATCTTGATCTTCAATGAAGTTGTTCTTTCTATATAAAAAATTAGCAGAAAATTATTTCCCTCTTTATGTTGGAATTTCTTTGCAACATTAGCCTTTAAGATTATGATCTCTTAGTGTTTCCAACTTTGAAAGTTCATGTAATTTTATCCATCTTTTTTTGTTTCACATTACAGGTTATGGACTGAAGAAGCCAAATACTTTGCTATGTTGATTGAAACAAATTCAAGAAATTCAGAACAATTTTCTTCACAACACTCAAGTATAAGTGGAAGCTATGAAAATCACATACAGGGTGAAAAATTCATTGGTAGTTCAGTTCTGAAACAATGTGATATCCCTCTACTCAAGTACTATGAAGAAAATGACATTGATGAACTTATAGAAGATGCATGGCACAAGAAGGCAAAACTTTTCATGTCTTCAGATCATATAACCACAGAAGAATCTTCTACAACTAATTTTTCCAGTCCGAACTATACATCCCAGAAAAGTTTTAATGTAAGGGCTCAAACCCTTTCTTTCTACATAAAATTATTATTGATATAATCCTGTTCAAAGGTTATTGTTTTCTTTTGCAATAATCCATCTAGGATTATGAAGTTTATTGCTTGTTATTAAAGTTTTTCTTTTTGACATTTACATAAAATAAGTTGTTACTTCTATAAAGTCATATATGAATAGATTGCAAGTCCGCTGATGACACTCCAATCTATTGTTTTCCAATGACAGGCCAATGAGGTTGAACCTCTTGTTAATTTATTCTTATCAAATCAACAATGTCAACATACTGAGATGGAACAGCCATTAATTTTGAGGGCCCCTTGTGAGTTGCAGTTGATTCAAAAACTAGATCAAGAAAGTGGAAACCCAAGTCTTTCGAAAAAGAATGAAAAGCAATGTGAGATGATTGCCAGTAATCAATCTCTAAGCATTAATTCCAAACAAATTAAAAATACTCCAATGGATCAGAATTGCCTCTCACCATTCTATAATCAGTTTCAACCTGAAAATAAGATCAAACTGGAACTGACCATGTCTATTTGAACAGGTTCAATGTATAGACTACATTACAGAAATTAATCATACCGTTCTGTATAATTTTTCTTGAAAAGATCATCTCTACATTTTGATCATTCTTGTGCTCATGATTGTATGGATTTTGTGATAATATTCTAGACTATATTGCAGGGTTAATTGGAAGGTTTCACAAATAGGATATTTCCCACTTGGAGTTCACTAGCATTTCATTCCAAATTAATCAAAAGCAGGACTTTGGAGTACAAATTCCCTGTTCGGTGATGGTAGTTTATTTCTTCCTTGCTAATAACGGCTGAAAGAGGTGATTATTCATTTAGTGTTTCTATTTGTTATCATTATTATCAATAATTAAGGGAAAAATAAGTTATTAAAGTAAGAACTTGTCAAATTTTTAAGAAATAACATTTAATTAAATTAAATATGATTGAACATTAAAGTTCCAATTACTTAACAAACCAAAAATATAATGGATTATTACATTCGTAGGATGTGGAAATAAATAAAAGATTTCTATTGTAATTACTTAGGTTAATTAATAAATTTAAACAATTAAAATATATTATAATTAATATGGATAAAAGAGTTGAGTTTCAAAATAATATTGAAATATGTATGTAAATAAATGTTAAATTGATAAATATGGATAGGGTTATTTAGTTTCAAATGGTATTCTGACACACTATTTCACAAACAGACCTCAGAAAGGATACTTGTGAGTTTCAACTCATCTTCTCATGGTGGACCAGTTAAACCATTGGCAGCTCCAATCTTCAGATTGGCAATTGACATCATCATTTCTAATATATTTGGTAGTCATTCTTGAGCCTAAATTGGTTCATTTTTCTTGGTGTATTCTTTACCAAGGCCTTATGCTTGGATCTCATTTGACTCATATGTGAGTTCTCAACCCTTGTTGCCTTTTTATGAAGAATTAGAGACTCTCAAGCATCTCTTTTGGTTTTGCACCTAAGCTCAAGAAGCTTGGAATTGGATTCATGATTTCTCTAGGCCCTTTTGACTTGATCCATTCTTATGGCATATAATTTTGTTAGGGGATTGGTCTTGTCTCCAATTGAAATATACCCAAATTTGGCATGCTTTTAGGGTGGAAATCCTCTTTAGTATTTGAAAAGGTAAAAATTCAACTCTCTTTTCATGTTGTTTGGTTGATATTCATTCCTCTCTATATACTAAAAATGTGATTTTCTCTAATATGCTTATGTAGATTTAGGTGCAAGCTACCAAGGTTGGACTTGAAATGGCATATCTACATGGGCTTCTTGATCATTAGGGGAATGCCCCATGCACTATTGCTAGAGTTCCACCTCCTTCCTCCTTGAGGGCATTGCCATGGATATAGCTGTTGAGGGAAAATTGGATCTAAATGAATAATCAATATATAAATATCAATGATACCCAAAACTCAATGAAATAATGAACAAAAGAGATCAATCAAACAATGAACAATACAAAGCAAACCTCCTTTAATTCTCAGCTTCCATTGATCGCATATCACAAATGATATTGTCTATGAATATGGCCCTCAAAAGGTGCACTTCCTTGCTATGATTCCAAGATGTTCAAATGGGAATGGCTATGATAGTTTCGCCATGAAGATGAGCTTCACAACAATGATAGTAGTGTGTAGTAACAAGTTTGATCACAAGCAATGAAGGAATTGGTGCCAAAGGCGCATTGTAATTCCTGTAGAGTAACGATACTTAAAGCTTGGATGAATGAAATGGAAGAATAGGGTTCAATTTATAGACTTGAGAAAGAGAAGATCAACGGTATAGAAAGAATGAGATGAGAGAATGTGCGCGAATAGAAAGAAGACAAGTGTCTTGCTATATTTTGCATGAGAGGAATTAATAAAATAGAAGAATGAGTTAACTGAAGAGATAAATCAATTAAAAGAATAGATTAATCAATTAAGAGAATAGAACTAGAGGATGGAAATTGCATGAGGATGAGAAGATATTTTAGCTCAATTAAATATTTGGAATATTTAATTTGTTGGGCACGTGGAAAGGTGAAGCCCACATGAAACGACTCATTTCTAACTACTGAGTCTTCTTTATAACCGTTCTAGCTAACTTCTGTTTATTCTCTACTTTTTCTATTTTCTCCATACGGTAGTTGTGGAGGTTGGTGAGAGTTCGTTTGGTTTGAGAGATAGTGAGTTTTGAGTATTGGTTTTATCTATCTCTGCAGATTGTGTTGCTGGTTGTAATAGAAGATGAGAACTGAATTTATTCTAAGGAGAATCCCCTATTTGTGGATGTAGCCATTTTATATGGTGAACCATGTTAATTTTTTTGGTGTTCTCTGTATTATTTTTGTATATGTGTGTGCTCTGTTTTTCTTATCAAATCTTTGTATTTCTTTTGTCTGTGTTTTTAGATCAACAATTGGTATCAGAGCTAATGGTGGAAAAGTTGTTTTGGAAATTGTGAAGAATTTCCAGGAAAATGGATGTAGCAGCTTTGGATGATTGGGCTCGAGCTCTCATGTCTTGGTCGTATGGCTCTGGAGAGAGTTTTGATGAAGTGGCAGCTGTGGCAAAAATTGCGGACAGTGACACGGAGCTAGATGAAATTGTGCCAATGGAAGTAGATGAATCTCCTATCTATTTGGTTGTTGATCTTGCCACTGAAGTTCTTATGGGTGATGTTGATCCTGATTCCTCGAGCATTGCCCAGGTGGGGTATGTGTGGGAAAGGCCTCCCCAGGATTTGAGAGGTGAGGATTTTGACATGCTAGAAGAATCAGAGAGCCTACAGAGGCTAAAGGAAATAGAGGATACAGCAGCAATAGATGTTGATGTGAAAGCTAAAACAAAAGGTCATGTACATTGGTGGGATGGCTGGAAAAATAAGGAGGATTCAGTTGAAGAAGAGAAGGATACTGGATTTGGAATTGCATCTGCACCAGAAGAGTTTTTAGAAGATCTCAAAATTGAGCTTAGAGCACTTCTTGAATGCACAGGTGATGCACAACATAGAAAAGCCATCATGGAGGAGTTGCAGAAAAGGGCAGAGGTAGATAAGAGTGGTAATTCTGTAAAGGACCTAGTATTGCTTATCTATGAAATGGTTTCTCTCACTTCTGCCTTCCGCCTAGATGATCCAAATATCTTTGCTTCCAAAATTCATAGAATGTTGAAGTTGGGTCTCCACATTTATGAGGAAAAAGATGTGCAGGTGGAGATCTCGGTTTGAACCTCAGATGAGGAGTTTGGTAAAGATGTTGTCACGATGGAGGCCAAAGAAGAAAATGAAGATATACTGAAGTTGGAGGAGGTGAAAGGGATTGTAATGGCTCCAGGAAGAAAGCAAAAGTGTGGTGGTGATGAGACTATTGAAAAAAATTCTACGGGCGGAAAGAAAACAAAATAGGACAGTAACCCTCCACAGCCTTTGACAGACCAAGCTGATCAGCCACAAAAAGGAAGAAAGTGGCGAGGCAGAGGTTTGTCAGATAAAGCAGCTTCTTATCGGCAGACTATTGATGAAATTCATTGCTTGATGGAGAGCCTCGCCGTGCGGTCACTTCTTGAAAATGTGAGTAATAATGATAAGGATTGTTCAAGGGTTGCTGAACATGTTTATCTAGGTAGTGATGCAGTTTCCAGGAATAGAGAAATACTTGAAGAGAATGGAATCACACATGTATTAAACTGTATTGGATTTGTATGCCCAGAATACTTCAAGAAGGACTACACCAAGTTCTACGAGTCCTTTGCCAAAAACATCAAGTTGGGTGTGCATGAAGACAGTCAAAACCATGCCAAATTGGTAGATCTGCTGAGATATCATTCCACGAAAAGTGGTGATGAAATGACGATCTTGAAGGATTATATCACCCGCATGAAGGAGGGACAGAAGGACATATTCTATATAACTAGTGAGAGTAAGAAGGCTGTAGAGAATTCCCCATTTTTGGAAAAGCTGAAGAAGAAGGGCTATGAAGTCTTGTACATGGTGGATGCCATTGATGAGTATATTCTTGGTCAATGCTGTGAGATGCCTATGGGATATGTGCAAATCCCTATGGGTGTAGCAGGGCCTTTATTAGTCAATGGGTTTGAGTACATGGTGCCCATGGAAACCACAGAAGGGTGCCTAGTGGCCAGTACCAACAGAGGTTGTAAAACCATCCTTATGAGTGGTGGAGCTACAAGCATTCTTCTCAAAGATGGCATGACTAGGGATCCTGTGGTTAAGTTTCAGAGTGCAAAAAGGGCTGCAGATCTCAAGTACTATCTTGAGGATCCTACAAATGCTGAGAACCTCTCTGACATCTTTAACAGGACTAGCAGATTTGCCAGGTTGCAAGGCATACAATGTGCATTTGCAGGCAAGAATTTGTACATAAGATTTTCTTGCTCAATTGAAGATGCCATGGGAATGAACATGGTATCTAAGGGGTTCAAAATGTATTGGATTTTCTTCAGTCTGAGTTCCCTGACATGGATGTTATCAGTATTTCTGGTAATTTTTGTGTAGACAAGAAGCTCACAGCAGTGAACTGGATTTAAGGGCGTGGGAAATCAATAGTGTGTGAGGCTGTCATAACTGAGGCAGTAGTGAACAAGGTGTTGAAGATGACAGTTCCTGCATTGTTGGAGCTGAATCTACTGAAGAACTTGACTGGATCTGCAATGGCAAGTGCCATGGGAGGATTCAATGCCCTTGCTGCCAACATTGTGTCTGTTGTGTTCATTGCAACAGGCCAAGATCCTACCCAAAATGTAGAGAGTTCCCACTGCATTACCTTGATGGAGGCTGCTAATGGTGGAAAGGATCTGCATATATCAATTACCATGCCATGCATTGAGGTGGGAATAGTGGAAGGTGGGACCCAATTGTCTTCACAAGAAGCTTGTTTGAACATGCTTGGAGTGAAAGGAGAAGTTTTAATGGAGACGTTAGAAGCTTTATCTATTGTGAAGAATGTCATGCTTTGGAGGAGATTAATCCGAAGTGTTCGTGAACAACATATGGAGACACTCCGGTCTTCAGTCTTAATTAAAATGTAACATTACAAGTGAAAAATGGGGGATATCTCTGACCGGTTCTTTTGCCATTTCCATTGGCCTTCAAGTGGGAGATTGTTGGGCACATGGAAAGGTGAAGCCCACATGAAACGACTCATTTCTAACTGCCGAGTCTTCTTTGTAACCATTCTGGCTAACCTCTGTTTATTCTCTGCTTTTTCTATTTTCTCCATACAGTAGTTGTGGAGGTTGGTGAGAGTTCGTTTGGTTTGAGATAGTGAGTTTTGAGTATTGGTTTTATCTATCTCTGCAGAGTTTGTTGTTGGTTGTAATAGAAGATAAGAACTGAATTTATTCTAAGGAGAATCCCCTATTTGTGGATGAAGCCATTTTATATGGTGAACCACATTAATTGTTTTGGTGTTCTCTGTATTATTTCTGTATATGTGTGTGCTCTATTTTTCTTTTCAAATCTTTGTATTTCTTTTGTCTGTGTTTTTAGATCAACACAATTGCATGTGCACAAGGATTGAATTATATTTAGAGATAACTCAATTTAGAAGAAATGGACAACTTAAATAAATAATTAATTTATTTAAATTTAGAGAAGATATTATTGGAAGAAACAATTAAATAATTGGAATTATTTAATTTAGAATGATTTTGGAAGAATTAGAAGATAAGAAAAGCAAATTAAATAAAAAAAATTATTTAATTGTTTGTGCATGATTTTGAAGAATAAATAAAATATTTGATTGTATTTTATTTTTGGAGATTTGAGAGGATTTAAATAAATTTAATTGATTTATTTAAATTTAGAATAATGATTTGATTTAATTAAATAATTAAGAATTATTTAATTGTTTGGAAGAATTTAATTAAATAAAGGATTTTATTTAATTTTGACTTTTGAAGAGGTAATTAAATATTTTGATATTTAATTATCTTAGAGGAATATGAATCGAATAAACAAATTTGTTTATTTATTTATTGATAGAAGAATTAGATGAAATAAATATTAAGAATATTTATTTAGACCAAGTCGTGTCATTTTTAGGTGTATACATTTTGCCCCTGTTTGATGCAATGCAGTTTACAGCGTTGCTTGAAAGAATAAATTGTCTGACAATGATACATGCCCCAGTTTTCCTTTGGTACAGGTTATGACGATAGGATGCCCCCTCGAAAGATTGGACGAGAAGAAGGGCAGAAGGACGTGAGACAGACAATCTCACAATGAAGAAGGGAGAATTAGGTTAGGTGTGAAGAAATTTGTTGAAGAAAGAGCCGAATGATATGCGATGCAAGATAGAATGATAACACAGACAAGCAAGTATGCACAAATGATACAGGAACAAACAAGGTATTGTCCTTGTCGAGCAGTAAACCAATGATATACTGATAACGATATACGACAGTGTTGTCATGGCGGGGAATGATATATCCCTAGACCAACATGGCAATCGTGTTGTCATGGCAGAGAATGATGGATCCCTAAAGAAACACAAAGGATAGTGTCTGGTTTCAAGAAATGAAGCATGTCATGTAAGACGCATGTGTTGGTCTAATTTCGACAATGTTACATCTTGTATAAGACAATTTGATTGATTAACTGATTGAGTTGGTTTACAACCAGACAAGGATCAAGACCACTAAGGGCGCTTGGATAATTTGACAAGATTGACTTGACTTGATTGGTATGGACTAAGGATGGACTTGCATTTTGATCACTGCTTAGACTGACTAGACAAGGACAAAAGATATGATGATAGATAAAAAAATGACTCGACTGAAGAACTCACAAGCTTTTATTTGTATTGATACTCTGCATTGTTGGATCTTTATTGCATGGGGTACAGTATGGATGCTTTTATGGATGTATAATGGATACAAATGGTGTTTTCTTTTGACATTTGGATGGTGCAAGTATTTTGAAGTGCTTATTTCATCATTGGGTGATTTTTTTTTTGAATGTTGTAAGTTAATACAAGCATCTAGGTATAATTGAACCAAGATGACCTGAGTATTGCTTACATGGATTTTGATTTAGCAAGTTAATACAAGCATCTGTTGGGAATTAAGGTGTCTCAACCTTGATAATTCTATGAATTTGTAATGTTTGTATTTATTATTTAATTGCCTATGTTGTAAATATTTGGAAATTCCATATTGTCATGTTGTGGGATGTGGCACGGTGATGTGTCAATCCTACATGGAATATGACAACTTGTGTCCTGACATGAGGAGATAGGTGTCCCACTTAGTGGTAGGAATATTCTACCATGTGTCAGCATCCTCCATGTTGTGTAAGGAATGTTTGACCGAAACGGTTATGACGGATTCCTATGACGAATCTATGACATGTAAGAGTCAGAAATAGAAGGTTGTAAGATAGGTGATGACATGTGTCATGAACCATCTTTGAATAAGGCATATTTAGGCACCCCAAGGTGGAATATAACATGTTGTAAGAGAATATGCTATTTATAGCATGTGTATGACAGATTCTCTTATAGTTGTAAGTTGTAACCGCTATGACAGATTCTATGACGGTCTTAAGTGTCGTAAGAGCATCTGTCATAGCCCATTTTGGAAATAGGCGACCCCTTTGGGATGGTGTTGGTCATGATGTTAGTCACAAACAAACATAGAATAAAAGTACACATTAACCTTTATTCATCTTGAAAGATACAGTGAATTCAAAGAATTCATGATCCCAAGTCTCCGATGATTAGGTCTTAATCTACTGACGTTACTCAGTGGTTAATGTGAGTTGCTATTTCCATTTTGGGGCCTTACGTGAAAATGCACCATCATCATGAAGTTCCTGCAGAAATTCTTTACAGAGAAGTCAAATTATGCAGCTATTTGATGAAAAGATGTAAAATATTTCAATCTTTGCATGATATTTTCAATTGTGCATGCTTAGTGTTCGAATATGCTAAATATTTACGATTATCTACGGGATGTCTGCATATTTTGGGTTATTTGCTTAAGATTATCAGTTTATTTGCAATTGTGATAGTGAGATGCTCTGAAATTGAAAGAAATTAAAAGAAATGCTTCTAATTAAGTTGAACCTTTAGCTTTTGATCCACATACATGCCTGATACTGTCATGAGGAGAAGAAATCAAACCGTATGTTCACCAGAACATTCCACAGCTAGATACAGTTGATGCAAACTTCAGAGGATAATGAATGAAAACAATACATACAACATGATGAGCACTCCAAGGGACGCAGCAAATCAAAGCATATATCCAGAATTCAGACACAGATTACTCAAGATTTACGAAGATTTGTAATCGGAATACTCTTCTCTTTCATTAAGTATGCAAAAGACATGTACATATACAGCAGCTTTGAAATAAGTCCTGAATATTTCAGCAATCGAATCTCAATTAAGTTTCGAATGAATATAACAAGGCATTCCACCACCTTTTATAGAATAAGGTGAGGAATCCGTTACAAAAGATCCACGGATCTGATTTATCAATACAAATCAACGGTCATCACTTCATGACTTGTTAGTATTACAAAAAGGCACAAGTTGCCAGCTGGCAACTATCTATACTGCATATGCAAAATGTTCCCCTTCATGATGTATCTTCATCATGCTCTTCTCCTGATGCATGCGGGTCATCATCATGTGCATCGCTCTGTGAACTTTCGCTATCCGGATGATGACGCTGCTGCATATGGGGCTGCATGCTGCTCTGGATTTGTTCGTATGAATGCACAACTTGGTCTATCCCTCCGCCATCTTGAGTCTTTGCCTTGATGATGGCGTGTTTGTGCGCTTCATACTTATCTCTGCTGTTATCCAGTTTATTCTTTCTATCCTGCAGTGTCTCATTATAGGTCTCCATCTTGACCTTGATCCTCATCATCTTATTTATTATTTCTTCTGTCAAGTGGACTAGCGGACCATCATCTTCCACCTGGAAGTTATCACGCAGAGCCTTGAGGGAAGAATCTTCATCTTGATTCTCTATCTTCCCTTCCACCTTGCCCTCTAATGTTTCGAGCATGTCTGCTTCAATGCCCATTAAATCACGTAGCCTCATGCTGATCTCCCTTAGCTTGTTATTGCATCTCTTGAGGACTCCGCATTTGAACTGTACATCCTTATACCAGATATCCACTAATAATGCAGTGTTATTATCTAACACCTGCTTACTGATAAGCAGTTGTGGATTTATCTGTCTTATTTCATCCAGCAGGCTGAGGACTTTCTCCAGTTTATAAGACCTTTTCCCGGTCTGCATCTGCAACCTGTCCACCTTGGTTTTGGAGTCACTCAATATGCTCCATCTCTTCAAAGAACCTTTCATTATTTCAATGGCATCATCCAATGTGGATGACACCCACTTTCTGATTACGGACACCTCATGTTTCATGAGGTCCAGTTTATTTACCTCCTCCTGAGAAATGGCAGTCAATGGGACTACAGCTTCAGCTGTGGTATCTTCAGGATTGGTTAATCTTTTAATATATGCATGCAACTGAGCAATGTGCTCTTTATGTTGCTTATTCTTCTCCTTCTCTCTTTTCACCTTCTGAATTAGAGAGTCAATGATGTCTTTTCCCTCCTGACCTTCCTGCTCTTCATTGGCAAAACCCAAATCAACTGTGCTTATCTGGAACTCATCCACGGTGATTTTGCCTTTCTCTTTCTCTACCGCAGGCACAGCAATCTGTGCGGTCCTTCTTCCTGTCGCCGGATCTCTTTTGATGGCCGAAGTCATCCTGGCCTTTCTCCTGGGTTTCATTATACCCGCGGCGAACAGGGTGGAGACGTCGAATTCCTGAATCTCCATCTCCTCCTCAATATTCACTTCTTTTGTTAACCATGGAGGCACCTGATCATGTTTCTCAGCATCATGATGCTGTTCACCTCTATCTCCCTTTTCTGTTAACAAGTGTTGTGGAGATGGTGACTTTTCTTTTTTCGGTTCTTGATGCTCGCCTTGCTGCTGTTGATCCTGAGGCGCCTCCTTCTGTTGAGGAACTTCTTTTTCCAAGGAAGCATCTTCTCTGTGTAGGGAACCTGGCGGTGTACTTGTAGGTAGATCATGATGATCATGATCTTTTTCCTTCGTTTCTTCATCTATCCCTAGTTCTTCCCCTTGTGGAGGTTGATCATCCTCCTTTTGTTTTTCTACTTCTGGTGGTATGTCCACCACCTTCAATATTGTAGGATCTGCCTGAGGTGATGGCATCTATTCTGCAGCGGCTATTTGCTCTGTACCTGCAGCATCTACCTCTTGCGCCTTATCGGCAGGATCCTCTATCACTTCATTCTTCTCATCATCAGCCTCTTCTTCTCGGACCTCTACTATAGCAGGTCCTGCTGATGTATCCTATGGGCTTTGTTGGCCAGATTCAAGAACATGGCCCTCTGCTTCGGCCATCTCTATCTCCTTTGTCAGGTGGCCCTTATCAGGTGATCCTGTTGGCTGTTCAGGACTTGCATCCTGCTTCTATGTTAAGTCGACCACTGCAGGATCTGTCACCTCGGCGATCAGTGTGTCCAGCCCTATGTCCTGAGCTACCTGCTCCGGGCTCTTCTCTGGTTCTGGGCTCTTTTCTCGCTCCGCCTCTGCTTGTTTCATCTCTTCAAGCACTGTTTGAACCGTTGGAGGCTTGTGAGGAGCTACACTGATGCCAGCAGCCGCAAGTGCTTCCATTTCTTGTGCAGCTACATCCTGCACCACCTCATCATCAGACAAGTTTATTGTCTCGTCTAGCGAGACATGCTTTTCTGCTTGTGCCTGAGATGTCTCCTTCTGTTGTTCTTCTGCAAGTTCTGTTTTGAACTTGACAATGGTAGGAAGTGGAACATTATGCTGAAGTTCCTTCTGCACTTCACTACCAGCCCCTTGTACTTGTACTGGGGGATGACTTATCTCACCTCTCATGGAGGTTCTTGTTTTCTTAGGTGTGATAGGAACCAACACCTGGGGAGCTCTCCTCTTTCTTCTGATTATCAATGGAGCTTCCTCCTCTTCTTCAGGCTCTTCCTCCATGAGGATATCCTTGCCTGGTTGTCTGGATGATTGACCCACTTCTTGGGTCTCTGTGGTTCCAGCCTCTGCTGTCTTGGCTTTCTTGGGCTTGGGAGGAGAATCTGATCCTGATCCTGCTCCTGCTGCTTCCGCAGCTGTAAACACTGCCCTTTCAATTATGACCCCTTTGGGTCCCTTTTCCACCTTCTTGCCTCTTGAGGCTCTCTTGCTTGACTGCTAGGGTGGAGGAATCTTCTCTCCCTTGGTCTTCCGTTTCTCCAGCAGGAAGTCATCATATTCGTCTGCAGGGATGTCCTGCCCCTTCTTCTTGTTGTCCACCGTGATGGCAACACCCTTTTTCTTCAATACCTCTACCTGTGCATCTACCCAAGCTTGGGTCAAGTGTATGGTTCTGGCAAAGAATGGGTCCAAGGACATATCCTCCTGTATGGTGAGGTCAGGGGGAGAAATGGTATCATTGTATATCTTCTTCTGTTCGTATTCATCTGCCATGATCCTGCCGTCATCACTCTTCAACTGCTGAGGGAGGGGTATGCAGTCAAATGTCCTGATCTGGTTCAGAGTCAACCTCTAATACCTCCTCCTCCTGGCCTCTGCCTCATCTTCGCAGTCAGCCCAAAAATCCTCTAGGTGCCTCTGGTGAATAGGCTTTCCTAGAATCTTCTGCATTCGGCCGTAAGGATCATATGGTCTTGTTACTGGGAAGGGTAGTAGATTCATCTTGTTCAGAGTGACCATCACCTTCTTAATATGATCCGAGTCAGGGCACATATAGTTGCCGATGCTGACTGGGAACAAAATTGGTGGCAGCTTCTTGGCATCCTTCTAAGTCTGTATGATGGTGGAGCCCTGCCTGATAAATTCCATTAACACTACTGCATCTGTAGGATACCTTGGCAGCATCAGGGGATGCCCTTCAAAACCTTCTATCCTGATGTAGGAAAAGGTGGCAAATTGGATGTACCATGCCCCATGCCTGTATACTGCCTCCTGAGCTTCCATGCTCAGTCTTTTTGTTCTGTCATCTTCCATGGTCCTTACCAGATGCATAGAGAATGCATCATTGACCAGTTTGTAGTCTTTGATGTAATTGGTTCTTTGCAGCTGGGGATGATGATCCCATATATAAGCTGCATTTGTGCCTGTTAGCTTCCCATCTGTGGTTAAGGCATCAAACGTACCTCTATATGCACAGGAATAAACAATGTAAGAGGTCATATAGAAGGCACAACCTGAACCTCCTAGGTTCAGCAGCTGCTCATGCAGAGCATCACTTATGATTTGGCCCCATAGTGGCTTGATGTCTGCATATAGGCACATCATTATTATGCCGTACATCCAGTCTCTGAATTCTCCAGTATCAGGCTGGCCAGTCACCCTGTTCAGTAGGGCAATCACATACTGATATTCCTCGTTAAAATCAAACTTGAACATGTGCACAGGGAGCTTGGCCGCTGCATTGTATGTGCTGTTCTCGGCCCGCCAAGCATACATGTTCTTTCTGGCTGTCTTCTTGTTGGCCTCATACTCTCTTTCAGACTTCTTCAAGTCTACACTCTTTACCTTGCTGCCCATTGGTAGTCCAAATGTCTGGAATAGACCTTTGATGGATAGGTCTACATACACTCTCCCATGCTTCGCCACCTGCCTCGTCTGAGGGTTGTAATTCCGGACGCACTCAATAACCAGCTCCGGAGACTCCATGGAGTAGGGGAAGCCAGCAGCGTTCCACATGCCGGATACAAACACGGCGTCCAATACTGGACTCTTATCTTGTCCATCATTCAGCTTGGCTGACCAAGCTTCCAGGTTGGTACTCCCCTGATGGGTATCTGTAATTGCCCCAAATTTGAACAGGACCCCTCTCTGTGAAGAGAACATATGCCGGCTGAATTCTTCCTGATTCTTGACTAAGCGTTTTTCAGCCATGGGTACCTACAATTAACAATCATTTCTTCTCACAACAGGATATGTATGCATACATATTGCAAATATCATGCCTACTGCATCAATTTCACATTACTTATTCATATGGATACATAACCAGAACTTACAGCATCATATAGAAACAACATGATGAGGGTTTCAATTCACTTACCTGGTTATGCAGATTTCTTTTCTATACCAGTATATCATTGAGAGGCTCTTACTTCAGCTGCTGATCACCTTCGTTCTTCTGTCTGTGGGCTTGAATCACGCAACGGTAGCTATTATGCCGATATGGAGGCTAGTGCTCTGTAAAACAAGTTTAACGCAGGTAAATGTAACAATGGCGGTTGAATTACCTTTTAACCTTGCAATTAGGGTAAACTTAGGGTAACTCTGACAAGTTAGATCGCAATCTTTGATCATTCGTGCGAAAACTCAAGATCTCACCAGACGTTTCATTGGGTTCCGAGCTCGGCGGGAATCACCTACCATATCGGCGCGCATTTAATGGCAGTGGCGGCAAAGGAGCAGGAGGATATCCATACGACAAGATATCATGAGGGCAGGATGATATTTCACAAATATCAGGTTGAGTTTCAATATCATCCTCCCTAGTTTTGAAACTGTTATCGACAAAATTAGGGTGACAACGCACCCTTGTTTTCATTTTAGCACATCAGGAGGATATTTCGGTCCATCGGGTGATATTTCAAAATATGATGATGACCTTTAAACTTTACTCATTCTCCTTTCGGAATATCAGGATGACGTCATCATGATATTTGTTCTTTGTTTTGGAAATGTCTTATGACGTCATCGTCATATTGGGTGAACATGATCATGTTTACAAAATATCCTGTCGAAATGTAAATATGATGATGATGTCATCAGGATGTTTGTTTCTTCGTTTATCGTCTTCGAATGATGTCATCAGGATATTTGGTTAAGGCTGATATTTTGCATCAGGATGATATTAACGAATATCGGGTTGCTTTCAAAAACATGATGCTCGCAATACAAAAGACCGCTCGACGGGGAAAACTTACTACGACCTAAAGTTGACGTCCGGATATTTGAACCGCAGGATATTATCGGGGGGCGTTTCAAATATGATGATGATGTTCTTCAAACAGCATAACTGAGTTTATACAATATGACCCTCTTCTTGCGAATATCAGGTTTAACCAAGACTTTGACTGTTCATAACTCTCACATCCTGATGAATATCAGGGTGATGTAAAAGGCAAACCTGCATGGATTTTAATGCTCTTTCAGAATATGTGGTCATATATATGAAATACAAATTTTGACAAACTAACCTCATATTGGGGCTTACCTCATCTCGACTCCACATGATGATGAATATGATGATTTTACCAAACCGCCCGAAAGCAAACAACACAAGCCAAAAGAAAAGTTGGGTCCCTGTTTTGCCAAGTCAAAATGGGGCGTGTTGTGTAACCACACAACAACTTGCCACCAAAGAAAATAAATAAATTCCAATGATTCAATTGATGTGATCACATTCATCTATAGTGTTCTAATTCTGTCTAAGTGTAAGCATCATAATCTTCTGAATGATAAAATTTCATTATGGTGATAAAGCTAACAAAGGATCAGGTGTGTGCATATGATTAATTATCCTCATCTTGAAAGTAAGTTGAAAACATAAGTAACTGGTGTTAAACTACATAGTTGGAGATCATCCCTCATAGCCAACCTGGATAGAGCCTTGCTACCAGCAGGCGTCTATAGCCCTGGCAAGGTTATCTATACAATCTCCCTAAGTAGAGCCCCACTGCCAGCAGGTGTCCATAGCCCCGGTAGAGTTACTTAGATGGCCTAATTTTATTTCTTTTCTGTTTTTCCTTTAAAAAATTATATTTGATATCATCATGTCAGCTCATTTGTACAAGGTATAGTCACTTGTAGTTTTAGGTTGGAGATTGTATTGGTAGCAAGGGAGTCCCTTTAGATTTTTCACTTAACACCTATACTAGTGTGTTCAACAAACCCAAGGCTGTTAGGTGTTTCATTGTGATAGATTCACTTTGACCAAGAAAAAGCACCCTGATGAAAAGACATCACAAACCTGATCATGAATACTTCCTAGAATGAATCATAACCTATTTTTAAATGTGATCTCATCATTTGAATCTCAACAATTTAACTATTTTCTTAGGGTGATGAAGTGCATCATCCTGACTTACCAGAACAAGGTCCCAACCAACAAAACAACAAAACAAACACAACAAACAAACTGTACAAACAACTATACAAATATACAATATGATACACATGACTGTGACGAAGTCATTCAGGCCTGGAAATAATGTTTGAGGAATTGTCCATTGACTGGCAACGGGACATCCTCACCTGTCAAGTTCTTGAGCCTATAAGTGCTGTCTCCTAAAATTTTAGAAATCTGAAAGGGACCTATCCATAATCTATCAAACTTACCATGATCACCTTTCTTTTCATGGGCTTTATCCCACATCAGGACTAAATCGGATATCCTGAAAGCTTTAATTCTGGCTCTCTTGTCAAACCAGTGTTTGACAACAGCCTGGTGTTTTGCAAATTGGTCAATTGCTTGACTTCGTTTTTCTTTCAGGTGCATCAACTGAAGCAACCTGACTTCCTGTTTATTATCTATGCCTAGATATTCTTGGGCAAACTGTAGAGTAGGAATTTTCAAGTTTACAGGGAGGATAGGATCTACCCCATATACTAGTTGGAAGGGTGAATTTCCTAATGCAATTTTCATTCTAGTTCTGTCTACCCATAAGGCATATTTCAGAAATGAGTTCCATTCCCTGGGATTTTTCTCTATCAATTTTCTTATGATACTCAGTAAATTCTTGTTGGTGGATTCTGCTAATCCATTTCCCTGGGGATAATAGTTGGATGAAAACTTAAGTATGATCCCATGATCAAAAGCCCAACTTGACAATTTGGTGGAAATGAAGGCAGAACCATTATCACTTACCAATGCATAAGGAGTTCCATACCTGGTGATAATGTTGCTTTCCAGAAATTTGATGACATCATCTGCAGTGTAGGTTTTGCTGCTGGTAGCCTCAGTCCATCTGGTACAATAATCAGTAATTGTTAATACATACCTATGGCCTGAGGAAGATGGAGGATTGATCGGTCCTATGAAATCCATGCCCCACTGTGCAAATGGGCGTTCTTCCATCACTGGCTGCAACGGTTGTGCAGCATATTTCTCTCTGTTGGCAGCAACCTGGCAAACATGACAACATTTAACATGATCAGCCGTGTCTTTAAAAATTGTAGGCCAGTAATATCCTGCTCTAAGGATTGCATGTGTTGTGGCCAACGCTGATCCATGTGCCGTTCCAAACTTGTCATGTAACTCTGTCAAAACTTTATTTACTTTTGGTTTCTCTAAGCATCTCAGGTATATCCCTTCATAATTCTTTTTAAACAGGGTTCCTCCCTTCATCATATACTTCTGGGATCTTATCTTCAAGGCTCTTCTCTGTGAGGCTTGCATTCTTGAAGGACATCTTCCAGTGATCAGGATGTGCCTGATGTCTGAATACCATTCTTTATTGTCTTTCTCATTGATCACATACTGCTGACTGATGATGTTTGGATCAGTTTCAGATATCATCTGGCTCAGAGCTTGTCCTCTTACTAGCTTCATGGGTGTGATCTCCATGTCATATTCTTGTAATACAGTAATCCATTTGGCCCTTTTTTCACCAGGTTCACTCTGCATCAGCAGCATCTTTACTGCTGCATCTAGTACCACAGCAATCACTTTGCTTCTTAGTATGTAATGTCTGAATTTCTTTACTGCTCTGACTAATGCAAGTGCCTGTCTTTCAACATCTACGTATCTCAACTCAGCATCTCTGAAAGGACAGCTCATGAAAGCAATTGGTTTCTCTTCTTTATCTTCATTTCTTTGAGTTAACACTGCTGCAGAGGTATGTTCTGAAGCAAATGAGTAGATGTAGAAATCTCTTGTATAATCTAGACTAATGAGGACAGGAGCATCTGAAATGGCCTTCTTTATATCTTCAAAGGTAGCCCTGGCTTCTGGTGTCCACTCAATTTGTGCATCTTTTTTCAACATGGCATTTAGTGGTCTGACAATCTCAGCAAAGCCGGTGATGAACTTCCTCACAAAATTTATCTTACCAAAATAAGATTTAAGTTCCTTTTTGCTTCCTGGAAGTTGTAACTTCATAATGGATTCCACCTTGTCAGGATCAATGATAATCCCATCTTCTGTGATCAGGTGGCCTAGTAACTTTCCTGTTGTGACCCCGAATATGCACTTCTTGGGATTCAAAGATATTCCATATTCTTCACATTTCTTCAGTACACTTCTGAGATCGGCAACATGATTTCCCCTTTCCTTGGAGAATACTGTCAAGTCATCCATGTAGATGACTATACATTTTCCTACTAAGCCTCTGAAGGCTATGTCCATTGCTCGCTGGAAGGTAGCTCCAACATTTATAAGTCCAAATGGCATACGTCTATATGCAAATATCCCCCACTTTGTGGTGAAGGCAGTTTTTAATCTGTCAATTTTATCAACCATTACTTGGTTGTATCCTGAAAAACCATCCAAGAAGGACATCATTTTGGCTCCATTTACCATCTGCAGAACTTCATCCAAAGAGGGCAAAGGATAATTATCCTTTTCTGATGCTCTGTTCAGGTTCCTGAAATCTACACACAATCTAATGTCTCCATTCTTCTTTCTGACTGGCACCAGATTTGCCACCCAAGTGGAGTGCCTTACAGGAAATATTATCTGGGCATTTAACAATTTCTTGACCTCTTCAAGGATGATGGGCTCAAGCAGAGCATTGACTGGCCTCTGCTTCTGTCTGAAAGGTTTTGCATCTGGCTTGAGAGGTATAGTATGAGTTATGACAGAAGTGTCATATGTCTTTAGCTCATCATAAGTCCATGCAATTACATGTATGTAATCCTTAAGGGCCTGAGTTATTCCTTCTAACTCTTCAGGTGTACAAACCTTACCCAATAAGACGTTTCTCTTGTCATCAGCTTGTCCAATATTCCCCTGTGAATATTGACCTCCATCTGCCTTAGGCAGATCCTTATGTTTAAGCATATTATCTAGATCAAAGGCTCTTTCTAATTCAATCATACCTTTGGGAATTGTGTTGCTAGGCAACTCCAATATCTCATCTTCTTCCCAGACATGATCTTCTATACCATTCTCATCTATAATCTGAGCTTCAAATACGTCTCTGTTTGATATGAAGTCCAGGATGTGCTGATCATCATCAAACAACTGGAGATTAGTCACATTGTCAGGTACTGAAGGTACTGACACCAATTCTACTGAAAATCTCTTCAGACCAGATATAGACAGCGGTTCCAACGTACTGGCGGCCTGGGCAAGTGCATCTGCCCTCTGGTTCTGTTCTCTTGGTACGTGAACGATATTAAAGGCATCAAAGTCTTCAATCAGGTCCCACACACGATGTCTGTAATTTGACAACTTTCTGTAATTACAAGAGTAAATTCCTCTCACTTGTCTCACAACCAGTTCTGAATCTCCAAAGACATGCAGGATCTTCACTTTCTTCTTATGAGCAAACAACAGTCTATGAATCAGAGCTTCATACTCTGTGACATTATTGGTGCAGGGGAACTGTAGTCTGTAAGCTGCTAAATAGGATTTCCCTAATGGATCAATAAGGTCAATTCCTACCCCAGAACCTTGCTTGGATTTGGATCCATCAAACCTCAGGATCCAAGGCTTATCTTCAGCAGGACATTTACTTGAGCTTTCTTTCTTCTTTGTAGCTCTAGCTGCTGCTCCGCCTGATATCCACTTTAACTTGGGGATGTCATCTTCAAGTTTCTTCTTTCCTTTATTTGATGAGCCTGATGGCTTTTCTGTTTTCTCTTTCATCTCAGCAGGAGGATGATGTTCAGGACATACAGCTGCATGCTTCTTCAAAATGTGTAAACACAGTGAGCAAGTTGTTTCTGAGTGACGCGCCTCATGCAGCCTACACCAACCTTTAATTAAAACCTCCTGGGGAGATCTACACTGTTGTGTCATTTTTTTTATTTCTTTTACCAGAAATTCTTCGAACTTCGTCAGGTCACTGCCTTTGTCTTCATCAGACAACTCGTAATCAGGTTCCATGAAGCAATCGCTACCAGGAGTGATCTTTTCCTTTCTCGCATCATTCGTCTGATTGGACACCAGGATCTCTTCTGTTTTTCAAATATGATCCTCATCAGGATCCGTCGACTCCTCTGTTCCTGCAGAAGACAAATAAGAATTAGTATCATCATCATCATCAGATGTAGCACTCACCTCGGAATATGATGATGATGCTTCACTATACATCTGCTCCAGTATCATCATGTCTAAGCATGGTTCACAAGTCTTTTCCGAGTGTGCTTCGCCGTGTAATCTGCACCATCCATCAATCAAAATATCATTAGCAGGTATATTTAGTAACTGACAACGTTTTATCTGAGTAGATAAATGCATCTCAAAATCTCTGAAGCGATTCATTTCATTTTCCTTATCAGGATCATTATCAACCTCCATACTCAGCATGTCCTCATGATAATCATCATCATGATGATGATGAACATCAAGCATTAGGATCTCTTCTATTTTAACAGTTTGCGGCCTGATGTGATAAACTCCAGGTTCTACGTTTACATACATGATCTCATTTGTTTTGTTATATTCCGTGATCATATGTTTCATCCTAGGCTCAGCATCAATCCTGATCTGATTAGGTATACCTTTCCACGGCAACCACATGTGACTGAAGTCTGTGGACATGTATCCGTTGAGCGTTTTAGACCAGTCTCGGCTAAGCAACATCCAGTATGTATCAGGTATGTCAACTACCTGAATGTCAATGTAATACTGGATCCTAGGATCAGACGCTAGCTGCATGTGAATGTGAGTCAGTTCTCCTACGACACTTACTTCTGTCTTGTCCAGTTGAGTGACCTTCTTTAAGGATTTAGCAGGATGCAGTCCTAATGCATTGCATATTGACAAAGGCATAACATTCGTTGAGGCTCCTAAATCAACTAAACAGTTGTGTAAGTTCTTGCTGAACATTCTTATGGTGAGGAGAAATGGAGGTGACTCAGTTTTATCTCTGTACAAGGTCATGTGGGAGGTTTTAGCAGCTTGGACTATAGCTGACACCTTGGGCTTGCTAGTATTATCTTTAGCAGCATGGTCTCTGCTATTGGATTGACTCGAAAGATGATTCTCCTCTTTAGGAGTAGGATCATCTAGCGACTTCATGAATGCCCTTTTGATGGCAGGAGTTTTCAGTAACTCAGATAGGGATAGGCTGATCTTGATTTTCTTCATTTCATCAGCCAAATAACTGACTAACTTGTCAGACTCATGAGGTGCATTTGTGACTTTTGTTACTGTGTTTTGAGGAGACAAGTATTGAGCATTCACCTTAGGGAACCCAGGGTTATTGCTAGCCTTAGGATCAGGAGGTGTGTTGAAGTTGTTTGGAGGTAGAGATGATGTCAATGGACCAGCAGGTCTGTTGGCATTACTCCTCAGGTTATAATGGTGCTTACCAGGGTATTGCTGTTGGTATGCATGTACTTCCTCATGCTCTCTTGTAGGTTCGTTTTCATCCTCAAAGGGGAAGACATAGTTTGCTTCAAAGGTTAAGGCAGATTCTTCACAGGTCTGATTATAATCCTGATGAGGCTGATTAGTGTACTTTTCCAGCACAAAAGCTGAGTCATATCCACAAGGAACTATCTCATTTCCTTCTGCCTGAGGTGGATTTCCAGAAGTGTTAGACACTTCAGTCTGAAAGATGCTGGCAGCAATCCTAAATTGTGGACAATCTAATTCTGCATGTGCATTGGTATTGTGAATCCTGCACCAATTGGTAAGGGCTGCTTCAGCAAGATTGACTCTAGTAGTTTGTTTGGCTTCACCAGGAGGCTGATTTGCTAGGGGTGACGGTAATGAGCCGTTATTTGGCCTAGAGTTCCACACTCTGGGCTGTCTAGGAGGATTATTATTATTTGCAGCACTATTGTTGAAGTTGTTGTTATTATATCCTCTGTCAGGGTAGTTTGGTCTGTCATTGGAATAACTCCTATTCTGACCTGACTGTGAATAAAACCCTTGGTTTCTCAAATGTGTTACTTCTGTGGTGAGTTTTCTCAGTTGAGCAGAAATTTCTTTGATTTCCTCTTTCTCCTCTTGAGCTTTGGCCACTACATTTTCAGTCTGAGGCTGGAAAAAGGAAGATCCATGGTTATTGTTGGATAAATCTGTACCCTGAGGTGTCAGAGCATGTGCAGGATACTGTGGCAATTGGCCATTTCCATTAGGAGGAGGCATAATACTCAATGGAGGTACTTGCAAAGGTGCAGGCATGATTGCTGGGGGCATCACTGATCCATTTGGATATTGTGCAGGATATTGTGAAGGATAAGCTGCAGGATATGGTGCTAGATATTGTGATTGTACGCCAGGCAAAGTAGGGAATGCTATATTCAGAGTAGGAGCAGGTATCAGCTGCTGATTTACCTTGATAGCTTCTTGAAAAGCTCCTGTCAATGTGGTGATCTCAGGATGTGTTCTCCTGATGAACATGGAGGTTAATGGATCCAGGGCTGAATAATAGATACTCCTAGCAGCAGCATCAGCCACCACATATGGGGCAACTAGCTTGGACAACATTTTCTGGAACCTAGCATTGAAATTTGCAATAGGTTCATTCTCAAATCTCTTGATTGTGGCAAACATGTGGTAATTCATGGATGGATCAATAGGGACCTTGAATTTGTCAAGAAAGGCCTTCTCTAAGACAGCCCACGAACCGACAGAAGATTGACCAAGACTGATGAACCAATTATAAGCCTCTTCCCCTAAGGAAAAAGGGAATAATCTGCACACCACGTCCTGATGTTCTATTCTGGCTCTGCAGCAAGCTTCTTTAAATGTTCTGATATGATCATCAGCATCCTGATAAGGATGATATTTTGGACAAAGTTTGTCCGGATTCTTTGGCAAATCGTGATACACAGTAAAGGTCAAGGGTGACTCTGCTGCAAAGAAAGACATTGCAACCTGAGGGGGCTGAACTAGTGGTGCAGTTGGCTGAGGTTGGACTAAAGGTATACCCTGGGTCTGAATAGGAGGTGTCACGGATATACCGGAAGGTATTTGCAAACCAACAGGAGTTACAGGAGGAGGTCCCGGTGAAGCTCTAGACGTACCAGACCCGGGAGTATGGTGAATGTCTACAGTCCTAGGTCTGAAACCTCTAACAGGCAATTCTTAAAAAATTTCACTATGTCTAGACCTGGTATTTATCCTGTGAGCCAGGATTTCTCGATTTGGAGGCAAATTGGCTGAAACTTTGCAAATATTGGCTGGATTCCACTGGATGAGGTGATATTTGCGGTCAGATGGCAAATCAGACTAAATATTTACGCAATATTTGCGAAGACACTACAAATATGACAGGATATTGGGATATCCTGACCGGTAGCACAAGATCTCAAGTGTTTAAGGCTCAAATTCTCAAAGCTTGAACAAATTTACGCATCTTTGGCTAATATTAGTGAATTTAAAGAAATCTACTGTAAAGCTCGCAATATTTATGTGAGATCAGGAAATCTTTACATAGAATGTGCATATACAAACTTGTCACAGCAAATATTTACGTAATTTACTAAAATTCACAGGCGATCTGAGGTTACCTTACTCTTATACGTCATCAAACCTGAAAATACTGATGATGAGCGTTATCTTATGTTGCGTTAGGAGCGACGGACCTGCATAAAATGAATGATGACTGAAGCAGTAGTATCTTTTCCAGTTCGGCCCTCCTTCTAGCGCTAATTTATGTTGGTCATGATGTTAGTCACAAACAAACATAGAATAAAAGTACACATTAACCTTTATTCATCTTGAAAGATACAGTGAATTCAAAGAATTCATGATCCCAAGTCTCCGGTGATTAGGTCTTAATCTACTGACGTTACTCAGTGGTTAATGTGAGTTGCTATTTCCATTTTGGGGCCTTACGTGAAAATGCACCATTATCATGAAGTTCCTGCAGAAATTCTTTACAGAGAAGTCAAATTATGTAGCTATTTGATGAAAAGATGTAAAATATTTCAATCTTTGCATGATATTTTCAATTGTGCATGCTTAGTGTTCGAATATGCTAAATATTTACAATTATCTACGGGATGTCTGCATATTTTGGGTTATTTGCTTAAGATTATCAATTTATTTGCAATTGTGATAGTGAGATGCTCTGAAATTGAAAGAAATTAAAAGAAATGCTTCTAATTAAGTTGAACCTTTAGCTTTTGATCCACATACATGCCTGATACTGTCATGAGGAGAAGAAATCAAACCGTATGTTCACTAGGACATTCCACAGCTAGATACAGTTGATGCAAACTTCAGAGGATAATGAATGAAAACAATACATACAACATGATGAGCACTCCAAGGGACGCAGCAAATCAAAGCATATATCCAGAATTCAGACACAGATTACTCAAGATTTACGAAGATTTGTAATCGGAATACTCTTCTCTTTCATTAAGTATGCAAAAGACATGTACATATACAGCAGCTTTGAAATAAGTCCTGAATATTTCAGCAATCGAATTTCAATTAAGTTTCGAATGAATATAACAAGGCATTCCACCACCTTTTATAGAATAAGGTGAGGAATCCGTTACAAAAGATCCACGGATCTGATTTATCAATACAAATCAACGGTCATCACTTCATGACTTGTCAGTATTACAAAAAGGCACAAGTTGCCAGCTGGCAACTATCTATACTGCATATGCAAAATGTTCCCCTTCATGATGTATCTTCATCATGCTCTTCTCCTGATGCATGCGGGTCATCATCATGTGCATCGCTCTGTGAACTTTCGCTATCCGGATGATGACGCTGCTGCATATGGGGCTGCATGCTGCTCTGGATTTGTTCGTATGAATGCACAACTTGGTCTATCCCTCCGCCATCTTGAGTCTTTGCCTTGATGATGGCGTGTTTGTGCACTTCATACTTATCTCTGCTGTTATCCAGTTTATTCTTTCTGTCCTGCAGTGTCTCATTATAGGTCTCCATCTTGACCTTGATCCTCATCATCTTATTTATTATTTCTTCTGTCAAGTGGACTAGCGGACCATCATCTTCCACCTGGAAGTTATCACGCAGAGCCTTGAGGGCAGAATCTTCATCTTGATTCTCTATCTTCCCTTCCACCTTGCCCTCTAATGTTTCGAGCATGTCTGCTTCAATGCCCATTAAATCACGTAGCCTCATGCTGATCTCCCTCAGCTTATTATTGCATCTCTTGAGGACTCCGCATTCGAACTGTACATCCTTATACCAGATATCCACTAATAATGCAGTGTTATTATCTAACACCTGCTTACTGATAAGCAGTTGTGGATTTATCTGTCTTATTTCATCCAGCAGGCTGAGGACTTTCTCCAGTTTATAAGACCTTTTCCCGGTCTGCATCTGCAACCTGTCCACCTTGGTTTTGGAGTCACTCAATATGCTCCATCTCTTCAAAGAACCTTTCATTATTTCAATGGCATCATCCAATGTGGATGACACCCACTTTCTAATTACGGACACCTCATGTTTCATGAGGTCCAGTTTATTTACCTCCTCCTGAGAAATGGCAGTCAATGGGACTGCAGCTTCAGCTGTGGTATCTTCAGGATTGGTTAATCTTTTAATATATGCATGCAACTGAGCAATGTGCTCTTTATGTTGCTTATTCTTCTCCTTCTCTCTTTTCACCTTCTGAATTAGAGAGTCAATGATGTCTTTTCCCTCCTGACCTTCCTGCTCTTCATTGGCAAAACCCAAATCAACTGTGCTTATCTGGAACTCATCCACAGTGATTTTGCCTTTCTCTTTCTCTACCGCAGGCACAACAATCTGTGCGGTCCTTCTTCCTGTCGCCGGATCTCTTTTGATGGCCGAAGTCATCCTGGCCTTTCTCCTGGGTTTCATTATATCCGCGGTGAACATGGTGGAGACGTCGAATTCCTGAATCTCCATCTCCTCCTCAATATTCACTTCTTTTGTCAACCATGGAGGCACCTGATCATGTTTCTCAGCATCATGATGCTGTTCACCTCTATCTCCCTTTTCTGTTAACAAGTGTTGTGGAGATGGTGACTTTTCTTTTTCCGGTTCTTGATGCTCGCCTTGCTTCTGTTGATCCTGAGGCGCCTCCTCCTGTTGAGGAACTTCTTTTTCCGGGGAAGCATCTTCTCTGTGTAGGGAACCTGGCGGTGTACCTGTAGGTAGATCATGATGATCATGATCTTTTTCCTTCGTTTATTCATCTGTCCCCAGTTCTTCCCCTTGTGGAGGTTGATCATCCTCCTTTTGTTTTTCTACTTCTGGTGGTATGTCCACCACCTTCAATATTGTAGGATCTACCTGAGGTGATGGCATCTGTTCTGCAGCGGCTATTTGCTCTGTACCTGCAGCATCTACCTCTTGCGCCTTATCGGTAGGATCCTCTATCACTTCATTCTTCTCATCATCAGCCTCTTCTTCTCGGACCTCTACTATAGCAGGTCCTGCTGATGTATCCTGTGGGCTTTGTTGGCCAGATTCAAGAACATGGCCCTCTGCTTCGGCCATCTCTATCTCCTTTGTCAGGTGGCCCTTATCAGGTGATCCTGTTGGCTGTTCAGGACTTGCATCTTGCTTCTGTGTTAAGTCGACCACTGCAGGATCTGTCACCTCGGCGATCAGTGTGTCCAGCCCTATGTCCTGAGCTACCTGCTCTGGGCTCTTCTCTGGTTCTGGGCTCTTTTCTCGCTCCGCCTCTACTTGTTTCATCTCTTCAAGCACTGTTTGAACCGTTGGAGGCTTGTGAGGAGCTACACTGATGCCAGCAGCCGCAAGTGCTTCCATTTCTTGTGCAGCTACATCCTGCACCACCTCATCATCAGACAAGTTTATTGTCTCGTCTAGCGAGACATGCTTTTCTGCTTGTGCCTGAGATGTCTCCTTCTGTTGTTCTTCTGCAAGTTCTGTTTTGAACTTGACAATGGTAGGAAGTGAAACATTATGCTGAAGTTCCTTCTGCACTTCACTACCAGCCCCTTGTACTTGTACTGGGGGATGACTTATCTCACCTCTCATGGAGGTTCTTGTTTTCTTAGGTGTGATAGGAACCAACACCTGGGGAGCTCTCCTCTTTCTTCTGATTATCAATGGAGCTTCCTCCTCTTCTTCAGGCTCTTCCTCCATGAGGATATCCTTGCCTGGTTGTCTAGATGATTGAACTACTTCTTGGGTCTCTGTGGTTCCAGCCTCTACTGTCTTGGCTTTCTTGGGCTTGGGAGGAGAATCTGATCCTGATCCTGCTCCTACTGCTTCCGCAGCTGTAAACACTGCCCTTTCAATTATGACCCCTTTGGGTCCCTTTTCCACCTTCTTGCCTCTTGAGGCTCTCTTGCTTGACTGCTGGGGTGGAGGAATCTTCTCTCCCTTGGTCTTCCGTTTCTCCAGCAGGAAGTCATCATATTCGTCTGCAGGGATGTCCTGCCCCTTCTTCTTGTTGTCCACCGTGATGGCAACACCCTTTTTCTTCAATACCTCTACCTGTGCATCTACCCAAGCTTGGGTCAAGTGTATGGTTCTGGCAAAGAATGGGTCCAAGGACATATCCTCCTGTATGGTGAGGTCAGGGGCAGAAATGGTATCATTGTATATCTTCTTCTGTTCGTATTCATCTGCCATGATCCTGCCGTCATCACTCTTCAACTGCTGAGGGAGGGGTATGCAGTCAAATGTCCTGATCTGGTTCAGAGTCAACCTCTGATACCTCCTCCTCCTGGCCTCTGCCTCATCTTCGCAGTCAGCCCAAAAATCCTCTATGTGCCTCTGGTGAATAGGCTTTCCTAGAATCTTCTGCATTCGGCCGTAAGGATCATATGGTCTTGTTACTGGGAAGGGTAGTAGATTCATCTTGTTCAGAGTGACCATCACCTTCTTAATATGATCCGAGTCAGGGCACATATAGTTGCCGATGCTGACTAGGAACAAAATTGGTGGCAGCTTCTTGGCATCCTTATAAGTCTGTATGATGGTGGAGCCCTGCTTGATAAATTCCATTAACACTACTGCATCTGTAGGATACCTTGGCAACATCAGGGGATGCCCTTCAAAACCTTCTATCCTGATGTAGGAAAAGGTGGCAAATTGGATGTACCATGCCCCATGCCTGTATACTGCCTCCTGAGCTTCCATGCTCAGTCTTTTTGTTCTGTCATCTTCCATGGTCCTTACCAGATGCATAGAGAATGCATCATTGACCAGTTTGTAGTCTTTGATGTAATTGGTTCTTTGTAGCTGGGGATGATGATCCCATATATAAGCTGCATTTGTGCCTGTTAGCTTCCCATCTGTGGTTAAGGCATCAAACGTACCTCTATATGCACAGGAATAAACAATGTAAGAGGTCATATAGAAGGCACAACCTGAACCTCCTAGGTTCAGCAGCTGCTCATGCAGAGCATCACTTATGATTTGGCCCCATAGTGGCTTGATGTCTGCATATAGGCACATCATTATTATGCCGTACATCCAGTCTCTGAATTCTCCAGTATCAGGCTGGCCAGTCACCCTGTTCAGTAGGGCAATCACATACGGATATTCCTCGTTAAAATCAAACTTGAACATGTGCACAGGGAGCTTGGCCGCTGCATTGTATGTGCTGTTCTCGGCCCACCAAGCATACATGTTCTTTCTGGCCGTCTTCTTGTTGGCCTCATACTCTCTTTCAGACTTCTTCAAGTCTACACTCTTTACCTTGCTGCCCATTGGCAGTCCAAATGTCTGGGATAGACCTTTGATGGATAGGTCTGCATACACTCTCCCATGCTTCGCCACCTGCCTCGTCTGAGGGTTGTAATTCCGGGCGCACTCAATAACCAGCTCCGGAGACTCCATGGAGTAGGGGAAGCCAGCAGCGTTCCACATGCCGGATACAAACACGGCGTCCAATACTAGACTCTTATCTTGTCCATCATTCAGCTTGGCTGACCAAGCTTCCAGGTTGGTACTCCCCTGATGGGTATCTATAATTGCCCCAAATTTGAACAGGACCCCTCTCTGTGAAGAGAACATATGCCGGCTGAATTCTTCCTGATTCTTGACTAAGCGTTTTTCAGCCATGGGTACCTGCAATTAACAATCATTTCTTCTCACAACAGGATATGTATGCATACATATTGCAAATATCATGCCTACTGCATCAATTTCACATTACTTATTCATATGGATACATAACCAGAACTTACAGCATCATATAGAAACAACATGATGAGGGTTTCAATTCACTTACCTGGTTATGCAGATTTCTTTTCTATACCAGTATATCGTTGAGAGGCTCTTACTTCGGCTGCTGATCACCTTCATTCTTTTGTCTGTGGGCTTGAATCACGCAACGGTAGCTATTATGCCGATATGGAGGCTGGGGCTCTGTAAAACAAGTTTAACGCAGGTAAATGTAACAATGGCGGTTGAATTACCTTTTAACCTTGCAATTAGGGTAAACTTAGGGTAACTCTGACAAGTTAGATCGCAATCTTTGATCATTCGTGCGAAAACTCAGGATCTCGCCAGATGTTTCATTGGGTTCCGAGCTCAGCGGGAATCACCTACCATATCAGCGCGCATTTAATGGCAGTGGCGGCAAAGGAGCAGGAGGATATCCATATGACAAGATATCATGAGGGCAGGATGATATTTCACAAATATCAGGTTGAGTTTCAATATCATCCTCCCTAGTTTTGAAACTGTTATCGACAAAATTAGGGTGACAACGCACCCTTGTTTTCATTTTAGCACATCAGGAGGATATTTCGGTCCATCGGGTGATATTTCAAAATATGATGATGACCTTTAAACTTTACTCATTCTCCTTTCGGAATATCAGGATGACGTCATCATGATATTTGTTCTTTGTTTTGGAAATGTCTTATGACGTCATCGTCATATTGGGTGAACATGATCATGTTTACAAAATATCCTGTCGAAATGTAAATATGATGATGATGTCATCAGGATGTTTGTTTCTTCGTTTATCATCTTCGAATGATGTCATCAGGATATTTGGTTAAGGCTGATATTTTGCATCAGGATGATATTAACGAATATCGGGTTGCTTTCAAAAACATGATGCTCGTGATACAAAAGACCGCTCGACGGGGAAAACTTACTACGACCTAAAGTTGACGTCCGGATATTTGAACCGCAGGATATTATCGGGGGGCGTTTCAAATATGATGATGATGTTCTTCAAACAGCATAACTGAGTTTATACAATATGACCCTCTTCTTGCGAATATCAGGTTTAACCAAGACTTTGACTGTTCATAACTCTCACATCCTGATGAATATCAGGGTGATGTAAAAGGCAAACTTGCATGGATTTTAATGCTCTTTTAGAATATGTGGTCATATATATGAAATACAAATTTTGACAAACTGACCTCATATTGGGGCTTACCTCATCTCGACTCCACATGATGATGAATATGACTGATTTTACCAAACCGCCCGAAAGCAAACAACACAAGCCAAAAGAAAAGTTGGGTCCCTGTTTTGCCAAGTCAAAATGGGGCGTGTTGTGTAACCACACAACAGATGGGAGCTATGGACAAGTGTCAGACACATTCTACAATGTTGACCAAGTGTCCTTGGGTGTGGGTTTTGGTCCATGAAGCCATGTTGGATGCCCATTCCAAGAAAGGTCCAATATTGCCTTGTATTTCCTATTTAAACAGGTGCTTGGAGATGGAGTTTCTATCACAGGTTTACAGGTATTGTTATGCTACCAGATTGACCCCGGACACAAGTGTTAAAGACCATTGAAGCTTGCATTGCAAGTGTATTGTAAACATTCTTTCAGATTTGTTAATACATTGTGCAGGTTTCTGAGTGTCGGGTTTTTCACCCGATAAGGGTTTCCCCCCCCGTAAATCTTTGTCTCTCTTCTTCTGTCTACTTTCTGGCTCTTGTGTTTTGCTGCAATATCTCATGTTAATGGTTTAACATTGCTGTAATAGTTAGGATAAATTTGAATTTGCACAACCCTCTCCTCAATAGATTAGTGTAGGAAGCGATTTCCACATACTTGGCTTCCTTTCAGTTGGTATCAGAGCTTGATCACCTTTGGTCCTAGTTGTTGGGTAGGGGTTTTTTGAGCTAATATTAGGTTGAGTGGAAGTCTATGTAGAGCATTCTGTATCTTATTGCAGTAAGGAGATGGCAGGCACATCAGGAAGGTTTGAAGTAGAGAAGTTCAATGGCAGTAATTTTGAGCTGTGGAAGCTCAAGATGGAAGACATGTTAGTTGACCGAGACCTTTGGGATAGTGTGAACGGAACTAAACCAGCTGCAATGTCACAAGATGACTGGGATCTCAAGGATTGGAAGGCTAAGGGTCTCATAAGACTTAGTCTTGCCAATTCTGTGTTGTTAAATGTCCATGAGGAGACTACTGCAAAACTCCTTTGGAAGAAGTTGGGGGATGTGTATCAAGTCAAATCCCTAGTTAATAAAATTTTTCTGAGAAAGAAGTTGTATTCTGTTTGAATGGAGGACGGAGGATCCGTTGCTGAACATATGAATGCTTTCAACATGCTGGTTGTACAATTGACATCTATTGGTGTAAAGATGGAGGAGGAGGATTGGTGTATGACCCTACTTTGTTCTCTACCAGACTCATGGGATCATCTTGTTATGGCAATCAGAAGCACCACATCCACATTCAAAATGGAAGAGGTGGTTTCTTCGCTATTGTCTGAAGAGATGCAGAGAAAGTCTTTTGAGGCAGCTAAAGAGGCCCTTGTAGTTCGTGGAAGACCCAAGGAGAAAGGGAAGAAGAAGGACAAGAAAGCTAAGAAGGGTAGATCCAAATCCCATGGGAGATCCAAATCTCCTGGAAAGTCCAAGGCTCTTTGTTGGAACTGTGGCAAGACTGGGCATTTTTGAAAGGAATGCAAAGAGGAGAAGAAGAAAAAGAAGAAAGCTCCTAATTCAGATTCTAACAAATCACAAGATGATGGTGATGCTTTCATCATAGCCTTGGCCACCCATGCATCTGATGATGTGTGGCTAATCGACTCTGGTGCATCATTCCACATAACCTCGCATCGGGACTGGTTCACTAAATATGAGGAGTTTGATGGCGGAAAGGTGTATCTAGGTGATGACTCTCATCTGAAGATCGTTGGTCGTGGAAGAGTCTCTATCCGATTCCTTGATGGTCGAGTGAAGGGGATCTCTGGGGTTATGCACATCCCAGGCTTAGCATGGAACTTGCTTTCTGTAAGTAGTTTGGATGATGCAGGTGTGTAGGTTGTCTTTTCGAAAGAAGGATGCAAGATGACTAGAGGATCTATGGTGCTTGCTAAGGGTACTCAGAGAGGTACTCTATTTTAGCTAGAAGCATGCATTTCACAATGCAATAGTTCTTCTGACTCAAGGAAGAGGGTAGCAGTCACTTCATCCCCACCATCTGAATGAGCAGTGAAGAAATCTGTTGTTTCTAATCTTGATGGTTGTAATTGTGCATTGGAAGTTAAACTTCTTGCTGAAACAACAATGTTATGGCATAAGAGATTTGGCCACATTGGTGAGAAGGGTCTGTGTACCCTAAAAAATAAGAACCTCGTTGAGGGGTTAGATGATTGTAATCTTGAGTTTGACTTTTGCGAACATTGTATTTATGGAAAACAAAACCATGTTCAGTTTTACTTGAGTTCTCATAAGTCTTCTGGTGTGTTGGACCTTATTCATTCTGATGTGTTTGGTCCTATTAATGTTCCTTCGTTATCAAAATCTGTATACTATGTATCTTTTATAGATGATTATAGTAGGACATGGATTTATTTTCTTAGAAGCAAATCTAAAGTCTATAGCAAGTTTAAGGAGTTTAAAGCCTTTGCTGAAAATCAGACTGGTAAAAAGATTAAATGTTTGAGAACTGACAACGGTGGTGAGTTCTGTTCTACAGAATTTGATAAGTATTGCAAGGAGCTTGGGATTGAAAGGCATAAGACAACTCCTTACACCCTGCAGCAAAATGGAGTTGTAGAGAGGATGAACAAGACATTGATGGAGAAGGCTAGGAGTATGCTTAGTGGAGCTGGCCTAGAACAAAAGTTTTGGGCTGAAGCTATTGCCACTATGTGCTATCTGGTAAATAGATCTCCTACATCAGCTCTTGTTGGAAAGACA
Source organism: Cunninghamia lanceolata (assembly GCA_027924645.1). Classification (NCBI taxonomy): domain Eukaryota; kingdom Viridiplantae; phylum Streptophyta; class Pinopsida; order Cupressales; family Cupressaceae; genus Cunninghamia; species Cunninghamia lanceolata. Next base: position 3,246,868 of record BSBN01001020.1, on the reverse strand, counting down.
CCCATGGAGGTGTGGTCTACTAGAAATCCTTCAGTAAGGCATCTTCATGTTTTTGGTTGTGAGGCATATGCACATGTGCCTAGGGAGAAGCGGCCAAAGTTGGAGAACAAAGTTGTTAAGTGTATCTTCATTGGCTATGGTGTTGGTGTGAAAGGATACAAGCTTTGGGACCTTGTGGCTGAAAAAGTGTTGTATAGAAGAAGTGTCATCTTCAGAGAGCATACACCTTCTTCCACTATTTTGCAGCCAGAAGAAAAAGAAAAGAAAGAGGATGTTGTTTAGTTTCCTCTCACCCCTGAGAAGACTGAACAGAAAGACAATGTTGGACCTGATGATGAGGAGAGCTCTAGCAGCTTTGAAATCTTAGATGAAGAAGCTAAACCTCAACCTCAGCTCTTGAGGAGGTCTACACAGATAAGAAAGCAACCTGAACAGTTTGGTTTTACATTGCTTGATTCTAGTTGTGCTTATGCTTTGCTTACTAACAGTGATGAACCTAGAAATGTATCAGAGGCTTTGGATATGAAGGATGCAGGTTCTTGGAAGGAGGCCATGGAGGAAGAAATGGCTTCTTTGGAAAAGAATCAAACTTGGGACTTGGTGCCTTTGCCTCCTAGACGGAAACCCATTGCATGCAAATGGGTGTTCAAGAAGAAAATTGGTGTAGATGGCAGTATTGAGAAGTATAAGGCCAGATTGGTTGCGAAGGGGTATTCTCAAGTGGAGGGTATAGATTATGGTGAGATCTTCTCTCCCGTTGCAAAGATGACATTCATTTGATTCATGTTGTCACTTGCAGCAACTTATGACTTGGAGGTAGAATAGATGGATGTGAAGACAACTTTCCTTCATGGTGACTTGGAGGAAGAAATCTACATGTCACAGCCAGAGCATTACATGGTGAAAGGTAAAGAAAATTTGGTTTGTAAACTTAATAAGTCTTTGTATGGTTTGAAGCAATCCCCTAGGAGATGATACTTGAAGTTTGATGCCTTTATGTTGTCATTTGGATTGTGAGATCGAAATCGGATCACTATGTGTATTATAAATTTGATGGTGATCGTATTCTCATTATTGCACTGTATGTTGATGATATGTTTCTCATTGGGAAGGGTAAGAACATGATTTCTAATTTTAAATCTTAGTTGTCAGCACAGTTTGAAATGAAAGATTTAGGGGCAGCCAGGTACATTCTAGGAATGGAAATCAGAAGAGACAGAACCAACAGAAAACTTTGGTTAAGCCAGAGTAAGTATGTGAAGACTGTGTTGGACAGATTCAGCATGGCAGATTGTAGACCATTGTGTGTTCCCTTTTCCTTGGGGACCAAGTTGTCTATTGAGGATTGTCCAAAATCTCCTAGTGAGGTGGAGGACATGAGCAAAGTACCTTATGCTAGTTTTGTTGGCAGTTTGATGTATGCTATGGTCTGCACGAGACTAGACATTGCCCAAGCAGTGGGAGTCCTTAGTTAAGTGAGTGTTCAGATATTTGAGGGGTACTTTTGAGTATTCCATTTTCTATCATGGTAATGTTTCACGACCACCGCATTATGTTGATATTCATGGATTTGTGGATTCAGATTGGGCAGGTGACATTGACAGCAGGAGATCCACCAGTGCTTATGTGTTTACACTGTTTGGTGGTGCTATTAGTTGGATGAGTAAGTGACAACCTATTGTTGCTTTGTCCATGACAAAAGATGAGTATATGGCAGAAACTCATGCTTGTAAGGAATCCATTTGGCTTAAGAGATTATGTTTAGATATTGGTGTTGATGCAGGTCAGATCACGATCAGTTGCGACAGTCAGAGTGCAATTTGCCTTGCGAAGAATCCAATTTTCCATGCTAGAACAAAGCATATTGATGTTTAGTTTCACTTCGTGCGAGACATGGTTGAGGATGGAAAGGTAAATTTGGAGAAGGTAGATACTTTGAGGAATGTTGTAGATGCATTGACGAAACTAGTGAGCACAAAGAAGTTCAGATGGTGTTTGAAGTCTATGGGCCTCTCGGCCTATATCAGTAAATCTTGTTTTTCTATTAGCTCATACAAGGTGTTCAACAAGTGCGATAATGTTGGGAATTAAGGTGTCTCAACCTTGATAATTCTCTGTATTTGTAATGTTTGTATTTATTATTTAATTGCCTATGTTGTAAATATTTGGAAATTCCATATTGTCATGTTGTGGGATGTGGCATGATGATCTGTCAATCCTACATGGAATATGACAACTTGTTATTTTGTCCTCACATGAGGAGATAGGCATCCAACTTAGTGGTAGGAATATTCTTCCATGTGTCAGCACCCTCCATGTTGTGTAAGGAATGTTTGACCGAAATGGTTATGACGGATTCCTATGACGAATCTATGACATGTAAGAGTTGGAAATAGAAGGTTGTAAGACAGGTGATGACATGTGTCATGAACCATCTTTGAATAAGGCATATTTAGGTGCCCCAAGGTGGAATATAACATGTTGTAAGAGAATATGCTATTTATAGTGTGTGTATGATAGATTCTCTTACAACTGTAAGTTGTAACCGCTATGACAGATTCTATGACGGTCGTAAGTGTTGTAAGAGCATCTGTCATAGCCCATTTTGGAAATAGGAGACCCCTTTGGGATGGGAGCTATGGACAAGTGTCAGGAACATTCTACAATGTTGACCAAGTGTCCTTGGGTGTGGGTTTTGGTCCATGAAGCCATGTTGGACACCTATTCCAAGAAAGGTCCAATATTGCCTTGTATTTCCTATTTAAACAGGTGCTTGGAGATGGAGTTTGTATCATAAGTTTACAGGTACTGTTATGTTGCCAGATTGACTCCAGACACTAGTGTCGAAGACCATTGAAGCTTACATTGCAAGTGTATTGTAAACATTCTTTCAGATTTGTTAATACATTGTGCAGGTTTCTGAGTGTGGGGTTTTTCACCCGATAAGGGTTTTCCCCACCGTAAATCTTTGTCTCTTTTCTTCTGTCTAGTTTCTAGCTCTTGTGTTTTGCTGCAATATCTCATGTTAATGGTTTAACATTGCTGTAATAGTTAGGATAAATTTGAATTTGAACAGCCCTCTCCCCAATAGATTAGTGTAGGAAGCAATTTTCGCATACCTGGCTTCCTTTCAGCATCAAGGTATAATTGAACCAAGATTACCTGAGTATTTATTGCATATCAACAGACAAGGATTGCCCCCTTTTGTGTTAGACCTTTGATGTCCTCAATGATCTTTTGCTGATCATGTCGTTAGACAAGGCGTCACATTACTAAAGTTTAATCCACAAACAACAAACAAAGAAAATAATCATGCCCCCATCATAGCATCTCTAGCTTTTGCCATCCTTGAGTAGCATAGAAAGACATGATAACAGAAAATCAAGACATTGAAACTTAACCATGATTCCAACCACAAAACATGTTTGCATTTAGATGTGTTTGTTTCTTTCCATAATTTAGGTAAAATCATTTTTGAGTGCTTTAGGTATTTGCTTGCTTTGCTTTGGATAGGTTGAGTTCTTGCGTCAAAATTTTTGCTTGAAAGCGGGTTTTGCTTGCGCTTGCTTGCCTTGTGAAAGGTTCTACAATCCTTATTGGTGAGACAGACCCTAAGGGACTGACCTAGTGCCTCGGGGGCGCATTGCTAAATGGCCTTGACTACATGATGACTCAGAGGAAATGTAATTTGGGGTTGACTTTGATGGACGTAAGATATGGATCGGATGAGACATGATATGGAACAAATATGCATCAGACATGGAACAAATATGGATCAGATATGGAATAGATATGGATCAGATGAGACACGATATAGAATAGATATGGATCAGATGATACTGATGGCAACCTGAAACACCACAGATAGATAGATGTATGGGTGACAATGGATACAGATGGTTTTAGGTAGAAGGAATCAAGGATGTGATCTCCAAGGACTATGTCGCATAGGAATAACGTGCCCAATTGTTGGTAGAATACTTAGGATTTTTCATGGAAATGCTTAAGATGATAGGAGGATAAGAGGATAATGAAGGATTTGCATGACTTGGAGGGATAAGATATGTCAAGAGACACCTAAAACATTTGTCAACATTTGTGCCCCCAATCTTTATCAAGACCAAAGAAAATAGAAGAATGGAAGCTTTAGGATGGATAGACCAGAGAGTATAGGTATGTAATCGATAGAAGGATAGGATAGAGAATGGTACGGAAGGGAACTGATAGGAGAAGAGTGATATGCCAATGGGACAAGGTGCCCCCAAGTGTAGGTGACATAGAAGATCAACTTACACATGACGCCTATTTTCCAGGTTTTCATCATGGTACTTATCCAAGGCGCTTGTTTGCCATGTTTTCACTGTTGGACGAAGGGATTTTTTATTTTATTTTATTTTGTAACATTTGGATGGGAGAAGGTGGATACAGAAGGGAGAGACTCAAGTATCTAGTTCCCTGAGAGGTGATAGTCCCACTAGATGGATGCTGTCACATGGACAAGGTCAAGTGTTCTCATAGACGTTGGTAGGGGATTGCATGAAAGTGAGATGGAGAATGGTAGATAAAGGTTTATGGAAGGGTACGATAGTGGATGATGATGGATAATAAGGAGGGAAGGCTTCCGCAAAAGCACGAACCATGGAATAGGATGAGGAAGATATGTAGGATAATAGTGGAAGGAAGGGGAGATGGAGGTATATGAAAATGTTGTGGAATGGAAGGGAATCATGACCAACGGTTGCACATACCATGATAAACATTGAAGCTAGTGATGGGAAAGTAGTGTAGGAAGAAACAAAGACTTTTTCTTGTGGATGAATGACTTAGGCATGTAGGGATCCAAATAGACTGAGTATTTTCTTGATTTTTGTTTGCCATGTGGGATGGAAGAATTTGATACTTTTGGATGGAATGGGAGAAAGTGGATGGTTGGGATTCTTGAGAGGTGGATGCCTCATTTGACTTGATGGTTTTTTCTTAGGTACCCAACCCATTTTACTTTTAGATAATACCTATGAAGGTATGGGCTTGGGTGTATGCAGCTTTGGTGCAACTTTGGAGGTAATCATTTGTTGGATGCGGACCCACAGCTCTTTCAGTTTGGCATATAGGTGTGTGGGTGTATGCAGCTCTTGAGAAGGATGTTTCTTTGATTCTTGGATTTTGTATCCTAGGTCATGATGACTCTTAGGATTTTTGACTTTATAGGTAAAGGCATCCAGATTTTTGTTGTTGAATTCTCTTGAGATGGTGGAAGTGGAGTTGGAGGAAGCCCTTTGTTTAGATAACATGTGCATTTGTTGGCCATGATTGGGATTGCTAGAATATTATAGATGGATGGATAAGGTATTAGAAGAAGTGGTGGTAAAATGCATGGAGGGATATTAGGAGTTGGAAGTAGTGGAGGTAGATTGGATGGTGGAAGGTGTATGGTCACATGCTTTTGACAATTGTAGGATGATGGAGGTGGAATGGCGACAGATGTTTTGGGGATATGATAGGGTTTGTGATGGAAAGTGGGGGATTTAGAAGTGGAGGAAGTACCAACATCTTGAGATTGTTCACTTTGGGGTGTGTATCCAAGGCCATATGAAGGAGGAACATTGACATGGACGGGCTCCAAAATACCTTGTTCACGAAGGCCTAAGCCTTTACCTTGATAGTTCATATGTTGGAGTATGCAGTGGATAGCGGGATTATGTGTAGGTGGAACACTAGACATGAGTTCCTTATTGGATGGAGAAGGTGAGATATAGGATAATGGTTGCTGGTGTTTTAAGGAGGAACACTCATGAACGAAAGTGGTAAGACCAAGGATATATGGTGGGGGATTTGTAGCATGGTCGATAATGGATGATAGAGGAGTATTATTGGTTTGATCTCCTATGCTTTCTTGGGAGGCAAGTGTCTCATTAAGGGAAGTGGAAGTTGTTGGATCTTGGATAGGAGAAGATGGGGTTATAAGCTCAGGACCATGGAATGCATAAAGTGGGCTAAGAGGATCATCATGGTCTGCTTGATCATAGATAGGCTCTTGATCATAGATGTGATCTTGATCATAGATAGGCTTTAGCGTGATGGAATTAAGGTGCTCTTGTATATGTTCTTCATTAATGATAATATCTTGATCATGGAAAGGACATAGGCCATGGAGAGGTTGAAATTTGATCTCTTGTTTATGTATAGGATCAAGTTGCTCATGGATAGCTTCTTCATCAAAGGTAGTATCTTGATCATAAAAGAGATATAGGTTATGAATGATTTGAAATTGGATTTCTTGCTCATGTATAGTTATAGGATCATCGAAAAGATAAAGGTTATGTAAGGGTCAGATGGGAGTTCTTTGATCTTGATTTAGACAGGGGGTTGATGTTTCCACATGTTCTAAAGTGTGCTCTTGACATAACTCTTGATATGCTTGAATTGAAGTTGAGATAGAAGACTCTTGGATAGGCTCTTGGTCAACAACATGAAGGTGCGACGAACCTTGACTTTGGTGCATGGTAGGAGGTTCTTCAATATGCTCAAGGGGTTGCAGGTGACATGACGAGGTTAGAGTAATGGACATGCTTGAAGGTTCTTTGATAAGGTCAAGGACCAGAATTTGGGGATATTGGTGACTCTCTACTTGTAGCCCTTGGACCACATCATTGGTAGGTCTATGGGTAGAGGAGTGAGGCAATAGAGGAGTGGATTTAGAGTTCTCCCTAGATTTTCTTTTACTGTGTAAATCTGGAAAACATTTTTCCCAAAACTTATCGGAGGCTTCTTTGGTTGCCCATTTAGAGCTTGGGGAACTCGATGGCGGTGTTGGTGTAAGACTGGTATACTTTGGGATATGTTCCTTAGAAGATGGTGAAGGAGGACTAGTAGACGGAGTGGTATACGATTTCCCACTTGAGGTGGTGTTTTCCTTGTCAAGAGTATCATTAAGACGGGAAAAGAATTTATGTTTTTGGGGCGAGGTGTAGCTAGTACTGGCCTGCTCAGCGTGTAAGATTGCAAAGTGTTGTTGTATGACTTGGAGTTCTTGAGAAATTGCTATACGACCTTGGGGTGAGGTGTCTAAGGTTAATTGCAATTTTAGGTATTTGAGTTCTTGAGCAAGCTCTTCTAATTTAGTTGTCATATCCTCAGAAGTTGACACAAGACCAAAATAGGTACCTAGAAAGGTTGAAAAGTTTCTCTCAAAGTATGTGGAAGCACTCACTGTTACACATGCATAGGAACAGATGCACAGTAGAAAAGGATAAATGTGCAGAAACTTGACACAGATACGCAATACTGGTAAACTTCAGATGTGCAGCAACAGGTTGTAAAAGCGTTGCAAGTCAATACAGATGCGCCGCAAGTCGGCTCAAATGCACAGCAGAAGAGGACGAATGCGCGACTCTGGCTTTCTTAGTATTTTTGCAATTTTTTTGGAAATTTTCTGATGTTTTTAGTACTTTCACTGCAAGAAGGTCTTTTTGATCTAATTTTCTTAAATTATGGCAAAAAGACACAACAAACACAGAATATTTTTATGGTTTTTTTTTTTTTTGTGATTTTTTTGACTCTTTTTGGACTAAAAGGAAAGGCAAGTACAATCCTAGGCTTCAAATGGATTACAAGGGTTTTTGGCCACTAGAACAAAAGGTGTTTAGTGAAGGCAACCATTCAAGTAGTTATACATGCGGTAACACTACTCTCCATTATGGAGTCTCCCAGCCTGCAAGGGTTGTGCCTGGGGGGGTTTTGGGGGAGGTTGGTTGTCGGTATAACACAACTGCACTCATTGTTTGAAGCTTTCACTCCAAATACAATTTATTTATAGTGGATTGGTAGGGCTTGGCATCTAGCCTATTACCACTTAGGGTCGTTCCTACTTGGATGAACGATATCCAAGAGCAGGCCCCTCTAAAGGAAAAACACATGCGAAAATGATATGTCCGGCATTTTGGTCACCCAAGATAGGGGAGAGCATAGGCCTGGTATCATTCCCAAAACACAGAATATAGTGGTTCTTTTCCCCTAGTTAATAATGAGAAAAAGTAGATGAGCTATCTACTTGGGCAAGCACAGAAATTTGTTAACTTTGAAGTGATAACAGGATAGCAATGGTCCAATTTTACCAAGATAGCAATGATGTGTTTAATTTTATCCAGATAGCACGAGTTGTTAACTTTGAAGTGATAATCAAGATAGTAATGGTTTAGTTTTACCCATATAGCAATGATGTGTTCAATTTTATCTAGATAACATGAAATTGTTAACTTTGAAGTGATAATCGAGATAGCAATGGTTTAGTTTTACCTAGATAGCAATGATGTGTTCAATTTTATGCAGATAGCAATATGTCTAACTATGAAAGATAGCCATAGCAATGATTCAATGATATGCAAGATAGCAATGATTCAATTACTACCTTCCTAGTTAAAACTATGTGAGATTTGCATGAGCATCCATTTACTTTCCCGTTAGAAATCAAAGTGTGAGTTAACAAGTGCAACTATATGATTCTAAACTAGTACCTAGCCTGCAAAATAGATCAAGAGTGTTCCTGCAAAAAGATGTTAGCATTAGCGAAAACTTCAAGAAAACCCTAAAAATCACTGCCTAGGTCAGATGCACAACTTCAGAGATTGAATGTGCAGAAATAGATCTCAAAAGTGCCATAGTACATATGCGCTAAGACAGAGGTCAAAAGAATAGGAAAATAGTGTGTATGTGTCGAACTGACGGATGCACCGTATCAGAAGGTATATGTGCCATAACAGTTTCTATATGTGCTGAAAGGATGTATGCGCCAAAAAAGATAGTATATGCATTAGATTAGAGACTGTATGCGTTGAAGGAACATATGCACCATAACAGATATCAAATGCATGTTAGGATGTGTCAAATGCATTGTTTCCTCCTGTGTACGGCTTTCTAAAACACAAAAACTCAGTTTTTGGGTTAAATTTAGGGCTAGGCCCCACGGTGGGTGCCAAAAATATTGAGGGAAAATTGGATCTAAATAAATAATCAATATATAAATATCAATGATACCTAAAACTCAATGAAATAATGAACAAAAGAGATCAATCAAACAATGAACAATACAAAGCAAACCTCCTTTAATTCTTAGCTTCCATTGATCTCCTATCACAAATGATCTTGTCTATGAATATGGCCCTCAGAAGGTGCACTTCCTTGCTATGATTCCAAGATGTTCAAATGGGAACGACTATGATAGTTTCTCCATGAAGATGAGCTTCACAACAATGATAGTAGTGTGTAGTAACAAGTTTGATCGCAAGCAATGAAGGAATTGGTGTCAAAGGCATGCTATAATTCTTGTAGAGTAACAATACTTAAAGCTTGGATGAATAAAATAGAAGAATAGGGTTCAATTTATAGACTTGAGAAAGAGAAGATCAACGGTATAGAAAGAATGAGAAAATTAACGGTATAGAACGGATGAGAGAATGTGCGCGAATAGAAAGAAGACAAGTGTCTTGCTATATTTTGCATGAGAGGAATTAATAAAATAGAAGAATGACTTAACTGAAGAGATAAATCAATTGAAAGAATAGATTAATCAGTTAAGAGAATAGAACTAGAGGATGGAAATTGCATGAGGATGAGAAGATATTTTAGCTTAATTAAATATTTGGAATATTCAATTACATGTGCACAAGGATTGAATTATATTTAGACATAACTCAATTTAGAAGAAATGGACAACTTAAATAAATAATTGATTTATTTAAATTTAGAGAAGATATTATTGGAAGAAACAATTAAATAATTGGAATTATTTCATTTAGAATGATTTTGGAAGAATTAGAAGATAAGAAAAGCAAATTAAATAAATAAATTTATTTAATTGTTTGTGCATGATTTTGAAGAATAAATAAAATATTTGATTATATTTTATTTTTGGAGATTTGAGAGGATTTAAATAAATTTAATTGACTTATTTAAATTTGGAATAATGATTTGATTTAATTAAATAATTAAGAATTATTTAATTGTTTGGAAGAATTTAATTAAATAAAGGATTTTATTTAATTTTGACTTTGAAGAGGTAATTAAATATTTTGATATTTAATTAACTTAGAGGAATATGAATCGAATAAATAAATTTGTTTATTTATTTATTGATAGAGGAATTAGATGGAATAAATATTAAGAATATTTATTTAGACCAAGTCGTGTCATTTTTAGGCGTATACAATAGCCAATCTATCGAACAAGATCATGGATCTCAATCTCATACCTTTTAACCTCTAGGAAATAGGTATAATGTAGCTTGCAATTGGTCTCATCCTTCTAGGTCATCATCTACCTCTTCTCATGAGCATGGTGCTCCTAGTTGGCTAGATTTTGGCAAGTTTTCTTGCATGGAGCTAACATTTTCTCATATTCATGCTCAATAACCTACAAATGACTCTCTTGAGGAAGAAGGTGCTCTCATTGGCTAGATGACTGTTGATGATAGTTCAGTCCTTAGTGATGTTTTGGAAAAGATTGGCTGATAAAGACCCCCTCATACTAGTGTTGTTTTAGCTGCTTAGTGATTTTTATTTATGGGCTTTGCCATTTGATAGTTTTTGTCTTTGTTTTGGACTATGTCCCACATATACTTGTGGGTGTGTCTCTCTATCACCTATCTTTTTTTGTGAATATTGTACTATTATCTTCTTAGTGTTTTAAAAAATAATAAAGACAATATTCATAAAAATGTGACAAGGGAATGTTTTATTATAACTTATGTTTATGTTCTGATTTTGATGTCAACTCTCTTACCTATGAAGCTCTGATATACTAAGAAATGACTTTCTCTCTATTATTATTCAATCATACACCCATAGTTTTAATTTGCACATTTACAACTTTGATCTTGTTTTTGTGGTTCTAAACCTAATACTTTGCACCTCTAGTCTTCAAAATTATATTCACCTCTAATATCTAAAAGTGGTGGTGCTTAGAAGCACCATTAGAACTTGATATATTAGGGAAATAATATCAACTAGCTTCCTACGTTATGTTTTAGTTAAGCCCTCGAATCAATTCAATAATTTGTATTAGGTTAGGAGACATGTCAAGTAGAAATGTACATGCCTATGTGTATCCTTATAATGTTAGATGTTGACGCAATGCTTTCTAATGTGATCATGTAATGGCTAGATAAGATATAATTTATGATCTTAAATGAACTAGGGTTTTTTTTCTTTTATGCAACACCCTAGCATGAAAATTTGACTATTTTACACTTGAGTTGGTGGGCAATAGCTAGTTGGAGGCACATCAACTTGTACTCATGATTATTAATGATTTAGGAAAATGGGGGTCAATCTCACATGTATAGTTCAAAATTAGTCTAAAACAAACAAAAATAAAGGTTGGATCTAGAATATCACAAATAATGAACTTAGAATTAGACAAGTCATAGGAAATATGCCAACTCTTATGCAAAATATAGAATTTGGACATTGGATTGATGCATTAGGGATAGAGGGTCAAAGTGAATTCAAAATAAATAGGGAAAAATGTAAAGGATGCATTTCCCACTCTAACATATGTCCCCAGATTGACTTACATGTGAACTACTAAGAATCACTCATTATAAAATAGACATGAAAGTAAATAAAAAGCACATGGGTATGTGCATGAAAATGGGGGACCAAAAGGGGGTCAAAAGTAGCCACTTTTTTTTTAATTTTTTTTCTAAAATTAGTAAAAACTAATCTTGGATGAGAAATTGAAGATAGCCATGCTCAAAATTAGAAGATATGATAAGAACAAGATTCATAGTGCTCGTAATCTAGTTTCTGAACTACCATTTTTTTTAAAATGGTGGAGATTAAGAGGTTTAAATAGGGGGAGCACACAAAGTCCTCCTATTTTTGTTAGAAAAATATAACATAGAATCTAGTGTACTCCCCCTAACATGTTGAATTTTTAAAAGTATTTCACAAATCACTTCAGTGCAAAATTAGCTAACATCATGTAGTTTATGCCTAATTTTTCTATTAATTTTTAAAGAATATATGTTTTTTTATGAATCTTGAAAGTGGACATATCCTAAAAAATGAAAATTTGAGTGTGCTCAGGCCCTTAATTTTTTTTAAAAAATCAAGAATCATTTTTTTCCAATGTGTATAGAATTGAGTCTAGAATCTAAAAATGTTATTTGTTTCAAATTTTGATGAATGCATAAAAAATGGCACCAAAAATACTAGACATAGGTGTTATGTAGAAAAAGAATATATTAGCAAAATAAATTGAAGATGGAAACCTTCATATTATAAAATTTTAGTAAAATTACATTAGAAAAAAAAAATTGAATATGGAAACCTTAATGGTTAGAAAGCTAATAAAAAACTTGAAGTCATCTTGAGATGTTTTCATATTAACATTGAAAAATGTGTAAACCTGATAGAGAGCATGCTTGAGATTTAGTTGATTTTCTAAGTTTTGTTGAAAACATGTCTTTGGTGTTCAAATGGAAGGTCCAACCCTTTGGGTTGGATGGCCAAGGAAAATCCAACCCTTAGGGTTAGAATTTCCCAAAGCAAAAAGGCATATCACGTGATTTTGGCCCACATGCGTTATAACATGCTCATGTTTTAGATTGGTTAAAATGTTGACCGGTGGTCCACAAGAAGGAATAGCACATGATTTTGGCCCACATTCTCTATTTATTCCTCTATTTTGCACTTTTTTGACATACAAAGACACTTTTGATTTTGAGGATCTATAATGATTGGTTGAAAAAATTAGTTCACTTTTTGTTCTAGTATCGATGCAGAAGATTTCAATTATATGTTTTTAAATCAAATTTAATATTTCAAATCATTGTTTTCATGTTTTGACGAATTGGAATACTTGATTTGCAAAATTAACTAATTTTTGTTTTACATTGACAAAAAACACTTTAATTGCACTTTTTGTATATAAATTTGATAAATAGTTAGTTTTTTTTTTTTTTTAAACCATTTATTTTAGATTGATATAAAATTAATATCATGCCAAGGAAATGACATAAAACTCAAACACCATAGGAGCATGAAGCCAAGAATGCAAATAAAAGAGAATGAATGAGACAACTTCATGAAAATAAGAAATTAAACTCCATAAATGAAGGTCAACCATGTTTTCTAATTGAATTGGATCATGAAGCATCCAAAAGAGAGAAAGATTTGGAAAAACAAAGGGAACTAATGCAAAAACCTCATGCAAGTTACAAATTGAATGTGGGAGTTGAAGGTATACCATCTTTTCCATTTCAATTTGATACTACAGAAAATGTTCAATCATCGATTGAAAATGATGTTGTATTTTCAAATGTGAATATAGATGTTACACCAATTGATCAAGTGTTAAATGAGCAAATTTTATCTAATGATTCAATTTTTCCATTGAGGACACCTCATGGAATTTTACATAAAAAGCCTAAGTCTTTGATTGAAATTGATGAGAATATTCTAAAACCAACATGCCTAATAAGATTCTTGAATGTTCTTGTAGAAAAAATGTGAATAAGATATGGAACATGTTTTTTGAAAATAGAAATGAAACCAGAAGATGTCAATTTTTTGTTGAAATGATGAAAAATATTAAGTTTAGGCCAATCACAAAGATTCTTGGTCTAAGAACATCAAATAGCAATAGTGAAAAATCCATTGCAAAAAATCTAATCAATACATACCAAAGCATTGGTTACACCTCATGCACCAAAGATAGTAATGCTACACAGCATGTCATTACATCAACTATAGTGAGCACTTAAACAAAGAAATCTCGCTTGATAATAAAAAACAAGTCAAGAATACGTAGAAAAAGCATTGATGAAAGACATTGGGAGGCATGAAAGAGGTGAGGACCCAAATAGCAACGAACTATGGGAATTTTCTGGTAGAATCCCACAAAAAGATGAAGTCATAGTTGAATACTTAAAATCCCTAATTGAAGAATTTTGCAGAAATTTGACAAGAGTGTCTCCTAATCAAAGGGATGTTGTAAAAAGGAGAATTGGTTGTCAAAACTGTGAGCCACATCCAAATAATTTTTTATATATGCCTCAAACATAATTTATCTTCAAACTTAAAGAGAGTTATCCTCAAATTCAAATTAGTCAAAAGGTATTTTGAAATGGCAAAAAAAATTATGTCAAAATAAATCATACATGCACAACTTGTTGTTGTAGAGTTCGCATGGAATTTTCTATGCATTATGATGTTTTTTGATAAATATGTGTATCTTTACATATTAATGATATTTTGCAGGAGTGTTTCATAGAAGCTCCACATAAATTGAAAAATAGATTCCATTTCAAGCATTTTTTGTGAAAGAGTAGATGGACATTTTTTTTTAATAAGAAATCATGTTTGGATGGAACATGTGATAGTTGTGGTGGTTTGCAGCATTTGAGAACTTGTGTACACATGGAGAATACAAATGCAATTAGAAATGACCTAGTACCTTTTGGGAAATATAAGTCAATGGGATACACTCTAAAAGATGGTAAAGAGGCAAAAAGGTGTGATTTGTTGAGTGAAGAAATACTAGTATCTATATTTATGCCTATTTTTTGAGTAAAGATAATGTATGAGTATGCAAGACATACACATAGAGCTCTATAGTTGGACTTGCAATTCAAGTTATGCAAGGATACACTTTATTTTAATATGATTGTGTCAATTGTAGACTTTGTAGAGAATTATAAACTACAACCACATAATGAGATTCAATCATAGTACTACAAATTCACTCATGCTTCTATATTTGTTCAAATAGAATTCATTCATGCACCTGACAGTACAAAGGAAGATAGAAAGATCTTGAGGGAGCATCATTTTTATATTGGTGATGATCGTACACATTCTATAGAGTTTGTGCAAGATTTATTTTAGATGTTCTATGGTATTTGAGTAGTAGGAACATCATGTTTGGTCAGCATATCATATAGTTAGATAATTAAGCATCATAATTTAAGAATTCATGGATGTTCTATTGTTTGAGTAGGATGCATATAATGAGTGGTGTTCAACATATATGGAATTTCTTTGAGGTTGGGCACAGAAAAGGGAAGAATGATGGTGCTATAGAATGTATTAAAAGAGCCTTAACATGAGAAGAGTTGAAGTACAAAGACAATGCAAAGTTGATTGATGCAATATCGATCGTCAAATGGTGTAACTCTACAATGGGTCTAGGTAATGAAGGTAAGTCTACAATTTGTAGATTTTTTAGTTGATAGAAGAAGATAACATTGCAAAATATGAAGATTGTTGTACAATGATAGGATCAAGTGGGATCCACTCTTTTAGAAGTTCAAATGTAGCTTCATGGACTATTCATTTGAGGTAGATGGTGTGCTTTCATTCATCATGTACATATTTTCTTAGAATGAGTGTGACTCAAAGGAATGGGTTGATAAATGACATACTAGAACTTTAAACCCACTTGAAATTTATCAACTTCTAAGAGCACTACAACTCATGCAAACAAAATCATCAATTGACTTTGACCATATTTCAGATCTAGTTGAACAAGGTATTATAGATGCGTTACTTAATGAAAATTAATATATTTTAGGTTATGATGTAGTATTTTTGTATCATTTATTGACTTAATCTTTTTTGTGAAATTTAATGTAGGGCATATTTATGTAGTTATTGCAGATGAAGATAATGATGAAGGAATTGATTATTATTTATGTCATTTTGTTGAGGTAGAAAATAAATTGGAACCCCTGTCATAGATGGAGAAAACATTGTGTATCTTAAAATATTGGTGATTGTTACTAGAACATGGCTTAAAAGATATCCATTCCAGAATTTTGATGTGTGTTTGTTCAAGCAACTTGACATACACAGGAAAATTCTTCATTATTCTAACCTTGTTGTGGTATCAAATGTTTAATTAATCAAATATTGGAGTAGACCGTTGAATAAAGACTTGTGGAAAGTTCAAAAGTCTGACCATGAAGCAATACTTGACACCATAAAGAGTAGAGAGGATCCACATGGTTCATTGGATTGAATTAGTGGAATGACACAGATGTATGTTATATTTACACTTCTTAAGTTTTGTGATTTGATTACATTTTTCTTTTCTTCTATTTATTTATTTCTAGTAGTTTTATTAATGTAGATTAGTAGTGCCAAGAAATCTTCCACCTTCTCATGGTTGGTACTATTAATAGAGAATTTTATATTCTTGAAGCAAAGAGAAGTTTTCAAAATTAACAATAAACTAATATATATGATCCTCATTTCACCTTCTATATTTTTAACATTTTTTCTTATCTTAATTTCACCTTCTATATGTTTGACATTATATGTTTAGCTGAGGGGGAGAGAGAGACAGAGAAAGATAGAGAGTTAGGGAAAGAGTTGAAGTGAGGATGAGAGAGACTTAGGGAGAGAGGAAGAGAGAGACATGTTTGGCATGATTTGGTTATCCTCATTTGAGCATCTACATGTTCAATGCAATTTTCTTATCCTCATTTTATCTTCTATGGGTCTAGCATATCCTTAAGGGGAGAGAGAGACTTAGGGAAAGAGAGAGACTTAGGGAGAGAGAAAGAGAGACATAGAGAGAGAGAGAGAGAGTTGTAGAAAAAATGTAGGAAGCAACAATAATGCAACTTCTAGTGCTTAATCCCTTGTAGCCCATTCTCATCCTAATTAAAACTAGTGACAAAGACAAGTAAAGTTGTAGCAAAACTAGACCTTTCCCATTGTTTTGGTAAACCTTCCAAAAAGGTTAGTTTTGGTTTTCTGATAGATTGTTAGTTGTTCCTTTATATCTAGACATTATGACATATTATTGATGATGGATTTACTATTTTGATGTAGTTGATGACATTCATTTAAATGTTTACTATGATGACACTATTGATACTTTATGATTGGTATATTATGCTTATGATGTGTTTTGCTATAGGTTTAATGGATTAGGTGGATTAATTTTATTAAGCGCTTCATGCGACTATCTGACGATGTGATCTCTAGTTGGTTAGTATTGATAAACTTGTTTAATGTGGATATTTGTGATGTGTTTTGTGAAGGGACAGTGTAGTATTACTCATGTTGAGTACCCTACTACATTGCGATTCCATGTCACTATGTTCTTGTTTGGATGATTATATATATGTGTGTGTGTGTTTGTATTTGACACTTTTGTTTGTTGCAGGATTGCAGGTACCAGGCATCAACTCCACCTGAATTGGTAGGTCTAAGCGTGCCTTCATACCAATGGAAGTTGTGGAAGGGAGATAACATGAGGTTCCTTAGTTTGTCATCATCCTCAATGAGGATGAGTTCTCAGTCTTGGGTTTCGTCAATTGGTCGGATGGAGCATGATTATGAGTCTTTGTTGTTCCTTGGTATGTTGTCATTGGTAAATGATTGGTATGTAGTTTTTGAGTTGTTTTGTTGGTCTATTGTTTTATCAAATAGAATATTAATCTATGTTGTAAATAAATGATATTAAGTTTAAGGTATATTAAATATTCGTCTATGTTGTTAAATAAGTAATGTTAAGTTTGAAGAATATTAAATATTAGTATTAATAGAAATTAAATTAATAATTTTAATAGATAACAATAATAATGGAAATAATAGATAAATTATAGATATTTAATGTTTTATTAAGTGAGTTGTCGTGAAGTGGATAATAATTAATTTTTCAGATTAAGTAGAATCTTCCTGTAGGTGGAGATTGAATGCATTTAATTTTGGAGGAAGTGGATTCCTATACCAGGTAAAGGTTGGAATGGAAATTTATTGTAATTGGTTATTTTTGGGATGGGGTTGGATATTAGAAGAGGATTTTGCAAAATATGGATAGGGAGAGAGAAAAGATTTGGGGAAAAAAGTCTGGGCAGAAGAGGAATTGGAGGGAGAAAAGAAGTTATCTGGAGGATTCGGTGCAAGAGGTTTGCAGATAAAATTCTGGGTATGTCTTTGTATAATGAAATGAATGTTATTCTGATAATTGTATCTTTGAATATGAATTTCTCTTTCTCTTTTGTAGATCTGTCTGTCTAAAAATCATACCGGTATGTTTGTTAACCTGAAATGTTTAGGTCCTCCTATTGCCATCCAAAGCTGAGGTTTTCCTGTAATTCCTTAGCTTTGACACTCCTGTGATCATCATAAAACTTCATCATATCTACCCTGAGACCTTCAGACATAAGAAATTTCAATCATCTCACCTTCGTAGGTTCATGGATTTATAGCTACTATTACCTCTTACTGAAAATTGAATAAGATTCTTTAATCCACCTTGCTATAGTTCAATCAACCTGTGGACTTCTTTCCCCAATCGGCCTCAAAACCTATAGGGTTATTGTTTTAACGAAGCAATCTGGCAAGTAACCTCATCGAATCAATCGATCTTATTTAAAAAAATAATAATAATAATAATAATAAGACTTCTATATTACCTTAGCAACTTAGCCGTTGATTCTTGTAATATTTTGGCTTTTCCTCATCGATTTTCACTCTATAGTTGAAGCTCTCCCTAGTTTTTCACAATTACAATCCTCAACCTATCATCTGATGAACATTTTTTTTCCTTATGGGTGAACTCTTGAACCTACAATTATTATTATTATTAGCAAATAACCCAAATCATGGTAGTGGAATAGACAATTGCTTCTATAGATTCAGCCCATATAGAAATCACTCATAATCTCTTATCTAAGAAATTTGTGTGGACATTCGTAATGCTTACCCTACAATTCTCCCACCTTGATAACGAATTCCTTGTGTTACCTGTTACATTCTTCCTTATGCTGAGCATTTTTTTTAGGGAGAATCCATTTGGTGAATCTGTGAATCTTACTGGAGCGATCCATACATTAACATCTAAAAAATTTAAAACTTTTTTTTATCATTTTGGTTGCATTGTTTCTTTTGCGCACTGACCTGTGATAGCCACTGAAATTCTCTATTATGGAGGCAACTGAACCATTTTGTCTTTACCTGTGATCACATCTAGGCCATGTGGTTTTAATAATCTCTTAAGTTTTCTTTAGTTTACATCTCTTTTATTTGACATCATCTTGCCTGGAGGACGTTTCTGATCTAATTTGCATGCTCTGCATTAATCTTTTTCAACAGCTTCATTTCGTGCCTCTAATGGTCATTCTGCCTGAGGAGCGAAATCATTCTTTTCTCTGCAATAATTTGCATGAGAAAACGGCCCTAGTAGTGGTGACCTATCAAGAAACCTTTCCTTATTCATTTGACCTAATGAATTTACCTCCCTAACGCCCTTCCAATGAAGTCATTTTTGAGCATTTTCTGCAATCCTTGGGTTCAACACACGGCCTCTTAGTTCTACATCTTAATCTCTTTCCTTAAATCTCTAAAGGCATCCATAATGAATAGGAATGATTAAATAAATTTCTATGAGCATAATCGATTCTAGTAGAAATAGAAGGTCTCTAGTGAAATAGCAATTGCCATATTAAGGATTAGTTGAATAAGATTTGAAATAAATAGTTTCTGTGTTTCTCCCATGTGTATCTATAGTCAGATATGATTATTAGGAAACACATTATTATCAATCATTTTATTTATTAGAAAATAATCAATTTTAGATTCTTAAATAGAATGTAATATGAAATTTAAACATAATTTTATTGATTGTGCTTATATAGTTATGTTATTAAATTTATTTATTTGAATATACCTATGTATTAGTATTTTGCATTAAGAAACATATTAAATCAATCACAATCAAATTACACATTTAATCATTGACTTTTAGATTAGGAGTGATTTGTAGATCTATATGGTTTTTCTTAACTTAATTGCTTTAGACAAGTTAAGATAATTTATCATTTTATAAATGATAAATTGTGATGTTGTTATCAAATCAAGTTTTAATGTCCTTAGTTGAATTTTATATTTTGCTAGTCAAACTTGAATGACTTTTCAAAATAATAGTTCTTGAAAACCTCTCTAGTAGTTCATAATCGTTGAGAAATACTATATTTGGGTAGAAAGGAGGCCAGCTTAGAAGTTGGGTTTACTTGTGGGCAAATAATTTGTCATGCCATTTTGAGTCATCTAATTTTTTTCTCTATTGTGTCATTTCTCTCTAGAGGCCTTGTTGTTTGATCTTAGATGTTGAACTTATCAATGAAGAGTTTATGTTGTCTCCTAGTTTTGCATGAGGCCCTTGGTGTTTAGAAATGGGGATGAATGTGATTTGAACATTAATATTGAGATTGATTTTGTGGTTATGATTGTATGCAAGAGGAGAGATACCTTGCAATGTTATTGTGCACTTGTCATGATGGTAGGGTTACTAGGTGCATGTAGGAGAGTGGCTTTCATTATGGGGCCAGTACCCAAAGTGGCTACAAGGATAACCCTTTGAAAGTTGTAATGAAGTGATAACCTAATAATTAACCTAGGGGGTTGGGTAGTTAATTCATTTAATAAGATAATTAGATGCCTCACCCATGCTTGTAGCGCTCATTTAGGCTAAGGATGGGATGAGAAGGCCTGGTTGACATGATCAACTTCCTTGTCTTCATGAAAGGATAGTTGGTTCCACATGTGTCACCCTATGGGGCCGGTGCTTAGAGAGAGGGTGCTAGGATAACCATAGATGGTGGCCGGTGTCTAGTGAGAGACAGTTAGGATAGCCCATGATAGGACCATGTGATGACACTCTACCTATTGTAGTCTAGTGTTCCCTCTTATGTTCTTTCCTTGTTCATGTTTGCCTTTGGGAGCATTGTTTGAGTTGTGATATTTATTTTGACTGTGTTGATGGAATTTTTGCTAGTCTTTTACCTATTTGTATTTGCCATTTTGACTGTTGACATTGTGGGACCTCATTGTTATCTCCTAGCATGGGCGGGTGGACCTAAGGGTTCCACGTGGTCGAGTGGTTGTGCTTTATTCCATTAGTTTTCTGGCATTGTGGCTCGTGTGACAAGAAAATGTATCCCTCATGATTCCAGTTTTACATTTGTATTTAAAGGCAGATACTTGTACTATTTGCATCTAGATCTATTGTATCAGTGTACTTCATTATGTAATTTGATGTAATTAGAAAAAGAGAGCTTTTGTGTCAAGGAAATTATGTAACATGAACTATTTTGTACTTGTAATCTTGATTACAAAAAAAATATTGATATATTCATCTGATGTTGTAATCTAAAATGTTAGTTTGATTCATTTGATTGATCAAATCATGTATGTTGTTGATTATTGTCAATTTGCAATAATGCAGCTATGTAATCCCTAGAGATGTTAGTTTAACTAGTTGCTATTAGTCTATGTTATGATTTCTTCTATTTTAAAAACAAATTCACCCTTTTATTGCTTTAGTTGAACTTATCTCTAGGGTTGCATGGCGGGGCATTACATTTGGTATCAGAGCCAGGTTTAAACACTAGGTACATTGGTTATAATTGAGCCCATTATGTTGACCTAGTGCTTAAACTCTATAGATTAAATTCTTTCCCTTTTTGCATACCTCACTTTATGAATTGAAGTTGTCCTTTGGTGGTGTGTGTGTAGGAAGATGCCGGGGTAGAGGTAGAGGTTGAGGTAGAGGACGCGAAAGAGGTGGTGGTGTTACACCTCCTCCCAGTTCCCCTCATAAGAGTGCTTGGGAAGGCAGGGGGCAGAATATGGAGAATCAGGATCAGCCGAAGGGAGCTTAGTTGCATCAATTACTTGAGGAGACCCTTGCCTGTCTAGGTCCTAGACATGAGGTAGATCAACCAAGAGGGAGGTAGGAGGTTGATCAGCCAGAGGTTAGGGAAAGAGAAAGGTCTCCTAGAAGGAGAGAGATGACAGCAGAGCAGGAGGCTACCTTAGCCAGTCACATGAGAGATCTTTTGAGGGCATGCCCTCCCACTTTTGATGGATCTGGTAGTGGTTTGGAGGTAGATACCTAGTTGTTGGATATGGGTAGGTGTTTTTCCATGCATCCATATGGTAGTAACACCAAGGTGAGATGTGCCATCTTGCATCTTAGAGGTTTTGCTTCTACATGGTAGCATTTAGAGGAACAGAAGTTGCACTTAGATATTGGTATAGTTTCTTGGGAATTATTCTTGGAGAGGTTTAGAGCTTGTTTCCTGTCATATCACTGGAAGTAGTGCCACGTAGATGAGTTCCATAAGTTGAGACATATGGCCAGTTAGTAGAGCAGTATGAGCGTCGATTCTATGAGCTTAAGCAGTATGCATGCATCAGCAATGATGAGGCTATGTTAGTACAACACTTCATTAGGGGCTTGAATGCCTATATTTGTGGAGGAGTTCATGTTTTCAAGCCTAAGACCATGGAGGTAGTAGTTTAGAAGTCCCATCTAGTAGAGGAGAATTTGACTATGGCTCTTGGAGGTCATACGAGTGTGCATATTGGTAGTGCAGCTTCTGCAGGCTTCGGTTCTCGTGGTGGACATTCCCAGGCAGCATGCTCTTCCAGAGGTCATCATGCACCTATGAAGGGTGGACAACAGCAGTATTTTCAGGCAAAACCAAAGAATTCTCAGCCTCAGCAGGGTAATATATTTCAGACTAAGAAGAATCAGAGTTGGTAGCGGACTAGACATGATCACATTGATCAACCAGCCCAGAGCACATAATCTGCAGTTAGCAGAGGGAGTTTTCAACAATAAAATTTTTTTTCTGAGTCGTGAAGGATTTGGTAGAGGCACAGGGTGTTTCTCTTGTGGCCAATAGGGACACATAGCTAGGTAGTGTCCTCAGAATAATGTTTTAGGATTTGGTCAGAGGTCGGCAGCTTCAGAGCCTACTGTAGGTGATGCAGGTAGATCACACAAAGTATTTGCAGCGGTTGATAACCACTAGGCAGAGCATCAAGGTATAGTTGTAGAGTCTTCTGGATTGATGTGAGGTATTGGTTTTTCCATTATTTTTGATTATGGTGCTTCTGATTCGTTCATTTCTCCTTCTCTAGTAGAGTGATGTTGATTGGTGAAAACAAAGTAGGATGTTAGGTGGCAAGTTGAATTAGCATCCGAGGCTAAGGTCACAGTAGAGTCCCTAGTTCATGGTTGTGAGTTGAGGATTGGCCCTCTATCTACCATAGTAGATCCTCACATCATACTCCTTGGATCATATGATATAGTGTTGGGTATGGATTGGTTAGATGCTCACTAGGTAGTGATAGATTGTCGACGTAAGTTAGTGAAGTGTTTGGATGATTCTGGTAGTGAAGTGGAGGTAGTTGGCATTCAGAGACCCATTTCCTTGCATATGATCTCTGCCTTGCAGCTGAAGAGATTTATGTGTCAGGGTTGCCAACTGTTTGTTGTGACAGTTAATGACTTGGAGTCGGAGGAGAGTCGAGAGAAATCTCTTGATGATCACCCTCTGCTTAGGGAGTATGCAAATTTTTTCCTAGTGATATTCTAGGGATGCCACCTAAGCGTGACATTGACTTTAAGATAGATCTTGTTCCTGGAGTAGAGCCCATTTCATGAACTCCATATAGAATGACCACTCAGGAGCTTAAGGAGATTTGATTGCAGTTAGAGGAGTTGTTAGCCAAGGGATTCATTCATCCTAGTGTCTCTCCTTGGGGATAACCTATGATTTTTATGAAGAAGAAGGATGTGTAATCTATGAAGTCAAGATGAAAGCCAAAACACAAATCAAATGCAAAACACAAATGATATACCTTCACAATTACCCACAAATCCAAGATAGGGTGGAAGGAGTTGTACCCAAAATTGCTTAGATTTTACCCAAGTTGATGAAATATGTGGATTGCTCAAATGCATTCAACACAATGTAGATAAGGGATTGGATGATAGATTGATAGATTAGATGGAATGGCTAAAGTGATTTTGGCATTATGATGTTGGGATAAGAGGATTTGAGAGAAATTTGGGCAGAATTTGGATGCAAGAAGAAGTTCCTCCAAAATGGCTTAGAGAAGGGTCTCATTTATAGATTTTTGGAAAAGAGGATGGAGGGTGATGATCAAAAGATGAGATCAAGGGCTAGGAATGGTTGAGAGTTAGGGTTTGGATTGAAATCATAGCCTTGTGACAAGTGTCACAAGGGGAGTGGATGAGAGAGATCAAGGGTTGAAGCTTGGTCAATGGATTTGGAGGGCTAGATCATTATTTGTGAATTTTAAATTCACATGGGGAAAGGTGTTGAGGATAAAAATGAATTACAAATTCATTTTTAGGAAGAGTGGATATGACAAGTGAATTAAAAATTCACCTCATGGGGGAGTGTGAAATAAAAATTCACTTTTATGTGGAGATGTGAAGATTGAAGGACACATGTACACTTACATGTGTAAGAGGGTGATAAATGAGGTGTAAGGAAGATTTGACCCTTTGAATAAAAAATTGATTTTTTATTCAAAGGTGTGTGGGAGGATGGGCTAAGCAAGGTTAATTAAGTGTTTAGCTTAATTAACTTAGGTCTAGGGGATAGGTAGGCTAGGGTAGATTGATTAAATAATTGCTACTTAATCAACTAGGCTAGGGATAGGTTGATTAATAGGGCAGATTAATCAAATAAGCATAATTTATCTAATTAACAAGGATTAGGGAGATGGACAAATTAGCTAAATAAGTATTAGAAATATTTATTTAATCAATAAGGATATAGTCATAAGGTATAGTGATAAATTAAGTGAATTAATTGATCAGAAAGGATAGATGATAGATGGTTAGGGATAAAATGAATTTATTCAATTAATAGGAGGGATAAATTGGTGTAGAGGTGTGGGAAATTGGTTTGCAAAGAAAGTCAATTTTAGGTGTCTACATTTGCCCCTCTTTGAAATGGTGTTGTGGCTAAGTAACATCATTTCAAAGAAGTTAAAATATAGAGTTGGATTGGATAGAAAAAGATTCTGGTTTGGAAGAATAGGGTAAGGTTTGGGGATAATTGGTAAGGGTGATGCCCCCTTGAGAGGATAGGCAAGTTGCAAAAACATGATTGTGCTCTCAAAATGGATGGAACAGATTGGTAGAAGTGGTTGGAGGATAAGGGGCGAGATGAAAGTGTAGTTAGGGTAAAATTGCAAATCAGGGCAAATGAATAAACAACAATGATGTAAACCCTAGCAATGCACAATGAAGCACAAGACAACATGAGAATCAAAATAACAAATGTAAATGCAAACCAATCTCCACGCTATGCTCGATTTATCTCCATTGCTCTTCTCCATCTCGCATGAGCATGCAAGATTTTGAAGGATTATTGTTGGAGGAATATTGGGTGCTCACTTCTGCAGCATAACATTAAGATGAAGATGCTAGAATGAATGATAGATGAAGGATGCAAAGGCTCTAATGATATTTCAATAGCATGTGGATACTTGAAGATCAATGCATTATAGAAAATTTGACAGAATAAGGGTGCTTGAGGCTCAATGCATGCTAATGGCTTATGAGGGGGTTGATTTATAGGAAAGGCTTGGTTCAAATAGATGGTTGAGATTAAAAAGCTAAATGATTGATGTGGACGGCTAGGATTGATTCAGTTATCCCACTCTTTAAGGGAGTTGTAGTCATTTGACAAGTGTCAAGGAGAATAGGGCTCATGTGTGCTTGTGTACATAAAAAGTACTACATGTGAAATATATTAAATAAAGTATGTAGTACCACTTATCTTTTTTAAATGAAAGAGGCACACATGTCGGCTTAATGATAAGATAAATTAATTAAATAAATAAAATTTATTTAATTAATTGGAAAGTCGGCTTATGATGAGAACTTAATTCAAATAAAATATTTGAATTAGTTGAGATATGAGTTGGATATTAATTAAATAAATAAAATTTATTTAATTAATTGGATAATGGGGAACTTAATTCAAATAAAATATTTGAATTAGTAGGGATATGAGTTGGATATTAATTAAATAAATAAAATTTATTTAATTAATTGGATAGTGGGATTAGGATATGATGTGGAAATTAATTAAATAAATAAAATTTATTTAATTAATTGGCTAATGGAATATGTGGGATTAAGAGTGGGATTTAGGACAAAATGCTACATGATGTCTAAGTGATGTTTTTAACAAGGTGTTGCTAGACATGAACAAAGTTGGGACAAAGTTGGGAATGGAAAGCTCATGATAAATGGATAGATATAAGAATAGGCTATGAAACAGAGAGCTCATGATAAATGGATGGGGAGAAGCTATAAGATGGAAAGCTCATCATAAGGATACACCATAGTGGATGGATCATAAGGGAGCTAGGATGTGATCTCCAAAGGCTATGTTGCATAGGAGGAACTTGCCCCATTCTAGGTGGTAATGCTGAGGATTTTTACATGAAAAAGTTCATGACCAAGGGATGACATGATGGATTTTACATGACAATTATGATGATAGAATGACATGAGGGATTGGTTTGGATAAGATGGATAAATGGTCAATGGATAGGACTTGGTTTGGAAAGAAGGTATGTCAAAAAATATCCCAACATGTTTCAAAATTTTGCCCCTATGTCTTCATCGAGATCAAAAGGTGGAAGGATGGGTAAATGGGTTCAGTAGGATAGGCATGTTTATGTAATGGCTAAGGATGGCAGGATGGTATGGTAATGGTAGGATAGGATAGGATGGAAAATGATATAATGGGATAGATAGTTTTGGAAATGGATAGGTTGGATGAGACAATGTGCCCCCAAGTGTAAGTGACATAGAAGATCAACCTACACATGACGCCTGTTTGCCAAGTTTTCATCATGGTACTTATCCAAGGCACCTGTTTACCAGGTTTTCACCATTGGATGAAGGGATTTTTCTTTACTTTTTTTTTTTTTTTGATTTTTTTCTTTTACTTTTTTTTTTTTAATTATTTAGATGGGATGACAATTACACATGGCGCCTATTTGCTAGGTTTTCACCATGGTAATGGATAGGATGGACTCAAATGTCTAGTGCTATGAGAGGTGATAGTGTCCCACTAGATATTGATGTCTTCGCATGGATCATGTCATTATGCTCATAAATGTTGATAAGGGATTGCGTGGATGAGAGATGGATTAGGTAGATAGTGGATGATAAAATGGATTATGAAAGGTTCATGCAAGGATAGATGGATGGAGATAGTGGATTATGATGTGAATTATATTGGCTTATGGAATGAAGATGGATGAAAAGTTTATGCCAAAGCATGGACCATAGGGATTGCATGGGGGAGATATGTAGGATAATGGATGGAAGATGGGTAGATGTAGTTATGTGGAGGTACTGTGGAGTGGAAGGGAACCATGACCAACGATTGCACACACCATGATAAACATTGAAGCTTTTGATGAGATGGTGGTGTAGGAAGCAATGGAGATGTTTGCTTAGGGGATGGTTGATGAAGTGATTTAGGGACCCACATAGATTTAGTATTTTTAGTGCTTTTGCTTTGCTTGTGGGATTTGTGAAGGGAATGAAAGTTTTGGATGGAAATAGGCTCTTGGATAGATATAGGTGATTGGGATTCTTGAGAGGTGGATAAGGATGCCTCATTTGACTTGCTAGCTATTTTCTTAGGAACCCAAACCATTTTGCTTTTGGGCTTTGCTTTTGAAGGTATGGGCTTGGATAGCTTTTTGAATGTACTTTGTTTAGAAGATGGATGATTTAGAGACTTTTCACATCGATGCCCCAAGGCATGAGGGTCCTTAGGAGTTTTAGTGGGATTTTTGGCTTTATAAGTAGAGGCATAAAAAAAATTTCTTTTGAATCCCATGGGGTGGGTGGAGTGGATGGAATGATTGGAAGCTTCATGTTTAGGCAATGTGTGCTTTTGTTGGCCATGATTAGGGATGTAAGGATACTTATGAATGCTAGGTATGTTAGGTGTTGGAAGCAACAGTGGCAAGGTGGATGGAGGGATATTTGGAGTTGGTAAAAGTGGAGGCAAAGTGGATG
Organism: Cunninghamia lanceolata; assembly: GCA_027924645.1. NCBI lineage: Eukaryota > Viridiplantae > Streptophyta > Pinopsida > Cupressales > Cupressaceae > Cunninghamia > Cunninghamia lanceolata. The sequence goes on along the minus strand of BSBN01001020.1, from coordinate 3,218,977 downwards.
GCGGAAGGTGTACAGTCACATGCTTTTAACATTTATAGGTTGATGGAAGTGGAATGGCAACATATGTTTTGGGTAGATGATGGGGTTTGTGATGGAAAGTGCTAGACTTAGGATGCATGAAGGGATTGCCAACATCTTGGTGTTGTTTACCTTGGGATGTGTATCCAAGGCCATATGAGCATGGAGGGATCTTGACATGGTTTGGCTCCAAAATACCTTGTTCATAAAGGCTTAGACCTTTGTCTTTGTAGTTCATGTTTTGGAGGATGCGATGGATAATGGGACTAGGTGTGGTTTGAACACTAGACTTGAGTTCATTATTGGATGAAGGTGAAGTGGATAAAGGTCATTGTTGTCCTAAGGAAGAACACTCATGTATAAGGGTGGTAAGACCAATAGGACATGATGGTGAACTTGAAGTGGAATTGATGGTGGATGTGGAAGGAGGATCATTAGGATCTTGATTAGCATTGTATTCATGTAGATCCAAGTTATTGATTTGATCTTCTATGCTTATGTGTTCTTGGGAGGCACGTGTCTCATTATGACAAGTGGATGTCTGTCCATTATGGATAGGGCTAGATGGTAGATGACTAGGAGCAATTTGGATATCTTGCTCATGGATAGATATAGAATTATGGATAGGATCAAAGTGCTCATGGATAGCTTCTTCATAGGTATCATCTTGATCATAAAGAAGGTAAATGTTATGGATGGGTTGCATAAAAGTGTTTTGATCTTGAGTTGGACTAGGGCTTAATGTTTCCACATGCTTAAGATTATGCTCTTGACATACCTCTTGACTTTGGATAAAAGTGGAAGGTTCTTGAGTGGACTTGATAGGTTCTTGAGGGTTATCGATGTGAGAACAGGATGACTCTTGACTTAGGCTTGTGCTTGGAGACTCTTGAATAGACTTGTTGGCTTGTAGGTTACATGATGGACTTGAAGAGCTAAGAATGTTAATTGAGGGCTCTTGGATAGGATCAAGGATAGGTGGACCACATGATGGAATTATAGGATTGGACATGACCTTTGGAAGTTCTTTGGTAGGCTCATGAATGGGTGTTTGACATGGGGACAGTTTAATCCTAGCTAGTAGCCAATGGATCACATCCTTTGCAAGGGTATGGGTGGATGGGAAATATAATGGATGGATGATAAGGGTAGATGGTGTTGTAGGCTTATGATTAGGACTTTGATTGGATGGAAGGATAATTGAGTTTGATAGGCTAAGATTTGGATTGGATGAGGGTAATACATGGGATTGGGATGATGTGACATGATTTCTTATTGTATGTCGATACACCTTATAAACAATTGGGAAAAACATGGGGCATGTATTTGTATCATGGCCTTTCATCCTATGGTATGCACAATAATCATGTTCATCATATGGACTTTCTTCACATGGTTTGACTTCAGGAAGTTCAATGAGTTTTGCTTCAAGCATCCTTTGTAAAACTCTCTCAGCCATATCCTTTGGTGAAGGATTAGAATGACATGGTGATGAAGGTAATGGAGGGCTTGGTGGTTTGGAAGGTTGATGGACAAATGGACTAGGGGTAGGATCACATGGTGGTGTTGGGATAGAACTAGTTGGGTCATGTGTTGGCATGGGATTGGATGGTGGAGGCCACTCTAGATTGGTATCTCCCTTGTCAAAGGTTATTAGATCTTGCATAGGATAACTTGGACTCATTTGATTTATGTACAAGGGACCACTTGGACTTGGATGTGCTTTTTGTTGCAAAGGTGGATTTGGGCTCATTTTTGCTTGTTGTGGAGGCCATTGGTAGTCTTGGTAGCTAGGTGTAATGGTAGGATATGTAGACAAAAGATCTTGAGGTGGTCCCAAAGATGTGGGCATGTGATCTTGTTGGCAAGGTTGACTTGTGTTCACTTGATTTATGTAAAAAAGACCATTGGGACTTGAATGTTGTGCTTGTGAAATCACTTGATTGCCTTGTGGATGGGCTTGGTAGTGCATTGGAATGATGGCATGAGGGATTGGATAAGCTTGAGGTGGATGTTCATAGGTTGATGTGGCATTGACTTGGTGGATAGGTGGATTAAGTTGATAGGAAGTGGATGGATATGACATGTGGCTATAAGGTAGATTAGGTTGGTATGGAGTGGCTAAGGTTTGTTGTACTTGTTGAGCTTGACTAGTGGCTAAAAGGTGTTGGACTTGGGTTATGAAGTATTACAGTTGAGGTGATTGGCTTGCATGGGGTTGAGCTCTTTGGATGAAGAATTGTAATATTTCAATGGCATCTTGGTTTAGGGGTTGTGATCCTTGATAAAGATTTTGGAGGAATCTTTGGAATTTGATTTCTAAGTCCTCTAGTGTAGACATGTTGTCACCAAGTGTTTGTCTTAAGTCCTTTTAGCAAGTGCTTGTCTAGGGATTTGGATGATGATGTGACTTGTTTGGATAACTTGACTATGTTTGGGATGAAAGTGATTGGGTTTGAATGTTATTGGAAGAATGTGTAGGATGACTTGTCTTTATGTGTTTGGATGTTTAGAGCTTGATGTGGCAATATTCAAACAAATGATTATGCATATACACACATGAATCACTCACACAAGACACATAAGCAAGTTGTTAGTTTGGAAGAATGTGATGTTGGTTAAGCAAGCACATGAAGACACTTCAACAAGTCCTAGTTAAGGCAAGGCCACTATCACAAGGAGGTTCTAATGAAAATCTAGGGGACCGGCACCCCACGAGCATCCAGCAAGCCACTTAAGACTTTAACTAACCCTACTAGGAGTTTTAATATATACAAAGGTACACCTCCTTTCGAGTTAGGACTGTATGGTGAGCGCTAATACCGGTTAGACTTGGCTTTCGCCTTATCCTCTGATTTTTATAGCGGACCAGATGAAAGTACCGCTTGAGGTCATTCCCTTGGGGTGGATACCAAGGCAGGCCTCTCTAAGGCTAAACAAAAGCAACATAAGTAAATGTTTTTGATCTCCAAGTTCGTGTTGGGACACGAGGAGAGAGCATACACATTTACTTGGTCACACTCGCATGGGGTTCATTAACCTTAGAAATTCAATGTGTGGAAGACAATGCAAGCACTTGTTTGTTTTAAAGTCCAAATCCAAATGTGATAAAAGACAATGGTTTGTTTTAGCCCAATTTTTTTGATGATGTGATAGCAAACAATGTTTGTTTTAATCCCAAAGTCCAAATGTGTGATTAAACAAGATCAAGAGATGAAATATTAGAATGAGTGCACCTGATACAATCGCTTTCGAATTTGCTATAGATGTTGATGCCAATGCTGCTCCAGCTCCTTTGATATGCCTACAAGTCACCAATTCCAAAAAGAAACAAGTAAACTTGCAAAGAAGATGATTACATGAAAAAGATGAAATCTAAAAATTCTAATGAAAATGATCTGATACATAAGAATGGATTTCATAAACAGAAAATTCAGGAGATTCTAAGCAATTTGAAAAAAAATTTCATTGAAAAACGATCAAACTTGCTCAAGTTATGCTCAAATGAAGTTTTCAATGAAGCTGAACTTTGACTGATAAAAAAGCCTAAAAAATAGTATAGTCACCTGATAAAAGTAGTACAATTGTGAAGTTTGTCCTCCCAGCTTTCCAACGAGTCCTTGTTTGTGTGATTTTGCCTCCGTATGTGAAAGTTATGATAGAAATACCAAGATGCACAATGACAGCTACTAGAAGCAAGTTACAGTTGCCAGATGCGATTTACTGTTGATTAGAAGTGATCTGAATTTGTTTACAGGTGATATGTTATGGCTCAGATGCAACTCATGTAGGCTTGTAAGCAATCTGTATTCTGCAATAGGTGAGATCCTGCAGATCATATGCGAGAAGAAAAATACCAAATGCGGCTCCTGTAAACTTAGAAGCGATGCGGATAAACCCAGAAGTGACCAATTGCAGCCTAAACGCAAACTGTATCTGCAAAATGATAGTCGAAACACAAAACCCTATTCTGCACAGGTGAGCATTGTCAGTTCAGAAGCGATGCATATTAGTTTAAAAGTGGCTTCTATAAGTTCATAAGCGACGCGTATTAGTTTATAAGCGAACACAGTCTATTCATAAGCAACGTACATAAGGTTAAAAGCGAGCACTGTCTATTCATAAGCGATGTGCATAAGTTTAAAAGTGACCACTGTTAATTCATAAGCGATGCGCATCAGATTAAAAGCGACCACTGTTATTTCAAAAGCAATCTGAATTAAAACAAAAGTGATCAGTGTTAGGTCATAAGCGATCAATACAGTTTAAAACAATAGATTAACAGCGAAAACACACAGGCGAGTTCTGTTAATACAAAGGCGATGCAAATCATACCGTAGGCGATCACTGTCAGTTTAAAGGCAATCCAGAGAGTGATAAAAGTGGCCGGTTCCAGCGTAAAAGCGACATAGAGATATAGAAAGCAACAGATTTTCGCTCAGAAGCGACTGGAATTTATCGTAAGCACCTACAAAATCTGATCTTCAAAGAAACAACTCCACAAAATAAAGTTAATCAAGGACGTGAGTCCCACCGGGTGTGCCAAATGTACTTAGGGTAAAATTGCAAATCAGGGCAAATGAATAAATAGCAATGATAAAAACCCTAGCAATGCACAATGAACCACAAGACAACATGAAAATCAAAATAACAAATGTAAATGCAAACCGATCTCCATGCTATGCTCGATTTATCTCCATTGCTCTTCTCCACCTCGTATGAGCATGCAAGATTTTGAAGGATTATTGTTGGAAGAATGTTGGGTGCTCACTTCTGCAGCATAACATTAAGATGAAGATGCTAGAATGAATGATAGATGAAGGATGCAAAGGCTCTAATGATATTTCAATAGCATGTGGATACTTGAGGATCAATGTATTATAGAAAATTTGACAGAATAAGGGTGCTTGAGGCTCAATGCATGCTAATGGCTTATGAGGGGGTTGATTTATAGGAAAGGCTTGGTTCAAATGGATGGTTGAGATTAAAAATCTAAATGATTGATGTGGACGGCTAGGATTGATTCGGTTATCCCACTCTTTAAGGGAGTTGTAGTCATTTGACAAGTGTCAAGGAGAATAGGGCTCATGTGTGCTTGTGTACATAAAAAGTACTACATGTGAAAGATATTAAATAAAGTATGTAGTACCACTTATCTTTTTTAAATGAAAGAGGCACACATGTCAGCTTAATGATAATATAAATTAATTAAATAAATAAAATTTATTTAATTAATTGGAAAGTTGGCTTATGATGAGAACTTAATTCAAATAAAATATTTGAATTAGTTGGGATATGAGTTGGATATTAATTAAATAAATAAAATTTATTTAATTAATTGGATAATGGGGAACTTAATTCAAATAAAATATTTGAATTAGTTGGGCTATGAGTTGGATATTAATTAAATAAATAAAATTTATTTAATTAATTAGATAGTGGGATTAGGATATGATGTGAAAATTAATTAATTAAATAAAATTTATTTAATTAATTGGCTAATGGAATAAGTGGGATTAAGAGTGGGATTTAGGACAAAATGCTACATGATGTCTAAGTGATGTTTTTAACAAGGTGTTGCTAGACATGAACAAAGTTGGGACAAATTTGGGTGTCTATAGAAAGTGCGATAATGTTGGGAGATTGATTGGTGGATGATCATTGTGCTGAAAATGATTTAAAGAAATCCTAGGTTTGATATAGCAAAGTGGATATGTTCACCAAGGTATAGAAGACCAGGGTGATGATGTTTATCCAACATTTGCATGGACTAGACACACAAACAAGAGGGTAATCCCATGCATGCCCAAGATAGTACAACCTTGTCTAGATGAGGGAAGGGGACTCATAGCATAAGCCCTTAATACACAAAAGGTATGATGGACCTTAGATGCACAAGGAGATCAATATGCTAGAACCGACCCTATGATTCACAAGATATGAATACTAGCTTGGAGGAGTGGTGAGATTGACCCACAAGCACAATGTACAAAAGCAAGACTATGCCTCATTCTAAATGTTTTCGCCACATACCATGATATAGTGAGATCAAGGTAGCTTTGATGTGATCTTCGAATAGGACAAAAGATAAAAATTAAAAACCAAAAGACCAACAAACAAAACAAATAACCATTGTATATCTTGCCAAGATGGATGATGATAGGATAGATTCTACCTATTGTAGGAATGATATATTTTAAGGTAGGAATTGGTTGATGATTAGATCATGCTTAGTTAATGTTGTAAGATTGGCTCAAGATATGATGGTGACAAGTTGTGGTTGATGGTGATTTGATAGTTGCTGATTTTTTATTAAGGGACGATGCTTCGATAGGTGATGCGATGCTTGGATCTAGTGTAAGCTCAGTGGGTTGGATGGGTGCATCTTATGCACCTGAGTATTAGAAACTTCCTTCGTATTCCCAACTTCCTACATACCCTGTATCCACGGGATCAAGGCACACTAAGATGCGGGTGGTGATGATATGTAGTTGTGATTTGTGATGATGATGTGGGATGGTTGAGGATAGGTGTAATGATGTTGGAAGATGATGTGTTGGATGATTTGGTTGATTTTGAGGATGTTGGAAGATGATGAGATGTTGATGGAGCAATGTTGATTTTGTGATGGATATTTTTTTTTTTTGGATTTTATGGATTTTTTTATTTTTTTGGATTTTTGTGATTTTGGAAAGGGAATGATTTATTATGATGGTTGCATTGGATTTCATTTGGATAGCCTTTGCGCTAAATACCAATGACAAGGGAACACCAAGTCTAGAGGTGAAGGTGATGGGGTTGGATAGGGGGATTAGTGATGAGAGGATAATGGATAGGAGATTTGTGGTAGATATATGGATACATGCGGATAAGGGATAGGATGGGGGATAAAGAATTGGGTAGGGATACATGATAGATGGAAGGGGGGTTTGGCAGTGGAAGGTGATAGAGAGGAGATTCATGATAGATGGAATGGAAGATAGAGATAGGGATGCAAGATAGATGGATGGGAAATGGGGATAAGGATTTTCTCCAAGTGCTAGGTTGCAAGGAATCATATGCCCCAATGCTTAAAGAATTTTGTATGATGGGTTCACGTTTGCGTGGATGGACTTTGTAGTAGATGGATGGAGGATATATTTACAAAGGGAGTATACCAAGAGGTCTCCAAAGCATGTTGTTGATTTTTTGCCCTTTGTCTTTATCAAGATCTAAGGTGGGAGATGGTAAAAGCAAGATATAATGGATAGGATGGATGGGAAATGATAGGATAAATAGGGGGTAGTGGATAGGAATATGATAGGATAAGGATACATGGATAGGATATGCAAAAGGATGTTATGGATGTGGATGATTAGATGGTTTTGCCCCCAAGTGTAGGGATACAAAATGGATGGAGAAGGGATTACACATGATGCCCACAAGGGGTTTTCATCATGGTACTTGCCCAAGGCGCCACAAGGAGTGGTTTTCACCATTGGATGGATTTTTCTCTTTACTATTTTCTTGATTTTTTTTTTATGGAAGGGGGACTCCAGCGTTTGTTTCCATAGCAAGGTGAAGATGGTCCCATGTTGGATAGAATTATTTTATGATTGCATGGATTTTTGGTAGATAGGAAAATATGGAATGGATTATGATGTGGATTATGATGTGGATTATGCGAAAGCATGGACCATAGGAATGTGATGGGGAAGATATGTAGGATAGTGAACGAAAGATGGAGAGATTGGGGTATGTGGGAATGTCAAGTGGTGGAGGGGGAACCAAGACCAATGGTTGCACACACCATGATGTATTTGGAAGCTTGTACTTTGGATGTGGAGTTGGGAGTAATGGGGATCGGGATGGGGGATTTTTGGATGGTCGATTTGGGGTTTTAGGGACCCAAATAGACTGATGATTTATGGGATTTTTAGATGGGGAGAGAGATGTTTGGGATTTTGGAGTGGATTGGGAGGTGGATGCCTCATTTGTTTTGATTGATCTTTGCTTAGGGACCCACACCATTTTTTTTTTTGCTTTTTCTTTTGATGGTGGGGGTTTTGATAGCCTTTTGGATTTTTCATTTTGATTGGAAGGGATAACATCTTTAGGCTTTTGTGCTTTATGAGTTGAGGCATTAAAATTATTACTTTTGAATCCCATGGATTTGATGGGACCTTCATGTTTGGATGATGTGTGCTTTTGTTGGTCTTGATTGGGAAATTTAGGGGGTTTATGGGTGGAGGGATTAAAAGTGGATTTATGGATAAATGGTTGAGGAGATTTGAGGATAGGGATGTTTGAGAGGATGGGAAGATAAGAGGATTTGTGGATAGGGATGTTGGGAGTTGGTAGGATAGGAGGTAAAGTGGATTTAATAGGAATATTTGGAGTTGGAAGTAGTGGAGGTAAATTTGATGGAGGAAAATGGATCGTCACATGCTTTTGCAAATGATATGATGATGGAGGAGGGATGGCGACATATGCTTTGGGGGTGTGATGAGATGCACCATGTTTGGGATTGGATGAATGGATTTTGGAAGGTGTGTGGGTGGTACCAACATCTTTAGATTGTTTTTCTTGGTGTGTATAGCCAAGGCCATGTGAGGATGGATGGAATGTGGTGTGGATGGGCTCCAAGATGCCTTGTTCATGAAGGCCTAAGCCTTTTCCTTGATAGTTCATATGTTGGAGCATGCGACATGCAATGGGATGTTTGGTGCTTTGGAAACAAGACACAAGTCTATTATTTGTTAGAGAAGGATAGATGGTGGATGGGAGTTGTTCACCTCCTACAAGGGAGTCACCACGGATGAAAGTGCTTTGTCCAAGTGAATAGGAGGATGGATTTGGGATGGGATTGGTAGATGGAGGTGAAGGATTCATGGGGGATGGTAAAGGGGTGGTAGAGGTTGGTGTGAGATCAATAAGTTGATCAATAGATGGGAGGGGATCGGGGAGGGGATTAGATGGGATGGTGAGATCTTGATTAGGAGAAGGGGTTGATGTTTCAACATGCTTTGGATTTGATTCTTGACATAGCTCATGTGCTTGGATAGTAATGGTAGGTTCTTGGATGGATGTGATAGGTGTTTGACTTATGGGTTCTTGAACATGGCTACATGATGGTTCTTGACTTATGATAGGGGGTTGTTCAAGATATTTGGTGGATGTTGGATTGCATGAGGGTGTTTGATTCCTTGCTAATAGCCAATGGATGGTATCTTTCATGATTGTATGGGTTGATGAACACAATAGTGGATGGATAATGATGGTGGATGATGTTGGATTCAGATTTGGAATGGATAGGTGGTTGATGGGATTAGGTAGTGATGGTTATTGGGTGGGTTCAAGGATAGGTGTTGGACTAGATGGTGGTGTTGGAGGGGTGGAGGATTTGGGGGATTCCATTGCTTTGCTTGGTGATGTTCTTTGGAGGAAATCCCACAAGGATTCTTTGGATGTTGTGGGCTTAGGACTTGGAAGATTTCATGGTGGATTAGGTGGTGGATGGATGATAGGGATTGGTGGATTGGGAGATACATAGGGTGATGGATTAAGATTGGAGGAACATTGTGTTGAGGGGGTTGGGATTGATGGATTGTAAGGTAGGTAGGGTGTAGGATTAAGGTTTATAGGATGGGGATTAGATGATGGGGGATTTGTATGGGGAAATGGTTGTTGATATGAGGTTTGGATTTCGAAGATAAGGTGTGATAGATTGGTGTTCCCTTGATCAAAGTTAGGGTGACAAAGGTTGGGGGATGGATAAGTTGGAGGTATTGATTGATTGGATAAGTATGATGGCATGGATGTGTAAGGGGATGGTGATTGATATGAGGGTAAAGGTTGATATGATGAAGGCTGATAGGAGGTTGATGGTGTGGATATGTAATATGTAGGTTGGTATGAAGATTGAAAGAATGAAGATTGATATGATGTGGATGGGGATGATGTGTAGGGTGTTTGTTGATATGATTAAGGTTGGGTAGGGGCTTGGGATTCTCCAATGATGAGGTGTGCTAAGGGTATATCCTTAATGTCATTTTTGTATTTTTCCTTAGCATTAGGATCCATGTTCTCATAGATTTTTCTAAGTCTTTGTAATTGTTGCATGGCTTCATAAGGATCCATTTTGTGGGAGAGATATGAGATGAAATGGAGGATAATGGATGATTGGGATGTTGGGAATCAAATTTCAAGACATCAGGATGATTTGATTTGCTTCAAAGGATGGATGATTCTCTATACTTAAGGTGGACTAATGACACTTAAGTAATAGAGTTGATTTGGGTTGATTGGATTGGATGATCAATTAAGGTCTTGATTTTTTGGTTGGGTTGATTTGGATTTGGAGTTTGATAGTGATGTTGGGGGACCTGGATGTTGATTGGGATCCAAGTTTTGAGTAATGTTACCATGTCTAAATACCTATTGAGCTAGAATTGTGAGTTGCATAATTAGGATAGCATTTCACATTTAAATCTATTATCTAGGGATTATCATGTCTTAGGAGCTCTTGGGTGCAAACTTCCTCCTCCCTTTGATGAGATTGGGTTTTCAAGTGAAGGTATAACTTGGTGTGTTTATGTAGCTGAGTTTAGGGTTTCGTCTTTGTAAAGACCGCTGAAATAAACATTTTTAAACCTGCGTTGTCTGTGAAGGGACTTGATTTGCTAGTAAATGTCATTGCTGGAGATGTCGATCAGACAAGATTAGGTGGAGAGGGGTTTCAAAGATGGTAGTTGGGTGTTTTAGGGACTGCGGAAGAGTCTAAGGCCACTTGTGATGGCGACGACTAGGCAGAGTGGAGGAAAGGTGTTGGGGATTTAAAGGGCATCGATGGAAGACAAAGGGATCTCAATAGTGATGGCTGACAATCTTAGCAGCAACAATTGAAGGGGTGGTCGGGTGGCGACTTTAGACATAGCAAGTGGCGACAAGGCTGGTTTAGGTAGCAGGAAGAATGCAAGGAACAAATTTGCAGGCAACAGTGTTAGGTTTTTTTTTAGAAGCAGTGAATGGGTGAAACATATGTCAACTAGAAGGCTATGGATGTTTACTACCGATGACCAAGCCATGACAGGTGGCGACAAGGCTTCTAAATGGGCAGCACTAGGGTTTAAATCTGTCAAGAACTAGGATCCAACATAGTCAACATAGCTATTTCAAAATTGACCTTCTTGAAAGTTAAACCTTCGATAATAGTCACAAACTCCTATACGGATTAGTACGGACAATCCATATGGTATGGATCCATACGGTACAGATTGTACCCTAAAAAAAATTTCAAAAATTTTAGTCATGCAATATAGGTAAATTTATAGTCAAAAAACATGGAATTGGCATCCTAATTGCAACAATGATGTTAGTTTCTACCCAAGATGCAACCTGTAACAGTTTACCCACAAAACTTGCAAAAACTTCACATGAAACCAAGGTTAGAAAATGAAGATTTTTGCCAACAAAATCCTAGAAAAATGATTGGTTAGATTCAAGAAACCAGGCATACCAATGTAATCTATGAAGTCAAGATGAACACCAAAACACAAATCAAATGCAAAACACAAATGATATACCTTCACAATGACCCACAAATCCAAGATAGGGTGGAAGGAGTTGCACCAAAAACTCCTTAGATTTTACCCAAGTTGATGAAATATGTGGATTGCTCATATGCATTCAACACAATGTAGATAAGGGATTGGATGATAGATTGATAGATTAGCTGGAATGGCTAGAGTGATTTTGGCATTATGATGTTGGGATAAGAGGATTTGAGAGAAATTTGGGCAGAGTTTGGATGCAAGAAGAAGTTCCTCCAAAATGGCTTAGAGAAGGGTCTCATTTATAGATTTTTGGAAAAGAGGATGGAGGGTGATGATCAAAAGATGAGATCAAGGGCTAGGAATGGTTGAGAGTTAGGGTTTGGATTGAAATCATAGCCTTGTGACAAGTGTCACAAGGGGAGTGGATGAGAGAGATCAAGGGTTGAAGCTTGGTCAATGGATTTGGAGGGCTAGATCATTATTTGTGAATTTTAAATTCACATGGGGAAAGATGTTGAGGATAAAAATGAATTACAAATTTATTTTTGGGAAGAGTGGATATGACAAGTGAATTAAAAATTCACCTCATGGGGGAGTGTGAATTAAAAATTCACTTTTATGTGGAGATGTGAAGATTGAAGGACACATGTACACTTACATGTGTAAGAGGGTGATAAATGAGGTGTAAGGAGGATTTGACCCTTTGAATAAAAAATGATTTTTTATTCAAAGGTGTGTGGGATGATGGGCTAAGCAAGGTTAATTAAGTGTTTAGCTTAATTAACTTAGGTCTAGGGGATAGGTAGGCTAGGGTAGATTGATTAAATAATTGCTACTTAATCAACTAGGCTAGGGATAGGTTGATTAATAGGGCAGATTAATCAGATTAGCATGATTTATCTAATTAACAAGGATTAGGGAGATGGGCAAATTAGCTAAATAAATATTAGGAATATTTATTTAATCAATAAGGATATATTCATAAGGTATAGTGATAAATTAACTGAATTAATTGATCACAAAGGATAGATGATAGATGGTTAGGGATAAAATAAATTTATTCAATTAATAGGAGGGATAAATTGGTGTAGAGGTGTGGGAAATTGGTTTGCGGAGCAAGTCAATTTTAGGTGTCTACAGGATGGATCTCTTCAGTTATGTATAGACTATCAACATCTTAATAAGGTGACTGTGAAGAATAGGTACCCCTTGCCGCGGATTGATGATCTTTTTGACCAGATTAAGGGGGCTAAGGTATTTTTGAAGATTGACCTTAAGTTAGGATAACATTAGTTGCATATCTTTAAGGCTGATATTCATAAGACAACATTTCGCACCTATTATGGACATTATGATTTTACTATTGTATCATTCGGGTTAATGAATGTACCTTTCGTGTTTATGACCCTGATGAATGGTGTATGTCGCATCTATCTCGACAGATTTGTCCTTGTGTTTTTGGATGATATATTGATTTATTTGAGGACTATGGAGGAGCATTTATGATAGGTATTCTGTGTCTGAGAGAGAATCAACTTTATACAAATTTGGCGAAATGTGAATTATTTCAGACAGAGGTGAGGTATTTGGGACATGTCATTTCTGGAGAGCGTATTGTGGTGGATCCTTCAAAGATCCAAGCCATTTTGGATTCTCACTAATGTTTCTGAGGTTCACTATTTCATGGGCTTGGCAAGCTATTATCGTCGGTTCAGAAAATGTTTTTCGAGGATAGATCACCCCATTACTTCTCTTCAGAGGAAAGGGAAGAAGTTTGTTTGGTCAGAGCAGTGTCAGGTAGCCTTTCATGTTGGCAAGAGACACTATATGGATTCATGGTTGTTGTCATTGATGGCAACAAAGGTCATCCCACATATCCGCAAGTCATGATGTGTCTCTACCGGAAGTCAGAATAAAGAATGTTGTGGTCCGGTGAAGAAGAACAGAGCATGTGGCAAGGTCCGACAGATTGATCCGGACCTCTCAGTGGAAGTGTCTTGGTGCAGTGCGGATTTGGGGAAGTCAAGAGGACTACCTTGAGTGGTATATTCCAAGGATTTAGCCTCCGGTGATGGACAAGGAAAAAGATATGAATGGTTGAGTACCAGATTCCTGAGAGACAGTGAAAACAGAGGAAGAACTGACTGGCAGAGTATCAGACTGCTTTCCGGATGAGTTACTATTGATGACAGAGGTTGTGAAGGCATGAATCATGTTTGGCCGACATGATTAATGATATCTACAAGTATATGCTTGATCCGCATTGCTTGGTGAGGAAGGATTCAGCCGACAGAATGAAAGTTTATAAGAAACTAGACTGTTCCGGATGCCGACTAGAAAGGTGATGAAATTACTTGTGCAGATATATATAGAGGATGGATTTAGTTGTGAAGTGTGTAGTGTGTGTAGAGAGATATGCGAATAAGTCCAGAGAAAGAGCAGAGGTAGCAAAAAGGATCCGGTATGTGAAAGATAGCAGAATAAAGAACAGAGGAAAGATGAAGTGCAGCAGATCAGTGTACTGAGCCTAACCGGAACTGAACTCCAGCATATGCAGATGCTTCCAATCAGTTCAAGACTGTGATTCTCATCACTTTGTAGACAGTGTGTCTTCTTGTAGGCAGTGGGCCTCTTGTGAGCAGTGAGCCCTAATTGGCAAGTGCCATTTTTGTAATTTCCTATTCTTCTAACAGAGAATAATTCTTGGGTTAATCACCCCGTGGTTTTCTCCCTTAACAGGGTTTCCATGTCAAAAATACTGTGTCATGTGTTTCTTATTTCATGGTTAATGTTTTTGAGTTTGATTTTATGCTACATCAATTAAAAGAAAAGTTCAATAAGGGAAATAATTAGGATAACTGATTCACCCCCCCCTCTCAGTTATCAACAATTGGTATCAGAGCTAAGTTCCTCCTAATAGAGCCTAACAGCTTGAGGAAGATCTGGAATTTCAAATGGATGCATATGGTTTAAGGGAGCAACTCAAGACTGCCCTTGAGGATCTTGAACAGTCAAATTCTGAAGTCAGTGAATTAAAGGAAAGACTCAAACAGGCTGATGAATTCATGAGAGAATTAAAAGACAAATTAAGTCTCTCTATGAAAAAGAGAAAGGAGCTGCTTCAACAGTTGGCAAGACAAAGTGAAGAAAGCAATACAAATGAGGAATTGACTGAGCAAACCAAGTTATGTGAAAAGTTATCAAAAGAAGTCATTATGTTAAGACATGAAATGGAATCAGGAACTATAAAGTTTACTCAAGAGATTGAAGAAAAAAGAAAGGCTGAAGACAATCTAAGACAATCTCTTAAAGAAAAATCAGAAGAATGCCACCAGATGGATAGGATTATCAGACACCTTGAATCTGATCTTGAAGATGCCAAAGATAATGAAGGAAAACTTGAGGATCAAATTGCCTCTCTCAAAAGAGACCTTCAAACAGCAAATGAATATAAAGAGAAATTCAAGATAAGTTCTGCTCAACTTGAAGTTCTTCTTGGAAGTCAAAAGAGGACAGATGACAAGTATGGCTTGGGATATGAGAAAGGAGAAAGCTCCGGATCCGGTCAGAAGAATCTTGGATCAGAAAATCCAAGGAGCAGGCCTAGAAGACCTCCGGTAAGACAGCCAAATGCTCAAAGATATCCATCCTTCAATGGATACTGCCACAACTGCAACCACTTTGGTCACAAAGCTAATCAGTGCAGAATGAGAATGAATCAGAATAATTCATCCTTCTCCGGACAGTGCTTCAACTGCAAAAGGTATGGACACAAATCCCATGAATGCAGAAGTATGCAAGTAAACAAATCATTCAAAGGTAGATGCTTCACATGCAATAGAGTAGGTCATATGGCTAATCAATGCAAATCAAGAGGATATCAGTCAAATATGCAAAGAAATGTTATTTGCCAAATCTGCAATAGGTCCGGTCATAATGCTAAAGTTTGCAGAAACAAGAATCAGGACAAAAGAGGTCCGGTGTATAATCAGAATCAAGACAAGGGTAAACAAAAGATGAATGCGGATGAGGTTAGGAATCAGATGAGCAAGATTTGGGTGAAGAAAAGTTCAGAGAATGTAGAGGTTGGATCCGCACCAGACTCTGGTGCTGATATTTCTTCCAGAAATTAAAAAGTGAGCTCAGGCTCAGGGGGAGACTCAAAGAAAATCTTGTTCCCCCAGCCAAACAAGTGGTGCCGGATGTGGCACAAGATACGGATCAAAGGGTTTGTAGATATGAGTCTTGAGATACTTCAGTCAAGTTTTCAGAGGTCTGCATGGAGTTATGAAGAAGCTGTGATCGATCAAATAAGATCTATTCAGGGAGATGCTCCGGTATGATAAAGAATTACAAAAAGGTCCGGAAAGATCCGGAAATGCACTATCTTGTTCTGCGGATTGGATAGAGTGTTTGGGATGTTCTTGTAGTATGTTACCCCGATTTATTCATGATTGAAAGATCCGGATGATATCCTCAGATCAGGACTAATCCGGGATACTCCAAGCTATCCAGACAAGGCAAACCGGAATGATGTAGGTGAAGCATTTATTGCAGACAGGTATTAGGGTTCGCGGAGCAATTTAAGGGATTTCTCAAAGGTCATTTGCTCATTCTGCACTCGAGAAGAAGCGAAAAGTGGAGCTCTGCAACAAGGTTCTTCAAGCACACCAAGGATCTCCTGCCGAAGCTATTGGATAAAGAAATCAATCCAACCACTCCGTGCAAACCGAAGGCGCATAAGGTATTCTCCGTTTTTCATTACCTCACTGCAAATCTTTGAAGAATGGCTACTCCAAACATAGTTAAGATCTCCGATAGACCTCGCCCCTCATTCAAGAAACATCCCTACAAATCATTGGAGGTAGACCCACTAGGAGCCTTCTCTAGTGTTCCTCACGGAGTTTTACACACCGAAGACATTAGGGTTTACATACATGCAAACATTGAGGAATTTGGGGAATTCAAATTAAGAGACCTCTATCACAAGCAGCTGATTGACAATGCTTTTGAGCTTAAACCAGAGTATAAGGATATTCAGAAGAAACAATTTGAGCAATTTATTCATTTCCCCTGTTTTGAAGAGGATGAATGGGTCCGGTATGTACTGAGCAGGATGCATGACAACTTTCTATGGCTAGATAGACCCTGCAAGATCACAAAAGAGGCAATTAGAGCAGTAACTGGCCTATACTCCTCCGGAGGAGTACCTATCCTCAAATCTGTCAAGAACAACATTGTAACTGAGGCCACCGGATCAAAATTTGACAAAAGGGCAATGACCATTGAAGACATCTCCGATCCGGATATCAAATATGCATCAATGATAATAGGATACAAGATCTATCACTCCAGCAGGGAGAATTCTGTATCCGGAACTGCAATATACACTACTTATGAAATGTTAAGAAAGAATGCAGAATATGATCTCTGCGAACTACTACTAAGCCAATTAATGGAAAACATACAGAAAATCAAGAAGGATAAGAAGAATTCCTTTAAGTATGGTACTCTTATTGTATGTCTATTCTTCTATTTCATGAATGAGCTACCCGGAACAAGTGGATGGGTATGGCAGAATGACAAACCTGTTGCAGTCCAGATAAGAGACTACTTGCATGGACTTGGGGATGCAAAAGCGAGAAATTCAGCTCTATGGGGATACTTCAAAAACTTTCAGAGCATGATGCAAGCAAGAGAGAGAATTCCCCAGTCTCTCATTGAGAAATACAAGGACTCAGTGTGCTTTATGGTTGACACTGATCAGTGCCTAATGGAGGCAGTGGAGCCAAGGACTGTCTGGATCATGCCCATGGGGTATGAAGTTGATGAACAGATAGTGGAGCTGCATGTTCAACACATGCTAAGTCAGCCCAAAGATCCTAAGGCAGAAAGGTTTGGAACCTTTGAGGAGCTGAGTGTAAAAATACATGTAGAACTCAGGGAACCTGAGATTAAAAGAAAGGTAAGAAAAGAAGTAGAGCACATTGCTCAAGGCCTAGGTATCTCAAAGGAGACACTTGATGCCAGCCAGGAAAAGAGGAGGAAGGCCGAGGAAGAAGAGAAAAGCAAAGAAAGTGCTCCGGTTGGAGCTCCCACCCGGACCAGATCAACAAAGAGATCTGCACCTCCCTCAACCAAAAGTTCAAAACTGGAAGTCCAGGCATCCGGTAAGAGATCCAAGACAAAAGCCACAAGGGCTTATGGAAGCCAAAAGGATGAAGAGGAAACAGAATCAGATGAGGGAGTAAGAGAAGTAAAGAAACAGAAGAAGAAAGGATCCGGTAAGCCCTCCACAGGCCAAGACAAGGATGAAATGGCAGAGGTAACTGTTGAAAAGCCCACTCTGTCACTAGAGAGCATAATCAAGTCGGTCACGGTGGATGGAAACCTTCAACCAATGACTGAATCCTATGATGACTTCAGTGAGGCAGACCAAAAGACTCTGCAGGAAGCCACAGTTAAATATCTGAACATATACAATAAGGCTTTCATTGAGATCATATCTCTCATTCCTAAAAGCCTAGAGAAGGAAATGGAAGTAAGAAAGAATAATGCTCATGCCAAAGATCTTGAGATCCGGGAGCAGATAGCTATTCAGCTATATCCTCAAATTGATCCCAAGACAATGAACATTATCTTCAAGGACTGCAAAGATGAGTTCAGAAGCAAAGCCAGGATGAATCAACTCATGCTTGGTGAGACTGACAAAGTGGCCCAAGAAACAGAAGAGATCCTCCGGAAGGCCTTCAAAAGGTTCAATCTTCCTGTTGTAGAGGACTTAGGTGCAGAAACAGCTGCTGATTTGGAATCTTCTGTTCCGGAAGAAGTGAGCCCTGAACAGACAAGTGAGGACTTGGGACCCTCTGCTCCAGAAGAAGGGGCGCATGAACAAGTTAGCATCTCTCCTCCGGTTTCCCCTACAGTCTCCGGATTCAAAGAAGAAGAGCAATTACAGGAGAAGGAAGCAGTGGTGAAAGACAAAGAGGTTGACAGTTCTAAGACTGCAGAAGAAAAGAAACATCTGTCTCCAGCAAGAGACACTGCACAAACTATTCAACAATTTTTGAGTAAAGAAACTTTAGAGATTGATGAACCGGAGCTTCTAAAAGGCCCATTTGATTTTGACTCTCTCTCTCTGGTACAAACAATGAAGATAGCTTCATTTGCAAATGCCAAGGCAAATGAAAAGCTCCTGAAGTCTCATATGGAAGACTGTGAGTTGATAGAGGCTACCTCCGGAGTACTTGTGAAGATCATGCCATCAATCCAAATAAATCCGACAGCCTCCACTTCCGGTAATCTAAAAACCTTAGTCAGCAGTGTTGATACACATTTTGATTCTCTAGAAAAATCAGCTGAAGAAAAGGTCCGGAAGGAATTTTTGGATAAGAGATTTTCAGAGATATTAGAATTAATTTCTAAAGATAGGAAGATTGTAAGCATTGGAATAAAGAGCTTAGAGAATGCTCTTAAGGATGGCGGTGATATCTATAAATTTTGTATATCCTGGTCAAAGGCAACAGCAGCATTTGACAAGAAAATAAAAGAGGAACAGGATAAGCTACAAAGCTTATCTCAAAGTTTTGATCCTCTCTCTTCCTCTATAATAAATCAAGAATGTCAGACTATTGCAGTCTTGAACGAAATAAAGAATCTTGAGAAGGAAAGGAAGAACATCACCAACCGGATGGGAGAACTTAGAAGGATTATAATCCCTAAGTTGGAAACCATGCATGAGGCCATCAGTGATGCTAGGACCACCGCCCAAACAAAAGATCCGACAGATCTCAAGCGGGCAGAAGCGTTTACATTTTTGTTAAGTGGTCACATTTCAATTTTGGACAGAATGAAGCAAAGTTGGGCTACTGAAATGATTCAATTACAGACATCCTTTGCAGACATTCTTCAATATATGTGAGTATGTAAATATGCGGCTAAGTATAAGAAATTTTTGAAAATTTTGATATGCGGACCCTACCCTTTGCCATTGATGTCAAAGGGGGAGTGAGGAGCAGTGAAAAATGAGGGATCCAACTAAGGGGGAGTTCCAGAAATTGTATATAAAGACAGAGCATCAGCAAAGGGGGAGCATAGTGAAAACACTTAGTCATTTTTCACTAAGTGTTGCCATCAATGCCAAAGGGGGAGATTGTTGGCAAGAGACACTATATGGATTCATGGTTGTTGTCATTGATGGCAACAAAGGTCATCCCACATATCCGCAAGTCATGATGTGTCTCTACCGGAAGTCAGAATAAAGAATGTTGTGGTCCAGTGAAGAAGAACAGAGCATGTGGCAAGGTCCGACAGATTGGTCCGGACCTCTCAGTGGAAGTGTCTTGGTGCAGTGTGGATTTGGGGAAGTCAAGAGGACTACCTTGAGTGGTATATTCCAAGGATTTAGCCTCCGGTGATGGACAAGGAAAAAGATATGAATGGTTGAGTACCGGATTCCTGAGAGACAGTGAAAATAGAGGAAGAACTGACTGGCAGAGTATCAGACTGCTTTCCGGATGAGTTACTATTGATGACAGAGGTTGTGAAGGCATGAATCATGTTTGGCCGACATGATTAATGATATCTACAAGTATATGCTTGATCCGCATTGCTTGGTGAGGAAGGATTCAGCCGACAGAATGAAAGTTTATAAGAAACTAGACTGTTCCGGATGCCGACTAGAAAGGTGATGAAATTACTTGTGCGGATATATATAGAGGATGGATTTAGTTGTGAAGTGTGTAGTGTGTGTAGAGAGATATGCGAATAAGTCCAGAGAAAGAGCAGAGGTAGCAAAAAGGATCCGGTATGTGAAAGATAGCAGAATAAAGAACAGAGGAAAGATGAAGTGCAGCAGATCAGTGTACTGAGCCTAACCGGAACTGAACTCCAGCATATGCAGATGCTTCCAATCAGTTCAAGACTGTGATTCTCATCACTTTGTAGACAGTGTGTCTTCTTGTAGGCAGTGGGCCTCTTGTGAGCAGTGTGCTCGGGCAGTGAGCCCTAATTGGCAAGTGCCATTTTTGTAATTTCCTATTCTTCTAACAGAGAATAATTCTTGGGTTAATCACCCCGTGGTTTTCTCCCTTAACAGGGTTTCCACGTCAAAAATACTGTGTCATGTGTTTCTTATTTCATGGTTAATGTTTTTGAGTTTGATTTTATGCTACATCAATTAAAAGAAAAGTTCAATAAGGGAAATAATTAGGATAACTGATTCACCCCCCCCCTCTCAGTTATCAACATTTCAGACCCTTAAGGAATGGTTGACTAGTGCACCTATTTTGGCAGTTCTTGACCCTACCAGACTTTCTAGTGTGTATTGATGCTTCTTTGGAGCGTCTAGGAGTAGTTTTGATGCAGGATGGTCACGTGATTGCCTATGAGTCTCGTAAACTCAAGGATCACGATTTGAACTATCCCACACATGATCTGGATTTAGCCATAGTTGTGCATGCCTTAGTAAGGTGGAGGCATTTTCTTTTGGGGCATCGGTTTGAGCTGTATAGTGACCACCGCAGTTTACAGTATATATTTAGGCAGCCAAACCTAAATGCTAGGTAAAGGCGGTGGATGGAATTCTTGTGCGAGTATGATTTTGAGGTGAAGTATATCTAGGGAAAGGGAAATGTAGTGGTAGATGCTCTTAGTCGGTGGAGACATCAGCTTTCAACAGTCACTCTTGCAGTGGATTTGAGAGGTCAGATTCTTGCAGCACTTCCTACTGATAGCTAGTATCTATATGTGAAGTCAGAGGTTGAGTCAGGTAGACCCTTGGGGGTAGGTTTTCTGGTTACTCTCTTGAGTCGGATGGTGGTATTTATGTTCCCAATTCAGAGGGTCTTTGTACCCTAATTATGTCAGAGGCACATCAGGCACCCTATTCAACTCATCTGGGTGTCAAGAAGATGTACACAGATCTTCGATAGTTGTATTTTTGGAGTGGAATGAAGAGGGATATCACTGATTTTGTTTCAAGGTGTCTTGAGTGTCAAAGAGTTAAGGTAGAGTACCAACACCAAGCAGGTCTTTTGCAACCACATCTTGTTCCAGAATGGAAATGGGACATTATTTCTTTAAATTTTATAGTTGGATTGCCTATATCCTCCCATCGTCATGATGCTATTATGGTCAGTGTGGATAGGTTGATGAAGGTAGCACATTTCTCTCCTGTTCGGTCATCATATAATGCTTCTTCTTGTGGCCAGAGTATTCATGGACATAGTTAGATTACATGGGATTCCTCTCAAGATCATCTATGATAGGGATCTAGTGTTTACTTTAGCTCTTTGGACTTCCTTACAGCATGCTTTGGGGACTCAGCTGAACTTTAGTTCAGCTTACCATCCGAAGACTGCTGGGTAGACTGAGAGGGTTAATAAGGTCCTCGAGGATATGCTCAAGATGTATGTTATGGATCAGCAGAACCATTGGAAGGATTATTTATACCCGGTGGAGTTTACATACAATAATGGATATCACAACTCTATCGATATGTCTCCATTTCAGGCTTTGTATGGTCATCCTTTCCAGACCCCACTGAGTTGGGATCACCTTGAGGATAGAGTTATCTTAGGACCAGATATGCTTAGAAAGATGGAGCAGTAAGTTGAGCATATTAGAAAGCATTTGGTGGTAGCGCAGGACATATAGAAGAAGTATGTAGATGCTCATAGGGTCGATCAATAGTTTTTAGTTGGTGACCGGGTCTTCTTGTAGGTGCGTCCGTGAAAGAGTTCAATCTATTATGGAAAAGGCTCTAAGCTCGCACCATGCTTTATTGGGCCATTCGAGGTGTTGGAAAGGATCAATCCTATTGCTTATCGTCTTGCTTTGCCACCTATTTTATCATGCATCCATGATGTGTTTCATGTATCTATTCTCAGACCATATTATCTAGATATTACTCATGTTCTTGATTAGAATGCTCTACAGGTAGAGGACGGGTAGCTGGCTTTGGAGGCCGTAGGCATTTTGTAGCATAGGAGACTCGCAGTTAGGGGCAGAAATGTGGAGCATGTTAGGGTCCAGTGGGATCCTAATGATGAGACTTCTGCTACCTAGGAGGATGCATCCAGGATGAGGGAGTTATATCCATACTTGTTTGTAGGCTTCCAGGAGTAAGCCTGATTCTGAGGGGGGGAGGATGTAGTGCCCCTCATTTTGGTTTTCTGATAGATTGTTAGTTTTTCCTTTATATCTAGACATTATGGCATATTATTGATGATGGATTTACTGGTTTGATGTAGTTGATGACATTCATTTATGTTTACTATGATGACATTGTTTATACTTTATGATTGGTATATTATGCTTATGATGTGTTCAGCTATGGGTTTAATGGATTAGGTGGATTGATTTTATTAAGCTCTCATGCGACTATCTAACAATGTGATATCTAGTTGGTTCAGTATTGATAAACTTGTTTAATGTGGATATTTGTGATGTGTTTTGTGAAGGGACATTGTAGTATTACTCATGTTGAGTACCCTACTACACTACGATTCCCTGTCACTATGTGCTTGTTTGGATGATTATATATATATATATATATATATATGTTTGTATTCGACACCTTTCTTTGCTACAGGATTGCAGGTACCAGGCATCAACTCCACCTGAATTGGTAGGTCTGAGCATGCCTTCACACCAATGGAAGTTGTGGAAGGGAGATAACATGAGGTTCCTTAGTTTGTCATCATCCTCGATGAGGATGAGCTCTCAGTCTCAGGTTTCGTTAGTTAGTCAGATGGAGCATGATTATGAGTCTTTGTTGTTCCTTGGTATGTTGTCATCGATAAATGATTGGTATGTAGTCTTTGAGTTGTTTTGTTGGTCTATTGTTTTAACAAATAGATTATTAATCTATGTTGTAAATAAATGATATTAAGTTTAAGGTATATTAAATATTCATCTATGTTGTTAAAGAAGTAATGTTAAGCTTGAAGAATATTAAATATTAGTATTAATAGAAATTAAATTAATAATTTTAATAGATAACAATAATAATGGAAATAATAGATAAATTATAGATATTTAATGTTTTATTAAGTGTGTTGTCGTGAAGTGGATAATAATTAATTTTTTAGATTAAGTAGAATCTTCCTATTGGTGGAGATTGAATGCATTAAATTTTGGAGGAAGTGGATTCCTGTAATGGGTAAAGGTTGGAATGGAAATTTATTGTAATTGGTTATTTTTGGGATGGGGTTGGCTATTAGAAGAGGATTTTGCAAAATATGGAAAGGGAGAGAGAAGATTGTGGGAAAAGGGTCTAGGCAGAAGAGGAATTGGAGGGAGAAAAGAAGTTATCTGGAGGATTCGATACAAGATATTCGAAGATAAAATTTTGGGTATGTCTTCGTATAATGGAATGAATGTTATTCTGATAATTGTGTCTTTGAAGATGAATTTCTCTTTCTCTCTTGTAGATCTGTCTATCTAAAAATCATACCGGCATGTTTGTTAACCTAAAATGTTTAGGTCCTCCTGTCGCCATTCGAAGCTGAGGTTTTCCTGTAATTCCTTAGCTTTGACACTCCTGTGATCATCATAAAACTTCATCATATCTGCCCTAAGACCTTTAGACACAAGAAATTTCAATCATCTCACCTCCGTGGGTTCATGGATTTATAGCTTTTGTTACCTCTTACTAAAAATTGAATAAGATTCTTTAATCTGCCTTGCTATAGTTTAATCAACCTGTGGACTTCTTTCCCCAATCGGCCACAAACCTGTAGGGTTATTGTTTTAACAAAGCAATCTAGCAAGTAACCTCATTGAATCAATCGATCTTATTTGAAAAAAAAAAAAAAAAGACTTCTATTTTACCTTAGCGGCTCAGTCGTTGCTTCTTGTAATATTTTGGGTTTTCCTCATCAATTTTCATTCTATAGTCAAAGCTCTCCTTAGTTTTTAACAATTACAATCCTCAACCTATCATCTAATGAATGTTTTTTTCCTAATGGGCGAACTCTTGAACCTGCAGTTATTATTATTAGCAAATAACCCAAATCATAGCAGTAGAATAGGAAATTGCTTCTATGCATTCGGCCCATATAGAAATCACTCATAATCTCTTATCTAAGAAATTTGTGTGGACATTTGTAATGCTTACCCTACAATTCTCCCACCTTGATAGCAAATTCCTTGTGTTACCTGTTACATTCTTCCTTATGCTGAGCATTTTTTTTGAGGGAGAATCCATTTGGTGAATCTACGAATCTTACTGGAGCTACCCATACATTAATATCTGAAAATTTTAAAACTTTTTTTATCATTTTGGTTGCATCGTTTCTTTTGGGCACTGACCTGTGATAGCCACTAGAATTCTTTATTATGGAGGCAACTGAACCATTTTGTCTTTACCTATGATCACACCCAGGCCACGTGGTTTTAATAATATCTTAAGTTTCCTTTAGTTTACATCTCTTTTATTTGACATCATCTTGCCTGGAGGACATTTCTAATCCAATTTGTATGCTCTGCATTAACCTTTTTCAACAGCTTCATTTCGTCCCTCTGATGGTCATTCTTCTTGAGGAGAAAAATCATTCTTTTCTCTACAACAATTTGCATGAGAAAATAGCCCTAGTAGTGGCAACCTATCAAGAAACCTTTCCTTATTCCTTCGACCTAATGGATTTACCTCCCTAATGCCCTTCCAATGAAGTCATTTTTGAGCATTTTCTGCAATCCTTGGGTTCAACATACGGCCTCTTAGTTCTGCATCTTAATCTCTTTCCTCAAATCCTCTAAAGGCATCCATAATGAATAGGAATGATTAAATAAATTTCTATGAGCATAATCGATTCTGGTAGAAATAAAAGGTCTCTAGTGAAATAACAATTGGCATATTAAGGATTAGTTGAATAAGATTTGAAATAGATAGTTTCCATGTTTCTCCCATGTGTATCTATAGTCAAATATGATTATTAGGAAACACATTATTATCAATCATTTTATTTATTAGAAAATAATCAATTTTAGATTCTTAAATAGAATGTAATATGAAATTTAAATATAGTTTTATTGATTGTGCTTATATAGTTATGTTATTAAATTTATTTATTTGAATATACTTATCTATTAGTATTTTGCATTAAGAAAAATATTAAATCAATCACAATCAAATTACACATTTAATCATTGACTTTTAGATCAAGAGTGATTTGTAGATCTATATGGTTTTTCTTAACTTAATTGTTTTAGACAAGTTAAGATAATTTATCATTTTATAAATAATAAATTGTAATGTTGTTATCAAATCAAGATTTAATGTCCTCAGTTGAATTTTATATTTTGCCTGTTAAACTTGAATGACTTTTCAAAACAATAGTTCTTGAAAACCTCTCTAGTAGGTCATAATCATTGAGAAATAATATCTTTGGGTGGAAAGGAGGCCAGCTTAGAATTTGTGTTTACTTGTGGGCAAATAATTTGTCATGCCATTTTGAGTTATCTAATTTTTTTCTCTATTGTGTCGTTTCACTCTAGAGGCCTAGTTGTTTGATCTTAGATGTTGAACTTATCAATGAATAGTTTCTATTGTCTCCTGGTTTTACATGAAGCTCTTGGTGTTTAGAAATGGGGATGAATGTGATTTGAACATTAATAATGAGATTGATTTTATGCTTATGATTGTATGCAAGAGGAGAGATACCTTGCAATGTTATTGTGCACTTGTCATGATGGTAGGGTTATTGGGTGCATGTAGGAGAGTGGCTTTCATTGTTGGGCAGGTGCCCAAAGTGGCTGCTAGGATAACCCTTTGAAAGTTGTAATCAAGTGATAACCTAATAATTAACCTAGGGGGTTGGGTAGTTAATTCGTTTAATAAGATAATTGGATGCCTCACCCATGCCTGTAGCATTAATTTAGACTAAGGATGGGATGAGAAGGTCTGGTTGGCATGATCAACTTCCTTGTCTTCACGAAAGGATAGTTGGTTCTACATGTGTCACCCTATGGGGTCGGTGCCTAGATAGAGGCTGCTAGGATAACCATAGATGGGGGTTGGCGTCTAGTGAGAGACAACCAGGATAACCCATGATAGGACCATGCGATGACAATCTACCTACTATAGTCTAGTGTTCCCTCTTGTGTTCTTTCCTTGTTGTTCATGTTTGCCTTTGGGAGCATTGTTTGAGTTACTTGTGATATATATTTTGACTGTGTTGTTTGAATTTGTGCTAGTCTTTTACCTGTTTGTATTTGCCATTTTGACTGTTGACATTGTGGGACCTCATTGTTATCTCCTAGCATGGGGGGGTGGACCTTAGGGTTCCACATGGTCAGATGGTTGTGCTTTATTCCATTGGTTTTCTGGCGTTGTGGCTCATGTGACAAGAAGATGTATCCCTCATGATTCCAGTTTTTTTATTTGTATTTAAAGACATATACTTGTACTATTTGCATCTAGATCTATTGTATCAGTGAACTTCATTATGTAATTTGATGTAATAAAAAAGAGAGAGCTTTTGTATCAAGGAAATTATGTAACATGAACTATTTTGTACTTGTAATCTTGATCGCAAAAAAAATATTGATATATTCATCTAATGTTGTAATCTAAAATGTTAGTTTGATTCATTTGATTGATCAAATCATGTATGTTGTTGATTATTGTCAATTTGCAATAATGCAGCTATGTAATCCCTAGAGATGTTAGTTTAACTGGTTGCTATTAGTCTATGTTATGATTTCTTCTATTTAAAAAATAAATTTCACCCTTTTATTGCTTTTGTTGAACTTATCTCTAGGGTTGCATGGTGGGGCATTACACATAGAGAGAGAGAGTTGTAG
Organism: Cunninghamia lanceolata; assembly: GCA_027924645.1. Taxonomy (NCBI): domain Eukaryota; kingdom Viridiplantae; phylum Streptophyta; class Pinopsida; order Cupressales; family Cupressaceae; genus Cunninghamia; species Cunninghamia lanceolata. Next base: position 3,191,618 of record BSBN01001020.1, on the reverse strand, counting down.
AAAAAATGTAGGAAGCAACAATGATGTAACTTCTAGTACTTAATCTCTTGTAGCCCATTCTCATCCTAATTAAAACTAGTGACAAAGACAAGTAAATTTGTAGCACAACTAGACCTTTCCCATTATTTTGGTAAACCTTCCAAAAAGGTTAGTTTTGATGGGTCCAATGACATGTTCATTGAACAAAGAGAGAGAGAGATGTTTGGCATGATTTTCTTGTCCTCATTTCATCTACAATATGGTTTTTACATATCCTCATTTCAACTTCTACATGTTTTACATGATTTGGTTATCCTCATTTCATCTTCTATGGGTATACCAAATCCTTAGAGAGAGAGAGATGTTGGCTTTCCTCTAGACACCAAAACCTATTACCACCTTTCCTACACACTGCCTTCTCTTTCTTCTTTTCACAACACAACTTAGCATTCCTAACACTTACCCTAACTTTCCCAACACATACTCTAAGTTCATTATTAGTTTTCCTTTCCTTCACCTTTCCTTCCATCTCATCCTTAGATTTTCTTATCCTATGCCATGCCTTCTCCCATTTCCCTTGCCTCCCTTCTTGCATCCTTTCTTGATTCTTACTTTTGCTATTAGTATTTTTCTATCCATCCCCTTATCTTTGATTAAATTTTAGTCCTTCTAAACTTAGACTCTTCTCAGCTTTAAGTTGATCATATCTTGGCTTTAAGTTGATCATATCATAGCATGATTATTCCATGTTCCTTATGATATTTAATCTCCATTTGATCCTCATCTCTCCTACTTCCTACCATGTTGTACCTCTTTCTTTTTTTATAAGACCTCTCTTCATTCTAAGGATGACATAATTAGTCTTGAGGAACATGTATTACACATGATGATTAGGTTTCATGCTTTCTAGATGTTATATTAGATGAGTTACATTATTATATTGATGTTGATGTTTCTCCTTATTCTTTTTTTTGTACTCCTATATTAAGCCCCCCCCTCTAGACATGGATCCACTTCATTGTGGTTATATGCATGATCCCTCTTCCAAGCCACCTTTACCAACTTAACTTGAGCACTACTTTTCCCATTTAAAGGGGCATCAAACTATTCCACTAACTAGCTAGGGACATCATCCATGTCTTGTTTTGGGCCTAACTTGGCACCTTTATTTGGTGGCAATGACATATCCATTATCTAGTTATCCATTTTTTGGTCTGGTTTATCCTCGTTTGTAGTTTGAGTGGCTACCACATAGCCATTTTTAATAGGTAGCAACCACATGAACATTTTTATTTTTACATTTTGGCCTAGCATGGTCCCTTATTTCATCATACTAACATAGCCATTATCTTTTACCTAGTTTGTTTGAGTAGTGACAATGATGTAACCATTACCTCTCTTACATCTCGATTATCATACACACGTAGAGTGCCTTTACAAGAGGTGATGTTCATTTCAAAATACTACATTGACCTTAAGAGAGAAAAGGGGACGATGTTCACTATGGTACCATCATTAGGTAGATTTATTTTGATGCAAGTGTCATAGATCCAAACTTGTAGGTATAGGGTAGGATGCCCTCTTCTAGTTAACTCATTGTTTTCAATCATGTTCTTGAGATTGAAGAATCTTAGATCTTGCAATTTAGATTTTTGGAGGGTTAATATCAAATGGCCTCCAATAGGGATGCTTGATGAGCTAGATATATTTTTAGATGTATATGAATGAAATGTTAGTGAATGTGCTCTTAAGATCATCTATGAGATCATAAAATTTTAGTGTGCCCCTTTATACCCAATTGGATGGAAAAAATTGGCCCTTGTTGGTTTGATACACTTTTCGATCTAGATGTAGAGGGGTTAGAGAAATTAGGTTAAATCATATTGTTAGAATGTTGTTGTGGAGGAAATGGATTTTGATAGATCCAAAAAATTTAAGTTTGAATAGTAGTGGGCCCATGATGACTACCATTATTTGAAACCTCATAAGGATCGAGGAACATTTTGATGAAAAAGTTGTCCCTCTGAGAGTTTGGAGATGAACTAATTATAGTCTCGATAGCTTTCTATATCATGCCCTCTAGTCTTGTGGAACAAGTAGAATTTTTCAAGATCATAATATCTAGGTCCTTGGTAGGAGTTGCACCGATTTTCATTGAAATTATGGTGTTTGTTGTCAATTGTCTCTATGATAGTTGTTGTTCCTTTGAGGGTGGTCATAGGGTGCTACCACAATAATGGGTTACACTTTCTAGGACATCCTGATTTTTGCTGAAATCACATATTTTTAGAAAATATAATGATTTAAGCCTTGAAAGGTTTAGTTTAAAGGATTTTAATTGAAGAGGGTTTGATCAAACCCCCTTAGATTTAAACCCCCTTGGATAGAACCCCGCTAGTTTTAAACCATATCTATAATGGAGTCTCCTCTACACCTATCAAAATGTTGATTAAAAACCACTTTTGTTTTACCTTTTTGGGGATCAAATGAATTCATTTAAAATTTATGTTTTATAAGTATGTAGTCCTTATTATAAGCTTCCCAAAAAGTATAATTTTAAATATATTTAATTTGATTATTATATTTATTTTTTATTCCTTGTGAATGTAGGTTTTTCAATGAACATCAAGGTATTTGTTTTACACATATGAAAAAATAGGAAAATAGAGAAAAAAAATTCTAAAAAATACATGTCCTCTAGGTATTGATGTCCTTATTCCAACAAAATAAATTTAATTCTGATACATACAAAAAAAAGTTATGTTGGACATAATACACCTATGTCTAAATTATAATTGGTTTGACTTCAAAACTTAATTAAAAAAAAATTCAACAAAACATTATGAAACCAAATGTATCCTTTAGATATCAATGTTATCAATCTAAATCCAAAAGAATCAGAATACACATCACTTTAAAAAAATGTTGTTTACTATTAAAAACTAGAACTATCAAAGGAGACGTAAAAAAATTACAATTGAACTCTAATTTTTTTAAAAAAATATATTTAGAATCTACAGACAAAATCTCACAAATCACTAGTTCGCATCATCTTCAAATTCCTAATAGTTTAGCGGCTATAGGTGTCAGAAAGTGAAGATTTAGTTCAAAATGTTGATTTCAATGCCAAGTTTGGCCAAAAAGTGTAACCCATTATTGTGGGATGACCCCATATTGAGGAGGACAATCAACATTATTGGCCATCTCATGTACTTTCTAGTTCACTTGATATGGGTAATTATTATTTCTATAATAGTTTTTACTATTGTAATTGTGATTATTGTTTTGGCTGCTATTACTTTAGAGGTGGGACACCGATGGATCCATCTGTCATTGTACTTTTGTTACTTCATAGGATCTTGGTTGTAGATGGATATTACTATTGTTATTGTTCAAATATTGGTTATTTCCCTAGTTTTGGGTAACCAACCTTTCATCAACTTCATACATTCTCCTTTCACTATCAACAATTGATTGATCAATTCATAGGGCACCTTCTAGGGCTTCTTTGTAGGACTTGTATAAATTTATATATGGAGGTGGTTGAGAGCCCCCCTAGTTTAGATTATTTTGAGTAGTGACAAGTGGGTTCGAATGGGTTCATCATCTTGGAGACTATGGTCTTGTATTTAATTGTGTCAAGTTTTGCAGTGGTTGCTCAACACCCTTGCTTTGAGTACCCTAATTTGTTACACTAAGGTGGTAATAAATCCTCTTGAGTTGCTTTGTTATATTGATTAGCAATTCATTGGGGTGAGTTTTATTGATTTTTATAATGGTATCCATGAATAGACATTCAAGACGTCATGAAAAGAAGATTAAACACTAGATTGCATATGCACCAAAAGTGTGAAATAACACAACATTCCTTGAAATATATCCCCTTGAATGACTATAGTATACCTACTACTCAAATAAATCTATAACCATGTGGAGACACTAGCACTATGAGGGAACATTTACTTTCAATGCCTTCCCTTGATCTATAGCACTATATCCACATGAGAGACATAGTTTGAACATTTTGTCACGACCTCTTTTGACACATTTTAATTAATTGGTTTTATTTAAGTAGAAAAAATAGATGGATAATTAAATTAGAAAAGAGAAGGAAATATTTTTTGACCAATTTAATTATTAAATAAAATAAATATGTGAGTAGTAAATAAACAAACAAATAATAATGAATTATTATTAAATAAAAAAATAAATTCACTCTAATAATTTTAAAATATGAAATTATAACAAAATGAATTAAAATAAATAAAAAAATAATTGTTTGTAAATAAAAATCATTCTTTGAGTTAAAAAGAGAAATTGGTGGAGAACATAAGTTAGTAATTTTCGATTTATTGTTAACTGGAATGAGAAAGGTGTTAAACTACCTTTTTGTGTGAGTTAACTTTTTTTATTGCTCTGTTAAATGGGGAGTTAAACTTAGTTTATGGATTTAATTTATCCTTTTGATGGAGGAAATTAAGGAATTAAAGAATTATAAATAAAAGAAAAGGGAAAAAGAAAGGAACAAGTTTCTTCACGACAACTTCACACTGCTTCAAAACTTCTATAACCACTTCAAGGAAAGTTGCATCAAGAGGGTTAGAAAATTCCATGTCGGTGCTTCTACCCCCTTTTCATTTTGGCAATGGAATGAGGAATTTTGTAAAAGTTCAGTTCGGTTTAACAAATAGTGTTAGAACACACTTATATACTGAGAAGGGGGGTCGATCAGTATATGCCACTTTTTAAAACAATTCTACTGTAATAACAAGATCTCTACTGCATCAATTAGAATATGAAGGAACTATGCAAGCATAAGAAAGATCACACATCCACACAAGAGACCATAACACCAAATTTACATGGAAACCCAAGATGGTAAATACCATGGTGAGCAAGCTGCTTGGATCTACTGTCCAAATCCAGCCTCAAAAAAAGAAATAGCGAATTACAATATTTTGTAGGATTCAACCCATAGGACTTTCAACCTGAGAAGGACTACAATCCTTTTTACAAATTTGTAGGCTTCAAACTACTAGAGACTTCAATCTCAAAACTAACTGAGCTTCAATCTAGCTATAGGCTTCAACCTATCTAAGGCTCCAACCTCCCATAGAAACTGAGATACAACTCAACAATAGGCTCCAACCTATTGGAGGCTTAAACCCCCACACACAATCTAAGCTACAACTCAGCAAACTAAAATAGTAGTAAAGAAAATTAAGAACTTACACAAAACTGAGAAAACACAAGATCTTCAATTTATACTCTTGGCACACTTCAAATTTACTTCTCTGTTCATGCTCGATCACTTGATATATTTTATTTCTCATTCACACTTGCAGAATCATTCATATTTTTTGCTTTTAGGCACACATACACACACACTCAGATACATACGGATCCAACCAAATGCACAAACTAATCTCTCTTTTATATGAAATTGTAGAACAAAATCATTTCCATGTCAGCATTGCATTCACCAATAACATCCTTCAAGGTTGGCAATTGATATTTTGAATTCCAGTGTAATCATTTTAATAGGATGGGCCCAATTTTAAATTTTAATGTCTATACATTTGAAACATAGCCCAATTTACTCTTCCTTAGGTCAACCCCAAAAATGGGTCAAGAGCCAAATCTAAGCAATCCACACGCTACTACAATTGTCCCAGCAAATCTTTAATTAAACTAGTCGTTAATTCAACTAATCAAGTCAAATTTAACTAGGATAATAAAATTCTTTTCCTTTCACAGAGCATCAGAGATTGAGCTTTTGATCTTCTGCCTTCCCAGGTGATGGGCTTCCTGTCTATCGCATTCCTTATTTAGAACTAATCAAAGGGTAGCTCCGCTCTTCGACCCCCAATCACTTAGCATATATCAGAGTTCACGCGTCAGACTATCTAAGTAACATCTTCTCCTTTGAATTCAACAAAGAACATCTTGACCCTCTGACTCCTGGTAACTTAACATATATCAAAGTTCACATGCTGGGCTTTCTAAACTTAACATCTCATTTGAATTCAACAAGGAACATCTTCACCCTCTGACTCCTGGTAACTTAGCATATATTAGAGTTCACACGATAGGATTTCTAAGTAATGTCTTCTCATTTGAATTCAACAAGGAACATATTCACCCTCCGACTCCCGGTAACTTAGCATATATTAGAGTTCGCACGTTGGGCTTTCTAAGTAACATTTTCTCATTTGAATTTTACAAGGAACATCTCTTCCCTCTGAATCCTAATAACTTAACATATATCAGAGTTTCATGATTCTGGGCCTTCCACTCTAGCCTTTCTTATTTCCTCAACCTAAAGAATGGGTAAGGCTGAAACCCCAAACTCTGATGATCACCAGAAAACCTATGAACCAGCTTTTGCCGGCACTTTAGGTAGAAATAATTCATGCCTTTGCATCTTTGCTTTGTCATTTTCATCTCTGAACTCCCTTTTGACATCAATGACAATATGTGTATACACTTTTGACATCAACGACAATACTTCCAACAATCTCCCCCTTTGTCATTGATGGCAACACAAACATAATCTATCTCTATCTCTTTTGCAATTTGCTCCCCCTTACTCTATCCCTCCCCCTTTAACATCAATGGTAAAGGTAGGTAACCAACTTCTTTCTTTACTACAATCTAAAACTATCAAGACAAGCTCCTCCTAACTGTAATGCTTCTCCTCACCATGTCACACCAAACTTTGATCATCCAATCTATCTTCTTTCTACTTGCTCCCCCTGAGAGGTGCCCATTGTCCAAATAGGGATGAAAGATATGCCTTGTGTTTCTCTCTCTGGATAGATGCTACATCATAAGCTTTACTGGAATGATGAGAGTGATATTACTCCCAAATTTTGCCTTAAATACTCAAATATGTCTTTAGGAAGGGGTTTTGTAAAGATATATGCAATCTGATCCATTGTAGGAACATGTTCCAATTTGACATCTTGATCAATAACCTTTTCTCTCAAAAAGTGATAACTAATAGATATATTCTTGGTTCTTGAATACATCACTAGATTCTTTGATATGTTTAGTGCACTTGTATTGTCACACAAAAATGAAATGGGCTCATCATATACAACTCCTATATCCTTCAATGTCTATTTCATCCATAAAACCTGAATACAATAAGTTGTTGTTGCAATGTATTCTTCTTTTGCTGTTGATAAGGCAATTGAATCTCACTTTTTGCTTAACCATGAAACCAATCTACCACCTAGAAAGAATGCTCCACCACTTTTGCTCTTCCTATCATCAATGATGCCAGCCCAAACTACATTTGTATATGTTCTCGAAGAGAAATCATTTCCCTTCTCATACCACAATCCATAATCCAAAGTTCTCTTCAAATATCTAAAAATCTTTTTAACAGACTTTACGTGAGTTTCTTTTGGATCAACTTGAAATCTATCCTCCATGTACAAACTGCTTGCATAATATCCAACCTAGATGCAATCAATTATAATAAGCTTCCAATCATGAATCAATACAGTTTTTTATTAGCTTGAGGTGACTCATCATCCTTTCTTAAATGACATCCTGTAACCATAAGTGTGCTAACAGGTTTGCAGTCATCCATACCAAAATTTTTCAACATCCTTAGTTTGTGAAATGAACCTACCCTTGTCTGATTGAGCAATTTGAAGTCCAAGGAAAAATGAAAGTTCACCAATCATAGACATCTCAAACTCTTTTTGTATCTCTTCAGCAAACATCTTGCACATCTCATCATTTCTACCAAAGATAATATCATCAACATATACTACAACTATCATCCTGTCATCACACATAGTCTTGATATAAATATTGTTGTCAACAATCCCCTTCTCAAATCCTCGCTAGTGTAGGTACTTGTCCAACCTTGTGTACCATGCCCTAGGTGCTTGTTTGAGACCATATAATGCATTCTTGAGTCTGCATACCATATTCTGATCTTTTGATAGCTGAAATCTTTCAGGCTACTCTATGTAAACTTCTTCTTCTAAGTCACCATTCAAGAAAGTAGATTTGAGATCCATTTGATATACCTTGAAGTCCTTGTGAACTAAAAATGCAAGGAATATCCTTATTACTTCCATTTTACCATAGGATCAAACTTCTTCTAAAATTCAATGCCTTCCACTTGTGAATAGCCCTGCAAATCGATATTTCTTTGTTTCTAACAACTTATCCATCGTCATTCAACTTATTTTTGAAAACCCACTTGGTTCCAATCACATTCTTATCCTTTGGCCTTGGAAGAAGTTCCCAAGTTTTATTCTTGTCAATCTGATTTACCTCTTCTTGCATTGCATCATTCCAACTTTCATCCTTGTTGGCTTCAGAAAAATTATTTGGTTCTATCTTGGATAGGAGTGAGAAGTTTACTTGCTCTTTGAGACTTCTTCTAGTCATAACTCTTTTATTTTTATCTCCAATTATTTGATTCTTAGAATAATTCTTTTGAATAAACTTTGTAGGTGACTTGGTGGTCTCTATGAGTGTCTATTCTTGTGCAACTTCATTTTCTTCTTATGTGATGACTGGTTCATCTAAGTAACATGATGAATCATCTGAACAGTCATCATCTTGATCATGTGTGGATGGATGTAGCTTTTCATCAACCCTAACATTTGCACTCTTAACTATCTTCTTCAGTCTCTTATTGTAGCATTTATAAGCCTTTCTTCTAGTTGAGTAACCAAGAAAAATTCCTTCATCATATCTTGACACAAACTTACCCAAATTGTCTCCATCTCCTCCAATGTAGCATTTACTTCCAAAAATTTTGAAATACTTGACTGATGTAGGTCTGCCCTTCCATAGCTCATATGGTGTCTTAGCATTGTTCACTCCGAGTTGTCCTCTATTCAGGATATAAACAACACTACGAAGTGCTTCTTTCCAATATACATCAAGCATCTTGGCTTCATTCAACATTGTACTTGCCATCTACTGAATAATTCTATTCTTTCTTTCAACTACTCCATTTTGCTAAGGAGTCCTTGCTACAAAGTATTGTCTTTTTATTCCATGTTCTTCACAGAATTCTTCAAATTCATTTGATGTAAACTCAGCTCCTCTATCTGATCTTAGGAACTTGATTCTTGCATTCATTTCATTCTCAACCATGGATTTGAAGATTTTCAATCTACTGAATGCTTTTGATTTATCTTTCAAAAATGTAACCTAAGTCATCCTAGAATAGTCATCAATGAGCAACATGAAATACTTTTCACCTTGAAGACTCCTTGTCTTGGTAGGACCACATAGGCCTGTATGAATTAGCTCCAAAGGATTTGTAGAGTAGTGTTCCTTGGCCTTGAGACTGGTCCTTGTTTGCTTCCTGATTTGACATTCTTTACAAAAGGTGCTAGATAGTTTGTGATGGCAACTTGACAGGAAACACAGACAGTAACCTAGACTAGAACTACATACAGTGATAGGAACTCAATCTAGAATGAAATATATTTAGATGAAAAAAAACTACTTAGAATTCAAATGACACAAAAATAAGATGATGATGAGAATAATCTCAAAATTTAATGGATATGTATTCGATTACAAGAACTTTGTTTAACAAGAAACTTTTATTCACTACTCAACCAAATCAGCCATGCACAGAGGCTACACATTCATCAGTTATGAGACTTACATAATTTGATATTCTCAGGCTTTCAATCACACAACTCAACCCCAAAACTCTCTACTCCTGTTTCTATGATTCCTCCTTTCATAGTGTTCTACATGACCTTCACAAGACTACCATCAATCTCTATAATCATCCCTATTCTTTCTATTCTGGCAGTTTCAACTTCCTCTCCTTGCCACAATAGGACTCCACCAACTGTATCCAACTAGAGGCAACATGAACTACTTCACCGTCCCCAATGATCTCTTTCAACCAACAAAATAACTACCTCTAAGAGGTTGATACATGAAACTTAGGGAATTAACAACATTAACCAAAACAAAACTTAAAACAACAATTAATTAAAAACCAAAATTGGTGCGGAATGGTGTCCCTACATTAGGCTCCCCGAGTGGGAGAAATTTGAGTTCCATCTCAAATGATGGTTTTATTTTTTTGCTTCTTCCAATTGTGTTGCATTCCTAGCTCTTCATCCTCTCCACATTTATATTTGTTTTCTTTGAGCTTGTTTTCCTCTTTCTTCATGTATCTTCTCCTTTTGATCTCTATCTCAGCTACAAGAATCCAAAACTCTATCTCTCATTCATATGTTTCATTAATACTATCCATTTCCACAACCTCTTCTTTTTCTTGATTTCTTGTTATTACCTTCATCTCAGTTTGTCTTATAAGTTCTATACTCACTTTTACTCTTTGATTAGCTGAAAGACACTCTTGAACTTCATTCATGTCAATTCCAAGTAACTTATTTTCCTGATTTGGTTCATTTTCTAACCTTTGATATGAAGCTTCCTTTATTCTCTCTTCATTAGTCACTTCTTCAAGTACTTCTTTTTGTACTTCTTCCTCTCTCCATTCTTTCTAATTTTCTTTTATGTTCTACACAATGAGAAATTTCTTCACCTCTTTTGGTGCATGTTGCTCACTTGGAAACTCTTAGCCATCCAAACCTTTTTCATCTTCTATTTTCAAGGCAACCATATTCTACCCTCTTCTTTTCTTAACAATCATATTCACAAGCCACTTCAACTTCTTTTTCAATGACCAATACCAACCATATTCTTGGCTTCTTTCCTCAAGCCATTGCTTACACTTCTCTAAATCTCTTCTCAACTCTGCTATTTCTTTATCCCACTCTGCATTTTGCTTCTTGACATTTAGCTTCATCTTGTCTTTCTTCTTGAGGCTTTCTTTTATGGCATACTACTGCATATTTTTATCTTCCTTCTTGGCTTCTCAATACCTCACCTAGGGCTTCCCTCTTTTTCCTCTACCTAGTCTTTTGGTACCCATGTTCTTCTTGTTAACCTGTCAAACTTCCACCTACATGTTTATGCAAAATCTTATAACCTACTTCTCCTTCTAGATCTTTTAGACTCCCCTAGACCTTATAGGGTCTCCTAAATTTTTTAGGCTCTGATACCAAATTGATGGCAACTTGATAGGAAACACAGACAGTCACCAAGACTGGAACTTCATACGGTGACAAGAACTCAATAGTGACAGGAACTCAATCTAGAATGAAATATATTTAGATGAACAAAAACCACTCAGCATTCAAATGACATAGCAGTAAGATGATGATGAGAACAATCCTAGCATTTAATGGATATGTATTTGATTACAAGAACTTTGTTTAACAAGAAACTTTTATTCACTACTCAGCTAGATCGGCCATGCACATAGGCTACACATTCATCAATTATGAGACTTACATAATTTGATATTCTCTAGGCTTTCAATCACACAACCTGACCCCAAAACTCTATGCTCCATCTATTGTGATTCCTCTTTTCACAGTGTTCTCCATGACCTTCTTCACAAGACTGCCATCGATCTCTTTATTCGTCCCTATTCTTGCCATTCTAGCAGTTTCAACTTCCTCTCCCTACTGCGAGAGGACTCCACCAACCATTTCCAACTAGAGGTGATAGGAGCTACTTCATCATCGCCAATGATCTCTTTCAACCAAAAAAATAACTACCTCTAAGAGGCCGATAAAGGAAAGTTAGGGAATTAACAACTTTAACCAAAACAAAACTTAAAACAACAATTAATCAAAAACCAAAATTTGTGGGGAATGATGCCCCTACATCAGGATTTTGGTATTAGATCCTAAGAGTTGGGCTTTTGTGGAGTGGGAAGAATGCCACCGAGAGTGATGAGAGGAAGAGGTGCTCGAGGTAGAGGCCGAAGAGGTCATGATGAAGGAATTTTTGAAATTTTGTAGAATTTCAGTGAGAATGGAAGCCATAGAGAGTGCACAATGGAGAGGAATAATAGCAGATGATGTTAGTGAAGTTGCTGAGGAGGAACAACTATGAGATGAAGAAGAAGTTTAGGAAGAACCTGAAGGATTTGAAGATAAATTGTTGAGGATAGTTATGAGTGTGGGAGCCAAACCAAAATTTGAGGTTCCTTTGTATTCTGAGAGTTTAAATGGTGAAGAACTCATTGACTCGATCATTGATCTGGACAAATATTTTGAGCACAAAGAGTTGCAGAAGAAAGAAAGGTTAAGTTTGCCTGTACAAGGCTAAAAGGCCACACTTCTATGTGGCAGGACTATATCCAATCTGAGAGAAGAATAGAAAGAAAATTACTTCTTGGGATAGAATGGTTGTTAAGTTGAAGGCTAATTTCCTTTTGGGAGATTACCAAACTAATCTTTTCAAAAGATTGCAAAATCTTAAGTAAAAGGACATGTCAGTGAAGGAATATATGAAAGAGTTTTAAAGGTTGATGATTTGGTCAGGCCATAGTGAAGAAGATTTGGAGAAGGTAGTAGGATATTTGAATGATTTGAAATATAGGTTGCAAGATGAGTTGAGTCTAGTATCCTGTAGAACTCTTGAAGAAGCCTATCAGTTTGCCATCGAGGCAGAAGAGAAGCTTATGAGAAGACAAAATCAGCAAGGCAGAGGACAACAGGATGGAAGAGGACAACAACAACCTCATGAAGAAATGGTTGGAAGTTCAAGTGGGATAGCCAATCAAGAAAGAAGAGGATTTCAAAATAAAGGAGATCGATCATATGGAAGAAGAGGTTTTGAAGTAAGAGGAACAAGCTTTGCCGATAAGTGTTTCAAATGTAACTAGTATGTTGGTCATAATAGTTGGGATTGTCTTGAGTTCTCACAAGGAGGCCATACAAGGACTAAGAGAAGAAATCAGATTGTACAAGTAGATCAAGAAAGTGTTGGGTCACCTACTCATCACCAAGAAGAACCTGAATCTAGAGAGTCCTTGTTGTTCAAAAGGGTGATGTTAAAGCCACCTAAGGAGAACCAAGAACTGATGCAAAGGAGAGCTTTATTCAAGACAAAATGTAACGCTAAATGTAAGTGCTACAAATTGATTATAGATAGTGGGAGTATGGCTAATTTAGTGGATATTGAAATGGTAGATAAATTGGGTCTTAAGAGAATTAAACATCCTACAACTTATAAAGTTTCTTGGCTATAGAAAGGGTATCAATTGTTGGTCAATGAATAGGCTTTGGTTGAATTTTGAATTGGTAGTTATAAAGATAGTGTTGTATGTTATATCATGTCCATGGATGTGTGTCATGTGTTGCTTGGTAGACCTTGGTAATTTGACAAGAAAATTGAGCAGAATGGAAGAGATAATACTTACACTTTTGAGAAGGATGGAATCAAGCATACATTGTTGCCTATGCAAGACCAAAAAGAGGACAACAATAGTAGCAACAGTAGTAAGGTGATGTTAGTGAGTGTGAAGGAGTTTGTAAATGGTAGGAATGAAGAAGAAGTCAAAGCAGAAATGAAGGAGGAGTTAATTCAATTTTATGTGTTGTACAAGTATGAAGATAGTGCTGATTTGCATGTAGGACAACATAAAGAAGGTGTTGAAATAAGTGCATGTGATGTTGGGACAATAGTATAGGATGGTTCCATGAAGGACATAGAACTATTACAACATTTGGAATAGAAATGTCAAGATGAACATATGGATGGGATGCCTCATGAATAGTGTGAAGAGGTAGCCAAACAAGATGATAAAGATGATCTGTTACTATAAATTGCAGCCATGGAAAAGGTATGGATTGAGTTGACAAAAGGTGAAACAAATATTGCAGTAGAAGGTAATAGGGTACATGTAGTATTTTCAAACTCCTTTGATGTAGATACAATTGATTTCCATGAATGTGCATGACTAGAATTGGAAGAAAATCATGTTTCATATACCTATGTTAGTTTCTTCGATTTTGTTCATGTTTATTTTGAAGCTGAAAATTGTTTGAGTGAGATGGGAAAGAAGGTTGTAGAGGATGTGAGGAGGTGTAATGACATAATTTCCAGGTGGAGGAGGATGGATCAAGAGGATTTAATCCTCATGTTGGATTGTCATAATAGGAAGCCAACAAGTGGGAGGCAAAGGTGGACATGGATCCACAAGTGGTCTTGAAGAGGCTGAATTCATTTTGTCACGGTATGTAGGATCTATTCTAGCCACATGTTGGAAAAAGAGAATGAAGTAGATGGTTGCAGATTACTGAGTCCAAGCATTGGAGTATGCTACAGGTTGCTACATCTTGAAAGGGTATTTCTACTACCCAACTCCATTTGTGAGCTACACTCACAAACATCTCACCCAAGGAGCCTGATGTAGGGGCATCATTTCTCCATTAATTCTTTTTTTTAAAGTTTTGTTTGATTGAAGTTTCTTTTGATTAACTTATTAACTCCCTAATTTCATGTAATTGACCTTTGATTAATTGGTAGAGTTAGTTTCTGTGAAGGAGGAAGGTAATTTGTTCATGTCACCTCCATTTGAAATGGTTGGGGGGGGGAATGTTGGTTGGTCCAGGCTATCACCATATTGCTAGAAGGTTGCAAAAACTATGATAATGGCTAGGAGGAAGCCAAGAAAAGAAGAGAATAGTTAGTAGGGGAATGAACCTCATATAGGGAAGAGAAGAATGTCAGGGAAAAGATAGATAGTAGAAGAAAGTTGTTGAAAAGAGCAATATAACTAAGAGGGGGGGTGAATCAGTTGTAGCCAATATTTCAAAACCATTAAAACATCAACCAATCAATACTGTATTTGTAATTTAATCATGAAAGCATGAAATAGGAACTTAAACATATTTACACATTCAACACAGGAAACAACAAATTTTTACATGGAAAACCCTAGAGGGGAAAAACCATAATGAGTGTTAGGTCACAAAATAAATATGTTATAGCAATACCAAAAATTAGAGGCTCGCTGCCTTAGGGCTCACTGGCCAAAATGCTCACTACAAGAGTTAGGGCTCATTACCAAGATCAACTCACTACCAAGGAGTGGCTCACTGCTAAAGGGTGGCTCGCTGCCAAAGGGTTGTGAATTGATTTGATAGAATCTACTCCATGCCTGAGTTTAGTTCCATTGAAGTGCAATACATTTCCTCTACTATGCTCTGCCTTCACACTTCACACTTATCTTCTCATCTTCACACTTCGATACATTTTCATGATTTCATTACAAGTATTTATAAAATTCATCAACCTTGGAATGTTCATCAAGGTCGGCATTACAATCATCAACCATTGGAACAATCTCCAAGGTCGACATTACAAATATTACAAACATTCATTAGAATAGGTCTGGACCTAAATCATGTTGCGAAGGAAAAGGATGAATGTAGATCACATAAATCCTTAGTTGGGACTCAATTACAATCTTCTATGCCACAACATGCTTTCACAATCTTCAATGCATCTCCGCGTGAAAACAACCAGGTCGGCCAAGACTTGGAGTTAACACTAAGTCTTTTAGGAACAGTCTTCAACCATGATCCAAATTACTCTTCATGGACCAATCAGAAGGTAGGAACATGATTAGGAGACATCCACAAGCACATTATAATCATCAAGAACAACCACACAACCTCTAACCACTCTATCAAGAAGATTCTTCAAACCGGAGCACATAAACAACACTGTCAGCTATTGTCATAAAGAAAAGATCACTTGCGAACCACCAAATCATGAACCATTTGAATTGAAGGTACATAACATCATCCCAGACATGGCTTTAGAACCACAAACCAAAATACTTCAATGCAAAGGAATGTAGAGCAAAATACTTTCTCCCTATCACCATTGAATGCACAGAAAAAGTAGTTTTTACTCTAGTGAACATAACTTACTCAAATCTTCATACCGACAGGTCAAACTTGGAACATAGAATATTTAGAGATGCTTCTAAATGAATTCCAATCTATAGATAAAGATATTCATTCTACAAGAAATGCAGAGCAAACTACTGGACTATTCATCATCAATCCAAGATATTCTGTAACACACTATTTCCACTAGGAGGGCAAATTTTCTCAAAAGCACTTGGAAACTCAATATTAGAAACATATTCTCATGATCTTTTGGACTTATGCAAATAAATATTCATCACACAAAAGTAGAAAAATAAGAGCATAGTTGACACCAATGACAACATAGATATGTTGACATCAATGACAATACCGGTTAGGCACATACTTGCAACAATCTCCCTCTTTGTCATTGATGGGAACATATGATATGAAAAACTAGAATGACCATCAAGACAAGATTTTGAATTGATTACCTTCTCCCCCTTTCTCTTTATACATCTACACTCTTAAGTTTTTCACATGATTTCTCTCCCCCTTTGACATCAATGGAAAAGGGCACATACTTGCACTCTACTGCTTTGATTAAATTACTCTTTCATCAATACTGTAATTCTTACTGGTCTTCATTAGGAACACAAATCAGGAACACTTGCTACTCCCCCTAAGAGGTAGCTCTCAAAACATCAATCCAAATCAAAGAATGAGGCTTTGGCCACCACTGGACTGATGCATTCCTATGCATCTTAGTTCAAAGCAAGAGGGATAATGACCCCTAGCTTTTCTCTGAGATACTCAAAAGTATCCTTAGGTAGAGGCTTGTTAAAAATGTCTGCAATCTGATCCTTTGTAGACACATATTCCATCTTTACTTCATTCTCTATCACTTTTTCTCTCAGAAAATGATACCTTATAGATATATGCTTTGTTATTGAGTGCATCACTAGATTCTTTGAAATGTTTATAGCACTTGTGTTTTCACAGAGGATTGAGATTGGTTCTTTGTACACAACTCCTATATCCTTCAATGTTTGTTTCACCCATAACACTTGAGTGCAACAACCTGCTACTGCAATGTATTCTACTTTTACAGTAGATAAAGAGATTGAATCTTGTCTTTTTTCTCAACCATGAAACTTGTCTATTGCCCAAGAAGAAGGCACCACCACTTGTACCTTTTTTGTCATCAACATCTCTAGCCCAATCTGCATCTTTATAAGTATTAAGAGTGAAATTATTATCCTTTGGATACCATAGCCCATGATCTAGTGTACCTTTCAAATATCTCATGATTCTCTTGACTACCATCACATGTGACTCTCTAGGATCTTCTTGAAATCTTGCCACAAGACAAGCTGCATGCATTATGTCTCATCTGGTATGGGTTAGGTAAAGCAATCCTCTAATCATGGATATGTACCTTTTCTAATCATTTTTGGGTGAATCATCGATCTTTCTTAATTTACATCCACTCACCATGGGAGTACATATAGGTTTAGAGTCCTCTATTCCAAATTTCTTCAACAACTCTCTTACATACTTGGATTGAGAAATGAAGATTCCTTTATCTGATTGAGTAATCTGTAGACTTAGAAAGAAATTCATTTCACCAAACATGGACATCTCAAACTCCTTTTGCATTTCCTTTGCAAATTTCTTACACATACCTTCATTGCCTCCAAAGATAATATCATTAATAAAGACTTCAACAATCACAATTTGATCACCATTAATTTTGAAATAGAGATTGATGTCAGCAGTACCTTTATTGAACCCTAATTGTAACAAATACTTGTCCAATCTTGCATACTAGGCTCTAGGGGCTTGCTCGAGTCCATACAAAGCTTTCTTCAATTTGCACACCATGTCACCTTGATTTGATAAATGAAATCCTTCTGGTTGTTCAATGTAAACTTCCTCTTCCAACTCACCATTCAGGAATGTAGATTTCACATCCATCTGATACACTTTCAAATCTTTATGTGCTACAAATGTCAAAAACATTCCGATTGCTTCAATCCTTGCCATAAGAGCATATGTCTCCTCAAAATCTATCCCTTCAACCTGAGAGTATCCTTTGCATACCAACCTTGCTTTGTTTCTACCGACTTCTCCATTCTCATTTAGCTTGTTCCTGAAAACCCATTTAGTTCCAATTGCATTCTTATCAACAGGTCTAGGAACCAATTCCCAAGTTTGATTCTTGTCTATCTACATTAGCTCTTCTTTCATAGATTTCACCTAATTTTCATCATTTCATGCTTCACTAACATTTTTAGGTTCAATATTAGAAAGCAAGTAGTAGTTCAACTATTCTTCTACAGCTCTTTTCCTGTTAGTACCCCTTTTTTTTGTCACCTATAATCTGATCTTCAGAGTGATTAATCCTTACATACCTAGGAGTTTTAGCAATACTTTTGTGGAGCCTTTTCTTCTTCATCTTGACTATCTTCTTGTTCAATTTTTTCTTCAGTCACTGTAGCCATAGGTTCATCTGATTCATAGCCACTCAGATCTAATATTCTTTCCTTGTCTTCATCCACCTTCACATTAGCACTTTGAACAATCTTTATCAGTCTCTTATTATAGCACTGATAGGCCTTGCTCTTGGTAGAGTAACCAAGAAAAATTCCTTCATCACATCTAGCATCAAACTTACCTAGATCTTCTTCTCTTTTGATATAGCATTTGCTTCCAAAAACCTTGAAATATTTTACTGTAGGAACTTTGCCATACTACAATTCATGAGGAGCTTTATTGCCATTACCTTTTACATGAACTTTGTTTTGAATGTAGACAACAGTATGTATGGCTTCTCTCCAATACACTTCTAGTAGGTTAGCCTCCTTCATCATAGTCCTAGCAGCTTCTTGAACTGTCCTGTTCTTTCTTTCAACAACTCCATTTTGCTGAGGAGTCCTAAGAGCAGATAATTGTCTTTTTATTCCTTGTTCTTCACAGAAAGTGTTGAATTTATTTGATGTAAACTCACCTCCTCTGTCAGACCTTAAGCATTTGATTCTCAATTATAGCTCATTCTCAACCATTGCCTTGAAGTACTTGAACTTTTCTAGGGCTTCTGATTTATCTTTTAGAAAAGTGACCCAAGTCATCCTAGAATAATCATCAATAAGCAACATAAAGTACTTGTCTCCTTGCAAACTTGTTATCCTTGTAGGACCACACAAATCTGTATGTACCAGATCCAGTAATCCGGCAGAAAATTGTTCTTTGCTCTTGAAACTTGTTCCTGTCTACTTTCCCAACTGACATTCCTTGCAAACTGTGTTAGCAGGCTTTACAAGCTTAGGCAAATCTCTCACAACCTATACTAAACTTATCTTCACCAAGTTGTCAAAATTGATATGACACATCCTTCTATGCCACAACTAACTCTCATCTGTCTAATCCAACAAATAGTAATCATTAGTTCCTCTTAATTGATAAATATTACCTCTAGTCTTCTTACCAGTAGCAATCACTATTCTGGAGCTTTCCATGATCTTGCATCCATTGTCCTTGAATCTCAGATCATAGCCTTTGTCACACATCTGACCAACACTGAAAAGATTATACTTTAAACCCTTCACATATAGGACATCATCAGTATTATGCTTTCCATCAAAAGAAATAGATCCTTTTCCACAAATCTTACGAGCTACATTATGTCCAAACCTAACCAACTCTCCATCATATTTTTCCAGACTTACAAACGTACTTTTGTCACTGGTCATGTGATGTGAGCATCCATTGTCTATAATTCATTCATCCTTATCTTTCTCCACTTGAATAGATAAAGCACTTTCTTCCACTAGTTTTTCTTCCTTCACACAGCTAGCAAGATTCATAGATACAATTTCTTCCTTAATAGAAATAAACAAGCATTCATTTGCACTAGTACTAGCATCATCAGACTCATCATTAGTTACACCATCATCATTAAGATCTCTAACAATATAACATTTCTTTATAACCCTAGGTTTACTTTCAAATTTCTTCTTACCTCTTTCAATTCTCTCTAGATATCTAGATGCATAGTGACCAATCTTACCACAAGAAAAGCATTTGAATGGTAATTTACCTTTGTACTTACTAGAACCTCTTTGCATTCTATCTGTAAAGTTTGCTTCAACCTCATCTAGGTCATCATCAAATTCCACAACATATTTCTGAGTTCTTGAATTCTTTTCTAAAGTACTAGCTTTGAAAGCAATCTTAATCTTTGGCTGAGCATCGCCAAATTCTCTCATTTCAAAAGATGTAAGTTTCTCAAGCAACTGATCCTTTGAAACCTTCTGCACACTCAAGCTCTTCAATTGTTGCCACCTTGTGACTATAGGATTTAGGCAATGACCTCAAAATCTTCATCACAACCTCATCCTCCTTTGTAGTACCTCCAAGACCTTTGATTCCATTGACAATTTCATCAACTCTCTACATGTACATAGTTATGTTTTCATCTTGACTCATCTTCAAGGCTTCATACTTTGCCTTCAGGTTTTGTAGTTTGGCACTTTTTACAGAATCATCTCCTTCATATAAAATTTTTAACTTATCCCAGATCTCATGAGCAGTCTCCAAATCCATAACTTTCACCAACTCATTGTTAGATAAGGAATTTAGTAAAGCATCTCTAGCCTTTCCATTAATTTCATACTGTTTGACTTCATCATCATCTGATGGACCATTTTCAGGGATAGTATACTTTTTCTCTATTATCTTCCAGACATTATAACCAAGAGAGATGAGATAACTTTTCATCTGTGCCTTCCAAAGGGCATAATTCATTCCCTCGAATTGTGGTGACTCCCTCTTGTGTGACATCTTTGATCTACCCTGAGCTGTTAGACTCTTTATCAAGGAACCTCTACTCTGATACCAATTGTTGAAAAGAGAAATACAATTGAGAGGGGGGTGAATTAGTTGTAGCCAATATTTCAAAACCATTAAAACATCAACCAATCAATATTGTATTTGTAATTTAATCATGAAAGCATGAAACAGGAACTTAAACATATTTACACATTCAACATAGGAGACACCATAGTTTTACATGGAAAACCCTACAGGGGAAAAAACATGGTGAGTGTTAGCTCACAAAATAAATATGTTATAGCAATGCCAAAAATTAGAGGCTTACTGCCTTAGGGCCCACTGCCCAAAATGCTCACTGCAAGAGTTAGGGCTCACTGCCAAAGGGTTGTCAACTAATTTGATAGCATCTACTCCATGCTTGAGTTTAGTACCATTGAAGTGCAATACATTTCCTCTACTCTACTCTGCCTTTACACTTCACACTTATGTTCGCATCTTCACACTTTGATACATTTTCATGATTTCATTACAAGTATTTATACAATTCATACCTTGGAATGATCATCAAGTTCGGCATTACAATCATCAACCATTGAAACAATCTCCAAGGTCAACATTACAAATATTACAAACATTAATTAGAATAGGTCTGGACCTAAATCATGTTGCAAAGGAAAAGGATGAATGTGGATCACATAACTCCTTAGCTGGGACTCAATTTTAATCTTCCATGCCACAACACACTTTCACAATCTTCAATGCATCTCCACAAGTAGTGAAAACAACCAAGTCGGCCAAGACTTGGAGTTAACACTAAGTCTTTGAGGAGTAGTCTTCATCAACGATCCAAATTACTCTTTGTGGACCAATCAAAAGGTAGGAACATGATGAAGAGACATCCACAAGCACATTCTAATCATCAAGAACAACCACACAACCTCTAACCACTCTATCAAGAAGATTCTTCAAACTGGAGCACATAAACAACACTGTTAGCTATTGTCATAAAGAAAAGATCACTTGCGGACCACCAAATCATGAACCATTTGATTTGAAGATACATAACATCATCCTAGACATAACTCTAGAACCATAGACCAAAATACTTCAATGTAGAGGAATACGAAGCAAAATACTTTCTCCCTATCACCACTGAATGCACAGAAAAAGTAATTTTTACTCTGGTGAACATAACTTACTCAGATCTTCATATCGGAGGCTCAAACTTGGAACATAGCATATTTAGACATGCGTCTAAATGACTTCCAATTTGTAGAAAAAAGATATTCATTCTACAAGAAATGCAAAGCAAACTACTGGACTATTCATCGTTAATCCAAGATACTCTGTAACACACTATTTCCAATAGGAGGGCAATTTTTTTCAAAAGCACTTGGAAACTCAATATTAGAAACATATTCTCATGATCTTCGGGACTTATGTAAAGCAATATTCATCAAAAGAAAGTAGAAAAATAAGAGCACAGTTGACACCAATGACAACACCGGCTAGGCATATACTTGCAACAAAAGTATCAAGGAAGGGGGATCGATTGTGTAAGCAGAACGTAGGGAAAATAACGAGGTCACCAACAAGGATAGGAAAGGAAGATGGTTCCATAGGCATGAGAGGAAGATGATATAGAAAATGTTGATATTAGGAAGGAGGTTGATTGTGTGTGGAGAGGATACAGGATGTGTGCTTGAAAGCCCAGACATACCAAGTTATGGAAAAATGGTTAAGTCTTAGAACTATTGAATGTGTAGTCTCTATATAAGGTCGATCTGGCTGAGTAGTGAATAAAAGTTTCTTGTGAAACATAGTTCTTGTAATCGAATACATATGCATTAAATGTTGAGATTGTTCTCATCATCATCTTACTACTTGGTCATTTGAATACTGAGTGGTTTTTCATCTAAATATATTTGATTCTAGATTGGGTTCCTATCACTATTGAGTTCCTGTCACCATATGTAGTTCCAGTCCAGGTTACTATCTATGTTTCCTGTCAAGTTGTTATTAGTTTGGCAATCTTTGGCATGCTTCTAATTGAAAGTTTAGAATTGATCTTCACAATATTGTCAAAGTTGATGTGCCCCCATCCTCTTATGCCACAACCAAATCTCATCAGTCTGTCTTGAAAGGCAACTCTTTCCTTTGACTACACAAAGATTGTACAAGTTATTTTCTATTATGCTTGCTTCTGCCACAAGTTTGCCAATGCTTGTTCTTCTGATTTCACATCCTTGTGCATGGAAGATGATATTATATCCTTTGTTGCACATCTGAATTACACTAACAAGATTGTACTTGAGACCTACATATAGAACATCTTCTATCTTGTTCTTTCCATCAAGACTTACTGTACCTTTACCACATATTTTTGTAGTGTTGTCTCTTGACCAATCCACCATCCCATTTATCAAGCCAAATAAACTTACTCTTATCACCAGTCATATGACTTGAGCAATCATTGTCAATAACCCATGGATTTTCTTGACCTTGTACATGAAACATAACTTGGACAATCATTGAGTTTTCATCTTCATGATTGTTCTTGATTCTCCATTCTTTCTTCTGATTTATAGGAATGTCATTATCTTTACTGATATCAACTTTCAAGGTTTCTAATTTAGCCAATCCACTTCTACAGTACCTTTCTATGTGCCCAAAGTTGTTGTAAATATGACATGTTATATTGAAATCAAACAAAGGGGCAAACAAATTTCTACTTACAAAATTGCTCCTCCTCATTCTTGATCTACATTCAATAGCTTTGTGACTGTACTGGTTGCAATTGAAACAATAACTAGAGAAAAATAAATAAACTTATTCATGAAAGCTTGTCTTGCAAGAATTGATCTTCTGAATCTTCTTCTTTGAGAAATAACAGGAATGAAATCAACTTCTTCAATTTTAGTACTATCCTTCTTCATTTGACATTGTCTTCTTTGGGTTAGTCTTCTTTGTTGGAACAAAAGATTGTGTGACTTCTTCATCATAGCCAAAACTTGACTTAATGAATAGAGGTCTTTGAATGTTTATTATATCATCTGAAATTTTAGAGCTCTTACCAAATTTGATATTCTTATTCAACTAAGTGTGAACCTTTTTGTTGGCAAGAGACACTATGGGGCTTCATGAGTGTTGTCATTGACAGCAGCAAAGTCTATCCCACACATCTGCAACACATAGTATGCCTTTACCCGAAGTAAGATTGAAGATTGCTTTGGTCCGGTGAACAAGAACAGAGCATGCAACAAGGTTTGACAATCAGGTCCAGATCTCTCAGATGGTGTAACTCAGTAAGGTGCGGACTTGGACAAGTCAAGAGGAGTATCATGACTACTATATTCTAGAGATTGAGCTTCTGATGATAAAACATGGAAAAGATATGAGCATCTGAGTGTTGGGTTCTAGACAGGCAGAGTAGACTGTGAAAGAATTGACCGACAGAGTATCAGACTTCAATCTGGATGAGTAATTAATGTTGATCAAGCTATTTGAGGGATCATACAATGTTGACTGACATGATTGATGACTTCAATGCCTATCTTTTTGATATGCTTCACAAATCAAGCATGGATTCAACCAACAGATCAGTAATTTGTAAATGTCTTGGGTATTCTAGTTTCTGACTAGAAATTTGTTGAAATCCTTGGTGTGGATATATATACCAGATGGATTCCAGTATAAAGGTATGCATGCATATATATATGATAATATAAAGTGTGAAGAAAGGTAGGAAAGCAGCAATACAAGTCTGGTATGTGACAGAGCAGTAGCACTAGAGCAGAGGAAGAATGAAGTGCATCAGATCAGTATATTGTGCCTAACCAGAACTGAATTCTAGCATTTGTAGATGCCTCTCATTAGTTCAAACACCTGGTTACCTTCTATAAGTTCTATAGATAGTGAGTCTCTTGTAGGCAGTGTGCCTCTTGTGAGCAGTGTGCTCGAGTAGTGAGCCCTAATTGGCAAGTGCCATTTTGTACTTCTTATTCTTTTAACAAAGAATACAATCTTGGGTTAGTCACCCTGTGGTTTTTCCCTTAATAGGTTTTTCCACATAAAAATCCTTGTGTTATGTGTGTTGACTTTATTTCTACTCTCATGATTATGTATGCTTATATGTTTAGATGTTGCACAAATTATTAAAGAAGAAAAAGTTAAATAATAGAGATAATTGATTCACCCTACCCCCTCTGAGTTATCTGCCTTGTTTCCAACAATTGGTATCAGAGCTAAGTTCCTCTAAACAGAGCCTAACAGCTTGAGGAAGATCTGGGAATCTTAATGGATATGTATGGTATGAAGGAACAACTTCAATCTACCCTAGATTATCTTGAACAATCACATTTTGAAGTCAATAGTTTGAGAGAAAGACTCAAAGAAGCTAATGATTTCATAAATGAGCTAAAACAAAAACTTAGTATCTCTGAGAAAAAGAGAAAGTATCTACGTGAAAAATTAGCCAATCAGAGTGAAGACAATGATACTAATGAAGATCTGAATGAGAAAAACAAACTATGTGAGAAGCTATCAAAAGAGGCCATTATGGTAAGGCATGAAATGGAATCAAGATTTATGAGATTCACCCAAGGAATTGAAGAAAGAAGGAAAAGTGAAGATAATCTAAAACAATCCCTCAAGGAGAAGACAGAGGACTGCCACAAAATGGACAGAATAATCAGGCATCTTGAATCTGATCTTGAAGAAGCTAGAGATAATGAAGAACAACTTGAAAATTAGATAGACACTCTCAAACAAAGTCTTCAAATAGAAAATGAATACAAGGATAAATTCACGATAAGCTCAGCCCAACTTGAAGTTCTTCTTGAGAGCCAAAAGAGGGTAGATGACAAGCATGGCTTGGGATATGAGAAAGGTGAAAGTTCTGGATCCGGTCAGAAGAACTTTGGATTAGGAAACCAAAGAAACAGGCCTAGAAGACCTCTGGTAAGGAAACCAAATGCTCAAAGATATCCATCCTTCAAATGATACTGCTTCAATTGCAACAACTTTGGTCATAAAGCAACTCAATGCAGAAGGAGAATGAATTAGACTAATCCACCCTTCTCCAGACAATGTTTCAACTGCAAAAGGTATGGTCACAAATCTCATGAATGCAGAAACATGCAAATAAACAATTCATTCAATGGTAGATTCTTTGCATGCAATAGAATGGGACATATGGCTAATCAAAGCAGATCAAGAGGATATCAGTCAAATATACAAAGAAATATTGTTTGTTACAATTGTAATAGATCCAGTCATATTACCAAATTCTGCAGAATTAAAAATCAGGATAAAAAGGGTCCGGTGCATCATAATCAAAAATAAGATAAGGGAAAAGGCAAAGTGATTGCGGATGGATTTCAAAGGGAGATGAGCAAGATTTGGATGAAGAAGAGTACAGAAAATGTTGGGGATAGATCCGCACCGGAATCCGGTCCTAATATTCCTTCTAGAAACTAAACAGATGAGCTCTGGCTTAGGGGGAGTCACAAAGAAAAATAAATTCCCTGAGCCAGTCAATTGGTGCCTAAATTTGGCACATGGAATGTTGCGGATTAAAGGGTTCTCAAAAAAATATCTAATTAACCCTAGGTAAAAATATGAAAGATCCACATGGAGTTCTGCAAGAGTGTAATCATCCAAGATTGATCCGGTCCGACAAACATCCGGTAAAGCAAGATTTTCACAGACAGATCCAGTATGATTCAAACTTGAAATATCTTGATCTATGGATCCATGGTATGATTGGAGGAAAGAAGATACATTGTCAATTATCACTAAAAATGATTCTAAGTGCAACACAATGATTCGAAAAGATCTCTCTCAGAACAAGGCAACCAGATAATTTAAGTTGTGCATTTATTGCAAAAGGAAATTAGGGCTTGCAAAAGAATAAAAGGGTTATTTCACTCATCATTTGCACATTTGCATTTGAGAAGAAGAAAAGAAGAGCTCTGCATCAAGTTTCTACAACTCTCTTAAAGATCAACTGCAAAATCCAATTCAACCAGCGATTTGTTCCAGCTCTTATTTTTGAACCCTAAAGCGTAAAAAGATACTTCCATTCTAAATATCTCTCTTTGAATCTTTTGCAAAAATGGCTACTCTAGTGGTTGTTAAGATCAATGATAGGCCACACCCAAAATTCAAGAAACACCCCTACAAATCCCTAGAAGTTGATCCTTTAGGTGCCTTTTCTAGCATTCTGCATGGGTATTGCACATAGAAGATGTTAGGGTCTACATCCATGCCAGCATTGAGAAATTTGGTGAATCTAAGTTGATGGACATCTATCATAAATAGTTAATAGATGAAAGTTTTGAACTCAAACCTCAATACAAGGCCCTCCAGGATAAACACTTCAGGCATTGCACCCACTTTCCCTATTTTGCAGAAGACGATTGGGTTTGGTATGTTCTTAGCAGAATGCATGATAATTTCATGTGGCTAATGAAGCCCTTCAAGATAACAAAAGATGCCATTAGGGCAGTAACTAGATTGCACTCATCCGATGGGCTACCTACACTCAAATCTGTCAAGAACCAATCTGTAATAGAAGCTACCAGATCCATGTTTGACAAGAGAGCAATGACCATTGACGACATCACAGATCTAGATGTCAAATTTGCCTCAATGATAATTGGGTATAAGATCTATCACTCAAGCAGGGAGAACTCTATGTCTGGGACTGCAATATATGCAGCATATCAAATGTTGAGAGAAAATGCAGATTATGACCTATGTGATCTTTTAAACCAACTGTTAGAAAATTTGTAGAAGATCAAGAAGGATAAGAACTCCTTCAAGTATGGTTGTTTAATACTGTGTCTATTCTTCTACTACATGAATGAGCTGCCCGGATCAAGTGGTTGGGTTTGGCAAAATGACAAATCAGTTGCAATACAGATTAGAGTCTATATGTATGGACTTGGTGATGCCAAAGCTCAAAGCACAGCACTCTGGGGTTACTTTAAGAACTTCCAAGGCATATGCAAGCCAGAGAAACGATACCTCAATCCATAGTAGAGAAATACAACGATACAATGTGTTTTATGGTAGATACTGATCAATGCCTAATGGAGGCAGTTGAGCCCAAAATAGTTTGGATAATGCCAATGGGATATGAGGTTGATGAGAAAATCTTGGAACTACACATTCAACACCTATTGAGCCAGCCCAAGGACCCTAAGGCAGAAAGGTTTGGAACCTTTCAAGAACTAAGTGTAAAAATACATGTTGAACTTAGACAACCAGAGATTAAGAGGAAAGTTAGAAGGGAAGTCAAGGAAATTTCCAAAAGATATGGCATATCAAAAGAGGCAGTAGATGCAAATAGAGAGAAAATTGAAAGAGCTAAGAAAGAGAAACAAGAAGCAGAGAAAGGAAGTGTTCTGGTATAAGCCCCCTCCCAAACTAGATCCTCTAAAAGCTCTGCACCTGCCACTCCTAAGAGCTCAAGAGCCACCAAACCGGAAGTCAAGACATCCAGAAAAGGAGAAAAGAGAACAAAAACAAAAGCCACAAGGTCCTACACAAGTCAAAAGGATGATGAAGAAATAGAGTCTGATGAGGAAATGAAGAAAATGAAAAAGAAGAAGAACAAACAGAGAAGATCTCTAATGATAGTTCTAAGATTCCAAAAGAAAAGAAGACTCAGTCTTCGGCAAGAGACACTACAGAGACAGTGAAGAATTTATTGAACAAAGAGATGATGGAGATAGATGAATCGAAACTATTCCAAGGACCACTAAATTTTGATTCCCTCTCTCCAATCCAGACAATGAAAATAGCATCTTTTGCCGAAGCTAAAGCAAAAGAAAAACTTCTAAAATCTCACATGGAAGACTGTGAGCTGTTAGAGATTGCATCCGATATGCTAGAGAAGATCATCCCATCTTTTCAAAAGGATCCTTCGGTCTCTCCATCCAGTAATTTGAAATCTCTGGTAAACTCTATTAGCAATCATTTTGATTCTTTAGAGAAATTGGCAGAAGAAAAGGTCAGGAAAGAGATTTTGGGAAAAAGATTCACTGAAGTACAGGGACTCATTACTAATGATAGGACCCTAGATATTGGGATTAAGAGCCTTGAAAATGCTCTTAAAGATGGTGGGGACATGTACAAATTCTTTCTATCTTGGCCCAAAGTGACAGAGGATATTGAGAAGAAGGTGAAAGAACAAGAAGGTAAACTGTCAAGTTTATCTTAGAATTTTGATCCCCTCACTACATCCATAATGAATCAAGAATGCCAGGCTATTGTCATTATAAATGAAATAAAGAGGTTGGACAAAGAAAAGAAGAATATAATAAATGGGATGAGTGAACTCAGAGGGATAATTATCCCTAAGTTAGAGGCAATGCATGAGGCCTTAACAGATGCTCAAACCACAGCCCAGACCAGTGATTCAGTAGACTTAAGAAGGGCAGAAGAATATCCATTTTTGTTGAGTGGTCACATCTCCATTTTGGACAGGATGAAGCAGAGTTGGGCCACAAAGTTTGTAAAATTAAAGGCCACTTTTGCAGATATACTAAAGTATATGTAAGTATAACATGTATATATACTTATGCGGCTATGTATAGGTTAATTTTTGCAAATTTTGGTGTACGGATTCTACCCTTTGCCATTGATGTCAAAGGGGGAGTGAAGAGTAGTAAAAAATGTGGAATCTAGCTAAGGGGGAGCTCCAGTAAAATAGTGCACAAGATAGAGCATCAGCCAAGGGGGAGTTTGCTGCGACAGTCATTTTTCACTAAGTGTTGCCACCAATGCCAAAGGGGGAGATTGTTGGAAAGAGACACTGTGGGGCTTCATGAGTGTTGTCATTGATGGCAACAAAGTCTATCCCACACATATGCAGCACATAGTATGCCTTTACCGGAAGTCAAATTGAAGATTGCTTTGGTCCAGTGAACAAGAACAAAGCATGCAACAAGGTTTGACAATCAGGTCTGGATCTTTCAAATGGTGTAACTTAGGAAGGTGCGGACTTGGACAAGTCAAGAGGAGTATCATAAATACTATATTCCAGAGATTGAGCTTCCAGTGATAAAACATGGAAAAGATATGAGCATTTGAGTGTTGGGTTCCAAACAGGCAGAGCAGACTGTGAAAGAATTGACCGACAGAGTATCAAACTTCAATCCGAATGAGTAATTGATGTTGATCAAGCTATTTGAGGGATCATACAATGTTGACTGACATGATTGATGACTTCAATGCCTATTTTTTTGATACGCTTCACAAATCAAGCATGGATTCAGCTGACAGATCAGTAATTTGTAAATGTCTTGGGTATCCTGGTTGCCCACTAGAAAGTTGTTGAAATCCTTGGTGTGGATATATATACCAGATGGATTCTAGTATAAAGGTGTGCATGCATATAGATATGATAATATAAAGTGCGAAGAAAGGCAAGAAAGTAGCAATACAAGTCTAGTATGTGACAGAGCAACAGCACTAGAGCAGAGGAAGAATGAAGTGCATCAGATCAGTATATTGTGCCTAACCGGAACTAAATTCCAGCATTTGTAGATGTCTCTCATTAATTCAAACACCTAGTTACCTTCTGTAAGTTTTGTAGATAGTGAGTCTCTTGTAGGCAGTGTGCCTCTTGTGAGTAGTGTGCTCGGGCAGTGAGCCCTAATTGGCGAGTGTCATTTTGTACTTCTTATTCTTTTAATAGAGAATACAATCTTGGGTTAGTCACCCTGTGGTTTTTCCCTTGACAAGGTTTTCCACATAAAAATCCTTATGTTATGTGTGTTGACTTTATTTCTACTCTCATGATTATGTATGCTTATATGTTTAGATGCTACACAAATTATTAAAGAAGAAAAAGTTAAATAATAGAGATAACTGATTCACCCCCCTCTTAGTTATCTGCCTTGTTTCCAACACTTTTCAACCTCCTTTCTTAGTGAAACAATTTCTTCTTCAAGTTTTGAACACTCATCTAATTTGGCTTTGAAAGTAGTGTTCACCATATCTGCAATTTGTTTTCCTTCTTCAACTTGAATCTTCAAGTTAACAATCATATGGACTTCAATTCTATGAGCTTGGCCTTTTGTTCTTCATTTTCTTTCCTTGCTAGATCCATGTTTTTAAGAGCATAGATCAATTCACCTTCAAAATCAACTTCACATTCTTATTTATCAATAGAAACACTTTTTGAGTTGTCCAAGACTTCCACAACCATGAATAAAGCTTCTACTCTTTCATCTTCTAATGCACAGTTCTCTTCCTCTTCTTCTATTGAACTGTAATCATTCTCAGAGTAAAGGCTTTTTTGGTTCTTTTTAAAACTAGATCTTTTGAAACCCTTATTGTTATCTTCATGCTTATTAAGAGGACATTTAGATGCATAATTCTCAATCTTTCCACAGTTGAAACACTTGAATGGTAACTTACCTTTGTACTTACCTGATCCCTTCTTTAGCTTTCTTACAAATTGGTTTCCTCGGTATTAGATGCGTCACTTGACTTAGATCCATTTTTCCTAGATGCTTTGAAAGCAACTTCCTTCTTAAATGATTCTTTGCTTGCATTTCTCATTTCATAGGCAGTGACTGAACAAAATAATTCATCCATTTTAAATACATTCAAATCTTTCACTTCTTCAATAGCAGAAAATTTTGAATCATACCTTTGAGGGAGTGATCTCAATACCTTTTGCACAACTTCTAGTTCCTCCACCTTTTCACTAAGGCCTCTGATAACATTTACAACTTTATCTACTCAGAGAAGATAGTCAGCAATTTTATCTTCTTCCTTCATCTTTAGATTTTCAAATTTAGCCTTGTAGGTTTGCAATTTTGCTTGCTTTACTTTATCATCCCCTTCATAGAGACTTTTGAGATTATCCCATATGTCCTTAGCCATCTTGTACTGCAAAACCTTGACAAACTCTAAATTGGTTTGACCACTTAAGATGGCATTCTTTGTTTTAGCATTGTTCTCATGGGCCTTCTTTGCAGTCACATCTATAATAGGATGAGAAAACTCAGTACACTTATCCATTGCAACTCTCCAAACATCATACCCTAGAGAGGTAAGATAGGATTCCATCCTTACACTCTAGAAAGCATAGTTATTTCAATCAAATAGAGGTGTCTTGTTAGAGGAAGAGGATCCTTCTTGAGCCATGTGTTCAAATCCAAGATCTACCTTCAGCTGTTAGATTGCACCAAGGAACCTTGGTTTGATACCAATTGTTAGAACACACTGATATACTGAGAGGGGGGTGAAATAGTATATGCCACTTTTTAAAACAATTCTACTGTAACAACAAGATATCTAATGTATCAATCAGAATATGAAAGAACTATGCAAGCATAAGCAATATCACACATCCACACAAGAGACCATAACATCATATTTATGTGGAAACCCAAGATGGGAAAAAACATGGTGAGAAAGCTGCTTGGATCTACTGTCCAAATCTAGCCTCACAAAAAGAAATAGTGAATCACAATATTTTGTAGGCTTCAACCCACATGAATTTCAACCTAAGGACTACAATCCCTTTTACAAATCCATAGGCTTCAACATACCCGAGACTTCAATCTCAAAATGAACTGAGCTTCAACCCAGCTATAGCCTCCAACCTATCTGAGGCTCCAACCTCTCACAGAAACTGAGCTGCAACCCAAAAATAGGCTCCAACCTATTGGAGGCTTCAGCCCCCACACAATCTGAGCTACAACTCAACAAACTGAAACAATAGTAAAGAACATTCAAAACTTACACAAAATTGAGCAAACACTTGATCTTTAATTCATACTCTTTGCACACTTCAACTTCACTTCTTTGTTCATGTATGATCACTTAATTTATTTTACTTCTCATTC
Source organism: Cunninghamia lanceolata (assembly GCA_027924645.1). NCBI lineage: Eukaryota > Viridiplantae > Streptophyta > Pinopsida > Cupressales > Cupressaceae > Cunninghamia > Cunninghamia lanceolata. The sequence goes on along the minus strand of BSBN01001020.1, from coordinate 3,159,187 downwards.
ACACTTGTAGACTCATTCAATTTTTTTCACTTTTAGGCACACATACACACACAGAGATACATATGGATCCAACCAAATGCATAAACTAAACTTTCTTTTATACCAAATTGTAGAACAAAATCATTTCCATGTCAGCACTGCATTCACCAATAACATCCTTCAAGGTTGGCAACTGATATTTTGAATTCAAATGTAATCATTTTAATAGGACCGACCCAATTTTAAATTTCAATATCTATACATTTGAAATATAGCCCAATTTACACTTCCTTAGGTCGACCCCAAAAATGGGTCAAGACCCAAATCTAAGAAATTTGCACGCTACTACAACTGTCCCAACAAATCTTCAATTAAACTAGCCATTAATTCAATTGATCAAGTCAGCCTTAACCAGGATATTAAAAGTCTTTTCCTTTCACAAAGCATTAGAGATTGGGCTTTTGGCCTTTTGCCTTCGTTATTGGGTGATAGGCTTACTATCTACCACCTTTCTTATTTAGAATTAATCAAAGGGCATATCCACCCTTTGACCCCCAATCACTTAGCATATATCAGAGTTTGCACGTCGGACTATCTAAGTAACATCTTATCCTTTGAATTCAACAAATAACATCTCTGACATCCAACTCTTGGTAACTTAAAGTATATATTGGAGTTCACGTGCCATGATTTCTAAGTAACATCTTCTCATTTGAATTTGACAAGGAACATCTCCGCACTCTAACTCTCGGCAACTTATCATATATTGGAGTTCATGCACTGGGCTTTCTAAGTAACATCTTCTCATTTGAATTTGACAAGAAACACCTGTGCCCTCTGACTCCTGGTAACATAGCATATATTAGAGTTCGTGTGCCGGGATTTCTAAGTAACATCTTCTAATTTGAATTCGATAAGGAACATCTCTGCCCTTTGACTCCCAATAACTTAACATATATCAGAGTTTCATGATCAAGCCTTCCACTCTGGCCCTTCTTATTTCCTTAACCTAGAGAAGGGGTAAGGTCGAGATCTCAAACTCTGATGATCACTAGGAAACCTGCGAACCAACTTTTGTCGATACTTTAGGTAGAAATCATTCATGCCTTATCATCTTTTCTTTCTCATTTTCTTCTCTGAACTCCCTTTTGATATCAATGACAATATGTGTATGAACTTTTGACATCAATGACAACACATCCAACAAATAGAATATTAGATTCAAAAATTGTTCTTTGTAGATTTGTCATTTTAGTTTAATACTGTGAAAATTTATGAGGAAATCTAATTTTATTCTTTAAATTTATCAAATTTATAGGAAAGACAATTCAGTTACAACTTGAGAAAACCTACATTATTTGAGGAAATAAATTGAATAAGTTGAAATTTATTGTGTTTTCCTTCAATTGATTTTTGTTAAAATAGGAAATGAATACTCTTATTCAAACATCTCAATCAAATATTTCTTTGAATGCCTTCAAAATTCCAGACTATAGATTCAAGGCAAACTAGCTCTTCAGGCAAAAAAATTTCTTTGTTTGAAACACACAATATTTCACTATCAAACTCTTTATACATTTCTCATTTTAAACTTAGATTTTAGAAGGAAATTTGTTTTTAGAATTTGTTTTGAAAACTTGTTTTAAAATTGTTTTTAAAGTTGTTTGGGCTTTTGAATGGGTATGGACACCAATAAATAATTTTAGGGATTTATATTTTGTAAAACATATTATAAAGATAAAAAAATTTTAAAAAAATATAGGAAAATAATTTCTTGTGAATAGCAGGCCTCACGGCCTACTATACACAAGCCATGAGTAGCCTTCTATGTACAAATCATGGCCTTGTAGGGCACGACCTGTGTATAGCTCAAGTCATTCACCCTGTTATACACAGGCTGTGCCCTGCAAGGCCACAACCTGTGTAGAATAGGACGGTGGCCTTTAGGGTTTTAAAAACCCCAAAAAGTTGCATTTTCAAAGTTTTTTGATTTTATTATTTTTTATTTATGTTATTTTTAAAACTTAATATATTTTAAATGAAATTTAATATAAATTTTAAAATTATATCTTTTAATAAATATTTATTAAATTTTATTTTTATTAATAAAGTTTTAATATATATTGAATATCTTTATAATGTTTAAAATTTGTTTATTTAATATAAATGGAACTTATAGTATTTAGTTGTACAACCAGTTTCTATATATATATATATATATATATATATATATATATATATATATGGGGTTAAGGGAATTGTTCCTATGAAAAATAGTGAGCTAGGATTAGTATGCCCTACCAAGACAGGGCTACCAAGAGATCAACATAGAGGACATCAGTGTCCCTTTGAAGTTTGTTAGTGCCCAAAATTTTCCAGTCCCCAAAGATCTGGAGAAGATCCAAAAACCTCATCAATGGTATGAGTGCAGGCATAGTTAGCTAGTTGATCAGCCTCTTTATTGGCCTCTCTATAATAGTGAGCAACAGTGTAATCTTCAATTTTGTTAGGCAACTCCAAACAGATTTCGCTATGTTCTTAAGTTTCCAACTTGGTATTTTTTGTGTTGAGATGGCATTGACATAGATTTGGGAGTCACCTTCAATATCTAGATTTGAAATATGTTTTTCCCTACACTTTTGGAGGCCAACTAGAAGGGCCTGGAATTCAGCCTCGTTATTTGTTCCCTACGCTAGTTTCTTAGACAAATCCCATATAAGGTTCCCCTGGTCATCCCTGAGAATGCATCATGCTCCTGATATCCTAGGTTTTCCTTTGGAAGCCCCGTCAAAATTGAGTTTTTATCTACCTTTGGGAGGGGGTTCTGTTTCACTTTCTCTCTTTTAATCCTTTTATTTGTGTGCAGGCCACTTGCAAAGTAGGATGGGGAAGCCTTATGTAACTTCCATTTTTTCATGATTGAGTCATCCGAGCTCGTGAAGGGCATATATATATCAATTCATAATGTCAAATTGTATGAGTTAAATAAAATGAAATTTAATTTCTTTACATTCAAGTAAATATAATTCCTAAAATTAAATGCATGACCTCTCTTAGCTATTTTTGTAAGATATATGTACAAGTCAAATTGGATTTATAACTTACATCAATGACTTGAGTTAGATGAGATAAAGTTGACTAGGCAACACTTAATTAATATCACTTTGCATTCTTGAAGATCATTCTAATCCTTTGGGTGTACTCCTATTTTTGGTAATAAATAAGTAATACAAGTTTTACATAAGTTTCTCTTACCTTTCAAGATTTTACTACCTTAAATCATTGTTTAGATAGTTCTCAACAATCTAATGAATTCATATTGATCAAACAAATTAGATACATTAAACTAGGTATTCAACCTTCACATCATGATAGAATGAGATTAGATCTTTAGATTTTAATGTCATAATAAAAAATTAGTAAGCACCTCAACCTTGAACTTCTTGAATTAGTTTAACTTTTTATTAAGAAATCCCCTAAACATTAGTTGTATTTCAGAGACAACAAATTAAATAGTGAGACTCCCTTTAAACATGAATTAGTTAAAAATACTCTAGCAATTTAATAGCTTCTTAAAATATCTAGAGCAATTTTCCAAAATTTCTAATCACTACATGATTAGAATCTCTAGTAATAATCTATAACTTGGAAACTACTAAATGCCCTGATAAGTAAACTAGTTCATGTATGTATTTTTACTAACATAGATAAATTCACTTTTTTTTTGGATTAAAGATAGTTCACTTGTATTACCAAAAAAGATGTATAATTACATATATGTGGCCAAGTGGGCCACCAAAATGGACTACACTGATTAAATCACTTATCACTGAAATAGGATGAGAGTTGGATATTGGTATAAGTATGACAAGGTAGTATAATGATAAAAAATTTATGCATAAGTCATAATAAAAAGTATGCAGTCTAATCAACAAAATGTATCTCATCTGAGGCTTCTGAAGGGGCATATTCAGACAGTGGTTCAGTGTCCATCACATCCAAGACTGAAGATTCTATATCTGGTTCAAGCTTAGTATGACTAATGCCCTCTTCATCCATAAAAATCCTCTGGTTCTCTATGCAAAACTGAGTAACCTTGTAGAAATTTGAATCCTATTGTATATTGTCTTTCACTGTTCCTGCAAGGTTAAGATTTCTAAATTTTTTATGCAATTCTTCCATCCTTATATTGAAATTTTGATAGGTTCTAGTGGTGTCACGAAGTCCCACTTCTAACATAGCAGCAACATCATCCTGAAAATCGAGACCTTCTTTCTCAGTATCCTTGGTCATATTCACTAGTTTCTTTTCTACTACCATAGCCACCTGTATATAGACATCATCCTATGTGAGTCTCGTATTAGACCTAGTAAGCAATCTTGGTTTGTCTTGAAAATGGTCCTCATTCCTCTTTTTCCACAAATTCCATAAAATTTCAGTTGTCAAAACTAGCCAAAACAAATTAGTTTTAGTATCAAAGGAAGAAACATAACCAAATAAAATCCCAAATTTAGCCATTGGATTACATAAAGACTAGTTTGAAATATTGCCCATAAACAAATTCCAGACTTGACTTGCATAAGGACATTCAAAAAATATATGACCACAATTCTCAAAAACATTACACAGACTACAAACATAACTATTATATCCAACTGGCAATTTATTCAAACATAATAACCATCTAAAGCAACCTTTCTTGGGATCTAATGGTCTACTCCAAAAAGACCTAAAAAAATGACTTAATTTCCTAAAACTTACATCACAGTTCCAAGTCTTGACACAATGCTCAAAGATCTGGTTAGAATTACTAAGGATCCTATAGATCCTTTTGGATTCACAAGTCTTTAGCTTGATTCCATCTTTCCATTTTAGCTTACCCAACCAATCCTGTTCACTCAACAAATTTACCTGACCAGGGTTCTTTGAGTAAGCTGAAAAGAGCACAGAGTATGTTCTCCTTTGAGAATCTTTCAGCCCAAAATCATCTTTTAACCTTTCCCAACTTTTGAACCCCTCTGAAGTTATCACATCTTGAAAGGTGGACAGGCCTAGTTTATGCCACTTAAGGCTAGAACAGCCTTGAATTAGAGCTACAGGTCTTTCTTTATACTTTAGTGACCACCAGGAATTATGCATTCCCCATTGAAATGGAGAGCCATTCCTTCTTGGACAAGGTATGAGTTCTCTGATACCTTCCCAAGCTTTCCAAATAGAAGAAAATACCACCGACCTGAAGGGCTTAACTTTGAAATCCCCAAAAAGGTAATCACAAGGATGCAAGTTATTCCAACCTAGATTACCTTTCAGCCTAGCTAGTTTGATATTATTCCTCACTAGTACTTTCCATGGTTCATTGCCTTCCATTGAATTTATGATCGATTCAGCTACTAAGGCCATACCCTGTATCTTTAGATCTTTCAAACCTAGCCCCCCTTGGTCCCTGTAGGTGCAACACCATTTCCAATTGACAAAATGTTTCTTACTTTTCCCTTTGCCATCAGACCAAAGGAAGAATCTTATCACTTTCTAAACACATTCTATCTGCATGTTAGAGAAAAGCCACATGGAAGCATAATATACAATATAGGAAGACAAGATTTTTTGGCACACTTGGAATCTCCCTGCTAAAGAAAGAGCTTGTTTATTCCAATTCTTGAGTTTTATATCTATTTTAGCAAACAACCAATTCCACATTTTCTTGAGAGAGGGATCAATAGCAAAGGGGATTCCTAGAAACCTGACCAACTTCTTAGGTCCACCCCATTGCCACTTATTTTCATCAAACCAATTAGGAGGAGATTCAAACCAACCTATAAGAGTGGATTTGTTGAAAGAGACTTTGGTACCAGAGGCAGCACAAAATTTATCCAATATGATTTTTAGATTTTTAAGATTTTCTTTTTCTATTACCGGATAAAGGGCTGTATAGACAGACTTCCAATAGAATTCTACAAAACCAATTCTGATTGGGTGGTTGATGATCTCCTTGAGTTCTATGATGAAGCAATAGGTAAGGGAACATTGGGGAAGGACATCAATAGAACGATTATTAAACTTTTGTATAAAGGTGGTGACAAATCTAACCTGAGGAATTAGAGGCCCATTACCTTACTTAATGTTTCTTATAAAATTATTGCTAAAGTGTTGGTAAGAAGATTAGTTGATATTTTACCCTCTATAATAAATGTGACACAGATAGGTTTCATTAAAGGCAGATATATCCTAGAGAATCTACTAACTAGCTGGGAGGATACTCACTCGGCTAAGGAATCTAGATAGAATGTAGGGATTCTATTATTAGACTTTGAAAAAGCATATGACAGAGTAGAATGGTCCTTCATTGTATGTGTTCTTAAGGCCTTCGGGTTTCCAATGGAGTACATCAAAATGGTAGAAATGCTTTTTAAGGACGCCTCTGCCCAAATTAAAATCAACGGGGATCTTTCACCTTCCTTCCTAGTGGGGAGATCTATTAGGTAAAGTTGCCCTTTAGCTCCTGCTTTATTTGTTATTGCTTCTGAAGCCTTATATTATATTTTGAGAACTGACAGAATTCCAAGAAGCTTCAAAGGAATTGAGTTACTAGATGGGTCTCCTCTGCTAAACATCCAATTCGTAAATTCACTTTTTTGTTTTAGTTTCATTTCAAAAGTAAATTAGTGACATCAAAATGCAATGAAAATTAGTTAGTCATAAATTATGTTTTCCTAATTTTATCAATTCCAAAATATTAGCTAGATGTTATTTACAATTCAATGAATTTTAGAGTTGCAATATTACAATGGATATTTAGTCTAGTTTCCAAATTTCCTTTTGTAAAGTTATGCAATGAATATGTATTTCTTTTCATTCTAGTTAGGTAAACAACTTAATCAAGACATTGAAACAAAAACCATCTCACAGTGTTTGGTATTGACGATGCCTCTGGGTCACGTTTACGGGTAATGTCGTCATGTTGAGCTACTGCACATATCACCTAACATAGTTGCATTAATGACGTCTATGTCATCAACCCTTTAAATCATCAGGGAGTAATAAGGAACACCATGAAGTTAAGTTTGAGGGACGGGTAATCTCCCTTGAACACCAAACTAACAAGATAAATCACCTGAATAAACAAATTAATCCATCTTAGAAAACATCTCTCGTTTCATGATTATAGAATCATTGTGTAGCATTAACCACATTGGAACATTATTGCATACATGGGTACATACTTTCAAAGGAGGGAAAAATGGATCATTAAACATGTAGTTGTAAAGTTCTATTTTGATAGGATTATGAATAGTGAAATTAGGTAAACAAGTATTGGTCTAGTTAATTTTCCACTAAAGTGATTTTTGAAATACTTAAAAAAGTCCAACGTTTTAGGGGGAGGACACTAGATGTTAAATGTTAAAAGTTTTTGACAAAAATAGGAGCACTTTGTGTGCTCCCCCTATTTGAACCTCTTAATTTGAGCACTGTACAAATCTTGTTCTTCTCACATCTTCAAACTTTGAGTGTGGATACCTTTAATTTCTCATCCAAGATCAACTTTTACTAATTTTAGAAAAATAGTGGCCACTTTTGACCCTCTTTTGGTCCCCCATTTCCATGCACATACCTTTTTGAATCTCAAGTCAATTTCTAACCACCATTTTTTATGGAACTTGGTTACATGAAATACTTTCACTATTTCCTAACCTTAAAGTAGTATTTTAGTTTTTTTTAGACTTCACGTGAGGATTTATATAGTTATGAATAATTTGAGTTGCCAAGGAGTAATCACTTGGTTTACAATAAAACCCATAAGAATCACCATGAATCTTTATTTGTGATTTCCCTTCTTGTGAAGATACTTGGAGAGTAAGCTTCTCATTGACAAATTCTTCAATTAGTTTGTCAAAATTTTCATGCCATAGTTTCAATACTTGAGTATTGGGAACTAATGCTTCTTTCATAGAGTTATTCTAACCTTCAACCCTTGATTATTTATGCATATGTTCCACCACATTATAGTAATCTTTTGCATTGTTTGGCACGTTTTCCTCCATATTTTATGTAATTGTACTAGACTCTAGACTATCAAGTTTCCTCCTAATCCCTATAATTTCTTTAGAAAAATTTATAATTTTCCTCTTGTTTTAAATTTAAGAGAAGTTCTTTACAATTTGTAAACACAAAAGGATAATAAACAACTTCATCATTCACAATTTCTTGATGGATTTCAACAAATGTACACTCCTTTTGACATCAAATTATACCAATGACTTGATTATCTTCACTAGTTAGAATGTCAAAAACTAAATCCTCTTTAGGATCCATCTAATTTCTACACCCATGAAACCTTTAGTAACAAAAATAATAAGAAAATATTATTCAACAAAAATGTCATTTATTATGCTAATTAAAAATATGTATATCATTTATCATGCTAATTAAACATAATTACACAAAAAAATGATATTATTTTAAAAATAAGAGAAACTTATCTTACTTTATAGAAATCTAATATTCTTGTAAAAAATAGTTGATTCATAGAAATGAGAAAATTGAGAGATAAGTCAAAAAAAGAAATGAAATTTATGGGCAAAAACTCTTAGGCCATCAAGGTATACAGTATTTGTTTCATAAAAAAATTTGACCTTTAAGATCTCTATAATTACTTCCTTCTACAAATTTTCAAATTCAAAAATTTTCAAACATTTGTATTGTAAAGGTTATTTGATCCAATCCTAAGGACTTTTGTATTTGCATTGTATTTTGAATAAGTACAAAACTAAACACCCTTACCCACCCTAAATTGGTCATTTAAGAAACAAGGATACTAATGACACTAATTAAGGTTGTTAAAGAATTACATTATCTATTTCATAAAAAACTAATTAATATCAAGTAGACATATATGTAAAATCTAGAAGCATAAACAAGGTATGCGAACCATGTGACAAAATGCCTCAAAGAGATGTGTACTAATAGACTATAATGATTGCAAGCTATGCACAAAATGGATTTGTTTAAAAGGATTTGGAAACATTCAAGCAAATTCAATTGGTGGGTGTAAAGTCAAATTCCCTTTGCTAGCATCTTCCCTTCCTATGCTAAAATGGGAGCTTTGGAGCATAAAGGATGGAGAAATTTATTAGATATTGTAGTTACAACTTCCCTATTAGATGTGTTTGCAAAAGTTGGAAGAATAGATAAGGAAGGTAAATTATTTGATATAATGCCTCTAAGAGATGTCGTATCATGGACTACAATGATTGTAGGATATGCAAAAAATAGATTTGTTGATAAGTCCTTTAAAACATTCAATAAAATTCAATTGGTGAGTATAAAGTGACACTTGACAACCTTTTCCAACATCCTCCTTTCATATGCCAAAATGGGAGCTTTTGAACAAGGTATGAACATCCCTCAAAGCATCACAGAAAGGGGATTTTTGTTTGACACTATAGTTGAAACTATCCTAGTAGACATGTATACAAAATGTGGAACCATAGAAAAGGCATGTGAACTATTTGAAATAATGCCTCAAAGAGATGCCATCTCATGGAATGAAATGACTGCAAGATATGCACAAAATGTATTTGTTGATAACTTGATAAGGCTTCATAACTTTCAAGCAAGTGCAATTGGCAAGTGGAAAGACAAATTCCATAACTTTTGCCAAAATCATCCTTGGTTGTGCTAAAATGCATGCTTTGAAATAGGGTATGGGCATTCATCAAAGCATACTAAATGGGGGATTATTGTTATATATTATAGTTTTATATGCTCCAGTAGATATTTATACAAAATTTGGAAGAATAGACAAGGTAATGAACTGCTTGACACAATACCTCAAAGAAATGTGGTCTCATGGAATTCTATGATTGTAGGGTATGCACAAAATGGATTATTTAAAAAGGATTTAAAAATTTTCAAGAATGTAATTAAATACAGTTAAATAAAAAGAATACAATGTAAAGAATATAGGGCTATAAAAAACTTACTACAAAGTTTGTTGATTTACATGAGCACAGAGTCTAGTGTAAGAGGGGAAGGATGCAAAAGAATAAAGTAAAATCTTACCAAATACGTTGCAATAATGGAAGAGGGATTATTGTTATATATTATAGTTGGATATGTTCTGATAGACATGTATGGATAATGATGCAGAGGCATCCACACTATAACCTTCGCATATAGCATGAATGTCTGCAGACCAACCTCATCATCATCATCTTCGCCATCATCATCATATTCCGCTTTATACTGTCAGCATCATCATGTTTCCTAAAACCAACAGCATCATCATATTTCAGACACTCGCAATTGTCCTCCTGCCGACCACTGTTCACCTCCTCCGCCTTCCTTCTAACATCATCATCATGATGTTCAGCGGGCGAACACATCCTCCGGTTGCACTGTTCATCGGGCTCCGAACTCCATCGTCATCATCATGACCTTTGACACTGCCTTCGTCAGCAGGATATTCAACATCCGGTTGCTCCAAATATCCTGATGACGTTCACCTTCAGCAGCTCACCTTCGATGCTCCGCTACCCGACGATACAAGCAACAGCATCATGATATAATTCATCCGGTTCCCTCGAAACCTCCTGATGATGTTAATACAACTTCCTGCCACGGACTTCCGCCGATACCTTAACACCTTACGACGGCAGGATAAACTCGCACTGGGGGGATATCTCAATATCCTGATGACGATGACGTCATATCCTGATGACGATGACGTCACCCGTTATCCTGATGACCTTCTCAATACTTAGTCAAAAAAATCCGAACTTTCTCTCCCGCATCTACTCGCGATATGCAGATGTTTGGCACTCCCAATATGATGATCCTGATGCTGATACGCTCCTCGGCTCCTCCTGCTGATGATCACCCTGACGAACTCACACTTCATGCAATCGACAACATCATGCCGATCTTCTCCACTTATCCGGATGACGATGTCCGAACTGTCTGCAGGATATTTGCAGAAATATCCTGATGATGCCGTTTTAACAGACTTCTTCACTTAGCGAAATTTCCCTTCGCCGATCCACCAGGGATGACCCGATCCAACCTCAGGGTGATCTTCCAACTCCAGTTTATCAACTTGACCTAGCACATGAGGATGCTAGGCTTCTCAGCATCTGTCGACCGCGATCCTGCACACCTGCATGCAAACAAACAAACTACTACCTACCCTAATGTACATTACCATTCCACCGATCAGACAGATCAACCGGTGGAATGGATCAGGAAAACCATGAAGCCACTCAACCCAGCAAATCGATTTACAGGAAGGAGATCAAACAGAAAATGAAACAGGATCTTTATTGATTCAAAGATGCAATACAATATGATGTTCCTCACACAGAACACTCAACTCCACTGCTGGATGCAACACTACACTGCCGATCGATGATCTCTACAATCAACCGATCTCATGCTTATAAAGATTTCCCTACGAGTACTACTGACCCGACTCCAAGCGGCTGGGAACTCTCCAAGCGGCTGGGAGATCCCACCGAACATACATCATGACAGCTATTATAACTAACTAGCTAAAAATAGCAAAAGCCTGGTCAGCATGATCTTATCCTGATCAGCATGACCTTATTACATGCATTTGGTCTAATAGACCTTCTTGGAAACACAAACAAGACCTAAACTACTAACTGCCTCATGAAGGCCAGCTGTCAGGTAGGTGCTCCTGCACCATACTCCCCAAAAGAAAAGAACTCATGTCTCATGAGTTGAGTATGTGGAAGTCTTCCACCTCTACACTTTGCTTTGTCAATAGTCTGACCTGTTCCAGCTTTATCTGCTGCTGACTCTTGGCTTCTCCAAGACTTCTGCACTGTAACTTGCTCGCTGGCAAGTAAATCCTCATGCCTGTTGATGTAGGCTTTCCTCTCACACACCCTGTGTTTGTCAGGTTGCCTGACCAGAACCTCTTTCTGAACTGCCTCTGTGGTGTTCAACTGTACCTTCCTGTCAATCTTCATAGGACAAGCAATAGTCCCAACTATGACAACATCCTTGTCAATCCTCTGAACTGATGGTTGGTTGCACCCCTGTTTCTGAACCTGCTGCTGACCTCTGTCAGTCACAACTGAAACTTTCTTCAGCTTGTTGTCTGTAACAACTCCTTTCCCTGCAGTATCCTTATCTGCTTTTATGCCTGCTCCTCTAGGCATCTGCACATACTCCTTCTTTCCCATTAAAATAATTTGGGCTGCCTTCTGTGCTGCAGCTTTTGCCTGCAATGGCATCAACTTAATAATCTTCCCATCCTTCTTGATGGTGTAGGTATTAGCATACCCATCATACAGTACCCTTCTGTCAAATTGCCATGGTCTACCTAACAGTAGGTGACAACATTCCATAGGCAATATATCACACAAAATTCTATCATGATATGGTCCAATCTGGAAATCCACATATGCCTGTTCAGAGACAAAAAGTGATTGCCTATCACTCACCCAAGATGCCTTGTAAGGGTGTGGATGTGGAATCCTTTCCAACTTCAGTTTATCCACCATTTCCTGAGATACCATGTTGTCTGTTGAACCAGTATCAATGACAACCTTACATACCTTACCTTTGCTCTTACATGTGGTCTTGAAAAGAGCTCTTCTTTGCATCAGATCCTTTGATGCCTGTAAACTAATTCTCCTCAACATCAATGATTCTCCACTCTCTGGATATCCAACATTATCAGGTTCTCTGTTTGAACTCTGTGCACTTTCTTCTTTCTCTTCTTGTACCAGTTGTACTCTCTTGTCACTTGTTCTATCATTTCTGGATGATGAACCTTTGTTTTCTGGACATTTGAAAGATGGATGACCAAACTCTCCACAGGTGTAACACTTTCCTGAAAATGTAGTAGAACCTCTACCACCTCCAAATCTTCCTCTAGTACCTTTCCATCCACCTCTGAAATCAGACTGTCCCTGTCCTTTACCAGTGTCTTCTTGACCCTCATTGGTTTGCTTTTGTGCAGGGGCTGCTCCTCTTCCCCTATTGTTTCCTCTTCCTCTCATGGACTTATCATGTCCTCTATTCAGCTTTTCTTCAATCCTGATTGCCATTTGATAACAATCCTCCACATTCTTAGGGTTAGCTAAAACTAACTCATCCTGTATGTTAAACCTTAAACCAGCCAAGTACCTAGCCACCTTTTCTACCTCATTCTCATGATGACCAGATCTCATACTCAACAGATAAAATTCCTCAGTATATGATTTCACATCCCTGTCTTTCTGCTTTAGAAATTGCAGCTTCTTAAACATCTGGATTTCATAATCCCTTGGCAAGAATTTACCCTTTATCCTTGCTACCATCTTATCCCATGAAGTGATCTTAGACTTCCCTTGTTTCCTTCTCTCAGATTGTACATAATCCCACCATACCAAAGCATGACCTCCTAACTTGGTCTTTGCAATCTTGACCTTCTGATCCTCAGCAACATCTTCACATTCAAAGTGATTATCTAGTGCAGCAATCCAATCTAACAACTCATCTTCATTCAAGCTTCCAGTATACTTGGAAACATCAACCTTTACCTTAGGTTTTTCACTCTGTACTGCCTTTAACAGTTTTGCCAACCTCTGGTCTTCAGCATCCAGATCTTCAGCTACCTCTTCATACTCTTCAACAGTATCTGCCTCTTCTTCAGACTCACTGTCTTCCACTTCCCTCTTTTTGTTCCTTTCCAGGGCTGTCAGCCTGGCTTGAAGTGCTTCAGCAAGCTCCTTCATCTTCCTAATCTCTCTAGCATGTTTCTCCTTCATCTCCTGCAACTCCCTTGCAGTACCACTACCTTTAGGAGGCATTTTGTCAACCTCACAATCAACACACAACACACAATTCACTCTACCTCTGCCCTTTCGGTGATAGAATCAACACACACCAGCCTAGACCTTTTGCTGAGCTCTGATACCACTATGATGCAGAGGCATCCACACTATAACCTTCGCATATAGCATGAATGTCTGCAGACCAACCTCATCATCATCATCTTCGCCATCATCATCATATTCCGCTTTATACTGTCAGCATCATCATGTTTCCTAAAACCAACAGCATCATCATATTTCGGACACTCGCAATTGTCCTCCTGCCGACCACTGTTCACCTCCTCCGCCTTCCTTCTAACATCATCATCATGATGTTCAGCGGGCGAACACATCCTCCGGTTGCACTGTTCATCGGGCTCCGAACTCCATCGTCATCATCATGACCTTCGACACTGCCTTCGTCAGCAGGATATTCAACATCCGGTTGCTCCAAATATCCTGATGACGTTCACCTTCAGCAGCTCACCTTCGATGCTCCGCTACCCGACGATACAAGCAACAGCATCATGATATAATTCATCCGGTTCCCTCGAAACCTCCTGATGATGTTAATACAACTTCCTGCCACGGACTTCCGCCGATACCTTAACACCTTACGACGGCATGATAAACTCGCACTGGGGGGATATCTCAATATCCTGATGACGATGACGTCATATCCTGATGACGATGACGTCACCCGTTATCCTGATGACCTTCTCAATACTTAGTCAAAAAAATCCGAACTTTCTCTCCCGCATCTACTCGCGATATGCGGATGTTTGGCACTCCCAATATGATGATCCTGATGCCGATACGCTCCTCGGCTCCTCCTGCTGATGATCACCCCGACGAACTCACACTTCATGCAATCGACAACATCATGCCGATCTTCTCCACTTATCCGGATGACGATGTCCGAACTGTCTGCAGGATATTTGCAGAAATATCCTGATGATGCCGTTTTAACAGACTTCTTCACTTAGCGAAATTTCCCTTCGCCGATCCACCAGGGATGACCCGATCCAACCTCAGGGTGATCTTCCAACTCCAGTTTATCAACTTGACCTAGCACATGAGGATGCTAGGCTTCTCAGCATCTGTCGACCGCGATCCTGCACACCTGCATGCAAACAAACAAACTACTACCTACCCTAATGTACATTACCATTCCACCGATCAGACAGATCAACCGGTGGAATGGATCAGGAAAACCATGAAGCCACTCAACCCAGCAAATCGATTTACAGGAAGGAGATCAAACAGAAAACGAAACAGGATCTTTATTGATTCAAAGATGCAATACAATATGATGTTCCTCACACAGAACACTCAACTCCACTGCTGGATGCAACACTACACTGCCGATCGATGATCTCTACAATCAACCGATCTCATGCTTATAAAGATTTCCCTACGAGTACTACTGACCCGACTCCAAGCGGCTGGGAACTCTCCAAGCGGCTGGGAGATCCCACCGAACATACATCATGACAGTTGTTATAACTAACTAGCTAAAAATAGCAAAAGCCTGGTCAGCATGATCTTATCCTGATCAGCATGACCTTATTACATGCATTTGGTCTAACAGACCTTCTTGGAAACACAAACAAGACCTAAACTACTAACTGCCTCATGAAGGCCAGCTGTCAGGTAGGTGCTCCTGCACCAGATAATGTGGAAGCATAGACAAGGTAATGAATTACTTGACAAAATACCCCAAAGAAATGTAGTCTCATGGAATGCCATGATTGGGTATTCACAAAATGAATTTTTTAAAAAGGATTTACAAAATTTCAAGTAATTAAATGCAAGTAAATGCAAGTAAATGCCCTATAAGTGAATGATTATAGGGCTATAAAAATCTTCCTACAAAGTTTAATGATTTGTGCAAGCATAGAATTCTAGTGTAAGAGGGAAAAGAGATGGAATAATAGAAGATTTTACCAAACACATTACAATAAGGTAGGAATGAGTCTGTATAATTTATAAAACTTCCTTCAATTCTTCTATATGAGAAGGTGTATTAAATAAGTCACATGAACCTACTACATCTAACATGTCTAGCATTGAAATGTTAATGTTTAGTTGAATTGCCTAAGAGCTAACTAAATTTCAACACTAAGTTGGGATGACACATACCCCTCCCTATACCTTTTCCCTTTTTGGGATAAGGCGTCATTGACTTTGCAATCCTAACCATTTTAATGTGTCTCTAAAGTTCTTGGAAAGTGTTCTCCAACACATAAGGACTTGAGAGATAAAATATTATTTAACTATATCACTTGAACATGTTGTACTTATCTCCTATGAGGTAGGACCCAATTTGGGCACCCACTTTGGAAGTGGAGCCCATGGAGACTTTGTGTTGACTTCTTCAAGTCTATGTTAACTTGGTGATACTTCCTAGGAGTTGGGACCTATCTTAGGCACCCACTTTGGAGAAGATTCTAATGTAGAGTTGGATTTTACTTTTTTGTTTACATGAGTGGATAACGTTGATATACTTTACATGAATATGATGTGGGAGTTATCAGTGGAGTTAGAGATGCATGATACTTGCATGTTTCTTGCATGATCTTGTATGAGCTCGCATGGACTTGCATGTTGTTACATGTTACTTGCATGTTATTGCATGTCATTTTTATGAGTTTGCATGGACTTGCATATTGTTGCATGTCACTTGTGTTGAATGCAAAAGACAACTAAGAGGGGAGGTGAATCGGTTGTATCTTATAATTTCAAAATCCTCACAAACATTCAGATCCACATTTATTCAATTAACCCTTAATCTATTAGAATGATTAATAATGAAGCCGGATAACAGAAACATAACCAAATCAACATCATACACAAGGAAACACCAGATTTACATGGAAACCCCAAGAAGGGAAAAACCATGGTGAGGATTAGCTCACAATATAAAGTAATATCAACACCAAATACAATAGGGCTTACTTCTAAAGGGCTCATTGCCCAAAAGAAAGAAAGGCTCACTACTAGAATAGAAAAGAAGATAGAGAAGAATATTACAATTAGAAAACCATCTCAATGCAATAGAGAAGTCCACCATAGCATCATCAACACCTTTGAAGTCTAACTGAAGAATTGTAGACACCTTCTGCTCACTGCATCCAGTAATCTAACACATGAAAGCTTGTAATGTACTTTACAAATTTGCACTCTATAGCTCTATAATTTGCATCTCACACATCCCACACATCTATTGCATCATCCCTCAACAACTCAACACATATTTATACTATCTTCAACCATGAAAACATTCTCCAAGGTTAACAATACACCTTAACCATGTAAATTCAAATTAGGTCGGTACCAAAATATTCTTGCCGTGGAAAGGAATGAAGACAAACCACAACACACTTTATCTTGGACCTAAATCCACTCATACACACCATACCACACTTCCACAATCATTGAGGAAAATCTATGATTAGTGTAAACACCCAAGGTTAACCGAACCTGTGTTAATGCCATAATCATTTAAGTACACGCTTCCTCAAAACCAAAGATGACTAACAAACAACACACCATGCTTGAACTCAATCTAGAATAACCCACAAACACCCTAAAATCCAAAAAATTCCTTTGCAACAACTTTCACTTGAAGAAAGTACACACCCAGTATACACAAACATCTCTACCATACATTGTAACTCAAGAAATCAACTTGCAGAGCACCAAACTACAAACAAATTCAACTAAAGGTAGATATGAAACTTATAAACACAATTCCAGAAGCTCAAGACCTAAAACCACTCTGTGGAGAAATGTGGAACAAAAACATTTCTCCCAGACAGCTCTACAATACACAATTCACACACTGGTGAACACACCTTCCTCTGCACAATGATCCAGCACACCAAATTATGAATGTAATACCTTGAAACACCTTTGATCAACATATCCAAACTGCACAAAGAGATTTTTAACATGGAATAAATGTGGAGCTAAAACAGAACACCAATCTGTATGCCAGAACACCTCTACAACACACTGTTTCCTCTTTTATTCAAATTTTCTCAAAAGCACTTGGAAACCAAGCATTAGAAACATATCATCAACATATTCAGAACTTCATCATTACCACCATATACATAGATAGAAGCTTATGAAAGCAACACTAGAGGTTGACATCAGTACCTTACTAATGACAACATAATGTAACCAATCAAAGCGTCATCAGAAACAACATCAACTCAATACCAACTGCTCAGACTCTTGCAACAATCTCATGCTCATATAGTTGACACCAATGATAACACAAACTTGTTGACATCAATGACAACACTAACTTCACATACTTGCAACAATCTTCCCCTTTGTCATTGATGGAAACACATGATGTGAAAAACCATCAACACAACAATATCCTTAATAATCTACTTCATACCAACTCTTTTTCTTTCTATTTCTCTCCTCCTCATCTTACTACTCTCCTTTTCACAACTAACTCTTTCCTTTTTGATGCAGTCAAGGTAGGAGGGTCCGATGAGGGACTGTCCAACCTTGCAGCCTTAAACAACTAACAACATGATCAATCAGAGATGCAACAGAAGTAAATAGATAACAATAGAAAGAAAGGGACATTCATAAGCACATGACACAAGATATATCCTGGGAAAACCCTAAAAGGGAAAAACCCAGCCTTCAAATCTCATTCTTCTTATATTATGATCACAAAACACTTTACACATGCCACTTGGGCTTTTACAAATGCTAGGCTGCAGCCCAGGGTTACAAAAGATTCATATAACAATACTCTTTCATGATTTCTTCCTTTTGTTTATCAATTCTTTACTCTGCAACTTCTTCTTCTCACTGCTCCGCTCTCTGTTTCACTTCTGCTTCTTCTTCAAATCAAAACACTTATGATCTTGCTTCATATCTTCACGTACTTAATCATTTCATCACTATTACCTGGTAACAAATAATTATCCTTCATTTATATCCTCTGCAAGCCTTCAAATCATTATCAAGTCAGCCTAATTGCAATGGCTAGTATGCAACATGTAGACACAGGTAGGTCAGACCTAAACATAAGGTATTGCTCCACTGGTGCATAGAACTTTGTACGGATCTCTATGAAGGTCAGCTAGGTCCTATACTTCATTGAATAGTGTTCCTTTAGGCTCCACAAGTCACAGAATTGATCTAAAAGATAATTAGACTTCACTGAACACTATCAGCTTTGCTCTGTGAAAATAGGTAATCTTCAGATAGCGATATCTTTCCAGAATCAAACCCAAATGATCTGAATTTTGAATATATTGTAGATGACTATGTCTAGACATTAAGTCCAACTCCGCAACCTCTGATATGCAAATGCAATAAAATGCAGAAATCTCCAAGGTCACTCTCTCGGTACTCTGCACCTTCACCGTTAACGGTCCCAACTGATCTGAATACTTCTGGATGCTCTTGCATCAGACTCTTGGGGTTAATTGAAAAGTGAGCCTCTTCACTTTAGTCTGTATTGTGTCAAAATCATTGTTATCTTTTGAATAAGTTCAGTGATCTATTCACAAGTACTTGTAACTACCTCAAGGTTTGTGGTCTATTCAATTCCACCCTGCTAAACTGCCTCAAGTGTAATCTGGGTCTGGTGTTCTACCTGCAAGCCTTGCACTGCCTCAATGATTGGCGGTCTGAGTAAGTCTTCTCTCCAAGCTGCCTCAAGTTCTCCATCTTGCCATGGTATAGGTTCAGTGGTCTGACTAAAATGTTGCAATTGCCTCATAGTTTAGCGGTCTGTTGTCAAGCACTTGTAGGTTGCCTCAAGATTAATATCAAATTTAACCAATTAAGAGTCAATCAATACATACATGCATCCTCTGGAATAGTCATGTTACTCCCCTTTTATACAATCAATACATTTTTGAATTTTCTCTGCAACACTTTCTGATCTCTGGTTCTAGATACAGTTCCCCTCACACACATCAAAATCTTACAGTTTCTACTCTGCTTATACTTCTCCTATACTTGTATTTGCTTCTTTATCCATGTTTCTGATGCAGGGGCATCAAGAGCATCATAGCATAAATGTTGTCACCTTTTGATTTTTAGGTTGTTTATGGGTTTTTAGGTCTAATAAGGTCATTGTAGACCATTTTTTATCAATTTGATCCATTTGGGAAAGATTAAGGTCAAGTTAAAAATTGTCAGAATTGTCGTAAAAGTTGTTAAGCAACTTTGTAAAAGTTGTGAAGTTGATGTAATGGATAATTAAAAGATTAGTGGTTAGTTAAAATGGTGGGAATTGTTGGAAATGTATATATTTTAATCCCAAACTTGTTTGAAGTGGAAGTGAACATTTGAATGAAGATTGTGAATCATTTTGGAGCAATTTCTTTGCATTTTCTGTAACAGTTCTGTTCTTTTTCTTGGTACAGATTTGTATGGCCAGATAGTGATATGAAACTAATGGGAAATGTTAGATACATGTGTTCTAGTTTCATTTGTTTTTGGTTTGAGCAATTTTCATTAAGATTTGTAAAAGTTATGGCGTTTTTGGTGATAACAGTTCTAAACCCTATCTAGGGTTTCCAGTGGTAGAAATAAATTCATAAATTGACTTCCCACCATTGGAAATCCATAAAAATTGGTGTGGAGGACTGTTTTAGCATTTTCTACAAACCCTTTAAAGTATTTTCCCTGGTTTGATCATATGAACAAGTTATTCAATAACAGTCCCAAAGGGACTATGTTTGTTAGTTTGACAGGGTAGTAAGAATAAGGTTTGATCAAATAAACTAAAGTGTTGTATGCACATTGAAGTGTGTGATGCTGTAGGATGTTAGAATGGTCTTATAGATTGGTCTGTAATGGTTTTGTATTTTAACTCATATTGAATGTGTTATTAACCCTCAAAAGGGCAGGTTCTTGCAAATTGTCAAGTGTGGAAAGTTGTTTTTCAAACCCTATTGTGTTCTTGCACTTGGTTTGGATCAAGTATGTTTGGAAACCCATAGAATATATTGAGACAAGTCTGAATAAGTGTTGTTCTCAAGAAAATCCCATTTGAAGTCAAGAATTAGATGAATGTCAAGCCTAAGAGACCTATTAGGCCTAATAGAAAAGAGGACAATCAAGATTTGCCTCAATCCTTACAAACGAACCCTACCCCATTCTTGAATATGTTTTGTTTTGTCCAAAAGGGTATCCCAAATGGATTTTGTATTTTGGGTAGCAGGTCTATAATGAGAGTTATGGTCAAAAAGTTCATTTTGAAAGGCTACAAGGCTTAAGGGTAGTTTGTAAAGAAAGACCTTAAAGATTGTAGGTCAAGGGGTTCTTGTAGGTGATTGGAGATTGCATTAGTCATTGTAAGATCCCTCTGCATCAAATTGGTATCAGAGCCCAAAGATCTGGGCAAGGGAAGATTGGACATATTAGTGGTGAGATAAAATATTTGATATTTTGCTAAATTTTATTTGGACTGAAGAAAATTCTTACAGGTCGTTTGAAGGCATTGAGAAGAAGCAAGGTGAAAAATACTTTCTTGAAAAAGGAGAAGCAACACACTAAGAATGGAAGTGTTGAGGAGAATAGTCCATAGAGACTTGAAGAGTAAGAAGTTGTTGAGTGAGCAACAAAAGAGAGAAAGAAGTGAGAAGAAGAAAAAAGAAAGCGAAGAGAGAGCAAAACAGATAAAAGTTCAACAAGAGATAGAAGCCATAAGAGAGGATTTTGCAAAAACAATGCAAAGTATGGAAGAAAAAATGAAGAGTATAATAATCCATGTGCGTTGTTGGGATAATGATGCAGAGGCATCCACACTAAAACATTAACACATAGCATGGATGTCTGCAGCCCATCATCATCATCATCATCATCATCATATTTTGCTTAACACTGTCAACATCATCATATTTACTGTGCCGACCGATATCCTCCTGATGACAAGCCCTCGCCCTTTCGCCTGTCAGCAGCATCACCTTATTCGTTTATCGACAGCATCATCATGTTCGACCAGCGCGAACATCCTCCTGACGTCCACTATTCACTTCAGCGACAACTTCCGTCTTCACTATCTTCAGCGTCATGATATTCAACATCATGATAATCAACAGGATAAAGAACATCCGGTTCCTTCCATTTATCCTGATGATGACAAACCTTAACTCCTCGCACCGTCCCCTTGATGCTTGCGTCACCCAATATCCTGATGATGTGTATCCTGATGACGATGACGTCACCCACAGCTCCTCAATATCCTGCCGCTCTGAATGTCCTGATGACGTATATCATGATGATGATGATGTCATATCCTGCTATTGGCCAAACTTAGTTTTTTCGGCCTGTGATCAACCTGATCTTCTACCTTATGCCGATGCACTCCTCCTCGGCACCTCCTGATGATGATCACCCCGACGCACATTCACTTCATGCGCTCAACTGCATCATGCTCTTCTCCACTTATCCGGATGACGATACCCGAAGCGACTGCAGGATATTTGCAGAAATATCCTGATGATGCCGTTTTACGGACTTTCAACCTTAGCGGATTTTCACTGTTCTGATCCGCCGAACCTCCTGGGATGACTCGATCCACTTCCAGGGTGATCTTCCACACTTTATCAGCTCGAACTAGCACATACCCATGCTAGGGTCTTCAACATCTCTCAACGGCGATCCTGCACACCTGCATGCAAACAAACAAACTAACACCTACCCTACTGTACATAACCATTCCACCGATCAGACGAATCAACCGGTGGAATGGATCAGCAAATCCATACAGCCACCAAACCAGCAAATCGATCAAGTAATGGAATTCAACAGAGGATGAACACAAACAGGATCACTTTATTTGATTTCAAAAGATGCAAATACAATGATCAATCTCTCTCTCAGTCTCACTCTCTGCAACTTAGCTCGATCGATGATATCTATCTGTATACAATATCAACCGATCCTCATCCTTAAATAGATTTTCCTACGAGTACTACTGACCCGACTCCAAGCGGCTGGGAACTCTCCAAGCGGCTGGGAGATCCAACCGATCCTACAGCATGACAGCTGTTCTAACAAACTACCTAAAAATAGTAAAAGCATGGTCAGCATGATCTTATCATGATCAGCATGACCTTATTACATGCATTTGGTCTTATCAGACCTTCTTGAAAACATAACCAAGACTCAAACTAACTAACTGCCTCATGAAGGCTAGCTGTCAGGTAGGTGCTCCTGCACCATACTCCCCAACAGAAAAGAACTCATGTCCCATGAGTTTAGTATGTGGAAGTCCACCTTTACACTTTGCCTTTGCAGTGTTCTGCCCTGTTCCAGCTTTATCCTCTACTGTCTCTTGGCTGCTCCAAGACTTCTGAACTGTAACTTGATGTCTGGCAAGTAAATCCTCATGCCTGTCAATATAGGCCTTTCTCAGGTTGTCTCTGTGTTTGTCAGGTTGTCTGACCAGAACCTCTGTCTGAACTACCTCTTGAACTGCTGTAATGTTCAACTCTATCTTCCTTTCAACCTTTATAGGACAAACAATAGTCCCAACTATGACAACATCCTTGTCATTCCTCTGAACTGGTTGCTATTTGCACACCTGTTTCTGCACCTGCTGCTGACCTCTATCAGTCAAAACTGAAACTTTCTTCACCCTGTTGTCCTGAACAACTCCTGTCCCTGCAGTATCTTTCTCTACCTTTATGCCTACTCCTATAGGCATCTGCACAAACTCCTTCTTTCCCATTAAAATGATTTGGGCTACCTTCTGTACTGCAGCATCTGCCTACAATGGCATCAACTTAATGGTCTTCCCATCTTTCTTGATGGTGTAGGTATTAGCATACCCATCATACAGTACCCTCCTATCAAATTGCCATGGTCTACCCAACAGTAGGTGACAACATTCCATGGGCAAAATATCACACAAAACTCTATCATGATATGCTCCAATCTGAAAATCCACATATGCCTGTTCATATACCCAAAGTGATTGACTATCACTCACCCAAGATGCCTTGTAAGGGTGTTGGTGTGGAATCCTTTCCAAATTCAGTTTATCCACCATTTCCTGAGATACCATGTTGTCTGTTGAACTAGTATCAATGACAACCTTACATACTTTACCTTTGCTCTTGCATGTGGTCTTGAAAAGAGCTCTTCTTTGTGGGGATTCTTTGTCAGGTACCTTCATGGTAGTTACTATTCTTCTCATCAGCAGAGACTCTCCACTCTCTGGGTATGCATGATTATCAGGCTCCTTATCCTTTTGATAAGTGTTTGAACTCTACACACTTTGCTCTACTGTCTCTTCTTGCACAAGTTGTACTCTCTTGTCATTAGTTCTATCATTTCTGGATGATGAACCATTGTTTTCTGGACACTTGAAAGATGGATGACCAAACTCACCACAGGTGTAACACTTTCTTGATAATGTAGTAGAACCTCTACCACCTCCAAATCTGCCTCTATTACCTTTCCATCCACCTCTGAAATCATACTGTCCCTGTCCTTTACCAGTGTCTTCTTGACCCTCATTGGTTTGCTTTGTTGTAGGGGCTGCTCCTCTTCCCCTCATACTGTTTCCTCTTCCTCTCATGGACTTATCATGTCTCCTATTCATCTTTTCTTCAATCCTGATTGCCATTTGATAACAATCCTCCACATTCTTAGGGTTAGCTAAAACTAACTCATCCTGTATGTTCAGTCTCAAACCAGCCAAGTACCTAGCCACCTTTTCTACCTCATTCTCATGATGACCAGATCTCATACTCAACTTATAAAACTCCTCAGTATATGCCTTCACATCCATTTCCTTCTGCCTTAAAAATTGCAGCTTTTTAAACATCTGGATTTCATAATCCCTTGGCAAGAATTTACCTTTGATCCTTGCTACCATCTTATCCCATGAAGTGATCTTTGACTTCCCTTGTTTCCTTCTCTCGGACTGTACATAATCCCACCATACCAAAGCATGACCTCCTAACTTGGTCTTTGCAATCTTTACCTTCTGATCCTCAGCAACATCTTCACATTCAAAGTGATTATCAAGTGCAGCAATCCAATCCAGTAACTCATCTTCATTCAAGCTTCCATTATATTTGGAAACATCAACCTTTACCTTAGGTTTATCACCCTGCACTACCTTTAACAGTTTTGCAAATTTCTGGTCTTCAGCATCCAGATCTTCAGCTACCTCTTCATACTCTTCAACAGTATCTTCATCTTCTTCAGACTCACTGTCTGCCACTTCCCTCTTTTTGTTCTTCTCCAGGGCTACAAGCCTGGCTTGAAGTGCTTCAGCAAGCTCCTTCATCTTCCTCATCTCTCTGGCATGTTTTTCCTTCATTTCCTGCAATTCCCTTGCAATACCATTACCTTTCGGAGGCATTTTGTCAACCTCTCACTTAACACACAACACACAATCAACTCTACCTCTGCCCTTTCGGTGACAGAATCAACACACAACAGCCTAGACCTTTTGCTGAGCTCTGATACCACTATGATGCAGAGGCATCCACACTAAAACATTAACACATAGCATGGATGTCTGCAGCCCATCATCATCATCATCATCATCATATTTTGCTTAACACTGTCAGCATCATCATATTTACTGTGCCGACCGATATCCTCCTGATGACAAGCCCTCGCCCTTTCGCCTATCAACAGCATCACCTTATTCGTTTATCGACAGCATCATCATGTTCGACCAGCGTGAACATCCTCCTGACGTCCACTGTTCACTTCAGCGACAACTTCCGTCTTCACTATCTTCAGCGTCATGATATTCAACATCATGATAATCAACAGGATAAAGAACATCCGGTTCCTTCCATTTATCTTGATGATGACGAACCTTAACTCCTCGCACCGTCCCCTCGATGCTTGCGTCACACAATATCCTGATGACGTGTATCCTGATGATGATGACGTCACCCGCAGCTCCTCAATTTCCTGCCGCTCTGAAATGTCCTGATGACGTATATCATGATGATGATGACGTCATATCCTGCTGTTGGCCAAACTTAGTTTTTTCGGCCCGCGATCAACCTAATCTTCTACCTTACGCCGATGCACTCCTCCTCGGCACCTCCTGATGATGATCACCCCGACGCACATTCACTTCATGCGCTCAACTGCATCATGCTCTTCTCCACTTATCCGGATGACGATACCCGAAGCGACCGCAGGATATTTGCAGAAATATCCTGATGATGCCGTTTTACGGACTTTCAACCTTAGCGGATTTTCACTGTTCTGATCCGCCGAACCTCCTGGGATGACTCGATCCACTTCCAGGGTGATCTTCCACACTTTATCAGCTCGACCTAGCACATACCCATGCTAGGGTCTTCAACATCTCTCGACGGCGATCCTGCACACCTGCATGCAAACAAACAAACTAACACCTACCCTACTGTACATAACCATTCCACCGATCAGACGAATCAACCGGTGGAATGGATCAGCAAATCCATACAGCCACCAAACCAGCAAATCGATCAAGTAATGGAATTCAACAGAGGATGAACACAAACAGGATCACTTTATTTGATTTCAAAAGATGCAAATACAATGATCAATCTCTCTCTCAGTCTCACTCTCTGCAACTTAGCTCGATCGATGATATCTATCTGTATACAATATCAACCGATCCTCATCCTTAAATAGATTTTCCTACGAGTACTACTGACCCGACTCCAAGCGGCTGGGAACTCTCCAAGCGGCTGGGAGATCCAACCGATCCTACAGCATGACAGCTGTTCTAACAAACTACCTAAAAATAGTAAAAGCATGGTCAGCATGATCTTATCATGATCAGCATGACCTTATTACATGCATTTGGTCTTATCAGACCTTCTTGAAAACATAACCAAGACTCAAACTAACTAACTGCCTCATGAAGGCCAGCTGTCAGGTAGGTGCTCCTGCACCAGATAACGCCATTAGAAAATTGGTCAAATGGCTGATACAAGAAATTGCAGAAAGAAGAAAGGAGTAATTGAGAAGAAAGATAAAAAAAAGTAATCACGATGATGGAAGAGCCAAAGCCATCCAAGGAAGAGGAAAAAGATGAAGAAAATGAGTCCATTAAGACTCAAAATTTTGTTTCTAACAATATTTGTGAGTATGTGTTTACAGGTGTAGTAGATGAAGATGTAAAAGAGTATAAAGAAAAAGGAGAAGTAAATGCAATGTATGAAGATTTTTATGCAAATGTAGCACAATATGGTGAAGAAAAGGTTGCAAAAACAACAGAGGTACTGGTTGTATTTTCTGATTTTATGGACGATGAATATGCAGACAAATTGTATTCAAATGATGAAGATGAAGACATGGACAGTGGTAATGTGGCCTATGAATAAGAACTAAAGTTTTGGAACCTTGAAGTTGAGAAGATGCTAAGTAAGAGATGGTGCAAGAAGAAGAAGAAAGACCCAGGGACAGTCAGGAATACAAAACATACAACAAGGTGTAAGGAGCATCATCTTTTGGAAATGAATTCCCAATTGAATGACAAGTGGCAGAAGAATTGGAAGACTAGGAAGAAAAGAAGCCCTGCACTCAAGTGGACTTGAGTTTTTTTCTTCCCCTTGGGTGTATGATGCAGGGGCATTAGAAGCATCATAGTATACATGTCGTCACCTTTTGATTTTTAGGTTTTTTATGGGTTTTTAACTCTAATAAGGTCATTTTAGACCATTTTTGATCATTTTGATCCATTTGGGAAAGATTAAGGTCAAGTTGTTAAAAATTGTCAAAATTGCCTTAAAAGTTGTTAAGCAACTTTGTAAAAGTTGTCAAGTTGATGTAATGGCTAATTAAAAGATTAGTGGTCAGTTACAATGGTGGGAATGGTCAGAAATGTATATATTTTGATCCCAAACTCGTTTGAAGGGGAAGTGAACATTTGAATGAAGATTGTGAATCATTTTAAAGCAATTTCTTTGCATTTTTTCTTTAACAGCTCTGTTCTTTTGATTGGTATAGATTCACACGGCCAAATAGTGATCTAAAACCAATGGGAAATGGTAGATACATGTTTCTAGTTTCATCTATTTTTGGTTTGAGAAATTTTCATTAATATTTGTAAAAGTTATGGCATTTTTGGTGATAACAATTCTAAACCCTATCTAGGGTTTCCAGCGGTAGAAATAAATTCATAAATTGACTTCCCACCATTGGAAATCCATGAAAATTGGTGTGGAGGACTATTTTAGCATTTTATATAAACCCTTTAAAGTATTTTCCTTGGTTTGATCGTATGAACAAGTTATTCAATAATAGTCCCTGAAAGGGACTGTGTTTGTCAGTTTGACAGGGTAGCAAGAATAAGGTTTGATCAAATAAACTTAAGTGTTGTATGCACATTGAAGTGTGTGATGCTGTAGGATGTTGGAATGGTCTTATAGATTTGTCTATAATGGTTTTGCATTTGAACTCATATTGAATGTGTCTTTAACCCTGAAAAGGGCAGGTTCTTGCAAATTGTCAAGTGTGGAAAGTTGCTTTTCAAACTCTATTGTGTTCTTGCACTTGGTTTGGGTCAAGAATGTTTGGAAATCCATAGAATATGTTGAGACAGGTCTGAATAAGTGTTTTTCTCAAGAAAATCCCATTTGAAGTCAAGAATTAGATGAATGTCAAGCCTAAGAGACCTATTTGGCCTAATAGAAAAGAGGACAATCAAGATTTGCCTCAATCCTTACAAAGGAACCCTACCCCATTCTTGAATATGTTTTGTTTTGTCCAAAAGGGTATCCCAAATGGATTTTGTATTTTTGGTAGTAGGTCTGTAACAAGAGTTATGGTAAAAAAGGTCATTTTGAAAGGCTACAAGGCTTAAGGGCAGTTTGTGAAGAAAGACCTAAAAGATTGTAGGTCAAGGGGTTCTTGTGAGTGATTGGAGATTACATTAGTCATGGTATGATCCCTCTGCATCAATTTCCTTTACTCTGGTACACAAAATTTCTTGTCTAGTAAACTATCTTGTCATTCCTTCTTTCTCTAAATTATGAATTTCCTTTCCCTGCTATGCTTCACACTTGTTCACACAAACTTTCTCTTGCACTAGTTTCTCAAATGATTAATCTACAATAAAATTCTTCTTAAGATCAATGCTTCACCTTCTTCTAGTTTCTCTATCAAACTTAGTGATTCAATAGGTTCTTCCTCTGCATAAACTTCCTATGCATTAGTTATTGTTTCTTCATCATTAGCCTCTCTGGTAACAGGTTCTTTTTGATATTCACTGCTTGATTCTTTTCTCCTCCAAAAATGAAAATAGGTTCTTCTGAATGATCTTCTATCAAATCCTCTTTCATCTCTTCTGTAACCTTCATTGTGATAAGAATTATGACTCCTATCATCTCTCCCTCTATAGTTTGAATTACTATTCTTGTTTTGCTCTGCATAAGGTCTTATTTCTTTGCATCCTCTTTTCTCTCCAACATAGGAATATTTCCATCTATACAACCTTTTGAACATACAAGTAACATGTTTCCATTTTGCTACATCAATCCATCCATAATCCATCTACATACAATCTATCATAGGCTTTCTCCTTCTCATTTTATTCCAACACATCTTTTCAAAATGATTCCTCAATCCACAAAACTTACAAGGATGTAGATCCCAACACAATTCCTTTTCATGTCCAATTCTATTATAATGAGAATAATACACATCTTTTTTGCAAGTATGGGCCTAACCGGTGTTGTCATTGATGTCAACATACTCCTATTGCATTGATGATAAGGATTGGATGAGCTGTGTGCTGAGGATATTGAGAAAATTAGTCATATCAGGAACAAAGAAGAACAGTGAAGATAGTAAGGTTAAAGATCCAAGATAAGATGACTTTCAGAGGATGTGGTTAAAAGGGTTTGTAGATATATGTCTTAAGATGATCCAGTAAAGATTTTAGAGGTCCACATGAAGATCAGAAGAAGTTATGGCCGCTCAAGTAAAACTAGTTACGGTAAGTGTTTAGAGGTGACAGAGTGACACAGATAGGTCCGGTGGGATCTAGAAATGCAATATCCTATTCTGTGGATTTGGTGGAGTGTTTAGGAAGTCCATGTGAAGTAATAACTCAATTGGTTAGTGGTATGGAGGTCAGTAAGCATCTATTCCATTATGACAGTGATGACAGACTGTGTTCTTGAGGTTCTAGATGAAGGAGAGAAGGATTTCAGTAAGTAGATGAAGTGTGGATGTTCTTGGTGTTTCAGGCAAGCTTGTGGTGGTCTTTGGATCATGTCCAATTCATGTTGGTGGTTTGCATTAGAGTTTGATCTTGCAATTGAAGAATAACTTCTAGATGATAGTGTTCTTCCTAAGTTTGGCCGACCCAATGAATTACACATCTTGCGGATGTTCTTGTAGATGTTTGCCGACTTAGATGATTATTCCTAAGTTGATGTCTTGTATAAATAAGAAGTTGTAAAGTCATTTCAAAGTGTCTCTTGTGAGGATGAGAGTGTGCTAGAGAGAAGAGGATTGAAACACAGAGCAGAGGTATTGGTCTTAAATGGAACTGATTCAAGCATGGTGAAGATGCTATTCTCCAGTTCAAGTATGTGATACTTATTATTCTGTAGACAGTGTGTCTCTTATAGGTAGTGAGCCCTAATTGGCATGTGCCATTTTGTTCTTTCTATTCTTCTAACAGAGAATACAATCTTGGGTTAATCACCCCGTGGTTTTTCCCTTAACCGGGTTTTCCACGTCAAAATCTTGGTGTCTTATGTATTGATATGTTTCTACTCTTGATTTAATGCATTGTGTTTCCATGATTGATTATTTATTATGCTGCAAAATTACAAGTGGATTTAAGTGTTTAATTAGAAGAAAGTTTTGGACAACTGATTCACCCCCCTCTCAGTTGTCTATCCTGAATCTAAAAATTGGTATTAGAGCCAAGTTCCTCTAAAAGGAGCTTAACCACTTGAGGAGATCCAAGATGTCGTTCTACAAAAAGGATAGTCCAAAGTTTGATGGAACCAATTTTAATCTTTGGAAAAGTTGCATGCAATGTCACTTGCAATGTATGGGAATGCAGTACTGGACCATGGCTACAACAAAGTATACACCTCCTCAGAATGGCCCAAAATCTGCAAGTGAAATCACAGATGCTGAAAACAATCTGTGAACTAAAGAAGCCCTTCTAAGTGCCTTGTCTGATTCAGAGCTTACAAATGTTGTTGATCTACAAACTACTTTTGAGATTTGGGAAAAACTGGAACTTCTCCATGAAGGAGACAAGTATGTTAAATGTGCAAGGCTATAGAGTTTGAAAAGAAAATTTGAAAATCTAAAGATGAGAGAAGATGAAAATATCACTACCTTTATGCCAAGAGTAAATGAGCTTGTTTGTGGCATTAGATGTGCTGGTGAAGTCTTGGATGAAGATGAGATTGTTGGCAAAGTTCTCAGATCCCTTCCTGCTTCTTATAAAATCAAGGTTGCTACCATTGAAGAATTCAGAGCCCATTCAAGTGTCACAAGAGATCAATTGGTTGGTAAATTGGCTACATTTGAAATGACCGAGTTTGGAGATGTCCCCCCCAAGACCGAATTTGCATTCAAAGCTAGTGCTTCAATGAAAGGAAAACAAAGGTTTGATCCAAGAGAGAACTCTTCATGGAAACTATCATGGTATGAAAAAGAAAGAAAAGATTTGGAAGAAGAAGAAGTTGAAACTGCTCAGCTTGAAGCCCTTATTGCAAAAAGAGTACCAAGAGGATCTGGTAAGTATGAAGGGAAATTGTCTTTTAAGTGTTTTAACTGCAATAAGATTGGTCATTTTGCCTCAAAGTGTCCGGAAAGATTTTCAAGGCCAAATCCTAACAGATCAAGGTTCCAAAAGAATTGTTACTATGTTCATGAAGAAGATGATAATTAAGGAGTAACAGATGATGAATCAGAGACATGAAACAAATTCAGAAGTGATTGGGTATTTATTGCCATCAAGGAAGAAGAACCAATGGCCTCTGAATCTGTCAATCATAATGTTGTAGAAAGAGCTTTGGCTGCCCAAGTTGAAGAAAAGGATGATTGGATCATTGACAGTGGATGCTCTCACCATATGATAGGTGACAAAAATAAGTTCTTAGATTTGGAAAAGTATGAAGGAGGAGTGGTAAAGTTTGGTGATAATTTTGTTGGTAGAATCAGAGGTAGAGGAACTATTTCTTTTGATGGAAAGAACAAAACCAGTAATGTACTGTATGTTGAAGGATTGAAGCACAATCTTCTCAGTGTTGGACAATTGGTGGACAAAGGCTATGATCTCCGATTCAAGAAAAGAAAATGCAAGATCTTTGAAAGTTTTAGAATAGAGATTGCATCTGGTACTCAGAGAAAAGGTAATATCTTCCATTTAGTTGGTACTGGTAAAAGTTGTCTATTTGTGCAAACTGATCAAAGTTGGCTATGGCATAGGAGGATGTGTCATGTGAATTTTTATAATATCATCAAGATAAGAAACACTCAGGCTATAAGAGATCTTCCAAAACTGGTGAAACCTACAAATAGTCTATGCAAAGAATGTCAGTTGGGGAAACTAAGCAGAGTCCCATTCAAAAGCAAGGAACAATCTTCTACCAGATTATTGGACTTAGTTCATACTAATCTAAGTGGTCCGGCAAGGATAAGAAGTGTGCAAGGTGATAGATACTTCATGTTATTAATTGATGACCATTCCTGGATGATGTGGGTTACTTTTCTGAAAGAGAAATCAGAAGCTCTTGAGAAATTCAAAATATTCAAGGCTATGGTAGAGAATAAAATCGGATTAAAATTAAAATGTCTAAGGTCTGATAGAGGTGGAGAATTCACATCCGGTGAGTTCATAGAATTCTGTGAGAAACATGGAATAAAGAGACAGTTGTCTGCTCCTAGGACTCCACAATAGAATGGAGTAGTGGAGAGAAAGAACCGGACCATCTAGGAAGCATCTAGGACCATGATGATGGAAGCAAATGTTCCTTAGATCTATTGGAGAGAAGTTGTCAGCACTGTAGTCTATACTCTCAATTGATTTCAAATTAGAAGTAATACTGGTAAGACTCCTTATGAACTTTGGTTTGGCATCACTCCTACTATGAGGTATTTTAGAGTCTTTGGCAGAAAATGTTACATTAAAAGAGATGAAGATCTAAGCAAGTTTGATGCTAGAAGTGATGAAGGAATATTCTTGGGTTACTCTACTCAAAGCAAAGCATACCGGTGTTATAACAAGAGACTGAGAAAGAGTATTAGAAGTACAAATGTGAAGGTTGATGAAGGAATTGAAAAACCTTCAAGGTTTTATGAATATGATGAAGATGATCAGAATGGTGTTATGATTCAAGGATCTCAAGCCCCTTCTAAAATTCAGATTCAAACTGATCCGGTAAATCAGGAAGAAGAGATGACTTATAATGAGCCTGATCAAGATTTAGAAGTGCAAGAAACTCCCAAAGTTCCCAGGTATGTAAGACTGAACCACTCTGAAGATCAAATCATAGGTGATAAAAGCAAAGGTGTACAAACAAGAAGGAGGATTGCTCAAGATTCAGATGAATATTGTCTGATTTCAAAGATTGAACCTAAGACAGTAAATGAAGCTTGCAATGATGAAAACTGGACTAAAGCAATGGAGGAAGAGCTGATGCAAATTGAGAAAAATCACACTTGGGATCTTGTTCCTAGACCTAGAAACAAGAATGTGATTGGAACCAAATGGGTCTTTCAGAACAAACTGAATGAAGTTGGTGAAGTAATCAGAAATAAAGCCAGATTGGTCTGCAAGGGTTACTCTCAAATAGGAGTTGATTTTGAAGAAACTTTTGCTCCGGTGGCAAGAATTGAAGCAGTCAGATTATTTCTTGCTTTTGCTGCCTTCAAGGATTTCAAAGTATATCAGATGGATGTCAAATCTGCCTTTCTGAATGGTGACTTGGAAGAAGAAGTATACATTGAGCAGCCAGATGGATTTCAATTGTCTGATCATGGTGATATGGTCTACAAGTTGAAGAAAGCATTGTATGGACTCAAGCAAGCCACAAGAGCCTAGTATGAAAGATTGGATAAGCATCTTTTGAAGATTGGTTTTAACAAAGGTACTGCTGATAGTAATTTATACTTCAAAATTGATAATGAAAATATCTTGATTGTTGAAGTATTTGTTGATGATATCATTTTTGGAGGAAGAGACAGTATGTGCAAAAACTTTGCAAATCAAATGAAAAGTGAATTTGAGGTGTCCATGCTTGGGGAAATGAATTTCTTCTTGGGTGTGCAAATCATTCAAACTAAGAAAGGAATCTTCATTTCTCAGACCAAATATGTGAAAGAATTGTTGAAGAAATTTGGGATGGAAGAGTCAAAACCAATGTGTACTCCCATGGCAACTGGATGTAAATTGAGCAAAGATGATGACTCTCCTAAGACTGATCAGAAAAAGTACAGATCAATGATTGGAGGATTATTGTATCTCACTCAAACTAGACCTGACATTATGAATGTTGTTGGTCTTGTTGCTAGATTCCAGGTTGATCCTAGAGAATCTCATGTTATGGCAATCAAAAAAAAATTTAGATATTTGAAAGGGACAGTTGAGTATGGGTTGTGGTATCCTAGAGATCATAATTTCTCTCTTCATGCATATACTGATGCAGATTGGGCAGGAGATGTGGATGACCAGATGAGTACCAGTGGTGGAACATTCTTTTTAGGGAAGACTTTGGTTTCTTGGCTAAGCAAAAAACAAGAGGCAATATCTCTGTCTACTTCAGAAGCAAAATATATTGCAGCAACAGGTTGTTACACTCAATTTTTGTGGATGAAGCAAATGCTAAGAGACATAATAGTAGAATATAAGGAGCCTATCACAATCTTCTGTGATAATTCAAGTGCAATAAATATATCTAAGAATCTGGTGTTGCATTTAAAGACCAAGCACATATATATCAAGTTTCACTTTTTGAGAGAGCAAGTGAACAAGAATGAAGTCAGATTGGAGTTTGTGCCTTCCAAGGATCAGATTGTAGATATCTTTACTAAACCTCTACCTAAGGACTCTTTTGAGTATCTCAGGGAGAAGTTAGGGGTTATTACCCCTCCGGTGATGAACTAAGGTGCACTAGTGTGCATCAGTCTGGTGGATATCACAGTCATACCTTGTGGTCCGGATTGATGATGGGGAGCTACTACTCAGGGGGAGCAGCTGGTATGATTCTGAAATGGTGGAATTGCAAGTATGTACCCTATTCCATTGATGCCAAAGGGGGAGAGAAGACATGTGAAAAATAAGTGGTGGCTGATCAAAGGGGGAGCAGTAAATGAAGAGAAGACAAGTGAATGGTTGTTGGTGATAGGGGGAGTTGTGTCAGTAAAGAAAAGTTCTTGTCTTGATGGTCAAAATAGTTTTTCACATCATATGTTGCCATCAATGACAAAGGGGGAGATTGTTGCAAGTATGGGCCTAACCGGTGTTGTCATTGATGTCAACATACTCCTGTTGCATTGATGATAAGGATTGGATGAGCTGTGTAGTGAGGATATTGAGAAAATTAGTCATATCAGGAACAAAGAAGAACAGTGAAGACAGTAAGGTTAAAGATCCAAGATAAGATGACTTTCAGAGGATGCGGTTAAAAGAGTTTGTAGATATATGTCTTAAGATGATCCAATAAATATTTCAGAGGTCTGCATGAAGATCAGAAGACGTTATGGCTACTCAAGTAAAACTAGTTCCAGGAAGTGTTCAGAGGTGACAGAGTGACACAGATAGGTCCGGTGGGATCCAGAAATGCAATATCTTATTCTATGGATTTGGTGGAGTGTTTAGGAAGTCCATGTGAAGTAATAATTCAATTGATTAGTGGTATGGAGGTTCGCAAGCATCTATTCCATTATGACAGTGATGACAGACTGTGTTCTTGAGGTCCTAGATGAAGGAGAGAAGGATTTCAGTAAGCAGATGAAGTGTGGATGTTCTTGGTGTTTCAGGCAAGCTTGTGGTGGTCTTTGGATTGTGTCCAGTTTGTGTTGGTGGTCCGCATTAGAGTTTGATCTCGCAATTGAAGAATAACTTATGGATGATAGTGTTCTTCCTAAGTTTGTCTGACCGGATGAATTACACATCTTGCAGATGTTCTTATAGATGTTTAGGGACTTAGATGATTACTCCTAAGTTGATGTCTTGTATAAATAAGAAGTTGTAAAGTCATTTCAAAGTGCGTCTTGTGAGTATGAGACTGTGGTAGAGAGAAGAGGAGCGAAGGGCAGAGTAAAAGTATTGGGCTTAAATGGAACTGATTTAAGCATGGTGAAGATGCTATTCTCTAGTTCAAGTATGTGATACTTATTATTCTGTAGACAGTGTGTCTCTTGTAGGCAGTGAGCCTCTTGTGAGCAGTGTGCTCGGGTAGTGAGCCCTAATTGGCATGTGCCATTTTTTTCTTTCTATTCTTCTAACAGAGAATACAATCTTGGGTTAATCACCCCATGGTTTTTCCCTTAACCAGGTTTTCCACGTCAAAATCTTGGTGTCTTATGTGTTGATATGTTTCTACTCTTGATTTAATGCATTGTGTTTCCATGATTGATTATTTATTATGCTGATGAATTACAAGTGGATTTAAGTGTTTAATTGGAAGAAAGTTTTGGACAACTGATTCACCCACCCTCTTAGTTGTCTGTCCTAAATCTAACAATCTTTTCTTCCCTAATTTGATTTGTTTGAATTTGCAACAACATCCTTACCTCTATCATATCCAAGGCCTTCACTTCTTGATCTTATTACTAGTTTAATAGGTTCTATAATTCTTTGCTAATGCTTTCCCAATCCTTTTCCTTCATATCCCATTATTTACATGATTTTGAAACCAATACCATCACCAACAACTACAGGTCCTGTTACATTGTCATCTCCAATTTCATCTTCTAAAGAAGCTTCTACAGCATCACACAAATCATTACTATCACAAGAAACATCACAAAGTTCAGGTTTAGATCTCAAACTTTCATTCTCTTCTCTACATGCTACAAGTGACTGCTCTAACTTATTAACCTGCTCCTTCAATCCTGATATTTCACTCTTCTACAAATTGCTTTCTTTTTTCAGCTCTTCCAAATTTTCCTCTAGATCTATGTTTCTCTTTTCCACCTTCCCAAACAACTTGAATCCTTCTTCAAATTCTTCAAATCTCTTTTCAACATACTCAAACAACTTCAACTCTGCTTCTAATTCTTCATTTCTCCTTCTTACAATTTTCAGTTCTTCTTCAAGAGCATCATATTTGTCTTCTCCTAGTTCTTTTATCCTTTCCATCAATTCTGAATTACATCTTTTGATTTCACACAATTCTTCTTCCAGAATATCCTTTTCGCATATTAGGTTTTCATTTTATTTCTTCATCCTTTTTCCAATCTTTCCCATTGAAACAAATAATATAAACAACTTAATTTGAAACTCTTACCTAAATTTTTCATGCCTTGATCTTCTTCAGTGGTGACACTTGTTACTTCTAGGGTTTTGCACTTCTGTCAACACTGTCTTCCTTCCCAATAGATTCACAACCATTCTAGCAGATTCACAACCTTCCCAGCAGATTCGCAAACAACTCTAATACCACTTGATGCAGTCAAGGTAGGAGGGTCCGATGAGGGACTGTCCAACCTTGTAGCCTTAAACAACTAATAGCATGATCAATTAGAGATGTAATGGAAGTAAATAGCTAACAATAGAAAGAAAGGGACATTCATAAGCACATGACACAAGATATATCCTGGGAAAACCCTAAAAGGGAAAAACGTAGCCTTCAAAGCTCATTCTTCTTATATTATGATCACAAAACACTTTATACATGCCACTTAGGCTTTTATAGATGCTAGGCCACAACCCAGGATTACAAAAGATTCATATTACAATACTCTTTCATGATTTCTTCCTTCTGTTTATCAATTCTCTACTCTGCTCTGCAACTTCTTCTCACTACTCTACTCTCTGTTTCACTTCTGCGTCTTCAAAATCAAAACACTTATGATCTTGTTTTATATCTTCACATAATTAATCATTTCATTACTACTACCTAGTAACAAATCATTATCCTTCATTTATATCCTCCACAAGCCTTCAAATCATTATCAAGTCAGCCTAATTGCAACGACTAGTATGCAATGTGTAGATACGGGTAGGTTGGACCTAAACATAAGGTATTGCTCCGCTGGTGCATAGAACTTCGTGCGGATCTCCATGAAGGTTGGCCAAATCCTATACTTCCTTGAATGTTCCTTTAGGCTCCACAAGTCATGGAATTGCTCAACAAGATGATTAGACTTCACTAAACACTGTCAGCTTTGCTCTGTGAAAATAGGTGAAAATAGGTAATCTTCTGATAGCGATATCTTTCCGGAATCAAACCCAAATGATCTGCATTTTGGATATGTTGTAGATGACTATGTCTAGATGCTAAGTCCATCTTAGTAGCCTCTAATATGTAAATGTGGTAAAATGCAGTAATCTCCAAGGTCCCTCTCTCAATACTCTGCAAATTCATTGTTAACGGTCCCAGCTGATTTGAATACGTTTGGATGCTCCTGCATCACTTTTTCACATTATTCTCTCTCCCTCTTTTACATCATTGGCAAAGGGTGACACATCTCTCTCTCATTCTCCCCTTTGGACATCAATTAGACTTGTACTTGCTCACCTCTATTCTACATATTTTTTTACTGCTCTGCATACTGCATCAATCAGCAATCACTACACACATCCTTTGGCACAACTAACAAAGGGAAACATGAACCTACACCAGCACTTATTCCCCCTGACTACAACAACTAACAAAGCCACTACATACTCCCCCTGAGAGGTAGCCTCCAACATCAGTCAAAACAAGAAATGAATCTTGAAATCCACTGGACTGATTCATCTCCTTATGCATCTAGTTCAAAGGAGGGGTAATACCCCTAACTTCTCCCAGAGATACTCAAAAGTATCCTTAGGTAGAGCCTTAGTGAATATATCACCAACCTGATCCTTTGTAGGCACATACTCAAGCTTCACCTCATTCTCTGTAGCCTTCTCTCTTAAAAAGTGATACCAAATTGAGATATATTTTGTCCTTGAGTGCATCATCAGATTCTTTGAAATGTTAATAGCACTTGTATTATCAAATAAGATAGGAATTGGTTCATCACATACAACTTTGATATCCTTCAAGATTTTCCTCATCCACAACACCTATGTGCAACAAGATGTTGATGCAATGTATTCTGCCTCTGCAATAGATAAAGACATTGAATCTTATTTCTTGCTTAGCCATGACACCAATTTGCATCCAAGAAAGAATGCACCACAACTTGTACTTTTCCTGTCATCTACACAACCAGCCCAATCTACATCTATGTAAGCACTTAGAGTAAATTTAGTATCCTTTGGATACCACAAGCCATGATCCAGAGTGCCCTTTAAATATTTGAATATCCTCTTCACTACTACAACATGTGACTCTCTAGGATCTTCTTGAAATCTAGCCACAAGACAAACTGCATGAATAATATTTAGTCTAGTAGCAATTAGATATAGCAATCCTCCAATCATTGATCTATACCTGCTTTGATCAGCGTTAGAAGTTTCATCATTCTTGCTCAGCTTGCAACTAGTAACCATAGGGGTGCATACTGGTTTAGAATCTTCCATTCCAAACTTCTTCAACATTTCCATGACATACTTTGATTGTGAAATGAAAATACCTTTATCTGTCTGATTGATTTGAATCCCAAGGAAGAAATTCATCTCCCCAAACATTGATATTTCAAATTCTTTATGCATCTCTTCTGCAAATTTCTTACACATAGCTTCATTTCCTCCAAAAATAATGTCACCAACAAACACAACTACAGACAAGGCTTGAAGTAAAGATTACTATCTGTGGTAAGTACCTATCTAACATTGCATACCAGGCTCTGGGAGCTTGTTTCAATCCATATAGTGCCTTCTTCAGTCTGCAAACCATATCCAGTTTATCTGATAACTGAAATCCTTCCGGTTGTTCTATGTATACTTCTTCTTCCAATTCACCATTCAAGAAAGCAGACTTCACATCCATTTGATATACTTTAAAATTCTTATGTGCTGCAAAAGCCATAAACATTCTGATGGCTTCCATTCTTGCCTCCATAGCATATGTTTTCTCAAAGTCTATTCCTTATACTTGTGAGTAGCCTTTACACACAAGCCTTGCCTTGTTTCTTACTACTCCATTCTCATCTAGTTTGTTTCGAAATACCCACTTAGTTCCAATCACATTTTTGTTTGTTGGTCTTGGGGTAAGTTCCTAAGTCTGATTCTTTTCAATCTGCATTAGTTCTTCTTCCATAGCCTTGATTCAATACTCATCCAAGTGCATGCTTCAATCATTGTTTTAGGTTCAGCTTTAGAAAGTAAACATAGATTTACCTGTTCTTTAGCAACTTTCCTTCTTTTTAGTACACCTTTTCTCTTATCACCAAAGATTTGTTCTTCAGAATGATACTTCTGCACATACTTGGGAGTTTTAGGAATCTTCTCTGAAGCTTCTTCCTCTTCAATCTGCACTTCTTTTTCCTTCGCGTTTTCTTCTTCTCTGCAAGAAGATTCATCTGATTCATATCCATTCACTTCTGAGTTCTTCTTTAGGTCTTCATCAACTTTGACATTTTCACTCTCAAGGATCTTTCTTAGCCTCTTGTTATAGCATCGGTAATCTTTTCTTTTAGTAGAATATCCAAGGAAGATACCTTCATTAGACCTTGCATCAAAATTTCTTAAGTTTTCTTCATCTCTTCTGATGTAGAATTTGCATCCAAACACTCTGAATTATTTGATAGTAGGAATCCTTCCATACCATAGGTCATAAGGAGTCTTTGAGCTATTTTCTCTTGCTTACACTCTGTTCAATATATAAACAACAGTATGAATTGCTTCTCTCTAGTAGACTTCTGGTAGATTTGCTTCTTTCATCACTGTCCTTGCAGCTTCTTGAATAGTCCTATTCTTTCTTTCAACCACTCCATTCTGCTGAGGAATCCTAGGGGCAGATAAATGCCTCTTTATTCCATGATTTTCACAAAAGGTGTTAAACTCATTAGAGGTGAACTCTCCACCTCTGTTAGATCTCAAACATTTGATTTTCATATCCATTTCATTCTCAACCATAACTTTGAATGCTTTAAACTTATATAGGGCTTTTGATTTATTTTTGAGAAAAGTAACCCATGTCATTCTAGAATAATCATCAATTAGTAGCAGGAAATACCTGTCACCTTGAAAACTCCTTACTCTAGTAGGACCACAAAGATCTGTATGCACCAATTCCAACAGTCTGGTAGAAGATTGATATTTGACTTTGAAGCTTCTTCTCACTTTCTTTCCAACTTGACATTCCTTACAAATAGCATTGATAGGCTTGGTAATATTTGGTAGATCTCTCATAGCTTGAACTAAACGTATTCTCACTAGGCTATCAAAATTGATGTGACACATTCTTCTATGCCATAGCCAACTCTCACCGATTTGAGTCATGAAACAATAACCATTAGGACCTTTGAGATGATAGACATTTCCATGTGTCCTCATTCCAATAGAAATCATAGTTCCAGACTCTTTTCTGATCTCACAACCATCATCCTAAAACATAACATTGTATCTTTTGCTACACATTTGTCCAACACTAAAGAGATTATGTCCTAAACCCTTGACATAAAGAACATCATCAGTGTTATTCTTGCAATCAAAACTGATTGAACCTTTTCCACATATCTTAGTAGATGTATCATCAACAAACCTAACTAGTCCTCCTTCATATTTTTTAAGTTTAACAAACTTACTCTTATCACCGATCATATGATTAGAGCATCCACTATCAATGATATGGTAGTTCTTTTCCTGTATAGCATGAAAATCAGACATCAAGGTGCCTTCAGCATTAGTACTTACTTCTGGAGCCCTTTCCTTCACACATCCCTCAGAGTTAGTAGAAATTGTATTATCTTTTAAATCTATGAACAAACATTCACCATCTTGATGCAGAGCAATCTGCAAAATCCTCAACTTCACATAATATTTATTTATTTAATCAATCTCTTCTTGTATCAAATTGAACTAATTCAATTTTATAAAAAACCAACCCATTAAACGACTATGCTGGATTAAAAATACCAATACTTTGTGTTGACTGATCCATATATGCATGGCACCATCATTATACTAATTTTCCCCAAATACAAATTCAAGATTATTTTTATCAATTGATAACACATCGCTCCATTTCCTATGAGCTTTTTTTCTCTATTGTTGTGTAAATATACTCAACTATGGTGCAGTCATATTCATCCACATTTAATTCTTTAATTTATAGCGTAACATGCATGTGGATAAAGTAAAAAAAAAAATTGAACTGCAGTTATTAAGAGCATTAATGCATGCAAAGACATATCATGAACACCAATTGACACAATGAAATCCATACTTTTATATTAACTCAACCAATATCCATTAGATGGAGCACCAGTTGGAAACTTTCCGGATACATTAAAATGCAATTGTCAGGAGTATATATAGTTGACACATAACTTGGTCTAGAATGACAAATAACAAAATTCTTCAATGAAAAAATATATATAAATGTCTTCGGAATCCTTTATTTATTACTTTTAGAAGACTTTTAGACTTTTCATAAACTATAACCACCCACTCCATTTCATCCGCTTTTGTTTATAAACTCAAAATTTGCCAAAATCCCAAAATAAAATTTGATGGGCTTCGATGCTCCTACATCATACTCTCCAAGGGGAGAGATTTGAGCTCTAGCTCAAATATGATTTTTCTTTCTTTTCTTCCAATCTTTCAACAAATTTGCATTGTTTTGTTCTGCATTGTTTTCCTCTGCACTTGCTTTATTCTTTGCCTTTAACCAAGGCCAACTTGGTATTATGTAACCATGTGCTTTTGTTTGTTTTCTTTCAACTTTGATTGCAACTTTAAATTATTTTTATCCATCATGTTGTCGTTGCTTCTTC
Source organism: Cunninghamia lanceolata (assembly GCA_027924645.1). Taxonomy (NCBI): domain Eukaryota; kingdom Viridiplantae; phylum Streptophyta; class Pinopsida; order Cupressales; family Cupressaceae; genus Cunninghamia; species Cunninghamia lanceolata. Next base: position 3,116,351 of record BSBN01001020.1, on the reverse strand, counting down.
ATAGTCTTCTACAAAATATCTTTGGTCACCTTCTCCTTTTGAATCCTTTTGTTTGCTTCTTCTTCAATCATTTGTAATTCTTCAGTCAATATATGGTTTTGCTAATTCATTGCTTCAACATCTTCAACCACTTCATTTGCTACACCTATAAACACATTTTCAACATTGCTGTTAGAAATAAAATATTGAGTCACAATGGACTCTTCCTCTTCCTTGGATGGCTCTAACTCTTCTAGCATCTTGATTAATTTTTTGATCTTTTTTCTCAATTGCTGCCTCTTTTTTCTTTTCGTAATTTCCTTTATTGGTCACTTGACAATTTTGTAAATGGTGATGTTCCAACTCCATACACTTATTACTATACTCCATATTCTTTCATCAAATTTTTGGGTTTGTTCCAAAGCTTGTCTCAGCTCTATTATCTCTTGCTGAATATTTATTTGTTTTACCTTCTCATCTTTCTTCTTCATCTCACTTCTTTCTCTTCTCATATCTTGTTGCTTGCTTGTCAACTTCTCACTCTTCAAGTCTCCATGGACTATTCTCCTCAACACTTCCATTCTCAATGTGTTGTTTCTCCTTTTTCAAGCAAGTCTCGTTCACCTTGCTTCTTCTCAATGCCTTCAAATAGCCTACAACGATTTTCTTTAGACCAAATAAAATTTAGAAAAGAATCAAATATTTTACCTCACCAATAATATGCCCAATCTTCCCATCCAACACTGTAACTCACAACTATTGAAATCATTAGTACCATTAGTATTCATTCAAATCAAAGAAACATCAATTACCAGCAATTACCAAAATTGTGGAAGCACCAAACTGCACACAGGGCTGAACAACAATATTGAAAAGGGCATATCTCTTAAAATATCATTTGGGTTTTTCTAAAAACTAGAAGACAAGAAAGAAGATTCCTATTTGAGGTGGAACTCAAAAAAAATTCTCTCTGTGGAGTATGATGCAGGGGCATCCTGATGCACCCTTTTGAGGCAAATGTTTTCATGATTGATAAACTTTGTTTTTTTGGTTTGGTTGGGATTAATAAGGTCATGTATGACCATTTTGAGTCATTTGGAGTCATTCTATGATGTTCTATGGTGTTTTGGAGTTATGTTGTAAAAGTTGGAAAATATTGTCAAAATATGTTGTCAAAAGTTGCAAATGATGTCATTAAAGTTAACAAAAGGGTTGGTGGTCAATTTTTCAGTTACAAATGATTGGAACATGTTAAATATGCCTTGTAACACTGATCCCAGGGGGTGGGGAAGAAGTTTGAATGAGAAGATCATCATTTTTCCACATTCTACATTGCATTTTCTGTGAAAACTGATTGTAAATCACGTTGTACGAATTGATACTGTATGATTTTTACTATGAAACAGAAAGAAACTTGCTTGGTATGGTTTTGTACAACTTGGTACAGTCAAGGGCAGGCATGTGGATGATAAATCTATGAAATATGTAACTTTTAGTTTTTGTTTGGAGTCATTTCATTAAGTTTTGTGAAAGTTATTGTAATTTTGGTGAGTGCAAGTCTAAACCCTACCTAAGGTTTCCAGAAACACAAAAAAATCATATCTTTGTTTTCAACTATCAAAAACTCATAAAAATTGGTAGGAAGTTCTATTATAAGGAGATCTAAAAACCATTTTGGGCTCAAGCCTTTAAATTTTTGCACATGTGAGGAATCAAAGACTATGTGTCTCATTTTGTAAGAAAATAGTCATAAAACCCTTGTTCCATAAGGGTTTAATGAAATCTATGCATAGTTTAATTATAGTTAGATTGAGAATCAATGAGATATGTTGTGGAAGGTTTGTGCAGACCAAGACTCTCAAATTTTCATGTTGTTCTCTTTTGTTGAGTGCCCGTTAGGCAATTATGGTAATGTTTCCAAGTGCACTAGCATGCATTTAGTGACTGTTTGAGATGAATCATTGTGTGAAAGGTGTCAAATAAGTCAAGTGTGTTTAGGAGAAGTTCTTTCTCTATAGTACATCCTCATCATCTTCATAATCAAATTCATTATCAGATATACTTCCATCTTCTCTAACATAATAACTTTTCTTAATCATCACTAGTACAAAAAAAGTAATATATTACTAAAAAAACCACTAAAAATTGCTTATAAATGACCAAACATGGTCACGTGACCATTAGTAGTTTATTTCTAGTCATTTATAATGTGACCAAATTGATGCCTAAACTATTTCAGTCATTTATTAGTTGTTTTGATTGATCAATTTGGTAGTATATTTAGTCATTGATTGTTGTTAATTGGTCACTTATTTAGTCATTTTTATTCACTGATATATTTAATCATTAATTTAGTCATTGATTGTTGTTAATTGGTCACTTATTTAGTCATTTTTATTCACTGATTTAACACTGGTCATATATTTAGTCATATTTATTCACTATTCACTGATTTCTGTCAATTGGTAGTATATTTAGTCAATTTAATTTTTAATTCACGTCAATTAGTAGTATATTTAGTCATTTTGAAGCTTGCAATATATGTAGATTTCCATCTGGCATTAATTGTTTGCTTTGCACATGTCTCTTTGATTATATTCATTAAATGCTCCATAAGACGAGCATTGGGAGATAAGCAATATAATCCACATTTGGATCTCATCTGCCTTGGTTTTATTTCCCCACCGGCTTGAATGACTTCAATTCATTAGGTTGGCTCATGCAATCCTCTTTTTATGCAAGAGACCATGGTATCTGTGTCATTATTTCATTCTTCCCTCTTCATTTTGCTCTTGTTGTGTATCTACAATGTCTATTTATCCCCACAATTGTCAGCTTCATTTGCCTATTCAACCATGGGAACAACCAGTGCATGGAAGCATCAACTCAGATTTCATGGCTAGGGCCTTCAAACTGCTTGATGAATAGCTAGTGGAGGATGCTTTGATAGATGTATGTGATAGATATTTTCTTTTGCAATCCAAGGTATGTTATGCTTTGCATCTGGTATCTCATTTTCTCTCAAATGCGATGGACTTATTTCATTAGGTTGATAAGGTTAAAAGAATAGCATCAATGTTTGTTCATGACTATCTAGTCCTAGATGTCAATCTATTTGAATCTTTTTCTACTTATAATCTCCATGATGGTTCAGCCTTGGTAGTGGGACTCTTCCTCCATGAAGATATCATTAATAAACCTAGTTTTAACTGTGTTTATCAAGTGATGATTTCAAGTTTGCAATCAGGTAACAAAGAGTTCTTTGATAATTCACTGCAGGTTCACAATTCTGCATTTGGAAGGTCCAAGAGGGAAATGATAGAGGAAGTATTCAATGCATGGAGCTTCTTGTCAAATTTCCAACCACTGGTAGTTCCCTTCACCAATGATGACACAATCCTTTATGCAGAGAATCCAACTAGGGTTTCATGGCTTAGGGTTGCAGATTTAAATATGGACAACATGTGAACCCCTCTTTCTGTTTTAATTTTTTGGCTTCATTGTAACTTTGGTTTCCTTTTTGGCCAGAAAGGGCCTTTTAGATCTGTAGCTATGTTCAAGGTTCTTAGTTAAAATGCTCTATTATGTTATCTATTTGGCCAGGAAGGGCCTTTTTGGTAATATGTAAAAACATTTTTATTAATACTAATATATTATGAGGCTCTAAGAATCCTTACCGATTAAAAAAAAAATTTCAACCTTGGTTCATGTGTTGTCTCAATAAAGACTTGCACCATGAAAGAATCCATTAATTATACATAAATCCCAAATTAAGTTGATGAGAAAAGATCTTTGATATCCAACTGGGAAGCTTTAACATCAAAAAATTACTAACCTGATGTTTCACAACAAGTTTCCCAACTATGACATCATCTTTACTTAAGAAACCAGATATTGATCCACTGCCATATTGGATCTCACAGGATCTCCTTCACAAACAACAAATGATATGTATTAATTATTTAGCACCTTCCTTAATATCCCCATGTAAGCATACTAAACTAAATGAGGTTGAGGGTTTGAAGTAGAGTACCATCTTCTTGGTATGTGCTTGACTTTGATGACTTGTATCTTGAATGAATATAGCAAGCTAGTTGCATTGTAAAATAATTGTTAATCATTATTACAAAAATAACCACAAAATCCTCTTTAATTAAAATAATCCTTCTAGATATTTTAGTTAATTTCTAAGAAAGCTAATAATTTCACTATCCAAACAGCCATCAATCTATTTACTGTATATAATTTCCTAGAATTTAGAATTTGAATGTAGGCTGAGTATTCTAGAAACACTACTATTCTAGTTGGATCCTAAAAATGATGCAACCTATGTTCTTCTCTAAAACATCTGTGTAGAAGCAGGCAGGTGTGGTGAGGTTCAAATAGTAAGGAGATTGATGAAAGATAGAGGAATTAAAAAGATACCTACATGTAGCTAGATTGAAGGGCATAAAATGGTACATGCTTTTTTGTGTAGGAGACAGATCACATCCACAAACATGGGAGAGCTGTGCAAAATTGGAGAAATTGGCTTGGCAAATGAAGGTAGTAGGGTATTTCTAGATTCAAGACTTTTACTTAATGTTGTGGAATAGAAGAAAACAGAATCATTTATCTGCCACCATAGTGAAAAGTTAGCAATTATATTTGGTTTATTAAACATGGCCCCTAGTACAACCATTAGAGTTGTTAAGAACCTTTGAGTATGTTCTGATTTTCACACTGCATCTAAATTCATCTCCAAGATTGTTGCAAGAGAAATTTCTCTGAGAGATGTGAACCATTTGCATCATTTTAAATAGGGACAATGTTCTTGTGGAGAATATTGGTGATGCTAAATGAAACAATCTGAAAAATAGGCTTGCACTATAATAATGTGCACTACATCAAATATCCATTAATAACGAAGGGACATCCATTAAAGCATAACAACAGGGTTTTTTTTGTCATATGTTGTAGTTACAAGTGCCTTGCTAGACATACATGAAAATGTGGAAGCATAGACAAGGCAAGCAAACTATTTCAAAAAATGCCTCAAAGAAATGTGATATCATGGAATGCCATGATTAAAGGATATGTTTAAAATGGGTTTTTTCTGAAAAGTCCATAGAAAATTTTAAGAAAATGCAACCAATGGGTGTAAAGCCCAACTCCTCAACCTTTGAAAGCATCCTTCCTGCCTGTGTGTGAATTGGAGCTTTGGATGAGGATATGAACATCCATCAAAATAATATTTGGAAGTAGATTTTTATCAGATATTGTAGTTGCAAGTTCCACTTTGGATCACCAAAGCCTTCACAAAAATTTCTACACAAAATTCAATAATGAAGAATTTATGCACAAATTCTCTTTTGAATGATGCGCAAAGCCTCCACCACAACACCTCATAGTTTGTTGTTGGGCCTTGTGGTGATGTGGGAATCACCTGCATCACTACAAGGCCCATCAATAGTGCACTGTTGCAGTGGAGGCTTTGTGCATCATTCAAAAGAGAATTTGTGCATAAATTCTTCATTATTAAATTTTGTGCATATGTTATTGTGAAGGCTTTGGTGATCTGAAGTGGAACTTGCAACATTTCTACTTGAATAAATAGGTGGATAAGGTACACCCTCCATTCTACCAGCTCTGCTACCTCTAACTAGACCTATGACAAGTGATTGAAGGAATAAATTACAAAAATATCATCCTATCTATTCATGATGTTTTTCTAAGCATAAAAAAATTAAACAAACAAACTACAAAGCACACAAGTACATCTCTTAGTTGTATAGATCAAGACAGTTCAACCACTATTATACCACTCAATGAATACTAACCAACTCCTAAGTCATGATACAGATGACTCCTTTGGTGCCTTGTAGGTGGTCCTGCATATGAAAGCTCTGGGTCCTAACAAAAAACCACAAAATCAAGGAATTCAATCCAAGAATAAATAATATAGGGAAAATAACCTACAATAAAGATACCTTCATACGTTTGATAAAAGAACATTTAATAAATCCATAAATCCATGCAAATTTCCTTCCATAAATCCATCTTAGGGATCCATATTTCTTTTAAAATCATTCCAGGAGTCATTCATAAGCACCCCATACCAAGTCCATGTGAAAGATATTTGTATTTTTAACCATTGATGTGTTTTGGTCTCTCACCACAGTCTCGCAGGTCACTCAAAAGGTCTTGGTGGGTGTGCAGGAACCAAGGATAACAAGGGAGCAGTTATCGCTATCCCATAGCATGAAGAGATTGCACTTGCGGCATTGCAGTATGTAGAGATTGATTACCGTAGCCCCACAACGGTCTCAAAATGAAGTGATGGAATGATGGTATAAATTTAAGTGGCATATGATACTTGTTAGAACATAATGTTATTAGGGGTCATACCATTATAACATTTGTATAATGTTATAATATAAGGTTATAAAACCTTGTGTTATAAAGCATATACCATTTAATAATTAATAATCTAATAACTATTAGATTATTAATTATTTACAAATGGTTGCTTTCAATGGGTGTGACTAATACCCTTTAGGTATTATGTTGCCCCTTCTCCTTTATTTAAGGAGGTTCTCTCTCATTTGAGAGTGTGTGTGAATTTGGAGTTTTATAGTGAATTATATCACTATGCACATGAGGTATAAATGGCCATGTGGAAGTATGTGGAGGAGTATATCTCTGGGTTCAGTCTATTCTTTAATAGACTATATTTTGTAAGTGTTTTAATAAAATGATGCTTTATGGGTTTTTTTACCCGAAAGGGTTTTCCCCATGTATATCTTGTGTAATGTGTTATATCTATGTTTGTATAATTCTCATTTATATTTATTTTATATCTTGTTCATAATGATTAGTATCCTAAGATCCTAATTTCTAACAATACTTCACTGTAGTCCCGTGGCAGTCAAGAGAATAACTGATGGTAATGTGGTAAAGAGCAAAGGAAAATAGTACACCACACCCCCGCAGCGACCTAAAGTGAGGCTTGCGGTATGGCGGTAAGAAGGAGCAAAGGAAAATAGTACACCACGCCCCCGCGGCTGCCTCAAGTGAGGCTTGTGGTATGGCAGTAAAAGGAGTTTAAGTTATGTAAGTATTGAATATCGCAACCCCATGACAATTTCAATGGAGTGTGGTGGTGTGGTTAAAGGCTTCAAGTGATGTTTAGTATACCGCGTCCTACGATGGTCAAAGAAATAGTTTGTGGTACTGCAGCAGGGAACAAGTCATGGTGATATAGTTGAATTTTTGAGACAATATTTCTGAAATGGAGATGGAACAAACTATGAACTTTCTTAGACACGGCCAAGCCATGACTTACACCCTCTACATGTTCCATAGAGTTGTCTTTATGGTAGAGATAAGTCAAGGGATAGTAGTTTGCAGTCATTACATTTCATGAAGGAGTGGGATTCTAAATAATTTTTGGTGTTGAGATACCACAGCTACCAAGATAAGAATCATGTGAGGATCTACCTCAAGGCAATAAAGAGATACAGAGCTATGCCATGACATACACCCCCTTCACAACTGAACAAATATAATTAGAAGCAACAAAAGAAAAGATCATTAACCATACTTAGACATTCACTTTAATTTTGCATCTATGGCCCATTGGCTCCAATAGTTGCCATCCTATCTTGTTTCTATTGTTGATTCTGTGTGTTCCTCAGAGTCATAAAAGCAGACATGGCAGGCAACTCCATCATAGGCAATCGATAAAATCATGAGCCCCCAAAGCCAAAGCATTAAAAGGCCTCATTTGGTTCAAAATTTATAGTCATGACTTAATTAGAAAATGACAGTCAATAGAATGGTAATAAAATCCTTGGTTGACACTTCACATTGGAAACTCATTTGTAAAAATAAGTCAAAACAACAGACAATCACTACTAATCTCATTTTTTCAATGCCTATTGGTATACTAGATGATATTGTTGGAATTAGGGCTGACAACTGAGAGGGGGGGTGAATCAATTGTCTTAAAACTTTTAAAGCTTGCTGCAGCTAATTCTTCTTTACCACTTCTTAACAGATTAATGACATAATCATGAAAAAAAAGAATTACTAAAACATGAGCAGAAACATAAATAACACACTTAACACTAAGATTTTGACGTGGAAACCCGGTTAAGGGAAAAACCACGGTGGGGGTTAACCCACAAAGATTATACTCTGTTAAAAGTATTACAAAGAGGGGAACACACATGCATTTGGGCTTACTACCTAGAGCTCACTACTCAAGAGAGGCTCATTGCCTACAAGAATATTTACAAAAGGATTATAGATTGTTGAACTAATAAGTAGCATCTACCAATGCAAGAATTCAGTTCCAGTTAAGCACAGAATACTGATTTCACACACTTCATCCTGATTCTGCCCTGTTTACTGCTCTGTCATAATCTGGACCTCAGATCTCTTCTCTTTCGCACTTATGTCTACCTTTTTCACACTTATTCCATATTCGCATTACTAACTCACACCACATTACTCGAATCCATCGGTTATATATATTTGCATCAACAAACTCAATCACCTATCTGTCAGCCTTAACAATACAAGTAATCTGTTCTGTCGGTTGAATCCATACATCAATATTGATGTTTACCAGAAATAACACTTGCAGGTCACCATTCATGTCAGCCACTAACATTATATCCCATACACAACTTACCAAAACACTTCTACTAGATCCGCACGAGGATATAACACAAGTTGGCATGTTCTTCACTGAATTGTCCTGTCATATTAGGGCCCGATATTTAGATGTTCATTAATTTTTAATCCCTTTGTCACTGGAGGCTAAAATATTGGATTTGGATTGTTCTGACATTCCTCTACACTCCTTAGATTCACAACATGCAATGATTAACTGTAGAAGTCCACTGACCAAAATACTGAACTCTGCCATATACCTTGTTCCTGTCTATCTAGACTGGATAAATCTTGGAACTAACTTCCAGTATGATCTGATACTGCACTACAGATGTGTGGAATGGACTGAGTTGCCATCAATGACAACACATGACATGCCTTGCAGTGTCTCTTGCCAACAATTTCCCCCCTTGGCATTGATGGCAACACTTAATGAAAAATGACTAAGTGTCATGACTGACTCCTACTGTGTATACTTATATATTCTTCCACTGCTCACCCTTTGATGGATTCTTCATTTTCATTTTTCACTATCTCTCACTCCCCCTTTGACATCAATGGCAAGGGGTGGGGTCCACAAATCAAAATTTCCACAACAAAATTTGTATATAGGGTCGCATATGTATAAATAATCCATGCATTATATTTACATGAACTTGAGGATATTTGCAAAACTATTTTTCAACTGCACAAGTTCAGAGGCCCAACTACTTTTCATGCCATCCAAAATTGAGTTGTGTTCTCTTAGTAGGAATGCCTATGTTTCTGTTTTCTTTAGATCTAAAGGATCACTTGTCCAGACTGCAACTTAGGCTTCTGATAAAGCAGAAAACATTGTTTCTAACTTGGGGCCAATCAATCCCCTGAGCTTACACATTCTCTCCACAATATTGTTCTTTTCTTTAACAAGCTTCTTTATTTCATTAGTCAGGATGATTGCTTGACACTCCTGACTTGCCAGAGAAACTGTTAGAGGGTCAAAATTTTGAGATAGATTTAGCAATCTTTGTTCCCACTCCTTTATCTTTTTCTCAATATCCTCAATAACTTTGGGCCAAGATAGACAAAATTTGTATACATCACTTCTGTCATTGAGAGCATTTTGAATACTCTTTATACTGATATCAAGTATCCTTTTATCATTCCTTATTAGGCCCTTTAGCTCACTAAATCTCTTATCCAAAAATTCATTCCATATTTTAATCTCTGCAGACTTCTCAAAGGACTCAAAGTGTGTACTTATAGAATTTACAAGGTTCTTCAGATTACCAAATGGAGAATCAGATGGATTCTGCTAGAAGGTTGCCATTATCTTCTCCAATATACCAGATGCAAGGCCTAATAGCTCACTGTCCTCTATGTGGGATTTCAATATCTTTTCACTTGCCTTAGCTTGTGTGAATGATGCTATCTTCATCATTTGGACTAGAGAGAGAGTATCCAGGTTGATTGGTCCTTGAATTAGTTCTGGTTCATCAAACTCTAGCATCTCTTTACTTAGGAAACTCTTCACTACATCTATAGTGTCTCTTGTCACAATTTCTAGACTATCTTCCTTTTCTTGAGTTTTCTCAGTATCAAGACTATTTTGTTTAGGTGCATCAATATTTGCACCATCTTCTTCTGCTTTATCTTTCTTACCTTTAACTTCTTCTTCTTTCTCTGCTTCATCTTTCTCTGTGTTATCTATAGGAGGATTCTTTCCTTTGTCCTCACCATCTGTAATCTGTTCTAGAGGATCTTGAGTAGCAGTAGTATTCTCAACATTGTCTTCATTACTGGATTGATCAGGAAGAGTAGAGTATCTCCTTCATCATTAGTTTTATCCACCATCTTTGTATCTTCCTTGTTTATTTGCTCCACTTCTGGAATTGAGGATTCATCGACCTTGGTTTGTTGCTCATCAATTTTTATTTCTTCAATATCTGGGATTGATGAATCAATCCCATCATCAATCTCTTCTTCAACAAATGGAAGATTGTGTCTCTTCAATGCACTTAGAAGTATTTCTTGTGTTTCTTTTACTATTTTGTCTAATTCTCCAAGCATCAGTTTGTTCACTCTCTTCTTGCTTCTGAATTCATCCTTCACTTCTTTGAATATCATATTCATTTGAACTTGACTGATCTGAGGGCATAGTTTTATCAATATATGTTATCTAAGCTCTATATCCATGCTTTTTGCATTTTCTTTCCTCAACTCCAAACTGTCTGCAAGACTTTGTTGAATCTCATAAGTTATTTCAATCAGGGCTTTATTATAGATATTTAGATATCTAACTATTGCTTCCTCTAACACCCTCTTATCTGTATCACTGTATTCATCATAGAATTCAGTCATGGGTTTCAAATTTCCATCCACAATGACTGATTTTATTACATCTTCCACAGAAAGTGTAGGCTTCTTAGCATATGTATCTATCTTCTACCTTTTGCTTGCCCTTTAGCTTCTGGAGGGCTTATCCTTAGTCACCTTGGTAGCTTTTGTTCCAAAGGCTTTCAGCTCCTTTACCTCAGCATCTGAATCTATTTCTTCTACATCAAATTTTGTGCTCTTATAGGTTCTTGTGGCCTTAGTTTTTACTCTTTTCCCTTCTTTTTCTAATGATTTTCTTTTTGGTTTCTCAAGATTGGCAGGTTTTGGGGGAACAGGGGCAGTAACAGAGCTTCTAGTAGTCCTTGATGTGGAGGAGGATCCTACCAGAGCACTTCCTTGTTTCTTATCCTACTTCTCCTTCTGTACCTTTTCAGTTCTTTCCCTGAATTACCTCACGGCTTCCTTTGTGAGACCTAGATTCTCGGCCAACTGTTCAACTTCTTTTCTTACTTTTCTGTTGGTTTTAGGTTCTCTGAGCTCAGTATGCAATTTTAAAATTAGCTCCTCATATGTCCCAAATCTTTCAACTGTTGTGTCTTTTGGCTTGCTTAGAAGATGTTGAGCATACATATTCAAGATTTTCCATCTACTTCATACCCCATGGGCATGATCCAAATAGTTATGGGTTCCACTGCTTCCATTAAGCACTGATCAGTGTCAACCATAAAACATATTTCATTCTTGTACTTCTCAACAATCAATTTAGGGATTCTTTCCATTGAATGCATCATACTCTAAAAATTCTTGAAGTATCCCTAGATTGCAGTTTTCTAAGCTTTATAATCACCAATGCTGTGAAGATGATCTCTGATCTGAATGGCAACTGGCTCATCATTAGTCCAGTGAACACCCTTTACTCCAAGTACTTCATTCATATAGTAGAAAAACAAGCATAGAACCAATGTACCATATTTAAAGGTTTTTTTCTTATCTTTCTTGATTTTGTTCAAGTTCTCAATCAATTGTTTCTGTAACAGCTCACATAGGTCATAATCTGCATTCTCCTTCAACATTTGATATGTTGCATATATAGCAGTTCTGGAGACAAAATTCTCCTTGCTGGAGTGATATATCTTGTAGCCAATCACCATGGAGGCAAACTTAACATCTGGTTCTATAATGTCATTGATGGTCATTGCCCTCTTGTCAAACTTTTCACCGGTTGCATCGGTAACAGTTTGGTTTTTCACAGATTTCAACATGGGCAATCCATCGGTTGAGTTTAACCCAGTCACAATTCTGATAACATCCTTGGTAATCTTGAATGGTTTTAATAGCCATATGAATTCATCATGCATTTGACTCAAAAGATACCAACCCACTCATCTTCATTGAATGTTGGAAACCCCATAATCTAAATAAAATGTTTATCAAGTAGTGCCTTATACTCAGGTTTAAGGTCATGATTTTCATCCCTGAGATGACTCTCAAACAAATCTACATTCCTTGAGTCCCCAAATTCATCTATGTTTGCATGAATATAAACCCTAATATCTTCAGTATGCAGCACACCATATGGAACACTTGAAAATGCACCTAATGGGTCGACTTCTATTGACTTGTGTGGATGCTTTTTAAATTTTGGTCGAGGCCTTTCAGTAATATCAACAACCAAAGGTGTAGCCATTGCAAAAAGATTACAAGTTCAAAGTTTCACAAATAAATACCTTTTTCATGAAATTAGGGTTGACGGATAAATTTGTTGGTCACACTTCAATTTTTTGTAATCTCAGCTTAGACACTATTCTTCTTGCTTTCTTCAGGTGCAAAGTGACTTAAATGAGGAATGAATGACCTTTTTATGCTCCGCAAAACCTAATTTGCCTTTGTATTAAATACTTTGCCCTAACACATCTGGTTACACTATTTTTTGTAAACAATCGATCTTTAATTATTTCTCAAATCGTCATATCCACTTTTTATCTTCCGGAAACCCTTTCAAATGATGTATAATAATCCAAATTATTTTCTCTCATTGTGCCAAATTTAGGCACCCATTTACTAGCTGGGGGAATTTAGATTTCATTGAAGTTCCCCCTGAGCCAGAGCTCCTAATTCAATTCCCAGAGGAATTATCAGCACCGGATTCTGGTGCGGACCCATTATTATTATTCACAACACTTTTCTTGACCCATTTCTTGCTCATTTCATTTTGGATCTCATTCACATCAATTTTGCCTTGCCTTTGTCTTGTCTTTGCTCATCTAGTTTTCTGTTTGCTGGACCTCTTCTTTCATTATTCCTATGTCTGCAGAATCTTGCAATATCACCAGATCTATTGCAATTAAAGCACACAACATTTTTTTTCTTATATACTTGATTTCCTCTTGATCTACACTGATTAGCCATGTGTCCAAATCCATTGCAAGTAAAGTAGTAACCATTGAAAGAGTTGTCATTTCCTCTAGAGTTATTCATTATCATACTTCTGTATTCATTTGATCTATGACCATACCTCTTACATTTGAAGCATTGACCAGAGAAGGATGGACCATTTTAATTTACTCTACTTCTGTACTGAGTAGCATTATGACCAAATTTATTGCATTTGTAGCAATTTCCATTGAAGGATGGATATCTTTGAGCATTAGACTATCTTACCGGAGGTCTTCTAGGTCTGTTTCTCCCATTCCTTGGTTGAAATTTTCTTTGTCCAGATCTAGAGCTTTCACCTTTCTCATATCCAAGACCATGCATGTCATCACCCCTTATTTGACTTTCAAGCAGTGCTTCAAGTTTAGCTAAGCTTATCTTGAACTTCTCCTTGTATTCATTTGCAACTTCTAGGTCATGTCTGAGAATGATAATTTGTCTCTCAAGTTCTTTCTCATTGTCTCTACTTTCTTGTAGATTAGACTCTAGGAGGCTAGCTATTCTGTCTAATCTGCAGCATTCTTTAGTTCTTTCTTTTAGATTTTGATTTAGGTCTTCTTCAATTTTCTTCCTATCTTCAATTTCCTTGGTTAGCCTCATCACCTCGGATTCTATCTCATGTTTTAGGACAATAACTTCTTTAGCTAACTTCTCACATTCCTTTGTTTTCTCTTTCAGGGCCTTGTCCTTGTCGTTGTCTTCATAATGATTTCCTAGTTGAAGAGGTTGCTTCTTCCTCTTTTCATTGGATTTGCTTAATTTTGCTTTTAAAGTCTCAATGAAGTCTTCAGCATTTTTAAGGTCCTCTTGCAGCTCTTTGGCTTCTGGTCTGGACTGCTCAAGATCTTCTAATGAGAGTTTAAGTTGTCCTTGGAGGTTGTATTCATCCATTTTAATACCTTCCCAGATCTTCCTCAAGCTGTTAAACTTTTCAAAGGAACCTTGCTCTGACACCAATTGTTGGAATTAGGGTTGACTACTGCGAAGGGGGTGAATCAGTTGTCTCAAAACTTTTAAAGCTTGCTGCAGCTAATTCTTCTTTACCACTTCTTAATAGATTAATGACATAATCATGAAAAACAAGAATTAATAAAACATGAGCAGAAACATAAATAACACACTTAACACCAATATTTTGATGTGGAAACTTGGTTAAGGGAAAAACCATGGTGGGGGTTAACCCATAAAGATTATACTTTGTTAAAAGTATTACAAAGAGGGGAATGCACACGCATTCAAGCTTACTGCCCAGAGCTCACTGCTCAAGAGAGGCTCACTACCTACAAGAATGTTTACAAAAGGATTACAGATTGTTGAACTGATAAGTAGCATCTGCCAATGCAAGAATTCAGTTCCGGTTAAGCACGGAATACTAATTTTACACACTTCATCTTTGTTCTGCCCTGTTTACTGCTCTATCATAATCTGAACCTCAGATCTCTTCTCTTTCGCACTTCTGTCTACCTTTTTCACACTTATTCCACATTTGCATCACTAACTCACACCACATCACTCAAATATATCAGTTATATATATTCGCATTAACAAACTCAATCACCTATCTGTCAGCCTTAACCATACAAGTACTCTATTCTATCGGTTGAATCCATACATCAATATTGATGCGTACCAAAAATAACACTTGCAAGTCACCATTCATGTCGTCCACTAACATTATATCCCATACACAACTTACCAAAACACTTCTACTAGATCCGCACAAGGATCTAACACAAGTTGGCCTGTTCTTCACTGAACTGTCCTGTCATATTAGGACTCAGTATTCAGATGCTCACAACTTTTAATCCCTTTGTCATCGGAGGCTGAAATATTGGATTTGGATTGTTCTGATATTCCTGTACACTCCCTTAGATTCACAACATGCAATGATTAACTGGAGAGGTCCGTTGACCAAAATACTGAACTCTACCATATACCCTATTCCTATCTATCCGGACTAGATAAATCTTGGAACCAACTTCCGGTATGATCTGATACTACACTGCAAATGTGTGGAATGGATTGAGTTGCCATCAATGACAACACATGACATGCCTTGCAGTGTCTCTTGCCAACATATATCACCATTAATAGCATTTTGTGGATTATGTCTAGATGTATGATCTATTTTAGCTTTTGGTATTATCCCATCTTTGGGGTCATATGCCTGACTTAGTAAGATATATCATTTCTCTTTGTCAAGCTATCTTAGTGAAGCCTGAAATTAGTTTTTATTTTTACCCATATTTCTCTTCATTTGTGTAATAATGTTGGCCAAGGTATTGGTAATGAAGTTGCCAAAGACATGGTGATATAGTTGAATTTTTGAGACAATATTTCCCATTAGCCCGGTCAAATCAAAGAACACTTTTTATGCCTTTTCTCCACTATTCTTTTATGAGCTAAGTAATTTCAAATTTGATTGCTGTCATTGCAATGCATTCCTATTGCATTTCAATCTGAAACATTTGATCCATTGTTGGATTGTTGTCACCTTTATAGACATAAAAATGTACCTATTCTAATATTTTGAACTTATGACAAGTCAAAGTGGGTTGTGTTCATTTAGCAGTTGGTTGAAATTTAATTTGAATGTACTACTTCTTGATGTTTCCCTTGACTCATTATCATTTTTGTTTATCATCTTTCTTTCTGGCTAGCAACAAACATGTGATGCATCTGTTGTGATGTCCTATGGATGGTGGCTTTTTCCAAATTATTTTCAAACTATTTTGAGTTCTAGGTGTACACCTTGTGGAGACTTATGGTATATTTCTATGCTTATTTTTTTTTCCAAGGTTATAGTGAGCTAATAAATGCAATTATTCCAAAGGTAGTGGAAATAAT
Organism: Cunninghamia lanceolata; assembly: GCA_027924645.1. Classification (NCBI taxonomy): domain Eukaryota; kingdom Viridiplantae; phylum Streptophyta; class Pinopsida; order Cupressales; family Cupressaceae; genus Cunninghamia; species Cunninghamia lanceolata. Next base: position 3,100,118 of record BSBN01001020.1, on the reverse strand, counting down.
TTTGGAACAATTATCTAAGTTCTCTCTTAATGTTTAGATTTGTGTAATTTTTGATTTTGCAGATTTTTAATAGCCTTGTTTGACGAGTCTTAGAAATTGGTTTCAATTTACATGATAAAGCTTCCATCTGGAGCTAAGAAGATTGTGCCAAGTAGTTGTAGAGCCATGATTGGTCAGGTTACTAGTGGTGGAAGGATAGAAAAGCCAATGACTCAAAGCTGGCAATGCATATCACAAATATAACATCAAAAGAAACTGTTGGCCCAAGGTTCATGGTGTGGCAACGAATCCTATTGAGCATCCTCATGGTGGTGGTAATCATCAACACATTGGGCATGCTAGTATTGTGCATCGTGCAGAGAAGGCTTAGCATGTACACATACTTAATCATAATTAAACAATTATAGAGCTCTGATTATTTAGAAATATCATCTTTTAGTTTCTTTTCTCTTTAGGTTTCTTTGTGTCAACAATTTATGGGGACCAGGTTGTAAACCATGTTTCCTATTATTGTTTCTTATCATTAGTGGTTTACTCTTGATTCAAATTTTGGGAAAGACTTCAAACCAGGTTGTAATCCTTGTTTCCTTGTATTATTTGAGGCTTATTTTAGGCTGCCATATTAATTGACTTTGTGTCGTCTAGCTACTAACAACTGCATAGGATGTAAGGCAATTGTTATGCTGCACTATGCAACTTGTGACTAGCATTGGTCTAGAGGTATAGATCTTTGCAAGCAATTGAACTATCTTCACTGCTCTACAAACCAGAGGGAGGTTGTAGAAGTGGGATCCAAAAGGGAACCTTTGAAAAAGAGATGATCTAGGTCTAAAAATGGTTTCTAGAGGACATAAAAACAACCCAGATTTACGAAAAATATCATGACCCTTGTTTGAGAAAACTCTCTATCCTCGACAGACTTGAAGAAGAAAGAAATCCTTAAAAGGAAGAAATTAACTCTGTATCCAGCCTCATAGATTCCATATCCATCCATAGAGTTTTATGTCATCTAGTATTCTTCCCATGAATTTTCCCATGAGAGGAAAATCATCATGCTAAAAGGACATTTTAGTTAGACGATCATCAGGGAGAGAAACATCTAAAAGGGTGACTTCCATATCATAGGAAAAAACTAGAAAACCTTGATTGATCTGCAAGCTCATCACTTGGGCATTTTAAGCCAAGTTGAACCACCTAAGTTGACCCCAATTAAGAAAAATCAAACCCCATTTTAACAACAGAGCATATTGAATACTCTTCAGAACACACCAACACTAGTATTAATAACCAATACTTCAACACAATAATGACTATTTAGGGGACTAAACTGCAATAGGGCTGACAAAAACTAAAATAGGTATTAAGAAATATAATATTATTTTCTATTTTCTTTTTATAAATTCTGCAAGGTTGAGGCAATTCTTCTACAATTAGGTGAAACCATGATCCTTCACAACTAAACTTTGAACTTCATGCATCCCTAATAAGAGTGGGGTATTTTTTGAGTATTAACAGTCAACAAATTGAATTAGATTTCAGTGTCTATATTTATAGCATCTAGCAAATGGGCATAATTGAAATAGAGTACCAAACACAACAAAAAATTATAGTTTAAAAAATGCATGAATACTAGACCTACTAGTAAGGTTCCTTGGGGATTGAATGCAATGCATCTGGCCATGCCCTCCTCTAGAAACTCTTCTATCACTTCTGGGAAATCCCCTTGAAATGGATCTGCCTAATACAGAATTTAACAAAATACAATAAAATTAACATCTTCAAGCGATTGTGTTCCAATTCATCAATGCAAAAAGAGGGACATCAATGAGCCTTACCTATTTTGAGCATGAATTCAACCCCTGTACAATGCATCCAATGCATGAACAATGTCTTGAGCATAGAGGTGGTCAGGTTTCTTTTGTTTGAATTATTTTTCATGGAAAAAATTTACCTCTCTAAATTTCCCTCTTTCCAATTCGAAATATTTTTTTAACTAATTTTTATTTGTGTGACTAATTATTTAGTCATTTATTTAGTCATTTATACCTATTTTTTTACCCACCATCAAATTAGTCATTTATTTAGTCATTTATAGCTGTGTTGCAAAAAATGACTAGAATTTAATCATTTTTACTTGTCGTGACTAAAATTTTTAGTCACGTAGTCATTTATTTGCCAAAATTCTACTAGTGCATATTACCTTTGTTCTCCCTTATTTTGTTATTCAGAGCTCTGTTTGGACATCTTGAAGCATAATGACCTATATTTCCACAACTGAAACACTTAAAAGGCAACTTAGCACTATGCTTTCTAGTGCCCTTTTTCATTCTTCTCACAAAGTTAGCTTCCACATCATCAGAATTGTCCTGATCTAATTCCACAGTCTTCTTTGATTTGCTATCCTTAAAAGTAATCTCAACTTTTGCAATACTTGTACCAAATTCTCTCATTTCAAAAGCAATTAAAGAACCATACAACTGATCTCTGGTATATTGATCCATATTTTGCAATTCGTCAATAGCAAAAACTTTATGACTATAAGCTTTGGGAAGAGTTCTAAGTACCTTCTTTACCACTTCTTTTTCTTCCAATTCTCCACCAAGACCTCTGATGCCATTGATATCTTCATCCACCTTTTGCAAGTAACTTGTGATGTTTTCATCTTCAAACATTCATAGAGTCTCAAACATGATCTTCAAATTCTGCATCTTAGCTTGCTTGACCTTATCATCTCCTTCATAAATGCTTTTTAACTTTTCCCAAATTTCATTAGTAGTTTTCAAATTCATAAATTTCACCAATTTAGAATTAGTAAGACCACTTAAAAGAGCATACCTTGCTTTGCCATTGTTTTCATAAGCCTTGATCTCATTAGTAGTACTCAGACCATTCTCAAGTATATTGTATCTAGACTAAACAGATTTCCAAATTTCATATCCAAGAGAAACCAGATAACCTTCCATCCTTATTTTCCATAATGCATAGTCTAATCCATCAAATAGGGGATCATCTTTCTTGTTTGCCATCCCAGATCTACCTCAAGCAATTAAGCTTTCTTCCCAGGAACCTCACTCTGATACCAATTGTTGAATGCACAAGACAACTAAGAGGGGGGTGAATCAGTTGTATCTTATAATTTCAAAACCCTTACAAACATTCAGATCCACATTTATTCAATTAACCCTTAATCTATTAGAATGATTAATCATGAAAGTAGTTAACAAAAATAGAACCAAATCAACACCATACACAAGGAAACACCAGATTTACGTGGAAAACCTAAGGGAAAAGCCACGGTGAGGATTGGCTCACAATATAAAGTAATATCAACATCAAATACAATAGGGCTCACTGGCGGAGGGCTTAGTACCCAAAAGAAAGAAAGGCTCACTCCCATAATATAAAAGAAGATAGAGAAGAATGGTACAATGAGAAAACCATCTCAATGGAATAGAGAAGTCCACCACACCATCATCAACTCCTTTGCAGTCTGACTAAAGAATTGTAGACACCTTTTGCTCACTGCATCCAGTAATCTAACACATGAAAGATTACAATGCACTTTACAAATTCACACTCTATAACTCTGTAGTTTTCATCTCACACATCCCACACATCTATCTTATCATCCATCAAAAACTCAACACCTATTTATACTATCTTCAACCTTGAAAACATTTTCCAAGGTTAGAAATACACCTTAACCATGTAAATTCAAATTAGGTCGGCACCAATACATTCCTGTGGCAGAAAAGAATGAAGGAAGACCACAACACACTTTATATTGGACCTAAGTCCACTCATACATGCCATGCCACACTTCCACAATCACCGAGGCAAATCCACAATAAATGTAAACACCCAAGGTTAGCTGAACCTGTGTTAACACCTGCATAATCATTTAAGTACACGCTTCCTCAAAACCAAAGATGACTAGCAGACAACACACCATGCTTGAACACAATCTAGAATAACCCATAAACACCCTAAAATCCAACAAATTCCTTCACAAGTGTCACCTGAAGAAAGTACACACCTAATATACTTAGACATCTCTGCCATACACTGCAACTCAATAAATCAACTTGCAGAGCACCAAACCATAGACAACTTCAACTAAGCGTAGATATGAACCTTATAAACACACTTCTAGAACCACAAGACTTGAAACCACTCTACGGAGAAATGCGGAGCAAAAACATTTCTCCCAGACACCTGCAATACATAGTTCACACACTAGTGAACTGATGAAGGGGGTAAATCAAAAAACACACAACAGAAATTACACATAGAAAATAGAAATTTCTTTATTGATTTGGACAACTTATTACATTACAGAAGCTCAAATACAATTAGAGGAATCAACCCTCCACAGGCGGTAACACATTACAGCTTCCTCTCACAAGACTCTGGAATCATCGGCTTTCTGTAACCCCAAATCAGCTAGGGTTTCTGTTTTCCCACCTATTCTTGGCTCTACACTTTCCCCCTTAACTCTACTACTACCCAGGGTTCTAAAAAATGGTTATTAATAGCCTTTTTGGTGGCCAACAACCTAATTTTGAAATTTGCATCTCCCTCCAAAAATAGGTCAACTTCTGAGAGCCATAACTTTTGATCCAGGTGTCTGATTGATGAACAGTTTTATGCATTAGAAAGCTTGCAGAGTGCTCTACATGCTAAGAACCCGCTCTGCTGGTTCTAGCCATTTTCAAGCCCGTACGGGGCCATTTAGTGCCTCAAACCTGAGTTTGAATAATTTTCAGGCATTTTTTAGGAAATGGAAACTTTAATATCTTTCAACTTGCAAATGATCTTTGTGTGATTCCTTTGCCAAAGGTCTTATTTTTTAGTTATGAAGCTTCCCATAAATTTTCACTTCAATCCGTGCCCAAATGCAAACTTTCTAAAAATAGTAGGTTGTTATTTTTAGCAGTTTGGGAAAACTGAAAGTTCTACATCATTATTCAAGCGATTATGGAACCAGAACCACAAATTTTGAAAAGAAATGAAAAGAACATCAATAATTTTGAAACACATCTTTTTTGGGTGATGCAAGATTGCCCTTACACCACTGGATGCTCCTGCATCAGACACCCAGGGTAATTTGAGAAGTGACCCTGTCACATCTCTGGTGTTTGTGTGAGGAAATCCCAAACAGTCAACCTCTACCTTAGAAATCAAGAAGAATCTTCAATAGGCCTTCCTTTCCATTTCACCAGATATTCTTCATATTTCCTGTTTTGAGTACTTCTTCCCATATGGCTATCCAAGATCTCTTATATCTCCTCTATTGAAGTAGATGCCAGAATACTCCACTGTTCTTCTATTGGTCCATCCTCTGTTCCACCTTCATGATATTCTGATAAATCAGTAATGTTGAAAATAGGGGAAATATTGATCCCACTCAGCAGCTCTACCTCATATGCATTTCTTGAATCATGTCTCTTCAAAATTCTGCATGGTCTAAATTTCTTCATTTTCAGCTTATTGTATGTTCCAATTGGGAACCTTTATTTTCTCAAGTGAACCATGACTTCATCTCCTACCTGGAATTCCCTATATCTCCTCTTCTAATCTACCTTAGCCTTATACTGAATATTCATCTTATTAATGTGCTTTTTCACCTCTTCATGCAAATTCTTCATGTGTTCTACAAAGTCTTCAGCCTCGACACTTGTCTTTTCTCCTTTGTCTAGATTCCTTAACTCTGAAGCATTTCTTGGACTATTCCCATGTACAATCTGGAATGGTGATTTACCAGTACTCCTATTGACAGAATTGTTGTAAGTAAATTTTGCCTGTGGTAAAATCAAATGTCATCCCTTGGGCTTATCTCCTACTAAGCATCGTAGCAGGTTACCCAAACTCCTATTCACCACTTTAGTCTGTCCATCAGTCTATGGATGGTGTGTAGAACTAAACTTCAAATTTGTCTTCAACTTCAACCACAATGTCCTCCAGAAATAACCAACAAACTTGGTATCTCGATCTGAAACTATGCTCTTTGGTAGACCATGTAATCTCACCACCACGCTAAAAAATAACTCTGCAATATGAACAACATCATTAGTCTTCTTGCAAGGAATAAAATGTGCCATCTTCAAGAATCTGTCCACCACCACAAAAATGGAATCATGTCCTCTCTGTGTCCTTGGTAAACCAAGAACAAAATCCATGCTAATATCATCCCATGGCTTCTCTAGTACATGTAGTGGCTGATATAGACCTGTATTCTAACTTGCTCCTTTCACCATCTAACATACTCTGCAACTCTGCACAAATTTCCTTACATCTTGTTGCAACTATGGCCAATAATAATTTTCACCAACAATAGAAATGGTTATATCTCGACCAAAGTGTCCGGCCAATCCTCAACTATGCTTCTCCTTAATTAGGTTCTCTCTCATGGAAACTCCTTGGAATGCACAACTGGCTTCCTCTAAACAATATGCCATCTTGGAATATGAAATCCAACCATTTTGTCCTATCCAAAGTAATAGGTTCCAAACAAGCTTTCCAGGCCTCTACAAAATCCAGATCTTCAGGATACAAACTTTTGAGCTCATCGAACCCAACAACCTCTATCTTCATTTCTGTCAACAAATTTTCCCTTCTATTGAAGGCATTTGCAACTCTGTTGGACTTCCCACTCTTGTGCTTCAAAACAAAAGTATAACTCTGCAAAAATGCAACCCATTTTAATTGCCTTTGATTCAACTTTCCTTGACTATTAAGATACTGTAAAGCCTAATGATCAATATATACAACAAACTCTTTTGGCAACAAATAATGTCTCCATTTCTTCAAAACCTGAACTATTACATAAAATTCCTGATTATAAATAGAATATTTTTTCTTAGCATCATTAATCTTCTCACTAAAATAGGCAATGGGCTTACCTTCTTGACTCAAAACAGCTCCTATAGCACTACCACTAGCATCACAATCTACCTGAAACACCTTATTGAAATGCGGAAGTGCCAAAATAGGTTGCTCTATGACTTTCTGCTTCAATGTATCAAAGCTTTTGTCTACTCCTTTAGTCCATTTAAACTCTTTTCTATCCCCTCTCATTGTCTCAATTAAGGGTGCACAAATGCTACTAAAATTCTTGATAAACTTTCTGTAAAAACTTGCCAAACCATGAAAAGAGCGTACCTCCATTGCACTCCTTGGCATAGGCCATTCAATGATAGCCCTTACTTTTTCTTGGTCCATCTTAAGACCTTCCTCTGAGACAACAAATCCCAGATATACCAACTCCTTTGCAAAACTACATTTCTTTAGATTAATCAGCAACTTCTCCTCCCTTAGCTTCTCTAAAACTCTTCTGATATGCATCAGATGCTTATCCCAAGTCTTATTGAAAATCAAAATATCATCCAAATAAACAATAACAAAACTTCCCAAAAATTCTTTCAGTACCTCATTCATGAGCCGCATGAATGTGCTCGGTGCATTGGTTAGCCCAAATGGCATGACTAACCAATCATTCAAACCTTCCTTGATCTTGAAGGTTGTCTTCCATTCGCCTCCTTCTCTGATTTGGATCTGGTGATACCCACTCTTCAGATCAATCTTTATGAAGTACTTGGCTCCACTCAAACAATCTATTATGTCATCCATTCTGGGTAATGGAAATCTATACTTGTTCATGATCTTATTGATGGCTCGAGAGTCTGTACACATTCTTCACTCTCCATCTTTCTTTGGTGTTAGTACTGCAAGTATCGTACATGGACTTAGGCTCTCTCTTATCAATCCCTTCCTCAACAACTCCTGAACTTGTATGTTCAACTCTTCACTCTTTGTTGGAGTCATTCTATGGGCTACCTTATTCGGCAAACTGGCTCTTGGTATCAAATCCATTTGATGACTTATCTTCCTCACTGGTGGTAAACCTTCAGGTACATTATCAAAGATAATATCTTGAAATTCTTCCAACATTTTTGAGACTTCTACTGGTACATCTTCACATTTCTCTTGACTAATCTTAGGAATCAATGCAAAGCAATGATGCTCACGCTTCATACCCTCCAAAAATTTTCTACCATCTACCAAGCAAATTCTGGCAGTACTACATACCTTTTCTTCCACCTCCTTCAAGGGCTTCAACTTATGATGAACTCCATCCTTTGTTAGGGAGTATGTGTTTGCATGACCATCATGGACATCGCTCCTATCATACTGCCACACCTCCCCAATAACATATGACATGCATCCATCGGTATAATGTCACACATCACCTCATCATGGTAGTCACCAATCTTGAACTTCACTAAACACTGCTCATTGACCAAAGCTCTATGGTCCTTCTGCAACCATGCAATCTGGTATGGATGCGGATGCTTTCTTCTTATCAACTTTAACTTGTCAACCATCTCCTCTAAAACAAGATTATCAGTGTTTCCACTGTCAATAATAATATCACAACACTTACCTTCGCATTTGTACCTTGTGTGGAATAAACTCTTTCTCTGATTGGGTTCTTTCCCCTCATTCAACAAAGTTCTTTTGACAACTAGGGTTTCTCCCCTTTCTACATCTTCAGAGCGCTCAGATTGTGCATCTTCATCAACATGTACAACTCGTCCATTACCTTTAGGTCTTCTATTTGTCCCTCCTTGATGTTGTGGACACTCGTATGCTTAATATCCTTCTTCTCCACATTGGAAATAGGTTCCTCTAAAACCTCCTCTTCTGGGTCCTTGCCTAGGTCGGCCCCTTCCTCTTCCTCTTTGCTCACCATTGTTCTTGTCACGAGAGCGATAGGCATTATCCCCTCTCTGATTTCAAATGGTGCCATCTTCTTCACTTTTCTTTTGATCTTCATTACAACCTTCATAGGATCTTCCACCAGTCCTTCCTCATTGACCTCTTCCCCTTTGCTTGCTATCAAATCTTTTATTTAGCTTCTCTTCCACCTTCAGGGAAAACTGGTATGCATATTCTATAGTGGTCATTCTAACCAAGCTGAGCTCCTCTTGAATACTTGGTCTCAACCCATTAATGTAATGGGCTACCTTCTCCTTGTTGGCCTCTGCACGGCTTGTCCTAATAGTAATCTTATAAAACTCTTCTGTATACTCCTTAACAAACTTGTTACCTTGCTCCAATCCTTGTAGCTTCTTTAGTAGCTCCATCTCATAGTCCACAAGAATGAACTACTTCTTCAGTTTCTCCACCATCTGATCCCATCTGGTGATCTTTCCTTTTCCTCTTCTATCCCTCTCTAATTAGACCTCCTTCCACCAAATACTGGTGTGGCCCTTCAACTTTGTATTTGCAAACTTGACCCAATCTGGGTCCTCCACATCTTCATACTCAAAATACTCCTCCATGTCATTGATCCAATCAATAAGCTATTCCAGATTCAAATCTCCAAAATATGTAGAAACTTTGATCTTGGGCCTCTTTCTGATCTTTGAAATGGCCTTAAACAAACTAACTTCTATAGGATCTCCTGCAGCTTCTTGTTCTTCCTCAGATAGCTCCTCTTTTGCTTCATCCTTGCTTTCTTCTCTTGTTCTTGGCTCAAACTCTCTTTGCAGCTCCTCTTGAAATGCATAGATTTGTCTTTACAGGGCTCTAAACCCCTCTTCCATCAAAGCATTCCTCCCAATATGATTTTTTCATGGAGGCATCTTGATCTCCACAGCAAACCCACAACCTCAAGTCCTGGTGCAAACTACCTCATGGTCAATGATCTATCTACACACTCAAGAAACCTTGCTCTGATACCACTTGATGAAGGGGGTAAATCATAAAACATACAACATAAATTGCACATAGAAAATAGTAATTTCTTTATTGATTTGGACAACTTATTACATTACAGAAGCTTAATTACAATCAGAGGAATTAACCCTCCATAGGCTGCAACACATTACAGCTTCCTCTCACAAGACTCTGGAATCATCAGCCTTCTGTAACCCCAAATCAGCTAGGGTTTCCATTTTCCCACCTATTCTTGGTTCTACACTTTACCCCTTAACTCTGCTACTACCCAGGGTTCCCAAAATGGTTATTAATAGCCTTTTTCACGGCCAACAACCTAATTTCAAAATTTGCATCTCCCTCCAAAAATAGGTCAACTTCCGGAAGCCATAACTTTTGATCCGGTTGTCTGATTGATGAACTGTTTTATGCGTCAGAAAGTTCGCGGAGTGCTCTACGTGATAAGAACCCACTCTACTGGTTCCAGCCATTTTTAGGCCTGTATAGGGCCATTTAGTGCCTCAAACCTGAGTTTGAATAATTTTCAGGTGTTTTTCAAGAAATGGAAACTTTAATATCTTTCAGCTCACAAATGATCTTTGCGTGATTCCTTCGCCAAAGGTCTTATTTTTTAGTTATGAAGCTTCCTATAAATTTTTACTTCAATCCATGCCTAAATGCAAACTTTCTAAAAATAGTAGGTTGCTATTTTTAGCAGTTTAGAAAAACTAAAAGTTCTACATCATTATTCAAGTAATTATGGAACCAGAAACACAAATTTTGAAAAGAAATGGAAAGAACATCAACAATTTTGAAACACATCTTTTTTGGGTGATGCAAGATTTCCCTTACACCACTGGATGCTCCTGCATCATGAACACACCTTCCTCTATACAAAAATCTAGCACACCAAATTCTGAATGCAACACCTCTAAACACCTCTGATCAACATATCTAAACCGCACAAGTAGATTTTTAACATTGAATAAATACAAAGCCAAACCAGAACACCACTTTGTATGCCAGAACACCTCTACAACACACTATTTCCTCTTTTATTCAAATTTTCTCAAAAGCACTTGGAAACCAAGCATTAGAAACATATCATCAACATATTCAACACTTCCTCATTACCACCATATACATAGACAAAATCTTATTAAAGAAACACTATAGGTTGACATCAGTACCTTACTAATGACAACATAATGCAACCAATCAAAGCATCATCAAAGACAACATCAACTCGATACCAACTGCTCACACTCTTGCAACAATTTCTTGCTCATACAGTTGACACCAATGACAACACTAACTACACATACTTGCAACAACTTGTATAAGCTTGCATGTACTTACATGTTGTTGCATGTTACTTGCATGTACTTGCATATTGTTGCATGTGAGTTTCATGTACTTGCATGTCACTCTAACTCTAGTTCAATTTTGCATAACTCTTGCATTATACAAACATGTTGTTACAAATTATTATTAGGGACATCAATTATACATGTTAGTTGCATGAAATTGGTGTGTGTTGGAGTACTTTAGTTAACTAAAATAGATTAGGACAACTTGGGCACCCATCTTGAGACTTTCAATTGTGCTTTTTTATTGTGACATAACACTTAAGTTGACTAAGTTTGTATGGGACTACTTGGGCGCCCATGTTTGAGACTTGTAGTTAACATGGTGATTTCTACTATGTAGCTTTGGAGTTCACTATATTGGGTTCTTGGTTTTTGCATGAGGATTTGTCTCATGTTATTGGATACAGTTTATTGTATTTTGAGATCCATGGCTTCTATATAATGATGCCTTGAGTTGGTAGAAATTAATGAAAGGTTTTGAAGTTGAAGGAGTAACGAAGTGCTACCAGAATTCATAGAGGATTTAGTATTAAATGTAAACTTGATTATAAGATTTAATACAAGCATAACATCTCTTCAGGTGGAGTTTTTTCCCATAATATTTTCTCCATGTAAATTATGTATCAACTTCTATCATGTTTTTTCTTCTTTACTACATTGATTGAAAGTGGAAAATCGCTTACATATAAATTTAAACTCATTAATCTAATTTTCAGATTTGAACACACATAATTAAAGTTTTATAGCAATGGTTTCACATTGATTTTAAAAATTTGGCATCAGAGCTCACAGTTCTATTGAGTGAGGGGCAACTTTCTCTTAAAGTGTTGAATGATTTTTGGTTGCAGTGGGAGATTTTGCTTTGTGGGTTTTTCATATTTGTGAAGAAGATTATTTACAATGGGTTCTACCTCTCATATAGATATTGAGAAGTTCAATTGCTCTAGATATGAGATGTGGAAATTTAAGATGGAAGATCCCTTAAAACAAAGAGATCAGTGGTCAGCTTTTTCCAATGAAAAGAAGGCATTCACAACTATGTTTGATGAAGATTGGTTAAAACTTGACAAGAAGGCATGAGGAACCATAAGGTTGTGTCTTCCAGATGTCGTCCTCTTGAATGTTTCTAATTAAACTACTGCATACAAGTTATGGAGAAGGATATGTGATATTTATTAAACCAAAAATCTAACTAATAAGTTGTATCTCAAAAGACAATTGTATTCTTTAAAGATGAAGGATGGTTATTCTACATTGCAAATCATTTCAATGTTTTTAATTTAATTATAAGTCAACTTGCATCTATAGAAGTTAATCTAGAAGATGAAGATAAATGTATCTTGTTACTTTGTTCTTTACCAAAATTTTGGAAAATTTTAATTGTTTCTATCAATGGTAGCGGTGCAGATCAAAAGATGGACAATATCATTGCTACTCTTCTTTCAAAAGAAATGAGAAGAAAGTCCAAAAATGGTGGATCTCAAGATGCCTTGCATGTAAGAGGATGGTCTAAAGAGAAAATCACCTAAATGGGATAAGAAGAAGGGTAAGTCTAAAGGACATTCCAAAACCCCTAGTAAGAGAGGAGTAAAGTGTTGGAACTGTGGGAAATAGGGACATGTGAAGAAGGATTGTAAAAACAAGAAAAAGAGTTCAAATTCCTCCACAAAAAAATCCTCAGATGATGGTGACAATGATGCTTTGATTATTTCAGCTAACACTATAAGTAATGATGCTTGGATTATTGATTTAGGTTTCTCTTATTACATGACTCCCAACAAGAAGTGGTTTACATAATATTCAGCATATGATGGATGCTAAGATTTCCTTGGTGATAACATTACTAAACATATTTTTGGCAAGGGAAAGGTAAAGTTGTATTTCATTGATGGAAGGATTAAAATCCTTAATGATGTTTTACATGTTCTAGGAGTTGTAAGAAATTTACTTTGTGTAACCAAGTTAAATGATTCTAGAATGCATGTGACATTTGACAAGTCTGGTTGCAGGTTGCTAAGAGGGAATTGGGTGGTTGCTAAAGGATCTCGCTTTGGAACTTGTTTTAGGCTTAATGCCTCCACTTTGAATAATTCAGCCAATGTAGTTGACACTGAAAAAGCATGTATGTTGTGGCACCATAGATTGGGTCACATAAGTGAAAAAGGTCTTAGGACCATTATTAATAAAGAATTGGTTGACGATATTTTTTATTATTCTATTAGAAAAAATGATATATGTAAAAAATTGTGTGTTTGGAAAACATAATAGATCATCATTTCCTGTTGGAACTAATAAAGCTAAGAGTTTATTAGAGATTATTCATTCAAATGTATTTGGACCATTTGATATTAACTCTTTTAGAAAATCTTGATATTATGTTACATTTATTGATGACGTCTCATGATACACTTGGATTTATTTTATGAATGATAAATCTAAAGTCTTCACTAAGTTTAAGGAATTTAAAGCCTTAGTTGAGAAACAAACAAATTATGAGATAAGGGTGTTGTGATCAGATAATGGTGGTGAATATTGTTCTAAGGAGTTTGATGAATTTTGTAAGCATGCAGGTATTGTTCGATAGAAGACTACTCCTTATACTCCCCAACAAAATGGGGTGGTAGAAAGAATAAACTAAACCTTAATGGAAAGAGCTAGGAGCATGTTGAGTAGTGCTAAGCTAGATCAATGCTTTTGGGCTAAGGCTATAAGTACTGCTTGTTATTTGATTAATAGATCTCCTTGTTCAGCTCTTGAAGATAAAAATCTTTATGAAATGTGGGTAGGTAGAAATCCTTTTGTTTCACATTTAAGGGTCTTTGGTTGTGAGACTTATGCTCATGTGCCTAAAGAAAATCATACTAAATTGGATCCAAAAGCTCAAAAATGCAGCTTTGTAGGTTATGGTGAGAATGTAAAAGGTTACAAACTTTAGAATCCTCTAACCTGAAAAATGATTTTATCTAGAGATGTGATTTTTGGGGACTTTAGTGCTTATTCGGGTGAAGAATAACCAAAGGAGAAAGAAAAGACTAAAACAGTGCACTTTGAGACACATACAAAAAAGAAGGAAGATGCACATGTGGAAGATCAATTAGATGGATTTGAGGATGGAGAAGAAGAAGAGAGTTTAGAGGGTTCAGATAATGATGTGTACGATGAGCATACAGAAGAACAAGAACAACCCCTTACTCCTACCTTGAGAAGATCCAAAAGACAACGTAATCCCATTAACAGGTATAGCCCACCTAATTTTTATTGTGTATTTGCTTTGTTAAGTATTGATGATGAACCGAGATCTTTCATGGAGGCTCTATCTTTAGAGCATAGTGAGTCTTGGTTGTAGGCTATGCATGAGGAGATGATGTCCTTGGATAGTTGTGACACTTGGGAACTTTTTAGTTTTCCAAAAGGAAGAAATCACATTGGTTGCAAGTTGGTATATAAAAAGATATTTGATGCAGATGCTAAGTTAGAATGGTACAAGGCCATATTGGTGGCCAAGGGGTACTCCCAAAGAGAGGGTGTTGATTTTAATAAAATTTTCTCTCCTATTTCTAAATTAACTTCTATTAGATTATTTTTATCTATTGTTGTTTCTTATGATTTTGAGATTGATCAAATGGATGTTAAAACTACTTTCTTGCATGGGGATCTTGAAGAGGAGATTTATATGTGGCAGCTTGATGGTTTTATTGTGAAAGGAAAAGAAGACTTGGTTTGCAGATTAAAATGATCATTGAATGGTCTAAAATAGTCACCGAGGATATGGTATAAGAAGTTTGATTCTCTTGTATCAAATTTTGATTTTGTTAGAAGCAAAGAGGATCATTGTGTTTATCTTAAGATTATGGATGATCAGGTGTTGATTATTGTTTTGTATGTTGATGACATGTTGTTTATTGGTAACTATTGCAAGTATGAGCAGTAAGTGTTGTCATTGATGTCAACACCTAAGGTCAGCATCTAAGGAATTCATTTGGATAAGTTTGAGCAAGTGTTTGAGAAGTTAGTACAATTGCAGAACTATTCTATCTCTCAAAATAGTGCAATGTTTTGCTCCACATATCCTGTAGATTGAATATCTTTGTCTGTAGTTTGGAAGTTATGATAAGAGATGTCTGTAGTTTCTATGTTTCAAGTCTGAGCCTCTAGTGTGAAGATTTGAGTGAGTTCTGTTCACTAGAGTAAAAACTATTTTTCTGAGTATTCAATGGTGACAAGGAGAATGTATTCTACTCCGCATTTCTCCACATTTAAGTTTTATAGTTTGTGGTTCTGAGATTAAGTTTGGGATGATGTTATGTGCCTTTAGTTAAAATGGTTCATGATTTGGTGCTCTACAAGTGATCTTTTCTTTATGATAGTGCTTGACAATGTTTAAGTGCTCTGATTTGAAGAATCTTCTGGATAGAATGTTTGGGGGTTGTGGGGAAGTTCTTGGTGATTGTAATGTGCTTGTGTATGTCTCTAGATCATGTTCCTACTTTTTTATTGGTCCACAAAGTGTAATTTAGATTGTGGATGAAGTGTGTTCCTAAAGGTCTTAGTGTTAACAGCAATTTTGGCCGACTTGGTTGTTTTCACTACTTGTGATTATGCATCAAAGTTTGTGATAGCATGTTGTTGTGTGGGAGATTGCATTTGAGTCCCAGCTAAGGCATGGTGTGGTTCACATTCATTCTTTTCCTTCACAAATCTATTTAGGTCTAGACCTATTCTAATGTATGTATATATGCCGACCTTGGAGATTGTAATACTTGATGATTGTAATGCCAACCTTGATGTACATTCCAAGGTTGATGAATTGTATAAATACTTGTAATGAAGTCATAAATAAGGAATGATGATGTGAAGATGTGAAGATAAGTGTGAAGTGTAAGAGCAGAGAAAAGTAGATGAGTTTTATTGCACTTCAATGGAACTGAAACTTGGCATGATGTAGATGCTATTATCTTAGTTCACCAACTTCTAGTAGTGAGCCCTTTTTGCAGTGAGCCTCTTCTCTTGGCAGTGAGCCCCTTCTTTTGCAATGAGCATTTTGGGTAGTGCGCCTCTGGTAGTGAGCCTTGTAGTAAATTTTAATATATCATTTATACTGTGAGTTAATCCTCACCGTGGTTTTTCCCTCATTGGGTTTTCCACGTAACAAATCTGGTGTCTCATGTGTGAATGTGTTTAAGTTTCTAATTTCATGCTTTCATGGTTAAATCATAATCATAGTGATCAAGTGGTTGATGTGTTGATGTTTGAAAGAAGTTAAGTTTTGGTTACAACTAATTCACCCCCCCTCTCAGTTGTCTTGTGCATTTCAACAATTGGTATCAAAGCAAGTGTTCCTTAGAAGAAAGCCTAATAGCTTGAGGTAGATCCAGAATGGTGTACAAGAAGGAGTCTCCATAGTTTGATGGAACAGATTATGCTCTCTAGAAGGTACAGATGAAAAGTCATCTCATTTCTCTTGGTTACAGTGTTTGGAAGATGGAAGATACAAAGGATATTATTCCTCAAAATGGTCCATCATCCGAAGATGAAGTCAAATAGTATGAGTTGAATGGAAAGGCTAGAGACGCTCTATTAAATGCTTTATCCAACACTGGGTTAGTAAAAGTTATGGATTTGGAAACTGCTAATGAGATCTAGGTCAAGTAAAAAAATTATATGAAGGATATGATTCTATAAAGAGTGCCAAATTACAAAACCTGAAGGCGAGGTATGAAGCCATGAAGATGAGTGATGATGAGAACATAAGAATCTACATGCAAAAGGTTGATGAAATTGTCAATGGAATCAAAGGTCTTGGAGGAACTATTAATGAGGATGAGGTTGTGCTAAAGATTCTTAGGTCATTGCCTAAATCCTACAGTCACACGGTGTCTGCAATTGAAGAACTTATGGGTGTGAACAAGATTACAAAAGATTAGTTGCTTGGAGAGTTCACTGCATTTGAGATGAGAGAGTTTGGTGATGCTCTGTCAAAGACTGAGATTGCTTTTAAAGCTAGTATTTCAGAGAAGACTTCAATATCTAAGAAGTATTCTGTGGAATCAGATGATGATCTTGATTAGATTGAAGCCAACTTTGTGGATAGGATGCAAAGAGGTACCAATAAGTTCAAAGGTAAATTACCATTCAAATGCTTTACTTGTGGTAAGTTTGGTCACTATACATCCAGGTGTCCGAAGAGAATTGAAAAAGCCAAGAATAAATTTGAAAGTAGACCTAGGATCATAAAGAAATGCTATTATGTTAGAGATTTTGATGATGATGGTGTAACGGATGATGAGTCTAATGATACTAGTGCAAATGAATGCTTGTTTATTGCTATCAAGGAAGAACCTGTATCTACTAATCCTTCTTGTTGTGTGAAGGAAGAAAAACTAGTGGAAGAAAATGCTTTGTCTATCTACCAGGCTGAGAAAGATAAGGTTGAATGGATTATTGACAGTGGATGTTCACATCACATGACTGGTAATAAAAGTAAGTTTGTAAGTTTGAAAAAGTATGATGGAGGACTAGTTAGGTTTGGAGATGATGCAACTGGTAAGACTTGTGGAAGAGGATCTATTTCTTTTGATGGAAAACATAATACGAATGATTTTCTCTTTATGAAGGGTTTAAATCATAATCTTTTAAGTGTTGCTCAGATGTGTGACAAAGGGTATGCTATGAGATTCAAGGATAATGGATGCAAGATCATGAAAAGCTCTAGAAAAGTGATTGCTACTGGTAAGAAGACTAGAGGTAATGTTTATCATTTGCGAGGAACTAATGCCTATTATTTGTTGGCTCAAACATATGAGTTGGTTGTGACATAGAAGGATGTGTCATATCAATTTTGACAACTTGGTGAAGATAAGTTCAGTGCAAGTTGTGAGAGATTTGCTTAAGCTTTTGAAACCTGCTAATACTATTTGTAAGGAATGTCAATTGGGGAAATAGACAAGGATAAGTTTCAAGAGTAAGGAACAATTTTCTACTAGATTGCTGGAGCTAGTGCATACAGATTTGTGTGGTCCTACAAGAACAAGAAGTTTGCAAGGTGATAGGTACTTTATGTTGCTCATTGATGATTATTCTAGAATGGCTTGGATCACTTTTCTAAAAGATAAATCAGAAGCCCTATACAAGTTCAAAGCTTTCAAGGCAATGGTTGAGAATGAGTTAGAATTGAGGATCAAATGCTTAAGGTCTGATAGAGGAGGTGAGTTCACATCAAATGAATTCAATATTTTCTATGAAGAACAAGGGATAAAGAGACAGTTGTCTGCTTCTAGGACTCCTCAACAGAATGGAGTTGTTAATAGAAAGAATAGGATAGTTCAAGAGGCTACTAGGACTATGATGAAGGAGGATAACCTACCGAAAGTGTACTAGAGAGAAGCTATACATACTACTGTCTACATTTTGTCATGCTCGTGACGAGCCCTCTTGTATGTCACCATACAAGAGGGCTAAAAAGATGGAAATAATTTTTTTTCTTTTTTCTAAGTTTAAATATGTAAATGTTAACTTGCAAAGAAAAGTATACCTATAGTTTTCTCAGATAACGTCAACTCCCGGAAAGTTTGATTGATGTGTTGAACCTTGTTGCAAAAGTTCTAATGATCAAATGTAAAATTTAGAATTATATTACAGGTGCTTATTAATCCAAAACATTTAAAAGGCATAGTTTAGAATAACAAACATAGTTTAGTTAATTTCACTTCACAAATTTGTACATTTCACTAATATCATTGTTATAGCTATTCCCTTATTTAATAATTTTACCCTATCAACTAAACTACAAATTAATATAATAATTACAATTCATAATAATATCCCATTATAAATTAAATTAAACTATCTTAATTAAATATACCATATAAATCTAATTTAATCTAATAATTAAAATTCCCTCTACAATATGGATGGAATAATGCAATTAAAAGTTGCAAATTCTTTCTAATTTAAATAAAACAATTTCATGAAAATAACTTTTCTTTATAATCAAATAGAATATTCATTTTTTTCCCTAAATTTAAATATAAAATGTAGCAAGATTTATTCTTTCTTTATTTAAAATGATACCATTCAAAAGAATGTTTTTTTTCTTTAATAATCTAATCTAAGAATTCATTTCTAAATTTACAACTTTCCTATCTAACTTAAAATTTCTTTTTTTTATTCTAAGATAATGACAGTAGTAAAAATAAATAAAACTCAGACTTTCCATTATTATAATGATTAAAGTAATAAGATCCAAATCAAATAAAGTGATTTTTTTAAAATTTTATTCCCTTCCTAAAAACTTCTTTTTAAACTTCTTTTTATATTAATAGAATGAGTGTAAATTTCTCTCCTATCTAAAATCCAAGACTTTAGCTACTTCTATTTATTTCTTCCTGTCTAATTTTCCTAGCAAGGCGGTCTGAGCTACAGAGGAAATAGAGATCATATAAAAGGATTGAAGAAGGGCAATTAACAAATTTCAATGTTAACAAAGATAAAACTTGAACAGTGCATTGTTGCCCCTATCTCAAGTGTTGTCATTGATGTCAAAAGAGGTAGATGCCATTATGACAGAGGTAGAGTGTGTTGCTTAGTTGTTCATGGTTCATTGAGCCTTCATGTTATAAGCTTTTATCAGGATTTTGTTGATAAAATAAATCTTATCATAGTGTCTAACAATGTGCCTTAATGTTATGATGAAGTTGGTGTTGTGATATCAGTTTGATGTGTCTTCAGAGCAGTTTGATATGCCTTCAGAGGAGTGGTTTATATTCTTCTAAGATCAGTTGTGGGTACTGTGATGAGAAACTATTGTAATGTTCTCATGATTAGGGGTTGATGCAAGACAAAAAGTGTGTCAATGTGCTTTGGTAAAATAAATAACCTCAATCAAAGACATTGGTTGGTATTTAGAACAGGATCTGATGGTGAGTATGATCTCTGCCTCTTCATGGAATTTTCCATATATCCAGCTTTCAGTGGAAATTATCTTGGATCATGATGTGGCCTCTTTGTTCTTCACATCTCTTGAAACTAAGGTTAAAAACCCTAAATATGATATCTTAAACACTTTGTTTCTTAACCCTTATTTACCTGTTGTGCACTTTTTCTATTTTATTGGTAACTTCTTGTAGTAGGTTACAAGTGACTTAAGTCACATCTTATGGGTCTTTGGTCTATTGGATGACCAGTCCCATATACCTAGGAGCACCAGAGATATTGGCTTATAAAAAGGTTGAGCGTGAATTGTAAATCAAGGGTGCAGATTTAATGTTAGTGTTGGTGCGAAACATGATCGAAGGGTGGTGCTTTGTGTGTCTTTTTGAACTCCAATGGTCACTTTACACCTTCTAAATTTGACGTGCCTTTTCATATAAAAGCCAAAAAGAATGGATTTATCCCATATTTTTAGTAGAGAAGGCCAAGGAATTTTCTAATTTGAACTGTACGATGATTTGTGAGTTTTTAGTCATTATATAAGTATGCAAGAGATATATCTTTCTGCTATATATGGTTTTGCAAGTTTTGGTGAAGGATTTTTATATTTTTACAAAGGTTGAATGTATATAGTGTGTGCTAGAGTATTGCAGAGAGATGTTTGAAGGTTTTGCAGAGGTGGAATGTGTATGATATGGACCAGAGAAATTATTGCAAAGATGTTTGAGTTTTATGTAGGAAATCATAGAAATTGCAGTGTTTAAAGATTGAAGATCATTTGATGCTTATAGATCATCTTCTATTCAAGAAAGGATATACAGTGGCTAATGTTGGATCAGATAAATGAATTTGATTCTTGCAGAGATTGATAAATGAGTCAGACACTAAAACTAGATTGAATTTTCAAAGATAATGAAGGTTGATGATCAGTTTATGATGTATGGAAGTTATCTTCAATGCAAGGAAAGAGAATTGTAGTTTTTAAATGATTTGTTCTATAAATCTATTGTAGTTTGCAGAGATTGAAACAAGTCTGACTTGTGATTTGTAAATTGAAGGAGACATTGTGTAAAGGGTTTGT
The DNA here is from genome assembly GCA_027924645.1 of Cunninghamia lanceolata. Taxonomy (NCBI): domain Eukaryota; kingdom Viridiplantae; phylum Streptophyta; class Pinopsida; order Cupressales; family Cupressaceae; genus Cunninghamia; species Cunninghamia lanceolata. Next base: position 3,079,019 of record BSBN01001020.1, on the reverse strand, counting down.
TGAGTGAAAACAAAAGGGAGATATAAGTTTTGTGTTAGATTAAAACAGGGTAACCCCCTAAGATATTTTGTTTTGCATTCAAGGTGTTTCATCAAGTTTGTGAGACCTTCATAAGTTAGTGAGACTTTCATTTTTCTAGTGAGGCTTTCATAAGTCAGTGAGAATTTGTAAATGGTGATGTTTTCATACTTAAGCCAGTGAGGCATTCTTGAGTGGTTTTTCTACCCCAGGAGGGTTTTCCACTCATTAAATATCTTGTGTCATGATCTTATGTCTTGTGTCAATTCATTTATTATATATGGTTGAATATTTAATTTTGATTGTTCAAGTATTTAACTCATCATTTTGATAAACTTCATTGTCAAGTTTGAGAAGTCCTAAAATCTGGTTTTAGACTCAACACTGATTCACCCCCCTCTCAGTGTTGATTGTACTCCTACAATTGGTATCTAAGCCAAGTTCCTTATAGAGGATTAATCAGCTTGGGTAGGTCCTATAAGTGGAGTACTTGTCATGGCAAGTCAAGAGGGATTTTCAACATACAAGGCACCTTTATTTGATGGGTCTAACTATGCTTTTTGGAAGTACAAAATGGAGTCATAGTTGTCTTCTTTGGGGTATGATGTGTATGCTGCTATAGAAAATGAGTACAAAGCAACAAATCCTCCATCTACTCCTGATGAGAAGAAGGCATATGAAAACAATGCTAAGGCAAAAAAATGCAATATGTTGTGGTTTATCCAATGAGATACTTGTCAAAATCATGGATTGTAAATTAGCCAAGGCCATTTGGGACAAACTATTCAATATCTATCAAGGAGATGATAAAATCAAGGAATCAAAGTTATAATCATACATGGCTAAATTTGAAAGTCTAAAAATGAATGATGATGAGAAAGTGGCTAATTATCTCCTAAGAGTTCAAGAGATTGTTAATGCAATTAGGGGTTTGGGTGATACCTTAGAAGAAAAGGAAGTTGTAACTAAGGTTTTAAGGACTCTAACTCCTAAATATGAATCCAAAGTGTTTGCAGTAGAGGAGAGAGACTTGAGCAAAGTGACATTTGATGAGGTTCATGGTACTTTCACTTCTTCTGAGATGAGGATTTGTAATGATACTACATCAAGTAAAGAAGCTGCATTCAAATTAGTCAAAAAGGAGAAAGAGTTAAAGTCAGATTCAGAAGAGGTAGATGATGATTAGGAGTCTTCCTTTGTAAGAAAATTGAGAAAGGGATCAATAGGAAAGTATAAAGGTAAACTTCCTTTTAAATGTTTTGGTTGTGGAAGAATAGGACACTATGCTGCTAAACATCCTTACAAAGATCTAGACAGTGGTGAGGAAGAAAACAAGAAACAATTCATTCCCAAAAAGAAAAGAAATTTCAAAAAGAAGAGTTTGTTTACAAAAAATGCTAATATAACTGACAGTGATTCAGAGGATTCTCTTGAGGAAGGTGTAGAGACTTTATTTATGGCTGTCTTAAATGAAAAATAGAATGATAAATGTGAAGATCAACCAGAAAATGATGAAGCAGTTGTTGATCTTGAAGGTGAATTGAAGTGTGCTCTAAGTGAGGTCAAGAAGTTCAAAAACGAGACAGTTGCTCAAAGAAGTCAATTTCAAAAAGATAATGAAATTATGATCAGCAAAGTAACTAATTATGAGAAGCAAATTGCTGATCTAAAATTGTCTCTTGAGGATAGTAAAAGAATGGTTGATGTTACAAGCAAGGAGTTGGATATAAAAGACAAAGAGTGTCATACTCTTGAAGCTGAAATTGTAGCCCTAAGAAGAAAACTTGACATGTGTAGGAGCAGTGACAAACTTGAAGATCTCCTAGATAAACAAAAAGGTTTCAAAGACAAATCTAGTCTAGGGTTTGAAGAAGGACAAAGCTCACATACTAAAAGTTTTCAAAAGGCTGATATCAATAACAAAACCATCATGAAGGCAGAAAACTTCAAAATAAATGACTCTTTCAGGCATAATATGCATTTTCTTGGTTATTGCTTTTGTTGTAACAGGTATGGACACAAAGCAAGTGAATGCAGATTTGGTTTTAGAAGAAGAGTAAATTTCTTGACAAGAAATCCATTTGTGTTTCTAAGAGAATTGAAGTGTTTCAATTGCAATAACTTTTGGCATATAGCCAAATTTTGTAGACCTAACTTGCAAGTGCAGAAAACTAAGATGAATGTTCTTTCCAAATTGTCCTCTTCAAGTACTGATAAGAAAATGCATGTTTGGAAACCTAAGTTGATGAGTAAGAATATTGAAGCTATGATTGTTCAAGCTGCTTTTCATGCAAATAAGAAGGAACAGTGGGTTATAGATAGTGGCTGTTCTAATCATATGACAGGAGATAAAGATAAATTTATCAAGTTTGAGGATCTTACTGAAGGATCAGTCATGTTTGGTAACAATGATTGCATTTTGATCAAAGGAAAAGGTACTATTCTTTTAGATGATGAAACTCCACTACATGATGTATATTATGTTGAGGGCTTGAAACATAACCTATTGAGTGTTAGTCAGATTTGTGACAATGGAATTAATGTTGTTTTTAATGCTCATGGTTGTGAAATTAAAAAGAAATCAAGAAAGGTTGTTGCAGTAGGCTTAAGGACAAGTGGAAACATCTACAAACTTCATGAAACTAAAAATAGAAGTGTAGATGGACATATTTGTTTCATGGGCCAAGTTGAAGAAAGTTGGTTGTGGCATAGGAGACTTGGTCATGTAAATTTTGACAATCTTGAGAGGATCAACAAAAATCATAATGTAAGGAATATGCCTCACATCTCCAAGCCAAGTAACACTACATGCAAAGAATGTCAATTGGGTAAGCAAACTAAGGTCAGTTTTAAATCTAAAGAGTATTCTACTTCTAAGCCTCTACAACTTGCTCATTCAGATTTGTGTGGTCCTACAAGGACTAAAGCTTTGGGAGGTGAAAGTTACTTTATGCTCTTTATTGATGACTTTTCTAGAGTGGCCTAGGTAACTTTTTTGAAGCATAAATCAGAAGCATTTGAAAGATTCAGGATCTTTGAGAAGATGGTGGAAAAGGAATCAGATTTCAAGCTCAAATGTTTAAAGTCAAACAATGGTGGAGAATATACATCCAAGGAGTTTGAAGAATATTGTGAAAAACATGGGATCAAAAGGCAATTTTCAGCTCCTAGAACTCCACAATAGAATGGAGTAGCTGAAAGAAAGAACATGATTGTGAAGGAGATGGCAAGGACATTACTTCATGATGCAAATCTTCCCAATACTTATTGGAAGGAAGCTATCCATATAGTAGTATATACTCTAAATAGAGTACAATTGAGGGTAAAATCTAACCATACTCCTTATGAACTATGGTATGATAGGTCAGCCAATGTTGGCTACTTTAAGATTTTTGGTAGTAAGTGCTACATTAAGAAAGATAATGATAATTTGGGAAGCTTTGAGTCTAGATGTGATGAGGGTATATTTTTAGGCTATTCTACACATAGTAAAGCCTATAAATATTTTAACAAAAGACTCAAAAGGATTATAGAGAGTACTAATGTAAAAGTGGATGAGAATTTGCAGCCATGTGTGCAGATGATTCAAGACAAGGAAGAAGTTCATCATTTAGAAAAGGAAGAGGAAGTTCAAGTGGAAGAAGAAACTCTTAAAAAACCTATTGAAACCAAAACCAAAACTCCTTCAAAGGCATTACAACGAGATCATCCGCATGAGCTGATCATTGGAGATAAAGAAAGTGGTGTGTTAACAAGGAGAAGACTTGTTGCAAATAGTTAAGCACATATGTGTTTGATATCAGAAATGGAACCAAAAACCTATGTAGAGGCCAGCAATGATGAAGCTTGGATTAAGGCTATGGAAGAGAAATTAAATCAAATAGAGAAGCACAATACATGCGAACTTGTGCCAAGACCTGAAGGTAAAAATGTTATTGGTGCCAAATGGGTATTTAGAAACAAACTTGATGATAAGGGCAAAGTTGTTACAAATAAAGCTAGATTGGTTTGTAAAGGTTATTCTCAAATAAAGGGAATTGACTTTGACGAAACATTTGCACCTGTGGCTAGATTAGAGGCAATAAGAATGTGCTTAGCTTTTTTAGCTTATAAGAATTTCAAAGTGTTCCAAATGGATGTCAAATTAGCCTTTCTAAATAGTGATCTTGAAGAAGAAGTTTACATGGAGAAGCCTGAAGGTTTTGAATGCAAAGACAAATCAGATTATGTATATAGGTTGAAAAAGGCTTTGTATGGCTTGAAACAAGCCCCAAGAGCATGGTACTACAGGTTGGATAAGTACTTACAAGAGCAAGGATTTACTAAAGGAGGTGTGGATAGCAATTTGTACTATATTGCCAAAGAAAGAGCACAAGTGGAGCAACCTTCTTTCTTGGTGGTAGATTAGTAGCTTGGCATAGTAAAAAGCAATATTGTTTCTTTATCTACTGCTGAAGCTAAATATATTGCAGAATCTTCTTGTTGTACTTAGATTCTTTGGATGGTTCAGTCAATTCAAGACATCAAAGTGGAGTTGCAGGGAAGCCATGATAAGTTGCAGCAAAGATAGAGTTTGAACTATTTTTTTTACCAAACTGAGGCAGTGATTTAGTGTGCAAGTTGAAATTATGCTCAAAATTTCATCATACAAAGGACTACATTAAATGCAATCAAGGGATAATATAATTTTGGACTATATTTTTTTCTTCATTTTCATCTTCTATGTCATGAGAGACAGGGGATCAACAAACTTAAATTAGAAGTTTGGTATAGCAGTATGTTGTTAGCAAAAAAAGGTATGATGTCATTTTTTTTTTACTGTATTGTAGATCAGACTTTTTCATTGATTGTCAAAAAGGGGGAGATGATCACGCAAGTTTTGGTTGCTAAGATGACAAGTTGATCATGTCAGATGTTTGGTAATTGGTTTTTTCATCAATGACAAAGGGGGAGTTTGTTTCCCCTATCTCAAGTGTTGTCATTGATGTCAAAAGAGGTAGGTGCCATTATGACAAAGGTAGAGTGTGTTGCTCAGTTGTTCATGTTTCATTGAGCCTTCATGTTATAAGCTTTTATCAAGATTTTGTTGATAAAATAACTCTTATCATAGTGTTTAACAATGTGCTAGTTTTCTAGGGTTTCCTTGTTTTTGGCAGTTTGTTGCTTTCCTTACGGTGATGATGGAGGTTACTACCTCGGGCAGTACCTCTGGAAATCAGTACTTCAGGGGGGAAGATTCTCCCATAGGTTGGAATGGGGTGGTTTCTAGAAAATAGGCTTTATCCTCCAAAGGCAGGTCGGGGGACCCAGTCCCAAAAGTCTCGGTTGGGACGGCTTTGGATATTCTGGATGACTTGGTGGAGGAAATTGTGGCTGCCATGGATCTTGCTCTGGTCGGTAATTTTTTCTCACTCCGTCCTAATATTGAGATGGTTAGGAAATGGGTGGTCAGTCGATGGAAGGTCAAAGGCAATGTGGCGGTCATTGCTATGGCAAAAGGGTTGTTTCTTTTTAAGTTTACAAATAAGGAGGATATGCTAACTGTGCTGGCTGGTGGGCCATGGTTCTATGGCACTCATTCGCTTGCTCTATGCCCTTGGAAGCCTAGTTTTAATCCCAGCACGGATTTGAATAGGACTGCTCCTGTGTGGGTGAGACTACTGGGGTTTCCCCTAGAATTTTGGGATGAAAAGGTTTTTTCTACTATTGGCAATACCTTTGGTCAGTTTGTGACGATGGATACTACCACTCGGACTAGATCCTGTTGTGTGTATGCCTGTTTTTGTGTTAATGTGGAGATTCACCAAACCCTTCCCATTTCCATAGAATTAAACTCTAAGTACAGGATTTGGACCCAGCTGATTCTCTATGAGAATGCTACTATTTTTTGTTAGATTTGTAAGAAGAAGGGCCACTTAATGAACCAATGTAAGGTGAGGAAAATGGGAGGGAATGAGGAACTTATCAACAAGGTTGAGAATAACTCATCTAAAAAGGATACCCCTGTTGATCAGGGAATGGGGGGTATGGAGGAAAATGGTACCCCAGAAGAACATTCTGAGAAAGATATGGGGAAAGATTGCCAAAAATCTAATTTACATACAAATCATTTTCAGATCCTTGATAAACAGAATACCCAGTTTGAAGAGGGTGAGGTTCATTCTCACTCAGTGGTGGTGGTGGCTGAGGATGACAAGACCCTCTTTTCAGATGAACAGAATGCCCAACCCCCAGAAAGGAGCTGTAATGAGAAGTATGTTACCTCCCAACCCTCCCCTAAGTAGGACCCCCCTCTTGTGGATTCCCCGGTGGAGGGTTTTCCTGATGATCAGGCAGTTATTCCTTCTTTTTCCGCTAACCTCAATGGTAGGGGCAACGACCATGAGGATTGGAGTACTCCTAAGAAAAAGAACCGGAGGGCTAAAAAGTTTGCGGATGTGGGAACAGACTCTAAACAAGGCAAACCAAGCCTAAGGGAAACAAGACAAAGGGAGATTGCCAGAGAAATTGCCAATGGTAAGCAAAAAATGCTAGAGATCCAATCTCTTAAACCTTCTAAATGAGAATCCTATCCTAGAATTTGAGGGGATTCAATAGCCCTACTAAACAGTTTGAAGTGAAAAATTATGTTTTGGACAATAAGGTTGATATTTTGCTCCTTCAGGAAGTCAAGATGAATGAGGAGAGCTTTAAGAGGATAGCTGATTTTATATGGCTTAAGGCTGCTTTCTATATCAGTCTGGCTACGGGAGCATCTGGAGGGATCGTCACTATGTGGAATGAGGCTAATCTTCAGGGCTCGCTTGCTATTTCATGTAAGCATTTTCTGGTTGTTAACTTCTCTCCACCTTCTCTAAATTGGTCTTTAATCAATATCTATGCTCTGAATACTAGAGCCTTGAGGAATACTTTGTGGGATGACTTGAGTAACACCATTTCCACTTCCCCTCACTCCTGATGGATGTTGGCTAGTGATTTTAATACTCCCTTATATCCTTCTAAGAAATCTGGGGGTATCCTTGATTACACTGATAGCATGTTTGATTTTGCAGAATTTATCAATTCCTTTGGGTTGTTGGATGTGGAGCTACAGAACCAGAACTTCACCTGGTCAAATAGAAGAAGAGGGGATCAAATGATTCAAGTTAAATTAGATAGATTTCTTATTTCCAGCAATTGGGATAACTATCATAACATGAGTTTGCAGGCTCTGCCTCGAACCATGTCTGATCATTGCCCTATTTTCCTTAAATGGAAGGACCAGGGAAAATGTGGTCCTTTCCCTTTCTGTTTTGAAGCCATGTGGATTAAACATAAAGATTTTAGGAACCTGGTGGCTCACTGGTGGTAGATTCCCATCCAGGGTACTCCTATGTATAGATTGGTCAAAAAGCTCCTTCACATCAAACAGGAAGTTTGTGGGTGGAATAGATATAGTTTTGGCAATGTGTTTACCCAAAAGAAAAATACCTCTGGAAGATTATTTGAGCTTCAACAACTTATGGCCCACGGAGATATTATTGATAACATTATACAGGAGGAATGTGATCTAATTTCTAATTGGAAGAATCTTATGAGAAGAGAAGAGGTTTTCTGGAAATAGAAGTCGAGGATCCAATGGCTCAAAGATGGTGATAGGAATACTGCTTTCTTCCACCTCTCAGCCATGAAACATAGGAAGGCTAACTCCATTTAAAAACTATGTCTAGATAATGACAATATCATCACTGAGGATAATAAGATTGGGGACCAAGCTGTGTCCTTTTACCAAAATTTGCTGATGGAGCAAGCTTATAATATTGGGAATGAAGGAACTATAAACCAGTTCATTGATAAGATCCCTTGTCTGATAACTGAAGAAGACAACATGAAAATGCTTAAGCCTATTTCTGAGGAGGAGATCCGTGCTATTTTATTCTCTATGGGTTCGTTTAAAGCCCCTAGCCCAAATGGCTTTCCTCCAATATTCTTTCAGGAATATTGGGATATTGTGGGTGCTGATGTTACGGCTGCTGTTAAAGATTTTTTCAGAACTGGCAAACTTCTAAAGCAGATTAATACTACGTTCATTGTCCTTGTCCCTAAAAAGCTGAATCCTATCCATCTCTCTAATTTTAGACCCATTAGCTCATGTAATACCATTTATAAACTTTGTACTAAAGTGATTGCCCTGAGATTCCAACCTTTGTTGGATAAAATTATTTCTCCTTCTCAGAAAGGCTTTGTCCCTGGTCGCCAAATCCTGAATGCTGTGATATCCACTCATGAAACTATCCACTCTATGGACAAGAGCAGAATTCCTAGCACTGCCTCCTCCCTTCCTCCTATGTCAGTGCAGCAATTTGTTGATGATACCATCCTCTTTGGTATCTCTTCAGTGGTTGAAGCTCATAGTTGGAAGAATATGTTAAATGATTATGCCAAAGCTTCTGGCCAACACATAAACTTTCAGAAAAGCAATGTGTATTTTTTTAATACTTCGACTGATCTCTGGAGGAAAATCATTCACATTATTGGCTGTGCTGAAGCTGACCTTCTTACTATTTATCTTGGCCTCCTTCTTACTATCAAAGAGGTGTCTCAAGGATTTTGGAATGGAATCCTGGAAAGAACTTAGAAGAAACTGATTGGTTGGAAGGGGAAATTACTCAGTAGTGCGGGCAAGCTGTAGCTTTTAAGGGCTGATTTACAAGGTATCCCTACTTACTTTCTGTCCCTTTTCAAAATGCCTAAGGTTATTGCTGATAAATTGGAGTAGATCCAAAGAAAATTCTTATGGATAGGGATGGAAGACAAACAGAGAATGTCCTTAGTTAGCTGGGAGAAAGTTTGTCTTCCCAAATCTCACAGAGGCCTCAACATTAGATCTCTCAGAAACATGAATAAGGCCCTCCTTTCCAATATAAACTGGAATCTAATACATAACAATAAAGAGTGGGGAGATATTATGCAAGCTAAGTATCTTCATGAAACTAATCACTTCAGTTTTATCCATCAAGAAAGGCTCCCGCAGGGATCTGTTATTTGGAACAAAATGCTAAAGTCTAGAAGTCTGCTCAAGCTTAGGCTAAGATGGAAATTGGGGAATGGTAAATCTATTAACTTCTGGGAAGATATTTGGATGAATGATAAAGCCCTTGTTACTCTAGGTGACTATGGAGCAATTGCTAACATTGCTACTCAGTTTTTTGGGGATAAGGTGTAGAATTTTATTCACAATAATAATGGTATTAGGAGTTGGAAGAATCTCATAGATTGCTACACTCATCGGCCTGATTTCACTCCTAGGATAAGGGCTATTCAAAGTCTTCTTCAGGGGATCAGAATTCCTCTTTTCCCTAGGGAGGATGAGCTATTTTGGTGGCTGGACAAGAAAGGTTGTTTCTCTGTTAAGTCTGCTTACAATCTATTGATCCCTGATGTGCATAAAAATGAATTTTGGAGGAAAGTTTGGAATTATAAACTTATCCCTAAAATCAACATGTTTTGGTGGGCTGCTACTCATAACAAAATCTTAATGCAAGATAACCTCCAAAGAAGGGGTTTCACTCTGGTCAATAGGTGTTTTCTATGCTTGGAAAAGGAGGAAACTGTCTCTCACCTTATTCTCCATTGTGACTTTGCCAAGGAAATCTAGACCATTATTTTAAGGAACTTTGGTATTCAATGGGTGTGTAATGCCGATATTAGGGAAGTTATTGCTAATTGGTGTCCCTCCTTTTCCCATCCTTGGATTGTCGATCTTTGGAACCAAACTCTTCCCTGTCTTGGTTGGACCTTATGGAAGGAACGGAATGATAGAGTTTTTAGGGATGCTGCTAGAGAAACTACTCAAGTTTTTCATTCTTTTTCTAAGATTCTTATGGAAAGTGTGACCAGTTCTCATATCAAAACTGCGGAGAGACCTCTTTCTTAGTAAGGGGAACAAATTGCTATGAATTGAAGGATTCTAAGTCAAATCCCAGCTCATAATAACTACAAACAATTACAAAGATTAAACACTAAATGGATCCCCCCGAAGCCAGGTTGGCTCAAGATGAATTTTGATGGGGCTTCCAAGGGGGATGGCAAGGCTAGTGGTGGCGGGATTATCAAGGATGATAGGAGTTGGTTGGTTGCTACTTATGCTGGTGGGATTGGCTTCCAAAGCAATAATTATGCTAAGGCCTCTGCTCTTTTTTGGGGGGTGAAGCTAGTTATCTCCCTTGATATTAGACAACTGCATATTCAAGGGGATTCAAAACTGGTTATTGATGCAGTTAATAATGTGGTGAATTGTGGCTGGAAACTGAAAGACATCATTGTGGATATTCAGATCCTATTGCAATGGTTCCCAGTGTGGATATGTCTCATATCTATAGAGATGGAAATGTTGTCGCTGATGCTTTTGCTGACCTTGGCCAACAATTTTTAAATTGGCATTGTTGGCACCAAGCTGACAACATCCCTCTCAACATAAGGGACTTAATTAAAAAAGAGTCAACGTGCTAATGATGAGTCAGCATATTAAGAATGTCAGTTCTTTCCATCGGCCTTGGTGGAGGATGCGGATGTGTATCTTGAAGTACGTGTTCTTGAGTACTTCGTGGCTGGTTGTCATATCAACCTTATTACTCCCTTGTGTTGAAACAAGTTGCTTACCTATCAATTATAGCAGATGCCTTGAAATCATGTTCAAGCATGGGAAGCGGAGGCATCAGGTAGCTCTCATTAATTCCAATGGGTGTAGATGCATTACTATCATTATTTCCTATCAAGCGGTTAACTTTCCTTTCTCCGTTAACTTTGTGATTATCTGGTGCTGGAGTTTCTGTGCTATTGTCTGTGAGGCTAAGATGGGGGGTGATAGGATTCATACCGAGCCCATTTCCTATTGCAAGTTCAAAGACAATGTGGTGGTTTGGCACTACTGTAAGGAAGGTGATATCAGTCCTTACTTGGAGTGCCTTAATGGCTACAATGAGAATTTATCTGAACAATTTGTGAGATCCTAGCAGAATTGTAGGGTCATGGTGGGAAGGATTGGGTTTGAGATTTCTGAGAAAGTTATTGCTATGGCATCCGGAATGTCGACTACGGGGACCAAGCTTCAGAGGAAAGCTAAAGTGGTTGATCATTAAAACCAGAAGCTTTTCCTTGGGGAAGGTGAAGAGCTGGTCCCTTATCAGGGAGGGTTCGATAGGGCCAAGCTGCCGGATCCTTGGGATGCCATGTGTTTCTTGATAATGAAATATTTCACCCTGGAGGGGTGCTTTACTAGGTTCTACAACTATCATCTTCCCCTTTTGAATCATTTTCATCATAATACTCACATTAGCTTCTCGTTTTATTTACTATCTTCCCTTGAGCACTTAGTTTTTAGGGTCAAAGCTAAATTGGTTAAAAAACCCTCCAAGCAACCCATTCCCCTGCACCAGGGCCTCATCCTCTACTTATATAATTTCCACCTTGCTCTCAAACCTCCTAAGCCTCTCCCGTCTCATAGTGGGAAAAAGTCGGCTGACCCTGAGGATTTTGTTGCTTCTGTTGAGCCTTACCCTTCCCCTGGTTCCCCTAAGTCTAAAGGGGTTTCCTTTTCTAATGATGAAAGTCCTATGGTGACCGCTACCCATACTCCTCTTTCCAAGAGCACCATGAAGAGTAAGAAGCAGAAATTTAAGGGGTGGAAGAGGAAACTATGGGGTTTGTTGTGGGGACCCCCATTAATCCTTGTAGTACCCCTATGGGTCCTGGCAGTAAACCTAATTTGGCTATTAAGGGCTCGCAGGAGTGCTTTTCCTTGGGGGTTAGGAGGTCGGGGAGGATCACTAGCAAACCTGTGCCTAAAGACAATCTCATTGATTACTCAGAATCAACGTCTGATGAGTCCACTCAGGGTGGTGAGACAAAGGTCCTAGAGGTCTAGGAGATTTCTGAAGATGCAGAAGGAAAGAATGAGAATCCCCAGATGGAGACTGCTGGTGGTGTTGGTGGTGACACTGCTGATAATGTTGATGAAGGAGGTAAGATGTTTGTGGAGGAAGCTACAGACAAAACGGAGGAAGAAGCTGATTATAGGAAGGATATTGCTACCCTAAGGTGCCGTATTGAGAAGCTGGAGCAGTCTTTCTCCACCATGCTTAGGCAGGCGGTCTTAGTTAATTTCTCTGTGCTATAGGATCTTGGGGCTACTGCTTCTACTACCAAGGATGAGAACACCAAAAAGTTGGATGATTTTATCGAATCCATGGCCAAGAGTTGGGAGAACCTTTCTCCTTAGCTCTTGTTTCTTTTTTACTGTTATTACTCTGGTTTACATTTATTTACTGTATCTGGACTAGTTGATGTATATGTTGTCTATGCTAACTAATCGGGCTATGCTGTGACTGTGAGAGGCTCTTTTGTTCTGTTGCCTCTAGGGTTTCCTTTTGCTGCTCTGTAAGGGTTCGGCTCCTTGTTTTGCCGCCTTATATTATCAAAAAAAAATGTGCCTTAATGTTATGATGAAGTTGGTGTTGTGACATTAGTTTGATGTGTCTTCAGAGGAGTTTGATATGCCTTCAGAGGAGTGGTTTATATTCTTCTAAGATCAGTTGTGGGTACTGTGATGAGAAATAGTTGTAATGTTCTCATGATTAGGGGTTGGTGCATGACAAAAAAGTGTGTCAAGGTGCTTTGGTAAAATAAATAACCTCAGTCAAAGACATTGGTTGGTATTTAGAATAGGATTTGATGGTGAGTATGGTCTCTGCCTCTTCATGGAATTCTCCATATATCCAGCTTTCAATGGAAATTATCTTGGATCATGATGTCGCCTCTTTGTTCTTCACATCTCTTGAAACTAAGGTTAAAAACCCTAAATATGATATCTTAAACACTTTGTTTCATAACCCTTATTTACCTATCATGCACTTTTTCTATTTTATTGGTGACTTCTTGTAGCAGGTTACAAGTGACTTAAGTCACATCTTATGTGTATTCGGTTCGTTGGATGACCGGTTCCATCTACCTAGGAGCACTGGAGATATTGGGTTATAAAAAGGTTATGAGTGCAAATTGTAAATCGAGGGTGCAGATTTAATGTTAGTGTTGGTGCAAAACATGATCGAAGGGTGGCACTTTGTGTGCCTTTTTGAACTCCAATGGTCACTTTACACCTTCTAAATTTAATGGGCTTTTTCATATAAAAGCCAAAAAGAATGGATTTATCCCATATTTTTAGCAAAGAAGGCCAAGGAATTTTCTAATTTGAATTGTATGATGATTTATGAGTTTTTAGTCTTTGATATAAGTATGTAATATATCTTTCTGCTATATATAGTTTTGCAAGTTTTGGTGAAGGATTTTTATATTTTTGCAAAGGTTGAATGTATATAGTGTGTGTCAGAGTATTGTAGAGAGATGTTTGAATGTTTTGTAGAGAGATGTTTGAAGGTATTGCAGAGAGATGTTTGAAGCTTTTGCAGAGGTGGAATGTGTATGATGTGGACCAGAGAAATTATTGCAGAGATGTTTGAGTTTTATGTAGAAAATCATAGAAATTGCAGTGTTTAAAGATTGAAGATCATTTGATTCTTATAGATCATCTTCTATTGAAGAAAGGATATACAGTGGCTAATGTTTGATCAGATAAATGAATTTGATTCTTGCAGAGATTGATAAATGAGTTAGAGACTAAAACTAGATTGAATTTTCTAAGATTGAAGGTTGATGATCAATTTATGATGTATGGAAGTTATCTTCAATGAAAGAAAAGAGAATTATAGTTTTTAAATGATTGGTTCTACAAATTTATTGTAGTTTTCAAAGATTGAAACAAGTCTGACTTGTTGTGATTCGTAAATTGAAGGAGACATTGTGTAAAGGGTTTGTTGAGTGAAAACAAAAGGGAGATATAAGTTTGTGTTATATTGAAATAAGGTAATCCCCTGAGATATTTTGTTTTGCATTTAAGGTATTTTCATCAAGTTTGTGAGACCTTCATAAGTCAGTGAGACTTTCATTTTGCCAGTGAGGCTTTCATAAGTCAGTGAGACTTTGTAAATGGTGATGTTTTCATACTTAAGCTAGTGAGGCATTCTTGAGTGGTTTTTCTACCCTAGGAGGGTTTTCCACTCATTAAATCTTTTGTGTCATGATCTTATGTCTTGTGTTAATTCATTTATTCTATATGGTTGAACATTTAATTTTGATTGTTCAAGTATTTAACTCATCTTTTTGATAAACTTCATTGTCAAGTTTGAGAAGTCATAAAATCTGGTTTTAGACTCAACACTAATTCACCCCCCCTCTTAGTGTTGATTGTACTTCTACACGAATAAATGATATTACTGAGGAGTGATATCGAAAGAGATTTTAAAGTGTTAAAGTTTAAAGGTTAATAGAAATTGAAAACAACGAATTGAAAATTCTTATCAACCAAGTGAAATATAACGACTACCAGAAGATTAAATTGTAGATTATATTTGAAATCAAAGATCAACAGAGTCACCCAATTATTCTGAAGGAAAGGCAGAGATTTAAATATGAGTGGGGTTGCAGATTTAATGAGAGACAGTGAAAATTTATATGCGGCGAAGAGAAACAACAGTGAGCCTTTTATTCTATGAAGTATTGTTTTAGTAGTGAATCTTAGCATTTACTATTTTTTATTTTTAACAAGTATCCAGTGTTTGAATGGGCGTAACAAGGAAGACTATATGAAAATTGACAAGGAATTATACATAGCACAGAGGTGCATAATATACATGCAGAGTAATTAGGTTTAATAGAGATATTACAATTAGCACAGAGGTTGAAACTTAAGTTTAAAACATTGGAAAATTTTGCAAGGCTCAACAGATATTGAAGGAGGTGTTCTTCATGGGAGGCTCCACAACCTCCATGGAGGCTCGTGGCCTCCACATGGGCTACTATGGGAGGGGCTCACAGCCTGACCCAAAGGCCGTGAGGCTTGTGGGAGGTCATGGGTCCTCCCACGGCCATCTCATGGCCTTAAAAAGAAAACATGCAATCTTTTACTAAATATAAAATTTGGGCTCCATTAAAATCTATAACAGCTATGAATTTTACATCGTTAACACAGTTCCATAGATATTATGAATTCAAGGCAATATACTTACAAAATTATATTCAAGGAAATGAATACAATTTTATAATCCTCCAGATATTGAGATGTTGTAATAGCAGAATATTATAACAAGGTTGTGAACTATTAAATTAGCTTCCAAAGTAAATCAACCATGGAACATTTTCAGATCCATACATGTATACAGAGACAAGAGAATATTTTAATTAATATGATTGTGCTCAGATTCATATAATTAATAAGTTTTCCTTTCCTACAGCCTTACTCAAAGAACAATAAATTTATACAGGTTTCAACTAAACGAGGAACATTCCTAAACTAAACCACACATATACCTTGAAACAAGGGTTATATCAACCACAAAATGACTTTCCAAAACTCCTTAACATATAATAGAAGGTTTCCAACAGGAATATTATTCAAAGGCACTCTTGCCAACTTTACAGAATAACTTCCTTACAGAAAACCAAGAGATTCCTTTCAACTTCCAACTTTTACATTTGCAACATGTCAACTTGCACACAAATAGAAGGCCAAAATAGGTGGCCAAGTCCTACTCTCCACCCTCCCATAGGGTTTCTTAAAGTTATCTTTTTTAAGAGGGGTTTCTTAAAGTTATCCAATAGTAATAACACATACCCATACTTCCAATTTACCATCAACCACATACTTTTCACAAAACAACAGCTTCTCTGTCTGAATCCATAAACTAGAAATGTTCCCCAAGTGAGGCTCCATGCCTCTCTCTACCCTAACATGTGGGAGGCTCTCAACAAGTTGGAGGGTCGCTCCCATACAACCCAATCCACACAAATTGCAAACAACCAATACAAATGAAACCCAACACTCATAAAAATCATATTACACAAACATACACAAAGTTTTTACCAGATTTCAAAAGTAAGGAGCCCTCAAAAAAATTACCTCATCTCCCCAAGTTAGGGTGAGCCCAAAAATTAAAACCAGAAAACACTTTCAATTTTCCTCTTATGAAACCAAGCCAAAACTTCTTCCAATTCCAAAACCAAAATCCCTGTCTTCTCACTACTTCCCCCTTTCCTCCAAAAACTCAGCATAAAAATAAGAATAAAAATAAAAGTATGAAAACCCTCTCCAAA
Source organism: Cunninghamia lanceolata (assembly GCA_027924645.1). NCBI lineage: Eukaryota > Viridiplantae > Streptophyta > Pinopsida > Cupressales > Cupressaceae > Cunninghamia > Cunninghamia lanceolata. The sequence goes on along the minus strand of BSBN01001020.1, from coordinate 3,062,816 downwards.
ATTTCTCATAAATAAAAACTCCAAAAATTTTCAAAAAGAAAGAAAGTAGGAAAGAAAGCAACTTTCTTTTTCTCTTCCTATAAAACTCATCTTTTTCTAAAAATAATAAAAGGAGATAAATCTTCTCCAAATTTTAAAATATTAAAATATAAAATTAAAATATTTATTGTCATCCTACAAGTAAATAAATTAAAATAAAATAAAAAGGACTTTTACCTCAAATGACAATTTAATTAAAAATAAAAATAACATCATCAACAAAATAATAATAAAAATAAAATAATTTAAAATACTCTCTCACCACTTAAATGAAATAATTAAAAATTTATAAAATAATAAAATCACCACAACCAAATAGGGGAGACCCTGTGGTGAAATGGTGGGGCTTCTTGCCTATAGTGCCAACCCAGGTTCAAACCTCGTGGGGTCTCCCTCTACCGTGTCAACAATTGAGTGACCATACCTAGGGGCGATCCTATGGTGAAATAGTGGGGCTCCTTGCCTATAGTGCTAACAACCCAGTTTCAAACCTCGCAGGGTTGCCCTCTACCACGTCAACAATTGAGGGACCTTACCCCCAATTTTCCAAGCCAATGGTTGCAGCTCATTAGACAGATGTTGGATGGGTTTGATGACTACAGACTGAGCCACATGTATCGAGAAGGCAACTCAGTGGCTGATTAACTGGTAAAGGCGGCAGTAGAAAGTACCCAGAGCTAATTCATTGATGTCATTGCACAATCATCATTTGAAGTGACAATTTAATTCTAGCAAGTGTGGAGTGACATCGCTCATTAATAATTAATTCGATAAGTCTGCAAGGCATGGTACTTCTGGCAAAAAAGCATGGTGCTGGGCTATTAAAACTAACAGTTTTAATAGCTTCAAGATTTGTATATCTATGGGCTCGTGTGGACGATACAAGCCTACCAACCTACTCATCAATAATTATGACAAGGCTCTACAAATATGGGGTGAGACTACAAGAGAGCCATACCTCTCTCTCTTTTCTCATTTTAGTTCTGCAAGCGATTGGAGCTTGAAGCCATGGACACTCCTATTTTCTTGGAGTCCACGAAGCAACAGATGGTGTTCCATGGAGAGGTAACTGATAAAAGACTCAAAGCCATTCTTGTGTCTGACCATCCTTTGGTGCTCTAGGTAGTAAAAAAGGTGTTGGGGGGCCAATTTATGAAGGCCAATCACCACTATAGAGTAAATATGGATATAACAGCCATGTTCCTGGTGGTTCTTCTGTACATGAGGGTAGGCAAAGAAAAAGTAAAACTCCTATGTCAGAAGTTGTTCCTGCACTCTCTTTTGGGAGACATAGATGCTGCCCTTGATAATGTTGATGACAACATCCTCTCTCCCTTGGCACAAAATTACTACATGTCCAAGGCTCATGGTGTAGAGGTGATAAAATTCCTAGTTGTTCGAACTCTCAGACCAGATGATTAGGAGAAAAGATGGGATGAAATTGAGAGGAACATCAAATGTTTGGGCATGATGGTGGGATTTGTGAGCGTGACTGAGGCAGGATGGGTCAGACGATTCATGATAGAAGAAGGGCTGGTACCAGAGGGCGTCGTTAGGGATGACCAAGAATGGGGGCTGGGTGAAGGAGAAGATTGGGTGGAGATGGATGAGTGTTCCCCTGAAGAAGTAGAAGATAGTCTAGCTCACCATGTCTGTGGTGCAGAATGCCCAGTGGCTGCTTGTGTGTTGGCGGCAAGGCGAGCTCAGGAAGAAGAAGGCAACTGAAAAAGGAATAGTGTGTGTCAAATAGGCTGTGGTTTTTGGTATTAGCATCTTGTTTTATTTCTTATTTTCTAGTTGGTAATTGGGCAATTTTGAATAGTATGCCCTGATGTATAAAGTCTGGTATATGAAATGTAAAAGGTTGGAAGAGTAGTCTATGGTCAAGTAAGAATTTTTGGTGATGGTGGGACAATGCAAAACAACAATGTAATATTTTTTTGCATATCAATATAAAGGGTGCTACCCCTTAGCAGCTATTTATCTAAAAAAAAATCACCACAACCAAACAAAAATTAAAATAAAAGACAACAATAACATTACATCACAAATTAGCCTTAACCCCTTCCCTGGGTTAGGCTAGGCTTCACTGGGCTGATCTAGGGTTTATGGAGTCTCCAAAATCCACTTAAGGGATCTTGACCACCCACCTGCACACTTAAATTTGAATATCAATTTGTCATAATAGTAATAGTCGAAGCAACATAATGCATAGAAAAATTATTTAAATAATCAATTTTCATCAAAGTCACATAATCAAATAATTTATAAACTTACTAACACATAAACATCATTTCCTTTAAACATTTTCTTTTCACATAATAAAAGTCTGAAAAATTATTTAATCACCTTATCTAAATCATATAGTTCAACCAAAATAATCATAGAATATAATCATAATGAATGTCCCAAGTATCATCAACATAATGTCTAATAAAATAACATAAATGTCCATAATTATCCAAATCAAAACTAGTATATAGTCTATCTAGCATAGCCAAATAGTCTAAGTCATAATATCCAAAGCAATGTAATAAGGATGGCCTCACATCCTCCCCCTCTTGTATTAGGCTTCCTCCTGGAAGCCCTTAAAGAGGTGAGGGTACAAGGACCTCATCTAAGTAGTCTCCTCCTAGGTAGAAGTGGCCTCATCTAGCTAGTCCCATTGGACCTTGACTTGGTCCAGCATTCACCCTTGGAGGGCCAAAGTTCGATGATCCAATATTCAACTAGGCTCCAGAGACATTTGCCTATCCTGTGTGACCTAGAGGGCACCCCAATACAAAACATGAGAAAGATCAAACATATATTTTCTAAGAATAGAAACATGAAAAACATCATGAATGTGTGACAAGCTAGGTGGCAACGCGAGACAATAGGCAACCGGGCCAATCCTCTTAAGAATCTCAAAGGGTCCAACAAATCTAGGTGCAAGTTTAGAACCCTTTCCATAGCAAATCAAGCTTTTCTGTGGTTGAATTCTTAGAAAAACCTTGTCACTAACCTCAAAGCACCTGTCAATCCTCTCAGCATCTACAAACTACTTCTTCATGTCCTAAGCTATCTGTAATTGTTCTTGAATTCAAGTTACCTGTCTTTCCATTTCCTGTACTAGGTCTAGACCTACTACAACTCTGTCTTCTAACCTGTCCCAACTTAAGGGTGTATTGCAAGGCCTACCATAAAGGGCCTCAAAAGGGGCCATGCCCAAGGAGCTATGATGGTTATTGTTATATGCAAACTCTACTAAATAGAGGTAATCTTCCCATTTGGATTACTGGTCCATCACATACATCCTTAGCATATCCTCTAGAACCTGATTTACTCTCTTGGTTTGACCATCCATCTCTAGGTGATATATGGTGCTAAAGTTGAGCTCTATACATAGAACCTACTGCATGGCTCTCCAAAAACATGAAGTGAATACTGGATCTCTATTAGAAATGATTTTCTGAGGAATACCGTGCAATCTAACAATGTCATCAAGGAAAACTTTTGCTATAGAGGCTGCATTATAAGAGGATCTCATTGGAGAGAAGTGTACTACCTTAGTAAATATGTCCATACTAACCATAATTGCATCATGCCTACGAGATGATATCGGGAGGCCCACAACAAAGTCCATCAAGATTACATTCCATTTCCACTCGAGAATGGCATGAGGATATAACATCCCTACTAGATGCTAGTGCTCAGCCTTAACCTGCTGACATTTAAGGCATTTGACTACAAACGTAGCTATATCCTTTTGCATCCTAGCCCAAAAGTACAATATCCAAAGGTTGGTGTGCATTTTCTTAACCCCCAGGTGAGCTGCATAGGGAGCTTTATGGGCCTCTACTAACACTAAGGTTCTAAAATCCCCCACAGGAAGAACATAAATACGACCATAATGCTGCAACAACCCATCTGAATCAAGGCTATATCCCTCAAATTTGTCCTTCAAGGACCCCTGTGACCTAAAATCTTGAACTACCTCATTGTACCATGAATCCTGAGGCAAAACATCTAAGATATGTCCACGTAAATCAGTCTGCAAGACTAAGAAGGACACTCCACGCTTCCTTCTACTCAAGGCATCTACTATAACATTTTCCTTGCCCTTAATATATTGAACATCAAAATCATACTCACAAAGGAACTCCATCCATCACCATTGTCTTACATTAAGATTCAGCTAAGTGAAGATGTATTGTAGGCTTCGGTGATTAGAGTGAAGTTCAAAATGGTGACCTAAGAGGAAATGTCACCACGTCATCAAAGAATGAATGACAACCACTAACTCTAAGTCATCAATTAGATAATTAATCCCATGCACTTTCAATTTGCGAGACTTGTATGCTATTACATGTCCTTCTTGCATAAGGACAGCACCCAAACCTTCAATAGAAGCATCGGTGCATACTACAAAATTAGATGTAGGGTCAGGTATGGCTAGGATGGGAGCACTAGTTAACTTCTCCTTCAGGAACTGAAAAGCCCTTTCACATTGTTATGTCTAAACAAACTTATTTCCCTATTTCTGAATGGAAGTGATCGGATGAGCAATCCTCAAAAAACCCTCAACAAACCTCCTGTAATACCTAGCCAACCCCATGAAACTCCTAACCTCAGTTATGTTTGTTGGAGCAGGCCATTCCAAAATAGCCTTTATCTTAGCCAGGTCTACTGTAATTCCGTCACCTGAGATGATATGACCTAAGTATTGAATCTCCCTTTGAAAGAAATCACACTTTGCTAGATTTGCATACAATTGATTATCTCTCAAACACTGCAACACCATCCTCAAGTGCTCTTCATGCTCTTCCTCTATGCATGAATAGAACAATATGTCATTGAGGAAAATAACTACAAACTTGTCAAGGAAAGTTTGGAACACCCCATTCATGAGGCTCATAAATACTGTCGGGGCATTGGTAAGCCCGAAGGGAACTATCGTGAACTCATAATGGCCATAATGGATGCGAAAAGTTGTCTTATGTATATCTGCTTCTACAATCCTTAATTGATGGTAACCTAATTTTAAGTCGATCTCAGAAAATACCTTGGCTCCCTGAATATGGTCAAACAAGTCATCTATCCTAGGTAGAGGATAATGATTCTTTATTGTAAGCTTGTTCAGTTGTCTGTAATCAATGCAAAGGTAGAGTGACCCATCCTTCTTCTTAATGAAGATAACAGGTGCACCCCAAGGTAAGACGCTAGGGTATATGTGGCCCTTTTCCAAATGCTCCTCTAACTAGACTTTGAGCTCCTGAAACTCCTAAGTGGTCATGCAATATGGATCCCCAGAGATAGGTTGAGCTCCTGGCACAAGATCTATATGAAAGTCTATTTCTCACTTAGGTAGCACTCCTGAAAGCTTTGAGGGGAACACATCAACAAACTCTCATAAGATGGGATGATCATCTAAAGTGGTATCTAATTTTTCCTCTAATCTATCACTAATAGATATAGCAAACAATTGGCAACCTTTACACATGCTACACTTGAGTTGCTTTGCAGAAATCACTCTTAATGACACCGGCCTCTAAATCCCTGAAATCCTAACCAAATTACCCTCACTTTCAAGACACTCAACCACCCTAGTTTGACAATCTAACTTTACACTGTGTGCATTGAGTAAATCCATGCCTAGAATAATATCATAAGATCCCAATGAAAGGAATCGAAGATCCACAATAGTAGTGAAAGCTCCAATCTCTAACTAACAACCTTGAACTAAAGAATTAACTGACATCTTGGCACCTGTGGCCAACTCTACATCCTAGTCATCTCCACCAAACCACATTGCTTCACTAAAGGAGGGGATACAAATGAATCCGTAGCCCCAGAATCAAATAGTATAGAAATAGGAATGATACTAATTTTACCTTGGGTTTCAATTACCATAGCCTAGTGCTCTTCTTGGCAGTTATCAACCGCAACAAAAACCCTGTGGGACTTACCCACATCCCCAACTATCAACTCTAAATTTGTTGACCTCCTACAGAGGAGTGATTACAAGGACAATCTCACGCAATGTGACCCATGCCACCACAAGTGTAGCAAGGACCCCTAGTGGGGTCCTGATACTGTTGCTGAAAGGGTAGTCTACTAGAGCTAGCATGATTGCCCCTAAAGTTCTGCTGAGAATGGATTGGGCCCACATGCTGAGTCTGGGGCCTCTGGTCTCTACTCTGAGGTTGAGGCTGCCATGTCTTAGATTGTGTCCCCTGATTACCCTAATTGTTCCTACGTTTATGTCCATGATTTTGTTGTTGTTGTTACTACTGCTGATGAGGGGGTCTAGGTGGCAAAGCATTATTCCTATAACTATCTCCCTAGGGCGCAGGTGGCCTAGAAAAGTTTCTGTTCTATTGGTTTTGCTCATGGTTCTTGAACTACTCACAGTTACCCTAATTCCTAGGAAGGATTTCTTCTGCAATAAGAGCCTTTTCTACAGCTTCCTGAATAGTCTTAGGTTCTGCTAGGTGTATTGGTCCTGCTATGCCATGATTAAGTCCTCTGACAAACCTATTAACCATTAACTTCTCATCCTAAATGTAATGAACATAAGGAAGTAGCTCTAGAAATTTATTCTCATATTGTGCAACTGTAAGACCCCTCTGGTGTTGGTCATGAAATTTATCTATCTTCTTTTATCTAAAATGCTCAGAGATATATCTTTTCCTCAATTTTTCTAAAAAGGTCTCCCAAGTCAAGGTGTCAACTAAAATATGGCTCTTTCTTCCTTCGTGTCACCACCAAGTGGTAGCAGCTCCTCCTAGTAGGTGAATGGCCAACCTTGCCTTGAGATTACTTTCATAAAATTTGAGTTTAAAACAATCTTCAAGCTTTAGTAACTAGGACTCTGCCTCTATGCCATCAGTAGTACTAGAAAAATGCGGGGGCTGTAGGCAAAGGAATTCTCTAATCTGTCTATCTATGACAAATTGTTCCCTAGGTGGTCCAAAGTTTTCTTGCTGACTAACATGAGGAACATGGTGTCCCGATTCCCCTCCCTCTTCCTCATTATGCTCGTCTCTATTAACTATGGGGCTCCTACCGCGCTCTCAGTGAGCTGAAGAACACTCCTCAGAATAAGGATGATATGGATGCTCAGGTGGTAGTGGAGGTGGTGGTAGTCTGGTCTATACTACATCCACTAGTTGTTGTGACACTTGCAGAATTTGAGGGCCCTGATCCTTGAGTATGTCCTGATGAACTGACTCTAACTGAGCACCCGAATGAGTGCGTCTATGTATGGGAGGCATCCTAATAAACTAAACAATTAAAAAATCTTTTAGTTCCACATGTTAAAATCCCCAGAGTTCCCAAAGTGTGGAAACCTGGCTCTAATACCAAATGTCATGCCCATGACGAGCCCTCCTGTATGTCACCATACAAGAGGGCTAAAAATATGGAATTTTTTTTCTAAGTTTAAATACATAAATGTTAACTTGCAAAGAAAAATTTACCTATAGTTTTCTTAGATAATGTCAACTCCCAGAAAGTTTGGTTGATGTGTTGAACCTTATTGTAAAAGTTCTAACGATCAAATGTAAAGTTTAGAATTATATTACAGGTGCTTATTAATCCAAAACATTTAAAAGGCATAGTTTAGAATAACATAGTTTAGTTAATTTCACTTCACAATTTTGTACATTTCACTAATATCATTGTTTTTGATAATATAACTCAGAAAAAACCAAGGGCCGAACCCTTACAATAGAAACCCAAAAAGGAACAACAAAGACTCAAAAACAAAAAGAGCCACCAAACCCAGCTACAGCATAAACAACATTAATAACTGATAAATAGATAGTAAGAGTAGCAGTCTAACAACAGATAAACAGAAAGCAAATAAACAAAGCTAGGGAGAAACATCCTCCCAGCCTTTAGCTAGAAATTCATAAATCTTATAGAACTCTTTAACTTTCTCTTCATCAGCTCCATGGGCAAGGGTGTCGTTCTCCTGTAGCAGAGATGAATTGAGCATAGCCAAGCGGCAAAGCATACTGTTGATAAAACATCTCATAGATTGGACCTTTTGTTCCAGGGAATCTACATGGCCTCTGAGAATAGCAATTTCATCCTCCTGACCATCACCATCTTCCTTAGAAACCTCTTCAGCTTCCTCCACAGTCACCCTCTCCTCCTCTTGAGCATTATCCTTAGGTCCAAAATCCCCTTCATCAGTATCCACATCTTGTGTTTCCCTTTCCTCTACCCCTTCTGTCTCCTCCAAGACCTCATGAACCTCAATGTCATCACATTTAGACTGCTCATCTCCTAGAGTAGAAGATCCAGAGTTACTTTCAGAATAATCAATTAGCTTAGCCTGAGGGGCCGGTTTGACAGCAGTTCTCCCAGACCTTCTTATACCCAAAGAGTAACACTCATTCTTAGCTTTGACCACAGCTTTAGCTTTGGCTTTTTTCAGTCCCTCACTATCAGTATTTTGATTTTTATGGGCCCCCATTATATCCATTACTTCAGTGACCTCCACAGTAGAAACCACCTCCTTAAAATTATGTTTCTTCCCCTTCACACTTCCTTTAGAGGTAGGAGTATGAATGTCCTTCGCAGTATTATCCTCTAGGGTTTTAGAAAAGGAAACACCTTTTAGTTTCTGGTTGTTGGGGGTAGAATGACAAGGCTCCTCAGATGGAATAGTAGGACTAGGGGAAGTATCCACAAGGATTTCAACAATAGTGGGTAGAATTGGTTTCGGCAGGTCCAAGGCAAGATGAAACTTAAACAGACAATGGATAAGGCCTTGGTGAAGGGGAACTGGACACTTAGAGGGTTTCTTATCCAATTTATCTTTCACACAATGAATAGAGTGTTCCAAAGAAGACATTAATTAAAAAGGAAAGCTTATAAGAGCATTTCTCCTAAAATGGTTAAGCAGGGGAAGGTGATAATTATAGAACTTGGTAAAACAGCCTTCCATGGTGAAATATTTCATCAGAAGGTAGCACATCTCATCCCATGGCTCTAGGAGCTTCATACAATCAAACCCTCCTTGATAAGTGACAAGTTCCTCCCCCTCACCGAGAAAAAGCTTCTGACTGTGGTGGTCAGCAACCTTAGCCTTTCTCTTCAATTTTGTGCCTTTCATAGAAAGGCCAGTAGCCATTGCAATGACCTCAGAAATTTCAAACCCTATCTTGTCAATTTTAACTCTGCGGTTATCCCATGATAGGGCACACTGCACATAAAGGTTTTCATCATAACCATTGAGGCATTCGAGGAAAGAAATAATGCCTCCTTCTTTACAATAGTGCCACACAACAGCATTATCCTTGAATTCACTGCAAGAGATGGGTTCAGTGTGAATTCTGTCCCCCCCATGATCACCTTTCCTTTAAACCTATAGAGCAGAGGATAATAGTACTTGGGAAAATCACTGCATCTTCTTCTAACTTCAAAGTACCCGCAAGTATTAACTCTATAGGCATAAAGAAACATGAATATGAAATAAATGAGGAAATTATTCAGTGTCCTTAAGTCATCATTACTTAGATACACTGCCTCATTCTCCAATCTATGTGAGTCCTTCCCATGCTCCAAAATCATATAATTAAACTTCCTATCAACATCAAACAGCCAACTCAACATATCGTGGGAGATCATCAGTGCCGAATTAGCATTTGTTAGAAAAGTAGGCTTCATCATAATTACAATGTCCTTTATCAGCCATCTCATCTTGCCATGAGAGATCGGTTGAGCCAAGATGGCATTCACAATGTGATGTGACATCATTGGAAAGTCATCTCTTTTTGAATTAATTCCCCTATAGCATGGGGGATATTATTGTGTTAGTGCTAACATCGCCAATTTTCAAACTGCTGACCATGATTAGCAAGTGCATCAACAACTTTATTTCCCTCTCTGTAGATATGAGAGAAATCCACTTGGGTAATACTTTGAATAAGCAATTGTATGTCAGCAATTATATCCTTAAGCTACCATCCACAAACTAAAACCTTAGTAACTGCATCAATAACAAATTTAGAGTCACCCTCTATATGCAACTTATGTATACCATGTGATTGCCAGTTTGATACCCCATAAAAGTGTTGATGCCTCAGCAAAGTTATTACTTTGAATACCTAATCCTCTAGCATAGGCAGCAACAAACTCCCCTATGTCATTCCTGATAACCCCACCTCCACTAGCCTTACCATCAAATTTTGAAGCCCCATCAAAATTTAACTTGAGCCAACTAGTCTTCAGGGGGGTCCACCTAGTATTTAATCTCCGGAGTTGCTTTGAATTGTCAAAGGCAGGGATTTGATTAAGTATCCCCAATTAGCAGCTATACTTTCCTCTTGTTGAGTGAGAGGTTTGTCAGCAGTTTTGACATGAGAATTGGTAACACTTTCAATAAGACTCTTTGAGAAAGACTGGTAAACTTGAGAACAATCTTTGACAGAATCTCTAAAAATTATGTTATTCCTTTCCTTCCACAGTTTCCACCCAATAAAGGGGAGGGTTTGGTTCCAGATCTCCACTAACCAGGGTTGAGTAAAAGTAGGAACCCAGTTAGTAATGACTTTCTTAATATCTTTATTTTCTAACCCACTGCAATCTAAAGTTCAGAAGCACTCTACTCGATATTTCTCTGGCAAACTCACAATGCAGAATCAAATGGGGAACAATTTCCTCTTCCTTAAGGCACAACACACATCTATTAACTAGAGAAAAACCCCTTCTTTGAAGATTATGTTGAGTTAAAATCTTGTTATGGGCTACAGTCTACCAGAACATATTAACTTTAGGAATAAGTTTGTGGTTCCAAACTTTCTTCCAAAGCTCATCCCTAAGATCCTCTGAAATTAGTAGATGGTAAGCAGATTTGATGGAGAAGAGCCCTCTTTTATCTGCAGTCCAAAGTAACTCATCTGGTCTAGGAAATAGAGGAATTCTAATTCTCAACATCTGCTGAATAGAATTCATTCAAGGGAGAAGGTCAGGACGATTGGTACAACACTCCAGAAGGTTTTTCCAATGTCTAACTCCATTCCCTTGTTGGATATACTGATAAACTTTAGTACCAAAATATTGTTTGGCAATCTCAACAATAACTTCATTACCCTCTTGGACAAAAAGGGCCTTGTCAGCCACCCATGGATCCTCCCAAAAATTTATGAGGTTAACATCCCCTAGTTTCCACTTTAGCTCATTTTTGATAAGGCTTCTAGATTTGATCATTTTGTTCCAAATCATTAACCCTTGAGGGAGACCCTCTTGATAAAGGAAGTTATAATTATCAGTACCCTATAAATACTTAGCTTGCATAATTATTCCCCAATCTTTATTGTTGCTAATAAGATTCCAATTGACTTTGGATAATAGAGCTTTATTCAAAAATTTTATAGCTCTGATATTCAGGCCACCATGAGTTTTGGGAAGGCAGACCCTCTCCCATTCGACCAATGGCATTCTCTTCTTCTCTTCCACACCTGTCCATAAGAACGTTCTTTGGATTTGTTCCAGCTTGTCAACTATATACTTGAGCATTTTAAAGAGAGAGAGAGAGAGAAAGTAAGTGGGAATACCTTGCAGAGAGGCTTGAAGAAGTTGCAATTTACCAGCACTACTCAGAAGTTTACCTTTCTAGCCAATCAACTTCTTTTGAATTCTTTCCAAAATACTATTTCAAAAGCCCAGAGTAACTTCCTTGACAGTTAAAGGAAGGCCAAGATAAATTGAAGGAAGATCAGTAGCTGCACAACCAAGGCTATTAATAATTTTCCTCTGAAGATCTCCCAAAGTGTTGAAGAAAAAAACATTGAGCTATTCCCTTATTTAATAATTTTACCCTATCAACTAAACTACAAATTAATATAATACTTACAATTCATAATAATATCCCATTACAAATTAAATTAAACTATCTTAATTAAATATACCATATAAATCCAATTTAATCTAATAATTAAAATTCCCTCTACAGTATGGATGGAATAATGCAATTAAAATTACAAATTCTTTCTAATTTAAATAAAAAAATTTCATGAAAATAACTTTTCTTTATAATCAATTAGAATATTCATTTTTTTTTCCTAAATTTACATATAAAATGTAGCAAGATTTATTCTTTCTTTATTTAAAATGATACCATTAAAAAGAATGCTTTTTGCTTTAATAATCTATATCTAAGAATTCATTTCTAAATTTACAACTTTTCTAACTTAAAATTTCTTTTTTTATTCTACGATAATGACAGCAGTAAAAATAAACAAAACTTAGACTTTCCATTATTATAATGATTTAAGTACTAAGATCCAAATCAAATAAAGCAAATTCTTTTAAATATTACTTCTTTCCTAAAAACTTCTTTTTATATTAATAGAATGAGTGTAAATTTCTCTCCTATCTAAAATCCAAGACTTTAGCTACTTCTATTTATTTCTTCATGTCTGGTTTTCCTATGCAAGGCAATCTGAGCTACAGAGGAAGCAGAGATCATATAAAAGGACAAGTATACAGAGGAAATAGAGGATACATAACTACATAGGAAACAAAGGATACAGAGGTTGAAACTTAAGTTTTAAACATTGGAAAAATTTGCAAGGCCCAATGGATATTGAAGGAGGCGATCTCCATGGGAGGGTCCATGGCCTCCATGGAGGCTCGCAGCCTCCACATGGCCCATCGTGGGAGGGGCTCACGTCCTTACCCACAAGCCGTGAGGTCTATGGGACGTTGTTGGTCTTTCTAGGGCCATCCAATGGCCTTAAAAAGAAAACATGCAATCTTTTACTAAATATAAAATTTGGGCTCCATTAAAATCTGTAAAAGCTATAAATTTTGTGTCGTTAACACAGTTCCATAGATATTATGAATTCAAGGAAATATACTTACAAAATTATACTCAAGGAAATGATTACAATTTTCTAATTCTCCATATATTGAGATGTTGTAACAACAGAATATTATAACAAGGTTGTGAACTATTAAATTGGCTTCCAAAGTAAATCAACCATAGAACATTTTCAGATCCATACATGTATATAGAGACAAGAGAGTATTTTTATTAACATGACTATGTTCAGATTCATATCAATTAATAAATTTTCCTTTCCTATAGCCATTACTCAAAGAACAATAAATTTATACAGGTTTCAACTAAATGAGGAACATTTCCAGACTAAACCACACATATACCTTGAAACAAGGGTTCTATCAACCACAAAATAACTTTCCAAAACTCCTTAACATATAATATAAGGTTTCCAATAGGAATCTTGCTCAAAGGCACTCTTGCCAACTTTGCAGAATAACTTCCTTACACAAAACCAAGAGATTTCTTTCAACTTCCAACTTTTACATTTGCAACCTGTCAACCTGCACACAAATAGTAGGCCAAAATAGGTGGCCAAGTCTTGTTCTCCACCCTACCATAGGGATTGCATAAGCAAATCCCACCCCCGAGAAAGAGAACTCCATAAATCGAGATAACTGTACAAACATAACTTACAATTACACAACATTTAGAGAATCAACATTCGAACACTTTCCCAAGGTTAGACTCACAAACACATGAATCCTTCTTGGATCCAAAATAGGGGGAGAAAGGGGATAAACATCCCTCTTGGGGAAAAACAACCAAATATAATCAAAATATATCATCATCTGCTACTCCATATATCACAGAACACCCACTCATCACCACACCCATGTCTCCACATATATCCATACTCTCACATCCAATAGTAACAACACATACCCATACTTCCAATTTACCATCAACCACATACTTTTAACAAAACAACAACTTTTTTGTCTGAATCCATAAACCAAAAATGTTCCCCAAGAGAGGCTATATGCCTCTCTCTACCCCAACATGTGGGATGCTCTCAACAAGTTGGAGGGCCGCTCCCATACAACCCAATCCCACACAAATTACAAACAACCAATACAAATCATATTACACAAACATACACAAAGTTTTACTAGATTTCAAAAGTAAGGAGTCCTTAGAAAATTTACCTTAGCTCCTGAAGTTAGGGTGAGCCCAAAAATTGAAACCAGAAAACACTTTCAATTTTCCTCTCGTGAAACCAAGCCAGAATTTCTTCCAATTCCAAAACCAAAATCCCTGTCTTCTCACTACTTCCCCCTTTCCTCCAAAAACTCAACATAAAAATAAGAATAAAAATAAAAGTATGAAAATGCTCTCCAAAATTTCTCATAAATAAAAACTCCAAAAAATTCCAAAAAGAAAGAAAGCATCTTTCATTTTTTCTTCCCATAAAACTCATCTTTTTCTAAAAATAAAAAAAGAGATAAATCTTCTCCAAATTTTAAAATATTAAAATATAAAATTAAAATATTTATCCTCATCCCACAAGTAAATAAATTAAAACAAAATAAAAATGACTTTTACCTCAATTGACAATTTAATTAAAAATAAAAATAACATCATCTACAAAATAATAATAAAAATAAAATATTTAAAATACTCTCTCACCACTTAAATGCAATAATTTAAAATTTATAAAATAATAAAATCACCACAACCAAACAAAAATTAAAATAAAAGATAGCAATAACATTACATCACAAATTAGCCTTAACCCCTTCCCTGGGTTAGGCTAGGCTTAACTGGGCTGACCTAGGGTTTATGGAGTCTCCAAAATCCACTTAAGGGATCTTGACCACCCACCTACACACTTAAATTCGAATATCAATTTGTCATAATAGTAATAGCCGAAGCAACATAATGCATAGAAAATTTATTTAAATAATCAATTTTCATTCAAATAATTTATAAACTTAATAACACATAAACATCATTTCCTTTTAACATTTTCTTTTCACATAATAAAAGTCTGAAAAATCATTTAATTAACTTAACTAAATCATATAGTTCAACCACAATAATCATAGAATATAATCATAATGAATGTCCCAAGTATTATCAACATAATGTCTAATAAAATAACATAAATGTCCATAATTATCCAAACCAAAACTAGTATATAGTCCATCTAGCATAGTCAAATAGTCTAAGTCATAATATCCAAAGTAATGTTAAAAGGATGGGCTCACACATTCAAAATAGAGTTCAAGTCAAAGGTAATAGTACTAAAACTCCTTATGAATTGTGGTATGGAAGAGTTCCTACAGTGAAACGTTTGAAAGTTTTTGGAAGCAAATGCTATATCAGAAGAGAAGAAGAACTAGGCAAGTTTGATGCTAGGTGTGATGAAGAAATTTTCCTTGGATACTCCACTAAGAGTAAGGCCTACCAGTGCTACAATAAGAGATTGATAAAGATCATTGAGAGTGATAATGTGAAAGTTAATTAAGACAAGGAAAGAATATCAGATCTGAGTGGCTATGAATCAGATGAACCTACTGCTATAGTAAATGAAGAAAAAGTTAAACATGAAGATAGTCAAGTTAAAGAAAAAAAGGCTCCGAAAAGTGCATTAAGACTCTAAGGTATGTAAGGACTAATCATTCTGAAGATCAGATTATTGGTGACAAAAGCAAAGAGATATTGACAAGGAAAAGAGCTACAGATGAACTACTATTTACTTTCAAAGATTGAACCTAAAACTATAAGTGAACCCTACAAAGATGAGAATTGGATAAAGGATATGAAAGAAGAGCTGATGCAGATAGAGAAGAATCAAACTTGGGAATTGGTTTTATTGGCAACATAATCAAGCGACACTATTGATATGATATTTTCATTGATGGCAACAACCTAACATGTTTGAAGACAACTCTTGAGACAGAGGTGTGTACAGTATTTTGGTCCGGTAAGGTCAACTTAGCCAAATTGACTAAGTCTTGACAGCACATTGAGACAGTGATAGTAATTTAGTTGGTACTCCTCTATAATTGAAGATCTTGTTATGCAGTTTTGGTATGTTACTCGACTATCTGGTGAAGTCATGATTTAATGTTCAAGTCATGGTTTCCTCCGGAAGTCATATGGTGAAATGTTTAAGTCTGGATGAATAGAGTTAAGTCAGGAACAGTGTAGAGTAACTGAGTAATTTGGTCCACATTCCTCCGCTGATGAATATTTTGAGATGCGGTTTTGAGGCATTGAACATACATGTCATGAGCATCTAAATCCAGATTTGTAGAGCTTGAAGTTCATCGGTTCACATTTTACAAGTTCTCCAGTATCGACTTTCAAATTGATAGTATTTTCTCTATGTCAGAATAACAATTCTGAGATCTGCATTTTTCTATGAAAGACTATTATGTCCTGCGGGTTTGAAGGTATGATAAGAGGTCCATAATGAATGTTGGTTATCAATTTCAAAGTCTCATATAGTTTGCATTGAAAGTGTTGAAATTAGGGCAGACAACTGAGGGGGGGTGAATCAGTTGTCACAAAACTTTATCTTTTCTGCATTTAATCTTCTTTACCACTTATTGATAGATTAATGATATAACCATGAAAGCATGAAACAACAACACATGAGAAGAAAACACAATCAACACACATAACACTAGGATTTTTACGTGGAAACCTAGTTAAGGAAAAAACCACGGTGGGGGTTAACCCATAAGATTAATTCTCTATTAAAAAAATATAAAAATGGGAAGGTACTTGCCTTCGAGCACACTGCCCAGAGCTCACTGCTTAAAGGAGGTTCACTACCTACAGAAACATTCACTTGGTTAACACCAAAAGGTTGAACTGAGAAATAGCATCTTCTCCATGCCAAAGTTTAGTTCCATTGAAGCTCACAAAACCTCTGCTCTGCCCCCGAACAGTTCCTTGCTATCTCCTCATCTTCACTCACATTCCCCCACTTATATGACTTCATAACACTTATTTATACATGACATTGACTTTGGAATGAACATCAAAGTCAGCCTTACAATCATCTATCTGGAACATTCTCCAAGATAGGCATTATAAGCAATTACAATCACAAGACTTTAAAAATCTACAAGCAAACCATCACACTATAGGCCAAACATAGATGGGACTCAAATCTTCCTCAAACAACATGCCACTCTCCATAGAACTTCTCTTAGATCATCCACAACTTGCACCAAGCATCTGGTCGGCCAAGACTGGAAAGAACAGCAACACCCAAGGAGAAATCTTCAACTGCGAGCTCAATCCTCAATGCGGACCACCAACACAATAGGAACACAATCCAAAGACCTCCACAAGAACAATGAAATCAATAGAAACAACCACACCACCTTAAATCACTAGAATCACTTGCATCTTCATACGAGAACTAAAGAACACCAACTATCATAACTATCACACTAGAAAGATTGCTTGCGGACCTCCAAACCACAAACCACTTGAGTTGAGGATACACACCAACATCCCAAACATACTTCTAGATCCACAAACCATAATATTCTAATGCAGAGCAATCTGGACCAAATCCCTATCACTCTGTTACTTTTGAACAACTGCAAAACCTGGTTCTACTCAGATGGCCATAACTTCATCAATCCTTCATGCGGACCTCTCAAATCTTAACTGGAGCAACTTTAGACAATCCTCTACAAAACCCTTTAGTTTGCAAACTCTGATCTTCATCTCACTAGAAATGTAGAGCAATCTACTTTGTTGAACTGCACTGTCTTCACTGTTTCTAATAAAGAGATATGTTGACATCAATGACAACACATCATATGCGCATATTTGTAACAATCTCCCACTTTGTCATTGATGGCAACATATGATGTGAAAAACTAATTCAACCATCAAGAAAGGACTTCTCCCCCCTTCTCTTATCACACCTACAACCACTTTCTTCACTGCTCCTTTTACCAATAACTACTTACTTCCAAGTTTTCACATGACTTCTCTCCCCCTTTGACATCAATGGAAAAGGGCACATATTTGTAATCCTCTTTCACCTTTTTTGTTTCTCAAACTAAACTCTAGAATTAACATACTAACTACTCCCCCTCAATAGCATCCCCTTAACACCAATCTGGATCACAAGATACGACTGTGAGTTCCACCAGACTAATGCACACTAGTGCACCTTAGTTCTGAATAGGAGGGGTAATAACCCCTAGCTTTCCTCTGAGATACTCAAAAGTGTCCTTAGGTAGAGGCTTAGTGAAGATATCCGCAATCTAATCCTTTAAAGGAACAAACTCCAATCTGACTTCATTCTCATTTACCTTCTCTCTCAAAAAGTGAAACTTGATGGATATGTGCTTTGTCTTTGAATGCAACACTAGATTCTTTGAGATGTTTATTGCACTTGAATTATCACAAAAGATTGTAATAGGCTCTTCAAACACAATTCTAATATCCTTCAACATTTGCTTCATCCACAAAACTTGAGTACAATTACTTGCTGCAACTATATATTCTGCCTCTGTAGTAGATAGAGATATTGCCTCCTGCTTTTTGTTCAACCAAGAAACCAATCTCTTTCCCAAGAAAAATGCACCACCACTAGTACTCTTCCTATCATCCACATCTCCTACCCAATTAGTATCTATATATGCATGAAGAGTGAAATCACCGTCCTTAGGATACCATAAGCCACAATTAGATGTTCTCTTCAGATATCTAAAAATTCTTTTGACTGCTACAACATGAGATTCTCTATGATTAGCTTGAAATCTAGCAACAAGGCCAACTGCATTCATAATATCAGGTCTGGTATGAGTCAGATAAAGCAATCCTCCAATCATTGATCTATACCTTTTTTGATCTGCCTTAGGGGAATCATCATCTTTACTCAACTTGCATCTGGTTACCATAGGAGTGCTCACTAGTTTTGAATCCTCCATTCCACTTTTTCAACAACTCTTTTACATACTTGGATTGAGATATGAAGATGCCCTTATCTAACTAAATGATTTGCAGACCCAAGAAGAAATTCATTTCACCAAGCATGGACATGTCAAATTTACTTTGCATCTAATTAGCAAATTTTTTACACATGCTCTCATTTCCACCAAAGATGATATCATCAACAAATACCTCAACAATCAAGATGTGTTTATGATCAATTTTGAAATAAAGATTACTGTCTGCTATTCTTTTGCTAAAACCTAACTTTAGCAGATACTTATCTAATCTTGCATACCAGGCTCTTGGGGCTTGTTTAAGTCAATACAATGCTTTCCTCAACCTACAAATCATATCTCCTTGATTAGACAACTAGAATCCTTCCAGTTTCTCAATGTAGACTTCTTCTTCCGAATCTCCATTTAGGAATGCTAACTTGACATCCATCTGATAAACTTTGAAATCTTTGTAAGCACCAAAGGCAAGAAATAGTCTGACTGCTTCGATTCTTGCCACCGGAGCAAAAGTTTCTTCAAAATCAATTCCCTCTACCTGAGAATATCCCTTGCACACCAATCTTGCTTTGTTTCTCACAACTTCACCATTTTCATTCAGTTTATTCCAGAAGACACATTTAGTTCCAATTACATTTTTTTTTAGGTCTAGGAACAAGATCCCAAGTATGATTCTTTTCAATTTGCATTAATTCTTCATCCATTGCTTTTACCCAACTTTCATCATTACAAGCTTCATTCACTAATTATGGTTGAATCTTTGAAATCAAACAATACTCTTATTATTCTTCACCAATTTTTCTTCTAGTTTGAACACCTTTATTTCTATCTCCTATAATCTGATCTTTAGAATGATTCAACCTTACATACCTGGGAGTTTTGGGGTTTTCTTGAACTTGTTCCTCAACATTTGCACTAGCTTCTTGAGGCACTGGCTTCTCTGGAGCAATCTGAATATGAGTTTAAGTTTGAAAATGTTTTCCTTTATTTGGACTTTCATTTTGATCATCTGATTCATATCCACAAGATTTGGAAGGCCTCTCCTTTCTTTCATCAACCTTGACATTAGCACTTTCAACAATTCTTTTCAACGTCTTGTTAAAGCACCGATATGCCTTGCTTTGGTTAGAATAACCCAAAAATATTCCTTCATCACATCTTGCATCAAACTTGCCTAGATCTTCATCTCTTTTGATATAGCATTTACTACCAAAAACTCTGAAGTATTTCATGGTAGGAGCATTACCAAACCATAGTTCATAAGGTGTTTTACCTGTATTACCTTTGATCTACACCCGGTTAAGAGTGTAGACAATAGTACTCACAGCCTCTCTCCAATAGACATGTGGAACATTTTCTTCCATCATCATGGTTCTAGTAGCCTCTTGAATAGTTTGATTCTTCCTTTCCACAACTCCATTCTGATGAGGAGTCCTAGGAGTAGATAACTGTTTTCTTATTCCATGCTTTTCACAAAATGCATTAAACTCACTGGAGGTAAACTCTCCACCTCTGTCAGATCTCAGACACTTTATCTTCACACCAATCTCATTCTCCACCCTAGCCTTGAAAACCTTGAATCTGTCAAGAGCCTCTGATTTCTCTCTCAAGAAAGTGACCCACATCATCCTAGAGTAATTATTAATTAGCAACATAAAGTATCTATATCCTTGCAAACTCCTAACTCTGGCAGGACCACACAAATCAATGTGCACAAGTTCCAACAATCCACTTGAAAATTGTTCTTTAATTTTGAATGTAGATCTTCTTTGTTTGCCCAACTGACATTCCTTACACATTCTATTAGTAGGTTTCACAAGCTTTGGAAGATCTCTCACAGCATGAGTAGTACTTATCTTGACAATATTATCAAAGTTTACATGACACATTCTCCTATGCCATAACTAACTCTGATCAATCTGAGAAATCAAACAACTTTTACTAGTACCACTTAAATAAAAGATATTACCTCTAGTCTATGTACCAAATGCAATCTCAGTTCCAGAGTTTTCCAAATTTTTACATCTTCCATCCTTGAATTGGAGATCATACCCTTTGTCAACCAACTGTCCAATACTGAGAAGATTATGCTTCAACCCTTCTACATACAAAACATCATTACTATTATTCTTACCATCAAGAGAGATGGATCCTCTGCCATGGATTCTACCAACTGAATTGTCTCCAAACTTCACAATTCCACCATCATATCTTTCCAAACTTAAAAACTTACTTTTATCACCAGTCATATGATGAGAACATCCACTATCAATCACCTATCCATCCTTTTCTTCAACCTGAGCAGCCAAGGCACTTTCCACATTCACACAGCTAGTAGATTTAGTAGGCACTGGATCTTCTTCTTTGATAGCAATGAACAACCATTCATTTCCAGAGGTACTTCCCATATCAGATTCATCATCTGTGACTCCTTCATCAGTAGTTTCTTGGACATAGTAACACTTCTTCTGAACCCTAGGTCTATTAGGGTTTGGCTTTGAAGCCCTCTCTAGACATCTTGAAGCAAAATGACCAATCTTATTGCAAGCAAAATATTTAAAAAGCAACTTTCCTTCATACTTACCGGATCCTCTTGGTAATATTTTGGCAATAAAGGCTTCAAGTTCTTCAAGCTCAGATTCATCTTCTTCAAGTTCCTTCCTTGCCTTCTCATATCTAGTTAGTCTTCTTGAAGAGCTTTCACCTGGATCAAATCTTTACTTTCCAGAAACACTGGCCTTAAATGTAGATTCATATTTAGGAAGAGAATCACCAAACTCACTCATTTCAAATGTTGAAAGCTTGCCAACCAACTGATCCCTTGTAACATTTGTCACAGTCCTGATCTCCTCAATAGCAGCAACTCTATGCTTGTATAAAGTAGGTAAGGATCTGAGTACCTTGCCAACAATCTCTGATTCTTCCAATTTTCCACCAGCACCCCTGATACTGCACACAAGTTCATTCACCTTCTATATGTAGGAAGTGATGTTTTCATCTTCACTCATCCTCAAACTTTCGTATCTACCCTTCAAGCTTTGTAACTTAGCACATTTGACATATGCATCACCTTCATACAGAGTTTCCAACTTCTTCTAGATATCATGAGTAGTTTTCAATTCGAAGACATTTGTCATTTCTGTATCAGTCAGGGCACTCAACAATGCTTCTTTAGCCCAAATGTTGTTTTCAGCTTCTTTGATTTCGTCTAGAGTTGTAGGACAATTCTGCGGAGGAGTATACTCATTCTTAGTTATCAACCAATAAGGATCACCCATGCATTGCAAATGACACACCATGTGATTCTTCCAAAGATAGTAATTTGTTCCATCAAATCTCAAATTGTCCTTCTTGTATGTCGACATCCTAGATCTCCTCAAGCGGTCAAGCTTCTTTTAGAGGAACCGGCTCTAATATCAATTGTTGAAATTAGGGTAGACAACTGAGAGGGGGGTGAATCATTTGTCAAAAATCTTTAGCTTTTCTACATTTAATCTTCTTTACCACTTATTAATAGATTAATGATATAACCATGAAAGCATGAAACAACAACACATGAGCAGAAAACACAATCAACACACATAACACCAAGATTTTTACGTGGAAACCCAGTTAAGGGAAAAACCACGATGGGGGTTAACCCACAAGATTTATTCTTTGTTGAAAAAATATAAAAATTGGAAGGCACTTGCCTTCGAGCGCACTACCCAGAGCTCACTGCTCAAAGGAGGCTCACTACCTATAGAAACATTCACTTGGTTAACACCAAAAGGTTGAACTAAGAAATAGCATCTTCTCCATGCCAAAGTTTAGTTCCATTGAAGCTCACAAAACCTCTACTCTGCCCCCGAACAGTTCCTCTCTATCTCCTCATCTTCACTCATATTCCCCCATTTCTATGACTTCATAACACTTATTTATACATGACATCAACTTTGGAATGAACATCAAAGTCAGCGTTACAATCATCTATCTGGAACATTCTCCAAGATAGGCATTATAAGCAATTACAATCACAAGACTTTAAAAATCTACATGCGAACCATCACACTATTGGCCAAACATAGATGGGACTCAAATTTTCCTCAAACAACACACCACGCTCCATAGAACTTCTCTTAGATCATCTGCAACTCGTACCAAGCATCCGGTCAGCCAAGACTGGAAAGAATGGCAACACCCAAGGAGAAATCTTCAACTATGAGCTCAATCCTCAATGCGGACCACCAACACAATAGGAACATGATCCAAAGACCTCCACAAGCACAATGAAATCAATAGAAACAACTGCACCACCTTAAATCGCTAGAATCACTTGCATCTTCATACGGGAACTCAAGAACACCAACTGTCATGATTGTCACACTAGAAAGATTGCTTGCGGACCTCCAAACCACAAACCATTTGAGTTGACGATACACACCAACATCCCAAACATATCTCTAGATCCATAGACCATAATATTCCAATGTGGAGCAATCTAAACCAAATCCATGTCACTCTGTTACTTCTGAACAACTGCAAAACCTGGTTCTACTCAGATGGCCATAACTTCATCAATCCTTCATGCAGACCTCTCAAATCTTAACTGGAGCAACTTTAGACAATCCTCTACAAAACCCTTTAGTCTACAGACTTTGATCTTCATCTCACTAGAAATGCAGAGAAATCTACTTTGTTGAACTACACTGTCTTCACTGTCTATAACAAAGAGATATGTTGACATCAATGACAACACATCATATGCGCATATTTGCAATAGAAAGTTAGGGTATGACAGTCAAGCTAGTTGGATGTGCACTTAAGGGTTAAGCCGACAATCATGTTAGATCGATATGTGGTGGAGATATATGATTGGAATTATTAATCTAAGTGGTTCTATAATAGGTCTATACTCATATGAAGAGTCTTGCATGATTTATTGGTTCCACATTATTTCTTGGACACAATAATAGGCTGACAAGGTATAACTTGAATATACAAGCTTTATCTTTTGCATAGCGACCTAGTTTGAGGAAATCTTTGGTGCAAATATATATACTCGATAGTTTTCAGCTTTGGAGGCATGAGTGAGTGCAAATATAGTGTGAATTCAATGTGTGTGTGATCTAATGCAGTTTTGTGATTAGAAAAGGATAGCAAGGGAAGAAGAGCAGAAAATATGTGAAGCAGAGCAGAAAATATGTGACGCAGAGCAGAAAAAGGAGGGCAAACATTATGAAGACATTTGAGTCTGTATATTGAGCTATTAATGGAACTACACTTTAGCATTCTATAGATGCATTTGAAGTAGTCATCTCTTGGCAGTAAGCCAATCCTTCTTCTATCTTCTCTTCTACTTTCTTGGTAGTGAGCCTATTGAAGTGAGCACTTCTTTGGATAGTGAGTCCTCAGGCAGTGAGCCCTAAGGTAGTGATCCTTCATGTAATTCGGTATTGCTATCATAATATATTGTGAGCTAACACTCACCATGGTTTTTCCCTTTTTGTGTTTTCCACTTAAAAATCTTCGTGTCTATTTGTTATGACTTTGTGGTTGCTCTTCTTATGTTTGTTTTACTTTCATGTTATTGAATGTGGTAAATGGATTAATAAATATGTGAAAGAAAAGTTTTACAGAATACTAATTCACCCCCCTCTTAGTATTCATTGTGATCAACAAGTTCCTAGACCTGCTGTTAAGAATGTGATTGGAACTAAATGGGTTTTCAAAAACAAGTTGAATGAAAATGGAGAAGTAGTAAGAAACAAAGCAAGACTAGTATGCAAAGGATATTCTCAAGTTGAAGGCATAGATTTTGAGGAGACTTATGCTCCTATGGAAAGGATTGAAGAAATAAGAATGTTCCTGGCATTTGCAGTACACAAATATTTCAAAGTGTACCGGATGGATGTGAAGTCTACATTCTTGAATGGTGAGATGGAAGAAGAGGTTTATATTGAACAACCAGAAGGATTTTAGTTATCAAACCAAGGGGACATGGTGTGCAGATTGAAGAAAGTATTGTATGGGATGAAGCAAGCTCCTAGAGCCTAGTATGAAAGGTTGGATAAGTATTTGTTGTAATTAGGGTTTACTAAAGGTACTATAGACATTAATCTCTATTTCAAAAGTAAAGATGATCAAATTCTGATTGTTGTAGTCTTTGTTGATGATATTATCTTTGGAGGTAATGAAGGTATGTGTGAGAGATTTGTAGAGGAAATGCAAAAGGAGTTTGAAATGTCTATGTTTGGTGAAATGAATTTCTTTCTAGGACCGTAGATTACTCAATCAGAAAAAAGAATTTTCATTTCTTAGTCCAAGTATGTGAAAGAGTTGTTGAAGAAGTTGGGAATGGAGGATTCTAAGCTAATATGTACCCCTATGGTAACTAGTTGCAACCTGAGTGAAAATGATGAATCACCTAAGACTGATTAGAAAACGTATAGGTCCATGATTGGAGGACTACTTTATCTAACCTATACCAGACCAGATGTAATGCATGTAGTTTGTCTTGTGGCAAGATTTCAAGATCTTAGAGAGTCACATGTGATGGCAGTTAAGTGGATAATGAGATATTTGAAAGCCACTTCAGACTATGGATTGTGGTATCCTAAAGACACTGATTTCACTCTTAGTGCTTATACAAATGTAGATTGGGCTGGAGATGTTGATGACAAAAAAAGTACAAGTGGAGGTGCTTTCTTCTTGGGTAACAGATTGGTTTCATGGTTGAGCAAGAAGAAAGATTCATTTTCTTTGTCTACTATAGAAGAAAAATATATTTCTACTGCATGTTGTTGTACTCAAGTGTTATGGATGAAGCGAACATTGAAAGACATAAGAGTTGTGTATGGAAAACCAATTTCAATCTTCTGTGATAATACAAGTGCTATAAACATTTCAAAGAATCCAATGATGCACTTAAGAACAAAGCATATATCAATAAGGTATCACTTTATGAGAGAAAAGGTAACATAAAATGAAGTAAAGATAGAATATGCATCTATAAAGGATCAAATTGTAGATATTTTCACAAAGCTTCTTCCTAAGGATACTTTTGAGTATCTCAGGGAAAAGTTAGGGGTCATTACCCCTCCTTCTCTAAACTAAGATGTATAGGAAATGCATCAATCCAGTTGTGCCCAAAGTCTCATTCTTTGATATGGATTGATGATTTGAAGGCTACCACTTAGGAGGAGTAGGTAGATGTTGCTGATATGAGTTCCTAATATATAAAGAGCAGTAAGTGTTGCAGTGTTACTGACAGGGGGAGTAGTGTAGTGTTAGTAATATCTAAATTGAGCCCTGATAACTAAAAGAGAGCGAAGGTCCAACACCCTTTTCCATTGATGTCAAAGGGGGAGAGAAGTTCATGTGAAAAACTTAAGGAGAAAGATTCTAAGAAAGTTGTATCCAGAGAAAGCATAAAGTAAGGGGGAGCAAAGAAGCAAAGCAAGTTTGTCTTGATGGTTTTTCACATCATGTGTTGCCATCAATGACAAAAGGGGAGATTGTTGCAAGTATGAGTAGTAAGTGTTGTCATTGTTGTCAACACCTAAGGTTAGCATCTAAGGAAGTCATCTGGATAAGTTTGAGCAAGTGTTTGAGAAGTTAGTACAATTGAAGAACTGTTCTATCTCGTAGATTAGTGCAATGTTTTGCTCTACATATCCTGTAGATTGAATATCTTTGTCTGTGATTTAGAAGTTATGATAAGGGATGTCTGTAGTTTCTATGTTTCAAGTCTAAGCCTCTGGTGTGAAGATTTGAGTGAGTTAATTTTAGTTCACCAAAGTAAAAATTATTTTTTTGAGTATTCAATGGTGATAGGGAGAATGTATTCTACTCCGTATTTCTCCACATTTAAGTTTTACAGTCTGCAATTCTGAGATTAAGTCTAGGATGATGTTATGTGCCTTCAGTTGAAATGGTTCATGATTTGGTGCTTCGCAAGTGATCTTTTCTTTATGATAGTGGCTGACAGTAATGTTTAAGTGCCCTAATTTGAAGAATCTTCTAGATAGAATGTTTGAGGGTTGTGTAGAAGTTCTTGGTGATTGTAATGTGCTTGTGGATGTCTCTAGATTGTGTTCCTACTTTTTGGTTGGTCCACAAAGTGTAATTCAGATTGTGGATGAAGTGTGTTCCTAAAGGTCTTAGTGTTAACACCAGTTTTGGCTGACTTGGTTGTTTTCACTACTTGTGATTATGCTTCAAAGTTTGTGATAGCATGTTGTTGCATGGGATATTGCATTTGAGTCCTAGCTAAGGCATGGTGTGGTCTGCATTCATTCTTTTCCTTCACAAATTTGTTTAGGTCTAGACCTATTCTAATGTATGTATGTATGCTGACCTTGGAGATTGTTCCAATGGTTGATGATTGTAATGCCAACCTTGATGTACATTCCAAGGTTGATGAATTCTATAAATACTTGTAATGAAGTTGTAAATAAGGAATGATGATGCGAACATGTGAAGATAAGTGCAAAGTGTAAGAGAAGAGCAATTTTACTGCGCTTCAATGGAACTGAACCTTGGCATGATGTAGATGCTATTATCTCAGTTTACCAACTTCTGGTAGTGAACCCTTTTGGTAGTGAGCATCTTCTCTTGGAAGTGAGCCCCTTCTTTTGTAGTGAGCATTTTGGGTAGTGAGCCCTAAGGCAGTGAGCCTTGTTGTAAATTTTGATATATCATTTATATTGTGAGTTAATCCTCACTGTGGTTTTTTCCTCACTGGGTTTTCCATGTAAAAAATCTGGTGTCTCATGTGTTGAATGTGTGAATGTGTTTAAGTTTCTAATTTCATGCTTTCATGGTTAAATCATAATAACAGTGATCAAGTGGTTGATGTGTTGATATTTGAAAGAAGTTAAGTTTTGGTTACAACTGATTCATCCCCCTTCTCAGTTGTCTTGTGCATTTCAACAGTAACAAGGTGATGATTATAGAGATTAAAACTCATCTTTCTGGCATGTTTGATATGAAGGACTTGGGGGATTCTATATATATTCTTGGGATGGAAATCAATAAGGATCGAGTACATAGAAAGCTATGGTTTAGTTAGAGTAAGTATGTTGATACCATTTTGTAAAGATTTAATATGCATGATGGTAAACCAGTAAGCATTCCTTTTCTAGTTGGCACTAAGCTTAGTTTAGACATGTTTCCTACTTATAATGATGATTTGGAAGAGATGTCTAAGGTTCCTTATGCTAGTGTTGTTGGTAGTTTGCACTAGACCAGATATTGCCTAAGCAGTGGGCATTTTAAGTAGGTTTATGTCTAACCTTGGTAAAGAGTGGACTTTTGTTAAGATGGTGTTTAGATATTTGTGAGGAACTTCTAATTATTGTTTGGTTTATTATGGTACTGATAATGTGCATACATCATTGGATATACAAGGTTTTGTTGATTTAGATTGGGCGAGCAACTTGGATAGTTGAATGTCTACTAGTGGCTATGTTTTTACTCTATTTGGAGCTGCAGTAAGTTGGATGAGTAAAAGGAAGCCCACGGTTTCATTGTCCACCATAGAAGAAGAGTATATGGACACTACGCATACCTATAAAGAGGTAATATGGTTACAGAGACTTGGTACATGTATTGGTTTTGGTTACAAGATAGTGAGGATTGGATGTGAGAGTCAAAGTGCTATTTATTTAGCCAAAACTCCTATGTATCATGCTTGTACTAATAAATTTGATGTTCAATATCACTTTGTGTGAGAAATGGTTGAGAATGGTAGGGTTTTGATTTAAAAAGTTGATACTTTGGTTAATGTTGTAGATTCTCTTACAAAGCTAGTTACTACGGATAAGTTCTCTTGGTGCAAGAATGCCATTGGCCTTGATCATTATACTTGTTAATAATTTTATTACCTCATAGATGCAATTGTAATGTATAATGTCAAGTGGGAGAATTTTGGGATAATTTGTCATTAAATGTGCAATCCTAACCATTTTTATGTGTCTCCAAAGTCCTTGGAAAGTGTTCTCGAACACATGAGGACTTGAGAGATAAAATATTATTTAATTATATCACTTGAACATGTTGTAGTTATCTCCTATGAGGAAGGACCCAATTTGGGTGCCCACTTTGGAAGTGGAGCCCATGGAGACTTTGTGTTGACTTATTGAAGTCTATGTTAACTTGGTGATACTTCCTAGGAGGTGGGACCTATCTTGGGTGTCCACTTTAGGGAAGATTCCAATCTACATTTGAAGTTTGGTTTTTTGTTTACATGAGTGGATAATGTTGATGTACTTTGCATGAATATGATGTGGGAGTTATCATTGGAGTTAGAGATGCATGGTATTTGCATGTTGCTTGCATGTTGTTGCATGTTGCTTGCATGGACTTGCATGTTGTTGCATGTTACTTCCATGGATTTTCATGTAGTTGCATGTACTTGCATGTGCTTGCATGTTGTTGCATGTCAGTTGTATGTACTTGCATATCAGTTGCATGTACTTATATGGTGTTGCATGTGTCTTTCATGTCACTCTAACTCAAGTTGAGTTTTGCATGATGCTACAGGTTGTTGTATGACTCTTGCATGATACAAATAGGGTGTTATGGATTATTATTGGGGATATCAATTATGCATGTTATTTTCATGACATTGGTGTGTGTTGGAGCACTTCAGTTAACTAAAATAGATTGGGAAAACTTGGGTGCCCATCTTTAGACTTTCAGTTGTGATTTTTTTATTGTGACATAACACTTTAGTTGACTAAGTTTGAATGGGACTACTTGGGTGCCCATGTTCGAGACTTGTAGTTAATTGGGTGATTTCTACTATGCAGATTTGGAGTTCACCATATTGGGTGCTTGGTTTTTGCATGAGGATTTGTCTCATGTTATTGGATACAGTTTATTGTATACTGAGATCCATGTATTCTATATAATGATGCCATGAGTTGGTAGAAATTAATGACAGGTTTTGAAGTTGAAGGAGTAACAAAGTGCTACTAGAATTCAAGGAGGATTCAATATTAAACATAAACTTGATTATAAGATTTAATACAAGCATAACATCTCTTTGGGTGTGGAGCTTTTTCCCATAAGGGACGTAAACTTTGTGTTAACTTATATCATGATTTTTCTTCTCTACTACATTGATTAAAAGTGCAAAATTACTTACACATAAATTGAAACTCATTAATCTAATTTTCAGATTTGAACACACATAATTAAAGTTTTATAGAAGCAGTTTCACCTTGATTTTCAACAGCCCTCCTATAATCCCCTAATATACATGCACATTGTATGGTATTGGGTGGGTAGTGAATCCCCAAGCATACATTTGTGTTAGGAATCAAAACTTGTTAGACAACTAGGATAGAACTTAGAAAATAAGTATATTATTAACCAACTCAATTCTACTAGTGTAGAAGTGATATCCACAAGTTCAAAACTAAACCTATGCATGGAACTAAACCTAGGTTTACATATTTGACCTTTATTGATTTGAGAATTTGTAACTTAATTGCCTCTATGTATTTTACTTGTAACACTTGACTAGTAGTGCTAAGAAACACTATTGAGGGGTTTTCTAAACAAGGGGTTTCTCCCTTAGTCAAACCCTCAATGATTTATTTATCAATGATGTATGAATATTGGAGACAATAGACAACCATGTAATATGCTCCTAGGATGTTGATAAAATGTTAGTATAAGAAGACTTTGTTAGATATGTGCTAGATTCTTTTAATTTTTTTATGCACTTTCTAGATGATTTAAATTAATTAGGCTTAGTCCTTAAATGGAACACCCTAGTGAGTAATTTGATATAATTTGTGTTGTAGTTGGCGCAGAAATGCTAGTAAGAGAGGGAAACATTGGCACAAATTTAAAATTTGAATTTAAATGTTCAAAGTTTACATGTACACATGCAAGAATATTTGAAATAAGGTTGTGAATGATATATATAGTAGGTGTGTCTAGACTTTCCTAAGATCAAAGAACAATGCCCACTTTTTGAGGAATAAACTTATCTTACCAAAAAACCATGAGCCATTTGAAAGGACTGATGTGTAATTATCATGGTTTCAAAAAATTAAAAAAAAACCTTCCTCATTGTTGAAATCTCCAAATGTCTTCTAAGATTATATTTTCACTAAGCCTACTTCCTAAACACATAAATATTTGTTCTAACTATTGGGATTAGGTTTGTCACACACCTTGTAGGTTCTAATATTTGAAATATTTATTTATTTGCATTTATTATGCACACATATTTTGGGCATCCCACTTGGAGTGGTACTATGTGTCACTTGTAGTTTGTATTTTGGCAACTTTTATTTATCACTTAGTGTCATGGAAGTTGCTAAATGCAACTATGACAACTTGTAATGTGTGTAAGATTTTCTACAATGGAAAGATCTTGTAAAAGGGAGTTACCTTGGAAACTTGAGAAGCATGATTTTAGGAGATTATGCAAGCATGACTTTAGGAGACAAAAATGGAGTGCCATATTTAGAGAGTCAATAATGATTTAACAAGTGTAAGTGATCTATGACAAGTGTAAGTAATTGTAGACACCCAAATTTGTCCATGTCTTGCAACACCTAGTCAAATACATTAGTAGAGACATCATGTAGCATTTTGTCCTAATCCCACTCCTAATTTAACTTATCCAACTTTCCAATTAATTAAACAAATCCTATTTATTTAATTAATTTCCCATCCTAATCCCATTTATCCCACTAGACAATTAATTAAATAAATCCTATTTATTTAATTAATTTCCCACCTTTCCTCTAATTTAAATAAATAAATTATTTATTTAAATAAACCCTCTCCCATTTTCTAACTAATTCAAAAAAATATTTGAATTAGATCCTCACCTTTCATCTCATTGCAACACTTGACCACCTCTCAATTGAGTCATGTGTGGTAGTAAAACTTTCATTTAATATCCTTCACATACACAACCAATTTAAATAAACTTTTATTTAAATTAGGTCAGCCCTATTCTCCTTTGCACACTTGTCACATGATTACAACTCCTTGAGGAGTGTAAAAACCTATTCAATCCTAGTCGTCCACATCGTTCATTTAGCCTTTCAATCTCAACCATCCATTCAAATCAGCTCTTTCCTATAAATCAATCCCCTCACAAGCCATTTTCATCATCTAGTCCTCAAGTATCCTTATGATTCCAAATTTTCAATGCATTGAGTTTTGAGTATCCTTATGCTGTCAAAATCCCATTAAAGCCTCTCATCATTCATCCTATGCCATTGTTATGCTACTGAAATAGTGAGCACCCAACATTCCTCCCATCAACAACTTCAAAATCTTGCATTCTTATGCGGGATCGAAAAGAGCAATGGAGATAAATCAAGATTAGCATGGAGATCGGTTTGTATTTGCATTTGTTATTTTTATTTTCATGTTATCTTGTGCTCTATTATGCTTGTTAGGGTTTCATTATTATTGTTTACCCATTAGCCCTGATTTGGTATGAAGTTAAGGGCATTTGATCTTGTTCCCAAGCTGGACTTGGGCTCACATGTTCTTGTTGTGATGTGAGTAGATATGTTGATGTGGCATTTTTACCCTTGGTAGCACCTTGAATAAGTACCATGATGAAAACCTGGCAAACAGGCATCATGTGTAGGTTGATTATCTATGTCACTTACACTTGGGGGCACATTGTCGCATCCAACCTATCATTTCCAATCCTATCATATCCTATCCTACCATCCTTATCCATTACACCTACATATATCTATCCTATTGAATCCATTCATCTTTCCTCCCTTCCTCCTTTTGATCTTGATGAAGACATAGGGGCAAAATGTTGAAACTTGTTTCGGATATCTCTTGATATATCTCATCCTTTCAAACCAAATCCTATCCATTGCCCATTTTTCATCCTTTCTAATCAATCACATCATTATCCTATTGCCATAAGATTTGTCATGTA
This sequence comes from Cunninghamia lanceolata, assembly GCA_027924645.1. Lineage (NCBI taxonomy): Eukaryota > Viridiplantae > Streptophyta > Pinopsida > Cupressales > Cupressaceae > Cunninghamia > Cunninghamia lanceolata. The sequence goes on along the minus strand of BSBN01001020.1, from coordinate 3,030,091 downwards.
AAATCCTAAGTCTACTACCTAGAATGGGGCATGTTATTCCTATGTGACATAGTCTTTGGAGATCACATTCTAGCTCCATTATGAGGCTTACAACTATCCACTATAGCCTATCCTTGTATCTACCCATTTATCATGAGTCTTCCATACCATCCATCTATCATGAGCCTATCATCACATTTACTATCACCCATCCTTTTATCCATCCATCCTCCCTCCATCCTTGTACCTAGACTTGGTATTCCCTTGTCATTAGTATCTAACACAAAGGCTATTCAAAGTTTCAATCCATTGACATATCAAAACATTCAAAAAATACAAAAAAATAAAACAATTCAAAAGTTCAAAAAAATAAAACATGTCAAAAGTCCAAAAAAATCAAATATCCAACAAAAATCCAAACAATAAAATCAATCACATCATCAATTCTTCCAATCAATCAATCAAATTCATCAAATCATCAAATCAAATCCATCAATTCATCACATCAAACTCAAATTGAATCACTCCATCTAATCAATCCATCAAGTCAACTAAATCAATCTAATCATCAATTCAAATCAATCATCAATCAATCAAATCAAACCACATCAATCAAATCATTCCAATCAAATCACTTATTTTAATCAATCCAATCATCAATCAAATAAATTCATCACATCAATTCAAATCAATCCAATCACTCAAATCAATCAATCAAATCAATCAAATCAATCAAAATTCCAAGCAATAAATCCAAATACAACTAGTCATCATTTATCCAAACCAATAAAGTCAATCAATCTTGGCAAATTATCCAATCACATCCTTTGGTCTTGATCCTAATCTTGTTGTAAACCAAATCAATCAATCAATCATCATCAATAGGATATATCATTCCCCCATCCTTGTGTTGATCTAGGGATATATCATTCCCTTCCATGACAACACTATCACTATCATCAATCAATCATTATAAATCAATCATTGGTTTACATCTTGACAGGGGCAATACCTTGTTTGTTTTTGTATCATTTGTGCATGCTTATTTTCTTGTTTGTGTGTGTTATCTTTTTATCTTGCATTTGTATCAAATCTATATTTTTTTAGCTAATATTCATATCTTGTGTATGTTGGAATAGCTTTTTGCATTAACCTTTCCATCTAAGGTCATATCATGCCTTTTGTGCATTAAGACTTTAATGCTCTAAGTTTACTTCTTCATACGTTAGACAAGGTTGTATTATGCTGGTGCACAAGACACATCATCACCTTGGTCCTTATACCTTGGTGCAAAACATCTAGTACTATATCAAACATCATGGTTGCTCACCTTCATTGTAGAATAATGCATCATTCATTTCTTCTATCCATTCCCTTATCTTTCTTCCTTAACCAATCTATTTCATTTCGAGAGCCTACCCATGTTTGTCCAACCCACCTATCCTCTCGAGGGGCCATCATCATCCTATCTTTCCATCATCATCCAATTTCATCTTATCCTTTTCCTCCATCCATACCTTAACTTCTTTAAAATGATGTTACTCAACATAAAGCTCATCATCTCAAAATCATCATCCTATCTTTCCATCATCATTCCATTTCATCATGTCTTTTTTCTCCATCCATACCTTAACTTCTTTAAAATGATGTTACTCGACATAAAGCTCATCATCTCGAACATCATCTCAAAGAGGGGCAAAATGTAGACACCCAAATTTGTCCATGTCTTGCAACACCTAGTCAAATACATTAGTAGAGACATCATGTAGCATTTTGTCCTAATCCAACTCCTAATTCCACTTATCCAACTTTCTAATTAATTAAATAAATCCTATTTATTTAATTAATTTCCCACCTTTACTCTAATTTAAATAAATAAAATATTTATTTAAATAAGCCCTCTCCCATTTTCCAACTAATTCAAATAAAATATTTGAATTAGGTCCTCACCTTTCATCTCATTGCAACACTCTCTCAATTGAGTCATGTGTGGTAGTACAACTTTCATTTAATATCCTTCACATGTACAACTAATTTAAATAAACTTTTATTTAAATTAGGTCAGCCCTATTCTCCTTCACACACTTGTCACATGACTACAACTCCTTGAGGAGTGGGAAAACCTATTCGGTCCTAGCCGTCCACATCATTCAATTAGCCTTTCAATTTCAACCATCCATTCAAATCAGCCCTTTCCTATAAATCAATCCCCTCACAAGCCATTTTCATCATCTAGTCCTCAAGTATCCTTATGCTACCATATTTTCAATGCATTGAGTTTTGAGTATCCTTATGCTATCGAAATCCCATTAGAGCCTCTCATCATTCATCCTATGCCATTGTTATGTTGCTAAAATAGTGAGCACCCAACATTCCTCCCATCAACAACCTTCAAAATCTTGCATTCTTATGAGGGATTGAGAAGAGCAATGGAGATAAATCAAGTTTAGCATGGAGATCGGTTTGCATTTTCATTTGTTATTTTCATTTTCATGTTATCTTGTGCTCTATTATGCTTGTTAGGGTTTCATTATTGTTGTTTACCCATTAGCCCTGATTTGGTATGAAGTTGAGCGTATTTGATCTTGTTTCCAAGGTGGAATTTGGATCACATGTTCTTGTTGTGATGTGGGTGAATATGTTGATGTGGAATTTTTACCCTTGGTGGCACCTTAGATAAGTACCATGATGAATACTTGGCAAATAGACGTCATGTGTAGGTTGATTATCTATCTCACTTACACTTGGGGGCACATTGTCTCATCCAACCTATCATTTCCTATCCTATCATATCCTATTCTACCATCCTTATCCATTACACCTACACATATCTATCCTATTGAATCCATTCATCTTTCCTCCCTTCCTCCTTTTGATCTTGATGAAGAGAAAGGGGCAAAATGTTGAAACATGTTTTGGATATCTCTTGATATATCTCATCATTTCAATCCAAATCCTATCCATTGCCCATTTTTCATCCTTTCTAATCAATCACATCATTATCCTATTGTCATAATCTTTTTCATGTAAAATCCTAAGTCTACTACCTAGAATGGGGCATGTTATTCCTATGCGACATAGTCTTTGGAGATCACATTCTATCTCTATTATGAGGCATACATCCATCCACTATAGCCTATCCTTGTATCTACCTATTTATCATGAGTATTCCATACCATCCATCTATCATGATCCTATCTGTTGGCACTAATTTTGGTCTAGATCTGAGCGCAGATGTTGGAGGGTTTTTTCTTTTTAGGCCCTAAGTTTCTTTGTTCATTGCTGTGACTTTCTCTATCGGTGAAACTTCTTTTTGAGTGCTCAGATTATGATTGAACCATCGTTTTGAACCACTGCGTTGAACCCTTTTGGTTCATGGTTCAATGGTTCAAGGCTTTGTGTTTGTGTTCAGCAAATGTTCTTTTTGAAGTGCTCCGTTTGGCATTGAACTTCTCAGTTGAACCATCTGTTTGAACCGGTTCATGGTTCAAAGGTTCGGAGCTTTATGTTTTTGGCTCATCGGAGTGATCGGCATCATCAGAGAGCTATTTTTTGTTCCCTCCGATGTGTTTGGTTTGGCCGATGGAATTGCCATCGGTGTGATATTCATCGTCGGCGGTCTTCATTTGTGTTTGGCCGATGGATGTTATCGGCGTGTGTTGTATTGTCGGCGTGAGTGTTTTGAGTTGTGCCGACGATGGGGGGCTTAGCCGATGGGACCAAGGAGGATGTGTCTATCGAGGTGAGAAGTTCTCTCGATGTAGGCATTTTGTTGTTCGCCGATGGCTTTGGTCATACCGACAGGCGAGGAATGTGAAGACTTCATCGGTGAGAGTTTGGTCCATCGGCTGGGGAGCTTTGGGTTTGGCCGATAGTGTTGATATCACCGATGGAGGGATTTGGAATGAGCATCGGTGTGACTTTGTGTGATTGGCCGAAGAGTTTTTGACTTGCCCGATGGTGTATGTCACACCGACGAAAGGAGGAGGCCAGGGTCCATCGGCGTGAGTTATGTTGTCGGTGAGCATCTTTTCTGTTACGCCAATGGTCTATGTCTTGGCGACGGGCGTGTTTGGAGTGAACCATCGGGATGACTTAGTATGTCGGCGAGGGAATTTTGGGCTAGCCTGACGGTTGTTGTCTGGCTGACGAAGTATGTTTTGGTGGCCATTGGGGAGACTCGTATTGTCGGTGGGAGTCTGGAGAGTTACCCTGATGGTCAGTCTCTGGCCGATGAGGGGAATGTAGTGAAACGGTTGGCGAGACTGTTGAGGTCGGCCAGAGGATTTTTGGATGCTCTGATGGAGGGAGTCACGCCGACAGGGCTGCAGAGTGTAGTTTGTGGTCATCGGCTAGACTATTGATGTCGGGATGAGTTTTGTGGAGTTGGCCGATGGTTCTTCTCTGGCCGATATGGAAGTTGTAGGCTTTCGGGAGGTGTCGTCGGCGAGACTTGATAGATCGGCAGGAGGATTTGGGAGTTGGCCGATGGCCTGGGTCTAGGCGATGGGCTTTTGGGTGAAGGAGCGTGTGTCGAGCGTGGCAAAAGTGCTCAACACCTATTATGCAAGTGACTATGCTTTTAAACTACTAAGGTGGTCTTTGCACCATGCATGTGGGATTAATCTCCCTGCATTATTTTGAACCTGTGGTAAATGCTTTTTGGCGGGAACTTCATTTTGATTGCTGCAACTAATTTCTTGATGGCTGCGGGTGGTTGAGCCATCAATGGCGACTGTAGCAGGGATATGGGTGATGGTACAAGTGATTAAACTGCTCGATTGTGAATGAGGACTTCCATATAGTGGCACAAGGCTCGAGGCCTCCCTGTCAACTCTCCTGCCTACTGCATTGATAAATTTTGAGCGCCATTCCTTTGAAGGATCTGTATCTGGCAAATTTTTGTCAAAGCCTTGTAATTAATGCTGAGTACGCTTCTTTGGCTGTTATAAGCAGGAAGTGTTACTCATTTTAGGTTGTTGAAAACTAGACATTTTGGCTCTGTAATAAAATACAACTGGTTTTGGTTGCTCTATGCAGCAAAACTTGCGAGTTTATGTATCTCCTGTTGTACATTTTTGCATGAATCCACTGATTTCATGGTTAATTCTATATGAGAAATGCTATGTTAGCATGTGTTTTGTTAATTCTGTCTCCAGTATTGCATGTATCTTTCTTCTGAGTCTGGATATTTAAGCAATGTTTGAGACTCTAGAACATAGAATTCCTGTGTTGAATGTCTGATCTCTTAACTTCTGCTCAAGGGGTAGATTAAATTGTTCTCAGATTGAACATTGGGAAGGGTATACTGCAGTAGGGATGCCATAAGTATAGATAGCTTAACACTCTGTATTGGGAGATATCTATAAGGCAGGTATCATATGTATATCCCCCTGAAATTCAGTTTTAGTTGTTCATGCTGATCATTCACAGGTGTATGTCTACCGACTCCAAGCCCTGGATAGGCACCAATCTAGCTCTGTGTTGAGGTTATATACCATGTCCAGCTTTGCATCCAAAAATCAAATCAAACCATTTCATCCTTCCACCTGTTAGTTGTAGGAGTAGGATTAGGATCCCTGCGTACTCTCATACCCAACCAGACATATATGTCCAAGAATGTTGCCAACCTTGTGATTTGTTATACAAATCTTGGTCCTTACGTGAGAGTATTCTGCCTGTTGCTGTCAAGTTATATCTTTCTGTCATTGACCTAGTCAAGGTCATACTTTTATCAAGTAGGGACACCCCCCTTGGTGCGACAGAACTAGAAGTGAAGGGGAGGAGCTCATGCAACCTCCTGTATTCAGTTGGCTAAATCTGCTTGTGCATTAGAACTGGCAAACCCTAATGCAGATTCAGAAGAAAAACCAACAGAAATTGGTGACTCTGCTGGGGAGATCAATGTCATATCCATGAAAGTTTGAGTCTATGAGATTGAAGAATTAGGCCTAGATGTGTTTGTTGCAGCAGAGAAAAAGGTTGTATATGTGACTCTGCTGGTGGATGACCCAGAAAGAAAGAAATCAATTTGGACCTTCAGCTTGTTTGAAGCTCATTCCTCTTCAAGGAGGTGGCGACTCTACATCAAAGAACCTGATAAAAGAACAAAATCAGTCAGAGAAGAATTTGCAGCTCCTGCAACATATCCAGGTATTTCATATTGTTTGATAGACTCCCTATTTGGTGAGATAGCACTGGTTAAAAGGGAAACATTGGTGAAAGCAGAGCTTGCATGCTTTTATTAGGACTTATTCTGTATTTCAAATGGCATGCAATGTTGCTAAAAAGACTCATTTAAAGGACTTTAGGAAAGTTTGAAAAAAGAGTCTAAATTTTGAGTGCCTAAAGTCATTGTTTGTAGAAAATCTGAGTAGAGAGGAGGGTTGCAAAAACATAAAGGATGTATTATCAGCCTATGCACCCTTTGAAGTGTCAAGTGCAAAAATGTATAGTAGTCAGTCCCAACAATGTAATAAAAGAAGTTTCAGCATAGACAGATATAAGCCCATAAATTTCAATGGCATTTGTGGCTATCCAAATGCTCTTCCACATAAAATCAGAATTTGTTTGCCTAAATTTAATGGTATAAAGGATGAAGCAGCTGAGAGACACTTGCAGCAGTTTATGAATGTGATAGATGACTTTGATATTGACCATGAGGATGTGGTTATGAGATTATTTGTTCAATCTCTAGATGAAGATGCAAGGGACTGGTTTTCCTACCTTCCAGCTCACTCTGTCAGGTCTTGGCATGGTTTTAAATCTGCATTTCTAGTACAATATGGTGAAAGAATCTCTGAATATGCAGTTATTAGTAATTTTATGTACATCCATATTGAAGAAGGTGAGTTAATCCCAGCCTTTAACCTCATATTTATGAGGGCATTGAATAGAGTTCCAGAATGCATGAGACCTAATGATGCACTGTGTTTAGTTGTCTATTTGGGAGCTTTTGATAAGAAAATGAGTTACAGATTAAGAGACAAGGAGCCCACCACATTGCATCAGGCACATCAGTTTGCAATAGATATTGAAAACAATTGGAGGTATGGGATACAAAAGGGTTATTTTTCTAAAAAAATTTGTTGTCCTGCAGCCCCCGATGTTAATGAAAGATTTAATTCAGGAGTTGACAATGAATGTCAAAGTATTCACACCCCTGTTGTCCCAGTTTTTGCATCATTTCAAGTTGATGATGTTTCTGTTATAAAGGAGGATGTCTTGTTTTGCCCAACAAATGAAGTTGAAAACAATGGTTTTTCAAGTAATATTTACATACCAGCCCTTATCAAAGAGCCATCATGTTTAAATGATCCAGTTGTGCAAGGTTGTGATCATGTGGATCAACAGTCAGTATCAGTTTCATCAGGAAGTATTAGAGGGATGGAGAATGATGCAGATAGCTCAACTTCAGAATGCATTGAAACAGCAAAAATCTTGTATATGGGGCAATCAGTTGATAGAAATGATATCCATGATCAATTCATGGATCAGGTTTGTTCTTCTTATGACTCTGGATCTGATAGTACTAAAGAAGAATTGGAGTATCATGAAGAAGAAGTAGAGGCCTTTGCGGTGAGTGTTAATCCCCTTTATGATGAGTCTACAGATGCCTTTGATGCTGTGAATCTTGACTTTCAGTGGTGTAGGATTAATCCTCTTTTTGAGGATGATGATGAATATAAGGAGACTGTTGACCTTGGTGTTACATCAGTTTGTGAGTGGGGGGCATATGAATCAGATATCTTTGGTTCTTGTGAAGATACTATGGATTTGCAAACTGTGAATGATGGATGTTCATCATCACCTGGTTTAGATATGTGCAACATTGGGTGTGTGGATCAGGATTTGTTTTCAATATCAGTAGATATTGGGGGTCTCATTTTTTCTGAGTATTTTGAGTTTTTGGATCAGCTGGATGAGTGTCTGATGGTGTGCAGTAGCCAGATAAATGATGAAGACTGCCAAGAGCAGTATGATGTACCATCTGAAGAGTATAACATGCATATGTTGCTTAATGCTGAAGGATTTTTTAGCATGTATGGTTGCATGTTTGATTTTGAAATGCATAGTAACAGAGGCAGTACTACAAGTGGCAAGCTGTCAAAGGTGGTGGAATATCTAATTGAGCAAATGACCTTATGGACAAACTATGCCAATTTTTTTAGTTGGGATTGGGATCTTTCAGTTTGGAATCAGGCATTTGGCAGGAAAAAATTTTGGTTCTTCCTTTTTGGCTACCCGGGGCCACCCAAGTGATGACTAAAAATATAGTTTTTGTGCAGGTTGGTGCAATGATCAACTCTCTTGCCCAATAGATATGGCCCAATCTGCGAAACCAGAGATTTTGAGGTCCTCGCTGTAGTTTTGCACCTGCACGTCCCCAGATAGAGTCAATGTTGGCACTAATTTTGGTCTGGATCTGATCGCAGATGTTGGAGGGTTTTTTCTTTTTGGGCCCTAAGTTTCTTTGTTCATCGCTATGACTTTCTCTATCGGCGAAACTTCTTTTTGAGTGCTCAGATTATTATTGAACCATCATTTTGAACCAGCGCGTTGAACCCTTTTAGTTCATGGTTCAATGGTTCAAGGCTTTATGTTTGTGTTCGGCAAATGTTCTTTTTGAAGTGCTTCGTTCGGCGTTGAACTTCTCGGTTGAACCATCCGTTTGAACCGGTTCATGGTTCAAAGGTTCGGAGCTTTATGTTTTTGGTTCATCGGAGTGATCGGCATCATCAGCGAGCTATTTTTTGTTCCCTCCGATGTGTTTGGTTTGGCCGATGGAATTGCCATCGGTGTGATATTCATCGTCGGCGGGCTTCATTTGTGTTTGGCCGATGGATGTTATCGGCGTGTGTTGTATTGTCGGCGTGAGTGTTTTGAATTGTGCCGATGATGGGGGGATTGGCCGATGGGACCAAGGAGGATGTGTCTATCAAGGTGACAAGTTCTATCAGTGTAGGCATTTTGTTGTTCGCCGATGGCTTTGGTCATACCGACAGGTGAGGAATGTGGAGACTTCATCGGTGAGAGTTTGGTCCATCAGCTGGGGAGCTTTGGGTTTGGCCGATAGTGTTGATATCACCGATGGAGGGATTTAGAACGAGCACCGGTGTGACTTTGTGCGATTGGTCGAAGAGTTTTTGACTTGCCCGATGGTGTATGTCACACCGACGGAAGGAGGAGGCCAGGGTCCATCGGCGTGAGTTGTGTTGTCAGTGAGCATCTTTTCTGTTACGCCGATGGTCTATGTCTTGGGGACGGGCGTGTTTGGAGTGAACCATCAAGATGACTTAGTATGTCAGCGAGGGAATTTTGGGCTAGCCCAACAGTTGTTGTCTAGCCGACGAAGTATGTTTTGGTGGCCATCGGGGAGACTCGTATTGTCGGTGGGAGTCTGGAGAGTTAGCCTGATGGTCAGTCTTTGGCCAATGAGGGGAATGTAGTGAAACAGTCGGCGAGACTGTTGAGGTTGGCCAGAGGATTTTTGGATGCTCCGATGGAGGGAGTCACACTGACGGGGGTGCAGAGTGTAGTTTGTGGTCATCGACCAAACTATTGATGTCGGGATGAGTTTTGTGGAGTTGGCCGATGGTTCTTCTCTGGCCGATATGGAAGTTGTAGGCTTTTGCGAGGTGTCGTTGGTGAGACTTGATAGATCAGCAGGAGGATTTGGGAGTTGGCCGATGGCCTGGGTCTGGGCGATGGGCTTTTGGGTGAAGGAGCGTGTGTCGAGCGTGGCAAAAGTGCTCGACACCTATTATGCAAGTGACTATGCTTTTAAACTACTAAGGTGGTCTTTGCACCATGCATGTGGGATTAATCTCCCTGCATTATTTTGAACCTGTGGTAAATGCTTTTTGGCGGGAACTTCAGTTTGATTGCTGCGACTGATTTCTCGATGGTTGCAGGTGGTTGAGCCATCAATGGCGACTGTAGCAGGGATATGGGTGATGGTACAAGTGATTAAACTACTCGATTGTGAATGAGGACTTCCATACGGTGGCGCAAGGCTCGAGGCCTCCCTGTCAACTCTCCTGCCTACTGCATTGATAAATTTTGAGTGCCATTCCTTTGAAGGATCTGTATCTGGCAAATTTTTGTCAAAGCCATGTAATTAATGCTGAGTACGCTTCTTTGGCTGTTATAAGCAGGAAGTGTTACTCATTTTAGGTTGTTGAAAACTAGACATTTTGGCTCTATAATAAGATACAACTAGTTTTGGTTGCTCTGTGCAGCAAAACTTGCGAGTTTATGTATCTCCTGTTATATGTTTTTGCATGAATCCACTGATTTCATGGTTAATTCTATATGAGAAATGCTATGTTAGCATGTGTTTTGTTAATTCTGTCTCTAGTATTGCATGTATCTTTCTTCTAAGTCTAGATATTTAAGCAATGTTTGAGACTCTAGAACATAGAATTCCTGTGTTGAATGTCTGATCTCTTAACTTCTGCTCAAGGGGTAGATTAAATTGTTCTCAGATTGAACATTGGGAAGGGTATACTATAGTAGGGATGCCATAAGTATAGATAGCTTAACACTCTGTATTGGGAGATATCTGTAAGGCAGGTATCATATGTATATCCCCCTGAAATCTAGTTTTAGTTGTTCATGCTGATCATTCACAGGTGTATGTCTACCGACTCCAAGCCCTGGATAGGCACCAATCTAGCTCTATGTTGAGGTTATATACCATGTCCAGCTTTGCATCCAAAAATCAAATCAAACCATTTCATCCTTCCACCCGTTAGTTGTAGGAGTAGGATTAGTATCCCTGTGTACTCTCATACCCAACCAGACATATATGTCCAAGAATGTTGCCAACCTTGTGATTTGTTATACAAATCTTGGTCCTTACGTGAGAGTATTCTGCCTGTTGCTATCAAGTTATATCTTTCTGTCATTGAGCTAGTCAAGGTCATACTTTTATCAAGTAGGGACACCCCCCTTGGTGCGGCAGAACCAGAAGTGAAGGGGAGGAGCTCATGCAACCTCCTGTATTCAGTTGGCTGAATCTGCCTGTGCATTAGAACTGGCAAACCCTAATGCCAATTTAGAAGAAAAACCAACAGAAATTGGCGATTCTGCTGGGGAGATCAATGTCATATCCATGAAAGTTTGAGTCTACGAGATTGAAGAATTAGGCCTGGATGTGTTTGTTGTAGCAGAGAAAAAGGTTGTATATGTGACTTTGCTGGTGGATGACCCAGAAAGAAAGAAATCAATTTGCAGCTTCAGCTTGTTTGAAGCTCATTCCTCTTCAAGGAGGTGGCGACTCTGCATCAAAGAACCTGATAAAAGAACAAAATCAGTCAGAGAAGAATTTGTAGCTCCTGCAACATATCCAGGTATTTCATATTGTTTGACAGACTCCCTATTTGGTGAGATAGCATGGTTAAAAGGGAAACATTGGTGAAAGCAGAGCTTGTATGCTTTTATTAGGACTTATTCTGTATTTCAAAGGGCATGCAATGTTGCTAAAAAGACTCATTTAAAGGACTTTATGAAAGTTTGAAAAAAGAGTCTAAATTTTGAGTGCCTAAAGTCATTGTTTGTAGAAAATCTGAGTAGAGAGGAGGGTTGTAAAAACATAAAGGATGTATTATCAGCCTATGCACCCTTGTGAAGTGTCAAGTGCAAAAATGTATAGTAGTCAGTCCCAACAATGTAATAAAAGAAGTTTCAACATAGACAGATATAAGCCCATAAATTTCAATGGCATTTGTGGCTATCCAAATGCTCTTCCACCTAAAATCAAAATTTTTTTGCCTAAATTTAATGGTATAAAGGATGAATCAGCTGAGAGACACTTGCAGCAGTTTATGAATGTGATAGATGACTTTGAGATTGACCATGAGGATGTGGTTATGAGATTATTTGTTCAATCTCTAGATGAAGATGCAAGGGACTGGTTTTCCTACCTTCCAGCTCACTCTGTCAGGTCTTGGCATGGTTTTAAATCTGCATTTCTAGTACAATATGGTGAAAGAATCTCTGAATATGCAGTTATTAGTAATTTTATGTACATCCATATTGAAAAGGGTGAGTTGATCCCAGCCTTTAACCTCAGATTTATGAGGGCATTGAATAGAATTCCAGAATGCATGAGACCTAATGATGCACTGTGCTTAGTTGTCTATTTGGGAGCTTTTGATAAGAAAATGAGTTACAAATTAAGAGACAAGGAGCCCACCACATTACATCAAGCACATCAGTTTGCAATAGATATTGAAAACAATTGGAGATATGGGATACAAAAGGGTTATTTTTCTAAAAATTTTTGTTGTCCTGCAGCGCCCGATGTTAATGAAAGATTTAATTCAGGAGTTGACAATGAATGTCAAAGTATTCACACCCCTGTTGTCCCAGTTTTTGCATCATTTCAAGTTGATGATGTTTCTATTATAAAGGAGGATGTCTTGTTTTGCCCAACAAATGAAGTTGAAAACAATGGTTTTTCAAGTAATATTTACATACCAGCCCTTATCAAAGAGCCATCATGTTTAAATGATCCAGTTGTGCAAGGTTGTGATCATGTGGATCAATAGTCAGTATCACTTTCATCAGGAAGTATTAGAGGGATACAGAATGATGCAAATAGCTCAACTTTAGAATGCATTGAAATAGCAGAAATCTTGTATATGGGGCAATCAGTTGATAGAAATGATATCCATGATCAATTCATGGATTAGGTTTGTTCTTCTTATGACTCTGGATCTGATAGTACTAAAGAAGAATTGGAGTATCATGAAGAAGAAGCAGAGGCCTTTGCGGTGAGTGTTAATCCCCTTTATGATGAGTCTACAGATGCCTTTAATGCTGTGAATCTTGACTTTCAGTGGTGTAGGATTAATCCTCTTTTTGAGGATGATGATGAATATAAGGAGACTGTTGACCTTGGTGTTACATCAGTTTGTGAGTGGGGGGCATATGAATCAGATATCTTTAGTTCTTGTGAAGATACTATGGATTTGCAAACTGTGAATGATGGATGTTCATCATCACCTGGTTTAGATATGTGCAACATTGGGTGTGTAGATCAGGATTTGTTTTCAATATCAGTAGATATTGGGGGTCTCATTTTTTCTGAGTATTTTGAGTTTTTGGATCAGCTGGATGAGTGCCTGATGGTGTGCAGTAGCCAGATAAATGATGAAGACTGCCAAGAGTAGTATGATGTACCATCTGAAGAGTATAACATGCATATGTTGCTTAATGCTGAAGGATTTTTTAGCATGTATGGTTGCATGTTTGATTTTGAAATGCAGAGTGACAGAGGCAGTACTACAAGTGGCAAGCTGTCAAAGGTGGTGGAATATCTAATTGAGCAAATGACCTTATGGACAAACTATGCCAATTTTTTCAGTTGGGATTGGGATCTTTCAGTTTGGAATCAGGCATTTGGCAGGAAAAAATTTTGGTTCTTCCTTTTTGGCTACCCGGGGCCACCCAAGTGATGACTAAAAATATAGTTTTTGTGTAGGTTGGTGCAATGATCGACTCTCTTGCCCAATAGATATGGCCCAATCTATGAAACTAGAGATTTTGAGGTCCTCACTGTAGTTTTGCACCTGCACGTCCCCAGACAGAGCCAGTGTTGGCACCAATTTTGGTCTGGATCTGAGTGCAGATGTTGGAGGGTTTTTTCTTTTTGGGCCCTAAGTTTCTTTGTTCATCGCTGTGACTTTCTCTATCGGCAAATCGTCCTTTTGAGTGCTCAGATTATGATTGAACCATCATTTTGAACCACCGCGTTGAACCCTTTTGGTTCATGGTTCAACGGTTCAAGGCTTTGTGTTTGTGTTCAGCAAATGTTCTTTTTGAAGTGCTCCGTTCGGCGTTGAACTTCTCGGTTAAACCATCCGTTTGAACCGGTTCATGGTTCAAAGGTTAGGAGCTTTATGTTTTTGGTTCATCGGAGTGATCAGCATCATCGGCGAGCTATTTTTTTGTTCCCTCCGATGTGTTTGGTTTGGCCAATGGAATTGCCATCGGTGTGATATTCATCATCGGCGGGCTTCATTTGTGTTTGGCCGATGGATGTTATCAGCGTGTGTTGTATTGTCGGCGTGAGTGTTTTGAGTTGTGCCAACGATGGGGGGCTTGGCCGATGGGACCAAGGAGGATGTGTCTATCGAGGTGACAAGTTCTATCGGTGTAGGCATTTTGTTGTTCGCTGATGGCTTTGGTCATACCGACAGGCGAGGAATTTGGAGACTTCATTGGTGAGAGTTTGGTCCATCGGCTGGGGAGCTTTGGGTTTGGCCAATAGTGTTGATATCACCGATGGAGGGATTTGGAATGAGCATCGGTGTGACTTTGTGCGATTGGCCGAAGAATTTTTGACTTGCTTGATGGTGTATGTCACACCGACGGAAGGAGGAGGCCAGGGTCCATCGGCGTGAGTTGTGTTGTCAGTGAGCATCTTTTCTGTTACGCCGATGGTCTATGTCTTGGTGACGGGCGTGTTTGGAGTGAACCATCAGGATGACTTAGTATGTCGGCAAGGGAATTTAGGGCTAGCCCAACGGTTGTTGTCTGGCCGACAAAGTATGTTTTGGTGGCCATCGGGGAGACTCATATTGTTGGTGGAAGTCTAGAGAGTTAGCCTGATGGTCAGTCTCTGGCCGATGAGGGGAATGTAGTGAAATGGTCGGCGAGACTGTTAAGGTCAGCCAGAGGATTTTTGGATTCTCTGATGGAGGGCGTCACGCCGACGGGGGTGCAGAGTGTAGTTTGTGGTCATCGGCCAGACTATTGATGTCGGGATGAGTTTTGTGGAGTTGGCCAATGGTTCTTCTCTGGCTGATATGGAAGTTGTAGGCTTTTGGGAGGTGTCGTCAGTGAGACTTGATAGATCAGCAGGAGGATTTAGGAGTTGGCCGATGGCCTGGGTCTGGGCGATGGGCTTTTGGGTGAAGGAGCGTGTGTCGAGCGTGGCAAAAGCGCTCGACACCTATTATGCAAGTGACTATGCTTTTAAACTACTAAGGTGGTCTCTGCACCATGCATGTGGGATTAATCTCCCTGTAGTATTTTGAACCTGTGGTAAACGCTTTTTGGCGGGAACTTCATTTTGATTGTTGCGACTGATTTCTCGATGGCTGCGGGTGGTTGAGCCATCAATGGTGACTGTAGCAGGGATATGGGTGATGGTACAAGTGATTAAACTGCTTGATTGTGAATGAGGACTTCCATACGGTGGCACAAGGCTCAAGGCCTCCCTGTCAACTCTCCTGCCTACTGCATTGATAAATTTTGAGCGCCATTCCTTTGAAGGATCTGTATCTGGCAAATTTTTGTCAAAGCCATGTAATTAATGCTGAGTACGCTTCTTTGGCTGTTATAAGCAGGAAGTGTTACTCATTTTAGGTTGTTGAAAACTGGACATTTTGGCTCTGTAATAAGATACAACTGGTTTTGGTTGCTCTGTGCAGGAAAACTTGCGAGTTTATGTATCTCCTGTTGTACGTTTTTGCATGAATCCACTAATTTCATGGTTAATTCTATATGAGAAATGCTATGTTAGCATGTGTTTTGTTAATTCTGTCTCTAGTATTGCATGTATCTTTCTTCTGAGTCTGGATATTTAAGTAATGTTTGAGACTCTAGAACATAGAATTCCTGTGTTGAATGTCTGATCTCTTAACTTCTGCTCAAGGGGTAGATTAAATTGTTCTCAGATTGAACATTGGGAAGGGTATACTATAGTAGGGATGCCATAAGTATAGATAGCTTAACACTCTGTATTGGGAGATATCTGTAAGGCAGGTATCATATGTATATCCCCCTGAAATGCAGTTTTAGTTGTTCATGCTGATCATTCATAGGTGTATGTCTACCAACTCCAAGCCCTGGATAGGCACTAATCTAGCTCTGTGTTGAGGTTAGATACCATGTCCAGCTTTGCATCTAAAAATCAAATCAAACCATTTCATCCTTCCACCTGTTAGTTGTAGGAGTAGGATTAGGATCCCTGCGTACTCTCATACCCAACCAGACATATATGTCCAATAATGTTGCCAACCTTGTGATTTGTTATACAAATCCTGGTCCTTACATGAGAGTATTCTGCCTGTTGCTGTCAAGCTATATCTTTCTATCATTGAGCTAGTCAAGGTCATACTTTTATCAAGTAGGGACACCCCCTTGGTGCGGCAGAACTAGAAGTGAAGGGGAGGAGCTCACGCAACCTCTTGTATTCAGTTGGCTAAATCTGCCTGTGCATTAGAACTGGCAAACCCTAATGCTGATTCAGAAGAAAAACCAACACTATCATCACATTTACTATCACCCATCCTTTTATCCATTCATCCTACCTCCATCCTTGCACCTAGACTTGGTTTTCCCTTGTCATTAGTATCTAGCACAAAGGCTATTCAAAATTGCAATCCTTTGACATCTCAAAACATTCAAAAAATACAAAAAAATAAAAACATTTCAAAAGTCTAAAAAAATCAAAACATGTCAAAAGTCTAAAAAGATCAAATATCCGACAAAAATCCAAGCAATAAAATCAATCGCATCATCAATTCTTCCGATCAATCAATCAAATTCATCAAATCATCAAATCAAATCCATCAATTCATCACATCAAACTCAAATCGAATCACTCCATCTAATCAATCCATCACTCATAATAGAAACCACCACTAATGGGGCTTTTAACACAAAAGAGACACCATACGAAACTACTGAGGATTGTGTCCCTACTAAGCACGTACCAAAAATGTTTTGACAATCCTCAAGCAATATGTGTACAAGTGTCTCCTCTTGATCCTCATTGTTGGAAATTTAATCCAAATTTAGGGAATTAACTCCATCTACCCTATTAGATATTTTTGGGGATCTTATTCCTATCACACTATCCAAATAGTTAGTGTTGTTTGGTTTCACTAACATGCTAGTTAGTCTTCTTAAATGTAGGTGGGTGAGTTTGAAGTTGTGTTTGAGTGGCAATATTTTTGGCAAGACAAGAAAGAGATAGAAAGGAAGAATGAGAATAGAACAAAAGAAAGAATGCAATAGTAGAGAAGAGTAGGGAATAGAAAGAGGTTGTACCAGTAATAAGAAGAATATGTAGAGAGAAAAGAACAAATCTAGATCGTAGAAGGACCATTGTAGAGGCCAGGAAGCTCTAAAAAGTGTGGGCAGCTCCAGACAAAGTAGCAACTCCAAACAGGGACAATGAATAACTTTAGATGAAAAGAGTAGTATGGAGCTCCAGATAGAGAGGGACAACACCAATGTCTAGTCATCTCTAGAGAGGGTAGTATTTGTAGAGAAAGGAGAAATAGACTTATAGCCCTATAGTTTTTAATTTTTTGTAATGAAGAAAAAGTGAATAAATCACTTTTTGCATTAGATTACATAGGTCTTGGAATGGAAAACACTAATTTATTAAAAACTAAAAAATAATTTACAAAAATCAGTTGCAGAGTAAAAGAGGGGATACAAAGAGGAACCTAGAGCCAAATGAGGGAAACCACTATTCAAGACACCAATGTGTTGCACAGACGTCCGTGCTAAGCACTGTCATCCACACTAAGTGTTGCCATTTGTACGACCTAGAATCATGAAAATCTAGTATCGCATGTCCAATTTGCAAGATTAAGAAATGAAACACAATAGAAAGCTAACAGATACTAATAGAAATGAAAAAACAAAGATAAGCTCACTAAATCAAATGAAATATTTAAATAGACAAGATAAGGAAAGAAACCAGCAAACCTCCATGTGGTTGGATGCTTCCCAAGTAAACTTGTAGCTAAACCAAAGAAAATGTTTGGGGTTGTTTTGGGGTTTTCCTTAGTCAAACCCCTATTTTGGTCTTTTGACCTCCATAATAGAAAATAATAAAAATATAGAAAGTAGTGTGTGCTCCTATCCTATGTGTATCTAAGAATTAAGAGCAGTGACAACAAAATAAAACTAAGAGCATCATCCCTAGTCTATAGGGAAACACCCTAGTGTGTGTACTGAGACAAAATGGGTGGTGGTCTACACCAAGATTTTCCAAATAGAAATGTGGAAACAAATGATAAAGAATCTATACAATATTATTCAAAACAAAAATAAGAACAATATTACCAGGATGATTGTAGAAGAGGGAAGAATGAGCTCTTTGAAGGAATCAACCAAAGTGTAGCAATGTGAATCATTGAGAGAGCTTCAAAATGGTGTTATTTCAATAGCATGCAGCTTCAACAAGCTCAACAATGGAGGTAAGTGCAGCCAAGCATAGCCAAGAGATAAAATGAGTGAGCATGAGAGAGATATTTAAAAATTATTGTTTGCATAAGGTTTTGAGGGAAGCTAAAGGGTCAGATTCGAATGTTGGAAACATTTTTCTGATGACCGAGTGTTACAGCGAGTGAGAAAAATTGGTTGAGCGGGAAATCAACATTTTTAAATTTTGGGACTTTTAGGATGCTAGCGCATTGTGTGAATGTCTACACGTAGTGCTACTATCCTACATAAATTACATAAAATTTAAATCATGTTCCCAACACAATGAGAAGAATTAGAATTTGATAGAAAAAATTGGAAATATGGTAAAGGAAGAGGCTAAGGCTAGGCTAAAATGATCCCTAAAATATGCTAAGGGAAGGGACACTAAAGCAAGCCCAAAATATAGCATGAATTTTCAAGGGTATGCAAGTTTCTATGCTACATTTGGCCCCCACTTTAGCAAGTTGATGACACTAGGTGATATGCTACGCTAAAGTACATAAATGATAATACTAAAAGTAAATAACATCACAAAAGGATACCCAAAATGATACTATAGAGGATGCAGAGCTCTTCAAGCAGAGGAACCAAGCCCCCAAGTTGAAAACATACAAAACAAATACATTAGAAGACAAAAACCTACAAGACAACAATGTTAGCAAGCATAAACCTACAAAACCACTATTTCAGAGCATCACAAATATATATATATATATAAACATAAACAACACAGACAATAATCAAATGAAAATTTTGAGTCAACAAAGTGAAAGAGACCTTAATGTGAAATGTTGTCTCAATACCATGCGTCGTCCCCAAAATATAATAGAAATAAAGAAAACCACAAATAGAGGAATTCTAAAGAGGAGAGAAGAATATAATGAGTCGATCGATTGCTTCAAGTAGAGAATGCATACAGATAGATTGAGAAGTAATAAATATGAACAAAGAAGACTACATGACTCGGGCAATAGATTTCTCTATTGCTAGGGCTCATGAAAATTATAGTACCCTCATGGATCATTGGCTAGCAAGTTGTGTTATGCTAGGTGACCATGGGTGTAAGAATGTAGGTCATATGAAGCACACATGCTAGCAAGTTGTAGTATGCTAGGTGGCTCATAGACTACATGGATCATAGGCTAGCAAGTCATATTATTCTAGGTGATCCATAGACTACTAATGCCTCAAGGAGCATAAAAATAAACAATGCCTCAAGGAGCATCAAAATAAACAACACCTTAGGGAGAGTAAAAATGAGCAACACCTCAGGGAGTGTAAAAATGAACAACACCTTAGGGAGTGTATTAAGCACCAACACCACAAGGGGTGAACAATTCAGGGAACGTGAAATAAATAAGAATGCATTAGAGAGCGAATTAACAAGCAACACCTCAGGGGGTGCAAATAAATAAAGGTGCATGTATGGATGCACATGTGAATAAAGTATATGCCCCCCCTTAAAATATTAGCATGTACATTATGCAAATATTGTAAGGTAAATAAAAGGGGAAGAAAAAAGAGGGGAGATCCTTAGAAAGAATGCACACTTTGACAACAAGTTGTCTCTACCCCTAGAATATGGGTGAGGACAACCATGAAAAGGAATATTGTGATTTTACCAAAAATAAATAAATGGTTGCATGTGAGATTGTATAACCATGAATGGAAACAATCAAAGAGAGAAAGTTACATGCCACATAACAAGTAGTAGCACAACAGAGTGATAGTATAATAAAATAAAGACAATGGTGAAATGATCAAATGACTCAGCAAAATCCACATCACAAGGAGAATGAAGGAAAGATTTCTCCAAGGATAGAGTTGTAGCATGAGTGAGTATAGAAGTTATAGGAGGAACACCAACAATGGACTAAAATAAATTCTCATCACAAGAAGGGAGAAGTGTATCATCGCATTTGAGGTGAGGGTGCTCTAGAAATATTTGTTCAATTTCAAGAGAATGAAGAACCAATTTAGAAAGAGAACAAAATTGCTTAAAGAGCATAGCCTATCAGATATGTGGCAGAAAGTTCCCATGAAAGAGATGTAAGCTGATCAATGTCATAATAGAGTAAGTCCAAAATTGACAATAGAGGTAAGCTCTATGTCATAACTAAGGACTCTCAATATTGTAACATAGGTAAGATCAATGTCGTAATAGAGGAATATCAACGTGACCATAGAGGTAAGATCAATATCATAAGGAATCTCAATGCTATAATAGAGGTAATCTCAATGTCATAATAGAAGAGTCATAATATAAGGACAAAGCTACTCTCAATTCCATGTGTAAATTCCAAAGAAGCATGAAAGCCTAGGTGAGCTAGACATAGGTAAATCTTGATGTCCTAGAAAAGTGCACCTAGCCAAGAGAAGAAGAAAGAAAATTCTATGAAGATAACAACGTGCCTCCAATAAATGTAGAAGATAGAGAAGGAACATCAACAAGAGATTGAAACATCAACTCATTAGAAGAGGTCTATTCAATTTTTTCATGAAGAGAATTATAAGAATTGGTATGAATATAAATAGGCTCCATAACTACAAGAAGCTAAGCTACAGGAGAAGTACATGTGTGAGAATCATCATATCTAATATCATATTCATCATGAAAAAGAAAAGTGTCATGACTTTGTGTGAATTCAATTATCGAATCAAGTTCATCTTTATGTAAAGAAGGAAAAGGTGTATCAAAAGGTGAGACATGAATGACACCTATATTAATAAGGCCTTGTATTATGTCTTTTAATGCTTGATATTGATTGGTAGAAATACCAAGAAATTTATGATACCCACAAGAAGGAAGTGTAGAATGACTATGCTTAGAAAATTTCTTGTGTGTAGGAGGGGAAAAGAGTGATTAACTGATTCTCCAAAAGAGTGGATAGAATACTCTTAGGAGATACAATGGAAGAATGGTCAATATCTATCAAAGGAGGGATTTTAGCCAAAGTGACATTCTTGAAGTGATGAATGGTACTAGCATGCTCACTCTTATCTGCAAGAGGGGGTTCATCCTCCAAGGAAAAAAGAGGGGGTGAATGAGAAAAGAGTCCATCTTGATAAGATAAAGGGTTAATAAAAGAATGAGCCTCATCGTCACTTAGAGAAGAGTCATCAAAGGCATTGAAAGAGATTTTATAACTAGAACTTTGACAATGTTTTGGTGAATAAGTATCATCAACTATAAGTATAAGATCCTCATAGGTAATGAAGGAAGAGAGAGAGAGATCTACATACTTTGGAAGGTACAAAGTGTGTGAAAACGTAACCAATGGATGGAGAGAAGAGAAGGATGTATCCACATCCTTAATGATGTCTAAGGGGATTCAACATACAACCAAATAAGGGAGAGAAGGTAAAGAGGTCTCCACATCCTTAGTGATGTCCAAGGGGCTTGAACATGCAACCAAAGGAGGGAGAGAAGGTAAATAGGTCTCCACATCCCTGGTGATGTCCAAGAGACTTGAACATGCAACCAAAGGAGGGAGAGAAATAGGAAGAGACATGGAATCATCATGGACTATGGAAGATGTGGTAGAAGTAGAAGAAGAAATAGAAGAGGTATGTGTTGGAAATATGTGTTGTCAATGATGTCAACATAATATATGGAAATATAAGGACAAACTTGTACAAAGGTGGAGTCAGCATGGTCAAGGAAAACCAGTTCAGAAGAAGAATGATGTGGTAATTAGTCCTAGATGTCTAAGAATGGTGTGGAGGTAAATAATCTTGTCCTAACATGTTTCCAGTATCCCTACATGTATATCTCATCAGTTTGGAGTACCGCACTTAATGATAAATAGCGGAAATCTATCTGAGACATTCATAGTGCATATCCTATGGTAGAGTCACTTTATTTTGGTCCACATTTCTCTATAGACAAAGATTTGTTCTTGCAGTTCTAAAAACAACTTATTCATGAATGGAAATGTTATATCCAAGTTTTCAGGTCTTCACATCATCAGTAGAAAAAGTTACAAGGGACAGAGTACCGACTACTACTTAGATAGGGCAAAGCAATGATGGAGACTTAATGGAATGCTCCGCATTCCTCTAGAAGACATTATTTTGTCATGCGGTTATGAGGACAGGCTTAGAGATGTATGAGGCATGCTATGATGAAGTATCAAGTGGTCTAGTGGTCTGCAAAGTTAGCAATCAAGTGATAGAGGCAATACAAATTGTTCTGAAGCCTAAATACACATTTTTGAGCTTTTGTGAAATATGAAATATATACAAATCAATCCTAAAAGTTAGTGTGGAGGTCTTACATGTTCCAATGTATCTCAAGTTTTATCCGCATGCAGATATTTCTTATTTTCTTGTACCACAATGCTATACCTTGAGTTATGAAGTGTCACATGTGGTCTAGAATGCTTTGTTTCCTATAGTCCATCATCTTTCTTGTTATGCAGATGTATAGATTGATATGATACTTCAGCAGAAAGCTAAATGGATGATGTTGGGATTTTGCATGATTGAATTCTTGGTCTGCATGAAGATTTGCCTTCTCTCCGGTTGTATGAAGATGAATAGTTAATAGTTTTGAGCAGTTTGAGACAACATGTTAAGTCTCTGGTATGTGTAGTGGATTTGTATTAATTTCTTTAACTTTGGAAGGTATGGAAAGATGTGTCTTGATCCCCTTCATGAAGTCCTTAGGTCTGCAACAAGTTTTCTTATCATATTGTATGTATTGAGGATGACCTTTGAAGAGTTACAGTTTCATCCAATGATGTTTATGATGCTAACCTAATCAATGTTTTGAAGTGTTGAGGACAATATTTATAGAAGATCAAATTCATTTGTGATGTGTATAAGTGTATGTGAATATGATAGAGCAAAGTACAGGATATGAAGTGTGCAAAATCATTTTGAAGGCATGATTTGAGCAGAAAAAGAAGACTGCATTATCAGCATAAGTCAGATGTCTACTTTGTAGCAATCCATGTATTTTCTATCTTTGTAAATCCTTTTGCAGTGAGCATAATATTCAGGGAGTAGTAGATTCCTTGGGCTTTACCCTAAATCAAAGTTGTAACTATTGTAAGCACAAAATACAAGGAGTAGGAGCTTCCTTGGGTTGCAACCCAAAAACAAAGTTGTAATATTTTTGTAGTGAAAATAATATATTGTGAGCTAACACTCACCGTGGTTTTTCCCTATTTTAGGGTTTTCTATGTAAAAATTCTGGTGTTCTTGTGTTGATTCTTGTGTTGCATGATTTACTTTCTGCTCTTTAAGTTATTTAGTTTTATCTACAAATATCTATTTAAGTTTTAGTGTGTGTTGATTCACCCCCTCTCAACACCTCAGTGTGTTCAACAATTGGTATCAGAGCCAAGTACCTTTGAGAAGCCTAATAGCTGAGGTAGATCCTACACTTGAACACATGGAATCTAAAGCTATGGACAATGATGTATTTGTACCAAAACCAGATCTAGAAGAAATAAAACTTGAAGTTTGGGACCTTGAGCTAAATGAGTGTCAAGTAGACCTTGAAGGAGAACTTGAGTTAGCCCTTGATGAACTAGATGAAGCAAGAGAACTGAACATAGAATATGAAGACATGCTTGAGAAAGCTAATGAGACAATTGACAAGTTGAAGACAAAGGCCAAAGAATCAAAATAAGAAATTGGAAAACTGAAAACTCTAATAGAAGGAGATAGAGGAGGTGACATAAAGCTCAAGGAAGCAGAAGAAATGATCTCAAATTTGAACGTCATGGTTCAAGAAGAAAAAAGGATTGAAGATTGCTTAAATATCAAGCTCAATGAGAAATTAGCTAAATGTTTAAAACTTGAGGAGGAAGTTGTCACTCTAAGGAAAGAACTGGAAAAGGCAAAAGAACATATTAGCAAAGGACTAAAACTAAAAAGAGGATCTAAAATTCTTGATGAGATAATTAACTCTCAAAAGCCAACAAAAGAAAAATCAAGCCTTGGTTTTGAAAAGGAGAAAAATCCTATGATCAGTAACTCTACAAATTTATATGATAACTTCCAATTAGAAGGAAAGTCTGAAAAAAAAAAAAAGAAGGAAAAGACTTGCATTGAAGATCCTAAGAAGAATACCTCTAGAGATGAAAAAGATGATGGATTTACCCCTATCCAGAGACAAAAGGGATTCAGAGGTCCTCCACCTAAAAGGCAACCTTCTCCCATTAGGTATTCTCAAGTTTTCAATGGTAATTGCTATGCTTGTAATAAATTTGGTCACAAAGCTACTGATTGTAGAAGTAAGATGAATCAAAGTGTTGTAAGGTGTTATACTTGCAATAAGCTTGGTCATAAAGTTGCTGAATGTAGGAGTAAGTTAAATCAGAATTCTATGGGGTGTTACACTTGCAATAAGATGGGACATAAGGCTAATGAATGCAGAAGTAAAATATTATGGAATAATAGGGATAATGTCCAATCCTTGCATGGATACTGTTACACTTGTAAAAGTTTGGCCACAAGGTAGCTAATTACAGATCTAAGGTGAGAAGAAATGGTAATGCTCAGCAATCAAATTTCACCTACCATAAGTGCAATCAAACAGGGCATTCTAGAAAGAATGTGAGGCATGCTTGTCAAAGAATGGTTAATATTGGTTAGCACAAGAAGAAAATGAGAAAAGTATGGAAGAAGAAGGAAGAATGTGAAGTTTTTGGATCTTTGCTTAGTGCTGATGGATCCTCTGGTAACTAAAAGGAGAAGGTACTAATTCAACGAGAGTTACAACTGCAAGTTACTTCAAACCCCTGATTGAATAAGATGTTGAATTCCTTAGCAATTGGTTAATTTGCAGAGGATTATTGAATGATTATTGGTTTCTGCATATGAAAAGGGAAAACTAGGTCAAAATTAAGAAGGCAATTAATGTAGAGCAAAATTGGTTGGTGAAAAGGCTATATAGGCAATGTTTGATCATTTTTTATCTCATTTGAATGAAGCCAAGAAAGTTGAAGAGATAAACAAGAGCAGAAGATTCTTAGCAAAGTGTTGGAGCAAACCCTATTCTCTACATATTCAAGTATTTCTTAGTTTCACTGGTTAAAACCCTAGTTCCTGAAGATATTGTAATGGCGACACCAGTTGCGATAGATGTGGTTAAGAAGCCAAGGCCAAAGTTTAAGAAGCATCTATTCAAGTCCACTATGATTGATCAAGATAGCGCCTTCTCACATGTTCCTACAAATGTGTTGCATACTGAAGACATTTGAATATATATTCATTTACCGATAGATGAATATGATCATCTGAAACTTGAACAGTTTCAAAATGATAATTTGTTAGGAGATGACTTTTAGTTGAAACTAGAATTTGCCAACATTGTTGCTAAGCACTTGGATATTTGGAAGGGTTTTCCAAACTTACGATATGAAGAAGCTTGGTTTAGAATATATCTAAGTCAAATTCATGGAGACTTCTCCTGTCTGGATCGGCCATACTTGATCACCAAGGATCCTATAAAAGTAGTGACTGGTTTATGCTCCTTCCAACTAGTACCTGTCTTGAAATCAATTAAGAATGAGGAAGTAATAAAGCTCACCGGAGAAAATTTTGACAAGAGGACATTGACTGTAGATGATATTGAAGATTTGGGGGTTCGATATGCAACCATGAACATTGCATACAAGATTTACTACACTAACAGGGAAAAAATTGCCTTCGCAATAGCAATATATACAACCTATCAAATGGTCAAAGAAGGAAACGATTTTGACCTATGTGAGCTTCTACGTCAACAACTTTTGGACAACTTGAAGAGGACCAAGGAATCAAAATACAAATTCCGGTATGGCTCTTTGATTATATGTCTCATTTTATACTTTTTAAAAGAGTTGCCTTCAATGAAGGGAATGACATGGAAATTAGATACCCCTATTGTCCCTCAAATAAAGGAATACATGAGAAGTTTCTCTGATCATAAGCACTGCAACACTTTATTTTAGAGGTTCTTTAAGACATTTCAAAATGATGTGCAATCCAAAGAAAGGATACCTACTAAGATAGTAGAGAAATATAAAAATGACATAACATTTATGGTTGACAAAGATAATTGTTATATGGAGGCTATTGAGCCAATGACATTTTGGATTACAACCTTACCATATGAGGCTTCAGAATTTGATTTGATAGGTTATGCTGATATACTACTAAGTAAACCTAAGGACTTGTTGGTGATGATGTTAGTCACAACCAAACACACAAAACAAAAGTCACACAACAACCCTTGTTTATCCTGAAAGATATAATGAATTCATAGAATTCATGATCCCAAGTCCCCGTTGATTAGTTCATAATCTGTTGATGTTACTATGTGGTTGATGTGTAATGTTGTTTTCCATTTTGGGGTCTTACGTAGATTAGTAGATTCTATTTCTGCAACAATGCCTAATAGAGAGGTTACTCTACACAGCATATATCTCCAAATGATGTGTCTAAGTTGATATTTGCATGAGTTCTACCCTTATTTATGATTCTCTGCATGACATTTTCAATACTACATGCATTTAGCTCAAAATATGCTAATGATATTCAGTTATCTTCAGGATATCAGCATATTTCTCTGTTCTGCTCAATATTCATCATGATTTGAAGTTTATGGAAGTGATTTTAGTGAAATTAAAATGAGAAAAAGGGTTAGAGAGTGAGATTCCTAAAATTACTTGACCGAGATCACTGATCCACATACATGTTCCCATACAGCAATGGAGAGAAGAAAACTAAAATCATACTTCACCAGGACAGTCCACAAATCCATATGATCCAGTGCAAATCTTCAAGGGGAAAGTTGACAACAACATGCACTGAAATGAAAGCGCTTCTATAGAACACAGCATTCACCAGTACATATCCAGAAATCAACTTGAAGACTACTTAAGGTTTACAATCAGGATATAGTCTGAAGCTTCATCTCCATACAGTATGTTCATAAAATAGGTACATTTACAATGATCTGAGGAGAGAACCTTGAATATTTCAATAGTTCAGTCCTCAGTAGTCTCAGTAACCCGATCTCTTGCATAAAATTGCTATAGGTCTGATTTTTTTGTATGATTGACCTCCTCTCTTTTTTTTCAAAATAAAAATGGGCCCAATATACATGGCTCTGACTTCCTCTCCAATCTAGTGCCCAAAACCCTAGGAGATCAATGGTCAGTATCTTGAAATGCGGCATCAAACGGTGAGAAATGAATCCCGCCAAGAATTTGAGCAGCACACCCAGACAGGGCGCCGCTCCCCCAATAATGTTTCCACCCGCCAACTCCTCCACATTGAAAGCTCCATCTCCTTTTGGTGTGTTTGGCTTCGCGAGATCCGGTCTGCTGCCTGGGGTGACCTTGCCATTAAAGCCCTGTCTTTACGCTCATCTACACACCGCCACTATGTCGGCAATTCTACATCTTCCTGTTGATGGTGATGTTAGTCACACACAAACAGACCAAACAAAATTCACACAACAACCCTTGTTTATCCTGAAAGACACAATGAATTCAAAGAATTCATGATCCCAAGTCCCCGTTGATTAGTTCATAATCTACTGATGTTACTCTGTAGTTGATGTGTATTGTTGTTTTCCATTTTGGGGCCTTACGAAGATCTATAGATTCTGCTTCTGCAACAATGCTATACAGGGAAGTTACTCTACACAGTATATATATCTCCAAATGATGTGTCTAAGTTGATATTTGCATGAGTTCTACCCTTATTTATGATTCTCTGCATGACATTTTCAATACTACATGCATTTAGCTCAAAATATGCTAATGATATTCAGTTATCTTCAGGATATCAACATATTTCTCTTTTCTGCTCAATATTCATCATGATTTACAGTTATGAAAGTGATTCCAATGAAATTAAAATGAGAAAAAAGGATAGAGAGTGAGATTCCTAAAATTACTTGACTGAGATCATTGATCCACATACATGTTCCCATACAGCAATGGAGAGAAGAAAACTAAAATCATACTTCACCAGGACAGTCCACAAATCCACATGATTCAGTGCAAATCTTCAAGGGTAAAAGTTGACAACATGCAATGAAATGAAAGCGCTTCTATAGAACACAGCATTCACCAGTACATATCCAGAAATCAACTTGAAGACTACTTAAGGTTTACAATCAGGATATAGTCTGAAACTTCATCTTCATACAGTATGTTCATAAAACAGGTACATTTACAATGATCTAAGGAAAGAACCTTGAATATTTCAACAGTTCAGTCCCCACTAGTCTCAGTAATCCGATCTCTTCATAAAACTATTATAGGTCTGATATTGTATGATTGACCTCCCTCCCTTTTTTCAAAAAATAAAAATGGGCTCAATATATGCATCTCTGATTTCCCTCAATCTGCAACCCAAAAACCCTAGGAGATCAATGGTTAGCATCTTGAAATGCAGCATCAAACAGTGAGAAATGAATCCTGCCAAGAATTCGGGCAGCATACCCAGACAGGGTGCCACTCACTCAATAATGTTTCCACCTGCCAACCGTCTCCCATTGAAAGCCCCTCCTTCTGGTGTGTTTGGCCTCTCGGGATCTAGCCCGCTACCTGGGATGTCATCGTCATTTAAAACCCCGCCTTTGCGTTCACCTGCACACCATCACTGTGTTGGCAACTATCCATCTTCCCAACTACTCCAACAATCTGCAATAAACAAGCAGGAACTAGCATCATCGTTTAATAAATCAGTAGGAAAAATGAACATTCATATTAAAATAGGTTCCAAATGTACAAACACAACCATCAAGCTCAAAAACCATGGAAAACATGCATCAAAAATGCATATACAGCATTAAAACCAGTCGGGTCAACCATCGTTGACCAAAAATATGCACTCGGGCTCCAAAAATAGATTCAAAAATCCTATCACTTCGCCTTCCCACCCTTTTCGCCATTTAAATCCTTGCATCATCTAATATACAAGCTAGACATGATACATTGGATTAATCAGATTTCAAACTATTTGAAATCCGGCCTGTATATCGGCAATGCATATTGGTTTGTATATCGCAACATACAAACGCATATGCATACAGAGAATTTTCTGTTTTTAACTTCCATTTCGAATCTGGCTTGTATGTATAACAATGCACCTTTGATATACAAGCCAGAATTATACAATGATTTAACCTCATTCCATAACATCTTCGATTCTGGCAGTTGTATGCACGCAATGTATATCGGTTTGTGTATGAGAATATACAAGCCCGATATACATTGAATTAACTCTACATCATGAAATTTGGGTTCCGGGCAATGTATCTCTACTTTGTATATTTCAGAATGTATGTATATCGAAACATATATACAAGTCGAAACATACAAAGACTTAACTCAATTAAATAACCCCTTCGGGTCCGCCCAATGTATATGAACGTTGCATGTATCTTTTGACTTGTATATTTCGCTTGTATGTAAAAACATACAAGTGCCAAATATACAACCATTTAACTCTTCTTCACGATGCTTTTGGGTTCGCAGCTTGCACATTGCAAATGTATATATCAAATGTATGTTTAAATAAACAAGCGCGAAATATACAATGAATTAACATTGCTTAATAACTTTTCGGTTCCGGTCCTTGTATAAATGCATTGTATGTTACGCCTGCCAAACATACAAATGCGAGATACATGCAATGGATTTAAACGTTTATTCATTTCAACTCTTAACCATTTCGGGTCCACCTTGCATGTACAAATATAACATTAACAAATGCATACAAGGCAAAAAGAAAAACATACAAATGACTTTGTATATGAACCCGACTACTCAAGCGACTAAGTACAAAAATGACCCTTTGCATATACAAACGACTTTGTGTATGGAAAGCAATATACAAAGGTCTTTGTATACAAGTGAACTTGCATACAAAGGGCCTTGTATATCCAACCCGATATACAAAGAGACTTGTATGTGCAAACAGCAAACCCTTGCCTTGTACATTTTACCAAAATGCTCATAACTTGCAAAATATGGCAAATTTTAAGATGGTTCAAAGAGCAACCCCTGCTCATTTTTCACAAGGAATCCAACCATACTATGCACTGGTACTAAAATGCATGTTTTCTCCATTTTCAACAAAGTTTGCAATTTTAACTCACTTTTTCCCTTTACCGCTAGGCAAAACAACACACACAAACAAAAAGCAAAAAGCCACAGCAGGGGTCCTCATTTTGCTAAGGAGTAAAATGGGGTGTGTTGTGAACATCACAACAACTAGCAACCAAACAAAACAATCAAATTCAACCCATTAAAGAAAATTGAATGAAATAAATTCATAACTTCCAACTATCTTTTCTGTAAATCATCGTTCAACTTGGGATTTAATGTATTTAATAAGGTGCATAAATTTTCATTTCAGTTTAAGTGGGTGCACGTGGTTAATAAGCCTCATCTTGAAGATCAGTTGAACAAACCAGTGACTGATATTAGACTACGTAGGTGAGGATGTTCCCTCATAGCCAACCGGATAGAGCCTTGCTTCCAGCGAGCGTCCATAGCCCCGGCAAGGTTATCATTACAATTCTCATAAGTAGAGCCCCACTACCAGCGAGTGTATATAGCCCCAGTAGAGTTACTTAGATGGCTTAATTTGGATTTTCAGTATAATCCATTTTATTTATTTATATACTTTTTTTTGTATTTCTGATAGAGATTTCATAAGATATTACATTTGTAACTTCATGATGCAAGGAGTGGTCACTTGCTGAAATTAAGCTAAGAATTGTAATGGTAACAAGGGTGACCTCTAATTTTTCACCTAATATCTACACTAGTAAGTTCAACAAACTCAAGGATTTTAGGTGTGTCATTGTGAGAAACATTCCTTGAATACTCAACCCATTCTTATTGAATACAAAATTTAACAAGTTAAACAACTTTCTACATTCATGACAGTTACAACAAGCTATGCATGAATTTCAAATAGATAACCTTAATGATATGAATTTTCCATTATTTTTAGTGGATGTTAATCTGCTCCTTCATACTCTAAATCAAAAGAAAGATCCCTACTAAGGAAACAAAGTAACCAAAACAAAACAAGCAAAACAAAGCCACTATACAAACAACTATACAAAGAAAGTACACTATGATACACATGACTATCATGATGCAAACATCAGGCGTGAAAATAATGTTTGAGGAACTGTCCATTAACTGGTAATGGAACATCCTCACCTGTTAAGGACTTGAGCCTGTAGGTGCTGTCTCCTAGAATTTCAAAAATTTGAAAGGGGCCTATCCAAAGTTGGTCAAACTTACCATGATCACCCTTCCTTTCATGTGCTTTGTCCCACATCAGGACCAGATCTGAAATCCTGAAGCCTTGATTCTAGCCTTTTGGTCAAACCAGCGCTTGACAATAGCCTGATGTTTAGCAAATTGGTTAATTGCTACACTTCTTTTTTCTTCTAGGTGCATTAGTTGAAGCAATCTAACTTCCTATTTATTATCTATGCCTAGGTACTCTTGTGCAAACTACAGCATAGGAATCTTTAAGTTGATAGGGAGGATGGGATCCACCCCATATACTAAGTGAAAAGGTGAATTTCCTAATGCAGCTTTATTCCTGGTTCTATCTACCCACAAGGCATATTTCAATAGAGTGTTCCATTCCCTTGGGTTCTTATCTATCAGCTTTTTTATGATGTTCAATAGGTTCTTGTTTGTGGATTCTGCTAATCCATTCCCTTGATCAAAAGCCCAACTTGATAGTTTCATTGAAGCAAAAGCAAGTCCATTATCACATACTAAAGCATATGGAACTCCATACTTGGTCACTATGTTGGTTTCCAAAAACTTAATGACATCCTCAGCATTGCATGTCTTGCTGCTGACAGCCTCAGCCCACCTGGTGCAGTAGTCAATAATAGTTAAAACATACCTGTGGCCTGAGGATGATGGAGGATTGATGGGTCCTATGAAGTCCATTCCCCATTAAGCAAAGGGGTGCATCTCCATCATTGGCTGCAAAGGTTGAGTAGCATATTTCTCTCTGCTTGCAGCAACCTGACACATATGACATCATTTGATGTGTCCAGCTGTGTCCTTAAAAATTGTGGGCCAATAATATCCTGCCCTGAGGATAGCATGAGTGGTGGCTAAGGATGACCCATGTACAGTCCCAAATTTATCATGTAATTCCGCTAGCACCTTATCTGCTTCTGATCTTTCCAGGCACCTTAGGTATATCCCCTCATAGTTTTTCTTGAAAAGGACTCCTCCTTTTAGCATATATTTTAGTGACCTTATCTTTAGGGCTCTCCTCTGTGAGGCCTGCAGTCTTGAGGGACATCTTCCAGTGATCAGTATGTGCCTGATGTCTGAGTACCATTCTCCATCATCATTTGCATTTACAAAATACTGCTGGCTCAAGATATGTGGATCAATCTCTAATATCATTTGGCTTAATGCCTACCCTCTTACCAACTTCATGGGGGTTATTTCCATATCGTACTCCTGGAGGATAGCCCTCTTCTCACCTAGTTCACTTTGCATTAGCAATATTTTCACCACTACATCAGTACTACAGCAATCACCTTACTCCTTAGGATGTAGTGCCTGAACTTCTTGACTGCTCAGACCAAGGCAAGTGCCTGTCTTTCTACGTCCATGTATCTAAGCTCTGCGTCTCTAAAAGGGCAGCTCATGAAGGCTATAGGCTTTTCTTCCTTTTCTTCACTCTTCTGTGTCAACACTGCTGTAGAGGTATGTTTTGAAGCAAATGAGTAGATGTAGAAGTCCTTGGTGTAATTTGGACTGATTAGAACTGGAGCATTTGATATGGCCTTCTTAATGTCTTCAAAAGCTATTCTAGCTTCCGGTGTCCATTCAATTTTATCATCCTTCTTAAGAATGGCGTTCAAGGGACTGACTATTTCTACAAAGCCAGTGATAAATTTCCTAACAAAATTAATCTTACCAAAGTAAGATTTGAGCTCCGTCTTGCTTCCAGGCAGTCGTATCTTCATGATGGATTCTATTCTGTTGGGATCAATGATGATCTCGTCCTCAGTTATCAAGTGGCCTAGCAATTTCCCAGTGGTCATCCTAAATATGCACTTCTTGGGATTCAAGGATATCCCGTACTGCTCGCACTTCTTCAACACCTTTCTCAGATCCTCCACATAGTTCACTCTATCTTTGGAGAACACCATTAAGTCATCCATGTATATTACTATGCACTTACCAATCAAGCCTCTGAAAGCTATGTCCATTGCTCATTGAAATGTGGCTCCAGCGTTTATCAATCCAAACGGCATGCGCCTGTGGGTGAAGATCCCCCATTTCGTGGTAAATGTAGTTTTCAATCTATCAATTCTATCAACCATCACCTAGTTTTATCCAGAGAAACTGTCCAAGAAGGACATCATCTTGGCATCGTTCACAACCTACAGGACTTCATCTAGAGAAGGCAAAGGATAATTATCCTTTTCAGAAGCTCGATTCAAGTTCCTGAAGTCCATGCACAGTCTGCTATCACCGTTCTTCTTTCTCACTAGGACCAGGTTTTCCACCCACATGGAGTGTCTCACAAGAAATATGATCTTGGCATCGAGAAGTCTTTTAACTTCTTCAAAAATGATTGGCTCCAGTAAAGTGTTGACGGGTCTTTGCTTTTGCCGAAAAGGCTTGGCATCTAGCTTCAAAGGTATCATATGAGTGATGACTAATGTGTCAAAAGTTTTCAGTTCATCGTATGTCCAGGAAATAACATGGATGTAATCTTTGAGGGCCTAGGTTATCCC
Organism: Cunninghamia lanceolata; assembly: GCA_027924645.1. NCBI lineage: Eukaryota > Viridiplantae > Streptophyta > Pinopsida > Cupressales > Cupressaceae > Cunninghamia > Cunninghamia lanceolata. Next base: position 2,996,115 of record BSBN01001020.1, on the reverse strand, counting down.
TTTCAATTCTTCTTCTGTACAGACCTTCCCAATCAGAACATTTCTTTTTTTATCACCTTGCCCAATGTCAACCTGCGAATACTATCCCTCATCAACCTTTTGAAGATCCCTTTGTTTCAGCATGTTGTCCAGATCAAATGCTCTTTCTAGCTCTATCATTCCCCTAGGGATTTTGTTGCTTGGCATCTCCAGGATCTCTTCTTCCTCCTAGATATAATCTTCTAGATTCTTTTCATCAATGATCTGTGCCTCAAAAACATCTCTATTGGAAATAAAATCCAATATATGTTGATCATCATCAAATAGTTGGAGATTAGTTACATTATTAGGTACTAAAGGCACTGATACTAATTCAACTAAGAATCTTTATAAACCTAATATGGACAGTGGCTCTAGAGTACTGGCAGCCTGGGCCAAAGCATCTGCTCTGTGGTTTTGTTCTCTAGGTACATGGGTGATATTGAATGCATCAAAACCTTCTATCAAGTTCCACACCCTATGTCTGTAATTGGACAACCTTCTGTAATTGCAAGAGTATATACCTCTTACCTGTCTGACAACTAATTCTGAGTCCCCATAGACATGTAAAAATCTCACCTTCTTCCTAAGAGCGAACAGTATCCCATGAATTAGAGCTTCATATTCTGTCGTATTATTTGTACATGGGAATTGCAACCTGTACACTGCCAAGTAGGATTTTCCAGATGGGTCAATGAGGTCTATTCCTACTCCAGCTCCTTGTTTTGACTTGGATCCATCAAATCTAAGGGTCCATGGCTTATCCTCATCTAAAAGCTTGTCTAGTGCTTCTTTCTTTCTTTTCATTCTGGCAGTTGCACCACCTGATATCCACTTTAATTTTGGTGTCCCAACCCTCTTAGGCACCACCCTATCGGCTTTGGGAGAAGCTGGTATTTCTTCATTTCTCTTATCATTAGGAGGAACATCCTCTAGGCTAGGTAGCGTATGCCTACTCAAGATATGCAGTCACAATGAGCAAGACGTCTCTAAGTGAGGTGCCTCATGCAACCTGCACCACTTCTCAATCAAGGCATCCTGGGGAGGCCTGTGCTGCTACGTCATCTTTTGGATTTCTTTTGATAGAAACTCTTCGAATTTGGACAGATTACTGCCACTATCCTCATCAGATAACTTGTAATCTAACTCCACTAAACAATCACTCCCAAAGGTGATTTTCTTCTTGTTCGTAGCATTACTCCTATTGCATACTAGTATCTCTTCTGTTATCTGGATAGAACTTTCATCCTTCTATGTGCATCCTCCTCTTCCTGTGGGAGACAAACAAAAATCAGTATCACTATCGTTATCTGTGGAACTCACCGCGGGTGAAGATGCTTCACTGTATGCTTGCTCCAACTCCAACATGTCTAAACAAGCATCACAAGTTTTTTCAGAATGAGCTTCATCATGCAACCTGCACCATCCATCAATCAGAATATCATGAACATGCACATTTAATAATTGACATCATTTCACCTGTCTAAACAAATGCATCTCAAATTTCTTGAAATGATCCAATTCTATTTTATTTCCAAGTGTAGACACCTAAAAATGTCTCGACCACCAAACTGACTCCCAACACCCCTAAACTTACCAATTCCCTTTCCAACTAATTAATTAAATTTCTATTTAATTAATCATCCCTTTCATCTTCTAAATCCACACCATTTTATCCCAAAATTGAATTAATTTTATTAGTTCAATAGTCCAAACCTTAGCCAAAGTGATTTAATAAATATGCAAAATGTATTAAATCAATTTCCCATTTTCCCTAAATCCAATTAATTAGTTAAAACCATGTTAACTAATTAATCCAGCCTACTAATCAGCCTATCCCTACCCTAGACAATTAAATAGCTATTATTTAATTGCCTACTCTAGCCTATCCCATCCTAGCCTTAGGATTAATTAATTAAATCAATAATTAATTAATCTTAACCCCCCTCTAATCCCTCTACTAATTTATTCCAGCCATATTAATTAGGTTAATCACCCTAATTAAGAAAGTCAAATCCCCATTAGCACTTCTCTCCACATTCCTCAAATTTAAAATTCAAATAAATCACACATCACATTTACTCCTCTTACACATGTCATAACTCTCTTCCCCAAATGAATTTTTAATTCATTTTACCCATCCCTTTGTGAATTTTTAATTCACAAATAATCCATCTCACCAAACCTCATTTATTCACCCCTTTCCCAAAAATGAATAAAAGATTTACTTTTATTCCTAGCCCTCCATCTTCCAAGATCAAATCTAGGCCCTCCACCTCACTTTCATCCTCCACCATTGATCTCTCCAATCAATCTCCACCCTTGGATCAAAATCCTCTTCAAAAGTCTATAAATACAACCTCTCACAAGTCATTTTCATCATCCATTTTCATGCAAAGTTACCATGCCAAAATCACACTTGAGCTTATAGTGAGTTGCACATTTGAGAAGGCATTTCACATTTGAATCAATAGTCTAGGGATAAATCTTGGTCTTGGGAGCCTCTCTTGGGTGCAAGGGCTCCTCTTTCCCTTGATGGGATTAGGTTTTGCATGAGGTATAATCTTATGTTTTGTTTACATTTGGTTTTTTTTTTATTTACCTTATTGCATTTCTCTAATCTACATTGGCACACCCGGTGGGACCCGCAAGGTCCAATCTAATCTTTGTTTGTGAGTTGTTGTGTTAGTATTCGACTTTTTGTAGGATCAGCGCCATCCATCCGTCGCAGCGACGCCATCACTGACAGATTTCAGCGCTATCTGTGTATTGGTGCTATTTCTACGCGAGCTTATCTTGCATACTAACCATACTCACGTCTATTTTCTGCTTTTCCTGTTGTTTTCTGTGTTGCCTGTCCTCTGTTTTGCAGGAAAAATAGGAATTACAGGGGGAGGTTATGGCAAAATTTTAAGAGAATCAACCAAACTGATTCGGAGCCGCGTTTTGGCGCCATCTTCCAGATTAGCGCTATCGTTGGTATCCTCAGATTCAGAAAACACTGCGCAGTGGCACCTTAAATTCTCAGTATTATCGCCATCATAGGAATTAGCGCCTAAACTAGCGTTTATTGACACTATCCTTTGTAATTACGCCTTCTATTTTATTAGCGCTATCTTAGGTATTAATTAGCGCCATCTTCCAGTTTGGCGCTATTTTCACGTAAGTCGGGTTGTTCTGCCCGCAGTGGCGCCTATATACATCTGTTTTAGCACAATTTTCCTTGACTGTTTATTACAGGTACTGCGGGTACTAACGAAATCTTTTTGCAGGATGGTTTGTTAATTAGTTAGCAAAACATTTCAATTTGGAAACTAAAAAGAACCCTTGTTTACTTTGTCATTTCAATTTGGTGTTCTAAAATTAACCACAACTCTTTTGATTGAAGTGTGTGTGATAACATTTATCTTTGGTGCTCTAAAATACACTTCTTTTTGTGTGCAAACAAACAAACAATCAAAACACTTCAATTTGGGCTATAAAAAGAATAACAAATTGCATACTTCATTGGATAAAAAGAACAACAAAATTGCATTTTCACGCATCTAATCAAGACCATTTAAATACTTGTGTGAAGTGTTTTTGTGATTGTGTCAAGTAGCGTGAGAGGTGTATGCTCTTCCCTCGCACCTTTTGGTGATCTTGGGAATCAAAAACTTCTCACAACACTTTGCATTAATCACCCCCCCATCTAATCCAAAGATCTAAAATTGAACCATGTTGAGTGTGGTATAATCATAGGGAACACGTATGCTCTCCCCTCGCATCTTTGTATGAACTTGGGGATCAAAAGTGTTTTCATGATTGTATCACTTTTGTGATCCCTAGAGGGCCTGCCACCCCACTTCGAAAGGTGGGAACGACCCAAGCGGCAACGAGCTAAAGCCAAGCTCTTCCGAGCCGCTATATAAAATAAGGCGTTTGGAACGAAAGTCTCAAGCGACAGGTGTTGTTTTGTTATACCGACAGCCAACCTCCCCATAAACCCTCCAAGGCGCAACCCTTGGAGGCTGGGAGACTCCATAATGGAGAGTAGCGCTGCTGCACATATAACCACCTGAACGGATGCCCTTACTAAGAGCCATTGTTTAGAAAGCCAAAATCCTTCTATTTGTTGACGCAGAGGGCAAAACCCTTGAAGCGGCCCCGATTCATGCGGTTCTTAGCCGAGGTAGCAGGGATAATCTAAAGGTTTGGAGAGGGTCAAGCCTTATAAGAAACCTGGATCTTGGTATGCGTGAGAAGTGTGTGCAAATGTAAGGAGGAGCCGGTGCTACCAAGATCCTGGAGCTACCCGCTTTGAATAGGCGCAGCTAGGGGATTCAACAAATACTGTCCCAATCTCACCATAGGTTGTAAAAAATGTGCTTGATCTAAACAAAGTCATATCATTTCACAAACAAAAATCATTGCTTGTTATGCGTTCAAATGTGTGTTAAAGTGCTTTGATTTTTTTTACAAACAAATTGCCAAGAGACAAAACAAATCAGTTGATCACAGTCCAAGAAATCCAACAATTTGCCTTCCGAAATCTGTCAAAACCCTATTTCAGCGCCATATCTGTCTTACTGTAGCGCCTTTTCACCCGTGGATTGGCGCTATTTTGAGATTGACGTGCCTGAGACAAAATAAAATTAGTTTTTCGTATCCCAAACACACAGATCCAAAATTTTGCCTTCAGATATCTGTTTTTCTGGTTTTAGCGCCATATCAGTCTGATTGTAGCGCCTCTTCACCCGTGGATTGGCGCTATTTTTAGACTAACGTGCCTGGGACAAGACAAACTAGTCGGTCAGACTTCCAGCAGACAAATCCAAAATTCTCCCATCAGAAATCCAAAAATTGCCTTCAGAATTCTGTTTCCCCTGTTGCAGCGCCATATCAGTCTGATTGTAGCGCCATTTCATACGTGGATTGGCGCTATTTTTAGATTGACGTGCCTGAGACAGACCAGTCTAGTTGATCAGATTCCAGCAGACAAAACTAAGAATTTTCCCATCAGGAATCCAAAAAATTGCCATCTGAAAATCGTTTCCCTGTTTTAGCGCCATATCTGTTTGATTGTAGCGCCTTTACACCTGTGGATTGACGCTATTTTTAGATTGATGTGCATGAGACAGAGACCTATTTTGTTGTGATCTACTCCTTCTGCTCTGCCATAATCCATATCCATTTCACAGAAATACGCCAACAGTCCAGTCACTTTCTTCAAAAGTCTTCCAAAATTACACGTTCTATTTTGACCTTAGAGGATCAATCATCACCATTGTTGGACCCCTTTGACACATCATAGTCAGCCCAAATACATATCTATCCATCCCCATTCAGTCCTTTTGCATATCTCCTTGGACCAAGACAAATCATTTCAAAACAAATCCAAATCAAGACCTTACCATCAATCAGAGCTTGTCACCCCTTTTTGAGCCAAAGTTAGATCTAGATCTTATCATTAACATCACATTTTCCTTGAAAAGTCACTAGTCTACCTTTCAAGAAAAATAAATCACCTCTCTTTGTGTAAGGTCATTAGTCTACCCCAAACAAAGAAAATCATCATCCTCTTGTGCCAAAACAATATCTAGATCTTGTCCCAAAGCTCAAAAACATCAACAATATCATCCTCATCATCCTAAACCAATCAAAAATCAAAAAACATCAAATCCCTTTCTTATCATACATCTTTGGTCCAAAAATTTGTGCAAAAATCAATATCACCCATTCATATCACCCTTAGGGTAAAACCTTTGGAAAACATATCGATCTTCATCATATCCCTCTACTACATCTCACAACCACATCCATCTTTGGGTCCAACACAATCAATTCGATTCTCTAAGGTCTCCACCTCATCCCACATCTAGAAATCAAATCCATACGTGTATGCCCACCACAAGATCACAACACAAAAGAAATCAAGAAATGGCGGAACGATGGCCCTTTGGCATGCCTAACACCGACACTACCAACATACCCATCTATCAGACATACAATCCACCTACATATTCCTTCATCCCCCCATTTGGCGCTAACGACCCTTTTCACTTCCTACCACAAGCACCAACACCAACCCCACCCCCACCACAAAATGTCCCCATCATACCCCAAGATGATCTAGATGTCTTGACTTTCACGCAAGATGCTGATAATATGGACCTACTTGATAAAGTCCTAAGATCGGATCCAAAGAGATATCTTGACCATCTTCTCAAACTTGGCGCTCAACTTCCCCCCGTCACAACATCATCACAACCATCCACTTCTACAGTTGTCCCAACCCCATCAAATACCCAAGCATCCACATCACATACCCAACCCACCATCTCTCAAACGTCAACACCTAACGTATCTACCACATCCACAACCTCAACCGCTACCACATCTACTACTTCCACATCCACTGCTAACATCTCCCAACCTGTCATCACCTCCACTACCATGACTACCATCAACCCCTCCGCTTCAAACACGACGGCTATACAAGGCAACATCACACAAGCTAATACCTCCACAAGTGTGCCCCCACCAAACCCTCACACCCTTGCATACCTACGACAACTGTTCGCACAACAATCCCACAACACGACCAACCCATCCAACGTCCACATACCCAACGTCAATCTCACAAGTCAACACAATCCCAACCCCCAAATACCACCACATGTTCTCCACAGCTATACGCATATCAACAACAACAGACACCAATCAATCCAAACCCCAACCCGCAATACCAACATCTCATCCCAACCAACCCGCAATACCAACATCTCATCCAAACCAACCCCCAACACCAACATCTCAATCCAAACCCCAACCCGCAACATCAACATATCATCCAAACCAATCCCCAACACCAAATCCCACCCCACCTCCAATATCTCACCAATCAACAACCCTACACGTTTCAACCACAACAACCACAGGATTTCAACACCGCGCTGCAAAGCCTAATCCAAAAGGTGGATGACTTACAAACTGGGGGCAAACGCAAATACTATTCTTTTGAGGATATTTGTCCCTACCCGTTTGATCGCACCTTGCACATGCCCCCTTTCCCTAAAAACTTTGAAACGCCAAAATTTGACAAATACAAGGGAAAGGGAGACCCTAGGGACCACCTAAGGGAATTCTATATTGCTTGCCTCGAAGTCTCTCACAATGACACATATCTTATGAGACTATTCCCAAGAAGTCTTGGCGGCCAAGCCGCTGAATGGTTTGCCCATCTGCCACCAGGGATTCGAACATTTCCCGAGCTTGCGGAGAAGTTTGTCAATCACTTTTCCTACAACTTTGAACATGAGGTGTCAATGACCGACCTTTGTAACACCAAACAAAAGAACGGCGAAGCTTTCGCTTCTTTCCTACAAAGGTGGAGGGCTCTAGCAAGCAAGCTCCCATGGCCTATTCCTGAAAAACAACTTGTCACCATGTTCGTGGCCAATCTTAATCAGGAATTAGGCTTTCACTTACAGATTCTGTGCGCATCTACCTTTGAAGAGGTTATCGACAAGGGCACCACTGTGGAACGAGCCCTCATTGCCAAAGGTTCTATCAAACTTTACAATCCCAAGTCCAACAATAACAACAATAATAATAACCACAAGTCCAATCATAACACCACCACCAACAACAACAATACCAACACGCAATCTAATGATAAATCACGTTATTGGGGGAAAAACAAGAATAATTTGAACGACGGCGTCACTGATATAAAGGCCGTCCAACATATCCAAAATCACACACCGGCACACACATATGCAGCGAACACCAATAACCAACGGGGACCAAACAAACTTCGCAAACCTCGCCAAAATTTCACGCCATTAGCAGAACCTATTGAGGACATTCTCGATCGATGTCTCAAACAAGGAGAAATCACACTCCCACCTGTCAGACCACGCCAAGACAATGACCTCAAGGCAGCATGGTACAATGAAAATGATTATTGCGAATACCACCGCGTGGCAGGTCATAAAACAGCAGACTGCATGTAATTAAAACATTGTATCCAAGACCTAATAGATCAAAATCTTGTCAACCTTGAGCACAGTACACAGCCATCACCAAATGCCAATCTTGGAGCTTACAAGGACCCCTTACCCAACCATAACAAAGCTTCATCATCCAATCAAGCGTACAACGTCACTCCACCACCCACACACTACGATTCTATTGTTGGCCGCATTGAACCCTCATCCCATTCTGTCAACACAATCACCATTCGGGCACAAGCACCCGATTGCGCCGTCACAACCCGTCGAGGCCGTGTCTCAATCCGCACTGCCCCTCCCACTGAACCAACACCCCCATCCACATCCGATCCCCTCCCTCCTCGTCCAAACGCTCGTCCATCACTCACCGCTAGATACAACCTCCTAGACCATCTAGGAAAGACACCCGCGCAAATCTCCATCCTTGAGCTCCTTCATACATCACCCCGCCACAAGGACATTCTCGACAAGACCTTGTTGGAAACACAAGTTCCTGCAAACTTGGATGTCAATCAATTTCAAGCCATGGTCGGCCATATTGCCACACCACACCATATCACGTTTTCTGAAAAAGACCTTCCTGCCTCCGAGTACCTACATAATGACGCACTACACATCGAGGTCCGCATTCACAAACACACCATTAAAAGGGTCCTAATAGATGGTGGTTCCGGCCTAAATATATGCACTCTAAAATTACTAAAACACTTGGGGTATTCAGATGTGGTTGTGGATGCTAGCGAGTGCATAACAATCAAAGGATATGATGACACCGAGAGGCTATCAGAAGGTACCATAAAGCTTCCTATTCAAGTGGGACAGAAAATCCTTGAAACCAAATGTCAGGTTCTGGATCTTGACCTCCCTTATAACATTCTTCTCGGTCGCCCGTGGATTCATGCCATGCAAGCCGTCCCATCCACTTTCCATCAATGTCTCAAATTCCCCCACAACGGCACTGAAGTCACTATCTATGTCGATCCTCGTCCTTTCCAATACTGTAGTTTTCTGGAAGGACACAACCAAACCTTCTGTCCGTACAATAAAGCCACCAACCAAATCACCCCAACAGCTTCCACTTCATACATCGACCCTGCCAACATCGCCACCACTTCATCACAAACACCTTCACCACCTGAGGTCAAGATCAAGCTCAGCAACCAAGGCTGTGGAGAATACAACCTTCATGGCACCTTTTGCGTGGGGTTATTACCCACTCCCAAGACATTTGGTGCTCCGCACACAGAGGCAGCTGACACAGTCATCATCAAATGCAAACCCTCGCCCGTCTTTGAGAAAAAACACCTTCTGGATCAGGACATACTTGAAGATATTTCATCCTGGCTTTACAAGGACAAGGAAACAGAACAAGACATCCCCACCATCCCAGCAAACAGTTACGGCAAAGGTTCTGAGATAGTCAAAAGCATGGGTTACAAAGGACAAGGCGGCATTGGCCTTCATGAACAGGGCATTGTGGAACCACTGCAAGCAACAAGGAACCCCTATACTCAAGGGTTAGGATATGGCCAACCACAACGCATCCTTAATACCGGCGAATGTATCTTAGCCGAGTTTGCTCCAGTTTCTCTAGACGTCGACCACATTAACGAGACGGACCTACAAGACTCCTTTAGTGACTTTGTCGATTTCTTCGCCTCCTCCATTTGCACCATCTACTCGGTCACTACTCTCGCCTCATCACCTAATGACCTACCATTAGTATACCCTGACCTCATCGACTGGGACCAACGAGGGCCTCCTATTTTGGATATTGCACCTAATGACGAAGCCATTGCTGAAATGATGGGAGTAAGAGACAACTTCCCCTTGGGAGACCAAAGAGCTGGATACATTATGGAACTCAATCCAGCTGCCTATTTTGGGGAGACAACCCCTGCTTCTAGTCGCAAAAGTACAAAAATAAAAAATGGGTCTGATGGTGAAAACCGTTCCACGGCAGTATCAGATCCTAAAAAAGTAAAAATAAAGGACGTATCTCCTGGTGAAAACCTCCATGAGGCACCAGGAGATGGAAGCATGGGCCTCCCTGAAATAGATAAGGTATATCCTGACAGATCACCTATCTTGATTGAGCCAGCGCAGGAAATGAATCTAGGGACAGAGGAAGAGCCGAAAATCACATATCGAGCAGAATCTCTCAGCCTGTTCGAACAGGAGGACTTCTTGGCATTCTTCACACGTAGAAATCGCAACTTTGCATGGACCTACGTAGACATGCCAAGGATAGATCCCGCCTTGGTTGTACATCACCTTGTAGTGCGTCCTGATGCCAAACTAGTCAAACAGAAGCTCTGAAAGATGAATCCTCAGGTGGCCCTTCTTGTCAAAGTAGAGCTTAAAAAGTTACTAGACGTGGGATTCATACGTCCAATTGATTATCCCGAATGGGTCTCGAATCTAGTACCTGTTGCTAAACCAGATGGTAGAATCTGCTGTTGCACTGACTTCAGAGACCTCAACAAGGCCTGCCCAAAAGATGACTTCCCTCTTCCCAACATTGACATGATCGTGGATCTCACCGCAGGGCATGAGATGCTATCCCTCATGGATGGCTTTTCAGGATACAATCAAATCAAAATTGCCAAAGAAGATCAGCACAAAACCTCCTTTATCTACCCATGGGGGACATACTGTTGGGTAGTAATGCCGTTCGGCTTAAAGAATGCAAGAGCTACTTATCAACGAGCGATGACTGTCATCTTCCACGACCTCTTTCACCACATCATGGAGGACTACGTTGATGACTTACTTGGCAAATCAAAGACCCGAGAAGAGCACTTGGACGTGCTAGCCAAAATCTTTGACAGGTTAGAGCAATATAATGTTCGTTTAAATCCAAAAAAATGTGTCTTCGGCGTCACTTTAGGCAAATTATTGGGATACATAGTCTCTAGACGAGGGATTGAGGTGGACCCGGCAAAGGTCAAAGCTATTACTGAAATGCCACCTCCAAAAAACTTGAAACAATTGAGAAGCCTACAGGGTAAACTACAGTCTATTCGCTGGTTCATTGCTCAACTTGTCGACAAATGCCAACCATTCCAGCATCTCCTCCGAAAGGATACAGCTTTTACCTGGACTACTCAGTGTCAAGATGCCTTCGACCAGCTAAAAGCATATCTGGCTAACCCCCCTATTCTATCTCCACCAAGACCAGGAGAGCCCCTCCTCTTGTATATTTCTGCAACCGACACAGCAATTGGGGCTTTGTTAGCACAACACGATGAATAGAGAAAGGAAAGAGCCATCTACTACATCAGCCGCACCTTGATTTCCTATGAGCTTAACTACACACAAATTGAACGAGCATGTCTGGCCCTCGTCTTCACATCACAAAAGTTAAGACATTATATGCTCAATCATAAGACTAAGCTCATTGCTAAGATCGACCCACTCAAATATTTGCTAAATAGAGCAGCTCTCACAGGAAGGATGGCAAAATGGGTCATGATTCTCACCGAATTTGACATAGAATACATAGAAAGGAAGGAAATCAAAGGACAAGTCATAGCAGATCAACTGGCTGAGGCACCTATTCAAGCAGAGCATCCTACAATAGCAGAATTTCCAGACGAGGCCATCTTGACAATCACACCAGCCACAGATACATGGAAGATGTATTTCGATGGATCCTACACTCACAGAGGCTCGGGGGCAGGCGTCCTATTTGTTACCCCTCAAGGTGACACGATCCCTAAATCATTCAAAATCACATTTCCATGCACCAATAATGTAGCAGAATACGAGGCCCTAATCACAGGCCTCCGAATGGCCATCCAATAGAAAATAGACAAACTAACTATGTATGGCGACTCTCAACTAGTCATCAGACAAGTCAATAATGAATATAAAACCAAGGACGATAAGCTTCTTCCCTATAAGAAGATGGTCGATGACTTTAAAGATTATTTTACTGACATCCACTTTGAGCAGATCCCAAGGTTAAACAACAAAGCGGCAGATGCCATGGCCACCATTGGATCTCTGGTTGATATGCAGCAAGGCAGCAAGAAATGCGAGTTCCTGATTGAAGAGCTCCCCATCCCAGCATATGACGTTCCCCAGTCTGAATTAGTGTGCGAAATCGTTGGTCCCTTATCCCCCTGGTATCAGGAAACTTACCTCTATCTGCACGATAACATCCTCCCCAACAACCTATCCCCATCACAGAAAAAATCCTTCATCCGTCGAGCCTCCCGTTTCATCCTTGTAGGTGACACCCTCTACAAAAGGAGTCTTGATGGTACGCTTCTACGATGTTTAGACTCTAGGGAAGCCGAAGCAGCTTTGGAAGAGGTACACGCAGGAATTTGTGGGGCACACTCAAGTGGACCAGCTCTTTCTAAGAAGATCCTAAGGACTGGTTATTATTGGCCCACTATGGACAAGGATGCACATCAGTTTATCAGAAAATGCCTCCCATGCCAACAGCATGGTGATCTCATCCACGCACCAGCACAGGAGCTGCAACCAATCACAACACCATGGCCTTTTTCACAGTGGGGACTCGACCTCGTAGGTAAAATACACCCTCCATCTTCCAACGGCCATAAATTTATAATAACTGCTACCGAATACTTCACAAAGTGGGTGGAAGCAATACCACTCACCTTCACCACAGGCATCCAAATCTCCAAATTCATTCTCCACTACATCATCTGCCGCTACGGTATCCCCCATTCCATTGTCACTAATAATGGGAAACCATTTAAGAACCAAGAAGTTCGCACTTTGTGCGAAAAGTTTGACATCAAACACCGCTTCTCCATGCCATATTACCCCCAAGGAAACGGTCAAGCAGAGGCTTCTAACAAAACCATCCTCCGCATCTTAAAGAAGACAGTCAATGAAGCTGGCCGCGATTGGCACCTCCAACTTAACCCCGCCCTATGGGCTTACCGCACTAGCATCCGCACTCCTACGGGAGCCACTCCATACTCACTAGTATTCGGATCAGAAGCCATTTTACCTATAGAGGTCGAGCTCCCGTCCCTCCGAGTATCATTGCAAAATATTATATCTGATGAAGACTATCGCGTCGCAAGGTTGCATCAACTTGAATTGTTGGATGAGAAACGCCTGAATGCATTAAATCACTTACAGGCATACCAAAACCGCCTCAGAAGAAGCTACAACAAAAAGATCAGAACCAGAAAGTTTGAGGTAGGTGACCTGGTCCTAATGGAAAATCAAAAGAACTTGCAAGAGCGTCCGAAGCAAGGAAAATTTGAACCTAATTGGCTAGGACCTTATGTCATCACCGCCGACTATGGGTCAGGCGCTTATCAGCTTGCAACACCCGAGGGGCAGCCTCTAGACGAGCCAATGAATATCTTGCATCTCAAGCGATTCTATGCATAACCCATATGATACCACAAGTCAAAAAATCAAAAACAAAACAAAAAATATCAAAAAAAAATCAAAAAATCAAGAAAAAATCAGAGTGCAATAAAAAACTTCCAATGGTGAAAATCACCTCGGTGACGCCTTGGATAAGTACCATGGTGAAAACCTGTTTCAGGCGCCATGCGTAATGGCTAGTCCTACCATCTAATAAGTCCTCTTTCCAGCATAACACTCCATACCCACACATCCCATGGCTTGAAATTCTGATACATCAAGTTTCTTCGCCCATCCCGCACTCACTCACCCACCCAGAACCCCACATGGGGAACGAGGATCCTTGTAAGCTCTCCTTTGTACAGTTCATAAAATCAGAAAATTCAAAAACATCATAAAATCAGAAAATCAAAAAAATAGCAGAAAATTAGAAAATCCCAAAATAATCACCACAAGCATCAATCTCACATCCCACAATCATCTAAACATGTCTCAACCCTCATCACATCACATCGCCAACCATTCCCACATCATCAAGTCTTGCCAGAACTACATATTCATTTCACCCGCATCTTAAAAGTACCTTGATCCCGTGGACACAGGGTATGTAGGCAGTCTGGAATACGAAGGATGTTTCCAGTACTCAGGTATCTAAGATGCACCCATCCCACCCATTGGGATGGTTCCCACTCACTGAGCTTTTTAGATCTACGAAACGATATGCATGCTACACATACCATTGAAACAGGGTCCCTCACGTAGAAATCATCAAGCAACCTACCAACTATAATCTTCCATTTGGCCCGATTGTTCTTTTGCCCATCTTCCACAAAACAACTCTCCAATCAAAAACAGATATGCGTCCTAGGATATGTCTTTCCTACGATGGACAAAAATCTATCATTCTATCATCACGTCTCTTGGAAAGAGCACACAAAAGGCTATTTGTATCTTTCGTTGGTCTTTTTGCTTATTGATTTTTATCTTTTTGTCTCACTCCAAGAGAACTCCAAAGCTACCTTGATCTCATTATATCATGGTACAACATGCAATGAAATGAAAGTGCTTCTATAGAACACAGCATTCACCAATACATATCCAGAAATCAACTTGAAGACTACTTAAGGTTTACAATCAGGATATAGTCTGAAGCTTCATCTCCATACAGTATGTTCATAAAATAGGTACATTTACAATGATCTGAGGAGAGAACCTTGAATATTTCAACAGTTCAGTCCTCAATAGTCTCAGTAACCCGATCGCTTGCATAAAATTGCTACAGGTCTATTTTTTTGTATGATTGACCTCCTCTCTTTTTTTTCAAAATAAAAATGGGCCCAATATACATGGCTCTAACTTCCTCTCCAATCTAGTGCCCAAAACCCTAGGAGAACAATGGTTAGTATCTTGAAATGCGGCATCAAATGGTGAGAAATGAATCCCGCCAAGAATTCAAGCAGCACACCCAGACAGGGCACCGCTCCCCCAATAATGTTTCCACCTGCCAACTCCTCTGCATTGAAAGCTCTGTCTCCTTCTGGTGTGTTTGGCTTCTCGGGATCCAGTCTACCACCTGTGGTGACCTTGCCATTAAAGCCCCATCTTTATGCTCACCTGCACGCCGCCACTGTGTCGGTAATCCTACATCTTCCTAGCTACTCCAAGCCGCTCCCTCAATCTACAGGAAACAAGTAGGAAATAAGCACCATTGTTCAATAAATCAGCAGGGAAAATAAACATTTATATTAAAATAGGTTCCAAATGCACAAACACAGCCATCGGGCTCAAAAACCATGGAAAATGTGCATCAAAATGCATAATACAGTGTTAAAACTAGTCGGGTCAACCATCGTTGACCAGAAACATGCACTCGGGCTCCAAAAATGGATTCAAAAATCCTATCACTTGGCTTTCCCGCCCTTTTCGCTGCTTAAATCCTTGCATCTTCCGATATACAAGCCGGACGTGATACATCGGATTAATCAGATTTCAAACTATTTGAATTATGGCTTGTATATAAGAAATGCATATCAGTTTGTATATCGCAACATACAAATGCATATGCATACAAAGAATATTCTGTGCCTATCCCGTTTTGATTCCACCGTTGCATGTTTCGCTTGTACATAATGCAATGTGTGTTTATACATACAAGCCAGAATCATGCAACGATTTAACCAATTTTAATACTTCCTCGATTCTGGCTTGTACATTGTGCTTGTATATTTGCAATATACAAAGCACAATGTATGCAAGGACTTAACTACATTCAGTAACCTTTTCGGGTCCACCCGATGTATATAGCAATGTATACTTATTTTTTGTATGTTTGGATACATACAACGCACAAAATATACAATGGTTTAACTCTGCTTCATATTCTTTCAAATCCGTAGCGATGTATGCATGAGGCGTTGTATCCCACCAAAATATACAAGCCCACGAACATACAAGGACTTAACCTTGTATCATAGATTTTCGGGTCCACGGGATGCATGTTTCTTTGTATATCTGCTTGTATGTAACTCAAAACATACAAGCCCGCGGACATACAACCAATTAACCCCGCTTCATAACCTTTGAATTCCGCGCCATGTATAAGTGCATTGTATGTCCCGACCTGTCAAACATACAAACGTGAGATACATGCAACGGAATTCAAACATTTATCCATTCTAACCATAAAACCATTTCAGGTTCACCTTGTATGTGTGCATAAACTCTACCAAATGCATACAAGGTAAAAGAACATACAACCGACTTTGTATATGAACCCGAATGCAAAAGCGACTAAGTATAACATGACATCTGCATATACAAACGACTTTGTATATGGAAAGTGATATACAAAGGTCTTTATATACAAGCGAACTCACATACAAAGGGCCTTGTATATGCAACCCGATATACAAACAGACTTGTATGTGCAAACAACAAACCCTTCCCTTGTACATTTCACCAAAATGTTCATAACCTGCAAAATATGGCAAATTTTAAGATGGTTCAAAAAGCAACCCTAGCTCATTTTTCACAAAGAATCCAACCATATTATGCACTGGTACTGAAATGGATTTCTTCTCCATTTTTAACAAGGTTTGCAATTTTACCCCCTTTTTCCATTTACCACCAAGCAAAATGACACACACAAGCAAAAAGCAAAAAGCCACAGCAGGGGTCCTCATTTTGCTAAGGAGTAAAATGGGGCATGTTGTGAACATCACAACAGGACTCTTCCACTAAAAGATTTGGCACATGTGATAAAATCATCAACAAATCAGTTAAAAGAGATGTAGAGGAGAAAGCAAAAAAGATAAAATCTAAGGTAGATAAAATGAAATCTAACCTAGAAAAGATACTCAAATCTCCTAAAGGCTTAGTAGCAAAAGTACAAACTATTTCCTCTACACAACTACCAAGAAGAACAAGCAGATCAACATCAGCTACAACCACTTCCTCTGTTCCTTCCAGATCTTCATTGCCTGTCAAAATAAATACCACACAAATTCCTGAACAAACTCAAACCACTAAGAAGAAGAACCCTAGACAGGAGAGTCAGGCTAGAAGAGGCAAGATAAATCTTGTAAATATTGAAGATATTGAGGATTTGGAAAGAAAGAAGAAAAGAACTAGAGAAGAAACTAAAGGAGAGATCTCAAAGGAGAAAGGAAAAGGAAAAGCAAAGAAGGGTAATAAATCTAATTATGTGCCCTTACAACTTGAAGCCACAGTTAATGTAATCACAGAACATGGTTCTTTGAAAGAAGGTGTTGAACTCTATGATGAGAGGCCATCAAATGACAAATCTATTATTGAAGAGTCAATAGTCAAATACATGGGAGCCTTAAATGTTGCTTTGATTGAAATTAGTCATCAATTGCATAAGAGCCTTGCTGAAGTTCTTACTAAAAGGAGAAATGAGGCTATGAGTAAAGATGTTGAGATGAAGAATTGGGCTATTGAAAGGGTTTGTCCTTCCATCTGTAAGGAAGAAAATGTCAAAATATCTAAAACTATAGCAAAAGTGTTCAATAGTAAAAGGAGATTGCATATTCTAATGTCAAAGGACAATGAAGAAATAAAGATATTGGAAAAGGAAACACTAAAGAAAACTATTGGAATTCTTAAGGAGATGAAAATTGATGGGGGAATCATTGAAGATATATCTAATCAGTCTACCTCTGAAGGTAGTGAGGAAAGTAGTGACAAGCCTGAGAAGAATGAGGAGATTGCTCCTCTTGAGGATAATGGAGCACCATACATAGAGGGTCAAGATAAATCAAATCCACCTCCTTCAGATACCCCTACAGAAAAATGTGTCTCCTATAGATAACACTGATACAAGACATGATTCTCCCCCTCTAAAAAATACTAAGGCACAAAACATAGAGGATCAAGATAAAGGTAGTATTTCTCCTCCAAGGAACACTAATACCAATGTAGAACATAATGATTCTCCTCTGAAGAATACAGGTAATGAGGAGGAGAAGAAAGAAGATAATCCTAAGGAGAATCAGGAAGAAAAGGAAAAGAGTGGTGAGGAACAAAAAGATAAAAGGGATAAGGAAGAAATAGAGGAGGGAGAGCAATAAGAAGGAATAGAAGATATAGGTAAAAATGGATCAGAGACAAATTCTTTCAAAGACCTATTGAACTTACAAATACAATTTCAACTAGTCATCACCCCTCAACTGTTGTTGGTTCCAACTCATGAAGGACAAATTGACTTGACAAACATCTCCCCTCTTCACAAATTGCATCTTGGTGATATACTGCATGCCTCTGCAAGGAAAGAGTTTTTATAAGAGAACTTGAAGAAATCTTGTGTAGTAGAGGATGTTATGAAAGTGATTCAAGAAGGGTTACTAGAGGTAACCATCAACCCCTCTCTGCCTTCGGAGAAAAAGCTTAAGTTGTTAATGAATTCCTTCAAAGATAATTCTTCCCACATAGAGAAAAAAGTAGAACAAGAGTCAACAAAAAAAATGATAAGAGAATGGCTAAGATGATTGATAAATGTGCTAATGCACATAATAAACTTAAATAAAATTTGAAGAAATTCAAAGATTGCATTGATGAGGCCACAATGTTATATCTACTCTACCTAAAATGGCCAAACTCAACAAATAATATCAAAGCTCAAATGGATACCATTGAGGCATAAATAATTCAGATGGTCAATGTTTGTCTAAGGACAAAAATGGAGTAACAAGAGCTCAATTGAAAAATCTTCATGCGCAATTATCTCAGCTGTAGGACCAAAGAGAAAACCTGAAGAAACAATTTGGTCAGTTGAGAGAGGTAGTGAATATGAGGCTTGCCTCATTGTCTGGTCCACTAGGGTAAGTATAAAAGGTAGATCAAAAGATGAAAACCCCAAGCAACATAGAGGAAGCTGAGGAGCTATGTATGCAATGTGAATGCCAGAACCATATGCTTGCCTCAGAAAGTGCAAACTGGAAAACAACTCTTCAACAACTCAAGGTAATCTACAAGGTCATTATACCATCCAAATGTGTTGTAAGAGTAATGTAAATAAGACAATTTTTTATGTATATAGTCTTGTGGAAGATAGTAGAATCACACCATGTACATAGCATCTATTTTTGAGGAATCTTCATCTCAGGGGAGTATAGTTTTAGAAATCAATTTGTAAGGGGGAGTCTATATAGTTTTTGAATTGATACAGGCAAAGGATATCAAGCCCTTTATCCTTGATGTCAAAGGGGGAGATAGAAATATATATCTAAGGGGGAGTATATGTTGTCATCAATGACAAAGGAGAGATTGTTGGCAATATGTGTTGTCATTGATGTCAACATCATATATAGAAATATAAGGACAAACTTGTACAGAGGTGGAGTCAGCATGGTCAAGGCAAACCAGTCTGGAAGAAGAATGATGTGGTGATTAGTCCTATGTCTAAGCATGATGAAGAGGTAAATACTATTTTCCTAGAATATTTCTAGTATCCCTACATGTATATGTCATCAGTTTGGAGTACCACACTTAATGATAAATAGCATAAATCGATCTGAGACATTCACAGTGCATATCCTAAGGCAAAGTCACATTGTTTTGGTCCTCATTTCTCTACAGAGAAAGATTTGATCTTGCAGTTATGAAGACAAATTTATTTAGGTATGGAAATTATATATCCAAGTTTTCAAGTCTTCACATCATCAGTAGAAAATGTTACAAGGGACAGAGTACCGACTACTACTTAGATAGGGAAAAACAATGATGGAGACTTAATGGAATACTCCGCATTTCTCCAAAAGACATTATTTTGTCATGCAATTCTGAGGATAGGATTAGAGATGTATAAGGGATGCTATGATGAAGTATCAAGTGGTCTGGTGGTTCGTAAATTCAACAATCAAGTGACAGAGGCAATACACGCTATTCTAGAGCCTAAACACACATGTTTGAGCTTTTGCGAAAGATGAAATATATATAGATCAATCATAAAAGTTTGTACAAAGGTCTTACATGTTCCAATATATCTCAAGTTTGATCTGTATGCAGATATTTCTTATTTTCTTGTACCACAATGCTATATCTTGAGTTATGAAGTGTCACATGTGGTCTAGAATGCTCTATTTCCTATAGTTTGTCATGTTTCTTGTTTTGCGGATGTATAGATTGATATGATACTTTACTAAAAAGGTGAATGGATGATGTTGAGATTGTACATGATTGAATTCTTGGTTTGCATGAAGATTTTGCCTTCTCCCTGGTTGTATGAAGATGAACAATTAGCAATTTTGAGCAGTTTGAGCCAATAGGTTAAGTCTCTGGTATGTGCAGTGGATCTTGATTAATTGATTTAACTTTGGAAGGTATGGAGAGATGTGCATTGATCCTCTTCATGAAGTCTTGAGGTCCATAACAATTTTTCTTATAATATTGTATGTATTGAGGCTAACCTTTGAAGAGTTACATGTTTCATCCAATGATATTTATGATACCGACCTAATTAATGTTTTGAAGTGTTGTGGATGATATTTATAGAAGATCAAATTCATTTTTGATGTGTAGAATTATATGCAAATATGATAGAGAAGAGTGCAAGATATTAAGTGTGTAGAATCCATTTGAAGGCATGATTTGAGTAGAAAAAGAAGATTGCGTTATTAGCATAAGTCAAATGTCTACTTTGCAGTAGTCCATGTATTTGTTATCTCTGTAAATCCTTTTGCAATAAGTATAATATTTAGGGATTAGTAGCTTCCTTGGGCTTTACCCTAAATCAAAGTTGTAATTGATGTAAGCATAAAATATAGGGAGTAGGAGCTTCGTTGGGTTGTAGCCCAAAAACAAAGTTGTAATATTTTTGCAGTGAGAATAATATATTGTGAGCTAACACTCACCATGGTTTTTCCCTGTTTTAGGGTTTTCCATGTAAAAATTTTGGTTTTTTTGTGTTGATTCTTGTGTTACATGATTTACTTTTTGGTCTTTAAGTTATTCAGTTTTATCTGCAAATATTTGTTTAAGTTTTTGTGTGTGCTGATTCACCCCCCTATCAGCACCTCATTGTGTTCAATAGTATGCTCAACATCTATCTGAGGGGGATCCAATGTGAGGTGAGACTCTTCATCTACTAATTCCTCATCTCTAGAAGAGAGAGGATTGAAATGAAGAGAAGTTAAAGTAATGTTAAGAAATGTATCAATGATTTCATCCTCTTGTGCCAAAATATCCTCACAAGTAGGAGGAATTTTAGGAGAGGGATCAAAGGAATAGAGTGACATAGGAAGACATAAGTCACCATTAGATGCATGGAATGGAACATCGCTCTCATAAAAATTTTGAGCAAAGATAGAAAGTGCTGTTAGAAAATAAGAGAGCATGCTTAAGAAATTTGTTTAAGAAAGGAGTTGACAATCTTGTCAAAGGCCACGGTTTGAAGCAGTGCCCCAAAAAATTTGAGGAAAGAGGAAGGAAGAATTTTTTGTGCTAGAGAAATAGGTTCACCAAAATTTAATGAATAAAAAGTAAATAAATCACTTTTTTCATTACATTACATAGGTGTCAGAATGGAAAACACTAATTTATTGAAACTAGAAAATAATTTATTAAAATGACTTGCAAAGTAAAAGAGGGGATACAAAGAGGAACCTGGAGGCAAACAAGGGAAGCCACTATCCAGGACACCATCACATCATACAGATGTCGACACTGAGTGTTGTTGTCTGTATGGCCCATAAACATGAAAATCCAGCACAATGGTTTGTCCAATCTACAAGATTAGGAAACAAAACACAACAATAGATATAAGCTCACTAAATCAAATAAAATTATAAAATAGACAAGAGAAGGGAAGAAACTAGAAAACATCTATGTGGTTGGATGCTTTCCAAGTAAACCTATAGCTAAACCAAAGAAAGTGTTTGGTGTTGTTTGGGGGTTTGCCTCAGTCAAACCCTTGTTTTGGTCTTTCGACCTCCACAGTAGCCAATAATAAAAAGATAGAAAGTAGTGTGTGTGCTCATATCCTATGTACATCTAGGAATTAAGAGTAGTTAAAATAAAATAAAACTAGGAGCATTATCCCTAGCCTATAGGTAAACACCCTAGTGTATGTATTGAGACAAAATGGGTGGTGGTCTACACAAAAATTTACCAAATGGAAATGTAGAAAAAAATGATAAAGAAGATCTACAATATTAATCAAAGAAAAAATAAGAACAATATTACAAGGATAATTGTAGAAGATGGAAGAATGAGCTCTTTGAAGGAGTCAACCAAAGTGTAGCAATGCAAATCCTTGAGAGAGATTCAAAATGGTGTTATTTCAATAGCATGTAGCTTTAGCAAGCTCAACAATGGAGGTAAGTGTAGCCAAGCATAGCCAAGAAATGGATTGAGAGAGCATGAGAGAGATCTTTAAAAATTAGTGTTTGCATAAGGGTTTGAGGGAAGTTTAAGGAATAGATCCAAACGTTGGAAGCATTTTTCTAATGGCCATCGTTACAGTAGGCCATAATAGGTGATTGAGCAGGAAATCAACATTTTTATATTTTCAAACTTTTGGAATGCTAGTGCATCACATGGACATTCGTGTGTAGTGCTAGCGTCCTACATAAATCACACAAAATTCAACGCATGTTCCCAACACAATGAGAAGAATTAGAATTTGATAGAAAATTTTGGTAATATGGTGAAGGAAGAGGCTAAGGCTAGGCTAAAATGATCCCTAAAACATGCTAAGGGAATGGACACTATAGCAAGCCCAAAATATAGCATGAAATTGCAAGGGTACGTAATTTTCTATGTTACATTCTTGAATGTAAAATATTTTTGCATATAAATAGAAATCTTTCTTTGTTTGTTTTTATCTTGTGTCCTCTCTCACACTCTCTTGTTTGTTCTTCTCTAAAATAGAGTGGTATCATAGTAGCACTTCCAACAAATGGTATCACTGAAATACCACCACCAACAATTGGTATCAGAACCAGTGCTCTAGGTTTTTCTAGGTATTCAAAGTTAGATCCAAAACCCTAGTTTTTTAAGGTATTTATTGTCTTCCCCTAATTTAGAAGAATGGTAGGAGGTGATAGAAAGAGATAGTAATAGCCACCAACATTTGATGGACAAAACTATGATATTTGGGAAAACAAGATGAACACAATATTGGTTGCAAATGATTTACGTGAGCTTATCGTCAATGGTTTCATATATGTGACTAACCAAGGAGCCTATGCAACATTGAAAATGCCCAAAAGACCCAATTGAATGAAACAAAAAGGAAGGATGTAGAATCCCTTAGTTTGATTAAGGAAGAAATGGAAGAATCCATATTCTCTAGAATATTAGAAGATAACTATACAAAAGAGGCCTAGGAGATTCTCCAAAATAGCTACAAAGGTACTGACAAGGTGAGGATAGTTAAACTCCAGCTACTTTAGAGAGATTTTGAGACCCTTCAAATGAAGGATGGAGAGTCTATTTTAGACTTCCATACAAGGGTTTCCACCTTGATAAATTATTTAAGAATAAATGGAGAAACCATGAAGAGAAGAGGATTATTGATAAAATTCTTAGGAGTCTACCCTCAAGATTTGTTTGGATTATCATAGAAATAGAAGAGGCTAAGGACCTATCAAAGATGATAGTGGATGAGTTGATGGGTTCACTAAAAACCCATGAGTATTAGTTGAATAGGTCCACTCCTTCCCTAGAGAAATCCTTCAAAGATCAGAACAATGTGAGGTCTAAGGGAAGAGGAAGAAATAGTAGAGGTTAAGGTCAAAGAGGCAAAGGAAGAATCTACTCTAGAAGAAAGAGCTCAAACAACCAAGAAGAAGCAAGAAACTCACAACCAACCTTCCAAGACAAGAATAAGGGCAAAAACTCAAATTAAAGGTATGATAAATCTAATGTGTAGTGCTATTAATGTCACAAGTGTGGTCATTATGCTAGTGAATGTAGAAAAAGACAGTGTGACCAAGGGCATCAAACTATTAATGTTGCAAATGAAAATAAGGCTAAAAATGAACATCCATAAAACATGTTCATTATGTGTAGCATTGCTTAGAAGAGCAGTGCTAAGGTATAATATTTGGACAATGCATGTAGCAACCACATGAGTGGTAATGAAAATCAATTTTCTTCCATTAACAAAAACATCAAGTTTGAAATCAAAATGGGGAACAATGAGAAGGTTCTAGTCATGGGAAGATGCATAGTCATCATTCAAACCAAGCATGGTGACAAAAAGGGTAATCCAAGATGTCTATTATGTCCAAGGCATAAAACACAACCTTTTTAGTATTGGACAATTGGTCCAAAAGGGATATAGAGTCTTGATGGAAAATGGAGAGTGTATAATCTTTGACAAAGATGGTAGCAAGAACAAGATTGTAATAATGCAAATGACAAGAAACAAAATGTTTCCTCTCAAGATTCATATTGAAGTACTCTAGAGTCAACCACATGTTGTCTACTATAGTATTGGTACAATAGTTTGCATTCAAGGCAATCATTAAAGACCCATCCAAAATTTGGAATTTAAGGTATGGACACTTAAGTTATTCTGGTTTGAATCTTTTGTCAAAGAAAGATATGGTTAGAGGGCTACTAAAAATTGTTGAGCTTGATAAGAAATGTGAGGCCTACATGTTAGGAAAGTAGCATAGGCAACCCTTTCAATCAGGGTAATCTAGGAGAGAAATAACACAAATGGAGATGGTGCAGTCAGATTTATGTGGCCCCATGAAAACACCCACCATATCCTAGAATGTATACTTCATGACATTCATAGATGACTATAATGGTAATTAACTTCAGTTTATTTCTTGAAGAATAAAACTAAAGCCTTTGAGAAGTTTAAGGTGTTCAATGCCTTAGTTGAAATATAAAGTAGCCACTTCAGCAAGGTCCTCAAAATGGACAGAGGGGGAGAGTATATCTACAAAGAAGTTTTGAATTTCTGCAAGAATGAAGGCATTGAGAAATAATTCACCACAAGGTTCACTCCACAACAAAATGGGTTTGCTAAGATGAAGAACATAACCATCCAAGAGATCATTGCAAGCATGCTGAAGGAAAAGGAACTATCAAAATAATTTTAGGGTGAGGCTATAGCAACAACAGTATACCTACTAAATATAAGATCCCACAAAGGTTGTATGTGATAGGATTCCACAATAAGTGTAGAAAAATAGGAAATGGACTATGGAGCACCTAATAATCTTCAGGTGTGTGGCATATGCATTTGTGCCAAAAGAAAAGAGGAAAAAAATTGATGAAAAAGGAGAAAAGTGCATCTTTGTTGGGTACACCAAAGAATCCAAACCATAAAAGTTGTATAAACCTATTACTATGAAGTTGTGATTAGCAGGGATGTTAAATTCATTGAGAATGAATCATGGGATGGCATAGTTGACACCTGCTTAGACATCTCATTAATGGTGTTCATAGATGATGAATAAGGTGGAAATGAAGAAGGAAGAACTTCCAACTATTAAGAAGAACTAGCTCTGGAGCACTCTGAAATCAACTTTGAAGCACTCTAGAGTCAAGCAAAAACAACTCTAGAAGTAGTTCAGATCCTACGCTCACTTCTCTAATGTTGAGAAAGACAAGGAGTGTGAGGGAGATTTATGAAGACACAAGGTATGATTATTTTGATGAAAGTCTAAACTTTTCTTTATTTTCTCATGGTGCTCCAATAGATTTTAAAGAGGTTGTGAAAGAATAAAAATGGTGTAAGGCAATGGATGAAGAGTCGGATGCAATAGAAATAAATGAAACATGGGAGATAATTAATTTACCCAAGGGTAAACAAGTGATAGCAGTTAAGTGGGTCTATAAGACCAAGAGCACTATTTGTCACAACCCTAAATTTCTTAATACTTAATTTAAGTTATTATTAAATGATAATTGATCAATGTGAATTTAAATAATTTTAAATTGAAATTAGTTTTGTTATAGAACGACTAATAAGGAATAATTATCTTATTATTTTTCATTGAGTGATACCAGAAAATTGACACTCTCATAGAGAGAGTATCATCAGGGAGAGAAGGTCTAGCCATCGAGAAGCAAATAGCAGTGATGGGATCTCACACACACTCACTTAGGAAAGATATTTAATTCTCATTTTTTGTTTCATTGTGCGTTATCTTGTGTGTTTGAGAAAGTTAGTTTAATTTTCTTGGTAAAATAATATTCTATCTTATAAATTAGGAAAAAGAATAAATTGATCTTGCTTCTCTTTTATTAAATTCAATAATTGTTTTGTCATTGTGACATGCCTTTATAACCGAAAGGAATCTTTATTTTGAAGGGAGTGGGGGTTAAAAAATAGAAAAAGGACTGAGTAGGGAAAATAGAGGTAGAAAAATTTATTGCTTTTACTATTTTTGAAAGAGGGAAAATGATGCTCTGTGCAAACACAATATTTTAAATAGGAAAGAAAAATTAGAAAGTGTTGAAGCATGAAAGGTAGAAAAGAATTAGGGGAAAGATCCAGAAAAAATATATTGTTTGAAAAAGAAAAAGTTTGGAAAAAGAAAGATATAGAAATAATCTAGGTATGATTTATTTTTGGAGAAAAATTTTGGTAGATTTTTCTGTCCAAATTACTTGTTAAGTTTTTAAAAATTCCTGCATGTTGAGTTTTTGGAATTTTACCTTCAAAATTATTTGTTTAAGGATTATTTTCTTCATCCCTATAACAAGAACTATTCTGCAACCATGGCTCTAGTTTTTGTACCATGTTTTATCTATGCGACTATTTTGGGTAAAAAGAGGGGTTCTCAATTTCAATGAATGTGTGGATTAAATCCTCCTTTCACACCTTACATTAAAGGATATAAACTGAGTCAAGCCACCACTCTTGCAAGTGGGCTCTGCTATAGGTTTAGTGTCACTTGGAATGAAGAGGAAACTTGGAATTTGCTGATTAATTGATTAATTAAAGC
Organism: Cunninghamia lanceolata; assembly: GCA_027924645.1. Classification (NCBI taxonomy): domain Eukaryota; kingdom Viridiplantae; phylum Streptophyta; class Pinopsida; order Cupressales; family Cupressaceae; genus Cunninghamia; species Cunninghamia lanceolata. The sequence goes on along the minus strand of BSBN01001020.1, from coordinate 2,969,309 downwards.
CTGATTATGCTTAAAACCCTAATTTCATAAAATCGTAAATAAACGGATAATCACGACAAATGCTCACATAAAGAGATATCAAATGACAATTACATACTACCAAATTTTGAGATTCTGGATGCGCAAAAGTCAGGGATGAAAGAGCAGGCACCTAAATCCAAGGTGGCAACTTCTTCAGGGGCTTCCAGAACTTGTATATAACTAATCAGCACTATCACGGAGACTTTCTACTTTGGGAATCTGGAGGACTAAAGAGTGGGTGCCTAGGTCTAGGTCTTGGTCTTCTTCTCATATCTGTAATTCTGACACTCCGTTATGCCTCCCTATAACTCCACTTCTTTCATTTTTGCACCTGTAACCTGCAATCACAGAAAAGGGGGTTGGGGGTTGTGGTGTCTAGGAGCTTGCCTCAGTCAAGCCTTGGAAGGACATTATGTCTTCCAAACACCATGTTGTGATGCTCACAACACACCCCATTTTACCCTTTAGCATAATGAGGACCCCTAATGTGGCTTTTCTTGTGCTTTGCGTGTTTTTTGTTTACTTGGCAGTATAGGTAAAATGTCCTTGATGCTTGAAATTTGAATTTCACAGTGCTTGGTGATAAATGGTTGTTATCAATAGAATCTACATGAAAAATTAGATTGGGTTTCCTTTTGAACCATTTAAAAATTTTGTGTATTTTGAGAGTTGTGCTTGTTTATGTGAAAGTCAACACTGGATTCATTATTGGTCAACGTGTATCTGATATACATTATCATTGGTATGTATTTTTTATGCACTTGGTTTGTCGGGTCATTATATTCATCATGGTTAAATTACTTGTTGTTAGTGGTTTAACACAAACTTATGCAAGACCGGACCCGACAGTGCTTTGAAATGAATTGTATAAATGTAGGAATCCACAGTTTGTATTTGTATATTAAAACTCATGTATTAGAAATACAAATTAGAAATATACATGATCGGATGTCAAGAATAAATTCATAGTGATGTATAAAGTCAGGGTCATCTCATTTGTATGATAAATATATTGTTTTGGTATACCTTTTGATACAAATGCAGATCCAGACCTAAAGGTAAAATTCAATCGAGTTTAGAAAATGAATGTGAATGCTCATCCTTGTATGTACTGTTGTATGCATAACTGCATGTATCTTATATACAAATACAAAGCCAGATGCGACTAGGAAAGTTAAACAAAATGGGTTGTAAGTGAGGTCCGCGTTTGTATATTCAGATGCATGTATTAGAAATATAAAAGTGAAAAATGCATTCGCGGATTTGAACCCAGTATTAAAAAGGGAATAAAGTGCATTTATTCATAACAAAAGATAGAGAATCAACATTGTGGATATTTGTATATGTGCATATATGTAATATACATGAGGATATACAAAGGAATTATATACAAAACTCGACGTAATTAAAGGTTTGAACATTGTATACTTCAGGTGGGGTCCACACCTATGTATGTTTGAAGTGCATGAATGCGATATACAAAAAAAGGGATACAAAAGACTTAGATGCAAAGCTAGAATCGAAACTAATTCCAACTTGTTTTATAAACCGCGGGAGTCTGAGTTTGTATATTTCGATGATTGTATAAGATATACATAAGGATATATAAAACTAAATATACCAAAAGTAAGAGAGAGAAATTACTAAAGTGCATAAGGACTTGTCATGCATGTATATATGATATACAAAACTCAAAAGTCTAGAGAACTAACATATATAAGATTCAAAATATGAATTGAATGGGAAAAGGGTAATGCACATCTACCACTAGAAAACCTAAATTCAAAAGGGTAAAAAAGAAATTTGATTATGTTAATCTTCACAATTGCATTTAGAGTTAAGTTGCAAAGCATTTTACAGAGCTAAGGTGAAGGGCGATTCAAAGACAAATTGAAATTTGAGAACAGTTGCAATGAACTAGAAAGGTAAATGGATTTTGTCAAGAGTATAAAGTCAACAGTTGCGATTAAGGTATGTACCAAAAACTCTTGTGATTTTACAGAGTACGATTATGGTAATTTTACAGTAGTTGCAGTAAGGTAACGGAACAGGTTAGAGTTAGTTAATTATTGTAATTCATTATGAAAAAATTGTAAATTTAAACACAGTAAGGTAAATATGCATAATTCAAAAGAAAATAGGCTTAGGGTAAAATGTTAAATGGTAAAAATGTGTGGTAAAACCCAAAGAATGTAAAACATGGTTGTTAAAAGTATATTGTATTTGACAGGATGGCTCCCAAACGAAAGACCACAGCGAAGGCAACTGGAAAGGAAACAAAAATAGAGGTGAAGAAGAAAGAAGTCGTTAAAGAGACATTTCCACATAGAGGATACAATTCTTAGATTTACCCTGCTAGAATGGCGGTTGACACAGAGATTGGAAATTTTGATTCTACCACACTTTTGCAGAAGATCAAAGCACCTGGGGCATCCCCCGCGATGAGAAATATACTAGATGTTGGGTTATACAAAGTTGTTGGCTTCCTATTGGTAATGGAGGCTAGGGATCTAGTGATTGAGTGTATTCAGAAGTATGGTATGAATTCAAGGAAGGTAGTACATAATGGTATAGTGTATGCAAACTTATCGGTTGAAGGTATTGATAGAACCTTTGGTTTACCACTTACCAGTGAGATGAGGAAAATTGATCAAGATCAATATGTAGCAGACTTTAAAAATAATGAAGCCTCGTGTAAAAGTACTATATTTTATGAGTGGTATCTACCAAATAGGAAGCCAAAGGCAGTGGTTCGAGTGCCTAAGGTACTATACAGAATAGATTTTTAGGAGGAGATTCACATCATGATTACTCTGTTGAGCAGGGTAATAGGACTGACAGATGCCAGTAAGTTTGAAACATGGATGTTCTCAGTGATCTAGTTTATTAAGAGGGAGACAGGGGTAATTCATTGGGCCCAAACTATCAGCAACACCATTTACAAACAGGTCATGAGATGGGGCAAGCACAAAATGTTCTTCATGGCATCATATATAGTATACTCCTGTGCAGCGAACATGCAAATAAATGGAATACCAAGAGTATGTACGTTGGGAAATGGCCTAGGGCAAGCATTAGTATATGATCATTACCCTAACCTTCAGGAAAGGAATGTAATGCATAATCATATTAGGGTGAATGGTGTTTTTTACATGTATCTAGTAAGAATGTTGGTAGGTGATAAACATAAGAGGTTGTTAGAGAAGGCATGAAATGCTATCAATTTACACAGTGCTTGGTCTATTCAATTTTCCACTTTTACTTACGTAAGAACTAAAGGATTTATGGGTGACCCATTCAGGCTACCAAGATTCCCAACAGATAAGATGATACTTTTGGAGTTTACCAGACAAATATTGAATATTCATCAAATGTACAAGAATAAATTTGGCAGAGGAATTGTTAAATTTCCATTTAGTATTGGTAGGTACATTTGTGTAAACGAAGGTACAACAAAAGCATCAGAAGTAGAGCTTCAATATCTTGGTTTCTAGACTTTTGATTTGGCTACATCTTTTGATCCTTTTGGAAGAATTCATAACTTTGTTAATAAGAAATTCAAACATCAACCACACATTGAAGACTATTGGGCTGACTATGATAATGAGGCCAAAGTTAAAAAGAGGGCCTATCAAAGATTGACATTATATCAAATAAGAACACTGGGAGTGTTGGAAGTACCCCACGAAATAAGAAAAGATGATGAAAATGTATTACATGAGAGTTATGACATAAACAAGGTGGTTGAAGAGTTCATTGTAGAGCCAGACCTTACTCAGCCTGGGGAAGAATCAATTGATAATATATCACAACCAATAATGGCCTTATCAAATGCATGGGTAAAAGAGAAGATTATAGAGTTGGAGGTCGAGGGAATAACAGTCACCATGTCAAAGAAAGGTAAGAAGAGGAGTTTGGAAACTGAAGCCAATTTTGATGATTTCTTGAAAAAGAAAAGGAGAATAGTGGAAGCCAAAATAGCAAAGGTAGATACAGGAGCCACCTTGTTGGATCCCTATGCATTAGGGGTGATAGTGGCTAAAACTTTAGAAGTTGCCACATCTACAGAAGGAGAAGCATCAAGTGCAATCGAGCTAGTAGGACAAACTCCTAAAAATTCACCCGCAAGGGTGCAACAAGACCCAATTGTCCAAATGCCACAGGTATCTTAGTAAATAGACTATAGTTACAGAACAAACCCAACAAGAGAAAATATAGGGGTTTATATTGGTCAAACAAGAAACGACTGAGGAAATGATGGAAAAGACATCCAAGGCCTAGGCATCCACTAATGAAATTGTAGAGGTAGTGGATGTAGATAAAATTGAAGATGTGGAAGATGTGGAAGATGATGAAGAGGAAGGTGAAGATGAAGGTAGTGATGACAACCTTCAGATGAGTAGAGAAGAAGAAGAGGATAGACAAATTCCTAAATCATCTCTCATGCTAGGATTATTGGATACCGGGGTATCACAACAGGCTATTACCCCATCACTACAAAATATTAAATAATTGATCCTTTTGAGAACTTGGTGCCTAGGGACATTATGGAAGAAGTTAAAGAAGCTGCTAAGGAGATACTGAGGAATCAAGTAGAAGAGAAAGAGAGTGCTGACATGGGAAAGGTACAAGTTGTTTAAGGAGAGGTGAATCAGGAAAATGTGCTTATAGATAGGATGGAAGAACAAGGAGATGATGAAAGACAAGAGACACCACTTGAAGTTTCTAATCCTGAAGTATCCCATGGTGAAGAACAACATGATGTAGAGAATGTCCAACTAGGACAACAACAACTTCCTCAGTAATTTCCCCTACAACAACAACAAGAGAAAGAACAAGAAGTATTCATAGAAGGAGCTCAAGAGGAGGTGTTAAATGAGAAAGTTACAAATACAGATCTAAATAAAGAGGTGACATCTTGGTTAGGATCTAAAGTAAGACAAGATACAATAGTCCAAGTGGTACTGATTGATATTAAAAGTTTGTTAACTAGTTAGGCTGTAAGGAGAGGCAAAAGGAAAGCTAGAACCATATCAGCCATAAAAATAGATCCCTCTATTACTAGAACTATACAAATGGCAATCCCTCAAGCTGATAAAGAAAAGGGGGAAATCGGTGTGGAAGAGTATAATGTTATTAGTGTGAATATTGGCCATGTCAATAGAGAACAACACATTGAATAATTGCAGGAAATGACTCAATTAAATGCAAGTAAAATGAGAAAAGACAAACATAAAATAAAGGATTTGAAGGGGCAAGTTTCCCAGTATCAACAATTCATTCAAGGGATATTTGATCCTACACAAAGTGTACCAGAATTATCTTCAGATTTGACCATTCTATCTAAGGAACAGATAGGAGAGATAGAGAATAAAAAGAATGAAGCTAATATGCTGGAATATTTTGTCAAGGCATTTATTCATAAAGGAGAGGAAATAATAAAAATTGCAATTAGCAATTGGAATATTACACTAACTGAGATAAATAATTGTGCTAACATAGTACAAAAATGCCAAGCTAGAATAAAGCAAAACAGGGATGAGTTGAAGAAACTTAATGTTTTGGAAGGACATACACAATCCTTAGTAAATGAGGGTGTTTTAATTCTGCAAGTTGTGTTTCAAATTCCTAAAATGAAGATGGAGCTAAAGTTTGAAGAGGGTGTACTTAGGCCTTGTCTTGTTAATTTGCAAGAATTAGAAAAAATTGCTCAAGAGTTGTTAAAGAAACATGTGAAGATAGTGGAGCATCTGGTTAAGCATCCATGTCCCCAAATGCAAGTATATGATGTGGATACAGCCATAAAGGAATTTAGGGATTTCTTCCAACCATTCATTGAAGATCCTGTGAACCAATTGGATGAAGAAGTAATAGAAAGAATGATGGAGCTAAGTGCCAAGATTAAGAAAGTGTCATAAGAGGAGAGAGGATAGAGAAAACAAAGGACAAGTATTAAAGGCAAGTATGGAGATGTAGCAGTATACCTAGGATGCTTCTCAAAGATCAAGTCATGCATCCATATCCACCATAACTGAAAGATTCACACACTACATGAGCAAGAAGTAGGGGGATATGCAGATAGAAGACGCCAGGGATAGTGATTAGGGTGTTGGTGTATTATTTCATGTTGTATCCTCTTTATGATTTTGTACTAGTGAATGGTCAAAGAAAAGTCAAACATTTCAAAAGATTCTAAAAGGCATCTTTGCACTTAGAAAGGAATATTCTTCTAAGATATTTTGGGAATGACAACTGACATTATTAGACAGTTAGTGATTTTGTAATCATAACAAGAGGATCTTAGTCTATATAAAGGTCTTTGATGGTCATATTTTAGTACACATGGCTGATATAGAAAAGTTATTGGAGAATTTACAAGAGAAGTGATTTGTGGAAAACACTTTGAGCATAGTAAGTGGAGTTAGCATTTTGCCTGTGTATGTAGCAAAGAATATGTGGAACATCCTGTTTCCTTGCTATATCTGTAAAATGTCTGTAAGTTCTAGTGATTTTGTTGATGTATTGAGAAAATTGAAGTAATGAAATATCGTAAATTTGAAATGGCTGACATATATCAGTAAATACAAACATTGAATTCCTACATCTATTCCAGAGCTTTATTCGATTTATGTGTTTTGGCTGATATATTTCCTTGAAGATTTCAATTCTATATGTTAATTTCTAAAATGATCTGCATTAACATATAAGAGTTTATTTGTTTCTGAATTGTCTAAGGTAATCAAAATTTATACGCATGAGTAACAGAGCATCATAGTTGTTTAGATCATGTCTCTAACCCTATCTTTTGACTTTTTTTTATCAATAGTTTAAATAAGTAGCTGAAATGCAATCATCTAAAGGAAATTGTTAAAGATTCTAGCAAATACATGGAAATGCTCAAGATCTTTAAGGATTTTCATAAAGTTTGAAATATGAAGTCTATTTTTGTGAAATTTATGCAAAGTTTGAATTGAAATTTATAAATATTTGCAAAGGATTGACATCTTTAGAAGTATTTGAGGTTATTTGCAAAGAACGAATGACAATTTCCAGTATGAACATTTAAATCACGTAAGGCCCCTTGAACAAATAGCTTCACATCGAACACTAAGAAAATCTAACACAATCATGACCTGATTACCATAGACTTGGAATTGAGAACTATTTTCTAAATATTCTCCATATTCTTCAAGATAAGACAGAGTTCTTTGTGAATTTTATCTCTTGTTCTTTTGACTAACATCATCATCAACAGTTTTTGGCATTAGAAGGAGGGCATGATAGGATTTAAATCAATCTTTGTGCAAACTGGCTAATAACACTGGTCAGACGACCAGGTCCAAGTCGAATCCAGGGGATACTTTCATACAATTGTCTGATAAATGAAAAAAAGGTATAAATAATCCCTTAATCTCGAGTCCTAGGATCTTCCAGGCAGGGAGTTCATTGCATACTCCTCCTAGTCCAGGTTCACCTTTAATTCATCCAAATATTATAAATCCAAACGTTTCTGCGTTTAGACCTTTGAATTTTGGTTTAAATCCTCATAATCAACCAAAGTTTAGCGTAGTTCCACCTAGAGGTCATGTCATGGTGTTCTGTAATGTGGAGTCACCTATAACCTTTGCGGCATATCATGACATGTCAAAGAATCCGGACAAGATATGTCCAAAATTCCAATTGCATCAGGTTGTAGAAGATCACATAAGGATCTTCAAAGAAACTTACTTCAGGGCAAGGATAGCACAAGAGGATGTTGTATGTAGGTTGTTTCCTTTCACCTTAACTGAACCTGCTTATACCTGGTATGTCAATTTTCCCAATAACCACATCATAAGTTGGGCAATTTTGGAGGAAGCATTCCTGTCTAGGTTTAGATTTCCAATAGAGCCAGCATCATTATATCATAGGTTAGTAGAGATAAAAATAAATGAAGGAGAATTCATAACTGCTTTCAATGATTGTTTTTAAAAAGATTATTCAAGATTAGTTGCTCCTTATACTGTAACTGATGATGCAATATTAGAAATGTATTATGCTACTTTGGATCCATTAATTGCCATGTTTGTTAAGAGGCAGTTACCTGCAAGAGCCAATTTATCTCAACCATACAAAGAAGCTATGAAATTAAACCAGGAGATGCGGCAAACAAGCCATGGACCACTAGTGAGTCTGGGGGGAGCAGTCATTCCTAATCAAATGCAACAGTTGAATGGTGCTTTGATGCATCATACTCTAATGTACAATGCAGTTCCTACTCATATGCCAGTATACCATCCGGTCCCTACTCGTGCTATAGTTCCTTACATAGGAAATGTTGCTAGTGATAATCAATTCAATGGATAGTCATTCTTTCAGCCTCCACAAGATGCTTTTGTAGCTAAGGCACAAGAGGGAAAAGATGACTTAAAGGAAATTAATGCTCATTTGAGGAGATTAACCACTGAAGTGACTTAGTTGAGGAATAATAGTTTCTATGGTCAAAATCCTCAAAATAGTACTCATCAGAACCAAGGAAATAACAATCATCTAAATCAAGGACATGGATTGTATAATAGAGGTCACAATGGAGACAATAAGGCTCATGGAATGATAGTAAAAACTTGAATTAGCCTAAGCCTTCTAGAATTTGGAATACAAGGCCAAATAATGACACTTTGGCCTCTCCATTTGAGGATTCAAACAATCAGGAATCTAAGTAGCCTGCTAGGATACAAGTAGTAGATGTAGCACTTAAGAATTAGTACAGAATCCATAATACGAGGGCTCATGCTGAACTTGATTCTCCACAGTTTCATTTGGCAGTGAGCACCTTCCAAGTTGAGGTACAAAGCCCTACCTCAGAGTTCTTAATTCCTAAAGGAAATGAGATAGTACCTTCAGAGTACGAGCCAACCATGGTTTTGGAGAGTTTCACTTTCTCATCCAGAGAAGAGGAGGACCAGATAGAAGAAGATGAGTCATATTATCATGAAGGTTTATATCATGAATCATCTCTAGTGTTAGAGACCTTCCATTTTCCTTTTGAAACTGAGAATGAAGTGCTAGTTGAGGTGGATGAGGTTTAAGCATTTCAACAGTCTCAAAAGAATCATACTTACAACTTGAGAAGTAATAATAAGTCTGGCGGTCCATTCGCTACTTCTACACCTCCAAATAATTTTAATACACCACCTAATCTACATTCAAGCAATAATCCTCTACCTCCAAAGGCAAATTATCAGGGCCCTAGTACTTTAGCATCAACAAAAGTTCAGGCAGGTAAATCAGAACCTAATGATGCTTCCAATTGATGAGTTATTTGTTTAAAGAGATTAGAAAAATTAAGGTGAATGTGCCTCTGTATGAGTTGTTGAGAAGTCTAGGAGTTAGAACTGCTTTCATGAAGTCTTTAAATGAGTCAGGTCCTAGAAAATATTCAATAGGTCTGGTTAATCACAGTAAAGACATACAAACTAAGGATAAGAATAAGAGTACTGAGCAACATGCAAGTACTAATGTAGTTCTGTATATAGAGAAGAAAGAGTCTCCTCCTTTCTTGTTAACCTTAAGAATTTTTGAAAAGAATCTATACAATTGCATGGTGGATTTTGAAGCCTCTGCCAATGTTATGTCATTAGGGATATGTAAAACTTTAGGACTCACCCCTACAAAGTCATCCAAGGTTGTAACTCAACTGGACAAATCTGAAGTAAATGTCATAAGAGAGTTGATGCATATTCATATGCAATTAGCTTCCGATCCTAGAGTCACACAGTTTATTGACATTTGGGTAGTGGACATTCCAGTGAATTATGGAATGTTGTTGAGCAGAGATTGGTCTAAAACTCTAAATGGATATATGGCGATAGCCTTTTCACACATGTGGTTACCCTAGAGAGGTATTCCCAACCAAATTAGGATTGAGGCTAAACCTAAAATGAAGCACATGATAACAGAGTACAACAAGACAAATGAAGTACTATATACTTCAGTAGAGCCTGGTGTATATAGAGTTTCTAATAGGGGAGTCCAAATAGAAGAGATCTTAGCCTTTGATTTTGAAACAAGACATACTGATAAGAGAACAAGTTTGTTCATTGAGTCTGATCATGGTTCTTCTGATAAAGAAGAGAATACCATGAGTAGTTTTAGCCAAATCATGAGGTAGGAAATTAAGGAATGCATCCAGCAGGGAACTCCTATTCAGGACATTTTATGTAAAGAATGGTGTAGAGTTCATAGGACTGCTCATTCTGAGGAGGACTGTGGAATGTATAGAGAGATAATTGAATATCATCATAGAAAGTGTACAGCACAAATGGGAAGTTAACAGAATATAGATGTTATAGAACAGATGTATAGAAACTGAAAGTAGATCTGGGAAGATAATAGAGAGAGGAACCCGGTACCAAAAACTGGGACAAAATGTTGAGGACACTAGTGTTGGGAAACAGTGTTTGGAAGAGCATACAAGAGCTACAGGACCAATGTGCAACAACCAGAGCAAATCTGAGAGGACAGGAGGGAGTGGAAGCTAATATTAGAAGTAGGAGCAAAAGAATGAGGACACTGGCATTGGGCAGTAGGGTGCTAGGGTTTTTGTCTAAACTTCTATCTGATAGTCTCTATCATAGATCTTTCATCTTCCTATCATTCATCGATGTCAGAGATTCCTGATTCAGATCTACATACAAAAAAAAGGAAAAATGGTTGTGTTGTATAGGGGCTTGCCTTATTCAAACCTTGGGTAGGTGTTCCCACCTCCACAACAACAATGATAATGATGATAGGGAGTGTATATTCGCAATGAACAGAGGTTGAACCAGTAATAAAGACTGTAATAAGAAAATATCATGAAATAAAGTTACCATAAGTGTGAAACCCTTTGTGGGAGTGATGTCGCATCATGTATCACCTACAAAGAGTTAATGGAAGAAAGATATTCCTCAAGTACCTACAAGGGTTAGTGCATACAACATTAATCTTCATAGATAGAGAGCTTGTAGAGAGAGAGCTTGTTAGAGAGAAGTCACATGTCTGTAAATGAGAGAGAGGCTTTTTTATATATGAATCCCAAGTACTATTTGAGGGCTCAATTGATTTTAGGCCAACAAGGTGCATCACTTAAGGTAACAAGGCCAACATTCAAATAACATCTTTCAGGGCCAAACTTGCAGGACTCTAGCTCTAGGCACTAGTGTCCTAGTGATTTGGGCTCTTGAAATGCTAGGTGTTAGAGGCTTTAGTCTTGTTTCTCATAAAAGTAGTGGAATATGCATATGTTAAGAAGAGGTAAACATACATTCTAAGTGAAGTTCTAAACCTAGTGTGAAATTGTAAGTGGTGAAAATTTATGACACTACATTTAGCCCCCACTTTAGTGAGGGTATGAACTTATGTTCATACACACACTAAAGTATGGAGAAGTCAAATCTCTTCACTAAAATGTTGGAGACTTAGAATGTCACTAAGTTGAGAGATACGCTAGCCCACAATCTTAGGTTTCTATGAGTACAATGCTCAGATAAAGAGGACACGCATACACAAGATACATAGCATAGATCATACATATACATACAAAGCATACATAGAGCATACACAAAGCATATGTATGGAAGACAAGAAGCATACATGGAAGACATGAAGTATACATGGAAAACATGAAGCTTACATGGAAAACATGAAGCATACAATAACAAAGTTGATAAATTATATGATCCAATGAACACAAGCAAACAAAAGAAAAATTTTGAGTTAGCAAGGTAAATAGATGTTGGTATGAAAGGAATGTCTCAATACCATGCATCATCAACAAAATATAACAAAAGTAAAATAAAACCAAAAATAGAGGAATTCCAAAGAGGAGAGAAGAATATAATGATTTGATTGATTACAATAAAGAGAGAAGACATACAAATAGACAGGTGAGAAATCAATACAAATGAAGAAGAGTACATGACTTGGGCACTAGCTTGCTATGTCACTAGGGGCCATGTAGATCAAAACATGCTCATGGGTCATGAGATAGCAAGTTACATTATGCTAGGTGATCATGAGTGTAACAAGGTCGTATGAAGCACACAAGCTAGCAAGTTGTGTTATGTTGGGGGGTTCATAGACTACAAGGATCACAGGATAGCAAGCTATGTTATGCTAGGTGATCATTTGTTGTTAACGCCTCAGGGACTTCATTAAATATCAACACTGCAGGGGGTGAATGCTTTAGGGAGAAAAATAAACAAAGCCTCAGGGGTGAATTAATAAGCTACACCTAAGGGGGTACGAAAAAACAAAGGTGTATGTACATATGCACATGTGAGAAGCATATATGCCCCCCTTAAAATAATTGCATAAAGAAATGTATGCAATTGATTTTAAGGTGAGTGATAGGGGATGGAGAAAGAAGAGTATCCATAGGAAGGAACAAGTTGTCACTACCCCCAAAATAGGAGTGAGGACAATGATCATTTTGCTTCTATAAAATGTTGGAATCTATCGCAATGTAATGACAGAGGTGGCTCAATGCCATAACAAAGAAGACTTAAAATCATGATGCAAAGAAAGATTGTTTATCACGCAAAAAATATACGAGGGTTATTCTCACCATTGTTTATTATTTGAAGAAGGATGGGGTACTACAATAGAAGAGAAAGTGTAAGCACACGTGTCACGAAGGTGTTAAATTTTGTTACGTAAGGCTCAACATCCATTAGTGGAATGGTCAATTGTTCGATTATATGCATAGAAAGGAATTGTTGATCGACTATTTTGTGGAAACTGTTTGCATGTCGAAGGAAGAATGATCGAGAGGTCCATGAGTAAACTTAGAAAAATACATTCTTATTGAAATACAAGAGAAGAAATAGATGGAGTAGGAAACAACCCTTTATGTTGTGGAGAAAAGTTTGATTTCTGAAAAGAAACCATAGAGACCTTAGACAATGGTGGAGGGGATGTAGATGGAGGAGAAGGCCATAAACCTAAGTCTACTTTAGAAAAATGTGGTGTTGGTTTCAAAGGAACCTTAACTCCATGTTCCATGGATCCTAAACCATTTCCATTGTATCCAAGTTTAGAAATAATTTTGAATTCAATCCCGTAATGTGTCTCCAAATTAGATAGAGGAGGAGAGGCTACATTACTAATATTGTTGCAATGAGAAGTGTAGTCACATGTTGAAACAAAAGAAGTAGTACAATTGTCATGAGAATAAGGATCAATCCTTTTGCAAGGATACGGATCCTTTTTTAGTGTTGAGATGTCAGGGTTGAAATCTAAAGGGCCCCAATCATCACCAAGACACGTGTTAGAAGAAGAAGGTACTTTATCATTGATAGAAGGTGATGATGGTATTTCAAAATTTTTTGAAGTAGAAGAAGTTTGAGTGGTGATTTTAGGTTTCTTAGAAGAAGAAATAGATTGTGTAGAGTAAATTGAATCCACCTTCAGGATCTTGGGTTTAGATTGTGAGATTTTTTATTCTCTAATAAAGAAGGGTGTAAAATCTAGTGAACCCTAGAATCGTCACCAAAATATGCACTCAAAGGTGAAGCACTATTCTAATAATCACTATTGTTAGAAGCAGAGAATAGTGGGATGACTTTTGTTAAATAAGGAATCAAATTATTGCAATATTTTGAAAGAAGAGGTTGAGGTCTAGCTTCCTCTTGTAAGCAACTTTTTGGATTCAGATCACCCACAACTATATAGAGTTTTTTGTTATAAACGTTCAAACTTTACTGTATGATGAAGAATAGAAGAGACTGCCCCCATGGCATGGATCCATAGTCTAATGAGAAGAAGGTTGTATGAAAGAGTATCAAGCATGACATGAATAAGTGTTGGAAAGGTCATAGGTCCTACCTCAACTAGTAGTGTGATTGTACCTAGTGACTATGTACCAACATTATTGAAGCCACAACTATTAAGAGTATCAAGATTGATAAGAGAGGTACATATGTCAAGATTATGTAATAGATCAATGCCACAAAAATTAAGACCTAATCCATTATTGATCATAGTACGCTTAATTCCATTTCTAATTCTATTTGTAGTAATGATGACCAAAATCATGAGAGGATCATGTTGTTGAACTTTGAGGGAAGGTAACTCATTTTGTTGAAAGATGATATCTAGGTTTGTCGTACATATACAATTTAATAGGGCTGCTACATCATTCAATCTAATAGAAGATGGAATCACTACCTTCTATAGAGACTCATGGAGCATCTTGTGGCATGTAGGTGAGCTTTGTATTAAGTCCTAGAGTGAGATCTTAGCCAGAGTAGCACGAAGTTGTTCCACAAGATCATATTCCCTACCAGCATGATGAGAAAGACAAGGAATTGGAGGAAGAAAATCTTGAGAAGTTGGAAGAGAAGCTAGGACAAATTTTGTTTATTTATTTTTTTTGTTATTTCAAGTGTTATATGTGTGAGCAACCACATGGTAATGAGGTTGTTGTGACACATTTTGAACATGTTGATTATTTTGAGCAAGTTTTTTCACATAGTTAAGATTGTAGCTAGGAGGTCGAGGTGGGTTTAGAACACCTCACACAATGATCATAGGATTAGAGTATGGTTTTGAAACATCAGAACGAAGATGCACAACAATTTAAGGTTTCACAGGTTCTTTTTGGGAACCAGAAATATAAATTGTGTTGATTTGTTTTTGACAAATATCCTTAGTGATGTTTAAGGAGCTTGAACATGCAACCAAAGGAGGAAGAAAAGAGATCTCCACATCCTTAGTGATGTTCACAAGGCTTGAACATGCAACCAAAGGAGGAGTAAAAGAGTTCTTCACATCCTTAGTGATGTTCAAGGCACTTGAACATGCAACTAAAGGGGGAAGAAAAGAGGTCTCCACATCCTTAGTGATGTCCAAGGGTCTTGAACATGCAACCAAAGGAGGAAGATCAATAGGATGAGACATGGAATCATCATGAACTATGGAAGATGTGGTAGAAGTAAAAGTAGTATGTTCAACATCTACTAATGGTTCATCTCTAGAAGAGAGATCATTAAAATGAAGAGAAGATAAAGTAATGTCAAGGAATGTGTCAATGGTTTCATCCTCTTTTTCCAAAATATCCTCACAAGCAATAGGAATTTTAGGAGAGGGATCAAAACAATATAGCTCAATAGGAAGAGGTAAAAGATGTTAGAAGATAGAAGTTTTGTTTGATTTTTCTTTTCTAAGAAAAGAAAAATGTTTAAATGATTTGCTTTCTAAATTAAACACATAAGATAAATGCAATAAGAGTGTCTAATCAATTAATCAACTAATCAAACACAACAATGAAATCAATAAGTGCAAGTGTAAGATACATCGGGTTCACCAAAATGTAAGATGAGAAAAGAGTTCTAATCAATTATGAACTAACTAGATCAATCTTCCCAATCAGACATTTGAAAACAAGCCAACGAAGACTTTTATGCTTGGCTACAGTCCTCAAGGGAGAGTCAAGTTGTCTGAGCTCTATTCCATTGTTGTAATTGTAGAGATTGATTTGAGAATAGCAAGATCTAGGGTTACAAGTAATCAATTGGACTAAGTTAATATAATATAGATGTTACAGAATAAATGTATAGAAATCGAAAGCCAATATGGGAAGATAACAGAGAGAGGAACCTAGCACTGAATACTGGGATAGAATCTTAAGGACACTAGGTTTGGGAAATGGTGTCCAAAAGAGCATACAGGAGCTACAGGACCAATTTACAACAACTAGGAGCATATTTGGGAGGACAAGAGGGAGAGGAAGATGATATTAGAAGTAGCAGCCAAAGGAGGAGGACAATAGCATTGGGTGCTAGGGTCCTATGGTTCTTGTTTGAACTTCTGTCTGATAGTCTCTATCACAGATCTTTTTTGTCTTCCTATCATTCATCCATGTCAAAAAATTTAGATTAAGATCTACACACACAAAAGAGGGAAAAAGGTTGTGTTTTATAGGGGCTTTCCTCATTCAAACCTTAGTTTGGTGTTCTCGCCTCCATAAGAGAAATGATAATGATGATACAAAGTGTGTGTTCACGATGAATAGAGGATGAACCAGTAATAAAGACTATAATAAGCAAATATCATGAAATAGAGTTACCATAAGTGTGAAGCCCTTGTGGGAGTGATGTCGCATCATGGATCACCTACAAGGAGTTGATGGAGGAAGAATCTTCCTTAGATACCTACAAGGGTTAGTGCAGACAACAGTAATCTTCACAAATGGAGAGCTTGTAGAGAGAGTAAAAGAGAGAGAGCTTGTTAGAGAGAAGTCGCATGTCTATAAATGAGAGAGAGAGAGGGTTGTTTATATGTGAATCCCAAGTACTTTTTTAGGGCTCAATTGAGTTGAGGCTGACAAGTTGCATCACTTAAGGAAGTAAGGTTGACATTCAAATAATACATTTCAGGGCCAAACTGGCAGGACTCTAGTGTTAAGCGCTAGTGTCATGGTGATTTTGGCTCTTGAAATGTTAGGTGTTAGAGGACTTAGTCTTGTTTATGAAAAAAGTAGTGGAATATGCATATATTAAGTAGAGGCAAACATGCATGCTAAACAGAGTGCTAAACCCTAGTGTGAAATTGTAAGTGGAAACAATTTATGACACTACACCTTGCAACCAGACAGGTTCCTGCTTTGTGGCTTTTGCACATTTTTGTATATATTAATGTTTGTTTTCTTATTAATCTAAGCAACCAGTCTCCTATTATGGCATCTCATTCCTCAATGAAAAATTGATATTATAACTCTTCTCTTTGTGTCATATCCAAGTAATCTTTTTCTCCATTCCATATTTCAGTTTGTCTATAACTTCTTGTTAAAGGATTTTTATCTTGTATGGTCAACTCATCCTCTGTGATGCTTGTGAGACATTTTTTGTCTATGCCTCTTGTTTTTAAAACAATCTTTAGTTGTTTTTAAGTTTTAATCTCATTGACTTCTCTTGAGGTACTTTGTTAATAGAATCCTGACAGTGGCATGCATTCTTCTTAGCTTGCATTCTCTATGTCGACTCTTCATTGTGAAAATTATATTATTTTCTTGATGATAGATAGATAATGCATTTACATATTATCTTTGTACTAAAAACTATACCATAGTTTCTCATTCAAATGGATGCTATCCTCCTTAAAATGCATACCTATTTAAATGATGGGATGGATCACATCTATCTCTCTCAAGATTATCTTAGAGATAAGCTGCAAATAAGCTTTTCTTATCACCCTATGTTTTGCAACCCTATACTATTCTTTATTGCACAAATTTTGGTGTAAAATATTTTAACAAATGGATGTTATGAACTCCTAGATTAAGTTTACCTTCTTTTGCACTGATTTTGGCACTATTTCTGTATTTTTTTTTAAATGGCAAGCTTTAATCAACAACTCATATTGTTTGTTTTAGCAATTGTGAAATACCTGGAACTAAGCAAAGGGAAAATATTAGAGAAATACTTATGCTTGAGCCAAACCTTGTGGAAAATCAATGTGTTTTCCATTTACATCTGTTAGCAATCAATACCTACAAACTTTACACTCCATGAGGTAAATTCTGCGAAGTTTAATGCCTTGCGCTAAGACTATTCTTTCTTTTTGCCATATTTAGTTTATTCCTTCCTATATTTTAGAGTAACCATTGGAGAATCCATTCTAAGTTTAGATATAAAACATTTTCTACTAGAGTTAGATGATGCCTTTGCGCTTGACAAGCTATTGTGTAACCTTATCAGCCTGTATGCTCTTGGGTAGAGATCTTCTCTTTAATCTTTACCTAAGAAACTAGATACTTATACTTTTGGCCTTAATCCTTGTCATTATTTTATTCTTGGCATAGCTGACTCTATCCTTAGTCTTTGACCTTATTAATCCAGCTATGTATCTTTCATCATTTTATATATGATCAAATCAAAAGAATGATCTTAGTTTGTTAAGATATCATTGTAAACAACTTTAACTTGTTAGAAAGATATATTTTTTTATTATGACTGATTATAAAAGTTATCTTAAATAATAGTTGATAATATAAATGCTTTACAATGACTTATCTTCAATTTGGTTAGCAAATAAAATTTAATATTAGAATAATTTGATCTGGAGTACAACCTGACAGTATTAATGAAAATGATGAGTTACTTAATATAAAACTTTATTCTTTTGTTCTGATATATTACCTTGTGCTATCCATGCTTAACTTAATGTTCTTAAGTAATATTTTTATAATCTTACTATTCTCATGTTATCTTTGGTTGAAAAAACTAAGCTAAGTTAGATAATTCTACCTTAACCTTGTTGAATGGTTAGGATAGTAAGTTGCAATGGTTTAGTGGATAGGCTATATGTTTATAGAAGATTTGAATTCAGCAATGTGGATTAAGTTTGAACCTTATTTCAAAAGTATGTTATATCTTAGAAAGAGGATCTTTGAATAAACACATTGGAAATTCTATAGTTGACATTTGAGTATATACATAATTCTCATGCTTTCAAGATGTTTTTATTCTAAACCTGATTGAATATTGAAGATGAGAGAAATGGACAAGGTAAAATAATAAAACCAAATGCATAAAATCAACTAGTTATACCTTGCATAAGATCTCCCTCACTCCTTGATAAGGTTGAGGAGTTTGCACCCTTAACTACTATCTTTACTCAATTGGAATTGAAGAATGCTCTCAATGCAACACAAAATAAGCTAAATAGAATGAATTAGAGGCTATTTTGGCATGATAACTTTGCTTCAAATTGAGATATGAAAATAGCTTGTGGAGGCTTGTATTTATAGGAAAATTTGGAGGGATTTTGATCCAACGGTAGAGATTCAAAGTTGAGATTAATGGATGAGATTGAATGAGAGATGGAGGGTTGAGATTTGATCAACAAATTTGGAGGGTGGAGAATAAAAATGAATTTTAAATCCATTTTAAGGACTTTACATTTAATGTGATTTAGATGTATGAGGAAATAAAAAATTATTTCCTTGGGAGGATGTGGAATTAAAAATTCTATTTTATGTGGGAATATGAAGGTCATGTGACACATGCACATTTTTGGGGCCTTACATTTGTAAGCTATTTTTGTGGAAGATGTTTTATCATGAAAGTAGAAAGGGTGAGTTGGAAGGGTTATGTAATTTTTGGAATTTTTATTTGTGGGTGTGGGAGAAGGTGTTAATGATGCTTTGACCAAGTTAATCAGGTTGATTAACTTAATTAATATGGCTGAGAAAATTAGTGGATGGTCTAATCAAGATTTAGGATTAATTAAATAATGATTTATTTAATTAATCCAGGTCTAGGGGCTAGGTAGGCTAGGGTAGCTAGTTAAATATTGGCTATTTAATTAACTAGGCTAGGTGTGGGCTAATTAGTAGGGTAGAATATTTAGATAAGTGTGATTTACCTGATTAATTAGGTTTAGGAAAGTGGACAAATTAACCAAATAAATATTTAGCATATTTATTTAATTAATTGGGATGATGTTAGTAAGTTATGATGCTAAATTAATTAAATTAACTCAGTTTTAATGGTAAATTGATGAAGAATGGATAGATGATTCAAAGGTATGGTAGGTTAATTAATTAATTAGATGGGACATTAGTAATGTGGCTGATGTCAAAGGATAGTCAAAGGGTTAAGATATTTTTAGGTGTCTACATTTGGCCATCTTTGACGTGTCATCGTGACCTAGTAGGGAAATGGTGTCAAGTCAAAGAATTTTTTCCTAGCTACCGGGAAGGAGTGAAATGGATGAGGGATGCCCCCTCAAGAGGTCAGGTGAAAAAATCAAAAAAATTTGGGTGAACTCTCGAAAGGAGGGAATGGTGGTAGAAAATGGGTGAAGGATGAAAAATCAGGTGGGTAGGAAGAAAAATGGAGGAAAAAGGTTAAAACTTGTAGCCTAGGTGGCAAAAAAGGTGAATGGAGGATGACATGGCAGCTATATATAGAAAAGGTGGGCCCTAAGTGCCACATTTGCCTACTCTAAGATTACTAGATGAGAGAAAAGGAGAAGAAGACATGGCGCAACATACGTTCTCACGATTCTAACACCGATCCCAGAGGGTGCGTGACTACGAACAATCGACAAAGGCAAACCCACAGGTATCTTGGTCAACCCTAGCTTCATGATTTTGGGTTTCAGGTTAGTTTATGGGCTCAAGAAATGGGTAGTTAGGTAGATTAGCACCATCACACATCCACATAGCGCTATTAGGAAGCAGTTTAGCACGATCCTCTAAATCAGCGCTATAGGGAAAATGGGATTTTCAGATGGTTTAGCACCATCCATCTAGGGTTTAGCACTAACATCTCGTTTAGCGCCAAGTTTTTGGGGATTTTCTAGATTAGTGTTATTCATGAGAATTTTAGCTCTATGTTCTCTTTTAGCAGTATCGAGGTGGGTTTTAATGCAATCCTTTGGATTGGTGTGGGGAATTTTGGGATTTTTAGGTCAGATGGCAGTTTAGTGCCATCTAGTCATGGATTAGTGTGAAACTCTAGTTTGCCACAAAAGGGCCAGGGATTAGCGCAATCATCTGGATTGGTGCTATGAGGTCATGAATTAGCGCAATCCTTTGGATTAGTGCTATATGGTCTAGGATTAGCATCATCTTCTGGATTAGCACTATAGGGCCCTGAATTAGCGCCATAGCGCTATTTTGGGAAAAAGATTCGATTTGGATGATTTTTTGAGTGTAGATTCCAAGCTAGATCTTACAGTCACGAGAGCATTGGGTTCCATCAGTGATAGCATTGAGATCGCAGTTTGATTAGGTAGATCTAGATTGACTAGGGACAATAGGGCTTCAAACGATTTATGATATGCCCCAGATATGAGCACATAGGACCATGATGTTGGGCCTAGTGGAGCGGTGAAGGAGCAAGACATGATCCTTCTTACTTCCTATGGGTGAGATCATGATCACCCTAGAGGATGTGTGGAGGATCTTTAGGATCCCCATACGAGGAGAGAGGGTGACATATGATGTGTGCTCAAGAGTTGTTGTTTTAGAGAGAGTGTTTGCACCAATCCATCCATTGTTCACCAAGGATCGGCGGGAGATGAGGTATACTCTAACTTGGGCAGCTGGAGTTGATGCATTTATGCTGTATGTTTATGGATTGGTGGGAGGTATATTGACTTTGGATTAGCGATTGTGGGACTTTTCAGTTGGCTGGGGGAGAGTGATCGAGGTAATGATCACTCGGGATGCAATGTTTGCATGGGGCCCATGCTTACTTGCCTAGTTGTATCACAAGATGTATCTAATAGTGTACCACCTGGATAGGAGCTTGGGGGTGGAGGTGACACTGCTCCATGTGTGGGCATGGGAGCATATCAAGATCATGAGGCCTAATTCTACTTATCATAGGGAACAGTTTGAGGCCTATGTCTTTTTGTATAAACCACCTGTCATGCATATGTATATGGGACAATTGAGATACTGGCAATGATAGATTGATGACATGGATATGGTCATCTATGTTGGGAATTAAGGTGTCTCAACCTTGGTAATTCCTTGTATTTTTACAATGTATTTATTTATTATTTGCCTATTGTATTAATTGGATGAAAATCCTATGTTGTCATGTTGTGGGAGTTGGAATGGTGATGTGTCATCCTACATGGCATATGACCACATGTATTTTTGTCCTCACATGAGGAGATACATGTCCCACTTAGTGGTAGGAATATTTTTCCATGTGTCAGTATCTTAGATGTTGTGTAAGGGAATATTGACCAAAACGGTCATGACAGATTCCTATGACAAAGTTATGACATGTAAGAGTCAGAAATAGGTGATTCTATGATAGGTGAAGACACGTGTTGAAGAGCATCTTTGAGGAAGGCATCTTTGGGTGCCCCAAGGTGGTTTATGACATGTTGTAAGAGAATATGCTATTTATAGCATGTGTATGATAGATTCTCTTACAGCTGTAAGTTATGACAGCTATGACAGAATCTATGACGGTTGTAAGAGTTGTAGAAGCATATGTCATTACCCATTTTGGGAATAGGCAACCTCTTTGGGATGGGGTGACTTGACAACTGTCAGGAACATTCTACAAGGTTGGACAATTATCCATAGGTGTCGATTTTGGGCCATGAGGCCATGTTGGACTCCCACTCCAAGATAGAGCCACAATTGCCTTGTATAATCTATATAAACATGTGCTTTGAGGAGGTGATGTATTACAAGTTTTATCGGTACTGTTATGCTGTCGGATCATCTCTAGATACGAGTGTTGAAGACTATTGCAAGAGCATTGGCTTTGAGTTGTATTGTAACCTTGATTGTTTACGTAATACATTTGAGCTATGTTTTGAAGTGTGGGGTTTTTCACCCATAAGGGTTTTCCCCACGTATATCTTGTGTCTCTCTTCTTCTGTTATACTTTCTTGTTTATGTGTTTCCTGCAATATCTCTGTTAGTGGGTTTAACATTGCTATAATAGTAAGGATAAAATTGAATTTGCACTCTCCTCCCCTCATTAGATTAGTGTAGGAAGCATTTTCTGCACACCTAGCTTCCTTTCAGTTGGTATCAGAGCCTGGCTAGTTTTTGGTTCTAGCTACTGGGTAGGGGTTTTTTAAGCTAATCTTAGGTTTAGTGGGAGTCTTTGTAGAGTATTATGTATCTTGTTGCAGAAAGGAGATGGCAACCACATCCAGAAGGTTAGAGGTTGAGAAATTCAATGGCACTAATTTTGAGTTGTGGAAACTCAAGATGGAGGACCTACTTGTTGATCATGACCTATGGGAAACCGTATCCGGTGTGAAACCTACAGCAATGTCACAAGCTGATTGGGACCTCAAAGATTGGAAGGCTAAGGGTCTCATAAGACTCTATTTAGCTGACTATATCCTGTTGAATGTCCATGAGGAGAAGCGCACAAAAGATCTTTAGAAGAAGTTGGGTGATGTTTAATCAGGCCAAGTTCTTAGTAAACAAACTTTTCCTAAAAAAGAAGTTGTTTGCTCTGATGATGGAAGATGGAGGATCTATTGCGGACCACATGAATGCTTTCAACACTATCGTTGCACAGTTGACATATGTGGATGTGAAAATGGAGGAGGATCGATGTATGACCCTGCTTTGTTCTTTGCCAGATTCGTGGGATCATCTTGTTATTGCTATTAGAAGCACCACTACCACCTTCAAGATGGAAGATGTGGTGTCCTCGCTGTTATCTAAAAAAATGAGGAGGAAGACATCCAAATCAGCTAAAGAGGCTCTTGCGGTTCGTGGAAGACCCAAAGACAAAGGGAAGAAGAAAGACAAGAAAGATGAGAAGGGCAGATCCAAATCCCGTGGGAGATCGAAATCTCCTGGAAAGTCCAAGGCTCTCTGTTGGAACTGTGGAAAGTCTGGGCATTTCTAAAAGGAATGCAAAGAAGAGAAGAAAAAGAAAAAAAAATCAACCCTAGATTTAGATTCTAACAAGTCACAAGATGATGGTGATGCCTTCATCGCAGGCCTGGCCACCCATGCATCTGATGATGTGTGATTGATTAATTCTGGTGCATCATTCCACATGACCTCACATCGAAGCTGGTTCATGAAATATGAAGAGTTCGATGGTGGAGGAGTGTACCTTGGTGACGACTCTCATCTGAAGATTGTTGGTTGTGGAAGAGTCTCAATCTGATTCCTTGATGGATGAGTGAAGGGGATCATTAGAGTTATGCACATTCCAAGCCTTGCACGGAACCTGCTTTCTATAAGTATGTTGAATGATGTAGGTGTGCAGGTTGTCTTTTTGAAGGATGGATGCAAGATGACTAGAGGATCTATGGTGCTTGTGAAGGGTACTCGGAGAGGTACTCTATTTCAGCTGGAGGCATGAACTTCACAATGCAATAGTTCTTCTAACTCAAAGAAATGAGTTACAGTCACTTCATCCCCACCATCTGAATGTGTAGTGAAGAAATATGTTGTAACTAGTTCTGATGATAGTGCACATGCTATGGAAGCTAAGCTTCCTGCTAAAAAGACTATGTTATGGCATTTGAGATATGGACACATTGGTGAGAAGGCTCTGCGTACCTTGAAAAATAAAAACCTCGTTGAGGGGTTAAATGATTGTAATCTTGAGTTTGACTTTTACGAACATTGCATTTATGGAAAGCAAAACCGTGTTTAGTTTTACTCTAGTTCTCACAAGTCTTCTAGTATATTGGATCTTATTCATTCTGATGTGTTTGGTCCTATTAATATTCCTTCGATTTCAAAATCTGTATATTTTGTATCTTTCATAGATGATTATAGTAGAAGGACATGGGTTTATTTTATTAGAAGCAAGACTAAAGTCTTTAGTCAATTTAAGGAGTTTAAAGCCTTTGTTGAAAATCAGACTAGTAAAAAGATTAAGTGTTTGAGAACTAACAACGGTGGTGAGTTTTGTTCACTAGAGTTCGATAATTTCTACAAAGAGCAAGGGATTGAAAGGCATAAGACAACTCCATACACCCTACAACAAAATGGAGTTGCAGAGAGGATGAACATAACACTGATGGAGAAGGCTAGGAGTATGCTTAGTGGAGCAAGCCTTGAACAAAAGTTTTGGGCTGAAGCTGTTGCCACTGCTTGCTACCTAGTAAACAGGTCTCCTACATCAGCTCTTGTTAGTAAAACACCTATGGAGGTGTGGTCTGGTAAGAAACCTTTAGTGAGACATCTTCATATTTTTTGTTGTGAGGCATATGCACATGTGCCTAGGGAGGAACAGTCTAAATTGGAGAACAAGGTTGTTAAATGTATTTTCATTGGCTATGGTGTCGATGTGAAAGGATACAAGCTTTGGAATCCTGTGGCTGAAAAAGTGTTGTATAGCAGAAGTGTTATCTTCAGAGAGCTAACACCTTCTTCTATTCTTCTACAGCCAGAACAGATAGAAAAGAAAGAAGATACGGTTCAGTTTCCTTCTACCCCTGAGAAGACTGAACCAATAGACCCTATGAGACCTGATGATGAGGAGAGCTCTAGCAGCTCTGAAAGCTCTGAAGAAGAAGCAGAACCTCAACCTCAGCCATTGAGGAGGTCTACACGAACAAGAAAACAACCTGATAGGTTTGGTTATTCATTACTTGATTCTAGTTGTTCTTTTTCTTTACTTACTAACACTGATGAGCCTAGAACTATGAAAGAGGCTATGGGCATGAAAGATGCAGGTTCCTGGAAGGAGGCTATGGAAGATGAGATGGCTTCTTTGGAAAAGAACAAAACATGGGACTTGGTGCCTTTACCTGATGGATAGAAACCTGTTGGTTGCAAATGGGTGTTCAAGAAGAAATTCGGTGCAAATGGTAGTGTTGAAAAGTACAAGGCTAGATTCGTTGCGAAGGGGTATTCACAAGTGGATGGAATTGATTATGGTGAAATTTTCTCTCCCGTTGCAAAGCTGACATCCATTAAATTTTTATTATCTCTCGCAACTGCTTATGACTTAGAGGTAGAACAAATGCACGTGAAAACAACTTTCCTTCATGGTGATTTGGAGGAAGAAATCTACATGTCACAGCCAAAGCATTACATAGAGAAAGGTAAAGAAAATTTGGTTTGCAAGCTTAAGAAGTCTCTGTATGGTTTGAAGCAGTCTCCTAGGATGTGGTACTTGAAGTTTGATACCTTCATGTTGTCGATTGGATATCTGAGATTGAAATCAAATCATTATGTGTATTAAAAATTTGACAATGATCGCATTCTCATTATTGCATTGTATGTTGATGATATGTTGTTGATTGGGAATGGTAAGAATCTAATTTCTGATTTGAAGTCTCAGTTGTCAGCACAGTTTAAGATGAAAAATCTTGGGGCAGCTAGGTACATTCTGGGAATGGAAATCAGAAGAGACAGAGCAAACATAAAACTTTGGTTAAGCCAGAGTAAGTATGTGAAGACCATGTTGGATAGGTTCAGCATGGTAAATCGTAGACCATTGTGTGTTCCTGTTGCATTGGGGACAAAGTTATCTATTAGTGATTGTCCAAAATCTCCTAGTGCGGTGGAGGACATGAGCAGAGTACCTTATGCTAGTGTTGTTGGTAGTTTGATGTATGCCATGGTCTGTACAAGATCAAACATTGCTCAAGCAGTGGGAGTCCTTAGTCAATTTATGGCTAATCCTAGACGGGTACATTGGGATGCAGTTAAGCGAGTGTTCTGATATTTGAGGGGTACTTTTGAGTATTCCATATGCTATCACGGTAATGCTACAAGACCTCTGCATTCAATTTGTATTCGTGGATTTGTGGATTCTGATTGGGCAGGTGACATTGATAGCTGGAGATCCACCAGTGCCTATGTGTTCACTATGTTTGGTGGTGCAATTAGTTGGATGAGTAAGCGACAACCTATGGTTGCTTTGTCCACTACTAAAGATGAGTATATGGCTGCAACTCATGCTTGCAAAGAAGCCATTTGGCTTAAGAGATTGTGTTCAGATATTGGTGTTGATGCAGGTCAGATTACGATCAGTTGTGACAGTCAACATGTGATTTGCCTTGAGAAGAATCCGACTTTCCATGCCAAAACAAAGCATATTGATGTACAGTTTCACTTCATCCAAGACATGGTAGAGGATGGGAAGGTAAATTTGGAGAAGGTAGATACTTTGAAGAATGTTACAGATGCATTGACGAAACTAGTGGGCACAGAGAAGTTCAGATGGTGTTCAGAGTCTATGGGCCTCTCGGCCTATAGCAATTAAATCCTGTTAATTCTATTGGCTCTTACAAGGTGTTCGACAAGTGGGAGAATGTTGGGAATTAAGGTGTCTCAACCTTGGTAATTCCTTGTATTTTTACAATGTATTTATTTATTATTTGCCTATTGTATTAATTGGATGCAAATCCTATGTTGTCATATTATAGGAGTTGGCACGGTGATGTGTCATCCTACATGGCATATGACCACATGTATTTTTGTCCTCACATGAGGAGATAGGCATCCCACTTAGTGGTAGGAATATTTTGCCATGTGTCAGCATCTTGGATGTTGTGTAAGGGAATATTGACCGAAACAGTCATGACAGATTCCTATGACAAAGTTATGACATGTAAGAGTCAGAAATAGGTGATTCTATGATAGGTGAAGACATGTGTTGAAGAGCATCTTTGAGAAAGGCATCTTTGGGTGCCCCAAGGTGGGTTATGACATGTTGTAAGAGAATATGTTATTTATAGCATGTGTATGATAGATTCTCTTACAGTTGTAAGTTATGACAGTTATGACAGATTCTATGACGGTTGTAAGAGTCGTAGAAGCATCTGTCATTACCCATTTTGGGAATAGGCGACCTCTTTGGGATGGGGTGACCTGAAAAGTGTCAGGAACATTCTACAAGGTTGGACAATTGTCCATAGGCATGGTTTATGGGCCATGAGGCCATGTTGGACTCCCATTCCAAGATAGAGCCAAAATTGCCTTGTATAATCTATATAAACAGGTGCTTTGAGGAGGTGATGTATTACAAGTTTTACAGGTACTGTTATGCTACTGTATCATCTCTAGATATGAGTGTCGAAGACTCCTACAAAAGGATTGGCTCTGAGTTGTATTGTAACTTTCATTGTTTACGTAATACATTTGAGCTGTGTTTTGGAGTGTGGGGTTTTTCACCTGTAAGGGTTTTCCCCACGTATATCTTGTGTCTCTCTTCTTCTGTTATACTTTCTTGTTTATGTGTTTGCTACAATATCTTTGTTAGTGGGTTTAACATTGTTGTAATCGTAAGGATAAAATTGAATTTGCACTCTCCTCCCTTCATTAGATTAGTGTAGGAAGTGTTTTCTGTACACCTAGCTTCCTTTCAATCTAGCAACCATATATTGGTGTAGAGATGTGGGTTGATGACCACATACATATGCCTTTTACATTCTAGCCTTAGTACATGATGGAGAAAGGAGACCAAACTATTGAGAAATACATTCTATCACGAGTGATGCAATAGTTTAGGTTAGTGTAGGACCTCCCTCAGGTCATGGCCATATATGTACGAGGAGTGATAGATGTACCAGCATGATTGACATAGTTGTCACCACAGGTGGCTTTATTGGATTGGGCAGGCCTATAACCAATGCAGTGGGACTGGGGTAGTAGGATAGCAGATGTGAGGATGACCCCGACCTATGACCTATGGTGGTAGCAGGTGAGGCCCATTGATTTGAGAGACCTAAAGGTATATCCTGAGGAGGAGGAGGAGGAGGAGGAGGAGGAGGGAGAGGAGGGGGATGAGGTAGAGGTGGAGTATGTCTATGAGGATGTACCTATTGATGATGGAGATGGGATTGATGTGTTAGTTGGGGCAGCTACGGGGTAGGCAATGGGAGGAGGTTAGGCATAGGCAAGAAAGTTTCCTCAACATTAGGCATAGGTGGGGTAGGTACCAACTGCATAGGTACCTATAGGATAGATTCCCTAGGTTCTGGTTCATGGGGACTATCAAATGGGACAAGTGCCAGTTGCTTAGGAACTTGTGTAGGCACCAGTACAAACACATTATAGGCAGGCGCTTCAGGTATCAGGACATCAGATGTGGGGCCATCAAGGGTAGGTCCATCAAGAGCAAGATCTGATCCTACTATTCATGCTAGCTGATGACGGGTTCAGACCCAAGGAGATCAGGAGGAGGATGTGGCGATGTTGTGTGCCTAGGTGTCTAGCCTAGAGGAGGAGGTGGTGAGATAGCAACAAGACTTAGCACAGGTGACAATTGAGTGATACAGTACTCTAGATTAGCTGTAGACCCTTTAGGGCATACAGGCCCTTCTGGATGGTGTGAGTGGCAGTGATGGAGATCCGCAGGTCCAGATCTTGCAGGCACAGAATGGACATCTTCAGAGTCAGATGCAGGGGTAGCTGGCACATGTTATAGTGGAGAAAGATGTAGAGAGAGTGCAGCACCAAGGGACAAAGGTCAAACTGCAGAGGGCCAAGAGTAGGCACAACAAGCTGAGGCTCAAGTGGCTTAGCTGCAAGAGGAGGTTACTCGCATGTAGGGTGTCATAGTTGGCACCAACATGGCCCAGATGTGGGGAGATTACATTACATCACAATAGTAGGTACAATAGATTCAGTAACAGGTTCAACAGTAGTTAACTGACCAGAGGGCCAGAGTGGAATACTATTATGGGACTTACTACATTGTTCTTCCTGAGGGGCAGAGGGTGTTGAGTTATAGTCAATGGAGCAAATCTGGGATATCAGGCTCACAAAGATCTAGACAGTCTCAAAAGTCTGTACAATAGTCACTGCCTTCACATCAACCACCATCTGAGCAGCAACAGCATATGGGGCCACCTCCATGTTGACCACATAGATCTCCTCCTAGTTCACCTACTAATTCTACCAGGGGATCATCAACCCATGGTTTGTGATTGTATTTATATGCCTTCGAGCCTTGTATTTTGATATACTTTAGCCTTCGAGGCATTTTTGTATCATGACTTTTATTTTTTTGGCAATATACATGTGGTTTTGGCAGTGATTTATGATGATGATTATGATGATGATTATGATGCACATGGTTTTGTTTCTATGTGATTATGGATGGATTATGTATGGATGGATGTATATGGATATTGTGATGTATATGGTTTTATGAATGTGGTAATGTTATGGATTATATGTTTTTTGATGGATGTATGTGATGATTTATATGTCTTGATGTGATGGTTATGGATAGATGTATTCTTAGATGTATAATGAGAATATATGGTTGGTTTGTTTATGCAAATGGATAAATATATGCTTAGATTTATAAACATATATTATGCAAATGGATAGTGAAATGGATGTTGATAACTAAGAGGGGGGGTGAATCAGTTATCCTAATTATTTCTTCTTTCTGAATTTTCTTATTAATCAATGCAGCATTAATTCAAACAAGCAAACATTACCATGAAATGGAAAAACACATGACACAGTATTTTTGACGTGGAAACTTTGTTAAGGGAGAAAACCACGGGGTGATTAACCCAAAGATTATTCTCTATTAGAAGAATAAGGAAATACAAAAATGGCACTTGCCAATTAGGGCTCACTACCCGAGCACACTGCTCACAAAGGAGGCACATTGCCTACAAGGAGACACATTGTCTACAAAAGAATGTTATACAATACTTGAACTGATTGGAAGAATCCACATATGCTGGAGTTCAGTTTCGGTTAGGCTCAGTACACTGATCTGCTGCACTTCATCTTTCCTCTTCTCTTATGTTGCTTTCCTTTCACATACCAGACCTTCCTTACTGCTTCTACTCTGCTCTACTTTTCACATATCACATATCACCACAACACTTCTCACAACTAAATCCATCCTATATATATATCCACACAAGTGATTTCATTATCTTTCTAGTCGGCACCCAGAATAGTCAATCTTCTCACAAACTCTGTTCTGTCGGCTGAATCCTTACACATCAAGTAATGCGGATCAAGCATATACTTGTAGAAATCATTAATCATGTCGGCCAAACATGATCCATGCCTTCATAACCTTTAACACCATCAGTAACACATCCGGAAAGTAGTCTGATGTTCTGTCAGTCAATTCTTCCTCTGTTCACACTGTCACTCAGGAATCCGGTACTCAACTATTCATATCTTTTTTCTTGTCCATCATCAGAGGCTAAATCCTTGGAATCTATTACTTAAGGTAGTCCTCTTGACTTTCCCAAATCTGCACTTCACCAAGATACTTCCTCTGAGAGATCTGGACCTGTCTGTCGGACCTTGCTACATGCTCTGTTCTTGTTTACTGGACCACAACATTCTTCACTCTGACTTCTGGTAGAGACACACCATGTCCTACGGATGTGTGGAATGAACTTTGTTGCCATCAATGACAACAATCATGAATCCATATAGTGTCTCTTGCCAACAATCTCCCCCTTTGGCATTGATGGCAACACTTAGTGAAAAATGACTAAGTGTTTACACTATGCTCCCCCTTGGATGATGCTCTGTCTTTATATATATTTTTCGGAGCTCCCCATTAGTTGGATTCCTCATTTTTCACTGCTCCTCACTTCCCCTTTGACATCAATGGCAAAGGGCAGGGTCCGCATACCAAAATTTTCAAAATTTTAACTATACTTAGCCGCATAAGTATATATATACAAGTTGTACTTACATATACTTAAGTATGTCTAAAAAAGTATTCTTCAGCTGTACAACTTCTGTCGCCCAACTCTGCTTCATCCTGTCCAAAATTAAGATGTGACCACTCAACAGGAAAGCAAATGCTTCAGCCTTCTTAAGATCTGTCTGATCATTGGTCCGGGCTATAATCTGAGCATCATTTATGGCCTCATGCATGGCCTCTAACTTAAGGATAATAATCCTTCTAAGTTCACCCATCCAGTTAATTATCTTCTTCCTTTCCTTCTCAAAATTCTTTATTGCATTTGTGATTGCAATAGTTTGACACTCTTGATTTACTATGGAGGAAGAGAGAGGATCAAAACTTTGAGAAAAACTTAGTAGTTTATCCTCTTGCTCTTTTATTTTCTTCTCAATCTCTACTGTTGCTTTGGACCAGGAGATACAAAATTTGTAAATTTCACCGCCATCCTTAAGAGCATTTTCTAAGCTCTTTATCCCAATACTCATATTTCTCCTATCATTAGTGATTAATCCTTGTACCTCTGAGAATCTCTTATCCAAAAACTCCTTCCGGACCTTTTCTTCAGCTGATTTTTCTAGAGAATCAAAATGTATACTAACATCACTCACTAAGGTTTTGAGATTACCGGAAGAGGAGGCTGTGGGATCCTTCTGAAAAGATGGCATGATCTTTTCCAGCACTCTGGATGCAGCTTCTATCAACTCACAGTCTTCCTTATGAGACTTTAGGAGTTTCTCATTGGCCTTGGCATTTGCAAATGAAGCTATCTTCATTATTTGTATCAGAGAAAGAGAGTCAAAATCAAATGGTCCTTTTAGCCATTCCAGTTCATCAGTTTCCATGCTCTCTTTTGTCAAGAAGTCCTTGACAGATTCTGCAGTGTCTCTTGCCGGAGACAGATGTTTCTTCTCTTCTGCACTCTTATTTCCTGAAGCTTTCTCTCCTTCAGCATTCTTAGTACTGTCATCTCCTTTTTCTTTCACCTCTGCTTCTTTCTCCTATACTCTTTCTTCTCTTTTAGATCCGGAGACTGTGGGGGAAACCGGAGGAGAGATGTAAGTCTGTTCAAGGGCCACTTCTTCCGAAGCAGAGGATTCCAAGTCCATAGTTGTTTCTGCACCCAAGTTCTCTATAATAGGAATGTTGAATCTTTTGAATGCATTCCGGAGGATCTCTTCTATCTCCTTTGCAACTTTGTCAGTTTCTCCGAGCATAAGTTGATTCATCCTTGCTTTGCTCCTGAACTCATCCTTACAATCTTTGAATACCATGTTCATCATCTTGGGATCGATTGAAGGATATAGCTGAATAGCTATCTGTTCCCGGATTTCCAGATCTTTTGCTCTAGCATTGTTCTTCCTTATTTCAAGTCTTTTCTCTAAGCTTTTGGGAATAAGAGAGATAATTTCAATAAAAGCTTTATTGTAAGTATTTAGAAACTTAACTGTGGCTTCCTCCAGAACCTTTTTATCTGCTTCATTATATGCATCATAGAATTCTGTCAAGGGTTGCAGGTTCCCATCCACAGTGACTGCTTTCATTATAACATCTAATGAAAGAGTGGGTTTTTCAACATATTCCTCTTCCTTCTCTTCTTCTCCTTTACCGGTAGAGTGTTCATCGGATGATTTCTTCTGTTTCTTCATTTTCCTGATTTCTTCATCAAATTCAGTCTCCTCTTCATCCCTTTGATTGACATAAGCTCTTGCAGCTTTTGTCTTTGTTCTCTTCTCTCCTTTGCCGAATGATTGTGCTTCTGGTTTAGATGCCCTTGAGCTTTTGGCAGTGGCAGGTGCAGATCTTTTTGAAGATCTGGTCCGGGTGGAGATTTCTACTAGAACATTTTCCTCACTTTTCTTGTCTGCCTTCTTCTTCTCTTCCTCAGCCTCTTCCTTCTTCTTCCTGTGAGCATCAAGTGCCTCCATTGAGATGCCAAAGCCTTTGGCCACATCTTCTACTTCTTTTCTCACCTTCCTTTTGATCGCTAGTTCTCTGAGTTCCACATGAATTTTTACACTCAGCTCCTCAAAGGTTCCAAACCTTTCTGCCTTTGGATCCTTTGGTTGACTTAGCATGTGTTGAACATGCAGCTCAACAATTTGTTCATCTACTTCATACCCCATAGGCATGATCTAGACTGTCCTTGGCTCTACTGCCTCCATTAGACATTGATCAGTATCTACCATGAAGCACACTGTGTCCTTGTATTTCTCAACCACTGATTTAGGGATTCTTTCTTTGATTTGCATTGTATTATGAAATTGCTTAAAGTAACCCCACAGAGCTATATTCCTTGCCTTTGCATCCCCAAGATCATGCAAGTAATCCCTGATCTGAATTGCTACAGGTTTGTCATTTTGCCATGCCCATCCATTTGATCCAGGCAGCTCATTCATGAAGTAGAAAAATAGGCATATTATTAGTCCACCATATTTAAAGGAGTTTTTCTTGTCCTTCTTGATCTTCTGTATGTTTTCCATTAGTTGGCTCAACAGAAGTTCACAGAGATTATAATCTACATTCTTTCTCAGCATCTCATAGGCTATGTATACTACAGTTTCGGATACTGAATTTTCCCTACTGGAATGATATATCTTGTATCCTATTATCATAGATGCATACTTGATATCCGGGTCAGTAATATCTTCAATGGTCATTGCCCTCTTATCAAATCTTGATCCGGTGGCCTCTGTAACAAAGTTGTTTTTGACAGATTTGAGGACAGGAATTCCTCCGGAGGAATGTAAACCAGTTACTGCCCTAATTGCTTCCTTGGTGATCTTGCAAGGTCTATTCAGTCATAGGAAGTTATCATGCACCCTACTCAAAACATACCGGACCCATTCATTTTCTTCAAAACAGGGGAAATGAATGAACTGATCAAAATGCTTTTCTCAGATGCCCTTATACTGAGGTTTGATCTCAAAGGAATCATCTATTAATTGCTTGTGGTATATGTCTCGTAGTTTGAATTCCCCAAACTCTTTAATGTTTGCATGTATATAAACCCTAATATCTTCGGTGTGCAAGACGCCATGCGGAACACTAGAAAATGCTCCTAGGGGATCGACCTTCAAGGATTTGTATGGATGTTTCTTAAAAGTGGGGCGAGGTCTATCAGAGATCTTTACTATAATCGGAGTGGCCATCATCATGGAATCTTACTGAAGAAAATCAAGAACGAAAAATACCTTTTACGCAGTTTAGGGTACATGATGAAATCTGGATTGAGCTGTATGAAGAATCGTCTTGATCTTTTGCAGAGCTCCTTTTCGTTTCTTCTTGAATGCAAAATGAACAAGTGATTAATGAGAAAACCCTTATATTGCTCCGCAAACCCTAATGTCAGGTTGCAATAAATGCTCTATAATATCCCTTGCTATTTCAGACCTTATTTCGCTGATTTGAACCTCAAGGAATATTGTCAAACACTTCTGATGTAAACCCAATGCTTGCTGGTCTGTGTTTTCAGTCTGATATTTTTGCTTGATAATGATAGCTGAATATTCTAAATGCTTATAAATCCAAACTATAATGTCTAAGCATTAATCTAAATACATATATGACTTCTCTTTTGATATTTTTGATGCATATACATGAAAATTAGACATGAAATGCACACCTACAGCCAATTGACATTTTGTCAAACACTTGGCATGCATACTATTATGTTAATCATGATGGATATTAATATGCACATTACATCAAATAGATGGCCTATCTAATACAATGCTAATATGAATGGCCAAGATTCTTGGCTCTACAATTTTATGCAACTCCTAAAATGATAACTATGAAACAATGTTGATATAAAGATGCTAACTCATGAAAGAACCTGGAAATGTAAGTTGCTGTGAATCGATGACGAAGATGAAGGAATGGCAGCCTCAAAACAGCTCATAAACATCCCTCTCAAGCCCCAATCGTGCCTCTTAAGTGTAGCACCCAGCCTTCTCATCAACCAAGAAAAGGAGTCCCTTCCAAAGCCAAATTGAAACCCTCTCCTAGCTACCCCGTACTGTAGCGTTACTGTTCACGGCACTGTAGCAACACTGTAGCGTACTGTAGCAAATCACTGTAGCAAAACACTGTAGCGCGCACTGTAGCGTCACTATAGCGCTACTGTAGCAAATCATTGTAGCAAAAACACTGTAGCGTACTGTAGCAAAACACTGTAGCAAACACTGTAGCAGCCAATAGGAAAACTTCTGATATGCAAAATTGATACCTCCAAACCCCTGTTAACATTGCAGATTCAAGTACAAATGAAAGGACTGAAGTATCCCTTCCAATTTGCAACCCTTCGGAGGATATTTCACCACCTCAGTTATGCTAATCTATGGGAGTTTCCGTTCCCAAAGACCAAATATGCAGAAACCCTTGGCTCCACAAAACTCATCAAATGTAAATGTCAATAATCAGATGCCTGGAAGCTTACCTTGCCCCTTCCTTTATACTTTTTTAATCACACTTTCAAGAGGCTTCTAGAAAAATCCTATTATTTTATTTTAGTGACTTTAATGATCTAATGTGTATTTTAAGTCACTATATTAAATTAATTAAATATAAGGTTACCTTTTGATTTCAAATTAAGTAATAACCTTATAAAATAATTAATTTAATAATATCTCCCTTATTTCGTCAATTAGCCTTCGGGAGTTAAAGGCTAAATTACTCATCATGAAAATCACCTAGGAAGGGGACATTACATGCTCGACTTAAGTTATTCCGGTTGCTCTATTCGGGTGATTTGAAGAATCGGATCAACCCTAATCTTTAAACATCTTGTGGATCTTCCAAATCTTAACCACTATTTGTTTGAATATATCCCTTATGACTCCTTCAATCCGCAACTCTGCTTGTGCCAGTTCCGGCACCAATTGACGGGCTCGGGGAACAAGGTTTTCTTTGTGTCTCCCCCTGAGCCAGAGCTCACTTTTCAGTTTCCGGAAGGAATATCAGCACCAGAGTCTGGTGCGGATCCAACCTCTACATTCTCAGTACTTTTCTTCACCCAAATCTTGCTCATCTCATTTTTAACTTCATCCGCATTCATCTTTTGTTTACCCTTATCTTGATTCTGATTATATACCGGACCTCTCTTGTCTTGATTCTTGCTTTTGCAGACTTTTGCATTATGACCGGACCTATTACAGATTTGGCAAACAACATTTCTTTGCATATTTGACTGATATCCTCTTGATCTGCATTGATTAGCCATATGACCTACTCTATTGCATGCAAAGCATCTACCATTGAATGATTTGTTCATTTGCATATTTCTGCATTCGTGAGACTTGTGACCATACCTTTTGCAGTTAAAACACTGTCCGGAGAAGGATGAATTAGTCTAATTCATTCTCTTTCTGCACTGATTAGCTTTGTGACCAAAGTGATTGCAGCTGTGGCAGTATCCATTGAAGGATGGATATCTTTGAGCATTGGGCTGTCTTACCGGAGATCTTCTAGGCCTGTTCCTTGGATTTTTTGATCCATAATTCTTCTGACCAGATTCGGAGCTTTCTCCTTTCTCATATCCCAAACCATATTTGTCATCTACCTTCTTTTGACTTCCAAGAAGGACTTCAAGTTGAGCAGAACTTATCTTGAATTTTTCTTTATACTCATTTGTTGTTTGAAGATCTCTTTTTAGAGAGACAATTTGATCTTCAAGTTTTTCTTCATTATCTTTAGCATCTTCAAGATCAGATTCAAGATGTCTGATAATTCTATCCATCTGGTGGCAATTTTCTGATTTCTCCTTGAGAGATTGTCTTAGATTATCTTCAATTTTTCTTTTCTCTTCAACTTCTTGGGTAAACTTTACAACTCCTGATTCCGTTTCATGTCTTACCATAATGATTTCTTTTGATAACTTTTCACATAACTTGGTTTTCTCAGTCAGCTCTTCATTTGCATTATTTTCTTCACCTTGTCTTGTCAATTGCTGAAGTAGCTCCTTTCTCTTTTTCATAGAGAGACTTAATTTATCTTTTAGTTCTCTCATGAAATCATCAGCCTGTTTGAGTCTTTCCTTTAATTCATTGACTTTAGAGTTTGACTGTTCAAGATCATCAAGGGCAGTCTTGAGTTGCTCTCTTAAACCATATGCATCCATTTGAACTCCCAGATCTTCCTCAAACTATTAGGCTCTGTTAGAAGGAACTTAGCTCTGATACCAATTGTTGATAACTGAGAGGGGGGGTGAATCAGTTATCCTAATTATTTCTTCTTTCTGAACTTTCTTATTAATCAATGCAGCATTAATTCAAACAAGCAAACATTACCATGAAATGGAAAAACACATGACATAGTATTTTTGACGTGGAAACCCTGTTAAGGGAGAAAACCACGGGGTGATTAACCCAAAGATTATTCTCTATTAGAAGAATAAGGAAATACAAAAATGGTACTTGCCAATTAGGGCTCACTGCCCAAGCACACTACTCACAAAGGAGGCACACTGCCTACAAGGAGACACACTATCTACAAAAGAATGTTATACAATACTTGAACTGATTGGAAGCATCCACATATGTTGGAGTTCAGTTCTGGTTAGGCTCAGTACACTGATCTGCTGCACTTCATCTTTCCTATTCTCTTATGCTGCTTTCCTTTCACATACCGGACCTTCCTTACTGCTTCTGCTCTGCTCTACTTTTATTCGCATATCACATATCACCACAACACTTCTCACAACTAAATCCATCCTATATATATCCGCACAAGTGATTTCATTATCTTTCTAGTCGGCACCCGGAACAGTCAATCTTCTCACAAACTCTATTCTGTCGACTGAATCCTTACACATCAAGTAATGCGGATCAAGCATATACTTGTAGAAATCATTAATCATGTCGGCCAAACATGATTCATGCCTTCATAACCTTTAACACCATCAGTAACACATCTGGAAAGTAGTCTGATGTTCTGTCAGTCAGTTCTTCCTCTGTTCACACTGTCACTCAGGAATCCGGTACTCAACTATTCATATCTTTTTCCTTGTCCATCACCGGAGGCTAAATCCTTGGAATCTATTACTCAAGGTAGTCCTCTTGACTTTCCCAAATCCGCACTTCACCAAGATACTTCCTCTGAGAGATCCGGACCTGTCTGTCGGACCTTGCTACATGCTCTGTTCTTGTTTACCGGACCACAACATTCTTCACTCTGACTTCCGGTAGAGACACACCATGTCCTACAGATGTGTGGGATGAACTTTGTTGCCATCAATGACAATAATCATGAATCCATATAGTGTCTCTTGCCAACAATGGAAAATATATGCTTAGATTAATAAACATATATTATGTAAATGGTTAATGAAATGGAAAATATATGCTCATATTAATAAACATATATTATGTAAATGGTTAATGAAATGGAAAATATATGCTCATATTAATAAACATATATTATGTAAATGGTTAATAAAATGGAAAATATATGCTCAGATTAATAAACATATATTATACAAATGGTTAATGAAATGGAAAATATATGCTTAAATTAATAAACATATATTATGCAAATGGTCAATGAAATGGAAAATATGATGGAAATACAATGGTATGATGGAAATGCAATGGTTAATGGAATGATTAATGATATGATGGAAATGCAATGGTATGAATATTTGTCATGATACATAGTGATGTTTAGAAAAATGGAAGATGGGGTTGGGAGGTTTGGGGATGGATGGGACTGGTTTAGGGATGGTTGGGATTGATTTAGTACTAGGTCACTAGATGCCACATTGTTAGAGGGGTGTTGTCAAGATGGGTGGAGTGATAGCCTGGGTAGGGGTTTGTTAGGGTGATTGTGAGGTGGGATTTTAATTGGTTAGGTCATGTTCATCATTAAATGCAAACTCTAGATGGTAATTTTTGATGGTTGGGGAATGATGGGTAGATTAAGAATGATGGGTTCGGATGGGGTATTGTGTTCATAGTTTGAGAGCATTCATAGATTTATTATAGCAAAAGGGGATATTTTTAGCAAGGTATGAAGGGCCTAGGTGATGATATATATCCATCTTTGCATGGACTAGACCTGCAAACAATAGGATGATCCCATGCATGCCCAAGGTGGTATAATCCTAATATTATCAATGAATAATGCACCCTTGCCAAGTTGTGCAACCCAGCTTACTAGTGAAACATGGGAACTTTTCCAATTTTGTGGGTCACCTATGATGGAAAAGAACCTCCAGAAAGGGTTGATTCCCTTGGATTTCTCACCTAAATTACTCTAACCTACTGCTGTTCACAGAGGAAAAGGGCAGAAACTGACATTATAGAAGCCTAATTCCTAAGCTAAGGTGATGCACCAAATGTTACAGGACCTATATTGTTGTTTTATCACACAATGTGACCAATGGACTAACCATGTCATGCACAATTTAGACTTTGACATGTTCTGATGCATAAATATTTCATAGATAGGAAAAATGAGTTTTGAATAGCTTTTAGAAGGAAAGGTTTAATGGTTTTCACAACTAAAATATGTATGAACTCTCAACACAATCTATAACCTGCATATCCCATGTTTTAAATCTGCATAAGGTACTGAAAATGAGGCTACAAATCAAGGGGAAACAACTTCACCACATAATCAGATCAATCACTTCCATATTTTACACAAAATGCAGCTTTGAGAAGGCAAAAATGACTATTTTATTGATTAAAAGGTAGCATACAACTGATATAAATCTTATAGTACAGTGTTATTCTCTAAAAATAAGAGATTACATAGTTGTATTGAGTCACAATACATAGTTTTTTCACTAGAAAGAACTCCAAAGTTACAATACTAGCTTCAAACTGAGAAGAGTCCTCTACGACAACTAGTAAGAAACTCTAAAATTAGGAAGAACTCCCCTAAAACTGATCCTAAACTTGCCTTTTTGAACTCCAACCAGCTGAGAAGAAGTAGGACATGTATGGAATGAGAAAAGGACACTTGGGATTGAAGAGACCTAGTCAAAACTCCTTGTAGTTGCTATAGGAACACGGGCCTGAAATATCTCGTTGAAGAGCTCCACCAAGCATGAAAAGAGGAGGTAGTTGGGATGTGCAACCCTGAAAAGTGAAACTACTCCTTTGCATGCTCCAATAGCTCCTAGATGATTGGATGTTGTTCACACTGTCCATAACTCCTTCAAACCCATCTTGCATGAATATAGGAAATGTCCTTGAAGATCTCAAACTGAAAAGATTCCTTTGGAGGGCGTTTGGAAACATTTTG
The DNA here is from genome assembly GCA_027924645.1 of Cunninghamia lanceolata. Lineage (NCBI taxonomy): Eukaryota > Viridiplantae > Streptophyta > Pinopsida > Cupressales > Cupressaceae > Cunninghamia > Cunninghamia lanceolata. Next base: position 2,928,927 of record BSBN01001020.1, on the reverse strand, counting down.
GTTCATTTATGACTCTTGAATCTGCCTGTAACTGTCCATTTATGGTCTTAAACTAATCCCTCTGCATTAAGTACCCCTATAGGGTCTTTTAAATAGTCATATAAGCTTGAAAACATGATTAGACTAAGTGTTTATGCCTTTGGAACAATGAACAAGCAACTTGTTTCCTACCGATTTCAAGGAGATGCAAAAATAATGTGTATTTCAACTAAGTTGAAATACCCACTGTGTTATTGACCCAAGTTCAAAACTGACCCTTTCAAGTGCTCTCCCACCTGTCAATGTCTTGACACTGCCTTGATACTGTCAATGTCTTGACACTGCCTATCAGGTTCCTGTCAATATCTCTTTCTTTGGGCTCAAAACTGCTTCTACTATGATTTTCATGTGACTGTCGTGCTCCCTTGGATGATGCAGGTCTCCTTTGTATAAACATGGGCCATAAGAAACTTGCTCACTTTCTTGATCTGTATGAGCATTGTGATGACTTTGCTTATCTTCATCTATGAAAAACTTCGTACACAGCCCTTTACTGAAACCTAGATCTTTGAACTGACATCTCGAACTCATTGAGTTTAATTCCTATCATTTGCATCATCTCGAAATCGGATTCCATACCTAGGGCATAAGACATAAGCACAACTAGAATTGTAGTTGCAAATAAATAAACAGTAATCACTTTTCTTCTTGCACATGATTTGTCATCTTTTGATGTCTTGAAAAATACATGAACCATCCAAGCTGATGGTTCTTTATCTTATGTGACTACTGTCCATTTCTCTGCTTCTAAATAACAGCTTCTTGTTCTTTCAAAGACTTTGACTGGTCCTTGTTGTGATTACTATACTTTCTCACCATTGTTGCTGTTCTTTTATGACTGTATTTTCTGCAGTTCTATGACCATTGTTTGCTGCTGTTCTATGACAGTTTGCCGCTGTTATATGACAGTCTTTTGCTGTTATATGACAGTTTTTTTATGACTGTTATTGCTGCACTCAATGACAGTCATTTATGCTCTCATGATTGTGTTTTTATGACTATTTTCTGCTGGTCTTTATGACAGACCTTCGCTGTCCCTTATGGCTGTGTTTTCTTGTTAATTTTTATGACCATTTTTTGTTAGAGGCTGCTCCTTTAATAATGAGAACACCATGGCTATTCTGCTGCCTTGATGACTGTTCTCTTGTCATATGCAGACCTTTCACATGATATTGTTGCTCCTTTCAATCTGCATGTTCTTAGACACCCCTGTGTTTCACTTGACTGAGATGACTACTGCACCTTTCATGTGCATAGATTTGACACAATTTCTAACACCTGCTGAGATAGTTTTCCTTATGCTGGGACAGTCATCCCTCTATGACTGTTTCTTTGTGCTTTCTTCTATTTGCTGGTCATGCTCACTATCCACTTGTAGCAGACCCTCTTCATAACCTTGATTATCTATACTCGGACTTAAGTTAATGGGTAGCCTTATATGAAAAGTGAATACCTCTTGTTATCATTCAACAAGACCTTGATGCTACATACACTAACAACTATCTCTAAGCTTAGAGTTCCAAAATGGGCTTCTATGTTTAGACATGTATAGGCCTGTGTAGGGTTTCATAATAAAGAGATTGATTAAAACAAAAGATACAAACCTCTAGACATTTGACAAAATCTTATACACAGTCCTAGCAACATTTCTCATCCTTTTGTTTTACCATTGTTTGAGCATCTCTGCCGTCCTTGACCAACATGACTGTGTGAGTGTTTCAACCAAACTGGTTTTTTTTTGCTATCTCTATATCCTTATAACTGCCTTCTTGCACTCAGCCACAAGACACCCAAACTTTGACATGACTTTTCCATCCGGAGAAATCTCTAAAGGAAAACGACTGTCAGCAGTTAGCCTTGGCAGACATATCACTGCCCCTTTTGATGACTTTCAAAGATTGTTACATGACTGTTATCTTGTGTTGTCACAGCTCCTTCCTAGACCTCTTTTGTCTCAGCCATGCAGATGTTTTTATAAGTATCACATAGACCTAGTGTCTGTTGTCTCTCATTATGGATCTCTGTTCACAGGATCACTGTACTCTCAAGTTGTTCCCTGCCTCTTTAAATCACTATCATTCATACTCTGTCAACCATAACCAGCTTTTGTGGACCTTTGATGCCTTTTTCCATGGAAATGGGGTGGAAAGAAAATATCAGAACAAGTTATTTCATTTACATATGTTGATGAAACTGTAGTAACCCCATTGCTATACACAATGCCTCCCTTCAATAACCTCAAACTCTCACGATTATGGCCAATAGTGCAATTATCAAGTGCCTTGTCAATGCTGCTATACACAAACCCATCCAGCCCACACACAACTAGCTGCTCCTGCCATGGAATTTGGAATGCTTCTTCTTCATAATCTGCAAACTAGCTGTGGAGGAAACCCTAGAACCTTGCTACGGGTTGAAAACCCTAAACATACATGAGAGTTCCTCTCAAACTTGACTCCTATTTGAAATAGCATTCCCTCTACAAGGTGTACGTGGGATTTGGAGAGATTAAGGTTGCTTTAGACATGTACAACATAAGATCCTCACCCTTTGACTCATAGCTACTTGAAAACTTACGTGGGTAGAAATTTTATTCATAATTTTCAAAGAAAAATGTGACAAAGGAGGCTCTAAGGTCATAAAAATGTATCATAACATGTTCTAAGTTTTGAACGTCAAAGAGATTCACAATAAACAGGAGCCAAACTATGATTTTTGTTTATTTTTCCAACATCATATAAAGGAAAACATTGTTATATCTGCATATATAACACTAAAGACCTTCTAGACATTTTGAAGACTTAAGACTAAGACAGAAAACCTTTAACACTTCAATGTCACTTGTAATAACATATTTTGGCCTAGTAAACAAAATATGTTAACATTTTTGGCGACCTCTACAAAATGCTTGCCTACTAAGCATCTAAGACCAGTGGTCTAACATATTCATTGGGCATAGGAGTCAAAAGAGTCGAAAGACCTGAAACAAACTGAACTAGACTTGATGACAGCTGTTAGTACCTTTAACCAGCAAGACACCACCTGAAAAACACTCAAAACTACCTAAAAACAACTACTAAATGTGCATCTACACTTGGAGGAAAATAAACTACAACAACTAACCTATCTACCTAAAATTAAACAATAAGGAAGATTAGTCAAACGAAACCATTGACTGGTTTGTCAAAATAGCTACCTTTCCTAAGTAACTTGAAGTGTTCCTCATACTTTTGGATAGTCAAAATGAGATGGAAAAAGAATGGATTTTGAACAATCTGTTGAAACATCTCTCCAAAGATGAGAACAAATCCACTTACCCACTCAAGTTGACTGACAGAATGACTGTTGGGTTGATGAAAAAGCTGGTCTTGCTGCCCCTGTTGCTCATCTTCGTGCTTCAAAAACAAGCATGATAGGTAATGGTTTCTCCTTGTTGGTCTTCAGCTATGCTAGGTGCCTAATAGAACACCCTTTTGTCAACCTAAAGCGGGAAAAATCATTGTTGGTTGTATGCTCATATTCTTTAGTTATCTCATCATTCTGTTGATTGAAAAGCTTTGGAAAAGTAATCATCTCCAAATGATGTTCTTGCTGGCCATGAACTTCTTCTTTATGAGGTGCTGGTTTGACAACTAGGTTTGAACAAAAGTCATCAAGCTCATCCCAAAAAAGGTCTTCTTCAACATCTTCCTTACATTTTTGCACAAGAGGACTCACCTCAACTGTAGGACAACTCTCTTGAAAACTTGAGGAGACAACAAAACTATCTTTTTGAAGTGTAGATTCTTATTTAGTTTCTTGCCCAACTTGGTAGGCATCTTCGAGCAAAACAAACTCATTAGCCTCCATAGTTTGGCTGTCTTTTTGTTCCTCTTCATGACTTAAGATCCCCTCATCATTTTGGTCTTCTTGGATTAACAACTTGTCAAAGTACCCAACCTCTTCTTGCTTTTCACCCCACTGTCCCAGCTGATCATGGTCATCATCCTCTTGCAACAAGTCTGATTTTTTCTCTTCTAGCTCACATGACAATTCTTGAATATCAATTAGTTCCTCTTTTGCTTCAAAAGACTCTTTCTCTTTCCTATCAAACTGCTGTCCCAGCTGAACATGTTCATCATTCTTTTGCAACAAGTTTGATTTTTCTGATTTGGGGGCACAAAAAGGACTGCAAATGTTTATATCTTCATCTTCTTCACTTGGAATATTCTCCTCTTCACCTACAAAGCCTTCATTTGCTCTCCAAATAACAGGTCCTCTTTTGAAAAGAAAAATGGTGGGAGGGCAAAAGGTTTCAGCTGATGGAGTGAGGTTAACATGTTAATTACTAAGATGAAAATGTGTTACTATGGGCTGCTTTTGGTTAGGAATCAGTTGTTGGGTTGAAGAAACAATCCTAAAACTTGGAATTTTGATTGGTTTGGATTCTACAACCTTTTCTGCTTCTTAAATTTAGATTGGTATGAGAGGATTGAACTTTACAAGGTTTGGTATTTTGTAATCAAGATGCTTGGTCCAAGAAAGCTGCCATGATGGAGAAGTTTGAGGCTTTTTCATAGATTCGCTTTGGTTTGAAGGATGGATTTGTTTGAAACTAGGAATAGGAGAGAAATTTTTTACTTTGAGCTCTTGCACTTGAGCAACCAATTGTTTTATTTGTTCCTCCTTGGTTGCAAGTTGCATGTTCAAGCATTCCTCTTCATACACCATTCTATTTTCTGCCTCCTGCTGGTGGAAATAAGCTTGATATGCAAGCTCTTCTTGTTGCATGTTATATTGTGTTTCTCTATCTATTTCTAAAATTTTCCTTTAGAAATCCAATAAGAAACTCGTAATGCGACCCAAATCAGTATCATTTTGGCACTGACTAGGGAGGTTGCATGTTTGATTTAAAGCAGAATGGGTTTCACAAGGCTGACTATAGACATGAACAGGCTGCAAACAAGGATAAGCAGGAGTGGTTTGAAAATGCTCCTGTTGGTAATGCTGATTGTAATGAGGCAAAGAGCTATTTGGAGGCCAAAAGCCTGAAATTTCATGGAATGGAGGAGAATAACCATTGTAGTGCTGATAACTAGACTTTGCAAGGGTAAAACATGAAACATAGGCAAGTCTGGATAATTGATTTAGAATGGAAATAGACAAAAAAATCTTGAAACACTAGAATGTGAGTTAGAACACCAAGTAGAGTCACCAGGTGCTAAGAAAATGCTTTCAAATGGTACAAAACTAACAAGTAGCACCAACCTCATTAGTTAAATGTCTCTGGACTGCTAAAACCAGCTGATATGTGCTTAGAGTCACCATGGTGTTGTTTGCATTGCCTCCAAAGGCTGATAATACTGAGACAAACACCAAATCTCTTAGTATGTTGTTGAGAAGTTCATCAAACTTGTCCCACTGGGCGTGCCAAACACTGTTATCACTTAATAATGCACCCTTGCCAAGTTGTGAAACCCATCTTACTAGTGAAACATGGGAACTTTTCCAGGTTTGTGGGTCACCTATGACGGAAAAGAACCTCCAGAAAGGGTTGGTTCCCTTGGATTTCTCACCTAAACTACTCTAACCTACTATTGTTCACAGAGGAAAAGGGCAAAAACTGACATTATAGAAGCCTAACTCCTAAGGTAAGGTGATGCACCAAATGTTACAGGACCTATATTGTTGTTTTATCACACAATGTGACCAATGGACTAACCGTGTCATGCACAACTCAGACTTTGACATGTTCTGATAAATAAATATTTCATAGATAGGAAAAATGAGTTTTGAACAGCTTTTAGAAGGAAAGGTTTAATGCTTTTCACAACTAAAACATGTATAAACTCTCAACACAATCTATAATCTGCATATCCCAAGTTTTAAATCTGCATAAGGTACCGAAAATGAGACTACAAATCAAGGGGAAACAACTTCACCACATAATCAGATCAATCACTTCCATATTTTACACAAAATGCAGCTTTGAGAAGGCAAAAATGAATATTTTATTGATCAAAAGGTTGCATACAACTGATATAAATCTTAAAGTACAGTGTTCTCTAAAAATAAGAGATTACATAGTTGTATTGAGTCACAATACATAGTTTTTTCACTAGAAAGAATTCCAAAGTTACAATACTAGCTTCAAACTGACAAGAGTCCTCTAAGACAACTAGTAAGAAACTCTAAAATTAGGAAGAACTCCCCTAAAACTGATCCTAAGCTTGCCTTTTTGAACTCCAACCAGTTGGGAGAAGTAGGACATGTATGGAATGAGAAAAGGACACTTGGGATTGAAGAGACCTAGTCAAAACAGCTTGTAGTTTCTATAGGAACACGGGCCTGAAATATCTCCTTGAAGAGCTCCACCAAGCATGAAAAGAGGAGGTAGTTGGGATGTACATCCCTAAAAAGTGAAACTACTCCTTTGCATGCTCCAATAGCTCCTCGATGCTTGGATGTTGTTCACACTATCCATAACTCCTTCAAACCCATCTTGCATGAATATAGGAAATGTCCTTGAAGATCTCAAACTGAAAAGATTCCTTTGGAGGGCGTTTGGAAAAGTTTTGGTTCATTTAGGACTCTTGAATCTGCCTGTAATTGTCCATTTATGGTCTCAAACTACTCCCTCTGCATTAAGTACCCCTGTAGGGTTTTTGAAATAGTCATATGAGCTTGAAAACATTATTAGACTAAGTGTTTATGCCTTTGGAACAATGAACAAGCAATTTGTTTCCTACCGATTTCAAGGAGATGCAAAAGTAATATGTATTTCAACTAAGTTGAAATACCCACTGTGTTATTGACCCAAGTTCAAAACTGACCCTTTCAAGTGTTCTCCCACCTAATGATGCAATAGAATCTCATGACCTCATCTCTGGAGCATATTCACATTGTCTTGATATTGTCAATGTCTTGACACTGCCTATCAGGTTCCTGTCAATATCTCTTTCTTTGGGCTCAAAACTGCTTCTACTATGATTTGTATGTGACTGTCATGCTCCCTTGGATGCTGCAGGTTTCCTTTGTATAAACAGGGGCCATAAGAAACTTGCTCACTTCCTTGATCTGTATGAGCATTGTAATGACTTTGCTTATCTTCATCTATGAAAAACTTCATACACAGTCCTTTATTGAAACCTAGATCTCTGAACTGACATCTCAAATTCATTGAATTTAATTCCTATCATTTGCATCATCTCAAAATCGGATTCCATACCTAGGGCATAAGACATAAGCACAACTAGAATTGTAGTTGCAAATAAATAAACAGTAATCACTTTTCTTCCTGCACATGATTTGTCATCTTTTGATTTCTTGAAAAATACATGAACCATCCAAGCTGATGGTTCTTTATCTTATGTGACTACTATCCATTTCTCTGCTTCTAAATAGCAGCTTGTTGTTCTTTCAAAGACTTTGACTACTCCTTGTTGTGATTACTATACTTTCTCACTGTTGTTGCCGTTCTTTTATGACTGTATTTTCTACAGTTCTATGACCATTGTTTGCTGCTGTTCTATGACAGTTTGCTGCTGTTATATGACAGTCTTTTGCTATTATATGACAGTTTTTTTATGACTGTTATTGCTGCACTCAATGACAGTCTTTTATGCTCTTATGATTGTGTTTTTATGAATATTTTCTGCAGGTCTTTATGACAGACCTTCGCTGTCCCTTATGGCTGTGTTTTCTTGTTATTTTTTATGACTGTTTTTTGTCAGAGGCTGCTCCTTTAATAATGAGAACACCATGGCTATTCTGCTGCCTTGATGATTATTCTCTTGTCAAATGCAGACCTTTCACATGATATTGCTGCTCCTTTCAATCTGCATGTTCTTAGACACCCCTGTGTTTCACTTGACTGAGATGACTACTGCACCTTTCATGTGCATAGCTTTGACACAATTTCTAACACCTGCTGAGATAGTTTTCCTTATGCTGGGACAGTCGTCCCTCTATGACTATTTCTTTGTGCTTTCTTCTATCTACTGCTCATGCTCACTATCCACTTGTAGCAGACCCTCTTCATAACCTTGATTATCTATACTCGGACTTAAGTTAATGGGTAGCCTTATATGAAAAGTGAATACCTCTTGTTATCATTCAACAAGACCTTGATGCTACATACACTAACAACTATCTCTAAGCTTAGAGTTCCAAAACGGGCTTCTATGTTTAGACATGTATAGGCCTGTGTAGGGTTTCATAATAAAGAGATTGATTAAAACAAAAGATACAAACCTCTAGACATTTGTCAAAATCTTATACACAGTCCTAGCAACATTTCTCATCCTTTTGTTTTACCATTGTCTGAGCATCTCTGCCCTCTTTGACCAACATGACTGTATGACTGTTTCGACCAAACTGGTTTTTTTTTACTATCTCTATATCCTTATAACTGCCTTCTTGCACTCAGCCACAAGACACCCAAACTTTGACATGAATTTTCCATCCGGAGGAATCTCTCAAAAAAAAGACTGTCAGCAGTTAGCCTTGGCAGACATATCACTGCCCCTTCTGATGACTTTCAAATATTGTTACATGACTGTTATCTTGTGCTGTCACAGCTCCTTCCTAGACCTCTTTTGTCTCAGCCATGCGGATGTTTTTATAAGTATCACATAGACCTAGTGTCTATTGTCTCTCATTATGGATCTCTGTTCACAGGATCACTGTACTCTCAAGTTGTTCCCTGCCTCTTTAAATCACTATCACTCATACTCTTTCAACCATAACCAGCATTTGTGGACCTTTGATGCCTTTTTCCATGGAAATGGGGTGGAAAGAAAATATGAGAACAAGGTATTTCATTAGCAGATGTTGATGAAACTGTAGTAACCCCATTGCTATACACAATGCCTCCCCTCAATAACCTCAAACTCTCAGGATTATGGCCAATAGTGCAATTATCAAGTGCCTTGTCAATGCTGCTATACACAAACCCATACAGCCCACACACAACTAGCTGCTCCTGCCATTGAATTTGGAATGCTTCTTCTTCATAATCTGCAAACTAGCTGTGGAGGAAACCCTAGAACCTTGCTACGGGTTGAAAACCCTAAACATACATGAGATTTCCTCTCAAACTTGACTCCTATTTGAAATAGCATTCCCTCTACAAGGTGTACGTGGGATTTGGAGAGATTAAGGTTGCTTTAGACATGTACAACATAAGATCCTAACCATTTGACTCATAGCTACATGAAAACTTACGTGGGGTAGAAATTTTATTCATAATTTTCAAAGAAAAATGTGACAAAGGAGGCTCTAAGGTCATAAAAATGTATCATAACATGTTCTAAATTTTGAACCTCAAAGAGATTCACAATAAACCTGTGCCAAACTATGATTTTTGTTTATTTTTCCAACACCAAATAAAGGAAAACATTGTTATATCTACGTATAAAACACTAAAGACCTTCTAGACATTTTGAAGACTTAAGACCAAGACAGAAAACCTTTAACACTTCAATGTCACTTGTAATAACATATTTTGGCCTAGTAAACAAAATATGTTAACATTTTTGGCGACCTCTACAAAATGCTTGCCCACTAAGCATCTAAGACCAGTGGTCTAACATATTCATTGGGCATAGGAGTCAAAAGAGTCGAAAGACCTGAAACAAACTGAACCAGACTTGATGACAACTGTTAGTACCTTTAACCAGCAAGACACCACCTGAAAAACACTCAAAACTACCTAAAAACAACTACTAAATGTGCATCTACACTTGGAGGAAAATAAACTACAACAACTAACCTATCTACCTAAAACTAAACAATAAGGAAGATTAGTCAAATGAAACCATTGACTGGTTTGTCAAAATAGCTACCTTTCTTGATTAACTTGAAGTGTTCCTCATACTTTTGGATAGTCAAAATGAGATGGAAAAAGAATGGATTTTGAACAATCTATTGAAACATCTCTCCAAAGATGAGAACAAATCCACTTACCCACTCAAGTTGACTGACAGAATGACTGTTGGGTTGATGAAAAAGCTGGTCTTGCTGCCCTTGTTGCTCATCTTTGTGCTTCAAAAACAAGAATGATAGGTAATGGTTTCTCCTTGTTGGTCTTCAGCTGTGCTAGGTGCCTAATAGGACACCCTTTTGTCAACCTAAAGCGGGAAAAATCATTGTTGGTTGTATGCTCATATTCTTTAGTTATCTCATCATTCTGTTGATTGGAAAGCTTTGGAAAATTAATCATCTCCAAATGATGTTCTTGCTGGCCATGAACTTCGTCTTTCTGAGGTGCTGGTTTGACAACTAGGTTTGAACAAAAGTCATCAAGCTCATCCCAAAAAAGGTCTTCTTCAACATCTTCCTTACATTTTTGCACAAGAGGACTCACCTCAACTGTAGGACAACTCTCTTGAAAAATTGAGGAGACAACAAAACTATCTTTTTGAAGTGTAGATTCTTATTTAGTTTCTTGCCCAACTTGGTAGGCATTTGCAAGCAAAACAAACTCATTAGCCTCCATAGTTTGGCTGTCTTTTTGTTCCTCTTCATGACTTAAGATCCCCTCATCATTTTGGTCTTCTTGGATAAACAACTTGTCAAAGTACCCAACCTCTTCTTGCTTTTCACCCCACTGTCCCAGCTGATCATGTTCATCATCCTCTTGCAACAAGTCTGATTTTTTCTCTTCTAGCTCACATGACAATTCTTGAATATCAATTAGTTCCTCTTTTGCTTCAAAAGACTCTTTCTCTTTCCTATCAAACTGCTGTCCCAGCTGAACATGTTCGTCATTCTTTTGCAACAATTTTGATTTTTCTGATTTGGGGGCACAAAAAGGACTGCAAATGGTTATTTCTTCATCTTCTTCACTTGGAATATTCTCCTCTTCACCTACAAAGCCTTCATTTGCTCTCCAAATAACAAGTCCTCCTTTGAAAAGACAAATGGTGGGAGGGCAAAAGGTTTCAGCTGATGGAGTGGGGTTAACATGTTCATTACTAAGATGAAAATGTGGTACCATGGGCTGCTCTTGGTTAGGAATCAGCTGTTGGGTTGAAGAAAAACTCCTAAAACTTGGAATTTTGATTGGTTTGGATTCTACAACCTTTTCTGCTTCTTGACTTTAGATTGGTATGAGAGGATTCGCCTTTACAAGGTTTAGTATTTTTGTAATCAAGATGATTGGTCCAAGAAGGCTGCCATGATGGAGAAGTTTGAGGATCTTTCATAGATTCGCTTTGGTTTGAAGGATGGATTTGTTTGAAACTAGGAATAGGAGAGAAATTTTTTACTTTGAGCTCTTGCACTTGAGCAACCAATTGTTTTATTTGGTCCTCCTTGGCTGCAAGTTGCATGTTCAAGCATTCCTCTTTATACACCCTTCTATTTTTTGCCTCCTACTGGTGCAAATAAGCTTGATATGCAAGCTCTTCTTGCTGCATGTTATATTGTGTTTCTCTATCTATTTCTAAAATTTTCCTTTGGAAATCCAATAACAAACTCTTAATGCGACCCAAATCAGTATCATTTTGGCACTGACTAGGGAGGTTGCATGTTTGATTTAAAACAGAATGGGTTTCACAAGGCTGACTATAGACATGAACAGGCTGCAAACAAGGATAAGTAGGAGTGGTTTGAAAATGCTCCTATTGGTAATACTGATTGTAACGAGGCAAAGAGCTATTTGGAGGCCAAAAGCCTAAAATTTCATGGAATGGAGGAGAATAACCATTGTAGTGCTGATAACTAGACTTTGCAAGGGTAAAACATGAAGCATAGGCAAGTCTGGATAATTGATTTAGAATGGAAATAGACAAAAAAATCTTGAAACACTAGAATGTGAGCTAGAACACCAAATAGAGTCACCAGGTGCTAAGAAAATGCTTTCAAATGGTACAAAACTAACAAGTTGCACCAAACTCATTAGTTAAATGTCTCTAGACTACTGAAACCAGCTGATATGTGCTTAGAGTCACCATGGTGTTGTTTGCATTGCCTCCAAAGGCTGATAATACTGAGACAAACACCAAATCTCTTAGTATGTTGGTGAGAAGTTCATCGAACTTGTCCCACTGGGCGTGCCAAAAACTGTTATCACTAAATAATGCACCCTTGCCAAGTTGTGTAACCCATCTTACTAGTGAAACATGAGAACTTTTTCAGATTTGTGGGTCACCTATGACGGAAAAGAACCTCCAGAAAGGGCTGGTTCCCTTGGATTTCTCACCTAAACTACTCTAACCTACTATTGTTCACAGAGGAAAAAGGCAGAAACTGACATTATAGAAGCCTAACTCCTAAGGTAAGGTGATGCACCAAATGTTACAGGACCTATATTGTTGTTTTATCACACAATGTGACCAATGGACTAACCGTGTCATGCACAACTCAGACTTTGACATGCTCTGATGCATAAATATTTCATAGATAGGAAAAATGAGTTTTGAACAGCTTTTAGAAGGAAAGGTTTAATGCTTTTCACAACTAAAACATGTATAAACTCTCAACACAATCTATAACCTGCTTATCCCAAGTTTTAAATCTGCATAAGGTACCGAAAATGAGACTACAAATCAAGGGGAAACAACTTCACCACATAATCAGATCAATCACTTCCATATTTTACACAAAATGCAGCTTTGAGAAGGCAAAAATGACTATTTTATTGATCAAAAGGTAGCATACAACTGATATAAATCTTAAAGTATTGTGTTCTCTAAAAATCAGAGATTACATAGTTGTATTGAGTCACAATACATAGTTTTTTCACTAGAAAGAACTCCAAAGTTACAATACTAGCTTCAAACTGACAAGAGTCCTCTAAGACAACTAGTAAGAAACTCTAAAATTAGGAAGAACTCCCCTAAAACTGATCCTAAGCTTGCCTTTTTGAACTCCCACCAGCTGGGAAGAAGTAGGACATGTATGGAATGAGAAAAGGACACTTGGGATTGAAGAGACCTAGTCAAAACAACTTGTAGTTTCTATAGGAACACGGACTTGAAATATCTCCTTGAAGAGCTCCACCAAGCATGAAAAGAGGAGGGAGTTGGGATGTGTATCCCTGAAAAGTGAAACTACTCCTTTGCATGCTCCAATAGCTCCTCGATGCTTGGATGTTGTTCACACTATCCATAACTCCTTCAAACCCATCTTGCATGAATATAGGAAATGTCCTTGAAGATCTCAAACTGAAAAGATTCCTTTGGAGGGCGTTTGGAAAAGTTTTGGTTCATTTAGGACTCTTGAATCTGCCTGTAATTATCCATTTATGGTCTCAAACTACTCCCTCTGCATTAAGTACCCCTGTAGGGTTTTTGAAATAGTCATATGAGCTTGAAAACATTATTAGACTAAGTGTTTATGCCTTTGGAACAATGAACAAGCAATTTGTTTCCTACCGATTTCAACGAGATGCAAAAATAATGTGTATTTCAACTAAGTTGAAATACCCACTGTGTTATTCACCCAAGTTCAAAACTGACCCTTTCAAGTGTTCTCCCACCTAATGATGCAATAGAACCTCATGATCTCATCTCTAGAGCATATTCACATTGTCTTGATACTGTCAATGTCTTGCCACTGCCTATCAGGTTCCTGTCAATATCTCTTTCTTTGGGCTCAAAACTGCTTCTACTATGATTTGTATGTGACTGTCATGCTACCTTGGATGCTGTAGGTCTCCTTTGTATAGACAGGGGCCATAAGAAACTTTCTCACTTTCTTGATCTGTATGAGCATTGTAATGACTTTGCTTATCTTCATCTATGAAAAACTTCGTACACAGTCCTTTACTGAAACCTAGATCTCTGAACTGACATCTCAAACTCATTGAATTTAATTCCTATCATTTGCATCATCTCGAAATCGGATTCCATACCTAGGGCATAAGACATAAGCACAACTAGAATTGTAGTTGCAAATAAATAAACAGTAATCACTTTTCTTCCTGCACATGATTTGTCATCTTTTGATGTCTTGAAAAATACATGAACCATCCAAGCTGATGGTTCTTTATCTTATGTGACTACTATCCATTTCTCTGCTTCTAAATAGCAGCTTGTTGTTCTTTCAAAGACTTTGACTGCTCCTTGTTGTGATTACTATACTTTCTCACCGTTGTTGCTGTTCTTTTATGACTGTATTTTCTGCAGTTCTATGACCATTGTTTGCTGCTGTTCTATGACAGTTTGCTGCTGTTATATGACAGTCTTTTGCTGTTATATGACTGTTATTGCTGCACTCAATGAGAGATTTTTATGCCCTTATGATTGTGTTTTTATGACTATTTTCTGCTGGTCTTTATGACAGACCTTCACTGTCCGTTATGGCTGTGTTTTCTTGTTATTTTTTATGACTGTTTTTTGTCAGAGGCTGCTCCTTTAATAATGAGAACACCATGGCTATTCTGCTGCCTTGATGACTATTCTCTTGTCATATGCAGACCTTTCACATGATATTGCTGCTCCTTTCAATCTGCATGCTTTTAGACACCCCTGTGTTTCACTTGACTGAGATGACTATTGCACCTTTCATGTGCATAGCTTTGACACAATTTCTAACACCTGTTGAGATAGTTTTCCTTATGCTGGGACAGTCATCCCTCTATGACTTTTTCTTTGTGCTTTCTTCTATCTGCTGCTCATGCTCACTATCCACTTGTAGCAGACCCTCTTCATAACCTTGATTATCTATACTCGGACTTAAGTTAATGGGTAGCCTTATATGAAAAGTGAATACCTCTTGTTATCATTCAACAAGACCTTGATGCTACATACACTAACACCTATCTCTAAGCTTAGAGTTCCAAAATGGGCTTCTATGTTTAGACATGTATAGGCCTGTGAAGGGTTTCATAATAAAGAGGTTGATTAAAACAAAAGATACAAACCTCTAGACATTTGTCAAAATCTTATACACAGTCCTAGCAACATTTCTCATCCTTGTGTTTTACCATTGTCTGAGCATCTCTGCCCTCTTTGACCAACATGACTGTATGACTGTTTTGACCAAACTGGTTTTGTTTTACTGTCTCTATATCCTTATAACTGCCTTCTTACACTCAGCCACAAGACACCCAAACTTTGACATGACTTTTCCATCCGGAGGAATCTCTAAAAAAACACAACTGTCAGCAGTTAGCCTTGGCAGACATATCACTGCCCCTTTTGATGACTTTCAAAGATTGTTACATGACTGTTATCTTGTGCTGTCACAGCTCCTTCCTAGACCTCTTTTGTCTCAGCCATGCGGATGTTTTTGTAAGTATCACTGTACTCTCAAGTTGTTCCCTGCCTCTTTAAATCACTATCATTCATACTCTGTCAACCATAACCAGCATTTGTGGACCTTTGATGCCTTTTTCCATGGAAATGGGGTGGAAAGAAAATATGAGAACAAGGTATTTCATTAGCAGATGTTGATGAAACTGTAGTAACCCCATTGCTATACACAATGCCTCCCTTCAATAACCTCAAACTCTCAGGATTATGGCCAATAGTGCAATTATCAAGTGCCTCGTCAATGCTGCTATACACAAACCCATCCAGCCCACACACAACTCGCTGCTCCTGCCATGGAATTTGGAATGCTTCTTCTTCATAATCTGCAAACTAGCTGTGGAGGAAACCCTTAACATACATGAGAGTTCCACTCAAACTTGACTCCTATTTGAAATAGCATTCCCTCTACAAGGCGTACGTGGGATTTGGAGAGATTAAGGTTGCTTTAGACATGTACAACATAAGATCCTAACCCTTTGACTCATAGCTACATGAAAACTTACGTGGGGTAGAAATTTTATTCATAATTTTCAAAGAAAAATGTGACAAAAGAGGCTCTAAGGTCATAAAAATGTATCATAACATGTTCTAAGTTTTGAACCTCAAAGAGATTCACAATAAACCCGTGCCAAACTATGATTTTTGTTTATTTTTCCAATACCAAATAAAGGAAAACATTGTTATATCTACGTATAAAACACTAAAGACCTTCTAGACATTTTGAAGACTTAAGACTAAGACAGAAAACCTTTAACACTTCAATGTCACTTGTAATAACATATTTTGGCCTAGTAAACAAAATATGTTAACACCTACCTAGATGAGGGAAGGGGACTCATAGCACAAGTCCTTAGTATATAAAAGGTATGATTAGTCTTAGATGGAAAAGAGGAACAATATGCTAGAACCGACCCTACATCTTCAAGATATGAATACCATACTTGGAGTAATAAGACCAACTCACAAGCACAACATACAAAACAATGACAATGCCCCATTATAGGTGTTTTTCGCCATGTATCATGATATAGTGAGATCAAGGTAGCTTTGGAATGATCCCTTCAATAAGACCAAAGATAAAAATCAATAATAAAAAAGACCAACAAACCAGACAAACAACCATTGTATCTCTTGCCAAGATAAGTGTTGATTTTATAGGATGATGGATTCTGCCTATTGTAGGAACAATATATCCATTAAGGCGAGAATTGGTTGGATGATGTTGGATAAAATTCGAAGGATGGGAAAAAAAGATAGTATGCCATATGTCCTAATTGTAGTTGGTTTGTTGATAGATGATCTTTTGTGTGGGATATGATGCTTTTAAGAGTATGCCTAGCCAGTGTATTGCTCTTAGATTTAGTAATCTCAAGAAATAGGGACCATCCAAGCAAGTTGGATGGGTGCATCTTTTGTACCTGCGTAGTGGATACTTCCTTCGTATTCCAGAATGTCTACATACCCTATATCCATGGGATCAAGGTACATTAAGATGCAGGTGATGATGAATATGTAGTTCTGGTTTTATAGTGATGATGTAGGGATGGTTCAGGATGAGTTGGATGATGGGTTGGATGATGGGATTTTTGTAATTGTTTTTATTTTTGTGGGGTTTTTTGGATTTTGGATTTTGTTGGTTTTATGATGTTTTTGGATTTTTCAAAATTTTATGCTGTACAAGGAGGGCATACAAGGATCCTCTTTTTAGTAATCTGCCTCGAGTGGGGTGATGTAATGTTCCATTTTTGGCACATTGATTATCATGTGCATTTTTCTTGTTAGTAATCTTGCGAAGGCTATGCACCCTGTTGGGAGAACTCCAAAATTCTTGTAGTGGTCGTGGTTCTATCTGCAGAGCAGTTGTGTGTGTCTCAAGTCTTCATTTCATCAAGGATTGGTCGAAGTTATTTATCAGTGCATTTCTAGTGCTTATTTTGGCTTGGGATTATTATTCTGATAATTAATTAATATTTCACCAAGGTTGCCTAAGGTTATATTTAATTATTGCAACTTAGTGTAATATTAATTAAATAATGGGTTTCCTTCTAAAAAAATGGATTAATTTTCTATAGCAATGAGCTCAGTGGATGTTCAGGTTTACAATGATGCTTTCTGATGTTTGATCGAGTTCTCGGTTTGCTCTCCAAGATTCTTGGAGAAGCCGTCTATTTTTGGAAAGTCACCCGGAAGGCATCATTCATCTTCCAAAACATCATGGAGTATGTTGGTATGCTTAATTTTGTAGTTTGTTGATATTTGGGATTTTCCGTAAAATTAGTTGATTTAATGAGCTAAACAATTAATTATTACACTTAAGTTAAAAAGGTTGGGAAATATTCATTTAACACTTAAGTGTTAAAGCTCATTGGAAAGGGGATGAAAATCTTTAAATCATGGATGCATCATATGGGGCCTTGCGAATCAAATATTTCTTTTATTTTGATAAAAGGGGTATTTGGAGCTAAAAGGAGCTTTTGATTAAAAAGGTGACTTTAAGTTGGGCACACATAATGAGTTATTTTTATATTTTTTGAGGAGAAATATGAAGGGATAAAGGAAATAATATTTTATTTCCCTCAAAAAGTTATAAAAGGAGGAGATGGGCTCATTGTTTGGACATGCTTTGGATTTGTATTGTTACTTTGCTGGATTGAACCTGCGTGTTCTTCCATATTCTCTTGAGGATGGAAACCCTCTTGTAGAATGCTCTTGAGGACGAAAACCCTCTTGAGGTTTGGTGTGATTTCATACAGGAATCACCATTGTGCTAAAGGTGGATTGAGAGCAAGCTCATACAGAGTTTGCCATGGAGCTAATCAAAGATTGATAGATTTTGTTGTGATTGCATTGTAATCCATTTTTGTAAAGTTGGAATGTAGTTGGGTAAGTGCAAGAAGATGGGGGGCCAAAAAGGGGTCTTAAGTGGCCACTTTTTTTCTGAAATCAGGAAATACTGGCCTTGGATGAGAAATTGAGCATAGTTACACTCAAAATTTAGAGATGCAACCAAAACAATGTTCGTAGTGCTCCGAGTCTACTTTCTAAACTACTATTTTGTTTTGAAAATGGCATAGATTAAGGGGTTCAAAAGAGGGAGCCACAGAAATTGGTGTTGTTTCTGTCAAAAAAACATAACATAGCATGTTTTGTGGCTCCCTCAAAAGGTCAACTTTTTTTTGGTATTTTTAAAATCGCTTCGGTGAGAAATTAGCTAATAGCATGTAGTTTATGCCCGATTTTTCTGATAATTTTTTGATGAATATTTGATTTTTTACTAATTTTTAAAGTGGACACATCCTAAAAAACAGAATTTTGGCCGTGCTACCCCTATAAATTTTGAAAACTAATTGAAAATCATTTTTTTATTTTTTTAATATTTGTAGAATGGAGTCTAGTTTCTAAATATGTAATTTTTTTGAAATTTGAATGAATAGTTATTTTACAATGAAAAAAAGACCAAACAGTGGTTTTTGCATAAAAACGGACACACAAACAAAAGAAATTAAAGATGAAAGGCTTAACATTGTTAAAATGTGAAAAAAATCACATCGTCAAATAGCTAAGAGAAAGCCTAACATTACCCATGTGTTCGATTTGTTCAACCTTGAAACACGTGCAAATCTGAGGGTTAGCACGAACGAAATTATGTGAAATTTTGAAGAATACAGAAAAACACGTCTGTGACTGTTCATAAGGCACTCCAAGCCTTTGGGTTGGAAATCCAAAGCAAATCCCAAGCCCAAGGCTTGGGATTCCCAAAGCAAGAAATAACGCGAGCGCGTTATAACGCGCTCGCGTTATAACGCGCTCGCGTTATTTATTGCCTTACATTTTTCCCGCATGTTCGACATAACGCGAGCGCGTTATAACGCGCTCGCGTTATGTCCCACTCAAATTTTTTTACACTCAAGGCTATTCATCATGAGGGTTAAGGCATAAAGGATAGAGTTGAAAGGTTTACGGATAAGGGATTAGCGTTTAAGGTATAGTATCGAGCCCGTTGAGGGTCTAGGAATAGGGATAGCGTTTAAGGTTTAGGGATGAGGGATGACAGATTACGGTTGAGGGTCGAGGGATCAAAGTTAAGGGTTGAGGGTTGAGGTTCAAGGGTCAAGGGTTTAGGGATAGGGTTTAGGGTCGAGGGATTAGGGTTAAAGTAGAGTGTGGAGGGTGTAAGGATTAGGGATAGGGTTGGAGGGTTTAGGGATAAGGGATTAGGGTTTAAGGTATAGTATCAAGTCTGTTGAGAGTTTAGGAATAGGGATAGCATTTAGGGATTAGGGATGAGGGATTATAGTTGAGGGATGATGGATTAGGGTTGAGGGTTGAGGGATTAGGGTTTAGGGATAAGGTTTAGGGTTGAGGGTTTAGGATTAGGGTTTAGGGTTGACGGATTAGCATTTAATGTCGAGGTTAGGGTTAGAGTGTTGAGGGTAGAGGGATTAGGGATAGGGTTTAGGGTTTAAGGTTTAAGGATTGAGGGTTGAGGCTTTAGGGATGAGGGTTTAAGGCTTAAGATATAGTGTCAAGTGTTGAGGGTGTAGGGATAGGGTTTAAGTTTTAAGGGTTAAGGGTTGAGGGATATGGATTAGGGTTTAAGGTATAGTGTTGAGGGTCGAGGGATCAGAGTTAAGGGTTGAGGGATTAGGGTTTGACGTTGAGGGTTGAGGGTTGAGGTTCGAGGGTCAAGGGTTTAGGGATAGGGTTGAGGGTCGAGGAATTAGGGTTAAAGTAGAGTGTGGATGGTATAAGGATTAGGGATAGGGTTGGAGGGTTTATGGATAAGGGATTAGGGTTTAAGGTATAGTATCGATTCTGTTGAGGGTGTAGGAATAGGGATAGCATTTAGGGTTTAGGGATGAAGGATTAGAGTTGGGGGATGACAGATTAGGGTTGAGGGTTGAGGGATTAGGGTTTAGGGATAAGGTTTAGGGTTGAGGGATGAGGGATTAGGGTTTAAGGTATAGTGTTGAGGGTTTAGGGATAGGGTTTAGGGTTGAGGGATTAGGATTTGACGTTGAGGGTTGAGGGTTGAGGTTCGAGGGTCAAGGGTTTAGGGATAGGGTTGAGGGTCGAGGAATTAGGGTTAAAGTAGAGTGTGGATGGTATAAGGATTAGGGATAGGGTTGGAGGGTTTATGGATAAGGGATTAGGGTTTAAGGTATAGTATCGATTCTGTTGAGGGTGTAGGAATAGGGATAGCATTTAGGGTTTAGGGATGAAGGATTAGAGTTGGGGGATGACAGATTAGGGTTGAGGGTTGAGGGATTAGGGTTTAGGGATAAGGTTTAGGGTTGAGGGATGAGGGATTAGGGTTTAAGGTATAGTGTTGAGGGTTTAGGGATAGGGTTTAGGGTTGAGGGATTAGGATTTGACGTTGAGGGTTGAGGGTTGAGGTTCGAGGGTCAAGGGTTTAGGGATAGGGTTGAGGGTCGAGGAATTAGGGTTAAAGTAGAGTGTGGAGGGATGACAGATGATAGATTAGTGTTGAGGGTTGAGGGATTAGGGTTTGATGTTGAGGGTTGAGGGTTTAGGGTTAGGGTTGAGAGATGAGGGATCAGAGTTAAGGGTTGAGGGATTAGGGTTTGACGTCGAGGGCTGAGGTTCGAGGGTCAAGGGTTTAGGGATAGGGTTGAGGTTGAAGGGATTAGGGTTTAGGGATAAGGTTTAGGGTTAGGGTTGAGGGATTAGGGTTTAAGGTATAGTGTTGAGGGTTTAGGGATAGGGTTTAGGGTTGAGGGATTAGAGTGAAGGGTTGAGGGATTAGAATTTGGCGTTGAGGCTTTAGGGTTTAGGATCAGGGTTGAAGGTCGAGGGATTAGAGTTAAGGGTTGAGGGATTAGGGTTTGATGTTGAGGGTTGAGGGTTGAGGTTCGAGGGTCAAGGGTTTAGGGATAGGGTTGAGGGTCGAGGAATTAGGGTTAAAGTAGAGTGTGGAGGGATGACGGATGATAGATTAGGGTTGAGGGTTGAGGGATTAGGGTTTGATGTTGAGGGTTGAGGGTTTAGGGTTAGGGTTGAGGGATTAGGGTTTAAGGTATAGTGTTGAGGGTTTAGGGATAGGGTTTAGGGTTGAGGGATTAGAGTGAAGGGTTGAGGGATTAGAATTTGGCGTTGAGGGTTTAGGGTTTAAGGTATAGTGTTGAGGGTTTAGGGATAGGGTTTAGGGTTGAGGGATTAGGGTTTGACGTTGAGGGTTGAGGGTTGAGGTTCGAGGGTCAAGGGTTTAGGGATAGGGTTGAGGGTCGAGGAATTAGGGTTAAAGTAGAGTGTGGAGGGATGACGGATGATAGATTAGGGTTGAGGGTTGAGGGATTAGGGTTTGATGTTGAGGGTTGAGGGTTTAGGGTTAGGGTTGAGAGATGAGGGATCAGAGTTAAGGGTCGAGGGATTAGGGTTTGACGTCGAGGGCTGAGGTTCGAGGGTCAAGGGTTTAGGGATAGGGTTGAGGTTGAAGGGATTAGGGTTTAGGGACAAGGTTTAGGGTTAGGGTTGAGGGATTAGGGTTTAAGGTATAGTGTTGAGGGTTTAGGGATAGGGTTTAGGGTTGAGGGATTAGAGTGAAGGGTTGAGGGATTAGAATTTGGCGTTGAGGGTTTAGGGTTTAAGGTATAGTGTTGAGGGTTTAGGGATAGGGTTTAGGGTTGAGGGATTAGGGTTTGACGTTGAGGGTTGAGGGTTGAGGTTCGAGGGTCAAGGGTTTAGGGATAGGGTTGAGGGTCGAGGAATTAGGGTTAAAGTAGAGTGTGGAGGGATGACGGATGATAGATTAGGGTTGAGGGTTGAGGGATTAGGGTTTGATGTTGAGGGTTGAGGGTTTAGGGTTAGGGTTGAGAGATGAGGGATCAGAGTTAAGGGTCGAGGGATTAGGGTTTGACGTCGAGGGCTGAGGTTTGAGGGTCAAGGGTTTAGGGATAGGGTTGAGGTTGAAGGGATTAGGGTTTAGGGACAAGGTTTAGGGTTAGGGTTGAGGGATTAGGGTTTAAGGTATAGTGTTGAGGGTTTAGGGATAGGGTTTAGGGTTGAGGGATTAGAGTGAAGGGTTGAGGGATTAGAATTTGGCGTTGAGGGTTTAGGGATAGGGTTTAGGGTTGAGGGATTAGGGTTTGACGTTGAGGGTTGAGGGTTGAGGTTCGAGGGTCAAGGGTTTAGGGATAGGGTTGAGGGTCGAGGAATTAGGGTTAAAGTAGAGTGTGGAGGGATGACGGATGATAGATTAGGGTTGAGGGTTGAGGGATTAGGGTTTGATGTTGAGGGTTGAGGGTTTAGGGTTAGGGTTGAGAGATGAGGGATCAGAGTTAAGGGTCGAGGGATTAGGGTTTGACGTCGAGGGCTGAGGTTCGAGGGTCAAGGGTTTAGGGATAGGGTTGAGGTTGAAGGGATTAGGGTTTAGGGACAAGGTTTAGGGTTAGGGTTGAGGGATTAGGGTTTAAGGTATAGTGTTGAGGGTTTAGGGATAGGGTTTAGGGTTGAGGGATTAGAGTGAAGGGTTGAGGGATTAGAATTTGGCGTTGAGGGTTTAGGGTTTAAGGTATAGTGTTGAGGGTTTAGGGATAGGGTTTAGGGTTGAGGGATTAGGGTTTGACGTTGAGGGTTGAGGGTTGAGGTTCGAGGGTCAAGGGTTTAGGGATAGGGTTGAGGGTCGAGGAATTAGGGTTAAAGTAGAGTGTGGAGGGATGACGGATGATAGATTAGGGTTGAGGGTTGAGGGATTAGGGTTTGATGTTGAGGGTTGAGGGTTTAGGGTTAGGGTTGAGAGATGAGGGATCAGAGTTAAGGGTCGAGGGATTAGGGTTTGACGTCGAGGGCTGAGGTTCGAGGGTCAAGGGTTTAGGGATAGGGTTGAGGTTGAAGGGATTAGGGTTTAGGGACAAGGTTTAGGGTTAGGGTTGAGGGATTAGGGTTTAAGGTATAGTGTTGAGGGTTTAGGGATAGGGTTTAGGGTTGAGGGATTAGAGTGAAGGGTTGAGGGATTAGAATTTGGCGTTGAGGGTTTAGGGTTTAGGATCAGGGTTGAAGGTCGAGGGATTAGAGTTAAGGGTTGAGGGATTAGGGTTTGATGTTAAGGGTTAAGGTTCGAGGGTTTGATGTTGAGGGTTGAGGTACATTTCGGTGTGACATTTAAATTGTCTTGCCGATATACACTGTAAAGGTTATTTTGTGGACTTTCAAGGATTTTTTCACCTGTGTTAATGTTCAACTTGTTTCGCTCTGCATCAAGGGATTACGGTTTGACGTTGAGGGCTGAGGTTCGAGGGTCAAGGGTTTAGGGATAGGGTTGAGGTTGAAGGGATTAGGGTTTAGGGACAAGGTTGAGGTTGAGGGATTAGGATTTGACATTGAGGGTTGAGGGTCAAGGGATCAGAGTTGAGGGTTTAGGGTTTAGAGATCTATAGGAGGACAAAACGCGAGCGCGTTATAGCACGAGCGCGTTATAACGCGAGCGCGTTATAACGCGCTCGCGTTTTGTAATTCTACTAAAACGGTAAAAAAGTGGTTACCCCCGTGATCCAGGCCCACATGCTCTGTTTTCTTACTGATTCTGCGCGTGCTCCGACAAAAAAGAAGTGCTTTCATGCTATTGGGAAGTTCACATGCACATTTGACACATTGTACCACCTTTGCATGATCTTTCCACCACCTTTTCTGCTTTGCCAACTTGAGAAGGAGGAAATAACATAGTTTTCAAACCAAATTTGATATATATCTATACAAGTTTCAATTTTTGTAGTATTGCAATGTTAATTTTGATTCAATTTTAAGAATTTAACATTGAAAAGGAAGCAAGTGGTGAAAAACTCAAATTGTTGAGGAGTTTGATGCAAGAAGATAAAAACACTACATAATTGGGTACTCTCTCCATTCAAATCTTCGTTTTTTAGGTATGTCAAGTCTTTACATGCATGTTCTTTACATTTTCCTTATTTTGGATTGAATTACTTTATCATGCATTATCATACATGTTTAAAATAGACACATTTCCAATCAAGAAAGCAACCTACAATCTCACATGATGCCATGTATATTTTCTACACTTGGGCTCTTTAATAATTATGTGTAATAAACAAACCTTAGTTCATACCATGATGTCAAACTATACAAGAATAAATCCTTACAACATAAAAAAAATACAATCCCACAATTATCATGTATTCATTTCTTAGGAACTAATATTGGTCTCTTTATCATGCTACAGACAAATTCTCCGTCATGCCGAGGAAACGATCAAGAATTAAACCAACACAGGAAGAGAAAGAAGCTAAGAATGCAAAGAAAGCAATGGCTATGAGGGAACTTCGTGAGAAGAGGAAATTGGACACGATAAATGAAGACATACCAATTGAAGAGGAACCACAACCATCACAAAGAGATATGGTATTGGCGGCACAAAGAGAACGAATGCAAAAACTTCGTGGTACGAGAGATTTAAATACCATAGTTGGAGACACATCCTTTATCGCAAGACAACATGTAGGGACACCATCTACCACATCTCAAGTTGAGAGTACATCATCACTCACATGTGATGAAGGAGGTACGCCATCGTTCCCACCTCAACCTCAAGGTATGTCATCTATTCCATCTTCGATCGAAGGTATGCCATCTAACCCATCTCATTTAAATATTGATGAAATTCCTAATGTTGAGATGAATTTACCTAACTTGACACCACCTAGAATTTTGCATAGAAAGCCAAAGTATTTGATTGATATTGATGAGAATATTTTGCAGCCAATGGAAGGTAAGATTCCAAAACGCACTTGTAGAAGATATGCTAATAAGATTTGGAGATTGTTCTTTGAAAAGTTAAATGAGACTGCAAGATGTCAACTATTCGTTGAAATGATGCGAAGTATAAAGTATAGGTCTATCATGAAGATTCTTGGGTTGAGAACATCAGAGGCTTCAAGTGAAAAATCTATTGTCAAGAATCTAATGAGTGCGTATGAGAGTGTGGGTAACACCTCACGCACAAAAGATAGTAATGCAACACGGCGTGTGATTACATCGACTATAGTAAGTAGTCAAACGAGGAAAGCTCGTCTTATTAGAAAGACAAGTCAAAAATTGAGAATTAATAGGAAAACTTTATCAAGAGCCGTTGGAAGACGCCAAAGAATTGAGGACACTAATGCCAATGAATTATGGGCGTTCTCGGGGAGACTACCACGAAAAGATAAACCAATTGTTGAAGCATTGAGGTCACTAATTGAAGACTTTTGGAAGAATTACACAAGGGTATCTCCGAATCAAAGGGATGTGGTAAGAAGGTGAATTGGTAGTCAGAACCGCGAGCCACATCCAAAGCATTTTTTGGATGAGACTCAAACACAGTTTTATGGTAAATTTCTAGAGAAGTATCCTCAAATTAAAATTTGTCAAAGATATTTTGAAATGCTAAAACCTTTCTATGTTAAGATAAATCACACACGCACTACTTGTTGTTGTAGATTACATATTGAATTTTCTAACCATTTTGATGTTTATAGGTCTATATGTTTAGATATGCATACTAACAATGATTTGCAGGGTTGTGCCATATGTGCCCCACCAACATCTTCAAGA
Organism: Cunninghamia lanceolata; assembly: GCA_027924645.1. Taxonomy (NCBI): domain Eukaryota; kingdom Viridiplantae; phylum Streptophyta; class Pinopsida; order Cupressales; family Cupressaceae; genus Cunninghamia; species Cunninghamia lanceolata. The sequence continues at coordinate 2,903,083 of BSBN01001020.1, read as the reverse complement.
GATTTCATATCAAGAATTTTATGTGAAAGAGAGGAAGGTCAAATATTCTACAAGAAATTATGCTTGGATGGCACATGTCATCGTTGCGGTGGCTTGCAACATTTGCCAATATGTGAACATATGGAAATAACACATGTGGTTGGAAATGAACTAGTAGAATTTGGCAAGTATAAAACAGTGGCATACAATACAAAAGATGGTAAAGAAGCAAAGAGGTGTGAATTAGTTATTGAAAAGATTCCAGTGTATCAGTTTATGCCTATATTTCGTGACAGCATAGTGTATGAGTATGCAAGACATGCCCATAGAGCTCGATGGTTGGACTTGCAATTCAAGTTATGCAAGGACACATTTCCAGTTGGTAGCATTGTTTCAGTCGTCGACTTTGCAGAGAACTACAGTCTACAGCCACAGCGTGAGGTGCAATCACAATATTACAACTCCACACAGGTTTCTATATTTGTGCACATCGCATTCATTCATGCGAATGATAGTACAGAGGATGACAGAAAGATCATAAGGGAGTATCATTTCTATATTAGTGATGATCGCACGCATTCTACGGAGTTCGTGCAAGGTTGCTTTCAGGTGTTCTATAATGATTTGGCTAGAAGGGGCATATCGTTCAGTCAGCATATCATATGGTCGGATAATTGTGCATCACAATTCAAGAACTCGCGGAATTTCTATTGGCTGAGTAGGAGGCATAATTTTACAGGTATTCAACATATGTGGAACTTTTGTGAGGCCGGGCATGGAAAGGGGGAGCATGATGGTGCAGGAGCATGTATCAAAAGAGCCATAGCACGAGAAGAGTTAAAGTATAAAGACAATGCAAAGTTGACAGATGCAAAATCGATTGTCGAGTGGTGTAATGCTTCCATGGGTCCAGGTAATGAAGGTAAGTCTTTAGTTCGTAGATTTTTTTGGTTGATAGATGATACTAACATTGCACCATATGAGGATTGTTGTACACTGACAGGATCAAATGAGATGCACTCTTTCAGAAGTTCAATTGCAGGTTCATGGAGTATCCATACACGAAAGATGTCATGCTTTTGTTCTTCCTGTACAATTCAAGTCTGGGATGAGTGCGAGTCAAAGGAGTGGGTTGACGAATGGCAGTTAAGTTATCTTAGCCCACTTGACACGTATCGACCCCCGACGGCACTGGAACTAACACAGATGGAATCGTCAGTTGACTTTGACCACATATCAGATTTAGTTCAACCAGGTAATATAGGGCACATATATGCATCTAATTTCATCTAGTTCAACCAGGTAATGTCATCTTACTTTGTAGTGTTTTTGTAATGTTGACTAATTTCATCTAATTTGCTACACATATCAATGTAGGACACGTATATGCAGTTATTGCAGATGAAGATAATGAAGAGGGAACAGATTATTACTTATGCCGTTGTGTTGAGGCCAAAAAGAAATTGGAGGCCCCTGTTACAGATGGAGAAAACATCGAATACCCTACAGGATCAGTGGTTATTACTGGAACATGGCTTAGAAGGTACCCACATAAGAGTGTTAATATTTGGCTATTTCAGGACTTTGACATGCATCGAAAGATTCTTCATTACTCGAACCTTGTCGTGGCATCCAATGTTCATTTGATAAAGTATCGGGGTAGACCTTTGAACAAAATATTGTGGAAGGTGCGTGAGTCTGACCATGAAGCAATACTTGACACAATAAAGAGTAGAGCAGATCCAGATGGTTCATTGGATTAATTTGTAAGTATTCACATTGATTTTGTAAAGTTATGTTACATTGAGTTGTAAGTATGCACATTAATTTGTAAGGTTTGTCTTTTTTTATTTCCTCCTGCATTTTTACACATATGTACACATTTTTCCATCATCATGTTATGCATTTTTGGTGTCCTGCTCCTGATGCGACCAAACTCATAACTCACCCTACTAGACACCATTTGATGATCTCTCCAACACTCTGGATCCAGGGCGCCCAATCATGATGATGACCTATATACCATTCTCCCAAGGCGCTCATAATGAATGAATGATAAGGAGCGCCTTGACCTCTATAATCAAGGTGATTTTAAGTCACTTTGAGTCATTTGGGGTCAGTTTGAGTCTTTGAGTCATGTTGCAAAAAAGTGTCAATGTTGTCAAGTTGCACAAAGCAACCTTTGCATTTTTGGTGTCTTGCTCGTGATGCGACCAAACTGACTGTTCCAACGCATCCGAATGGGTACATTTATGCTAGGCATGGTCCTATTTCTCACCCAGACATGTCGAAACAGTCGGAGCTACATTGTACCGACGATATCCCTGAAGAGTCCAAAGTGCAAAAAGGCAGCAATCTTTGACGAGATGTTACTCAAAAATCATGTCACTTAGAAACATTCCGTCTGAGGCAACGGGATCACGTAGAGTGCCTCTACAATAACCTCTCTCGGTTTTTTATAGCTCTGAGGCATTTGCCCGTGGTGAAAGGTTTTCTGTTGCCCCAAAAATCGTCAGAAGGAGGCAGTGTAAAGTTGCAAAGGGGTGTAACTTTCGTCCTGCTCCTGATGCGACCAAACTGACTGTTCCAACGCGTCCGAATGGGTACATTTATGCTAGGCATGGTCCTATTTCTCACCCAAACATGTCGAAACAGTCGGAGCTACATTGTACCGACGATATCCCTGAAGAGTCCAAAGTGCAAAAAGGCAGCAATCTTTGACGAGATGTTACTCGAAAATCGTGTCACTTAGAAACATTCCGTCTGAGGCAACGGGATCACGTAGAGTGCCTCTACAATAACCTCTCTCGGTTTTTTATAGCTCTGAGGCATTTGCCCGTGGTGAAAGGTTTTCTGTTGCCCCAAAAATCGTCAGAAGGAGGCAGTGTAAAGTTGCAAAGGGGTGTAACTTTCGTCCTGCTCCTGATGCGACCAAACTGACTGTTCCAACGCGTCCGAATGGGTACATTTATGCTAGGCATGGTCCTATTTCTCACCCAAACATGTCGAAACAGTTGGAGCTACATTGTACCGACGATATCCCTGAAGAGTCCAAAGTGCAAAAAGGCAGCAATCTTTGACGAGATGTTACTCAAAAATCGTGTCACTTAGAAACATTCCGTCTGAGGCAACGGGATCACGTAGAGTGCCTCTACAATAACCTCTCTCGGTTTTTTATAGCTCTGAGGCATTTGCCCGTGGTGAAAGGTTTTCTGTTGCCCCAAAAATCGTCAGAAGGAGGCAGTGTAAAGTTGCAAAGGGGTGTAACTTTCGTCCTGCTCCTGATGCGACCAAACTGACTGTTCCAACGCGTCCGAATGGGTACATTTATGCTAGGCATGGTCCTATTTCTCACCCAAACATGTCGAAACAGTCGGAGCTACATTGTACCGACGATATCCATGAAGAGTCCAAAGTGCAAAAAGGCAGCAATCTTTGACGAGATGTTACTCAAAAATCGTGTCACTTAGAAACATTCCGTCTGAGGCAACGGGATCACGTAGAGTGTCTCTACAATAACCTCTCTCGGTTTTTTATAGCTCTGAGGCATTTGCCCGTGGTGAAAGGTTTTCTGTTGCCCCAAAAATCGTCAGAAGGAGGCAGTGTAAAGTTGCAAAGGGGTGTAACTTTCGTCCTGCCCCTGATGCGACCAAACTGACTGTTCCAACGCGTCCGAATGGGTACATTTATGCTAGGCATGGTCCTATTTCTCACCCAAACATGTCGAAACAGTCGGAGCTACATTGTACCGACGATATACCTGAAGAGTCCAAAGTGCAAAAAGGCAGCAATCTTTGATGAGATGTTACTCGAAAATCGTGTCACTTAGAAACATTCCGTCTGAGGCAACGAGATCACGTAGAGTGCCTCTACAATAACCTCTCTCGGTTTTTTATAGCTCTGAGGCATTTGCCCGTAGTGAAAGGTTTTCTGTTGCCCTAAAAATCGTCAGAAGGAGGCAGTGTAAAGTTGCAAAGGGGTGTAACTTTCGTCCTGCTCCTGATGCGACCAAACTGACTGTTCCAACGCGTCCGAATGGGTACATTTATGCTAGGTATGGTCCTATTTCTCACCCAAACATGTCGAAACAGTCGGAGCTACATTGTACCGACGATATCCCTGAAGAGTCCAAAGTGCAAAAAGGCAGCAATCTTTGACGAGATGTTACTCGAAAATCGTGTCACTTAGAAACATTCCGTCTGAGGCAACGGGATCACGTAGAGTGCCTCTACAATAACCTCTCTCGGTTTTTTATAGCTCTGAGGCATTTGCCCGTGGTGAAAGGTTTTCTGTTGCCCCAAAAATCGTCAGAAGGAGGCAGTGTAAAGTTGCAAAGGGGTGTAACTTTCGTCCTGCTCCTGATGCGACCAAACTGACTGTTCCAACGCGTCCGAATGGGTACATTTATGCTAGGCATGGTCCTATTTCTCACCCAAACATGTCGAAACAGTCGGAGCTACATTGTACCGACGATATCCCTGAAGAGTCCAAAGTGCAAAAAGGTAGCAATCTTTGACGAGATGTTACTCGAAAACCGTGTCACTTAGAAACATTCCGTCTGAGGCAACGGGATCATGTAGAGTGCCTCTACAATAACCTCTCTCGGTTTTTTATAGCTCTGAGGCATTTGCCCGTGGTGAAAGGTTTTCTGCTGCCCCAAAAATCGTCAGAAGGAGGCAGTGTATTAAGTCAGGATGAAAGCCTATTCACTCTAGGCGCCTGTTTTTGACCAAATCACACATGCGCCTTGAACAACTCTGTCTTCAAGGCGCTTTTCTCTAATCTCTGTAACTCTCCAAATCCACTAAGGCGCAAATTTTACCTCTTGGGCTCAAGATATAGGTTCTTCATCCAAGGCGCCAGAATGGTCCAAAGGCGCATTTCACCTCTAACCTCACCTCTGACCTTACTTGGAGGCGCTAAACCTCATCTCATTGCTCTCCTCCATTACAAGCGCTCACTTACCTCAATCTTGGGCGCATACCAACATCCCAACATCCAAATCACCTAGGCGCTCAAAACCTTCAAGACTCAAGGTGCATTTTATGATCAAACAAGGTATCTCCTGAACAAGGCGCTCATAGTCTCATCAGGGCGTTAATCATCATCATGAGCACTCATATTGTTCTAGGCGCACAGTTATCTCTGGAATGCTCAAGGCGCACATACCCTTCTCTAGGCTAGTTTACACTTATTCAAGGCGCTCATTCCAAACTTACATGAACTACTCATTACAAGACGCACAAACTAGATGATCCTAGGGCATAAGGGCGCTCATAGGAGTTGTTATGTGTCATTTTGGCCAAGGTTTTCTGGAGCAGTGAAGACATTAGGAAGGGGATGATCGTTTGGATAGTTTTGAATGCTTTATTTCTCCTTGTTTAAACTAGGCGCTCACTGAGGATTGGAGTAGCCTTTGCACCCTCACATCACGTTAATCGGCGTTTCAGAGGCAATCATAGTATAGGAAGATTTGCGCCTTGAAGAAGAGAGTTATCTGGTGAGTGCTTAGGAGTTCTGGCGCCTAGGGGAAAGGTCTAGGTAGAGCGCCTTCAGACTTTCACAGTGAAGTGCCTTAAGGAGTTGGATGATGTTTTTGCCTAGAGTGGAGATGATGTTTTTAGCACCTTAAGGATGATGATGGAGCGCTTTGGAGTCAGGTTAGTCTGGAGCACCTTAAGAAGGTAAAGCACTTCAAATGTAAACACAAGTGTTTTGAGCGCCCTAATGAGAAGTTGTCTTGGCACCATAAGTTGTTCAAACGAAGATATGCGCCTTGGATAGTTGCAAAGACCTAATTTAGCGCCCAAGGTTGGAAGACTCTTTGTGAGCGCCCAGTGTTTGAAAGCTCTTTGTGTTTGGTGCATTAAAATGAATTTGGCACCTAAATAGTATTGAAACACTCAACTGAGCGCCTAAAGCCCATGACAGAAGTGATATGCGCCTTGATAGGAATATCATGGAAGATGAGTTTACTGAATGGCGCCTTGAATGACTTGGTTGATTAAGTGTTTTAGCACCTAGATATGGGATGAATCATTGAGCGCCTTTGGTTGAGATGATGTCAGCACCTTTGAGATTATAACACCTTGGAGTCAAGTTCGAAGGAGCACCTTGAGAAGGTAAAACACTTCAAATGTTTTCAAGGAATTGGAGAAGTCACTTAGTGCCTAGAATGAATTCCAGAGCAAGAGGGTTGGAGCGCCTTGAGCTTCAAGTCAGATATGCGCCTAGACCTCTACCCTTTAGCAAGTTGAAGCCCTCTGAGCCTTGACAACGTGAGAATGCCTTATAGTGAATATGCGCCTTGGGCAAGGTTGAATACAAAGTTGAGGAGTATATCATAATGAGTAAGTGCACTGTAGGGTTAGATGATAAAGACTAGTGCCTTGAGTGTCTTGGTCAAAATTTTGACGTGAGAAGTCTTGCAAGATCAAACCCTGGAGTGCGCCTTAGAGAGAACCTATTGATCCTTTGCTTTGACAAGATTTGGGCGCCAGAATGATCCTTAATAAATGGAATGTATCTACACCAATTTTGCGCCTTTAGGGAAGTGATGGTGGCCAGAATGATCCTTAATCTCATGTTTGTGCGCCTAGGTCTAGAAGCAAGATTTGAGCGCCTTAGGATAGGGTTTTTTGCACCTTGTCTTGGAGAGTGAATTTGCGCCTTGGATGATGTTGAAGCGCCTTGGGATGAAATGCGCCCAAACTTATAGAGGGCCTTCAGTGAGGGAGTTGAAGAGAGTGCTTAGAGGAAGGATAGCCTTAAGATCAAACTAAGTACTTAGAAACCTAAGATTAGCGCCTTATTTGAAGTTATACACCTATTCTGGCGCCAGAGAGTGAGTTTGAGTGTGAAGAAGTGAATGTCTGCGCCTTGAAGGGGATACAAAGGGAAGATGATGCACCTTGATGGGTTGATGATGGAAATTTGCGTTTTGGAGCTAAATGTGCGCCTTGAAGGAGATAGTGCATAGAGGTACAATGAATCTTCCGGAGAACATGGATAGACAACTAAGTCTCCAACTTGAGTCTTCTAAGTGAATTGGATAATGAAGAGAGTCTAGTCATTTTGGGCGCTAGTATCAGGATGAATCATCCAAAATGGGTGCCTAGAACTAGAAGGCGCCAATGCATGAGTTCAAGGATCCTCCATTGGAGCGCCTAGCCCAGATGGCTATAGATTGAAAGTTTTAAAGCTAAGTGATGTCTCTTACGTGAATTCCTAGCCCAGGTGCATGTGTTGGGAAAAACTCTCTGGCTCTGGCGCCTAGAATTGGGAGCTTTGTAAGATGCACCAATTGATGAAACATTTCTATTTTGCGCCTAGAATAGAACTCTCTCACATAGTTGAAATTGACTTGATAGAAGGAGATAAGTCTTAAGGACTAGTTTGGTGCCTCACTTGCCTATCTCACCTTTGAAATGTGCTTTGGTTGATGATCATCATTGATGGAACCTAGTGAAATGTAAAGCTATTTGCATCTCCAGAGGATCAAAATTGGATTAGGAGATCATCCTTGCAGTTGAGATTGACAGAGAAGTGTTAAAGGAATCACTTCAAATGGGCGCCTAAGCTAGTTGAGGCGCATATCAATTCCACTGTAACTCCAGACTGACGCTTAGGATCCAGTCATCTCCTAAGGCGCAGTTCCATTCACCCATGACCTCGCTTGGCGTCTAAAACTTGGAAACTCCTTTGGAAAGCTCCTGTTGCGCCTAGAAGATGAGTTTGGGATATCAACTTGCAAAAGGCTTAGAAACTCTTCAAAGATGTTAGGCACAATCCCATGGCACTGGAGCTCAGTTTTGGCGCCTTCAAGGAATAGCACATGAAGGAACTTGGGAGGTCAGGTGCTTGTAAAAGGGAACACCTTGGAACATCTTCCAGGGGTTGAAGTAGTAAGAAAACATCAAGTGAGTCTAGGCGCACTCCCTTGTGTGAACAGTTTAGCTCTGGCGCCTAGCCACAGAGTGAGCCAGAAGAAGTAGTTTGGACATTAGAAGATAGGCGCTCATTCTATAATGAAGCATTCCACCTTCCTAATCAACAAAGACTTGCAAGAATTGACAAAGGAAGCTAAGGCGCACCTTCTACTTGTTTCCACCTCCAGAATGCGCCTAACCTTGAAAGGGGGTTCAAAGATGTTTGTTAGACCTTTTCACTCAAGGCACTCACCTTAGGCGCACTTTCTAAGTCCTTGTCACCTCAAGGAAACACCTAGTTTGGAAGGCGCTTGCCCTGTTCTCCACTCCTTTCAATTGGCGCCTAGAACACAGAATGCATGAAAGGAGCGCCTAGACTCCAGAGGGCTGATTTGGGCGCCTAGCATTTAAAACACTTTCATAATGATGATGTTTTGGCGCCTACTCTTGGAAACAATCCAGAGCATCCATAAACTCTAATTGGCACCTAATGTTGACAAGGCGCAACTTCAGGAGGAGGTCACCTCAACTTGGCGCCCAAGTCAGAAAAACCTGTAAATCCTTCAAATATGCGCCTACCTTGTGAGGTGATGAGTTGAACATTCCAAATCTTCAAATGTTGCTCAAATAAGGAAGACATTGTAACATCAAGGCTTCAAGGCCTGTCCTTGTATTTCCATTGAATGAGTTGTACTTCATGCTATTGAAAGCATTTTCCATGTAATAAGACATTGCAAGTTGATTGAATCAAGTAACAAGACAAGTACCCAACTCTAATGTTGTTTCATTCAAATAGTTATCTTGATGTATATCTTTATGTTATTGAAGTAGTTGATGAATTGTTAGCAAGTAAAAGTGTTTAAGTAAGGAAAATTTTTCGTAGAACTAGTTGGGTATCTTACACTTACACCATGCCTATCCATCAAACATCACAATGCAATCAAAATCCTAACAACATGCCCATGATCCAAGATCAAGTGCAATCATGCAAAGATATTATCAATCACAAGCCTATTAAGAATGAACTAGAGTCTTCTAGTACCATACTTTTCCATCAAACACCATCATGTAATCCATGGCCTATCAAGCCTATCAAAGAAAATGTAAACATCCTATGTAATACAATCAGACTTTAAATATTTGAAGTAGCCATCTACAAATATCCATTCAAAAGTGGATTTATAATGCAAGTATGGACGCCATCAATAAAAAAGATTTGTATTAACCAAATATCCATATACGCATACATCAATATCTGTCGATATAAGTATAACATATATACAAAATAGCCATATAGGCTTACAAGAATGCCATATAGGCATACAATGTCAACTATGTACAATACAAAATATATGTCCACAAATGCCATATAGGCATACAACAGAGGAACACAATAAAAAGTCATTCCCCTCTAGCTGGTGAAGAGAATAAATCACGAGCAGCCTTTGATCTTCTAGGGGATGGAGACATGCATGTGGGTGGTCTACTACGAACCCGAGGGCTACTTCTCCTATTTAGTTCTTCCTGCACCTTTACCTGTTACAAAAAAAAGTATAGATATTAATATATAGAAATTACATGTTATAAAAAAATGAAACATTTAACAAAATAATCACTTACCGCTAACATATAATCTGTCTGCTCGCTTGCCTCAGTAGCAGGAAAAGGCCCTGGTGATGTCATGTCCTATAGAAACCATCCAGATAGAAATTAAACTTCAAATCAATAATCTTTTGATTTTTCAAAAATAGACAACTATAACAATGAATGTAAATTGAAATTTACTAATCTGCCTCATACCCCTGTCAATGCCATAGAGCTATGAATCGCAGAGGCCACACCCTGCTCCATTGCCCTATGAACATGGGGAGGTGTATCCGCAGCCTGCATCATCTGGAAATAAAACAACATTATTCAATTACGAAAACTATAATAGTGATGCAAATCATGGCTCCTAACATACACACACGCTCATCTAAACATGGAAGTACACACAATAAAACACACAAATCACATACAAAAATTTAGTAAGTACAATTCATTCATTAAACTATTTATTTTATTACCTCCGTAAAGCTTTGAAGTCCACCACCGCTGGCAGGTGTTGCCATGAAATCTACAGTGTTAACCTATTCAACATCCAAAATCAGAAATTAGAATACCATTCATATAACGATGCTATTCACATGTAATATTTATAATTGTTTACTAGTTACATACCTCGACAGTAGATGATCTAGTGAAAAATGTAGGTGGAGAACCACTGAAAACTGCATCGACGCTATGACCCTGAAATTTCATTAAAATCATCAATTTAAATTAGTTAATCTTGTATTTCAAAAATAAAATTTAATAAATTAAATTCAATAAACTTGCTAATATTTACCTGAGTATCAAGGCCGAAAGTCTCACTCAGGAGGGTATCTGTCATCGCCATCTGCTCAGCTGCAGATGTAGCCTGTGCACCTGCGTCCTGACTGTCCATGGGGTCATAACCACAGGCTGACCCGCAAGCCTGGCAAGTATGCGGTGGGACCCTACTCCTCGCACTATCTCCCAACCCACTCTGTGTTGCAGGATCGGCATGCTCTATGATGCTCTGGGTCAAGGCACTAATCGACCTCAGTGTATCGACCTCAACACTCTCCTTCACAATGGAAGGAATAGAAACATGCTCGTGGGCTGGTCTGCTGATTACTCGTCTCACTACCCGCTGTGGGTCAAGACGTGCCCCTGGTCTATCCTGTGCTGAGCCCCCACCTCTACCCTGGAAGTCCCGCATATCAAAATAGTTTGGCACTTTATTGAGGACAAACTCGGAGTAGAGTTTCCTCAAAAAGTATTGCGGGACCTCATTGTTATTGCATGGAGGATGGTCAAAAACCATCCACCACCTCTGCCCGAAATTGTCCCTTATCGCTTGGTTGTTGCACCAATGGATAGGGAACCTCTTGCATGTAATGGGTGGAGGTTGATTTGTTTGTGGGTTTGTGAAAATTGAACACAAGTCTACTTTTGTAATTTGTAATTTTTTGACATCTTGATATGACAATTTATCTGCATAGTAATCTCTAAACTCTCTCTTTTTATCGGTCCAACTAGTTATTTGCTTGCTAATTGAATTTACATTTGATAACATAGACTCAAGAGATTCGGCAAGCGTGGACCTATGCAAGGTTGAAGTGGAAGGATCTTTCAACCTTGCAATTATATCTTCAATTTGTTTTTTATTGTTTTCAATTTCCCCCATTATATTATCTTGTGTTCCAGGGGCATGTCGAGGAATGAATGGAGGAGGTTGTTGTTCTGCAGGTATTTCTTCCTCAAGATTTTGTGGATTTTGAGGATTTTGAGGAGGAGGAGGAGGTGCATTAACATTTCCTACAATTAATAAAATATGCATCAAAAATCAACACAAAACCTACCTATTTAGGAAGAAATTCAAACAAAAAAACAAAGATAACTCACCCCTTTGGCGTGCTCGACGTCGCGGCGGCATTTTGGCGATGAATCGACAAATCTATTGTGTTGAATGGTGTTTTGTAGAACGCGAGCGCGTTTTTGAAGGGTTTTAAGCCGCGGCGGAGGAAAAACTCACAACGAAATAAGATAAAATGAAATGACAGCGTTTTTTTTATATATATAAAGCGCTTTATAACGCGAGCGCGTTATAACGCGCTCGCGTTATGGCTCGGCAATGACGAGCCTTAGGCTTGTCATTGCCAAGCCATAACGCGAGCGCGTTATAACGCGAGCGCGTTATAACGCGCTCGCGTTATGCCTAAATTTTTTTTGAAAATTTTTTGGCCACTTTTTGGCCCCCCATCTTTTTGCACTTACCCAGTTTGGATATTAAAGTGTGTAGTTTGGATTGTTTTTGGAGAGTGTATGTGTTCTTTTTTCATTAGAGTTGCAATAAATGAAATTTCCCTTACTGGTCGTACATCTACAGGTCGTACCAGCAAAGAAATCAGACTTGGTTTTATGGAGATTTAAGTTAGTATGTTTCCTTATATTGTTTCATATCATATCTTTATGACTTGGCGCCAGATTGCAATTTGTTTCCAGTGGTTATTGTGCAGAGATAGGAATGTTGTGATAGAATCCATACCATCAATGTCCGTACCAGGCAGCCTGGGTGATTAGTGATTAAAAGTTAATGCTAACTAGTTTGGTATTTCAGATGTTTGGGAGTTGTTTATAGTGGTTTGGTGCCTCCTATGAGATATATATGTTGATGTTCTGGGCAGGTTTATTGAATTTATGAAGCAATCTGTACAACAGGGCCATACAGGTCTATATGAGGGTTTTTTGATATCTGCTATAGTCCTCTTTTCATCTGGGATATCTCTAATATGCATTGATAGTGTATGAAGTATATTATAAGGTGTGTGGTATTTAAGAAAGGGTCTTCATTGAATTGATCATCTTACGAAGCCATGACTGATCTAGGGTTCTGTACAGCAAGAAGACAATCTAATTTTCTGCAGTTCAGTGTAATCAACAGGGTAAAAGCTTAGTATATCAGCATTGGACAAGTTAATGTCATGTGTGTTTGACGTTATTGTTGTGCAAGGAAGAATCTCCTTGATCTCCAAAGCTTCAAAGTTGATAAGATCAAGTCCTAATCAACAATTTTGATTATTATTGCATTTGATTTCATTGTAATAATTCTTTCTATGCAAACACATACATTAACCCGTGGATGGTTCAACCGCCAGTGTGGAGTAATTGGAAGTTTATTTATCTTGTAATTCTACCCATTGAATAAGTAGTGAAATACCACTGGATAAGTGGATGACATTATATATCTTCTTGTATTTCCACCCACTGAATAAGTGGAGTATTCCCACTACAAAAGTGGATGCTTGCTGAAAAGAAGATACCTGCTATATAGCGGATGATTGTATTTATTTTCATATGCAAAGTTTTTGATTGTAAGCCAAAACACTGTATGCTCTCACCTCACCCATCTTGGGAACTTGGTGATCAGAAAGTGTAGAGGTTCTATCTGGTTGCATTGTTGTGCTAACCTTGTTGTGTTGGATTGTAAATTTGAAAAACAAAAATTTGGGGTACCTTATTATAGTGGTATTAGAGCTGGTATGTTCTTGCCAGCCTGTTGGGGAGCTAATTTGTTGCAGATCTTTCAATTGAGCAAGTCAGTTTCCAGCCTTGCATGTGAGTGATCATCACTTGCATGTTGTTCAGTGTGTGGCAGTTGATAGAGGTCATTCAGTGATTGTTAGATTATGGCCTCTCTTATGAGGAGAAGTGAGATAGATGTTCTGTTTGATTCACTTAGGCAAAGTCAGGATGAATTAGAAAAAGTAGTTCAAGAAAAGTTGGATCGAAGGAGGTATGAACCAAAGGCCTTAAAAATCATTGATGAATATCAAGTTCTATTTGATGACTTTAAGCATGATATTTCATAGGATGTTTTCTTGGAAATAATTGAGGGGGATCCTAACAACAAGGGCCTTGTAGATTACATCTTAAGGACAAGGAATAAAGATTAGAAGAAGAGAATATCTTCATGGAAGCCTGAGCTATCTACTTTGATGGCAAAGACCAACTACAATGCCAAGACATCATCTTCCAACCGACAGAACTAGAACTCTCTCATTTCAAGAAAGGAAGAGGATTCTGAGACAAATTGGCAAGAATGGTTGTCTTTGGGTCCTGAATTTCATGTTGTTATGTCTTTTGTTGAATACTGCTCTATAAAGAACTTGTCTAAACCTCGGAAAGACCGATTCCACAATAAAGGATTGCTAGAGGCCCCTCAACTAAGTCAAGAAGAATGGATGATGAAAGTGACATCGATGGTAGAATTGAGATCACCCAAGTCAAAGATCACAAACTACTCCAAGTCACCACCTTCTAATCAACAGAAGAAGAATTATCCCTTTTCAAAGAAGGATGAGAATAGCAAGAATGAACTTAGAAGAAGAAATCTTTGTTTCCTATGCAAAGATTCTTGGGAGCCTAACCACCAATGCAAGAAAAATAAAGATGATGAACCAGCAACCTTTCCCACATGTTCTTTCCTTTCGATTGATGAGGAATCCAACAAAGGAGGAGATGAAGACTTGTTAGCTAAAAGACATGAGTTTGAGTCTTTGTATGATGAAGAGAAGGTCACTAATCAAGAGGCATGCATTGCGGAGCTTGTTGATTTGGGGAAGCCTACAACAGAATTTGGTGAAGCTGAGCCTTGCTTTGATGAAGATTATGAGCCAAAGGTATGGGACTTAGCAAGTCCTTCATTTGATGAAGATCCTAAAGATGCCACTACATTTGAGAACGAGTTCAAGATGATCGATAGATTACTTGCCGGTGACTTTGTAAGTGAGCCTGAGAGCATTGAAGCAAAGTGTCTTGTTGAGGACATGGGAAATAATGAAATCACAAAAGATAAAAGGTTTGATGCTGCTAAAAATTTTAGAACAACACTTAATGGAGAGCATTTCCACCATTCTAGTGATGGAAGTCTTGATTATGAGTGGGATATTCCCATGCAAAGTGAAAAGCAGTTAGACTCTTCAATGATCCTTGACGAAGAATGTGCTGATGAAGACTTTAAATCAGCCATTGGTGATGATTCAATGTTTGATTATGAGACTATCATTCATTTGATCTAAGTGATGAAGAAGAAGATTCAACTCTCATGCAATTTGAAGAACCTAGTGTCCTTGCAGAAGAGTCAATTGATGAGCATGTTGATGGAAAGTTTGTTGAAAGATTTGAATCAACTTCTATTGTTGATCCAACATTTAAATTTCAGAATCATTTGTTGGTCACTGAAGATAAGATTGTTCAATCTTTAACACACTTTGATCACATACTTAAGTTTGTTGAAGATCACATTTGGAGGGCACAAGTTGAAAGAAGACAAATGGGCATGGAAAGAGGATCTTCACTTGAAAATTGGTGTGTAGTTAGAGAGGCACTAGAAACACTGAAATTAGATTATTTGAACCTTCTTTCTGATAGAGATCATGTCCTTGAGTTTCCTGATTGAATATATAAAGCATTGAAGGAAGAGATGCAGAAATTAATAAGCTTACATTTAAGCTTCAAACAACTATGGATTCTTTAGAGAGTACCCAAATGGCTCTCTTAGAAGTTGAAAGCTAGCTTGTTGATGAATATCAATTCAAGGAGCAAGATAAAGTTGCAAAAGCTGATGATAACAAGCTGATGACTGAAGAGCTTGAATTGTTCCAAGAAGATTTTGACTTAGGACAGTCTCCTAAGTATGATGATGCAGAATGGAGAAAAATGGTAATCTATTTGAACATGAAGGAGAAAACAACTTCCAATCATTTGGTAATACTCTTTTTATGATGGAAGTTGAGTTAACTCATGATAATCTTCTTCTCGTGTTGAATGATGAGGACCAATCTAATGTGATTAATAAGGAGGAGGATAGTAACAGGATATAGGATCTTGGTGAGGAGCACTCATGGAATATTACTTTGCATAAATACTTCTTCAACTGGAAGTTTTGTGAGCATAAGGTTAAGGTATGCAATGGGTCTAGTGCAAGGATGGATTATTTTCATAATAGAGTTTATCTTCAAGGCTTTGTAACAATTTCATGCATGAATTTGAAGACAAATCTATGTCACAAAGTTGATGTCCTTATTCATATCAACCATAATGAGTTGACAATTGCATACATTTTGATGGATTGGAGAGAGATTTTGGTCATGACTTTGATATATTTTGACTGGAGATGGCCTAAATCTCTTATTACTTTCAAAATATTTCAATTTTGTTGTTGCTGTCCTATTTTCAGATTGCTGAAATCTGATTGTCAGGAGATTATTTCAGAAATTTTCAGCCATGAGATTGATCATTTTGTTGTTTTTAGCTTTGTGGAAGGATGATAGAAGATTTCAGCTAAAAACAACTAGTGTTACAGCTATTATTGCTCTTTTGGATGGTGAGAATCAGGTGATTCATGGTTGTTCAGAGTTGCTTTCAGCTTGTGATCAAGCTGATTCATGTTCTTTGTTGGAGGAGCATTTCAGATTTTGGTTCCTAGCAGTAGTTTCATGTTGGATAATTGTATTGATGATTGCTAACTCTTTCATTTTTGGGTTTAGTGATGTCTAGAATCTAAAAGGATTTATGTTTGGAAGAATGTTTCATAGTTATAGGCAAAATTCTAATTGTGCAGTTCACAATTATATCAGAGTGGCACAACAGAAGCGGTGTGAAGCATTCTTGAGATTGATTTGGGATCCAGGTATATTATTGTTAATCATGTTGGTATCTTTGTTGGATAGCATGAATTGCTTGAGGACAAGCAATCTTGAGTGGGGAGGACTGTAATGTTCCATTTTGGCACATTGATTATCATGTGCATTTTGCTTGTTCATAATCTTGTGAAGGCTATCTAGCATGTTGGAAGAACTCCAAAGTTCTTGGAGTGGTCGTGGTTCTATCTGCAGTGCAGTTGTGTGTGTCTCAAGTCTTCATTTCATCAAGGATTGGTCAAAGTTATTTATCAGTGCATTTCTAGTGCTTATTTTGGCTTGGGATTATTATTCTGATAATTAATTAATATTTCACTAAGGTTGCCTAAGGTTATATTTATTTATTACAACTTAGTGTAATATTAATTAAATAATGGGTTTCCTTCTGAAAAATGGAGTAATTTTCTATGGCAATGAGATAAGTGGATGTTCAGGTTCGCAGTGATACTTTCTGATGTTTGATCGAGTTCCCAGTTTGCTCTCCAAGATTCTTGGAGAAGCCATCTATTTTTGGAAAAGTCACTCGAAAGGAATCATTCATCTTCCGAAACATCATGGAGTAAGTATGTTGGTATGCTTAATTTTGCAGTTTGTTGATGTTTGGGATTTTCCATAAAATCAATTGATTTAATGAGCTAAATAATTAATTATTGCACTTAAGTTAAAAAGGTTGGGAAATGTTCATTTAACACTTAAGTGTTAAAGCTCGCTGGAAAGGGGATGAAAAGCTTTAAATCATGGATGCATCATATTAGGGCCTTGCGAATCAAATATTTCCTTTATTTTGATAAAATAGGTCTTTGGAGCTAAAAGGAGCTTTTGATTAAAAAGGTGACTTTAAGTTGGGCACACATAATGAGTTATTTTTATATTTTTTGAGGAGAAATATAAAGGGATAAAGGAAATAATATTTTATTTCCCTCAAAAAGTTATAAAAGGAGGAGATGGGCTCATTGTTTGGACATGCTTTGGATTTGTATTGTTACTCTGTTGGATTGAACCTACGTGTTCTTCCATATTCTCTTGAGGATGGAAAGCCTCTTGTAGAATGCTCTTGAGGACGAAAACCCTCTTGAGGTTTGGTGTGATTTCATATAGGAATCACCATTGTGCTGAAGGTGGATTGAGAGCAAGCTCATACAGTGTTTGCCATGGAGCTGATCAGAGATTAATAGATTTTGTTGTGATTGCATTGTAATCCATTTTTGTAAAGTTGGAATGTAGTTTGGATATTAAAGTGTGTAGTTTGGATTTTTTTTGGAGAGTGTATGTGTTCTTTTTTCATTAGAGTTGCAATAAATGAAATTTCCCTTGCTAGTCATACATCTACAGGTCGTACCAGCAAAGAAATCAGACTTGATTTTATGGAGATTTAAGTTAGTATGCTTCCTTATATTGTTTCATATCATATCTTTATGACTTGGCGCCAGATTGCAATTTGTTTTTAGTGGTTATTGTGCAGAGATAGGAATGTTGTGATAGAATCCATACCATCAATGTCCATACCAGGCAGCCTGGGTGATTAGTGATTAAAAATTAATGCTGACTAGTTTGGTATTTCAGATGTTTGGGAGTTGTTTATAATGGTTTGGTGCCTCCTATGAGATATATATGTTGATGTTCTGGGCAGGTTTATTGAAGTTATGAAGCAATCCATACAGTAGGACTATACATGTCTGTATGTGGGGTTTTTGATATCTGATGTAGTACTCTTTTCATCTGGGATATCTCTAATATGCACTGATAGTGTATGAAGTATATTATAAGGTGTGTGGTATTTAAGAAAGAGTCTTCATTGAATTGATCATCTGGTGAAGCCATGACTGATCCAGGGTTCTGTACAGCAAGAAGACAATCTGATTTTCTATAGTTCAATGTAATCAACAGGGTAAAAGCTCAGGATATAAGCATTGGACAAGTTAATTCCATGTGTGTTTGAAGTTATTGTTGTGCAGGGCATAATCTCCTTGATCTCCAAAGCTTCAAAGTTGATAAGATCAAGTCCTAATCAACAATTTTGATTATTATTGCATTTGATATCATTGTAATAATTCTTTCTATGCAAATACATACATTAACCCCTGGATGGTTCAACCACTAGTGTGGAGTAATTGGAAGTTTATTTATCTTGTAATTCTACACACTGAATAAGTGGTGAAATCCCACTGGATAAGTGGATGACATTATATATCTTCTTGTATTTCCACGCACTGAATAAGTGGAGTATTCCCACTGCAAAAGTGGATACCTACTGAAAAGCAGATGCCTGCTATATAGCAGATGATTGTATTTATTTTCATATGCAAAGTTTTTGATTGTAAGCCAAAACACTGTATGCTCTCACCTCGCCCATCTTGGGAGCTTGGTGATCAGAAAGTGTAGAGGTTCTATCTAATTGCATTGTTGTGCTAACCTTGTTGTGTTGGATTGTAAATTTGAAAAAAAAAAATTGGGGTAGCTTATTACAGGTTATGAAGGGATGGTGTGGTTTGATGTTGAATGTTTGTTATTCCAAGCCATGGGATGGGGGAGATATGGTAGTGTTGTGATGGATATGAGGACTTATTAGATGGTAGGTTCGACCACTACACATGGTGCCTAAGACAAGTTTTCACCATGGTACTTTATCCAAGGCATCACCGAAGTGATTTTCACATTGCACATCTTTATTGCACTCAGGTTTTTCTTGATTTTCTAATTTTTTGGATTTTTTCTTTTTTTCTTTTTTTCTTTTTTTATTTTTTGACTTGGGATACTCGATGGGTTAGGAATAAAATTTCTTTAGGTGCATGATGTTCATGGGCTCATCCAGACGCTGCCCCTCAGGTGTTGCAAGTTGATAACCTCCTGATCCATAGCTAGTTGTGATGACATAAGGTCCCAACCAATTAGGCTCAAACTTTCTTTTCTTGTGATGCTCCTGTAATTTCCTTTGATTTTCCATTAGGACAAGGTCACCTATCTTAAACTTGTGGCTCTTGATCTTTTGGTTGTAGGTTCTATATAGGAAATTCTGATAGGCCTGGAGATGATTTAGAGCATTTAGATGCTTTTCATCTAGAAGTTCTATCTCATTCAGGCGTACAACTCAATACTCCTCCTCAGTAATGATATTTTGCAATGAAATTCTGAGAGGGGAGCTCAACCTCAATAAGCAAGATGGCTTCAGAACCAAATACTAAATAATATAGAGTGGCTCTTATGGGTGTATGAATGCTTGTGCAGTAAGCCCAAAGGGCATGATTAAGCTAAAGGTGCTAGTCATGGCCAGCTTCATTAACTGTCTTCTTTAGAATGTGTAAGATGGTCTTGTTAGAAGCTTCAGCTTGACCATTACCTTGATGGTAATACGGCATGGAAAAGTGATGTTGGAAGTGGAATTTCTCTCATAGAGTGTGAACTTCCTAATTCTTAAATGGTTTCTAATTGTCGGTAATGATGGAGAGGGGAATTCCATAACGACATATTATGTAGTGGAGGATGAATTTTGTGGTTTGGATGCTAGTGGTGTAAGTGAGTGGAATGGCTTCTACCCACTTAGTGAAATATTCGGTAGCGGTGATGATGAGCTTATGAACATTAGATGAAGGTGGATGAATTTTTCCCACAAGATCGAGCCCCCATTGTGAGAAGGGCCAAGGAGTTGTGATCGGCTGCAGTTCCTGTGATGGTGCATGGATGAGGTCACCATGCTGCTGACATGGTAGACATTTCTTTACAAATTGATGAGCATCTTGTTCCATGGTGGGCTAGTAGTATCCTGTCCTTAGAATCTTCTTTGCTAGAGTAGGTCCACTAGAGTGTGCCCCACAAATACCTTTGTGCACCTCTTGTAAGGCAACTTCATCTTCCCTAGAATTGAGGCATCGCAAAAGAGTACCATCAAGACTTTTTTGATAAAGGGTGTCAACTATGATGGTGAAGCAAGATGCTTGGTAGATGAAAGTGCAACATTGTGTAAATGTTAAGTTGGGTGGGATGATTTTATCATGGAGGTACATGTAGGTTTCTTAGTACCATGGAGATAGGGGACCAACAATGTTACATACTAGATTAGATTGTAGGACATCATAAGCCGGCATTGGAAGCTCTTCAATTAGGAACTCACATTTCTTATTGTCCTTTTTCATGTCAACCAGGGATCCTATAGTAGTCATGGCATCAACTTCTTTATCAAGATGGATGTCATGAAAGTAATCCTTGAAATCGTCAACCATTCTTTTATAAGGCAGAAGTTTGTCATCCTTTGTCTTGTATTCATTGTTGACTTGTCTGATAACTAGCAGGGAGTCTCCATAAACCATGAGCTTTTTGATCTTCCATTGGATGGCCATGTGAAGTCTTATGATGAGGGCCTCGTATTCTACTACGTTGTTTGTGCATGGAAATTTTATCGAAATAGGACTTTGGAATAGTGTCTCCTTGAGGGGTAAAAAATAGAATGCTTGCCCCTAAGCCACGATGTGTGTAAGATTCATCAAAGTACATTTTCCATGTGTCTACTATAGGTGCCACCGTGAGTAGAGACTCATCCAAGAATTTTGAAAGCAGTGGTTGTTCTGTTGGGATAGGTGCATCAGCTA
Organism: Cunninghamia lanceolata; assembly: GCA_027924645.1. NCBI lineage: Eukaryota > Viridiplantae > Streptophyta > Pinopsida > Cupressales > Cupressaceae > Cunninghamia > Cunninghamia lanceolata. Next base: position 2,882,326 of record BSBN01001020.1, on the reverse strand, counting down.
ACTAATCAGCTTACCTATCCTTTGATAGCCTTTCTCTCTACGTATTAAATGTCAAACTCACTTAGGATCATGACCCACTTAGCCATTCATCCTATGAGAGCAGCTCTAGTCAATAGATATTTCAGTAGATCAATTTTGACAATGAGCTTTGTCTTGTGATTGAGCATATAGTGTCTTAACTTTTGTGAGGTGAAGACGATTGCGAGGCATGCTCATTCAATAGGAGTGTAATTCAGCTCATAGGTCACCAAAGTGTGGTTGATCTAGTAAATAGCTCTTTCTTTTCCTTGTTCATCATGTTGTGCTAGCAAGGCCCCTATTGTTGTTTTTGTTGTTGAGATATATAGAAGGAGGGGTTGCCCTTGTTTCGGTGGATTGAGGACAGGTGGCATAGCAAGGTATTCCTTTAATTGTTCAAAGGATTTCAGACACTTTTCATTCATGTGAATGTTGTAGCTTTTCGAAGAAGATGCTAGAATGGTTGACACTTATCTGCAAGTTGTACTATGAAGCAGGGGATAGATTGAAGTTTCCCTTGGAGGCTATGGAGTTGTTTGAGTGTTTTAAGTGGTGACATATCCAATATAGCCTTAACTTTGGTAGGGTTGACTTTAATTCCTCTTCTTGATACAATGTACCCTAGGAGCTTTCCAGAGGTAAACCCAAAGACACATTTCTTAGGATTTAGGCGTACCTTATATTGTTCTAGTCTATCAAAGATCTTTGCCAACACATTCAAATGATCTTCTCTAGTCTTGGATTTTCCCAGCAAATCATCCACGTAATCTTCCATTATGTTGTGGAAAAGGTCATGGAAGATAACTGTCATGGCTCTCTAATAGGTGGCTCCTACATTTTTCAACCCAAAGGGAATCACAACCCAATAGTAGGCTCCCCATGGACATATGAAGGTTGTTTTATGTTGATCCTCTTCTACTATCCTTATTTGGTTATAGCTGAAAAATTCATTCATAAGGGACAACATCTTGTGACCGGCAGTAAGATCCACTATAATATCTATGTTGGGAAGCAGAAAGTCATCTTTAGGACATGCCTTGTTAAGATCTGAGAAGTCTGTACAACAGAGGATAGCCCCAGTGACTTTTGCTATAGGTATAATGTTTGATATCCATTTAGGATAGTCAATAGGACAAATGAATCCACATCTAGGAGATTCTTGAGTTCTTTGACGAGGAGAGCCACTTGAAGATTAATTTTTCTAAGCTTCTACTTTACTGGTTTTGCATCAGGATGAACATCAAGATGATGAACTACTAGTTCAAGGTCTAATCCCAGCATATCAGCGTATATCCATGCAAAGTTATGACTCCTTTGTTTGAAGAAATCTAAGAAGGATTCTTGTTCTACTACTGTAAGGGATTCTTCTCGAAATGTGATCTTGGGTGCTTCTTCTATTCCAAGGTTCATCTCATGTGATGCTTCTACTAGGATTGGTGACCTTTTTTGATAGAACTCAGGTACCTTGGGGAGATCCATTCTCTCATCCCCTAGTGCCTTGGGGAAGTTTTCACTAGGGGATATGTCCTTTTTTTTATTTTTTTCGACATCTAAAAGTGCCACAGTGTGGTTTTCACTAGGGGATGTTATTTTTATTTTCATATTTTTATGACTAAGAGATTGGATTGTCTCTCTGAAGTATGTGGATGTGTTTGGTTCCATGATATAGCCAGCTTTGTGATCTCCCAGGGGAAAGTGATCTATAACCTCCATCATTTTGTGTGACATCAAGGATGGGGGGTCCTTGTTGATCCCAATCTGAGTTGGGGATAGATGAGAGGTAGGTCATTGTATGTTGATGGAATGGTTGTTAGGGTAGGATAAGTGCATATGGATGATTTGAAAAGTTTGGCAAAATCAGAAAAAGACTCTTGATGGTCCTCTTCATTGAAGTTATCTATCACAGGGAATGACCTAGCATCCTCACTCAAGATACACTCAAGTTCAGTGGGGTAGACTCTTATTTTCTATACCCAAGTCTGCAGTGATGAGGATTTCTTGTTGCTTGAATGGGTTCAATAATTCCTTGTTTGTGAAGGTCCATGCCACCTTGTCCTTTGTAACCCATGTATTTGACAATCTCAAGACCCTTTCCATAGATCTCGATTGGGAGGATAGGAGCTTCTTTTTGTTCATCTTCATCTTTGTATAACTAGGAAGATTCATCTTCGAGGACATCTTGTTCCATGAAGTGTTTACATTCGAAGATGGGAGATGGATTGCATTTGATGACCACCGTGGAGACTTCATTCGGAGCAACAAATGTCTTAGGGGATGGTGGGAGTAAGCCTATGCAAAATGTCCCATGTAGGTCATATTCTCTACATCCCATGTCACTTACTTTTATATTGACCTTGTGAGGGGTGGATGTTTGTGATGTGGATGCTATGCTGGATGGGTCAACATATGTGGTGGATGTTTTGATGACATTGTTGTATGGGTAGAAAGTTTGATCATGTCCTTCCAAAAAATTGTAGTATTGGAAAGGACGAGGATCAACATAGATAGTTACTTCCGTGCCATTATATGGAAATTTTAGGCACTGGTGAAAAGTGGATGGAATAGCTTGCATGGTGCGGATCCATGGCTGGCTGAGGAGAATGTTGTATGGGAGGTCAAGATCAAGAACTTGACATTTGGTTTCCAAAATCTTTTGTCCCACTTGGATGGGAAGTCAATGGTGACTTCGGACAATGTTTCAATGTCATCATATCCTTTTATGGTTATACACTCACTAGAGTCTACAACCACATTGAAGTATCCCAAGTTTTGAAATATTTTTAGAGTGCAAAGATTTAGGCCGGAGCCACCATCTATTAAGACTCATTTAATATTATGTTTATGGATTAGGACTTCAATGTGAATGGCTTCATTATGTCAGGTATTGGATGCAGGGAGATCTTTCTCAGAGAAAGTGATATGATGAGGTGAGGCAATGTGTCCCACCATGGCTTGGAATTGATCAACATTCAAGTTGGTAGGGACTTGGGTTTCCATCAAGGCTTTGTTGAGGAATTCCTTGTGGAGGGGGATGTATGAAGCAACTCAAGGATGGAGTTTTGAGCAGGAGTCTTTTTGAGGTGATCAAGGAGGTTATATTTTTGAGTGGATGCAGGATTAGTAGGTGTGGATGTAGAAGGTTGATCATTGGTGGGAGCTCCGTGGATGGAAATGCGGTCATGATGAGTGGTAATGACACAATTGGGTGTCTTGGCTCTAATGCTGATGGTATTGATATGGTTGGAATAAATCTTCTATTCGACCCACAATGGAGTCGAAGGAAGAGGGAGGTGGCATAACATTGTAGGTTTGCTTGGAAGATGAGTTTTTCCCTTGTTATGATCAAGAAGTTAATCCTTGTATGCTCTTAAGTTGGCATTAGATGATTATTTTGATAGTTTGTCAATAGTTATATCACCTGTATCTACAATATCTTGGATGCAATGTTTCAACCTCATACAATTAGATGTCTTATGCCCTTTTACGTGATGGTATTCGTAATAGGCATTTTCATCAAACCAAGAGGGTTTAAATTGGTTATCATCATAAAGACGAATAGGTGGCAATGTGTTTAGGTCCACTTCGATGAGGTTTCTCAAAACATCCTCGATAGGTTCACCCAAGGGTGTGAATCTCCTCTTGGGTGTGTTGTTTTGTTTAGGTGGTCCTTTGGGAATATTTACATTGTTGCTTATGGATGGATTTGATGGTGTGGTGGTTTCTATTTTTTGACACTCCTAACATCGGTGACACCATCATTAAGAGTGTTTTTGTTCTTACTCCAAAAATGGGGTTTTTCATGGGATGAATTATTGTTGTTGGGGCTGGAGGTGTTCGTGATGTTGCCATTGATTTTGTTATTGTTGTTGTTCTTGTTGTCGTTGTTGTAGATTTTTATAGCCCCTTTGGAAATGAGGGATCTTTCAATGGTGGTCCCCTTGTCTATGACTTCCTCAAAGGTTGATAAGCATTGTATTTGCAAATGGAAACCCATTTCTTGGTTTAAATTAGTCACAAACATGGTACCTACTTGTTTTTTGGGGATAGGCCAAGGGAGTTTACTTGCTAAGCTTCACCACCTTTGTAAAAAGGAAGGTAAGGATTCCCCATTCTTTTTTTTTGTGTTGCAAATGTCAGTCATGGATATTTCATGTTCAAAGTTATAAGAGAAATGATTTATAAATTTCTCTACAAGATCATGAAATGTCTTGATACTGGGGGAAGGTCAGCAAACCATTCGGTGGCTTGACCACCTAGGCTCCAAGAAAAGAGTCTCATCAAGTATGTGTCATCATGTGAGACTTCTAGGCAAGAAATATAAAATTCCCTAAGGTGTTCCCTAGGGTCCCCTTTTCCCTCATATTTGTCAAATTTTAGTGTTTCAAAGTTCTTAGGAAAGGGTGCATGGGGATGGTCCTATCAAATGGGTATGGGCAAATGTCTTCGAAGGAATATTGTTTTCACTTGTGCCCATGTTGCATATTGTCAACCTTTTGGATCAAGGTTTACACAATACTAGATAAATCTTGGGTTGGTGGGGGTTGTGGTACATGTGTTTGTTGTTGGATCAATTGTTGGAGGAAATTAAGGATTTGATGATGTTGATTTTGGTTTTGGTTTTGATTTTGTTGGGTTTGATGTTGTTGATAAGAGAGGAGTTGTTGTATGATGTGTGGTGGAATTTGTTGTTGATTAAGATTTTGGATAGAAGGTGACACAATGGGTAGTTGTGAGATAGGTGGTTGAGAGATGGGATTTTGGATGCATGTGAAATTGGAGGGGAAATTGTTGCATGGATTGGTATTGGATGTGTTATAGGGTGGTTGGGAGAATAATTGTGTTATGAAAGATATGGTATTGGCATCGATTTGAGGTACACTCATGGAAGTATTCATGTACGTGACATTATTAGGGATGTTGAGGGTAATTTGGGGATTAGATTCGGTTACGTTTGATGTTGTTGTGGGTGAGGAAGTGGGGTTTGTGATGGTGTTTGAGGTTTGGAATGTGTTAGGGTTGGTGTTGGATGAAGATGGTTGTGAAGAAGTGGGTATGGTGGCACCATTTTGAATGAGGAATTCAAGATATCTATTTGGGTCCGACTTTAGGACTCTATCAAGTATGTCCATGGAGTCAGTGTCTTTCATGAAGTCTAAGACATCTTGATCCACATTATTGATGTTGGTTGGGGGACCTTGTGATTAGATTCCAAATGGATTTATCATAACATTGGCATCAAGGGATCATTGTTGTTAGATTATAAGGACATTATTTTGGTCAGTGTTAGGCATCCCAAAACTAATCCTAAAGAGATTCATTTCTTTATTTTTCTTAGCTTGGGATATTGTCAAGGGCATGCAATGGATTGGGTATGGATTGAAAGGTGGATGATGAGTATGACCTTAAAGAATTGATTCCAAAATTTTGGACTCAAGAATGAATGGTAGTGAAGAAGGTATGGATAGGTGATGTGCTTATAAATGAGGGCTTAGCCTTAGAGAATAACTCTCAAAGAATTAGACCAAGGATGGGATGATTTTGGATGAGGGACCTTAGAGGTTGGATTTCAAAGGATAAAAGGTAAATGGGTGGATGGATGATTAAAGATAAATGGGTTTGAGAGTGATGGTAAGATTTAAGGATGACGTATGATTAGCAAAGGGGGACTTAGGACAAAATTGAGGACAATGGTTTTGGAGATGGATGATTAATGTATACTTGGGATAGTTGAAAATTGGCCAAGGATACCCTAGATGAAAAGGATGTTGGGTAAATTTAATGATGTTAAAAGGATGATCAAATCTTGAGAAAGATCTCAAATAATTCTAGAACTTTAGATTTCAAAAGGATGTTCTTTCTTACTTAAGGTAGACTAATGATCTTAAGCAAAAGGAAAGATGGATTATTTCACTTGAGAGTAGACTAATGACCTCCAAGAAAAATAGGATACCTTAGAATCTATCAACTTAGGAGTTATCTAGCCTCCTAAATCAATTTATCTAAGGGTTGATAAACGGGATAATTTACAAGAAAACTTAAGGTAGAGAAAGTCTTAAGTACCCTATAAATTAGAGGATTATGAGGTCTAGACTTAGTTTTGCACAAATTTGATTTGAGGGATACTTTGGATGTTGGTTTGATCTTTGGATTTTGGATATTGATGATTGATGTTGACAATAGGTTTGGATAGATTTGATTTTGGATGTTGATCTTGGATTTTTGATAAGGTTTGATAACATTTAGGGATAATGTTGATGGATGGGGGGAGAATAATTTGAATTAGGATTAGGGTTTGACTAAGGCTAAGGTTGGATGGGGGATAATGAATTTGGGTTAGGGTTTTGTGAAAACCCTTATGGAGAAGGATCAAGACTTGAGGATATGGTGAATAATGGATGGAATAATGGTCCAGGGTCCAATATAAAACTGATTTTCTCTAAGGTCTGAATGGAATGATGTTTAAACAAGGTTATGAGTGGCAATGTGGTCAAGGGATGGACTCAAAATGGAGGATTTGATTTTTGGTTATTTTGAGGTGTCTGAATACTAAGGTTAGATGAAGCTCAAGGATTTGGGAATAGATCAAAGGACATGTTTTGGATATGGTCTGCAAATAGTGCTAATTCAGAGGAGAATGGCGCTAAAATAGTGAGAGATGGCACTGAAATAGATGGAAATGGCACTGATTAGCTGATGGATGGCGCTATAGGAATAGCACTATAAGATGAATTTATAGCGCTAAATAGAGAGTGTATAGTGCTAAATGGCTAGAAATGTTAGAACTTTGGCTAGGTTTTTGATCAATTTGGATTTTTGGTTTTTTTGGCTGAAAATTTTGGATTTCAAGGGATGGACTCAAAATGGAGGATTTGATTTTTGGTTATTTTGACAAGGTGCCTAAATACTAAGGCTAGATGAAGCTCAAGGATTTGGGAACAGATTAGAGGACACATTTTGGATATGGTCTACAAATAGAACTAATTCATTATAGAATGGTGCTAAAACAGGGAGGGATGGTGCTAAAACAGTGAGGGATGGTGCTAAAACAGATGGAAATGGCATTGATTAGCTAATGGATGGCGCTACAGGAATAGTGCTATAGGATGAATTTATAGCGCTAAACAAAGAGTGTATAGTGCTAAATGGCTAGAAATGTTAGAACTTTGGCTAGGTTTTTGATCAATTTGGATTTTTTGATTTTTTGGCTCAAAATTTTAGATTTCAAAAGTTGAAAGATCTGATTTCAAAGGTTCAAATGTTTGATTTCAAGGTTCAAATGATTTTTGGACAAAAGTTGATAAGGTTTCTTAGCAAGCACATAAATTAGACAAGAGAACATAATGGCTTTTTTTACTCAAGGTGGACTTTGGATAAATTGTCTTGTACAAGTTTTGACAAGAAGACACACCAAGCACATGAACAACCCTAATGTTAGTCAAGTGGGAGTATCATACCTTGTAGATCTCATGAAGTGGTTGTAGGTCAATCTCAACTCAAAGTGAACAGAGATTCTGACCCCCACTAATACCTTTGGTGCTATAGCTTGGATAGATAGGGAAAGCAAGGTCATGGACCACCTTAACCCCCTTACCAAGGAGACTTTTGTCTTGCCTAAGGTAATGCCTATCTCAAGTATAATAGTACGGTGAGCATCTTCCCCTCCTCTACAACAGTACACTACAAGGTATGACGGTCGAAAGGTCTTAAGCTAGGATAGTATAGGATTCTAGGGGATGTCCCAATATACATGAGGTATGGGGGATGAGTCCATGAATGGGGGTGTCCCAATCAACTAATGCTCAACCGCACGAGTCTTGGTAGACCAAGTATCCTAGAGGTTTTTTCTTGGAGGTGAAAGGGTCCTTCCTTTAAAGCGAGTCTTTCAATTCTTGCAATATTTCTATCCCACACCAGAACATGCGGTTGAGGTCATCCCTTGGGGTGATAAAATCCCCAAGCAGGCCTCCTAAGAAGAAATTGTCCCTTGCTTTTGATTAGCCAGGATCACACTAGGCATGAGGGGAGAGCATACCCAATAAAGACAACCTCTTTGGGAAAACACTTAAAAGCAAGTAAATGTTTGAATGTAGACTTTTGATCCCCAAGATCACCCTAAGGTGTGAGGGGAGAGCATACATGTACAACAAAACCAAACATGGAAAATAAGGTTAATTCCCACTAGGCTAATTTAATGTCTCTAAACTAGTATAGAAAATAAAATCTTTGGTTATCGAAAACCTGCAACAAATGTGTCAGTAGTTTGGAAATTATCTTGGACAAACCTTTGGGTACCTGCAAACAATGTGTTAAATCCCTGCACAAGTCTCAAGATTATGTTAGAAAAATGGTGCTATGATAGAGCATAATAGCACTAAACCAGAGATTAATGGTGCTGAAACAAACTTAAATAGCACTAAGAAATAGTAAAATGACACTACTTAAACAACATAAGATTGTGCTAAAATAGTTTGTTTCAATATTCAAACATAGAGAAACAACAAAGATACCAATAAAAATAGAATTAAACAATAATGAAATGGTGCTAAAATAACATATAGAGCTAAACTAGTGGAAAATGCTGCTAATCTAGAAATTACCTTGTTTACCTGTCTGTCTGTGAATCTGATGGCACTATTCTAGGCAGATATAGCACTGAATCGAGGAGAAAAACTAAACTTACACAAAATAATTTAAAAACTTGCACAAAAAGTGGTTGAAGTGTGTTAGAAACCCTCTAAACCTATCTAAGATCAAAATATGCCAGATTGTGAGTGGAAAGAATAGGTTAGTTTGAAAAATAAAAAGAAACAAGACTACACTAGTTTCTCATTAACACATTTCTACCAAAATTTTAGCATTAGGACCCATTGGCTCTATTGCACCCTGTCAAAAAATAGAGAAGTGAAAGATGCAAAAGACTCTAAAACATCTAGAACAAAGATAAAAATGTTTCCAACACAAAACATTAGCCAAAAATTGTGACGGAGATAACATTAAAACAATAGGTAATAGTGCTATTTCATGAGGAAATAGCTCTAAAATAGTGGGAGATAGCGCTAAACTGTGGGGTTATAGCACTATTACATGAGCAAATCGTGCTAAAGGGTCATGTCCATGAAAAAGATTCACAAAACACTTCAAAAAAGATTAGTTTGGACCATGGGGTCCCACTGGGCATGCCAAATGAAGATGAGAGAAATGGACAAGGTAAAATAATAAAACCAAATGCATAAAACCAACTACTTATACCTTGCATAAGATCTCCCTCACTCCTTGATAAGGTTGAGGAGCTTGCACCCTTAACTCCTAGCTTTACCCAATTGGAATTGTGGAATTCTCTCAATGCAACACAAAAGAAGATAATGGAATGGATTAGAGGCTATTTTGGCATGATAACTTTGCTTCAAATTGAGATATTAAAATGGCTTGTGGAGGCTTGTATTTATAGGCAAATTTAGAGGGATTCTGATGCAATGGTGGAGATTCAAAGTTGAGATCAATGGATGAGATTGAATGAGAGATGGAGGGTTGAGATTTGATCAAAAAAATTGGAGGGTGGAGAATAAAAATGAATTTAAAATTTATTTCAGGGAGGACTTTGCATTTAATGTGATTTAGATACATGAGGAAATCAAAAATTAATTCCTTGGGAGGATGTGGAATTAAAAATTCCATTTTATGTGGGAATGTGAAGGTCATGTGATACATGCACATTTTTGGGGCCTTGCATTTGTAAGCTATTTTTGTGGAAGTTGTTTTATCATGAAAATAGAAAGGCTGAGTTGGAAGGGTTATGTATTTTTTAAATTTTTTATTTGTGGGTGTGGGAGAAGGTGATAATGATGCTTTGACCAAGTTAATCAAGGTGATCAACTTAATTAATATGGCTGGAGCAAATTAGTGGATCGGCTAATCAAAGTTTAGGATTAATTAAATCATGATTTATTTAATTAATCCAGGTCTAGGGGATAAGTAGGCTAGGGTAGCTAATTAATTATTGGTTATTTAATCAACTAGGCTAGGTGTAGGCTAATTAGTAGGGTAGATTAATTAGATAAGTGTGATTTACCTAATTAATCAAGTTTAGCAAAGTGGACAAATTAACCAAATAAATATTTAGCATATTTATTTAATTAATTGGGATGATGTTATTAAGGTATGATGTTGAATTAATTAAATTAACTTAGTTTAATGGTAAATTGATGAAGAATGGATAGATGATTCAAGGGTAAGGTAGGTTAATTAATTAAATAAAAAATTAATTAATTAATTGGGTGGGACATTAGTGATGTGGATGATGTCAAAAGGTAGTCGAAGGGTTAAGACATTTTTAGGTGTCTACAAATATAATCTGAAAATACCTAATTTTATGTTGGTTAGATATATTAGACAAACTTCCAATCTTTCTTTGACACTTTTTCTTACTTTATGTAATGTTACCATTAGCTAAAAGGATTTTTTGACATTTGATATTGTATTTGATAGAAATGTTTATTTTCAACATTTAATCTAGGTAAAGAATTTCTTTCTTATCATGTTTGAATGATTAAATGATGCAACTTGAGGTCGAGGGGCTTTGACAAGCTACTGAACCAGGAAACAAAATGAACAACACACAAAAATGAAACAAATAACTCTTTATTCATATGCAATAGAAAACATTACAATAGGAGTGTTTAGTAGGAAAAAGATAAATGGGTTAAATCCTCCTTTCATTGCAAACATTCAAGGACATTTCAACCAAGTTGAATCACACCTTTTGCAAGAGGATTCACCTACAGGTTGGGTGTCACTTGTAATGCTGTGGAAACTTATAAATTATCAACTAATGTATCAATTTAATGCTCAAATATGATTAAAACCCTAATTATGTAAAATCAGAAGCAAACTGATAAATTACGACAAATGCTTGTAAACCAAGACAGTAGACAGAGATTAGTTACTGACCATATTTCAAATTTCATGATGTGGAATACTTGGGGACATTGGGACACACACCCTGGTCCAATGTAGTCTTTTCTTCAAGGATTTTAGAACTCCTTCGACACTGATGATCACTGTTCTGTTTGTTTCTATCATGGAAGATACAAAGGACACTGGCACTCACACCAAAGTCCAAGGTGGGATATTCTTTAGGATGTCAAGACTTCTTTGGATGCTAATTATCACTGACATAAAGATTTTTGTATTTGTAGCCTCAGAGGACACTCGAAGTAGTGCCTGAGTCCAAGCAGTACCTTTCTTCAAAGATCTAGAATCTACACACTTTGTTACTATTTCCTACAACTCCACTTTGTTAGATACAACACCTGTAACCTGCAATCACAAGGACTATGGTTGAGGTTTGTGGTGTTTAGGAGGTTGCCTTAGTCAAGCCCCAAAAGGACATTCAAGTCTTCCAAACACCATTGTCAGATAGAGAGTGCGTATCCCTGTGGGATAGAGGCAAAAATAAATTGATAAATGATTCAAACACAAATAGATATCACATCGGAGGTGTAGCGCACATGTAGATGAAAATCCTTCAACACATGAGAAGATGAAGCTAAATTTGCAATCACAAACACAACAACAATATTCTACTGTGCAATAATGAATATCTTGAATGCTCTAAAATCATAAGTTCACGAAAAGTTTATAATCATCTTCTAGTTTATAAATGAAACCCTAAACATGCTTATATATGCATTCCAGCTACAAATTTCATAATTCAAACTTAAGATGTTGGCAATGGAACCTTCTAACAGTCACATAACAGACATTCAAATTTGGGACCAACTTAAAATAGGGTAGGACAAGGGCACGAGTGCCCATGTCCTCAGGTCTTATTTTAGGGTAGGGTCAAGTGCAACAATGTCCCTCAAGCCCCATGTGACATGGGTTTTAGGCCATTTTCTTCCGGGAGTTAAAATGAACATGCAAGATGCAAAACAAGGGACCCAAGAGCTAAACTTAGGAGGTAAAAGTCCTAGGGGTACATTTTATGATATAACATTTAGCCCCCACTTTAATATATGTATGAACACAAGGCCCATGCATGCATTAAAGTACATTGAAAAAACAACAAACACGCTAGGCACTTGAAGCTAATGCATACACAAAGATTGAGGAAATATTTCTAGCCCCTAGTCTCAAGTAGACATTAGAGAAAACACATTACAAACATGCCAAACATAGTGAAGACAATATCAGGCATGCAAAACATGGAGAAGACAGTAATAGGCATGCAAGACATGGAGAAAATAGTATTAGAGACATGCAAAACACAATGAATACAGTGAATGCAGTGATTATTTCTTTTTCATTTTCATATATATGAATGTAGATGCAGATGCATGGAAAGTAAAAATGCAACACAACCCAAAATGTAGGAGGGGCATTTCGTCACACTCTTTGGACTACTTATGGGGCAACAGACACACAATACAAATCTCAGAGTGTAGTGAGGAACTCATCGCCACACAACTTTAGACTACACTTGAGAACAAACACGCCATACAAAACCCAAGGTGTAGGGAGGGACTCATCACCGCACAGCTTTAGACTACACCTGGGACAAACACACCATACAAATCTAAAGCATAGGATGGGTATTTGACCATGCTCTTTGGACTATACTTGGGAACAAACACACAGAAAACACAAGTACCGTATAGTATGCCAAAGACATACTATACATCTAAAACACGACAAACAAGGCGATGGAAGGAACTTATTTCTAAGCCCCCACCATCTCAGGTACATTATAGGAACACTTGATGGTTGGGCTTATGCCACAACAACTACCAAAGACACTCTTAAGGGAGGATACACCAAGCTCGCCTACTCAGAGGATTTTTAGAATAAAAAGGATGTGCACTAGCTCAAGAGATACACCATCCCCACCTCTAGAGAGGGCTCAAAATAAAAGGATATGCACAATATCCTGCCTTTGTAGAGGGTTTTCTCATTGCAATATAAAATAAATATGTGCACTTGCGTGAAGATACAACATCCTACCTCCGCAGAGGGCTTACAAACATGCTTCATTAGTACCAAAATCATCAGACAACTTACCTTATATGCCCCCACCTTAATGTGGTTGATATCGTGTATCGATATCAAACATGTTAAGGTAGAGAGAAAACACACAAGGGAACAAGAGATTTCACAAAGCCCATGCCCCCAAAGCTGACATGTACTTTATGATCGCTGAATGTTCCCACAAACACATAATTTCCTACAAGAAGAGAGGTTATAAATCTTTCTCTAAGATAATAACCACATCACATGATAGAAGTAATGCATGAAAATAATCACATCAAGAGCCAAGGCTATACTATGGATTTGAAATCTGAGTATAACCATGGGGCTATACTGCAGAGATCTCAGAACCAAGTGTAACCAAGGTGAGACTCAAGATAGTCAAAGTGCATGGAGTAGCTATATTGTTATGGTTTGTTAGCAAATACAATACAACATCAAGATATCACATGGAGTGATTCTACTAGCCAAGTGTCGGATAATATATATCAACCCCATCATCATGTATGGACTAGGTCCATTTTTGCTTACTCGCTGAAGGGACACATGGTCCATATCAGTATATGTTTGTTTTTCATCATCCACCAGCTAGATAGAACTACCAAAAGAAGGTAAACAATAAATCAAGAGAGGAGAACAAGTGCCTTAGGGTCATCACGTACGAAGGTACTCCTAGGTCACCAACCCCAACGCTATGCCCCTAAGACACAACACACAACAATAAAGTAGAGGAGAAGCAAGATAGAAGAATGATGATACAAATAAAAGAAGGGTCACAACGGAGGCAGTCTCCTAGTGTCCTTGACCTTACAAGAGTATCAAGGGTCATCCAAGGAGGACTAAACAACACATAACACATCATGGGAGAAACACAATAGAGAGGTAAAGGGTTAGAAATACTTAGCTGAAGGTGCAATTGAACTAGCAGTTGTCTTGGATCTTGATCTTTACCTTGATGGTTAAAGCTTTATCTCTTCTTCTTTCTTCCACATTTTCATGAGTTTGTGAGGGGACAATTGTAGGAAAGGTATCTATTAATGATGGTGTAGAAGAAATATCACAGTTTTCTATGTCAATTGAATGGGATGATGTAGGAGCTGGAAAGGTACCCATTTCATTTGAGTGAGGTTGTAAAGGAACTCGAAAAATGCCCATTTCAGTTCATATGTGTTTGTTGATGTTTTCTAGATTTTTAGTAGTGTCCAATGTATGTGGTTGTTCAAGTAATGCTACACTAGTATAGAAACAATAATATATGATTAAAAAAACTACTAAAAACTGCATACAAATGACTAAACATGGTCATGTGACCATTAGTAGTTTATTGCCAATCATTTATAACGTGACTGAATTGATGACTAAAGCATTTTTAGTCATTTATTGGTTGTTTTGATTGATTGATTTGGTAGTATATTTATTTGTTAATTTAGTCATTGATTGTTGTAAACTGGTCACTTATTTAGTCATTTTTTATTCACTGATATATTTAGTCGTTAATTTAGTCATTGATTGTTGTTAACTGGTCACTTATTTAGTCATTTTTATTCACTGATTTTCATCCATTGGTAGTGTATTTAGTCATTAATTTTAATCACCATTTTGATCAATTTGGTAGTTTATTTAATTGTTTTTGTTCATTGATTTCTGTCAATTGGTAGTATATTGATACATTGTTTATTAATTGCATAATCATTATATTTAGTCATATTTATTCACTTGTCTGTCAATTGGTAGTATATTTAGTCAATTGGTAGTTTATTTAATTTTTTTTGGTCAGTGATTTCTACCTAAAGGTGCTGGAAATGAGACAATGCTTTTGAGGTTTAAACATAAAACATAAAAAAACATAATCAATCATTCATTTGCTCATAATGAAATAGCTATTAAGAAGGCAATATACTAAAATTTTATTGAGAAAAGATGTTCTTACAGTAGATACAAGACTTAAATATTTATCTTTGCTTTAAAAAATGTGTTACAAAGTGTGTACAAGAGACTTCAAAAAATAGAAAAAACAAATGATTAAACACTGAGATAAAGCCTATTTCTAGACTTAGACAAAAGAAAGTCTAGGTTAGTAATTTATACCTTCAATGCATTCTAAATTATCTGAACTCCAATCTTCTGGTCCAAGTTGGCTGTAGGAATTATATGAAGCTCTTTTGTTGCATAAAGAAGAGAAACACCACCACCTGGAATGTATCTTCTAGTAAGAATAGAGCTATAACTTTCCTAACAAAAATATTACCATCTCTAATGCTTTAATGAAATTTACAAATTTTTTTACTTGGTAAAATGTCCTTCTCTACTGCTGCCTTCATTGCATTCAATGCATCAGTGACTCTATTTTTTTTCTCTCCAACTTAAAGCTCATTAGCTCCTCCAATCTAAATTAAATAAAAAAGACCATCAAAAAAATCTAGATACAATGTATCATCCTAATTTGAAAATATTGAAAATTATCTTGAGACAACTGATCACAGTTTGATTATAAGTTAAACCTTGAGAACAACAACTCCTCCTGATAGCTTTGCCAACCTCTCTTGAAGATTTTCTTTGTCATAATTAGATGTGCTTGCTTCAATATTAGTACAGATTTGTGACCAAATATTTTGTCAGCCATGCCAAGCATACCAACACAAATCTCTTATTAGCTCTATTGTCACCAAGAATTATAGTCTTGCAAAAATATTATCATGCTTCACTCTAATAAAACTCACCTGCTCACATCTCTCTTCAATTTCTTTTTTCTCACCACCTCCATCAAGAATTATAGTATCATCCCTAGAGATAGTCACCTAGAATAAAGAACAACTAATCTTATCATACAACAAAATGTTAAAATGACAAAAAACATTTGAGTAACAACACAACAAAAACTTTGTCCATGGATGATAGCAACATTATACACCTATTTACAAGGATACTACTATGTTTACCTACCTTCTTAGCTGTTCCAAGCATGCCAAATTCTACTTTGTCAAGCTTCATACCAAGATCCTCTGATATGACCTGTGTTGGTGTTCACAACTGATGGTTTGAGTTTCCCTAAAAAGTTGCCATCTATTATGCTCAGGATTCTCATGTCAGTGGCCAAAGAATAGGAGACAATTATTTGTTCTCCTCTACACTTCAAGCTCTGCTAGACCTAGGGGGTATTCCCTTACTCAATATCTATATGACAAATCCTTATTTCATTGGATATTGACACCTAAAGCATATATGTTCTCCATGCAAACCAAAACTATATAATCACTTCAAAGTTGGTTAGCTCTGGTAATTACTTCATTGAATGGGTTAGAGAACATGAAACTAAACCCTACTCCTAAAACTAACAAGTTGATTTGTTCTTCTTTTAATGTATGTGATTGTTTGATTGTGGGTATTTTGTGAAAATAAGCCCAACTATAATCAGTGCCAATCCTAGGGTTTGGAGTCAATTCCTTACAAATGTAGATTACTTCTCATAAGCATTACAAACATGTAAATTTAGAGGATTTACTATGTTTCTGTCTTACAGAAAATAATCCAAGAATGAGTATTTCCAACAATTCAACATAAAATGCTTATAAAGAACATACATTCAACATGCAAGAAATTGAACTTACAACTCATAAATATGGACAACCTCTCATAATTGCTCTATATTTCATTATCAAAGTTTCCCAAATCTTCCAACAACCATTACAAAGTAGTACAACATGCTCTTTTATAGACACAAGAGTATTTGCCCAAAAAATTGTTATCATATGTCGATTATAGAATCTTACATTACAAGCCACCACCCATAGGCATTGGGAAACTAATTCAAATTACATATGAAAGAGAAAAGACAAAAATACAATTTATCTTGGGGATGACAAAAAACCATTGGAGATGATTTATTCCAATGATGAAGAAGACTTATCACATGATTGGACACATTTATCCATATTTCTCCACCCAGGCTGCACATGACTTCTCTGATCTCCATTGAAAAGGAATTAACTTTGCTATCTTTTCATTATGAGTTGTATACCTTGCATCCAATAAAATCTTTGTTTCATTGGAAAATATCTCAAAATTCAATTCTAGTACATGCAACTTATCAAGTGTAGAACTTAAAATTTTCATGCTCGGATCACCATCTACACAACTGGAAGATATAAGTTGGCTAGCTATACTTTCAAAGTCAGCCTTCCACTTATCTAAACTTTTGATTTGTCCATCATCCTCCAATATACTTGCCACAAGATTTTTATCTATATTCTCTATTGATTGTCTTTTCTCATTGAAAACCTTGTCCAATTTTAGCTGAAAGGCCACCACCTCTTCTAACAAAATTAACATATCAAGAGTCAACTTTATTTCTGGTGGGGCATTAGAGGCAAACCTTGAACATTTGTGGACTTCCCTTATGTCTTCAATTCTTGGTAGCCATACTCTATGCATCTCCTTCAGGCTTTCATTATCCATTTAATGTTTATCCAGAGTTGTCTTCAAATTTGAATAAGACATATGTTGGGACAGGAACATTCAAAATTTTCTTGTATTCCTACCCACCCATGTCTGACCAAATCAGAAAATATTATGCCCAAAAAACAAAATAATAACTGGTATATCCCATAGAAATCATATGATTTTCATTGGGAGTGGACGTCTCACCCCTCGAAATGTAATATAATGAAGGGCCCCAATTCCTTAATTTTGGCGAGACCTCACTTTCGTCATACCGATCCATGCTCTATATGAGAAAAGGGATGAAATGAGTATCAGCATGAAAGCAATGATCGGGGAGAAGATTTCAAGAACCGCCGATGGAGGAAGGTAACACCGATGACTCTTCGTCAAAAAGAAAATTCTCAGTCACACCGATCGGTATAAGATAGCACTATTGGGGAATACTCCACAAACCCCCCTGACAATATAGATCATATCGATAAGAAAATTTGGTTTGACTCTCATCGAACAACTTGTGGAACAAATGGAATTAAGTGATCATCGGTAGGAGATAAACATCAGAGAGAAGAAATAGAGTGTCTCTGACACATTGATGTATCAGCGACCAAAGGAATTATTTCAGCATAGCTCACACCGATAAGAACCATCGGCGAAGCTTAACAAGTCAGAGCGAAGTTTATAAGTCTTGCTGAACCAATAACTCACAACAATGTCGGTGACATGTTGTGATGATTACTCTAATGAAGGATGTGAAGGGAGATATCGGGGAAACAACCATGATCGGGTAACTTGAAATAAGTCATCCTGATGACATATCTTATTCCGATGACAACGAGGATCATGTCCATCGATAAGACTCTCGCCGATAGTCATATCAGAGACACTTGAGATATCAGAGAAGAATGTTATTCCCATGGCGATGAAGAAAGTCAGGTCGATGATAACCATGCCCACTTCTATATCAGGTAGATCTTGAAAATATCTTCCCAATACAAACTCACATATAAAAGATGACATCGATCAGATAGATGAAAGGTCACATCGATTGATCCATAAGAAAATGTTCACGCCATAAGAGGATATTAAATTGTTCTGACATTACAAAAATCATACCGATGAAGAGAGTTATGATGATGTGACATTTCACAATGATCAAGAAAATTGAAATGATGGAACAATTAATTGTAGACGAGGAAGAGATCCTCTATGCCATTTGAAACCACTGCAATCAAGTTTGAAAGAATTGTCTAAAGAGAGCACACAAATGAAGATTTGGAGGAAAAAATAGGGGAATTCAATCACCCCCTCAAACAACAGGTACATAAATACAAACTTCTATGCAATAGCCTATAGTTTGAATTTGCTGTCCAAGATTAAAATGGAAACTCCAATGAAAGGAAAAGGTAGAAAACAACAGGGTGAGACTAGTAAACCTAAAAAATAAAAAATTGACAAAACTCCTGAGGAGAAAACAAAAGAGAGGAAATTAAACTAGGACCTAATTGACCAATTGCCTGGATCGACTCCCAAAGCCTGAAGGTCTACGCAACTTAGGGTAGAAGTAGAGAAAATAGAAGATAAGTGCAAATATCCTAGCAACATTTGGACTCCAATCAGAGGTTACAAATTGTTCAAATTTCACTACAACAGAAGATTCAAGAATTTCCCAATGTCTAACCCATGGCACTTGAATTTGGGTAAATTGGTCATTCCTGATGTGTTTCTAAATGCTGAACTCCTCAAACTCCTGGCTAGGCAGTATAATCCAAGCCTCAAGGCCATATGCAACCCACAAGCGGAGCCTATTATACATTTGTCTAAGAATGCCATTTGTAAAGTCTTTGACTTGGATGATTTATGTACTGTCCCTATAGTTTATGAAGATTTGGATAAAGAGTACTAGTGAATGGATACTACATATAATGGATGGAGATTACCTATTCACAAGCCTAGGGTAGAGGGAGAAATGGTGCCTCTCAATGAGGATGATGGACATCCATTTCATATGTCAATATTTGAACCATATATGCAATACACATACTACTTTGTGGGCCAAGTCCTAGGATCAGAGGTCCTTGATTTCATGACAATTCCTTTGATGGTGATAGCCAGAGACATCCAGTGCCACAATGCTAGGCAGTTTGATTATGCTGCCTATGTTTTTAATAGAATTGATTCTGGTCTAACCGTAATAAAGAACAATGCCCCATCAGTTTTCTTTGAACACTACTCACTCCTCATGCACATAGTGCTTTATTATGGCCAGGAAGTGGGAGTATGGCCAAATGAATTCAAAGTTGTTCCAATAGACCAGAGGGGGCAAAAGTCACCCGTACAAATGTGGACCAGAATATGGGACAATAGGTATGCCCATTCTAGCTATGTTCGGTTTGAAGAATACTGTGTGAAAGTGTTATATAGATATTTTAGTCATCCCTGTGAGTATTCATTATCAATTGAAATAAAAAGGTTTCTCAGACCTAAAGATTTTGGTGGTCCTCCTACTATTACCCACAACTGGGGAGACTAGTATTGTTTTGAGGATGCTACCATGGTCAGAGTTTATGATTTTGAGGACACTCCTTTTATATTACCTAAGACTGTTCCTGATAGAATTGCCTACTTAGAAATAGTTAGGCAAATGAATTGTTCTAATGTGATACACTTGAGTTCCCATGACAAACAATCTTTTATGCCTAGTACTCTGTGCTTTGGAGATTTTACTGTGGTATCCAAGGAGGGTTATGGTCTCATTATGGATAAACTGATGCATTACAATATGAGATGTGCTGAGGCAAGAAAAGGCTTTGATCCTGAGGGTTTCATTGACCTTGCTCAGAGAAAACAAAACCTCAATGGATACACACATGTCCCATATCCACATTATGATATCATCAGGAATTTGGAAGAGACTGAAGTTGAATTAGTGGTTGAGAAATATAATAGGGACCTAGATGAGAAGAGGAAACAACTTGCAAAGATTGAGTTGTTGTCCTCTGGTGATGAAGGGCCTGTAGAAGAAGAAGAGCCACATAAACAAGCAACTATGATATCAAAAAGAAAAATGCAATGCTATCAGTCTCCTGGTATGGAACATGATGATGAGGGGTCTGCTGATGAAGATCCTAGACAAGTAGCATATGATTCTTTCATTACAGATGACCAATTTATTAATTCTAAGGAATTTAAATTATTTTTGTATAAATGTAAAGGAAAAGAGATCAGGGATTCAGTTGATAATGTCACAACTGACAATGAAAAACAATTAGTTGACATGTTAAAGACCATAGTGGATAATGAAATGAGAACTATGACTCCTGATAAAGGTAGACAACTGCTCAGAGAAGCAGGTGTTATGATATTCCCTGGTCTTGACTTGAATTTTGCTTTGGTATTTGATAGCTTTCTGCATAATACAGATGACATTTATAAGCTCACTCCAGAGGGTGTCACAGAAGTGTATATGGGCACCAAATATAATAATGATGAAAATTCACTGATGATATGGGCCCTGTATCCTCCCCATAAGAAGACAACCATTATAGACACTGAGAAGGTTTTTGGGCATGTCATGACTTTGAAGGCAGGGGAGACTGACCCCTTGATCACTGTAGAAATTGGTATAAATATTGCAAAATTGAACAAAGCACAGGCTCAAATGTTGATTAAAGAAAGGGATGCATATAAGCTGAGCTGTGAGAGATTAACAAAAGAAAATGATTATTTGAAAGATACTATTAAGAGCACCTTCGGAGGGTCAGTAAAAAGATTAACTTAGGGAGAAAGCTCATAAAGCCCCCTATCACCATCTATTGACCAGATAGCTCAAATCTAGATTGATACTCTTGCCACGGTGCTCCAAAATAGGCATGCCAACATGATGCATTGGATGAACCAATTTTTGGATATTTATTCTAAAAATTATAAAGTGACCCAAGAGCATGAGAAGCTTGACAAAAGGCTGTAGGAAAAACTCCATGAGATACAGGGCAAGGATGTTTCTGGCACTACAGGCATTTCCAGTACAAAAGATTTAATTGAGCATCATCAAAAATATTATGATCAGCTTAAGAATGATGCCAAAGAATGTATTGAAGCTTCAAAAGCAGGAGTGCCCATGTTGTTTAAGGATGATAAAAATTTGAAGAGCAAAGAGGAATGGAGTAAAGACTGTCAATTGATGTTGCATGAAGCCTTAGGAGCTCTCAAAGACAAAGACTCTGCTTTTGGAGAAGCCTGTAAGCATCTGGAGAAGATGGTAACAATGGATGTGATCACAAGAAATGCTATTGAATTCACTGATACACATCGCAGCCAGGAGTATTTGGATCACATTGCTCAGCTATACCTATGGTTGAATAGAGCTTAATCATTGTTACTTTTATTTTTGTTATGTTAATCATGTTGATTCCCAAAAGACATTTTGAAGAGTTATATCTCTCCATAAGTATTTCTATATAAGATGAAACATATGATGCTGAATGATCATCAACAATAGGATATAATACATAAAGTTTACAATATTTTAAGACCATGTTGCAAGCATTATATGGATGAAGTAAATTAAAGTTCTCTAATTCTGTGGTTTATTCTGGCATCAATTGTTTGTTAAAATTATTCAGTTATTTGGTTGTCTCAAGTTCTGCATTTCCTTGTTATTCAAATTAATATATCAAGTATATATTTAATTTGTCAATGCACATTTGTTGTACTTGTGTGATTTGATAAATTGGTTTCCCTAAAGGAATTAAAATCCTTCTTGTCAGTCACAGTAATTTGGGAATGTTAATCTAGATCATTAAGTAGAATCATATAATTAGGATTGTCATTCTGTCTCCAAGTTGATATTATTTGTTATTCTTGTGCATTTCATTCAATTGGTTCCTTCAAGAAAGGATTAAAATTCCTTCTGGTGAATAACAAGAAATCTAATTTTATCTTTTGGATTATTAAGAAGAGTTTGTCAGTCATTTCCCTACACGTTTATACAAGTTATAGACTAAAGTATTGTGCCAAACAGTTAGAATTACTGCCCACTATAAGCCGCCGGTCTTTGTCTTCCATTTGACTCTGTTTACCCAACAAGGCACTGGTCTTATCTTAATTCATCATCTAAAAATATTTTTATTATTCAAGCATAGTCATAAAATTTACCTTGATATTTGCTTATACAATTTATACCAATCATCCATTAGATATTAGACATAAGATTAATTAGCAAGCTCTCATCTATTCTACACCATTTGCCACTGTAGGTAGATCCATTTACTTAGTCAAAATACTTACACTCAATCTGCTTTAGTTTTCAAGGTTCACCCACCTAGGTTTAGCAGGACCTAAAGTGCAGGGAATCATCAAACCCTAAAGGTTGACTCTGTCACGTTAGTTTAAAAATGTTGCAAATCTAAGCATAGAGCATGGCATCCTCTTAGGATTAGCAACTTGCATTTTTGAGACCTAACAACATCCATGTGTCATCAACCCTGGCAGTGATCTTGGATAACCTATGATTGATCAAATTTGTATTCATTTCTCTAACAGTGCTCTTTTTCTCATCCTTGAGCTTCTTTACCTCTTCTTTCAACTCCTTGATTTCTAAGAGCAATGCCTCCCTATCTGTTGGAAATGCTTCTGTAATATCTACAAGAGTAGGAACACTCTGAGCTAAAGTGCCTAGAGCCAATGACATCTTCTCTTTGCATTTATTCAATTCTAACATGGCTTGCCCATACTTCAATAGAAGTTCATCATAATCTCTTTGCAATTTATTTGTGACAGCCTTAGCAAATTGGGTTGTTTGAACATTCAAGCTTGTAGCTTGAGGAGATGGAGTGTCTGACACTCTCTTTATTATTACATCCCATGTTAACTCTCCTAAACTAACCCTTATCTTATTATTGTTTGGGGCCACTGCCCATATTGCTAGGTTCTCAAATCTAGGATTAAAACCTGCTCTAGATAGTGCTTTATCTACTTGTTCTTTAGAGATATCTATGTCATTCCTTGCAACAGTGTCAAATGCAATGGCATCTGCCAAAGTCTAGTGTGGAAGCAACAGAAAACTACTCTTCTCCACCAAATCTTTTCCCTCATCAGGGGTCATCTTGCTAATAAATTAGCTTACTTCTCTTAGCACCCTCTGAGTTATCTCTTCATACTTTTCTAGATCAGCTCCTATCTTAGCTTCTTCTACCTTCTTCTGAAACTCTTCATTCCTTACCTTCAATACATATCCCTTGAATTCAGAGGTGTTAACAAAGGCATCATCTTCCAAAAAATGGGAGCAAGCAAGTACCCTAATGTCCTCTATATCTATACGATGACCAGAAATTGACCTCGCCAGTCTATTATAAGGAAAGGCATATGACCTTATTCTCATAGGTGAATTCACCTATTAGGAGATTTCTTGTTCTTGTTCATTTATGTCCTCCTCCAAGTCTATCAATTCTACCTCCTCTTCATGTTCCAAGTCAATGATTTTCACTTTCTTGGTTGGAGGTGCATTAGGTGATTCACTTCTTCTTTTGTATGCCCTGCCTAAATTGCTTGGAACATATGCAGGCCTCTCCTCACCTGCTGGAGCACTTTCAATCAAATTATTTGCATTGGCCAAAATTTTCTAGATCCTTATTATTTGATCATTTTCCTCTTCAAATGCCCCAAGATATATAGAATTCAAATTCTTTCTCATTCTTTTCCCTTCCATTACTGTTTCCCAACTTTTCCTCAAAAAGTGAACTTCTCCCATTGTAGCACAATTTCTTACTACATCTTCACCAAACAAAACCTGGTGGGTAAATTGAGGCCTTCTGATGCCAAGCCTCACCTTATTAATTAATCTTTTTGGGTCAAACACCCTTGGCTGCTCAAACCCCATCCTATAGACCATGAACATTGAATCAATTTGATCCAGCGCATCCTTATTAGCGGCCAAAATCACAAAACTTGATAGAAGTGGGGAAGAAAGACCCCTTCTTTTGCAGTCTCAAATATTCTTTATTAGACTCATTCAATTGCCTTATGATTTCTAAAAATGTAATTCTCTTTGGTACATATTTTGGCAATATGTATGGGGCACCTTTGCTCCCACAAATTTTGATACATGTGGTGTCAGTATGAAGAAACCAATCACCCCAGTTGTGTTAAATCGCCAACTCAAGGGTTCTATCTAGTGATCTCAAAAAATCAAGCACATCTGGGTGAATTATTTCACCTTTAGGTTCTAGGAAACCTAATAGCTTTTTGAAAAAATGCTCCTCAAAAATTATATAGTATGCATCTGTATAGTGCATGTCTATCATACAAGTCCACATTTGAACCGGGAGCAGATTACCATTTGGATCAACTTCTCTAACATGCAAAGCTTGATGCCATATTCTTGATCCAACATGTAAAAACATATGGCACATTACTAAATACCAACTAAACTCAACCTTTGCATCCATAGTATACAACTTATTCTTAATTTCAATCAACTGCTTATGCATTTTTTCTACTATATAAGTTGCATAATCAAAAGGCTTCGTGGTTGAAATATCTTGTACATTAGTAGCTAACATCATCAAGGAGACTGGCATCTTGTCCAATGCATCTCTTCCAAATATGATGCATAAGGGGCTACTAATTTACCAATTGATGCAACAATGAGATACTAATTCATTCAAATCTGTAGCACAACACTTCAACAAGCCTATACAAGAAGGCTGAAAATAAAATATTACAACAAAGATATGAAGAGAAATCTGCACACAATCTTTTATTCAAATCTGAAAATGCATTACAAAATAAGGAAGCTTGTGAGCTTCTAAGAATTACACATCCAACACCTACAACAAATAAATTTCTCCACCTCTAGACTCCTTCCCCAACATCTTGGTCTCTCAATTTTTTTTTCCAGCTCCAATAAAAACCCGTCACTTATTCCTTTCATCGCACCCTCATTTTTTAGAATTTTCTACAATGGTTTCTGGGTTTCGTGCCTCTCCTTCCCAAATTTCCAGAACATGTTTAATTTATTAATTTTGATAAGATATGAGAAAGTTATACTCATTTTAACAAGACTAGGTCTCATAATTACGACCCCCCTCTTGGAGTTACAAATTTTGGAATTTAATAAAAGAAAATTCTGGGAGTTAGGTCCACCAACCTGGGCCATAAAGACCACTTACAAGATTCCTTACACTATGATGGTTACAATAATAAGTGTCATTAATTCCATGATTCTTGGCAGCCCTACTTATGACAGAATCAACCCCACTTATGACAAAAATCAACTCCCACTAAAATAGAATTTAATGCCTTTGCCTAGAAAAAATATTCTTCACTATTTGAGGCATTTATAAATTACTGGGGCATTTTTCCACAAAAATTAAATTTACCAATATGCCCAAGGAAAATTATATTTGTTGTAAATTAAAATATTATTTCCCAAGCCCATAAACCTTATTGAAAACAAACAACTGGAAATTAAAATATTTTTGGTGATGTAAGGTTGCCATTGACCATGGATGCTCCTGCACCAAACTCCTAACCAAAATAAAATCCAAGCCCTCTTGGATGGAGGGTAGTAACAGGTCTTCATCCTTTGATTTCTCCTCCTTGATGTCCTCTATGCTCTGCCTCTTGTCCTCTTTGAAACAACTCCAATTGGTTTTCATTTTCACTTTAGGTTTTCCTAACTTCTTGTTAAGGTTCTTAGGTCTGTCAAATGGAATAAGCTGCCTCCTATCTGCATCTCTAGATATCCGCACTTGGATGACAACCACATCATAAACAACTTGATTACTATCATTACCAACAATGGGTTCTTTGCTCTTTCTTGGTGACCAATGCAACATGATGACATCTAACTGAAACATCTTAGTCTGCAATTCTTCAACAGTAGCTTGCATATCAACACCAACTTTATCAGCAACACTAACACCCTTCTCTACTTGTTCATCTTGCTCATTAGACTCAAATAATTGAAAATTAAATGAAGGCTCATCCACCACCATGTCTACTTTGTCTTCTTTAGTGCTTGATGTCAAAGATGTACTCACCACTTCATTGCTTACCTCTTCCTTTATCTAAGATTGCTTTTGCTCTTCCTCTAATGATGTTGTCCTTTCTTGTCTTCTTCTTCTTTGGACAATTTTATTGATGGGCCATGTAACCTTCCTCTTTACTGATAAGTGCCAACTTTACAACTACTGGAACTCCTGAACTATTCTTTCCATATCTTTTTCCATCTCTTCCATAGGTTGCCTTAGTTCTCTTATCTCTTTCTCAACCTCTATTTGCCTCATATTTTCCTCTTTCCTCTTCCTCTCTTTTTCTTCTTACTTCTTTTGTGAACCCCCAGCCTGCAGGTACTTTCTCAACAAATCCATCTTCTCTTCAAGAAAGTTTCTCCTTGCTTCTCTTTATCTTTGCCTCACCTAGGTCTGTTCTTTTTTTCTCTACCTAGTCTTTTGGCAACCAGGTTCTCTCTTTAACCTGTACAAACACAAACACACAAACACCAAACTCTCTTGCCCAGACCTTCTGAGCTCTGATACCAATTGATGCAGAGGGGGCTACTAATTTACTAATTGATGCAACAATGAGATACTAATCCATTCAAATCTGCAGTACAACACTTCAACAAGCATATGCAAGGATGAAAATAAAATATTACAACAAAGATATGAAGAGAAATCTGCACACAATCTTTTATTCAAATTTGAAAATGCATTACAAAATAAGGAAGCTTGTGAGCTTCTAAGAATTACACATCCAACACCTGCAACAAATAAATTTCTTCACCTCTAAACTCCTTCCCCAACATCTCGTTCTCTCCTCAATTTTTTTTTCTAGCTCCAATAAAAATCTGTCACTTATTCCTTTCACCGTGCCCTCGTTTTTTGGAATTTTCTAAAATGGTTTATGGGTTTCGTGCCTATCTTTCCTATCTTTCTAGAACATGTTTAATTTCTTAATTTTGATAAGATATGAGAAATTTATGCTCATTTTACCAAGACTAGGTCTCATAATTATGACCCCCCTCTTGGAGTTACAAATTTTGGAATTTAATAAAATAAAATTCTGTGAGGTAGGTCCACCAACCAGGGCCATAAAGATCACTTACAAGATTTGTTACACTATGATGGTTACAATAATAAGTGTCATTAATTGCATGATTCTTGGCAGTCCCACTTATGACAGAATCAACCCCACTTATGACAAAAATCAGCTCCCACTAAAATAGAATTTAATGTCTTTACCTAGGAAAAATATTCTCCACTATTTGAGGCATTTATGAATTACCGGAACATTTTTCCACAAAAATTATATTTGCCAATATGCCCAAGGAAAATTATATTTGTTACAAATTAAAATATTATTTCCCAAGCCCATAAACCTTATTGAAAACAAATGACTAGAAATTAAAATATTTTTGGTGATGTACGGTTGCCATTGACCATGGATGCTCCTACACCACAATACCTAGCATAAAGTATGATATGTTTTCACAAAATAGTGCATGAACTGTGACACATAAAAGTTTCTTCCTCCTTGTTTCAGATTTTCACCAATTTTCTATCAATTCCCTTTGGTCTGTGCTTGGGCAACTTGAAAGCTCTATATGCACACTGAACATTTTTATATTCTTCCTTTAGGGCATTGAGATCATTTCTCTTGCTAGTGGCAGGGTTTAAGCGAAACACTTTTGTGATGTTTTCTTTTGTAGTTCTGATCATGACTGCATTATTTCCTACCAAGACAACCCTAGACACAGGATCATACCTCTATGCTACTGCCCTTAGAAAATTAGGGTTTATGAACACATTAGGGAACATTAATTTTTCCAGGTCAAGGTTCCAAGCATTACAAATAGGGGCCTTATACTCCCTTTGATCATACCAATGTTTGAATAAAATCCATCCAGGCACATGCAACTAAGCATCTTGACACCCAGAGCATAAGTCCAATAATCTATTATTCGGCCCACCGGGACGATGCACATTTATGAGCCTTCTTGAAGACCCAGGCAATTGAATCATCAAGTCTTCATCTAGACCCCTCTTTGAGGTCAAAGGTTGGCTTGTGTGACTCATTTTCAAAGTAGTTTCCTACTAAACTAGGGTTTTTCTCTTCTAGTAATGCTCAAACTTCTTAACAAGATAGTAAATTCAATTGAAACAGATGCAGCTAGAAGAGATTAAACTTACTGGTTTTAATTGCAGAAGCTCATAATTTCAACTAGGTGCTCACTGTGCATAGGAATTCTTCTTCATGTTTGTGAAAATGCCTCAAAAAACCCTTACTTCTTCTTTAATTGAACTTACAAATTAGGGCCAAGTGCATTAATGTAAGTCTTTTCTACCATTACTATGATTTCATGATGCAGGAGCAATCTCCAACCTCTTGGCAAGAAGTATGAATTTGAACCGTCGATGGAGTCTTCAAACTGTGAGATCAACAACTGTGAATCACCTGCCAGATTTGAAAATCTAGACTTTTACGTGAAAAAATAGCCAACCAATCATATTATTCCATGTCAGATGTCTCTTTTGCTAACTTTTCCACCTTTTTTGGTCCTACGTGGCTACATGGCTTCATTTCGTAGCCACGCAGTAGCAAGTGGGCCACCTTCTTTTGGCTCTACAGGAGTGTGCTAAGCCTTCCATGTGGCTCTACTTACATAAGCCTTTTCCTTCCTTTTGAGAACAAGCCACGTGTCCTCATCTCGTAGCCGCATAGGGGATCTTCCCTTCTAACAATATTCTTCTGTGACATTGTTCTATCGTCTGATCCTTATCGACCCCACTTCTTCACTTCATCTTTTGACACTTGGTGCAATTTGCTTCATTCTCAATATTATGGCTAGAGGCCACGATGTACCTTACACCTATCTTCATTTTGCTGCCACACAGTAGGAACATGAAGTCATCTTTAATGGTTTGCAGGCTTGCGATATCCTGCCATGTGGCACCTTTGGGTCCCTACAAAGACTTAGGATGTAAGAACTTTATAAAACATGACTCCAATAGGTGACAGAAGGTAAACACTAGGTGTTGGGGCTAGTCACTTCATGACATAACAGACTCAAGGTTGTAACTTAGATGACCGGTAACCTAGGCTAAACAATCAACAACGGATTATAACGTAAAGTGAAACCATGACTTATAAAACTTAAGGCTTTAAGGGAAAGTAGGAAAACACTTATGAACCATCTTAAACCCTAAAACCTAGGTAGGTGCTACCAACCTAAAGATAACTACCATCCATAAATACTTTTCCTTGACAAGTGGAGAAAACAAAATGGCAAAATACATGCAAACTAACTCAATTGGGAAACAAATTTGGTTCAATAGGTGTCACATGAAGAAGCCAAACTTGCATAACAAACAAGAAGCTCCAAAGCCAAAAAAGAGAGTAGATACATAGAGATATAAACCTAACCTATCCACCAATAAGTGCAACAAGATCCTACAAGTTATTTTTCCTATTTTCACCAAAACTAGGGGCCTTAATAGCACAAACTTGATTCATACACAAATATATTTTTAAAATGCTAAGGATTTAGAATTTAAAGTTAAAAAATAATTTAAAAAGTAAACAAGATTTAAATAGAAAAATCCACCAACCTTCACCCTTGCACGAAGCTTATTCAAGATCAAAGTAGTCAATGCTTCACTCTCTACATCCTCTACTATAATCAGAAGAGGCCTTTGTTTCTATGATAAATGTAACAAGAAATTATGTTATTTGTCCATAATCAAAACATTGACTAAACATAAATAGATATCCTAAGAATCATAAATCAATCCAAGACACCACAAGACCTCTGTCATATGAATATTGACAAATTCATTCAACCTTCAAGTGTCAATGATCTCAGTTAGAGCATACTACTGTCCAAAGCAAAACATACTCCAAGAACACAATAATACAATGACATTATGTAGTACTATGATTCAGTTCTCTTCTCTGTGCACAAGTAAATGCAACACAATGATCTTCACACTTATGATAATCACAGACCCTTGACATTACTAAAATCTATTCACATGAACATTTGCATAACTTGAGCACTGTTATAGGGGTTTACACAATACATTCACACTCAAACAAACTTCTGTCACCTGAACATATTCAGTCCATTGCAAGGAAACCATGAACAATGCAAAAATAGAACCATTATATAACCTTCTCCTCTGTCATTTGAATCTTTCTCTTAATGTATACACTTGGCAAGAGTATTAGAGTATTGGTGATGCTAAATGAATTAATTTGAAAAATAAGATTGCACTATAATAATGTACACTACATCAGATATCCAGTAATGATGAAGGGACATCCATCAAAGCATAATAGCAGGGATTTTTTTGTCATATGTTGTAGTTACAAGTGCCCTGCTAGACATACATGAAAATGTGGAAGCATAGACAAGGCAAGCGAACTGTTTCAAAAAATACCTCAAAGAAATGTGATATCATGGAAGGCACTTGCTCTCCTGCAAACTCTTCAAGTCATGCTAGTGGTGATGCAGGAAAGCCTATGCTTCCACATTTTCATGTATGTCTATGCGTTCGAGTACTCTGTGACCAGATTTATTTATTGCTAATTATTGTTAAGC
Organism: Cunninghamia lanceolata; assembly: GCA_027924645.1. Taxonomy (NCBI): domain Eukaryota; kingdom Viridiplantae; phylum Streptophyta; class Pinopsida; order Cupressales; family Cupressaceae; genus Cunninghamia; species Cunninghamia lanceolata. The sequence continues at coordinate 2,851,242 of BSBN01001020.1, read as the reverse complement.
CCTAAACAATGATCTGGTTATGGTTCCAAAACACAAGTTACAATTCATTGTCATACATATTCTTTTCCAAATAATATATTCTTTAGTAAGAAAAGAAAAATTAGAGCATGCGACTTTCATTCAATAAGAATTAGTTATTATCTTCTAGGGAAAATGATCTACTGTGTGCATACAAACACTCACCTCATATTCTAGACAAAAGTAGAGCATTTTAAGTTGAATTTGCCTATTGAACTTGCAAGCTTAAGCCTAGGAATTGACGATGCATTCTATAGGGGAGAATTGTCTTCGCTAGGTGGATGAGGTTCTTTGACATCTTTTACAAAAATAGTAAAACTTCATCTAAATTTGAAAATTTCATTCATTTTCTCATACTATCATCAAATTAGTAGTTGACAGGATGTAGATTTGGATAGTGTAGAGATGGAAGTATATGGCATTTGTTTTATACTTATAAGAATACTATGTCCTTTAGAGTGTTGCACTGTGCATTTCAAAGTCCATCCAAGCAAGCTGCAAGATAACTCTGCTTATGAACAACTAGTTTAGGAGTTTCATAAAGGCATATAAGGCAATGATGTTGAATGTTTAGGGAGGAAAAGCAACATAAAATCAAGTCCAAAAAACCCATAATAATTAACTATGTGTCTTTGCTTTGAAAAATGTGTTACAAAGTGTGTTTCTCAGTGTTGTGACTGAGAAAACTGTGTTACAATGCCTTTTTTTTTCTTATATAGCTCCAAAATAGACAAAAGACACTAAGATCCCTAAACAACACATTCAAACTATTGCATAAGTAGTGGGCCAAGCTGTCTAATAGCTAGTACATGATAAACATCAACTATGTCATTTTTTTCAAATATTTTAGTGGTCACCGTGTGATGGTCCCTTTTTTCACTTTCAGACAAACAACTCCATCTATTTTGTCTCCATAAGCAAGGGGTATGTTACTTGTGACCTTTAAAATATTTAAATTTGCATCTCCTGTTCCTTTCAATTTGACTCCATGTATAATAGATAGTGAGTGAATCTGACCAATGCCCATAGCAGTACCATCAAACAGATCCAACACCCCAACTTTATCCCCGTCTTGGAGTTTATCAATAAATGTCTGCAAAAACAAAAACAATACATATTATATTAAGATATAAAACACACATTATATTGTTTTTGACAGTTGTATGTAATGTCTTATGTCTTGGAACAAATCAGTTTTTGTATGTGTTTTTTTATTTTGTTGAATAACAAAGAAACAACTTTTTACTCTAAAAAAAACTAACCCATTGCGAGGTACAAAAAAATGGAGGGCAAGACTACAATAGTGCTAGACTATATGAGTACTCTAGAAAGAGACATGGATTGGCAATGAAGTCCCTCAACTGAGGACCATGGCATCCCCGAACACAATGCACTAATGCATTGTCAAAATCTATGTATGCACTCGATTACAACTAAGCTCTAAGCTTCCATATGTAAGTTATATGTTCTCCCTTATTTCCATAATCTATGTATACTAGCTAATTACACTTCACTACTATTCTAACTTGCTTCTATCAAATAGGTAATGATTACCCTTATTTACATAATAAAACAACCATTACTTACTTGAATAGTACTTACTTGCATGTGGTTTCATAGCACTCACCCTGAGTTCTGCATGACTAATACTATGAATATCATGTGCATGCTCATCGAGTTCATCATCATTATTATCACTATCAACATTGGCATGAAGTTGTACAATTTTGCAGAGAGCTCTATTGGCAGGGCCTTTTTCTTTTCATTCTGCTTTCATATAATTGCTCTACATGTGGTTTAATAATCATGAAAAAATTAATATAAGTCAAGTAAAGAATGCAAAAGCTATAAAGTTTTGTCCAAAAGAACATTTTAAGCATGAAGAATGACAAAACATTGGGACAAATTAACTTACAACTTAAAGAATGGAAAAGCTATAAATTTTTGTTCAAAAGAAGAATGACAAAACATTGGGATAGATTAACTTACAACTTAAAGAATGCAAAAGCTATAATTTTTTGTCTAAAAGAACATTTAAAGCATGAAGAATGACAAAACATTGGGACAGATAACTGACAACTATTATATTACCGCAACTAATTCAGCACAACTATGATGACTATGCTACACATTCTTGTCCAGTTCATCATGATCACTATCAATATCAACAGCTCTATTGACATCATGAAGGCATTTTCATTTTCCTACTGCTTTGATAAAATTACTCTACATGTGGTTTAACCATCATGCAAAAAATATACAACACATTCAATAGTCAAGTAAAGAATGCAAGCTATAAATTTGTCCAAAAGGACATTTTTTGGATCACTCCAACAATAAAGAAACTGGGTTGGATTCTCCTATGCTCAAATTTCAATAATCTACATATTAAGAGGCATTTGTATACAGAATTGCCAAAAAAGAAGAAATGAGATCAATAAAGCCTATTACCTCATCTGAATTTGTGGATTTATGTTCATTCCATGCAGAAACTATAGTGTTAACAGAGGCAACCAACTGCAAAACTTACTGAGTGAGACCAAATATGCAACTCATTACCTGTTGGTACCCTTCATTTGAGTTGACATGATCTAGAGAGGCTCCTACTGGGCATTTAACAGATGGCTATGAAATCTCTATTGATGAACTAAATTTCCACTTGATCCTACTCTTAGATTTACTAGGTCAATCTAGTGCTACCATATAATTGACAATATCTTCTGCACCTACTTCTCTATTATTGTTTTCCACCTAAAATACAATATCAATTTCAACATATAGCCATTTCAATAAAAAATTGAAATAAATAACACAATGTAAATTAAACCAAAAAGCCATACACTTATTGCAAATTTGTCTATTTTGGCCTGCAACGTGCCTCAGCCAAATGTATATCTAGTCCTCACATTAGCTCTTGCTCTCTTGCCTTTGTTACTCTTTGCCAAATATTCTTCAGACTGCATACTTTCTTTCAATGAATCCCACTATTTGGGAGATAGAGTGGAGTCTAACCTCTCTTTTCCCTCCATGATTGTTTTTCTGCAATTGTATCTAAAATTGTTCATCAAAATTCTCATCTTTTGCTTGTAATATTTTCTAGAGATTTGTCCATTAGTAGTCTCAAAAGCATTTTCCATTTTTTTGTATAACATTTTCCACAATTCATGGATCTTTCTCTACAAAACTTGATTTGCAAATATCCAAATGGGCCCTACATCTTACACCTAACTCAGAGGCCCACTTTGTAGCATTTGGCCCAATGGGCTCACCATCTATCGATACCTCAACCAAGAATGGATTCTTGCCTTCTAATTTTCTTTCTTTTGCATTCCTCTCTATAGATCTGTACAAATCTTGACTCAATCTTTGTCTTTTGACAAAAGTAGACACATCTTTTATTAAACCATTACCAGTATCTCTAGCTGATCCACTAGTTCTATCAAAAGTTCTAGATGCAACAGGTGCGTTCTAAGGCACAACAGATGCAAGCGGTCTGTCTTCATGACTTTTATTAACTAGAAATTCATGCTCCTTGGTCACATCAGGTGTGGCATGAGTAGGTAGATCAATACCGGTCTCTGCATATTTCACTTCAAACACATCCTTTAATGTTGAATAAATCATCTGCAGACCTATTGTTGCTTTGCTCTGATGTTTTTCAATAATCTCTCTTAGACTTTGTGCTAAGAGATCATCACGATGTTGCACATCACCATGTGCTATATTAGGTTGTACATCACCATGTGCTATATCAGGCTGCACATCACCATATGCTATATTAGGCTGCACATCATCACAACTATTATTTTCACCAACTACATTTATTGAATCATAAATGCATTGGCTTCTACGAGATGGCAACACTATATTTTTTCTTTCCTTTTGTTTTTTCTCCACATTTTCTTTGCACTCTTTTTCTTTCCTATAAAATAAAAAAAATATCATATTATGTCTTATATACATAAAGCTCTTGCCTTTAAAATATCATTAAACACTATTAAACAAATAATATACTACTTAGTGGATTTACAACTTGCCTATTTGTCAAACCAAGATGAGATAAATATTCATTATTCTTGGCCACTTTTTCTCTACGAAAGCGCTCATAATTTGTCACTAAAATTTCAGCATTATGATCACTATCATCTAATTTGTGCCTTACAGTCCTTTTCCTCATTTCCTGAAGTCCAAATAAACAACAATGTATAAATCAGCAACTTGAATCAGTAAAACTTTATTGAGTTCATAATTTATGGAAACTTAAAATAGAATTCAGTTTATAGATAAAAAGAATTTGCAGTCAAAAGCTAAGAACATGATTACAATTATAGGTATCATACTATCAATATGACTATCCCTTGTTTCAACTGGATATTGACACTTAAGCATATATGTTCTCTTGAATGTAGACCAAAAATGTATGATTGCTTCAAAGTGGCTAGCTTTGGAAATTGTTTCACTAGATGGCTCAGAGAACATGGAACTAAACCCTACTCCTAAAACTAACAAGTTGATTTGTTTTTCTTTTTATGTATATGATTTTTTGCTTATGGGTAATTTGTGAAAATAAGCCCAACTCTGATCGGTGCCAATCCTAGGGTTTGGAGTCAATTCCTTACAAAAGCAGATTACTTCTCTTAAGCATCACAAATATGTAGATTCAGAGGATTTATTATGTTCCTATCTTACAGAAAACAATCCAAGAATAGGTATTTATAGCAATTATTCTTATAGATATCCCTATTGCAAAACACACCTCCCCATATCTGATTTAGAGCATTTAAATCTATTCCTTAAATAGAAGTAGTGAATCAGACATGCAATATAGCAAATGTATATTCAAGAATTCAGAAACCCTTAGTATCCTCATTCAAAAGAGAAATGCAAACAACATAGGAGACAATTTATGGAAACACATGCTTAGAGGCATTTTTCATATATTGCAATATGAAACTGATAAAATGCTTATTGAGAACATATATTCAACATGCAAGAAATTAAAACTTACAACTCATAAATTGGAAAACCTCCCAGAACTACTTTATATTTTCATTATCAAAGTTTCCCAAATCTTCCAACAACTTACTAGTTTTACTTGCAAAAGCTTGGAATTTTAGTCTTTCTTTGACCAAGTGCTTGTTGCACGCAGGAATTCTATTTGTGCTTGTGAAAATGCCGTGAAAAACCCTTTCCTTTTGCTTTAATTCAGCTTGCAAATAGGGTTTGCCTCATTATTACGTGTCACTTCAGCCATTACTACAAATTCATGGCATAGGGGTGGCGCCCAACGTCTATACAAAAAATTTAAATTCAGACTATCGATGAAGTCTTCAAACTGTGAGATCCACAACTGTGAATTACCTGCTAGATTTTGAAAATCTAAACTTTTACGTTGAAAAGCCAACAACCAATCAAATCTCTCCATCTTGGACACTCCTTTTGCTGACTTTTCTTTCCTTTTTGTCCTACACGGCCATGTGGCATCATTCCACGATTGCACAGTAGCAGGTGGGCCACCTTTTGGCTCTGTGGGAGCATGCTAAGCCTTCCATGTGTATCCCCTTCATAAGCCTTTTCCTTCCTTCATAAAATAGACCACATGTCATCATCTCGTGGTCGCGCAAAAAATCTTTGTTGTAGACAAGATCCTTCTATGACACTACGCTATTGTCTGATCCTTATCGACCCTACCTCTTCACTTCATCTTTTGATACCTATCACAATCTCCTACATCATCGATCTTATGGCCATAGGCCACAATATACCTTACACTTATCCTCATTTCGCAATCGTGTGGTGGGGATATGATGTCAACATCAACGGTTCTGTGGGCTTGCGATATCCTACCATGTGGCATCTTCGGGCCTCTACAAAGACTAAGGACTGAAGAAATTTATATAGAATATGACTTTGACAGGCAACAATAGGTAAACACTAGGTCTTGGGGCTGGTCACTTCATGACATAATAGACTCAGGGTTATAACTTAGATGATCAGTAACTTAGGCTAGGTAGTCAATGATGGATTATAACATAATGTAACAACATGACTGCAAGACTTAGGGTTTTAAGGGGAAATAAAGAAGACAATTGATAATAGCTGACTCAAAACCCTAAAACCTAGATAGATACCACCACATATAATCAAAGTTTAGGTGAAAAGGTAACCTCTTAAGGTGACAGGCTAGTTAAGGTGACAAAACATCATCATAATCATCTGCATTGCCAGCAAGATCAGAATCCTAATCACTCATGTCTGCATCTACTTGATTTTATTCCTCATCCTCATCTATGACACACAATACATTCTCTCTCCTAATCTCTTCATTGGTAATCAAAATCTCTTCTTCAAACACTCCATCATCATCTTCATCCACTTCTTTGAATGTTTCTTGTAAATTAACATATTGCCCATCAGGCATTATATCAACAACTTCCATGAATTTTCATTTTAAACGAGACTTTGTTTTAATGACATACGACCATCTTGGGCTTTTTACATCATCAATTAAAAATGATTGGTTAATTTGAAGAGGGGAACATACGACTCATCCGTCTCCGATAAAAAATGTCATATATTTGCGCGTACATATCCATACTCATCAAATTGTACTGCGGATGGTCGGATCCACTTACATTTTAATAATATAGGACTATTTTCACAAAACACCACTTGAATAATTTCTTAGATGAATCCAACATAAAATTTCTTCTCTGTTTTGTGAAGAAATTCATCACTAACAACACAATCACAATTTGTTTTCCTTTGTCTTTTTCTTCCACTCTTAAATGACTACCATAGGCCCACATTCCACTAAAATGCATAGCCCATAAATGTGGAGATTGTGAAAGCTCACTTTCCTCCGTTGTTATATCTTGACCTTCTTCTTTTGCATCATTGACTGCATTAGCAATCCATTCTTCAAATTTTGGAAAAAAATCACCTCCAATCAAATCATGATGTCTATGCTTTTGAGGTCGATGTTGCAACTCTCTCATCTTTGTCATCATCCCATACATGTCGATTGACATTTTAAAATCCTTCATATATTCTGTGCAAAATCCCATGGCCTCTCATATTGAATATCCCTCAGACATGCTGCCTTCTGGTTTTTCCCTAGTATGAACAATTTTTTTCAAAACTTTCATATATCATTCTATAGGATACATCCATCTCATTCTTACTAGGCCACAATGCTCTACGTCATATTCTAGATGTATCAAAAGATGCATAGAAATTTTAAAGATTGTTGGTGGAAATTCCCATTCCAATAGACAAGGGACTTCAACAACCTCCTCCCTCAACCTATCAAAGTTTGAAGGATCTAATACATGTAAAATCATTCTCTTTAATATTAGGTCCAACCTTATAATTGCCAATCTTGGCCCCGTTGCCAAACTTGATATATTTACCACAATAGGTAAAATATACTTGATTATGACATGATAGTCGTGGGTCTTGAGGCCTCTTAAGCCATTAATGTCAGTTGGCTTCTAATACTACTACTTACATATCCAGTGGGAAAGCGAGTCTGAGACATCAACTGTAAGAATTATGCACATTGTTCCTTTGTCCAGACATAAGGAGCACTAGGTTTTCTATATTTTTCATCATCACATTATTCAATCTAAAGATTTCAATGAATCTTTAGTTTTTGAAAGTCTTTGAACGTGATGAAATAGGATCAAAAGCACCAAAAAGAGTTTCTATAATAGCATAGGCTATATTTTTCTCAGTATGCATAAAGTCAACAGTATGCCTGATGGCTATATCCTTAAAGTATGGCAATTTATAGAATATGCACAACCGTTTTACACCGTTTTCATTACACGGATCATATCTACTACCAACAATCCCATCATTTTCAATAAATGACATTATTTTTTGTCCATTCTCAACAATGTAATCACCCGTTATTAGAAATGGTGCTTCACGATTCTCTTCTTGACCATTGAAACGTGTTTTTTGTCAATGATATGGATTATCCATTTTAAGGTAAGCATGATGTCCACAATAAATACACTTACACAAACTTCTTGAATGCCTCACAAAATCCTTAAAGTTGCAAGCAGGACATCCATGGTATCCATGAACACTGAGACTAGACAATGTGCCATATGTAAGAAGATCATGAATAGTAAACAATAGGGAAGCTCTTAAAGTGAATTTGATTGAATGACCATCCCTTAAAGATTGAATTTATTTAATTCCTTTACACAATTTCATTAGCTCATCATATAATGGCTCTAGATAAGCATCGATTGTATCTGAAGTCACACTTTTCTTTCCTGGTATAATCAATGATAGCATTAAGGAAAATGGTTTAGTTGCTAACCATGGAGGCAAGTTATAATTTATTAAAAACACTAGCCAAGTTGACCATTTAGTACTTTGATCTGAGAATGGGTTCACCCCATCTAGAGCCAAACCCAACCTTATATTACAAGGATCTTGAGAAAAATCAAACCATCTGTTATCAAATTCCATCCACATCTTAGAATTAGGCACATGTTGTTTTCCATCAGTGCTCTTATTTTGGGCATGCTATTGCATAAGTTCAATAATGTCTCTGCACCTATACATTTGGACTAATCGTGGGATTATCAGAAAGTGGCGAAGAACCTTTCTAGGAACCATAGCTGATTTCAACCCTTGTCTATACCTCCCTTCATGACATTTCAGACATTCACTCTCACTTGCAAGATTATTGCAAAATAATACACAACCATTCACACATGTGTGGATGTTTTCATACCCTAAGCCTAGCTTAGTGATTTGCTTTTTACATTGACTTCATTTTGTTGGCAATGTGGAGTCAGATGGTAACAACGAACTTAATAATGCCAATAACTGACCTACACTCTCCTTTGTCCAACCAAACACCACTTGCAAGTTAAGAATTTGAAGGATTGTTGTCAGATGACTTAACTTGCAATTAGCATACAAAGGCTTTAAAGCATCCTCCATCAACTTGGCCCAATCATCGTTTAGACCCTCATTCAACATTCTATCAACTTCAAACCCTTTGTCTAACATTGCTGCCTCTTCATCTATGTTTGGTGCCACTTCATCTATGTTTGTTGCCTCTTCATCTATCACACTCTACAATTCTATCATATCTTCATAATAATTGTAATCCCAAGGGCTCATACCATGCCCATATCTTATCATATGTCGATAAATCAGACTTCTTTTTCTCACCTTTCCACCAAGACAATCATTACATGGACATGGATATTTGTCCATGTCCCTCTCATCGGCTACTCTCTCATCAAATGCATGGTATTGATCCATAGTCAACCATCAACATTGATCCATCTATAATGTTCTACACATAGAAACAAAAATCTTTTTTGGGAAAAAATTGGCAAACCAAAAGTTCAAGATTTTTTGAAAAAATCGGGAAAAATCAGATTTTTAAAAATATGTAAATAATTGTAGACTAAGAAAGAAAAACTATTTTTTAATTGAAAGGCATTTCCATAGCAATAGAGTTATAGAGAGAAAATAAAATAGAGAGTTTAACTAATGAATTGTAAAAAATAGATTTTTGTAGTTTATATTCAAATTGTTGATTACATTGCAATGCACATCTTTCAAACTCAAAGCATTACTTCACATTGCATAACTAATAACAAAATGCTAATAGATGACAAAATTTCAATTACAATATAGTTTTTACAAAGTCAACCTAAGCAGTTATGCAATTACTTCATATTAAATAACTAATAACTAGGAGCAGCTGCCAATTGCATTTGCTTGTCATGGCATTCCATGAGACCACATTTCTTTGAGGCATTTTTTCAAATAGTTCACTGCCTTGTCTATGCTACCACATTTTTCATACACATCTACCAAAGCATTTTATCAAACATTTCCCTACCTTGTTGCTATGGTTAAAAGCCTAAAACAAGTGCTTTCAAACAAGCTATGGATGCTAGGAAAAAATCTATCAAAGCATAATAGTAAGCAATAACATAGACAAGGCAGTGAACTGGTTGAAAAAATTTCTCAAAGAAATGTGGTCTCATGGTGATGGAATGCCATGAAAATCCATAACAATTCGCTTGTCATGGCATTCCATCACCATGAGACCACATTACTTTGAGGCATTTTTCCAAAGTTCATTGCCTTGTCTATGCTACCACATTTTTCATACATGTCTACCAAAGCATTTTTTCAAACTGTTCACTGCCTTTCTGCTATGGCTAAAAGCCTAAAATAGGTGATTTCAAACAAGCTATGGATGCTTGGAAAAAATCTATCAAAGCATAATAGTAAGAAACAAGCTATGGTCTCATGGTTTTTTTTTGGCGTGAAAATCAACGTGATTTTATTTGCATTTTTTTGCAGGTTTTAAACACATTTTTTTGGCAATTTTGTTGTTTGAAATGGGGAAAAATCTCTATTGTCAGTTTTGTGCATTTTTTAATTGTAGGATTCTCACAGTTAGTGAAAAAGGTAGTTTTCATGAAGGAATGGAAAAGATGCATAGAGCCTTTGAATTATACTCGTACTGTGTAATTGCATTTAATCATTTAGCAAACCATTTTTTCTTCACAGGGCAACATTTTCTTGTGGAATAGTTGACTGAGATAGCTCTTGTTTCAACTGACCACAGTCTCATGAAATATCATTCATATTATAATCTTGCATGATCTTATCATATAAAAGGTGATTATGAAACCAGTGGCTGGTACTACATGGCATCGGTCAAGGAAAGCCAGAGGCCAAAAGATTTTGTGTTGTCATACTTTGGGTTGGGACAGGTTCATTTGAAGCTGGGAGATCTTAAGAGTTCTCTCTCAAATTTTGAAAAGGTTCTGGAGGTCCACCCTAAGAACTGTGAGATCTTAAAAGATGTAGGCCATATATATACTCAGCAAGGGCAGATAGAGAAGGCTTTGGAAATTTCAATAAAGGCAACTCACATAGATCCATGTGATGCCCATGCATTTATCAAGATGGGTGAGTTATTAGTATCGTCAAACCCCAGTGTAGCCTTAGATTCTTTTAAGATGCCAAAGTCTCTTCTAAAGAAGAGCAGAGAATAAGTACCCATTGAATTGTTAAACAACATTGGGGTTCTTCATTTTGAGCGTGATGATCTAGAGTTGGCTCAACAAACTTTTATGGAGGCATTAAGAAATGGCATTTGGATTGAATTCACAAATAAAAGCCCTAGTGCCAATTCTGCAATTTTTTCTATGCACTTTAAGGATATGGAATTCTTCCAATGAATAGAAGAAGGTGGTGTTTCACTTGAGTTACAAGTTCAATTCCCATATGCTCCAAAATACGTAGAGGAAACTAATGAAAAAATAGTCCCCTAAACTCTAAACTTCCTGTATGGTTCTCGTACTTAGTTGCCTATGTAACTACTGTAAGTTACCAATCAGAAAGCTATAGATTTTGTGTTTAATGTAATGAGGGTTTCAAATTACCTCTGAATTCGCTACAGAGGGCATCCCCAAATCTGACTTCGCTGCAGAGGGCCTTGTCGACTTCAAATTCATTACAGTAAACTCCAAATTCCTTACCCACCTTTTCAGAAGTGTCTAGGTCCTCTCCAAACAAGCTTTATTGCCCATGCAAGTAGCTGTTATAACCCAAAGTGCCTCAGTGCTAGGCTAACCAACTAACGAAATGAGGAATTCAATGAATAATGAATCACATGGAATACACTCCCGCTAATAATTTCCTGAAATGTTTCTTTTTAAATTTTGTCTAATTTGTATTTGTGTGACTAACTATTTAGTCATTTTTATTTGTATGACTAAATAATAGTCAATGACCAAATTAGTCATTTATTTACTCATTTATAGCTGAGTTGCAAAAAAATAGTAGAATTTAGTCATTTTTAGTTGTTGTGACTAAAAATTTTAGTCACATAGTCATTTATTTGCCAAATTCTACTAGTGGTATGTTATCTGTTTCTTTGTTTAAGATGTAGTCAAGAAGTGTTTGAAGATCGGTTGGTATATTTTGAGTGTCAAGAAGTTGTTTACATAGAGAATCTACAACATCCAATGCTTCATCCTGGACAGGGAGAGTAGGAAGGGATGGCAGAGTGGTGTTAAGGAATGTGTCGATGATGTCTTCTTCTTGTGCCAAAATATCCTCACCAAGTGGGGTTATGTTGGTAGAAGTCTTTCTATTAGATGAATCACCTAGGGCTATATCAGTCTCATAGGTCTCAGTAAGAATGTCCATTATGTCATCATGAAATGAAGGGAGGGAAGGAAGGACATTTTCACCACTCCTTTCCTCTTGATTATTTGTAGATATAAAATTAGTGATATTTTCCAAGATTGATGGGAAAATACCCATGATAGTGTCAAAGCTTTCAAAATAGGTTATTAATTGAAGAATATTAGAAGTAGTGCTTATGGGCATGCCAATGCCATAGATGTATGCTATTTGATGCAAGACTTGAGGATATTTATCAGTGAATTTGTATAAATTGTCAACATTTACAATGTATTCAAATAAATCTTCCAAAGATGAATGATGAGAAGGATCCATGATAAATGCAATACTAAGTATGTTCATGACTAAAAATGCCCTATTTTTTCACTTTTTCAATGCAAATGCCTAAAAGAAGGGGTGTTGTAAAGAAATTGATGAGGGGCTGTGAATAATAATATTAATATTAATCCAATAATGCAACAATATCCTTCACAACACACCTATGATACAAATCTAGATGAATGACAAGGCAAAATCTAGTGAAAATGCAAGGTTTTCAAACCCTAGACATGAATTTTTGCAAAAAGACACTATGATGAAACACTACAATTAAAAATTAGTCCTAAATGAGTGTTTAAAAGAGTAGTAAAATCTTTAACAAGATTTTAACTACAAACTCTAGCTAATGCAAAGACTATTTTTTTATGAAAAATGCACAATTTCAAGCAATTTTTAACAATTTAAGCATGAAAATTCAATACAAATGATTATAATAAGATGAATTTAGGCAATTTATATCAGATCTAATGAAAATATCAGAAATTAAATGAAATTTACTTAAATTATGTCAAAATGCAAGCCTAAAATGCTAATTTTTTCAAATTTTTTGTAAATTTTCAAATGCAATAAGATGAAAATTAAATGAATTAATGTAAATCTAAAGTACAAAACTCAACAAGGTGAAAAATTCAATAAAAACATGGGTTCACCAAAATGTTTAGTAGGAAAAAGGGGGAAAATGATAAATGGTTAAATCCTCCTTTCACTACAAACATTCAAGGACATTTCAACTGAGTTGAATCACACCTTTTGCAAGAGGATTCACCTACACGTTGGGTGTCACTTGTAATGCTATGGAAACTTAGAAATTATCAACTGATGTATCAATTTAATGCTCAAATATGCTTAAAACTCTAATTATGCAAAATTGGAAGCAAACTGATAAATTATGACAAATGCTTGCAGACCAAGACAGTAGACATAGATTAGTTACTGACCATTTTTTGAAGTTCATGATGTGAAATACTTGGGGAAATTGGCACTCACACCCTCGTCCAATGTAGTCTTTTCTTCAAGGATTTTAGAACTCCTTATGACACTAACGATACTATTCTATCTATTTCTGTCGTGGAAGATGCGGAGGACACTGGCACTCACGCTAAATTTCAAGGCGGGATATTCTTCAGGTTGTCAGGACTTCTTCAGATGCTAATTATCATTGTCACAAAGATTTATGTATTTGTAGCCTCAGAGGACACTAGAACTAGCGTTGGAGTCCAAGCAGTGCCTTTCTTCAGAGATCTAGAATCTACACACTTTGTTACTATTCCCTGCAACTCTACTTCGTCAGATATGACACCTGTAACCTGCAATCACAAGGAGTGTGGTTAGGGGTTTTGGTGTTTAGGAGCTTGCCTTAGTCAAGCCCTAGAAGGATATTCAAGTATTCCAAACACAGTTGTCAGATAGAGAGTCATGTGTATCCTTGTGGGATAGAGGTAAAAACAAATTGATAAATTGTTTAGTGTGAAAAAGAGGGGTTTGTTAATTTCAAAGGTTTATGTGGAATCCTCCTTTCACACCAACATTCAAGGAAATTCAATCGAGTAGAGAACTCTACTATAGATTTCCTATCACATGGAATAGAGGGGAAGATTGGAATTGTGTGAATTTGTTGTTTAATTAAGCTCGATTATGCTCAAAACCCTAATTTCGTAAAATCATAAACAAACAGACAAATCACAGAAAATGATTGCACACAGAGATATCAAATGATAATCAAATACATACTAGATTTTGAAGTTCATTGTGTAGAAAAGTCAGGGACTAATGAACGGGCGCCCTAGTCCAGTGTACCTATTTTTTTTAGGAAACAGAGATTTCACCACATCGAAATCTGAAGGACTAATGAGAAAGCACACTAGTCCAAGCCCTCATTTTATTCTTTTCTCTACACTTTTGATAGTCTATAATGTCTCCCTACAACTTCCCTTCTTTCACTTTCAAAACCTGTAACCTACAATCACAGAAAAGTAGGTTGGGGGTTGTGGTGTAGAGGCTTGCCTCGATCAAGCCCTAGAGAGACATTCAAGTCTTCCAAACACCATTGTCAGATAAAGAGTGTGTATCCCTATAGGATAGAGGAAAAAACTAATTGATAAATGATTGAAAACACAAATGAATGTCACCTCAATGGTGTAGCTCATATGAACATGAAGATCCTTCACATCATGAGAATATGAAGCCAAATCTGCATAACAAACACAATAAAAAAACAATACTTCTCTACAACAATGAATACTTTGAAAGCTCTCAAATCATAAGTATAAAAAATCTCATAATCATCTTCTAGTTTAGAAATGAATGCCTAAACATGCTTATATATGCAACTAAACAACTTTCTACCAAGAAATTCGTAATTCAAATTTGAAGTGTCGACATAGGACCTAATAATGGTCATATAACCGACACATGAAAATAGGTCCTGACCCAAAATAGGGTAGAACTAGGGTGTGGGTGCCCAAGTTCTCCCCCTATTTTAGGAAGGATTTATCACAAATGCATCCCCTAGGTCCCATGTGTCATAAAACTTAGGGGTTTCTTCACCGAAAGTCATCATTAACATGCAAGATGATCTAAATGCATTCTAAAAGACCTAGGAGCTAAACCTTAAGAGGGAAAGCCCCCAAGGGGACATTTTCTGACATAACATTTAGCCCCCACTTTAATGTATGTATAAATGCAAGGTCAATACATGCATTAAAGTAAGATCAACAAACATAGCAAACACACCAAGCATAGTGAAGATATGCCAAACACATTGAAGATAGTAATAGGCACGTAAAACATGGAGAAGACAATAACAGTCACGTAAGACATGGAGAAAACAACATTGAAGACATACAAAACATGATGAATACAGTGAATGTAGTGATTATTTATTTTTCATTTTCTCATATGAATGCAAATGCAAGTACAAGAAAAGTAAACACACATCCCATAATGCAAGAGGGACTCATCGCCACCAATCCTTAGACTGGGGGCAATAGACATGCAATACAAATCTCAAAGTACAAGAGGGACTCATCACCACAAGTCTTTAGACTACACTTAAGAACAAACACGCCATCCAAATCCCAAAGCATAGGAGGGACTCTTCACCACCAGTCTTTAGACTATTCTTGGGAACAAACGTGCCATACACACACACATGGAAGACATGGAGAAAACACAACAAAAAAGTGATGGAAGAAACCTATTGCTAGGTTCATAGCCATCTCAGGCACATTACAGGCACACATCGATGATTGGGATTTGCTATAACAATTGCCAAAGACATGCTTAAGGGTTAGAATACTCTCAGATCCGCTCCCCGCCTGCTCAGAGGTCTTTTTGAAAATGACAGGATTATGCAATCTCCTTGAGAAATACACCATCCCTGCCTTTCATAGAATGGCTTAAAAGAAAAGGATATGCACAATATCCTACCTTTGCAGAGGGATTAATCATTGCAATATAGAAATAAAGATGTGCACTCGTGCGGAGATACAACATCATGCCTCCGTAGAGGGCTTACAAACATGCTTCATTAGTACCAAAATCATCATACAGCTTACCTTTATATGCCCCCACCATAAGGTGGTTGATATCATGTACCGGTATCAAGCACATCAAGGTAGGAAGAAAACACATAAGGGAACACGAGCTCTTGTAAAGCCTATGCCCCAAAGGTGACATGCACTTTACGATTGCCAAATGTTCCCACAAACACATTCCTGCAAGAAAATAGGTTAGAAATATTTCCATAAGATAATAACCACATCACATGATGAAAATCAGTGCATGCAAAATAATCACATCAAGAAGCCAAGGTTACACTATGGATTTAGAAGACGAGTATAACCGTGGGGCTATATCGCAAGATCTCATAATTGAATGTAAATGAGGTGAGATTCAAAGATAAACAAAGTGCATGGAGTAGGTGTATTGTTATAGTTTATTAGTGAAATAAGACAACATCAAAAAATCACACTGAGTGATTCTACTAGCCAAGCGTCAGATAATTTATATCAACCCCATCGTCATGTATGGACTAGGTCCATTTTTTGATTTCTTGCTGAAGGGACACTTGGTCTGTATCAGTATTATTTGTTTTTCATCATCCACCAGCTAGATAGAACCACTAGAGGAAGGTAAATAATAAATTAAGAGAGAAGAACAAGTGCCTTAGGGATAATCACGTAGGAGGGTGCCCCCAAGTCACCAACCACAAAGCTATGTCCTTAAGAAACAACACACAACAATGAAAATAGAGGAGAAGCAATATAGAAGAATGATGATACAAATAGAAGAAGGTCACAAGAGAGGCAGTCTCCCAGTATCCTTGACCTTACAAGATAATCAAGGGTCATCCTAGGAGGCCTAAACAACACATAACACATCACGGGGGAACACAACACAAGAGGGGAGGTCACATAAACGAGCGAATAATGCTATGACATAGGTGACCACCAAGGTTAGGAATACTTACCTATAAGTAAAACCAGTCTAGAATGTGGAACTTGTGAGCATCTTAGAGAGATGCTCCATCAAGTTTTGTGTAAAGTTTGAACTTGGTTTACCTTGGATTGTTCTTTTTTCTTAGAATATCCATGCGGTGCTTGTTTCTCATATCCTTGTAAATGTGATATCTTTTGTTGGTTGTGAGGAGGAGAACCACTGTTATTTCCAACTGATGATAATCATCTTGCTCTTTTCTAAATTTTAGCTAGCTTATTTTGTTGAGTTCATCTATCATTATCTTGCATTGTTTCAATCTTTTCCTTTGTCATGATCTCTTGCTTCGGTTGTTTTAGTTGTTTTTCCAATGCATTTTGGTTATCTCCTGATCCTTGAAGGGATAAAGGAGGAGGAACCTTAGCATAAATACCATTCCTTCATGGATGAGGTAATACTTTAGTCTTTTCCTTATCCACTTCTATCGTAGCAATTATCTCATCGTAGTTCAGATAGTCATCTTCTATTTCGAGTGTATTTTGTTCAATCATGTTGTTATCAATGTGCTTAGGGAAAGGATTAGTAAAGATTTGTAAATTCTGATTCAGAGGAGCAATTGACTTAGTTCCATTATCATTCACACCAGATACATGTGTAATATTCAAATCGATAAGGTCTTGTATTTCATGTTTAAGACGCATACATCGTTCAGTATCGTGTCCTTGTTGTCGATGATAGTGATTGTTTAGGCTAAAATTTGGATTTGTTTAATGTTTAGTGTTTAAATCCTCCTTTCACCTAACACATGCAAGGACCTTAGGATCAAGTGGCCAAGCACTATCAGGTCCTTGGTCACTTACAAATATAGGGAAACTTGGATTAGGGTGTTTAATTATCAATTGTCCTTCTCTTATGCTTAATTGACCATTGAAACCCTAATTATGCAATTACTGCAATAAAATGATGAATAATGAAAAAATCTCTTGCAGAGAGATGTAAAATATCAAATCACAGAGTACCTATTTTCGAGGCTCTGAGGCAAAAAAGTTGGGGACAAAAGAGTGGGCGCCTAAGTCCAATGCCCTTCTTTTTGTCTAGATCTGGGAACTCAGTCTGCAACTATTTCCTACTGTTCTGGAGATTTTCCTATCACAAAACTTGAAGAACTAATGAGTGAGCACCCAAGTCTAGGGGGCATATTTTCTTCCTATTCTGCAATTTTGACACTCCAAGATGTCTTCCTGCAACTTCACTTTGTCTATCTCTGCAACCTATAACCTATAACCATGAAAACTTTGGGAGGGGGGTTGTGGTGTTTAGAGGCTTGCCTCAGTCAAGCCCTAGAGGACACTTAAGTTTTTGAACACCTTCGTCAGATAGAGAGTGCATGCCTAGGGAGGTAGAGGCAAAAACCAAATGAATAATTGATCACAAAAGCAATATAATGACACCTTGTAGTGAAGATCTCATGGGAGGAAGATGCTCTTCATTCCATGATGAAATGGATGCTCAAATCTACAAACACAAACACATAAACCACACAAATTTGCTCTTGTAACACAATGAAATCCTTGAATCACATTGAGAATGTATAAACATCACAATTGCTATCTAGTTTACAAATGAATGCCTAAACATACTTTTATATGCAACTACAAACACTCCTGCTAAGATTTTTGTAATTCAAACTTACTGTGTCAACATAGGACCCAAATAACGATCACAAGCTGACACCCAAAAATTGGGACTACCCCAAAATAGGGTAGGACTAGGGTGTGGGCACCCAAGTCTTCCCCCCTATTTTGGGTAGGGTTAAGCACAAGGGGTCCTCCTAGGTCCCATTTGTCTTATTACCTAGGGCTCATTCCATCGGGATGCCAAATTATGAATTAAGATGTCCTAAATGCATGCAAAAGACCTGGGAGCTAAACCTTATGAGGGAAAAGCCCCCAAGGGGACATTTTCTGACGTTACATTTAGCCCCCACTTTAATGTATGTATAAATGCGAGGCCAATACATGCATTAAAGTAAGGTCACAAACACAACAAACACGCCAAGCACGGAGAAGACATGCCAATCACATAGAAGATAGTAACAGGCACGCAAAACATGGAGAAGATAATTACAGTCATGTAGAACACGGAGAAGACAATAAATGCATAGAAGACACATTAATGCATGGAAGATAGGCATGATTTCTTTTCTTTTCTTTATCTCATATATTTGAAATGCAAATACAAGTACTGAAAAGTAAGCAAACCTCCCATAATGTAGGAAGCACTCATCGTGCTGGTCTTTATACTACATATATGGGGCAACACACATGTAAGACATGAAAAACCTCCCAAAATCTAGGAAGCACTCATCGAGCTAGTCTTTAGATTGCATATGGGGCAACAAACATGCCAAACAAAGCAAGCACACCAAACACACACTCTTGAAGACATGAAGAAAACATGATAGACAAGTGATGGAGTGTACCTATTTCTAGGTCCAACACCATTTGAGGCACATTATAGGCACACATCGATGATTGGGCTTCACCACAACAATCACCGAAAACACACTTAAGGGTTGAGTTAGTCACATAGCCATTCCCTGAATCCACAGAGGACTTTTGAAAATGCAACCCCACCCGTGTCACGAAGATGCCTTACAGTGAAAAGGAAGCATGGCATACAACCCCACCCACATCACGGAGATGTCTTATGGTGAAAAAGGAGGTATGAGCTCAAAAGCATATGACCCCACCCGCATCATGGAGATGCCTTATGGTAAAAATGAGGTATACACAATAGATTTCAAGATAGATTGATTGATTGCAAACAAACTCAGGATGCATGAAGTACTCATCGCACTAGTCTGCACCTGAGGACAAGCACGTTGCTAACATCTACAATAGACAGCTTACCTTATATATGCCCCCACCTTAAGGTGGTTGATATTAGGTATCAATATCAAGCAAGTTAAGGTAGGAAGAAAACACACAAGGGAACACCAGCTCTCGCAAAGCCCATCCCCCCCGAAGGTGACATGTACTTCACGATCACCAAATGTTCCCACAAACACATCCCTGCAAGAAACATGTGAGTGTATACAACATCATGATAAACAACAACATCAATGCATATGATTAACCACACAAAGAGCCAAGGTTATACAATGAATTTGGAGTTCAAGGATAACCATGGGGCTACATCATGAAGCTCTCTGAATCGAGTACCACCAAGGCTAGATTCAAAGACAAACAAAGGTGCATAGAGCAGCAGTATTGTTAAGGTTAGTAAATGAGATAAAAACATCATCATAATCACTACGCGGAAAGCATGAGTGCTTCCATTAGCCAAGCATCGAATAAAATATACAACCCCATCGTCATAGTAGGAACTAAGTCCATTTTTTGATTGCTCTCAAAAGGGACACTAGGTCCGCATCAGTATAAATGTTTTTCATCATTCGCCCGCTAGATGGAAACACTAGAGGAAGGGAAATAATAAATCAAAGAGGAGAAATAAGTGTCTTAGGGACAATCACATAGGAGTGTACCCCCAAGTCACCAACTGCAACGCTATGTCCGTAAGACACAACACACAACAATGAAATCAGAGAGAGAGGCAATATAGAAGAATGATGATACAAATAGAACAAGGTCACAACATAGGTGGTGTCCTGGTATTCCAGACCTTACAGGAGAATCCGAGGTTATCCCAGGAGGCCTAAACAACACATAACACATCACAGGGGAAGCACATCATGAGAGAGATAAAGGGTTAGAAATACTTACCTGGTAGCACCATCGTTAAGAACATACACATTTAGGATATCTCTCATGTTGTTTTAATATTGTATTAACATTAAGTTTAGGAGGACAAGAGGCTTTGGTGGGTTTCAAAGAGCGGTATCCTATACCCATCGTGTAGTTAATGTTAGATCTAGGGCACACAACTGAGAGGGGGGGTGAATTAGTTGTACAAAAACTTGCTTCTACTTCAAACACTGGATTCTTCTTTGTTAGTTAATAGCATATCAGTTAATCATTCATGAAAGCATAATGTATAAACAAAGGAGCAGATAAACATCAACACATTGGACACCAAGATTTTGACGTGGAAAACTTGGTTAAGGGAAAAACCACGGGGTGATTAACCCAAGGATTATTCTCTGTTAGAAGAATAAGAAAAATGAATGGCACATGCCAATTAGGGATCACTGCCCGAGCACACTGCTCACAAGAGGCACACTGCCTACAAGAGACACACTGTCTACAAAGTGATAAGAATCACAAACTTGAACTGGAGATTGACATCTTTACCATGCCTGGATCAGTTCCATTTAAGCCCGAGATACTTCTACTCTGCCTTTCACTCTTTTGCTATTCCACACTCATCCGCTCCATCACACACTTTGAAATGAACTCACAAACCTTTATTTATACAAGGCATCGACTTAGGAACAATCATCTAAGTCGGCAATCATCCATAAGAGCATTCGCAAGTCGGTAATCATCCACAAGAACATTCGCAAGATGAATAACTCATCCGGTCAGCCAGTCTAAATAAGAATATCTTCATCTGGAAGAATATCTTCAATTCTGGGATCTAACACTAGTGCAGACCGACAACACAACCTCAACATGATCCAAGAACCTTCACAAGCTTGCCTGAATGACCAGGTACATCCGCACTTCCTCTACTCACAGGAATCTCCTCCTCTTCATCTGGAACTTCAAGAACACAGTCTGTCATGATTGTCAAACTAAAAAAGGTTCTTCTGGACCTCCAAACTTTGTACAAATTGAGATGACACATCACAAGGACATCCCAAACACTCCTTCCAATCTGCAGAGTTTGATAAAGCACCTCCGGATCTCACCGGACCTTTTTGTAACACTCTGTCCCTCCGGAGCATCTCCCGGAACCGGTTCTACTTGACCAATCACAACTTTATCATATCTTCATGCGGACCTCTGAAATCTTAACTAGATCATCTCAAGACTCATATCTACAAACCCTTTAATCTGCATCCTCTGATCCTCAACCTATTGAGTACAATTGCCTTCTTCTTATCACTATTCTTCACTGTTCCTGATTGAGCCTAATTTTCTCAATATCCTCAACACACAGCTCATCCAAACCTTCTTACCAGTGCAATATGAGTATGTTGATATCAATGACAACACTGGTTAACCTCATACTTGCAACAATCTCCCTCTTTGTCATTGATGGCAACATATGATGTGAAAAACCATCAAGACAAGAACTTCTCTTTTCTGTCATAGCTCCCCCTATCAGCAACAACTCTTCACATGTCTTCTCTTCCTTTACTGCTCCCCCTTTGATCATCAACCACTTGTTTTTCACATGTCTTCTCTCCCCCTTTGACATCAATGGCAAAGGGCTCATACTTGCACTTGTAACATATCAGAATCATACTAGCTACTCCTCCTTAGTAGCAGCTCCCCATCATCAATCTGGATCACAAGATATGACTGTGATATCCACCGAACTGATGCACATTAGTGCATCCTAGTTCATCATCAGAGGGGCCATGACCCCTAACTTCTCCCTGAGATACTCAAAAGAGTCTTTGGGAATAGGTTTAGTAAAAATATCTGCAAGCTGATCCTTGGAGGGTACATACTCCTATTTGACTTCACCCTTGTTCACTTGTTCTCTCAAAAAGTGAAATTTGATAGATATATGCTTGGTCTTAGAATGCAATACCAAATTCTTGGAAATATTTATTGCACTTGAATTATCACAGAAAATTGTGATAGGCTCCTCATATTCTACTTTCATGTCTCTTAACATCTGCTTCATCCATAAGATTTGAATGCAACTGCCTACTGCTGCAATATATTCTACTTCAGTTGTAGACAGAGATATTGCCTCTTGTTTCTTACTTAGCCAAGAAACCAATCTCTTTCCCAAGAAGAATGCTTCGCCACTGGTGTTTTTCTGATCATCCACATCTCCTGCCCAATCTGCATCTGTATATGCATGAAGAGAGAAATCCTGATCTCTAGGATACCATAGGCCATACTCAACTGTCCCCTTTAGATATCTAAAAATCCTCTTGATAGCCATAACATGAGATTCTCTAGGGTCAGCCTAAAATCTTGCCACAAGACCAAGAGCCTGCATTATATCTGGTCTAGTCTGAGTGAGATACAATAATCCTCCAATCATTGATCTGTACTTGGTCTGATCTGTCTTAGGAGAGTCATCATCTTTGCTCAACTTACATCCAATTGCCATAGGAGTGTTCATTGGCTTTGAATCTTCCATTCCAAATTTCCTCAACAATTCTTTCACATATTTGGTCTGAGAGATAAAGATACCTTTCTTTGTCTGAGTAATTTGCAGACCCAAGAAGAACTTTATTTCACCAAGCATTGACATTTCAAACTCACTTTTCATTTGATTTGCAAAGGTTTTACACAAACTATCTCTTCCTCCAAAAATGATATCATCAACAAATACTTCAACAATCAAGATGTTTTCATTATCTATTTGGAAATATAGATTACTGTCAGTAGTACCTTTGTTGAAACCAATCTGCACAAGATGCTTATCCAACCTTTCATACCATGCTCTTGGGGCTTGCTTCAATCCATATAGTGCTTTCTTCAACTTGCAGATCATATCATCATGATCAGACAATTGAAATCCATCTGGTTGTTTAATGTATACTTCTTCTTCCAAATCACCATTTAGGAAGGCAGACTTGACATCCATCTGATATACCTTGAAGTCTTTGAAGGCAGCATATGCAAGAAATAACCTGACTGCTTCAATTCTTGCAACCAGAGCAAAGGTTTCTTCAAAATCAATTCCTTCTATTTGAGAGTAGCCTTTGCAGACCAATCTAGATTTGTTTCTGATTACTTCACCAACCTCATTTAGTTTGTTCTAGAAGACCCATTTGGTTCCAATCACATTCTTGTTTCTAGGTCTGGGAACAAGATCCCAAGTGTGATTTTTCTCAATTTGCATCAACTCTTCCTCCATTGCTTTGGTCCAGTTTTCATCATTGCAAGCTTCATTTATTGTCTTAGGTTAAATCTTTGAAATCAGATAGTATTCATTTGAATTTTGAGTAATTCTCCTCCTTGTTTGTACCCCTTTACTTTTGTCACCTATGATCTGATCTTCAGAGTGATTTAAAGTTACATACCTTGGAACTTTGGGAGTCTCTTGCACTGCTGTTTCTTGATCAGGTTCATTCAGACAAACCTCTTCTTCCTGATTTACCGGATCAGTTTGAATCTGACTTTCAGGAAGGGATTGAGTTCCTTGAATCAGAGCACCATCCTGATCATCTTCATCATATTCATAAAACCTTGAGGGCTTCTCAATTCCTTCATCAACCTTCACATTTGTACTTTCTATCATCTTTTTCAGTCTCTTATTGTAACACCAGTATGCTTTGCTTTGAGTGGAGTAACCCAAGAAAATTCCTTCATCACTTCTAGCATCAAACTTTCCTAGATCTTCATGTCTTTTGATGTAACACTTGCTACCAAATACTCTGAAATATCTCACAGTAGGAGTTATACCAAACCAAAGTTCATAAGGAGTCTTACTGGTATTGTTTCTGATTTGAACTCGGTTAAGAGTGTAGACTGCAGTGCTGATAGCTTCTCTCCAAAACATCTGAGGAACATTTGCTTCCATCATCATTGTCTTGGAAGCTTCTTGGATGGTCTGGTTCTTTCTCTCAACTACTCCATTCTGCTGTGGAGTCCTAGGAGCAGACAACTATCTCTTTATGCCATGCTTCTCACAAAAGTCTATGAATTCACCGGATGTGAATTTACCACCTCTATCAGACCTTAGACACTTCAGTTTTAATCTGGTTTGATTCTCTACCATAGCCTTGAAGATTTTGAACTTCTCAAAGGCTTCTGATTTCTCTTTCAGAAAGGTAACCCACATCATCTAGGAATGATTATCAATCAGTAACATGAAATATCTATCACCTTGCATACTCTTGATTCTTGTCAGACCACATAGATCAGTGTGAACTAATTCTAATAATCTGGTAGAGGACTGATCTTTGCTTTTGAAAGAGACTCTGCTCTATTTACCTAGCTAACATTCTTTGCACAAACTATTTGTAGGTTTCACCAATTTTGGAAGATCTCTTATAGCCTGAATATTGCTTATCTTGATGATGTTATCAAAATTTACATGACACATCCTTCTATGCCATAGCCAACTCTGATCAACTTGAACAAACAGACAACTTTTATTTGAACCAACCAGATGGAAAATATTACCTTTTGTTTGAGTAACAGATGCAATCTTAGTTCTGGAGCTTTCAAAGATCCTGCATCTTCCATTTTTGAACTGGAGATCATAACCTTTGTCTACTAACTGTCCAACACTGAGAAGATTGTGCTTCAATCCTTCAACATATAGTACATTACCAGTTTTGCTCTTTCCATCAAAAGAAATAGTTCCCCTACCTCTGATTCTACCTGCAGAATTATCACCAAACTTTACCATTCCTCCTTCATAACTTTCCAAATCTAAGAACTTGTTCTTGTCACCTATCATGTGGTGAGAGCATCCACTGTCAATAACCCAATCATCCTTTTCTTCAACTTGGGCAGCCAAAGCTCTTTCTACAACCTTATGATTGACAGATTTAGAGGATATTGGTTCTTCTTCCTTGATGTCAATAAACACCCATTCATTTCCAGATTTGTCTCCTATCTCTGATTCATCATCTATTACTCCTTCATTATCAGCTTCTTCATGAACATAATAACAATTCTTTTGGAACCTTTGTCTGTTGGAGTTTGACCTTGCAGATCTTTTCGGACATCTTGAAGCAAAATGACCAATCTTATTGCAGTTGAAGCACTTAAAAGGTAACTTTCCTTCATACTTACCAGATCCTCTTGGCAATCTCTTTGCAATAAGGGCTTCAAGATGAGCTGTTTCTGCTTCTTCCTCTTCCATGTCTTTCCTTACTTGATCATACCATGACAGCTTCCTTGAAGAGTTTTCTCCCGGATCAAATCTTTGTTTTCCTTTCACATAGGCACTGGCTTTGAATGCAGATTCAGTCTTGGGGGGATCATCTCCAAACTCTGTCATTTCAAATGCAGCTAGTTTGCCAGCCAATTACTCTCTTGTGACAGTTGCATGGGCTCTGAATTCATCAATGGCAACAACCTTGATCTTGTAGGCAGCAGGAAGGGATCTAAGAATCTTGCAAACAATTTCATTTTCATCCAGAACTCCACCAGCATTCCTGACTCCACACACCAGCTCATTCACTCTTGGCATAAAGGTAGTGATATTTTCATCATCTCTCATCTTCAATCTTTCAAATTTCCCTTTCAAACTTTGCAACCTTGCACTCTTAACAAACTCATCTCCTTCATGCAGAAGTTCTAGTTTAACCCAGATTTCATCTGCAGTTGGTAGGTCAATGACATTTGAGAGCTCTGAATCATTCAATGCGCTTAGAAGAGCTTCTTTGGTCCGCAAATTATTTTCAGCATCTGTGATTTCATTCAGAGTTGTTAGACCACCCTGTGGAGGTACATATGGTTTTGAGACCATAGCCAAGTATGCTTTTCCCATACACTCCAAGTGACATTTCATGCGACCTTTCCAGAGAGTGAAGTTGGTTCCATCAAACTTCGGACTATCCTTCTTGTATGACGACATCCTCAAACACAACTGAGAGGGGGGGTTGAATCAGTTGTACAAAAACTTGCTTCTACTTCAAACACTGGATTCTTCTTTGTTAGTTAATAGCATATCAGTTAATCATTCATGAAAGGATAATGCATAACCACAGGAGCAGATAAACATCAACACATTAGACACCAAGATTTTGACGTGGAAAACCCAGTTAAGGGAAAAACCACGAGGCGATTAACCCAAGGATTATTCTCTGTTAGAAGAATAAGAAAAATGAATGACACATGTCAATAAGGGCTCACTGCCCAAGCACACTGCTCACAAGAGGCACACTGCCTACAAGAGACACACTGTCTACAAAGTGATAAGAATCACAAACTTGAACTGGAGATTGACATCTTTACCATGCCTGGATCAGTTCCATTTAAGCCTGAGATACTTCTGCTCGCTCTTTCTCTCTTTCGCTATTCCACACTCATCCGCTCCATCACACACTTTGAAATGAACTCACAAACCTTTATTTATACAAGGCATCAACTTAGGAACAATCATCTAAGTCGGCAATCATCCATAAGAGCATTCGCAAGTCGGCAATCATCCACAAGAACATTCACAAGATGAATAACTCATCCGGTCGGCCAGTCTGAATAAGAATATCTTCATCTGGAAGAATATCTTCAATTTTGGGCTCTAACACTAGTGCGGACCAACAACACAACCTCAACATGATCCAAGAACCTTCACAAGCTTGCCTGAATGACCAGGTACATCTGCACTTCCTCTACTCACAAGAATCTCTTCTCTTCATCTGGAACTTCAAGAACACAGTCTGTCACGACTGTCAAACTAAAAAAGTTCTTCCGGACCTCCAAAATTTGTACAAACCAAGATGACACATCACAAGGACATCCCAAACACTCCTTCCAATCTGTAGAGTTTGATAAAGCACCTCCGGATCTCACCGAACCTTTTTGTAACACTTTGTCCCTCCGGAGCATCTCTCGGAACCGGTTCTACTTGACTGATCACAACTTTATCATATCTTCATGCAGACCTCTGAAATCTTAACTGGATCATCTCAAGACTCATATCTACAAACCCTTTAATCCGTATCCTCTAATCCTCAACCTATTGAGTACAATTGCCTTCTTATCACTGTTCTTCACTGTTCCTGATTGAGCCTAATTTTCTCAATATCCTCAACACATAGCTCATCCAAACCTTCTTACCAATGCAATATGAGTATGTTGACATCAATGACAATACTGGTTAACCTCATACTTGCAACAGTTAATTCCAGCAACTTGTAAAGGTACTCTAATTCCTTGTTGATTTACACCGCAACCATTGCCTACATAGTCGTTATTTTTGTACAAGATTTGAAATCCACGACCATATAGAGAGTCCATTTCTTTAGAAGAAGGTGAAGCCTCATATGTATCATAATTTGTAGTATAAGTGAGAGTATTTTCTTTATTTTCAACCAAGGAAACTTTGTTTTTCTGAGATGTTTCAAAATATTCTTTAGACGAGATCGATGCAACTTTTGATGTATCAGGTTATTTAAATTTGTATTCCCCTGTACTACAAGGGTTAAAATCTAATGAACCCCAATCATCACCAACAAGTGCATTCGATGGTTGAGAGTCTTGCACAACATTAGTCATTGATGGATCACCTCACAAATTGTTTAAGCTCATATGATTGTAAACTAGTTTTTGCATTTCAATGTGTAAATAATTATTTGGTTCAAGATCAGACTAAATAGTATGAATTTTACCTTTGAATATAAATTTGATTGAACGATGTAGAGTGGAAGGGATTGCCCCTAATGCATGAATCCAAGGTCTACCAAGAATCATGTTGTAAGGTAAAGAACAAGGCATGACATGAATCAGGGTAGGCATAAGCACAGGTCCTACTTGTATAGATAGAGTTATAGTGCCCATGGATTGTCATCCAACATTATCAAAGCCACAAATGCTAATGCCATTTGGTGTGATTTGTGATGTGTCAATCTTGAATTTGTGGAGTAGGTCAATGCTACAAGCATTATGAGCCGATCCATTGTCGATCATAACTCATTTACCAAAGTTTTGTTTATTGTGACAAAGATTATAAGAGGATCATATTGGTTTTAAACTTCAACTGACGGTAATTCATGTGGTCGAAAGATAATATCCATTTGTTTCACATGCATACTATCCAATACGGTTGCTACATCATTCAGCTTAACAGTAGGTGGACAATCACCTTTTGTAAATATTCTTGGAGCATTCCATGGTATGTAGGCGATGTTTGTATCAAATCCCAAAGAGAGATCTTAGCCAGAGTAGCGCGAAGCTGTTCGACAAGATCATACTCTTGACCACTTTTATGAGTAAGACGAGGTGGTGGAGAGAGCATAGGTTGAGAACATGAAAGAGAGATAGGCACGTATGGTGCTTGCTTACTTTGCTTGTTATTACGGGTGTTATATGTGTGAGCAATCACATTATGGTGTAGTTTTTGTAACACATTTTGAACACCTTGACTCGGTTGAGCAATTTGTTGTGCATATTTATAGATGTAATCCGGGGGTCAACCTTGAATAGTAATTACCAGATTTAAACAAGAGGGTGCACTAGGTGCCTCTTGGACAATCATCTTAGGAATATTGCTACAAATCTTATTAATCAATATTGAATTAACATTGTTTCCCTCTTGATTGCACCCAACATCCATCCCTAAAGGATTTAATGTGAGAGACCTTTTCTTATCCACTAATGCTACATCTTGGCCAGGGAGAGCAATGGGATGAGAGGAAGGTACATCATCATCATCATCATACTCTATGGTAGAAAAAGGCTTTTCACTCTCATCTTTCTCATGAGTGTTCCTAGAGATGAATTTGGTTAAATTTTCTAATATCAAAGGATGTTCACTCATGAGGATTAGGAATTTGCCAAAATCAAGATCTTTGATAAATGCATGTAGAGATACCATAGAAAAATGACATGAAGGTGCCATTGTATTGTTTTCAATGTAAAATCAGATTTTAAAATCTTTTCAAATTTGATGCAAAAGACAAGTGCAAGACTATATGCAAAAAGTGACCTAAATGCTTGCTTTTTTGTACTTTTTTCAATGCAAATGAATGAAACAAAAGGTGTTGTAAGGATTTTGATAAAGGGCAGAAAATTATATGTCTGACATAAGTCCAAAACAGAAATAGGATCCTTCACAACACACTCTTGATGCAAATCCAAGATAACGACAAGTCAAAATATAGTGAAAATATGCTAAAATATGTAATTTTTTCACCAAATCTCGATGCAAAAGAGCATGACACAAGGTGCTGTGAGGAAAATAATGATGGAAAGAAAAGTATATTAGTAATAACAGCCACCTAATTACAAGATATCTATCACAACATGCTTTTAATGACACTTAAGTTTAAACCCTAGTGAAAATATAGCAAAAAATAGGTTATTTTTCACGATTTTTCAACTCCAAGACCTAGCAAAAGGGGTGTTGTAATAAATTTTAGGAGATATAGAAAATAAAATCAATGATATCAGTCACCTCAATCCATAAAATTTATCACAACACACTTGGAGTGCAAACAAGGCCAAACCCTAGGGCAAAAATAGCCAAAATGTGCAGTTTTTCACCAAATTTTCAATACAAGAGCTCGTTAAAAAGGTGTTGTGAAGATTTTTAGGATGGGAAGAAAATTATTACCTTGATAAAAACCAATTAGTTCAAAAATACCCTTCACAACATGCCTATGGTGCAAATTTAGAGAGTCGATAAGGCCAAATCTAGTGAAAATTGTTGTTTTGGAAGCCCTAGGTTTGAGATCTTGACATAAAATGTTATGTGAATTATTTAAGGTATGATTTATGATGAACATGAAATAATATTAGATCTTAAAATTAATTCCAAGCTTTAATGAAAATCTTAGATCATAAAATGCCAATGCAAATCTAATGAAAATGCATGAAAATTGCTAGTTTTTTGTTGAAATTTTCAATGCAAAAATGCAAATATTTTAAATCTAAATTCAAATTTACACCAAACTAAAAGACTAAAGTCAAATTATAATTTTAATGAGCCTCTAAAATCAGTAGAAAAATCTAAAAGAAGATTTTGCCTACTAACCCTAGATTTTGGAATTACTAGGTTATATGAAAATTGTCAAAATTTCTACAAAACCCTATCAAATTAATGATGCAAATGCAATGCAAATTATTGCATTTTTGTAATTTTATGTAGTTTATATTATATCTGATGTAAAAATCATAAATAAGGTAAATTTAGAAAGAATTGATACAAATTAGTAAGCCTAACAATGCAATTTTTTTTTGAATTTTTTTTTCTCAATGCAATAAGATGAATAACTATATGAATCAATTAAATCAATCCAAATATAAAGAAAAATACTTAGAAAGTTGCAATTAAGTCCAAAAACATGGGTTCACCAAAATGTTTAGGGTAAAATTTGGGTTTGTTTAATGTTTAGTGTTTAAATCCTCCTTTCACCTAACACATTCAAGGACCTTAGGATCGAGTGGCAGAGCACTATCAGGTACTTGGTCACTTACAAATGTAGGAAAAATTGGATTAGGGTGTTTAATTATCAATTGTCCTTCTCTTATGCTTAATTGACCATTAAAACCCTAATTATGTAAATATGCCAATAAACTGACGAATAACAGAAAAAGCTCTTGCAGAGAGATGTAAAATATAAAATCACAGAGTACCTATTTTCGGGGCTCTAAGGCAGAAAAGTCAAGGACAAAAGAGCGGGCGCCCAAGTCTAATGCCCTGCTTTTTCTTTGGATCTGGGAACTCAGTCTGCAACTCTTTCCTGCTGTTCTAGAGATTTTCCCATCATGGAACTTGAAGGACTAATAAGCAGGTGCCCAAGTCCAGGGGGTGGATTTTCTTCCTATTCTATAATTCTGACACTCCAAGATGTCTTGCTACAACTTCACTTTGTCTAGCTCCACAACCTATAACCTACAACCATGAAAACTTTGGGAGGGGGGTTGTGGTGTTTAAAGGCTTGCCTCAGTCAAGTCCCGGAGGACACTTAAGTCTCCGAACACCTTTTTCAGATAGAGAGTGCATGCCTAGGGAGGTAGAGGCAAAAATCAAATGAATAATTGATCGCAAAAATAATATAATGTCACCTTGTAGTGAAGATCTCATGGGAGGAAGATGCTCTTTATTCCATGGTGAAATGGATGCTTAAATCTGCAAACCCAAACACATAAACCACACAAATCTGCTCTTGCAACACAATGAAAGCCTTGAATCACCTTAAGAATGCATAAACATCACAATTGCCATCTCGTTTACAAATGAATGCCTAAACATGCTGTTATATGCAACTACAAACACTTGCGCCAAGATTTTCATAAGTTCAAACTTACCGTGTCAGCATAGGACCCAAATAACGGTCACAAGCTGACACCCAAAAATTGGGACTGCCCCAAAATAGGGCAGGACTAGGGTGTGGGCACCCAAGTCCTCCCCCCTATTTTGGGTAGGGTTAAGCTCAAGGGGTCCTCCTAGGTCCCATTTGTCATGTTACCTAGGGCTCATGTTCCATCAGGATGCCAAATTATGAAGTAAGATGTCCTAAATGCATGCAAAAGACCAGTGAGCTAAACCTTATGAGGGGAAAGCCCCCAAGGGGACATTTTCCAACGTTATAGTGACAAAAAGCATTAGCATCAAAATAAGGTCCTTGTAGTCTACTAGGATCCAACAATTTAATCAGAGGAAGCTTCATTAGGTTAATACTCACAGCTTGATTCATGCTAGAGTGATAGGATTCAGATATCAGAGTAAATTTTCTTTGTTGAAACTATCTTTTTCAGATTATTAATAGCAGATACTTGTGAAAAGTTGTTTGAATTTGACCCATTAACCTTGATGAAACTCTTATTATTCATCTTAATTTTTTTTTGTGATGGTCCACCCATGGATTGACCAACTTGAGCTGATGAGCTTTAGTTTTCATACTAACTAGACAAAAATTGATAATCACGAAGGGTGGTGCATAAATGTTGAAAAGAGTTATACTTCATCAAGAGAATATTATCATGGATGTTAGGTTGTAGATTTGTAATAAACACCTTCTGAACATCCTGATCCTTCATCTGATATTGAATTTGTGCATAGAGTGCTTGATATCGACTAATAAACTCAGCTAACTTCTCTTTCAAACCTTGCTTGCAATGAACTAAATCAATCAAAGAGACTTGAGGTCCAATGTTTGCTTGAAAATGTTGTAGAAATTGATCAACTAGTTGTGAAAAAGAGTGCATTGAATTTGGAGGTAAAGAGAAAAACCATTCTAAAGCAGTATCCTTGAGAGATCATGGGAAAAGTTTTGCTAACAAGTCTTCTTCAAAGTAAAAATCACTACACATAGTCGTGAATGCTGCCACATGAGTATTAGGATCACCTTTTCCACCATATTTTTCAAAGTGAGGGGTCTCAAACCTCTCGGGCATAGGAGTTCTCAAGATTGCATAAGATAGGGGATTTTAGGCATGAGAGGTTGGTATATTAGGTTGTGAAGAATTCATCAAATTTGTCACCTTTTGTTGTAAAGAAGTCATGCCTTGCAAGAGTTGGTTTAAGATGGCATCATTAGGGGATGCAGTTTGTTGTGAGGAATTAGAACTGAAGTGTGGAGGTGATTGAGGATGAGTAGTGATAAGTGGATTCTATGAATAGGTGAGTGGTGGTTGAGTATAGTGGTAAGTGGAAGGTGGTTGCAAGTAGCTGTATGTAAGAGGTGGTTGAGAATAAGTGGGATGGAGGGGTGGTCGAGAGTAATTATTCATGGAAGAAGTCACCTTAGGTGCCAAGTTTTGATAGTTAAATCCCATAGCTTTGTAAATTTTTGAATTAGTGCCATTAGATACTCCAATACCATTGGTAGCATTACTACAAGCATTTTCATTAGTGGTTAAAATTGTCGATGTAAATGTAGATATTCTCGTAGTCGGTATAGGTGTCGATACTTGCGTATGAGACGGTGACGACATGTTATTAATACCATTCGCACATTCAGTCACTGGCATAACATTATTGTGTACTATATGTGTTAAACCTTGAATAACATTAATACCATCTTGTCCTTCTTTTATCAACTCTCTTATGTTGTGAATCACAGGTATAGATTCTTCAGCTATCCTTTTATTTTCCACAAATGCTTGAAAATCAGATAACTCTTTATCAAGTTTGTTTATTTTCTCATTAGGTACATGTGTTACTAACTCAATAGAATTGTCAACATCATTAAATATTTGATCTTCCATAGTGGTTGTATGAAGTATAGTGTCTTGCAAAATTTGTGCCTTTCCTTTTGTAAAGAAGATGTTCAGTGGATTTTTGGAGGTAGGAATACCATTTTCTTCAGAAGCACTAGATCCCATGAGTCTTCTACTTCTTCTTAAAGGGATATTTCTATTAGGGTATTGGGTTATAATACTCATACAAAAGCATGCAACTCTCAATGCACAAGCTAATAGAACAAACCCAAGGAGCAAGGTATGTTTAGGATCCAAAATGCTTGATTTTTCAACTTTTTTCAATGCAAATGAGTGAACGAAGAGGTGTTGTAAGGAAATTGATGAGGAGTAGAAAATAATATATCCAATATCAGTCCAATAAACCAACAATATCCTTCACAACACACCTCTAATGCAATCCTATAATGAGGACAAGTCAAAACCTAGTGAAAATACACTAAAAACTTGCAAGTTTTCACCAATTTTCAATGCAAAGGCCCAATAGAAAGAGTGTTGTAAATAATTTGAGGATGGGTAGCATATTATAACCCTAGTATCAGTCAAATAATGCAGCAAAATAATTCACAACACGCCTATGATGCAATTCTAGAGAGACGATAAGGCCAAATCTAGTGAAAATGCAAGGTTTTCAAACCTTAGACGTGAAATTTTGCGATAAATCCACTATGATGCAACACTACAATTATAAATCAGTTTTAAATGAGTGTTTAAAATAGTAGTAAAATCTGAAACAAGATTTTAACCACAAACCCTAGCTAATGCATAAACTAGGTTATATGAAAAATGCACAATTTCAAGCAATTTTTAACAAATTAATCATGAAAATGCAATGTAAATGAATGATGAATGATGAATTTTTATAATTTAAATCATATCTAATGATAATAATAGAAATTAAATGGAATTAAATGCAACATAATTCAAATCATTTGAAAATGCAAGCTAAAAATGCCAATTTTTTCAAAATTTTCCAATTTTTTATTTTTTTTTGTATTTTTTTTCAAATGCAATAAGATAAAAATGAAATGAATGCAATTTTGAAGTACAACACTCAGCAAGGTGCAAAAATCCTTAAAAACATGGGTTCACCAAAATGTTTAGTGTGAAAAAGAGGGGTTTGGTAATTTCAAGGGTTTATGTGGACTCCTCTTTTCACACCAACATTCAAGGACATTCAACCAAGTAGAGAACTCTACTACAGTTTTCCTATCACTTGGAATAGAGGGGAAGATTGGAATTGTGTGAATTTGTTGTTCAATTAAGCTTGATTGTGCTCAAAATCCTAATTTCTTAAAATCGTAAACAAATGAACAAATCACATAAAATGATCGCACACAGAGATATGCAGTTATCCTTAAAATTAGCTGCACTCATTTTTGTAGGATAACCCCTATGAAACTTGTCTGTTTCGTAGCCTACAACTCTAAGCACACAAAATGAGGCTAGTCCATTTGCTCTCATGCGTGGTTCCCTAGCTCTGAAAAATCTCTTCGAATTCCCCCTTGTTTCGGTGTCTCAAAGTTTGCATCATCAAGTCAAATTGTGAATGAATCAAACAATTGTGTTTGATCTTTTTGGAGTTAGAATGTTTTTTAGTAACATGTAGGGGCAATATTTTTCCTCTCCATCACATGTTTGAGTATTTTAAGTCACATGCACGGGTGGCAAAAATTGTTGCCGATGCATGTAAAAACCTTTGTCAAATGCAAGGGTGGCGATTTTTGCCACCCATGCATATTATTTCCCTCAAATGTGCGGGGTCAGAGATTTTAGCCACCTAAGCATTTATTATTTCATCTCAAGTTTAATAAATGCACTTTGAGTTTAGTTTTGTAAAACCATTTTATTGGTTTTAATCATTTTATTTTTCATTTATATTTTTATTCCCTACCTATGTGATCCCTCTGAGCTCTCAGCAAAACCATTGGACCTCTTTGGTACGTGTTTAAGTGGATCTGAGCATTGCTTTGAGCTAGGGTTTTTTAGGTAGGGTTTCTTCTTGTTCCCTATCCATTTTTTGTATTTTCATGTTCATACGGTTTAGGGTTTTAATGTTTATTGATGCTTGTTATGCTTTCATTTAAAACTATTATTTATTGCCCATGATCACTCAAATGAAAAATGAACCATAACACTTCTATTAAAACCTTATTGTTTTCATATGAACCTGTGTTTCTTTTTGCTTGAAGTCGGCGGTTTTCACCTCTCTTGTATTATTTTTCTATACTTCATTTAGAGTTTTTGACTTTATTTCGACTGTGTTTTATTTCCATTTTCCCCTGTATTTTCAGTGATTCTGGTCGATGTTTCCTTTTCTTTGAGTTTCATCTTTGTTGTAGAGATGACAAATTTTGTTGATCTCACAAGAAAGATGAGGTTTTATCTTATGTGATGGCAGCAAAATTTGCCGCCAACACAAAGAGTCTTCCCATGTTAAAAAATCTAATCCTTCTTCACAGTGTAAGGACGGCAAATTTTGCTGCTCGCACACAAAGTATTATCCTATCTGCAATATGCATAGGCAGTAATTTTTACCGCTTGTGCATTTAACTTGTCCACTCCCCAATGTGCTAAAGTGGTAATTTCTACTGTCAGTATACATGTTATATTTTCTTGAAGATGCACAGTCAGAAATTTTCCCTGCCTATACACAAAAATTAAAGTTTTACCCTCACATGCAGGGGCAGTAATTTTTACCACCCTTACATCAAAATGTATAAATGAGTTTCCTTAAGTGTAAATATGCATGGTCGGTGTTTTTGCCCGCTAATGCATATATGTGAATTCTACGAAATACATTGTCAGATACTTTTACCGCCTATACACTTTGCAAAAGTTTTACCTCCAAATGCACTGACGGTAATTCTCCCTGTTGTTACATCAAAGCACAATTCCTCTTGCATGTAGAGGCTATGATTTTTTCTGCCCGTGCATCACTTTCCCAAAATTCTCTAACTCTGGAGAATTTTCATATTTATTAACTTTTCACCCGCTATCACTCAGTTGCTCTCTTTTATTTCTCTCTAGCCCCGCTAAGCTCATGCTATTGATCATGATTTCCAACATTGTAGTTTTCCATTTGCCAAATTTTCCCTAACACTACAAAATCATGCCTATTATGTTGTAGTTGCTTTTGCAAGATTGCCAAGATCTACTTTTCCAACCAAGGGAGTTCGTGTTTCATATGACTGATCCTTCACCTAAGAAAGCTAAAGCCATGAAGTATAAATATTAGGGAGTGTTTCTCGTGACCTCAGTCACATCCAATATGGATTAAATCTGGGATACAAAAATTGGTCATGTGGATATGACTGAGTTCATAGAGAGGACAAAGCAACAATCTCCAAGTCATTATATGAAGAGGATTGTGGAGAGTAATATCCATTTGGTTGCTTCCTTTCCTGTAGCAGCACACAACCCCGAGTTTGTTCTTTAGGTGGTTCATTTCTAGAACAAGAATAATAGAATAGTTGTAGATGCTCAAGGAAATGTAATAATGAGGTTAGATGCAGAATTCATGGATAAAGTCTTCATGTGTCTTGGGTCAGAAGCTTGTGCAGAGATTGATTTCAGTAT
The DNA here is from genome assembly GCA_027924645.1 of Cunninghamia lanceolata. Classification (NCBI taxonomy): domain Eukaryota; kingdom Viridiplantae; phylum Streptophyta; class Pinopsida; order Cupressales; family Cupressaceae; genus Cunninghamia; species Cunninghamia lanceolata. The sequence goes on along the minus strand of BSBN01001020.1, from coordinate 2,813,704 downwards.
TGTTCAGAAGGAGTATGACAAAGATACTGAGAAAGCAAAGAGGGTCATAAACACTAAATGGTTGAAAACTGCAATGCTGAATCTTTCCAGATGGCCTAAAAGTTTCCCAAGAAGTGATTTGGTCAAAGAAGTCAGTGATATAATAACTCTTCTCAGCAGAGTTGGAGGGCTTTCTTGTTCCTCCACTTTTCATGAGTGGATGTACCCTTATATCAAAATCATACTCCAAGGAAAATAAAAGATCTTATGGGGTGAGTAGATAAGCAATGCTCTTCATGAGCAATTGACCAAAGTATCTACAACTTCCAAATTCTACATGACATCCTATCTGGTCTATGCAGCTTCTTCAATGAAAAGTTTCCTAGGATTAACATCGGAAGGAGATGAAAGAGTTATACCTGTGTATCAATACTACCCCCAGTTGACTTTAAAGGGATCAATCCATCACTTTTAGAGGGTAAATGATGCTTCCTTTGCATTGTTTATATGCTTTTTTGATCCTCATCTAGAGCAGAAGAGAGTTTCATATGAAGCCTGGGAAGTTGTGAATAGTTTTGGTTGTTTATATCTCCAATTCCCAACTTTAACTTATCTAAGGGTTGGTTATTTTCAAGTCTATCCATATATGTTACCCAAATTTCCTAGTGATAGAATTATCTTGATGGAATTATGTCAGCAAATGATTGTTGTACATAACAAGTAGATGGAGTTGAAGAAACCTGGCTTCAAGTTTACCATTGAGATTGGCAGGTACTCCATTACTACTTCTACTAAGGCCAAGGCTCTTGAAACTAAAATGCAGTTGGTAATAATGAAGCATTTCAAGAGGGGAAGTAATTTTAACTTTAGGCATGTAAAGGACAAGATAAAATGGAAATCTCTATCACATATCCCTATGGTGGAAGATGTATGGGCTGACTTGACGACTCAAGAGGAAATCAAGAAACTAGACTACTACAGATTAACACTAAGTCAAATTGAAGACTTAGAGTTGGCTGATATCCTAGAGGGAATGGTAGATGATGAAGACATTGTGAATCCTAAATATGTCAATGAGAATGTTGAGGGTTCTCCTTTACCTGTTGTTCTATGGTCAATGAAAGATTTGACTTCAATAAGGAAAAGATTTGAGCCTATCTTGGTGAATACAAATGTATGGTTAAAAGGAAAAGGGATTTAGTTGAAGGATTTTATTACTAGCTTAGAGGAGGAAACTCTAGAGCAAATAGGTAAAAAGGTAGAAATAAGAACTAAAAATAAGAGTGATAGACCAAGCTCTTCAAAGGATCCTAAGCCTAAAATAAAATTTGTATCAAAAGATGGCAAAGCTAAAGTAACTGAGGAAGAGCCAAGTGGAGATGGAATGGAAACAGATGAACATGCAAATGAAGAGCCTATTGCTGTGGAGATGGACACTAAAGAGAAGTCTTTAGATGAAAACGAGGATGAACAAGAAGAAGAGAAAGGAGACGAACAACAACAGCTAGAGGAACCAATCATGTCTCTTCAAAAAGACATGACACAAGAACCTCAAACTTCTTCTCCTTTGCCTACCTTACCCATTTTAGATTCTATGCATGTTGTTTCTAGTTCTCTAGTCACTCCTATTATCATACCATCTTCTGGTTCTTCTACACCATCTTCTTCTAGGATAATTTTTGATAGTCCTAAGGCTACGTTTGATGTTATTTTGGTTCTTCAGGATCTTTACCAAGTTTGTCTTCTCCTTCTTATGATATTGTTGATCAAACAATTTTGGATCAATTTGTTTCAAATATTGAGCAGGCTGCAAATGTCAATGTGTCAGGTGCCATCTTTACGAACACTTCCCCAATTATTACTATAACTAGTGTGAGTGCAATATCTTCTGCACAAATAATGGATTCTAATCTAGGTCCTAGTTTATCATTGCTTCCTCCATGGCTCTCGTCATATACTCCAAAGAGAAAAAAGAAACCCATCTCTCCAGATGACTTTGATTTCAAGAAGCTAGTACCTATCAAGACAAAGACCAATAAGAAGCCTAAGACTCTCTCCCAGCTACTGGAAGATAAAGGACATAAGTATGTAGAAATTTCTCAATATCCACCAGATGCAACTTATAGTTGAACTTACCTCCCAACCTCATTAATTAGTGTGCTAGCGTTAATTCTCCCATCTGACCTTCCTACTAATTGAACCTCTAATTAAACCTCCCTCCCAACTATTTAATTCTCTACCTAAATTAAGCTAGGGAAAATCACTCATAAAAGTGCTAAGGCCGATGTGTAATCAACCCTCAATTCTCTGATTGTAAAATTTGATCATGAGAAAGAGATGAAGGATCAATACAAGACAAGAGTAGATTAGCTAGCTGCAGTGATATAGAAGATCACTTTGTCTTCTGAATTAGTGGAACCTGAGGCAATCACTATGGAGGGTCCTATCATCCAAAAAGTTGAAAAGCTTCATGTCGGGGGAAGTGTAGTTGGATACTATCTTGAGAGAATGCATGCACAAGGGGAACTTCTCCTAACAAGTACATTTGAAAAGAAAAATAAAATGGAGAAGGTAAGAACTAAATTAGATGACTTGGTTGATGCTTTGTCTCTGGAGATTGAGTATTTGGATGCAAGTCTTGAAAAATGGACCAACCTGAAGAAGATGAAGGTGAAAACCTTGGTATCAATCGACATCATTTCAAACCGTGAATCATATGTAGAAACTGAGGAGTCATTGATTCACCATAGCAATGTGTTGAAAGAATTGATCAAAGATTTGCAAAGTGCTTGAGAGATCAGTGTGGATAGTGATGTTGATATTCTTCATAAGTTGGAGGAACTTCCATGCAAACTGACAGGTGAAGATCATCAATTTCTTTCCACTAATGAAATGATCTAGGAATTCAAAAATATGATTTAGAGAGATTTTGAAGAGAAATCTTTTTCAGTCGCTTCTCTAGATAATTTACTAGACAATCAATTGACTCTGGATAATCTAAAGGCTAAATTGATAAGTCATGAGAAAGTAGCTACTATAGTGAAAGATGTAATAACTAGAGCCCGAGTCATTTCCAAGAACACTATTGGTCCAGATAGTCTTGAAATGCAAAGCGTGTTCACAATGTATGAAGATTTTCTCAAGAAAGATGGTGGTGAAAGTTAATCCAGATATTCGTGCCTTACCCAATTTTTCATATATTTTCACATGCACTTTGTATTTAATTTTGGACATGTCCACATGTACTTTTCAAAAATGTAATTACATGTGTGAACAAATCAAGTCCTAAGTCAATAAGGACTCTTTTGTTGAATAAGTCAAAGTAGTTAGATTTTTTCCTAGATTAGCTCTTGGATCTCACCTATAAATATGAGAGAGCTCTTTTGTAATTACTATCTTTTATCTATTGCAAGAAAACTTTGCCGAATTGAAAAGCAAGTCAAGACTTTGTGCTTATTTGTAAAAAAACAATTTTCAAATATTTATCAATACAAGAGAACAAGTTCAACTCCAATCTTTGTCTTGGAGTAATTTGTTTTATGATAGAATTGTTCTTACGTCTTTTCTATCATACTATCTTTGATAAGTAATTGAAGTGTGAGGGTTTATTCCAAGTGATTGAGGTGCACTCTAAATCTGATTTTAATAGACTTTGAGCTATAAAATCATTTGTGAGAATTGTGTTGTGTTTGTGAATGAGAAATAGCTTGAACACTTTGTGCTGCAAGTTATTATCTTTGATCTATTTATATAATCTTGGCATATAGGTGAAGACTTTGGGCTGCACTTTACTCCAAATCATTTTATTTTCAGTTGGTAAGAGAAGCAACAAAAGACTTTGTGTTTCCATGGGTTTTGTGGTAATTCATAGTTCTTTACATAGTATTAGTTTTGTTGAAATCATTATCATAAAGTGTAAACATATATTGTTAAAAAAGAGAATATGATGCAATGGAATCATCCCAAATATAGTTCTTAGTGTAAATAAGTTTTATCATTTATTAGTTTGTAATAACCTACAATCAGAGGGAGCCTCCCCTTGTCAGGAGGAGAGATTTATCTCATCACACTGAGGTTGATTTAACCATTTTGCCTTTAGTTAGTTGAAGACAAAATATTCACCCAACAATTTTTGGCGACTCCGCTAGGGAACAAATATGCATCCAAGATCCTCATGCTTTTGGTTGAAGTATGTCGGTCTCATATGGTTCGTAATAGGTTGTTGTGTTTTAAATCTTTGTTAGTTATTTTGCATTCTAGCTAAACTGAAGTATAGAAGAAGTAGTAGAGCACAGGGAATTGTGGATCTTATTTTTGAGTTAATGCAACAACACAATTTCAATCTTCCTCCTAAGAGATCTCTTCAGTGTACACTAAGCTTTCCACCTACCAACGTGAGATCTCCCATACCAAGTGAAGTGTTAAGTGTTCCTAGAACCTCATCTATCCCACAAGTTTCAAGGTTTGTAATTCTACCTTTCAATCAGTGTATAATGGTTGTTCAAGGTCCTTGGGGAAATGCTTTCAAGCCCTTGAATCTAACACCACCATTGTATGAACTTCCCCATAGCTCAAGGAAGAATTTTCCAAAGTTTTATGGTGATGGAAAAATTGACCTTGACGAACACATTGCAGCCTTCTACATTGCATGTGGTGTTCTAGGGGTAGAATATGAAGATGTATATGTAAGACTCTGTGTTGAGACACTTCAGGGTGTTGCTGCAGATTGGTTTTATCATATTCTAGCTCAATCCATCACTAGATGGAATATTCTATGAACCAAGTTCGAGGCTAGGTTCAAGCCTACCGAGGATGCACACACCCTTTTGGCTTAGCTCACTCAAATGAAGAAGGAACCACAATAACCCATGCATGAATTCATTGCAAAGTTTAACAAGCTAACCAACAAAATTCCTACAACTGCTCAACCTACAACTGAGAATCAAAAGTGTTTTTTTCATAAACACTCAACTGCCAGAGGTAAGCTTTCTTCTGTGGTGGGCTAGTTCAGATGACTTGGTAGTAGCTCAGACCCTGGCTATTGAAATTGAGGATGACTTGATCCTCATGGGAAAAATAAGGAAGGGTACAAATCAGGCTAAAGGGATACCTTCTACAAGTGTACCTTCCACAAGTACCACAGATCCCATGGTGCAAAAGTTGGCTAATGAATTGTTAGCCTTGAAGAAACAAGTATCTCAAAATATGTCCTTTCCTTCCTACAAGGACATACCAAGGAGAACTTTCCCTAATGCTCCATATCAAGGTAATGCTATGAGGAACCAATAATAAAATAGGCTTACCCCTACACAAGGGAGACTTGCTTTGGAAGCTATGAAGATGAACAGGAAAATCACTCCCAACCTAATTTTGATCAGGATAATACTACCAACCTCTTCACAGAAGGAGAAGAAGAGTTGGTTGGCGACTCAAACATTAGTTTCCTAAATTTTTAGGATGAAGCGAAACAAGGAGAAGATGCATATGGTGAATTATATGCTATTTTCATGCGGTCACAAAATCAGCTGAATCAACAAGTGGCTAACAAAGGAAAGTCTTAGGAGGATCCTCATCCTACAATTTCCATTACTAAGAGAGGTACACCTCTACCTTTCCAACCCAGGGATTCAACTAGTGAAAAACAAGTAAGTACATCTAATGTTCCTTCTTATACTTTTGTTCCTCAGACTAGTACTTCCAATCTAAGACCTCAAAATGAAAGTATTCCTTCTCCTATGTCTACTTCATATCAATTATTTTATATAATAGATCAGCTAGAAAGACTAAAATTCAAATGTCTGAGGTTGAGTATTTACAAGCTAATCCAGATCAGTTTGAACGGTTAGCTAAATTTGTAAAAAATAAGGCCCCTTAGAGGGCAAATCAAGGATGCGTAGTTTGCATTCAATGACTTTCTAGAGAAAAGGATTAAAATGACCATTTTAGTGGCTGATGGTCTAGCCTCATATGGTATCTTATTGGGGCAGAATTTCTGTAAAGATGTTGGTGGGGAAATCAACATGGACTGGTCCAAAGCAAGGATACCTATTAAGGGTGTCATGCAAAAGTTGCTTCCTAAAAGGGAAGCAAAATATACTGTAACCACATCTGAGGATCCAAAGGTGCAAATTATTTTTGAATCTTCAAGTATGGGGAACTACTTTTTGACTACTGAGGATTTTTATGATACATCAGATGATAGTTCAAATGAATGCGTGATAATGGAAGACTATTCTTCTTCAAGTGAAGAGTCTTCTAATCATGATAATGTCAAATCAGAGAGTTCAAATGATGTTTGGACTTTGGAGTTTGATGGTAGCTATACTTCCATAGGATCTAGGGCTGGAATAGTCCTCATATCTCCCTAGGGAGATATTTTTCCTTTCTCTTATAAGCTACAAGTTGATAATACAAATAATACTATTGAATATGAATCCTTGTTGCTGGATATGGAAGCTACTCACACCAAAGGAGTCAAAAATGTTCATGCATAGGGAGATGCAGAACTTGTCATTTGTCAAGTGAGGAATTTGTACCAATCTAAAAATGAAAGGTTAAGGCATTATTGCAATCATGTTTGGGATTGCATTAAGGACTTTGATGCTTTTAATATTTCAGCAGTACCAAGAGAGTTCAATGATAGGGCAGATTCATTGGCTGTCTCAGCTACCCTTATGGTTCCTCATAAGGATTTTAAGGGTAACAAATACACTATTGAGTTGGTCTTCTGACCAAACATTCTAGATAATTCTGATCATTGACAAGTTTTCAATGGAGATGATCAAATTATCACATTCCTGGAGAAAGCAAATAGCTTCAATGAACTCTATTTTGAGGGAAGTGATTCTCCTCCTTGAGAATCTATTTTTGAAGTGGATTCAGAGACTGGTGAAGAGTTTTTGTAGTTAAAGGGGAACAAAATTCCCAAAGGTTTGGTTTCTCTTGAGAAACTATTTGACAAGCATGATCGATACATCAAGAAGCAGCAACAGATTAGAACAAGTTCATTGATGGAAGTTGAATAGGTGAATCTAGGTATAGAAGTTGATCCCAAAATGGTCAACATTGGGCAGTGTTGTATGACAGATGAAAGATTCAAGTTTGTGATGATTTTTCATCACTATATTGATGTGTTGGCCTATTTCTATGATGACTTGAAGTCATTCTAGCCAAAAGAAGTCCAACATGAGATTCCACTTAAGATGGGAACCTTGCCTCATAAGCAAAAATAGAGGCAATACAACCCAAAGATTTCAGGTACTATTCAAGATGAAATTCAGAAGATGTTGAATACAAGAATAATTCTCCCAATTCATCATTCTACATGGATTGCAAATATAGTGCCGGTAAGGAAAAAGAATGGTGAAATCCACATCTGTGTCGATTTCCAGAATTTGAATTAGTCTTCCTTAAAAGATAATTACCCACTTCTAGTAATGGATCAAGTACTTCAAATGGTGACTGGTTTGGAAATGCTGCCTATGTTGGATGACTTCTTAGGCTACAACCAAGTGGAGGTTATCAAAGTAGATCAGCATAAAACTACCTTCACAAGTCCTTGGGGTACTTTTGCTTATCACAGAATGTCGTTTAGATTGATTAGTGCTGGTGCAAATTTTTAGAGAGCAATGGACTTGGATTTCAGAGATGAAATGGGTAAGTTTATTGTTGTCTATCTTGATGACTTAACTATTTTTTCAAAAAAGTGTCAAGATCATGCATATCACTTGCGACAAGTTCTGGAAAGGTGTCGTCAACATGGAATTTCCCTCAATCCCAAAAAGTATATTTTTGGGGTAATAGAAGGCAAGATTCTTGGGCACATAGTGTCTAAGGAAGGTACAAAAATTGACCCTAAAAGAGTCAAATCAATTCAAGCTCTTACTTTGCCTTCAAGTAAGACAGTCGTTCATTCTTTCTTTGGAAAGGTGAATTTTATGCAGAGGTTCGTTCCTGAATTTGTAGAGAAAATTTGTCATATTGTAAATATGATGAAAGGTAAGTCCACTTTTTGTTGGAGCACGGAAGGTAAGGAAGATTTTGAGGACATTAAAAGAGCCATTTCCCATGCTCTGATTTTGGTTTGTCCTGATTATACTAAAGATTTCATTATGTATAGTTATGCTTCTAAGCATACACTGTCACCTATCCTGGTTCAACAAAACAAGGAGGGTATTGAATCTCCTATTGTGTTCATGAGTTGTCCTTTGAAAACTCATGAACTCAAATATTCTGCTATGGAGAAACATGCATATGTCATGGTAAAAGCTATCAAGCATTTCAGGTTCTACATTTTGAATTCCCATAATGTTGTGTTGGTTCCAGATTCAACAGTCAAGTCTATTTTAACCCAACAAGAGTTTGGGAGCAAGAGAGGTAACTAGATTGATAAGATCCAAGAGTATGATCTTGATATTAAGCTCACCAAGCTTGTGCATTGGAAAAGATTATGTCAACTAATTGCTGATAATGTACCCAAGGAAATAGGAGATGAAGATGCAGAAATTGAAGATGTTCCCACCATTCTTTTTGTTAGCACAAGAGATGAATGGTATTCAAATTTTGCTTACTTTATTACTTATGGTGAATGTCCCTAACATTTGTCTTATAAAGAGAAAAGGACTATCAAGCTCAAAGATGCAAATTTCATCCTATGGGACAATGGTTTGTATAAGAGAAATATTGATGGAATTTTTCTCCATTGTGTTGATAAGGCACAACAAAGTAAACTATTGGAATATTTTCATAGTTTGGCATGTGGCGGGCATTTTTTAGCACTAGTAACAACTCACAAGATTTTGTGAGCTAGATACCATTGGCCTAAATTGTTTCAAGACGCTTACAATTGGGTGCGCAAGTGTGAGCTTTGTCAACAATTTATGGGGAAACCCAAGTTGGCTACCTTACCACTCAAACCGGTTATTATTGAGGAGCCTTTTTAGAAATGGGGTATTGAATTCATTGGTGTGGTAAACCCACAATCAAGTGCACGACACAGTTATGTTCTTACAATGACTAACTACTTCACAAAGTGGGTGGAGGAGTTATTTCTATAAAGCATGCTACTTCTGAGGTAGTTTGTCGGTTTCTCAAAGAAAACATAATATCAAGGTTTGGTGTTCCAAACAAGATAGTAGCAGATAATGCTACTTGTTTTTCCTCTCAAGAAATAACTAATTTTTGTTTTGAATATGGAATCATTCTTTCTCACTCATCCAACTGTTATCCACAAGGAAATGGTCAAGCTGAGTCTAGCAACAAGAATTTAGTTACCATTATCAGGAAGTTAGTGGATGAAAATTAGAGAACCTGGCACAAGACATTGTTTGATGCATTATGGGAAGACCACATTATCCCCAAAAGAGTAATTGATATGTCTCCTTTTCAATTGTTGTATGGATTGAATGTTGAGATACTGATTACTTTAGAGCTATCCGCTTTGAAGTTGGCAAAAGCAATTGAAGATGAAACTTTTGAAAGCTCAATTGACAAGCAAGTGATGTTGCTTTCTGAGCTTGAGGAACAACATGTTAAGGTGGTGGATCGTATTGTAGAACACCAAAGTCAAGTGAAGAAGTTGTTCGACAAGAAGACTGAATCCAAGAATTTTCAAGTCAGGGATCAAGTCTTGTTATGGGATAAGAGAAGAGAGCCTAAAGGAATGCATGGGAAGTTTGATTCCTTATGGAGAGGTCCTTTTGTCATTCATCAGTGATATGGTGAAAATAGTTTCATTTTGGAGTATCAAGATGGGACACCTTCTTGTTGCTGCACAGTGGGCAACATTTGAAGCTTCTCTCACAATAAAGTGACAGATAAGTTCATGTATATTTGTATAGGTTTATGTCTTTTTCTTTTAAGTATTTTTGTGTCACTGACTCTATAGCCCAATGGATGGATGAAGGCACTTAGAGACTAGAGTTCTTCTCCCTTTGATCGTTTCAAAGAACGATCGAAGGAAGCTCCCTAGTTAGAGCCAGTTGTTATCCTCAAAATTAGCTGCGCTTGTTTTTGTAGGAAGACCCCTACAAAAATTGTCCATTTTGTAGCCTACAACTCTAAGTACACAAAACAATGCTAGTCCATTTGCTCTCATGTGTGGTTCCCTAGCTCTGAAAAATCTCTTCAAGTTCCCCCTTGTTTCAACATCTCAAAGTTTGCATCATCAAGTCAAATTGCGAATGAATCAAACAATTGTGTTTGATATTTTTGGGAGTTAGAATGTTTTTTAGTAACATGTAGGGGTGGTATTTTTCCCCACCAATACATGTTTGAGTATTTTAAGTCACATGCATGGGTGGCAAAAATTGTCGCTGATGCATGTAAAAACCATTGTCAAATGCAAGGGCAACAATTTTTGCCGCCCATGCATATTGTTTCCCTCGAATGTGCGAAGGCGGAGATTTTAGCCACCTGAGCATCTATTATTTCATCTTGACTGTAATAAATGCACTTTGAGTTTAGTTTTGTAAAACTGTTTTATTGGTTTTAATCATTTTATTTTTCATATATATTTTTGTTCCCTGCCTACGTGATCCCTCTGAGCTCTCAGCAAAACCATCAAGCCTCTTTGGCACGTGTTTGAGCAGATCTGAGCATCACTTCAAGCTAGGGTTTTTCTAGGTAGGGTTTCTTCTTGTTCATTGTCTATTTTTTGTATTTTCTTGTTCGTACGGTTTAGGGTTTTAATGTTTATTGATGCTTGTTATGCTTTCATTTAAAACTATTATTTATTGCCCATGGTCCCTCAAATGAAAAAAGAATCATAACACTTCTTGTTGTCAGAAAATTGGAATGATTATCAATAGTATCAAAGTAATCCAATAAACTCAATGGAATAAGAAACAAAGAAGATCAAACAAACAAAGAAAAAAACCTTGTAAACCTCAATACTTCATACTTCCATTGGTCACCTATCTCGATCGATCTCGTGTATGAATATGGCCCTCAGAAAGAGCACTTCCTTGCTATTTCTTCAAGATGTCAATGGAGAACGACTATGATATTTCTTGTAATGAAGATGAGCTTCACAAAAATGGTAATGGTGATGGCAACAAGTTGATCGCAAGTAATGGAATGGTTTGGTGCCAAAGGTGCGCTATAATTCCTGCAGAGTAATTGTACTGAAAGCTTGGATGATAGAAATGGAAGAATTGGGTTCAATTTATAGACTTACAGGAGAGAAGATCAACGATATAGAAAGAATAAGAAGATTAATGGTTGAGAAACCTTGAGAGGATGTGCACAAATAGAAAGAAGACTTGTGTCACACAAAAAGCTATTTTGTTTGAGTTAACTGCTTTCTTTTGTAAAGATAAGATTTGACTTCATAAATTAGAAAGCTTTTTTCTAATTTAAGAGTTGTTGATAAAAACAAGATTGATTAAATCAGTTAACTCAACTTGTGATTTACTTTTTGCATGATTTGAGAGAAATTAAATAATAAATTATTTAATTTTGTGTGCATGAAGAAGAAAATTTATTTTTAGAAGATTTGGAAGATTTTTGAGGAATTTGAAGATAAGAAAGCAAATTAAATAAATAAATTGATTTAATTGTTTGTGTATGCTTTGGAAGAATAAATAAAATATTTGATTATATTTTATTTTTAGAGATTGAGAGAATTTAAATAAATTTGATTGATTTATTTAAATTGGGAGGAATAAGTGATTTAATTAAATAATTAAAATTATTTAATTGTTTGGAAGAATAAAGTTGATTTCGATGAAATTAATTATATAAAAGGTAATTTATTCAATTAATGGGAGGAATATGAACCAAATAAATAAATTGATTTATTTATTTATTGATAGAAGAATTTAGACAAAATAAATATTAAGAATATTTATTTAGACAGAGTTGTGTCATTTTTAGGTGTATACATTTTGCCCCTCTTTGATGTAATGTGTTTTATCATGTTGTTTCAAAGAATAGATTTTTCTGATAATGATACATGTCTTAGTTTTACCCTGGTGTAGGTTTAACAATGGTAGGATGCCCCCTCAGGAGATTAGATGAGAAGAAAGGTTTGAAGGACGTGAAATGGACAATCTCACGATGAAGAAGGTGAAAAAAGGGTTAGGTTGAAGAAAAATAGGTCACGATTCTGAGAAACGGAAGGAAACAAGCTTGAGAAGTAGTCACAGCTGCCACACAGACAGTTAGGGTTCATTTGCTACATATAGGAGTTGGGTCCACAATACTAGTCATTTGCACACTTGGCTTTAGTAGATTCATCTCTCAGAGCTTAGGAGAGCACATGAGCTAGAGCAGTCGGTATAGATATGGATATTCCACGTGAGGAGCACTTCTTTGAGTGCATTTGACAGTTCAGGTGGCCAGCTGAGGTAGGACCACCGGTATGTAGTTTGACAAAACTCGCCTAGGGTCATTTATTAGGCTAATAAATGCTAGGGAAAACTTGTTACGATGGATGCACCGAATCACGTTTCGGTGCATATGCGCTCTGAAACAGTGCATACATTATGATTCCGTGTATTTGAGACATCTAGTTGCACATTTGACAAAGTTGTGAATATACGACAAGTACCAACACATACATTATGAAACTGCGCATATGATATGGGAACTGCGCATTCGCCAAAACTGCACATATGCGATAAGAATCGGCACATTCACTATGGAGTTATGTATTTGCTATGATTCGACACATTTGCAACCTATTTCGGCACATTTGCACTAGGATAGTCAGTTTACTTAACAAAATTGACTCAATTGGCATCTTACTCAATGCATCAATTGATAAGCGATATCTGAGATTGCAGGAATCTAGTCAAGAGATGATATGCTATTTTGATCAATTTGATATTGTTAAGTAAGTGATAGGATAGTTTGATAGTTCGAGTAGTTTTGGTTGATGCATTGCTTTGCTTGATTGCAGGAGGACATTCGTGATATACTCATGTCACAGGAGCAGTTTCCTTTGCCATTGTTGCAGCGGTATATGCTTACAAAGATAGATCGAGAGGTGCTTGGTGCTATGGGATTGGACTATGTGTGCTTCATGCCCAAGGTTCGTGCAAACCTTAGTTTTCTGACTACCACAGTGGAGCGTTTCCATAGCAAGGACAGGACCTTTCACTTGCCTACTGGAGAGATGGCCATTACCTTAGAGGATGTTTACAGGATTATGCACTTACCAATCCAGGGCGAGCTCGTAGAGTACGAGGCCCAGCGTGATGCCAGACTAGAAGAGTGCAGGCGTGTTTTTGATGATCCAGAGTTAGAGGGTCAGGTTATCTCATGGAAGGACATACATGATTACTATGACTACTTCCTAGGGATAGTGGTAGGGTTGATCGGGGGTGTTGTCTGCCCTGATAGGAGGCCACATGGGTTCCCCATTGGTTACGGTAGGACTATGGAGAGGATGATCACAGAGGGCACCTGTTTTGCATGGGGTGTCTATGTTTTGGCTCACTTGTACCATGATATGCATCAGGTGGTATATCATAGGGCAACCAGTTTGTCAGTAGGTGTTTCACTTCTACAGTTTTGGTTATGGGAGAACATTGCTATTGCTCAACAGATATGCATCTTTTCTAGGCAAAGAGGTGAGCCCTACAGTTATGGATATGCAGGTGTTATTTCCTAGCATAAGTTGGGAAAGCTTGAGTATTGGAGAAATGCACTGGATAATGTGGATAGAGTTATCTGGCATCCATATCTGGATTGTGAGCCATGGGACAATGAGGATGATGAGCTCCCCTACTACTTTCAGACTTAGTGGCTCATTGGGAGGACATGACACATATTGGAGAGGCAGATTGTGAGCCAGGTATAGAGACAGTTTGGTAGAGTACAGGGTTGACCACAGGGGCAGGCACTGTTTGCCAGGACACATGTAGAGTGGTTGAGATGGGACCCAGTTGCATCTTATGAGGAGGCTTTAGTAGACTTTTAGTAGATTCCCTATGTGGCCTGGCTGATGTGGAGGGAGCTGGTAGATGCAGGGATGACTCCTAACTATGAGGAGTGGTTTGCAGCCAACCTGTTCCTAAGGTATTCAGGACTAGGAGAGTTGGCTCCTCGCCTAGAGGATGTGGATTCAGATGACAAGGATGGTGTAGGTAGGGGAAGGAGGAGATGGAAGAGGGGTAGAGGAGAGCGAGGAGATGGTGGTGATGGAGGTGACAGAGGAGATGGAGGAGGAGGGAGGAAAGGATAGAGGAGTAGAGTTGGGGAGGGACCTTCCCAGCAGCAAGTAGCGTAGCAGCAGGCTGCATAGTAGATACAAGTGCCAACACTGTAGCAGGTGCCCTAGCAGGTAGTTCAGCAGTAGGTACATGCATAGGTATAGGTGCAGGCATAGGCATAGGTTCCTGTCTAGCCTAACCTATAGCAGCAAGCTATTACTACGTTGTAGGGTTAGGTCATGTTGGTTTTTTCCCAGACTGGATGCTTATTCCCAGATTTCCCTACAAGGTAGCCATCAGTGATCAACAGGATCTCTGGGCCAGGGGCCAACAGTATAGGAGATAGACTCTATATTTTATCTCCTCTTCTTCTTCAGGCTCTGCAAGACCTAGGGGGTATTCCCTACTCAACATCCATGAGGATATGCATGCAAGGCTGGGATGCTGACAGAAAGCAGATAAGTCCTCCTGTAAGTAGACCAAAATTGAAAGATAAGAGCAAAGGGGCTAGCTTTGGGCCTATTTGCAGTTGTAGACAGAGGACTGAGGTTCCTAAAACTAATTCTAATGTCCTAATGGTTGTTTTAGATTTTGATTTGGAGTTTAAGTTTGGATGCAAAGCTGGACATGGTTGTAACACAAACACAAAGCAAGATTGGTGCCTATCCAGGGCCTGGAGTCAGTAGACATACACCTGTGAATGATCAGCATGAACAGCTAAAACTGGATTTCAAGGGGATATATGTGATACCTGCCTTACAGACATCTCCCAATACAGAGTGTTAAGTTATCTCTACTTATGGCATCCCTACTGTAGTATACCCTTCCCAATGTTCAACCTGAAAACAGTTTAATCTACCCCTTGAGCAGAAGTTAAAAGATCAGACATTCAACATAGGAATTCTATGCTCTAGAATCTAAACATTACCCAAATATCCAGATTCAGAAGAAGAATACATGCAATACTGGAGACAGAATTAACACAACACATGCTAAGATAGCATTTCTCATATAAGATCAATCATGAAATCAGTGGGTTCATGCCAAAAACATACAACAAGAGATACATAAACTCACAGGTTAAGCTGTACAGAGCAACCAGATCAGCTTGTTTTGAATTACAGAGCCAAAAATCTTCAACTTTCAACAACCTTCAAATGAGTAACACTTCCTGCTTATAACAGCCAGGTAGTGTACCACAACAATTAATTACATGGTTGACCAAAAATCCCGCCAGATACACAGTATCAGCAAAATGGCGCTCAACGCATTACCAGATTGGCACCCAAACATGAATGCAGCAGGTAGGGGAGGAGACAGGAAGATTTTTCGAGCCCTGCGCCACTATCCGCTGATGTACACCTTCAATCGAGTACCAGATCCGCCCATACCTCTGCAACCCTCGCCATTAATGGCGCACCAACCCGCGGCCTCAGGAAAACGTCAATTCTGCAATCCAACCATTTCCCGCCGAGATTCATCATCATGATATTTCGAATATGCAGGATATCAATTATCCCACATGCACCCCGCGGCGACTTCTTCAACACTTTATATACTAGGTCATGAGCATATATGATGTCGGTGCTTTTGCTCCTGACGACACTAGTATAAGACTTCATCATCATCCTCCAACAGCATGATATCCTGTCGCTTGAAATATCACCCTGACGTCAGCATCATATCGCAATATAACCTGCATGATAATTGCCTTCATCCGCACAACCTGATCCATCGGAGGAACATCCTCCTGCTGAGCCTATACCAAAAGTCTGGCCGATGAACATCCTGATGACGTCATCATCATATCCTGCTGACGTCATCATCATATCTGCCTACTGCGCACCTCCTCGTATCCGGATGACGTCATCATCATATTTGCAAATATCAGGGGATCTCCACAAGATGTTCAGTGTTAGAAATATGACCCCCCCGGACCTTGATGACATCATCATCATATCGACATCAGGATGATATTCGGAAGATAACCGGATATTTGGAAATATCATCCTGATGCACTAATATCATGCTGCACTGTAGCTCCGCTATAAGATCAGGGCGATAGATGAATATGATGATGCTTGAAAAGATCACCCCCCACTTAGATAATGCACGAAGCCGGCAGGAGGATATCTCCTTGATATCAGCATCATCATGACGCTGGAACAAACATGCACGCGGGTGATATTCAAAAATGAAAATATCACCCCCTCCTTCGGAAATATCATGATGCAGATAGGCAGAGAAATAAATATCACCCTGACATAAGAATGACGTCAGCATCATTAGGATGATAAAACAACGAACATGAAGTGATACAACATCATCAGGATGATATTGACTAAGATCATCCTGACGTTCAAAATATGATGACCCCAGTGAATATCGGGTCATACTTAGAACTCTTCAACAACATCATCAGGATGATCATAACCAAGATCACCCGATGATAAAAAATATCACCCCGGCGAAATATCATGCAGGCAGAAAATATGATGACCCCCGCAAGCAACACGGTGATAACTGGAAATATCATGATGATGATGATGACCCTTAGAAAAAACAAGTCAGGTCGAACAACTCAGAGAATAATCCCTTCAGAAGATCGGGGTGACATCATCATCATGTTAGGGCAAGGTGATAGTTGGAAGATCATCGGATACTTGAAAAATCACCCCCGCAAGCAAATCAGGGCACACTGTAGCTCGTCAGCAGGATCAGGATGATAATCAAACATCACCCGATATTGAAATATGATGATGACGATGAAAAGCAAGTCGACAGAAAACATGATAATGCAGACCATCATCGAAGACAAGATGATGATGATGATCTCCTCCTCAAAGAAAATATGATGCTGCAGCTGAAAAATGCTGAGGAGGTCCAACACTTAGGAAAATGGGCAAGAAGATAAAGGGTTCAAATGAAGAAACCCCCTGATCATGAAAAATCAACCCCAGGTCAAAATGAGTGCTAACAAGTCAGATAGCTCAGGGCAAAGCTTAGGGTGGCAAAGTTCTATAGGGAGGCAAATGCAGGGATTATATCTGGGCTCACTGCGGAGTGAGATACAACATTAGTGAGGGTATGGGCCCTTAGGCTGGAGAGAGACTTGGCTTTAGCTACCTTGGGTACTGATGGGGTCACCAACTTTTTAGTTACTCAGGTGCAGCAGGCTCAGGCACAACTTGCACAGGTTCAGGGTGAGCTTGCTAGAGCACAAGCTCAGACTTAGTACTACAGGGGTCTATATAACGGGGCTATGCCAGTAGATCAGAGGGCACCCAGCTATAGGAGCTAGTTTGTGGCTTCATAGAGGGTAGGTGGATCACGGTCAAGAGCATCGGTGATGGGCCCACAACAGTCTAGGGTTAGTAGAGGTGGAGAGGGTAGTGCTGGGAGCAGTGTCCCATGGCATCAGGGCTAGCC
This sequence comes from Cunninghamia lanceolata, assembly GCA_027924645.1. Classification (NCBI taxonomy): domain Eukaryota; kingdom Viridiplantae; phylum Streptophyta; class Pinopsida; order Cupressales; family Cupressaceae; genus Cunninghamia; species Cunninghamia lanceolata. The sequence continues at coordinate 2,796,140 of BSBN01001020.1, read as the reverse complement.
TTTACACTTGTACAGATTTTTGCTTATGTATACACATTTTTGATGGCTCATGGATAGCCTGATATGTACTTATTTATCTCATTTTGTACCGTTACCGAGACATGTATCATTATTTTTGTGATGTATGCATACCTGTTATGACTTGGCTCACGGATGGACTTTGATATTGTACACTTGGACATATTTATGTTATATTTATATGATGATGTAGCTTATGATTCTACATGCTTTATGTGATATCTAATGGATGCACCTTACTTTTTTGATGTCTATATAGATGCGCACTTTGTTGTTGATGTCTATATGATGATGCAGTTTATGATTCTACACTATGATGCTTTATGAGATATGATTCTAGGACTTTGATATGATGATGATCTAATGCAGACTTAGATGATTTCTAATGATCTAATATGCAAATATGAATGCTATCTATATGATTATGAAGTGTTATGTGATGATCTACATGTACTTGTCTATGTTTTGTGGATTTTTTTGTTGACACTATGTTATGCTGATGCAAATATATATGGATGATCTAATGCACTATTATGTATTCAAATGATTTAATCATGTTAATGACTATCTCATGTGATATGATATGCAACTTATGCTATGTTTTTTTAATGTCCAAGTGTACGCAATCGATGCAGAAGTGACACAATGATAGATAGAAGATTGACTGATAGAAGGATTACAATCTTTTATCTGTAAACATTGATACTCTGCATAGAATTTTTATTGCATGGGATATGGATGCTTTATGGATTCTTTTTGGATGCGAAAGGATTTGCCATCTTGATATTGCAAGTATTTTGAAGTGCTTATTTCATCATTAGGGTTTTTTTTGTTTTTTTTTGTGTTTTTAAAATGTTGTAAGAAAATACAAGCATCTAGGTATAATTAAACCATGATGACCTGAGTATCGCTTACATGGATTTTGATTTAACAAGTTAATACAAGCATCTAGGTATAATTGAACTAAGATGACCTGAGTATTTCTTGCATATCAACAGACAAGGATTGCCCCCTTTCATGTTAGACATCTGAAGTCCTTGATGATCTTTTGTTGATCATGTCGTTAGACAAGGCTTCACATTACTAAAGATTGATCCACAAACAACAAAAAAATAAAATAATCATGTCCCCATCATAGCATCTCTAGCTTTTGGCATCCTCGAGTAGCGTAGGAAGACATGATAACAAAAATCAAGATGATGTAACCTAACCTGATCACAAATACAAAACATTCCTGCATTAGATGTGTTTTCTTGCCATAATTTTAGATAGAATCATTTAGAGTGCTTTAGGTGCTTGTTTTCTCTACTTTGGATAGGTTGATGTATTGCGTCAAAACTTTTGTTGGAAAGCAAGTTTTGCTTTGCTTGCATACTTGGTGAAAGGTATCACAATCCTTATTGGTGTCCTCGGTAAACAAAGTGGCACTGCAGAATCCAACTCCTTAACTAGGTCGAGGATTTGCCCCTAGTCAAGTAGAGGTATTTGGCTTATTATGGATGAACTAACAATGGATACAAAGAAACAAACCCTAAGGATTAACCTAGTGCCTTAGGGGCTCATTGCTAAATGGACTTGCCTACGTGACGACACAGAGGCAACGTAGTTTGGGGTGAACCCTGATGGACCTAAGACCTAGATGATAGGAAAAAGTGTGGACTTAGATAGATAGAAGGACAAACGACACGTGATGGAATGGATAGGAAATGGAGCCTCGAGGGCGCATTGATAATGGCCTTGCCTACGTGATGATGCAGAGGCAACATAGTTTGGGAAGAACCCTGATACTAACGATGGACGCTAAGAGATGATGACACTATGGGTATGGTACTTTGACAACCTTAGGTATTAATGTGACAATGGTTATAGAGTATCAAGCCATCATAGGTCATCATTTTGTTATGCAAGGTGTTTATTGTGAAATTGATGCGATTGGATAATGGATAACTATGGGAGGAATGGACACAAGGTGATTGGTTTCCCAAAGATGGAGGAAGCGGTTTGGATCATAGAGAGCGTCTGTTTGCCAGGTTTTCACTACTTTGATTTTATTGCATGGGAGCCAAAATACACATGACGCCTGTTTGGCAGGTTTTCATCATGGTATCTATCCAAGGTGCTTGTTTACCAGGTTTTCACTAGAGGACAATTTTTTTGTTATTTTTTCATTTTTTTGATTTTTTTGCTATTTTTTTGCTTTTTTGATTTTTTTTTAGTTTTTTTATGCCCCTCCTTACATTAGGGTTCTCTAGGTATAGAATTGGAAAATATGCATACTGTTGATTGGGTCATCGAACAACTCACCTTCTGAAGTAGCTAATTGATATGCTCCTAATCCATAAGCAGCAATGATTACATAAGGACCAAGCTAGTTAGGTTCAAAATTTCCTTTCTTTTCTCGATCCTATTGATTGCAAGGATTTTACTTAAGTACTAGATCACCAACATTGAATACCCATGGATAGGCTCTATGGTTGTAGCTGTGTGACATCCTTTTCTTGTATGCCTTGAGATGGTTGAAGGCATTCTACCATTTCTCCTCCAACAGTTCTAACTCTTGTAATCTAGACACTTTGTAGTCTTCATTAGTAATAAGACCTTTTAACAACACCCTTAGAGATGGTAACTCGACCTTGATGGGTAAAATGGCTTTTGATCCATAGACAAGGGCGTATGGGGTAGCACCTATGGGAGTGCATATACTAGTTCGATAGCCCCATAGAGCGGGATTAAGTTGTATGTGCTAATCACAGCCAGCATCGTTGACTGTCTTCTTGAGGATTTTCAAGATTGTTTTGTTAGATGCCTCTGCTTGACCATTGCCTTGGGGATAGTAAGGGGTGGAGAAATGGTGTTGGATTTTGAATTTGTCACAAAGCTCTTAGACATCCTAGTTCATGAAAGATCTTTCGTTATCTGTGACTATGGATGAGGGAATTCTGTATCGACAAATGATGTAATTGAGGATGAAGGAGGCAATTTGTTTGCCTGTGACATTTGTGAGTGGAACAACTTCAATTCACTTGGTGAAATACTTAGTGGTGGTTATGATGAACTTGTGGCCATTGGATGAGGAAGGGTGGATTTTACCCACAAGGTTGAGTCCCCACTGACAAAAGGGCCAAGGTGTCATTAAAGGTCGCAGTTCTTGAGCTGGTGCATGCAGAAGATTTCCATGTATTTGACATTGCTTGCATTTCTTGACAAAGTGATAGGAGTCCATCTCCATGTTCAGCCAATAGTATCCCAAATGCATGAGTTTCTTGGCTAAAGTAGGACCACTAGAGTGTGATCCGCATATTCCTTCATGTACTTCTCACAAGGCGGTTTGAGATTCCTCACGTTCAAGACATCAGAGTATCCAAAGCTCGGTGGTATAGGGTATCAACGATAATAGTGTAATGGGATGTTTGTCGAATGAAGGTTCAGCATTGGTTATTTGATAGGTCAGGTGGTAAAGTGTTGTCCTTGAGGTAAGTGTAAATCTTACCATACAAGGGTGAATCAGATCCGATGAGAAGGCAAATTGATTGGGTTTTAGGGATGCCATAAGCTGGCTGCGTGACTATTTCCACCAAGAACTCAAAACATGACTCATTTTTTAGGTATGTCAAGGAGTGAGGCAATGGTTGCCATGGCATCTGCTGCTTTGTTTTCAATCCTTGGTATCTACTCAAAAGTGATGATCGCAAAGTACTCTTTAAAATCATCCACCATATGCTTGTAGGGAATGAGATTGTCATCTTTTGTCTAATAGTCATCATTTACCTAATTTATGACAAGTTGTGAATCACCGTAGACATGAAGTTATTTTACTTTCCATTCTGCTACTAGTTTAAGACCAATGACCAAAGCCTCATATTCTGCTATGTTATTTGTGCATGGAAAAAGTAGATGATAAGACTTAGGTATTATGGCACCCTGAGGAGTGACCAACAAGATGGCTACCCCCGATACATAGTTTGTATAGGAGCCATCAAAATAGAGTGTCCATGACTGTGTTGTGATAGTGAAGATTGATTCATTTGGAAACTCAAACTTCATTGGAGTGGTATCCTGTAATGGTGCCTCTGCCAATTGATGAGCAATGACTTGACCTTTGATAGCTTTCCATTCTACATACTCAATGTCATATTCACTTAGGAGCATTACCCACTTAGCTAGGCAACCTATGAGAGCTGCTTTGCTTAATAAGTATTTTAGGGGATCTATCTTTGCAATAAGCTTGATGGAATGTACAAGCATGTAATGTCATAGTTTTTGGAAAGCAAAAACCACAGAAAGACAAGATCTTTCGATTTGAGAGTATTGTAGTTCATACCCCACCAATGTGCGACTGATGTAGTATATGGCCCTTTCCTTGCCTTCATTGTCCTATTGCGCTAGAAGGACACCCAAAGTTGTCTGTGTAGTAGATATGTAAAGTAATAGCAGTTTTCCCTTGTATAGGGGGCATCAAGATAGGTGGATTTATAAGATACTCCTTGAGTTTGCAAAATGCTTCTTCACACTTTTCATCCCATCTGAATGGAATGTTTTTATGTAAGAGATGACTGAAAGGTTGGCACTTATCTACCAGTTGGGAGATGAATCAGTAGATTGCTTGTAATTTGCCTTGCAATGACCTTAGTTGGGTGATGTTCTTCGGTGGAGGCATTTCCATGATAGCCTTGACTTTTGCAGGATCTACTGCAATCCCGTTTGCTGATACTATGAAGCTTAAGAGTTTACCGGAGGTGACCCTGGACACACACTTTTTCAGATTCAACCTAACTTTGAACTGTTCTAGCCACTGAAAGACTTTCTCTAATACATCCAGATGAGACTCCCTTGTTAGTGATTTGGCACGGATGTCATCCACATAGTCTTCCATTGTTACATGCATCATATCATGGAAGATATAGTCATAGCACATTGATATGTTGCTCCTGCATTCTTTAACCCAAAAGGCATGACACACCAGCATAGAGTACCCCATGGACAAGTGAATGTTGTCTTATGTTGATCCTCTAGTGCTATCTTGATTTGATTATATCCTGAGAAACCATCCATAAGAGAAAGCATAGTATGACCAGCTGTTAAGTGCACAATGATGTCTATGTTAGGTAATGGAAAATCATCCTTGCTGTAGGCCTTGTTAAGATCTTAGAAATCATTACAAATTCTGACTCTTCCATCTAGTCTGGTGATAGGTACTATGGTTGAAATCCACTTAGGATAATCTATTGGTCTGATAAACCCAACATCTAGCAGCCTCTTGAGTTCTTCTTTGACTAGTAGTGCAACATGAGGATGCATTTTTCTAAGTTTTTGCTTTACAGGTTTTACTCGGGGATCAAGTGGCAAATGATGTAAGACCAAGTCTAGATCTAGACCGAGTATATCTACGTATGACCAAGCAAAGTTGATCTATTTACTAATGAAGAAGGGTGCAAACTTTATCTTTTCTGTAGAGATAAATACTTAGCAAAGTGTATGATCTTAGGATTACCCTCTGTACCGATGTCCACTGGTTCTATCAGTTCTACCATAATCTGTGACTTCTCCTGATACATGTCATTGGGGAGTGTCAAGCCTTCCATCATCTGGCACCTCAGAGAGGTTTTCACCATTTGATGCATCCTTTATTTTTACTTTTTTGGGATCTGATATTGTTGTAGAGCAGTTTTTACCATCAGATCCATTTTTTATTTTTATGTTTTTGCGACTAGAAGCCTTGGAACCCTCTCTGAAGTAAGCTATAGAATTGAGTTCTATGGCACAACCAACTTTATGATTTCCCATAGGTAAGTGGTCTCTTAGTTCCATGAAGTCAATATAGGCATCATCATTTTGGAATATGTCAAGTTGAGGGGTTCCTCATAGATCCCAATCGATAAGCTCAGGATGTACTAGGGGGAGGGGATCGATATATTGATTTGATTCAGAGGGTGTTATGGTAAGGATGGATATGTTGTTAGGATGGGGAGTTATAGGAACAAGGTCTAGTATGGTACTCTCCTCAAGATTGTTTATCTCGTGCGAACTCTGACCTTCCTCGTAAGTTGTGCTCTCAGGAATGGATGAATCACACTCTATCAGTCTATGCTTAGGTGTTAGTCCCTCATGGTAGGGGCTATAAGTTTGAACGGCATCAATTCCTTTGTCTTCATAGGAATGTTCTAAGAGCTCATCCCATTCATATTCATTGGAATCTGTGTCACTGTCCTCTTGAAGGTTATGGATCATTTCTACAAAACAAGTGGTAGCCTTAGCTTTGCCTTTGCCTTTAGCTTTGTCTTGGTATCCTAGCCCTATTGTGTTTTGAGCTAATGAGGATGAAGAAGGTTGAATGGGTTCTATGATTCCTTCCTTTCTTAAACTGATGGGGTCTTATCCTTCATAACCCATTATGTGTAAAATAGATTGTCCATGCCCATATATTTCTGTTGGGAGCTTAGGTTGTTGGTCTTGCTGTGTGTCATTTTCATCAATGTATAACCATTATAACACATCTCTTTCATCACTTTCATCTGACAAGGTACCCTACTTGACAAAGGGAGCAGTAGGAGACTTAGGCGTTGTGGATGGCTTTGGGCAAGGTGAAGGTCGTCTAAAGGATTTTGGAGATAGAGGCATTATGGATAGACAAAGGCTATGCTCGATGGAGTATTCTCCTACCCCATTTTCTTTGATCTTGACTTTTTGCTTGTTGACCTTAGATGTGGAAGCTTGGGAGCTATGGTCCCATTGGGAGATGGGGGAAGTGGAAGCTCTGTTGTTAGGGATGATGGTTTCAACTCTTTATTGGATAGTGTTGCAATATTGGAAGGGATTGGGATCACCTTGGATGGTAATCTCTTGGCCATTGTAAGGGAATTTGATGAATTGGTGGTAGGTGGAAGGCACAACTTTCATGGTGTGGATCCATGGTCTTCCTAGGAGAATGTTATAGGTGAGGTCCCTATCAAGGACTTGACACACAACTTCTTTTGTAACTGGTCCAACTCTTAGTGGTAACACCACAGTTCCCTTGGTAGTCCATTCTTCCTCATCATAGGCCTTGATTGTCATCTTTTTCCTTGGGTCCACTATATTTTCTGAGAACCCCAATGTAAGGACTAGTTTCAATGTGAAAATATTCAAACCTGCCCCTCCATCAATGAGAACCCATTTTATGTGGTGTTTGCGGATGAAAGCTTCAATATGCAATGATGCGTTATGAGGTTGCGACATAGATAGATCATCCTACTCAGTGAATGAGAGGATCTTGGATGAGGTAAGGTGACCTACCATGGCTTGAAACTTTTCTTAGGCTAAATTGGTGGGGACGGTGGTTTCCACTAAGGCTTTTTCAAGAATTTCTTTGTGTGATGGTGATAGACGCAACAACTCTAGTATGGAAATGTTGGTCAGAGTCTTTCGAAGTTGGTCTATGACACTGTATTGGTGGGGGTAGATGATGAGGCTGATGACCTTGGAGGAAGTGTGTGCAAGGTAGTTTTTCCACTATGGGTAATGATGGTGCAATCAGCTTTGGCATTGGGATCTAGTTGTTCGTTGAATGTGAACATATTGATCTACGAGATATGCTTAGTTTGCTATTAACGGTGTAATCGAATGGTATGTTTGTGTAATTTGCATCGTTGTTTCCGTTATTGTGGTTCTATCGATTGTTGTTGTTGTTGTTATGCTATCTGTCATGGTTATTGTTGTTGTGCTGTCTATCATGGTTAGGGATTGGATCCTTGTATACCACATGTGATTCATTATTTGGATGATCTCTTGTGCCGACATGGTTTTGGTCTAACAATTCTTGAATGACATTTTTCAGACGAATGCAGTCATTCGTTTTGTGTCTTTTTCCCCTATGATACTCACAATAGTGGGTCGCATTCCACCAAGGAGGTTTTACTTGGGGTTCATAGTTGCTTGTGGAGGGAAGGGTGATCTCATTGTTTTCTAACAACTTTCTCAAGGCAGACTCAAGTGATTCTCCCAACGGTGTAAACTTTCATCTAGAACAGAAATCCCATGGTGATTGTCTCTACTCATTCAATGGAGGTTTGTTAGGTGTTGTGTTTCTTAAAGCTTGCGCCTATGAGGTTGAGGATTGATTGTTTTGGGGTCACTACCTTGGCGTCAACCACTCCATCATTGACTATGTTTTTATTCTTGGTCCAAAATTTTGACTTGTCCGTGGTGTAGGTAGAGTTAGGATTGTCTTTGAACAACTTTATTTGCCCCTTTGCGATCATAGCTTTTTCAATAAAAAATCCCATCTCAATCACTTTCATGAATGTGGTAGGACCTTGGATTTGTATTTGGTAGCTAAGATCAGGGTTGAGGTTGTGGACAAACATTTATATCATTTGTTTCTTTGGTATATGATGAGGACATTTGATTTCTAGTTGTCTCCACCTTTGTAGGAAAGTGGCGAAGGATTCACCACTTTTTTGTTTCGTGTTACATAGGTCTAGCATAGATACCTCATGTTCAATGTTGTATGAGAAATGTGTGATGAACTTGTTTACTAACTCATCAAAAGTTTTGATACCCGGGGGTAGTCGAGAGAACCATTCCATGGCCTATCCTCCTAGTGATTGAGGAAAAAGTCTCACGAGGAAAGTTTTGTTGTGGGCTACCTCTAGACATGCGGCACTAAATTCTTGAATGTGGTCCCTGGGGTCACCCTTTCCTCTATATTTGTCAAACTTAGGAACTTCAAAATGAAAGGGGAAGGGTACCATCTTCAATCTTTTGTCAAAGGGATATGTTGAGATATCCTCCAATGAATAAGTTTTGGTGGACATCCCTATTTGGAGGTCCTCAAATTTCTGTTGCAAAGTTTGAATTTGTCTCGTTAGTGTGTCTATAGGTATGTTGGGGTCCGTTGTTTTCTTTCCTTTGTTTTTGTCAAGGGTGCTTTCCTTGTTTGTGCTCTTTTCGTGAGTTCTTTCTTCTCCTGGTTCTTTTAATGCATCGATGTCAAAGTTAGCAGGGAGTTTAAGCCCTTAGTTTTCTAGGTAGAGGAAGAAATTTGAAGGCTCCTGGTTGATGACTTTGTCCATCATGCATTGGAATTTACTATCTTGGATGGTTGTTTGTATCTCATCTTGTGAGATTTCCTCATCACTGTCATGAGGGGACACAATCCTATCTGATGTTCCAGCCATTTCAAGTTGCCTTTGTTTCTGGGATCTAGTTAAGACCATGTGGTGCGGTTTGGGATGGGATGTTATGAGATTGGACGCTTTGACAAGGTGAGTTTGAAGGTTGCGGTGGAGTGGATACTTGTGGTGAAAAGATTTTGACAAGGGTTTTCTGTGATCTATGATTTCAAACAAATCGGTCGATACAAAATGATAGCCACAAGTAAGGATGTTAGTAATCCGTTTACCTGAAAGTGACTAGTCTTGCACTAACACAACTAGTGAAAAGTTTTGATAGAGAAGGATGATGTATCCTGATATTGGAGACTTTACCAGCGATTGTTTGAGTTTGATATGATCTACAGTTATCTTGTTGTAACTTGGTTTGATACTTTTGACTTGGTTTTAGGAATATTTGGACGAGGTGGATGAGATGACTGACGAAAAAGAGGGTATGCAATGGAAAATAGATAGGAGAAGTGACTGCATGGTAAATATGATCCCTAAAACTGGAACAAGGTTGAAATGGGTGCTCAAAAATGTTAAAAATTTTCTCTCAAAAGACTGGGAAATGCTCACTATTGTGGATGCATAGCAATAAATGCGCTGAAATAGAGGATAAAAGTGCAACAAGTCGATGTACATGCGTAGCTCTGGTGAATGTTAAAAGAACAGTAACAGATGATAAATGCACAGAAAGTCATAGTAAATGTGTAGCAGGTCGACATAGATGCACAGCTCTACAAGATAAATGCACAGCTCTAGTTTCTTGAATGTTTTTACAATTTTCTTGGCACATTTTTTGATATTTTTGGTTTTTCTGGTTTGAAAGTTGGTCTTTTTGATCTAATTTTCTCAATTATGGCAAGTAAGACAGCAAACACAAAGAATTTTTTTATGATTTTTGATCTTTTTTTGTAATTTTTGGACTCTTTTTGACTAAAAAGCAAGTACAAATCCTAGGCTAGCTGGGACAATATAAACTGAATTCTCACTATTTCTAGTTGAGGCATCTTCAGGAGGTGATAATTGCCCTTCCTTGCACTGGCTTATAGGGGTTTTTGACTTCTAAAATAATGGATATTTAGTAAGTGCGACCGTTTGAGTGGTTATACATGTGGCAGTGCTACTCTCTGTTATGGAGTATCCCAGCCTTCAAGGGTTACGCCTTGGAGGTTTTTGGGGGAGGTTGGCTGTCGGTATAACAAAACAACACTCATTACTTGAAGCTTTCACTCCAAACACAATTTATTTATAGTGGCTAGGCAGAGCTTGGCTTTAGCTTGTTACCACTTAGAGTCGTTCCCACTTGGACGGAAGGATATCTAAGGGCAGGTCTCTCTAAAGGAAAAACATGTGAAATGATATGTTTGGCATTTTGGTCACCCAAAAGAGGGGAGAGCATAGGCCTAGTATCATTCCAAAAACATAAAAGACAATGGTTCTTTTCCCCTATTTAAAATGAAAAAGACTAAATGAGTTAGCTACTTGGGTACATACGCGATTTGTTAACTTTGAAAGCAAGATAGAAATGGTTCAATTTTATCCTTGCATTGGGACTATATTCAATTTGTTGATGCACCAAGATCAAATTACAATCCTCCTAGTTAGAGCTAAATGAGATTTGCATGAACATTCCATTTAATTTTCTTTAGATCAAGAGATGAGTTAACAAATGCAGCTATATGACTAAACCAGTCCCTAACTTGCAAGTAGATCAGAGAATATTCCTACGAAAAGTGTTAGCATTAGCAAAACCATAAGAAACAACCCTAAAAATCATTGTCAGAACAGATGCACAACTACAGAGCTTATATGCGTAGGTATAGAGTACAAATACGTAGAATTACAAATGCGCTGAGATAGAGGTCAAAAGTGTAGAATCAGAGAGTATATGCATAGAAGTATCAGATGCACCAATTCAGAGGTCAAATACATTGAAACAGAGCATGGATGTGCCAATCTGTCAGATGCATGGAAACAGAGCCCAAATGCATGTTAGAAATGAGCAAATGCATAGAATCCTCTTGTATACAGAACCTTAGCACAAAAACTCAGTTTTTGGGTTAAATTGGGGCAACGCCCCATGGTGGTTGCTAGAAATGTTATCAAAAATTTGGAATGATTATCAATTAGCATCAAAGTAATCCAATAAACTCAATGAAATAAGAAACAAAGAAGATCAAACAAACAAAGAACTCAAACCTTGCAAACCTCTTTACTTCATGGCTTCCATTGGTTGCCTATCTCAAATGATCTTGCGTATGAATATGGCCCTCAGAAGGTGCACTTCCTTGCTATTTTCCAAGATGTCAAGTGGGAATGGCTGTGATAGGTTTGTAATGAAGAGATTCTTCAACACATATGCAATGATAAAAGGTTGATCGCAAGCAATGGAAGAATTTGGTTTGGTGCCAAAGGCGCGCTGTAATTCCTGCAGAGTAAGGGTACTAAAATCTTGGATGATAGAAATGGAAGAATTGGGTTCAATTTATAGACTTACGAGAGAAAAGATCAACGGTTGAGAAACCTTGAGAGGATGTGCATGAATAGAAAGAAGACAAGTGTCACACAAAATGTTGTTTTGTTTGAGTTAACTACTTTCTTTTGTAAAGATAAGATTTGCCTTCATAAATTAGAAAGCTTTTTTCTAATTTAAGAGTTGTTGATAAAAACAAGATTGATTAAATCAGTTAACTCAACTTGTGAATTTCTTTTTGCATGATTTGAGAGAAATTAAATAATAAATTATTTAATTTTGTGTGCATGAAGAAGATTTATTTTTAGAAGATTTGGAAGATTTTTGAGGAATAAGATAAGAAAGTAAATTAAATAAACAAATTGATTTAATTGTTTGTGCATGCTTTGGAAGAATAAATAAAATATTTGATTATATTTTATTTTTAGAGATTGAGAGAATTTAAATAAATTTGATTGATTTATTTAAATTGGGAGGAATAAGTGATTTAATTAAATAATTAAAATTATTTAATTGTTTGGAAGAATAAAGTTGATTTCGATGAAATTAATTAAATAAAAGGTAATTTATTCAATTAATGGGAGGAATATGAACCAAATAAATAAATTGATTTATTTATTTATTGATAGAGGAATTTATACAAAATAAATATTAAGAATGTTTATTTAGACAGAGTCGTGCCATTTTTAGGCGTATACACTTCTATTAAAACTTTATTGTTTTCATACGAGCCTCTGTTTCTTTTTGTTTGAAGTCAGAGGTTTTCACCTCTCTTGTATTGTTTTTCTATACTTCATTTAGATTTTTTGACTTTGTTTTGACTATGTTTTATATCCATTTTTCCCCTATATTTTTTGTGATTATGGCCAATGTTTCCTTTTCTTTGAGTTTCGTCTTTGTTGTAGAGACGACAAATTTCACTGATCTCACATGAAAGATGAGGTTTTATCTTATGTGATGGTAGTGAAATTTGCCACCAACACAAAGAGTCTTCCCATGTTAAAAAATCTAGTCCTTCTTCAAAGTGTAAGGGAAGAAAATTTTTCTGCCCACACACAAAGTATTATCCTATCTCCAATATGCATAGCTGGTAATTTTTACCGCTTGTTCATTTAACTTGTCCACTCCCCAATGTGTTAAAGCAATAATTTCTACCATCGATATACATGTTATATTTTTTTGAAGATGCACAGTCAGCAATTTTCCCTGCTTATACATAGAAATTAGAGTTTTACCCTCACATGCAGGGGAGGTACTTTTTGCCGCCCTTACATAAAAAAGTATAAATTAGTTTCCTTAAGTGTAAATATGTATGGTCGGTGTTTTTGCCCACCAATGCATATTTACGAATTCTACCAAATACACTGTCAGGTACTTTTACCACTTGTACACTTTGCAAAAGTTTTACCTCCAAATGCACTAATGGTAATTCTCCCCACTCTTACATCAAAGCATAATTCCTCTTGCATGCAGAGGTGGCCATTTTTGCCGCCCGTGCATCACTTTCCCAAAATTCTCTAACTTTGGAGAATTTTCATATTTGTTAACTTTTTGCCTGCTTTCACTCAGTTGCACACTTTTATTGCTCTCTAGCCCCACCAAGGTCATGCTATTGATCATGATTTCCAACATTACAGTTTCCCCATTTGCCAAATTTTCCCTTACACTACAAAATCATGCCTTTTATGTTGCAGTTGCTTCTGCAAGATTGCCGAGATCTACTTTTCCAACCAAGAGAGTCCGTGTTTCAGATGACTGATCCTTTGCCTAAGAAAGATAAAGCCATGAAGTATAAATATCAGGGAGTGTTTCCCGTGACCTTAGTCACGTCCAATGTGGATGAAATCTGGGATACATAAATTGTTCATGTGGATATGACTGATTTCATAGAGAGGACAAAGCAACAATCTCCAAGTCATTACATGAAGAGGAATGTGGAGAGTAATATCCATTTGGTTGCTTCCTTTCCTGTAGCAGCACACAACCTCGAGTTTGTTCTTCAGGTGGCTCATTTCTACAACAGGAATATAGAATAGTTGCAGATGTTCAAGGCAATGTAATTATGAGGTTAGATGTAGAATTCATGGATAAAGTCTTCATGTGTCCTGGGTCAAAAAATTGTGCAGAGATTGATTTCAGTATTGCCTAGAAGGAGTATGACAAAGATACTGAGAAAGAAAAGAGGGTCATAAACACTAAATGGTTGAAAACTACAAGGCTGAATCTTTCCAGATGGCCTAAAAGTTTCCCAAGAAGTGATTTTGTTGAAGAGGTCAGTGACCTAATAACTCTTCTCAGTAGAGTTAGACGTCTTTCTTCTTCCTCCACTTTTCATGAGTGGATGTACCCTTATATCAAAATCATCCTCCAAGGAAAACAAAAGATCTTCTAGGGTGAGCAAATAAGCAATGCTCTTCATGAGCAATTGACCAAAGTATCTATAACTTCCAAATTCTACATGACATCCTATCTGGTCTATGCAGCTGCTTCAATGAGAAGTTTCCCAGGATTAACATAAGAAGGAGACTGAAGAGTTATACATGCGTATTAATAATACCCAGGTCAATCCCACAATAATGGGTTACACTTTTTGGCCAAACATGACATTGAAGTCAACATTTTGAACAAAATATTCACTTTCTAACACCTATAGCTGCTAAACCGTTAGGAATTTGAAGATGATGCAAACTAGTGATGTGTGAGATTTTCTTTGTAGATTCTAAATATATATATTTTTTTAAAAATGGAGTTGAATTGTAGAAAATTTTGCGTCTCCTTTGATAACTAGTTTTTAATAGTAAACAACATTTTTTAAAGTGATGTGTATTCCGTAGCACATAATATTTTTTCTACAAAGGATAAAATTCTCATTCTTTTGAATTTAGATTGGTAACATAGATATATAGGGCATGCATTTGGTTTTATAATGTTTTGTTGAATAGGGTTTTTTAATTAATTTTTGAAGTCAAATTAATTATAATTTAGACATAGGTGTATTCCATAAAACATAACTTTTTCTGTATGTAGAAAAATTTAAATTTTTCTTTTTTGTTGAAACAAGGACATCAATACCTAGGGCATCGATATTTTTTAGAATTTTTTTCACTAATTTACTAATTGTCCATGTGTGTAGAACAGAGAACTTGATGTTCAGTGAAAAACCTACATTCACAAGAAATAAAAAATAAATATAATAATAAAATTAAATATATTTAAAATTATACTTTTTGGGAAGCTTATAATAAGGACTACATACTTACAAAACATAAATTTTAAATGAATTCATTTGATCCTCCAAAAGGTAAATCAAAAGTGGTTTTTTATCAGCATTTTGATAGGTGTAGAGGAGACTCCATTAGAGGTATGGTTTAAAACTAGCGGGGTTCTATCCAAGGGGGTTTGATCAAACCCTCCTTAATTAAAATACTTTAAATGGAACCTTTCAAGGCTTAAATCATTATATTTTCTAAAAACATGTGATTTTAGCAGAAATCAGGATGTCCCAGAAAGTGTAACCCATTATTGTGGCAGCACCCACCCCCAGTTGACTTTAAAGGGATAAATCCATCACTTCTAGAGGGTAAATGATGCTTTCTTTGCATTGTTTATGTGCCTTTTTGATCCTCAGCTAGAGTAGAAGAGAGTTTCAGATGAAGCCTGGGAAGTTGTGAACAATTTTGGTTGTTTATATCTCCAATTCCCAACTTTCACTTATCTGAGGGTTGGTTATTTTCAAGTCTATCCATATATGTTGCCCAAATTTCCTAGTGATAGAATTGTCTTGATGGAATTATGTCGGCAAATGATTGTTGTACATAACAAGCAGATGGAGTTGAAGAAACCTGGCTTCAAGTTTCCAATTGAGATTGGCAAGTACTCCATTGCTACTTCTACTAAGGCCAAGGCTCTTGAAATTGAAATGCAGTTGGTAACAATCAACCATTTCAAGAGAAGTAGTTTTGACTTTAGGCAGGTAAAGGACAAGATAAAGAGGAAATCACTATCACATATCCCTATGGTGGAAGATGTATGGGTTGACTTGAGGACTCAAGAGGAAAATAGGAAATTGGACTATTGTAGATTAACACTAAGTCAAATTGAAGACTTAGAGTTGGTTGATATCCCAGAGGGAATGGTAGATGATGAAGACATTGTGAATCCCAAATTTTGTCAATGAGAATGTTGAGGGTTCTCCTTTACCTGTTATTCTATGGTCAAAGAAAGAATTGGCTTCAATAAGGAAAAGATTTGACCCTATCTTGGTGAATACAAATGTATGGCTAAAAGGCAAAGGGATTCAGTTGAAGGATTTTATCACTGGCTCGAAGGAGGAAACTCTAGAGCAAATAGGTAATAATGTAGAAATAAGAACTAAAAATAAGAGTGATGAACCAAGCTCTTCCAAGGCTCCTAAGCCTAAAATAAAATTTGTATCAAAAGGTGGCAAAGGTAAAGTAACTAAGGAAGAGCCAAGTGGAGAAGGAATGGAAATAGATGAACATGCAACTGAAGAGCCTGTTGTTGAGGAGATGGACACTGAAGAGAAGTCTTCAGAGGAAAGGGATGATGAACAAGAATAGCTAGAGGAACCAATCATGTCTCAAAAAGACATGACACAAGAACCTCAAACTTCTTCTCCTTTGCCTACCTTACTTGTTTCAGATTCTATGCCTTTTGTTTCTAGTATTGTAGTTACTCCTATTATCATACCATCTTCTGGTTCTTCTACAACATCTTCTTCTAGGACAATTTTTGATAGTCCTAAGGCTGCCTTTGATGTTGTTTTTGGTTCTTCAGGATCTTTACCAAGTTTGTCTTCTCCTTCTTATGATATTGGTGATCAAACAATTTTGGATCAATTTGTTTCAAATACTAAGTAGGCTGCAAATGTCAATGTGTTAGGTGCCATCTTTACAAACACTTCCCCAATTATTACTACAACCAGTGTGAGTGCAACTCCTTTTGCACAAATAATGGATTCTAATCTAGGTCCTAGGTTATCAGTGCTTCCTCCATGGCTTTCGACATATACTTCAAAGAGAAAAAAGAAAGCCATCTCTCCAGATGACTTTGATTTCGAGAAGCTAGCACCTATCAAGACAAATACCAAGAAGAATTCTAAGACTCTCTCCCGGATGCTAGAAGATAAAGGTCATAAGTATGTAGAAATTGTTCAACCTCCACCAGATGCAACCATTGAGGATTTCAATATGAGTGATTATTCAATCTCTAGGATTGAGCTAGGGAAAATCACTCATAAAAGTGCTAAGGCCGATTTACAATCAACCCTCAATTCTCTAATTGTAAATTTTGATCATGAGAAAGAGATGAAGGATCATTACAAGGCGACAACAAATGAGCTGGTTGTAGTGATACAGAAGATCACTTTGTCTTTTGAATTAGTGGAACCTGAGGCAATCACTATGGAGGATCCTGTCATCCAAAAAGATGAAAAGGTTCATGCCAGGGGAAGAGTAGTTGGAGACTATCTTGAGAGAATGCATGCACAAGGGGAACTTCTCCTAACAAGTACAATTGTAAAGAAAAATAAAATGGAGAAGGTAAGAACTGAATTAGATAACTTGGTTGATGCTTTGTCTCTGGAGATTGAGTATTTGGATGCAAGTCTTGAAAAATGGACCAATATGAAGAAGATGAAGGTGAAAACCTTGCTATCAATCGCCATCATTTCAAACCGTGAATCATATGTAGAAACCAAGGAGTAATTGATTCATCATAGCAATGTGTTGAAAGATTTGATCAAAGATTTGCAAAGTGCTCAGGAGCTTAGTGTGGATAGTGTTGTTGATCTTCTTCATAAGTTGGAGGAACTTCCATGCAAACTGACAGGTGAAGATCATCAACTTCTTTCTGCTGATGAAATGATCTAGGAATTCAAAAATATGATTTAGAGAGATTTTGAAGAGAAATCTTTTTCATTCACTTCTCTGGATAATTTACTGGACAATTAATTGACTTTGGATAATATGAAGGCTAAATTGATAAGTCATGAGAAAACAGCTACTATAGTGAAAGATGTAATAGCCAGAGCTCGAGTCATTTCTAAGGGCACTGCTGGTCCAAATAGTCTTGAAATGCAAACTATGTTCACAATGTATGAAGATTTTCTCAAGAAAGATGGTGGTGAAAGTTAATCCAAATGTTTGTGCCTTAGCCAATTTTTCATATATTTTCACATGCACTTTGTATTTAATTTTGGACATGTCCACATGTACTTTTCAAAAATGTAATTACACGTGTGAACAAAGGAATTCATAAGTCAATAAGGACTCTTTTGTTGAATAAGTCAACATAGTTAGATTTTTTCCTAGATTAGCTCTTGACTCTCACCTATAAATATGAGAGCTCTTTTGTAATTACTATATTTTATCTATTGCAAGAAAACTTTGCCGAATTGAAAAGCAAGTCAAGACTTTGTGCTTATTTGTAAAAATCAATTTTCAAATATTTATCAATACAAGAGAGCAAGTTCAATTCCCATCTTTGTCTTGGAGTAATTTGTTTTATGATAGAATTGTTCTTATGTCTTTTCTATCATACTATCTTTGATAAGTAATTGAAGTGTGATGGTTTATTCCAAGTGATTGAGGAGTATTCTAAATGTGATTTTAATAGACTTTGAGCTATAAAATCATTTGTGAGAATTGTGTTGTGTTCGTGAATGAGAAATAGCTTGAAGACTTTGTGTTGCAAGTTATTATATTTAATCTATTTATCTAATCTTGGCGTATAGGTGAAGACTTTGGGCTGCACTTTACTCCAAATCATTTTATTTTTAGTTGGTAAAAGAAGTAACAAAAGACTTTGTGTTTCCATGGGTTTTGTGGTAATTCATAGTTCTTTGCATAGTATTACTTTTGTTGAATCATTATCATAAAGTGTAAACATATATTCTGAAAAAAGAGAATATGATGGAATGGAATCATCCTAAATATAGTTCTTAGTGTAAATACATTTTATCAGTTATTAGTCTATAATAACTTGCAATTAGAGGGAACCTCCCCTTGCTGGGAGGAGAGATTTACCTCATCACACTAAGGTTGATATAACTATTTTTCCTTCAGTTAGTTGAAGACAAAATATTCACCCAACAAGATATCAAATGACAATCAAATACATACCAGATTTTGAACTTCATTATGTAGAAGAGTCAGGGAATAATGAGCGGGCACCCTAGTCCAGTGTACCTATTTTTGTTGGGATCTCTGAAGAATGTCTATTACATGTTGATGATGATTGTTAGTCATAACAACATGCATAAAAATTTGCACAACAAACCTTTATTATCTTATAAAGTATGATCAATTTAGGATAAATTTATGACTCCAAGGCTCCGTTGATCAGGTCATGATCATCTGACGTTACTCAGGGGTTGATGTGACATGCTGTTCTCTATTTCAAGGGGTCTTACGTTTGTCTGGATGATCAATAATGCAACTGTATTCTATAAATTCACTTCACAAACGAGGTTATTTCTACTCTGTTCCATAGGTCATGGTGATATTTATAAGTTTGATCAATTCTTCTAAACATTTATCATCATGAACTTACACATGCTTCTACACTGTGTATTTATTCAAATAATGTGTTTGCAAGTGGATATTCATATGTTTATCATGGATATTTATCTGTATTTGCATGATATTTATCAATTTGACATGCTTTCACTCAAAATATGCTCTGTATTTTCAATTATTTATGAGATATAGGCATATTTCAGGTTCATTTGCTTTGGATTGTATGTTATTTGCAATTATTGGAGGTGATTTGTAATGAAATTCAAAGAAATTTAAAGAAATACTTCTAAATTTGGTGAACCTTTAGCTATTGAGTCACATACATTCAAGATACAGTCATGAAGAGAAGAAATCAAACCATAATTCACTAGGTTGTTCCACAGCTAGGTATGGTTGATGCTAACTTCAAAGGAACAAGGAATGAAAACAACATATGTAGACTGAAAAGCACTCCAAGGGACACAGCTAATCAATGCATATATCTAGATTCGACTCACAGATTACTCAGGATTTACAATGATTCAAAATCAAAACAGCTTCTCTTTCATTAAGTATGCAAAACATGTACATTCACAATAACCTTGAAATTAGTCCTTAATTCTTCAGTAATCAAATTTCAATTAAGTTTCTAATGACTAAAAAGATGCACTCCTTCCCCTTTTATAGAATAAGGAGAGGAGGTAGTTACAAATGACCAATGGTCAAGATTCATCAATTTAGATCAACGGATAACAATTCCTCATTGACTTAGTCAACATCTTCATCCGTGGCACAAGTTTCCAGCTGGCAACTATCTAGCAGAACTTACTACTTATAAGTAGCTTATGCATAGGTTTACCTGATTCATCTATACTTACTCTTTATCTCCTTCTTCTTCACTCTCTTCTTCTTCTTCACTTTCTACATTATCTTCTTCTTCATTTTCACTTTCACTCTGATGTAGATAATCTCTTATATGCACCTTTATTGTTTCTCTGATGGACTCATATAATTGCACAATTCTGTCTATTTCTCCTCCATCTTGGACCTTGGCCTTTGCTACTGCATGCCTGTGGGAATGGAATTTGGCTTGGAGGGATTCTATCTTGTCTTTCCTGCTGTTTAGGGTCTCATTATAGGTCTCCACCCTAACCTTGATTCTCATGACCTTATTCATTACTTCTTCTATCAGGTGGTTCAGTGGGTCCTCTTCAGCTTGCTTGAAATTATCATGGAAGGCACTGCCAGCGAAATCAACATCTTGATTTTCAATCATACCTTCTACTTTTCCTGTTAAGGAAAAATTGGGTTGAAAATGAATAATAAATATAATATATCAATGATACCCAAAACTCAATGAAATAATGAACAAAAGAGATTCAATCAAACAATGAACAATACAAAGCAAACCTCCTTTAATTCTCCACTTCCATTGATCGCCTATCACAAATGATCTTGTCTAATGAATATGGCCCTCAGAAGGTGCACTTCCTTGCTGTGATTCCAAGATGTCAATTGGGAATGGCTATGATAATTTTGCCATTAAGATGAGCTTCACAACAATGATAGTGATCTAGTAATGAGTATGATCCCAAGCAATGAAGGAATTAGTGCCAAAGGCGCACTGTAATTTTTGCAGAGTAACAATACTAAAAGCTTGGATGATTCAAATGGAAGAACAGGGTTGAATTTATAGACTTGAGAGAGGGAAGATCAATGGTATAGAAAGAATGAGAAGATCAATGGTATAGAAGACTTGAGAGAATGTGCATGAATAAGAAGAAGACAAGTGTCACACAAAAGTTGTTTTATTTGAGTTAACTACTTTCTTTTCTAAAGATAAGATATTATTTTCATAACTTAGAAAGCTTTTTCCTAATTTAAGAGATATTGATAAAAACAAGGTTGGTTGAGTCAGTTAACTCAACTTGAGATTTGCTTTTGCATGATTTGAGAGAAATTAAATAATAAATTATTCAATTTTGTGTGCATGAAGAAGAAGACTTATTTTTAGAAGATTTGGAAGATAGGAAAGCAAATTAAATAAATAAATTTATTTAATTGTTGTGCATGATTTGGAAGAATAAATAAAATATTTGATTATCTTTTATTTTTGGAGATTGAGAGGATTTAAATAAATTTGATTTGATTTATTCAAATTTGGAAGAATGATTTGATTTAATTAAATAATTGAGAATTATTTAATTGTTTGGAAGAATTTAATTAAATAAAGGATTTTATTTAATTTTGACTTTAGAAGTGGTAATTAAATATTTTGATATTTAATTAATTTAGAGGAATATGAATCGAATAAATAAATTTGTTTATTTATTTATTGATAGAAGAATTAGAAGGGAATAAATATTAAGAATATTTATTTAGACCGAGTCGTGTCATTTTTAGGCGTATACATTTTGCCCCTCTTTGATGCAATGCAGTTTATAGCATTGCTTCAAAGAATAAATTTTTCTGATAATGATAGATGCCCCAATTTGCCCTTGGTATAGGTTTAACGATGATAGGATGCCCCCTCAGGAGATTGGATGGGAAGAAGGCAGAAGGATGTGAGACGGACAATCTCATGATGAAGAAGGGAGAACTAGGTTAGGGTTGAAGAAATTTGTTGAAGAAAAAGCTGAATGATACGCGATGCAAGATAGAATGATAACACACACATGAAAGCAAGTAAGTATGCACAAATGATACAAGAACAAACAAGGTATTGCCCCTGTCAAGCAGTAAACCAACGATATACTGATAATGATATACGACAGTGTTGTTATGGAGGGGAATGATATATCCCTAGACCAACACGGCAGGCATGTTGTCATGGCGAGGAACGATAGATCCCTAGAGCAAACACGAAGGATAGTGTCTGGTTTCAGGAAATTAAGCATGTCGTGTAAGACGCGTGTGTTGGTCTGATTTCGACAATGTTACATCCTTTATAATACAAATGTTTGATTATAATTGATCGAGTTCGTTTATGACCAGACAAGGATCAAGACCACTAATTGTGATTGGATCATTTGACAAGATTGACTTGACTTGATTGGTATGGATTAAGGATGGATTTGCATTTGGATTACTGCTTGGGTTTATCGAATTGAGAAGAATGGACCACAACGATAGATATAATACTGATTGATAGAAGAATGACTTGATAGAAGGAATCACAAGCTTTTATTTGTAAACATTGATAATTTGCGGTTTGGATCTTTTATTGCATGGGATATGGATTCTTTGGAAATTTTTATTGCATGGGATATGGATGCTTGTGGATGCGAGTGGTTTTTTGACATCTTGATATTGCAAGTATTTTGAAGTGCTTATTTCATCATTGGGCTTTTTTGTTTTTGTGTATTTTTGAAATGTTGTAAGAAAATACAAGCATCTAGGTATAATTGAACTGAGATGACTTGAGCATCACTTACATGGATTTTGATTTAGCAAGTTAATACAAGCATCTAGGTATAATTGAACCGAGATGACCTGAGTATTTCTTGCATATCAACAGAAAAGGATTGCCCCCTTTCGTGTTAGACCTTTGATGTCCTCGATGATCTTTTGCCGATTATGTCTTTAGACAAGGCGTCATATTAATAAAGTTTAATCCACAAACAACAAACAAAGAAAAATAATTATGCTCCCATCATAGCATCTCTAGCTCTTCTCATCCTTGAGTAGCATAGAAGGATATGATAACAAAGATCAAGACGATGTAACTTAACCATGATTCTAATCGACAAAACATTTTTGCATTTAGATGTGTTTGTTTCTTGCCATAATTTAGGTAAAATCATTTAGAATGCCTTAGGTGCTTGCTTGCTTTGCTTTGGATAGGTTGAGGTGTTGCATCAAGATTTTTGCTTGAAAGCGGGTTTTTCTTGTGCTTGCCTTCTTTGCGAGGGATTCCACAATCCTTATTGGTGAGATGGATCCAAAGGGACTGACCTATTGCCTTGGGGGCTCATTATTAAATGGCCTTGCCTACATGATGACATAGAGGCAACGTAGTTTGGGCTAAACCCTAATGGACCTAAGACCTAGGTGATAGAAAGTGGTGTGGACTCAAGTAGATAGAAGGATGGATGAGTGGAGCCTCGGGGGCGCATTTGAAGAAATGGCCTTGCGTACGTGACGACGCAGAGGCAATGTAGTTCATGGACTTTGGACCATGTGGATATTGACGATAGACACTATGCTAGGCTGACACTATGGATAGGATACTAGATAAGACCTTGGTTGACAAGGTGACAAAAGAGATAGAGTATCAAGCCATGATAGGTTATCGTTAGGTTTTTTATTATGGAACAGATATGGATCGAATGGGACATGCTTTTGAAGGAAGAATGGACACAAAATGATTGGTTTCCCAAAGATGGAGGAAATAGTTTATCACAAGTAACGTTTGTTTACCAGGTTTTCACCACTTGCTTTTATTTGCACGAAAGCCAGAAATACACATGATGCTTGTTTACCAGGTTTTCATCATGGTACCTATCCAAGGTGCCTGTTTGCCTGGTTTTCACCAAAGGACAATTTTTTTGTATTTTCTAATTTTTTGATTTTTTTGTATTTTTCTGATTTTTTGATTTTTTTTTATATTTTATGCTCCCCTTACATTTGGGTTCTCTTAGGTATAGAACCGGCGAAGATGCATACTATTGATTGGGTCATTGAATAGCTCACCCTTAGATGTTGCTAACTGATATGCCCCCGATCCATAAGCTGCTACGATCACATAAGGCCCAAGCCAGTTGGGTTCAAATTTGCCTTTCTTTTCCTGATCCTGTTGATTGCGGGGGTTCTCTTTAAGTACTAGATCTCCAACTTTAAAGACTCTTGGGTGGACTCTGTGGTTGTAGCTTCGTGACATCATTTGTTGATATGCCTTGAAATGATTGAAGACCTTCTATCTCCTTTCCTTGAGTAGCTCTAGCTCTTGTAATTTGGAAACTCTATACTCTTCATCAGTTATGAGACCTTTTAATGACACCCTGAGAGATGGTAACTCAACCTTGATGGGCAGGATAGCTTCTGAGCCATAGACAAGGGCGTAAGGGGTAGCACCTATGGGAGTGCGTATACTAGTTCGATAGGTCCACAGAGTGGGATTGAGTTGGATGTGCCAATCACGGCCAGCATCGTTGACTGTCTTCTTGAGGAGTTTCAAGATTATTTTGTTGGATGCTTCTGCTCTGCCATTGCCTTGAGGGTAATAGGGTGTGGAGAAATGGTGTTGGATTTTGAATCTGTCACAAAGCTCTTGTACATCCTAGTTTTTGAAAGGTCTTCCATTATCTGTGATAATGGATGAAGGAATTATGTATCTGTAGATGAGGTAATTAAGGATGAATGAGGAAATCTATTTACCTATGACAGTGGTGAGGGGGATGGCTTCAATCCACTTGGTAAAGTACTCAGTGGTGGTTATTATGAATTTGTGGCTGTTGGAAGAGGGAGGATGGATTTTTCCCACAAGGTCGAGTCCCCATTGACAAAAGGGCCAAGGTATCATTAAAGGTCTTAGCTCTTGAGTTGGTGCATGTATTAGGTTTTCATGTATCTGGCACTGCTTGCACTTCTTCACAAACTGATATGAATCTATTTCCATGTTCGGCCAATAATAACCCAAACGCATGAGTTTCTTAGCTAATGAAGGACTACTAGAGTGTGTTCCACAAATTCCTTCATGCACATCTTGTAAGGCGGTTTGAAATTCTTCTCACTCTAAACAACGGAGTAAAGTATCATCCGGACCACGTCGATGTAGGGTGTCAACAATAATGGTATAACGAGAGGATTGGCATATAAAGGTTCAACATTGGTTTGAAGACAAGTCAGGTGGGAGGATATTGTCCTTGAGGTAAGTGTAAACCTTACCCTACCAAGGTGAATCAAATCTAACTAATAGGCATATGGAATGGGTTTCAGAAAGATCATAAGCTGGTTGCTGAATTGACTCCACCAAGAACTCGTACCATGACTCATGCTTTGGGATCTCGAGGAGTGAGGCAATGGTTGCCATGGCATCTACTGCTTTATTTTCAATTCAAGGTATCTGCTCAAAAGAGATGATCACAAAGTATTCCTTAAAGTCATTGACCATCCATTTGTATGTGACAAGCTTCTCATCTTTGGTTTGGTAGTCATCATTGACCTGATTGATTACTAGTTGAGAATCACCATAGACATGTAGCTCTTTGATTTTCCATTCTGTTTCCATCTTGAGACCAATGACTAAGGCCTCATACTCTACTATGTTGTTGGTGCATGGGAATAATAGATGATAGGACTTCGGTATAGTGTTTCCATGAGGAGTTACAAATAAGATTCCTGCCCCCGATCTATGGTTTGTGTAGGACCCATCAAAGTAGAGCTTCCAGGAATGTGTTGTGATACTGAATAAAGATTCATTTGGGAACTTAAATTGCATTGGTGTGGTATCCTATAATGGTGCATTTGCTAACTGATTAGCAATGATTTGCCCCTTGATATCTTTTATGTCTACATACTTAATGTCATATTCACTTAGGAGCATTACCCACTTGGCTAGGTGACTTGTTAGAGCTGCTTTGCTTAGTAGGTATTTCAGTGGATCTATTTTTGTAATAAGTTTGACTGGATGTGCTAGCATGTAGTTTCA
The DNA here is from genome assembly GCA_027924645.1 of Cunninghamia lanceolata. Lineage (NCBI taxonomy): Eukaryota > Viridiplantae > Streptophyta > Pinopsida > Cupressales > Cupressaceae > Cunninghamia > Cunninghamia lanceolata. Next base: position 2,770,346 of record BSBN01001020.1, on the reverse strand, counting down.
TAGTTTTTGGGAAGCAAAAACCACAGCAAGACATGATCTTTCTATTTGAGAGTATTGCAATTCATAGCCCACCAATGTGCAACTGATGTAGTAGATGGCTCTTTCTTTACCTTCATAATCTTGTTGTGCTAGAAGAGTCCCAAGAGCTGTAGCTGTATCAGATATGTAAAGTAACAATAGTTTCCCTTGGATAGGAGGCATGAGAATAGGTGGATTCATAAGATATTCCTTCAGCTTGCCAAATGCCTCTTCGCATTTCTCATCCCACCTAAATGGAATGTTCTTGTGCAGGAGATGACTGAACGGTTGACACTTATCTGCCAGTTGTGATATGAACAGATGGATTGCTTTTAGCTTGCCTTATAGAGATCTCAATTGAGTAAGATTCTTGGGTGGTGGCATGTCCATAATAGCCTTGACTTTGGCAGGGTCCACCTCTATTCCATTTGCTGATACAATAAAGCCTAAGAGTTTGCTCGAGGTGACTCCAAACACACATTTATTTGGGTTCAACCTGACTTTGAATTGTTCCAGTCTTTAAAAGACTTTCTCTAACACATCCAAGTGTGATTCTCTTGTGAGTGACTTTGGAAGGATATCATCTACTTAGTCTTCCATTGTGATGTGCATCATATCATGGAATATAGTGGTCATAATGCGTTGATATGTGGCTCCTACGTTCTTTAGCCCAAATGGCATGACATTCCAGCAGAAAGTGCCCCATGGACAAGTAAAAGCTATCTTATGTTGGTCTTCTAGTGCTATCCTAATTTGATTGTATCCGGAGAAGCCATCCACGAGAGATAACATGGTATGCCCTGCTGTTAAGTCGACTATGATATCTATATTTGGCAACGAAAAATCATCCTTGTGGCAAGCTTTGTTTAGATCTCTAAAATCATTGCATAGTCTAACTTGGTCATCAGGTTTGGATACTGGTACTATGTTGGAGACCCACTCCGGATAGTCTATAGCTTTGATGAACCCCACATCCAGTAGTTTCTTGAGTTCTTCCTTTACTAGCAGTGCAATGTGTGGATGCATCTTTCTAAGTTTCTGTTTCACTGGTTTCACTCCTGGATCTAATGGAAAATGATGTAGAATCAAATCAGGATCTAACCCTGACATATCTGCGTATGACCAAGCAAAGTTGACTTGCTTTTTCTTGAAGAATGGTACAAACTTAGTCTTTTCTGGTGGAGTTAGAGACTTAGCAAAGTGAATGATCTTAGGCTGCTCCCCTGTTCCAATGTTAACAGGTTCTGTAGGTTCCACAACAATCTGAGACTTCTCTTAGTGCATGTCATCAGGGAGAGTGTCAAGCCTTCCATCGTTAGGTGCCACAGTTGGGTTTTCACCATCGGATGCATCCTTTCTTTTTACTATTTTGGGATCTGACACTGCCGTGAAGCAGTTTTCACCATCAGACCTAGTTTTTATTTTGATATTTTTGTGACTGGAAGGGTTGGCACCCTCTCCGAAATAAGCCACAATATTGAGTTCAATGACAAAGCCAGCCTTATGATCTCCTTTAGGTAGGTGGTCCCTAAGTTCCATATAGTCAATGTAGGCATCATCATTTTGGAACATGTCTAGTTGTGGGGTTCCTTGTAGATCCTAGTCGATAAGTTCAGGATGCACAAGGGGGAGGGAGTCGGAGGATAGATCTGATTCATTGATAGTTTGAATGGATATGCTAGGAGTATTGGTAGGGAGAGTGTTCAAGATGGTACTTTCCTCCAAATTGTTTATTGCGATAGAACTCGAACCTTCCTCAAAAGTTGTATTCTCAGGAATTGACGAATCACACTCTAATGGTCTATGTGTTAGCGTTTGTCCCTCACGGTAGGGGCTATAAGTTCGAATGGTGTCAACTTATTTATCATCATAGGAGTTCTCTGTTAGGTCATCCCACTCATACTCATTGGAATTTGTGTCACTATCCTCGTGAAGGTTATGGATCATTTCTACAAGACAAGCATTTGCTTTTGCTTTGCCCTTATCCTTCTAGCCTAGACCTTTTGTAGCTCTAGCCAGTGATGATGAAGAAGGTTGAATGGGTTCTATGATTCCTTCATTTCTTAGGCCAATGGGGCCTTGTCCTTCATAACCCATTTTATGTAGGATAGACTCACCTCGCCCATATATTTCTATTGGGAGCTTAGGTGGTTCTTGTTGTGTATTCTCTTCTTCTTCTATGTAGAGCCATTGTAAGATCTCTTTCCTCTGTTTTATTTGATAGGGTCCCCCATTTTACAAAGGGAGCCATGGGAGGAGCAAGAGGAGCAGACGACTTTGGAAAATGCTTGGGTTGCCCAAAGGATCTAGGAGATAAAGGCATTTTGGCCAAGTTGAGGCTATGCTTGATGGAGTACTCCCCTACTCCTGTTTCTTTGATGGTAATTTTATGCTCTTTGGGCTTGGATGAGGAAGCTTCAGAGGTAGAATCATGCTATGGGGTAGGGGATGTAGATGCTCTATTATTGGGTATGATGCAATCAGGTTTTGAGAGGATAGAGTTGTAATGCTGAAAGAGGTTTGGGTCACCTTGGATGGTGACTTGTTTGCCATTATGAGGAATTTTTATGCATTGGTGGTAGGTAGAAGGCACAAATTTCATGGCATGAATCCATGGTCCAGCTAGGAGAATATTATAGGCTAGCCCCCTATCTAGGACTTTGCAAACAACATCCTTTATCACTAGTCCCACTATTTCTTTAGTAGTCCTTTCCTCTTCATCATAGGCTTTACTAGTTCAATGTTTTTCCTTGGATCTACCACATTTTTAGAGAACCCCAATGCAAGGACTAGCTTGAGTGTGCAAATATTTAAACCGGCTCGTCCATCAATGAGAACCCTTTTGATACGGTGTTTATGGATGAAGGCAACGATATGCAAGGGGGTGTTATGAGGCTAAGACACTAAGAGGTCATCTTGTTTGGTAAATGATATGGTGCTTGAGGAGGTCAGATTTCCTACCATGGCTTGAAACTTCTCTTGGGCCAAGTTTGTGGGTACTGTCATTTCCACTAAGGCTTTATCGAGAATCTCCCTATGGGAAGGGGATAGACGCAACAACTCAAAGATAGAAATGTGGGTAAGAGTCTTTCGTAGTTGGTCTTTGACACTATACTGATGGGAGTTAGACTGAGAAGGTGATGACCTTGGAGGAAGGGTATTCAACGTGACCTTACCACTGCGGGTGATGATGCTACAATCAGTTTTGTTGGGTCCTGATTGTTGGTTGGATGTAACCACATTGATTTGTGGGATGTGCTCTGATATGTAATTGATGGTATAATCGAATGGTACACTCGCATAATTAGCATTATTATTCCCATTATTCCAAATTTTCCTATTGCAGTTGTTGTTGTTGTTGTTGTTGTTGTTTTTGTTGTTGTATGGCCTGTCATGATTGAGAAGTGGATCTTTGTATGCCACATGTGTTTCATTAGAGGTATGTTGTTGAGCACCTCCTTGATTTTGATCAAGTATGTCTTGGATGACATGCTTGAGATGGATACAATTGTTGGTAGTGTGACCTCTTCCTCTATGATACTCACAAAAGTTAGTGTCTTTCCAATAGTGAGGTTTTATTTGAGGTTCATAATTGCTAGTAGGTGGTAGAGTGATCTCATTGTTGGACAATAGCTTCCTTAATGCAGATTCTTGAGACTCCCCCAATAGTGTGAAATTTCGCCTAGGATTTGAGTTGTACCATGGTCTTGGCTCTTGAGAGAATGCTTTGTTGGGAGTTACATTGCTTGCCTCTCCTTTGAGAGTGAATATTGGTTGTTGTTTGGGAGCTGCGACCTTGGTATCAACTACTCCATCATTGACAACATTTTTATTCTTAGTCCAAAAATTTAACTTGTTTGTAGTGTAGTTAGAGTTAGGGGTGTCCTTGTACAACTTAATTTTCCCCTTGGCGATCATAGCTTTCTCGATGAATAATCCCATTTCAATGAAAATTGAAAATGAAGTAGGGCATTGGATTTGGATTTGGTAGCTTAGATCGGAGTTGAGGTTGTGGACAAACATCTCCATCAATTGTTTCTTAGGTACATCATATGAGCATTTTCTTGCTAGTTGTCTCCACCTTTATAAGAAGGAGGGGAATGATTCACCACTCTTTTGCTTGGTATTGCATACATCAAGCATGGAGACTTCATGTTTAATATTGTACGAGAAGTGTGTGATGAATTTGTTGACTAACTCATCAAAAGTTTTGATACCCGGTGGGAGTCTTGATAACCACTCCATGGCTTGGCTACCTAGAGATCTAGGGAATAGTCTCATTAGGAAAGTCTCATTGTTAGCTACTTCCATGCATGCAGCGTTGAATTCCCTAATGTAATCTCTTAGGTTCCCTTTCCCTTTGTACTTGTCAAAATTAGGAACTTCAAACTGAAAGGGGAAGGGTACCATGTTCAAACTTTTGTCAAAGGGGTATGGTGCAATATCTTCCAAGGAGTAAGTTTTAGTGTTTGTACCCATCTTTAGATCTGTCATTTGTTGCGTTAGACCCTTGATTTGTTTCCTCATTTCTTCCATGGGCACATTAGGATCAGCGACTTTCTTTCCTTTATCTTCATCAGTGTGGTGTTCATGATTATTATCTACAGTCTCTTTTAGTTTGCTGAGATCAAAGTTAGTGGGGAGCTTAAGTCCTAGATTCACAAGATGAATAGAGTACTTGTGAGGATCCTTGTGGAGCACCTTTTCTAGTAAGCATTAGAATTTCTGATCTTGGAGGTGTCCTTGATATTTTTCATGAGAGATTTCCTCATCACTATCATGAGGGGTGACAATACGATTGGATGATACATCCATTTCAAGTTGTCTTTTGTATTGAGACCTAGTTAAAACCATGCAAGGTGACGTAGGAAGAGGTGGGGTGAAACTAGAGATTTTGGTAAGATGCTGATGGAGACTGTTGAGAATGGGATACTTGTGACGAGATTTGGACAAGGGACTCTTTCGATTAATGATTCCAAGTAAGACGATCAATACAAGATGATAGCCACTAGTAAGGGTACTTGATACCTGTCTTACTATGTAGGGACTAGTCATGCACCAAGACCACTAGCGAAGTTCTGTGACTTACTAGGGTTACCTGAATCCAAAATGATAACAAAAAAGTTCTTGCGCTAAAGTGACATAGGATACTTTGACTTTGTACTAGGGAGACCTGATAGAAGGTGGATGAGATGACCAACAAAAGAGAAAATTTGACGCAAAATGGATGGAAAAGTGACTGCAAGGTAAGACTTGATCTCAAACTTGGAACTGGGCTGAAATGGGTATCCATAAATGGTAAAATTTTCCTCTCAAAGAATGTGGAAATACTCACTGTTATGTATGCGCAGGAATAAATGCACATTAGAAAAGGATAAATGTGCAAAAAGTTGACACAAATGCTCAATATTGGTAAAAATCAGATGCGGAGTAACAGATGATGCAAGCACAGCTAGTTGGTATAAATGTGCAGCAGAAAGTGATAAAAGTGCAGCTATGGTTTTTTCAGTGTTTTTACAAATTTTCGGCAATTTTTTTGATGTTTTTGGTTTCCTTTGTTGCAAGATGGTCTCTTTGATCTGATTTTCTATAATTATGGCAAGAAGACACAGCAAACACAAAGAACGTTTTTATGGTTTTTTTATTTTTTTGTGATTTTTTATTCTTTTGGACTAAAAGAAAGCAAGTACAATCCTAGGTTTCAAAGGACAATATAAACCGAATTCTCACTATCTCTAGTGAAGCATCTTTGGGAGCTGATAATCGCCCTTCCCTGCACCAGCTTATAGGGGTTTTTGGCCACTAAGACAAAGGTGTTTAATAAAGGCAACTGTTCAAGTGGTTATACATGCAGCAACACTACTCTCCGTTATGGAGTCTCCCAGCCTACAAGGGTTGCACCTTGGAGGGTTTTGGAGGAGGTTGGCTGTCAGTATAACACAACTTCACTCGTTGTTTGAAGCTTTCACTCCAAACACAATTTATTTATAGTGGCTCGGCAGGGCTTGGATTTAGCCTGTTACCACTCAGGGTCATTCCTACTTGGATGAATGATATCCAAGAGCAGGCCCCTCTAAAGGAAAAAACACATGTGAAAATGATATGTCTAGTATTTTAGTCACCCAAGATAGGGGAGAGCATAGGCCTGGTATCATTACCAAAAAATAGAAGACGGTGGTTCTTTTCCCCTAGTTAAAATGAGAAAAACTAAATGAGCTATCTACTTGGTCAAGCTCAAAAAATTGTTAACTTTGAAGTGATAACAAGATAGCAATGGTTCAATTTTACCTAGATAGCAATGATTTGCTAACTTTGAATTGATAACAAGATAGCAATAGTTCAATTTTACCCAGATAGCAATGTGTCTAACTTTGAAAGATAACAATATAGGAATGATTCAATGATATGCAAGATAACAATGATTCAATTACCACCTTCCTAGTTAAGACTATGTGAGATTTGCATGAGCATCCATTTACTTTCTGGTTAGAAATCAAAGTGTGAGTTAACAAGTGCAACTATATGATTCTAAACTAGTACCTAGCCTGCAACCAAATCAAGAGTGTTCCTGCAAAAAAGTCTTAGCATTAGCAAAAACTTCAAGGAAACCCTAAAAATCACTGCCTAGATCAGATGCGCAGCTTCAGAGCTTGGATGCGCAAAAATAGAGCTCAGAAGCACATCAGTACATATGCACTAAGATAGAGGTCAAAAGCATAGGAATACAGAGTATATGCACCGAACTGATAGATGCGTCGTTTCAGAAGGTATATGCACTGAAATAGAGTCTGTATGTATAGAAAGAATGTATGCACCAGAACAGATAGCAGATGCATGTTAGGATGTGTCAGATGTATAGATTCCTCCTGTGTATGGTTTCCTAATGCACAAAAACTTAGTTTTTAGGTTAAATCAAGGCAAGGCCCCATGGTGGGTGCTAAAAATGTTAAAGGAAAATTGGATCTAAAATGAATAATCAATATAATATATCAATGATACCAAAAACTCAATGAAATAATGAACAAAAGAGATTCAATCAAACAATGAACAATACAAAGCAAACCTCCTTTAATTCTCCGCTTCCATTGATCACCTATCACAAATGATCTTGTCTAATGAATATGGCCCTCAGAAGGTGCACTTGCTATGATTCCAAGATGTCAATTGGGAATGGCTATGATAATTTCACCATGAAGATGAGCTTCATAACAATGATAGTGATCTAGTAACGAGTATGATCTCAAGCAATGAAGCAATTGGTGCCAAAGGCACGCTGTAATTCCTGCAGAGTAATAATACTAAAAGCTTGGATGATTTAAATGGAAGAACATGGTTGAATTTATAGACTTGAGAGAGGTGATCAACGGTATAGAAAGAATGAGAAGATAAATGGTATAGAAGATTTGAGAGAACATATGCGAATAAGAAGAAGACAAGTGTCACACAAAAGTTGTTTTATTTGAGTTAACTACTTTCTTTTCTAAAGATAAGGTATGCTTTTCATAAATTAGAAAGCTTTTTCCTAATTTAAGAGATATTGATAAAAACAAGGTTGGTTGAGTCAGTTAACTCAACTTGAGATTTTCTTTTGCATGATTTGAGAGAAATTAAATAATAAATTATTCAATTTTATGTGCATGAAGAAGAAGACTTATTTTTAGAAGATTTGGAAGATATTTGAAAATAGGAAAGCAAATTAAATAAATAAATTTATTTAATTGTTGTGCATGATTTGGAAGAATAAATAAAATATTTTATTATATTTTATTTTTGGAGATTGAGATTTAAATAAATTTGGAAGAATGATTTGATTTAATTAAATAATTGAGAATTATTTAATTGTTTGGAAGAATTTAATTAAATAAAGGATTTTATTTAATTTTAACTTTAGAAGAGGTAATTAAATATTTTGATATTTAATTAATTTAGAGGAATATGAATCAAATAAATAAATTTTGTTTATTTATTTATTGATAGAAGAATTAGAAGGGAATAAATATTAAGAATATTTATTTAGACCAAGTCGTGTCATTTTTAGGTGTATACACTTCCTTCCAAAGCTTCTAGGGTCTCTGCCTCATGTATTATCAGGTTATGCAGCTTGACACTTATATCTTAGAGCTTTCCACTGCACCTCTTCAATATATCACATTCAAACCCAGTATCTTCATACCAGATGATGAGTGTCAAATTGTACTCATAAAATACACCCTTTTTGCCTCTCTTTTTCCCTATTCAGTTCATCTTCCTTGTGTCTACACTCAAATTAGTTAAGCAAGATTGTTCTAATTTGTGATTAATTAAGATAGATTACTTGAGATTAGAATTTCTGATTAAGTGGCTAATGTGCGTGGGATTAATGGAAAAATACAGAATTTCTCTTTCTTTTTGAATCAGTAGGTGTATATATCAGAAACAACGGTTTTGTGCATCTCCGGAGATCGCCTTCAATGATCTTCGGAGACTATAACAAAGAACAGTGACACCTGGGTTTTGAAGATTTGGGGAAATGACTCTCCGGAGCTCGGTGAATGTCTGGAATATCTCCAGAGCTCTGCGAGTGTCTAGAATATCTCCGGAGCTCTGCGAGTGCCTGGAATATCTCTGGAGCTGCAGACAGGAACAACTATCTTTGAAACCTCCTAAGAACAGGGCATGTTCCAGTCAGAGCCGCCAATCAGACACTTCAGCAGCAATCCTAACACCCCCCTTACTTCACTCAAATCATCACCTAAGTGATGAAGGGTCAACTATCAATTAAACTGCTAAAGTTTTATCTTTCCAAAGATTTTGCATAAGTTACGAATTGAACTAATCCAATATTCTTATTTTCAGGGCTTTGATGCCCAAGTGTATTAAGATCTAAACTTAGACCTCTGAGTGGACTTCTGTTCCACTCAAGTCTACCCTTTTGCATGGTGATCTTTCATAAGTTAGACAGTTAAGTACAAATAAGAGATGGTGTCATCTCCTAGAAAGACTGATAGATAAGTTCAGTGATATATCATCACTCTTTTTATATATACTTTCAGAAATAGTAATGAAACAACAATGATAAGATTATTCTAATTTTCAGAGATTTCAGTTCTGTTATAGCCATACATTTCTCATGAATATAAAAATGAATGAAGTGGACTGAATTTAGTTAGATCATCTTTAGTGCTGATTTCCTGCAATAGCCTTCAGCCTCGAAGGTGCGGAGCAAGGGCCCACTCTCACCAATTAGGCAGGAGGCTAGTATCTCTGTTTTATTGTTTCAAGTTTTCTTTTATAAAAGTATTTCCTGTTTTAGTAGATAAATGCATGTTATCGTTCTTTGCTTTGAGTACATTTCCTGTTTTATTCTATTTTACAGCATTCATTACATTTATTCAACAAGTAGATAGATTAGTCATTCTTTTAAGCTTTAGGATTAGCTATAAACTGGTCACTTAGAATCCCTAGTTGCAGACAGCCATGGACACAACCCTAGTTCTTTGACATCTGAAAATAGATTAAATGATGAGGTACAGCGACAACCCATCATTTTTGGTGCCGTTGCCGGGGATTTAGTTTGTGTTAATTAGGGACACTGAGTTAAAAATAGTTTTTAGAATAGATCTGTATGGTTAGAGCTAGAGATCTTAAAGGAAGATATATTAAGCAGACACCCCAACAACACACCATAGGGGAAAGCAGTGAGGTGGTACAAAATCTTGTTGAAGAAGGAAACCTAGATCTTAATTTGGAACCTGCACTTCAAAACAACAATCCCTTAGGTCCTACAGATATTCCACTTGCCAATTACATCCAGGAATTACAACAAAAAGTTGAGGCAGATCCTTTGGTAGAACCTAATTTCCTAGAACCTCAGGAAGAAGAACTAGTATTAAACATGGAAAATGATAATCATGGGGAAGAGAAAAATCAGGCCCCAAGAACCTTCTCATATCCTATTGTTTTGGCTGCTGGAGACAATGCTCCCATGAAGAATATCTCACCAGCACATCTGCCAAATTTCAGAGGACTTTCCTCTGAGGATCCAGATCAGTTCTTGTTTGAATTCAAAGTAGTCTGCCAAACTTATGATTATGGATCAGATAACTAGAAACTCAAACTGTTCCCTTCCACCCTGAAAGATTCTACGATGAGATGGTTTATGGGTTTACCCCAGGGTTCTATCCGTTCTTGGGATCAAATGGAAACAGAGTTTTTGGAAAAATACCAAGATTATTGCAGATCCAGTAATAAAAATGAAGCACTGTTTAAAATTAGACAGGGGGAGGAAGAATCCTTAGAAGATTATGTGGATAGGTTTAATTTTGCCTTGAGAAGGTATGGCAATCCGGTAAATCACTCCTTGGCTAGAACCCTGTTTATAAAAGGATTGGATAAAGAATCAAAACATGCACTGGACCTAATGGGAAAAGGGAACATTAACAAAATGGAAATACCTGACATAGAGGAACTCTGTAGGAATTATTCCAGAACTCAAGATGGAGTAAGGTCATCCAAAACTTTTAAGGGGAAGAATGAGATAGGACAGTTGATGGAGGAAATTACAAATCTAAAAACAGATATTCTGGTCCAACTAAATACCACATTGGATGGGATCCAAGCAAAAACCAGGACAACTGATCAAAACAGAGCAACTGAACTGCTTTCCATTTATTGTCCTAGGTGTAGAAACAAACACCTGTTGAGAGAATGTCCCTTGGACAAATCAAAGATCTATCAAATCTGTGATAGGGAGCATCCTACCAGTTAGTGTAGTTAGCTTCCAGCCTTGAAAAGATTGAGTAAAAAGAATGCTGTGATAGAGGAGGAGTTGAACTATGTGGGACAAAAACAAGCCAGAAATTTCCCTTATAATCAGTACCCCAGCCAGTCTTCTTACAGGGGTCCTACTAATTGGGGAAATAATCAGTGGAATCCAGCTTGGTATGGCCCTCAAAATAATCCTCCTTGGGGACAGCAGGATTGGCAAAACCAAAATGGCAAAACCAAAACTGGCAAAATCAGCCTTGGGGAAATCAACAATGGCCACCACAGTTTGGGTCACAAGGCATGCAACCACAATGGGGTCCTCAATAGGGATATCATTAACAATACCAAGGACAACCTAGATGTTTCCAACCTCAACAACAGGCTTTACTAACTGGATCCTCCAACACACAGGGTCAAATGCAGAATGAACCAGTTAGTCAACCACCTTTACCAGCTCAGCCTATACCAAACCCATAGAATAAACAGGGAGCAACTGTCTATATGACAGAGTAAGAAAATCTGGCTGGAATTAATGCTATATATTCAAATAATCTCCAGCTGCATTCTGGGAAAGCATTCCCAAGACCTTCTCCTCCAACTATAGTTGAAATAACCAATGATGAGGAACCTGAAAATCCATCCAATCAACCCCCAGAGGAGATTACTAACGAAAAGGTGCTAGAAAAATCAACCACAGACAACTCCGGAGTTACTCCTAAAAAGCCAGCTCTGGAGAACAGTCTAGAACACAATTCTGATAAGAGCTCTGGAGATGCTCCGGAGATGGAAAAACTAGCACCCTACCCAGAACGACTTAAACAAAATGCTCCCCAGAGAAAGGTTTTACAAAAACAAATCCAACCCAATCAGGAATCAAAACTTTTACAAGAACTCAAGTAGCTAAACATTGAAATTCCTCTCCTCCAGGTCATCAGAGATGTACCAGAACTAAATCAATTCATCAAACAGTATTGCATCAAAACACATGGCAGAAAGAAAAGTTTTCCCTCCACAATACAGGTGGAAGAAAAGGTAATGGATCTATTAATGGGAGAATTTCTCCTCCCAAAATATGGAGACCCTGGGAACCCTGTCATAACTGTTTTCATCTTGGGGGTAGAAATTTCAAATGTTCTGGTTGACTTAGGAGAAGCAATTAATGTGATGACAATTCATACAATGGACAAGTTAGCTCTGTCAGGTATCCAATCCATGACTACAATTCTTCAACTTGCTGATCAGTCAGTAGCTGTTCCAAAGGGAGTGATCATTGATGTACCTGTTGTAATAGATTCATGGGAATTTCTAGTGGATTTCTTAATACTGGAACCTAGAAACCAAATAAATGCTTATCTGCTGATTTTAGGAAGGCTATGGCTAGCTACTGTAGTAGCATCTATTGATTGTCGAACTGGAGATATGGTCATTTCTAATGGGATAGATTTAAAGAAAATATCTCTATATCCTCCAGCTAAACCATCGGTGCATTACACAGGAAGAGTATGGGTGGATGAACCGGATAACATGAACAACAGTGCCTCATTAGCTATGGTAACCATTAGGGAACATCTGGGAGAATTAGGAGAAGAAGTATACTATGATACAATGGAAGACTTCACTCACATCCTAATCAACAAAGATGTGATGAAACTCGCCCAAGACCCTCAGAGAAAACTTCTCGTTTCTTCTCATTGTACCCTTGCCAACATTATTCCTTGTGGGGAAACCTTTTACAGGGACTTAGCCACCTTCCACATGTTACTCCCACGTTCTTGTCCTCTTAATGCCATGACACCAATGTATGGACCCACCACATCTATGGATCAAATTACAAAACAAGTCATGATTCTACCAGGGAAAACACTTAATATAAATACTCAGTTAATAGCAAGTCAGGAAGAAAAACTTATTTAGCTTTTGGTTTCCCACTCAGCATCTTTTGCCTGGGAATACCAAGATATGAAAGGCATACCTCCTGAAATCTGTACCCATCATATCTACACTGAGGATATTAAACCTGTCAGACAACCACAAAGAAGATTGAATCCTGCCTTAAAGGACATTGTCAAAACTGAAATAGAAAAATTACTCCAGGTAGGGTTCATATATCCAATCTCAGACAGTCAATGGGTCTCACCCCTTGTCATTGTGCCTAAAAAGAATGGGAAATGGAGGGTGTGTATTGATTATAGAGAACTCAACAAGGCCACAAAAAAGGACTACTTTCCCTTACCATTTATTGACCAAGTTCTGGACAACCTTGCTGGGAGAAAGTATTTTTCTTTTTTAGATGGATTCAGTGGGTATAATCAAATTCAAGTAGCACCTGAAGACCAAGACAAAACAACCTTCACATGCTCTTGGGGAACCTTTGCTTACAAAGTTCTTCCTTTTGGGCTGTGTAATGCCCCAACTACATTTCAGAGACTGGTTCTAGCTATTTTTGCTGAACTGGCTAATGAATGCATGGAAGTCTACATGGATGACTTTACTGTGTATGGGAATAACTTCGAGGAAGCTCTCACAAACCTTAGAAAAGTACTAAAATGTTGTAATAAAAATCGACTGTCCCTTAGCCATGAGAAATGTTTTATGATGGTGGAGGAAGGAATTGTTTTGGGACACCATATTTCAGAAAAAGGGATTAGAGTGGATCAAAACGAGATAGAAGTAATCACACAGTTGCCTTCACCCAAAAATCAGACTGATGTCAGAAGTTTTCTAGGTCATGCAAGCTACTATAGGAGGTTCATAGAAAATTTTAGCAGAATAGCTGCCCCCCTGTTTACCCTGCTTAACAAGGAAACAGAATTTCTCTGGACAGCAGACTGTCAATCAACATTTGAAACTTTGAAGGAGAAGCTTACTGTGACACCAATTTTAAGGGGACCTAATTGGACTTTACCATTCCACATACAAACTGATGCTTCAAATGAATCCATTGGGGCTGTTTTAGGACAAAAAGAGGAAGGAGAGAGTATGCATGCCATTTATTACATCAGCAAGAACCTTACCTCTGCAGAAAGAAATTATACAACAACTAAGAAGGAATTCTTGGCAGTTATCTATGCTATAAACAAATTCAGACATTATATTACTGAATATAAAATATTTGTGCAAACTGATCATGCAGCCATCAAGTACCTAATGAATAAACTAGTAGTAGGTGCAAGGATCATCAGGTGGTTATTGCTCTTGCAAGGATTTGATATTACCATAGTTGATAATCCAGGAAAGTTTAATTTGGTTGCTGATTTTTTGTCAAGATTGCATACAGGAGGAGAAGATCAACCAGTGGAGGACAAATTTCCAGATGAACATCTTTTTTCCATATCCACTACTGCACCTTGGTTTACTGACATAGCTAATTTGTTAGCTACAAGCTTGTATCCATCCCATTTTACTTCAAAACAAAGAAAACGTTTGCTTAAAGAAAGCTTATCCTACAAATGGTTGAATGATTTACTATTTAAATGTGGTCCTGATTTCATTCTACACATGTGCTTGAAGGCTGATGAGACTTTTGATGTGTTGAGAGCATGTCATGATGAGCCATCTGGTGGCCACTACTCTTTTCACAGGACAGTCCACAAGATCCTTGGAGCTGGTTACTACTAGCCTTCTCTTCATAAAGACACAAAGAAGTATGTGCAGCACTGTGACCAGTGCCAAAGGATGGGGCAGCCCACCTTTACCTAGGAAATGCTGCTACATCCTCAAGTCATGATGGAACCCTTTGAGCAATGGGGTCTAGACTTTGTAGGACCAATCTCACCGCCATCATCAGGCAAGGAGTATATTCTAGTATGCACAGACTATGTTACTAAATGGGCTGAGGTTCAAGCATTATAGTTTGCAAGAGAAGAAAAAGTTGCTGATTTCCTTTACAATAGAATTTTCTTGAGGTTTGGAGCCCCAAAATCAATAGTTTCAGATAGAGGACCTCAATTTACTTCACAGGTAATCAAGGCATTCACAGATTTATACCAAGTCAAGCACAGAAAAGCTTCACCTTACCATCCTCAAGCAAATGGGTAGGTAGAAGTAACCAACAAAGAACTTGAGAATATCCTAACAAGGACAGTGGCAATGAACAGAAAGGATTGGGCTAATAGACTACCTAAAGCAGTTTAGGCTTACAACACAACTTGGAAGTCCACAACAAAGTTTTCACCATATGAACTGGTTTATGGGAAAAAGCCTATACTATCTATAGAATTTGAACTCCAGACACTTAAAACTGTATTGGATGTTGGGCTGCCGCTGTCTACAATTCAGCATAACAAAATTCTTCAGCTCAACGAGTTGGATGAGATTCGAACAGAAGCCATTTAGCAAACAAAACTGGTTCAGTACCAAAGGAAACAATGGCATGACCAACATATCAAGAGGAGGATATTTCAACAAGGAGATTGGGTTCTTCTCTATGATTCTAAATTCAAAGAATTCAAAGGGAAATTATAGACTCACTGGCTGGGTCATTATCAAATAAAGGAAGTGTTTGAAAATGGAACTGTATTATTGCAACCAATTGATGGGAGCACAAACACATTTCTAGTAAATGGTCACCAGATAAAGCTCTACAAAAGACCGTCTACTAAAGAAGAGTTTCTTGATAATCTGAGTTTTGATACAGGGGATACCACCTCTATCATGGTGTTGGAATAATAAGATTAAAAAAAAAAAATTTAGAGAAAGATGGAAAACCAGCAAATGGCTGTCTTCTCGACCAAGGGAGTTGAAAACCAGTAAAATGGCAGTTCCCTTCTCCAGGACAGTTGTAATAATTGAGCTCCAGATATGATCAGTTGCCAAAAATTGGCCCAATGCACCTTCAGCGCTTTCCATTAAGGAGCACGTCTGGCGCTTTCCAATAAGGAGCACCTCCGGTGCTTTCCAATTAGGAGCACCTCCGGCGCTCTATTAATAATGCCGACAGTGTCCATAATAAAGGCGGGACCTACCTCACCAGGTGGTAAAGTAGACAACTCATATGATGAGGTCATCATGACTCATCTTCTACTTTATCGCACAACATAAATAAAATTAAGATACTAATAATTGCAGGAGTGACCACAAGCCGGCGTTGACATCACCCGTGGGCGTGGATCTTAGTGCCACTCAGTGCAATGATTGTAGGTCGCATGCAAGTAGGAAGCAGATGTCATTTCAGCTGCCGTTTCAATGCCATGACACGTGCAGTTTCCAAAACAGTGCAACATTTGTCCTGCGTACGTTGCCTCATCATTAAAACTGATCTAGGTAAATCTATTTTTCATTAATCATTAATTAGTAACTGTCCTGTCTTTCTATTTTGGGTGCTACTATGATGACACGTCCCTCCGCCGTCATTTCCTTTTTCACATCCAAACATGTCGCCATCTGTGCCTTAATGCCACCTTACCTCCGGAGTGCCCTGTCAGTCCGTTACAATTATGGCTGCTTTGGTCCCTTAACCCATCTGCATAAACCCAGCCTGAAAACAATAGCATCCCTCATTCAAACCTCCGGAATAGACTGAAGCATAAGATAAATTAAACAACTCTCCGGAGCCTACAGAGTAATTTGAACAGCACTCCGGAGCCCATAGAGAACAGAGGAACAGATAGACTGCAGATCGCAGAAGAAAAGAATAAGACACAGAAACTGCCATCAATTTAGCAATGGGGGTCAAGAAAAAGTCTGAGCCAGAAAGTACTACGGGTCTTCTAAAGGATGCAGCTGCAGCAAATATTTTAAGGACTGCTGGATGGTTTTATTTCCTAGACAAGTTCGAGGGGTTTTAGGAGGACATTGTGGACGAATTCCTTAGGAATTTAAGAGACGACCAGACCACTGTGAGAGGGAACCAAATCAGTCTCTCCTCCACAATTATCAGCTACATCTCCGGACTCCCCGAACAAGGTGAGAGGTTCCACCACCTGAAAACCTTGTATACAGAGTTAATTAAAAAAATTTCTGTTCGTGGTGAGCCTGCCATTCAATTGCATATGAATAAAAATGAGGTCAAAGGAATTTTGAGATCCACTCTCCCAAACCCTTGGGCAACTGTTGCCACCTGGTTAATGAAATATTTTACCTGTGATGGCCAATTCTCCATAGTCTTAGGGCCCATAATGAAAATGCTCCATAGTCTTAGGGCCCAATTTCCTCTATTCTGCCATCAGGGCAACTGCAGAAAAATACCAGTAGGGTAAGGGACCCATGAAACATCATGGCCTCATCTTCTTGATAGTCAAGCACCATTTCTTATCTCAGGCCAATGGGGACGAACTATTACAAAACTTTCTTGAGCATAACCCTCAGGTCAGAGCACCAGAGATAACACAAACAGAGGATGAGAGTTCTCCCTCTCACTATGGTGAAGAAACTGAGCCTACAACCTCCTCCACAGCTTCTCACAAAAGAACATCACCCTCACAGGAGGCTACATCATCTGCAGCCCCTGTTCCTAACAAGAAAAGAAAAGGCAAACAAATTGCAGAGCCTGCTCCTACATGGCCTCTATATATGACTCGGTCAGTCAGGCGATAAATGACTTCACTTGAGGGATCTAGGCCTAGGGAATTAACAGAGGAAAAAGCGGGGCAGGGAATTGAAGGGAGATGGTGGGTTGAAGAACCATCCCATGACTCCGATGAGGTACCTCTGGTCTGAAAGAGGAAACAAAGTGAAAATTCTCCAGCACGTTCTGTTCAGTTGGAGTCAAGTCCAGTCTCAACACCACAATGTGCTCCAGAGACAGGAAGCTTACCAACTGTTACTATCTCCTCAGATTCTGAGGAAGGAAATCCTGCTCCGGAGGCACTAGTTCCACCTGTGCTCCGAAGAAGCAAAAGGAAGAGGCAACTCTCACAGGATGAGAAGGATACTGCCCTACTCGCTGAGGCACTCCTGGAATTGAGCACATATGAGGACAAGGCAGGACTTCCAGTTGTGCCAGCAGCAGCAGAGGATCCTCAGGACAAGGGCATTGCAGAAGAAGAAACAGAGCACATAGATACATTGGGAGAAGTAGGGCAGGTGGCCATGGATAATCTTGATAACTAGCCACCAGCCACAGAAACAAAGGCAGAAACTCTATCACATCCCTCTGACCAAGAAGATATAGAGATCTCAACAAAGCAACAATTAATGGAAGAAATTGAGAATTTAAAAATGATGCTCTGGGGAAAGAATTTAATTATTACTGACCTTAAGAAGGTCAGGGTGGAAATGGAGATGGAACTGAAGCAAACTATTGCAAAAATCCAAACAGACCTCCAAAACAAGGACAGAATCATCCAGGAGAAGGAGGCAGAGTTGGAAACACAGAAAGGTGAGGCAGCAAAAGTGGTGGAAGAAAAAGAAAAAGAAGCAGCACAAAAGGTTTCTGAGCTCACTATGGCTAGAGACAATGGCCTCACAGTAATGGCAGCACTGATTGAGAAAGTACAGAGCCAGGATAAACAATTAACTTGGGCCAACAACAGACTGGATGACCAAGAAGAATATATTCAAGAACTGTCTGGCCCAAGGGCAACCAATGAATAGGAGATTCAAACAGATGCTTATGTGGGTCCAATCCCCATTGACATTCCTAAAGCCCTGCTTCATTGGGAGGAAAGGTGTAGAGAATTTGAAGCCTCCAAGCCAATGTTGCAACTACAAAGGGCAGTCACTGCCAGAGCAGAAAGGATAGCAACTTTGGAGAGCAAAATCATTCAAATGGCCTCCCTCTCCTCAGAAATTCTATCTTGCAGACCTCCAAGTGCCAGCTATTCAATGTTCCTACAAGAAAGGATACTGCAAAGGAAGCTTTCCTTAGTCTTATCTGACATGAATGAGGATACAGAAACAGCAGAAGGTTTCATGACAGCCTACACCAGAAGCAATGATGAAGACAAAAACTTCCTATGTGAATTGTACTCACATGGGTTCTGCATTAATGATATAGCCTTCATGATTAATCACTTTGTAGGAGAATGCCAGCTTAAGGCATTCATGTCCCTCATGAGAAACCACCAGATTTGGGACGAGAGGATGGAAGATCATCTTCAAAAGGATTCAAAAATAGATCTCCTCCTCATAAAAGAATGTCCCAATCCTTTTGCCTTTCAGACCCAATTCAGGTCCATCATCTATCATCCTGCAAGTGCAACCAGCATATTGCCATTATACTTGAAAAAATTACAGGAGTGCTCCATTGACTTTGGTCTTTTTATGATTAATTCAGCAAATCCTGTCCTTGCTGTAGCAAAGAGGAGATGGAGTATTTTAACACCAGAGCAAAAACTTAGAGAGGTGGTCACACCTGCAAACCTGAGACTATTCATGAGGAAGGCAAAGATGATATCCAAATTGATGGATAAACATAAACAGGAATGGATAGGAGGGCAGTTCAGACCTCCTCTGATAATTGAACCACTCCCTATATGGACAGAGTAGCTGGAAGATGAGAAATTACAAGATTGGATGAAGCAAGTTGACAAGTACAGGGGGAATGGTAACACCAATAAAACTACTTGGACAACCTATCTCCAGGAGTATAGTCTGACTGAGAGATTGCTTCGTCAAAACAAATCCAGAATGTGAAAAGCAGGAGGACCTGCCAAGCCTTAGGTATGGGGGGGATGATGAGTGTCAAATTGCACTCATAAAATACACCCTTTTTTCCTCTCTTTTCCCCTATTCAGTTCATCTTCCTTGTGTCTACACTCAAATTAGTTAAGCAAGATTGTTCTAATTTGTGATTAATTAAGATAGATTACTTGAGATTAGAATTTCTGATTACGTGGCTAATGTGCGTGGGATTAATGGAAAAATCCAGAATTTCTCTTTCTTTTTGAATCAGTAGGTGTACATATCAGAAACAACGGTTTTGTACATCTCCGGAGATCGCCTTCAATGATCTCTGGAGACTATAACAAAGAATAGTGACACCTGGGTTTTGAAGATTTGGGGAAATGACTCTCTAGAGCTCAGTGAATGTCTGGAATATCTCCAGAGCTCTGCAAGTGTCTGGAATATCTCCAGAGCTCTGCAAGTGCCTGGAATATCTCCGGAGCTGCAGACAGGAACAACTATCTTCGGAACCTCCTGAGAACAGGGCATGTTCCAGTTAGAGCCGCCAATCAGACACTTCAGCAGCAATCCTAACACCCCCCTACTTCACTCAAATCATCACCTAAGTGATGAAGGGTCAACTATCAGTTAAACTGCTGAAGTTTTATCTTTCCAAAGATTTTGCATAAGTTACGAATTGAACTAATCCAATATTCTTATTTTCAGGGCTTTGATGCCCAAGTGTATTAAGATCTAAACTTAGACCTCTGAGTGGACTTCTGTTCCACTCAAGTCTACCCTTTTGCATGGTGATCTTTCATAAGTTAGACAGTTAAGTACAAATAAGAGATGGTGTCATCTCCTAGAAAGACTGATAGATAAGTTCAGTGATATTTCATCACTCTTTTTATATATACTTTTAGAAATAGTAATGAAACAACAATGATAAGATTATTCTGATTTTCAGAGATTTCAGTTCTGTTATAGCCATACATTTCTCATGAATATAAAAATGAATGAAGTGGACTGAATTTAGTTAGATCATCTTTAGTGCTGATTTCCTGCAATAGCCTTCAGCCTCAAAGGTGCAGAGCAAGGGCCCACTCTCACCAATTAGGCAGGAGGCTAGTATCTCTATTTTATTGTTTCAAGTTTTCTTTTATAAAAGTATTTCCTGTTTTAGTAGATAAATGCATGCTATCATTCTTTGCTTTGAGTACATTTCCTGTTTTATTCTGTTTTATAGCATTCATTACATTTATTCAACAAGCAGATAGATTAGTCATTCTTTTAAGCTTTAGGATTAGCTATAAACTGGTCACTTAGAATCCCTAGTTGTAGACAGCCATGGACACAGCCCTGGTTCTTTGACATCTGAAAATATATTAAATGATGAGGTACAGTGACAACCCGTCACCAGATACCTAGCAGCTGGGAGGTGTTATTATCCAATACATTATTACTTATCAGGATCTATGTGTCTATCCTTTTCATTTCACCTAGTGCATCTAGATGTTTATCTAGCCTGAATGACCTTCTACCTATTTCATTTTGCAGTTTGTCTACCTTTCTCTTCATGGTACTTAAAGAATTCCACCTCTCCAAAAAGGTTTTCACTACATCCTCTGCTTCAAAAATGGATGATAGCATCCACTTCTCCATTACCTAGGCCTTTGTCTCATCAAATCCAATCTAGTAACCTCATCTTGTGATATAATGGATAATGGGGTGGCAGGATCAGCAGGTGCATGATTAGGGTTAATTAACCTTTTAATAAAAGAATGCAGTTGAGCAATGTCCTCTTTATGTTTTTTATTCTTCTCCTTTTCTCTCTTCACCCTTTGTGTTAGAGAGTCTATAATGTCCTTTCCTTCTTGACCTTCCTGGTCCTCATTCAAAAAACCTAGATCAACATTAGTGATCTGAAAATCCTCAAGGCCTATTTTGCTTTTCTCCTTTTCAACTATTGGTAGGGCTATTTGTGTAGTTCTCCTACCTGTAGTAGGGTCCCTTTTGATTGCTGATGTCAGCCTGGCCTTTCTTCTGGGTTTCATCATGCTCCTAGCAAACAATGTAGATACATCAAAATCTTGTACTTCCTCAACTTGCTGCAAATGTATCTCTCATTGCAACCAATGAGGTACATCACCCCTAGGCTCCTCACGATCACCCCTTGTATTTTGGTGTCTAGTACTCCTGTGTTACATTCTACCATTGGCGGTGATGGTTCTTTCCTGATTTCTTCCTCATGTACCTTATCATGAGGGGGATCTTGCTAGGGTTCCTCCTGTTGAGGGACTTCCTTTTGTGGAGGAGGCTCTTGTGAAGTATTGATACTCTGATCTTGTGCCTCCTTTTGTAAGTTCTCCTCTGGAACTTCTTTAGCTTCCTTATTTAGTTAATCTTGTAATACATTGGCCTCTTAAGAGGTTTGTGTATTTTGACCTTGGAGATCATCTTGATCACCCTTGGCCACATTCTCTATCTCTTCCTCTGTTCTCTCACCTTGTGACAAACTTTGTTCTTTATCCTTAGACATATCAGCTTCTCCCGTATTAACTTCTTTCTCAGCTAATTTTTCCTTTGATGCTGGGCCTTTACTCTGATCACCCCATATAGTAGGTAGCGATGGACCACTTTGGTCTTGACTAGCATTCTTGTTTGGCATGTCCTGATCAGCCCCACTCTATTGTTGTGCTTTTGATTGTTCTAGTTCTATGGGTGCCTTATTTTGGTCTTGGCCCTAATCAGGTGGAGCATCACCCTTCTCTGTATGCTTTGCCTCTTCGGCCCCTTTAGGCTCCAAATGTGGATTATTGTCTCAACTTGGGCTCACATCACCCTTGTATGTTAGGTCTATTGTTGTAGGGCTCATAACCTGATCAACCAAATTATCCAGCCCTATCTGTTGGGCTACTCTCTCAGGACTATCCTGTTTTGTCTCATCCATTTGCTTTTCTTCTTGTAATGTCCACATCTTGGCCAATGGGGTCCCATGAGGAGTCATCCTGGTGTTAGCAACTAGGGTTTCCATGTGCTGAGTAGTCACATCCTGAACTACCTCATCATTTGATAGTTCTACCATATCATCTAGAGGGAAAGGAGACTCCCTACTAGCCATATGTACTTCCTTTTCTTTCTGTTCTTCAGCCTTCTTAGTCTTAAACTGAATTATCTCCAGAATGGGGACTTCATGCTATAATTCTCTCCTGAAGGCTACACCACCCATACCCATTAACATGATGGGATCAGTGCTAACATCTCCCCTCATGGTTGTTTTTCACTTCTTGGGTGGTGGTGTCTATAGCACCTACTTCCTTTTCTTGCTTGTTATTAATGAGTCATCATCCTTGGGTTCTTTATTCACTTGTTCTTCTTCTAAGGGATCACCCCCATCTAATTCATCTCGTAGAGGTTAATCCTCTACCTGCCTCTCTGTGGTTTCAGTAACATGCCTCAATGTCCTTTTAGTCTTCAGTTTATCAGGTGGAGGCTGTGATGTGGACACATGGGCTGATGTAGATGCCCCATCACCTTTAAATACAATTCTTTTGATGATCACCCCCTTTGGCTCATCTTCTACCTTCTTACCCTTGGATGGTATCTTCTTTTGTTTTTCAGTGGGTAATCTCTCCTCATTAGACTTTCTCTTCTCAATAAGGAAGTCATCATACTCTTCATCAGATAACTCATGTCTCTTTTTCTTATTATCAATAGTAAGGGCCATGCCTTTTTTTCTTCAATTTGGTAATTTCTACATCTACCCAACTTTGGGTCAGTTGAATCACCCCTTGCATTATTTGTTCTAGGGAGGTATCCTCTTACTGTGTTAGGTTAGGGGCTGAAATGGTGTCATTATACACCTTCTTGTCCTCATATTCATTGGACATTATCTTCCCATCATCATTATGTAACTGTGTAGGCACTGGGATGCAATCAAAGGTCCTGATTTGATTCAAGGTGAGCCTTTGATATTTTCTTCTTCTCACCTCCGCCTCATCATCATATCACTCCAAAAGTCCTCTAGATGCTTTTGATGTATCTATTTTCCCAACAATTTCTGCATCCTGCCATAAGGGTCATATGACCTTGCAATAGGGAATGGCTGTAAGTACATGAGTTTTAACCCTCCAATGGCATGCTTGATGCTCTATGAATCTGGGCATAAATAACACCCTATGTATACTGGAAATAAAATAGGAGGGATCTTCTTCTGCTCTTTATAGGCCTCAACTGAAGTGGACACTTTCCTGACAGATTCCATCAAGATGACCCTATCAGTGGGGTATCTTGGCAACATGAGGGGCTGTCCCTTAAATCCTTCAATCCTCATATATGAAAAAGTAGAAAACTGGATGAACCAAGCTCCATATTTGTAAATAACTTCCTAAGCTTCCATGCTCAGCCTCTTGGTCCGGTCCTCCTCCATCGTTCTGACTAGGTGCATCAAAAATGCATCATTTACCAATTTATAATCTTGGAGGTACACTTTTCTCTACAATTTGGGATAGTGATCCCATATATGCACATCATCTGTACCACTCCTAACTTTACCTACTGTTCATAGGGCATCAAAAGTTCCTTGGAAGGCACATGAATACACAACATAAGAGGTCATGTAAAATAAGCATGCTTGACCTCCTAGCTTCCTCATCCTCTCATCTAGTGAATCGCTAATGATCTTGGCCCATAGGGGTTTTTTATCTAAGTACAACACCATATGGTGATACCAAACATCCAATTCTCAAAATTACCAGCATGAGGTTTACCGGTCATCTTCCTCAGCAGGGCAATTATGTACTGGTACTCATCGTCAAAATCAAATTTATATAGGTATAGTGGCAACTTG
This sequence comes from Cunninghamia lanceolata, assembly GCA_027924645.1. NCBI lineage: Eukaryota > Viridiplantae > Streptophyta > Pinopsida > Cupressales > Cupressaceae > Cunninghamia > Cunninghamia lanceolata. Next base: position 2,746,189 of record BSBN01001020.1, on the reverse strand, counting down.
GCCAAGGCCGTGTAGGTGCTATTCTTCACCCTCCACTGATACATTCTCTTCCTGGCATCCTTCTTGTTATTGTTATATTCTTTCTCAAGTTTGTTGATGTCCACACTGACGACCTTGTTTCCCACTAGTAAATTGAAGGTAGCAATGATGCCCTTGATTGAAAAGTCAGCATATATCCTACCATATTTTTTTGCCCTCCTGGTTGCAGGGTTATAGTTTCTAGCACATTCTACCACCAGCTCAATGGCATCCATGGCATATGGGAATCTAGCTGCGTGCCACATACCTGTTGTAAATATCTTGTCGAGTATAGGGTTGTCGGTATCATCATCTAGCTTCCTCAACCATACATCTAAGTCTGTACTTCCTTGATGTGTATCACTAATAATACCATATCTAAACTATACCCCTTCAGACTGCACGAACATAGGCTTCAAAAACTCAGCCTCGGACCTATTTCTTCTAACGTCAGCCATTAGATCCTGCAATAGACATGATACATCTTACCCTATGGTATCCATATTCACTTTCAACAATATCATGCATCTAATCTTTCTTACTTATCACTTTAAATATTTTCATGCATCATTATGTAGATTTACCCTAGTAAAGATAAACATTTTACCTAGATATTACAGAAAATGAAAATGAAGGGGGTTTGTAAGTTACTTACCTGACAACGCTTTCCCCTTTGGCTTATATGACTGATAACAGGAAACACTGTAAACTTGTGGGGTCACCCATTCTGTTCCGTTGTGTTGAATATCATGATCTTCTAACAGGTGGCTGATAATGGTTTGACTTTTGGAGCTCTATAATTCTTGATTAATCGCAAGTTAAATGAAAATAACCCTCAAATTTAAATTTTAAATAGATCAATATGACAAATTAGGGCATAGTGTGTTGTTCTGATCTAATCTGTCGATCATTTCATGGAGTTCAATAAATGCTGCCAAGTGTTTGATTTGTATTTGAAATTGGTGGGGCTTCATCTACCCTTAAAGTTGCATTTAATGTCAAGAGGGTGATCTTCGAAAGATCAGGGATATTTGAAAATATGACCCCCCATGGATAATATGACCCCCTCATCTTGCGCGGGATAATCATTTACTAAAGATTGGGGGACATGGTCAACCTTTGACCATGAAGTATATCAGGTCATGAAATTAAGATTAGGGTTACTTCAAAATATGAGCCCCCCAGGGAATAGATTGTGATGACATCATCATGTCATCGATGTTCTTTTATTTATCAGTTTTGGTGACGTCATCGTCATATTGAAAAATATGATAGATATTTGGATAAATGACCCTTAGTGGGTTGAGTGAGGTGATGAGGTCATCCTCGAGATGATTTCCTTCGCTTACCAGAACTAAATGATGTCATCATCATATTGGTGCAGGGGTGATATTTGGTAAGATGACTGATGTTAGAAATATGAGCCCCCAAGAATATATCAGGGTCTTTGATGGGTAGATGCCAGCTCTTATTTAACTTTGACATCTGCATATCAGGCATTGGGTGATAATTCTAAGTCCAGGTGATCTTAGTGAATATGACTGATGTTAGAAATATGACCCCCCAAAGGGAAATATCAGGGTTGACCAAGCTTTGAATCAACATAACTTTCTACCCTTAAACAATATTGGGGTGATCCAAAAGGCAAACCCACTTCAAATTTTGTGTACTTTCCAACCATGAGGTTTATGATAAAAAATGTTGACTTTAGAAACTGACCTCATCATGTGGTGCATCAACCCAAACAAAGGTGACATACATGACTGATTTTACCAAACCACCCAAAGCAAGAAACAAGCAAGCAAAAAGTAGAAAGAAAAGTTGGGTCCCTATTTTGCTAAGGCAAAATGGGGTGTGTTGTGCAACCACACAACACTACACAATCATGTTGTCACAGATATTTCACCACATCAAAATTTAGAAGACTAATGAGTGGGCACCCTAGTCTAAGCCTTAATTTTCTTCTTTGCTTTGCACTTTCGACAGTCTATAATGTCTCCCTACAACTCCACTTCTTTCACTTCCAAACTTGTAACCTGCAATCATATAAAAGTGGGTTTGCGGTTGTGGTGTTTAGAGGCTTGCCTCAGTCAAGCCCTAGAGAGACATTCAAGTCTTCCGAATACCATTGTCAGATAAAGAGTGTGTATCCCTGTGAGATAGAGGTAAAAACCAATTGATAAATGATTGAAAACACAAATGAATGTCACCTTGATGGTGTAGCTCACATGAACATGAAGATCCTTCACATCATGAGAAGATGAAGCCAAATCTGCATAGCAAACAACAATAACAAAACAATACTACTCTGCAACAATGAATACTTTGAAAGCTCTCAAATCATAAGTATGCCAAAAGCTCATAATCATCTTCTAATTTACAAATGAATGCCTAAACATACTTATATATGCAACTAAACAACTTCCTGCCAAGAAATTCGTAATTCAAACTTGAGGTGTCGGCATAGGACCTAATAACAATCACATAACTGACACATGAAAATAGGTCCTGACCCAAAATAGGGCAAGACTAGGGCGCGAGCACCCAATCCCGCCCTATTTTACGTAGGATTCATCACAAGTGCATCCCCTAGGTCCCATTTGTCATAAAACTTAGGGGTTTCTTCACCAGAAGACATCATTAAGATGCAAGATGATCTAAATGCATTCTAAAAGACCCAGGGGCTAAACCTTAAAAGGGAATGTAAGGGTGAAATAGTGATCAATCAAATGAATTAAACAAGACCCAAACATCAACAGAATAGTGAAACAAGAAGGATTCAATAAACGAAGCAATGAACAAATACAGAGCAAACCTTTCCCGTTTCTAAACTTCTGTTGTTCGCCTATCACAGATCGTCCTTTTGCAAATGAAGTGAGCCCTCAGAGAGTGCAATCTTTTAGCAGTTTATAGGAATTTGATGGTGAATGGCTGTGGTGATACGCAATGAAGATGAGCTCCAATGCAAGTATGTGATCTCAAGCTTGTAGATGACAAAAGGGTGCCAAAGGCGCGCTAGTGATATTTCTGCAGAGTAACGATGTCAAAAGCCTGGATGATTAGAATGGAGGGATGAAGCTTCATTTATAGACTTGGAAGAATGGGAATCAACGGTTGAGAGGAGATATGAATATCAACGACTGAGGATGGTTGAGGAATGTGCAACCAGTAGAAATGTGACAAGTGTCCTAGCTCCATCATGAAAGAGGGATGTGACAAAATTGATTGGAGAGTTAACTCCATTGACTGAACAGTTAACAGACTTGATTGATCAGTTAGAAGAGTGGATTATGGGATTGACTGAATTGATTGACCAGTGAACTGGGTTGATTGAGGAGTCAACATAGTAGATTGACCAGTGAACTGGGTTGATTGAGGAGTCAACAGAATAGATTGACCAGTGAACTCAAATGACTAATTAGTTAACAGATTAGATTGATTAGTTAACTAACTTCTGATTTGAGAAGAAATAGGCCATGTGGGTGAGAGAAAAATAGGTAATTAAATATTAAATATATTTAATTACATGTGCAACCTGATGAGGTGGACAAGGTGAGGTGGAAAGGTGAGGTGGATTTTTGAAATTTAGAACTTAGGATAGAGAAATTTGGATTAATTAAATAATTTATGATTATTTAATTGTGTAGGACATTAGAAGAATTTTAATTAAATAAACTGAATTTATTTAATTATGGATTAGTGAATTAATTAAATAAATTTAGAATATTTATTTAATTGATAGAAGAATGGAATAAATATTTAGAATATTTATTTAGGATGATTTGTGTCATTTTTAGGCATATACATTTTGCCCCTCTTTGATGCAATGCTGTTTACGGCATTGTTTCAAAGAATAAATAGTCTGACAGTGATACATGCCCCAGTTTGCCCCTGGTACATGTTATGACGATAGGATGCCCCCTCGGGAGATTGGATGGGAAAAGGGCGAAAGACTCAGAGACGGACAATCTCACGAAGACGAAGGGGTTAGGATAGGTTAGAATGAAGAAATTGGTTGAAGAAAGAGTCGAACGATATGCAATGCAAGATGGAATGATGACACACACAAGCAAGCAAGAAAGTATGCGCAAATGACACAAGAACAAACAAGGTATTGCCCCTGTCAAGCGGTAAACCAACGATATATTGATAATGATATACGACAGTGTTTTCATGGTGGGGAACGATATATCCCTAGAGGAACATGAAGGATAGTGTTTGGTTTCAAGAAATGAAACATGTCATGCAAGACGCGTGCGTTGGTCTGATTTCGACAATGCAACATCCTGTATAAGACAATTGATTGATTAACTGATCGAGTTGGTTTACGACCAGACAAGGATCAAGACCACTGATTGTGATTGGATCATTTGTGCAAGATTGACTTGACTTGATTGGTATGGAGTAAGGATGGAGCTTGCATTTGCATCATTGCTCAGACTGACTGGACAAGGATGAAAGATATGATGATAGATAGAAATATGATTGATAGAAGAAAGATTCGATAGAAGGACTCGCAAGCTTTTGTAAACATTGATACTCTGCATTGTTGGATCTTTATTACATGGGGTATGGTATGGATGTATAAATGGATATAGGATGGATGCTTTGCTATTGGAGTGCTTTATTTCATCATTGGGCATTTTTTTGTGGTACTTTTCTGAAGTGTTGTAAGTGAATACAAGCATCGAGGTATAATTGAACCGAGATGACCTGAGTACCGCTTACATGGATTGTGATTTAGTAAGTTAATACAAGCATCTAGTCAAAATTGAATCTAGATGACCTAAGTACTTCTTACGTTTCACCAAACAAGGATTGCCCCCGTTCATATTATACCTTTGATGTCCTCGATGATCTTTTGCTGATAATGTCCTTAGACAAGGCTTCACATTACTAAAGTTTAATCCACAAATAGCAAATAAAAAAAAGTAATCATGCCCCCATCATAGCGTCTCTAGCTTTTGGCATCCTTGAGTAGCATAGAAAGACATGATAACAAAAATAAGACTCTGTAACTTAACCATGGTTCTAATCCACAAAAAATTCTTGCATTTAGATGTGTTTTTCTTGCCATAATTTAGATAGAATCATGTAGAAGACCTTGGGTATTTGCTTTGCATTGGATAGGTTAAGATGCTCATAGTCAAGGTTTTTGCTTGAAGCGCGGGTTTTGCTTGCATTTGCTTGTTTGGTGAGAAGATTGCATAATCCTTATTGGGGAGATGGACCCTAAGCGACTGACCTAGTGCCTCGAGGGCTCATTGCTAAATGGCCTTGCCTACGTGACAACGCAGAGGCAACGTAGTTCGGGGTAAACCCTAATGGACCATGGATGGACTAGAAGAAAGACGACAAGAATGAAGACAAGAAAGGGGATGAATGGGACCGTGGGAGAAATGGAAGCCTCGGGGGCACATTAGAATAATGGCCTTGCCTACGTGACGGCGCAGAGGCAACGTAGTTCACGGACTTGGACCATGGACACCGACGAGAGACACTATACTAGGCTCACATTGAGGAGACGGTATGGGACAAAACCTTGGTTGACAAGGCCACAAGGTGAGTATCAAGCCATGATAGGTAACTGTCAAGTGTTTATTGTGGGGTAGATATGGGTCGAATGGGGCAAATAGAGAAAGAATGGACTCAAGGTGATTGGATTCCCAAAGATGGAGAAGGCGGTTTATCACAAGTAATGCCTGTTTACCAGGTTTTCATCACTTGCTTTTATTTGCACGAGAAGCTAGAAAGTAAACATGACGCCTGTTTGCCAGGTTTTCATCATGATACCTATCCAAGGTGCCTGTTTGCCTAGTTTTCACCAAAGGATGAATTTTTTTTGTATGCTTTCTATTTTTTTTTTTGATTTTTTTGTATTTTCCCTTTTCAACTTTTTTTTGATTTTTTGATTTTTGATTTTATTGTGCCCCGTTGCATTGGGGTTCTCCTAGGTGTAGAAGCGGTGAAGGTGCATGCTGTTGATTGGATCATCAAACAACTCACCCTCTGAAGTGGCCAATTGATATGCCCCCAATCCGTAAGTAGCTACAATCACATAGGGCCCAAGCCAGTTAGGCTCGAACTTACCTTTCTTTTCTCTGTCCTACTGATTGCGAGGGTTCTCTTTTAGAATGAGGTCTCCAACCTTGAAGCATCTTGGTCTAACCTTGTGGTTGTAGCTTCTTGACATCATCTGTTGATAGGCTTTGAGATGGTCAAAAGCCTTCTGGCACCTTTCCTCTTGTAGCCTGGAGACTCTGTATTCTTCATCTGATATGAGACCTTTCAACGACACCCTGAGGGATGGGAGTTCGACCTCAATGGGAAGGATGGCTTCGGAACCATAGACAAGGGTGTAGGTTGTAGCACCTGTGGGAGTGCGTATACTAGTTCTGTAGGCCCACAGAGTGTGATTGAGTTGGACGTGCCAATCACGACCAGCTTCATTGACAGTTTTCTTTAGGATTTTCAGAATGGTTTTATTCGATGCCTCAGCTTGGCCGTTACCTTGGGGGTAGTATGGACTAGAAAAATGATGTTGGATTTTGAAACACTCACAAAGTTCCTGGACATCTTAATTTTTGAATGGTCTCCCATTATCCATTATGATGGATGAAGGGATGCCATATCGATAGATAATGTAATTCAGAATAAACGAGGAAATTTGCTTTCCTGTGACGGTGGTTAGGGGAACGGCTTCAATCCACTTGGTGAAGTACTCAGTGGCGGTTATGATAAATTTATGGCCGTTGGAAGAAGGTGGATGAATCTTTCCCACAAGGTCAAGTCCCCACTAGCAAAAGGGCCAGGGTGTCGCTAAAGGTCTCAACTCCTGAGCAGGTGCATGAATCAGGTTCCTGTGTATTTGGCACTGTTTGCACTTTTTGATGAACTGATATGAATCCATTTCCATATTGGGCCAGTAATAACCCAAACGCATGAGTTTCTTAGCTAAGGAAGGACCGCTGGAGTGTGTTCCGTAGATCCATTCATGTATGTCTCGCAAGGCCATTATGGATTCTTCTTGTTCTAGACAACGGAGTAAAGTACCATCTAGACCACGTCAGTAAAGGGTATTAGCTATGATGGTGTAATGGGAGGCTTGTCGGATGAAAGTCTATTTTTGGTTGGAAGAGAGGTCTGGTGGAAGAATATTGTCCTTGAGGTAAGTGTAGGTCTTACCGTACCAAGGTGAATCAGATCCTACTAGGAGGCAAATGGAATGGGTTTCGAGGAGATCATAAGCCAGTTGTCGAATGGTTTCTACTAAGAACTCATACCATGACTCATATTCAGGTATTTCAAGAAGAGAGGCTATGGTAGCCATTGCATCCGCTGCTTTGTTCTCTATCATGGGTATTTGTTCAAAGGAGATGATCCCAAAGTGTTCTTTGAGGTCGTCGACCATCCATTTGTATGGGATGAGCTTCTCATCTTTGGTTTGATATTCATCGTTGACCTAATTTATGATAAGTTGAGAATCACCGTAGATACATAGTTCTTGGATTTTCCACTCAGTGGCCATCTTGAGACCAATTACCAAGGCTTCATACTCTGCTATGTTATTGGTGCATGGAAATAACAACCTGTAGGACTTCAGAATTGTGTTGCCTTGGGGAGTGATAAATAGGATACCTGCCCCCGATCCATGGTTGGTGTAAGACCCGTCGAAGTAGAGTTTCCAAGGAGATGTTGACAGAGTGAATAAAGACTCATCAGGAAACTCAAACTGCATTGGTGAAGTGTCCTGTAATGGTGCCTCGGCCAGTTGGTCAGCTATGATTTGCCCTTTGATGGCTTTTCTGTCCACATATTCTATATCATATTCACTAAGAAGCATAACCCACTTTGCTAGTCGACCTGTGAGAGCTACTTTGCTGAGAAGATACTTTAGGGGGTCAATTTTGGCAATGAGTTTGACAGGATGTGCCAACATGTAGTGTCAGAGTTTTTGTGAAGCAAAAACCACCGCAAGGCATGATCGTTCTACCTATGAGTATTGTAACTTGTAGCCCACTAAGGTTTGACTGATGTAGTATACAACTCTTTCCTTGTTCTCATAGTCTTGCTGTGCTAGGAGAGCCCCAAGAGCAGTAGGTGTAGCAGATATGTAGAGAATCAAAGGTTTTCCTTGGATCGGAGGCATGAGTATAGGAGGGTTCATAAGGTACTCCTTTAGCTTGTTGAATGCCTCTTCGCACCGCTCATCCCATTTAAATAGAATATTCTTATGTAGGAGGTGGCTGAAAGGTTGGCACTTGTCTGCCAACTATGAGATGAACCTGCGGATGGCCTGCAGCTTGCCCTGTAAGGATCTCAACTGTGTTAGAGTCTTGGGCGGTGGCATGTCCATTATTGCTTTGACCTTGGCCGGGTCTACCTCTATTCCGTTTGCTGACACGATGAAGCCTAGCAGCTTGCCCGATGTTACCCCAAACACACACTTCTTCGGGTTCAGTTTGACTTGGAATTGATCCAACCGTTGAAAGACTTTTTCTAATATGTCCAGGTGTGAGTCCCTTGTGAGAGATTTTGCTAAGATATCATCAACATAGTCCTCCATCATCACATGCATCATGTCATGGACTATAGTTGTCATGGCCCACTGATATGTAGCACCTGCGTTTTTCAGCCCAAAAGGCATGACATTCCAGCAAAAGGTACCCCATGGACAAGTGAAAGCTGTTTTGTGTTGGTCCTCCGGTGCTATTTTGATTTGGTTATACTTGGAGAATCCGTCCATGAGTGATAGCATTGTATGTCCTACAGTAAGGTCGACTATGATGTCGATGTTTGGCAACGGAAAGTCATCCTTGTGGCATGCTTTGTTTAAGTCTCGAAAATCATTGCATAGTCGAACCCTGCCATCTGGTTTAGACACTGGCACAATGTTTGATATCCATTCGGGATAATCTATGGCTCTGATGAACCCCACATCTAGCAATTTCTTGAGTTCTTCCTTGACCAAAAGGGCTATATGAGGATGCATCTTTCTTAGCTTCTGTTTTACTGGTTTCACCCCTGGATCCAATGGTAAATGATGTAGAATCAGGTTTGGGTCCAAACCTGGCATGTTTGCGTATGACCAAGCAAAGCTGCCTCTCTTCTTCTTAAAGAATGGTACAAACCTGGTTTTCTCTGGTGGTGTGAGAGATTTTGCGAAGTGGATAATCTTGGGCTGCTCTTCGGTTCCAATATTCACTGGCTCTGTTGGCTCCACCACAATCTGTGACCGTTCCTGGTACATATCACTAGGGAGGGTGTCAAGCATTCCATCGTCAGGTGCCACAGTTGGGTTTTCACCTTCGGATACATCGTTTCTTTTTACTGTTTTATGATCTGACACTGCCGCAAGGCAGTTTTCACCGTCAGATCCATTTTTGATCTTGATATTTTTGTGACTAGAAGGCTTGGCACCCTCCCCGAAGTAAGCCACGGTATTGAGTTCAATAGCAAAACCCGCTTTATGATCTCCTTTTGGTAAGTGATCCCTAAGTTCCATATAGTCAATGTAGGCATCATCATTCTGGAACATATCTAATTGGGGGGTTCCTTGCAGATCCCAGTCAATAAGCTCAGGGCGTAAGAGGGGAAGGGAGTCGGATGAGAGATCTGATTCATTAATGGTGTGAATGGAAATGTTATGAGCATTGGTGGGGGTAGTGTTCTGGGTGGTACTTTCCTCCAAGTTGTTTATTGCAATGGAATCGAAACTTTCCTCGAAAGCCATAATCTCAGAGAGGGGTGAATCAGACTCCAGTGGTCTGTCCCATTGCGTTTGTCCCTCATGGTAGGGGCTAAGAGTTTGGATGGTGTCAACCTCTTTGTCATCGTAGGAGTTCTCTGTTAGCTCGTCCCACTCATACTTATTTGAATCATCTAAATCTATGTCACTGTCAATTTGGAGCGTTTGGACTGTTTCACAAGACAGGCATTTTCCTTGGCTTTACCCTTGCCTTTATATCCTAAGCTAGTTGTGTTTCTAGCTGAAGAGGATGAAGAAGGTTGTATAGGTTCAATGATTCCTTCTTTTCTGAGGCCGATAGGGCCTTGTCCTTCATACCCCATCCTATGCAAGATAGTCTCACCCTGTCCATAGAGTTCTGTAGGGAGTCTAGGCGGATCTTGGGGTGTGTTTTCTTCTTCACCATAAAGCCATTGCAGGAGATCTCGCTCCTCTGTTTCATCAGATAGGGTCCCCCATTTTACAAAGGGATTGGCAGGGGCTGCAGGAGGAGCAGATGGCTTTGGAAAATGTTTGGGTGGATGCTTAGGTTTGCCAAAGGAGCGAGGAGACAAAGGCATCGTGGCAAGGTTGAGGTTGTGCTCAATGGAGTATTCCCCCATGCCATTTTCTTTTATGGTAAGTTTCAGTGGTTTGGGTCTTGAGGAGGAAGCTTCAATGGTATGGTCGTGCTGCGGAGTAGGGGAAATGTAGGCTCTGTTGTTGGGTATGACACATTCAGATTTTGCTTGGAAAGAATTGCAGTGTTGGTAGGGGTCGGGGTCACCTTGAATGATGACTTGCTGGCCATTGTGCGGGAATTTAATGCATTGATGATAGGTTGAGGGGACAGCCTTCATGGCGTGGATCCATGGTCTCCCTAGTAGGATATTATAAGCAAGCTCTCGGTCAAGGACTTGGCACACTACATCTTTGATTACCGGTCCCACTTGAATGGGTAGGACAACCGTGCCCTTTGTGGTTCTTTCCTCCTCGTCATAGGCTTTGATGGTAATTTTCCGTCTTGGATCAACTACCTGTTCGGAGAACCCCAGTGCAAGGACTAGCTTCAACATGCAAATATTTAAACCGGCAGCCCCATCAATGAGAACCCTCTTGATGCGGTGCTTGTGCACGAATGCGACAATGTGTAGAGGGGTGTTGTGGGGTTGAGATATAGAAAGGTCATCTTGCTTCGTAAACAAGATGGAAGTGGAGGATGTCAGATTGCCTACCATGGTCTGAAACTTTTCTTGGGCTAGGTTAGTGGGGACAGTAGTTTCCACTAAGGCTTTCTCATGAATCTCCTTATGAGAAGGAGATAGACGCAAGAGCTCCAATATAGAAATGTGAGCCAGAGTTTTCTGTAACTGGTCGATGACATTGTATGGGTGGGAGTTGGACAGAGGTGGTGATGACCTTGGAGGGGTGGTATTGATCGTGACTTTACCACTGTGGGTAATTATACTACAACTAGTTCTGTTAGGTCCTGGTTGTTGGTTGGGGGAGATGACATTGACCTACGGAATATGCTCAGAAATGCAGTTAATGGTGTACTCAAATGGAATGCTTGCATAGTTAGCATTACTCGACCCACTATTCTGATTTGGTTGGTTGTGACTGTTGCCGTTATTGGGATTGCCATTGGAGTTGTTTCCGTTGTGACCATTGTTGCTGTTGTGGCCATTGTTGCGATTGTTGTTATATGGCCGGTTGTGGTTCAGAAGAGGATCCCGGTAGGCCACATGAGATTCATTGAAGGTATGCTGTTGTGTTCCTCCCTAATTCTGATCTAGTATATCCTGTATGACATTCTTGAGGCGGATGCAATTGTTAGTCATGTGCCCCCTTCCTCGATGGTACTCACAATAGTCTATGTCCTTCCAATAGGGAGGTTTGATGATAGGCTCATAGTCACTTGTTGGCGGTAGAGAAATTTCATTGTTAGCCAACAACTTCCTGAGGGCAGACTCTTGAGATTCCCCCAACGGCGTGAATTTTCTCCTTGGATTTGAATTGAACCAAGGTCTAGGTTCCCGAGGGGGTGGCTTGTTGAGTGCACGGGTATTTGCTTCTCCCTTAAGAGTGAATATGGGTTGTTGCTTAGGGGCTGCCGCCTTGGCGTCCACTACTCCATCGTTGACCACATTCTTGTTCTTGGTCCAAAACTTTGATTTATCTGTTGTGTAATTGGAAGGAGGTGTGTCCTTGTAGAGCTTGAGAGTTCCTTTAGTGATCATAGCTTTTTCAATGAAGAGGCCCATTTCAATGACTTTGGTGAACGAGGTAGGGCATTGTATCTGAATCTGATAGCTAAGATCAGTGTTTAGATTGTGGACAAACATTTCCAATAGCTGCTTCTTAGGCATATCGTAAGAACACTTACTAGCTAGCTGTCTCCATCATTGTAGGAAGGCGGTGAATGACTCACCACTCTTCTGCTTGGTGTTGCATAGATCTAGCATAGATACCTTGTGTTCTATGTTGTAAGAGAAGTGCGTTATAAATTTATTGACAAGTTCATCAAAAGTTTTGATTCCTGATGGGAGACACGAGAACCACTCCATAGCTTGACCACCTAAAGATCGCGAGAATAGTCTCATTAAGTAGGTCTCATTGTGAGCTACTTCTAAACATGCTATAGTGAATTCCCTGATATGATCTCTAGGGTTCCCCTTCCCTTTATATTTGTCAAATTTCAGAACTCTGAACTGAAAGGGGAATGGTTTCATGATCAAATTTCTATCAAAGGGGTACGGTGCTATATCTTCCAAAGAGTAGTTCTTAGAACTTGTACCGGTCTTAAGGTTGGATATCTCAAGCTTTAGACTTTCGATTTGTTGTCTCACGTCCGCCATAGGAGCAGTTGGATCTACGGGTTGCTTTCCTCTCTCATTTGTATGGGGGACCGTGTCATTTGTGCCTCTCTCATGCGCATGTGGGACTGTGTCATTTGTGCCCCTCTCATGATCATTGTCTACATTTTCCATGATGGAGCTAATGTCAAAGTCTGCAGGGAGTTTGATTCTGAGACTAGCAAGATGATGGAAATACTTATGGGGGTCTTCAAGGATCATCTTCTCTACGACGTGTTGGAATTTTCTATCTTGCATGTGCGCCACTAATTCTTCATGAGAAATCTCTTCTTCACCATCACATGGTGGGAGAAGGTGATCGGATGATTCAGCCATTTCTATTTGCTTGTTGTGTTGGGATCGAGTAAGAACCATGCAAGGTGACGCGGGATGGAGGGGGTGAGGACTAGAAATTCTGGCAAGGTGCTGACTGAGGCTGTTATGAATGGGATACCTAGGATAAGACTTGGACAAAGGGTTCTCTCACTCAATGACTTCAAGTAAGATGGTTGACACAAGACTCTAGCCACTAGCAAGGGTATTCGATACCAGTCTTACTGTGTAGGGCTTAGTCGTTCAACAAGACTACTAGCAAAGGTACTGTGACCCACTAGGCTTACGTGAATTCACTAATGAAATGAAGGACTTATGTCGAATCGATATGGGATAGGCTGACTTTGGGACAAGAGTGATTTGGACAGAAAGTGAGTGAGACAATGGATGGAGATTGACTGCAAGGTTGACTCTGATCTCGGAAAGTGAAACTAGGCTGAAATGGGTGCTCTGATCAGGTGAAAATATCTCCTCAAAAATAGGGCAAGTGCTCACTGTCGCATATGCGCAGAAATAGATGCGCAGCATAAATGGACAAATGCGCCGCAAGTCACAGTAAATGCGTCGGTCTGGTGAATTATATATGCGCAACAATAGTGCATACATGTGCAGCAAAAAAGGTACATGCGTAGCAAGTCATTACAAAAGCGTAGCAAGTCTTTGTAAATGCGCAACAGAAATGTGTAAATGCACAGCTCTGAATTTTTTTGCAAAATTTTTAGTTTTTCTTCTATTTTTGGTATTTTTTGGCTAGAAAAGGTCTTCCTGATCTAATATTATGAATTTAATAGCAAGAAAACATAGCAAGCACAAAGAATATTTTGTAGTTTTTCATTGTTTTTGTAATTTTTTTCGACTCTATTTTGGACAAAAGCAAGCACAAAATCCTAGGCGAGAAATGGATTATAAGGGATTTGGGCCACTAAAACAAGAGGTATTTAATTTGGGCAACCGTTCAAGTGGTTACATGTGCGGCGGCGCTACTCTCCGTTATGGAGTCTCCTAGCCTCACAGGGTTGCGCTTGAGAGGGTTTTGGGGGAGCTTGGCCGTCGGTGTAACATAACAGCACTTTTTGAAGGAAGTTTTCACCTCAAGCACAATTTATTTTAAGTGGCTTGGTAGGGCTTGGCGTTAGCCTATTACCACTCAGGGTCATTCCCACTTGGACAAGCATTCATCCAAGGGCAGGCCCCTCCTAAAGGTTAAACAGATAGAATGACAAGTCTGGCACTCTGATCACCCAGAAGAGGGGAGAGCATAAGCCTATTGTCATTCGCAAGCACATAATACACTGATTAATCCACCCTAGTTAAAAGTGAAAAACTAAATGGGCTAATCTACTCAAACAGAACTTTGAAGTGATTTCAGCAATATAGTAGTGGTTCAATTTTAAATCCCAGAAAGCAGTGGTGAGTTCAATTTTTAAACCGCATAGCACGAGATTGTTAACTTTGAAATTCAGGTCTCACGATATAGCAATGGTTCATTTTAACTTCAGAAAGCAGTAGTGAGTTCAATTTTTAAACCGCGTAGCACGAGATTGTTAACTTTAAAATTCAGGTCTCACGATATAGCAATGGTTCATTTTAACTTCAAGATCATTGATGAGTTCAATTTTAATCATTAGATAGCAATAACTTGGAAGGTGTTTGCAATGTAAGCAAGAAATAATCTAGTTACTTCCTCCCTAATTAGAACTAGATGAAGATTTGAATGAACATTAATTTTTACTTTCCCTCAGAAAATGAAATGTGAACTAATTAGATGCAACTACATGGAACTAAACTCGATCCTATCCTGCAAAATAGCTCTAGCAAACACCTGCGAAAAGGTTAGTGTTAGAAACTTCCTCTAGAAAAGTACTGAAACCATAGCCTATTACAAATGCGCAGCTTCAGTGATCAGATGCGCAGAAATGATCAACAGAAGTGCAGCATTAATAAATGCGCCGCAATATTGAACATATGCGTAGTTAAAAGGAATAAATGCGTAGTATGAATGGATGCACGGCAACAGTCTTCAAAAGCACCGTGAAAAGGAACAGATGCACAATAATCACAGAAGCGCCGTAACAGTGCGCAAAAGCACTGCAGAAATACACAAATGCACAGAAAGGATAAAAGCGCTGTAACAGTCTTTTAAAAGCGCCGCCTAAATGAACAGATGCGCCGAAGTAATCTGTGCATGACTCTGCGTGACCTGTACGGAACCTGCCTTCAAAAAAGCTCAAAAATGGTAAAATAAAGGGGCAAACGGCCCCACGGTGGGCGCCAAAAATGTAAGGGTGAAATAGTGATCAATCAAATGAATTAAACAAGACCCAAACATCAACAGAATAGTGAAACAAGAAGGATTCAATAAACGAAGCAATGAAAAAATACAGAGAAAACCTTTCCCGTTTCTAAACTTCTGTTGTTCGCCTATCACAGATCGTCCTTTTGCAGATGAAGTGAGCCCTCAGAGAGTGCAATCTTTTAGTAGTTTATAGGAAGTCGACGGTGAATGGCTGTGGTGATACGCAATGAAGATGAGCTCCAATGCAAGTATGTGATCTCAAGCTTGTAGATGACAAAAGGGTGCCAAAGGCGCGCTGGTGATATTTCTGTAGAGTAACGATGTCAAAAGCTTGGATGATTAGAATGGAGGGATGAAGCTTCATTTATAGACTTGGAAGAATGGGAATCAACGGTTGAGAGGAGATATGAAGATCAACGGTTGAGGATGGTTGAGGAATGTGCAACCAGTAGAAATGTGACAAGTGTCCCAGCTCCATCATGAAAGAGGGGATGTGACAAAATTGATTGGAGAGTTAACTCCATTGACTGAACAGTTAATAGACTTGATTGATCAGTTAGAAGAGTGGCTTATGGGATTGACAGAATAGATTGACCAGTGAACTGGGTTGATTGAGGAGTCAACATAATAGATTGACCAGTGAACTCAAATGACTAATTAGTTAACAGATTAGGTTGATTAGTTAACTAACTTCTGATTTGAGAAGAAATAGGCCATGTGGGTGAGAGAAAAATAGGTAATTAAATATTAAATATATTTAATTACATGTGCAACCTGATGAGGTGGACAAGGTGAGGTGGATTTTTGAAATTTAGAACTTAGGATAGAGAAATTTGGATTAATTAAATAATTTATGATTATTTAATTGTGTAGGACATTAGAAGAATTTTAATTAAATAAACTGAATTTATTTAATTATGGATTAGTGAATTAATTAAATAAATTTAGAATATTTATTTAATTGATAGAAGAATGGAATAAATATTTAGAATATTTATTTAGGATGATTTGTGTCATTTTTAGGCATATACAGGGAAAAGCCCCCAAGGGGACATTTTACGACATAAAAATAAATGATTCAAACACAAATAGATATCACCTCAGAGGTGTAGCTCGCATGTAGATGAAAATCCTTCAACACATGAAAAGATGAAGCTAAATTTGCAATCACAAACACAACAACAATATTCTTCTCTGCAACAATGAATATCTTGAAATCTCTAAAATCATAAGTTCACCAAAAGTTCATAATTATCTTCTAGTTTACAAATAAAACCCTAAACATTCATATATATGTATTCTCACTACAAATTTCATGATTCAAACTTAAGATGTCGGTAATGGAACCTTCTAACGGTCACATAACTGAAATTCAAGTTTGGGAATTGCCTGAAATAGGGCAGGACAAGGGTGTGAGCACCCATGTCCTTAGGTCCTATTTCAGGATAGGGTCAAGTGCAACAATGTTCCTCAAGCCCCATGTGACATGGGTTTCAGGCCATTTTCTTCCGAGAGTTAAAATGAACATGCAAGATGCAAAATAAGGGACCCAAGAGCTAAACTTAGGAGGTAAAAGTCCTAGGGGAAATTTTATGACATAACAAGGAGTACAATGGTCTTCATACATGCGTTGGCCTAAGCCTTACAACCATTCCAGTAGACAGATCAAACTAACCTAGCTTTCCTATGAAAATCCAGAACAATCTTCCAATAGAAGCCAAAAAAACTCACTATGGAGAAGCCCACCTCTTTTAGTGTGAAATTCCCCTATTTATAGACATTTGAGGTGGCCACCAAACTCATCACATGAATAGGACACTTGTAAGTCATTAAATGGCTCTTGGATTAGCTGTACAGGCGGTCAAAAACTATTTTTGTCACTTTTTGGGTGCTTTCGAGTGAAAAAGAAAGAAAACGTAACCCTACTGGATATTGTGGGGATTTTGGGGTCTACTGGATATTGTAGGGTGTTTAGATGAAAATTAGATTTGTTAATGTTCTAGATTTTAGATGTTTAAATCCACCTTACCACTATACATTGAAGGATCTAGGATCAAGTGGTGAGCACTATCATACCATAAGTCACTTGCAGATGTAGGGAAACTTGGATTAGGGAATTTAATTATTAATTTTCCTTCTCGTATGTCCAATTAACCATTAAAACCCTAATTATGCAAATACAAAAATAAATTGATGAATAACAGAAAAAGTTCTTGCAGACAGGAGTAAAATACCAAATTACAGAATACCTATTTTCAGGGTTCTGAACAGTCGAGGACACTAGAGCGGGCACCCAAGTCCAAGGTACCTACTTTTTTGTAGAATCTGGACCTCCTTCCAACATTGATTAACCCTGTAACTTCTATTTTTAGAAATCTATCTATGAAGGACACTAGAGTGAGCGCCCAAGTCCTGGAAGTGCTCCTTTGTCTTGCTTTTCTTTAGATCCTAAATCCTTGATGCCTGCTAATCCTTCCTGCAACTCCACTTTTCCCAAATGCGACACCTATAACCTGCAATCACAAGACTTGATTTGGGGGTTGTGGTATTTCGAGGCTTACCTCAGTCAAGCCCCAGAGGACACTTAAGTCTCCGAACACCGTTGTCAGATAAAGAGTGCATGCCCTTGTGAGGCAGAGGCAAAAACCAAAGGAATCAATGATGAAAACACAATATTATGTCACCTTGTAGTGAAGCTCTCATGGGAGGAAGATGTTCTTCATTCCATGAGGAAATTGATGCTCAAATCTATAAATATCAACACACAAAACATACAAGTCTGCTCTTGCAACACAATGAAAGCCTTGAATCACCTTGAGAACACAATAGCTTGCTAGTAATCATCTAGTTTACAAATGAATGCCTAATTATGCTTATATATGCAACTACAAGCATTCCTACCAAGATTTTAAAAATCAAACTTTACCGTGTCGGAAAAAGAACCAACTAACAGTCATAAACCGACACCCAGAAATTAGGGCTGCCCCAAAATAGGGTAGGACTAGGGCATGGGCACCCAAGTCCTCCCCCCTATTTTGGGTAGGGTACAGCTCAAAGGGGTCCACCTAGGTCCAAGTTGCCATGGAACCTAGGTCTCATTCCAACAGGATGCCAAAATATGAACTAAAATGTCCTAAATGCATGCTAAAGACCCGGGAGCTAAACCTTATGATTGAAAAGCCCCCAAGGGGACATTTTTCGATGTTACATTTAGCCCCCACTTTAATGTATGTATAAACGCGAGGCCAATACATGCATTAAAGTAAGGTCACAAACATAGCAAACACATCAAGCATGGAGAAGACATGCCAATCACATAGAAGACAGTAACAGGCACACAAAACACGAAGAAGACAATTATAGTCATGCAGAACACAGAGAATACAGTCAATGCATAGAAGGCACATTAATGCATGGAAGATAGAAATGATATATTTTCTTTTCTTTTTCTCATATATATGAAATACAAATGCAAGTACTAGAAAGTAAACAAACCTCCCATAATATAGAATACACTACCTTAGGGCACATGTTTCTGTATATATGGGGCAACACACATGCAAGACATGCAAAACCTCCCAAAATGTAGGAAGCACTACATGAGGGCACTGGTCTCTGCATATGGGGCAACAAACACACCGCACAAAACAAGCACACTAAAACACACACTTGAAGACACAGAGAAAACATGGCAGACAAGCGATGGTGTGTTCCCTATTTCTAGGCTCATCACCATCTCAGGTACATTATAGGCACACACCGACGATTGCGCTTCACCACAACAATCACCGAAAATATGCTTAAGGGTTGCGTTAGTCACATAACCACTCCCCACCTCCACAGAGGACTTTTGAAAATGATAGGATGATGCAATCTACTTCAAGAAATACACCATCCCTACCTCCGCAGAGGGGTTAAGAAAAAAGATATACGTGATATCATGCCTCCGTAGAGGGCTTACATGATTGATTGATTGATTGCAAACAAACTCAGGATGCATGATGCACTGCCCTGGGGTGCAAGTCTTTGCATTTGAGGTCAAGCACATTGCTAACATCTATAACAAAACAACTTACCTTATATATGCCCCCACCTTAAGGTAGTTGATATCAAGCACATTAAGGTAGGAAGAAAACACACAAGGAAACATAGAATTTCACAAAGCCGATGCCCCCCAGAGGTGATATGTACTTTACGATTGCCAAATGTTCCCACAAACACATCCTTGCAAGAAACATGTTAGTGTCTACAAAATCATGATAAACAACAACATCAATGCATATGATTAACCACACAAAGAGCCAAGGTTATACAATGAATTCAGAGTTTGAGGATAACCGTGGGGCTATATCACGAACCTCTTCGAATCAAGTACAACCAAGGCTAGATTCAAAGGCAAACAAAGGTGCACGGAGTAGCAGTATTGTTAAGGTTTGTAAATGTGATAGAAACATCATAAAATTCACTACGTGGAAAGTAGGAGTGCTTCCACTAGCCAAGCATTGGATAAAATATACAACCCCATCATCATATTAGGAGCTAAGTCCATTTGTTGATTTCTCTCGAAAGGGACACTAGGTCCGCATCAGTATAAATGTTTTTGTCATTTGCCCGCTAGGTGGAATCACTAGAGGAAGGGAAATAATAAATAAGAGAGGATAAAACAATTGTCTTAGGGACAGTCACGTAGGAGGGTGCCCCCAAGTCACTAACCATGACGCTATGTCCATAATACACAACACACAACAATGAAATTAGAGAGAGGCAATTTAGAAGAATGATGATACAAATAGAAGAAGGTCACAACAGAGGCAGTCTCCTGGTAACCTGAACCTTATGGGAGAATCTAAGGTCATTCCAGGAGGCCTGAACAACACATAACACATCACAGGGGAATCACATCACGAGAGAGATAAAGGGTTAGAGATACTTACCTGTAGGGCCCCTTTCGGGCTAGAAGTTGTCTATAAGCAAATCATCATTGTCATCTTCCCACTCCCTAATGTTGGAGGATAGTGGGACATATGGTACCATAGCCAAATTCATATCTTGTTCATCATGTTGTTCATCATTATGATCATTATTGTTTGTTTGAATGTTGGGATTGATGTTTTCTTATTGAGAGGCAAGGTTTATAGCATATTTTTGTCTTCTTTTTCTTCTTTCTGTTGCTTTTGTATTTCGTCTTCTTTTACCACTTATCTCTTGTAAGATAGGGCTATCCTCTTTTATAGGCTTGTACAAATTAGAAGATGAAGTAACGGGATCAAATCTCATTTGTCGCAGTGGAACACTTTGTTGTTGACAATGACCTCCCGATCCTTGTAAGGACTTTGGGGGAGGAACCTCAGCATAGGGACCTTCCTTTCAGTCTAAAGTTGTCTTCACATGCAGGTTGTTTATTTTTTATCATTTCTTATGTAGGAGGACTGGGTGCTGGATATAATAGTTTTGCTTTGTTATTTCTATAGCTCACAAATGTAAAGTCTATTTTTAGCTCTAATTTGTCACTAGTATTTTTGTTGCAAAAGTAATCCAATGTGAAGTGTTGTTGTGTAGTTGAAGGTTTGTATGTATTTCGATGAATGACATGCACTTGTCCATTCAAAGAAAATTTAACACATTTATAAATAGTTGAAGGAACCACTTTCATAACCTTTAACCAAGGGATTCCAAGTTTTATATCAAAGGTATCAGAATCAGGGGTAATATCAAACCATTGTTCAACATGTTTCTCAAAGATAGTTACCAACAATGATATCTTACCCAATGGTTTCTTTAAGGTTCCTGTATGTGTTTTAATCATCAAGTTCAAAGGGTTATAGGGACCATGTATTAATTGATTCGAAGAGAGGAATTTTTCAGAGGAAACATTAGTTATGCAATTAGGATCAATAAGATTTCCCTCCATGTTCTTTCCCATTATTTTCACGGTGATGTAAAGAGGTCCTTCAGAATCACCAATTGTTCTATCATGAGGTGTAAAGACAATTTCAGGTTCGGGAGCCTTTCTTTTCATGTAAGGTCTAGGAGGGAACCTATTATTGATATTGTGATTAGAGGCCATGCTCAAATCAATTCCAAACATATTTTGAAATCTTTTCAAAATTGGTGCAAAAGATAAGAGCAAAAATAGCCTAAAATGCTTGATTTTTTGATACTTTTTCAATGCCAATGAATGAAACAAAGGATGTTGTAAGGATTTTGATTGAGGGAAGCAAATTATATGTCTGATATCAGTCAAAAATAGAAATATAATCTCTCTCAGCACACTCTTAATGCAAATCCAAGATAATGCCAAGTCAAAATATAGTGAAAATATGTTAAAATAAGCACTTTTTTCACCAAAATTCAATGCAAAAGAGCATAACAAAGGGTGTTGTGAGTAAAATGATGATGGATAGAAAATAATATCAGTAATAATAGCCACTTGGTGCTAAAATATCCAACACAACATGTTTTTAGCACCACTTGAGGTTAAACCCTAGTGAAAGTATAGCAAAAATAGGCTATTTTCACGGTTTTTCAACTCCAAGACCTAGTAAAAGGGGTGTTGTAAGGAATTTTAGGAGGTAAAACAAAGAATATCAATAATATCAGTCACCTCAATCCATAAAATTGATCACAACACACTTGGAGTGCAA
This sequence comes from Cunninghamia lanceolata, assembly GCA_027924645.1. Taxonomy (NCBI): domain Eukaryota; kingdom Viridiplantae; phylum Streptophyta; class Pinopsida; order Cupressales; family Cupressaceae; genus Cunninghamia; species Cunninghamia lanceolata. The sequence goes on along the minus strand of BSBN01001020.1, from coordinate 2,724,316 downwards.
ACTAGGTCAAACCCTAGGGCCAAAATAGCTAAAATGTGTGGTTTTTTGCAAAATTTTCACTACAAGAGCCTGATAAAAGGGTGTTGTGAAGATTTTAATGAGGGGAAGAAAATTATTATCCTGATAACAACAAAATAATGCAAAAATACCTTTCACAACACACCTATGGTGCAAGTTTATAAAGTCGATAAGGCCAGTTTTAGTGAAAATTGTTGTTTTTGAAGCCCTAGGTTTGAGATCTTGGGATAAAAATTCTATGTGAATTCTTTGAAGTTTGATTTATGATGAAATCAACTTACTCTTAGATCTAAAAATTATTTTCAAGCCTTAACATGCAAAATGCAAATTTAATGAAAATGCATCAAAATTGCTAGTTTTTGTTGAAATTTTCTATGTAAAAATGCAAATATTTTAAATCTAAATGCAAATTCACACTAAAATGCAAGATTACAGCCAAATGCAAATTTGAATGAGCCTCTAAAATTAGTAGAAAAATCTGATAAAAGATTTTGCCTACTAACCCTAGATTTTGGAATTACTAGGATATATACAATTGTCAAAATTTTCACAAAACCCTAGGAACTAAATGATGAAAATGCAAGGCAAAATTTTGAATTTTTCAATTTTTCTATAGTTTATATCAGATATAATGTAAAAATCATGAATTAGTAAAATTTAGGAAGAATTGATGCAATTTAGTAAGCCAAACATTGCAATTTTTTTGTATTTTTCAAAATTTTCAATTTTTTTGATTTTTTCTCAATGCAATGAAATAAATGACCAAATGAATGAATGAAATCAATCCAAATATGAAGACAAACACTCATAAAGTTGCAATTTAAGTCTAAAAACATGGGTTCACCAAAATGTTTAGAGGAAAATTAGATTTGTTAATGTTCTAGATTTTAGATGTTTAAATCTACCTTTCCACTATACACTGAAGGATCTAGGGTCAAGTGGCAAGCACTATCATACCCTAGGTCACTTGAAGATGTAGGGAAACTTGGATTAGGGAATTCAATTATTAATTTTCCTTCTCTTATGTCTAATTAACCATTAAATCCCTAATTATGCAAATACGACAACAAATTGACGAATGACGGAAAAAGCTCTTGCAGACAGGAGTAAAATACAAAATTATAGAATACCTATTTTTGGGATTTTGAAGTGGAATAGTTGGGGACACTGCAGTGGGAACCCAAGTCCAAGGTACCTACTTTTTCATGGAATCCAGACCTCCTTCCGACACTAATCATCCCTGTAACTTCTGTTTTTGAAAATCTATCTGCGGAGGACACTAGAGCAAGCGCCCAAGTCCTAGAAGTGCTCCTTTGACCTGCTTTTCTTCAGATCCTGAATCCTTGATGCCTGCCAATCCTTCCTACAACTCCACTTTTCCCAAATATGACACCTATAACCTGCAATCACAAGACTTGGTTTGGGAGTTGTGGTGTTTAGAGGCTTGCCTCAGTCAAGCCCCGGAGGACACTTAAGTCTCTGAACACTATTGTCAGATAAAGAGTTCGTGCCCTTGTGAGGCAGAGGCAAAAACCAAAGGAATCAATGATGAAAACACAATATTATGTCACCTTGTAGTGAAGCTCTCATGGGAGGAAGATGCTCTTCATTCTATGAGGAAATTGATGCTCAAATCTGCAAATATCAACACATAAAACAACTAAGTCTATTCTTGCAACACAATGAAAGCCTTGAATCACCTTGAGAACACAATAGCTTGCTAGTAATCATCTAGTTTACAAATGAATACCTAATTATGCTTATATATGCAACTGCAAGCATTCTTGCCAAGATTTTAAAAATCAAACTTTACCGTGTTGGCAAAAGAACCAACTAACGGTCATAAATTGACATCCAAAAATTAGGGCTACCCCAAAATAGGATAGGACTAGGGTGCGCGTGCCCAAGTCCTCCCCTCTATTTTAGGCAGGGTACAGCTCAAAGGGGTCCACCTAGGTCCAATTTTCCATGGAACCTAGGTCTCAATCCATCAAGATGCCAAAATATGAACTAAAATGTCCTCAATGCATGCTAAAGACCTGAGAGCTAAACCTTATGAGGGAAAAGCCCCCAAGGGGTCATTTTCTAACGTTACATAGGGATTTTGGGTCTACTACATATTGTGGGGATTTTGGGGTCTACTGGATGTTGTGAGGATTTTTGGGGTCTACTGGATGTTGTGGGGATTTTGGGGTCTACTAGATATTGTAGGGATTTTGGGGTCTACTGCATAAATCATGTTACAAACAAAAGTGTTGCATATCCTATTGCAGACCAAAGTTTTGTCTAAGTATAAATTGCTCAATTTTTCTCAGAATCTTGTACAACTTAAAATTTGAGACACCCATTTGGCTTTTTAACAAGATGACATAATCACTTGGATTTTTTTGGGATTTCAAGGATCATCTGCATATATCTTGATTTCAAGAAAGTCCCACATATCCTGTTGACACTGAAAGTCCCACTTTTGCATAACTTGTCCAATTTAGCTAAAATCTCCACCAAAATTCAAATGTAAGCATGTTGCAAGTATGTGCAGTCGGTGTTGTCATTGATGTCAACAAGCTTGTGTTGTCATTAGTGTCAACTATATGAGTAATAGATGTTTGAAGAGTATGAGCAGTTGGTGTTGAACATATGCTATCTCTAATGATGAGGAAGTGTTGAAGATGGTTATAATATCTTTTTGGTGCCTAGTTTTGAAGTTCTTTTGAGAAAATTTGAATAAAACAAGTAAACAATGTGTGGTAGTGATATTCTATATTATAGAGTAGTGTTCTGGCTTTGCTCCGCATTTCATTGTTATTAAAGATCTGCTTGTGCAGTTTGGATATGTTATTTAGAGGTTTTTAGAGATGCTACATTTAGAATTTGGCATATTGGATTGATGTATAGAGGCGGATGTGTTCACTAGTGTATGAACTATGTTGTGCAGAAGTGTTTGGGAGAAATGTCTTTGCTCCGCATTTCTCTACAAAGTGGTTTTAGGTCTTGCAATTCTGGAAGTGTGCTTATAAGGTTAATATCTATCTTTAGTCAATTTTGTTCATGGTTTGGTGCTTTGGAAGATGATTTCTTGAGTTACAGTACATGCCAGAGATATTTGAGTATGTTGGGTAAGTAGGATAAGGTCGTGCGGTTGGTGAAAGTTGTTGTGGAGGAATTTGTTGGTTTTTTAGGATGTTTGTGGGATATTCTAGATTGTGCTCAAGCATGGCATGTGGTCTGTGAGTCACCTTTGGGTTTGAAGAAGTGCGTACATAATTGTTTATGGTGTTAACATTGATTCAACTGACCTTGGGTTTTTACACTAATTACAGAGTTGCTTCGATAATTGTAGAAGCGTGGTGTAATGTGTATGACTGGATTTAGGTCCAAGCTAAGGTGTGTTGTGGTCTGCCTTCATTCTTTTCCACCACATGAATGTTTTGGTGTCAAACTAATTTGAATTTGCCTGATTAAGGTGCCTTTCTGACATTGGAGAATGTTCTTAAGATTGAAGATGGTATAAATAAGTGTCAAGATGTTAAAGGATGATAAGACAAATGAGTATGATGTATATGATGTGAATTATAGAGTTATAGAGTGTGAATTTGTGCAATATGGTGTGAACTTTCATGTGTTAGATTACTGGATGCAGTGAGCAGAAGGTGTCTACAATTCCTTAGTGAAACCGCAGAGGTGATGATGACGTTGTGGTGGAATCCTTTGTTGCATTGAGATAATTTTCTCCTTGTAACAATCTTCTCTATCTTCTGTAAGGAAAGCTAAGTGTGGAAATGCCTTCCTAATGCCAATTTTAGAAGAGAAATGCAGAAAATACTTTCAATTTCAATTACAGTTCATTCAAGGATGCACATTAATCAGAAATACAGAATAGACAATTCAAGAGACATACACAGATCAACACCAGAGTTACATGGGAAAACCCTTACAGGAGAAAAACCCACACACCAAGCAAAATCTATTTGTATTACAGTAAAATATTGTTAACATACAAAGTAGCAAATTTGTACTTTCAAGTATCTTGTTATAGTCTCAAACTTTGGTAGCCAAAAATTTCTCTGATCAACCTCTAACTCCTTGGACTGAACAACTCTACAATTTCATTACACACAGTTACTATTGTAGACACCTAAAAATGTCTTTTACCATTAAACTGACTCCCAACATCCCTAAACATACCAATTTCCCTTCTAACCAATTAATTAAATTTTTATTTAATTAATTGTCCCTCCATTTCCCAAATTTCCATCATTTTACCCCCAACAATTGAATTAATTTCATTAATTCAATAGTCCCAAACCTTAGCCAATTGATTTAATAAATATGTAATATTTATTTAGTCAATTTCCCCCTCCTCACTAAATCCAATTAATTAGCTAAACCATGTTTGACTAATTAATTTAGCCTATTAAATGACCTATCCCTACCCTAGGTAATTAAATAGCTATTATTTAATTACCTACCCTAGCCTACCTCATCCTAGACCTAGGATTAATTAAATAAAACCTATATTTAATTAATCCTAACCTCTCATTTGGGTGGTCAAACCTAGCTTAACATCCTTCCCCACATCCTCCAAATAAAAAATTGAAATAAATCCACATAAGTCAATTTTTTATTTAAATATATCCCACATCACAATTAATTCCTTTTACAACCCCTTACCACCCCCATACCTTATTTATTTCCACCTATCCCCAAATAAATTTTTAATTCATTTTACATTCCCGATATGAATCTTTAATTCATAAATATCATATCTCACCCATACTCATTTAATTCCTCCTTTCCCCAAAATGAATAAAAGATTTACTTTTATTCCTAGCCCTTCATTCCTCCAAGATCAAATCTAGGCCCTCCACATCACTTTTATCCTCCACCATTGATCTTCCAAATCAATCTCCACCCTTGGATCAAAATCCCTCCAAAATTTCTATAAATACAACATCTTTCAACCCATTTTGGGATCCAAGTTTTATATAATGTTACTATGCCAAAATATCTAATGAGCTAGTTTTTTGTGAGTTGCAATTACGAGAACATTTCACATTTGAATCAAGTAGGGAATATCATGTCTTAGGAGCTCTTGGGTACGAAGTTCCTCTCCCTCTTTGATGAGATTGGGTCTTTCTTGTTTGAAGTATAACTCTTTATGTATTTATGCATTTGGTTTGTATTTCTAACTCCACTTGATTTTCCTAATCACATTGGCACGCCCGGTGGGACACACAAGGTCCAAATCTAATCTGTTTGTGTGAGTTTTTGTGCTTACGACGTGTTTTTGCAGGTGCAGTGCTATATACCATGCGCAATGGTGCTATCTTTGGCGTGTTTTGGTGCTATTGACTATTTTAGCGCTATTTTGCAGAGCCTTTTCTTTTCCAAATCTCACTAAAAAATCTATCTAATCTCTAGTTTTCCTGTGGTTTGTTAGGGTTATTTGCTCTTTGTTTTTGTAGGGATCTTAAAGGAATAAGGGGAGGTCATGCCAGAATTTTCCTAAAGTCCCAAACATGCATTTCAACTTTTGTTTTGTCTTTCTTTCCTTTCCATTAGGTTAACCAAGCTAACAAGATCTCTGTTTTGTAGTCTAAGCCTCTGTTTTGGTCAAAAAAACCTTTTGTGTTGCAGGACGGATGCGTACAGGCTCATATTGGCGCTATCAGAACCCAGATTGGTGCTATTTGCAATAGTGACCAGACCACTTGACAGTACCTGCAGTGGCACCTTATGATATCCATATTGGCTCTATTTACAATTTCCATGCCTTCTATATCTCATTGTAGCGCTATATGTTGTTTTAGCGCCTTCTGTATCATTTTGTAGCACTATAGTACATTTTGGCGCATTCTATATCTGATATTAGTGCATATTTGTGAATCAGCGCTATCTGTCTAGGGTCAGGTTTTCTTGATAGGTTTCTGTCAGTAGCGCCATTTTCTATCTGTAGTGGCGCTATTAGGACTCTGTTTTAGTGCTATTTGTACAAATTGACTTTGCATCCTGTGTAGGTACTGACAAGTGTTTTGCAAGTCATCCACATCATCTTGCGGACACTAATAAATTTTTGCAGGGTGTTTTCAGATTAGCAAACATTTCATTTGGAAACTAAAAAGAACCCTCGCATGTTAGCTTAATCAAAAACATTTCAATTTGGTGCAATAAAAATTGATCAACAACCAACAAAACAAATCTTTGTGTGTGTGTGCTTTAGTTAGAGCAAACATTTGAATTTGGTGTTCTAAAATTGACAAGTGTGTGCCAACAACAACTATCAAAACATTTCGACTTTGGGCTTTAAAAAGAACCACAAAGTGCATCAACAAACTGATTTGGATTAAAACGAACAACAATCTGCATTCTTCACTCATATAAACAAGAAAACCAATCTAATTTATGTGAATTGTTTTTCGTGTTTTTGCTTCTAGTGTGAAAAGTTGATGTTCTTCCCTCGCACCATTGGTGACCTTGGGAATCAAAATCTTTTCACAACACTTGCATAAATCACCCCTAACATAAGCCAAAGAACTAAAATGAACCATGTTTAGTGTGATGCAATCATAAATAATATGTATGCTCTCCCCTCACATCTTTGTATGAACTTGGGGATCAAAAGTATTTTTGTGATTGTGCTACTTTTGTTAATCCTTAGAGGGCCTGCCACCCCACTTCGAAAAGTGGGAATGACCCAAGCGGCAACAAGCTAAAGCCAAGCTCTTTCGAGCCACTATATAAATTAATGTGTTTGTGATGAAAGTCACAAGCAACAGGTGTTGTTGTGTCATACCGACAGCCAACCTCCCCCAAAACCCTCTGAGGCGTAACCCTTGGAGGCTAGGAGACTCCATAACAAAGAGTAGCGTTGCCATACGTATGGCCACCTGAATGAATACACTTACTACGTGCCTTTGTTTAGCAAGCCAAAAACCTTCTATCTGTTGATGCAGAAGGGAAACCTTTGAAGCGGCCCCAATTCATGCGGTTCTTAGCCGAGGTAGCAGGGACAATCCTAGGGTTTGGTGAGGGACAAGCCTTCATAGAAACTTGGATCTTGGTATGCGTGAGAAGTGTGTGCAATTGTAAGGAGGAGCTGGTGCTACCAAGATCCTGGAGCTACCCACTTTGAATAGGCGCAGCTAGGGGATTCAACAAATACTGTCATATCTTTGCCTTAGGTTGTGCAAAGTGCTTGTTTAACAAAATTACACGTCTTTTCACAAACAAAAATCTTGGTTATTGTGTGTTATTGTGCTTAAATTGTTTTAAAAAAATTGCCAAGAGACAATGAGAATCATTTGATCAAACTTCAATCAAAACAAATCCAATTTTGACATAAAAAAAACTATCTTTTTTAGAGCCTCGACCAACACTACCCTGTTTCAGTGCCATCTCTGTCTGCTTTTGGTGCCATTTCACCTGTGGATTGGCACTATTTGTAGATTGACTTGCCTGAAACTAAGATCCATTCAGTTGTGATCTTTAGGACCTACTATGCCATAATCCATACTCACATTCCAAAAAACCATCAGTACACATCCATTTTCTCCTCAAATTTTTCCAAATCATACATTCATTTTGACCTTAGAGAATTAATCATTATCATTGTTGGACCCTTTTGCTATATCAAATCCACTCAATTTCATATCCATTCATACTTATTGATCTTTGCATACCGTTTTGGACCAAAACAAAAATATCCTTGTCACAAGACATCATTCCAAAATCCAAAAACAAATCCAAAATCTTCCAAATCAAAACACCCATAAAAAAAACCATCATCAACCAAAAACTCATCATCCCTTTGAGCTAAAGCTAGATCTAGATTTCATCATTCACATCATATTTTTCTTGGAGAGTCATTAGTCTACCTTTCAAGTAAAATAATCATCCTTCTTTGTGTAAGGTCATTAGTCTACCCCAAACAAAGAAAAACATCCATTTGTGCAGCACAAATCTAGATCTTACCTAAGCTCAATTTTTTGACCATCAAAATCCTTTCGAAAAACATCAGACTAATCTCTCATATCGAACATAAAAATCAAAACATCAAAATCTCTTCCATCAAACCATCGTCAAGAAAACATCATCCATCATCTACCCTTTGATCAAAATTTGTGCAAAAGTCAATACCGTCCATCCTTAGATTAACACCTTTTTGAAGACTTATCAATCTGTCATCACACTTCATCTTCTTCTCTACTCCATCTCATTTCAACACCCATCTTTGGGTCCAACAATTTAATCCAAATTCTCTAAGGTCTCCATCCCCATTTCACTCCATCTCTACAATCAAATCCACACACTTGCATGCCCATAACTAGATCACAACACAAGAAGAATCAAGCAATGGTAGATTTTGGAATGCCTAAAACCAATGACAGTAACATACCAATCAACCAAACATACAACATACCTATGGTCTTTCAAATCCCAACATATAATCCCAATGAAAATCTATTTCATTTCTCACAACAACTGCCACCACCACCACCACAAAACATCTCCACCATGTCCCAAGATGATCTAGATGTCTTGAGCTTTACACAAGACTTCAATAGCATGGATCTACTTGACAAAATCCTAAGGTTAGATCCAAATAGATATCTTGATTATCTCCTCAAAATTGGTGCTCCACCACCCCACAACATGACATTGTCTCAACCATCTACCTCTAACATCACTCCTACCACATCCTCCCAACCATCTACATCACACACCTAGCCTATCATCTCACAAACATCAACTCCCACTGTATATACCACAAACACAACCTCTAATATCACCACATCTATAATACTCGCAAGTGTCTCCATTCCTACCACCTCCCAACCCGTCACCACATCCACTATCACAACTAATGTGACCTCTTCCATTCCACAAATCACTTTAGGCATCCAAGGGAACATCACGCATGCAAGTACCTCCACGAGTGTGCCTCCACCCAACCCTCAAACCATAGCATACCTAAGACAATTATTCTCACAACCACCTTTAAACACAACCAACTCATCTCACGTGAACCCATCTAACATCAACACATCCACTGTTAACCCTTCTCATCTCACATATCTACATAATCCCCTAGCATCATCAACACATCATAATCTCAACCCTCAAATCCCCCCCATATTCTCCAACAACTCCACACTTACCAACAACATCTTGCACAAACCAACCAACACATCACCCTGCAGTACCAAAACACAAATTCCCAAAACCTCCAACATCAAACACCACCCAATCTCCAACACTTCACCCATCAACAAACCTACACACCTCAACTACCACCAATGCCGGATCTCACAACCATTGTACATGCCTTGATCCAAAAGGTAGATGACATGCAAACTGGGGGTAAACACAAGCATTACTCTTTTGAGGATATTTGCCCCTATCCATTTGATCAGATATTGTACATGCCCCCTTTCCCCAAGAATTTTGAAACACCAAAATTTGACAAATACAAGGGAAAGGGAGACCCTAGAGATAATCTTAGGGAGTTTTACCTTGCTTTCTTAGAAGTCTCAAACAATGATACATATCTAATGAGACTATTCCCAAGAAGCCTCAATGGACAAGATGCTAAGTGGTTCACACATCTTCCTCCAGGCATTAGGTCTTTCCCTGAGCTTGCGAAAAAATTTGTAAACCATTTCTCCTATTACTTCGAGCATGAAATATCTATGACTGACCTTTGCAACACAAAACAAAAAAGTGAAGAATCCTTCGCTTCCTTCTTGTAGAGGTGGAGAAGCTCAGCAAGCAAACTCTTGTGGCCAATTCCTGAAAAACAACTTGTCACCATGTTTGTGACTAACCTCAAGCAGGAAATAGGGTTTCATTTACAAATCCTTTGTGCATCTACCTTTGAAGAAGTCATCGACAAAGGTACAACCATAGAATGGGCCCTCATCACCAAGGGCTCGATCAAATTATATGACTACAAGTCCAACAACAACAACAACAACAACAACAAACTCAACATCAATGTCCCCAATACAAACAACAATGCCAACACACAATCAAATGATAAACTGTGCTATTGGGGAAAGAACAAGAACACCTTGAACGACGGCATCACCGATGTGAAAGCCGTCCAACATGTACAGAATCAACCACCTGCACATACATATACCACCAATACAAATAATCAACGGGGGCAATTCAAACAAAACAAACCGCGAAGACAATTCACACCTTTAGGGGAACCAATTGTGGATATCCTCGACAGGTGTCTAAAGAAAGGTTTGATCACTCTCCCACTTGTTACACCCTACCAAGAGAGTGAGCTCAAAGCAGCATGGTACAATGAAAATGATTACTGCGACTACCACCACATAGTGGGACATAAGACTACTGATTGCATGAAGTTAAAGCACTGTGTGCAAGACCTCATCGATCATAACAAAGTCAATCTTGAGCAAACCACCCAACCATCGCCAAACTCAAATCTTGGAGCTTACAAGGATCCACTACCCAACCATAATAAGGCCTCCTCATCCAATCAAACATACAATGTCACTCCACTACCCACATCCTATGACTCTATTGTAGGGCAGATAGAGCCATCATCTCACCATGTCAACACAAGCACCCGATTGCACTGTCACAACCCATCGTGGCCATGTATCCATCTGCACAGTCCCTACCACTAAACAAACACTTGCATCCACATCAAATTCCCTACCCCCTTGTCCAACCACACATCCATCACCTACCAATCAGTACGACCTCCTAGAGCATTTAGGAAAGACCCCCGCACAAATTGCCATCCTTGAGCTGCTTTGCACATCACCCCTTCACAAAGACGTCCTTGACAAAGCACTCTTGGAAACTCAAGTTCCTGCCAACTTGAATGTGACCCAATTCCAAGCCATGGTAGGACATATTGCCGCACCTCACCATCTCACATTTTCAGAAAAGGATCTTCCCGCTTCTGAACACCTACACAATGACACCTTACACATCGAAGTCCGTATCCACAAGGACATGATCAAAAGAGTCTTAATAGATGGTGGCTCTGGCCTAAACATATGCACTCTTAAACTATTAAAACACTTGGGGTACTCAAATGTGGTTGTAGATACTAGTGAGTGCATCACAATCAAAGGATATGATGACACCAAATGGCTATCTGAAGGCACCATCAAGCTCCCTATTCAAGTGGGATAGAAAATAATGGAAACAAAATGTCAGATCCTTGATCTTGACCTCCCCTACAACATTCTTCTCGACCGACCATGGATCCATGCCATGCAAGTGGTCCCATATACATTTCATCAATGCCTCAAGTTCCCTCACAACGGCACAGAGGTAACCATCTACGCTGACCCTCACCCCTTCCAATATTGTAGTTTCTTGGAAGGCCATGACCACACCTTCTACCCATACAACAAAGCCACCACCAAAGCCAATCCAATAGCTTCCACCTCATACATCGACCCCGCCAACATTACCACCACTTCATCCCAAACATCACCACCACCTGAGGTCAAAGATCAAGCTCACCAACATGGGATGTGGGGAATATGACCTACACAGTACCTTTAGTGTAGGCACATTACCCAGTTCTAAAATGTTTGGCATCCCAAAGACAGAAGCAGCCAACACAGCCGTCATCAAGTGTAAACCATCGCCCATCTTTGAGAAGAAACATCTCCTGGATCAGGATGTGCTCAAAGATATCTCATCCTGGCTATATAAGGACGAAGAAACTGAACAAGAAGCTCCCACCATACCAACATAAATCTATGGTAACAGGTCAGAAATTGTCAAGAACATGGGCTACAAAGGACAAGGTGGTATCGGCCTTCATGAGCAGGGGATCGTGGAACCAGTCCAAGCGACAAGAAATCCCTATACCCAAGGGTTAGGATATGGTCAAAGACAACATATCCTCACTACCGGTGAATGTATCTTAGCCGAGGTCGCTACGGTCTCCCTTGAAGTCAACAACATCAATGAAACAGGCCATCAAGATTCCTTTAGTGACTTTTCTGATTTCTTTGACTCATCCATATGCACCATCTACACAGTCACCACCCTAGCCTCGTGATCCAATGACTTACCCCTTGTATACCCAAACTTCATAGATTGGGACCAACAGGGACCTCCTGTCTTTGATGTAGCACCAAATGATGAGGGCATCGCTAAAATGATGGGGGTTACAAATCACTTCCCCTGGGAGATCACAGAGCAGGATACATCATCGAACTCGATACACATGCCTATTTCAGGGAGACAACCTCTGTTTCTAGTCATAAAAATACAAAAATCAAATATGGATCTGATGGTGAAAACTGTTCTGTGGTAGTGTCAGATCCCAAAAAAGTAAAAACAAAAGACGTATCTCCTGGTGAAAACCTCCATGAGATGCCAGGAGATGGAAGCATGGGCCTTCCCGAGGTAGACAAAGTATATCCCAATAGATCACCCATCCTAGTGGAACTAGCTCAAGAGATGAATCTTGGGATAGAAGAAGAGCTAAAAATCACTTTCAGGGCAGAATCTCTTAGCACACAAGAACAAGAAAACTTCTTGACATTCTTCAAATGCCAAAATCACAATTTTGTATGGACCTATGCAGACATGCCAGGGCTAGATCCCTCTTTGGTTGTCCATCACCTTGTAGTATGCCCTGATGCAAAACCAGTAAAACAGAAGCTCAGAAAAATGAATCCTCAGGTGGCCCTCTTAGTCAAAGCAGAGCTAAAGAAACTACTAGATGTTGGGTTCATTCGCCCAATTGATTATCCTGAATGGGTCTCCAACCTAGTACCAGTAGCCAAACCAGATGGTTGAATCCGCTGCTGCACTAACTTCTGAGACCTTAACAAGGCCTGCCCAAAAGATGACTTCCCGTTACCCAACATCAACATGATAGTGGATCTTACGGCAGGACATGAGATGTTGTCCCTCATGGATGGTTTTTCAGGATATAACCAAATCAAAATTGCCGAAGAGGATCAGCATAAGATAGCCTTCATATGCCCATGGGGGACGTACTACTGGGTAGTAATGCCATTTGGCCTAAAGAATGTTGGAGCTACATATCAAAGAGCCATGACTATCATCTTCCATGACCTTTTTCACCACATCATGAAAGACTATGTCGACAACTTACTAGGAAAATCAAAGACAAGAGAAGAACACCTAGATGTATTGGCCAAGATCTTCGACTGATTAGAGCAATACAATGTTCGTCTGAATCCAAAGAAATGTGTCTTCGGGGTAACCTCCAGCAAACTCTTGGGATACATAGTCTCCAAAAGAGGAATTGAGGTAGATCACACAAAAGTCAAGGCCATCACTGAAATGCCTCCTCCAAAAACCTTAAAATAGCTAAGAAGTTTGCAAGGCAAACTCCAATCCATTCGTCGGTTCATTGCTCAACTGGCCAATAAATGTCAACCATTCTAGCATCTACTCAGAAAGGATATAGCTTTTGTCTGGAACACTCAGTGTCAAGCTGCCTTTGATCAGATAAAAGAATACTTGGCTAATCCTATTGTTCTAACTCCACCAAGGCAAGGAGAACCCCTCCTATTGTACATTTCAGCAACAGAGACAGCTATCAGAGCCTTACTAGCACAACATGATGAACAAGGGAAGGAAAGAGCCATCTATTACATCAGCCGCACATTGATCTCATATGAGCTAAACTATACACAAATTGAACGAGCATATCTAGCCCTCATCTTTATGTCACAAAAATTAAGACACTACATGATCAATCACAAGACCAAGCTCATCGCCAAGATCGACCCACTGAAGTATCTGCTAAATAGAGTTGCTCTTACTGGGAGAATGGCAAAATAGGTCATGATCCTCATTGAATTTGACATCGAATATACTGAGAGAAAAGCCATCAAAGGATAGATTATCTCCAATCAGCTGGCCGAAGTACCCATCCCTACAGAATATCCTACACTAGCAAAATTCCCTGATGAAGCCATTCTAACAATAGCACCAGCCACAAAAACATGGAAAATGTACTTTGATGGATCATACACACACAGAGGCTCGGGGGTAGGCGTCCTGTTTATTACCCCTCAAGGCGACACCATCGCTAAGTCCTTCAAAATCACATTCCCATGTACCAACAATGTGGCAAAATATGAGGCCCTCATCATAGGTCTCCGAATGGCAATAAAATGGAGAATTGAAAAGCTAACTGTGTATGGAGACTCTTAACTGGTCATCCGGCAGGTAAATAATGAATACAAGACCAAGGATGATAAGCTTCTGCCCTACAAAAAGATGGTCGATGACTTCAAAGACTACTTCAATGACATCCACTTTGAGCAAATCCCAAGGCTCAACAACAAAGCTGTAGATGCCATGGCCACCATCGGATCCTTGGTTGATATGAAGAAAGACATCAAGAAGCGTGAGTTCTTGATAGAAGAAATCCCCATCCCAGCATATGATGTCCCTCAATCGGAGATAGTGTGTGAGGTCATTGATCCCCTATCCCTGTGGTATCAAGAAACCTACCTATACCTTCATGATAATATCATCCCCCCTAACCTATCCACCTCACAACAAAAATTGTTCATCTATCGAGCCTCCTGCTTCATCCTTGTAGGAGATACCTTATACAAAAGGAGTCTTGATGGCACACTTCTATGATGTTTAGACTCTAGGGAAGCTAAGGTGGCCTTGGAAGAGGTACATGCAGGCATCTGTGGGGCACATTCAAGTGGACCTACTCTATCTAAAAAGATCCTAAGGACCGGATACTATTGGCCAACCATGGACTGAGACACCTACCGATTTATCAAAAAATTCCTACCATGTCAACAACATGGGGATCTCATTCATGCACCAGCACAGGAGTTACAACCCATCACGATGCCATGGCCTTTCTCACAGCGGGGACGCAACCTCATAGGAAAAATACATCCCCCATCCTCCAATGGCCATAAGTTCATAATCACTGCTACCGAGTACTTCACTAAGTGGGTGGAAGCAATACCACTCACCTACACCACTAGAACCTAGATATCCAAATTCATACTCCATTACATCATCTGTCGCTATTGTATCCCTCATTCCATCATCACTGACAATGGAAAGCCATTCAAGAACCAAGAAGTTCACACTTTGTGCGAAAAATTCAAAATCAAACACCACTTCTCCACCTGATATTACCCTCAAGGAAACAGTCAAGCAGAGGCTTCAAATAAAACCATCCTATGCATCCTAAAGAAGACAATCAATGAAGTTGGCCATGACTGGCACCTCTAACTCAACCCCGCCCTATGGGCCTATCGAACAAGCATCCACACCCCCACTGGAGCCACTCCATTTTCCCTAGTATTCAGATCTGAAGCCATTTTACCTATTAAGGTCAAGCTCCCATCCCTATGAGTATCCTTGCAAAACATAATCATTGATGAGGAATACCGAGTCACAAGGTTGCATCGGCTAGAATTACTAGATGAGAAATACCTGAATGTATTGAACCACCTGCAGACCTATTCAAATCACCTCAGGAGAAGTTATAACAAGGGAATCAGAAACCAAAAATTTGAAGTAGGTGACCTTGTCCTTATGGAAAATAAAAAAAACTTGCAGGAGCATCCTACGAAAGGAAAGTTCAAGCCCAACTAGCTGGGACCTTATGTCGTCATAGCCGACTATGGATCGGGAGCATATCAGCTTGCAACACATGAGGGGCAGCCCCTGGATGAGCCTATGAACATCCTACATCTAAAGAAATTCTACGCATAACCCATCGAGTACCCCAGTCAAAAATCAAAAAATGAAGAAAAAACCTGGGTGCTATAAAAACTTCCAATGGTGAAAATCACTTCGGTGACGCCTTGGATAAGTACCATGGTGAAAACCTATTTTAGGCACCATGCGTAGTGGCCAGTTCTACCATCTAATAAGTCCTCTTTCCATCACAACACTCCATATGCCACACATCCCATGGCTTGGAATTGTGAAACATCGAATCCTATCGCCCAACCCGTACTGTCCCACCAAGGCTAACCCATGGAACGAGGATCGTTGTAAGCTTCCTTTTATACAATAGAAAATCAGAAAATCCAAAAACAACACAAAATCAGAAAATCCAAAAAAAAATACAAATTCAAAAAATCCAAAAACAACACAAAATCAGAAAATCCAAAAACAATACAAAATCAAAAAATCTAAAAACAATAGAAAACACATAAAATCAAAAAACAACACAATTCACTACAAATCACCCCATACATCGATCTCACTGCAACTCACAATCATCAAACATACAACAATCCTCACCATCGCATCCATCCCAAACCATTCCCACATCATCAAGTCATGCCAGAACTACATATTCATCTCGCCCGCATCTTGAAAGTACCTTGATCCCGTGGACACAGGGTATGTAGGCAGTTTGGAATATGAAGGACATTTCCAATACTTAGGTACCTAAGGTGCAGCCATCCACCCTGTTTGGATGGTCCCAATTTACTGAGCTTTCTGGACCTAATAAATGATACACATGCTAAGTATACACTTGAAGCATGTCCCCTAATGCAAAATCATCAATCAACATACCAACCATAATCCTACACATAGCCTGACTATCCTTTTGCCCACCTTTCAAACATTATCCAACAAAATCCAACCAATTCGTGTCCTAGGATATATCGTTCCTACAATGGACAAGAATCTGTCATCCTATCAATATGTCTCTTGGCAAGAATACACAAAGGCTATTTGTATCTTTTTGTTGGTCTTTTTGATTATTGATTTTTATCTTTTGTCTACTCTAAGTCATCTCCAAAGCTACCTTGATCTCATTATATCATGGTAAGTGGCAGACAACACCTAGAGTAGACATGGTCATTATTTCTATATGTTGTGCTTGTGGATTGGTTTCATTACTCCAGGAATAGTATTCATATCTTGAAGCCTAGGTCAGTTCTAGCATGATGTGTCCCATTTGCATATATAGGCATCAAAACCTTATATGTACTATTCATACTCATCGCTATGAGTCCCCTTCCTAGGCTAGGCAAGATTATACTACTTTGGGCATGCATGAAATCAACCTATTGTTTGTGGGTCTAGTCCATGCAATCGTGGGATATATATCGTCACCTAGGTCATTTCATACCTTTGTGAACTATATCCTACATTGCTATAGTAAACTAAGAAATGCTCTCAATTAATCTTATGCAACTACTGTTACTAGCTCAAAATCATCATCCTAATCACTCATTCAACAATACCATCTAGGCCTAGATTTCGTAATCACCTTCCCTATCTCCCCCCATCTAAAATCCCCTCATTAATCCAACTCCCCCATCTTACTCCCACTTAACCCATCCTGAACCAAAGTAAATCCCCCCTCAATAACATGGTGTCTTATGACCTAACAATTCTCTCATCTCCCCATCCTCACCCTCTAGACACTCCCAATCCTATCCATAAAACTCTATCCTCCTCCCACCTGGTCCCCTTTCACACAGCCCCACCACTTAGGGTCAAACAAAGAACATCATGTGTATCAGGACTTGATTATCTCACATATTACCCACTTTGCATCTCACCTATCAATTAGTTTGCACATCACATATCAGTTACATTTCATTAGGTTCATTTTAGAATCATGTAAATTGAATAATCATTTAGGTTCATTTTTAGAATCCTTTAGTTTGCACATCACATATCAGTTACATTTCATTAGGTTCATTTTTATAATCCTTTAGTTTTCACAACACATATCAGTTACATTTTATTAGGTTCATTTTAGAATCATTTAATTTGCGTAATCACTTAGGTTTATTTTAAGAATCTTTTCGTTACATAATCATCTAATTTAGGTTCATTTTTAGAATCCTTTAGTTTGCATAATCATTAGGTTCATTTTATAAATCATCACATTTACATTGCATTCCATATATAATTGCATAATCACTAGTGACATTTTATAAATCATTACATTGCATAAATCAATAAACATTTCGCTGCATATCCATATTTTCATACATAACATGTTTTTATTTAGATAAACGTACATTTCCATTGCATCACATTTTTGCATCCATAATAAATGTTTATTAATCTGAACATTTATTTGCATTATACATCATAGACCATAGATCACAAACATGCATATATCACAATAAGTAAACAATCACTACATCCATCATGTTACATCAATAGGTACATCCATAACATCAACATAGTGCATTGCATAAACAAAACACATCCATAGCATATAATCCATAAAACATAGTGCATCCATCATCATAAGCATCATAAATAAACAAATAGACCATCGAACAACATCATATCATATATCATATATCATCATCGTAAAAAATACATCGCTCATATATACACATCAAAAAAATAAAGTCCTGATACAATGCCTCTAAGGGCCAAAATAATACAACCATCACATAGATGACCCTCTCTCTGACCCTGGGGGTAGCTGTGGTCCTGCCGGTGGCTGTGGCTGTGGTTTCACATGTACCTATATCTACGGAACCTGCTAAGGCACATGAGATGGGGGACCAATCGTCTGCTAAACCGACTAACCTGATCTAGATCTGTGTGATCTAGATGCCCAGGATCTGCTGACCTGACTATAACTCGATGCACATTGATCTGTAGGCACTGACGCATGATATAGGGCCCGATAATAATCCATCCATCCTTTGGCCTCTCCCAACTGCCCCTATACCTGATTCAATTGTCCATGTAGTTGATGTGTCTGTGCCTATGCCTGGGACAACTATGTCTACATCAATGTCAAAACTGGGGCCATACCAGCACCTGAAGCATGTAGACTACCCACCATGGTCTCTGCTTGCTGTGCCCTGGCTAATGCTGCATCCTGCTCTTTGGTCAAAATTACTATGTCCCCCTGAGCCTGGGCTAACTATGCCCACAGTGCTATTACCTGCCCATCTGTGCCATCCAATAACGCCACTGTCCCCTGTAGCTGCACCAACTCTGCCTCACAGCTCTCTAATGCCTCCTTCAGGCTAGCCACCTATGCTCACAGAGTCTCAATCTCCTCCTCCTCACCCTGAGTTGACCGACGGGATGCCGACCTCTCAGCCTCAGCCTCTCCACCTACCCCTGAGGGGCTTGCCTCTGCCTGTTGCCCGGCTACTTGCTACCCTACGGCAACAGCCTGTTGCTGCTGCACAACCTGTGGTGGGGGTAGAACACCCCTGCCCACCCTCAGCTATCCCCCACGCCGCTGAGGTCCCCCTGCCATCACCCCACTCCTATCTGTACGTGCTCAACAGGTACCTGTTGTACAGGTGCCTTCTACCTCACCTGCTACTGGGGCACCTGTCCAACTGCCACTGCTGCCAGCATGTCCATTGGCTGCCCATCTCCCCAACCACCCTCTCCTCTCCATCTCCTCCCATCTCCACGATGTAGTCAGTGATGATCTCCTTGCCCTCCTCTAGGAAATCATCCCCATCAGAATCATCACCCCCATCATCCTCTGAATCATCATCCCCTGATCCCACCCCCTCCTCCACAAGGACTACCTCCTCGGCTAGATCAGTAAACTAGGTCAGCCGCCACATCTACCACCATATATCATATGCAGGAGTAGTGCCTGCATCCCTAACTATGCTCCCCCAATCCCACTGTACCGGCCACAAAGCCACAAAGTCCTCCAGAGCAACCCGTGGCTATATGGCTGTGGGCCAATAACGGACATCCCGATGAGTCCACGCAAAAATGGCCATCTGCTGCAGGGTATCCTGCCGTAGCCCGAACTGTCGCATCACCCACGATGGCAAATACATGTCAATCGTGTGCGCTCCACGACCCATCAAATAATGTTGTTGGAAAGTAAAAGGCACATGCACATCATCATCTGGCCACACCTCCACCCCAATGTAAGGTCGCTAGGTCACCTGAATCACATCATCCAGCACCTATCTCTAGTATCAAACTTGTCCAGTGTAAGTGTACTCCGTATCCTGATATAGAAATACAAAAGCCTCGACAAACGACGGTAGTACCCACATCTCGGTCGAGTGACTGTGATGTGCTCCCAAATCCACACGTGCAACAGAGTAACCCCAACTGATAATGCTGAATCTAAAGGTAAACCACTATATGCATCTCATGATACAGCTGCCCTAGCATCGCTAGTCCCCAGGCATAGACGGTCTCATGCCTGACCATCCCCTCGATCACCTCTCCCCATCCAACTGGGAATTGTTGATAACTGAGAGGGGGGGGTGAATCAGTTATCCTAATTATTTCTCTTTCTGAACTTTCTTATTAATTAATGCAGCATTGAATCAAACACAAAAACATTACCATGAAATAAGAAACACATGACACAGTATTTTTGACGTGGAAACCCTGTTAAGGGAGAAAACCACGGGGTGATTAACCCAAAAATTATTCTCTGTTAGAAGAATAGGAAATTACAAAATGGCACTTGCCAATTAGGGCTCACTGCCCGAGCACACTGCTCACAAGAGGCCCACTGCCTACAAGAAGACACACTGTCTACAAAGTGATAAGAATCACAGTCTTGAACTGATTGGAAGCATCTGCATATGCTGGAGTTCAGTTCCGGTTAGGCTCAGTACACTGATCTGCTGCACTTCATCTTTCCTCTGTTCTTTATTCTGCTATCCTTTCACATACCGGATCTTTGTTGCTACTTCTGCTCTGTTCTGGACTTATTCGCATATTTATTCATTTATTCACCCACTTCACAACTAAATCCATCCTCTATATATATCCGCACAAGTAATTTCATCACCTTTCTAGTCGGCATCCGGAACAGTCTAGTTTCTTACAAACTTTGTTCTGTCGGCTGAATCCTTGCTCACCAAGCAATGCGGATCAAGCATATACTTGTAGATATCATTAATCATGTCGGCCAAACATGATTCATGCCTTCACAACCTTTATCATCAACAGTAACACATCCAGAAAGTAGTCTGATACTCTGTCAGTCAGTTCTTCCTCTGTTTTCACTGTCTCTCAGGAATCCGGTACTCAACTATTCATATCTTTTTCCTTGTCCATCATCGGAGGCTAAATCCTTGGAATATACCACTCAAGTTAGTCCTCTTGACTTCCCCAAATCCGCACTGTACCAAGACACTTCCTCTGAGAGATCCGGATCAATCTGTCGGACCTTGCCACATGCTCTGTTCTTGTTCACCGGACCACAACAATCTTTATTCTGACTTCCGGTAGAGACACATCATGACTTGCGGATATGTGGGATGACCTTTGTTGCCATCAATGACAACAACCATGAATCCATATAGTGTCTCTTGCCAACAATCTCCCCCTTTGGCATTGATGGCAACACTTAGTGAAAAATGGCTAAGTGTTTACACTATGCTCCCCCTTTGCTGATGCTCTGTCTTTATATACAATTTCCGGAACTCCCCCTTAGTTGGATTCCTCATTTTTCACTGCTCCTCACTCCCCCTTTGACATCAATGGCAAAGGGTAGGGTCCGCACACCAAAATTTTCAAAAATTTTCTATACATAGCCGCATATTTACATACTCACATATACTGAAGAATGTCTGCAAAGGATGTCTGCAATTGGATCATTTCTGTAGCCCAACTTTGCTTCATTCTATCCAAAATTGAAATGTGACCACTCAACAAAAATGCAAAAGCTTCTGCCCGCTTGAGATCTGTCGGATCATTTGTTTGGGCGGTGGTCTGAGCATCACTGATGGCCTCATGCATAGTTTCCAACTTAGGGATTATAATCCTTCTAAGTTCTCCCATCCGGTTAGTGATATTCTTCCTTTCCTTCTCAAGATTCTTTATTTCATTCAAGACTGCAATAGTCTGACATTCTTGATTTATTATGGAGGAAGAGAGAGGATCAAAACTTTGAGATAAGCTTTGTAGCTTGTCCTGTTCCTCTTTTATTTTCTTATCAATTGCTGCTGTTGCCTTTGACCAGGATATACAAAATTTGTAAATGTCACCGCCATCCTTAAGAGCATTCTCTAAGCTCTTTATTCCAATACTCACAATCTTCCTATCTTTAGAGATTAATTCTAATACTTCTGAAAATCTTTTATCCAAAAATTCCTTCCGGACCTTTTCTTCAGCAGATTTTTCTAGAGATTCAAAATGTGTACTAACACTGCTGACTAAGGTTTTGAGATTACCGGAAGAGGAGGTTGTGGGATCCTTTTGAAAGGATGGCATGATCTTTTCTAGCACTCCAGATGCTACCTCCATAAGCTCACAGTCTTCCATGTGAGATTTCAGCAGCTTCTCTTTGACTTTCTCATTTGCAAATGAGGCTATTTTCATTGTTTGCACCGGTGACAAAGAGTCAAAATCTAATGGTCCTTTTAGCAGGTCCGGTTCATCAATTTCTACAGTGGCTTTGCTCAAAAATTGTTGAACAGTTTGTGCAGTGTCTCTTGCCGGAGACAGATGTTTCTTTTCTTCTGCAGTCTTGGAACTGTCAACCTCTTTATCTTTCACCCCTGCTTCCTTCTCCTATAATTTCTCTTCTTCTTTGGATCCGGAGACTGTAGGGGAAACTGGAGGAGAGATGTTTGTCTGTTCAGGGCCCACTTCTTTCGGAACAGATGATTCCAAATCCGCAGCTGTTTCTGCACCTAAGTCCTCTACAACAGGAAGATTGAACCTTTTGAAGGCCTTCCGGAGGATCTCTTCTGTCTCTTGGGCCACTTTGTCAGTCTCACCAAGCATGAGTTGATTCATCCTGGCTTTACTTCTGAACTCATCTTTGCAGTCTTTGAAGATAATGTTCATTGTCTTGGGATCAATTTGAGGATATAGCTGAATAGCTATCTGCTCCCGGATCTCAAGATCTTTTGCATGAGCATTATTCTTTCTTATTTCTAATTCCTTTTCTAGGCTTTTAGGAATAAGAGATATGATCTCAATGAAAGCCTTATTGTATATGTTCAGATATTTGACTGTGGCTTCCTGCAGAATCTTTTGGTCAGCCTCATTGTAGTCATCATAAAATTCAGTCATTGGTTGAAGGTTTCCATCTACCGTAACCGACTTGATTACACTCTCTAGAGACAGAGTGGGCTTTTCAACAGATACCTCTGCCATTTCATCCTTGTCTTGGCCTGTGGAGGGTTTACCGGATCCTTTCTTCTTCTGCTTCTTTATTTCTTTTACTCCCTCATCTGACTCTGTTTCCTCTTCATCCTTTTGGCTTTCATAAGCCCTTGTGGCTTTTGTCTTGGATCTTTTACCGGATGCCTGGACTTCCGGTTTTGAACTTTTGGTTGTGGGAGGAGCAGATCTTTTTGATGATCTGGTCCGGGTGGGAGTTTCAACTGGAACACTTTCTTTACTTTTCTCTTCTTCCTCAGCCTTCCTCCTCTTTTCCTGGCTGGCATCAAGTGCCTCTTTTGAGATGCCTAGGCCTTGAGCAATATGCTCAACTTCTTTTCTTACCTTCCTCTTTATTTCCGGTTCCCTGAGTTCTACATGTATCTTTACACTCAGTTCCTCAAAGGTTCCAAACCTTTCTGCCTTAGGATCTTTGGGCTAGCTTAGCATGTGTTGAACATGCAGCTCTACTATCTGTTCATCCACTTCATACCCCATGGGCATGATCCAGACAGTCCTTGGCTCCACTGCCTCCATCAGACACTGATCTGTTTCTACCATGAAGCATACTGTGTCTTTGTACTTTTCAACAAGGGATTGGGGTATTCTTTCTCTTGCATGCATCATGCTTTGGAAGTTCTTGAAGTATCCCCATAGAGCTATATTTCTTGCTTTTGCATCCCCAAGTCCATGCAAATAGTCTCTGATTTGGATGGCAACCGGTCTGTCATTCTGCCATATCCATCCACTGGATCCGGGAAGCTCATTCATGTAGTAAAAGAAGAGACAAAGGATCAGATTGCCATACTTGAAGGAGTTTTTCTTGTCCTTCTTGATCTTCTGCAGATTTTCAAAGAGTTGGTTCACAAGAAGCTCACACAAGTCATAGTTTGCATTCTCCTTTAACATTTGATAAGCTATGTAGATTGCAGTTCTCGGTACTGAATTTTCCCTACTGGAGTGATAGATTTTGTAACCAATTATCATAGCTGCAAATTTGACATCCGGTTCAATGATGTCATCAACTGTCATAGCTCTCTTGTCAAACTTGGATCCGGTTGCATCACTAACTGTCTGATTTTTGACAGACTTGAGAACAGGTAATCCACTGGATGAGTGCAGACCGGTTACAGCCCTAATTGCATCTTTGGTAATCTTGAAGGGCTGGTTCAACCATAGGAAGTTGTCATGTACTCTACTTAGTACATACCGGACCCATTCATCTTCTTCAAAACAAGGGAAATGAATGCACTGTGCAAAGTGTTTGTCCCGGATGGCTTTGTACTGAGGTTTGATCTCAAAGGAGTCATCTATCAATTGTTTGTGATAGATATCCATCAGTTTTGATTCTCCAAAGTCTTCAAGATTCGCATGGATGTAAACCCTAATATCTTCCGTATGCAATACACCATGAGGAACACTAGAGAAGGCTCCTAGTGGATCTACCTCCAATGATTTTTAAGGATGTTTCTTGAATGTGGGGTGAGGTCTATCAGAGATCTTAACTATATTTGGAGTAGCCATTCTTCAAAGATTTGCAATGAGATAATGAAAAACGGAGAATACCTTATGCGCCTTCGGTTTGCACGGAGTGGTTGGATTGATTTCTTTATGCAATGACTTCGGCAGGAGATCCTTGGTGTGCTTGATGAATCTTGTTGCAGAGCTCCACTTTTCACTTCTTCTTGAGTGCAGAATGAGCAAATGACTTTTGAGAAATCCCTTATATTGCTCCACAAACCCTAATATCTGTTTGCAATAAATACTTCACCTATATTATTCCGGTTTGCCTTGTCCGGATAGCCTGGAGTATCCCGGATCAGTCCTAATCTATGAACATCATGCGGATCTTTCAATCATGAATAAATCGAGATGACACATAACAAGAACATCCCAAACACTCTGTCCAATCCGCAGAATAAGATAGTGCACTTCCAGATCTCTCCGGACCTTTTAATAATCCTCTGTCATACCAGAGCATCTCCCGGAACAGGTCTTACTTGATCAATCACAGCTTCTTCATAACTCCATGCGGACCTCTGAAATCTTATCTAGATCATCTCAAGACTTATATATTAAAACCCTTTACTCTGCATCTTGTGCCAAATCCGGCACCACTTGATTGGCTGGGGGAACAGGATTTTCTTTGAGTCTCCCCCTGAGCCAGAGCTCACTTTTTAATTTCCGGAAGAAATATCAGCACCAGAGTCTGGTGCGGATCCAACCTCTACATTCTCTGAACTTTTCTTCACCCAAATCTTGCTCATCTGATTCCTAACTTCATCCGCATTCATCTTTTGTTTACCCTTGTCTTGATTCTGATTATACACCGGACCTCTTTTGTCCTGATTCTTGCTTCTGCAGACTTTAGCATTATGACCGGACCTATTACAGATTTGGCAAATAACATTTCTTTGCATAATTGACTGATATCCTCTTGATCTACATTGATTAGCCATATGACCTACTCTATTGCATGTAAAGCATCTACCTTTGAATGATTTGTTTACTTGCATATTTCTGCATTCATGGGATTTGTGTCCATACCTTTTGCAGTTGAAGCACTGTCCAGAGAAGGATGAATTAATCTGATTCATTCTCATTCTGCACTGATTAGCTTTGTGACCAAAGTGGTTGCAGCTGTGGCAGTATCCATTGAAAGATGAATATCTTTGAGCATTGGGCTGTCTTATCGGAGGTCTTCTAGGCCTGTTTCTTGGATTTTCTGATGCAAAATTCTTTTGACTGGATCCGGAGCTTTCTCCTTTCTCATATCCCAAACCATACTTGTCATCTGTCCCTTTTTGACTTCCAAGAAGAACTTCAAGTTGAGCAGAACTTATCTTGAATTTCTCTTTATATTCATTTGCTGTTTGAAGGTCTCTTTTGAGAGAGGCAATTTGATCCTCAAGTTTTTCTTCATTATCTTTGGCATCTTCAAGATCAGATTCAAGATGTCTGATAATCCTGTCCATCTGGTGGCATTCTTCTGATTTTTCTTTAAGAGATTGTTTTAGATTGTCTTCAGCCTTTCTTTTTTCTTCAATCTCTTGAGTAAACTTTATAGTTCCTGATTCCATTTCATGTCTTAACATAATGACTTCTTTTGATAACTTTTCACATAACTTAGTTTGCTCAGTCAATTCTTCATTTGTATTGCTTTCTTCACTTTGTCTTGCCAACTGTTGGAGCAGCTCCTTTCTCTTTTTCATAGAGAGACTTAATTTGTCTTTTAATTCTCTCATGAATTCATCAGCCTGTTTGAGTCTTTCTTTTAATTCATTGACTTCAGAATTTGACTGTTCAAGATCCTCAAGGGCAGTCTTGAGTTGCTCCCTTAAACCATATGCATCCATTTGAACTCCCAGATCTTCCTCAAGCTGTTAGGCTCTATTAGGAGGAACTTAGCTCTGATACCAATTGTTGATAACTGAGAGGGGGGGTGAATCAGTTATCCTAATTATTTCTCTTTCTGAACTTTCTTATTAATTAATGCAGCATTGAATCAAACACAAAAACATTACCATGAAATAAGAAACACATGACACAGTATTTTTGACATGGAAACCCTGTTAAGGGAGAAAACCACGGGGTGATTAACCCAAAAATTATTCTCTGTTAGAAGAATAGGAAATTACAAAATGGCACTTGCCAATTAGGGCTCACTGCCCGAGCACACTGCTCACAAGAGGCCCACTGCCTACAAGAAGGCACACTGTCTACAAAGTGATAAGAGTCACAGTCTTGAACTGATTGGAAGCATCTGCATATGCTGGAGTTCAGTTCCGGTTAGGCTCAGTACACTGATCTGCTGCACTTCATCTTTCCTCTGTTCTTTATTCTGCTATCCTTTCACATACCGGATCTTTCTTGCTACTTCTGCTCTGTTCTGGACTTATTCGCATATTTATTCATTCATTCACCCACTTCACAACTAAATCCATCCTCTATATATATCCGCACAAGTAATTTCATCACCTTTCTAGTCGGCATCCGGAACAGTCTAGTTTCTTACAAACTTTGTTTTGTCGGCTGAATCCTTGCTCACCAAGCAATGCGGATCAAGCATATACTTGTAGATATCATTAATCATGTCGGCCAAACATGATTCATGCCTTCACAACCTTTATCATCAATAGTAACACATCCAGAAAGTAGTCTGATACTCTGTCAGTCAGTTCTTCCTCTGTTTTCACTGTCTCTTAGGAATCCGGTACTCAACTATTCATATCTTTTTCCTTGTCCATCACCGGAGGCTAAATCCTTGGAATATACCACTCAAGGTAGTCCTCTTGACTTCCCCAAATCTGCACTACACCAAGACACTTCCTCTGAGAGATCCGGATCAATCTGTCGGACCTTGCCACATGCTCTGTTCTTGTTCACCGGACCACAACAATCTTTATTCTGACTTCCGGTAGAGACACATCATGACTTGCGGATATGTGGGATGACCTTTGTTGCCATCAATGACAACAACCATGAATCCATATAGTGTCTCTTGCCAACAGGAATCCCCTGCCCTACCTATCTGGCATCACCACACCACCAATCAATGCACACAGGAATAAGGCAAATGGATCTGTACCCACCACCAAAGTCCCCTCATAACTCATCTCTCTACCATCTGCCGATAAGCCAATGTGATCAGCACCAAACACTCAGATCAAATCCTGTCATCCCCTCCTAGTATCATATGTCACATGATGACCACGAATAGGTAGCTTGAGGATGCGATAAACATCCTCAAGAGTGATGGTAATCTCTCTAGTAGGTAATAAAAACGTGCAAGTCTCTGACCGATATCGCTCTACAACCATGGTGATCAGAGCTCGATGAGCTCACAGCACTGGCATCGACGCAACTGTCAGAAGACCTGACCTAGCCAATCGAGCCTGGGTGGCATCATCAAAATGATCAAATAGGGCCATCATAGATGGCATGCGTCGCTCCCGCGAGTACAATATAAAAGAACCTGGATCCTGCATCCACAACTTTCTGGTCAAATATCGACCTATCTTTTTCTGACTCAAGCCCTTTCTTCTAATGTCTAAAAGCCAGAATCATTTGGCGCCAAAACAGACAACACTTTGCGCCATTTTAAAAATGGTGCTACTACTTCTTCTAATGGTGCTATTATAGACAATAGCGCCACTGTGCAATATACTTTGTGCCACTCTCACATATAGCGCAACTGCGTACAATACTTAGCGCCATTTTGGAAAATGACGTTACTCTGCCACTTGGCGCTATTCTAAGGAATAGCACCAATCCTTCCCATAGCGCATTTATCAGACATTGCGCTAATCTTTCACATTGCGCTAAAACCAAATATAGCGCTACTCCAACAACTAGCGCTAGTATAGCACATAGTGCTACTATAATGACCATTTGGCGCTAAAATGCCAAAACAGATGATGGCACCAAAATGCTTGGTATTTGGTGCCAATCTACCCCTATTCTACCCGAATGGATAGCACCAATCCAGAGGATGGCGCTAATCCGCATTCTTTTGGCATTGCGCGACCTGGAGATAGCGCCACCATTACAAAACCCAATTCTTGAACTCCAAAAATGTACGTAAATAAAAAAATCACAAAGATAGGCTTAGGCCCTACCTGGGGTCTAGCCGTCGGTGCCTGGCCAAATGATCAGAACTGCTCAGAAATGTGTCAAAGTCACGAGAATTGGGAGTTGCGATCTGCCATCTCTCCTCTACTTCTTCTTCTCACCAAGTCAATGTGTGCAAATGTGGCACTCTTAGGGCCCACTTCTCCTAATATAGCATGCCATGTCATCCCTCACCCACTCTTTTTCCCCCCCAGGGTGCAGATCCCAACCTTTTTCCTCTGTTTTTCTTCCTGTCGTCTTCTTTTTCCATCCCCTATCCAACTTTCACTACCGTCGCATCTTTGCGAGAGTTCGCCCTAAATTTTTTTTATTCTTTTGGCAACCTCTTGAGGGGGCATCCCTCACCCATCTTATTCCTTCTCGGTAGTTGGGGCATATTTTTCTTCGACCTGACACCACTTCCCTGCTAGGTCCTGATGCCAGGTCAAAGAAGGGCAAATGTAGACACCTAAAAATGTCTTTTACCATCAGACTGACTCCCGACATCCCTAAACATACCAATTTTCCTTCTAACCAATTAATTAAATTTTTATTTAATTAATTGTCCCTCCATTTCCCAAATTTCTATCATTTTATCCCCAACAATTGAATTAATTTTATTAATTCAATAGTCCCAAACCTTAGCCAATTGATTTAATAAATATGTAATATTTATTTAGTCAATTTCCCCCTCCTCACTAAATCCAATTAATTAGCTAAACCATGTTTGACTAATTAATTCATACTATTAAATGACCTATCCCTACCCTAGGTAATTAAATAGCTATTATTTAATTACCTACCCTAGCCTACCTCATCCTAGCCCTAGGATTAATTAAATAAAACCTATATTTAATTAATCCTAACCTCTCATTTGGGTGGTCAAACCTAGCTTAACACCCTTCCCCACATCCTCCAAATAAAAAATTGAATTAAATCCACATAAGTCAATTTTTTATTTAAATATATTCCACATCACAATTAATTCCTCTTACAACCCCTTACCACCCCCATACCTCATTTATTTCCACTTATCCCCAAATGAATTTTTAATTTATTTTACATTCCCCATATGAATATTTAATTCATAAATATTCTGTCTCACCCATCCTCATTTATTTCCTTCTTTCCCCAAAATGAATAAAAGATTTACTTTTATTCCTAGCCCTCCATTCCTCCAAGATCAAATCTAGGCCCTCCACATCAATTTTATCTTCCACCATTGATCTTCCCAATCAATCTCCACCCTTAGATCAAAATCCCTCCAAAATCTCTATAAATACAATATCTTTCAACCCATTTTGGGATCCAAGTTTTATGCAATGTTACCATGCCAAAATATCTAATGAGCTAGTCTTTTGTGAGTTGCAATTAAGAGATAGCATTTCACATTTGAATCAAGTAGGGAATATCATGTCTTAGGAGCTCTTGGGTGCGAAGTTCCTCTCCCTCTTTGATGAGATTGGGTCTTCTTGTTGAGGTATAACTCTTTGTGTTTATGCATTTTAGTTTGTATTTTAACCTTGATTTGAATCTCCTCATCACAACTATGTTAACCTCTTCACATTCATTTACCACATAGAAACTCTTCGTTCTGCATTCCAAGCCATTCCAGAAATTGTTGATTTAATTTTTGTAGCCAACGATTACTAATCGTTTAACTATCACTCTAGGCTATGCCAACACTTCATCAAACATTGAAGAGACAAGAAATAGCCTCTCGCCAAACTTCCAATGTCATTCCAATATTGTTAACTTTCCAAGCTTTGACCATGGTCTTCACCGCCACATCATACATCCTCCATCCAATCCCTGTTAACTTAATCTGACCGGGTCCCACCAAGGCACCCGCGGGCTAGCAAGGTTACATAATTGCCAATAGCACACTCGCGCATGACTTTTGTCTGGCCCCACCATGGAGCCTGCTGCTTGCGAAACACTGACACTTGGCATCCCCTGCACTATCATAGAGGTAGGGATGGGTCCCACCAATGGTACCACAAGCTGGTGGGATAGTCATTTCAGGAAACTTTATAACATCTCCCACTGATATAGGAAGATTCCCTAGAACTACTTTTTCTCCATTGGATTCCTTTAACTATAACCATTGATCTCATTGCCAAGTCATCACTTCAATGACTTCTTCCATCGAGCTATTGAAGGGACTATACATGGACTTCCATGGAAGTAAACAACTCCCGTCGATAAGATCATAACTCCAAAACTAGTAGAAGTGATATTGGTCCATCGAGGGGACTAGGAATAAGGTCCCACCAAAAATGAACAGTTGGGCCAATGAGGAATAAGGACACAGCACTGCGAACATCAAGCCAGTAATTTGAGGCACATTTTCCAACATGCTCCCACTTGATGAAGAACTTAGTGGCTTCTTCAAATGCTCAAAGTTACTGAATGTTATAGGCCCTAAGGCCCATGGAACTGGCACACCATCTGTACTTATCTGTGCTAACAGGCTTTGTCAATGCATTAGCAACATTTTCCAAAGTATCTACTTTTTCCAGATTAACCTTTCCATCTTCCACCATATCACAAAAAATGGTACTAAACATTGATATGTTTCATCCTAGCATGGAAAGTTTGATTTTTTTCCAAACAAATGGCACTTTAACTGTCACAGTAGATAGTAATCTACCTTGCATTAAACCCAATATCAAAACACATCTGTCTAAGCCAAATGGCTTTCTTATAGGCATGAGTTTCTACCATGTACTCAACCTTGGTAGTGGACAAAGTGACTACAACCTACTGCTTGTTGATCCAACTAACTGCACCACCAAACATCATGAATACATATCCACTGGTGGATCTTCTGCTGTCAATATCCCTTGCCCAATCAAAATCCACATATCCATGAATGCTAAATGAACTCTTAGATCCAGTAGAGTTACCATGATAGCACAAGGCGTACTTAGTAGTACCCTTTAAATATCTAAAAACTCTTTTCATAGCATCCCAATGTGGTCTCCCTAGATTTTCCATAAATTAACTAAGCATTCCCACTACTTGGGCAATGTCTAGCCTTGTACAGACCATTGCATACATTAAACTACCAAATGCACTTGCACAAGGCACCCTGGTCATGTCCTCCATCTCAGTAGGAGATTTTGGATAATCTTCAACAGATAGCTTCATTCCTTGCAACACTGGAACAACTAGCTGCTTGCAATCTATCATATTAGACCTCTCTAGGATACAATTAACATACTTGCTCTGGCTAAGCCAAAGTTTTCTATTTTCCCCATCCCTTCTAATTTCAATCCCCAGAATATACCTAGTTGTACCTAAATCTTTCATTTCAAACTGTGCTAACAATTGAGATTTTAATTCAGAAATCATACCCTTACCATTTCCAATGAATAACATATCATCCACATACAGGGCAATAATAAGTACACGACCATTTTCAATTTTATAATACACACAATGATCTAATTTTGATCTCACAAATCCCAATGACAACACAAAAGTATCAAACTTTTGGTACCACATTCTAGGTGATTGTTTTAAACCATACAAAGATTTCTTTAACTTGCAAACCAGATGTTCTTTACCTTTTTCAACGAAGTGCTCAGGATGGGACATATAAATTTCTTCTTCTAAATCTCCATGAAGAAATGTTGTCTTCACATCCATCTGCTCAATCTCTAAGTCATACGCTGCTGCAAGTGATAAAAGAAATCTGATAGATGTCAGCTTAGCTATAGGAGAAAAAATTTCTCCATAATCAATTCCCTCTACCTGGGAATACCCTTTCGCGACCAACCTTGCTTTATACTTTTCAGCACTTCCATCCAGACCAATTTTCTTTTTAAATACCCATTTACAGTGAACATGCTTTCGACCTTCAGGCAAGGGTACCAAATCCCAGGTTTCATTCTTTTTCAATGATGCCATTTCCTCATTCATGGCTTCCAACCAAGAATCTGAATCAAACATATTAATTTCCTCTTTTACAGTCCTAGGCTCATCAGTGTTAGCAATCAAATCATAGGCACAACTTGAATCCAACATAGAATATCCAAACCTTTCAGGTTGTCACTTCTCTCGTGTAGACCTCTTCATAGGCTAAGGCTGAGGTTGTAGTTCTTCTTCAGAACTTTCAGAACTGCTTGAGCTCTCCTTAGTTTTAGGTACACTAGGAATTCATTGTTCTTCCTTCTCTAGAGTAAGAGGGATTTCAACAACATCCTTTTTCTTTTCTACTTCTTTCATCTCTAACTATATATCCACTGAAGAAGGTTTTAGCTCATGAAAGATTACACTTCTACTGTACAATACCTTCTCAATAATAGGATTCCAAAGTTTGTATCCCTTAACACTAATACCATAGTCAATAAAGATACATTTTACAACCTTTTTTCCAATTTAGATCTTTTCTCATTTAGCACATATGCATATGCCTCACAGCCAAAGAATCTAATGTGTCTTAAAGAGGGATTCTTACCAAACCACACTTCCAAAGGTGTTTTGTCAACAAGTGTCGAGGAGGTTGATCATTTAATTAAATAACATGTTGTAGCCACAGCCTCAGCCTAGAACTTCTACTCCAGACCAACACTGCTCAACATACTTTTTGCCCTTTCCATCAGCGTTCTGTTCAACCTTTTAGCAACTCCATTCTACTACGAAGTATAAGGTGTAGTTTTATGCCTTTTAATCCCATGGTCTTTGTAGTACCTTTCAAAATCTACAGAACAAAATTCACCGCCATTATCCATCCTTAGGCATTTAATTTTTCTACCAGTCTAATTTTCTACCAAGCTTTTAAATTCCTTAAACTGACTGAACACTTCTGATTTACTTTTTAAAACATACACAAATGCCCTTCTCGAATAATCATCAATAAAAGAAACATAATATTTAGACTTTGACAATGAAGGAACATTCACTGGACCAAAAACATCAGAGTGAACATAATCTAGTATACCAGAAGATTTATGAGGACTAGAGTAAAAAGAAACATGGTGTTGCTTTGCATAAATGGAATGTTCACAAAATTTGAACTCAAGGTTACAATCATCAAGTCCTTCAACTAGGTTTTTTGTTTTTTAAGGTTTTTAAGCCTTTTTCCCCTATGTGGCCAAGTTTTCTCTGCTAGCAGTTTCACTTCCAAATAAATTCGTACCCAGAGGAACAACATTTTATTTCCCAGTGTTGGTAGCTTTCTCTAATTTTGCAGAGATGTAGTTACAATGAACAACATGTCCGTCTAGTCTAAATAGAGTGCCTATGCATGCACCCTTGGCCAACACCATTGAGCCTCTTGTCATTTTACAGCCACCATTCACAAAAGAAACTTGCATGCCAACATCATTCAGCTTACTAACAGAAAGCAAATTTCAAGCCAGACCTAGTATGTGCTTTACATCTTTGATTCCTTTTATTCTTCCATTAGGAAACTTGATTCTAACTCTTCCACGACCAACAATTTCAAGGTCAGAATCATCACCTAGATACACCATTCCACCTTTGTATTCTTCATACTTCGAAAACCATTCTCTATGAGATGTCATGTGAAAGGACACACCTGAATCAATCAGCTAGACATCATCCGATGCTTGTGTTGCCAAGGTTGCAATGAAGGCATCTGCTTCACTCTGAGAAGATTCATCATCAGAAGACTTATTCTTCTTCTTCTTTTTCTCCTCTTTGCAATCTTTCCAGATATGACCTTTCTGCCTGCAATTCCAGCATTTCACCTTGGACTTTTTACCAGGAGACTTTGATCTCCCCTCTGACTTGGATCTAGACTTCTTTTCTTTTTTCTTGCCTTTCTCCTTTGATTTGCCCTGAATAGCAAGGACCTCCTTGGCCATCTTAGAATATTTCCTCCGCATTTCCTCTGAAAGTAGTGAAGCAACCACCTCTTCCATCTGGAAAGTAGTTGTTGTACTCCCAATAGCCATTACCAGGTGATCACGTGTGTCAAGCAATGAACACAACAAGAGCATGTAATGATCCTCGTCTTCAATCTCCACACCCACAGATGTCAATTG
This sequence comes from Cunninghamia lanceolata, assembly GCA_027924645.1. Taxonomy (NCBI): domain Eukaryota; kingdom Viridiplantae; phylum Streptophyta; class Pinopsida; order Cupressales; family Cupressaceae; genus Cunninghamia; species Cunninghamia lanceolata. The sequence continues at coordinate 2,689,586 of BSBN01001020.1, read as the reverse complement.
GGCAATGAGCATGTTAAATGCATTCAGGTGATCTACAACAGACGCTCCTTCCTCCATTTTCAAAGAGTACAATTTCTTTCTCAGGAATAGCTTATTTAGCAAAGATTTCCCTTGATAAATGTTACCAAGCTTCTTCCACAAAGATTTCACAGTCTTCTCTTCATGGACATTTAGGAGAACTATATCAACCAAGCACAGTCTAATTAGACCCTTGGCCTTTTAGTCCATTGTATCCCAATCATCTTGTGAGCTTGCTGCAGGTTTGGTTGAGGACACTATAGCCCATAACTCACGATCCACAAGCAAATCTTCCATTTTGAGTTTCCACAACTCAAAATTACCATCGTTGAACTTCTCAATATCTATTCTTCTAGATGTGCTTGCCATCTCAAATATTCAATCAAGACAAATCAATTTCTCTGCAAAACCCCCACTCAACCAAATTAGCACAAAAACCTGACTCACCCACAAGGATAACACAACTGGCCAGGATCTAATACCACTTGTAAGGAAAGCTAAGTGTAGAAATGCCTTCCTAATGCCAATTTCTAGAAGAGAAATGCATAAAATACTTTTAATTTCAATTACAGTTCATTCAAGGATGCACATTAATCAAAAATACAGAATAGACAATTCAAGAGACATACACAGATCAACACTAGAGTTATGTGGGAAAACCCTTATGGGAGAAAAAACCCACATAGCAAGAAAAATCTCTTTGTATTATAGTAAAATATTGTTTACATACAAAGTAGCAGATTTGTGCTTTCAGGTATCTTGTTATAGTCTCAAACTTTAGCAACCAAACATTTCTCTGATCAACCTCTAACTCCCTAGACTGAACAACTATACAATTTCATTACACATAGTTACTATGTTAACCTCTTCACATTCGGTTACCATATGGAAACTCTTCATTCTATACTCCAAGCCATTCTATAAACTGTCGATTCAATTCCTATAGCCAATGGTTACTAATCATTTAACTATCAATGCAGGCTACACCAACACTTCATCGAAAATCAAAGAGACAAGAAATAGCCTCTCCCCAAACTTCCAATGTCATTATGATATTGTTAACTTGCCATGCTTTGACCATGGTCTTCACCGCCACATCATATATCCTCCATCCAATCCCCGTTCTCCCGCTTAGTTTGATCAGGTCCCACCAAGGCACCCATAGGCTAGCGGGTTACATAGTCGCCAATAGCACACTCGTGCATGACTTTTATCAGGTCCCACCGTGGAACCTACAGGCTTGCATAAAACCAACACTTGGCATCCCCCTGCACTATCGCAAAGGTAGGGATGGGTCCCACTAACAGTACCACAGGCTAGAAGGATAGTTATTTCGAGGAACTTTATAACATCTCCCACCGATATAGGAAGATTCCCTGGAACTGCTTCTCATCCGTTGGATTCCTTTAACCGCAAGCATTGATCTCACTGCTAAGTCATCACTTGAACGATTTCCACCATTGAGCTATCCACCAAAGTAAACAGCCTCCTGCTGATAAGATCATAAATCCAAAACTAGTAGAGGTGACATCAGTCCATCAAGGGGACTAGGAATAAGGTCCCACAGAAAATGAACACTTAGGCCGATGAGGAATAAGGACATAGCACTATGAACATCAAGCTAGTAATTTGAGGCACATTTTCCAACATCTTCTTCCTAGTAGTGAGCCTTTGGTAGTGAGCCTTTCTTTCTTTTGGGCAGTGAGCCTATTGCTTTTCGGTGTTGATATTACTTTACATTGTGAGCTAATCCTCACCATGGTTTTTTCCTTTGGTTTTTCATGTAAATCTTGTGTTCTCTTGTTTTTGATGTTGATTTGATTCAGTTTCTATTATTTTCTTTCATACTTAATCATTATAATAGTTTAAGGGTTAATTGAATTAATGTGGATCTAAATGTGTTTGATGGTTTTGGAATTATAATTTACAACTAATTCACCCCTCCCCTCTCAGTTGTCTTGTGCATTCAACATTTGGTATCAGAGCAAGGTTCCTCGGAAGAAAGCTTAACTGCTTGAGGTATATCTGGGATGGTGCACAAGAAGGATGTTCCCTTGTTTGATGGAACAGATTATGCATTCTCGAAAATAAGGATGGAAGGTTATCTAATTTCTCTTGGATATGAGATCTGGAAGTCTATTATGACTGAATACACTATACTAGAAAATAGTCCAAGCACTGCAAATGAGATCAAGGCTTATGAAACCAATGGTAAAGCAAGGTAGTTTAAGTTGTCTTACTAATTCTAAATTAGTGAAAGTCATGAATCTGAGAAGACTGTGGAGTTAGATCAGGAGGATTCTGATGATGTGGAAGCTAACTTTGTGAGAAAAATGAAATTGGATACTGGTAAGTACAGTGGTAAGTTACCTTTCAAGTGTTTTAGTTGTGGCAAGATAGGTCATTATGCTTCAAGATGTCCAAAAAGAATTTTGAGAAGCAAAAATAGGGAGAACAAAAGTAAGGTGTTTAAGAAAAAATATTATGTTAGAGAAGATGCAAGCATATCTAATGATGAATTTGATTATGAAAATGATGAGGATAGTGAATGTCTGTTCATAGCTTTAAAAGATGATACTGTTGCTACTAACCCTAAGGAATGTGTCAAGGAAAGGGATTCAGAAGTAAGTATTAATGTTGAAGGCACTTTGATGTCTGCTTTTCATACGAGACAGGAGAAGAACTACTAGGTCATTGATAGTGGATGCTCAAATCATATGACCGGTGATAAAAGTAAGTTTGTTAAACCTGAAAATTTTGATGGAGGACTAGTTAGATTTGGTGATGATATATTTGCTAAGATATGTGGAAGAGGTTCAACCAGTTTTGATGGCAAGTACAATAATAATGATGTTCTTTATGTTAAGGATTTAAAACATAACCTCTGGAGTGTTGGACAAATGTGTAACAAAGGATACAATCTTATGTTTCAGGATGGTGGCTATGAGATCATAAAATATTCTGGAACTGTGATAGATGCTGAAAAGAGAACAGATGTCCAAATGTTTATCAGCTCAAAGGTGGTGATGGTTATTGTTTCATGACTCAGATCAGTGAGAGTTGGCTATTGTGTAGAACATTGTGTCACATCAATTTTGATAGCCTGGTAAGAATAAGTTTAGTTCAAGTTGTGAGAGATCTACCAAATATTACAAAGCCTATCAATGCTATCTGTAAGGAATGTGATGCAGGAGCATCTGGAAGACTTCAAAATAGTTGAGACAGTTAACAGTGAGTTGCAGAATATTGAGATGGTGACCTGGGGAGATACCACATTTGAGTATAAGAGCTTATGGAGTTGGACTTAACATCTAGACATAGGAAGCTACAACATATCAAGAATTCAGGTCATTTGGCTTTGATTTCAGAAAGATATCACTATCATAAGATTGACTATTGTTGTACGTTTGACAGAGCAAAGCTGATAGTGTTTGGTGAAGTCTAATCAGCTTGCAGAGCCTAAAGGAACCTATCCATGTACACATGTTTCATACTAGTCGTTGCAATTAGTCCAACTTGATAATGATTTGAAGGCTTGCGAAGGATATAAATAAGAGATAAAGGATTGTTTCTAGGTAGTGATTGATAGCACAAAATTATGAAGCAAGATCTTAAGTTGTTTTGATCTGAATGAGTAGTAGAACATAGTAGAAGGAAGAATAGGAACTAGAATGAGCTATAGAACAGAGAATTGAGTTGTAGAAGAAAGAAATCATGAAATAATATTGTTGTATGAATCTTTTATAATCCCTGGACTACAATCTAGCACCTGTAAAGCCCTTGAGACATGTGTAATTTGATTTGAAGTTATAATATAAGAGGAATGAGCTTTGAAGGCTAGGTTTTTCCCTGTTAGGGTTTTCCTAGGATATATCTTGTGTCGTGAGTGTATGAATGTATCTTTCCTTCTGTTGTTAGCTATTTACTTCTATTGCATCTCTAATTTATCATGTTGTTAGTTGTTTAATGCTGCAAGGTTGGACAATCCCTCACTAGACCCTCCTACCTTGACTGCATCAAGTGGTATTAGAGCTAGTTTTGAATCTGTTGGGCTGGTTGTGAATCTGTTAGAAGGTGGCAAATCTATTGGACAGAAGTGTGAAACCCTAAAGTATACAAAAATCATCATAAAAGAAAGATCAAGGAAAGGAATATTCTAGTAATCTTTTCAAATTGAGTGTTTATTTAATTTGTTTCAATGGGGAAAATTGGAAAAAGGATGAAGAAAGAGAATGAAACCCTAATGTGCGAAAAGGATATTTTGGAAGAAGAATTATGTGAAATTAAAAGGTGTAATTTAGAGTTGTTGGAAAGGGTGAAAGAACTAGGAGAAGATAAATATGATGCAAGAAGAAGAAATGAAGAATTAGAAGCAGAGCTGAAGTTGTTTGAAGATGTTGAAAAGATATTTACAGACTTAGAAGAAGGATTCAAGTTGTTTGGGAAGGTGGAAGAAAGGAACATAGATCTAAAAGAAAGTTTGGAAGAATTGAAAAAGGAAAACAGTCTACAGAAGGAGGTATGTGAATTGAAGGAACATGTTAATCAGTTAGAATAGTCACTTGTAACATGCAGAGAAGAGAATGAAAACCTAAGATCTAAGCCTGAATTTTGTGATGTTTTTTGTGATACTCTTGTAAGTTTTGTGGATTAAGAAATCATTCTGAAAGGATGCGTTGGGATAAAATGAGGAGGAGAAAATTTATGGAAGGTTGTATACAAAAGAATTATGAATGGATTGATAGATAAGAATGGAAACATGTTACTTGTATGTTCAGAGGGAGGTATAGACTAAAGTATTCATGTGTTGGATTAGGATGCAGAGAAAGAAGACCTTACGTGGAGCAAAATAAGGACAGTAATTCAAACTATAGAGGGAGAAATGACAAGAGTCATAAGGCTTATAACAATGAAGGATATAGAAGAGATGTAAGAGGATTTGAAAGAAGACAATTTAGAAGAACCTGCTTTCAAGTTTGGAGGAGGAAAGAATCAAGCAATCAAGAACCTATTACCAAAGAAGCTAATGAAGGAGAAACAATCAATAATACAGAGACAATTTGTGTAGAGGAAGAAGAGCCTGTTAATATAGAGATAATTTATGTAGAAGAAGAAGAACTTGCTGATATAGAGATAGTTTATGCAGAGGAAGAGGAGCCTTTTGAGACATCAAATTTGATAGAGAAACCAGAAGAAGGTGAAGCATTGATCTTAAGAAGAATTATGTTATAAACTAATCATTAGAGGAAGCAGTATAGAGAAAGTTTGTGTGTGGACAAGTGTGAAGCATAATAGAGAAAGGAAATTCATGTTACAGAAAAGAGGGAATGACAAAATATTCTACCGGAAGAGAAAGATGATGTACCAGAATGAAGTAAATATGAATAAAGAAACAAATATGAGTAAAAGGAAAGTTTATGCAGAGAGGAAACTGTGAGATTTTGATCAGTACAGAGGAAATTGTGACAGGAACCTGGACTTAGACAGAGTTGCAGAGAAGAATTCAAGAATGTATTAGGAAGTGACTTTATTGTTCCGAACGATGCATATTGGTATTGATTGACTCTTAATTGGTTGAAACAGACATAGATCTTGAGGCAACTTGCGGAGAAGACTTGCTAAGATTGTCGATCATTGAGGCAGTGCAAGGCTTGCAAGTAGAATGCTGAACCTACAAGAATCAGAGGCATTTTTGTAGGGTGGACTTGAACAGACTGCCAACTTAGAGGCAGTTCAAAGTACCTAAAGACATATCACCACACCTATTTGATTTTGGCATAATATAGACCAAAGTGAAGAGGTTCACTTTTCAAATAACCCCAAGAGACTGATGCAGGATCATCCAGAAGAATTCAAAACAATTGAGACAATTGATAGTGAGTTGCAGAATATTGAGCTAGTGACCTGGGGAGATACCACATTTTATCACATTTGAGTATAAGAAGCTGCGGAGATGGACTTAACATCTAGACATAGGAAGCTACAACATATCAAGAATTTAGGTCATTTGGCTTTGATTCTAGAAAGATATCGCTATCAAAAGATTGACTATTGTTGCATGTTTGACAGAGCAGAGCCGATAGTGTTCAGTGAAGTCTAATCAGCTTGCAGAGCAAATCCATGAGTTATGGAGCCTAAAGGAACATTATATAATGTAGTATAGGACCTGGCTAACCTTTATGGAGATCCACACAAAGATCTATGCATCAACAGAGCAATGCCTTATGTTTAGGTCTAACCTATCCATGTACACATGTTTCATACTAGCCGTTGCAATTAGGCCGACTTGATAATGATTTGAAGGCTTGTAGAGGATATAAATAAGAGATAAAGGATTATTTCTAGGCAGTGATTAATAGCACGAAGTTATGAAGCAAGATCTAAAGTTGTTTTGATTCGAATGAGTAGCAGAACAGAGTAGAAGGCAGAATATGAAGCAGAATGAGTTGTAGAGCAAAGAATTGAGTTGTAGAAGAAAGAAACCACAAAAGAATATTGTTGTATGAATATTTTGTAATCCCTAGGCTACGACCTAGCACCTGTAAAGCCCTTGAGGCATGTGTAATTCAATTTGAAGTTATAATATAAGAGGAATGAGCTTTGAAGGCTGGGTTTTTCTCTGTTAGGGTTTTCCCAGGATATATCTTGTGTCATGAGTGTATGAATGTCTATTTCCTTCTATTGTTAGCTATTTACTTTGGTTGCATCTCTAATTGATCATGCTATTAGTTGTTTAAGGCTGCAAGGTTGGACAGTCCCTCACCGGACCCTCGTACCTTGACTGCATCAGAATGTCAAGTTGGAAAACAAGCAAGAAGAAGTTTCAAAGTCAAGTATCAATCATCTATCAGACTATTGGAATTGGTGCATATAGATCTTTTTGTTCCTACTAGAGTAAGGATATTTCAAGGTGACATGTATTTCATTCTACTAATTGATGATTATTCTAGAATGACATGGGTTACTTTTCTCAAAGAAAAATCAGAAGCCCTAGATAAGTTTAAAGCATTCAAAGTCATGGTTGAGAATGAAATGGATATGAGAATCAAATGTTTGACGTTTGATAGAGGATGTCTGACAGAGGTGGAGATTTCACCTCCAAGAGAGTTTAACATGTTTTGTAAGAATCATGGAATAAAGAGGCACTTAGCTGCCCCTAGGACTCCTCAGCAGAATGCAGTGGTTGAAAGAAAGAATAGGACTATTCAAGAACCTGCAATGAAAGTAATAAAAAAAGTAAATCTACCAGAGGTCTACTAGAGAGAAGCAATTCATACTACTATTTATATAATGAATAGAGTGCAGGTAAGAGCAAACAATACAAAGACTCCTTATGAGTTATGGTATGGAAGGATTCCTACTGCCAAATACTTGAGAGTGTTTGGAAGCAAATGTTATATCAGAAGAGATGAAGAAAACCTAGGAAAGTTTGATACAAGGTCTGATGGAGGTATCTTCCTTGGGTATTCAACTAAAATTAAAGCTTACTAGTGCTACAACAAGAGGCTAAGAAAGATTGTTGGGAGTGCAAATGTCAAAGTTGATGAAGATATACAGAAGAATTTAGAGGTAAATGGATATGAATCATACGAGTCTTCTTGCAGAGAAGAAAATACTAAGGAAAAGGAAGTGCAGATTGAAGAGGAAGAAGCTCCGGAAAAGACTCCTAAAACTCCCAAGTATGTGCAAAAGCATCATTCTAAAGATTAGATCATTGGTGATAAGAACAAAGGTGTGCTAACAAGAAGGAAAGTTGTTGAAGAAAAGGTAAATCTATGTTTACTTTTTGAAGTTGAACCTAAAATAGTAATTGAAGCATGCAAGGATGAGTATTGGATCAAGGCTATGGAAGAAGAACTAATGCAGATTGAAAAGAATCAAACTTGGGAACTTGTCCCAAGACCAACAAACAAAAATGTGATTGGAACTAAGTGGGTATTTCAGAACAAACTGAATGAGAATGGAGTAGTAAGAAACACAGAAAGGCTTATGTGTAAAGGTTACTCACAAGTAGAAGGAATAGACTATGAAGAAACTTATGCTCCAGTGGAAAAAATGGAGGCCATTAGATTTTTTTAACTTTTAAGCACATAAGGATTTCAAAGTATATCAAATGGAAGTGAAGTTTGCTTTCTTGAATGGTGAATTGGAAGAAGTATACATAGAACAATCAGATGGATTTCAGTTATTAGATAAACCAAATATGGTTTACAAATTGAAGAAGGCACTATATGGATTGAAGCAAGCCCCCAGGGCTTGGCATGCAAGGTTAGATAAGTACTTATTACAGTAAGGATTCAATAAAGGTACTACATATAGTAATTTGTATATCAAAGTAGGAGAAGATCAAATTCTGATTGTGGAATTATATGTGGATGATATAATCTTTGGTAGAAATGAAGGTATGTGTAAAAGTTTTATAGATGAAATGCAAAAAGAATTTGAAATGTCAATGTGTGGAGAAATGAACTTCTTCCTTGGGTTAGAGATCAATTAGACAGATAAAAGTATTTTCATTTCACAATCAAAGTATGTCAAGGAGATGTTAAAGAAGTTTGGAATGGAAGATTCTAAACTATTATGTACCCCCATGACTATTGGTTGCAAGATGAGAAAGAATGATGAATCTCCTAAGGCTAATCAGAGTAGATATAGATCAATGGTTGGAGGATTGCTATATTTAACTGCTACTAGACCAGATATTATGCATGCAATTTGTCTTGTGGCTAGATTTCAAGAAGATCCTAGAGAGTCACATGTTATAGCAGTGAAGAGGATATTCAGATATTTAAAGGGCACTCCAGATCATGGCTTGTGGTACCCAAAGGATAATGACTTTTCTCTAAGTGCTTATATAGATGTAGATTGGGCCAATTCTGTAGATGACAAGAAAAGTACAAGTGGTGGTTCATTCTTTCTTGGAGGTCGAGTAGTGTCATGGCTAAGTAAGAAGTAAGATTCAGTATCTTTATCTACTATAGAGACATAATACATTGCAGCAGCATCTTTCTGCACACAAGTATTATGGATGAGGCAAACCTTGAAGGATATCAACGTTGTATATGATGAACCTATTCCTATCTTCTATGATAATACAAGTGCTATTAACATTTCAAATAATCTGGTGATACACTCAAGGACAAAACATATCTCAATCCGATATCATTTTCTGAGAGAGAAGGTTACAAAGAATGAAGTGAAGCTTGAGTATGTGCCTACAAAGGATCAGGTTGCAGATATATTCACTAAGACTCTTCCTAAGGATACATTTGAGTATCTCTAGGAGAAGTTAGGGGTTATTGGCCCTCCTTCTTTGAACTAGATGCATAAGGAGATACATCAGTCTAGTGGATTTTAAGATTCATTCCTTATTCTGGACTAATGTTGGAGGCTACCACTCAGGGGTAGTAGGTAGTGGTCATGTTGGTTGTTGCAGCCAAGGGGAGTATGAAGAGAAGTAAAAGAAAAGATGTTACAAAGAAGTGGTGAGTAGGTACAAGTATGAGAATGAGAGAGATAAATGTGTAACCCTTCTCCATTGATGTCAAAGGGGGAGAGAGAGCGATGTGAAAAAGGAAAGAATTAGTTGTCAAGAAGAGAGTAGTAAGATGAGGGGGAAAGAAAGAGAAAGGAAAAATGTTGGTATGAAGAATAGTATTTAGGGTGCTATTGTGTTGATGGTTTTTAACATTATGTGTTGCCATCAATGACAAAGGAGGAGATTGTTGCAAGTATGTGCAGTCAGTTTTGTCATTGATGTCAACAAGCTTGTGTTATCATTAGTGTCAACTATATGAGTAAGAGATTTTGCAAGAGTATGAGAAGTCAATGTTGAATGGATGATGTCTCTGATGATGAGGAAGTTCTGAAGATCATTATAATATGTTTCTGGTTCCTAGTTTCCAAGTGCTTTTGAGAAAATTTGAATAAAACAAGTAAACAGTGTGTGGCAGTGGTATTCTGTATTGCAGAGTAGTGTTCTAGCTTTGCTCCACATTTCATTGTTATTGAAGATTTGCTTGTACGGTTGGATATGTTGTTTAGAGGTGTTTAGAGATGCTACATTCAAAATTTGGTGTGCTAGATCGATGTGCAGAGGAAGATGTGTTTACCAGTGTATGAACTATGTTGTCTAGAGGTGTCTGGGAGAAATGTCTTTGCTCCACATTTCTCTGCAAAGTGGTTTTAGGTCTTTCAGTTCTAGAAGTGTGCTTATTTAAGGTTAATATCTATCTTTAGTCAAAGTTGTTTGTGGTTTGGTGTTTTAGTAGATGATTTCTTGAGTTACGGTACATGACATAGATATTTGAGTATGTTGGGTAAACAGGATAAGGTTGTGTAGTAGGTGAAAATTGTTGTGGAGGAATTTACTAGTTTTCAGGATGTTTATGGGATATTCTAGATTATGCTCAAGCATGGTGTGTGATCTGCGAGTCATCTTTGGGTTCAAGGAAGCATGTACATAATTTTTTATGGTGTTAACACCAGTTCAGCTGACCTTGGGTGTTTACACTAATTATGGAGTTGCTTTGATAATTGTGGAAGTGTGGTGTAACACGTATGAGTGGATTTAAGTCCAAGCTAAGGTGTGTTGTGGTCTGCCTTCATTCCTTTCCACCACAGGAATGTTTTGGTGTCTACCTAATTTGAATTTGCATGATTAAGGTACCTTGCCAGCATTGGAGAATGTTCTCACGATTGAAGATGGTATAAATAAGTGTCAAGCTCTAGTTGAAAGATGATAAGATAGATGAGTATGATGTATATGATGCAAATTACAAAGTTATAGAGTGCAAATTTGTGTAGCGAACTGCAAACTTTCATGTGTTAGATTACTAGATGCAGTGAGCAGAAGGTGTCTACAATTCCTTAGTGAAACTGTAGAGATGATGATGACGTTGTGGTGGACTTCTTTGTTGCATTGAGATAGTTTTCTCCTTGTAACAATCTTCTCTATCTTCTTCTCTTGTTTGGCAGTGAGCCTATTATTTTTTGGTGTTGATATTACTTTACATTGTAAGCTAATCCTCACCATGGTTTTTTCCTTCTTGGGTTTTCCACGTAAATCTGGTGTTCTCTTGTGTTTAATGTTGATTTGATTTAGTTTATGTTATTTTCTTTCATGCTTAATCATTATAACAGTTTAAGGGTTAATTGAATCAATGTGGATCTAAATGTGTTTTAGGGTTTTTGGATTATAAGTTACAACTGATTCACCCCCCTCTTAGTTGTCTTATGCATTCAATAGATCACCCATTTGGATCTTCTCAAGATAAAGTCAACACTTGGTCAAGAATTCATAGGAAATTCTCTAGAAATTTGATTGCAACAAAACAAGAAGGAAAACAAATAAGCAAGAAAGTAAATAAGTCTTTTTGGTTGATGAGGATTGCTTGTGGACCAGAATGCTCATACATCTGACACACTGAGTAACTAAAATGTTCCATGAGTTGGAAACTCATGAATATTTTGGCAAGTCTAGAACCAAAATTCCATACTTGACTAGCTTTGCAACACTCAACCAAGAAGCTTCATTTGCAGCTTTGTTATTCCATTGGACTAGGTATTCCATGTAGTCCTTTCCTCTAGTCTTCTTATCCACTCAAGAGTTAATCACTTTATCTACTTCTTCCATCTTCTTTTCAGGTAACTGATCTAACCATTGTTGTGCATCAGACAAACGTGAGTGTGTACCCCCTTGTAAACTTGTCTCTCCTTCATGGAACTTATATAGATCAACAACATTGGGAATAGGAGATATGTTTGTCCCTACTGGTAACTCAATTCCGTAGACATTGGATGAGAACTTCCTCAACACCTTGCATGGGCCTATCTTCTTGAATTTCAACTTATTGTTTGTTCCCTGTGGAAACCTTTCTTTCCTTAAATGTGCCAAAACTAAGTCTCTTGCCTAGAACTCGTGTTCCCTTCTATGCATATTAGCATATTCCTTGTATTTGCCTGCACTTTTCTCCAACTTTTCTTTCACCTCCTTGTGAATCTCATGAATGTATTTTGCAAAATCTTCCACTGTAGCACTCTTCCTATTCAAATATGCAATATTTCTCAGCTCATCAACATCTCTTAGGTTGTACCCATAAACTATTTGGAACGGGCTCTTTCCTACACTTCTGTTCACTGAATTATTGTAAGAAAATTATTCTTGTGCCAATATAAGATCCCATTGATGTGGTTTGTCTCCCACCAAACATCTTAAAAAGTTTCCCAAACTTTTGTTCACAACCTCAATTTGTCCATCAGTCTAGGGATGATAGGTTGAACTAAATCCTAATTCAGTGCCCATCTTATTCCATAATGTACACCAAAAATGACCAACAAACCTTGTGTCCCTGTCAGAAACTATGCTCTTAGGCATTCCATGTAGCCTAATAACCTCTCTAAAAAACAATGTAGTTATGTGGGATGCATCACTAGTTTTCTGGCATGGTATGAAATGAACCATCTTTTAAAATCTATCCAGTACAACAAAAATGGAATCATTACGTCTCTGTGTTTGAGGTAGTCCCACAACAAAATCCATACTTAGGTGCTCCCATAGTCTCTTTGGTATAGGCAATGGCTAATATAGTTTCGTGTTTCGTCATTCTCCTTTAGCATGTTAGAAAATTTTGTAGCCTTGTACCAGTCTCCTCACATCTATGCTCATTCCAAGCCAAAAATAACCTTCACTTAGTTGTGCCAATGTATTATCTATTCTAAAATGTCCACTCAAGCCCCCATTATACTTTTCTCTTATTAGATTCTCTCTCATTGAACCTCTAGGTATACATAGTTTATGTCCTTTGAACAACAAGACATCTTGGATGAAATACTCCAACCATGGTGTCCTATCTCCCTCCACTAGATTTCTACTAACTATCCTTGGTTCCTTAAAATTAGGATCATCAGGATACAAATCCTTCATTGCATCAAAGCCAACAACACTGACCCTTAACTCATTCATGAATAAAAACCTTCTGCTAAGTGCATCTGCTACCATGTTTGACTTACCACTCCTATGTTTCAAGACAAAAGAATAACTTTGCAAGAACTCCACCCATTTTGTATGCCTCTAGTTTAACTTACCTTGACTATTGATGTATTGCAAGGCATGATGGTCTATGTACAATACAAAATCATTTGACAACAAGTAATGGCTCCACTTCTTTAAGCCCTGCACTATAGCATAAAATTCTTGGTCATAAACTGAGTATTTCCTCTTTGCTTCATTTAGTTTCTCACTAAAGTAAGCAATGGGTCTACCTTCTTGAATTAACACTCCCCTAATCGCACTACCACTAGCATCATAATCCACTTGAAACACTTTGCCAAAGTCTAGCAATGCCACATTGGTTGTTCCATCACCTTCTTCTTCAACAAATGAAAGCTCTTTTCTGTTGCAACATTCCACTGGAACTCTTTCCTAACACCCTTCATTGTCTCAGTGATTGGTGCACATATTCCACTAAATTTTTTTATGAGCTTCCTATAGAAGCTCGCCAAGCCATGAAAACTCCTGGCCTCAAACATGTTTTTGGGTGAAGGTCAATCCACTATTGCCTTAACATTCTCAAGGTCCATCTTCAACCCTTCTTCAGACACTACAAAACCTATATATACTAGTTCCCTCTACATAAAACTACATTTATCCATGTTTACCAACAACCTTTCTTCTTTTTCAAACCCTCGCTAGGCTACAACGAGCTCGCAGGTTTGAAGTGTTCTTTCTTAGGGATGAGGTCCCCCGTGTTGGCCTCACCGGTTCATAGCCCCGGGCAAAAGCATTGTGTGGAGCCAGAGGGCATGTTGTACCAGTGTCATCAGTCACGTTAAAAAGTTTACCAGGCGCATTATCTTTAAAAAAAAAAAAAACCAACCTTTCTTCTTTTAATCTCTGCAAAATTGCGTTAAGGTGCAATAGGTGTTCCTCTTTTGGTTTACTAAAATGAGAATGTAATCCAAAAAAACAATAACAAATTTGCCAAGGAACGACTTCATTACCTCATTCATCAATCTCATAAAGGTATTGGGTGCATTTGTCAACCCAAATGGCATCACTAGCAACTCATACAATCCATCCTTGGTCTTGAATGTTGTCTTCCATTCATCCCCCTCTCTAATTCTGATTTGGTGGTATCCACTCTTCAATTCAATCTTGTTGAAGTGCTTTGCTCCACTCAAACAATCCATCAAGTCATCCATATGAGGCAATGGAAACTTGTACTTAATAGTTATCCTATTTATAGCCCACGAATCAGTGCACATTTTCCATTTCCCATCTTTCTTAGGTGTTAGTACAGTAGGTACAACACATGGACTAAGGCTCTTTCTAATCAGCCCCTTATCCAATAGCTCTTGCACTTGCCTTTTCACCTCTTCATTCTCCATAGATGTCATTCTATATGGTGCCTTATTTGGTAGGCTTACACTTGGTATCAAGTCCATGTAGTGACTTATGCTTCTAGTTGGAGGTAATCCATCAGGTAAGTCTTTCATTAGAATGTCACTGAACTCCTTTAGAATTTATTGAACTTCTGTGGGAACTTCAACCCCTTTCTCTACGTTCATAATTTATGCAACTTGAGGTAGGAAGGGATAACATACCTTCTCCTTTCTAATTTCCTTTAGGAACTATTTTCCAATTACCAGACAAATCCTATTGGTTTTCTCAACTTCCTCATCCTTATTCTTCAAAGGATTCAACACATACTCAACCCCATCCTTCTTGATTTTAATACAATTACTCTTGCCATCATGAACGGCCTACCTATCATATTGTGAAGGTCTACCTAACAAAAGGTGGCATGCATCCATTGGCATAACATCACACATTATCTCATCTTTGTAATTCCCAATATGAAATTTAACAAGGCATTGTTCACTTACCAATAACTGATGTCCCTTTTGCAACCAGGAAACCTTGTAGGGAGTTGGGTGTTTCAACCTTTTTAGTTTTAGCTTCTCCACCATCTATTCTGACACTAAGTTGTTAGTGATGTCACTGTCCACAATGACTTTGCAATATTTTCCTCTAGACTTACATCTGTTTCTAAACAGATTTCTTTATTGTTTTGGTTCCACTTGTATCTTTTTTGGTGTTAGAAGGACTTTCCTTATCATCAAGGATTCTCCATCCTTGGGTTCTTCTCCAAATTTTGGTGAGGCTACACTTTCCACACTCTCCTCTTTAGCTTGTGCTATATGAACTTTAGTCTCTTTTCCTTTGCCACTGCTCTGTTGTACTTGGGGACATTCAAATGCTCTATGTCCAACCTGTCTAGACTAGGAACATGTTCCACTAAATCCTCTTCCTCTTCCAAAATTTCCTCTACCTCAGGAGTGATCACCTCTTCCTCTACCTCCTTGGGTATTGGTATGAGAAGAACTTGTTTCTCCTTGCTTATCCTGAGGACCACGTCTAGGATTTGATAGCCCTCTTCCTTTGGAGGATTTACCTCTTCCACTAGATCTATTCTTCCTTCTAGAGATCTTTTCTTCTGCCTTCAATGCAAATTGATAGGCTTCTTCTATGTTGGTAATTCTAACCATGCTAATTTCATCTTGGATAGAATAATGCAAACCATTTACATACTTGGAGACCTTCTCAGCATCATCTTCAATGTGACCAACCCTAATGTTTAATATGTAAAACTCTTCCGTATAGTCTTGCATACTTTTCTCCCTCTGCTTGAGGTTTAGCAACATCTTAAACATGGTGATCTGATGGTCTACGGGAAGAAATTTTTCCTTCAACTTAGTTAACATTCTCTCCCAGGTTTTGATCTTTTCCTTTCCTTTTTTATCTCTCAACTTGCACATGGTCCCACCATAGAGATGCATTTACCTTCATCTTTATAGATGCAAGTTTTGTGCTCTTAGGGTCTTCAATAGATTCCAATTCAAAATATTTTTCCATCTCTAAAATTTAGTCTATCAACTCATCTGATTTTAGACTACATTGTAACTAGGTAACTCTACATGAGGTTTACTGGCAATCTTTGTCATTGCATTTAGAAACCTCCTTTCATATATGTCTTCTCTTTCTTCTACTTCTTCTTCATTGACTTCTTCCTCATTATCACTCACATCCTCTATAGGTACTCCTCTGCGTTGTGTTCTTTCTATTCCATCCAACCTAGCTATGATGCCTCTTAGCATCTCTACCATTGCATCTCTAGCTCTTGGAGTGGCTCATCTTCTTCCTCTTGCTTGGTGTGCCATGTCTACAGACCTCTGGAGTTGTAGGTTTTTCTCTTCACTCTACCTACAACAATCTCCTCGAGGTCCCTTTCATAACAATCCCACAGCCTCAAGGAATTCCAAACTTAAGCCCTGATACCACTTGATGTAGCTCGAGGTCTAGGGGCTTTGACAAGCTACTAAACCAGGCAGCAAAATGAACAACACACAACAATGAAACAAATAACTCTTTATTTATATGTAATAGAAAATATTACAATAGGAGTACAATGGTCTTCATACATGCCTTGGCCTAAGCCTTACAACAATTCCAATAGTTAGATCAAACTAACCTAGCTTTCCTATGAAAACCCAGAACAATCTTCCAATAAAAGCAAAAAAAAACTCACTATGGAGAAGTCCACCTCTTTTAGTGTGAAATTCCCCTATTTATAGGCATTTGATGTAGCCACCACACTCATCACATGAATAAGACACTTGTCAGTGATTAAATGGCTCTTGGATCAACCGTATAGGTGGTCAAAAACCGTTTTTGTCACTTTCCAACGCTTTCGACTGAAAAAGTGGTAAAAAGTGACTCTACTAGATATTTTGAGGATTTTGGGGTCTACTAGATATTGTGGGGATTTTGGGGTCTACCGCACATTGTGGGGATTTTGGGGTCTACTGGATATTGTGGGAATTTTGGGGTCTACTGTATATTGCAGGGATTTTGGGGTCTACTGGATATTGCAAGGATTTTGAGGTCTACTAGATATTGTGGGAATTTCGGGGTCTACTGGATATTACGGGGATTTTGGGGTCTACTGCATATATCCTATTGCAGACAAAAGTGTCACATATCCTGTTGCAGACGAAAGTTCCACCTAAGCATAACTTGCTCAATTTTGCTCATAATCTTTCACAACTTGGAATTTTGAACACCCATTTGGTGTTTTAACAAGTTGACGTCATCACTTGGATTTTTGCAAGATTTCAAGGATCATCTACATATATCCTGGTGGCAGGGAAGTCCTACATATCTTGTTGACATTGAAAGTCCCATTTTTGCATAACTTGTCCAATTTAGCTCAGATCTCCATCAAAACTAAAATGTGAGAACCCATTTGGGTCTTCTTCAAGCTCAAATCAACACTTGGTTAAAAATTCATAGAAAATTCTCCATAAATTTGATCATCAACTCCTGTAGCAAAACAAGAAGGAAAACAAACAAGCAAGAAAGCAAAGAAGTATGTTTGGTTGATGAGGATTTCTCGTGGACTTGGATGCTCCTGCATCATTAAATTGAGTAGATATGTTTCTTGTTTCTTTGTGGTGATAGACTTATTTATTTTGTTGGGTCTTGATGAGTGTCGAATATGGGGTCATAGAGAACTAACCTATCTAGTTGTCATTATCAGCTCAAAAGATGGTTTGGCCAAAGCTTTGAAACCAAATTAAGTATTTTCACTAGTTCAATTTATTTATTACTCTCTATCATATCATGATATTAGTTCATTTTCAATAGTTTTCTATTTGTTAAATGTTAGATATATCAGGATACAACATATTCCATCATGCTTTCCAATTCTAATTGCTAGACTTCTTGTGAAGGTTCGGGCTTCTCCAATTTGGAGTAAGGTCGGGAAAGCATAAGCTTCATGGATGGGTGCTAAATCACTTTGATGATGGTCTCTCTCTCTCCATCCTTGCATTCATAGATGATGATCTCTAGAGGATAAACATTTATGTTATGTTGAAGTTTGTTGTATTAATGCCTTAATGGCTATGATGATGTAAAGGAGTTTATCCTTATCTTTTAATAAGCTATGTTCTCTAGCTTATTGTATATTCATGTTGGATTATTGTTGTAATATAAAATTATTTTGAGTGAAAGTTTTATATTATACTCTTTTATGCAATATTTTATTATATAGATTAGAATCATTGTTACACTATTGAGGGAAAGATTGTAAGGCATAAAGCAAGGCTGGTTGTTAAGGGATACAAATAGCATCCTAGAAGAGATTATGATGAGACATATGCACTAAGTGAAAGGTTGGAAATAGTGCAGACAGTTTTAGCAATAGGAACCTAGCACAAGTAGAAGGTATATCAAATGAACGTGAAGTCAACCTTCTTGAATAGAGTACTAAAATAAGTGTATGCAGAACAACCACCTAGCTATGAAGTTCCATGGAAAGAAGACAAAGTATACAATCTCTAAAAATCTCTTTAGGGATCAAACAAGCACCTCACACATGATATAATAGACTTGATTCATATCTGCTAAATAATGCTTTAGTAAAAGCAAATGTGAGCCCACACTCTACAACAAAGCAGCTCATGGTGAGATTTTAATTGTTGTTTTGTATGTAGATTTTATTTTCATAGGGAATAGTGAACTATTCATTGTTGATTTGAAAGATGTAATGAAAAGATAATTTGAGATGAGACTTAGGTCTACTAAAATATTTCCTTGGCATTGAGGTGCAACAAATAGAGCATGACATATTTATTTCACAAACTAACTATGCCACACAAATTTTGAAAAGATTTAGAACATATTGAACAAACCTTCTTCAACACCAATAGCTATAGGTATGAAATTAAGCAAAGAGGGTGGTAGTAATGAAGTGAACCCAATCCTATACAAAAGCATGGTTGGAAGCTTAATGTATTTGACTGCTACAAGGCTTAATTTAATATACACGATAGGTTTGATTTCTAGGTTCATGACAAGACCTAAGGACACACATTGACAAGTAAGAAAGAAAATCCTAAGATATGTCAATGGCACCAAAGCCTATCAAATTTTGTATACCACATTCAATCAGTTTGAGCTAGTTGGTTACACAGCTAGTGATTGGGAATGTAGCATAGATGACAAGAAGATCACATCAAGAGATGTGTTCCACATGGGTTTAGGAGCTATTTAATAGGAATCCAAGAAGCAACCCAATGTCTCTCTCTCTACAACACAAGTTGAGTATATAGTAGAAAATGCATCTTGCATATTAGGCTATTTGACTTAGAAGAATCTTGGTAGATTTGAATGAGGAACAAGAAAATGGTACAACAATATTTTGTGACAATATTTTCTCAATATCCTTGACAAAAGAACCCTATTTTCCATGGACAAGCCAAACACACTGATATTCATTATCATTTAATAAGGGAGCTAGTAGAGCATGGAGAGATTGAGCTTGCTTTTTGTTGATTCGAGCAACAACTCACTGATATTTTAACTAAGGCACTGTCAAAAGATTGCTTTGAATGCCTTAGAGAAAAGCTAGGCATTCTAGACAACTCCATAATTCAATAGAAATCAACTCTAGAAAGATAGATCTAGACAACCCTAGATAGCTCCATAATATAGAAATTAGCTCTAGACATCTCTAGAAACTAGCTACAAATAGCTCCAGAGATTCAAAATGATAATGCATATGTATGATATGTGACTCCATATTAAGGGGGAGTGTTAGAAATTTAATCCAAAGTAAAAGCATTCACTCCATCTACCCTGTCATATATTTTTGGAGATCTTCTTCCTGCCATACTGTCCAAACAGTTATTGCTATTTAGTTTCACTGACATGCTGGTTAGTCTTCTTCAATGCAGGTAGGTGAGTTTGAGGTTGTGTTTGAGTGGAAAGATTTTTGGAAAGACAAAAAGGAAGAATGAGAATATAATAGAAGAGAGAATGCGGTAGCAGAGAATTTTAGAGAATAGAAAGAGATTGTAGCACCAATAGGAAGAATATTGCAAAGAGAAGAGAATAGCTCTAGATTGTAGGACCATTGCAAAGGTCATGAAGCTCTGAAAAGTGCATGTAACTCTAAAAGAAAAGAGTAGTGAGCAACTGTAGATAGAGATTCTGATAACACCAGTGTCTAATAAGATCCAAAGAGGGTGGTATTTGTAAAGAAATGAGAAACAGAGTTGTATCTCTCTAGTTTGTAAATGTTTAAATGTAAAATATTTTTACATATAAATAGAAATCTCTATTTGTTTGTTTTATCTTGCTCTCTCTCTCTCTCTCTCTCTCTCTCTCTCTCTCATTTGTTCTTCTTCTCTCCAACAAAGTGGTATTAGAGCAACACTTCCAACACATGGTATCAAAGCAATACCACTAACAACAATCCCAAGGGTCATTACATTCACTCTTTGTCTCCCCTTCTACAAATTTGTGATCATCCTTGTCCTCATCATCACCCTCACCCTCCTCCAAGCACTCCTCACTATGTGTCATTTCAAAACAACTATTCTTGCTCCTATTCCCACTCATTATTGCCATTCCCAAATATATTCATAAAATTTAATTAATGTCAATTTAATAATTTTTGTGTCAATTATATAAAATTCAATTTTGTTTCTTAAAAAAACATGAAAGAAAGCATTCATATAATTTGAGATAGAGAAATCTAATCTAAATAAATCATTCAATAAAGGCAACTTACATGATTGATGGCATGCTTAAGAATATAAGTGTGTGAAAGCCAAACATCATTAACAAATGGAAGACGGTGTGAAGAGTTAATGGCTTTCCAACCTTTATTTATCAGTTACACATAAGGGTTTGAATATGATCCAACAAAGAGACTGCCTGAATTATTAAATCTCCACAAATAATAAAAGGTTGAATATTAACTTTTTACATGAAAGGTATTTGCTTTGTCTACAGTAAATATATTCTTAAACCAATCTATTTAAATATCACTCTTTAACAGTCAAACAGTCAATAACAATTTTATAGCTCATTCTTACCAAAAAGTTATAAATAATTGTTTATAGCTCATTCTTACCAAAAAGTTATAAATAATTGTTGTACTTTTTGTGGGAACGAAAGTCCAAGATCATGGAACAGAAATCAAACACAAATGCAATGTATTGAAAATGAACTAATTGGTTTACAATTGAACTGGTATAAATAGGTGAAGCTTGAGGAACAAGTCTCAAAAAGAATAGGAAAGGTGGCAAAATTGGAACCAAGAGAATAGCTCAAGGTTCAACCTCCCTCCAAAATAGTAGCGATGTGTCAAAGATGGATCGACACATCAACTAATGACTCAACAAGAGGACTTAGTCTTTCCACATGTGAGGAAAACCACTAACTATGATTAAGTTAGGTATAACTCATATGAGTTTATACACCAACACCCCACCTTAAGCATAGCTTAGGTGTGTTTATGAAATATGAGTCCCGGCTGTGTGCCTTTTTAGGTACTCTTTTACAAAACATCTCTCATAAAACAAAGAAAGAAAGAAAACCCTATGGGAAAAAAATTTCCTCCTAAAGAGAGAAAACAAAGAGAGGACTTCAGATGGCCCCTCTAGATGATGATGATGCCGATTTAGACCCAGATGCTGATGTTGAGAACTCTCCAAGAAAAATATGTTGTAAATTCTAAATTTTCTGAATATTCAGAAAAATAGAGAAATCATCTCCAATGTGTATAGAAGTTGGTATATTGAAGCCTGATAAAAGGATGTGCATATGTGCACATGCGAATGAGATAAAGAATTTGTGTGATTCTTTGAGAAGTGATTGTTCCCCCCATTATACTTTATAATTCAGTGTATATACAATTCCCAATTTTCATGATTGATTACACAAGTGATTTTTATTTGACACTTTTTTTTTGAAGTGCAAGTACAACAAAATAGCTTTATTGGAGTCCTAATAATCAGCTATATTGAGCCAACTGAGTTGAGCCTTGAATTGATACTAGGCTCTGAATTAACTTCTTCTTCATCAGCTGTAAAGTGTGAAAATATGAAGCAGGCATCTAGATGGCAGACTTTACCAATTGCAACTAGTTTTCTATCTTTGGACTCTCTGATGAGGGCAGCATCTGTAGTGAATTCTACCATCTTTTCAGAATCGGTAAGTGCATATACTGAGAGATAATTTTTAAATAATCCAAGGATATAGTATAGATTATTTAGAATACCATTCCCTAGTTTAACTATGGCTTTACCAACGACATCATAAAACTTTTGGTTCATTAAAATCTTGTAGATTCTACAAGGTTCTAGTTTTATAAACATTTCTAGAAATGGTGACATATGATCACCAACAATTGAACGTATGACCCATCGGTTTAACTCTGTTTTAGATGGTGGCATTTTTATCTCTTTTTATCCCTATTAGAGTTGATGAATGGATTTAGTTTTAAACTCAGTTTTGGGAATTAAGGTGGTGCTTTAGTGATAGAAGAAGTGATTGTGTGTACTCTTCTTACTTATCTACCCCCCTTAAAGTGGCACTTTATAAGTAGTGCATGACATCATACAACAATATTTTCCCTTTTTGTTTCTCTCCCAACAAGCTTGCAATTTTAGATGAAGTATTTTAAGAACCCTAAACCTAACTTAATTTGGCACTTTATAATGATAGTGCAATTAGTAGCTAGAATGATAGAGGTAAAAAAAAAGGCACTTTTGTCTTTTGAATGACTTGATTACGAGATCGTATGCAAAAGCTATAGCCTTTATAATTTTTGCATATGCAAAAAATTACACCTTCAAAAAAAAAATTTCAATGTGCTTGAAAATAAAATTTTGTGGAGACTAATATTTGGAGAAAAAATTGATAGGGAAAAAGTTAAGCCCCCTATGGTAGGGTGTGACCAGGGGCTTATTATTAATTTTTTTGTGCCCCCCCTCCCTTTTTATTTTGCCTCTCTACTTGTGTCACCCCCCCGAGTTTCTTATGTTAGCAAAATTGACATAAGTTACAATGAATAGTGCTGCTAATACTCTCTTCAAGTTTGATGGTCATCGCTATTCACGTGCCTCCCTAGGCACTTTCAAATTCCACCAACCCGCCTGCCTTTTCAAAGATGATTCAACTCTGTGTTCCCACCTAGAAAAGTGGCCTTTGCTCCACCTTTTGGCATGGGCGATATGGCTTAAGCCATCGTGGCTGAGAGGACTCGATCAAGTGAGCATAGAAAGGCGGCGACATGGCTTGAATGCCACAGTATGAGGTAGCAATGAGGATGAGTTGGACCGCGACGTGGATGAGAGGACTGGGCCTCTTGGAGGCACCATTGAATGCAGCTTGCAGAGGCGACTTCGACCTATGATACAGGCTCGAACAAGCACAAATACAACTTCTTGTATGAGGCTGTGAGGCATAGGGTTCGGCCTCTGTGTGAGGCACATCACCGTAATAAAAATTAGCCTGTGTGAGGCACGACAACCACAGAGAATACGCCTCTATTGAGGCTTCCTCTACTATGATTCAACCTCATTGTGGTGAGGGTCGATGAGCTCTTCCAATGAGGATTATGACCTACAAAAAAAAACCTGTTTCAAATGTGCTTTGAAACAAAATTTTACCTCCTCAATATGCAGTGATAGAAGGCCGGATTGAGCCTAGCATGCAAGAGAAGTTGCAGAGATTTGCCAATGGAGCTTTGTAATCAACAAGCAAACGATTTGACGCTATTCCACTCGCTCTGATACCATGTGGGAGCGGAAGTCCAAGATCATGGAACATAAATCAAACACAAATGCAATGTATTGAAAATGAACTAATTGGTTTAAAATTGAACTGGTATAAATAGGTGAAGCTTGAGGACCAAGTCTCCACGAGAATAGGAAAGGTGGCGAAATTGGAATCAAGAGAATAGCTCAAGGTTCAACCTCCCTCCAAATTAGCAGCGATGTGTCGAAGATGGATTGACACATCGACTAATGACTCAACAAGAGAACTTAGTCTTTCCACATGTGAGGAAAACCACTAACTATGATTAAGTTAGGTATAACTCGTATGAGTTTATACACCAACACTTTTATTAACCAAAATTTACCTTACAATCTTTGTCATTTATCTCAAATTAAATATAATGACTTGCAATGCATATGAATAACAAGACTCAAATTGCATTTCGATGCTTTCTTTCCATATATAGATACATGCTTGTGAAATTTCCCGTTACTAAAGTCAAAAACACAACTTATATTAATTTCCTTAAAAAGACTTAAAAATAAACAGCCCATGTTGTTTGTTATTAGAGTTTTAATACCTGAAATAGAAAACAACTAGGGCATTTAAGCTTCAAACTACCTTGACTTTGGACTGGTCACTTGTTGAGGTTTTTTTGTCCCATTGTTAGCCATTTTATGTTCTAGTGTAGCAGTTATATTGCTGGTTTCTCGTGGTAGCTCCTACTGGGTTTCGTTGGGTTTGATTGCTTTATCTTCCTTCTTGTAGAAGGGTCTGGGCCCTTTCAAAATCCCATTTTACCTTACTTACAAACTGCGGCTATTTAAACTTTACCATAAAGTTATGTTGCTTAATTGAGTTCTAAGACAGGTTATAGTGTTTATTCTTTATTATTATTTGATTCTCTTATGCCATGAGAGAGTCTGCACCTTGTTTGGTTTGGTACTGTAGTTAATTCCAGCTTTTCTATTTCCCTCTGATCTTAAGTATCATCCATTTCAACAGTCAAAGGTCAATTTTGGCCAATAAAAATAGGACAAATATTTCCTACTTTTTATTGTGAATGAGGTATAAAATTGCTATTGACTGTTTGACCATATAAATGAATGATATTTAAGCAGAGTACTCAGAAACCATAGAAACCATAGAAACAATAATGGAATTGGAAACAGACCATCAAACTAAAAAGTCCAGTCAGTCTATACCTGGTGGAAAACAGACAGGGATTGAAGCTCCAATTTAAAACACCTTACTGAGTCAATAACTCAATACCAGTGAACAACTTTCTAAAAAGAGATTCCTCTGTGCATACGTATCTTACTTTTGAAAGCAATCGTTCGCTTACTGTTCTCAAAAGCTACAGCTTACCAATCCCTTAACCACGTCATGCACGCATAAGCATGACAAATATTTGTCATATTTTTTTTTATTTTTTTAATAAATTAAGTGCTTATCGATTAAGCATAGCGCTGCCATACCCGTCTCAGTCCTGCTACACGAACATGGAGAATGAAAAGGCCTAAAAACCTAACAAGTATCAAATAATGGATCCATGCACTATGCATCTTACCTTGGACTCAAGCTCGAAAAAGGTAAGACAATGGAGGACGACAAATAGAAGTTTGCAGCCAACTCTGGTGGTAAAAATGTTATAATTATTCTCTCCAGCAACTAAAATAAACTTATGAGAGGAAATAACTAAAAAGACATTTAGCTCCTTCATAATGATTTGATTTGATCATTCTTGTTTGTTCATTTTTAAGATTGTACTATTTTAATGGTTTCTTATTTTCTTTGAGTCTTGAAGATGATAAGTTTATGTAAAACCTCTTTAGATTTTTATC
The DNA here is from genome assembly GCA_027924645.1 of Cunninghamia lanceolata. Taxonomy (NCBI): domain Eukaryota; kingdom Viridiplantae; phylum Streptophyta; class Pinopsida; order Cupressales; family Cupressaceae; genus Cunninghamia; species Cunninghamia lanceolata. The sequence goes on along the minus strand of BSBN01001020.1, from coordinate 2,664,089 downwards.
CTATGAGCTTTAATGACAGGTATTACTGTTTGAAAATCTTGTCATACTATTTTCTAGATTATTAGTAGAGAGATATAATAACTAAAAATGGTATATTGTGAATTACTCTCTGTAGTTGTGAGTGTATCCTCAACATTAATAACTGCTCAATCTTCATGTATTGCCGCCGTTATTAACCTTGCTGGTCTGTAAAAGAAAAACAATAAACCGAAGAAGCTATCAGTAAGACTATTTATTATTCATATACCATTCAAAGTGACAACACTGTTATAATTAATCTAAAAGTGGGGGAACAGTGGAAACACATCAAGAATCCTCCCGCTCTTTGTTGCTTCATTAAAAGAAAAGAAGAAAAAGAAGAAAAGAAAAAGACAAGAATTGAGATGGAATCTTAGCCTGATTTGGAATGATCTAACCTTCAGGGTTATTTTTTATGTACAGTACAAATTTCCTTCGTTGGCGCTTCATAATTGCAGGTTGTTCTCTTGAAATAGTTTCATTTGGACTTGTAGAAATTGTTTCAGCCGCTATAGCAAAGGATTGGGCTTCATACCAAGCATATTTATAGGCCACGAAAAAGGGCTTGGCTAGGAAATGGATTAACTTACACTGAGTGCTTGCCAGTGAGAGGTCAGTTGTTTGAAACTTGACCTATACTCGTCCTCTTACAGGTCCAGGGGTTCAAATTTACTGAGGCAAACGAACTGTATTGTGACAAAATCCCAAATTAAATCCGTGATCGGTGTTGGAAATAAGCTACATCCAGACCGACGATGGACTGGCCACAAAGGGGCCAATAGGTCAGTTGGTAGAGCACTCCAGTGACAAATGGAAAGTCTTAGGTTCAAGTCCTAGATGATCCATATGAGCAGCAGCTTAACAATTTGTATCAGAGCTAGGTTAGAGTCCTAGATGGTCCATATGAGCAGCAGATTAATAATTTGTATCAGAGTTAGGTTAGGAGCCCCAAGCAATTGCAGTGTGATTTAAGGGGGCTGTTGGAAATAAGCGACACTCAAACTGACGATGGACTGGTCACAAAGGGAGCGGGAGCAGTAGCTCGGTAGAACACTCCAGTAGAAAATGAAAGGTCCTGGGTTCGAATCTTAGCTGGTCTATATGAGCAGCAACTTAACAATTTGTATCAGAGCTAGGTTAGGAGTGCCAAGCACTTGCAGTGTGACTTAAGGGGGTGTTGGAAATAAGCCACACTGAGACCAATGATGGACTGGCCACAAAAGGACCAGTAGCTCAGTTGGTAGAACACTCCAACAGAAATTGATTCCCCTTTATACTATATAAAAAAGGACGGTAAAGAACCAATGATGAACTGGCCACAAAAGAACCAGTAGCTCAGTTGGTAGATTTCAAGAGGTCCATCACCTCGAAGACAAGGTTTGGAGTGGCCTCTTCAAAAGATCCATAAACATTTCTACTTTTAGGACTCAAATAAATAAGAAAATTCTATCCGTTATTTATCCTGATTATGGACCACAAACTTAATGTGCGGACAATTTACTTCAGAAACGTCTCTTGTTATAATTTCTACTTACCATCTCATCCTCCAAGGCGTTGTACTTTATTCACAAAGCACTGATGGAGAGCTCTGTTTGACGAATGGCCAGTTTAATATTTTCAAGTGGTAAAAAGTTGTTCTATTTTAAAAAGAAAGAAAATTAGAAACCAATGCTTAGTTAAGCACACCAGTGATGAAGATGAGGAGTGTACGGAAGGCCTAGAATTTTACACAGTACATATTTGTTTTACTGGTCCTCTTCTTTCACGGCTCATTTTAAAATTAAAAAATTAAAATAAAAACCATGTTCATTTAATGCTGCTCAAATCTTGAATACTGCAGCTTCTATCCTCATATTCAATAGTTACAGAATTCCTATGGAGTAGGGGAAACCCCACTGGAGGGTACTTAAAGTTGAGACTATAGGGCCTTTAGCCTTAGCAAGATTAAGAAATCCCTTCTGCTGGGGTGATTCCTCCTATAATTTGTAGTGTTGTCCATTAGCTGTTAGGATAGATAAAAATTGTGAACTTCAGTGAGTGTTTAATGATACAAACAACATTGGGATAACTTAGCCATAACATGTATTGATCTCTTAGTGATTGTGAATTTGGATGAAAGTGCTTGAGTGTCTCTAATAGCTAAGGTAGTAATCTAGACAGAGGTTGTGAATTTGAATGAATGTGTGAGTGTCTCTAATAGCTAAGCTAGTACCTTGGAAAAATCACATGTTTAAGTCCAGAGCTTCACCAACTAAAAACTATAGGAAAAGAAAAATAGGAATTTACCACTATAACAAAACCCTAGATAGTATAGGCTCACTGTTGCACCTACTGAAGCCATCTTGTAATAGGTAATAATCAATTATGGTGTACCATGTTCTAGGACCTTGCTTAAGTTCATAGAGTGCTTTCTTGAGTTTGTAGACCTTGTCTTCATGGCCTAAAATCCCATATCCTTGTGGCTGCTCCACATATACTTCTTCTAAGAAACCATTCAAAAATGCAGATTTTACATCCATTTGGTATACTGGCCACTTCTTGTGAGCTGCAATTGCCAATATTGTTCTTACTATGTCTAGACGAGCTACAAGAGAAAATGTTTCATTACAATCAACTCCAAATTGTTTTGAATAACACTTTGATACAAGTATAACCTTATGTTTCTACACATCTCCTTTTGCATTAAACTTGGTCTTGTAGACCACTTTACTCCTATCACATCTTTTCTTTTTAAAAGATCCACTAAATCCCATGTACAATTTTTATCTATAGCATAAATCTCATCATCCATGGCTTGAGCCCAATTTTTATTTTTAATTGCATCTTCAAAGTGAACTGGATCATCTACTTTTGAAAATAAAGAAAAAAGTGAAAGCATACTTGAATTATTTTCACCTTTATTTTGATCATAGATATCCTTCAAACTTATTTTTATTTATCTCCTTTTACTTTCCAATGTTGGATTTGATATATCACTTGAAGCAGATCCAATAGAATTTAGACTTGACATTCCTGCACCAAGAATGCTTATTAAAGAAGGTGTAGCTTCAAGTGTACCTTGTGATATTTGTTGTTGTTTACTTGATGGAGTACTTAATTGAATGTGTGAGGATGTCCTTCTACTTGATGAAGGTGTCACTTGTGGACCACTTCATTGAGATTGAATGGGTGTGGAAGGAGGTACTACAAAAGCAATACCTGCTAGAGTCAACGCTTCACTATCATCTTGTGGTAAATTTATTAGAATATTCACTATTTTCTCTAAACTTCCATCACATGGTTCTTCTTCTATGAATTGCACATCTCTACCGATTATAACTTTTCTAGTTATTGGATTGTACAATTTGTAAGATTTTGTATCCTCATGGTATCCTACAAAGATACATTTTTCTCCCTTGTTATCCATTTTTCTCAATTCATCTAGGACATGTGCATAGGCCAGACATCCAAACACTCTCATATGAGAAACATCATGCTTTCTTCCACTCCATGGTTCCTCCAGAATAATATTTTTAACAATCTTGGTTGGGCATCTATTCATTATGTAGCCTGCACATGCTACAACCTCTGCCCAATACTCATTTGGTAAATGTTTGGCCTTCAACATACTTCTAGCCATGTCCCTAATTCTTCTATTCTTTCTCTCTACCACACCATTCTGTTGAGGTGTGTACCTAACAATATTTACTACTTGTATATGCCATGATCCTTGCAAAAAATTAGGAAAGCATTGGAGATATATTCTCCACCTCTATCTATTCATAGAACATCGATATAATGTCCACTTTTCTTCTCAACAAGAGCTTTGAATTGATGAAAAATCTCAAAAACATCGTTCTTATGTTTCAAAAAATACACCAATGTTTTTCTAGTGTAATCATCAATGAATGTTAAAAAATAAAAAACATCCACCAATTGAAAATGTTTGCATTGGTACACACAAATCTGAGTGAACAATCTGCAATGGTGCCTTTGCTCTAGCTAACTTGCTAGTTGGGAATGACTCTTTGTGTCGCAAAATACACCCTTCACACACTTATCTATTTTTCTATCAGTGGCAAAGCTTTTACCATATTTTTGTTGTGTAGCAAATTTAGACCCCCAAAATTCAAGTGTCCAAATCATAAGTGCCAAAGCCAGTTCTCATCTTTTATTTTTGATTCAAAAGCTACCTGCAGTATTGCTTCATCAAAAACTTGAGAAGGTATAGGCTAAGTGATATCTTGTTGGGTTGAATGTGAAATTGCTTGAGAAAATTCAACTTGTAAATCTGGTTTCAACCTCAAAGGAAACATTCTATTATTAGTCATTTGAACTTTGGCTATTGGTTGATTTCTTGGAATTTGATCCAAAATTACACATTATTTGTTTTGGAAGACACTCTATATCCCTTCTCAACAAGTTGTCCAATGCTCATCAAGTTATGCTTTAATCCAGGAACAAAGTAAACATTTGAAATAATATTTTTCTCTCCCTACTTAGTTAAAATATTAATTGTCTTTTCTTATGATTGACACTCTATTATCATTGCCCAAGGTAACATATGATTTTATTGACTTTTCCAAACTAGAGAACATTTCTAAATTTCCTGTCATGTGATTACTGCATCCTAAATCTAGAAACCAAACATCTTTTGGACTTTCATGAGCAATATTGCATGCCAAAATCATACTACTCTGATCTTGATTTTCTCTAAAAAAAAAGTTTGCACTTTGCTTGCTAAAATCAAATTATCTTTTTCTACACTCATTTGCATAATGGTCATTGTTTTTACAATAATGGCATTGAACTTGAGATTTGTCATACCTTTGACCATAAGATTGATTGTAACTTAGATTTTGGTTCTTTCTTCTTCCACTAAAATTTGTAGGACTAGTTCTTCCACTTCTTGATGAATTTCTTCCTCTACCTCTGAAGTTAGTTCTCCCTCTACCTCTACTATTACTAATTGAAACTTTGACTTGAGGGCATGCTCCAAAGAAGAGCTAGAAGAACTAATTATCTTATGCTCATGAGAAATTAAAGATGCTTGAAGCTCATCTACATAAAATTGTGAAAGATCTTTTGTTTCTTGTGTAGCAACAACAATAAATTCAAACTTTGTGGGTATGCTCCTCAAAATCTTTTCTACTATTCTCTTGTCTTCAAGAGTCTCACCATGAGACCTAATTTGATTAACTAAGCCAATAATTTGTGTAAAAAATGAATCTACAGATTCAAAATCTTTCATAGCCATAGTTTCAAAATTTCTTCTTAACATTTGCAACTTTGTAGTTTTTACCTTATCCATTCCTTGATATGCGGTTTGGAGAATTTTTTATACTTGATTTGATTTTGTTACTGGTGCAACCTTTGGAAAAATACATTCATGCATTGCTTGAAAGATGTAGAAGAGAGCCTTGAAATCTTTTTTTCTATTGTCTTTGAGCACATCCTTCTCTGCCTGAGATAATGTATTAAATGTTGTTGCATCAATAGGTTTAGAAAACCCATTCTCCACAAGATCCCATATACCTTGAGAACTAAACAAAGTTTTCATTGTGATTGACCAATACTCATAATTCTTGTTAGTAAACTAAGGAATTTGGGGATTTGTGAGACTTATGCCAGAATGTTGGCTCCAATACTAGATGAAGGAAACAAAAAAATATAACCTTACAAAAATTAACAAAGAGAGCTATTGTTCACAGAAATTTCAGATAAAAGAATATTTCTTGTAAAATAACATTAATACTTCTCTATATTTCTCTCTTGTCATAAATGACTATATACATCCCAAAAACATATAATATCCTTTTAGCACATTAAAAACAATTTTTACATAAAAACTTAAAACAACTTTAAAAAGAAAAATATAAAAAATAAACTAAATAAAGAAAGATAATTACAAAATAAAAACTACTAAAAGATAAGTTTTTTTATCAATGCATATCTATTATCTAGAGGTAGTTGGGATTAGATATTCCAACAAAACAGATTGGAATTGAAACTCCAACTTAAAACACCTTACTGAGTCAATACCAGTGATAAAAAGAGATTCCTCTGTGCATACGTATCTGACTTTTGAGAGCGATCGTTATAAAAATGGAGGACTACAAATAGAAGTTTGTAGCGAACTCTGGTTTTAAAAATGTTATATTGTGAATTATTCTCTAGAGCAACTAAAATAAATTAATAAAGAAAATAAGTAAAAAGACATTCAGTTCCTTTATAATGATTTGGTTTGATCATTTTTGTCTGTTCTTTCTTCTGATTGTGTGTTTTGATAGATTCCTATTTTCCTGAAGATCTGAAATGGTGCTATGCTGGATTTATGGAAAACCTCCTTAAATTTTTATCATATAAACTTTAGTGACAACTGTTGCTATTTGAAAATCCTATTATATTATTTTCTATATTATTAATTAAACTGATGAAAGATATAATAACTAAAAATGCTATATTGTGAATTACTTACTGTAGTTGTGAATCTATCCTCCACATTAATAACTGCTCAATCTTCATGTATTGCCACCGCTGATATAATGTTAAGGACACGGTGTTATTAACCTCGCTGATCTGTAAAAGAAAAACAATAAATCGAAGAAGTTATCAATAAGACTTTATTCATTATTTATATACCATTCAAAGTTACAAGATTGTTATAATGAATCTAAAAGTGGGGGAACAGTGGAAATACATCTAAGAATCCTCCCTCTCTTTGTTGCTTCATTAAAAGAAAAGAAGAAAAGAAAAAACAACAATTGAGATGAAATCTTAGCCTGATTTGGAATGATCCAACCTTCAAGGTTATCTTTGATGTACAGTACAAATTTCCTTCGTTGGCGCTTCATAATTGTAGGTTGTTCTCTTGAAATAGTTTTATTTGGACTTGTAGAAATTGATTCAGCCGCCATCGCAAAGGATTGGGCTTCAAACCCAAGCGTATTTATAGGCCACGAAAAAGGGCTTGGCCAGGAAATGGATTAACTTACACTGATTGCTTGTCAGTGAGAGGTCAGTTGTTTGAAACTTGATCTATACTCCTTCTAGAGGTCTAGGGGTTCAAATTTATTGAGGCAGACCAACTGTATTGTGACAGACTCCCAAATTAAACCTTTGATCAGTGTTGGAAATAAGTCATACTTGGACCGATGGACTGGCCACAAAGGGGCCAGTAGTTCAGTTGGTAGAACATTCCAGCAGCAAATGGAAGGTACTAGGTTTGAGTCCTAATTAGTTTATATGAGCAGCAGCTTAACAATTGGTATCAGAGCCAGGCTAGGAGCCCCGAGCACCTACAGTGTGACTTAAGGGGAGTGTTGGAAATAAGCCACACCCCGACCCATGATGGACTGACCACAAAAGGACCAGTAGCTCAGTTGATAGAACACTCCAACAGTTATAAAAGAGGACGGTAAATTATGAAGATTTATGAGGCAATCACAATAATATACGAAAGAAAAATACCTTTACTTCCTTGAAAATCAAAAACCTCTTCAGAGAATGCGGATAACCATGAATACCTGTAAGAAAAATGACTCTAGGCAGCTCCTTATCGGCTGGTATCAAAGGCTTTTTGCATTTGGATTTTGCGCTAATTAAATAACAAAAACAGATTTCAGTATCCTAGTCTGGCTGATTGGTGTAAGAATTCACAAACAAAGCATTACAGACGCTATTAAATAAACTACCTACCTTGCATTGTAAAGGAACTAGTAGTAATTAATTACCATAATTAACTTTCTCAATCTTGGCAGACGGGTAAAACTGGATCGAAGGGAACAGAACCCAATAAAGAATGACAGTTCTGCGATTCATAAACTGATTAAGAGATTATAGTTGGATGAATATAAACTGACCTGAATATAGCTCTTAACATGGGTGGGTCGGAGAAGAATGGCAAGCTGACTGCAGTTTGGTTCCAAAGGATGAGCGCTCCATGAAGAAGAAAATATGTACCAGCAAGACAATTGAACGGGATATTGGGAGGGCTCAATGCTCTTTGAAGCATTTTATTTTCAAGCCATCTTAAGCATCCGGTTCTTGGTCTTTGTTTGGTGGGAGTTTAACCTTGTTGGTTCCTTTTTGTGTTGTACTTTTTAGGTTGTTTTTAGTCTACAGTCTTAAGGGTTGTTCATCTCTTGTTGATGTTTTTCGAACTTTTCTTGACTTCTTGATGTTTCGGCTGTTTGTTGTTGGCTATTCTTTTATAAAAGAGTCTTGGACTCTTTCAAAAACCCAATTTTTATCCTAATAACAACATAAGAGATTTCAAAAGGTCCATCACCTCGAGGACAAGGTTTGGAGTGGCCTCTTCAAAAGATTCATAAACATTTCTGCTTTTAGGACTCGAATAAATAAGAAAGAAAATTAGAAACGAATGCTAAGTTAAGCACACCAGTGATGAAGATGAGGAGTGTACGAAGTCTTAGAATTTTACACAGTACATATTACATATTTGTTTTACTGGTCCTTTTCTTTCACAGCTCATTTTAAAATTAAAAATTAAAAATAAAACCATGTTCATTTAATGCTCAAATCCTGAATACTGCAGCTTCCATCCTCATATTCAATAGTTACACAATTCCTATGGGGTAGGGGAAACCCCACTGAAGGGTACTTAAAGTTGAGACTATTGGGCCTTTAGCCTTAGCAAGGTTAAGAAATCCCTTCTGCTGGGGTGATTCCTCCTATAATTTGTAGTGTTCTCCATTAGCTGTTAGGATAGATAAAAATTGTGAACTTCAGTGAGTGTTTAGTGATACAAACAACATTAGGATAACTTAGCCATAACATGTATTGATCTCTTAGAGATTGTGAATTTGGATGAAAGTGCTTGAGTGTCTCTAATAGCTAAGGTGGTAATCTAGACAGAGGTGGTAAATTTGAATCGATGTGTGAGTATCTCTAATAGCTAAGGTAGTACCCTAGAAAAAATACATGTTTAAGTCCGGAGCCTCACCAACTAAAAACCATTGGGAAAGCAAAATAGGAATTTACCACTATAACAAAACCCTGCATAAATTTTAACTCTGAGCCTCACCAGCTTAAAACTATGGGAAGGAAGAAAAGAAAAAGGAAATTTATCAGTATACCAAAAGCTTGCATAATTTGAAAGTAATTTCATCTTTAAAATGTCTGCTATTTCGATCCACAAGCAACTTCATTATAAATTAGAGGCGGAAACTATTTTTCATATAAGCAGAATAGTAAATTAGAGGCGGAAACTATTTTTCATATAAGCAGAATAGATTGTGGATGAGTTGGATAAAAAGTAATGTTGAGGCTATTTTTAAATATCATTCATTTCAATTGTCAAAGGTTAATTTTGGCCAATAAAAATAGGACAAATATTTACCATTTTTATTGTGAATGAGTTGTAAAATTTCTATTGACTGTTTGACCATTAAAATGGATGATATATAAGTAAAGGGTGTTGACAAGTGCGTCGATCATTACAACTTAATTTTCTCTAAGTTGCAGATGGAGCTAGGAAGGTTTATTTAACTCTGGCTAAATAAAGCTGTTTGGAATTTCATTTCGGTACAATAATATACATATCAACTAAGTAATCCTATTATTAATTGGGGCCCAGAACTGTTACTTTGGATATGTATTCAATTTTTTTTTAATGAAACAATGATATCTCTGGGTTGTGGCCTTCCCAACTTTACATTCAAATTTTTAAAAAAATAGTTTAACAAATGCCATTGTTTTTATTTAGGTGGTGTTTTCACAATATATCTGTTAGGCTCGGGAAGAGTAGAATAGAAATAAATTATTATTACATATTGTTGTATGTATCTATATCCCTTACAAAGGAATGTTTACATTCTTATTATTTAGGTAGAAGAATAGTTTAACTACCACATAACTATCTAAACTAAAAAATAAATTACAAAAGTGTTAACCCTGATGATTAACACATTAACATCCCCCCTCCCCACTTAATCTAAAGGGGTTATCATGAAACCAAGCAATATTTTGAACTGCTCAAACTTCTCTTGGCCAAGCACTTTGGTGAGAATATTCGCTAGTTGATCTAAAGCTTTTTGAAAAAAGCTTGCTACTATGATAGGTCTTAAATTGAGATTAAGCCTGTTGCTTTCACAGGTCTCAAATTTATTTGAACTGATCCTATTACCTTGATAGGGTTCAAATTTTGAAATTTTTATACTAATCCTATTGCTTTGACAGGTCTCAAATTTTGATTTAATACTGAGTCTGTTGCTTTGAAAGGTGTCAAATTTTGATTAAACCAAGTTTGTTACTTTGACCTGGGTCTTAAATTTATGTCTAAATTGAGCCTCTTACTTTGACAGGTCTCAAATTTGGACTTGTTTTGTCCATACTGCAATTAAGAAAAATGATCAATCCTTAGTAGCCAATATGAGTAGTCACCAACTATCAATCTGAGACAACTCTATATTATCACTAAAAATAATATCGATTATAAGGTGTCAACAATCTTTGAATTCTCCACTCAAATCTAGCATACACACAAGATTCCCCCCTTGGCAGATTAGAGAGAAAAATGCCAAGAACTTGTTCTCCTTGATGGAGTAGAGAACACATATAATATTGAATCAACAAGAGGCAACATCTTAATCTCCATGGCCTCAAATAATTGTAATACATTAGTAAGGGCACATCATCATAGTCTACATATCCAATATACTCAATACAATCACACTACTTAGGATAATCATTCTTTATGGGAAGTAGACATAATTCTTCAATCTTCTCAACAATTGGTGGTTTATCAAATATACCAAGTGGAATCTCAGAAATATCAACACTAACACTAGTCAATGTAGGCTCAATAAGATCCACATCATCATTAGAAGAATTATAATGGATAACATTATCACCATTAAGAGTAGGCACATTTTCATCATCAATAATAGAATGAAATCTCTTATAAGATTTAGTTAACAAATCAACCTTGGATCTCCATCTAGAATGATCTATCCAACCAAAATACATACACCTCATAGACTTTGGAGGTCAATCTTGTAGATAACATTTTTTGATAGAATGAGTATGCAAACCACATGATGTTCAAGGATGTAGATCAAAGAAATTACCAGAAAGATGACCTTGACATCCACAATGGGAACGAATTTGGACATTATGGGACTTGGGACATTTTTCTTTTGGTTGACCAACAATTGAAGACTTAACACAAAATTTATTGATATGTTCTAATACAAATTGTATGGGTTTAAACTACTCTGGGACATAAGATCTAACATAACCTTTATAACCAAGATCACATTGTCCCCTATTTATTTTTTGAGATTCTCAAACTCTCACAATGGGTTTGGATGAAGTAATAAATTTTGACTCAATGGGTTTCTTCTTTTGTGACTTTGGTTGGTGGTATTTTCGAGCCATAGGCTTAGACACAACATTTTGCCTATGTAACACAAGAGAGGACACAACACTATTGGTTTTACCTATTTGTTGTGTTGAAGTGCTAGAAGAAGGTACATCCTCCTTTACATGTTTTTGCTTTATATCTTTCTTTTGTACTTTAGAATTTAATGTATGATTTAGTAACCTATTTGTCTCTTGTTGTAACAAGATATATTGAGAAAAAAACTACATAAAGGTAGGCTGAAATTGCCTCCAACACTCAGATATTTGATTAGCTTCTTCTAAGTTGTTAATCTTAATCCATAAAGATAGAATGTTATCTTCATACAAAGTAGATCCCATGATGCATAATGTAGAAACAACTCAAAGAAAAATACTCAATACTAGTTGGGCTCAATCAATAATGCTTGTAAACAAAAATAAGTTAGTCTTAGACCTTGAATACACATAATCACCTTATAACTGTAGTTATACTCTTATATGGAAATTTTGCAAATAAATGACACATATTCTAGTCTATAGTGCATTAGCTCAAACATCCATTTTCATGGCAAAAGGAAACTATGAGTTACTGTGAAGTTAGATTATTTGGTCCAAGCGTGATCATCATTTGGATGTCACACACAACCCCCACATAGGATTTTGTCATCAAACTTGCATCCGTAATAGACATGGTTAGCAGTTATATCATATTGCAAAAGACATTTTGAATGCCTTATCACACAAAATATTCTACACAATTCACATGTTTGTCTCCTCTATATAGCAAGAATTACCCTCACATTCTTACTCCTTAGAAGGCAAGGATAACAATGGGATCTACATAGTCACACACAAGTTGGATTGGCCTACACCTACTCTACCAACATATGACAACAGATATATGTTAGAATGTGGAGTAATTTCTCCAAAAATAAAACTTGCAAGTTAGTTTAGTTTTAGTTTAGTATCTACAAGGAAGAGAATAAAATAATTTTGCATGGAAGTTATTTTAGAGTTAGAGTTTAAGCAATTTGCATGTAATATGCATGTTAAATTTAGAAAATACTTGTAATTTTAGATCCTCTATATTATGAGGCATTTTGTAATCATTTATGCATGAAGCAAAAATCAATAGAACAATTTTATTTATGAGTGTTGTCATTCTTTGCTATGTGTTGTTTTTGCTTTCTTTTTTTGTCTCTATCCAGCAAAGTGGTATTAGAGCTATTAAGATTGTGGGACTACCTACATGTCAATTTTGGATTAGAAGATCAACCTTTACGAGGGTTGCTGAAGTTTGCTATAGAAAAGTGGACATTATAATTGAAGAAATAATCCCACAATTGTTCATAAAAGTGGAGATCTGATTGCATCATGGCATCAAGCAACAACATCACTTAGCCCCAAATTCCTATTTTCAATGGTAAGAATTACGATTTTTAGGAAATCAAAATGAGAACATTGTTTTGCTCATAGGATGTTTGGGATTTGGTAGAAAATGTTTTGTAGAACCACAAGATGACGCTGCCTATCAGGCATTATAACAAGCACAAGAGGAGTCAACACCAATCTTTTGTGACAACAAATCAACAATTGCATTGTCAAAAAAATCATGTTTTTCACAAGAGGAGCAAGCACATTGATACAAGATTTCATTTCATCAGAGAGTGAACAATGGAGAAATCCATTTGGAGTTTTGTAGATCTGAAGACTAGTTGGCAAATATATTCACAAAGGCATTACCAAAGGAGAATTTTGACCATCTAAGACGAAATTTGGGCATTGTAAATGTTGAAGTAGTTAGTGGTTGAAATTAAGGGGGAGTGTTAGAACATGGAGTAATTTCTCCAAAAATGAAATATGCAAGTTAGTTGAGTTTCAGTTTAGTATCTAGAAGGAAGAGAATAAAATAATTTTGCATGGCAGTTATTTTTAGAGTTAGAGTTTAAGCAATTTGCATGTAATCTACATGTTAATTTTAGAAAATTCTTGTAATTTTAGAACCTCTATATTATGAGACTTCTACTTCTACTTCCTGTATTTTGTAATCATTTATGCATGACCAAAAAAATTAATAGAATAGTTTTATTTCTGAGTGTTGTAGCTCTCTGTTGTGTGTTATTTTTGTTTTATTTTTTTCTGTCTCTGTCCAGTAGTATATGCCCGCAAATTTTATACAAGCCACGCTCTTCTTTGGTGTTTCATAGTTTGGGCTTGGTTGATAAACAATAGCACTAGGCATGCCGAAATGCATTCCAAACTCTCAAATATTCACCTTACACCTTTTAAATTGCCTTAGAGTGGCTCAAATTTCTTGTCAAACATATTGAATGTGATTGTATCAATGCCTTTCAAGTTCTTTTGAATGAATCTTCTTCACCTTACACAACTTGATAAAATGAATTTGCAGATCTTGTTCTTCATTCTCCTACACTCTCAACGGTTTGTAACTACCGTGCTTCCACTCACAATTTGTTCTACAATAACATGGCTCTGATACTACTGTTAAGCCCAGGAAGAGCATAATAGAAATAGATTATTATTGCATATTGTTGTATGTATCTATATCCCTTACAAAATAATTTTTACATTCTTATTATATAGGCAAAAGAATAGTTTAACTGCCACATAACTGTTGGCAGGCAGGGGAGGTTTAAAGGTTGTCCAAACAAATGCTACAACATAATGGACAACAAAGAGTACACACACAAAAGAGAAACCAGAGAATAGATGCAAAACAAGAATTTATATTTATGTATGCCTTTCAAAATACATTCAAAAAATCTTTACAAAAAACTTCATGCAGAGTTGCTGCTCTATTCCACATTCAAACAATGATTTGGCCCCAAACCTGGAGCTGCTGTACATCCACTTGATACTACACATTCCCTTCTATTCTCTGCTTCAATATTCTTCTGTTGTTTGTTGTTCTCTTCTGGAACCTTCAAAACATTCCTCCTTGCTGCTACTACAGGCTTTTTTTATTCCTCCAGTCAACTCTTTTCCCTCTATTTTATCTCATTTGCTTTCTTATGAAAATAAGCGCTCAAAACTCCTTTCAAATTCAAAATAACCTACCAAATTTAATGCTGGCAAGTGCAAACGGTTGCTAGAGTAGATTTGAGGAGATCCCCAAAACTGATGCAAGGGCAGTGGAATTAAATCCTGGCTGACAGAAGATTAAATATTCCAACACTCCCCCTTAATCTAAAGTTAGATGTCATTCAACAATTTTCTTTCCGGAATTGATCTCCAGAGTTATACCTTTGCATTTGCCTTTCCGGAGCAGATCTCTGGAGCTATTTTTGTCATTCTAGATCACCTCTGGAGCACTCTATCTGCATCTCTAGAGCTGACACCTTGCATCTCTGGAGTTCTATTTCTGCATATCCAGAGCATGTCCAGAGCTGCACATACTTTCCAAGGTTGAACCTCTAGAGCTATGCTATTGTCTTTCTAGAGATAAACCTCCAGAGCTGTCTTCTTTCTGGGGATGCATACCTCCAGAGCTATCAACAATGCCAAGCCTATCTCTTAGGTGTTCAAAAGAATCTTTTGGAAATGCCTTTGTAAAAATGTTAGTGAGTTGCTGCTCAGATCTACAATACAGTAACTCAATCTATCCTCGTTCTATCAACTCCCTTATATAATGATAATAGACCTCAATGTGCTTGTTTCATCCATGGAAGACTGGATTCTTTGTTAGGGCTATTGATGAAACATTGTCACAATGAATGGTTGTACCATCTTCTTGCTGCTCATTCAAGTCTGCAAGGATCCTTCTCAACCAAATAGCTTGACATGCTACTGCATTTGCTGCAATATACTTATCTTTTTCTGTAGAGAGAGAGAGAGAGACAATGGGCTACTTCTTAGATGCCCATGATATCATGCCTGAACCCATGTGAAATACATAGCCGGATGTGCTCTTTTGGTCATCTACATTACCTGCCCAATCACTATCCATGAAACCAGCCAACTTAAACTCATTAGAAACACTATACAAGATGCCATAACTTGTGCCATTCGTATATCTCAGGATCCTCTTTCCTGCTTGCCAATGTGTGTCCTTAGGCTTCTCCATGAACCTAGAAATCAAGCTAACTGCATACATCAAATTAGGCCTAGTGGCTATCAAGTACATGAGGCTTCCAACCATGCTCTTATAGAGGGTTGGGTTTACTTCCTTTCTGTTGTCCTCTTTACACCATTTCAAACCTATAGCTGTTGGTGTAGGGGCGGGTTTACTATTCTCCATTTTAAATCTCTTCATAATATGTTTGGCATAGTTAGTTTGCAAAATAAATATGCCATGCTCTATTTGTTTGACCTCACTGCTAAGAAAATACTTTAGCAGACCTAAGTCTGTCATCTCAAACTCATTCTTCATTATCTCTTTGAAATCAACAATGAAGAGATCACTATTGCCAATAAAAATCAGATCATCGAGTAAGTGCAAAAAGATGGGGGCCAAAAAGTGGCCAAATAGTTTTAAAAAAAAATAATACATAACGCAAGCGCGTTATAATGTGCTCGCATTATGGTTTGGTAATGATGAGCCTAAGGCTTGTCAAAACCAAACCATAATGCGGCCACGTTATAACGTGAGCGCGTTATAACACGAGCACATTATGAAGTACTTAAAAAAAAAGGTTGTCATCTCATTTTATTTCTTTTTTCTCCACAATTCCCACGGTCTGCAAACCCTAGGAAGCGTGCTCACATTTTGGATTCCTCAATTCAACACAAAAATCTTATCGATTCGTTGCCAAAATGTTGCCACGACCTCGAGCATGCCAAAGGAGTGAGTTTATTTGTCTTTTTTTTTGAATTTGCTTTTAAATATGTAGGTTTGAGTTGTTTTTTGATGTATATTTCTTTAATTGTCAGGAAATGTTAATGCACCTCCTCCTCCTCCTCCTCCTCAAAATCCACAAAATCCTGCAGAATAACAACCTCCTCCATCCATTCCTCGACATGCCCCTGAAACACAAGAAAATATAATGGGGCAAATTGAAAACAACAAAAAAGAAATTGAAGATATAATTGCAAGGTTGAAAGATCCTTCCACTTCAACCTTGCATAGGTCCACGCTTGCCGAATCTCTTGAATCTATGTTATCAAATGTAGATTCAATTAGAAAGCAAATAACTAGTTGGATGGATAAGAGGAGAGAGTTTAGAGATTATTATGCAGACAAGCTGTCATACCAAGATGTAAAAAAATTACAAATTACAAAATTAGACTTGTGTTCAATTTTCACAAACCCACAAACAAATTAACCTCCACCCATTACATGCAAGAGGTTCCCTATCCATTGGTGCAACAACCAAGCGATAAGGGACAATTTTAGGCAGAGGTGGTGGATGGTTTTTTACCATCCTCCATGCAATAATAATGAGGTCCCACAATACTTTTTTAGGAAACTCTACTGCGAGTTTGTCCTCAATAAAGTGCCAAACTATTTTGATATGAGGGACTTCCAGGGTAGAGGTGGGAGGTCAGCACAAGATAGACTAGGGGCACGTGTTGACCCACAACAGGCAGTGAGACAAGTAATCAATAGACCAACCCATGAGCATGTTTCTATCCCTTCCATTGTGAAGGAGAGTGTTGAGGTCGATACACTTCAGTCCATTAGTGCCTTGACCCAGAGCATCATAGAGCATGCTAGTCCTGCAGCACAGAGTGGGTTGGGAGATAGTACGAGGAGTAGGGTCCCACCCCATGCTTGTCAGGCTTGTGGCTTAGCCTGTGGTTATGACCCCATGGATAGTCAGGACGCAGGTGCACAGGCAACATCTACAGCTGAGCAGATGGTGATGACATATACCCTACTGAGTGAGACTTTCAGCCTTGATACTCAGGTAAATATTAGCAAGTTTATTGAATTTAATTTATTAAATTTCATTTTTGAAATGCAAGATTAACTAATTTAGTTTGATAATTTTAATGAAATTTCAGGGTCATAGCGTTGATGCAGTTTTCAGTGGTTCTCCACCTGCATATTACACTAGATCATCTATTGTCGGGGTATGTAACTAGTAAACAATTATAAATATTACATGTGAATAGCATCGTTATATGAATGGTATTCTAATATTTGATTTTGGATGTTGCATAGGTTAATATTGGAGATTTCACGGCAACACCTGCCAGTAGTGGTGGACTTCAAAGCTTCATGGAGGTAATAAAATAAATAGTTTAATGAATGAATTATACTTATTTGATTTTTGTATGTGACTTGTGTGCTTTATTGTGTGTACTTCCATGTTTAGATGAACATGTGTGTATGTTAGGAGCCATGATTTGCATCACTATTATAATTTTCGTAATTGAATAATGTTGTTTTATTTCTAGATGATGCAAGTTGCAGAGACACCTCCCGATGTTTAGAGGGCAATGGAGCACGGTGTGACCTCTATGATTCATAGCTCCATGGCATTGATAGGGGTATGAGGTAGATTAGTAAATTTCAATTTACATTCATTGTTATAGTTGTCTATTTTTGAAAAATCAAAAGATTATTGATTTGAAGTTTAATTTCTATTTGGATGGTTTCTATAGGACATGACATCATCATGGCCTATTCCTGCTACTAAGGCAAGTGAGCAGACAGATTATATGGTAGTGGTAAGTGATTATTTTGTTAAATATTTTATTTTTTATAACATGTAATTTCTATATATTAATGTCTATACTTTTTATTGTAACAGCTAAAGATGTAGGAAGAACTAAATAGGAGGAGCAGCCCTTGGGTTCGTAGTAGACCACCCACATGCACGTCTCCATCCCCTAGAAGATCAAAGGCTACCCATGATCAATTCTCTTCACCAGCCAAAGGGGAATGACTTTTTATTGTGTTCCTTTGTTGTATGCCTATATGGCATTTGTGGACATATATTTTGTATTGTATATAGTTGACATTGTATGCCTATATGGCATTCTTGTAAGCCTATATAGCTATTTTGTATATATGTTATACTTATATTGACAAATATTGATGTATGCCTATATGGATATTTGGTTAATACAAATCTTTTTTATTGATGGCGTCCATACTTGCATTATAAATCCATGTTTGAATGGATATTTGTAGATGGCTACTTCAAATATTTCAAGTCCAATTGTATTACATAGGATATTTGTTGACCCAATAAGCTAGCTATCATTATTCAAGTATCACCTAAACCTCATTTTGGAACTAAAAGATAAAAGTTGTATTTAAAAAAAAAATGAATCATCATGTTAAACAGAAAATATTAATATTCTTTATGAGTAGCATAAAATGTCAACTATATGCAATACAAAAAAATGAATCATCATGTTATTCTTTATGTTTGAGATCCTAAAAATGACTAAGTTTGGTAGCCTGATATCTTGAAACACTAGGATGAATATCCAAGTCATTAAGATGATTGCGCCTTGAGAAAAAGTCATTAAGATGAGTGCCTAAAGGAGACTTTCTTAAACATTCAAACATTGAGCAACAAGCATGAAGGGTTAAGGTGCAATTTGCAACTCATAAAGCCTCAAAAGGGCACTCAACTTGGAGAGAGCATTCATTTAAGACAAGGCACCCATTGACACCTGTTCCACCATAAAAGTGTGCCTAAGGTGGAAGGAGAACAAGCCTCTAGTAAGTGAAGCACACCTATTGTCTAAACCACTTCATTATGGTGCCCTAGCATGAGGAGGAGTATATAAGTCAATAGGAAATGGCACCTAGAATGCAAATGAAGGACTAAGTGGCATTTTCAATAAGCATCAATTCACCTTGAGCTTTCAATAAATACATCAAATTGAGCCCCATAAGCCTAGGCACCCTTTGCCTTCAAAAGAACCTTGTATTCGCGCACTGGAGGAAATCAACTTACAATGACAAGTCTTGGAGGTTTCTCATTTTAGATGATGTCTTTTGAGATTAACTACAATGATTGAAAGTTAAGATGAGTGGAAAGAACCTATCTTGAACCTTAGGCACCCTTCATGTAATTTCCCACCATCATGAGCGCCTAGATCTAAGAAGGAGTGAATGAAGGATCTTAACATCAAGAAGCATGTTGTCAATCAACTTGGAGAAGTCTTTGACAATAATTATGATGAATTGAGTACATGGAAGTAAAGGAAGTACATATCAACTCCAAAGTGTGCCTAATGATCAATAAGAAATCCTTCCAAAGCAAAGGCGCTCATTGTGAATTTTCCTACTAGTTTTGGCACCTTGAAGTCTAAGTGCATGAAAATCATGAGGATGAGTGCTTAGGGATGAGATAGTCTTCATAAGAGTTTAAATAAGAACATCATCAAAATGTGCCTTGGTAGAGAGACTTGAGACCATCATCAAATAAGCCAAAATATCTATCTCCAATCTAGGCACAAATTCTAGCTCCTCCCAACTCAAATGAGCACCCAAGTTGAAGTCAACTTTCATCTATACAACCCTCAGATTGTGCCTTGATTGAGGAAGGGATTTGAACCTCAAAATTTAATCATCTCAAGACAAAAGCTTCCTTAGACACTTGGCATTTGATTGAAATCATTGAGAATTAGAAAGAACCACCTAAGGATGTAAGGCGCACTTTTCATCCATACAAGCCTAAAATTGCGCCCAAGGGAAATAACTTGATTTCATATCAATAGGTGAGTGGCTTGAGAGAAAGGATCACTGTAGGTCATTTTCAACTGTTGAAAGCACAAAAATGATAAAGATAAAAGGTAATTAAGTTAGGTGCACTTTAGCCTCTTAGGACACCTCAATGAGCACCTTTGGAGTGAGTGCTTGAAAGATAGAATTCCTTCTAAGACATGTCTCATCATTTAGAATTACAAAATTGCAAGTATAAAGACATTTAAATCTAGGTTCACTCTCCATCAGTACAAACCCATTCTAGCAACTAAGGGAGAAATTGCATTGAAAGACACCTTTTGAATGAATCTCTTAAGGGAGATTGACCTCTTTAAGCCATTACAATTGTTTGAAATCATTTAAAGTGATAAATATGGACCAACTTGTGTTTCTCAAGCACTTAGTAAAGGAGAGTTTCTCAAACATTTAAACATTGAATGAAGTCATAGAAATGCACTAAGTCATCTAGGCACCATTTTACCCTTGTGTACCCTTACATTTGCACCTAAGAAGAAGTTGTTTCAGTTCATTGGAGTGTTTGAGTATTGAAGATTTCTTAGCAATGCTTTGCAACTTTACACTGCCTCCTTCTGACAATTTTTGGGGCAGTAAAAAACCTTTCACCATGGGCAAACACCTCAGAGATATAAAAAACCAAGAGAGGTTATTATAGAGGCACTCTACGTGATCGCGTTGCCTTAGACAGAATGTTTCTAAGTGACACAATTTTTGAGTAACATCTCATCAAAGATTACTACCTTTTTGCACTTTGGACTCTTCAGGGATATCGTCGGTACAATGTAGCTCGGACTGTTTTGACATGTTTGGGTGAAAAAAAGGACCATGCCTAGTGTAAATGTACCCATCTGGACATGTTGGAATAGTTAGTTTGGTTGCATCAGGAGAAGGACGAAAGTTACACCCCTTTGCAACTTTACACTGCCTCCTTCTGACGATTTTTGGGGTAGCAAAAAACCTTTGACCACGGGCAAATGTCTTAGAGATATAAAAAACCAAGAGAGGTTATTGTAGAGGCACTCTACGTGATCATGTTGCCTTAGATAAAATGTTTCTAAGTGACACAGTTTTTGAGTAACATCTCGTCAAAGATTGCTGCCTTTTTGCACTTTGGACTCTTTAGGGATATCGTCGGTACAATGTAGCTCGGACTGTTTCGACATGTTTGGGTGAAAAATAGGACCATGCCTAGCGTAAATGTACCCATATGAACGTGTTGGAATAGTCAGTTTGATCGCATCAAGAGCAGGATGAAAGTTACACCCCTTTGCAACTTTACACTGCCTCCTTCTGACAATTTTTGGGTAGCAGAAAACCTTTCACCACGGGCAAATGCCTCAGAGATATAAAAAACTGAGAGAGGTTATTGTAGAGACACTCTATGTGATCGTGTTTCCTTAGACAGAATGTTTCTAAGTGACATGGTTTTCATGTAACATCTCGTCAAAGATTGTTGCCTTTTTGCACTTTGGACTCTTCAGGGATATCGTCAGCACAATGTAGCTCGGACTGTTTTGACATGTTTGGGTGAAAAACATAACCATGCCTAGCCTAAATGTACCCATCTGGATGTGTTGGAACTGTCAATTTGGTCGCATTAGGAACAGGACACCAAAAATGCAAAAGTTGCTTTGTGCAACTTGACAACATTGACATTTTTTTGCAACATGACTCAGACTCAAACTGACCCCAAATGACTCAAAGTGACTTAAAATCACCTTGATTTTGGTGCCCAATGTACATTATAGAGATCTAGGCAATCCTTATCATTCAAACATCTTAGATGAGCGTCTAGGAAAGGAAAAAACTCTAAGTTACATCATCATGAGCGCCTAATATCAAGAGACTTTAATGGCTCAAACCTTAGCATGGAGTCCTAAGGTGCATTTCATGTCTCCTTTCATCCATTTTGGTGCCCTTATGTAGATTTTTCAACTTGATTTGGCACCCTATATGTAAAGGAAGATCTAAAGGCATGAAAGTGGATGTCGTTTTACAAGAGTTTGGATCATCAAAATTGAAAGAAATAAGTCTATTAAGCTTGGGTGCCCTTGGTCTTCTTTTCATTCATTATGAGCACCTTAGGAGAATGGTATATAGGTCATCATCATGATTGGGCACCCTGGATCCAGAGTGTTGGAGAGATCATCAAATGGTGTCTAGAGGAAGTAGGGTGAGTTATGAGTTTGGTCGCATCAGGAGCAGGACACCAAAAATGCATAACATGATGATGTAAAAATGTGTATATGTGTAAAAATGTAGGAGGAAATAAAAAAAAGACAAACCTTACAAATTAATGTGTATACTTATAACTCAATGTAACATGACTTTACAAAATCAATGTGAATACTTACAAATTAATCCAATGAACCATCCAGGTATGCTCTACTCTTTATTGTGTCAAGTATTGCTTCATGGTCAGACTCACTCACCTTCCACAAGATTTTGTTCAAAGGTCTACCTCAATACTTTATCAAATAAATATTGGATGCCACAACAAGGTTCAAGTAATGAAGAATCTTTCGATGCGTGTCAAAGTCTTGAAACAACTAAATATTAACACTCTTATGTCGGTACCTTCTAAGCCATGTTCTAGTAATAACCACTGAGCCTGCAGGGTATTCGATGTTTTCTCCATCTGTAACAGGGGCCTCCAATTTCTTTTTGGCCTCAACACAATGACATAAGTAATAATATGTTCCCTCTTCATTATCTTCATCAATAATAACTGCATATACGTGCCCTACATTGATATGTGTAGCAAATTAGATGAAATTAGTCAACATTACAAAAACACTACAAAGTAAGATGACATTACCTGGTTGAACTAGATGAAATTAGATGCATATACGTGCCCTATATTACCTGGTTGAACTAAATCTGATATGTGGTCAAAGTCAACTGATGATTCCATCTGTGTTAGTTCCAGTGTCGTCAGGGGTCGATACATGTCAAGTGGGCTAAGATAACTTAACTGCCATTCGTCAACCCACTCCTTTGGCTCACACTCATCCCAGACTTGAATTGTACAGGAAGAATAAAAGCATGACACCTTTCACATATGGATACTCCATGAACCTGCAATTGAGCTTCTGAAAGAGTGCATCTCATTTGATCCTGTCAGTGTACAACAGTCCTCATATGGTGCAATGTTAGTATCATCTATCAACCAAAAATATCTATGAACTAAAGACTTACCTTCATTACCTGGATCCATGGAAGCATTACACCACTCGACAATCAATTTTGCATCTGTCAACTTTGCGTTGTCTTTATACTTTAACTCTTCTCATGCTATGGCTCTTTTGATACATGCTCCTGCACCATCATGCTCCCCCTTTCCATGCCCGGCCTCACAAAAGTTCCACATATGTTGAATACCTATAAAATTATGCCTCCTACTTAGCCAATAGAAATTCATGAGTTCTTGAATTATGATGCATAGTTATCCAACCATATGATATACTGACTGAACGATATGCCCCTTCTAGCCAAATCATTGTAGAACACTTGGAAGCAACCTTGCACAAACTTCGTAGAATGTGTACGATCATCACTAATATAGAAATTATACTCCCTTATGATCTTTTTGTCATCCTCTGTACTATCATTCACATGAATGAATGCGATGTGCACAAATATAAAAACCTGTGTGGAGTTGTAATATTGTGATTGCACCTCACACTGTGGCTGTAGACTGTAGTTCTCTACAAAGTCGATGACTAAAACAATGCTACCAACTGGAAATGTGTCCTTGCATAACTTGAATTGCAAGTCCAACCATCAAGCTCTACGAGCATGTCTTGCATATTCATACACTATCCTGTCATGAAATATAGGCATAAACTGATACACTAGAATCTTTTCAATAACCAATTCACACCTCTTTGCTTCTTTACCATCTTTTGTATTGTATGCCACTGTTTTATACTTACCAAACTCTACTAGTTCGTTTCCAACCGCATGTGTTCTTTCCATATGTTCACATTTTGGCAAATGTTGCAAGCCACCACAACGATGACATGTGCCATCCAAGCATAATTTCTTGTAGAATATTTGACCTTCCTCTCTTTCACATAAAATTCTTGATATGAAGTCTCTTGAAGATGTTGGTGGGGCACATATGGCAAAACCCTACAAATCATTGTTAGTATGCATATCTAAACATATAGACCTATAAGCATCAAAATGGTTATAAAATTCAATATGTAATCTACAACAACAAGTAGTGCGTGTGTGATTTATCTTGACATAGAAAGGTTTTAACATTTCAAAATATCTTTGACAAATTTTAATTTGAGGATACTTCTCTAGAAATTTACCATAAAACTGTGTTTGAGTCTCATCCAAAAAATGCTTTGGATGTGGCTCACAGTTCTAACTACTAATTCTCCTTCTTACCATATCCCTTTGATTCGGAGATACCCTTGTGTAATTCTTCCAAAAGTCTTCAATTAGTGATCTCAATGCTTCAACAATTGGTTTATCTTTTCGTGGTAGTCTCCCCGAGAACGCCCATAATTCATTGGCATTAGTGTCCTCAATTCTTTGGTGTCTTCCAACGGCTCTTGATAAAGTTTTTCTATTAATTCTCAATTCTTGACTCGTCTTTCTAATGAGACGAACTTTACTCATTTGACTACTTACTATAGTTAATGTAATCACACGCCGTGTTGCATTACTATCTTTTGTGCTTGAGGTGTTACCCACACTCTCATACGCACTCATTAGATTCTTGACAATAGATTTTTCACTTGAAGCCTCTGATGTTCTCAACCCAAGAATCTTCATGATGGACCTATACTTTATACTTCGCATCATTTCAATGAATAGTTGACATCTTGCAGTCTCATTTAACTTTTCAAAGAACAATCTCCAAATCTTATGAGCATATCTTCTACAAGTGCGTTTTGGAATCTTACCTTCCATTGGCTGCAAAATATTCTCATCAATATCAATCAAATACTTTGGCTTTCTATGCAAAAGTCTAGGTGGTGTTAAGTTAGGTAAATTCATCTCAACATTAGGAATTTCATCAATATTTAAATGAGATGGGCTAGATGGCATACCTTTGATCGAAGATGGAATAGATGACATACATTGAGGTTGAGGTGGGAATGATGGCGTACCTCCTTCATCACATGTGAGTGATGATGTACTCTCAACTTGAGATGTGGTAGATGGTGTCCCTACATGTTGACTTGTGGTAGAGGACGTGTCTCCAACTATGGTATTCAAATCTCTCGTAGCACGAAATTTTTGCATTCGTTCTCTTTGTGTTGCCAATACCATATCTCTTTGTGATGGTTGTGGTTCCTCTTCAATTGGTATGTCTTCATTTATTGTGTCCAATTTCCTCTTCTCATGAAGTTCCCTCATAGACACTACTTTCTTTGCATTCTTAGATTCTATTTCTTCCTATGTTGGTTTAATTCTTGATCATTTCCTCGGCATGACGGAGAATTTATCTATAGCATGATAAAGAGACCAATATTACTTCCTAAGAAATGAATACAAGATAATAGTGGGATTGTATTTTTATTATGTTGTAAGGATTTATTTTTGTATAGTTTGACATCATGGTATGTTAAGGTCTGTTTATTACACATAATTATTAAAGAGCCCAAGTGTAGAAAATATACATGGCATCATGTGAGATTGTAGGCTACTTTCTTGATTGGGAATGTGTCTATTTTAAACATGTATGATAAAACATGATAAAGTATTTCAAATAGAATTAAGTAAAATGTAAAGAACATGCATGTAAAGACTTGACATACCTAAAAAATAAAGATTCGAATGGAGAGAGTACCCAATTATGTAGTGTTTTTTTCTTCTTGCATCAAACTCCTCAACAATTTGAGTTTTTCACCACTTGCTTCCTTTTCAATGTTAAATTGAATAACACTCAAATCTAAATAACCTGAATACAAAATCTCTATTTGCCTATCTTTAGAACTCAACCCTCAACATCAAACCCTAATCCCTCAACCCTTAACTCTGATCCCTTGACCCTCAACCCTATCCCTAAACCCTAAACCCTAAAGCCTCAACCCTCGATGTCAAATCCTAATCCCTCAACCCTTCACTCTAATCCATCAACCCTAAACCCTATCCCTAAACCCTCAACACTATACCTTAAACCCTAATCCCTCAACCCTCAACCCTAAATCTTATCCCTAAACCCTAATTCCTCAACCCTCAACCCTAATCCGTCATCCCTCAACTCTAATCACTCATCCCTAAACCTAAAATGCTATCCTTATTCCCAAACCCTCAACAGACTCGATACTATACCTTAAACCCTAATCCCTTATCCCTAAACCCTCCAACCCTATCCTTAATCCTTATACCCTCCACACTCTACTTTAACCCTAATCCCTCGACCCTCAACCCTATCCCTAAAACCTTGACCCTCGAACTTGAACCCTCAACCCTTAACTTCAAACCCTAATCCCTCAACCCTTAACTATGAACCCTCGACCCTCAACCCTATCCCTAAACCCTAAACCCTAAAGCCTCAACCCTTAATGTCAAATCCTAATCCCTTGACCCTTCACTCTAATCCCTCAACCCTAAACCCTATCCCTAAACCCTCAACACTATACCTTAAACCCTAATCCCTCAACCCTCAACCCTCAACCCTAATTTGTCATCCCTCAACTCTAATCCCTCATCCCTAAACCCTAAATGCTATCCCTAATCCTAAACCCTCAATAGACTTGATACTATACCTTAAACCCTAATCCCTTATCCCTAATCCTTATACCCTCCACACTCTACTTTAACCCTAATCCCTCGACCCTCAACCCTATACATAAACCCTTGACCCTTGAACCTCAACCCTCAACCCTCAACGTCAAACCCTAATATGTCAACCCTTAACTCTAACCCCTCGACCCTCAACCCTATCCCTAAACCTTAAACCCTAAAGCCTCAACCCTCAACGTCAAATCCTAATCCCTCAACCCTTCACTCTAATCCCTCAACCCTAAACCCTATCCCTAAACCCTCAACACTATACCTTAAACCCTAATCCCTCAACCCTCAACTCTAATCCGTCATCCGTCAACTCTAATCCCTCATCCCTAAACCCTAAATGCTATCCCTATTCCTAAACCCTCAACAAACTTGATACTATACCTTAAACCCTAATCCCTTATCACTAAACCCTCCAACCCTATTCCTAATCCTTATACCCTCCACACTCTACTTTAACCCTGATCCCTTGACCCTCAACCCTATCCCTAAACCCTTGACCCTCGAACCTCAACCCTCAACCCTCAACGTCAAACCCTAATCCCTCAACCCTATCCCTAAACCCTAAACCCTAAAGTCTCAACCCTCAACATCAAATCCTAATCCCTCAACCTTTCACTCTAATCCCTCAACCCTAAACCCTATCCCTAAACCCTCAACACTATACCTTAAACCCTAATCCCTCAACCCTCAACCCTAAACCTTATCCCTAAAGCCTAATCTCTCAACCCTTAACCCTAATCCGTCATCCCTCAACTCTAATCCCTCATCCCTAAACCCTAAATGCTATCCCTATTCCTAAACCCTCAACAGACTTGATAGTAGACCTTAAACCCTAATCCCTTATCCCTAAACCCTCCAACCCTATCCCTAATCCTTAGACCCTCCACACTCTACTTTAACCCTAATCCCTCGACCCTCAACCCTATCCCTAAACCCTTGACCCTCGAACCTCAACCCTCAACCCTCAACGTCAAACCCTAATCCCTCAACACTTAACTCTGATCCCTGGACCCTCAACCCTATCCCTAAACCCTAAACCCTAAAGCCTCAACCCTCAACATCAAATCCTAATCCCTCAACCCTTCACTCTAATCCCTCAACCCTAAACCCTATCCCTAAACCCTCAACACTATACCTGAAACCCTAATCCCTCAATCCTCAACCCTAAACCTTATCCTAAACCCTAATCCCTCAACCCTCAACCCTAATCCGTCATTCTCTCAACTCTAATCCCTCATCCCTAAACCCCAAATGCTATCCCTATTCCTAGATCCTTAATGGGCTCGATACTATACCTTAAACCCTAATCCCTTATCCCTAAACCCTCTAACCCTATCCCTAATCCTCATACCCTCAGCACTCTACTTTAACCCTAATCCCTCAACCCTCAACCCTATCCCAAAACCCTTAACCCTCGAACCTCAATGTACTCAACCCTTAATGTCAAACCCTAATCCCTCAACCCTTAACTCTAATCCCTCGACCCTTAACCCTTAAAACTTGAACCCTAAAACCTATCCCTACGCGCTCGACACTCGACACTATATCTTAAACCCTAATCCTTGAACCTTCATCCCTAAAGCCTCAACCCTAAATCCTTAAACCTTCAACCCTAAACCCTATCCCTAATCCCTCTACCCTCGACACTCTTATTTAACCCTAATCCCTTGACCATTAACCCTATCCCTCAATCTCAACCCTCAACCCTCAACCCTCAACCCTTAACCCTCAACTCTCAACATTAAACCCTAATTCATCAACCCTAAACCCTAATCCCTTAAACCTAAACCCTATCCCTAAACCATCAACCCTCAACACGATACCTTAAACCCTAATCCCTATCCCTCAACCCTTAACCCTTAAAACTTAAACCCTATCCCTACACCCTCAACACTTGACACTATATCTTAAGCCTTAAACCCTCATCCTTAAAGCCTCAACCCTCAATCCTTAAACCTTCAACCCTAAACCCTATCCCTAATCCCTCTACCCTTGACACTCTAACCCTAACCTTGACATTAAACACTAATCCATCAACCCTAAACCCTATCCCTAAACCCTCAACCCTCAACACTATACCTTAAATCCTATTCCATCAACCCTAATACCTAATCCCTCAACCCTCAACCCTAATCCCTCATCTCTAAACCCTAAACGCTATCCCTATTCCTAAACCCTCAACCCTCAACACTATACCTTAAACCCTAATCCCTTATCCCTAAACCCTAAACCCTATCCCTCAACCCTTAACCCTTAAAAATTAAACCCTAAAACCCATCCATAAACCCTTGATGCTCAACACTATATTTTAAACCCCAATCCCTTAACCCTCAACCCTAAAGCCTCAACCCTAAATCATTAAACCTTCAACCCTAAACCCTATCCCTAATCCCTCTACCCTCAACACTCTACTTTAACCCTAATCCCTTGACCATCAACCCTATCCCTAAACCCTCAACCCTCAACTTTGAACATTAAACCCTAATCCGTCAACCCTAAACTCTAATCCCTCAACCCTAAACCTTATCCCTAAACCCAACAAAACTACTTTGCCTTATGTTAGGTTGTTAAACCCATCATTTTTGACACTCTTCTCTTAAAGATATTTGAGTTGCAAGAATATGTCAGAAAAACGGCTATGAACTTTTTTAATGTTAGTAATGTTATATGGCATGTTTTTCTGGCCCATCTGGGGTTCATTATGCCAATACGTGTACACACTATGAGAAAAGCTTTGCGTATGGTACATCCACAGTGAGTAATTAACAGTTGAAATCAGAAGGATGATCATTATGAGAAAAGATTTGCATTGGGGTACATCTATGTTTCTTGTTGTCCACCCCACACTTAGGGGAGGTATATTGTTATGAAACAGGAAAACAATCTCCCATTGTTTACTGGCTCTATCCACAAGAACTACTAAACTATACCTTAAACCCTAATTCCTCAACCCTAAACTTTCAACCCTAAACCCTATCCCTAATCCCTCTACCCTCAACACTCTACCTTAACCCTAATCCCTCGACCCTTAAACCTAAATGCTATCCCTAAAGCCTCAACCCTAAACCCTAATCCCTCAAGGTCCTAAACTCTAATCCCTTATCCCTAAACTCTAAATCCTATCCCTAAATGCTCAACCCTCAACCTTAAACCTTAATCACTCAATCCTTATCCACCCCTCTCCTCCCCTATCTGGCTCACTCCCATCTCTACCCTCCTCTGCCCTCGACACTATACATACATACATATAAACATACATAGATACATACATACATATAGGCATACATACATACATACATATAGGCATACATAGATACATACATACATATAGGCATACATACATACATACATACGTACATACATACATATAGGCATATAGGCATACATACATACATACATACATACATACATGATTAATAGCCTTGAACATAAAAAAAATTAAGGGGAACATAACGCGAGTGCGTTATAATTCGCTCGCGTTATTTCAAACATGACAAACAACACAAACTTTTGCGGAAAAGGAAAAATACAAAGCAAAACATAATGCGAGCGCATTATAACGGGCTTGCATTATGCTTTGCTTTGGGAATCCCAAGCCTTGGGCTTGGGATTTGCTTTGGATTTCCAACCCAAAGGCTTGGAGTGCCTTTTGAACAGTCACAGACATGTTTTTCCATATTCTTCAAGATTTCACATAATTTCGTTCGCGCTAACCCTCAGATTTGCACGTGTTTCAAGGTCGAACAAATTGAGCACCTGGGTAATGTTAGGCTTTCTCTCAGCTATTTGACAATGTGATTTTTTTCACATTTTAACAATGTTAAGCCTTTCATCTTTAATTTCTTTTGTTTGTGTGTCCGTTTTTTGGGCAAAAACCACTGTTTGGTCTTTTTTTCATTGTAAATTAACTATTCATTGAAATTTCAAAAAAATTACATATTTAGAAACTAGACTCCATTCTACAAATATTATAAAAACAAAAAAATGATTTTCAATTAGTTTTCAAAATTTATAGGGGTAGCATGGCCAAATTCTATTTTTTAAGGATGTGTCAACTTTGAAAATTAGTGAAAAATCAAATATTCATCAAAAAATTATTAGAAAAATTAGGCATAAACTACATGCTATTAGTTAATTTCTCACTGAAGCAATTTTAAAAATACCAAAAAAAGGTTGACCTTTTGAGGGAGCCACAAAACATGCTATGCTATGTTTTTTTGATAGAAACAACACCAATTTCTGTGGCCCCCTCTTTTGATCCCCTTAATCTATGTCATTTTCGAAAAAAAAATAGTAGTTTAGAAAGTAGACTTGGAGCATTATGAACATTGTTTTGGTTGCATCTCCAAATTTTGAGTGTAACTATGCTCAATTTCTCATCCAAGGCCAGTATTTCCCGATTTCAGAAAAAAAAGTGGCCACTTAAGACCCCTTTTTGGCCCCCCATCTTCTTGCACTTACCCCATCTACATACAAAACAACAATCAAAATATTACCTTTAGCTACTTTGATGTAAAGAGTAGGCTCACTATTACTTTTGCTAAAGCCATTACTCACTAAATATGAGTCTATTCTTCTATACCATGCCCTAGGTGCTTGTTTCAGCCCATAGAGGGCTTTTCAGAGCCTATACACTCTGTCATGTTGCCCTGGGACTTCATAGCCAAGTGGCTACTCCACATACACTTCCTTTTTCAGCACTCTATTCAAGAAGGTTGACTTTATATCCATTTGAAACACCTTCCACTTGTGTTGGGCTACTATTACTATGATTGCTCGAACTGTTTCCAGCCTTGCAACTAGTTCATATGTCTCATCATAATCTCTTCCAGGTTGTTGTTTGTACCCTTTGACAACTAGCCTTACCTTATGTCTTTTAATCTTTCCTTCAGCAATAGACTTGGTCTTATAGACCCATTTAACTCCAATCACTTGTTTACCCTTGGGTAAATCGGTTTGCTGCCATGTGTCATTCCTCTCTATGGCATCCAACTCTTCATCCATGGCCTTACACCATTTCTCTTGTTTCACAACTTCTTCAAAGTGCATTGGATCACTACAAGAAAATAATGCAAAATCTAAATTCTCATCCATATCAGTATACCTTGTGCTGTCATAAATCTCCTTCACACTCCTTATCCTTCATGGCATCAATAATGCGAGTGTAGGGTTTGACTTGTAACCTCTAGAGATGCTATTGTTCCGACCTCCGGAGCTACTGTATTGCTGACCTCCAGAGTTGCTACTTTGCTGAACTCTAGAGCTGTAGATCTTTGGAGTTGCAGACCTCCGGAGCTGCTGATCTCTGGAGCTACTACACTGATGTCCACTTCCAGAGTTGCTGTTCTGCTAAACACATCTGGAACTATTGTTCTCTAATTCTCTATGGTAGTTTCTCCCCAAGCTGCTGTTGTCCATAGTTCCTCCAGAGTTGCTGTCCTTCGAAGCTTCTTCATCTTCAAGGGGTATTGTAACTAAAATACCCATGGTGATGTCCATTGTTCCATCCCATGCTTCATTCTTGATGAACTCAACATCCTTGCTGATCACAACGTTTTTGGTGAAGGATTATATAGTTTGTAGGCTTTTGACTCTTCACTATAGCCTATGAAGATAGATTTTTCACCTCTATCATCAAATTTCTACCTCTTCTCTTTAGGCACAAATGCATATGCCACACTAGAAGATTCTTAGGTGTTCAACACTCCATTTGTTGTTTTTCGATGCCTCTTATGAAATCTTATCACGAACAGCCTTTGTAGGACACCCATTCAATAGGTAAATGATTGTTGCTATAGCTTCACCCCAAAAATCATGTGATAGTCCTTTTGCTTTCAGCATGCTTGCTGCCATCTCTTGAATGGTTTTGTTTTACCTTTTAGCCACTCTGTTTTGCTGTGGAATATACCTAGTTGTAAAATACTTTTCTATGCCTTCATTCCTGTAGAAATTCAGAAATTCTTTAGAGATATACTGTCCCCCTCTATCTATTCTTAGGGATTTGATATAGTGGTTGCTTTGTTTTTTAGCTTATGCCTTAAACCACTTGAATTTCTCGAAGGCTTCTGATTTGTTCTTCAAAAAATAAACCCATATTTTTCTACTATAATCATCTATGAATGTCATAAAATAAGTATTTCAAGCCAAGGTGTGGGTTTTCATGGGACAACACAAATCTGAGTGCACCAACTCCAATGGTGCTTTTTCTCTCCTAGAATATCTTGATTGAAAGGGTTGTCTATGCTACTTTCCTAAAATGCAGGCTTCACATTTTCCATCGGGCTCTACAATGTTTGGTAGCCCTCTAACCATGTCTTTCTTGGACAATAAACTTAAACCAGAAAAACTTAAGTGCCCATGTACCTCAAATGCCACAATTTGGATGGGTCTTTGATGACTGTCCTAAAGGCACATTGTTGTTCCACTGCTATGAGCGCTGGAGATAGTGTCGAAGACTCTATATGTATCTTAAGAGGAAACATTCTGTTTCTTGTCATCTGCACTGCTACAATCACTTTCTTACTGCCTCCTTTGTCAAATATTGCGCACTCTCCATTTTCCATCAAGATTTTATAGCCATTTTGGACCATCTATCCAATTCTAAATAGGTTATGTTTTATGCCAGGGGCATAATAAACATCTTGGATCACCCTCCTTTCACCATTGTTGGACTGAATGTTGACTGTACCTTTTCCCATGACAGGAACTTGCTCATTGTTTTCCATTTT
Organism: Cunninghamia lanceolata; assembly: GCA_027924645.1. Classification (NCBI taxonomy): domain Eukaryota; kingdom Viridiplantae; phylum Streptophyta; class Pinopsida; order Cupressales; family Cupressaceae; genus Cunninghamia; species Cunninghamia lanceolata. Next base: position 2,630,591 of record BSBN01001020.1, on the reverse strand, counting down.
TATTTCAGTCTGTATGTTGCTATCTATGGAGGTAAAGAAGTTTTTATTTCCACTCATGTGGTTGCTACAGCTGCTATCTAGATACCATACTTCATCACTACTCCTCTCAGCAAGGTTGCAAATAATAAATACATTTGACTATTTTTCATTTTCAGCCTTGTTCTCATTTTCTACATTAGCATTTCAGCCTCCATGATCATGTTGTTTCTTTCTACACTCACTAGCATAATGACCAAACTTATGACAGTAATAACATTGAACATTACTTTTGTCCTACCTCTGATTAGAACTGTTGTTATTCTTTTCTTGATAGCTTGGCTGTGAGCTGCTTTCCTCTTCTTAGTTGTTTGAAACTCCTCTTCTGAAGTTGCTTCTTCCTATACCTCTGCTATTTCTTCCTCTTCCCTGGTGCATTCATAGTAGGAAGGTTCATAGAATGAACTATCCGGACTGTGCAGTAAGAGTAAACATAATGAGACAACTCAAAGAAATGAAACAAACGTAGATTCAATCATTCAGTATATCATAGAGTTCAAATACAATCTGGATGGCAACATGCGAGCTTACAACTGGGCTCAAGGCCTGATTACATACATGCGCAAGATAAAGCTTTGAAGCACCTTCGTACAAATCTAAACTATCAGATCTTTCTTATGTGAATAGCTACTTTCCTAAGGATCTATTACATCAATATATATCATTTTCGGACCAATAGATTCCTCCGCGTCAGCTAAGGAAGGTCACAAACTCCAATGAAGAGCTGTAACATGTTCACAAATAGGTTGGACCTAAATTCATAGAACACTTCCTTAAATGAATAAGACAATGTACAAACCCTTGGGGAAGGTCGGCCACGAACCAAAGGATGTTGAATGATGTGTCACTGAGATCCACAAGTCAAGGAATGATCCGCAAGCCTTCTCCTTCACCTGATTATCAGGAATTGTTAGAATGCTATGCTCTGAGAAGACAATTGATCTTCTGATTGCGATATCTTTTCGGTGACTAATCCAAATGCTCTAAATTCTTGATATGATGTAGATGAATGAATGTAGGTGCTAAGTCCAGATTTGCAAGATGTGAATTACCAAAACTGAACCACAAGCTGAAACTGCTTCTAACTGAACTGCCTAAACTGAACTAGAAAATGAAAGAACTAAAATGCAAACAAACTGAAATGTAAATGTTTTTGGTTGATGCAAGATTACTCTTGAACTAGGGATGCTCCTAAATCAGACATCTAGGGTTATTTAAAAAGTGAGTCGCTGGGGCTAGGGGAGAACCAAGATGGTCCACCTTAGCCTGAGAATCTTCTTTCAGTCTGCCTTTCCACTTCAAAAGATATTCTTTATATTGTCTTCCTCTAGTGCTGTGTCCAACTCTACTATCCAAAATGTCCTCAATCTGCTCTGATGCTTGTTGTGGTAACTGCTTCTTCAAGTCTTCTTCCATGTTGTCACTAAACTTTGCTTCATGATACTGATATAAGTCTGCAATATTGAAAATAGGTGAGACACCCAATGTCTTCGGTAACTCCACTTCATATGCATTTCCTGAATCAAATTTCTTGAGTATCCTACAAGGTCCAAACTTCTTCATCTTCAACTTGTTATATGTCCCAACAAGAAATCTTTCTTTAATCAAGTACACGATTACTTCATCTCTAACTTCAAATTCCTTATGTCTTCTCTTCTCATCTGCCTTCTCTTTGTACTTACTGTTCGTATCCTCTAAATGGTTCTTCACCTGATTATGCACTATCTTCATATGGTATGCAAAATCTTCTGCTTTTGCACTCCTCTTTTCCTCTGTATTGATATCTCTCAATTTTGCAACACCTCTAGGATTCACTCTGATAACAATCTCAAAAGGTGTTCTTCCAGTACTCCTATTTACTGAATTATTGTATGCAAACTCTACTTGTGAAGAATGAAATCCCAACTTCCTGTCTTCTCTCCAACCAAACATCTCAACAAATTTCCCAAACTCCTATTCACTACCTTTGTCTATCCATCTATCTGTGGATGAAAAGTAGAACTAAACTTCAGATCTGTCTTCATTTTCTTCCAAAGTGTCTTCCAAAAATATCCAACAAACTTTGTATCTCTGTCTGAAACTATACTCTTAGGTAATCCATACAATCTCACAATCTCTTTGAAAAATAGGTTAGCTACATGCACTGCATCATTTGTCTTCTTACAAGGTATGAAATGAGCCATCTTTAAAAATCTGTCAACCACTACAAATATTGAATCATTTCCTCTTTGTGTCTGACGTAATCCCATCACAAAATCTATGCTTATGTCTTCCCAAGGTCTCTCTGGTATTGTCAAAGGTTTATACAATCCAGTAATCTGACTACTCCCTTTTACAACTTGACAAACTCTACAACTCTACACAAATATTTGAACATCCTTATGTATCTAAGGCCAAAAGTAATTTTCACTCACCAAAGCCACTGTCTTATCAATGCAAAAATGTCATGCCAATCCACCACTATGCTTCTCCTTGATCAAATTATCCCTCATTGAACTTCTAGGTATGCACAACTGAATTCCTTTGAATAACATATCTTCTTGAATGAAATAGTCCAACCACTTACTTCTATATGTCACAATAGGTTCCTTACATGCTCTCCAAGGTTCTGCAAAATCAATGTCTCCCTCATACATATTCTTCAATTCATCAAAACCCAACACTTCAACTCTCATCTCTGTCAACAAGTTTCTTCTTCTACTCAAGGCATCAACAACTTTGTTTGATTTTCCACTCCTATGCTTCAACACAAAAATATAACTCTGTATGAACTCTACCCATCTCATATGTCTCTGATTCAACTTACCTTGACTATTTAAATATTGCAAGGCTTGATGATATGTATACAACACAAACTCCTTAGGCAATAACTAATGTATCCACTTCTTCAAGGCTTGAATTATGGCATAGAACTCTTGATCATAAACATAATATCTTTTCCTTGCACATTCAACTTCTCACTGAAATAAGCTACAGGTCTACCTTCTTGACTTAACACTACTCCAATTGCATTTCCACTTGCATCACAATCAACTTGAAATACCTTATTGAAATCCGGTAATGCCAAAATAGGTTGCTCTATCACTTTCTGCTTCAACAACTCAAAACTTTTGTTTGCTCCTGATGTCCACTTGAAATCTTTTCTGTCACCTCTCATTATCTCTATCATAGGGTTAGAAACTGAACTAAAATTTCTAATGAACTTCCAATAGAAACTAGCCAATCCATGAAATGATCTATCCTCTCCAATGCTCTCCGGTGTAGGCCACTCAATAATTACTTTCACTTTCTCAGGGTCCATCTTCAATCCTTCCGCAGAAATCACAAATCCCAAATATACCAACTCTTCCTTCATGAAACTACACTTCTTGATGTTTATCAACAATTTCTCTTCTCTCAGTCTCTGCAAAACTTGTCTAATATGCCACACATATTCTTCTTTTGTTTTACTGAAAATCAGAATATCATCCAAGTACACAATCACAAACTTACCCAGAATTTCTTCAAGACTTCATTTATCAACCTCATGAAAGTACTTAGTGCATTTGTCAATCCAAAAGGCATCACTAACCACTCATACAATCCTTCATTTGTCTTAAAATAAGTCTTCCATTCATCTCCTTCTCTGATTATGATCTGATGGTATCCACTCTTCAAGTCTATCTTTGTAAAATATTTTTCTCAACTCAAACAATCCATGATATCATCCATCCTGGGTAAAGGAAATCTATACATAACTATGATCTTGTTTATTGCTCTGGAATCAGTACACATTCTCTATTCTCCATCCTTCTTTGGTGCAAGCACTGCAGGTACTACACAAGGACTCAAACTTTCTCTGATCAAACCTTTCCTCAATAATTCTTGTATCTGTCTATTCAATTCTTCATTCTCTGCCGTTGTCATCTAGTGTGGTGTTTTGTTAAGCAAACGTGCTCCCGGTATAAGATCCATGTGATGACTAATACTCCTTATAGGTGGTAATCCTTCAGGTACATTATCTAATATGATGTCTCCATACTCTGTCAGCAACTCTCTTATCTCCTTCAGTTCAGTTTCTTCACTACTTCAGGCATTTTAGGAATCAAGGCATAACACATTTTCCTATTTCAAACCATCCAAAAATTTCCTTCCATCTACCAAACAGATTCTAGCATTCCGACATACCACATCTTTAGGATCATCCTCCAAAGGAATCAAAGTAATTCTTTTCCCATTTGTTGTTGTAGTATATGTGTTCTTTCTCCCATCATGTATAGCTTTTCTATCATATTGCCAAGATCTACCCAACAAGATATGAGAAACATCCATAGGCATAATATCACACAAGACTTCATCATGATAAGATCCAATATGAAATTTCACCAAACATTGTTCACTCACTAGTACCTTATGATCATCCTAAATCCATGCTATCTGATAGGGCTTAGGGTGTTTCAATCTTTTCAACTTTAGCTTAGTCACCATCTCCTTTGAAGCTAGGTTATCCGAGCTACCACTATCAATTACAACTTTACAACACTTACCTTCAGATTTGGATCTAGTTCTGAACACACTTTTCCTCTATGATGGTTCCTCATTTGTTTCTGTTTGAAATAGTGCTCTCCTCATCACCAATGATTCTCCTTTCTTAGGTTTACCAATAGAACTGGGTGATTCAATAGGTTCTTCAATATAGGCTGCTCTTCCACTATTTTATGTCCTCTTACTTGTACTACCCTGATTACACTCAAATGCTCTATGTCCTTCACCTCCACACTTGAAACAAGTACCTTTGAATGACCTCTTATCAAATCCTCTTCCTTCTCTTATGTATCCTTCATTCTGGTATGCACTAGGGTTTCCTCTCTGGTAAAAATTTCTCTCATCTCTTCGGTAAGCATTGTTATCTCTGTCATCCTTCTTAAATGGGTTGTCAAACTTGTTCTGCTCCACAAATGATCTATCATATCCAGAAAATGTTTTACCTCTTTGAAATTTACCTCCTTTGCCTCTTTGTCTCTGATCATGTCTCTTATTTATCTTCTCTTCAACTTTCAAGGAAAATTGATATGCTTCTACCAAAGATGTCATCCTTACCAAACTTAGTTCTTTTTGAATGTTCAATCTCAGTCCATTGATGTATCTAGCCACTTTCTCTTTGTTTGCTTCACTATGTCCTGTCCTTATGATCATTTTATGAAATTATTCAGTGTACTCCTTCACAGATTTCTCCTTTTCTCTTAAGTTTTACAATCTTTTCAACAACTCCAACTCATAGTCAGTAGATATAAACTGATTCATCAACTTTGTCACCATCCTATCCCATTTTGTAATCTTTTCTTTCCCTCTTCTATTTCTTTCCAACTGAACTTGTTTCCACCATATAGCAACATGTCCTTTCAACTTTGTCTTTGCAAATTTTACCTCCTCCGGATCTTCAATTTCCTCATATTCAATATATTCTTCCATATCATTTATCCAGTCAATCAATTCTTCAGTGTTCAAATTACCAGTATAATTCAGTACATCAACTCTAGGTCTTTTTCCAATCTTTGAAATAGCTTGCAACGTCTTTATCTGATCTAATTCTTCTTCTTCATTACCTTCTAAGGTTTCGCCAGTTTGTTCAGCAGATTGAAATTGTTCCTCATAATCGCTTTCAACATTAGGTCTCAATGTCAATCCTCTTCACCTATCTTCTTCAACAGCATCCAAACAAATTCACATTGTTCTCATCAATTCCATCATCTCATCCATTCTATTAGCCATTGTACCAACAGGAGGAACTCTTCGCGGAGGCATCTTCCTAGGATCAAGTGCAAACTGCCTCAGGTTCAACAATCGGGCTACAAGCGACAACTACCTCTCAATCAGCAATCGGTTGCACATAAGTAACCTGCCTTAGATCGGTGATATGCTTACAACAAGATCTTACGGAATCCCCTTCACCAATTCACTCCAAAGAATCAAACTTTTGCTCTGATACCACTTGGTGCAGTCACGGTAGGAGGGTTCACAGAATTAACTGTCTGGATAGTGCAACAAGAGTAAACACAACAAAAACAAGTCAAAGAAATGAAACAAATGCAGATTCAATCATTCGGTATGTCAAAGAATTCAAATACAATCTGGTCGGCAATATGCGGGTTTACAACTGGGCTTAAGGCCTGAGTACATACATGTGCAAGATAAAGTTTTGAAGCACATTTGTACAAATCTAAACTATCAGATCTTTCTTATGTGAATAGCTACTTTCCTAAGGATCTATTACATCAATATATATCATTTTCAGACCAATAGATTCCTCCGCGTCAGCTAAGGAAGGTCACAAACTCCAATGAAGAGCTGTAATGTGTTCATAGATAGGTCAAACCTAAATACATAGAACACTTCCTCAAATGAATGAAACAACACGTGGACCCCTGGGGAAGGTCGGCCATGAACCAAAGGATGTTGAATGATGTGTCATTGAGATCCGCAAGTCAAGGAATGATCCGCAAGCCTTCTCCTTCAACTGATTATCAAGAACTGTTAGAATGCTTTGCTCTAAGAAAATAGTTGATCTTCTGATAGTGATATCTTTTTGGTGACTGATCCAAATGCTTTGAATTCTTGATATGACATAGATGAATGAATGTAGGTGCTAAGTCTAAATCCGTAAGATGTGAATTGCCAAAACCGGACCACAAGCTGAAATTGCTTCTGACTAAACTGCCTGAACTGAACTGGAAAATGAAAGAACTGAAATGTAAATGTTTTTGGTTGATGCAAGATTACTCTTGAACTAGGGATGCTCCTGCATCATTCCCCTACCTCTTGCATTGGTTTAAGTCTTAAAAGATTTCTCAAGGGAAGGAGCAGATCTATTCAACCACTGCTTATGGGTTTGTAGTGAACCCATCAACTCATCCACTATCATCTTTGATAGGTCCTTAGTCACTTCAATGGTTATAACAATAGGGTTAAATCTAGAAGGTAGACTCCTTAGGATTTTCTCAATAATCCTTTGATCATCCATAGTTTCTGGACATTTATCCTTAGCTGATTTATCATGGTAGAAACCCTAGTGTGAAAGTCTGAAATAGACTCGCTGTCCTTCATTTGCAAGGTCTCAAAATCTCTCCTAAATAGCTGGAGTTTCACTAATCTCACCTTGTCAATTCCCTTATAACTGTTCTGCAATATTTCCCATGCCTGTTTTGAGTAGTTTGCTATGGGAAAAATAGCCTCTGTCAAGGCCGCCTCAATTAGGCTGAGGGCTTTTGCATCCTTCATTCTTGTTTCCTTCAACTGGTTTCTTTGAGCATTAGATAGAGCTGCATAAGCTGCTGGGTCTATGGTGTCTGTGAACCCATTGATGACCAACTCCCATAGGTCATTAGCAACTAGTATTGTCTTCATCTTCTTAGCCCATATATCATAATTTTGTCCATTAAAATTCGGTGGCTGCTGCCATCCTTTGCTGTCCCAACCTGCCATGCTTCTTAAATCTGAGAAGGTTGATAATGTCTAGACAAACTAGGGCATATATAAAACACCCACAAAAAAGTTTCTAACTGCCCAGAAAAATAGGGCTCTGATACCACTTGTTGGTAGACAGAGGAGGTTTAAATGCCATCCAAACAAATGCTATAGCAAAATGGACAACAAAGAGTACACACACAAAAGAGAAACCAGAGAATAGATGCAAAACAGGAATTTATATTTGTGTATGCCTTTCAAAATACATTAAAAAAATCTTTACAAAAAACTTCATGCAGAGTTGTTGTTTCACATTCAAACAATGATTTGGCTCCAAACCTAGAGCTGCTGTACATCCACTATGATGCTGCACATTCCCTTCGATTCTCTGCTGCAATATTCTTCTGTTGTTTGCTGTTCTCTTCTGGAACCTTCAAAACATTCCTCCTTGCTGCTACTGTAGGCTTCTTTCTCTCTGTTCATTCCTTCTGTTGCAGGCTTTCTTTTTTATTCCTCCAGTCAACTCTTTTCCCTCTATTTAACTCCTTTCAAATTTAAAATAACCTACCAAATTTAATGCTAGCAAGTGCAAACGGTTGCTGGAGCAGATTTGAGGAGATCCCCAAAACTGATGCGGAGGCAGTGGAATTAAATGTTGACTACCAGAAGATTAAATATTCCAACAATAACTATCTAAATAACAATTCTATAATAATATGGCTCTGATACCACTATTAGATTTGGAAAGAGCAGAATAGAAATAGATTATTATTGGATATTGTTGTATGTATCTATATTCCTTACAAAGGAATATTTACATTACAAAGAAATGCTTACATTCTTATTATATAAGTAGAATAATAATTACATAAATTACAAAAGTGTTAACCCTAATGATTAACACATTAACAATATAAATATTTTTTTAGCCCAATAAAAATTAACTTAAAAACATCATGTCCGCTTCACAGAGGGTTTGGAGGAAGAAGACGTTATGTCCACTTCAGGAAATTGTGGTTGCGGCTTAGACAATGTCAATTGAGGTCAGTCAGTCTAAAGAAAATGATGACGTGGTGACTTGCAATGCTACAGTTGAGGAAATGCCCCTTCCCATTAAGCCTTTTCCTCAAAATGTACTTTGAAATTCAGAGTTGACAACAACTAATGATTGTGGTTTGGGACTCCTTCCTTGCATTGATTACTTTATAGCTGGTGATAGTGCTTCTAGAGATTCCAGATGTTCCTCGTTTGATCGCATTCTTAGCGAAAATGGCTAAGGGCTCTAAATATGGTCCTTGTGGATAGGTTTGTGGATGGAAAGCAACGCTATTTGGAATCCTTTGGCTTTAAGCTACCACATGATTTGTTGTTTCATGACTTCTTCATCAACTACATGTTTTTGTATGACTTGCAGATTGTTCTTTCTAACTGTTTGAGTGATTACTTTGTGCTGCTGGTCTAGATCTCTAATTTTATGGTGAGGTTACTTTGTTGTTTTCCTGTCAAGTTCACCCTTTGTTCTAAGGATCTTTGTTGCTATAGTTCTGCTATTTGGTTCAGCCTTTGTGCTGCTGATCTTTGTTGCTGTATGTTACTGTTTGTGGGACTTTAATGTCATATCTAAACTAGTCTCTGTAAAAGGGTTTGAACCTTTTAAAAATCCACTTTTTACTTTATAATTAAAAAAAAAATTATACAATTAAATCTCTATCAAAACATCATATAACCATACCATCACCACTTATTTTTTTCTTAAATTAGAGTTAAAAGTTCACACATAATTTATTTAATGAGAATTAAATAAAAGCGTTTGGTATTTCATTTGGGTAGAAAAATATACTTATCACACCATGGAAAGCGAAGTGACAATTTGAAAATGATACTGATATGAAATGAAATCAATAGAATAGATGGACGACTAAACCAGTTACCAAGAAAATAAAGTATGTCTGCTTCCAAGTTCCCTTCTCCTTCCTGAACATCCTAGTAAAAAATCGGAAGGAACAACAGTGAATAGAAAAAACTAAAGAATAGCACCTATTTACCTGTTGTTAAAAGAACTGGTGAGATATTTCCATCTGCGACTTAATGAATCCTTTTGTAACTCCATATAATCTTGAAAGAAATTATTTTTCCTGTGTCTTTGCAAACTTGAGCCTTCAGATTTATTCCTTAAAATTTTGAATTTTGAATTTCTTTTTGTCACTGCATGTCTGAGCACTCCCATGTTTATATCTCATTTTAATCAATCCCAGATGATGTAAAATGTTTCTCGCTTTTCCAACAATTAATTTATTATTTCAATCTTTTGAAACTATTATGTGACTTTGCAATACATTTTTTTAAGTATGTTTAGACATAATTTTTAAGATGTGAATTGGACTTATTCATTTAAAAAAAATAAAAAATAAATTTCATAATTACATAAGAATTATTATTATAATTATTTTAAAATCGAATAATTATAAATATAATTTTTAGCTATCATTTAAAATTATTTAAAGTTTTAAGGTAGTTTGTAGTAGTTATAATGTCATTGGATTTATGTTGGATTAATGTACAAAGATTTGGGCCCTTTCAAAAATCCATCTCTATTCAATTTATAACTCTAGTCAAAAGATTTACCAATAATGAAAAATAATTAAAATTTTAAAATATATGGCTTTTTAAAAAATTTTAACTTTATTATAATTTAATTTAATTAAACTATTACTTTTGTATTCATTTTAGTATGATAATTTAATTTTTAAATTCATAAAAATAACTTTGATTAAAATATGAAACTATGAAGATAATCACTAACTTTATATTGGAAATGGATTGTCTTGGGAATCTGGTAAAGAAAAAGCTAACTTTTAGAAAGATTCTTAGATACATGTAACTATCTAGCATGGTGGATGCACTTTTTAGCAAAATAATAATAATTAATTAGGATTTAATTTAGTAATGTAAATTAGATTTTAATAAATATAAATTATTTTCAAGTACATATAATATGATTATAGACATGATGTTTCCACAATCCATGGTATTAGGTTGAAGTGCTTCTGGAAGTAACTGTGTATTGCTTTTTTAGATCCAAAAAAGCAATACACAGTTACTTCCAGAAGCACTTCAACCTACATTTAATATGTTAGATAGACATTGCTTTCTTAGATGGGCCATCACCTCTTAATTGTGAAATTAATGGTTGGATGAGGTTAGATCTTGTTTGAAATAATTGGAATTTGAAAGTGATATTATTGAGAAATTTAGCATGACTATAGATGGCATGTAAGAGTTTAGAATTTATTTCAAAGATTTTTCTTCTAAAATGATTATTAGAAGACCTTAGAAATCCTTTTGAAGCAACAAAGGGTCCAAAATCCTTCAATGGAGAATCCCCTTTTGGGTGTGTGGCCAACAAAAATGGTTTGGAACAAATCTTTGCCTCCCAAGTGCATGCTTTTGCATGGCTACTAGGTCAAAATAAGATTTTCACTTAGGACAAGTAATCGAAAAGAGGCTTCTAGGATTTGCCTCATTATTGTTTATGTAAAAAGGATAAGAGAGAGGGAATCATTTCTTTCTCCATTGTGAATATGTTATAAATATTTGGAATGCCTTCCTATTCAAATTAAGAGTGTAGTCAGATTTTCCTAATTTAATCAAAATTTATCTTAGCTTATGATTGAAAGCAACCAAGAATCTATAGCCTCTTTAGCATAAAATTATAAATAGCTCTATGTGAGGACTTTGAGTGGAAAGAAAAAAAGAATTTTCCAATAGGAAAGATGTATGAAGGACATACAATTCTCAAATTTTGCCTATTTCTTGTCATTAATTGGGAGAAAGTTACATTTAATAACTAGATAGAAACCATTTATATCATCATTAATGTGATATATTCAATAAGAAGAAAAGAAAAAAGAAAATTTAACGTGGATTATTTTTTATGGGGCTACAAGAGGAAGCCTAGGTATGGATTGTTAAGATTAGGTGTGTCATTCACCTTGTAAATCCTTAGTCTTGAAATTGTATTTAATTACATAGATGATAAATATTGTATGGTCTCTAAACATTATTGAGTAGGTAAAATGGAGACACCCATGTGAGGGTGGGGACATTATTTATTTATTATTTATTCTCCACAATACTTGAGATATTGTGTAAGAAGGCATTAAATAGGGCTCAGGTTGCATTGAAAAAATTGAGAGCTATAGAGAATTTTCCCAATTTATGGTTATGACAAAAACATTGAATGCCCTCATGAATGAAGAAGGGCCACTGTACCCAAACTCGCACATGATACAACAAAAAAGATTCTCATAAAAAATATGAGGTAGGAAATCAAACAACATTTATTTCTTCAACAAAATGAAGTACAAAATTAGAAATTACATGCTACAACAACATGGACTATTTTACAATAGAGAAATTATACTCTATTAGAAATTACTGCAAGTCAGAGCCACAATCTGCACTAATGGAGTTTGCCCTTTGTAACTCCCCTCTACCCTTTTTATTAGTGCCATCAATAACTTTCTTACCACTTCTCCAATACCTTAGAATGTTCTGGAAAGGGTAACTCCCTTTTTGGGCATCCAAAGGTCTAGTTGTCCATTTTGCCACCCAAGAAATTTCTTATTTGAAACTTAAAATTTGAAAATCAGATAACACAACTTTTGGGAGCCATAACTTTAGAACCAGGTGTTCATTTGATGAACCATTTGATGCATTGAAAAGCTTGTGAAGTTCTCTATTTCATATTTATTGACGATGTTGGTTATGCCAAGTTTTGATCCCAAAAACGGCCTCTAAATGCCTCAAATTTAACTTTGAAAATTTTTCGGTGTACTTTTAAAACATAGAAACCTTAATATCTCTCTACCCAGGGATGATCTTGAGCTGATTCTTTCATAAAGGGGTGAATTTTATAATTTTGGAGTTCTATGTAAAATTTTAGGTCCACACGTGCACAAATACAAACTAAAAATAACAAATTACTATTTTTAGCCTTCAAAAAATTTTGATAGTCCAAACCCACTAAAAACTTCAACTTGTGCTCCAACTGAATTAAGAAGCCTCCAAAAACTAAAATTTAAAGAAACATAAAATATTTTTGGGTGATGCAAGATTGTCTTAACACCTCTAGATGCTCCTCCATTAGACACCTAGGGTAATTTGAGAAGCGACCTTGTCATGTCTCAGGTGTTTGGAGGAAAACCCAAGCGATCAACTTCTACCTTAGATAACCATTTTGAATCTTCAAAAATCCTTGCTTTCCATTTAACCAAGAATTCTTCATACTGCTTGTTCCTGGTACTTCTTCACACGTGGCTATCTAGGATTTTTTCGATTCATTCCTTCTCCAAAGTATATGCTAGAATTTTCTATTGATCTTCTATTGGTCCATCCTCCATGTCCCCTTCATAATACTCAGTCAAATCAGCAATGTTGAATACTAGGGACATTTTTATCCCATTTGGCAATTCTACCTCATATGCATTTCTTGAATCATGTCTCTTTAGGCTCCTGCATGGTCCAAATTTCTTCATTTGCAACTTATTATATGTCCCCATAGGAAACCTTTCCTTCCTTAGGTGAACCATAATTTCATCTCCAACCTTATGCTTCTTAAATTTTTTCATCTAATCTACCTTAGCCTTGTAATGTGAATTCATCTTATCAATATGGTTTCTTACCTCCTCATGCAAGTTCTTTAGGTGCTCCACAAAGTCTGCAGCTTTGAAACTGCTTTTCTCTCCTCTATCCATCTTACTCAACTTAGAATCATTTCTCGGACTACTCCCATATACAATTTGGAATGGGGATTTACCAGTACTTCTGCTGACAAAATTGCTATATGAAAACTCCACCTATGGCAACATCAAATCCCATACCTTGGCCTTATCTCCTACCAAGCATCTCAGTAGATTTCCCAAACTCCTATTCACCACCTATGTCTATCCACCAGTCTGCAGATGATGTGCAGAATTGAACTTCAAATCAATCTTGAATTGCTTCCACAAGGTCCTCCAAAAGTACCCAACAAACTTGGTATCTTGATCTAAACCTATGCTCCTTGGTAGACCATGTAGTCTAACCACCTCCTTGAAAAATAACTCTACAATAGGAACAACATTGTTGGTCTTTTGGCATGGAATAAAATGTGCCATCTTCAAAAATCTATCAATCACCACAAACATGGAGTCATGTCCTCTCCATGTTCTCGGCAAGTTAAGAACAAAATCCATGATTTTATCTTCCCATGGTTTTTGTGGTACAATAAGTGGTTGATACAAGCTAGTATTTTGACTAACTCATTTGGCCATCTGACATACTCTGCAACTTTGCAAAAAAAATATTCACAACTTGGTGCAAATGTGACCTATATTAGTTCTCACTAACAAGAGCAATAGTCTTAAATCTTGACCAAAATGTCCTACCAATCCTCCACTATGTTTCTCCTTGATCAGGTTCTCTCTCATGGAACTCCTTAGAATGCACACCTAGATCCCTCTAAAAAACATACTTGTTGGTTTAGGTCTGGACAACTAAGAAGGGGGGGTGAATCAGTTGTCACATATTTTTAATCTTTTCTGCCGTTGATCTTCCTTTCCAACTTATAATCAAATTAATGATATAAATATTTCAGAATTAATCAATAACACATGAGCAAAAACATAAATAACACACTTGACACCAAGATTTTTGATGTGGAAACCCAGTTAAGGGAAAAACCATGGTGGGGGTTAACTCACAAAAATTAATACCCTGTTAAAATTATTTTTACAAATGAGAATGCACATGCATTCGGGCTCACTGCTCAATTAGAGGCTCACTGCCTACATAAATATTACAAGAGAATAATAGATATTTTGAACTGATAAATAGTATCTACTCATGCAAGAGTTTCAGTTCTAGTTAAGTGCAAAAATTGATCTTACACATTTCATCTTTACTCGCTCTTCTTACTGCTCTGCCTTCATTTGCTCCTTAGATTTTCTACTCTTCTCACAATTACACCTTATTTGCACACACACTCAAAATCATCCAATTCCATTGAATATATATATCTGCAACATGATCTACAATCATTTTACCAATCAGCTTCAAGAACATTTAGAACTTTGTAGAGTACTTTGCTCTGTTGGCTAGATCCATACATAATATGAGATGCAGATTAAAAATTACACTTGTGAATCATCAATCATGTCGACTATCACTACTTATCATCACCAATTGCCCAATAGACAACTTCTATACATCTGGAAATAGGATCATTCACAAGGTCGACCAGTTTTTCTTCTGTTTGTTCTGTCAAACTAAAACCTGATACTCAGAAGCTAATATCTTTTGAGTCCTTCATCTTCGGAGGATGAAACTCTAGATTTAGAGTGTCTTGACAATGCTTACAACTACCTTAGATCTGCATCAAACCATGCCTTTCCACCAGATAGATCCAGACCAAGATACCGGACCTTGTTACCTGCTCTATTCCTGACTGCCTAGACTTAGACACATTTTGATTTTGACTTCCGGTGTGAATAGATTGTGTTATGTGGATGATTGGGATGATCTTAGTTGTCATCAATGACAACACCAATCATGCCTAGTAGTGCCTCTTGCCAGCAATCTCTCCCTTTGGCATTGATGGCAACACTTAGTGAAAAATGACTAAGTGTTGGAATAGCTCCCGCTTAGCTTGTACTCCATACTATTGTTCACACTGCTTTTTGGTATTCCCCCTTAGCTAGATTCCTCATTTTTCACTGATCTTCACTCCCCCTTTGACATCAATGGCAAAGGGTGGGGTCCGTAAGCCAAATGTTTAAAAAAAAATTGTATATAGGACTGCATATGTACAACTAATCATTAATTTCTATTCACATGAACTTGAGAATATCTGCAAAACTATTTTTCAATTGCACAACTTCACAGGCCCAAGTTCCCTTTGTTCCATTCAAAATTGAGATGTGTCCACTTAGAAAAAATGCATATGCTTCTGCCTTTGTCAGATCCAAAGGATTACTTGTTTGAAGTGCAGTCTGAGCTTCTGATAAGGCATTACTAACTTGGGGGCAATCAATTCTCGAAGCTCACACATTCACTTCATAATGTTACTTTTTTCTTTACCAAGCCTCTTTATCTCATCTATCAAGCTAATTACTTGACATTCCTGACTTATAGGTAAAATTGTTAGAAGATCAAAAATTTGAGAAAGATTTGACAATTTTTGTTCTTGCTCCTTTATCTTCTTCTCAATATCCTCACTAAATTTTGGCCATGATAGACAGAATTTGTACATATCTCTTCCATCATTTAAAGCATTTTGAATACTCCTTATGCTAATGCCAAGTATCATCCTATCATTTCCTATTAGATTCTGTACTTCACTAAATTTCTTATCCAGAAATTCTTTCTGGACCTTTGCCTCTGCAGATTTTTCAAAGGATTCAAAATGAGTATTTAAAGAACTTACCAGATTTTTTAGATGTCTGAAAGGGGAAACAGATGGACTCTTCTATTAGGAGGGCATTAACTTCTCCAAAATCCTAGTTGCAAGCCCCAGTAGCTCATTATCCTCCATATGGGACTTTAACAATTTTTCTCTAGCTTTTACTTGGGAGAATGATGCTATTTTCACCAATTGAGTGGGAGAGAGAGCATCTAGATTGGTTAGACTTTGGAGTAGTTCAGGCATCAAGCTCAATCATCTCTTTTTCAAGAAGACTTTTCACTGCATCAGCAGTGTCTCTTGCAACACTTTCTGAATCATTCATTTGTTCATAAAAAATTTTAGCATTTGTTTTAGGTGCTTCAATATTTGCACGATCTTCTTTTGCTTTGTCTTCTTGGTTTTCTTCCTTCTCTTCCTTTGCTTTATCATTTCTTGAATCACTTGCAAGTGAAATCTTTTCTCTGTCTTCACCACTCACTTCTTGATCCGAAGGGGTCTGTATAGTGGCAATATCCTCTTCTTTTCCGGAAAGATCAGGTGGAAGAGTTTCTTCTACATCAATTATTTTGTTTGTCATTTCTATGTCCTCTTGACTAACTTGTTCCTCTTCTGGAATAGAGGCTTCACCAAACTCATATTACTACTTAGTAATGTTCTTTTCCTGAACTTCTCCAACATTCAGATTTGATGAATCAAATCCAACATTAGTCTCTTCATATATTAACTCCGGAGGATCTAAATTAACACCTTGGTCATCAATTCTCTTGTTAATCTCTTCTTCTGGAGCTTCCAGTTCTTGAACTAGAGAATTGCCTTCTTCAACTTGTTTCTCTGAAATAATATAATATTTATCCTTGTCTATGGCCTTTCTCAAAATTTCCTCTGTTTCTTTTGCAATTTTCTCAGTTTTGCCAAGCATCAGCTTGTTCATCCGAACCTTGCTTTTGAATTTTTCTTTAACTTCTCTGAGGATTTTATCTACTTATTTTCTAGTCATTACAAGATACAAAGTAGAAAGGACATACTCTCTGAGTCCTAGATCCTTAGCCTTGGCTATTTCTTTCCTCATTTCTAGTACTTTCCTTAAACCCTTAGGAAGTTCTTGTAAAATTTCCAATAGGGCTCTATTAAATTTGTTCAAATATATGATAATGACATCTTCCAAAATTTTCTTATTTGCTTGATCAAAATTATCATAGTAAACTCTGATAGGCTTTAAGTTTCCATGAACAGTGATTGTTTTTACAATATCGTTAATAGTCATAGAAACCTTACCAGGTACTTGCTTTTTACTGATCCTAATGCTTCCAGAAGGCTAGTCTTCAAAAGTCTTCGAAGTTTTGGCTTTCTTGAAATTTATTTCTTTGACTTCTTCATCTGTCTCTGCTTCCTCATCTTCTTTTGTGCCCACACTCATTCTTATGGCTTTTGTTTTCTTTCTCTTACTTGCTTCACTGGATGGTCTAACTTCTAGTTTTGCAGTTTTAGAAGGAATAGAAGTAGCAGTAGAGCTTCTAGTAGTCCTTGGAGTATCTTCTTGTTTCTTGTCCTTTTTTTCTTTTTTATCTTTCTCTATTCTGTTTCACTGCTTCCTTGGTTAGGCCAGTGCTCTCAGCATACTTTTCAACTTGCCTCTGCACTTTCCTCTTGGTCTCTGGCTATCTAAGTTCCACATGCAATTTTAGACTCAGTTCCTTGTAAGTTCCAAACCTTTCCACAGAGGTATCTTTAGGTGTTCTCAGAAGATGCTGAGCATACATATCCAAAACCCTTTCATCCACCTCATAACCCATAGGGATTATCCAAACTATCCTTGGTTCTATAGCTTCCATCAAGTACTGATCTGTGTCAACCATGAAACATATATCATTTTCATACTTCTCCATAATTGTTTTAGGGATTCTCTCCCTTGCTTGCATTAAACTTTCAAAGTTTTTGAATTAGCCCCAAATGACAGTCTTTTGGGCTTAGGAGTCACCAAGACTGAGAAGGTGATCTCTTATTTGCCATGCTACAGGCCTGTCAGTTGTACAATGCACATCTTGAATTCCAGGTACTTCATTCATAAAATAGAAGAACAAACATATAATCAAGGAACCATATTCGAAGGTATTTTTCCTATCTTTCTTTATTTTGCTCAGATTCTCAATCAATTGATTTTGTAGTAGTTCACAAAGATCATAATCAACATTCTCCTTTACTATTTGATAGGCTACATATATTGTAGTTTCGGAGACAAAATTTTCCCTACTAGAATGGTAAATCTTGTACCCAATCACCATGGAGGAAAATTTGACATCAGGTTCTATGATATCATTGATGGTCATTGCCCTTTTGTCAAACTTGGCACCGATAGCTTTAGTCACTATTTGGTTTTTCACGGCTTTCAGCATGGGTAATCCGCTGAAGGAATTTAACCCAGTTACAGTCTTGATAATATCCTTTGTAATCTTAAATGGTTTCAATAGCCACATGAACTCATTGTGTATTTGGCTCAATACATACTAAACCCATTCATTTTCATGAAATATCAGAAAGTTAATGATTTGTAGAAAGTGTTTGCTTTCTAGGGCTTTGTATTCCAGTTTCAATTTATGGCAATCATCAGTTAAGTAGTTGTTGAGTAAATCCAAGAGTTTTAGGTTTCCAAATTCATCCATGTTACAGTGGATGTATGCCCTAATGTCTTCAACATGTAAAACCCCATATGGAACACCTGAAAAGGCACCTAGTGGTTCAACTTCAATAGATTTGTAAGGATGCTTCTTAAAGTCAGGATGGGGCCTTTCAATGACATCAACAACTAAAGGTGTAGCCATTTGCAGAGATTGAGAATTCAAGAGATTTCATAGAAAATAGAAATACCTTGGTCCACAGGTTAGGGTTTTGCTTGAGGATCCTCTTCGCGCTTCAATTCTTGAGAATTCTCAACTTAGAGCTCGTTCACTTCTTGCTTTCTTCTAATGGAAAGTGGTCTGATTAGGGAATGAATGGCCCTTTTATGCTCCGCAGTGCTTAATTTGTCTTTGTAATAAATGTTCTGCCCTAGTACATCCAGTTACTCTATTGTTGAACAGTTTCTCATGAATTATTCCACAATTTGTCATATCCACCTTTTTTCTTCTCGAAATCCTTCCAAATGATCTGAAACAATCCAAGATCTCTTTTCTCACTATGCCAGATTTAGGTACTTACTGGTTGGGGGATTTTGATTTTTATTGCAGCTCCCCCTGAGCCAGAGCTCCTAATTTATTTCCTTGAGAAATTATTAGCACCAGATTCCAGTACGGACCCATCACTATAGTTCACAATTGCTTTCTTGACCCATGTCTCACTTGTTTCATTCTGGATCTCATTTTCTTCAATTTTTCTTTTGCCTTTGTCTTGTCTCTGCGCATTTGGTTTTCTGTTCACCGGACCTCTTTCTTCATTGGTCCTACTTCTACAGAATCTTGCAAAATGACTGGATCAGTTACAATGGAAGCACACAACATTTCTTTGCCCATTTGAATGATTTCCTCCTGATCTGCACTTATTGGCCATATGTCCAAATCTATTGCATGCAAAGCATTTGCCATTGAAAGAATTCCTATTTCCTCTATTTGATGAGTCGTTCATTATCATACCTCTATATTCATTAGATTTATGACCATACCTCTTACAATTGAAGCATTGTCCACAGAAGGATGAATTATTTTGATTTACTCTACTTCTGCATTGAGTGGCTTTATGACCAAATTTATTACACTTGAAACAATTTCCATTGAAAGATGGATACCTTTGAGCATTAGGTTGTCTTATCAGAGGTCTTCTAGGTCTGTTTCTCTCATTCCTTGGTTGAAAGTTTCTTTGTCCAGATCCAGAGCTTTCACCTTTCTCATATCTAAGACCATGCTTGTCTTCAGCCCTTTTATGACCCTCAAGTATTGCTTCAAGTTTAGCTGAACTTATCTTGAACTTCTCCTTGTATTCATTTGCAACTTCTAGATCATGTCTAAGAATGACAATTTGTCTTTCAAGATCTCTTTCATTATCTTTGCTTTCTTGTAGATTAGATTTTAGATGACCAGCAATATTGTCCAATTTGTAGCATTCATCAGTTCTTTCTCTTAGAGTTTGATTTAAATCTTCTTCAGTCTTCTTCCTTTGCTCAATTTCTTTGGCAAACCTCATTGCCTTAGATTCCATCTCAACTTTTAGAATAGCAACTTCTTTTTACAGCTTCTCACACTCCTTTGTCTTTTCTTCCAAGGCTTCATTCATGCCATTTTCTTCAGTTAAACTGGATAATTACAGAAGTAGCTCCTTATTCCTTCCCAAAGTCTTCTTTAATTTATCTTTTAACATTTCAATGGAATCATCAGCATCCTTGATTTCATCTTTCAGATTAGATATTTCTGCTTTGGAGTGATCAAGATCTTTTAGAGCTAGCTGAAGTTGATCTTTGAGTGAACCCATTGAAAACTCCTTCCAAGATCTTTCCTCAAGCTGTTAAGCTTCTTTAGAGAACTAGGCTCTGATACCAATTATTGGTTTAGGTTCAGACAACTGAGAGGGGGGGTGAATCAGTTGTCACATATTTTTAATCTTTTCTACCATTGATCTTCCTTTCCAACTTATAATCAAATTAATGATATAAACATTTCAGCATTAATCAATAACACATGAACAAAAACATAAATAACACACTTTACACCAAGATTTTTGATGTGGAAACTCGGTTAAGGGAAAAACCATAGTGGGGGTTAACCCACAAAAATTAATACCATGTTAAAATTATTTTTACAAATGAGAATGCACATGCATTTGGGCTCAATGCCCAGAGCTCACTGCTCAATTAGAGGCTCACTACCTACAAAAAGATTACACGAGAATAACAGAGATTTTGAAATGATAAATAGCATCTACTCATGCAAGAGTTTCAGTTCCAGTTAAGTGCAAAAACTGATCTTACACATTTCATCTTTACTTGCTCTTCTTACTACTTTGCCTTCATTTGCTCCTTAGATTTTCTGCTCTTCTCACAATTACCCCTTATTTGTACACACACACAAAATCATCCAATTCCATCATGTGTATATATATATCCGCAACATGATCTACAATCATTTTACCAGTCAGCTTCAAGAGCATTTAGAACTTTGTAGAGTACTTTGCTATGTCGGCTAGATCCATACATACTATGAGATGTGGATTAAAACTTGCACTTGTGAATCATCAATCATGTCGGCTATCACTACGTATCATCACCAATTACCCAATAGACAACTTCTGTACATCCAAAAAGAGGATCATTCACAAGGTTAGCCAGTTCTTCTTCTATTTATTCTGTCAAACTAAAACCTGATACTCAGAAGCTAATATCTTTTGAGTCCTTCATCTCCGGAGGATGAAACTATAGATTTAGAGTGTCTTGATAATGCCTACAACTACCTCAGATTTGTAGTAAACCATGCCTTTCCACTGGATAGATCCGGACCAAGATACTAGACCCTTTCACCTGCTCTGTTCTTGATTGCCTGGAATTAGACACATTCTGATTCTGACTTTCGGTGTGAACAGATTGTGTTATGCAGATGATTGGGATGATCTTAGTTGCCATCAATGATAACACCTATCATGCCTAGCAGTGTCTCTTGCCAACAATACCATCTTGGATTATGTAATACAACCATCTCATCCTATCCATGGTAAGAAGTTCCAAACAAGCTTTCTAGGCCTTAGCAAAGTTTGGATCTTTAGGATACAAACTCTTAAGTTAGTCAAACCCAACAACTTCTACCTTCATCTCTGTCAACAAATTCTACCTTCTACTTAAGGCATCTACAACTTTATTGGACCTCCCACTCCTATGCTTCAAAACAAAAGTTTAACTATGCAAAAAATTAACCCACTTTAACTGTCTTTGATTCAACTTTCCTTGAATATTAAGATATTACAAATCTTGTTGATCAATATATAAAACAAACTCTTTTGGCAACAAATAATCTCTCCATTTCTTCAAAGCCTAAACTATAGCATAAAACTCCTGATAATAGAAAAAAATATTTTTTCACGGAATCATTAAGTTTCTCACTAAAATAAGCAATCAACTTACCTTCTTGACTCAAAACAACTATAATGGCATTGCCAATAGCATCACAATCTACCTAAAATACTTTATTGAAATCTAGAAGTGCCAAAATAGGTTGCTAGACAACTTTTTGTTTCAACATATCAAAACTCTTGGTTGCTCCTGTAGTCCATTAAAACTCCTTTCTATCCCCTCTCACTCTCTCAGTTAGGGGTGCAAAAATGCTACTAAATTTCTTGATGAAATTTCTATAAAAACTTTCCAAACCATGAAAAGATCATACTATTGATGGTGGTTTTAGCACACAACAACACATGTGAAATATAGGTTATCTCACCTCTCTTGAAAAGGTATCCTGTCCTATATAAGACTACCCCAAGGTTTATACAGCTCTAGGTCTTAGCTTGCAGGAATAACTTCAGTGGAATGTTTTAGTTGTACCAACTAAGGGGACTTACATGCAATGCAAACAAACTTTAGTGCATTAGGATTTGATTGCACATGACCTTGATCAATTTTCTAATTTGACAAGGCATAAACAAACTGATATATACACAGATTGCTATAAGATATGTAATTTCTGCATGCAACCAACAATCTACCAACTTGCATTCATTAATCATGAAATTTGTGATAGCACTATGCAAGTTGATGAAATGTAATCTAACAAGATCTAATAAACAAAATGCAAAAGGTAAGGGAGAGAAGCGATAAGAGAGATCCTCTAAACAATTGCAAAAATGATCAACAAATAGATAGACAGATTCCCAACAATAAACAAATCCCTTCTTAACCAGGCAACCCACAATGCCACAAAGATTGTGCAATCTTCTAAGGAAACCTGAAGATTTTCAAACCATGAAAGATTCATTCAAACACCCAATCCCTAGCATAGTTCAATGAACTCACACAATCGAGCTTAACTCATATGAAATATGCCTAGACTAACCATGCACAATGCCATACAATCAGCAAACCATCAATGGTATGGACATGAAATCCATCAAATATCTGAATAATTAACCACAAATGCAACTAAATAACTAATTGGAAAGATGAAGAGGAACCATGAAAACCATATCCAACCAACAAGATGAATTCAAATGGTAGAGGCAAATGGAATTTGGTTTGTATTGATTCAGAAAAATGGTAGACTATAAACAATCCTTTTTTTAGTACTTCCCTTATATTTTTACAATGAGAGATGTTGTCTTTATATAGAGAGGCAACCATACTGAGTTTTTCAATGGATAGTGGAGATTAACTTAACACCAAATGGTCAGATTATTGTTGCAAGTATGAGCCTAACCGGTGTTGTCATTGATGTCAACATACTCCTGTTGCATTGATGATAAGGATTGAATGAGCTGTATGTTGAGGATATTGAGAAAATCAAGAACAGAGAAGAATAGAGAAGAACAGTGAAGACAGTGAGGTAAAGATCCCAGCTTAGATGAAGATAAGAGGATGCACATCAAAGGGTTTGTAGATATGTGTCTTAAGGTGATCCAGTAAAGATTTTAGAGGTCTGCATGAAAATTTGAAGAAGTTGTGGTCACTCAAGTAAAACCGGTTCCCGCAGATGTTCAGAGGTGACAAAGTGACACAGATAGGTCCAGTGAGATCCAGAAATGCAATATCCTATTCTGCAGATTTGAGGGAATGTTTAGGAAGTCAATATTAATTGACAATTCAATTGGTTCATGGTCTGGAGGTCCACAAGCATCTATTCCTTTATGATAGTGATGACAGACTATGTTCTTAAGGTTCCGGATGAAGGAGATAAGGATATTAGTAAGCAGATGTAGTGCGGATGATATTGATGATTCAGGCAATCTTGTGGAGGTCTTTGGATTGTGTCCAATTCATGTTGGTAATTTGCATTGGAGTTTGAGCTTGTAATTGAAGAATTACTTTCAGATGATGGTGTTCTTCCTAAGTTTGGCCGACCAGATGAATTACACATCCTGCAGATGATCTTACAGATGTTATGTGAAGATTGGTATATTCCTAGAAGAGTATTGAAGTCTTAGATCTGCGTGGCCAACAGTGTTTTAATCCGCGTGAAGTCTTTTCTAATAAGTCATGTATTTATGTACTTGCTCTGTAATGTATGCTGACTTGGATGATCATTCCTAAGTTGATGTCTTGTATAAATAAAGAGTTGTAAAGTCATTTCAAAGGGTAGTGGGATGAGAGTGTGGTAGAGAGAAGAGGATTGAAAGGCAGAGCAGAAGTATTGGGCTTAAATGGAACTAACTCAAGCATGGTGAAGATGCTATTCTTCAGTTCAAGTATGTGATACTTATTATTCTGTAGACAATGTGTCTCTTGTAGGCAGTGAGCCCTAATTGGCATGTGCCATTTTGTTCTTTCTATTCTTCTAACAAAGAATACAATCTTGGGTTAATCACCCCATAATTTTTCCCTTAACCGGGTTTTCCACGTCAAAATCTTGGTGTCTTATGTGTTAATGTGTTTCAGCTCCTGATTTAATGCATTATGTTTCCATGATTGATTTATTATTATGCTTCTGAATTACAAAGTGGATTTAAGTGTTTAATTGGAAGAAAGTTTTGGACAACTGATTCACCCCCCCTCAGTTGTCTACCTGAAATCTAACAATTGTTATCAGAGCTAAGTTCCTCTAAAAGAGCTTAACCACTTGAGGAGATCTAGAATGTCATCCTATAAGAAGGATAGTCTAAGGTTTGATGGAACAAATTTTACTCTTTGGAAAAGTCGCATGCAATGTCACTTGCAATGTATGGGAACACAGTATTGGACCATGGCCTCAAAGAAGTATACTCCTCCACAGGGTGGGCTGAAATCAGTAGATGAAATCACAGATGCTGAAAACAATCTGCGGACTAAAGAAGCTCTTTTAAGTGCCTTGTCTGACTCAGAGCTGACAAATTTTGTTGACCTACAAACTGCTTTTGAGATTTCTGAAAAACTAGAACTTCTGCATGAAGGAGACAAGTATGTTAAATGTGCCAAGCTACAGAGTTTGAAAGAAAAATTCAAGAATATGAAGATGAGAGAAGATGAAAATATCACTACATTAATGCCAAGAGTAAATGAGCTTGTTGTGGCATTAGATGTGCTGGTGGAGTCTTGGATGAAGATGGGATTGTTGGAAAATTTATTAGATCCCTTCCTAATTCTTACAAATACAAGGATGCTGCTATTGAAGAATTCAGATCTATTTGAGGTATCACAAGAGATCAGTTGGTGGGTAAATTGGCTACATTTAAATTGACTGGGTTTGGAGATGCCCCCCCAAGACTGAATCTGCATTCAAGGCTAGTGCTTTTGTTAAAGGAAAACAAAAGTTTGATCAGGGAGAGAACTCTTCAAAGAAATTGTCATGGTATGAGAAATCAAGAAAAGACCTGGAAGAAGATGAAGCAGAAACTGCTCAACTTGAAGCCCTTATTGCTAAAAGGCTGCCAAGAGGATCCGATAAGTATGAAGGGAAATTGCCTTTTAAATGTTTTAACTACAATAAGATTGGTCATTTTGCCTCAAAGTGTCCAAAAAGATTTTCAAGGCCAAATCCTAACAGATCAAGATTCCAGAAGAATTGTTACTATGTTAATGAAGATGATGATAATGAAGGAGTAATAGATGATGAATTAGAGACAAGAAACAAATTCAGAAGTGACTGGGTGTTTATTGTCATCAAGGAAGAAGATCCAATGCCCTCTGAATCTATCAATCATAAAATTGTAGAAAGAACTTTGGCTGCCCAAGTTGTGGAAAAGGATGATTGGGTCATTAATATTGGATGCTCTCACCATATGATAGGTGACAAAAATAAATTCATAGATTTGGATAGGTATGAATAAGGAGTGGTAAAATTTGGTGATAATTTTGCTAGCAGAATCAAGGGTAGAGGAACTATTTATTTTGATGGAAAGAACAAAACCAGTAATGTACTATATGTTCAAGGCCTGAAGCACAATCTTCTCAGTGTTGGACAGTTGGTGGACAAAGGGTATGATCTCTATTTCAAATATAGAAAATGCAAGATCTTTGAAAGTTCCAGAATAGAGATTGCATCCAGTACTCAAACTAAAGGTAATATCTTCCACTTGGTTGGTACTGGTAAAAGTTTCTTGTTTGTTCAAATTGATCAGAGTTGGTTGTGGCATAGGAGAATGTGTCATGTGAATTTTGATAATATCATCAAGATAAGCAACACTCAGGCTGTAAGAGATCTTCCAAGATTGGTAAAACCTAACAATAGTTTGTGCAAGGAATGTCAGTTGGGTAAACAAAGTAGAGTTTCATTCAAAAGCAAGGAACAATCTTCTACCGGATTATTGGATCTAGTTCATACTAATTTATGTGGTCTGGCAAGAATCAGAAGTGTGCAAGGTGATAGATACTTCATGCTATTGATTGATGACTACTTCTGGAGGATGTGGGTGACTTTTCTGAAAGAGAAATTAGAAGCTCTTGAGAAATTCAAAATATTCAAAGCTATGGTAGAGAATGAAACCAAATTAAAATTAAAATGTTTGAGGTCTGATAGAGGTGGTGAATTCACATTCGGTGAGTTCATGGAATTCTGTGAGAAACATGGAATAAAAAGATAGTTGCCTGCTCCTAGGACTCCACAGCAGAATGGAGTAGTGGAGAGAAATAAATGGACCATCTAGGAAGCATCTAGAACCATGATGATGGAAGCAAATATTCCTCAAATCTATTGGAGAGAAGCTGTAAGCACTGCAGTATATACTCTCAATCGAGTACAAATCAGAAGCAATACCAGTAAGACTCCTCATGAACTTTGGTTTGGCATCACTCCCACTGTGAGGTATTTTAGAGTTTTTGGTAGCACATGTTACATTAAGAGAGATCAAGATTTAGGCAAATTTGATGCTAGAAGTGATGTGTTGGTGTCTGCATGAGCAGTCAGTTTTCAAGCATATAAACATGCAGGCACCTTCCCAAAAAATCCAAAAAATACTCCAAGTCTCTGGGCCTCCTTAGCATTTTTCAACTGCAGCATCATATTTTCTTCAATGGTGGTCAGCATCATCATGTTTTCTGTCAACCGGTTTTTCATCAGGATCATCATGTTTCAATATCGGGTGATGTTTGGATATCATCCCGATCCTGCTGATGAGCTACAGTGTGCCCTGATTTTCTTGCGGGGGGTGATTTTTCAAATATCTGGTGATCTTCCAATTATCACCCTGCCCTTATATGATGATGATGTCACCCCGATCTTCTGAAGGGGTTATTTTCTAAGTTGTTCAACCCGACCTATTTTTCTTTAGGAGGGTCGTCATCATCATCATCATATTTCCGGTTATCGCTGTGTTGCTTGCGAGGGTCATCATATTGTCTACCTGCATGATCTTTCGCTGGGGTGATATTTTAACATCGGGTGATCTTTGTTAAGATCATCCTGATGATGTTGCTGTAAAGTTCTAAGTGCGACCTGATATTCATCATGGTCATCATATTTTGAACGTTAGGATGATCTTAGTCAATATCATCCTGATGTTGTTGTATCACTTCATGTTCGTTGTTTTATCATCCTGATGATGCTGACGTCATTCTTATGTCAGGGCGATATCTATTTCTCTGCCTATCTGCATCATGATATTTCTGAAGGAGGGGGTGATATTTTCATATTTGAATATCACCCGGATGTATGTTTGTTCCAGCATCATGATGATGCTGATATCAGGGAGATATCCGCCTATCGGCTTCATGCATTATCCAGTGGGGGGTGATCATTTCAAATATCTGTCATATTCATATATCACCCCGATCTTATAGCGGAGCTACAGTGCAGCATGATATTTGTGCATCAGGATGATATTTCCAAATATTCAGTTATCTTCTGAATATCATCCTAATGCCGACATGTGGTGGTGACATCATCAAGGTCCGGGGGGTCATATTTCTAACATTACTCATCTTATGAAGATCCCCCAATGTTGCGAATATAACGATGACATCATCCGGATATGAGGAGGTGCGCAGTAGGCAGATATGCTGATGACGTCAGCAGGATATGACGGTGATGTCATCAGGATGTTCATCGGCCAGACATTTGGTATCGGCTAAGCAGGAGGATCTTCCTCCGATGGATCAGGTTGTGCCGATGAAGGCGATTATCATGCAGGTTATATTGCGATATGATGCTGACGTCAGGGTGATATTTCAAGCGACAGGATATCATGCTGCTGAAGGATAATGATGATGAAGTCTTATACTAGTGTCGTCAGGAGCAAAAGCACCGACATCATATATGCTCGTGGCCTAGTATATAAAGTGTTGAAAAGGTCACCGCGGGGTGCATGTGGGATAATTGATATCCTGCATATTTTCAAATATCATGACGAGGTGTTTTGGCAGGAAATGGTTGCGATCGACTGTTTGACGTTTTCCTGAGGCCGCGGGTTGGTGCGCCATTAATGGCGAAGGTTGCAGAGGTATGGACGGATCTGGTACCCGATTGAAGGCGTACATCAACGGACAGTGGCGCAGGGCTCAAGGTTTCTTCCTGTCTCCTCCCCTACCTACTGCATTCATGTTTGAGCGCCAATCTGGTAATGTGTTGAGCGCCATTTTTCTGATACTGTGTATTTGGCAGGATTTTTGGTCAACCATGTAATTAATTGCTGTGGTACACTACCTGGCTGTTATAAGCAGGAAGTGTTACTCATTTTTGGTTGTTGAAAACTGGACATTTTGGCTCTGTACTAAGATACAACTGGTTTTGGTTGCTCTGTGCAGAAAAACTTGTGAGTTTATGTATCTCCTGTTGTACAATTTGGCATGAATCCACTGATTTCATGGTTAATCTTATATGAATAATGTTGTGTTTGCATGTGTTATGCTGATTCTGTCTCCAGTTTTGCATGTATCTTTCTTACTGCAATAGGGATGCCATAAGTATAGACAGCTTAACACTCTTTATTGGGAGATATCTGTAAGGCAGATATCATGTGTATCCCCCTGAAATCCAGTTTTAGCTATTCATGTTGATCATTCACAGGTGTATGTCTACCGACTCCAAGCCCTGGATAGGCACCAATCTAGCTCTGTGTTGAGGTTATACACCATGTCCAGCTTTGCATCCAAAATTCAAACTAAACCATCTCTTCCTTCCATCTGTTAGTTGTAGGATTAGGAGTAGGAAACCCTTGCATGCTCTCATCCCTAACCAGACATATATGTCTAAGAACGTTGCCCACCTTGTGATCTATCATACAGATCTTGGTCCATACATGAGAGTATTCTGCCTGTTGTTGTCAAGTTAGATCTTTCTATCTTTGAGCTAGTCAAGGACATCTTGAGTTATAGGGATACCCCCCTTGGTGCGGCAGAACCAAAAGTGAAGGGGAGGAGCTCACGCAACCTCCTATATTAGTTGGCTGAATCTGCCTGTGCATTAGAAGTGGCAAACCCTAATGCTGATTCAGAAGAAAAACCAACATGATGAAGGAGTTTTCTTGGGTTATTCTACTCAAAGCAAAGCATATCGGTGTTATAACAAGAGATTGAGGAAGATTATAGAAAGTACAAATGTGAAGGTTGATGAAGGGATTGAAAAACCCTCAAGGTTTTATGAATGTGATGAAGATGATCAGAATGATGTTTGATCCAAGGAGTCGAAGTTCCCTCTGAAATTCAAATTCAGATTGATCCAGTAAATTAGGAAGAAAAGATAAGTTCGAATGAACTTGTTCAAGATTTAGAAGTGTAAGAAACTCCCAAAGTTCCCAGATATGTAAGACTGAATCACTCTGAAGATCAGATTATAGGTGATAAAAGCAAAGGTGTACAAACAAGAAGAATGATTGCTCAAAATTTAAAATAGTATTGTTTGATCTCAAAGATTGAACCTAAGACAGTGAATGAAGCTTGCAATGATGAAAACTGGACTAAAGCAATTTGGAGGAAGAGCTGATGCAAATTGAGAAAAATCACACTTGGGATCTTGTTCCCAGACCTAAAAATAAGAATGTGATTGGAACCAAATGGGTCTTCCAGTACAAATTGAATGAAGATGGTGAAGTAGTTAGAAACAAAGCCAGATTGGTCTGCAAGGGTTACTGCCAAGTAGAAGGAGTTGATTTTGAAGAAACTTTTGCTCCGGTGGCAAGAATTGAAGCAGTTAGATTATTTATTTCTTTTGTTCGCTTCAAGGATTTCAAAGTATATCAGATGGATGTCAAATCTGCCTTCCTAAATGGTGACTTGGAAGAAGGAGTATACGTTGAGAAACTAGATGGATTTCAACTGTTTGATCATGGTGATATGGTCTGCAAGTTGAAGAAAGCACTGTATGGACTGAAGCAAGCCCCAAGAGCTTGGTATGAAAGATTGGATAAGCATCTTATGAAGATTGGTTTCAACAAAGGTACTGTTGACAGTAATTTGTATTTCAAAATTCATCATGAAAATATCTTGATTGTTGAGGTGTTTGTTGATGATATCATTTTTAAACGAAGAGATAGTATGTGCAAAACCTTTGCAAATCAAATGAAAAGTGAATTTGAGATGTCCATGTTTGGGGAAATGAATTTCTTCTTGGGTCTACAAATCACTCAAACAAAGAAAGGAATCTTCATTTCTCAGACCAAATATGTGAAAGAATTGTTGAAGAAATTTGGGATGGAAGACTCAAAACCAATGAATACTCCCATGGCAACCAAATGTAAATTGAGCAAAGATGATGACTCTCCTAAGAATGATCAGAAAAAGTACAGATTAATGATTGGAGGATTATTGTATCTCACTCAAACTAGACCTGATATTATGAATGTTGTTGGTCTTGTTGCTAGATTCCAAGCTGATCCTAGAGAATCTCATGTCATGGCAATCAAAAGAATTTTTAGATATCTAAAAGGGATAGTTGAGTATGGGTTGTGGTATCCTAGAGATCATAATTTCTCTCTTCATGCATACACTGATGCTAATTGGGTAGGAGATGTGGATGACCAGAAGAGTACCAGTGGTGGAGCATTCTTTTTGGGGAAGAGATTGGTTTCTTGGCTGAGCAAGAAACAAGAGGCAATATCTCTGTCCACTACAGAAGTAGAATATATTGCAACAATAGGTAGTTGCACTCAAATTTTGTGGATGAAGCAAATGTTAAGAGATATGAGAGTAGAGTATGAGGAGCCTATCATAATCTTCTGTGATAATTCAAGTGCAATAAATATATCTAAGAATCTGGTGTTGCATTCAAAGACTAAACACATATCCATCAAGTTCCACTTTTTGAGAGAGCAAGTGAACAAGAATGAAGTCAGATTGGAGTTTGTGCCTTCCAAGGATCAAATTGCACATATATTTACCAAACCTCTACCTAAGGACTCTTTTGATTATCTTAGGGAGAAGTTAGGGGTTATTACCCCTCCGGTGATGAACTAAGGTACACTGATGTGCATCAGTCTAGTGGATATCACAGTCATATCTTGTGGTCTGGATTGATGTTTGGGAAGCTGCTACTCAGGGGGAGTAGCTGATATGGTTCTAAAGTAATGCAAGTATGTGCCCTTTGCCATTGATGTCAAAGGGGGAGAGAAGACATGTGAAAAACAAGTGGCATCTGATCAAAGGGGGAGCAATAAAGGAAGAGAAGACATGTGAGTGGTTGTTGCTGATAGGGGGAGTTGCGACAGTATGGAGAAGTTCTTATCTTGATGGTTATAACAATTTTTCACATCATATGTTGCCATCAATGACAAAGGGGGAGATTGTTGCAAGTATGAGCCTAACCGGTGTTGTCATTGATGTCAACATACTCCTGTTGCATTGATGAAAAGGATTGAATGAGCTGTATGCTGAGGATATTGAGAAAATCAAGAAGAGAAGAACAGTGAAGACAGTGAGGTAAAGATCCTAGCTTAGATGAAGATAAGAGGATGCACATCAAAGGGTTTGTAGATATGTGTCTAAAGGTGATCCAGTAAAGATTTCAGAGTTCCATATGAAAATCTAAAGAAGTTGTGGTCACCCAAGAAAAATTAGTTCTGGCAGATGTTCAGAGGTGACAAAGTGACACAGATAGGTCCGGTGAGATCCAGAAATGCAATATCCTGTTCTGTGGATTTGAGGGAATATTTAGGAAGTCAATATTAATTGACAACTCAATTGGTTCGTGGTCTGGAGGTCCGCAACCATCTATTCCTTTATGACAGTGATGACAGACTGTGTTCTTAAGGTTCCGGATGAAGGAGATAAGGATATCAGTAAGAAGATGTAGTGCGGATGATATTGATGATTCAGGCAAGCTTGTGGAGGTCTTTGGATCGTGTCCAATTCGTGTTGGCAGTCTGCATTGGAGTTTGAGCTCGTAATTGAAGAATTACTTCCAGATGATGGTGTTCTTCCTAAGTCTGGCCAACCGGATGAGTTACACATCCTGCGGATGATCTTACAGATGTTATGTGAAGATTGGCATATTCCTAGAAGAGTATTGAAGTCTTAGATCTACGTGGCCGAAAATGTTTTGATCCGCGTGAAGTCTTTTACAGTAAGTCATGTTGTATTTATGTACTTGCTCTGTAATGTATGCCGACTTGGATGATAATTCTTAAGTCGATGTCTTGTATAAATAAAGAGTTGTAAAGTCATTTCATCCGGATGAAAGTGTGGTAGAGAGAAGAGGATCGAAAGGTAGAGCAGAAGTATTGGGCTTAAATGGAACTGACTCAAGCATGGTGAAGATGCTATTCTTCAGTTCAAGTATGTGATACTTATTATTCTGTAGACAGTGTGTCTCTTGTAGGTAGTGAGCCCTAATTGGCATGTGCCATTTTGTTCTTTCTATTCTTCTAACAGAGAATACAATCTTAGGTTGATCACCCCATGGTTTTTCCCTTAATTGGGTTTTCCACGTCAAAATCTTGGTGTCTTATGTGTTAATGTGTTTCAGCTCCTGATTTAATTCATTATGTTTCCATGATTGATATATTATTATGCTGCTAAATTACAAAGTGGATTTAAGTGTTTAATTGGAAGAAAGTTTTGGACAACTGATTCACTGCCCCCCCTTAGTTGTCTACCTAAAATCTAACAATTACATGGCATTTAATTTTGGTCTGTGGGTAGTTACATTCCCAGATTTTCTTTTGTCTTGTAGTAAAAAGACAAAATTACAACTTTCTAGCTCATGAGAACAAGATGAAATAGCAACGTTTTGAGTTGTCTAATGGGACAAATGACTTTCCCAATGAGCTGAATAGTCAAGAGGAGTATGTGGCACATTTTTTATTAAGGCATGTCCAACTGGATGCTTGCTGGACCAACATTTGATGACTGGATGACTATGACAACTGTGAACATGTCCTAAACATTCAACTAGATCTATAGGAACAACAGTGATGTAGACATGATCTTTAGTGTCTCCTAGCTCTTGGGACTTATATCCATGACCTTGGACATCATACAAAATTTCTCTTATAGGTGTAACAGTAATTTGGTTGATAAAATGAAGATTCTATATATTTGGGTCAACATTGCATCTTTGTGTGTTCATCCTTCCAAGACAACTCCAACGAGCTCCTTTGTCCTCTTAGACTTGCAATTTACAAGACCAAGTATCAATTTCATCTTAACAAATAATTTTCCATTAATTTATATCAAGATATATCCATTTGTCACCATAGATCACTCAGGAACAACTCAAAATCAATGTTGCTTCCTTATTCAGAACTTCACAAATCCAGTGATTTTCACATGATTTTCTATGTTTTTCATCATTTTTGACTACCCATTTGGTATACATGTTGATCTGGGATGTTTTCATGCTCATTAGGATCCATTTGGAGACTTTTATTTTGCATCTTTAGCCTCTTTTTACAAAAAAATGGGATTTTTTGGGGGTCATTAGATATTCATGTGCAGTGACATTAATTATACAAAACATGCTCAAAATCCACATTAAAATGGTAATAATGTTGATCATGATGTAACAAATTGATATACATATCAAATTTGTCAATAAAATCTAGTTTGCACCCTCAAAAAATGAGTTTTTTGGCCCAAATCACCAAAAAGTGATATTTTTTTCCCTCACTAGATATATCTAGTGGAGGTCATTTTTAGCACTAAATCTCCTCATGCCTTTGGTAGGGTTTTCATATATTATAGGATATGCAAGGAAAATGGAGGTCATTGGATCATATGTCTAGTGAAGTTTGATTTTAGCACAAGCTTCTTTTGATACCTTCGGCGAAGTTTTTGGTACTCATGTGATCGGCAGGGATTTCCAATGTCATCGGATATATGTGGTGTAGTTCAAATTTAGCGCCAACTTATTCTAGCAATCTAGTGGGGATTTTCCTCCACACTAGATTGATGGGCTTTTTGCTGCTCATCGGATATATCATGTGACATGCGATTTTAGCGCATATCCGGTGCAGTAGTGTTTTAGCGCTAAGTCTTGATAGACACCTCAATCCTTCATTGGCGGGGAAATCTAAGGTAACGGGATATGCAGAGTTTTTCGACCCGATAGGATATGTCCAGTGAATGTGAGTTTTAGCATCAATCTGGTCAGGTAAGTTTTTAGCACTAAGGTGTAGAAAGGGTGTCTAGTGCTGATATCTAATGACATAGGATATCAGTGCAATATGCAGTAGGTGTTTTTTTTGCTAAATAAGTGTTGCAAGTATGTGCCTAATTGGTGTTGTCATTGATGTCAACATATTCTTGTTGTCATTGGTGTCAATTGTATCCTATTCCATTACTTGTTTAGAAGACCTGTATGTTGAGGATATTGAGAAAATTAGCCTCTCCGAAAGAAACAAGTAAGCCATAGAGAAGTGCAGTACAAACAATGAGTTGTATGCTAGAGAATAGTCTGGTAAACTACTCCGCATTTTTTCCTTCTTGAAGATAGTGGTCTACAGATTGAAAGTAAGTTAGAGGTATGTCTGAGGATGCTACATTTTGGGTCTAAGCCATCTACATGAAGATCTAAGTGAGTTGTGTTCACCAGAGTGAAGCCTACTTTTTTTGTAAATTCAGTTGAGACAAGAAGATAGTATTTGGCTTCGCATTCCTCTGCAATAAAGTATTTTGCTCTGCGGTTCTAGAGGGAAGTCTAGGATGATGATAAGTCCCTACAGTTGCAATGGTTCATGGTTTGGTGGTCCGTAAGCTATCTTTCTTTTATGACAGTTGAAGACAGTGAAGCTCATGTGTTCCGGTGAGAAGATTCCAATGGATAAAGTGGTTAAGGTTTGTGTGGTTTCTCCTAATGATTATAGCATGCTTGTGGATGTCTCCTAATCATGTTCCTATCTAGACTTTGGTCCGCATTAAGAAATTGAGATGGTGTGAGAAGATTGTAGTTAACATAGCGTGTAACCAGTCTTGGCCAACCTGGTTAATCCCAGTGATTGCAAAGACCTTTGAAAGATTGAGGAAGCTTGTTGTGGCATGGAAGATCATGTTTGAGTCCCAGCTAAGGCATGGCATGATCCACATTTCATTCCCTTTGCATGATGTTGCAATAGGTCAAGACCTATTTTGTAAATGTTTGTAATATTTACCAACCTTGGAGATTGTTCCAATGGTTGATGCCAACCTTGATGATTATTCCAAGGTTGATGTAGTGTATAAATACTTGTAATTGAGTCATGGTAAAGGTGTCCTTGAGTGAAAATGAGAAGATATTAAGAAAGGTCCAAAGGCATAGCAGAGAAGAGGCAGAGGAAAGAAGAGGAAGAGCAGAGCAGAGGAAGAGCAGGGCAGAGGAAGAGCAGAGTTGAGGATTTGTTTATTCACAATAAAGAAAGGTGTTTATCATGATAGTGAATCTGGCAGTAAGCCACCAGTAGGGTTTAATAGCCCTTATTGTAATCTTGTTCAGTTTAGGGTTGAGGCAGTGAGTCTGCTAGACCTAGTTGTTCTTCATGGTAGTAAGCCAGTATGTTTAGGCCCATGGGGTGACCAAGCCTCAATATCACTATTTCAAGATTGCAATATATATTGAGAGTTAATCCTCTCCGTCGGTTTTCCCCACCTTGGGGTTTTCCATGTAAATCTGGTGTCTCTTGTGTTTGATGTTGTATCAGTGGTTAAGTTTCTAATTTCATGCTCTCATTGTTAAATCATAATAATTGTGGATAAGTGATGAATGTTTAAATTGCAGAAAGTGCTTAAGTTTTTGTGACAACTGATTCACACCCCCTCTCAATTGTCTGGTGCATATCAACAATAAGAAAGTGTCCTGGGTGACAATATATTTCAAAAATATATTTAAGTAGACTTAGCCCATTTCAGGGTTTTAGGGCTATGTGTCAGGGTGAAGGCATATGGACCCCTTAGTGAAATGTTGTGAAATTTGTCATGGTTTTGCAACTCTAAGGTATTGAAACTAGAAATTCTGACATTACACATCTTGCGGTAGTAGTTTAAGGACCATATCTAGTGATAGGATTTTAGAGCAAACTATAGTAACACCCACTTTCAGCACAAAAGGTAACAAATAGTTATTTCTTAAGCACAACATCAATCAAGACTCCTCCAAATCAATCATGAAAGACATCAAATCTTTGCAAGCATACAAAATACCCAATTTTGGAACAAATCATGTATTCTAAGCACAAATTCACCTTCTCATTATCATAAAGAGGAAAGATTGAGACTCCAAGACAAAGCAAAAAGAGGGGGTCTCCATTTGGCAAAATGGGGCATGTGTGCAAGGCACAACAAATGGTGACTCTACTGGGGAAATGCTCCAGAGCATTTCTAAGATAAACAATAGTTTCAAACCCAGAATCTCTGTGTTTCCCACTTATTAAACTGGATAACATGATACAAGATCAAAAGAGCAGAGACCACTAACTTAGTACAACTATCCATATCCTGAAAGTCTAAGTGTGTGCAGTTGCATTCATTCCCATCCCTTGGCAACTAAGATCATCACAACTTACTTACATTAAGCTACGTAAAGATACACACCTTTTGAACTACCTTAGACATTGCCTCACTGCCAGTAGGCATCTATAGCCTAGATGAGGTTGTCTCTATGATTTCCTCAAGCATTGCTCTACTGCCCATTAGGCATCCATAGCCCCTAATAGAGTTACTTGAATCCTCTAGCTGATCAAACATTTTATATGGAAATTAGGAAGTATTAATTTAGCAGAGTGTTTATTTGATAATGCATTGAACTTAGCTCTTGATATGAGTACTAGAAAGCACCTCATACCCTTGTAGCACATAATAAATATCACATGGGCTATGAATTGGTTCAACTTCATTGGGCTGGGAATCATAGTGGCAGCAAAAGTGAGCCTAGAGATTTTTCACTTAACCCAAGATCACTAAGACTCCTTCGAAAGCTTTCAGATTATTTAAAGTTGTGAGATATTGGACTAGAAAATATTTCAAGTGAACCAAACTAATGAATCCTTTCCCATGAACAAGCATCATACCACCTAAGAGTAACCATAGAACCCACAAGAAGACCTAAGTAGAAAACTAAAGTTTCTCAAGGAAATCCTCCAGATTACTTACCCAAAGAGAACCATTTGCAGGACTACATAGTTGCCACCACATTCAAGAAATGGAGAACCCCAGCAAAGCAAGCGTGAAAAACAAAAGCAAAGCAACTAACTTAAGCAAAGAAAACTACCCTAACCAAAGCAAAATGAAAGCAACAACTAACAACTAACAACTAAAGAAAATAGAAAAAACATAAAGTAGAAACTAAACTAAAACAACAAAGAACTAACCAAAACCTAACTAAAAACAAACAAGACTATGTACAAAGGCCTTGGACAACAAGTATGTACACTTCCTCATGATTTATTTCATAGGACATGTAGGAGTAACAAGGTGCAGGTCAATGTCCTAAGTTTGGCAAATTTATCTTTATACTCTGAAAAGTAGGGTAGGGGTAGCTTGGGTTCATGTTCAGGGTACCAGTCACATAAGATCAACAATTAGGGCAGTTCGTTAGGGCCATGATTAATCCAAATGCAAGTTGTCTTACCCAAGCTACCATAATCAAATTGATAACTATTGAAATTGAGTGAAGAGAGGGAAGATATAACTTGATTTGTAGTACCATCAGTCAGAAATGTAAGTTCATCACCTTGTTGCATTGTACTAAATAACTTCTCATCTTCAAGAGGTCTCAATTCATGCTAGGCCATATCTTATACATGTGGTACTTCTAGGTCACTAAATGCTGCAATAACTTCCCAAGCAAACAGAAAGTCTAGACAACTTTGTTTAGAATGTGGATCATTTGGATGAATTCTGCAAGAATTGACTAAAGCAAAGTCTATCATGTGCGGTGAATTTCCATGCAGCAGCATATCCTTACTCATTCTTGATACCAACTCGATGATGTGATCAAGTGACTGGCATGAAAAATATTCCAAGCCATCACTCTGCATGACTGTTTGATTTTTATTCTCAGATTACAGACTTTTTCTTCCATCTGTCATTACTATGTCAGGATCAACTATGTGGGGATCTTCTTTATTGTGGGTGTGAATAGGATCAACATGGGGGGCATATGGTAAACTCAAATCGACTCCATCATAATCATTCATATGTTCTGAAAAGGCTTCCTTTGCATTAATTGGCAACCTTTGTGTTTCAATTAAGGGATGGCATCGAGTTGGCAATTTATTGACTACAGCAAGAATAGAGCCTCTTTCTTCCTCTATGGTTGGATCCTTAATGTCAATGTCACATTGAAATGATGTATCATCTTTATTTTTTCCATCTAACCTAGCTGAAAACTCTGTTGGAGGAATTGTATCATCTTGATATGGCTGATCATGTTGATGTATTGGACTGATATAGTCAAAAGTCTCATCACTTTTCTCTAGATAATCTGATTGCGGATCTGATATGTCAACTAGAACAACTTCTTGCGTCTCTGTTGATGATTTTTCTCCATATGAGGGACTGATTTCTTCATGTTCTTGCACATGTTTGACCTGATCTATCTACTTCTCAAACTCAGAATTATCAATAGACTGAAATGAACTGTTGTTCTCTACCTCTATAGTAGCAAATTCAGGTTTAGATCTTGATATATGTGAAGCATCTGGCTACTAATCTACATCCTCAACATGACTGTTCATCAAATTTGATTCCTTATCAATCTTATCAACATCCTTAGTAGCAGAAATGTGACCCTGTATATTGCTCTATTCTTTGTCTTGTAACTGAAAATCTAATTTTAACCAAGCCGGGACAACATATCCTATGATTGATTGGTCCAAATCAGTGGCTGGAAACCAAGCTTTAACCAGGCATGGATCTCATATTCATTAGTTGGGTGACCTGCAGACCACATGCATTTTCTGGCACCATGATTTGGGCATGTATTTTGATGAACAACTTAAGGGACTTCAATTTTTTCCATATGTAAACTCCCCTTTTGACTGTGATCAATGATGATGGTGGATTTACAGCTCCTACAACCTCAACTCTTTGGGTATGCTCAACTGATACATGACCACATGCATATGCATCCATCCATACTGCAACTCCTCCATGTGTTGTCTTGTTTTGAATATGTATATCATGCATATATCCCACTTCAAGCTTGCATATTTCAAAAATAGGAAACAATCCCTTTAAATGCAAATCCAATCTTTGGAGAAAAGTTAAACAATCAATTTTATCAAGTAGCTCTCCAAGATGTATAGTACAGACCTGATGTGAACTAAAATTGAAAGCAATGTTAGTGGAGGATACTTCACCATAATCTACCTATCTAATACTTATTTGAAAAGTGGGATATCTACTTTGAAGTTCTCTTCATAATATGACTGCTACGATAATCCTCTAAAGAAGGAAGGGCTCTCATGACTGAAACCCTTATGTGCAGCCATTGGAGTAGAATCTCCTAAATTTTAATTCATTCCAGCATGTGCAGTAAACCACCGAATTGAAAGCTTGTATCACAATCTCGGATCAGCCCTCCTTCAAGTGCCAATTTTGTTGATGGTGGTTTTAGCACACAGCAACGCAAGTGAAATATAAGTTATCTCACCTCTCTTGAAAAGGTATCCTATCCTAGATAAGACTACCCCAAGGTTTATACAACAAGGTCTTAGCTTGCAGGAATAACTATTGGAATGTTTTAGCTATACCAACTAAGGGGACTTACATGTAATGCAAACAAACTTTAGTGCAATAGGGTTTGATTGCACATGACCTTGATCAGTTTTCTAATTTGACAAGGCATAAATAAACTGATATATAGCCAGATTGTTATAAGATATGTAATTTCAGCATGCAACCAACAATCTGCCAACTTGCATTCATTAATCATGAAATATGTGATAGCACTATGGAAGTTGATGAAACCTAATATAATAGGATCTAATAAACGAAATGCAAAAGGAAAGGGAGAGAAGGGATAAGAGAGATCCTATAGACAATTACAGAAATGATCAACAAATAGATAGATAGATTCCCAACAATAAACAAATC
The DNA here is from genome assembly GCA_027924645.1 of Cunninghamia lanceolata. Taxonomy (NCBI): domain Eukaryota; kingdom Viridiplantae; phylum Streptophyta; class Pinopsida; order Cupressales; family Cupressaceae; genus Cunninghamia; species Cunninghamia lanceolata. Next base: position 2,590,140 of record BSBN01001020.1, on the reverse strand, counting down.
TCTGCTTAACCAGGCAACCCACAATGCCACAGAGATTGTACAATCTGTATACAACATAAAATATGACTTTCAACCAGATTGCAACTATTTTGTGTAAACCTTAAAATCACAATTCAATGTCGCATCAAATAAAGATCAAAGATAAAAACTATTTCAATAGATGTTACCAAAATGTATTAAATTGTGGTTGCTTGAACAATTGCATAACTCCAAGATAATTTCTCTAGGGGGTAAATAAAAATGGAATAGATTTTTATAAAGTTGGTGGAAAACGGATCGTGGGTAGTTGAACTGTGGGTAGTTGAACAGTAAAGTTGGTTGAACGGTGAAGGTAGGTAATTAACGAGTTTTGGATTGTTACGAAAAGTTTTTAGGTTTAGGTTAAATAATAAATTAAGTTTATTAAACTTAATTTATTATTTACATGAGATTTTTGGGTTTATAGGTAAATAATAAATTAATTTTAATTTATTATTTATGGGATATAGTAGAAAGTGAAAAGATTTAATTAATTAAATTGATTAAACCTTAGGATTAAGGGTAATTTAACTAATAAATAAAATTTATTAATTTTAATTTATTATTTACGGGAGGGAAAAGATTTAATTAATTAATTAAAATTAATTAAACCTTAGAATTAAGGGTGGATTAGGGATTAAGGGAAATTTAATTAATTAATTGAAATTAATTAAATTTCATGGTAAGGGAGGACTTGGAAATATTAGGGATTTGATCGGTTGGTCAATTTTTTATGTCTACATTTTGTCCCTCTTTGAGACAATGTTGTGAAGCAATGTTGTTTCAAATAAGATTAAAACATAGGTTTTAGATTTGGATTTTGGGTAGGTTGGGACTCACATGGGGCTCATAAAAATGAAGGATTGGTAAATAATGCCCCCTCAAGAGGATATGCAAGGACGAAGGCGCTGGATAGACTCTTGAAAATGAAAATGAAGGGAAGGAGGTGGAGTTATGCTGATTAAACTTTGAGCAAACAAATGTTTGATAAAGCACCTGACGTTATGGACCATGGTATAAAGACTAGGGTGACAATGTGTTAAATGTACCTAGCATAATACAACCTTGTATAATGTATGAGGAATTAAACTTAGAGCATTAAAGTCCCAATGCACAAAAGGTATGATAGGACCTTAAATGCAAAGAATAATGCAAAAAGCTATTCCAACATACACAAGATATGAATATTATCTGAAATGATATGGATGTGATTCAAATGCAAGATGAAATGATGACACAGACAAGAAAGAAAACAAGCATGCACAAATAATTCAAAAATAAACAAGGTATTTCCCATGTCAAGCTGAAAACCAATGATCAATTGAAGTGATTGATGTTGATAATTGATTGATAGCATTGTTGATGTGGGAACGACTTATCCTGAGAACAATGCAAGGATTGTGTTGTTGATATGGGAATGATATATCCTGAGAACAACACTAGGATTGGGAATGATAAATCTCATTGATGATGATGATGCTGATCGATCGATCAGGTTCACAACAAGGCTAGGAACCAAGACCATGGATGCAATTGGATAATTTGACAAGATTGATTGACTCGATTGATATGGATTACGAATATTTGCATTTGGATCATTATTGCTTGGAATGATTTGATTAGTTGCATTTATGGATTGATTTGATGAATGAATTGATTTGAAGATTGGAGAATTGATTGGAATGATTTGATTGATATTTTGAGTTGGATTAACTTGATTGAATTGATTTGAAGAAATGATGTGATTGGTTTGATTTGATGATTGGAGAATTGATTGGAAGAAGTGATTGGATTGGATTTGGATTGATTGATTGGAATTTTTTTATTGCTTGGGTTGTTGTTGGATATTTGATTTTTTTTGTATTTTCAATTTTTTTTTTGGATTTTCAAATGTTTTGATTTTTTTTGACATGTTTTGATTTTTGTTTTTTTGACATGTTTTGATTTTTTTGGGGTTATTTTGACATGTTTTTGGATGTTTAGAATTGGATTGTGCTTGTATAGCCTTTAGATAGATACCAATGAAAAGGGAAAACCAAACCAAAAGGCAAGGAGGATGATAGGATGTAGATGAGCAATAATGGATGGGATAGATAAATGGATCAGATGGATGGATAAGAGGATGGGCGCTAGGATGAAAGTAGGATTTGGCTGGATAAAAGGATCAACAATAGGATAAAGGTAGGAATATGCATGGATAATAGGATAAATGTAGGAGTATGAATGGATACAAGGATTGGCGATAGAAGGACAATGGATGGGAAATATATGATAGATGGATGGAGGGAGCCTAGGATGTGATCTCCAAGGACTACTTTGCATAAGAATAACATGCCCCCCTACTCTAGATATCATGCCTTAGGATTCGGTGGGGTGATGCTTATTAGGATGTATGATGGTGATAATGCTTGGAAGGGATGAATGAACTTAATGGTAGATGGACATATGGAGGATATTCTTAGAAATGGATGGGTGGAATTTGGATTATGACAAGAGGTGTCAAAAGCATTTTTCAACATTTTGCCCCTACACTCATCAAGATCAAAAGGAGGAAGGGAAGATGGATGATTCAATGAGGAAGGTATGACAGATATGATGGGATGGATGGGATATGAGATAGGTAGACAAGATGGGATAGACGTGGTGGGATAGATAGGATGGGATAGATGCGACAACATGCCCCCAAGTGTAAAGCACATAGATAATCACCTACGCATGACACCTGTTTGCTAGGTTTTCATCATGGTACTTATCTAAGGCATCTGTTTACCAAGTTTTCACCATTGGATGAAATGGTTTCTCTTTACTACTTTTATTTTTTTTTCTGACTTTTGGGTAGGGGATAGTTGGATGGAATAGGTAGGAACTCAAGATTTTGTTCCCATAGCAAGGTGGTAATGTCTCATGATGGATAGTGGATTAGGATGGAGATAAAGAGATAGATAAAAGGACTTATTCAAAAAAGCATGGACCATAGGAATATTATGGAAAAAATAAGTAGGATAGTAGATGGAAGATGGAGAGATGGAGGTATGTGGGAATGTTGTGGAGTGGAAGGGAACCATGACCAATGGTTGCACACACCGAATTGGATTTTGAAGCTTTTTATTGGAAGAGGGATTTGGGAGTAATGGATATGTTATCTGAGGGGATTGCCTATTTAGGTCTTTAGGGACCAAAATGGACTTATGAATTTTAGGATTTTGTGATAGGGAGCGGGATGTTTGGGTTTTTAGGCATGTGGATGCTCCATTTGAATTAGGTACTTATTGCTTGGGGACCCAAACCATTTTGGTTTTGAGATTATCTTTTTGAGATGTGGACTTGGGTATCCTTTTTGAATTTTGATTTTGCATTGATTCTTTGCATTGGTGCCATGTGACATGAGGATTATTATGATGTTTTGCTTTATGGGTGGAGGCATCCAAATGTTTATTATTGAATCCCATAAGGATATTTGGGATAGCTTCATGTTTAATAGATTTGTGCATTTGTTGATCATGATTAGGAATTATAGGGGATTTATGGGAATGTGATGTATGAATGGATTTGTGGAAAAAGTGATAAGGAGATTGGAGGATGGGAATATTAGGAGTTGGAAGGAGTGGAGGTAAAGTGGATGGAGGGTTGTTAGGAGTTGGAAGAAGTGGAAGTAAAGTGGATGGAGGTAGATGAATGGTCACATGCTTTTTGGGTCCATAGGATAATAGAGGAGGGATGGGAACATATGTTTTATGGGTACGATGAGGTGCACCTAGTTTGGGTTTGGATGAAGTTGATTTAGGAGGTGAGGATGTGGTACCAACATCTTTGGATTGACTTCATTGAGATACATAACCAATAGCATACGGTTTGGGAGAGACTTTGACATAGATGGGTTCCAAGTTACCTTGCTCATGAAGGCCTAAGCCTTTACCTTGGTAGTTCATGTATTGGAACATACGATGCACAATGGGATGCTTATTTTTGAGGATACAAAATACGAGTTCCTTATTGGATGAGGAGGGTGAGGTGGCAGATACAGGTTGCTGCTCTCCTAGGGAAGAACATTAATTTAGGAGAGTAGTAAGACCAATAGGACATGATGGTGGATTTGAAATGGTATCAATATGAGATGGTGAAGGAGTAATAGGATCTTGATTATCATTATGCATATTAAGATCCAATGTATTTGTTTGATCATCTATTTGTATTACGGGTAAAATGGGCTAATAATTTAAATGAATATAAACCCAATAACTTCAATGAAATGTGCAAGCAACAAAGAATAAAAACAAATAACCAAACATTCAGTGCTTTGTTACCTGGTGACTGTTGGCAAGAGACACTATATGGATTCATGGTTGTTGTCATTGATGGCAACAAAGGTCATCCCACATATCCGCAAGTCATGGTGTGCCTCTACCGGAAGTCAGGATGAAGAACTATTATGGTCCGGTGAACAAGAACAGAGCATGTGGCAAGGTCTGACAGACTGGTCCGGACCTCTCAGAGGAAGTGTCTTGGTGCAGTGCGGATTTGGGGAAGTCAAGAGGACTACCTTGAGTAGTATATTCCAAGGATTTAGCCTCCGGTGATGGACAAAGAAAAAGATATGAATAGCTGAGTACCGGATTCCTGAAAGACAATGAGAACAGAAGGAAGAACTGACTGACAGAGCATCAGAATCTTTTCCGGATATGTTACTATTGATGGTAAAGGTTGTGAAGGCATGAATCATGTTTGGCCAACATGACTAATGATATCTACAAGTATATGCTTGATCCACATTGCTTGGTGAGCAAGGATTCAGCCGACAGAACAGAGCTTGTAAGAAACCAGACTGTTCCGGATGCCGACTAGAAAGGTGATGAAATTACTTGTGCGGATATATATAGAGGATGGATCTAGTTGTGAAAGGAGTGATTGTGTGATAGTGTATGCGAATAAGTACAGATCAGAGCAGAAGTAGTAAGAAAGATCCGGTATGTGAAAAGATAGTAGAATAAAGAACAGAGGAAAGATGAAGTGCAGCAGATCAGTGTACTGAGCCTAACCGGAACTGAACCCTAGCATATGTAGGTGCTTCCAATCAGTTCAAGTATTGTATAACATTCTTTGTAGACAGTGTGTCTCCTTGTAGGCAGTGGGCCTCTTTGTGAGCAGTGTGCTCGGGCAGTGAGCCCTAATTGGCAAGTGCCATTTTTGTAACTCCTTATTCTTCTAACAGAGAATAATCTTTGGGTTAATCACCCCGTGGTTTTCTCCCTTAACCGGGTTTCCACGTCAAAAATACTGTGTCATGTGTTTCTCATTTCATGATAATGTTTGTTTGTTTAACTCAATGCTGCTTTGCTTAATAAGAAAGTTCAAAAGAAGAAACAATTAGGATAACTGATTCACCCCCCCTCTTAGTTATCAACAGTGACTTCCATTGCTCACCTATTCTCATTTGATCTTTGGTGATGAATGTAGCCCTCAGGAAGCTTGCTTCCTTGCTTTGATTCCTCAAGATGACAAAGGAGAAATGGCTCAGATACTTGTTGTGTTGAAGATGAGCTTCAACACAATATAGGATGAATAATGAATGATGTGAGAGTGGGAGTGCCAATGGCGTGCTATGGATTTTGTAGCATAATCTTACTTGAAAGCTTCGTGATATTGAAATGGAAGAATAGAGGGGTATTTGTAGGATTGTGTGAGAGAAGATCAATGGTAGAGGATGTTTGAGAGAACGTGTGTGAATAGAAGAAGGACATGTGTCATTCAAAATGATGCTTTGTTGAGTTAACTACTTTCTTGATGAGGATGAGCTTTTATTTCTTAAATTAGAATATATTTTTCTAATTTAAGAGTTTTTTTGATAAAAACAAAGTTGCTTTAAATCAGTTAACTCAGCTTTTGCTTTTACATGACAACGAAGATTTATTTTTAGAAGATTTGGAAGATAAGAAAGCAAGATTAAATAAATAAATTTATTTAATTGTTTGTGCAAGATTTAGAGGAATAAATAAAATATTTGATTATAGTTTATTTTTGGAGATTGAGATTTAATTTAAATAAATTTGCATTTTATTTAAATTTGGAGGAATGAATGATTTAATTAAATAATTAACATTATTTAATTGTTTAGAAGAATAAAGTTGATATTGATGGAATTAATTAAATAAATGTAATTTATTCAATTACTGGGAGAAAATGAATCAAATAAATAAATTGATTTATTTATTTATTGATAGAGGAATATTAAGATGAAATAAATATTTAAAATATTTATTTAGGTAGAGTCATGTCATTTTTAGATGTATACAATTTGATTTTGGGGACCAAGCGTATCATCAAGGGAAGTGGATATTGTGGGATCATGGATTGAAGGAGAATGGATGGGAGTGGTGGAAGATTCTTGAGCATGGATATTATTGGGATCATGAGTGGAAGGAGTGACAAGCTCTTGATCATAGAAAATATCTTGATCATATAAAAGATATAGGATATGGATAGGTTGAATGGAAGGGTTTTGATCTTGATTTGGTAAGGAGCGAAGTTGATCATGCTTTGGATTTGACTCTTGACATAAATCTTGAATTTGGATGGAAATGGAGGTTTCTTGGATAGGTTCAATGTATGGTGGGGAATGAATTGGGCTTATGGTAGGTGGATCTTCGAGAACATTTTAAGGTTCAATTTCAAGGATAGGGATTTGATGCCCTAAGGGTGGTAGTTGATTCCTTGCTAATATCCAATGGATCACATCTTTCATTAGTACATGGGTGAATGCACAATATAATGGATGGATAATGGGGGTGGAAGGTGTAGAATTAGGATGCAATGGAGGAATAATGGGATTGGGTGAGATAAGAGTGGGATTAGGATCAGGTGGATGGACAAGATGGTTAAATATAATAGGGTTTGGATTTGGATTAGGTGGGGGGATGATAGGATTGGCTATGATAGTACAAGACTTGGATTGGGCTTAGGTTGATGTATCATAGGATTAGACTTAGGTGGAAGAGTTGATGGTTTATAATTTAAGTGTGTTTGGGATTGGCTTAATGGATTAGAATATGGAAGGTTGGAAGGATTATATGATGGAGGTTCCATAGGGATTGATGGATGAGGGGGACTAGGAGATGGATTGGTGTATGATTCCAAAATTGAGGTGGCATTTCCATTGTTAAGAGTATCGTTGAGATGGCTTAAGGTGTCTTGATCTTGGTGTGAAGAGTGACTAGTACTACCATGCTCATGCTGTGAAGGGTTTTGAGATGGATATTGAGGAATATTCATGAGATGGGTTGATGTGGAGGGACTAGGTTGGCATGATGATGGAGGTGACTTGTGATTTTGGGATGTTGATGTGGTAGAACAAGGTTGTAGTTGTGGTTTTTGGGCTAAGAATTGTTGTTGTTGAAGGAGGGCTTGCTTTTGTTGGATTTGTTGTTGAAGATATGAGGTGAGGGGATTTGGTATGTGTGAAGATGAAGCATGGGTAGGAATTTGAACTTGTGATAGGTAAAGTTATTGTTGAACAAGTTTGGGGTAGGCATTCGATTGGGAAATATTCAAAAGGATTTGGGTTGGCATAAATGGTAACATCTTGGTCATTAAATAGGAATTTGATGCATCTACTATAGGAGGAAGGAACAACTTTCATGGCTTGAATCCATGGGTGTCCTAGGAGGATATTATATAGGAGATTGAGATATATGACTTGACAAGTGATTTCCACTAGGGCTTGATCTAATTGGATGGGTAATCGAATAATACCTTCAATTCTCCTTTCAGTTTCATCATAAGTTTTAATAGTGACAAAATTGTATTTTTCAATATTTGCGATAGAATATCCCAATTATTCCATTTATTTAAAACACCTTAGTGTGCGCAAGTTTATCCCTGAGTCAAAATCTATTAGGACCCTTTTGACTAAACACCTTTTGATCATAACTTCTATGTAAAGGGGTTCATTATGGGAATGATTGGGAGAAGAGTTTTCTGGTTATGTGAAGATGAGGCGAGGAGTGGATGTGAGAGCCTACACCATAGCTTGGAATTGATCTACATCAATATCACCTGGTACTTGAGATTCTACAAGGGCTTTATCCAAGATTTGTTTGTGTTGATGAGACATTCTTAAAAGCTCTAGGATTGAGATTTGAGTAGGTGTCTTTTTCAATTGATCCAGGATATTATATTTAGGAGCATTGTAGGATGAAATAGGAGGTCTTGTGGGATTAGGCAGAGAAGGATTTCACTGAACAGTGATACGGCTTCTTCGTGTAGTGACATTACACTTAGGAGTTCTACCTCTAATAGTTATAACATTGACATGAGGATATGAAGCTTCGATACAGCCAACTGGGCTGTTGTTTCTATAGTCGTAATGGACTTCATGGTGTGAGGTATTATCGACATTATTGGCTCTATTATTTTTTTACCCATGTGGAGGAAATGGTTCTTGGTAGGCTTTGAGCTTCTCATTGGGAGACTCATGAGGTATTTGATCTATTTTTATCTTTCCTTGATCAATTAGATCTTGGACATAATGCTTCAGTCTCATGCATGAATTAGTGGCATGGCCATTAACACAATGGTACTCACAGTATTGATCTTCTCTGAACTTGTAGGGTTTTGGTCAACTTTCATCATAAGGTCTAGCAATTTTAGGAAGTTTGATCATTTTTACTTGTTTAAATTTCTAAAATACTGATTCAAGAGGTTATGCTAAATCTAAAAATTTGCGTGGTGGTCTTAGTCCTGGAAGGGTAAATTTCTTCTGAATATTTGCGGGACGATCTTGAGGTGTATTATGAATTGATGAAGAACTAAGGACAAAAGGTTTGTTTTACACATTTTGGACATATTTTGTATTAGTGATTCCATCATTCACAACATTCTTGTTTCGGTTCCAATATTGGGATTTATCATTGTTTTGGTTGTTGGAATCATGATTGTTATTCTCTTTGTAAATTTTAATGAGACCTTTGTTGATAAGGGTTGTTTCTATCATCTTTCCTTTTGTCATGATTTCCTCAAATGAATCAGAGCATTATACTTGTAAGTGGAAAGCTAGCTCTTGATTAAGATTTTGTACAAAAATTGGAACCAGTTGTTTCTCGGGAATATGGCAAGGAAGTTGACTAACAATATGCCTCCATCTTTGTGGGAAAGAGGCAAGGGTTTCCCCTCCTTTTTCTTTGGTATTATAAAGGTCCTGCATGGAGGTATCCTATTCTATATTGTAGGCAAAATTATTCACAAATTCCTCTGCTAGTTGTTCAAATGATTTGATCTTTCCTGGGAGATGTAAGAACCATTCAAGAGCTGACCCAGCCAAACTTTTAGGAAAAAGTCTCATTAGGTATGTAGGTTCATGTCAAAATTCCATGCATGTGATACAAAATTCACGAATATGATCTCTAGGGTCACCTTTTCCTTTGTATTTGTCAAATTTTGGTATTTCAAAATGTTCAGGAAAAGGTACCATGATTAAAGATTTGTCAAATGGATCAAGGTATAGTTCTTCAAATGAGTATTTCTTTTGTTGAGCACCAATCTAATTATCTATGATTCATTCAATTTCATCTTGATTGGGTAAACTATTGATTGATTGATTTTGGAACTGTGTTTAGGGTGGTGTTTGTGGGTGATTTTGATGTTGTGATGATAATTGAGATTGTTGGGCCAATTGGAGTCTTAGATTTTGTTGTAGTGATTGGGCAAGTTGTTGTGATTGGGCGAGTTGTTATTGTGATTGGGAGAGTTGTTGTAGCCGAAGGACTTGGGGATCAATAGGTTTTGAGGATGAGACATTGGTAGGGTTATAGTTTTGTGAGGTTGAGGGTATGGAAGTAGATACCTAGGTTGGTTGAGTATTGATGTGATGGACATGGATAGAAGAAGTTTGAGGTATGGAAACATGAGTTGTATTGGGGATTAATTAAGATGAGGGAATTTTGGAGGTTTTTGATATGGAAGATATAGGGACAGATTGTGACATCCCTAATGGTGGAATTGAAGGGGGTGTAAGTGATGACCCTAATGAAGGAAGTGATGAAGGTGTAAGTGATGACTGGATGGGTTGGATCACAGGGACAGATTGTGAAATCCCTAATGGTGGAATTGATGGGGGTGTAAGTGATGACCCTAATGAAGGAAGTGATGAAGGTGTAAGTGATGACTGGATGGGTTAGATCATGGGAGTAGAATAATCTGGAGGCATCCCCAATGTGTAAGTATGTGATGAGATAGATTGGGAGATTTTTGACATAGATGTTGAAGGTGGTTGATGGAAAGAGAGGGGTTGGATTATAGGAATAGAGGTATCTTGTGGTATTCCCAAGGTGAAATTATGTGATGATGCAATAGATTGAGAAATTTTTGAAATAGATGTTGAAGGTGGTTGATGGAGAGAGGGGGGTTGGATTGTAGATGTATCTTGAGGCATCCCCAAGGTGAAATTCTATGATGATGAGATTGATGAGATAGATTGGGGCACATTTCATATAGATGTTGAAAGTGGTTGATGGAGAGAGGAATTAGTTTGAGCTTTGGCCTTAGCTTTTTCTACTTTTTCTTCATGCTTTTTCTCTCTCATAGATATCATCAGGGACTCTAGCCCCACAATCATAAAGATATTGCATATAAAAATTAGGATCATGATCCATGGAGAGATGAACAAGTTGTAAGGTTTCAAGATTTTGTTGGAGTTAAAGCGCAACTAGGTTTGTTTCAGTATAGTCATGTATAGATCTAGGAGTTTTGGGCATAACTGGTTGGTCTGATACATTATCTTGGATGTCTACATAACTTGAAAGGTCTCCAAGTGGATCATTACAAAAATGTGATGGACTAGGATTTGGCTGAGAAGGATTGGTTTGATCCTGAATGGGCTCTTCATCAAGGAATCCTAAGGATTGAGGTTGCCATTTTTTAGGAGTGAACTCCATGTTGTTTTTCTTGGCTTGGGCATGGGTAGTAACCATGAAAATAGATGACAATTTGGAATAATAAAAAGTTCTCAGATTGACTGAGGATCAAGATGGATATATATGGATGATATGAAGGACTCCAAAAGATGGGGTATATGATATGGATTAGATTGAGATATGGATACGGATTGTTTGATTTAGGATAAAATAGAGTCAAAATGATGACTCAAAGAGACCAGATGGACCTTAAGATTGGATACGGATAAAGGGCTCCATTAAAACACTCAGGGTTACGATATGCCTAAGCGAGAAAGGAGATTAAGATGTCACCTCTACTCAAGGGAAGTCAGGGCTTATTGAGTAGAGAAGATAAGATGACAAGGATACACTAACTTAAGAATGCTCAGGGCCTCTTAAGCAAATGGATCTATTGGATTGATTAGAAAAAGGTCTTAGTCTCTTGAAGATTTCGATGTTGATATATGATTAATAGGAAAATGGGAGTCCATTGGTGGAAAGAGATCTTGGGAATGAATGGTCAATTGAAAGAGCTTCTTAGGATTCAAAGTGACAAGGTTCCACTTGAGATGTGACATGGAAGGATGATAGGTTCCCAATTCTAAAATATGATAGCCAAATTTTTTCACTTCTCTGCTTAGGAACAAGACCAAAAAGTGTAGGATTGGTGAAAAGTGATAGTTTTGTAGTTGTTTGATCAAGTTTTTGTTTAAAATGTAGACATTTGTGTTGTTTTGACCCTTTGAGGAAGTGTAAGGATGAAATTTTGTGGATTCTAGATGTGATGTTTGATTGAGATTTGTTTTGAACACACTCATAAAACACAATGTCTTGAGTTTGTTTTTTATTATGAATATTGTTGGACTGTTGCAATAAAAAAAATATTCAAGTACAAATCCTAGGCTGACAGAGACAATATTTGTTGGATTCCCACTGCGGATAAATCTGAGCCATACTTATTTAGAGCGGATAGCTTAGAAGTTTGGTGGTACTAACTCTCCCTTATATGACACTCACTTCTCAGGCACACCAAACTTTGAACCCCCAAAAGACCTAAAGATCTCAAGGAGATTTTCTATCTCTACTAAGAACTGCGAGAGTGTGGGACGGCTTCAAAGGTCTGACCTCCTGCACCAGCAAATAGAAGGATTTTGGCTACTACAATAGTTGGTTCATAGTAAGGGCATTCATTCAGGTGACCATACATGCGGTGATTCACTCCGGTTAGGAGGCATCCCAGACTATAGAGGTTATGCTCTATAGGTTTTCATGCACCACAAGGGTACTGAGGGAGACATTCATCGGTATGACACATCAACATATGTTACTTATGACTTTCGTCACAGACACATTTTTTTATATAGCAGTTTAAAAGAGCTTGGCTTTAGCTTGTTACTGCTTGGGTCATTCCCACCTTTCGAAGCAGGGTGGTAGGCCCTCTAAAGGTATACAAAAGCAAGGAAGTATGTTATTTTTAATCTCCCAGATCGCACGAAGCGCAAGGAGAGAGCATACACAACACCTTTGCCTCACACTTGCATGGGGTTCATTTTAATTCTAAATCCAAATGAATGTTTTGATTCTCAAGATTATGGAGTGGCACGAGAGAAGAGCATATGCATTCAATGACAAAAATGGAAACCACAAGACATGACAAACACTTGTTAATTTTAACCCTTGCTTATGATGTGATCTAATCTATAAAAAGAAGACACAATGTTTCAAGATTAGATTCTCTAACAATTGAACTTGCAACACACTAATTAGTAGTTTGCAAAATAGTCTTTGATAGGCATAAAATCGCAAGAAAATGTTAGACCGAGATGAACGATCCTGCAAAAGTCCACACGAAATGTTAAATGGCACTGTGAGATGAAAAATACTCAATGATTCAAAACAAAATGACTAAATTTTTTATGATTATACTAGAAAATGGATTGTTCTATTGTGAAGCTCTCTGATCCCTTTTCCGACACCTGCAAAATTGTGAGAATCCGATATAAAATGAAAAGTTATGATAGTTTAAGCGAAAAAACCTTCTAGGGCTAAAAATCGGCAATTTGGGGATTAGTTGGACACTGTTGTTGGTGATTATATGTAGATTCAGGTCATATGTCATGGTTTTACTGGCATTACATTTGGCAGTTATTGGGCATAAATTTGAACAACTGCTACAGTTTACACCATTATTAAATTATGCCAAATCAAACATGCATCAATAATTGTATTAGTCAAATGTTAATAAATCAACAAAATGCAGACAAATACACTACTAATAGAACTTGAAGATGTCTTGAGAGTGATTAAAGTTATTGCTAAGCTAACCATTAGTGTTTACAGAAATAGAAATAATGATATAAAAATGATCATCACCCTAATCACCAATGACTAACATTAATCAAGATCCACCAATTTTGATTTATTTTATTTTTTATTTTTAAACCTAACTGCTTCTACAACAAGCGGTTAACCAACAATTTCTAGTTTTACTCTGAAATCAAGCAATGACTACCACACTAAGGCTCCTGCAAATTAAGCAAAACTTTTTAGTAAGACATTAGTGATAACCAAGATACATACTCAGAGGATAAAACAATAGAAACCTTTACGTTAGACAAATTGTTATCGTCTTGAAAGTAACTACTGGTTTTTTAAAAAAAATTTGCATAGTAAACACAAAATTTGTTTTTCTTTTGCATCCACTAGAGTTTCAAGGAATAGGCTGATAGGAATGATCAATGAGTTTAACGAATTTCTATTTTGCATAAACTAGTGCTTGCACCCATAGGACGTTCAAGGAATACGCTGATAGGAAGAGCCAACGACTTTACCATCAGCAGTTATACCCACAGGAGGTTCAAGGAATCCACCGATAAGAACAAACAAAATAGGTTTATAAAATTTGCTGGCATGATTTCTATAGTGTGAGACTCTTCCACCTTTCCTTAACTATTTTGGGCATTGTTTCAGCAAATGCAACAAAACAGGTATCCGACTTGATTGGTTCACTTTTGGCAGTATATTCCCAATCTACACAAGGGACATGAACAGTTCGATGAAATGCCTCATAAAAATACAATCTCAGAAGCTATAGTTAGGGTAACTTAATAATTTGCACACTATTCCAATTTTTCAGATTGTTATGTGTTGTACCCAACCAAATTTTTTGCTTCATTAAGGCATTTTGAAACAAGTCTAGAAAATTTTTCCTCAAAAAGTAAAAAAAGCAAAATTTCTAAAAATAGACGTCGAGTTAGGTTTTCTGGGTTTCTTGAGATATGGATGTTGGCAAAACTTTCTAAATATAGAATATCCAAATCAGGTGTCGTGCTCGATTCTCATTGGTCGATTTTCCTTCACGATCGGCGCGGTTCAGACGGAATCTTCAAACGACCAAGTTTTCTCTACTAGGTTATTTTTGCTTTTTCACAAGGTGAAGCATGAGCTCGAAAGTCATCAACATAGAAAAGTTCACCTGCCAGAACTCTTCGATGAGTTTCCAACGCTGTTTCAACGACGCAAAATCGACAAACGGCCGTCGACTCGATGATGCACGCAAAACGATGCAAGATGGATCCAAGGTGAATGAAAAAGTTGGAAAATCACAAAAATGGCTAAGTCTGGTGAAACTGGGCACCCTAGGAGGCTTGGGGCGCCCATCCTCTCCTATGTTAGTTTTTTTTCACGTTTTTTGAGAAACGTCGAAAATGCTTCCGTCAGCTCCTTTCCGGTTGGTCAAACTTGGTCAAAAGTTAGTCAAAGCTAGGATTTCATCATAGATATGTTTAGACTACTCAGATCATCCTCTGTTCCACCTCAACAGTCATCAGAATGACTGAAATCGAAGATCAAACAGGAGCTGTCGGCACGGAAATCGAGAAAAGGTACAAAATTGAATTTTTTTGAAAAAATGGCTAAGTGTTGACAAATTGGATGCCCTTGGAGGCTTGGGGCACCCATCCTCACCAGTGTTAGATTATTTTTCATGTTTTCCTTGAAAAACATGAATCTCCTTCCGTTGGCCTGCTCCGGTTCAGTGTTGATCAGTTTGGCACATTTTTTGAGGCGAATAAAAGGTACAATCAGCTCAATTTTCATCAGGCTTGCATATTTGCTAGATCATCAGACTCATTTTCATCCCATTTGATAGAAATTGATAGCCAAACAGGGGTCATGTGCCTCCGGAACACGCACGCAAACCAAGAAATTGGAAAAGTTGGAAAAATTGAAAAAATGGCTAAGTGTTGGGAAACTGGGTGCCCCAGGAGGCTTGGGGCGCCCATCTTGAGCAGTGTTAGAATATTTTTGTGTTTATAGTGTTTCTTGACATGCCTTGTTACCAATCTTCGCCCATTGACAGTTTTCGGGAGGTCAAACTTGGTCAAACGATGTCAGATCGTCGAAGGGAGGCAGGGGATGGAATCTCAGTTGATCAATCTCCAAAATGTCAGGATCAATTAGCTTTTTCAGTTCATGATGACATTTTTCCACCTTGTCAAAGTCAGAGACAGGCCATTTAAGTCAAAACGAGTGTTGAAGTGTCGAAAATGAAGAAAATTTTGTGAGCACTTCTTTCAACTCGCGTGTTCGATGACATCATCAAAGAAGATATTTTTTGTCATCTTGCATGTGAAGTCATAGGCTCCTACAAAATAGGGATTCTTCCTATTCGAAGACATCCACTTGGATTTATGCTTTAAAAGATGCTTTCTTCATGGATGAGGATGAAGTTTTCTTCTCACACAAGTAAAGTTGCTTTTTCGACCAAAAGATTTATGAAGACAAGCTTTTGGCTTCTTTATTTCATTATCTTTTGTAGGTTGCATCAAGAGGAAAGATTTTATTTTTCTTTCAAAGAAGATTTGAAGACCCAAACCAGGTGCTTTTTCAGTTTTCTTCATAGATTCAGGTTGAGGAAGAAGAGAGGCTTGCTTTTTCAGGGTCCTTGTTTCAAGGAGATCATTTTTCAGAAATCTGACCAGAGCTTTTTCAGTTTTCGTCGAGATGGGTCCATCCAAATTATCATCCTCTTGAAGATTGGGAGTTGTGCTTTTTTTCAGGAAACTACTTTTTTCCTGCTTTTTCGAGAAAATCTTCGCTTTTTCAAAATCCGACAATCTGGGTTGCTTAGAAACAGAATTATCTACAAAACCCATGTGCCAGCTTTTTTTGCTCAAAATCATCTTTTTTAGAAGAGATCAACAAAAGAATATCAACGGATGACATCACCAAAAAGCAAGAATGTTGATGAGGATGCATTTCAAAACAAAGCAGCTTTAAAACATATGCTTTTTGTTTTAAAGCATGTGCTTTCATCCTAAGCTCATCCATTCTATATTTAGAAAGAAATCACCTTGTGATAGTTGGAATCTTTTTGCTTTAAAGCATTTGTTTATTGTATCTTTGTCTTAGAATACTAATAAAGCTTGCGAGTTGGCAAGTTAGGGTTAATCAAGGAGATTTTAGGGTTCCCTACTCCTTTGATTTTAGTATAAATAAGGGCATCCTCACCCATTGTTTGTAATGACTTTTGTGATAGCAAATTTGTTGTGCCTATTCTAGCCTGCAAACATTGTTATTTCAAGTGTTTGTTCACTTTGTGTTCAGTGTTCTCCGGTGTTTGATCGCTTACTGTATGCCTACCTTTTGCTACAGTATTACTGTCCTGGAGTTGTATTAAACTTTTTGATATTGAATAGAAATCTCATGCCTACTTTGCTCTGATATTCTATATCGATTCATCAAGTTTTCATCGTCAGATGTGTAGCTTCTGTGGCTTTCATTTTCAGCTTTCATCATTAAAGTACTCTTAGTCTTGTGGTGTAAATCTGGAGGAAAACTACTTGAGTTTTTGTGTTAACAATCATTCCCCATTCACTTTCAACTTCCTTTGCTCTGAATTTACTCAGGAGGTTGAAAGCGTCATTAGTCTATGCTAGTTGTAGTAGAACTTTTATTAAAAAGGAAAAAACCTCTTCTACAATGTTTAGAGTTTTATAACCTTGTGCTTTGCAGCTGAGAATCAAAAAGAAGATAGGTGAGGTTTCACTTAATTTATCTTTTTAGTGAACATCAGCAAGAAAGGGAACTCCCCCTTCCAATAGGAGAGCAGTTTATCTGTGCATAGTTGTCCGTTTCCAACTTGCATTCTAGAGGTGCAAATTGAAACGCCAACAGATAGATAGGGAGTTACTGGAGAAGATTAGATTGGAGACAGAAACTGGGATATGGGAGGAAGATATTGTAATAGAATTCCCCTTCGATGAGGAAGGAAAATCTTTGAAGGAGGAGATAGCAGCCCCTCGCTCGGAAAACTTTGAGTCCCCTAAAGGGCTACAGAGAGAAAGATTTAGCTCAGCTTTCCCCTTTCCTTGAAGATGGAGTACAATGTTCCCAAGGCACCGATGTGGACCTAGTGGATTCTTTCTCAAAGGACAAGATTAAGTGCCTAGCTAAATCAAAGGAGGTTGTGGTCGCATGCCAAGAAGTCTTGGAGGATGTAGGGGACAGAGCCTTAAAGGTGTAGGGCTCAGTGAGAGAGAAACTCCTCCAGGACATTCCTCAGATAGCTCATTTGGATGATGAAGAACCTCCGAAGATACTCCAGGGGGGGCTCCAGAAAGGGGGAAATGATCTGGAAGGCTTTTCTCACAAGGGTTGGGACGACATGGCTTAGGAGAAGACGACAGCTGTTCCCATGAAGGTCGAGGGTAAGGATGATTTGAACCAACCTTCTAGCCCTCAAAGCTTTGATATCAGGGTTCAAGTCCTATTTGAGGAAGCTTTGGTTAAGGTGGCTAATAACATTTTCGACGAGCTGGCCGAGGAGGTTCTACAAGAAGACAACTCGAACTCGGCTCCAAGGACCTTGGGCATTAAACAAACGACTTTGCAGTGTAAGGGTTTAAAGATTACCCTAGCCAGAAGAAGTGTTAGGCAAAGCGCAGGTCGGTTAGAGCCTCTAAGGAGAAGTCCATGACCAGGGAAGGTCTAAAACTTAGAAAGAAGGGGGCAGATGGCTCCCCTCGGGCGCCATGAAGTTCCTAGCTTGGAATGTTAGGGGCTTAAATGCCCCTAACAAGAGACGCCTTATCAAGTTTAACATTGATAAGGTGAAGGCGGATATTGTGTTTTTGCAAGAGACTAAGTTGGATTCCCAATCAGGGGAATGTTTTATTAGGAGATGGAACTCTTGGCAGGCCTTCTTTCATCTGGTTGAGTGTCTCTCAAGAGGTTTGGTAATACTCTAGAAAAACCGTGTCCCCCTGCTTAAAGTTTTTGGGAGCAATAGGAACTGGATCCTCGGCCAACCAATGATTTAATTAGCTTAAACCTAATGCCAAACCTTGTTTATTTTATCCATGCCTGCGATACCAGAGATCTGCAATCAAAAGATATGAACCAATGAGAAAATGTTTATGCATATTGTAAAGATAATGAGGAAACTAATTGTATCATAGATAACAATGAAATAGGATGAAAATGGTTAAAAGGCTCCAAAACTAAAAAAAAAATTCAAAACTTTTTAACTTTCCAAACCCAAAGTCATTGTATGTTCTTGTTCGCCTGCCAGTAGCTCTGGGATAAATGGAGGAGTTAGATTGTGACTAGGAGGAAGCCTGTAGGAGTTGACCTCCACGATTCATTGAAAAACTCACCAAAAACCTACGCAATCTCAACAAGAAGACTTACACAAATATTCTATTAATAGGAGCATGTTCATGCAGGTTCACCAGTGTATGCAACATAAAATATGACTTTCAACGAGATTGCAACTATTTTGTGTAAACCCTAAAATCACATTCAATGTCACATCAAATAAAGATCAAAGATAAAAACTATTTCAATAGATATTACTGAAATGTATTGAATTGTGGTTGCTCGAACAATTGCATAACTCCAAGATAATTTCTCAGGGGGGATAAATGAAAATGGAATAGATTTTTATAAAGTTGGTGAAAAATGATTCATGGGTAGTTGAACCATGGGTAGTTGAACAGTAAGTTGGTTGAATGGTGAAGGTAGGTAATTAATGAGTTTTGGATTGTTACGAAAAGTTTTTAGGTTTAGGTTAAATAATAAATTAAGTTTATTAATCTTAATTTATAATTTATGGGAGATTTTTGGGTTTATAGGTAAACAATAAATTAATTTTAATTTATTATTTACAGGATATGGTAAAAGTGAAAGATTATAAATAATAAATTAATTTAATTTATTATTTATGGGATATGCTAGAAAGTGAAAAGATTTAATTAATTAAAATTAATTAAACCTTAGGATTAAGGGTAATTTAAATAATAAATTGAATTTATTAATTTTAATTTATTATTTATGGGAGGGAAAAGATTTAATTAATTAATTAAAATTAATTAAACCTTAGAATTAAGGGTGGATTAGGGATTAAGGAAAATTTAATTAATTAATTGAAATTAATTAAATTGCATGGTAAGGGAGGACTTGGAAATATTAGGGATTTGATCGGTTGGTCAATTTTTGACGTCTACACAATCTTCTAAGCAAACCGAAAAATTTTGAAACTGTGAAAGATTCATTCAAACACCCAATCCCTGGCGCAGTTCAATGAACTCACACAATTGAACTTAACTCATATGAAATATGTCCAGACTAACCATGCATAATGACATACAATCAGCAAGCCATCAATGGTATGGACATGAAATCCATCAAATATCTGAATAATTAAACACAAATGCAACTAAATAATTAATTGGAAAGATGAAGAGGAACCATGAAAACCATATCCAACCAACAAGATGAACTCAAATGGCAGAGGCAAATGGAATTCTATTTGTATTGATTAAGAAAAATGGCAGAGTTTCAACAATCCTTTCCTTAGTGCTTCCCTTATATTTTTACAATGAGAGATGTTGCCTTTATACAGAGAGGAAACCATACCAAGTTCTTCAATGGACAGTGGAGATTAACTTAACACCAATGGTCCAGATTACATGACATTTAATTTTGGTCGGTGGGTAGTTACATTCCTGGATTTGCTAAAAACAAAATTACAACTTTCTAGCTCATGAGAACAAGACGAAATAGCACCTTTTTAAGTTGTCTAATGGGATAAATGACTTTCCCAATGATCTAACTAGTCAAGAGGAGTATGTGGTACATTTTTTTATTAAGGCATGTCCAACTAGATGCTTGTTGGACCAACATTTGATGATTGGATGACTGACAGCTGTGAACAGGTCTTGAACATTAAACTGGATCTATAGGAACAACGGTGATGTAGGCATGATCTTCAGTGTCTTCTAGCTCCTGGGACTTATATCCATCACCTTGGACATCATATGGACTTTCTCTTGTAGGTGCAGCAGCAATTTGGTTGATAAAATGAAGATTCTGCATATCTGGGTCAGCATTGCATCTTTGTGTGTTCATCCTTCCAAGACAACTCCAATAAGTTCCTTTGTCTTCTCAGACCTGTAATTCACAAGACTAAGTATCATTTTCATCTTAACAAATCATTTTCCATTAACTTAGATCAATAAATACCCATTTGCAGCCATAGATAACTTAGGAACAACTCAAAATCAATGTTGCTTCCTTATGAACTTCACAAATCCAGTTATTTTCACATGATTTTCTGTGTTTTTCATTATTTTTGACTACTCATTTGGTATATATGTTGATGTGGGATATTTTCATGCTCATTACGATACATCTGGAGACTTTTATTTTGCATCTTTAGCCCCTTTTTTTGCAAAAAGCAAGATTTTTGGGGGTCACTGGATATTCATGCATAGTGACATTAATTAACGCAAAATATGCTCAAAATCTACATTAACATGGTAAAAATGTTGATCATGATGTAATAAATGGATATGCAGATCAAATTTGTCAATAAAATCTATTTTGCACTCTCAAAATATGAGTTTTTGGCCCAAATCACTAGAAAGCAGGATTTTTTGCCCTCATTGAATATATCTAGTGGAGGTAATTTTTAGCACTAAATTTCCTCATGCATTTGGTGGGGATTGCATATGTCATAGGATATGCATGGAAAATGGAGGTTACTAGATATGTCTAGTAAAGTTTGATTTCAGTGCAAGCCTCTTTTGATACCTTCGACGAAGTTTTTGGTGCTCACGTAATCGGCAGGGATTTTCAATGTCACCGGATATATGTAGTGCAGTTCAAATTGAGCGCCAACTTGTTCTAGCACTCCAACAGGGATTTTCCTCCACATAGGATCAATGATCTTTTTGTTGCTCACCAGATATATCATGTGACATGCGATTTTAGCACATATTTCATGCAACAGTGTTTTAGTGCTAAGTCTTGATAGACACCTCAATCCTTTGTCAGCGGGGAAATCTAAGGTAACGAGATATGTGGGGTTTGTCCGGTGAAAGCGAGTTTTAGTGTTGATCTGGTTAGGTAAGTTTTTAGCGCTAAGGTATAGAAAGGGTGTCCAACACTGATATCTAGTGACATAAGATATCAGAGAAATATGCAATAGGAGGTGTTTTTTCTACCAGATATGAAAGTGTCCTAGGTGACAGTATATTTCAAAAATATATTTAAGTAGACTTAGCCAATTTCAGGGTTTCAGGGCTATGTGTCAGGGTGAAGGCATATGGACCCCTTAGTGAAATGTTGTGAAATTTGTCATGATTTTGTAACTCTAACATATTGAAACTAGAAATTCTGACATGACACATCTTGCAGTAATAGTTTAAGGACCATACCTAGTGACATGATTTTTAAGCAAACTACAATAACATCCACTTTTAGCACAAAAGGTAACAAATGGCTATTTCTTAAGCACAACATCAATCAAGACTCCTCCAAATCAATCATGAAAGACATCAAAGCACTGCAAACATACAAAATACCCAAATTTGGAACAAATCCTACATTCTAAGTACAAATTCACCTTCTCATTATCATAAAGTGGAAAGGCTGAGACTCCAAGCCAAAGTAAAAAGAGGGGGTCTCCATTTGGCAAAATGGGGCATGTGTGCAAGGCACAACACATACCTCTGTAAACTCCTTGGTGTAGGCCATTCAATGATTACCCTCACTTTATCTAGATCCATCCTATGACCATCAGCTAAGATAAAAAATCCCAGGTACACCAACTCCTTCACAAAACTACATTTATTTAGATTAATCAGTAACTTCTCTTCCCTTAACTTCTCAAAAACTCTTCGAACATGCATCAGGTGCTCCTCGAAGGTCTTATTGAAAATCAAAATATCATCCAAATAAACAATTAAAAATTTACCCAAAATATCATTTAATACCTCATTCATGAGATACATGAATATGCTTGGTGCATTGGTTAGCCCAAATGACATGAATAACCACTCGTACAATCCCTCCTTAGTCTTGAAGGATGTCTTCCATTCATCTCCTTCTCTTATTCAGATCTAGTGATATCCACTCTTCAGGTCAATCTTTGTAAAGCACTTGGCTCTACTCAAGCAATCCATAATGTCATCCATATTCAAAAATGGAAATCTGTACTTGATTGTAATTTTTTAATGGCTCAAGAATCTGTACACATTCTCCACTCTCCATCTTTCTTTGTTGCTAGTACTATAGGTTTTGTACAAGGACTAAGACTCTCTCGAATCAATCCTTTCTTAAATAGTTCTTAAACTTGTCTATTCAACTCCTCATTCTCTATAGGAGTCATTCTGTGGACTATTTTATTTGGCAAATTGGCTCTTAGTATCAAATCCATTTGGTGACTAATCTTCCTCATTATTAGACACAATTCCTTGAGACTCTTCCAATAGATATGAGACTTCTGTTGGTACATCTTCACATTCCTCCTTGTTGATCTTAGGAATCAATGCAAAGCACACATGCTCATGCTTCATTCCATCCAAAAAATTTCTACCATCTACCAAAAAAATTCTAGCATTGCTACATACATTTTCTTCTACCTCGTTCAAGGGCTTCAACATGTGTCAAACTCCATCCTTGTTAGGGAATAGGTGCTGGCATGGTTGTCATGGACATCATAGGTCTATCATACTTCCATGGCCTCCCTAATAGAAAATGGCATGCATCCATGAGTATGATTTCACACAGTACCTCATCACGATAGTCTCCGATCTTAAACTTGACCAAACACTACTCATTGACCATGGCTCTATGGTCCTTTTGCAACCATACAATCTGATATCTAGATGTAGAGGGTTTCTCCTCTCCAAATTCAACTTGGTAGCCATCTCCTTTGAGACTAAATTATCAATGCTACCACTGTCAATAATAACTTCATGACATTTACCTCCAAATTTGCATCTTGTTCAGAATAGACTCTTCCTCTAGACTCGTTCCTTTTATTTATTCAACAAGGCTCTTTTTATGATAAGAGCTTCTCTTCTTTAGACATCTTCAAAATTCTTAGACTCAGAATCTTCATCTACATGTGCAACTCGTGCATTACCTTCAGGTCTTCTATTTGGCCTTCCTTGATATTGCAGACACTTGTATGCTCGATGCCCTTCTTCTCCACATTGGAGATAGGTTCCACAAAAGCCTCCTCTTCCAGGTCCTCATCCAAGTCTTCCTCTTCCTCCTTGTTCACTACTATTTTGGTCACGAGGATGGTAGGCATTGTCTCCTTTTTGGTTTTGATTACTGCCTTCTTCATTCTTATTTTGATCTTCATATCCACCTCCATAGGATCTTTTACTAGTCTTTCCACCACAGCCTCTTCCTCTTTGCTTGCTTTCAAATCTTTTGTTCAGCTTCTCTTCTACCTTGATGGAAAAATGGTAAGCATCTTCTATGGTAGTCATTATAACCAAACTTAGCTCTTCTTGGATGCTTGGTCTCAACCCATTAATGTAATGAGCTACCTTCTCCTTGTTGGCCTCAAAATGGTCTGTTCTAGTTATAACCTTAGAAAAATCCTCTATGTATTCTTTAACATACTTGTTCCCTTGCTTCAATCCTTGCATCTTTTTCAATATCTCTAACTCATAATCAACAAGAATAAACTTTTCTTTAGCTTCTCCACCATCCGATCCCATCTTGTAATCTTTCCTTTTCATCTTCTATTTATTTCTAGTTGTACCTCCTTCCACCAAATGTTGGCATGAAATTTTAGCTTGGTCTTTGCAAATTTGACCCTTTCAAGATCTTCCACATTTTCATATTCAAAGTACTCCTCCATGTCATTGATCCAATTGATCAACTCTTCTAGGTTGAGATTTCTAGAATATGTAAAAACTTCAATATTGGGTCTTTTACCAATATTGGTGATGGCCTTCAACAATCTAACTTTCTTCAGTTCTTCTTCTACAACTTGTTCTTCTTCGGACTACTCTTCTTCTTCTACTTCATCTTCACTTACTTCTCTTCTCCTTGGCTCCAATTCTCTACATACCTCCTCTTGGAGAGCATTGGTCACTCTTTGTAGGGCTCTAAAACCCTCTTCTATAACAACATTTATTCCACAACCATGGTTTCTTCATGGATGCATTTTATCTCTTCCACTAGAAAACCCACAACCTCAGGTCTAGTGTAAATTGTCTCATGCTTGGCAATCTTTCTACACACTCATGAACTCTTTCTCTAATGCCCAACACTTGCACACAATACAACAACAAAGATTCTCATAGAAAATATGAGGTAGGAAATCAAACAACTTTTATTTCTTAAATAAAATGAAGTACAAAATTAGAAATCACATGCTACAACAACATCAGCTATTTTACAACAAATAAATTATACTCTATTAGAAATTACTACAAGTTGGAGCCACAATATGCACTAATGGAGCATGCCCTTCATAATTCCCCTTTACCCTTTTAATTAGCATCATCAATAACTTTCCCACCACTTATCCAATACCTTAGAATGTTTTGGAAAGGGTAACTCCCTTTTTAGGTGTCTAAAGGTCTAGCTATCCATTTTCCTGCCCAATAAATTTCTTATTTGAAATTTAAAATTTGAAAACTTGGTAATGTAACTTTTGGGAGACATAAATTTTGAACTAGGTGTCCAATTGACAAACTGTTTGAGGCATTGGAAATCCTTGAAGTGCTCTACACTATGGTAATTGACGATGTTAGTTACACTAAGTTTTGAGCCCAAAAATGACCTCTAAATGCCTCAAATTTAACTTTACAAAATTTTTGGTGTCCTTTTAAAACACATAAACCTTAATATCTCTCCACCAAGGAATGATCTTGAGCTAATTCTTTCACCAAGGGTTGAATTTTATAATTTCAGAGCTCTGTGTAAAATTTAGGTCCATATGTGCACAAATGAAAACTTACTAAAAATAACAGGGTACTATTTTTAGCCTTTAGGAAATTTTGAGAGTCCAAAAACCACTGAAAACTTTAGCCTATGCTCCAACTAAACTAAGAAGCCTACAAAAATCAAAATTTAAAGCAACATAAAATATTTTTGGGTGATGCATGATTGCCCTAACACCTCTAGATTCTCCTACATCAATGAAGCATCTAAATTTTATAAAGTGGTCGATTTGACTATTATGATAGAACCTATGTTGAATAAGAGAGGTGTAAAATGTGTAAGATGGGTTACTTACTATTCTATATTGCCTGAATATGACTATGGTAAAGTTATATTTTTGTTATGATTCATGGTTTTGACTTAGTTTTGGATATGAATTAGTGGTTTCTTGTTTCCAACTTTTCTATATATTGGAAGTGTGATAAGTGAAATCAAAATGAAGATTAACTATGAATCAAATGCAAAATACACGATTATACCTCCATAATGACTCACGAATCCAAGCGGGAAGGAGTTGCACCCAATTAGTCTCCTTAGATTTTACCCATGACTAGAATGACTAATGTGGATTGCTCAAATGCTCAACACAATGTAAATGAATGATTAGGGATTAGATGATAGATTTGAGAGACTAGATGGAAATGAGAGATGATTTAGAGTGATTTGGACATTATGGTGGCATGATAAGAGGATTGTGAAATGATTTTGGTAGAGGTTTGTTGCATGAAGAAGTCTCTCCCAAATGGCTTGGAGAGGGTTTTATTTATAGATTTTCTGAGAGGAGGATGGAGGGTGAGGATTGAAAGATGAGATCAAGGGCTATGAATAAAAGTGAATCTTTTATTCATTTTTGGGAAGAGGGGTGATAAATGAGGTATGGGTGTGAAAGAATGTCAAATGAATTAAAAATTTATTTGGGGAATGGGAAATGAATTAAGAATTCATTTTGGGGATAAGAGGTAATGAATGAGTATGGGCTTGTAAGGGAAGTAAATGTGATGTGTGATTTATTTCAATTTTAAATTTGGGGGATGTGGGGAAGGGTGTTAAACTAGGTTTGACCACCCAAATGAGAGGTTAGGATTAATTAAACAGAGGTTTTTCTTAATTAATCCTAGGACTAG
Organism: Cunninghamia lanceolata; assembly: GCA_027924645.1. NCBI lineage: Eukaryota > Viridiplantae > Streptophyta > Pinopsida > Cupressales > Cupressaceae > Cunninghamia > Cunninghamia lanceolata. Next base: position 2,563,817 of record BSBN01001020.1, on the reverse strand, counting down.
GATGATGTAGGCTAGGGTAGGTTAGGGTAGGTCAATTAGTAGGCTAGATCAATTAGATAACCATGATTTATCTAATTAATGAGGATTAGGGAAAAAGGAGAATTGAATCAAATAAATATTGGGAATATTTATTTGATTAATGAGGGATAGTGTTGTAAGGTCTTAGTGATAAATTAAGTTAATTGATCACAAGGGATAGACAGATGGTTAGGGAAGATACGAAAAATTGATTTGTAGAGCAAGCCAATTTTAGGTGTCTACATTTGCCCCTCTTTGAGATGGTGTTGCGGCTAAGTAAATCATTTCAAAGAAGTTTAAAACATAGAGTTGGATTGGATAGAAAAAAGATTTTGGCTTAGAAGAATAAGGTAAGGTTTGGGGTTAATTGGTAAGGGTGATACCCCCTCGAGAGGATAGGCCGGTTGTAAGAACACGGTTGTGCTCTCGAAATGGATGGAAGAGATTGGTTGAAGTGGTTGGAGGATAACTGGTGAGATGGAAGGATGATGATGGTGGGAAATTGATTGGTGGATGATCATTGTGTTGAAAAATGAGTTAGAGCAATCCTAGGTTTGATATAGCAAAGTGGATATGTTCACCAAGGTATAGAAGACCAGGGTGATGATGTGTATCCAACATTTGCACAGTCTAGACATGCAAACAAAGGGATGATCTCATGCATGCCCAAGATAGTACAACCTTGTCCTGACAAGGGAAGGGGACTCATAGCATAAGCTCTTAGTACACAAAAGGTATGATGAACCTTAGATGTATAAGGAGATCAATATGCTAGAACTGACCCTATGATCAACAAGATATGAATACTAGCTTGGAGTAATGAAATCAACCCACAAGCATAGCAGACGAAAGCAAGCCTATGGCCCATTCTAGATGTTTTCGCCACATATCATGATATAGTGAGATCAAGGTAGCTTTGATGTGATCTTTGAATAGGTCAAAAGATAAAAATCAAAAACAAAAAGACCAACGAACCAAACAAGTACCATTGTATCTCTTGCCAAGATGGATGATGATTTGATAGATTCTGTCTATTGTAGGAAAGATATATCCTAAGGTAGGAATCGATTGATGATTGGATCATGTTTGGTTGATGTTGTAAGATTGGCTTAAGATGTGATGGTGACAAGTTGTGGTTGATACTAATTTGATAGTTGATGATTTTGATTAAGGGATGATGCTTTGATAGGTGATGCGATGCTTGGATCTAGTGTAAGCTCAGCGGGTTGGATGGGTGCATCTTATGGACCTGAGTACTGGAAACTTCTTGTGTATTCCAAACTACCTATATACTCTATATCCACGAGATCAAGGCACATTAATATGCAGGTGGTTATGATATGTAGTTCTGATTTGTGAGATGATGTGGGATGATTGACGATAGATGTGATGATGTTGGAAAATGATGTGATGTTGATGGAGCAGTGTTGATTTTGTGATGGATATATTTTTGGGATTTTATGGATATTTTGATTTTTTTGGATTTTTGTGATTTTATGGACTTTTTGATTTTTTTGGTGTTTTTGGATTTTTGTGATTTTTGTGATGTTTTTGGATTTTCTAATTTTGTGATGTTTTTGGATTTTGGAAAAGGAATGGTTTATTATGAGATGGTTGCATTGGCTTTCATGTGGGTGGCCTTTGCACTAGATACCAATGACAAGGGAACACCAAGTCTAGAGGTGAAGGTGATAGGGTTAGATATGGGGATTGGATAGCTGATTCATGATAGATGAATTTAGGATTTTCTCCAAGGGCTAGGTTGCAAGGAATCATATGCCCTAATGCTTAAAGAATTTTGCATGATGGGCTCATGTTTGAATGGATGGACTTTGCAGTAGATGGATGTGATGCAGAGGCATCCACACTAAAACTTTGACATACAGCATGTATGTCCGTAACCCTTCATCATCATCTTATTTCCCTTAACACTGTCAGCATCATCATATTTTCTCTGCCAACCGATATCCTCCTGCAGACAAACCTTCGACCTTTCACCTGTCAGCAGCATCATCATATCCAGCTATCGGCAGCATCATCACATTCGGCAAGCGCAAACATCCTCCTGATGTTCACTGTTCATCTTACCGCCAACATCTATCTTCAGCATCATGATGTTCAACATCATGTTCATCAGCAGGATATAGAACATCTGGTTCCTCCCATATATCCTGATGACGACAACCTCATGCACCTTTCCTTCGATGCTTACGTCACCCTGATATCCTGATGACGATTATCCTGATGACGATGACGTCACATGCAGCTCCTTCAATATCCTGCTGCCCCGATATCCTGATGACGATTATCCTGATGACGATGACGTCACATGCAGTTCCTTCAATATCCTGCTGTCGGCCAAACTTAACATTATTGGCCCGCGATGAAATTGTCAACCCGATCTTCTACCTTATGCCGATACGCTCCTCGGCAACACTTGATGATGATCACCCCAATGCACATTCACTTTATGCAAACTACTGCATCATGCTCACCTCCATCTACTCGGATGACGCCCGAAGTAACTGCAGGATATACACAGAAATATCCTGATGATGCTGTTGCGATGGATTTTCCACCCTTAGGAATTTTCAATCCGCCGAACCTCCTGAGGTGACCCGATCCGCTTCCTAGACAACTTTCCAGACTCTAACAACCAGCACAACCTAGCACATACCCATGCTAGGGTCCTCAACACCTTTTGACGACGATCCTGCACACCTGCATGCAAACAAACACAAAATGCAGACTAAACCCTAAACTACTGTACATAGCCATTCCACTGATTCGACGAATCAACCGGTGGAATGGATCAGCGAATCCATGAAACCACCAAAACAGCAAATCGATCACACAATGGAATCCAAAACAGAGAATTGACACAACAGGATCTCTTTATTGATTTCAAAAGATGCAAATACAATATTCAGTCTCTCCCCCTGTCTCACTCTCTGCAAAGTCTGGTCGATGATCGATGATATCCAATACCAACCGATCCTACTACATAAATAGATTTCTTGTGAGTACTACCACTCGATTCCCAGTGGCTGGGAGCTTCCAAGCGGCTGGGAGGATCCAACCGAACATACAGCATAACATCTGTCCTAACAACCTAGCTAAAAATAGTAAAGTATGGTCAACATGACCTTATTACATGCATTGGTCTTATCAGACCTTCTTGGAAACATTAACCAGACCTAAAACAAACTAACTGCCTCATGGAGGCCAGCTGTCAGGTAGGTGCTCCTACACCATACTCCCCAACAGAAAAGAACTCATGTCCCATGAGTTAGGTTGTGGAAGTCCTCCACCTTTACACTTTGCCTTTGCAGTGTCTTGACCTATTCCAGCTTTATCCTCTGCTGGCTCTTGGCTGCTCCAAGACTTCTGAACTGTAACTTGCCTTGTTGCAAGTAAATCCTCATGCCTGTCAATGTAGGCCCTTCTCTCACATACCTTGTGTTTGTCAGGTTGTCTGACCAGAACCTCTGTCTGAACTGCCTCTTGAACTTCTGCAATGTTCAACTCTGTCTTTCTTTCAACTTTTATAGGACAAACAATAGTCCCAACTATGACAACATCCTTGTCATTCCTCTCAACTGGTTGCTATTTGCAAACCTGTGTCTAAACCTGCTGCTGACCTCTGTCAGTCACAACTGAAACTTTCTTCAACCTGTTGTCCTTAACAACTCCTTTCCCCGCAGTGTTCTCAACTGCCTTTATGCCTGCTCCTATAGGCATCTACACAAACTCCTTCTTTCCCACTAAAATGATTTTGGCTGCCCCCTGTGCTGCAGCTACTTCCTGCAATGGCATCAACATAATAGTCTTCCCATCTTTCTTGATAGTGTAGGTATTAGCATACCCATCATACAGTACCCTCCTATCAAATTGCCATGGTCTACCCAACAGTAGGTGACAACATTCCATGGGCAAAATGTCACACAAAACTCTATCATGATATGCTCCAATCTGAAAATCCACATATGCCTATTCATAGACAAAAAGTGATTGACTATCACTCACCCAAGATGCCTTGTAAGGGTTTTGATGTGGAATCCTTTCCAAATGCAGTTTATCCACCATTTCCTGAGATACCATGTTATCTGTTGAACCAGTATCAATGACAACCTTACATACCTTACCTTTGCTCTTGCATGTGGTCTTGAAAAGAGCTCTTCTTTGCATCATATCCTTTGATGTCTGCAAACTAATTCTTCTTAGCATCAATGCTTCTCCCTCCTCAGGATATCCATAACCGTCAGGATCCCTATCTCCTTGATAAGTGTTTGAACTCTACACACTTTGCTCTACTTTCTCTTCTTGCACAAGTTGTACTCTCTTGTCATTCGTTCTATCATTTCTGGATGATGAACCTTTGCTTTCTGGACATTTGAAAAATGGATGACCAAACTCACCACAGGTGTAACATTTTCCTGAAAATGTAGTAGAACCTCTACCACCTCCAAATCTGCCTCTATTACCTTTCCATCCACCTCTGAAATCAGACTGTCCCTGTCCTTTACCAGTGTCTTCTTGACCCTCATTGGTTTGCGTTGTTGTAGGGGTTAATCCTCTTCCCCTCATATTGTTTCCTCTTCCTCTCATGGACTTATCTTGTCTCCTATTCATCTTTTCTTCAATCCTGATTGCCATTTGGTAACAATCCTCCACACTCTTAGGGTTAGCTAAAACTAACTCATCCTGTATGTTCAATCTCAAACCAGCCAAGTACCTACCCACCTTTTCTACCTCATTCTCATGATGACCAGATCTCATACTCAACTTATAAAACTCCTCAGTATATGCCTTCACATCCATTTCCTTCTGCCTTAAAAATTGCAGCTTCTTAAACATCTGAATCTCATAATCCCTTGGCAAGAATTTACCTTTGATCCTTGCTACCATCTTATCCCATGAAGTGATCTTTGACTTCCCTTGTTTCCTTCTCTCGGATTGTACATAATCCCACCATACCAAAGCATGACCTCCTAACTTGGTCTTTGCAATCTTTACCTTCTGATCCTCAGCAACATCTTCACATTCAAAGTGATTATCAAGTGCAACAATCCAATCCAGTAACTCATCTTCATTCAAACTTCCATTATACTTGGAAACATCAACCTTTACCTTAGGTTTATCACTCTGCACTGCCTTTAACAGTTTTGCAAATCTCTGGTCTTCAGCATCCAGATCTTCAGCTACCTCTTCATACTCTTCAACAGTATCTTCATCTTCTTCAGACTCACTGTCTTCCACTTCCCTCTTTTTGTTCTTTTCCAAGGCTACAAGCCTGGCTTGAAGTGCTTCAGCAAGCTCCTTCATCTTCCTCATCTCTCTGGCATGTTTTTCCTTCATCTCCTGCAATTCCCTTGCAGTACCAGTACCTTTCGGAGGCATTTTGTCAACCTCTCACTTCTCTACCTCTGTCCTTTCAATGACAGAATCAACTCTACCTCTGCCCTTTCGGTGACAGAATCAACACACAACAGCCCAGACCTTTTGCTGAGCTCTGATACCACTATGATGCAGAGGCATCCACACTAAAACCTTGACATACAGCATGTATGTCCGCAACCCTTCATCATCATCTTATTTCCCTTAACACTATCAGCATCATCATATTTTCTCTGCCGACCGATATCCTCCTGCAGACAAACCTTCGACCTTTGGCCTGTCAGCAGCATCATCATATCCGGCTATCGGCAGCATCATCACATTCGGCAAGTGCAAACATCCTCCTGATGTTCACTGTTCATCTTACCACCAACCTCTATCTTCAGCATCATGATGTTCAACATCATGTTCATCAGCAGGATATAGAACATCTGGTTCCTCCCATATATCCTGATGACGACAACCTCATGCACCTTTCCTTCGATGCTTACGTCACCCCGATATCCTGATGACGATTATCCTGATGACGATGATGTCACATGCAGCTCCTTCAATATCCTGCTGCCCCGATATCCTGATGACGATTATCCTGATGACGATGACGTCACATGCAGTTCCTTCAATATACTGCTGTCGGCCAAACTTAACATTATCGGCCCGCGATGAAATTGTCAACCCGATCTTCTACCTTATGCCGATACGCTCCTCCTCGGCAACACCTGATGATGATCACCCCAATGCACATTCACTTTATGCAAACTACTACATCATGCTCACCTCCATCTACTCGGATGATGCCCGAAGTAACTGCAGGATATACACAGAAATATCCTGATGATGCCGTTGCGATAGATTTTCCACCCTTAGCGAATTTTCAATCCGCCGAACCTCCTGAGGTGACCCGATCCGCTTCTTGGACAACTTTCCAGACTCTAACAACTAGCATGACCTAGCACATACCCATGCTAGGGTCCTCAACACCTTTCGATGATGATCCTGCACACCTGCATGCAAACAAACACAAAATGCAGACTAAACCCTAAACTACTGTACATAGCCATTCCACCGATTCGACGAATCAACCGGTGGAATGGATCAGTAAATCCATGAAACCACCAAAATAGCAAATCGATCACACAATGGAATCCAAAACAGAGAATTGACACAACAGGATCTCTTTATTGATTTCAAAAGATGCAAATACAATATTCAGTCTCTCCCTCTGTCTCACTCTCTGCAAAGTCTAGTCGATGATCGATGATATCCAATACCAACCGATCCTACTACATAAATAGGATTTCCTGTGAGTACTACCACTCGATTCCCAGCGGCTGGGAGCTTCCAAGCGGCTGGGAGGATCCAACCGAACATACAGCATAACAACTGTCCTAACAACCTAGCTAAAAATAGTAAAGTATGGTCAACATGACCTTATTACATGCATTGGTCTTATCAGACCTTCTTGGAAACATTAACCAGACCTAAAACAAACTAACTGCCTCATGGAGGCCAGCTGTCAAGTAGGTGCTCCTGCACTAGGATGGAGGATGTACTTATAAAGGGAGTATGCCAAGAGGTGTCCAAAGCATGTTGTTGATATTTTGCCCCTTGTCTTTATCAAGATCTAAGGTGGGAGATGGTAAAAGAAATATATAATGGATAGGATGGATGCAAAATGATAGGATAAATAGGGGGTAGTGGATAGGAATATGATAGGATACAGATATATGGATAGGATATGCAACAGGATGTTATGGACATGGATGATTAGATGGCTTTGCCCCCAAGTGTAGGGATACAAAATGGATAGAGAAGGGATTACGCATGATGCCCACAAGGGGTTTTCATCAAGGTACTTGCCCAAGGCACCACAAGGAGTGGTTTTCACCATTGGACAGATTTTTTCTCTTTACTATTTTGTTGATTTTTTACTTTTTTTGCTTTTTTGATGGGATGGGGACTCTAGCGTCTGTTTCCATAGCAAGGAGAAGATGGTCCCATGTTGGATAGCATTATGGATTATGATCGCATAGATGTTGGTAGATAGGAAAAGATGGAATGGATGGGTAATGGATTATGATGTGGATTATGCAAAAGCATGGACCATAGGAATGTGATGGGGAAGATATGTAGGATAGTGAACGAAAGATGGAGAGATGGGGGTATGTTGGAATGTTAAGTGGTGGAGGGGAACCAAGACCAATGGCTGCACATGCTATGTTGTATTTGGAAGCTTGTATTTTGGATGTGGAGTTGGGAGTAATGGGGATCGGGATGGGGGATTTTTGAATGGTCAATTTGGGGTTTTAGGGACCCAAATAGACTTAGGATTTATGGGAATTTTAGATGGGGATCGGGATGTTTGGGATTTAGGGGTGGATTAGGAGGTAGATGCCTCATTTGTTTTGATTGATCTTTGCTTAGGGACCCACACCATTTTTGTTTTTGCTTTTTCTTGTGATGGTGTGGGCTTTGATAGCCTTTGGGATTTTTTATTTTGATTGGAAGGGATAACATCTTTAGGCTTTTTTGCTTTATGTATTCAAAATTTTTAATCCCATGGATTTGATGGAAGCTTCATGTTTGAAAGATGTGTGCTTTTGTTAGTCTTGATTGAGAATTTTAGGGGATTTATGGGTGGAGAAATTAAAAGTGGATTTATGGATAAATGGATGAGGAGATTTGAGGATAGGGATATTAGGAGTTGGTAGTAGTGGAGGTAAAGTGGATTTGATAAAGATATTTGGAGTTGGAAGTAGTGGAGGTAAATTTGATGGAGGGAGATGGATGGTCACATGCTTTTGCAAATGATAGGATGATGGAGGAGGAATGGCGACATATGTTTTGTGAGTGCGATGAGATGCACTATGTTTGGGATTGGATGGATGGATTTTGGAAGGTGTGTGGGTGGTACCAACATGTTTATTTTGTTTGTCTTGGGATGTATAGCTGAGGCCATGCAAGGATCGATGGAATGTGGTGTGGATGGGCTCCAAGATGCCTTGCTCATGAAGGCCTAAGCCTTTGTCTTGATAGTTCATGTGTTGGAGTATGCGACATGTGATGGGATGTTTAGTGCTTTGGAAACAAGACATGAGTCCATTATTTGTTGGAGAAAGATAGGTGGTGGAAGGAAGTTGTTCACCTCCTATAAGGGGTTCACCACAGATGAAAGTGCTTGTGCCAAGTGAATAGAAGGATGGATTTGGGATGGGATTGGTAGATGTTATGGGATCAATAAGTTGATCAATAGATGGGAGGGGATCATGGATGGGATTAGATGGGATGGTTAGATCTTGATTAGGAGAAGGGGTTGATGTTTCAACATTCTTTGGATTTGATTCTTGACATGGCTCATGTGTTTGGATAGAAGTGGGAGTGACTTGGATAGATGTGGTGGGTGCTTGGATGGATGTGATAGGTGCTTGACTTATGTGTTCTTGAACATGGCTGCATGATGGTTCTTGAGTTATGATAGGAGATTGTTCAAGAGGTTTGGTGGATGTTGGATTGCATGAGGGTGTTTGATTCCTTGTTAATAGCCAATGGATGGTATCCTTCATGATTGTGTGGTTTGAAGAACAATATAATGGATGGATAATGATGGTGGTTGGTGTGGGATTAGGATTGGGATTGGATATGTGGGTGATGGGATTAGGTTTTGATGGTTCTTGGATGGGTTCAAGGATAGGTGTTGGACTAGATGGTGGTGTTGGAGGGATGGAGGATTTGGGGGATTCCATTGCTTTGCTTGGTGATGTTCTTTGGAGAAAATTGCACAAGGATTCATTGGATGTCGTGGTGTTAGGATTTGGAAGATTTGATGGTGGATTAGATGGTGGATGTGTGATAGGGGTTGGTGGATTGGGAGATACATAAGGTGATGGATTAAGGTTGATAAAGTTGGAGGGATATTGTGATGGGGGGATTGGAGGATGGGGATTAGGAGATGGGGGATTTGGTTGTTGATATAAGCTTTGGATTTCAGAAATAAGGTGTGGTAGATTGGTGTTCCCTTGATCAAAGTTAGCTTGACAAAGGTTGGGGAATGGATAAGTTGGAGGTATTGATTGGTTGGATAAGTATGGTGGCATGGATGTGTAAGGGGATGGTGATTGATATGAGGGTAAAGGTTGATATGATGAAGGTTGGTATGAAGGAAGTTGGTATGAGGTTGAAGGTTGATATGAGATTGAAGGTTGATATGAGGTTGAAGATTGATATGAGATTGAAGGTTGATATGAGGTTGATGGAGTGGATATGTAAGATGTAGGTTGGTACGAAGGTTGAAAGAATGAAGATTGATATGATGTGGATGGGGATGATGTGTAGGGTGTTTGTTGATATGATGAAGGTTGGTATGATGTCAATGGTGTGGATATGTAAGATGTTGAAGGTTGATATGATGAGGGTTGATATGATGAAGATGGGGTGGGGGTTTGGGATTCTCCAATAATGAGGTGTGCTAAGGGTATATCTTTAATGTCATTTTTGAATTGTTCCTTAGCATTAGGATCCATGTTCTCATAGACTTTTCTTTGTTTGTGTAATTGTTGTATTGCTTCATAAAGATCCATTTTGTGGGAGATAGTATGGGATGATGGGGGATGATGGATGATTGTGATGTTGGGAATCAAAAATTCAAGACCTTAAGATGATTTGGTTTGTTTTGATGAATGTTTCTCTATGCTTTTGATAGACTAATGATCTTAAGCAAGAGGATTTGATGTGTTTGACTAAGATCTTGATTTTTTTTTGATTGGGTGATTTGGCTTTTGGATTGGGGTGATAATGATGTTGAGGGATTTGGATGTTGATTGGGATCAATGTTGATATGATGTGATGATGGCTTTGATAAGATTAGGCTTTGATATGGAATGACTAGGGATGATTAGGATAATGATTGGGATGATGTTGATAGGATGAGGGTGAAGGATGGAGTTGTGACTAGGATGTGCTTAGGGATGATTGAGATTGAAGTTGATTTGGCAAAAAATGGAGACAATGATGATGATTGGATAATGATTTGGATAGAATTATGATGATTTGATGATGTAGAGTGACAAGGATGTGATTTGGATTGATTTAGGAAGACTTAGATGTGACTAGGAATGAAGTGGCAAAAGATGAGTGATTATGATGAATGTGTTTGAAGAATGAGGTGAATGATTTGTCTTATGTGTTTGATGTTTATCTTGATTTGGTAATGTTTAATCAAATGATCACACATGCACACACCTGATTCACTCACACAAGGCACAAGCAATTTTGAATTTTGAATTTGAAGAATATGATAATGATTAGACAAGCACACTTGCAAAACAAATCAACATGCCCTAATGTCTAGTTTGATGTAGGGTATGGCCAATTAGGTTTGGGCAATGTTTACATGAGGTTGACTAAGAATTGAAAGTGAAATCTTGTCACACAGCTAGGAGAAGGGGGTAACCCACCCTTCACCTTCACTTCCCAAAGGTAGAAAGTTCTTTGGGGCTTAGCCAAGAGTGACAAGATTCCAATTTCAATGAGGGTGTCTTTCGATTCAGCCTCGGATGAGGTCGTCCCTAGGGGTGATGAAATCCCCTAGCAGGACTCCTAGGAAAGGGTAAACAAAAGTGAATCAAGTGAGGTGCTTTTGATCTCCAAGGTCACCTTGCGGTGCGAGGAGAGAGCATACACACGCGACTTGATTCACACTTGCACTTGTAAATTATCCCTTAGAAATTGAAATGTGAAGAAGACACGTCAATCAATGGTTATTTTTAGCCCAATTTCAAGATGTGATTGAAGGCAATGGTTCATTTTAAGCCCAATTTGGATATGTGATGAAGACAAGTGTTTGTTTCATGTGCCCAAATTGAAGTGTGTATTCAAACAATGATTCATTTTACATTCCAAATTGAAATGTGTTTGCAAACAAGATTATGAGATAAAGGATGAAACGAATGCACCTGATTAAATTGCTATCCAAATTGATGTAGATGCTGATCTTGATGTTTTTCCAGCCCCGAATGATCACCTGCAAGTCACGAAAATGAAAATGAAGCAAGTAGACTAGCATAGGAGATTGTCATGCGAAAATTGATAATATGATAAAATTTGATGAAAGATGAACCGATATAGGAAAATGAAGTGCATAATCAGATTCTAGATGAAATTCCATGCGATTTGGAAAAAACATTTGCACAAATTTGATCAAAAACATAAAAGATATGAGCATTTGAAGTTTTCATGTATGTTTGACTTTGACTGCAAAAAAAGTGGTCAAAACGGTACAGTCACCTGAAAATTTCCTCACAACTGTGAAGTGCTCTGAGTCCTCTTTCTGATGAGTGTTCATTTGCTCGATTTCACCACTATATATGAAATTTGTGATAAAAAGAAAAAAATAGCCCCTCTAGGGCATATAGAAGGCAAGATAGACTGTGGCAGGTTGACTAACCGCTGACAATTTGAAAATTCTAGTCACATGCTGCAGGTTTACTTCTGGTGGTTAATGCTTGGAGGTGGTGGTTTGGTCTAAAGCCCTTGGTCATTAATATGACTAGGGAGCAAATCTATGCAAAAATAAAAAATTAAAGCCAAAACTTCAAAGGTTTATGTTTAAGAGGGAAGCGGATTTAGGGTTTTCTTTTGTTGTCACCGTTTTGTGTTAGGGTTTTTCTAGCGAGCGGAGGGGACTCAGTGGGTGGCACAGCAGTGACCTAGGGTATGTGCAGGTGGGAGGAGGGGTGGCGCGACAGAGGGGGCGGCAGGGCGCAGGGATGAGGGGAGAGGGGAGAGGGAGTGAGGGTGGCATGGGAGTCTTGGTGGAGGTTTGGACGAGCGGCGAGGAGGAGGTCGGTGGGAGCGATGGTTGCTGGAAGCATATAGGTGGCCGCAGGGATCAGGTGGGGGAAGGGGTGGCAGGAGGGTGGAGGGTGCTGCGGGGGTGGCAAAGGTGGTGAACAGGCAGATAGACAGGCGGCAAGGGGATTCAGTGGTGTCGATGGACGAGGGTTTGGGTGGCGACCGGGGGGTGAAATGGTGGCAGATTTGACCAAACCTACAAAATAAACACATTAACCCTGCCAAATAGATTACCAACAACACAGAAAAACCAATGATGAGAGAAAATAGCCAAGGCACAGATTAGTACGGCAGGGTACGGTTCCGTACGGTATGGACTGTACCCTAAAAAAATTTCAAATTTTTTCAAAAATTTTTTGTCACAGAACCTAGGCAAGTTTACTATCAAAATTCATAGAAACAGTGACTTGATTGCCATAATGACATCCATTTTTGCCCAAGACACAACCTACAACACTTAAGCCCCAAAACTTGACAAAAACTATTAGAAAACGAAGATTTTAACAACAAAATCTACAAAAACCGACGATCAGATCCGAGACCGGGCATGCCAATGTGATAAGTGAAATCAAAATGAAGATTAACTATGAATCAAATGCAAAATACACAATTATACCTCCATAATGACTCATGAATCCAAGTGGGAAGGAGTTGCACCTGATTCATCTCCTCAGATTTTACCCATGACTAGTGTAGACACCCAAAATTGTCCCAAATTTGTCCATGTCTAACAACACCTTGTTAAAACATCATTAATACATCATGTAACATTTTGTCCTAAATCCCACTCTTAATCCCATTTATCCATTAGCCAATTAATTAAATAAATTTTATTTATTTAATTAAAATCCCATTCAATCCCATCCTTATCCTACTTAGCCAATTAATTAAATAAATTTTATTTATTTAATTAATTTCCACATCATATCCTAACCCCACTATCCAGTTAATTAAATAAATTTTATTTATTTAATTAATATCCAACTCATATCCCAACTAATTCAAATATTTTATTTGAATTAAGTTCTCATCATAAGCCGACTTTCTAATTAATTAAATAAATTTTATTTATTTAATTAATTTATCTTATCATTTAGCCGACATGTGTGCCTCTTTCATTTAAAAAAGATAAGTGGTACTACATCGTTTTATTTAATAGCTTTCATATGTAGTACTTTTTTATGTACACAAGCACACATGAGCCCTATCCTCCCTCCACTTGTCAAATGACTACAACTCCCTTGAAGAGTGGGAATACCTAATCAATCCTAGCCATCCACATCAATCAATTAGCTTTTTAATCTCAACCATCTATTTGAACCAAGCCTTTCCTATAAATCAAACCCCTCACAAGCCATTAGCATGCATTGAGCCTCAAGTATCCTTATTCTACCAAATTTTCTAAGATGCATTGATCCTCAAGTATCCACATGTTGTCAAAATATCATTAGATCCTTTGCATCCTTCATCTATCATTCATTCTAGCATCTTCATCTTAATGTTATGCTGCAGAAGTGAGCACCCAACATTCTTCCAACAAAAATCCTTCAAAATCTTGCATGCTCATGCGAGGTGGAGAAGAGAAATGGAGATAAATCAAGCATAGCGTGGAGATCGGTTTGCATTTACATTTGTTATTTTGATTTTCATGTTGTCTTGTGTTTCATTGTGCATTGCTAGGGTTTTTATCATTGCTGATTATACATTTACCCTAATTTGCAATTTTACCCTAACTACAACTAGAATGACTAATGTGGATTGCTCAAATGCTCAACACAATGTAAACGAATGATTAGGGATTAGATGATAGATTTGAGAGACTAGATGGAAATGAGAGATGATTTAGAGTGATTTGGACATTATGGTGGCATGATAAGGGGATTGTGAAATGATTTTGGCAGAGGTTTGATGCATGAAGAAGTCTCTCCCAAATGGCTTGGAGAGGGTTTTATTTATAGATTTTCTGAGAGGAGGATGGAGGGTGAGGATTGAAAGATGAGATCAAGGGCTATGAATAAAAGTGAATCTTTTATTCATTTTTGGGAAGAGGGGTGATAAATGAGGTATGGGTGTGAAAGAATGTGAAATGAATTAAAAATTTATTTGGGGAATGGGAAATAAATTAAGAATTCATTTTGGGGATAAGAGGTAATGAATGAGTATGGGCTTGTAAGGGAAGTAAATGTGATGTGTGATTTATTTCAATTTTAAATTTGGGGGATGTGGGGAAGGGTGTTAAACTAGGTTTGACCACCCAAATGAGAGGTTAGGATTAATTAAACAGAGGTTTTACTTAATTAATCCTAGGACTAGGATGATGTAGGCTAGGGTAGGTTAGGGTAGGTCAATTAGTAGGCTAGATCAATTAGATAACCATGATTTATCTAATTAATGAGGATTAGGGAAAAAGGAGAATTGAACCAAATAAATATTGGGAATATTTATTTGATTGAGGGATAGTGTTGTAAGGTCTTAGTGATAAATTAAGTAAGTTAATTGATCACAAGGGATAGAAAGATGGTTAGGGAAGATACAGAAAATTGATTTGCAGAGCAAGCCAATTTTAGGTGTCTACAAGAAGCATGGGATAGAGGTTTGGGTATGTGCACAAAGATGGGGGCCAAAAAATGGCCAAAAATTGTTTTGGAGATAAAATAAAAGATAACACGCTCACATTATAAAAAACATAATGCACTCATATTATAATGTGAGCTCATTAAGGTTCAATTGCATTAAAAATGAAAGTGCATTTAGACTTAGTTAATCTAAACCTAAAAGTTCTTGCATTATGACTATCATAAAACAAAAAATAAAGAGCAACCAAAAGCTACCCTTTCTCATTATATTTTTTCAATTAGAAGCAATATACGAGCAAGGAAAAGCAAGACCATTTTTTAAAGCCAAATCTAAGCCATATTCATCTTGTTAAAAATGCCCCAATGTGCAAAAGATAATTTATATCATTTTTTAAATAATTTTAATTAAGATTAAATTATTTTTTCTTGCATTGATTTTGATTTGTTGAATTTTTCTTTTTAGTCAATATGAATCCTCCTCCACCTCAAAACCATTCTTCACCTAATCAAATGCATGAAAAAATGAGCCAAAAGACTATGACCAACAAAACTCCACTAAAATTCCTATAATTTGCGTTCATCCTTCTAAAATAGAAGAAAATGTGGTGCAGTCATGGTAGGAGGGTTCACAGAATGAACTGTCTGAACCATGCAGCAAGAGTAAACACAATGGAAACAACTCAAAGAAATGGAACAAATGCAAATTTAGTCATTCAATATATCAAAGAATTCAAATACAGTTTAGCTGGCAACATGTGGGCTTACAATTAGGGCTCATAGGCTTGATTACATACATGTGCAAGATAAGGCTTTGAAGCTCCCTTCGCATAAAAATCCAAAATATCAGCTATCACTATATCATGAACTTGATAACTACTTTCCTAAGGATCTATTACATCTTTATATATCATTTTTAGACCAATAGATTCCTCAGCTCAGCCAAGGAAGGTCACAAACTCCAATGAAGAGCTGTAACGTGTTCACAGATAGGTCAGACCTAAATGCATAGAACACGTCCTCAGATGAATGAAACAACGTGTGGACCCTTGGGGAAGGTTGACCATGAACCATAGGACATTGAATGATGTGTCATTGAGATCCACAAGTAAAGGATTGATCTGCAAGATTTCTCCTTCAGCTGATTATCAGGAACTGTTAGAATGTTCTCTAAGAAAATAGTTGACCTTCTGATAGCGATATCGTTCCGGTAACTGATCCAAATGCTCTGAATTCTTGATATGATGTAGATGAATGAATGTAGATGCTAAGTGCAGATCCACAATATGTGAAATGCCAAAACCGGACTACAAGCCGAAAACTGCTACTGACTAAACTACTTGAACTAAACTAGAAAATGAAAGAACTGAAATACAAATGCTTTTGGTTGATGCAAGATTGCTCTTGAACCAGGGATGCTCCTACATCAAAATGTTTTAAGGAAAATTAAAAATAATAAAATCAAGCTTAAAATATAAATAGGAACGTTAAACATCCTAATGCCACAAGCATGCAATATAATTAGAATCGTTGATATCTCACATTGATTTTGTCTCTAGGAAAATAATCAGAAGTAGCCCATAGAGAAAATTATCATCAATTTTATGCTACAAAATTGTCTTATGATGTGGTCAAATACAAAAAAATTACCAAAGACAAATTATGTGCATTAGTCACCAACTCCAAAACTAATGCACCTTTAGAAACAAGTTACAAAAGATTCTCAATCCATTGGTGCAACCACAAGTAGATAAAGAACAACTTTTGGGATAGGTAGTGTATGGTATTTGACTAGTACCCATGTAATAACCATGAAGTTCCTTAGTATTTCTAAGGAAATTCTATTGTGATTTTTTCCATAATGAGATCTCAAACTATTTTAATATCAAGATTTTTAGGACAAAGGCAAAGGCTTTACACAAGACAAATAGGGGGCACATCATGTCCATGATCAACTAGCAAGATCCCTAGGTCATCCATCCATTCACATATCATCATCCCTTTAATTATAAAGGAGAGTGTAGAAGTTTAGACACTCCAATATATTAGTTCATTAACACCATCTCGGGTTCAACATAGCATGCATCTATCTCATACTATTGAGGGTTCGAGGTGTTAGGTATCACCACACATTTATCATGCTTGTTGGGTTATACGCAATTATGAATTACATGACTCTAGGATGAGGCACAAAGTGAAGGGTATATATGCTAATGGGGCTGCTACATAGGCTAAGGAGAATGACACACAACATAAGCCAAAACATCATTCTATGTTGGAGACTATGCTCATGATAAATCATACTTTACTAAAGGTGACCTTTGGTATTAACCCATAGGTAGTTTTAAATAAATTTATGGAATTTAGTATAGTTCCTATTGAATTTTATAATTAACTATATTAATCCATTATGAATGAAAATTAATGATTTTTTTTGTGTATTTTATTATAAATTTTAGGTTTAAACAATGCCTCTCACATTACTCATCACTTCATCACATACATTTGTGGGCCTAACAACTCCTCTAGTATATTTGTAATATATTAGTAAATATATTACATGTCAATTTATTTTTCATATAATAATAATGATTTGATAATGAATCTAAGTGGATGTTGGACCTTCCACATCTAGACACATTGGTGGTAGTAATCTTTTTTGTAGTTTTGTTGATGTAAATTTTAGTATTTTTAATCATCACGTTTGTAGATAATAAACTATTTAATGTACATTTAGATAATGTTATGTACTGTATTAGTGTAGGTTTCATTATTTTCATAAGATAACCTTGTTCTTGTTTTTAGTTGATGACTTCATTAGAGAGTCCTCCCTATCTTCATGGATCACTAGAGATGGGTATTATTATAGCATTATTATCTTCTATGTCTTTTACATAGGTATGAGATATAGATGTAAATTTCATTATGAATTTCTTGTATTAACTAACATCAATTATTGTAAACAAATGATATTCATATTTATTCTAAACTACTTCTTCATGCTTTCCATAGGACAAAGTAAGAACTCCATTTCTCTTAGGTCAATGATGAGAAGTGGATGATGATTGAGAAAGATCACCAACATCCAATAAGTGATTATTTAACCATGTCATTTTATATGTCATATTTTGTATGCCAATATGTATATTATTTATTTGCATTAATAGGTGGAGCTAAAATTTATTCTTGATCCTAGGAGGTTGAATCGATGGAGGTGAGCTATCAATTTTGATATTGTTTCTTCATCTTCTTGGTCGACCAAGAGAGGTCAAGTGTTCAATGAGACTCCATAGTTTTTATGTATAGACATTTTTTATGCCTTCATGGTATGTAGGTGTAGATTTATAATTTACCAATGTATATCATTGTATGCCTATATGGCTTTGTAGGCATAGATTTGTATTTTACTAATGTATATTCATTATATGCCTATATGGATTTGTTTAGACAATCATATGCCTATATAGCATTGTAGGCCTTATGGCACTATATGACATAATTTTCATGACATTATGTATACCTTCATGGCCTTATTGAGATCAATATATAAATATTTGGTATGTATTCTAGCTTAAATGGTTTGAATAATAAGGCTTAAAATTACTCATTGTTAAAAGTGATCATAAATGTTTTAAATTGTTTTAATGTTCAAATCAAACTTAGGATTGTGTTCATTGTTGTTAGTGATTAAAATATGATTATTTGCTAGCACCTATACATTTAAGGCTTCTATTTGATATAAGATGGAAACACAAAACTTTGCTACCACCCATACAATTAATGTCTTCTCCATATACCTTAATTGAGTAAAAAGGAACTTTTATCTCCTTTTACTTGTTGATTTTATCAATTTTATTATTTTCATATCTTCTATAGTAGTGTTACTATCAAGTCTTAGAATTTCACTACCTCTAGTCCAATTCTTTGTTCTAATAATCATATTTTCAACTAAGGCCAAAGGGGAAAGGAACTAGTTGAAAACTAATAGATTATCTTCATTCACATTGCAAAGTGAAAGAATGTCAAGACTGAATTTAGTCATCATGACATCATTGGGATCTACTATTATATCACTGATGTTTCTACTATTTCAATCTAACTACCTAGAAGCATTGTCTTCTTTCCCAATACTTATTTTCTATAGTGAAATATGTATGTAGACTATAAAAGATTGTGTCTTTTTATTGATTCCTGACCTTATATAGTCTTTGAAACTATTAAGTTCTTCCCTTTGTGATGCATTTAGATTTTAATTCATCACAAACTATGTAAGCACAAGAAAATTTTAAATATCCTTCTCTTATATGGATAAATAGTGAAAACAAGTTATGAAGATTACCCATGGAAGATGCTTTCATTTCCTTACTACCACTTTGCAAATTGTTAGCATTTTAATTTACACATTTTGATGCAAAACAAAATGGAACAACATGTACAGTAAACTATTCTTCAAGTTGGAAGGGGAAGATCCCTTTGACTTGTAATTTTAAAGGCTTTTCAATTATGCAAGAAAAAAAAACTAAATTAAAACCTATCTTTTTTATTTTCTCTATCTAGAGTGCAAGGCATTTTCAGCAAACCATAAATTTAGAGATTAGAAACCATAAATTTGACACAAGATAAGATTTAATGGAAAAAGATAAATACATAAGCACAATTCATGAATTAAATATGAATGATAATTGTGTACAAATCCATAATGATTCTTTCAATCAACTTAATAATACAAATCTTGTGAAATTTAACAAAAACACATAATCCACAACCTAAACAATTGTGACGGCAAAACTTGGTGAAAAGCAATTTCAACAATGAGCAAGCTTGACAAGTAGCATTAACCATATAAGTAGAAAACTAATGTATTTGTACTATTTACAAGATTTGTATAAAAATAAATAAAAGAATTTAACTATTACTTCAATTCTAAGAATAGATTTGCATGAATGCAAGCCTTATTTATTAATTAATCCATACAACTAAAATAAATTCTAAGGCATGCAACATACCAGCTACATTGATAGTTGAGTTTATGATAAAATTAAAATAAAAACATTATCTAAAGTTTTTAAATGCATGAGAGAATATATGAGAATAGATTTTCCTTGAGAATAGGAACTTCCCAAAATATATTTCCCTAAAATAGTTGAATAGTCTAAAAATAGCTACCCAACATCTGCACAAGTTTTTCTAAAGATAAAATCTTTTGTAAACTTTGAATGAACTCATGTACTCTATATTTCCCCAGTACTATCACTAAATCTAAGTGCACAATATAGGTTTGAAGAACCAACTTTGCTTCAAGAATGAGTTTTTACAAGTTCTCTAAATCTTTCTCTGATTTTTATAAAAAAGCTATGATTACTACCAAAACATGCATCTTGTCTAGTTTTTGATCTCTACCAAATTTATCTTTCACCAACTATTGAAATTCACCTTGAATGTCATCCAAGTCACAAATAACTCCCTCATCATTAGTATATTAACATGGAAATTGTACTATGAACCTTGATACAAACTTCTCAACTTGGAATGATTTTCTTTTCCACTTAATAAAAATAGATGAAAACTCATCTAAAACCCTCATGAGGAAGGAGTATTTTTCTCTCCATGTAAATAATTTTTCCTTTTCTTCCTTAGTCACTATTAGTGTCTTTTCTTTCTTTAACTTCTCAGTTATTTCCTTATTTGATGGAAGTGTTTTTATCATACACTTCTCAATATCTTCAATTCCTTGGATAACTCCTTTCACATCTATCACCAACTGATATAATTTCCTGAATATTTTTTTCCTTAGTTAGAAAAATATTCAAGCCGATTCATCAAATTCCTCTCATATACAACCAATTGATCTAATTTTCTTTACTCCTTGAGAGAATCTAGGACCTAAGGTAAAAATGAGGTAGGATTTGAAGTGGTATGCAAAAGGTGAGAAATATATTCCCTCAATTGCTTAACTTTATCCTTCAAGGTTGTCTTGTACTCTCCGTTTTTAATTACCCTTTCCTTTATATTTCTTGTGATGACCTCCAACATATTGATGTCACCATGTTGAGTACTTGGGATCAAATTAGTTTTAGTGATTTGAAAATCAATGGGCTCCATATGTTGTGTAACATGACATTCCATATTGCCCAGATTAACATTCCAATTTACCATCAAGTAAATAATCATGATCATCATAATCATATTTTTGTTTATCAATAATCATTTACATAATCATTATACAAAAAACATATCTTTTTTGAATAATTTAAAAACTAAAAATTTACAACTAATTCAAAGATAACATGCTAGTGTGTCCCTTCACTTTACAATCACAATATTTTGCTCATGGAAATAATGATAAATTTACATAGAATTGACTATCAAGTCATATAATAGAACATGTACTGCATATGGAGTTTTGATATCTGTCTTCATAAGTCTCAGCTTGTCATTTGCTTGGGAAGGAGAGCATCACCTGAGTGCTCTTCCTCCAACCATAGACCAGTAGTCCGCAGCACAACTTCCTTCTTGGAAGTGGCCCTACTCTTCACGAAGGGAGTAGACATAAGGAACCATATGGTTTTCCATCTGAGTTTCTAGTGTTGTGTCCTTCATAACTCATCAGGGTCATACAACTATAGATCCACTCTAACTATGTATGACACTACTAGATGGCTATACCATCTGGAGCACAGTGAACCAACTAATGCATGCAGAGATAGATGCATTAGTTTGGCTAAAGATGTAATATAAATAAATGTTTCTCAATGAACATAGTCGAATGTTCACACACTTCTAACTCGACTTAGAAGTTATCTCATCCTACAATGTTTCTGGTTGACCGTTCTTGGTCATGGAATGACTTATATAAATTTCCCATTTAGTCCATCCATCTTGGGATTCCAACTCTGTTTCCTAGAGTACATTTCAAAGGTCTCTTTTTGTATTTGCAACATGGAATTTGTGACTCCTTGCAACTCTATTCCTTATTCCAAAGTGTATAAGTTTTTGGTTTCCAACCACAAGATCAGTTTTGGACAACATATCCATGGGATGGGTTAAAATATTTAGTTTGGTTAAAGGATCTCCATCTGATCCTTGTCAAATGAAACATATCCCATTCAAGTTGACAGTATAATTGTATCAAAAGTTTCACATTTTCCAAATGTGTCTAGGATGCACTTAGAGATCTATCTTCTCTAGTCCCGACATCATTATATAATCTTTATTTATCAAAAGGTAAAAAGAATATCATCTTCTATCATAGTAAAATTCTTAGTCTACTAGAGACTTGAAAGGTTCTAATACCTTATCATTACTAAATTAAGAGATAGTTAGTACCATCTTTATAAGTAAATAACCAAAATGATAACATAGTTATCGAGCTACCAAGCTCTATTGTTTTCTATTCATGAATAATGCAAGATTATATCTATGCATCTTACCTCATGTTCAAGGTTTAAACATGTACTCGTAGTGAAGTAATGATAGCAATACTATCCTAGTTTAACTTTAATAGATAATAAGGAGCCTACTGCTCATTCTTTAATAAATAATAACCTGAAGGCACGTAAAGATAACAACTTTTTAACAAATAAATCTTTATAACACAAATCCCATTTCATTTGACTCAAAGCCACAGTTGATTGACACTAAAGGTTGGTTGGGTCATTGCAATACATAGCAACTTGTGGGTTGTATAAAAATGACACCCATCTATATAACTGTGCTTGCCAATATAAAAGTTCTTCCAACAACAGTATTCAAAAGAATGACTTAGCATTTAGGAAAACATGGCTCTTGGCTAGTTATCAACTATATAAACCATCTTTCCTTACCTGCAAAACATGGATAGCATTTATCTTTTGATATTATTCATGTATATAGACTTTATAGTCTATAGATAAAGAAAACAAGGTGTCGACCGATACCATAGCCGTAGATTTAATAATATATTGCTACGGCATTATTCCAAAGTCCTTAGCCTTATTGGCTTCAACGGAGCTATCAAGCTTCTTCAACAATGTTCAAAAGACTCTAACCATAAAGGCCTTCAATAGAGCTTAATAAAATAATTCAATGCTATCATATATATGTTAAACACTGATAAGTGATATCACTTTATGCACATGTCAACAACAAGACAAATAAATCATGACTGTAGTCTTACACCACACACGATGATGTGATATTATATGTACCTGAATATATAGGCACCCCCACAAAGCTTAAGTTTGACGCAATGTTTTTACTTCACATTCTTCATGCTACCCTTTCTCAAGGCGATCTCCTTGAGTGCTTCTATTACCTTTTCCTGTGCTCGACTCTGAACTCTCTACCAAAACATAAGCCATGAAAAAACACAAAGACCACCTTCCAGCTAAAGGTTTCCAATAGTCTTTTCTTCCCGTATGCTCCCCGCGGGAATATCTTCTCCACTTCCCTACAAACCCTATCGTCGAGAGCATGCATCACATGAAGTGCTATATTCAATATATGGTTACGCTGAACCATCAACAATTCTCCCACTCACTCCACCCTTTGTGGGATATGGGGTATGGTTTCATTACATGCACATAGTGATAGAAGATCAAAAGGTGCTCATCACATAAAAAGGTGGATAAATAATTATATCCCACATTATTCTTATACATCATATGTATAATATTGGAATAATAAAATAATCTATGCTGTCACCATAATAGCATTACCAATAATATGGTGTTAGCATCAAACATGCATCAAAATGCAAACATGGGGTCAGGGCTTACTCCCTTGCTTCACAATCTTATACTATTGTTAGAATAATTAAATAAATATACATAAAACTTAATATATACATATACATAGGGAAACTCTGACAAAAGGCAATGGCTAACTCTAACCAATAATAATGTTCCAAGAACATTATTTAGTCAAATTGATGTAAATGACGTCGAAAAACCCTTAATCAACAAAACGTCAATAGTCAAATTGAAATTGACTATTTAAAAAAGGAAGATGACTAACACATACCCTATATTGCAATGGTTCACATGAAGAATAACTTTGGAAATCAGATGGCAACCTAACTTTTTCCACAACATCTAATTTCTTCTCCTGGGTGATACTCTCCTTCCCTTCTTGGAATTAGAAATCTCTTTTCCTTGTTACACACAAAACCATGATCAATGTATCATCAACAAATTATTATGCATCATACTAAAATAATCTCAACAACATGTAATTGTTGGACTGCACCTAACAATTGAGAGGGGGGGTGAATCAGTTGTCCTAAAACTTTTAATCAATTATGAATATCAACTTAGCAATTACTTATATTATGATATAACCATGAAAGTATAAAATGAGAAGCTCAATACATTAACATAATCAACACAGAAGACACTAGATTTTTACATGGAAAACCCTAAAAGGGAAAAACCATGGTGGGTGTTAGCCCACATAAATATATAAGTTATATCAATACCGAAAAATAAAGACTCACTGCCTACAGGGCTCACTGCCTAGATTGCTCACTGCAAAGAATGGCTCATTGCTAAAGGGTGGCTCACTACCAAGGGTTGGCTCACTGCTGAAATGGTGAACTGATTAATTAGCATCTACTCCATGCCTGGGTTCAGTTCCTTTAAAGTATAATAAAACTTCTCTGCTCTACTCTTTCACACCTTTGCACTTATCTCTTCATATTCGCATGATCATTTCATCTTTTTGCAATTCATTACAATTCTTTATACAAGCTATCAACCTTGGAATGTACATTAAGGTCAGCAATACATTCATCAACCATTGGAACAATCTCCAAGGTTAGTATTACAAACATACATAGAATAGGTCTAGACCTAATACAAAATCAAATAAGGAAAATATGTAAAGATGTACGTGGATCACATTTCTCCTTAGCTAGGACTCAAATGCAATCTTCCACGTCACGTCATACCTCTACAATCTTCAATACTTCTCCACAGTTAATGAAATCAACCAAGTCGGCCAAGACTGGTGAAAACATTAGGTCTTCTAAGAGAATTCTTCAACCACGATCCAAATTTCTCTCCGCAGACCAATCGAAAGGTAGGAACATGATCAGGAGACATCAACAAGCACATTATAATAATTAGGAACACCTGCACAATCTCTAATCACCCTATCAATAAGATTCTTCAAATTGGAACACATGAATAACATTGTTAGCCACTGTCATGAGTAAAAGATAGCTTACAGACCACCAATTCATGAACCGTTGCATTTGAAGGCACTTAACATCATCATAGACTTAATTCTAGAACCACAAAACAAAATACTTCAATGTGGAGTAATGCAGAGCAAAACACTTTCTCCCTATCACTACCAAACATATAGAAAAAGTAGTTTTCACATTGGTGAACACAACTTACTCAAATCTTCATTCCTGAGGCTCAACCTTGGAATATAACATCTTCAAACATGCTTCTAAATAACTTCCAATCTGTAGGAAAAGATATTTATTCTACAAGAAATGCGGAGCATTCTTCTAGACTATTCTTCTACTTGTAATGCATTGTTTCTATTGCAATTCAATATTTTTACCAGATGAGCTAATTTTATCTATATCCTCAACATCTACAAGAAAGTAACAAAATGAGGGAATAGTTGACACCAATGAAAACATAGATATGTTGACATTAATGACAAAACCGATCAGGTACATACTTGAAACAATCTCCCCCTTTGTCATTGATGGCCACATATGATGTGAAAAACTAAAAAGACCATCAAGACAAGATTCTCCCCCTTTCTCTTTACACATCTGTATTATTTCTCCCCCTAAGTTTTTCACATGATTTCTCTCCCCCTTTGACATCAAAGGCAAAGGGCACATACTTGCATGCTACTGCTCTGATCCACTTACTTTATCAAAAATATCTAGCTACTCCCCTTGAGAGGTAGCCTTCAAAACATCAATCCAGATCAAAGAATGACCCTTTGAGGTCCACTGGATTGATGTATTCCTATGCATCTTAGTTCTGATTAGAAGGGGTAATGACCCCTAAATTTTCTCTGAGATACTCAAAGGTATCTTTAGGCAGAGGCTTAGTGAAGATGTCTATAATTTGATCCTTTGTGGACACATATTCCAACTTTACTTCATTCTCTATCACCTTCTCTCTCAAAAAGTGATACCTTATTGATATATGCTTTGTTCTTGAATGCATCACTGGATTCTTTGAAATATTTATGGCACTTGTATTGTCACAAAATATTGCAATTGGATCTTCATACACAACTCTTATGTCCTTCAAAGTCTGCTTCATCCATAACATTTGAGTGCAACAACATGCTGCTGCAATATACTTTGGTTCTGTAGTTGACAAAAAGATTAAATCTTGTTTCTCTCTTAGCCATGAGACCAATCTATTGCCCAAGAAGAAATCACCTCCACTTGTACTCTTCCTATCATCAACATCTCCGGCCCAATCAACATATGTATAAGCACTGCGAGTAAAATCATTGTCCTTTGGATACCATAAGCCATGTTCTAGAGTACCTTTTAAATATCTCAGTATTCTGTTAACTTCCATCACATGTGATTCTCTTGGATCAGATTGAAATCTTGCAACAAGACAAACTACATGCATAATATTAGGTCTGGTTTGAGTTAGATAAAGCAATCCCCCAATCATGGATCTGTATTTTTTCTGATCAGCCTTAGGTGATTCATCAGTTTTTCTCAACTTGCAGCCAGTCACCATGGGAGTACATACTAGTTTAGAGTCTTCCATCCCAAACTTCTTCAACAACTCTTTCACATACTTAGACTGAGATATGAAGATTCTTTTATCTAATTGGTTTATTTGTAGACCTAGAAAGAAATTCATCTCACCAAACATGGACATCTCAAACTCTTTTTGCATTTCACCAACAAATTTCATACACATACTTTCATTTCCTCCAAAGATGATATCATCAACAAAGACTTCAACAATCAAAATTTGATCATCATCAATTTTGAAATAAAGATTACTGTTAGTAGTACCTTTATTGAAACCTAAATGCAATAAGTACTTATCCAACCTTGCATACCAGGCTTTAGGAGCTTGCTTGAGTCAATACAAAGCTTTCTTCAATCTACACACAAAATCACTTTGGTCTGATAACCTAAATTCTTCTAGTTACTCAATGTAAACTTCCTCTTCTAACTCACCATTCACAAATGCAAACTTCACATCCATTTGATACACTTTGAAATCTTTGTGGGCTGCAAATGCTAGAAATATTTTGATTGCCTCAACCCAAGCTATAGGAGCAAAAAAAATTTCAAAATCTTTTCCTTCAATATGAGAGTATCCTTTGCATACAAGCCTTGCCTTATTCCTTACAAATTCCCCATTCTCATTTAGCTTATTCCTAAAAACCCATTTTTCTAATAACATTTTTGTCAGTAGGTCTAGGAACTAATTCCCAAGTATCATTCTTTTCTATTTGCACCAACTCTTCCTCCATGTCTTTTACCCAGCTTTCATCATTGCATGCTTCATTCACAGTCTTTGGTTTAACTTTTGAAAGAAAACAATAATTGACTTGTTCCTCTACAAGCCTTCTCCTTGTTAGTACACCTTTGTTTTTGTCACCTATAATCTAATCTTCGGGATGATTGATCCTTACATACCTGGGAGTCTTGACAACACTTTCTAGAGCCTCTTCTTCATCTTGACTGTCTTCTTGCTCATCTTTTTCTTCATTCATTATAGTCACAGGTTCATCTGGTTCATAGTAATTCAGGTTTGATATCTTTTCCTTGCCTTCATCTACCTTCACATTTGTACTTTCAACAATCTGTTTGAGCCTTTTGTTGTAGCACCGGTAGGTCTTACTCTTCGTAGAGTATCCAAGGAAGATTCCTTCATTACACCTTGCATTAAAATTTCCTAGATCTTCATCTCTCCTAACATAGCATTTTCTTCCAAAGATTTTGAAATATTTTACTGTAGGAATTCTTCCATACCACAATTAATCAGGAGTTTGAGTACCATTACCTTTCACTTGAACTTTGTTTTGGATGTAAACAATAGTATGAATAGCCTCTTTCCAAAAAACTTCTGGCAGATCTTCTTCCTTCATCATTGTCCTAGCAGCCTCTTGAACTGTCCTATTTTTCCTTTCCACAACTCCATTTTTCTGAGGAGTCCTAGGTGCAGACATCTATCTTTTTATCCCATACTCTTCATAGAAAATGTTGAATTCATTTGATGTGAATTCACCTCCTCCATTAGACCTCAAGCATTTAATTTTCAATTCTATTTCATTCTCAACCATTGCCTTGAAATATTTGAACTTCTCTAGGGCTTCTGATTTGTCTCTTAGAAAAGTAACCCAAGTCATTCTAGAATAATCATTAATAAGAAACATGAAGTACCTACCACCTTGTAGACTTCTCACCCTTGTAGGACCACAGAGATTTGTATGCACTAGATCCAACAAACTGGCAAAGAATTGCTCTTTATTCTTGAAACTTGTTCTTGTATGCTTCCCTAACTAACATTCCTTGCAGATTGTATTGGATGGTTTCACAAGTTTTGGTAAATCTCTCACAATCTAACCTAAACTTATCTTTACTAGATTATCAAAGTTTATATGACACATCCTTCTATGCCACAACTAACTTTCATCTTCCTAGGCCAATAAACAAAAATCATTACTTCCTCTAAATTGATAGATGTTACCTCTTGTCTTTTTATTGGTAGAAATCACAATTCTGGAGCTTTCCATGATCTTGCACCCATTATCTTTGAATCTCAGATCATATCCTTTGTAACATATCTGATTAACACTCAAAAGATTATGCTTCAAACCCTTCACATACAGGATATTGTCAGTATTATGCTTTCCATCAAATGAAATAGATCCTTTTCTACAAATCTTACCAGCTGCATTATCTCCAAACCTAACCAGTCCTCCATCATACTTTTCCAAACTTACAAACTTACTTTTGTCATTGGTCATGTGATGTGAGCATCCACTATCAATAATCCATTCATCCTTATCCTTCTCAACCTAAACAACCAAAGCACTTTCTTCCACTGGTTTTTCTTCCTTCACATAGCTAGTAGAATTAGTAGACATAGGATCTTCTTTAATAGCAATAAACATGCATTCATTTGTACTAGCACTAGCATCATCAGATTCATCGTTAGCCACTCCTTCATTGTCAAAATCTTTAACATAGTAACATTTCTTTGGAACTCTAGGCCTACTCTCATATCTTTTCTTATTTCTTTCAATTCTTTGAGGACATCTAGAAGCATAATGTCCTACTTTGCCACAAGAGAAACCCTTGAAAGAAAATTTACCTTTGAGCTTACCAGAACCTCTTTGCAACCTATCAACAAAGTTAGCTTCAATTTCATCACAGTCATCATCCACTTTATATTTCTCAGCTCTGGAAATCTTTTCTGAAGTACTGACTTTAAAAGATGATTCAACTGTTGGCAGGGCATCACCAAATTCTCTCATCTCAAAGGCTGTAAGATTTCCAAGTAACTGATCTCTGTCAATAGTTTTTATAGTCATAAATTCTTCAATAGTAGCTACCTTGTGACTATAGGACTTTGGTAGTGATCTGAGAATTTTCATCACAATTTCCTTATCACTAAGAGTTCCTCCCATACCTTTTATTGCAGTGACAAGTTCATCAACTCTTTGCATATAGGCTGTTATGTTTTCATCTTCATTCATCTTCAAACCCTCGTATTTTACTTTTAGGCTCTGTAACTTAACTTCTCTTACAGAATCATCTCCTTCATACAATTTTTCAACTTCACCCATACCTCATTTGCAGATTCAAGGTCCACAACTTTTGTCAACACTAAGTCACTTAAGGAACTTAACAGAGCATCCTTTTCTTTAACATCCAACTCATATTCTTTGATATCATCCTTAGTTGTCAAGCCACCTTCAGGCATGACAAATTGTGACTGTGTAGCTAGCCATACTTTATAACCAAGATAGAGGAGATCGCTTTTCATTCATACCTTCAAAAGAGCATAATTTGTCCCATCAAAATGCAGAGCTTCCTTCTTATAAGACATCCTAGATCTTCCTCAAGATGTTAGGCTTGCTTCTAAGGAACTTGGCTTTAATACCAATTGTTCGACTGCACCAGACAACTGAGAGGGCAGGGTGAATAAGTTGTTCTAAAACTTTTAATCAATTATGAATATCAACTTAGCAATTACTTATATTCTAATATAACTATGAAAGCATAAAATGAGAAGCTCAATACATTAACACAATCAACACAGAAGACACTAGATTTTTATGTGGAAAACCCTAAAAGGGAAAAACCACGGTGGGTGTTAGCCCATAGAAATATATAAGTTATATCAATACCAAAAAATAGATGCTCATTGCCTACAGGGCTCATTGCCTAGATTACTCACTGCAAAGAATGGCTCACTACCAAAGGGTGGCTCACTACCAAGGGTTGGCTCACAACTGAAATGGTGAACTAATTAATTAGCATCTACTCCATGCCTGGGTTCAGTTCCTTTGAAGCACAATAAAACTTCTTTTCTCTGCTCTTTCACACCTTCGCACTTATCTCTTCATATTCACATGTTCATTTCATGTTTTCACAATTCATTACAAGTCTTTATACAAGTCATCCACCTTGGAATGTACATCAAGGTAAGAAATACATTCATCAACCATTGGAACAATCTCCAAGGTCAGCATTACAAACATACATAGAATAGGTCTGGACCTAATACAAAATCAACTAAGGAAAATATGTAAAGATGTATGTGGATCACATTTCTCCTTAGTTGGGACTCAAATGCAATCTTCCATGTCACGTCACACCTCTACAAACTTCAATACTTCTCCACAGTTAATGAAATCAAACAAGTTGGCCAAGGCTAGTGAGAACATTAGGTCTTCTAAGAGCATTCTTCAAACACGATCCAAATTTATCTCCATGGACCAATCCAAAGGTAGGAACATGATTAGGAGACATCCACAAGCACATTATAATCATCAGGAACATGCGCACAATCTCTAATCACTCTGTCAATAAGATTCTTCAAACTGGAGCATAATAACAACACTGTTAGCCATTGTCATGAGTAAAAGATAGCTTGTAGGCCACCAAATCATGAACCATTGCATTTGAAGGCACTTAGCATCATCACAAACTTAATTCTAGAACCACAAACCAAAATACTTCAATCTAGAGGAATGCAGAGAAAAATACTTTCTCCCTATCACCACCAAACATATAGAAAAAGTAGTTTTCACACTGGTAAACACAACTTACTCAAATCTTCACTCCGGAGGCTCAACCTTTGAATATAAAATCTTTAGACATGCTTCTAAATAACTTCCAATCTACAGGCAAATATATTTATTCTATAGGAAATGTGGAGCATTCTTCTGGACTATTCTTCTGCATGTAATGCACTATTTCTACTACAATTCACTATTTTTACCAAATGAGCTAATTTTCTCAATGTCCTCAACATCTACAAGCAAGTAACAAAATGAGGGCACAGTTGACACCAATGACAACATAGATATGTTGACATCAATGACAACACCGATTAGGCACATACTTGCAACAGTAATCTCATGTCTAATTCTAAGCATTAATCATAATCCATATAACCAATGATTTTTCCTAACATTTTCCCCAAATGTCAAATCATTAACCTATGATTACTTATTCAATTAATGACATAAAAAGTAAAAGTTAAACATAGTCAATGTTGGGGATGTAACACATCTCTCCCAATTAGAATTATTGTCCCCGATGATTTAATGTTTCTAAAGTTTATAACATAAAAAGAGTTTTGTTCATCATAAATAAAAGCTTAAAAGAGATGAGGGAATCTTTGATAAACATCATCATAATTCTCCCAGGTGGCATTCTCTTCTACATATTGGTCCCACTAGGCCTTGCATTGAGTAATCTCTTTATTACACAAGCATAGCTTACGAATTTTGAGCACCTTAATGGGCTCGATCATTACCACCCCTGGGTCCTTCACCTGTGTGGTATTCCAATCAAGAATAGGAACATGATTATCTCTTACAACATACTTTTTTAAATAAGAAATATGGAAAACATTATGCATCATGGCAAGAGCTAGTGGTAGAGCAATCATGTGTGCAACTAGATTAATCTCTTCGAGAACTTCGAAGGGACCCACATACCTAGGAGATAGTTTGGATGTCTTTCCAACCTTAAAAGAACTCTTTTGTGGTTTAATCCTTAAAAGCGCTTTTTCTCCCACTGAGAAATGTCTTGTGATGTACTTAGCATCCGCATAACTTTTTTGCCTATCATTTGCTTCTACTAGCCTTTTCTTAATCAGATGGACTTACTCTTCCATTTCTAATAGTATTTCTAGACCAAGGCTAATCATATCTTCTAGCTTATCCCATATTATAGGAATTCAACACTTTCTTGCATGTAATGCTTCAAATGGAGCCATCTTGATAGTAGAATGATAGGAATTATTGTAAGCAAATTCCACAAGAGGAAGATAATCTTTCCATTTTTATTGCTAGTCCATGTAATACATTCTCAATAGGTCTTCCAACACTTGGTTTACTCTTTCAATTTGGCCATCAGTCTCAGGATGATAAGTTGAACTTATATTTAATTGAGTTCCAAGTGAGGAAAATAAGGTTTGCCAGAACCTTGATGTCATATGGGCATCTCTATCTGAGATAATCTTCTCAGGAATGTAGTGCTTCTATCTTGTGTATTGTTGTCTTCTCATTGATGTCAAAATGTTGGTGATCTTGGTTGTGATCTCTCAGATTTTTCAGGGTTACCATGGTGGTGCTTTCTTAGATGTTTCAGTTCATGTCTTCATGCTTTCAGTGAAAGTGGCATAGGTTGGCATAATGAGTGGTCTTCATCATATCATGCAATTATGGCACACTCTTGATTGTGGCTTGTTGTAATCACAGTGGTTTGGAGGTTTGGTATGATATCAGTATTCATATGGTGTTCATCTCAGTATTTAGGTGGTAAAACATATAGTGGTTCATAATGTTATAGTGACAAGTGACACATATATTGACAGATTGCTCTTCATTGTTTCACAAGACCTAAATAAACTTCCTCTAAAGCCCATTTAAGCTGTCAGTGCACTTTTCTTTTAATTCATTATTGACCGGTTGAAGCAATCAAAGTCACTTAAGTGACAACTTAAAGGGTGATGGATCATTGTGTTTACCGGCCCCGATGGCTAGGGTGCCCAGTCACTAGGTTGATGCGCTTTATGCTCCGTGGGAAAGTCTCTATCAACGACCACTATTGAATTAACATTTGGCGGGCTGCGGAGATCGAAGGGTTGAGTTCAAAATAGCATATAATCTTCAACGGTCAGTTATCTCTGATAAATTTGACGTTCACTATGTTAAAAAGGCAATAAAACATATTTTTTTCTATCCTTGACAGAAGTTAAAGAGACATTAAGGTCAGTCTTTCAAATTGGAAAGTTTCCTTGTTTTTGGAGAATGTAAAGAGACCTTCAAGAGTTGTCTTTTTGTTTTTTGTTTTGGATTAAGAATGCATTTTGAAAAGAGAAAAATAGATGGGTATGTGTGAGAAATTGAACCAATTATAGTAGAGATTTGGAAGATGAATTTTTTATTTGATTTTCTTTTGTGTATGAGTTTTTTGTATTGCAGATATGTTTTGGAATAAAGAGATATCTTTTTGGATAGAGAAGGATGGTTTTTGAGTTTTTGAAAGAATGATTGTGCAATAAATGGATGGAGTTTTCAATGATCAACCAGGATCAATATTTTCTGAGAGAAGGTGGAAGTGTTAAAAGGCAATACTTTTTTAGAGAGGATTAACTTTTCAGTATTGCAATGAGAAAGTTCATGAAATGGTGAATTGAATTTTGAGATTGTCTTGCAGAGGTATGAAGTATTTTGAAGAACAAAATTGATTGATTGTAGATGGTGATTAATATGATGATGTCAGTTGAAGTTTGATTGTAGAAAATATACATTTGTTTTAATTTTTGAAAAGGAGAAATAAGGTGTTGATTTTGATTGAAACAGGGAAACCCCCTGAGTTGTCTTTTCATTGAATTTTTGATATTGAAAGTCAGTGAGACTTGTAGAGAAGAACAATATGCCAGTGAGGCAGAATTGTATTTGTTAGTGAGACAGTTGTAAATTTGAAAGTTTTCTTTTAAGCCAGTGAGGCAGTTTGAGTGGTTTTTACACCCCAGGAGGGTTTTCCACTCAGGAAATTTCTTGTGTCAAATTTTTGTGTTGATGCTCTACATTTTTACATATCTGTCTGAAAATTTTATAATTGTGAAATCAATTTTATTAAAAGGTTGAAAAAGTGATAAAATTGTTAACTACACTGATTCACCCCCCCTCTCAGTGTTGTGTGTATTCCTACAATTGGTATCAGAGCCAAGTTCCCTGTCAAAGCTTAATCAGCTTGGGTAGATCATATTTCTGGAATACTTATCATGGCAAGTCAAGAAGGTCGCTCAAATTACAAAGCACCTGTGTTTGATGGGTCTAACTATGCTTTTTGGAAATTCAGGATGGAATCATATTTGTCATCTTTGGGGTATGATGTGTATGCTGCCATTGTAACTGCATATACTGCTACAAGTCCTCCTACTACAGCTGATGAGAAAAGGGCATATGAAAATAATGCTAAGGCTAAAAATACATTATGTTGTGGTCTTACCAATGACATACTTGTTAAAATCATGGAGTGTAAAACAGCCAAGGAAATATGGGACAAACTATCTAATATTTATCAAGGAGATGATAAAATCAAAGAAGCAAAACTACAATCCTACAGAGCAAAATTTGAAAGTCTCAAGATGAGTGATGATGAGAAAGTGGCAGAATATCTTCTAAGAGTTCAATAAATTGTAAATGCTATAAGAGGACTAGGTGATACACTGGAAGAAAAGATAGTTGTTACAAAAGTCTTAAGGACTTTAAATCCAAAATATGAATCCAAAGTGTCTGCAGTTGAAGAAAGAGACTTAAGCAAAGTTACCTTTGATAAACTTTGTATACGCCTAAAAATGACACAAATCATCCTAAATAAATATTCTAAATATTTATTCCATTCTTCTACCAATTAAATAAATATTCTAAATTTATTTAATCAATTCACTATCCCATAATTAAATAAATTCTATTTATTTAATTAAAATTCTTCTATTTGTCCTTCACAATTAAATAATCATAAATTATTTAATTAAGCCTAATTCCTCTATCCTAAAGTTCTAAATTCAAAATTCCACATCACCTTTACACCTCACCTTTTCCACCTCACCTTGTCCACCTCATCAAGTTGCACATGTAATTAAATATATTTAATATTTAATTGCCTTATTTTCCCTCACCCACAAGGCCTATTTCTTCTCCAATCAGAGGTCAGTTAACCAATCAATCAAATCTGTTAACTAACCTGTCAGTTGAGTCAAATCCTCAATCAATCCAGTCAGTTCCACAATCCACTCTTCTAATTGATCAGTCAATTCTGTTAACAGACAAGTCAATGGAGTTAACTCTCCAATCAGTTTTGTCACATCTCCCCTTTCATGATGGAGCTGGGACACTTGTCGCATTTCCACTGGTTGCACATTCCTCAACCATCCTCAACCGTTGATCTTCATATCTTCTCTCAACCGTTGATTCCTATTCTTCCAAGTCTATAAATGAAGCTTCATTCTTCCATTCTAATCATCCAGGCTTTTGACATCGTTACTCTGCAGAAATATCACCAGCGCGCCTTTGGCACCCACTTGTCATCTACAAGCTTGAGATCACCATTGTTGCATTGGAGCTCACCTTCATTGCATATCACACCATAGCCGTTAACCATCGACTTCCTCAA
Source organism: Cunninghamia lanceolata (assembly GCA_027924645.1). Taxonomy (NCBI): domain Eukaryota; kingdom Viridiplantae; phylum Streptophyta; class Pinopsida; order Cupressales; family Cupressaceae; genus Cunninghamia; species Cunninghamia lanceolata. The sequence goes on along the minus strand of BSBN01001020.1, from coordinate 2,528,117 downwards.
ATAGCTTTAAAAGATTGCACTCTCTGAGGGCTCATCTCATCTGCGAAAGGACGATTCGTGATAGGTGAACAACAAAAGTTTCGAAACGGAAGAGGTTTGCTGTGTTTGTTCATTGCTTTGTTTACTTGAATCTTCTTTGTTTCACTATTCTATTGATGTTTGGGTCATCTATTATTCATTTGATTGATCACCATTTTACCCTCACATTTTTGGCGCCCACCGTGGGGCCGTTGCCCCTTTATTTCACCATTTTTGAGCTTTTTTGAAGGCAGGTTCCGTACAGGTCACGCAGAGTCATGCACAGGTTCTTTCGGCACATCTGTTTATTTCCACGGTGCATATAAAGACTGTTCTGGCACATTTATTCTTTTTGCGCATCTGTGTATTTTTGCGGCGCTTTTGTGCACTGTTACGGCGCATAGGTTATAACTGCGCATCTGTTGACTGTTACAGCGCTTCTGAAGACTGTCGCTGCGCATATATTCATTTTAACCACGCATACGTTCTGTTGGTTTTTTCCCAGACTGGATGCTTATTCCCAGATTTCCCTACAAGGTAGCCATCAGTGATCAACATGATCTCTGGGCCAGGGGCCAACAGTATAGGAGATAGACTCTATATTTTATCTCCTCTTCTTCTTCAGGCTCTGCAAGACCTAGGGGGTATTCCCTACTCAACATCCATGAGGATATGCATACAAGGCTGGGATGCTGATAAAAAGCAGATAAGTCCTCCTGTAAGTAGACCAAAACTGAAAGATAAGAGCAAAGGGGCTAGCTTTGGGCCTATTTGCAGTTGTAGACAGAGGACTGAGGATCCTAAAACTAACTCTAATGTCCTAATGGTTGTTTTAGATTTTGATTTGGAGTTTAAGTTTGGATGCAAAGCTGGACATGGTTGTAACACAAACACAAAGCAAGATTGGTGCCTATCCAGGGCCTGGAGTCAGTAGACATACACCTGTGAATGATCAGCATGAACAGCTAAAACTAGATTTCAGGGGGATATATGTGATACCTGCCTTACAGATATCTCCCAATAAAGAGTGTTAAGTTATCTCTACTTATGGCATCCCTACTGCAATATACCCTTCCCAATGTTCAACCTGAAAACAGTTTAATCTACCCCTTGAGCAGAAGTTAAAAGATCAGACATTCAACATAGGAATTCTATGCTCTAGAATCTAAACATTACCCAAACATCCAGATTCAGAAGAAGAATACATGCAATACTGGAGACAGAATTAACAAAACACATGCTATGATAGCATTTCTCATATAAGATCAATCATGAAATCAGTGGGTTCATGCCAAAAACATGCAACAAGAGATACATAAACTCACAGGTTAAGCTGTACAGAACAACCAGATCAGCTTGTTTTGAGTTACAGAGCCAAAAATCTTCAACTTTCAACAACCACAAATGAGTAACACTTCCTGCTTATAACAGCCAGGTAGTGTACCAAAGCAATTAATTACATGGTTGACCAAAAATCCCACCAGATACACAGTATCAGCAAAATGGCGCTCAAACACATTACCAGATTGGCGCCCAAACATGAATGCAGCAGGTAGGGGAGGAGACAGGAAGATATCTCGAGCCCTGCGCCACTGTCCGCTGATGTACACCTTCAATCAGGTACCAGATCCGCCCATACCTCTGCAACCTTCGCCATTAATGGCGCACCAACCCACGGCCTTGGGAAAAACATCTAACAGTCGATCACAACCATTTCCCGCCGAGATTCATCATCATGATATTTGAAAATGCAGGATATCAATTATCCCACATGCACCCCGCAGCAACCTCATTAACACTTTATATACTAGGTCATGAGCATATATGATGTCGGCGCTTTTGCTCCTGACGACACTAGTATAAGACTTCATCATCATCACCCTCCAGCAGCATGATATCCTGTTGCTTGAAATATCACCCTGACGTCAGCATCATATTGCAATATAACTGCATGATAATCGCCTTCATCCGCACAACCGGATCCATCGGAGGAACATCCTCCTGCTGAGCTTATACCAAAAGTCTGGCCGATGAACATCCTGATGACATCATCATCATATCCTGCTGACGTCATCATCATATCTGCCTACTGCACACCTCCTCATATCCGGATGACGTCATCATCATGTTTGCAAATATCGGGAGATCTCCACAAGATGATCTGTGTTAGAAATATGACCCCCCCAGACCTTGATGACGTCATCATCATATCGACATCAGGATGATATTCGGAAGATAACCGGATATTTGGAGATATCATCCTGATGTACAAATATCAGGTTGCACTGTAGCTCCACTATAAGATCGGGGCGATAGATGAATATGATGATGCTTGAAAAGATCACCCCCCACTAGATAATGCACGAAGCCGGCAGGCGGATATCTCCTTGATGTCAGCATCATCATGACGCTGGAACAAACATACACCCGAGTGATATGAAAATATCATCCCCTCCTTCAGAAATATCATGATGCAGATAGGCAGAGAAAAAGATATCACCCTGTCATAAGAATGACGTCAGCATCATCAGGATGACAAAACAACGAACAAGAAGTGATACAACATCATCAGGATGATATTGACTAAGATCATCCTGACGTTCAAAATATGATGACCCCAGTGAATATCGGGTCGCACTTAGAACTCTTCAACAACATTATCAGGATGATCATAACCAAGATCACCCGATGATAAAAATATCACCCCGGCGAAATATCATGAAGGCAGAAAATATGATGACCCCCGCAAGCAACACGGTGACAACTGGAAATATGATGATGATGATGACGACCCTTAAGAAAAAACAAGTCAGGTCGAACAACTCAAAGAATAACCCCTTCAGAATATCGGGGCAACATCATCATCATGTTTGGGCAAGGTGATAATTTGAAGATCACCGGATACTTGAAAAATCACCCCCGCAAGCAAATCAGGGCACACTGTAGCTCATCAGCAAGATCAGGAAGATATCCAGACATCACCCGATATTTGAAATATGATGATCCTGATGAAAAACAAGTCGATAGAAAACATGATAATACAGACCATCATCGAAGACAAGATGATGATGATGACCTCCTCCTCAGGAAAATATGATGCTGCAGCTGAAAAATGCTGAGGAGATCCAACACTTAGGAAAATGGGCAAGAAGATAAAGGGTTCAAATGAAGAAACCCCCTGATCATGAAAAATCAACCCCAGGTCAAAATGAGTGCTAACACGTTCAATCTTGCAGCGCATTCGTTAGTGCTGCGCTTCTATTGATCATTTCTGCGCATCTGATCACTGAAGCTGCGCATTTGTAATAGACTCAAGTTTTAATACTTTTCTAGAAGATTTTGCTAACGTTAACCCCTTTGCAGGTGTTTGCTGGAGCGGTTTTGCAGGGTAGGCTCGGGTTCAGTTACATGTAGTTGCATCTAATTAGGTCACCTTTCATTTTCTGGGAAAGAGTAAAATGGTTGTTCATTACAAATCTTCATCTAGTCCTAAGTAGGGAGGAAGTAACTGGTTTATTTCATGCTTGCATTACAAACACCTTCAAAGTTATTGCTATCTGAGATTTAAAATTGAACTCATCACTGATCTTGAAGGTAAAATGAACCATTGCTATATCGTGAGACCTGAATTTCAAAGTTAACAATCTCGTGCTTTGCGGTTTTAAAATTGAACTCATCACTGATCTTGCAGTTAAAATGAACCATTGCTATATCGTGAGACCTGAATTTCAAAGTTAACAATCTCGTGCAACGTGGATTTAAAATTGAACTCACTACTGCTTTCTGGGATTTAAAACTGAACCACTGCAATATTGCTGAAATCACTTCAAAGTTCTGTTTGAGTAGATTAGCCCATTTAGTTTTTATCTTTTAACTAGGGTGGATTAATCAGTGTATTCTGTGCTTGCGAATGACAATAGGCTTATGCTCTCCCCTCTTCTGGGTGATCAGAGTGCCAGACTTGTCATTCTATTTGTTTAACCTTTAGGAGGGGCCTGCCCTTGGATGCACGCTTGTCCAAGCGGGAACGACCCTGAGTGGTAACAGGCTAATGCCAAGCCCTACCAAGCCACTTAAAATAAATTGTGCTTGAGGTGAAAACCTCCTGTAACGAGTGCTGTTATGTTACACCGACGGCCAACCTCCCCCAAAACCCTCTCAGGCGTAACCCTTTGAGGCTGGGAGACTCCATAACGGAGAGTAGCGCCACCGCACGTGTAACCATTTGAACGGTTGCCTGAATTAAATACCTCTTGTTTTAGTGGCCCAAATCCCTTATAATCCATTTCTCGCCTAGGATTTTGTGCTTGCTTTTGTCCAAAATAGGGTTGAAAAAACTACAATAACAATGGAAAACTACAAAATACTCTTTGTGCTTGCTGTGTTTTCTTGCTAAATTAGTTCATAATATCAGATCAAGAAGACCTTTTTCTAGCCAAAGAATACCAAAAACAGAGAAAAATCCAAAAAAAATTTTTTGCAAAAAATATCAGAACTGCGCATATACACTTTTTTGCTGCGCATACACAGTGACTTGCTGCGCTTTTGCACTGACTAGCTGCGCATACATACCTTTCTGCTGCGCATATACACTTTTTGGCTGCGCTTTTACAGCAACTTGCTGCACTTATACACCGACTTGCTGTGCATATACTTTTCTGCTACGCATTTACGCACTGTTACTGCGCATACGTGCTTCACCAGAACTGCGCTTTTACAGCGACTTACGGCGCATTTACCCATTCTTGCTGTGCATCTGTTTTTGCGCATGTGTGATAGTGAACATCTGCCCTATTTTTGAGAAATTTTCATCAACTGTTCAAAGTACCCATTTCAGCCTAGTTTCATTTTCCGAGGTCAGAATCAACCTTGCAGTCAATTTTCATCCATTTCACCCAATTCTCTCTCTTTCGTCGGTCGTCCCAGTCACCTTCTGTCCTAGTCACTCTTGCCCCAACGTCATTCTGTCCCATACCGATTCGACATAGGTCCTTCTTTGTTTCATTAGTGAATTCACGTAAGCCTAGTGGGTCACAGTACCTTTTGCTAGTAGTCTTGTTGAATGACTAAGCCCTACGCAATAAGACTGGTATTGGCTACCCTTGCTAGTGGCTAGAGTCTTGTGTCAACCGTCTTGCCTGAAGTCATTGAGCGAGAGAACCCTTTGTCCAAATCTTGTCCTAGATACCCCATTCATTACAGTCTTAGTCGGCACCTTGCCAAAATTTCTAATCCTAGTCCACTTCATCCCACCCCACCTTGCATGGTTCTTACTCGATCCCAGTACAACAAGCTAATTGAAATGGCCGACTCATCTGATCACATCGCCCCACCACATGATGATGATGAAGAAATTTCTTGTGAAGATTTAGTGGCACACATGGAAGATAGCAAATTCCAACGCCTAGTGGAGAAAGTGCTCCTTGAGGACCCCACCAAATATTTCCATCATCTTGCTAGTCTCAGAATCAAACTCCCCGCAGACTTTGACATTAGCTCCATCATGGAAAATGCAGACAATGAACATGAGAGAGGCACAAATGACACGGTCCCCCATGCCAATGAGAGAGGAAAACAACCCATAGCTCAAAATATTCCTATGGCGGATGTGAGACAACAAATTGAGAGTCTAAAGCTAGAAATCTCCAACCTTAAGATCGGCACAAGTTCCAAGAACTACTCCTTGGAAGATATAGCACCATACCCCTTTGACAGAAGTTTGGTCATGAAACCATTCCCCTATCAGTTCGGAATTCCAAAATTTGACAAATACAAAGGGAAGGGGGACCCTAGAGATCATATCAGGGAATTCACTACAGCATGTCTAGAAGTAGCTCACAACGAGACCTACTTAATGAGACTGTTCCCAAGATCTTTAGGAGGTCAAGCTATGGAGTGGTTCTCGCGTCTCCCACCAGGAATCAAAACTTTTGATGAACTTGTCAATAAATTCATAACGCACTTCTCTTACAACATAGAACACGAGGTATCTATGCTAGACCTATGCAACACCAAACAAAAGGGTGGTGAATCTTTCACCACCTTCTTACAACGATGGAGACAGCTAGCTAGTAAGTGTTCTTACGACATGCTTGAGAAACAACTATTGGAAATGTTTGTCCAGAATTTGAATCCCGATCTTAGCTATCAGATTCAGATACAATGCCCTACCTCATTCGCCAAAGTCATTGAAATGGGGCTATTCATTGAGAAAGCTATGATCGCTAAAGGAACTCTCAAGCTCTACAAGGACACACCTCCTTCCAATTACACCACTGACAAGTCAAAGTTTTGGACCAAGAACAAGAATGTGGTCAACGATGGAGTAGTGGATGCCAAGGCGGCAGCCCCTAAACAACAACCCATATTCACTCTTAAGGAAGAAGCAAATAACGGTGCACTCAACAAGCCACCCCCTTGGGAACCTAGACCTTGGTTCAATTCAAATCCAAGGAGGAAATTCACACCGTTAGGAGAATCTCAAGAATCGGCCCTCAGAAAGTTGTTAGCTAACAATGAAATTTCTCTACCGCCAACAAGTGACTATGAGCCTATAGTCAAACCTCCCTATTGGAAGGACACAGAGTATTGCGAGTATCATCGAGGAAGGGGGCACACAACCAATAATTGCATCCGTCTTAAGAATGTCATACAGGATATACTGGATCAAAATTAGGGAGGAACACAACAGCATACCTCCAATGAATCTCATGTGGCCTACCGGGATCCTCTTCTAAATCACAATAGGCCGTATAACAACAATCACAACAGCGGTCACAACAACAACAATGGTCACAACCACAACAATGGTCACAACGGCAACAACTCCAATGGCAATCCCAATAACGACAACAATCGCAACCGGCCAAATCAGAATAGCGGGTCGAGTAATGCTAACTATGCAAGCGTTCCATTTGAGTACACCATTAACTGCATTTTAGAACATCTTCTGCAGGTCAATGTCATCTCCCCCAACCAACAACCAGGACCTAACAGAACTGGTTGTAGTATAATTACCCGTAGTGGTAGAGTCACGATCAACACCACTCCTCCAAGGTCGTCACCATCTCCGTCCAACTCCCACCCATATAATGTCATCGACCAATTGCAAAAACCTCCGGCTCACATTTCTATATTGGAGCTCTTGCGTCTATCTCCTTCTCATAAGGAGATTCTTGAGAAAGCCTTAGTGGAAACTACTGTCCCCACTAACCTAGCCCAAGAAAAGTTTCAAACCATGGTGGGTAATTTGACATCCTCCACTTCCATCTCATTTACAGAGCAAGATGACCTTTCCATATCTCAACCCCACAACACTCCTCTACACATTGTCGCATTCGTGCACAAGCACCGCATCAAGAGGGTTCTCATTGATGGGGGCGCCGGTCTAAATATTTGCACGTTGAAGCTAGTCCTTGCACTGGGGTTCTCTGAACAGGTAGTAGATCCAAGACGAAAAATTACTATCAAAGCCTATGACGAGGAGGAACGAACCACAAAGGGCACGGTTGTCCTACCCATTCAAGTGGGACCGGTAATTAAAGATGTGGTGTGCCAAGTCCTTGATTGGGAGCTTGCTTACAATATTCTACTAGGGAGACCATGGATCCACGCCATGAAGGCTGTCCCCTCCACCTACCATCAATGCATAAAGTTCCCACACGGTGGCAAGTAGGTCACCATACAAGGTGACCCCGACCCCTACCAGCATTGCAATTCATTCCAAGCAAAATCTGAATGCGTCATTCCCAATAACCGAGCCTACATTTCCCCTACTCCGCCACAAGACCATACTGCCGAAGCTTCCTCCTCGAGGCCCAAACCGCTGAAACTTACCATAAAAGAAAATGGCATGGGGGAGTACTCCATTGAGCACAGCCTCAACCTTGCCACCATGCCTTTGTCTCCTCACTCCTTTGGCAAACCCAAGCATCAACCTAGGCATTTTCCAAAGCCATCTGCTCCTCCTACAACTCCCGCAAATCCCTTTGTAAAATGGGGGACCTTATCTGATGAGACAGAGGAGCGAGATCTCCTGCAGTGGCTTTACGCTGAAGAGGAAAACACATCCCAAGAGCTGCCTAAACTCCCTACAGAACTCTATGGACGGGGTGAAACTATCTTGCACAGGATGGGATATGAAGGACAAGGCCCCATAGGCCTCAGAAAAGAAGGAATCGTTGAACCTATCCAACCCTCTTCATCCTCTTCGGCTAGAAACACAACTGGCCTAGGGTACAAAGGTAAAGGTAAAGCCAAAGAAAATGCTTGCCTAGTGGAGACAATTCAAACACTCCAAGTGGATAGTGACACAGATTCAGATGAGTCGAATGAGTATGAGTGGGACGAGCTAACAGAGCACTCCTACGATGACAAGGAGATTGACACCATCCAAACTCTCAGCCCCTACCATGAGGGACAGATGCAACAAGACAGACCACTGGAGTCTGATTTGCCCCTCCCTGAGGTTATGGCTTTTGAGGAAAGTTTCGATTCCATTGCGATAAACAACCTGGAGGAGAGTACCACCCAGAACACTACCCCCGCCAGTGCCCATAACATTTCCATTCACAACATTAATCAATCAGATCTCTCATCTGACTCCCTTCCCCTCTTACACCCTGAGCTTATTGACTGGGATCTACAAGGAACCCCCCAATTAGATATGTTCCAGAATGATGATGCCTACATTGACTATATGGGACTTAGAGATCACTTACCAAAAGGGGATCATAAAGCCAGTTTCGCTATCGAACTTAATAATGTAGCTTACTTCGGGGAGGGTGCCAAGCCTTCTAGTCACAAAAATATAAAGATCAAAAAGGGATCTGACAGTGAAAACTGCCGTGCGGCAGTGTCAGATCATAAAATAGTAAAAAGAAAAGACGTATCTGAAGGTGAAAACCCAACTGTGGCACCTGACGATGGAATGCTTGACACCCTCCCAAGTGATATGTATCAAGAAAGGTCACAGATCGTGGTGGAGCCAACAGAGCCAGTGAACATTGGAACCAAAGAGCAGCCTAAGATTATCCACTCTGCAAAATCTCTCACGCCGCCTGAGAAAACCAGGTTTGTACCATTCTTTAAAAAGAAGAGAGGCAGCTTTACTTGGTCATATGCCGACATGCCAGGTTTGGACCCAAACCTGATCCTACATCACTTGCCATTGGATCCAGGGGTGAAGCCCGTAAAGCAAAAAATGAGAAAGATGCATCCTCATATAGCCCTTCTGGTCAAGGAAGAACTCAAGAAATTGCTAGATGTGGGGTTCATCAGAGCCATAGACTATCCTGAATGGATATCAAATATTGTGCCAGTATCTAAACCGGATGGCCGAGTTTGACTATGCAATGATTTTCGAGACTTAAACAAGGCGTGCCGCAAAGATGACTTTCCGTTGCCAAACATAGACATCATAGTCGACCTTACAGCAGGACATACAATGTTATCACTCATGGATGGATTCTCCGGGTATAACCAAATCAAAATAGCACCTGAGGATCAACACAAAACAGCTTTCACTTGTCCATGGGGTACCTTTTGCTGGAATGTCATGCCATTTGGGCTGAAAAATGCAGGTGCTACATATCAGCGGGCCATGACAACTATATTTCATGACATGATGCATGTGACTATGGAAGACTATGTTGACGATATCTTGGCAAAATCACTCACCAGGGACTCACACCTGGACACATTAGAAAAAGTCTTCCAATGATTGGATCAATTCCAAGTAAAACTAAACCCGAAGAAATGTGTGTTCGGGGTCACATCAGGCAAGCTGCTAGGCTTCATCATGTCAGCAAACGGCATAGAGGTAGACCCGGCCAAGGTCAAAGCAATCATGGACATGCCTCCGCCCAAAACTCTAACATAGTTGAGATCCTTACAGGGCAAGCTACAGGCCATCCGCAGGTTCATCTCACAGCTGGCAGACAAGTGCCATCCTTTCAGCCATCTCCTACCTAAGAACGTTCCATTTAAATGGGATGAGAAGTGCGAAGAGGCATTCAACAAGCTCAAGGAGTACCTCATGAATCCTCCTATACTCATGCCTTCGATCCAAGGAAAACCTTTGATTCTCTACATATCTGCTACACCTACTGCTCTTGGGGCTCTCCTAGCGCAGCAAGACTATGAGAACAAGGAAAGAGCTGTGTACTACATCAGTCGAACCTTAGTGGGCTACGAGTTACAGTACTCACAGGTGGAATGTTCATGCCTTGCGGTGGTTTTTGCCTCACAAAAACTCTAACACTACATGTTGGCACATCCTGTCAAACTCATTGCCAAGATCGACCCACTAAAATATCTTCTCAGCAAAGCAGCTCTCACAGGTCGACTAGCCAAATGGGTTATGCTTCTTAGCGAATATGATATAGAGTATGTGGACAGAAAAGCCATCAAGGGGCAAATCATCGCTGAACAACTAGCTGAGGCACCGTTACAGGACACTTCACCAATGCAGTTTGAGTTCCCCGATGAGTCTTTATTCACTCTGTCAACATCTCCTTGGAAACTCTACTTCGACGGGTCTTACACCAACCATGGATCGGGGGCAGGTATCTTGTTTATCACTGCCCAAGGTGACACAATTCTAAAGTCCTACAGGTTGTTATTTCCATGCACTAACAATATAGCGGAGTATGAGGCTTTGGTAATTAGTCTCAAGATGGCCACTGAGTGGAAAATCCAAGCACTATGTGTCTACGGTGATTCTCAGCTTGTCATAAACCAGGTCAACAACGAGTATCAAACCAAAGATGAGAAGCTCATCCCATACAAATGGATGGTCGATGACCTCAAAGCACATTTTGGGACCATCTCATTTGAGCAAATACCCAGGATAGAGAACAAAGCAGCCGATGCAATGGTGACCATAGCCTTTCTTCTTGAGATACCTGAACATGAGTCACGGTATGAGTTCTTAGTAGAAACAATTCGACAACCGGCTTATGATCTCCTCGAAACCCATTCCATTTGCCACCTAGTAGGATCTGATTCGCCTTGGTACGGTAAGACCTACACTTACCTCAAGGACAATATCCTTCCTTTGGACCTCTCTTCCAACCAAAAACAAACTTTCATCTGACAAGCCTCCCGTTACACCATTATCGCCAATACCCTTTACCGACGTGGTCTGGATGGTACTTTACTCCGTTGTCTAGAACAAGAAGAATCTGTAACTGCCTTGCGAGACGTGCACGAAGGGATCTGCAGAACACACTCCAGCGGTCCTTCCTTAGCTAAAAAAACTCATGCGTTTGGGTTATTACTGGCCCAATATGGAAATGGATTCATATCAGTTCGTCAAAAAGTGCAAACAGTGCCAGATACATGGGAACCTGATTCATGCACCTGCTCAGGAGTTGAGACCTCTAACGACACCCTGGCCCTTTTGCCAGTGGGGACTTGACCTCGTGGGAAAGATTCATCTGCCTTCTTCCAACGGCCATAAATTCATCATAACCGCCACTGAGTACTTTACAAAGTGGATTGAAGTCGTTCCCCTATCAACCGTCACAGGAAAGCAAATTTCCTCTTTCATTCTGAATTACATTATCTGCCGATATGGCATCCCTTCATCCATCATAACAGATAACGGGAGACCCTTCAAAAATCAAGATGTCCAGGAAATTTGTGAGTGTTTTAAAATCCAACATTGTTTCTCCACTCCATACTATCCCCAAGGTAACGGCCAAGCTGAGGCATCGAACAAAACCATTCTGAAAATCCTAAAGAAGACTGTCATTGAAGCTGGTCACGATTGGCACGTCCAACTCAATCCCGCTCTGTGGGCCTATAGAACCAGCATACGCACTCCCACAGGTGCTACACCCTACGCCCTCGTCTATGGTTCTGAAGCCATCCTTCCCATTGAGGTCAAACTCCCATCCCTTCGGGTGTCGTTGAAAGGTCTCATATCAGACGAAGAGTACAGAGTCTCCAGACTACAAGAGCTAGAACTGCTAGAGGAAAGGCGCCAAAAAGCTTTTGACCATCTCAAAGCCTATCAACAGATGATGTCAAGAAGCTACAACCACAAGGTTAGACCAAGATGCTTCAAGGTTGGGGACCTCATCCTAAAAGAGAACCCTCGCAATCAGCGGGACAGAGAAAAGAAAGGTAAGTTCGAGCCTAACTGGCTTGGACCCTATGTAATTGTAGCGGCTTACAGATCGGGGGCATATCAGTTGGCCACATCAGAAGGTGAGTTGTTTGATGATCCAATCAACAACATGCACCTTCACTGGTTCTATACTTAAGAGAACCCCAATGCAAGGGGGCACAAAAAAATCAAAAAAATCAAAAAAATAAAAAAAAATCAAAAAAAAAATCAAAAAAATCAAAAAAAAAAAAAAAAAAATGATTGAAAAGAGAAAATACAAAAAAATTAGAAAAAATCGAAAGGCATGCAAAAAAAAAAAAATCGTCCTTTGGTGAAAACCTGGCAAATAGGCGCCTTGGATAGGTATCATGAGGAAAACCTGGCAATCAGGCGTCATGTTACTTTCTAGCTTCTCGTGCAAATAAAAGCAAGTGATGAAAACCGGGCAAATAGGTGTTACTTGTGATAAACCGCCTTCTCCATCTTTAGGAATCCAATCACCTTGAGTCCATTCTTTCTCTATTCGCCCCATTCAACCCATATCTACCCCATAGTAAACACTTGACAGTTACCTATCATGGCTTGATACTCACCTTGTGGCCTTGTCAACCAAGGTTTTGTCCATACCGTCTCCTCAATGTAAGCCTAGTGTAGTGTCTCTCGTCGGTGTCTATGGTCCGAATCCGTGAACTACGTTGCCTCTGTGCTGTCACGTAGGCAAGGCCATTATTCTAATGCGCCCCCGAGGCTTCCACCTCTCCCATGGTCCCATTCGTCCCCTTTCTTGTCTTCATTCTTGTCGTCTTTCTTCTAGTCCATCCATGGTCCATTAGGGTTTACCCCGAACTACGTTGCCTCTGCGTCGTCACGTAGGCAAGGCCATTTAGCAATGAGCCCCTGAGGCACTAGGTCAGTCCATTAGGGTCCGTCTCCCCAATAAGGATTGTGCAATCTTCTCACCAAGCAAGCAAATGCAAGTAGAACCTGCGCCTCAAGCAGAAATCTTGACTATGAGCATCTTAACCTATCCAACGCAAAGCAAATACCCAAGGTCTTCTAAACAATTTTATGCAAATTAAGGCAAGAGCTAAACACATATCAACGCAAATATGCTTTGTAGATCATAAACATGGTTAACAATTCGAGTCCTGATTTTTGCTATCATACCTTCCTATGCTACTCAAGGATGCCAAAAGCTAGAGATGCTATGATGGGGGCATGATTACTTTCTTTGTTTGTTGTTTGTGGATTAAACTTTAGTAATGTGAAGCCTTGTCTAAGGACATGATCGGCAAAAGATCATCGAGGACATCAAAGGTCTTACAGGAACGGGGGCAATCCTTGCTTGTTGAAGCGCAAGAAGTACTCAGATCATCTAGATTCAATTTTGACTAGATGCTTGTATTAACTTGCTAAATCACAATCCATGTAAGCGGTACTCAGGTCATCTCAGTTTAATTATACCTCGATGCTTGTATTCACTTACAACATTTCAGAAAAGTACCAAAAAACAAAATGCCCAATGATGAAATAAGGCAATCTAAAAGCAAAGCATCCGTCCTATATCCATATACACATCCATACAATCCTCATTATTCGAACTATGCAGAGTAACGATATCAAGAAAAGTTTCTAGGTCATTCTATCACAACCATTCTTCTATCCATCATGTCATTCTTATGTCGATAGAATACATTTGGACATCACAAAAACAAGGCATATAGGAGCATATCATATCATTCGTAGGACTAGTCATGCACATGATTAGGTTAGTCAAGTCCACCATCCAATGCATTAGGTCACCAATACATCTGCATCGCATCACATCTCAAAAGCACAGAAAACCACAAAACAACATAGCTAAGTGCATCACATATATAGTTACATCACCACATAGTACTCATGTTACAACTGCATACATTCAAAGCATTACATCATATAAACATCCAGTAGCATCTCATATATCTATGCAGCATCATAACATAGAAATCATGTTCCATACACACACATTTTGCATTAGCTCATTTAGACATCACATATATAGTTTCATCATGTTCCATATCCACACATTTGCATTAGATCATATAGACATCACGTACACAGTTGCATCATCACATATAAGTCATCTCACATTTGGCATACATTTGTAACATTAAAACATATAGACATCACATAGCCGCATATCAAAATGTATCTCATATAACATCAGATAGACCATCTAACTATGCAATAAATCGCATCATACAGTAGAAGTAATTCACCATCTCATCACACATGCAATAGATACACAAAGCTGCATCATCATATATACTATCATATAAAAGAGGTCCAAATGTACAATATCACCATCTCTCTCAAACTAAAAGTGTCATACAATATACGTCCAAATGGATGGTGATACATGTCCCAAAATGCCCAAAATCTGGTCTGTGTCTACCCCTGCTGCTGTGGGCCACCGCTGCCAGCTCCTGACTGCTGGGGTCCCATCACAGACGCCCCTGACTATGAGGGACCCGCTCTGTGAGCCACCCTAGACTGACTCCTGAAGCTCCCTGCCCTCTGGCTCGATGCCACGGCACCATGGTACAAACCTCGGTAGTACTGAGCCTGTGACTGCGCTCTGGCTAGGTCTGTCTGTGCTTGTGCCAACTGCGTCTGCAACTGGCCTACCTGTGCCTGTGCCTGCTGCACCTGCCCAACCAAAAATGAATTCGCTGCATCTGTCCCCATGGTGGCCACTGCGGTATCCCGCTCTACACGGATAAGGCGTACCCATGCGTCTGCCATGTCTCGCTCGCGAGTCAAACCAGCGATCACTGCTGCGTCTGTATCTCGCCTCCTCTCCACTCTCCTCAGCTGTGCCTACAGCTCTCGCACCTGTCCCCTCAGGCTGGCTATGGTCCTCTCATGAGCCTCACCCTGCACTGGCCCCTGTGCTGCCTCTGCTTGTCCTAGCCCCTGCTGCTGGGGCACCTGCTGCTGTGGTACCTGCTGCTGGGGCACCTGCGGTTGTGGCACCTGTTTCTGTGGTACCTGCTGGGGTGGTGGCATCTATGCCTGCTGAGGCACCTGCTGCTGTGCCTCCGCCTGTCTTGGCACTGCCTGCCCAGCCTGATCTATCCTCCTCCGCTGCCTCGGCCTCTCTGCAGCTTGGCCACCTCATCGTCCTCGTCCTCCTCTAGCTCCCCTCTGACCTAGGCCAGCCTCTCCCTCCTCCTCTGAGTCCGCCTCGTCAATACGAGGCACCAACATGCCGGGTCCTGAATATCTCAGGAAAGGATGTGCAGTGATCCAGTCCTCGTACTCTTGTGTGACCCCCGCATCTGCTATCTCTCTCCGCATGTCCCATGCCACATAAGGCAACTGCTAGAACTCTACCAGAGCCTCCTCATAAGAAGCCATCGGCCCCCATCGGACCCTCTCTGCATGTGTCCGTGCAAACATGGCCTGTCCCTGTAGTATGCCCTGTCTCCTGCCGAACTGTCTCAACACTCGGCCCACCATCTGTCTCTCCAGTATGTGCCGTGTCCGGCCTATCAACCACCTGGTCTGGAAGTAGTAAGGCAGCTCATCTCCCTCATCATCCCAGGGCTCGCAGTCCAGATATGGTCGCCAGACGACCACATCTACCCCATCCAACGTGTGCCTCCAATACTCTAGCTTCCCCAGCCTGTGCTGGGAAATCACTCCTACATAGCCATAGCTGTATGGCTCTCCTCTCTGCCTAGCAAAGACGCACATCGGCCTGGTCACCGCTATGTGCTCCCACAGCCAGAACTGTAACAACAACACCCCAGCTGATAGACTCGTGCTACGGAGGTACACCACCTGATGCATGTCATGATAAAAGTGGGCCAGCACGTAGGGTCCCCACGCATATCGGGTGCCCTCAGTCAGCATCCACTCCATGATCCTGCCCCATCCAATGGGGAACCCATGCGATCTCCTGTCTGGGCATACAACGCCCCCAATCAATCCAGCAACTATCCTAGGGAAGTAGTCGTAACAATCATAGATATCCTGCCACGGGATGACCTGTCCCACCAGCTCGGGATCATCAAATACTCGCTGACACTCGGTGAGTCCCGCGTCCCGCTGTGCGTCATACTCCACTACCTCGCCTACTACAGGCAAGTGCAGTATCCTGTAGACATCCTCCAGTGTCACGGTCATCTCTCCAGTAGGGAAGTGGAAGGTCCCGTCCTCGCTGTGGAATCTCTCCACGGCAGCTGTCAGTAGTCCTCTGTTCGCCCACACCTCGGGCATGAAGCAAACATAATCCAAGCCCATGGCACCAAGCGCCACTCTGTCAGCCTCCGTCAGCAGATATCTCTGCAATAGAGGCATAGGGAACGTCTCCCTCGACTGCATCGTCTCTCGTATCTCCTCCTGCAAGCACGCAAAGCAAGGCATTAGTCTCAAGCTGCATATACCATACTCAACATATCTACTGCACTATATCAACTAAACTTAGCATTTCAAATTGATCAATACAGCACACTACATCTCTTGACTAGATTCCTGCAATCTCAGAGAGAGCTCATCGATTCCTGCATCAAACAGGACGCTAATCGAATCAATTTGGCTAAGTAATTTGCCATCCCAAGCAAATGCGCCACTACAGGTGGTAAAAGTGCCGTTTCTGGTATATGCGCCGTAGGAAGCCACATATGCACCGCGAAATGCATATGCGCCGCTTCAATGCACGTATGTGCCGTTCTAACACATGCGCCGCAGAACTCCACGCATGCGCCGCGAAATTACGCATGCGCCGCAAGAATCCACATTTGCGCAACTTTATCAAATGCGCTGCTACATTTCACATATGCACGGCGGAAATACAAAAGCGCCGCCAAATTACGAAAGCGCAGCTAAAATACACAAAAGCGCAACTTTTACACATGCGTCGCCGAAACCGACATATGCACCGCGAAAATACAAAAGCGCAGCTTCGCGAGGCATATGCCCAGTTCTGCGTTTCGGTGCATCTATTTCACCTATTTTCTATGTGCATTTATGACGCCTAAAATCGACCCTAGGAGAAATTTTTCGAAGCACATACCGGGGGTCCTGCCTCTGCTGGCCGCCCGAATCGTTGGACTCGCTCGAATCGGTGCTCCTCGCGTGGTATATATGCTGCTATGGCTGCCATGCTGCTCTAAGTTTGCTCTGAGCCCTCTTTCTCCAATCCAGATCAACCAAGTGTGTAAATGACTATTCTTGTGGCCCCAGCTCCTATTTATAGCCTCCAAACCCTAATTCTGGCTAGGTGATCACTGTGACTACTTCCCGTGTCTGTTTTTCCTCCCGTTTTCTTCCCACATCCCTGACCACGTCCCTTTTCCTCCAACCTATCCTCACCCCTTCTTCATCGTGAGATCGTCCGTCTCCAAAACTTTCACCGTTTTTCCCGTCCAATCTCCCGAGGGGGCATCCTATCGTCATTTAACCTGTACCAGGGGCAAACTGGGGCATGTATCATCATTCAGACTATCAAATTCTTTGAAGCAACGCTGTAAACTGCATTGCATCAAAGAGGGGCAAAATGTATATGCCTAAAAATGACACAAATCATCCTAAATAAATATTCTAAATATTTATTCCATTCTTCTACCAATTAAATAAATATTCTAAATTTATTTAATCAATTCACTATCCCATAGTTAAATAAATTCTATTTATTTAATTAAAATTCTTCTATTTGTCCTTCACAATTAAATAATCATAAATTATTTAATTAAGCCTAATTCTTCTATCCTAAAGTTCTAAATTCAAAATTCCACATCACCTTTACACCTCACCTTTTCCACCTCACCTTGTCCACCTCATCAAGTTGCACATGTAATTAAATATATTTAATATTTAATTGCCTTATTTTCCCTCACCCACATGGCCTATTTCTTCTCCAATCAGAGGTTAGTTAACCAATCAATCAAATCTGTTAACTAACTGTCAGTTGAGTCAAATCCTCAATCAATCCAGTCAGTTCCACAATCCACTCTTCTAACTGATCAGTCAATGGAGTTAACTCTCCAATCAGTTTTGTCACATCCCCCCTTTCATGATGGAGCCAGGACACTTGTCGCATTTCCACTGGTTGCACATTCCTCAACCATCCTCAACCGTTGATCTTCATATCTTCTCTCAACCGTTGATTCCTATTCTTCCAAGTCTATAAATGAAGCTTCATTCTTCCGTTCTAATCATCCAGGCTTTTGACATCATTACTCTGCAGAAATATCACCAGTGCGCCTTTGGCACCCACTTGTCATCTACAAGCTTGAGATCACCATTGTTGCATTGGAGCTCACCTTCATTGCATATCACACCATAGCCGTTCACCATCGACTTCCTCAAACAGCTTTAAAAGATTTCACTCTCTGAGGGCTCATCTCATCTGCGAAAGGACGATTCGTGATAGGCGAACAACAAAAGTTTCGAAACGGAAGAGGTTTGCTATGTTTGTTCATTGCTTTGTTTACTTGAATCTTCTTTGTTTCACTATTCTGTTGATGTTTGGGTCATCTATTATTCATTTGATTGATCACCATTTTACCCTCACAAACTTCATGGCACTTTCACAGCTTATGAGATGAGAATTAGTAATGACATACCTTCAAGCAAAGAAGCTGCTTTCAAATCTGTCAGAAAAGAAAAAGAGATTTCTGATTCAGAAGAATTGGATGATGATCAAGAATTATCTCTTGCAAGCAAGTTGAAGAAGGGATCTGTTGGTAAGTACAAAGGTAAACTTCCATTCAAATGTTTTGAATGTGGAAAGATTGGACACTATGTAGCTCAGTGTCCTTACAAAGACCTAGACAGTGATGAAGATGAAAACAAGAAGCAATTCAAAAAGAAATAGTTTGTTTCTAGAAGGAAAAATAATTTCAGAAAGAAAAGAAGTTTGTTCATCAAAAATGTTGATATGACTGAAAGTGATTCAGATGATTTTCTTGATGAAAATGCATAGACTTTATTTATGGCTATTCTAAATGAAGTTCAAAATAAAAAATGTGAGGAACAATCAAACAGTTGTGAAGCTGTTATTGACTTTGAAGGAGAATTGAAGTGTGCATTAAGTCAAGTCAAGAAACTTAAAAAGGAAATCATTGCACAAAGAAGTCAGTTTCAAAAGGAAAATGATATCATGAATGATAAATTAACTTGTTATGAGAAACAAATTACTGATCTAATTCTGTCTCTTGAAGAAAGTAAGAGAATTATTGATGACAAAAACAAAGAGTTGAATAATAAGGACAAGGAATGTCATACACTTGAAGCTGAAATTGTTGATCTGAGAAGAAGACTTGATATGTGCAAAAGTAGTGATAAACTTGATGATCTTCTTGATAGACAAAAAGGATTCAAAGACAAATTAGGTCTTGGATTTGAAGAGGGACAATGTTCTCAAAAGGCTAGTACAAATGACAAATCAATCATAAGGACAACAAACTACAAAAGGAATGAAACTTTCAGGTATAATGCTCACTTTACTGGATATTGTTTTTGTTGCAACAGGTTTGGACATAAAGCCAGTGAATGCAGATTTGGAGTCAGAAGAGAAATGCATTTATTTCCAAGGAACCCATTCATGTTTTTAAGAAGGTTGAAGTTTCACAATTGTAAAAATTTTGGGCATATTGCCAAATTTTGTAGACCTTCTTTGCAAATGCAGCAAACTACAAGGAATACTGTTTCAGGTTTGTCTTCTTTAAGTCTTGAAAAGAAGTTGCTTGTTTGGAAACCTAAGGTAATCAATAAGTGCCTTGATGTTATGATTGCACAAGCTGCTTTTCATGCCAAAAAGAAGGAACAGTGGGTGATTGACAGTGGCTGTTCCAACCACATGATAGGAGACAAAGATAAATTTGTTAAATTTGAAGACATTAATGAAGGTTCTATTATGTTTGGAAATAATGATTGCATTATGATCAAAGGCAAAGGTACAATTCTTCTTGATGATGAAACGCCACTACATGATGTGTATTTTGTTGAGGGACTGAAGCATAACTTGTTAAGTGTTAGTCAAATATGTGACAATGGTTTTAATGTTGTTTTTGATGCACATGGATGTGAGATCAAAAAGAAATCGGGTAAAGTTATTGCAGCTGGTCTAAGAACTAGTGGTAACATCTACAATCTTCATAACTCTGAAACTAAAAGTGTTGGTAGCAATATTTGTTTCATGGGTCAAATTGAAGAAAGCTGGTTGTGGCATAGAAGACTTGGTCATGTGAATTTTGACAATCTTGTAAGAATCAGCAGGAATCACAATGTTAGAAACATGCCTCATATTTCAAAACCAAGTAATACTACATGCAAAGAGTGTCAGCTGGGTAAGCAAACCAAGGTCAGTTTTAAACCTAAGGAGTATTTCACATCAAAACATCTGCAGCTGGTGCATTCAGATTTATGTGATCCTACAAGGACTAAAGCATTGGGAGGTGAAAGATATTTTATGCTTCTCATTGATTATTTTTCAAGGATGACATGGGTAACATTCTTAAGGCATAAATCAGAGGCTTTTGAAAGATTCAAAATCTTCAAGAAGATGGTTGAAAAGGAATCTAATTTCAAGCTAAAATGTTTAAGGTCAGACAATGGAGGAGAATATACTTCAAAGGAATTTGAGGAGTATTGTGAAAAACATGGGATAAGAAGGCAATTCTCAACTCCTAGAACTCCACAACAAAATGGAGTAGCTGAAAGAAAGAACAGGACTATAAAAGAAATGGCAAGAACCTTACTACATGATGCAAATCTTCCTAACATCTACTGGAGAGAAGTTGTTCATACAATTGTATATACTTTAAACAGAGCTCAATTAAGGGTAAAGTCAAATTATACTCCTTATGAACTCTAGTATGGCAAGTCAGCTAATGTTGGTTACTTCAAAATTTTTGGAAGTAAATGTTACATCAAGAAAGATAATGATAGCTTGTGTAGTTTTGAGTCTAGATGTGATGAAGGCATATTTCTTGGTTATTCTACACACAACAAAGCATATAAGTGCTTTAACAAAAGGCTCAAAAGAATAATTGAAAGTACTAATGTTAAAGTGGATGAGAATTTGCAGCCCTGTGTATAGTTAATTCATGACAAAGAAGATGATCATCATTCACAAAAGGAAGAAGAAATTTAGGAAGAGGAAGAAGATTCTAAAAAATTAGTTGATGATAAGACAAAGACTTCTTCAAAGGCATATCAAAGAGATCATCCTCATGAGTTGATCATTGGGGATAAGAACAGTGGTGTGTTAACAAGAGGAAAGCTTGCTACTGCACATAATCAAGCACATGTGTGTTTGATATCTGAAATGGAACCAAAGAATTATGTTGAGGCCAGTAAAGATGAAGCATGGGTTAAGGCCATGGAAGAGGAGTTAAGCCAAATAGAAAAGAACAAAACATGGGAATTTGTTTCAAGACCAAAAGGTAAGAATGTCATTGGATCAAAATGGGTTTTTAGAAATAAGCTTGATGATAAAGGTAAAGTTGTCAAAAATAAAGCTAGATTGGTTTGTAAAGGGTATTCACAAATTGAAGGAATTAACTTTGAAGAGACATTTGCTCCTGTTGCTAGATTAGAAGCTATAAGAATGTTTTTAGCTTTTTCAGTTTATAAAAATTTCAAAGTATACCAAATGGATGTAAAATCAGCCTTTCTAAATGGAGATCTTGAAGAAGAAGTTTACATGGAACAACCAGAAGGTTTTGTGAATAAAGATAAATCAGATCATGTTTATAGGTTGAAAAAGGCCTTATATGGTTTAAAGCAAGCTCCAAGGGCTTGGTATTATAGACTGGAGAAGTTTCTGCAAGAACAGGGGTTCACAAAAGGAGGTGTGGACAATAATCTGTACTATCTAATCAAAGGTGAGGATATTCTGGTTGTTGAAATTTATGTTGATGATATTATTTTTGGTAGTAACAATGATGATATGAGTCATTCATTTCCTAACATCATGAAGTCAGAATTTGAGATGTCTATGTTGGGAGAATTGTCTTTCTTTCTTGGTCTTCAGGTATCTCAGCTTGAAAAGGGAATATTTATCTCACAAAATAAATATGCCAAAGAGATGTTAAAGAGATTTCAAATGGATGATTACAAACCTTTGGGTACTCCTATGGAAACAGGGCATAAGCTAAGTAAAAATGATGAATCACCTGAAGTAGAACAATCTTTGTATAGATCTATGATTGGCAGCCTTTTATATCTCACTACTTCTAGGCCTAATATTATGCAGGCTATTTGTTTGGTTGCAAGATTTCAAGCTTGTCCTAAACAATCACATTTGAATGTTGTTAAGAGAATCTTTAGATATGTTAAGGGTACACTTGATTTTGGTTTATGGTATCCTAGACACAATGATTTTACACTTCTTGCCTATACAGATGTAGATTGGGCTGGGTGTCCTGATGACAGAAAAAGTACAAGTGGGGCAGCTTTCTTTCTGGGTGGTAGATTGGTTGCATGGCACAATAAGAAACAAGATTGTGTTTCTCTATCTACAGCTGAAGCTGAGTATATTGTTGCTTCTTCATGTTGCACACAGGTACTCTGGATGGTACAATCACTTCTTGATATTAAGGTTGAAGTTAAAAAGCCTGTATCTATTCTTTGTGATAACACTAGTTCTATCAATATGTCAAAGAATCCTATAATGCATTCAAGAACTAAGCACATTGCTATCAGATATCATTTTCTAAGGGAAAAGGTGATTGAAAATGAAGTTGCTTTGGAATATGTGCATACAAGTGATCAATTGGCTGACATTTTCACAAAGCCTTTGCCAAAGGAGACATTTGAAACTTTGAGACAGAGATTAGGGGTTCTGTCTCTTGTCTCTCTTCAATAAGTTATAGAGATATTAGATTCAGGGGGAGTTGTCTTCTATATCATTTTGATGTCCTGAACCTCATTACATTTGTACATAGTTTGTGTATAGTTTTTGTACATATTTGGATGGAACATTTTTTTTGGTGTTACAGTATTGGGCATTTGATAAGTATGTTTTTGATAGATTTTATGGTAGAGGATTTGCTTCTACAAGAATAGGATTTATTTGGTTGTGGTATTTTTTTTCTTTGACATTTTATGTCAAAAAGGGGGAGAAATAAGTAATGGTTTTGCCATCAATGTCAAAGACAAAGGGGGAGTTTTGTAGTGCTTCTATCTTGTGTATTGTTGTCTTCTCATTGATGTCAAAATGTTGGTGATCTTGGTTGTGATCTCTCAGATTTTTCAGGGTTACCATGGTGGTGCTTTCTCAGATGTTTTAGTTCATGTCTTCATGCTTTAAGTGAAAGTGGCATAGGTTGGCATAATGAGTGATGCAGGAGCATCCAGTGGTGTAAGGGCAATCTTGCATCACCCAAAAAGAAGTTAATTCAAAATCATTGTATTTGTTTTCATTTCTTTCCATAATTAGTGTTTTTGGTTCCATAATATCCAGAATAATAATGTAGGACTTTCAGTTTTTCCAAAACTGCTAAAAATAGCGACTTGCCTATTTTGGAAAGTGTACCTGCTATTTTTAGAAAGTTTACATTTGGGCACGTAATGAAGCAAAAACTTCTAGAAGGTTACATAATAGAAATATAAGACCTTTGGCAAAGGAATCAGGAAAAGACCATTTGTGAGCTGAAAGATATTAAAGTTTTTGTTTTTCAAAAAGCCCCTGAAAATTTCTGGAACGAGATATGAGGCACTAAAACTTCCCATAACCTCCTAAAAAGTTGACAAAAATCCATTTATGGATTTTTGGCATGATAGATCACATCACGAGCTTTCCAGCGCTTAAAACGGTTCGTCAATCGGACACCCGGATCAAAAGTTATGCTTCCCGGAAGTTGACCTACTGTTGGAGGGAATTTGCAAATTTCAAAATTCAGCTAGAGGCCGCCAAAAAGTGCTATTTATGACTATTTTGGGAACCCTGGGTGGTAGTAGAGTTAAGGGGGCCAGTGTACAATCAAGAATAGGGGGGAAAACATAAACCCTAACTAATTTAGGGTTACAGAAGGATGAAGATTCTAGAGTCTTGAGGTTGGGGAAAGCTGTAATGTGTTGCAGCTAGTAGAGAATTCATCCTCTGATTGTAATTGAGCTTCTGTAATGTAATGAGTTGCCCAGTTCAATAAAAAAAGTTCTATTTGCTATGTTCAATATCTTTTATTGTGTGTTTTGTGATTTACCCCCTTCATCAAGTGGTATCAGAGCGAGGGTTCCTCAGTGTGTAGACAGATCGCTGACCATGAGGCAGTTTGCACTAGGACCTGAGGTTGTGGGTTTGCTACGGAGACCAAGATGCCTCCACGAAGAAATTGTGTTGGGAGGAATGCTTTGATGGAAGAGGGTTTTAGAGCCCTACAAAGGCAAATCGATGCATTGCAAGAGGAGCTACGAAGAGGGTTTGAGCCGAGGACAAGAGAAGAAAGTGAAGATGAAGTTGAAGAAGAGCTATCTGAGGAAGAACAAGAAGCTGCCAAAGATGCTACAGAAGTAAGGTTGTTGAGGGTCATTTCAAAGATCAGAAAGAGGCCCAGGATTGAAGTTTCTACAAATTCTAGAGATTTGAATCTAGAACAGCTTATTGATTGGATCAATGACATGGAGGAGTATTTTGAGTATGAAGATGTGGAGGACCCAGATCAGGTTAAGTTTGCAAAAACAAAGTTGAAGGGCCACGCCAATATTTGGTGGAAGGAAGTCCAATTAGAGAGGAACAGAAGAGGAAAAGCAAATATCACCAGATGGGATTGGATGGTGGAGAAACTGAAGAAGCAGTTCATTCCTGTGGACTATGAGATGGAGTTGCTGAAGAAGTTGTAAGGATTGAAGCAAGGTAACAAGTCTGTTAAGGAGTATACAGAAGAGTTTTATAAAATTACTATCAGGATAGGCCATGCAAAGCCCAACAAGGAGAAGGTAGCCCATTACATTAATGGGTTGAGGGTGAGTATTCAAGAGGAGTTGAGCCTAGTCAGAATGACCACCATAGAAGATGCGTACCAATTTTCCCTGAAGGTGGAAGAGAAGTTGAAAAAAAGATTTGATACCAAGCAAAGGGGAAGAGGTCAAGGTGGAAGGACTGGTGGAAGACCCTATGGAGGCCATAATGAAGATCAAAAGAAAAGTGAAGAAATAGGCATCGATCAAAATCAAAGAGGGGATAATACCTACCGCCCTCGTGACTAGAACAATGGTGATCAAAGAGGAAGAGGAAGAGGTAGACCTGGGCAAGGACCTGGAAGAGGAGGTTTTAGAGGAACCTATTTCCAATGTGGAGAAGAAGGGCATCGAGCATATGAGTGTCCACAACATCAAGGAAGGACAAATAGAAGACCTGAAGGTAATGCACAAGTTGCACATGTAGATGAAGATGCACATTCTGAGCATTCTGAAGATGCTGAAAGGGGAGAAACCTTAGTTTTCAGAAGAACCTTGCTGAATGAGGAGAAAGAACCCAATCAGAGGAAGAGTTTATTCCGCACAAGGTGCAAATGTGAGAGTAAGTGTTGTGATATTATTATTGATAGTGGAAGCACCGATAATCTTGTTTCAGAGGAGATGGTTGACAAGTTGAAGTTGACAAGAAGAAAGCATCTGCATCCATATCGGATTGCATGGTTATAGAAGGACCATAGAGCTTTGGTCAATGA
Source organism: Cunninghamia lanceolata (assembly GCA_027924645.1). Classification (NCBI taxonomy): domain Eukaryota; kingdom Viridiplantae; phylum Streptophyta; class Pinopsida; order Cupressales; family Cupressaceae; genus Cunninghamia; species Cunninghamia lanceolata. Next base: position 2,502,320 of record BSBN01001020.1, on the reverse strand, counting down.
GTAGTGTTTAGTGAAGTTCATGATTGGTGACTACCATGATGAGGTGCTGTGTGATATCATACCGATGGATGCATGTCATATGCTGTTGGGGAGGCTATGGCAGTATGATAGGAGCACTGTCCATGATGGCTGTGCAAACACATATTCCCTAACAAAGGATGGAGTTCATCATAAGTTGAAGCCCTTGAAGGAGGTGGAAGAAAAGGTATGTAGTACTGCCAGAATTTGTTTGGTAGATGGTAGGAAATTTTTGGAGGGTATGAAGCATGAGCGTCATTGCTTTGCATTGATTCCTAAGATTAGTCAAGAGAAATGTGAAGATGTACTAGTAGAAGTTTCAGCTATGTTGGAAGAGTTCCAGGACATTATCTCTGATAATGTACCAGAAGGTTTACCACCAGTAAGGAAGATAAGTCATCAAATGGATTTGATACCAGGAGCCAGTTTGCCAAACAAGGCAGCCCACAGAATGACCCCTGCAGAGAATGAAGAAATAAATAGACAAGTTCAGGAGTTGTTGAGGAAGGGACTGATAAGGGAGAGCCTAAGTCCATGTACGGTACTGTTGTGTGGTTACACAACACGCCCCATTTTGACTTGGCAAATAGGGACCCAACTTTTGGCTTGGATTGTGGTGTCTGCTTTCTGGTGGTTTGGTAAAAGTAAGTCATGTGCATCATCATGTAGAATCAAGATGAGGTAAGTCATCATTATGAGGTTAGTTTGTCACAATTCGTATTTCATTTCTGTGACCACATATTTAGAAAGAGCATTAAATTCCATGCAGGTTTGCCTTTTACATCACCCCGATATTCATCAGGATGTGAGAGTTGTTAATAGTCAAAGTTTTGGTCAAACCTAATATTCACAGGAGGAGGATCATATTTTATAACCTCAGTCATGTTATCAAAGATCATCTTGATCTTGGTACATCATCCGATAAGTCATGCGGTCCAAATATCCAGACGTCAACTTTAAGTGATGGTGACCCTTACCAGTCAAACAGCTTTACATTTCGCGAGCATCATATTTCTAAATGTAACCTGATATTTCTTAATATCCTCCTGCCGTGAAATATCACCCTAAGCCAATATCCTAATGACGTCATCCAAGTTCGATAAATGAAGAAATAAACATGACGATGACATCATCATCATATTTACCTCTCGGCAGGATATTTTCCAAACATGATCATGTTCGCATAACATGACGATGATGTCATGATGCCTTTCTGATATAATGAATGAATATCTAGATGACGTCACCCCGATATCCTGAGAATTAGAAAAGAATGACTTCGGTCATCATCATCATCATCCAAAAGCACAGCCCCCTTTTTTCAAATATCCTCCTGACATTTAAAGCACAGCCTAAAGGGCGCGAATATCACCCGATATCTAAACATAACCTGACATTTTCAAATATCATCCTGTCGTTTAGATATCACCCCGCTCCCGTTGCTGCCATTAGCATTAAATGTGCGCAGAAATGGTAGGTGGTTCCCGCCGATCATTGAAACCGATGGAACACCTGGCAAAATCCTGACTTGCCATGCAGAAAATCAATGAATAAAATCTAATCTGTCAGGATTTGCCCTAAATTTACCCTAATGGCAAGGTTAAAAGGTAAATCTAACGCCATTTTCTCATTTACCTTGCGAAGAAATTACTTTTTACAGAGCACAGCTTCCATATCCTCCTGCAGGTGATATTACGATGAGCGAAGTTTGTAAACAGTAGAAAGCGCGAGATCATCAGCAAGAATTAAGAGCACTTTTAGAATTCCATTGGTATAAAAGGAAATCAGCATAACCAGGTAAGTAAATGAAACCCTCATCATGTTGTTTCTATAACAGTCAGGTAGGATGTTGTAAGTCTGGTTTACACATCCCCATGATGGACTTATGTTGAATGAATGTAGTATGCATGATGAATATTAAAGATAAATTGTTATAGGCATGCATGTATATACCCATTGTAAGACGGGATTTCGTTAATTGCAGGTACCCATGGCTGACAAGAGGTTCGTCAAGTGTCAAGCAGAATTCAGTAAGCCCATGTTCTCATCTCAGAGGGGCGTCCTGTTCAAATACGGTGCAATTACAGATACCCATCAGGGAAGTACCAATTGGGAAGCCTGGTCAGCTAGGCTGAATGGTGAGAATAACAAGAGTCTTGTGCTGGATGTAGTTTTCGTATCTGGAATGTGGAATGCCACTGATTTTCCATACTCTATGGAATCTCCGGAGCTGGTCATCGAGTGTGCCCGGAACTATAACCCAGAAACCAGGCAGGTGATGAAGCATGGGAGGATATATGCCGACCTATCCATCAAGGGTCTATCCAAGACATTGGGATTGCCATTGGGTAGCAAGGTCAAAAGTGTGGACCTGAAGAAGTCAAAGAAGGAATATGAAAACAATAAGAAACAAGCCAGGAAGAACATGTATCAATGGAGGGCTGAAAATAGTACATATCCTACAACAGCCAAACTTCCTGTGCATCTATTCAAATATGATTCTGCTGATGAATATCAATATATGATTGCACTACTGAATAGAGTAACAAGCCAGCCTGATGCTAGTAGTTTCAGGGACTGAATGTATGGAATAATAATTATGTGTTTATATTCAGCTATCAAGCCACTATGGGGTCAGCTAATAAGTGATGCTCTGCATGAGCAACTGATGAACCTAGCAGGTTTAAATTGTGCTTTCTATATGACCTCATACATTGTCTACTCCTGTGCTTATAAAGGCACATTTGATGCACTGGTCACAGATGGGAAAGTCACAGGAACAATTAATGCTGTGCATATCTGGGATCATCATCCCCAGCTACAAAGAACCAATTACCTGCAAGACTACAAACTGGTCAATGATGCATTCTCCATGCATCTGGTGAGGACAATGGAGGAGGACAGAATGAAGAGATTGAGCATGGAAGCTCAAGAAATTATCTACAGGCATGGAGCCTGGTACATACAGTTTGCCGCCTTTTCTTACATAAGGATTGAAGGTTTTGAGGGGCATCCTCTCATGCTACCAAGGTATCCAACTGATGCGGTGATACTAATGGAGTTCATCAAGCAGGGCTCCATAATGATAAAAACATATAAGGATGCCAAGAAACTGCCACCGATTTTGTTTCCAGTCACCATTGGCTAGTATATGTGCCCAGATTTCGAACACATAAAGAAGGTGATGATCACCTTGAATAAGATGAATCTGCAGCCTTTCCCACTGACCAGACCATATGATCCTTACGGCAGGATGCAAAAAATAGTAGGAAGGCCTATTCATTAGAGGCACCTAGAGGATTTCTGGGCTGACTACGAGGATGAAGCAGAAGCAAGAAGAAGAAGGTATCAAAGGTTAACATTGAATCAAATCAAAACCTTTGATTACATCCCCATCCCTCAACAATTAAAGAAGGATGATGACAGGATAATTGCAGATGAATATGAGCAGAAGAAAATATATAACGATACCATCTCTGCACCTGATCTCACTATACAGGAGGATATATCCTTGGACCCCTTCATTGCCATGACCATGCAACTAACCCAAGCTTGGGTTGATGAACAGATAGAGGCATTTAAGAAGAAGGGTGTTGCTATTATGGTGGACAACAAGAAGAAGGGGCAGGATATTCCTGAGGATGAGTTTGATGACTTCTTGAATGAAAAGAGGAAGACTAAGGGAGATAGACTCCCTCCACCGCAACAGCAAAGCAAAAGACCCCCAGGGGCAAGAAGGTAGATAAAGAACCCAAAGAGGTTATTATCGAAAAGGCAGTATTTGTAGCTGAGGAGGCAGCAGCATCAGGATCTGGATCAGAATCAGCATCCCCTCCAAGGACAAAGAAAGAAAAGTCCAAGAAGAGTAAGACAGCAGAGGCTAGAATCACTGAGACCCTAGAAGAGGGTCAATCCTTAAGGAAACATGATAAAGAGGATATCCTCATGGAGGAAGAGCCTGAAGAAGAAGAGGCTCCATTGATAATAAAGAGGAAAAGAAGAGCTCCACAGGTGGTGATGTCTACCGCACCCAAGAAACAAAGAACCTCCATGAGAGGTGAAATAAGACAAATCCCTACATTGTTACAAGGGGTAGGTAGCGAAGTGCCCAAGGAACTTTAGTACAGTGTTCCACTTTCTACCATCGTCAAGTTCAAAACTGAAATTGCAGAGGAACAGATGAAAGAAACTTCTCAGGCACAAGCGGGACACATCTCATTAGAGGAGACAATTAATTTGTCTGATGATGAAGTTGTACAGGAAGTGACTGCACAAAAGATGGAAACACTTGCTGCTGGTACAAGTATGACCCCTCACAAGCCTCCACTAGTTCAAACTATACTGGAGGAGATGAAGCAAGTGGAGGCAGAACAAGAAAAGAGCCCAGAGCAGATAGCTCAGGAAATAGGGCTAGAAACATTAATTACCCAGGTGACAAGTCCTGTAGTGATGGACCTAACAGAGAAATAGGATATGAATCCTGAACATCTAGCAGGATCACCTGATAGGGGACACCCTGCAGAAGAAATAAGGTGGCAGAACCAGAGAGCCATACTTCAGAAGTAAGCCCACCAATCACACAAGGTGCATCTACGGAGCCTGCCATAATAGAAGTTCGAGAGAAGGCGGATGATGAGGAGAAAATAATAGAAGATCCTACTGCCAAAGCTCAGGAGGCTAACAGTATAGGTGCAGAACAAATAATGGCTTCAGAACAAATGCCAGCACCTCAGGCAGACTCCACAATATCCAGTACGGTGGATATGCAACAAGAAATAGAAAAGCCAAAGGAGGATGATAAACCTCAACAAGGGGAAGAGTTGAAAATAGATGAATTAATGACAGAGAAGGATCATGATCATCATGATCAACATATAGATACAACACATGATCCCCCACCCCAAGAAGATGCTCCTCCAGAGAAAGAAGTCCCTCAACAGGAGGATGTGCCACAGGATCAAAAACAAAGTGAGCATCAAGAAGAAGAATTGAGAAAATCACCATCTCCACCACATCTGCTGACAGAAATAGGAGACACAGGTGAACATCATGATGATGCAGAAAAACATGATCAGGTGCCTCCGTGGTTGGAAAAGGAGGTAAGTGAAGAAGAAGATTTTGAGATTCAAGAATTTGATGTGTCCACCTTATTCTCTGAGAATATAATGAAACCCAAGAGGAAGGCCAGAATGACTTCGGCCATTAAAAGAGATCCAACAACTAGAAGAAGGAATGCACAGATTGTAGTACCTACTGTGGAGAAGGAAAAAGGTAAAATTGCCTTAGATGAGTTTCAAATTAGCACAGTGGACCTAGGTTTTGCCAATGAAGACCAAGAGGGTCAGGAGGGCAAAGACATCATTGATTCTTTGATTCAAAAGGTGAAAAGAGAGAAAGAGAAGAATAAGCAACACAAAGAGCACATTGCTCAGTTGCATGCCTACATAAGAAGGCTAACTAGTACTGAAGAAACTTCAACCGAACATGCAGTCCCATTGACTATTATTTCTCAAGAGGAGGTAAATAAATTAGACCTCATGAAACATGAGGCATCTGTATTAAGGAAATGGATGTCATCCACATTGGATGAGGCTGAAGAAATGGTAAAGGCCTCCTTGAAGAGGTGGAGCATTCTCAGTGACTCCAGGACCAAAGTAGACAAATTGCAAATGCAGACAGGAAAAAGGTCTTATAAATTGGAAAAAGTCCTAAGCATCTTGGGAGAAATAAAGAGGATAAATCCTCAGCTGCTTATTAATAAACAGGTATTGAACAGTAATACCGCCTTGTTAATTGACATCTGGTATAAGGACATTCAATTTGAATGTGGAGTGCTCAGGAGATGCAATAACAAACTGAGAGATATCAGCATGAAGTTACATGATTTAATGGCTGTTGAGGCGGAAATATTAGAAACATTGGAAGGAAAAGTGGAAGGGGAAATAGAAAATCAAGATGAGGAATGTGCTATCAAAGCTTTACATGACAAATTCCAATCAGTAGCAGATGATCCACTTGTCCACTTGACAGAAGAAGTCATAGATAAAGTAATGAGAATCAAAGTCAAGATGGAAAGATACAATGAGACACTGCAGGATAGGAAAGACAAACTGGATAGTAGTAGAAACAAATATGAGGCACACAAACACGCCATCATCAAAGCAAAGACTCAGGATGGTGGAGGAATAGATCAAATTGTGGAATCATATGAGCAGATCCGGAGTAGCATGCAGCCTCATATGCGGCGTCATCATCATCAGGATAGTGAAAGTTTAGGAAGTGATGCACATAATGATGATCCACATGAATCGGATGAGAAGCATGATGAAGATACATCATAAAAGGAGATATAAGCTTAAATAATCTAGATAGTTGTCAGCTGGCAACTTGTACCACTTTTGATAGGTTTGACAAAGTCAAAGAGAATAGTGACTATAGATATGCATTGATAAATCAAGATCGTGGATCTTTTTGTAACGGATTCCTCACCTTGTTCTATAAAAGGTGATGGAATGTCTATTTGTAAATATTTGAAACTTAATTGAAATTTGTCTGCTGAAACATTCAAAGCTCATTTCAAAGTTTTTGTATACATCTATATTTTTGTATGCTTAATGAATGAGAAGATTGTGTTGATTACAATTCATAGTAAATCTTGAGTAATCAGTGTATGAATTCTGGACATATGTGGTGATTTGCTGCGTCCCTTGAAGTGCATGTTTACTTACATGTGTTGCATTCATACAAATTCCTTTGAAGTTAGCATCAACTATATGTAGTTGTGGAATGCCCTGATGAAAATATGGTTTGGTTTTCTTCTCTTCATGACAGTATCTAATATACATGTGGCTCAAAAGCTAAAGCTTCAACTTTAATTTGAAGCATTTCTTCCAATTTCTTTTAAATTTCAAAGCATTGCATCCTCATAATTGCAAACAATTGATGATCTTAAGAAAATAACACAAATATGTGGACATCTCATAGATAATTGCAAATATTTAGCATATTTGGATACAGAGCATGCATAATTAAGAATGTCATGCAAAGATTGAAGTATTTCTGCATCATTTCATCAAATAACTGTATAATATGACTTCTCTATAAAGAATTTTTGCAGGAGTGTCATGATGATGTTGAACTTTCACGTAAGGCCCTAAAATGGAAACAACAACTCACATTAACCTCTGAGTAACGTCAGACGATTAAGACCTAATCACCGGAGACTTGGGATCATGAATTCCCTGAATTCATCGTATCTTTCAAGATGAATAAAGGTTAATGTGTACTTTTATTCTATGCTTATTTATGACTAACATCATGACCAACAGGTACCTGCAGTACTAGCACCAAAGAAAGATGGAGAATGGAGGATGTGTACAGACTCTCGAGCCAGCAATAAGATAACGATCAAGTATAGATTTCCATTGCCAAGAATGGATGACATCATGGATTGTTTGAGTGGAGCCAAGTACTTCACGAAAATTGACCTGAAGAGTGGGTATCACCAAATTTGTATCAGAGAAGGGGCTGAATGGAAGACAGCCTTCAAGACAAAGGAACATTTGTATGAGTGGTTAGTCATGCCATTTGGGCTAACTAATGCATCGAGCACATTCATGCGGCTCATGAACGAGGTACTAAAAGAATTTTTGGGAAGTTTTGTTATTTTTTATTTGGATGATATTTTGATTTCTAGTAAGACTTGGGATGAGCATTTGATGCATATCAGAAGAGTTCTAGAGAAGCTGAGGGAGGAGAAGTTGTTGATTAATCTAAAGAAATGCAGTTTTGCAAAGAAGGAGTTGGTATACCTAGGATTTGTTGTCTCAGAGGAAGGTCTTAAGATGGACCCAGAAAAAGTAAGGGCTATCATTGAGTCGCCTACACCAAGGAGTGCAACGGAGGTAAGATCTTTTCATCGTTTGGCAAGTTTTTACATAAAGTTTATCAGGAATTTCAGTAGCATTTGTGCACCCCTAACTGAAACAATGAGAGGGGATAGAAAAGAGTTTAGATGGACTAAAGGAGCCGACAAGAGCTTTGATACATTGAAGCAGAAAGTTGTAGAACAACCTGTTTTGGCACTTCCAGATTTCAATAAGGTATTTCGAGTAGATTGTGATGCTAGTGGTAGTGGTATAGGAGCTGTTTTGAGCCAAGAAGGTAAGCCCATTGCCTATTTTAGTGAGAAGCTTAATGATGCCAAGAAAAAGTATTATGTTTATGATCAGGAATTTAATGCAATAGTTCAGTCTTTGAAGAAATGGAGACATTATTTGTTGCCAAAAGAGTTTGTTTTATATACTGATCATCAGGCTTTGTAGTATATTAATAGTCAAGGGAAGTTGAACCAAAGGCACTTAAAATGGGTTGAGTTTTTGCAAAGTTATACCTTTGTTTTGAAGCACAGGAGTGGGAAGTCCAACAGAGTTGCAGATGCCTTGAGCAGAAGGCACAATTTGTTGACAGAAATGAGGATAGAGGTTGTTGGGTTTGATGAGCTCAAAAGTTTGTATCCTGAAGATCCAAATTTTGCAGAGGCTTGGAAAGCATGTCTGGAACCTGTTACTTTGGACAGGACAAAATGGTTGGATTTCATAATCCAAGACGGCATGTTGTTTAGAGGAAGCCAGTTGTGCATTCTGAGGAGTTCCATGAGAGAGAATCTGATTAAAGAGTGGAGGACTGGCTGGACACTTTGGTCGAGATAAAACCATTTCTATTATTGGTGAAAATTATTATTGGCCACAGTTGCATCAGGATGTGAGGAAGTTTGTGTAGAGTTGCAGAGTATGTCAGATGGCAAAAGGAAAAAGTCAAAATACAGGGTTGTATCAACCATTACTTGTACCAGAGAAGCCATGGGATGATATTAGTATGGATTTTGTTCTTGGTTTACCAAGGACACAAAGAGGGCATGATTCTATTTTTGTGGTGGTGGACAGATTCTCAAAGATAGCACATTTTATTCCTTGTAAGAAGACTAATGATGCTGTTCATATTGCAGAGTTATTTTTCAGGGAAGTGGTGAGACTACATGGTCTACCAAAGAGCATAGTTTCAGATCGAGATACCAAGTTTGTTGGTTATTTCTGGAGGACATTGTGGAAGAAGTTGAAGACAGATTTGAAGTTTAGTTCTACACACCATCCACAGACTGATGGACAAACTGAAGTGGTGAATAGGAGTTTGGGTAACCTGCTACGATGCTTAGTAGGAGATAAGCCCAAGGGATGGGATTTGATTTTACCAGAGGCAGAATTTGCTTACAACAATTCTGTCAATAGGAGTACTGGTAAATCACCATTCCAGATTGTATATGGCAATAGCCCAAGAAATGTTTCTGAGTTAAGGAAGCTGGACAATGGAGAAAAGACAAGTGCTGAAGCTGAAGACTTTGCAGAACATCTGAAGAATTAGCATGAAGAGGTGAGAAAGAACATTAATAAAATGAATATTCAGTACAAGGCTAAGGCAAATCAGAAGAGGAGATATAAGGAATTCCAAGTAGGAGATGAAATCATGGTTCACTTGAGAAAAGAAAGGTTCCCAATTGGAACATATAATAAGTTGAAAATGAAGAAATTTGGACCATGCAGAATCCTGAAGAAGCATGATTCAGGAAATGCATATGAGGTAGAGCTACTGAGTGGGATCAATATTTCCCCTATTTTCAACATTGCTGATTTATCAGAATATCATGAAGGTGGAACAGAGGATGGACCAACAGAAGTGCAGTGGAGTATTCCGGCATCTACTTCAATGGAGAAGATAGAAGAGCTCTTGGATAGCCATGTGGGAAGAAGTACTCGGAACAAGCAATATGAAGAATATCTGGTAAAATAGAAAGGAAGGCCTATTGAAGATTCTTCTTGGTTGTCTAAGGTAGAGGTTGACCATTTGGGTTTTCCTCACACAAACATCTGAGACATGATAGGGTCACTTCTCAAATTACCCTAGGTGTCTGATGCAGGAGCATCCAGTGGTGTAAGGGCAATCTTGCATCACCCAAAAAGAAGTTAATTCAAAATCATTATAGTTGTTTTCATTTCTTTCCATAATTAGTGTTTTTGGTTCCATAATATCTAGAATAATAATGTAGGACTTTCAATTTTTCCAAAACTGCTAAAAATAGTGACCTGCCTATTTTGGAAAGTGTACCTGCTATTTTTAGAAAGTTTGCATTTGGGCACGTAACGAAGCAAAAACTTTCAGAAAGTTACATAATGGAAATATAAGACCTTTGGCGAAGGAATCAGGAAAAGACCATTTGTGAGCTGAAAGATATTAAGTTTTTGTTTTCTGAAAAGCCCCTGAAAATTTCTAGAACGAAATATGAGGCACTAAAACTTCCCATAACATCCCAAAAAGTTGACAAAAATCTATTTACGAATTTCCAGCATGATAGTTCACATCACGAGCTTTCCGGCGCTTAAAACGGTTCGTCAATCGGACACCCGGATCAAAAGTTATGCTTCCCGGAAGTTGACCTACTTTTGGAGGGAATTGCAAATTTTGAAATTCAGCTGGAAGCCGCCAAAAAGTGCTATTTATGACTATTTTGGGAACCCTGGGTGGTAGTAGAGTTAAGGGGGCTAGTGTAGAGTCAAGAATAGGGGGGAAAATAGAAACCCTAACTGATTTGGGGTTACAGAAGGCTGAAGATTCTAAAGTCTTGAGGTTGGGGAAAGCTGTAATGTGTTGCAGCCAGTAGAGGATTCATCCTCTGATTGTAATTGAGCTTCTATAATGTAATGAGTTGTCTAGTTCAATAAAAGAAAGTTGTATTTGCTGTGTTCAATATTTGTTATTTTGTGTTTTGTGATTTACCCCCTTCATCAATGAGTGGTCTTCATCATATCATGCAATTATGGCACACTCTTGATTGTGGCTTGTTGTAATCACAGTGGTTTGGAGGTTTGGTATGATCTTAGTATTCATATGGTGTTCATATTAGTATTCAAGTGGTAAAACATATAGTGGTTCATGATGTTATAGTGACAAGTGACACATATAGTGACAGATTGCTCTTCATTGTTTCACAAGACCTAAATAAACTTCCTCTAAAGCCCATTTAAGCCGTTAGTGCACTTTTCTTTTAATTCATTATTGACCGGTTGAAGCAGTCAAAGTCACTTAAGTGACAACTTAAAGGGTGATGGATCATTGTGTTTACCGGCCCCAATGGCTAGGGTGCCCGGTCACCAGGTTGATGCACTTTGTGCTCCATGGGAAAGTCTCTATCAACGACCAATGTTGAATTAACATTTTGCAGGCTGCGGAGATCGAAGGGTTGAGTTCAAAATAGCATATAATCTTCAATGGTCAGTTATCTCTGATAAATTTGACATTTGCTGTGTTAAAAAGACAATAAAACATATTTTTTTCTATCCTTGATAGAAGTTAAAGAGACATTAAAGTCAGTCTTTCAAATTGGAAAGTTTCCTTGTTTTTGGAGAATGTAAAGAGACCTTCGAGAGTTGTCTTTTTGTTTTTTGTTTTGGATTAAGAATGTATTTTGAAAAGAGAAAAACAAATGGGTATGTGTGAGAAGCTGAACTGATTATAGTAGAGATTTGGAAGATGAATTTTTTATTTGATTTTCTTTTGTGTATGAGTTTTTTGTATTGCAGATATGTTTTGGAATAAAGAGATATTTTTGGATAGAGAAGGATGGTTTTTGAGTTTTTGAAAGAATGATGGTGCAATAAATGGATGGAGTTTTCAATGATCAACCAGGATCAATATTTTCTTAGAGAAGGTGGAAGTGTTAAAAGACAATAATTTTTCAGAGAGGGTTAACTTTTCAGTATTGCAATGAGAAAGTTCATGAAATGGTGAATTGAATTTTGAGATTGTCTTGCAGAGCTATGAAGTATTTTGAAGATCAAAATTGATTGACTATAGATGGTGATTAATATGATGATGTTAGTTGAAGTTTGATTGTAGAAAATATACATTTGTTTTAATTTTTGAAAAGGAGAAATAAGGTGTTGATTTTGATTGAAACAGGGAAACCCCCTGAGTTGTTTTTTCATTGAATTTTTGATATTGAAAGTCAGGTTGACTTGCAGAGAAGAACAATATGCTAGTGTGGCAGAATTGTATTTGTCAGTGAGACAGTTGTACATCTAAAAGTTTTCTTTTAAGCCAGTGAGGTAGTTTGAGTGGTTTTTATACCCCAGGACGGTTTTCCACTCAGGAAATTTCTTGTGTCAAATTTTTGTGTTGATGCTCTACATTTTTACATATCTATCTGAAAATTTTATAATTGTGAAATCAAGTTTATTAAAAGGTTCAAAAAGTGTTAAAATTGTTAACTACACTAATTCACCTCCCCTTCAGTGTTGTGTGTATTCCTACAAGGAATACCGTGCAATCTAAACACCACTTGCATGAATTTTTGGGCTATGACTGGTGCCCCGTATGTCAAATTCCCAAGTAAGAAATGTGCTACCTTGGTGAGTCTATCCCCCACAACTAGAATAGCATTGTGTCTATTCCTAGACATAGGAAGTCCTTGCATAAAATGCATGCTAATGATTTGCCATTTCCATTTCAGAATCTCATGAGGGTATATAAGTCCTACTAGGTGATGTTGTTCTTCCTTCACCCACTAGCATTCTAGACATCCAGCTACAAACCTTGCAGCATCCCTCTTCATTCCTTTATAGAAATATAATGGTTTTACATCAGCTAGCAATTTTGTCACTCTAGGATGTCCTGAATAAGGTGTGAAATGAACCTTCTTCCACACGATATTCATTAACTCCTCAGAGTTTAAAACATACATCCTTCCTTTAAACCTTAATAGTCCATCTAGTTCAAAGTAAAACCCATCATACCTAGTATCATGAGGATTAACCACAAGAGCTTGTTTTACCTCCTCATAGTATTCATCTCCTTTGGTCCTTTGGAATACCTAATTCCTAAAATTAGAATGTATGGAGATCATCGAGGAGATATGTCTTCTCCTACTTAAGGCAACTGCCACTCAGTTTTCCTTGTCCTGGATGTATTTAATCTCAAAATTGTAATATGATATTAACCCTAACCATCTCCTATGGAAAGCATTCAGATGTGGTTGAGTAAACAAATATTTTAGCCCTTGATGGTCTATTTTTAATTTGAAATGTTTCCCAAACAAATAATGTCTCCACATTTGCAGTGCATGAACCACTGCTGCCTGTTGGCAAGAGACACTATATGGATTCATGATTGTTGTCATTGATGGCAACAAAGTTCATCCCACACATCCGCAGGACATGGTGTGTCTCTACTGGAAGTCAGAATGAAGATTGTTGAGGTCCGGTAAACAAGAACAGAGCTTGTGGCAAGGTCCGACAGACAGGTCTGGATCTCTCAGAGGAAGTATCTTGGTGAAGTGTAGATTTGGGAAAGTCAAGAGGACTACCTTGAGTAATAGATTCCAAGGATTTATCCTCCGGTGATGGACAAGGAAAAAGATATGAATAGTTGAGTACCGGATTCCTGAGTGACAGTGTGAACAGAGGAAGAACTGACTGACAGAACATCAGACTACTTTTCGGATGTGTTACTGATGGTGTTAAAGGTTATGAAGGCATGAATCATGTTTGGCCAACATGATTAATGATTTCTACAAGTATATGCTTGATCCGCATTACTTGATGTGTAAGGATTCAGCCGACAGAACAGAGTTTGTGAGAAGATTGATTGTTCTGGGTGCCGACTAGAAAGATAATGAAATCACTTGTGCGGATATATATATAGGATGGATTTAGTTGTGAGAAGTGTTGTGGTGATATGTAATATGTGAATAAAAATAGAGCAGAGCAGAAGTAGTAAGGAAGGTCTGGTATGTGAAAGGAAAGCAGCATCGGAGAAGAGGAAAGATGAAGTGTAGTAGATCAATGTACTGAGCCTAACTGGAACTGAACTCTAGCATATGTGGATGCTTCCAATCAATTCAAGTATTGTATAAATTTCTTTTGTAGACAGTGTGTCTCCTTGTAGGTAGTGTACCTCCTTTGTGAGCAGTGTACTCGGGCAGTGAGCCCTAATTGGCAAGTGCCATTTTGTAATTCCTTATTCTTCTAACAGAGAATAATCTTTGGGTTAATCACCCCATGGTTTTCTCCCTTAAAAGGGTTTCCACGTCAAAAATACTATGTCATATGTTTTTCCATTTCATGGTAATGTTTACTTGTTTGAAGTAATGCTACATTGATTAATAAGAAAGTTTAGAAAGAAGAAATAATTAGGATAACTGATTCACCCCCCCTCTCAGTTATCAACAATTGGTATCAGAGCTAAGTTCCTCCTAACAGAGTCTAACAGCTCGAGGAAGATTTGGGAGTTCAAATGGATGCATATGGTTTAAGAGAACAACTCAAGACTGCCCTTGATGATCTTGAATAGTCAAACTCTAAAGTCAATGAATTAAAGGAAAGACTCAAACAGGCTGATGATTTCATGAGAGAACTAAAAGATAAATTAAGTCTCTCTATGAAAAAGAGAAAGGAGCTACTTCAGTAATTGGCAAGACAAGGTGAAGAAAATAATGCAAATGAAGAACTGACTGAGAAAACCAAGTTATGTGAAAAGTTATCAAAAGAAATCATTATGGTAAGACATGAAATGGAATCAAGAGTTATAAAGTTTACCCAAGAAGTTGAAGAGAAAAGAAAAACTAAAGATAATCTAAGACAATCTCTCAAGGAGAAATCAGAAGATTGCCACCAGATGGATAGAATTATTAGACATCTTGAATCTAAACTTGAAGATGCTAAAGATAATGAAGAAAAACTTGAGGATCAAATTGTCTCTCTAAAAAGGGATCTTCAAATAGCAAATGAGTATAAAGAGAAATTCAAGATAAGTTCTACTCAACTTGAAGTTCTTCTTGGAAGTCAAAAGAAGGTAGATGACAAATGTGGTTTGGGATATGAGAAAGGAGAAAGCTCCAGATCCAGTCAAAAGAATTTTGGATCAGAAAATCCAAGGAACAGGCCTAGAAGACCTCCGGTAAGATAGCCCAATGCTCAAAGATATCCATCCTTCAATGGATACTGCCACAGCTACAATCACTTTGGTCACAAAGCTAATCAGTACAGAAAGAGAATGAATCAGACTAATTCATCCTTCTCCGGACAGTGTTTTAATTGCAAAAGGTATGGTCACAAGTCTCATGAATGCAGAAATATGCAAATGAACAAATCATTCAATGGTAGATGCTTTACATGCAATAGAGTAGGTCATATGGCTAATCAATGCAGATCAAGAGGATATCAATCAAATATGCAAAGAAATGTTGTGTGCCAAATCTGTAATAGGTCCGGTCATAATGCAAAAGTCTGCAGAAGCAAGAATCAGGACAAAAGAGGTCTAGTATATAATCAGAATCAAGATAAGGGTAAACAAAAGATGAATGTGGATGAAGTTAAAAATGAGATGAGCAAGATTTGGGTGAAGAAAAGTATTGAGAATGTAGAGGTTGGATCCGCACCAGACTCTGGTATTGATATTCCTTCCAGAAACTGAAAAGTGAGCTCTAGCTCAGGGGAGACACAAAGAAAACCTTGTTCCCCCAGCCAGTCAATTGGTGCCGGAACTGGCACAAGAAGAGTTACAGATTGAAGGAATCACAAGGGATATATTCAAACAAACTGTGGTTAAGATTTGGAAGATCTACAAGATGTTTAAAAATCAGGGTTGATCTGGTTCTTCAAATCACCTGAATAAGGCAAATCAAAATAATGTAGGTCGAGCATTTATTACAATCTGATATTAGGGCTTGCGGAGCAATATAAGGGTTTTTCATTAATCACTTGTTCATTCTGCACTCAAGAGGAAATGAAAAGCGGAGCTCTGCAACAAAATTCCCCAAGTTCATCGAAGATCACTTGCAGAAGTCATTACTTCCAGAGATCAATCCAACCAACTCTGTGAAACCGATAGGTGCAAAAGGTATTTTTCGTTTTTAAATATCTCACTGCAAATCTCTTGATAATGGGTACTCCAAATATTGTAAAGATTTCTGATAGACCTCGCCCTACATTTAAGAAACATCCATACAAATCCTTGGAGGTAGACCCCCTAGGTACATTTTCTAGTGTTCCACATGGCGTTTTACACACAGAAGACATTAGGGTTTACATACATGCCAATATTGAAGAGTTTGGGGAATTCAAACTAAGAGACATCTATCACAAACAATTGATAGATGATGCTTTTGAGCTTAAACCAGAATATAAGGGCATCTAGGAAAAGCATTTTGATCAGTTCATTCATTTCCCCTGCTTTGAAGAAGATGAATGGGTCCGGTATGTTTTAAGTAAGGTGCATGATAACTTCCTATGGCTGAATAGACCTTGCAAGATCACCAAGGAAGCAATTAGGGCAGTAACTGGTTTACATTCCTCCAGAGGAAGTCTTGTCCTCAAGTCTGTCAAAAACAACATTGTCACAGAGGCCACTGGATCAAAATTTGATAAGAGGGCAATGACCATTGAAGATATTATTGACCCAGATATCAAGTATGCATCTATGATAATAGGATACAAGATATATCATTCCAGTAGGGAGAATTTAGTATCCAGAACTGCAGTATACACGGCCTATGAGATACTGAGAAAGAATGCAGATTATGATCTCTTTGAACTCCTCTTGAGCTAATTAATGGAAAACATACAGAAGATCAAGAAGGACAAAAAGAACTCCTTTAAATATGGAGGACTGATACTATGTTTTTTCTTCTACTTCATGAATGAGCTTCCCAGATCAAATGGATGGGTATGGGAAAATGACAAACCGGTAGCTATCCAGATCAGAGATTACTTGCATGAACTTGGAGATGCAAAGGCAAGAAAAATAGCTCTGTGGGGATACTTTAAGAACTTTCAGAACATGATGCAAATAAGAGAAAGGATTCCCCAGTCCCTTGTTGAGAAATACAAAGACACAGTTTGCTTTATGGTAGAGACTGATCAGTGCCTAATGGAGGCGGTTGAACCAAGGATAGTCTGGATCATGCCCATGGGGTATGAAGTGGATGGACAAATTGTGGAGCTGCATGTTCAACACATGCTGAGTCAGTGTAAAGATCCAAAGGCAGAAAGGTTTGGAACCTTTGAGGAGCTAAGTGTAAAGATCCATGTGGAACTTAGAGAACCAGAGATGAAAAGGAAGGTGAGAAAAGAAGTAGAACATATTGCACAAGGCCTTGGGATCTCAAAGGAGGCACTTGATGCCAACCGGGAAAAGAGACAAAAAGCTGATCAAGAGAAGAAAGAGGTAGAAAAAAGAAGCAAGAAAAGTGCTCCAGTAGAAAATTCCACCTGGACTAGATCTTCAAAGAGACCAACACCTGTCCTTGCTAAAAGCTCAAAACTGGAAGTCCAAGCATCTGGCAAAGGAGAGAATAAGTCAAAGACAAAATCCACAAGGGCTTATGCAAGTCAAAGAGATGAAGAAGAAACTGAATCAGATGAGGGGGTAAAGGAAATAGAGAAGTAGAAGAAGAAAGGATCTGGTAAGCCCTCCACAGGCCAAGACAAGGAAGAAATGGCAGAGGAATTTGTTGAAAAGCCCACCCTGTCCCTAGAAAGTGTAATCAAATCAGTCACTGTGGATGGAAACCTTCAACCAATGGCCAAATTCTATGATGATTACAATGAGGCCAACCAAAAGATCCTGCAAGAAGCTACAAATAGGTATCTGAACATTTACAATAAATCTTTTATTGAAATTATCTCTTTAATCCCTAAGAGTCTAGAGAAGGAGTTGGAAATGAGAAAGACCAATGCCATGGCAAAAGACCTTGAGATCCGGGAACAGATAGCTATTCAGCTATATCCTTTAATTGATCCCAAGACAATGAACATGGTATTCAAAGACTGCAAGGAAGAATTTAGGAGCAAAGCAAGGATGAATCAGCTTATGCTTGGTGAGACCGACAAGGTAGCCAAGGACACTGAAGAGATTCTCTGGAAAACCTTCAAAAGATTTAATCTTCCTATTATAGAGGACTTGGGTACTGATCCCTCCACTACAAATGTTGCAGAAGAAACTCCTGAGAAAATGTTAGAAGAGGTGGGCCCTGAACAAACTAACATTTCTCCTCCAGTTTCCCCTACAGTCTCCAGATCTAAAGGAGAAGAAAAATCATAGGAGAAAGAAGCAGAGGTAAAAGAAAAAGAAGATGACAGTGCTAAGCTTGCAGAAGGAGAGAAAACTCAAAAGGATAGCTCCAAGATTGCAAAAGAGAAGAAACATCTGTCTCCAGCAAGAGACACTGCACAAACTATTCAAGAATTCTTGACAAAAGCCAATATAGAAATTGATGAACCAGACCTACTAAAAGGACCATTAGATTTTGACTCTTTGTCACCGGTGCAAACAATGAAAATAGCCTCATTTGCAAATGAGAAAGTCAAAGAGAAACTACTGAAATCTCACATGGAAGACTGTGAGCTTATGGAGGTAGCATCTAGAGTGCTGGAAAAGATCATGCCATCTTTTCAGAAGGATCCCACAGCCTCCTCTTCCGGTAATCTCAAAACCTTAGTTAGCAGTGTTAGCACACATTTTGATTCTCTAGAAAAATCAGCTGAAGAAAAGGTCCGGAAGGAGTTTTTGGATAAAAGGTTCTCCGAGGTACAGGGTTTGATCATTAATGATAGGAGAAACATGAACATTGGAATAAAGAGCTTAGAAAATGCTCTTAAGGATGGCGGTGAAATATACAAATTTTGTATCTCCTGGTCCAAGGTAACAGTGGAGATTGAGAAGAAAATAAAGGAGCAAGAGGACAAACTACTAAGCTTGTCTCAAAGTTTTGATCCTCTTTCTTCCTCTATAACAAATCAAGAATGTCAGACTATTGTAGTCTTGAGTGAAATCAAGAAATTGGAGAAGGAAAGGAAAAATAGAATAAGTAGGTTGAGTGAGCTCAGGGGGTTAATTGTCCCTAAGCTAGAGGCCATAACAGAAGCTCAAATCACAGCCTAGACAAATGATCTGACAGATCTAAAAAGGGCAGATGCGTTTGCATTCCTGTTGAGTGGGCATATTTCAATTTTGGACAGGATGAAGTAGAGTTGGGTGACAGAAGTTGTACAGATGAAGAACACTTTTGCAGACATACTTAAGTATATGTAAGTACAACTTGTATATATATACTTATGCGGCTAAATATAGTCAAATTTTTGAAAATTTTGGTATGCGGACCCTACCCTTTGCCATTGATGTCAAAGGGGGAGTGAGGAGTAGTGAAAAATGAGGAATCCAACTAAGGGGGAGCTCCAGAAAATATATATAAAGACAGAGCATCAGCCAAGGGGGAGCCTAGTGTAAACACATAGTCATTTTTCACTAAGTGTTGCCATCAATGCCAAAGGGGGAGATTGTTGGCAAGAGACACTATATGGATTCATGATTGTTGTCATTGATGGCAACAAAGTTCATCCCACACATCTGCAGGACATGGTGTGTCTCTACCGGAAGTCAGAATGAAGATTGTTGAGGTCCGGTAAACAAGAACAGAGCTTGTGGCAAGGTTCGACAAACAGGTCCGGATCTCTCAGAGGAAGTATCTTGGTGAAGTACAGATTTGGGAAAGTCAAGAGGACTACCTTGAGTAATAGATTCCAAGGATTTAGCCTCCGGTGATGGACAACGGAAAAGATATGAATAGTTGAGGACCGGATTCCTGAGTGACAGTGTGAACAGAGGAAGAACTGACTGACAGAACATCAGACTACTTTCCAGATGTGTTACTGATGGTGTTAAAGGTTATGAAGGCATGAATCATGTTTGGCTAACATGATTAATTATTTCTACAAGTATATGCTTGATCTGCATTACTTGATGTGTAAGGATTCAGCCGACAGAATAGAGTTTGTGAGAAGATTGACTGTTCTAGGTGCCGACTAGAAATATAATGAAATCACTTGTGCGGATATATATATAGGATGGATTTAGTTGTGAGAAGTATTGTGGTGATATGTGATATGCGAATAAAAGTAGAGCAGAGTAGAAGCAGTAAGGAAGGTCCAGTATGTGAAAGGAAAGCAGCATAGGAGAAGAGGAAAGATGAAGTGCAGCAGATCAATGTACTGAGCCTAACCGGAACTGAACTCCAGCATATGTGGATGCTTCCAATCAGTTCAAGTATTGTATGACTTTCTTTTGTAGACAGTGTGTCTCCTTGTAGGCAGTGTGCCTCCTTTGTGAGCAGTGTGCTTGGGCAGTGAGCCCTAATTGGCAAGTGCCATTTTGTAATTCCCTATTCTTCTAACAGAGAATAATCTTTGGGTTAATCACCCCACGGTTTTCTCCCTTAACAGGGTTTCCACGTCAAAAATACTGTGTCATGTGTTTTTCCATTTCATGTTAATGTTTGCTTGTTTAAATTAATGTTGCATTGATTAACAAGAAAGTTCAGAAAGAGGAAATAATTAGGATAACTGATTCACCCCCCTCTCAGTTATCAACACTGCCAACTCCAAATCATGAGGAGCATAATTTTGTTCATTAATTTTCAACTTTCTAGACTCATATGCAATAACTAGCCCATCCTGGGCAAGTACACCATCTAATCCTTCTGTTTAGGCATCGATGATGACTACAAAATGACCTTCTGGGTTAGGTACCTTTAAAATAGGCACCATAGTCAACTTTTCTTTTAGTTGGTCAAATGCCTCCTAGAATTTCTCTCACCAATCAAATCTTTTTCCTGTTATTTTAAATGAAGTGATAGGATAAACAATTTTTGAAAAATTAGCCACAAATTTTCTATAATATATTGCTAGACCCATGAAACTTCAGACCTCATGCACATTTCTCGATGTTGGCCATTCTAGAATGACTCTAATCTTTGTTGGATCGACAACAATTCCCTTAGCTAAAATTATATAACCTAAATATTGTACTTCCTTTTCAAAGAAAGTACACTTTCAAAGCTTGCCATACAATTTATGCTCTCTTAATCTCCAAAGAATAATCCTTAGGTGCTGAAGGTGTTCTCCCTCATTTTTAGACTAGATCAAAATATCATCAAGAAAAACATAGACAAACTTATTAATGAGAAATGAGCAAATTGATTAATATGAGAGAAAAAAATATATACAACATAAAGTGGTTATTCAAACCACTTAGTCGGGCATACCTGACCAACTACCAACCAACAATAACTATTAAATAGTTATTAGTTGGGAAATACAATGATGTAATAATAAACATTACAAATGTTTTAACACCCCCCTTATTACATCATATGCCCAAGAGATGAAATCTTGAAAGCCCAGAAAGCTTCAAACTTCACTGTTGCAAGTGATTTTGTAAATATGTCGGCATGCTTCTCTTGAGTTGAACAGAACTAGAGATGAATATTGTGTTGCTGAACATGTTCATGAACATAATGGCACTAAACCTCAATGTGCTTGGTACATTCATGAAAGACTAGATTGTGAACAAGATTCAGCACACTCTAATTGTCACAGAACAAAATGGTAGGACCTATATCAGGAAGACCTATACTTGTCAAAATGCAACATAACCATATCGCCTCACATACAGCCCCCCTGCGGCACAATATTTTGCCTCTGTGGAAGAGCAAGGAATAGTGGTTTGATTTTTTCTCTCCCAAGAAATCAAACCAGATCCCAAAAAGAAAATGAAGCCTAAATTAGACTTCATGTCATCCACTAAACCTGCATAGTCCACATCCATGTATCCACACAATAAAAATCTACATTCTTCTTGTATTCTAGGCCATATGCCATTGTACCACAGATGTATCTCAAAAACCTCTTTGCTACCTTCTAATGAAAAACCTTAGGTTATTGCATGAACCTAGAAAGATAGCTGATAACATAGTTGATATCCAGCCTGGTGTATGTCAGGTATATGAGACTCCCAATCAACTATTGATAAAGAGTAGAATTCACCTGATCAGATGGATCATGGTAGGAAATTTGTAATCTTGTCTCCATGGGAGTCGACATCAGTTTGCAATCTTCCATATGGAACCTCTCAAGCATTGTCTTGGCATACTTCATCTAAGAAACATAGATCTGATTCTTCTATTGTCGTACTTCAAGGCCATGACAATAATGTAGGAGCCCGAGATCTATCATGTCAAACAATAGTTTGAGATCATTCTTTATTGCATCAATCATCTGTGGAGAACTCCCCCTGATGACCAGATCATCGACATAAACAATCAAAATGACAATCTCCCCCTTGTTCCTTGAGGTAGAGATTGGGATCATATGGATTCCTAGTGAATCCATGATTAAGGAGATGCTCATCGATCCTTATGTATGAGGCCTAAGGAGCCTATTTAACACTATAGATGGATTTGATGAGTCTACATACTTTGTGTTGTTGCCCAGGTGCAGTGTATCCCTCCGGTTGAGTCATGTAGACTTCTTCCATGAGATCCTCATTAAGGAAGGCACTCTTGACATCCATCTAGTGAACTTTCCACCCAAACTATGCTACTGTAGCCAATACCATATGGATAGTCTTGATCTTTGCAGTAGGGGCAAAAGTCTCTTCATAATCAATGCCTTCGTCTTGTGCATAGCCCTTAGCCACAAGTCGGGCCTTATTCTTGTCAATGTTATTGTTTGCCTTATATTTGATCTGAAAATCCCATTTGCAACCAATAGCCTTCTTCCCTAGTGGAAGATCAACAAGTTCCCATGTATTATTCCTTAGAATTGCCTAATATTCAGCATCCATAACATCTTTCCAAGGTGGTGACTCAAGAGCTTGCTACACTATTTCAGGTTCTAAAATTTTCATAATTGTACACATAAGGGCCATGTTCACTTCTTCACAAGACTTGTTGCGAGTCCTAGGCCCTTTGAAAGATGTGTCAATTACTGCATAATCTTTAGCATCCTTTATGGTGGCATTATACAACTTAGGAAGCTTCTTGTGTACATGAGATGAAGATTGATGTGATGATAGAGGGGGAAACTCATCCAATAGAAACAAAACCTTAATAGGAGTCTCTTCATCAACTTCCTCATCTTCAAGATCAAGAATTCTAGGTGTTTGGGAATAAATAGGTGATGGAGAAGAAGAGGTGCTACAACCAGAATCCTCATCAAAGACAACATCCCTACTTATGTACACCTTCTTTGTGACTGCATCCATGAGCCTATATCCCTTAGACTCTGAACTGTACCTAAGAAAAATACACTTCACATATGTATCATCCAATTTTCCTCTCTAAACCTTGGGGACATGCATAAAGGCAGTACATCCAAACACTCTAAAATGATAAATAGAGGGCTTCTTCCTAGTCCAAGCCTCTTAGGGTGTGATGTTATCTAGCACTTTGGTGGGTGTTCTATTCAACAAATACAATGTTGTATGAACTGCTTCATCCTAGAATACAGAATCAAGACTTGCATCCTTCAACATACATCACACCATTTCCACTATAGTACAATTTTGTCTCTCTACCACACCATTTTGTTGAGGCATATATGTAGTGGTCAACTATTGGTGAATTCCATGTTTTTGCAAGTAGGTTACAAATTCCTTACTTCTGAATTCCCTCCCCTCGATCTGAGCGAAGGGCTCTAAGAGTCTGACCTGATGACCATTCTGTAAGGGTTCTAAACTCCTTGAACTTCTCAAAGGATTCACTTTTGTGAGCCAAACAATAGACCCACACTCTTCTGGTGTAATCATCCACAAAGAGAAGGAAATAGTAGGCATTCTGGTGGCTGGATGGCATAGGTCCACATAGATCAATATGCACCAATTCTAAGGGACTGGTGGTTCTATTTTCTACATTAGGAAAAGGAGGCCTATGTTGTTTCTCAGCAAGACAATGTGTGCAAAGAACTTATGTTTTCTGAATGGGGGGAAGTCCTTTCTCCATATTTGTTTTACACAATGCTAGAAGATAACAAAAACTGAGGTGGCCAAATCTCCTATGCCAAAGAGTTGTGGATTGATTGGTTTTTACTACAAGGGCTTGATCTTCTTGTGAAACATCCATTGGTTGGAACATCTTTCCTATTCCTAATGCACGAGCTACAATTGCTCCATTGCAAGTTTTGTCTTTGATAAGACAAAGTTTCTCACCATTATGTTGATCAAATTCAACTTGCAAATTGTGCTCAAGTAACTGACTTATTCAAAGTAGGTTCTTAGTGAGCCTAGGTACATATAGAACCTTTGTAAGCTAACATTTGTGAGTTCTTAGTGGAAGGCAAATTTCACCAATTCCTTGAACTTCATAGGAGGTATCATCACCCAATGAAATATGCCCATAGGATGTGGATGGTGTGATATCACTAAACCATTCTTGTTCCCCTATCATATGTCTGGATGCACCAGAATCAACATACCAGACTAATCCACTTGATGTGGAGGTCTTTGTTTCTACAGCATACAGGTATTATTCATCATCTGAATCACTTGTTGAGGCAACATTTCCTTATTTCTTATTTAGATTTTTCTGCCAATGAGGTGGCTTCTTCTTGTCCCCTTAAGGTGGTTTCTATGGCTTCTTATGACTGGACTCACCATTGATATAGGTGTTATACCAGCACTCTTTGAGTTCATGAACCTTTTTACCACAAATTTGATATTTCTTTTTCTTGTGTGAAGAATTGTCTTGATTTTGTTTAGATTGTGTTGATGGACCACTCCAATAGTCAGGTTGTTTTCCCTTTTACTTTTCTTCTAGGGCTTGATTGTCTTGAGATTCAGTCTCACAAAATATTGCTTCTTCTTTTTGAAGCAAGTTTACTAGTTCTCCAAATGAGGGTGTTTTATGAGCCACATTTAATCATGTGACAAATATTCTAAATGAGAGGGGTAGTGCTCTTAGTACAATGGGCACTAGAGAGTCATCTTTGACTTCCTCCCCTAATGCTTGTAGTGTGGTTCTCATTTTGACAACTCTTCTGAAAAAGTCTTCTACCTTCTCACCATTTTGCATTTGGAGACAATAGAGTTGACAATGCAAGTGGAGGATTTAGTTTTGGCTTTTATCCTCATACACTATTTTGAGGTGATCCCAAGCATCTTTTGCAGAGGTGGTAGTACGAATGTAAGGTTAAACCTCATTAGTCACACCAAACGAAATGATCAATTTGGCCTTTTAATTGGCCTTGTCAAATTTATTCTTATCTTCACCTACTTGTTGAGGCCATTTTGTTGTTCCTAAGACAATATCCCAAAGGTCTTCAAACTCTAACTGGGTTTGAACCTTGGTTTTCCAAGCAACATAATTGTCACCGCTCAGGAGTTAATAATCTGGTAATATGATTTTGGGTGCACTAGGAGCCATTTCTATAGTTGGTATGTCCTTATATCTCCAATTTAAATTTTCAAGACTTAATTCAAACTTACAAACTATTTTTCTCTAAAAAATATTGATTTTGATGCATAAAATCAATTAATTTTGTCCCTTTTTTATTTTACTATTGTTAAAACTATAGAAAAGAGAAAGTATTTTAAAAATAATTTAATATTTTTTCACATCAAAAAAATACTTTTGCATTTCTAAAGTTTACTTTGCAAAAAATATTAGGGCTTTTCAAAAAAACTGAGAAAATACTGTGCACCTTTTGTTTTCTCCAAAATGCAAAATTTAGATCAAATGACTTTGCCCGATTCTTTTCTAGCATTCTCCATCTATAGATAATGTTTATGCTGGGTTCTCTAAATATTTGACCAGATTTGCAATGCCTTTGTTTGAGGAATGAAAACAACTTTTATATTTTAATGCATCTATGTTGAAACTCCTTTGTACATACTTTTGAGAGTAGATTTATCATCAAAAATAGATATAAATTCTATCCTCCTCCCTTTAGGCTTCAAATGCCTTTTCTTTTTGTTCAAACACCTTGATTTACTCCTTTTGCAAATTACAACATTGTACGGAAAACATGTATGACATTTTTGTATGGATATCTCCATAGCACCAAAACTTCACAACAACAATATTCCTCAATCTTCACGTTTCAGCAAAGTTTATTGATATATTTAAGAATTGGCAAAGAGAATGGGCACTGTACAGTAGAAATGTATGGACATTTTGGTAGTTTTGAAGATTTTTAAACATCAAACAAATATTTCACTATACCTCCAATGCTGTTTTGTACGGCAAAATATAGAATACCTCCAATTTATAATGTCTTCAAACAAACTTCTAGTCTTCTCCTTGTACGTGAAGTCAAGGAAAACAAACAAGGTGAAGAACATAAACAAAATGCATAAACAAGCACTTTTATACCTTGAAAGTCATCCTCCTCCTTAATAAGGTCGAGAGAGTGCACCCTTACTCCCTAGCTTCACCCATGACTATGTGTATCTATGTGAAATGCTCTCAACTACAATACAAATCACTCAATAGCCTAGCTCAAGATGGAAGAGATAAGATAAATTTTAGCATAATAACTCTACTCAAAGATTGGATGATTAAATGGCTTAGAAGAGCTTGTATTTATAGGTAAAATGGAGGGAGATTTGATCCAATGGTGGAGATTAAATGTAGAGATCAATGGATGAGGTTACTTGCAAGATGGAGGGCTTGAATTTGATCAAAAAGATTGGATAGATAAAATTAAATGTGAATTTTTAATTCACATTGGGAAGGGGTTTGCATTAATGAAGTTAGATGAAGGGGATTAGAAGAGAATTTTTAACTCACATGGGGAAGAGCTCCATTAAATGAAGACTAGGACAAATTAGGTGTGTAAGAGCTCATTAAATGGGGTTATAGGACAAATAAGAATAAAAAATTACCTTATGTGGGATAAAGGTTAATTTTTTATTTGGGAGGTGTGGGAATGAGTGTTAAGTGAGGTTTGATCAAGCTAATCAAGAGGATTAGCTTAATTAATATGGCTGGAGAAAATTAGTAGATGGATTAATTAGGGGTCAAAATTAACTAAATAATGATTTATCTAATTAATTTAGGTCTAGGGGTCATGTAGGCTAGTCTAGCTAATTAAATAATTTGTATTTAATTAACTAGGTTAGGGGTAGGCTAATTAGTAGGCTTGATTAATCAGAAAACATAATTTATCTAATTAATTATGTTTAGGGAAGTGGTGGTTTTAATCAAATAAATATTTGTCATATTTATTTAATTAAATGGGATAGTGTTAGTAAGTGCAACTATTGAATTAATGTCAATAAGGGCGTGGTTCGGTGGTTAAGTCGCTCGGTTGTAGTGGCGGCTACTAGAGTTCAAACCCCCGCTAGGCCA
The DNA here is from genome assembly GCA_027924645.1 of Cunninghamia lanceolata. NCBI lineage: Eukaryota > Viridiplantae > Streptophyta > Pinopsida > Cupressales > Cupressaceae > Cunninghamia > Cunninghamia lanceolata. The sequence goes on along the minus strand of BSBN01001020.1, from coordinate 2,475,073 downwards.
ACAAGCTCACAGGCTTTACGCCTTCATTAGGCCAATGATCTCATGGGTTTGAAATTTTCTTGCTAGGGGATGAGATCCCCCATGTTATGGCCTCACCGGTTCATTGCTCCAGGCAAAAGCATTCATGTGGAGCTAGAGGGCGTGTCACACCAGCGTCGCTGGTCATGTTAAAAAGTTTACCAGGCGCATTTAAAAAAAATAATTGAATTAATTAAATTAATTCAATTTTAGGGATTAAATGATGAAGAAAAGGGTGAATGTATGAGATAATTAAATAAAAATTTAATTAATTAGTTACAAGAGAAATTAATGATATGGGCGATGTTGGAGGATGGTTAGATAGTCGAGACATTTTTAGGTGTCTACAGTACGGCTTCAATGTTTCTAGCTATTCATTATCTCTGGAATCTCCTTCATTCAGTTGATTTAGTTGCATTCCATCATCACTAGTTTTTTTAATAACTCTAATGCAAATTTAAATGCCTCTACTCTTTTGTAATCGGCAATACCTCACATAAATATTTAGAATGCACAGGCTCGGGATTATAATTGCTCTAATACCATATTGACGAGCAATGAACAAATTGATTAATGTGAGAGAAGAAAATATATACAACATAAAGTGGTTATTCAAACCTCTTAGTCGAGCATACCTGACCAACTACCCACCAACAATAACTATTAAATAGTTATTAGTTAGGAAATACAATGATGTAATAATGAACATTACAAATGTTTTAACAAAACTTGTCTAAACAATCTCTGAACACACTATTCACTAAGCTCATAAATGCTATAGGTGCATTCATTAATCTAAAGGGTAGGAAAGTGAACTCATAGTGCCCATACCTAATTTGAAAGGTTGTCTTATGAATATCCCCATATTTTAACCTTAATTGATGGTATCATGATTGAAGATCAATCTTTAAAAACATAGTTGCCCCTCGTATTCGATCAAAGAGATCATCAATACGGGGCAATGGATACTTGTTCTTTATCGTTACCTTATTTAGCATACGATAGTTAATACATAACTGTAATGTACCATCTTTCTTTTTAACAAAAAATAATGGTGCTCCCTAGGGTAAAACATTGGGTCTTATTAATCATTTTTCTAGCAATTCTTGCAACTGATCTTTTAGCTCAATTAACTTTGTTGTGGTCATCCTATAACCTGAGCTTTAAATATAGGTTCCGATCTTGGAATTATATCTATTAAAAAATCAAAAGCTCTCTTAGGAGGTAATCCTGGTAGTTCATCTGGGAATACATCCTCAAAATCTCAAAGAAAGGGGTATCTATCTATATCTAATCTCTCTTGATCTATGGATTCTCTTTCTTCAACTCCTTGGAGTTTTTGAGATTCATAATACATCAAATCATCTTGGAAAATAGATTCCTTATGACTATTTATTTTCTCCATTTTAGCAATAAAGAGTTGACATCCTTTTGTCTGGGCTCTTTTCATTTGTAGGGTAGATATTTGTCTCAATTTAACCTCTCTAGCAGTGCCTTGTGGAAAAACTTTATTCCCAATGTCATCTAGGCATTCTATTGTTTTAGCAAAACAATCCACCTTAGGCCTATGTCTCCATAACCAATTTATTCCAAGGATGACATCATATGAGCTTAATGGGGCTACATAAAGGTCCATTTTAGTGGAGAAACTCATAAGTTCAACCTTAGCCTCAAACAAACATTGCTCTATCTGAGCTTTGGTCTAATTAGCATATTCAACTGACCAAGTGTTTTCCATGTAACCATCTTTTCTAGAAATTTTATTTAAAACTTTTGGAGAAATAAAACATTGTATAGCACTAGTATCTATCAAAATTGAAATTGGTATGCTAGATAAAATACCCGTGGTTTCAATTGGAGTGATTTGATACTCAACTTTCCTATTGTCCAAGGTTGCATGTATCCACTATTGGAAAGCTACCTATTGTGTGGGTAAAGGATTTCCTCATGGCTGAGTCCCTTGGGTCTTATTGGGACACTGATTGGCATAATGGTATCCACCACATGAATAACACCCTCCCATGGGTCCTCACCTTTCATAAGACTTTCCTAAATTATCTATGCTTTTCTTGGAGTTATTATTATTTTTCTTTTCACCCTTAGATTCATTCTAAATATCCTTGAATCCCTTGTCACCTTTCTTATTAAATTTTTTCTTATTGCCCTTTTTCATAAATGACTGGGAGGATTGGAACCAACTGAACGTTTTATGGTTCTTTTCTCAATATGCAGACATGGATTTCAACTTTTGTTCCTGTTTGATAGCTTTCTCATAAACTTGGTCCATTGTGGTGGGACCATGCACATCAACTTCACCTCCAACTTGGGCATTCAAGCCCATGATGAACTTTTAGATGCAAAATCTCTCATCCTGCTGATATTGGGATACATATTTGAGGAGATGAGTAAATTTCTCTTGGTACTCATTCATAGATGAGTCACCTTGTCTTAGATTTTGGAAGTCTATAAGATTCTAGTCAATATACAACTGAGGCAACCATCTTTACCTGAAAAGTTCCACAAATCATTCCCAGGCTAGACTCAAGGAGCTCAATTTTAACTCCATCTTCTTGTTCATCCACTAGGTGGATGCTTTTCCTACCAATTGGTAGGCTCTCCATACCGCTTTGGTGATTTTAGAATAGTTTCTTATTTCAAAGTATTTCTCAATTTCTATAAGCCATGCCTCCGCAGCATCTCCTCTTATAGTCCCATCAAATTTGGGAGGTGTAATCTTTTTCATATTTCTGGATAAATCTAGAGCCAAATGGCTTCTTTTATCCTCATCATGTGTCATTTCAGAGTTATTCTCTCCACATCCACTTTAGGTGGTGTTTTCATGACATTCCTTGTCTTCACCCCCATGGAAGGCTTCCTACCTTGGTCCATTTTGACCCCTGACCTCTTGCTCTAAAGTTCCAATTCTTTCCCTCATCTCATGGAGCATAGCAAGGACCTGGTCAAGTTTTGAATCAGAGTAGCCAAAAGGTTTCCCTTCCTCTTGGTTATCCCCAATGCTAGCTCTTGCCTAAACTATGTTGCAATCTAATTCTTTTGAAGTTTGTAGGTTAAGCATTCAATTAGTTTTTCATACTATTGAATCCAGTCTCATTTATGTAATCTTAAACAAGAAAGGAAAGTTTTGCCAAAATTTGAAAATTGCATTATAGTATCCATGGATCACATATAATCCATCATTTATTACAAATTTTCACATCTTGCAACTACAAGTCATTTTCAGATTGGGAGATCTTCCCATGTTTATCACCATCCTTGATGTTTTCCAAATCAGACATAGGAGGTGGATGTACTCACAAGTACTCATCCATAACCTCTGAAGTGATAATATGAGCATTTGGACCACTTCCAAATGGTAATTCCTTAGGTGCAGAGGGTTTCACTGATTCATTTTCAGAGGTAGGAACAATAGCCTTAACTTCTTTGTCCTTCTCCTGCTTGATGTGTTTAATAGCATCAACAAAAGTTTTAGTATCAAATAGCCACATGCACCTTCTAGATAACTAGTTTGGCCTAGGCTTTTCATTCTTGAGGCTTGCTCCCTCGTAGCATTTAGGTAACGTCCATTTCCCATTACCTTCTTCCTTGGTGTCATTCTTGTTCTTACCATTCTAGCAAAAGAACATCCAAATACTATAAACTATTAATGTCTAAAGAAGTTTTCATGCAGTGAGCTAATAGGTCCATGTATTGAACCTAGTAGCTCTAATACGATATGTAACATGACATCTCATATTACCTGGATTAACATTTCAATTTACCATCACTTGTAAATAATCACAATCATCATAATCATATTTTTGTTTATCAATAATCATTTGCATAATCATTATACAAAAAGCATATCTTTTTTGAATAATTTCAAAACTGAAAATTTACAACTAATTCAAAGATAACATGCTAGTGAGTCTCTTCACTTTACAATCACAATGTTTTTCTCATGGAAATAATGATAAATTTACATAGAATTGACTATCAAGTCATGTAATAGAATATACTGCATTTGGAGTTTTGATATCTGTCTTCATAAGTCTTGGCTTGTCACCTTCTTGGGATGGAAAGCATCACCTGAGTGCTTTTCCTCCAACCATAGACTGATGATCCCTCACACAACTTCCTTCCTAGAAGTGGTCCTACCCTTCACAAAGGGAGTATATATAAGGATCCATAAGTTTTTCCATCTCAGTTTCTAGTGTTGTGTCTTTTATAACTCATCAGGGTCATACAACTATAGATCCACTCTAACTATGTATGACACTACTAGATGTTTATGCCATCTGAAGTACAGTGAATTGACTAATGCATGTAGAGATGGATGCATTACTTTGGCCAAAGATTTAATATAAATAAATGTTTTGCAATGAATGTAGTCGAATGTTCACACACCTCTAACTTGACTTAGAACTTATCTCATCCTATAGTGTTTTTGGTTGATAGTTCCTAGTCATGGAATGACTTATATAAATTTTCTCATTTAGTCCATCCATCTTGGACTTCCAACTCTATTTCCTAGAGTACATTTCAATGGTCTCTTGTTGCATTTGCAACATGGAATCTATGACTCCCCGCCACTCTATTCCTTATTCCAAAGTGTATAAGTTCTTTCTTTCCAACCAGAAGATCAATTTTGGACATCTCCATGAGATGGGTTAAATATTTAGTTTTGTTAAAGGATCTCCATCTGATCCTTGTTGACTAAAACATATCCCATTCAAGTTGATGGTATAGTTGCATGAAAATTTCCACATTTGCCAAATGTGTCTGGGACACACTTAGATATCTATCTTCTCTGATCCCACCATCATTGTATAATCTTTAGTTATCAAAAGATAAAAAGAATATCATCTTCTATAATAGTAAAATTATTAGTCTACTAGAGACCTGGAAGGATCTAATACCTTCTCATCATTAGTAAATTAAGAGATAGTTAGTACCATATTTATAAGTAAATAACCAAAATGATAACATAGTTATCGATATACCAAGCTCTATTATTTTCTATTCATGAATAATGCAGATTATATCTATGCATCTTACCTCATGTTCAAGGTTTGAACATCCACTTGTAGTGCAATAATGATAGCAATACTATCCCAGATTAACTTTAATAGATAATAAGGAGCTTATTGCTCATTGTTTAATAAAGAATAACCTGAAGGCACGTAAAGATACCAACTTTTTAATAAAGAAATATTTATAACACAAATCCCATTTCATGTGACTCGAAGCCACAGTTGACTGGCACTAAAGGTTGGCTAGGTCGTTGCAATACATAGCAACTTGTGGGTCACATAAAATGATACCCATCTATATAACTATGCTTGCCAATATAAAAGTTCTGCCTACAACAGTAATCAAAAGAATGAATTAGCATTTAGAAAAACATGGATCTCGACCAAATATAAACCATATAACCATCTTTCCTTACCCAGAAAGCATGGATAGCATTTATTTTTCGATACTATTCATGTATGAAGACTTTATTGTCTATAGATGAAGAAAGCAAGGCATCAGCTAATACCATGGCCGCAAATTTAATAATATAATGCTACAACAGTATTCCAAAGTCCTCAGCCTTATTGGCTTCGATGGAGCTATCAAGCTTCTACAACAGTGTTCAAATGACTCTAGCTTTAAAGGCCTTCGACAAAACTTAATAAAATTGTTATCCTTGAATTCTAGCTCGTTCAATTCGTGGGATAACCCCTACGAAACTTGTCCATTTCATAGCCTACATCCTCTAAGCACACGAATCCAGACATTTCTAGGTCATCTCGAGCATGGTTTGATCCCTTGCAAATTCTCTTCGATTTGGATCATAGCAAGTTTTAAGTATTTTGTAATTTTTGGTTTTTTCCAAGTGTTATTTATTTTTTATTCATGGATGTAATTGCATTGAATTTCTACGCACTTGCATGTGTCATGTAAATGCAAAAAAAAATATTTTCAATTGCATATAAGATGTAATTGTGGAAAAAATTTCCACAATTACACTCCTATATTAGCACACTTGACATTAATGTTAGTTTGTTTAAAAGATTTTGTAAATCTTCTTTTGCTTTATCTTTGCATTTTGGTTCTTTTTTCCTCATTTTTGTTGCTATGCATTGTTATTCTTGCCCTCCTTCATGCCTAGCCATCTGGGATTGTCGTGTGCTTGCTTCTATCTTGAATTTGTGCTAGATTTCAAATAGGTATGTTATATTTTCTTTCCTCTATGTATTTCGTTTGTTCCCTTGTCTATTATTTTTTTTTCTTTTAAATTCCTAGATTATGTGTTTTATTAAGAGCTAGGGTTTTCGTTTTATTTACCTTACTATGTATCATTCTTCATTGTTATCATGTTTTGATTTAATATTTTATTTCATCTATTTAAAATCCTAGTCTGTTGAAAGCCTATCCTCATTTTACCCTTAGTGCTTGTTTTTAGTTGATTGATCATTGTTGTTTGGAGGTTAAAATTTGAACAACCCTTTTTATCCTTACTATTTATGCACTATCCTTTGCAGGATGTGATGCGGGGTTTGATCCCTGCACAACATCCAAAGTTTAGGATGTGTATGGGGATCAAACCCTGCACGACATCCTGAATGTCAACCTTATGTATTGTATCCCCAGATGTAATACAAACTTTGAACTCCGCATAACATCTATCTTAGGATGTTATGCAGAGTTTAAAGTCTGCATTACAACCTTTATTTTCTGCAACACATAACACACAAGTCTTGTGTCTTTCAGAGTTTAAACTCCACATGACACTTGCTTAAAATGTCATGCGGAGTTTAAACTCCACAAGAAATGTTTTTTCTGTTGGCAAGAGACACTATATGGATTCATGGTTGTTGTCATTGATGGCAACAAAGGTCATCCCACATATCTGCAAGTCATGGTGTGTCTCTACCGGAAGTCAGAATGAAGATTGTTGTGGTCCGGTGAACAAGAACAGAGCATATGGCAAGGTCTGATAGATTGGTCCGGATCTCTCAGAGGAAGTATCTTGGTGCAGTGCGGATTTGGGGAAGTCAAGAGGACTACCTTGAGTGGTATATTCCAAGGATTTAGCCTCCGGTGATGGGCAAAGAAAAAGATATGAATAGTTGAGTACCGGATTCCTGAGAGACAGTGAGAACAGAAGAAGAACTGACTGACTGAGTATCAGACTATTTTTTGGATGTGTTATTATTGATGGTAAAGGTTGTGAAGGCATGAATCATGTTTGGCCGACATGATTAATGATATCTACAAGTATATGCTTGATCCGCATTGCTTGGTGAGCAAGGATTCAGCCGACAGAACAGAGTTTGTAAGAAACTAGACTGTTCCGGATGCCGACTAGAAAGGTGATGAAATTACTTATGCGGATATATATAGAGGATGGATTTAGTTGTGAAGAGTGTGATTGTGTGAAGGAATATGTGAATAAGTGCAAGAACAGAGCAGAAGTAGCAAGAAAGATCCGATATGTGAAAGGATAACAGAATAAAGAACAGAGGAAAGATGAAGTGCAGCAGATCAGTGTACTGTGCCTAACCGGAACTGAACTCCAGCATATGTAGATGCTTCCAATCAGTTCAAGACTGTGATTCTTATCACTTTGTAGACAGTGTGTCTCCTTGTAGGCAGTGGGCCTCTTTGTGAGCAGTGTGCTTGGGCAGTGAGCCCTAATTGGCAAGTGCCATTTTGTAATTTCCTATTCTTCTAACAGAGAATAATTTTTGGGTTAATCACCCCGTGGTTTTCTCCCTTAACTGGGTTTCCACGTCAAAAATACTGTGTCATGTGTTTCTTATTTCATGGTAATGTTTTTGTGTTTGATTCAATGCTGCATTAATTAATAAGAAAGTTCAAAAAGGGAAATAATTAGGATAACTGATTCACCCCCCCTCTCAGTTATCAACAATTGGTATCAGAGCTAAGTTCCTCCTAATAGAGCCTAACAGCTTGAGGAAGATCTGGGAGTTCAAATGGATGCATATGGTTTAAGGGAACAACTCAAGACTGCCCTTGAGGATCTTGAACAGTCAAATTCTGAAGTCAATGAATTAAAGGAAAGACTCAAACAGGCTGATGAATTCATGAGAGAATTAAAAGACAAATTAAGTCTCTCTATGAAAAAGAGAAAGGAGCTGCTCCAACAATTGGCAAGACAAAGTGAAGAAAGCAATACAAATGAAGAATTGACTGAGCAAACCAAGTTATGTGAAAAGTTATCAAAAGAAGTCATTATGTTAAGACATGAAATGGAATCAGGAACTATAAAGTTTACTCAAGAGATTGAAGAAAAAAGAAAAGCTGAAGACAATCTAAGACAATCTCTTAAAGAAAAATCAGAAGAATGCCACCAGATGGACAGGATTATCAGACATCTTGAATCTGATCTTGAAGATGCCAAAGATAATGAAGAAAAACTTGAGGATCAAATTGCCTCTCTCAAAAGAGATCTTCAAACAACAAATGAATATAAAGAAAAATTCAAGATAAGTTCTGCCCAACTTGAAGTACTTCTTGGAAGTCAAAAGAGGACAGATGACAAGTATGGTTTGGGATATGAGAAAGGAGAAAGCTCCGGATCCGGTCAAAAGAATTTTGGATCAAAAAATCCAAGGAATAGGCCTAGAAGACCTCCGGTAAGACAGCCCAATGCTCAAAGATATCCATCTTTCAATGGATACTGCCACAGCTGCAACCACTTTGGTCACAAAGCTAATCAGTGCAGAAAGAGAATGAATCAGATTAATTCATCCTTCTCCGGACAGTGCTTTAACTGCAAAAGGTATGGACACAAATCCCATGAATGCAGAAATATGCAAGTAAACAAATCATTCAAAGGTAGATGCTTTACATGCAATAGAGTAGGTCATATGGCTAATCAATGCAGATCAAGAGGTTATCAGTCAAATATGCAAAGAAATGTTATTTGCCAAATCTGTAATAGGTCCAGTCATAATGCTAAAGTCTGCAGAAGCAAGAATCAGGACAAAAGAGGTCCGGTGTATAATCAGAATCAAGACAAGGGTAAACAAAAGATGAATGCGGATGAAGTTAGGAATCAGATGAGCAAGATTTGGGTGAAGAAAAGTTCAGAGAATGTAGAGGTTGGATCCGCACCAAACTCTGGTGCTGATATTTCTTCCAGAAATTAAAAAGTGAGCTCTGGCTCAGGGGGAGACTCAAAGAAAATCCCGTTCCCCCATCCAATCAAGTGGTGCCGGATGTGTCACAAGATGCGGAGTAAAGGGTTTAAAGATATAAGTCTTGAGATGATCTAGATAAGATTTCAGAGGTCCGCATGAAAATGTGAAGAAGCTGTGATCGATCAAGTAAGACCTGTTCCGGGAGATGCTCCGGAATGACAGAGGATTACAAAAAAAGGTCCGGAGAGATCTGGAAGTGCATTGTCTTATTCTGCGGATTGGACAGAGTGTTTGGGATGTCCTTGTGATGTGTTATCTCGATTTATTCATGATTGAAAGATCCGCATGATGTTCATAGATTAGGACTGATCTGGGATACTCCAAGCTATCTAGACAAGGCAAACTGGAATAATATAGGTGAAGCATTTATTGCAAATAGATATTAGGGTTTGCGAAATGATATAAGGGATTCTCAACAATCATTTGATCATTCCACATCCAAGAAGAAGCGAAAAGCGGAGCTCTGCAACAAGATTCATCAAGCACACCAAAGATCTCCTGCCGAAGTCATTGCATAAAGAAATCAATCCAACCACTCTGTGCAAACCGAAGGCGCATAAGGTATTCTCCGTTTTCATTATCTCACTACAAATCTTTGAAGAATGGCTACTCTGAATATAGTTAAGATCTCTGATAGACCTCGCCCCACATTCAAGAAACATCCTTACAAATCCTTGGAGGTAGATCCACTAGGAGCCTTCTCTAGTGTTCCTCATGGTGTATTGCACACGGAAGATATTAGGGTTTACATCCATGTGAATCTTGAAGACTTTGGAGAATCAAAACTGATGGATATCTATCACAAACAATTGATAGATGACTCCTTTGAGATCAAACCTCAGTACAAAGCCATCCGGGACAAACACTTTGCACAGTGCATTCATTTCCCCTATTTTGAAGAAGATGAATGGGTCCGGTATGTACTAAGTAGAGTACATGACAACTTCCTATGGTTGAACAAGCCCTTCAAGATCACCAAAGATGCAATTAGGGCTGTAACCGGTCTGCACTCATCCGGTGGATTACCTGTTCTCAAGTCTGTCAAAAATCAGATAGTTAGTGATGCAACCGGATCCAAGTTTGACAAGAGAGCTATGACAGTTGATGACATCACTGAACCGGATGTCAAATTTGCATCTATGATAATTGGTTACAAAATCTATCACTCCAGTAGGGAAAATTCAGTACCGGGAACTGCAATCTACACAGCCTATCAAATGTTAAAGGAGAATGCAGACTATGACTTGTGTGAGCTTCTTGTAAACCAACTCTTTGAAAATCTGCAGAAGATTAAGAAGGACAAGAAAAACTCCTTCAAGTATGGCAATCTGATCCTTTGTCTCTTCTTTTACTACATGAACGAGCTTCCCGAATCTAGTGGATGGATATGGCAGAATGACAGACCGGTTGCCATCCAAATCAGAGACTATTTGCATGGACTTGGGGATGCTAAAGCAAGAAACACAGCTCTATGGGGATACTTCAAGAACTTCCAAAGCATGATGCATGCAAGAGAAAGAATACCCCTATCCCTCGTTGAAAAGTACAAAGACACAATATGCTTCATGGTAGAAACAGATCAGTGTCTAATGGAGGCAGTAGAACCAAGAACTGTATGGATCATGCCCATGGGGTATGAAGTGGATGAACAAATAGTGGAGCTGCATGTTCAACACATGCTAAGTCAGCCCAAAGATCCAAAGGCAGAAAGGTTTGGAACCTTTGAGGAGCTGAGTGTAAAGATACATGTAGAACTCAGGGAACCGGAGATAAAGAGGAAGGTAAGAAAAGAAGTTGAGCATATTGCTCAAGGCCTAGGCATCTCAAAAGAGGCACTTCATGCCAGCCGGGAAAAGAGAAGAAAATCTGAGGAAGAAAAGAAAGAGGTAGAAAAGAAAAGCAAGATAAGTGCTCTGGTGGAATCCTCAACCCGGACCAGATCATCTAAAGGATCCACACCTATCAAAACCAAAAGCTCAAAACCGGAAGTCCAGGGATCCGGTAAAAGATCCAAGACAAAAGCCTCAAGAGCTTATCAAAGCCAAAAGGATGAAGAAGAAACTGAGTCAGATGAAGGAGTGAAAGAAATAAAGAAATAGAAAAAGAAAGGAACTGGTAAACCCTCTTTTGGCCGAGACAAGGAAGAAATGACAGAAGAATTTTCTGCAAAGCCCACCCTGTCTCTAGACAATGTAGTCAAATCAGTCACTGTGGACGGGAACCTTCAACCCGTGGCTGAATTCTATGATGACTACAATGAGGCAGATCAAAAGATCCTGCAAGAAGCCATAATAAGGTACTTGAACATCTACAATAAAGCTTTTATTGAGATTATTTCTGAAATTCCTAAAAGCCTAGAAAAGGAATTAGAAATAAGAAAGAATAATGCTCATGCAAAAGATCTTGAGATCCGGGAGCAGATAGCTATTCAGCTATATCCTCAAATTGATCCCAAGACAATGAACATAATATTCAAAGATTGCAAAGATGAGTTCAGAAGTAAAGCCAGGATGAACCAACTCATGCTTGGTGAGACTAACAAGATGGCCAAAGAGACAGAAGAGATCCTCCGGAAGGCCTTCAAAAGTTTCAATCTTCCTGTTGTAGAGGACTTAGGTGCAGAAACTGCTGTGGACTTGGAACCCTCTGCTCCAGAAGAAGTGGCCTATGAACAGGCTAGCATCTCTCCTCCAATTTCCCCTACAGTCTCCGGATCCAAAGAAGAAGAAAAATTACAGGAGAAGGAAGCAGTGGTGAAAGATAAAGAGGTTGATAGTTCCAAGACTGTAGAAGAAAAGAAACATCTGTCTCCGGCAAGAGACACTGCACAAACTGTTCAACAATTTTTGAGCAAAGAAACTTTAGAGATTGATGAACCGGAGCTTCTAAAAGGCCCATTCGACTTTGACTCTCTCTCTCCGGTACAAACAATGAAAATAGCTTCATTTGCAAATGCCAAGGCAAATGAAAAACTCCTGAAGTCTCATATGGAAGACTGTGAGTTGATAGAGGCTGCTTCCGGAGTACTTGTAAAGATTATGCCATCAATCCAGATAGATCCGACAGCCTCCTCTTCCGGTAATCTAAAAACCTTAGTCAGCAATGTTGATACACATTTTGATTCTCTAGAGAAATCAGCTGAAGAAAAGGTCCGGAAGGAATTTTTGGATAAAAGATTTTCAGAAGTATTAGGATTAATCTCTAACGATAGGAGAAATATGAGTATTGGAATAAAGAGCTTAGAAAGTGCTCTTAAGGATGGCGGTGATATTTACAAATTTTGTATCTCCTGGTCAAAGGCAACAGTTGAAATAGATAAGAAAATAAAAGAGGAACATGACAAACTACAAAGTTTATCTCAAAGTTTTGATCCTCTCTCTTCCTCCATAGTAAATCAAGAATGTCAGACTATTGCAGTCTTGAATGAAATAAAGAACCTTGAGAAGGAAAGGAAGAATATCACTAACCGGATGGGAGAACTTAGAAGGATTATAATCCCTAAGTTGGAAACTATGCATGAGGCCATCAGTGATGCTCAGACCACCGCCCAAACAAATGATCCGACAGATCTCAAGAGGGCAGAAGCTTTTGCATTTTTGTTGAGTGGTCACATTTCAATTTTGGATAGAATGAAGCAAAGTTGGGCTGCAGAACTGATCCAATTGAAGACATCCTTTGCAGACATTCTTCAGTATATGTGAGTATGTAAATATGCGGCTATGTATAGAAAATTTTTGAAAATTTTGGTGTGCGGACCCTACCCTTTGCCATTGATGTCAAAGGGGGAGTGAGGAGTAGTGAAAAATGAGGAATCCAACTAAGGGGGAGTTCCAGAAATTGTATATAAAGATAGAGCATCAGCCAAGGGGGAGCATAGTGTAAACACTTAGTCATTTTTCACTAAGTGTTGCCATCAATGCCAAAGGGGGAGATTGTTGGCAAGAGACATTATATGGATTCATGGTTGTTGTCATTGATGGCAACAAAGGTCATCCCACATATCCGCAAGTCATGGTGTGTCTCTACCGGAAGTCAGAATGAAGATTGTTGTGGTCCGGTGAACAAGAACAGAGCATATGGCAAGGTCCGACAGATTGGTCTGGATCTCTCAGAGGAAGTGTCTTGGTGCAGTGCGGATTTGGGGAAGTCAAGAGGACTACCTTGAGTGGTATATTCCAAGGATTTAGCCTCCGGTGATGGGCAAAGAAAAAGATATGAATAGTTGAGTACCGGATTCTTGAGAGACAGTGAGAACAGAAGAAGAACTGACTGACAGAGTATCAGACTATTTTCCGGATGTGTTATTATTGATGGTAAAGGTTGTGAAGGCATGAATCATGTTTGGCCGACATGATTAATGATATCTACAAGTATATGCTTGATCTGCATTGCTTGGTGAGCAAGGATTCAGCCGACAGAACAGAGTTTGTAAGAAACTAGACTGTTCCGGATGCCGACTAGAAAGGTGATGAAATTACTTATGCAGATATATATAGAGGATGGATTTAGTTGTGAAGAGTGTGATTGTGTGAAGGAATATGTGAATAAGTGCAAGAACAGAGCAGAAGTAGCAAGAAAGATCCGGTATGTGAAAGGATAACAGAATAAAGAACAGAGGAAAGATGAAGTGTAGCAGATCAGTGTACTGTGCCTAACCAGAACTGAACTCCAGCATATGTAGATGCTTCCAATCAGTTCAAGACTGTGATTCTTATCACTTTGTAGATAGTGTGTCTCCTTGTAGGCAGTGGGCCTCTTTGTGAGCAGTGTGCTCGGGTAGTGAGCCCTAATTGGCAAGTGCCATTTTGTAATTTCCTATTCTTCTAACAGAGAATAATTTTTGGGTTAATCACCCCGTGGTTTTCTCCCTTAACTGGGTTTCCACGTCAAAAATACTGTGTCATGTGTTTCTTATTTCATGGTAATGTTTTTGTGTTTGATTCAATGCTGCATTAATTAATAAGAAAGTTCAAAAAGGGAAATAATTAGGATAACTAATTCACCCCCCCTCTCAGTTATCAACATTTTCCTTCACATAATTTATGTGTTGTGCGGAGTTTAAACTCTACACAACATGTGTTTGTCCTGCCTAAAACCTAAGTGTAGATATGTAGGTCAGAGTTTAAATTTTGATCTACATCTATTTATAAACCTACCTCATATGCATATTGGAGTTTAAACTCTGATGTACATCCTATCCTTCAAAATTTACCACTTATGCAAATCAGGTTTTAAACTTTGATATACATGTTATTCCCTTGCTTTGTGAAATGCAGGTCAGAGTTTAAAATCTGACTTGCATCTAAAATATGAAACTTTTTCTAACACTGGGAACAGAAGAATGATACTCAAAGGGGAGATTTTTCCTAGTGTTGCAAGTGGATATTTTTGAGTATGGAGGTGTTATTTTTTCCTACAATTGCACAAAGGCAGATTACATGAAATTTTTCTAACTCTGAGAAATTTCTAAAAGGTCATTTTTGTAGCTATTTGTTAGATGTCTAAGATCTCCCCAAAGAAGAAGATGAAGTACAAATTCTAAGGTGTTGTTCCAGAAACTTCTATGGAGTCAAATGTTGATGAAATCAAGGATATGAAGATCAGACATATGGATATGTCTGAGTTATTGGAGAGAGTTAACTAGCAACCAGTACCCCCATGTACATGCAATGTATCTTGAACATCAACATCCACTTGGTCTCCACATTCTCGGTATCTGTATAGAACCCCAATTTCATATTGGCTATGGAGGGGAAGTTCAACAAAGACACAAAGAGCATATCTAATGCAGATGATAATATGATTATACAACTAGATGAAAATTTCTTTGACACAGTTTTTGGGTGTCCAGATATTGAAAACTATGCAAATCTTTCTATTAAGGAGGCACATAAGTACTCTGAAACCAATATAGAAAAATCTAAGAAGGTCATGAACACAAGATGGCTCAAGACTCCTCGACCCACAATCTCAAGATGGCCCAAAAGCATCTTTCAGAGTGAGTTCAACGAAGAGGTGGGTGATCTCATAACCCTCCTCAACAGGGTAAAAGGACTTCCTACCTCAAACACCTTTCAGGAATGGATGTATCAATACATTCATGTCATTAAGAAGGGGAGCTAGAAGATATGGTGGGGCCAGTAGATCAATGATTCCATTTGTGAGCAGTTGTCAAATCTATCAACAACACTGAGATTTTATATGACCTCATACTTGGTGTATGTTGCTGCAATAATGAAACATTTCCTAAGACTCACAATAGGAGACAGGAGAGTGATTCCTATATATTAGTACTATCCCCAACTCACCCTGAAAGAAAGTATCAAACATTTTAGAAGGGTGAATGATGCTTTATTTTATAATTACATTTACCTGTTGGAGAAAGACCTTGAGAAGAAAAGGGTTTCAGATGAGGCATGTGAGGAGGTAAAGAAGTATGTATGTATCTTCTTGCAATTCCCAACTTTCACTTACATCAGAGCTGGTTGTTTTAGTGGGCAACCATACATGCTTCCAAGGTATCCATAAAATAAGTTGGTTTTGATGGAATTATGCAGACAAGTCATGGATGTACACATCAAGAAAGATGGATCTCATAGAGGTGGTTTTAAATTCCAATTCCAAATCGGTAGATATGGTATTTCTACCACTCCTAAATCCAAATCCATGGAGACAGAGCTGTAGTGGATTACTTTGAAGAGATACAGGAAAAGGCTTCAATTTGATTATAGAGGAATGAAAGATAAAATAAAAGGTAATTACATTCATGTCTATAAATCTATGGATGTCTAAGGTGAATGTTAGACTGATGAAGATGTAAGGAGAATAGACTATAGTCATCTCTCTCTGGACCAAGTGAGAAATTTTCAATTGGATAATGTTCTGGAGGATATGCAGGATGAAGGTGATATAGTTGAAGCTACGTATATAGGCAACAAGATTGTTGATACTCCTCTTCCTACAATCCAATGGTTACAAAAGGAGATGGTCTCAAAAAAAGAAAGATTCCAGAAAATTCTTGCTAACACAAATGTTTGGTTGCAAAAGAAAGGTATAAAGTTGAAATCTTTCAAAACAGTTTCAGAGGAAGAAGAAACAGATGGAGCTTCAAGAAGGAGAGAGGAACTAAGGATAAATAATAAAGAAGATACTCCTGCTGGTGATAAAAAGCTAAAGTTTATTTTTAGAATAGGAGATAAGGGGAAGAGAAAGGAAAAGGAAGGAACATCTACATAGCCAAATGTCGAACAAGAAGAGATAGTTGAGGAGGAGTTACAAGAGCATCAAGTCAATTCTCAAGCTGAATCCACTTAGGTGATACCTCCCCATTCCTCTCCTTTGGTTATAAATGTTCAAACTCCTAGGGCTCCCATGTCATTAAGTTCACAATAGTTACCATTTGTTCTAGATAATCCTCATTCACCTAGTGGGTTAGTTAATTCTAATAATTCAACTCCTTCCACACCTGGTAATGATTCTTTGTTTGATCATCCCCTTGATAATGTTGACAATGTTTCTGGGTCCCTTTCATCTTTACCTAGTTTGTCTGATGTCAATATTTCATTAATTGATTCAATATCATAGTCTGAGTTTGAGAAGTTTTTATCTTCTACTTCCTCAAAAATGTCATTGGATGTCAACCCCTCAACCGTGCAAACACAGACTCCACTTGTGTCTACATCAGTACAAGATCCATCAATTCCACCTATGTCACAAGAATCTGTAGTTCCTCCTGTGGCTTCCCAAACTATGACTACAGAAATAAGAAGTGATACCTTTGTCCTTCTATCATGGCTCATGTCACAAAATTCAAAAAGGAAGAAACAAGCTATCTCACCTGAAGATTTTGACTTTGGTCAACTTGTTCCAGTTAGGTCAAAAGAAACCAAGAAAGCTAAGACTGTATCTAGGGTGCTTATTGATACATCAGACAACAACTATGTTGAGGTAGTTATGCATCTCTCTGACAAGAGTATCCTGGAAGTTGGAGATGGAGATTATGCTATAACAAGAGTTGAACTAGACAAGAAAATGGATGAGAGTGCAAAAGAAGATCTATTGGCACAATTGTCTGCATTGCTAGATAGATATGATAGGGACAAAGCAATCAAAGACCAACTCAAGGTGCAATTAGATTGGCTGAGATCAGTGCTTCTAAATATAACTCATTCATCAGAATAGGTTGAACCTGTTAAGACTAGCACAAATAATGAAGATTTCCTGAGGGCTAAAAGAATTGGTGCTAAGGGTCAAGTAGTTGATGTCTAGTTTGACAGAGTTATAAAATCATCCTTTGAACTTTATAATGACTTGGGTAAAGTGGGAAAAGAAATCAGCCAAACACTTGACATCCTTTCCCAAGAAATGTAGCTAGTTGAACAAGACTTAGATTCATGGAATAAGCTACAGGAATTCAAGATTGAAGTATTGGTTGAGCATGGGGTAATCCCCAATAGGAAAAAATATGTGGAGTACAGAGAGGCCATGATTAACAAGAAAGATATTATTGAAGGCCTGATTCAAGATTTGAAGAAAGATCTAGAGAGGAGAAAATAAGGCTCTAGATATTTTTGATGAGTTGGTTGATCTTCCATGCCACATGTTAGATGACAACCAACAAACTCTCCCAGAAGATGTAATTATTCAAGAGTTCACCAACCTGATACAAATAGAGGTAGAAACAAAAGTCTTCATATTGGCTTCACTTGATACGTTGGTGGATTTTTAGACAACTCTAAATAGACTGCAAAAGATATTGAATAAGCACAAGAGTGTGCCTGAAACCCTCATGGATTCCATCACCTGAGTGCTTACCATCTCTGAGCATACACCGGGACCTGACAGTAATGAAGTCCATGCTACCATGAAGAAATATGAAGATTTTTTGAAGAAGGACTAAGATGATGAAGAAGTGTTTGAAGACACTTAGTCATTTTTCCATGCTTTAGTTATGTTTTTTGTGAATTGTAGATGACAAACTCCATGTCATTTTGTAAAATTAGATTGCATGAAGTTGTGAGACAGAGTCACAAGTCAATTAGGACTCTAATTTTGAATAAGCCAATTTAGTTGTAATTTCCTTATTTTTGCTCTTAGCCTCTCCCTATAAATAAAGAGGGGCTCTTATGTAAATATCTTATTGAAGTGAAACTTTGCCAAATTGAAGAGCATTTTGAAACTTTGTATTCAAGTGTAAATCATATTTTATCAATAATAAGAAAAGCAAGTGGGCATTTCAATCTTTGTCTTGAAGCAAACTTGTGGTGCATGGGAGATGTTCTTATGTCTTTTCTCTTGTACTTTTATATGCATTTGATCAAGTAGTAGTGTGAGTTTGGATAATCTGGGAGATGTTCTAAAGGTGATTTTGGAGACTTTTTGCTACAACATTATCTTTGGTTTTATGTTTCATGTTCGTAAGTGGAAGATATTAGAAGACTTTGAGTTGCTAGATATCTTCTATGTTCATTAATCTCATTATAGCATATGATGGAGACTTTGGGCTGCACCTTATTCTATTCATTCTCAACTTCAAGTCAATGAAAGAAGCAACAAAAGACTTTGAGATTTTGTGGGTTTCTTGGTATTGACTCATTCTGGTATCACATTGAGTATTCCTACGTCTATTCAATTTGGATATTGGTTATTATTGTTCCAACAAGTAGTTTTTAGTTTATCTCACTTTGTAAGAATCAAGGATTTGATATTGAAAGTTTGTAACTGAACATCTTTTCTGAAAAAAGAGAAATATATGATATGGCAACATCCACAAGTTAGTTTTTAGTGTAAATAATCCTAGTTAAGTACTTGTTGATTGTAGTGGGCAATAAGAAGGGAGCCTCCCCTTTCTGAGAGGAGAGATTATATCTCATCACACTGTGCTTGATATAGCCATTTTGTTCTCAATTAGTTGATAACAAAATATTCACCCAACAAAAATAATTTGATGCTATCGTGTGTGTGTATGTGTGTGTGTGTCTATATATATATTAAACACTAGCCAGTACTATCACTTTATGCGCATATCAACAACAAGACAAAGAAAGCATGAGTGTAGTCTTACACCACACATGACGATGTGATATATGATGTACCTGAATATATAGGCACTGCCACAAAGCTTAAGTTCGACATAGTGTTTTTCCATAACATTATTCACGCTACTCTTTCTCAAGGCATTCTCCTTGAGTGCTTCTATTGCATTTTCCTCCACTCAACTCTGAGCTCTCTACCAAAACATAACCCATGAAAAAACATAAAGACCACCTTCCAGTTGAAGGTTGCCAACAGTCTTTTCTTCTCATATGCTCCCCGTGGGAATATTTGATCCACTTCCCTACAAACCCTCTCATCGAGAGCATGCATCACATGAAGTGCTATATTCAATATATGGTTACACTAAGCCATCAACACTTCTCCCACTCACTCCACCCTTTTTGGGATGTGGGGTATAGTTTCACTACATGCACCTAGTGATAGAAGACCAAAGGGTGCTCATCACAGCAAAAGATGGATAAATAATTATATCCCATATTATTCATATACATCATATATATATATATATATACTATGAGAATAATAAAATAATATATGCTGTCACCATAATAGCATTACCAATAATATGGTGTTAGCATCAAACATGCATCAAAATGTGAACATGGGGTCGAGGCTTACTCCCCCACTTCATAATCTTATACTGTTGCTAGAATAATTAAATCGATATACACAAAACTTAATATATAAATATACATAGAGAAACTTTGATGGTTAACTCTAACCGATAATAATGTTTTGAGAATATTATTTAGTCAAATTGACGTAGATGACGTCGAAAAACCCTTAATTGACAAAACGACAATAGTTGAATTGAAATCGACTAAACAAGGGAAGATGACTAATACATACCCTGTCTCACAAAGGTTCACATGAAGAATAAATTTGGAACTCATATGGCAACCTAACTTTTTCCACAACATCTAATTCCTTCTCCTGGGTGATACTCTCCTTCCCTTCTTGGAATTGGGAATCTCTTTTCCTGGTTACACTCACAGTCATTCAAATCATGATTAGTGTATCATCAACAAATTATTATGTATCATACTAAAATAATCTCAACAACATGTAATCTCATGTCTAATTCTAAGCATTAATCATAATCCATATAACCAATGATTTATCCTGACATTTTTCCCAAATGTCAAATCATTAACCTATGATTACTTATCTAGTTAATCACATGAAAAGTAAAAGTTAAACATAGTCAAAGTTGGGGATGTAACATCTTGGATGGACTTTTTCTCTAGAGGAATAGTTGTTTTAATGTTCAAATTTCCCTTCACCATTTTAGTCATCCTAGATTGCCATTTAGACTTTTTTGTAACTAGTTCTCCAACTAATTTGTCAAGAATGTGCCAAAATCAATTTGATATGAAGGTTTATTCCTCTTTTTACCAACTGCCTCTTGCACCCATGTATGAACTTCTCCTTGAACCTCTACTTCGGGAATTTATGGAGAACTAAGGAGTGGAGAGATATCATGTATCAAATATTTAGTATCTTGAGTTTTTATTGAGTTGTAGTAAACATGACTCCCTTTGGAGAAGGTTCTCTAATCAATTATGGAGGGACAAGAGTCAATGTTAGTTGTTCATATTGAATAGGTGAAGCAATTTCCATCCACCTTTTTCTTTTTTTTTTCCCTATCATCTTTTTCATTCTCCTTTATCTTTATTATTGATTTTGAAGGAGATGGTAGCATCTTTTTTTTTATGTAGGCCCTATAACTGGTGTCTTCCTTTGGTACCTTTGTTTTCCTTGTCATCTTGGAACCTCGAAAGAACTGACTATGCTTAAGAATCATATTAGCTCTTTTCTAATTTGAAACTATCTCTTTCATTAACCAATTGACTGGAGGAAGCATTTTCTTTTTCTATCTTATCTATCATGAATTGTGGTGATAAGACATCATCCTCATCATGTCTAGAATTCCTTCAATGTCCTCTAATAGGAAATCAACAATTTGGCAAACTGTTATGTGACTGAAATCCCTTCTACACACCTCAAACTCATCCACATAGTTATCCCAATAATTTTAAATCTTTAGAATGTGCATAAACTTATTTTCTAATCGTGACTACACAATGTCCTTTGTATCATAAGTGTTCTTTTCATAAAGAAAATTGAAGTTGAATCAGGCCATTTCCTCATTGATGGACTTAGAATCTACCAGAATTTTACATTTGTAAATTTCAAACTATATTAGAAAACCAACTCTAGGTTTATGCCTCATACAAAAAAGAAAGTATATTTTAGAAACTTGGTGAAGATACTTGATTAAAATAACATCACCACTTGAGTACCTCGGTAACATTTAAGGATAAGATGTGAAACCATATACTTGAATATAGGTGAATGTTAGGAACTAAATGAAACAATCAGCCCTGTCTAATATGACCACTCTCATTTTTTTTAAAGTTCCTATGTGCATTTGATTTTCCATGTCTCAAACTAAATGAATGAGAAAATCATCATTCTCTCCTATAATTTACTTAAGGGATTCTAAATACTCCAACCGTAGGAAGTACATATATATACAAGTATGTTGGCATGACCCAATGAGGTTAAATCCTTTGAACATGCGATGATGAACCACCAAATACACAAGGTATGATATCATTTAAAACTCATGCTTTTGCTCAAACTCTATCAATTTCTTATGCAACCAATCACTAATCAAGGTGGCCCAATCAAAGAGCTCACTATTATTACATAGGGTACTTATGATGTAGAACATCCATGACTTGAAATGATGATCCTCCTCTTGCCCTATGATTTGGTTGAGAATAGTGATTATGACTACAAACTCATCCCTAAATTCTCCTTGCCTTAGATTTTTGACAAAACTATCTTCTTCACTTTTGGCTAATGCTTGGCTATCTACTTTTGATATTTTGCCTAGTGTTTTTCCTAAGTTTTTTTCACACTCTTTAAGGTCCACTTCAAGTGACTCTTAAATTAAAGGTATGGAGAAGGTGATCTTGATGGCGATGGACTTGAGACTGCACAACACATGTCCATCAGTATACCTTATTTTTCTATTCTTAGGATCATAGTGTTGTAAATGTTGTTGGATGGAGCCTAATTAGACTCAGAGGTTAAATTTTCCCCACTTTTGTTGGTGCAATTTCCCCCCAAAGTATTGCCTATTATTTTATAAGGTGTCAATAATTATTTTTCTATTGGTCGCCATAAAAAAACCCCATTTTGTTTGTAACTAACATAAGTCTTGATAAAAAGGCTAAGGGTTAGGGTTTCCGTTGATATTTGTATCTGTAGCACATTGCAGCAGATTTGGGTTGCATGAGATTGCTGGTTGTAATTGGTTCTATTTGTTGGATAATAATATTGGACTCTCTATTGGTGGATGTAGCCTGAGTTGGGGTGAACCACGTTAAAATTGTCTCTTTCTATTTTATTTCTATGTATTTTTTCATTCCTCTATTTACTCTTTATATGCATTTAATTGATATCTTCTGCATGCTATTCCTAACAAGTGGTATCAGAGTGGGTTGTGTTCGATTATCATCTATAGGAAGGTCTCACGGTTGAGTGGGAGTCTCATGGTTAAGTGGGAGCAATGGCAAATGAGGGTAAATTGAAGGTAGATAAATTCAATGGGCAGAACTATCAATTATGGAAGATGTAGATGGAGGATTATCTCTATTAGAAGGATTTATGGAGGTGCTAGAAGGAAAAGCCAAGAAACCAATAGCAATGATTGATGAGGATTGGGAACTTCTGGATAGAAAGACACTGGGAAGCATTCATTTGTGCTTGGCACCATCGGTGGCATTTAATATCTCAAAAGCGAAGACAATAGCCCAATTGATGGAGACATTGGCAAAGTTATATGAAAAGCCTTCCACTTTGAGTAAGGTATTGCTTATAAATCATTTATTTAATATAAAAATGGTAGGTGGATCGGTTACTAATAATTTAAATGAGTTTAACACAGTTACTAGTCAATTGACTTTCGTAAATGTAAATTTTGATGAAGAAGTTAGAGCTCTCTTGATATTATGTTCTTTGCCTGAAAGCTAGAATAGTTTGGTAATGATGGTTATAAACTCTATTTCTAGTTCAAATATGCTGAAATTTGATGATGTTGGTGTTATTCTAAGTGAGGAAATTCGTAGGAAAAGCTCAGGTGGATCCACATCAGGTAGTGTTTTGAATGCAGAAAGTAGGGGCAGATCAAAGGAGAGAGGAAAAGGTTTGGAGGTCATGGGAAGTCATGAGGAAAATCAAAAGGAAAGAGGTCCCAATCCAAAGGAAGTAAGGATTGCTAGTACTGTGGGAAATTGGATCATCTGAAAAAGGATTTCTAGTCTCAGAAGAATAAAGAAGGAGACAAACAAGAAGGCAATAAGGAGGCAAATGTGGTAAGTAATAAATTCGAAGATGATGCTTTGATTCTTTCCCTAGATAATGCTGATGATTCATGGGTTTTAGATTTAGGGGCCTCATTTCATGCTACACAAGAAGTTATTTTCTTGATTATGTCCAAGGGGATTTTGGGTTAGTTTATTTGGGAGATAACAAAACCTGTCAGATTGTTGGAAAGGGAAGAATTAGGATTAAGTTTCAGAATGGGAATCATTGGCTACTACAAGAGGTAAGGCACATTCCAAGACTGAGTATGAATTTAATTTCAGCAAGACAGTTAAGTGATGAAGGTTGCAAAGTTACTTTTAATGATAAAAATTGGAAGGTTACAAGAGGTGCCTTAATAGTAGCAAAAGGTGTGAAAGTAGGTACCTTATATCTTTGTATAGGTCATAATATTCCTTCTACTTTAGTTGATGTAGAAAAAAATCAAATAGGTTTAAGAACAGTTGTTGCAGGTTCATAGGCAGAGATTGAAATAGTTGCTACAGGTTCTGAGACAACACTGTGGCATAATAGACTTGGGCATATGAGTGAAAAAGGTATGAAGGTACTTCATTCTAAGAATGTTTTACCAAGTCTAAAATGTATTAATATAGATTTCTATGAAAGTTGTGTGTATGGCAAGGGATATTAATACTAGGTGGAGTACTACAAGTTATGTCTTTACTGTAGGTGGGACAGTGGTGAGTTGGATCTCAAGGTTGCAAAAGGTGGTTACTTTATCCACCACGAAGGCAAAATATGTAGTTGCAATAGAGGAAAGTAAGGAGATGATATGGCTACAATTTTTCATGAAAGAATTGGGCAAATAGTAGGCTAATAGTTATTTGTTTATGGATAGCCAAAGTGCCATACATCTTGCAAAGAATTCTACCTTGCATTCAAAGACCAAACACATATAGCTGAGGTATCACTTCATCCAATCGGTGTTGGAGGATGGATAGTTAAGGCTGGAAAAGATACATACAGATGAAAATATAGTGGATATGTTTACGAAGGTAGTGGCAAGGGAGAAGTTGAGCTCCTCTTTAGCTTCGGTTGGCCTTGAAGATTGAAAATAATAGAATCAGAATAGTAGAGTCTAGGGTGCTTATTTCCAATGGGAGCTATAGGGGTAGTGGTGTTATGATCACTCTCCAAGTGGGAGATGATATGGTGTGGAGTCTGATTAGTCTCCAAGTGGGAGATTGTTGTTATATGGAGCCTAATTTGACTTGAAGGTCAAATTTTCCCCACTTTTGTTGGCATGATTTCCCCCCAAAGTATTGCCTATTATTTTATAAAGACGTCAACAGTTATTTTTCTATTGGCTGTCATAAAAAAGCCCTATTTTTTGTAACCAACATAAGTCTTGATAAAAAGGCTAAGGGTTAGGGTTTCTGTTGATTTTTGTATCTATAGCACATTGCAGCAGATTTGGGTTGCACGAGATTGCTAGATGTAATCAATTCTATAGGCTAGATAATAATATTGGACTCTTTATTGGTGGATGTAACCTAAGTTTGGGTGAACCACATTAAAATTGTCTTGCTATTTTATTTCTGTGTATTTTTTCATTCCTTTGTTTAATCTTTATCTGTATTTAATTGATATCTTCTGCATACTATTCCTAATAGTACACAAACCAAAACAAATTCTAGGCTTTGTGCTAAAATTAATAATGATCCTTCTTGGGCAAGGACACAATTTATCAATTTCTCTGCTACATTACTTCCTTCTTTAATCTTCCATCAAGATCAAATCTTTCTAGTGAAACATGACACATCAATTTCATGCACTTTGCGATATTTGTGGATGAGGATTGAAGACACCTCTAAATTTAGTGTTGAGTATTGGATTTTGAATGAAATTTTGTCAATTCAAAAATTCTTTTTGAGTGCCTTATGCTATTGTTTCAAAGAAAATTTTGCACTTTTTCACTTGACTTTTTGGAAATTTGAAACAATTGGAAGAATAAATGTCTTTTCTTTTATTGTTTATGATAAATTTTCTTCAAAAAAAATTGACCTATAGCTACTATTTGTGCTGATAGAAACCTACAAAAATGATTTTTTATGACTATGAATCTTGGAATTCTACAAAAATTTCATTGTACCTGCTACTAAATGAAGAAATTTTGCTCTTTATTTATCTCTATTTGAAAAATCAGGCATCCTATTGCTGAATATTGTTGTAGAAGAATAAAATTTTCTACCAAAAATGCCTTGTTTTTATTGCAACTTGACATAGGAGAAAAGAAGTGTAAAAGACTTCTTAAAATAGAAAAATTTACTCCAACTTTTAATGCTACCTTTTTCTACTATTAATAGGTCTACTTTTTTTCTTTTCTTTTTTGATCTCTAGTTCAAATTTAGCATGATATTCTTATCTTTATTAATAGAGCTTTAAAATCTACCTTTAGAGTTCATATCCCTACAAGATCATAGGCATCTAAATTGAATGAGCCTAGAGGAAAATAAGTAAAAAAGTTTTAAAATTTGTATTGGAGCATTAACACTCCAAAGTGCACACTCCCACCTTGGGTTGGCATGTCACTATTAAGAAGCACATGCCAAAACATTGTCAATACTTTTAATAAAAAACATCACTTGATGTTGCATGCATTTCCACTCAGGTGCATGATAATGGTCTAAAATTATTCCATAAACTTTTTCTATCTTGCTTAGGGGTGTTCCATGTGGGTAGTGTGTGATCAACCATTACTTACATTTTTTTTGAAAAAATGAATCTTTTGTATTGGTGCATCCATGGCTGGAAGCATGTGCTACTACATGATAGGCATTTTTATATTTGAAGGTCTTTAGCATAGCATGTTGGAACTATACAATGCATGTCATAATAGAGAATGCAACTTTTTGTTTATTTTAAGACTCCTTCATGTGACACACTGGCCTCCAAGTTCACATGCCCATGGTCTATAACTATTTTTCATTCATATTTAAAATATACCTCTACTCATTGGAATGATTTAGACTATATAAATTTATCAAATATATGGTATTTTATTTTATTTCGCCTCTAAAAATATGCATCTACCATTATATGCAATTTCACTCCATTTTATGCATATGCTTCATGTTTCTTATGGGCACACAAATTACCTCTGCTAAGGTGCACTCAAAATGTTTCATACATTATTGTACACTATCTAAGTTCCCTTTGTATATTGGTACATTATTTTAGCTAAGAATCCATTGATGGCTCTTTGTATTGGTGCAACATGTCTAATAAGCATGTGTCAATATGTACTGCTTGTCAAAAAAATCCAAAATTTCCCAATCCTTTACCAAGGCATGCACCAATGGCTAGGGGCACACCATTACTCATGATGAATCATATTAACCCTTTGTATTGGCACAACTAATCTTTTTGGTGTGCACCAATACTGGCACATCAATACATTGGTTTGTCATCAATGTGTGCATAGACTTCTTTTTATTTGGATTGATGATCTCATAGGGTTAGCAAGAAGAACCAATAGAAGGGTGCATAGAAGGTAACACTTTAGAACACATCAAAAGAATCTTTAATTTGATAAGGTTAGAAAAATATGACATTTTTATATGGGTACAACAATTGGCTCTATCTAGGGACCATGGTGTACACTTGCAACATAGGAGGACTTTAGAGTCTTTGGATTTACAAGTGGGCTAGTAATTTATCAGTTGGGAAATAGAGTCAGGACTGTCCCTTCATCACCTAAAGATGAAACTCTAGATATTCCTAATGAAATATAACTTTACACAATACATAAAAGGGAAAATAATATGATATCGTGAACACATTATGAAAGGGGAAACACAACATGAAACATAAAGAGAAGAAAACCCCTCTAATCCATAAGCAATGAAGTGTTTGAAGTATTTCACACTATAGTGAAATGGAAATTGTGTACCTTCCAAGTGTGACAGAAAGTAAGTATTGTCTCCACTAAGTTGTCAAATCTTGAAAGGTCGCAACCAGAAGGAATCAAATTTGTTGTGCATTCCTTTTGGCTCATGTCTTTTATCCCATAACAAAATAAGATCATCAACATTGAAACCTCTTTGATGAGACTTCTTGTCAAAGTTTTTCTTTACTCATTTTTATGATCAGTGATCCTATTAACCACCTCCACTTTATTCTTAATCTTGGTTAGGTACATTATGCATTTCTTAATGAGATCCTTGAATTCACTATCTTTGACCACCATGGTTAGCTACAATGCTGATATTTCTAGAGTGATTGGAAAATTGTTTTTATTCTATACATAATTATAAATGGTGACATGTTGATGGCTGTCTTTGGTGTAATCTTATTTTCCCACAAGGCATCATATAATATTTTGTGCCAAGTGCATTGATTGTCATCAACTATTGTTTGAATGATTGTGATAATATTTTTATTTGAATATTTAGGTTACCCATTACCTTTAATAGGTTAATAATTTGACGAGTGAGACAAGGTAATCCGATATTGAAAATAAAATCACATTATATATTACAATCTTGTGAGGAACCCAAAAATTTGAAGGAATGTTCTCTTTTAGAAATCACACACAACCTATGAAGTATCATGCTTTGTGGGAATGGCTTCAACCCATTATGTGAAATAATGTGGTATTGAGAACATACACATGCTCTTTTCTATAATTCATATTGAGGGACCCGATGAAATCTAAACCCCATTATTGAAAAGGAGCTTCAATAATAACTAGTTTGAGTGCTATACCTGCCAGCTTAAGCTTTCCATTGAACTACTGACAAGTTTGACATTTTTTCACCTACTCATATGCATCAAAAAACATGGTTGTCCAATAGTGTGAATGCTCTTAATATTTTGAAATTTGTGATCCATGATGAGCAGTGGTTACCACCTGCTTTTTCATGAAAACCTTCTAACAAATTTTGTTATTGCTCTTTAGTCATACACCTCAAGAAGGTGCTATCGAGGTTGTAAAGTTTGTATAACACATTTTTCCATAGTAGGTACTTGATTGCTTTCAACTTCAAGGTTCTTCTTTATTGTTTGTCCATGTGGCTTGGAAAATCTCCATATGTCAAGTAATATATTGTTTGTGTACCATCCTTCTGTATAATTGACTAACAATACCAAGAGGGTTTTATCTTCTACAAAGCTAGTAGAGTCTTAATTGTTCTTACCTCCATCCTTAGCTATGAGTTGACATAATGCTCTCCCACATATTAGTTTTGTAAGTTTGATGTCTAAATCATAGTGAACCTTTGCAATTCAATTTCGCCATTTCAAGCCTATCTCTTGTTGAGAGAGAATGGTTTTTACTAATGAATTAGGTACAAAGACTTTCGTCTAAAAATTTAAGATGTAAAACCTAAAATTATTGACTTCCCTAAGCATAGCATAAGCATGTTTTTTAATTTGTTTATTCCACATTTCATGGTCCTTCAAACTACTACTCATGAAAGCATTACGAGATTTTGTATCCTCTTATATCCTTTGTGTTAGAGTGGCCAACATAGTATGCTCTGAAGAACAAAAATAAAGTATGAAACTTCTATCAAATTCAAGATGTAAAAGCATTGGGGATTTTATAACATATTCTTTAATTTTTATGAAAGCATTCTTTCCTTCATCTATCTATTAGAAAATTGTAGTATTCTTCATCAGGGCTAATATATCTTTTATGAGCTATAAAAATTAGGTATAAATCTTCATAAGAAATTATCTTTGTTAAAAAAGGAGTGTAAACTAGTTTTTCTTGTTGATAGAGACAAATTATGAATAGAATTGACCTTGTTAGGATCAATCTTCATACCTTAGACTTTAAAGACTATATGGCCTTGTAACTTTCCTTCAGTTACTGTAAAAATAGATTTCTTTGGATTTAAAGAAATATCATAAAATCTATGTCTCTCAAATATGATTACCAAGTGTTGGAAATTATCATTATGTATCTTTGATAGTACTACAATATCATCTAAGTATACATAATTACTTTATCCTTTCAGTCACCAAACGCCAAATCCATGGCTTGTTGAAAAGTGGCACTTGTGTTGAAGCAACCAAACAACATGTATTCATAAGCAAACATACCTCATGGGGTAGTGAATTTCATCTTATATTGATCTTCAACTACAACTATGATTTGGTTATATTCTAAATATCCATCTAAAAATGACATTTTTCTGCTAGTCACTATTTGAAGAGTATGGTCCATGATTGGAAAAAGATAATTATCCTTCAAGGAAGCTTGATTCAAATTTAAAAACCAATGCAAATCATGATCTCCCCATTTTTCTTGCAAATAGAAAAAATATGTGACATCAAAGTAGAATTATGTATTGGAAATATAATATTTCTTTGCTGCTAACATGTTTTGAATTTTTTCATAGATAGTTCCTTGTATTTGCCAATTATAGTGTCATTGTTTTTGTCAAAATGGTTGGAATTATATTTTGAGAGGAATCATATGAGACAATTCCTTTAGAGCGAAGTTTTTTCAATCCTCATAGGACCACATAAATACATCTTTGTGTTGATAGAAAAGTGATATGAACTTTTTTCTTTCTTCAAGAGAACAACACTTGCCCAATTTGATGATTCGAGGCTCCTTGATTATACAAATATTAACTTGATTATATTCAACATAAGTCTTTTTATTGAGAATTAACTTGATCCTAAATATATCAGTTATGTCTATCAAAAATGTTTTCTAAAGAAACTAGTCCCTTTGGAATTTTATTACCATTTAATTGAATGATTCTAGTTTCAACATTTACCTCAGCCTCACCTTCTTCTTGAGTTTCTATTAGTGTTTCTTGGTAAGGCGAAGAAATTCCTTCAAAGAATAAACCTTTGAAATTCCTTAAAAGTTAAAAATATGCTCATCATAATTAAAAACATTCTAATTTATGAATTATCTAGTACTATCGATTGATAAATCAACTCAATGGCGAATGTGTTCTGATGGAAGTCTAAATGTGTGTTTAGTGGAAAATTGGATAGTTTGCTTAAGCTAGGTCAAATGCTACCATTTCTCCACTAAGCATTGGGGAAGACAAGGGTTGAATATAAGGTTAATCTATAAGTTGTTTGTCTACCCCTTTATGCTCGTGGTGTATGATTTGAAGAGCCTAACTAAGGTTTTGTTAAGTATTTTGCTCATAAACCAAGTAAAAACCCTAATTATGCCTTCAATCAGAGATATACAGAAACTGATGAGAGTATAGACAAAATTGATTACAGAAATATAGAGACAGAGTATTAGAGACTATGCACCTAGATTTTGAGGGCTGACTAGACTAGGGTGCCCATTCCTTAGTCCCAAAAGTGCCTGAAAATGGAAATCTTCTGCACAAGCTGTCTGACACTCCCAAGTGGCTTCCAGATCCCAGAAATTCCCCCCTATTGGACTAGGGCACCCACTCCTTAGTCCCACAAGTGTTAGAATCTAAAAACTCAAAAGTCCATGACAACTATACCCATAGTATCCTCCTTCCTGTAGCTTCTTTCCATCGAAACCTGCAAAACATGATCTGAACCTACAAAAGAAGGAGAAAGATGTTGCGGCTATATAAGATCTTCCCTCGGTCAAGCCCCGTCTTTGGTATTTCTACCTCAACAATAGCCAAAGATAAAGATTTCCAGAAGTGTGTGCAAACCTAACAATGTGTATGTAGAAATATCAAACCCTAGATGTCTCAATCAAGGGAAGATCAACAACTTGCTTTGCATCAATAAACACATACAACTTCACCTCAAGGAGATGAAACAAATGAAGACTTGCATGAAAAAGAAGGAGAATCAAAAATGTCTGCGGAGAATCTCCAATCTCGATGTTGGAGGCTTCAACTCTTCTCCCGATCATTCAAAGAGTGTACAAACCCTAGGAACAGCAAGATAGTCTCAAGATCTTGATTCCTAATCTCCATCCATTGTCTCCATGATAACAAATATAGAATACTTTCAAGAGCTTCAACAAGTTACTGATCTTCAATAGCAATTTTGGTAGAGTTTTAGCATCAAAATTGCATAAGAATTGTGTGTGTTAAAATGATTTGCAAATGTCCTTTTATATCTAGCTTTAGGGAATTCAAATTTTGAAATAATATCTTGATATCGCATGAAAACAGAGAATTTGAAAACAAAATCCCAAGGCACTCAGTGGGAGTCAAAATCCTACCAAAATTCAAACTCCTGGGAAACAAGGGAGGACTATGGTGTGGGCGCCCAAGTCCAAGCCTCCTATTTCCACTCAGATTTGTTTTTTGGGGGTCCTAGGGACTTGTAATCCAAATTCCCTTTTCAGGATCTATCAAAAGGTAACCTCAAAAAGTGAATATTTTGCAACTAGACTTAGTCAATCAGGGTTTCGGGAAGGTCAAAAAGAAAAAATTTGAGAGGTCACCCAAGAGAGGAGCTAAACCGAGGGAAATTGTACCATTCCATATAGGAGGACAATTTTTTACGTTACATTTAGCCCCCACTTTAGTGGCCATATGACACTACATGCATATGCAACTAAAGGAAAGTAAATACATCAATCATGAAAAGGATACCCAAAAGGATACTGTAGAGGAAACTGAAGTGTTGTCACCAAGAAGGAAGGAGCCCCCAAGTCTGTAATCCTACAAGACCACAAAGTTAGGAACTGCAACTTGCAAAGGAACACTTGTCAGAAAATCATAAATCAAATCAACCTGCAACCACCACCAATGAGTCAATACCAAAAACACTAAGGGGGTTGAATGATGAGACATGACGAGGGAGGAACTTGAGGGAGATATGTGCCCCCCCTATTTTTGCTTGCTTAGTCCGAGAGTAAAAACAAGGAGATATCCACGCGTGTCAATTTTGGGGAAACTTGATGAGTTATGAGGGTCATTTGAAGAAACAATGCTCAAAAATGACACATTGGGTAAGAAAGAGAGTGGAACCAAGATTTGAATGCAACAAACAACACTGAAATCAGAGTTTGATAGCTCAAGAAAGAGGGCTCAAGAGGAAAAGAGATCAATCTTGCACCTAGTTAGGGATAGGAATTCTCACTCATTTACTTTATGTAAAGGGGATTTGTCACTTATCACTTACTCATTGTTGTTTTCTTATCATTATATAAAAGTAGAGTAGAGAGAGAAGGAGAATAGGAGGATGACCATGCCAAGCCGACGTCCATATCAGCCACCACGTCTAGAGATACTCCAAGCCTGAGTAGCAGAGAGACATTTCAAGGCCAAGGTAGGGTCCTAATCCTATGCTTCTGTCATCTTTCAGTTTACTTTTGTTTTGACTTTTATTATTTTCTATGCCAAGAGGGAGGAATGGACAGGGGTCCCTAAGAGGGGCACCTAGGTCCACCTAGGGTGCCAGAGTCTCTCTGGGGGTGCCCTAGTCCCATAGGAGCACCAATGTCCCTCTGGGGTGGCCTAGTCTTCCTGGGGTGCCCGGGTCCACAGAGGACACAAGCCCTAGGCACAAGCACTCTTTTTATGTCTTTGATAGCTGCATTCAATTTCTAAGAAGATTCTGATGTTCTTGTTTTCTTTTCAGTATGCAAGATGTCCTTGGGTTACATGAGCACATAGGCAATCACCTGATGGTGCTTCTACAAGAGCATGCTAGTTCATTTTCCACTGTAGAGAGAGAGCACCTATAGATGGTGGGCCTATGGTGGGTGTTTGACATGCCCACAATTAGATTCCACTATGCTATGTTGATGGCACTGATGGAGAGGTGGGATGTAGACACATCCACATTCCACTTACCGATAGGTGAGATGACCATTATGCTGGAGGATGTATTCAGGATCCTTCAACTTCCCAATCGAGGAGAGACAGTGAGGATAGTAGGACATCGCTCAACAAGGTACACCCATGAGAGTCAGATGTACTACTTAGGTCACATTGTTTCTCAAGCAGAGCGAGGACACATTCAGCTCTGACTTCTAGAGCAGGGATGTGGTGACATTCCCTTACTACGAAGGATTATGATGGTCACAGTCGCATTAGCCATTGCACTAGATGGATGAGGAACTCACCTTCATGGTGGTCTCATTCACACCATTAGAGAGATGGAGAATCAGACTATCTATGCATGGCGGCACAGTATGATTGCGCACATTTACCATGACTTAGGGTGATATGTCCATTATGAGATGGATAGTCTGATGATCTACACACTACTACAGATCTGGGCCTTTGAGCACATCAGATACAAATGATCAGTGGGTTATCCCATAGATGCAACATTCACCCATCCACGTGTGTATGCCTATCCACTGGTCAGGTGTTGGAGGCATGGTAATCTTCTATACTAGAGAGTTGTTTTTGATAGATTACAGCCTGGTGACATCATCTGGAGACAATATTACGGCTACATCTGATGGCCTGGCCAATAGAGATAGTTAGCAAGGATGTAGAGGGATCGGCTGATGGCCATTCACCTCGATCATGTCGTGGCTTGGTTCTATTTTGATATGGTGGCATTGTAGTTCGAATAGATACAGGATGTTCCTGTGGTTCATCTAAGCTATGCACATGCAGCTCGCAGCACAGTCAGGGTAAATACCGTCCAACGACCATCAGCAGCAGATGTACCACTTAGTGACAAGGAGAGTCCTGAGGATGTAGAGCTAGTGTTAAACACAGATGATGTCGGTTGCACCCTAGTATATCAGACCTGGTGGCACACAGTGTGGCCTGCTCCTATCTTTTCACCTGGTCACCCTACAGGTGATGCTTGACCTTGGGCCGGTCATGTTAGTGACACAAGGGTAGAGGATAACGTTAGTGATTTTGTGGGATACTATGATATCGATGAGGATGAGGAGGATGAGTCAAAGGAGGTCCCACCACAGTACATCTTCAGATTGAGACCACGATAGAGCCAGTAGGAGGCAAACACTAATGATGAGACCGAGTCAAGACCGCGGTCGAAGGCTCCTGGTCCTATTCTTGCAGGTGATGCCAGACCTAGTCAGGGAGAGCGGGGGGAGAGTAGTAGGTCTATGCCCCCAACTACAGATTAGACTGTAGAGCTAATCACACCTTTCACGATATGAGATCCATCCTAGTAAGATGGAGATCTAGGTTAGGTTTGATTTATTATTTTGATGCTTTGTATAGTTTATTATTTGTGATATTTTATATTAGATTCTGATATCTATCTTATATTCTATTTTGCAGTTGGGATGGATGCTTGGTGAGGCTTTGTGAGTCACGTCATAATAGACATAGTACCTATAGATGTCTTAGAGTAGCAAGTGTGGGCAGGTTATTCACCATGGTCATCCACTAGGTGACATGTAGAGATATTCATGCCTTTCATCCGGTACAAGACTACTATGAAGGCTATGCTAGAGCAGTCTACATGAGAGAGAGAGAGGAGTTTTAACATAAAGTTGAGCACGCTGAAGCTGAGCTTAGGGTGCAATGAGAGAAGATGGTAGTGGTGCCTACATCAGAGGGAGAGCCAGCTATCAGTGAGTTCTTACTGTGTGAGGTCTGTCTGGCGAGAGCTGACAGAGACAAGGCTCAAGCTGAGAGAGACAAAGTTCAATCTGAGAGAGACTGGTACCAGAGGATATACCAAGAGGCACATGAGCAAATGATAGAGATGAGAGGCAAGATTAAGGGGTTACAATCGTGAAGCATATCTAGGAGTCATTTGCGATCCATAGCTAGACACGGTCAGGCTTCTGTCACTCATACACCACAAGGGCCTGAGGGTACTGGCGATCAAGGCTCAGCTATGTGATATATGTATTTAGGCACTACGACATCCCATTTTGTCCTGAGGGATAGTCTACTCGGATGTATATTTAAAACTGAGGATATATATATGATGTTTATTTCTTTTCATCTATGTGTAATGGTTTTTGATCTATCACGTGATTTTCATAAAAATACTACTAGTGATGATGTTTAAATGCTTTAATTAATGCTATTGTGATATACAAACAATTCTTAAAAGAACATGTAGTAATAAGCACAATGATCAAGTATTTTACACATAATCTAAATTTTAATGCTATTTTCAATTAATGCTAAAGTGATCTAAGTAAAGGATACTTAAGCAGAATACAACAATGATCAACCGAACAGAAGATGTAATGTTAAACGAATTAAGACAAAACCAGTAATTTTTTTTTCAAAATGGAGCTAATCTATGTACTAAATTAGCTTAGAAACAATTAACATTAGATCTTTAAGCATAAAATATTTTGAGGTACACTACATTGATAGGTTCTTTAAGAGGCATACCTTGCTCATTAGCTAACTTATATGCTCTGGATCCAAAGGTCTTAGTAATTATGTATGGTCCAAGCCAATTAGGGCTGAACTTACCTTTTTCACTAGGCAGTGCGTTTACATTGTGTTGGTTTTCATAGAGAACCAAATCCCCAATGTTGAATGAACGTCGTATGACTTGCGCATTATAGGATCATTGTACACCTTTTTGATAAGCCTTGAGGTGCTCAAGAGTGTTAATTCATCTTTTGTCAAGCATCTCAAGTTCTTGTAATCTTTTCTCACGTTCTATATCATCATCCATGATGTCTCTTAGGGAAATTCTTAAGGAAGGAATTTCTAACTCCAAGGGCATTATTGCATCTATACCATAGACAAGATTATATGGTGTATTACTAGTAGGCATTCTAATGCTTGTTCTGTAAGCCCATAATGCATAGGATAATTAAGTATGCCAATCTTTTTGATGTTTATTAACAGTTTTCCATAAAATCTATTCAATAACTTTGTTTGAAGCTTCTGCTTGGCCATTTGATTAAGGATAGTAAGGCGTAGAGAAGTGATGTTGTATATGGTATTTTTCGAGGAACTTTTTCACATCCTTGTTCTTAAATGGCATACCATTGTTTGAAATGAGGGAGGAAGGTATTCCAAATTGAGAAATAATGTCTTGTAGAAATCGACAGATTACATCAGCGGTCGTAGATCATAAAGGGACTGCTTTGACCCACTTTATAAAATAATCAATGGAAGTAATGATAAACCTATGTCCTTGAGAAGAGAGTGGGGAAATTTTACCAATTAGATCCAAGCCCCAAATAGAGAATGGCCATGGTGACACCTGGGCATGAAGTTCTTGAGTGGGAGCATGGATTAGGTGTTTATGTTGTTGATATTGTGGGCATCTCTTGATGTAAGCAAAGGAATCTTGTTCCATATGCTGGAAATAGTAGCCCATACGTAACAGTTTTTGCACCAATGATTTTCCTCCAAAATGCCCTCCACAGGCACCAAAGTGAGCTTCTTCTAAAATTATTGGAATCTTTGAATTGCTTAAAGATCAGAGTAAAACACCATTGTAACTTTGTCGATAGAAAACATTTGACAGTATAATTTATCGCGTTGCTAGTTTACGTAAATAGATTTAGGCATTCTTAAATGTTGAGTTAGGAATAGTTCCATCACATAAATAATTACATATATGGGAGAACCATTCATCCGTGTATGTATTACCACAAAGTTCCATATTCGCAACTACAGGACATTCAATTGTTGGTGTTTTAAGATTATGAACAATAAAAGTAAATTCCTCAGGAGAATCATCGGGAGATATAAGGGAAGTTAAGCTTGCCATTGCATCCACATGTCGATTAGCTTTCCTGGGAATAGTGTGCTAATTGAATATGATGTGAATTGATTTAAGAAAGATAAGGCCAACTCACGGTACTGAGGTAGCTTATCATGCTTAGTTTGATATGATCCCATTATCTGTTTTATAATTAATTAAGAATCACCATATATTGCAATGTTTTTGATATTAAGAGCTAGGGCTACACAAAGTCTTGCTATAAGGGCCTCATATTCAGCTATAGTGTTTGTGCATAAGAAATCTAAGTGGTAAGATAGGTGAATTGGCTTACCTATGGGGGGTATCAATATAACACCAACCCCAGAGCCAGTTCAACATTTTGATCCGTCAAAGTATAATTCCTATTTTTCATCCACACAAATTGTTAAGATTTTATCGTCAGGAAATACATCCTGATGTTGTGTAGAGAAGGGTGAAGGAGCTTTAGCTAACTGATCAGCTAACGCTTGCCCTTTAATCACTTTTTGGGAAGTGAACTTGAGATTAAATTCTGTTAGTAACATAACCCATTTAGCGAGATGGCCCAATAAATCTATTTTTGCAAAGAGATGTTTCAGAAGGGTTGAATTTTACCATTACATGTACTTCAGCATTTAGGAGATAGTGTCAAAGTTTTTGAGTTGCAAACACTAAGGCTAAGCAATGCTTCTCTATAACAGTGTAATGCACTTCATAATCAAGAAAAGTGATTGATGTAATAGACAATGCATTCTTTGCCTTCAACATTATGTTGTGCTAACAAAGCTATAGGGCATTGTTAGATGCTAAGATATATAACATGAATGGTTTATCGAAGACAGTGGGTTGTAAAATAGGCAGATTAGCTAGATAATCCTTTAAGTCATCGAAAGCTTTTTGACACTCATAATTCCATTGAAAATTAGAATCCTTCTTCAATAGTTGTGTAAAGGGGCGAGACCTATCCATGAGTTTTGAAACAAATCAGCGGATAGCCTGTATCTTTCCCTGCAAACTATAAAGTTGAGATATGTTCATAGGCATTGGTATATTAACAATTGCGTCCATATTTTTCACATCAATACCATGGTTTGAAACAATAAATCCTAGTAACTTTCCACTGTCTACACCGAAAACACACTTACGAGAGTTTAATCGCATATTATATTTCCTTATGAGCTCAAATACTTGTCGAAGATTTGTAGCATGATCCTTATGATGGATAGACTTCACCAAGATGTCATCGATGTAGTCTTCTAAAATATTGTGCATTTAATCATGAAATATAAGTCATTGCACATTGATAAGTAGCTCCTGCATTCTTAAATCCAAACAGCATGACTACCCAACAAAATGTACCCCAAGGTGTTATAAAAGTTGTTTTATATTAGTCTTGAGGTTTTATTAAAATTTGGTTATATCCTGAAAAACCATCCATGAAAGATAGCAGTTCATGTCCAACTATGGAATCGATGATCATATCAATATTAGGAAGTGGAAAATCATCTTTCAAGGATGTTGCATTCAAATCTCAAAAATCTGTACACATTCTTATATGACCATTAGGTTTAGTGATGACAACAATATTTGAAATCCAAGGCGAATAATCAATAGGTCATATGAAACCATCTTGTAGAAGTTTTTCTATCTCAATTTTAACAAGTAATGCAATCTTAGGATTCATCTTAGGAATCTTCTGTTTAAATGGCTTAGCATCTGGTTTCAATATGATATTGTGCATTACAATCTAAGGATCAATGTCAGGCATGTCAGAATACTTCCAAGTAAATAATTCTAAGAATTCATGCAATAACTTTATCATTTCATCTTTTTCTTCCATGTTTAAACAATCACCAATAGGGAGAACTTTTTCAGTATCATCCTTATCCATAACAACATCAATAGTCTTTCCATTGAGGAGAGTACTATGGTCTAATGGATTGTAGGATTGTAATTGTTCTTCAAATTCTCCATTATGTTCTATAGTAGCATTTATTGTGCTAGTAGTTTTTCCAAAGTATGCACTATGGTTTAAATAATAAGGTAGGCCACATTTATGATGATAACAAGGAATGTTGTCATAAGTGCCCAAGAATTCTATGATTACTTCATCTGTTGAGAATACATCCAACGAAAGTGGTCTTGGAGGACAATTAATGTCAATCATCATAAGACATATCAAACTGAGTGTTGATATAGTATTCACATTAAGAGTAAGGCATTTATGGGCATTGGATTCCTTGAAAGGATTGTATCCAATTCCACTAGAGAAATGTCGCAAAGCAAATTCTATAGGGACTTTGATTCCTTGTTGATTTATACCACAACCTTTACGTGTATAATCACAATCTTTATAAAGGATTTGAAATCCTCTACCATAAAGAGAAACCATTTCCTTAGAGGAAGGTGGAGCTTCATAAGTGTCATAATCAGTAGTGTAAGTAAGGGTATTATCCTTATTTGTCACCAAAGAAGCTTTATGTTTATCAATCGAAGCGTGTGATGAGATTAACGCAATGTTTGATGTTTTGGGGATGACATTTTTTAAGTTTGTATTCTCCTATAGAAGAGGATGTAAAATCCAACGAACCCCAGTCATCACCAACAAATGCATTTGATTGTTTAGGCTCTTGCACAACATTTTCACTAGCAAGAGGAGTTGATAAATCCATTTTCAGATTGTTTAAAGTCTTAGGATGGACAACATGCTTATGAACTTCCATTTGCAAACAACTGTCTGGTTCAGGATCAGCATAAATAGTATGTAACTTATCTTTGAATATAAACTTGATTGAGTGATGTAGAGTAGAAGGAACTGCTCCTAATGCATGTATCCAAGGTCTACTAAGAATCATGTTATAAGATAGAGAACAAGGCATGACATGAATCAAGGTAGGCACCATCACAGGTCCTACTTGTATAGGTAAAGTTATAGTGCCCATGGACTATCGTCCAACATTGTTAAAACCACAGATACTTAATGATTCTAGTTTAATTGCAGATGTATCAAACTTAACCTTATGTAATAAGTCAATGCCACAAACATTAAGGGCTGATCCATTATTGATCATAACTCTCTTAACCAATGTTTTGTTTATTGTAATAAAGATGATCAAAGGATCAAACTAATTTTGAACTTCGAGAGATGGTAATTCATGTTGTTGAAACAGGATATCTTTTTTTGTTGCATACATACAATGTAACTAAGCGGCAACATCATTTGGTTTAACAGCAGGGGGAACAATCACTTTTTGTAAAGCTTCTTATAACATTCCATGGTAAGTAGGTGAAGTTTGTATAAGTTCCCAAAGTGATATCTTTGTAGGAGTAGCACGAAGCTGCTCTACAAGATCATAGTCTTTACCACTTAAGGTGCTTGAGGAAGCATAGGTTGAGATGTCGGTAAAGATATCAGAATACTTGATTGTTGTGTACTTTGTCTATTATTTTGAGTATTGTATGCATGAGCAACCACATTATGATTATTTTGTTGTAAGTTTTGTTGGGCTATTTGTTTAGCATAATCATAAATGTGATCAGGAGTTTGAGAAGCAGTTAGACAACATTTAACAGTAAGTAAAGGTTTAGAAGATGGTTGCACCACATTTACACATAAAGTAACCACAATTTTTGGGTTTTCAAGCTCTTCTTTAGATTAAGAACATAAATTGCATTTACAAATCTTTGAAATAATGATGGATTTGAGGCTGTAGTGGAATGTTCAATAGAGATAAAGTCCTCAAGGGCTTCATCTAACATATCAAAGTCATCACGACTAAATAGCTCATCATTAGCATGAAAATCTTGAAAAAAATAATCTGACATTTTAACATGCTCCTTTTAACCCAAGATTCAAATGCACAATGATGGCCTATGAAAATGAAATACCATGTGAAACAATGATTAACAATTTTTCCAATTCTTTTAGTGAAAAAGATAAAGAATATGATTCTCAATTCAATCTAAATATGCCCTAGCATAGGAAATTATTTTAGATCTGAAGTATAAAAGGATGCAAATTCTTTAAACCTCATGTTCACCAAAATGTTTAGTTGAAAATTGGATTGTTTGTTTAAGCTAGGTCAAGTGCTACCATTTCTCCACTAAGCATTGGGGAAGACAAGGGTTGAATGTAAGGTCAATCTATAAGTTGTTTGTCTACCCCTTTATGCTCGCGGTGCCTGATTCGAAGAGCCTAACTAAGGTTTTATTAAGTATTTTTCTCATAAACCAAGTAAAAACCCTAATTATGCCTTAAATCAGAGATATACAGAAACTGATGATAGTATAGACAAAATTGATTACAGAAATGTAGAGACAGGGTATCAAAGACTGTGCACTTAGATTTTAAGGGCTGACTGGACTAGGATGCCTGCTCCTTAGTCCTGAAAGTGTCCAAAACTTGAAGTCCTCTGCACAGGTTGTCTGACACTCCCAAGTGGCTTCCAGATCCTAGAAATTGCCCCTATTGGACTAGGGTGCCCACTCCTTAGTCCCGCAAGTGTCAGAATTTGAAAACTCAAAAGTCCATGATGATTGTACCTGTAATATCCTCCTTCCTATAGCTTCTTTCCATTGAAATCTACAAAAAATGATCTACACCTACAAAAGAAGGAGAAAGATGTTGCGTCTATATAGGAGCTTGCCTTGGTCAAGCCTCGTCTTTGGTATTTCCGCCTCAACAATAGCCAGAGATAAAGATTTACAGAAGTGTATGCAAACCTAACAATGTGTATGCATAAATATCAAACCCTAGATGTCTTAATCAAGGGAAGATTAACAACTTTCTTTGCATCAATAAACACATACAACTTCATCTCATGGAGATGAAACAACTGAAGACTTGCAAGAACAAGAAGGCGAATTAGCAATGTCTACGGAGGATCTCCAAGCTCGATGTTGGAGGCTTCAACCCTTCTCCTAATCATGCAAAGAGTGTACAAACCCTAGGAAGAGCAAGATATTCTCAAAATCTTGATTCCTAATCTCCATCTATTGTCTCCATGATAACAAATATAGAATACTTTCAAGAACTTCAACAAGTCATTGATCTACAATAGTAATTTTGGTAGAGTCTTCGCATCAAGCTTACATAAGAGTTGTGTGTGTTAAAATGATTTGCAAATGTATTTTTATATCTAGCTTTAGGGAATTCAAATTTCAAAATAACATCTCGATATCACACGAAAACTAAGAATTTCAAAACGAAATCCCAAGGTACTCAGCAGGAGCCGACATCCCGCCAAAATTCAAAATCCCAGGAAACAAACGAGGACTAGGGTGTGGGCGCCCAAGTCCAAGCCCCCTATTTCTACTTAGATCTACTTTTTGGGGGTCCTAGGGACCTGTAATCCAAATTCCCTTTTTAGGTTCCATCAAAAGGTAACCTCAAAAAGTGAATATTTTGCAACTAGACTTAGTCAATCAGGGTTTCGGGAAGGTCAAAAAGAAAAAGGTTGAGAGGTCACCCAAGCGAGGAGCTAAACTAAGGGAAATTGTACCCTTACATATAGGAGGACAATTTCTGATGTTACAATGTGGCATGAACAAAGAGGTTGACACAACAAGAGAACCAAACCTATTGTTCTCTATACATGAAATATATTCAATAGAAAAGGCTTCAAACCATTCTATTTCATCCCACGCTTGATTTTGGTAATGTCAAAGGTGATTTTTCTTGACATGGAATCATTCCTTGATTTGTTTGATAATCAATTTTACATCTCCTTTGACTTTCAAAAATTTTATTCCCATATCATGAGCATTCTTGAGGCCTAACAAAATCACCTCATTTACAATTAAATTGTAATTGGTAAGCAAAAGGGCACAACTTCAGCTCTTGAACCTAATAATGAGAAACTTCCATCAAAGTGCATAGTCCATAAGCCTAGTGCTTCTTCTTGATTTTCTCTAGAATACATGATGGCTTTTTCATTAACTTCTTCATCGGCCATCATCATGTAAGTGCCAAGACCTATTTCTTGATACATCTTATCTTCAGGATCATGTGATTTTACAAATGTGAAGTGGGACTTTTGTTTTGGTTCTAATTTAATTTTTCCATATTTGACTGGAATGGTTGCTACTAACCAAGTCAATTGGATTTCTCCACCCATATCTTTGGGTAAGCTATGGCTCAACAACATTCCACAGCTAGTTGGAAAATTTTCTACCAAAATGATCATCATGATGTATTTTTCTAAGTGTTCCACAAGATCTACTTGAGTGCCCTTTTGTTGACATACCAATGGTGCAAATTTTGAGTCAAGTGAATAAAATTTACCAAAAATTTTTTCCATGACAATCCTGGTGCATTCATTGCTAAAGTGGCATAATATTGTGTGAAGCCCTAAATCAATGATGTAATTACTTAATTTATAGTCACTCATATATAATGATATATAAAAGGTATTTGAATTTTCTTTTGTTGATATCAAGGACTCGATAAGAGTTGATTGAATAGGAGTGCCATCCTTTCTCACATACTTGATGATTCTATCAAGTTGGTCAAGGTGATCCTGGAAGTACTCAAGTTGTGAAATTTAAACTTTAGTCTTCATCTTGTAGTCCACAATGTCAAAATTATTTGAAGATGGATCTTGAGTGTTTGACACAGGTTTGACATTTTTGTTATGAATCTTGGAAGTGGAATTTGTAGAATCTTCTACATGGCCTTTTCTTTGGCTTTTAGTCTCTCTTTTTCTTCTTTTTTTACCTTCAAGTGTTATGCATAAGTGAAAACAATCATAGAATGTTTTTTGAGATTGAAACCAAGAGAATTTTTATCAAAATAATTAATTTATTCTTCATAAATGGGTTCATATGAAATGAACCTCATTGCAGATTCATCATCAAAGATATCAATTTGAGTTTGAACAACACCTAAACTTATAGATCCATCTAACTTGTAGCTGGTCTATTTGGTGGAGCTATCAATCATATCCTATAATTCATATTATATGGTTGTAAATTATTTCTTCTTAGAGGTAACTAAAATTGCTAAAGGGGTTTTGCTTACTATGAGATCTACCTTTTAATGTTTGTCACATCATTTACCACCTTTTGTAGTAATAGATCAACCAAGCTTTTGATGAGAGGCTTGATGGAATCTTTTTTTCATTTTCCCTAAAATGACCAATTTATATTCTAACTCAATAGCATGCTATTGGGCCTCATCAAATTTAGTCTCATGCCCTAATTTAAGGAAGAAATGAATTTCAAATGGTAAGGCATTTATAAAAATACTCAACAAAATCTTGAGAGATGGATTTAGACTAATGGATATTCTTGTTACAAGATGATTAAATCTAGCAACAAACTCTCTCATAGGTTCATGATCTTCCATCTTTGAATTTGAGAGTTTGGCAAATAGCATATGGCTATCTTCAACTA
Organism: Cunninghamia lanceolata; assembly: GCA_027924645.1. NCBI lineage: Eukaryota > Viridiplantae > Streptophyta > Pinopsida > Cupressales > Cupressaceae > Cunninghamia > Cunninghamia lanceolata. The sequence continues at coordinate 2,430,470 of BSBN01001020.1, read as the reverse complement.
GTTTAATTCTTGCTACGAACTTGTCACTCATAGACTCGCAACTTGTGATGCAATAAGGTTGAAGACGATGAAACCATCTTGCCACATTTCATACCAGCATCTCAAAAAATAAACATATTGTGACATATTCATGTTCTATTCTCAAAAATACATATGCTATCGTGAATGCTAATATGTACTCATCTGCATGTTGATTTCCATTTGCATGGAATTTTGGAAAATACTTTCTTGATCCTATCAAAAGATCAAGATTTCTTACAAAAGAAAGGGGCCAATACTATTTCCCCATGGTAGAGGAGTTGCATGCCTATTGTTGCATTTTCCACCATTTGTACCTTTTTTCCATTTATAGCATTGGCGTTCCAATCATTATCATTATTATTACCCATTGTTTTAAGTGGCCCATTTCCCAAGTTTGAGCAAATCTCAACTATTTCAAAAACTTTAGTAGAAGAAGAACCTTCACCATCAAAAAATGGATGAAGCATCTAAAAATAAGGATCTATGAGAATGACTCTCCTTCTTGATCTTGTATAAACTCTGAAACTAGAATTTCTCAATTCCATGCTAAAGGAGGTAACATAGGTCTTCCTAATATGAGGTCTACTTTCCTTTCTTCTTCATCAAGGATAGTGGTTGTGACTCTCCAATGTGTGGGAATTTCCATTCATTCAAAAATAAAGTACCTTAGACTATCCATAATATCTTCTTTTTCTTGATCAATTAAATTTAAATTAGGTTGAAAAATAAGTGAAATAAGATGCCAAATTGTCATTCATCATTAAAAAAAATCTTTAGCTAAAAATTTTGCCTCATGCCCCATGATGGACACAAAAAACTATTAGCATTTTAATTCACACCTTTCGATGTGACACAAAATAGAATAGCATGTTTAGTAAATTGTTCTTCAAATTGGAAGGAGAAGCTCCCTTTAACTTGGAATTTTAAAAGATTTTCAAGCATGCAAGAAACACAAACTAAATTAATACCTATCTTTTTATTTTCTTAGTCTAGAGCATAAAGTGTTTTCAACACATATGCACTAGATAAGAATTCTTTTATTAATGCCCTATCTATTGTAGAAAATAAACTAATACAACTAAAGACATTTATGATTTTCAATTGAATTTAGAGATTGAAAACCATAAATTTGACACAAGGTAAGATTTAATGGACAAAGATTAATATGTAAACACTTCATGAATTAAATATGAATGATTGTGTACAATCCACAATAATTATTTCAATAAACTTAACAATACAAATATTTTTAAAGTTAACTAAAACACTTAATTCACAACACAAACAATTGTGATGACAAAAACTTCGTCAATACCAATTTGAACAATGACAAAGCTTGATAATTACCATTAACCATTTAGCTGGAAGAGGTCACTTATTTATATTGTTGACAAGATTTGCATGAGAACAAATAAATGAATTTAACTATCACTTCTATCCTAAGAATAGTTTTGCATGAATGCAAGCTTTATTTATGAATTAATCCTAACCACTAAAAAGAATTATAAGACATGTAACATTTGAGCTAAAATAATAGTTGAGTTTATTATAAAATAAATATAAAAATATTATGCAAAGTTTTTAAATGCATGAGAGATAATATAAGAATAGATTTTCCTTGAGAACAAGAAGTTCCCAAAATAAATTTCCTTGAAATAGGTAAATAGACTAAAAATCAATACCCATCCTCTACATTAGATTTTTTTGGAGCTAAAATATTCTATAAAAATTGAAGGAATTCATCTACTCTGGTTTTCCTTATTACTATCACCAAATCTAAGTGCACTTGGTCTGGGTTTGAGGAACCAACTATTCTTTGGGAATCAATTTCTTTGTCCTCTGAATCTTTCTCTACTTCTAGAAATGAACTATGATTGCTGTCAATAAATATATCCTATTTTTCTTGCTAGTCCCTACCAAATTTCTCATTCATGAACTACTAAAATTCACCTTGAACCTCATCCAAGTCACAAACAACTCCCTCATCATCAATATCTTTGCATGGATTTTGTACTACAAACCCTTAAACAAACTTCTCAACTTGGAACTATTTTCTTTTATACTAAATAAAAATAGATGAAACCTAATCTAAAACCCTCATAAGGAAGGAGTACTACTCTCTCCAAGTAATTACTTTGTCCTTTTCTTCCTTAGTCAGTCTTAGTGCCTTCATTTTCTTCAAATTCTTAGGGATTTCCTCATATGATGGAAGCATTTATATTATACACTTCTCAATATATTCAATTTGTTGGATGACTCTTTTCACATCTATCAATAACTGGTATAATTTCCCCAATATTTTTGTGCCTTGGTTAGAAAAATCTTCAAGCCAATTCTTAAAATCCTCCCATATACAACTAGTTGATCTAGTTGTCTTTTCTTCTTAAGAGAATCTAGGACCTGAGGTAAAAACATGGTAGGCTTCCAAAGTGGAACATAGAAGGTTAGAAATATATCCCCTAAGATACTTTACCTTAGCCTTCAATATTGCCTTGTCCTCTCCATCTTTAATTACCTTTTCTTTTATATTTCTGACAACAACCTCCAACATATTGATGGCATTGTGCCTAGTACTTTGGCCAAAATTAGTTTTGGTGATTTGAAAATCAATGGGCTTGGTATCTTGGATGGACTTGTTCTCAGGAGAAATAGTTGTTTTAATGATTAGCTTTCCATTAACTGTGTTAGTCATCCTAGATTGATGCTTAGACTTTTTCATGTCTGGTTCTCCAACTACTTTCTCAAGAGTACCAAAATCAATTTGATATGAAGGTTTCTTCCTCTTTTCCCCAACTAGCTCCTGCACCCAAAAAAGAACTTTTCCTTGGACGTCTACTTCCTCAATTTCTATAGAACAAAGGGTTGGAAAAATATCTTGTATTAGAGATAATACCTTGGGTTTTGATTGTGTTAGAGTCAATATAACCTTTTTAGGAGAAGGTTCTCCAATTGGTTATGGAGGGACAAGAGCCAATGTCCTCTATTTGTATTGAATAGTTGAAGTAATTCCTGTTAGAAAGAGACATTGTGGGGCTTCATAAGTGTTGTCATTGATGGCAACAAAGTCTATCCCACACATCCGCAATACATAGTATGCCTATACTAGAAGTCAGATTGAAGATTGTTTTGGTCTGGTGAACAAGAACAGAGTATGTAACAAGGTCTGACAATTAGGTCTGGATCTCTCAGATGGTGTAACTTAGAAAGTTGTGGGCTTGGACAAGTCAAGATGGGTATCATGACTACTTTAATCTAGAGATTTAGCCTCCGGTGATAAATCATGAAAAAGATATGAGCATCTCAGTGTTGGGTTCCAGTCAGGCAAAGCAGACAGAGGAAGAACTGACGGATAGAATATCAGACTTCAATCCAGATGAGTAAAAGGTGTTGATCAAGCAATTTGTGGGATTATACATTGTTGGATGACATGATTAATAACTTATATACCTATGTTTTTGATACACATTACAAATCAAGCATGGATTCAGCCGACAGATTAATAACTTGCAATGTTTTGTTGCTGACTAGGAAGTTGATAAAAATCCTTGATGCAGATATATATACCAGATAGATTTCAGCATGTAAGTGTGTGTGGTGAACATGTGATGAAATAAAGTGCAAAGAAAAGTAGGGATAAGTGTGAAGAGAAACATTTCAAGTCCGGTTTGTGACATAGCAACAACATTAAAATAGAGGAAGAATGAAGTGCATCAAATTAGTGTATTGTGCCTAACCAGAACTGAACTCTTGCATTTGTAGATGCTTCTTATCAGTTCAAACACTTGATTATCTTCTATAAGTTTTGTAGATAGTGAGTCTCTTGTAGGAAGTGTGCCTCTTGTGAGTAGTGTACTCGGGCAGTGAGCCCTAATTGGCAAGTGCCATTTTGTACTCCTTTATTCTTTTAATAGAGAATACAATCTTGGGTTAGTCACCCCATGGTTTTTCCCTTAACAGGGTTTCCACATAAAAATCCTTGTGTTATGTGTGTTGATCTTATTTATGTTCTTATGATTTCATATGCTTTCATATTTTGATACAACACTAAATATTAAGATAACAATAGAGAAGAAGGTTAAGGAAATTTTGAGATAACTGATTCACCTCCCCTTCTCAGTTATCTACCTTGTTTCCAACAATTGGTATCAGAGAAAGGTTCCTCTGAACAAAGCATAACAGCTTGATGAAGATCTGGAAATCTCAATGGATGTATATGGTATGAAAGAACAACTTCAGTCTACCCTAGATGATCTTGAAAAATCCCACTCTGAAGTCAATAATTTGAGAGAAAGACTCAAACAAGATGATGAATTCATAAATGAGCTAAAAGAAAAACTTAGCATTTCTGTGAAAAAGAGAAAGGAACTACTTCAAAAATTAGCCAATCTGAGTGAAGTCAATGATACTAATGAAGATCTGGATGAGAAAAATAAGCTATGTGAAAAGATGTCAAAAGAAGTCATTATGGTGAGGCATGAAATGGAATCAGGGGTTATGAGGTTCACTCAAGAAATTGAAGAAAAAAGAAAGATTGAAGATAATCTAAAACAATCCCTCAAGGAGAAAATAGAGGACTACCACAAAATGGATAGAATAATTAGGCATCTTGAATATGATCTTGAAGAAGCTAGAGACAATGAAGAATAACTTGAGAATCAGATAGACACTCTTAAACAAGATCTTCAAACAACAAATGAATACAAAGAGAAATTCAAGATAAGCTCAGCCCAACTTGACGTTCTTCTTGAAAGCTAAAAGAGGGTAGATGATAAGCGTGGCTTGGGATATGAGAAAGGTGAAAGATCTGGATCTGGTCAAAAGAACTTTGGATCAGGAAATCAAAGAAATGGGCCTAGAAGACCTTTGGTGAGGCAACCAAATGCTCAAAGATATCCATCCTTCAATGGATACTGCTTCAATTGCAACAATTTCAGTCATAAAGCAACTCAGTGCAGGAGGAGAATGAATCAGACCTATCCATCCTTCTCTAGACAATGTTTCAACTGCAAAAGGTATGGTCACAAATCTAATGAATGCAGAAATATGCAAACAAACATTTCATTCAATGGTAGATGCTTTGCATGCAATAGAATGGGACATATGGCTAATCAATGCAGATCAAAAGGATACCAATCAAATAAGCAAAGAAATGTTATATGTTACAATTGCAATAGATTTGGTCATATTGCCAAATTCTGCAGAAGTAGAAATCAAGATAGAAAAGGTCCAGTGGGACATAATCAGAAACAAGATAAGGGAAAAGGTAAAGTGAATGCGGATGAAGTTCAAAAGGAGATAAGCAAGATTTGGGTAAAGAAGAATACATAAAATATTGGGGATGGATCCGCATCGGAATTTGATGCTGATATTCCTTCTGGAAACTAAAAAGGTGAGCTCTGGCTTAGGGGGAGTCACAGAGAAAAACAATTTCCCCCAGCCAGTCAGCTAGTGCCTAAATTCAGCACATTGAGTAAACATCTGTCGCTGTGGATTAAAGGGTTCTTAGAAAAACCTCCAAATAACCTTCAGTCAAAATGTGAAAGATCCGTATGGAGTTTTGCAAGACTTATAACTGCTCAAATTAATCCAGTTCTGATAGCCATCCACTTAAGCAGAATTTCACAGATAGATCCGGTATGATTTCAAATTAAAATGCTTTGATCTGCAGACCCTTGGCATGATTGAAGAAAAGAAGATACATTGTCAATCCTCACTGACAATGATTCTAAGTTCAGCGCAGTGATTCAATAAGATCTCTCTCAAAACAGGGCAACCAGATAACTTAAGTTGTGCATTTATTACAAAAGGAAATTAGGGTTTGCACAAGGAGAAAAGGGTTCTTTCACTCATTATTTTCACACTTGCACTCATGAAGAAGAAAAGAAGAGCTTTGCAACAAAGTTTCTACAATTCACTCAAGATCATTTGGGAAATTGAATTCAACTAGCGATTTGTTCTGGCTCCTATTTCAAACCCTAAAGCGTGAAAAGCTAATAGATGAGAATTTTGAACTCAAACCTGAATTCAAGGCCTTCTGGGATAAACACTTCAGACATTGCATACATTTTCCATGTTTTGCAGAAGATGATTGGGTTCGGTATGTTCTAAGCAAGATGCATGATAATTTTGTGTGGCTAATGAGGCTGTTCAAGATAACTAAAGATGCCATCAGGGCAGTGATCGGACTGCATGCATCCGGTGGGTTACCTACACTTAAATCCGTGAAGAACCAAACAGTAAATGAAGTCACCGGATCTAAATTTGACAAAAGAGCAATGACCATAGATGCCATCATAGATCCAGATGTCAAATTTGCCTCAATGATAATCAGGTACAAGATCTATCATTCGAGTAGGGAGAATGTTGTGTCTGGCACTGCAATCTATGCAACATATTAGATGTTAAGGGAAGATGTAGATTATGACCTGTGTGAACTTCTCCTAAATCAACTGTTAGAAAACCTACAGAAGATCAAAAAGGATAAGAAGAATTCCTTTAAATATGGTTGTCTAATACTATGTTTGTTCTTTTATTAAATGAATGAGCTACCTGGATCACATGGTTGGGTATGGAAAAATGACAAACAAGTTGTAATTCAAATTAGAGATTATATGTATGGACTTGGTGATGCTCAAGCCCAAAACATAGCTCTCTAGGGTTACTTCAAGAACTTTCAGAGCATGATGCAAGCCAGAGAGAGAATTCCACAGTCCATAGTTGATAAATACAAGGACACAGTTTGCTTCATGGTTGACACTGACCAATGCCTAATGGAGGTAGTTGAGCCAAGAACTATGTGGATAATGCCTATGGGATATGAAGTCGATGAAAAAATCTTGGAGCTTCATATTCAACATCTGCTGAGCCAGCCCAAGGACACTGAGGTAGAAAGGTTTGGAACCTTTCAAGAGCTAAGTGTAAAAATACATGTTGAGTTAAGACAACCAAAAATAAAGAGGAAAGTAAGAAGGGAAGTTGAAGAAATTGCCAAAAGACGTGGCCTATCAAAGGATGTTGTGGATGCCAATAGAGAGAAGATGGAGAAGGCTAAAAAGAGAAACAAGAAGAAAAGAAAGGAGACACTCTGGTACAAGCCTCCTCCCAGACTATATCTTCCAAGAGCTCTACACCTGCCACTCCTAAAATCTCAAAGGCTTCCAAACTAGAAGTCAAGACATCCAGAAAAGGAGAAAAGAGGACAAAGACCAAAGCCACAAGGTCATTTACAAGCCTTAAAGATGATGAAGAAATAGAATCTGATGAGGAAATCAAGAAAATGAAGAAGAAGAAAACATCCAGGAAATTCTCTGCTAGTAAAAATGAGGAAGAAAAGGTAGAGGAATTTGTTGAAAAGCCCACTCTTTCCATTAATGACATCATCAAGGCAGTTATTGTGGATGGGAACCTATAGCCAGTAATAGAGTTCTATGATGAATACAGTGATACTGACAAGAGAATTTTGGAAGAAGCTACTGTCAGGTACCTGAACATTTACAATAAAGCTTTCATTGAAATTATATCCTTAATTCCTAAGAGTCTAGAAAAAGTACTTGAACTGAGAAAAGAGAATGCAAAGGCAAAAGACTTAGAGATTTGGGAACAAATAGTAATTCAACTTTATCCTTCTATCACTCCAAAACAAATGGACATGATTTTCTAGGACTGTAAGGATGAATTCTGGAGTAAAGCAAGAATGAATAAACTTATGCTTGGAGAAACTGATCAAGTAGCAAGAGAAACAAAAGATATCCTATGGAATGATTTCAAAAGATTCAGTCTTCCTATTGTAGAGGAAACAGATGAATAACCTTGTACCATGGATGTTGAAGGATTAAATGTAATTGATGAAGAATTTTCTGACAAGGATGTTGAAGGATTAAAGAAAATAGATGAAGAGAAGTCTGAGGACTTAGACTCCTCTGTTCCGGAAGAGGAAGTTCTTAAAGCAGTAAACATAGGTGACATCTCTCCTCTAGATCCCATTGCAACTATGATAAATATTCCAAACTCTAAAGATGAAGGAGAAGATAGAGGAGAGGAGAAGAAGATTCAAGAAGAAGAGGTCAAGGGAAAAGAAGAAGAACAAGTAGAAAAGACTAATGAAGACTCTTATGATATTTCAAAGAAGTCTCAATCTCTAGCAAGAGACACTGCAGAGACAGTGAAGAACTTTTTAAACAAAGAAATGATGGAGATAGATGAACCTGAGCTATTTCAAGGACCACTAAATTTTGACTCTCTCTCTCTCTCTCAACTTTAGACAATGAAAATAGCATCTTTTGCTCAAGCCAAAGCAAAAGAAAAACTCTTGAAATCTCACATGGATGATTGTGAACTGTTGGAGATTACATCCAAGATGCTAGAGAAGATCATGCCATCCTTCCAAAAGGATCCTTCAGCCTCACCATCTGGTAACTTGAAAACTTTGGTAAATTTTGTCAACGCTCATTTTGAATCTCTAGAGAAATCAGCAGAAGCAAAGGTCCAGAAGGATTTTTTGGGAAAGAGATTCACTGAAGTGCAAGGACTTATTGCTAATGATAGGAGGACCCTTGACATTGGAATAAAGAGCCTTGAAAATGCTCTTAAAGATGGTGGGGATATATACAAATTCTATTTATCTTGGCCCAAAGTGATAGAGGACATTAAGAAGAAAGTGAAAGAACAAGAAGGAAAACTATCCAGTTTATCTCAAAATTTTGATCCCTTTACTACCTCTCTAATGAATCAAGAATACCGGGCTAATCTTATCATAAATGAAATAAAGAGGCTAGACAAAGAAAAGAAGAACATAATGAATAGAATGAGTGAACTCAGAGGGATAATTATCCCTAAGCTAGAGGCAATGTATGAGGCCTTGACAGATGCTCAGACCACAGCCCAGACTAGTGATCCAGTAGATTTAAGAAGGGAAGAAGCATATTCATTTTTGTTGAGTGGTCACATCTCCATTTTGGATAGGATGAAGCAGAGCTAAGCCACAGAGTTTGTATAGCTGAAGACTACTTTTGTGGATATACTTAAGTATATGTAAGTATAACATATATATACATATATACTTATGCGGCCATGTATAGGAAAATTTTTGCAAATTTTGGTATGTGGATTCCATCCTTTGCCATTGATGTCAAAGGGGGAGTGAGGAGTAGTGAAAAAAGTGGAATCCAGCTAAGGGGGAACTCTAGTAAAGCAGTGCAAAAGACAGAGCATCAGCCAAGGGGGAGTTACTATGACACTTAGCCATTTTTCACTAAGTGTTTCCCTCAATGCCAAAGGGGGAGATTGTTGGCAAGAGACACTGTGGGGCTTCATAAGTGTTGTCATTGATGGCCAAAAAGTCTACCCCACACATCTTCCGTACATAGTATGCCTATACCAGAAGTTAGATTGAAGATTGTTTTGGTCCGGTGAACAAGAATAGAGTATGTAACAAGGTCCGACAATCAGGTTCGGATCTCTCAGATGGTGTAACTTAGAAAGTTGCGGACTTGGACAAGTCAAGAGGGGTATCATGACTACTATAATCTAGAGATTTACCCTCCGTTGATAAAGCATGAAAAAGATATGAGCATCTGAGTTTTGGGTTCCAGTCAGGCAGAGCAGACAGAGGAAGAACTGACCAACAGAATATTAGACTTCAATCCAGATGAGTAAAAGGTGTTGATCAAGCAATTTGTGGGATTACACATTGTTGGCCGACATGATTAATAACTTCTATACCTATGTTTTTGATACGCATTACAAATCAAGCATGGATTCAACCGATAGATTAATAACTTCCAGTGTTTTGTTGCCGACTAGGAAGTTGATAAAAATCCTTGATGCGGATATATATGCCCTATAGATTTTAGCATGTAAGTGTGTGTAGTGAACATGTGATGAAATAAAGTGTGAAGAAAAGTAGGGATAAGTGTGAAGAGTAGCATTTCAAGTCCAGTATGTGACAGAGCAACAACATTAAAATAGAGGAAGAATGAAGTGCATCAGATCAGTGTATTATGCTTAACCAGAACTGAACTCTTGCATTTGTAGATGCTTCTCATCAGTTCAAACACTTGATTATCTTCTGTAAGTTTTGTAGACAATGAGTCTCTTGTAGGTAGTGTGCCTCTTGTGAGCAGTGTGCTCAGGCAGTGAGCCCTAATTGGCAAGTACCATTTTGTACTCCTTTATTCTTTTAATAGAGAATACAATCTTGGGTTAGTCACCCCATGGTTTTTCCCTTAACAGGGTTTCCACGTAAAAATCCTTGTGTTATGTGTGTTGATCATATTTTTGTTCTTATGATTTCATATGCTTTCATGTTTGATACAACACTGAATATTAAGATAACAAAAGAGAAGAAGGTTAAGGAAATTTTGAGATAACTGATTCACCTCCCCCTCTCAGTTATCTACCTTGTTTCCAACAATTCTAATCCTCTACTTTTAAGTTTTCCTTAAAATTCCTACCTTAGGATTTCTATCCATCTTTGCATTCTCATTTTCCCTATCAACTTTTCCATTTCCCTTTATCTTTATTACTAATTTTGAAGGAGATAGGAGCATCTTTTCTACTAATGGCTCTATAACTAGGGTCTTCTCCTTTGGTGCCTTTGTTTTCCTTGTCATCTTGGAATCTAAAAACTTGACCTATTGTGTTTAAGAATCACATTAGCTCTTTCCTCATTTGAACCCATCTCTTTCATTGACCAATTGATTAGAGGCAAAGGCTATTGTTCTATCATATCTCTCATGAATTATGGTGATAAGACATCATCTTCATCATTTGAAATGCCTTCAATGTCCTCTAATAGGAAATCAACAATTTCATGAACTATTAGGCAACTAAAATAGTAAAATCCCTTCTACACACATCAAACTCATCCGCACATCCCAATAACCCTCAATCTTTGGAATGTGCATAATCGTATTTTCTAACCTTGATCACACAATCTCCTTATTTCATAAGTGCACTTGTCATAAAGAAACTTGAAATTGAATCAAGTAATTTCCTCATTGACAGACTTAGAATATACTATCATTTTACATTTGTAAATTCCTAACTAGAGTGGAAAACCAAGTCTAGACTTATGCCTCCCTCTCAAAAGAAAGTGTATTTCAAAAACTTGACAAAGATACACCATGAAAACAACCTCATCAGTTGGGTATCTTGGCAACATGTAAGGATGAGATATGAAATTGTATGCTTGAATATAGGTGAATGTTAGGAATTGAATGAACCAATCTGTTGCAAGTATGTGCTAACCGGTGTTTTCATTGATGTCAACAAGCTTGTGTTGTCATTGATGTCAACTATGTCAAGAGTATGAGTAGTTTGTTTTGTGTAGAGATAAGGATAAGAGCTATTGCTAAAGATGATTTGGTTGCTTTGTAGAAGTGATGAAGATGTTGATAATATGGTTTTGATGGTTGGTTTCCAAGTGCTTTTGAGAAAATTTGATTAATAGAGGAAACAATGTGTTCAAGAGACTAATTGGCTTAACAGAGTTGTGATCAAGTTTTACTCCACATTTTTTCCTAGTTGAATATATGATTGTGTGGTTTGGACATGTTGTTCAGAGGTGGTCAGAGATGTTATGTTCCTAATTTTGTGCTCCGGTTTGTTGTGCAAAGAAAGTTGTGTTCACTAGTGTGCGCATAGTGTTTCTGTGTTGTGTAGAAGTGTCTGGGAGAAACTATTTTTCTCTACATTTCTCCACATATTTTTTTGTAGCTTTGAAATTTTAGATTCATGCTTATAAGGTCTATATCTATCTTTAGTTCAAGTGGTTCATCATCTGGTGCTCCGTAAGTTCATTTCTTAAGTTGCAGTTGATGACAGAGTTTGATAGAGTTGGTTAAGTACTCCGGTGTGAACTTTCTTTAGGTGAAAGATGTTGCAAAGGAATTTACTATTTTTTTAGGTGCTTGTGGATGTTTCTAGATCATTTTCAAGCTTGGTGCATGATCCTCATGTCATTGTTTGATGCTGAGGAAGTGTACACTTAAAGTTAATAGTGTTTACACAAGTTTGGGTGACTTGGTTTTTTACACTAATTGTGGTTGTGCTTCGGTGATTGTGAAAGCATGATGAAGCATGTATGTGCAGATTTAGGACCATGCTAAGGTGTGATGTGGTCTACATTCATTCTTTTCCTCTACAGGAATGTTTTGGTCTAGACCTAATTTGAATTTCATGGGTTAAGATGTGTTGCTAACCTTGGAGAATGTTTTCAAGGTTGATGGTGGTATAAATAAATGTCAAGGATTCGTGAGTGTATGTATGTGTGGTGGAAATGATGTTTGTGATGTGAATTTGATTAGTGCAATAAGAGCTTTCATGTGTTAGGCTACTAGATGTAGTGAGAAAAAGGTGTCTACTATTTTTTAGTGTTACTACAAAGGTGTTGTTTGTGTTGTGCTGAATATTGAGCTTCATTGGAATTGAACTCCATGCATAGGTTAGATGCAATTATATCAGTCCATCCCTGGTAGTGAGCCTCTACTTCTTCTATCTCTTTCTTTTGGACAGTGTGTCCTTTGGTAGTGAGCCTTTTGTAATTTGGTGTTGCTACTACTTTATATTGTGAGCTAATCCTCACCATGGTTTTTCCTGTCTTGGGTTTTCCACATAAAATATAGTGTTGTCTTGTGTTTGGTACTGTTATGATTTAGTTTATGTTGTTTTCTTTTCATGCTTAATCATCATAACAAGATTAAAGGTTAATGTGGATCTGAATGTTTGTGAGGGTTTGAAATTTTTGATACAACTAATTCACCTCCCCTCTCAGTTGTCTTATGCATTCAATAATTGGTAATAGAGCAAGGTTCCTTTGAAGAAAGTTTAACAGCTTGAGGTAGATCTGGGATGGTGCACAAGAAGAATATTCCATTTTTGATAGATTATACTTTGCTCTCTGGAAGATAAGAATGGAAGCCTTTCTAATTTCTCTTGGTTATAAGATCTGGAAATCCATTAGGTCTAATTACACTATACCTGAGAATGGTATAAATACTGATGATGAGATCAAAGCTGCTGAAATTGATGGTAAGGAAAAACATGCTCTTTTAAGTGCTCTTACAAATTTTGATTTGGTGAAAGTTGTGAATTTGAAAACTGCTAATGAGATTTGGAAAAAGTTGGAAAGTGTTTATGAAGGAGATGATAAGGTCAAACAAAGATAAAATGCATAATTTTAAGCTGACATTTGAGACCATGCAAAGGTTTGAAGATGAAAACATTACAAGCTACTTACATAAGGTGGATGAAGTTGTCAATGGCATCAAAAGGACTTGGTGGAAATATAGATGATAAATAAGTGATATTGAAGGTACTCAAAACTCTTCCTAAATATTACAGTCATAAGGTTTCTGCTATTGAAGAATTACAAAATTTGAATCAATTTACCAAAGATCAGTTGCTTGACACCCTAACTGCTTTTGAAATAAGAGAGTTTGGCACAAGTAGTGGAAATGCAAAGGATGAGACTGCTTTTAAGGTTGGCAAATTAGAGAAGATTGTGGAATCAAATCCAAAAGACCTTGGTGAAGTGGAAGCTAACTTTGTGAGAAGGATGAAAAAGGGTACTGGAAAGTTTAGTGGTAAGTTGCCTTTTAAATGTTTCAGTTGTGGAAAAATAGTGTTGGGAATTAAGGTGTCTCAACCTTTGCAAATTCCTAATGTTGTATTTATTTATCCCATGTTGAGTTGGCATAGTTAGCACCTTGTGTATATGCAGTAGGATAAATTTTGGTGACTTTGGTAGCCATGGTTTCCCCCTTGAATAATTAACGGGGGTTTAGGGGCAGCACCCCCAAGACGGGGTCAAGGGGCGTATCTTTACAATGCCCCCAAAACCTCAAATGACTTTTAATTAATGACAACTATCGGTGAGTATCTTTGCACGAGAGAAAGGAATCTTTGGGCGGTTAAGGGAGGTTATGACATGTTGTAAGAGGAATATGATATTTTTAGTCAGTGTATGATAGATTCTCTTACAGCTATAAGTGCTGTCAGTTATGATGGATTCTATGACAGCTATAAGGTGCGTAAGAGCATCTGTCATAACCTATCTTGGGACCAGGCGCCCACTTTGGGATGGGATGTTGGACAAGTGTCCTTAGGCATGGGTTCTGGGGCATGAGTCCAAGATGGACGCCCATCTCTAGAAGGTTCCATATTTGCCTTGTAAACTCTATATAAACAGGTGCTTGAATGGGAGATAGATAACTTTGGTACAAGTACTATTATGCTGCCAGAATATCTCCAGATTTGATATTCAAAAACTACTGAAAGAGCATTGGCTCTGAAACTGTATTGTAATCTGTTATTGTTTACTATAATACATTTGAGCTGTGTTTTGGAGTGTGGGGTTTTTCACCCGTAAGGGTTTTCCCCACGTATATCTTGTCTCTCTCTTCTGTCTACTTTTTGTGTGTATGTGTATTACCTCAATATCTCTGTTAGATGTTCTATGTTGATGTATTTGTAAGAATTAAAGTTGAATTTGCATACATCTCTTCTCATTAGATTAGTGTAGGAAGCAATTTCTACACACCTAGCTTCCTTTCAAATAGGTCATTATGCTTCAAGATGTCAAGATAGAGCTTTGAGAATTAAGAATAGGGAAAATAGAGGTAAGATGGTTAAGAAAAGTTACTATGTTAGAGAAGATGCAAGTATATCTGATAATGAATTTGATTGAGGAAGATAATGATAATGAATGGTTATTCATAGCCCTAAGAGATGAAACTATTTCTGCTAACTCTGGAAGCTGTGTGAAGGAAAAGGGTCTGGAAGCAAGTACTAACCTTGAAGACACTATAATGTGTACTTTTCATGTTAGAAGAAAAAAGTCTGACTGGGTCATTGACAATGGATGCTCAAATCATATGATAGGTGATAAGAGTAAGTTTGTTAAAGTTGAAAAATATGATGGTGGAGTAGTTAGGTTTGGTAAGGATGCAGGTGCTAAGATATGTGTAAAAGGTTCAATCAGTTTTGATGGAAAGCATAACACTAATGATGTTCTTTAAGTTAAGGGTTTAAAGCATAATCTTTTGAGTGTTGGACATATGTGTAGCAAAGGTTACAATCTTATGTTTCAGGATGATGGCTATGAAATCAGAAAAAACTCTAGAATAGTGATTGCTTCTAGAAAGAGGACAGGTGCGAATGATTATCATCTCAAAGGTGGTGATAGTTATTATTTTATGACTCAGTTTATTGAGAGTTGGCTATGGTATAAGAGATTGTGTCACATCAATTTTGATAGCCTAGTAAGAATAAGTTCAATTCAAGTTGTGAGAGATCTGCCAAAGATTACAAAGCCCATCAATGTTGTCTATAAGGAATGTCAGATTGGAAAGAAAACTTGAGAAGAAGCTTCAAAGTCTAGGATCAGTCATCTACCAGACTGTTGGAATTGGTACATATAGATCTTTGTGGTCCTACTAGAGTAAGGGGTCTTCAAGGTGACATGTATTTATGTTATTTATTGATAATTGCTCTAGAATGACATGGGTCACTGTTCTTAAGGAAAAATCAAAAGCTCTAGATAAGTTTAAAGCCTTTAAAGCAATGGTTGAAAATGAAATGGATATGAAGATAAATGTTTGAGGTCTGACAGAGGTGGAGAATTTATTTCTAATGAGTTTAACATGTTTTTTGAGGATCATGGGATAAAGAGGCATTTATCTGCCCCTAGGACTCCTCAGCAAAATGGATTGGTTGAAAGGAAGAACAAGACTATTCAGGAAGTTACAAGGACAATGATAAAACAAGAAAACCTACTAGAAGTCTACTAGAGAGAAGCAATTCAGACTATTGTCTACATACAAAATAGAGTACAAGTAAGAGAAAATGACATAAAGACTCCCTATGAGCTATGGTATGGAAGGATTCCTACTGTTAAATATTTCAAAGTTTTTGGGAGCAAATGTTATATTAGAAGAGATGGAGAACAAGGAAAGTTTGATGCAAGGTGCAATGAAGGTATTTTCCTTGGGTGTTCTACTAGAAGCAAAGCTTACTAGTGCTACAAAAAAAGGCTAAGAAAAATGATTGAAAGTGCTAATGTTAAGGTTGATGAAAAAATACAAAAGATTTCAAAGGTTAATGAATATGAATCAGATGAGTCTTCTTTCAGAGAAGAAGAAGAAGAAACTAAATACAAAGAAGTACAAGTTGAGGAATAGGAAGCTCCAGAAAGAATCCCTAAAACTCCCAAGTATGTGCAGAGGCATCACACTGAAGACCAGATCATTGGTGATAAGAGAAAAGTGTATTGAAATGAAGTAGAGCTACTGAAGAATAGGTAAATCTATGTTTACTTTCTATAGTTGAACCTAAAACAGTGGTTGAGGCATGCAAGGATGAGCATTGGATCAAGGCTATGGAAGAACTAATGCAGATTGAGAAGAATCAGACTTGGGAACTTGTTCCAAGTGATGCAGAGGAAGGAGGACCAAAACTATCCTCAATAACATTAACAAATAAAAGAACTAATCAAATTTCTTTGTTCAAGTTTAAGATAACATGAATACATATTTTTCCTCCAATTTTCATGAAGATCCAATGGTAGGAGAGAAAGTTATGACTCTTTTCCCAAAACTACAAACCCTAGGCAGCGTTCAGACCTGCCCTCACCAAAATTGCAATATCTCTCACAAAAATTAATGAAATTATACCAAACTAAAATAATTGTAAACTAGAAACACATATCTTTCCATCCATCTATTATATGCATCAATGTGAAGCTGTACCAAGTTGTACCATGCATATTTTCAGGCTGTATTTTTAGAAAATTAAACTCTGCAGACCTACCCTCAATAAAAATGCCATAATTTATTCAAATCTTAATAAAATTTGATGTAACAAAAATAAATAGAAATTAGACTCAATTATCTTTCCAACCATATATGGTTTTCTCTTTTATATATCCGTACAGAACCGTACCAAATGCTGCAACATGACTGTTATAGGAGAATTCTAGAAATTGCAGTCACTAAAACGGTCATAACTTCCTCAATATTGCACCAAATTTGATGAGACAAAAAGAAAAGGGAGAATGATTGAATATAATTTCATTTGAAATCAAAAATAAATGTCCTCTTGCCCTTATTGGGCTGTACCATGCAAGAAAATAGCAAATTTCTGAAGTATAATACAGAAAAACATTGCTTTTTATCATTCCATTCTCAATCTTCAATCACCTCCCAATTCTTCATGGTTACAAGGCCTTTTAAAGGTATTAAAACATGTCTCTTTAGTTCATAACTAATTTGGAGCAAACCAAGAGCCAAATGACTCTTCACCTTCCAAGTTTCCATCTTTTTTCTAATTTTACATTGACAACTGATGCAGAGACATCCACACTACAACCTTAACATACAGCATGGATGTCCGCAACCTTTCATCATCATCATCATGTTTTCCTTAACACTGTCAGCATCATCACATTTACTCTCTCGCCGACCGATATCCTCCTACAGACAAGCCTTCGCCCTTTCGCATGTCAACAGCATCATCATATCCAACTATCGGTAGCATCATCATATTCGGCCAGTGCGAACATCCTCCTGACGTTCACTGTTCACCTTACCGACAACCTCTACCTTCACTATCTTCAGCATCATGATGTTCAACATCATGTTAATCATCAGGATAAAGAACATCCGGTTCCTCCCATATATCCTGATGATGACCCTCAACTCCACGCACCTTCCCCTCGACGCTTACGTCACCCTGATATCCTGATGACGATTATCCTAATGACGATGACGTCACATGCAGCTCCTCAATATCCTGCTGCTCCGCAATATCCTGATGACGTATATCCTAATGATGATGACGTCATATCCTGTTGTTGGCCAAACTTAACTTTTTTCGGCCCGCGATCAACCCGATCTTCTACCTTATGCCGATACGCTCCTCCTCGGCAACTCCTGATGATGATCACCCCGACGCATACTCACTTCATGCAACCGACTGCATCATGCTCATCTCCATCTACCTGGATGACGATGCCCGAAGCGACTGCAGGATATACGTAGAAATATCCTGATGATGCCGTTTTAATGAACTTCCAACCTTAGCAGATTTTCACCGTTCTGATCCGCTGAACCTCCTGGGATGACCCGATTCACTTTCAGGGTGATCTTCCAAACTCTATCAGCTCGACCTAGCACATACCCATGCTAGGGTTCTCAACATCTCTCGACGGTGATCCTACACACCTGCATGCAAACAGAAAGCAAACTAAAACCTAACCTACTGTACATCGCCATTCCACCGATCCGACGAATCAACCGGTGGAATGGATCAGCAAATCCATGAAACCACCCAAAACAGCAAATCAATCACACAGTGGAGACCAAACAGAAAATGAACACAACAGGATCTCTTATTCGATTTCAAAAGATGATATTACAATACTCTGTCTCTCTCTCGCAAAGTCTGATCGATGATATGCAATACCAACCGATCCTCAGGCATAAATAGGTTTTCCTGCGAGTACTACTGACCCGACTCCAAGCGGCTGGGAAATCTCTCCAGGTGGCTGGGAGATCCAATTGGACCTACAGCATATAGCTGTCCTAACAAACTATCTAAAAATAGCAAAGCCTGGTCAGCATGACCTTATTACATGCATTGGTCTTATCAGACCTTCTTGGAAACATTAACAAGACTCAAACTAACTAACTGCCTCATGAAGGCCAGCTGTCAGGTAGGTGCTCCTACACCATACTCCCCAACAGAAAAGAACTCATGTCCCATGAGTTTAGTATGTGGAAGTCCTCCATCTTTGCACTTGGTCATGTCAGTGTTTTGACCTGTTCCAGCTTTATCCTCTGCTGGCTCTTGGCTGCTCCAAGACTTCTGAACTGTAACTTGCTTTCTGGCAAGTAAATCCTCATGCCTGTTAATGTAGGCCTTTCTCTCACATACCTTGTGTTTGTCAGGTTGTCTGACCAGAACCTCTGTCTGAACTGCCTCTTGAACTGCTGCAATGGTCAACTCTATCTTTCTTTCAATCTTTATAGGACAAATAATAGTCCCAACTATGACAACATCCTTGTCATTCCTCTCAACTGGTTGCTGTTTGCAAACCTGTTGCTGCACCTGCTGCTGACCTCTGTCAGTCACAACTAAAACTTTCTTCAACCTGTTGTCCTTAACAACTTCTTTCCTTGCAGTATCTTTATCTGCCTTTATGCCTGCTCCTATAGGCATCTGCACAAACTCCTTCTTTCCCACTAAAATGATTTTGGCTGCCCCCGGTGCTGCAGCATCTGCCTGCAATGGCATCAACATAATAGTCTTCCCATCTTTCTTGATGGTGTAGGTATTAGCATACCCATCATACAGTACCCTTCTATCAAATTGCCATGGTCTACCCAACAGTAGGTGACAACATTCCATGGGCAAAATGTCACACAAAACTCTATCATGATATGCTCCAATCTAAAAATCCACATATGCCTGTTCATAGACAAAAAGTGATTGACTATCACTCACCCAAGATGCCTTGTAAGGGTGTTGATGTGGAATCCTTTCCAAATTCAGTTTATCCACCATTTCCTGAGATACCATGTTGTCTGTTGAACCAGTATCAATGACAACCTTACACACTTTACCTTTGATCTTGCATGTGGTCTTGAAAAGAGCTCTTCTTTGCATCAGATCCTTTGATGCCTGTAAACTAATTCTCCTAAGCATCAATGCTTCTCCCTCCTCAAGATATCCATAAAGTTCAGGAACTCTATCTGTTTGCTCTACTTTCTCTTCTTGCACAAGTTGTACTCTCTTGTCATTCGTTCTATCATTTCTGGATGATGAACCTTTGTTTTCTGGACATTTGAAGGATGGATGACCAAACTCACCACAGGTGTAACACTTTCCTGAAAATGTAGTAGAACCTCTACCACCTCCAAATCTTCCTCTATTACCTTTCCATCCACCTCTGAAATCAGACTGTCCCTGTCCTTTACCAGTGTCTTCTTGACCCTCATTGGTTTGTCTTTGTGTAGGGGCTGATCCTCTTCCCCTCATATTGCTGCCTCTTCCTCTCATGGACTTATCTTGTGTCCTATTCATCTTTTCTTCAATCCTGATTGCCATTTGGTAACAATCCTCCACATTCTTAGGGTTAGCTAAAACTAACTCATCCTGTATGTTTAATCTCAAACCAGCCAAGTACCTAGCCACCTTTTCTACCTCATTCTCATGATGACCAGATCTCATACTCAATTTATAAAACTCCTCAGTATATGCCTTCACATCCATTTCTTTCTGCCTTAAAAATTGTAGCTTCTTAAACATCTGAATTTCATAATCCCTTGGCAAGAATTTACCCTTGATCCTTGCTACCATCTTATCCCATGAAGTGATCTTTGACTTCCCTTGTTTCCTTCTCTCAGATTGTACATAATCCCACCAAACCAAAGCATGACCTCCTAACTTGGTCTTTGCAATCTTTACCTTCTGATCCTCAGCAACATCTTCACATTCAAAGTGATTATCAAGTGCAGCAATCCAATCCAGCAACTCATCTTCATTCAAACTTCCATTGTACTTGGAAACATCAACCTTTACCTTAGGTTTATCACTCTGCACTGCCTTTAACAATTTTGCAAATTTCTGGTCTTCAGCATCCATATCTTCAGCTACCTCTTCATATTCTTCAACAGCATCTTCATCTTCTTCAGACTCACTGTCTTCCACTTCCCTCTTTTTGTTCTTTTCTAGGACTACAAGCCTGGCTTGAAGTGCTTCAGCAAGCTCCTTCATCTTCCTCATCTCTCTGGCATGTTTTTCCTTCATCTCCTGCAATTCCTTTGTAGTACCACTAGCTTTTGGAGGCATTTTGTCAACTTCTCAATCAACACACAACACACAATCAACTCTACCTCTGCCCTTTTGGTGACAGAATCAACACACAATAGCCCAGACCTTTTGCTGAGCTCTGATACCACTATGATGCAGAGACATCCACACTACAACCTTAACATACAGCATGGATGTCCGCAACCTTTCATCATCATCATCATCATCATCATGTTTTCCTTAACACTGTCAGCATCATCACATTTACTCTCTCGCCGACCGATATCCTCCTGCAGACAAGCCTTCACCCTTTCGCATGTCAACAGCATCATCATATCCGACTATCGGCAGCATCATCATATTCGGCCAGCGCGAACATCCTCCTGACGTTCACTGTTCACCTTACCGACAACCTCTACCTTCACTATCTTCAGCATCATGATGTTCAACATCATGTTAATCATCAGGATAAAGAACATCCGGTTCCTCCCATATATCCTGATGATGACCCTCAACTCCACGCACCTTCCCCTCGACGCTTACGTCACCCTGATATCCTGATGATGATTATCCTGATGACGATGATGTCACATGCAGCTCCTCAATATCCTGCTGCTCCGCAATATCTTGATGACGTATATCCTGATGATGATGATGTCATATCTTGTTGTTGGCCAAACTTAACTTTTTTCGGCCCGCGATCAACCCGATCTTCTACCTTATGCTGATACGCTCCTCCTCGACAACTCCTGATGATGATCACCCTGACACATACTCACTTCATGCAACCGACTGCATCATGCTTATCTCCATCTACCTAGATGACGATGCCCGAAGCGACTACAGGATATACGCAGAAATATCCTGATGATGCCGTTTTAACGAACTTCCAACCTTAGCGGATTTTCACCATTCTAATCCGCCGAACCTCCTGGGATGACCCGATTCACTTTCAGGGTGATCTTCCAAACTCTATCAGCTCGACCTAGCACATACCCATGCTAGGGTTCTCAACATCTCTCGACGGTGATCCTGCACACCTGCATGCAAACAGAAAGCAAACTAAAACCTAACCTACTGTACATCGCCATTCCACCGATCCGACGAATCAACCGGTGGAATGGATCAGCGAATCCATGAAACCACCCAAAACAGCAAATCGATCACACAGTGGAGACCAAACAGAAAATGAACACAACAGGATCTCTTATTCGATTTCAAAAGATGCTATTACAATACTCTGTCTCTCTCTCGCAAAGTCTGATCGATGATATGCAATACCAACCGATCCTCAGGCATAAATAGGTTTTCCTGCGAGTACTACTGACCCGACTCCAAGCGGCTGGGAAATCTCTCCAGGCGGCTGGGAGATCCAACCGGACCTACAGCATACAGCTGTCCTAACAAACTATCTAAAAATAGCAAAGCCTGGTCAGCATGACCTTATTACATGCATTGGTCTTATCAGACCTTCTTGGAAACATTAACAAGACTCAAACTAACTAACTGCCTCATGAAGGCCAGCTGTCAGGTAGGTGCTCCTGCACCAACAACCTTTACATGGTTTGCAATATTTTGCATTTTTGAAAATCCTAATGACCTAAACACATAAAAATGACTTGATAAACCTCATTACAATGTGGAAGCATACAAATTTAATCAAACTCAAAGATTTGTCCAGGGCAATATTAATTTGCTAAGGTGCTCCTGCACCATACAACCAACCAACAAAATTTCCAAGTCCCTTGGAAATGTATCTGCAACAAAAGTCTCTTTCCTCTATCTTTATCTTCAATCTTCTCAGCTACAATCTTCCAATCTATAGGAATGGTGACCAAACAACCAAAAAAACAAACTACCATCTTCACAGAGCATCCTCAAGCTCCTTCTACTCCCATCAGTGGAGTACTCTTCAAGCTGCAACATCAAGTGCTTCTTCAGGTATCCATCTCTCTCACTGCTTCACAACAAACCAACTCACCAAACCATTCATCTCACCCAACAGTAGATATTGGTGATGCACCTACCACTCTCTCCTCAGTGGTTTCTCTATGCATCCTTCTCCAGCCAAATCTCTATTGGAGAATGGTCATGACAGACCTCATCCTATCTGCCAACACACACAACCTCAGAAAAC
This sequence comes from Cunninghamia lanceolata, assembly GCA_027924645.1. Taxonomy (NCBI): domain Eukaryota; kingdom Viridiplantae; phylum Streptophyta; class Pinopsida; order Cupressales; family Cupressaceae; genus Cunninghamia; species Cunninghamia lanceolata. The sequence continues at coordinate 2,407,504 of BSBN01001020.1, read as the reverse complement.
ATCCTTCTGCAGCTAGATGGATAAGCACCTGCAACCAAACAACTGAGCAACACAAAATTTAAAAGGTGTAGATTGCCTCCCTCAGTGATCTATCTACACAATCAAAATCTTCTCGCTCTTCACCTGCCTTCTCAGTGACAGGAAAAAAAAACACACCACCCAAATCTTTCGCTAGCTCTAATACCAATATGATGCAGAGGTAGGAGGACCAAAACTATCCTCAATAACATTAACAAATAAAAGAACTAATCCAATTTATTTGTTCAGGTTTAAGAGAACATTAATACATATTTTTCCTCCAATTTTCATGAAGATCCAATGGTAGGAGAGAAAGTTATGACTCTTTTCCCAAAACTACAAACCTACCCTGCAATAAAAATGCCATAACTCTGTATTTTTAGAAAATTAAACTCTGCAGACCTACCCTCAATAAAAATGCCATAACTTATTCAAATCATAATACAATTTCATGAAAAAAAAAGAAATAGAAAGTAGACTCAATTCTCTTTCCAACCATATATGGTTTGCTCCTGTATATATCCGTATAGAACCATACCAAACGCTGCAACAGGACTGTTATAGGAGAATTCTAGAAATTGCAGTCACTAAAACGGTCATAACTTCCTCAATATTGCACCAAATTTGATGAGACAAAAAGGAAAGGGAGGGTGATTGAATATAATTTCATTTGAAATCAAAAATAAATATCCTCCTACCCTTATTGGGCTGTCCCATGCAAGAAAACAGCAAATTTTTGAAGTATAATACAGAAAAACATTGCTTTTTATCATTCCATTCTCAATCTTCAATCACCTCCCAATTCTTCATGGTTACAAGGCCTTTTAAAGGTATTAAAACATGTCTCTTTAGTTCATAACTGATTTGGAGCAAACCAAGAGCCAAATGACTCTTCACCTTCCAAGTTTCCATCTTTTTTCCAATTTTACATTGACAACCTTTACATGGTTTGCAGTATGTTGCATTTTTGAAATTCCTAATGACCTAAACACATAAAAATGACTTGATAAACCTCATTACAATATGGAAGCATACAAATTTAATCAAACTCAAAGATTTGTCTAGGGCAATATTAATTTGCCAAGGTGCTCCTGCACCACCAAGACCAGAGAACAAAAATGTAATTGGAACTAACTAGGTATTTTAGAACAAATTGAATGAGAATGGAGAAGTGGTGAGGAACAAGGCAAGACTTGTGTGTAAAGGCTACTCACAAGTGGAAGAAATAGACTATGAGGAAACTTATGCTCCAAAGTAAGTGAAGATCAAATTCTGATTGTGGAAGTGTATGTAGATGATATAATCTTTGGTGGAAATGAAGGTATGTGTAAATTTTTTGTAGATGAGATGTAGAAAGAATTTGAAATGTGTGGTTAAATGAATTTCTTCCTTGGGTTATAGATCAATCAGACAGATAAGGGTATTTTTATTTCTTAGTCAAAGTATGTAAAAGAGTTGTTAAAGAAGTTTGGAATGGAAGATTCTAAACCAGTTTGTACTCCTATGGTTACTGGTTGTAAGTTGAACAAGAATGATGAATCTCCTAATGTTGACCAGAGCAAGTATAGATCAATGATTGGAGGATTACTATATTTGACTACTACTAGACTAGATATTATGCATGCAGTCTGTCTTGTGGCTAGATTTTAAGCAAATCCTAGAGAGTCACATGTTATGGCAGTTAAGAGGATATTCATATATTTGAAGGGCACTCCTGATCATGGTTTGTGGTATCCAAAAGAAACTGAATTCACTCTATGTGCTTATACAGATGCAGATTGGGCTAGTTGTGTAGATGACAGGAAAAGTACAAGTGGTGGTGCATTCTTTCTTGGATGCAGGTTGGTGTCTTGGCTAAGTAAGAAATAAGATTCAGTGTCTTTATCTACTACAGAGGCATAATATATTGCTGCAACATCATGTTGCACATAGGTGTTATGGATGAGACAAACCTTGAAGGATATGAAAGTTGTGTGTGATGAGCCAATCTCTATTTTTTGTGATAATACAAGTGCTATTAACATTTCAAAGAATCTGGTGATGCATTCAAGGACAAAGCATATTTCAATTAGGTATCACTTTCTGAGAGAGAAGGTTGTAGAGAATGAAGTGAAGCTTGGGTATGTGCCTACAAAGGATCAGATTGCTGAAATATTCACTAAGGCTCTTCCTAAGGATACATTTAAGTATCTTTGGGAGAAGTTAGGGGTTATTGCCACTCCTTTGAACTAGATGCATAAGGAGATGCACGAGTCCAATGGATTTCAAGATTCAATCTTTTCTGGACTGATGTTGGAGGCTACCTCTTAGGGGGAGCAGGTAGTGGTCATGATGATTGTTGCAGTCAGGGGGAGTAAGAGTTGAATACAATTTGGTGTGCACTTCTAAGGGGGAGTATTTAGAGTAGTGAAAAGAAAAGACCATGCGACCTAATAAGAGTGAAAGAAAACCTATGTGTCACCCTTTGCCATTGATGTCAAAGGGGGAGAGAGAGCAATGTGAAAAAGAAAAGAATCTATGATCAGAAAGAGAGAGTAAGATGTGTAAAAGAAAGGGGGAGAATAAGAAAGAAAAGAAGCTGGTGTAGATTTGTGTCTTGATGGTTTTTCATATTATGTGTTGCCATCAATGACAAAGGGGGAGATTATTGTAAGTATGTGCTAATCAATGTTGTCATTGATGTCAACAAGCTTGTGTTGTTAATGATGTCAACTATGTCAATAGTATGATTAGTTTGTGTTGTGTAGAGATAAGGATATCAGCTATTGCTAAATGTGATTTGGTTGCTTTATAGAAGTGATGAAGATGTTGAGAATATGGTTCTGATGGTTGGTTTTCAAGTTCTTTTGAGAAAATTTGATTAATAAAGGAAATAATATGTTGAAGAGACTAATTGGCTTAATATAGTTATGATCAAGTTTTGCTCTGCATTTCTTCCTAGTTGAATATTTGATTGTTAGGTTTGGATATGTTGTTCAGAGGTGGTCAGAGATGTTATGTTCTAGATTTTGTGCTCCAATTCATTGTGCAGAGAAAGTTGTGTTCACCTGTGTGCTGACAGTGTTTCTGAGTTGTGTAAACGTGTCTGGGAGAAACTATTTTGCTCCACATTTCTCCACAGTTTTGTTTCTAACTTTGCAGTTTTAGATTCATGCTTATAAGGTCTATATCTTTCTTTAGTTGAAGTGGTTCATGGTCTAGTGCTCTGCAAGTTCATTTCTTAAGTTGTAGTTGATGACAGAGTTTGATAAATCTGGTTAAGTACTTCGGTGTGAACTTTCTTTAGGTGAAAGATGTTGCAAAGGAATTTGTTGTTTTTTAGGTGCTTGTAGATGTTTCTAGATCATGTTCAAGCTTGGTGTGTGATCTACATGTCATTGCTTGACGTTGAGGAAGCATGCACTTAAAAGTTCATAGTGTTTACACAAGTTTGGCCAACTTGGTTGTTTACACTAATTGCGGTTGTGCTTCGGTAATTGTGAAAGAGTGATGAAGTGTGTATGTGTGGATTTAGGTCCATGCTAAGGGATGATGTGGTCTACATTCATTCCTTTCCTTTGTGGGAATGTTTTGGTCTAAACCTAATTTGAATTTCATGGCTTAAGATGTGTTGCTGACCTTGTAGAATGTTTTCAAGGTTGATAATGGTATAAATAATGTCAAGGATTCGTGAGTGTATGTATGTGTGATGGAAATGATGTCTGTGATGTGAATTTGATTAGTGCAGTAAGAGATTTCATGTGTTAGGCTACTGGATGTAGTGAGCAAAAGGTGTCTACTAATTTTTAGTGTTGATGCGAAGGTGTTGTGTTGTGGTGAATATTGAGCTTCACTAGAACTGAACTCCATGCATAGGTTAGATGCAATTTTATATCAGTTCATCCCTAGCACTGAGCCTCTTCTTCTTCTATTTCTTTCATCTAGACAGTGAGTCCTTTGGTAGTAAGCCTTTCTTTCTTCTAGGCAGTGAGCCCTCTAGCAGTGATCCTTTTGTAATTTAGTGTTGCTACTACTATATATTGTGAGCTAATCCTCACCGTGGTTTTTCCCATCTTGGGTTTTCCACATAAAATCTGGTGTTGTCTTGTGTTTGGCGTTGTTATGATTTAGTTTCTGTTATTTTCTTTTCATGCTTAATCATCATAACAAGATTAAAGGTTAATGTGGATCTAAATTTTTGTGAGGGTTTGAAATTTTTGATACAACTGATTCACTCCCCCCTCTCAGTTGTCTTGTACATTCAACACAATCTGTCTAGTTAGATACAACCACTCTCACATTTTCAAAGTTCCTTATGTCGATTTGATTTTCCATATCTCAAATTGAATGTATGAGAAAACAATCATTCACTCTCCTATTATGCTTAAAGGATTCTGAATAATCCAACTATAAGAAGTGCCTATATATATGGGTATGTTGGGGTGACCCAATGATGTTTAATCCAATGAGCATGCCATGATGATTCATAAAATACACAAGGTATGGTGCCATTCAAAACTCATGCTTTATATCAAATTCTATCAATTTCTTATGCAAGCAATCACTAACCAAAGTGACCCAATCAATGTGCTCACTACATCACATATGTTAGTTATATGATGTAGAACATCCATGACTTGAAACTATGAGCCTCCACTTGCCTTGTCACTTGGTTGAGAAGAGTGATTATGACTATAAACTCATCCTTGAATTCTCCTCACCTTAAATTCTTTGGCAAAACTATCTTCTTTTGTTTTAGCCAACACTTGGCTATTTTCTTTTGAAATTCTTCCAAGTGTTTGTCCCAAGCCTTTTTACACTCTTCAAGGTGCACTTCAAGTGACTCTTCAAATGGAGGTATGAATAAGGCAAGCTCGATGTCATCAAACTTAAGATTGCACAACACATGTCTGATGGTAGACCTTATTTCTCTATTCTTAGGATCAAAGTGTTTCACACAAGCCAAAACAAATTCTAGGCTTTGTGTTGAAATAAAAAATGATCCTACTTGGATAAGGTCATAGTTCATCAATTTCTTTACCATGCTACTTCCTTTTTTAATATTTTCCTTGAGATAAATTCTTCTTGTGAAACATGACAGAAGTTAGTTTCTCACACTCCGAGATATTCATGGATGAGGACTCAAGGCACCTCTAAAGTGAGTGCTTAATATTACATTTTGAACAAAAAAATTATCAATTCAAAAACTCTTTCCAATTGCCTTATGCTACTATTTCAAAGCAAAATTTGCACTTTTTTACTTTAACTTTTCAAAAATTTTAAAAGAATGTTGAAAGAATTGGAAGAAGAAATGTCTTTTGTATTGTTGTTTATGATGAATTTTCTTCAAAAATGTTCACCTACAACTATCATTTGTGTTGGTAGATTATTTTTTATGACTTTGAGTCCTGGAATTCTGCCCAAAAAAATGGTTGTACCTATTGTTAATTGAAAAAAATTTTCTATTTATTTGCTACTATTTAATAATCAGGCTCCCTACTGGTGAATATTGTTGTAGAAGAATAAAATTTTCTTCCAAAGATTTTTTGTTAAATTGATGCAACCTATTGTATGAGAAAAGAAGTGTAGAAAACTTCTTTAAATCTAGACAACTTTACTCCAAATTCTAGTGCTACCTTTCCCTACAATTAATAGGTCTACTTTTTTCTTTTCTTTGTTTGATCTCTAGTTCAAATATAGCATGATATTCTTATCTTTATTAATAGCTCTTCAAAATCTATCTTTAGATGTCATATCGCTACAAGATAGGCATCCAAACCGAGTCAGCCAAGAGGAATATAAATAAAATATTTTTAATTTTGGAAATGGAAATGGATCCTTTTATAGTCTACAATGTCGAGCAGCCTGATTTTGGGTTTATAGGTGGCTTATAACATATGAGACTACCTCATACTCCTAATATGCAGGAGACACCTAACTGTGCTTCTAATAGTAGGCATACATACCCTACCCCCTACAGGAATTGAATTTGCGACCTCTCTTTCAAGAGGACAAGTCTTTGAACTTTATATTGATGAGTCACTAGTCCAAAAATTGTGCTCCCATCCTGGATTGGTGCATCGCTATTAAGAAGCATGCACCAAAACATTGCCAATACTTTTGATAAAAATGTCCTTTGATGTGGCGCATCTCGCCACTCAGGCATGCACCAATGGTCTAAAAAATTTCATGAACTTTTTTTTCTCTTGCTTAGGCACATTCCATCTAGGTATTTTAAAAAAAAAAGAATCTTTGTATTGGTGCGTTCATGGCTGGAAGCATGCACCACTTCACGACAAGGGTTTTTATATTTGAAGGTCTTTGGTATGGCACATTGGAGCTGGATAGCACATGCCATAATAGGGAATGCAACTTTTTGCTTATTTTAAAACTTTTTCATGTGGCACGTTGGCCTCCATGATCACATGTGAATGGTCTAAAACTATCTTAACTTCATTTTTCAAACATACCTCTTCTTATTGGAATGATTTAGAGCACTATAGAATTTTATCAAATCTATGGTATTTTATTTTATTTCACCTTTGAAAAGATGCATCTGTTATTATAAGTGTGCGCCTATATGTAATTTCACTCCCCTTCACACCTATGCTTCATGCTTCATATGGACGCATGGCTTACCTTTGCTAATTCATCGATTTCATTGACTGCTCTACACATGTGTACATGTATGTAATCGATTTGTTGGTTTTATTTCGACTAGTGTCGAATTTACAATGCACTAGTTAGTTAAGATTTACTATTTCATGCACACTTGTATACTATCTAATGTTCCCTTTGTATATTGTCACATCTTTTTGGATATGCATGCATTGATTGGCTCTTTGTATTGGTGCATCCCACTTGATAGGTGTGTGCTTGTCAATTTTTTTCCTAAATTTTAACAATCATTTGCCAAGTCATGCACCAAAAGCCTGATGCAAACCATTAATCATGTTAAATCATATTAACATTTTATAGTGGCACACCTAAGCTTTCTAGTGTGCACCAATACACTGTCTCGTTGTCATCTTCTACTTCGGTGTGCCAATACACTGGCTTGTCACCAATGCATGCTTGGGCTTCTTTTATTTGGATTGATGATCTTGTAGGGTTAGCAAGAAGAAATAAAAAAAATATGTATGGAAGGAAACACTTTAGAACACACCAAAATAAGTTTTTGTTTGATAAGGTTAACAAAATACAAAATTTTCATATGGGTGCAACACAAACAATTCTTAAATTTTTGTGAAAGATCCTTAAAATCATATATTATTTTTTGTGTGTTATTTTGGAATGTTTTTCACCTTCAAATATCCATTTTTAAATGACTTTAAAAGTTTTAAATATTCTAGAAGAAAGAATGTGGCAAAAGCACCCTATGCTTCTTTTGTATCTACATAAGTAAATTTAATATGTTTGTTTTACTTTTCCATAGGAATGGAATATTTGTGATTGCAAGATAGCACTCTCAAGACCATAACATTAAATCAAATTGACACTTTTCGTAATAATGAATTCATTACCAATGTGAGAAAACTATCAAGATTAGGGGAAACTAATAGACACTTTTGTAGATTGACAAAATTTCTAGCTATAGGTTTAGACAAACATTCATAGGTACCATAGATTGTAAGAACATTCTTGTCAAATTTTTTATTTTTTTCTCTCAAGGCTCTTAGGAGACATCATCAAATTGATGTAGCTTAGAAGGATCAAGATGCCTAGGCAACAAAATGATTCCTCTAGTAGCATCTACTAGCTTGCTCAATTTTTTTGGCACTGTTAGTTTGGTGCCATAAGGTGTGGATTGAAAGATAGCACTCTTAAGACCCTAACACTAAAAAAAACTAATGCTTTTTACAACATTGTATTCACTGCCACTGCAAAAAAATGTTAAGAGTTGAGAGAAACTAGGAGAGGCTTTTATAGATTGATCCAAGGCCAATTTTTATGTTTAAATAGAAAATTCATGTGTTGTTGGCAGGATAGAGCCATGCCACTCCCATTAGGTTAAAAACTTGAAAGGGAGACCTAATGGATGCTAATGGTAAAAACCCACAAGGGTACCAAATGTTGACAACAAGACAACACAACCACAACCAAGATAGAACCAATCAAGTCATTGCCAATTAATGGAACAACAATAGGGTACCCACAAATGAATTGTGGCACGTATAGAGAGGCATACTGATGAAGGAACATGGAGAGGGACATGTCCTTATATGTATTCATGAATGTATATGTACCACACTTGATGAGGAGATAAGAGGATATATGTATGTAATAATAATAATTTATATGTGAGAGGAGAGGATAGATGACAAGATGATATAAGAGTGAATGCAAATGTGAGTTAGAGAGAGATTTAGGAGTATGACATATTGAGAGATTGTAATAGATATATGAGAGATATATTGAGATCATTGTATGAGAGATCAATATGTATTGAGGAACTAATGGTTATGTACCACATATTAATATAATGAATATATGAAGATGGCTGGAATCTAATATATGTTTGAATGGTGTATGTGTCAATGTTTATTTTATTTTTTGTATGTTGGAATCTACCACATATGTTCTAAATTTCTTCCTTATCCATCACACTAGGGTCAAATACAACACTAATACAGAAATAGCTCAAGTCTCTAGTTTGTGCTTTCTTTTCAACAAGTGTCGTGGATTGCAATAACATCTCCATCAAAGTTTGGTAGTTTTTTTGTCTTAGCGATCTTAAGAGACATCACTGGATTTATGTATCTCAAAAGGATTAAGATGTCTTGACAATAAAATAACACCTATATTAACATCTACCAACCCACCTCAACATGTTGGCACTATCATTTCAATGTCACATGGTGTGAATTGCAATATAACACTCTCAAAACCATAACACTAAAAAAAACAAATTCTTTTTGCCACATTGCATTTGTTGTCACCACGAGAAAACAATTAGAAGTTGGGAAAAATAGGAGAGGATTTTTTAGATAGACCTAATTCCTATCTATAGGTTCAAATGGAATATAGTCATAATTTCAATGGATTACAAGAACATTCCCATCAAAGTTTGACAAGTTTTGACTCTTAGGACTCTTAAGAGACATCATTGGATTTATGTGGCCTACAAGGATTGGGATGCCTAGGCAATGAAATGATTCCTCTAGTAGAAACTAATAGCCTACTCAAATGTGTTAGTGTTGTCAATTAGGTTCCATGAGGTGTGGATTGCAAGAAAGCACTCTTGAGACACAACACTAAAGCAAACCAACACATTTTTCAACAATTCATTTGATACCACTATGAGAAAACTATAGGTTCAAACAAAACATTCATACATGCCATGGATTACAAGAAAAATCCTATAAAAATTTGATAGTTTTTTCTCTCATGGATCTTACGAGAAATCATTAGACTAATGTAGCCGAGAAGGATTGAGGTGCCTAGGAAATGAAATGACACCTCTAGTACAATCCAATAGCCCACCTAGATGTGTTGGTATTCTTGGTTTGATGCCAAGAGGTGAAAATCGCAAGATAGCACTTTTGAGACCCTAATGATTTTTACAACATTGCATTCACTTCCACCATAAGAAAACCATCCAGAGTTGGGGGAAACCAAGATAGGATTTTGTAGATTGACCCAATGCCTAGTTGTAGGTTAAAACAAAACATGCACAGGTGTCATGAATTACAATAATGTTCCCATCAAAGTTTGATAGTTTTTAGCTTTTGAGGCTCTTAAGAGACATCATTGGACTAATGTAGCCTAAAAGGATTAAGATGCCTAAGCAATGAAACAATGCCTCTAGTAGCATCTACCAACCCATCTAGATTCTTTTGTACTATCATTTGAGTGCCACAAGGTACATATTGCTAGATAACACTCTTGAGACCCTAGCGAGGTGTAGATTGTAATAGTAATGTTGAGACCCTAACATTGAAGAAAACTAAAAAAATGCAATAATATATTCACTACCAATGTGAGAAAACTATAAATAGTTGGGAAAATTAATAGGGAATTTTGTAGGTTAATCGAATTCCCAACTCTAGGTTTAGATGAGACAATTGTATGTGGCATCGATTGCAAGAACATGTCTATCAAAGTTTGATATTTTTTAGCTCTTAGGGATCTAAAGAGACATCATTGGACTAATGTATCCTAGAATGATTGGGATGCATAGGTAATGAAAAGATGCCTCCAATAGCATCTGCCAACCCACTCAAACATGTTGGTACTATTAGTTTGATGCCATGAAGTACATATTGAAAGATAGCACTCTCGAGACCCTAACACTAAAGTAAATTAAACACTTTTTTACAACATTGCATTCACTACTACCATGGATAAAGATTTGGGGAAATCAAGAGAGGATTTTGTAGATTGACATAATGCATATCTATCTAGGTTCAAATAAAATTTTCATATATGTTGTAGATTGCAAGAATGTTCCAATGAAAATTTGATAGTTTTTTTCTTGTAAGGCTCTTACAAAAATCATTAGACTGATGTAGGCCAAAATGATTGGGATGCTTGGGAAATGAAATGACACCTCCAATAGCTTTTACCAACCCACCTACATGTGTTGACACTATCGGTCTAGTGTCATGAGGTGTAGATTGCAAGATAGCACTCTCAAGAACCTAACAGTAAAGTAAACTTACACTTTTGCAACATTGTGTTTGCTACAACCATGAGAAAACCATTAGGAGATGGGGGAGATTGATAGAGGTTTTTGTATATTGACCTAATGCCTAGTTGTAAGTTTAGATAGAACATTTTTAGATGACATGGATTGCAACAATGTTTCCTTTAAAGTTTGATAGTTTTTTTCTCCCAAGACTCTTAAGAGACATCATTAGACTAATGTAGCACAAAAGGATCAAGATGCTTGGGAAAAAAAATGATGTCTCTAGTAGAATCTATCAGCCCATCTAGACATGTTGGCATTTATCATATCACATGAGTCATATAAGAGATGATAAATGAAATTCAGTTGGCATTTAATAATTATGTTGATTTTTGTTTACCCTATTTACTATTTAAATCATTTATTTTAATGAATTCCAATATAATATTTGAAGGGACCTACAAAAAATTAACTTATTTGGAATTAGCATCACTAAATTATTATTTTCACCTTTCCAAGAAATGAAAGTTAAAAAAATGTAAAGCTAATCCAGTTACCCAATTTGTTGGTGTAATTAAATATTTAATTACACTTTATTAAGTTGAATTAGGGCTAATCTTAGTCTTGCTGTGCCTTGCACACACACCCCATTTTGTCAAATGGAGACCCCCTCTTTCTCTTTGGCTTAGAGTCTCAACCTTTGTTACTTATGATGATGAGAGGGTGAATATGTGCTTAGAATGTAGGATTTGCTTCAAATTTGAGTATTTCACATGATTGGAGTCATTTGATGCCTTTCATGATTGATTTGGAAGTGTCTTGAGTGGTCTTGTGCTTGAAAGATGGCCATTTGTTGCCTTTTGTGCTAAAACTAAGTGTTACTACATGTTGCTCCAAAATCTTGTGTCACTGGATATTGTCCTTGAAATTGCTCCTGCAGAACGTGTCATGTTGAAATTCTTAGTTTCCAAATCATGTCAAATTCCACAAGGTTTCACTAAGGGCTCCTTATACTTTCATTCTGGCGAATGGTTTTGAAACCCTAAAAATCCTAAAAAATGGCTACGTCTGAAATTTGGTGGAACCTCAAAATTCTAGAATCTACATATGAAATCCTATGGATCTGGAACCTATCTCAAACATCCTGAAAGTATATTTAAAAATATTTAAAGTATAATATATTTTTAAACATACTTTCACCTTGGACATTTTCAAATCTAGCACTAAAAATGACGCCAACTACACTTTGCACCAAAAATAGCCCCTACCGACCTTAGCGCTAAAAATTGAACTCACTGACTTTGTGCTAAAAATAGTCGCCACTGACTTTTGCACAAAAATCATCATCCATTGACCTTAGCACTAAATTTACCTCTGACCAACTTCCCTCCAAACTATCACTAAGTCGGTCAGTGCCAAAAGTTGTGCTAGGTCAAACATAGCAAAAATCCCCACTGAAAGATCTAGTGCTAAAAACAGACCTCTTCGACATGCATGAAAAAGGCGATTAACTAATCTTAGTCAGTCGGACCCAAAATCCACACTAAGGTTAGTTGGACCTAAAATCGGTGCCGAACATATTTTGCACTAAAAATGAACCTCTTCGACCTGCACTGAAATTGCATTGCACCAACTTTTAGTCGGTAGACCCCAAAATCAGTGCTAGATCCGTGACAGCCAAAATCAGCGCTTTTTAATATTTTGACCTAGAAATTAGGTTTTTCAAGGTACAAATGGGATTTTCTTGATGGATTTGAATTGTACAACTATTTATCACATTACGATGAACATTTTTACCAAGCTGGTGTGGATTTTGGGCACGTTTAACGATAATTAATGCCACTGCACATGAAAAGTCTGTGACCCCCAAAAATGTCGCTTTTTATAGAAAAGGCTAGAAAAACATGAAATAAATGTCCCCAAATGGATCCTAATGGGTACAAAAATGTCCTAGATCATCATATTGGCCAAATGGGTACTTGAAAATGGTAAAAAACTTGAAAAATCATGCAAAAATCACTGGATTTAAGAGATGGTTCATAGAGAAAGTGACATTGACAATGAGTTGTTCTAGATGAACTCAAGGCTACAAATGGATATTTATTGACCTATATTGATGGAAAATGATTATTTATGATAAAAATGATGCTTTGCATTGTGAATTGTAGGTCTTGGAGGACATAAGAGTTTGTTGGAGCTAACTTGGAAGGATGAACACACGGAGGTACCCTACTGACCCAAAAATGCAGAATTGACATTTTATCAACCAAATTACTACTGCACATACCCGATAAAGTTAGTATGATGTCCAAGATGATGGATATGAGTTATAGGAGCTAAAGACATACAAGATCAAGCCTTCTTCATTGTTGTTCCTACACTTCTAGTCCAATGTCCAAGACATGTTCACACTTGTTCATAGTTGTCCCAATAGTCCAGTCATGCAATGATGATCCAGCAAGCATCCAGTTGGATATACCTTCACTAATAATGTGTCACATACTCCTCTTGGTCCATTCAACACTTGCAATCTTGTGAATCCACATCAGCTCAAGTTTTCAAGTGACATGTGACTCTATTTTGGCTTTATTAGGCCTTGAAAATTGACGTATCATCATGTATATCCAAATGGGTATCCATTTTTGTCCAGGTTCAATGTATTTGCAAGTTGTATTTTGTCTTTTTCCTAAAGGATAAATACAAATCCAAAAATGTAACTAACTGATGTATCTCATTAAATGCCATGTAATCTAGACCATTGGTGTTGAGTTAATCTCCACCGTCCATTGAAAAACTCGATATGGTGCCTTGTCTATAAAAGGGTCATCCTTTTCTCTCATTTGTAAGTAAGATTTGATACTAAATTGTTGAGACTCTACCAAATTGTGATCAATACAAAGCAAGTTTTGTAGGTTGCTGGGAATTTGTGTTCTTGTGTTATCCTCTTTGGTTTTCATGGTTCATATCAATCTAAATTTAATTGGTTGTACTTTTGCAATGATGGGTAAATGTTAAAATATTTGATGAATGCTTTGGTCCATACTATTAGTGTTTGCTAATTGTAAGTTGTTGTGTATAGTTAGCCTGGGCCTTGTCATCTAATGCAGATCAGTTGCATTACACTAGTTAAGTTGCGCCATTGTCTAGGTGTTTAATGAGTGAATGCAATTTGAAAATCATATGGATCCTTTGAAGATTGCATCATTTCTTGCAACATTGTGGGTTTCCCATCTTGGTGAAACAAGGAATGGTTTATTAAAAGTATTTGTCTATCTGCAACATTTTACCCCATTGTGATTGTCACTTAGGATCTCTTATCTCCTCTCTCTCCCTTTCTTTTTGCATTTTCTTTACATCAAGTTTGATAGATTTAGGATCTAAGTAGCATTTCATTGCCCATCTGCTGAAATTTCAGACTTCATAGTCTGAACCACCTATGGTTTCTACATATACTTTGCTATCATATTTCATAAACCTTGCATTTCATGTAGGACCGCTTATTGGCACAGCTAGACATACCACTGAGTCATTCCAAGCAAGCTAGGAACTAGTTGTATTATCCTTGGGGTAGTCCTATCTTGGATATGATACTTTTTTCAAGAGATGTGTTATACCAGCAATCATACTTGTGTTGTTGTGTGCTAAAAATACCATCAACAAATCTTAGGTTATTGTTAAGTCATATTAGGGTTTTCTAACTTGTAAATATAAAAGCAAGTTCTCACATGTAATTCTCAATTCCAATTCATTTAATGCATCCAATATTGTGCAAATTCATCCTCTTTATTTTTTCCTCTTGTAGGTTAATCCTAGGTTTTGTAGGTGATCCTGATGGCTTGAGTCAGTTAGTGACTCTCACATGGTATCAAAGCTCCAGATTTGCAATCCCCTTCTTATATTTGGGAAAATTTCGCGTAAGATATTTTATAGGGTGCATTTTTTAGCAAAATGGGCCTCACCATTAAGTCTAGAAAGCCCAAAAATCCCTATTTAAATATAAGGCACTATATATTTTGGTGACAAAAAAATTTTGGGTATTTTTTTAGGGTTTCAAAAAAATTAGGTCTGTGAAATCCGTATGGCTGTACGACACATCAATTTTTTGAGCTAATTTTGATTTTGGAGCTGCCTCAATTTGCATGCCATCTTAGTTTTTGTGTCACTTTAGTTATGTGCCATCTTGATTTCTGTGCATAGGTACAACATAGTCTTTTTTATTAATTTCTTAATAAAAAAGATTTTTTTATTTGGGAGCTAGCCCCAAGGGTTTAACCTCTGATCGCATGGGTGACCAACCTCTAGCTTCCAAGCACCAACCCCCAAGCTTTTAGATCTTGGTCATATTAGTGACTAGAGCCCTAGCCTCCAGCTCCCAAAGACTCAGACCCTGGTCACATGGGTGTCCAAGAGCTTCAACAATGCTTCTTTTTTGCCTCTTTGCCCTAAAGGAGTAGTTTTGGTAAATCGAGGATATCTTGAGCAAACGGAGTTGGATTTTTGAAAATGAATAGGTGTCAGAAAGCCAGTTTCAAGAACCATCTAATGGTATAGGTATTTTTCCTAGATTTTTCTACTAGTGACATTTATTTTTGTTTGAAGTCTAGATACCTTTTTTAGCTTTCGAGATCGTAAATTTTTTCCACGATCTCTAATTTTCATGATTTTTGTGTCATTGGAAAGGTATTGAGGAGCTCTACACAACCATCATGCACATTTTCCAAATTCAGCCCTAGGTATTCGTTGTTTAGTTTGTCAACTTTCTAGCTTCTGTTTGATATTCTAGATATTTTGGCACCTAGAGAAGTTTTGTTTGTTTTGTTGGGATTCATCTATCAGTATTAATACATGTTTAGATTGTTGATCTCTGATCTAATTTATTTGAGGATATATCATGGGTTTTTCTATTCTCCCTTTTGTGGTAACATTGGGTAAGGATAATTATGAGTCTTGGCGAAAGGGCATCTTGACACATATCAAGTGGCTTAATCTTTTGCCTTATCTTTATGGACTCATACATGAACCACATACACCTGGGAGAAAATTTGTATGGGGAAATTATATTGATCATATTGTAGGATTGATTAGTTCTAGTGTTGATTTTGACACTATGTGTTCCATCTCATATATTGAGTATCCACATGCTCTTTGGACATGCATTTGGGAATTTTATGGAAACCCACATATCTTTCCATTCCCAGATAATCTTTCTATGGATTGCCACATGCCCCTTGATGATGCAGATCATATACCCTTTGATGATGATACAGTTGAGGAGCTTACATATTTGACAGGTCTTGCTAGTTCAAATAACATAAAGACTTCTCTTGCTTCTCCTTCTCCTCTTATCTAGATCACATCTTTATTACTTGTTGCTACATCAGATTATTTGCAATAGGACACTCTCATTCTTCTAGAGATAGCTCATTGGGATACATATCTATCAGATATATCATTGTTGTTTGTAGAGTCCTACCTTGTAGATTTGGAGGACCACATTGAGGACATTTGTCTTCTATTTGATGATAGCTTCGATGGAGTTGTATCACCATCATATTCT
The DNA here is from genome assembly GCA_027924645.1 of Cunninghamia lanceolata. NCBI lineage: Eukaryota > Viridiplantae > Streptophyta > Pinopsida > Cupressales > Cupressaceae > Cunninghamia > Cunninghamia lanceolata. The sequence goes on along the minus strand of BSBN01001020.1, from coordinate 2,391,323 downwards.
TTAGAGAATATTCTTCATCCTCCTATTCATTCACAATTTGGCAATGGATTAGAGACATTTGAGCATTTTTTAGGAGCATCATTGGTTTCTTTGGATCATTTACAGAGTTCAGAGACATTTATCCTTCTTCATGTATATTCCTATCTGGAATGGGAAGACATTATGCACACATCCACAGTTTTATTTATTCCCAAGGGGAGAAATGTTGTTCAACATTCATGGGTCTTCATATTTATTCTATGTCGAGCATCTTCTAGCATTGTAGGAGTCATCTTGAGTAGTGACTGCATGGTCTCTCTTCTCATCTCTACTTTGGGAGGGAGAATTTCCTCGCATGGGGTTTCATCCTTCACACTTCTAAGGGGGGCCTTAGACCTTCTCTCTACATCCTCTCTTATGGGAGTTTGTATATATATTTATTGTACTTTTGTGATGGATTCAATTCTTGGGGGCTCTTAGTGTTAGTCCTACTTCCATCACATGTTCATGTACTTATTTTTTTTCTCCCTTTTGGAGAGGAGTTTTCTCCCACTAGGTTTTTCTCCTTTTCTCCACTTTATAAGATTTTCTTGTTGTACATGGGTACCTAACATGGCCTTGTAGCTGGGAACCTTTCTTTCATTAGTTGCGTGTTTTTCATTTATCCCTAAGTCGCACTTAAGGGGGGGTTTTGGTCTTAGGTTATTCTTAACTCATATTAGAGTTTTCTAACTTGCAAATACAAAAGCATGTTCTCACATGTAATTCTCAAATCCAATTCATTTATTACATCCAATATTGTGAAAATTCATCCTCTTTGTTTTTTTCTCTTGTAGAATGTTAATCCTAGGATTTGTAAGTGATCTTAGTGGCTTGAGTCAATTAGTGACACTCACACAATTGATTGTAGAAAATAACGCTAATCTAGTCATCCAATTTATTAAGGGAGAGAGGGGGGAGAGAGGTGGGAGGTAGAAATAGAGAGAGATAGAGAGAGGAAGAAAGAAAGAGATAGAGAGAGGGAGGCATAAAGACATAGATGAGAAGAGGGAGGAAGGGAGGGAGGGGGGAGTGGGGAGTGAGGGAGGAGGGAGAGTCAAGAGATATGTGCATAGAGGGAGAAAGAGAGATAGATATAAAGAGCTAGAAAAAGAGAGGGAGAAAGGGGGTAGGGAGAGAGGAGAGAGTGATAGGGAAAGATATAGAGAGGGGGGGAGAAAGAGAGATAGAGGGAGAAGGAAAGAGAGAGAGGGAGAAAAAGAGAAAGAGAAGGGGGGTGGAGAGGGAGATGGAGAGATAGAAAGACAAAGACAAAGACAAAGACAAAGACAAAGAAAGAGATAGAGATAGAGAGAGTGCTAATTTATTGTTAATTATTTTTCATAGTGAGTATTACTAATTGTTTTGCATAGTGAGTTTATTATTAGTTCTTAAAGCTTCTCCACACTTCAAAAATATGAAATTCTCTACTAGTGGCACCACCACATGAAGATGGAAGATTTATTTGCACCACTAATCTACACTAATACTAATAAATAAATAAAATAAAGGGAAAATGTACTCAAAATAAAAAACTTAAGATTTCAACAATATACTTACAATTTGTAAAACTTGTGTGCTATTGTACAAATTGAATCCAATGAACCATGTGAGTCTGCTCTACTATTTATGGTGTCAAGTATTACTTCCTGGTTAGACTCATAAAGTTTCCACAAGTTCTTATTGTGTTGTTTACCCCCATATTTGACCAACTAAACATTTGATGCAAGAACAAGGTTAGAATAATAAAGAATTTTCCTGTGTTAATAGCCTCAAACAACTACACATGAGAATTCTTCATTGGGTACTTTCTAAACTATGTTTCAATAGAAATCACAAACCCCATAGGATACTCAATGTCTTCTCCATCCATAATGGGGGATTTAAATTTCTTTTTTCCTCAACTCAATGACATAAGTAATAATTCATTCCTTCTTCATCATATTCATTTGTAATAACTACATAAATAGGATTTGCATTGAATTATACAAAAAAATAATATTAATAAAATGATACAAAATTATTTCATAATGAGATAAAATATTAATTTTAACTAAATAATGCATCGATAATACTTGATTGTGCTAGAGTTGATATATGGTCAAAGTCAACCAATATTCCATCTCCATGAATTGTAGTACTCATGGAGGTTGATACATCTCAAATTGATGCAGCAGCATCTAGGTCCACAAGGGATCTTGCATCACCCAAAAATATTTTTAGTTTCATTTTTAGTTTTGGTGTGTGTTGGCATTTTCTTGGCATCTCTCTTCTTCAAGAAACTTCAAGTTGGATCAAATTTACAAAATTGGGGATTTTGTCATATCACAGTTTTAAAGCTCAATAGACAATTTTACAAAAACAATTGTTTATGGAAATCCATGAGGGTTGGAGACAAAATATTTTATAGGGATGTCCATCATAGAATTTTTCCAAAAGTGGAAAGATTTCATAGCCATATTCTTCACCAGTTGAGAGAAATTAATTTTATCTATTCTCGCTTAGTAGTTTATAGAAAATAATAATTAGGAAAATTTATAAGAGTTGAAGTCAAATGCTTTTACATGGGGTTTTGGGGAGTTATTCCACACATCATGGCTAGTTTTTAGGTGAAACAAAGCTCTAGTTGAAATTTACACCAAAAGGTGTTTTTTAGTAATTTGACGTAGCTTGTCGAAGTCATGAAATTGTAATCTCTCTCCATTTCACTCTCAAAAACTCATCTATGCTAAATAAAGGACATTAAAATAAAGTTTTGTTTTTGAAATACATCCATTTTGTTGTTGTCAATCATAACTTTTTGATAAAATGCCTCTTAAGGATAAAAGGTAGTGACCATTTGAAGGGAATTGAAAAACATAAATTATATATGGTAAAATTTGACAAGGCAGATTTAAAATACAAAATAAAAAAGGGGTGCCATGATTCTAAGGATGAAGAGGTGTGGGTAGACATGGAAGTGGGGAGCGTAGGAAATTATCATTCAAAATTTAAAACAAAATTTAAGTGGATTTTAATTGAGAAAGTTAGCCACCCAAGAGAGGGGAAGAGATTTTTGAGTTGTAGTCATTTTAAAGTCTTCCAAAAATAGAGAAATAGATAGAAAGGATGTGCCATAAGGAGGTATGTTGGCCCAAAAAATAAATTTTGATAAATAGGGGAAGAAAAAGTAGAAAATTTAGAGGATTTAGATGCCTAGAAAGAGAGTTTAACCCAATCAACAGGGGCATAGTAAATAATAATAAAAATATAGAAAATAGATAGTTTGAGGCACCATATACAAAGAATTTCACCCAACATTGAGGATTTTTGTAAATAGAAATTAAAATAGAGAAAATTGTTGCAAAGACGGTTGTTGTTGCACCAAAAGATCAACCTATTAATGCTTGATACAACCGCTAGAGTTAATGAATCCACAGGAGGCAGTTAAGCCTTGTCATGAACCCAAGCGTTGCACTATACATCATAAGGAGACCAAGTGCACACACCTTGTAACAATCCCCCCAGTGCAAGTGAGGGGTTCGAACTTGTGACCTTGGATTTGATACCAATTGTTGCAAAGACAGTTGTTGTTGCACCAAAAGATCAACCTATCAATGTCTAATACAACCCCAAGAGTTAATGAATCCATGAGAGGTGGTTAAGCCTATTGAAATGAACCAAACAAATGAGAGGCGGGGTGAATCAGTTGTCTTAAAACTTAAATAATTCTACACCTTAAAACATTAAACACTTGTCCACTGTTTGTTATGATTAAGTAACGAAAGCATAAATTTAGAAACATAAACACAATTGCAAGATCATACACAAGAGACACCAGATTTTTATGTGGAAAACCCTGTTAAGGGAAAAACCATGGTGGGGGTTAACCCACAAGATATATATGTAAAGCACAATACCAAAAATTAGAGGCTCACTTCCAATAGGGCTCACTACCTAGAAAAAGGCTCATTGCCAAGGGGTGACTCACTGCCAATGGGTGGCTCACTACTTGATGAAGAGGGTAAATCATAAACACACAACAATAGAAATTGTACACAAAAAATATAACTTTCTTTATTGATTTGGACAACTTATTACATTATAGAAGCTCAAATACAATTAGAGGAATCAACCCTCCACAAGCTGCAACACATTATAGCTTCCTCTCACAAGACTCTGGAATCATCTACCATCTGTGACACCAAATCTACTAGGGTTTTTGTTTTCCTACCTATTCTTGACTCTACACTTCCACCTTAACTCTCCTACTACCCAGGGTTCCCAAAATGGTTATTAATAGCCTTTTTGGTGGCCAACAACCTAATTTTGAAATTTGCATCTCCCTCCAAAAATAGGTCAACTTTTGGGAGCTATAACTTTTGATCCAGGTGTTTGATTGACGAACTGTTTTATGTGTTGGAAAGATCGCGGAGTGCTATACGCACTAAGAAATAGCTCTACTAGTTCTGGCCATTTTCAGGCCCGTACGGGGCTGTTTAGTGTCTCAAATTTGAGTTTGAATAATTTTCAGGTATTTTTCAGGAAATAAAAACTTTAATATCTTTCAACTCGCAAATGATCTTTGCATGATTCCTTCACCAAAGGTCTTATTTTTTAGTTATGAAGCTTCATGTACATTTTGACTTCAATCCATATCCAAATGCAAACTTTCTAAAAATAGCAGGTTGTTATTTTTAGCAGCTTGGAAAAACTGAAAGTTCTACATCATTATTCAAGCGATTATGGAACCAAAACCACAAATTTTGAAAAGAAATGGAAAGAACATCAACAATTTTGAAACACATCTTTTTTTGGGTGATGTAAGATTGCCCTTACACCACTGGATGCTCCTGCATTAGACACCCAAGGTAATTTGAGAAGTGACCCTGTCACGTCTCAGGTGTTTGTGTGAGGAAAATCTAAATGATCAACCTCTGCCTTAGACAACCAAGAAGAATCTTCAATAGGCCTTCTTTTCCATTTCACTAGATATTCTTCATATTGCATGTTCCAAGTACTTGTTCCCACATGGCTATCCAAGATCTCTTCTATCTCCTCCATTGAAGTAGATGCTAGAATACTCCACTATTCTTCTGTTGGTCCATCCTATGTGCCACCTTCATTATATTCTGTTAAATCAGAAATGTTGAACACAGGGGAAATATTGATCTCACTCAGCAATTCTACCTCATATGCATTTCCTGAATCATGCTTCTTCAGGATTTTGCACAGTCCAAATTTCTTCATTTTCAACTTATTGTAGGTTCCAATTGGGAACCTTTCTTTTCTCAAGTGAACGATGACTTCATCTCCTACCTGGAACTCCTTATATCTCCTCTTCTGATCTACCTTAGCCTTGTAATGAATATTCATCTTATTAATGTGCTTTTTCACCCCTTCATGCAAATTCTTCATATGTTTTGCAAAGTCAACCTCGGCACTTATTTTTTCTCCTTTGTCCAGATTCCTTAACTCTGAAGCATTTCTTAGACTATTCCCATATACAATCTAGAATGGTGATTTACCAGTACTCCTATTGACAGAATTGTTGTAAGCAAATTCTGCCTATGGTAAAATCTGATGCAGAGGGAAAACCAGTTAATAGATAAAACAGGGTTGAATAATCCTTAGAAAGCCCACAAAATAACCTTTACAGTGTATATCGGCAAGACAATTTAAATGTCACACCGAAATATACCTATTCTTGTCTATCGGCAAGATTTTGAACTTCTTTTACCGACCACTCGATACCATGCATTATTTTCTTCATCGGTGAGACTCCTATCTATCGGCGAGTTCCTTGAATCTCCTGTCGACGCCGCAGTTTACGCCAATAGGCTTACCATCGGCAAGACCTTAACTATCGACAACCCTCATACATTTCCCACCGACGTCTCTTTCACTCCGATGAGTCTAACACATAGCTGTCGTTAAGACTTGGGCCATCGGCAATACATTTCCCGCATCCCCCGACAACACATCTCTCACCGATGAGCCTTCCATCGGTGAGACTTCTTAGTTCTCACCCCGATCGGTGAGAGATCCTACCATCAGCCCCGTGTAACTTTCTTCTTCCGATGGCGATACTCACACCGATGACTTCTCACATACATTTCTCAACTTGTTCTTTCGGTCTTCCTTACCATTTCCATTAGTCAACCTTTGTATTATTCAAAATGCATATTCACCAATCACAATCATGATAAATGATAGCAGGATATACATGAAACGTCCACGCATACATAAACATTATACACCTGGCTTGTATCTTTGGTGAAACAATATAGATTTCACACCGATAACCTCCTCTGCAACAATCTTGCAACCGAATGGACAACACACAGAAAACTACAGAAAGCTATAGAACAGAAATAAATCTAACTACATGGAGGTCATTCCACTGGTTTCAAAGAAACCCACCAGTGGAATGACTCCAAATCGATGTTCTGTAATTAGACTAGGAACTAAACCTTTTCTATTCCTTCCAGAGATTATACATACAAATAGTTCACTTCTCCTCTCCCCCCTGTTTCTCTTCAAACACACACGCTTATAAAGAACCTAGCCAAGGTAGTTACACTTCGATGGAATCTGAATCGATTCGTCACCTCTTCCATCTGTTACAAGATAGTTACAACCTACTTACTAATGCCAAGCGGCTTACATCTTAGGACTCGTTCATTTAAGGGACACATTTGTCCAATCAGGTACATTTTGGCTCTAGGCCTTACAAATGACAAACTTAGACAACTTTTTGGGGTGCTCCTACACCAAAATCAAATCCCATCCCTTGGGCTTATCTCCTACTAAGCATCTTAGCAGGTTACCTAAACTCCTATTCACCACTTCTGTCTATCCATCAGTCTATGGATGGTGTGCAGAACTAAACTTCAAATCTATCTTCAACTTCTTCCACAATGTCCTCCAAAAATAACCAACAAACTTGGTATCTCAATCTAAAATTATGCTCTTTGGTAGACCATGTAATCTCACCACCTCTCTGAAAAATAATTCAGTAATATGAACAGCATCATTAGTCTTCTTACAAGGAATGCAATGTGTCATCTTCGAGAATCTATCCACCACCACAAAAATGGAATCATGTCCTCTCTGTGTCCTTGGTAACCCAAGAACAAAATTCATACTAATATCATCCCATGGCTTCTCTGGTATAGGTAGTGGCTAATATAGCCCTATATTCTAACTTGTTCCTTTTGCCATTTGACACAATCTGTAACTCTACACAAATTTCCTCACATCCTGCTGCAACTATGGCCAATAATAATTTTCACCAACAATAGCAATGGTCTTATCTTGACCAAAGTGTCCAACCAATCCCCCACTATGCTTCTCCTTAATTAGGTTCTCTCTTATGGAACTCCTTGGAATACACAACTGGCTTCCTCTAAACAACATGCCATCTTGGATTATGAAATCCAACCATTTTGTCCTGTCCAAAGTAATAGGTTCCAAACAAGCTTTCCAAGCCTCTGAAAAATCTAAATCTTCAGGATACAAACTTTTGAGCTCATCAAACCCAACAACCTCTATCTTCATTTCTGTCAACAAATTCTGCCTTCTTCTCAAGGCATCTGCAACTCTGTTGGACTTCCCACTCTCATGCTTCAAAACAAAAGTATAAATCTACAAAAATGCAACCCATTTTAAATGCCTCTAGTTCAACTTTCTTTGACTATTAAGATACTGCAAAGCCTGATGATCAGTATATAAAACAAACTCCTTTGGCAAAAAATAATGTCTCCATTTCTTCATGGCCTGAACTATTGCATAAAACTCCTGATCATAAATAGAATACTTTTTCTTGGCATCATTAAGCTTCTCACTAAAATAAGCAATGGGCTTACCTTCTTGGCTCAAAACAACTCCTATAGCACTGCCACTAGCATGACAATCTACCTGAAATACCTTATTGAAATCTAGAAGTGCCAAAACAGGTTACTCTATGACTTTCTACTTCAATGTATCAAAGCTTTTATCTGCTCCTTTAGTCCATCTAAAGTCTTTTCTATCCCCTCTCATTATTTCAGTTAGGGGTGCACAAATGCTACTAAAATTCTTGATAAACTTTCTGTAAAAACTTGCCAAACCATGAAAAGATCTTACCTCGAAAGCACTCCTTGACATAGGCCATTCAATGATGGCCCTCACCTTCTCTGGGTCCATCTTAAGACCTTCCTCTAAGATAGCAAATCCCAGTTATACCAACTCCTTCTTTGCAAAGCTACATTTCTTCAATTTAATCAACAACTTCTCCTCCCTCAGCTTCTCCAAAACTCTTCTGATATGCATCATATGCTCATCCCAAGTCTTACTAAAAATCAAAATATCATCCAAATAAACAATAACAAAACTTCCCAAAAATTCTTTCAATACCTTGGTCATGAGCAGCATGAATGTGCTCGGTGCATTGGTTAGCCCAAATAGAATGACTAACCACTCATACAAACCTTCCTTTGTCTTGAAGGCTGTCTTCCATTTGTCTCCTTCCCTGATATAGATCTGGTGATACCCACTCTTTAGATCAATTTTTGTGAAGTACTTGGCTCCACTCAAACAGTCCATTATGTCATCCTTTCTTGGCAATGGAAACCTGTACTTGATTGTGATCTTATTGATGGCCCAAGAATCTATACACATTCTCCATTCTCCATCTTTCTTTGGTGCTAGTACTGCAAGTACCACACATGGACTTAGGATCTCCCTTATCAATCCTTTCTTTAACAACTCTTGAACTTGTTTGTTCAGCTCTTCACTCTCTGTAGGAGTCATTCTGTGGGCTGCCTTATTCAGTAAACTAGCTCCTGGTATCAAATCCATTTGGTGACTTATCTTCCTCACTAGTGGAAAACCTTCTAGTACATTATTAGAGATAATATCTTAAAATTCTTCCAACATATCTGAGACTTCTACTGGTACATCTTCACATTTCTCTTGACTAATCTTAGGAATCAATGCAAAGCAATGATGCTCATGCTTCATACCCTCCAAAAATTTCCTACCATCTACCAAGCAAATTATGGCAATACTACATACCTTTTCTTCCACCTCCTTCAAGGGCTTCAACTTATGACGAACTCCATCCTTTGTTAGGGAGTATGTGTTTGCACGACCATCATGGACAGCGCTCCTATCATACTACCATGGCCTCCCCAATAACATATGACATGCATCCATCGGTATGATGTCACACAACACCTCATCATGGTAGTCACCAATCTTGAACTTCACTAAACACTTCTCATTGACCAGAGCTCTATGGTCCTTCTACAACCATGCAATCTGATATGGATGTGGATGCTTTCTTCTTGTCAACTTCAACTTGTCAGCTGTCTCCTCTAAAACAATATTATTAGTGCTCCCACTGTCAATAATAATATCACAACACTTACCTTCACATTTGCACCTTGTGCAGAATAAACTCTTCCTCTGATTAGGTTCTTTCTCCACATTCAACAAAGTTCTTTTGACAACTAGGGTTTCTCCCCTTTTAGCATCTTCAGAGTGCTCAGATTGCGCATCTTCATCAACATGTCCAACTCGTGCATTACCTTTAGGTCTTCTATTTGTCCTTCCTTGATGTTGTGGACAATCATTTTCTCAATGTCCTTCTCGACATTGGAAACAAGTTCCTCTAAAACCTCCTCTTCCAGGTCCTTACCTAGGTCTGCCTCTTCCTCTTCCTCTTTTCTCACCATTGTTCTAGTCACGAGGGCGGTAGGTATTATCTCCTCTCTAATTTTGATTGGTGTTGGCTTCTTCACTTTTCTTTGAATAGTCATTTTAGCCCCCATAGGGTCTTCCACCAGTCCTTCCGCCTTGACCTCTTTCCCTTTACTGGCTATCAAATCTTTTATTCAGTTTCTCTTCCACCTTTAGGGAAAACTAGTATGCATATCCTATGGTGGTCATTCTGACCAGGCTCAGCTCCTCTTGAATACTTGGCCTCAACCCATTAATGTAATAGGCTACTTTCTCCTTGTTGGCCTCTGCATGACTAGTTTTGATATTAATTTTATAAAACTCTTCTGTATACTCCTTAACAAACTTGTTGCCTTGCTTCAATCCTTGTAGCTTCTTCAACAACTCCATCTCATAGTCCATAGGAATGAACTACTTCTTCAATTTCTCCACCATCCAATCCCACCTAGTAATCTTTCCTTTTCCTCTTCTATTCCTCTCTAACTGGACCTCCTTCCACCAAATATTTGCATGGCCCTTCAACTTTATTTTTACAAACTTGACTCGATCTGGGTCCTCTACATCTTCACACTCAAAATACTCCTCCATGTCATTGATCCAATCAATAAGCTATTATGGATTCAAATCTCTAGAATATGTAGAAACTTTGATCTTGGGCCTCTTTTCAAACTTAGAAATGGCCTTCAACAACCTAACTTCTACAGGATCTCCTGTAGCTTCTTGTTCTTCCTCAGATAGCTCTTCTTCAGCTTCATCTTTGCTTTCTTCTCTTGTTCTCAGCTCAAACCCTCTTCATAGCTCCTCTTGCAATGCATTGATTTTCCTTTATAGGGCTCTAAAACCCTCTTCCGTCAAAGCATTCCTCCCAATATGATTTCTTCATGGAGGCATCTTGATCTCTACAGAAAACCCACAACCTCAGTTCCTGGTGCAAACTACCTCATGGTCAGTGATCTATCTACACACTCAGGAACTTGGCTCTAATACCACTTGATGAAGAGGGTAAATCAGAAACACACAACAACAAAAATTGTACACAAAAAATAGAACTTTCTTTATTGATTTGGACAACTTATTACATTACAGAAGCTCAAATACAATCAGAAAAATCAACCCTCCACAGGCTGCAACACATTACAACTTCCTCTCACAAGACTCTAGAATCATCTACAATCTATGACCCCAAATCTGCTAGGATTTTTGTTTTCCCGCCTATTCTTGGCTCTACACTTCCTCCTTAACTCTCCTACTACCCAGGGTTCCCAAAAATGGTTATTAATAGCCTTTTTGGTGGCCAACAACCTAATTTTGAAATTTGCATCTCCCTCCAAAAATAGGTCAACTTCTGGGAGCCATAACTTTTGATTCGAGTGTTCGATTGATTAATTGTTTTATGCGTTAGAAATTTCACAGAGTGCTCTACGCGCTAAGTACTAGCTCTTCCAATACTCGCTATTTTTGGGCCCATACATGGCCATTTAGTGTCTCAAACCTGAGTTTGATTAATTTTCAGGCATTTTTTAGGAAATGGAAACTTTAATATCTTTTAGCTCACAAATGATCTTTGCGTGATTCCTTAGCCAAAGGTCTTATTTTTTAGTTATGAAGCTTCCTGTAAATTTTCACTTCACTCCATGCCCAAATACAAACTTTCTAAAAATAGCAGGTTGCTATTTTTAGCAGTTTAGAAAAACTAAAAGTTCTACATCATTATTTAATGGATTATGGAACCAAAACCACAAATTTTGAAAAGAAATGGAAAGAACATCAACAATTTTGAAACACCTTTTTTTGGGTGATGCAAGATTGCCCTTACACCACTAGATTCTCCTGCATCACTGCCACTGGGTGGCTCATTGCCAAGGGGTGGCTCACTACCAAGGGTTTTGAATTGAGATGTTAGCATCTACTTCATGCCTAAATTCAGTTCCATTGAAGCATAATACTTTTCTGCTCTGCTCTACCTTTTCTCTTCCTTAATTATCTTTACATTATCACACAAGGACACCTTTTTCTTGACTCACTTGCAAGTATTTATACACTACATCAACCTTGGAATGATCATCAAGTTCGGCATTACAATCATCAACCATTGGAACAATCTCCAAGGTTGGCATTACAAACATACATAAAATAGGTCTGGACTTAATACAAAATTAGCTAAGGAAATGTAGTAAAGATGTATGTGGATCACTCCATGCCTTAGCTGGGACTCAAACATGATATTCCATGCCACTACATGCTTCTACAATCTTCAATACTTCTCTACAATCACTCGGATTAACCAAGTCAGCTAAGACTGGTTACACACTACGTTATATGGGAGTAAACTTCAAACATGATCTCAATTCCTTAATGTGGACTAGTGAAAATGTAGGAACACAATCAGGAGGCATCCACAAGCATGTTGTAATCACCATGAGCAATTGCACAAAATCTAACCACTTTATCCATGATATTTTTTACACCGGAGCAAATGAACTTCACTGTCTTCAACTGTCATAAAAGAAAGATAGATTGCGGACCACCAAATCATGAACAATTGTAGTTGTAGGTACTTATCATCATCCCAGACTTCCCTCTAGAGCCGCAGAGTAAAATACTTCAATACGAAGAAATGCGGAGCAAAATACTTTCTCCCTATCACCAGTGAATAATCAGAAAAAAGTAGGTTTTACTCCGGTGAATGTAACTCACTCGATTCTTCATTTCGGAGGCTTAAACTCAAGATTTAGCATCTTCAGACATGCCTCTAAATAACTTCCAATCTGCAGGTAAAGATATTCATCCTATAGGAAATGCGGAGCAATCTTCTAGACTATTCTTCTGTATTCAACACACTATTTCCACTACACTTCACTATTTCTACCAGAGGACTAATTTTCTCAATATCCTTAACATGAGAGTCAATTACATGACTATATTCAAAGTATAAGTAAGTAACAAGATATGGATATAGTTGACACCAATGACAACAAAGATATGTTGACATCAATGACAACACCGATTAGGCACATACTTGCAACAGTCTCCCCCTTTGTCATTGATGGCAACATATAATGTGAAAAAATATAACAGCCATTAAGACAAGATTCTCCTCCTATCTCTTTACACATCTGGACTCTTTCTCTCTAAGTTTTTCACATGATTTCTCTCCCCCTTTGACATCAATGGTAAAGGGCACATACTTGCACTCTGCTGCTCTGATCACATCTCTCTTCTAAACTCTCTTCATCTAGCTACTCCCCCTAAGAAGTAGCCCTTACAAGCATCAATCTAGATCTGAAAATAGATTTTTAAGTACCTCCAGACTGATGCACTTCTGTGCATCTTAGTTTAGAGCATGAGGGGTGATAACCCCTAACTTTTCTCTGAGATACTCAAAAGTATCCTTAGGCAGAGGCTTAGTGAAAATGTCTGCAATCTGATCTTTTGTAGATACATACTCCAACTTGACTTCATTTTCTATCACTTTTTCTCTCAGAAAGTGATATCTTATGGATATGTGCTTTGTCCTTAAATGTATTATTTAATTCTTTGATATGCTTATGGCACTTGTATTGTCACAAAAGATTGCAATTGGATCCTCATACATAACTTAGATGTCCTTCAATGTCTGCTTCATCCATAACACTTGAGTGCAAGTACATGCTACTGCAATGTATTCTACTTCTACAATAGATAGAGACATTGAGTCTTGTTTCTTGCTTAACCAGGATACCAGTCTTTTTCCCAAGAACAATGCACCTCCACTTGTACTTTGCCTATCATCCACATCTCTGGCCCAATCTGCATTAGTGTATGTACTGAGAGTGAAATAATTGTCTTTTGGATATGACAAACCATAATCCATTGTGCCTTTCAAGTATCTCAGTATTCTGTTGACTGCCATCACATGTGACTCTTTAGGTTATGCTTGAAATTTGCCACAAGACAAATTGCATGCGTTATGTCAAGTCTGGTTTAGGTCAGATAAAGTAATCCTCCAATCATAGATCTATATCTTTTCTGACCTTCTATAGCTGAGTCATCATTTTTACTCAACTTACAACCAGTTACCATGGAAGTGCTTACCGGTTTAGAGTCCTCCATCCTGAACTTCTTTAACAACTCTTTCACATACTTCAACTGAGAAATGAATATACCTTTATCTGATTGATTGATTTGTAGACCTAAAACTAAATTCATCTCAGAAAACATGGACATTTCAAATTCATTTTGCATTTCCCCAACAAAAACCATGCACATACTGTCATTGCCTCCAAAGATAATGTCATCAACAAAGACTGCAACAATTAGGATTTGGTCATTATTAATCTTGAAGTAGAGATTACTGTTAGTAGTACCCTTACTAAACCCTAACTATATTAGATATTTATCCAATCTTGCATACCAGGCCCCGGGGGCTTGTTTTAGTCCATACAATGCTTTCTTCAATTTACACACCATGTCACCTTGATCTGATGACTAGAATCCTTCTAGTTTTTTTATATACACTTCTTCTTCCAATTCTCCATTCAAGAATGCAGACTTTACATCCATTTGATATACCTCGAAATCTTTGTAGGCTGCAAGTGTTAAAAACATTTTGATTGCTTCATTCCTTGCCACTAGTGTAAATGTTTCCTCAAAATCTATTCCTTCAACTTGAGAGTATCCTTTTCATACCAACCTTGCTTTGTTTCTTACCAGTTCACCATTCTCATTCATCTTGTTTCTGAAGACCCATTTGGTGCCAATTACATTTTTATCTGCTAGTTTGGGAACAAGATCCCAAGTCTAATTCTTCTCTATCTGCATCAGTTCTTCTTCCATAGCCTTTTCCCAATTTTCATCATTGCAAGATTCATTTACATTTTTAGGTTCCACTTGAGAAATCAAACAATAATCAACCTATTCATTAGTAGCTCTTCTTCTGGTCTGAATTCATTTAGTCCTATCTCCTATGATTTGATCTTTAGAGTGATTTAACTTCACATACCTAGGTGTCTTAGTAATGATTTCAGGAGCTTGTTCTTCTTCTTCCTCTGAGTTTTCTTCTTGCTGCACTATTACTTTGTTTGTAGGGACATCTGGTTCATTAGATTCATATCTACTTGATACCTTTTCCTTGGTTTCATCAATTTTGACATTTACACTCTTAATGATCTTCTTCAACCTATTATTGTAGCACCGGTAGGCCTTGCTCTTGGTAGAATATACAAGGAAGATACCTTCATCACATCTTGCATCAAACTTACCTATATCTTTATCTCTTCTGATATAACACTTACTACCAAAAACTTTGAAATATTTCACAGTAGGAACTTTACCACGCCACAACTCATAAGGAGTCTTAGAACTATTACCTTTTACTTGGACTCTGTTTATGATGTATACAATAGTGTAAATTGCCTCTCTCCAATATACTTTTGGTAGGTTAGCCTCCTTCATCATTATTCTAGCAACCTCTTGAACTATCCTATTTTTCTTTTCAACTACTCCATTTTGTTGAGGAGTTCTAGGTGCAGACAATTGTCTCTTTATCCCTTGTTCTTCACAAAAAGTATTGAATTCATTTGATGTGAACTCACTTCCTCTATCAGACCTTAAGCATTTGATTTTTAGTTCTATCTCATTTTCAACCGTTGCCTTGAAATCTCATCTAATTCATAATCATTCACCTCTGAGTTCATCTGTAGATTCTCAAAGCATTTTCAAAGAAAACTACTCTGTACTAAAAATAATTGTGTTCTATCAACCCAAACTTCTATTACTCATTATTCTCAAGCCAATTTTCAAGATCAGACAAACTTTTGGATGTAGATGTAATCAGTGATCAATAACCATATGTCAGAACCATAGAGCATTATCTTCAACAACAGACCAATGCAAACCAAATTACTAGAGCATTGTGACTTGATTTTGCCAGTTAGATACTTAGCCAAAATTTATGTCTTGTCTTCTTTTCTTTTTGCATAGCAGACTTCTTAAACTACACAACTCTTCCTTTATCCTTTACAAACACAATTCTTTGTTACTAATCCTTGACTTGTTTCTTCATGTTGAGGCATCAACACCAATCCTTTGGCAGGGGAGAAAATATTTTCATTAAAGCTCCCCTTGAGCCAAAGCACCCAATTCACTTCCTAGAGGAAGTATCTACACCAAAGTCTGGTGCAGACTCATCTTTGACTTCATTTACTTCCTTCTTGACCTAAACCTTGTTCATCTCCTTCTTGACTTCTTCTAGATCAACCTTTTCCACTGGTTTCTTCAATTCTTATTGAGTATCCTTCTTCATCTTCTTGCTTCTGCAAAATCTTACAATATGTCCAAGCTTGTTGCAATTGAAGCACATAGTATTTTTCTGACCATTGTTCCTTCCATTCATCCTTGACCTACATAGGTTTGCCTTATGCCCAAATCTGTTGCATGTATAATAGTAGCCACTAAAGGATTTAATTGTCCTATTCTCACCATAGCCATTTCTCAGTTGACTTCTACACTCATTAGCTGTGTCCCATTTTATAGCATGTATAGCACCTAATAGAATTTTGACTCACTTTACCTCTACATACAACAGCTCTATGACCAACTTTATTGCATGTGAAACATTTACCTTTGAAAGATTGATCATTCCTTCCATTGTTGAAACCTTTCCTAATCTGACTTTTACATTCATTTGCTCTATGACCAATTTTATTGCAATTGAAACACTGACTAGAGAATGATGGAACATTTTGATTCATTCTACTCCTACACTAAGTAGCCTTATGACCAAATTGATTGCATGAATTACAATAACCATTGTAAGATGGGTACCTTTGAGCATTTGGTTGCCTGACTAGTGGTCTTCTAGGTTTGTTCCTTCAATTCTGAGTCTATTTTCCTTTGTTCTTCTTGATCTCAACATTCCTTTCTTGTCCTATTTTATAACTTTCACCTTTCTCAAATCCCAAGCCTTCTTTGTCATCAGGGCTCTTTTGACTAGCAATCATCTAATCAAGTTTTGCAGAACTAGTCTTAAATTTTTCTTCAAAATTTTTTATTTTCTCCAAGTTTGACTTTAGGATCCAAATTCCTCTTCAAGCTTAGCACATTCTTCTGATTTGTCTCCCACCAACAAATTTAGGTCTTCTTCTACTTTTTCTCTTTCTACAACTTCCACTTTCAAATCATTCAAGGTTTCATTTGCTGATATCAATTGTTCAGTAGCCTCCTTATATTTTTCTTTGAGCTTCTTGAGTTGCTCTCTTAATTTTCTGATACATTCATCTTCTTCTTTAACATTCTCCTTTAGATCTCTGATTTCTTCTTTAGTTCTTTCTAGGTCTTCAAGAGCATCCTTGATGTGTGCCATCCCAGATCTACCTCAAGCTGTTAAGCTTACTTTCGAGGAACCCTTGCTCTGATACCAATTATTGAAATGAACTAGACAACTGAGAGGGGGGGTGAATTAGTTGTCTAAAAGCTTAAATAATTCTGGACCTTAAAACATTAAACAGTTGTCCACTATTTGTTATGATTAAGTCATGAAAGCATAAATTCAAAAACATAAACACAATTGCAAGATCATACACAAGAGACACCAAATTTTTATGTGGAAAACCCTGTTAAGGGAAAAACCATGATGGGGGTTAACCCAAAATATATATGTAAAGCACAATACTGAAAATTAGAGGCTCACTACCAATAGGGTTCACTGCCTAGAAAAAGATGCATTGCCAAGGGGTGGCTCACTGCCAAGGGGTTGCTCACTACCAAGGGTTTTGAACTAAGATGTTAGTATCTACTCCATGCCTGAATTCAGTTCCATTGAAGTGCAATATTTTTCTTCTCTGCTCTACCTTTTTACTTCCTTACTTATCTTTACATTATCCCACAAGGACACCTTTTCCTTGACTCACGTGCAAGTATTTATACACTACATCAACCGTGGAATGATCATCAAGGTCAGCATTACAATCATCAACCGTTGGAACAATCTCCAAGGTCGGCATTACAAATATATATAAAATAGGTCTAAACCTAATACAAAATTAGCTAAGGAAATGTAGTAAAGATGTATGTGGATCACTCCACACCTTAGCTAGGACTCAAACATGATCTTCCATGCCACTACATGTTCTAGAATCTTCAATAAATCTCCACAATCACTGGGATTAACCAAGTAAGCTAAGATTGGTTACAGGCTACGTTATCTGGAAGTAAACTTCAAACACAATCTCAATTCCTTAACACGGACTAGTGCAAATGTAAGAACATGATTAGGAGGCATCCACAAGCATGTTGTAATCACCAAGAGCAACCACACAAACTCTAACCACTTGACCCATGAGATTCTTTACACCGGAGCACATGAACTTCACTATCTTCAACTGTCATAAAAGAAAGATATCTTATGAACCACCAAATCATGACCCATTGTAGCTGTAGGAACTTATCATCATCCCAGATTTCCCCCTAGAATTGCAGAGAAAAATACTTTCCTGCAGAGAAATGCGAAGCAAAATACTTTCTCCCTGTCACCAGTGAATAATGAAAAAAGTAGGTTTTACTCTAGTGAGTGTAACTCACTCAATTCTTCATATCGGAGGATCAAGCTTAGGATTTAACATCTTTAGACATGCCTCTAAATAACTTCCAATCTGCAGGTAAAGATATTCATCCTATCAAAAATATGGAGCAATATTCTAGACGGTTCTTCTGTATTCAACACACTGTTTCTACTGGAGGACTAATTTTCTCAATATCCTTAACATGAGAGTCAATTACATGAGTGTATTCAAAGCATAAGAAAGTAACAAGATATGGATATAGTTGACACCAATGACAACAAAGATATGTTGACATCAATGACAACACTGATTAGGCACATACTTGCAACAAAGCCTTGTCACGAAACCAAGCACTGTGTTGCACAACACAAGGAGACCAAGGGTGCACACATTGCAAAAAAAATAAGATGAACAAAAAATGCCTTCAAAAGAATTGGACACCCAACTTGGGGATTGGGAATAAAAAGGTAAAAGAGAAGAAAAGTATGGGAAGAAGGGCATGAAAAGAGGAATTTTTTTTAGTTAATGACGATGCATAATTTGAATAAGAAGTTGTGGTTTAGATAAAGGAAGAATGTTACAGATTTGAGATTGGAAACCACCAGTAGCTAGAGAAGGGAGATTTGATTGAGAAGATTGATTTGTATAAGAGGAAGCCACAAGTAGCTTGTTGTAGTGGTTATGAAAATTAAAAAGGATAGAGAATGAAGAGCCTTGAATTATTTTTGAAATCAATTTGTTTATTGCATTTATGTTTAGAATTTGAATTTGAATTTTGTATTTTCACAATTATATTGTGTTGGAATTAATTAAAGCTGCAAAGTTTGGCACCATTTAAAAAAATCCCAAACATCAAATACACTAAGTGGTATTAGAGAAAGTTGAGGTCATGGAGAAGTTTGTTTTCCTAGAGAAGAGACTAAAATCCAAAGAAAAGGCTTATTGAAGAAAAAGGAAGAAGCTATAGGAAGAACATATTAGTGAAGAAGGAAAAGCCCATTGGAAAAGATTTGAATTTGTATAAATTGTTTTCTTGTATATTGGGTGACAGTTGGGTTAAAAAGGAATTGAAGAGATCAAAGAGGAGATACATCCTTAGAAGTTGGAAGCTGTCTCAGAGAGCCCTAGGAGTTTTTTTTGCAAAAGGGGGAGTTCTGTGACTACAAAGAGCTTGATTCTCTAAATAATTTGTTGTAGGTATGAGAATGAGCATGTAACTGTAGAGGGTAGAGAGGAGGCACAAGATGAAAAGATGTAAGTTTGTTTTTAGTAATTTGATTGAAGTTGTGAGAGATTTATTGTAGGTAGAGTCATGTACTGAAGAGGGTTTATACCCTAGAATATAAGTGAAGCAAGATGTCTTCAAAAATGAGGATGAGAAAGGTCATGAAAAGACTGATAAGGATATTATTTGTGGAATAATGAGTAGAAATATTTGTACAAAATTTTTATGAAGAATTGAAGAGAGTCTAGGCTAGATTGGTGGTCTTAGAGATTGAGCAGTATAAAGTGGTTGAACTAGATTAAAGTAAATGTGTTGAAGAATGTGATGAAATCAAAGAGTTTAGAGGAAATAAAATCCTTTTGGAAGAGGATGGATAAAGAAATAATGGAGAAGAGAATGATGGGGAAGATGAAAAGAATGATGTTGAATGGTGTGAAGGAGGGATAGATTGCTATCCTGAAGAGGGAGAAAATTTGAGTGGATGTTATGTAAATGACATGGTGAAAAAGAATGATGTAAATGACATGGTGAAAAGGAATGATGAAAAATATGGAATAGATGTAGAAGCTGAGATAATGGACTTTGAGGGTCTTATGTTTGACAATATAGTTGATTAAGATGAGTATGACTTCCTATTACGAGAGGAGATGAGGAGGATAGATATTTTATTTTAAAGAAAAATGTCAAATGAACTTGATAAATTGATGAAAGATAGTAAGGAAGAGAAAAGTACAAAAATAGCGTGTCTTTGGAATAACATGAAAAATGTTGACAGAAGGAAGTGATAAGGAGTTACAGAAGCAGAGAATCCCAATGTAATGTCTAATTTTCTTTGAATTTGTAATAATGTTTTGCATACAAATGAGATGGTGAGAAGTTGTGAAGGAGAAGAATGTAATGACTATCTTGTAAAAGAGAGGATTAAAAAGACAGAAATCCTCTTAGAAGAGGATAGTGAAAGAAGAAATAATAAAGAGATGTGTTGTAATCCTTTGACAAAAGTTTCATAGAAAAATGAACATGTGGGAGCAACCCACACAAGTGTGGAAGATAATATCATTGTTGCAAGTATGTGCCTAATTGGTGTTGTCATTGATGTCAACATATCTGTGTTGTCATTGGTGTCAACTGTGCTCTTACTTTGTTGAGGATATTGAGAAAATTAGCCCCTCTGGTGTTAACAATATGTTGCAGTAGAAACAGTGCATTACATGCAGAAGAATAGTCCAGAAGAATGCTCTGCATTTCCTATAGAATAAATATCTTTACCTGTGGAATGGAAGTTATTTAGAAGCATGCCTAAAGATGTTATATTCTAAGTTTGAGCCTTTGGTATGAAGAATTGAGTGAGTTATGTTCACCAGAGTGAAAACAACTTTTTTTTGTATGTTTGTGGTGACAGGGAGAAAGTATTTTGCTCTGCATTCCTCCGCATTACAGTATTTTGGTTTGTGGTTCTGGAATTAAGTTTGTGATGATGTTAAGTGTCTTCAACTGTAATGGTTCATGATTTGGTGGTCCACAAGCTATCTTTTACTTATGATAGTGGTTGACAATGTTGTTCTTATACTTCGGTTTGAAGAATCTTATTGTTAGAGTGGTTAGAAATTGTGTGGTTGTTCCAGGTGATTACAATATGCTTGTGGATATCTTCTGATCATGCTCCTACATTTGAATTGGTTCACAAGGTGTAATTCAGATCATGCATGAAGCATGTTCTTGAGAATACTTGTGTTAAAATCAGTCTTGGCTGACCTGGTTGAATTCATCATCTACAGAGATGCATCAAAGATTGTGATAGCGTGTTGTTGCATGGAAGATTGTGTTTGAGTCCTAGCTAAGGCATGGTGTGATCCGCATACATTTTTACATATTTTCTTTACCTAAATTTGTATTAGGTCCAGACCTATTTTATGTATATTTGTAATGCCAACCTTGGAGATTATTCCAACGATTGATGATTGTAATGCCAACCTTGATGATCATTCCAAGGTTAATGAAGTATATAAATACTTGTAATTGAGTTGTGAAAACATATCCAAGTGTGAAGATGCGAAGATAGAAGTGAAGTAAAGTAGCAAACCAGAGTAGAGGTGTTTGTGCTTCAATGGAACTAAACCTTGGCATGGAGTAGATGTTGTTATCTTAGTTCAGCCTTTTGGCAGTGAACCTCCTTTTGGTAGTAAGCCACCCTTAGGCAGTGAGCCTTTCTTTGCAGTCAGCAATTTGGGCAGTGAGCCTCTATTTTTCTGTATTGATATAATTTATATATTTTTGTGGGTTAACACCCACCGTGGTTTTTCCCTTTTAGGATTTTCCACATAAAAATCTAGTGTCCCATGTGTTATTTATGCTTTTGTGTTGAGCTTCTCATTTTATGTTTTCATGGTTATTTTTGGTTATAAGGAATTGATAAGTTGATGATCATATTTGGTTAAAAGTCTTAGGACAACTTATTCACCCCCCCTCTCAGTTGTCCGGTGCAGTTCAACAATTGGTATCAGAGCCAAGTTCATCTGAAGAAATCCTAATAGCTTGAGGAAGATCTAAGATGTCTTATAAGAAGGAAGCTCCACATTTTGATGGGACAAATTATGCTCTTTGGAAGGTATGAATGAAAAGCCATCTTTGTCTTGATTATAAAGTATGGAAAGTTGTAGAAACAAAATATACCATGCCTCCAAATGGTTTGATGACTAAAGATGAAATCAAAGAATATGAGGTGGATGTCAAAGTAAAGGATGCTCTGCTAAGTTCCTTAAATGACTCAGTGTTGACAAAAGTTATGGACATTGAAACTGCAAATGAGGTATGGGAGAAGCTAAAAAATCTGTATGAAGGAAATGATTCTGTAAAACAAGCCAAGCTACAAAGTCTAAAAGTAAAATATGAGGGTTTGAAAATGAATGAAGATGAAAAAATAACAGCCTTTATGCAAAGAGTTGATGAACTTGTCACTGGAATAAAGGGTATGGGAGGAACTCTCGGTGATAAGGAAGTTATGATGAAAATTTTTAGATCACTTCCAAAATCATAGAGTCACAAGGTAGCTGCAATTGAAGAATTCATGACTGTAAAAACTATTGACAGAGATCAGTTACTTGGAAAGCTTACAACCTTTGAGATGAGAGAATTTGGTGATGCCCTGCCTAAAGTTGAATCAACTTTTAAAGCCATTACTTCAACAAAGATCTCCAGAGCTGAGAAATACAAGGTGGATGATGACTTTGATGAATTTGAAGCTAACTTTGTTGTCAGGCTACAAAGAGGCTCTGGTAAGTTCAAAGGTAAATTACCTTTCAAATGTTTCTCTTGTGGTAAAGTAGGTCATTATGCTTTCAAATGTCCTGAAAGAATTGAAAGAAATAAGAAGAAACATGAGAGCAGGCCTAGAGTTCCAAAGAAATGCTACTATGTTAGAGATTTTGACGATGAAGAGGTGATTGCTGATGAATTTGATGATGCTAATACTAGTGCAAATGAATGCCTGTTTATTTCTATTAAAGAAGATTTTGTGTCTACTAATTCTGCTAGCTATGTGAAGGATGAAAAACTAGTAGAAGAAAGTGCTTTGGCTATTCAGGTTGAGAAAGCTAAGGATGAATGGATTATTGATAGTGGATGCTCACATCATGACTGGTGACAAAAGTAAGTTTGTAAGTTTGGAAAAGTATGATGGAGGACTGGTTGGGTTTGGAGATAATCCAACTAGTAAGATTTGTGGAAAAGGATCTATTTCATTTGATGGAAAGCATAATACTGACAATGTTTTATATGTGAAGGGTTTGAAGAATAATCTTTTGAGTGTTGGTTAGATGTGTGACAAAGGATATGATCTAAGATTCAAAGATAATGGGTGCAAGATCATGGAAAGTTCTGGAACTATGATTGCTACCAGTAAGAAAACAAAAGGTGATATCTATCAATTGAGAGGAACTAATGATTATTGTTTATTGGCTTAGACAGATGAAAGTTGGATATGGCATAGAAGGATGTGTCATATAAACTTTGATAATCTAGTAAAGATAAGTTCAGGTCAGATTGTGAGAGATTTACCAAAACTTGTAAAACCATTCAACACAATATGCAAGGAATGTCAGTTAGGGAAGCAAACATGAACAAGATTCAAGAACAAAGAGCAATTCTCTGTCGATTTGTTGGATCTAGTGCATACATATCTCTGTGGTCCTACAAGGGTGAGAACCCTACAAGGTGACATGTACTTCATGTTGCTTATTGATCATTATTCTAGAATGACTTGGGTTACTTTTCTAAGAGATAAATTAGAAGCCCTAGAGAAATTCAAATCTTTCAAGGCAATGGTTGAGAATGAAATAGACTTGAAGATCAAATGCTTGAGGTATGATAGAGGAGGTGAGTTCACATCAAATGAATTCAACATTTTTGTGAAGAGCATGGGATAAAGAGATAGTTGTCTGCACCTAGGACTCCTTAGTAGAATGGAGTTGTGGAAAGGAAAAAAAGAATAGTTCAAGAGGCTACTACAACTATGATGAAGGAAGAAGATCTGTCGGAAGTGTTTTGGAAAGAGTCTATTCATACTGTTGTTTACATCCAAAATAGAGTTCAAGTGAAAGGTAATGGTACTAAAACTTCTTATGAATGATGGCATGGAAAAATTCCTATAGTAAATATTTCAAAGTCTTTGGAAGCAAATGCTATATCAGGAGAGATGAAGATCTAGGAAAGTTTGATGCAATATGTGATGAAGGAATCTTTCTTGGATTCTCTACCAAGAGTAAGGCTTACTGGTGCTACAACAAAAGGCTCAAAAAGATTGTTGAGAGTGCAGATGTGAAGGTAGATGAAAGCAAGGAAAGAATATTAGACCTGAGTTGTTATGAACCATATGAAACTGTAACTTTAGAAAATGAAGAGAAAGATAAGTAAGAAGTCAGTCAGGATGAAGAAGAGGCTCCGGAAAGTGTTGTCAAAACTCCCAGGTATGTAAGGATCAATCATTCTAAAGATCAAATTATATGTGACAAAAATAAAGGTGTGATAACAAGAAGAAGAGCTACAGAGGAACAAGTCAATTACTATTTGCTTTTAGAGATTGAACCAAAAACTATGAATGAAGCATGCAATGATGAAAATTGGGTAACAATAATGGAGGAAGAACTATTGCAGATAGAGAAAAATGAAACTTGGGAATTAGTTCCTAGACCTGCTAAAAAAATGTTATTAGAACTAAATGGGTCTTCAGGAACAAGTTGAATGAAAATGGAGTTGTAAGGAAAAAATCAAGACTTGTATGCAAAGGATATTCTCAAATTGAAGGGATAGATTTTGAAGAAACTTTTGCCCCAGTAGCTCGGATTGAAGAAATTAGATTTTTTCTGGCATTTGTAGCTCATAAAGATTTTAAGGTATATCAGATGGATGTGAAATTTGCCTTCCTAAATGGTGAGTTAGAAGAGGAAGTATACATTGAGCAACTAGAGGGATTCCAATTATCAAAACAAGGTGATATGGTATGCAAGTTGAAGAAAGCATTGTATGGACTCAAACAAGCTCCTAGAGCTTGGTATGCAAGGTTAGACATGTATTTATTGCAATTGGTATTTAGTAAAGGTACTGCAGATAACAATATGTATTTCAAAATCAATGATGATCAGATCTTGATTGTTGAGGTCTTTGTTGATGACATGAACTTTGGAGGAAATGAAGGTATGTGCATAAGGTTTGCTGGTGAGATGAAAAGTGAATTTGAAATGTCCATGTTTGGTGAAATAAATTTCTTTTTGGGTCTATAAATTAATCAATTAGATAAAGGAATCTTCATATCTCAGTCTAAGTATGTGAAAGAGTTGTTGAAGAAGTTTGGGATGGAAGACTCTAAACCGGTATGTACTCCCATGGTGACTAATTGCAAGTTGAGAAAAACTGATGAATCACCTAAGGCTAATCAGAAAATATATAGATCCATGATTGGAGGACTGCTTTATCTAACTCAAACTAGACCTAATATTATGCATGTAATATGTTTTGTTGCAAGGTTTTATGCTGATCCAAGAGAATCACATGTGATGGCAGTTAAGAGAATCTTGAGGTATTTGAAAGGTACTCCAAATTATGGCTTATGGTATCCAAAGGATAATGATTTCACTCTCAGTGCTTATATAGATGTAGATTGGGCCAGAGATGTTGATGACAAAAAGAGTACAAGTAGAGGTGCCTTCTTCTTGGGTAATAGATTGGTCTCATGACTAATCAAGAAACAAGATTCAATATCTTTATCAACTGCAGAAGCAGAGTCTATTGCGGCTGCATGTTGTTACACTCAAGTATTATGGGTGAAATAGACTTTGAAGGATATAAGAGTTGTGTATGAAGATCCAATTGCAATCTTCTATGACAATACAAGTTCCATAAACATTTCAAAGAATCCAGTGATACACTCAAGAACAAAGCACATATCAATAAGGTATCACTTTTTGCGAGAGAAGGTGACAGAGAATGAAGTAAATGTGTCCACAAAGGATCAGATTTTAGACATTTTCACTAAGCCTCTGCCTAAAGATACCTTTGAGTATCTTAGAGAAAAGTTATGGGACATTACCCCTCCTATCCTGAACTAAGATGCATAGGAATGCATCAATCCAGTGGAGTTCAAAGCGTCATTCCTTGATTTGGATTGATGTTATGAAGGCTACCTCTCAGGGGGAGTAGCTAAATGATTCTGGTAAAGTAAATGGATCAGAGAAGCAACATGCAAGTATGTGCCCTTTGCCATTGATGCCAAAGGGGGAGAGAGAAATCATGTGAAAAACTCAGGGGGAGAAAGAATGCATACATGTAAAGACAAAGGGGGAGAATCTTGTCTTGGTTATCTTTTCAGTTTTTCACATCATATGTTTCCATCAATGACAAAGGGGAGATTGTTGCAAGTATGTGCCTAATCGGTGTTGTCATTGATGTCAACATATCTATGTTGCCATTGGTGTCACCTGTGCTCTTACTTTTTTGAGGATATTGAGAAAATCATCCCCTCCAGTGTTAACAATGTGTTGTAGTAGAAATAGTGCATTACATGTAGAAGAACAGTCTAGAAGAATGCTCTGCATTTCATGTAGAATAATATCTTTACCTATAGATTGGAAGTTATTTAGAATCCTATCTAAAGATGTTATATTCTAAGTTTGAGCCTCTGGTATGAAGAATTGAGTAAATTATGTTCACAGAGTGAAAACAACTTTTTATATAAATTTTTGGTGGTGACAGGGAGAAAGTGTTTTGTTCCGCATTAAAGTATTTTGGTTTGCAATTCTGGAATTAAGTTTGTGATGATGTTAAGTTACTTTAACTACAATGCTTCATGATTTGGTGGTCTGCAAGCTATCTTTTACTTATGATAGTGTTTGATAATGTTGTTCTTATACTCTGGTTTAAAGAATCTTACTACTAGAGTGGTTAGAGATCATGCAATTGTTCTGGGTGATTACAATGTGCTTGTGGATGTCTCTTGATCATGCTCCTACATTTGGATTGGTCCGCAAGGTGTAATTTAGATCATGCATGAAGTGTGTTCTTGAGAATACTTGGGTTAACATCAGTCTTGGCCAACCTGGTTGAATTCATCATCTACGGAGATGCATCAAAGATTGTGATAGCGTGTTGTAGTGTGGAAGATTGTTTTTGAGTCCTAGCTAAGGCATGGTGTGATCCGCATACATTCTTACATCTTTTCTTTAGCTAAATTTGTATTAGGTCTAAACCTATTTTATGTATATTTGTAATGCCGACCTTGGAGATTGTTCCAATGGTTGATGATTGTAATGCCGACCTTCATGATCATTCCAAGGTTGATGAAGTATATAAATACTTGTAATTGAGTCATGAAAATGTATCTAAGTGTGAACATGCAAAGATAAAAGAGAAGTAAAGTAGCAGAGCAGAGCAGAGGTGTTTGCACTTCAATGGAACTGAACCTTGGCATGGAGTAGATGTTGTTATCTTAGTTCAACCTTTTGACAGTGAGCCTCCTTTTGGTAGTGACCCTTTCTTTAGCAATGAGCCACCCTTAGGTACTGAGCCTTTCTTTGTAGTGAGCAATTTGGGCAGTGAGCCTCTATTTTTGGGTATTGATATAACTTATATATTTCTGTGGGTTAACACCCACCGTGGTTTTTCCCTTTTAGGATTTTCCACATAAAAATATGGTGTCTCTTGTGTTGTTTATGCTTTTGTGTTGAGCTTCTCATTTTATATTTTCATGATTATATCTGGTTATAAGAAATTGATAATTTGATGACCATATTTGGTTAAAAGTTTTAGGACAACTGATTCACCCCCCTCTCAATTGTCTGGTGCAGTTCAACAATCATGTCACAGATTGAACAGTTGAGTTGAAGTGGATTGAGTTATGTCAAGTAGATGAAGAAATAGGTGGACATATTTTTAAATCAGTTATTTTAATTGAAAAGATTATAAGGGATGTGAGTATAAACAAAGTTATAGTAGAAAAGAATGAGATGGCAGCATACACATGTGAAGGCATGAAGAAATTGAATGCATAGAATATGAGCAAAGAAGATGTTGTAGTAGAGGTTGAGGATGAGAAGGAGAATGTAGAATAAGTTATATGTCCTTTAGAGGATGAGAAAGTAGAAGAAGAAAATAATGAGATTGCAGCAAAGAATAATGAAGAGGGAAAAGTTGTAGCAGACAGTGATAAAGAAGATGGTACGACAACCTAGGAGAAAGAGGTAATGTTTTATTTGTCTAAATTTTGCAATAATGAAGCATATGTTGATTTGCATCAAATTGAATTGATGAGAGTGGAATTTGAAGAGTATGAAGAGGTGAATATAGAGGGGAAGATGGAAATCTTTAATTTCCATAAAGTCAATTATATCGACTTGTGTATAGTCGAATTGGAATGGAAAGTAAACTTTTGGTGGAGGAGAATGGATAATGGTGGGTTGGATCCCATGAGAGGAAGAAAGAGGCGAAGGAACATTTGGAGGAGGAGGTCAGTTAATGGTGGACAAAACTCCATGAATGGAAAAAATGATGGCGAGAAAAATTTGTAGAGGAGAATAGGTAGAGTTCTAGATAGATTCTAGAAGAGGAGAAAGAAAAAGTAAGCTAAGGTACTTGTTATATAGTAATGGAGTTTGTTGCAGATTGTTTACAATTTGAAAATGATGGTTTTACCATTCAACTCCTTTTTGTGAGTCCATGCTCACAAAGTTTTTACTTGGCATGTTTGATGCAGGAGCATCCAAGTTGATGGGCAGTCCTGCATCTCCCAAAAATATTTTAAATTTCATTTTTAGTATTGATGTGTGTTGGTATTTTCTTGGCAACTCTCTTCTTCAAGAAACTTCAATTTGGATCAAATTTGCAAAATTGAGGATTTCATCTTATCGCAGTTTTAAAGCTCCACAAGTAGTTTTATGAAAATAATTGTTTTTGGAAATCCATGAGTGTTGGAGACAAACCATTTTACAGGGACGTCTGTGATAGAATTTCTCCAAATGTGGAAAGATTTTATAGCCAGATTATTCACCAGTTGAGTTAAATTAATTTTCTTTGTTCTTGCCCAGTAGTTTACAAAAAATAATAATTCATAAAATTTATAAGAGTTGGAGTCAAATTCTTTTGCAGGGGGATTCATAGAGTTATTCTACACAACATGGCCAATTTTCAGGTGAAAGGAAGTATCTAGTTGAAAGTTACACCTAAAGGTGTTTTTTGACAATTTTGCATAGCTTGTTGAAGTCACGAAATCATAGCCTCTCTTCATTTCATTTCATTCTCAGAAATTCATCTGTGCTAAATCAAGGACATTAAAATAAAGTTTTTTTTTCTGCGATACATCAATTTGGTTGTCATTAGTCATAATTGTTTGATAAAATGTCTCCTAAGGATAAAAGGTAGTGACCATTTGAAGGGAATTGGAAAACATAAGATATATATGGTAAAATTTGACAAGGCAAATTTAAAATACAAAAAAAGGTGTCAAGAGTGGAAAGATGAAGAAGCGTTGGTAGACAAGGAAGAGGGAGGCGTAGGAAATTCTCATGGGAAATTTAAAACAAAATTTAAGTGGATTTTAATTAAGGAAGTTAGGCACCCAAGAGAGGGCAAGAGATTTCTGAGTTGGAACTATTTTAAAGTCTCCCAAAATAGAAAAATACAGAGAAAGGAGGTGCCATAAGGAGGTCCATTGGCCCAATAAAGAAATTTTGATAAATAGAGAAGAAAAACATAAAAAATTTAGAGGATTTGGAAACCTGGAAAGAGATTTCCACCTAGCCAACAGAGGCTTAGTAAACAATAATCAAAATACAAAAAATAGATGGTTTGAGGCACCATATACAGAGAATTGTTCCCAGCACTAAGGGATTTTGTAAACAAAAAACAAAATATAGGAAATAAGAGGAAATAAAAATGCCTTAGAAGGAACTAGACGCCCAACTTGGGGATTTGGGAATAAAAAGGAAAAATAGAAGAAAAGTATGGGAAGAAGAGCATGAAAAGAGGAATTTGTTTCAATAAAGAAGGATGTATAATTTGAATAAGAAGTTGTAGTTTAGATAAAGGAAGAATATTAAAGATTGAAGATTGGAAACCACCAGTAGGTGGAGAATGGAGATTTGATTGAGAAGATTGATTTATAGAGGAGGAAGATGCTAGTATCCTGTTGCAGTGCTTATGAAAATTAAGAAGGATAGAGAGTGAAGAGCCTTAAATTGTTTTTGAAATCAATTTGTTTGTTATCTACATATTTTGAAGTTAATAAAAACAATAAATCATTTGTTTGTGTTTAGAATTTGAATGTCAATTTGGTATTTTCATAATTAAATTGTGTTGGAATAATTGAAGCTGTGAAGTTTGGTTATTTGACAAAACTCTCAAACCTCGACTGTACCAAGTAGCATCAGAGCAAGTTTAGGTCATGGAGAAGGTTGTTTTCCTAGAATTTAAGAGTTTAAAATCTAGAGAAAAGGATCATTGAACAAAGAGGAAGAAGTGTTAGAAATGAAAGTAACACTACTTCAATGGAAATCTGATTCAAGATAAATTTTAGCAATCTTAAGTGTGCATTAACAATGGAGATTGTAACAAAACATAAAACCCACTATAGAAAAGATGTCAAACATGAAGAACTCAACACAATGACACAATGTTTATGTCTAGAAAACCCTTGTGGGTAAAAAAATCCACCAAGAAAAAGGCACAAGTTTGTATTAATCTCAACAAGATTGTACAATACATCAACTACACAACTCTCTCCACAAGTCTTCAATCTGACAGCATTCTGGTAACACCTGAGTACCTAAAATCTATATTGCAGAAAAAAAATACATAGAAAGAAAATACTTATAGAAATATTTACCAACTCATCATAGGTGTTCACCTTCTCTCTCCTAAGATTCTCCAACCTGTAAACATTAATTACCATCTTACAAGCATCTTACACTTGTCCAAAAATAGCCATGCAAAGGTTGGTCTCCCAAGACTAAATCTAGCCTCTTACAACATCTTATGACGTGTCATAACTGTCATAGATTCCACAAAAGATTATCTTTCCAAGATAGGAACCTTGGGCTAAATATAGCAAATATACAACTAACATATCCGTCTTATGCGTCATAGAATCTCAGAATCTTATGACAACTTGCAGTTGTCATAGATTCACTTACCAAACATTATGACAGTTGTTATACATGCCAAAAATAGTATATTCCTCAAGAGAGAACACACACCCTCATTTACTTTGAGTTTTTACATTTGCCAATAGTAAGTGTCACTCCGTAATTACCTCTAGTTACTATAAAATTACCCCTACTAGTGAAACTAGTACATCTCCTCAAGGATAATTACAAATTACATATAATAAATGGAATAAATACAATATTGGGATTTACAAGGTTAATGGAACCTTATCCCAACATTCTCCCACTGGACATTATACATTGTAAATCAACCCATAGGAAATCAAATGAAAATAATCAAGCACTAGAAATAAGGCCCATGGCCTCTCTGCACCATATGAACTTCTCTGTGCTCACATGCTTAGTCAATGAATCTACAACAATCTCTTGATTGTCTATCTTCTTCAGCTCAATCTCTCCATTTGCAACCACCTCTCAAACAAAGTTATACTGAACATCAACATGCTTAGTCTGAGCATGATACATGGGATTCTTGACCAAAAAAATAACACTCTAGCTATCACAACCAATCTGAATGATCCTGCAATCAACTCCAATACCTGTACATAGTCTTCTCAACCAAACTACCTCCTTAGAGACATGAGTAGCAGCCATATACTCTGCTTCTATGGTGGACAAAGCAACTATGGACTACCTCTTACTCATCCAACTTATTGCACCTCCAAATAGAGTAAACACATAGCCACTAGTGGACCTTTGACTATCCAAGTCACTTGCCCAATCTACATCCACAAAACCCTGTATGTCCAAAGATTTATCAGCACTATTAGTACCAAAATAAACCAAACAATGATTAGGAGTACCTACAAGATATTTAAACACCTTCTTTGCATAGTTCCAATGCTGTTTGCTAGGGCTAGACATAAATCTGCTCAGAACTTCCACTACTTGGGCAATATCTGGTCTAGTGCAAACCATTGCATACATCAAACTCCCTATAGCACTAGCATATGGCACATTAGACATATCCTTAAGATCATCCTTAGTCTTTGGACACATATCTAATCAAATCTTAGTACCAATGGGTAAAGGAACTCTAAATGGGTTGCAGTCCTACAAACTAAACCTCTGCAAAATAGTATTCACATACTTACTTTGTGACAACCAAAGCTTTCTGTTAACTTTGTCCCTCCTGATCTCCATTCCCAAAATATACCTTACAGTACCAAGATCCTTCATCTCAAATGCACCTAAAAGTTGGGCTTTAAGCTCACTGATCATACCCTTAGTATTGCTGAAAAATAACATGTCATCAACATACAAAGCAATAACCAGTATAAAATTATCAATACAATGAATGTAAACACAATGATCCTCCTCACTTCTAACAAAACCCAATTTTAAAACAAATGAGTCAAACTTTTGATACCACATTCTAGGGGACTGTTTCAAACCATAAAGAGACATCTTTAACCGATAAACCCAATGTTCTTTTCCTTTTACCTCAAAACCTGTAGGCTATTGCATATAAATTTCTTCTTCAAGATCTCCATACAAGAATGTAGTCTTAACATCCATTTGCTTAATCTCCCAATCATAACTACAACAATGGATAAGAGAAATCTAATAGAAGTCAATTTAGAAATAGTAGAGAATATCTCACCAAAATCAACTCCTTCTCTCTAGGAGTAGCCCTTGGCTACCAATCTAGCCTTGTACTTTTCCAATGACTTGTCTGCTCCAAACTTCTTCTTGAAGACCCACTTACAACATATGGCCTTTCTTCCTTTGGGAAAACGAACAAGATCCCAGGTGTTACAATAGTCTAAAGCCACCATCTCCTCCTACATGGCTAGCTACCAAGACTCACTATCATTTGCAGAAATAGCTTCCCTGTAGGATCTAGGTTTATCATTAGTACTCAATAAATCATATACACAATAGAAATCTAGTAGGCTATACCTGTCAACTAGATTCCATTGTCTTGTGGATCTCCTCAAGGGTGGAGTAAGAGACTCTACTTGTTCTTCTACATGATCATCTGCACTAACTTCTTCTATCACAACAGATTCATCTTCATCAGAACTACTCGAATCATCTTCTTCTTCTTCATCCCCCAATCCATCATTCTGTTCTTCCTAAAATGCATCTTGCTGATCTAAATCAAAGTGCACCTTATTTACCTTTTGTTATTTCTCTTTTGGTTACTCAGGTTTAAAAATAGCTCTAAGTTCCCTGAAAATAACATCTCTAGAAAAGATAATCTTGTGGGTTAGTGGATTCCAAAGATTATAACCTTTGACATTATCACCATATCCAATGAATATACACTTTTTATCCTTTGGATCCAACTTAGATTGCTTTTCCTTAGGCACATGAACAAAAGCCTCACAACCAAAAACCCTTAAATGTGAAACAGAAGGTTTCTTACCTATCCACACTTCATATGGTCTTGAATCAAGAGCCTTACAAGGAGATCTATTTATCAAGTAGCAAGTAGTACACATAGCCTTTGCCCAAAAGCATTTATCCAACTGTGTATCACTAAGCATACTTCTGGCCCTTTCCATTATTGTTTGGTTCATCCTTTCTGCAACACCATTCTGTTGTGGTGTATATGGAGTTGTCTTTTGTCTAATTATACCTGCATGCTTGCAAAACTCATCAAATTCCTTAGAGAAATATTCCCCTCCATTGTCAGATCTTAATATTTTTATCTTTAAACCTGATTGGTTCTCTACTAAGACTTTAAATTCCTTAAACTTAGTGAAAACTTTAGATTTATGTTTCATAAAATAAATCCATGTAAATCTGGACACATCATCAATGAAGGTGACAAAATAATGAGATTTTCCAATAGATTCATTATCCACAAGTCCAAACACATCCATATGAATAATTTCTAATTTCTCTTTTGCTCTATTGCTTCCTGAAGGAAATGATTTTTTGTTTTGTTTACCAAACACACAATGCTCACAGAAATCAAAGTGCTCATCAGAATAAGAGAAATCGTCCAACAATTCTTTATTCTTAATAGTTTTCAATACATTATTACTTGTGTGGCCCAATCTATGGTGCCACAAAATACATGTATTTTTAGTAGTGGCCTTAGATACATAGGAGGCATTACAAACTGTAGTTGCTTCAAGCTTAAACAAGTTCCCGAATTTCTTCCCTTTTGCTACCACCAAGTTCCCTCTCACCAATCTGCAACCATTCTTGTCAAATGTCACATGCATTCCCAAATCATTCAACTTTGAAACTGAAATCAGATTTCTAGCTAATCCAGGAACATGTAAAACACTAGGGAGGGTTTTAATCCTCCCATCACTTAAACACAACAATACCTTTCCTTTCCCGACAATCGGATATGAAGAGTTGTCACGAAGGTAGATATTACCTCCATCATATTCTTCATATGTGGAGAACCATTCCTTATGTGGGGTCATATGAAACAAGCATCTTGAGTCAACCAACCAGTGATCATTAGAAACAAGATTACATGTAGAAAGTAAAACTTCTTCACCTACATTCAAGAACTTATCCGAAGCACTCTCCCATTATTTCTTGGGATTTCTGCACTCCTTTTTTACATGTCCCCTTTTACCATAGTTCCAACACTTAACTCTGTTCTTTTTACCAGGAGTCTTAGATCAGCCCTTGGACTTGTCCTTAGTCCCTTTTTGATCTCCGTTTGGTCCTCTTTCCTTATACCTTCCCCTGATACTAAGAGCATCAACTGAACTATATGAACTCGTCTTCCTCAATTCTTGTGATAGTAGCACTGAAATGAGAGCATCCAACTTCAGATCTGCAAGGTTAGCAGTGATAGAAAGGATAACATTCTCCCAAGACTCAGGTAAAGAACAAAGAAGTAAGATACATTTATCTTCTTCACTAACCTCAACATCTACTAAATCAAGCTGACTCAATAACAAATTAAAAGAATTTAAATGCTCTACAACTGATTCACCTTCTCGCATTTTCATGGAAAACAATTTTATTTTTAAATAAAGTTTATTTATCATACTCTTGGCTTGATAGATCTCACCCAACTGATTCCACAACTTGTGTGTGGTCTCCTCCTTTGTGACATTCAACAAGATAGAGTCTGAAAGACACAACTAGATGGTTCCCCGTGCCTTCTTATCTAGTCTATCCCACTCATCTTGAGAGACATCATTAGGTTTCTTCTCTTTTTGAACAACCAACCACTGGTTTCTTTCTTCCAACAAATCTTCCATTTTTAGCTTCCACAACTCATACCTCATTCCTTTGAACTTCTCAATGTCCAATCGAGAGGTTGATGGAATGATGGATCCAGCCATAATAACAACACAAGATTTGCAAAACAAACACAACCAAATCTCCCACTACAACTATAGCTTCCACACTACCACCCAAGAGTCAAAACTGGCCAGGCTCTGATACCAAATTTTAGAAATGAAAGCAACACTACTTCAATAGAAATCTGATTCAAGATAAATTTCAGCAATCTTAAGTGTGCATTAACAATGGAGATTGTAACAAAACATAAAACCCACTACAGAAAATATGTCAAACATGAAGAAATCAACACAATGACATAGTGTTTACGTGGAGAAAACCCTTGCGGGTAAAAAACTCCACCAAGAAAGAGGCACAAGTTTGTATTAATTTCAACAAGATTGTACAATACATCAACTACACAACTCTCTCCACAAGTCTTCAATCCAACAACATTCTGGCAGCACCTGAGTACCTAAAATCTTTATTGCAGCAACAAATAGATAGAAAATACTTATAGAAATGTTTTCCAACTCATCCTAGGTGTTCACCTTCTCTCTCCTAAGATTCTCCAACCTTTAAACATTAATTACCATAGTACAAGCATCTTACACTTGTCCAAAAATAGCCATACTGTGAGGCCTACACTTTTTCATTTCTGTACATGTGACTATTTAGCTTACTGTTGTTGGTATTTTTATATTTATGGGACTGTTGTTCCTAGATTTTTAAACTATTAAAATCTTATTATGTTAAAGAAAAACTAATTGGGTGATGTTAGATAGAAAATTGTTATGTGATTTCATTATGTTTATAAGAACTGTGGTATGCTTTAGAAATGCATGTATTAAATTTGCTTCGGCTATGATATTTATATGTGGAATTAACTTTGAAATTGAGTGTATAGGTATTTCTAACAAAACCAAAAATACAGGAGATCATTCCACACCCTATGTTGTATCCCTTGTGAACCGATCTAGTTCCACGAGGAACTAAGATCAACCTTGTGTTTGGTAAATTGTTGTAATGTTGTATTGTTGTAATGTTGCATGAGGTTAAGGGAAATAGTTCTATCTTCTGAATTAATTATATTATGATATGTGTGGTAAGAGATGTGTTTTGAATCTTGTTTTAACTTTATTTCTTTTTGACCCTCTTCTTATGTTTTTACTTGACTCTGGGAGTCCTAACTAGGTTTAAATCAACCCTAGGTTATACCCTATGGGTCTAGGGACCTTTTTGACTAGGATAACCTTGGGATAACTTCCATATGGTCACTTCAACTTCAAGGTGAAGTTAAGTGACGAATTTGGAAGCATGGGGACAATGGGATGAGTGGAATCCACACTCAGGCCCACTTCCAAGTCATGGAGCAACTCCATGATCCCCTAATAATGGAGTGCTTGTCTCCTTGTGCCTCTCTTTTGGTGGGGTTCCCCTTAATGAGGGTGGTGTGTCACCCACTCTCTCTTATTTTAGTTTACTTATTGTATTTTATTTCTACATGTGGGCTATAATGGGGGACCTCTTGAGTGGGGTTAATTGTTTTAAGTCCATTAGGGATAATGGATAATGAGTGGGTTTATTTTATTAATTCCACTTGGGATAGTGGGGATATTTTATTAATTCCACTTGGGATAGTGGGGATATTTTATTAATTTCACTTGGGATAGCGGGGTTATTTAAATATTACAATCTTAAAACAATGAATTTTTAATTCATCTACTATGAATTTAAAATTCACAAATAATGTGAGCCTTTGATCTCAACTCTTGATCCTCACCTTCCATTCACTTCTCAAAAAATCTATAAATGAGACCCTTCTCTAAGCAATTGGGGAGACAAGATTTTGCAGGGGAACTTCATTTTTTGTGCAGGGGAACTTCATTCTTGTAGGAGAGGACTTCATTCTTGTAGGGGGACTTCATTCTTGCATTCTTATCATGCCTAATTTCCTCTAGGAAATCTTCTTCTAGCATCCTCATAATGCCCAATTCTTTCTCTATTCTTCTCTTCATAGCCTCATAATGCCGAAATTATTCTAGCCATCCTATATCCTCCATTCATTATCCCTTACTTGTGATCCTAGAGAGATTATTTTTGGGGTTGGATTATTGAGGAAAGAAGGAGAATTTTGGAGGAGGCTAGAGTGGAGCTCTTCATCAACTTTCATTTCATAATTGGGCTTTGGAAGGTTAGTGAATCAAGTCTACTTTCTTGTGTATCTATTGTTTTATATGTATGTTTGTTTCTTACTTGTTGAATGAGTTTGCAAATGTCTTCTATGAGTATTTTGTTATTGTTTTAGCGTTTTGTGGGTTGGGTGTAGAAAGAGCTCCTTCTAGTTGGAAGGCAATGCTCATCTTGTATAGGGAAGGGAAGGTGTGACCCTCCTCGGGTGTCATCTTGGTTCTTGTTGTAAGAAATGCCTTGAGGGCATTTTGGTATTTTTTTAGCCTAGAGGGCTTATGGCTTTGAGAGCCAATTGGGAAATCCTAGGTAATTTGATTAATTAGAAGGCTTGAGGCCTTGTGGAAAGATAAATTGTTGGCTTGAGGCCTTGTGATAAAATGTGTAAAAGATGACACCTAGAGGTAGAGATGTCTACTTCCCTACCCTCCCTGAACTCACCTAAGCTGAGTCTTTGTATTGTGAGTCAAACCTTGAGGGTGTGTGTATTATTTGATTTGTTGTTGTTGTTCAATGTTGTGATGTGTATAGTCTATTTTACCCTAGGTATGTGGATGATCTCCCTAGCTCGGGGGTGACCCTCTTATGGGTCTACGGAAGGGAGGAGAGCAGCTTGTGTGGTGTTTCTTCCCTTGTGTGACATGCAGGTTTTCTGGGAGCTTATTGTGAAGCTTGGAGAAGATTATTAGATCTTAGAAAATATTTTATTTTCCTTAAGTCTTAAGGAGAGCCTGATCTTTTAATAGCTCCTTCCTTGTCATTTTTTCAAAAGGAAAAAATTATCTCCCTATTGTTGTATAAATTGTTATTTTTGGAGTTGTGAGGAAATCCTCTCTATTCTTGGGCTGATAGTTGTAATTTTCTTGTTCATTAAGTTTTACCATTTAGAAATAAGAAAAGGAAAAGAAAATTTGTTTTTAAAAGGATATTAAAATTATCTAGTTCCTTCTTCTTCTACTTGCAACGTTGTGAGTTAGTTGATGTTTTAATTAAGTTTGTAAAAGTATTAAGAAATATCCCCACCATGAAATAAATGAAATTTGGGTTGCAGTATTGCTTTTGAAATTTCTGCCACCTTGAGGGTCTCTTTCTAGGATGGGAACCTTTTTACTTTTACTATTCACTATTCACTATTCACTATGTACTTTTATTATTCACTTTTCACTATTCATTTGAAGGCAAACTATATGTAGTTTAAAACATTTGACTTGAAATAGAAATCTTAAATCAAAGAAAGTGGGATTTATTTATGCGTAATGTATAATACAAATTGAATAGATGCTTAAACTCAGAGTTGTAATTTAGAAATACAATGTTTATATTTGCAAAAACAAAATTAACTCATTGCTCTATTTTTAATGAATTATTCTATACTTTCTTTATAATTAAGGAACTTATTAATGAAATTGAGAGTTAAGTGAACTGAGATAATGGCGGTATATATATATATTTAAATTAAATTTCAGAGAAACAGTAAAATGAACGTGATAGAAATACAAGCAAAATTAAATTCCAAGAAAAGGAAGAGAGGGAAAATGAATGGGCTTGGTTGAAAATGCTAAATCTAAAGGAGGAGAAATTAATATTAAATTTTAGAAAATGGAAAGAAGAATCAAATGATCGTGCTTTGCTGAAAAATGATCTATCACCTAAAACAAATGTTGTTCAATTATAATTCGTGAGATTAACCTTAGTTAGGAAACCATGTGTTTACTTGTGTAGGGTGTGCACACATGTACTCAGTACCCCACCGACAACTGTATTGTTTTCGCCATAAGTGTACACCACCGAGCACACCTACGCATGCGAGGGGGTTTTCAGAGTAGTAAGGGAAATTTTTTTATAGTTCGTATCATGACCACATGACGCATGTGGACATGACACATGTGATGCGTGTTGTGACCGCATGGGAAATGTGGGCATGACACATACAAAGGTTGGGCTCCCAAAACTAAATCTGGCCTCTTACAACATATTATGACACATTATAACCATCATAGATTCCATAAAAGAGTATCTTTCTAAGATAGGAACCTTGGGCTAAATATAACAAATATACAACTAACATATCTATCATATGCATCATAGAATCTCAAAATCTTATGACAACTTGCAGTTGTCATAGATTCACTTACCAAACATTATGACAATTGTCATACATGTCAAAAATAGTATATTCCTCAAGAGAGCACACCTACCCTCATTTACTTTGAGTTTTTACATTTGACAATAGTAAATGTCACTCTGTAATTACCTCTGGTTACTCCGAAATTACCCCTGCCAGTGAAACTAGTATATCTCCTCAAGGATAATTATAAATTACATATAATAAATGGAATAAATACAATATTGGGATTTACAAGGTTAATGGAACCTTATCCCAACAAGAAGTTGCAAGAAGAAGAGATTAGTGAAGAAGGAAAAGATCACTAGAAAATATTTGAATTTGTGTAAATTGTTTACTACTATATTGGGTGATAGTTGGGTTGACAAGGAATTGAAGAGATCATAAAGAAGAAGGTACATCCTTGGAAGCTGGAAGGTGTCTTAGAGAGTCCTAGAAGATTTGTTGTAGAAGAGGGAGTTCTATGCCAATAGAGAGTTGGATGCTCTAAATAATTTGTTGTAGGTATGAGAAGGTGATACAGGATCATCCCTGGTTCAAGAACAATCTTGCATCAACCAAAAATATTTGCAT
Organism: Cunninghamia lanceolata; assembly: GCA_027924645.1. Classification (NCBI taxonomy): domain Eukaryota; kingdom Viridiplantae; phylum Streptophyta; class Pinopsida; order Cupressales; family Cupressaceae; genus Cunninghamia; species Cunninghamia lanceolata. Next base: position 2,351,036 of record BSBN01001020.1, on the reverse strand, counting down.
TTCAGTTTGTTTCTTTCATTTTCTTATTTAGTTTAGTCAGTTCATTCAAAAGCAGTTTATGTATTTTGGTCCGCATTCTACTGCAGTTACTTTTCAAACCTTGCAAAGCTAGAATTAGCATCTAGATTCATTCATCTACATCATATCCACATTTTAAAGCATTTGGATCTAGTACCAAAATTTATTGCTATCAAAAGATCAACTATTTTCTCAGAGTAGAGCATCCTGACAATCTTTGATAATCAGCTAAAGGAGAAGGCCTACAGAGCATTTCATGACTTGTGAAGCTAAATGACACATCAATCAATGTTTATTGGTTCATGGCCAAGCTTCCCTGAGATCTACACATCATTCCATTCATTTGCAAAGGAGTTCCATTCATTTAGGTTTGACCTAACCATGTACACATGTTACACCTCTCTCTTGGAGTTTGTAACCTGTGTTGGCCAATGCGGAGGAATCTATTGTTCTAGAGATGATATATATTGATGTAATAGATCCATAGAAAATAAATTCTCATGATTTAGAAGATAGATAGTTTGAATTTGCATGAAGGAGCTTCAAAGCTATATCTTGTTCCTATTTTGATATTTAGAAGTCCAACCTGTGAGCCCTAATTGTAAGTCTGCATGTTGCTAGCTGATCTATAATTGAATTCTATGATATACTAAATGACTGAATCTACATTTATTTCATATCTTTGAGTTGTTTCCATTGTGTTTAATCTTGCTGCATGGTCTGGATAGTTCTCTTTGAGGACCCTCCTACCGTGACTACACCAAGTGGTATCAGAGTGAAAGTTTGAATCTTTAGAAGTGAATTGCGCGAAGTTGGCGAAGGAATTCCATAAGATCTTATTGTGGACATATTGCTGAATCCAAAGCAAGTTACTTGTGTCGCAACGTATCACTGATTGTTTGGTAGCTGTCACCTTGTAGCCTAATCTCTGAATTGAGGTAGTTTACACTTGATCTGAGGAAGATGCCATCAAGGAGAATCTCTGCTATTAGAAAAATGGCTGTTAGAATGGGTGAGATGATGAAAATGATGAAAATAATGAGGATCAGACTAGATGTTGTTGAAGAAGATAGAAGAAAAGGACTAAGCCCTAGAATTGATATTGAGAGTGATGATGAAGAATTTTAATCTACGAATCAAATTGAAGAAACCCTAGGAGGTGAAGAAGAAGAAGAATCAGATCAAGTCAAGATATTGCAAGCTATTTCAAAGACTAGAAAAAGACCTAGAGTTGATGTAGCGAACTATGTTGGCAATTTGAACCCTGAAGAGTTGATTGACTAGATAAATGGCATGGAAGAATACTTTGAATATGAAGAAATTGAAGATTCAGAAATGGTGAAATTTGCAAAGACAAAGTTGAAAGGACATGCTACGATATGGTGGAAAGAAGTTTAGTTGGATAGAAATAGAAGAGGAAAAGAAAAGATTACAAAATGGGATAGGATGGTGGAAAAATTGAAGAATTAATTTGTACTTGCTAACTATGAGTTGGAATTGTTGAAGAGATTGCAAAACCTGAGACAAAAGGAGAAATCTGTGAAGGAGTACATTGAAGAATTTCATAAGATGATCATAAGGATAGGACACAGTGAAGCAAGCAAGGAGAAAGTGGCTAGATACATCAATGGACTTTGATTGAACATTCAAGAAGAACTGAGTTTGGTAAGGATGACAACATTGGAAAAAGTATATCAGTTTGCCCTGAAAGTTGAAGAGAAGTTGAACAAGATACATGATTAGAGATAGAGACGTGGAGGTAAATTTTAAAGAGGTAGAACATTTTCTAGAGGACAAAGATCATATCTGGAGTAGAACAAACTAGAGAACACATTCAAGAAGGATGATAGAGACAACAATGCATACCTAAGAGATGATAGAAATTTCTACTACAAAGGAAACCCTAGTCCATACTGGAGTGAAGGATAGAGGAGAGAAGAAAGAGGACCTGATAGGAGAACATTCAGAGGAACATTTTTTAAGTATGGAGGTGAAGGACATACAGCATTTGAATGTAATCAAGGGAGTACAAGCAAGAAGATAGAGAACAGTGGAAGAGCAACCTATGTGGAAGAAGAACTTGTTGGATCACCGAGTTCAGTTTGTAAACCTGAGAAAGGGGAATCACTTGTGATGAGGAGAACACTATTTCAAGTAGAGACAAATGAGGAACCACTGCAGAGGAAAAGTTTGTTCAGAACCAGATGCAAATTAGGAGGTAAATGTTGTAAAGTTGTTATTAATAGTGGTAGTTCTAATAACCTAGTTTCATAGGAGATGGTGACTAAGCTGAAGTTGGAAAGATTGAAACGCCCTAAGCCCTATTAGATATAATGGATTCAGGATGATCATAAAGTACTAGTGAATGAACAATGTTTGGTGAAATTTCATATTGGATCTTATCATGATGAAGTTTTGTGTAATATTATGCCTACAGATGTATGTCATATTTTGTTGGGTAGACCTTAGCAGTATGATAGAAAATCTATACATGATGGGAGAATGAATACATACACTATAACATCAAATGGAAAGAGAATTACTTTGATTCCTTTGGAAGATGATCCTAAGAGTGAAGTATGTGGAAATGATAGAATCTATTTGGTAGATAGAAGAAAAATTCTGGATGGTTTGAGACATGAGAATATGTGCTATGCTATGATTCCTAAGAAGCCTAAAACATTGAAGAAGGAGACTGAAGAATCACAGTTGGAGGAGATAACTGAATTGTTGACAGAGTATGAAGATATCATATTAGATAATGTACGTGGAGGATTGCCACCAATCAGGAGTATCAGTCATCACATGGATCTTATGCCAAAAGCTAGTTTTCCTAACAAAGCAGCACACAGAATGACACCAGTAGAGAATGAAGAATTGAATAGACAGATACAAGAATTGCTAAGGAAAGGTTTGATCAGAGAAAGTTTCAGTCCTTGTGTAGTACTTGCAGTGTTAGCACCTAAGAAAGATGGAGAATGGAGAATGTGTACAGACTCTAGAGCAATAAAAAAGATCACAGCTAAGTATAGATTTCCTTTACCTAGGATGGATGATATCATGGATTGTTTGAGTGGAGCAAAGTATTTCACAAAGATAGATTTGAAAACTAGATACCATCATATTAGAATCAAAGAAGGAGATGAATGGAAGATTGCTTTTAAGACAAATGAGGGATTGTATGAGTGGTTAGTGATGCCTTTTGGATTGACAAATGCACCTAGTACTTTCATAAGATTGATGAATGAAGTCTTGAAGAAATTCTTGGGTAGGTTTGTTATTTTATATTTGGATGACATTCTAATTTTCAATGAGATAAAGGAGGAACATTTATAGCACATTAGACAAATTTTGTAGAGGTTGAGAGAGGAGAAATTATTGATAAACATTAAGAAATGTAGTTTCATGAAGGAAGAGTTAGTATACTTGGGATTTATGATTTCTACGGAAGGATTGAAGATGGATCCTGAGAAAGTGAGATAAATTGTTGAATGGCCTACACCAGAGAGCATTGGAGAAGTTAGATCATTTCATGGATTGGCTAGTTTCTATTGGAAGTTCATCATAAATTTCAGTTCAGTATGCAACCCTATGACAAAGACAATGAAAGTTGACATAAAAGATTTTAAGTGGACATCAGGAGCAAATACGAGTTTTAAATTGTTGAAGAAAGTAATAGAGCAACTGTTGTGTGGTTACACAACACGCCCCATTTTGCCTTGACAAAACAAGGACCTAACTTTTCTTGCTTCTTTGGCTTGTTGTTCTCTGCTTTGGGCAGTTTGGTAAAATGAGTCATGCATGTAGCATTGAAAGAGAGTGGATTTGTCACCATGATGAGGTCAGTTATCAAAGTCAATAGTTCACATTATTAACCTCATTGTTGAAAGTGCATGAAATTCCAAGTAGGTTTGCCTTTTAGATCACCCAAAATTGTGTAAGGGAAGAGAGTTATGTTGATTTAAAGTTCGATCAAACCTGATATCCTGAGCATGGGGGGGTCATATTTCAAACATCAGTCATATTAGATAAGATCACCCCGATATAGGATTATCACCTGATAATCACCCGGTTCACGATGTGTGGACGTCAACTTTACGTAAGAGCCGATATCTACCTGTCAAACAACTTCAGTTATCTCGTGGAGGGTCATATTTTTAATATCAGTCATCTTATGAATATCACCCTCTTCACTAATATCACCCTATGCCAATATGATGGTGATGTCATCCAAATCTAATGAATGAAGTCACGTTGATAATGACATCATTGTTACATTCTATCCGCGGGGAGGTATATATCCAATGTCCATCATATTCTTTAAGATGACGATGATGTCATTAAAACATAATGATCAAACAATGTTGCCTGCATGGTGATGTCACCTTGATCTTTTCTGAGGGGGGTCATTTTATCTGCGGGGTCATATTTTGAACAGTCCCTGATCTTAATTTTGTGACCCGATATACATATGGTCAAACGTTGACCATATCACCTAATCCTTTTGCATTTAGTATTGCTTCTTAAAGGCAGGGGGTCATTTTATCCAAAGGGGGTCATATTTTGAATATCCCCTGATCTTTTGAAGATCACCCCCCTATTTCCTGACATTAAATGCACTTAAATGCGGTAGATGAATTCCCGCCGATTACAAATACAAATTGAACACTTGGTAACATCTATGGATTCCCTGCATATGATCAATGGATTTGATCAAGACAATGCGTATTGTTACCCTAATTTGTCCTATTGGTCTACTTTAAAGGTGAAAATTGAAGGTTCTTTTCATTTACCTTGAGAAAAAATGAGAAATTACAGAGCTCCAGGGAAGTCAAACCCTCATACAGCTACCTGTGAATAGATTGAATCCTTCAGTGTAACGGAATAGGTGATCTTCAGTATTCACGGCCCCTTTATGTAATCAGTCATCTAATCCAGGAGGAAAACATTGTCAAGTAAGTAACTGTAAACCCTCCTGTTGTCATTTTTTGGGTTTTCAGGTAGAGTATTTGTTCTTTCCTACAGTTTGGCTCTGTGAATATATGTATCATGATGAAGTAAAGAATAATCAATAGAGTACACATGATATAGAAGTACATGATGTTGTATAAATGCATGTGGATGCTGTAGGGTAAAGCATATCATGTTTATTACAGGAAGCCATGGCAGATCTCAGAAGGATTAGGTCTGATGCAGAGTTTCTCAAGCCCATGTTTGTTCAACCCAAAGGGGTGTAGTTTAAATACGGACTTATTGGTGATACACACCAAGGAGATACGGACCTAGTAGTATGGTCAACAAGAGTAGAACATGATAAGGATAATCCCATTCTAGATGGGGTATATGTTTCAGGTATGTGGCATGCAACTAGTTTTCCATATGCTATGGATACCCCAGAGCTGGTAGTGGAATGTGCAAGGAATTATAACCCTGAAACCAGACGGGTGGAAAAACATGGAAGAATATATGCATTACCACCACTTTTAATCTACCAGTTGGGAAGAAGGTGGTGAGCATGGACCTGCGCAAGTTGGAGATAGAATATAATAATAAGAAAAAAAATGCAAGGAAGAGGATCTACCAGTGGAGGTCAAAGAGCAGCACCTATGCCACCTTAGCCAAATTACCTGTATATCTGTATAAATTTGATTTTGATGATGAGTACCAATATATGATTGCCCTATTGAGCAGGATGACAGGTAAACCTCATGTTGGAAATTTCAAGAACTAGATGTTTGGGATCATCTAGATGGTCTTGTATGTAGACAACAGACCACTATGGGCTAAGATCATTAGTGACTCATTGGATGAAGGAATGAGAAACCTGGGAGGACAAACATGCTTATTTTACATGACCTCATATGTGGTATACTCATGTGCTTATAAGGGAACTTTTGATGCTTTAAAGACAGTGGCTAAGGCTAGTGGTGATGCTAATGATGTACACATATGGGATCTGTTGGCAAGAGACACTATATGGATTCATGAATGTTGTCATTGATGGCAACAAAGTTCATCCCACACATCCGCAGGACATGGTATGTCTATACCGGAAGTCAGAGTGAAGAATATTGTGGTCCGGTAAACAAAAATAGAGCAGTCAGTAAGGTTCGACAGACAGTTCTAGATCTCTCAGCAGAAGTATCTCAGTGAAGTACGGATTTGGGGAAGTCAAGAGGAGTATCTTGACTGATAGATTCCAAGGTTTGAGCCTCCGGTATGAAAAGGATAAAGAGATATGAATGTTTGAGTGTTGGGTTCTCATGTGACAGTGTGAACAGAGGAAGAACTGACTGGCAGAACATCAGACATTATTCCAGATGTGTTACTGATGTTGGTGAAGGTTATGAAGGCATGAATTATGTTTAGCCGACATGATTAATGATTTCCACAAGTATATCATTGATCCGCATTACTTGGTGTGCAAGGATTCAGCCGACAGATCAAAGTTTGTGAAAAGATTGACTATTCCGGGTGCCGACTAGAAAGGTGATGAAATCACTTGTGTGGATATATATACATGATGGATTTAGTTGTGAGATGTGTTGTGGTTGTTTTGTGATGTGTGAATAAAAGTAGAAGAGCAGAGAAGAAGCAGTAAGGAAGGTTCAGTATGTGAAAGGAAAGCAGCATAAGAGAAGAGGAAAGATGAAGTGCAGTAGATCAGTATACTGAGCCTAACCGGAACTGAACTCCAGCATTTGTAGATGCTTCCAATCAGTTCAAGTATTGTATAAGACTCTTTTGTAGACAATGTGTCTCTTGTAGGCAGTGTGCCTCCTTGTGAGCAGTGTGCTTAGGCAGTGAGCCCTAATTGGCAAGTGCCATTTTGTATTTCCATTCTTCTAATAGAGAATACAATCTTGGGTTAATCACCTCGTGGTTTTCTCCCTTAATAGGGTTTCCACATCAAAAATATTGTGTCATGTGTATTTCCATGTCATAGTTATGTTTGCTTATTTGGATTAATGCTGCATTAATTATTAAGAAAGTTAAGAAAGAAGAAAATAGTAGGATAACTAATTCACCCCCCTCTCAGTTATCAACAATTGGTATCAGAGCCAATTTCCTCCTAACAAAGTCTAACAGCTTGAGTAAGATCTGGGAATTCAAATGGATGCATATGGTTTAAGGGAGCAACTCAAGACTGCCCTTGATGATCTTGAACAGTCAAACTCTGAAGTCAATGAATTAAAGGAAAGACTCAAACAGGTTGATGATTTCATGAGAGAACTAAAAGACAAATTAAGTCTCTATGAAAAAGAGAAAGGACCTGCTTCAGCAGTTGGCAAGACAAAGTGAATCAAATGATGCAAATGAAGAGTTGAATGAGAAAACCAAGTTATGTGAAAAGTTATGAAAAGAAATCATTATGGTAAGACATGAAATGGAATTAGGAGTTATGAAGTTTACCCAAGAAGTTAAAGAGAAAAGAAAAACTGAAGATAATCTAAGGCAATCCCTCTAAGATAAATCAAAAGATTGTCACAAGATGGATAGAATTATCAGACATCTTGAATCTAATCTTGAAGATGCTAAAGATAATGAAGAAAAACTTGAGGATCAAATTGTCTCTCTCAAAAAGGATCTTCAAACAGCAAATGAATATAAAGAGAAATTCAAGATAAGTTCTGCTCAAGTTGAAGTTCTTCTTGGAAGTCAAAAGAGTGTAGATGACAAGTGTGGTTTGGGATATGAGAAAGGAGAAAGCTCCGGATCCGGTCAGAAGAATTTTGGATCAGAAAATCCAAGGAATAGGCCTAGAAGACCTCCAGTAAGATAGCCTAATGCTCAAAGATATCCATCCTTCAATGGATACTGCCACAACTGCAATAACTTTGGTCATAAAGCTAATCAATGCAGAAAGAGAATGAATCAGACTAATTCATCCTTCTTCAGACAGTGTTTTAACTACAAAAGGTATGGTCACAAATCTCATGAATGCAGAAATATGCAAATGAACAAATCATTCAATGGTAGATGCTTTACATGCAATAGAATAGGTCATATGGCTAATCAATGTAGATCAAGAGGATATCAATCAAATATGCAAAGAAATGTTGTTTGCCAAATTTGCAATAGATCTAGTCATATTGCAAAATTCTGTAGAAGCAAGATTTAGGACAAAAGAGGTCTGGTATATCATAATCAGAATCAAGATAATGGAAAACAAAAAGTGAATGCAGATGAAGTTCAAAGTTAGATGAACAAGATTTGGGTGAAGAAAAGTACAGAGAATGTAGAGGATGGATCCACACTAGACTCTGGTGTTGATATTCCTTCCGGAAACTAAAAAGTGAGCTCTAGGGGAGACACAAAGAAAACCTTGTTCCCCCAGCCAGTCAATTGGTGCCGAAACTGGCACAAGAAGAGTTACGGATTGAAGGGTTCATAAGGGCAACATCCAAACAAACTATGGTAAAGATTTGGAAGATCCGCATGATGTTTAAAGATCAGGATTGATCCGATTCTCCAAGTCATCCAAATAAGGCAAACTGAAATAACTTAGGTCAAGCATTTATTGCAACCTGACATTAGGGTTTGCAGAGCAATATAAGGGTTTTTCTCATTAATCACTTGTTCATTCTGCATTCAAGAAGAAAGGAAAAGTGAAGCTCTGCAACAAAATTCCACAAGTTCATCAAAGATCATTTGTAGAAGTCAATTCATCCAGAAATCAATCTGGCCAACTCTGTGAAACCGAAAGGTGCAAAAGGTATTTTCCGTTCTCAATATCTCTCTGCAAAGCTTTGAAAGATACATACTCTGAATATAGTAAAGATCTCTGATAGGCCCTGCCTTGAATTCAAGAAACATCCATACAAATCATTGGAGGTAGATCCCCTAGGAGCATTCTCTAGTGTTCCGCATGGCGTTTTGCACACAGAAGACATTAGGGTTTACATACATGCAAATATTGAAGAGTTTGGGGAATTCAAACTGAGAGACATCTATCACAAATAATTGATAAATGATACTTTTGAGCTTAAACCAAAATATAAGGGCATCCAGGAGAAACATTTTGATTAGTTCATTCATTTCCCCTATTTTGAAGAAGATGAATGGGTCCAGTATGTATTGAGTAGGGTGCATGATAACTTCCTATGGCTAAACAGACCTTGTAAGATCACAAAGGAGGCAATTAGGGTAGTAACTAGTTTATACTCCTCCGGAGGGATACCTGTCCTCAAATCTGTCAAAAACAACATTGTAACTGAGGCCACTAGATCAAAATTTGATAAGAGGGCAATGACCATTGAAGATATTACTAACCTGAATGTCAAGTTTGCATCTATGATAATAGGATACAAGATATATCACTCCAGTAGGGAGAATTTAGTATCCAAAACTGTAGTATATACTGCCTATGAGATGCTGAGAAAGAATGCAGAATATGATCTCTGTGAACTTCTTTTGAGCCAATTAATGGAAAACATATAGAAAATCAAAAAAGGACAAGAAGAATTCCTTTAAATATGGTGGACTAATACTATGTCTATTTTTCTACTTCATGAATGAGATGCCTGGATCAAATGGATGGGTATGGAAAAATGACAAACTGGTAGCAATTCAGATCAGAGACTACTTGCATGAACTTGGGGATGCTAAGGCAAGGAATACAGCTTTGTGGGGTTACTTTAAGCAATTTCAAAATACAATGCAAATCAGAGAAAGAATCCCCAAATTAGTAATTGAGAAATATAAGGATACAGTGTGCTTCATGGTAGACACTGATCATTGCCTAATGGAGGCAGTAGAGCCAAGGATAGTCTAGATCATGCCTATGGGGTATGAAGCTGATGAACAAATTGTAGAGCTGCATGTTCAACACATGCTCAGTTAGCCAAAGGACCCAAAAGCAGAAAGATTTGGAACCTTTGAAGAACTAAGTGTGAAAATACATACTAAGCTAAGACAGCCAGAGATCAAAAGGAAAGTAAGAAAAGAGGTAGAAGATGTTGCCAAAGGCTTTGGCATCTCAAAGGAGGCACTTGATGCCAACAGGGAAAAGAGGTAAAAGGCTGAGGAAGAGAAGAAAGCAAAGGGAAGTAAGGAAAGTGCTCTGGTAGAATCTTCCACCCGGACAAGATCATCAAAGAGATCAGCACCTATCTCAGCCAAAAGCTCAAGAATCTCAAAACCAGAAGTCCAGACATCTGGAAAAGGAGAAAAGAGAACAAATAAAAAGGCAACAAGGTCCTATGTTAGCCTAAAGGATGATGAGGAAACTGAATCTGATGAGGGGATAAAGGAAATAAAAAGGTAGAAGAAGAAAGGATCCGGTGAACCTTCCACAGGTCAAGACAAGGAAGAAATGTTAGAGGAATTTGTTGAAAAGCCCACCCTATCTTTAGAAAGTGTAATCAAATCAGTCACTGTGGATGGAAACCTTCAACCAATGGCCAAATTCTATGATGATTATAATGAGGCTGACCAAAAGATCTTGCAGGAAGCTATAGTTAAGTATCTGAACATATATAATAAGGCTTTTATTGAAATTATATCTCTTATTCCCAAGAGCCTAGAAAAGGAGTTAGAAATGAGAAAGACTAATGCCATGGCAAAAGACCTTGAGATCCAGGAACAGATAGCTATTCAGCTATATCCCTTAATTGATTCAAAGCAAATGAATATGATTTTTAAAGATTGCAAGGATGAGTTCAGGAGCAAAGCTAGAATGAATCAGCTCATGCTTGGTGAAACTGACAAAGTGGCAAAAGAGACTGAAGAGATCCTCTGGAATGCTTTTAAAAATTCAATATTCCAATTATAGAGGACTTGGGTACTAACCCCTCGACCACTAGTGTTGCAGAAGAATCTACTGAGAAAATGACAGAAGAGGTGGGCCTTGAATAGACTAACATTTCTCCTTTGGTTTCCCCTACAGCTTCTGGATCTAAAGGAGAAGACAGAATATAGGAGAAAGAAGTAGGAGTGAAGGAAAAAGAAGTTGACATTACCAAGGTTGCAGAGGGAGAGAAGACCCCAATAGAGAAAACCACAACTGCTAGTGGTAAGAATGTAGGAGAGAAAGCTCCAAGGGACAGCCCTAAGAATGCAGAAGAGAAGAAACATCTCTCTGGCAAGAGACACTGCAAAAACTATCCAAGAATTCTTGAACAAAGAAATAATGGAGATTGATGAACTGGAGCTTCTACAAGGACCATTTAATTTTGATTCACTTTCTCCAATACAGACAATGAAGATAGCCTCATTCACTAATGCAAAGGCTAAAGAAAAACTTCTAAAGTCTCACATGGAAGACTGTGAGTTGATAGAAGTTGCTTTCAGAGTGCTAGAAAAGATTATGCCATCATTTCAGAAGGATCCCACAGCCTCCTCATCCAGTAATCTCAAAACTCTAGTCAATAGTGTTAGCACACATTTTGATTCTCTAGAGAAGTCAGCTGAAGAAAGGTCCAGAAGGAGTTTTTGGATAAGAGATTCTCAGAGGTACAAGGGTTGATCATTAATGATAGAAGAAATATGAATATTGGGATAAAGAGCTTAGAAAATGCTCTTAAAGATGGCGGTGAAGTATACAAATTTTGTATTTTCTGGTTCAAAGCAACAGTGGAGATTGAGAAGAAAATGAAAGAATAAGAGGATAAACTGATAAAACTTTCTCAAAATTTTGATCCACTTACTACATCAATAATAAATCAAGAATGTCAAATGGTTGCAGTTTTGAATGAGATTAAAAAGCTTGAAAAAGAGAAGAAAAATAGAATAAGTAGGTTGAGTGAGCTTAGAGGGAAAATTGTCCCTAAGTTAGAGGCCATGCATGAGGCCATAAAAGAAGCTCAAATCACAGCCCAGACAAATGATCCAATAGATCTAAAAAGGGCAGATGCGTTTGCATTTCTATTGAGCGGTCATATATCAATTTTGGATAGAATGAAGCAAAGTTGGGCTACATAATTCATTCAACTGAAAACAACTTTTGCAGACATACTGCAGTATATGTAAGTATTCCATATGTATATACTTATGCGGCTAAGTATAGTAAAATTTTTAAAAAAATTTGGTATGCGGACCCCACCCTTTGCCATTGATGTCAAAGGGGGACTGAAGAGCAGTGAAAAATGAGGAATCCAACTAAGGGGGAGCTCCAGAAAATGCATATAAAAACAGAGCATCAGCCAAGGGGGAGCATAGTGTAAACACTTAGTCATTTTTCACTAAGTGTTGCCATCAATGCCAAAGGGGGAGATTGTTGGCAAGAGACACTATATGGATTCATGAATGTTGTCATTGATGGCAACAAAGTTCATCCCACACATCCGCAAGACATGGTATGTCTATACTGGAAGTTAGAGTGAAGAATATTGTGGTCCGGTAAACAATAACAGAGCAGTCAGTAAGGTCCGACAGACAGGTCCGGATCTCTCAGCAGAGGTATCTCAGTGAAGTGCAGATTTGGGGAAGTCAATAGGAGTATCTTGACTGATAGATTCCAAGGTTTGAGCCTCCAGTGTGAAAAGGATAAAGAGATATGAATGTTTGAGTGTCAGGTTCTCATGTGACAGTGTGAATAGAGGAAGAACTGACTGGCAGAACATCAAACATTATTCCAGATGTGTTACAGATGTTGGTGAAGGTTATGAAGGCATGAATTATGTTTATCTAACATGATTAATGATTTCCACAAGTATATCATTGATCCACATTACTTGGTGTGCAAGGATTCAGCTGACAAATCAAAGTTTGTGAAAAGATTGACTATTCCAGGTGCCGACTAGAAAGGTGATGGAATCACTTGTGCATATATATATACACACGATGGATTTAGTTGTGAGATGTGTTGTGGTTGTTTTGTGATGTACGAATAAAAGCAGAAGAGTAGAGCAGAAGCAGTAAGGAAGGTCTGGTACGTGAAAGGAAAGCAGCATAAGAAAAGAGGAAAGATGAAGTGCAGCAGATTAGTATACTGAGCCTAACCGAAACTGAACTCCAGCATTTGTAGATGCTTCCAATTGGTTCAAGTATTCTATAACACTATTTTGTAGATAGTGTGTCTCTTGTAGGCAGTGTGCCTCCTTGTGAGTAGTGTGCTCGGGCAGTGAGCCCTAATTGGCAAGTGCCATTTTGTATTTCCATTCTTCTAACAGAGAATACAATCTTGGGTTAATCACCTCGTGGTTTTCTCCCTTAACAGGGTTTCCACATCAAAAATATTTTGTCATGTGTATTTCCATTTCATAGTTATGTTTTCTTATTTGGATTAATGCTGCATTAATTATTAATTCACCCCCCCCTCTCAGTTATCAACAGGATCCCTATCCCCAATTACAAAAGAAGGATTACCTCCTGGACTACAAATTGGTAAATGATGCATTCTCCATGCATCTGGTCAGAACCATGGAGGAGGATAGGACTAAAAGGCTGAGCATGGAAGCTCAGGAAGTTGTTTACCAGCATGGAGCCTAGTTTATCTAGTTTACCACCTTTTCATACATCAAGATAGAGGGATTTGAAGGACAACCTCTTATGTTGCCAAGATACCCTACTGACAGGGTTGTCTTGATGGAATTTTTCAGGCAGGTATCTACAATAGTTGAGGCCTACAAGGCACAAAAGAAGATACCTCTAATGTTATTTCCAGTATCTATGGGCTGGTGCATGTGCTCAGACTCAGAGAACATAAAACATGTCATGGGAGGACTAAAATTGATGCATTTGCAGCCATTTCCCCTAGCTAGATCATATGATCCTTACAGTAGGATGCAAAAAATAATAGAAAAACTGATACATCATAAGCATCTAGAAGACTTATGGACTGACTGTCATGATGAAGCTGAGGTGAGGAGAAGGAAATATCAGTGAATCACCTTGAATCAAATATAAACCTTTGACTACATCCCAGTGCCAATGCAGCTGAGGAAGGATGATGGAAAGATCATGTCTAATGAATATGAGGACAAAAAGGTGTATAATGACACCATATCAGCCCCAGATCTTACATAGGTGGAGGATATATCCCTAGATCAGTTGACAAGAGGGGTGATCAAGTTAACCCAGGCTTGGGTGGATGAAGAGATAAACAGATTGAAGAAAAGGGGTGTTGCCCTTATAGTTGATGTCAAGAAAAAGAGGTAGGAAGTATCTGATAAGGAATATGATGATTTCCTCAATGAAAAGAGAAAATCCAATGGGGAAAGGTTGCCTACACAAAAACAAAGGAAAGGTCCCCCTAAGGGTAAGAAAAGTGAAGATGAACCAAAGGGGGTGATAATTGAATAGATTGCCATGTCAGCTGCAGGTGCATCTACATCAACTTGGGCATCTGCATCATCTACACAACCTCTGATCAAAAAACAAAAAACCAAAAGGATTTTGAGGCCCACTGTTGAAACTACAGAAGTGCATGTAGAAGGTCAGGCCTTGCAGTAAGAAGTGGGAGAAGGTATCCCTTTGGAAGAAGAATAGGTAAATAAGGAACCTGCAGGTGATGACCTGATGGTGGTCAACAAGAAGAGTAGGGCGATGCCGCTGATGTCACCCCCAAGAAACAAAGAACAACCATGAGAGGGGATATCTGGGTTGACCCCATCATATTGAGAGGAACTGGTGATGAAGCATTCAGGAAGGAACTGCAACATGATGTTCCTCTTCCCACCATAATAAAATTCAAAACTAAGAAGGCAGAGGAACAAACAAGAGAAGTGTTCAAAGCAAGTCAGGGTGTTCCTTTCTCTTTGGAGGATACTGTGGACTTATCTGATGATGAGGTAGTTCAGAGTGTGGTTTCTCAACAAATGGAGACTCTCGCTTCCAGCACCCACATGACTCCTCATGGAACCCCATTAGCACAGATGAAGGTGTTGGAGGAAATAAAGAAAACAGAGGAGGAAGTAAAACAAGGTAGCCTAGAGAGGGAAGCCAAACAGATAGGGCTTCACAAATTGGTTGAGCAGGTGACCAATCCTGTAGCCATAGATTTAACATATCAGGGTGATGTAAGCCTTAAGGATAAAACATGTGCATATGAGGAACTAGAAAAGATTGAAGTGGCAAAACAGGTAAAAAATATAGCACTACTCCTGATATGAGTCAGCAATAGCATGAGACACCCATAGAACCAAAAATAGTAGAAGTTCAATAGAAGAGTGGGGGTGATAAAGATATATCAGGTGTTGTGGCTCAAAATCAAGGAGATCCAGGAGAAGCCTCAAGGACAAAGGCCAAATTAGGTCAGGAGGACCCTAAGCCACAAGATATCAGTGCATCAGGTGGAGAGCAGGAAATGACCCTTGATCAGGGTGATGTAGAAGGCCAAAATACACAGACATCCATAGATGTCAATATGCCTCAAGATGAGGAAAACAATAAAGTGGATGAAAATCTGAAGGAGGGAGTACAAGATCAAGCACAGGATCAGGATGTGGAAATTCCATAGGATCCTCCTTTGCAGAAGGCAACCCCTCAGCAGGAAGAACATCAACAAGATCCCCCTCATGAAGAAATGCATGAGGAAGAAATCAACAAGGTGCCTTCTCCACTAAGAATAGAAGTAGATACTAGAGAACAAGGTAGATATGATATTGATAAAGGTCACCAAGGATCTGGAGATGATGTTCTTCAGTGGATGGAAAAAGAAATAGGTATGGAACAAGGGTCAAAAATTCAAGAATTTGATTTTTCAACCTTGTTCGCTGAGACAATGATGAAGCCAAGGAGGAAGGCCAGATTAACATTGGCCATAAAAAAAGATCCTACTATAGGTAGAAGAACTGCACAGGTAGCACTTTCCATAGTAGAAAAGGAGAAAGGCAAAATTAGCCTAGAGGAATTCCAAATCACAACTGTTGATTTGGGTTTTGCCAATGAGGACCAGGAAGGTCAAGAAGGGAAGGACATTATGATTCTTTAACCCAAAGGGTGAAGAAGGAGAAAGATAAAAATAAAATGCATATGGAGCATATTGCTCAGCTACATTCTTTCATAAAAGGGTTAATTAACTTTGATAATACACCAGTTGATCCTGCAGTCCCATTGACTGTCATATCCCAGGAAGAGGTCACCAAGTTGGACCTAATGAAACATGAGGCAATGGTCATGGAAAAGTGGATGTTGTCAGCTCTCACTGGGGCTAAAGATGCATTGAGAACCTCACTACAGAGGTGGAATTCTTTAAGTATTCTAAAGAGAAAGGTAGAGAAAATGAAAAATGATATAGGAAAAAGGTCATTCCAATTGGAAAAGGACCTGACTGCTCTAAGTGAAATGAAGAGAATTGATCCACAGATCTTGATAAGCAATCAAGTGTTGGATAATAATTCCACCTTGCTGATAGGCAATGGTATGAGGATATCAGGTTTGAATGTGATATCTTGAAAAAGTGCAGCAGCAAGGTCAAGGATATTAGTGTAAAGATGCATAGCATGATGGCGTATGAAGCAGAGATCCTTGAGGCCCTAGAAGGAAAAATAGTGGGCAAAATTGAGAATCAGGATGCAAATTTTGCTATTAAAGCTCTGCATGGTAATTTTAAGTCAGTAGCAAATGACCCTCTTACCCACCTGACAGAAGAAGTAATGAATAAAATTATGAGGATAAAAGTCAAAGTAGAAACATACAATGAGACATTGAACAGCAGAAAAGGTAAGATGGAAGCTCTCAATGCTAAGTTCCAATCTCATAAACATGCCATAACAAAAGCCAGAATCAAAGATGAGGGAGAGGTGGACAAAATAGTACAAGCATATGAATAGATCAGGATAGTAGTAAAGGTCCACATACAAGAGGATGTATATCAAAGTGATAGTGATGCTGAAAGTGATGAAGACGAGGAGAATGATGAAGAAGAAGAAAATGAAGGAGAAGAACCTAAGGAATGAATGAAGATGCATCACAAAGTGAACACGTGCATAAGGTACTCATAAATAATGAGTCATATAGATGGTTGCCAGCTGGTAACCTGTGCCATGAGGAAGAGTTGACTATGTCATGCGATAATTATTAATCATTGATCTTAATTGGTAAAATCTTGATTGTTGGTCAATTCTAATAGCCTCCTCACCTTATTCTATAAAAGGTGCAGGGGTGCAGTCTTCGAAACATTCAAAACTTAATTGAAATTCGATTACTAAAAAGTTCAGGACTCATTTCAAAGTTGTTGTAAATGTACATGTTATGCATACTTAATGAAAGAGAAGCCATGTTGATTACAAATCATCATAAATCTTGAGTAATCTGTGATTGAAATCTGGATATATGCATTGATTAGTTGCGTCTCTTGGAGTGCTTTTCAACCTGCATGTATTGTTTTCATTCCTAGTTCCTTTGAAATTAGCATCAACCATATCTAGTTGTGGAACATCCTGGTGACCTATGGTTTGATTTCTTCTCTCTATGAATGTATCTTGTATGTATGTGATTCAATAACTAAATATTCACTAAAAGTAGAAGTATTCTTTTAAATTTCTATCAATTTCATAACAGATCATCTCCATAATTGCAAATAATGGACAATCAAAAGCAAATATCCATGAAATACATATAGATATCCACTTATAGACACATCATTTGAATAAATTTATAGTGTAGAAGAAAAATCAAGTTCATAATGATCAATGATCAGAAGAATTGATCAAACTTACAAATATCTCAGTAATCTTTGAAAATAAAGTAGAATTGACCTCTCTGTGGAGTGAATTTACAGGATACAGTGCAATACTAATCACCTAGAAAAATGTAAGACCCCTTGGAATGGAAAACAACATGTCACATCAACCTTTGAGTAACGTTAGACGATCATGACCTGATCAACGAAGACTTGGAGTCATCAACTTATCCTAAGTTGATCATACTTTACAGGATAATAAAGGTTTGTTGTGCAAATTTTTATGCATGTTGTTATGACTAACAATCATCATCAACATAAATTGGCACTAGAAGGAGGGCCTTCATCAATAGATTTGTCTAGTTTGATGACACAGAAGAAAAGGTAATACTCATGCAGCTTTGTATTTCAAGTCGTGTGCAAAGATTTACTATTTTGAGTCTGTATATCCTTGTCCGTTTCAAAGTTTTCAAAATTGAGTCTAAATACTTCAAGCTTTGTGGTCGATCATGGTGATATTCAAAAGATAGGCTCTATTTCAAGTCTTTTTTCTAAAGCTTTGAAGTAATTTGCTTAATAGACTTGATATCCTGTTGCTTGTGTCCAAAAGTCTCATATCACCTCATATTTGCATCATTTCTACAAATATTGCCCAAATATCTAGTCAATTTCAGATTTTGATCATAAATACAGCCTTTGCTCAAGTGTTTTAGTTGATCTTTACAGTAAACAAGCCAAATTTCCTTAAATTCAAGAAATCCTAGCTCTCAGGCCAAATACCAAGTCCAGATCCAGTGGACTCTTTAAAGAATTGCCTATTTGGGGACTTAGACCTAGAATAGTAGATATTCATCATTCTCCTGGTTCTAGTGCATCAGGAGATTCACCAGAACACAATCTGATAACTCCTATCAGGTTGCAAATACCTATAGGACCACCTGCCATGCCCCAAGTCCAACCTCCACCAGTCATAATGTCATTCTTTACTGCAGAGTCACCTCTGACTTTTACTGCATATCATCCTTTACCTACAAATCTTGACAAAATTTGTCATAAATATCATCCATATCAGGATGCTGATGATCACATTAGAACATTCAAGGAAGCCTGTTGTAGAGAAAGAATTGAACATCAGGATGTAGTATGCAGGTTATTTCCATTTTCCTTAGGGGAAGAGGCATATAATTGGTATATCAGTCTTGGTCAAGGTTCAGTCAGTTCATGGGCTGCCTTGGAGAAAGCCTTTAAGGATAGATTCAAAATACCTATAGATCCTTCAATGAATTATCATCTATTTGCCACAATCAAGAGATCTGAGGGAGAACCTATTGCCAATTTTAATGCAAGATTCCAAAAGATGCTCTCAAAGCTAGTTGCTCCTTATACTGTAACAGATGAAGCTACTAGGAGTATATGCTACATAGCCTTAGATCCCTTGACTTCTATGTTTATCAGGAGAACACATCCTGGTGTCACAACCTTGGTAGGAGCTTTTGAAGAAGCTATCAAAGTTAGTCAATAGTTGATTCCTGCTCCAACACCTAATATTGCATTTCTTAAATTGCTTGTTTATCCTACATATCCTACTCAATAAAAAACCAATGGAGCCATGATACCTCCAGCTGTAATGCCAAGCCCTTTATAGATACCTCCACTCAGTATCATGCCACCTCCAAATGAAAATGGTCAAATGCTACAATATCCAGGCCATACACAGGTACCTCAGGTTATGGAACAGTCTAATAATAATAACAATGGCTCTTCCTTCTTTAAACCTCAAATAGAGAATATACTAGCCAAAGTTCAAGAAGAAAATGAAGAAATTAAAGAGATATCAGCATTATTGAGGAAGCTCATTACTGAGATCACTCATTTGAGGAGTTAGAATTTCTATTCTCAACCAAATCAGAATAGAGGATATGTCAATGATAGATCTAATTATCCTAATAGGGGATACAATAAAAACTATAATAACAATAATGGTAACAATAATCCCCCTAGACAACCTAGAGTGTGGAACACTAGGCCAAACAATGGTTCTCTGCCATCACCCATAGATAATCAGCCTCCTAGTGAACCCAAGAAGACCACTAGAGTGAATCTGGCAGAGATAGCTCTTACAAACTAGTGTAGGATACATAATACCAATGCTCATGTAGAGTTGGATTGTCCTCAGTTTAGGATAGCCGCCAGTATATTCCAAACTAAATTCTCTAATACTGTAGGTAATTCACAGTGTGTCGAAGGAAATGAAATTGTCCCCCATGGATATGATTCTACTCTTGTATTAGAAAGTTTCATCAATTGTCCTCATCAGCAGATAATGTCACCTCATGAGAATTAAACCTTAGCATGTGAAGAGTCAGCTATGGATTTTGAAACCAATTATGTTTTTCCATTTGAAGATGAAAATGAGCCATCAGTTGAACATGAAGAAGTACATGCTTATCAACAGTAGTATCAGGGTAGACATAATTACAACCTAAGGAATAACTCCAACTAACCTGCTAGTCCTTTGACTACATCCTTGCCTCCAAATAATTTCAACACTCCTCCTGATCCTAAGGAAAGCAATAACCCTGGGTTTCATAAAGTTAATGTTCAATACTTAGCACCACAAAATATAGTACCAAAAGTTGGGAATCTACCTCCTGAGTCTGATAAATTGGTCACATACTTAGTAGATGAAATGAAAAAGATCAAGATCAGCTTGTCATTGTCATAACTACTCAAAACCCTAGCTATCAAAAAAGCCTTCATGAAATCCTTAGATGATCCTGCTCCAAAAGAGGATAGTCATACCTCAGGTCAGACCTTTAATAAAGGTCATGCCATTAGGGATATTAATGTTAAACACAAAACTCCAACCACTCTTCAAGATACAGAGACTTCACACATGACTCTTTATAGAGATAAAACTGAGTTACCTCCTTTTCTCCTTACCATAAGGATGTTCAGTAAGAATTTGTATAATTACTTAGTAGATTCAGGAGCATCTACTAATGTAATGCCCTTCTCCATATGTAATGCCTTAGGGTTGTATCCTGCCAAATCACTAAAGAAAGTAACATAGTTAGATAAAACAAAGGTGAGTGTCACAGGAGAATTAACTCACATCCATATTCAGTTAGCATCAGATCCAAGAATCCAATACTACATTGATATTTAGGTAGTAGATATACCTGATACCTATGGGATGCTGCTCAATAGGGATTGGTCAAAAACACTCAATGGATACATGTCCACTGATTTTAGTCACATGCGGTTACCTTGGAAAGGAATACCTAACCAAATAAGGATAGATGTTGAACCTCACATGAAGCATATGATCACTGAATACAATAAAACTAATGAGATCATGTATGTAGATGTTGAACTCATAGTGTATTCTATCAGACCCAGACCATCAAGATAGAGGAGATCCTCATGTATGATGTTCATGTTCATAATGACAATCTTCAGGATGATAGAATAATTTTAGAGTCTGATAGTAGCTCTGAAAATGAGATAGAAGTAGATCACTTCAATAACTTTGAATTGCACTTGTCCAAAGAGGTGCAACGTTGCCAATTGTTAAAAATGTCTGTTGAAGATGTTCTAATTGAAGGATGGTGCAGGTTACATGATGAAGTGCATTCTGAAAAGACCTATGATGCTTGCTTAGACATGATGGAACTGGAATAGACATGCAATGAGGCATCATCATCATCATCTGGGGTAAGTTTTGCAGATACTGATAGTGATACTAATTTTTGCCTGTCATCTGTAGGAACAAAAGAAAGCACATATCATGATGAAGGTACTATCCAGATGATAGAAGAGATATTGGTATGTAGCCAGAGTAATTCTAAGAGTAATAAGAATATCACCCTAGGAACTGATTGCTTGGTTGAATTAGATTATGAAATATCTGATGAAGATGGAGACAATAATTTGTGCAAGTTTGAGGAATTTTTATCAAAACAAATTTAGAAGATGATACAACAACAAAGATCCCCATAGGATGTCCTAATTGAGGGATGGTATAGGTTACATGAAGCACCACATTCAGAAACTACTTGTTCATTATGTTTGCATATTCTGAAAAGGTAGATATTGCCTTGTTCAAAGGATCTTCCTTTTGATGATAAAGAAGGAGGAATATCAACTTCACATCAACCAGATAAGGTGAAGTTTGAGAAGATTGAAACATCAAAATTAAGATGGATATCAAGTGGTGTAGCTACTAGAGCTAAAAAGAAAAGAGAAGGCCCAGACAAGCCTTTAACTGAAGATAAGCCATGGATCCTCAGGTTTGATGGATCTAAATCAAAACAAGGGGCTGGAGTAGGAATAGATCTTATTGATCCAGCTAGTAAATCCTACTTAGCAGCATATAGATTGCAATTCCCATGCACAAATAATGTGATAGAGTATGAAGCCTTGATCCATGGGATATTGTTTGAACTTAGAAAGAAAGTAAAAATTCTACATGTCTATGGAGACTTAGAATTGGTAGTAAGACAGGTAAGAGGCATATATTCTTGTAATTACAAGAAGTTGTCTAATTACAGACATAGGGTGTGGGTTCTGATAGAAGATTTTGATGCATTTAACATCACCCATGTGCCTAGAGAACAAAACCACAGGGTAGATGCCTTGGCCCAAGCCACAAGTACTTTGGAACCATTATCCATATTTGGTTTGAAAAGATTTTTAGTTGAATTAGTGTCAGTACCCTCTGTACCAGACAATGTAGTTAACCTTCAGGTGTTTGATGATGACCAATACATTTTAGACTTCATATCCAATAGAGATGTTTTTGATGCATAGATCATAGATGAATGAAATGTAGAAGATCATATCTGGGAAGAAGAAGAGATCATAGAGTTGCCCAGTAACAAGATTCCTAAAGGAATGATAGAATTGGAAAGAGCATTTGATTTAGATAACATGCTAAAACAAAAAGATCCCCCTAAAGTAGATGGAGGAGAATATTCACAAGTTAACATAGGACATGATGAAGAAAAAATGAATGTCCTGATTGGAAAAGTATGTACTGAAGAAGAAATGGTAGGGATAACCTAAGCACTTAAAGACTATATTCATGTTATTGCCTGGACATATGATGAGTTGAAAACTTATGATACATCAATCATCACTCATACTATACCATTAAAGCCAGATGTCAAGCCCTTTAGACAAAAGCAGAGACCTATTAATGCTTTACTGGAGCCCATTATTTTTGAAGAAGTGAAGAAATTGCTTAATGCCAGGATCATATTTCCTATGAGACATTCCACATGGGTGGCTAATTTGGTCCCAGTAAGGAAGAAGAATGGTGACATTAGGTTGTGTGTAGACTTTAGAAATTTGAATAGAGATTCTGAAAAGGATAATTATCCTTTGCCTTCTCTGGATAAGGTCTTGTAGATTGTAAATGGTGCAAAGATGATGTCATTTTTGGATGGTTTTTCAGGTTACAACAAAGTGATGGTAGACAAGATAGATAGATTGAAGACTGCATTCACCACTAAGTGGGGAATATTCACCTATAGGCGCATGCCTTTTGGATTGATAAATGTTGGAGCCACTTTTCAATGAGCAATGGATATACCCTTCAGGGGATTAATTGGTAAATGCATCATCATAGACATGGATGAATTGACAGTTTTCTCTAAAGAGAGAGGGAATCATGTAGAAGACCTCAGGAAAGTACTAAAGAAATGTGAACATTATGGAATATCCCTAAACCCTAAGAAGTGCATATTTGGGGTAACCACAGGGAAGTTATTAGGTCACCTGATAACAAAGAATGGGATCATCATTGACCCTGAGAGAGTAGAATCTATCATGAAGATACAGCTTCATGGGAGTAAGAAGGAGCTCAAATCTTATTTTGGTAAGATCAATTTTGTTAGAAAGTTAGACCATTGAATGCAATGCTCAAGAAGGATGCCAAAATTGAAAGGACACCTGAAGCTAGAGCAGATTTTGAAGATATCAAGAAAGCCATATCTGATGCTCCTGTTCTAATTAGTCTAGATTATACCAAAGATTTTTACATATACTCATTTGCTTCAGAGCATACGTTTGTAGCAGTATTAACACAGAAATGAGGCTAAAGAAGAAAATCCTATAGCCTTCATGAGTTGTCCTATTAGGAATGCAGAACTCAGATACATGGATGTTGAAAGACAAGCACTTGCTCTAGTTTGAGCAATCAAGAAGTTTAGACATTACATCTTGAGGAGTAAAGTGATCACTGTAGTACCAGATGTAGCAGTAAAGATGCTTTTAATGCAAAGTGAACCAGGTGAAAAGAGAGCCAAATGGATAATTGTCCTCCAAGAGTATGATATGGACATAACACCCATTAAATTAGTGAGGGGAAAAGCCTTGAGTCAGATGATATCTAAAATTGATCCTAACATCATGAGTCAGCAATATGTCATAAATAGAAAGGAAACTGGGGAATGGTATTCAAACATCAAGCATATCTTGATTACTAGAAGATGTCCTTCAAGGTTGTAGGCCTCACAGAGGAGGGCCTTGAAGATAAGATCCCAAAAATACATGATAAAAGGAGGAATTCTTTTCAAGAACTATGAAGGAATATACCTTAGATGCCTAGAAAGGTAAGAAGTAGACAAAGTGTTAACAAAATTGCATGACAAGTTTGGAACCGCACATGGATCATACTTAGCTACCACTCATGCTATCCTCAGAGCAGGGTATTACTGGCCTACTATTTTTAAAGATACTACTGAACACATCAAATGTTGTCATATGTGTCAAGTTGCTACAAATAGAGAAAAGTATGTTGCTTAGCCCTTGCAACCAGTGATGGAGGTGTGCCCATTTTCTCAATGGGGGATGGATTTCATAGGACCTATTAACCATCCATCATCTTCAGGCCACAGGTATGTGTTGATTGTTACTGATTATTGTACCAGGTGGACTAAAGATGTCAGTAGTAAGACTTACAATGCTGAGGATGTGATCAAGTTCTTGGAAAGCAACATAGTAACTAGGTATGGAGTTCCTTATGCTTTAGTATGTGACAATGGATCTGCCTTTGCATCAATAAGATTATCAAGGTGGGATTTTGACCATGGAATTATTTTGAAGTTCTCTTCAAATTATTATCTTCAAGGGAATGGATTAGCAGAATCTACAAACAAGAATTTATTGAACTTCATAAAGAAATTGATAGAAAAGAACCCAAGGGAGTGGAATGCCCTATTAAAGTACGCACTGTGGGTAGATAGAACCAGGATGAAGGCTGCATTAGGAAATTCTCCTTTTCACCTAGTATATGGGGTGGATCCCATCCTCCCTATTAACCTAAAGATCCCCACATTGTAGTTTGCACAAGAATATCTAGGTATAGATAACAAACAAGAAGTGAGGTTGCTTCAATTAATGCACCTAGAAGAAAAAAGGAATAGGGCAATTGATCAATTTGCTAAACATCAAGCTACTGTCAAGTGTTGGTTTGACAAAAGAGCCAAAATTAAGGCTTTTAGAGTTTCAGATTTAGTCCTTATGTGGGATAAAGCACATGAAAGGAAATGAGATCATGGTAAATTTGATAAACTTTGGATAGGTCATTTTCAAGTTTCAAAAATTTTAGGAGACAACACCTACAGGCTAAAGACTTTAACTGGTGAGGATGTCCCATTACTAGTTAATGGATAGTTCCTCAAACATTATTTTCAAGCTTGAAATAGTGTCATGTAAGTCAAGTGTATCATAGTGTGCATTTTGTATAGTTGTTTGTACATTTTTGTTTTGCTTGTTTGTTTGTCTGTTGAGTTTTGTTTTGGTTAGTCAAGATGACGCAACTTATCACCCTAAGAAAATAACCAAATTGTTAAGATTCAAGTGATGAGAACAAATTCCTATATAGGTTATGACTCATTTTGAGGAGTATTGGTGATCAGGTCTTTGATATCCTTTTCATTAGGGTGCCTTTTCTTAACTAAAGTGATTTTTCACAATGATTCACCTAATAGCCTTGGGTTTGTGGAACACATAAGTATAGGTGTTAAGTGAAAAATCTAAAGGGACTCCCTTGCTACCAATGCAATCTCCAACCTAAATCAACAAGTGACCATGCCTTGCACATTAAGCTTACATGATGAAATCATATGAACAGAAAGAATAAATATTGAAAATCCAAAAAGAATAAAATTAGGCCATCTAAGTAACTCTACTGGGGCTATAGACGCTTGCTGGTAGTGGGGCTCTACATAGGGGGATTGTATAGATAACCTTGCCAGGGCTATAGACGCCTACTGGAAGCAAGGCTCTCTCCAGGTTGGCTATGACGGATGCTCCCAAACTATGTAGCTTAACATCATTTACTCATTTTTTCAACTTACTTTCAAGATGAAGATAATTAATCATCTACACACACCTGATCCTTTGCTAGCATTGTTGCCATGATGAAAACCTTATAATTCAGAAAGATTATAATACTTATACTTAGAAAGAGTTAAAATACTATGCTAGAATGTGATCACATCACTTGAATCATTGGAATTTGGTTATGTTCTTTGGTGGAAAGTTGTTGTGTGGTTACACAACACACCCCATTTTGCCTTGACAAAATAGGGACCCAACTTTTCTTGCTACATTGGCTTGTTGTTTTCTACTTTGGGCGGTTTGGTAAAATGAGTCATGCATGTAGCATTGAAAGAGGGTGGATTTGTCACCATGATGAGGTTAGTTATCAAAGTCAGTAGTTCACATTATTAACCTCATGGTTGAAAGTGCATGAAATTGCAAGCAGGTTTGCCTTTTAGATCACCCCAAAATTGTGTAAGGGAAGAGAGTTATGTTGAGTCAAAGTTTGGTCAAACCTGATATCTCGAGCGTGAGGGGTTCATATTTCAAACATCAGTCATATTAGATAAGATCACCCCGATATAGGATTATCACTTGATAATCACCTGGTTCCTGATGTGTCGACATCAACTTTACATAAGAGCCAATATCTACCTGTCAAACGACTTCAATTATCTCGCGGGGGGTCATATTTTTAATATCAGTCATATTACAAATATCACCCTCTTCGCTAATATCACCCTATGCCAATATGAAGGTGACATCATCCAAATCCAATGAATGAAGGAAGTCATGTTGATGATGATGTCATTGTTCCATTCTATCCACAGGGAGGTATATATTTGATGTCCATCATATTCTTTAACATGACGATGACGTCATTAAAACATAACGATTAAACAATGTCACCAGCACGGTGATGTCACCCCGATCTTTTCTGAGGGTGGTCATTTTATTTGTGGGGTCATATTTTGAACAACCCCTGATCTTAATTTCATGACCTGATATACATATGCTCAAACGTTGACCATATCACCCGATCCTTTTGCATTTAGTTTTGCCTCTTAAAGGCGGGGGGTCATTTTATCCAAAGGGGGTCATATTTTGAATATCCCCCAATCTTTCAAAGATCACCCCCCATGTTTCCTGACCTTAAATGCACTTAAATGTGGGAGATGAATTCCCGCTGATTACAAATATAAATTGAACACTTGGCAGCATCTATGGATTCCCTGTAGATGATCAACGGATTTGATCAAGACAACACACATTGTTACCCTAATTTGTCCTATTGGTCTGCTTTAAAGGTGAAAATCGAAGGTTATTTTCATTTACCTTGTGAAAAATGAGAAATTACAGAGCTCCAAGGAAGTCAAACCCTCATACAGCTACCTGTCAACGGATTGGATCCTTCAGCGTAAGAGAATGGGTGATCTTCAGTATTCACAACCCTTTTTCATAATCAGTCATCTAATCCAGGAGGAAAGCATTGTTAGGTAAGTAACTGTAAACCCTCCTGTCATCATTTTCTGGGTTTTCAGGTAGAGTATTTGTTCTTTCCTGTGGTTTGGCTCTATGAATATATGTATCATGATGAAGTAAAGAATAATAGATAGAGTACACATGATATAGAAGTACATGATGTTGTATAAATGCATGTGGATACTATAGGGTAAATCATATCATGTTTATTGCAGCAACCCATGGCAGATCTTAGAAGGAATAGGTCTGACGTAGAGTTTCACAAGCCCATGTTTGTTTAGCCTGAAGGGGTACAGTTTAAATACAAAGTTATTGGTGATACACACCAAGGAGATACGGACCTGGTGGTATGGTCAACAAGACTAGATCATGATAAGGATACTCCCATTCTAGATGGGGTATATGTTTCAGGTATGTGGCATGCAGCTAGTTTTCCATATGCTATGGATACCCCGAAGCTGGTAGTGGAATGTGCAAGGAATTATAACCCTAAAACCAGATGGGTGGAAAAACACGAAAGAATATATGCAGACTTCTCAATCAAGGGCATTACCACCACATTCAATCTGCCAGTTGGGAAGAAGGTGGTGAGCATCGACCTACACAAGTTGGAGACAGAATAAAATAATAATAAGAAAAATTTAAGGAAGAGGATCTACCAATGGAGGTCAAAGAGCAGTACCTATGCCGCCTTAGCCAAATTACCTATAAATCTATATAAATTTGATTTTGATGATGAGTACCAATATATGATTGCCCTGCTCAGCAGGATGACAGGTAAACCTCATGCTAGAAATTTGGAGAAATAGATGTTTGGTATCATCCAGATGGTCTTATATGCAGACAATAGACCACTATGGGCTAAGATCATCAGTGACGCACTAGATGAAGGAATGAGAAACCTAGGAGGACAGACATGCTTATTTTACATGACCTCATATGTGGTATACTCATGTACTTATAAGGGAAATTTTGATGCTTTGAAGATAGTGGGTAAGGCTGGTGGTGATGCTGATGATGCACACATATGGGATCACTATCCCTAATTACAGAGGAAGGATTACCTCCTGGACTACAAACTAGTAAATGATGCATTCTCCATGCATCTGGTCAAAACCATGGAGGAGGATAGGACTAAAAGGCTGAGCATGGAAGCTCAGGAGGTTGCTTACCAACATGGAGCCTAGTTTATCTAGTTTACCACCTTTTCATACATCAAGATAGAGGGATTTGAAGGAAAACCTCTTATGCTGCCAAGATACCCTACTGATGGGGTTGTCTTGATGGAATTTGTCAGGTAGGTATCTACAATAGTTGAGGCCTACAAGGCACAAAAGAAGATACCTCCAGTGTTATTTCCAATATCTATGGGCTGGTACATGTGCTCAGACTCAGAGAGCATAAAACATGTCATGGGAGGACTAAAATTGATATATTTGCAGCCATTTCCCCTAGCCAGATCATATTATCCTTATGGCAAGATGCAAAAAACACTAGGAAAACTAATACATCAGAAGCATCTAGAAGACTTATGGACCGACTGTGATGATGAAGCTGAGGTGACGAGAAGGAAATATTAGCGAATCACCTTGAATCAAATAAAAACCTTTAACTGCATCCTGGTGCCAGTGCAACTAAGGAAGGATGATGGAAATATCATGTCCAATGAATATGAGGACAAAAAGGTGTATAATGACACCATATCAGCCCTGGATCTTACACAGTCAGAGGATATATCCCTAGATCAGCTGACAAGTGGGGTGATCAAGTTAACCCAAGCCTGGGTGGATGAAGAGATAAACAGATTGAAGAAAAGGGGTGTTGCCCTTACAGTTGATGCCAAGAAAAAGAGGTCAGAAGTATCTGATGAGGAATATGATGATTTCCTCAATGAAAAGAGAAAATCCAATGGGGAAAGGTTGCCTACACAAAAACAAAGGAAAGGTTCCGCTAAGGGTAAGAAAAGTGAAGATGAACCAAAGGGGGTGATAATTGAATGGATTGCCACTTCAGTTGCAGGTGCATCTACATCAACTCAAGAATCTGCATCATCTGCACAACCTCTAATCAAAAAACTGAAAACTAAAAGGATTTTGAGGCCCACTTTTGAAACTACAAAAGTGCAGGTAGAAGGCTAGACCTTGCAGCAAGAAGTGGGAGAAGGCATCCCTTTGGAAGGAGAGTGGGTAAATAAGGAACCTACAGGTGATGACTTGATTGTGGTTAGCAAGACGAGGAGGGTGATTTCACTGATGTCACCCCCCAGGAAACAAAGAACAACCATGAGAGGGGATATCTAGACTGACCCCATCATATTGAGAGGAACGGGTGGTGAAGCATTTAGGAAGGAACTGCAACATGATGTTCCTCTTCCCACCATAATAAAATTCAAAACTGAGAAAGCAGAGGAACAAACAAGAGAAGTGTTCAAAGCAAGTTAGGGTGCTCCTTTCTCTTTGGAGGATACCATGGACTTATCTGATGATGAGGTAGTTCAGAGTGTGGCTTCTCAAAAAATGGAGACTCTCACTTCCAACACCCACATGACTCCTCATGGAACCCCATTAGCATAGATGGTGATGTTGGAGGAAATAAAGAAAATAGAGGAGGAAGTAAAACAAGGTAGCCCAGAGAGGGTAGCCCAATAGATAGGCCTTGACAAGTTGGTTGAGCAGGTGACCAGTCCTGCAGCCATAGATTTAACATATCAAGGTGATGTAAGCCCTAAGGATAAAATAGGTGCACCTGAGGAACTAGAAAAGATTGAAGTGGCAAAACAGACAGAAAAAGATAGCACTGCCCCTAATATGATTCAGCAACAGCATGAGACACCCATAGAACCAAAAATAGTAGAAGTTCAATAGAAGAGTGGGGGTGATAAAGATATATTAGGTACTGCTGTGGCTCAAACTCAAGGAGATCTAGGAGAAGCCTCAAGGACAGAGGTCAAATCAGGTCAGGAGGACCCTAAGCCACAAGAGATTGGTGCATTAGGTGGAGAGCAGGAAATGACCCTTGATCAAGGTGATACACAAGGCCAAAATACACAAACATCCATAGATGTCAATAGGCCTCAAGATGAGGAAAACAATAAAGTGGATGAAAATATGAAGGAGAGAGTACAAGATCAAGCACAGGATCAGAATGTGGAAATTCCATAGGATCCTCCTTTGTAGAAGGCAACCCCTCAGTAGGAAGAACTTCAACGAGATTCCCCTCATGAAGAAATACATGAGGAAGAAATCAAGAAGGTGCCTTCTCCACCAAGAATAGAAGCAGATACTGGAGAACAAGGTAGACATGATATTGATAAAGGTCACCAAGGATCTGGAGATGATGTTCCTTAGTGGCTGGAAAAAGAAATAGGTATGGAACAAGGGTTAGAAATTTAAGAATTTGATGTTTCAACCTTGTTCTCTAAGACAATGATGAAGCCATGGAGGAAGGCTAGATTAACATCAACCATAAAAAGAGATCCTGCTACAGGCAGAAGAACTGCATAGGTAGCACTTCCCACAGTAGAAAAGGAGAAAGGCAAAATTAGCCTAGAGGAATTCCAAATCACAACTATTGATTTGGGTTTTGCCAATGAGGACCAGGAAGGTCAAGAAGGAAGGACATTATTGATTCTTTAACCCAAAGGGTGAAGAAGGAGAAAGAGAAAAATAAAATACATAAGGAGCACATTGCTCAGCTACATTCTTTCATAAAAGGGTTAATTAACCCTGATAATACACCAGTTGATCCTGCAGTCCCATTAACTATCATATCCCAAGAAGAGTTCACCAAGTTGGACCTAATGAAACATGATGCAATGGTCATGGAAAAGTGGATGTTGTCAGCTCTCACTGGGGCTGAAGATGCATTGAGGACCTCACTACAGAGGTGGAATTCTTTGAGCAGTCTAAATAGAAAGGTAGATAAAATGCAAAATGATACAAGAAAAAGGTCATTCCAATTGGAAAAGGACTTGACTGCTCTAAGTGAAATGAAGAGAATTGATCCACGGGTCTTGATAAGTAATCAACTGTTGGATAATAATACTACCCTGCTGATAGGCATATGGAATGAGGATATCAGGTTTGAATGTGATATCTTGAAGAAGTGTAGAGGAAAGCTCAGGGATGTTAGTGTAAAGATGTATAGCATGATGACATATGAAGCAAAGATCCTTGAGGCCCTAGAAGGAAAAATAGAGGGCAAAATTGAGAATCAGGATGCAAATTTTGCTATTAAAGCTCTGCATGATAATTTTAAGTCAGTAGTAGATGAACCTATTACCCACTTGACAGAAGAAGTAATGAATAAAATTATGAGGATAAAAGTCAAAGTAGAAACATACAATGAGACATTGAATAGCAGAAAAGGTAAGCTGGAAGCTCTCAAAGCTAAGTTCCAGTCTCATAAACATGCCATAACAAAAGCCAGAATCCAAGATGGGGGAGAGGTGGAGAAAATACTATAAGCATATGAACAAATCAGGATAGCAGTAAAGGTCAACATACAAGAGGATGTATATCAAAGTGATAGTGATGTTGAAAGTGATGAAGATGAGGAGAATGATGAAGAAGAAGAAAATGAAGGAGAAGAACCTGAGGAATGAATGAAGATGCATCACAAAGTGAACACAAGCATAAGGTACTCATAAATAATGAGTCATACAAATAGTTTCTAGTTGGAAACCTATGCCACGAGGAAGAGTTGACTAAGTCATAGGGTAATTGTTAACTGTTGATCTTAATTGGTAAAATCTTGACCGTTGGTCAATTGTAGCGGCCTCCTCACCTTATTCTATAAAAGGTGTAGGGGTGTAGTCTTTGAAACATTCAAAGCTTAATTGAAATTTGATTACTAAAAAGTTTAGGACTCATTTCAAAGTTGTTGTAAATGTACATGTTATGCATACTTAATGAAAGAGAAGCCATGTTGATTACAAATCATCATAAAACTTGAGTAATCTATGATTGAAATCTAGATATATGCATTGATTAGTTGTGTCTCTTGGAGTGCTTTTCATCCTACATGTATTGTTTTCATTCCTAGTTCCTTTGAAGTTAGCATCAACCATATCTAGCTGTGGAACATCCTAGTGACCTATGGTTTGATTTCTTCTCTCCATGAATGTATCTTGTATGTATGTGATTCAATAACTAAAGATTCACTAAAAGTAGAAGTATTCTTTTAAATTTCTTTCAATTTCATAATAGATCATCTCCATAATTGTAAATAATGGACAATCAAAAGCAAATATCCATGAAATACATATAAATATCCACTTATAGACATGTCATTTGAATAAATTTATAGTGTAGAAGAAAAAGCAAGTTCATAATGATTAATGATCAGAAGAATTGATCAAACTTACAAATATCTCAATAATCTTTGAAAATAAAGTAGAATTAACCTCTCTGTGGATTGAATTTATAGGATACAATGCAATACTGATCACCTAGACAAATGTAAGACCCCTTGGAATGGAAAATAGCATGTCACATCAACCTCTAAGTAACATCAGACGATCATGACCTGACCAATGGAGACTTGAAGTCATCAACTTATCCTAAGTTGATCGTACTTTATAAGATAATAAAGGTTTGTTGTGCAAATTTTTATGCGTGTTGTTATGACTAACAATCACCATCAATAGCAACCTATTTTGGCATTACTAGATTTCAATAAGGTATTTCAAGTAGATTGTGATATAAGTGGGAATGCAATAGGAGCAGTGTTAAGTCAAGAATGTAGACCTGTAGCATATTTTAGTGAAAAGTTGAATGATGCAAGTAGATGATATTTGGTTTATGATTAGGAGTTCTATGCCATAATTCAAGCCTTGAATAAATGGAGGCATTACTTGTTACGTAAGGAGTTTGTGTTGTATACAAATCATCAAGTTTTACAATATTTAAATAGTCAAGGTAAGTTGAATCTTAGACATATGAGATGGGTAAAGTTCATGCGGAGTTATACATTTGTGTTGAAGCATAGGAGTGGGAAATCGAACAAAGTTGTCGATACAATGAGTAGGAGAAGAAATTTGGTTTATGATTAGGAGTTCTATGCCATAATTCAAGCCTTGAATAAATGGAGGCATTACTTGTTGCGTAAGGAGTTTGTGTTGTATACAAATCATCAAGTTTTACAATCTTTAAATAGTCAAGGTAAGTTGAATCTTAGACATATGAGATGGGTAAAGTTCATGCAGAGTTATACATTTGTATTGAAGCATAGGAGTGGGAAATCGAACAAAGTTGTCGATACAATGAGTAGGAGAAGAAATTTGTTGACAGAGATGAGAGTTCAAGTATTGGGATTTGATGAGTTGAAGAACATGTAATAAGAAGATCTTGATTTTGTAGAACCTTGGAAAGCATATAAGGAACCTGTTGTAACAGACAGAAGTAAGTGGTTGGACTATTTCATTCAAGAAGATATGTTGTTCAAAGAAAATCAATTGTTCAAACCTAGGAGTTTCATGAGAGATAATTTGATCAAAGATAGTGTCTTTGGTGAGTGAAAACTATTTTTGGCCTCAAATACATAAGGATGTTAGGAAATTTGTGCAGAGTTGTAGAGTTTGTCAAGTTGCAAAAGGGAGTAGCCAGAATACTAGATTGTATAAACCTTTGAGAGTACTAGAGAGTCCTTGGGAAGACATAAACATGGATTTTGTAATGGGATTGCTGAAGACACAGAGAGGACATGATTCAATATTTGTAGTGGTGGAGATATTTTCAAAGATGACACATTTCATATCTTGTAAGAAGACAACTGACATAGTGCATGTAGCTAAGCTATTTTTTAAGGAGATTGTACAATTGCATGGATTAAATCTAAGAGCATAATTTCAAATAGAGATACAAGATTTCTTGGATATTTTTGAAAGACACTTTGGAAGAAGATGAAGACAAACTTGAAGTTCAGTTCAACATTTCATCCACAAACTGATGGATAGACAGAGGTAGTGAATAGGAGTTTGGGAAACTTCTTGAGATGTTTGGTTGGAGAGAAGGTAGGAAGTTGGGATTTGATTCTTTCACAAGTAGAGTTTGCATACAATAATCTGGTCAATAGGAGTACTGGAAGAACACCTTTTGAGATTGTAACTGGAGTAAACCCTAGAGGAGTAACAGAGTTGAGAGATATTAGTATGGAAGATAAGAGAAGTGCAGAAGAAGAAGAATTTGTAGAACATATAGATACAATGCACAATCAGGTAAAGAAGCATTTGGAAGAGATGAACAACAAGTATAAGGAGAAGGCGGATGAGAAGAGAAGACACAAAGAATTTGTAGTTGGAGATGAAGTGATGGTATAATTAAGGAAAGAAAGACTTCTAGTTGGGACATATAACAAGTTGAAGATGAAGAAGTTTGGACCTTGTAAGATACTCATGAAATTTGATTCAGGAAATGCATATGAAGTAGAGTTACCAAAGACATTGGGTATTTCACCTATTTTCAATATTGCAAACCTATATCAGTATCATGAAGTAGAGTTTAGTGACAACATTGAGGAAGACATGAAGAAGTAATTACCCCAACAAGCACTGAAGTAGATTGAGGACATTTTGTACAGTAGAATTGGACACAACACTAGAGGAAGACAGTACAAGGAATACCTTGTGAAGTGGAAAGGCAAACTAGAAGAAGATTCATCTTGGATTCCCCAAGCTAAGGTGGACTACTTTGGTTTTCCTCTATCCCCAACAAAGTGAGGGACTCACTTTTTCAATAATCTTGGATGTCTGATGTAGGAGCATCCCTCATTCAAGAACAATCTTGCATCAACCAAAAACAAATGCATTTCTATTTGTTTGCATTTCAGTTTGTTTCTTTCATTTTCCTATTCAGTTCAGTCAGTTTAGTCAATATCAGTTCTGTATTTTAGTCTGTATTCTATCGCAGTTGCATTTTAGACCTTGCAGAGCTATACTTAACATCTAGATTCATTCATCTACATCATATCCAAATTTCAGAGCATTTGGATCAAGTATTGAAAAAGTTATTGCTATTAGAAGATCAATTGTTTTCTTAGAGCAGAGCATCCTAACAATTTTTGATAATTAGCTAAAGGAGAAGACCTACAGAGAATTTCATGACTTGTGAAGCTAAATGACACATCAATTAATGTTTATTGGTTCATGGCCAACCTTCCCTAAGATCTATGCATCATTCCATTCATTTGCATGGGAGTTCCATTCATTTAGGTTTGACCTAATCATGTACACACGTTACACCTCTCTCTTGGAGTTTGTAACCTTTCTTGGCTGACATGGAAGAATCTATTGTTCTGAAGATGAGATATATTGATGTAATAGATCCTTAGGAAAGTAGTTCTCATGATTTAGAAGATAGATAGTTTGAATTTGTGTGAAGGAGCTTCAAAGCTATATCTTGTGCCTATTCTGATATTCAGTAGTCCAGTCTATGAGCCCTAATTGTAAGCCCCCAAGTTGCCAACCGATTTGTAACTGAATTCTATGATATACTGAATGACTGAATCTACATTTATTTTATATCTTTGAGTTATTTCTGTTGTGTTTACTCTTTCTACATGGTCTGGAAAGTTCTCTTTGATGAACCTCCTACCATGACTACACTAGAAGGAGCCTATAATTGTAGAGGGTAGAGAAGGAGGAACAAGAAGTGAAGAGGTATGTTTTTTTTTGGTAATTTTGATTGAAGATGTGAGAGATTTGTTGCAGGTAGAGTCTTCTAACTGTAGAGTATTTATACCCTAGAATAGAAGTGAAGCAAGATGTCTTTGAAAATGAGGATGAGAAAGTTCATGAAAATACCAATAAGGATTTTATTTGTTGAACAATGAGCATAAATATTTACAAAAAAAATTATGAAGAATTGAAGAGAGTTTAGGCTAGATTGGTGGCATTAGAGATTTAGCAGTATAAAGGGGTTGAAGTAGATAAAAGTAAATGTATTGAGGAATTTGATGAAATAGAAGAGCTTAGTGGAATGAAAATCCTCTTGGAAGAGGATGGAGAAGAATGGAGAAGAGAATGATGGGGAAGATAAAAAAATGATGTTGAATGGTGTGAAGGAGGGATATATTTCTATCCTAAAGAGGGAGAATATTTGAGTGAATGTGATGTAAATGACATGGTGAAAAAGAATTATGAAAAAGATGGAATAGATGTAAAAGCTGAGATAATGGACTTTGAGGGTCCTATGTTTGAGAAGATAGTTAATGAAGATGAGTGTCACTTCTTATTGTGAGAGGAGATGAGAAAGATAGATAGTTTATTTGAAGGACAAATGTCAAATGAACCTGATAAATTGACGAAAGATGGTGAGGAATATGAGAGTACAACAATAGTGTGTCTTGGGAATAACATGAAAATGTTGATAGCAGGAAGTGATAAGGAAGGAGCTGCAACAACAAAGAATCCCAAGATAATGTTTTATTTTTTTGACATTTGTAATAATGTTTTCATACAAATAATATGGTGAGAAGTTATGAAGGAGAAGAATATAACGTCTGTCTTGAAAAAGAGGCCTAAAAAGAGAGAAATTCTCTTAGAAGAGGATAGTGAAATAAGAAATAATGAGGAGATGTGTTGTAGCCCTTTGAAAAAAGTTTCACAAAAAATGAACATGTGGGAGAAGTCCACACAAGTGTTGAAGATGATATCATGTCACAGGTTGCATCAGTAGAGTGGAAGTAGAATGAGTTATGTCAAGCAGATGAAGAAAGAGGTTGACCAATATTTAATTCAACTATTGAAACTGAGAAGATTTGCAGGGGATGTGAGTAGAAATAAAGTTACAGTAGAAAAGAATGAGATGGCAGCAAAAGCATGTGAAGGCATGACAAAATTGAATGCAGGGAATATGAGGAAAGAAGATGTTGCAGTAGAGGTTGAGGATGAGAAGGAGAATGTAGAAGTAGATGTATTCCCTTTAGAGGATGAAAAGGTAGAAGAAGAAAATAACAAGATTGCAGTAGAGAATAATAAAGAGGGAAAAGTTGCAGCAGTTAGTGATGAAGAAGATGATGTAGCAGTAGAGGAGAAAGAGGTAATGTTTTATTGCTCTAAATTTTGCCATGATGAAGTTTATGTTGATTTGCATCAAATTA
Organism: Cunninghamia lanceolata; assembly: GCA_027924645.1. Taxonomy (NCBI): domain Eukaryota; kingdom Viridiplantae; phylum Streptophyta; class Pinopsida; order Cupressales; family Cupressaceae; genus Cunninghamia; species Cunninghamia lanceolata. Next base: position 2,313,541 of record BSBN01001020.1, on the reverse strand, counting down.
AAATGGTGAGAGTGGAAGTTGAAGAGTATGAAGAGGTGAATATAGAGGGGAAGAAGGAAATATTTAATTTTTATAAAGTCAATTATATCAATATGTGTATAGATGAATTAGAATGGGAAGTGGAATTTTGGTGGAGGATGGATAATAGTGGGTTGGATCCCATGAGAGAAAGAAAGAGAGGAAGGAGCATTTAGAGGAGGATGCCAATTAATGGTGAACAAAAGTCTATAAATGGAAGAAATAATGGTGAGTAGAATTTGCAGAGGAGAATAGGTAGAGTTCCAAGCATATGCTAGAAGAGGAGAAAGGAAAATTAAGCTAAGATACTTATCACAATGATGGAGTTTTCTATAGATTGTTTACAATTTGAAAGGATGGTTTTACCATTCAACTTGTTTTTATGAGCCCATGCTCTCAAATTTTTTACCTAGCATGTCTAATGCAGGAGCATTCAGATCCACAGGCAATCTTGCATCGCTCAAAAACATTTTTAGTTTTGGTGTGCATTGGCATTTTCTTGGCATCTCTCTTCTTCAATAAACTTCAAGTTGGATCAAATTTGCAAAATTGGGGATTTCGTCTAATCGTAGTTTTAAAGCTCCCCAGGCAGTTTTACGAATAATAATTGTTTCTAGAAATCTGTGAGGGTTGGAGACAAACTATTTTACAAGGATGTCCATGAAAGTATTTTACCAAATGTGGCAATATTTTGTAGTCATATTCTTCACTAGTTGAGAGAAATTAATTTTCTTCATTCTCACCCAACAATTTACAAAAAATAATAATTTTGAAATTTTATAAGAGTTGGATTCAATTGATTTTATAGGGGGCTTCGAGAAGTTATTCTGCACATAATGGCTAGTTTTCAGGTGAAAGGAAGCATCTAGTTTAAAGTTACACCAAAAGACATTTTCTGACAATTCAATGCAACTTGTCAAAGTCACGAAATCGTAATCTCTCTCCATTTCATTCTCAAATATTCATCTATGCTAAATCAATGACATTAAAATAAAATTTTGTTGCTGTAATACATCCATTTTGTTGTCATCAATCATATTTGTTTGATAAAATATCTAGGAGTAAGGATAAAAGGTAGTGTCTATTTGAAGGGAATTGGAAAACATAACTTATATATGGTAAAATTTGACAAGGTAGATTTAAAATAAAAAAGAAAAAGAAAAAGAAAAAAGGGGCAAAAAGGTTGGAAAGATGAAGAGGCATGGGTAGACAAGGAAGAGGGAGGCGTAGGAAATTCTCTTGGGAAATTTAAAACAAAATTTAAGTGGATTTTAATTGAGGAAGTTAGCTGCCCAAGATCAGGGAAGAGATTTCTGAGTTGGAGTTGTTTTAAAATCTCCCAAAACATAGAAATACATACAAAAGGGGGTGCCATAAGGAGGTTTGTTGTCCTAGCAAAGAAATTTTGATAAATAGAGGAAGAAAAACATAGAAAATTTAGAGGATTTAGATGCTTAGAAAGAAATTTTCACCCAGCCAGTAGGGGCTTAGTAATCAGTAATCAAATACAGAAAATAGATGGTTTGAGGCACCATATACAAATAATTTCACCCAACATTGAGGTCTTTTGTAAACAAAAAACAACATAGAGAAAAATAAGAGGAAATAAAAACACCTTGAAAGGAATTGGATGCCTAGCTTGGGGATTGGGATTAAAAAGGAAAAATAGAAGAAAAGCATGGGAAGAAGAGTATGAAAAGAGGAATTTGTTTCAGTAAAGGATGATGCATAATTTGAATAAGAAGTTGCAGTTTAGATAAAGGAAGAATGTTACAGAATGAAGATTGGAAACCACTAGTAGCTGGGGAAGGGAGATTTGATTAAGAAGATTGATTTGTAAAGGAAGAAGTAGCCAGTATCTTGTTGCATTGGTTATGAAAATTAAGAGGGACTGAGGGTGAAGAGCCTTGAATTATTTTTGAAATCAATTTGTTTATTGTCTGCATATGTTGAAGTTGATAAAAATAATAAATCATTTGTTTGTGTTCAGAATTTGAATGTCAATTTGGTATTTTCATTATTAAATTATGTTGGAATTAATTGAAGCTATGATGTTTGGTGGTTTGACAAAACCCCTGAACCTCAACTGAACCACAAATAGAATTAAAGGTCTAGAATACCATTAATCAATTGACTCTCTTAACTCACACTCATTCCAAAAAATCCATGCACGAAGAAAAAAGTATTCTACCTACCTCATATGGATAGTCCATGAACTTGCATTTAATCTTCTAAAAGAGTGGAAATCACTCAACCTTCTTACTATAAAATAATATTTATATTTTAAAATGTTATTTTATTCTACCAACCACCTTACCTTCATTACTTGGACCCATTGTTAAGTTACACAATTCAATAATAGATTCTACATTTATCAACTTTGCACCATTTTTGTACTTCAACTCTTCTTGTGGAAGGGCTCTTTAACACATGTTCTTGCACCATCATTCTCCAATTTTCCATGCCCAAGGAAGTAGTAACAGGAGGATAGAAAGGAAAGTGAGAGTTACACATGTATACAAAAAAGATATAAAGAATGCTCATTTCTAGCTGCAAGGAAGGAACAACCTAAACAAGGAGGAGCTGAATAAGTTGAAGGACTATATGGATAAGAATAACATCCCAAGACTAGAGAAGAAGGTTAAAATAGTGGCAATGGTAAGAAACAAGTTTGAACCAGTGGTCAAAACTTGGACCTAGAAGATGAAACAGATCCTCCTATTGGTATTTATCTGAGTGATCAATTTGAACATAGCAACAACTAGAGGTATTGTTGAGAGTAGTAATTGGTTGTTTATTGACTATGATATAAGTTGTTTTAACTACTATATTTTGATATCTTTGATTACTGATACTTGATACTGTAGATTTTTTCTATATTTTTGGATGTAATTAGTGGAGTATGTGGAATTTAGTCTGTAGACTAATGGAGTAGCTTCTCCTTATATTATATCACCTCTTTTTTGTTTACAATATCTAATATAAAAAATGTTAGCTCCTTCTATCAACCAACTTACCTTTGTTACTTGGACCCATTGTTAAGTTACACCATTGAACAATAGATTCTACATCTATCAACTTTGCACCATATTTGTACTTTAATTTTTTTTGTTCTAGGGCTCTTTAACACATGTTCTTGCACCATCATTCTCCCATTTTTCATTCCCAACCTTACTTAAATTCCAAACATGTTGAACAACACTCATCCTATGCATGAAAGCCAAGGAAGCACTAACAAGAGGATAGAAAGAAAAGTGTGGGTTACACATGTAGATGCGGAGATTAAGAGATCTAGTAGCTTCAAGGATGAACTAGAGATAGGAGAGTCACTTGTTATAAGAAGAGCTCTATTAAAATATCATTGTGAAGAAGAAGTAATACAAAGGAAAAAAGTTGTTCAAAACAATATGCAAATCAAGTGGTAAGTGTTGTACAAGTTGTTATAGATAGTGATATTTTGGATAATTTGGTGTCTAAAGAGATGTTTGAAAAGCTAAATTTGGAGAGGCAAGAACACCATAACCCTATAGAATTTCTTGGTTACAAAAAAAGAGCATAAAGTGTTAGTGAAGGAACAATGTTGGGTTAAATTTAAGATAGGTACATATCATGATTGTTGGAAGTAAGCCACACCCAGACCCACAATGGGCTGGACACAAGGGGCCAGTAGCTTAGTTGGTAAAGCACTCCAGTAGCAAATGGAAGGTCCTAGGTTCGAGTCCTATTTGGTCCATATTAGTTGTATCTCAACAATGGGTATCAAAGCTAGGTTAGGAGTCCCAAGCACCTGTAGTGTCTCTTAAGGGGGGTTTGGAAGTAAGATACACCCAGACCCATGATGGGTTGGCTAGAAGGGGTTAGTAGCTCAGTTGGTAGAGCACTCCAGTAGCAAATGGAAGGTCCTAGGTTTGAGTCCTAGATGGTCCATATGAGCCGTAGCTCAACAATGATGAAGTGTTGTGTGATATGATGCCAATGGATGTGTGTCATTTTCTATTGGGAACACCATGAAAACTTTATAGAAGTGTTGTGCATGATGAAAGGATTAATACTTATAGTCTAACAATGAATGGTAAAAGGCACTAGTTGATTCCACTAAAAGAAAGAGAAGAACATATATATGGTAGTGTCAAAATTTGTTTGGTGGATAGAAGGAAGTTCTTAGATGGATTAATACATGAAAACATGTGTTTTTCGTTGATCCTTATAGCATGTAGCATCATAGGCACAACATGTACCATTGTAGATGTAGAAGAGATGCCATATGAAGAAGTTTTAGAGTTGTTGAAAGAATAAATGACATCATATTAGATAATATACCAGATGAACTACAACCAATAAGGAGTATTAGTCACCATATGGGTTTAATTCAAGGGGCAAGTTTGATAAATAAGGTAGTGCATAGGATGACACTAGGAAAAAATAAGGAGCTAAGCTCACAAGTGTTGGAGTTGTTAAGAAAGGGGTTGACTAGAGAGAGTTTAATCTCATGTGAGGTACCCACAATACTAGCACCTAAGAAGGATAGTGAGTGGAGAATGTACATAGATTCAAGGGCAATAAATAAGATTACTATAAAATATGGTTTCCCATTGCTAAGAATGGATGACATAATGGATTGTTTAAGTGGAGCAAAGTATTTTACTAAGATTGATTTGAAGAGCGAATATCATTAGATTACAATGAGAGAAGGAAAAGAGTGAAAATTGCATTCAAAACTAATGAAGGGTTGTATGAATGCTTGGTCATGCCCTTTGGGTTATCCAATGCACCAAGTACATTTATGAGGCTAATGAATGAGGTCGTAAAACAATTTTTGTGTAGGTTTTTGATTGTTTACTAAATTATATTTTGATTATTAGTAGGACTAAGGAAGAACACGTAGGACACATCAAAATAGTATTGTAGAGGTTGAGGGAAGATAAGTTGCTAATCAATGTAAAGAAGTGTAGTTCCATGAAGAAGGAATTGGTATACTTAGAATTTGTGATATTAATTGAAGGACTAAAGATGGATTTAGAGAAAGTTAGACAAATTCTAGCTTCCTCTATGCTAGTGAATGTTGGACAGGTAAGATCTTTTCATATTTTTCCAAGATTCTATAGGACATTCATTAGAAATTTCAGTGGCATTTGTACACTGCTAACTAAGAAAATGAGGGGAGACAAGGAGTTCAAGTGGACATCAGGAGCATATAGGAGTTTTTATTTACTAATGAAGAAGGTGACACCAATGAGTGTAGCATTACCATATTTTAACAAGGTATTTCAGATAGACTATGATGCAAGTGAAAATGTAATAGGTGCAGTGTTGAGCCAAGAAGCTAGACCATTTTCTTATTTTAGTGAGAAATTGAATGACTCTAGAAGAAGATATTCATTCTATGATCATGTTGGCAAAAGACATTACTATGCATGATAGGTGTTGTCATTGATGGCAACTAAGTCTATCCTACACATCCGCATTACATGATTTGTTCATACCGGAAGTTAGAGTGAGGATTTGTCTAAGTCCGGGAGTCAGAAACAGAGCATGTGACAAGGTCTGGTATCTTAGTTCAGATCTCTCCAGTTGTAAATCACAATGTGCAGTAGATCTGAGGGAGTAATAAGGATTGTCAGGACTATCTAAATCTGGGAATTTATCGTTGGGTGATGAAGGATTCAAAAACTATAAGCATCTGAGTATCAGGCTCGAGTTAGTGAGTGCAGTCAAAAGAAGAACAGGTTGACCTAGTATTTCATCTTAGTTTGGATGAAGAAAAGTTGTTGGTTAAGTAATTTGTGATAACTAGTGGTATTGGCCAACATGGTTGATGATTTGAGAACACAAGTTATTGGTCTGTGTTGCTAATTATGCATGGATTCAGCCAACAGAGCATAGGTCTTCATAAATGTTCTAAGTTTTCTCTAAGCCAACTACAGTTGATAAAATTTCTTGATGTGGATATATATAGCCAATGGATTCAAGTCTTGTGGTGTGTGTGTGGTGTGATGATGGAGTAAGTACGAAAAAGAGAAGAAGTATGAAGGAAAATATCTAAGCTTGAATTATGGCAGAAGAGTAAAACAGAGCATAATAAGGATGAAGTGTGTAAGATCAGTATTCTGAGCTTAACCAGAACTAAATTTCTACATTGATAGATGCTATTCATCAGTTCAAACATTTTGTTATCTTCTTGTAATCATTTCTATAGGAAGTACGCCTCTTCGAGTAGTGAGCTCTGGGTAGTGAGCCCTGAAGGCATGTGCCTTCCCCATTTGTAATACTTTTAACAGAGTATAAATTCTTGTGGGTTAACCCCCACCATGGTTTTTTCCTTAACCAGGTTTCCACGTCAAAAATCCTGGTGTCAAGTGTGTTATTTGTGTTTCTACTCATGTAATATTGATTCTTACTTTTCATGGTTATATCATTAATCTGTTAATAAGTGGTAAAGAAGAATTAAACTGCAGTAAGCATTAAAGTTTTAAGACAACTGATCCACCCCCCTCTCAATTGTTAGCCCTAATTCCCACAATTGGTATCAGAGAAAGGTTCGTTGGAAGAAGCATAACATCTAAAGATCTGGGAAGGAGTTTTAATGGGTTCACTTAGAGAACAACTTCAATTGGCCTTATGATGCAGAGGTTAGAGGGAGATAGAGCAATTTCAATGAGTTTGACAAAGCCTAGACTTATGGCTCACATGGGGTTTGACATCAAACATCCAATCTCTTCAAGACAAACATGTTGAGGGCTTTTTGACACCATGAGGGACCTATCCAAACCATCTACTAAGGTCTCATGCTTGCACACATGGCACTTCCTTCACAAACCTAGTCCAACTCCTTATAGCTCTATTTCCAGGTCTGACAGAAGATTATTTTCAACTAGGACACTTTCAAGGGCAAATAAATATGGTTTGAGATACCCTTTTCAGGCATTGACAACATACCAAAAACTCACTATGGGTTCCTTAAGGACATTTACCATTTCCTTCATGACATACCTAATTGGAAGAGCCCCAATTAGCCCTAAATTACAAAGAGACTATCCTTCAAAGGGCTTACAGAAAATTCTGAACCATCTAGACACTTCAAACACATTGCAAAAACATAGATTTTGAGGTCATTTGGGTTTCACAGTCGACTATAATGAATTTCAACAAGATTGTTTCCTTGGTTGCACCTAACACATGGGTCTTGTTAGGTGTTTAATTGGCAATCTCCACCAAACTTAATCCTCTACCCTGAAGACCTTTACAACATATGAAAGAAAACATAAATAATGTCATTCCACTAATTTTGGAAGATCAAACCAGTGGCATGGGGCAGAAATGCATGGTTTTATGCCAAAACCCTAAGGTAGGGTTTATCAACCCATTCTTAGAGAAAATGCCTAGATCTCTGCTATAGAATTGTTTCAAGAACCCAAATAAGATGTAAAGTAATCTTAACTCACCCCTCTATCATACCATCATCATGAGGATCTACAATTGTTCCATTCAGGACAATGGTATGGGCTGAAACAAGAAATTACACAGAAAATGAGCAGAAAATTAAGATTTCTTTATTTATTCTTCTTCAAACTTCATCCACACCAACAATGATCATGCTCATGGCTTTTCAAGCATGTGGTCGACCTTCACAACTGATTGGGAGGTAGTTTGAGATCGGTGGGAGGCCAAAACTACTCTGTAACCACCAAACTGCATTGTTTTGTCACTTAGTGCAACTACATTTTATTTACAAGATGGATTATCCTTTGACAAGGTGTTCAAACTTCTTGAATGTGACTCCTATATGCCATGAATAGCTACAAAACATGAGACACATCCTATGAAAAACAAGAGACTTCTCCTATGACTGTCATTTGTGTGTTTGTAACCATTACACCATGGCCATACATCAGTTTCAAGTCACTATGAAATCAACATGAAATGGTCCAATGGACCTTATTACATCAAAAAAACATAAGACAACACAAAAAGACAAGATAAAGATCTTCTTGAGCTCTAGGTGATCCTACACCACTTTAGAAGATCTTGATCAGTCTAAAGTAGAAATAAATGAACTGAAAGCAAACCTTAAAGATGTTGATGATTGCATTGAGATGTTAAAGGAAAAAATAAAGAAATGTATGGAAAAGAGGAAGGAGATACTTCAATAGCTAGCTAATTTCACTAAAGAAAATGGCATGAATGAGGCCTTAGAAGAAAAGAAAAAGGAATGTGAAAAGATGACAAAATAAGTTTCTATTCTAAAACATGAGATGGAATCTGGGGTGATGAGGCTAACCAAAGAAATTGAGGAAAGAAAGAAGACTAAAGAAAACCTGAATCAAACTCTAAAGAAAAGAACAGAAGAATGCTGCAAAATGGATAGAACAATTGGTCACCTAAAATCCGATCTACAAGAATGCAGATATAATGAGGAGGAGCTTGAAAGGTAAATTGTCATTCTCAGACATGACCTAGAAGTTGCAAATGAATACAAGGAGAAGTTCAAGATAAGCTCAGCTAAACTTGAAGCGCTTCTTGAGAGTCAGAAGAAGTTTGATGATAAGCATGGTCTTGGGTATGAGAAAGGTGAAATCTCTGGATCTAGACAAAGAAATTCTCAATCAAGGAATGAGAGAAATAGACCTAGAAGACCTTCGGCAAGACAACCAAATTCTCAAAGATATCCATCTTTCAATGGAAATTGTTTCAATTGCAATAAATTTGGTCATAGAGCTACTCAGTGCAGAAGTAGAGTAAATCAAAGTGGTCCATCCTTCTCTAGTCAATGCTTCAAATGTAAAAGGTATGGTCATAGATCCAATGAATGTAGAAGTATGATAATGAATAACTCTAACAATAGAGGAAATAGCAATTGTTTCAATGGCAAATGCTTTACATGCAATAGATTTGGACATATGGCTAATCAGTGCAGATTAAGAGGGAATTAGTCAAATGGCCAAAGAAATGTTGTGTGCTTCAATTGTAACCAATCCAGTCATATTGTAAGATTCTACAGAAGTAGGGACAATGAGAGAAGAGGTCTGGTAAACAAAAAACTAGATGAGCAGAAACAAGACAAAGGCAAGGGCAAAATTGATGTAAATTAGATCCAAAATAAAATGAACAAAACATGGGTAAAGAAAAGTGAAATGAATGTTGACAATGGGTTTGCACTAGAATCCAGTGCTGATAATTCCTCTAGGAATTAAATCAAGAGCTCTCGCTTAGGGGGAGATGCATTGAAAATCAAATTCCCCCAGCCAGTAAGTGGGTGCTTGAATATAGCATGATGAGTGAAGACAATTTGGGTTACTATAGATCTGTTGAAGGAAATTCCTAAAGAAAAGAAGCAAATGTGATTGATTGCGGAGCAATTGAAGATTGACTGCATGCAAAAATAGTGTAACTGGATGTACTAGGGCAGAGCATTTATTACACTGACAAATTAGCTTTTGCAGAGGATACAAAGTCACTCGTTCAAAGAATTTGAATCACCTTGCATTTGAAGAGAACAAGAAGAAGAGCATTTGAGCTAAAAATCCAAACATTTGAAGCATGAAGAACGAATTCGACCAACAAAATCATCAGCTAATCCTAACTTCGTGAAAGAAAAAGGTTTTTTCTGCAAAGCTTTAAACTCATAATCTTTTGAGACGGCTACTCTTCTTATTTTTGATATTACTGAAAGGTCTTGGCCAAAATTTAAGAAGCATCCATACAATTTATTCGAAGTCAAACCATTACGAGCTTTTTCTAGTGTCCCATACAGAGTGCTGCATGTCGAGGATATTAGGGCATACATCCATTGTAGCATAGATGAATTGGAAACCTAAAATTGTTGGATTTGTTTGAGAACTACCTTAAGGATGATAATCATGATTTGAAACTGGAATACAAAGCCCTAGAAAACAAACATTTTCTATAGGTCATTGAATTTCCAACATTTGATGAGAGTGAGTGGGTTCGATACATCTTGAGTGAAATGCATGATGAGGTCATATGGTTGTTGAAACCATTCAAGATTACAAAGGATGTTATCAGGATTGTAACTAGGCTACATTCAACTAGTGGGTTACCCATGTTGCAATCTATGAAAGACCAAACCATTACTGATGCAACTGGTGCCAAATTCGACAAGAGGGTAATGACCATCAATGACATTATTGATCTGGATGTTAAGTTTGCCTCTATGGTAATTGGCTACAAGATTTATCACTCCAGCAAGGAGAATTCTATGTTCGGAACAGCTATATATGCTACATATCAAATGTTGAAAGAAAATGCAGATTATGACCTATGTGAGTTGTTAAAGAACCAATTGATTGAGAACTTGAGAAAAATCAAGAAGGACAAGAAAAACACCTTCAAATATAGTTCCCTGGTTATATGTTTATTCTTCTACTTCATGAATGAATTACCTAGAGTAAAAGGTGCACACTGAACTAGTGACATGCCAGTTGCTACTTAGATAAGAGATCATCTACATAGCATTGGAGACTCTAATGCACAGAAGACTACAATCTGGGGATACTTCAAAAGTTTTCAGAGTATGATGCATTCTAGGGAAAGGATCCCTAAATCAGTTGTTGAGAAATACAAGAATGACATATGTTTCATGGTGGACACTGATAAGTGCCTAATGGAAGCTGTAGAACCTAGAACTATTTGGATTATGCCTATGGGTTATGAGGTTGATGAGAAGATTTTGGAAATGTATGCTCAACATCTCTTGAGAAAACCCAAGGATGACTCTGTTGAGAGGTTTGGGACTTATAAAGAGCTTGATGAAAAGCTACATGTTGAACTCTGAAAGCCAGAGATTAAGAGAAAAGTTTAGAAGCAAGTAGAAATGTATGCTGAAAGCATTGGGTTAACAAAGGAAGCTATGAAGCAGAACAAAGAAAGAATAGAAAAAGCTAAGTAGCAGAAGCAGGATAAGAAACAAGGAAGTACTCTGGTAGAATCCTCCTCCACTGCAAGGACTACTAGGAGCTTTGTTGCTGCCCCTGTTCCCCCAAAACCTGCCAAATCTGAGAAACCGAAAGACATATCATCTGGTAAAGAAAAGAAGAGAACTAAAGAAAAGGCAAAGAGGTCATATGATAGTTTTCAAAAAGAGGATGAAGAAAAGACAGATTCTGATGATGGGCTTAAAGAACTAAAGGTAACATGCACTAAAGCAGTCAAAGTGTCTAAGGAGAAGCAAAGCAGGATGACAAATAAGAGGTAGAAATTAGAAATTGATGTTGAGAAGCCAATTCCCTCTATGAAAAACATTGTCAAGACAATAATTGTTGATGGGAATTTAAAACCATTGACTAAATTCTATAATCTTTACAATGATGCTGACAAAAGACTTTTGGAAGAAGCCACTATCAAGTCAATTGAGAACTAGTAGAAATTTTCTCAAAAGTTCCAAATGGCTTAAGAGACATCTTGGAAATAAGAAAAGAAGCTACCAAGTCAAAAGATATGGAGCTGAGGGAACATGTGTTAACCACTCTATGTCCAGTAATCTCCAGTAGAGAAGTAAATAAAATTTCTAAAGAGGTCAAAAATGAGTTCAGGAGAAAGACAAGAATGAACAAACTAATGATTGGAGAGATAGAAGTAGTCTAAGAAATTGAACAAACTCTAAGGAAAGCATTGGACAAAAACAAGTTCTTTGTAGTTTCAGATGAACCTGCTGATGACACATTAGTTTCAAATGAAGAAGAGTAGCAAAAAGATGAGCAACAATTTGGAATAGATGACTCCTATCTTAGAAGAGGAAGCAATAAAAAAGGAAGATGAAATGATAACAAATGAAACTACTGATGCAGGAGGTATTCTAACTCCTCCGGATCATTCTGACAAAGAAGACATAGAGAAAAATATAAAAACAAATGATCAAATTGAAGATGATTCATTAAAGACTGGAGAGCATGAAACAAAAAAGTCTAAAGACTAAGAAGCAGAAGAAGTCAAGGAGAAAAATGATAAAAATGAAAAGCCCAAGCAGGACAATCAAGTTGATAGTACCAGTAAGAATCAGATAGACACATCATCATTTTGGACAAGAGACACTGTGGAGGTAGTGAAGGAAATTTTGGAAAGAGACAAACAAACTGAAGAAGATCAGGACATTATACAAGGTCTGATAAATTTTGATACATTATCTCCGATGCAGAAATTAAAGTTGGCTTCTATAGCTCAAGCCAAAGCAAGAGAAGAAATTTTGAAGTCTCACATAGAAGACAGTGAGCTACTTGGTCTGGCATCAAGGATTTTAGAGAAAATCATGCCAACTCACTAGAAACATTCTTCTACATCCCCCTTCAGATAGTTAAAGAACCTAATAAACTATGTAAGTACACATTTTGAATCCCTAGAGAAGTCTGCAGAGGTCAAGGTCCAAAAGGAATTCAATGATAAAATATTTGATGCTCTTAAATGTTTTATTGGAGTTGCTAGGATGGTGTTGGATACCAGTATAAAGAGTATTCACAATGCTCTTATAGAAGGAGGAAATGTATATAAATTTTGCTTATCCTATCCTAAAGTTTTAGAGGATCTTGAAGATAAAATAAAAGTGTCTAAGAAAAAATTATCTAGTGTATCAAATTTTTTTGATCTGGTGACAACATCAGTGGCAAGAAAGGAGGGTCAAGTGATCAGCCTGATTGAGGATATAAAGAAATTGACAAAAGAAAAGGAGAGTATAGAGGCCAGAATGAGTGAGCTCCGAGGACTAATATCCCCCAAAATGGAAGCAATGTTCAATGCCTTAACTGAAGCCCAAGTTGTAGCTCAGTCAAGTGCCCCCATTGATTTGCAAACAACTGAATCTCAAGCATTTCTTTTCAATGGCCACATCTCAATTTTGAACACTATAAAGAAGAGCTGGGATAGTGAGCTGGCACAATTAAAGAGCATTTTTGGTGATATATTTAAGTTTATGTAAATAAGACTTAAAAGACTGTTTGTACATATGTGGCCTGGTATGTAGAATTTTGGTGTAAATTTTGGTTGTAGACCCCACCCTTTGCCATTGATGTCAAAGGGGGAGTGAAGAATAGTGAAAAATGAGGAATCTAGCAAAGGGGGAGCATTGGAGAATAGTGAAAAGCATAAGTGTACTTAGTAAGGGGGAGTTGTTCTGACACTTAGTCATTTTTCACTAAGTGTTGCCATCAATGCCAAAGGGGGAGATTGTTGGCAAGAGACACTGCTATGCATGATAGATGTTGTCATTGATGGCAACTAAGTCTATCCTACACATCCACATTACATGATTTGTTCATATTGGAAGTCAGAGTGAGGATTTGTCTAAGTCAGGGAGTCAGAAACAGAGCATGTGACAGGGTCCAGTATCTTAGTCCAGATCTCTCCGGTAGTAAATCACAATGTGTTGTGGATCTGAGGGAGTAATAAGGATTGTCAAGGCTATCTAAATCTAGGAATTTAGCCTTCATTGATTAAGGATTCAAAAACTATAAGCATCTGAGTATCAGGCTCTAGTTAGTCAGTATAGTCAGAAGAAGAACATGCTAACCTAGTATTTGATCTTGGTCCAGATGAAGAAAAGTTGTTGGTTAAGTAGTTTGTGATAACTAGTGGTACTGATCGACATGGTTGATGATTTAAGAACACAATTTTTTGGTCCGCATTGCTAATTATGCCTGGATTCAGCCGACAGAGCAGAGGTCTTCATAAATGTTCTAAGTTTTCTTTAAGCCGACTACAGTTGATAAAATTTCTTGATGCGGATATATATAGCTGATGGATTCGAGTCTTGTGGTGTGTGTGTGGTGTAATGATGGAGTAAGTGTAAAAAAGAGCAGAAGTACAAAGGAAAAGATCTAAGCCTGAATTATGGCATAAGAGTAAAACAGAGCAGAATAAGGATGAAGTGTGTAAGATTAGTATTCTAAGCTTAACTGGAACTAAATTTCTACATTGATAGATGTTATTCATCAGTTTAAACATTCTGTTATCTTCTTGTAATCATTTCTATAGGTAGTGAGCCTCTTGGAGAAGTAAGCTCTAGGTAGTGAGCACTAAAGGTATGTGCCTTCCCTATTTGTAATACTTTTAACAGAGTATAAATTCTTGTGGGTTAACCCCCACTATGTTTTTTCCCTTAACCAGGTTTCCATGTCAAAAATCCTAGTGTCAATTGTATTATTTGTGTTTCTACTCATGTGATATTGATTCTTACTTTTCATGGTTATATCAATAATCTGTTAATAAGTGGTAAAGAAGAATTAAACTACAGCAAGCATTAAATTTTTAAGACAACTGATTAACCCCCCTCTTAGTTGTCTGCCCTAATTCCAACAGATCAAGAATCTTATGCCATAATTCAAGAATTGAGTAAGTGGAGGAACTACTTGTTGCCAAACAAGTTTTTGTTCTATATTGATAATTAGGCATTGCAATATTTGAATAGTTAAGGAAATTTAAACTAGAGACACATGAGACGGGTTGAGTTCATGCAAAGTTATAACTTCATGATTAAGCATGGGAGTGGAAAATCAAACAAGGTTGTAGATGCATTAAGTAGGAGACAAAGATTTCTAATGGACATGAGAATAATGGTGGTTGGATTTTAAGAACTGAAGCATTTGTATTTCGTTGATCCCACTTTTGTGAAGGCATGGAAAACATGCAATGAATAAATAAGCATGGATACAAGTAAGTGATATACATGCACCATTGAAGATTATTAGAAGTCTGGGAAGAAAGTAGAAGATAGCTTGGCATGGTGTTGCATTGTAAAATCTTTTGATTATTGTGATTTTACTCATTTGTAATCAAGTTGGAAGCCCATTGTGGTAGGTTGTAATGCTATTGTGACATTGAATGAATAAAGAACATAGGATTATTCTACTGTTTAGTGAATTTTTGTGTGTTTGTTCACTTGGATGCATGGTTGGATAATCGTTCATTGGACCCTCCAATCTTGACTACATTAGTCAAATGTCTTCCTCAATGGGGCCCAACTTCTTTCATGGATAAGTTTCATTTTTCTCTATGTTCTCACTATGCTTCTTATTATAACTACATGGCTTGACCTACACCATCAATGTAAAGCATTATACTCTTGTATTACTAGTACCATAGATTGCTGCAATTTTTTAGTGGTTAACGTAACTACCTACACTATGTCACTCAAATGCACAAATTGCCATGGAAACTCCTTTATAACCTCTATAGTGATACAATGGGCTTGAGGGGGTATATAGGGACAAATCATGACTAGTGGATTCTTGGAGATAAGACATGGATTTTTTATTATTTATTGGTGCTATATGAGATCATTTCTTCTACATGTGGATTTTGCCATGCGCTAACGATTGTTTTAGAGCTTCTTCCTTTGTTGCTTATGCAATAGCATTAGCTATCTCTACACATGAATTTTTCTATCTTAATGGTGATATCTTGGTGATGGCCTACTGTTATGTTAGAAAATGTCCCCTTGGGGGCTTTTCCCTCGTAAGGTTTAGCTCCTGGGTCCTTATAATGCATTTAGAGCATCTTGCATGTTAATTTTGAATCCTGATGAGAAAAACCTGAAGTCTTATGGCAATTAGGACCTAGGGGTTGCTATTTTGACTATCCCTGAGAAAAAATGGGAGGGTGGACTTGGGTGCTAGAGCCCTAGTCTTGCCCTATTTTGGGTCTGCCCTAAATTTTAATGTTGGTTTTATGACCATTATTTAGGTCCTATGCGAACATCTCAATTTTGAATTATGAAATTCTTAGCGGGAATGCTTGTAGTTGCATATATAAGCATGTTTAGAATTTCATTTGTAAACTAGAAGATGATTGTAAATTTTAGACATATTTGTGATTTCAAGATATTCATTGTTGCAGAGCAGAGCATTGTTATTGTGTTTTTTATTGCAAATTTGACTTCATCTTCTCATGTGATTGAAGAGCCTTCATTTATGTGAGATCTACACTACAAGGTGATATCTATTGTGTTTTTGATCATTTATCATTTCAATTTTACCTCTATCCCACCGGGATATGGACTCTCATCTAACAACAGTGTTTAGAAGACTTGAATGTCTCTCTGGGGCTTGACTAAGGCAAGCCTCTAAACACCACAACCCCCTCCTACACTCCTTTGTGATTGCAAGTTACAGGAACTGAGTTTCATGGAGTGGAGTTGTAGAAGGAGGTTGCAGACAATACGGATTTGAGATCTAAAAGAAAGAAGACAGAGTTCAACATTTTGAGACTTGGGCACTCCCACCATTGTCCTCCACCTTTTTTGGGATAGAAACGAAAGATACAATGCAGATCAGTGTTAGAAGGAGATTCAGATTCCATGCAGATAATAGTACCTTGGACAGGGAAGCTAGTCCCAGTGTCCCTGACTATGCCATATTCTGAACTTCAAAAAACTATCAGTTAATAATCTTTGTCCTTCACCTTAGTCTAAAAGGATTTATCATAATTCATCAATTTGCTTACTGTTTGGCTTATTTAGGGTTTTAGGAGTAATTGAGCATTAAATTGAGATAGTGTTTGATAACATCTGAGCTTCCACATCATTCCAAGTGACAGCCCAACATGTTAAGTGAATACTCTTGCTTAGTAGAGATTCAACTTGGTTGGTATGTCCTTGAATGTTTGATGAGAAGGGAGGATCAAAACCAAAACATTTCACATTTCAACATCTACCCCCTTTTTTCCTCCTAAACCTTTTGGTGAACCTATGTTTTTAGACTTTTTGTACCTTGTTGAGTGTTGTGTTATAAATTTGCATTCATTCATTTTATTACATTCGAAAAATTACAAAAAAATTAAAAATTTTGAAAAAATTGGCATCTTAGGCTTGCATTTTAGAATAATTTGAATTAACTGGCATTTAAATTCATTTTAATTTCTGTTATTTTCATTAGATAGGATTTAAATTATAGAAATTCATCATTTAGTATTCACCTGCATTGCATTTTCATGCTTAATTTGTCAAAAATTGCTTGAAATTGTGCATTTTTCATAAAAACCTAGTTTTGCATTAGCTAGGGTTTGTAGTCAAAATCTTATTTCTGATTTTACTACCCTTTTAAAAACACTCATTTAGGTCTGATTTCTAATTGTAGTGTTGCATCATAGTGTCATTCTTGCAAAATTTCATGTTTAAGGTTTGAAAACCTTGCATTTTCACTAGATTTTAACCTTATCGTCTCTCTAGAATTGCATTACAAGCATGTTTTGAGGGATTTTTCTGCATTATTTGACTAATATCAGGGTTATAATCTTCTGATACTTCTCAAATTCCTTACAAGACCCTTTCTATTATGCATTTACATTGAAAATTGGTGAAAAATTGCATATTTTAGGTATATTTTCACTAGGATTTGACTCATCATCAATCTAGATCTGCACTATAGGTGTGTTGTGAAAGATATTGTTGGCTTATTGGACTTTTATTAGGCATATTATTTTCTTTCCCTCTTTAAATCCTTCACAACACCTCATCTTTTAGGCATTTGCATTGAAATAAGGTTAAAATTTGCACATTTTTAATTACACAGTGTGTATTTCAACACTATGTGTTTGGACACCTCTTCATAGCTTTTTCTCAAATTATTTAAAATAATAAATTGGGCCTTGCTATTTTCTACTCTATTCCTCCTATCCATTGTGTTTTTTGTGAACTTGGTGTGTCCTTTTAGCCCTTTCCTTCAAACAAGTGCTTAGGAGTGAGATAGTCACACACCTAGGGTGTATCAAGTAACATAAAACTTTGCATGTCTTGTCTTACTAGATTTCCTTGGAAATTGATGCTACAAGACATTTCATTATGGAATCTTCATCTCATTGCCCTTTGGCATCTTTACATGCATATATCAAAAACTTTGAGAATTTCTACAAATTTCTTAATATGAATCCTCATGTCCTCACTTATATACAAGCTATGTACCACAAGGATGTATAATTTAAATGCTCTTTCGTTTGAAATCCTTGACTATGTATCTGATTTTGACAACTTCACATCTCTCATGAATACATACCCTTTGGTAGTAGAATATTTAACAAAACACATTGAGCATGATGGGTGTGAAAGTTCACTTAATGCTTTGGAACTAATAGCTAAAATGTATGGGGATGATGATGATGATGCTTCTATAAGTCATCCTACTTCTTCTATAGTTGAATGTCCAAGAACCCTAGATGAGAAGACAATGGATATCTCTATTAATGATACAACACCTAACCTTCCTAACAACACCTTACCTTTCTTTCATTCCAATGCTCTCCCTGAACAAGATGAAGCATTAGTGGATGAGAAGAGGTCTCTCACATTAAATCCTTTAGGGATAGATGTTGGACATAATCAAGAGGAAAATAATGTCAATTCAATCTTCACTAATAGACTTATCACTGCACCCACTAAGGGGTTCCTAGATAAGTGTAGCAATATTCCTAAGATGGTTGTACGGGGGGCACCTAATATACCTTCTTGCTTCAAACAAGTGATTACGATTCAAGGAGATTGAAAACCATCTCAACCCTCGGACCGCATCCTAAACTATGCAAGACAAATCACTCAAATGAATGAAGTTGTTCAAAATATAGTTGCTCACACATACAACACCCGTAATAGAAAACAAAGTAAACAAGCACCTCATGTGCCTGTCTCTCTTCCATGTTCTCAACCTTTGCTCCCTCTGCCACCTCATCTTACTCATAAAAGTAGTCAATAATACAATCTTGTCGCGTAGCTTCATGCTACCCGGCTAAGATCTCCCTTTGGGATTTGATACAAATATCACCTACATACCATGGAATTCTCCAAGAAGATTTACAAAAGGTGATTGTGCCACCTATTGTTAAGATGAATGATGTAGTAGCTTTATTAGATTGTATGCATGCAAAAAAATGGATATTCTCTTTCAACCACATGAATTACCATCAATTGAAGTTCAAAACCAATATGATCCTCTTATAATATTTGTCCAAATAGAAACAAAACTGATCAAGCATGTGATGATTGATAATGGATCGGCTCTAAATGTTTGTGGTATGGATTTGCTACATAAGATTAAGATTGATACCTCTTTCATTAAACTGGAAATTATTAGCATTTGTGGCTTTAACAACGTTGGTAGAACATTCGTGGGTACTATAACTTTACCTATAAAGGTTGGGCTTGTGACATTAGATACTCTTTTTCATGTCATGCCTGGTTCTCTTTCATATAATATGATTCTTGGTAGACTGTGGATTCCTGGCATGGGGGTAGTTTCATCTACCCTTCATAGATCAATAAAATTTATTTATCAAGACAAGCACCACACTTAGAAAGCCGTTCTTGAACCAGATAATTGTTTACATATTCAAAAGCAAAAACAAGTCAACTATCATATGAGTCTAAATAACTTACAAGTTGACTCACCAATACCACTTGCCATAGGTAATGTAGTGCAAGACTCTAAAACATTGAATGCACTTTTCGGTGACGATTGGGGTTCATTAGATTTTAATCCTTGTAGTATAGGGGAATATAAACTTAATAACTCTCATGCATCAAAAGTCGCATCGATCTCATCCAAGCAATCTTTTGAAATACCTAAGAAAAACAAATTATCCTTGATAAAAGAAAAATATAATACTCTTACTTATACTACAGATTATGAGACCTATGAGGCTTCACCATCTTCTAAGAAAATGCACTCTCTATATGGTCATGGATTTCAATTTTTTTATAAAAATCATGACTATGTTGGTAATGGATCTGTGGTGTAAATCAACAAGGAATCATAGTACCTTTACAAGTTGGTAGAATTAATTACACAACTAGTATAGGATACCATTCTTTAAAGCCTACTAAAGCCTCTCGTTGTCCTAAACTCAATGTTGATACAATATCAACAAGACCAAAACAACATGAGAGATATCCTGGGCTAATAAACAAGAATTGTCTGCCAGGAGCTTTCCCTATGAATTAGATAAATATCTCTCCCTCTTTAAGCCACATTTGTAGAAACTATTATAGTTACTCTCAAGGGTGGCCTCCTCCTAGATATGTATTTTCTTAACATTGGGATGGATTAGGTAAGTATTTCTAACCCTTTACATCCATGTTGTGTTTCCCCGTGATGTGTTATGTGTTGTTTAGGCCTCCTAGGATGACCCTTGATACTCTTGTAACGTCAAGGATACTGGGAGACCGCCTTTGTTGTGACCCTTCTTCTATTTGTATCATCATTCTTCTGCATTACTTCTCCTCTATTTTCATTGTTGTGTGTTGTGTCTTACAAACATAGCATTGCAGTTGGTGACTTGGGGGCACCCTCCTATGTGACTGTCCCTAAGGCACTTGTTTCTCCTCTCTTGATTTATTGTTTACCTTCTTCTAGTGGTTATCTAGCTGGCAGATGATGAAAAACATATAATACTCATATAAACCTAGTGTCCCTTCAGTGAGAAATCTAAAAATGAACCGAGTCCATACATGATGATGGGGTTGATATATATTATCCAATGCTTAGCTACTAGAATCACTCCATGTGCTATCTTGATGTTGTCTTATCACACTTACAAAACATAACAACACTGCTGCTCCATGCACTTTGTCTATCTTGGATCTCATTTTCCTTGGCTCTCTATGTGAATGATTACATGCATTGTTTTCTAGAATGATTATATGGTTACTAACACCTTTTATTGTAGGAAACTGTGTGTTTGTGGGAACATTTAGCAATCGTAATGTACATGTCATCTCTGGGGGACATGGGTTTCGCAAGAGCTCATGTTCCCTTGTGTGTTTTATTCCTACCTTAAGGTGCTTGATATCGGTACATGATATCAACCACCTTAAGGTGGGGGCATATATAAGGTAAGTTGTCTGATGATTTTGATACCAATGAAGAGTGTTTGAAGCCATCTCCAATGGCAAAATGTTGTATCTCTGAGTGGGTGCACATATTTCTTTTCTATATTGCAATCATTTAAGCCCTCTACATAGGCGGGGATGGTTAATTTCTTGAGGAGATTGCACATCTTGTCATTTTCTAAAATTCCTCCAAGTAGGCGGGGAGCGGATCTAAGACTATCCTAACCCTTAAGCATGTATTCGGTGATTGTTGTGGAAAAGCCCAATCGTCGGTGTGTGCCTATAATGTTCTTGAGATGGTTGCAAACCTAGCAATAGGTTTCTTCCATTGCTTTCTAGTGATGTTTTCTCCATGTCTTCCATGTGTGTTTATGGAATGTTTGTTCCCAAGCATAGTTTCAAGACCGATGGCAATGAGCTCGTCCTATGCTTTGGGATTTGTATGGCATGTTTGTTCTCAAGTGTAGTTTCAAGACTGGTGGCGATGAGCTCCTACACTTTGAGATTTGTTTGGCGTGTCTGTCGCCCCTTATGTAGTTTCAAGACTGGTGGCGATAAGCTCCTCCTACATTTGGGTTGTGTGTTTACTTTCCTTGTACTTTCATTTTGCATTCCATATATGAGAAAATAAAAAAGAAATAATCATTGCATTCACTATGTTTTACATGTCTTCAATGTTGTCTTCTCTATGTTTTGAGTGACTGTAATTGTTTTCTCTATGTTTTGTGTGTCTGTCACTGTCTTCAATGTGTTTGGCCTGTCCTCACTATGCTTGGCGTGTTTGCAATGTTTGTTGACCATACTTTAATGTATGTATTGGCCTTGCATTTCCATACATTAAAGTGGGGGCTAATTGTTATGTTGGAAAATGTCCCCTTGGGGACTTTTCCCTCTTAAGGTTTAGTTCCCAGGTCCTTAGAATGCATTTAGAGCATCTTACATGTTAATTTTGAATCTTGATGAGAAAACCTTGAATTCTTATGGAAAATAGGACCTAAGGGGTTCTATTTTGATGACCCCCGAGCAAAAATGGGAGGGTGGACTTGGGTGCTAGTACCCTAGTCCTGCCCTATTTTGGGTTTGCCCTAAATTTTAATGTTGGTTTTATGACCATTATTTAGGTCCTATGCCAACATCTCAAGTTTGAATTATGAAATTCTTAGTAGGAATGCTTGTAGTTGCATATATAAGCATGTTTAGTGTTTCATTTGTAAACTAAAAGATGATTGTGATTTCAAGGTATTCATTGTTGCAAACCAGAGCATTGTTATTATGTTTGTGATTGCAGATTTGACTTCATCTTCTCATGTGATTGAAGAGCCTTCATTTATGTGAGATCTACACTACAAGGTGATATCTATTGTGTTTTTATCATTTATCATTTGGATTTTACCTCTATCCTGCTGGGATATGCACTCTCATCTATCAACGGTGTTAAGAAGACTTGAATGTCTCTCCGAGGCTTGACTGAGGCAAGCCTCTAAACACCACAACCCCCTCCCACACTCTTTTTTGATTACAGGTTATAGGCACCAAGTTTCATGGAGTGGAGTTACAGAAGGAGGTTGCAGACAATAAGAATTCAAGATCTGAAAGAAAGAAGATAGAGTTCAACATTTCAGGACTTGGGCGCTCCCACCATTGTCCTCCACCTTTTTCGAGATAGAAACGAAAGATATAGTGTAGATCAGTGCCAGAAGGAGACCCAAATTCCATACAGAAAATAGTACCTTGGACATGGGAGCTAGTCCCAGTGTCCCCAATTGTGTTGTATTCTAAACTTCAAAAAATAGTGAGTTAACAATCTCTTTCCTTCACCTTAGTTTGAAAATATTTGTCATAATTCATCAATTTTCTTATTGTTTTTCTTATTTAGGGTTTTAAGAGTAATTGAGCATTAAATTGAGATATTGTTTGATAACATCTGAGCTTCCACATCATTCCAAGTGATAGCCCAACTTGTTAAGTGAATTCTCTCACTTAGCAGAGATTCAACTCGGTTGATATGTCCTTGAATGTTTGATGAGAAGGGATGATCTAAACCAAAACATTTCACATTTCAATATCTTCCTCCTTTTTTCCCCCTAAACACCTACTATTCATGGGAATTGTTTTTTATTAGATGGATGTATTTATACATTGTAGGTGTATCAAGAATTTTAGAGGTCATATGTGCTACAAGAGGCCATGTTTCTTCACAAGGTTGCCTTGTAGTTATTTCTACACATGTTGTGGGCCTATATTCTTAGATTAATTCTATAAAATTCTATATTTTGAATGAAATGGCCCTTCTTTCCTTGTTGTAAGTGATTGTTACCATTTGTTCCTTATTCTAAGATTTGTTGATTTATAGATGTTTAGTGGGATCACATTGATTGTTGTTGCTTCTTGGGGTTACTTGGTTCTCATTTATGAGCCATGGGGAACATTTCCAATTATTGTAGATTTTTGAATTGAAATGTTGACAACTACATTATTCTTGAAAGAATTAGTTGCATTAAAATATGGTGCCTAATGCGTGTCCTATTTTCTTTCCTTAGGCTTTAGTTCTATCTATGGGAATGGATGACTGGTACTACTATATAGATATAGGGGCTAGATTGTGTGAATGCATTGAATGCATCTACATAATTGTATCTTTACTCTAAGAGTGATTAACTTGTGTTCTTAATGGAACATACCATCCCCTATCTAGGGTACTAATTTATTGATCCAAGGTGGATCTCCTCACTCTTGCAGGTAGATCTCTTCTCGTCCATTATGTATTGATTAGGACAAGTAATTATTGAGGTTGGTTCAAGGTGTGATGAAGCTAATTTGGTTGAATTCCTACACAATTTGGTGAAGAAGCTAAGTTTGATTTGAATTCTATATAAATATGTTTGTAAGATGTTTTAGGGGTTTGTCCTTGAGCCAATTTTCTTGTCTATATGTGTCTAAGTTTGGTCTATGGAATCAAGTGATGCATGTCAAGTTTTGTAAAGATTGAAAGCATATTTTATAAACCAAATTAAGGCTATTTATGTAAGTATTTGTCTACAACTAAATGTCTCCATGGAATATTATAGAAATTTCAGGGAACCTTTAAGCCAAACTATTGATTCTCTCTTGCCACATTTGCTATCCTAATGTAATAGGAGGTTGATGTTGATAACTGAGAGGGGGGGGTGAATCAGTTATCCTAATTATTTCCTTTTTGAACTTTCTTATTAATTAATGCAGCATTGAATCAAACACAAAAACATTACCATGAAATAAGAAACACATGACACAGTATTTTTGACGTGGAAACCCTGTTAAGGGAGAAAACCACGGGGTGATTAACCCAAAATTATTCTCTGTTAGAAGAATAGGAAATTACAAAATGGCACTTGCCAATTAGGGCTCACTGCCCGAGCACACTGCTCACAAGAGGCCCACTGCCTACAAGAAGACACACTATCTACAAGGTGATAAGAATCACAGTCTTGAACTGATTGGAAGCATCTGCATATGCTGGAGTTCAGTTCCGATTAGGCTCAGTACACTGATCTGCTGCACTTCATCTTTTCTCGGTTCTTTATTCTGCTATCCTTTCACATACCAGATCTGTCTTGGTACTTCTGCTCTGTTCTGCTCTTCTTCGCATATATTCTTCACATCATCACCCACTTCACAACTAAATCCATCCTCTATATATATCCGCACAAGTAATTTCATCACCTTTTTAGTCGGCATCCGGAACAGTCTAGTTTCTTACAAACTCTGTTCTGTCGGCTGAATCCTTGCTCACCAAGCAATGCGTATCAAGCATATACTTGTAGATATCATTAATCATGTCGGCCAAACATGATTCATGCCTTCACAACCTTTATCATCAACAGTAACACATCCGGAAAGTAGTCTGATACTCTGTCAGTCAGTTCATCCTCTGTTTTCACTGTCTCTCAGGAATCCGGTACTCAATTATTCATATCTTTTTCCTTGTCCATCACCGGAGGCTAAATCCTTGGAATATACCACTCAAGGTAGTCCTCTTGACTTCCCCAAATCTGCACTGCACCAAGACACTTCCTCTGAAAGATCCGGACCAATCTGTCGGACCTTGCCACATGCTCTGTTCTTGTTCACCGGACCACAACAATCTTTATTCTGACTTCCAGTAGAGACACATCATGACTTGTGGATATGTGGGATGACCTTTGTTGCCATCAATGACAACAACCATGAATCCATATAGTGTCTCTTGCCAACAATCTCCCCCTTTGGCATTGATGGCAACACTTAGTGAAAAATGACTAAGTGTTTACACTATGCTCCCCCTTTGCTGATGCTCTGTCTTTATATACAATTTTCAGAACTCCCCCTTAATTGGATTCCTCATTTTTCACTGCTCCTCACTCCCCCTTTGACATCAATGGCAAAGGGTAGGGTCCGCACATCAAAATTTTCAAAAATTTTCTATACATAGCCGCATATTTACATACTCACATATACTGAAGAATGTCTGCAAAGGATGTCTGCAATTGGATCATTTCTGTAGCCCAACTTTGCTTCATTCTATCCAAAATTGAAATGTGACCACTCAACAAAAATGCAAAAGCTTTTGCCCGCTTGAGATCTGTCGGATCATTTGTTTGGGCGGTGGTCTGAGCATCACTGATGGCCTCATGCATAGTTTCCAACTTAGGGATTATAATCCTTCTAAGTTCTCCCATCCGGTTAGTGATGTTCTTCCTTTCCTTCTCAAGATTCTTTATTTCATTCAAGACTGCAATAGTCTGACATTCTTGATTTATTATGGAGGAAGAGAGAGGATCAAAACTTTGAGACAAGCTTTGTAGCTTGTCCTGTTCCTCTTTTATTTTCTTATCAATTGTTGCTGTTGCCTTTGACCAGGATATACAAAATTTGTAAATGTCACCGCCATCCTTAAGAGCATTCTCTAAGCTCTTTATTCCAATACTCACAATCTTCCTATCTTTAGAGATTAATTCTAATACTTCAGAAAATCTTTTATCCAAAAATTCCTTCTGGACCTTTTCTTCAGCAGATTTTTCTAGAGATTCAAAATGTGTATTAACACTGCTGACTAAGGTTTTGAGATTACCGGAAGAGGAGGCTGTGGGATCCTTTTGAAAGGATGGCATGATCTTTTCTAGCACTCCAGATGCTACCTCCATAAGCTCACAGTCTTCCATGTGAGATTTCAGCAGCTTCTCTTTAACTTTCTCATTTGCAAATGAGGCTATTTTCATTGTTTGCACCGGTGACAAAGAGTCAAAATCTAATGGTCCTTTCAGCAGGTCCGGTTCATCAATTTCTATAGTGGCTCTGCTCAAAAATTGTTGAACAGTTTGTGCAGTGTCTCTTGCCGGAGACAGATGTTTCTTTTCTTCTGCAGTCTTGGAACTGTCAACCTCTTTATCTTTCACCCCTGCTTCCTTCTCCTATAATTTCTCTTCTTCTTTGGATCCGGAGACTGTAGGGGAAACCGGAGGAGAGATGTTTGTCTGTTCAGGGCCCACTTCTTCCGGAACAGATGATTCTAAATCCGCAGCTATTTCTGCACCTAAGTCCTCTACAACAGGAAGATTGAACCTTTTGAAGGCCTTCCGGAGGATCTCTTCTGTCTCTTGGGCCACTTTGTCAGTCTCACCAAGCATGAGTTGATTCATCCTGGCTTTACTTCTGAACTCATCTTTGCAGTCTTTGAAGATTATGTTCATTGTCTTGGGATCAATTTGAGGATATAGCTGAATAGCTATCTGCTCCCGGATCTCAAGATCTTTTGCATGAGCATTATTCTTTCTTATTTCTAATTCCTTTTCTAGGCTTTTAGGAATAAGAGATATGATCTCAATGAAAGCCTTATTGTATATGTTTAGATATTTGACTGTGGCTTCCTACAGAATCTTTTGGTCAGCCTCACTGTAGTCATCATAAAATTCAGTCATTGGTTGAAGGTTTCCATCCACCGTGACCGACTTGATTATACTCTCTAGAGACAGAGTGGGCTTTTCAACAGATACCTCTGCCATTTCATCCTTGTCTTGGCCTGTGGAGGGTTTACCGGATCCTTTCTTCTTCTGCTTCTTTATTTCTTTTACTCCCTCATCTGACTCTATTTCCTCTTCATCCTTTTGGCTTTCATAAGCCCTTGTGGCTTTTGTCTTGGATCTTTTACCGGATGCCTGGACTTTCGGTTTTGAACTTTTGGTTGTGGGAGGTGCAGATCTTTTTGATGATCTGGTCTGGGTGGGAGTTTCAACTGGAACACTTTCTTTACTCTTCTCTTCTTCCTCAGCCTTCCTCTTCTTTTCCCAGCTGGCATCAAGTGCCTCTTTTGAGATTCCTAGGCCTTGAGCAATATGCTCAACTTCTTTTCTTACCTTCCTCTTTATCTCCGGTTCCCTGAGTTCTACATGTATCTTTACACTCAGTTCCTCAAAGGTTCCAAACCTTTTTGCCTTAGGATCTTTGGGCTGGCTTAGCATGTGTTGAACATGCAGCTCTACTATCTGTTCATCCACTTCATACCCCATGGGCATGATCCAAACAGTCCTTGGCTCCACTGCCTCCATTAGACACTGATCTGTTTCAACCATGAAGCATACTGTGTCTTTGTACTTTTCTACAAGGGATTGGGGTATTCTTTCTCTTGCATGCATCATGCTTTGGAAGTTCTTGAAGTATCCCCATAGAGCTGTATTTCTTGCTTTAGCATCCCCAAGTCCATGCAAATAGTCTCTGATTTGGATGGCAACCGGTCTGTCATTCTGCCATATCCATCCACTGGATCCGGGAAGCTCATTCATGTAGTAGAAGAAGAGACAAAGGATCAGATTTCCATACTTGAAGGAGTTTTTCTTGTCCTTCTTGATCTTCTGCAGATTTTCAAAGAGTTGGTTCACAAGAAGCTCACACAAGTCATAGTCTGCATTCTCCTTTAACATTTGATAAGCTGTGTAGATTGCAGTTCCCGGTACTGAATTTTCCCTACTGGAATGATAGATTTTGTAACCAATTATCGTAGCTGCAAATTTGACATCCGGTTCAGTGATGTCATCAACTGTCATAGCTCTCTTGTCAAACTTGGATCCGGTTGCATCACTAACTGTCTGATTTTTGATAGACTTGAGAACAGGTAAACCACCGGATGAGTGCAGACCGGTTACAGCCCTAATTGCATCTTTGGTGATCTTGAAGGGCTGGTTCAACCATAGGAAGTTGTCATGTACTCTACTTAGTACATACCGGACCCATTCATCTTCTTCAAAACAGGGGAAATGAATGCACTGTGCAAAGTGTTTGTCCCGGATGGCTTTGTACTGAGGTTTGATCTCAAAGGAGTCATCTATCAATTGTTTGTGATAGATATCCATCAGCTTTGATTCTCCAAAGTCTTCAAGATTCGCATGGATGTAAACCCTAATATCTTCCGTATGTAATACACCATGAGGAACACTAGAGAAGGCTCCTAGTGGATCTACCTCCAATGATTTGTAAGGATGTTTCTTGAATGTGGGGCGAGGTCTATCAGAGATCTTAACTATATTTGGAGTAGCCATTCTTCAAAGATTTGCAGTGAGATAATGAAAAATGGAGAATACCTTATGCGCCTTCGGTTTGCACGGAGTGGTGGGATTGATTTCTTTATGCAATGACTTTGGCATGAGATCTTTGGTGTGCTTGATGAATTTTGTTGCAGAGCTCCTCTTTTCGCTTCTTCTTGAGTGTAGAATGAGCAAATGATTTTTGAGAAATCCCTTATATTGCTCCGCAAACCCTAATATCTGTTTGCAATAAATGCTTCACCTATATTATTCTGGTTTGCCTTGTCCGGATAGCTTGGAGTATCCCGGATCAGTCCTGATCTATGAACATCATCCGGATCTTTCAATCATGAATAAATCGAGGTGACACATTACAAGAACATCCCAAACACTCTGTCCAATCCGCAGAATAAGATAGTGCACTTCCGGATCTCTCCGGACCTTTTTGTAATCCTCTGTCATACCGAAGCATCTCCCAGAACAGGTCTTACTTGATTGATCACAGCTTCTTCATAACTCCATGCGGACCTCTGAAATCTTATTTGGATCGTCTCAAGACTTATATCTTTAAACTTTTTACTCCGCATCTTGTGCCACATCAGGCACCACTTGATTGGCTGGGGGAACAGGATTTTCTTTGAGTCTCCCCCTAAGCCAGAGCTAACTTTTTAATTTCCAGAAGAAATATCAGCACCAGAGTCTGGTGCGGATCCAACCTCTACATTCTCTGAACTTTTCTTCACCCAAATCTTGCTCATCTGATTCCTAACTTCATCCGCATTCATCTTTTGTTTACCTTTGTCTTGATTCTGATTATACACCGGACCTCTTTTGTCCTGATTCTTGCTTCTGCAGACTTTAGCATTATGACCAGACCTATTACAGATTTGGCAAATAACATTTCTTTGCATAATTGACTGATATCCTCTTGATCTGCATTGATTAGCCATATGACCTATTCTCTTGCATGTAAAGCATCTACCTTTGAATGATTTGTTTACTTGCATATTTTTGCATTCATGGGATTTGTGTCCGTACCTTTTGTAGTTGAAGCACTGTCCGGAGAAGGATGAATTAATCTGATTCATTCTCTTTCTGCACTGATTAGCTTTGTGACCAAAGTGGTTGCAGCTGTGGCAGTATCCATTGAAAGATGAATATCTTTGAGCATTGGGCTGTCTTACCGGAGGTCTTCTAGGCCTGTTTCTTGGATTTTCTGATGCAAAATTCTTTTGACCGGATCCGGAGCTTTCTCCTTTCTCATATCCCAAACCATACTTGTCATCTGTCCCTTTTTGACTTCCAAGAAGAACTTCAAGTTGAGCAAAACTTATCTTGAATTTCTGTTTATATTCATTTGCTGTTTGAAGGTCTCTTTTGAGAGAGGCAATTTGATCCTCAAGTTTTTCTTCATTATCTTTGGCATCTTCAAGATCAGATTCAAGATGTCTGATAATCCTATCCATCTGGTGGCATTCTTCTGATTTTTCTTTAAGAGATTGTTTTAGATTGTCTTCAGCCTTTCTTTTTTCTTCAATCTCTTGAGTAAACTTTATAGTTCCTGATTCCATTTCATGTCTTAACATAATGACTTCTTTTGATAACTTTTCACATAACTTGGTTTGCTCAGTCAATTCTTCATTTGTATTGCTTTCTTCACTTTGTCTTGCCAACTGTTGGAGCAGCTCCTTTCTCTTTTTCATAGAGAGACTTAATTTGTCTTTTAATTCTCTCATGAATTCATCAGCCTGTTTGAGTCTTTCCTTTAATTCATTGACTTCAGAATTTGACTGTTCAAGATCCTCAAGGGCAGTCTTGAGTTGCTCCCTTAAACCATATGCATCCATTTGAACTCCCAGATCTTCCTCAAACTGTTAGGCTCTATTAGGAGGAACTTGGCTCTGATACCAATTGTTGATAACTGAGAGGGGGGGTGAATCAGTTATCCTAATTATTTCCTTTTTGAACTTTCTTATTAATTAATGCAGCATTGAATCAAACACAAAAACATTACCATGAAATAAGAAACACATGACACAGTATTTTTGACGTGGAAACCCTGTTAAGGGAGAAAACCACGGGGTGATTAACCCAAAATTATTCTCTGTTAGAAGAATAGGAAATTACAAAATGGCACTTGCCAATTAGGGCTCACTGCCCGAGCACACTGCTCACAAGAGGCCCACTGCCTACAAGAAGACACACTATCTACAAGGTGATAAGAATCACAGTCTTGAACTGATTGGAAGCATCTGCATATGCTGGAGTTCAGTTCCGGTTAGGCTCAGTACACTGATCTGCTGCACTTCATCTTTTCTCTGTTCTTTATTCTGCTATCCTTTCACATACTGGATCTGTCTTGGTACTTCTGCTATGTTCTGCTCTTCTTCGCATATATTCTTCACATCATCACCCACTTCACAACTAAATCCATCCTCTATATATATCCGCACAAGTAATTTCATCACCTTTTTAGTCGGCATCCGGAACAGTCTAGTTTCTTACAAACTCTGTTCTGTCAGCTGAATCCTTGCTCACCAAGCAATACGGATCAAGCATATACTTGTAGATATCATTAATCATGTCGGCCAAACATGATTCATGCCTTCACAACCTTTATCATCAACAGTAACACATCCGGAAAGTAGTCTGATACTCTATCAGTCAGTTCATCCTCTGTTTTCACTGTCTCTCAGGAATCCGGTACTCAATTATTCATATCTTTTTCCTTGTCCATCACCGGAGGCTAAATCCTTGGAATATACCACTCAAGGTAGTCCTCTTGACTTCCCCAAATCCGCACTGCACCAAGACACTTCCTCTGAAAGATCCGGACCAATCTGTCGGACCTTGCCACATGCTCTGTTCTTGTTCACCGGACCACAACAATCTTTATTCTGACTTCCGGTAGAGACACATCATGACTTGCGGATATGTGGGATGACCTTTGTTGCCATCAATGACAACAACCATGAATCCATATAGTGTCTCTTGCCAACAGTTGATTAATGTATGACAACATTACAATTCATTTCAAGCTACCTTATAATGGTCTCTTATTGCATGCGGGTTTTTGTAGTTCTGATATAGATCTTTAAATAATGTTAGTTATAGGTATCCTATATTTCTTACCTATATGTATGTACAATTTTAGTTTAATTGATTGTTTTCAAGTGTGTTATCTTCTTCTTTCTCATCTTTGACTATGTTTCCCATGAGAGTAGGCATAGATCTAATTGGTGAGAGGTTAAGTAAAATTTTAATATTATCACATGTTCCTCGTAGTGTAGGAGTATTTGTTACACTCCACCATGCTAGTTTGATCTAGAAATGTAACTTATGCAATATCCTATGTAAAATTGAACTGGTAAATCTTCAAAGGACCATGCTACTAGTATGTTTCCCTCTTGTATAGGTGTATGCTTAGTTTAAGTAGATTCATTTGTAGGAGTGTAACACTATTGTTATCTCATGGTACATATGTAAGAGTAAGTTACTATCTTGATAAGAGATTTTGTGAATCATGTTGCAGCAGCTAGTAAGTAATGAACATAGTGAAAAATATTGGAACTCATCATACACTAGGTACAATTGTTGATTGGCTTAGTTGTGCTTATTGCATTTCTCTTTAATTTTCTTATTTAGGAAACCTTTAGGAATACCCTCTTAGTTTTACCTAACCCCAAAGAGAAGGAAATATTACCCACTCTAAAATATTGGCCCCTAGTCCTCATTTTGTTGATGATTTCTATCCTTATCCTCAAAATGACTTATTTCCTTGGCCCTAATAATTGGTCCATACTCTAGGAATGTGGATATATATATTTGAGAGATAACATTCTTAATGGTAAATTTATCTCATTACTTAAATTTTTCATTAGGTATATTTTTTTAATTTCTATATGTTGTTCATCTTTGTAATTTGGTAGAAAATTGCATGTTTTGAATCGGTTGTGTTACTGCCTGCATAAACATTGAAGTCTCAAGAAATTAATTTTGCAGGTGTCCTCCCAAAAAGTTCTAAGTCTTTGGGCCTCCTCATCATATTTCAAGTATAGCCTGATATTCTCGCGGGTGGTCATCATGTTTCAAATATCGAGTGATCTTAGTGAAGATCACCCCCCCATGTTGTTTTGTCACCATGATATTGCAGACATCAATTTTATGTGGGGGCTGATATGTGCTTGTCTAATGGCGTCATCATATTTTGAAGGAGGGGGTGATATTCCAAACATCAGTCATATTCAAACATCACCCCCGATGTTACAACAAAGCTACAGTCCACCCTAATATTTGTTCGAGGGGGTGATTTTTTGAATATCGGGTGATATTCTGAATATCACCCCTACCGCCGAAGATCACCCTAATATTGCAACATGATCGTGACATCATCAAGATCAGTAGGGTACATCATATGGTCTTTGATGTGATGTTATCAGCAGGTATTATGAGAATCCCCCGATCGCTGATGAGGATATGAATATGATGATGACATGAATATCAGCAGGAGGTTCATCGGTGAAGTATTTGGTATACATATGAGCAGGAGGATCTTTCTTCGATGCATCAGGTTGCACTGATGAGGATGGTCATCATGATGTTATTGAATATCAGGATGTTTCTTCATATCAGGGTGATGTGAAATATCGGGGTGTTCTTTCATGGGAAGGTTATCATACAGGACGTACACTGACGTCAGGGTGATATTAAACATCAAAGCATCATGCAGAAGGATCATGATGAGGTTTATATTAGTGTCGTCAGGAGTAAAATTGCTGACTATCATCTTTTGGTGTGGTCATGCATATAAAGTGTTAAGGTGGTTGCCACAGGGTGCATGTGGGATAATTTGTTCCCACATGATTTGAAATATCAGGGTCATATTTCTTGGCGAGAAATTTTCAAAAGCGCACAGTCAACTGCATTTCCGTGGGCCACGGGTTGGCATGCCTTTAATGGTGGATGTTACAGGGTATGGACGAAGGCATGGATGGATCAACCACCCGATTGATGATGTGAATCCCCAGGCAACGACACAGGGCTCAAGTTCAACCACTTCCTGTCTCTTCCTCTACCTGCGGCATTTAATGCTTGAGCACCATTTTTCAT
Organism: Cunninghamia lanceolata; assembly: GCA_027924645.1. Taxonomy (NCBI): domain Eukaryota; kingdom Viridiplantae; phylum Streptophyta; class Pinopsida; order Cupressales; family Cupressaceae; genus Cunninghamia; species Cunninghamia lanceolata. The sequence continues at coordinate 2,280,061 of BSBN01001020.1, read as the reverse complement.
GAGGGAATGTATCTGGCAGATTTTTTGAGTTTTACCATGTAATTAATGCTGAGTGCACTCTCCTTCTGTATATAGTAGATTGTGTTGCTCATTTGTTGTTGTTGAAAACTAGACAAGTTTTGGTGTTGTAATCGAATACAATCTCATTAGTGGCTCTATTCTGGGTATTTTTGTGAGTTTATGAGTTGTATGTTGAATGTCTTATATACAGAATTTATCAGTTTCATGTTGATTTAAATGAAAATGCTTTATAGCATGTGTTTTGTTATTTGTCTCCAAGTTGAATGTGTTCTTCTTCTGAATCTAAATAGCTAAGGGGTGTTTGGGATTCTAGAATATGGGTTTTCTATATTGAATGCTTAAATCTTTTACTTCTACTCAAGGAGTAGATTAAATGTTTTGGGTTAAGTATTGAGAAGAATACATTGCAGTAAGGATGTTTGTAAGTAGAAATAACTAAATACTTTATCTTGGGTATTGTCTGTAAGGTAGACATTGCATAATCCCCTTGAAATCTAATTGTTGTTTTAGATCTATAATGAACATTCACATATATATGTCTATTGACTCCGAGCCCTAGATAGGCACCGGTCTGGTCTTGTATTTTGGTTGCAACCCAAAGTCTTAGTTTTGCATCCAAATATAAAATCAAACTCAAACTTTAAATACAAACCTTTAGGATATTAGAAGTAGTTTTAGGATTAAAATCCTCTGTCTCACAACTGAACATAGGCCCAAAGCTAGCCCCTTTGCACTTATCTCATAGTTTTGGTCTACATAAAGGAGGATTTATCTACTTTATGTCAACATCCCCCAATTCACATGCATATCATATGGATGTTGAATAGGGAATACCCCCCTTGGTTCTACAGAGCCTAAAGAAGAAGAGGAGATATTTATAGAGTCTATCTCCTGTACTATTGGCTCCTGGCCCAGAGATCCTATTGATCAATTATGGCTACCTTGTAGGGATAACTGAGAAGCATCCAGTCAGATTGAGAAGCAACAGATTTGGCAACTCCGCTGGGGACTGCCTTGTGAAAGAACCCTGATCTAAAAGAAAATAATTCCTATTTGTAGGTGGCGACTCCGAACCAATCTCCCAACTAGTAAATAAAAAATTTGTATGCAAGGGAGAAGATCCCTGTGTAATCCTCTGCTTGAAGAATTACCTAGAAAGATGATGTACAGGAAAAAGGTGACTGTTCAAACCAGTCAAGAGGGTTCTCCCAGAAGCAATGATAATATTCAAGACAATCCAAGATCTTCAGAGTGGACAATACCTTATTTTTCAAACACTGAGGCTGAAATCCAGAACGTTTATGAAAGACAACAAGGTGGTGGATTAAGGATAAGGTCAGAGGTTTTTCAGGAACACCCTTTCTTGGATCCCAGTGATAGATTTGAAGAAGCTGAATCCCCAAGGGATGATGATGATGACCAGAATGTAATGAAACCATCCTCCTCTGTGCCCAGAGAGGAGGAATTAGCTAAAGAAATCAAAAGCCTGAGAGCTGAATTAGAATATTTACAAGCTATGAAAATCAGAGATGACATGAGACAGAAAGTGCGGGCTCTGAGAACAGCTCAGAATGATTCAGTTTCCACCCTTGAAAATGTAAATATGCAAAGAAATCAGCACAGAAATGAAGTGCAGGACCAACATAATGATCAGAGATAGAATGCAAATAATGCTAGAGTACCATTAAATAATGCAAGAAATCAGAATGCAAATAGAAATGCCAATGTTAATCAGTTTGGTAGACAACCTGTTAGCACTTATTTTGACCTGGGGTTGATTTGTCATGATCAGAAGGTTTCCTCATGATGAAGCTTTCATCTTCTTGCCCAATTTTTCTAAGTGTTGGACCTCCTCAGCGTTTTTCAGCTGCAGCATCATATTTTTCTGAGGAGGAGGTCGTCATCATCATCTTGTCTTCGATGATGATCTTCATCAGCATGTTCTTCGTCGACTTGTTTTTCTCATCGTCATCATCATATTTCAAGTGTCGGGTGATGTTTGCTTATTATCCTGATGATACTCGTGAGCTACAGTGTGCCCTCAGTTGCTTGCGGGGGTGAATTTTCAAGTATCCGGTGACTTTCCGAGTATCACCTTGCCCAAACATGATGATGATGCTGCCCCGTTATCTTGAGGGGGTTATTCTCTAAGTGTTCGACCTAACTTGTTTTTTCCTAAGGGTCGTCATCATCATGATATTTCCAGTTATCATCCTGCTGCTTGTGGAGGTCATCATATTTTCTGCCTTCATGATTTTTTCGCCGGGGTGATATTTTTATCATCGGGTGATCTTGGTTATGATCATCCTGATGATGTTGTTGAAGAGTTCTAGGTGCGACCCGATGTTCACTAGGGTCATCATATTTTGAACGTCAGGATGATCTTAGTCAATATCATCCTGATGATGTTGTATCACTTCTTGTTCTTTGCTTCTCATCCTGATGATGCTGACGTCATCCGTATATCAGGGTGATATTTTTCTTTCTGCCTATCTGCATCATGATATTTTCGAAGGAAGGGGTGATATTTTCATATCACCCGGATATATGTTTGTTCGAACATCATGATGATGTTAATATCAAGGAGATATCCGCCTGCTGGCTTCGCGCATTATCTCCGGGGGGTGATCTTTTCAAGCATCATCATCATATTCAGTTATCGCCCCGATCTTACAGAGGAGCTACAGTGCAACCTGATGTTTGAACGTCAGGAGGATATTTCCAAATATCCGGTTGTCTTCCGAATATCATGATGATGTTAATATGATGATGACGTCATCAAGGTCCGCGGGGGTCATATTTCTAACACTGATCATCTTGTGATGATCCCCTGATATTTGTAAACATGATGATGACGTCATCCGGATATGAGGAGGTGCGCAGTAGGCAGATATGATGATGACGTCAACAGTATATGATGATGACGTCATCAGGATGTCCATCGGCCAGACTTTTGTTATAAGCTCAGCAGGAGGATGTTCCTCCGAAGGATCAGGTTGTGCCGATTATCATGAAGGTTGTATTTCAAATATCATGATGACGTCAGGGTGATATTTCGAACAACAGGATATCATGCTGCTGGAGGATGATGATGATGAAGTCTATACTAGTGTCGTCAGGAGCAAAAGCACCGACATGATATATGCTCATGACCTAGTATATAAAGTGTTATTGAGGTCATCGCGGGGTGCATGTGGGATACTGATATCCTGCATTTTCAAAACATCATGATGATGAGTCTCGGCGGGAAATGGTTGCGATTGTAGATTTGATGATCTTCCCAAGGCCGCGGGTTGGTGCGCCATTAATGGTGATTGTTGCAGAGGTATGGACGATGGCGTGGGTCGATCCTGTACCCGACTGAAGATGTACATCAGCGGATGGTGGCGCAGGGCTCGAGAAATCTTCCTGTCTCCTCCCCTACCTGCTGCATTCAAGTTTGGGCGCCAATCTAGTTGTGTTTAAGCGCCATTTCCATGATACTGTGTATCTGGTGAAACTTTTGGTCAACATTGTAATTAATTGCTGAGCACCTACCTGGCTGTTATAAGCAGGTGGTGTTGCTCATTTCAAAGGTTGTTGAAAGTTGATGATTTTGGCTCTGTAATGTATAACAAGCTGATCTGGTTGCTCTGTACAGCTTACCTGTGAGTTTATGTATCTCTTGTTGTTTGTTATTGGCATGATCCCACTGATTTCATGATTAAACTTATATGAGGAATGCTGTTTAGCATGTGTTGTGTTAATTCTGTCTCCAGTATTGCATGTATTCTTCTTCTGAATCTGGATGTTTGGTAATGTTTAGATTCTAGAACATAGAATTCCTATGTTGATTGTCTGATCTTCTAACTTCTACTCAAGGGGTAGATTAAACTGTTTTCAGGTTGAACATTGGGAAGAGTATACTGCAGTAAGGATACCATAAGTAGAGATAACCTAACACTTTGTATTGGGAGATGCCTGTAAGGCAGGTATCACATATATCCCCTTGAAATCCAGTTTTAGTTGTTCATGCTGATCATTCACAGGTGTATGTCTACTGACTCCAGGCCCTGGATAGGCACCAATCATGCTTTGTTTTGTGTTATAACCATATCCAGCTTTGCATCCACACTTAAACTCCAAAGCAAAATCTAAAACCACCATTAGGACATTAGAGTTAGTTTTAGGAACCTCAGTCCTCTGTCTACAACTGCAAATAGGCCCAAAGCTAGCCCCTTTGCCCTTATCTTTCAATTTTGGTCTACTTACAGGAGAACTCATCTGCTTTCTGTCAACATCCCAGCCTTGCATGCATATCCTCATGGATGTTGAGTAGGGAATACCCCCCTAGGTCTTGCAGAGCCTGAAGAAGAAGAGGAGATAAAATATAGAGTCTATCTCCTATACTGTTGACCCCCTGGCCCAGAGATCCTGTTGATCACTGATGGCTACCTTGTAGGGATATCTGGGAATAAGCATCCAGTCTGGGAAAAAGTCAACAGAAATTGGCGACTCTGCTGGGGATTGAGAAGTAAAAGTACTATCTAATCATCTCCAGTGATATATATGTGACCCATCTGAGTCAGCAACAGTAATCTACTCCGCTGGGGAACCTTGTGAAAGAACCCTGGTTTTCAGAAGAAAACACTTCCTAGCAATAGGTGGCGACTCTGAAGTAATCTCCCAACCGGTCAAGGTAAATTTATATGCAGGGGAGAAGATCCCAACAAAATCCTCTATTTGAAGAGTTACCATTAACAAAAAGAATGATGTATAGAAGAAAGGGAACTGTCTCAGTTAGTCATGAGAGCTCCCCCAGAAAAAGTGATGAGGTACAAGATAACCCTAGGCCATCAGGACAGCATGCTCCTTATTTTTCAACTGCAGAAGCTGATATCCAAGGTGCATATGAGAGGCAATAGGGTGGTAGTATGAGAATGAGGTCAGAGGTGTTCCAAGAACGCCCTTTTCTAGACCCAAGTGAAAGGTTTGAAGAGGCAGAGTCCCTAAGGGATGATGAAGATGATGACCAAAATGGTATGAGACCATCTACCTCCAGACCTAAGGATGAACAGGTAGCTGAAGAAATCAAAAGTCTAAGAGCAGAACTAGAATACCTACAAGCCATGAAAATCAGAGATGATATACAACAGAAAGTGCAAGCTTTGAGAACTGCCCAAAATAATTCAATTCCTACCTTAGAGAATGCAAATATGCAAAGACATCAGCAAAGATATGAAATGCAACATCAGCATCATGATGACAGACAATATGTGAATGATGCTAGGATACCACTGAACCATGCAGGAAACCAGAATGCAAACAGAAATGTTAATGTTAATCAGCCAAACAGACAGCCCATGCAGCTAGACAGATTCAGGCAGCTGGTGTTTGATGGTATTCCTGGGTATCCTAACCCCATTGACAAGCATCTGAGGCTGCAAGTGCCTAAGTTTTCAGGAAACAATACAGTGTCAGGAGAAGATCATCTAAAGGCCTTCCAAAATGTCATGGATAATTTTGAGGTTGAGCATGAGGATGTTTTCATGAAGTCATTCATGCAATCCTTAATAGATGAGGCAAGAGAATGGTACAGGAATCTGCCTGACCGGAGCATATCATCATGGGATGATTTTAAGAGGATATTCAAGGAGCAATATGGTGATAAAACTGACCCTAGCTTTTTTGTAAATGAGTTCACCAGTATCACCAAAGGGTCAAATGAGCAGGTTGCAGACTTTAATGCAAGATTTACTAAAGTGCTGAACAAATTGCCACATCATATGAGGCCAAATGAACCAATGTGCATAATTTTGTACATCAATGCCTTTGATGCAAAGACTGCATATGGATTGAGAGATAAAGGTCCTGCCACTCTCAGGGATGCTTTCAGAATTGCAGTAAATATTGAAAACAATAGGAAAGCATCAGGCAAGACAAATAGAAGGGATGATGTAAAAATTCTGCAAAATCCAAATAAGCCTCAGAACACTCAAGGTAGTACATCTGCTCCTGAAGATAAGATAGACAAACTGGCAAATGTTGTTAAGGACCTGAGCTATAGATTAGCCAGAAGTGAAAAAGGGATGGGTCCTGATAGGCAAGTCTATCAAAGGCAGGAAAAGAGGCCATCATTACATGATATGCCTTATAACACCAATTGGCATGATGGTAAGCCTGTATATCCACGTAACAACACAAATCAGAGGGCTCAGCATGCCAAGGAAACTCCTGATCCCCTGAAGAAAACTATAAATATTGCTGATGATGCTCCGTGGTGTATAATCTGTCAGATGCCACATTCACAGTCACAGTGCATGATTGCCCAATCTTTGTATGATAATGCTACATCTTGTAATGAATGCAATGAGCCACATCATGTGCAGGATGATGATGTTAACATGATGTCCATAGGTAATGGATATACTCTGTATGATGCTGATGAGAAGACAGATCATCAAGTTCAGGTCTGCCAACAGTCCCCATATGATGAAGATGATGAGGATAATTATGTGTATGCTCAGAACTCACACAATTTTCTGAGTAACCTACAACGGCCTTCTGATGAGGAAATCAGAGCCTTCACAGCTGCAGCAGTTGCTCAAGTCAAGAGCAACTACAACCTCAGAGGTAGAAATCAGGTTGGCAGCCCACATCAGCCAGAGGATATTTCTGCAGGTCAGCTGATGCATGGTCATAAAGGAACTGAACCAAAAAAAAGGCAGTGGGTAAATAACAAACAGAACTTTAAATACAGAACAGGTCATGATTTTCAAGGACCAGAAAACAAAACCCCTCAGGCTGAAGATCAAAGTAGAGGTTCCCAAGAAAAGAATGATGATCAGGGAACTATGAAAGTGAAAACTAAATCAGCTCAGGATAAAAGCAAGATTGTGGAGCAAGCTACAACTGTTGTACAAAACTGTGCTCCATTTGATATAGCCCAGATCCTCTCTCAGGTAAAGGTCTCTGTTCCACTTATGGAACTCATGAAAGTGGAAGAGATCAAAAATAGGACAATATCCCTGATCTCAGGGGTACCTTTTCAAACTAAGCAAGATGATCAGACCCAGGGTGAGAAACAGGTCATGTGCAATGAAGAAGATGAGACTCCTGAAGTCTATTTAGGAATGACCATGACAAAGTGTCCTTCACAGGTGGAACCATTTTATGTTTCCCTGGTTATAAATGGTAAAATAATTAGAAATTGTATGCTTGACTCTGGAGCATCCACAAATGTCATGCCTTTGGCTATCATGCAGCAAACTGGACTAAAGATTGACAAGGCATGTGGAAAGTGTTATGCTATGGATGCCAGAGAGGTACCAGTTATTGGAATTATGAAGGATGTAGATTTCAAGCTGGCAGCATTTCCTGAAAAGAAATATAGGATGAATATAACGGTGGTTGACATCAAGCCACAATATGGTATGCTACTGTCAAGGAGATGGGCAGCACTAATAGGTGGAAGTATGCAGCTGGACCTGTCATATGCCATGATTCCAATGAATGGCAGGGATGTCAAGCTAAGCAGAGAGCAGAGATCATCAGAGACAGTGGAAGACCAAGAAGCAAATGAACAAGTATGCTTTGTAGACACTGACTGTGATAACTTCAAGGTTGTCTCAGATTATGCAGAAGACAAAAGGAAAAATGCCTGTATTGATGAGCTGGATCAGCAAGGGTTATGGACCATGTTTTTTGATGGAGCTTGTGCAAAAGAAGGCTCTGGAGCTGGAGTTGTTTTCCTGTCTCCAACTGGTAGGCTCCTCAAGTTCTCTTTCTTGCTGAGGTTTGATTGCACAAATAATATTGCAGAATATGAGGCTTTACTCTTAGGCCTGAATATTGCTCTCAAACATGGAATTAAGATGTTAAGAGTATTTGGGGACTCTGAACTGATTGTATCCCAAATCAGAAATAAGTATGCTGCAAAGAATAAAAGACTGAAGCAATACAAGCATGCTGTTTGGGATACTATTGAACTTTTTGATGCATTTTCAATTGGCTGGGTAGAAAGGTCAAAAAATGTTATGGCTGATTTCTTAGCTAATATTGCAATAAGGCCAGATGACATCACTCTGTCAGGTGTCACAGATGTAGAAGTTAAAATTAGGCCTGCCATACCAGAAAACATATGCAGTTGGCAAGTTTTCAATGATGATAGGGATTTGCTGAAATTTTTGCACTGCATAGATGAGTATGAGAACCAACAGATTGATTTCCAAGCTTTTGTAGAGACTGTAAATGGAAAAGAGACTCTTGTAGGGAAAGAGATCATTCAGTTGAAGACCAACAAGATCCCTAGAGGGTTAGTGGCTTTGGAAAGAGCCTTTGACAGTAGAGACAAAATGGTCACAAAGACATCCCCCACAAATAAGGAGGATTTAGAAGAAATAAATTTGGGGACATCTCAGGCCCCTCAGAAAGTATATATTGGCAGACAGCTCAAGCCACACATAAGAAGTATGCTGATTGCATTGCTAAAAAAGTATAAACATGTTTTTGCTTGGTCATATGAGGACCTAAAAGCTTATAGAGAAGACTTATTCCAGCATGAGATCCCATTGAAGCCTGAAGCTAAGCCATTTAGACAAAGGCAAAGGCCTATAAATCCTACCTTAGCTCCTAAGATGCAAGAAGAACTCAAAAGGCTCAGGGATGCTGGAATAATTGTGCCAATCAGACATTCAACTTGGGTGTCTAACCTTGTCCCAGTCAGGAAAAAGAATGGTGATATTAGGCTTTGTGTGGATTTCAGGAACTTGAATGTATCCTCTTTGAAGGATAACTATCCATTGCCTAATATGGAGGCTATGTTGCAGAGAGTGACTGGTTGTGAACTCCTATCCATGATGGATGGATTTTCAGGATATAATCAGGTAAAGGTGAAAGAATCAGAACAGTATAAGACTGCCTTTACCACTCCATGGGGAACATATGTGTATGTTAGAATGCCATTTGGACTAACAAACGCAGGTGCTACATTTCAAAGAGCAATGGATGTTGCTTTTGCAGGGCTGATTGATTCAATCCTGGTAGTATATCAGGATGACCTGACTGCCTACTCAAAGAAAGAGGAGCAGCATTATATGCATCTGGAGCAGATCTTCATAAGAGCACTAGAATATGGTATTTCTTTAAACCCAAAGAAGTGTGCCTTTGGAGTAGTTGAAGGAAAGCTTCTGGGACACATTGTTTCCAAGGATGGAGTCAGGATAGATCCAGAGAGAGTGGCAGCTATTGACAGGATTCAAATGCCAAAAACTGTGAAAGGAGTTCAGTCCTTCTTTGGACAAATAAATTTTGTTAGAAGATTTGTTCCTAACTTTGCAGAGATCACAAGGAACATCTCCAAGATGATGAAGAAGGATGCAACTGTCAACTGGGAAAAGGAAGCAGCAGAATCATTTCAGAATATCAAAGAGGCAATTAAGATGGCCCTTGTTCTTAAATCTCCTAATTTTTCTAGGCCATTCCAAGTGTTCTCATTTGCTTCCTTTCATACTGTAGCTGCATGTTTGTTACAGAAAAATGAAGATGGTTTTGAACAGCCCATCGCTTTCTTCAGTATGTCCCTGCAGGCCTCTGAGTTGAAGTATGATATTATGGAAAAGCAGGCATATGCACTTGTTAGAGCCATTAAAAGTTTCAGACCATACTTGGTAGGGTCATATATCATTGCATATGTACCTCATGCTGTAGTCAAAGACATATTCACTCAGCAGGAGGTGACTGGAAGAAGGTGCAGATGGATAAACAAACTGCAGGAATTCAACATAGACATACAAGTTACTAAGTTGATAAGAGGACAAGGACTAGCCAAGATGATGGCACAGTCAAACTTGGAAGCATGCCAAGTTAATGCAGTCCAAGATGAGAATGTAAGTGCATCAGGATCTGAATGGTACAAGGATATTGTCTATTATTTGCAAAATCTGAATTGTCCTTCCCATTTCAGTGACAATCAAAAGAGGACTCTGAAGCTACATGCAATCAGGTATGTTGTTGTTCAAGGTGAGCTGTACTGGAAAAATCCTGATGGTGTGCTGCTGAGATGTGTGGATAAGAACATGGCTAACAATATTTTGATTGACATGCATAAAGGATTGTGTGGTGGCCATTATACTGCCCAAACAACAGCTCATAAAATCCTCAGGGCAGGATATTGGTGGCCCACTCTCTTTTCAGATGCACAAAAGTTAGTAAGGAAGTGTGACCCTTGCCAGAGATTCTCAGGAAAGCTGAAATATAATGGTGCTTTGCCCCTCAGAACTATACCTGTGGATGCTCCATTCCAGCAGTGGGGAATTGACTTTATAGGGGAAATTGCAGACAAATCAAGTGGGGGACACAGTTGGATTTTGGTGGCAACTGACTACTTTACCAAATGGATTGAGGCCATTCCAACTAAAAGAGCTACAAGTAAGGTGGTGACAGACTTCATACTAGAGAACATCATCATCAGGTTTGGAGTGCCATCTAAGATTATCACTGATAATGCTATGTGCTTCAAATCAGGTGAATTTGTTGATTTTTGCAACAAATATGGGATAAACCTGTCATATACATCACCATATCACCCACAAGGAAATGGTCAAGCAGAATCAAGCAATAAGAGCATCATGAAAATTGTCAAGAGGATACTGGACAAGAACAGGAGAGCTTGGGACTCAAAGTTGAACTTAGCAGTATGGGCTGACAGAGTGACTGTGAAAAGGGCTATTGGGAAGTCACCTTTTGAGCTAGTATATGGTACATCAGCTAGACTGCCCATAAACAATCTCCTACCAGTTTACAGATTCATTCAGGAAAATGATGAGGACATTGAAGATCCCATGACAGAAAGAGTGAATCAGCTGGTTGCATTGGATGAAGACAGAAGGAGAGCCCACTAGATCAATCTCAAGAGACAATAGGATATGAAATATCAGTTTGACAGGAGAACTACAAAAAGGAAGTTTCAAGTTAATGATCTGGTGCTTATTTGGAATGCTAAAGATCAGGAAAAGGGTAAACATGGTAAATTTCAACCCTTATGGATGGGCCCATATCAGGTTTGCAATACTCATGGGGAGGATTCTTATTTCCTCTAGGCCCTAGATGGTGAAATTCTGGAATTGCCAGTGCATGGCCAATTCCTTAAGTTCTATTTTGCATGAATATCTGGTTGCTGTGCACATTTGTAAAATATGTATGTAGTGTAAATGCCTTGTACAGCTCGCGTTTTTTGGCTTTTTGTCTGTGGTCTGCCCGGAGATCTGGTTCTCGCTGCAGGTTTTCACCTGCACGTCCCCATTCGGAGCCACTGTTAGCACTTATTTTGACCTGGGGTTGATTTGTCATGATCAGGAGGTTTCCTCATGATGAAGCTTTCATCTTCTTGCCCAATTTTTCTAAGTGTTGGACCTCCTCAGCGTTTTTCAGCTGCAGCATCATATTTTTCTGAGGAGGAGGTCGTCATCATCATCTTGTCTTCGATGATGATCTTCATCAGCATGTTCTTCGTCGACTTGTTTTTCTCATCGTCATCATCATATTTCAAGTGTCGGGTGATGTTTGCTTATTATCCTGATGATACTCGTGAGCTACAGTGCGCCCTCAGTTGCTTGCGGGGGTGAATTTTCAAGTATCCGGTGACTTTCCGAGTATCACCTTGCCCAAACATGATGATGATGCTGCCTCGTTATCTTGAGGGGGTTATTCTCTAAGTGTTCGACCTAACTTGTTTTTTCCTAAGGGTCGTCATCATCATGATATTTCCAGTTATCATCCTGCTGCTTGTGGAGGTCATCATATTTTCTGCCTTCATGATTTTTTCGCCGGGGTGATATTTTTATCATCGGGTGATCTTGGTTATGATCATCCTGATGATGTTGTTGAAGAGTTCTAGGTGCGACCCGATGTTCACTAGGGTCATCATATTTTGAACGTCAGGATGATCTTAGTCAATATCATCCTGATGATGTTGTATCACTTCTTGTTCTTTGCTTCTCATCCTGATGATGCTGACGTCATCCGTATATCAGGGTGATATTTTTCTTTCTGCCTATCTGCATCATGATATTTTCGAAGGAAGGGGTGATATTTTCATATCACCCGGATATATGTTTGTTCGAACATCATGATGATGTTAATATCAAGGAGATATCCACCTGCTGGCTTCGCGCATTATCTCCGGGGGGTGATCTTTTCAAGAATCATCATCATATTCAGTTATCGCCCTGATCTTACAGAGGAGCTACAGTGCAACCTGATGTTTGAACGTCAGGAGGATATTTCCAAATATCCGGTTGTCTTCCGAATATCATGATGATGTTAATATGATGATGACATCATCAAGGTCCGCGGGGGTCATATTTCTAACACTGATCATCTTGTGATGATCCCCTGATATTTGTAAACATGATGATGACGTCATCCGGATATGAGGAGGTGCGCAGTAGGCAGATATGATGATGACGTCAACAGTATATGATGATGACGTCATCAGGATGTCCATCGGCCAGACTTTTGTTATAAGCTCAGCAGGAGGATGTTCCTCCGAAGGATCAGGTTGTGCCGATTATCATGAAGGTTGTATTTCAAATATCATGATGACGTCAGGGTGATATTTCGAACAACAGGATATCATGCTGCTGGAGGATGATGATGATGAAGTCTATACTAGTGTCGTCAGGAGCAAAAGCACCGACATGATATATGCTCATGACCTAGTATATAAAGTGTTATTGAGGTCATCGCGGGGTGCATGTGGGATACTGATATCCTGCATTTTCAAAACATCATGATGATGAGTCTCGGCGGGAAATGGTTGCGATTGCAGATTTGATGATCTTCCCAAGGCCGCGGGTTGGTGCGCCATTAATGGCGATTGTTGCAGAGGTATGGATGATGGCGTGGGTCGATCCTGTACCCGACTGAAGATGTACATCAGCGGATGGTGGCGCAGGGCTCGAGAAATCTTCCTGTCTCCTCCCCTACCTGCTGCATTCAAGTTTGGGCGCCAATCTAGTTGTGTTTAAGCGCCATTTCCATGATACTGTGTATCTGGCGAAACTTTTGGTCAACATTGTAATTAATTGCTGAGCACCTACCTGGCTGTTATAAGCAAGTGGTGTTTCTCATTTCAAAGGTTGTTGAAAGTTGATGATTTTGGCTCTGTAATGCATAACAAGCTGATCTGGTTGCTCTGTACAGCTTACCTGTGAGTTTATGTATCTCTTGTTGTTTGTTATTGGCATGATCCCACTGATTTCATGATTAAACTTATATGAGGAATGCTGTTTAGCATGTGTTGTGTTAATTCTGTCTCCAGTATTGCATGTATTCTTCTTCTGAATCTGGATGTTTGGTAATGTTTAGATTCTAGAACATAGAATTCCTATGTTGATTGTCTGATCTTCTAACTTCTACTCAAGGGGTAGATTAAACTGTTTTCAGGTTGAACATTGGGAAGAGTATACTGCAGTAAGGATACCATAAGTAGAGATAACCTAACACTTTGTATTGGGAGATGCCTGTAAGGCAGGTATCACATATATCCCCTTGAAATCCAGTTTTAGTTGTTCATGCTGATCATTCACAGGTGTATGTCTACTGACTCCAGGCCCTGGATAGGCACCAATCATGCTTTGTTTTGTGTTATAACCATATCCAGCTTTGCATCCACACTTAAACTCCAAAGCAAAATCTAAAACCACCATTAGGACATTAGAGTTAGTTTTAGGAACCTCAGTCCTCTGTCTACAACTGCAAATAGGCCCAAAGCTAGCCCCTTTGCCCTTATCTTTCAGTTTTGGTCTACTTACAGGAGGACTCATCTGCTTTCTGTCAACATCCCAGCCTTGCATGCATATCCTCATGGATGTTGAGTAGGGAATACCCCCCTAGGTCTTGCAGAGCCTGAAGAAGAAGAGGAGATAAAATATAGAGTCTATCTCCTATACTGTTGACCCCCTGGCCCAGAGATCCTGTTGATCACTGATGGCTACCTTGTAGGGATATCTGGGAATAAGCATCCAGTCTGGGAAAAAGTCAACACAACCTATGCAGCTAGACAGATTCAGGCAGTTAGTTTTTGATGGCATTCCTGGTTACCCAAATCCTATTGACAAACATGTGAGGCCGCAAGTGCCAAAATTCTCAGGAAATAATATTGTGTCAGGAGAGGATCATCTAAAAGCTTTTCAGAATATCATGGACAATTTTGAAGTTGAGCATGAGGATGTTTTCATGAAATTATTTATGCAATCTTTAGTTGATGAGGCTAGAGAATGGTACAGAGGTTTGCCTGACAGAAGTATTTCATCATGGGATGACTTCAGAAGAATTTTCAAAGAACAATATGGTGATAAAACTAATCCTAGTTTCTTTATTAATGAAGTCACCGATATCACCAAAGGATCAAATGAGAAGGTTGTTGATTTCAATGCTAGATTCACTAAGGTGTTAAACAAATTGCCACATCACCTGAGGCCTAATGAACCCATGTGCATAGTGTTATACATAAATGCTTTTGATGCCAAAATAGCTTATGGATTAAGAGATAAGGGTCCTCACAGCCTTAGAGATGCTTTCAAAATTGCAACAAATATTGAAAATAATAGAAAAGCGTCTAGTAAGACAAATAGAAGAGATGATGTAAAAATTCTGCAAAACCCAAATACTAAATCTCAAAGTGTTCAAGGCAATGCATCTACTTCTGAGGATAAATTAGATAAATTGACAACTATTCTCAAGGACCTGAGTTATAGATTAGCTAAAAATGAAAAAGGGATAGGTCCTGACAGATAGGTTTACCAAAGGCAAGAAAGAAGGCCATCATTGCATGACATGCCATATAATACCAATTGGCATAATGGTAAACCCATTCTCCCAAATAGCAACCCAAGTCAAAGGGTTCAAAATGTTAGAGAAACTCCTGATCCTTTGAAGAAGGCTATTAATATTGTTAATGACACCCCATGGTGCATCATATGTCAAATGCCTCACTCACAATCGTAATGTATGATTGCTCAATCTTTGTACGATAATGTTGTTGCCTGTGATGAGTGTAATGAGCCACATGGTATGGAGAATGATAGTGTCAATATGTTATCCACAAACAAGGAATATCCTTTTCATGATGCCGATGCAGGTGCAAGTAATGAGATTCAGGTCTGCCAGCAGCTTTCCTATGATGCGGATAATGAAGACAACTATGCTTATGCTCAGGACTCCCACAATTTTTTGAATAACCTGAGGAGACCTTCTGATGAAGAAATTAGAGCTTTCACAGTTGCAGTAGTGGCTCAAGTCAAAAGCAATTACAACCTAAGAGGTAAAGCTCAGGTAAGTAACTCACACCAACTAGAGAATACTTTTACGAGCTAGCCAATGCATAGTCATAAAGGGTCTGAACCACAGAAGAAACAATGGAGCAATAATAAGCAAAATTTTAAGCAAAAAATAGGTCATGATTCTCAAGAACCAGAAAATAGAATTCCCCAAGTTGAGGATCAAAACAAAAATTTTCAGATCAAAGATGACAGTCAGGGAGCCACAAAAATTAAAGTTGGATCATACCAAGATAAAAATAAAACTATAGATCAAGCTACAATTGTTATACAAAATTATGTTCCATTTGACATAGCTCAAGTCTTGTCCCAACTAAAGGTTTCTGTTCCATTGATGGAGCTGATGAAAGTTGAGGAGTTCAGAAATAAAACATTGTCCTTGATTTTAGGAGTGCCCTGTCAAGCTAATCAGAATATTGAGACTTAGGGTAGGAAACAAGCCTTATGCATTGATGAAGATGAAGTTCATGAGGTATACCTGGGGATGACCATGACAAAATGCCCTTCACAGGTTGAACCATCCTATGTTTCCCTTGTCATAAATGGAAAAGTGATTAAGAATTGTATGCTTGACTCAGGAGCATCAACAAACGTCATGCCTCTAGCCATTATGCAACAAGCTAGGTTAAAGATAGACAAGACATGTGGGAAGTGCTATGCCATGGATGCTAGAGAAGTACCAATCATTGGAATTATGAAAGATGTGGATTTCTGACTGGTAGCATATCCTGAAAAAACCTACAAAATGAACATAATAGTTGTTGATATCAAGCCACAATATGGTATGTTATTATCAAGAAGGTGGGCAGCACTCATTGGTGGAAGTATGCAATTAGACCTATCATATGCTGTGATTCCAATGAATGGCAAGGATGTCAAACTGATCAGAGAAGAAAGATCACTAGACACAGTTGAGGATCAAGAGTCAGAGGAACATATATGTTTTGTGGACACTGACTGCGAAAATTTCAGGGTTGTCTCAGATGAAAAAGGAGGTAAAGGGGGAGACATGTGCATTGAAGAGCTTGATCAATAGGGTCTATGGACCATGTATTTTGATGGAGCTTGTTCAAAGGAAGGCTCTGGTGCTGGAATTGTATTTCTATCTCCAGCTAGTAAGCTTTTCAAATTCTCTTTCTTGCTGAAGTTTGCTTGTACAAATAATATTGCAGAATATGAAGCTTTGTTACTAGGATAGAATGTTGCTCTGAAACATGGAATTAAGATGTTAAGAGTGTTTGGGGATTCTGAGTTAATTGTTTCTTAGGTTAGAGATAAGTATGCTTCAAAAAATAAAAGGTTGAAACAGTATAAGCATGATGTCTGGGATACAATTGAGTTATTTGATGCATTTTCAATAAGTTGGATTGAGAGATCAAAGAATGTCATGGCAGATTTTTTGGCTAATGTGGCCATAAGGCTAGATGATATCACTTTGTCAGATATTACAAATGTTGAGTTCAACTTAGACTCGCAATACTAGACAATGTATGTAGTTGGCAAGTGTTTGATGATGATAAGGATTTATTGAGATTTCTACATTGCATTGATGAGTACGAGAACCAGGAAATGGATTTTCAGAACTTTGTGGAGGTTGTAGATGGAAAAGAAACTCTCTTAGGGAAAGAGGTAATTCAACTCAAGACAAATAAAATTCGTAGAGGGCTGGTTGCTTTAGAGAGAGCTTTTGACAATAGGGACCAATTTGTTACAAAGTCATCTCCAACAAATAAGAATGATTTGGAGGAGATAAACTTGGGAACATCTCATGCTCCCAAAAGGGTATATATTGGCAAACAACTCAAACCACACATTAGAGTTATGTTGGTTGCACTACTGAAAAAATATAAGGATGTCTTTACCTAGTCATATGAGGACCTGAAAGCTTATAGAGAGGATTTATTCTAGCATGAAATCCCTTTGAAGCCTAGAGTGAAACCATTTAGACAAAAATAGAGGCCTATTAACCCAACCTTAGCTCCAAAAATGCAGCAAGAGCTTGTAAAGCTTAGGGAGGCTGGAATAATTGTGCCAGTTAGACATTCAACCTGGATATCCAACCTTGTCCTAGTCAAAGAAAAATGGTGACATCAGACTTTGTGTTGATTTTAGAAATCTAAATGTATCTTCTTTGAAGGATAATTATCCACTGCCCAACATGGAAGCCATGTTGCAGAAGGTGACTGGCTGTGAACTTTTATCCATGATGGATGGATATTTAGGATACAATCAGGCGAAGGTAAAAGAATCTGAACAATATAAGACTGCCTTCACCACTCCATGGGGAACCTATGTTTATGTGAGAATGCCATTCAGATTGACAAATGCAGATGCTACATTTCAGAGGGCCATGGATGTTGCTTTTGCAGGATTAATTGACTCAATCTTGGATGTATATCAGGATGATCTAACTGCCTATTCAAAAAGGGAGGAGCAACATTGCATGCACTTAGAGTAGATCTTTATTAGAGCATTGGAATATGGTATCTCACTCAACCCAAAGAAATATGCTTTTGGGGTAGTGGAAGGAAAATTGCTTGGTCACATTGTTTCCAAGGATGGAGTCAGGATTGATCCTGAAAGGGTTACTGCAATTGACAAAATTCAAATCCCTAGAATAGTGAAAGGTATTCAGTCCTTCTTTGGACAAATTAATTTTGTTATGAGATTTATCCCCAACTTTGCAGAAACCATAAAAGATATCTCCAAGATGTTGAAGAAAGGTGCAACTATCAAATGGGAAGATGAATCAACTAAGTCATTTCAAAACATCAAAGAGGCTATAAAGCTGGCTCCTATGCTAAAATCTCCTAATTTTTCTAAGCCATTTCAATTGTTCTCATTTGCTTCTTTCCATACTATTGCTGCATGCTTACTGCAGAGGAATGAGGAAGGTTTTGAACAACCTATAGCTTTCTTTAGTATATCATTGCAGGTTGTTGAATTGAAGTATGACATCATGGAGAAGCAAGCATATGCACTGGTTAGGGCAGTCAAAAGCTTCAGGCCATATTTGGTAGGCTCTCAGATAGTTGCATATGTGCCTCATGCAGCAGTCAAGGATATTTTTACTCAGCAGGAGGTAATTGGAAGAAGATGCAGATGGATAAATAAATTACAAGAATTCAACATAGAGATACAGATCACAAATCTGGTGAGGGGACAAGGTTTGGTAAAGATAATGACAGAATCAAATCTAGAAGCATTCCAAGTGAATGTAGTTCAGAATGAAGTTGTAAATATGTCAGAATTTGAATGGTATAAGGACATTGTATATTACTTGCATAATTTAAATTGTCTTTCCCATTTCGGTGATAGTCAGAAAAGGACCTTGAAGTTACATGCAATCAAATACATAATTTTTCAAGGAGAGCTGTATTGGAAGAATCCTGAAGGTGTCCTACTGAGATGTGTGGATGAAAATCAGGCTATTGATATTTTAAATGATCTACACAAAGGAATGTGTGGTGGACATTACACTGCTAGGACAACAGCCCACAAAATTCTTAGAGCAAGATATTGGTGGCCAATGCTTTTCTTAGATGCACAAAAGTTGGTAAGAAAATGTGATCCTTTCCAAAGGTTCTTAGGAAAGCTAAAATATGAAGGTGCATTGCCCCTTAGGACTGTAACTATAGAAACTCCATTTCAGTAATGGGGAATTGATTTTATAGGGGAGATCTTAGAAAAATCAAGTGGAGGACATAGTTGGATTCTGGTTGCTACTGATTATTTTACCAAATGGGTTGAAGCCATTCCAACTAAGAAAACTACAAGCAGGGTGGTGATGGATTTTATTCTGGAGCACATTATTATCAGATTTGGAGTGTCAACTACAATTGTCATGAACAATGCCATGTGCTTCAGATTTGGTGAATTTGTTGATTTTTGCAATAAATATGGGATCAATTTGTCATATGCATCACTGTATCATCCACAGGGAAATGGTCAAGTAGAGTCAAGCAACAAGAGCCTCATGAAAATTGTTAAAAGGATGGTAGATAAGAGCAAAAGGGCATGTGATTCAAAGTTAAAGATGGCACTATGGGCCTACCGGATGACAGTGAAGGAATCAATTAGAAGGTCACCTTTTGAGTTAGTGTATCATGCACCAGCTAAGTTGCCTGTGAACAACCTTTTGCTAGTCTATAAATTTATACAAGAGAATGATACAGAGGTTGAGGAATCAATGACTGAAAGGATAAATCAACTGGTTGCATTGGATGAAATTAGAAGAGAGGCACACAAGACAAATATCAAGAAACAACAGAAGATGAAATATTTGTTTGATAAAAGGGCTATAGAAAGGAGGTTTCAAATAAGTGACTTGGTCCTTGTTTGGAATGCAAAGAGCCAAGATAAGGGTAAGCATAATAAATTTGAGCCACTATGGATGGGTCCATATCAAATTAGCAATATTCATGGAGAAAATTCATACTTCCTCCAGGCCCTAAGTGGTGAATTGCTGGAACTGCCAGTGCATGGTCAGTTCCTAAAGCCCTATTTTTCATAAGTAATCATCCTCTGTGCACATTTGTAAATTTGTTGTAAATAGTCCATGCATGCCTTGTCTGTTCGGTGATGTTTTGCATCTTGTGTTCTCTTTGGTCTATCCCAGAGTGGTGTGGTTCTCGCTACAGCCTTGCACCTGCATGTCCCCAGTCAGAGCCAAAATGTTACCGCTTGCATAAACATTGAAGTCTCAAGCAATTAATTTTGTAGGTGCCCTCCCAAAAAGTTCTAAGTCTTTGGGCCTCCTCATCATATTTCAAGTATAGCCTGATATTCTCGCGGGGGGTCATCATGTTTCAAATATCGGGTGATCTTAGTGAAGATCACCCCCCGTGTTGTTTTATCACCCCGATATTGCAGATGTCAGTTTTATGTGGGGGGTGATATGTGCTTGTCTAACGGCTTTGTCATATTCTGAAGAAGGGGGTGATATTCCAAACATCAGTCATATTCAAACATCACCCCCATTGTTACAACAAAGCTACAGTCCACCCTGATATATGTACGGGGGGGTGATTTTTTGAATATCGGGTGATACTTTGAATATCACCCCTACCGCCGAAGATCACCCTGATATTGCAACATGATGGTGACGTCATCAAGATCAGTAGGGTGCATCATGTAGTCTTTAGCATGATGTTATCAGCAGGTATTATGAGAATCCCCTGATCGCTGATGAGGATATGAATATGATGATGACATGAATATCAGCAGGAGGTTCATCGGTGAAGTATTTGGTATACATATGAGCAGGAGGATTTTTCTCTGATGCATCAGGTTGCGCTAATGAGGATGGTCATCATGATGTTATTGAATATCTGGATGTTTCTTCATATCAGGGTGATATTTCACATCAGGGTGATGTGAAATATCAGGGTGTTCTTTCATGGGAAGGTTATCATGCAGGTGGTATGCTGACGTCAAGGTGATATTGAACATCAGAGCATCATGCGGAAGGATCATGATGAGCTTTATATTGGCGTCGTTGAGAGAAAAATCACCAACTATCATCTTCCAGTGTGGTCATGCATATAAAGTGTTGAGGTGGTCGCCGCGGGGTGCATGTGGGATAATTTGTTCCCACATGATTTGAAATATCAGGGTCATATTTCTTGGCGGGAAAGTTTCAAAAGCGCATAGTCAACTACATTTCCCTGGGCCGCGGGTTGGTATGCCTTTAATGGTAGATGTTACAGGGTATGGGCAAAGGCATGGACGGATCAACCACCTGATTGATGATGTGAATCCCCAGGCGGCGGCACAGGGCTCGAGTTCAACCACTTCCTGTCTCTTCCTCTACCTACTGCATTTAACGTTTGAGCGCCATTTTTCATGAGGGAATGTATCTGGCAGATTTTTTGAGTTTTGCCATGTAATTAATGCTGAGTGCACTCTCCTGCTGTATATAGCAGACTGTGTTGCTCATTTGTTGTTGTTGAAAATTGGACAAGTTTTGGTGCTGTAATCGGATACAATCTCATTGGTGGCTCTATTCTGGGTATTTTTGTGAGTTTATGAGTTGTATGTTGAATGTCTTATATACAGAATTTATCAGTTTCATGTTGATTTAAATGAAAAATGCTTTATAGCATGTGTTTTGTTATTTGTCTCCAAATTGAATGTGTTCTTCTGAATCTAAATAGCTAAGGGGTGTTTGGGATTCTAGAATATGGGTTTGCTATATTGAATGCTTAAATCTTTTACTTCTGCTCAAGGAGTAGATTAAATGTTTTGAGTTAAGTATTGAGAAGAATACATTGCAGTAAGGATGTTTGTAAGCAGAAATAACTAAATACTTTATCTTGGGCATTGTCTGTAAGGTAGACATTGCATAATCCCCTTGAAAGCTGATTGTTGTTTTAGGTCTGTAATGAACATTCACATATATATGTCTATTGACTCCGAGCCCTGGATAGGCACCGATCTGGTCTTGTATTTTGGTTGCAACCCAAAGTCTCAGTTTTGCATCCAAATATAAAATCAAACTCAAACTTTAAATACAAACCTTTAGAATATTAGAAGTAGTTTTAGGATCAAAATCCTCTGTCTCACAACTGAACATAGGCCCAAAGCTAGCCCCTTTGCACTTATCTCACAGTTTTGGTCTACATAAAGGAGGATTTATCTGCTTTATGTCAACATCCCCCAATTCACAAGCATATCATATGGATGTTGAATAGGGAATACCGCCCTTGGTTCTACAGAGCCTAAAGAAGAAGAGGAGATATTTATAGAGTCTATCTCCTATATTGTTGGCCCCTGGCCTAGAGATCCTGTTGATCAATGATGGCTACCTTGTAGGGATAACTGGGAAGCATCCAGTTGGATTGAGAAGAAACAGGTTGATCATTTGGTGTAACATCTAAGCTAAAATTTCAAAGTGCATCATCATTTATTATTTCATTATTTATTGATTCAATTGAATTTTGAGGATTTGTTTCAATATCAAGTTCCTTTGGAAAAGATGGCATACCTTCCCCTCTAGAGATTGATTTTCTACTTGTATGGAGTTTTTGCATTCATTCCCTTCTTTTTTCTTTTCTTTCTCTTTCTTGGCTTTGATGAATAATAGAGGATTTATTTCAACATCCTACCTTTGTAGTTCAGTTTCCTAATTTCATGAAGTTGTATAATCCATTCCCTTTTCTAGTTTGTTAGCTTTGAACTCCTCAAGTGTTTGTCATTTTTATGGTTTTCACCCCATAATTCTCAAATCTATATTTATATAAGAAAATTGACACAATAAGAATGTTAGTATCAAAAGAGACACATAAAACACTAAATTATCAAACAATCATATTAAATTTCTCAAAGGAATAAAAATAATCAATCATTTCCACTAAAAAAGTGTAAATAATAATATGGAAGATAGTTCGTGGGACCAAACTTGGGAGAATTTGTCTTCTACTATCTATTATTATGTTGGGAATTAAGGTGTCTCAACCTTGGTAATTCCTTGTATTTTTACATTGTATTTATTTAATAATTGCCTATTGTATTAATTGGATGCAAATCCTATGTTGTCATATTGTGGGAGTTGGCACGGTGATGTGTCATCCTACATGGCATATGGCCACATGTAATTTTGTCCTCACATGAGGAGATAGGTGTCCCACTTAGTGGTAGGAATATTTATTCATGTGTCAGCATCTTGGATGTTGTGGAAGGGAATATTGACTATAACAGTCATGATAGATTCCTATGATGAAGTTATGACATGTAAGAATTAGAAATAGGAGATTCTATGACAGGTGAAGACATGTGTCGAAGAGCATCTTTGAAAAAGGCATCTTTGGGCACCCCAAGGTGGACTATGACATGTTGTAAGAGAATATGTTATTTATAGCCTGTGTATGACAGATTCTCTTATAGCTGTAAGTTGTAACTGCTATGACAGATTCTATGATGGTCGTAAGAGTCATAAGAGCATCTGTCATAGCCCATTTTGGAAATAGGTGACCTCTTTGGGATGGGGTGTGTGGATAAGTGTTAGAAGCATCTTACAATGTTGACTAAGTGTCTATAGGCATGGGTTTTGGGCCATGAGGCCAAGTTGGATGCTCATTCCAAGATACAGGCAATTTTGCCTTGTATTTTCTATATAAATAGGTGCTTTCAAGAGATGTATTATAGGTTTGATAGGTACTATTATGTTGCTAGTTTGTCTTTAGATACGAGTGTTGAAGACTCTTGAGAGCTTGCATTACAACTATATTGTAAACCATTTAGTTTTGTTAATACATTGTGCAGATTTTGGAGTGTGGAGTTTTTCACGCGATAAGGGTTTCCCCATGGATATCTTGTGTCTCTCTTCTTCTATCTCACTTTCTTGTTTATGTGTTTGCTGCAATATCTCTGTTAGTGGTTTAACATTACTGTAATTATAAGGATAAAATTGAATTTGCACTCTCCTCCCCTTATTAGATTAGTGTAGGAAGCGATTTCCACACACCTAGCTTCCTTTCAGTTGGTATCAGAGCCTGGCCATTTTTGGTCTTAGCTATTGGGTAGGGGTTTTTTGAGCTAATCTTAGATTAAGTGGGAGTGTTGTGCAGAGGATTCTGTATCTTGTTGCAGCAAGGAGATGGCAACCACATCTTAAAGGTTAGAGGTTGAGAAATTCAATGGCACTAATATCAAGTTGTGGAAACTCAAGATGGAGGAGCTACTTGTTGATCGTGACCTATGGGAAACAATATCTAGTGTGAAACCTATATCAATGTCACAAGATGATTGGGACCTCAAAGATCGGAAGGATAAGGGTCTCATAAGACTCTGTTTAGCTGACTCTGTCATGTTGAATGTCCATGAGGAGAAGAGCACGAAAGATCTTTGGAAGAAGTTGTGTGATGTTTATCAGGCCAAGTCCTTAGTAAACAAACTTTTTCTGAAAAAGAAGTTGTTCACTCTAAAGATGGAAGACATGATCTATTGCGGACCACATGAATGCTTTCAACATGATCGTTGCACAGTTGACATTTGTGGGTGTAAAAATGGAGGATCATTACATGACCATGCTTTGTTTTTTGCTAGATTCGTGGGATCTTCTTTTCATGGCTATTGGAAGCACCACTACCACCTTCAAGATGGAAGATGTGGTGTCCTTGCTGTTATCTGAAGAAATGCAGAGGAATTCTTGTGAGGCAGCCAAAGAGGATCTTGTGGTTTATGGAAGACCCAAAGAGAAAGGGAAGAAGGACAAGAAAGGTGATAAGGGCAGATCCAAATCCCATGGGAGATCTAAATCTCCTGGAAAGTCCAAGGCTCTCTATTGGAACTATGGAAAAACTAGGCATTTCTAAAAGGAATGCAAAGAGGAGAAGAAAAAGAAGAAGAAAGCCCCTGATTTAGATTTTAACAAGTCCCAAGATGATGGTGATCCCTTCATCGCAGCCTTGGCCACCCATGCATCTGATGATGTGTGGTTGATTGATTCTGGTGTATCATTCCACATGACCTCGCATTGAGACTAGTTCACGAAATACGAAGAGTTTGATGGTGGAGTGTACCTGGGTGAGGACTCTCACTTGAAGATTGTTGGTCATGGAAGAGTCTCAATCTGATTCTCTGATGGATGAGTGAAGGGGATCACTGGAGTTATGCACATTCTAGGCCTTGCATGGAACCAGCTTTCTGTAAGTATGTTGAATGATGTAGGTGTGCAGGTTGTCTTTTCGAAGGATGGATGCAAGATGATTAGAAGATCTATGGTGCTTGTGAAGGGTACTCGAAGAGGTACTTTGTTTAATCTGGAGGCATGCACTTCATAGTGTAATAGTTCTTCTGACTCAAAGAAATGAGATGTAGTCAATTCATCCCCACCATCTGAATGAGTAGTGAAGAAATCTATTGTAACTAGTTCTGATGGTAGTGTAAATGCTATGGAAGCTAAGCTTCCTGCTAAAAAGACTATTATGGAATTTGACATATGGCCACATTGGTGAGAAGGGTCTACGTACCCTGAAAAATAAAAACCTCTTTGAGGGGTTAAATGATTGTAATCTTGAGTTCGACGTTTGTGAACATTGCATTTATGGAAAGCAAAACCGTGTTCAGTTTTACTCTAGTTCTCACAAGTCTTCTGGTGTATTAAATCTTATTCATTCTGATGTGTTTGGTCCTATTAATGTTCCTTCGATTTCAAAATCTGTATATTTTGTATCTTTCATAGATTATTATAGTAGAAGGACATGGGTTTATTTTATCAGAAGCAAGACTGAAGTCTTTAGTCAGTTTAAGGAGTTTAAAGCCTTTGCTGAAAATTAGACTTGTAAAAGATTATTAAGTGTTTGAGAACTGAAAATAGTGGTAAGTTTTGTTCGGCAGAGTTTGATAAGTTCTATAAAGAGCAAGGGATTGAAAGGCATAAGACAACTCCATATACACCACAACAAAATGTAGTTGCAGATAGGATGAACAAGACACTGATGGAGAAGGGTAGGAGTATGCTTAGTGGAGCAAGCCTCAAACAAAAGTTTTGGGCTAAAGATGTTGCGACTGCTTGCTATCTGATAAATAGATCTACTACATCAGAGCTTGTTGGTAAGACATCTATGGAGGTGTGGTCTGGTAAGAAGCCTTCAATTAGACATCTTCGTGTTTTTGGATGTGACGCATATGCACATGTGCCTAGGGAGAAATAGTCTAAATTAGAGAACAAGGCTATTAAATGTATTTTCATTGGCTATGGTGTCAGTGTGAAAGGATACAAGCTTTGGGATCCTATGGCTAAAAAAGTGTTGTATAGAAGAAGTGTTATCTTCAGAGAGTTAACACCTTCCATTATTCTACAGCTAGAACATACAGAAAAGAAAGAGGATACAGTTCAGTTTCCTTCTACCCCTGAGAAGACTGAACAAATAGACCCTATGAGACCTGATGATGAGGAGAGCTCTAGCAACTCTGAAAGCTCAGAAGAAGAAACAAAACCTCAATCTCAGCCATTGAGGAGGTCTACATGAACAAGAAAGCAACCTGATAGGTTTGGTTATTCATTACTTGATTCTAGTTGTGCATTTTCTTTACTCACTAACACTGATGAGCCTAGAACTATGAAAGAGGCTATGGGCATGAAAGATACAGGTTCCTAGAAGGAGGCCATGGAAGATGAGATGGCTTCTTTGGAAAAGAACAAAACATGGGACTTGGTGCCTTTTCCTGATGGACGGAAACCCATTGGTTGCAAATGGGTGTTCAAGAAGAAATTTGGTGCAGATGGCAGTGTTGAAAAGTACAAGGCTAGATTGGTTGTGAAGGGGTACTCACAAGTGGAGGGAATTGATTATGGTGAAATTTTTTCTCCCATTATAAAGCTGACATCCATTAGATTTTTGTTATCTCTTGCAGCTACTCATGACTTAGAGGTAGAACAGATGGATGTGAAGATAGCTTTCCTTCATGGTGATTTGGAAGAAGAAATCTACATGTCATAGCCAGAGCATTACATAGTGAAAGGTAAAGAAAATTTGGTTTGCAAATTGAAAAAGTATTTGTATGGTTTGAAGTAGTCTCCTAGGATGTGGTACTTGAAGTTTGATGCCTTTGTGTTGTCAATTGGATTTGTGAGATTGAAATCGGATCACTATGTGTATTATAAGTTTGATGGTGATCATATTCTCATTATTGCATTATATGTTGATGATATGTTGCTGATTAGGAAGGGTAAGAATATGATTTCTATAAGTCTCAGTTGGTAGCACAATTTGAAATGAAAGATTTAGGGACAGCTAAGGACATTCTAGGAATGTAAATTAGAAGAGACAGAACTAATAGAAACTTTGGTTAATCCAGAGTAAGTATGTGAAGACTATGTTGGATAGGTTTAGCATGGTAGATTGTAGACCATTGTGTGTTCTTGTTTCATTGGGGACAAAGTTGTCTATTAGTGATTGCCCAAAATCTCCTAGTGAGGTGGAGGACATGAGCAGAGTACCTTATGCTAGTGTTGTTGGTAGTTTGATGTATGCCATGGTCTGCACGAGACCAGATATTGCCCAAGTAGTGGGAGTCCTTAGTCGATTTATGGCTAATCCTAGATGGGTACATTGGGATGTAGTTAAGTGAGTGTTCAGATATTTGAGGGGTACTTCCAAGTATTCCATTTTCTATCATGGAAATGTTATAGGACCTCCACATTCAGTTTGTATTTATGGATTTGTGGATTCTGATTGGGCAGGTGACATTAATAGTAGGAGATCCACCAGTGCATATGTGTTCACAATGTTTGGTGGTGCAATTAGTTGGATGAGTAAGTGACAACCTGTGGTTTCTTTGTCCATGATAGAAGCTGAGTACATGGAAGCAACTCATGCTTGTAATGAAGCCATTTAGCCTAAGAGATTGTGTTTAGATATTGGTGTTGATGCAGGACAGATTACGATTTGTTGTGACAATCAGAGTACGATTTGCCTTGCGAAGAATCCAACTTTCCATGCCAGAACAAAGCATATTGATGTACAGTTTCACTTCATGCGAGACATGGTAGAGGATGGGAAGGTAAATTTGGAGAAGGTAGATACTTTGGAGAATGTTGCAGATACATTGACGAAGCCAGTGGGCACAGAGAAGTTCAGATGGAATTTGAAGTCTATGGGCCTCTCGGCCTATAGTAGTTAAATCCTATTAATTCTATTGTCTCTTACAAAGTGTTTGACAAGTGGGAGAATGTTTAGAATTAAGGTGTCTCAACCTTGGTAATTCCTTGTATTTTTACATTGTTTTTATTTATTAATTGCCTATTGTATTAATTGGATGCAAATCCTATGTTGTCATATTGTGAGAGTTGGCATGGTGATGTGTCATCCTACATGGCATATGACCACATGTAATTTTGTCCTCACATGAGGAGATAGGCATCCAACTTAGTGGTAGAAATATTTTTCCATGTGCCAGCATCTTGGATGTTGTGTAAGTGAATATTGACCATAACAGTCATGACAGATTCCTATGACAAAGTTATGACATGTAAGAGTTAGAAATAGGAGATTCTATGATAGGTGAAGACATGTGTCAAAGAGCATCTTTGAAAAATGCATCTTTGGGCACCCCATGGTGGACTATGATATGTTGTAAGAGAATATGCTATTTATAACCTATGTATGACAGATTCTCTTACAACTGTAAGTTGTAACTGCTATGACAGATTCTATGATGGTTGTAAGAGTCGTAAGAGCATATGTCATAGCCCATTTTAGAAATAGGTGACCTCTTTGGGATGGGGTGTGTGGATAACTGTCAGAAGCATCTTATAATGTTGAGCAAGTGTCCATAGGTGTGGGTTTTGGGCCATGAGGCCAAGTTGGACACCCATTCCAAGATAGAGGCAATTTTGCCTTGTATTTTCTATATAAACAGGTGCTTTGAGGAGGACATGTATTACAGGTTTCTCTCTAGATACGAGTGTCGAAGACTCTTAGGAACTTGCATTGCAAGTGTATTGTAACCCATTTCAGTTTTGTTAATACATTGTGCAAGTTTTGGAGTGTGGGGTTTTTCACTCGATAAGGGTTTTCCCCACGTATATCTTGTGTCTCTCTTCTTCTGTCTCACTTTCTTGTTTATGTGTTTGCTGCAATATCTCTATTAGTGGTTTAACATTGCTATAATTGTAAGAATAAAATTGAATTTGCACTCTCCTCCCCTGATTAGATTAGTGTAGGAAGCAATTTCCACACACCTAACTTCCTTTCATGTTATGCCTTTTTCATATGAAACATAATGCAAGAATGTTTCCTTTTGCTTGGGAATTACCTATTATTAGTCTTGGATATCTGAGCCTAAGGGTTGGATTCACTTATTGCATGCCCAAATCTATGAACTTTACAAAATATATCAAAAAGCATACAAATCTCAAGCATGGTCTCCATTAGGTTTGCATATTTTAATACATTACTTTGAAAAAAACACCACTCCAATATCAAGTGTCATCGTAGCTTTTTAATCGTCTATTTTTTTCTAAAATCCAAATATATTAAGGTTTTAATCTTTAATTATTTTTACTAGTGTATTCATTTTTTTGCCAAAAAATATGTATTATTGTTTCCATTTAATGTTTGATCCACTTATTCAAATGTGAAAATAAAAAATGCCTATACTAAAAGGAAAATGAAGAGCAAGGAAATAACTAATCTGATGCAAGAGCATCTAGGGTGTAAGAGTAATCTTGCATCAACCAAAAAAAAAAACGTTGTTTCTTTTCAATAAGGGCTAAATTTGGTAGGGTTACTATTTTTAATAAGTTTACATTTGTGTACGGTTGGATACAAAATCTTACACAGACCTCTAGAATGGTGAATTGAAGCTAATGGTGCAGAAATCACTTCAATATCATTTGTCATTTGTGAGATATTAAAATTTTAAATTCCAAAAATCCTATTGACATATTCAAAGTCAAATTTGAGGCACTTAGAGGCTCTGGATGGGCCTAAAATTTGGCGGGAAATCCAAGCAATCTACCTCTTGGTATTGCTTACGTACCATCGTCTTTTTGAGAGCTTTCCGAAAAGGTATTATAATTCAAAATCCAATGGTCGGATCGAAAGTTATGGCCCCGCGAAGTTGACCTATTTTTGGAGGGAGATGTAAATTTTGAAATTAAGTTGGTGGTCGCCAAAAAGGGCTATATTGACTAGATCAATGACATGGAGGAGTATTTCGAGTATGAAGATGTGCAGGACCCAGATCGGGTTAAGTTTGCAAAAACAAAGTTGAAGGGCCATGCTAATATTTGGTGGAAGGATGTCCAATTAGAGAGGAATAGAAGAGGAAAAGGAAAGATCACCAGATGGGATCAGATGGTGGAGAAACTAAAGAAGCAGTTCATTCTTGTGGACTATGAGATGGAGTTATTGAAGAAGTTGCAAGGACTAAATCAAGGTAACAAGTCTGTTAAGGAGTACACAGAAGAGTTCTATAAGATTACTATCAGGATAGGCCATGCAGAGCCCAATAAGGAGAAGGTGGCCCGTTACATTAATGGGTTGAAGCCGAGTATTCAAGAGGAGCTGAGCCTGGTCAGAATGAACACCACAGAAGATGCATACCAGTTTTCCCTGAAGGTGGAGGAGAAGCTGAATAAAAGATTTGACAGCAAGCAAAGGGGAAGAGGTAAAGGCGGAAGGACTGGTGGAAGACCTTATGGGGGGTGAAATGAAGATGGAAAGAAAAGTGAAGAAGCTAGCACCAATCGAAATTAGAGAGGAGATAATACCTACCACCCTTGCGACCAGAGCAACAGTGAGCAAAGAGGAAGAGGAAGAGGCCGACTTGGGCAAGGACCTGTAAGAGGAGGTTTCAGAGGATGCAGAAATCACGTCAATATTATTTGTCATTTGTGAGATATTAAAATTTCAAATTCCAAAAATCCTATTGAAATATTCAAAGTTAAATTTGAGGCACTTAGAGGCTCCGGATGGACCTAAAATTTGGCGAGAAACCCAAGCAATCTACATCTTGGTATTGCTTGTGCACCATCTTTTTTTTGAGAGCTTTTTGAAAAGGTATTATAATTGAAAATCCAATAGTCGGATCGAAAGTTATGGCCCCGCAAAGTTGACCTATTTTTGGAGGGAGATGCAAATTTTGAAATTAAGTTGGTGGTTGCTAAAAAGGGCTATATATAACCATTTTTGGGAACCCTTAGGGTAGTAGAGTTAAGGAGCAAGGTATAGAGTCGAGAAAAGGCGGGAAAATTAGAAACCCTAGTTGATTTGGGAATTACAGAAGGCTGAAGATTCCAGAGTCTTGAGAGAGGGAGCTATAATGTGTTGCAGCTTGTAGGGGATTCATCCTCTGATTGTATTTGAGCTTCTGTAATTAATATTTTGCCCATATTAATAAAATATCAATCTATTTTCTGTGTGCAATTTCTATTATTGTGTGTTTTGTGATTTACCCCCTTCTTCAAGTGGTATCAGAGCAAGGGATCCTAAGTGTGTAGACAGATCGCCGATCGTGAGGCAGTTTGCACCAGGACCTGAGGTTGTCGGTTTGCTAGGGAGATCAAGATAGCTCCACAAAGAAATCGTATTGGGAGGAATGCTTTGACAGAAGAGGGTTTTAGAGCCCTACAAAGACAAATCGATGCATTGCAAGAGGAGCTGCGAAGAGGGTTTGAGCCAAGAACAAGAGAAGAAAGTGAGGATGAAGCAGAAGAGGAGCTATCTGAGGAAGAAAAAGAAGCCGTGGGAGATCCTACAAAAGTTAGGTTGTTGAGGGACATTTTGAAGATTGGAAAGAGGCCCAGGATCGAAGTTTCTACATATTCTGGAGATTTGAATCTAGAACAGCTTATTGATTAGATCAATGACATGGAGGAGTATTTCAATTATAAAGATGTGGATGACCCAAATCGGGTTAAGTTTGCAAAACAAAGTTGAAGGGCCATGCCAATATTTGATGGAAGCAGGTCCAATTAGAGAGGAATAGAAGAGGAAAAGGAAAGATCACCAGATGGGATCGGATGGTGGAGAAACTAAAGAAGCAGTTCATTCCTGTGGACTATGAGTTGGAGTTATTGAATAAGTTGCAAGGACTAAAGCAAGGTAACAAGTCTGTTAAGGAGTATACAGAAGAGTTCTATAAGATTACTACCAGGACAGGCCATGTAGAGCCCAACAAGAAGAAGGTGGCCCATTACATTAATGGGTTGAGGCCGAGTATTCAAGAGGAGCTGAGCCTGGTCAGAATGACCACCATAGAAGATGTATACCAGTTTTCCCTAAAGGTGGAGGAGAAGCTGAATAAAAGATTTGACAGCAAGCAAAGGGGAAGAGGTCAAGGCAGAAGGACTAGTGGAAGACCCTATGGGGGCTGAAATGAAGATGCAAAGAAAAGTGAAGAAGTCGGCACTAGTCGAAATCAGAGAGGAGATAATACCTACCGCCCTCGCGACCAGAACAATGGTGAGCAAAGAGGAAGAGGAAGAGGCCGACCTAGGCAAGGACCTGTAAGAGGAGGTTTCAGAGGAACCTATTTCTAATGTGGAGAAGAAGGGCATCGAGCATAGGAGGGTCCACAACATCAAGGAAGGACAAATAGAAGACTTGAAGGTAATGCACGAGTTGCACATATAGATGAAGATGCACATTCTGAGCATTCTGGAGATGCTGAAAGGGGAGAAACAATAGTTGTCAGAAGAACCTTGCTGAGTGAGGAGAAAGAACCAAATCAGAGGAAGAGTTTATTCTGCACAAGGTGCAAATGTGAAGGTAAGTGTTGTGATATCATTATTGACAGTGGAAGCACTGACAATCTTGTTTCAGAGGAGATGGTTGACAAGTTGAAGTTGACAAGAAGAAAGCATCCACATCCATATTGGATTGCATGGTTGCAGAAGGACCACAGAGCTTTGGTCAATGAGTAGTGTTTAGTGAAGTTCAAGATTGGGGACTACCATGATGAGGTGCTGTGTGATATCATATCGATGGATGCATGTCATATGTTGTTGGGGAGGCCATGGCAGTATGATAGCAGTGTTGTCCATGATGGCCGCGCAAACACATATTCCCTAACAAAAGATGGAGTTCGCCATAAGTTGAAGCCCTTGAAGGAGGTAGAAGAATAGGTATGTAGTACTGCCAGAATTTGCTTGGTAGATGGTAGAAAATTTTTGGAGGGTATGAAGCATGAGCGTCATTGCTTTGCATTGATTCCTAAGATTAGTCAAGAGGAATGTGAAGACATACCAGCAGAAGTTTTAGATATGTTGGAAGAATTTCAGGACATTATCTCTGATAATTTACCAGAAGGTTTACCACCAATAAAGAAGATAAGTCATCAAATGGACTTGATACCCAGAGCCAGCTTGCCGAATAAGGCAACCCATAGAATGACTCCAGTCGAGAGTGAAGAGTTGAATAGACAAGTTCAGGAGTTGTTGAGGAAGGGATTGATAACAGAGAGCCTAAGTCCCTCTGTGGTACCTGCAGTACTAGCACCAATGAAAGATGGAGAGTGGAGAATGTGTATAGACTCTCGAGCCATCAATAAGATCACGATCAAGTACAGATTTCCATTACCTAGAATGGATGACATAATGGATTGTTTGAGTGGAGCCAAGTACTTCACGAAGATTGATCTGAAGAGTGGGTATCACAAGATTCGAATCAGACAAGGAGATGAATGGAAGACAACCTTCAAGACAAAGGAGGGTTTGTATGAGTGGTTAGTCATGCCATTTGGGCTAACCAATGCACCGAGCACATTCATGCGGCTCATGAACGAGGTATTGAAAGAATTTTTGGGAAGTTTTGTTATTGTTTATTTAGATGACATTTTAATTTTCAGTAAGACTTGGGATGAGCATTTGATGCATATCAAAAGATTTTTAGAGAAGCTGAGGGAGGAGAAGTTGTTGATCAATCTCAAGAAATATAGTTTTGGAAAGAAGGAGTTGGTATACCTAGGATTTGTTGTCTCAGAGGAAGGTCTTAAGATGGACCCAGAGAAGGTGAGGGCTATCATTGAATGGCCTACGCCAAGGAGTACTTTCAAGGTAAGATCTTTTCATGGCTTGGCAAGTTTTTACAGAAAGTTTATCAGTAATTTCAGTAGCATTTGTGCACCTCTAACTGAGACAATGAGAGGGGATCAAAAAGAGTTTAGATGGACTAAAGGAGCAGACAAGAGATTTGATACATTAAAGCAAAAAGTCATAGAACAACTTGTTTTGGCACTTCCAGATTTCAATAAGGTATTTCAGGTAGATTGTGATGCTAGTGGCAGTGGTATAGGAGTTGTTTTGAGTCAAGAAGGTAAGCCCATTACCTATTTTAGTGAGAAGCTTAATGATGCCAAGAAAAAGTATTTGGTTTATGATAAGGAGTTTTATGCAATAGTTCAGGCTTTGAAGAAATGGAGACATTATTTGTTGCCAAAAGAGTTTGTTTTATATACTGATCATCAGGCTTTGCAGTATCTTAATAGTCAAGGAAAGTTAAATCAAAGGCACTTAAAATGGGTTGAGTTTTTGCAGAATTATATTTTTGTTTTGAAGCATAGGTGTGGGAAGTACAACAGAGTTGCAGATGCCTTGAGCAGAAGGCAAAATTTGTTGACAAAAATGAAGATAAAGGTTGTTGGGTTTGATGAGCTCAAAAGTTTGTATCCTAAAGATGAATATTTTGCAGAGGCCTAGAAATCCTGTCTGGAACCTGTTACTTTGGATAGGACAAAATGGTTGGATTTCATAATCCAAGATGGCATGTTGTTTAGAGGAAGCCAGCTATGCATTCTGAGGAGTTCCATGAGAGAGAACCTGATTAAGGAGAAGCATAGTGGAGGATTAGCTGGACACTTTGGTCAAGATAAGACCATTGCTATTGTTGGTGAACATTATTACTGGCCACAACTGCAGCAAGATGTGAGGAAATTTGTGCAGAGTTGCAGAGTGTGTCAGATGGCAAAAGGAACAAGTTAGAATACAGGGCTATATCAGCCATTACCTGTACCAGAGAAGCCATGTGATGATATTAGTATGGATTTTATTCTTGGTTTACCAAGGACACAGAGAGGACATGATTCTATTTTTGTAGTGGTGGACAGATTCTCAAAGATGGCCCATTTTATTCCTTGTAAGAAGGCTAATGATGCTGTTCATATTACAGAGTGATTTTTCAAGGAAGTGTTGAGACTACATGGTCTACCTAAGAGCATAGTTTCAGATTGAGATACCAAGTTTGTTGGTTATTTTTGGAGGACATTGTGGAAGAAGTTGAAAACAGATTTGAAGTTTAGTTATGCACACCATCCATAGACTGATGGATATATAGAAGTGGTGAATAGGAGTTTGGGTAACCTGCTACGATGCTTAGTAGGAGATAAGCCCAAGGGATGGGATTTGATTTTGCCATAGGCAGAATTCGCTTACAACAATTCTGTCAATAGGAGTACTGGTAAATCACCATTCTAGATTGTATATGGCAATAGTCCAAGAAATGCTTTAGAGTTAAGGAAGCTAGACAAAGGAGAAAAGACAAGTGTCGAGGCCGAAGACTTTGCAGAACACCTAAAGAATTTGTATGAAGAAGTGAGAAAGCACATTAATAAGATGAATATTCAGTACAAGGCTAAGGTAGATCAGAAGAGGAGATATAAGGAGTTTCAGGTAGGAGATGAAGTCATGGTTCACTTGAGAAAAGAAAAGTTCCCAATTGGAACATACAATAAGTTGAAAATGAAGAAATTTGGACCGTGTAGAATCCTGAAGAAGCATGATTCAGGAAATGCATTTGAGGTAGAGTTGCCTGATGACATCAATATTTCACCAGTGTTCAACATTTTAGATTTGATAGAGTATCATGATGATGGACTTGATAAAGGAACACAATGGGACATTCTGGTATCCACTTCAGAAAAGTAGGAGATAGAGGGCATTCTGGATAGCCGTGTGGGTAAGAGTACAAGAAACAGGCAGTATACAGAATACTTGGTGAAATGGAAAGGAAGGTTTGTTGAAGATTCATCATGGTTATCTGAGACTGAGGTTAACCGTTTTGGTTTCCCTCTAACTCATGAGAAGTGACAGGGTCACTTTTCAAATTACCCCGAGTGTCTGATGCAGGAGCATCTAGGGTGTAAGAGCAATCTTGCATCAACCAATAAAAAAAATGTTGTTTCTTTTCAATAAGGGCTAAATTTGGCAAGGTTACTATTTTTAGTTAGTTTGCATTTGTGCACGGTTGGATACAAAATCTTACACAGACCTCTAGAACAGTGAATTGAAGCTAATGGTACAGAAATCACTTCAATATCATTTGTCATTTGTGAGATATTAAAATTTCAAATTCCAAAAATCCTATTGACATATTTAAAGTCAAATTTGAGGCACTTAGAGGCTCTGGATGGGCCTAAAATTTGGTGGGAAATCCAAGCAATCTACCTCTTGGTATTGCTTGCGCACCATCGTCTTTTTGAGTGCTTTCCGAAAAGGTATTATAATTGAAAATCCAACAGTCGGATCGAAAGTTATGGCCCCACGAAGTTGACCTATTTTTGGAGGGAGATGCAAATTTTGAAATTAAGCTAGTGGTCGCCAAAAAGGGCTATATATAACCATTTTTGGGAACCCTTAGGGTAGTAGAGTTAAGGGGCGAGGTATAGAGTCAAGAAAAGGCGGGGAAATTAGAAACCCTAGTTGATTTGGGAATTACAGAAGGCTGAAGATTCTAGAGTCTTGAGAGAGGGAGCTGTAATGTGTTGCAGCCTATAGGGGATTCATCCTCTGATTGTATTTGAGCTTCCGTAATGTAATATTTTGCCCATATTAATAAAATATCAATCTATTTTCTATGTGCAATTTCTGTTATTGTGTGTTTTGTGATTTACCCCCTTCTTCAAGTGGTATCAGAGAAAGGGTTCCTTAGTGTGTAGACAGATCACCAACTGTGAGGCAGTTTGCACCAAGACCTGAGGTTGTGGGTTTGCTAGGGAGATCAAGATGCCTCCACGAGGAAATCGTATTCGGAGGAATGCTTTGATGGAAGAGGATTTTAGAGCCCTACAAAGACAAATCGATGCATTGCAAGAGGAGTTGCGAAGAGGGTTTGAGCCAAGAACAAGAGAAGAAAGTGAGGATGAAGCAGAAGAGGAGCTATCTAAGGAAGAACAAGAAGCCGTGGGAGATCCTGTAGAAGTTAGGTTGTTGAGGGCCATTTTGAAGATCAGAAAGAGGCCTAGGATCGAAGTTTCTACATATTCTGGAGATTTGAATCCAGAAAAGCTTATTGATTGGATCAATGACATGGAGGATTATTTCGAGTATAAATATGTGGAGGACCCAGATAGGGTAAAGTTTGCGAAAGCAAAGTTGAAGGGCCATGCCAATATTTGGTGGAAGCAGGTCTAATTAGAGAGGAATAGAAGAGGAAAAGGAAAGATCACCAGATGGGATCAGATGGTGGAGAAACTAAAGAAGCAGTTCATTCCTATGGACTATGAGATGGAGTTATTGAAGAAGTTGCAAGGACTAAAACAAGGTAACAAGTCTGTTAAGGAGTATACAGAAGAGTTCTATAAGATTACTATCAGGATAGGCCATGTAGAGCCCAACAAAGAGAAGGTGGCCCGTTACATTAATGGGTTGAGGCTGAGTATTCAAGAGGAGCTAAGCTTGGTCAGAATGACCACCATAGAAGATGCATACCTGTTTTCCCTGAAGGTGGAGGAGGAGCTGAATAAAAGATTTGACAGCAAGCAAAGGGGAAGAGTTCAAGGCGGAAGGACTGGTGGAAGACCCTATGGGGGCCGAAATGAACATGCAAAGAAAAGTGAAGAAGCCGGCACCAATCGAAATCAGAGAGGAGATAATACCTACCACCCTCACGACCAGAACAATGGTGAGCAGAGAGGAAGAGGAAGAGGCCGACCTAGGCAAGGACCCATAAGAGGACGTTTCAGAGGAACCTATTTCCAATGTGGAGAAGAAGGGCATCGAGCATACGAGTGTCCACAACATCAAGGAAGGACAAATAGAAGACATGAAGGTAATGCACGAGTTGGACATGTAGATGAAGATGCACATTTTGAGCATTCTGGAGATGCTGAAAGAGGAGAAACCCTAGTTGTCAGAAGAACCTTGCTGAATGAGGAGAAAGAACCAAATCAGAGGAAGAGTTTATTCTGTACAAGGTGCAAATGTGAAGGTAAGTGTTGTGATATCATTATTGACAGTGGAAGCACTGACAATCTTGTTTCAGAGGAGATGGTTGACAAGTTGAAGTTGACAAGAAGAAAGCATCCACATCCATATTGGATTGCATGGTTGCAGAAGGACCATAGAGCTTTGGTCAATGAGTAGTGTTTAGTGAAGTTCAAGATTGGGGACTACCATGATGAGGTGTTGTGTGATATCATATCGATGGATGCATGTCATATGCTGTTGGGGAGGTTGTGGTAGTATGATAGTAGTGTTGTCCATGATGGCCGTGCAAACACATATTCCCTAACAAAAGATGGAGTTCGCCATAAGTTGAAGCCCTTGAAGGAGGTGGAAGAAAAGGTATGTAGTACTGCCAGGATTTGCTTGGTAGATGGTAGAAAATTTTTGGAGGGTATGAAGCATGAGCGTCATTGCTTTGCATTGATTCCTAAGATTAGTCAAGAGGAATGTGAAGACATACCAACAGAAGTTTTAGATATGTTGGAAGAATTTTAGGACATTATCTCTGATAATGTACCAGAAGGTTTACCACTAGTAAAGAAGATAAGTCATCAAATAGACTTGATACCCGAAGCCAGCTTGCCGAATAAGGCAACCCATAGAATGACTCCAGCTGAGAGTGAAGAGTTGAACAGATAAGTTTGGGAGTTGTTGAGGAAGGGATTGACAAGAGAGAGCCTAAGTCCCTCTGTGGTACCTACATTACTAGCACCAAAGCAAGATGGAGAGTGGAGAATGTGTACAGACTCTCGAGTCGTCAATAAGATCACGATCAAGTACAGATTTCCATTACCCAGAATGGATGACATAATGGCTTGTTTGAGTGGAGCCAAGTACTTCACGAAGATTGATCTGAAGAGTGGGTGTCACCAGATTCGAATCAGAGAAGGAGATGAATGGAAGATAGCCTTCAAGACAAAGGAGGGTTTGTATGAGTGGTTAGTCATGCCATTTGGGCTAACCAATGCACCGAGCACATTCATGCGGCTCATGAACGAGGTACTGAAAGAATTTTTGGGAAGTTTTGTTATTGTTTATTTAGATGACATTTTAATTTTTAGTAAGACTTGGGATGAGCATTTGATGCATATCAGAAGATTTTTAGAGAAGCTGAGAGAGGGGAAGTTGTTGATCAATCTCAAGAAATATAGTTTTGCAAAGAAGGAG
The DNA here is from genome assembly GCA_027924645.1 of Cunninghamia lanceolata. Lineage (NCBI taxonomy): Eukaryota > Viridiplantae > Streptophyta > Pinopsida > Cupressales > Cupressaceae > Cunninghamia > Cunninghamia lanceolata. Next base: position 2,240,884 of record BSBN01001020.1, on the reverse strand, counting down.
TTGGTATACCTGGGATTTGTTGTCTTAGAGGAAGGTCTTAAGATGTGCCCAGAGAAGGTAAGGGCTATCATTGAATGGCCTATGCCAAGGAGTACTTTTAAGGTAAGATCTTTTCATGGTTTGACAAGTTTTTACAGAAAGTTTATCAGTAATTTCAGTAGCATTTATGCACCCCTAATTGAGACAATGAGAGGGGATCGAAAAGCGTTTAGATGGACTAAAGGAGTAGACAAGAGCTTTGATACATTGAAGCAGAAAGTCATAGAACAACTTGTTTTGGCACTTCTAGATTTCAATACGGTATTTCAGGTAGATTGTGATGCTAGTGGTGGTGGTATAGGAGCTGTTTTGAGTCAAGAAGGTAAGCCCATTGCCTATTTTAGTGAGAAACTTAATGATGCCAAGAAAAAGTATTCTATTTATGATAAGGAGTTTTATGAAATAGTTCAGGCTTTGAAGAAATGGAGACATTATTTGTTGCCAAAAGAGTTTTTTTTATATACTGATCATCAGGCTTTGCAGTATCTTAATAGTTAAGGAAAGTTAAATCAAAGGCACTTAAAATGGGTTGAGTTTTTGCAGAATTATATTTTTGTTTTGAAGCACAGGAGTGGGAAGTACAACAAAGTTGTAGATGCCTTGAGTAGAAGGCAAAATTTGTTGACAAAAATGAAGATAGAGGTTGTTGGGTTTGATGAGCTCAAAAGTTTGTATCCTTAATATGCAGATTTTGCAGAGCCCTGGAAAGATTGTTTGGAACCTGTTACTCTGGATAGGACAAAATGGTTGGATTTCATAATCCAAGATGGCATGTTGTTTAGAGGAAGCCAGCTGTGCATTCTGAGGAGTTCTATGAGAGAGAACCTGATTAAGGAGAAGCATAGTGGAGGATTAGCTAGACACTTTGGTTGAGATAAGACCATTGCTATTGTTGGTGAACATTATTACTAGCTACAATTGGAGCAAGATGTGAGGAAATTTGTGCAGAGTTGTAGAGTGTGTCAGATGGCAAAAGGAACAAGTCAGAATACAGGGCTATATCAACCATTACCTATACCAGAGAAGCCAGGGGATGATATTAGTATGGATTTTATTCTTGGTTTACCAAGGACACAGAGAGGACATGATTCCATTTTTGTGGTGGTGGAAAGATTCTCAAAGATGGCCCATTTTATTCCTTGTAAGAAGACTAATGATGCTGTTCATATTGTAGACTTATTTTTCAGGGAAGTGTTGAGACTACATGGTCTACCTAAGAGCATAGTTTTAGATCGAGATACCAAGTTTGTTGGTTATTTCTTGAGGACATTGTGGAAGAAGTCAAAAACAGATTTGAAGTTCAGTTCTGCACACCATCCATAGACTGATGGATAGACAAAAGTGGTGAATAGGAGTTTGGGTAACCTGCTACGATGCTTAGTAGGAGATAAGCCCAAGGGATGTGATTTGATTTTGCCATAGGCGGAATTTGCTTACAACAATTCTGTCAATAGGAGTACTGGTAAATCACCATTCCAGATTGTATATGGTAATAGTCCAAGAAATGCTTCGGAGTTAAGGAAGCTAGACAAAGGAGAAAAGACAAGTGCCGAGGCTGAAGACTTTGTGAAACACCTAAAGAATTTGCATGAAGAAGTGAGAAAGCACATTAATAAGATAAATATTCAGTACAAGGCTAAGGTAGATCAGAAGAGGAGATATAAGGAGTTCCAAGTAGGAGATGAAGCCATGGTTCACTTGAGAAAAGAAAGGTTCCCAATTGGAACATACAATAAGTTGAAAATGAAGAAATTTGGACCGTGTAGAATCCTGAAGAAGCATGATTCAGGAAATGCATTTGAGGTAGAGTTGCTTGATGACATCAATACTTCACCAGCGTTCAATGTCTCAGATTTGACAGAGTATCATGATGATGGACTTGATAAAGGAAGATAGTGGGACATTCCGGCATCCAATTCAAAGAAGGAGGAGATAGAGGGCATTCTGGATAGCTGTGTGGGTAAGCGTACAAGAAAGAGGTAGTATACAGAATACTTGGTGAAATGGAAAGGAAGGCCTGTTGAAGATTCATCATGGTTATATGAGACTGAGGTTAACCATTTTGGTTTCCCTCTATCTCATGAGAAGTGACAGGGTCACTTTTCAAATTACCCTGGGTGTCTGATGCAGGAGCATCCAAGGTGTAAGAGCAATCCTGCTTCAACCAAAAAAAAAAAGTATGTTTCTTTTCAATAAGGGCTAAATTTGGCAGGGTTACTATTTTTAGTAAGTTTGCATTTGTGCACGGTTGGATACAAAATCTTACACAGACCTCTAGAACAGTGAATTGAAGCTAATGGTGCAAAAATCACTTCAATATCATTTGTCATTTGTGAGATTAAAATTTCAAATTCCAAAAGTCCTATTGAAATATTCAAAGTCAAATTTGAGGCAATTAGAGGCTCCGGATGGGCCTGAAATTTGGTGGGAAACCCATGCAATCTACCTATTGGTATTGCTTGTGCACCATCGTCTTTTTGAGAGCTTTCCAAAAAGGTATTATAATTGAAAATCTAATGGTCGGATCGAAAGTTATGGCCTCGCGAAGTTGACCTATTTTTGGAGGGAGATGCAAATTTTGAAATTAAGCTGGTGGTCACCAAAAAGGGCTATATATAACCATTTTTGGGAACCCTTAGGGTAGTAGAGTTAAGGGGCAAGGTATAGAGTCAGGAAAAGGCGGTAAAATTAGAAACCCTAGTTGATTTGGGAATTACAGAAGGCTGAAGATTCCAGAGTCTTGAGAGAGGAAGTTGTAATGTGTTACAGCCTGTAGGGGATTCATTCTCTGATTGTATTTGAGCTTCTGTAATGTAACATTTTGCCCATATTAATAAAATATCAATCTATTTTCTGCGTGCAATTTCTCTTATTGTGTGTTTTATGATTTACCCCCTTCTTCATAATCAATTTTAGAGTGTTTGTTTGAAGTAAAATTACCATTCCAAGACGAACACAAATATGAAGCATACACCAAAATCAACAAAGGAGACAAGAGATTTTGAAGGGGGGAAACAAAGAAAAACCCCCAAAAAATATGAAAGATGGCAAGAAGCCTTGAAATAATTACAATGAGAGAATGTTCACGCGAATGTAAAAAATGAGAGATTGAAGATAATAGAATGAGAGAGAAAACACCTCATTAATAGAGGTGAGAAGAGGAGTTGCATGTAACTCCCACATGCCATCTATCACTTTGTGTGTGCAAAGTTTCAACCTCTTAAGGAGGTGTCTAAACTCAAATATTCCTCCAAGAGGAATGTGTACATGAGTCATCCTCACACATGTCTGAGGATATTCACATAAGACAAAATATTTTGTAATACAGATATAAATATTTAAGAAAATAAAAATAAATAATTAATCCTTACCTTTACCAAGTAAAGATTTATATTCTAACACCCCCCTTGAAGCTTTACTTGGGGAGATTACATCAAATCCATCAATATGATATGTAAGCCTAGATTTTTACAATGATAAAGAAATTTTTCAAGTTACAAAGAGGTTTAGTGAGAATATTTGCAACTTGATCTTCACCTTTGCAATATGCTTGGTCCTTGCTTGAAAAATTAGAGTCTTTAATAGGGCAATGACACTTTGATTATCACAATACAAAGGATTAGAATCCTTTTGAGGTAGACCAAGTTCTTTAAGCAATCTTCTTAACCATAGTGCTTCTTTAGATGCATTTGGACAACCTTTATATTCATCTTCATTAGAGCCAAGAGAAGTGGATTGTTGCTTCTTACTATTCCATGATATGGCACCTGATCCAACAAAGAAACAATAACCACAAGTGGATCTCCCATCATTGGGATCACCTCCTAAATCTGAATCGGTATAACCATATAGAGAAAATTTACAATTTGCATCATAAAAGAGACCAACATTAATGGAACCTTTATTATATATCTTAAAATTATTTTTGCAACTTTAAAATGTGTTTGTTGAGGTTTAGACATAAATCTAGAAACTAAACCAACACTAAAGGAAATATCAAGTCTAGTTAGAATTAAGTAATTGAAGCTTCCAACTAGTTGCCTATATAAAGTAGAATCAACAAAAGGAGTTTCCATATAACTTTGTTCCTAATTCACAAGGAGTAGAAACATGATTAGAATCATTCATTTTAAATGTATCTAAGTGATCTTGAGAATATTTGTGTTGAGAAAGGAAAATACCATTAGTTTTTTGGCAAATTTCCATACCTAGAAAATAATGTAACAAGCCTAAATCAATCATTTGAAATTGATGATTTATTTGAGACTTAGTATCACAAATCAAATTGTTGGAACTCCCTAGAAGTATAAAATCATTAACATATAAAATAACAACCACAATATCATTTTAGCTATGTTTAATGTATAGATTAGGATCATTTTTACTTCTAGTAAATCCTTGAGAAGTAAAGAAGGCATTAATTTTGGCATACCATATTTCTCTAGGAGAATGTTTTAAACCATAAATAGATTTCTTTAATTTGGAAACAAGATGTTCTTTACCTTTTTGAACAAAACCCAAAGGTTGTGACATAAATTTCTTCATGTGAATAACCATTTAAAAATACACTTTTAACATCCATTTGATGAATAGGCCAATGCATATGAGAAGCTTAAGCTAGAACTAATTTAATAGTTGACATCTTGGCCGCCGGCACAAAAGTTTCACCATAATCTAATCCTTCCACTTGAGAGAAACCTGTAGCTACTAATCTATCTTTAAATTTATTAATCTCATTGTTGGCATTGAACTTAATTTTATACAACCATTTACATGAAATAAGATTCTTACCTTTGTTGGTTTTAGGACAGACAACTGAGAGGGGGGGTGAATCAGTTGTCACAAAAAATTTCTTTTCTTTAAACACTTAAATCCTTCTTATATTTCAATAGCACAATAATGATTCAATCATGGAAGCACAATGCAATAACTTAAGATCAGAAACATATTAACACATATGACACCAAGATTTTAACGTGGAAAACCCAGTTAAGGGAAAAACCACGGGGTGACTAACCTAAGATTGTATTCTCTGTTAAAAGAATAAGAAGAACAAAATGGCACATGCCAATTAGGGCTCACTGCCTAAGCACACTGCTCACAAGAGGCCCACTACCTATAGGAGACACACTGTCTACAGAATAATATAAATATTACATACTTGAACTGGAGATTAGCATCTTCACCATGCTTGAGATAGTTCCATTTAAGCTCAACACTTTTGCTCTGCTTTTCTCTCTTCTTCTCTCTACCACTCTCTCATCTTCTTCAAGATAATTTGAAATGACTTCACAAATATTATTTATACAAGACATCGACTTTGGGATAATCATCCAAGTTAGCACAATACATACTTTATTTTATTATAGAGAAATTACAAATACAACTTGACTTATTACAAAACTTCATGCGTATCACCACACTGTCAGCCACACATATCTGGGACTTCAATCTTCTTTGAGGAACATGCCAAGCTTCGCAGAACCTCTTCAAGATCATCCTCAAGATGTGTAAAACATCCAATCTGCCAAGATTAGGAAGAACACCATCACCTGAGAGTAAATCTTCAATTACGAGCTCAATCTTCAATGCGGACCGCCAACACGAACTGGACACAATCTAGAGACCCCCACAAGCTTTCCTGAATCACCAAGAACATCCACACCACTTTTTCTTACTAAAATCATTTGCATCTTCATCTGAAACCTCAAGAACATAGTCTATCATCACTGTCACATTGGAATAAATGCTTGCAGACCTCCAGACCACCAATCAATTGAGTTGTCAATTTACATTGGCTTCCTAAACATTCCACCAAATCTGCAGAACAAGATATTGTATTTCTGGATCTCACCAAACCTATTTGTGTCACTCTGTCACCTTTGAACAGCTACCAGAACTAGTTTTACTCATATGGCCATAACTTCTCCAAATCTTCATGCGGACCTTCAAATCTTGACTAGTTCATCTTTAGACACATATCTACAAACCCTTTGATGCACATTCTCTGATCTTCAACTAGATGGGATTTTCACTTCATAGAGCTTCACTATCTTCATTGTTCTTCTCTATTTCTAATAGGACTAATTTTCTCAATATCCTCAGCACACAACTCATCCAATCCTTGACATCAATGCAATAGGAGTATGTTGACATCAATGACAACACCGGTTAGGCCCACCCTTGTAACAACCTTGTGGTAAAGGAACAAGATCCCAAGTTTGATTTGTAATAAACATGTCATCTTCATCTTGCATAGCCTTTTCCCAATGATGTTGATGTTTAGCTTGCTCATAGCTTTTTGGATCATTAGTATCCATAATTTTAGACATCAAAGCATAATTGCAATAGTTTTCTCTTCTAGCCTTATATCTATCCATTCTAGTTAAAATATCATCACTTTCTTGAACTTAATTTTTAAACCATTTAGGCATACATTTAGATGTAGGAGCAGCATCACTAAAAGAAGAAGAATCATGAGAATTAACTCATCATATTCACTATCACTTGAACTAACATAAGTATAAAAAGGATTCAAAGAAGGATTCAAAGAAGTATTCAAAGAAGGAGGATTATCTTCAATAACAAGAACATGGTTTTGACAAGAATCATTGTTAACAACTTTAGAACAATCATGAACACCATTTTCTTCAATGCATACATCTCTAGAAACTTTAACTTTATTTGTAATAGGATTATAAACTCTATATGCTTTAGATTGTTCATCATACCCAACAAAAATTTGAGAAGAAGATTTAGAATCTAAATTTTGCCTTTTTTTTTATAGGTTTATGAACAAAAGCAATTGAACCAAAAATTCTTAAAACCTTAAGATTAGTCTTCCTACTAGACCAAGCCTCTTCATGGGTGATATCCATTAGGGCTTTGGTTGGAGTTATATTAAAAATATAAGTAGCACAAAACATAGCTTCAACCCAAAATTTATAAGACATATTTTTAGCATACATCTAGCCATTTCAACAAAAGTTTTATGCTTCCTTTTTGCTACACCATTTTGTTGAGGTGTATAGGGAATGACTAGCTCGTATTGAATCAATCCTTAGAATTTTAAGTTTAAAACTAGACTGCCTTTCAACAAATTTATGAAAATCAACAAAAGTATTAAGAACTTGATCCTTGTTTTTAAGAAAATAGATCCAAGTTCTTGAATAATCATCAATGAAAGTAAGTGCATACCTTGATCCTTGGATGGATTCATTTTCCATGGGTCCCAAAAGGTCACTACGAACAAGGTGCAACTTATGATTTTCCCTCCATGCTTGACCTTTAGCAAAGGGCTCCCTATGCATCTTACCACTCATGCATCCCGTGTATACAATTTTAGAAGGAACAATACTAGGCAATCCTTCTACCAAATTATATTTTTCCATCAAGAAAATATTGTCAGCATTGATATGACCAAGTCTTTCATGCCAAACATTAAAATCAATGGTAGATAACAAAGAGTATTTAGAAGTAGCAAACTCATAGAATTTGAACAAATTATCATTGTCTAATTTAGCATTATCAATGACTTTATCATTTTGATTTGGATTAATCACATAGCACATATATTTATAAAATTTAATCTTGTAATCTTGACAAAGCTTAGCTATAAAAAACAAATTTGTTATCAACTCAGGAACATACAAAACATCATGTAACTTACCATTAGGAACATTCACATCTCCAATTGCTTCTACTTTACAACTATGATTATTTGCAAGTTGAAGAGGAACATTAGTGTTATCAGGTTGCATTAATTCAAATACCTCTTTATGAGAAGTAACATGTTGAGAGGTACCTAAATCAATAATCCATTCTAGAGGTTTAGAAGTGCATTTAAAGCACAAGTAAAAGCATGCCTCAATTGATTGACATTATTATTATGAGACTTATGATTTTGTTGATAATTTTTCCTCATACGTTGTTATTGTTATTAGCATTTTACTTCTTGAAACAAGTGTTAGGCCAATGACCATCTTCATCACAATAATTACAATGAGGCCTCTTAGAAGGATTATTCTTTCGATTATCATAACTATTATTGTTATGAAATTTAGGATTATAATTTTATTTATTATAAGGTTTAAATTTTGGTTTTTGATTTTTAGACATAAAATCATGCTCACTATTCTTAAGATTACCAAATTGAATCAATTTAGCTTCTTCTTGTTGTAACAAATTGTGAAAAATATCATAATATAATTGAGTAGCTAAAGTAGCAATAGCTAATTGAGAAAGAATATTTGTAATAAATTGTTGAAATTGTCTAGGCAAATATTTTCTAAGAACAATATGAATTAATCTAAGATCTTCAAGCTTAACTCCTAAACTAGTTAATTGACCATTAAGAGCATCAAATTTGAGAAAAAATCATCCATGGTTTTGAAATCCGTATACCTTAGATCTTCATGTTGTTATATGGAGCCTAATTAGACTCGGAGGTTAAATTTTCACCACTTTTATCGGCACAGTTTCCCCCCAAATTATTTAATGGGAGTTTGGGGGCAGCGCCCCCAAGACGAGGTCAAGGGACAATACCCCAAAACCTCAAATGACTTTTATAATTTTATAAAGGCATCGAGAGTTATTTTTCTATTGGCTGACATAAAAAAAAATCCTATTTTGTAACCGACATAAGTCTTGATAAAAATGACTAAGGGTTAGGGTTTCTGTTGATATTATATTGTAACATTTGTAGTGGTATTGAGTTGCAAGGATTGTTGGTTATAATTGGTTTGATTTGTTGGATAATAATATTGGACTCTCTGTTGGTGGATGTAGCCCGAGCTTGGGTGAACCACGTTAACAATTTTCTCTAGTTGTTATTATTTCTATGTATTTTTTATTCCTCTATTTAATCTTTATTTGCATTTAATTGATATATTTTGCATGCAATTCCTAACAAGTTGTATTAGAGTGGGTTGTGTTTGATTATCATTTGTAGGAAGGTCTCATAATTGAGTGGGAGTCTCACAGTTAAGTGGAAGAAATAGCAGACGAGGGTAAATTGAAGGTAGATAAATTTAATGGGCAGAACTATCAGTTATGGAAGATGTAGCTGGATGATTATCTCTATCAGGAGGATTTATGGAGGTCGTTGGAAGGAATAGCCAAGAAACTGGTAGCAATGACTGATGAGGATTGGGAACTTCTGGATAGAAATGCAATGGGAACCATTCAGTTGTGCTTGGCACCATCTGTGGCATTCAATATAACATAAGTGAAGACAGCAAATGAACTAATGAAATCTTTGGTTAAATTGTATGAAAAACCCCTAGCCTCAAATAAGGTATTTCTCATGAAGCATTTGTTTAATCTGAAAATGATTGAAGGTGGATCTATGACAGATTATTTAAATGAGTTTAATATGATTACCAGTCAGTTAACTTCTGTAAAAGTGAAATTTGATGAAGAGGTGAAGGATCTCTTAGTTTTATGTTCTTTGCCAGAAAGATGGAATAGCTTGGTAATGGTTGTAAGTAACTCTGTCTCTGGTTCAAATACTTTGAAATTTGATTATGTTGTTAGTGTTATCCTTAGTGAGGAAATGCGACGGAAAAGCTTAGGAGGGTCCACAATAGGTAGTGTTTTGAATGCAGAAAGCAGGGGCAAATCAAAGGAGAGAGGAAAAGGTTCTGGAGGTCATGGGAAGTCACGAGGAAAATCAAAGGATGAGAGGTCCCAATCCAAAGGATAGAAGGATTACTGGTACTATGGAAAACTAGGTCATCTGATGAAAGATTGTTGGTCTTGAAAGAATAAAGGAGACAAACAAGAAGGAAATAAGGAGGCAAATGTGGTAAGTAATAAATCTGAAGATGATGCTTTGATTCTTTCCCTAGATAATGCTGATGATTCATGGGTTTTAGATTCAGGGGCCTCATTTCATGCTACGCCCCATAGAAGTTAATTTCTTGATTATGTCCAAGGAGATTTTGGGCTGGTTGATTTGGGAGATAATGAACCATGTCAAATTGTTGGATGGGAAGAATTAAGATTAAGTTGGAGAATGGGAATCATTGGCTACTACAAGAGGTAAGGCATGTTCGAAGACTAAATACAAATTTAATTTCAGTAGGGAAGTTAGGTGATGAAGGTTGCATAGTTACTTTTGATGATAAAAATTGGAAGGTTTCAAGAGGTGCCTTAATAGTAGCAAAAGGTGTGAAAGTAGGCACCTTATATCTTTGTACAAGTCATACTGTTCCTTCTACTTTAGTTGTTGCAGACAAACAACAAACAGGTTCAGGAACAATTGCTGTAGGTTTGCAAGAAGAGACTAAAATAGTTAATGCAGGTTCTGAGACAACACTGTGGCATAACAGATTTGGTCATATGGGCGAAAAAGGTATGAAGGTACTTCATTCTAAGAAAGTTTTTCCAAGTCTAAAATGTATTAATATGGATTTCTATGAAAGTTGTGTGTATGACAATAAAAAGAGAGTTAGTTTTCTCAAGGATGGCAAGCAAAAGAAAGATGAAAAGTTGGAGCTTGTGCATACAGATGTATGGGGACCGACTCAGGTATCTTCTATTGGTGGCTCTCAGTATTATGTTAAATTCATAGATGATGCAACTAGGAAGGTTTGGATTTATTTCCTTAGGTAGAAATTTAATGTATTTGAAACATTTAAGAAATGGAGAAGCTTGGTTGAGAATGAGATGGGTAAAAGAATAAAATGTCTTAGATCTGATAATGGTGGTGAGTATTGCAGCAAAGAATTTGAGGATTATTGTTCCTTTAATGGAATTCATAGGCAGAAAATGGTTCTAGGGACTCCACAAGAAAATGGAGTTGCTGAGAACATGAATAGGACAATAATGAAGTGTGCAAGGAGCATGAGATTGCATGTTGTGCTACCTTTAAACATGTGGGTAGAGGTTGTCAATGCCATTCTATATTTAATTAATAGATGTCCTTTAGTTCCTTTGGGCTATGGTATTCCAGAGGAAACATGGACAGGTAAGAAGGTGAGTTATTCTTTTCTCAAAACCATCAGATGTGAAGCATTTACACATGTAGATTCTGAAAATAGAACCAAGTTGGATGCAAAATCAAAAATGTGTATCTTCGTTGGGTATGGCATTGATAAATTTGGTTATAGGCTTTGGGATATTGAAAATCTAAAAATTATGAGAATCATGGATGTTGTATTCAATGAGAAGCTATTGTACAAAGATCAGTTGTAGCAGCATGAGAAGAAAGAAAAGGATTATGTGGTGCTAGATGATACTCCAGATAATGATGTTCTAGTGGTTCATCATGCTCTGCAATAACAACAAGAAATACCACAAACTCTAGTGAATGTTAGACAGTCAACAAGGCTAAGTAGACCTCCTGAAAGATTTTCTCCCTCTTTGTGTTCTATTTTGTTAATAGAGGCTGGTGAACTGGAAGGGTATGATGAAGCTATACAAGTGGATACAAAGGTTTAGTGGGAGCTTGCAATGAAAGAATAAACGGGCTCCTTTCTGAAAAATTAGACTTGGGAATTATGTAAGTTGCCTGGAGGTAAAAAGGCTTTACCAAACAAATGGGTTTATAGGTTGAAAGAGGAAGATGGAGGAAAGAAAAGATTTAAACCCAGATTAGTTGTAAAAGGATTTGCACAAAAAAAAGGTATTGATTTTGATGAGACTTTTTCTCTGATTGTTAAGATGACTTCTATTCGTATTATTTTAAGTATTGTGGCTACTGAAGATTTACATTTGGAATAGCTAGATGTGAAAACTACCTTTCTCCATGGTGATTTGGAGGAGATATATATGGAACAACCACAGGGATTTGAGGTCAAAGGTAAGGAGAAATTGGTGTACAAATTGAAGAAGAGTTTATATGGCTTGAAACAAGAACCTCATAAATGGTATTTGAAATTTGATAGTTTTATGACTGAGCAAGGCTACAATTGGTGTAATTTTGACCATTGTGTTTATTTTAAGAGGTTGGATAATGACAGCTACATTATTTTATGTTTATATGTTGATGACATGCTTGTAGCAGGGTCTAATGTATGGATCACATAAGAGAGTTAAAACAACAGTTAGCACAATCATCCGCTATGAAGGATTTGGGGGCAGCAAAACAAATCCTTGGTATGAAAATTTGTAGAGATAGGAAGAACAAAAAATTGACTCTATCTTAGGCTAATTATGTTGAAAAGGTGTTGCCGAGATTCCATATGGAGAATGCAAAAGCTGTTAGCACACCTTTGCCTAGTCATTTGAAATTGACTAAGGAGATGTGTCCTAAGATACAAGAGGAGGAAGAAAAAATGTCCAAGGTACCATATGCTTCAGCTATAGGAAGTTTAATGTACGCCATGGTATGCATGAGATTGGATATTGCACATGTTGTAGGAGTCGTAAGTAGGTATATGAGTAATCCTGGATTAGAGCATTAGAATGCGATAAAATAGATTCTCAAATATTTGAGAGGTACATCCAATAAAAATTTATATTTTGGGGGCTCTAATACTGATTTAGCAGGATATGTGGATTCAAATTTAGCAAGGGATATTGATACCAGGCAGAGTACTACAGGTTATGTCTTTACTATAGGTGGGACAACAGTGTGTTAGATCTCTAGGTTGCAAAAGGTGGTTGCTTTATCCACCACGAAGACAGAGTATGTAGCTGCAACAGAGGCAAGCAAGGAGATGATATGTTGTGGAGTCTAATCAGTCTCCAAGTGGGAGATTATTGTTATATGGAGCCTAATTAGACTCAGAGGTTAAATTTTCCCCACTTTTATCGGTGCAGTTTGCCCCAAATTATTTAATGGGGGTCTAGGGGCAGCGCCCCCAAGACGGGGTCAAGGGGTAGTGCCCCAAAACCTCAAACACCTTTTATTATTTTATAAAGGTGTCATGAGTTATTTTTCTATTGGCCGACATAAAAAAGACCCTATTTTGTAACCAACATAAGTCTTGATAAAAATAGCTAAGGGTTAGGGTATCTGTTGATATTGTATTGTACCATTTGTAGTGGTATTGAGTTGCAAGGATTGTTAGTTGTAATCGGTTTGATTTGTTGGATAATAATATTGGACTCTCTATTGGTAGATGTAGCCTGAGTTTGGGTGAACCACGTTAAAAACTGTCTCTTGTTATTATTTTTGTGTATTTTTCATTCTTCTGTTTAATCTTTATTTGCATTTAATTGATATATTCTGTATGCAATTCCTAACATTTTGAGTTGATCTTGAAGTTGAATCTTTCTAGATTCAGTCGAACTATCATAAGTTTTTTGTAGAATTTCCCATGCATTGTAGGCTTTCGTGCATGCCCCAATGTGAACATAGAGTTTAGGTGACATCAAAATGTCTATTAGGCCAAGGGCTTCATCATTCAACTTATTCCATTTATTGTGTTCATATTGGCTTGCCGTAGCACCAGGCTCTTATTTTGGATTAGTAGCTACATCTAAGATATGTTTAGATCAAAAAATAAAACTAATATGTGTTCCATGAATGATAGAAGAATTCAATTTGATTTTAGGAATCAAAGTAGACATTTTTGCAAGATTTTTTTGAAAAAAACTATTTAGGTACAAAAAAATGTAATTTTTTAAAAAATTGCCTAATTACGGAAACAAAATGCAATTTAAAAAAAAAATTACCCAGTTATGTCATCAAAAGACATTTTTTTTAAAAATACCTCTAAAAAATAGGAAATTTAAAAAACCAAACAATTCATTTAAACATTAAAAAAACATGATTGAATAAAAGGATTTTCAAAACCTAATGAAAAATTATTATTATTTTAAAAAACTTAATTAAAAGAATTTAATTACAAAGGTTTAAAATTAAAAAAAATAATAAACAAAGTATATTATATTAAGAAACTAAAATTATATTAAATTGAAGGGCCAAAAGGGCAAGGAAGGTTTTAAATTAGGGTTGGAAACTTTTTTTTTAAGTGAAGATGAGAGAAATGATTTTTTTTTTGTAGGGTGTGTTGTGACGTTCACAACATGCCGCATTTTACCTCTTAGCAAAATGAGGACCCCTACTGTGGCTATTGCTTTTTGTTTGTGTGTGGTCGTGCTTGGTGGTAAAGGGAAAAAGAGGTAAGTATTACAAGCCATGTTGAAAATTGAAAATACCTAGTAGTAAGTACAAGGCACAAGCAGTGGTGAGTTTGTTGTGAAAAATGAGTAAGGGTTGTTTTTTAAACTAGTAAGAAATTCCTGGTATTCTATGAGATATGTGTTTTTTGGTAAAATGTTTGGAGGTTTGTATGTCATATACAAAGTCATTTGTATGTGAGGGTTTTATGTAAGTCGTGTTGGGTATAGTCAAGTTTTTGTATCTTGAAAATTTGCCTGCAGGTGTTCAATGTTTAGGCCCTTCGTATACCATTTGGACTTGATAGATGGTCAAAAGTGGAATGAATAAAATGTTAGGTTCATGTTGTATGCAGGTTTGTATGTATTTTCAATGAAAGTGCAATTTATATACATAGGGTTACATACATGCACAGACCTGAGGGAAGTATACAATACAATTTATTAAGGTGAAAAAGGTACTTTATGTGGTATTGTATTTTTTGTATGTCTCAGCTTTGCATATTTAAGATACATGCAATTACGGATGCCAAAGGTTATTTAAATCTGATATTAATGATGTATTGTTTCTTGACGCATTTTAGACAAGTATGTAGTCGCTTGATATACATGCACGGACCTGAAAAGATTATATGATGCAGTTAATGAAAGGTCAAAAGTCAAAAATGGTTGTATCAAAAGTTTGCATGTATGAGCGATTGTGTCTAAAGGCAAATACAATTATCGTTTCTTAAAGAGACAAAAGGCCGGTAAGTAAAGTGGGGTCCATGATGGTATCCCATCATTGTATGTTGCATATACAAAGGAGAGATACAAAAGGGAGGTACAAAAGATGAAAAGGTAAAAGTCGATGCAGATTTTAAAAGGAGATGAAATAAGATTAATACTATTGTATGTATGAAAGTTTGTATACATACAATCCTGATATACAAAAAGGTAAAAGTACATAATCGAGAAATAAAAGGGAAAGTAAAGTGGAACTAGGGTATCGGTTGCATTTGTATAATGGTTTGTATCTATTTCATATACATTGCAATATACAAACAGAAGATACAAACTTAAACATGAAGTAAAGTGTAACATTGTTTTATAACCCATTGCATATTTTTAGCTTGTATATTGATGATATACAAAGCGATATACAAAAAAGGATATACAAAGTCTGAATGGAAAGGGAGGATTATTAATGGATACAATGTTTAAAATAAAAGGTTAAAACAGAGAGTTGAGTCAGTATGTTGCATTGAATGTCACATTTAATGTAGAACTAACAGTGAAACGATGAATTTAAATAGGTTAGGGTTAAGTAAAGATTGTTTTCCTTTCATAATTGCATCACGAAAGCTAAAATTTGTAGAGAAAGGGAACTATTGCATAGATTAAACGAGCAGTCCATAGCTGAACGAAATTTTAGAATGGGAACGGCTTGGTAAAAATAGTAAAGTGGGTCAATGCTCGTAGAGTTGAGCTGTCACGAATACAGGTATGTTTCTTAAACGCTGTTACAATATAGTTAATCAAAAATGCAAATTGGTTATGAGTAATTTCATTAAAAAATGCAAGTAAATGACAAATTATTGTATTTGATTAAAGAGATTAGTTGATTATGTTAAGTAGCATGAAATCTAAAAATGGGAAAAGATAAAAAGGATTAGGGTAAATGTAAAATGTAAGAAATTCATAGTAAATCCCTAGGTAAACGAAGTAAAACAGGAAGTTAAATATGCAATTTTTTATAGGATGGCTCCGAAACAAAAGAGAATACATGAAATCTAAAAATGGGAAAAGACAAAAAGGATTAGGGTAAATGTAAAATGTAAGAAATTCATAGTAAATCCCTAGGTAAACGAAGTAAAACAGGAAGTTAAATATGCAATTTTTTAAAGGATGGCTCCGAAACAAAAGAGAATACATCCAATGGGCAAAGAAAAGGTAAAGAAACAAAGAAATCCTCAGAAGGAAATAGAAAAGGAGGAATTGCCGGTACATAGAGGGTATTCAACCTTGATTGGCACAAGCGAGGTCGGAACCAATACAAACGTAGGATCTTATGATGCAGAGGATGTTCTTCAAAAGATTATAGCATTAGACGCTACCCCTAATATGAAGTGTATTTAGGATAGAGGATTGTACAAGGCTGCAGGGTTCCCATTAGCCATGGAGCCTAAGGATCTAGTTTTGGAGTGCATAAATAGATATGATCTAAATACCAGAAGAGTGATACATGAAGACCAGGTTATTGTAGATTTGACCACAGAAGGGATAGCAAGGACATTTGGTCTAGAGATTCAAGAGAAAATGGGGGATATAGACATAGACCAATACACAAAAGACTTTAACAAGAGTAGAATTTTCTACAGCTGGTACAATGCAGAAAATAAACCTAAGGTTGTAGCAAAAGTACCAAAGAACCTTTACAGAATAGATTTTAAAGAGGAGATACATCTAATGATTACCATGCTGAGTAGACTAGTAGGCTTGAGAGAGGCAACCAAATGTGAACCATGGATGTTCACTATCATTCAATTTATGAGAGAAGCAAAAGAACAAGATGGGAAAATTCACTGGGCTAAGGCTATCACTACAGCCATATGGAAGTAGGCCATGTTGAGAAAGAAAAAAATGATGCCTTTTTATTTGTCATCATATGTGTTATATTCATGTGCATCTATGATACAACCTTACATAATTGGGATTGATAGAGTTGGGACCATGGGGAATGGCCCAGATCATAAACTAGTTTATGATCATTATCCAGATTTGCAAGAAGATAATGAATTGAGGAAGTATGCCTTAGTGAATGATGTATTTTATACTTACATGGTAAGAGTTTTAACTAGAGAAAAAGATAAAAGGTTATCTGAAGATGCAGAGGACACTATTGGGTTACACAGTTCATGGTATATACAATTCCCAAATTTTACATATATTAGAACTGAAGGCTTTGAGGGGAAGCCATTCATACTACCTAGGTATCCATGAAATAAGCTTATTGTATTGGAGTTTTCTAGACAGAACTTGAATGCATTTAGGATGTATAGAAAGAAGTGGAATAGAGGAAATATCAAACTTCCCTAGGAAATTGGAAGATATTATTGCTATACTGAAGAAGTGGCTGGTTATTCGGAAAAGGAGTTGAGATACTATGGTTTTGAAGAATTTGAGTTAGTAAGACACTTTGATCCTTTCCATAGGATCCAGAGAACTATTGATCCTAAATACAAGAATCAGGTGCATATTGAAGACTACTGGTTGGATTGTAAAAATGACAAAGAAGTGAGGAAAAGAGCTCACCAAAGGCTAACCGTAGAATAGATGAGGACTATGGAGGAAATTTATGTGCCTTCAGAGGTTGAAGATGATAATAAGTTGTTACACCATAGTTATAAGAATGCAAGGCTTATTCCCATTGGGGAGGCTGATTAGACATAGCCATGGGGAACATCTTTTGATGCATTATCCAAACTAGTTATTTTATATTCTAAGAAATGTTTAAAAGATCAAATAGAAGAGCTCAGAGATAAAGGGATTGAGGTTACCTTGCAGAAAAAAGGCAAGAAGAGGTTAAGAGAAAATCAAGATGAGCTGCAATGCTTTTATGAGAAGAAAAGAAGAATTGTAGAAACCAAAATTAGTGAAAAAGATAAGAATGCAACCTTAATGGATCCCTATGCATTGGGTGTTACAGTAGCAATATATTTAGGGACATTCATGGAGGCAGAGTCATCAGGACATAATATTAGTGTAGAGCAAACTCAAACTGCTAAGAGGCCAACATGACAGAATTATGAGGGCCATAGAAATTGAAACCTTATAAGGGCAAACAACAGAACAAGGTGAGGTTATAGGTGCTCAACAGGTGGGTACTAAGTTGAGTGGCATACATAGTGAGTCCACATCAGAAGAGAAAAGACAAAAATATGCAAAGGTTAAGAACAAATTGATTGAAGAGATGTTGCAAGAGTCAAAACTTCATGAAGTCAAAAAAGTAAGTGAAATGGTCAATGTGGAAGATGACAGTAGTGACAGTGAGGTTAGGGAAGTAGATCCTAGTGCAAAAGAAGAAATCAGAAAAGGTGAAGAAGAAGTAAGTTAGTACTCTGATACAGGAGAAGAACAAGATACTTAGTGATATATGGAAACAAAACAAGGCCTAGAATCAGAAGAAGAAAATATACAAAGCATGTCAGAAATAGTTGATCCTTTTGGAACACTAGTGTCACCTTAGATTATAAAGGAAGTGTAGGATGTGGTACAACAAATAGAAGAATCTGATAAAGAAGAAACACCAGAAAACGTTGCAAAAGAAACACCAGTCCAAGTTGAAAAGGAGATAGAGATGAATGTTTCTGGTACTAATGTCTTAGATATTCCTAACATGTACAATGAACATAGTGAACAAGAAGAAAACATAGAAGAAGGAAAGAATACAGAAGGTAAACCTGAGAAGGAAAAAGTTGCAAGGGAACCTAATAAGGTCATAGGTTCACCTTCACAGATGGAGCAAACAAATAAGCCTAAAAAAGTACAAGAACAAGTTGAAACAACAAAAGAAATGATGGGAATATCAAGAAATCCTAAAGAAGGCTTAGGTAATACAAAGAATGTTTCTAAAGATAATACTGAGCATAAGGAACAAAAAGAGAGTATGGATATAGAAAATGTGGAACAGTATAATAAAGAAGAAGAAGAACAAAAGGAATCTTTAGAAAAAGAGAGTCCAAGAGATGAAGAGGGAGGAGACACTGAAATAGAAGAAGATAATGATGAGGGAGAATCACAACAACGTGATGATCCACTTGTTCCAGAACATGGTCCTCCATCTCAACCACTTCAACAACAACAAGAACAACACATGGAATAGGCAGAAATAGAGAAACCTCAGGAAGAGGTGATAAATGAAGAAAAAATAGTAGAAGTTACCAAGGAAGCTCCAACCTGGTTAGGCTCAGAGGTTAGAAGAGAGAAGGTAGAGGTGCAATTGGCACCCATTGATATCAAGAGTTTACTGGGTGGTTCTACACCACAGAAGGAGAAAAGAAAAGATAGAATTTTGTCAGCCATTAAAAGAGGTCCTTCTGCATCTAGAATCCTAGATCTAGCTATACCACAAAAAGATAAATCAAAAGGAGAAATGACTGTGGATGATTACAAAATACTTAATCTAGATTTAGGCCACATGACCAGGGAACAACATATAAATGAATGGGAAGATATGCACCAAGCCATTGCTGAAATATTGAAGAAGGACAAAGATAAACAGGAATATTTGAAGGGACATATTGTCTAGCTGTAGCAATTCATTAAGGGGATGTTTTATCCCAATGCCACCATACCAGAACTGCCTATTGAAATGGCCGTATTATCCAAAGATGAGGTAAAAGAGATGGAAAATAAAAATATTGAAGCTAATATTTTTGAAAAATGGTTCAAGGAATGCATACAGAAAGGAGAGGAGGTGACAAAGAAAGCAGTGACATGTTGGGATATGGCTTTGACAGAGAAGAACAAATGTAATGTTATATTACACAGTTGTCAATTTAGAAAAGAAGAATGCAAATCAAAATTGAAACATCTTGAATAAATGGAGAGAGTAGAAGAATTGATAAATGAATGAGTCATTACTCCTCGAATGGCCAACCAACTCCCACAAGAAAGGTTTGAATTAAAGTTTGAAGAGGACATTCTTAAAAATTGTATCACAAATACTAGAGACCTAAAAGAGGTCACTGATAATATGATAAAGGTACATATGAAAATAATAGAAAAACTCATTGGGCATGAATACCTAGAGGTACCAGCATATGGATTAGAAAAGGCATTAAAAGAATTTAAGGCTATATTTTCACCATGTTTGGAGAACCCTGCAGCACATCTAAGTATAGAGATGATTGATTCAATAATGGAAATGAATGCTAAGATCCAGAAGTATCAAAAAAGGGTTAAAGATTCAGTAACAGAAGAAAAGAAATTGAAAGGAGTCAAAGCTTAGGAGTAATCATGGATAAAAAGTCAAGAGGGAGATCATACTTTCATCAAGGGAGTGACAGGTAATTTTGCAGATTACTTGAAAGAGTAGAAAAGATATCAAAGAGACGATATGCTAAGTAAAGATGTACTTGGAGAATATCATCGGCCAAAAGTCAACAAATAGGAAGAAGTCGGCAGGTATCTTTTATTTTGAAATGATTCTAAAGGCATCCTTTGAGCCAAGTAAAGATACCATTGGGATATTTTGGGAACGGTTAGGAAATGATTCCTACCATTGATCTAGAAGATTTGAATGCTGATTGTTGATTTGATTTTGTAACCATAGAAGGAAGAGGCTTCAAAGTCTATATAAGAAGCTCTGCTACTTGTATCATATTACATAGGGATTTTGAACTTTTAGTTTGAAGTTGTAATTGGCAAATTTTATTGAAATAGAGAAGATAGTTCTTTTAAGTTTAGAGAGGAGGTTGCCTGTGTCTGCATTAAGGAGTATGTGGAATGTTTGGTCTCCTTAGTGTATTTGTTAAAATGTCTGTAAGTTTTTCTGGTGATTTGAGCAATGAAACAAAAGTCATTATTACATTGTAAATTTTGTATGACTTTGTACTTTAAATAAAGGTAAACTCAGAATTCTACATCTATTATAGAGTGTTTTCTAATTCAGACTTTTACTTGAAGTATTATTCTTTGAAAGATTGCAATCTCTTATGTATTTTAATGAAAATGCTCAGGACTTTACGTTTGTAGATTTGAGGTGTTGAATTGTTTAAATTATTGTATTCTTTAAAATGTGAGTAGCAGAACATTTAGAACCTATATGGAATGATGTTTTAATTTGAGTCCTTCTAAGTTTTCTCAAACAATTGATAAATAATTAGCTTAAACGTAGAAATATGAAGGAAATTGTCATACATTTGAATAAAGAATGATGAATTGCAGTGATACTTGATAGTTTTCATATAATTTTGAAAGGCAAAGTTTGTTTTACTGAAATTCATACAAATCTTTGTGATATAATAGTGAATTTATGCAAAAGAATGAATACTTTGTTGATATTTGTAACAATTTGCATAATTTGAAGTCCAGTAAGTCACCGATTACTTTAATTTGCATAAGGCCCCTTGAACATTATAGTTTCACATCAACCTACTAAATTATCCACAAGGTCAAGACCTGACCATACAGAAACTTGAGATTAAGAATTCTTAGTCAATTCTTCATATCTTTCAAGATAGCTAAGGTTCCTTTGTGAATTTTAACTTTTGTTATGAATGTGTAAAAACATACATCAACAGGGTGCAAAGAATGGAGGGTAGCAATGCAGGTTATGGTGGAGGGTTAGCAAAGGCCGACAGTATAGGGAGGTTTGCGGGTTAAGCAATCGTAGTGGCTGCTAAGCAATGGCCGCTAAGGAGCAGGCACATGGTGAAGAGCTGATGGAGGACACCGATAGGGGAAGAGGGCACCGGCAGCTGCATTTGGCAGGGGTAACAGAGGGGGTGAGGGGGCTTTTGAGCTCCCCACAGGCTCCCTAAAGGGGGTCACCTCGCCTCTATTGGGGGTTGCAGCTAGCCAACAAAAACCCTAAATATTTTTTTTAAAACTTTAATTTATATTTTTTATTTTAAAAAAAAATAATTTCTATTTTATATTTTTTAAAAAACTTTTAATTTAAAAAAATAAACACTTTAGATTTAAATAAAAGTTTTATTAAAATCTTTGTATGAAAAAAAAAACTTTAGCTAAAATTAATTTTTTTTACAGAACCAGTAGGGCATAAGCCTAGATTATTTTAAAATTTGAAAGACATAAAATAATTTTTTAAAACCCTAGTTTTGAATTGCTAAAAAGGATAGATTTTTTTAAAACTAGAGAATTTGACAAACTGATTAGAATTTGTATGCACAAACCAATTTTTGACAAAATAGTAATGAAATATTTAACCAAGGCTTGGGGCTCGAAAAAAAGAACTAATTTAATTTGAAACCAGAAGAATGAACCTGCAACTAGTTTAATTTTTAACACAGAACTATATTTATCTAAATATATTGCAATTATTTTCCTGCACAACAAAAGAATTTTTTTCCCTCTCTTCTCTCAATCTACAATCTCCAAAGGTGATAACTTCAAAGGTAGGATGGTTGCTTCAACAATTTAACTCACACTTATACTAGTAAAACCTAATCTGATATAATGAAAGGAAAATGAAGAGCAATGAAAGAACTAATCAAGTTTAAAGTAGTTTTTTGAAGTAAAATTACCATTCCAAGAAGAACACTAATTTGAAGCATACACCAAAATCAACAAAGGAGAAAAGAGATTTTGAAGGGGGAAAAACAGAGAAAAAACCCCAATAAATATGAAAGATGGAAAGAAGCCTTGAAATAATTACAATGAGAGAATGTTCATGTGAATGTGAAAAATAAGAGATTGGAGGTAATAGAATGATAGAGAAAATACCTCATAAATAGAGGTGAGAAGAGGAGTTGCATGTAACTTGCACATGTCATCTATCACTTTAGTGTGTACAAACTTTCAACCTCTTAAGGAGATGGCTACACTCAAATATCCTTCCAAGAGGAATGTGTACATGAGTCATCCTCACACATGTGTGGGGATATTCACATGAGACAAAATACTTTGTATTATAGATACAAGTATTTAGGAAAAGAAAAATACATAAGTAATCTTTACCTTTGCCAAGTAAAGATTAATATTTTAACATGTACTTTAAGACTTAATCCTTGGTAACTTTCTACCAAATAGATTTAGAAAATAATCAGCAAAAGGATGAGTGCATGATCATGATGGGCCAAATAATACCCCTAAGTGGCAATGAAAATGCTAAACACAAATATTAGTAACTTCATGTCAAAAAATGAATGAGTTATCTACACAATCTATAAAGTAAGATAGTAATAAAAGTTGTAGTAAATTGAATGTAGTTTATGGGCTACTATATATTTTTGAAAATTTTTAAATCTAGTTTGGTGAAAATTATATATTTCAATGAGACACTACTAAAACTTTTAGAAAACCGTAAGGTGTCATTTGGGCCATCCTAAGTATGAGAAAAATAAAATATTTTTCCTTCAAGATTTGGATTTAAGTAAAGGACACATGAGCGAATGTGATAATTTTTTTTTGTAAACAAAAATTATTTATGAATTTTTTACCATTACTTTTTAAAAATATTAAAAAATAATTTTCCAGCCAACCTAACTTGGTCAAAGAAATATGAAATTCAAAACTTCTTATTTTTAACCTATAGCCAATAAAGCCTAGAATGTGACATATCTTTTGAATTTAAAAAGGGATAAATAGTTTGAAATTTATGAATGTTTTTCAATATCTATATCTATCAAGAAATCAGGCATAACATATGTAGAAAATTAATAATAATTACCTTTTAAAATTGTAATGAGGTATATATTATATTTTTTAATCTTGATAGTTTCCTCTAAAAACCATTTTCATTTTATTAAATTTAGTTACAAAAATGTATGTCAGCTTCAAGAATGAAGTCATGGAAAATTTTAGGATGACACTAAATGGGTGGTTTTACAAGTTTGTTTGTCAAGTTTTAGGATACCCACTTGCCTAAAACTAAGGTAATCCCAAGGAATTTTTGGAGGGAATCCATATTTGAGCTATAAATATTAACAATTTTTCCATCCAAATATAAATATAATTCTAAATGTTAGCACTTTTTCACCTAGTATGTCTTTTTTCTCATTGCCACTATTTAGCCCATCATGATCTCGCACTCATCCAAAACTCAAAAAATAGTGGGGAGCACACGCAACACTATTCTATTTTTTTGGGTCAAAATAAGACCATTTTGTGTTCTCTCAAAATTTTACCCTCTTAATCTCCACCACTTTAAAAAATGGTAGTTTAGGAACTAGATTTCAAGCACTAATATTCATATTCTTATCTCATTTTCAAATTTTGAGCAAAGCTATGTCAATTTATTCATTGAAGTTCAACCTTTGATAATTTTAGAAAAGAAGTGGCCACTTTTAACCTTGCTTTTTCCTGCCAATTTCATACTCTTGTAAGCTTATTTTGCATGTACTAAATATGCTTCTAGTTTACTTTCAAAGGGATAAGTGATTTTATTGGTGTATACTCTTTTTTGAGATTAATACAATCTTGGGTCTCTTTGATGGGGAAGTTTCTTTTTTGTAAGGATTTCTCAATGTAAATCTAGTGCAAAATTTGTTATGTTTTCTTCTTCATTGGTACACTAATTTTATTGGCTTAATCACACACTTTATTAGATTAAATCTCTATTGTGTTAATATTTCCATTGTGTCATTTACCCTATTATTTAACATGGATGGGATAATTTGTTTGACTAGGGATGAGAAATAATATTTCATAAGGGGACAATCATTCTTCTACCCAATATCACCAACAATGAAGTTAAATTTTTGAAACTTATTGAAGGTCTCAAATTGGTTAGGAGTTTGAATGTTACAGTATTGGAAATAAAAAAAGACAATGGTATTTATCAATAAGATGTTCAAAGTGTTAAATCCATTTCTAGAGTTTAATCATTTTTTAAAAAATAGTCTAGGCATAATTGTTGTAGTGTTTGTATCATTTAATCAATAATTCATTGTAAGAATTCATTCTCATTGCATAACTAAATGTGCTAAAGGTGAAATGAAGAAGTCCAAACATAATGCAATACAATTGTAAGTACAACATAAAAGTAATCTATTAGATTTATACATAACCCATAATGTCAATATTTTATATGATATGAATCAATAATAATATTCATTACAAAATTTTCAATATGCCAATGCAAATAACGACAAGTACATCATTTAGTACTAGCTAGAGTCTAGTATCTAAAGAAGTATAGGATTTGATGATCCCAACTAATGGTAGATACCCTATGTTCCCCATCCAAGACACACCTCCTAGAATGGTTTATAAGAATTCTTTCAATTCCCATGTTTCAAATATGATCATGAAAAACTATCCATATGCAAAATATTAGGGTGAAAGTTCAAATTCGTGTCCCACTTTTATAAAAGAAATAGCCAACATTGATCTAACTTTTTAACTTGAATCACTAGAAAGTAATATAGATGTTTTGAATTTTAAAATGATATAAACTAATTAAATTTAGATTTTTTAGTGTATTTATGTTTGTGTTTAAAACTAAAACAAAAATTTATTTAAATATAGTTTTTTTAAATTAAATTGACACTATAATTTAGTTGTTGATAAAATGCTAAAAAAATGAGGTTAAGGGGGCCACTTTTTCATAGTAAATTTTATTTTTCCCTTTTTTTTTCATATTAATGACTTGAAACTTTAGTGCATGGATTAATTTTTACCATTTCAAAAAATATATTTTTAAAAATAAATCTTGAAAGTCTCATGAACTAAAAATGTGATTGTTTTTATGGGCCTCCACTTTTGTATTAACTATTTATCCCAGATAAAAAATGATTATCTGATCTCAACATTGAATCTCTCCTCTAGTGCATCATATTTTTTCAAATTTTTTTAATAAATTTTAGTAATTTTTCTTTTTTTTTAATAAAAGAGGGTAAAAACTTTATTAATCAAAGATAGCAGTACAAAGCAAAAAAGTAGCAAGAGGCCCAAATGGGCCCAGAGACAACAAACAAGAAGTCAAGAAGTGGTCATTGAACATCTCACATCCTCCGTGACCAAATCCACCAAATCCTGAGCAAGATCCCCAGGTAAACTATCCCAATCATCCACCAGACAGGTCCCATTCTTCTCAAAAGCCCATTTGGCCAACCCATCAGCCACCTTATTCCATTCCTGAGGGATATGAGAGAAGGTGATAGAATCAAATAAATCTCCAAGACTGGTGATTTGCTTAGCCACCACCGCAAGCTGCCAACTAACATCATCAAACTGCCTTCTATTTATTAAGTCTATTACCACCTGAGAATCGAACTCGTAGATAATCTTATTCTAGCCAAGGGCATATGCCTTCTTCAAAGCCAAAAGAATAGCCAAGGCCTCCATAAGATTATTAGAGTGTAGCCCCCTATACTCTGAGAAGAAAAACAAAACCACCCCAAAACTATCTCTGCCCACCCCACTAATGCCAGCATGCCTAGGGTTACCCCTTACAGACCCATCAATATTGATTTTTAAGACTCCAGTGTGAGGGGGTAGCCAATGCCCTTCCCTAGAAACCTTCCTTTTAGAACACTTGCTCCACCCAATCTTGGGCCTTCTGGGACCCCCAACAAGAATCCCTAGATTATGAATCACTCTAGTATCACCAAGATCCACTGGGGCTGACATATCACATTTAGCATACAAGGTCTCCTACAAAGCCCCAAGAATGCGAGACCAAATTTGACCCACCAGCAACTTCTTATCCAGAAAGATCTTGCGGTTGTGCTCCAACCAGATGTGCCATATAATTAGACTAGAGCCAATTGGCCAAGCTATGTGCAGAAATGAAGTTCTCACTGGAATGGGCCCAAAGTTCTGCCAAAACTCCTCCAGAGAAGAAGGGTGCCTGCACTGTAAACTCTAGGCCCCCCACAAAAAATGCCAAATAGTCCTAGCAAAAGGGCACTGGATGAAAAGATGAGAAATAGTCTCAACATTTTTTAGACATAAGAAGCATAGGGAAGGACCTTGGAAGCCACGCTTACAAAGGTTATCCCAAGTCAAACACCTGCCATAAACCACCAACTAAGAGAAGAAATTATATTTTGGCCAAGAGAATTTATTCCAAATATTTTTCCACCAAGGAACTTCAACACTACCCCAGGCCTGTCTGTCCAAAACACGATACCCTGAAGCAACAGTGAACTTCTCTTTTGGATCTGGACCCCAAGCCAACACATCCCGCTCTGGGAGAGAACAACAGACTCTATCAGCCAAAATAGAGGACAACTCCCTCCTATCCTCTAAAGATCCACCCATGGGCCATTCCTGCATATTCTTCCACTAGTAAACAATAGTCTGCCCCAAAGCCTGAGGGGCTTTGAAATCCATCACTCTACTCCAAGCAACCTGAACAAAAATCCTACATAAGTCGCCTAAGTGAGGGTGCAAGGAGAGGATAGGCAGGAAGCCATCCCAGGAGTCATGCCAAAAAAGAGCATTAGAGCCTCTATTGCAGATCCAAAATAGGCCTTGTTTAACCAGCGCAGCCCCCCTCTTGAGAGTATCCCATATCATAGAACCTCTCCCTGAAAGACTAAAGCGAGGCACCTCAGCGCCCTCCACCTCCCCAAGGTACTTGAAGGTAAGGATCCTGGCCTAATACTGATGTTGATATGAACACCATCTCCAGTATAGCTTAGCAGCCAAAGCCTGTCCATTCCAATCTATCCTACGCAAACCTAGACCACCATCTTGCTTTGGCCGGCAAACAACTTCCCACTTAATTAAGCTCCACTTCTTCGAAAGGAGATTACCCAACCAAAGATACTGCCAACAAAGGTCCTCAAAATCTTTGATGAAACTTGCAAGAGCCGTCAATACAAAGCACCTGTATATAGGAAGGACCTAAACCACGGACTTCAACAAAGTAACTCTACCCATCGTAGATAACCATCTATAGGTCTAGTGACAAACCATCCCACAAAATTTATCCATCACATCTTTCCAAAAACACCTAGGAAGTGGGTGCACATCTAGAGGGATGCCAAGGTAAATAAAGGGAAGTTTCCCCACCTGAAACCTTAAGATCTTGGCAATACGCTGTTGAATAAGCTTGGGGGTATTAAAGAAATAAATGCAAGACTTACTTTCATTAATGCTTTGACCTGAGGTAGCCAGGTAACAATCCAAAATCTGATGCAAAGAAACTGCTTTAGCCACCTTAGCAACACCCATCAAAGCCGTATCATCCACAAAATGAAGATGAGTTTGAGGAGGAAGAGAATTACTCCATTTCCATCCCTGAAAGAGCCCATTCATAACACGAGACTTAATGAATCTCCCCAAGCCTTCAGCCATCAAGATGAACAAATATGGGGATAAGGGTTCCCCCTGTCGAAGACCTCTAGAAGCACCAAATAGATCTAAAGACTCCCCATTTATGAGAATAGAAAATGAGGAGGTCCTTACACAGCTCATGACCCAATCAATCTACTCACAACTGAACCCAAAGGCTCTGAGAATTTTGATCAAAAAGCCCTAGTTAACTCTGTCATAAGCTTTAGCCATGTCCAACTTTATAAACATAGCCTTTTCCTTAGAAGAGGCCATAGAGTGAATAGTCTCAGCCACAATAACTACTCTGTCCAAAATTTGTCTACCCGCAACAAAGCCCCCTTGTTCCTCCGAGATCAACTTATTGAGACATGGCTTCAAACGTTCAGCAATTAGCTTTGTAATGATTTTATACACCACATTGCACAAAGCAATTGGTCGAAAAAGATCCAGAGAATCAGCACCCTCGCATTTTGGGATAAGAGAAAGAAACGTGGCATTCATGGCTCGCAACATTTTCTTATTCCTAAAAGACTCCTGCACCACCTCCAATAGATCAAGGTTGATAACTTCCCGAAATTCCTGAAAGAACTTAGCCGGGAACCCATCAGGACCAGGAGCCTTCCCTTTTTTCAATTGAGACACCACGTCCTCCAACTCCTTCAAAGAAATAGGTTTAAGAAGAGAAGCATTCATGTCCGTAGTGACCAAAGAGGGAATACAAGCTAGAATAGAAGCTTCCTCCTCACCAGTAGGCAGGGTATCTTCAGAAAAAAGAGCAGAGAAAAAATGAACCACCTCACTAGATATCCCTGAAGAAGAAGAAAGAACAGAACCCTCAGGAGAGGGGAGAGAAGAGATAAAGTTACTTGTCTTCAAGCCCTCACTAATTTATGAAAGAAGGAGGTATTCCTATCCCCTTCCTAAAGCCAATCAACATGGGCCTTCTGTTTCCAAAAAAATTCCTCATGAAGCTCCCATTCCTCAAGGTCTTTAACCGCACTAACCTTAAACCTACTTAAATTCGCATCCAGACCTTGGTCCCAAATCTGCATGGTAATAGAATCCAAGCACTCCTGGGCAACCCTTTTCTACTAAAACATGTTGTCAAACTGATACTTATTCCAATGTTTCAATTTATACTTCACATATTGAAGCCTCTTCACAAAAGAGTACATAGCTATACCAAAAGCAGGCCGTCCTTCAGTCCACCATCTAGAAACCAAGTCAAAAAGACTCTCCTCCCTGAGCCACATAAGTTAAAATCTAAAAGTTTGTTTCTTAGGACCATCAGCCAAATGGGTAGAGAATTTGATCGGCCAATGGTCTGATCCTTGCCAATCTAAAATTTTAGAACTTGATAGCCACTTGTCACCCACCCAAAAATAGGAAATAAGAAACCTGTCTAACCATTCAGAAATGGCATCATCCCCGAGCCTCCTATTATTCCAAGTAAACATGTCATTCGAAGGTTTGATATCCACAAGCCGGAGACAAGCTAAATTATCCCTTAGAAGATCAAAAGAGGGGTCCAAACGAGGTACACCCCCCCTTTTCTCCTCGAGGGAGGCAATTGCATTAAAGTCACCTGCCATAGTCCAGGAGAGGAAAGGATCCAACGATCTCAAAAGATTGATATGAGACCACATGAGAGTCTTACTAGGGACGTCCGTCAAAGCATAAATGTTAGAAAGAAAAATTCTTTCCCCTATCTCCAAACTAATTGCAACCAGAGAGATGGAAAATCTACTAGAGATCCACCAAACAGGAGAAATTTACCAAGGATCCCAAAGGCAAGCAAGACCCCCTGAGCTGCCTTGCGCACCCACACACTGGTAAAACCCTCTGTTCCAAATCTTAGAAACACACTGCATCATACCATCCATAGATAACTTCATCTCCTAGAGGAAAACCACATCTGGAGAATGAGCACTAACCAAGTCCCGAATAGCCTTTTGTCTAGGGATGCTATTCATACCCCTTACATTCCATGATAACACAATCATCACGAAGGGTGAGAGAAGTGAGTATCCAATGTCTTCACCGACCCAGATTCCACCAATGTCTCTCCAGCCATCTTAACTTTTTCTTGGTCCTTCTTCCTCCCCACCTTTTGGGGCTTATCAGGAGCACACTTTTTCAGGGATTTTTGCTATAGGCCCAAAATAGGAGAAGAAGAGGGCTTTTTTCTTACCAAAGTCTTCCAAACCCAGTCCATTGGTTAAACTCACCCTTTCTTCCGAAGAGGCCATGGGAGTTTCCACCAAACCACAAGAGTCCCCAAACCCAGTATTAGGGGGAGAAGCAACTGAATCCATCACCACCCCAGAAGCCACCACAGGAACTAGGACCGAAGTCGTGACAGGCAAAGACTCAGAATTATGATCAACTAAAGGAGAAGCTTCAACATACATGTCAATGTTGGCAAGAGACACTATATGGATTCATGATTGTTGTCATTGATGGCAACAAAGTTCATCCCACACATCTGCAGGACATGGTGTGTCTCTACCGGAAGTCAGAGTGAAGAATGTTGTGGTCTGATAAACAAGAACAGAGCATGTGGTAAGGGCCGACAGTCAGGTATGGATCTCTCAGAGGAAGTATCTTGGTGAAGTGCAGATTTGGGAAAGTCAAGAGGACTACCTTGAGTGATAGATTCCAAGGATTTAGGCTCTGGTGATACATGAGGAAAAAGATATGAATACTTGAGTATTGGGTTCCTGATTGGTAGTATGGACAGAGGAAGAACTGACTGGTAGAACATTAGACATTATTCCGAATGTGTTACTAATGATGGTAAAGGTTATTAAGGCATAAGTTATGATGGCCGACATGATTGATGACTTCTACAAGTATATCCTTGATTTGCATTACTTGGTAAGCAAGGATTCAGCCGACAGGTCAGAGTTTGTGAAAAGATTGACTATTCCGGTTGCTGACTAGAAAGGTGATGAAATCACTTGTGCATATATATATACAAGATGGATTTAGTTGTGAGTGGTGTGTGATTTTGTGGTGATGTGTGAAGAAAAGTAGTAG
The DNA here is from genome assembly GCA_027924645.1 of Cunninghamia lanceolata. Lineage (NCBI taxonomy): Eukaryota > Viridiplantae > Streptophyta > Pinopsida > Cupressales > Cupressaceae > Cunninghamia > Cunninghamia lanceolata. Next base: position 2,209,783 of record BSBN01001020.1, on the reverse strand, counting down.
AGCCAAATAAAAGCAGAAAGGAAGGTCCAATATGTGAAAGGAGAGCAGCACAAAAGAAGAGGAAAGATGAAGTGCAGCAGATCAGTATACAGAGCCTAACCGGAACTAAACTTCAGCATATGTTGATGCTCCTTATTAGTTCAAGTATTGTATCACACTCTTTATAAATTGTAGACAGTGTGTCTCTTGTAGGTAGTGCGCCTCATGTGAGCAGTGTGCTCAGGCAGTGAGCCCTAATTGGCAAATGCCATTTTGTAATCCTATTCTTCTAACAGAGAATACAATCTTGGGTTAATCACCCCATGGTTTTCTCCCTTAATAGGGTTTCCACATCAAAAATATTGTGTCATGTGTATTTCCATTCCATGGTTATGTTTGCTTGTTTGAATTGATGCTGCACTAATTATTAAGAAAGTTTAGAAAGTTGAAATAAGTAAGATAACTGATTCACCCCCCCTCTCAGTTATCAACAGTCAGAAGAAACCCCCTCCTCATGGACTAATTCATCCAAAGCCTCAAACTTGTTAAAAGTTTCCTCCTCTTGATGATCAAGAAGAGTCCTCTTCTAACCCTGATTCTTGTTTCGTGCCTTAATTGGCACAAAACCATCTTTATCCAGTACCACCCCCTGCATGGGTGCTTTACCCTTTTCTGCCCTTGGATTAGACAAACCTTCACATTATCTAAACCACCAGCACCTAAGGTACGAGGGCAACTCCTTTGAAGATGGCCATACTCATGGCACAGCTGGCACCCGAAAGGTAAAGTCTCATAGTCTAACTGTTGAGTCCAGGAGCTAGACCCAACAATCAGATCAATAGAATCTGGCAGAGGCTGGCTCAGATCAATCTCCACACAAACCCGGGCATAGGAAAAAATTTGCTTCTCTAGAGTTTGTTGAGATGGGCCAATAGGCTTCCCCAATAGTAATGCAATTGATTGCAGAATATCCTGTCTCCAACATTCCAATGGCAACCAAGGAAAATGAACCCACACCGGCACCTTCGAGGGCAACTCCACCGCAGAATTAAAGCCTGCATGCCAAGGCTTCATGAAAAGGACAACTTGATTATAAAAGTAGGGCCCTCCCTCAAAAACCTTGTTAAGATCAGAGATACACGAAAAGACCACCAGAAAGAAGTTATTCATAGCTAGCAAGATTTCAAAATCACCTTCCAGATTCCATGACTTGCGAATCCAGGGTTCCATAAAAGGCATCAAAACCCTCAAACCCATAAATTTACATATTAAAACATGTTTGCTATAATACTCTAGGTCCTCAACTACCACCTCTATTTGAATCACCAGCTTCAGATGAACTTGAGCTCTTTCCAAGCATCCGTTTATCTCATGTAATTTCAAAGCACTAGTGCTAAAAACCCCAACATCAGGTGGGGATGGATGAGGAAACCCATCACCAACCCTTGCCATAGCAGCATCCCCCGATGTCTCACCCAAAGGCATAGACCCTGCCATTAGAAAAACCCCTCAAGCCCTCGCACCCCACACATGCATTGAACAACGCACACACACAAGAAAAAAAACCCCCCAAAAGATAAAAACCCCCACCCCTTGCTGAAAACAACCCCACAGAGCCTAATCTGCAAAGAAAAAAAATGCATGCAATAGAGAACAAACACATGCAGATTGCGACCTGCTATAGGTCACGGGACTGTACAGAGCTCTCGTGCACACGCTCCATCCTAAAGAAATTTTAGTAATTTTTCTTAAGAAGACAATCAACCTTATATTTTGGTGTTGATGACTTACTTTTAGCAAAAATATTAAATAAACTACAAGCATAAATAAAAATATATAAAAAAATATATTTTTGTAAACTACGCTTAGAAATCTACACAAGTCTATTTTTAGATTTTATTTAAAATGTTATTTATGTGAGTGTTTAGGTTGAAAAAATGGGTGAAGCAAGATGGAAGGTTTCAAGTCCCACACTTTCACACACTAAAACATTAGGGAAGCAAGGGAGAAGTTTAGGGATAAATTACTGAGTTCCTATGTTCCCTTTTCCTATTAATAATGTGTGTGACTGTCTAGATTAGGTTTTTACAAGATAGTATCTCTCACTAAGCATGAAACCCTAAATTACCAACCAAACTGTAATAACTTAATTTTTGACACAAATACAAATGAAAAGATTACAGAAATGTAGACGAAATAGTATAGAGATAGTGTACCCAAAAATAGAGGACTTGATGGACTAGGGAACTAATGCCAGTGTCTTGGAAGTTTCTGAATGTTGAAATTCTTTGTAATAGCTGCCTTGCAGTCTCTAGAGGCTTCCAGATCCTAAATAAATCACCTAGTTGGACTAGGGCGCCAATGTCAGTGTCTTGAAAGTCTCGTAATCTCAAAATCTGAACTTCATGATGACTGTGTCTGCAATATCTATCTTCTTGTCACTCCTTTCTACTGAATCTCAATGAATTCAACCTATACATGCAAAAGGAGGAGAAAGATGGTTGTGGCTATCTAGGATCTTGCCTCAGTCAAGCCCCATTTTTTGGTATTCTTACCTCAACAATAGCCAATAACAAAGATCTACAAATGTGTGTTCATCTAACAAATGTGTGTGTTCATAAAACCCTTGATGATGCAAGCATCAAGGAAAGATCAACAATTTGCTTCACTCAATGAACAAACACAACTTCACCTCAAGGAGATGAAAGCAATGAAGACTTCCATGAATAAGAAGACGAGGCAGTCGTATTCGTGGAGGATTCCAAGCTCGATGTTGGAGACTTCAACCCTTCTCCCGATCATGCAAATGGTGTACAAACCCTAGGAAGAGAAAGTTAGTATCAAGATCTTGATTCCTAATCTCCATCCATTGTCTCCATGATAGAAAATTCAAATAACTTCAAAGAGCTTCAACAAATAATTGATCTTCAATGGTAATTTTGGCAAAGTTTTGGCATAAAGCTTGCATAAAGATTGTGTATCATTAAATGATTTTCAAATTTCTTTAAATATCTAACTTTAGTAATTTAAAATTTTGAAATAAGATGTGGACATCACGTGAAAAACAAAAATTTAAAAACGGAATCCGAGAATGTACGACGGGAGCCAACATCCTGTCAAAATTCAAAACCCTAGGAAATAGGGTAGGACAAGGGCGCTAGTGCCCAAGTCCAAGCCCTGATTTCCTGATCAGGTCTTCTTTAAGGGGGTCCGATAATCCCAAATCCAAACTCACTTTTTCACTTTCAGTCTTCAGTTATCCTGAAACACAACATTCTTCCAGTTAGACATAGGTCAATCAAGGTTTAGGAAGGTCTGAAATAAACTAGGTTAAAAGGTCACCAAAGGAGAGGAGCTAAACTATGAGAAACTGTATCATTCCATGCAGGAGGACAATTTCCAACATAATAGTGAGTAGGAGTTGTGATAACATTAAGTTTTTCAAATAATTTCATTTTTTTGTAAATTAGCACCAAGGTGATGCTACATACGTATCTAGTGGATACTTCGAGCTCGAAAAGTTGTGGCATTTGAATCTAGTTTAGCTAGAATGAATCTAGTTAGAACATACTTTTGACCAATACTAACTTTTAATTGGAAATGTTTAAATTTAGTTGTGCTGATAAGTTGGCCTAAAGTAAGACACAACTTTGAACTTTCACCCATTAGATGGTGACACAATATATAATCATGCAAGAATTACAATGCAAGACAACCTCTCTATACATCATACATTTTTCTAGGGAATTGTTAACTTTTTATAACAAAGTGACCTGACAAACCTAAGGTCCTAACTCTCTAGAATCTACAAGTCACTTTCCTTCCTTGTTGACATCTCAATAGCTTCCTAGTTAACCTTGAAATTATATATGGAATTTTTATCATACTAAAAAGGACATCTTCCTATGTCTCTAGGTGTATTTGGAAGATCATGTTATACATATCAAAATGTGGAGTAGATCACTTCAAGCCATACTCAGATTCCCTAAAAGTCAAATCAGTAAGCACCTAGATCATTGTGATACCTCAAGATCAATAGTAAAATCCAAATCATAGGATTTATATTTTTTAGTGTACAACTAAGGAGAAAAAAGTAAGTTATGTTTTAAGGAAAATCCTCAACCTATTCCATGTTCTTCAAACTACTTATTCCAATGAGATTTAGGGGTATGTGCATGGAAATGGGGAACCAAAAGAGGATCAAAAGTGGCCACTTTTTTCTAAAATAAGTAAAAAATGATCTTGGATGAGAAATTGCAGATAGCCACACTCAAAATTTGAAGATGTGACAAGAATAAAATTCATTGCATTGCTTAGAATCTAGTTTCTAAACTACTATTTTTTTTTCAATGGTGGAGATTAATAGGTTCAAATAGGAGGAGCACACAAAGTGCTCTTGTTTTTGTTAGAAAAATATAACATAGTGTCTAGTGTGCTCCCCCTAAAATTTTGATATTTTTAAAAGTATTTCATAACTCTCTTTGGTGGAAAATTAGCTAGCATCATGTAGTTTAAGCCTGATTTTTCTACTAATTTTTTAATGAATATGTGATTTTTTACTAATTTTCAAAGTGGACACATTTTCAAAGATGAAAATTTAAGTGTGCTCCCCCCTAATTTTTTTGAAAACTAATCAAAACTTAGTTTATAATTAATGTGTATGGAATAGAGTCTAGGATATAAAGATGTAATTTGTTTCAAATTTGGATGAATGGATAAAAATTGACACCAAAATAACTATACATAGGTTTTTGGCAAAAAAATGAAGACACTAGCAAAAGAAATTTATAATCAAAACCTTAACGTAATCTAAATGTAGAAAAAATTACATGATTAGAAAGGTAAGAGAGATCTTGACGTTATTGTGGCATTTTTCATATCATTGAAAATGTGCAAACCTTATGGAGAGCATGCATGACATTTAGTTATTTTTCTATATTTTGTAGAAAACACATCTTTGGGTATTGAAATGTAAGTCCAACCTTTTGGGTTGGATGCCTATGGAAAATCCAACCCTAAGGGTTGGTAGTTTCCAAGGCAAGTTATAATTCAAGCATGTTATAACATGCTCATGTTATGAAAAAAATAAAAAATAGTCTGTTTTTTATATTTTTCATAAGGTGATAGCATTGTGGCACATTGTGGCTCGGTAATGACTAAGCCACTACCAAGCCATAACATGAGTGTGTTATAACATAAGCATGTTATAGAACACTCACATTATATGCACAATGGACCAAAAAGTGGTTTTGTCCACTTTTTGGTCTCCCGTCTTTGTGCACACACCCGTAGTTTAAGAGAAATAGACTAATGTTATTCTAAATATCCCAATACATGTTAATTTTCAATATTACATACTATTCAAATATTTTACAAATCCTCAAAAGAACTTTAATGTATAAAGGATCCCTTGAAATACCCTTGTTCTCAATTTATCTAGATTCCAATGCTTCACCCTAATCAATCTCCCAACCCTTATTGGTTTAGACTAATCTTTCTACTAATATGAGTCTAATAAAATAATACATTTAAATATCTACTAGGAGAAAAAAATAACCAATTGGTGATATCGCCCTTTAGTTACACTTATATCATGATGTTTTTATAGTTCATGACTCATATAAACTCATTATTTATCGTATATTCCAAAAAGTATAAAATATTTATTTATAATTTAGTAGGTTACAAATAATCTTAAGGCTATTTCCATGAAGCAATAATAGAAGTAGTATCATCCATTTCTAATGAAAACATCCCATAGTACACATACCATGTAGGTTTCCAAAGAATTAAAAGGTTGATAGGTATAGATATCACAAGGTCTTATCAATAGTAATAACAATTCATTTATGTGTATACTAGAAGCTATAACTATATATATTAGATTTTACTTATACAATCAAAATCACATGATTTTGTTTCAATAATTGAACAACATATAAAGGATAAACACGACATATGATTCAAACATGGAAACAAGTGCCTACAACTCACTACCCATAATTGCTACACTATACATGACTTACAACAACATTTTCACCTTCAACTTGATACTTAAAGTTGCACTTGATTACCATTATTTAGTACTTCATTATCACTATTACCTTTATTTAATGTTTTATAATCATTATTTAATACTTTATTTAATATATACTAGTTAAATATTTTTTTTAATTCTTTAGTTACTATTCTTAAAAAATAAATAACTAGGCACTCTCATTTATAATTTGGCAAGGACCTTCTAAAATAGTGTATATTTATTAGACAATAGATACAGATAGCCATGCAAATATAATTGGAATGTTGTGTGTACAAACACACACACATGTATATATGTATGTATATATGTATGTATATATGTATATGTATATATACATATACATATATACACACATGTGTATATGTATGTATATATGTATATGTATGTATACATATACATATATACACACACATTCATACATAAATATCTATATATGTATGTATGTATACAAACACATATATGTATATGTATATATACATGTATATGTGTATATATGTATATATGTGTATATATGTATATATGTGTATATATACATATATATGTATATACATATTTACATATACATATTTATATATACATACATATGTATATTTACACACATGTATACATATATGCATGCATGTGTATATACATACATATATACATATATGTATATAGGTGTGTTAACTCAAATTATCATAGTTTACTTATTTAGATAGGGCAACTAATAAACCATTGAGATTAGATCATATTGTATATGTCATTAATTCCTAATCAATCAATAAATAATTATGTTGATGTAAGCATAATTAAACATATTATCATAAAGTTAGTTAATAGGTTCACCCTAAACTAAATTACAGTGGGATTGGCGACATTATCCTTTTTTATTCATGTTTTATTTTTATATTAAGTATCATCTACAAAAAGGAGATTACAATATAGGAGCTTCTACTCCATCACAAGTAACATTCTTCAATATAACATCTAGAAATAAAATACCATGACAGTCACTAACTACTAAGTCAATCATCTAACAAAGTATCAAAACATAGCACTAAAACCTTAGATACATTTCCAACTACCAAAGATAATAGAGTAGACAGTGTCAACAACTACTCCTAGTAGCACCTTTGATTGCTGCTCTATGCATAAATATCAGACTAGAGGGCACCAATAGGTGGATCAACTTCATCTTCTCATTCAAGATCTTTTACCACTAGTACATATATTTCTTGATTTTTATACTTGACTGTAGCAACTATTTTGATCTTATTTTCTAGTCTCTGGATGTTATTCTTCTCTATATAGTCATTCAACTTATCCAACTCCTCTTCATTTAGTTCATCTCTCCCTTGCATCTAGAAGTGTGCACTCTTGATCTCCTTCTTGTACACAATAGACAAACCTTACTTCAACAATATAAAAAACCTATCTTTGGGAATCTCCATCCCATCATAACCTGTAAAATGATCCCAACAGGAGTGAACTCACATTGATACTCAGTAGGGCACCTCCTTATGCCTTGAAATACTTCTTCATTCCTCATTTTCCATAAAAACTACATGACCTCAATAGTAAAAACAAGCCAAAAGTCATTCAATTCACCACAAAATGCCTTAACATAGAAAAATAACATTTCACACCAAGAGAAACCATCTTTGTTTAGCCAACCAAGCTTGTGCCCCCAAAAGGTAGACCACAAACAAACAACAAACTTACATTCAAAGAATAAGTGTTCAATAGACTCAACAAGATTACACATATGAAAAACTCTAGCATGTAAACCCAATGAAACTAGTTCATTATTCACAAAAATCTTTTTAAGTGCAACCAACCATCTAAAACAAGATTTTTTAGGTTCAACACTAGAGGATCACATATTTTTTAAAACTTTTGACCATTTACTATCAGACCAAGATAGATTCCAATTCTTACTAAGACAATCAATAATATCCCTCATATCCATAAGCATGTAATAAATCTTTTTGAAGTAATCTGCTAAAAAATACTACCATCAATCCATTTCAAATTCATCAAGATTTTAGTATCAAACAATAATGAAACAAGGTTAATGATATTTTGAATAGCTCTAGCCAGAGTTGAGAATGTTCTTCTCTAAGTAACAAGAATCTAAAATTTAGAACTGATACTGCCCCAATTTTTTAATAAACCATCAACAAATATATCATAAAATGAAGAAACACCTTTAGAATCCCAATATTTAGCAGAGCAGCCTTGGGTTAAACCCAATGGCTTATTGTTCCAAGCCAAATTCCACCATATAGATCTATATGCAAAAAATTTACCTTAAGACCTATTCACAACATTACCATTTGTGACCAAATGTTTCATATTTTCCTGTGCATGCCATATACTACAAAAAACATAGGATCCAAAGGGTTTCACTATAAAACTACCAAAATTTATGTCATGTATGTGCAAAGCACCCCAATGCCTTGCTATTTTTGGTTTAGATAGGGCAATATTTTGTCTCACTAAGATTTTCCAAGGCTCATGTCCATCAGTTGCTTTCACAATCCATTTAATAACTAAGGCAACACCTTGAATCTTAAGATTCTTCAACCCCAAACCCATGGATTTAGGGAGACAACACTAACTCCAATTAACAACAGGTCTCTTCCTATTACCTTTTCTGTCCAACCAAAGAAAATCTCTCAAAATGTTTTGAAGATTTTCAAACTGAACACTCCCAAAAATCTAAGTAGAGGAGTAGTAGATAGAATGAGAAGCTAGAACTTTTTGATTTACTTGAACTCTACTAGCCAGGGACAACAAACGAGTTTGCCATTTCTTTTTTTTTTTTCATTTTTTGGAACAACTAATTCCACATATTTTTCAAAGAAGGCTCAACTGATAAAGGAATACCCAAGTACTTGACAATGCAATTTGGACCCCCCACTGCAACTTCTCTTCTTTCAAGCAGTCAAGAGGTTCATTACAACAACTGAGGATAGTGGATTTACAATAAGATATTCTAGTACTAGAGGTAGTGTAGAAAATATCCAGCCTTTTTATCACATTTCTAAAATTTTCTTTTTCCATATTGGCATAAGGAGCTATATCATCTGCAAATTGTGCATTCAATAACATATCATTATTTGGAAGAAAAATACCTTTAATAGGAGGAGAAATCAGATCTGTTCTTAAGAAGTTATACATGGCATCAACAACAATAAAAAACAAAGCCAAAGCAATAGGACAACCCTACCTTATTGACATTTGCAGTTCAATGGGATCAGTCAACTCACCATTAATGTCAATTTGAGTGGAAGAATATTTAAAAAAGAATCTTAATCCATTTACAAAAAAAAATAGGAAATCCAAAATTTTCCATCACAACAATTACAAAAGACCATTCAATCCTATCATAAGCCTTTTCAAAGTCTAACAACATCATATTCACATTTTGATTAGTATGCTTGACTGAGTTCATCCCCTCCTACCTAGTAATAAGATATTTCAATATGTATCTGCCCTTGATAAATCTTGTTTAAGTAGTAGAGATAATGTTTTTCAGAGTATTAGTCAAACTCTGATGCAGAGTGCCCAGCAGAAGCGGATGAAGATTTGACTATATCTTCCCTATCGGCAAGAGGTCCTCCAGTGTTTCACCGAAGTCAAGGATGTCTTCGCTATCGGAAAGACATGAACTATCGGCCGAACCTTATTCTTTTATCCCGATGGCCAAGTTCTCACCGATATCTCCTAGTGGTTCGTTGCCTATCGGCAACACCTCATTCTATCGGACCACGAGAAATTTCTTATGCCGATATACTCCGTCACGCCGATGACCAATCTTCGTCGGCCAGACTTCCTCCTTCGGTGAAGCTTCTTTCACCTACACCGATACCTTGTCTCTCGCCGATATCGTCAGGCACATCGGCCAGACCTCCTGCTTCGGTAAGACTCCGGTTCGTGGTCCCGATGGTTCATCTCACTCCGACGAGTCCTTTGTCGCTGAGACTTCTCGAACTCCTTCCGATGAACTTCTATCGGCGGGACTCTAACGGTCGCCGTGACTTCTTCGGCTTCCCCCGAAAAAGGTTCTTCACGCCGATACTCTTTATCGGCAATACTCCGAGGATGTCTCACCGATCGGTGAAACTTTATACTGTCGGCTAAGTATATTTTCCTTAGCCCGATATCGTTTCTCTCACCGATGCGAACAATGATGGTATGTGCCTCCGGCACTATACCAATCTTCGGCAAGACGGAGGGCCTTTCACGCCGATGGATCTCCAACTGTTCTGAGGCGCCGAACCAGAATTCCCTTCGACAGAACAACGGAATTAGGCCGTTTCATTTATCAAACCCTCGATCACTTGTAGCAATCTGATCCCACATCAAAACTATCCAATTTCACTCCGATTTCCCGACTAGCCACATGACGATGTCTAGTCGAACTTGACTGAGTTCGCTGGCTTCCTGGGTAAGAATTCAACAACAACAAACGTGAGAAGTCTTTCCCCCATCCCACTGTTACTATACAGGGCTTCAGTGGACAGAGGAAAGGGCCTCCATGTATGAATCAAAACCCTACTCCTAGGTTACGAACCAGCCACTGTGGAACCGTGGGTTTTACACCGTCTGCACACTACAGAGTCACTATGGATTGACGGATAGCATCCGGTTAGGGTTCTATTTACAAAATCAGGATAAAGATATCAAAATCACTAAGAACAACCAAGAAAATCAACACAGATCATACCCAGAACTCTCTTTATTCAGTTATCAAAAAAAGAACTTGTTGTAATACACACTTCTCTCTCTGCTCCGTGTGACATACAACCTGCCTCTAAAGAAGATGTAGAGACAGCAGTTATCCCCTCCAACCGTGCAAACAGATTTTCAAATCAGTTAGCCGTTGGTTTACCCTTCATACAAGCAAAACTACATGTGTGCCTTGCACAATTACATTCATGGGACCAAATTGACCCTTATTACAAAATGAAATGGCTTAAGAGCCTTATGAGACAACAAAAGAAAAGATGATCCTGCACTACAGGGAATGTGCTCCTGCACCAAACTCGAGGCAAAAATTTTGGCCAAAATCTTGTAAGATACATTAAGCAAAGTAACTGGCCTCCAATTCTTTATTAAAGACCAGTCACCCTCTTTAGGAATCAACTTAATGATGCCTCTATTGATATTTTTGCCCAAGGTTCCTTTTACAAATGCTTCTTTGTAGAGTTCCAACAGCTCACAACTAATCCAATCAACATTTTCTTTGAAAAATTATGTAGGTAACCCATCTTTACCTGGAGCCTTTCCACCCTTGAAAGTCTTAATTGTATTAATTATTTCATCCCTAGATATATCTCTACTTAATTCAATTGTTGTTTCCTCACTAATTTTCTTTGGGATGACTCTCTTGCAGAACTACCTAGCCTCCACACCTTTGAGGTTATCTTCAGAAGAAAACATAGCCTAGTAAAAATTATGAAAGTACTCTTTAATTAACACTCTATCAGAGATCTTATTTCCGTCAACCTCAATAGGACCAATGATTTCTCTAGTCTTTTTTTATTTGAGAACATTAAACACAAATTTAGTACCTTTATCCCCTTCCTTAATCAATTCTTTCTAGCTATAACTTTGGCCCCTTAGTTTTTATAGTTCTAAACCCTCCTCAATAAATTCTTAGACTTTATAAATGCATTCAACATTCTTTGATCATCCTTGTTCTATTGGAGTTGTTTTTCAACTAGTAGCACTTGTCTTCAAGCAAACCTTCAATTCTTGTTTTGTCCAATGGTTTCTTTTTCCCAATTATTTGGAAGAGCCTCCTCCAAACTTCAATCAATTGTTCCCATATACTAATAGTAGAGTCTTGAATGAAATTGTTTTTAGAAATAATAGTGACAGTTCTGATACCCTCCATATAGTATTGATCTTTTAGAAGAGTGACATTGAGTTTGAAAAGATGGGAGATTTTTACCTCATTCTCTAGCTTCCCATAATAAATGACAATATTAGATACAAGTGGAGAGTAATCTGACATAGTAAATGAAACAACCTGGATAGGATTCTCATCCTTCTCCTAAATAAACTTAAAGAATCTTTAATTCACATAGAATGTATCTAGCCTAGAATACACTCTCTTGCCTTGGTTTTGGTTGTTGCACCAAGTAAACCAAATTTTCTTATTATTTCTCCTATTTCTTTCTAGGAGGTCACTCAAATTATGGATTCTCTTCAATCTAGACTAGAAACATAATCCATTACCTCTCCAAAGAGGTTCCCTATCTCCATACTTATCCTCCTTGTATTCAATCATTTTGAGGTCACCTCCCCAAGTCCAATGGGCTCTAGGTAGGTTATTAGGCATCCAAGAGGTCACAAAGAGCATATGTCCCTATAATCATTAGGGGTGTACACAAAACAAATACCAAACTTAAATTCATCAATCTCAATCAATATCCATACAACCCTATTATAGGGAGAAAAACCAATCTCAACAATACATTGTGACCATTTATCACTGATCAAAATTGCAAAGCCCCCTTTACCTTTATCATGGAGACAAAAAAAAGCCTTAGAATTTTTACAAACAAATTTTAGAGTGCTTTCTAATTGATAACCCACAGCCTTAAGCTCTTGAATACAAAAAAAGTCTAAGTTAGTTCTATTATTACAAAAAGACCTTAGAATATATTTTCTATTAGAGGATTCCAAACCCCTCATATTCCAACTACCACCTTTTAAATAAACAAATAATATCTGGGGGGGCCTCAAGAGACCTAATGTCTCAAGTTACTGCTTGGAACCTCATTCATTCATTGGTTTGGTTCATAGCAAGTACATGTTCATCGTTTGTCATTCATCGGCAAGACTTGAACTGTCGGTGATCTCTTGACTTGTTTTACCGATGGATAGTGTCTCTCCAATAGTTTTTTGGTCATCAGCCACACTGGAGCATCAGCAGACTTTGTTAATGCTACACCGATCACTTTGCTCTAACCGATGGTTTGTCTATCGGGTAGACTTTCTGTGTTGGTAGGAGTGAGGAGTCTTTGGGCGATCTGCAAGGTTACACCAATGAAGGGCTAGCTATTAGGTTGACATGCTCTATTGGGTTGACATGCTCTAGTTTCTCTGATCGATATGTGTCATACCGATGTGATATGTCTATCAGCATAAGGTTGGCCTTCGGCTGAGCCTATGGTAGTTACTCCAATGGTCTTCTGTTACTCTGATGATGGATGAAGGTTTGAGCATCGGTTGGACAAGGAACCATCGGTGTGAATGGTGGAGTGGTCTCCGATGGCTTGAGCTATTTCGATGAGGCTTAGACTGGCATCGTCGGCAACAAAATTGCCGACGATAGTCTTACAGAGTGTTCAGGTATATAAACCTGGATATCAAACTTGACCTAGTGAATGTGGGACTAAAGGTCTCACATGAATATGAACAGTTATGCGATGGTTGGAAGGTAGCGATGTTGAGTCAGTTGGAATGAATAGTTAGGGCAGAAGTTCAAACAGTTTTGCTCTTGAAGACTGTGATATATACAGATTTGGTGAGGTCGTCTGGAGTTGATGATTAGATTTGATCAAATTGTTCATTCTGTAGATGTACAGAGGAAGTGAACTGTGTGTGTGATTTGACAATCAATACCTGAGCGAGAAGGCTAAGATCTTTATTGTAATCTTTTTAAGCTTACTGTAAATAAATATTGTCTCTCTTGTGGTGGTGGGTTTTTTACCCGAAAGGGTTTTCCCACGTACATTTGGTGTTGTTCTCTATTATCTTGCCTGTTTATTCTATATTTTTCTGGAGTGTTCATCTTTGTATTTGAATGAAACGTTACCTGTCTGCATTATCCCCATTGAATTGACATTAGGGAAGCTGTATTCTGCACCTGTTCTTTCCTTAGAAGTGGTATCAAAGCTTGGCCAGTTGTGTTATCCTTGTTGGTAGGTTGGGTTTTTTGTGTTAGTTCTATGAGTGGGAGTTACTGTAGAGGTCTTTTTTTTTTGTTAAATAAAGATGGCAAGTGCATCAGGAAAAGTAGACATTGAAAAGTTTAATGGCACAAAATTTGAGTTGTGGAAGCTTAAGGCTGAAGATTTGTTGGTCAACAGAGATCTTTGGGTTGTTGTGTCTGGGACTAAACCTTACTGGGATCTGGTAGATAGGAAAGCTAGAGGACTGATAAGATTAAGTTTAGCAGATTCTATTCTATTGAACGTCCATGAGGAGAAGACTGCAAATGCTTTGTGGAAGAAGTTGGGAGATATATATCAGGGCAAGTCCTTGGTGAATAAACTTTTCCTCAGAAAGAAGTTGTACTCTCTGAAGATGGATGAAGGAGCATCTGTAGCAGACCATCTAAACTCATTTAATATGATTGTTGCACAGTTGACTTCTGTAGGTGTAAAAATAGAAGAGGAGGACCATTGTATGCTTCTATTGCATTCCTTATATAACTCATGGGATCATCTTGTCATGGCTATTGGAAGTACAACAACCGCATTTAAAACTAAAGAAGTTGTTGCCTCATTGTTATCTGAAGAGATCTAGAGGAAATCTTCTGAGATGGTCAAAGAGGCCCTGTCTGTTCGAGGTAGATCAAAGGAAAGAGGCAAGAAGAAAGACAAGCAGTCTAAGTCCAAATCAGAGGGAAGATCAAAATCTCCTAGCAAAAATTCCAAGATGAAGTGCTGGAATTGTGGGCAGAAAGGACACATCAGAAAAGACTGCAAAGAGGAGAAAAAGAATAAGAAGGAGAACTTCTCTGATACCGATTCTTCTTAGAGTGATGATGATGATGCCTTCATTGCTACCTTGGCAACACCTGCATCTGAAGATGTATGCCTGGTGGATTCAGGAGCATCTTTTCATATGACATCTCACAGAGAATGGTTCACAAAGTATGAACTGTATGCTGGTGGGAAGGTGTTCCTAGCAAGTGATTTGACATTGGAAATTGTTGGCCGAGGAAGAGTCAGAATCTAGTTCCCGGATGGTAGAATAAAGGGAATGAATGGAGTATTACACATACTAGGTCTGGGTCAAAATTTACTTTTTGTTAGTAAGCTTAATGATGTTGGAGTGCAAGTTACTTTTGTGAATGGTGGCTGTAAGATGACTAGAGGTTCTGTTCTACTGGAAAAAGGTGAACGCATTGGAAATTTGTATAGGTTAGATGCTAAACCAATGTGTTGTAATAATATCTCTGAAAAATCTAAAAAAGCTACTATTGTAACACATGATGCAAACTCTATGGAAGTTAAACTTCCTGTAGAGAAAACAATGGTCTGGCATCATAGACTTGGTCACATAGGTGAAAAAGGTTTAAAAACCTTGAAAACAAAAACCTGGTAGATGGGCTGATTGATTGTAATCTGGAGTTTGATTTTTGTGAACATTGCATATATGGAAAATAGAACCGTGTTTCTTTTTACTCAATTTCTCATAAACCTTCTGGTGTTCTGGACTATGTGTATTCTGATGTTTTTGGTCTAGTTGATGTTCCTTCTTTGTCTAAATCAAGATACTACATATCATTTATTGATGATTATTCAAGGAGGGCATTTTTATATTTTTTGAAAAATAAATTAGAAGTGTTCAGTCAATTTAAAGATTTTAAAAATCTTGTGGAAAATTAGACTCGTAGAAAAATAAAATGTTTGAGAATGGATAACAGTGGTGAATATTGCAATGCAGATTTTGATAAGTATTGTACTAATCATGGAATAAAAAGGCATAAGACTACACCTTATACTCCACAACAAAATGGAGTTGCTGAAAGGTTGAATTGATCATTGATGGAGAAAGCAAGAAGTATGTTGAGTTATGCTAGCCTTGAACAAAGGTTCTAGGCTGAGGTAGTTGCCACAGCTTTTTACTTGCTGAATCGTTCTCCTACTTCGGCATTGGTTGATAAGATGCCTATGGAAGCATGGTCTGAAAAGAAGCCCTCTCTAAGACATCTTCGTGTCTTTGGCTGTGAGGCATATGCTCATATTCTTGAGGTAAAAAGATCTAAGCTGGATTACAAAGCAGTCAAATGTATCTTTATTGGCTATGGAGTCGGTGTTAAAGGGTACAAGCTTTGGAATCCTGAAACGGAAAAAGTAATTTACAGCAGGAATGTAATTTTTTAGAGAGCTGAAATATTTGGTTATTGATCCTCAGTCAGAGAAGACAAAAGAAAAGAAAGAAAAGAAATAAAAGAGTGTTGTTAATATTCCTCTGACCCCTGTAAAAGAGGAACAGCAAGCACCAAGTGTAGATGATTCAGAAGTGAGTTTGAGTAGCTCCAAAGATTCAGATCTAGAGCAAGAACCTAAACCTGCACCTCAGCCATTGAGGCGGTCTACACATGAAAGAAGACAGCCAGATAGGTATGGATTTTCAGTACTTGATTCAATTTGTGCCTATACTTTGCTTACTGATACTGATGAACCTAGGACTATGAAAGAAGCTATTAGTTTACCTGATTCAGATTCTTGGTTGGAAGCCATGGATAACGAAATGTTATCTTTGGAGAAAAATGGAACCTGGGATTTGGTGTCCTTGCTTGAAGGTAGAAAACCTATGGGTTGTAAGTGGGTATTTAAAAAGAAATATGGTCTAGATGGTAGTATTGAAAAGTACAAGGCAAGACTGGTTGCTAAGGGGTATTCTCAAAAGGAAGGTATAGATTATGGAGAAATCTTTTCTCCTGTAGCTAAGCTGACATCCATTAGATTTCTGTTGTCACTTGCAGCAGCGTATGACTTTAAAATTGAGCAGATGGATGTGACAATAGTATTTCTTAATGGGGACCTTGAAGAAGAAATTTATATGTCCCAGCCAGAGCATTTTGTAGCAAAAGGTAAAGAACATCTGGTATGTAAACTTAAAAAGTCTCTTTATGGCTTGAAGCAATCTCCCAGAATGTGGTATCAAAAATTTGATACGTATGTTTTATCTTTGGGATATGTGAGATCTAAATCTGATCATTGTGCCTATTATAAAACTGATGGTGATCAGATTCTTATAATTGCACAGTATGTGGATGACATGTTATTCATTGGCAATGGTAAGGGGATGATCTCATATTTAAAATCTCAGTTGTCCTTGAAATCTGAAATGAAGAATCTAGGGGCAGGGAAGTACATTCTAGGAATGGAAATCAAAAGGGATAGATCTAGTAGAAAGCTTTGGCTCAGCCAGAGCAAGTATATTACCAATGTTCTTAATACATTTAGTATGTCTGATTGCAAATAGTTAGTTGTTCCAGTTTTGCAAGGAACGAAAGTATTTGTTGAAGATTGTCTAGAATCTTCGAATGAAATTGATGACATGAAAAAAGTGCCTTATGCAAGTACTGTTGGTAGTTTAATGTATGCAATGGTCTGTACCAGACCAGACATTTCCCAGGCAGTGGGAGTTTTGAGCTGATTTATGGCAAATCTAGCCAAATCACATTGGGATGCTGTGAAGAGAGTTATGAGGTATTTGAAGGGAACTTCTGATTATGCTATTTGCTATCATGCAAACTCAGTTGGATCTCAGAAATCTATTAGCATTCACATATATGTTGATTCTGATTGGGCAGGGGACACTGACAGTAGAAGATCCACCAGTAGATATGTAATCACGTCAAATGGTGGTGCTATTAGTTGGATGAGCAAGTGGCAGGAGTCGCTTTGTCCACAATAGAGGCAGAGTACATGGCAGCTACTCGTGCATGCCAAGAAGCCATTTGGTTGAAGAGGTTGTGTTCTAATGTTAGTTTTGATGCGTGGTAGATAGAAATTCATTGTGACAATCAAAGTGCTATCTTTTTGGCAAAAAATCCTACTTTTCACGCTAGGACAAAACATATTGATGTATAATATCACTTTGTTCATGATATGGTGGAAGACAAAAAGGTAAAGCTGGAAAAGGTTGATACTTTGGATAATGTTGCAGATGCCTTAACTAAACCAGTGAGCACGACCAAGTTCAAATGGTGTTCAAATGAAATGGGTCTTCAGGCCCATAATTCTCAGTAATCGAATGAGGATTAAGAGGTAGCAGTAATCTCTTTGACAAGTGGGAGATTGAAGAGACCTAATGTCTCAAGTTACTACTTAGAACCTCATTCATTCGTTGGTTTTGTTCATAGCAAGTACATGTTCATCGTTTGCCATTCATTGGCAAGACTTGAACTGTCGGTGAACTCTTGACTTGTTCTATTGATGGATAGTGTCTCTCTAATAGTTGCTTGGTCATCGGCCACACTAGAGCATTGACAAAATTTGTTAATGCTACACCGATCGCTTTACTCTCACCGATGGTGGTTTGTCTATCAGGTAGACTTTTTGTGTCGGCAAGAGTGAGGAGTCTTTGGGCGATCTAGAAGGTTACACCGATGAAGGGCTAGCTATCAGGTTGACATGCTCTAGTTTCTCTGATCGATATGTGTCATACTAATGTGATATGTCTATCAACATAAGATTGGCCTTTGGCTGAGCCTATGGTAGTTACTCCGATGGTCTTCTGTTACTCCAATGACAGATGAAGGTTTGGGCATCAGTGGGACAAGGAACCATCGGTGTGAATGGTGGAGTGGTCTCTGATGGCTTGAGCTATTTCGATGAGGCTTAGATTAGCATCGTCGGCAACAAAATTGCCGACAATAGTCTTACAGAGTGTTTGGGTATATAAACCTAGATATCAAACTTGACCTGGTGAATGTGGGACTAAAGGTCTCACATGAATAAGAACAGTTATGCGACGGTTGGAATATAGCGATGCTGAGTTAGTTGGAACGAATAGTTAGGGTAGAAGTTCAAATGGTTTTGCTCTTGAAGACTGTGATATATACAGATTTGGTGAGGTCATCTGGAGTTGATGATTAGATTCGATCAAATTGTTCATTTTGTAGATGTATAGAGGAAGTGAACTGTGTGTATGATTTGAGAATCAATACCTGAACGAGAAGGCTGGGATCTTTATTGTAATCTTTCTAAGTTTACTGTAAATAAAGATTGTCTCTCTTGTGGTGGTGGGTTTTTTACCCGAAAGGGTTTTCCCACATACATCTGGTGTTGTTCTCTGTTATCTTGCATGTTTATTCTATATTTTTCTGGTGTGTTCATCTTTGTATTTGAATTAAATGTTACTTGTCTGCATTATCCCCTTTGAATTGACATTAGGGAAGCTATATTCCGCACCTGTGCTTTCCTTACAGGGCCTACCTTCTAGTTTTTATACAATCTGTCAAATGATTTTGGCATTTTTTATCTTTACCTTTTTTGACAGGCTTTTTTTCACATGACCCCTGCTTTTCCTTTTTCCTTTTTCTTTTGTCATCTTTTAGGACCATGTCATATATTTTGTCTATTTCCATATCCCCTATTGAGAATAGGGGATTGTCATAGTCTAGAACCACTTCCTTCTTATGGGTTTTCTTGTGTTGAACATTTTTACTTTGACCCCCTGTGGATCCAATTTTTACTAGAACTTGGCTCGCATCTTTTCCAATTTTACTTCTTCTAGCCTCAGTCCTAGCATTAATATTGTCTAGAGCAAGTTGTTAGGAATTCTTATTAGGTGTCAAGCCCAAAGAATGTTCATTATAGGTCCTATAATTCTTTTGGTGATCCTCTTTTTTTGCTTCAATTACCTAAAAATCACCCTCAAATAAGGGGTCTGGCCAAGCAGGGATATCAATACTCTCCATCTTAGGAAGCCCAATATTAGGGGGGAGAGGGTTTTCCATACATCCATCTTGAAAATTGTTTACAGCTTATTCAAGCATATTTACATTTTCCTTAGCAAAATTATCAAAGTTATCTGCCTCCTTATTCACAATCTTGTCCTTACTATTTTCTTGTAAAAAGGCCTTACATACATTTCTTTGAAATTTGGGGCACTTTTTTTTAAGATGTCCACTTTTTGCATAAACAAGAATTGAGACTACCCAACAACTCTATTTCACTTCTAAAAGTTTTATCATCAATCTTTAATTCAATACTGTCAGGAACATCAATATTAGGGTTTAGAGAGATAAGTACTCTGGCATTAAAATGAGGTAAATTTATTCTAGTTTCCTTAATTTACATCACATTCCCCAAGGGTTTGAGCATATGTGGAATAAACTTCCACAATTAAGGTGCAACATTTTATTTGTTTCCATTCACCTTGAAGCAGAATTGGTTGTGACGTCATTGGGTCTGGAATTTGTAGACCAGGGGATGGCACAAAAAATAGATTGACCAACATTCTAAAATTCCTTTTTGACAACCCTCTCCTGCATTCCATGTGACATAAAAAAAAACAAACAAAGCCATTTGCAACATCTGACAAAAAATAACATAGATTCCAAGCTTCTTTCCCCATACACTCCCCAACTAGTCATTGAAGAATCTCTTGGAAGGGAGAAAATTAACATCTAGACACACAAAGTAAATAGCAATGTTCTTCAATCTACTTTTCTCATTCTTAACTTCTTGGACCATTTCAAAATTAGGAGAAATTGAAAGTACTCAAGGCATAGGGAGGACCTTACCATCCTTTCATCCTTAGAAGTCTCCATCTTTGACATGTCCATTTGTTCCCAACATTCCAGACTTGAGTCCCATACTGATTCCATCTTTATATGCTTCAGTAACAAACCCTACACTTGCAAGAATATCACCCTCACTGGCATCCAAAAATGCCTTATATGAGAGACTCAAAGAAGAGACTACCTCCTCTGCACTGTTACTCATATTATCATCTTTTTTCTAAATACCTTCCACAACATTTATTTTTACCCTTCGGCTACCTCGACATCTTCAATGCTAGCCATAACTTGCAATATGAGGGAGATAAATACATACAGTCAATCAAAATAAATTCTTGTACAATCTATTAGCATTAATTCTAGTTTACAGTCTTCTCCGTGAATGACAACAATTTTCTGTTATTGACTTCTCTGTGATCTACAGATAACTACTAAAGTTGCATGCTTCTATGTTAATCTTGTTGGAGTACAGAACAACACTAAGAGGGGGGATGAATTAGTGTTGTGTAATTTTTAACATTTCAAAACTTGACTAAAAATGTTGTGCAAACTAATTCACTAAAAACATAGTCATCATGATATGCAAAACTTAAATAAAAATGATCAAATAGGTGCAACATAATCAACCACAATGAGAAGACATGACACAGGTTTTGATGAGTGGAAAACCCTCATAGGGATAAAAAACCACTCTAAAAATTTACCTCACTAGCTTATTTGAATCTCACTTATTTCAACTATTGTCTCACTGACATACAAACCTCACTAGCTATAAAGAGGTCTAACTGACCATACAAGTCTCGCTGACATACAAAGCCTCACTGGCATATAATACATTCAATTACCTTAGACACGAGAAAACAATTCAGGGGGTTTCCCTGATTCACTTATTCACAAAAAAAACTTTTCTCTCCTTTTTATTCTCTTGACAAAATTCTTTTCATTCATAATATGATCAACCAAGCTTATTATGACAATCAATTACTTGCACATTATAATCTCTGTAATTTACAATGTCTTCCTCTATTCAAGAATCAACATCTGCATTTTGTCTTTTGCACTGAAATATTATCTTCATACCCTAATTCATCTTCAAGCAAAAATTCACTGGCCCTTTGTCATTTTTCTCTTAATAATTCACACATCATAACATGATTTTTGCCATAACATCTTTTTTTGTACAAATGGTATTCCTGCTATATATACTTTCACAAAGAACCTACAAAAAGATAATAAATAGAATAACTTTTGATATTCCTCTCCTCTACATATTTATCTTCACCATTTCAATTAACTCTACATAAATTAATTCACATGCAAAAAAAAAGATCATATATCTCTTTCATAACCATTCATATTCCTTTTCCCAACTCTTCAATAACTTTCAATCTATACAAAAAAATGACTCCCATAAAAATAATGTCTTCAAAAATAATACTATCATTTGTCTACTGCAAATAAATCACCATTCTGTATCCATATAAATCTCTTCATAAAATCATTCATTCCTTCTAAAACCTCTTCATATTCCTTCTAAGAAAAGTCATCTCCATTTCGCATCATAAGATATTCTTCATCACTTGCATGTAGAAAGACTCATGTGCTTCCATAAAGCATTTAAAAAATAATAATCTTCTCCCCATTATCTTCACAAATTCATTTTCCCTTCTCATAAAAAATCTTATACAAACTCCAATCTGCAACAAATAATCTTCAATAATAAAATAAATCATCAAACCCTAAAAAATAATTTCCATATTTGAATTCCACTTCTCAAACCATCTACATGAAGCCTTAAAAGGAAACTCTTAAGTTCCTAAAAGAAATTAATGCTTCACTTATTCCCACAAAAAAAAACTCCATCTTTATAGTCTTCACTTACATGAGAGGGAAAATAAAATTAGAAGGAATCTCAAAAAATAATACTTTTAAAACTCTCAAAAACTACCTTTTAGAAATAGTCTAAAAATAGTCTTTAAAAAGCCTTTTATCTGTAGTTTACATAGTTGACGTTCCAAGAGACGTCAATGTTCGAGCACGTGGTAGAGAGGTCAAGGTTTAAATGGTAGCCACCGATTGACAAAGTTGCGCCCAACACATCTTTTAAAACAAGCCATCAATTGACTTTTGAGCACCCATATGCATAAGTTGAAACCTGCAGAACTGGTAGCAAGGGGAGAAGTGGCCGGTTGCTGAATGAATTAAACCCCTCTAACAAGTCACTTAAGTGACTATGACCTAATATAGAGGGTCATCTTCAAAACATACCAAAAAGAGCACAAGGGTATATGACAGCCTCCAAAGGTATTTATAATATAAAGACATAGAATTTTAGGGTTTAGAACAATATAAATCCTAACCTTAAGGAACTCCTCAAAACATACAGGCCATACTACACAGTGATGTAGATCTACCATGAACACAACTTTGTCATCCCTTATAAGAACACCAAGAGATCAAAACAACAAACTCTCCATATCATTTCATACTTTTAACAATCTTTCTTTTTGCAAAACTCCTACCACTGAATACCAACTACATAGTTATGAAATAAATCTTTGAATGTGACACATACTTAGACATGTATGACAGATCGACTTAAGGTAACTTGAGGCAACAAGTACTCTAAGACACAAGATGTGATCTTGTCAAGAAGCAATAAAGAGTGCAAAATCCAAACATCAAATAATTGTTTCAAGAACTTCAAATGTTAAAAACAAGATTCACCTAACCAACAAACCAACCCTAGCATTGCTCAACAAGGATGAGTTTCTTATTTCCAGCTGATATCATTTGACATCATCAAATACATATTGCATGAAGGCATACTAAACCTAGATGACAACCAAAAACTACAAGGCACACCTTCACTTAAAGCACAAAAGATCCAATAGCTCAACATGCAAGACACTAATGGCACATATGAACTTGAACTTCAAACATGACATGATTGCATAGTGCTTGGTAGTGATTGGAATCAACCTAGAGTTCAACCATCAACCTGTAATATCAACCTTGAAACTCAAAACACATGAACCTTTTAAGAACCTCTTAATTCTACCATACCAACTGCGATCAACTATAAACATGATTCCTTACTATCAAGCTCAACATGATACCTTTGACTTAACCTTGCTGATCATCGTCACCATGATATGAAATCTTTGTGTCTTCTCTACCTTACATCTTATCACCTTGCATCTTAGCATAACACATATGCGTTGCATCATACCTACATCATTATTGCTTGAACATGAACATGCATCATGTATGTGAACCATGTGAACTCCTATATGATCAATATCATCTCCTGAAGCACATGACTAACATCAACAACCAGGACCTCAACACATCACATCACCTTTGCTATTTTGACATCAATGACAATCAATCTCCATCAAAGATAACCAAGGAGATCTCACCATAATTTCAGTCTTATGGGAGTTCTTTTTATGTAAATCTAAGCAATTCTGTTAAGGCAATTTTTTCAATCTTTCATTCATACGAGCTCTATTTTCAGCTCTATTTTTCTCTGTACTTCTCTATAATTTTTTTTTCTACTTTTCCAGCTAGATCTATAATTCATTTTGCAGGTTCATCTACAATTTCACATGGTATCAGAGCATAAGGGAGCTAGGAAGAAGAAAAATAACTAATTTTTTGCAAGTACTAAAGATTAGAGCTGTTGAAAAGAATCAAATTTTCAACCTCTACAACCCTCATGCATTTTGAGCATAGTTTGAACTATGAGATACCCCACACATTTTGCAATTAGAGAATTGCACATTGCAATTCCTTTGTTCACCATGGCGTGTGAAAAACATCAAAATCGAGCAAGGAGCATGATTTCATTTGTTGTGGTCATATGGGGTTTTTTAGCCTCTAGTTTGGTCTAGCCCATGAGGGCATAAAGGGGGTATAAACAATTCTTTTGCATGAACTTGCATGTTTCGTTCATGTGCTTGCATGTCCTTACTACTTTGTAATCATGAATTGAGATAAAGTTCCATTTACGGGGGGTTAATCATGTCTCTTAAACACCATTTTCATCATTTTATTGTTAGGATAATTTCAGAGAAATTTTTTTCTTGGAAAAAGGGATAACGAATCATTGCCCTGAGCAAGATCTACTACCCTATCTCCTTAGACTCGTTCCTAAGCCAAGTGACTATAATGAAAAAATGCATGGTTTAATAATAATGATATAGTCTATGGACTAATATGTCTTACTATTTCTGAGGATACTCTACATCACATAGAGCATACTGAGTGCCCTTTTACTGCTTGGATCATCATCCAATAGTTGTATGGAGACATTGAATCTCCTTCTGAAAGTGATGTTTGTTGGAAAGAGACACTACAAGGCATGTCATGTGTTTTCATTGATGGCAACTTAGTCCATTCCACACATCTGCAATATAGTATCAGATCATACCGGAAGTTGGTTCCAAGATTTATCCAATCTAGATAGACAAGAACAAGGTATATGGCAGAGTTTAGTATTTTGGTCAGCGGATCTCTCTAGTTAATTATTGCATGTTGTGAATCTGAGGGAGTGTAGAGGAATGTCAGAACAATCCAAATCCAAGATTTAAGCCTTCAGTGATAAAGGGATTAAAAGTTATGAGCATCTAAGTACCGGGTCCTAATATGACAGGATGGTTCAGTGAAGAACAAACCAACTTGTGTTAGATCCTTGTGTGGATCTAGTAGAAGTGTTTTGGTGAGTTGTGTATGGGATACAATGTTGGTGGCCAACATGAATGGTGACCTACAAGTGTTATTTTTTGTATGCATCAATATTGATGCATGGATTCAGCCGACAGAACAAAGTACTTGTATTGTTAAATTCTCCATAAGGCCGACAGATAGGTGATTGAGTTTGTTGATGCGGATATATATAACTAATGGATTCGAGTGATGTGGGTATAATAGTGATGTAAATCTAGAGTAAGTGCAAAAAAGGAAGATAGAAGTGTGAAAGAGAAGAGATCTGAAGTCTGGATTATGGCAGAGTAGTAAATAGGGAAGAATAAAGATGAAATCTGTAAAATCAATATTTTGTGCTTAACTGGAACTAAATTCTTGAATTGATAGATGCTACTTATCAGTTCAAACAATCTGTAATCCTTTTGTAATCATTCTTGTAGGTAGTTAGCCTCTCTTGAGCAGTGAGCTCTGGGCAGTGAGCTTGAAGGCATGTGCTTTCCCCTTTGTAATACTTTTAATAGAGTATAATTTTTGTGGGTTAACCCCCACCATGGTTTTTCCCTTAACTAGGTTTCCACGTCAAAATCTTTATATCAAGTGTGTTATTTATGTTTCTGCTCATGTTTTATTAATTCTTGCTTTTCATGATTATGTCATTAATCTATTAAGAAGTGGTAAAGAAGAATTAGCTGCAGCAAGCTTTAAAAGTTTTAAGACAACTGATTCACCCCCCTCTCAGTTGTTAGCCCTAATTCCAACAATTGGTATCAGAGCAAGATTCCTTTGAAAAGTTTAACAACTTAAGGAAGATCTGGGAAGGAAGTAAAATGGATGAATACAACCTCCAAGGACAACTTAAACTCGCATTAGAAGATCTTGAGCAATCCAAAGCAAAAGCCAAAGAGCTACAAGAGGACCTTAAAAATGCTGAAGACTTCATTGAGACTTTAAAAGAAAAATTGAGCAAATCCAATGAAAAGAGGAAGGAACAGCCTCTTCAACTGGGAAATCATTATGAAGACAATGACAAGGACAAGGCCCTGAAAGAGAAAACAAAGGAATGTGAGAAGTTAGCTAAAGAAGTTGTTGTCCTAAAACATGAGATGGAATCCAAGGTGATGAGGCTAACTAAGGAAATTGAAGATAGGAACAAAACTAAAGAAGACTTGAATCAAAATCTAAAAGAAAGAATTAAAGAATGTTGTAGATTGGATGGAATAGTTGGCCTCCTAGAGTCTAATCTACAAGAAAGAAGAGACAATGAGAAAGAACTTGAGAGGCAAATTGTCATTCTTAGACATGATCTAAAAGTTGCAAATGAATACAAGGATAAGTTCAAGATAAGCTTAGCTAAACTTGAAGCACTGCTTGAAAGTCAAAAAAGGGGTGATGACAAGCATGGTCTTGGATATGAGAAAGGTGAAAGCTCTGGATTAGGACAAAGAAACTTTCAACCAAGGAATGGGAGAAACAGACCTACTAGACCTCCAGTAAGACAACCTAATGCTCAAAGATATCCATCCTTCAATGGAAATTGCTTCAAATGTAATAAATTTGGTCATAATGCTACTCAGTGTAGAAGTAGAGTAAATCAAAATGGTCCATCCTTCTCTAGTCAATGCTTCAAATGTAAGAGGTATGGTCATAGATCAAATGAATGCAGAAGTATGATAATGAATAACTCTAGAGGAAATGGCAACTCTTTCAATGGCTACCACTTTACTGGCAATGGATTTGGACACATGGCTAATCAGTACAGATCAAGAGGAAATCAAGTATATAAGCAAAGAAATGTTGTATGCTTTAATTGCAACAAATCTGGTCATATTGCAAGATTCTGCAGAAGTAGGAATAATGATAGAAGAGGTTTGGTAAATAGAAAACTAGATGAGTAGAGACAAGACAAAGGCAAAGGAAAAACTGATGTGAATGAGATCCAGAATGAAATGAGCAAGACATGGGTAAAGAAAAGTGTTGTGAATAATAGTAATGGGTCCACACCGGAATCCGGTGCTGATAATTTCTCTGGAAATTGAATTAGGAGCTCTAGTTTAGGGGGAGGTGCAATAAAATCTAAATTCCCCCAGCCAGTAAGTGGGTGCCTGAATTTGGCACAATGAGAGAAAATAATTTGGATTATTATACATCATTTGAAAGGATTTCTAGAAGATTAAAAGTGGATATGACAATTTGTGGAGCAATTAAAGATCAACTATATGCACAAATAGTGTAACCGGATGTGTTAGGGTAGACCATTTATTACAAAGGCAAATTAGGTTTTGTGGAGCATAAAAAGGTCATTCATTCCTCATTTGAATCACTTTGCACCCAAAGAAAGCAAGAAGAATAGTGTCTAAGTTGAGATTACAAAGAATTGAAGTGTGACTAACGAATTTATCCGTCAACCCTAATTTCATGAAAAAGGTATTTATCTGCAAAGCTTTGAACTTGTAATCATTTTGCAATGGCTACACCTTTGGTTATTGATATTACTGAAAGGCCTCGATCAAAATTTAAAAAGCATCCACACAAGTCAATAGAAGTTGACCCATTAGGTGCATTTTCAAGTGTTACATATGGTGTGCTGCATACTGAAGTTATTAGGGTTTATATTCATGTGAACGTAGATGAATTTGGGGACTCAAGGTATGTAGATTTGTTTGAGAGTCATCTTAGGGATGAAAATCATGACCTTAAACCCGAGTATAAGGCACTACTAGATAAACATTTTATTTAGATTATGGGGTTTCCAACATTCGATGAAGATGAGTGGGTCCAGTATGTTTTGATTCAGATGCATGATGAATTCATATGGCTATTAAAAGCATTCAAGATTACCAAGGATTTTATTAGAATTGTGACTGGGTTAAATTCAACTGGTGGATTACCCATGTTGAAATCTATGAAAAAATGAACTGTTACCAATGCAACTGGTGCAAAGTTTGAGAAGAGGGTAATGACCATCAATGACATTATAGAGCCAGATGTTAAGTTTGCTTCCATGGTGATTGGCTACAAGATATATCACTCCAATAGGGAGAATTCTATCTTTAGAATTGTCATATATGCAACATATTAGATGTTGAAGGAGAATGCAGATTATGACCTATGTGAGTTGTTATAGAACCAACTAATTGAGAATTTGAACAAAATAAAAAAAGATAAGAAAAACACTTTTAAATATGGTACATTGGTTCTATGCTTGTTCTTCTACTATATGAATGAAGTACCTGGACTAAAGGGTGTTCACTGGACTAATGATGAGCCAATTACCATTTAGATCAGAGATCATCTACGCAACATTGGTGATTATAAAGCTCAGAAAACTGCAATCTAGGGATACTTCATGAATTTTTTAGAGTATGATGCATTTAAGGGAAAGAATCCCTAAATTGATTGTTGAGAAGTTCAAGAATGAAATATGTTTTATGGTTGACACTGATCAGTGCTTAATGGAAGCAGTGGAACCCAGAACTATTTGGATCACGCCCATGGGGTATGAAGTAGATGGAAAAATCTTAAATATGTATGCTCAACATCTTCTAAGCAAGACAATAGGCACAACACTTGAAAGATTTGGGACATATGAGGAGCTAAGTTTAAAACTGCATGTTGAGCTTAGAGAACCTGAAACCAACAAAAAAGTAAGAAAAGAAGTTGAGCATTTGGCCAAGAATCTAGGTCTCACAAAGAAAGCCGTGAGGCAATTCACAGAAAGAACTAAAAAGTTAGAGAAGGAGAAGTAGGATAAGAAATAAGGAAGTGCTCCGGTAGGATCCCCCTCCACATCAAGGACTACTAGAAGCTCTGCTATTGCCCCCATTCCCCCAAAACCTACCAATCCTGAGAAACTGGAAAGGAAAATCATTAGGAAAAGAAGGGAAAGAGTAAAAACAAAGGCCACAAGAACCTATAAGAGCACAAAAGTTGATGTAGAAGAAACAGATTCAAATGCTAAGGTAAAGGAGTTGAAAGTCTCTAGAACAAAAGCTGCGAAGGTGACTAAGGAGAAGCCCTCTGGAAGCAAAAGTGAAAGCAAAAGGTAGAAGACAAATACATATGTTGAGAAGCCCACATTTTCTGTGGAAGATGTAATTAAATCAGTCACTGTAGATAGAAATTGGAAACCCATGACTGAATTCTATGATGACTATAGTGATATAGATAAGAGGGTGTTAGAGGAAGCAACTGTTAGATATCTGAATATCTATAATAAAGCCTTGATTGAAATAACTTTTGAGATTCCTCAAAGGCTTGCAGACACTTTGGAATTGAGGAAAGCAAATGCAAAAAGAAAGGATATAGAGATTAGAGAACATATATTGATAAAACTATGCCCTCAGATCACTCAAGTTTAAATGAATATGATATCCAAAGAAGTGAAGGATGAATTTCAAATCAAGAAGAGAATGAACAAACTGATGCTTGGAGAATTAGACAAAATAGTTAAAGAAACACAAGAAATACTTCTAAGTGCATTGAAGAGACACAATCTGCCATATATTGAAGAAGAGACTGATGATGGGATTGATTCATCAATCCCGGATATTGAAGAAATAAAAACTGATGAGCAGAAGACTAAGGTCGATGACTCCTCAGTTCTAGAAGTGGAGAAAATAAACAAGGAAGATATAGAGATGGTGGATAAAACTAATGATACATGAGATACTCTAACTCTTCCTGATCAATCTGGTAATGAAGACAATGTTGAGAATAGGGTTGCTACACAAGATCCTCTGAAATAGATTGTAGATGGTGAGGACAAAGCAAAGAATCCTCCTGTAGATAACACAAAGAAAAGTGAAGCAGAGAAAGAAGAAGAAGTCAAAGTTAAGAAAGATAAAGAAGAAGAAGAAGGTGCAAATATTGATGCACCCAAACAAAATAGTCCTGATAATGAGAAAACTCAAGAAAAGGAAGGTAGTCCAGAAATTGTGACAAGAGACACTGTAGATACAGTGAAGAGTTTCCTGAGTAAAGAGATGCTAGAGTTTGATGAACTAGAACTGATTCAAGGACCAATCAACCTGGATACTCTCTCTCCGGTCCAAATGATGAAGATAGCATCTTTCACACAAGCTAAGGCAAGTGAAAAGATATTGAAATCCCACATAGAGGACAGTGAGCTATTAGGCCTTGCATCCACTATATTGGAGAAGATAATGCCAACTTTCTAGAAGAATCCATCTGATTCTCCCTCTAGTAATCTGAAGAACCTTGTAAATTTTGTAAGTACACACTTTGAGTCCTTTGAGAAGTCTGCAGAGATTAAAATCCAGATTGAATTTTTGGATAAGAGATTTAGTGAGCTAAAAGGCCTAATAAGGAATGATAAAAGGATACTTGATATCAGTATTAAGAGTATTCAAAATTCTCTTAATGACGAAGGTGATGTATACAAATTTTGTCTATCTTGGCCCAAAGTTATTAAGGATATTGAGAAGAAGATAAAGGAGCAAAACAAAGATTGCTAAATCTATCTCAAAATTTTGACCCTCTAACAGTTTCTCCAGTAAGTCAGGAGTGTCAAGCAATTAGCCTGACTGATGAAATAAAGAAGTTTGTTAAAGAAAAGAGAAATATTGTGGAGACAGTGTGTGAGCTCAGGGGATTGATTGCCCCTGAATTAGAAATAATATTTTCTACTTTATCAGAAGCTCAAGTTGCAGTATTGACAAGTGATCCTTCAGATCTAAAGAAAGAAGAAATACAAGCATTCCTACTAAGTGAACATAGCTCAATTTTTGATGGCATGAAAAGTAGCTGGGCCTCTGAACATGTGCAGTTGAAAAATAGTTTTGCAGATATCCTCAAGTTCATGTAAATATAATGCATGGATTATTTATACATATGTGACCTTATTTACAGATTTCTTGTGGAAATTTTGATTTGCGGACCCCACCCCTTGCCATTGATATCAAAGGGGGAGTGAGAGACAGTGAAAAATGAAAGGAAATGAAGAATCCATCAAAGGGGGAGCAGTGGAAGAAATATAATTGTACACAGTAGGGGGAGTCAGTCATGACAATCATTTTCACTAAGTGTTGCCATCAATGCCAAAGGGGGAGATTGTTGGCAAGAGATACTGCAAGGCATGTCATGTGTTGTCATTGATGGCAACTCAGTCCATTCCACACATCTGCAGTATAGTATTAGATCATACTAGATGTCAGTTCCAAGATTTATCCAGTCTGGATAGACAGGAACAAGGTATATGGCAGAGTTTAGTATTTTGGTCAATGGATCTCTCTAGTTAATTATTGCATGTTGCAAATATGAGGGAGTGTAGAGGAATGTTAGAACAATCCAAATCCAATATTTTATCCTCTGCTAACAAAGGGATTAAAATTTATGAGCATCTGAGTACCAGGTCCTAATATGACATGACAGTTCAGTGAAGAACAAGCCAACTTGTGTTAGATCCTTGTACGGATCTAGTAGAAGTGTTTTGGTAAGTTGTACATGGGATACAATGTTAATGGTTGACATACATGGTGACTTGCAAGTGTTATTTTTGGTACGCATCAATATTGATGTATGGATTCAGTTGACATAATAGAGTACTTGTATTGCTAAGTTCTCCATAAGGCCAATAGATAGGTGATTGAGTTTGTTGATGTAGATATATATAACCAATAGATTCAAGTGATGTGGGTATACTAGTGATGTGAATATGGAGTAAGTGTGAAAAAGATAGACAGAAGTGCAAAAGAGAAGAGATCTAAGGTCCGAATTATGGAAAAGTAGTAAATAGGGCAGAATAAAGATGAAGTGTGTAAAATCAGTATTTTGTGCTTAACCGGAACTGAATTCTTGCATTGACAGATGCTACTTATCAATTAAAACAATTTGTAATCCTTTTGTAATCATTCTTGTAGGCAGTGAGCCTCTCTTAAGTAGTGAGCTCTGGGTAGTGAGCCTGAAGGCATGTGCCTTCCCCTTTGTAATACTTTTAACAGAGTATAATCTTTGTGGGTTAACCCCCACCGTGTTTTTTCCCTTAACCGGGTTTCCATGTCAAAATCTTGGTGTCAAGTGTGTTATTTATGTTTTTGCTCATGTTTTATTAATTCTTGCTTTTCATGATTATGTCATTAATTTTTTAAAAAGTGGTAAAGAAGAATTAATTGTAACAAGCTTTGAAATTTTTAAGACAACTGATTCACCCCCCCATCTCAGTTGTCAGCCCTAATTCCAACAATGTTTTCTTGGAAAACTAGGCTATTGATGATATTGAGACTTATGCTATTTGATCTAATGTGGACACATCTAGTATGGATGATCAGTTCATTAATACCCCATCAACAACACCTGTTGTAGATTTAGATTCCAGAGATGCTTCTTTGAGAGCCTCCAGTGATTATTTGTAGCGGGATCATTTATGTCTTTTGGATTCAGTCCATTGGGACCTCATTCTACTAGAAATTTATTTTTAATTTGTAGAGTCCCTCATTTCAAATCTCGATGACACTATTGAGGACATATGTCTTCTCTTTGAGGACCACTTTTTTGTCCTTACATTTGTTGCTACTTTTGAGCTCTGTCTTGCTTCTTTGAAATATTACAATGACTTCTTGTAGTAGGGCATCCCTAGTCTTCCTAATTTAACTTTCTGGGATGATCTCTTGAAAGGAGTTTCAAACTTGTTTATGGAGACTCACATTTCAGATTTGGAGGACACATTTGAGGAGTTATCGCTTCTCTTTGTTGATAGACACATCAATGTTGTTGGCCCACCATCTTCATCACCTTTGCAGCTTGCTCTATATCAGTCTTCATAGGATCTCGGATCACCATCATCACTTTCCAACATGTGGACATGTGAGTAGTTTTCAGATGCACACATCATCTGGATTTGGATTCTAATATCACCCATCTTTTTGAATTGGCTTCTCTAGTTAGCAGTGGATCATTTTCTTCCTAAGGGGAGAAATGTTGTTTGTAGGAAGTGGATCATATTCTATCTTCATGCATTCATCATTGGAATGAGAGCTCTTTCATTATGGGGGGATTCATCTATTCTTTTCTTATATTCTCTCTATATTTGTGGGGGAATTTTATATGTACATGGGTACCTA
This sequence comes from Cunninghamia lanceolata, assembly GCA_027924645.1. NCBI lineage: Eukaryota > Viridiplantae > Streptophyta > Pinopsida > Cupressales > Cupressaceae > Cunninghamia > Cunninghamia lanceolata. The sequence goes on along the minus strand of BSBN01001020.1, from coordinate 2,176,488 downwards.
AAATGGCCTTGATGCCAGGGCCCATCTTTGTTGGCTATATTGGCTTTTGTCTCCTTAGTCAGATTTAAGGGGAGGGGGGGTTTCATTCCCATTGGGATTTCCCTCTTTTATCTTTCCTTAGGCTTTTGTCTCCTTAGTTAGACTTAAGGGGAGGGGGTGTTAGCATTAATTCTAGTTTCCAGTCTTCTCTGTGAATAATGACAGTTTTCTATTATTGACTTCTCCATGATCTACAGATAACTACTAAAGTTGTATGCTTCTATATTAAACCAACCAAGGAGATGTCACCATAATTTCGGTCTTATTGGAGTTCTTTTTATGTAAATCTCAGCAATTCTGTGAAGGCAATTTTTTCAATCTTTCATTCATACAAGCTCTATTTTTAGCTCTATTTTTTCTCTATACTTATCTGCAAATTTTTTTTCTTCTTTTCCAGCCAGATCTATAATTCATTTTGTAGGTTCAGCTACAATTTCAGACAATCCCACCACCTAACAATCAATACCATAGAGGAGTAGCAAGCAAAAAAATCAAAAGACCCTTGAACATTAGAAAATAAAACAATGACCTAAATGGCGGGTAGAATAATTCAAAATTCAAATTTTTACACAACATTCATTAAACAATCATCAAAGAATACAAACAACCAATCCATGACTATAAACCAAAAGGATATAGCCCTAAACTGCAACAAAAAAATAGAACAAATAGGAAAAAAGGACGAAGAAGTACAAAATTAATTAATAACAATGAAGGATACCAATTCAAACCTCCTTTTGCAAACAAAGGAGCTCCAGAGGGAAACAATGGTGGATGATTGTTCGTCTTCCACCACTCTTAGAGCTCCTTACCTAGTCATGTTTTAGGGTCATGTTTTAGGGACATGACACAAGGATAGTACTCTTTGTTGAAAATTAAAATGATTTCTCAAAGTAGTTTGTTTTCTTGTGAAGGAGTTTGATAATATCTCTTATCAACATTATCTTCTATAGGAATGAACTCCAACATCCTTGTGAGTTTTTGGGTCGATTAATCAATCTTTTCAATCAAATTAGTGATGAAGTGAATTCTTCATCTAATTTTTTGATATTACTAAAATTTGATTGCTCCAATTTAATTATCTATTTGAAATGAAATTATAAAATTAGAAAACAAATAAAAGATTAAGATATTAATTTTCAGGAGAGAATAAGAAAATCAACTGGAAAAATGATATCACGACTTCATTTTCACTATTGCAAGATGGGAAAACTCCATATGTGGCATTGATATAAGTTTTTTCTCATTAATGAGTAGGGGTTTAGTAAAGGGGAAATGAGACACAAATTATTAAGAATGTGGGTTGAATATGATGTAATTGGTCTTTTTCCTTGTTTTGGATTTTTTCTCTATTAGTTTATTCAATGTGTACACCTAGTTGATCTAGGCTATATAGGAGGTAATTTTGGCTCAATCGTAGATCTTGTAGACACTTGTTATAGTGAAGTGACATTTAATAGGAGATTTGAGAACATTTTCAATGTTTATAATGGTATGACTATGAAAATGATTAAAGGTGCTATTACGAATGATGAAATTGGCAATTCAAAATTGAAAATATTCAAGGATTATATAGAACAATACTTCACATTGAAGTTGAAAGAGAAACTTTCCAATACACATCCAAAGAAACAAGAAACATCACAAGATCATCATGATCATCTTCCATCAGCCAATTTTCCATTTCAAGTAGTAACAAGTTGGCGCACATCATCAACATATATTCTGAGAACAATTAGGCATCTGGAACCAATTATATCACCTATGTCATTTGAAAATTGAACTTGTGGACCTCCAAACCACCTAAAAATACAACATAGTGTGCATTAAGCATCTCTGAACATGTCCACAAAATTGCATGAACAATCCTTCACTTACGAAGGAATGTAGAGCATTACAAACAATCCTTCATCATCACCTTAATTTGCTAGAACATAGACCGGAACCTTGTCAGTTATAACTTTCACTACGGAGGAGAAAATGACTTGAAATCTTGGAGATAACACCTTCCCAGCAAACTGAACTTAACTTTTGAATTGCATGACCATATCTTCAAATGTGTAGGAATGTGAAACATTTTACTAAGCAGTCTTCCAAGCAGCTTCCTGTACCAAAAACCTTCACTAGCTTTCAGATGCCAGAACCTTCATATAACAGCACATACTTCCTTAGGAACAACAGGGAGGATCATACAACATGCTACAGGTCATCACCAACATCTTCTCATCCTCAGCATAGCTTCTAATTCCCATTCTAATATATCATCATTCATCTTAATGCTTCTAATTCCCATATTAATATATTATCATGAAATCATCTCTACTAACCACAAACATGCTCATACAACTTTACTTGACATTAATCAAGGCATGACATCCAACCATGAACATTAGCAACCAACCATGAACATCTGGAACATCACTGAACATCAACATCATCATTGCATCTCTGTTACTACACTGGTATATCATCAACATGAACATTCACATCAACCACATCACAAACTGAGTGCTAACCTCACTCTAAGTGTTGACATCAATGCCAACACATATTGCCAACAAGAACTACATATTTTGGTGAAAAGAATTATGGTGGTTGTTGAATGGCACAAGACAATTGAGAGGGGGGGTGAATCAGTTGTATCAAAATTTTAACTTCTATAAACCACAATCAATTCCTCAATCACTTAACTTATTTCCTTCTTTTATTATCAGCAGTAAACATGGATAGCAGAATCAAAAACTTGAACACATCAACATCATATGCACATGAACGCCAAAATTTTTTAAATGGAAAACCCTAAATAGGGGAAAACCACAGTGAGTGTTAGCTCACAATATAAATGTAGTAATAATACTGAATATCAAATGGTGGCTCACTGGCGGGGGTGGCTCATTGTTGGATGTGGCTCACTACCAAAGATTGAACTGATATAGTAGCATCTACACCATGCTTGAGTTTAGTTCCATTAAAGTGTAGTATATCTCCTCTGCTCTGCTCTTCTTTTATAACTCGCACCTTATCTTCACATCTTTGCACACATACTAAACATGAATTCATTATATGTATTTGTACATTTCATCAACCTTGGAATGTACATCAAGTTCGGCATTACAATTATCAACCATTGGAACAATCTCCAAGGTCGGCATACATACATACATCAAATTAGGACTAGACCTAAACAATATTGTGGACTAAGTGAATAAAGGAGGAACACTTCATTCCTTAATATGGAATCAATTACATCTTCACACACTACCACATTCTTCTACAATTCAAGAGATTCATCTGCAAAGAGTGTTAATCATCCAGGTTAGCCAGACAGGTGCAATCACCAAGAACACTTGAACACGTGCTTTCAAGATCTTCATTGCAGCTTGTAGATTAATCACACACCTTCAATGAATTCAAGGGATATATATGAACATGATAGAATCATTTGGAGACAAGAAAATCTAGCTGCAACATATCTCAACTTGTTTCACTTGAAGATGCATTACAGACTATTCTCAATCAGACACTGTCAAACTCTGTTAATTAGAAACTTATTTTCTATAGCTTCAAATCACTTATCCTTTTGAATGAAGATGACTAAGGACCTTATAAGCTTAAGTCTAGAACTGCAAGACAAAACTCCAATCTATGGAGAAATATGGAGCAAAACACTTTCTCCCAGTAACCCTACAAACCTTGCCAAGCACCGTCTTCATACTAGTGAATAGAACTTTTTTTGCATAGCGATCTGGACCACCAAATTCTAGATTTATCTTCTTCAAACACTTCTCTAAATCATGTCCAAAGCTCATACTCTAGTCTTCAACACAGGAAATATGTAGAGTAAAATACTCAGATAGTGTTCTTCAATCTATTAACAAACAACAATGCCAGAAGATATAGTTGACACAAAGGACAACACAAATATGTTGACATCAATGACAACACTAATTAGTACATACTTGAAACAATCTCCCCCTTTGTCAATGATGGAAACATATGATGTTAAAAACATGTTCCACCATCAAGACACAATTCTGCTTCAAAAATCCCCCTTTGTTTTCATACTTCTGCACTCTTACTCCCCCTGAGTTTTTCACATGATTTCTCTCCCCCTTTGACATCAATGGTAAAGGGTTTCACATCTTCTCTACTGCACATACTTGGACACTTATACTCCAATCATATTGGAATCATTCTTTACTCCCCCCGACTGCAACAATCATCTCAGATCACTACCTGCACCACCTAAGGGGTAATCCCCCTAAATTAGTCTAGAAGAAAATATTCTTGAGGCACACTGGACTGATGCATCTAATTATGCACCTAATTCAATGAAGGAGGGGCAATTTAACCCCTAACCTTTCCTGAAGATACTCAAATGTGTCCTTTGGAAGGGCCTTAGTGTCACGTCTCATTTTTATGGACTATAATATTATTCTAGACTAGTGAACATTTGCCATGATTGTTTTACTTTGAGTAATTTCTACATGTGTGAAGGTAATTATCATGAAGTTATATTGAGTAAATTGGATAGTTGATTTAAATATTGAATATTATTGGTGTGATCATGATGTTTTTCTTTAGCTATGTTTTTGGGAAATAACCTATTGAGGTTGAGTTGAGTGCAAATGAATGCAGGTACTCATTGAAGACGAGAACATGGTTGAGGTAGAGGTGTTCTAGCCACTTGGCAAGGACTGTTTGGGATGGTTAACCTTGATGCAATCAAACACTCACGTAGTCTCATATTGCATTTTTGAATGGCTTATTTTTATGCATCATTGTGTGGTTAATAATTGTGATTGATGATTTGATATCTACAAAAATTATTGTGTTTTCAATTGTTATGAAAATCCTTTTTGAATGCATGATTTGATTATAAGAAGTAATGTCTTTTCGAAATATATTTTAAATGGTGTATTGTATTTTTAAATAGTGAATATATATATGGTTGTATTTTATATATTTAAATGAATGATAATAAACATTTTCTATTTACATGAGTATAGATGTTTGGAAGACAATATGTTAATTAAATTAGATTTAAACAATTGTATTAAATTATAATAGAGATATATGGATATATATATAATTTTATTATTTCACTTCTTGATTTATTTAAATTGATTATGTTTTAATAAAAATAGTTAAATTATGTTAATAATATCATTATTATATTTAGTATTTTAAATAAAAAGAATTAAAAACAACTTACTGTCACGCATGCGACAGTAAGCTAATTAAAAGTTATTATTTTAAATAACTTAGAAATTTGAGAGCTTTTTGAAGAGACAATTAACACATGCAAACTAAAAATAATCTACAGTCTTTAAACCCAATTGGGATGCCAAAAATAAGGGAGATTTTTTTAATAAAAGAAGAGCGCTCAGTAGAGAAAACCCACCCATGATGTTTAGCAGAGAAGGCACGATCTTTTGCAACAAGAAAGAATTGTTTTCTGTGAGTGTTGAAGGTTGCTAAGACTTTCATCTGGAGTGACAAGAAGTTGGAGAAAGGCAACAATTTGGGAGGCAGGATCAGGCGAACTCATCCGGGTATTTTTTTGTGGTTTTGCATTTAATAAAAGTTTGTTGATTGACAATAGAAAACTTAGTAAAATCAGCCTGAGTATATTCTTTTCTAGCTTGCATTTTGACTGCTAATCAACCTTTAAAATGGGTGTTAAATTTCCATTGTTCTAATCGACCTGCTGTTAGAAAATATGAGTGACCTATCTTTATTCTTCCTGCCGCCAATCTTGAAAACCATGGCGTCTTATTCATAATCGACCTACCTTTATTTCTTTCCTATCGCCAATCTACTCAAACTATAGCATAGCATTTAGGATTGACTTGTTGTTCCTTGTTCTTGTTTTGCTAAGTAACTTGACTTCCTCTTCTTGTTCTTATTTTCCTACTAAAGATTGGCCATTATACTAGTCGGTGTCTTAAAACCATGGACTGAGCTATTACAACCCCAGATGTTGATAAACATTACTCTCTGACAAGCACAAATTTTGTAACTATCGTGGTATTTCTTACTGTTAGAAATTAGTTTTCTATTAGGAATCAACCTTTTGATGTGTGAAAACAAAACTCTCAAACATAGATGAAAATAAGTACTTCCTGTAGCTTAAATTTTCCTTTATTGTTTGTTGTCCAAAACATATTTTTAAACATTATCCTTGAATGATAGAAAAAGATTATAAACTCTATTCTTATATTTATTTCTACTATAGTTCTTGTCACAGTTGTGACAGGAAGATTGTTTATATGTTTCTGGAGTTCCTGTCACAGATTTGACAGTAAGAATGTTAAGTAACTTAGATTACTTATGATATTGAGACACCTATGGTTGAAATATGAACTTGGTGATTGTATCAATTTTATAGCCTCATGGATGCAATTGTATGTAACAAATGATGGATTATTGCTTGGAAAGTGTGTTTTCCTTGATTAGTTTTTTGGGAAAGGGAATTTGAATTGTATTATTGGTGAACTTAGATTCTTTTATTTTTATTATTTATTTACTTGTTTCTTGGGGAAAAAGTATATTTTCATCTAGGAATGTTATTGGATTACTTTCTAGGCTAGGATTCTGAATGTGGATTATCAAAGATGGCTTTTCCTCTTTCCATGAATTGAACTAGGTTACTATGTTTTAAAGAATTAGATCTAATTGAGCTATCATTGAAAAAGATGATTATTTTGTCTAGCAAGCTTATTTATATATAGATCTGCTACATCCTATTGTGAGACTACTTTTCATTATTTAGAATTGCACATTAAGACATTAGGGTTGCATCAGGTGTTCCCACGTGCCAGTTGTTTTAGGTAGCTAGACATTTGATGCAAGGTTGGGTTTCCTTCATTTTATGAAGGGATCTAGGGAAGCGTAATTACTTCATGGTTGGATGGAAAAGCACCCGGGCCATGTTCCCATCTCTTGGCTTGCAGGAGGACCACTTGGTTCATGGCGACTGATGAGTGTATTGATTTATTTATTCTTCTTGTACATGATTATTGTAACTCATAAATTGGATGTATTATGGCATGAATGCCAATGGACTTTGTATATTATTTATATAGTGCTTTCACCTAGATTAAGCATGTGACTTTGTAAGATTTAATGACATTTTGATTCATATTTATGAGTTTTATCTTTTCACTTGTGAAATTGTAATTAAGAGGATTAATTACACTTTTTTACCATTTATATTGTAATTAAATGGATTAATTACACCATTTTTACCTTCCCTATTTTGAGATGTTATATTTAAGTGGATTGTTTACTTCATTTATTTTTGTGATGGTTTTGAGGCTTTTACATTTGGTATCAGAGCTCTAGGTTGAACACTAGGGCCTCTGTTTTCTTTTTAGGACTATTGTGTTAAGTTGCAAACTTGATACAGATTATCCATCATGAATACTAGAAACACTTATCAAAGTGAAGGATTGGAGGTGATGAAAATAGAAGAAACCATGGAGGTGCATGTGGAGGTGCTCATGGTGGTTGAAATGCAGGGGATCATGGAGATGCTAATGATGATCAAGATGGAAGATTAGACCATATTCTTTCTCTCTTGACCCAACAGGATAAGAGGATGAATGCTCTTTAGCAGGAGATTAAAGGGAATCATAGAGAGCAGAATGCTAATGAAAATCTAGGAAGTGCCAATGCAAATGAGAATCTGAGGATAGACTTGTCCAAGTTCCTAAGGTTGGAGTTGATGCTAATAATCAAGCAAGGATTGTAGAGGTCTCACCCCCAAAATTTGATGGGAAGACAATTGGAGATGGAGCTGGAGTATGGATAATAGAAATGGAGAAATACTTTGGGCTCCAAAAGCTTTTAGATCACACGAAGGCAATGTGGGGATCTTATTAGTTGACTGGTGAAGTAGCAACATGGTGGGACAATGAGAAGGTAGATAAGAAGCTGTTACTTGGTGAAATAACTTGGGAGATTTTTCTGCAACTTTTTAGGAAAAGATGATTACCACAGCTATTCTTTGACAAGAAGATGATGAAGTTTTAGAATTTGGTTCAAGGAGGTATGTCTATAACTTGTTATTGGGAGAGGTTCTCACATCTACTTAAGTATGTTCCATAGTACCAAATAGATGAGAGATTTCAGATCAGGAAGTTTATATTGGAATTAAGGCCTGAGACTAGAGCAGAGGTAGACATTCAAAATCCACTCACTATGGATGCAATTTTTGAGAAAGCAATTAAATAAGAGAAAAAGTTGCAACAAGCAGCCAGTGACCGTAAGAAGAGAGATGCAAAGTTTGCCAATAAGAAATCTTAGAATAATCAACAGAACTATCAACAAAATAACAAGCAAGGCAATAATAGGCAGATCAAGAATTTGAAGAGAGGTAATAATTCTCAGGATGGAAATAGTGGAAACCAACATGGAGGAAACAAAAGAGGTGGCTATAACAATAGAAACAACAATCAGAGAGAAAGAGCTAAAGGACAGAGAGAACCTAAGGGTGGATGCTCTAATTGTGGAGGAGAGCATTATGCAAATGCATGTCCATAAAAATCAACTTGAAGGGGAAACATAAATCAGTAAGGAGCACCTCAACATCAGATTCATGCCACAGTGGATAATCAACAAGTAGATTTTTAGGTAGCACCTATTCAATTTCAAGGTAAGCTCTATGGACTACTTGTTTCTATTTTAATTGATACCGATGCCATAGAATGTTTTGTAGAACCTAGAGTAGTATCTAAGTTATCAATTAGACCTACGCATATGGAAAACTCTTGGATGGTATAATATGGAAATAGAACAGAAAAGAGAGTAGACTCATGTCTAGCATGCAGTGAATTAGAGCTTCCTAGTTTTCAAATGCAAGTTAGTCTGTATGTAGCACCTTTAGGCTCTTATGATGTAATTTTGGGAATCAACTGGTTAGCCAAACATAAGTCTCTAGTAACCTATGAAGACAAAGTTGTTAGATGCTTGGATGACCTAGGAAATCAAGTGGAAATTAATGGATCTAAAAGACCTTTAGAGCTTAGGAAAATATCGCCTATGCAATTGAAGAAATCCAAGAGGAAAGGGTGTGCCATTTATGTCATCCAAGTAAAGGACCTTGACAAAGAAGAACTAGTGTTTAATGACTACCCAATCCTTAGAGATTTCATAGATGTATTCCCTATAGAGTTGACAGAGTTACCACTGAAGAGAGAAATTGACTTCTTAATTGATTTGCTACTAGGGACTGAGCCTCAATCTAAGGCACCCTACAAGATGACTACTACAAAATTGTATGAACTTAAAGCACAATTACATGAGTTGCTAAATCAAGGGTTCATTAGACCTAGTGTGTCACCATGAGGCGCATCGATTATCTTTGTAAAGAAGAAGGATGGTACTTTGAGATTATACATTGATTATAGGATGCTTAACAAAGCTACTCTAAAGAATGAGTACCCACTCCCAAGAATAGATGAGCTCTTCGATCAGATGAAAGGAGCTACGATGTTCTTGAGAATAGACCTTAGATTTGGCTATCACCAATTGCAGATTAAGGATGAGGACATCTCTAAAATACCTTTTAGGACTCGATATGGTCACTATGAGTTCACAGTGGTATGATTTGGGTTAACTAATGCTCCAATAGCTTTCATGAATTTGATGAATAGTTTTCAGAGATTATTTAGATGCCTTTGTGTTGATCTTCCTTTATGACATATTGATATACTCTAAATCAGTGGAAGAGCACAAAAGGCATTTGAGAATAGTTTTGCAGTGCTTAAGAGAGTGAAATCTTCATGGTAAATTATCTAAGTGTACATTCTTTTAAGATAAAGTGCACTATCTTGGTCATGTGATCTCGGTAGAAGGGATTGCAGTTGATCCTAAGAAGATAAAAGTGATAATGGAATGGATTGCATTGTAGAGTGTGACGAAAGATAGAAGTTTTATGGGACTTGCAGGTTATTAAAGAATGTTTGTGGAAGGTTTCTCAACTATATCAGCACTGATTACCTCACTACAAAAGAAGGGTAAGAAGTTTGAATGGACAGAAAGGTGTGAGCAAGCTTTCCAAGTGCTAAAGGGTGCTACTACAATAATGGGTTACACTTTCTGGGACATCCTAATTTTTGCTAAAATCACATATTTTTAGAAAATATAATGATTTAAGCCTTGAAAGGTTCCATTTAAAGGATTTTAATTGAAGATGGTTTGATCAAACCCCCTTAGATTCAAACCCCCTTGGATAGAAACCCGCTAGTTTTAAACCATACCTATAATGGAGTCTCCTCTACACCTATCAAAATGCTGATAAAAAACCAATTTTGATTTATCTTTTGAGGGATCAAATGAATTCATTTAAAATTTATGCTTTGTAAGTATGTAGTCCTTATTATAAGCTTCCCAAAAAATATAATTTTAAATATAATTAATTTGATTATTATATATTTTTTTTTCTTGTGAATGCATGTTTTTCACCGAACATCAAGTTCTCTATTCTACACACATGGAAAATTAGTAAATTACTGAAAAAAATTCTAAAAAATATCTATGCACTAGGTATTGATGTCCTTGTTTCAACAAAAGAAAAAAAATTGAATTTCGATACATACAGAAAAAGTTATGTTTTACGGAATATGCCTTTGTCTAAATTATAATTGGTTTGACTTAAAAAATTAATTAAAAAATATATGTTTAACAAAACATTATGAAACCAAATGCATACACTATAATCAGTGTTACCAATCTAAATTAAAAAGAATCAGAATTTTATCCTTTGTAGAGAAAAAGTTATGTGCTACGGAATACACATCACTTTAAAAAAATGTTGTTTACTATTAAAAACAAGTTATCAAATGAGATGCAAAAAAATCTACAATTTAACTCCAATTTTTAAAAAAATATATATACTTAGAATCTACAAACAAAATCTCACAAATCACTAGTTCGCATCATCTTCAAATTCCTAATGGTTTAGTGGCTATAGGTGTCAGAACGTGAAGATTTAGTTCAAAATATTGATTTCAATGTCAAGTTTGGCCAAAACATGTAACCCATTATTGTGGGATGACCCTAAAGGAAAATCTCACAACTGCTCCTATCTTGACCATACCAAATCCCAATGGTCACTTTACAGTTATAACTGGTGCTTTAGGAGAAGGAGTAGGAGTGTTGATGCATAATGAGCAAATGGTTGCATATGAGTCAATAAAGTTAATTCAACATGAGTTGAACTATGCAATGCATGATCTTGAGTTAGCCACCATATTTCATGCATTTTAGATGTGGAGGTATTATCTTCTAGGTAAGCCTTTTGAATTAAAGATAGATCATTTAGGGCTCAAGCATATATTTTCTCAACCTAACCTTAATGCATGATAGAGAAGGTGGTTAGAATTCCTTAGCGAGTATGACTTTGGAATTGAGTATATAAAAGGAAAGGAGAATAGAGTAGTAGATGCTCTTAGTAGAAGAAGACATTTGGCTACCATGGTTACAACAAGCTCCAATTTGAAGCAGAAAGTAATTCAAAATCTTTGAGGGGATGAGCATTATGAGAGAGTAAAGCAAGCTTTGAAATTAGACCCCTTAGATCATAGGTTTGATGGTTATATGATCAAATAAAATGGACTTTTGAGATATCAGGGAAGAATGTATATTCCTAACTCAGGAGAGTTGAGGAAGTTAGTGCTTGAAGAGATCCACAATGCACCATATTCAGGGCACCTTGGAGTGACCAAGATGGTTGAAAGTTTGAGACCTTTATACTTTTGGCCTAGACTTAAGAAGGATGTGACAAAATTTGTGGCTTGATGTGTGGAATGCCAACGAGTCAAAGTTGAGCATGTGCATCCAATAGGATTGTTGTATCTGCACAGTGTTCTTGAGCATAAGTGGTAAGTAATAAGTATGGATTTAAGTCAAGGGTTACCCATGTCTAAGAATAGGCATGATATCATTTTAGTGGTTGTGGACAAGTTAACAAAGGTAGCACATTTTATTCCAGGGAATCTTTTAGATGGATCTATGGTTTTAGCTAAGAAGTTTGTTCAAGAGATTGTTCGATTGCATGGAGTGCCTGAGACAATCATTTTAGATCGAGACACCCGCATGGCATCCAGATTTTGGACAACTCTTAATGCATCTTTGGGCACAAAGTTGAATTTCAGTTCATCCTATCATCCTTAAATAGATGGTCAAACAGAGAGAGTCAATTAGGTTGTAGGAAGACCTTCTCAGAATGTATTGTATGGATCACCAATATAAATGGGAAGAGTATCTTCCATTGGTAGAATTTGCAATACAATAATTCATACCATGCATCTTTGAGAATGGCACCATTTGAAGGTCTTTATTGGCATAAGTGTCAAACACCTATCAGTTGGGATAAAGTGGAGGATAGAATAGTGATTGGTCCTAATATATTAAGGGAAATGGATGATTAGATGAAGTTGATCAAGGAGAAGTTGAAGTAAGCTTTAGATCATTGAAAAAGTTATGTAGATAGGAATAGAATGCCTAAACAGTTCTCAGCGGGTGACAAAGTCTTCTTGAGGGTCAAACCTCAGAAGAGTTCAGTTTTGTTTGGCAAAGCGTCTAACTTGCTCCTTGGTTTGTAAGACCATTCGAAGTTATGGAAGTGATAAACCCTGTAGCATATATACTTTCTCTACCGCCTGCACTTTCTAGAATCCATAATTTTTTTCATGTGTCCTTAGTTAAGCTTTACCATCCTGATGCATCACATATTCTTGATTGGTGTACTTTACAGGTTCAGGATCTAGGAGTGCTACTGGTGGAGCCCACTCAAATTTTGGAAAAGTGCAACATTAAGTTGCAAAGCAGATATGTGGTGCAGTATAAGGTCCAATGGGACCAGTAATCAAAGGATAGTGCCACATGGGAGGATCCAGAGGAGATTGATAGATCTTTCCCCCATTTGAGCATATAGCATAGATTTCTGATTCATGCATGGATTATGATACTTTGAGTTCGGTTATTATTTTATGATACTTTGAGTTATTGTTATTGTTTTATGATACTTTGATACTTTATTGGTGTTTGATTGATACTTTATTATTTTGATGTGTAATAAGACATTGGGACGATGTCTCTTCCAAGTGGGGAAGGATGTCACATCTCATTTTTTTGGACTATAATATTATTCTAGACTAATGAGCATTTACCATGATTGTTTTACTTTGAGTTTAATTTCTAAATGTGTGAAGGTAATTATCATGAAGTTATATTGATTAAATTGGAAAGTTGATTTAAATATTGAATATTATTGATGTGATCATGATGTTTTCCTTTGGCTATGTTTTTCAGAACTAACCTATTGACGTCGAGTTGAGTGCAAATGAATGTAGGTACTTGTCGAAGATGAGAACATGGTTGAGGTAGAGGTGTTCTAGCCACTTGGCAAGGACTGTTTGAGATGGTTAGCCCTGATGCAATTACACACTCACGTAGTCTCATATTGCATTTTTGAATGGCTTATTTTTATGCATCATTGTGTGGTTAATAATTGTGATTGATGATTTGATATTTAAAAAATTCTTATGTTTTCAATTATTATGAAAATCCTTTTCGAATGCATGATTTGATTATAAAAATTAATGTCTTTTCAAAAAATATTTTAAATGGTGTATTGTATTTTTAAATAGTGAATATAAATATGGTTGTATTTTATATATTTAAATGAATGATAACAAACGTTTTCTATTTACATGAGTATAGATGTTTAGAAGACAATATGTTCATTAGATTTAAACAATTATATATATATATATATATATATATATATATATATATATATATATATATATATATAATATTTTATTATTTCACTTCTTGATTTATTTAAAGTGATTGTGTTTTAATAAAAATAGTTAAATTATGTTAATAATATCATTATTATATTTAGTATTTTAAATAAAAAGAATTAAAAACAATTTATTGTCATGCATGCGATAGTAAGCTAATTAAAAGTTATTTTTAAATAACTTAGATATTTAAGAGATTTTGAAGAGACAATTAGCATGCAAACTAAAAATAATATGTAGTCTTTAAACCTAATTGGGACGCCAGAAATAAGGGTATTTTTTTAAATAAAAGAGGAGCACTCAATAGAGAAAAACCACCCATGATTTTTAGTAGAGAAGGCACAATCTTTTACAACATGAAAGAATTGTTTTCTATGAGTGTTGAAGGTTGCTAAAACTTTCATTTAGAGCAACAGGAAGAAGGAGAAAGGTAGCGATTTGGGAGGCAGGATTAGGTGAACTCATCCAGGTATTTTTATTGTGGTTTTGCATATAATAAAAGTCTGTTGATTGACAATAGAAAACTTAGTAAAATCGGCTTGAGTTATTCTTTTCTGGCCTGCATTTTAACTATTAATCGACCATTAAAATGGGTGTTAAATTTCCATTGTTTTGATTGACCTACTATTAGAAAATCTGAGTGACCTATCTTTATTCTTACTACCACCAGTCTTAAAAACCATGGCATCTTATTCAGAATTGACCTACCTTTATTTCTTTCCTATCACCAATCTACTCAAACTACAACGTAGCATTTAGGATTGACCTATTGTTCCTTGTTCTTGTTTTGCTAAGTAAATCAACTTCCTCTTCTTGTTCTTGTTTTCCTGCTAAAGATCGGCCATTATACTAGCTATTGTTGTAAAAACATGGACCGAGCTATTACAACCCCAGATGCTGATAAACGTTACTCTCTGACAGACACAAATTTTGTAACTATCATTGTATTGCTTGTTAGAAATATGTTTTATGTTAGGAATCAACCTTTTGATGTGTGAAAACAAAACTCTTAAACATAGATGAAAATAAGGACTTCCTATAGCTTAAACTTTCCATTATTGTTTGTTGTCCAAAATTTATTTTTAAACATTATCTTTGAATGACAGAAAAAGATTATAAACTCTATTCTTATATTTATTTTTCTACAGTTCCTGTCACAGTTGCGATAGGAAGATTGTTTATATGTTTCTGGAGTTCCTGTCGTAGATTTGACAATAAGAATATTAAGTAACTTAGATTGCTTATGATATTGAGAAAACTATGATTGAAATATAAACTTGGTGATTGTATCAATTTTATAGCCTCATGGATGAAATTGTATGTTAAGAATGGTGGATTATTGCTTGGAAAGTGTGTTTTCCTTGATTGGTGTTTTTGGAAAGGGAATTTGAAATGATTTATTGGTGAACTTTGACTTTTTTTTTTAATTATTTATTTACTTATTTCTTGGGGAAAAAGTAGATTTTCATCTAGGAATATTATTGGGTTACTTTCTTGGCTAGGATGTTGAATGTGGATTATCAGAGATGGCTTTTCTTATTTTTGAGAATTGAACAAGGTTACTATGTTTTAAAGGATTAGATCTAATCGATCTGTCATTAAAAAAGATGATTATTTTGTCTAGAAAGCTTATTTATATATATCTCTGCCACATCTTGTTGTGAGACAATCTACTTTTCATTATTTATAATTGTACATTAAGACATTAGGGTTGCATTGGGTGTTCCCACCTGCCAATTGTTCCAGGTAGCTAGACATTTCGTGCAGGGCAAGGTTTCCTTCATTTCATGAAGGGATCTGGGGAAGTTTAATTACTTCATGGTTGGGTGGAAAAGCACCTGGGCCATGTTCCCATCTCTCAGCTTGTAGGAGGACCACTTGGTTCGTAGTGACTGATGAGCGTATTGATTTGTTTATTCTTGTTGCACATGATTATTGTAACTTGTAAATTAGATGTATTATGGTATGAATGCCAATGGAATTTGTATATTATTTATAGTGCTTTCACCTAGATTGAACACATGACTTTGTAAGATTTAATGACATTTTGATTCATATTTATGAGTTTTATCTTTTCACTTGTGAAATTGTAATTAAGCGGATTAATTACACCTTTTTACCTTTTATATTGTAATTAAGTAGATTAATTACACCATTTTAAAATTTGCTATTTTGAGATGTTGTATTTAAGTGGATTATTTACTTCATTTACTTTTGTGATGGTTTTGAAGCTTTTACACTTAGTGAATATATGAGCAACTTGATCCTTTGTAGGCACATACTCAAGCTTCACAACATTCTCTACAACTTTTTCTCTCAAAAAGTGATACTTAATTGAAATGTGTTTTGTCTTTGAATGCATCATTGGATTCTCTAAAATTTTTATGGCAATTGTGTTATCACAAAGAATAGGGATTGGCTCCTCATACTCAACTTTGATATCCTTCAAGGTTTGTTTCATCCACAACACCTGAGTGCAGCATGTTACTGCAACAATATATTCTGCCTCTACAGTAGACAAGGATATTGATTCTTGTTTCTTGCTATGCTAGGACACTACCCTATCTCCAAGGAAGAATACACCTCCACTTGTGCTTTTCCTTTCATCAACACAACTGGCCCAATCTGCACCTGTATAGGCACTTAGGGAGAAGTCATTATTCTTTGGATACCATAGACCATGATCTAAAGTACCTTTCAAGTACCTAAAAAGCCTTTTCACTACCACAACATATGATTCTCTAGGATCTAATTGATGTCTAGCCACAAGACAAACTACACGCATGATATCTAGTCTGGTGGAAGTCAAATAAAGTAGTCCTCCAATCATTGACCTATACTTTTTCTGATTAGCCTTAGGAGATTCATCATTTTTTCTCAACTTACATCAGGTAATCATAGGAGTGCTCACTGGTTTAGAGTCTTCCATTCCAAACTTCTTTAATAACTCTATAAGATACTTTGATTGAGAAATGAAGATACCTTTGTCTGTCTGATTGATTTGCAATCCAAGGAAGAAATTCATCTCACCACACATGGACATCTCAAAATCCTTCTGCATCTCATCTACAAAAATCTTACACATTCCTTCATTTCCACCAAATATAATATCATCCACATAGAATTCAACAATTAGGATTTGATCTTTGTTTGCCTTGATATAGAAATTTCTATCTACGGACCCTTTACTGAAACCCTACTACAGTAGATACTTATCCAGTCTTCCATACCATGCTTTGGGAGCTTGCTTCAATCCATACAGAGCTTTCTTCAACTTGCACACCATATCTGGTTGGTCTGATAACTAGAATCCATCTAGTTGTTGTATGTATACCTCTTCTTCTAACTCACCATTTAGAAAGGTAGATTTCACATCCATTTGATATACCTTGAAATCTTGATATGCAACAAAAGCCAAAAATAGTCTAATTACTTCCAGTCTAGCCATTGAAACAAAAGTCTCCTCATACTCTATCCCATCCACTTGAGAGTGGCCTTTGCACACACATATTGCTTTATTTCTCACAACTTCTCCAACCTCATTCGGTTTGTTCCAAAAAACCCACTTTGTTCCAATCACATTCTTGTTTGTAGGTCTAGGGACAAGTTCCCAAGTCTTGTTCTTCTCAATCTATGTTAATTATTCTTCCATTACCTTGACCCAATGTTCATCATTGCAAGCTTCATTTACTGTCTTAGGTTCCACCTTTGAAAGTAAATAGAGATTTACTTGTTCTTCTACAGTCCTCCTTCTTGTCAATACACCTTTCTTTTTATCACCTATAATATGATCTTTAGAATGATCTCTTTGCACATACTTGGGAGTTTTTGGAATTCTTTCAGGAGCATCTTCTTGAATTTCTTCTCCTTCAGGAGCAACTTGTACTTTAGTCTAAACTTCCTTTTCTTTGCCTTTTTCTACCTTCTCTATGACAATAGGTTCATTTGATTCATACCCATCCAATTGAAGATCTTCATCTACCTTTACATTTGCACTTTTAATGATCTTTTTTAGTCTTTTATTATAGAACTAGTAAGCTTTGCTCTTGGTTGAGTAACCTAGGAGTATGCCTTCATCACATCTAGCATCAAACTTCTTTAATTCTTCATCTCTTTTGATATAGTATTTGCTTCCAAACACTTTGAAATATTTGACTGTAGGAGTCTTACCATACCACAGTTCATAAGGTGTCTTGGTCTCTTTTTCTTTGACCTGTACTCTATTCTAAATATAAACAATAGTGTATATTGCTTCCTTCCAGTACACTTTTGGTAGGTCTACTTCCTTGATCATTGTTCTAGCAGCTTCTTGAATAGTTCCATTCTTTCTTTCAACCACTCCATTTTGTTGAGGAGTCTGAGGGGTAGACAAATGTCTCTTTATTCCATGTTCTTCACAGAAAGCATTGAAATCATTTGAAGTAAATTCACCTCCTCTATTAGACCTTAAGCACTTGATTTTTAGATCCAATTCATTTTCAACCATAGCTTTGAAAGTTTTGAACTTGTCTAGGGCTTGTGATTTTTCTCTAAGGAAAGTAACCTAAGTCATTCTTGAATAATCATCAATAAGAAGCATGAAATACCTGTCACCTTGTAGACTTCTAACTCTTGTAGGACCACAAAGGTCTATATACACCAACTCTAATAGACCGGCAAAGAATTGTTCTTTGCTTTTGAAGGTGGTTGTTGTCATCTTCCCTAATTGACAATCTTTACATGTAACATTGGTAGGCTTCACAATCTTAGGTAGATCTCTTAAAATCTGAGAAGTACTTATTTTCACCAGATTATCAAAGTTGATGTGACCCATTCTTCTATGCCATAGCCAATTTTCATCTATCTTAGCCAACAAACAACAACTGTCAGAGCCTTTCAAGTGATAAACATTACCACGAGTCTTCTTACCAGCATCAATTATGGCTCTAAAGCTTTTTCTTATCTCACATCATTTGTCCTTCAACACAAGATTATATCCTTTGTTGTACATTTGTCCAACACTTAGAAGGTTATGTTTCAAGCCCTTGACATAAAGAACATCATTTGTATTATGCTTTCCATCAAAAGTAATTGATCCTTTTCCACAAATCTTACTAGTTGTATCATCTCCAAATCTTACCAGTCCTCCATCATACTTTTCAAACTTGACAAACTTTCTTTTGTCTCTAGTCATATGATTTGAACATCCACTATTAATGATCCATTCCTCTTCCTTTTCAGCATGAAATGTAGAAAACTCTCTTAGACTTCTATCCTTCACACAATTAGCAAGATTAGCAGAAACAGGTTCCTCTCTAAGTGCAATAAACAAGCATTCACTATTATTGCCATCATCAATTACACCATCTCATCTCTAACATAGTAACTCTTTCTTATCATCGTTCCTTTATTTTCATTAAATTTTAAGGCTCTGTCAAGACATCTTGAAGTATAGTGACCAATTTTTCCACAATTGAAACATTTGAAGGGTAACTTACCTTTGAATTTTCCTCTGCTATCTCTTTTTATTCTGCTTGCAAACTTAGCCTCAAGTTCTGCAAAATCTTCTTCATCTGATTCCACAACATACTTCTCTGATCTAGAAGTCTTTTCTTCCTTGGCCTTGAAAGCAACCTCAGTTTTCACAGGACCATTAGTAGTACCAAATTCCCTTATTTCAAAGGAAGTTAGTTTACCAAGAAATTGATCTTTTGTATGTTTTCCTAACTCAAGCAATTCTTCAATGGCAAATACCTTGTGACTATAGGACTTTGGAAGAGTTTTGAGTATTTTATCAATAACATCTTTATCTTCTAATTTTCCACCAAGGGCCTTGATGCTGCTGATAACTTCATCAATCTTCTGTATATAATTTGTTATGTTATCATCTTCAGACATTTGCATGGCTTCATATGTGGTCTTTAAATTCTGTAGCTTAGCTTTTTTGGACAGATGCATCACCTTCATAAACATTCTTCAATTTCTCCCAAATTTCATGAGTCATTGTATGATCCACCACTTTAGCCATTTCAACATTTGATAAAGCCTTCAACAAAGAATTTTTATCATTGTGATTCAATTCAAACTCTTGGATTTATTCTTCAATCTTTGGACCATTTTTAGGTATTTCATATTTCATTTTGACTATCATCTAGACACTATAACTTATGGAAATAAGATAACTTTCCATCCATACCTTCCAGTATGCATAGTCATTTCCATCAATTTGAGGTGTGTCCTTTTTGTGTGCCATCCCAGATATTCCTTAAGCTGTTAGGATTTCTTCAAAGGAACCTACTCTGATACCAATTGTTGAATGGCACAAGACAATTAAGAGGGGGGTTGAATCAGTTGTATCAAAATTTTAACTTCTATAAACCACAATCAATTCCTCAATCACTAAACTTATTTCCTTATTCTATTATTAGCAATAAACATGAATAGCAGAATCAAAAAATTGAACACATCAACATCACATGCACATGAAAACTAGAATTTTTATGTCGAAAACCCTAAATAGGGAAAAACCATGGTAAGTGTTATCTCACAATATAAATGTAGTAATAATACCAAATATCAAATGGTGACTCATTGCCAAAGGACTCACTACCCAAAAGGATGGCTCACTACTGAGGGTGGCTCACTGCCAAGGGTGACTCACTATCAGATGTGGCTCACTGCCAAAGATTGAACTGATATAGTAGCATCTACACTATGCCTAAGTTTAGTTCCATTGAAGTGTAGTATATCTCTTTTGCTTTGCTCTGCTTTTACAAATCACACCTTATCTTTGCATTTTCACACACACACACACTAAACACAAATTCATTAAATGTATTTATATAATTCATCAACCTTGGAATGTACATCAAGGTCGGCATTACAATTATCAACCATTGGAACAATCTCCAAGGTTGGCATACATAAATACATCAAATTAGGACTGGACATAAAAAATATTGCGGAATAAGTGAATAAAGGAGGAACACTTCACACCTTAACATGGACTCAATTACATCTTCACACGCTACTGCATGCCTCTATAATTCAAGAGATTCATCTGCAAAGAGTATTAATCATTCAGGTTAGCTAGACAGGTGCAATCACCAAGAACACTTGAACACACACTTCCAAGATCTTCATTGCAACTTGTGGATTAATCAGACACCTTCAATACATTCAAGGGACATCTATGAACATCATAGAATCATTTGGAGATCGGTAAATTCATCCACATTAGATCTCAACTTGTTTCACTTGAAGATGGATCACAGGCTGTTCTCAATCAAACACTGTCAAACTCTGTTAATTAGAAACTTGTTTTCTGGAGCTTCAAATCACTTATCCTTTGGAATGAAGATGACTAAGGACCTTATAATATTAACTCTAGAATCGTAATACAAAACTCCAATTTGCAAAGAAATGCGGAGAAAAACACTTTCTCCCAGTCACCTTGCAAACCTTGTTAGGCACTATCTTCATACTGGTGAATAGAACTTATTCTGCATAGTGATCTAGACCACCAAATTCTAGATTTAGCTTCTTTAAACACTTCTCTAAATCATATCCAAAGCTCATACTCTGATCTTCAACACAAGAAACATGCAAAGAAAAATACTCAGACAGTATTCTTCAATCTACTAACAAACAATAATGCCAGAAGATATAATTGACACAAATGACAACATAGATATGTTGACATCAATGACAACACCAATTAGCACATACTTACAATAGTGGTCGCTTGTGGTCAAGTAAGTGTCAATCTATCCCATTCATTTGAGAAGGATTATGTGTTCAATTGTAGTTCCCTAGGTTACTAAATAGTATTGAGGTGTTCTACCTTGTTTAAAAAATTTTATTATTTTTTTAATATGAAAATTTTACATGATGTAGGAGCATCTAGTGGTGTAAGAGAAATCTTGCATCACCCAAAAAGAAGTTGATTCAAAATCATTGCAGTTGTTTTCATTTCTTTCCATAATTAGTGTTTCTAGTTCCATAATCCCTGGAATAATGATGTAGGACTTTCAGTTTTTCCAAAACTGCTAAAAATCGCAAACTGCCAGTTTTGGAAAGTTTAAATACCATTTTAGGAAAGTTTACATTTGGGCACGGATTGAATTGAAAACTTACAGAAAGATTCATAACTGAAATATAAGACCTTTGGCGAAGGAATGAGGCAAAGATCATTTGTGAGATGAAAGATATTAAAGTTTTTGTTTCCTAAAAAATTTTGAAACAAGATTTGAGGCACTACAACATCCCATAATGTCCCAAAAAGTTGATGGATTTTTGGCATGATAGTTCACATAACGAGCTTTCCAGCAATTAAAATGGTTCATCAATTAGACAGACACCTAGATCAAAAGTTATGCTTCTTGGAAGTTGACCTACTTTTGGAGGGAGTTGCAAATTTTAAAATTTAATTGGAGGCTACCAAAAAGTACTATTTATGACTATTTTGGGAAACCTGGGCAGTAGTAGAGTTAAGGGGGAAAGTGTAGAGTCAAGAATAGGTAGGAAAATAGAAACCCTAGTTGATTTGGGGTTACAGAAGGTAGAAGATTCTAGAGCCTGGTGATGTGTAGCTGTAGTGTGTTGCAGCCTGTGGAGGATTGATTCCTCTGATTGTAGTTATGCTTTTGTAATGTAATGAGTTGCCTAGATCAATAAAGAAATATTCTATTTTTCTATGTTCCATTTCTGTTGTTGTGTGTTTTATGATTTATCCCCTTCATCAAGTGGTATCATAGCAAGGGTTCCTGAGTGTGTAGACAGATCGTCGATTGTGAGGCAATTTGCACCAGGACTTGAGGTTGTGGGTTTGCTGCAGAGATCAGATGCCTCCACGAAGAAATTGTAATGGAAGGAATTCTTTTGATGGAAGAGGGTTTTAGAGCCCTGGAAAGGGAAATCAATGCATTAAAAGAGGAGCTGTGAAGAGGGTTTGAGCTGAGAACAAGAGAAGAAAGTGAGGATGAAGCTGAAGAAGACCTATCTAAGGAAGAACAAGAAGCTGTAGGAGATCCTTCAGAAGTTAGGTTGTTGAGGGCCATTTTGAAGATCAGAAGGAGGCCCAAGATCAAAGTTTCTACATATTCTAGAGATTTGAATCCAGAATAGCTTATTGATTGGATCAATGACATGGAGGAATATTTTGAGTATAAAGATGTGGAAGACATAGATCGGGTTAAGTTTACAAAAACAAAATTGAAGGGCCATGCCAGTATTTGGTGGAAGGAGGTCCAGTTAGGGAGGAATAAAAGAGGAAAAGGAAAGATCACTAGATGGGATTAGATGGTGGAGAAATTGAAGAAGTAGCTCATTCTTGTGGACTATGTGATGGAGTTGTTGAAGAAGCTGCAAGGATTGAATCAAGGCAACAAGTCTGTTAAGGAGTATATAGAAGAGTTTTATAAGATTACTGTATACACCTAAAAATGACATGACTCTATTTAAATAAATATTTTAAATATTTATTTCATCTTCATAGTCCTCTATCAATAAATAAATAAATTTATTTATTTATTTGATTCACTTCCTCCCATTTAATTAAATAAATTTCGTTTATTTAATTAATTTCATCTACATTAACTTTATTCTTCTAAATAATTAAATAATTTCAATTATTTAATTAAAACATCCATTCTTCTAAGTAATTAAATAATTTTAATTATTTAATTAAATCTTTCATTCTTCCTAATTTAAATAAAATGCAAATTTATTTAAATTAAAATCCCCAAAAATAAAATATAATTAAATATTTTATTTATTCTTCCAAAATCATGTGCAAGTAAATTAAATAAATTTATTTATTTAATTTGCTTTCTTATCTTCCAAATCTTCTAAAAATAAATTAAATAAATTTATTTATTTAATTTGCTTTCTTATCTTCCAAATCTTCTAAAAATAAATTAAATAAATTTATTTATTTAATTTGCTTTCTTATCTTCCAAATCTTCTAAAAATGAATTAAATAAATTTATTTATTTAATTTGCTTTCTTATCTTCCAAATCTTCTAAAAATGAATTAAATAAATTTATTTATTTAATTTGTTTTCTTATCTTCTAAATTAAATAAAATTATTTATTTAATTTACTTTCTTATCTTCCAAATCTTCTAAAAATGAATTAAATAAATTTATTTATTTAATTTGTTTTCTTATCTTCTAAATTAAATAAATTTATTTATTTAATTCTTTTTCTTATCGTCAATATCTTCTAAAAATAAATTCCTCGTCATACAAAAGTAAAAGCTGAGTTAAAGCAACTTTAAAGCAACTTTGCTCTTAAATTAGAAAAATAAATTCTAATTTAAAGAAAATGAAAACTCATCAAGAAAGTTTTTAACTCAACAAAGCTTCTTTTTGAATGACACATGTCTTTCTTCCATTTGTTGCACGTTCCTCAACAATCCTCCTCCGTTGATTCATTCTTTTCTTCTCAACCATTGATCTTCCCTCACTCTCTTCTATAAATATAACCTTCTTCTCTTCATTTCAATATATGGAGTTTGTGTAAACTTATGCTGCAAGAATCTAAGCGCGCCTTTGGCACCCCCATTATATTTGAGCACTTCATAGCATCCTCTATTTCTGTATTTGAAGCTCATCTTCAAATACCAAAGTATCCTAGCCATTCTTCATTTGTCATCTTCAAACAAGCAAGCAAGCAACAGCTTCTGAGGGCTTCACAATCAAGATCGAACGAAGATAGGCGAACTACAGAAGGCAAAAAGGTAAAAGGTGAAGGTATTGTCTGTTCTTTATTTTAAATCTCTTTTATCTTTATTATTCTGTAGATGTTTGGGATTATTTTTCATTGATTTGAATAACCAAATTTTTTTGGCGCCCACCGTGGGGCCCTTGCCCCTCTACTAATAAAAAAAATCTGAGTTTTCTTGAAGACAGGTCCATACAGGTGACGAACAGGTTTCTGACAAAGCCAGTTTTGCACATTCAGCTTCTAAAACAACGCATTTGCCTTCCAAAATGATGCATCTGACGAACTGGCACATCTGAACTCTCAATTTGCACATTCACCTCATCCTTTTGTGCATCTGCTATTTTTGCACATGTACCTCATTCTTTTGTGCATTTGATATCTGTATTTGCGCTTCTGTTCAAAAAGCTGCACACTCCCTGTTTCTGTGCATTCAGGCAGCAGTGTTGCGCATCTGTCTTCTGATTTCTGTTTTGGGTTTCTTTGACTTTTGCATGCTGGAACTAACATCTAGATATTTTGCGTGGTTCATCTAGCCTAACTAGGGGTGAAGTAATCAAATGCATTTCATGACAAACTACACATAGTCCCTAACTAAGAAGGAAGAAATTGGACCAATTTGCTATCTTGCATTGTGGATTTATTTTTTAGTTTAATCATTGCTTTCTTTTACAAATGGGAAATGAACAATGCTATGATTAATCACTTTCAAAGTTAACAAATGGGAAATGAACAATGCTATGATTAATAACTTTCAAAGTTAACAAATGGGAAATGAACAATGCTATGATTAATCACTTTCAAAGTTAACAAATGGGAAATGAACAATGCTATGATTAATCACTTGTCAGGTTAACAATTGTGTGAGAGCACAAATTAGTTTAGCCCATTTAGTTTTTCTATTTTAACTAGGTTGGATTAACCACTGTACTCTGTGCTTGCGAATGACAATAGGCTTATGCTCTCCCCTTAAATGGGTGATCAAATTGCCCGACTTGTCATTCTTTTTGTCAAACCTTTAGGGGGGCCTGCCCTTGGATGCATGCCTGTCCAAGCGGGAATGACCCTAAGTGGTAACAGGCTAAAGCCAAGCCCTACCAAGCCACTTAAAATAAATTGTGCTTGGGGTGAAAACCTCAAGCAACGAGTGCTGCTGTGTTACACCGACAACCAACCTCCCCCAAAACCCTCATAGGCGTAACCCTTTGAGGCTGGGAGACTCCATAACGGAGAGTAGCGCCGCCGCATGTGTAACCACTCAAATGGTTGCCCTATCTAAGAACCAATTGTGTAGTAAGCCAAAAGCCCCTATTCGTTGATGCAAAGGGCGGAGCTCTTGAAGCAGCCTCGATTCAAGTGACTCTTAGTAGAGGTAGCAGGGACAATCCTAAGGTTCAGTGTGGGGATGAGCCTAAGGAAACCCGAATCTGGTATGTGTGAGAAGTGAGTGCTATGGAGGGGAGCCGGTGCTACCAGATTCTGGAGCTACACGCTTTGAGTGGCACAGCTAGAGGATTCAACGGATATTGTCCCATCTTGCCTAGGTTGTACTTGTCTTTGAGTCATAATAGTCCAAAAACATAAAAAAAACATAAAAAAAGATAAAAATCATGGAAAACTTCTATGTGTTTGCTATGCTTTTGCCATAATTGAACATCAACATCATCAGAAACACCAAGTTTTTCAAACCAAAAACACTAAAAAATCTTGAAAACGATCCAAAATTTTCAAAATTCTGTAAAAACCAAGAAAAAAGCCAGTGTTGCATATATATATCAACTTTTTTTGCACATTTGCCTTCTACTGTTGCTCATCCAAACCAGTAAGTTTTTTTAGTCTTGTGTCAATGGAAAACCAATTGGAATATTTTGGTCAAAAACTCCAATACCTAAAATTGCAAATAAACTCAGGTCCGTCACCCCAAGAGTGTATAGCAATTAACCAACAAATCCAAGTCTTACAACAAGAAATGGCAATCTTGCAAGCTGAACATGCCATTACTAGCTATGCCTCATCCCAAAATCATACCTTCTTTTCCCGTCTTAATGATACTATTGACAGGGCAACTACCACTTCAAAGGGGAAATCATATACCACTTCTACTAGTCCTCCTTCGCTAACTCCTAAGACACATATTCCAAAACATGCCAATCCCATGCCAAAACCATTATGGAGTTCCTCAAACTCCAAATGGGTGACCAAAAAAGAATCAGATGAGTTGTGGGAAAGAGTTTTTCCAAATTTATACTACCAGAGAAAAGCTAGGGAGAAAGCTAAATCCCCTCATTCACCTATCCATACACCTACCAATGATGCGATCCAAGGGCTACTAGCAGAAAGTCAACCATGCCCCCAAATTTTAGTCCTTGACCTTACCAAAGATTCTTCCAATCCCATATCAAATCCTACAACACCTTCATGTCATCCGCAACCCCTTGAGCTTATCAAAGAATCTACTACCATGAACCCAAGTCAAGAGCTACTATACCTCCATGTCAATAACCCTCAAGAACATGTCAAGCCTACCCAAGAGCTATCCACTTCCATTCAAGCAACCCAAGAGGTATGTCAAGAGTCTAATCCTAAGCATGAGGAAACATTAATCCCTAGTCCAAGTCAAGATCAAACCACTTTCTTGCAACCTATCCATAACATGCATCTTTTCCATGATCAAGATGATATCCATAATAATGAACCTCTCCATGAGCCACTTGATCCTATCCATCTCCCAACAACTATACATGAGCAAGAGATCCAACTCCAACCCATCCATAACCTTTATTTGTTCTATGATCAAGATATTCCCTATGAAGAAGATGTCCTTGAACAACTTGATCCCATACCCATCCATGAGAAAGAAAACTCCATTACTTCTATCCCTCTTACATCTAATCCCATCCATGATCCAACAACTTCCACCTCCTATGATGAGACACTTGCTTCCCAAGTGCACATGAATGATCAACCCAATAATTTAGATCCTAAAGAGCATAATGACGATCAAGATTCTAGTGATCCTTCACCACCCATTATTGACCAAGGTGCAAATCTGTTATCCTATATCCTTGGTCTCACTACCTTCATGCATGAATGTTCTTCCTTAGAACACCAACAACCATTATCCTCTATCTCATCTTCTCCATCCAATAAAGAACTTGTGTCTAGTGTTCCACCTACACATAATCTTGTTGTCCACCACATACTCCAACATATGAACTATCAAGGTAAAGGCTTAGGCCTTCATGAACAAGGTATTTTGGAGCCCGTCCATGTCAATGTTCCTCCACCTTCATATGGCCTTGGATACATACCCCAAGGTGAACAATCTCAAGATGTTGGTACTTCCTCCACTTCTCCTAAGTCTACCACTTTCCATCACAAACCCTCTTGTATCCCCAAAACATATGTCGCCATTCCACCTCCATCATCCTATATTTGTCAAAAGCATGTGACCATACACCTTCCACCATCCAATCTACCTCCGCTACTCCCAAATCCTAACATCCCTCCCTACATTTTACCACCACTTCTTCCAACACCTTATCCATCCATCTGTAAATCCTCTAACATTCCCAATCATGGCCAATAAATGCACCTGTTGTCTAAACAAAGAGCTTCCACCTACCCCACTTCCACCATCCCAAGAGAATTCAATAACAAAAATTTTGATGCCTCTACCTCTCAAGTCCAAAATCCTAAGTGTCCTCATGACCTAGGATACAAAAGCACAGAATCTAAGAATTATCCATATCAAAATCTGCATACACCCACACACCTCAATGCCAAACTAAAAAAGGTGTGGGTCCCTAAGCAACAAATGATTACCTCTAAAGATGCACCAAAGCTGCATATACCCAAGCCCATACCTTCACAAGTACAATCTATAAGCAAAAAGGTTTGGGTACCCAAGCAAAAAGCTATCAAGTCAAATGAGGCATCCACCTCTAAAGCATCCCAACCATCCACTTTCTCCCATGCCATCCACAAATATCAAATCCTTCCATCCCACATGACAAGAAAAAATCAGAAAAATACTAAGTCTATGTGGGTCCCTAAATACCTCAATCACTCATCCACCAAGCAAAAATCTTCATTGCTTCCAACACCACCTTCCCATCATAAGCTTCAATATTTATCACGGTATGTGCAACCGTTGGTCATGGTTCCCTTCCATTCCACAACACTTTCGTACAACTCCGTCTCCCCTCCCTTCCACTACTATCCTACATATCTTCCTCATCCTATGGTCCATGCTTTTGCATAAACGTTCCTTCCATCCTTACCTAAGTCCTTTTGTATTCTGCATCATCATCCACTATCGTACCTTCCATAATCCACTCTCTACCTACTTCATCTCACTTTCATGCAATCCCCTACCAACATCTATGAGCACACTTGACATGGTCCATGCGACGACATCCATCTCGCAGGACTATCACCTTTTATAGAACTACATACTTGAGTCTCTCCTTTCTGTGTCCACCTTCTCCCATCCAAATATTCAAAAAAAAAGAAGTAAAGAAAAATCCCTTCGTCCAATGGTGAAAACTTGGCAAACAGGCACCTTGGATAAGTACCATGATGAAAACCTAGGAAACAGGTGTCATGTGTAAGTTGATCTTCTATGTCACCTACACTTGGGGGCACCTTGTCTCATCAGCATACCACCCTTCTCCTATCAGTTTCCATCCATACCATTTCCTATCCTATTCCTCTATCCATTACATACCTATACTATCTAGTCCATCCATCCTAAATCTTCCTTTCCTCTATTTTTGATCTTGATAAAGATTGGGGGCACAATGGTGACAAATGCTTTAGATGTCTCTTGACATACTTTATCCCTCCCAAACCAAGCAACTCCTTCATTATCCTCTCATCCTCTTGTCATCATAAACATTGTCATGAAAAATCCTACGTATTCTACCTACAATGGGGCATGTTATTCTTATGCGACATAGTCCTTGGAGATCACATCCTTGTTTCCTTCTACCTACCTGCCATTGATCCCCTATCACCCATCCATCTGCCTATCTGTGGTGTTTCCCTTGTCATTAGTATCTAGCATTAAGGCTATCCAAAATTCTTATCCAGTATCTTGTCTGCAGTGTCAGCCTAACATAGCCTCTGTCATCAGTGTTATCTGTTCCATATTTGATCCATCTCTGTTCCATATTTGATCCATCTCTATTCCATATCTGGTCCATATTGTGTCTCATCCACTCCATATCTTAGGTCCATCAGGTTTCTCCCCGAACTACGTCACCTCTGAGTTATCACGTAGGCAAAGCCATTCTCAATGCGCCCCCGAGGCTTCGCTTCACTTCACTTCGCTCCTCTTCTCTCCACTCCACTGTCTTGTCAGTCC
Source organism: Cunninghamia lanceolata (assembly GCA_027924645.1). Classification (NCBI taxonomy): domain Eukaryota; kingdom Viridiplantae; phylum Streptophyta; class Pinopsida; order Cupressales; family Cupressaceae; genus Cunninghamia; species Cunninghamia lanceolata. The sequence continues at coordinate 2,146,560 of BSBN01001020.1, read as the reverse complement.
CATATCTAGTCCTTCTGTCAATTTGAGTCCTTTGCCATCACCTAGGTCTTAGGTCCGCTAGGGTTTACCCCGAACTATGTTGCCTCTGCGTTGTCATGTAGGCAAGGCCATTTAGCAATGAGCCCCCGAGGCACTAGGTCAGTCCCTTAGGGTCCGTCTCTCCATGTTTGTCTATCGTCTCACTCACAATAAGTCGATCCTTGTCTAAACTGGGGGCAACTCCTCGACCTAGTTGTGGATTTGGATTCTTGAATGCCACTGTTCTAAGAGGATACCAATAAGGATTGTGATACCTTTCACCAGGCAAGCAAGTGCAACACAACGCGTTCCTTAAACAAAGGTCCTTGACTCAAAACATCCACCTGTCCAAAGTGTGGCACCATACTGAAACACTGAGACTAATTCTATATCAATTATGGCAAAAGACACATCTAATGCAAATAAGTTTTGTCAATGGGTTAATTTACAAGGTCTTGGATTTTTGTCATTATGTCTTCCTATGCTACTCAAGGATGCCAAAAGCTAGAGATGCTATGATGGGGGCATAATTTTTCTTGTCTGCTGCTTGTGGATTAAACTTTAGTAATGTGACAACTTCTGTCTAACGACATGATCAGCAAAAGATCATCGAGGACTCTGAGGTCTAAACATGAATAGGGGAAATCCTTGTCTGTTGAAATGCAAGAAGTACTCAGGTCATCTAGCTTCAAGTTTGACTAGATGCTTGTATCAACTTGCTATATCAAAATCCAGGGAAGCGATACTCAGGTCATCTCGGTCTAATTATACTTAGATGCTTGTATTTTCTTACAACATAATAAAGCCCAATGATGAAATCAAAAAACCTTGCAAATATCACGATGACAAATCCACATCCATTCCATATCCATATCCATACCATATCCAATTCCATTCCATATCCATATCCATATCCCATGCAATAAGAAAATCCTACAGCAGCTTGTCAGTCCTTCAATCAAATTTCTTCTATCGATCAAATTTCTATTTGTCCTCATATCGCTCATCAACAGTTCTACCTATCAATCTAAGCAGTGATCAAAATGCAAGTCTATCCTTAATCCATACCAATCGAGTCAAGCCAATCTTGTTGAATGATCCAATCACACTCAGTGGTCTTGATCCTAATCTTGTCGTAAACCATATCAATCAGTCGTAACTATCCTTCGTGTTTCTCTAGGGATATATCGTTCCCCGCCATGACAACACTATCGTATATCGTTATCATATCATAGTGTCTTAGACAGGATGTTGCATTGTCGAAACCAGACCCGGAGTCTTATATGACATGTTTCATTCTTGAAACCAGACATCATCAATCTATATCCTTGGTTTACCACTTGACTAGGGCAATACCTTGCCTATTTTTGTATCATTTGTGCTTACTTGCTTCTTGTTTGTGTGAGTTATCTTTTTATCTTGCATCTCATATCATTCACCTCTTTCTTCTGCATCCAGCCATTTCTTCTCATCGTGAGATTGTCTATCTCATGCCTTCTACCATCTCCTCGTCCAATCTCCCGAGGGGGCATCCTGTCGTTCAAATTGTACCAGGGGCAAAAACTGGGGCATGTATCATTGTTGAAAATCTTATTCTTTGAAACAACGTGATAAAACACATTGCATCAAAGAGGGGCAAAATGTATACACCTAAAAATGACATGACTCTACTTAAATAAATATTTTAAATATTTATTTCATCTTCATAGTCCTCTATCAATAAATAAATAAATTTATTTATTTATTTGATTCACTTCCTCCCATTTAATTAAATAAATTTCGTTTATTTAATTAATTTCATCTACATTAACTTTATTCTTCTAAATAATTAAATAATTTCAATTATTTAATTAAAACATCCATTCTTCTAAGTAATTAAATAATTTTAATTATTTAATTAAATCTTTCATTCTTCCTAATTTAAATAAAATGCAAATTTATTTAAATTAAAATCCCCAAAAATAAAATATAATTAAATATTTTATTTATTCTTCCAAAATCATGTGCAAGTAAATTAAATAAATTTATTTATTTAATTTGCTTTCTTATCTTCCAAATCTTCTAAAAATAAATTAAATAAATTTATTTATTTAATTTACTTTCTTATCTTCCAAATCTTCTAAAAATAAATTAAATAAATTTATTTATTTAATTTGCTTTCTTATCTTCCAAATCTTCTAAAAATGAATTAAATAAATTTATTTATTTAATTTGTTTTCTTATCTTCTAAATTAAATAAATTTATTTATTTAATTCTTTTTCTTATCTTCAATATCTTCTAAAAATAAATTCCTCTTGTCATACAAAAGTAAAAGCTGAGTTAAAGTAACTTTAAAGCAACTTTGCTCTTAAATTAGAAAAATAAATTCTAATTTAAAGAAAATGAAAACTCATCAAGAAAGTTTTTAACTCAACAAAGCTTCTTTTTGAATGACACATGTCTTTCTTCCATTTGTTGCACGTTCCTCAACAATCCTCCTCCGTTGATTCATTCTTTTCTTCTCAACCATTGATCTTCCCTCACTCTCTTCTATAAATATAACCTTCTTCTCTTCATTTCAATATCTGGAGTTTGTGTAAACTTATGCTGCAGGAATCTAAGCGCGCCTTTGGCACCCCCATTATATTTGAGCACTTCATAGCATCCTCCATTTCTGTATTTGAAGCTCATCTTCAAATACCAAAGTATCCTAGCCATTCTTCATTTGTCATCTTCAAACAAGCAAGCAAGCAACAGCTTTTGAGGGCTTCACAATCAAGATCGAACGAAGATAGGCGAACTACAGAAGCAAAAAGGTAAAAGGTGAAGGTATTGTCTATTCTTTATTTTAAATCTCTTTTATCTTTATTATTCTATAGATGTTTGGGATTATTTTCATTGATTTGAATAACCAAATTTCCCCCTCACAATTACTATTAGAACTGGTCATGCAGAGGCCAGCAAGGAGAAGGTATCCCATTACATTAATGGGTTGAGGCCAAGTATTCAAGAGGAGCTAAGCCTAGTCAGAATGACCACCATAGAAGATGCATACCAGTTTTCCCTGAATGTGGAAGAGAAGTTGAATAAAAGATTTGACAACAAGCAAAGGGGAAGAGGTCAAGGTGGAAGGACTAGTGGAAGACCCTATGGGGGCCGAAATGAAGATTCAAAGAAAAGTGAAGAAGTCAGCACCAGTCAAAATAAGAGAGGAGATAATACCTACCGCCCTCATGACCAAAACAATGGTGAGCAAAGAGGAAAAGGAAAAGGCCGACCTGGGCAAGGACCTGGAAGAGGAGGTTTCAGAGTAACTTATTTCCAATGTGGAGAAGAAGGGCATCAAGCATACGAGTGTCCACAACATCAGGGAAGGACAAATAGAAGACTTAAAGGTAATGCATGAGTTGGACATGTAGATGAAGATGCACATTCTGAGCATTCTGAAGATGATGAAAGGGGAGAAACCCTAGTTGTCAGAAGAACCCTACTGAATGAGGAGAAAGAACCAAATCAGAGGAAGAGTTTATCCTCCACAAGGTGCAAATGTGAAGGTAAGTGTTGTGATATTATTACTAACAGTGGAAGTACTGACAATCTTGTTTTAGAGATGGTTGACAAGTTGAAGTTGACAAGAAGAAAGCATCCACATCCATATTAGATTGCATGGTTGTAGAAGGACCATAGAGATTTAGTCAATGAGCAATGTTTAGTGAAGTTTAAGATTGGGGACTACCATGATGAAGTGTTGTGTGATATCATACCGATAGATACATGTCATATTCTATTGGGGAGGCCATGGTAGTATGATAGGAGCACTGTCCATGATGGTCGTGCAAGCACATAGTCCATAACAAAGGATGGAGTTCATCACAAGTTGAAGCCCTTAAAGGAGGTGGAAGAAAAGGTATGTAGAATTGCCAGAATTTGCTTGGTAGATGGTAGAAAAATTTTGGAGGGTATGAAGCATGAGCGTCATTGCTTTGCATTGATTCCTAAGATTAGTCAAGAGAAATGTGAAGATGTACCAGCAGAGGTCTTAGAAATGTTGGAAGAATTTTAGGATATTGTCTCTGATAATGTACCAGAAGGTTTTACCACCAGTGAGGAAGATAAGTCATCAAATGGATTTGATACTAGGAGCCAATTTTCCAAATAAGGTAGCCCATAGAATGATTCCAGCAGAGAGTGAAGAGTTGAATAAACAAGTTCAGGAGTTGTTGAGGAAGGGATTGATAAGAGAGAGCCTAAGTCCATGTGTGGTTCCTGCAATACTAGCACTAAAGAAAGATGGAGAGTGGAGAATGTCTATAGACTCTCGAGCCATCAATAAGATCACAATCAAGTATAGATTTCCATTTCCTAGAATGGATGACATAATGGACTATTTGAGTGGAGCCAAGTACTTCATGAAGATTGACCTGAAGAGTGGGTATCACCAGATCTGTATCAGAGAAGGAGATGAGTGGAAGACAACCTTCAAGACAAAGGAAGGTTTGTATGAGCGATTAGTCATGCCATTTGGGCTAACCAATGCACCGAGAACATTCATGCAGCTCATGAATGAGGTACTGAAAGAATTTTTGGGAAGTTTTGTTATTGTTTATTTAGATGATATTTTGAATTTCAGTAAGACTTGGGATGAGCATCTGATGCATATCAGAAGAGTTTTAGAGAAGCTGAGGGAGGAGAAGTTGTTGATTAATCTGAAGAAATGTAGTTTTGCAAAGGAGTTGGTATACCTGGGATTTGTTGTCTCAGAAGAAGGTCTTAAGATGGACCCAGAAAAGTAAGGGCTGTCATTGAATGGCCTACGCCAAGTAGTGCTACAAAGGTACATTCTTTTCATGGTTTGGCAAGTTTTTATAAAAAAAATTATAAAAAATTTTAGTAGCATTTGTGCACCCCTGACTAAGACAATGAGAGGGGACAGAAAAGAGTTTTGATGGACTAAAGGAGTAGACAAAACTTTTGACACATTGAAGCAGAAAGTCACAGAGCAACCTATTTTGGCACTTCCAGATTTTAATAAGGTATTTTAGGTATATTGTGATGCTAGTGGTAGTGCTATGGGAGCTGTTTTGAGTCAAGAAGGTAAGCCCATTGCCTATTTTAGTGTGAAGCTTAATGATGCCAAGAAAAAGTATTTTGTTTATGATCAGGAATTTTATGCAATAGTTCAAGCTTTGAAGAAATGGAGACATTATTTGTTGCCAAAAGAGTTTTTTTATATACTGACCATCAGGCTTTGTAGTATCTTAATAGTCAGGGGAAGTTGAACCAGAGGCACTTAAAATGGGTTCAATTTTTGCAGAGTTATACTTTTGTTTTGAAGCACAGGAGTGGGAAGTCTAATAGAGTTGAAAATGCCTTAAGTAGAAAGGCAAAATTTGTTGATAGAAATGAAGATAGAGATTGTTGGGTTTGATGAGCTCAAAAGTTTGTATCATGAAGATCCAGATTTTGTAGAGGCTTGGAAAGCTTGTCTGGAACCTGTTACTTTGGAAAGGATAAAATGGTTGGATTTCATAATCCAAGATGGCATGTTTTTTAAAGGAAGCCAGTTGTGCATTCTGAGGAGTTCCATAAGAGAGAACCTGATTAAGGAGAAGCATAGTGGGGGATTAGCTGGACACTTTGGTCGAGATAAGACCATTGCTATTGTTGGTGAGAATTATTAATGGCCATAGTTGCAGTAGGATGTGAGGAAATTTGTGCAGAGTTGTAGAGTGTGTCAGATGGTAAAAGGAGCAAGTCAGAATACAGGGTTATATCAGCCATTCCCTGTACCAAAGAAGCCATGGGATGATATTAGTATGGATTTTGTTCTTGGTTTACCAAGGACATAGAGAGGGCATGATTCCATTTTTGTGGTGGTGGACAGATTCTTGAAGATGGCACATTTTATTCCTTGCAAGAAGACTAATGATGTTGTTCATATTGCAGAGTTATTTTTCAAGGAGGTGGTGAGATTACATGGTCTACCAAAGAGCATAGTTTCAGATCGAATTACCAAGTTTGTTGGTTAGTTCTAGAGGACATTGTTGAAGAAGTTTAAGATAGATTTGAAGTTTAGTTCTACACACCATCCACAGACTAATGGACAAACAAAAGTGGTGAATAGGAGTTTGGGTAACCTATGATGCAGAGGTAAGGTAAGGTTGTAGTAGAAGTTCCCTCAATGAACTTAGATCACTTCCCTCAAGAGGTTAACAATGGTGTTTGTGAAGACAAAGCCTACACAAGGCTATTACAGAGATTGACCTAGCCTAGGATCACTATCTAGTGTCCTCCTCTCAGGCTACCCACTTCTCAGTTTGGAGAGTCATTGCTCCATCCAACCTACTTGCACAACACACCCTTTTAAGGACTCACAACCTATTACTACACCTCTACCAATAGTAATCACACATACTTGTCATGACAGTCATGAGACCTCTGACATAAAGATCACTTCCTACATTCTCTAGACAAAGGACAGTGGCAACAATAGGACTATTCTTGGACAGCGGTTGAAGAAAGTTTAACTCTTGTGGGATTGTTTCAACTAAAAAAACTCCTCAAAGCCTAAACAAAAACACCAATATTTAGTACATACTAAACATTCAATGTGAATGAACAACTATTCACTCACATGTAGGACCAAACTATACTATAGAGGGCAAAGGATAGCAATTTGAGGTTTGACTGTCCTATGACAGTCTCAAAGAGACATCTCCTTTCTTTATGACAATTAACCCTACATCAACTCCTCTTATACCAAGATCTAAACACCTCAACCACCACATGCATAGATTAAAGATAGGATCTACTGACACAGTACATACTACTGCTCTGACAGAGGCAAGACTGTTTATGACAGCATTTACAGTTGGTTGTCTTAAAACAGTGCCAAAAATATAAACTATTCACTTGTAGTATTGAGAATAACTACACCAAGGAGTTTCCTCAGACCTTCAAAAAGGCATACAACATACCTTACCCTATCCAAACTGCACCATGAACTTTCAACTGTCCTTCTTAGCTGCAAAACTGTACTGTCATGGTTTAAAGTAACAGCAAATTGTTCTTTTCCATAAAGAAAAACCTATTCTAGAAGATTGTGAGAGAGAAATGTAACACACTTGCAAATATCAAGCCAACCAACCAATCACATAGTCTTGTTCTCTCCACAAGATAGCAAATTCACCATGTAATAACTGTTATTCATGGCTGTCATCAGCATTCCCAATGCTGCCATTGGTTTCTACTAACTAGTCATTGGTTTTGACTAGCTAGATACATGCCTCATACCCTGTAAAGAAGGAGTTAAATTGCCAATCATAAGAAAACATTAAATCTACCTTATCTTCCTCCATCCCACCTAGAAATGAGTGACCACCATCAGAGGATAGAGGAAGAATGAAACATTTTGTCAACAAACCCTAGCTAAGGAGGGTTACAAACCAATCTGCAGATAATGGAATCAAACAAAACAATGAAAATGTTTCAAAATCTCTAAACCAATGCAAATGAAAGGTAACTCGATCCACTTCAATGATTCTTAGACCATGATCCCTCTACAGTCCGTACCAGTCGTACAAGGTGGCTGTTTTCACCAAAAAAACATAAAAAAATAGTTTTTCTTAACAAACTCCTCTTTTTATTCATCTCCAGGCATGCTAAAAATAGAACCAAGTTTATAGGAAGTTTGCCAACTCTTGCACTTCCTATTATGTCCGTACAACTGCCCATGAAGGCAGAAAATTGAAGGAAAAAGTAGTTTTCTTGAAAAAAATAGGTTTCTAAAAAACAGTCCTAGAAAATAGGTCTAAGATAACTCCAAATTAGACTAGTCAAACAAATGACTAAGTCTTTATTACAAAACAAGAAATGGCTTTCAAATCCTTAGGAAAACCAAAATTAACAAGGTCACAAAATATTATATTTGAAAAAGAAATGTAAATTGAAGCTCCTGCACCATACTCCCCCTGTGGGAAAAACTCAAGTCCCTTGAGTTGCCAATTGTTGAAGTGTCATGCCATGCTTCAGAATATCTGCTTCAGTCATCTAGGTGGCCTCTGAGTCAAGGAGATCCTTCCATTTCACCAAGTAGTCCTTATAGAGACCTCTCCGAGTCTTCTTGATAACTTTGGAATCCAGAATGCACTCCAACTGTAAAGGTTTGCTTGGAGGCAAATCCTTGATCCAATCAGCATCTTCAGCCACCACATCTAATCCACTTTCATCAGGCAATGGAGGTCGGAAAGGAAAAAGACGCTCAATCTCATATGCATTTGGACCGAATTTGTGCACTATCCTGCATGGTCCAATCTTCTTCATTAGGATTTTAGTTGGCTAACCCTTTGGCGACCTCTCTTTCCTTAGATATGCCATGACTAAGTCACCAACTTTGAACTGTACTTCTCTTTTCTTCAAATCTACCTTTTCTTTGTACTTTGTGACTGATTTTTCTAGTTGCAACTTGACTTGATCATGAACTATTTTCATGGAGGCAAACTCTTCACCAAGTGCACTCCTTCTATCCCAACCTTGGAGATCCTTCAGCTCAAGTGGCCCTCTTGGATGAAAGTCATAAACTATCTCAAAAGGACTTTTACCAGTGCTCCTATTCCTTGAATCATTGTAGGCATATTCAGCCTGACTGATAACCAAGTCCCATGCCAAACCATGCTACTTTGTAAGGCACCTCAGAAGGTTTCCAAGAGACCTGTTAACCACCTCAGTCTGACCATCAGTTTGTGGATGGTAGGCTGATGAAAAAGACAACTGTGTGCCCAGCTTCTTCCACAAGGTCCTCTAGAAGTGACCTACAAACTTAGAATCTCTGTTAGTTACAATGGACAATGGTAAAACATGCATCCTTACTACCTCTCTGAAAAATAGACCTGCAACATGAGATGCATCATTTGTGCATTTACATGGCACAAAATCTTGCTAAACCTCTCAACAATGACAAACACACTATCCACCCCTCTGGCTGTCCTAGGTAACCCAAGCACAAAATCCATGCTGATACTTTCCCAAGGTCTGTTGGGAATGGGAAGGGGTTGGTATAGACCTGCATTTGAAGACACACCTTTGGCTCTTTGACAGTTTGTACAGCTATCTACATATTTTCTCACATCTGATTGCACCTTTGGCCAAAAATAAAACCTTGTGATTTATTCTAGTGTCTTGTCCAAGCCAAAATGTCCTCCTAAAGAACCATTATGCTTCTCCTTGATGATGTTGTCCCACATAGAGCACTTAGGGACACACAACAAATTGCCCTTAAACAAGAGGCCTTCCTGCAAAACATAATCTGCATACTCTCCATGGAATGTGTTAGCCAAGTTCACACAAACATCATAAGCCTCTTTGAAATCAGAATCTTCTTTATACAACTCTTTTAAATAGTCAATACCCATGCTTTCTAACTAAATTTCATGAACAAGAAGCAACCTCCTACTCAATGCATCAGCCACCTTATTAGAGACACCTCTTTTGTGCTTAATTGTGAAAGTATTAACTTGTAGCTGTTCCATCCATTTAACATGTCTATGGTTCAATTTTTCTTGACTATTTAGAAAGCTTAAAGCATGATTGTCAGTAAATACAATAAATTCCTTGGGCAGCAAATAATGTCTCCATTTCTTAAGAGCTTGCACTATTGCATAGAGTTCTAAGTCATAGGTAGAATACCTTTGTTTGGCTTCATTCAACTTTTCTGAAAAGAATGCCACTGGATGTCCTTCTTGGCTAAGAATAACACCAATAGCTTGCTGACTTGCATCACACTCAACAACAAATACCTTATCATAATCAGGGAGTACTAAAGTAGGTAACTTAGCCACCTTTGTTTTCAACAACTCAAAACTATCATCAGCTTCCTTTGTCCACTGGAATCTACATTTGACTCCACCCTTGATGGTCTTGAGGATGGGAGCACTAATGTGACTAAAACCTCTGATAAACTTCCTATAGAAAGTTGCCAATCCATGGAAACTTCTCACATCTCCCACTATTTTTGGGGTAGGCCAACTGAGAATAGCCTCAACCTTAGAGGGATCCATCTTCAAACAGCCATTAGAAATGACAAATCCCAGGTATACAAGTTTAGTTTTCATGAACTCACATTTGTCTAAGTTGATCATCAACTTGTGTTCATGCAGCTTCTCTAACACCTGACCAACATGCTTCACATGGTCTTGTTGTGATGTTCACAACACGCCCCATTATGCTCCTTAGCAAAATGGGGACCCCTGCTGATGTTTTGCTTTTTGCTTCTGCTTGTGTTTGTCTGCTTTCTGGCAGTTTGGTAAAAATGAGTCAGGTGCATCATCATCATGAAGGTCAGGATGAGGTTGGTCATCATCATGAGGTCAGTTTGTCAAAATTCATATTTTGTTTCTGTGACCTCATATTTAGAAAGAGCTTGGAATTCCATGCAGGTTTGCCTTTTACTTCACTTGAAAATTCGTCCATATGTGGAAGTTATGCACAGTCAAAGTTTTGGTCAAACCTGATAATTGCAAGTGATCATCATTTTTTTTCATGTTGTCAAGGTCATCATGATCTTGGTCTATCACCCGATAAAAATCATGCAGTCGCAATATCCGGACGTCAATCTTAGGTGGTAGTGCCCTTTACCCGTCAAATGGCCTTATGCGCATCGTGAGCATCATGATTTTAGGAGGGTCATATTTTATAAACTCGGTTTTGCTATATGAAGAACATCATCATCATATTTGAAACGCCCCCCCGATAATATCCTGAGGTTCAAATATCCAGACGTCAACTTTAAGTCATAGTAAGTTTTCCCCGTCGAGCGGTCTTTTGTATCGCAAGCATCATGCTGATATTTTAACATTACCTGATATTATAATATCATGCTGATATTACAATATCACTCTGACTTAGAAAATCCACCATCTGCATAATTTGCATGCGCATGCCAAAATCCTATCGGAGGGTCGTCATCCTGATCTTTCACAAGAGGGTCAATTTTGCTGAAATTCGCTAAGATGATGATGACGTCATCATATCCTCCTGATCTCCTTTTGTATGATCATATTTTAAATATCACCCTAGCGCTAACCTGATGATGACCTCAATTCATCCTCATGCTTCGAAGATGAAATATGATGGTTACGTCATCATGATAATTCGATGAGGAGGATCATCTTTTTTTTATCCTGTCATATTGTCAAGATCATCATGATCTTGTTTGTCTACCCAATATTTCGTGAAGTCTTCCTGCCGAGAAATATGACCTTTTGCAAATATCCTGATGATCATCATCACATTTCCCTTCCACAGGATATTTTCCAAAACATGATCCGGTTAGCGAAACATCCTGATGACGTCATGTTCTAAGTTTAACAAAGGCTCCGGATATCATGATGACATCATCCCGATCTGATAAACGAAGAAGCTAATATCCTGATGATCATCATCATCACATTTCCCTTTGGCAAGATATTTTCCAAAACACGATCCAGTTCGCGAATATGATGATGACATCTTATTCCAAGTTCGACAAAAGCCCCAAATATCCTGATGATCATCATCGTCCTGATCTTTCGAGAGGGTTGCCTTGGCCGCAAAGGGGTCGTATTACATTCATCATCCTGATCATGCTCCTTAGGTGACCCGATATCACAATTATCCCCTGATCTTAACTGAACATGATGATGACGTCATCTTTTGCATTTTAATGAAGCCCGAATATGACGATGATGTCACCATCATTTTCCTTTCCTCAGCAGCAGGATCATATTCCATATCCTCCTATTCTCCTTCAACATGATGATGATGATGATGTTGTTCTTTTCCCCAATACACAGAAGCGAAACATCCTGATGACATCATCTGGACCTTCAGAAGGGAGAGCATCATATTTCCAAAATATCATGCAGATGAAGTGAACATCGGCCAAATAGAGAATATCGGCCAACATATTTTTTTACACGCCGATAGCGATAGTCATACCGATGGGCGGGAAATGAAGCGGTGGAGTTTTAAACCATTTTTTGGCGCCCGTGGCATTTTTTCGGTCAGCGATGGTTGACCCGATGGGTTTTGAGCGGTCTGAATGCATTTTGAACGCGTTTTAAGAGTATTTTGAACCTGATTTCCACGATTTTGCGCAGTCACCTGGATTTAAACGATTATTTTAATTTCCTGCTGTTTATGTGATAAATGAAATACTTATTGCTTGTCTTGTCTTGCAGGCTTGCAGTTGAGGAAGCAGCTGGAAAGTCAACACAGTGACCTCATGGAGGAAGGAAATCTGATCTCAGGAGCAGGAAGATAAAGACGAAGTGCAAAAAAGTCAAGGCCATTCAAGTAAAGAACAAGGTTGCAGCTGAGAGTATTACTACAACAAATAAACAGAAGTTATTACCCAGCTGCCGGAACTTCTCAGAAGGGGCAATATTTCGCCCAGATTTGACACTGCTCAGAGATATTTTGAAGAGTTGGTTCACCTGTATTTATTGCTGTAACCAGGGGTTTGAACCAGGGGTTCAGTTAGGTTTCTGCTGTAGTGAGGATAATCAGAATGTCTTTATATTGTGCCTCTCTACACTGTAATATTTTACAACAGGGATTTTAGGAAAACAACAGGGGCTACAACAGGATTTTTTCTTTTAGGAACATACAGCGAGTTAGCATAGTTTAGAAGTAGAAGAAGGAGGTCCCCTGTTTGTCTGTAGTAAGGTGCGCGTGGAATGTCTGGCTGCCTTACTGTATCTGTAAAGCTTGTAAGTTCTCTGTAGTATGATCAATGAAACTAAGAGTCATTCCTACATTGTAAATCATGTATGACTATTCGTTTCTAATACAATAGAATCTGGAGTTCTGCATCTATCTTCTGAGTGTTCTCCTGCTCTTCTTTGTGTTTTGAAATTTTTTCTTTGAGAGCTTGCAATTTTAAATGTATGTTTGTGAAAATGCTCAGAACTTACATTTAAGGTTTTTACTGTGGATTTGATCAAATTACTGTGGTATTTACATAGTGCATAACAGAAATAATTAGATCCTTCGGTAGATTAAATGAGGTATAGATTAGATCTTTCTAACTTTTCCCAACCCATCTGAAATATTTAGCTGAAAACGTAGAAATCTAAAGGAAATTGTCTCAAATTTGAAGAAGCATGCATAACAGAGCTATAAGTAGACAGTTTTCATAAATAGATAAAGAAGAAAGCTGCAAAAAATTCAAGAAAACCATCTAAAACTTGCAGCACAGTAACACTTTTATGCAAAGGAATGAAAAGTATTGACATATCTCATGACCTTTTTGCATATTCTTAGTCCAGTAAACCACCAAACAAACCTAACCTACGTAAGGCCCCTTGAACATTACAGCTTCACATTAACCAACTGAACTTGACCAACCGAACCATTGTAGACTTGGGATTAGTTGAATCTCAAATGATTCCTTCTTATCTTTCAAGTATAGTTTTAGTTCATTAATTGTGAATTTTAACTTATTGTTATGATTGCATCAAAACAATCATCAACAATTTTCTGGCGCTAGAAGGAGGGCCTTCTTGAGTTAGGTTTCATTTCAAACTGGCTAACGACAGTAATAGAGTGACTAGGTCTGGATCCAGTTCAGGAGATATATTTGTGCAACTACCTGATACAAGGCGAAGTAAAAACCCTTTAATTTGGAATCCAAAGATATCGCAAATGGGAAGTTCATCTGGAACACCTCCTGGGTCACCTTTTAACATCCATAGTATTGTGAGTCCTGACAGATCACTGTTTAGATCTTTAAATCTTGGTTCAGGCACTCCTAGGGGTCTCAATCCTCCTCTAAATCCTAATCCACCAATCAATCCAGGTATTCCTGCAGGTTCAAGTCAAGCTCAAACACCTGCAATGGCTTATTTCGATGTCAATTCTCCCATACTCTTCAATGATTATCATGAGATGCCAAAAAATCCAGAAAAGATATGTCCCAAATACCAGTTGCATCAAGACCCAGAAGATCATATTAGAATATTTAAGGAAGCATGTTTTAGGGCTATGTTAGAGCACGAGGATGTTGTGTGTAGATTGTTTCCTTACACCTTTAATGAGCAGGCCTCTAGCTGGTACGTAAACTTACCCAATGGTTACATTTCTTCCTGGGCACTTATGGAAGAAGCATTTCTGTCAAGATTTAGAGGACCCATTGACCCTTGCGCTTTGTATCATAAATTGGCTGCTATAAAATGAGGTGAGGGAGAGCTAATTGATAATTTCAATGATAGATTTCAAAAGGCCTATTCTAGGCTAGTACCCCCTTATACCATAGATGATGCTCCCTTGTTGGCTATGTACTATGCTGCCTTGGATCCTTTAACCGCCATGTTTGTCAAAAGAAAACCTGACATAGATTCAATATCCAAAGCCTATAAAGAGGCAGCCTCAGTGAACCAAGAAATGAGGCATACAACTTATAGTCCATTTGTCAATGGAGGAAATTTTGGGGTGCAGAATCAGGCACACCCATGGAATGGAGTCCTTGTGCAGCATGCTCCACTAGTAAATCCGGTTCCTTCTTACACACCTGTGTATAATCCTACTCCAATCCAAGCTATAACTCCTTACACGGCTAGTACTTCCAATAACAGTCAAAATAATGGTCAGCCTTTCTTCCAACTTCCTAGGGACGTAACTGTGGCAAAAGCACAAGAGGATAGGGAAGAAATCAAAGAGATTACTACACATTTGAAAAGATTAACAACCGAAGTGACACAGCTAAGAAATGAGAACCTCTATGGAAGAAGCAACCAAAACTACAATCCACATCAAAATCACAACCAAGGCCAAAATCAGAATTATAGTCTCAACCAAAATCAGCAGTACAATCAGAACCAAAGCTACAATCAGCATCAAGGCCCCAGTCAGGGGCAACCAATGCAAAATAGGGGGCCAGTGATAGATAATAGGACCTGGGGCAATAATAACAAAAATCAGAATCAACCTAGGCCACCCAAGACATGGAACACTGGGCCCAACAACGGTACTCTGGCTTCTCCTTTTGAGAATATAGATAATCATGGTGCAAAACAAACAACTAGCATACAAATGGCCAGTACAGCACCCAAAAATTGGTGCAGATTTCACAATACCAATGTCCATGCTAAGCACGACTGTCCACAGTTCCACTTGGTAGCTAGTATTTTCAACATAGATGTACAGCCTCCTACCTCTGAATTTCTCATTCCTAAGGGTAATGAGGTAGTACCCTCAGAATATGACACAGCATTAGTCTTAGAAACGTTTACCTTTGCAACTGCAGAAGAGAAAGAGGATGAATTGCTAGAGGATGAACCATACTGTTGTGAAAGTCTTTATCCTGAATCAGCCTTTGTGTTAAATGCTTTTCAGTTTCCTTTTGAATCTGAAAATGAGATATTAAATGAAACAGAAGAGGTACAGGCCTTTCAACAGACAAATAAAAGCCACACCTACAATTTGAGGAACAACCCTAGGCCGGGAGGACCTTTCACCACTTCCACTCCCCCGAATAACATCAATACACCCCCAGATCAGAATGCTAGCAACAATCCTGCCACACTCAAAGCTAGTCAGCACACAAATAATGGAACAACAGTGCAAAAGGATCAAACAAGTAAGACAGAAGCAATAGAGACAACAAGATTAATGAATTACTTATCAGAGGAAATAAAGAAAATTAAGGTCAGTATACCTCTAAATGAATTATTGAAGACCCCAGGGATCAGAAATGCTTTTTTAAAATCCCTGGATACATCCATAACAAACAAGGTGTCTGCTGATATAACTGTTCCTAATAGTGATTCACCACCTAAGGAGAAAGGTAAGAAAGTTGAGCAGCCTTCCAATACAAATGTGGTAATACATGCAGATAAGAGGGATACTCAACCTTTTTTGTTAACTGTTAGGTTGTGTGGGAAGAATATACACAATTGCATGGTAGATTCTGGTGCTTCAGCCAACGTAATGCCCTTAGGAATATGTAAAACTCTCGGGCTGACTCCCACCAAATCTGCCAAGGTTGTCACGCAATTAGATAAGACCGATGTTAGCGTGATAGGAGAACTCATGAACATTCAAGTGCAATTAGCTTCAGACCCTAGGGTAAGCCAAATCATTGACATTCAAGTAGTGGATATACCCGTAAATTATGGAATGTTGCTAAGTAGGGATTGGTCCAAGACATTAAACGGATATATGGCTACTGACTGTTCACACATGTGGTTACCGTGGAGAGGCATCCCAAACCAGATCAGAATAGAGGCAAAGCCCAGAATGAAACATATGATAACAGAGTATAATCGAACTAATGAAATATTATATGCTGCTGTTGAACCAGGTGTCTATAGAATTACCAACAATGGGATGCAGATTGAAGAAATTATGATGTTAAACATTAGAAAGAAGTGTGTCAGCAATAGAATGGCACTATTCATTGAGTCTGACAGAAATTCTTCAGATGAAGAAAATAATGCAATAGACAAATTTGGTCGTGCCATTAGACGAGAGGTGGAAGAGTGCGTTACACACAATCTCCCAGTCCAATGTAAGTTATATAAAAATAGGTGTAGAGTCCATGATAGGCAACATTCTGAGGACAATTGTGAAATATGCAAAGATATCATTGAATATGAATACAAAAAGTGCATAGGGAGGGTAGAGTCACAAGAGAAAAATGAGAATCCTGATCCGACACAGAGATATGTTCAGGATAATATAGATGCCTTGATTCCAGATTTAGGAAAAGAAATAGAGGACAAGGGTAGTTATCTTTCTGAGTTGCAAACTAAAAACACACATATGCAAGACAACCAAATGGAAAAACCCATGGATAAACAAGACAACACCCCACAGGCAATAAAAGGGACAAGGTATGCCAAGGTAAAAGATCAAAAAAGTAAAGATGGCATGTGGACGTTAAAATGTGATGGGTCCAAATCAAAACAGGGCGCAAGCGCGGGTATTGAACTCATAAATCCTCAAGGTAAATCACATTTGGCAGCATATAGATTACAATTTTCCTGCACTAACAATATTGCTGAATATGAGGCCCTAATTTTAGGACTTGTCATGGCCATCAAGAAAGGGGTAAAAACCATCAGAGTATTTTCAGACTCTGAATTAGTAGTCAGACAAGTGAGGAAACTATATGCCTGCAATTATAAGAAGATGATTAGTTACAGACATAGAGTATGGGGTTTAATGGATTCGTTTGATGCTTTTAACATAGAGCACATTCCTAGAGAGCTGAACCACAGGCCAGATGCATTAGCAGTTGCTGCTAGTACATTAGAACCATTGACACTGTCAGGACTAAGACGATTTGCTGTTGAGTTAGTTAACATGCCCAGTATACCAGACAACGTTACACACTTTCAGGTATTTGGAGAGGATCAGCAAATTATTAATTTTCTAACTTGTAATAAGGCATTTGAGGCCCAAATCATTGATGAACAAGAAAGGCCTGAAGTAACATGGGATGAAGAAGATATGATCAACTTAAAGAGCAACTTCTTACCAAAAGGAGTAATTGAATTAGAACACATTTTTGACTTCGACAGGGTAATAAGACAGAAAGACTTACCCAAAACAGAAGGGGGTAAGTGTGATTTACATAACTTAGGGACTGAGCTAAATCCGTAAAATGTACTAATTGGGAAAGCTTGCTCTGAGAAAATCAGAAAAGACGTTTTGGACGTTCTGAAAGAATATAAACATGTCATAGCATGGACTTATGAAGACTTGAAAACATTTGATGAGTCCATCATAACTCACGTAATACCTTTAAGAAAAGAAGTCAAACCATTTAGGCAGAAACAGAGGCCTGTAAATGCCATTCTAGAGCCTTTAATCTTTGAGGAAGTTAAAAAATTACTGTCCGCTGGAATAATTTTCCCAGTCAGACATTCTGTCTGGGTAGCTAACTTAGTACCAGTGAGGAAGAAAAACGGAGACATCAGGTTGTGCGTAGATTTTAGAAATTTGAACAAGGCTTCTGAAAAGGATAATTATCCTTTGCCCCCAATAGACGAAGTACTGCAAGCAGTAAATGGTGCAAAGATGATGTCTTTTTTAGATGGTTTTTCAGGTTATAATCAGGTCTTAATTGATAGAGAAGATAGACTAAAAACCACCTTCACTTGCAAATGGGGAAATTATGCGTATAGAAGAATGCCTTTTGGTCTGATCAATGCAGGTGCCACTTTTCAGAGGGCCATGGACGTTGCATTCCGTGGATTATCAGGTAAATGCATTGTTGTGTATATGGATGATTTAACTGTATATTCCAAGGATGCATCCACCCATGCTGAAGACCTCAGAAAAGTACTCCAGCGATGTGAAAGGTATGGGATTTCCCTTAATCCTAAGAAATGTATATTTGGCGTAACTGAAGGTAAATTATTAGGCCATGTCATTTCTGAAAATGGAATTTCAATTGATCTGGATAGAATAGAATCCATAAAAAATTTGCAAATACCAAACAGTAGGAAAGAATTGAAATCATTTTTTGGTAAAATTAACTTTGTTCAGAAGTTTATAACAGGTTTTGCAGAGATCGTGCAGCCATTGAATGCCATGTTAAAGAAAGATGCACAGATGGAATGGACGCCAGTGGCCAAAGCCGCATTTGAAGATATCAAGGAGGCAATTTCTAATGCCTCTGTATTGGCAAGTCCAGACTACACAAGCCCGTTTTACATCTACTCCTTTGCATCTTCTCATTCTGTCGCGGCTGCCTTGACACAGAAAGGTGAAAATAATGAAGAGAGGCCCATAGCATTTATGAGTGCGCCTCTGAAGGATGCACAGCTGAGATATCTAGATATCGAAAGACAGGCATTCGCATTAGTGAAGGCTGTGAAAAAATTTAGACACTATATTCTGCGCAGCCAGATTAAAGCCATAGTACCAGACGCAGCAGTAAAAATGTTGCTGATGCAAAACGAGCCTGGAGAAAAAAGAGCCAAATGGATCACCACACTGCAAGAATTTGACATGGAGATCATTCCCGCAAAGCTGGTCAGAGGGCAGGCGTTGGTGCAGACAATAGCAAACATGGATCCAAATCTGATAAAACAACAATATGTATTGAATTTCCAAGACGCATCAGGCTGGTACGATGATTTAAGCACCTTCCTGATAGCTGGAAAGTACCCAAGCAAGATGAAGGCTTCTCAGAGGAGAGCTTTGAAGATTAAGGCACAGAATTATATGGTGCAAGGAGGTCTTCTATTCAGGAAGAACCATGATGGAATTTATCTGAGATGCATAAACAGAACTGAAGCTGATAGAGTGTTGACAGAACTACATGACAAATACGGAACCGGTCATGGTTCCCATTTAGCTACAACAAACAAAATACTGAGAGCAGGCTATTACTGGCCCACTATGTTCAAAGATACTAAGAGTCACATCAGAAGTTGCCACACCTGTCAGACTGCAGCAGACAAAGGGAGAAATCTGGCCAATCCACTGCAACCTGTGATCGAATCCAGACCGTTTGCACAATGGGGCTTGGATTTTATCGGAGTTATCAATCCCCCATCTTCTGCAGGACACAAATTTATATTGACGGTAACGGACTATTGTACAAGGTGGACTGAGGCCACCTACTGCAAATTTTCTACAACTGAGGTAGTTATCAAGTTCCTTGAAGAAAACATGATCACTAGGTTTGGAACGCCCTATTCATTGGTATGTGATAACGGCCCTGCTTTCTCTTCTTTGAAATTTTCTAAATGGGCATTTGAATATGGGATTATTCTAAGGTTTTCTTCGAATTATTACCCTCAAGGTAATGGACTGGCTGAATCAACAAACAAAATTTTATTAGACATAATCAAGAGGTTAATTGCCAAAAGTCCTAGAGAGTGGAATACTCTGTTAAGATATGCATTATGGGTAGACAAGACCAAGTTTAAAACAACTTTAGGTAGCACACCTTATCACTTAGTTTATGGGACTGATCCCATACTTTCGGTTAATCTGAGAATACCAACCTGGAAGTTTGCCAATGAATATCTAGGCTTTGATAACCATAGGGAAGCCAGAATAGTGCAAATGTTACAACTAGAGGAGAAAAGAGGTCAAGCCCTCGAGAAGTTTGCCAAACACCAAGCGGTTGTTAAGAGGTGGTTTGACAAAAGGGCAAGAGTCAAGACATTTAGGATATCAAACTTAGTGTTGTGCTGGGACAAAGCACATGAAAAGAAAGGAAGCCATGGAAAATTCGATAAATTATGGCTGGGTCCATTACAAGTCTCAGAAATAATAGGAGATAACACCTTTAGACTTAAGACCTTGACTGGAGAAGATGTGCCATTACCAGTTAATGGCCAGCATTTGAAACACTACTTCCAGGCTTGAGGTAAAAGGGGGGCAGTCCCTTTTTCTTAATGTAAAGTGCTGTAGATAATGTACAGTTCTTCTTTTGCTGTTTTCTTTTGGGTTGGCTGTTTGTATAGCTTGTCCTCTGTTTGTTTTTGCTTTTTGTTTCTTTCTGTTTGTACAGTTTTTTCTTTTGTTGCGTTGTTTGTACAGCCTGTTTGTTTGGTTTGTTTGTTGTCTCCTCAGTAGGGATCTTTATTTTACTTTAGAGTATTAAGGAGCAAAACTAGCAACCATTCAAAACAGTATAAAATTTAGGATATTCAGGTTAACCATTTGCAATTTACACATAATTTGTCACTGTCATGAATGTAGAGAGTTGTTCATCTTCTGAAGTTTTGTATTCAATAAATGTGATTGAGAATTCGAAGCAGGTTTCTCACGATGACACACCTAAAATCCTTGGGTTTGTTGAACTTACCAGTGTAGATATTAGGTGAAAAATCAGAGGTCACCCTTGCTACCATTACAATTCTCAGCTTAATTTCAGCAAGTGCCCACTCCTTGCATCATGAAGTTACAAATTGCTATATCTTATGAAATCTTTCAAAATTAGAAAACAAAAAATAAATAAATAAATAAATAAAGCGGATTATACTGAAAATCCAGATTAAGCCATCTAAGTAACTCTACCGGGGCTATGGATGCTCGCTGGCAGTGGGGCTCTACTTAGGAGAATTGTAACGATAACCTTGCCGGGGCTATAGACGCTCGCTGGCAGCAAGGCTCTATCCGGTCGGCTATGAGGGAATATCCTCACCTACATAGGCTAATGTTAGTCACTGGTTTGTTCAACTGATCTTCAAGATGAGGATAATTAATCACGTGCACACAACTAAACTGAAAATGGAAATTCATGCATCTTTATTGAATACTTTGAGTCTCAAGCTGAATAGTAATTTGCAGGAAAGATAGTTGGAAGTTATGAGTTCATTTCATATAGTTTCCTTGAACACTCTAAATTTAATTGTTTTGTTTTGGTTGCCAGTTGTTGTGATGTTCACAACACGCCCCATTATGCTCCTTAGCAAAATGGGGAGCCCTGCTGATGTTTTGCTTTTTGCTTCTGCTTGTGTTTGTCTGCTTTCTGGCGGTTTGGTAAAAATGAGTCAGGTGCATCATCATCATGAAGGTCAGGATGAGGTTGGTCATCATCATGAGGTCAGTTTGTCAAAATTCATATTTTGTTTCTGTGACCTCATATTTAGAAAGAGCTTGAAATTCCATGCAGGTTTGCCTTTTACTTCACTTGAAAATCCGTCCATATGTGGAAGTTATGCATAGTCAAAGTTTTGGTCAAACCTGATAATTGCAAGTGATCATCATTTTTTTTCATGTTGTCAAGGTCATCATGATCTTGGTCTATCACCCGATAAAAATCATGCAGTCGCAATATCCGGACGTCAATCTTAGGTGGTAGTGCCCTTTACCCGTCAAATGGCCTTATGCGCATCGTGAGCATCATGATTTTAGGAGGGTCATATTTTATAAACTCGGTTTTGCTGTATGAAGAACATCATCATCATATTTGAAATGCCCCCCCGATAATATCCTGAGGTTCAAATATTCGGACGTCAACTTTAAGTCATAGTAAGTTTTCCCCGTCGAGCGGTCTTTTGTATCGCGAGCATCATGCTGATATTTTAACATTACCTGATATTATAATATCATGCTGATATTACAATATCACCCTGACTTAGAAAATCCACCATCTGCATAATTTGCATGCGCATGCCAAAATCCTATCGGAGGGTTGTCATCCTGATCTTTCACAAGAGGGTCAATTTTGCTGAAATTCGCTAAGATGATGATGACGTCATCATATCCTCCTGATCTCCTTTTGCATGATCATATTTTAAATATCACCCTAGCGCTAACCTGATGATGACCTCAATTCATCCTCATGCTTCGAAGATGAAATATGATGGTTACGTCATCATGATAATTTGATGAGGAGGATCATCTTTTTTTTAATCCTGTCATATTGTCAAGATCATCATGATCTTGTTTGTCTACCCGATATTTCGTGAAGTCTTCCTGCTGAGAAATATGACATTTTGCAAATATCCTGATGATCATCATCATCACATTTCCCTTCGGCAGGATATTTTCCAAAACATGATCCGGTTAGCGAAACATCCTGATGGCGTCGTGTTCTAAGTTTAACAAAGGCTCTGGATATCATGATGATGTCATCCCGATCTGATAAATGAAGAAGCTAATATCCTGATCATCATCATCATCACATTTCCCTTCGGCAGGATATTTTCCAAAACACGATCCGGTTCGCGAATATGATGATGACGTCTTATTCTAAGTTCGACAAAAGCCCCAAATATCCTGATGATCATCATCGTCCTGATCTTTCGAGAGGGTTGCCTTCGCCGCAAAGGGGTCGTATTACATTCATCATCCCGATCATGCTCCTTAGGTGACCCGATATCACAATTATCCCCTGATCTTAACTGAACATGATGATGACGTCATCTTTTGCATTTTAATGAAGCCCGAATATGACGATGATGTCACCATCATTTTCCTTTCCTCAGCAGCAGGATCATATTCCATATCCTCCTATTCTCCTTCAACATGATGATGATGATGATGTTGTTCTTTTCCCCAATACACAGAAGCGAAACATCCTGATGACGTCATCTGGACCTTCAGAAGGGAGAGCATCATATTTCCAAAATATCATGCAGATGAAGTGAACATCGGCCAAATAGAGAATATCGGCCAACATATTTTTTGACACACCGATAGCGATAGTCATGCCGATGGGCGGGAAATGAAGCGGTGGAGTTTTAAACCATTTTATGGCGCCCGTGGCATTTTTTCGGTCAGCGATGGTTGACCCTGTTGACTTTTTCCCAGACTGGATGCTTATTCCCAGATATCCCTACAAGGTAGCCATCAGTGATCAACAGGAGCTCTGGGCCAGGGGGTCAACAGTATAGGAGATAGACTCTATATTTTATCTCCTCTTCTTCTTCAGGCTCTGCAAGACCTAGGGGGGTATTCCCTACTCAACATCCATGAGGATATGCATGCAAGGCTGGGATGTTGACAGAAAGCAGATAGTCCTCCTGTAAGTAGACCAAAACTGAAAGATAAGGGCAAAGGGGCTAGCTTTGGGCCTATTTGCAGTTGTAGACAGAGGACTGAGGTTCCTAAAACTAACTCTAATGTCCTAATGTTGGTTTTAGATTTTGCTTTGGAGTTTAAGTGTGGATGCAAAGCTGGATATGGTTATAACACAAAACAAAGCATGATTGGTGCCTATCCAGGGCCTGGAGTCAATAGACATACACCTGTGAATGATCAGCATAAACAACTAAAACTAGATTTCAAGGGGATCTATGTGATACCTGCCTTACAGGCATCTCCCAATACAAAGTGTTAGGTTATCTCTACTTATGGTATCCCTACTGCAGTATATCCCTCCCAATGTTCAACCTGAAAACAGTTTAATCTACCCCTTGAATAGAAGTTAAAAGATCAGACATTCAACACAGGAATTCTATGCTCTAGAATCTAAACATTACCAAACATCCAGATTCAGAAGAAGGATACATGCAATACTGGAGACAGAATTAACACAACACATGCCAAACAGCATTTCTCATATAAGTTTAATCATGAAATCAGTGGGTTCATGCCAAAAACAAACAACAAGAGATACATAAACTCACAGGTAAGCTGTACAGAGCAACCAGATCAGCTTGTTATGCATTACAGAGCCAAAATCATCAACTTTCAACAACCACAAATGAACAACACAACCTGCTTATAACCGCCAGGTAGGTGCTCAGCAATTAATTACATTGTTGACCAAAATTTTGCCAGATACACAGTATCATGAAAATGGCGCTCAAACACAACCGGATTGGCGCCCAAACTTGAATGCAGCAGGTAGGGGAGGAGACAGGAAGATTTCTCGAGCCCTGCGCTCCTGCCCGCTGATTGACACCTCCAGTCGGGTACAAGATCGACCCACGCCATCGCCCATACCTCTGCAACAATCGCCATTAATGGCGCACCAACCCGCGGCCTTGGGAAAATCATCATACAGACCATCGCAAGCTTTTCCCGCCGAGACTCATCATCATGATATTTTGAATATGCAGGATAATCATTATCCCACATGCACCCCGCAGCAACCTCCTTTGCACTTTATATGCTAGGTCATGAGCATATATCATGTCGGTACTTTTGCTCCTGACGACACTAGTATAGACTTCATCATCATCATCTTCCAGCAGCATGATATCCTGTTGTTCGAAATATCACCCTGACGTCATCATGATATTTGAAATATAACCTTCATGATAATCGGCACAACCTGATCCTTCGGAGGAACATCCTCCTGCTGAGCTTATAACAAAAGTCTGGCCGATGAACATCCTGATGACGTCATCATCATATCCTGCTGACGTCATCATCATATCCGTCTACTACGCACCTCCTCACATCCGGATGACGTCATCATCATGTTTGTAAATATCAGGAGGTCTCTTCAAGATGATCAGTGTTAGAAATATGACCCCCGCGGACCTTGATGACGTCATCATCATATTCACATCATCATGATATTCGGAAGACAATCGGATATTTGGAAATATCCTCCTGATGTTCAAATATCAGGTTGCACTGTAGCTCCTCTATAAGATCGGGGCGATAACTGAATATGATGATGCTGCTTAAAAAAGATCACCCTCAATAGATAACACGCGAAACCAGCAGGCGGATATCTCCTTGATATCAACATCATCATGATGTTTGAACAAACATATATCCGGGTGATATGAAAATATCACCCCCTCCTTCGCGAATATCATGATGCAGATAGGTAGAAAGAAAAATATCACCCTGATATACGGATGACGTCAGCATCATCAGGATGAGAAACAAAGAACAAGAAATGATACAACATCATCAGGATGATATTGACTAAGATCATCCTGACGTTCCAAAATATGATGACCCTAGTGAATATCGGGTCGCAATTACAACTCTTCAACAACATCATCAGGATGATGTTAACCAAGATCACCCGATGATAAAAATATCACCCCAGCGAAATATCATGAAGGCAGAAAATATGATGACCTCCACAAGCAGCAGGACAATAACTGGAAATATGATGATGATGAACACGACCCTTAGGAAAAAACAAGTTAGGTCGAGCAATTCAAAGAATAAGCAACATCATCATCAGGCTCGCGCAAGGTGATAAATGGAAGATCACCGGAGACTTTGAAACATCACCCTCGCAAGCAGATCAGGGCGCACTGTAGCTCGGCAGCATCATCATGATAAAAACCAAACATCACCCGACACTTGAAATATGATGATGACGTTAAAAAACAAGTCGACGAGGAACATGATGATGCAGATCATCATCGAAGACAAGATGATGATGATGACCTCCTCCTCAGGAAAACATGATGATGCAGTTGAAAAATGCTGAGGAGGTCCAACACTTAGAAAAAATGGGCAAGAAGATAAAGGCTTCAAATGAAGAAACCTCCTGATCATGACAAATCAACCCCTGGTCAAAATGAGTGTCAACAGTGGCTCCGAATGGGGACGTGCAGGTGAAAACCTGCATCGAGAACCAGATCTCCGGGCAGACCTGACAAAAAGCCAAAAAACGCGAGCTGTACAAGGCATTTACACTACATACATATTTTACAAATGTGCATAGCAACCAGTCATTATGCAAAATAGAACTTAAGGAATTGGCCATGCACAGGCAATTCCAGAATTTCACCATCTAGGGCCTGGAGGAAATAAGAATCCTCCCCATGAGTATTGCAAACCTGATATGGGCCCATCCATAAGGGTTGAAACTTACCATGTTTACCCTTTTCCTGATCTCTAGCATTCCAAATGAGCACCAGATCATTTACTTGAAACTTCCTTTTTGTAGCTCTCCTGTCAAACTGATATTTCACATCCTGTTGTCTTTTGAGATTGATCTGGTGGGCTCTCCTCCTGTCTTCATCCAATGCAACCAGCTGATTCACTCTTTCTGTCATGGGATCTTCAATCTCCTCATCATACTCTTGAATGAATCTGTAAACTGGTAGGAGATTGTTTATGGGCAGTCTAGCTGATGCACCATATACTAGCTCAAAAGGTGACTTCCCAATAGCCCTTTTCACAGTCACTCTGTCAGCCCATACTGCTAAATTCAACTTTGAATCCCAAGCTCTCTTGTTCTTGTCCAGTATCCTCTTGACAATTTTCATGATGCTCCTATTGCTTGATTCTGCTTGACCATTTCCTTGTGGGTGATATGGTGATGTATATGACAGGCTTATCCCATACCTGTTGCAAAAATCAACAAACTCACCTGATCTGAAGCACATAGCATTATCAGTGATTATTTTAGATGGTACTCCAAACCTGATGATGATGTTCTCTAGTATGAAGTCTGTCACCACCTTACTTGTAGCTCTTTTAGTTGGAATGGCCTCAATCCATTTGGTAAAGTAGTCAGTTGCCACCAAAATCCAACTGTGTCCCCCACTTGATTTGTCTGCAATTTCCCCTATAAAATCAATTCCCCATTGCTGGAATGGAGCATCCACAGGTGCAGTTCTGAGGGGTAAAGCACCATGATATTTCAGCTTTCCTGAGAATCTCTGGCAAGGGTCACACTTCCTTACTAACTTTTGTGCATCTGAAAAGAGAGTGGGCCACCAATATCCTGCCCTGAGAACTTTATGAGCTGTTGTTTGGGCAGTATAATGGCCACCACACAATCCTTTATGCATATCAATCAAAATATTGTTAGCCATATTCTTATCCACACATCTCAGCAGCACACCATCAGGATTTCTCCAGTACAGCTCACCTTGAACAACAACATACCTGATTGCATGTAGCTTCAGAGTCCTCTTTTGATTGTCACTGAAATGGGAGGGACAATTCATATTTTGCAAATAATAGACAATATCCTTGTACCATTCAGACCCTGATGCACTTACATTCTCATCTTGGACTGCATTAACTTGGCATGCTTCCAAGTTTGACTGTGCCATCATCTTGGCTAATCCTTGTCCCCTTATCAACTTAGTAACTTGTATGTCTATGTTGAATTCCTGCAGTTTGTTTATCCATCTGCACCTTCTTCCAGTCACCTCCTGCTGAGTGAATATGTCTTTGACTGCAGCATGAGGTACATATGCAATTATATGTGACCCTACCAAGTATGGTCTGAAACTTTTAATAGCTCTAACAAGTGCATATGCCTGCTTTTCCATAATATCATACTTCAATTCAGAGGCCTGCAGGGACATACTGAAGAAGGCGATGGGCTGTTCAAAACCATCTTCATTTTTCTGTAACAAACATGCAGCTACAGTATGAAAGGAAGCAAAAGAAAACACCTGAAATGGCCTAGAAAAATCAGGAGATTTAAGAACAGGGGCCATCTTTATTGCCTCTTTGATATTCTGAAATGATTCTGTTGCTTCCCTTTCCCAGTTGACAGTTGCATCCTTCTTCATCATCTTGGAGATGTTCCTTGTGATCTCTGCAAAGTTGGGAACAAATCTTCTGACAAAGTTTACCTGTCCAAAGAAGGACTGAACTCCTTTCACAGTTTTTGGCATTTGGATCCTGTCAATAGCTGCCACTCTCTCTGGATCTATCCTGACTCCATCTTTGGAAACAATGTGTCCCAGAAGTTTTCCTTCAACTACTCCAAAGGCACACTTCTTTGGGTTTAGAGAAATACCATATTCTAGTGCTCTTATGAAGATCTGCTCCAGATGCATACAATGCTGCTCCTCTTTCTTTGAGTAGGCAGTCAGGTCATCCTGATATACTGCCAGGATTGAATCAATCAGCCCTGCAAAAGCAACATCCATTGCTCTTTGAAATGTAGCACCTGCATTTGTTAGTCCAAATGGCATTCTAACATACACATATGTCCCCCATGGAGTGGTAAAGGTAGTCTTATACTGTTCTGATTCTTTTACCTTCACCTGGTTATATCCTGAGAATCCATCCATCATGGATAGGAGTTCACAACCAGTCACTCTCTGCAACATAGCCTCCATATTAGGCAATGGATAGTTATCCTTCAAAGAGGATACATTCAAGTTCCTGAAATCCACACAAAGCCTAATATCACCATTCTTTTTCCTGACTGGGACAAGGTTAGACACCCAAGTTGAGTGTCTGATGGGCACAATTATTCCAGCATCCCTGAGCCTTTTGAGTTCTTCTTGCATCTTGGGAGCTAAGGTAGGATTTATAGGCCTTTGCCTCTGTCTAAATGGCTTAGCTTCAGGCTTCAGTGGGATCTCATGCTGGAATAAGTCTTCTCTATAAGCTTTTAGGTCCTCATATGACCAAGCAAAAACATGTTTATACCTTTTTAGCAATGCAATCAACATACTTCTTATGTGTGGTTTGAGCTGTTTGCCAATATATACTTTCTGAGGGGCCTGAGATGTCCCCAAATTTATTTCTTCTAAATCCTCCCTATTTGTGGGGGATGTCCTTGTGACCATTTTGTCTCTACTGTCAAAGGCTCTTTCCAAAGCCACTAACCCTCTAGGGATCTTGT
The DNA here is from genome assembly GCA_027924645.1 of Cunninghamia lanceolata. Classification (NCBI taxonomy): domain Eukaryota; kingdom Viridiplantae; phylum Streptophyta; class Pinopsida; order Cupressales; family Cupressaceae; genus Cunninghamia; species Cunninghamia lanceolata. The sequence goes on along the minus strand of BSBN01001020.1, from coordinate 2,117,593 downwards.
TAGTCTTCAACTGGATGATCTCTTTTCCCACAAGGGTCTCTTTTCCATTGACGGTCTCTACAAAAGCTTGGAAATCAACCTGTTGGTTCTCATACTCATCTATGCAGTGCAAAAATTTCAGCAAATCCCTATCATCATTAAAAACTTGCCAACTGCATATGTTTTCTGGTATGGCAGGCCTAATTTTAACTTCTACATCTGTGACACCTGACAGAGTGATGTCATCTGGCCTTATTGCAACATTGGCTAAGAAATCAGCCATAACATTTTTTGACCTTTCTACCCAGCCAATTGAAAATGCATCAAATAACTCAATAGTATCCCAAACAGCATGCTTGTATTGTTTCAGTCTTTTATTCTTTGCAGCATACTCATTTCTGATTTGGGATACAATCAGCTCAGAGTCTCCAAATACTCTTAACATTTTAATTCCATGTTTGAGAGCAATATTCAGGCCTAAAAGTAAAGCCTCATATTCTGCAATATTATTTGTGCAATCAAACCTCAGCAAGAAAGAGGATTTGAGGAGCTTACCAGTTGGAGACAGGAAGACAACTCCAGCTCCAGAACCTTCTTTTGCACAAGCTCCATCAAAAAACATGGTCCACAATCCTTGCTGATCCAGCTCTTCAGTGCAGACATTTTTCTTTTCATCTTCTGTATCATCTGAGACAACCCTGAAGTTATCACAGTCAGTGTCTACAAAGCACACCTGTTCATTTGCTTCTTGGTCTTCCACTGTCTCTGATGATCTTTGCTCTCTGCTTAGCTTGACATCCCTGCCATTCATTGGAATCATGGCATATGATAGGTCCAGCTGCATACTTCCACCAATTAGTGCTGCCCATCTTCTTGACAGCAGCATACCATACTGTGGCTTGATGTCAACCACTGTTATATTCATCTTATATTTCTTTTCAGGAAATGCTGCCAGTTTGAAATCCACATCCTTCATGATTCCAATAACTGGTACCTCTCTGGCATCCATAGCATAACATTTCCCACATGCCTTGTCAATCTTTAATCCAGTTTGTTGCATGATAGCCAAAGGCATGACATTTGTGGATGCTCCAGAGTCAAGCATACAATTTCTAATTATTTTACCATTTATAACCAGGGAAACATAAAATGGTTCCACCTGTGAAGGACACTTTGTCATTGTCATTCCTAAATAGACTTCAGGAGTCTCATCTTCTTCATTACACATGACCTGTTTCTCACCCTGGGTCTGATCATTTTGCTTAGCTTGAAAAGGTACCCCTGAGATTAGGGATATTGTTCTATTCTTGATCTCTTCCACTTTCATGAGTTCCATAAGTGGAACAGAGACCTTTACCTAAGTGAGGATCTGGGCTATATCAAATGGAGCACAGTTTTGTACAGCAGTTGTAGCTTGCTCCACAATCTTGCTTTTATCCTGAGCTGACTTAGCTTTCATTCTCATAGTTCCCTGATCATCATTCCTGTCTTGGGAACCTCTACTTTGATCTTCAGCCTGAGGGGTTTTGTTTTCTGGTCCTTGGAAATCATGACCTGTTCTGTATCTAAAGCTCTGCTTGTTATTTACCCACTGCCTTTTTTGTGGTTCAGTTCCTTTATGACCATGCATCTGCTGACCTGCAGAAATATCTTCTGGCTGATGTGGGCTGCCAACCTGATTTTTACCTCTGAGATTGTAGTTGCTCTTGACCTGAGCAACTGCTGCAGCTGTGAAGGCTCTGATTTCCTCATCTGAAGGTCGGTGTAAGCTACTCAGAAAATTGTGTGAGTTCTGAGCATACACATAATTATCCTCATGATCTTCATCATATGGGGACTGTTGGCAGGCCTGAACCTGATCATCTGTATTGTCATCAGCACCATATAGAGTATATCCATTACCTATGGACATCATGTTAACATCATCATCCTGCACATGATGTGGCTCATTGCACTCATTACAAGATGTAGCATTATCATACAAAGATTGGGCAATCATGCACTGTGACTGTGAATGTGGCATCTGACAGATTATACACCACGGAGCATCATCAGCAATATTTATAGTTTTCTTTAGGGGATCAGGAGTTTCCTTGGCATGTTGAGCCCTCTGACTTGTGTTGTTACGTGGATATACAGGCTTACCATCATGCCAATTGGTGTTATAAGGCATATCATGTAATGATGGCCTCCTTTCCTGTCTTTGATAGACTTGCCTATCAGGACCCATCCCTTTTTCACTTCTAGCTAATCTATAGCTCAGGTCCTTAACAACATTTGCCAGTTTGTCTATCTTATCTTCAGGAGCAGATGTACTACCTTGAGTGTTCTGAGGCTTATTTGGATTCTGCAGAATTTTTACATCATCCCTTCTATTTGTCTTGCCTGATGCTTTCCTATTGTTTTCAATATTTACTGCAATCCTGAAAGCATCCCTGAGAGTGGCAGGACCTTTATCTCTCAGTCCATATGCAGTCTTTGCATCAAAGGCATTGATGTACAAAATTATGCACATAGGTTCATTTGGCCTCATATGATGTGGCAATTTGTTCAACACTTTAGTAAATCTTGCATTAAAGTCTGCAACCTGTTCATTTGACCCTTTGGTGATGCTGGTGAACTCATTTACAAAGAAGCTAGGGTCAGTTTTATCACCATATTGCTCCTTGAATATCCTCTTAAAATCATCCCATGATGATATGCTCCGGTCAGGCAGATTCCTGTACCATTCTCTTGCCTCATCTATTAAGGATTGCATGAATGACTTCATGAAAACATCCTCATGCTCAACCTCAAAATTGTCCATGACATTTTGGAAGGCCTTTAGATGATCTTCTCCTGACACTGTATTGTTTCCTGAAAACTTAGGCACTTGCAGCCTCAGATGCTTATCAATGGGGTTAGGATACCCAGGAATACCATCAAACACCAGCTGCCTGAATCTATCTAGCTGCATAGGCTGTCTGTTTGGCTGATTAACATTAACATTTCTATTTGCATTTTGGTTTCCTGCATTGTTTAGTGGTATCCTAGCATCATTCACATTTTGTCTGTCATCATGATGCTGATGATGCACTTCATATCTCTGCTGATGTCTTTGCATATTTGCATTCTCTAGAGTAGGAACTGAATTATTCTGGGCAGTTCTCAAGGCTTGCACTTTCTGCTGTATATCATCTCTGATTTTCATGGCTTGTAGGTATTCTAGTTCTGCTCTTAAGCTTTTGATTTCTTCAGCTAGTTGTTCATCCTTAGGTCTGGAGGTAGATGGTCTCATACCATTTTGGTCATCATCTTCATCATCCCTTAGGGACTCTGCCTCTTCAAACCTCTCACTTGGGTCTAGAAAAGGGCGCTCTTGGAACACCTCTGACCTCATTCTCATACTACCACCCTGTTGCCTCTCATATGCACCGTGGATATCAGCTTCTGCACTTGAAAAGTAAGGAGCATGCTGTCCTGATGGCCTAGGGTTATCTTGTACCTCATCACTTTTTCTGGGGGAGCTCTCATGACTAGCTGAGACAGTTCCCTTTCTTCTATACATCATTCTTTTTGTTAATGGTAACTCTTCAAATAGAGGATTTTGTTGGGATCTTCTCCCCTGCATATAATTTTACTTTGACCGGTTGGGAGATTACTTCGGAGTCGCCACCTATTTCTAGGAATTGTTTTCTTCTGAAAACCAGGGTTCTTTCACAAGGTTCCCCAGCAGAGTAGATTACTGTTGCTGACTCAGATGGGTCACATATATATCACTAGAGATGACTAGATAAGATGATTAGGTAGCACTTTTACTTCTCACTCCCCAGCAGAGTCGCCAATTTCTGTTGACTTTTTCCCAGACTGGATGCTTATTCCCAGATATCCCTACAAGGTAGCCATCAGTGATCAATAGGAGCTCTGGGCCAGGGGGTCAACAGTATAGGAGATAGACTCTATATTTTATCTCCTCTTCTTCTTCAGGCTCTGCAAGACCTAGGGGGGTATTCCCTACTCAACATCCATGAGGATATGCATGCAAGGCTGGGATGTTGACAGAAAGCAGATAGTCCTCCTGTAAGTAGACCAAAACTGAAAGATAAGGGCAAAGGGGCTAGCTTTGGGCCTATTTGCAGTTGTAGACAGAGGACTGAGGTTCCTAAAACTAACTCTAATGTCCTAATGTTGGTTTTAGATTTTGCTTTGGAGTTTAAGTGTGGATGCAAAGCTGGATATGGTTATAACACAAAACAAAGCATGATTGGTGCCTATCCAGGGCCTGGAGTCAATAGACATACACCTGTGAATGATCAGCATAAAAAACTAAAACTAGATTTCAAGGGGATCTATGTGATACCTGCCTTACAGGCATCTCCCAATACAAAGTGTTAGGTTATCTCTACTTATGGTATCCCTACTGCAGTATATCCCTCCCAATGTTCAACCTGAAAACAGTTTAATCTACCCCTTGAATAGAAGTTAAAAGATCAGACATTCAACACAGGAATTCTATGCTCTAGAATCTAAACATTACCAAACATCCAGATTCAGAAGAAGGATACATGCAATACTGGAGACAGAATTAACACAACACATGCCAAACAGCATTTCTCATATAAGTTTAATCATGAAATCAGTGGGTTCATGCCAAAAACAAACAACAAGAGATACATAAACTCACAGGTAAGCTGTACAGAGCAACCAGATCAGCTTGTTATGCATTACAGAGCCAAAATCATCAACTTTCAACAACCACAAATGAACAACACAACCTGCTTATAACCGCCAGGTAGGTGCTCAGCAATTAATTACATTGTTGACCAAAATTTTGCCAGATACACAGTATCATGAAAATGGCGCTCAAACACAACCGGATTGGCGCCCAAACTTGAATGCAGCAGGTAGGGGAGGAGACAGGAAGATTTCTCGAGCCCTGCGCTCCTGCCCGCTGATTGACACCTCCAGTCGGGTACAAGATCGACCCACGCCATCTCCCATACCTCTGCAACAATCGCCATTAATGGCGCACCAACCCGCGGCCTTGGGAAAATCATCATACAGACCATCGCAAGCTTTTCCCGCCGAGACTCATCATCATGATATTTTGAATATGCAGGATAATCATTATCCCACATGCACCCCGCAGCAACCTCCTTTGCACTTTATATGCTAGGTCATGAGCATATATCATGTCGGTACTTTTGCTCCTGACGACACTAGTATAGACTTCATCATCATCATCTTCCAGCAGCATGATATCCTGTTGTTCGAAATATCACCCTGACGTCATCATGATATTTGAAATATAACCTTCATGATAATCGGCACAACCTGATCCTTCGGAGGAACATCCTCCTGCTGAGCTTATAACAAAAGTCTGGCCGATGAACATCCTGATGACGTCATCATCATATCCTGCTGACGTCATCATCATATCCGTCTACTGCGCACCTCCTCACATCTGGATGACGTCATCATCATGTTTGTAAATATCAGGAGGTCTCTTCAAGATGATCAGTGTTAGAAATATGACCCCCGCGGACCTTGATGACGTCATCATCATATTCACATCATCATGATATTCGGAAGACAACCGGATATTTGGAAATATCCTCCTGATGTTCAAATATCAGGTTGCACTGTAGCTCCTCTATAAGATCGGGGCGATAACTGAATATGATGATGCTGCTTAAAAAAGATCACCCTCAATAGATAACACGCGAAACCAGCAGGCGGATATCTCCTTGATATCAACATCATCATGATGTTTGAACAAACATATATCCGGGTGATATGAAAATATCACCCCCTCCTTCGCGAATATCATGATGCAGATAGGTAGAAAGAAAAATATCACCCTGATATACGGATGACGTCAGCATCATCAGGATGAGAAACAAAGAACAAGAAATGATACAACATCATCAGGATGATATTGACTAAGATCATCCTGACGTTCCAAAATATGATGACCCTAGTGAATATCGGGTCGCAATTACAACTCTTCAACAACATCATCAGGATGATGTTAACCAAGATCACCCGATGATAAAAATATCACCCCAGCGAAATATCATGAAGGCAGAAAATATGATGACCTCCACAAGCAGCAGGACAATAACTGGAAATATGATGATGATGAACACGACCCTTAGGAAAAAACAAGTTAGGTCGAGCAATTCAAAGAATAAGCAACATCATCATCAGGCTCGCGCAAGGTGATAAATGGAAGATCACCGGAGACTTTGAAACATCACCCTCGCAAGCAGATCAGGGCGCACTGTAGCTCGGCAGCATCATCATGATAAAAACCAAACATCACCCGACAGTTGAAATATGATGATGACGTTAAAAAACAAGTCGACGAGGAACATGATGATGCAGATCATCATCGAAGACAAGATGATGATGATGACCTCCTCCTCAGGAAAACATGATGATGCAGTTGAAAAATGCTGAGGAGGTCCAACACTTAGAAAAAATGGGCAAGAAGATAAAGGCTTCAAATGAAGAAACCTCCTGATCATGACAAATCAACCCCTGGTCAAAATGAGTGTCAACAGACCCGATGGGTTTTGAGTGGTCTGAATGCGTTTTGAACGCGTTTTAAGAGTATTTTGAACCCGATTTCCATGATTTTGCGCAGTCACCTGGATTTAAACGATTATTTTAATTTCCTGCTGTTTATGTGATAAATGAAATACTTATTGCTTGTCTTGTCTTGCAGGCTTGCAGTTGAGGAAGCAGCTGGAAAGTCAACACAGTGACCTCATGGAGGAAGGAAATCTGATCTCAGGAGCAAGAAGATAAAGACGAAGTGCGAAAAAATCAAGGCCATTCAAGTAAAGAACAAGGTTGCAGCTGAGAGTATTACTACAACAGACAAACAGAAGTTATTACCCAGCTGCCGGAACTTCTCAGAAGGGGCAATATTTCGCCCAGATTTGACACTGCTCAGAGATATTTTGAAGAGCTGGTTCACCTGTATTTATTGCTGTAACCAGGGGTTTGAACTAGGGGTTCAGTTAGGTTTCTGCTGTAGTGAGGATAATCAGAATGTCTTTATATTGTGCCTCTCTACACTGTAATATTTTACAACAGGGATTTTAGGAAAACAACAGGGGCTACAACAGGATTTTTTCTTTTAGGAACATACAGCGAGTTAGCATAGTTTAGAAGTAGAAGAAGGAGGTCGCCTATTTGTCTGCAGTAAGGTGCGCGTGGAATGTCTGGCTGCCTTACTATATCTGTAAAGCTTGTAAGTTCTCTGTAGTATGATCAATGAAACTAAGAGTCATTCCTACATTGTAAATCATGTATGACTATTCGTTTCTAATACAATAGAATCTGGAGTTCTGCATCTATCTTCTGAGTGTTCTCCTGCTCTTCTTTGTGTTTTGAAATTTTTTCTTTGAGAGCTTGCAATTTTAAATGTATGTTTGTGAAAATGCTCAGAACTTACATTTAAGGTTTTACTGTGGATTTGATCAAATTACTGTGGTATTTACATAGTGCATAACATAAACAATTAGATCCTTTGGTAGATTAAATGAGGTATAGATTAGATCTTTCTAACTTTTCCCAACCCATCTAAAATATTTAGCTGAAAACGTAGAAATCTAAAGGAAATTATCTCAAATTTGAAGAAGCATGCATAACAGAGCTATAAGTAGACAGTTTTCATAAATAGATAAAGAAGAAAGTTGCAAAAAATTCAAGAAACCATCTAAAACTTGCAGCACAGTAACACTTTTATGCAAAGGAATGAAAAGTATTGACATATCTCATGACCTTTTTGCATATTCTTAGTCCAGTAAACCACCAAACAAACCTAACCTACGTAAGGCCCCTTGAACATTACAGCTTCACATTGACCAACTGAACTTGACCAACCGAACCATTGTAGACTTGGGATTAGTTGAATCTCAAATGATTCCTTCTTATCTTTCAAGTATAGTTTCAGTTCATTAATTGTGAATTTTAACTTATTGTTATGATTGCATCAAAATAATCATCAACAGGTCTTCCCTTGTCCTGCTGAAGATTAGTATGTCATCAAGATAAACAATAACAAATTTACCATTGAATTCAACTAATACCTCATTCATCAGGTGCATAAATGTACTTGGCACATTACTAAGACCAAATGGCATAACAAGCCATTCATAAAGACCTTCATTGGTCTTGAAAGTAGTCTTCCATTCATCTCCCTGTCTGATCCAGATTTGATGATATCTAGATTTCAAATCAATCTTTGAGTAATAGCAAGATCCTCCTAGGTAATCCAATAGATCTTCAATCCTTGGCATTGGAAATCTGTATCTTATGGTGATTTTGTTTATGGCCCTGGAATCTGTGCATAGCCTCCACTTTCCATCCTTCTTAGGAGCAAGTACACTTGGAACTGCACAAGGACTTAGACTCTTCCTAATCAGTCCTTTCTCCAGGAGATCTTGGATTTGTCTTTCCACCTCTTCATTTTGTTGTGGTGTCAGTTTATATGCAGCCTTGTTAGGCAATGTAGCACCAGGTATTAAGTCAATTTGATGACTAATATCCCTCATGGCTGGTAGGGAGTTGGGAACTTCCTCTACCACAAGGTCTTGATACTTATCTAGAAGTTGTTGTACTTCTAATGGAATCTCTTTTTGTTTTTGATCTTGCTGATTTGATCCACTCTTGGCCTTCATGACCAAGGCATACCCCTAGTTGTCATTCTCCTTCAAGATATTTAGGAATTCATTGCCATTCACCAACATGACACTGCTGTTATTTTCCTTTCCCCTGGGCTGCTCCAACAAAGGATCCATTTTGAATGGCCTTCCATTCTTGGTGATGACATAAGTGTTCTTCTCACCATCATGCTGAGCTTTAACATCATACTGCCATGGACAGCCAAGAAGCAGGTGACATGCGTCCATAGGGATGATTTCACATAGTACTTTGTCCTTGTAGTCACCAATTGCAAATTCAACCCAAGCTTGTTCCTCCACCATGAAACTTTGGTTCTTGTTCAACCAAGAGATCTTGTGAGGACTGATATGAGACAGCCTCTTCAACTTGCACTTCTCAACCATCTCAGTGGATACCACATTCTCAGTAGACCCTGAATCCACTATGATTTTGCAAAGTTTCCCATAGGCTAGGCCTTGGGTTCTAAAAAGATTCTTTCTCTGAGGGGGTTCTTGCTTCAATGGAATCTTCAACATAGACCTTTTTATCATCATACTTTCTCCATCTAGAACAAGTGCAGCACTTCCCATTGGTGAATTCACACTTTCACAGTCATCATCTTTCACTAATTGATTTCTCTTCCCACTATCATGAGAGCTGTTGGCTTTCCCTGGACATTTGTTCATTGTATGGCCAACTTGGTTACAACCATAACATCTTCCAGTGAAGACTCCTGGTCCTCTACCACCTCCACCATTTCTACCTCTACCATTATGATTTCTACCACTTCTGAAACCTCTTCTATGCTCTGTTGTTGATTGAGTTTCTTGCTGGCTGTTATTTTCAGTTTTGTTGAACTGTCCACAACCAAAATTACCTCTACCTCTTTGATTTCTGCCACCTCTACCTCTGGCACTTTGATCACCCTTCCTTCTCAGCTTTTCCTCAGCTCTGGAGGCCAACAAGAAACATTCATCCATTGTCTTTGGTAACACCAAACTTATCTCATCTTGTAGATTATATTTCAGTCCATTCAGGTATCTAGCCATCATCCCTTTTTCATCTTCATTATGATTGGCCCTCATACTGAGTCTATGAAATTCTTCTGTGTAGGCAGCCACATCCATATCTTTTTGTCTCAAATTCTAAAATCTTCTTATGATTTGAATCTCATAGTCAGGTGGCATAAACTTACTTCTGAGCATAGCCACCATTCTGCTCCATTTAGTGATGGGACTCTTCCCAATCTTCTCCCTCTCGTTCTACATATAGTTCCACCATACAAGTATAGAACCTCTTAGCCTTGTTTTAACAAATTTGACCTTTTTGCTATCATTGAACTCCTTGTAATCAAAGAAGTTGCACATAGCTTCTATCCAGTCAGTGAGAACATCTCCATCCAACTTGCCATGGAAGGTAGGCACCTCCATCTTGGGATCACCACTGTCTCCATGAGTACCCTTAAGTGCATTCAAGAAGGCTTTCTGATCTACAGACATATCTTGCTCCTGAGGATCCTCTTCTGCCTCTGTTTCTTCATTTGTGTCTGAAGAACTTCCTTCTTCTTTGGTCTTGCCCTTAGACTTCTTCTCTTCCTGTAATTTTGCTTCTTGAAGTCGTGCTTCAACCATTTCTTCCACCAACTTCTTGATGGCATCTTGACTCATTGTCTTGGGAGGCATTGTACTAGCCTCTATTTCAATTTCCTCTTCTGACATACACTTGCTTCCAATCAGAATATTGGCTCTGATACCAATATGATGTAATACCAATATGATGTAGAGGTAAAGGTAAGGTTGTAGTATAAGTTCACTCAATGAACTCAAATCACTTCCCTCAAGAGGTTAACAACGGTGTTTGTGAAGACAAAGCCTACACAAGGCTATTACAAAGATTGACCTAGCCTAGGATCACTATCTAGTGTCCTCCTCTCAGGCTACCCACTTCTCAGTTTGGAGAGTCATTGCTTCATCCAACCTACTTTCACAATACACCCTTTTAAGGACTCACAACCTGTTACTATACCTCTACCAATAGTAATCACACATACTTGTCATGATAGTCATGAGACCTCTGACATAAAGATCACTTCCTGCATTCTTTAGACAAAGGACAGTGGCAACAATAGGACTGTTCTTGGACATCGGTTGAATAAAGTTTAACTCTTGTGGGATTGTTTCAACCAACAAAACTCCTCAAAGCCTAAACAAAAACACCAATATTCAGTGCATACTAAACATTCAATGTGAATGAACAACTATTCACTCACATGCAGGACCAAACTATACTATAGAGGGCAGAGGACAACAATTTGAGGTTTGACTGTCCTATGACAGTCTCAAAGAGATAACTCCTTTCTTTATGACAATTAACCCTGCATCAACTCCTCTTATACCAAGATCTAAACACCTCAACCACCACATGCATAGATTAAAGATAGGATCTATTGACACAGTACATACTACTACTCTGACAGAGGCAAGACTGTTTATGACAACATTTACAGGTGGTTGTCTTAAAACAGTGCCAAAAATATAAACTATTCACTTGTAGTATTGAGAATAACTACACTAAGGAGTTTCCTTAGACCTTCAAAAAGGCATACAACATACCTTACCCTATCCAAACTGCACCATGAACTTTCAACTGTCCTTCTTAGCTGTAGAACCATACTGTCATGGTTTAAAGTAACATCAAATTGGTCTTTTCCATAAAGAAAAACCTATTCTAGAAGATTGTGAGAGAGAAATGTAACACACTTGCAAATATCAAGCCAACCAACCAATCACACAGTCTTGTTCTCTCCACAAGACAGCAAATTCACCATGTAATAACTGTTATTCATGGCTGTCATTAGCATTCCCAACGCTGCCATTGGTTTCTACTAACTAGTCACTGGTTTTGACTAGCTAGATACATGCCTCATACCCTACAGAGAAGGAGTTAAAATGCCAATCATAAGAAAACATTAAATCTACCTTATCTTCCTCCATCCCACCTAGAAATGAGTGACCACCATCAGAAGATAGAGGAAGAATGAAACATTTTGTCAACAAACCCTAGCTAAGGAGGGTTACAAACCAATCTGCAGATAATGGAATCAAACAAAACAATGAAAATGTTTCAAAAGCTCTAAACCAATGCAAATGAAAGGTAACTCGATCCACTTCAATGATTCTTAGACCATGATCCCTCTACAGTCCGTACCAGTCGTACAAGGTGGCTGTTTTCACCAAAAAAACATAAAAAAATAGTTTTTCTTAACAAACTCCTCTTTTTATTCATCTCTAGGCATGCTAAAAATAGAACCAAGTTTATAGGAAGTTTGCCAACTCTTGCACTTCCTATTTTGTTTGTACAACTACCCATGAAGGCAGAAAATTGAAGGAAAAAGTAGTTTTCTTGAAAAAAATAGGTTTCTACTAAGATAACTCCAAATTAGACTAGTCAAACAAATGACTAAGTCTTTATTACAAAACAAGAAATGGCTTTCAAAGCCTTAGGAAAACGAAAATTAACAAGGTCACAAAATATTATATTTGAAAAAGAAATGTAAATTGAAGCTCCTGCACCAACCTACTATGATGCTATCAATTCTATCAATAGGAGTACTGGTAAGTCACCATTCTAGATCGTATATGGCAATAGCCCAAGAAATGCTTCTGAGTTAAGGAAGCTGGGAAAAGGAGAAAAGACAAGTACTGAAGCCAAAGACTTTGCAAAACATCTAAAGAATTTCCATGAAGAGGTGAAAAAACACATTAATAAGATGAATATTCAGTACAAGGCTAAGGTAGATCAGAAGAGGAGATATAAGGAGTTCTAGGTAGGAGATGAAGTCATGGTTCACTTGAGAAAAGAAAGGTTCCCAATTGGAACTTATAATAAGTTGAAAATGAAGAAATTTGGACCATGCAGAATCCTAAAGAAGCATGATTCAAGAAATGCATATGAGGTAGAGTTGCTGAGTGGGGTCAATATTTCCCCTATTTTAAACATTTCTTATTTATCAGAATATAATGAAGGTGGAATAGAGGATGGACCAATAGAAGAACAGTGGAGTATTCTGGCATCTACCTCAACAGAGGAGATAGAAGAGATCTGGGATTGCTATGTGGGAAGAAGTACTCAGAACAGGCAATATGAAGAATATCTGGTGAAATGGAAAGGAAGGCCTATTGAAGATTCTTCTAGGTTGTGAAAGACAGAGGTTGACTGTTTGGGTTTTCCTCAAACAAGCACCTGAGATGTGATAGGGTCACTTCTCAAATTACCCTAAGTGTCTGATGTAGGAGCATCTAGTGGTGTAAGGGCAATCTTACATCACCCAAAAAGAAGTTGATTCAAAATCATTGCAGTTGTTTTCATTTCTTTCCATAATTAGTGTTTCTGGTTCCATAATCCCTTGAATAATGATGTAGGACTTTCAGTTTTTCGAAAACTGCTAAAAATAGCAAACTGCCAGTTTTGGAAAGTTTAATTGCCATTTTAGGAAAGTTTACATTTGGACACGGCTTGAATCAAAAACTTACAGAAAGATTCATAATTAAAATATAAGACCTTTGGCAAAGGAATCAAACAAAGATCATTTGTGATCTGAAAGATATTAAAGTTTTTGTTTTCTGAAAAACTCTTGAAAATTTCTGAAACAAGATATGAGGCACTAAAACATCCCATAACATCCCAAAAAGTTGATGGAAATCTGTTTACATATTTCTGGTGTGATAGTTCAGATCATGAGATTTTTGGTGCTTAAAATGGTTCATCAATCAAACACCTCGATCAAAAGTTATGCTTCCCGAAAGTTGACCTACTTTTGGAGGGAGTTGCAAATTTTGAAATTTAGCTGGAAGCCACCAAAAAGTGCTATTTGTGACTATTTTGGGAACCCTGGGTAGTAGTAGAGTTAAGGGGGAAAGTGTAGAGTCAAGAATAGGTGGGAAAATAGAAACCCTAGCTAATTTGGGGTTACAGAAGGCAGAAGATTCCAGAGCCTGGTGATGTGTAGCTGTAGTGTGTTGCAGCCTGTGGAGGATTGATTCCTCTGATTGTAATTGAGCTTTTGTAATGTAATGAGTTGCCCAGATCAATAAAGAAATATTCTATTTTTCTGTGTTCTATTTTTGTTGTTGTGTGTTTTATGATTTACCCCCTTCATCATTACATAATTTTATATTTTAATTTGTCTATATAGAGTTGTGTTTATAGTGTTGGTAAGATGATAGAAAAAGCATAGATTACTAGTCCATTTCATATTATAGGCCTAATTAAATGTTTCTTTATCTATATTATTTAATTGTTTAAGGTGTGTACTTTGGTTACTTTGTCATAGATCTCTACATAATATCAAAGGGTTTGGAGAATTTACTTATTAAGAGAAAAAATATAGATAATTATAATGCACTAATTTTCATTTGTTTTGATTTTCTCTTTACCATTTCCCTTTAGTTCATAGCCATACTTATATAATTTGTTAATGTTGATATGCATAAATATTATATAAGTATTATACTCTTCTATTATTTAAAGTTTTGTATAGATATATAAGCATTTTGAAAATTTTGAGATTGAAAATTATAAGAAAGTTTGATTTTTTATTTGTTTTTGTTTAGGATTGATGAATTTAGAATATTAATATTTGTCCTATCTTTATAAGGTGGTAAGTATAGAAATACAAACAAAAATGATATAAAATTACTTTAAACATTTAACTAATTTAAAATCCTATATAGATTATTACTTTTTGGCCACCTTACAAAATTTTTGTTTTTAATAATATTTAAAGAAAAAAACTATCTGATAAAAGAAGAAAAAGAGTGTAACTATTGTTTAAATTGTTTATAACATTATATATAAAATAATAAAAATTAATTAAATAAAATATATAACTAACACATTTAAATATTTTTTAGTTTAATCTTTTTATTCAAAATCTATTATTTTAATTTTAAAATATTTTTTTTAATGGTAAGAGGGATTTTAAAAGGGTCTTGATGTTTTTATAAAGATTAGAATGGATGTACTTCAATGAAGTCCAATAAACAACAAAGAGATAACTACAAGGAGAAAATAACATTGTAGCTATGAACCAATAACAATAAACACTATATTAGTAGCACCACCAAAAAAAGGAGCCAAAGACAACAAAAAACTATTAAATCAAGCTAGGATGAACCCATATTACTCCAAGGAACTCTGACCACTTACAAAAGCTCTACCCACATAATCATTAAGGAAAATTACCTTCCTAGTTGTTCTCCCTTTTCAGTTGTCAATCTTGAATCAGAAAAGATCATAGGGCTTCTAGTACACCTCACATCAAAAAACATCTTCCTTTTATCCTTATTTTTTGAAGGTAAGTTGGTTGAAAGTTGAATACCATGTGATGGGTTGAATACATTTTCTTCCATGGGTGCACCAACTTGACCCTCTCTACAAGCTTTCTCTAAGAGAATATTATTACTATTCTCTCCAAGGTTAATCCTAACCAAAGAACATTCCTCGTCACTTATACTTGCCAAGGGTAACTCCAAATGCCTAAGGATGATTAAGCACATTTTTTTTCTCCAAAAATTTGCTTCCTCATATTGTGCAGGCAAGTGGTGAGAAAGTGGCCAAATTTGTGACACTTTTGATACACAACCATGGAATCTTCATAAAAATCTAAATTACACCCATTCACCCAATTTAGAGGACAAGGTGATTGAAGAAGGAAGCTCCTTATCCACATCTACATACATACAACATTTGGAAAATAATAGGCATTTTCTAGATTTGGTTACTACATCTATAGCTATGAGTTGATCAAAAAAGTTAGCAATACCTATCTAAATGTTCTCCTCTCAATATTCCAATGGTGAGCCTAGTAGCCTAACCTAGATGGGGGGCCTATTAATGTATTCCTTCATGGGATCAAAACCTAGTTTTCATTTTTAAGGAAGATCCATAACTTACCCAAAAATCATAGACCATCAAATAGGGTTTAGACATAATCTTCATGGCTCAAAAAGGAGATAAAAATATGGCAGTCACCATAGCTGTGATCTTAGCTTTTCCACACAATTTCTATTTTCTTTGAGCTGAATTTCTAAAAAAGTCAATGTTTGGCCTAGCTCCAATAAACTTCCCAATGAGAGAGTTTCCAAATCCATAGGATGATCTTTTAATGATTGTATCTAGAACCTTAAGAAAATAGCACTTACCATCCCTAAATGGTTCTAAACATAAGCATTGAGTAGGCATGGATCTAGACTTACCTTTAATGCTATTATCCTAAGATTTCTTAAAAGGAACAAGGACTAGAGCTACAAGATCCATGTACCATAGTTGTCACACCAAGAGGAAAGAGTGCCCCATCTTTAATCCCAAACTGCCCCTACTCTTTTGACATAGCCTTCACCCTAGAGGCAGAACTAGTAGGGGTACCATCAAGAGAAACACCACCCCTAACACACACATGCATAGTAGTAGAAGTCACCCTTAAGTAACCACCAACAACCTCCTTTAAAAAACAACCAAATCCCTAAGACAACAACCTCTGTCGAGGCTAGTGAGACTTTTAGAAATATTTCCTTCAATATTTGACCCACAAGGGGGAATGAGAAACTCGTCATGTACAAATTTGCACATGGACATGAACACCATCACAACAAATTTTTCTTTGATAAAACAACACTCACAAGCCTCCATCATGCTTCACATGATAGTGCAATGTGCACACTCAATAATGTTGCACATGCAACATTATGAAGATCATATCACATAAAGCATGGGAGGGAATCTGAAATGCATAGGTGATGTAGATCTCATTTCACACACCCTATGAAAGTGAAGGTAACCTAATTAGGGTTCGGTGTCATTTCATGTGATGCCTCAAAGGGGAACCTTCAAGAGGTAAGTCCCCTCCAGATTCCTAGGTGAAAGTGGAAATGATCTCGCCTCTAAGGCATGAAACCTAAACACCTATAACTAAAACTTATTTCATAGCATGTTAAATTAGCACTAATGAAAAATGTGATTAAAACAATAGTAAAATGTGATTAAACAACTATTTCAAACTTTATAAATATTTTTGAGATTTAAGTACAATTATAAAAATATTAAAATTAAATTTAACAACTCCAAGGCTCTAAAATTTCAAATTAAATTTGATAATTCAAAACTAAACTATTTATGGAATATTCCTTTACAACAATGAAATTAAAATTTTTATTAGACATTAATTTCACATTTTATATTATTTAATATAAAATGTGAAATTAATTTCTAAACTATATATTTATATAAAAGAGCTAATTACCATTTTTTGACAAAAAGTAAGAGATCAACCAATTAAATATAATGTCTAATAATTTAAAACATAAACTAATTAATCCTATCCAAACAAAACCACAATAGTCATCCCACTAAAATTAAATTTTAATAAAACATTACAACTAGTTCACAAGGGATTAATTCACCTAAGAAGAATTAATTAATCTAAAACCCACTTAAGTGTCATAACCCATTAAGGCATCATAAGAAAACTCTAAGTTCAATTTTAAAAAGTTCCTCTCCCTCTCATTCTTCATTTTGACTTGCAACCTGGAGGAAGAGGCAAGGAAGGAGAAAGAAGCCAAGATTTCAAGGTGAAGGCATTTCGTCTTTGTTTTGGTTTGGTTTTCTAACTCAAATAATTTTTATTTCTTTTCTTTTGTGTTTGTTTTCTAACTTCTCTATTTTGATTCTAACAACTATTATTTTTCTTTGTTTCTCCTTAATCTATTTTTACACATAAACACTCACAATGATTTATTCTTTTAAAAGATTAAAATAACTTTAACAAAAAAGTATATTTTTATATATATCTCAATTTAAAAATAGAATAGTCACAAGACTTTTTTTTAACAAGATTGAAGAGTTAAACAAAGTGAAATAGGCCAAAGGGTTGAATGCATTTATTTTCATTATATTTTTTTCTTTAATGAGGTGAAACTCCTCAATGGGAGGATTAGCACCCTATACGATGACAAGACCCCACAAGGGGCCAAACCCCTTGGGGAGGTGACCCTTCCCATCACAACCCTTGTTATGATGGAGGCTGCCATTTGACCTTACAAAGGGCCTACGAGCAAGGCCATGATAGACCCTAAAAAATTCCAATGCCTTTTTTATTATTAACTCTGCTAATTAAAAGAAAACCCTAAATCCACCTTTTTAAAGATTTTTACATATAACAACTATATATATATGTATGTATGTATGTATGTATATTTATATATTTTATATACAAGTAGACTCATTTGATTCATATCCATTAATCTTTGAAACTTCTGTATATCTTCATCAACCTTAACATTAGCACTTTCAATGATCTTTCTTAGCCTCTTATTATAGCAACGGTAAGCTTTGCTTTTGTTAGAGTATCCAAGGAAAATACCTTCATCACATCTTGAATCAAACTTTCCTAGTTCTTCATCTCTTATAATATAACATTTGCTTCCAAAAACTTTGAAATATTTAGCAGTGGGAATCCTTCCATACCATAGCTCATAGGGAGTCTTTGTGTCATTTGCTTTCACTTGTACTATGTTCTGTATGTAGACAACAATATGAATTACTTCTCTCCAATAAACTTCTAATAGGTTTTCTTCCTTTATCATTGTCCTTGCAGCTTCTTGAACAATCCTATTCTTCCTTTTAACCACTTCATTCTGTTGAGGAGATCTAGGTGCAGATAGATGCCTCTTTATCCCATGATTCTCACAAAACATGTTAAACTCATTAGAAGTAAATTATCCACCTTTGTCAGACCTCAGACATTTGATTTTCATATCCAATTCATCTTCAACCATTTCTTTAAAATCTTTAAACTATCTAGGGCTTCTAACTTTTCCTTAATAAAAGTGACCCAATTCATTCTAGAGCAATCATCAATAAATAGCATGAAATACCTATCACCTTGAAAACTCCTTACTCTAGTAGGAACACACAGGTTTGTATGCACCAACTCCAATAGTCTGGTAACTCATTGATCCTTGCTTTTGAAGCTTCTTCTTGTTTGCTTTCTAGACTGACATTCCTTACAGATAGCAGTAATAGGCTTTGTTAACTTTGGTAGATATCTCACAGCTTGGATTGAACTTATCCTTACTAGGCAATCAAAGTTGATGTGACACAATCTCCTATGCCATAGCCAATTCTCACTATTCTGAGTCATAAGGCAATAACTAACACCACCTTTGAGATGATAAACATTTCCACCTATCTTCTTTCTAGTAGCAATTACTATTTTGGAGCTTTTTCTAATCTCACATCAATCATTTTGAAACATAAGATTGTAACCCTTGCTACACATCTGTCCAACACTCAAGAGATTATAATGCTTTAAAACTTTGATATAAAGTACATCATCAGTGTTATGCTTTCCATCAAAATTGATTAAACCTTTTCCACAAATCTTAGTAGCTTCATCACCACCAAACCTAACTACTCCATAGTTTAATAAACTTACTCTTATCACTTGTCATATGATTTGAGCATCCACTATCAATGACCCAGTCATCCTTTTCACTTCTAGCATGAAAAGTAGATATTACAATGCCTTTAGGGTTAATACATGCTTCTGGATTCTTTTCCTTCACACAACTTCCAGAGTTAGCAGAACAAGTTTCTTCTCTTATGGCAATAAATAAGCATTCATCATCATTATCATCCTCAAAGTTAGATTCATCATTAGAAATGCTTGCATAGTAATTTTTCTTGAGCATCCTTCCTTTGTTTTCCTTATTCTTAATTCTCAGAGCTCTAACTAGACACCTTGAAGCATAATGACATATTTTTCCACAACTTACCACTTAACTTACCAGCACCCTTTTTCATCCTTCTCACAAAGTTGGCTTCCACTTCATCAAAGTCTTCTGATTCTAATTCAATAGTCTTCTATATTTTACTAGCTTTAAAAGTAGTCTCATATTTTGTAGTTCCACTAGATGTGTTGAAGTTGATAATTAATTTGAAACACGGAGATCACTTGCAAAACCTAAGATTTACCTTCCATAAGAGAAAAAAGCAAAGAGGAATAATTTACACAATAAGGATTGAATTAATGAAATGGATTAATGAATTACATGTGACATCTTGCTTTTATATTTGCAAGTTAAATAAAACCCTAATATGACTTAATAATAACCTAAGACTAAAAATAAGCCCTAAGTAAACTTATTAAAGTGTAATTAAATATTTAATTACACCAACACCCACCATAAGTGCAACTTAGGGAGAAATGAAAACTATACAACTAATGCAATAATGGGTCCTGACTACAAGGCCATGTTAGGTACTGATGAACAACAAGAATCTCTCATAAAGTAGAGAAAAAGGAGAAAAACCCTATGGGAGAAAACTCCTCTCCAAAAGAGAGAAAATACAAGTACATGAACATGTGATGGAAGAAGGACTAAAACTAAGACCCCCCAAGAACTGAATCCATCACAGAACTACAAACATGAGTGCCCCCATAAAAGAGAGTGAAAAGAGAGTATGAATCCCCTCCAAGAAGAAGCTCCAGAACCAATGAAGAGATCTTGAAGACAAAATCCAATCCATTGCCTATAAACAACATTTCTCCCTTTCAGAAGAAATAGATCCACTAGTGAATGTAGAAGCCATTCCCCAATCTTGGATGAATAGGGAATCCATATCAAAATGTACACCTCTGAATGCAACTCAAGTGACCTCATACTGGGAAAATATGTCTTCTCCAAAATAGAAACTATTTGCCCAATCAGAGAAGAAGAACCGAGAGAGAATATGATATGAACTGCATTTGGAAACACAAAATATGAAGGTGGTGATGCAAAGCCACCTGAGATAGCATCAAACAAGAGAGATAAACCCTCAAATGTGTCCTCCAAATCAGCAATGTGAGACTCCACAAACATAGATGATATGACTGCAAGATAGGAATCCCAATGAGGTGGATCAAAAAGACTAATATTGACCTACTACACAAAATCACTAGAAGCCAATGATGATGCAACACTGAACTCTGAAGTAGCAATAGGTGATGGTGGAGCAATGATATCATTAGAAGGAGAAGCAATCGAATCAAGCATTTTGAAAAGAAGATGTGAGAAATGAGGACATGTCTCTTTCTCATGTTTATTACTTCCACAATATCTGCAATTAGATTTATGTTGACGGTAGAATCCCATATCCTTATATGATTAGAGATCAAAACATACAAATAGATTTATCCTAATAACAGAAGCCTATTAAAGCAAATAGAACCTTTCTAGGAGGCATCATGTCCAGGATATCCAACATAAGCCATAAAATCGACAAATTCATTAAAATATACTTAGTGTTGAATTTGAAAAAACTATATAGGTGGATGTGTACAGCTCATTGAAACCTTTCCAATGCCTATTCATTTTCAAAAAATGGAGATTCTGAACCCAAGAATGGAGCTTGAAAGAAAAAAATATGCCTTGACTTGAAACAAAAAAAATAGGTTCCAAAAAACAAAATTAGAAAAAAATGATCATACTATCAGAAAGTGTACAGAACCATCTTTCTGGAAATATTTTGTTTGTGAAAAATTGACTCTGGATGTGAAAGTTATGACAGTTTTTGTGAAATTGCTCCATTATGGCATGTAGAAGAGGGCAGGATGGACGATTGCTGGATAAAACGATGCACCCTGCGGAAGCACCCTTCAGACCACTGGATAAAATGATGCACCCTATGGAAGTACCCTTCAGACTACTGGATAAAAGGACACGGAAGCACCCTTTAGACCACTGGATAAAATGGTGCACCTTGTGGAAGCACCCTTTGGAAAGCTGGATAAAATGATGCACCCTGCAGAAGCACCCATCGGACCGTTGGATAAAATGATGCACCTTGGGGAAACACCCTTCATACTACTGGATAAAAGGACATTGAAGCACCCTTCAGACTACTGGATAAAATGATGCACCCTCAAAAAATCACAGAGATTTTTTTCAGTCTCCAATTTTTGTGAATGAATAGGTGATTCTAGGGTTTTCAACCCTTTTGAGTGTGTTGGTGACAATGATTTTGGCCAAAAATGCTTTGAAATTATTGTTCCCCTCCTGATCTCAAAAAAAGCACTCTTGAAACCTTCACAGATCTGGCTTCCCCAAACCAAATTCAGCCAAACAAAAGACAAATTTGCCTTTTCCAGCTGCTCTAGATCCAATGAGAATGATGATTTTACTAAAAAATGCACCCAATAAAGACTGTGAAATTTTTCCTAGATTTGAGAAGGAGGCTGTAGATCTGCTCTGATACCATGTTAAAGTTGATAATTAACTCAAAACACTAGGATCACCTACAAAACCTAAAATTTACCTTCCACAAGAGAAAAAAGTAAAGAGGAATAATTTGCACAATAAGGATGCAATTAATGAAATGGATTAATGAATTACATGTGACAACTTGCTTTTATATTTGCAAGTTAAATAAAACCTTAATATGACCTAATAATAACCTAAGACTAAAATAAAGGCCTAAGTAAACTTATTAAAGTGTAATTAAATATTTATTTACACCACCAAGATGTACCAAACTTTCTTATTTCAAAAGCAGTTAGTGTGCCAAGCAACTAATCTTTGGTGAATTTACTCAAGTTTTGTAATTCTTCAATAGCATAAACCTTATGAATGTAAGATTTAGGAAGAGTTCTCAGTACCTTCAATATTACTTCTTGATCATCTATATTTCCACCAAGTCCCTTGAGTCCGTTGACAACTTCATCCACCTTCTATAAGTAGATTGTAATGTTTTCATCTTCGAACATACGCATGGTCTCATAAGTGAGCTTCAAATTCTGCATTTTAGCCTATTTAATCTTCTCATCTCCTTCATAGACACTTTCCAACCTTTTCCAAATCTCATTAGCTATTTTCAAATTCACAACTTTTACCAACTTAGAATTAGTAAGTCCACTTAGGAGAGCATGTTTTGTCTTACCATCTATTTTGGCATCTTTGATTTCATCTTCAATATTTACACCTTTCTTAGGTATAGTGTAAATGGTCTTGACACATTTCCAGACCTCATAACCAAGATAAATTAGAAAGGCTTCCATCATTACCTTCTAGGGTGCATAGTTT
Organism: Cunninghamia lanceolata; assembly: GCA_027924645.1. Taxonomy (NCBI): domain Eukaryota; kingdom Viridiplantae; phylum Streptophyta; class Pinopsida; order Cupressales; family Cupressaceae; genus Cunninghamia; species Cunninghamia lanceolata. The sequence continues at coordinate 2,094,839 of BSBN01001020.1, read as the reverse complement.
GACCCATCAAACAAGGCAATATCTTTCTTGTGCGCCATCCTGGATCTACCTCAAGCTGTTAAGCCTTCTTCAAAGGAACCTTTCTCTGATACCAATTGTTGAAGGCACAAGACAAATAAGAGGGGGGGTGAATCAGTTGTATCAAAAACTTCAAACTTTCATAAACATAATAACATCCACATCTGTTCACTTAAACCCTTAATTTGTTATGAAGTTTAAACATGAAAAGTATATAACAAAAAATTAAACACATCAACTGTTAGGGTTAGCCGACAGAAGATATCAATTAAATGCAAACAAAGATTAAATAGAGGAATGGAAATACACAGAAATAATAATAGCAAGAGACAAGTTTTAACATTCTTCACCCAAACTCGGGCTACATCCACCAAACAGAGAGTCCAATATTATTATCTAGTAAATCAAACTGATTACAACTAGCAATCCCTGCAACTCAATAGCACTGCAAATGCTACAATACAATATCAATGGAAACCCTAACCCTTAGCTGCTTTTATCAAGCCTTATGTCAGTTAAAAAAATAGGGTTGTTTTATGTCAGTCAATAGAAAAATAACACCTGATGCCTTTATAAAATAATAAAAACCGTGTGAGGTTTCAAGGGCGTTGCCTCTGAGACCCCACTTACCCCTTGACCCCGCCATGTATCATGACAAGGAGCGCTGCTGGTGTAGGAGCACCTAAAAGAATACCTTGGAGAAAGAAGACAAAAATGACCATGGAAGGAACCTATGGAACAAATCAAGTCAATTGGGACATCTTACAACCAATTGTGGCATGTTGTAATAGTCAAAATGATGTAATGGTTAAATGTCCTGAGGGTCCTGGTAAGGACCCTAGGACCAAAAATGGTGTAAGTTGGGCCAATAGTGCCCCTAGAGTCAAATAGAGGTGTCTAAGACCAATAAGAAAGTATAATTAACCTAAGAAGATCATACATGGTGAATTAATAAGGTAGGAGTTCATTAAATAAGGTAGAAATCCTTTAAACCAAAGTTTTAAATTCAAATTTTGAATTATGCATTTAGGCGGGAAAAGCCTTTTTGATTAATTTTTGAAAGTTTCACCATCCCTAACTGATGGGAATTGGTTGTAGAAGTTAGAGAGAGGTTATATAAGCCTGTTCAAGGCATGAGATGTACGGACTAAGCATTTTTGGAGGCCTGGGTTGTACGGCAGGCTAAAAACAACAGTAAATTCTAGTTTTTCTTGCATTTCCTTCTTGTTTCTGTTGATCTTTTTGATTGTTGAGTGTTGGAAAATGTATTAGGACCTTAGTTAACATTAATAGACTTCATTTCATGCTCTAAGAAGGTTTCTTTAGGTAGTTTTATTGTTGTTTATCTGACTGCTACAAGGAACAACAGACCGTTCTGTGAGTTCTTGAGTGGTTGCAATGCATCATAGGACCTTTCCATGGATGTAAGATCCTGATTCTCATGGAATAGGTCCTTAGTAACATGTATAATATGATTCCTAACTTTGCAAAGTAGGAAGAATGCAAATGGAGAGGTGATCACCATTGGAAGCCTAGTTTTGCATGTGGAAAGAGTATTGAAATGGTGGCTCAGTTATAACAGCAGGAGATCTGTCTTAACAAGGTGGTATTTTTATGATTGGTACTGTCTAGTATGATCATGGAGATGGTGTTGGACCTTTGAATGAGGTCTGGAAGTGATTGGAGGTGGGAGATCTAGCAAGCCCTAGGTTTTGAGGCCTAGAAATGAGGTTTTTGTATCTCAAACCTTAAATGTACAAACCACCTAATAAGACCTAGAAAATACTTAGTTTTGAACCCTTTCCTAAGACTTTTTTTATGTTTTAAGTGTGTGGGACAAGTTTTTCATAGGGTTCCTTTGTAAAATGGTCAATTTAGGCCTTGTTGGAAGGCAGCAGGGTGTTAGGACAGTCACATTTCGTCCAAAACAATAGTAGGTGATTTTGAGATATGCTTTAGAAATCAATAGAGGGTATCCAAATCAGTCATTTTTTTCAAGAGTGTTTTGGGAAAGTTTGGAGAAAAGTACGGTTTAGTCACTGAACATGGCTACTAGGATTAGGCCTAGTTAAATGGAGTTGTCAATGAACCAAGCAAAATGGTGCGTACAACCTGTTGAATCTTATTGGTTGGGGTAGGTTAAGACCCTAGAAGGCATAAGTTTTCATCTGAGAAGTTGGAACACAAATTTGAGCACATTGGTGGAAATTAAGGCAAGAGGAAGACTAGAGAAGTCTTATTGGTGGAAGCCACAAACTATTGAAATCTTTTGTTCCTATTAAATTATCTCATAAGACCTGACACCTTTGCATCATAGTGGTATCAGAGCACCAAGTAGGTCCTTGAGGGAGTAGTAGAATCTTGAGAAACAGTAAGGGTTTGTGAAAGTGTGAAGATGGCTCCTAAAAATCAGATGGCTAGGGAGAACAATGAATTGAGAGAAGCCTTAGAGGCAAGAGAAAAAGAGTTGAGGGATAGAAGAGAATAGGATGCTGCAAGGGAAAGAGAGTTAAGACAAGTGAGAAGGGAGAATGCATTAATCTTGGCAAGGTTGGAAGCATTGGAGAAGAATCCTAGAGGGGATGAACAAGATGATCAAGAAGGAGATGATGGAGGACATGTGAAGGCAGATGAGAACACTCCTAAGGATGAGTTGGATGTTGAAGAAAGGAGATTTGTAAGATTACTTAAGGCAGTTAAAGAAAGTGGAACAAAGACAAACATAGAATTACCTATCTATCAAGGGAAGATGGATAGTGAAGAGGTATTAGGGTGGATAGATGCCCTTGAAATTTTTTTTGAGTATGAGGAGATGAGTGATGAGAAGAAGGTTAAATTTGCAAAAAAAAACTAAGAGGGACAACACTTACATGGTGGAGTAGTGTACAAACAGAAAGAGTGGCTAGAGGTGGAACAAGAATCACTTCTTGGGGTAGGATGAAGGATATGATGAAGGATCAATTTATTCCATCCAATTACTCCATTCAAACAAAGAGGATGAGGCAGAATTTGAAACAAAAGGACATGGATGTTATGTCCTATACTGAGCAATTTCATAAGCTTAGTATTAGAGGAGGATTGGAAGATGAAGAGGAGAAAGTGGCAAGATACCTTAATGGGCTTAGATATAAATTGCAAGATGAAATTTGTTTGACCATACCAAAATCACTTGGAGAATGTTTTCAGTTGGCCATAAGGGCTGAAGAAAGGGTGAAGAGGAAACAAGAAAGACAAGGAAGTGGTAGAGGATATAGAGGTAGGGGCAGACCTACTAATGAAGGATAAAGTAGCAATGAGAAAGGCAAAGAGTTTTTTGCAGATCAGAGAGGTGGCTATAGAGGTGGAGGTAGGTTTGGATCAAGTAGAGGAGTATTCACAGGCAGATGTTATCATTGCAATGAAGTGGGACACGTATCTTTCAAATGTCCTAAAAGGGATGATGTTGATAAAAGCAAGGATAGAAGAGTTCACTTGGCACAAGAGGAGGAGAAGCAACAAGACCAGGAAATATTATCAGCCTCTCCAAAAATGGTTGGAGAATTGCTCATGGTGGAAAAAGGCAAAATGCAGCAAGCACCACAGGTATCCATTTTTAAAACTAATTGTTTAAGCCATGGAAAAGTGTGTAAGTTGATTATAGATTCAGGTTCACATGATAATCTAGTTTCTTGGGATATGGTGCACAAGTTGGGATTGAAAACATTTGATCATCCTAGTCCTTACAATGCCACTTGGGTAAGTCAAGAGCAGCAAGTAAGGGCTAGTCAAAAGGCATATGTTGATTTTTCAATTGATCCATATCATGATTCTGTATTATGTGATGTTATTTCAATGACATGTGGGCATATCATTTTGGGTAGACCATGGTAGCATTTAAGGAGGGCAATTCATGATGGTTATACTAATAACTATTTGGTGCACAAAGATGGTAAACAGTTTAGACTAATCCCTTTACCTTGTGGAGATAAGAAGGAACATGTTACTATCTGTTTTGGAGAGAAATTGAAGTTGGATGTGCAGGTTAGACAGCAGGAACAGTTGCAGCAGAAGAAGGTTTATGACAGTCCTAAAGAACAACAAGTTTGGGACTTGAATGGCATCAAGATTGGGGATATTGACTGCCCTATAAGGAGGCAGGAAAGGGAAGGCAAACAACAATGAAAAACAGATCAAAATCTAAAAATGGGAAGAGCAGAAACATCACAACACCAGGGTCCTAGGCAAGGACACCAAAACATGTTTTATGATGCTAACATTGTTTGTAAGAGCCTTGCAGGTGGGAGAAGGAGAAGGATAACCCTTGGAGAGTTCATGTTTCCTAGCATAAATTAGAGGAACACTTCAAAAAGATTGCAGGAGATTTGGAGCAGATCACATGACTCTTGGGACAAGAGTTTTTATCATCCTGGGGAGTATGGTGTAGGAGCACCTAAAAGAATACCTTGGAGCAAGAAGACAAAAATGACCATGGAAGGAACCTATGGAACAAATCAAGTCAATTGGGACATCTTACAACCAATTGTGGCATGTTGTAATAGTCAAAATGATGTAATGGTTAAATGTCCTGAGGGTCCTTGTAAGGACCCTAGGACCAAAAATGATGTAAGTTGGGCCAATAGTGCCCCTAGAGTCAAATAGAGGTGTCTAAGACTAGTAAGAAAATATAATGAACCTAAGAAGATCATACATGGTGAATTAATAAGGTAGGAGTTCATTAAATAAGGTAGAAATCCTTTAAACCAAAGATTTAAATTCAAATCTTTGAATTATGCATTTAGGCGAGAAAAGCCTTTTTGATTAGTTTTTGAAAGTTTAACCATCCCTAACTGATGGGAATTGGTTGTAGAAGTTAGGGAGAGGTTATATAAGCCTGTTCAAGGCATGAGATGTACGGACTAAGCATTTTTGGAGGCCTGGGTTGTACAGCAGGCTGAAAACAACAATAAATTCTAGTTTTTCTTGCATTTCCTTCTTGTTTCTGTTGATCTTTTTGATTGTTGAGTGTTGGAAAATGTATTAGGACCTAAGTTAACATTAATAGACTTCATTTCATGCTCTGAGAAGGTTTCTTTAGGTAGTTTTATTGCTGTTCATTTGACTGCTACAAGGAACATCAGACTGTTCTGTGAGTTCTTGAGTGGTTGCAATGCATCATAGGACCTTTCCATGGATGTAAGATCTTGATTCTCATGGAATAGGTCCTTAGTAACATGTATAATATGATTCCTAACTTTGTAAACTAGAAGGAGTGCAAATTGAGAGGTCATCACCGTTGGAAGCCTAGTTTTGCATATGGAAAGAATATTGAAATGGTGGCTCAGTTATAACAGCAGGAGATCCATCTTAACAAGGTGGTATTTTTATGATTGGTACTGTCTAGTATGATCATGGAGATGGTGTTGGACCTTTGAATGAGGTCTGGAAGTGATTGGAGGTGGGAGATCTAGCAAGCCCTAGGTTTTGAGGCCTAGAAATGAGGTTTTTGTATCTCAAACCTTAAATATGCAAACCACCTGATAAGACCTAGAAAATCCTTGGTTTTGAACCCTTTCCTAAGATTTTTTTTAGGTTTGAAGTGTGTGGGACAAGTTTGTCATAGGGTTCCTTTGTAAAATGGTCAATTTAGGCCTTGTTGGAAGGTAGCAGGGTGTTAGGATAGTCACATTTCATCCAAAACAATAGTAGGTGATTTTGAGATATGCTTTAGAACTCAATAGAAGGTATCCAAATCTGTCATTTGTTTCAAGAGTGTTTTGGGAAAGTTTGGAGAAAAGTACAGTTTAGTCGATGAACAGGGCTACTAGGATTAGGCCTAGTTAAATGGAGTTGTCAATGAACCAAGCAAAATGGTGTGTAAAACCTATTGAATCTTGTTGGTTGGGGTAGGTTAAGACCATAGAAGGCATAATTTTTCATTTGAGAAGTTGGAACACAAATTTGAGCACGTTGGTGGAAATTAAGGCAAGAGGAAGACTAGAGAAGTCTTATTGGTGGAAGCCACAAACTATTGATATCTTTTGTTCCTATTAAATTATCTCATAAGACCTGACACCTTTGCATCATAGTGGTATCAGAGCAGCAAGTAGGTCCTTGAGGGAGTAGTATAATCTTGAGAAACAGTAAGGGTTTGTGAAAGTGTGAAGATGGCTCCTAAAAATTAGATGGCTAGGGAGAACAATGAATTGAGAGAAGCCTTAGAAGCAAGAGAAAAAGAGTTGAGGGATAGAAGAGAATAGGATGCTCCAAGGGAAAGAGAGTTAAGACAAGTGAGAAGGGAGAATGCATCAATCTTGGCAAGGTTGGAAGCATTCGAGAAGAATCCTAGAGGGGATGAACAAGATGATCAAGAAGGAGACGATGGAGGACATGAGAAGGCAGATGAGAACACTCCTGAGGATGAGTTGGATGTTAAAGAAAGGAGATTTGTAAGATTGCTTAAGGCAGTTCAAGGAAGTGGAACAAAGGCAAACATAGAGTTACCTATCTATCAAGGGAAGATGGATAGTGAAGAGGTATTAGTGTGGATAGATGCCCTTGAAAATTTTTTTGAGTATGAGGAGATGAGTGATGAGAAGAAGGTTAAATTTGCAAAAAAAAAATTGAGAGGGACAGCACTTACATGGTGGAGTAGTGTACAAACAGAAAGAGTGGCTAGAGGTGGGACAAGAATCACTTCTTGGGGTAGGATGAAGGATATGATGAAGGATCAGTTTCTTCCATCCGATTACTCCATTCAAACAAAGAGGATGAGGCAGAATTTGAAACAAAAGGACATGGATGTTATGTCCTATACTGAGCAATTTCATAAGCTTAGTATTAGAGGAGGATTGGAAGATGAAGAGGAGAAAGTGGCAAGATACCTTAATGGGCTTAGGTATAACTTGCAAGATCGAATTGGTTTGACCATACCAAAATCACTTGGAGAATGTTTTCAGTTGGCCATAAGGGCTGAAGAAAGGGTGAAGAGGAAACAAGAAAGACAAGGAAGCAGTAGAGTATATAGAGGTAGGGGCAAACCTACTAATGAAGGATAGAGCAGCAATGAGAAAGACAAAGAGTTTTCTACAGATCAGAGAGGTGGATATAGAGGTGGAGGTAGGTTTGGATCAGGTAGAGGAGTATTCATAGGCATATGTTATCATTGCAATGAAGTGGGACACGTATCTTTCAAATGTCCTAAAAGGGATGATGTTGATAAAAGCAAGGATAGAAGAGTTCACTTGGCACAAGAGGAGGAGAAGCAACAAGACCAGGAAATATTATCAGCCTCTCCAAAAATGGTTGGAGAATTGCTCATGGTGGAAAAAGGCAAAATGCAGCAAGCACCACAGGTATCCATTTTTAAAACTAATTGTTTAAGCCATGGAAAAGTGTGTAAGTTGATTATAGATTCAGGTTCACATGATAATCTAGTTTCTTGGGATATGGTGCACAAGTTGGGATTGAAAACATTTGATCATCCTAGTCCTTACAATGTCACTTGGGTAAGTCAAGAGTAGCAAGTAAGGGTTAGTCAGAAGGCATATGTTGATTTTTCAATTGGTCCATATCATGATTCTGTTTTATGTGATGTTATTTCAATGACATGTGGGCATATCATTTTGGGTAGACCATGGCAGCATTTAAGGAGGACAATTCATGATGGTTATACTAATAACTATTTGGTGCACAAAAATGGTAAACAGTTTAGACTAATCCCTTTACCTTGTGGAGATAAGAAGGAACATGTTACTATCTGTTTTGGAGAGAAATTGAAGTTGGATGTGCAGGTTAGACAATAGGAACAGTTGCAGCAGAAGAAGGTTTATGACAGTCCTAAAGAACAACAAGTTTGGGACTTGAATGACATCAAGATTGGGGACATTGACTACCCTATAAGGAGGCAGGAAAGGGAAGGCAAACAACAAGGAAAAATAGATCAAAATCTCAAAATGGGAAGAGCAGAAACATCACAACAGCAGGGTCCTAGGCAAGGACACCAAAACATGTTTTATGATGCTAACATTGTTTGTAAGAGCCATGTAGGTGTAAGAAGGAGAAGGATAACCCTTGGAGAGTTCATGTTTCCTGGCATAAATTAAGGAACACTTCAAAAATATTGTAGGAGATTTGGAGCAGATCACATGACTCTTGGGACAAGAGTTTTTATCATCCTAGGGAATATGGTGCAGGATCACCTAAAAGAATACCTTGGAGCAAGAAGACAAAAATGACCATGGAAGGAACCTATGGAACAAATCAAGTCAATTGGGACATCTTACAAACAATTGTGGCATATTGTAATAGTCAAAATGATGTAATGGTTAAATGTCCCGAGGGTCCTGGTAAGGACCCTAGGACCAAAAATGATGTAAGTTGGGCCAATAGTGCCCCTAGAGTCAAATAGAGGTGTCTAAGACTAGTAAGAAAGTATAATGAACCTAAGAAGATCATACATGGTGAATTAATAAGGTAGGAGTTCATTAAATAAGGTAGAAATCCTTTAAACCAAAGTTTTAAATTCAAATTTCTGAATTATGCATTTAGGCGGGAAAAGCCTGTTTGATTAGTTTTTGAAAGTTTAACCATCCCTAACTGATGGGACTTGGTTTTAGAATTTACAGAGAGGTTATATAAGCTTGTTCAAGGCATGAGATGTACGGACTAAGAATTTTTGGAGGCCTGGGTTGTACGGCAGGCTGAAAACAACAGTAAATTCTAGTTTTTCTTGCATTTCCTTCTTGTTTCTTTTGATCCTTTTGATTGTTGAGTGTTGGAAAATGTATTAGGACCTTAGTTAACATTAATAGACTTCATTTCATTCTCTAAGAAGGTTTCTTTAGGTAGTTTTATTGCTGTTCATCTGACTGCTACAAGGAACAACAAATTGTTCTGTGAGTTCTTGAGTGGTTGCAATGCATCATAGGACCTTTCCATGGATGTAAGATCCTGATTATCATGGAATAGGTCCTTAGTAACATGTATAATATGATTCCTAACTTTGCAAAGTAGGAGGAGTGCAAATGGAGAGGTGATCACCGTTGGAAGCCTAGTTTTACATGTGGAAAGAGCATTGAAATGGTGGCTCAGTTATAATAGCAGGAGATCTGTCTTAACAAGGTGATATTTTTATGATTGGTACTATCTAGTATGATCATGGAGATGGTGTTGGACCTTTGAATGAGGTCTGGAAGTGATTGGAGGTGGGAGATCTAGCAAGCCTTAGGTTTTGAGGCCTAGAAATGAGGTTTTTGTATCTCAAACCTTAAATGTGCAAACCACCTAATAAGACCTGGAAAATAATTGGTTTTTAACCCTTTCCTAAGTCTTTTTTTAGGTTTTAAGTGTGTGGGATAAGTTTGTCATAGGGTTCCTTTGTAAAATGGTCAATTTAGGCCTTGTTGGAAGGTAGCAGGGTGTTAGGGCAATCACATTTCATCCAAAACAATAGTAGGTGATTTTGAGATATGTTTTAGAACTAAATAGAGGGTATCCAAATCAGTCATTTATTTCAAGAGTGTTTTGGGAAAGTTTGGAGAAAAGTATAGTTTAGTTGCTGAACAGGGCTACTAGGATTAGGCCTAGTTAAATGGAGTTGTTAATGAACCAAGCAAAATGGTGTGTAAAACCTGTTGAATCTTGTTGGTTGGGGTAGGTTAAGACCCTAGAAGGCATAAGTTTTCATCTGAGAAGTTGGAACACAAATTTGAGCACCTTGGTGGAAATTAAGGCAAGAGGAAGACTAGAGAAGTCTTATTGGTGGAAGCCACAAACTATTGAAATCTTTTGTTCCTATTAAATTATCTCATAAGACCTAACACCTCTGCATCAGCTACCCTTGGACCCCATAAGGGGTGCTACCCCTTGACCCCGTAGGAATTTGGGGGGAAACCGTGCTGATAAAAGTGGGGAAAATTTAACCTCTGAGTCTGATTAGGCTCCATATAACAACATCAACACCATGCACAAGAGAACATTAGATTTTTATGTGGAAAACCCTAAAAGGGAAAATCCATAGTGAGGATTAGCTCACAATATAATGTAGTAACCATACTAAATTACAAAGGCTCATTGCCATAGAGAGAATGCTCACTGCAGGGGACTCACTATCCAAGTGGACTCACTGCCCACTGATAAAGAAATAAAGAAGAAAAGAATGGTTCACTACTAGACTTTGAACTGCTATAATTGCATCTAACCTATGCATGGAGTTCAATTCCAATGAAGCTCATTATACACCACAACATACACAACACCTTCGCAGCATCACCAAAAATTCTAGACACCTTCTGCTCACTGCATTTGGTAGCCTAACACATGAAAGCCCTTGTTTCCCTAATCAAATTCACATCACAACATCATAGCCCCCATTCACACACCAGAATCCATGAATCCTTAACACTTATTTATACCATCATTACCTTTGAAACAATCTTCAAGGTCGGCAACACAATCTCCGAGGTTGGCAATCACACAATACTTGAATTAGGTCTAGACCTAAACATTCCACAACACAAAGGAATTAAGGAAAACTACTCTATGCCTTATCTTGGACTTAAATCTATCCAGGTACACTACACAACACTCACATAATCACCAAATCACGTCATCAATCAGTGCAAACATTCAAGGTCAGCCAAACAGTGTAAACATAAGGAATTCTTGATCACATGCTTCGACGATCACAACCATAACTTGCAGACCATACATAGGGATTTAACACAATCTATAAACATCCATGAACATCTTGAAGTCACCTAGAAACCAACAAACTTAGCCACAACAACTTTCACCTAAACTTTCACCTAAACTCAACAACACTGTTGAACTCTGCCACACAATAAGTTACTTTTTGGAGCACCAAATCACAAACCTTTTTGAAGGAGGATAGGTAAGATCCTTATGAACACATATCTAGAACTGTAGCAAATAAAACCTTTCTGCAGAGGAATGTAGAGCAAAATACTCTCTCCTAGACACATCTGTACAACTCAGAAACATTGTCAAATACTATTCTCAAACTAGTGAACATAACTTTCACTGCACAGTAATTTGAAGCACCAAATTCTAGATTTAGCATCGTCAAACACTTCTTGACAACATATCCAAATTGTACACTTAGATCTCCAACACAAAAGAAATGCTGAGAAAAAACTCAAACAACACTATGTAAGTCAGAAGACTTCTTCAACACATTGTTTCCAGTATTAATCAAATTTTCTCAAAAGCACTTGGAAACTTAGAAATAGGAACACTCTACTAACATCATCAACACCTCTACAAGGCATTCATATAACTTTAATACAACTTAATCAAGCAACAATAGCTACATTAGAAGACATGGTTGACACCAATGCCAACACAAACATGTTGACATCAATGACAACACCGATTAGCACATACTTGTAATAGATGCAAGATTGCTCTGCAACTTAGGACACTCCTACATTAGACACCTAGGGTTGTTGAAAAAGTGAGTCCCTCACTTTTTTGGGGCTAGAGGAAAACCAAGGTGGTTTACCTTAGCTTAAGAAATCCATGCTGAATCTTCTTCCGGTCTCCCTTTCCACTTTACCAAATATTCTTTATACTGCTTGCCACTAGTACTGCTTCCGACTCAGTTATCCAAGATTTTCTCTATCTGCTCCAGTTGTTGTTGTGGTAGCTGATTCTTCAAATCATTTTCAATTTTGTCATTTGATTCACCTTCATGATACGGATATAGGTCTGCAATGTTGAATATAGGTGATATACCCAATGTCTACAGTAGCTCCACTTCATATGCATTTCTTGAATCAAACTTCCTAAGAATCTTACATGGTCCAAACTTCTTCATCTTTATCTTGTTGTATGTTGCCACTAGAAATCTCTCTTTTCTCAAATATACCATCACTTCATCTCCAATTTAAAATTTTGTGTCTCCTCTTCTTATCTGCTTGCTCCTTATACTTGTTATTCATCTCCTCCAAATGCTTCTTGACCTAGTTATGTATTGTCTCCATGTATCCTACAAACTCTTCTACCTCTACACTTGTCTTAGTCTCCATACTGATATCTCTCAACTCTACAAATCCTCTAGGTTCCATTCCTATCACAACTTCAAATGGTGTCTTCCATGTGCTTCTATTTACTGAATTATTGTAGGCAAACTCTGCTCTTGGTAGAATTAGATCCCAATTTCCTGCCTTATCTCCTACCAAACATCTCAACAAATTTTCCAAACTCCTATTTACCACTTCTATTTGTCCATCTATCTGTGGATGAAATGTTGAACTAAACTTTAGGTTTGTCTTCATCTTCATCCATAATATCCTCCAAAAGTATCCAATGAATCTTGTATCTCTATCTAAAATTATGCTCTTAGGTAATCCATGCAATCTCACAATCTCCTTGAAAAATAGGTTAGCAACATGCACTAGATCATTTTTATTCTTACAAGGTATGAAGTGTGACATCTTTTGAAATCTATCCACCACTATAAATATAGAATCATGTCCCCTCTGTGTCCTTGGTAATCCTGTTGATGGTAGTTTTAGCACACAACAATGTAGATGTGATTGCTGGTATCACACCTCTCTTGAAAAGTATCCTACCCTAGGTAAGACTACTCCAAGGTTTCTACAGCTAGGTCTTTGCTTTCTTGGAATTTCTTAGTTAGAATGTACTAGCTATGCCATCAAGGGGTCTTACATGCAGTGACAGATTTGGGTAGTTTGAACAACAACTCATGCAAACCCTTTACGATTTCAGCTGATGAAACAATGTAAAATGCTGCTGAGAATCCTAAACTAACAACTATTTTTGAAGAAAATGTAAAGGGAGATAGGCTTTAGAGAAATCCTAGGTGACATTCACAATGAGAAGACTACTACAGGTAGACAAATGTTCTAAAAAATAACCAATTTTCTAAGTTACCAAACCAAATGGATGTTACAGTACTATAGAAAATGATGCTATCTTTGATTGAGATTGATTGTCATTGATGTCAAAAAAATGTGTTGAGTTGATGATGCAAGTACATCATAGTGAAAGTTAGATTATACATGGAGTTGATGTTTGTATTGATATGTCAAGATGCTTTTAGGAGTTCATCATGATCTTCATGGTTAAAGTGAAGAAGGTTTGATTTCTCACTTAAGGACTTGTTTGAATTTGTCATCTCTCATGTTTCATTAGATCATGTATTAGGATGTTGTTCATGAAGACCTCAAAGAAGATCTCAGTTGGTATTGATTTGGTTCATATCTATTTTGTCAATGGTTGAGTTAAGACATGGAAGAGTTTACTTATGATTTCTTTATGCCTTCTTTGATTTGGGTGATAATGATGCTGATTTTTCATTTGTTAAGGAGGATGGTGTAATCCATAGATTAGATAGTGTTCACAAGACTTGTTTGATCAGTTTGATCACATCAATTGTTGATGTCAAATAAGTTTGACTTGTTCACTTTGTGGCTCTTCACATTTTAATCTTGTTCTCTTTTGAAAACAATTTGGTAATGATAATGATCCATGACACAGTTGACATAAGCAGTCTAATACATCAACAGTTGGCATGAGCAGTCTATATACCAAGGCAAATGTGATAATGCATTTAAGTACATTACATGTATAAAGGATCATAAAGGCTATAAAGGTCTTTAAGTGCTTTGTTTAAAAGCTAAGTTTAAATCTTTTCTAACCATCATATTAGTAAAGAACTTTATATTATAAGAGCCTATTGACTTGAAGTTGCAGGTAAAAGTCACTTATGTGACTTGTTAGAGGGTTTTTAAAACATTTATCAACCGACTCTTTTCTCTTTTTTTGACCGGTCTCCTCTTACATGAAATGAGTGCCATAAAAGACATAAAAGTCTATATTTAGTGTGTGGGGTGCAAATTGTTCGAAAGTCATAAAAGATTTTTTTAAGGCTATTTTTAGCCTTCCAAAATAAGGCAAATATGAATAAGATTCTAAGGAGATTTTTGAGGATTTTTAAAGATGTTTTTTTAGAAGATTTTTTATGAGATCTTTAAGGAAATCCTTTCTATTTTTTTAAAACTCTCTCAAGACATAAAAGTCTACAAAGGAGGAGATATATTTTAAGAAGTTTATATACAATATTAATTCTTTTTAAAGACAGAGTTTATAGTAGTGATTTTTTTTGAAAAGAAATATTCATTGGAGAGAATATGAACAAATGAATGAAGAGGAAAATGAAAAATCATTTCATTGTGATTTGATTTCTTTTGAGGACTAATATGTAGATTCAAGATATTTGCAGAGAGAAGGAGAATGAATTCTTGAAGGAATATGAAAAGTCTTCATATATATGAACAAAAAGTTTTATTTTTTTCACAAGGGCAGATTGGATAAATATTTTTGAAGATTTTATTTGTAGGTTGGAGATTTTATTTTTGGAGATTATGAACTTCATATAAATGATAGAGAGATTGTTTTTTGAATGGGGCAAATTGATTTTATTCTTGAAGATATTATTATTGCGGATTGAATTTATGAATAAGAAGAAGAAATTGAAAGGGTCATTGAAGTGCACAGAGAAAGATGAAAAGTACAGGATGAAATGTTTATACAGAGAAGAAGAATATGAATAGTCATCTAATATATATTGGTTTTGTAGGTGCTTTAAATGTGAGAGTTATGATGTGGATTAATATGCAGTAATGAAAATCTCCTTGTACAACAAATTTATAGACTGAACCAAAAAAATAATATGCAGATGATTGTGCATCAAGTGAATTGGCTGAGAATAAATAATAAGACTAACATTTAGATTGAATTGAAAAGAGATATGCAAACTTAGAGAAGACAGGTTATGTAATGGTGCAAATCAGATTGAGTAGCAATCATTTCATGCACACCTTGTAGTATGTTTTGATGGTGGTTGAATTTGCCAGTGAGACACTTTGTAAAGCTAGTGAAGCTTCCTTGGTCGGTGAGACCAGTTTGTAACCAGTGAGGTTTTTGATAAGCCAGTGAGGCAATTTTGAGAGGTTTTTCTACCCCAGGGGGGTTTTCCTCTCGTATAATCTTTTGTGTCTTGGTCTCATATCTTGTGTTTCTTCATGTGTTCATATATTTCATGCCTTCAATACTATGATTGTGCATATGTATGTTAATGTCTTTCTCTCTCTTTATCCTGTAAGTCAAAAGGTGTAAAAATTGTAAAATTTATACAACATTGATTCACCCCCCTTCTCAGTGTTGTCTTGGACTCCAACAAGTGGTATCAGAGCCTAGTTTCCCTTTTTGAAGTATAATAGGCTCAGGTAGGTCCTGTTAGTGGAGTACCATGGGTATGTTGGATTAGGTCCGGACAACTAAGAGGGGGGGTGAATCAGTTGTTACTTATTTAACCATTTTATTTCTTTAATCAACTTATAGACAAATTAATGAAATAAATATTTCAGCATCACATAAGTAGAAACATGAATAGCACACTTGACACCAAGATTTTGATGTGGAAACCCGGTTAAGGGAAAAACCATGGTGGGGGTTAACCCACAAAATTAATACTATGTTAAAAGTATTTTACAAATGGGAATGCACATGCATTCTAGCTCACCGCCTTGAGCTCACTGTTCAAGTTATGAGGCTCACTCCCTACAAAAAATTTTAAGAGATTTACAGAGATTTTGAACTGGTAAGATGCATTTGCCAATGCTAGAGATCAACTCTGGTTAAGTGCAAATACTGACTTTGTACACTTCATCATTATTCTACTCTTCTCTCTATTCTACCTTCATCTAGATATTAGATTTATGCTCCTTTTACACTTTCTTAATCATCGCAACACACATGCCACAATATCCACAACCATCGGCTATATCTATCCTTATCATGAATTGAAATCACTTGCCAGTTGGCAACAATCAACAACACTTAGAACCTTTTAAGAATATTCTTCTCTATCGGCTAGATCCATACACCAGTATTGATGTGTATAAAAAATAACACATGTAGATCATCATACATGTCAGCCACAAACATTATATCTCATACACAGCTTAACAAAACACTTCTATTAGGTCTACACAAGGATTTATCATAAGTCTGCTTGTTCTTTACTGAATTGTCCTATCATAACAAAACCTGGTATTCAGATGCTCATAAATTTTGATCCCTTTATCACCAGAAGCTAAAAAATTGGATTTAGATTGTCCTAGTGTCCCTCTACACTTCTTCAGATCCACAACATATAAAGATTAACTGGAGAGATCCACTGACCAAAATACTTGACTTTGCTATATGCTCTGTTTTAGTCTCCCAAACTTAGATAGATTATCATTCTGACTTCCGGTATGATCAGATACTGCACTACAGATGTGTGGAACAATCTTAGTTGCCATCAATGACAACACCTATCAATGCTAAGTAGTGTCTCTTGCCAACAATCTCCCCCTTTGGCATTGATGGTAACACTTAGTGAAAATGACTGTCTTTGTACAACTCCCCCTTTGTTTGTACATTCGTGCACTTTACTTATTCTGGTGCTCCCCCTTTGCTGAATACTTCATTTTTCATTGCCTTTCAATCACCCTTTGACATTAATGGCAAAGGGTGGGATCCGCAAATCAAAATTCTCAAAAAAAGGTTTGGTTAATACTGCCGCATATGTACAATAAATCATCAAATTCTACTTACTTGAACTTGAGAATGTCTGCAAAATTGGCTTTTAATTGCACAAGTTCAGAGGCCCAAGTATTATTCATTCCATCTAAGAGTGAGATGTGCCCACTTAGCAGAAATGCATATGCTTCTGCCTTTGCTAGATCTGGAGGATCACTTGTCTGAAGTGCATTCTGGGCTTCGGATAAGGCATTATGCATGGCTTCCAACTTGGGGGCAATCAATCCCCAGAGTTCACACATCCTCTTCATAGTATTGATTTTCTCTTTTTCAAGTCCCTTTATTTCATCTGTCAAGCTAATGACCTGACATTCCTGGCTTATAGGAGAGGTATTTAGAGGATCAAAATTTTGAGATAGAACTGATATTTTCTATTCTTGTTCCTTTATCTATTTCTCAACATCCTTATTGACTTCAGTCCATGATAGGAAAAACTTATATATATCTCTTCCAACACATAGAGCATTCTGAATGCTCTTTATGCTAATGCTTAGTATCAATCTATCACTCCTTATCAGATTTTTAACTTGACTAAATTTCTTATTCAAGAATTCTTTCTGAACCTTTGCCTCTACAGACTTTTCAAAAGACTCAAAATGTGAGTTTACTGAACTTACAAGATTTTTCAAATGGCCAGAGGGGGAATCATTTTGATTCTTCTAATAAGTTGACATTAATTTCTCTAAAACTCTGGTTGCTAGCTCTAGTAGCTCATTGTCCTCTAAATGTGATTTTATCACCTTTTCTCTAGCTTTTACTTGGGTGAAAGATGCTATTTTCATCAATTGAAATGGAGAGAGTGCATCCGGATTGCTTAGTCCTTGGAGTAGTTTAGGCTCATCAAGCTCAATTACTTCCTTTTCAAGAGGGCCTTTTACTGCATCTGTAGTGTCTCTTGTTACATTTTCTAAACCATCTTTTTTATCATCAGATTTTTCTACATTTGCTTTAGGTACTTCAACATTTGCACCACCTCCTTCTACTTTTTCTTTCTTTCCTTTTTCCTCTTCTTTCTCTATATTACTCTTCTCTGTGTTCTTCTGAGGGACTCATTTCTACTTGATCACCACTTGCTACTTGATCTAGAGGGCTCTGAGTGGTAGCAATATTCTCTTCCTTCCCATAGTGATCAGGTGGAGGAGTTATCACTGCATCAATTATTCTATTTATCATTTCTATGTCTTCCTAATTGACTTGTTCCTCTTTCTGAACTTATCCAATATTTAGATTTGATGACTCAAGTTCTGGAGGGTCTAGAGTAATACTTTGGTCATTAATTCTCTTGTCAGTTTCTTCTTTTGGAGATTTTTGTTTCGAAGCAAAAGGATTGTCTTCTTCAACTTGTTTTTCTGAAATAATGTAGTATTTATTTTTGTCTAAAGCCTTTCTCAGAATTTCCTCTATTTCCTTTGCAATTTCTTCAGTCTCACCAAGCATTAGCTTGTTCATCCAGGCTTTGCTTCTAAATTTATCTTTGACTTCTCCAAGGATTTTATCTGCTTCTTTTCTAGTCATTACAGGGCACAAAGAGGAGAGAACATACTCTCTGAGTTCTATATCTTTTTCCTTGGCTACTTCTTTCCTCATTTCCATTACTTTGCGCAAACTTTTAGGAAGTTCTTGTAAGATTTCCAACAAGGCTCTATTGAATTTATTCAGATATATGATAATGGCATCTTCTAAAGTTTTCTTATTTGCTTGATCAAGGTTATCATAGTAAACTCTGATAGGTTTTAAGTTTTGATGAATAGTGATTATTTTTACAATTTCATCAATAGTCATGGCAACCTTACCGGATACTTACTTTTTATTGGATCTCATGCTTTCAGATGGTTGATCTTCAGAAGTCTTTGAATTTTTGACCTTCTTTGATCTTATTTCTTTCACTTCTTCATCTATTTCTATCTCCTCATCATCTTGTGTGCTCATGTGGGTTCTTGTTGCCTTGGTTTTCTTTCTTTTCCCTCCTTCATAGGATGGAATGGCTTCTGGCTTCTTAGTGGAAGAGGACTTGAGAGGTTCAGCAGGAGTTACAGAACTCCTTGTCTTCCTTGGGGCTTCCGGGGGGACTATAGGCTCACTTTTTGCCTCCTCAGTGCTCTTCTTTAACTTTTCAATCCTTTGTCTATTTTCTTTCATTGCTTCTTTTGTAATCCCAATGCTTTCTGCATACATCTCCACTTGCTTGTGTACCTTTCTTTTTGTTTCTAGCTCTCTAAGTTCCACATGCAACTTTAAGCTTCATTCCTTGTATGTTCTGAACCTTTCAACAGAGGTGTCGTTAGGTTTGCTCAGAATATGTTGAGCATACATGTCCAAAATTTCCTCATCCACTTCATAGCCCATTGGCATTATCCATACTATTCTTGGTTCTACATATTCCATCAAACATTGATCTATGTCTACCATAAAACATATTTTATTTTCATACTTTTCAACAACTGAACTAGGGATTCTTTCCCTTGCATGCATCATGTTCTAGAAGTTTTTGAAGTAACCCCAGAGAATAGTCTTTTGTGTCTGGGTATCACCAAGACTATGTAGATGATCCCTAATTTGCCATGCCACTGGCCTCTCTAATGTCCATTGTATACCTAGAACTCTCGGCACTTCATTCATGAAGTATAAGAATATACATATCACCAAGGAACCATACTTGAAGGAACTTTTCTTGTCCTTTTTTATTTTGTTCAGGTTTTCTATTAGTTGGCTTTGTAGTAGGTCGCACAAGTCATAGTCCACATTCTCCTTTATCATCTGATATGTGGCATAAATAGTTGTTCCAGAAACTGAGTTCTCCTGGCTAGAATGGTAAATCTTATACCCAACTACCATCGAAGCAAACTTGACATCCAGATCAATGATGTCATTGATAGTCATAGCTCTTCTATTGAATTTTTCTCTGGTTACATCAGTTACTGTTTGATTTTTCACAGCCTTAAGCATGGGTTTCCCACTGGTTGCATTCAGTCTAGTCACAATTCGGATTACATCTTCTATGAGCTTGAATGGATTGAATAACTACATAAACTCACCATGTATTCGACTTGGTACATACCTAACCCATTCACTTTCATCAAAAGATGGAAATTTAATAACTTGTATGAAGTGTTTGTTCTCTAGGCTTTTATATTCCAATTTTAATTGGTGATTGTCATTCTTCAAGAGGTTTTCAAATAGATCCAATAGTTTTAGATTTCCAAATTCCTCTATATTGCATTGAATGTAAGCCCTAATATCTTTGACATGTAAACCCCCATATGGTACTCCAGAAAATGCACCTAGCGGCTCAACCTCTATAGATTTAAATGGATGCTTTTTGAACTTGGGATGAGGCCTTTCAGTAACATCTACCACTAGAGGTGTAGCCATTTGCAAAAATTGAGAACTCAAAAGATTTCACAGAAAATAGAAAATACCTTGCTACGCAGATTAGGGTTTTTGCTTGGAAATCCTTTTCTCGCTTCCAACTCTTGAGAATTCTCAGCTCTAAGCTTGTCCACTTCTTTCTTCTTGATTTCTTTTGATGCAAAGTGTTTGAAATGAGGAGTGAATGACCCTTTTAAGCTTCGCATTACCTAATTTCCCTTTGTAATAAATGCCATGCCCTAGCACATCTGATTGCTCTATTTTTGAGTAGTCTTTCATGTATTGCTCTGTAATTTGCTATATCCATCTCTTTTCTTTCAGAAATCCTTCCACATGGTTTGAAACAATCCAAGATCTCTTTTCTTACTGTGCTAGATCTAAGCACTTACTTGGTTGGGGGAAGTCGATTTGTAATGTTGCTCCCCCTAAGCCTAGACTTCCAACTTAATTCCTGGAGGAATTATTAGCACCAGATTGCGGTGTGGATCCATTACTAACATTCATAATGGTTTTCTTGACCCATATCTTATTTGATTCATCCTAAGTTTCATTCATATCAATTTTTTCTTTGACTTTGTCTTGTCTTTGTTCATCTGGTTTTCTATTTATCAAACGTCTTCTTCTATTGTCTTTACTTCTGCATAATATTGCAATATGACCAAATTTATTGTAGTTAAAGCATACAACATTTCTTTTATGATTTTCTCTTGATCTGCAATGATTAGCCATATGTCCAAACCCATTGCAAACAAAGTAGTAACTATTGAAAGAATTGCTAATTCTTCTATTATTGGGATTATTCATTGTGATACTTGTGATGCTCACAACATGCCCCATTTTACTTCTTAGCAAAATGAGGACCCCTGTTGTGGCTGTGGCTTTTGCTTGGGTGTGGGTCTGCTTGGTGTTAAAAGGGAAAAGGCAGTGAAAAGTACAAACCATGGTGAAAATAGAGAAAAATAGCATTAAGTACTAGGGCAGAATATAGGTGAATTCCTTGTTAAAAATGAGTAAGGGTTGCTTTTTGAACCATTTTAAAATTCTCAATATTTTGCAAGATATGTGTGTTTTTGATAAAATGTATTATGGGAGGGTTTGTATGTTGTGTTGTTGTGTTAGTCGCATAAGGAATTCATCGGGTTTATATACATCATTATACATGTATGCATGTCGCTAACGCTTTATTCTTACATACAAGTCAAGCCCGACAGAGTTCAGAGTTTAAATGAATAATTGGTTAAGTCCGTTGGGTGTATTTTAAGTTTGCATGCTTGGAAAAAAGGGAAGCATACAAGGGGATATACAAAGTTATATACATATAGCAGAATCGATAGGATTATGAAATGGGATTTTATTGTTGTATGTTTCATGCTTTGTATGTATGTTTTGAAGACATACATTACGATGTACATGCAATGCAAAACTCAAGAAAGGTTAAAATCTAGTTAAAATGATGCATCATGACTTAAAGTATATTGGAAGATGCATTGCATTTTATACGTGTCGCAGAGTTGAAATGCAAGTAAATTGTGGTTTACAAAGAAAATGAAAAGTCCGAAAAGAAATATAAATGATTTTGTATGTATCTAGACTTGTATCTAAAGGGTTTTGATAAAGTATTGTCGTACCGCAAAGATACAAGGGGAAAATAATGTGGACCCCACCGCTTGCATAGTGTGCTTGTATAAGAACAATGTATATCTTCGATATACAAGCTGAGGATACAAGTGAGATATAGGTTGGATGCGAAAAGAAGTTCAATATAGAAAAGTCTTTGTATGTTTAAATGATTGTATGTTTATGATATACATATCTAAGATACAAAGGAACTAAAAGCATTGCGAGAGATAAAAGTTAATGAAAGAAGGTTTGCATAGGGTTGTTCTGATGATTGTTTTTACACATTCATAACAAAAGTTAAAATTCATAAAATGAACCTAACTATCTTGAAAGATATGAAGAAATCAATTAAGATTACTTAATCCCAAGTTTCCATATGGTCAGGTCTTAACCTTGTGGACAGTTCAGTAGGTTATTATGAAGCTATAATATGCAAGGGGCCTTACATGATTTAAAGTGATTTGACTTACTGGACTCAAATTATGCAAACTGTTGCAAATATCAACAAATTGTCTATCTTTTGCATAAATCTGTTACTGTATGTTGAAGCTTTGTAAGATTTATATTAAAACATGATTTTCTTTTCAAATATGTATAAAGATTGCTAAATATCAACTCAATTGCTCTCAATTCTTTCAAATGTTAGACAATCTCCTTTAGATTTCTACGTTTAAGTTAAGTATTTCAAAGTTTGGGAAAAGTTAGAGAAAATTCAAATTCAACATCACTTGCTATAGGATCTAAATGCTCTGTTATGTACATGGCAAGAATTACAACAAATTTAATTAAATCAACAAACTAAATCATCAAATGCGAATATCTTGAGTATTTTCACGAATATGCATCCAAGATTGCAAGCTTTAAGAGAAATTGTTTCAAATACAAAGAAGAGCCAGAAGACACTCAAAAAATAGATGCAGACTTCCAGATTCATTTATATTCAAAACATACAGTCATATATGATTTACGATGTAGGAATGACTTTTAGCTTCATTAATCAAATTCAAAAAAACGTACAATGCTTTACAGATACAATAAGAAAGCTGGACATTCCACACGTTCCTTAGTGCAGACACGGGCGACCTCCTCTATACTAAAATATTCTTTCTATTCAAAGCTTCCGAACAAATTACAATTGCTAGCTAGTTTCTACAAATCCCTATGTAAATAATATACAAGTAGCCATGTTTCTTATATAGACTTTTGAACTTCATATTGCTACTGCTATAACTTTAATCCATGGTTGAGATCCTTCCATTATTGATCGACGGTGTATCTTTGTCTCTAAGCATCTGCCAAAATATCTATTTGGCATCTTTTCATCTCCTCAAAGGATGTTGTTGGAATCTTTTACAAAATAAGATTCCCCTTTTCTTTGTTGACTTTCTCTCACTGAGGTTCTCTATTTGACTTCTTCTCAAAAACTTTTGCTCTTGCTTGTCTTCTCACTTTTTCAAACATTTCTTGAAATTGCTGATTACACCTTCTACAAAGGTGCAGTCCCCTCCTGGACTCTTTGCCAAAATGTACTCTTGCATCACAACTCCCTCCTTCAACTTCTTTTCTCTGTTCTCTGAGTCCTCTCTTCTCTTCTTGTATTTCTTCATTTTAACACTTTCTTCCATCAATGTATCCATCATCTGCTTGCTGCGATTCGCATTAGGATTTTCTAAGCATGGTGTAAATATGGCATTGAACTCTGTTAATGCCCTTTCCAAATCATATGCTGGCATTTTCATACATTCATGTTGCAAGAGTCTTTCTGTTATCTTCTTATGCATCTCGATCATCTCACCCGCTTCCTCTTCTAAATCCTGTATAACTGTTGCACATTTTTTGAGGTTATCTTTCTCAAATTTATGCTCTAATATTATCTGTGGCACTTGATTTGCCAATGTAACAGTAAGTACTCCTTCATTACTCAATTCTTCTACTCTTCCTTCCACTTTTGTCAACTGTTCAATTTTAGATATGCATTCTTCCTTTCTGGTTTGGCATTTATGTGTAAATATCATACACTTATTCTTTTCTTCTGCACTTACCCTCCAACTTCCTACAGCTTGTCTTATTGTTTGTTCACCTTCTTGCATAAAATCATTAAACCATTCATAAAAAATGTTAGCCTTTAGCCTTTTATTCTCAATGTCTTTTATTTCTTCTTTTGATACTATTACTATGTTAGTAGGCAATTCTAGAACTGTGGCACTGGGATCAAATATCCCTTTTATGAATTGTTGAAGTTGGACAATGTGCCCTTTTAAATAATCATGTTTGTCTTTATCCTTTCTCAGCATTTCTACTGTCACCTGATGCATATCTTCCCATTCATTGATGTGTTGTTCTCTTGTAGAATGCCCAAGGTCAAGATTCAATATCTTATATTCCTCCAAGGCTATCTCACCTTTTGCCTTGTCCTTCTGTGGTATAGCCAGGTTCAGGATTCTAGATCCACCTGGACCTCTCTGAATAGAAGACATTGTCCTAGCTTTTCTCTTTTGTTTTCTTGGAGTGGTCTTCTCACCTAATAAACTTTTAGTGTCAATTGGTGCTAATTGGACCTCTTTTCTTTCCTTTCTTATTTCTCCTCCTAACCAGGCAGGAATTTCTTTTATGCCTTCTGTAGCCTTAATTTCATCAATTACCTCTTCATGAGGTCTATCTGTTTCTACTTCTTCTTGTTGCTATTGTTCCTGCTATTGTTGTTGTTGTTGCTCTAGTTGTTGCTCTAGGTGTGGAATTTGCTGCTATTCTTTTTGAGGCTCTTGTTCCATGGGATCTTTTTCTTGTTCTTTTGATTCAACCTCTTCTTCTTCCTCTTCTATTTCAGTATCTCCTCCATCTTTAGCCTCTTTTTCAGGAACTTCTTCTTCTTTATCATCTGTTGCATGTATTTGTTCCATATCTTGCAGCTTAACATCTTTTATTTGTTCCTCAAGTTCCTTTTCATCCATCCTTTCTGCTTCCTCTATACCCTCAGGCCTCTTAGTTTCCTCTTCCACTTTGTCTGTACCTTCTGTTTGTATTTGCTTTGTATGTACAGGGAAATTTTCCTTTGTGCTATCTTTTTTTCTTCCTTTCCATGATCTTGCACATCTTTTGTATTCTTTTCTTCCTCACTTGGTTCATCATACATGTTCATCATATTTAAGGCATCCACCTTTGATGTGTCTTCTTTTGTTTCTTCTTCTGCTGAAGCATGCCTTTCTATGTTTACCTCTTCAAGTGTTTCTTCCTTTTCAACTTCTTCAATTTTATGTGCCTCTTCTTGCACATCTTTAATTATTTTAGGGGGAACTAAAGTACCAATTGGATCCATTGATCATATTTCTTCTTGTACCTTTTCTTCTTCATGTTCCATGTTGTGCTTAACTTCCATTTTAGCTTGAATGCTTGGCTCCTCTTCTTCGCTTAGGAAATCACTTGAATCTTCTTCTATGGCAATCTCCTTTCCTTTATACATTGTTCTTTCCTCACTATCACTACTCTCAATATTCATAGTTTCCATAGTTTGTTTGGCCTTGTGAACTTCTGACTCCTGTTGCAATTCTTCAGCCAACTCTGCTTTTAGTTTAACATATGTTTTTCTTTGCTCAGGTGAAGTGGAGGCACTAGATATATTACTCATCTTTTCACCTACTTCCTATGCTCCAATTACACCAATTGGTTTAGAAGTTTCACCTTTAGACAAACTTATTGGGATTGTTCTTCTAACTTGTTGTCCTGCTATTTCTTTAGCAGTCTGTGCTTCTTCTGCACTTATTTCATGACTCATTGACTTTGCATCAACAAAATTATCTGATGCCACTACTATTGTTATGCCTAATGTATATGGATCCATTAAAGTAGCATTTTTATCCTTTTCCACAATTTTGGCTTCTACAATTTTTCTTTTCTTTTCATAAAAACATTGTAGGTCTTCACTAGGCTCTACCTTTCTTTTCCTCCCTTTCTTTGGGTATGTGACCTCTTTACCTTCAGCCTTGAGTTCCTCAACTTTATCTTTCAGCCATGTCTTTGAAAATAGTATCACTGGTTCAGACAGTACATCCAAAGATGTATTCTAGGGTTTTGACCAATCAAACTCTGTAATAGGAGCCAGCCTTGCTTCTGCATAGCTGTGATGTAACAATCTGTCATCATCCTGAACCTCTGGAGGCACATATATGTTACCTATAGATTTCATTTGCTCAATCCTTAATCTTTTGTGAGCTCTTTTTCTCACCTCCCTTTCATTCTTGCAATCAGCCCAGAAATCCTCAATGTGTATCTGATGTTTATATGTTTTATTCACAAAGTTCTGGATTCTGTGAAAAGGATCAAACTTTCTTACTAAATCAAATTCTTGAAAACCATAATATCTCAATTCTTGTTCTGAACAACTTGCAACTTCTTCACTGAAACAAAAGTTTCTTCCAATAGCCCAAGGTAAGTTCACATTTCTATAGTGTTAAACTTCCTCTTGTACATCCTAAAAACATTCAAAATTTTCCTTGAAAACTCTAACACAATTAGCTTATCAGAAGGATATCTAGGTAGCATAAATGGTTTCCCCTCAAATCCTTCAGTCCTTATGTAAGTAAAATTCTCAAACTGAATAAACCATGAACTATGCAGTCCAATTGCATTTTTTGCATCTTTAGATAATCTTTTGTCAGGCTCTTCTCTCAACACCCTTACCATGTAAGTATAAAAAACATCATTAATGAAAGCAATCTTTTTCAATGTATTCTCTTCTTGCAGGTTAGGATAGTGTTCATACACTAATTTCTAATTAGGACCATTTCCTAGAACACCAACCCTTTCTATTCCATGAATGTAGGGTCTAATTTCTACAGCACATGAGTATAACACATAAGAAGACAAATAAAATGGCAAGCTTTTCTATTGTCTCATCATGGCCTGCCTCCAAATAGTTGTACTAATTGCTTTGGCCCAATGGATTTGCCCTTGCTCCTTTTCTCTTGCTCTTATGAATTCAATGACAGTGAACATCCATGGTTCACACTTAGTGCCATCTCTTAATCCAACTAACCTACTTAGCATAGTTATCATCAAATAAATTTCTTCTTTGAAGTATATCCTCATCAGATTCTTAGGTACTCTAGCTACAGCCTTGGGTTTGTTTTCTAGGTTGTACCAGTTGCAGAATATTTTACCTTTACATTCTCCTTCATTTGTGTAAGAATTCTCATTATATTGATCAATGCAATATCCCTCATTTTTTCATTAATCTCTAATCCAAAAGTTTTGGCAATACCCTCTGTGGTTAGATCAACAATTAATCTGTCATGTAACATGATCTTCCTTATGGTTGGATCATATAAAATCACACAGTCCAAACATAAATCCCTAGCCTCCATTGCCAGAGGGAAACCTATAGCTCTGTATAGTCCACTTTCCTAGATACATTTCATATCTGGTGTAGCATCTGCAGCAGTAATTTTCTTCAACACATCCTCTGCATCATAATTGCCTATGTTTGTATCTATGCCTACTCCACTCATACTAATTAGGGAACGACAACCTCTGTGCAACGTCAACTTTTCTTTCTCTACCTCTTTCCGTGGCTTTCTTTCTTCCTTTACCTTGCCCCCTGTATCCTTCTTCTATTTCGGGGCCATCCTGTAGAGACACACATCTTTTAACTTTTGTTTTACTTCATGCCTAGGGTTTTTACTGTGTATTTCTGTTTTACCATTTTACCCTAACTCTTTTTTCATTTCTGTCTTTTACCTTTAAATTTATTAAGCTCTACTTAACTAATCAACAGTTAAAACAATAATTTGACAAATGCATACGTTTTAAACTGAAATTACTGAAATTAACATCGCACTTTACCATTTGAAATTAAATAAATACCTATTTTTTTGACCATTTAACCATTGTTGTTGACTTACTTTTACCTTTTACCTTCGCTCAGCAACTGTAACTCTATCACCTCAACAATGTTCTGCTCAATTTTACTATAACAATGCTCCTTTTCTGCAATTTTTTACTCTTAGCAATATATCCGAAAGCAAAATAACATTAATTTTACCCTAACCCTCGTTAAATCTTACTTTCTTAAGTGTTAGACCTGCATTAATTACAACAATTAATGTGCTATCCTTTCAGCCTTTTATTACAATGTTTATGCTTTTCAAACTTTTTACCGTTAGCTCATCCTTGCATACATTACTTTTCTTTGTATTTTCCTTTGTATGTTTTCTTTTATATCTTCTCGTTGTATCTTCAAACATATAATCACTTTATGCATATAATCAAACTAAGGTTTCTTTTCCCTTTTTTACCTTTTCTTTACTTCATTGTATATCACTGCTTGTATATCACATTTGTATAAGTGCATATGCAATGAACCTATACAAAGCGTTTCATTCATTTTCTCTCTCCTGACACCTTTATTTTCTTTGTATATCGAGTATGTATGTTGTAAACATACAAGCATCAAAACATACAAGAACTTTTTTGGTTTTCTAATTTCCTTGGCATCCGGCTTGTATTTCTGGTTTGCATCTTTTAAATGTACATTTGCTTGTATATTACAAAATATACATTATCATTATACAAGCGAAAAATGTACAAACAGTGGGGTCCACTCTTCCTCTTTTCCTTTTGTATCACTGATGCATATAGTGTTAGAATTTAACTTTCGGACTTCAACCTCTTATAAATCTCACTCAACTTACCCTCAGGTCCTCGATGTACATAACTCAATGCATCTCTTGATATACAATTTAGATGTAATGCATTGGATTAATCATATTTCAATTTTATTGAGTCCTGGCTTGTATGTATAAAGCAATATATATTTCAGAACATACATACAAGCATGGAAATATACAACAGTTTACCTTTATTTTATAACCATTTCAGCTCCAGCACTTGTATAAAGTGCAATGTACATCGGCTTTGTATGTAAGGAACATACAACGTGTGATCGTACAATGACTTAACTAACTTTGATAACTCTTCGATTCCATGATGTACCTAACTCAATGCATATCGTAATGTATATCTCAAAAAACATTACATACAAAACACAAAATATACATCCATTATACCTTATTTCATGATCCTTTTGATTGCGCTTTGTATGTAAACCACAATGTATATAACCGAAACATACATACATAAAGTGCAAAACATGCAATGATTATATCAACTTCAATACTTTTTCAATTTTGCACTATGTATGTAGCTTTGTATATTTACTTTGTATGTCTTCCATTTGCCAAATATACAAACCAAAACATACATAGCAGATTTCAACATTTATTCATTTCAACTTTAACTCTTTTCGGGCCCGACTTGTATATTAAGATAAAGCGTTAGTAAGATGTATACAAGTATAACAAGATACACTTTATAAATCCGATGACTTCCCCTTTTGTGACTAACACAAAAACATGATATACAAATGCATTTGTATATGAAATGGCTTTGTATATACAAGACACAAACCCTCTGATTGTACATTTACCAAAACACTTATAACTTGCAAAATATAGGGAATTTTAAGATGGTTGAAAAAGTAACCCCTATTCATTTTCCACAAGGAATTCACCCATACTCTGCACTGGTACATAATGTTATTTTTTTCTCTATTTTCACCAAGGTTTGTATTTTCAGTTCCTTTTTCCCTTTTACCACCAAACAGACCCACACAAACAAGCCAAGCAAGCCAGCCACAGCAGGGGTCCTCATTTTCCTAAGAAGTAAAATGGGGTGTGTTGTGAGCATCACAACAACTAGCAACCTAATAAAACAATTAAATTAACAAACCATTAAAGAAAACAAAGTGAACTTAATTCATAATTTCCAACTATCTTTCTTGCAAATTATTATTTAACTTGAGACTCCATGTATTCAATAAGGTGCATGAATTTTCCTTCTCAGTTTAAGTGGCTACACGTGATTAATTATCCTCATCTTGAAAATTAGTTAAACAAACTAGTGACCAACATTAGACTACCTAGTTGATGTCATTCCCTCATAGCCAACTGGGTAGAGCCTTGCTGCCAGCAGGCGTCCATAACCCCAACAAGGTTATTGTTACAATTCTCCTAAGCAGAGCCCCACTGCCAGCAAGCGTTTATAGCCCCAGTAGAGTTACTTAGATGACTTAACCTAGATTTCAATAAAATCCATTTTATTTATTTATTTTATATTTTGTATTGGATAAAGAGTTCATAAGATATTACAATTATAACTTCATGATGCAAGGAATGGTCACTTGATAAAATTAAGCTGAGAATTGTAATGGTTGCAAGGGTGACCTCTGATTTTTCACCTAATATCTACACTAGTAAGCTCAACAAACCCAAGGATTTTAGGTGTGTCATTGTGAGAAACTTCCCTTGAATACTCAACCCACAGTTATTGAATACAAAATTTTGCAAGTCAACTAACTTTCTACATTCAGGACAGTCACAACAAATTATGCACAAATTTCAAATAATTAACCTGAATGTTCTAAATTTTCTATTGTTGTCAGTGGTTATTAGCTTGCTCCTATATACTCTAAAACAAAACAAACAAAACAAAAAAAACAACAAAAAAAGCAAAAACAAAACTGTACATTATTCACACTATGATACAGTAGACAAACAACCCTCACCTCAAGCCTGAAAGTAATGTTTCAAGTGTTGTCCATTAACTGGTAATGACACACCTTGTCCAGTCAAGGTCTTGAGCCTAAAAGTATTGTCTCCAATTATTTTCGAGACCTGTAATGGACCTAACCATAACTTGTCAAATTTTCCATGATTACATTTCTTTTCATGTGCCTTATCCCAGCATAGCACTAAGTCTGAAATTCTAAATGTTTTGACTCTTTCTCTTTTGTCAAACCATCTTTTAACCACTGCTTGATGTTTAGAAAATTTCTCAATGGCTTGATCTCTTTTCTCATCTAATTCTAATAGTTGGATTATTCTACCTTCTCTGTGATCATCAAAGCCTAAGTATTCGTTAGCAAACTTCCAAACTGGTATTCTTAAATTAACTGGAAGTATGGGATCAGTCCCATAAACTAAGTGATAGGGTGCATTACCTAAATCTGACTTAACCCTAGTCCTATCTACCCACAGTGCATACTTCAACAATGTGTTCCATTCTCTTGGGTTCTTTTCAATTAGCTTCTTGATTATATCTAATAAAATCTTGTTTGTAGATTCAGCTAACCTGTTCCCCTGAGGATAATAATTTGAAGAAAACTTTAAAACAATTCCATGTTCAAATGCCCATTTAGAAAATTTTAAAGAAGAAAATGTAGAGCCATTGTCACATACCAGCGAATAAGAAGCCCCAAACCTGGTTATAATATTCTCTTCAAGGAATTTGATAACTACATCAGTAGTAGAGAATTTGCAACATGTGGCTTCAGTCCACCTTGTATAGTAATCAGTCATTGTCAGTATAAACTTGTGTCCTACAGATGATGGAGGATTTATGACCCCAATGAAATCTAGGCCCCACTGTGCAAATGGCCTAGACTCAATGATTGGTTGTAATGGATTAACCTGATTTCTCCATTTATCTGTTGTAGTTTGACAGATGTGGTAACTTTTAATGTGACTCTCTGTGTCTTTAAACATAGTAGGCCAATAGTAACCTGCTCTCAATATCTTATGTGTTGTGGCTAAATGGGAACCATGAGTAGTTCCATACTTATCATGCAGTTCTAGCAACATCTTATCTACTTCATCTCTATTTAAACATCTTAAATATATTCTTTCATGGTTCTTTTTGAATAGAAGACCTCCTTGTACCATGTATTTTTGTGCTTTGATCTTCAAAGCTCTCTTTTGTGAGGATTTCATCTTGCTTGGATATTTCCCTGATATTAGAAAAGTATTCAAATGATCATACCACCCCAATGTCTCATTAGTATTCAATACATATTGTTGTTTTACCAAATTTGGGTCTGTATTGGCTATGGTTTGCACTAAAGCTTGTCCTCTGACTAACTTCATTGGGATAATTTCCATATCAAATTCTTGCAAAGCTGTTATCCACTTAGCTCTTTTCTCTCCAGGCTCATTCTACATTAGCAGCATCTTCATTATTGCATCAGGTACTATGGCTTTAACCTGACTGCGTAAGATATAATGTTTGAACTTTTTTACTGCTCTTACGAATGCAAACATATGTCTTTCTGTATTAAGATATTTCAACTGTGCATCTTTTAGAGGTGCACTCATA
Organism: Cunninghamia lanceolata; assembly: GCA_027924645.1. Taxonomy (NCBI): domain Eukaryota; kingdom Viridiplantae; phylum Streptophyta; class Pinopsida; order Cupressales; family Cupressaceae; genus Cunninghamia; species Cunninghamia lanceolata. Next base: position 2,063,018 of record BSBN01001020.1, on the reverse strand, counting down.
AAAGCTATTGGCTTCTCTTCATCATTTTCTCCCTTCTGTGTCAATGTAGCTGCAACGGAATGTGAAGATACAAAAGAATAAATGTAAAATGGTTTAGTATAGTCTGGACTTGCCAATACATGAGCTTTAGAAATAGCTTCCTTGATATCCTCAAATGCATCTTTGGCTACTGGTGTCCATTCTATCACTGCATCCTTCTTCAACATGGCGTTCAGCGGTTGTACAATCTCTGCAAACCCTGAAATAAACTTCTTGAAAAAGTTAATTTTACTAAAAAATGATTTTAATTCCTTCTTAGTGTTTGGTAATTGCAATTTCTTTATTCCTTCTATTCTATCTGGATCAATAGATATACCATTCTAAAAAATGACATGTCCTAATAGTTTTCCCTCTATTACTCCAAATGAACATTTCTTAGGGTTAAGAGAAATTCTATACCTTTCACATCTCTTGAGTACTCTTCTTAAATCTTCAGCATGAGTGGACGTATCTTTAGAATAAACAGTTAAATCGTCCATATAAATTACAATGCACTTACCTGACAGTCCATGGAATGCAATATCCATGGCTCGCCGAAAAGTGGCACCTGCATTGATTAGACCAAACGACATTCTTCTGTAAGCATAATTACCCCATTTACATGTAAAAGTAGTTTTCAACCTATCTTCCTTATCAACTAAGACCTAGTTATACCTTGAAAATCCATCCAGAAAAGACATCATCTTGGCCCCATTCACTACTTGCAGCACTTCATCCATGGGAGGCAAAGGATAATTATCTTTTTTAGATGCCTTGTTCAAATTCCTAAAATCTACGCATAACCTGATGTCTCCACTTTTATTTCTAACAAGTACTAAGTTAGCTACCCAGGTTGAATGTCTGACAGGGAAAATTATTCTAGCAGACAGTAGTTTTTTCACTTCCTCAAATATCAAAGGTTCTAAAATTGCCTTCACAGGCCTTTGCTTTTGCCTGAATGGTTTGATATCTGGTTTCAAAGGTATCACATGAGTGATGATGGACGTATCATATGTCTTTAAATCCTCATATGTCCATGCTATGACATGTTTATAATCTTTTAGAACATCTATAATTTCTTTTCTCAACTTTTTCAGAATAGGCCTTTCCAATTTGTACATTCTGGGGATTCTGCTCTGTTCCCAAGTTATATGGATCCCACTTACCTCCCTCTATTTTAGGCAAGTCTTTTTGTTTTACCACTCCATCAAAATCAAAGATTTGTTCTAACTCAATCATCCCTTTGGGAAAGAAATTGCTCTTTAAGTTGATTATGTCTTCTTCATCCCAAGACACATCAGGCCTCTCTTGTTCATCAATAATTTGAGCCTCAAATACCTCATTACAAGTTAGAAAATCTACAATTTGCTGATCCCCTTCGAATACTTGAAAATGAGTTACATTATCTAGTACACTAGGCACATTCACTAATTCTATATCAAATCTTTTCAATCCTGATAGTGTTAAAGGTTCTAAAGTGCTAACAGCAATTGCTAGTGCATCTGGCCTATGGTTCAATTTTCTAGGGATATGCTCTATATTGAAAGCATCAAATGACTCTATCAAATCCCATACCCTATGTCTGTAGCAAACCATTTTTTTATAGTTGCATGCATACAATTTCCTCACCTGTCTGACTACTAATTCAAAGTCTGAAAATACTTTGATCATTTTTACCTTTTTCTTTATAGCCATGACTAGTCCATAAATTAGAGCTTCGTACTCTACAACATTGTTAGTACAAGCAAACTGTAGCCTATATGCTGCTAAATATGATTTTCCATGACGATCTATAAGTTCTACCCCAGCACCTGCACCCTGTTTAATTTGGAACCATCACATTTTAGAGTCCACATGCCATCCTTATTCTTTTGACTTTTTACTTTGGCATGCTTTACTTTTTCTATCACATGTGCAGTGCTATCTTGTTTATTCACAGGCGATTCATCTTGGCTTACTTGTACACTTGTATTTTCATTTTGTAGCTTAGAATGACAAACACTTTTACCTTTTGTCTCTTTTTCTAAATCTGGAGTTGATCCATCTAGGTTGTTCTGAAAGTAACTCTCTAGTTGATTAACCTTTCCTTCTTGGGGGTTCATCCCCTTTGTGCATTTTATGTACTGATACTCAATAATGTCTCTGCACATTCCACAATTCTCTTCAGAATGTGGCCTATCATGAACTCTACACTTATTTTTGTATAACTTGCATTGAACTAGAAGATTTTGTTCTATGCACTTTTCTATTTCTTGTCTGATGACCTGACTAAAATTATTCAATGCATTGTTTTCTTCATCAGAAGAATTTCCATCAGACTCATTAAATAATATTGTTTCCCTATTGACAGGCTTTTCCCTAAAATTCAGCATTAAGATTTCCTCAATTTGCACCCCTTTATTAGTGACCCTGTAAACACCAGGTTCAACAGAAGTATACTATATTTCATTAGTCCTATTGTACTCTGTGATCATGTGTTTCATCCTAGGTTCAGCTTCTATTCTAATCTAATTTGGCACAACTCTCCAAGGCAACCACATATGTGAAAAATTGGTGGCCATATATCCATTCAAAGTCTTAGACCAATCTCTACTTAACAGCATCCCATAATTTACAGGTATATCCACTACTTGAATGTCAATGAACTGACTTACCCTAGGGTCTGAAGCTAACTACATCTGAATATGCATTAGTTCTCCAATCACATTAACTTTAGTTTTGTCTAATTGTGTAACAACTTTGGTAGATTTGGCAGGGGTTAGCCCTAAAGTTTTACATATCCCTAATGGCATTACATTAGTTGAGGCACTTGAATCTACCATACAATTGTGTATATTCTTTCCACACAGTCTAATGGTTAACAAGAAAGGAGGAGCATCCTTCTTATCTACATACATTACAACATTGGTGTTGGATGGCTACTCAGCTTTCTTACTTTTTTCTTTGGACTGTGCATCCCTACTAGGAACATTTACCTCAGTAGAAACTTCATCTGTCACAGATGCATCCAAGGATTTAATAAAAGCATTTCTAACCCCTGGACTTTTCAACAATTCACACAAAGGTATACTGACCTTAATTTTCTTTATCTCCTCTGACAGATAACTCATCAATCTCATTGTCTCTATAGTCTCTGTTTTACTGGTTTGGACCTTTTGTATAACTGTTCCATTATTTGCATTATGATTGACTTTCAATATAGTAGGGTTATTGCTAGCATTCTGGTCTGGAGGAGTATTGAAATTGTTAGGAGTGGAAGTAGTGAAAGGACCTCCTGGCCTAGGGTTATTTCTCAGGTTGTAAGTATGATTCTTACTTGACTGTTGGAAAGCTTGCACCTCCTCTGTCTCATACAAGACCTCATTTTCAGTTTCAAATGGAAACTGAAAAACATTTAGTACTAAGGCTGTTTCAGGATATAGGTTTTCACAAAGTAAGGTTCATCCTCTAACAATTGGTCTTCTTCCTCTTCTCTAGTTGCAAAAGTAAAAGTCTCTAAGACTAGAGCAATATCATACCCTGAGGGTACTATCTCATTACCTTTGGGAATTAAGAACTCAGAAGTAGGAGCTTGTACATCCACATTAAAAATACTTGCTACCAGATGAAACTGAGGACAGTCTAGTTCAGCATGGGCACTAGTATTATGGATTCTACACCAATTCTTCAATGCTACATTGGCCATTTAAATCCTAGTTATCTACATTCTCAAACAGAGAAGCTAGAGTGCCATTATTTGGCCCTATGTTCCATGTTTTAGGTGGCCTTGGCTGATTTTGATTTATGTTATTGTTACTCCAGGCTCTATTATCTATAGCTGGTCCTCTATGTTGCATCTGTTGTCCTTGATTATTACTCTGGTTTTGACTGTGATTTTGACCCTGATTAGAACCCTGACCTTGGTTATAATTCTAATTCTGATTTTGGCTCTGGTTGGGGTTGTAATTCTGGTTTTGACTCTGATTGTAGTTCTAATTGTATCCCTGGTTATTTCTACCATAGAAATTCTCATTTCTCAATTGTGTCATCTCAGTGGTCAATCTTCTTAAATGTGCAGTAATTTATTTTATATCTTCCCTTTCCTCTTGTGCTTTTGCTATAAATGTATCCTAAGGTGGTTGGAAGAAAGATTGGCCATTATTCTGATTAAGATTGGCAATATTACCAGTGTAAGGTACTATAGCATGAATTGGGGAAGGATTATACATAGGTGTGTATGTAGGGACTAGATTTAGCATTGGAGTGCTTTGTGTAGGAACTCCATTCCAAGGTTGTGCTTGATTTTGCATTCCAAGATTTCCTCCATTGTGAAATGGATTATAAGTTGTCTGCCTCATTTCCTGATTTACAGAGGCTGCCTCTTTATAGGATTTAGATATTGAATCTATGTCAGGCTTTCTTTTGACAAACATGGCAGTCAAGGGATCTAAAGCAACATAATACATAGCTAACAATGTGTCTGCATTCACTGTGTATGGTGCTACCAACCTAGAATAGGCCTTTTGAAACCTGTCATTAAAATTATCAATCGGTTCTCCCTCACCTCTTTTAATTGTGGCCAATTTATGATATAAGATGGAAGGATCTATTGGTCCCCTAAATCTAGACAAAAATGCTTCCTCCATAAGTGTCCAAGAAGAAACGTAACCATTAGGCAAATTCACATACCAGTTAGAGGCTTGTTCATTGAAGGTGTAGGGAAATAACCTACACATGAAATCTTCATATTCTAGCCTAGCTCTAAAGCATACTTCTTTAAATATCCTGATATGATCCTCTGGATCCTGATGTAACTGGTATTTAGGACATATTTTCTCAGGGTTCTTTGGTATCTCATGATAATCTATGAAATGTATGGGCGAATTGACATTGAAATAAGCCATTACAGGTACTTGTGCTTGACCTGGACCTGTAGGAATTCCTGGATTTCTAGGTGGACATGGATTTCTGAGAGGACTAGAACCTCTTGGTGGACTAGGACCTCTGGGAGGACCCGAACCAAGATTTAAAAATCTGAATGAAGAACTGTCAGGACTCACAATATTATGAATGTTAAAAGGTGATCCAGGAGGACTTCCAGATGAACTTCTTGTATTTGATATTTTAGGATTCCAAACTAAAGGACCTTTACTATGTCTCCTATCTGGTAATTGCATAAATATGTCTTCAGAATTGGATCTAGACCTAGTCACTCGACTGCTATTATGAGCCAGCTTTACTTAAGTTCAACCTTAACTCCAATCAGGCCCTCCTTCTAGCGCTAAAAACTATTGATGATTATTACACATTCATAACAAAAGTTAAAATTTATAAAATGAACCTAACTATCTTGAAAGATATGAAGAAATCAATTAAGATTACTTAATCCCAAGTTTCCGTATTGATGCAGAGGCATCCACACTATAACCTTCGCATGTAGTATGAATGTCTGCAAACCGCCCTCATCATCATCATCTTCGCCATCATCATCATATTCCCTAAAACCACCAACAGCATCATCATGTTTGGCGTTACACAGTCAGCATCATGTTTCGTAAAACCAACAGCATCATCATATTGCGGACACTCGCAATCATCCTCCTGCCGACTACTGTTCACCTCCTCCGCTTTCCTCCTAACATCATCATCATGATGTTCAGCGGGCGCAAACATCCTCCGGTTGCACTGTTCACCGGGTTCCGAACTCCGTCGGCATCATGATATGCAACACTTCCTTCGTCAGCAGGATATTCAACATCCGGTTGCTCCAAATATCCTGATGACGTTCACCTTCAGCAGCTTACCTTCGACGCTCCGCTAGCCGGTGACAACAGCATCATGATCTACTTTATCCGGCTGTCTTCAAAACCTCCTGATGATGCTAATACACTTTCTGCCGATGCCGATACTTAACCGCTTAACAACGGCAGGATAACCTCGCACAGGGGGATAACTCAATATCCTGATGACGATGACGTCATATCCTGATGACGATGACGTCACCCAATATCCTGATGACCTTCTCAACACTTAGTCAAAAAAAACAAACTTTCTCTCCCGCATCTACTCGCAATACGCGGATGTTTGGCACTCCCGATATGATGATCCTGATGCCGATACACTCCTCGGCTCCTCCTGCTGATGATCACCCCGACAAACTTGCACCTCATGCAATCGACATCATCATGCCGATCTCCTCCACTTATCCGGATGATGATGTCTAACCCGACTGCAGGATATTTGCAGAAATATCCTGATGATGCCGTCTTCACGAACTTCTTCACTTAGCAAAATCTCTCTTCGCCGATCCACCAGGGTTGACCCGATCCAACTCAGGGTGATCTTCTAACTCAGTCAGCTTATCAACTCGACATAGCACATGAGGATGCTAGGGTCTTCAACATCTCTTGACCGTGATCCTGCACACCTGCATGTAAACGGAAAACAATCTACCATCTAACCTACTGTACATTGCCATTCCACCGATCAGACAGATCAACCGGTGGAATGGATCAGGAAATCCATGCAACCACTCAAACCAGCAAATTGATCAAGCAATGGAATGCAACAGAGGATGAACACAAACAGGAATACTTTATTCAATTTCAAAAGATGCAACTACAATACGATGTTCCTCTCGCTCTGTCTCACTCTCGCAAAGTCTAATCGATGATTTACAATCAACCGATCCCATGCTTATAAAGATTTCCCTATGAGTACTACTGACCCGATTCCAAGCGGCTGGGAACTCTCCAAGCGGCTGGGAGATCCCACCGAACATACATCATGACAGCTGTTATAACTAACTAGCTAAAAATAGCAAAAGCCTGGTCAGCATGATCTTATCATGATCAGCATGACCTTATTACATGCAACTGGTCTTAACAGACCTTCTTGGAAACACAAACAAGACCTAAACTACTAACTGCCTCATGATGGCCAGCTGTCAGGTAGGTGCTCCTGCACCATACTCCCCAAAAGAAAAGAACTCATGTCCCATGAGTTTAGCATGTGGAAGTCCTCCACCTTTACACTTTGCTTTGTCAGTCTTCTGACCTGCTCCAGCTTTGTCTGCTGCTATCTCTTGGCTGCTCCAAGACTTCTGAACTGTAACTTGCTTTCTGGCAAGTAAATCATCATGCCTGTTGATGTAGGCCTTCGTCTCACATACCCTGTGTTTGTCAGGTTGCCTAACCAGAACCTCTGGCTGAACTACCTCTTGAACTTCTGAAGTGTTCAAGTCTATCTTCCTTTCAACTCTTATAGGACAAACAATAGTCCCAACTATGACAACATCCTTATCAATCCTCTGAACTGGTTGCTGTTTGCACCCCTGTTTCTGAACCTGCTGCTGACCTCTGTCAGTCACAACTGAAACTGTCTTCATCTTGTTGTCTGTAACAACTCCTTTCTCTGCAGTAGCCTTATCTGCCTTCATGCCTGTTCCTCTAGGCATCTGCACAAACTCCTTCTTTCCCACTAAAATGATTTGAGCTGCCTTCTGTACTGCAGCTTTTGCCTGCAATGGCATCAACTTAATAATCTTCCCATCCTTCTTGATGGTGTAGGTATTAGCATACCCATCATACAGTACCCTTCTGTCAAATTGCCATGGTCTACCTAGCAGTAGGTGACAACATTCCATAGGCAATATATCACACAAAATCCTATCATGATATGGTCCAATCTGAAAATCCACATATGCCTGTTCAGAGACAAAAAGTGATTGCCTATCACTCACCCAAGATGCCTTGTAAGGGTGTGGGTGTGGAATCCTTTCCAGCTTCAGTTTATCCACCATCTCCTGAGATACCATGTTATCTGTTGAACCAGTGTCAATGACAACTTTACATACCTTACCTTTGCTCTTACATGTGGTCTTGAAAAGAGCTTTTCTTTGCATCATATCCTGTGATGCCTGCAAACTAATTCTTCTTAACATCAGTGATTCTCCACTTTCTGGATATCCAACATTATCAGGACCTCTGTTTGAACTCTGTGCACTTTCTTCTTTTTTCTCTTCTTGCACAAGTTGTACTCTCTTGTCACTTGTTCTATCATTTCTGGATGATGAACCTTTGTTTTCTGGACATTTGAAAGATGGATGACCAAACTCACCACAGGTGTAACACTTTCCTGAAAATGTAGTAGAACCTCTACCACCTCCAAATCTTCCTCTATTACCTTTCCATCCACCTCTGAAATCAGACTGTCCCTGTCCTTTACCAGTGTCTTCTTGAACCTCATTGGTTTGCTTTTGTGCAGGGGCTGCTCCTCTTCCCCTATTGTTTCCTCTTCCTCTCATGGACTTATCATGTCCTCTATTCAGCTTTTCTTCAACCCTGATTGTCATTTGATAACAATCCTCCACATTCTTAGGGTTAGCTAAAACTAACTCATCCTGTATGTTAAACCTTAAACCAGCCAAGTACCTAGCCACCTTTTCTACCTCATTCTCATGATGACCAGATCTCATACTTAACAGATAAAATTCCTCAGTATATGCTTTCACATCCTTGTCTTTCTGCTTTAAAAATTGCAGCTTCTTAAACATCTGGATTTCATAATCCCTTGGCAAGAATTTACCCTTTATCCTTGCTACCATCTTATCCCATGAAGTGATCTTAGACTTCCCGTGCTTCCTTCTCTCAGATTGTACATAATCCCACCATACCAAAGCATGACCTCCTAACTTGGTCTTTGCAATCTTTACCTTCTGATCCTCAGCAACATCTTCACATTCAAAGTGATTATCAAGTGCAGCAATCCAATCCAACAACTCATCTTCATTCAAGCTTCCAGTATACTTGGAAACATCAACCTTTACCTTAGGTTTTTCACTCTGTACTGCCTTTAACAGTTTTGCCAGTCTCTGGTCTTCAGCATCCAGATCTTCAGCTACCTCTTCATACTCTTCAACAGTATCTGCATCTTCTTCTTCAGACTCATTGTCTTCCACTTCCCTCTTTTTGTTCTTTTCCAGGGCTGTCAGCCTGGCTTGAAGTGCTTCAGCAAGCTCCTTCATCTTCCTCATCTCTCTAGCATGTTTCTCCTTCATTTCCTGCAATTCCCTTGCAGTACCATTACCTTTAGGAGGCATTTTGTCAACCTCTCAATCACAACACAACACAATCAACTCTATCTCTACCTCTGCCCTTTCAGTGACAGAATCAACACACTACAGCCCAGACCTTTTGCTGAGCTCTGATACCACTATGATGCAGAGGCATCCACACTATAACCTTCGCATGTAGTATGAATGTCTGCAAACCGCCCTCATCATCATCATCTTCGCCATCATCATCATATTCCCTAAAACCACCAACAGCATCATCATGTTTTGCGTTACACAGTCAGCATCATGTTTCGTAAAACCAACAGCATCATCATATTGCGGACACTCGCAATCATCCTCCTGCCGACTACTGTTCACCTCCTCCGCTTTCCTCCTAACATCATCATCATGATGTTCAGCGGGCGCAAACATCCTCCGGTTGCACTGTTCACCGGGTTCCGAACTCCGTCGGCATCATGATATGCAACACTTCCTTCGTCAGCAGGATATTCAACATCCGGTTGCTCCAAATATCCTGATGACGTTCACCTTCAGCAGCTTACCTTCGACGCTCCGCTAGCCGGTGACAACAGCATCATGATCTACTTTATCCGGCTGTCTTCAAAACCTCCTGATGATGCTAATACACTTTCTGCCGATGCCGATACTTAACCGCTTAACAACGGCAGGATAACCTCGCACAGGGGGATAACTCAATATCCTGATGACGATGACGTCATATCCTGATGACGATGACATCACCCAATATCCTGATGACCTTCTCAACACTTAGTCGAAAAAAACAAACTTTCTCTCCCGCATCTACTCGCGATACGCGGATGTTTGGCACTCCCGATATGATGATCCTGATGCCGATACACTCCTCGGCTCCTCCTGCTGATGATCACCCCGACGAACTTGCACCTCATGCAATCGACATCATCATGCCGATCTCCTCCACTTATCCGGATGATGATGTCTAACCCGACTGCAGGATATTTGCAGAAATATCCTGATGATGCCGTCTTCACGAACTTCTTCACTTAGCGAAATCTCTCTTCGCCGATCCACCAGGGTTGACCCGATCCAACTCAGGGTGATCTTCTAACTCAGTCAGCTTATCAACTCGACCTAGCACATGAGGATGCTAGGGTCTTCAACATCTCTTGACCGCGATCCTGCACACCTGCATGCAAACGGAAAACAATCTACCATCTAACCTACTGTACATTGCCATTCCACCGATCAGACAGATCAACCGGTGGAATGGATCAGGAAATCCATGCAACCACTCAAACCAGCAAATTGATCAAGCAATGGAATGCAACAGAGGATGAACACAAACAGGAATACTTTATTCGATTTCAAAAGATGCAACTACAATACGATGTTCCTCTCGCTCTGTCTCACTCTCGCAAAGTCTGATCGATGATTTACAATCAACCGATCCCATGCTTATAAAGATTTCCCTATGAGTACTACTGACCCGATTCCAAGCGGCTGGGAACTCTCCAAGCGGCTGGGAGATCCCACCGAACATACATCATGACAGCTGTTATAACTAACTAGCTAAAAATAGCAAAAGCCTGGTCAGCATGATCTTATCATGATCAGCATGACCTTATTACATGCAACTGGTCTTAACAGACCTTCTTGGAAACACAAACAAGACCTAAACTACTAACTGCCTCATGATGGCCAGCTGTCAGGTAGGTGCTCCTGCACCACGTATGGTCAGGTCTTGACCTTGTGGACAGTTCAGTAGGTTATTATGAAGCTATAATATGCAAGGGGCCTTACGTGATTTAAAGAGATTTGACTTACTCGACTCAAATTATGCATCTGTTGCGAATATCAACAAATTATCTATCTCTTTGCATAAATCTATTACTGTATGTTGAAGCTTTGTAAGATTTATATTAAAACATTCTTTTCTTTTCAAATATGTATAAAGATTGCTAAATATCAACTCAATTGCTCTCAATTCTTTCAAATGTTAGACAATCTCCTTTAGATTTCTGCGTATAAGTTAAGTATTTCAAAGTTTGGGAAAAGTTAGAGAAAATTCAAATTCAACATCACTTGCTACTGGATCTAAATGCTCTGTTATGCACATGGCAAGAATTACAGCAAATTTAATTAAATCAACAAACTAAATCATCAAATGCGAATAACCTAAGTATTTTCACGAATATGCATCCAAGATTGCGAGCTTTAAGAGAAATTGTTTCAAATACAAAGAAGAGCCAGAACACACTCAAAAAATAGAGGCAGACTTCCAGATTCATTTATATTCAAAACATACAGTCGTATATGATTTACGATGTAGGAATGACTCTTAGCTTCATTAATCAAATTCAAAAAAACTTACAATGCTTTATAGATACAATAAGAAAGCTGGACATTCGACACGTTCCTTAGTGCAGACACATGCGACCTCCTCTATACTAAAATATTCTTTCTATTCAAAGCTTCCGAACAAATTACAATTGCTAGCTAGTTTCTACAAATCCCTGTGTAAATAATATACAAGTAGCCATGTTCCTTATATATATTTTTGAACTTCATATTACTACGGCTACAACTTTAATCCACGGTTGAGATCCTTTCATTATTGATCGACAGTGTATCTTTGTCTCTAATCGTCTGCCAAAATATCTATTTGGCATCTTTTCCTCTCCTCAAAGGATGTTGTTGGAATCTTTTACAAAATAAGATTCCCCTTTTCTTTGTTGACTTTCTCTCGCTGAGGTTCTCTATTTGACTTCTTCTCAAAAACTTTTGCTCTTGCTTGTCTTCTCACTTTTTCAAATATTTCTTGAAATTGCTGATTACACCTTCTACAAAGGTACGGTCCCCTCCTAGACTCTTTGCCAAAATGTACTCTTGCATCACAACTCCCTCCTTCAACTTCTTTTCTCTGTTCTCTGAGCCCTCTCTTCTCTTCTTGTATTTCTTCATTTTAACACTTTCTTCCATCAATGTATCCATCATCTGCTTGTTGAGATTCGCATTAGGATTTTCTAAGCATGGTGTAAATATGGCATTGAACTCTGTTAATGCCCTTTCCAAATCATATGCTAGCATTTCCATACATTCATGTTGCAAGAGTCTTTCTGTTATCTTCTTATGCATCTTGATCATCTCACTCGCTTCCTCTTCTAAATCCTATATAACTGTTGCACATTTTCTGAGGTTATCTTCCTCAAATTTAAGCTCTAATATTATCTGTGGCACTTGATTTGCCAATGTAACAGTAAGTACTCCTTCATTACTCAATTCTTCTGCTCTTCCACTTTTGTCAATTGTTCAATTTTAGATATGCATTCTTCCTTTCTGGTTTGGCATTTATGTGTAAATATCATACACTTATTCTTTTCTTCTGCACTTACCCTCCAACTTCCTACAACTTGTCTTATTATTTGTTCACCTTCTTGCATAAAATCATTAAACCATTCATAAAAAATGTTAACCTTTAGCCTTTTATTCTCCGTGTCTTTTATTTCTTCTTTTGATACTATTGCTATGTTAGTAGGCAATTCTAAAACTGTGGCACTGAGATCAAATATCCCTTTTATGAATTGTTGAAGTTGGACAATGTGTCCTTTTAAATAATCTTGTTTGTCTTTATCCTTTCTCATCATTTCTGCTATCACCTGATGCATATATTCCCATTCATTGATGTGATGTTCTCTTGTAGAATGCGCAAGGTCGAGATTCAATATCTTATATTCCTCCTAGGCTATCTCACCTTTTGCCTTGTCTTTCTGTGGTATAGCTAGGTTTAGAATTCTAGATCCACCTAGACCTCTCTGAATAGCAGACATTGTCCTAGCTTTTCTCTTTTCTTTTCTTGGAGTGGTCTTCTCACCTAATAAACTTTTAATGTCAATTGGTGCTAATTGGACCTCTTTTCTTTCATTTCTTATTTCTCCTCCTAACCAGGTAGGAATTTCTTTTATGCCTTCTGTAGCCTTAATTTCATCAATTACCACTTCATGAGGTCTATCTGTTTCTACTTCTTGTTGTTGTTCCTGTTGTTGTTGTTGTTGTTTCTCTGGTTGTTGCTCTGGTTGTGGAATTTGCTGCTGTTGTGGAATTAGCTGCTATTGTTGAGGCTCTTGTTCCATGGGATCTTTTTCTTGTTCTTTTGATTCAACCTCTTCTTCTTCCTCTTCTATTTCAGTATCTCCTCCATCTTCAGCCTCTTTTTCATGAACTTCTTGTTCTTTATCATCTTCTGCATGTATTTGTTCCATATCTGGTAGCTTAGCATCTTCTGTTTGTTCCTCAGGTTCATTTTCAGCCATCCTTTCTGCTTCCTCTGTACCCTCAGGCTTCTTAGTTTCCTCTTCTACTTTGTTTGTACCTTCTGTTTGTATTTGCTTTGTATGTACAGGGAAATTTTCCTTTGTGCTATCTTTTTTTCTTACTTTCCATGATCTTGCACATCTTCTGTATTCTTTTCTTCCTCACTTGGTTCATCATACATGTTCATCATATTTAAGGCATCCACCTTTGATGTGTCTTCTTTTGTTTCTTCTTCTGCTGAAGCATGCCTTTCTATGTTTACCTCTTCAAGTGTTTCTTCCTTTTCAGCTTCTTCAATTTTATGTGCCTCTTCTTGCACATCTTTAATTATTTTAGGGGGAACTAGAGTACCAAATGGATCCATTGATCATATTTCTTCTTGTACCTTTTCTTCTTCATGTTCCATGTTGTGCTTAACTTCCATTTCAGCTTGAATGCTTGGCTCCTCTTCTTCGCTCAGGAAATCACTTGAATCTTCTTCTATGGCAATCTCCTTTCCTTTATACATTGTTCTTTCCTCACTATCACTACTCTCAATATTCATAGTCTCCACAGTTTGTTTGGCCTTGTGAACTTTTGACTCCTATTGCAATTCTTCAGCGAACTCTACTTTTAGTTTAACATATCTTTTTCTTTGCTCAGGTGAAATGGAGGCACTAGATATATTACTCATCTTTTCACCTACTTCCTATGCTCCAATTACACCAACTGGTTTAGAAGTTTCACCTTTAGACAAACTTATTGGGATTGCTCTTCTAACTTGTTGTCCTGCTACTTCTTTAGCAGTCTATGCTTCTTCTGCACTTATTTCATGACTCATTGACTTTACATCAACAAAAGTATCCGATGCCACTGCTATTGTTATGCCTAATGCATATGGATCCATTAAAGTAGCATTTTTATCCTTTTCCACAATTTTGGCTTCTACAATTTTTCTTTTCTTTTCATGAAAACATTGCAGGTCTTCACTAGGCTCTACCTTTCTTTTCCTCCCCTTCTTTGGGTATGTGACCTCTTTACCTTTAGCCTTGAGTTCCTCAACTTTATCTTTTAGCCATGTCTTTGAAAATAGTATCACTGGTTCAGACAGTACATCCAGAGATGTATTCCAGGGTTTTGACCAATCAGGCTCTGTAATAGGAGCCAGCCTTGCTTCTGCATAACTATGATGTAACAATCTGTCATCATCCTGAACCTCTGGAGGGACATATATGTTACCTATAGATTTCATTTTCTCAATAGTTAATCTTTTGTGAGCTCTTTTCCTCACCTCCCTGTCATTCTTGCAATCAGCCCAGAAATCCTTAATGTGTATCGGATGTTTATATGTTTTATTCACAAAGTTTTGGATTCTGTGAAAAGGATCAAACTTTCTTACTAAATCAAATTCTTGAAAACCATAATATCTCAATTCTTGTTCTAAACAACTTGCAACTTCTTCACTGAAACAAAAGTTTCTTCCAATAGCCCAAGGTAACTTCACATTTCCTCTATTGTTAAACTTCCTCTTGTACATCCTGAAAACATTCAAATTTTGCCTTGAAAACTCTAACACAATTAGCTTATCAAAAGGATATCTAGGTAGCATAAATGGTTTCCCCTCAAATCCTTCAGTCCTTATGTAAGTAAAATTCTCAAACTGAATAAACCATGAACTATGCAGTCCAATTGCATTTTTTGTATCTTTAGATAATCTTTTGTCAGGCTCTTCTCTCAACACCCTTACCATGTAAGTATTAAAAACATCATTAACCAAAACAAACTTTTTCAATGCATTATCTTCTTGCAGGTCAGGATAGTGTTCATACACTAATTTCTGATTAGGACCATTTCCTAGAACACTAACCCTTTCCATTCCATGAATGTAGGGTCTAATTTCTGCAGCACATGAGTATAAAACATAAGAAGACAAATAAAAGGGGTAAGCTTTTCTGTTGTCTCATCATGGCCTGCCTCCAAATAGTTGTACTAATTACTTTGGTCCAATGGATTTGCCCTTGCTCCTTTTCTCCTACTTTTATGAATTCAATGATAGTGAACATCCATGGTTCACACTTAGTGCCATCTCTTAATCCAACTAACCTACTTAGCATAGTTATCATCAAATGAATTTCTTCTTTGAAGTATATCCTCATCAGATTCTTAGGTACTCTGGCTACAGCTTTGGGTTTGTTTTCTGGGTTGTACCAGTTGTGGAATATTTTACCTTTACATTCTCCTTCATTTGTGTAAAATTTCTCATTATATTGATCAATGTCAATATCCCTCATTTTTTCATTAATCTCTAATCCAAAAGTTTTGGCAATACCCTCTGTGGTTAGATCAACAATTAATTTGTCATGTAACATGATCTTCCTTGTGGTTGGATCATATAAAATCACACAGTCCAAACATAAATCCCTAGCCTCCATTGCCAGAGGGAAACCTGCAGCTCTGTATAGTCCACTTTCCCAGATACATTTCATATCTGGTGTAGCATCTGCAGTAGTAATTTTCTTCAACACATCCTCTGCATCATAATTGCCTATGTTTGTATCTGTGCCTACTCCACTCATACTGATTAGGGATAGACAACCTTTGTGCAATGGCAACTCTTCTTTCTCTACCTCTTTCTGTGGCTTTCTTTCTTTCTTTACCTCACCCCCTGTATCCTTCTTCTATTTCGGGGCCATCCTGTAGAGACATACATCTTTTAACTTTCATTTTACTTCATGCCTAGGGTTTTTACTGTGTATTTCTATTTTACCATTTTACCCTAACTCTTTTGTCATTTATGTCTTTTACCTTTAAATTCATTAAGCTCTACTTAACTAATCAACAGTTAAAATAGTAATTTGACAAATGCATATGTTTTAAACTGAAATTACTGAAATTAACATCGCACTTTACCATTTGAAATTAAACAACGTTTTGAGATATATACCTATTTTCATGACCATTTAACCATTGCTATTGACTTACTTTTACCTTTTACCTTCGCTCAGCAATTGTAACTCTGTTGCCTCAACAATGTTCTGTTCAATTTTACTATAACAATGCTCCTTTTCTGTAATTTTTTACTCTTAGCAGTATATTCTAAAGCAAAATAACCTTTATTTTACCCTAACCCTCATTAAATCTTACTTTCTTGAGTGTTAGACCTCTTATAAATCTCACTCAACTTACCCTCAGGTCCACAATGTACATAACTTAATGCATCTCTTGATATACAATTCGGATGTAATGCATTGGATTAATCATATTTCAAGTTTATTGAGTTCCGGCTTGTATGTATAAAGTAATATATATTTCGAAACATACATACAAGCATGGAAATATACAACAATTTACCTTATTTTATAACCATTTTGGTTCTGGCACTTGTATAAAGTGCAATGTACATCGGCTTTGTATGTAAGTAACATACAACATGCAATCGTACAATGACTTAACTGACTTTGATAACTCTTCAGTTCCGTGATTTACCTAACTCAATGCATATCGTAATGTATATCTCAAAAAATATTACATACAAAACATGAAATATACATCCATTATACCTTATTTCATGATCCTTTCGATTCCGCTTTGTATGTAAACTGCAATGTATATAACTGAAACATACATACACAAAGTGTAAAACATACAACGATTATATCAACTTTAATACTTTTTCGGTTCTGCGCTATGTATGTAGCTTTGTATATTTACTTTGTATGTCTTCCATTTGCCAAATATATAAACCAAAACATACATAGTGGATTTCAACATTTATTCATTTCAACTTTAACTCTTTTTGGGCCTGACTTGTATATTAAGATAAAGCGTTAACAAGATGTATACAAGTATAACAAGATACACTTTATAAACCTGATGACTTCCCCTTTTACGACTAACATAAAAACATGATATACAAATGCATTTGTATATGAAATGGCTTTGTATATACAAGACACAAACCCTCTGATTGTACATTTACCAAAACACTTATAACTTACAAAATAAAGGGAATTTTAAGATGGTTGAAAAAGCAACCCCTATTCATTTTCCACAAGGAATTCACCCATACTCTGTACTAGTACTTAATGTTTATGTTTTCTCTGTTTTCACCAAGGTTTGTACTTTCAATTCCTTTTTCCCTTTTAACACCAAATAGACCCACACAAACAAGCCAAGCAAGCTAGCCACAGCAGGGGTCCTCATTTTGCTAAGAAGTAAAATGGGGCATTTTGTGAGCATCACAACAGGTTGTTTGTATATGAGCTCATACAAGAAAATATACAAGCAATGATATACAAAGCAAAGGCTACAAGTATGGACAAAAAGGAAAAGGGGAAAGAATAGTAGTCATGGTTGTTTGCATATATGTTTGTATGTTAAAAGATACAAAGATTACATACAATAGAAAATACAAAGAGAACATGATGTATGCTAAAGTTAAACTAACGGTAAAAATTTCAAAAAACGTAAACACTGAAATAGAAGGCTGAACTTTTGGCGCATTAATTATTGTAATTAATGCTGATCTAACACTCAAAAAGAGTAAAATTCAATGAGAGTTAGGGTAAATTCAACATATTTTACTTTCAGATATACATTGTTAAGAGCTAAAATTGTAGGAGAAAGAATTGTTACAGTTATTTGAACAGAACTTATCAGAGCGAAGGAATTACGGTAGCTGAATGAAGGTAAAATGGTAAAAGTAAGTCAACGACTGAAGTTGAGTGGTCAAAGAATATAAGTATTTATCCCAAAACACCGTTATATTTCAAATGGTAAATTACATGTTAATTTCAGTAATTTCATTATAAAACGTAGGAATTTGTCAAATTACTATTTTAAATGTTAATCAACTGGGTAGAGCTTAACAAATTTAAAAGTCAAAATAGAAAGGACAAACTGGGTTAGGGTAAAATAGTAAAAAATGGAAATTCACAGTAAAACCCTAGGTAAAAGGTTAAATGAAGAATTTAAAAGATGCATTGTTTCACAGGATGGCCCTGAGGCAAAAAAATATAGACACAGGGGGCAAAGTGAAAAAGGAAAGAAAACCACAAAAGGAGATAGAAAAAGAGGAATTACCCTTGCACAGAGGTTATCCATCCCTAATTAGTACGAGTGGAGTGGGAATGGATACGAATATAGGAAATTATGATGCACAGGATGTTTTATAGAAAATCACTACTGCAGATGGTTTGTCAGACAATAAATACATATGGGAGAGTGGACTATACAATGCTGTAGGTATCCCATTGGCTATGGAGGCCTGATATTTATGCTTAGACTGTGTAACTCTGTATGATCCAACTACCAGGAAGATTATGTTATATGATAGACTTATTTCTGATTTAACCATAGAAGGGATTGCAAGGACATTTGGATTAGAAATCAATGAGAAAATGAAAGATATTGATATAGATCAATATAATGAAGATTTTCATACAAATGAGAGGGAATGCAAAGGTAAAATATTCCATAGTTGGTACAGCATGGAAAATAAACCCAAGGCTATAGCTAGGGTACATAAGAATTTGATGAGGATATATTTCAAAGAAGAAATTTATTTGATGATCACAATGCTGAGTAGATTGGTAGGACTGAGAGATGGTACCAAATGTGAACAATGGATGTTCACTATTATTGAGTTCATGAAGGCAGAAGAAAAAGAGCAAGAGCAAATTCACTAGGCCAAAGTACTAAGCACTGCTATATGGAAACAAGCCATGCTGAGAAAACAAAAGATGATGCCATTCTATCTATCTTCATACGTGTTATATTCATGTGCAACAAAAATTAGACCATATATACATGGAATAGAAAGGGTTGGTACCCTAGGGAATGGTCCTAATTAGAAATTAGTATATGAGCACTATCTTGGCTTACAAGAGGAAAATGCATTGCAAAAATTTGCTTTGGTCAATGATGTGTTTTATACTTACATGGTGAGAATTTTGAGAGAGGAGCCTGATAAAAGATTATCTACAAGTGTAGAAGATGCAATTAGATTGCATAGTTCTTGGTTTATTCAATTTGAAAAATTTACTTATATTAGGACTGAAGGATTCGAAGGAAAACCTTTTATGCTGCCTCGGTATCCTCCTGATAAATTGATTATTTTGGAATTTTCAAGCAAAATTTGAATGTCTTTAAAATGTATAAGAGGAAGTTCAATAGTGGAAATCTAAAGTTGCCTTGGGCTATTGGCAGATACTCCTGTTATAGTGAAGAGGTTGCAGGATATTCAGAGTAAGAATTAAGATATTATGGCTTTCAGGAGTTTGATTTAGTCAGGGGATTTGATCCTTTTCATAGGATCTGGAATTTTATTGATAAAAAGTATATGCATCAAATACATATTGAAGATTTTTGGGCTGATTACAAAAATGATAGGGAAGTGAGGAAAAGAGCCTATAAAAGATTAACCATTGAGCAAATGAGGTCCATAGGTGACATATATGTTCCCACAGAAGTTCAAGAGAATGATAAATAGTTGCATCAGAGTTATGCAGAGGCTAGATTGGCTCCTATTACAGAACCTGATTGGTCACAGCCGTGGAATACATCTTTGGACATATTGTCCAAACCAATTATACTATTTTCAAAAACACGGTTAGAAGACAGAATTGAGGAACTTAAAGCTGAAGGAAAAGAAATCACCTATCCAAAGAAAGGCAGGAAAAGAAAAGGAGAGCCTAGTGAAGATATTCAATGTTTTTATAGGAAGAAAATGAAAGTTGTAGAGGCTAAGGTTATTGAAAAGGATAAGAATGCTACTTTAATGGATCCCTATGGATTGGGAATAATAGTAGCAGTGCCATCAGATACTTTTGTGGATGCAAAATCACTAAGTCATGAGGTAAGTATTGAGGAAGCACAGACTTCCAAAGGGGTAGCAGGACAACAAATTGGAAAGCCAATACCCATAAGTTTATCAAAAGGAGAGCCTTCTAAAATAGGTGATGTAATTGGAGCACAAGAAGTAGGTGCAAAACTGAGTAATATACCTAGTGCCTCCACTCCATTAGAAAAAAGAAAAGCATATGTTCAAGTGAAGATGGAATTGGCTAAAGAAAAGCTACAAGAGTCAGAAACACATAAAGCCAAACAAAATATTGAAACTGTCCATATTGGAAGTGATACTAGTGACAGTGAAGAAAGATGAATGTATGCTGTGAAGGAAATAGAAATAGGAGAAGAATCTAGTGACTTCCTAAGTGAGGAAGAAGAAATAAACACTATGGCAGAGATGGAGATTGAGCAAAGCTTAGAGGATGAAGAGGAGAAGGTACAGGAAGAATCAGGGACAGTGGATCCATGTGGTACCTTAGTATCTCCTGAAATCATTAAAGATGTGAAATAGGAGGTACACAAGATTGAAGAAGCTGAAAGAGAAGTTGCTTCTGAAGAGACAACAAAAGAAAAGCATGAGCATGCAAAATATGAAACAAAAGCTGACACATCAGGAGTTGATGTACTGAATATGTTGAACATGTATGATGAACAGAGCGAGGAAGAAAAGAACACAGAAAACATGCAAGAATAAGAGGAAGAAGTAAAGGAAGATTATACAAAGACAAGTCCACCTGTACATATAGAAAAGGTAGAGACAGATGATACAGAAAAACCAAAAGATGTAACCAAAATGCCTAAAGAGGAAGCACAAACAGAGGATGTTGATGACAATAAAATTGAAGAAAAAACAAAAAGTATAAACATGCCAAATATAGAGAAAATATATGCAGAAGAAGACCAAGAAAAAGAAACATCAGAAGGAGAGAATCATGAAGAAGAAGTTGAAGATGTAGGGGACATAGAAGTGGATGGGGAAGAAAATGAAGGGGAATCCAAATAGCAAAAAGACCCTATGGAGCAAGGGCCCCCACTTCAACAACAAGAACAACAACAAGAGCCTCCACCTCAATAGCAAATTCCACAACAACAACAACAAGGAGAAGTTGAAGTAGAGAAACCTCATGAAGAGGTAATTGATGAACTTAAAACTGCAAAAGGCACCAAGGAGACTCCTACATGGTTAGGAGGAGAAATAGGAAAGGAAAAGAAAGAGGTACAATTAGTACCAATTGACATTAAGATCTTATTAGGTAATACAACACCAGGAGAAGAAAGAAGAAAGTTAGGACAATGTCAGCTATCCAAAGAGGTCCAGATGGATCTAGGGTGCTAAATCTAGCCATATCTCATAAGGAGAAGGCAAAAGGTGAAATAGCCTTAAAAGAATATAAAATATTAAAATTTGACCTTGGTCATACCACACGAGAGTAGCACATTTCTGAATGGGAGGATATGCACCAAGTGACAGCAGAGATGCTACGAAAAGATAAAGATAAGCAAGAATATCTGAAGGGACATATTGTCCAGCTGCAACAATTTATTAAAGTGATATTTGATCCTAATATAACAGTCCTAGAACTGCCTAGTGACATAGCAATAATATCTAAAGAAGAAATAAGGGACATGGAAAATAAAAAGCTTAAGGCTAATGTTTTTGATGAATGGTTCAAAGATTTTATGTAGGAAGGTAAACAAATAATAAAGCAAGCTGTGAAAAGTTGGGGGATGGTTGCAGGAGAAAAGAACAAATGCATTATACTTGTGCACAATTGCCAAACCAGAAAAGAAGAATGCAAGTCTGAATTGAAAGATTTGACAGAAGTTGAAGAAAGAGCAGAAGAATTGATCAATGAAAGAGTAATTAATATTGCAATGGCAAATCAAGTGCCACAGGTGAGATTAGAACTCAAATTTGAGGAAGACAATCTGAGAAAATGTATAACAATTGCTCAAGATTTAGGAGAAAAAGAAGATGTAATGATTAGAATGCACAAAAAGATAGTAGAAAGACTCTTAGAGCATGAATGCATGGACATACCAGCATCTGGATTGGAAAGAGCTTTAACAAAGTTTAATGCCATTTTTGCACCATGCATGGAAAATCCTGATGCATACTTAACCAAGCAAATGAAGGATTCATTAATGGAAGACAATGCTAAAATAAGGAAGTACAAGAAAAGAAGAGAAGGCTCAAAAAATAGAGAAAAGAAATTGAGGGAAGGAGTTGTGATGCAAGAGTACATAAGGGCAAAGAGTCCAAGAGGGGACCGCACCTTTTTAGAAGGTGCAATTGGTAACTTCAAATCATACTTAAAAGACTGAAAAGGGAAATGGAAGCAATAGTTTTGGGATAAGTCAAGTAAAGAATATCAACGAGCATAAGTCAAAGAAAGGGGAATCTTATTTTTTGAAAAGATTCCAACATCATCCTTTGAGAAGGAAAAGATGCCATTGGGATATTTTGGCAGATGGTTAGAGATGAAGGTACACCCTTGATCAATAATAGAGGAATCTCAACCGTAGATGAAGATTGTAGCCTTAGCAATGAGGAGTTATGAAATCTATATAAGGAACTTTGCTACTTGTACTTTAATTACACGAGGATTTATAGAATAGGGATAGCAATTGTAGTTGTTTGAATATTTTGATTAGAAGAGCATTTCAGTTTAGAGGAGGTTGCCTGTGTTTGCAATAAGAAATGTGTGGAGCATCTAGCTTCCTTAATATATCTGTAAGACATTTTGTAAGTTTTCTGCAAGTTGATTAATGAAGTAAAGAGTCATACATACATTGTAAATCATATGTGACTGTCTATTTTAAATACAAATACATCTGGAATTCTGCATCTACTTTAGAGTGTTTTCTGGCTCTTGTTTGTATTTGAAATATTATCTCTTCAAAATCTTGCAATCTTGAATGTATGTTCATGAAAGTACTCAGTGCTTATACTTAAAGGTTTAGTGTGTTGATTTAATCAAGTTTATTGTACTGCTTACAACGTGAATAATAGAGCATTTAGATCCTGTAGCAAAATGAAATTCAATTTAAATTTCTCTATCTTTTCTCCAAATATTTGAAATACTTAGCTTAAACATGGAAATTTAAAGGAGATTGTCTAATATTTGAAAGAAACATGAACAATTGAGTTAATATTTGACAATTTTCATAATATTGGAAAAAGAAAAGCTTGTGTTAATATAAATCATATAAAGCTTTGTGATACAGCAGCAAATTTACACAAAGAAATGAATAAATGTTGATATTTGTGATATTTTGCATAATTAGAGTCTAGTAAGTCATCAATCACCTTGAATCAAGCAAGGCCCCTTGCATATTACAGTTTCACATTAACCTACTGAATTATCCATAAGGTCAAGACCTGAACATACAGAAACTTGGGTTTAAGTAATCTTAATTGATTTCTACATATCTTTCAAGATAGTTAGGTTCATTTTGTGAATTGTAACTTTTGTAATGAATGTGTAAAAACAATCATCAACAGTTTTTGGCACTAGAAGGAGGGCCTGATTGGAGTTAAGGTTGAATTTGAGTAAAACTGGCTCATAGCAGTGGTAGAGTGACTAGGTCTAGATCTAGTTCAGAAGATATATTTGTGCAATTACCTAATAGGAGGCAGAGTAAAGGTCCTTTGATTTGGAATCCTAAAATATCAAACATAGGAGGTTCATCTGGAATGCCTCCTAGATCACCTTTTAATATTCATAACATTGTGAGTCCTGACAGTTCTTCATTTATATCTTTGAATCTCAGCTCAGGTCCTTCTAGAGGTCCCAGTCTCCCCAGAAATCCTAGTCCACCTAGAAATCCAGGTACTCCTATAGGTCCAGGTCAAGCACAAGTACCTGCAATGGCTTATTTTAATGTCAATTCTCCTATAGCATTCCTTGATTATCATGAGATGCCAAAAAATCCTGAAAAGATATGTCCTAAATATCAGTTGCATCAGGATCCAGAAGATCATATTAGGATATTCAAAGAGGCACACTTTAGGGCCAGGTTAGAATATGAAAATGTTGTATGTAGGTTGTTTCCTTACACCTTCAATGAGCAAGCTTCCAACTGGTATGTTAACTTGCCTAATGGTTACATTTCCTCTTGGGCACTTATGGAGGAAACATTTTTGTCTAGGTTTAGAGGACCAATTGATCCTTCCACCTTATATCATAAATTGGCTGCAATTAAGAGAGGTGAAGGAGAGCTAATTGATAATTTTAATGATAGATTTCAAAAGGCTTATTCTAGGTTAGTAGCTCCTTACACAGTAAATGTAGATACATTGTTAGCCATGTATTATGTTGCCTTAGATCCATTAACTGCTATGTTTGTCAAAAGAAAGGTTGACATAGATACAATATCCAAAGCTTATAAGGAGGCAGCCTCAATAAACCAGGGAATGAGACAAACAACTTATAATCCATTTCTTAATGGAGGAAACCCTGGGATGCAAAGTCAAACACAATCATGGAATGGAGTCCCTACACATAATACTCCATTATTGAATCCAGTTCCTACATACAAACCTGTGTATAATCCTGCCCCAATCCAGGCTATAGTTCCTTATGTTGGATCTAGGGCATACAACTGAGAGGGGGGGGTGAATCAGTTGTATAGAACTTGTTCTCTTTCAAACACTTAATTCTCTGTTGTTAGTTAGCAGCATATCAAATAATCATTCATGGAAGCACAATACATAAACACAAGAGCAGATAAGCATCAACACATTGAACACCAAGATTTTGACGTGGAAAACCCGGTTAAGGGAAAAACCACGGGGTGATTAACCCAAGAATTATTCTCTGTTAGAAGAATAAGGAAAAATGAATGGCACATGCCAATAAGGGCTCACTGCCCGAGCACACTGCTCACAAAGAGGCCCACTGCCTACAAGGAGACACACTGTCTACAGAGTGATAAAAATCACAGTCTTGAACTGGAGAATGACATCTCTACCATGTCCGGATCAGTTCCAATTAAGCCCAATAATCTCTGCTCTGCCTTTCGCACCTTTCTTCGCTACTCCATACTCATCCACATACTACCTCACTGAAATGAATTCACAAATCATTATTTATACAAGACATCGACTTAGGAACAAGCATCTAAGTCGGCAAACAACCATAGGAGTATCCGCAAGATGAATAACACATCCGGTCGGCTATCACAAGAACATTCGCAGGATGAACAACTCATCCGGTCGGCTAAACAGAGCAATAACTTCATCCGGAAGAATAACTTCAATTCCGGGCTCTGCCATCAATGCGGACCAACAACACAACTTAAACATGATTCAAGAACCTTCACAAGTCTGTCTGAATGTCCGGATACATCCGCACTTTCTCTGCTTACTGGGATCTCTTGTCTTCCTCATCCGGAACTTCAAGAACACAGTCTGTCGCCACTGTCATAATGCAGGAGGTACATCCGGACCTCCAAATTACACACAAATCAGGATGAAACATCACAAGGACATATAAAACACTCCTTCCAATCCGCAGATTATGATAATACAATTCCGGACCTCACCGGACCTTTTTGTGATCCTCTGTCACCTCCGGATACTTGCCGGACCCGGTTCTATACCGGCAGCCATAACTCCTTCAGATCTTCATGCGGACCTCTGAAATCTTAACTGTAGCATCTTAAGACTCATATCTACTAACCCTTTAATCCGCATCCTCCGGTTCTCATCCTATACAGTATATTTACCTTCTTCTCATCACTGTTCTTCACTGTTCCTGACTGAGGCTAATTTTCTCAATATCCTCAGCACAAAGCTCATCAAATCCTTCTTGTCAATGCAGTGTGAGTATGTTGACATCAATGACAACAATGGCTCACCTCATACTTGCAACAATCTCCCCCTTTGTCATTGATGGCAACATATGATGTGAAAAACCATCAAGACAAGAACTTCTCTTTTCTGTCACAGCTCCCCCTATCAACAACAACTCCTCACATGTCTTCCTTTGCTGCTCCCCCTTTGATCATCAACCACTTGTTTTTCACATGTCTTCTCTCCCCCTTTGACATCAATGGCAAAGGGCTCATACTTGCAACTCTCATGCATCAGAATAATACCAGCTGCTCCCCCTTAGTTGCAGCTCCCCATTAGTCCGGATCACAAGATATGACTGTGATAGCCACCGGACTGATGCACATCAGTGCATCTTAGTTCATCACCGGAGGGGCCATGACCCCTAACTTCTCCCGGAGATATTCAAAAGAGTCCTTGGGAAGAGGTTTTGTAAAGATATCTGCAATCTGATCCTTGGAGGGAACATACTCCAATCTGACTTCTTCCTTGTTTACTTGTTCTCTCAAAAAGTGAAATTTGATAGATATGTGCTTAGTCTTAGAATGCAATACCGGATTCTTGGAAATATTAATTGCACTTGAATTATCACAGAAAATTGTGATAGGCTCCTCATATTCAACTTTGATGTCTCTTAGCATCTGCTTCATCCACAAGATTTGAGTGCAACTACCTGCTGCTGCAATGTATTCTGCTTCAGTTGTAGACAGAGATATTGCATCTTGTTTCTTGCTTAGCCAAGAAACCAATCTCTTCCCCAAAAAGAATGCTCCACCACTAGTGCTCTTCCGGTCATCCACATCTCCTGCCCAATCTGCATCTGTGTAAGCATGAAGAGAAAAATCCGGATCTCTAGGATACCATAGACCATACTCAAATGTCCCTTTCAAGTATCTAAAAATTCTTTTGATTGCCATAACATGAGATTCTCTAGGATCAGCCTGGAATCTTGCCACAAGACCAACAGCTTGCATTATATCTGGTCTAGTTTGAGTGAGATACAACAATCCACCAATCATTGATCTATACTTTGTCTGATCTGCCTTTGGAGAATCATCATCTTTGCTTAACTTACATCCGGTTGCCATAGGAGTGTTCATAGGCTTTGAGTCTTCCATACCAAATTTCTTTAACAATTCTTTCACATATTTGGTCTGAGAAATGAAGATCCCTTCTTTTGTTTGAGTAATTTGCAGACCCAAGAAGAAATTCATTTCACCAAGCATAGACATTTCAAACTCACTTTTCATCTGATTTGCAAAAGTTTTACACATACTATCTCTTCCTCCAAAAATGATATCATCCACAAACACTTCAACAATCAGAATGTTTTCATGATCAATTTTGAAATATAAGTTGCTGTCAGCGGTACCTTTGTTGAATCCAATCTGCACAAGATGCTTATCCAACCTTTCATACCATGCTCTTGGGGCTTGCTTCAATCCATACAAAGCTTTCTTCAACTTGCAGACCATATCATTATTATCAGACAATTGAAATCCATCCGGTTGTTCAATGTAGACTTCTTCTTCCAGATCACCATTTAGGAAGGCAGACTTGACATCCATCTGATATACCTTGAAATCTTTGAAGGCAGCAAATGCAAGAAGTAATCTGACTGCTTCAATTCTTGCTACCGGAGCAAAAGTCTCTTCAAAGTCAATTCCTTCTATTTGAGAGTAGCCTTTGCAGACCAATCTAGCTTTGTTTCTGATTACTTCACCAGCTTCATTTAGTTTGTTCCGGAAGACCCATTTGGTTCCAATTACATTCCTGTCTCTAGGTCTGGGAACAAGATCCCAAGTATGATTTTTCTCAATTTGCATCAGTTCATCTTCCATTGCTTTGGTCCAATTTTCATCATTGCAGGCTTCATTTATTGTTTTAGGTTCAATCCTTGAAATCAGACAACATTCATTCTGATCTTGAGCAATATTCCTTCTAGTTTGTACACCTTTGCTTCTGTCACCTATGATCTGATCTTCAGAGTGATTCAGTTTTACATACCTTGGAATTTTGGGAGTATCCAGTACTGCTGTTTCTTGATCAGGCTCATTTAAACCTAACTCTTCTTCCTGATTTACCGGATCAGGCTGACTCTGTTTCACCGGAGAGGATTGAGTTCCTTGAACACTATCTTGGTCATCTTCATCAAATTCATAAAATCTTGAAGGCTTCTCAATTCCTTCATCAACCTTTACATTGGTACTTTCTGTCATCTTCCTCAATCTCTTATTGTAACACCGATATGCTTTGCTTTGAGTGGAGTAGCCCAAGAAAATTCCTTCATCACTTCTAGCATCAAACTTTCCTAGATCTTCATCTCTTTTAATATAACACTTGCTACCAAATACCCTGAAATATTTCACAGTAGGAGTGATGCCAAACCAAAGTTCATAGGGGGTCTTACCGGTGTGGTTTCTGATTTGAACTCGATTGAGAGTGTAGACTGCAGTGCTGATAGCTTCTTTCCAAAACATTTGAGGAACATTTGCTTCCAACATCATTGTCCTAGCAGCTTCCTGGATGGTCCGGTTCTTTCTCTCAACTACTCCATTCTGCTGTGGAGTCCTAGGAGCAGACAATTGTCTCCTTATACCCTGTTTCTCACAAAAGTCAATGAATTCACCAGACGTAAATTCACCACCTCTATCAGACCTTAGACACTTTAGTTTCAATCCGGTTTGATTCTCCACCATAGCTTTGAAGATTTTGAACTTCTCAAAAGCTTCTGATTTTTCTTTCAGAAAGGTAACCCACATCATCCGGGAATGATCATCAATTAACAACATGAAATATCTATCACCTTGCAGACTCTTGATTCTTGTCGGACCACATAGATCAGTATGTACTAATTCCAACAATCCGGTAGAAGACTGATCTTTGCTTTTAAAAGAGACTCTGCTTTGTTTGCCTAACTGACATTCTTTACACACACTGTTTGTAGGTTTTATCAACTTTGGAAGATCTCTCACAGCCTGAGTATTGCTAATTTTGATGATGTTATCAAAATTTACATGACACATTCTTCTATGCCATAACCAACTCTGATCAATTTGAACAAACAAACAACTTTTATTTGAACCAACCAGATGAAAGATGTTACCTCTTGTCTGAGTACCGGATGCAATTTCAGTTCCGGAGCTTGTAAAGATTCTGCATTTTCCATTCTTGAACCGGAGATCATAGCCTTTGTCCACTAACTGACCAACACTGAGAAGATTGTGCTTCAATCCTTCAACATATAGTACATTACCTGTTTTGCTCTTACCATCAAAGGAAATAGTTCCCCTACCTCTGATTCTGCCAGCAGAAATGTCACCAAACTTTACCATTCCTCCTTCATATCTTTCCAAATCTAAGAACTTATTCTTGTCACCAGTCATATGGTGAGAGCATCCACTGTCAATAACCCAATCATCCTTTTCTTCCACTTGAGCAGCCAAGGCTTTTTCAACAACTTTGTGATTGACAGATTCAGAGAGCAAGGAATCTTCTTCCTTGATGGCTATAAACACCCACTCATTTCCGGATTTGCTTCCTGGATCTGATTCATCATCTGTTACTCCTTCATTGTCATCTTCTTCATGAACATAATAGCAATTCTTTTGAAACCTTTGTCTGTGAGTATTAGATCTTGCAGATCTCTCCGGACATCTTGAGGCAAAATGACCAATCTTATTGCAGTTAAAACACTTAAAGGGTAGTTTTCCTTCATACTTACCGGATCCTCTTGGCAGTCTCTTTGCAATGAGGGCTTCAAGTTGAGCTGTTTCTGCTTCTTCTTCTTCCATGTCTCTTCTTGCTTGATCATACCATGACATTTTTCTTGATGAGTTTTCACCCGGATCAAATCTCTGTTTGCCTTTCACATAGGCACTGGCTTTAAAAGCAGACTCAGTCTTGGGTGGATCATCTCCAAACTCGGTCATTTCAAATGCAGCTAGTTTGCCAGCCAATTGTTCTCTTGTGACAGTTGTGTGGGCTCTGAATTCATCAATGGCAGCAACTTTGATTTTGTAGACAGCAGGAAGGGATCTTAGGATTTTGCAGACAATCTCATTTTCATCTAGAGTTCCACCAGCATTTCTGATTCCACATACCAGCTCATTTACTCTTGGCATAAAGGTAGTAATGTTTTCATCATCTCTCATTTTCAATCTTTCAAATTTCCCTTTCAGACTTTGCAACCTTGCACTTTTGACAAACTCATCTCCTTCATACAGAAGTTCCAGTTTAGTTAGGATCTCATATGCAGTTGGTAGGTCAATGACATTCGAGAGATCTGAGTCATTCAATGCGCTTAGAAGAGCTTCCTTGGTCCGCAGATTGTTTTCAGCTTCTGTGGTTTCATCAGGAGTTGTCGGACCACCTTGTGGGGGTATATATGGTTTTGAAATCATAGCCAAGTATGCTTTTCCCATACATTCCAAATGACACTTCATGCGACCTTTCCAGAGAGTGAAGTTGGTTCCATCGAACTTCGGACTATCCTTCTTGTATGACGACATCCTGGATCACCTCAAGCGGTTAAGCTCCTATCAGAGGAACCTGGCTCTGATACCAATTGTTGGATCTAGGGCATACAACTGAGAGGGGGGGGTGAATCAGTTGTATAGAACTTGTTCTCTTTCAAACACTTAATTCTCTGTTGTTAGTTAGCAGCATATCAAATAATCATTCATGGAAGCACAATACATAAACACAAGAGCAGATAAGCATCAACACATTGAACACCAAGATTTTGACGTGGAAAACCCGGTTAAGGGAAAAACCACGGGGTGATTAACCCAAGAATTATTCTCTGTTAGAAGAATAAGGAAAAATGAATGGCACATGCCAATAAGGGCTCACTGCCCGAGCACACTGCTCACAAAGAGGCCCACTGCCTACAAGGAGACACACTGTCTACAGAGTGATAAAAATCACAGTCTTGAACTGGAGAATGACATCTCTACCATGTCCGGATCAGTTCCAATTAAGCCCAATAATCTCTGCTCTGCCTTTCGCACCTTTCTTCGCTACTCCATACTCATCCACATACTACCTCACTGAAATGAATTCACAAATCATTATTTATACAAGACATCGACTTAGGAACAAGCATCTAAGTCGGCAAACAACCATAGGAGTATCCGCAAGATGAATAACACATCCGGTCGGCTATCACAAGAACATTCGCAGGATGAAAAACTCATCCGGTCGGCTAAACAGAGCAATAACTTCATCCGGAAGAATAACTTCAATTCCGGGCTCTGCCATCAATGCGGACCAACAACACAACTTAAACATGATTCAAGAACCTTCACAAGTCTGTCTGAATGTCCGGATACATCCGCACTTTCTCTGCTTACTGGGATCTCTTGTCTTCCTCATCCGGAACTTCAAGAACACAGTCTGTCGCCACTGTCATAATGCAGGAGGTACATCCGGACCTCCAAATTACACACAAATCAGGATGAAACATCACAAGGACATATAAAACACTCCTTCCAATCCGCAGATTATGATAATACAATTCTGGACCTCACCGGACCTTTTTGTGATCCTCTGTCACCTCCGGATACTTGCCGGACCCGGTTCTATACCGGCAGCCATAACTCCTTCAGATCTTCATGCGGACCTCTGAAATCTTAACTGTAGCATCTTAAGACTCATATCTACTAACCCTTTAATCCGCATCCTCCGGTTCTCATCCTATACAGTATATTTACCTTCTTCTCATCACTGTTCTTCACTGTTCCTGACTGAGGCTAATTTTCTCAATATCCTCAGCACAAAGCTCATCAAATCCTTCTTGTCAATGCAGTGTGAGTATGTTGACATCAATGACAACAATGGCTCACCTCATACTTGCAACACCTTATACTGGTAACACTACCAATAACAATCAGAGTAATGGTCAGTGTTTCTTCCAGCCTCCTCAAGATACATTTGTGGCAAAGACAAAAGAGGATAGGGAAGAAATCAAGGATATTACTGCACATTTAAGAAGATTGCTACTCAAATGACACAATTGAGAAATGAAAAGTTCTATGGTAGGAATAATCAAGGATACAATCAGCATCATAACCAAAACTATAACCAGAATTATAATTAGGGTCAAGGTTCTAATCAAGGTTAGAATTACAGCTAGAGTCAGAATCATAATCAAGGACAAGCAATGCAAAATATTGGGCCTGCTGTAGATAACAAAGCCTAGGGTAATAACAAAAGGAATCAGAATCAGCCAAGGCCACCTAAGACATGGGACACAGGGCCAAACAAAGGCACTCTAGCTTCTCCATTTAAGAATTTAGCTAATTAGGAGATAAAACAACCAGCTAGATATCAAATGGCTAATGTAGCATTAAAGAATTGGTGTAGGATTCATAATACCAGTGCCTATGCTAAACTAGATTGTCCTCAGTTTCATCTGGCAGTGAGTATTTTCAATGTAGATGTATAGGCTCCTAGCTCTGCATTCCTTATTCCCATAGGTAATGAAATAGTACCCTCAGGATATGAGACTGCTTTAGTCTTAGAGACTTTTACCTTTGTAACTAGAGAGGAAGAAGATGAATTACTAGAAGATGAACCTTACTTTTGTGAAAACCTATATCCTGAATCAGCCTTAGTATTGAATTCTTTTTAGTTTCCCTTTGAAACTAAAAATGAGGTGTTATATGAAACAGAAGAGGTACAGACTTTTCAACAGTCAAACAAAAACCATACCTATAATTTGAGAAATAACTCTAGGCTAGGAGGTCCTTTCACTACTTCCACTCCTAACAATTTCAATACTCCTCCAGATCTAAATGCTAGCAATAACCATACTATACTAAAGGCCAATCATCATGTGAATAGTGGAATGGCAACACCAAATGTCCAAACAGGTAAAACAGAGACAATAGAAACAATGAGGTTGATGAGTTACTTGTCAGAAGAGATAAAGAAAATCAATGTCAGTATACCTTTGTGTGAATTATTGAAAAGTCTAGGGGTCAGAAATGCTTTCATAAAATCCTTGGATACATCTGTGACAAGTGAGGTTTTTGCTGATGTAAATATTCCTAGTAAAGATTCATAGCCTAAGGAAAAGAGTAGGAAAATTGAACAACCTTCCAACAGTAATGTGGTCATGTATACTGATAAAAGGGAAGCTCCTCCTTTTTTGTTAACTATTAGGATGTGTGGAAAGAACATACATAATTGCATGGTAGATTCTAGTGCATCAGCTAATGCAATGCCTTTAGGAATATGCAAAACTTTAGGGCTAACTCCTACTAAATCTGCCAAGGTTGTTACACAATTGGATAAAACTGAGGTTAATGTAATAGGAGAACTGATGCATATTCAAATGCAATTAGCTTCAGATCCTAGGGTGAGTTAGTTTATTGACATTCAGGTGGTAGATATACCTGAGAATTATGGGATGTTGTTGAGTAGAGACTGGTCCAAAACATTGAATGGATATATGGCCACTGATTTTTCACACATGTGGTTACCTTGGAGAGGTCTTCCAAATCAGATAAGGAGAGAAGCAGAACCCAGGATGAAACACATGATTATAGAATACAACAGGACTAATGAGATATTGTATGCTTCTATTGAACCTAGTGTTTATAGAGTTACTAACAGGCAAGTACAAATTAAAGAAATCCTGATGTTAAATTTTAGGGAAAAACATGTCAATAAAGAAACAGTATTGTTCATTGAGTCTAATGGAAATTCTTCTCATGAGGAAGGTAATGCAATAAATAGGTTTGGTCAGATCATTAGACAAGAGATGGAAAGGTGCATTGAACAAAATATTCTAGTTCAGTGCAAGTTATGTAAAGGTATGTGCAGAGTCCATAATATGCCACATTCTGAAGAGAATTGTGGGATGTGTAGAGACATTATAG
Source organism: Cunninghamia lanceolata (assembly GCA_027924645.1). Taxonomy (NCBI): domain Eukaryota; kingdom Viridiplantae; phylum Streptophyta; class Pinopsida; order Cupressales; family Cupressaceae; genus Cunninghamia; species Cunninghamia lanceolata. Next base: position 2,029,105 of record BSBN01001020.1, on the reverse strand, counting down.
AATATCAATACTTAAAGTGCACAAAGGGGATGGAATTGCAAGAAGGAAAAGTTAATCCTAATCAACTAGAGAGATACTTTCAGAACAACATAGATGTATTGACCCCAGATTTAGGAAAAGAAATGAAATACAAGAGTGTCTATCATTCTGATTTACAAACTGAAAGTATAAATAGGCAAGTAGGTCACAATGAAGTGCACATGAAGAAACAAGATAGTACCTCACATGTAATAGAAAAGGCAAAGCATACCAAAATAAAAGGTCAAAAGAATAAAGATGGCATGTGGACACTGAAATGTGATGGGTATAAATCTAAACAAGGTGCAGGTGCAACCGTGGAACTCATAGATCCTAAGGGTAAGTCATTTTTAGCAGTATACAGGCTACAATTTCCTTGCACTAATAATGTAGCAGAATATGAAGCTTTGATCTATGGACTTGTTATGGCTATCAAGAAAAAGGTCAAACTGATTAGAGTGTTTTTAGATTCTGACTTAGTGGTCAGACAGGTAAGAAGGTTGTATGCATGCAATTATAAGAAGATGGTATGTTATAGGCATAGGGTGTGGGATTTGATTGATTCATTTGATGCTTTTAACATTGAACATATTCCTAGGGAATTGAATCATAGGCCAGATGAATTAGCAGTTGCTGCTAGCACTTTGGAACCTTTAACACTGTTAGGTTTGAAGCGATTTGCTGTTGAATTAGTAAATGTTCCTAGTATACCAGATAATGTTACTCATTTTTAGGTATTTGAGGGAGATCAGCAAATTGTAGATTTTCTAACTTGTAATGAGGTGTTTGAAGCTCAAATTATTGATGAACAAGAAAGGCTTGATGTGTCTTAGGATGAAGAATACATAATCAACTTGAAAAGCAATTTCTTACCTAAGGGAGTAATTGAGTTAGAATAGATTTTTGACTTTGATGGGGTAGTAAGACAGAAAGACTTACCCAAAACTGAAGGAGGTAAATGTGAGCCATATAATTTAGGTTACCGAGCAAAGTCCATAGAATGTATTGATTGGAAAGGCTTACTCTGAGGAATTAAGAAAATAAATTGTGGATGTTCTGAAAGAATACAAACATGTGATAGCATGGACATATGAAGATTTGAAAACATATGATATGTCCATCATAACTCATGTAATACCATTGAAACCAGATGTTAAACCATTTAGGCAGAAACAAAGGCCTGTAAATGCTATTTTAGAGCCTTTAATCTTTGAAGAAGTAAAAAAATTGTTGTCTGCTAGGATAATCTTCCCAGTTAGACATTCAACCTGGGTCGCTAATTTAGTGCCTGTGAGAAAGAAAAATGGAGACATTAGGTTATGTGTAGACTTTAGAAATTTGAACAAGGCCTCTGAAAAAGATAATTATCCCTTGCCTCCAATAGATGAAGTACTGCGAGCAGTGAACGAGGCTAAGATGATGTCTTTTTTGGATGGATTTTCAAGATATAACCAAGTCTTAGTTGACAAAGAAGATAGGTTGAAAACCACTTTTACTTACAAATGGGGTAATTATGCATATAGAAGAATGCCTTTTGGTTTAATCAATGTAGGTGCCACTTTTTAGAGAGCCATGGACATTGCATTCCATGGACTATCAGGTAAGTGTATTGTTATTTATATGGATGATTGAACTGTTTATTCTAAGGATTCATCCAATCATGCTGAAGATTTGAGAAGAGTACTCAAAAGATAGGAAAGGTATGGAATTTCTCTCAACCCAAAGAAATGTTCTTTTGGTGTAACTGAAGGGAAACTATTGGGACACATCATTTCTAAGAATGCGATATCCATTGATCTTGATAGAGTAGAAGGAATAAAGAAATTGCAATTACCAAACAGTAAGAAGGAACTAAAGTCATTTTTTGGTAAGATTAACTTTGTCAGGAAGTTTATTATAGGGTTTGCAGAGATTGTACAACTATTGAATGCCATGTTAAAGAAGGATGCAAAGATAGAATGGACACCAGTAGCTAAAGCTGCATTTGAAGATATTAAGGAAGCAATTTCTGATGGTCCTGTGTTGACAAGTCTAGATTATGCAAAGCCATTTTACATTTATTCTTTTGGATCTTCACATTCAGTTGCAGCTGCTTTGACACAAAAAGGAGAAGATAATGAAGAAAAACCTATACCTTTTATGAGTGCACCTCTGAAAGATGCACAACTGAAGTATCTTGATACAGAAAGATAGGCATTTGTACTGGTAAGAGTAGTGAAAAATTTTAGGCATTACATCTTACGAAGTCAAGTTAAGGCCATAGTACTAGATGCAACAGTGAAGATGCTACTGATGCAAAATGAGCCTGGAGAGAAAAGAGTCAAATGGATTACAACATTGCAAGAGTTTGATATGGAAATTATTCCAATGAAGTTGGTCAGAGGACAAGCATTAGTGCAGACCATAGCAAACATAGATCCAAATTTGGTAAAACAACAATATGTGTTGAATGCCAATGATGCATCAGGGTGGTATGATGATCTGAATACTTTTCTAATATCAAGGAAATATCCAAGCAAGATGAAATCTTCTCAAAGGAGAGCTTTAAAGATTAAAGCACAGAGCTACATGGTACATGGATGTCTTGTATTGAGGAAGAACCATGAAGGCATATATTTAAGATGTTTAAATACAACTGAAGCAAATAAGGTATTGTCAGAGTTGCATGATAAATATGGAACTACTCATGGTTCTCATCTAGCAACTACACATAAGATATTGAGAGCAGGATACTATTGGCCTACAATGTTTAAAGATATAGAGAGTCACATTCAAAGTTGTCACATCTGTCAAATTATAGCAGACAAAGGAAGGAATCGGGCTAATCCGTTACAGCCAGTCATTGAGTCTAGACCATTTGCATAGTGGGGCTTAGATTTCATTCGAGTCATAAATCCTCCATCATCTGCGGGACATAAGTTTATATTGACAGTGACTGATTATTGTACAAGGTGGACTGAAGCTGCATGTTGCAAGTTCTCTACTATTGAGGTAGTTATTAAATTCCTTGAAGAAAACATCATAACAAGGTTTGGAGCTCCATATTCACTGGTATCTGATAATGGCCCTATATTTTCTTCTTTGAAATTTTCTAAATGGGATTTTGAATATGGGATAGATTTAAAGTTTTCTTCAAATTATTATCCTCAAGGGAATGGATTAGCTGAGTCTACAAATAATATTTTATTAGATATAATTAAGAAGCTAATTGAAAAGAATCCTAGAGAATGGAACACATTGTTAAAGTATGTGTTGTGGGTAGACAGGACTAAGGTTATGTCAGCCTTAGGCAATGCACCTTATCACCTAGTTTATGGGATTGCCCCATACTTCTAGTAAATTTAAGAATGACAATTTAGAAGTTTGCTAATGAATATTTAGGCTTTGATGATCACAGGGAAGCCAGAATAATCCAAATGTTACAATTGGATGAGAAAAGAGACCAAGCTGGATTGAGAAATTTACTAAACATCAAGCAGTGGTTAAAAGATGGTTTGATGAAAGAGCTAGAGTCAAAATGTTTAGAATATCAGACTTAGTGCTGTGCTGGGATAAAGCACATGAAAAGAAAGGAAATCATGGTTAATTTGACAAGTTTTGGTTAGGTCCATTACAGGTCGTAGAAATAATAGGAGACAATACATTCAGGATTAAGACCTTGACTAGGGAAGATGTGCCATTACCAATTAATGGCCAACATTTGAAACACTACTTTCAGGCTTGAGTTGAAGTTGTTTGGGGTGTTCTGTATCATAATGTAAATAGTGTACAGTTTTGTTTGTTTTGTTTTGTTTTGTTTGGTTTTATTGTGTTGGTTTGTTGTTGTGTTGTCTTGGTAGGGATGTTTGTTTTGTTTTAAAGTATATAGGAGTGGATTAACAACCACTGAAAACAATAGAAAATTTAGAATGTTCAGGTTAATTATTTGAAATTTATACATAACTCTTTGTGACTGTCTTGAATGTAGAAAGTTAGTTGACTTGTGAAATAATGTATTCAATAACTGTGGCTTGAGTATTCAAGGAAAGTTTATCACAATGACACAACTAAAATCCTTGGGTTTGTTGAACCTACCAGTGTAGATATTAGGTGAAAAATCAGAGGTCACCCTTGCTACCATTACAATTCTCAGCTTGATTTCAGCAAGTGATCATTCCTTGCATCATGAAGTTACAACTGTAATATTTTATGAAGTCTCTATCTTACCTAAAATATAAAAATAATAAAATAATAATATGGATTTTACTAAAAATCTAGATTAAGCCATCTAGGTAACTCTACCAGGGCTATAGACGCTTGTTGGCAGTAGGGCTCTACTTAGGAGAATTGTAACGATAACCTTGTTGGGGCTATAGATGCCTGCTGGCAGCAAGGCTCTATCTGGTTAGCTATGAGGGAATGACATCAACTATGGAGGTTAATATTAGTTAGTGGTTTGTTCAACTAATTTTGAAGATGAGGATTATTAATCATGTGCACCCACTTAAACTGAAAGAAAAATTCATGCACCTTATTGAATACATTAATCTCAAGTTGAATAATGATCTACAGAAAAGACAATTGGAAGTTATGAATTTAGTTCATTTAGTTTTCTTTAATGATTTTAATTTAATTGTTTTGTTTGGTTGCTAGTTGTTGTGATGCTCACAACATGCCCCATTTTACTTCTTAGCAAAAAGAGGACCCTTGCTGTGGCTGTGGCTTTTGCTTGGGTGTGGGTCTGCTTGGTGGTAAAAGGGAAAAGGGAGTGAAAAGTACAAATCCTAGTGAAAATAGAGAAAAATAGTATTAAGTACCAGGGCAGAATATAGGTGAATTCCTTGTTAAAAATGAGTAAGGGTTGCCTTTTGAACCATTTTAAAATTCCCAATATTTTGCAAGATATGTATGTTTTTGATAAAATGTATTATGGGAGGGTTTGTATGTTACATATACAAAGTCATTTGTATGTTGTGTTGTTGTGTTAGTCGTATAAGGAAGTCATTGGGTTTATATACATCACTATACTTGTATGCATGTCCCTAATGCTTTATTCTTACATACAAGTCAGGCCCGACAGAGTTTAGAGTTTAAATGAATAATTGGTTAAGTCCGTCAGGTGTATTTTAAGTTTGCATGCTTGGCAAAAAGGGAAGCATACAAGGGGATATACAAAGTTATAAACATATCGTGGAATCAAAAGGATTATGAAATGGGGTTTTATTGTTGTATGTTTCATGCTTTGTATGTATGTTTTGAAGACATATATTGTGATGTACATGCAATGTGAAACTCAAGAAAGGTTAAAATCTGGTTAAAATGATGCATCATGACTTAAGGTATATTGGAAGATGCATTGCATTTTATACATCTCGCGGAGCTGAAAAGCAAGTAAATTGTGGTTTACAAAGAAAATGAAAAGTCTGAAAAGAAATACAAATGATTTTGTATGTATCTAGACTTGTATCTAAAGGGTTTTGATACAAGTATTGTCGTACCACGGAGATACAAGGGGAAAATAATGTGGACCCGATTGCTTGCATAGTGGGCTTGTATTAGAACAATGTATATCTTCGATATACAAGCCAAGGATACAAGTGATAGATACAGGCCAGATGCGAAAAGAAATCTGATATAGAAAAGTCTTTGTATGTTTAAATGATTGTATGTTTATGATATACATATCCGAGATACAAAGGAACTAAAAGCATTGTGAGAGATAAAAGGTAATGAAAGGAGGTTTGCATAGGGTTGTTTGTATATGCACTCATACAAGAAAATATACAAGCAGCGATATACAAAGCGAAGGCTATAAGTATGGACAAAAAGGAAAAGGGAAAAGAACGGTAGTCATGGTTGTTTGCACATATGTTTGTATGTTAAAAGATACAAAGGTTACATACAATAGAAAATACAAAGAGAACATGATGTATGCTAAAGTTAAACTAATGGTAAAAAATTCAAAAAAATGCAAACACTGAAATAGGAGGCCAAACTTTTGGTGCATTAATTACTGTAATTAATGCCAATCTAACACTCAAAAAGAGTAAAATTCAACGAGAGTTAGGCTAAATTCAACATATTTTGCTTTCAGATATACATTGTTAAGAGCTAAAATTGCAAGAGAAATAATTGTTATAGTGATTTGAATAGAACTTATCAGAGCAAAGGAATTACGGTAGCTGAATGAAGCTAAAACGGTAAAAGTAAGTCAACGACTGAAGTTGAGTGGTCAAAGAATACAGGTATTTATTCCAAAACATCGTTACATTTCAAATGGTAAATTACATGTTAATTTCAGTAATTTCATTATAAAACGTAGGAATTTGTGAAATTACTGTTTTAAATGTTAATCAACTGGGTAGAGCTTAACAAATTTAAAAGTCAAAATAGAAAGGACAAACTGGGTTAGGGTAAAATAGTAAAAAATGAAAATTCACAGTAAAACCCTAGGAAAAAGGTTAAATCAAGAATTTAAAAGATGCATTGTGTCACAGGATGGCCCTGAGGCAAAAAAAGATAGACACGGGGGGTGAAGTCAAAAAGGAAAGAAAACCACGAAAGGAGATAGAAAAAGAGGAATTACCCTTCCATAGAGGTTATCTGTCCCTAATCAGTACGAGTGGAGTGGGAACGGATATGAATATAGGAAATTATGATGCAAAGGATGTTTTAAAGAAAATCACTGTTGCAGATGCTTCACCAGACATGAAATACATATGGGAGAGTGGACTATACAAGGCTGCAGGTTTCCCATTGGCTATGAAGGCCCGAGATTTATGCTTAGATTGTGTAACTCTGTATGATCCAACTACCAGGAAGATTATGTTATATGACAGACTTATTGTTGATTTAACCATAGAAGGGATTGCGAGGACATTTGGATTGGAAATCAATGAGAAAATGAAAGATGTTGATATAGATCAATATAATGAAGGTTTTTAGACAAATGAGAGGGAGTGCAAAGGTAAAATATTCCACAGTTGGTACAACCTGGAAAATAAACCTGAGGTTGTAGCTAGGGTGCATAAGAATTTGATGAGGATATATTTCAAAGAAGAAATTTATTGATGATCACAATGCTGAGTAGATTGGTAGGACTAAGAGATGGTACCAAATGTGAACCATGGATGTTCCTTATTATTGAGTTCATAAGGGTGGAAAAAAAAGAGCAAGAGCAAATTCACTGGGCCAAAGTAATAAGCACTGCTATATGGAAACAAGCCATGCTAAGAAAACAAAAGATGATGCCATTCTATCTATCTTCATACGTGTTATAATCATGTGCAATAGAAATTAGACCATATATACATGGAATAGAAAGGGTTGGTACCCTAGGGAATGGTCCTAATCAGAAATTAGTATATGAGCACTATCCTGACTTACAAGAGGAAAATGCATTGAAGAAATTTGCTTTGGTCAATGATGTGTTTTATACTTACATGGTGAGAATTTTGAGAGAGGAGCCTGATAAAAGATTATCTACAAGTGCAGAAGATGCAATTGGATTGCATAGTTCTTGGCTTATTCAGTTTGAAAAATTTACTTATATCTGAACTGAAGGATTCGAAGGAAAACCTTTTATGCTGCCTCGGTATCCTCCTGATAAATTGATTGTTTTGGAATTTTCAAGGAAAATTTTGAATTTCTTTAAAATGTATAAGAGGAAGGTCAATAGTGGAAATCTAAAGTTGCCTTGGGCTATTAGCAGATACTCCTATTATAGTGAAGAGGTTGCAGGAAATTCAAAGAAAGAATTAAGATATTATGGCTTTCAGGAGTTTGATTTAGTTAGGAGATTTGATCCTTTTCATAGGATCCAGAATTTTGTTGATAAAAAGTATAAGCATTAGATACATATTGAACATTTTTGAGCTGATTGCAAAAATGATAGGGAAGTGAGGAAAAGAGCCCATAAAAGATTAACCATTGAGCAAATGAGGTCCATAGGTGACATATATGTTCCCCCAGAAGTTCAAGAGGATGATAAACAGTTGCATCACAGTTATGCACAGGCTAGACGGGCTCCTATTACAGAGCTTGATTGGTCATAGCCGTGGTATACATCTTTGGACATATTATCCAAACCAATTATACTATTTTCAAAAACATGGTTAGAAGACAGAATTAAGGAGCTTAAAGCTGAAGGAAAAGAAATCACCTATCCAAAGAAAGGGAGGAAAAGAAAAAGAGAGTCCAGTGAAGATATTTAATATTTTTATAGGAAGAAAAGGAAAGTTGTAGAGGCTAAGGTTATTGAAAAGGATAAGAATGCTACTTTAATGGATCCCTATGTATTGGGAATAACAGTAGCAGTGGCATCAGATACGTTTGTGGATTCAAAATCACTAAGTCATGAGGTAAGTACTGAGGAAGCACAGGCTTCCAAAGGGGTAGCAGGACAACAAATTGGAAAGGCAATACCCATAAGTTTATCAAAAGGAGAGCCTTCTAAAACAGGTGATGTAATTGGAGTACAAGAAGTAGGTGCAAAATTGAGTAATATACCTAGTGCCTCTACTCCATCAGAAAAAATACAAGCTTATGTTCAGGTGAAGATGGAATTGGCTAAAGAAAAACTGCAAGAGTCAGAAACACATAAAGCCAAACAAAATATTGAAACTATCCATATTGGAAGTGAAACTAGTGACAGTGAAGAAAGAGGAATGTATGCTAGGAAGGAAATAGAAATAGGAGAAGAATCTAGTGACTTCCTAAGTGAGGAAGAAGAAATAAAGACTATGGCAAAGATGGAGATTGAGCAAATCTCAGAGCATGAAGAGAAGGTACAGGAAGAATCAGGGATAGTGGATCCATTTGGTACCTTAGTATCTCTTGAAATCATTAAAGATGTGCAAGAGGAGGTACACAAGATTGAAGAAGATGAAAGGGTATTTGCTTCTGAAGAGACAATAAAAGAAAAGCATGAGCAAGCAAAAGATGAAATAAAAGCTGACACATCAGGAGTTGATGTACTGAATATGTTGAACATGTATGATGAACAGAGCGAGGAAGAAAAGAACAAAGAAAACATGTAGGAACAAGAGGAAGAAGTAAAGGAAGATGATGCAAAGACAAGTCCACCTATACATACAAAAAAGGTATAGACAAAGGGTATAGAAAAAATAGAAGATGTAAACAAAATGCCTGAAGAGGAAGCATGAATAGAGGATGTTGATGACAATAAAATTGAAGAAAAAATAGAAAGTATAAACAGGCCAAATATAGAGCAAATATATGCAGAAGAAGACCAAGAAAAAGAAACATCATAAGGAGAGAATCATGAAGAAGAAGCTAAAGATGGAGGGGACACAGAAGTGGAGGATGAAGAAAATGAAGGGGAATCCAAATAGCAAAATGACCCTATGGAGAAAGGGCCCCCACTTCAACAACAAGAACAACAACAAGAACCTCCACCTCAACAGTAAATTCCACAACAACAACAACAAGGAGAAGTTGAAGCAGAGAAACCTCATGAAGAGGTAATTAATGAAGTTAAAACTACAGAAGGCACGAAGGAGACTCCTGCATGTTTAGGAGGAGAAATAAGAAAGGAAAAGAAATAGGTACAATTGGTACCAATTGATATTAAGAGCTTATTAGGTAATACAACACCAGGAAAAGAAAGAAGAAAGGCTAGGACAATGTCAGCTATGCAAAGAGGTCCAAATGGATCTAGGGTATTGAATCTAGCCATACCTCAGAAGGAGAAGGCAAAAGGTGAAATAGCCTTAGAAGAATACAAAATATTAAAATTTGACCTTGGTCATACCACACGAGAGAAACACATTTTTGAATGGGAGGATATGCACCAAGTGACAACAGAGATGCTAAGAAAAGACAAAGATAAGCAAGAATATCTAAAGGGACATATTGTCCAGCTGCAACAATTTATTAACGGGATATTTGATCCTAGTATAACAGTCCCAGAACTACCCAGTGACATAGCAATAATATCCAAAGAAGAAATAAGGGACATGGAGAATAAAAATCTTAAGGCTAATGTTTTTGATGAAAGGTTCAAAGATTTTATGCATGAAGGTAAACAAATAATAAAGTAGGCTGTGAAAAGTTGGGGAATGGTTGTAGGAGAAAAGAACAAATGCATGATACTTTTGCATAATTGTGAATCCAGAAAAGAAGAATGCAAGTCTGAACTGGAACAATTGATATAAGTTGAAGAAAGAGCAGAAGAATTGATCAATGAAAGAGTAATTACTGTTGCAATGGCAAATCAAGTGCCACATGTGAGATTAGAACTCAAATTTGAGGAAGACAATCTGAGAAAATGTATAACAATTGCTCAAGATTTAGGAGAAAAAGTAGATGAAATGATTAGAATGCACAGAAAGATAGTAGAAAGACTCTTAGAGCATGAATGCATGGACAAACCAGCATATGGATTGGAAAGAGCTTTAACAGAGTTTAATGCCACTTTTGTACAATGCATGGAAAATCTTGATGCATACTTAACCAAGCAAATGATGGATTCATTAATGGAAGATAGTGCTAAAATAAGGAAGTACAAGAAAAGAAGAGAAGGCTCAGAAATAAGAGAAAAGGAAATAAGGGAAGGAGTTGTGATGGAAGAGTACATATGGGTAAAAAGTCTAGGAGAGGACTGCACCTTTGTAGAAGGTATAATTGGTAACTTCAAATCATACTTAAAAGACTAAAAAGGGAAAAGGAAGCAACAGCTTTGGGATAAGTCAAGTAAAGAATATCAGCGAGTATAAGTCAAAGAAAGGGGAATCTTATTTTTTGAAAAGATTCCAACAGCATCTTTTGAGAAGGAAAAGATGCCATTTGGATATTTTGGCAGACGGTTAGAGATGAAGGTACACCCTTGATCAATAATAGAGGAATCTCAACCGTAGATAAAGTTTGTAGCCGTAGCAATGAGGAGTTTCAAAATCTACATAAGGAACTTTGCTACTTGTACATTAATTACACAAGGATTTATAGAATAGAGATAGAAATTATAGTTGTTTGAATATTTTGATTAGAAGAGCATTTTAGTTTAGAGGAGGTCACCTATGTCTGCAATAGGGAATGTGTTGAACATCTAGCTTCCTTACTGTATCTGTAAGACGTTTTGTAAGTTTTTTGTAAGTTGATTAATGAAGCAAAGAGTCATACATACATTGTAAATCATATGTGACTGTCTATTTTAAATACAAATACATCTGGAATTCTGCGTCTACTTTAGAGTGTTTTCTGGCTCTTGTTTGTATTTGAAATATTATCTCTTCAAAATCTTGCAATCTTGAATGTATGTTCATGAAAGTACTCAGTGCTTACACTTAAAGGTTTAGTGTGTTGATCTAATCAAGTTTGCTATATTGCTTACAACGTGAATAACAGAGCATTTAGATCCTGTAGCAGAATGAAGTTCAATTTAAATTTCTCTAACTTTTCTCCAAATATTTGTAATACTTAGCTTGAACGTGGAAATTTAAAGGAGATTGTCTGATATTTGAAAGAAACATGAACAATTGAGTTAATATTTGACAATTTTCATAATATTGGAAAAAGAAAAGCTTGTGTTAATATAAATCATATAAACCTTTGTGATACAGTAACAAATTTATACAAAGAAATGAATAAATGTTGATATTTGTAATATTTTGCATAATTAGAGTCCAGTAAGTCATCAATCACCTTGAATAAAGTAAGGACCCTTGCATATTACAGTTTCCCATTAGCCTACTGAATTCTCCATAAGGTGAAGACCTGACGATACAGAAACTTGGGATTAAGTAATCTTAATTGATTTCTTCATATCTTTCAAGATAGTTAGGTTCATTTTGTGAATTTTAACTTTTGTTATGAATGTGTAAAAATAATCATCAACAGTTTTTGGCACTAGAAGGAGGGCCTGATTGGAGTTAAGATTGAATTTGAGTAAAACTGGCTCATAACAGTGGTAGAGTGACTAGGTCTAGATCTAGTTCAAAAGATATATCTGTGCAATTACCTGATAGGAGTCAGAGTAAAGGTCCTTTGATTTGGAATCCTCAAATATCAAACATAGGAGGTTCATCTAGAACGCCTCCTGGATCACCTTTTAATATTCATAACATTGTGAGTCCTGACAGTTCTTCATTTAGATCTTTGACTCTCAGGTCAGGTCCTCCTAGAGGTCCCAGTCCCCCCAGAACTCCTAGTCCACCTAGAAATCTAGGTATTCCTACAGATCCAGGTCAAGCACAAGTACCTGCAATGGCTTATTTTAATGTCAATTCTCCTTAGCATTCCCTGATTATCATGAGATGACAAAAAATCCTGAAAAGATATGTCCTAAATATCAGTTGCATTAGGATCCAGAAGATCATATTAGGATATTCAAAGAGGTATGCTTTAGGGCCAGGTTAGAATATGAAGATGTTTTATGTAGGTTGTTTCCTTAAACCTTCAATGAGCAGGCTTCCAACTGTTATGTTAACTTGCCTAATGGTTACATTTCTTCTTGGGCACTTATGGAGGAAACATTTTTATCTAGGTTTAGAGGACCAATTGATCCTTCCACCTTATATCATAAATTGGCTGCAATTAAGAGAGGTGAAGGAGAGCTGATTGATAATTTTAATGATAGATTTCAAAAGGCTTATTCTAGGTTAGTAGCTCCTTACACAGTAAATGCAGATACATTGTTAGCCATGTATTATGTTGCCTTAGATCCATTAACTGCTATGTTTGTCAAAAGAAAGGTTGACATAGATACAATATCCAAAGCTTATAAGGAGGCAGCCTCAGTAAACCAGGAAATGAGACAAACAACTTATAATCCATTTCTTAATGGAGGAAACCCTGGGATGCAAAGTCAAGCACAATTATGGAATGGAGTCCCTACACATAATACTCCATTCTTGAATCCAGTTCCTACATACACACCTATGTATAATCCTGCTCCAATCCAGGCTATAGTTCCTTATACTGGTAATACTACCAATAACAATCAGAGTAATGGTCAATCTTTCTTCCAGCCTCCTCAAGATACATTTGTGGCAAAGACACAAGAGGATAGGGAAGAAATCAAGGAGATTACTGCACATTTAAGAAGATTGACTACTCAAATGACACAATTGAGAAATGAAAAGTTCTATGGTAGGAATAATCAAGGATACAATTAGCATCATAACCAAAACCATAACGAGAATTATAATTAGGGTTAAGGTCAGAATTATAGCCAGAGTCAGAATCATAATTAGGGACAAGCAATGCAAAATAGTGGGCCTACTATAGATAACAAAGCCTGGGGTAATAACAATAGGAATCAGAATTAGTCAAGGCCACCTAAGACATGGAAGACAAGGCCAAACAATGGCACTCTAGCTTCTCCATTTGAGAACTTAGATAATCAGGAGACAAACACAACCAGCTAGAATTCAAATGGCTAACATAGCATTAAAGAATTGGTGTAGGATTCATAATACCATTGCCCATGCTAAACTAGATTGTCCTCAGTTTCATCTGGCAGCAAGTATTTTCAATGTAGACGTACAGGCTCTTACCTCTGAGTTCCTTATTCCCATAGGTAATGAAATAGTGCCCTCAGGGTATGAGACTAGTTTAGTCTTAGAGACTTTTACCTTTGCAACTAGGGAGGAAGAAGATCAATTACTAGAGGATGAACCTTACTTTTTTGAAAACCTATATCCTGAATCAGCCTTAGTATTGAATGCTTTTCAGTTGCCCTTTGAAACTAAAAATGAGGTGTTATATGAAACAGAAGAGGTACAGGCTTTTCAACGGTCAAACAGAAACCATACCTATAATTTGAGAAATAACATGAGGACAGGAGGTCCTTTCACTATTTCCACTCCTCCTAACAATTTCAATACTCCTCTAGATCTAAATGCTAGCAATAACCTTGCTATACTGAAGGCCAATCATCATGTGAATAGTGGAATGGCAACACCAAAAGTCCAAACGGGTAAAACAAAGACAATAGAAACAATGAGGTTGATGAGTTACTTATCAAAAGAGATAAAGAAAATCAAGGTTAGTATACCTTTGTGTGAATTATTGAAAAGTCCAGGGGTCAGAAATGTTTTCATAAAATCCTTGGATACATCTGTGACAAGTGAGGTTTTTGCTGATGTAAATATTCCTAGTAAAGATTAACAGCCTAAGGAAAAGAGTAGGAAGATCGAACAACCTTCCAACAGTAATGTGGTCATGTATGCTGATAAAAGGGAAGCTCCTCCTTTCTTGTTAACTATTAGGATGTGTAGAAAGAACATACATAATTGCATGGTAGATTCTGGTACATCAGCTAATGTAATGCCTTTAGGAATATGCAAAACTTTAGGGCTGACTCCTACTAAATCTGCCAAGGTTGTTACATAATTGGATAAAACTAAGATTAATGTAATAGGAGAACTGATGCATATTCAAACACAATTAGCTTCAGATCCTAAGGTGAGTCAGTTTATTGACATTCAGGTAGTAGATATACCTGAGAATTATGGAATGTTGTTGAGTAGAGACTGGTCCAAAACATTGAATGGATATATGGCCACTGATTTTTCACACATGTGGTTACCTTGGAGAGGTCTTCCAAATCAGATAAGGATAGAAGCAAAACCTAGGATGAAACACATGATTATAGGATACAATAGGGCTAATGCGATATTGTATGCTTTTGTTGAACCTGGTGTTTATAGAGTTACCAACAGTGGAGTACAAATTGGAGAAATCCTGATGTTAAATTTTAGGGAAAAACATGTCAATAAAGAAATAGTACTGTTCATTAAGTCTAATAGAAATTCTTCTCATGAGGAAGGTAATGCAATAAATAGGTTTGGTCAGATTATTATACAAGAGATGGAAAGGTGCATTGAACAAAATATTCCAGTTTAGTGCAAGTTATGTAAAGGTATGTGCAGAGTCCATAATATGCCACATTCTGAAGAGAATTGTGGGATGTGCATAGACATTATAGAATATCAATACTTAAAGTGCATAAAGGGGATGGAATTGCAAGAAGGAAAAGTTAATCCTAATTGACCAGAGAGATACTTTCAAAATAACATAGATGTATTCACCCCAGATTTAGGAAAAGAAGTGAAAGACAAGAGTGTCTGTCATTCTGATTTACAAATTGGAAGTATAAATAGGCAAGTAGGTCACAATGAAGGGCACATGAAGAAACAAGATAGTACCTCACATGTAATAGAAAATGAAAAGCATACCAAAATAAAAGGTCAAAAGAATAAAGATGGCATGTGGAGACTGAAATGTGATGGGTCTAAATCTAAACAAGGTGCAGGTGTAGGCGTGGAACTCATAGATCCTAAGGGTAAGTCATTTTTAGCAGCATACAGGCTACAAGTTCCTTGCACTAATAACGTAGCAGAATATGAAGCTTTGATCTATGGACTTGTTATGGCTATCAAGAAAAATGTGAAAGTGATCAAAGTGTTTTCAGATTCTAACTTTGTGGTCAGACAGGTAAGAAGGTTGTATGCATGCAATTATAAGAAGATGGTATGTTATAGGCATAGGGTGTGGGATTTGATTGATTCATTTGATGCTTTTAACATAGAACATATTCCTAGGGAATTGAATCATAGGCTAGATGCATTACCAATTGCTGCTAGCACTTTGGAACCTTTAAGACTATTAGGTTTGAAGCGATTTGCTATTGAATTAGTAAATGTTCCTAGTATACCAGATAATGTTACTCATTTTTAGGTATTTGAGGGAGATCAGCAAATTGTAGATTTTCTAACTTGTAATGAGGTGTTTGAAGCTCAAATTATTGATGAACAAGAAAGGCCTGATGTGTCTTGGGATGAAGAAGACATAATCAACTTGAAAAGCAATTTCTTACCTAAGGGAGTAAATAAGTTAGAACAAATTTTTGACTTTGACGGGGTAGTAAGACAGAAAGACTTACCCAAAACTAAAGGAGGTAAATGTGATCCATATAATTTAGGAACTGAGCAAAGTCCACAGAATGTATTGATTAGAAAGGCTTGCTCTGAGGAATTAAGAAAAGAAGTTGTGGATGTTTTGAAAGAATACAAACATGTCATAGCATGGACATATGAAGATTTGAAAACATATGATACGTCCATCATAACTCATGTAATACCATTGAAACCAGATGTTAAACCATTTAGGTAGAAACAAAGGCCTATAAATGCTATTTTAGAGCCTTTAATCTTTGAAGAAGTTAAAAAATTGCTATCTGCTAGGATAATCTTCCCAGTTAGACATTCAAATTGGGTAGCTAATTTAGTGTCTGTGAGAAAGAAAAATGGAGACATTAGGTTATGTGTAGACTTTAGAAATTTGAACAAGGCCTCTAAAAAATATAATTATCCCTTGCCTCCAATAGATGAAGTACTGCAAGCAGTGAATGGGGCTAAGATGATGTTTTTTTTAGATAGATTTTTAGGATATAACCAAGTCTTAGTTGACAAAGAAGATAGGTTGAAAACCAATTTTACTTGCAAATGGGGTAATTATGCATATAGAAGAATGCCTTTTGGTTTAATCAATGTAGGTGCCACTTTTGAGAGAGCCATGGACATTGCATTCCATGGACTATCAGGTAAGTGTATTGTTATTTAAATGGATGATTTAATTGTTTATTCTAAGGATGCATCCACTCATGCTGAAGATTTGAGAAGAGTACTCCAAAGATGCGAAAAGTACGGAATTTATCTCAACCCAAAGAAATGTTCTTTTGGTGCAACTAAAGGGAAACTATGAGGACATGTCATTTCTAAGAATGGGATATCCATTGATCCTGATAGAGTAGAAAGAATAAAGAAATTGCAATTACCAAATAATAAGAAAGAACTAAAGTCATTTTTGGGTAAGATTAACTTTGTCAAGAAGTTTATTATAGGGTTTGCAAAGATTGTACAACCATTGAATGTCATGTTAAAGAAGGATGCAAAGATAGAATGGACACCAATTGCTAACACTGCATTTGAAGATATTAAGGAAGCAATTTCTGATGCTCATGTGTTGACAAGTCCAGATTATGCAAAGCCATTTTACATTTATTCTTTTGCATCTTCACACTCAGTTGCAACTCCTTTGACACAAAAAGGAGAAGATAATGAAGAAAAACCTATAGCTTTTATGAGTGCACCTATGAAAGATGCACAGCTGAAGTATCTTGATATAGAAAGATAGGCGTTTGGACTGGTAAGAGTAGTGAAAAAGTTTAGGCATTACATCTTACGAAGTCAAGTTACGGCCGTAGTACCAGATGCAGTAGTGAAGATGCTGCTGATGCAGAATGAGCCTAGAGAGAAAAGAGCCAAATGGATTACAACATTGCAAGAGTTTGATATGGAACTTATTCCAATGAAGTTGGTCAAAGGACAAGAATTAGTGTAGACCATAGTAAACACAGATCTAAATTTGGTAAAACAACAATATGTGTTGAATGCCAATGATGCATCAGGGTGGTATGATGATTTGAATACTTTTCTAATATTAGGGAAATATCCAAGCAAGATGAAATCTTATCAAAGGAGAGCTTTAAAGATTAAAGCATAGAGGTACATGGTACAAGGAGGTCTTCTATTGAGGAAGAACCATGAAGGCATATATTTAAGATGTTTAAAAAGAGCTGAAGCAGATAAGGTATTGTCAGAGTTGCATGATAAATATGGAACTGCTCATGGTTCTCATCTAGCTACTACACATAAGATATTGAGAGAAGGATACTATTGGCCTACAATGTTTAAAGATACAAAGAGTCACATTCAAAGTTGTCACATCTGTCAAATTACAACAGACAAAGGAAGGAATCAGGCTAATCCGTTATAGCCAGTCATTGAGTCTAGACCATTTGCATAGTGGGGCTTAGATTTCATTCGAGTCATAAATCCTCCATCATCTGCGGGACATAAGTTTATATTGATAGTGACTGATTATTGTACAAGGTGGACTGAAGCCGCATGTTGCAAGTTCTCTACTACTGAGGTAGTTATTAAATTCCTTGAAGAAAACATCATAACAAGGTTTGGTGCTCCATATTCACTGGTATGTGATAATGGCCCTGTATTTTCTTCTTTGAAATTTTCTAAATGGGATTTTGAATATGGGATAGATTTAAAGTTTTCTTCAAATTATTATCCTCAAGGGAATGGATTAGCTGAGTCTACAAATAAGATTTTATTGGATATAATTAAGAAGCTAATTGAAAAGAATCCTAGAGAATGGAACACATTGTTAAAGTATGTGCTGTGGGTAGATAGGACTAAGGTTAAGTCAGCCTTAGGCAATGCACCTTATCACCTAGTTTATGGGACTGACCCCATACTTCTAGTAAATTTTAGAATACCAATTTGGAAGTTTGCTAATGAATATTTAGGCTTTGATGATCACAGGGAAGCCAGAATAATCCAAATGTTACAATTAGATGAGAAAAGAGACCAAGCTAGATTGAGAAATTTGCTAAACATCAAGCAGTGGTTAAAAGATAGTTTGATAAAAGAGCTAGAGTTAAAACATTTAGAATATCAGACTTAGTGCTGTACTGGGATAAAGCACATGAAACGAAATAAAATCATGGAAAATTTGACAAGTTATGGTTAGGTCCATTACAGGTCGCAGAAATAATAGGAGACAATACATTCAGGCTTAAGACCTTGACTGGGGAAGATGTGCCATTACCAGTTAATGGCCAACATTTGAAACACTACTTTCAGGATTAAATTGAAGTTGTTTGGGGTGTTCTGTATCATAATGTAAATAGTGTACAGTTTTGTTTGTTTTGTTTTGTTTTGTTTGGTTTTGTTGTGTTGGTTTGTTGTTGTGTTGTCTTGGTAGGGATGTTTGTTTTTTTTTAAAGTATACAGGAGCAGAATAACAACCACTGAAAACAATAGAAAATTTAGAAAGTTCAGGTTGATTATTTGAAATTTATACATAACTCATTGTGACTGTCCTGAATGTAGAAAGTTAGTTGACTTGTGAAATAATGTATTCAATAAATGTGGCTTGAGTATTCAATGGAAGTTTCGCACAATGACACACCTAAAATCCTTGGGTTTGTTGAACCTACCAGTGTAGATATTAGGTGAAAAATTAGAGGTCACCCTTGCTACCACTACAATTCTTAGCTTGATTTCAGCAAGTGATCATTCCTTGCATCATGAAGTTACAACTGTAATATTTTATGAAGTCTCTATCTTACCTAAAATATAAAAAGAATAAAATAATAATATGGATTTTACTGAAAATCCAGGTTAAGCCATCTAGGTAACTCTACCAGGGCTATAGGCACTTGCTGGCAGTAGGGCTCTACTTAGGAGAATTGTAACGATAACCTTGTCGGGGCTATAGATGCCTGCTGGCAGCAAGCCTCTATCTGGTTGGCTATGAGGGAATGACATCAACTATGTAGGTTAATATTAGTCACTAGTTTGGTCAACTAATTTTTGAGATGAGGATTATTAATCACCTGCACCCACTTTAACTGAAAGGAAAATTCATGCACCTTATTGAATACATTAAGTCTCAAGTTGAATAATGATCTACAGAAAAGACAGTTGGAAGTTATGAATTTAGTTCGTTTAGTTTTCTTTAATGGTTTGAATTTAATTGTTTTGTTTTGTTGCTAGTTGTTGTGATGCTCACAACACGCCCCATTCTACTTCTTAGCAAAATGAGGATCCCTGTTGTGGCTGTGGCTTTTTCTTTTGTGTGGGTTTTCTTTGTGGTAAAAGGGAAAGGGGAGTGAAAAGTACAAACCTTGGTGAAAATAGAGAAAAATAGCATTAAGTACCAGGGCAGAATATAGGTGAATTCCTTGTTAAAAATGAGTAAGGGTTGCTTTTTGAACCATTTTAAAATTCCCAATAATTTGCAAGATATGTTTGTTTTACATAAAATGTATTATGGGAGGGTTTGTATGTTACATATACAAAGTCATTTGTATGTTCTGTTATTGTGTTAGTCACATAAGGAAGTCATTGAGTTTATATACATCATTATACTTGTATGCATGTTGCTAATGCTTTATTCTTACATACAAGTCGGGCCCGACAGAGTTCAGAGTTTAAATGGATAATTGGTTAAGTCCGTCAGGTATATTTTAAGTTTGCATGCTTGGCAAAAAGGGAAGCATACAAGGGGATATACAAAGTTATATACATATTGCGGAATCGAAAGGATTATGAAATGGGGTTTTATTGTTGTATGTTTCATGCTTTTTATGTATGTTTTGAAGACATACATTGCGATGTACATGCAATGCGGAACTCAAAAAAGGTTAAAATCTAGTTAAAATGATGCATCATGACTTAAAGTATATCAAAAGATGCATTGCATTTTATACATGTCGTGGAGCCGAAAAGCAAGTAAATTTTGGTTTACAAAGAAAATGAAAAGTCCAAAAAGAAATACAAATGATTTTGTATGTATCTAGACTTGTATCTAAAGGGTTTTGATACAAGTATTGTCATACCGTGGAGATACAAGGGGAAAATAATGTGGACCCCACCGCTTACATAGCGGGATTGTATAAGAACAATGTATATCTTTGATATACAAGTGACAGATATAGGCCAGATGCGAAAAGAAGTTTGATATAGAAAAGTCTTTGTATGTTTAAATGATTGTATGTTTATGATATACATATCCAAGATAGAAAGGAACTAAAAGCATCGCGAGAGATAAAAGGTAATGAAAGGAGGTTTGCATAGGGTTGTTTGTATATGCGCTCATACAAGAAAATATACAAGCAGCAATATACAAAGCGAAGGCTACAAGTACAGACAAAAAGGAAAAGGGGAAAGAACGGTAGTCATGGTTGTTTGAATATATGTTTGTATGTTAAAAGATACAAAGATAACATACAAAGATTACATACAATAGAAAATACAAAGAGAACATGATGTATGCTAAAGTTAAACTAATGGTAAAAAGTTCAAAAAACACAAACACTGAAATAGGAGGCCAAGCTTTTGGCAAATTAATTACTGTAATTAATGCTGGTCTAACACTCAAAAAGAGTAAAATTCAACAAGAGTTAGGGTAAATTCAACATATTTTGCTTTCATATATACATTGTTAAGAGCTAAAATTGTAGGAGAAAGAATTGTTACAATGATTTGAATAGAACTTATCAGAGTGAAGGAATTACGATAGCTGAACGAAGGTAAAATGGTAAAAGTAAGTCAACAACTAAAGTTGAGTGGTCAAAGAATACAGGTATTTATCCCAAAACACCATTACATTTCAAATGGTAAATTACATGTTAATTTCAGTAATTTCATTATAAAACGTAGGAATTTGTCAAATTACTGTTTTAAATGTTAATCAACTGGGTAGAGCTTAACAAATTTAAAAGTCAAAATAGAAAGGACAAACTGGGTTAGGGTAAAATAGTTAAAAATGGAAATTCATAGTAAAACCCTAGGTAAAAGGTTAAATGAAGAATTTAAAAGATGCATTGTTTCATAGGATGGCCCCGAGGCAGAAAAAGATAGAAATAGGGGGCGAAGTGAAAAGGAAAGAAAACCATGAAAGGAGATAGAAAAAGAGGAATTACCATTGTATAGAGGTTATCCATCCCTAATTAGTACGAGTGGAGTGGGAATGGATACGAATATAGGAAATTATGATGCAGAGGATGTTTTACAGAAAATCACTACTATAGATGCTTCACCAGACATGAAATGTATATGGGAGAGTGGACTATACAAGGCTACAGGTTTCCCATTGGCTATGGAGGCCCAAGATTTATGCTTAGATTGTGTAACTCTATATGATCCAACTACTAGGAAGATTATGTTATATGACAGACTTATTGCTGTTTTAACCACCGAAGGGATTGCGAGGACATTTGGATTGGAAATCAATGAGAAAATGAAAGATATTGATATAGAGAAATATAATGAAGATTTTCATACAAATGAGAGGCAGTGCAAAGGTAAAATATTCCATAGTTGGTACAGCCTAGAAAATAAACCCAAGGCTGTAGCTAGGGTACCTAGGAATTTGATGAGGATATATTTCAAAGAAGAAATTTATTTGATGATCACAATGCTGAGTAGATTGGTAGGATAGAGAGATGTTACCAAATGTGAACCATGGATGTTCAGTGTTATTGAGTTCATAAGGGCAGAAAAAAAAAGGGCAAGAGCAAATTCACTGGGCCAAAGTAATAAGCACTGCTATATGGAAATAGGCCATGCTAAGAAAACAAAAGATGATGCCATTCTATCTATCTTCATACGTGTTATATTCCTGTTCAACAGAAATTAGACCATATATACATGGAATAGAAAGGGTTGGTACCCTAGGGAATGGTCTTGATTAGAAATTAGTATATGAGCACTATCCTGACTTACAAGAGGAAAATGCATTGAAGAAATTTTTTTTGGTCAATGATGTGTTTTATACTTACATGGTGAGAATTTTGAGAGAGGAGCCTGATAAAAGATTATCTAAAAGTGTAGAAGATGAAATTGGATTGCATAGTTCTTGGTTTATTCAGTTTGAAAAATTTACTTATATCAGGACTGAAGGATTCAAAGGAAAACCTTTTATGCTACCTCAGTATCCTCCTGATAAATTGATAGTTTTCAAATTTTCAAGGCAAAATTTGAATATCTTTAAAATGTATAAGAGGAAGTTCAATAGTGGAAATCTGAAGTTGCCTTGGGCTATTGGCAGATACTCCTATTATAGTGAAGGGGTTACAGGATATTCAGAGCAAGAATTAAGATATTATGGCTTTCAGGAGTTTGATTTAGTTAGGAGATTTGATCCTTTTCATAGGATCCAGAATTTTGTTGATAAAAAGTATAAGCATCAGATACATATTGAAGATTTTTGAGCTGATTGCAAAAATGATAGGGAAGTGAGGAAAAGAGCCCATAAAAGATTAACCATTGAGCAAATGAGGTCCATAGGTGACATATATGTTCCCCCAGAATTTCAAGAGGATGATAAACAACTGCATAACAATTATGCAGAGGCTAGACTAGCTCCTATTACAGAGCCTGATTGGTCACAGCCGTGGAATACATCTTTGGACATATTGTCTAAACCAATTATACTATTTTCAAAAACATGGTTAGAAGATAGGATTGAGGAACTTAAAGCTGAAGGAAAAGAAATCACCTATCCAAAGAAAGGGAGGAAAAGAAAAGGAGAGCCTAGTGAAGATATTCAATGTTTTTATAGGAAGAAAAGGAAAGTTGTAGAGGCTAAGGTTATTGAAAAGGATAAGAATGCTACTTTAATGGATCCCTATGCATTGGGAATAATAGTAGCAGTGGCATCAGATACTTTTGTGGATACAAAATCACTAAGTCATGAGGTAAGTGTTGAGGAAGCACAAACTTCCAAAGGGGTAGCAGGACAGCAAATTAGGAAGGCAATACCCATAAGTTTATCAAAAGGAGAGCCTTCTAAAATAGGTGTTGTAATTGGAGCACAAGAAGTAGGTGTAAAATTGAGTAATATACCTAGTGCCTCCACTCCATCAGAAAAAAGATAAGCATATGTTCAGGTGAAGATGGAATTGGCTAAAGAAAAGATGCAAGAGTCAGAAACACATAAAGCTAAACAAAATATTGAAACTGTCCATATTGGAAGTGATACTAGTGATAGTGAAGAAAGAGGAATGTATGCTGGAAAGGAAATTGAAATAGGAGAAGAAGCTAGTGACTTCCTAAGTGAGGAAAAAGAAATAAACACTATGGAAGAGATGGAGATTGAGAAAAGCTAAGAGCATGTAGAGGAGAAGGTATAGGAAGAATTACGGATAGTGGATCCATTTGGTACCTTAGTATCTCCTGAAATCATTAAAGATGTGCAAGAGGAGGCACACAAGATTGAAGAAGCTGAAAGGGAAGTTGCTTCTAAAGAGACAACAAAAGAAAAGCATGGGCAAGCAAAAGATGAAACAAAAGATGACACATCAGGAGTTGATGTACTAAATATGTTGAGCATGTATGATGAATAGAGCGAGGAAGAAAAGAACAAAGAAAACATGCAGGAACAAGAGGAAGAAGTAAAGGAAGATGATGCAAGGACAAGTCCACCTATACATACAGAAAAGGTACAGATGGAGGATACAGGAAAAATAGAAGATGTAACCAAAATACCTAAAGAGGAAGCACGAACAAAGGATGTTGATGACAATAAAATTGAAGAAAAAATAGAAAGTATAAACATGCCAAATATAGAGCAAATATATATAGAAGAAGACTAGGAAAAGAAAGAAGAAAGGCTAGGAGAATGTCAGCTATCCAAAGAGGTCCAGATGGATCTAGGGTGTTGAATCTAGCCATATCTCAGAAGGAGAAGGCAAAAGGTGAAATAACCTTAGAAGAATACAGAATATTAAATTTTGACCTTGGTCACACCACACGAAAGCAACACATTTCTGAATGGGAGGATATGCACCAAGTGATAGCAGAGATGCTAAGAAAAGACAAAGATAAGCAAGAATATCTAAAGGGACATATTGTCCAGTTGCAACAATTTATTAGAGGGATATTTGATCCCAGTATAACAGTCTTAGAACTACCCAGTGACATAGCAATAATATCCAAAGAAGAAATAAGGGACATGAAAAATAAAAATATTAAGGCTAATGTTTTTGATGAATGGTTCAAAGATTTTATGCAGGAAGGTAAACAAATAATAAATTTGGGGGATGGCTGCAGGTGAAAAGAACAAATGCATCATACTTGTGCATAATTGCCAATCTAGAAAAGAAGAATACAAGTCTGAACTGGAATAGTTGACAAAAGTTGAAGAAAGAGCAAAAGAATTGATCAATGAAAGAGTAATTACTGTTGCAATGGCAAATCAAGTGCCACAGGTGAGATTAGAACTCAAATTTGAGGAAGACAATTTGAGAAAATGTATAACAATTGCTCAAGATTTAGGAGAAAAAGCAGATGAAATGATTAGAATGCACAAAAAGATAGTAGAAAGACTCTTAGAGCATGAATGCATGGACATACTAGCATATGGATTGGAAAGAGCTTTAATAGAGTTTAATGCCATTTTTGCACCATGCATGGCAAATCCTAAGGCATACTTAACCAAGAAAATGATGGATTCATTAATGGAAGATAGTGCTAAAATATGGAAGTACAAGAAAAGAAAAGAAGGCTCAAGAAACAGAGAAAAGAAATTGAGGGAATGAGTTGTGATGCAAGAGTACATATGGGCAAAGAGTCCAAGAGGGGACCACACCTTTGTAGAAGGTGTAATTGGTAACTTCAAATCATACTTAAAAGACTGAAAAGGGAATAGGAAGCAACAATTTTGGGATAAGTCAAAGAAAGGGGAATCTTATTTTTTGAAAAGATTCCAACAGCATCGTTTGAGAAGGAAAAGATGCCATTTGAATATTTTGGCAGATGGTTAGAGATGAAGGTACACCCTTGATTAATAATAGAGGAATCTCAACTATAGATGAAGTTTGTAGCCATAGCAATAAGGAGTTTCAAAATCTATATAAGGAACTTTTCTACTTGTACATTAATTACACAGGGATTTATAGAATAGAGCTGGCAATTGTAGTTGTTTGAATATTTGGATTAGAAGAGTATTTTAGTTTAGAGGTCACCTATGTCTGCAATAAGGAATGCGTGAGCATCTAGCTTCCTTACTGTATCTATAAGACATTTTGTAAGTTTTTTGTGAGTTGATTAATGAAGCAAAGAGTCATACATACATTGTAAATCATATGTGACTGTCTATTTTAAATATAAATACATCTGGAAGTTTGTGTCGACTTTAGAGTGTTTTCTGGCTCTTATTTGTATTTGAAATATTATCTCTTCAAAAGCTTGCAATCTTGAATGTATGTTCATGAAAGTACTTAGTGCTTACATTTAAAGGTTTAGTGTGTTTATTTAATCAAGTTTGTTGTATTGCTTACAATGTGAATAACAGGGCATTTAGATCTTGTAGCAGAATGAAGTTCAATTTAAATTTCTCTAACTTTTCTCCAAATATTTGAAATACTTAGCTTAAACATGGAAATTTAAAGGAGATTGTCTGATATTCGAAAGAAACATGAACAATTGAGTTAATATTTGACAATTTTCATAATATTGGAAAAAGAAAAGCTTGTGTTAATATAAATCATATAAAGCTTTGTGATACAGTAACAAATTTATGCAAAGAAATGAATAAATGTTGATATTTGTGATATTTTGCATAATTAGAGTCTAGTAAGTCATCAATCACCTTGAATCAAGTAAGGCCCCTTGCATATTACAGTTTCATATTAACCTACTAAATTATCCATAAGGTCAAGACCTAACCATACAGAAACTTCGGATTAAGTAATCTTAATTGATTTATTCATATCTTTCAAGAAAGTTAGGTTCATTTTGTGAATTTTAACTTTTGTTATGAATCTGTAAAAACAATCAGCAACAATCCTTCTACATTCATTTGATCTATGACCATACCTGTTACACTTGAAACATTTATCGGAGAAGGATGGACCATATTGTTTCACTCTATTCCTGCACTGAGTAGCTCTATGACCAAATTTGTTGTAGTTGAAACAATTTCCATTAAATGATGGATATCTTTGAGCATTTGGCTGTCTTACCAAAGGTTTTTTAGATCTGTTTCTCCCATTCTTAGGTTGAAAGTTTCTCTGTCCAGATCCGGAGCTTTCACCTTTCTCATATCCAAGACCATGCTTGTCATCAGCCCTTTTCTGTCCTTCAAGTAGTGCTTCGAGTTTTGCTAAACTTATCTTGAATTTCTCCTTCTATTCATTTGCAATATCTAGGTCTTGTCTGAGAATAACTATTTGCCTTTCAAGTTCTCTTTCATTGTCTCTAATTTCTTGTAGATCAAACTCTAGATGGCTAGATATTCCATCCAATTTGCAACATTCTTCAGATCTTTCTTTTAGTTTTTGTTTCAGATCTTCTTCAATTTTCTTTCTATCTTCACTTTCTTTGGTTTGCCTCATCACCCCATATTCCATTTCAATTTTTAGAACAACAACTTCTTTTGAGAGCTTCTCACATTCCTTTGTTTTTTCTTTCAAAGCTTCATTCAAGCTATTTTCTTCAGGTAAACTAGATAACTGTAGAAGTAGCTCCCTTTTATTTTGCAGAGATTTCATTAATTTATCTTTTAACATTTCAATGGTGTCATCAGCATCTTTAAGTTCACCTCTTAGATTACTAATTTATGTTCTAGATTGAGCAAGCTCTTCTAGAGCTAATTGAAGATCTCTTAATGAACCCATTTAAAACTTTTTCCAAGATCTTTTCCTTAAGTTGTTAGGCTTCTCTAAGGAACCTTTCTCTGATACCAATTGTTGGATTAGGTCTAAACAACTAAGAGGGGGGCTGAATTAGTTGTTACTTATTTAACCCTTTTCTTTCTTTAATCAACTTATAAACAAATTAATGAAATAAATATTTCAACATCACATAAGCAGAAACATAAATAGCACACTTGACACCAAGATTTTGAAGTGGAAACTTGGTTAAGGGAAAAACCATGGTGGGGGTTAACCCAAAAAATTAAAACTTTGTTAAAAGTATTTTACAAATGGGAATGCACATGCATTTGGGCTTACTGCCCCGAGCTCACTACTCAAGTTAGGAGGCTCACTACCTACAAAAAAGTTTAAGAGATTTACAGAGACTTTGAATTGGTAAGATGCATATGCCAATGCTAGAGATCAGCTCTGGTTAAGTTCAAATACTGACTTTGTACACTTCATCATTATTCTGCTCTTCTCTCTATTCTGCCTTCACCCAGATATTAGATTTCTGCTCCTTTTACACTTTCTTAATCCTCACAACACACATGTCACAATATCCACAACCATCAGCTATATATATCCTTATCATGAATTGCAATCACTTGCCAGTTGGCAACAATCAACAACACTTAGAACCTTTTAGGAATGTTCTACTCTGTTGGCTAGATCCATACACTAGTATTGATGCGTATCAAAAATAACACATGTAGATCATCATACATGTCAGACACAGACATTATATCTCATACAAAGCTTAACAAAACACTTCTATTAGAACCACACAAGGATTTATCATAAGTCTGCTTGTTCTTACTAAACAGTCTTGTCATAACAAGACCCGGTATTCAGATGCTCATAACTTTTGATCCCTTTATCACCAGAAGCTAAAAACTTGGATTTAGATTGTCTTGGTGTCCCTCTACACTTCTTTAGATCTGTAACATATAAAGATTAACTGGAGAGATCTGCTAACCAAAATACTGGACTCTTCTATATGCTCTGTTTCAGGCTCCCAGACTTAGATTATCATTCTAACTTCCGATATGATTAGATACTGCACTGCAGATGTGTGGAACAATCTTAGTTGCCATCAATGACAACACCTATCAATGCTAATTTGTGTCTCTTGCCAACAAGGTAAGTGCAAAAGAAATAAGAACATGAGAAATGTCATGTCTCATTATGATGAAATGGTGCAGTCTGTATCAAATTCAGATGTTGGTATACAATCAGTTGATATAAAAAATGTTTCACAAGATGTTCCTCTCTTTGATGGTTCAGACTTTTCTATTTGGTATGTTAGAATGCAAGTATATTTATCCTCTTTAGGATATGATGTTTTCATGTCAGTTGAGAATGGGTATTGTGTTACTGCAAATAACAAAGAAGCTCTTAAATGTAATCATATTGCAAAGAAGGCCATATTATCTACTCTATCTAATGATATTTCTTGTAAAGTTATGCACTATGTAATAGCTCAGGATGTGTGGAAGGAGTTGATAAAAATTTATCAAGGTGATGCACCTGAAGGAGAAGACAACTTGTTATCTAAGAAGAGTGACAATGATGGAAGTCATTCACATGAAGGTGATGAAGTACAAGAAGAAGAAGATCATATTATGAATGATTATGATCAACAGTATGATGAACAAGACTGTGAGATTGACATAGAAGGAGAACTTATATGTGCACTGAATGAGATCAAGAAATATAAAAAGGAAAATCACATATTAGAGTTACAGCTACAATAAGAAAAAGACTTAAAAAACAAAGCTCTTTTAGACCTTGAAGATGCTAGAAACCTGATTATAGATTTAAAGAATCAAGCAGGTGATTCAGACAAATTGATTATCAAGTTAAAGATAGAGGTTGATAAAACTAAGAGAATAGCTAATGAAACAAAATCTAATTTGGAAGCTAAAATAGTTGAATATCAAAAGCTTGAAGGAGAAATAAATTCTTTAAGAAAAGATCTTGAGAATGTTAGGAAGCAATTGGAAAAGAAATTGAAGTTTGAAGAGAGAACAAGCAAGTTACAGGAGATTCTTGGTAAACAAAAACTATATGGAGACACTACTGGACTTGGTTTTGAAGAAAGAGAGTGTTCTAAAGTTAGAGAGACTCCCATAAAGAAAATTGATTTGAATTATCATACTGCTGCTCCTGAAGGCAAAGAGAAGATTGAAGCGAAGGTAAAAACTAAAGATGATTTTATCAAAATGAATTATCAAAAGAGAAAGTCAAAGAGGACTGGTCCAGTTAGATATGCATATATGTACATGTATAATTATTCATTTAATGGTTATTGTTACACTTGTAATCACTTTGGACACAAAGCAATTAATTACAGAAGAAATCAATTTGCCTCAATATGGAATACTAATGTCATATGTTTCAAGTGTAATTCTCATGGTCATAAAGCATATAGTTGCAGAATGTCTAGAAGAATAGCATCACCTGGTTTGATGGGTTGGAAAAAGAACAAGGTTGAAAAGGTTTGGATGAAGAAATATGAACAAAAGCAAGAGCCTGAGAAAGT
Organism: Cunninghamia lanceolata; assembly: GCA_027924645.1. Classification (NCBI taxonomy): domain Eukaryota; kingdom Viridiplantae; phylum Streptophyta; class Pinopsida; order Cupressales; family Cupressaceae; genus Cunninghamia; species Cunninghamia lanceolata. Next base: position 1,999,319 of record BSBN01001020.1, on the reverse strand, counting down.
TTGGAGGCAGAAACAAAAACAAGAGAAGATAGATCACAAGCTTATGCATCTTGCACAAGTCATTTCATTTGTTGCATAACATATCATGAAGTAAGGGGGAGGTGTCAAATGTTCTATCAATTAACCCCAATAAGTTTTAGAAAGTGTATGTCAGTGATATAGGTATTCAGTGGTTGATGTTGTCATTGATCTCATGATGCATACAAAATGATTCAGGGGTTCAATGCACAAATGCTATTTGATAATTTCAAAATGGTCTTGACATGTTGATAATATTGTGAAGTGTTGGTGTTCTCAAGGTGCTCTTATCAAATGTTTGCTTATGTGGGCTAAGGAGGTTACAAATGGAAGAAGTCAATTCATAATTCTTGTCTCTGCATTTGGTTTTGCAAAGTGGTGTTGCAGGAAGTTCTTGATGGTGAAATTAGTTTGTTGATGTATAGTCTTGATGGGTTGACTTTATGCCATCATGCTTTATGCTTTAGGAGTTATTGGAGATTTGTCATGTGGTGTCATCATGAGTGTGTAATTGTTAGCAGATATATGTCAGTCTTCATCTTCAAAAGTGGTATTGTGGTTCAGGATGTATGTTTTCAGATATGTGTTTCATTGTGTCTTGTTGCTCTCAAGTTGAAATGTTGTTCAAGATGCAGATGTGCAAGGACAAAGCTTTTAAGATAAGTTTAGGATAGAAAATTGCATAAGTGTTCAGTGCCTTCAATCTTTTGAAAGTCTGGTGGTATCAAAGATTTTGGTAAGTGGTTCTCAATTTTATTTTTGGTTGTGATGAAGGGGGTAAATCACAAAACACACAATAACATATATTGAACATAGCAAATAGAACTTTCTTTTATTGAACTGGGCAACTCATTACATTACAGAAGCTCAATTACAATCAGAGGATGAATCCTCTACTGGCTGCAACACATTACAACTTTCCCAACCTTAAGACTCTTGAATCTTTAGCCTTTTGCAACCCCAAAATTAGCTAGGGTTTCTATTTTCCCACCTATTCTTGACTCTACATTGGCCCCCCTTCACTCTACCACTGCCCAGGGTTCCCAAAATAGTCATAAATAGCACTTTTTGGCAGCTTCCAGCTAAATTTCAAATTTTGCAACTCCCTCCAAAAGTAGGTCAACTTCCGGGAAGCATAACTTTTGATCCGGGTGTCCGATTGACGAACCGTTTTAAGCGCTGGAAAGTTCACGATGTGAACTATCATGCTAGAAATTCGTAAATAGATTTCTATCAACTTTTTGAGATGTTATGGAAAGTTTTAGTGCCTCATATCTCGTTCCAGAAATTTTCAGGGGCTTTTCAGAAAACAAAAACTTTAATATCTTTCAGCTCACAAATGATCTTTGCCTGATTCTTTCACCAAAGGTCTTATATTTCCATTATGTAACTTTCTGGAAGTTTTTACTTCATTACGTGCCCAAATGCAAACTTTCTAAAAATAGCAGGTACACTTTCCTAATTAGGCAGGTCACTATTTTTAGCAGTTTTGGAAAAACTGAAAGTCCTACATTATTATTCTAGATATTATGGAACCAAAAATACTAATTATGGAAAGAAATGAAAACAACTACAATGATTTTGAATTAACTTCTTTTTGGGTGATGCAAGATTGCCCTTACACCACTGGATGCTCCTGCATCAGACACCCAGGGTAATTTGAGAAGTGACCCTATCACGTCTCATATGTTTGTGTGAGGAAAACCCAAACAGTCAACCTCTGCCTTAGACAACCAAGAAGAATCTTCAACAGGCCTTCCTTTCCATTTTACCAGATATTCTTCATATTGCTTGTTCCGAGTACTTCTTCCCACACGGCTATCCAAGATCTCTTCTATCTCCTCCATTGAAGTAGATGCCGGAATACTCCACTGCACTTCTGTTGGTCCATCCTCTGTTCCACCTTCATGATATTCTGATAAATCAGCAATGTTGAAAACAAGGGAAATATTGATCCCACTCGGCAGCTCTACCTCATATGCATTTCCTGAATCATGCTTCTTCAAGATTCTGCATGGTCCAAATTTCTTCATTTTCAACTTATTGTATGTTCCAATTGGGAACTTTTCTTTTCTCAAGTGAACCATGACTTCATCTCCTACCTAGAATTCCTTATATCTCCTCTTCTGATCTGCCTTAGCCTTGTATTGAATATTCATTTTATTAATGTGCTTTCTCACCTCTTCATGCAAATTCTTTAGATGTTCTACAAAGTATTCAGCTTCAGCACTTATCTTTTCTCCATTGTCCAGCTTCCTTAACTCAGAAGCATTTCTTGGGCTATTGCCATATACAATCTGGAATGGTGATTTACCAGTACTCCTATTGACAGAATTGTTGTAAGCAAATTCTGCTTGTGGTAAAATTAAATCCCATCCCTTGGGCTTATCTCCTACTAAGCATCGTAGCAGGTTACCCAAACTCCTATTCACCACTTCAGTTTGTCTGTCAGTCTATGGATGGTGTGTAGAAGTAAACTTCAAATCTGTCTTCAACTTCTTCCACAATGTCCTCTAGAAATAACCAACAAACTTGGTATCTCGATATGAAACTATGCTCTTTGGTAGACCATGTAGTCTCACCACGTCCTTGAAAAATAACTCTGCAATATGAACAGCATCATTAGTCTTCTTACAAGGAATAAAATGTGCCATCTTTGAGAATCTATCCACCACCACAAAAATAGAATCATGCCCTCTCTGTGTCCTTGGTAAACCAAGAACAAAATCCATACTAATATCATCCCATGGCTTCTCTGGTACAAGTAATGGTTGATACAATCTTGTATTTTGACTTGTTCCTTTTACCATCTGACATACTCTGCAACTCTGCACAAACTTCCTCACATCCTGCTGCAGCTGTGGCCAATAATAATTTTCACCAACAATAGAAATGGTCTTATCTCGACCAAAGTGTCCAGCCAATCCTCCACTATGCTTCTCTTTCATCAGGTTCTCTCTCATGGAATTCCTCAGAATGCACAACTGGCTTCCTCTAAACAACATGTCATCTTGGATTATGAAATCCAACCATTTTGTCCTATCCAAAGTAACAGGCTCCAGACAAGCTTTCCAAGCCTCTACAAAATCTGGATCTTCAGGGTACAAACTTTTGAGCTCATCAAACCCAACAACCTCTATCTTTATTTCTGTCAACAAATTTTGCCTTCTGCTCAAGGCACCTGCAACTCTGTTGGACTTCCCACTCCTATGCTTCAAAACAAAGGTATAACTCTGCAAAAACTCAACCCATTTTAAGTGCCTTTGGTTCAACTTCCCTTGACTATTAATATACTGCAAAGCCTGATGATCAGTATATAAAACAAACTCTTTTGGCAACAAATAATGTCTCCATTTCTTCAAAGCCTGAACTATTGCATAAAATTCCTGATCATAAACAAAATACTTTTTCTTGGCATCATTAAGCTTCTCACTAAAATAGGCAATGGGCTTACCTTCTTGGCTCAAAATAGCTCCTATACCACTACCACTAGCATCACAATCTACTTGAAATACCTTATTGAAATCTGGAAGTGCCAAAACAGGTTGTTCTACAACTTTCTGCTTCAATGTATCAAAGCTCTTGTCGGCTCCTTAATAGACTTGTTACCTTGCTTTAGTCCTTGCAGCTTCTTCAGCAACTCCATCTCATAGTCCACAAGAATGAACTGTTTCTTCAGTTTCTCCACCATCCGATCCCATCTGGTAATATTTGCTTTTCCTCTTCTATTCCTCTCTAATTGGACCTCCTTCCACCAAATATTGGCATGGCCCTTCAACTTTATTTTTGCAAACTTAACCCAATCTGGGTCCTCCACATCTTCATACTCAAAATACTCCTCCATGTCATTGATCCAATCAATAAGCTGTTCTGGATTCAAATCTCCAGAATATGTAGAAACTTCGATCCTCGGCCTCTTTTTGATCTTTAAAATGACCCTCAACAACCTTACTTCTGCAGCATCTTCGGCAGCTTCTTGTTCTTCCTCAGATAGCTCTTCTTCAACTTCATCTTCACTTTCTTCTCTTGTCCTCAGCTCAAACCCTCTTCGTAGCTCCTCTTGCAATGCATCGATTTGCCTTTGTAGGGCTCTAAAACCCTCTTCCATCAAAGCATTCCTCCCAACATGATTTCTTCATGGAGGCATCTTGGTCTCCACAGCAAACCCACAACCTCAGGTCCTGGTGCAAACTGCCTCACAATCAGTGATCTGTCTACACACTCAGGAACCCTCACTCTGATACCACTTGATGAAGGGGGTAAATCACAAAACACACAATAACATATATTGAACACAGCAAATAGAACTTTCTTTTATTGAACTGGGTAACTCATTACATTACAGAAGCTCAATTACAATCAGAGGATGAATCCTCTACTAGTTGCAACACATTACAGCTTTCCCAACCTCAAGACTCTTGAATCTTCAGCCTTCTGTAACCCAAAAATCAGCTAGGGTTTCTATTTTCCCACCTATTCTTGATTCTACACTAGCCCCCTTTCACTCTACCACTGCCCAGGGTTCCCAAAATAGTCATAAATAGCACTTTTTGGCGGCTTCCAGCTAAATTTTGAATTTTGCAACTCCCTCCAAAAGTAGGTCAACTTCCGGGAAGCATAACTTTTGATCCGGGTGTCCGATTGACGAACCATTTTAAGCGCCGGAAAGCTCGCGATGTGAACTATCACGCTGGAAATTTGTAAATGGATTTCTGTCAAATTTTCAAGATGTTATGGAAAGTTTTAGTGCCTCATATCTCGTTCCAGAAATTTTCAGGGGCTTTTCAGAAAACAAAAACTTTAATATCTTTCAGCTCACAAATGATGTTTGCCTGATTCCTTTGCCAAAGGTCTTAAATTTCCATTATGTAACTTTCTAGAAGTTTTTACTTCATTACGTGCCCAAATGCAAACTTTCTAAAAATAGCAGGTACACTTTCCTAATTAGGCAGGTCGCTATTTTTAGCAGTTTTGGAAAAACTGAAAGTCCTACATTATTATTCTAGATATTATGGAACCAAAAATACTAATTATGGAAAGAAATGAAAATAACTACAATGATTTTGAATTAACTTCTTTTTGGGTGATGCAAGATTGCCCTTACACCACTGGATGCTCCTGCATCAGGTTGATATGAAGATAACAAGATAACAGGAGTTTATGTCTTCAAAGTTCTCATAATGCAATGTTATGATCAAGCTTTAAAATCTTTCAATGGAGTTGTTCTCAGGGGGAGTTAGTTCATTCTTTATCATCAGATGTCAAAAAGGGGGAGAAAGAAAGAATGCTTTATGGAGTTTTTCCATCAATGACAAAGGGGGAGATTGATGGAGATTGATTGTCATTGATGTCAAAAAAAGGTGTTGAGTTGATGATGTAGGTACATCATAGTGAAAGTTAGATCATACATGGAGTTGATGTTTGTCTTGATATGTCAGGATGCTTTCAAGAGTTCATCATGATCTTTGTAGTTAAAGTAAAGAAGGTTTGATTTCTCACTTCAGGACTTGTTTGAATTTGTCATCTCTGATGTTTCATTAGATCATGTATCAAAATGTTGTTCATGAAGACCTCAAAGAAGATCTCAGTTGGTATTGTTTTGGTTCATATCTCTTTTGGAAATGGTTGAGTTAAGACATGGAAGAGTTTGCTTATGGTTTCTTAATGCCTTCTTTGATTTGGGTGGTAACGATGTTGATTTTTAATTTGTTGAGGAGGATGGTGTAATCCACAGATTGGATAGTGTTCACAAGACTTGTTTGATCAGTTTGATCACATCAATTGTTGATGCTCACATAAGTTTGACTTGTTCACTTTGTGGCTCTTCACATTTTAATCTTGTTCTCTTTTGAAAATAGTTTGGTAATGCTAATGATCCATGACACAGTTGACATAAGCAGTCTGATACATCAACAGTTGGCATGAGCAGTCTGTATACCAAGGCAAATGTGATAATGCATTTAAGTGAATTACATGTATAGAGGATCATAGAGGCTATAAAGTTCTTTAAGTGATTTGTTTAAAAGCTAAGTTTAAATCTTTTCTAACCATCATATTAGTGAAGCACTTTATATTATAAGAGCCTATTGACCTGAAGTTGCAAGTAAAAGTCACTATGTGACTTGTTAGAGGGTTTTTAAAACATTTATCAACTGGCCCTTTTATCTTTTTTTTACCGCTCTCCTCTTACATGAAATGAGCACCATAAAAGACATAAAAGCCTATATTTAGTGTGTGGGGTGCGAATTGTTTGAAAGTCATAAAAGATTTTTTTAAGGCTATTTTTAGCCTTCCAAAATAAGGCAGATATGAATAAGATTCTAAGGAGATTTTAAAGGATTTTTAAAGATGTTTTTTTAGAAGATTTTTTATGAGATCTTTAAGGAAATCCTTTCTATTTTTTTAAAACTCTCTCAAGACATAAAAGTCTACAAAGGAGGAGATATATTTTAAGAAGTTTATATACAATATTAATTCTTTTTAAAGAGAGAGTTTATAGTAGTGATTGTTTTTGAAAAGAAATATTCATTGGAGAGAATATGAACAAATGAATGAAAAGGAAAATGAAAAATTGTTTCATTGTGATTTGATTTTTTTTACGACTAATATGCAAATTGAATATATTTGCAGAGAGAAGGAGAATGAATTCTTGAAGGAATATGAAAAGACTTCATATATATGAACAAAGAGTTTAATTTTTTTCACAAGGGTAGATTGGATAAATATTTTTGAAGATTTTATTTTCAGGATGGAGATTTTAGTTTTTGGAGATTATGAACTTCAAACAGATGATAGAGAGATTGTTTTTTGAATGGGGCAAATTGATTTTATTCTTGAAGATATTATTATTGTAGATTGAATTTATGAAGAAGAAGAATAAATTGAAAGGGTCATTGAAGTGCATAGAGAAAGATGAAAAGTATAGGATGAAATGTTTATACAGAGAAGAAGAATATGAATAGTCATCTAATATATATTGGTGTTGTAGGTGCTTTGAATGTGAGAGTTATGATGTGGATTAATATGCAGTAATGAAGATCTCCTTGTGCAACAAATTTCTAGATTGAACCATGAAAATAATATGCAGATGATTGTGCATCAAGTGAATTGGTTGAGAATAGATAATGAGACTAACATTTAGATTGAATTGAAAAGAGATATGCAAACTCAGAGAAGATAGGTTATGTAATGGTGCAAATCAGATTGAGTAGCAATCATTTCTTGTACACCTTGCAGTATGTTTTGATGGTGGTTGAATTTGCTAGTGAGGCATTGTATGGTCAGTGAGACCTCTTTGTATGCCAGTGAGGACTTTTTTAAAGCTAGTGAAGCTTCCTTGGTTAGTGAGATGAGTTTTTAACCAGTGAGGTTTTTGATAAGCTAGTGTGGCAATTTTGAGAGGTTTTTCTACCCCAGGAGGGTTTTCCTCTCATATAATCTTTTATGTCTTGGTCTCATATCTTGTGTGTCTTCATGTGTTCATATATTTCATGCCTTCAATATTATATTGTGCATATGTATGTTAATGTCTTTCTCTCTCTTTATCCTGTAATTCAAAAGGTGTAAAAATTATAAAATTTATACAACACTGATTCACCCCCCCTCTTAGTGTTGTCCTGGACTCCAGCAATCTTCAATGGCGACTTAAAAATTTTCATATCACATTCATTCATTAAATACCCAAGTGATGGCATAATTTAACTCATGAAATGCAATTGAACTTAACATAAAATGATCATCCTAGGATAAATTTGCAGTCACTTATAATCAGCAAGCAACTAAAAGTATGGACTAAAAACTTTCATCAGTTACCTTTAACAAACAATTAACATTGCAAAAGCACAACAAACTAACTAATGGGGATCAAGAAGAGAACCATGAAACCAAATAAGTAACACAATGGACAAATTCTTAGGAAAACTACAGAAACTTGCTTTGTATTAACTTCAATTGGCAGAGCATCAACAATTCAGCATCAAGAGTCCTTACAAATAAGAGAGAGGGCAGCCCTTTATATAGGAAAGGCACCATACTACGTTTTTGAATGAACTAACTCGACACCGATAGTCCATATTTTACATCATTAAAAGGATTTACAATAGCTCATTACAATCCTGGATTAGATTTTGTCTCTTATGAAAAGGACAAAAAAGGACCTCTAGATACATTGAACCTAGACAAATTGACTACCCATTTGAATGTATATATAGAAAAGATCATTTACAACGCATAATATTGACAAAATAGCATCACATGACCTTCCAAATATAACAATATACAAAAGTGATGGGATTACATTTTAAAATATTCAAAAATATGCTAATGTTCTTCATCCAAATCTACTTTGTCTTCTTCTGCCATCTTGTTGCGGTAGTTGACCTAGGCTGACAATGCTAGATTGATATCTGCAGGGTCCAGGTTCTTGAGGTGATTTGCATGATATCTGAACATCTCCAACTCCTGACCATATTGAATGTAGAGATTTTCAACGTCCTTTCTTCCTTTATGAAAGGTGATGAAATCATTGTAGAGGTCACTGACTCTGTCCAATCTACCTTCAACATCCAACTCAGTATCTTCAAAAACTATTTTATGCAACTTATCTTTACATCCCTTCATATCATATGGTGCCAGATCATCGCAGGCCATTACAAGGCAACCTTTTAGAGCTTAATTTATTTCATAAATGAAGGATAATATATTTTCATCTACCATTTTGTAGGCTTCCCTGATGTTAAAAACTTCCTTTCTTAGCTTTATCTGCTGATACCATGTTATTGCTTTGTGCAGTCTATCTCCTGTTAGGATGTTTTCAGACAGCAGCGTCTGAGTCGGTAGATCTCTAATTGCTTGTACTCGAGGGAACACCTAGGAATAATACTCATCGAAAGGGTCACATTCCTCATACAAGTCTTTCCAATGGTCTCGTAATTTGCACAAATTCTTATGAAGCTCTGCTGCAAAGTCAATGGCTTCACATCCTTTCTAGCACACTTTGATCATCCACTTCTGAGTTCTAGTTGCCAGAGTTCTAACTTCATCGAGCTTAGACACTTCATCTTTTGATAGAAAAGTGGGAATAGTCCTAAGCTCACCCTTAGAGTCTACAGGTTTTATCAAAAATTGTAAACAAGCTTTGAATTCCTCTTTCTGCTATTTCATCTCCTTCTTTGTGAGTTCATCCTTGTCTAATTGTTCCAGGATGGAAGAGACTGCGCCTTTGAAATCATCAACCTTTTGAGCCCTCGTAGCTGGTCCTAGATTAACTGTTGTGATGGTGTAATCCTTAGCTCTCACTTGTTCTCTATTTACATCAGCTGGTGGGACAACTACTTCTACTATTCTAGATCTAGTTTCATCCTTGTAAATTCTAGACTGCACCTTTGCTTTCTTCTATTTCTTTGGCTTCTGTGCTAGTGATAGAATAACACCCAGATCTAATTTCTTGATTTCCACTTGAGGCTCTGGATATGCAATCCTACTTTGTAGCCAATCAGGTGCTAAGGAGGAAGACTCTTTAGACACATCAAGATTCTCAATGTCTGGACTAGGTGGCCCTTCAAGTAACCTCTATTCCTATTCTGGTTCCTTATCTCTATCCTCTTCTTCATCTACTAGACTTCTCCAGTTTAGTAGAGTCTCCTTTTGAGTAGCCTCCAAGACCTATTCTGTTGAATTCTTCTCAGGAGGGCTATCAGAAATTTCAATTATTTCAATGTTCACTTCTTCAACAAGAGGTTCATCAAGTAGTTCTTTCTTTGGCTCTTCAAATGCATCCTTTTCTAGCTCTTTCTCTTGGAGGGCCAATTCAACACACACATTTTCTATGCCTGGCAGCAATGGTACAGCCAAGGGAGTTGATTCTTGGTCTATGGTAGCTTGGGAGATAGGGGCAACATATGATAGGGGTGTTGCAAGTGAAGATAAGCTGACTTGTGTTAAGTTGGTAAAGGTGGCAGACCCCAAAGTCAGTGGAATGGAAAAGGTTGGCATGACAGAAGAAATGACAATGGGTGAAGCAATGGAAAAGGCAAGCACGGGGAGGGAAGGTGAAAGAATAGAAGAAATTGGAGATAATGCAAGGGAAGTGGAGAGTGAAATAGAAGATATGGAAGGCAAGGACGTGGCGGAGATGGAAGAAAATGAAGAGGCAACAATGGATGAAGTGGGGCTACTCGGGCTGCTTAAGTTTATTGCCAATGGACATGAGGTAGTTGAGATAACAATTGTTGGTGAAGGAATAGCAGAGGTATCCTCCTGAATAATAGTTATAGGAGCATTAAGAGGTGGAGCTGAAACAATAGGGGAAGATGTAGTAGTTGAGTTAGTAGAAGAGAGGGTAGCAGCACTTACTACTGGGGCAACAAGAGGTGGAGAAGTTACTATCAGATTTGTGTTGTCAGGAGTTGCAATAGTGGAAGCCTCTATGGTTATGCTAGTATTTTTCACTTCAGTTTTATTTGTCTTTGAATCCTCTCTCAGCCCACTTGACAGATTTCTCTTCTTTGATGCTCTTGTCCTGGTGGTAGGTGGCATGTCCTTTAATACCTTAGGAGCATCACTTTTCACTTTCCTATCTTTTTCTGCCAAGGGTACATGTTCTTCACTGTCTGATGTCTTGGCAGGCCCTTGAGCTAGCTCTGCTTCATCTGTTACCTCTATGGGTGCATCTTCTTCTCCTTCATATTCCTTCTTGGACTTAGGCTCAGTGTATATAAGTTGTGTTCCTTGCCTTTCCAAAATAGTAATCTGTCCTCTTACCCAAGCTTTACTTAGTCTGATTGGCTCTTTCATCACAACATCCAAGGAACTCTCTTCAGCATTAGCCCAATTGGGCAAAGGAATTGGCTGATGGTATTGTGTCTCCCAAGCTCCTCTATGCATTACATTTTCATCATCCTCCAGTTGATCCAGAACTGCCATAATGCAGAACTTTCTTATGAATGCCAAGGATAATCTGGAGTGGGCTCTCTTCATAACTTCATAGTCATCCAAGCAATTGGCCCAAAAATCTTCAATGTACATCCTATGAAACAATTTCTTGCTTACAAACCTCTCCATTACCGTATTTGGATCAAAATGATTTCTTTTGGTGTAGTAATGGAGGTTGAGTAGTTAGAGCTCTGTGTCAGATTGTTCAGCAGCCCCTAAGGAAGCACATGCATAATTGCCCATACCTAGCAGAATAGGAAATTGAACGTTTGTTCTATGTAGATGTTTCACCTTTTCAACACAAGTTATTAGCTACCTTGACAATTCCAAAAGAAATACCTTATCTGTGGGGTATCTAGGCAGTCTATAGGCTATTCCAGTGAAGCCTTGAACTCTCAAATAAGTGAACTTATCAAACTATATATACCACCTTCCATACTTTGTGATTTCATTCATGGCCTCAGTGGATATCCTGAGAGCTGTATTTCCTTGTAGCAATATGGTTATATACATGGTGAAGGCATCATTTACCCTCTTGAAGTGCATAAGGGATTGTAACAATGTCAGTTGTGTGTAGCATTCATAGACCTTAATCTGATGTTGTTCATCATTTCCCACTTCTCCCACCTTGGACAGTCTAGCATATTGATTATTCCTTGCCAATGCATATACTACATAGGATGTCCATCTGAAGGATTGTTTTTCTTTGAAGTTACTAAATGCTTCATGGATGTTATCACTCAGTATTTGTGTCCAATGGAACTTGGTGTCTTTTAATATTTCCTCAATTATAAAGAGAATCCACCCTTCAAAGGTTGATACTGTGGGCAATCCATATATTCTTCTTAGCAATATCACCAGGTCCCTTATCTCCTCATGAAAGTCACTCCTATACAGAACTAGAGGAAATTTAACAAGGGCGAACCTCTTACTCTTTGCCCACTATTCATTCATGTGTTTCTTGCATCCATCCACATCTTTCTTGTATGTGGCCTTTGAATTTGTCTCGTCTAGAATGGTCATGACTGGATGCCATGGGATCCCAAAAATTTCAGCGAAGGATGGTGGACTTAGGTTTGCTAGCACATCCCCATTAGTAGTTTGTATAGTTCTAGTCATGATATCATACCTCTCTGCACAAGCAACTATCAACTTTGCACATTGAGCTGATGTAGGGAAGGCAACAACTTCTGCAATCCCACTATCTTTAACTTTCTTGGCCCTTGGGGTAGGATTGGGTCCAAACACTCAAAGTCTGAAATCATCTAAGTCAATATGACCTAGGTTTTGTTGTGTGGTTACACAACATGCCCCATTTTGCCTTAGCAAAATAGGGACCTAACTTTCAAGAACCTCATGTATTCACGGGGGGGTCATAATTCCTAATATCAGTCATCTTACAAAATATCACCCCTACATGAATATCACCCTGTACCAATATGACTATGTTGTCATTTAGTTCCAATGAATAAATGAAATCACCTTGGTGATGAAATAATCATCTCACCCGACCCATGGAGGGTCATATATCCAAATATCTATCATATTTTTCAGTATGACGATGACATCACTATAACCCGATAACTAAAGAGCATTGATGGCATGATGATGTCATCATGATCAAGCCCCAAGGGGGTAACATTTTGAGGTATCCCTGATCTTAATTTGATGACCCAATCTAGCTTCGTGGTCAAAGATTTACCATATTGCCCCGATCTTTAGTAAACAATTATCCCGCGCAAGAGGGGGGGTCATATTATCTGTTAGGGGTCATATTTTTAAATATCCCTGATCTTAGAAAGATCACCCTCTGGCATTAAATACAATCAAAATGGTAGATGAAGCCCCGTTGATTTCAAATACAAATTCAACACTTGGCAGCATCTATGAGTTTCATGCAAATAATCGACAGATTCAATCAGAACAACGCATATGCCCTAATTCTTCCTATTGATCTGTTTAAAAGTAAAATTCAAAGGCTATTTACATTTACCCTATGACTAATTGAGAATTACAGAGCTCTAGAAGTCAAACCCTTCTTAGTCATATGCTAGCAGATCGTGACCCTCGACATAATGGAACAAAACGGTTGATCCCGCACATTTACATTTTTCCATTATCAGTCATATAATTAGAAAAAGAAAAGTGATATCAGGTAAGTAATTTCAAAACCCTTTTCATTTTCATTTTCTACAGGTATCCAGATAAAATGATTCTTTACTAGGTTAAATTTGCATGATGATGCTTGAAAGGAATTAAAATGATGAATAACAGGTAGAGATGCATGATATTGTTGAACGTTCATACAATCACCATAGGGTAAGACATGCATATGTCTATTGCATGAATAAATGACAGAGGTTAGAAAGAATAGATCTGAGGCTGCATTCTTGAAACCTATGTTCATATAGCCCTATGGAGTGGAGTTTAGATCTAGTGTTATCAGTGACATGCATCAGGGACAAACAGACTTGGATGCATGGTCAAGGAAATTAGACGATGATACTGATAACCATATAATGGATAGGATATTTACAACAGGTATGTGGCACGTAGCAAGATTCCCATATGTTATGGATGCCATTGAGCTGGTAGTAGACTGTGCCAGAAAATTATAAACCAAAAACCAGGAGAGTAGAAAAACATGGGAGAGTATATGCTGATTTTTTTGTCAAGGGCATCACTGCCAAATTTAATTTACCAGTGGGAAATAAGGTAGTAAGTGTAGACCTCAATAAACTAGAAAAGGAGTATAAAAACAATAAGAAAGAGGCTAGGAAGAGAATATATCAGTGGAGGGCAAAGAACAGTACCTACATAGCTTCGGCCAAGTTGCCAGTATACCTGTACAAGTTTTATTTTGATGATGAATATCAGTATATAATTGCCCTATTGAGCATGATGACAGGTAGACCACATTCTGGTAACTTTGAGAACTGGATGTTTGGAATTATCCAGATGGTATTATACTTAGATAACAAGCCTCTATGGGCCAAAATCATCAGTGATTACCTAGATGAGGGGATGAGGAAGCTAGGAGGTAAGGCATGCATATTTTACATGACCTCCTATGTTGTATATTCTTATTCTTTCTGAGGAACATTTGATGCCCTACAAATAGTAGGTAAGGTAGGAAACATCACTGGTGATGTGAATAGATGGGATCACTATTCCCAATTGCAGAAAAAGGCTTACCTCCAAGATTACAAGCTAATGAATAATTCATTTTCAATGCATCTAGTCAGAACAATGAAGGAGGATAGAACCAAGAGATTGAGCATGGAAGCTCAAGAAGTTATTTACAAGTATGGCGGTTGGTTTATCCAATTCTCCACTTTTTCAGACATAAGGATTGAAGGGTTTGAAGGACAACCCCTCATGTTGCCAAGATACCCCATATATAGGGTTATTTTAATGAAGTTTGTTAGACAAATATCTACTTCTGTTGAAACTCACATGGAGCAAAAGAAGATCCCTCCTATACAATTCCTAGTTTACATAGGCTAATATTTATGCCCAGACAGACAGAGCATCAAGGATGCTATTGGAGGATTGAAACTCATGTACTTGCAGCCATTCCCTATCGCCAGGTCATATGACGCTTATGGCAGGATGCAAAAGCTGTTAGGAAAACAGATACATCAAAAGCATCTGGAGGACTTCTAGACTGATTGTGGTGATGAGGCAGAAGTTAGAAGAAGAAAATATCAAAGGCTCACCCTAAATCAAATTAGGACCTTTGATTGCATCCCAGTGCCCACATAGCTACATCATGATGATGGAAAGATAATGTCCAATGAGTAGGAGGACAATAAGGTGTATATTGACACCATTTTAGCCCCTGATCTGGCATGGACCAAATAATGCAAGGGGTCATTCAACTAACCTAGAGTTGGGTAGATGCATAGATTACTAAATTGAAGAGGAAGGGCATGGCCCTCACAGTCAACAACAAGAAGAAGAGACAAGAATTGTCAGATGAAGAATATGATGATTTTCTTATTGAGAAGAGAAAATCTAATGGATAGAGATTACCCGCTGAAGAACAAAATCTGCCATCCAAGGGTAAGAAGGTGGAGGATGAAGAGAAAGGGGTGATTATCAAAAGGCTTCCATCAAAAGGTGATGGGGCATCCACATCAGCCCATGCGTCCACATCACAGCCACCCCCTGATAAACAAAAGACCAAGAGGATAGTGAGGCCTGCCACTAAAAATACAGAGGCATATAGAAGGTGAGCCTTTACAAGATGAGTTAGAAGAAGGTAATCCCTTAAAAGGAGAACAATTGAATAAAGAGCTTAGGGATGATGACTTATTGGTAACAAGTAAGAAAAGAAAGAAAGTGTTGCAGACACCACTGCCCAAGAAGCAAAGAATAGCAATGAGGGGTAATGTCAGCACCGAACCGCTCATGTTAAGGGTGTTGGCAAGAGACACTATATGGATTCATGGTTGTTGTCATTGATGGCAACAAAGGTCATCCCACATATCCGCAAGTCATGGTGTGTCTCTACCGGAAGTCAGAATGAAGATTGTTGTGGTCCGGTGAACAAGAACAGAGCATATGGCAAGGTCCGACAGATTGGTCCGGATCTCTCAGAGGAAGTGTCTTGGTGTAGTGCGGATTTGGGGAAGTCAAGAGGACTACCTTGAGTGGTATATTCCAAGGATTTAGCCTCCGGTGATGGACAAGGAAAAAGATATGAATAGTTGAGTACCGGATTTCTGAGAGACAGTGAAAACAGAGGAAGAACTGACTGATAGAGTATCAGACTACTTTCCGGATGTGTTACTGTTGATGATAAAGGTTATGAAGGCATGAATCATGTTTGGCCGACATGATTAATGATATCTACAAGTATATGCTTGATCCGCATTGCTTGGTGAGCAAGGATTCAGCCGATAGAACAGAGTTTGTAAGAAACTAGACTGTTCTGGATGCCGACTAGAAAAATGATGAAATTACTTGTGCGGATATATATAGAGGATGGATTTAGTTGTGAAGGGTGTGATTGTGTGAAGATATATGTGAACAAGTGTAGAACAGAGCAGAAGTAGCAAGAAAGATCCGGTATGTGAAAGGATAGCAGAATAAAGAACAGAGGAAAGATGAAGTGCAGTAGATCAGTGTACTGAGCCTAACTGGAACTGAACTCCAGCATATGCAGATGCTTCCAATCAGTTCAAGACTGTGATTCTTATCACTTTGTAGACAGTGTGTCTCCTTGTAGGCAGTGGGCCTCTTATGAGCAGTGTGCTCGGGCAGTGAGCCCTAATTGGCAAGTGCCATTTTTGTAATTTCCTATTCTTCTAACAGAGAATAATTTTTGGGTTAATCACCCCGTGGTTTTCTCCCTTAACAGGGTTTCCACGTCAAAAATACTATGTCATGTGTTTCTTATTTCATGGTAATGTTTTTGTGTTTGATTCAATGCTGCATTAATTAATAAGAAAGTTCAATAAGGGAAATAATTAGGATAATTGATTCACCCCCCCTCTCAGTTATCAACAATTGGTATCAGAGCCAAGTACCTCCTAATAGAGCCTAACAACTTGAGGAAGATCTGGGAGTTCAAATGGATGCATATGGTTTAAGGGAGCAACTCAAGACTGCCCTTGAGGATCTTGAACAGTCAAATTCTGAAGTCAATGAATTAAAGGAAAGACTCAAACAGGCTGATGAATTCATGAGAGAATTAAAAGACAAATTAAGTCTCTCTATGAAAAAGAGAAAGGAGCTGCTCCAACAATTGGCAAGACAAAGTGAAGAAAGCAATACAAATGAAGAATTGACTGAGCAAACCAAGTTATGTGAAAAGTTATCAAAAGAAGTCATTATGTTAAGACATGAAATGGAATTAGGAACTATAAAGTTTACTCAAGAGATTGAAGAAAAAAGAAAAGCTGAAGACAATCTAAGACAATCTCTTAAATAAAAATCATAAGAATGCCACCAGATGGACAGGATTATCAGACATCTTGAATCTGATCTTGAAGATGCCAAAGATAATGAAGAAAAACTTGAGGATCAAATTGCCTCTCTCAAAAGAGATCTTCAAACAGCAAATGAATATAAAGAAAAATTCAAGATAAGTTCTGCCCAACTTGAAGTACTTCTTGGAAGTCAAAAGAGGACAGATGACAAGTATGGTTTGGGATATGAGAAAGGAGAAAGCTCCGGATCCGGTCAAAAGAATTTTGGATCAGAAAATCCAAGGAATAGGCCTAGAAGACCTCCGGTAAGACAACCCAATGCTCAAAGATATCCATCTTTCAATGGATACTGCCACAGCTGCAACCACTTTGGTCACAAAGCTAATCAGTGTAGAAAGAGAATGAATCAGATTAATTCATCCTTTTCCGGACAGTGCTTTAACTGCAAAAGGTATGGACACAAATCCCATGAATGCAGAAATATGCAAGTAAACAAATCATTCAAAGGTAGATGCTTTACATGCAATAGAGTAGGTCATATGGCTAATCAATGCAGATCAAGAGGTTATCAGTCAAATATGCAAAGAAATATTATTTGCCAAATCTGTAATAGGTCCGGTCATAATGCTAAAGTCTGCAGAAGCAAGAATCAGGACAAAAGAGGTCTGGTGTATAATTAGAATCAAGACAAGGGTAAACAAAAGATGAATGCGGATGAAGTTAGGAATCAGATGAGCAAGATTTGGGTGAAGAAAAGTTCAGAGAATGTAGAGGTTGGATCCGCACCAGACTCTGGTGCTGATATTTCTTCCGGAAATTAAAAAGTGAGCTCTGGCTCAGGGGGAGACTCAAAGAAAATCCTGTTCCCCCAGCCAATCAAGTGGTGCCGGATGTGTCACAAGATGCGGAGTAAAGGGTTTAAAGATATAAGTCTTGACATGATCTAGATAAGATTTCAGAGGTCCGCATGAAAATGTGAAGAAGCTGTGATCGATCAAGTAAGACCTGTTCCGGGAGATGCTCCGGAATGACAGAGGATTACAAAAAGGTCCAGAGAGATCCGGAAGTGCATTGTCTTATTCTACGAATTGGATAGAGTGTTTGGGATGTCCTTGTGATGTGTTATCTCAATTTATTCATGATTGAAAGATCCGCATGATGTTCATAAATCAGGACTGATCCAGGATACTCCAAGCTATCCGAACAAGGCAAACCGGAATAATATATGTGAAGCATTTATTGCAAACAGATATTAGGGTTTGCAAAATGATATAAGGGATTCTCAACAATCATTTGATCATTCCACATCCAAGAAGAAGCAAAAAGTGGAGCTCTGCAAAAAGATTCATCAAGCACACCAAAGATCTCCTGCCGAAGTCATTGCATAAAGAAATCAATCCAACCACTCCGTGCAAACCGAAGGCGCATAAGGTATTCTCCGTTTTCATTATCTCACTGCAAATCTTTGAAGAATGGCTACTCTGAATATAGTTAAGATCTTTGATAGACCTCGCCCCACATTCAAGAAACATCCTTACAAATCCTTGGAGGTAGATCCACTAGGAGCCTTCTCTAGTGTTCCTCATGGTGTATTACACACGGAAGATATTAGGGTTTACATCCATGCGAATCTTGAAGACTTTGGAGAATTAAAACTGATGGATATCTATCACAAACAATTGATAGATGACTCCTTTGAGATCAAACCTCAGTACAAAGCCATCCGGGACAAACACTTTGCACAGTGCATTCATTTCCCCTGTTTTGAAGAAGATGAATGGGTCCGGTATGTACTAAGTAGAGTACATGACAACTTCCTATGGTTGAACAAGCCCTTCAAGATCACCAAAGATGCAATTAGGGCTGTAACCGGTCTGCACTCATCCGGTGGATTACCTGTTCTCAAGTCTGTCAAAAATCAGACAGTTAGTGATGCAACCGGATCCAAGTTTGACAAGAGAGCTATGACAGTTGATGACATCACTGAACCGGATGTCAAATTTGTATCTATGATAATTGGTTACAAAATCTATCACTCCAGTAGGGAAAATTCAGTACCAGGAATTGCAATCTACACAGCCTATCAAATGTTAAAGGAGAATGCAGACTATGACTTGTGTGAGCTTCTTGTAAACCAACTCTTTGAAAATCTGCAGAAGATTAAGAAGGACAAGAAAAACTCCTTCAAGTATGGCAATCTGATCCTCTGTCTCTTCTTTTACTACGTGAACGAGCTTCCCGGATCCAGTGGATGGATATGGCAGAATGACAGACCGGTTGCCATCCAAATCAGAGACTATTTGCATGGACTTGGGGATGCTAAAGCAAGAAACACAGCTCTATGGGGATACTTCAAGAACTTCCAAAGCATGATGCATGCAAGAGAAAGAATACCCCTATCCCTCGTTGAAAAGTACAAAGATACAGTATGCTTCATGGTAGAAACAGATCAGTGTCTAATGGAGGCAGTAGAACCAAGAACTGTATGGATCATGCCCATGGGGTATGAAGTGGATGAACAGATAGTGGAGCTGCATGTTCAACACATGCTAAGTCAGCCCAAAGATCCTAAGGCAGAAAGGTTTGGAACCTTTGAGGAGCTGAGTGTAAAGATCCATGTAGAACTCAGGGAACCTGAGATAAAGAGAAAGGTGAGAAAAGAAGTAGAGCATATTGCTCAAGGCCTAGGCATCTCAAAAGAGGCACTTGATGCCAGCCGGGAAAAGAGGAGGAAGGCTGAGGAAGAAAAGAAAAGTAAAGAAAGTGTTCCGGTTGAAACTTCCACCCGGACCAGATCATCAAAAAGATCTGCACCTCCCACAACCAAAAGCTCAAAACTGGAAGTCCAGGCATCCGGTAAAAGATCTAAGACAAAAGCCACAAGGGCTTATGAAAGCCAAAAGGATGAAGAGGAAACAGAGTCAGATGAGGGAGTAAAAGAAATAAAGAAGTAGAAGAAGAAAGGATCCGGTAAACCCTCCACAGGCCAAGACAAGGATGAAATGGCAGAAGTATTTGTTTAAAAGCCCACTCTGTCTCTAGAGAGTGTAATCAAGTCGGTTACGGTGGATGGAAACCTTCAACCAATGACTGAATTTTATGATGACTACAATGAGGCTGACCAAAAGACTCTGCAGGAAGCCATAGTCAAATATCTGAACATATACAATAAGGCTTTCATTGAGATCATATCTCTTATTCCTAAAAGCCTAGAAAAGGAATTAGAAATAAGAAAGAATAATGCTCATGCAAAAGATCTTGAGATTCGGGAGCAGATAGCTATTCAGCTATATCCTCAAATTGATCCCAAGACAATGAATATAATCTTCAAAGACTGCAAAGATGAGTTCAGAAGTAAAGCCAGGATGAATCAAATCATGCTTGGTGAGACTGACAAAGTGGCCAAAGAGACAGAAGAGATCCTCCGGAAGGCCTTCAAAAGGTTCAATCTTCCTGTTGTAGAGGACTTAGGTGCAGAAACAGCTGCGGATTTGGAATCATCTGCTCCGGAAGAAGTGGGCCCTGAACAGACTAACATCTCTCCTCTGGTTTCCCCTACAGTCTCCGGATCCCAAGAAGAAGAGAAACTATAGGAGAAAGAAGCAGCAGTTAAAGAAAAAGAGGCTGACAGCACCCCAACAGAGAAAACCACGTCTGAAAGTGGTAAGAGTAAGGAAGGAGAAAAGATTCAAAAGGACAAAACTGCAGAAGAGAAGAAACATCTGTCTCCGGCAAGAGACACTGCACAAACTCTTCAATAATTCCTAACAAAAGCCACTATAGAAATTGATGAACCGGACCTGCTAAAAGGACCATTAGATTTTGACTCTTTGTCACCGGTGCAAACAATGAAAATAGCCTCATTTGCAAATGAGAAAGTCAAAGAGAAACTGCTGAAATCTCACATGGAAGACTGTGAGCTTATGGAGGTAGCATCTGGAGTGCTAGAAAAGATCATGCCATCTTTTCAAAAGGATCCCACAGCCTCCTCTTCTGGTAATCTCAAAACCTTAGTCAGCAGTGTTAGTACACATTTTGAATCTCTAGAAAAATCTGCTGAAGAAAAGGTCCGGAAGGAATTTTTGGATAAAAGATTTTCAGAAGTATTAGGATTAATCTCTAACGATAGGAGAAATATGAGTATTGGAATAAAGAGCTTAGAAAATGCTCTTAAGGATGGCGGTGACATTTACAAATTTTGTATATCCTGGTCAAAGGCAACAGCAGCAATTGATAAGAAAATAAAAGAGGAACAGGACAAGCTACAAAGTTTATCTCAAAGTTTTGATCCTCTCTCTTCCTCCATAATAAATCAAGAATGTCAGACTATTGCAGTCTTGAATGAAATAAAGAATCTTGAGAAGGAAAGGAAGAATATCACTAACCGGATGGGAGAACTTAGAAGGATTATAATCCCTAAGTTAGAAACTATGCATGAGGCCATCAGTGATGCTCAGACCACCGCCCAAACAAATGATCCGACAGATCTCAAGAGGGCAGAAGCGTTTGCATTTTTGTTGAGTGGTCACATCTCAATTTTGGATAGAATGAAGCAAAGTTGGGCTACAGAACCGATCCAATTGAAGACATCCTTTGCAGACATTCTTCAGTATATGTGAGTATGTAAATATGCGGCTATGTATAGAAAATTTTTGAAAATTTTGGTGTGCGGACCCTACCCTTTGCCATTGATGTCAAAGGGGGAGTGAGGAGCAGTGAAAAATGAGGAATCCAACTAAGGGGGAGTTCCGGAAATTGTATATTAAGACAGAGCATCAGCAAAGGGGGAGCATAGTGTAAACACTTAGTCATTTTTCACTAAGTGTTGCCATCAATGCCAAAGGGGGAGATTGTTGGCAAGAGACACTATATGGATTCATGGTTGTTGTCATTGATGGCAACAAAGGTCATCCCACATATCCGCAAGTCATGGTGTGTCTCTACTGGAAGTCAGAATGAAGATTGTTGTGGTCCGGTGAACAAGAACAGAGCATATGGCAAGGTCCGACAGATTGGTCCGGATCTCTCAGAGGAAGTGTCTTGGTGCAGTGCAGATTTGGGGAAGTCAAGAGGACTACCTTGAGTGGTATATTCCAAGGATTTAGCCTCCGGTGATGGACAAGCAAAAAGATATGAATAGTTGAGTACCGGATTTCTGAGAGACAGTGAAAACAAAGGAAGAACTGACTGACAGAGTATCAGACTACTTTCCGGATGTGTTATTGTTGATGATAAAGGTTGTGAAGGCATGAATCATGTTTGGCCGACATGATTAATGATATCTACAAGTATATGCTTGATCCGCATTGCTTGGTGAGCAAGGATTCAGCCGACAGAACAGAGTTTGTAAGAAACTAGACTGTTCCGGATGCCGACTAGAAAAATGATGAAATTACTTGTGTGGATATATATAGAGGATGGATTTAGTTGTGAAGGGTGTGATTGTGTGAAGATATATGTGAACAAGTGCAGAACAGAGCAGAAGTAGCAAGAAAGATCCGGTATGTGAAAGGATAGCAGAATAAAGAACAGAGGAAAGATGAAGTGCAGCAGATCAGTGTACTGAGCCTAACCGGAACTGAACTCCAGCATATGCAGATGCTTCCAATCAGTTCAAGACTATGATTCTTATCACTTTGTAGACAGTGTGTCTCCTTGTAGGCAGTGGGCCTCTTGTGAGCAGTGTGCTCGGGCAGTGAGCCCTAATTGGCAAGTGCCATTTTTGTAATTTCCTATTCTTCTAACAGAGAATAATTTTTGGGTTAATCACCCTGTGGTTTTCTCCCTTAACAGGGTTTCCATGTCAAAAATACTGTGTCATGTGTTTCGTATTTCATGGTAATGTTTTTGTGTTTGATTCAATGCTGCATTAATTAATAAGAAAGTTCAATAAGGGAAATAATAAGGATAACTGATTCACCCCCCCCCTCTCAGTTATCAACAAAGGGGTGTAGGTGGTTTGACATTTATGAAGGAGTTGCAACATGATGTTCCCCTTCCTGATATTATCTAGTTCAAGACTGAGAAAATGGAGGAGCAAATAGAGAAAGAAGCATAATTAGCTGGTAAGGAGTCTCCCTTTCCACTGGACAATACTGTTGAGTTATCAGATGATGAAGTAGTCTAAGATGTGACTACTCAGCACATGGAGACCTTAGTAGAGAATTATTGGCCTAGATGAGGACAGTTAGAGCAGAAGAGAGAAGGGATGAAACAGAACAGGGAAATCCTAAGGAGATAGCCCAACAAATAGGACTTACTAATTTGATAGAGCAAGTGACTAGCCCTGCAGTAATAGATTTGACTTATCAGGGTGATATGACCCCAGAGAAGGACAAAGAACAACCATTGGAGCCTAGAATGGCTGATAGTACAATGCTTACAGAAGTTGGTGGGATGAACCCCAACATAGATAGAGGTCAGGGAAATGTGCCTATGGAACAAAAAAGATAGAATCACACCCTCAAAATAGGGGTGATCATGAGATACCTAACAAGAATGTTGGTAAGGAGCAAAGTGTTTTACTGCCACATACTAAGGTGGGTGATTAGGGAAGTAATCCTAAAACAAAAGAGATAATCTACATTGAAGTGACAGTGAAAATGAAGATGAAGATGATGTAGAGAATGATGAAGAAGAAGAAAGTGAAGAAGAAGAAGGAGATAATGAGTAAACAGAGATGTATCACAATGTAAACATATGCATGATCCACTTACAAGCAGATAAGTTTTGCTAGATAGTTGCCAGATGGCAACTTGTGCCACGGATGAAGATGTTGACTAAGTCAATGAAGAAATGTTGACCGTTGATATGAATGGATAAATCTTGACAATTGATCATTTGTAACCACCTCCTCTTCTTATTCTATAAAAGGGGAAGGAGTGCAGTCTTTTAGACATTAAAAACTTAATTGAAATTTGATTGTTGAAGAATTTAGGATTGATTTCAAGGCCATTGTGAATGTACATGTTTTTTCATACTTAATGAAAGAGAAGCTATTTTGATTACAAATTATTGTAAATCTTGAGTAGTCAATGAATTAGATCTGGATATATGCATTGATTAGCTGCGTCCCTTGGAGTGCTTGTCAGTCTGCATATGTTGTTTTCATTCTTTGTTCATTTGAAGTTAGCATCAA
Organism: Cunninghamia lanceolata; assembly: GCA_027924645.1. Classification (NCBI taxonomy): domain Eukaryota; kingdom Viridiplantae; phylum Streptophyta; class Pinopsida; order Cupressales; family Cupressaceae; genus Cunninghamia; species Cunninghamia lanceolata. The sequence continues at coordinate 1,975,295 of BSBN01001020.1, read as the reverse complement.
CCATACCTAGCTGTGGAACATCCTGGTGAATTATGGTTTGATTCCTTCTCTTCATGACTGTATCTGGAATGTATGTGACTCAATAGCTAAAGGTTCACCAAATTTTGAAGTATTTCTTTAATTTTCTTAAATTTCATTACAAATCACCCTCATAATTGCAAATAACATACAATCTAAAGGAAATGAATATGGAATATGCCTATATCTCATAAATAATTGAAAATACAGAGCATATTTTGAGTGAAAGAATGTTAAATTGATAAATATCATGCAAATACAGATGTATATCCATGATAAACATATGAATATCCACTTGTAAGCACACTATTTGAGTGAATATATAGTGTAGAAGTATATACAAGTTCATGATAGAAAATGCTCAGAAGAATTGATCAAACTTATAAATACCATTGTAATTTGTGGAGCAGAGTAGAAATAACCTTGTTTGTGAAGTGAATTTATAGGAATAGATACAAAATCAATTACCTATACAACGTAAGACCCCTTGAAATGAAAAATAGCATGTCACATCAACCTTTGAGTAACATCAGAAGATCATGACCTGATCAACAGAGCCTTGGAGTCATCAATTTCTTCCAAATTGATCGTACTTTTCAAGATAATAAAGGTTTGTTGTGCAAATTTTTATGCATGTTCTTATGACTAACAATCATCATCAACATAAATTGGTGCTAGAAGGAGGGCCTTATTTCTAAATTTGAAGGTAAATCGGTTGTATTTACATTTTCCTATGTTAGAAGTGAGGTAATCCTCTCAAAGTTCATCACAATTGTTCATGTTTTGAATGTTCATGTAAAGAATTGCTTGTTCTGTATGCTTTCATACTTGTTCATCATAAATATTTTAGAATTAAGCATAGATATCTCAAGCTTTATAGTAAATTCTTGCAATCTTTGAAAATGGAGTTGTTATCTAGGTCTTCTAGATAAATCTTGGCCATATTTTTCTTGTGTTGCCTGACATATTGATATCTGTGTCTGAAAGCCTTATACCTATCCACATTTGCAACATTTGTGCAAATATTGCATAAATATCTAGTCAATTTTAGATTCTGGTCATAGATATCTCCTTTGTGAGAGTACTTCAGTTGATCTTTATAGTAAACCAAGTCTAATTTCCATAAATTGTAGAAATCCTAGCTCTTAGGCCCAATACCAAGTCTAGATCTAGTGGACTCTTTGAGGAACTACCTATCCGTGGATTTAGACCTAGAACTATAGACATTCATCACACTCCTAGTTCTAGTATATCAGAATCTTCATCTAGAAATACTCCAATAACCCTTGTTGGACTACAAACACCTACAAGACCAACTGTAACACCCCAAGTCCAACCACCTCTAGTCACTATGTCATTCTTTGCTATAGAGTCACCCTTGACCTTCACTGTGTATCATCCTTTACCTAAAAATCTTGACAAGATTTGTTCTAAGTATCATCCATATTAGGATGTTGATGATCACATCAGAACATTCAAGGAAGCTTGTTGTAGGGTAAGGATTGAACATCAAGATGTGGTATGCAGATTATTTCCATTTCCCTTAGGAGAAGAAGCCTATAATTGGTATATCAGTCTTGGTCAAGGTTCAATTGGTTCATGGGCCAACTTAGAGAAAGCTTTTAAGGATAGATTCAAGATACCTATAGATCCTTCAATGAATTATCATCTATTTGCCACAATCAAAATATTTGAAGGAGACCCTATTGCTAGCTTTAATGCTAGATTCTAGAAGATGCTTTCAAAACTGGTAGCTCATTATACTGTAGTAGATGAAGCTTTTAGGAGTATTTACTATTCAGCCTTAGATCCTCTAACTTATATGTTTATCAAGAGGACAAATCCTAATGTCACAACTCTAGCAGGAGCTTTTGAAGAAGCTATAAAAGTCAATCAATAACTAATCCCCGTACCAACGCCAAATATTGCCTTTCCTACACATCCTACATATCCTGCTCAACAACAAACTAATGGAGTCATGATGCCTCCAACTGTAATGCCAAGTCCTTTGCAAGTATCTCCACTCAGCATTATGCCACCTCCAAATGGAAATGGCCAAATAATGCAATATCCAAGACATACATAAGTACCTCAGGATGTAGGACAGAATAATAACAGTGGTTCTTTCTTTTTCAAACCCCAAACAGAGAATGTAGTAGCCAAAGTTTAGGAAGAGAATGAAGAAATTAAAGAAATGTCAGCACAGTTGAGAAAATTGACAATTGAAATCACTCATTTGAGAAGCTAGAGTTTCTATTCTCAACCAAATCAAAACAAAGGGTATGACAATGACAGATCCAGATATCTTGATAGGGGATATAACAATGATAGGAATTACAACAATAAAAATAACAACAATGGTAACAATAATGCCCCTAAACAGCCTAGAGTGTGGAATACTAGGCCAAATAATGGTTCCTTGCCATCACCCTTAGATAATCAGCTTCCTAGTGAACCTAAGCAGACCACTAGGGTGAACCTAGCAGAAGCAACCCTTACAAATTGGTATAGGATACATAACACCAATGCTCATGCTGAGTTAGATTGTCCTTAATTTAGGATAGAAGCTAGTATCTTTCAGGCTGAGGTATCAAATACTACAGGTAATCCTCCTTTTGTTGAAAGAAATGAAATTGTCCCTTGTCGATATGACTCTGCTCTTGTATTGGAATGTTTTACCAATCATCCTCACCATCAAGCAACTTCAACTCATGAGAATTATACTCTAGCATGTGAGGAGCCAGCCATGGCTTTTGAAACAAACTATGTTTTTCCTTTTGAGGATGAAAATGAACCATTAGTTGAACATGAGGAAGTGTATGCCTATCAGTAGCAATATCAAGGTAGACATAATTATAACCTCAGGAATAGCTCAAACAGACCTACTGGTCCCTTGACCACATCATTACCTCCAAATAATTTTAACACTCCTCTTGATCCAAAGGCAAGTAATAACCCTGGATTTCCTAAGGTTAATGCTTAGTACTTAGCACCACAAAATGCAATGGCAAAAGCTAATAATTAACCTCCTGAGTCTGACAAATTGGTCACATACTTAGCAGATGAAATGAAAAAGATCAAAATCAACTTATCATTGTAAGAATTACTTAAAATCCTAGCTATTAAGAAGGCATTCATGAAAGCTTTAGATGACCCTATCCCAAAAGAAGATAGTCATTCCCCAACCCAGACTTTGAATAAAGATCATGCAGCTAAAGATAATAATGTTAAACACAGAACTTCAGCCACTATTCAAGATGCTGAAACTTCACACATGACCCTTTATAAGGATAAGACCGAGTCACCTCCATTTCTCCTTACAATAAGGATGTTCAATAAGAATTTACATAATTTCTTAGTAGATTCAGGTGCATCTACTAACATAATGCCATTGTCTATATGTAATTCCTTAGGGTTACATCCTACCAAGTCACTAAAAAAGGTAACACAGTTAGATAAGACTAAGGTGAGTGTTGTAGGAGAGTTAACTCACATTCATATGCAATTAGTATCAGATCCAAGAATTCAATACTACATTGATATTCACGTAGTAGATATCCCTAATACATATGGAATGCTGCTTAGCAGAGATTGGTCAAAAACACTTAATAGATACATGTCCATTGACTTCAGTCACATGTGGCTACCTTGGAAAGAGATTCCTAATCAGATTAGGATAGATGCTGAACCTTGGATGAAAAACAGGATTACTAAATATAATAAAACCAATGAGATCATGTATGTAGATGTTGAACCTGGAGTTTATACTATTAGGCCCCAAACAGTTAAGATAGAAGAGATCCTCATGTATGATATTCATGTTGATAAGGATGATCACCAAGATGGCAGGGTAATCATAGAGTCTAACCATAGTTCAGAGGATGATAGTGAGTTAGATCATTTTAAGAAGTTTGAATTGTATTTGTCTAAAAAGATGCAACATTGTCGAATGCTAAATATGTCTAATGAAGATGTTTTGATCGAAGGATGGTGCAAGTTACATGATGAGGCACATTTTGAAAAAACTTGTGATTCTTGTTTAGACATGATGGAGCTAGAACAAGCATGTAGTGATAAATGAATACCATCACCTGAGGTAAATCATACAAATAGTTATAGTGATACTGACTCTTGTTCATCATCTGGAGGTATAGAAGAATGCACATATCAGGATGAAAGTTACATTCATAATTCAGCGAAGATCCTAGTGTACAATGAGAATATTTCCAAGACTAAAAGGAACATCACCCTAGGGACTAATTGTTTGATTGAATCAGATTATGAAGTATTTGATGAAGATAAAGGGAGTAATCTGACCAAGTTTGAAGAGTTTTTATCAAAACAAATTCAGAGGATGCTGTTATAGCATACTTCTCCACATGATGCTCTAATTGAAGGTTAGTGTAGATTACATGAAGCACCACATTCAGAGACTACTTGCTCATTATGCTTGCACATTTTGAATAAGAAATTGATGTTTTACTCAAAGGATCATTCTCCTGATAATGAGGAAGATAAACAAATATCAGTTTCACATCAGTCATATAAGGTGAAACTAGAGAAGAATGAGTCACCAAAACTGAAATGGATATTAGGTGGTGCAGCCGCCAGAGCTAAAAAGAAAAGAGAAGGTCCTGACAAGCCTTTAACTAAAGATAAGCTATGGATCCTTAGGGTTGATGGATCTAAGTCAAAACAAGGAGCTGGAGTAGGAATAGATCTCATTGATCTAGCTAGAAAGTCCTATTTAGTAGCATATAGATTACAATTCCCATGCACAAATAATGTGATGGAGTATGAAGCTTTAATTCATGGGATATTGTTTGCACTCAAGAAAAAAGTGAAGATTCTGTATGTCTATGGAGACTCAGAATTGGTGGTAAGACAAGTAAGAGGCATATACTCTTGCAATTATAAAAGGTTGTCTAATTATAGACATAGGGTATGGGATTTGATAGAAGATTTTGATGCATTCAACATCATCCATGTGCCTAGAGAAATGAATCACAGAGCAGATGCTTTAGCTCAAGCTGCAATTACTTTGGAGCCATTGTCCATATCTAGTTTGAAGAGGTTTTCAGTTGAATTAATATCAGTACCCTCTGTACCAGATAATGTCATCAATCTTCAAGTGTTTGATGATGACCAACATATTTTGGATTTTATATCAAACAGAGATGTGTTTGATGTGCAGATCATAGATGAAAGGAATGGTGGAAGATCATACTTGAGAAGAAGAAGAGATCATGGATCTGCCTAGTAACTAAATTCCCAAGGGGATGATAGAATTGGAAAGAGTGTTTGACTTAGATAATATGCTGAAATAGAAAGATCTCCCAAGCACTGATGGAGGAGAATACTCACCAGTCAACATAGGACAGAATGAAGAAAAAAGGAATGTCCTAATTGGTAAAGTGTGTACAGAAGAAGAAATGACAGGGATAATCCAAGAACTTAAGGATTACATCCATGTTATCACTTGGACCTATGATGAATTGAAAACTTATGATACCTCAACCATCACCCATAGTATACCGTTGAAACCATATGTCAAGCGTTTTAGACAAAAATAGAGACCTATTAATGCCTTATTGGAGCCCATCATCTTTGAAGAAGTAAAGAAATTGCTCAATGCTAGGATCATATTTTCTGTGAGACACTCCACCTAGTTAGCCAATTTGGTTCCTATGAGAAAGAAAAATGGTGATATCACACTATGTGTAGACTTTAGAAATTTGAACAGAGCTTCCAAAAAGGATAAATATCCTTTACCTTCACTAGATGAGGTCTTGCAAATAGTAAATGGTGCACAGATGATGTCATTTTTGGATGGTTTCTCAAGTTATAACCAGGTGATGATAGATAAAATAGATGGATTGAAAACTGCATTCACCACTAAGTGGGGTATATTTGCCTATAGGCACATGTCTTTTGGATTAATAAATGATGGAGCCACCTTTCAATGAGTAATGGATATAGCTTTTAGGGGGTTGATTGGTAAGTACATAGTCATATACATGGATGATTTGACAGTTTTCTCCAAACAGAGGGGTGACCACATAGAAGACCTCAGGAAGGTGCTTAAAAAGTGTGAACAATATGGTATATCCCTGAATCCCAAGAAATACATATTTGGAGTAACCACGGGTAAGTTACTAGGTCATTTGATAATAGAGAATGGGATCATCATTGACCCTGCAAGAGTAGAATCAATCATGAAGTTACAGCTTCCAAGAAGCAAGAAAGAGCTTAAATCATACTTTGGTATGATAAATTTTGTTGGAAAATTCATTACTGGTTTTGCAGAGATTGTCAGACCATTGAATGCAATGCTCAAGAAGGATGCCAAAATTGAGTGGATACCTAAATCCAGAGCAAATTTTGAGGACATCAAGAAAGCTATATCTGATGCCCCTATTCTGATAAGTCCAGATTATACAAGAGGTTTTTACATATATTCATTTGCTTTAGAGCATACATCTACAACAGTATTAACACAAAGGAATGAGGCTAAAGAAGAAAAGCCTATAGCTTTCATGAGCTTCCCATTCAAGGATGCAGACCTTAGATACATGGATGTTGAAAGGCAAGCTCTTGCTTGAGTCTGAGCAGTTAAGAAATTTAGACACTACATCTTGAGAAGTAAGATAATTGTTGTAGTACCAAATACAATAGTGAAGATGCTCCTAATGCAAAGTGAGCCTAGTGAGAAGAGAGATAAATGGATAATAGTTCTCCAAGAGTATGATATGGTTATAACACCCATGAAGCTAGTCAGATGATATCAGAAATTGACCCTAAAATCATGAGCCAACAATATGTGATAAACGCTAGAGAAATAGAAGAGTGGTATTCAGATATCAGGCATGTCTTGATTACTGGGAGATGCCCATCAAAATTGCAGGTCTCACAAAGGAGAGCCTTGAAAATAAAATCACAGAAATACATGATAAAAGGAGGAGTCTTTTTCAAAAGGAACTATGAAGGAATATATCTCAGATGCCTAGAAAGGCAAGAAGCAGATAAAGTGTTAGCAGAGTTGCATGATAAGTTTGGAACTGCACATGGATCGCATCTAGCTACTGCCCATGCTATCCTGAGAGCAGGATACTACTAGCCCACTATCTTCGAGGACACTGCTGAACACATTAAAAGTTGTCATACATGTCATGTAGCAGCCAATAGAGAAAGATATGCCACTCAACCCTTGCAACTAGTAATGGAGATGTGCCCATTTGCTCAATGGGGCATGGATTTCATAGGACCCATCAATCCTCCATCATCTTCTGGCCACACGTATGAATTGACTATCACTGGTTATTGTACCAGGTGGACTGAAGTTGTCAGCAACAAGACATGCAATGTTGATGGTGTGATCAAATTTTTGGAGAGCAACATAGTGACCAGGTATGGAGTCCCTTATGCTTTGGTATGTGACAATGGACTTGCCTTTGCATCATTAAAACTATCTAGTTGGGCTTTTGATCATGGAATCATCTTGAAGTTCTCTTGAAATTATTATCCTCAAGGGAATGGACTAGCAGGGTCAAAAAATAGGAATTTAGTGAATATCATAAAGAAATTGATAGAGAAGAACCCTAGGGAGTGGAATACCATACTAAATATGCCTTATGGGTGGATAGTGTTGGCTAGAGACACTATATGGATTCATGGTTGTTGTCATTGATGGCAACAAAGGTCATCCCACATATCCGCAAGTCATGGTGTGTCTCTACCGGAAGTCAGAATGAAGATTGTTGTGGTCCGGTGAACAAGAACAGAGCATATGGCAAGGTCTGACAGATTGGTCCGGATCTCTCAGAGGAAGTGTCTTGGTGCAGTGCAGATTTGGGGAAGTCAAGAGGACTACCTTGAGTAGTATATTCCTATTTAGCCTCTGGTGATGAACAAAGAAAAAGATATGAATAGTTGAGTACCGGATTCCTGAGAGATAGAGAGAACAGAGGAAGAACTGACTGACAGAGTATCAGACTATTTTCTGGATGTGTTACTGTTGATGGTAAAGGTTGTGAAGGCATGAATCATGTTTGGCCGACATGATTATTGATATCTACAAGTATATGCTTGATCCGCATTGCTTGGTGAGCAAGGATTCAGCCGACAGAACAGAGTTTGTAAGAAACTAGAGTGTTCCGGATGCCGACTAGAAAAGTGATGAAATTACTTGTGCGGATATATATAGAGGATGGATTTAGTTGTGAAGGGTGTGATTGTGTGAAGGTATATGCAAACAAGTACAGAATAGAGCAGAAGTAGCAAGAAAGATCCGGTATGTGAAAGGATAGCAGAATAAAGAACAGAGGAGAGATGAAGTGCAGCAGATCAGTGTACTGAGCCTAACCGGAACTGAACTCCAGCATATGCAGATGCTTCCAATCAGTTCAAGACTATGATTCTTATCACTTTGTAGACAGTGTGTCTCCTTGTAGGCAATGGGCCTCTTTGTGAGCAGTGTGTTCGGGCAGTGAGCCCTAATTGGCAAGTGCCATTTTTGTAATTTCCTATTCTTCTAACAGAGAATAATTTTTGGGTTAATCACCCCGTGGTTTTCTCCCTTAACAGGGTTTCCACGTCAAAAAATACTATGTCATGTGTTTCTTATTTTATGGTAATGTTTTTGTGTTTGATTCAATGCTGCATTAATTAATAAGAAAGTTCAATAAGGGAAATAATTAGGATAACTGATTCACCCCCCCTCTCAGTTATCAACAGATAGAACTAGGATGAAGGCTGCATTAGGAAATTCTCCTTATCAGCTATTTTATGGGGTGGATCCTATCCTCCCTATCAATCTGAAAATCCCCACATTGTAGTTTGCACAAGAATATCTAGGCATAGACAACAAACAAGAAGTTGGGTTACTTCAGCTAATGCACTTAGAAGAAAAAATAAATAGAGCAATCGATTAGTTTGATAAAAAGTAGGCTATTGTCAAACACTGGTTTGATAAAAGATCCAAAGTTAAATCTTTTAGGATTTCAGATCTAGTCCTTATGTGGGATAAAGCACATGAAAAGAAAGGTGACCATGGTAAGTTTGACAAACTTTGGATAGGTCATTTTCAAATTTCAAAGATCATAGGAGACAGTACCTATGGACTTAATACTCTAACCAGAGAGGATGTCCCATTACCAGTTAATGGACAGTTCCTCAAACATTACTTCCAAGCCTAAAACAAGGTCATGTAAGTCAAATGTATCATAATGTGCATATTGTATAGTTGTTTGTACAGTTTTGTTTTGTTTGTTTGTTTTGTTGAGTTTTTGTTTTGGTTAGTTGAGATGATGCATCTTATCACCCTAAGAAACCAACCAAATTGTTAGGATTCAAGTGATGAGAACAAATTCCTATATAGGTTATGACTCATTTTGAGGAGTATCTTTGATTAGGTCTATGCCTTGGGTTTGTGGAACACATTAGTATACGTGTTAAGTGAAAAATCTAAAGGGACTCCCTTGCTACCATTACAATTCCAACCTAAATTAGCAAGTGACCACACCTTGCATATTGAGCTTACATGATGATATCATATGAACAAAAGAGATAAATATTGAAAATTCAAAAGAATAAAATTAGGCCATCTAAGTAATTCTACCGGGGCTATAGATGCCTACTGGCAGTGGGGCTCTACTTAGGGGGATTGTATAGATAACCTTGTCAGGGCTATGGATGCCTACTGGCAGCAAGGCTCTATCTCAGTTGCCTATGAGGGATGAACCCAAAATATGTAGCTTAACACAAGTCACTCATGTTTTCAACTTACTTTCAAGATAAGGATAATTAATCATCTGCACACATTTGATCCCTTGCTAGCATTGTTGCAATAATGAGCATCATATCATTCGAAAAGGTCATAATACTTATGCTTAGAAAGAGTTAAAATACTATGTTAGAATATGATCCCATCACTTGAATCATTTGAATTTGGTCATCTTCTTTGGTGGCAAGTTGTTGTGTGGTTACACAACATGCCCCATTTGGCCTTAGCAAAACAGGGACCCAACTTTCTACTTATGCTTGCTTGTTTCCTTTCTTTGGGTAGTCCAGTAAAATTAGTCATGTATGTCATCTAAGGTATGTGCACTACAAGAGGCCAGTTTCTAGAGTTAGTATTTTCTATCATAAACCTCATGGTTGGAAAGAGTACAAAATTCCAAGTAGGTTTGCATTTTGGATCACCCCAATATTGTTTAATGGTAGAAAGTTATGTTGAGTCAAAGTTCAGTCAACCCTGATATTTCTCATAGGGGGTCATATTTCTAAACATCAATCATATTCGTTAACATGACTGACACTTAGAAAAATCACCCGATAACCATTAGATACCTGATACGCAAATGTCAAAATTAAATAGGAACAGGTATCTACCCATCAAGAACCTCATGTATTCGCGAGGGGGTCATATTTCCTAATATTAGTCATCTTACAAAATATCACCCCTGCATGAATATCACCCTGGGCCAATATGACTATGATGTCATTTAGTTCTAATGAGTAAAAGAAATCACCTTGTTGATGACATAATCATCTCACCCAACCCACGGAGGGTCATATATTCAAATATCCGTCATATTTTTCAATATGACGATGATGTCACTATAACCTGATAACTAAAGAGCATTGATGGCATGCTGATGTCATCATGATCAAGCCCCGAGGGGGTCACATTTTGAAGTATCCCTGATCTTAATTTGATGACCTGATCTAGCTTTGTGGTCAAAGGTTGACCATATCACCTCGATCTTTAGTAAACAATTATCACACGCAAGAGGGGGGGTCATATTATCCCTTACGGGTCATATTTTCAAATATCCCTGATCTTCGAAAGATCACCCTCTGGCATTAAATGTAATCAAAATGGTAGATGAAGCCCTATCGATTTCAAATACAAACTCAACACTTGGCAGCATCTATGGGTTTCATGCAAATAATTGACGGATTCAATCAAAACAATGCATATGCCCTAATTCTTCCTATTGATCCATTTAAAAGTAAAATTCAAAGGTTATTTACATTTACCCTGCGACTAATTGAGAATTACAGAGCTCTAGAAGTCAAACCCTTCTCAGTCATATGCTAGCAGATCGTGACCCTCGACGTAACAGAATGGAATGGTGGATCCCGCACATTTACATTTTTCTGTTATCAGTCATATAATTAGAAAAGGAAAAGTGATATCAGGTAAGTAATTACAAAACCCTCTTCGTTGTCATTTTCTACAAATATCTAGGTAAAATGATTCTCTACTAGGTTAAATTCGCATGATGATGCTTGAAAAGAATTAAAATGATGAATAATAGCTAAAGATGCATGATATTGTTGAACATTTGTACAAGCACCATAGGGTAAGACATGCATGTGTCTATTGCAGGAATTAATGGTGGAGGTTAGAAAGAACATATCTGAGGCTGAGTTCTTGAAACCTATGTTTGTACAGCCCAAAGGAGTAGAATTCAGATATGGTGTTATCAGTGACATGCATTAGGGACAAACAAACTTGGATGCATGGTCAAGGAAATTAGACGATGATACTGACAACCCTATACTGGATAGGATATTTACAATGGGTATGTGGCACATAGTAGGATTCCCATATTCTATGGATGCCATTGAGCTGGTAGTAGAATATGCCAGAAATTATAAACCAGTAACCAGGAGAGTAGAAAAAATGGCAGAGTATATGCTGAATTTTCAGTCAAGGGCATCACTGCCACATTTAATTTACCAGTGGGAAATAAGGTAGTAAGTGTAGACCTTAATAAAGTAGAAAAGAAGTATAACAACAATAAGAAAGAGTCTAGGAAGAGAATATATTAGTGGAGGGAACAATACCTACACAGCTTCAACCAAGTTGCCAATATACCTATACAAGTTTTATTTTTATATTGAATATCAGTATATAATTGCCCTATTGAGTAGGATGACCAGCAAACCGCATGCTGGTAACTTTGAGAACTGGATGTTTGGAATTATCCAGATGGTATTATACTCAGATAACAAGCTTCTATGGGCCAAAATCATCAGTGATTGCCTAGATGAGGGGATGAGAAAGCTAGGAGGTAAGGCATGCATATTTTACATGACCTCCTATGTTGTATATTCTTGTGCTTTCTAAGGAACATTTGATGCCCTACAAATAGTAGGCAAGGTAGGAAACATCACTGGTGATGTGAATATATGGGATCACTATCCCCAATTGTAGAGAAAGGCTTACCTCTAAGATTACAAGCTAATAAATGATTCGTTTTCAATGCATCTAGTCAGAACAATGGAGGAGGGTCGAACCAAGAGATTGAGCATGGAAGCTCAAGAAGTTATTTACAATTTATGGAGCTTGGTTTATCCAATTCTCCACTTTTTCATACATAAGGAATGAAAGGTTTGAAGGATATCCCCTCATGTTGCCAAGATACCCCACTGATAGGGTTATTTTAATGGAGTTTGTTAGACAAATATCTACTTCTGTTGTAGCTCACATGGAGCAGAAGAAGATCCCTCCTATACTATTCCTAGTTTACATAGGCTAGTATTTATGCCTAGACAGACAAATCATCAAGGATGCTATTGTAGGATTGAAAATAATGTACTTGCAGCCATTCCCTATCACCAGGTCATATGACCCTTATGGTAGGATGCAGAAGTTGTTAGGAAAATAGATACATCAAAAGCATCTGGAGGACTTCTGGACTGATTGTGATGATGAGGCAAAAGTTAGAATAAGAAAATATCAAAGGTTCACCCTAAATCAAATTAGGACCTTTGATTGCATCCCAGTGCCTACACAACTACATCATGATGATGGAAAGACAATGTCCAATGAGTACGAGGACAAGAAGGTGTATAATGACACCATTTCAGCCCCTGATCTGATAGAGCCGGAGGAGACCTCCTTGGACCAAATAATGCAAGGGGTCATTCAATTGACCTAGAGTTGGGTAGATATAGAGATTACTAAGTTGAAGAAGAAGGGCATGGCCCTCACAGTCAACAACAACAAGAAGAGACAAGAATTGTTAGATGAATATGATGATTTTCTTATTGAGAAGAGAAAATCTAATGGAGAGAGATTACCCATTGAAGAACAAAAGGTTCCATCCAAGGTTAAGAAGGTGGAGGATGAATAGAAAGGGGTGATTATCAAAAGGATTTCATCAAAAGGTGATGGGGCATCCACATCAGCACATGCATCCACATCACAGCCACCGCCTAATAAACAAAAGACTAAGAGGATAGTGAGGCCTGTCACTAAAAATATAGAGAGGTAGATAGAAGATGGGCCTCTACAAGATGAGTTAGAAGAAGGTAATCCCTTAGAAGGAGGACTATTGAATAAAGATCCTAGGGATGATGACTTATTAGTAACAAGTAATAAAAGAAAGATAGTGTTGCAGACACCACTGCCCAAGAAGCAAAGAACAACAACGAGGGGTAATGTCAGCACCAAACCGCTCATGTTAAGGGGTGTAGGTGGTTTGACATTTATGAAGGAGTTGCAACATGATGTTTCCCTTCCTAAGATTATCCATTTTAAGACTAAGAAAATGGAGGAGCAAATAGAGAAAGAAGCACAATTAGCTGGTAAGGATTCTCCCTTTCCACTGGAAAATACTGTTGATTTATCAGATGATGAACTAGTCCAGGATGTGACTACTTAGCACATGGAGACCTTAGTAGTGAATACTAAGGTGACCCCTCATGGGACCCCATTGGCCCAGATGAGGACGGTTAGAGCAGAAGAGAAAAGGGATGAAACAGAACAGGGAAATCTTGAGGAGATAGCCCAACAAATAGGACTTACTAATTTGATAGAGCAGGTGACTAGCCCTGCAGTAATAGATTTGACTTATCAGGGTGATATGACCCTAGAGAAGGACAAAGAACAACCATTGGAGCTTGGAAAGGCTAATAGGACAGTGCTTATAGAAGTTGGTGGGATGAACCCCAACATAGATATTCCTGTAGTCGGTATAGGTATTAATACTTGTGTATGAGATGGTGACAAAGTGTTATTTTTCACTTTTACACATTCAGTCACTGACATGATATTAGATTGTACAATATGTGCTAAACCACGGATTGCACTAACACAGTCTTGTCCTTTTATCAATTCTCTTACATGGTGAATCACAAGTGCAACCTCTTCAGCTATCCTATCAGTTTGTACATAGCCTTAAAATTGAGCTAGGTCTTTATCAAGTTTTTCTATTTTCTCATCAGATACATATCCTATTGCTTCAATAGTATCATCAACATCATGAAAAGTTTGCTCTTCCATTGTACTTGTAATGGGTGTAATATCTTGTAACATTTGAGTCTCTCCTTTTGTAAAGAAGGTGTTCAATGTACCAACTTATTCAAGATCACTAGATCCCATGTGTCTTATGCTTCTTCTTAAAGGAATATTTCTCCTAGGGTAGCAATTTATTAGACACATGCAGCAATATGCACAAATTTTAGGGGCAAGATATGTTGTAAATGCTTGATTTTTTGTACTTTTTCAATGCCAATAGTGAAAGCAAAGGTGTTGTAAGGATTTTTATCAGGGGAAGAAAATTATATGTCTAATATCAATCCACTACAGCAATAGGATCCTTCACAACACACTCTTGATGCAAATCTAAGATGATGACAAGTCAAAATATAGTGAAAATATGTTAGAATATGCGATTTTTTCACCAAATCTCAATACAAAAGAGCATGACAAAGGGTCTTGTGAGTAAAATGATGATGAAAATAAAATTATATCAGTAATATTATCCACTTAATTCCAAAATATTCATCACAACACACTTATAGTGCCACTCAAGGTCAAACCCTAGTGAAAATATAGCAAAATTAGGCAATTTTTCACAATTTTTCAATTCCAAGACCTAGACAAAGGGGTGTTGTAAAGAATTTTAGGAGGTGTAGAAAATAATATCAGTTATATCAGTCACCTCAATCCATAAATTTTTTTACAACATGATTAGGGTGCAAACTAGGCCAAAACCCTAGGGCAAAAATAGCAAAAATGTGTAGTTTTTCACCAAATTTTCAATACAAGAGCCCGTTAAAAAGGTGTTGTGAAGATTTTTAGGAGGTATGATAAATTATTACCATGATAACAACCAATTAGTGCAAAAATATCCTTCACAACACACCCATGGTGCAAATTTAAAGAGTCGATAAGGCCAAATCTAGTGAAAATCAATGTTTTTGAAGCCCTAGATTTAAGATCTTCACACAAAATGGTATATGAATGTTTTAGAAGATGATATATGATTAAAATAAAATATATCATATCTGAAAATAATTTTCAATCTCTAACATGCAAAATGCTAATGCAAATCTAGTGAAAAATCAATGAAAACGCTAGTTTTTGTTGACTTTTTCTAAGCAAAAATGCAAATTTTAAAAATCTAAATGCAAATTTGTTCCAACATGCAAAACTACAGCCAAATGCACATTTGAATGAGTCTCTAAAATCATTAAAAAAATTTGAAACAGGATTTTATCTACAAACCCTAGATCTTTGAATTACTAGATTATATGTAAAATTTACAATTTTCAACAAAACCCTAGCAATTTTATGATAAAAATGCAATGTAAATTAATAATTTTTTGTAATTTTCTATAATTTAAATCAGATCTAATGCAAAAATTATAAATTGTATGAAATTCAAATTAATTTATGCAACATGCAAAACCCTAGCATGCAGTTTTTACTAATTTTTCCAATTTTTCATTTTTTTTGTAAGTTTTCCAATGCAATAAGATGAATGACTATATGAATGAATGAAAATCAATACAAATCTGAAGAAAAACACTCAGAAAGGTGCAAATAAGTCCAATAACATGGGTTCAACAAAATGTAATGGGTAAAATTTGGATAGTTGAGTTTTTGGTAGTTTTGGTGTATATCCTCCTTTCACCCTTACATTCAAGGACCTAGGGTTAAGTTGCAATGTACTATCACACCCTAGGTCACTATTGAGATGTAGGGAAACTTGGATTTTTATAATTAGATTGCCAATTTCTATCTCTTATGCTCAATTACATCTTGAAACCCTAATTATGCAAATACGACAATAAATAGATGAATAACGGAAAATGCTGCTACAGATAGATGTAAAATATCAAATAATTGTGCACCTGTTTTCAAGGTTTCGAGGTAGAAAATTCAGGGACTAAAGAGTGGGTGCCCAAATCCAAGGCCTTTCTTTTTGTCAAGATCTGGAACAAGGTCTGTAACTTGTATCTATTGTACCAAATATTTTCCCGTTGCGAAACTTTGAGGACTAATGAGCGGGCACCCAAGTCCTAGGTGTCCTTTTCTTCACTGATCTACAATTCCAACACTCCAATATGCCCTCCTGCAACTTCACTTTGTCTGCAACTCCAACCTATAACCTGTAATCATGAAAACTTTGGAAGGGGGTTTTTGTGTTTAGAGGCTTGCCTCAATCAAGCCCTGGAGAGACATTCAAGCCTTCCAAACACCGTTGTCAGATAGAGAGTGCATGCCTAGGGAGGTAGAGGAAAAAACTAAATGATAAATGCTTAATAATTACAATAGATATCACCTTGTAGTGAAGATCTCATGGGAGGAAGAAGCTCTTCATTCCATGAGGAGATGGATGCTCAAATCTACAAATACAAACACATAGACAACACAAATCTACTCTTGCAACACAATGAAAGCCTTGAATCATTTCTAGAATACCAATGCTCATCTAATGATTATCTAGTTTACAAATGAATGCCTAAACATGCTTTTATATGCAACTACAAATATTTCCACCAAGATTTCATAAATTCAAACTTACCGTGTCAGCCTAGGGACCAGAAAAGGTCATAAACTGACACTTCAAATTTGGGCCTAACCCAAAAAAGGGAAGGACTAGGGCACAGGCACCCAATTCCTTCCCCCTATTTTGGGTAGGGCTAGGTTCAAGGGGTCTCCCTAGGCCCCATTTGTCATGATACCTAGGGTTCATTCCATCAGGATGTTGAATTATGATGCAAGATGTCCTAAATGCACACTAGAGACCCGGGAGTGAAACCTTGAGGGAAAAGCCACCAAGGGGACATTTTTTGACATTACATTCTTAAATTGAAGGAATAGATTTTGAAGAGAATTTTTCTATAGTAGCTTAGATTGAAGCAATTAAAATGTTTGTGGCATTTACAACTCACAAAGATTTCAAAGTGTATCAGATGGATGTCAAGTCTGCATTTCTGAATGGTGAGTTGGAAGAGGAAGTCTACATTGAGCAACTAGAAGGATTCCAACTATCCAATCAAGGTGATATGGTATGCAGGTTGAAGAAAGAATTGTATGGACTCAAGCAAACTCCTAGAGCCTAGTATGCAATGTTGGATAAGTACTTATTGCAGTTAGGGTTCAATAAAGGTACTGCTGACAATAATCTCTATTTCAAGATTAATGGTGATCAAATTTTGATTGTTGAAGTCTTTGTTGATGATATCATCTTTGGAGACAATGAAGGTATGTGTATTAAATCTGCTGGTGAGATGCAAAAAGAGTTTGAGATGTCTATGTTTGATGAGAAGAATTTATTTCTAGGTCTAGAAATTAATCAATCAGATAAAGGAATCTTCATATCTCAGTCTAAGTATGTGAAAGAGTTGTTGAAGAAGTTTGGGATGGAAGACTCTAAACTAGTATGTACTCCCATGGTGACTAGCTGCAACTTGAGTAAAACTGATGAATCACCCAAGACTAATTAGAAAAAGTACAGATCCATGATTGGAGGATTGCTTTATCTAACTCAAACTAGACCTAATATTATGCATACAATTTGTCTTGTTGCAAGATTTCAAGCAAATCAAAGAGAATCACATGTGATGGCAGTAAAGAGAATCTTGAGGTATTTAAAAGGCACATCGGATCATGGTTTATGGTATCCAAAGGATAATTATTTCACTTTCAGTGCTTATACAGATGCTGATTGGGCCGGAGATGTTGATGACAGGAAGAGTACAAGTGGAGGTGCTTTCTTTTTGGGTAACAGATTGGTTTCATGGCTGAGCAAGAAACAAGATTCAGTCTCTTGTCAAATGTAGAAGAAGAGTATATTGCAGTAGCATGTTGTTGTACTCAAGTGTTATGGATGAAGCAGACTTTGAAGGACATAAGAGTTCTGTATAAATATCCAGTTGCAATCTTCTGTGACAATACAAGTGCTATAAATATTTCAAAGAATCTAGTGATGCACTCAAGAACAAAGCATTTATCTATAAGGTATCACTTCCTGAGAGAAAAGGTGATAGAGAATGAAGTAAAGTTGGAATATGTGTCCACAATGAATTAGATTGTAGATATCCTCACCAATACTCTGCCTAAGGATACTTTTGAGTATCTTAGAGAAAAGTTAGGGGTTATTACCCCTCCTGACCTAAATTAAGATGCATGGGAATGCATCAGTCCAGTTATACTCAAAGTCTCATTCTTTGATCTGGATTGATGTTTTGAGAGCTACCTCTTAGGGGGAGTAGCTAGAGGAGTTCTTGATAAAGAAAGTTTAGTTGGATCAAAACAACAAAATGCAAGTATGTGCCCTTTTCCATTGATGTCAAAGGGGCAGAGAAATCATATGAAAAACTTAGGGAGAGAAAGAATGCAGATGTGTAAAGAGAAAGGGGGAGAATCTTGTCTTGATGGTCTTTTCAATTTTTCACATCATATGTTGCCATCAATGACAAAGGGGGAGATTGTTGGAAGTATGTGCCTAACCAGTGTTGTCATTGATGTCAACATATCAATGTTGTTGTTGGTGCCAACTATGTGCTTGTCTTGATGATTGCTTGTAATGAGTTAGATGTCTATGTAAGTGTTGGAAAGCCTAATATTGAGGATATTGAGAAGATTTGCTCTTTTGGTAGAAACAGTATGTTGTAGAATATCTTTGTCTATAGAAGAACAATCCAATAGATTGCTCTACATTTCTTGTAGAATGAATATCTTTGTCTATGGATTGGAAGTTATTTATAGGCTTATCTGAAAATGCTATGTTCCAAGATTGAGCCTCTGATATGAAGATTTGTGTGAGCTATGTTCACCAGAGTGAAAACTACTTTTCTATATGTTTGGTGGTGATAGGGAGAAAGTATTATGCTCTGCATTCCTCTGCATTGAAGTATTTTGGTCTGTAGTTCTAAATTTAAGTCTAAGATGATTATATGGGCCTTCTATTACAATGGTTCATGATCTGGTGGTCCGCAAGCGATCTTTTCCTTATGACAGTAGCTGACAGTGTGGTTTATGAGCTTCGGTTTGAAGAATCTTCTTGACAGAGTGGTTAGAAGTTGTATGGTTGTTCCTGATGATCTCAATGTGCTTGTGGATGTCTCTTGATCATGTTCCTACCATTGGATTGGTCCACAAAGAGAAAAATAGATCATGGATGAAGAATGTTCTTAGTAGACCTAGTGTTCTCACCAGTCTTGGTCAACTTGGTTGATTTCACTATTTGCAGAGATGCCTTGAAGATTATAGAAGCATGTCATGGCGTGAAGGATTGTGTTTGAGTCCCAGCTAAGGTGTGGTGTGATCAACATACATCTTTACATCTTTCCCTTAGCTAATTTTTGTATCAGGTCTAGACCTATTTCTATGTATGTTTTTGTAATACCAACCTTGGAGATTGTTCCAACGGTTGATGAATGTATTGATGACCTTGATGTACATTCCAAGGTTGATGACTTGTATAAAGACTTGTAATGTAATTGTTAAAAATGATGAGTGTGCAAAATGAGGAGATAAGTGCAAAGAGTAAGAAGAGTAGAGAAAAGGAAGAATATTGTGCTTCAATGGAACTAAACTCAGGCATAGAGTAGATGCTATCAAATCAGCTCAAAAATCTTTGGCAGTGAGCCACCCCTTGGCAGTGAGTCATTCTTTGCAGTGAGCATTTTGGGTAGTGAGCCCCATAGGTAGTGAGCCTTTATTTTTCGGTATTGGTATAACTTATATATTTTCTGTGGGCTAACACCCATCGTGGTTTTTCCCTTATAGGGTTTTCTACATAAAAATCTGGTGTCTACTGTGTTGAATGTGTGATTGTGGTTAAGTCTATGTTTTCATGCTTTCATGGTTAAATCTAATTATAAGTAATTAAGTAGTTGATGATTTGATATTTACATGAAGTTAAGTTTTTGTGATAACTGATTCACCCCCCCTCTCAAGTGTCCTGTGTATTTCAACATATCCCACCTGCAGAGGCAAACAAAGGTGAAGTAAGGGCTGAAGATTATGCAATTACTACTGTCAATCTGGGACCACCCAATAAAGGTCAGAAGATAGATGAATTTAAGGGGACAGTGTCCACTATTTTGGATCAATTAAACAAAGATGAAATGACAAAGTAGTAGTTGAAACAACAAAACAAAGAGCTTCAAGCATGCATTAAGTTTTTAATGAAACTAATGAATTCAGATGTAGAACTAGAAGTAGCTCTTGTCCTTCTATCAAAAGAGGAATTGGCCAAATTTAATGACATCAAAATAACTACTGCAACTACACAAGAGTGGTTTAATAAGGTGTACAATGAAGGTTGTGAGGTGATAGCCAAATTACATCTCTATTGCACAAAGATTTTCATATTTTGAAAGAAGAATGGGAAGATTTGCATGATGAATGTGAACCATATGAAGAGTATTATTCCCATATGTTCCCAAGAATATAGGCTATGAGGAGACTGTCTAAGGAAGTTCTTTTGGCAAAAAATATTTTGACAAAGGATAGGCTGAAAAAACCTGAGGAATGGCATGAATAGATGAAATTGAGGAAAGACATTTTTGATAAGGTGAAAGATTCCTTTGAAATAGAAAAGGCTAAAATAATGGAGGTGATGTATGAAATAAACGATACATTGAGGGATTGCATAAATAGTGGTCTTAATGACTTGACTCCAATTGATGAACAATAGCACAAAGATAAATTATACCAAGTCATTTATAGAGATTCACCATTGAATATGATTGGAAAGCTAGAGAAAGTTAGTGATCTCCAGATTACTTTTTTGGCGTTTAAGAGGGGAATAAAATCAAGGGAAGTAGTATACTATAAATTTTCCACAGAGATTGATAGCTTGAGATTCAGAGCAGATTACGTCAAGGACCCAGATCTAGTAGATATCAATCCAACATTGTCGGCATTAGTGGCATACAATAACAAGAAAGTAGAAGAAGACAAAATCAATTTGGATGAAGATGAGCAATAGAATACTTAAAGTCACATGTAAATCCTATCATTTGTAATTAATTCTATATTTGGAGGTCATGTGACCTTATTTTGTCTTTATTATGTCTTAGAAATTGACTTTTCCCTATGTATAGCTTAATGGGTATTTATTTTGTCTAGATTCAATGTATTTGGGAGCTGTATTTTGTCTTTTTCCTACAAGATAAATGCTAATCTAAAAATGCAATTAGTTGTTGTATCACATTAAATGCCATGTAATCTGGACCATCGGTGTTGTGTTAATCTTCACCGTTCATTCAAAAACTCAGTATGGAGCCTCCTCTATATAAAGGGTTACCATTTCTCTCATTGTAACAGATTATTGATGTTGAATTGTTGACACTCTACAATTTGAAGTTAATACAAAGCAAGTTTCTATAGTTTTCCTAAGAATTTATCTATTTGTGTTATCTATTTCATTCTCATGGTCCACTTCATGATCTGCAATTAGTTAATCATGCTTGTGCAATGTTAATGGTTTGTTGAAGGTATCTGATGAACACTCTTGTCCATACTATTAGTTGCTTACTAATTGTAAGTTGCTATGTATAGTTAGCCTAGGCCATTAAATCAAGCTTAGTTCAATTGTATTTCATAACTTAAATCATGCCATAATTTGGGTATTTGATGAATGAATGTGATCTAAAAATCTTTGGTCTCCATTGAAGATAGTATCATTTTCCACAACACTGTAGCATTCTTGTAGCTTGGTAAAACAGAAAGTAGTTAACTTAAGAGTGTCTATCTACCATCAATAAGCTTTGCATTGTGAATGTCACTTAGGATTTCTCTCTTAGCCCTTCATCTTTTTACATTTTATTTACAAACAAGTTGTTAGAGTTAGGATTCAAGTAGCATTTATATTACAAATTAGTTGAAAGTATTATAAGGGTTTTGAACATTTTGTTGAAAAGTTCTAATCTTTTATGTAAGACCCCTTCTTGGCACATCTAGACATACTGTTGATGATTGTTTTTACACAGTCATAACAAAAGTTAAAATTCATAAATGAACCTAACTATCTTGAAAGATACGAAGAAATCAACTAAGATTACTTGATCCCAAGTTTCCTTATTGGTCAGGTCTTGACCTGTTGGACAGTTTAGTAGGTTATTATGAAGCTGTAATATGCAAGGCGCCTTACATTATTTAAAGTGGATTTGTGACTTGCTGGACTCTTATTATGCAAACTAATACAAATATCAACTTTCTAATCATTCATTTGCATAAAATCGTTATTGTACCTCAAAGCCTTATATGATTTATATTCAAACATGCTTTGCTTTTCAACTATTTATGAAGATTATCAAATATCAACTTATTGCTCTTAAACTCTTCAAATGTTAGATAATCTCCTTTAGATTTCAATGTTTAAGCTAAGTATTTCAGAGTTGTTGGGAAAAGTTAGAGAAATTTAAATTCATCATCATTCACTACAGGATCTAAACATTCTGTTATGCACACAGTAAGAAATACAACAAATTCAATTAAACCAGTAGACTAAATCGTTAAATGCAAATATCCTAAGTATTTTCATGAATATTGCATTCAAGATTGCGAGCTTTAAGAGAAATTATTTTAAATGCAAGGAAGAGCTAGAAGACACTTAGAAAATAGACGCAGACTTCCAGATTCACTTATATTCAAAACACAGTCATACAAGATTTATAATGTAGGAATGACTGTTAGCTTTATTAATTGAATATACCAAAACACTTACAGTGCTTTACAGATACATTAAGAAAGTTGGACATTCCACGCATTCCTTAATGCAGACAACAGGCGACCTCCTCTAAACTAAAATATTCTACTCCAAAATTATTAGAAAGAATTTACAATTTTTGGCTAACTGCTAAAAATCCCTATGTAAATAATAAACAAGTAGCAATGCTTCTTATATAGAATTTGAATTCCCTCCCTTGCTACGGTTACATCCTCCACAAAATGGTTACAAACTCCACAAAATGGTTACAACCACAATTCTATGGTTATGGTCCTTTTATCATTGACCAATGGTGCGCCTTCATTTCATAACCGTGTGCCAATCCGCTACTTGGCATCTTCTCCTCTCAAAGGATGCTCTTAGAATCTTTTACAAATAAGATTCCCATTTCATGTGACCTTTTCCCACCGAGGCTCTTCATTTGATTTCCTCTCAAAATTCTTTGCTCCTACCTTCTTACTCTTTCTTCAAATATTTCTTGAAATTGCCAATCACACCCTCCACAAAGGTGTGGTCCCCTCCTGGACTTTTTGCTAAAATATATTCTTGCATCATCACCTTTTCTTTCAAATCTTTTTCTTCATTCTCTAAGTTTTCTCTTCTTTTCGTGTACTTCCTCATTTTGGCCTTCTCTTCCATCAATGTATCCATCATCTGCTTGCTGAGGATTGCATCAGGATTTTTTGTATAGGGTGTGAATATGGCCCTGAACTCCATCAATGCTCTCTCTAAGTCATAGGCTAGCATCTTTGCACATTCATGTTGTAGGAGTCTTTCTATGATATGATTTTCTTATGCATCTTGATCATCCCCTCTGCTTTTTTCTCCAGCTCTTGCATGACTACTATATTTCTTTTGAGGTTATCCTCCTCAAATCTGAGCTCCGAAATCATCTGCGGCACTTGATTTGCTAATGTGATATTGAGTGCTCCCTCATTTATCAATTCTTCAGCTCTTGTCTCAATCTCTGTCAACTGTTCAATCTCAGATGTGCATTCTTCTTTTATTTCTTGGCAGTTATGTGTAAGTGTTATACACTTATTCTTTTCTTCTACCGTCACCATCCAACTCTTCATAGCCTATCCTATTATTTGCTCACCCTTTTGTAAAAAATCATTGAACCATTCGTAAAAAATGTTGGCCTTTAACCTTTTATTTTCCATGTCCTATACTTCCTCCTTAGATACTATTGCTATGTTAGCAGGTAAGTCAGGCATTATGGCACTGGGGTCAAATATCCCCTGAATGAATTGCTGGAGCTGGACAATGTGTCCTTTCAATACCTCCTATTTATTTTTGTCTTTCCTCAGCATTTCTACTGTTACCTAGTTCATATCCTTCCACTCAATGATGTGTTGTTCCCTTGTGGAATGCCCGAGGTCTAGATTAAGTATCTTGTATTCCTCCAAGGTAATCTCACCTTTTTCTTTCTCCTTTTGTGGTATAGCTAGGTTCAAAGTTCTAGATCCATCTAGACCTGTCTGTATTGCAGACATCATTCTATCTTTTCTCTTTTCTTTTCTTGGAATAGTTTTCTCACCTAATAAGCTTTTGATGTCAATAGGAGCCAGATGTATTTCCTTCTTCTCCTTCCTTATCTCTCCTTCTAGCCAGGTAGGTGCATCTTTTATGCCTTCTGAAGCTTTCTCTGCATCAATCACCTCTTCATGAGGTTTATCTATTCCAATTTCTTCCTGTTGCTGCTGTTCATGTTGTTGCTCTTACTGTTGTTCTTGTTCTTGAAGTGGTTCCTCTTGTTGTTCTTCTAGTTGTTCCTGCTGAAGTGGGAGTTCCTGATCTATGGGATTATTTGATTGCTCTTTTAATCCAACCTCATTTGCTTTTTCCTCTTCCTCAATATTTCTCCTTTCTTGATCCTCCTCTTCAGGTGTTTTTTCTGCTGATGACTTCTCTTCCTAATCATCTCCTGCATGTATCTGTTCACTATCTAGCCTGTTCAAATCTTCTTCTTGTTTATCATCTATTTTATCTTCTGCCTCTGTATTTCTTGTCTGCAGTCGTTCTTGATGTACTGGTGAACTGGCCTTTACCTCATCTTCTTTAACTTCCTCTTCTTAGGTTTGCAATCTTTCTGTATTTTCCTCTTCTTCACCCTACTCCCCATACATATTTAGCATATCTAAGGCATCCACACCTGGGGTGTCCTCTCTTATTTTCTCATCAGATGCCATTTTTTTGACCTCTTCAATTTTGTGTGCTTCCTCCTGCAAGTCCTTGATGATCTCTGGTGGAACTAAGGTACCAAATGGATCTAATGATCATACCTCTTCATGTACTTTCTCTTCTTTAGGCTCCGTGTTATGCCATGTTTCCATTTCACCTTGCAGGTTTGATTCTTCCTTCTCACTAAGGAAATCATTTGACTCTTCCTCTTCACTTTGGGGATCACTGGAGGCTTTCCCTATGCCACTTTCTTTCCCTCTGAACATCACATCTTCCTCACTGTCACTACCTACAATGTTCACAGTGTGCACAGTTTGCTTGTCATTTTGTGCCCCTGATTCCTGCTGCCTCTCCTCAGCTAGCTTTGTTTTCACCTTTATGAATGTTTATCCTAGTTCCATTGGAGAAGAAGTACTAGACATACTTCTCATTTTCTCCCCTACTTCTTGGGCTCCAATTGTATCTTTTGGTTTTGAAGACTCACCCTTAGACAAACTTATTGGGATTGCCCTCATTGGCTGTTGTCCTACCACCCTTCTGGTAGCCTGTGTTTCCTCTGGATTTATTTCATGGCTCATGGATTTTGGATCCACAAACATCTCTGATGCAACCGCTATTGATATTCCCAGTGCATAGGGATCCATTAGTGTAGCATTTTTATCCTTTTCTACTATCCTTGCTTCAACAATTTTTCTTTTCTTCTCATAGAAGCACTGTAAGTCCTCAGTGGGCTCTATCTTTATTTTCCTTCCTTTCTATGGGTATGTGACTGTTATACCCTCAGCTCTAAGTTCTTCAACCCTTTCCCTTAGCCATGTTTTTGAAAACAAAATTATTGGTTCAGACAATACATCCAAAGATGTATTCCATGGCTTTGAACAATTAGGCTCTGTAATGGGAGCCAGTCTTGCCTGTGCATAACTATGGTGCAACAATCTATCATCATCTTGCACCTTAGGGGGCACATATATGTTGCCAATAGACTTCATCTGTTCTATGGTCAATCTTCTGTGGGCTCTTTTCCTCACCTCTCTGTCATTTTTGTAGTTAGCCCAGAAATCTTCAATATGCACATGATGTTTGTACTTCTTGTCAACAAAGTTTTGAATTCTGTGAAATGGATCAAACTTCCTTGTTAAATCAAATTCTTTGAAACCATAATATCTTAGCTCCTGCTCTGAATAACTAGCAGCTTCCTCACTATAACAGGAGTTCCTCCCAATAGCCCATGGTAACTTTACATTTCCCCTGTTATTGAACCTTTTCTTGTACATCCTGAAAATATTCAAGTTTTGCCTTGAAAACTCTAACACTATTAGTTTATCAGAAGGATACCTGGGAAGCATAAATGGCTTCCCCTCAAAACCCTCAGTCCTTATGTAAGTGAACTATTCAAATTGTATGAACCAAGAACTGTGCAATCCAATCGCACTTTCTACATCCTTAGATAGTCTTTTGCCTGGTTCCTCTCTTAATATCCTTACCATTTAGGTATAGAAAACATCATTGACCAGAGCAAAGTTCTTCATTGCATTTTCCTCCTGCAAGATAGGGTAATGATCATATACTAACTTTTGATCTAGACCATTTCCCAGGGTACCTACCCTTTCTATTCCATGAATATGAGGCCTAACCGCTGCAGCACATGCATATAACATATAAGAAGATAGATAGAAGGGCAGGCTTTTCTGTTGCCTCCTCATGGCCTGCCTCCAAATAGCAGTACTAATGGCCTTGGCCCAATGGATTTGCCCTTGGTCTTTTTGTCCTGACCTTATAAATTCAATGACTGTGAACATCCATGGTTCACACCTGGTTCCATCCCTTAATCTGACTAGCCTGCTCAACATGGTGACCATCAAATAAATCTCCTCGTTGAAGCATATCCTCATTAAATTCTTGGGTATCCTGACCACAGCCTTTGGTTTATTCTCTATGTTATACCACCCATGGAATATCTTCCCTTTACATTCCTTCTCATTTGTGTAGAAGCCCTCGTTGTATTTATCAATATCAATGTCTGTCATCTTATCAGTGATCTCCAACCCAAAAGTGTTAGCAATTCCTTTTGGAGTCAAATCAACAATTACTTTATCATATAGCATAACCATCCTGTACTTGGGTTATACATAATTACACAGTCTAAGCACAAATCCCTGGCTTCCATCACCAATGGGAAACCCACAGCTCGGTATAACCCACTCTCCCAGATACACTTCATGTCTGGAGTCACATCCGCAGCGGTGATCTTCTTCAGGACATCTTCAGCATCGTAGGTCCCTATGTTTGTGTTAGTGCCAACGCCAGCCTCACTAATTAGGGACGGATAACCTCTGTGTAGAGGCAATTCCTCTTTCTCTGGCTCTTTCCATGGATTTCTCTCTTTCTTTTCCTCGCCCCCTGCATCCTTCTTTTGTTTTGGGGCCATCCTGTAGAAGTATACATGTCTCAATTTTCGTTTCCACTTCATATCTATGGTTTTATTGTGAATGTCTATTTTCTACCATTTAACCTAACTTGTTTATTTTTTTCTGTTATTTTACCTTTAAATGGACCAAGCTTTGTTTAGCTAATTTAACAATTAAAACAGTAATTCTGACAAATGCATGCATTTTGAAACTGGAATTACTGGAATTAACAGTTGCATTTTACCATTCAAAAATTAAATAGGGTTCCAAGATAAATACCTGTTTCTGTGACCGTTTAACCTTTTCTATTGACTTACTTTACTATTTTCACCTTTTTTAGCTGCTGTAGCTTTGCCGCTCTGGTAAATTCCATTCAATTACTGCAACAATCTTCCTTTCTGCAATTTCAACATTAACAATATATCTTGAAAGCAAAATAACATTAAAATTGCCCTAACCCTCGTTAAATCCTTCTTTTCTTGGGTGTTAGGCTTGCATTAATTACAATCATTAATGTGCTACGGTTTCAACTTTCAATTTAGTGTTTATGTTTTTTGAACCCTTTATTACCGTTAGTCAAATTCTTCATACACTCTTTTCTATGTATATTTCATTGTATGTTATGTTTGTATCTCTTCGTTGTATCTTTAAAAACATACAAACATTTTGTGCAAAGAACCAACTAACGCTTTTGCCTTTTCTGCTTTCCATACCTCTTTGCATCTTTTGGTTTGTATATCTCGCTTGTATATTCTATTGTATAAGCGCACATACAAACACCTTATACAAACACTCCTTAGCCTTTATTCTTTCGCCATGCCCTTTGATTTTTTGTATATTGGGATTGTACATTATAAACATACAAACCCCAAATATATAAGGAATTCTCTATTTTTAACTTTTTTCTGACATCCGGCTTGTATTTCCACTTTGTATCTCTGAATGTACAAAACTCAATGTATCTCTTAATATACAATTTGGATGTGATACATTGAATTAACTATATTTTAATCTTCTTGTGTTCCGGCTTGTATGTGAAAAGCGATGTATCTTTTGGAACATATACAAGCACAGAAGTATACAATGACTTAACTCCAATTGATAACTCTTCGGTTCCACAATGTACACAAAAGAATGTATATTTTACCTTGTATATCCGGAAACATACAAAAGGCAAAAACATACAACAATTTAACTTTATTCCATAATTGCTTCAATTCCAGCTTGTATAAGGTGCTTGTATATTTTGTTTCATCCATATATACAAACCACGATATACAAGTGACGGACTTAACTATTTATTCACTTGAACTTTGAACCTTTCTTTGTTCCACCTTGTATAAAACACAATGTATGCCTTATATTCATTGAGTCCTGATACATTATATTTACCAAAATTTTCTTTACCCTCAAACTTGCGTTGTATAAAGTGGAATGCACGCCTCCCGATACCTTGCATACAAAACCCAATGTATACAATCATTATGCATTATTTAATAATATTCAAATTATGTGATGTATATGATTCTTTGTATCTCTTGATTGTATATTTCGCATCCGCCAAATATACAAGTGCCAAACATACATCGATTATACCAACTTTAATACCTCCTCAATTCCGTGATATGTATAATCCCTTGTATATTTACCTGTATGTCTTCCATTTGCCAAATATACAAACCGAAATATACATAGCAGATTTCAACGTGTATACATTCCAACCTAACTCCTTTCAGGTCCACCCTATATGTATGTATAAAACATTTCTCAAAATGTATACAAGGAAAAGAAACAACAAAATAAGAAAACCCGACGACTTCCCTTTTGTGACCAACACAAAAGCACGATATACAAACACATTTGTATATGAGACGACTTTGCATATTCAAAGAACTTTGTATATATAAGGCACAAACCCTCTGATTGTACATTTACCAAAAACAACAATAACTTGCAAAATACAGCGAATTTTAGAATAATTCAAAAAGCAACCCCTGTTTATTTTCAACAAGGAATTCACCTGTATTTTAACCTCGTACTAAAATGCAAATTTTTCTTATTTTTAACAAGGTTTGTATTTTCAGCTCCTCTTCCCTTTTACCACCAAGCAAAACCCACACACAATAGCAACCAAAAGCCAGCTCCAGTAGGGGTCCTCATTGTGCTAAGGAGTAAAATGGGGCGTGTTGTGAGCATCACAACAACTAGAAACCAAATAAAACAATTCAATTAAAACCATTAAAGAAAAAATGAAATGAAATAAATTCATAATTTCTGACTATCTTTTATGCAAATCATTCTTTAACTTACGACTTAATGTATTCAATAAGGTGCATGAATTTTCCTTTTTAGTTTAAGTGGGTGCGCGTGATTAATTATCCTCATCTTGAAAATTAGTTGAACAGACCAGTGATTGACATTAGACTACCTAGTTGATGTCATTCCCTCATAGCAAACCGGATAGAGCCTTGCTGCTAGTAGGCATCCATAGCCCCGGCAAGGTTATCGTTACAATTCTCCTAAGTAGAGCCCCACAGCCAGCGAGTATCTATAGCCTCGGTAGAGTTACTTAGATGGCTTAACCTAGATTTCAGTAAAATCCAGTTTATTTATTTTTTTATTTTATATTTTGATTAGGATTGAGATTTCATAAGATGTAACAGTTGTAACTTTATGATGCAAGGAATGGTCACTTGCTAAAATTAAGCTGAGAATTGTAATGGTAGCAAGGGTGACCTCTGATTTCTCACCTAATATCTACACTGGTAGGTTCAACAAACCCAAGGATTTTAGGTGTGTCATTGTGAGAAACTTCCCTTGAATACTCAACCCATTCTTATTGAATACAAAATTTCACAAGTCAACTAAACCTCTACATTCATGACAATCACAACAAGTTATGTCTAAATTTCAAAAGATTAACTTGAATGTTCCAAATTTTACATTGTTTTCAATGGTTGCTAATCTACTTTTGTATACTCTAGAACAAGACAAGCATCCCTGCTGAAGCAACAGAAAAGAAACAAACAAACACCCAACAACAAACAACAGCAAACAACAAAACCAAACAAAGCAAAACCCAACCAAAAGAAAAATAAAAAAGACAAACATGTACAATTATCCACATTATGATACAACATACCAACAACCTTCACTTCAAGCCTGGAAGTAGTGTTTCAAATGTTCTCCATTAACTGGTAATGGCACATCTTCTCCAGTCAAGGTTTTGAGCCTAAAAGTGTTGTCCCCTATTATTTCTAACACTTGTAATGGACCTAACCATAACTTGTCAAAATTTCCATGGCTACCTTTCTTCTCATGTGCTTTATCCCAGCATAGCACTAAGTCTGAAATTCTAAATGTTTTGACTCTTGCTCATTTATCAAACCATCTTTTAACCACTGCTTAGTGTTTGGCAAATTTTTCAATAGCTTGATCTCTCTTCTCATCTAATTGCATCATTTGAACGATTCTGGCTTCCCTATGATCATTAAAGCCTAAGTATTCATTCGTAAACTTCCAGATTGGTATTCTCAGATTTACTAGAAGTATGGGATCAGTCCCATAAACTAAATGGTAAGGTGTATTACCCAGAGTTGCCTTAACTTTGGTCCTATCTACCCACAGTGCATATTTTAGCAATGTGTTCCACTCTCTTGGGTTCTTTTCAATTAGCTTTTTAATTATGTCTAGCAAGATTTTATTCGTAGATTCAGCTAACCCATTCCCCTGAGGATAATAATTTGAAGAGAACTTTAAAATAATTCCATGTTTAAATGCCCATTTAGAAAATTTTAAAGAAGAAAATGCAGGGCCATTGTCACATACCAGCGAATAAGGAATTCCAAACCTGGTGATGATGTTCTCTTCAAGAAACTTGATGACTACCTCAGTAGTGGAGAATTTGCAACATGTGGCTTCAGTCCACCTTGTACAGTAATCAGTCACTATCAATATGAATTTGTGTCCTGTAGATGATGGAGGATTGATGACTCCAATGAAATCCAAGCCCCACTGTGCAAACGGCCTAGACTCAATAACTGGTTGTAGCGGATTAGCTTGATTTCTTCCCTTGTCTGCTGTAACTTGACAAATGTGACAATTTCTGACGTGATGCTCTGTATCTTTAAACATAGTAGGCCAATAGTAACCCGCTCTCAGTATCTTATGTGTTGTAGCTAGATGGGAACCATGAGTAGTTCCATACTTATCATGCAGTTCCAGCAACACCTTATCTGCTTCATCTCTATCTAAACATCTTAAATAAATTCCCTCATGGTTCTTCCTAAATAGAAGACCTCCTTGTACCATATGCTTTTGTGCTTTGATCTTCAAATCTCTCCTCTGTGAGGATTTCATCTTGCTTGGGTACTTCCCTGATATTAGAAAAGTGTTGAGATCATCGTACCACCCTGATGCATCACTTGTATTTAGCACATACTGTTGCTTTACTAGATTTGGGTCTGTATTGGCTATGGTTTGTACTAAAGCTTGTCCCCTAACTAGCTTCATCGGTATGATTTCTATGTCAAATTCTTGCAGAGTGGTGATCCACTTAGCTCTTTTCTCTCTAGGCTCATTTTACATCAGCAGCATCTTTACTGCTGCATCAGGTACCACAACTTTAAGCTGACTACGTAGGATGTAGTGTCTAAACTTTTTTACTACCCTCACTAGTGCAAATGCCTATCTTTCTGTATCCAGGTACTTCAGTTGTGCATCCTTCAGAGGTGTACTCATAAAAGTGATAGGCCTTTCTTCATTATCTTTTCCTTTCTGGGTCAGTGCAGCTGCAACTGAATGTGAGGATGCAAATGAATAAATGTAGAATGGCTTGGTATAGTCTGGACTTGTCAACACAGGAGCATCAGAATTGGCCTCCTTGATATCTTCAAATACGGCCTTGGCTACTGGTGTCCACTCTATTACTGCATCTTTTTTCAACATGGCGTTCAACAGTTGCATGATCTCTACAAATCCTGTAATGAACTTCCTGACAAAGTTAATTTTACCAAAAAATGATTTTAATTCTTTTCTAGTGTTTGGTAACTGTAATTTCTTTATCCCTTCTATTCTATCAAGATCAATGGATATACCATTCTCAGAAATGACATGCCCTAGTAATTTACCCTTTGTTACGTCAAATACACATTTTTTAGGGTTGAGAGAAGTTCCATACCTCTCACATCTATTGATTACTCTTCTTAAATCCTCAGCATGAGTAGATGCATCCTTAGAATATATAGTTAGATCATCCATATAAATCACAATACACTTACCTGTTAGTCCACGGAACGCAATGTCCATGGCCTGCTGAAATGTGGCACCTGCATTGATTAGACCAAATGGCATTCTTCTGTATGTAAAATTACCCCATTTACTAGTAAAAGTGGTCTTTAGCCTATCTTCCTCATCGATTAGGACCTGGTTATAACCTAAAAAACTGTCTAAAAAGGACATCATCTTGGCTCCATTTACTGCTTGTAATACTTCATCCATGGGAGGCAGAAGATAATTGTCTTTATCAGATGCCTTATTTAGATTCCTAAAATCCACACATAACCAGATGTCCCCACTTTTCTTCCTAACAAGTACTAAGTTAGCTACCCAAGTCAAATGTCTAACAGGGGAAATTATTCTGGCAGACAGTAGTCTTTTTACTTCCTCAAATATCAATGGCTCTAAAATTGCATTTACAAGCCTTTGTTTTTGCCTAAATGGTTTGACATCTAGTTTTAATGGTATCACATGTGTTATAATGGACGTGTCATATGTCTTTAAATCTTCATATGTCCATGCTATAACGTGTTTGTACTCCTTTAGTACATCTATGACTTCTTTTCTAATCTTTTCAGGACAAACCTTTCCAATCTGCACATTCTAAGGGTTCTGTTCTATTCATAAGTTATATGGCTCACACTTACCTCCCTCTGTCTTGGGTAAGTCCTTCTGTCTCACTACTCCGTCAAAGTCAAAGATTTGTTCTAACTCTATCACCCCCTTGGGCAAGAAATTACTCTTTAAGTTGATGATGTCTTCCTCATCCCAAGACACATCAGGCCTCTCTTGTTCATCAAGAATTTGGGCTTCAAATACTTCATTGCAAGTTAGGAAATCTACAATTTGCTGGTCCCCCTCAAATACCTGAAAATGAGTTACATTGTCTAGTACACTGGGCACATTTACTAGTTCTACAACAAATCTCTTTAAACTTGATAGTGTTAAAGGCTCTAAAGTGCTAGCAGCAACAGCTAGCGCATCAGGCC
This sequence comes from Cunninghamia lanceolata, assembly GCA_027924645.1. Taxonomy (NCBI): domain Eukaryota; kingdom Viridiplantae; phylum Streptophyta; class Pinopsida; order Cupressales; family Cupressaceae; genus Cunninghamia; species Cunninghamia lanceolata. Next base: position 1,941,431 of record BSBN01001020.1, on the reverse strand, counting down.
TATGGTTCTGTTCTCTGGGGATATGCTCTAAGTTGAATGCATCAAATGACTCTATTAAATCCCAGACTCTATGTCTATAGCAAACCATTTTCTTATAATTACAGGCGTACAGCTTCCTGACCTGTCTGACAACTAACTCAGAGTCTAAAAATACTCTGATCATTCTTACCCCTTTCTTTATAGCTAAGACTAGTCCATAAATTAAAGCTTCATATTCAACAACATTGTTAGTGCAAGCAATTTGTAACCTATATGCTGCTAGATATAATTTACCCTAAGGATCTATGAGCTCTACACCTGCACCTGCACCCTACTTAGACTTGGACCCATCACATTTTAATGTCCACATGCCACTCTTATTCTTTTGACCTTTTCCTTTGACATGTTTTCCCTTGTCTACCACATGTGTGGTGTTATCTTGTTTATCCATATGTAGTTCATTCTGACTTGCTTGTTCATTTACCTTCTCAGTGTGCAAATTTGAATGACAAACATCTTTGCCTGAACTTTCTCCTAACTCTAGAGCTTCTACATCTATGGGGCTTTGAAAGTACCTCTCAGGTTGACTAGAACTCACCTTTTCCATACAAAATTCCCACTCCTTTGTGCATTTTAAGTACTAATACTCAATAATGTCTCTGCACATTCCACACCTTTCTTCAGAATGTGGCTTGTCGTGGACTCTACACATATCTTTGTATAACTTGTATTGGACTGACATATTTAGTTCCATGCACTTTTCTATTTCTTGTCTGATGACCTGACTAAAATTATTCAGTGTATTACCAGAAGAATTTCCATCAGATTTAATGAATAGTATAGTATCCCTACTAACCAGTTTTTCTCCAAAATTTAGCATTAATATCTCCTCAATCTGTACCCCTTTGTTAGTGACCCTATAAACACTAGGTTCAACAGAAGCATATAATATTTCATTCGTCCTATTGTACTCTGTGATCATATGCTTCATCCTAGGTTTAGCCTCTATTTTGATTTGATTAGGCACACCCCTCCATGGTAAACACATATGTGAAAAGTCAGTGGCCATGTATCTGTTCAGTGTTTTTGACCAATCTCTGCTAAATAACATCCCATAATTTGCAGGTATATCAACTACTTGGATGTCAATGAACTGACTTACCCTAGGGTCTGAAGCTAACTGCATCTGAATATGCATTAGTTCTCCTACCACATTAACTTCAGTCTTATCTAATTGTGTGACAACTTTGGCAGACTTGGTGGGAGTCAGCCCTAAGGTTTTACATATACCCAGAGGCATCACATTAGCTGAGGCACCTGAATCCACCATACAATTGTGTATGTCCTTTCCACACAATCTAATAGTTAACAAGAAGGGAGGAGTATCCCTCTTATCAGCATACATTACTACATTTGTGTTAGAAGGCTGCTCAACTTTCTTACCTTTTTCTTTTGGATGTGCCTCTCTATTAGGCACAAGTACCTCAATAGAAGTCTCTCCTATTACAGATGTATCCAGAGATTTTATAAAGGCCTTTCTAACTTCTAGACTTTTTAACAATTCACACAAAGGTACACTGACCTTGATTTCCTTTATTTCTTCTAATAGATAACTCATCAGTCGCGATATTTCTGTTGTCTCAGTTTTATTTGTCTGAACCCCCTGTGCTACTGTCCCAATATTTGTGTGGTGATTGGCTCTCAATACAGCAGGGTTATTGCTAGCATTCTGGTCTAGGGGTGTGTTGAAATTGTTGGGAGGGATAGAAGTGGTGAAAGGACCTCCTGGCCTAGTGTTGTTTCTGAGATTATAAGTATGATTTTTATTTGATTGTTGGAAGGCTTGCACCTCCTCTATCTCATGCAAAACCTCATTTTCAGTTTCAAATGGAAACTGAAAAGAATTCAGTACTAAGGTTGTCTCAGGATATATACTTTCACAATAATAGGGTTCATCATCTAACAATTGGTCCTCTTCCTCTTCTCTAAAAGTAAAAGTCTCTAAAACTAGAGCAGTATCATATCTTGAGAGTACTATCTCATTACCTTTTGGAACTAAGAACTCAGAAGTAGGGGCCTGCACATCTACATTAAAAATGCTCGTTGCCAGATGAAACTGTGGACAATCTAACTCAGCGTGGGCACTGGTATTGTGAATTCTACACCAGTTTTTTAGTGCTACATTGGCCATTTGAATACCCGCTGTTTGTTTTGTGTCCTAGTTGTCTAAGTTCTTAAATGGAGAAGCTAGGGTACCATTATTAGGCCCTGTGTTCCACGTTTTGGGTTGTCTAGGTTGATTCTGGTTTCTGTTATTGTTACCCCAGGCCCTGTTATCAATAGTAGGTCCTCTATTTTGCATTATCTGTTGTCCTTGGCTATGGTTCTGATTTTGACTAAGACTTTGACCTTGATTAGAACTCTAACCTTGGTTATAACCCTGACTCTGATTATGACTCTGATTCTGATTTTGGTTATAACTAGGGCCACAGTTCTGGTTCTGACCCTAGTTATAATTTTGGTTGTACCCCTGGTTGTTTCTACTGTAGAAATTCTCATTTCTTAATTGTGTCACCTCAGTGGTCAATCTTCTCAAATGTGTAGTAATTTCTTTGATGTCTTCCCTTTCCTCTTGTGCTTTTGCTATAAATGTATCCTAAGGCAGTTGGAAGAAAGCTTAACCATGATTCTGGCTATTACTGATAGCGTTACCAGTATAAGGTACTATAGCTTGGATTGGGGCTGGATTGTATACAGGAGCATATGTAGGAACTGGGTTTAGCAATGGAGTGTTCTGTGAAGGAACTCCATTCCAAGGCTGCATTTGATTTTGCACCCTAGAAATCCCTCCATTAAGGAATGGATTATAATTCATCCGCCTCATCTCCTAATTTACAAAGGCTTTCTCTTTATAGGCTTTAGATACTGTATCTATATTAGGCTTTCTCTTGACAAACATGGCAATCAATGGATCTAAAGCAACATAATACATAGCCAGCAGTGTGACTAGAACTACTGTGTATGGTGCTACCAACCTAGAGGATGCCTTTCGAAACATATCGTTGAAATTATCAATCAGTTCTCCTTCACTTCTTTTGATTGTGGCCAATTTATGATACAGGATAGAAGGATCTACTGGCCCTCTAAATCTAGATAGAAATGCTTCTTCCATAATTGTCAAGGAAGAAACATAGCCATTAGGTAAATTCACATACCAGTTGGATGCTTGTTCATTGAAAGTATAAGGAAATAATCTACACACGACATCTTCATGTTCTAACTGGGCTCTAAAGCAGGCTTCCTTAAATATCCTTATATGATCCTCTAGATCCTGGTGTAACTGGTATTTAGGGCATATTTTCTCAGGGTTCTTTGGCATCTCATGATAATCAGCAAAATATATGGGCGAGTTGACATTAAAATATGCCATTGCAGGTATTTGTGCTTGACCTAGATGTTAGATCTAGGGAACACAACTGAGAGGGGGGGTAAATCAGTTGTACAAAAACTTGCTTTTACTTTAGACACTTGATTCTTCTTTGTTATTTAATAGCATATCAATTAACCATTCATGAAAGCATAAAGCATAAACACCAGAGCAGATAAACATCAACATATTAGACATCAAGATTTTGACGTGGAAAACCTGGTCAAGGCAAAAACCACGGGGTGATTAACCCAAGGATTATTCTTTGTTAGAATAATAAGAAAAATGGATGGCACATGCCAATTAGGGCTCACTACCCAAGCACACTGCTCACAAGAGGCACACTGCCTACAAGAGACACATTGTCTACAAAGTAACAAGTATTACAAACTTGAACTGGAGAATGACATCTTTACCATGCCTGGATCAGTTCCATTTAAGCCCAAAAACTCTTGCTCTGCCTTTCACACTTCCCTTTGCTATATCACACTCATCCGCACAAGACACACTTCAAAATGAATTCACAAACCCTTATTTATACAAGGTATCAACTTAGAAACAATCATCTAAGTCGGCAAACACCTACAAGATCATTCGCAAGATGTGTAATACATCTGGTCGGCCAGTCTTAAGAAGAACACCAAAATCCATGGTTATTCTTTGAATGCAAACTCTAACTTCAATGTGGACTACCAATAAGAATAGAACATGATCCAAAGATCACCAAAACCTTTCCTGAGTCATCAAGAATATCTGCACTTTATCAGCTTACTTGAATTCTTCTGTTCTTCATCCAGAACTTCAAGAACACAGTTTGTCATCATTGTCATAATGCAAAAGGTTCTTCCGGACCTCAAAATCATTCACAAATCTAGTTGTCACTTCACACTGACTTCTTCAACACTCCTTCCAATCCACAGAATGAGATAATGTAATTCCAGATCTCACTGGACCAATCTGTGACACTCTGTCTCCACTGAACACCTGCCAGAACCAGTTCTACACAAGCAGCCATAACTTCTTCAGATCTTTATGTGGACCTCTAAAATCTTAACTGGAACATCTCAAGACTCATATCTACAAACCCTTTAAACTGAATTCTCTGATCCTCAACCTATTGAGTACTTTTGCCTTCTTCTCATCACTATTCTTCACTGTTCCTAATGGAGACTAATTTCCTCAATGACCTCAGTACACAGTTCATTCAATCCTTCTTATCAATGCAATATGAGTATGTTGACATCAATGACAACACTGGTTAACCTCATACTTGCAACAATCTCCCCCTTTGTCATTGATGGCAACATATGATGTGAAAAACCATCAAGACAAGAACTTCTCCTTTCTGTCACAGCTCCCCCTATCAGCAACAACTCTTCACATGTCTTCTCTTCCTTTATTGCTCCCCCTTTGATCATCAACCACTTATTTTTCACATGTCTTCTCTCCCCCTTTGACATCAATGGCAAAGGGCTCATACTTGCAATTCTAACACATCATAATCATACCAACTGCTCCCCCTTAGTAGCAGCTCCCCATTATCAATCTGGATCACAAGATATGACTGTGATATCCACCAAACTGATGCACATCAGTGCATCCTAGTTCATCACCAGAGGGGCCATGACCCCTAACTTCTCCCTGAGATACTCAAAAGAGTCCTTGGGAAGAGGTTTAGTAAAAATATCTACAAACTGATCCTTGGAGGGCACATACTCCAATTTGACTTCACCCTTGTTCACTTGTTCTCTCAAAAAGTGAAATTTGATAGATATATGTTTGGTCTTAGAATGCAATACCAGATTCTTAGAAATATTTATTGCACTTGAATTATCACAGAAAATTGTGATAGGCTCCTCATATTCTACTTGAATATCTCTTAGCATTTGCTTCATCCACAAAAGTTGAGTGCAACTACCTACTGCTGCAATGTATTCTGCTTCTGTTGTAGACAGGGATATTGCTTCTTGTTTCTTGCTTAGCCAAGAAACCAACCTTTTTCCCAAAAAGAATGCTCCTCCACTTGTACTTTTCCTATCATCCACATCTCCTGCCCAATCTGCATCTGTGTATGCATGAAGAGAAAAGTCATGATCTCTGGGATACCATAGGCCATACTCAACCGTTCCTTTCAAGTACCTAAAAATTCTTTTGATTGCCATGACATGAGATTCTCTGGGATCAGCTTAGAATCTCACCATAAGACCAATAGCTTGTATTATATCTGGTCTAGTCTGAGTGAGATACAGTAATCCTCCAATCATTGATCTGTACTTTGTCTGATCTATCTTAGGAGAGTCATCATCTTTGCACAACTTACATCTGGTAGCCATAGGAGTGTTCATTGGCTTTGAATCTTCCATTCCAAATTTCTTCAATAGTTATTTCACATGTTTGGTCTGAGAGATAAAGATTCCTTTCTCTGTCTGAGTAATTTGCAGACCCAAGAAGAAATTCATTTCACCGAGAATTGACATTTCAAACTCACTTTTCATTTGGTTTGCAAAGGTTTTACACATACTGTCTCTTCCTCCAAAGATGGTATCATCAACAAATACTTCAACAATCAAGATGTTTTCATGATCAATTTTGAAATATAGGTTACTATCAGCAGTACCTTTGTTGAAACCAATCTTCAAAAGATGTTTGACAGCCTCTCATACCATGCTCTTGGGGCTTGCTTTAGACCATACAGTGCCTTCTTTAATTTGCAGACCATATCACCATGCTCAAATAACTAAAATCCATCCAGTTGTTCAATGTACACCTCTTCTTCTAGGTCACCATTTAGGAAAGTAGATTTGACATCCATCTGATACACTTTGAAATCTTTGAAGGTAGAAAATGTAATAAATAGTCTGACTGCTTCAATTCTTGCCACCAGAGCAAAGGTTTCCTCAAAATCAATCCCTTCTATTTGAGAGTAGCCTTTGCAGACTAATCTAGCTTTATTTCTGATTACTTCACCAACTTCATTTAGTTTGTTCCAGAAGACCCATTTGGTTCCAATCACATTCTTGTTACTAGGTCTAGAAACAAGATCCCAAGTGTGATTTTTCTCAATTTGCATCAACTCTTCCTCCATTGCTTTGGTCTAATTTTCATCATTGCAGGCTTCATTTATTGTCTTAGGTTCAATCTTTGAGATCAGACAACATTCATCCAGATTTTGAGCAACATTCCTTCTAGTTTGCACACCTTTGCTTTTGTCACCTATGATCTGATCTTCAGAGTGGTTCAGTCTTACATACCTTGGAACTTTGGGAGTTTCTTGCACTTCTGCTTCTTGATCAGGCTCATCCAGACCTATCTCTTCTTCCTGATTTACCGGATCAGTTTGAATCTGACCTTCAGAAGAGGATTGAGTTCCTTGAATCAGAACACCATTCTGATCATCTTCATCATACTCAAAAAATCTTGAGGGCTTTTCAATACCTTCATCAACCTTCACATTTGTACTTTCTATCATCTTTCTCAGTCTCTTATTGTAACACCAGTATGCTTTACTTTGAGTGGAGTAACCCAAGAAAATTCCTTCATCAATTCTAGCATCAAACTTTCCTAGATCTTCATCTCTTTTAATGTAACATTTGCTACCAAATACTCTGAAATATCTCACAGTAGGAGTGATACCAAACCAAAGTTCATAGGGAGTCTTACCAGTATTGCTTCTGATTTGAACTTTATTGAGAGTGTAGACTGCAATGCGGACAGCTTCTCTCCAAAACATCTGAGGAACATTTGCTTCCATCATCATTGTCCTAGATGCTTCCTGGATGGTCCAGTTCTTTCTCTCAACTATTCCATTCTGCTGTGGAGTCCTAGGAGCAGACAACTATCTCTTTATACCATGCTTCTCACAAAAGTCTATGAATTCACCAGATGTGAATTCACGACCTCTATCAAACCTCAGGCATTTCAGTTTTAATCTGATTTGATACTCTACCATAGCCTTGAAGATTTTGAACTTCTCAAAAGCTTCTGATTTCTCTTTCAAAAAGGTAACCCACATCATCCGAGAATGGTCATCAATTAGTAACATGAAATATCTATCACCTTGCATACTCTTGATTCTTGTCAGACCACATAGATCAGTATGAACTAATTCCAATAATCCGGTAGACTGATCCTTGCTTTTGAATGAGACTCTACTCTGTTTGCCTAGCTTCCATTCTTTGCACAAACTATTTGTAGGTTTTACCAACTTTGGAAGATCTCTTACAGCTTGAGTATTGCTTATCTTGATGATGTTATCAAAATTTACATGACACATCCTTCTATGCCAGAACCAACTTTGATCAACTTGAACAAATAGACAACTTTTATTAGTACCAACTAGATGGAAGATATTACCTTTTGTTTGAGTACCAGATGCAATCTCAGTTCTAGAGCTTTCAAAGATCCTACATCTTCCAATTTGAACCAGAGATCATAGCCTTTGTCCACCAACTGACCAAAACTGAGAAGATTGTGCTTCAATCCTTCAACATACAGTACATTACCAGTTTTGTTCTTTCCATCAAAAGAGATAGTTCCCCTACCTCTGATTCTACCAGCAAAATTGTCACCAAACTTTACCATTCCTCCTTCATACCTTTCCAAATCTAAGAACTTGTTCTTGTCACCTATCATATGGTGAGAGCATCCACTGTCAGTAACCCAATCAGCCTTTTCTTCAACTTGGGCAGCCAAAGCTCTTTCTACAACCTTATGATTGATAGATTCAGGGGATATTGGATCTTCTTCCTTGATGGCAATGAACACCCATTCATTTCCAGATTTGTCTCCTATCTCTGATTCATCATCTATTACTCCTTCATTATTAGCTTCTTCATGAACATAATAACAATTCTTTTGGAACCTTTGTCTATTAGAATTTGATCTTGTGGATCTTTCCGGACATCTTGAGGCAAAGTGACCAATCTTATTGCAGTTGAAGCACTTAAAAGCTAATTTTCCTTCATACTTATCGGATCCTCTTGGTAGTCTTTTTGCAATGAGGGCTTTAAGTTGAGCTATTTCTGCTTCTTCCTCTTCCATGTCTTTTCTTGCTTGATCATACCATGATAGCTTCCTTGAAGAGTTTTCTCCCGGATCAAATCTTTGTTTGCCTTTCACATAGGCACTAGCTTTGAATGCAGATTCAGTCTTGGGGGGATCATCTCCAAACTCGGTCATTTCAAATGCAGCCAGTTTGCCAGCCAATTGGTCTCTTGTGACAGTTGTATGGGCTCTGAATTCATCAATGGCAGCAACTTTGATTTTGTAGGCAACAGGGAGGGATCTGAGAATTTTGCAAACAATCTCATTTTCATCCAAAACTCCATCAGCATTCCTAATTCCACACACCAGCTCATTTACTCTTGGCATAAAAGTAGTGATATTTTCATCATCTCTCATCTTCAATCTTTCAAATTTCCCTTTGAGACTCTGCAACCTTGCACTCTTAACATACTCATCTCCTTCATGCAGAAGTTCTAGTTTAATCCAAATCTCATAGGCAGTTGGTAGGTCAATAACATTTGAGAGCTCTAAGTTAGTTAATGCACTTAGAAGAGCCTCTTTAGTCCGCAGATTGTTTTCAGCATCTGTGATTTCATTTAGAGTTGTCGGACCACCCTGTGGAGGTACATATGCTTTTGTGACCATGGACAAGTAAGCTTTTCCCATGCACTCCAAGTGACATTTCATGCGACCTTTCCAAAGAGAGAAGTTGGTTCCATCAAACTTCAGACTATCCTTCTTGTATGATGACATCCTGGATCTCCTCAAGCGGTTAAGCTCCTTTTTAGAGGAACTTGGCTCTGATACCAATTGTTAGATCTAGGGCACACAACTGAGATGGGGGTGAATCAGTTGTACAAAAACTTGCTTTTACTTCAGACACTTGATTCTTCTTTATTATTTAATAGCATATCAATTAACCATTCATGAAAGCATAAAGCATAAACACCAAAGCAGATAAACATCAACACATTAGACACCAAGATTTTGATGTGGAAAACCTGGTCAAGGGAAAAACCACAGGGTGATTAACCCAAGGATTATTCTCTGTTAGAAGAATAAGAAAAATGGATGGCACATGCCAATTAGGGCTCATTACCCAAGCACACTGCTCACAAGAGGCACACAACCTACAAGAGACACACTGTCTACAAAGTAACAAGTATTACAAACTTGAACTAGAGAATGACATCTTTACCATGCCTGGATCAGTTCCATTTAAGCCCAAAAACTCCTGCTCTGCCTTTCGCACTTCCCTTCGCTATATCACACTCATCCCCACAAGACACACTTCAAAATGAATTCACAAACCCTTATTTATACAAGGAATTGACTTAGGAACAATCATCTAAGTCAGCAAACACCTACAAGATCATTTGCAAGATGTGTAATACATCCGATCGGCCAGTCTTAAGAAGAACACCAAAATCTGTGGTTATTCTTCAAATGCAAACTCTAACTTCAATGTGGACCACTAATAAGAATAGAACATGATCCAAAGATCGCCAAAAGCTTTCCTGAGTCATCAAGAATATCTGCACTTTATCTGCTTACTCGAATTCTTTTGTTCTTCATCTAGAACTTCAAGAACACAGTCTGTCATCACTGTCATAATGCAAAAGGTTCTTTTAGACCTCCAAATCATTCACAAATCTAGTTGTCACTTCACACTGACTTCTTCAACACTCCTTCCAATCTGCAGAATGAGATAATGTAATTCCAGATCTCACCGGACCAATTTGTGACACTCTATCTCCACTGAACACCTGCCAGAACTGGTTCTACACAAGTAGCCATAACTTCTTCAGATCTTTATGCAAACTTCTAAAATCTTAACTAGAACATCTCAAGACTCATATCTACAAACCCTTTAAACCACATCCTCTGATCCTCAACCTATTGAGTACTTTTGCCTTCTTCTCATCACTGTTCTTCATTGTTCCTGATGGAGACTAATTTCCTCAATAACCTCAACACACAGCTCATTCAATCCTTCTTATCAATGCAATATGAGTATGTTGACATCAATGACAACACTAGTTAACCTCATACTTGCAACACTAGACCTGTAGGAACACCTAGATTTCTAGGTGGACTGGGACCTCTGGGAGGACTGGGACCTTTGGGAGGACTAAGACCTCTAGGAGGGCCTGAACCAAGATTTAAGAATCTGTATGAAGAACTGTCAGGACTTACAATATTGTGGATATTAAAAGGTGATCTAGGAGGCATTCCAGATGAACTTTCAGTATGTGTTATTTTAGGATTCCACACCAAAGGACTTTTACTCTGTCTCCTATCTGGTAATTGCACAAATATGTCATCTGAATTAGATCTAGACCTGGTCACTCTACCGCTGTTATGAGCCAGCTTTACTTAAAGTCAACCTTAACTCCAATCAGGCCATCCTTCTAATGCCAAAAACTATTGATGATTGTTTTTACATAGTCATAACAAAAGTTAAAATTCATAAATGAGCCTAACTATCTTGAAATATACGAAGAAATCAACTAAGATTACTTGATCCCAAGTTTCCTTATTGGTCAGGTCTTGACCTGTTGGATAGTTCAGTAGGTTATTATGAAGCTGTAATATGCAAGGAGCCTTACATGATTTAAAGTGGATTTGTGACTTACTGGACTCTTATTATGCAAACTAATACAAATATCAACTTTCTAATCATTCATTTGCATAAAATAGTTACTATACCTCAAAGCCTTATATGATTTATATTCAAACATGCTTTGCTTTTCAACTATTTATGAAGATTATCAAATATCAACTTATTGCTCTTAAACTCTTCAAATGTTAGATAATCTCCTTTAGATTTCAACGTTTAAGCTAAGTATTTCAGCGTTGTTGGGAAAAGTTAGAGAAATTTAAATTCATCATCATTCACTACAGGATCTAAACGTTCTATTATGCACATAGTAAGAAATACAACAGATTCAATTAAACCAGCAGACTAAATCATTAAATGCAAATATCTTGAGTATTTTCATGAATATTGCATTCAAGATTGCGAGCTTTAAGCAAAATTATTTTAAATACAAGGAAGAGCTAGAAGACACTCAAAAAATAGACGCAGACTTCCAGATTCACTTATATTCAAAACACAGTCATACAAGATTTATAATGTAGGAATGACTCTTAGCTTTATTAATTGAATATACCAAAAAACTTACAGTGCTTTACAGATACATTAAGAAAGCTGGACATTCCATGCATTCCTTAATGCAGACAACAGGCGACCTCCTCTAAACTAAAATATTCTACTCTAAAATTCTCAGAAAAAATTTACAATTTTTGGCTAAATACTAAAAATCCCTATGTAAATAATATACAAGTAGCAATGCTTCTTATATAGAATTTGAACTCCCTCCCTTGCTACGGTTACAACCTCCACAAAATGGTTACAACCACAATTCTACGGTTAAGGTCCTTTTATCATTGACCCATGGCGTGCCTTCATTTCATAACCGTGTGCCAATCCGCTACTTGGCATCTTCTCCTCTCAAAGGATGCTCTTAGAATCTTTTACAAATAAGATTCCCATTTCATGTGACCTTTTCCCACCGAGGCTCTTCATTTGATTTCCTCTCAAAATTCTTTGCTCTTGCCTTCTTACCCTTTCTTCAAATATTTCTTAAAATTGCCAATCACACCCTCCACAAAGGTGCAATCCCCTCATGGACTTTTTGCTAAAATATATTCTTGCATCATCACCTTTTCTTTCAACTTTTTTTCTTCATTCTCTAAGTTTTCTCTTCTTTTCTTGTACTTCCTCATTTTGGCCTTCTCTTCCATCAATGTATCCATCATCTTCTTGCTGAGGATTGCATCGGGATTTTTTGTACAGGGTGTGAATATGGCCCTAAACTCCGTCCATGCTCTCTCTAAGTCATAGGCTGGCATCTCTACACATTCATGCTATAGGAGTCTTTCTATGATTTTCTTATGCATCTTGATCATCCCCTCTACTTTTTTCTCTAGCTCTTGCATGACTACTATATTTCTTTTGAGGTTATCCTCCTCAAATCTGACTCCAAAATCATCTGTGACACTTGATTTGCCAATGTGATATTGAGTGCTCCCTCATTTATCAATTCTTCAGCTCTTGTCTCAATCTCTGTCAACTGTTCAATCTTAGATGTGCATTCTTCTCTTCTTTCTTGGCAGTTATGTGTAAGTGTTATACACTTATTCTTTTCTTCTACCGTCACCTTCCAACTCTTCACAGCCTATCCTATTATTTGCTCACCCTTTTGTAAAAAATCATTGAACCATTCATCAAAAATGTTGGCCTTTAACCTTTTATTTTCCATGTCCTGTACTTCCTCCTTAGATACTATTGCTATGTTAGCAGGTAAGTTAGGCATTGTGGCACTAGGGTCAAATATCCCCTGAATGAATTGTTGGAACTGGACAATGTGTCCTTTCAATACCTCCTGTTTATTTTTGTCTTTCCTTAGCATTTCTGCTGTCACCTGGTTCATATCCTTCCACTCAGCAATGTGCTATTCCCTTGTGGAATGCCCGAGGTCTAGATTAAGTATCTTGTATTCCTCCAGGGTAATCTCACCTTTTTCTTTCTCCTTTTGTGGTATAACTAGGTTCAAAGTTCTGGATCCATCTGGACCTCTCTGTATTGCAGACACCGTTCTATCTTTTCTCTTTTCTTTTCTTGGAATAGTTTTCTCACCTAATAAGCTTTTGATGTCAGTAGGAGCCAGATGTACTTCCTTCTTCACCTTCATTATCTCTCCTTCCAGCCAGGTAGGTGCCTTTTTTGTGCCTTCTGCAGCTTTCTTTGCATCAATCACCTCTTCATGAAGTTTATCTATTCTAATTTCCTCCTGTTGCTGATGTTCATGTTGTTGCTCTTGCTGTTGTTCTTGTTGTTGAAGTGGTTCCTCTTGTTGTTCTTCTAGTTGTTCCTGCTGAAGTGGGAGCTCCTGATCTATGGGATTATTTGATTTCTCTTTTGATCCAACCTCATTTGCTTTTTCCTCTTCAGGTGTTTTTTCTGCTGATGACTTCTCTTCCTGATCATCTCCTACATGTATTTGTTCACTATCCGGCCTATTCAAATCTTCTTCTTGTTTATCATCTATTTTATCTTCTACCTCTATATTTCTTGTCTGTGGTCATTCTAGATGTACTGCTGAACTAGCCTTTAACTCATCTTCTTTAACTACCTCTTCTTCGGTTTGTGAGCTTTCTGTATTTTCCTCTTCTTCACCCTACTCCCCATACATATTTAGCATATCTAAGGCATCCACACCTGGGGTGTCCTCTCTTGTTTTCTCATCAAATGCCATTTTTTTGACCTCTTCAATTTTGTGTGCTTCCTCCTGCAAGTCCTTGATGATCTCTAGTGGAACTAAGGTACCAAATGGATCTAATGATCCTACCTCTTCTTGTACTTGCTCTTCTTCAGGCTCTGTCTTATGCCCTGTTTCCATTTCACCTTGCAGGTTTGATTCTTCCTCCTCACTGAGGAAATCACTTGACTCTTCCTCTTCACTTTAGGGATCACTGGAGGCTTCCGCTATGCCAATTTCTTTCCCTCTGAACATCACATCTTCCTCACTGTCACTACCTACAATGTTCACAGTGTGCACAGTTTGCTTGTCCTTTTGTGCCCCTGATTCTTGCTGCCTCTCTTCAGCCAGCTCTATTTTCACCTTTATGAATGTTTGTCTTGGTTCCATTGCAGCAGAAGTACTAGACATACTTCTCAGTTTCTCCCCTACTTCTTGGGCTCCAATTGTATCTTTTGGTTTTGAAGACTCACCCTTAGACAAACTTATTGGGATTGCCCTCATTGGCTGTTGTCCTGCCACCCTGCTGGCAGCCTGTGTTTCCTCTGGACTTATTTCATGGCTCATGGATTTTGGATCCACAAATGTCTCTGATGCAACCGCTACTGATATTCCCAGTGCATAGGGATCCATTAGTGTAGCATTTTTATCCTTTTCTACTATCCTTGCTTCAATAATTTTTCTTTTCTTCTCATAGAAGCACTGTAAGTCCTTAGTGGGCTCTATCTTTCTTTTCCTTCCTTTCTATGGGTATGTGACTATTATACCCTCAGCTCTAAGTTCTTCAACCCTGTCCCTCAGCCATGTTTTTGAAAACAAAATTATTGGTTCAGACAAGACATCCAGAGATGTATTCCATGGCTTTGAACAATCAGGCTCTGTAATGGGAGCCAGTCTTGCCTGTGCATAACTATGGTGCAACAATCTATCATCATCTTGCACCTTAGGGGGCACATATATGTTACCAATAGACTTCATCTATTCTATGGTCAATCTTCTGTGGGCTCTTTTCCTCACCTCTTTGTCATTTTTGTAGTCAACCTAGAAATCTTCAATATGCACATGATGTTTGTACTTCTTGTCAACAAAGTTTTGAATTCTGTGAAATGGATCAAACTTCCTTGTTAAATCAAATTCTTTGAAACCATAATATCTCAGCTCATACTCTGAATAACTAGCAACTTCCTCACTATAACAGGAGTTCCTCCCAATAGCCCATGGTAACTTTACATTTCCCCTGTTATTGAACATTTTCTTGTACATCCTGAAAATATACAAGTTTTGCCTTAAAAACTCTAACACTATTAGTTTATCAAAAGGATACTTGGGAAGCATAAATGGCTTCCCCTCAAAACCCCCAGTCCTTATGTAAGTGAACTGTTCAAATTGTATGAACCAAGAACTATGCAATCCAATCGCACTTTCTACATCCTTAGACAGTCTTTTGCCTGGTTCCTCTCTTAATATCCTTACCATGTAGGTATAGAAAACATCATTAACCAGAGCAAAGTTCTTCATTGCATTTTCCTCCTACAAGACAGGGTAATGCTCATATACTAACTTTAGATCAAGACCATTTCCCAGGGTACCTATCCTTTCTATTCCATGAATATGAGGCCTAACCACTGCAGCACATGCATATAACATATAAGAAGATAGATAGAAGGGTAGGCTTTTCTGTTGCCTCCTCATGGCCTGCCTCCATAGCAGTACTAATGGCCTTGACCCAGTGGATTTGCCCTTGGTCTTTTTGTCTTGACCTTATAAATTCAATGACTGTGAACATCCATGGTTCACACCTGGTTCCATCCCTTAATCCGACTAGCCTGCTCAGCATGGTGACCATCAAATAAATCTCCTCCTTGAAGCATATCCTAATTAAATTATTGGGTATCCTGGTCACAACCTTTGGTTTGTTCTCTGCATTATACCACCCATGGAATATCTTCCCTTTACATTCCTTCTCATTTGTGTAGAAGCCCTCGTTGTATTTATCAATATCAATGCATGTCATCTTATCAGTGATCTCCAACCCAAAAGTGTTAGCAATTCCTTCTGGAGTCAAATCAACAATTACTTTATCATATAGCATAACCATCCTGGTACTCGGGTTATACATAATTACATAGTCTAAGCACAAATCCCTGGCTTCCATTGCCAATGGGAAACCCACAACTCGGTATAACCCACTCTCCCAGATACACTTCATGTCTGGAGTCGCATCCGCAGTGGTGATCTTCTTCAGGACATCTTCAACATCGTAGGTCCCTATGTTTGTGTCAGTGCCAACACCAGCCTCACTAATCAGAGACAGATAACCTCTGTGCAGAGGTAATTCCTCTTTCTTCGGCTCTTTCCGTGGCTTTCTCTCTTTCATTTCCTCACCCCCTGCATCCTTCTTTTGTTTTGGGGCCATCCTGTAGAAGTATACATGTCTCAATTTTCGTTTCCACTTCATATTTAGGGTTTTACTGTGAATGTCTATTTTCTACCATTTACCCTAACTCGTTTGTTTTTTTCTGTTATTTTACCTTTAAATGGACCAAGCTCTATTTATCTAATTTAAGAATTAAAATAGTAATTCTGACAAATGCATGCATTTTGAAACTGGAATTACTGGAATTAACAATTGCGTTTTACCATTCAAAAATTAAACTGGGTTCCAAGATAAATACCTGTTTCTATGACCGTTTAACCTTTGCTGTTGACTTACTTTACCATTTTCACCTTTTTTAGCTACTGTAGCTTTGCCGCTCTGGTAAATTCTGCTCAATTACTGCAACAGTCTTCCTTTCTACAATTTCAACGTTAACAATATATCTTGAAAGCAAAATAACATTAAAATTGCCCTAACCCTTGTTAAATCCTTCTTTTCTTGGGTGTTAGGCTTGCATTAATTACAATCATTAATGCGCTATGGTTTCAGCTTTCAATTCAGTGTTTATGTTTTTTGAACCCTTTATTACTGTTAGTCAAATTCTTCATACACTCTTTTCTATGTATATTTCATTGTATGTTCTATTTGTATCTCTTCATTGTATCTTTAAAAACATACAAACATTTTGTGCAAAGAACCAACTAACGCTTTTGCCTTTTCCGCTTTCCGTACCTCTTTGCATCTTTCAGTTTGTATATTTGGCTTGTATATTCTGTTGTATAAGCGCACATACAAACACCTTATACAAACATTCCTTACCCTTTATTCTTTCGTCATGCCCTTTGATTCTTTGTATATCAGGATTGTACATTATAAACATACAAACCCCAAATATACAAGGAATTCTCTGTTTTTAACTTTTTTCTAACATCTAGCTTGTATTTCCGCTTTGTATCTCTGAATGTACAAAACTCAATGTATCTCTTAATATACAATTCGGATGTGATACATTGAATTAACTATATTTTAATCTTCTTGAGTTCCGGCTTGTATGTGAAAAGCGATGTATCTTTTGGAACATATACAAGCACAGAAGTATACAACGACTTAACTCCAATTGATAACTCTTCGGTTCCGCAATGTACACAAAAGAATGTATATTTTACCTTGTATATCTCAAAACATACAAAAGGCAAAAACATACAACAGTTTAACTTTATTCCATAATTGCTTCGATTCCGGCTTGTATAAAGTGCTTGTATATTTCATTTCATCCAAATATACAAACCACGATATACAAGTGACGGACTTAACCATTTATTCACTTGAACTTTGAACCTTGCTTAGTTCCACCTTGTATAAAACACAATGTATACCTGATATTCGTTGAGTCTCGATACATTATATTTACCAAAAATTGCTTTACCCTCAAACTTGCGTTGTATAAAGTGGAATGCACGCCTCCCGATACCTTGCATACAAAACCCAACGTATACAATCATTATGCATTATTTAATAATATTCAAATTCCGCGATGTATATGATTCTTTGTATCTCTTGATTGTATATTTCGCATCTGCCAAATATACAAGTGCCAAACATACATCAATTATACCAACTTTAATACCTCCTCAATTCTGTGATATGTATAATCCCTTGTATATTTACCTGTATGTCTTCCATTTGCCAAATATACAAACCGAAATATACATAGCAGATTTCAACATGTATACATTCCAACCTAACTCCTTTCAGGTCCATCCTATATGTATGTATAAAATATTTCTAAAAATGCATACAAGGAAAAGAAACAAGAAAATAAGTAAACCCGACAACTTCCCTTTTGTGACCAACACAAAAGCACAATATACAAACACATTTGTATATGAGATGACTTTGCATATACAAAGAACTTTGTATATACAAGGCACAAACCCTCTAATTGTACATTTACCAAAAACAACAATAACTTGCAAAATAGTGCAAATTTTAGAATAATTCAATAAGCAACCCCTGTTTATTTTCAACAAGTAATTCACCTGTATTTTGACCTGGTACTAAAATGCAAATTTTCCTTATTTTTAACAAGGTTTGTATTTTCAGCTCCTCTTCCCTTTTACCACCAAGCAAAACCCACACAAAAGCAACCAAAAGCCAGCTCCAGCAGGGGTCCTCATTTTGCTAAGGAGTAAAATGGGGCGTGTTGTGAGCATCACAACACATACCAACTAAGTTATTTCTGTGAGCTAAAACCTAGTTGTATTATCCTTGGGGCAGTCCTATCTTGGATAGGATACCTTTTTCAAGAGAGGTGAAATACCTGCATCTCACCTACATTGTTGTGTGCTAAAAACACCATCAACACTCGTCTTTTACCTAAAATGGTTTTTGTGAGGATGTTCTCCAATTCTCTCTTTGTTGCTTCTATCTAACCATTGCTTTGAGGATGATATGGAGAGGACTTCCTGTGATAGATTTGATATCTTTCCAAAAATGCTTTGATCATAGTAGACATGAACTATGGTCCTTGATCAGAAATAGGGACTCTAGGTGCTCCAAACCTTTGCAAAATGTGCTTATATAAAAAATCTGCAACCTTCTCCTCCTTTGCTATTGGTAGTGATTTTGCTTCAACCCATTTAGTGGCATAGTCAGTGCTGACCAAAATGTAATGATTTCCTCTAGAAGGTGGATTTATTGGCCCCACAAAATCTATTCCCCATTTTTCAAATGGTTTGAGAACCACTTGAGGATGGAGCAGCATCTCTGTGGTAGGATTTGGATGTCCCATTCACTGACATTGGTCACAGTGCTTGACATAATGTTGAATATCCTTGGTCATTGTTGGCCAAAAATACACTACTCCCAAAATTTTATGTCTCATCCGGAGGGCTGAAAAATGTCCACCAGAAGGTTCATCATGGCATACTCAGATTATGTCATAGACTTTAGTTTCCCGCACACACCTTCACAATACATGGTCAAGACAATTCTTAAACAATATAGGGTGAGTGCAAAGAGATGGGGGACCAAAAAGTTGCCACCATGGGACTTTTCGATCCAAAACAATAAAAAAATGCAAGCACGTTATAAGGCACTCACATTTTTATTTGACATAAAATGCAAAAAGAATCTCATTTTTGCCATTTCACTATGACCAAAGGAGTTTGTGTGCCAATAAAACTGAGAAGAAACCATGAGCGTGTTCAAGGAAAGCCTCTCCAAGCACTGCAAGAGAGAAAATGTCATTTTAATGATGCCACCTTGCTAGCAAAGACATCGTGCAGCAAATTTGGAGGGTCTAGCAACAAAAGAAGGTAGGGTTTGATCAATTTTTGTTAGTTTGAGAAGAATTTTTGAATTTTGCAATGTTTAATTAGTTTTTATATTGCATTTATAGTTATTGAGGTAAGAGAAAACCCAAATCAAGCTGATGAGTGAAAACAACCCCTAAAACCCTCAAAACCCATGTTCACTTCCTCACAATGTAAGGGATACTCAAGAAAACTACCTATGGTTAATAGAAGAAAACAAGAGACATCTTCAAACTCTTATTCAAATGCTAAATAATCCAATTGCAAGAACTAATTGTAGGAGGGCACTTGCGAAGTCACTAGAGGAGATTGTTTCCTACACCGATTCAGTGACAAAACAAATCATCAAATTTGAAGACTATAGGGAGAGGTGTTAGCAATACTATGCTGACAAGTTGTCATATGAACAAGTGAAAAATGAAAAAATTACAAAATCTCAATTATGTGCACACTTTATTAATCCCAAAATTGGCCAAAGATTAGAAGAAACTTGCAAACAATTTCCTATTCATTGGTGTAGGAATGAAGAAATTTCCCAAAACTTTTGGGATAGATGGTACATGGTCTTCGATGAGCACCCATGCAACAATGATGAGGTACCAAGTTCATCCTCAATAAGATTCTGAATTATTTTAACATTTGTGAGTTCTAGGGTAGAGGTGGTGGCTCTACCCAAGATAGACCCAAGGCTAAGCAAGATGAAAACCATGTGCCTGTACCTCTATTGAGGCCAGAATGTAGGTCACTCCATTCAAGTTTGAAGGAGAGTGTTGAGGTGGAGACATTACAATCATTGACTACTCTCACCCAAACTTTATCACAACATGTCGATGATCTTACTGAGGCTAATGAGGGTGAGAGCAATGGGTATCATGTGTCCCCACATTTGTGTAGTTCATGTGGGAACCTATGTGATTATGGGATGTAGAACACATGGTAGGACTCTCGACAGGATGCTGCAATGCAGGATGCACGACAGGACTCTCGGCAGGATGCTATGACGCAAGGGCAACATCCATTGATGGATGCATCCATATTGGATGATCTTATTCTTAGTGATGATATGTTATAGCATACATTTGGTATTGACTCTCAGGTAATTTGTTACAAGTTTCATCTTGATTTAATATATTGTTATTTGAAATTTGTAATTATTTTTATATGATTATCTATATTATAAGTTAAAAATAATGTATGTAATTGTTTGCGCAATGAAATTCTAGGGTCAAAGTCTTCATCCTACCTCCTTTAGCCATCCATTGGTAGGTTATGAGAGGAGGTCAAGTCAGTAGGTATGTAATTTATCACATGATCATAATTATTGTAGATAAGTCAATGGTAATATTATTTTGTGACAATTTGATGATTTCAATAGTCACCGACACCTCCATGATTTCCTTGGTTGCCTGGACATAAATCCACCACTTTTACGGAGGTAAATTTAACCATTTCTAATCATTATGCATTTTTAAAATAATGTTATGTATTTATTTTGGTCAAATAATCTTGAACTTGATTTTCAAATGCTAAATGTGGAGACTCCTCCTCATCTTCATGAGTCAGCGCAGATAGGCATTGTTGCAGCCATGATGTCTTCAAATCCTTTGATCGAGGTATGAGCCAATAACATGAAAATGTCATAATTTTGTATTTCTCATTTTATCTCATGTCATTTGATGTACATAAATGATGTTTATGTTTAGTCAATTTTTCTTCTTGATGCTTCTCACAAGAGGTCACAACTCCAACCTGTCCAACTACAGACAAAGAAGCTAGAGACAAGATGATGGAGAGTGATCATCAGATGATGGTAAGTGATTGATTAGATATGTGATGTTATATATTTCATGTACATTTTCTATAGTAATGTTCATTATTGTTTTATTGTATTAATAGGTGGGGCTGCATGAACTTGAACTGTCGAAGAGGTCTACTCAATGGCAGAGAGAGGATGAGTCACGGATTGGCTCTCCATCTTCATGGTTAAGCAATGGCTGCCAATTATTTCATAAAAGCATAGGAAACTAGTTTTTGGGACATTTTTTGTATGCCTAGATGGCTTTGTATACATACTTTTGTATGTTACCAATGTATATTTTTGTATATATGCTTGTATGGCTTTGTTTAGACATGCCTATATGGCTTTGTATGTAAACTAGACGTTATGTTCATGACATTATGTAGATGATAGTTTATGTTAAATATTTAATATGATGACCAATTATTGTTACAAGAATTTGGTTTTACACATGCCAATTGAATTTGCTTGAAAGTTTATAAACCATTTACAAATAATCCATTTTGTGCATATCTTGCAATCATTGCATTTGTGGGACTGTGCATTTCTTTGAGGTATCATTTCAAATAGTTCACGTGCCTTGTCTATGCTTCCACACTTTCCATACATGTCTACAAGGGAAGCTACAAATACAATACATGTGACAAAATTCCTATATCATTTATGCTTTGATGGTTGTCCACACCATGTTCCCCAGATCCCCTTCTAGCATAGGCAAGGAGGAAGTTGGATAAGGTTGTGCGATTTGGTTTTAGACATGCCAAAATTTGTGTTTGGTTGAAATTTACTTTTGTACATTTTCTTGAGAATTTTTAAAGCCTTATGAAAAATCCATTTCGTGCATATCTTGCAATCATTACATTCCATGAGACAACATTTCTTTGAGGCATCGTGTCAAATAGTTCACGTTCGTTGTATATGCTTCCACACTTTGCATACATGTCTTGCAGGGTACTTACAACTACAACATTTGACAAAATTCCTATATCCTTTATGCTTTGATGGATGTCTATACCGTATTCCAAAGATACCACTTCTAAGGTTTTTGGAATTTGGATTTACACTCACCAATTGCATTTTCTTGAAACTTTCTAAAGGCTTATCAAAAAATCCATTAAATGTTCATATCTTACAATCATTGCATTCCATGAGGTGACATTTCTTTGAGGCATCATGCCAAACAATTCATGTGCCTTGTCTATGCTTCCACACTTTGCATACATGTCTCTGAAGGCAGTTGCAACTACAACAAATAACAAAATTCCCATATGTTTTATCCTTTGATGGATGTCCATTTTGGCATAGGCAAGGAGGATACTGGCTAAGGTTGTCAAATTTTGCTTTACACCTACCAATCACATTTTCTTGAAAGTTTCTCAAGCCTTATCAAAAAATTCATTTTGTTCATATCTTGCAATCATTGTATTCAATGAGGTGACATTTCTTTGGGGAATCATGCCAAATAGTTCACGTGCCTTGTCTATGCTTCCACACTTTGCATACATGTCTACAAGGGTAGCTACAAAATTACAGCATGTGACAAATTTCCTATATCCTTTATGCTTTGATGGTTGTCCATACGCTATTCCAAACAATCTATTTTGGTGGTTGTCCATACCCTATTCCAAAGATCCCATTTTGGCATTTACACTTGTTAATTGCTTTTTCTTGTATGTTTCTAAAGCCTTACCAAAAAATTCATTTTATGCATATCCTGCAATCATGGCATTCCATGACACCACATTTATTTGAGGCATCATGTCAAACAATTCACTTGTCTTATCTATGCTTTGACATTTTACATATATTTCTTCTAGGGCAGTTGCAACTACAACATTTATCAAAATTTCCATATCCTTTATGCTTTGATGGATGTCCATGTACCATATTCCAAAGATCTTAGTTTGGCATAGGCAAAGAGGATGCAGTCAAAGGTTTTGAAATTTGGATTTACACCCACCTATTGCTTTTGCTTGAAAGTTTCTAAAGCCACATCAACAAATCCATTTTGTGCATATCCTACAATAATGTCATGTTCCATGAGACCACATTTCTTTGAGTCATCATTCCATGCAAGTACAATATTTGATAAAATTCCCATATGCTTCCACATTTTACACATAGTTGTAGTTCTAGACTCTTTTTGTATCCTGTCAAATAGTTCACTTGCCTTGTCTATGCTTCCACATTTTGCATACATCCTGATAGAATAGACCTTGTAGATTTATGTAGCATCATGATGCATCCTGATGGAGTTGACCTTTTTGATGTGTTGTTTGGTAGCAGACCTTTTTTTTTGTTGATGATTGTAGACTTGGAGGTAGCAACTTTATGATCCTCTTGCAGTGTCAGACTTGCAGGCTTGATAGATTCTCTTGCATATGTGTTGTTGCAGATTGTAGTGTTGTTGCAGTTCTATGTTGGCATGGTTTTTCACTAAGTTGACCAATTTTGATTAATGGTACATGTTCCATGGAGTGGCTCTGTTCACCTCTTTCTTTTGTATTGCTTGGTCTAGCATATTGAGGTTGTTTGTTGCTGCAATAAAAAGTAGCATTTGTTCATTCATTTGAAGCAACATTAGAAATTGAATTTAAAGTTAGCCAAGGAGGTATTATCTAGTGACAGTGATCATAGTGTTGTCTATCAAGTGTGATGACACTCCACACTAAAATGCATAATATTGAGGAGTAATAAGATTTTTTTGTGGTTTGGCATTTTGGAGTGACAATGGTTTGGTCATCTTTTATGCATCGTAAATTGAATCAGTTTATATTTCTTGTTTTTAATAGATATATATATATATATATATATATATATATATATATAATGCTGCTCTTCTATACCAGTTTATAGTTGTTGCACATCTATTAATTACATAGTTTGAACATGTTAAACATATATAATATGTTGCATATCCATTGGTTGCATAGTTTTAGTTTGTTACACA
Organism: Cunninghamia lanceolata; assembly: GCA_027924645.1. Classification (NCBI taxonomy): domain Eukaryota; kingdom Viridiplantae; phylum Streptophyta; class Pinopsida; order Cupressales; family Cupressaceae; genus Cunninghamia; species Cunninghamia lanceolata. The sequence goes on along the minus strand of BSBN01001020.1, from coordinate 1,917,258 downwards.
GAGAGGATGTAGTCAAAGGTTGTGGATTTTAGCTTTATACCCACCAATTTGTTTTTCTTGAAAGTTTCTAAAGCCTTATCGATAAATCCATTATTTGCATATCTTTTAACCATACCACTCCATGAGTCCACATTTTTTTGAGGCATCATGTCAAATAGTTCACTCACCTTCTCTATGCTTCTGCATTTTGCATACATGTCTTCTAGGGTAGTTGCAACTACAACATTTTTCAAAATTCCAATAGACCACATTTTTTGAGACACCATTCAATGCAACTACAACATTTGATAAAATTCCCATATGCATTTTGTAAGAATACATGGATACTATATATTTCTATATGATTACCCTAATTAGTAAGAATTAATAAGAAAGAAGCACAATGGCAATAATTAGCATTCAAGGATTTCTAATGAAGACCTAGGGTTTGGGTGCCAATGGCAACTCACCAAACCCTCGGATCAATCTTTATAAATGAAGAGATTTTATGATTTAGACTAATACAGATGCTTGGGTATCTCATGATCATATTGAGATCTAATCATGGCTTTGTTTCCTGTAGGGTTTGTTTCCATGCTTCTAATCATAATAATCAAGGATATGGGACAGAAAGGTTATGGAATAGCTCTTCTCATGTTATATGAGGAGATCATGGTCACAATACCATCAAGATATTGTGAATTTCAACAACAAATTTCCATCTTTCCAAACCCTACCATCGTACACAGTCAAGAAGGCACAAAATAATCAAAAGCATGGATGATCAAGGGACTATCATGAAATCATAAGGTTGTTATCCTAGGGGAATTACCTTGAAATATGTATGACCATGCTAAATTGCTCCTTATCAAGGCCATGATATGTCAAAAAGGTGAAGTTACTAGGTGAATGTGAGAATTCAATTTCAAAGAAGGTTTCAAAAGAGTATCTGCTACTATCACAGTCATGAAAGACTATCATTATGCCATCTTAGAGACCCTATGACTCAAGAAATTGCCATGAAAATGAGGTTGAGGAGTTTTCTTAGGGTGTGAGGGGTAATCAAAGGGATTTCAAGGAAGATCAAACACTAAAAGAAGGGCTTTTTCCATGATCTTTTTAGGATTGTTACAATCATGAACAACCATCAAGGTCCTAAGAGTATTTACTAATCATCATACTATTATTCACATTTTACCACTATCATCAAAGTTTCTGAAGTCTTTTCAACAAATCCATTTTTTGCATATCTTGCAATCATTACATCCCATGAGAGGACATCTCTTTGTGGTGTTGTATGATCAAACAGTCCACATTCCTTGTCTATGCTTACACACTTTGCATACATGTCTACAAGGGCAGCAGCAATTACAACATCTGGCAAAATTCCTATATCCTTTATGCTTTGATGGTTGTCCATACCATGTTCCAAAGATCCTAATTTGGAGGATGCTGGCAAAGGTTGTAGAATTTGGCTTTTGGTGCAGTCACAGTAGGAGGGTTCATAGAATGAACTGTCTGGACCATGCAACAAGAGTAAACACAATGGAAACAATTCAAAGAAATAAAGCAAATGCAGATTCAATCATTTAATATATCATGGAATTCAAATAGAGATTGGCTGGCAACATGCAGGCTTATAATTAGGGCTCACAGGCTTGATTACATACATGCACAAGATAAAGATTTCAAGCTCCTTCGCACAAAATCTAAACTATGAACTTATGCGTATATTTACAACTTCATAAATGCTTTCCTAAGGATCTATTACATTAATATATATCAAGTCTAGATCAATAGATTCCTCCGCATCGGCCAAGGAAGATCACAAATTCCAAAGAAGAGATGTAATGTGTGTACACAGATAGGTCGGACCTAAATGCATAGAACACTTCTAGAAAATGAATGGAATGACATACGGATCTCTTGGGAAGGTCAGCCATGAACCAAAGATCATTGAATGATGTGTCATTAGGCTCCAAAGATCAAGAAATGCTTCCGCAAGTTTCTCCTTTAGCTGGTTGCCAGTGAATATTAGGATGCTCTGCTCTGAGAAATAGTCAACTTCTAGTAGCGATATCTTTCTGGTATTTACATGCGGATCTCTGAATTCTAGATATAATGTAGATGAATGAATGTAAATGCTAAATCTAGTTCCACGGGATCTGAAATACAATTGTGGAGAAATGCCAGACCAAAAATAGGAACTGCTTCTGACTAAACTGCCTAAACTGAATTGGAAATGAAAAGAAACAAACTGAATTGCAAACAAACTGAAATGCAAATGTTTTTGGTTAATGCAAGATTTCTCTTGAACCAAGGATGCTTTTGCATCAGCTTTACACATGCCAATTGCATTTTCTTGAAAGTTTCTAAAGCCTTTTCAACAAATCCATTTTTTGCATATCTTGCAATCATTGCATTTCATGATAGAAGATCTCTTTGAGGTGTTAGGTCAAACAATTTACATGCCTTGTCCATGCTTCCACACTTTACATACGTGTCTACAAGGGCAACTGCAAATAAAATATTTGAAAAAATTCTAGTATCCTTTATGCTTTGAGGTGTTAGGTCAAACCATCCATGTGCCTTGTCTATGCTTCCACACTTTGCATACATGTCTACAAGGGAGGCAACAATTACAACATCTAGCAAAATTCCTATATCCTTTATGCTTTGAAGTGTTGAATGATCAAAAGTCCATGTACCCTGTCTATACTTCCACACTTTGAATACATGTCTACAAGGGTAGCAACAATTACAACATCTAGCAAAATTCCTATATCCTTTATGCAAAATTCCCAACTCCTAGCACCTTTCCATTGCATGAAACTAAATCATTTTGCAAGAATGCATTTGATTTCACATGGTCAAATGGATTGGAGTTGACCAAAACTAAGAGAGGTTATTGTGGACGAACCCCACATGCACTTGTAGGTTCAAATGAAACATTCCCAGCTGCCATGAATTTCAAGAACTGCTCCATCAAAGTTTGGCATTTTTTTTGTCTTAGGGATCTTAAGGGACTTTGCTGGTAGCCTACTGCCCCAAATGACTGGGGTGCTTGGCACATGAAATGAGACCTCCCCTAACATTTACCCACCCACCCCGATGTGTTGGTGAATTCCATTTGGTCCCACAAGCTATGGAATGCAAACAAAGAAGCATGAAGACATGAACAAACTCCTGTCATGAGGAAGAAACACAACCCAATCCAACTCCTGAAAGCATGACATGTTATGATGAAGAACCACAACCAAATCCAATGATCCAATGGCATGAACCAATGACATAAGCAAATATGTCCTACTATTGTAACATGATAAACATAAATGTTATGAACTAACATCCTAACCCTATGACATCAATCTTGATATGACATGAGTGAATAGGATTAAGACCAATAAGGATCAACTTCATCCATCACTTATATCTAACCCCATGAAGCATAACATGATTATGATGCAAACATTAAATATATACCATAGAAAACAAATCAAACCAATCATGAGGCCTTCAGTGCTCAAGTTCATACCACTGCTTGTCAAGATCATACCACTGCTTGAGTGAGATCTTCACTATTCAAGTTCATGCCTTGTCTTGAAGCACTACAACTCTATACATCACATCACATACTCTATGAAGAAGCAAGTGTCTTTATATAACAAAACCCAACAACAAAACCCAATGACACTCTTATGTGGGTACCTTCTAAGCCATATTCTAGTAACAACCACTGAGCCTGTAGGGTATTCGATGTTTTCTCCATCTGTAACTGGGGCCTCCAATTTCTTTTTGGCCTCAACACAACAACAAAAGTAATAATATGTTCCCTCTTCGTTATATTCATCTGCAATAACTACATAAACATGCCCTATAATGATATGTGCAGCAAATTAGATGAAATTAGTCAACATTACAAAAATACTACAAAGTAAGATAACATTAGGAATTTCAAAAACTATGCAAGTAGATATATTACCTGGTTGAACTAGATCTGATATGTGGTCAAAGTCAACTAATGATTCCATCTCTGTTAGTTCTAGTGCCATCGGGGGTCAATACATGTCAAGTGGGCTAAGATAACTTAACCGCCATTTGTCAACCCACTCCTTTGACTCGTACTCATTCAAGGCTTGAATTGTACATGAAGAACAAAAGCATGCCATCTTTCGTGTATGGATACTCCATGAACCTGTAATTGAGCTTCTGAAAGAGTGTAGCTCACTTGATCCTTTCAGTGTACAATAGTCCTCATATTATGCAATGTTAGTATCATCTATCAACCAAAAAAATCTATGAACTAAAGACTTACCTTCATTACCTAGACCCATCAAAGCATTACACCACTTGATGATTGGTTTTGCATTTGTCAACCTTGCATTGTCTCTATACTTTAACTCTTCTTGTGCTATGGCTCTTTTGATACATGCTCCCCCTTTCCATGCTTGACCTCACAAAAGTTCCACATATGTTGAACACCTATAATATTATGCCTCTTGCTTAGCCAATAGAAATTCCATGAGTTCTTGAATTGTGATGCACAGTTATCTGACCATATGATATGTTGACTGAATGATATGCCCCTTTTAGCTAAATCATTTTAGAACACCTAAAAGCAACCATGCATGAACTCCGTGGAATGTGTGTGATCATCACTTATATAAAAATGATACTCCCTTATGATATTTTTGTCATCCTCTATACTATCATTTGCATGAATGAATGCGATGTGCACAAATATAGAAACCTGTGTTGAGTTGTAATATTGGGATTGCACCTCACAATGTGGCTATAGACTATAGTTCTTTTTAAAGTCAATGACTGAAACAATGCTACCAAGTGGAAATGTGTCCTTGCATAACTTGAATTGCAAGTCGAACCATGGAGCTCTATGGGTATGCCTTACATACTCATACACTATACTATCATGAAATGTAGACATAAACTGATACACTAGAATCTTTAGAATAACAAATTCACACCTCTTTGCTTCTTTACCATATTTTGTATTGTAGGCCACTATTTTATACTTGCCAAACTCCACTATTTCATTTCCAACTGCATGTGTGCTTTCCATATGTTCACATATTGGCATACGTTGCAAGCCAATGCAATGTTTACATGTACCATCCAAGCACAATTTCCTATAAAATATTTGACCTTCCTCATGGTCACATAAAATTATTGATATGAAGTCTCTTGAAGTAGTTGGTGGGGCACGTATGCCACAATCATGTAAAACATTGTTAGTATGCAAATCTAAACATAAAGACTGATAAACATCAAAATGGTTAGAAAATTCAATATGTAATCTACAACAACAAGTAGTGCGTGTGTGATTTATTTGGACATAGAAAGGTTTTAGCATTTCAAAATATGTTTGAGAAATTGTAATTTGAGGATACATCTCTAGAAATTTACCAAAAAAATTTGTTTGAGTTATATCCAAAAAATGCTTTGGATGTGGCTCATGGTTTCAACTACCGATTCTCCTTCTTACCACATCCCTTTGATTTAGAGATACCCTTGTGTAATTCTTCCAAAAGTCTTCAATTAGTGATCTCAAAGCTTCAACAACAACTTTGTCTTTCTGTGGGAGTCTCCCAGAGAATGCCCACCATTCATTAGTGTTTGGGTCCTCAACTCTTTCACATCTTCCAACGGGACTCATTAGAGTTTTTCTACTTGTTTTCAATGCTTGACTTGTCTTTCTAATGAGGCAATCTTTTTTTGTTTGTTGGCTTACTATTGTCGATGTAATGACACATCATGTGACATTACTATCCTTGGTGCGTGAGGTGGAACCCACACTCTCATATACACTCATTAGATTTGTTAGCCTCAAAATTAGTTGTGCTCATTTTGTAGGATGACCCCTACGAAACTTGTCTCTTTCATAGCATACAACTCTAAGCACGTATTTTGAGGTGAATCTTTGTCCTCATACATGGTCTTCTAACTTTTGGGAATCCATTTGAGTATCTCCTCAACATGGTTCTTTGAAGTTTACGAAAATTAATGAGTGAGAAAATTTGTTAAACTAGTAAGTTTAACAGTTTTAAGGAGTTAGAAATTTTTGTTTTGCACCCAAGGGCGGTGAAATTCACTGCCGTTGCATTTTTGAGTTCTAAGTTTTACATGTAAGAGCGGCATTTTTTGTTGCTATTGCATGTATTTTTTGGTTTTGCTTCCTGAGTGCAGGGGCAGCAAAAAATGCCACCCGAGCATCTCTAGTTTACACTGAGTGCATTTATTACGCTGCGTGTTAGTGTTTAATACAATTCTTTATAAGTTTTATATTGCTTTTATTTCTTATTTTGTTGTTTTCTTTTCATCTTTTAGTTCTCTTTAAGCATTTGTAAACTCCTGAAACTATTTCGCATGCTTTTTTATTGGATTTGAATTGGATTTTTATCAGGTTTTCTTCTATCATCGACCATCGGGTAAGTTCTTATCTTCCATTGCTTTGTGTTTTGTTTTCAGAATCTTTCTTGCTTTTGATGAAACATTATTAATTTCAGTTTCTTCTTGTTGAAACGGTTATAGGTTTTCATGATTTCTTTTTAAATGTCCTCATTTTGAACTAGGGTTTCTGGTTTAGTTTTTGTTTATAAACTTTATTTTTGTCTGTGTTTTTGGGTATATGTAATGTGGTGGTTCTTGCAACTATTTTAATGAAACCCTAGTTTCTTAGTTTTTATTTTCGTGAAAAAAAGTCGTGATACTCAGGCGTAGTGAAAATCACCACCCACATTTAGAGACTTAGAGTTTCCCTTTAGAACGTAAGGGTGGCAATTATCACCACCCCTATACACTGAGTTTGTGTTATATTCACATTTGTTTCTTTTGGAAGATACACATGGGCAGTGATTTTTGCCGACCATTCCTTTGTTTTATTTTGTGATCTACCCTAAGTGTAAGGGTGGCAATTTTTTTCGCCCCTACACAAAGTTAATATAAAGTGTAAATTTCCTTGGATAAGCGGTAAAATTTTCCGCTTAGACATTTAATGCTTGTTCTTCCCACCAATGCACAAGCAGCCCTTTTAACCACTCTTACACACCCAATGCAGACCTACCCTTTTCATATAAAAGCAGACCTTTTTACCACTCAAGTACTTTTTGTAAATGTTACCTCACATGTAGGAGTAATATTTTTTGCCACCTGTGCATGGTTTCAATGCAATTTCCCTTTGTTTGCAATGGTGGCAATTTTTTCTGCCCATGCATTCACTCACTAAAAATTTCTAACACCAGGAAATTTCTACATTTGTTATCTTTAACCCACTTTCGTCTATTTCTTCACCTTGCTTGCTCTTTAGCCCTTTCAAGCTCATCCTTGTGATCATGATCATCAACATGCAGTTTCCCAAATTGCCATTTTTTCCCCTAACTACAAGATCATGACTTTTCATTGCAGTTTCTTCTACAAGATGCCGAGGTCATCACAACATCTGAAGGAGTCTATCTTTCAAATGATGGACCCATCTCCAAAGAAGGCCAAAGCAATGAAGTACAAGTACCAAGGTGTTTTTTATGTCACTTTAGTCACGTCAAATGTGGATGAAATAAGGGACATAGAGATTGGTCATGTTGATATGGCCAAATTTGTGGAAAGGACAAAGTTAGATAAATCTAGCCACCATATGCAAAGAATTATCAAGAGCAATATCCATTTGGTTGCTTCATTTCCCGTTGCTACACATAATACTGAATTTGTTCTCCAAGTTGCTCATTTTTATAACAAGGATAATAGGACAGTGGTGGATGCTCATGGAAACATGATTATGCAATTAGATGTTGAATTCTTGGGTAAGGTTTTCATGTGTCTTGGTGCAGAGGATATTGTAGAGCTAGATTTTAGCATTGCCCAGCGAGAATATGATAAAGATGTGGAAAAAGCCAAAAGGGTGATCAACACCAAATGGTTGAAAATTGCCAGGCCAAATCTCTCCAGATGGCCTAAGAGTTTTGCCAAGAGTGACTTTGTGGAGGAGGTAAGTGACTTGATAACTCTTCTGAGCAGGGTAAGAGGACTTCCATCTTCTTTATTCCATGAATTGATGTGTCCTTTCATCAAGATCATACTTTAGGGTAAACAAAATATTTTCTAGGGAGAATAGATTAGCAATGCCTTTCATGAGTAACTAGTCAAGGTGTCAACTACATCAAAGTTCTACATGACATCATACCTTGTATATGTAGTAGCTTTGATGAGAAGCTTTCTAGCTTTAACATCTGATGGCGATAGGAGAGTTGTACCAGTTTATCAGTATTATCCTCAATTGACCTTGAAAGGCTCAATTCATCATTTCAGAAGGGTGAGTGATGCCTTCTTTGCTATTTTACTGTGCCTCTTTGACCCCCAATTGGAGAAAAGGAGAGTTTCTGATGATGCCTGGGTAGTAGTGAATGGTTTTGGTTTCTTGTTTCTTTAGTTTTTAACTTTCACATATCTAAGAGTTGGCTATTATCAAGGGTATCCCTATATGTTGCCAATGTTCCCTTCTGATAAAATTGTCCTGATGGAGTTGTGTCAGCAAATGATTGTCATTCATAACAAACAAATGGAACTAAAGAAGCCTAGTTTCAGTTTTCTTGTTGAAATTGGTAGGTATTATGTTGCAACTGCTACAAAAGCCAAGGCAATGGAAACTGGGATGAAGATGGTTACCATGAAACAATTCAAGAGAAGACCCAAATTTGATTATTGGGGAGTGAAAGTTAAGATCAAGAGGAAAATTCAATTTCATGAGCTGATGGTGGACAATATTTGGGTTGAATTGAGAACAGAAGAGGATATCAAGAAGCTAGATTACAGCAGGTTGACTTTAAGTAAAATTGAATATTTGGGCTTGGCTAATATTCTGGAGGGGATGGTGGATAACGAGGAAGTTGTTAGACCAAAATATATCAATGAACAAATTGCAAATTCTCCCTTGCTCGCATGTTGTGTGGTTACACAACACGCCCCATTTTGACTTGACAAAACAGGGACCCAACTTTTTTTGCTGCTTTGGCTTGTGTTGTTTTTTCTGCTTTTTGGCAGTTTGGTAAAAGTAAGACAGGTAGGTAACCTTGCATAAGGGGGTGGATAAGTCATCATGATGAGGTTAGTTTGTCAAAGTCATTTTTTCATATCATTAACCTCATAGTTGGAAAGTAGATAAAATTCCATGCAGGTTTGTCTTTTGGATCACCCAGAAATTCCTTAAGGGGAGAAAGTTATGGTAAGTCAAAGTTCCAGTCAAACCTGATATTCTTGGGGGGGTCATATTTCTTAACATCAGTCACCTTAACTAAGATCACCCTGATGCAATTTTAACACCCGACAATCATTTGGTCTGCAAACTCTGGACGTCAATTTTAGGTGATAACTATGTCTGCTAGTCAAACAGCTTCATATATTTTGCGGGGGTCATATTTCGAATATCACCCAATATCTTAAATATCACCTGATCTTATAAATATCACTCTGTCACAAAATATCACCCCATGCCAATATGACAATGACGTCATCTAAACTCGATGAATAAAGAAAATCACCCTGATGGTGACGTCATCATTCTTTTTACCTCGCAGAGGTATGTATTAGTCGATCACCCTTTCCAACAATATGACGATGACGTCATTTTAATACAATGTTCAAATGAAGTCATTTACACACTAACGTCATCCTAATCTTTTGAAAGAGGGTCACTTTAGTTTTGAGGGGTCACATTTTAAATATCACCTGATCTTAAAATCACGACCCGATATTTTCAACATCACCTGATTCCTTGACATCAATTTTTCTGCTCAAAGGTAGAAGGTCATATTACACAGAGGGGGTCATATTACAAATATCACCTGATCTTTTGAAGATCACCCCCTCCTCTTACCTCGTAACATTTAATGCATATAAATGCAGTAGGTGGATTCCCACTAACTGCGAATACAATACAAACACCTGGTAGCATCCATGGATTTTGTGCAGAAGATCAATGGTTTTAATTGATTTAACCCGATTTTGCCCTAATTTGCCATACGAAGGAGGTTAAAGGTAAGTTTGCAAGGTTATTTTTATTTACCTTGAGAAGAAACAAGAATTTATAGAGTAGAGAGTCAAACCCTTATACGAGCTACCTGTAGACAGACATACAGCTTGCAGCATAACGAAACGTGTGATCATTAGTAATTGCTACCCTTTTTCATAATCATCAGCCTAATCCGCGAGATAAGTGTTATTAGGTAAGTAATAAAAAAACCCTCCTATTGTTGTTTTCTACATGTCTAGGTAGTATGGCTTTTTCAGTGGTTTGATTCTGTAGATATGAACATCATGAAGAGTTAATGAATATAAATATGCATGATGTCATAGACATATAATGTTGTAGTATCAATGCATACATATGAATATTATGGTAATACCAGTCGTGTGCATTGTAGGAATCCATGGCCGACGTTAGGAGAAATAAATCTGGAGCAGAATTTCTTAAGCCCATGTACGTTCAGCCCGAAGGGATACAGTTCAAGTATGGCGTCATCGGTGACACTCACCAAGGGGAAACAGATTTAGTAGCATGGTCATCCAGGATGTATGATGATAAAAATAATACCCTACTGGATGCTATATTCATATCAGGAATGTGGCATGCGATAGGATTTCTATATGCCATGGAAACCCTGGAACTAATAGTGGAATGCACCAGAAATTACAACCCTCAAACAAGGCGAGTTGAAAAACATGGAAGAGTTTATGTAGACTTGTCAATTAAAGGAATCATAGCTACTTTCAATCTTCCAGTTGGAAAGAAGGTAGTCAGTATGGATCTGCACAAACTGGAAACTGAATATGAAAATAATAAAAAGACTGCCAGGAAGAGGATATACCAATGGAGGTCTAAAAAAGGCACCTACACTGCCTCTGCCAAATTGCCAGTGAATCTGTATAAATTTGATTTTGATGATGAATATCAGTATATGATTACCCTGCTCAACAGGATGACAAGCCAGCCTAATGCTGGGAGTTTCAAGAATTAGATGTTTGGAATCATCCAGATGTGTCTCTATACAAAAAGCAAGCCATTATGGGTTAAGATCATCAGTGATGCTTTGGATGAATAGATGATGAACCTAGGAGGCCTGGAATGCTCATTCCACATGACTTCATATGTTGTTTATTCATGTGCTTACATAGGGACATTTGATGCACTGACCACATTTGGAAAGATTGGTGGCAATATAGATGATGCCCATATATGGGATCATTATCCTCAATTACAAAGAAGAAATTATCTCCTTAATTACAAATTGGTGAATGATGCATTTTCCATGCATCTAGTTAGAACTATGGAGGAAGATAGAACCAAGAGATTGAGAATGGAAGCTCAAGAAGTTATATACAAGCATGGTGCCTGGTTCAACCAGTTTGCCACTTTTTCCTATATTAGAATAGAGGGTTTTGAAGCACAACCATTCATGTTACCCAGGTACCCTACTCATGGGGTAGTCCTGATGGAATTTTTGAGACAGATATCTACCATACTGGATGCATATAAAACATAGAAGAAAATACCTCCAGTATTGTTTCCAATATCTATAGGTTGGTACATGTGCCCTAATTCAGAAAGCATAAAGAAGGTCATAGGAGGTTTGAACCTGATGTACATACAACCATTTCCATTGGCCATATCATATGACCCCCATGGTAGAATGCATAAGATAATGGGGAAGCCCATACATCAGAAGCACTTAGGAGATTTTTGGACTGATTGTGAGGATGAGGCCGAAGTAAGAAGAAGAAAATATCAAAGACTCACCTTGAATCAAATAAAGACATTTGACTACATCTCAGTGCCTACACAGTTAAAGAAAGATGATGGCAAGACCATGTCAAATGAGTATGAGGATAAGAAGGTGTATAATGACACCATTTCAACCCCTGACCTAACACAACCTGAAGACATTTCATTGGATAGGTTTACAGGTGGGGTGCTGCAATTGACCCAATCATGGGTAAATGAACAAATAAAAACACTAAAAAAGAAAGGTGTGGCCATCATAGTGGATAAGAAGAGAAAACGACAGGATATCCCTAATGAAGAATATGATGACTTTCTTGAGGAGAAGAGAAAATCTAATGGAGAAAGGTTGCCTGATCATAAACAAGGAAAAGGACCCCCCAGAGGAAAGAAGACTGATAATGAACCTAAGGGGGTGATAATTGAGAGAATTGATATACTGGTTGAGGATGCATCTACATCAAGACAGGCATCAGCCTCATCTACACCACCTCTAACAGATAAACCAAAGATCAAAAGGATCCTGAGGCCAATTACAGAGATTGCAGAAATATAGGATAAAGGCCAAACCTCATAGTAGAATGTGGAGGAGGATATCTGTTGGTCATGATGTTAGTCATTCTCAAACATAGAATAAAAGTTACACAACAACCTTTACTCATCTTGAAAGATACGATGAATTCAAAGAATTCATGATCCCAAGTCTCCGTTGATTAGGTCTTAATCTACTGACGTTACTCAGTGGTTGATGTGTGTTGCTATTTTCCATTCAGGGGCCTTACGTGTTTCTGCACTATTCATCATCATCATCTTCAAATATCCTGCTCTGGATGTTCGCTCTGCATAAGTCTCCAACAATTCTACCTCTGCACTGTAAATTTAGTCAAATAATGTGCATACAGGCTGATATTTGCATGATTTCTATCATTATTTATGATTCTTTGCATGATATTTCCAATACTACATGCATTTAACTCAAATATGCTAATGATCTTCAGTTACCTACGGGATTTCAGCATATTTCACTGTTTTTGCTTGTTATTTATCATGATTTGCAGTTATGGTGATGAATTAATGAAATTGAAAAAAAGGAAAAGGGTTAGAGAGTGAGATTCCTAAAATTACTGGACTTAGATCACTGATTCACATACAAGCTCCCATACTTGCAATGAAAAGAAGGAAAACTAGAAATCATACTTCACCAGGACATTCCACAAATCCGCATGATCTAGTGCAAAGCTTCAAAGGAAAGTTGACAACAACATGTAATGAAATGAAAGCGCTTCCAGTTGAACACAGCATTCACCAGTACATATCCAGAAATCAACAAGAAGATTACGTAAAATTTACCATCAGGATGTAATCTGGAACTTCATATTCATTCAGTATGCTCAAGAACAGGTACATTTACAGTGATCTGAAGAAAGAACCTTGACATTTCAACAATTCTATCCTCATTAGTCTCAGTAATCCGATCTCCTAATCTATTCTACAGTAATTGACTTTTTGCGCCAGATGCGTCTGTGTATTCTAATGTATTTCTTTTTTTTTTAATGCTTCAGGCTCTGGCCTTTATATAGAGCAAATGCTAGAAACGGTTACAATGATCCAAGGATCAGGATCGCCTCATAGCAATTAGCGATCCAGATGAAAAGCACATGTTTCGCCAGTTGGCAAATGCACAGCTGGCACATAATATTCCAGTATCTTCAACTTGATTCGGTCTCCAGCTGGCGAACAGCATATTTGACAATACCCTCTTCATTTCTGGCTCATGCTGACTCCATGCGCAACCTTGTAATCATCAGCTTCAGCAGCAGCTCTAACCGCATCATGACTTCAATGTTCAGCTTCAGCAGCATCATCATTTCTTCCTGCAAGTAAACAGACAAACATTAAGTTCATCATCATGATGATAAACAACAGGAAGTAAAACGCTTAATTAAACAAACCCCCAAAAATGCGCAGCAACAGGCAATCGGGTCTTCAAAATTTCATCGCTTCATGCTTTCCCGCCCATTTTCATGTGTATCGGGTTCGAAATATGATCATGATGACCTCAAATTATAGAAGGAAATAATCGCCCTTCAACCATCCTTTGAAACCGGTTCGCATGCCCTGCATGTATGTTTCGGGTCATCATCATCATGTTCGCACTGGGTGCGAACACATATGATCAGGTTGACAAATTTACCTTAGGCCGACAGCAACAGTTATACCGACGCCAAACATCATGAGGATGACCAACTATATGCCTTCTGTCTGTCCGCAGGATATTTGAAATATGATGATCCTCCTTTCCTAATGCTCTGATGAAAAGCACATCAGGATGTTCACTTCTGCATACTGGGAAAGAAAGACATCGTCATCATCATCATGATATTGACAAACAGGAGGACCCGGAAAATGATCCTGCCGTTGGGGAAAATCATGATGACGTCATCGTCATCATCAGGCTTCAATAAAATGCAAAGGGATGACGTCACCGTCATGTTTCGTTAAGAGCAGGAGATAAATGGAATATCGGGTCACCTCCAAGGAAGATGACCGCGTGGATGAATTGCAATATGACCCTTTTCGGCCAAGGCTATCTGCTCGAAAGATCAGGATGATGAACATCATCATCATCATGTCCGCACTGGGTAATCCAAAATATGATCCTGCCTTGAAAGATCCTGATGATGATGATCACCAGGATATCCGTGGCTTGTGTTAATCTTCGAAGATGACGTTATCGTCATCATCATATTGGCGAACAGGATCATACCCTGGAAAATATCCTGCCGAAGGAGAAGGTGATGATGACGTCATCGTCATCATCATATCCGCAAAAGTTTATGCATCTCGGCAGGAGGATATTGCGAAATGTCAGGTAGAGAAAGATCATGATGATGATGATCTTGTTAACAAGGCAGGAATGAAATAACACCCTCCGCTTCGGAAGATAAGGTGATCATCATGATCACGCAAAAGGAGATCAGGAGGATGTTTCGGAATGCGATCCTGCCTTGAAAGATCCTGATGATGATGATCACCAGGACTTGGTCGTGCGCGCGCAAATTATGCAGATGGCGGGTTTCTTAAGCAAGGTGATGATGATTCATCAGCATGATATTATAATATGCTCGCGATGTTGGAATATCATGATGCTCGCGATGTGAGAATATCATGATGAAGATGATGTTAGAATATCATGATGCTCGCTAGGTTAGAATATCATGATGCTCGCTTGACGGGTAAAACACACTAGCATTTAAGATTGACGTCCGGATGTTTTGGGACTGCATGATTTTTATCAGGTGATAGAGTAAGATCATGATGATGACCTTTGGCGATACAAAAGACCGCCTGACGGGAAAGGATACTACGACTTAAACTTGACGTCCGGATGTTTCAACCTCAGGATATTATCGGAGAGCTTTTCAAATATCATGATGATGATGTTCATCATACAGCAATTATCAGGTTTGACCAAAACTTTGACTGCTCATAACTCTCTCATATGGACGAATTTTCGAGTGATGTAAAAGGCAAACCTGCATGGAATTTCAAGCTCTTTCTAACTATGAAGTCATAGAAACAAAATATGAACTTTGAGAAACTAACCTCATGATGATGACCTACCTCATCCTGACCTTCATGATGATGATGCACCTGACCTATTTTTACCAAACCGCCAGAAACAGACAACACAAGCCAAAACAAAAGTTGGGTCCCTGTTTTGCCAAGTCAAAATGGGGCGTGTTGTGTAACCACACAACAACTTGCCACCAAAGAAAACAACAAAATTCAAATAATTCAAGTGATATGATCATATTCATCTATAGTATTCTAATTCTGTCTAAGTAAATCATCATGATCTTTGAATGATAAAATTTCATTATGGTGATAAAGCTAACAAAGGATCAGGTGTGTGCAGATGATTAATTATCCTCATCTTGAAAGCAAGTTGAAGACATAAGTAACTGGTGTTAAACTACATAGTTGGAGATCATCCCTCATAGCCAACCTGGATAGAGCCTTGCTGCCAGCAGGTGTCTATAACCCCGGCAAGGTTATCTATACAATCTCCCTAAGTAGGGCTCCACTGCCAGCAGGCGTCCATAGCCCCGGTAGAGTTACTTAGATGGCCTAATTTTATTTCATTTCTGATTTTCCTTTAAAAATTTAAATTTGATATCATCATGTCTGCTCATTTGTACAAGGTGTAGTCACTTGCAGCTTTAGGTTGGAGATTGTATTGGTAGCAAGGGAGTCCCTTTAGATTTTTCACTTAACACCTATACTCATATCTTCAACAAGCCCAAGGCTGTTAGGTGTTTCATTGTGTTTGATTCACTTTGGACAAGAAAAGGCACCCTGATGAAAAGACATCATAAACCTGATCATGAGTATTTATCAGAATGAATTACAATCTATATCTAAATCTGATCTCATCACTTGAATCCTAACAATTTAGTTATTTTCTTAGGTGATGAAGTGCATCATCCTGACTTACCAGAACAAAACTCAACCAAAACAACACAAAACAGAGGAACACTATACAAACAACTAACCTATAAAAAGGAAACAACAGGAACAGAACAAGAAAGCAAAACAAGCAGACTGTACAAACAACTAATCTACAAAATTATATACAACACACTACTAGGCAAACAAAAACCAGAAAAAGACCTAAGGACACCTGCATTTGCATACTTCTTTTGATTGTGCAGGAGCATCAGGGTATTAGTTATGGTTCTCAACCTAGCAAATTTATCTTTATATTCTGAAGAATATTCTGATATTCTGAATTCACTGTATTCAACAGAACAACTCTTGATGATCAGCAACTGAGGAAGCTCACCATGTTCATGATTAATCCATATGCATGTCTTATCTTCTGAATTTCCATAATCAAAATAGTATTCAACATCATTTACTGTGGAAAGGAGAAATACAACCTGGTGTATTTCTGGCTTTGCTGGACATGCTTCTTCATTGGCAGTTGGTCTTCCATTTGTCATTATATTTTCACTGCTTGGCTCAGTGCCTGGTCCCTCTTCAAATTGAAGGATGTATGACTTTTGATGTACTAATTCTTCATCTTTATCCAGCCTTATCCCTTCATTCTGGATGTTCAGATTATCCTCCAGTTTAGGAAACTTCTCAGTATTTTCTTCAGTTTCCTGCACATCAGCATCTAAATAAGTATCTTTATTATCACAACCTGATATACAGAAATTTATCATTTCTAAATCATTTGACTGTAAAGGAGAAACAACTTTCACTTGATGAGGACACTCCCCTGTTTCATTTTCTAAATATTTCTGGAGTGACATCTGATTATGCACAACAACTCCAAAGTCTTCTACGTCTTCATCTTTCAGGAATTGTTCATTAAATAATTCACATTTTCTATCTATCAGAGGATCTGGTTCCATTAACCTGCAACATTCTTGCATTTGATCATTTAATTCACAGAAGTCAGGTAATAAATCAGCATTTATTTTCTTCTCTATGACTCCCTGAGTTACCATCATAGGAACTTCATCATTAGGAGTGCATTTAAATTGTTCTACTATCTGTTTACACTTCTCTTTACCATAGAATGACTCCAGGAAAGATGTTTCATCTTCTTTATCAAAAGTATTAGGATCAGAATCAAAAATATTATCCTGATGAGTGATTTCTTCTCTAAAATTTTCACAAGATTCATACCTGCATATTGACTGATCCTTACTTGTATTAGGAAGTAGAGAACTCCTATCCATCTCACCATAAAATGAATCCAGGAAAGATGTTTCCTCTTCATTACCTTCTGGAACTGACTCAGCTATTGTATTTTCTAGAATCTTTTTCAACATGACCAAGCAAGGGTAGCAATCTCTCTCTGAATGCTCTTCATCATGTAATCTGCACCAGCTTTCAATCAAGACATCATCAATGGGCAAACCTAATATTTGACTACACTGTATATTTCTAGACAAGTATAATTCAAAATCTTCAGAATGATCTACTTCAGTGTCTGGACAATTAATAACTTCTGGTGCTGCATCTGCTTGTTGCTCCAGAATTTCTTCATTTTCCTGGCGGATTTCTTTATTTTCCTGGCAAACTTCTTCATTTTCTTGGCAAATTTCAACCCTGAACACATCCAGAAAGAATATTAGTCCTTTCAAGTATAAATCCAACCTTGTGAGGAAAGTTAAACAATTTATTTCACTGTGTTCTGTAGTCTGGTGTATCCTGCAACAGGTAGATAAACCAAAGTTAGACAAATTGTGAGGGTAAATCTGTCCATTCAGAGTTTCCTGAAATAAAGGAATGTTAATTTGACCATTATTTTCATATACATCCATCAAAATGAGACTCTATTCTTCAAATTTTTTTTTTTATTTTGCAATTTTAAGGAGATCTATCATATCTCAGACTAAAACTTTGAAAGTCCAGAAAATCAAACAAATTTTTGATGCTTTGGGCTAGATCTTTGCAAAGGTGCAACCAAAACATCTCAGGTAAGAGATATTTGCAGACATTTAGCTCAAATGCTGAAATATTTATGCAATATTTGCAGAAAATCCAAAAATTCGCAGCTCACGCCCTGCCTTCTCGAAAATTGATGTTGCGTTAAAAGCGAGGGGCCTGCACATATGAATGATGACTGAAGCAGCGATGTCTTTTCCAGTTCTGCCCTCCTTCTAGCGCCAATTTATGTTGGTCATGATGTTAGTCATTCTCAAACATAGAATAAAAGTTACACAACAACCTTTACTCATCTTGAAAGATACGATGAATTCAAAGAATTCATGATCCCAAGTCTCCGTTGATTAGGTCTTAATCTACTGACGTTAGTGGTTGATGTGTGTTGCTGTTTTCCATTCAGGGGCCTTACGTGTTTCTGCACTGTTCATCATCATCATCTTCAAATATCCTGCTCTGGATGTTCGTTCTGCATAAGTCTCCAACAATTCTACCTCTGCACTGTAAATTTAGTCAAATAATGTGCATACAGGCTGATATTTGCATGATTTCTATCATTATTTATGATTCTTTGCATGATATTTCCAATACTACATGCATTTAACTCAAATATGCTAATGATCTTCAGTTACCTATGGGATTTCAGCATATTTCACTGTTTTTGCTTGTTATTTATCATGATTTGCAGTTATGGTGATGAATTAATGAAATTGAAAAAAAGGAAAAGGGTTAGAGAGTGAGATTCCTAAAATTACTGGACTTAGATCACTGATTCACATACAAGCTCCCATACTTGCAATGAAAAGAAGGAAAACTAGAAATCATACTTCACCAGGACATTCCACAAATCCGCATGATCTAGTGCAAAGCTTCAAAGGAAAGTTGACAACAACATGTAATGAAATGAAAGCGCTTCCAGTTGAACACAGCATTCACCAGTACATATCCAGAAATCAACAAGAAGATTACGTAAAATTTACCATCAGGATGTAATCTGGAACTTCATATTCATTCAGTATGCTCAAGAACAGGTACATTTACAGTGATCTGAAGAAAGAACCTTGACATTTCAACAATTCTATCCTCATTAGTCTCAGTAATCCGATCTCCTAATCTATTCTACAGTAATTGACTTTTTGCGCCAGATGCGTCTGTGTATTCTAATGTATTTCTTTTTTTTTTTAATGCTTCAGGCTCTGGCCTTTATATAGAGCAAATGCTAGAAACGGTTACAATGATCCAAGGATCAGGATCGCCTCATAGCAATTAGCGATCCAGATGAAAAGCACATGTTTCGCCAGTTGGCAAATGCACAGCTGGCACATAATATTCCAGTATCTTCAACTTGATTCGGTCTCCAGCTGGCGAACAGCATATTTGACAATACCCTCTTCATTTCTGGCTCATGCTGACTCCATGCGCAACCTTGTAATCATCAGCTTCAGCAGCAGCTCTAACCGCATCATGACTTCAATGTTCAGCTTCAGCAGCATCATCATTTCTTCCTGCAAGTAAACAGACAAACATTAAGTTCATCATCATGATGATAAACAACAGGAAGTAAAACGCTTAATTAAACAAACCCCCAAAAATGCGCAGCAACAGGCAATCGGGTCTTCAAAATTTCATCGCTTCATGCTTTCCCGCCCATTTTCATGTGTATCGGGTTCGAAATATGATCATGATGACCTCAAATTATAGAAGGAAATAATCGCCCTTCAACCATCCTTTGAAACCGGTTCGCATGCCCTGCATGTATGTTTCGGGTCATCATCATCATGTTCGCACTGGGTGCGAACACATATGATCAGGTTGACAAATTTACCTTAGGCCGACGGCAACAGTTATACCGACGCCAAACATCATGAGGATGACCAACTATATGCCTTCTGTCTGTCCGCAGGATATTTGAAATATGATGATCCTCCTTTCCTAATGCTCTGATGAAAAGCACATCAGGATGTTCACTTCTGCATACTGGGAAAGAAAGACATCGTCATCATCATCATGATATTGACAAACAGGAGGACCCGGAAAATGATCCTGCCGTTGGGGAAAATCATGATGACATCATCATCATCATCAGGCTTCAATAAAATGCAAAGGGATGACGTCACCGTCATGTTTCGTTAAGAGCAGGAGATAAATGGAATATCGGGTCACCTCCAAGGAAGATGACCGCGTGGATGAATTGCAATATGACCCTTTTCAGCCAAGGCTATCCGCTCGAAAGATCAGGATGATGAACATCATCATCATCATGTCCGCACTGGGTAATCCAAAATATGATCCTGCCTTGAAAGATCCTGATGATGATGATCACCAGGATATCCGTGGCTTGTGTTAATCTTCGAAGATGACGTTATCGTCATCATCATATTGGCGAACAGGATCATACCCTGGAAAATATCCTTCCGAAGGAGAAGGTGATGATGACGTCATCGTCATCATCATATCCGCAAAAGTTTATGCATCTCGGCAGGAGGATATTGCGAAATGTCGGGTAGAGAAAGATCATGATGATGATGATCTTGTTAACAAGGCAGGAATGAAATAACACCCTCCGCTTCGGAAGATAAGGTGATCATCATGATCACGCAAAAGGAGATCAGGAGGATGTTTCGGAATGCGATCCTGCCTTGAAAGATCCTGATGATGATGATCACCAGGACTTGGTCGTGCGCGCGCAAATTATGCAGATGGCGGGTTTCTTAAGCAAGGTGATGATGATTCATCAGCATGATATTATAATATGCTCGCGATGTTGGAATATCATGATGCTCGCGATGTGAGAATATCATGATGAAGATGATGTTAGAATATCATGATGCTCGCTAGGTTAGAATATCATGATGCTCGCTTGACGGGTAAAACACACTAGCATTTAAGATTGACGTCCGGATGTTTCGGGACTGCATGATTTTTATCAGGTGATAGAGTAAGATCATGATGATGACCTTTGGCGATACAAAAGACCGCCTGACGGGAAAGGATACTACGACTTAAACTTGACGTCCGGATGTTTCAACCTCAGGATATTATCGGAGAGCTTTTCAAATATCATGATGATGATGTTCATCATACAGCAATTATCAGGTTTGACCAAAACTTTGACTGCTCATAACTCTCTCATATGGACGAATTTTCGAGTGATGTAAAAGGCAAACCTGCATGGAATTTCAAGCTCTTTCTAACTATGAAGTCATAGAAACAAAATATGAACTTTGAGAAACTAACCTCATGATGATGACCTACCTCATCCTGACCTTCATGATGATGATGCACCTGACCTATTTTTACCAAACCGCCAGAAACAGACAACACAAGCCAAAACAAAAGTTGGGTCCCTGTTTTGCCAAGTCAAAATGGGGCGTGTTGTGTAACCACACAACAACTTGCCACCAAAGAAAACAACAAAATTCAAATAATTCAAGTGATATGATCATATTCATCTATAGTATTCTAATTCTGTCTAAGTAAATCATCATGATCTTTGAATGATAAAATTTCATTATGGTGATAAAGCTAACAAAGGATCAGGTGTGTGCAGATGATTAATTATCCTCATCTTGAAAGCAAGTTGAAGACATAAGTAACTGGTGTTAAACTACATAGTTGGAGATCATCCCTCATAGCCAACCTGGATAGAGCCTTGCTGCCAGCAGGTGTCTATAACCCCGGCAAGGTTATCTATACAATCTCCCTAAGTAGGGCTCCACTGCCAGCAGGCGTCCATAGCCCCGGTAGAGTTACTTAGATGGCCTAATTTTATTTCATTTCTGATTTTCCTTTAAAAATTTAAATTTGATATCATCATGTCTGCTCATTTGTACAAGGTGTAGTCACTTGCAGCTTTAGGTTGGAGATTGTATTGGTAGCAAGGGAGTCCCTTTAGATTTTTCACTTAACACCTATACTCATATCTTCAACAAGCCCAGGGCTGTTAGGTGTTTCATTGTGTTTGATTCACTTTGGACAAGAAAAGGCACCCTGATGAAAAGACATCATAAACCTGATCATGAGTATTTATCAGAATGAATTACAATCTATATCTAAATCTGATCTCATCACTTGAATCCTAACAATTTAGTTATTTTCTTAGGTGATGAAGTGCATCATCCTGACTTACCAGAACAAAACTCAACCAAAACAACACAAAACAGAGGAACACTATACAAACAACTAACCTATAAAAAGGAAACAACAGGAACAGAACAAGAAAGCAAAACAAGCAGACTGTACAAACAACTAATCTACAAAATTATATACAACACACTACTAGGCAAACAAAAACCAGAAAAAGACCTAAGGACACCTGCATTTGCATACTTCTTTTGATTGTGCAGGAGCATCAGGGTATTAGTTATGGTTCTCAACCTAGCAAATTTATCTTTATATTCTGAAGAATATTCTGATATTCTGAATTCACTGTATTCAACAGAACAACTCTTGATGATCAGCAACTGAGGAAGCTCACCATGTTCATGATTAATCCATATGCATGTCTTATCTTCTGAATTTCCATAATCAAAATAGTATTCAACATCATTTACTGTGGAAAGGAGAAATACAACCTGGTGTATTTCTGGCTTTGCTGGACATGCTTCTTCATTGGCAGTTGGTCTTCCATTTGTCATTATATTTTCACTGCTTGGCTCAGTGCCTGGTCCCTCTTCAAATTGAAGGATGTATGACTTTTGATGTACTAATTCTTCATCTTTATCCAGCCTTATCCCTTCATTCTGGATGTTCAGATTATCCTCCAGTTTAGGAAACTTCTCAGTATTTTCTTCAGTTTCCTGCACATCAGCATCTAAATAAGTATCTTTATTATCACAACCTGATATACAGAAATTTATCATTTCTAAATCATTTGACTGTAAAGGAGAAACAACTTTCACTTGATGAGGACACTCCCCTGTTTCATTTTCTAAATATTTCTGGAGTGACATCTGATTATGCACAACAACTCCAAAGTCTTCTACGTCTTCATCTTTCAGGAATTGTTCATTAAATAATTCACATTTTCTATCTATCAGAGGATCTGGTTCCATTAACCTGCAACATTCTTGCATTTGATCATTTAATTCACAGAAGTCAGGTAATAAATCAGCATTTATTTTCTTCTCTATGACTCCCTGAGTTACCATCATAGGAACTTCATCATTAGGAGTGCATTTAAATTGTTCTACTATCTGTTTACACTTCTCTTTACCATAGAATGACTCCAGGAAAGATGTTTCATCTTCTTTATCAAAAGTATTAGGATCAGAATCAAAAATATTATCCTGATGAGTGATTTCTTCTCTAAAATTTTCACAAGATTCATACCTGCATATTGACTGATCCTTACTTGTATTAGGAAGTAGAGAACTCCTATCCATCTCACCATAAAATGAATCCAGGAAAGATGTTTCCTCTTCATTACCTTCTGGAACTGACTCAGCTATTGTATTTTCTAGAATCTTTTTCAACATGACCAAGCAAGGGTAGCAATCTCTCTCTGAATGCTCTTCATCATGTAATCTGCACCAGCTTTCAATCAAGACATCATCAATGGGCAAACCTAATATTTGACTACACTGTATATTTCTAGACAAGTATAATTCAAAATCTTCAGAATGATCTACTTCAGTGTCTGGACAATTAATAACTTCTGGTGCTGCATCTGCTTGTTGCTCCAGAATTTCTTCATTTTCCTGGCGGATTTCTTTATTTTCCTGGCAAACTTCTTCATTTTCTTGGCAAATTTCAACCCTGAACACATCCAGAAAGAATATTAGTCCTTTCAAGTATAAATCCAACCTTGTGAGGAAAGTTAAACAATTTATTTCACTGTGTTCTGTAGTCTGGTGTATCCTGCAACAGGTAGATAAACCAAAGTTAGACAAATTGTGAGGGTAAATCTGTCCATTCAGAGTTTCCTGAAATAAAGGAATGTTAATTTGACCATTATTTTCATATACATCCATCAAAATGAGACTCTATTCTTCAAATTTTTTTTTTTATTTTGCAATTTTAAGGAGATCTATCATATCTCAGACTAAAACTTTGAAAGTCCAGAAAATCAAACAAATTTTTGATGCTTTGGGCTAGATCTTTGCAAAGGTGCAACCAAAACATCTCAGGTAAGAGATATTTGCAGACATTTAGCTCAAATGCTGAAATATTTATGCAATATTTGCAGAAAATCCAAAAATTCGCAGCTCACGCCCTGCCTTCTCGAAAATTGATGTTGCGTTAAAAGCGAGGGGCCTGCACATATGAATGATGACTGAAGCAGCGATGTCTTTTCCAGTTCTGCCCTCCTTCTAGCGCCAATTTATGTTGGTCATGATGTTAGTCATTCTCAAACATAGAATAAAAGTTACACAACAACCTTTACTCATCTTGAAAGATACGATGAATTCAAAGAATTCATGATCCCAAGTCTCCGTTGATTAGGTCTTAATCTACTGACGTTAGTGGTTGATGTGTGTTGCTGTTTTCCATTCAGGGGCCTTACGTGTTTCTGCACTGTTCATCATCATCATCTTCAAATATCCTGCTCTGGATGTTCGCTCTGCATAAGTCTCCAACAATTCTACCTCTGCACTCTAAATTTAGTCAAATAATGTGCATACAGGCTGATATTTGCATGATTTCTATCATTATTTATGATTCTTTGCATGATATTTCCAATACTACATGCATTTAACTCAAATATGCTAATGATCTTCAGTTACCTATGGGATTTCAGCATATTTCACTGTTTTTGCTTGTTATTTATCATGATTTGCAGTTATGGTGATGAATTAATGAAATTGAAAAAAAGGAAAAGGGTTAGAGAGTGAGATTCCTAAAATTACTGGACTTAGATCACTGATTCACATACAAGCTCCCATACTTGCAATGAAAAGAAGGAAAACTAGAAATCATACTTCACCAGGACATTCCACAAATCCGCATGATCTAGTGCAAAGCTTCAAAGGAAAGTTGACAACAACATGTAATGAAATGAAAGCGCTTCCAGTTGAACACAGCATTCACCAGTACATATCCAGAAATCAACAAGAAGATTACGTAAAATTTACCATCAGGATGTAATCTGGAACTTCATATTCATTCAGTATGCTCAAGAACAGGTACATTTACAGTGATCTGAAGAAAGAACCTTGACATTTCAACAATTCTATCCTCATTAGTCTCAGTAATCCGATCTCCTAATCTATTCTACAGTAATTGACTTTTTGCGCCAGATGCGTCTGTGTATTCTAATGTATTTCTTTTTTTTTTTAATGCTTCAGGCTCTGGCCTTTATATAGAGCAAATGCTAGAAACGGTTACAATGATCCAAGGATCAGGATCGCCTCATAGCAATTAGCGATCCAGATGAAAAGCACATGTTTCACCAGTTGGCAAATGCACAGCTGGCACATAATATTCCAGTATCTTCAACTTGATTCGGTCTCCAGCTGGCGAACAGCATATTTGACAATACCCTCTTCATTTCTGGCTCATGCTGACTCCATGCGCAACCTTGTAATCATCAGCTTCAGCAGCAGCTCTAACCGCATCATGACTTCAATGTTCAGCTTCAGCAGCATCATCATTTCTTCCTGCAAGTAAACAGACAAACATTAAGTTCATCATCATGATGATAAACAACAGGAAGTAAAACACTTAATTAAACAAACCCCCAAAAATGCGCAGCAACAGGCAATCGGGTCTTCAAAATTTCATCGCTTCATGCTTTCCCGCCCATTTTCATGTGTATCGGGTTCGAAATATGATCATGATGACCTCAAATTATAGAAGGAAATAATCGCCCTTCAACCATCCTTTGAAACCGGTTCGCATGCCCTGCATGTATGTTTCGGGTCATCATCATCATGTTCGCACTGGGTGCGAACACATATGATCAGGTTGACAAATTTACCTTAGGCCGACGGCAACAGTTATACCGACGCCAAACATCATGAGGATGACCAACTATATGCCTTCTGTCTGTCCGCAGGATATTTGAAATATGATGATCCTCCTTTCCTAATGCTCTGATGAAAAGCACATCAGGATGTTCACTTCTGCATACTGGGAAAGAAAGACATCGTCATCATCATCATGATATTGACAAACAGGAGGACCCGGAAAATGATCCTGCCGTTAGGGAAAATCATGATGACGTCATCGTCATCATCAGGCTTCAATAAAATGCAAAGGGATGACGTCACCGTCATGTTTCGTTAAGAGCAGGAGATAAATGGAATATCGGGTCACCTCCAAGGAAGATGACCGCGTGGATGAATTGCAATATGACCCTTTTCGGCCAAGGCTATCCGCTCGAAAGATCAGGATGATGAACATCATCATCATCATGTCCGCACTGGGTAATCCAAAATATGATCCTGCCTTGAAAGATCCTGATGATGATGATCACCAGGATATCCGTGGCTTGTGTTAATCTTCGAAGATGACGTTATCGTCATCATCATATTGGCGAACAGGATCATACCCTGGAAAATATCCTGCCGAAGGAGAAGGTGATGATGACGTCATCGTCATCATCATATCCGCAAAAGTTTATGCATCTCGGCAGGAGGATATTGCGAAATGTCGGGTAGAGAAAGATCATGATGATGATGATCTTGTTAACAAGGCAGGAATGAAATAACACCCTCCGCTTCGGAAGATAAGGTGATCATCATGATCACGCAAAAGGAGATCAGGAGGATGTTTCGGAATGCGATCCTGCCTTGAAAGATCCTGATGATGATGATCACCAGGACTTGGTCGTGCGCGCGCAAATTATGCAGTTGGCGGGTTTCTTAAGCAAGGTGATGATGATTCATCAGCATGATATTATAATATGCTCGCGATGTTGGAATATCATGATGCTCGCGATGTGAGAATATCATGATGAAGATGATGTTAGAATATCATGATGCTCGCTAGGTTAGAATATCATGATGCTCGCTTGACGGGTAAAACACACTAGCATTTAAGATTGACGTCCGGATGTTTCGGGACTGCATGATTTTTATCAGGTGATAGAGTAAGATCATGATGATGACCTTTGGCGATACAAAAGACCGCCTGACGGGAAAGGATACTACAACTTAAACTTGACGTCCGGATGTTTCAACCTCAGGATATTATCGGAGAGCTTTTCAAATATCATGATGATGATGTTCATCATACAGCAATTATCAGGTTTGACCAAAACTTTGACTGCTCATAACTCTCTCATATGGATGAATTTTCGAGTGATGTAAAAGGCAAACCTGCATGGAATTTCAAGCTCTTTCTAACTATGAAGTCATAGAAACAAAATATGAACTTTGAGAAACTAACCTCATGATGATGACCTACCTCATCCTGACCTTCATGATGATGATGCACCTGACCTATTTTTACCAAACCGCCAGAAACAGACAACACAAGCCAAAACAAAAGTTGGGTCCCTGTTTTGCCAAGTCAAAATGGGGCGTGTTGTGTAACCACACAACAACTTGCCACCAAAGAAAACAACAAAATTCAAATAATTCAAGTGATATGATCATATTCATCTATAGTATTCTAATTCTGTCTAACTAAATCATCATGATCTTTGAATGATAAAATTTCATTATGGTGATAAAGCTAACAAAGGATCAGGTGTGTGCAAATGATTAATTATCCTCATCTTGAAAGCAAGTTGAAGACATAAGTAACTGGTGTTAAACTACATAGTTGGAGATCATCCCTCATAGCCAACCTGGATAGAGCCTTGCTGCCAGCAGGTGTCTATAACCCCGGCAAGGTTATCTATACAATCTCCCTAAGTAGGGCTCCACTCCCAGCAGGCGTCCATAGCCCCGGTAGAGTTACTTAGATGGCCTAATTTTATTTCATTTCTGATTTTCCTTTAAAAATTTAAATTTGATATCATCATGTCTGCTCATTTGTACAAGGTGTAGTCACTTGCAGCTTTAGGTTGGAGATTGTATTGGTAGCAAGGGAGTCCCTTTAGATTTTTCACTTAACACCTATACTCATATCTTCAACAAGCCCAAGGCTGTTAGGTGTTTCATTGTGTTTGATTCACTTTGGACAAGAAAAGGCACCCTGATGAAAAGACATCATAAACCTGATCATGAGTATTTATCAGAATGAATTACAATCTATATCTAAATCTGATCTCATCACTTGAATCCTAACAATTTAGTTATTTTCTTAGGTGATGAAGTGCATCATCCTGACTTACCAGAACAAAACTCAACCAAAACAACACAAAACAGAGGAACACTATACAAACAACTAACCTATAAAAAGGAAACAACAGGAACAGAACAAGAAAGCAAAACAAGCAGACTGTACAAACAACTAATCTACAAAATTATATACAACACACTACTAGGCAAACAAAAACCAGAAAAAGACCTAAGGACACCTGCATTTGCATACTTCTTTTGATTGTGCAGGAGCATCAGGGTATTAGTTATGGTTCTCAACCTAGCAAATTTATCTTTATATTCTGAAGAATATTCTGATATTCTGAATTCACTGTATTCAACAGAACAACTCTTGATGATCAGCAACTGAGGAAGCTCACCATGTTCATGATTAATCCATATGCATGTCTTATCTTCTGAATTTCCATAATCAAAATAGTATTCAACATCATTTACTGTGGAAAGGAGAAATACAACCTGGTGTATTTCTGGCTTTGCTGGACATGCTTCTTCATTGGCAGTTGGTCTTCCATTTGTCATTATATTTTCACTGCTTGGCTCAGTGCCTGGTCCCTCTTCAAATTGAAGGATGTATGACTTTTGATGTACTAATTCTTCATCTTTATCCAGCCTTATCCCTTCATTCTGGATGTTCAGATTATCCTCCAGTTTAGGAAACTTCTCAGTATTTTCTTCAGTTTCCTGCACATCAGCATCTAAATAAGTATCTTTATTATCACAACCTGATATACAGAAATTTATCATTTCTAAATCATTTGACTGTAAAGGAGAAACAACTTTCACTTGATGAGGACACTCCCCTGTTTCATTTTCTAAATATTTCTGGAGTGACATCTGATTATGCACAACAACTCCAAAGTCTTCTACGTCTTCATCTTTCAGGAATTGTTCATTAAATAATTCACATTTTCTATCTATCAGAGGATCTGGTTCCATTAACCTGCAACATTCTTGCATTTGATCATTTAATTCACAGAAGTCAGGTAATAAATCAGCATTTATTTTCTTCTCTATGACTCCCTGAGTTACCATCATAGGAACTTCATCATTAGGAGTGCATTTAAATTGTTCTACTATCTGTTTACACTTCTCTTTACCATAGAATGACTCCAGGAAAGATGTTTCATCTTCTTTATCAAAAGTATTAGGATCAGAATCAAAAATATTATCCTGATGAGTGATTTCTTCTCTAAAATTTTCACAAGATTCATACCTGCATATTGACTGATCCTTACTTGTATTAGGAAGTAGAGAACTCCTATCCATCTCACCATAAAATGAATCCAGGAAAGATGTTTCCTCTTCATTACCTTCTGGAACTGACTCAGCTATTGTATTTTCTAGAATCTTTTTCAACATGACCAAGCAAGGGTAGCAATCTCTCTCTGAATGCTCTTCATCATGTAATCTGCACCAGCTTTCAATCAAGACATCATCAATGGGCAAACCTAATATTTGACTACACTGTATATTTCTAGACAAGTATAATTCAAAATCTTCAGAATGATCTACTTCAGTGTCTGGACAATTAATAACTTCTGGTGCTGCATCTGCTTGTTGCTCCAGAATTTCTTCATTTTCCTGGCGGATTTCTTTATTTTCCTGGCAAACTTCTTCATTTTCTTGGCAAATTTCAACCCTGAACACATCCAGAAAGAATATTAGTCCTTTCAAGTATAAATCCAACCTTGTGAGGAAAGTTAAACAATTTATTTCACTGTGTTCTGTAGTCTGGTGTATCCTGCAACAGGTAGATAAACCAAAGTTAGACAAATTGTGAGGGTAAATCTGTCCATTCAGAGTTTCCTGAAATAAAGGAATGTTAATTTGACCATTATTTTCATATACATCCATCAAAATGAGACTCTATTCTTCAAATTTTTTTTTTTATTTTGCAATTTTAAGGAGATCTATCATATCTCAGACTAAAACTTTGAAAGTCCAGAAAATCAAACAAATTTTTGATGCTTTGGGCTAGATCTTTGCAAAGGTGCAACCAAAACATCTCAGGTAAGAGATATTTGCAGACATTTAGCTCAAATGCTGAAATATTTATGCAATATTTGCAGAAAATCCAAAAATTCGCAGCTCACGCCCTGCCTTCTCGAAAATTGATGTTGCGTTAAAAGCGAGGGGCCTGCACATATGAATGATGACTGAAGCAGCGATGTCTTTTCCAGTTCTGCCCTCCTTCTAGCGCCAATTTATGTTGGTCATGATGTTAGTCATTCTCAAACATAGAATAAAAGTTACACAACAACCTTTACTCATCTTGAAAGATACGATGAATTCAAAGAATTCATGATCCCAAGTCTCCGTTGATTAGGTCTTAATCTACTGACGTTAGTGGTTGATGTGTGTTGCTGTTTTCCATTCAGGGGCCTTACGTGTTTCTGCACTGTTCATCATCATCATCTTCAAATATCCTGCTCTGGATGTTCGCTCTGCATAAGTCTCCAACAATTCTACCTCTGCACTCTAAATTTAGTCAAATAATGTGCATACAGGCTGATATTTGCATGATTTCTATCATTATTTATGATTCTTTGCATGATATTTCCAATACTACATGCATTTAACTCAAATATGCTAATGATCTTCAGTTACCTACGGGATTTCAGCATATTTCACTGTTTTTGCTTGTTATTTATCATGATTTGCAGTTATGGTGATGAATTAATGAAATTGAAAAAAAGGAAAAGGGTTAGAGAGTGAGATTCCTAAAATTACTGGACTTAGATCACTGATTCACATACAAGCTCCCATACTTGCAATGAAAAGAAGGAAAACTAGAAATCATACTTCACCAGGACATTCCACAAATCCGCATAATCTAGTGCAAAGCTTCAAAGGAAAGTTGACAACAACATGTAATGAAATGAAAGCGCTTCCAGTTGAACACAGCATTCACCAGTACATATCCAGAAATCAACAAGAAGATTACGTAAAATTTACCATCAGGATGTAATCTGGAACTTCATATTCATTCAGTATGCTCAAGAACAGGTACATTTACAGTGATCTGAAGAAAGAACCTTGACATTTCAACAATTCTATCCTCATTAGTCTCAGTAATCCGATCTCCTAATCTATTCTACAGTAATTGACTTTTTGCGCCAGATGCGTCTGTGTATTCTAATGTATTTCTTTTTTTTTTTAATGCTTCAGGCTCTGGCCTTTATATAGAGCAAATGCCAGAAACGGTTACAATGATCCAAGGATCAGGATCGCCTCATAGCAATTAGCGATCCAGATGAAAAGCACATGTTTCGCCAGTTGGCAAATGCACAGCTGGCACATAATATTCCAGTATCTTCAACTTGATTCGGTCTCCAGCTGGCGAACAGCATATTTGACAATACCCTCTTCATTTCTGGCTCATGCTGACTCCATGCACAACCTTGTAATCATCAGCTTCAGCAGCAGCTCTAACCGCATCATGACTTCAATGTTCAGCTTCAGCAGCATCATCATTTCTTCCTGCAAGTAAACAGACAAACATTAAGTTCATCATCATGATGATAAACAACAGGAAGTAAAACGCTTAATTAAACAAACCCCCAAAAATGCGCAGCAACAGGCAATCGGGTCTTCAAAATTTCATCGCTTCATGCTTTCCCGCCCATTTTCATGTGTATCGGGTTCGAAATATGATCATGATGACCTCAAATTATAGAAGGAAATAATCGCCCTTCAACCATCCTTTGAAACCGGTTCGCATGCCCTGCATGTATGTTTCGGGTCATCATCATCATGTTCGCACTGGGTGCGAACACATATGATCAGGTTGACAAATTTACCTTAGGCCGACGGCAACAGTTATACCGACGCCAAACATCATGAGGATGACCAACTATATGCCTTCTGTCTGTCCGCAGGATATTTGAAATATGATGATCCTCCTTTCCTAATGCTCTGATGAAAAGCACATCAGGATGTTCACTTCTGCATACTGGGAAAGAAAGACATCGTCATCATCATCATGATATTGACAAACAGGAGGACCCGGAAAATGATCCTGCCGTTGGGGAAAATCATGATGACGTCATCGTCATCATCAGGCTTCAATAAAATGCAAAGGGATGACGTCACCGTCATGTTTCGTTAAGAGCAGGAGATAAATGGAATATCGGGTCACCTCC
This sequence comes from Cunninghamia lanceolata, assembly GCA_027924645.1. NCBI lineage: Eukaryota > Viridiplantae > Streptophyta > Pinopsida > Cupressales > Cupressaceae > Cunninghamia > Cunninghamia lanceolata. Next base: position 1,884,679 of record BSBN01001020.1, on the reverse strand, counting down.
AAGGAAGATGACCGCGTGGATGAATTGCAATATGACCCTTTTCGGCCAAGGCTATCCGCTCGAAAGATCAGGATGATGAACATCATCATCATCATGTCCGCACTGGGTAATCCAAAATATGATCCTGCCTTGAAAGATCCTGATGATGATGATCACCAGGATATCCGTGGCTTGTGTTAATCTTCGAAGATGACGTTATCGTCATCATCATATTGGCGAACAGGATCATACCCTGGAAAATATCCTGCCGAAGGAGAAGGTGATGATGACGTCATCGTCATCATCATATCCGCAAAAGTTTATGCATCTCGGCAGGAGGATATTGCGAAATGTCGGGTAGAGAAAGATCATGATGATGATGATCTTGTTAACAAGGCAGGAATGAAATAACACCCTCCGCTTCGGAAGATAAGGTGATCATCATGATCACGCAAAAGGAGATCAGGAGGATGTTTCGGAATGCGATCCTGCCTTGAAAGATCCTGATGATGATGATCACCAGGACTTGGTCGTGCGCGCGCAAATTATGCAGATGGCGGGTTTCTTAAGCAAGGTGATGATGATTCATCAGCATGATATTATAATATGCTCGCGATGTTGGAATATCATGATGCTCGCGATGTGAGAATATCATGATGAAGATGATGTTAGAATATCATGATGCTCGCTAGGTTAGAATATCATGATGCTCGCTTGACGGGTAAAACACACTAGCATTTAAGATTGACGTCCGGATGTTTCGGGACTGCATGATTTTTATCAGGTGATAGAGTAAGATCATGATGATGACCTTTGGCGATACAAAAGACCGCCTGACGGGAAAGGATACTACGACTTAAACTTGACGTCCGGATGTTTCAACCTCAGGATATTATCGGAGAGCTTTTCAAATATCATGATGATGATGTTCATCATACAGCAATTATCAGGTTTGACCAAAACTTTGACTGCTCATAACTCTCTCATATGGATGAATTTTCGAGTGATGTAAAAGGCAAACCTGCATGGAATTTCAAGCTCTTTCTAACTATGAAGTCATAGAAACAAAATATGAACTTTGAGAAACTAACCTCATGATGATGACCTACCTCATCCTGACCTTCATGATGATGATGCACCTGACCTATTTTTACCAAACCGCCAGAAACAGACAACACAAGCCAAAACAAAAGTTGGGTCCCTATTTTGCCAAGTCAAAATGGGGCGTGTTGTGTAACCACACAACAACTTGCCACCAAAGAAAACAACAAAATTCAAATAATTCAAGTGATATGATCATATTCATCTATAGTATTCTAATTCTGTCTAACTAAATCATCATGATCTTTGAATGATAAAATTTCATTATGGTGATAAAGCTAACAAAGGATCAGGTGTGTGCAAATGATTAATTATCCTCATCTTGAAAGCAAGTTGAAGACATAAGTAACTGGTGTTAAACTACATAGTTGGAGATCATCCCTCATAGCCAACCTGGATAGAGCCTTGCTGCCAGCAGGTGTCTATAACCCCGGCAAGGTTATCTATACAATCTCCCTAAGTAGGGCTCCACTGCCAGCAGGCGTCCATAGCCCCGGTAGAGTTACTTAGATGGCCTAATTTTATTTCATTTCTGATTTTCCTTTAAAAATTTAAATTTGATATCATCATGTCTGCTCATTTGTACAAGGTGTAGTCACTTGCAGCTTTAGGTTGGAGATTGTATTGGTAGCAAGGGAGTCCCTTTAGATTTTTCACTTAACACCTATACTCATATCTTCAACAAGCCCAGGGCTGTTAGGTGTTTCATTGTGTTTGATTCACTTTGGACAAGAAAAGGCACCCTGATGAAAAGACATCATAAACCTGATCATGAGTATTTATCAGAATGAATTACAATCTATATCTAAATCTGATCTCATCACTTGAATCCTAACAATTTAGTTATTTTCTTAGGTGATGAAGTGCATCATCCTGACTTACCAGAACAAAACTCAACCAAAACAACACAAAACAGAGGAACACTATACAAACAACTAACCTATAAAAAGGAAACAACAGGAACAGAACAAGAAAGCAAAACAAGCAGACTGTACAAACAACTAATCTACAAAATTATATACAACACACTACTAGGCAAACAAAAACCAGAAAAAGACCTAAGGACACCTGCATTTGCATACTTCTTTTGATTGTGCAGGAGCATCAGGGTATTAGTTATGGTTCTCAACCTAGCAAATTTATCTTTATATTCTGAAGAATATTCTGATATTCTGAATTCACTGTATTCAACAGAACAACTCTTGATGATCAGCAACTGAGGAAGCTCACCATGTTCATGATTAATCCATATGCATGTCTTATCTTCTGAATTTCCATAATCAAAATAGTATTCAACATCATTTACTGTGGAAAGGAGAAATACAACCTGGTGTATTTCTGGCTTTGCTGGACATGCTTCTTCATTGGCAGTTGGTCTTCCATTTGTCATTATATTTTCACTGCTTGGCTCAGTGCCTGGTCCCTCTTCAAATTGAAGGATGTATGACTTTTGATGTACTAATTCTTCATCTTTATCCAGCCTTATCCCTTCATTCTGGATGTTCAGATTATCCTCCAGTTTAGGAAACTTCTCAGTATTTTCTTCAGTTTCCTGCACATCAGCATCTAAATAAGTATCTTTATTATCACAACCTGATATACAGAAATTTATCATTTCTAAATCATTTGACTGTAAAGGAGAAACAACTTTCACTTGATGAGGACACTCCCCTGTTTCATTTTCTAAATATTTCTGGAGTGACATCTGATTATGCACAACAACTCCAAAGTCTTCTACGTCTTCATCTTTCAGGAATTGTTCATTAAATAATTCACATTTTCTATCTATCAGAGGATCTGGTTCCATTAACCTGCAACATTCTTGCATTTGATCATTTAATTCACAGAAGTCAGGTAATAAATCAGCATTTATTTTCTTCTCTATGACTCCCTGAGTTACCATCATAGGAACTTCATCATTAGGAGTGCATTTAAATTGTTCTACTATCTGTTTACACTTCTCTTTACCATAGAATGACTCCAGGAAAGATGTTTCATCTTCTTTATCAAAAGTATTAGGATCAGAATCAAAAATATTATCCTGATGAGTGATTTCTTCTCTAAAATTTTCACAAGATTCATACCTGCATATTGACTGATCCTTACTTGTATTAGGAAGTAGAGAACTCCTATCCATCTCACCATAAAATGAATCCAGGAAAGATGTTTCCTCTTCATTACCTTCTGGAACTGACTCAGCTATTGTATTTTCTAGAATCTTTTTCAACATGACCAAGCAAGGGTAGCAATCTCTCTCTGAATGCTCTTCATCATGTAATCTGCACCAGCTTTCAATCAAGACATCATCAATGGGCAAACCTAATATTTGACTACACTGTATATTTCTAGACAAGTATAATTCAAAATCTTCAGAATGATCTACTTCAGTGTCTGGACAATTAATAACTTCTGGTGCTGCATCTGCTTGTTGCTCCAGAATTTCTTCATTTTCCTGGCGGATTTCTTTATTTTCCTGGCAAACTTCTTCATTTTCTTGGCAAATTTCAACCCTGAACACATCCAGAAAGAATATTAGTCCTTTCAAGTATAAATCCAACCTTGTGAGGAAAGTTAAACAATTTATTTCACTGTGTTCTGTAGTCTGGTGTATCCTGCAACAGGTAGATAAACCAAAGTTAGACAAATTGTGAGGGTAAATCTGTCCATTCAGAGTTTCCTGAAATAAAGGAATGTTAATTTGACCATTATTTTCATATACATCCATCAAAATGAGACTCTATTCTTCAAATTTTTTTTTTTATTTTGCAATTTTAAGGAGATCTATCATATCTCAGACTAAAACTTTGAAAGTCCAGAAAATCAAACAAATTTTTGATGCTTTGGGCTAGATCTTTGCAAAGGTGCAACCAAAACATCTCAGGTAAGAGATATTTGCAGACATTTAGCTCAAATGCTGAAATATTTATGCAATATTTGCAGAAAATCCAAAAATTCGCAGCTCACGCCCTGCCTTCTCGAAAATTGATGTTGCGTTAAAAGCGAGGGGCCTGCACATATGAATGATGACTGAAGCAGCGATGTCTTTTCCAGTTCTGCCCTCCTTCTAGCGCCAATTTATGTTGGTCATGATGTTAGTCATTCTCAAACATAGAATAAAAGTTACACAACAACCTTTACTCATCTTGAAAGATACGATGAATTCAAAGAATTCATGATCCCAAGTCTCCGTTGATTAGGTCTTAATCTACTGACGTTAGTGGTTGATGTGTGTTGCTGTTTTCCATTCAGGGGCCTTACGTGTTTCTGCACTGTTCATCATCATCATCTTCAAATATCCTGCTCTGGATGTTCGCTCTGCATAAGTCTCCAACAATTCTACCTCTGCACTATAAATTTAGTCAAATAATGTGCATACAGGCTGATATTTGCATGATTTCTATCATTATTTATGATTCTTTGCATGATATTTCCAATACTACATGCATTTAACTCAAATATGCTAATGATCTTCAGTTACCTACGGGATTTCAGCATATTTCACTGTTTTTGCTTGTTATTTATCATGATTTGCAGTTATGGTGATGAATTAATGAAATTGAAAAAAAGGAAAAGGGTTAGAGAGTGAGATTCCTAAAATTACTGGACTTAGATCACTGATTCACATACAAGCTCCCATACTTGCAATGAAAAGAAGGAAAACTAGAAATCATACTTCACCAGGACATTCCACAAATCCGCATAATCTAGTGCAAAGCTTCAAAGGAAAGTTGACAACAACATGTAATGAAATGAAAGCGCTTCCAGTTGAACACAGCATTCACCAGTACATATCCAGAAATCAACAAGAAGATTACGTAAAATTTACCATCAGGATGTAATCTGGAACTTCATATTCATTCAGTATGCTCAAGAACAGGTACATTTACAGTGATCTGAAGAAAGAACCTTGACATTTCAACAATTCTATCCTCATTAGTCTCAGTAATCCGATCTCCTAATCTATTCTACAGTAATTGACTTTTTGCGCCAGATGCGTCTGTGTATTCTAATGTATTTCTTTTTTTTTTTAATGCTTCAGGCTCTGGCCTTTATATAGAGCAAATGCCAGAAACGGTTACAATGATCCAAGGATCAGGATCGCCTCATAGCAATTAGCGATCCAGATGAAAAGCACATGTTTCGCCAGTTGGCAAATGCACAGCTGGCACATAATATTCCAGTATCTTCAACTTGATTCGGTCTCCAGCTGGCGAACAGCATATTTGACAATACCCTCTTCATTTCTGGCTCATGCTGACTCCATGCGCAACCTTGTAATCATCAGCTTCAGCAGCAGCTCTAACCGCATCATGACTTCAATGTTCAGCTTCAGCAGCATCATCATTTCTTCCTGCAAGTAAACAGACAAACATTAAGTTCATCATCATGATGATAAACAACAGGAAGTAAAACGCTTAATTAAACAAACCCCCAAAAATGCGCAGCAACAGGCAATCGGGTCTTCAAAATTTCATCGCTTCATGCTTTCCCGCCCATTTTCATGTGTATCGGGTTCGAAATATGATCATGATGACCTCAAATTATAGAAGGAAATAATCGCCCTTCAACCATCCTTTGAAACCGGTTCGCATGCCCTGCATGTATGTTTCGGGTCATCATCATCATGTTCGCACTGGGTGCGAACACATATGATCAGGTTGACAAATTTACCTTAGGCCGACGGCAACAGTTATACCGACGCCAAACATCATGAGGATGACCAACTATATGCCTTCTGTCTGTCCGCAGGATATTTGAAATATGATGATCCTCCTTTCCTAATGCTCTGATGAAAAGCACATCAGGATGTTCACTTCTGCATACTGGGAAAGAAAGACATCGTCATCATCATCATGATATTGACAAACAGGAGGACCCGGAAAATGATCCTGCCGTTGGGGAAAATCATGATGACGTCATCGTCATCATCAGGCTTCAATAAAATGCAAAGGGATGACGTCACCGTCATGTTTCGTTAAGAGCAGGAGATAAATGGAATATCGGGTCACCTCCAAGGAAGATGACCGCGTGGATGAATTGCAATATGACCCTTTTCGGCCAAGGCTATCCGCTCGAAAGATCAGGATGATGAACATCATCATCATCATGTCCGCACTGGGTAATCCAAAATATGATCCTGCCTTGAAAGATCCTGATGATGATGATCACCAGGATATCCGTGGCTTGTGTTAATCTTCGAAGATGACGTTATCGTCATCATCATATTGGCGAACAGGATCATACCCTGGAAAATATCCTGCCGAAGGAGAAGGTGATGATGACGTCATCGTCATCATCATATCCGCAAAAGTTTATGCATCTCGGCAGGAGGATATTGCGAAATGTCGGGTAGAGAAAGATCATGATGATGATGATCTTGTTAACAAGGCAGGAATGAAATAACACCCTCCGCTTCGGAAGATAAGGTGATCATCATGATCACGCAAAAGGAGATCAGGAGGATGTTTCGGAATGCGATCCTGCCTTGAAAGATCCTGATGATGATGATCACCAGGACTTGGTCGTGCGCGCGCAAATTATGCAGATGGCGGGTTTCTTAAGCAAGGTGATGATGATTCATCAGCATGATATTATAATATGCTCGCGATGTTGGAATATCATGATGCTCGCGATGTGAGAATATCATGATGAAGATGATGTTAGAATATCATGATGCTCGCTAGGTTAGAATATCATGATGCTCGCTTGACGGGTAAAACACACTAGCATTTAAGATTGACGTCCGGATGTTTCGGGACTGCATGATTTTTATCAGGTGATAGAGTAAGATCATGATGATGACCTTTGGCGATACAAAAGACCGCCTGACGGGAAAGGATACTACGACTTAAACTTGACGTCCGGATGTTTCAACCTCAGGATATTATCGGAGAGCTTTTCAAATATCATGATGATGATGTTCATCATACAGCAATTATCAGGTTTGACCAAAACTTTGACTGCTCATAACTCTCTCATATGGATGAATTTTCGAGTGATGTAAAAGGCAAACCTGCATGGAATTTCAAGCTCTTTCTAACTATGAAGTCATAGAAACAAAATATGAACTTTGAGAAACTAACCTCATGATGATGACCTACCTCATCCTGACCTTCATGATGATGATGCACCTGACCTATTTTTACCAAACCGCCAGAAACAGACAACACAAGCCAAAACAAAAGTTGGGTCCCTATTTTGCCAAGTCAAAATGGGGCGTGTTGTGTAACCACACAACAACTTGCCACCAAAGAAAACAACAAAATTCAAATAATTCAAGTGATATGATCATATTCATCTATAGTATTCTAATTCTGTCTAACTAAATCATCATGATCTTTGAATGATAAAATTTCATTATGGTGATAAAGCTAACAAAGGATCAGGTGTGTGCAAATGATTAATTATCCTCATCTTGAAAGCAAGTTGAAGACATAAGTAACTGGTGTTAAACTACATAGTTGGAGATCATCCCTCATAGCCAACCTGGATAGAGCCTTGCTGCCAGCAGGTGTCTATAACCCCGGCAAGGTTATCTATACAATCTCCCTAAGTAGGGCTCCACTGCCAGCAGGCGTCCATAGCCCCGGTAGAGTTACTTAGATGGCCTAATTTTATTTCATTTCTGATTTTCCTTTAAAAATTTAAATTTGATATCATCATGTCTGCTCATTTGTACAAGGTGTAGTCACTTGCAGCTTTAGGTTGGAGATTGTATTGGTAGCAAGGGAGTCCCTTTAGATTTTTCACTTAACACCTATACTCATATCTTCAACAAGCCCAGGGCTGTTAGGTGTTTCATTGTGTTTGATTCACTTTGGACAAGAAAAGGCACCCTGATGAAAAGACATCATAAACCTGATCATGAGTATTTATCAGAATGAATTACAATCTATATCTAAATCTGATCTCATCACTTGAATCCTAACAATTTAGTTATTTTCTTAGGTGATGAAGTGCATCATCCTGACTTACCAGAACAAAACTCAACCAAAACAACACAAAACAGAGGAACACTATACAAACAACTAACCTATAAAAAGGAAACAACAGGAACAGAACAAGAAAGCAAAACAAGCAGACTGTACAAACAACTAATCTACAAAATTATATACAACACACTACTAGGCAAACAAAAACCAGAAAAAGACCTAAGGACACCTGCATTTGCATACTTCTTTTGATTGTGCAGGAGCATCAGGGTATTAGTTATGGTTCTCAACCTAGCAAATTTATCTTTATATTCTGAAGAATATTCTGATATTCTGAATTCACTGTATTCAACAGAACAACTCTTGATGATCAGCAACTGAGGAAGCTCACCATGTTCATGATTAATCCATATGCATGTCTTATCTTCTGAATTTCCATAATCAAAATAGTATTCAACATCATTTACTGTGGAAAGGAGAAATACAACCTGGTGTATTTCTGGCTTTGCTGGACATGCTTCTTCATTGGCAGTTGGTCTTCCATTTGTCATTATATTTTCACTGCTTGGCTCAGTGCCTGGTCCCTCTTCAAATTGAAGGATGTATGACTTTTGATGTACTAATTCTTCATCTTTATCCAGCCTTATCCCTTCATTCTGGATGTTCAGATTATCCTCCAGTTTAGGAAACTTCTCAGTATTTTCTTCAGTTTCCTGCACATCAGCATCTAAATAAGTATCTTTATTATCACAACCTGATATACAGAAATTTATCATTTCTAAATCATTTGACTGTAAAGGAGAAACAACTTTCACTTGATGAGGACACTCCCCTGTTTCATTTTCTAAATATTTCTGGAGTGACATCTGATTATGCACAACAACTCCAAAGTCTTCTACGTCTTCATCTTTCAGGAATTGTTCATTAAATAATTCACATTTTCTATCTATCAGAGGATCTGGTTCCATTAACCTGCAACATTCTTGCATTTGATCATTTAATTCACAGAAGTCAGGTAATAAATCAGCATTTATTTTCTTCTCTATGACTCCCTGAGTTACCATCATAGGAACTTCATCATTAGGAGTGCATTTAAATTGTTCTACTATCTGTTTACACTTCTCTTTACCATAGAATGACTCCAGGAAAGATGTTTCATCTTCTTTATCAAAAGTATTAGGATCAGAATCAAAAATATTATCCTGATGAGTGATTTCTTCTCTAAAATTTTCACAAGATTCATACCTGCATATTGACTGATCCTTACTTGTATTAGGAAGTAGAGAACTCCTATCCATCTCACCATAAAATGAATCCAGGAAAGATGTTTCCTCTTCATTACCTTCTGGAACTGACTCAGCTATTGTATTTTCTAGAATCTTTTTCAACATGACCAAGCAAGGGTAGCAATCTCTCTCTGAATGCTCTTCATCATGTAATCTGCACCAGCTTTCAATCAAGACATCATCAATGGGCAAACCTAATATTTGACTACACTGTATATTTCTAGACAAGTATAATTCAAAATCTTCAGAATGATCTACTTCAGTGTCTGGACAATTAATAACTTCTGGTGCTGCATCTGCTTGTTGCTCCAGAATTTCTTCATTTTCCTGGCGGATTTCTTTATTTTCCTGGCAAACTTCTTCATTTTCTTGGCAAATTTCAACCCTGAACACATCCAGAAAGAATATTAGTCCTTTCAAGTATAAATCCAACCTTGTGAGGAAAGTTAAACAATTTATTTCACTGTGTTCTGTAGTCTGGTGTATCCTGCAACAGGTAGATAAACCAAAGTTAGACAAATTGTGAGGGTAAATCTGTCCATTCAGAGTTTCCTGAAATAAAGGAATGTTAATTTGACCATTATTTTCATATACATCCATCAAAATGAGACTCTATTCTTCAAATTTTTTTTTTTATTTTGCAATTTTAAGGAGATCTATCATATCTCAGACTAAAACTTTGAAAGTCCAGAAAATCAAACAAATTTTTGATGCTTTGGGCTAGATCTTTGCAAAGGTGCAACCAAAACATCTCAGGTAAGAGATATTTGCAGACATTTAGCTCAAATGCTGAAATATTTATGCAATATTTGCAGAAAATCCAAAAATTCGCAGCTCACGCCCTGCCTTCTCGAAAATTGATGTTGCGTTAAAAGCGAGGGGCCTGCACATATGAATGATGACTGAAGCAGCGATGTCTTTTCCAGTTCTGCCCTCCTTCTAGCGCCAATTTATGTTGGTCATGATGTTAGTCATTCTCAAACATAGAATAAAAGTTACACAACAACCTTTACTCATCTTGAAAGATACGATGAATTCAAAGAATTCATGATCCCAAGTCTCCGTTGATTAGGTCTTAATCTACTGACGTTAGTGGTTGATGTGTGTTGCTGTTTTCCATTCAGGGGCCTTACGTGTTTCTGCACTGTTCATCATCATCATCTTCAAATATCCTGCTCTGGATGTTCGCTCTGCATAAGTCTCCAACAATTCTACCTCTGCACTATAAATTTAGTCAAATAATGTGCATACAGGCTGATATTTGCATGATTTCTATCATTATTTATGATTCTTTGCATGATATTTCCAATACTACATGCATTTAACTCAAATATGCTAATGATCTTCAGTTACCTACGGGATTTCAGCATATTTCACTGTTTTTGCTTGTTATTTATCATGATTTGCAGTTATGGTGATGAATTAATGAAATTGAAAAAAAGGAAAAGGGTTAGAGAGTGAGATTCCTAAAATTACTGGACTTAGATCACTGATTCACATACAAGCTCCCATACTTGCAATGAAAAGAAGGAAAACTAGAAATCATACTTCACCAGGACATTCCACAAATCCGCATGATCTAGTGCAAAGCTTCAAAGGAAAGTTGACAACAACATGTAATGAAATGAAAGCGCTTCCAGTTGAACACAGCATTCACCAGTACATATCCAGAAATCAACAAGAAGATTACGTAAAATTTACCATCAGGATGTAATCTGGAACTTCATATTCATTCAGTATGCTCAAGAACAGGTACATTTACAGTGATCTGAAGAAAGAACCTTGACATTTCAACAATTCTATCCTCATTAGTCTCAGTAATCCGATCTCCTAATCTATTCTACAGTAATTGACTTTTTGCGCCAGATGCGTCTGTGTATTCTAATGTATTTCTTTTTTTTTTTAATGCTTCAGGCTCTGGCCTTTATATAGAGCAAATGCCAGAAACGGTTACAATGATCCAAGGATCAGGATCGCCTCATAGCAATTAGCGATCCAGATGAAAAGCACATGTTTCGCCAGTTGGCAAATGCACAGCTGGCACATAATATTCCAGTATCTTCAACTTGATTCGGTCTCCAGCTGGCGAACAGCATATTTGACAATACCCTCTTCATTTCTGGCTCATGCTGACTCCATGCGCAACCTTGTAATCATCAGCTTCAGCAGCAGCTCTAACCGCATCATGACTTCAATGTTCAGCTTCAGCAGCATCATCATTTCTTCCTGCAAGTAAACAGACAAACATTAAGTTCATCATCATGATGATAAACAACAGGAAGTAAAACGCTTAATTAAACAAACCCCCAAAAATGCGCAGCAACAGGCAATCGGGTCTTCAAAATTTCATCGCTTCATGCTTTCCCGCCCATTTTCATGTGTATCGGGTTCGAAATATGATCATGATGACCTCAAATTATAGAAGGAAATAATCGCCCTTCAACCATCCTTTGAAACCGGTTCGCATGCCCTGCATGTATGTTTCGGGTCATCATCATCATGTTCGCACTGGGTGCGAACACATATGATCAGGTTGACAAATTTACCTTAGGCCGACGGCAACAGTTATACCGACGCCAAACATCATGAGGATGACCAACTATATGCCTTCTGTCTGTCCGCAGGATATTTGAAATATGATGATCCTCCTTTCCTAATGCTCTGATGAAAAGCACATCAGGATGTTCACTTCTGCATACTGGGAAAGAAAGACATCGTCATCATCATCATGATATTGACAAACAGGAGGACCCGAAAAATGATCCTGCCGTTGGGGAAAATCATGATGACGTCATCGTCATCATCAGGCTTCAATAAAATGCAAAGGGATGACGTCACCGTCATGTTTCGTTAAGAGCAGGAGATAAATGGAATATCGGGTCACCTCCAAGGAAGATGACCGCGTGGATGAATTGCAATATGACCCTTTTCGGCCAAGGCTATCCGCTCGAAAGATCAGGATGATGAACATCATCATCATCATGTCCGCACTGGGTAATCCAAAATATGATCCTGCCTTGAAAGATCCTGATGATGATGATCACCAGGATATCCGTGGCTTGTGTTAATCTTCGAAGATGACGTTATCGTCATCATCATATTGGCGAACAGGATCATACCCTGGAAAATATCCTGCCGAAGGAGAAGGTGATGATGACGTCATCGTCATCATCATATCCGCAAAAGTTTATGCATCTCGGCAGGAGGATATTGCGAAATGTCGGGTAGAGAAAGATCATGATGATGATGATCTTGTTAACAAGGCAGGAATGAAATAACACCCTCCGCTTCGGAAGATAAGGTGATCATCATGATCACGCAAAAGGAGATCAGGAGGATGTTTCGGAATGCGATCCTGCCTTGAAAGATCCTGATGATGATGATCACCAGGACTTGGTCGTGCGCGCGCAAATTATGCAGATGGCGGGTTTCTTAAGCAAGGTGATGATGATTCATCAGCATGATATTATAATATGCTCGCGATGTTGGAATATCATGATGCTCGCGATGTGAGAATATCATGATGAAGATGATGTTAGAATATCATGATGCTCGCTAGGTTAGAATATCATGATGCTCGCTTGACGGGTAAAACACACTAGCATTTAAGATTGACGTCCGGATGTTTCGGGACTGCATGATTTTTATCAGGTGATAGAGTAAGATCATGATGATGACCTTTGGCGATACAAAAGACCGCCTGACGGGAAAGGATACTACGACTTAAACTTGACGTCCGGATGTTTCAACCTCAGGATATTATCGGAGAACTTTTCAAATATCATGATGATGATGTTCATCATACAGCAATTATCAGGTTTGACCAAAACTTTGACTGCTCATAACTCTCTCATATGGACAAATTTTCGAGTGATGTAAAAGGCAAACCTGCATGGAATTTCAAGCTCTTTCTAACTATGAAGTCATAGAAACAAAATATGAACTTTGAGAAACTAACCTCATGATGATGACCTACCTCATCCTGACCTTCATGATGATGATGCACCTGACCTATTTTTACCAAACCGCCAGAAACAGACAACACAAGCCAAAACAAAAGTTGGGTCCCTGTTTTGCCAAGTCAAAATGGGGCGTGTTGTGTAACCACACAACAACTTGCCACCAAAGAAAACAACAAAATTCAAATAATTCAAGTGATATGATCATATTCATCTATAGTATTCTAATTCTGTCTAACTAAATCATCATGATCTTTGAATGATAAAATTTCATTATGGTGATAAAGCTAACAAAGGATCAGGTGTGTGCAAATGATTAATTATCCTCATCTTGAAAGCAAGTTGAAGACATAAGTAACTGGTGTTAAACTACATAGTTGGAGATCATCCCTCATAGCCAACCTGGATAGAGCCTTGCTGCCAGCAGGTGTCTATAACCCCGGCAAGGTTATCTATACAATCTCCCTAAGTAGGGCTCCACTGCCAGCAGGCGTCCATAGCCCCGGTAGAGTTACTTAGATGGCCTAATTTTATTTCATTTCTGATTTTCCTTTAAAAATTTAAATTTGATATCATCATGTCTGCTCATTTGTACAAGGTGTAGTCACTTGCAGCTTTAGGTTGGAGATTGTATTGGTAGCAAGGGAGTCCCTTTAGATTTTTCACTTAACACCTATACTCATATCTTCAACAAGCCCAAGGCTGTTAGGTGTTTCATTGTGTTTGATTCACTTTGGACAAGAAAAGGCACCCTGATGAAAAGACATCATAAACCTGATCATGAGTATTTATCAGAATGAATTACAATCTATATCTAAATCTGATCTCATCACTTGAATCCTAACAATTTAGTTATTTTCTTAGGTGATGAAGTGCATCATCCTGACTTACCAGAACAAAACTCAACCAAAACAACACAAAACAGAGGAACACTATACAAACAACTAACCTATAAAAAGGAAACAACAGGAACAGAACAAGAAAGCAAAACAAGCAGACTGTACAAACAACTAATCTACAAAATTATATACAACACACTACTAGGCAAACAAAAACCAGAAAAAGACCTAAGGACACCTGCATTTGCATACTTCTTTTGATTGTGCAGGAGCATCAGGGTATTAGTTATGGTTCTCAACCTAGCAAATTTATCTTTATATTCTGAAGAATATTCTGATATTCTGAATTCACTGTATTCAACAGAACAACTCTTGATGATCAGCAACTGAGGAAGCTCACCATGTTCATGATTAATCCATATGCATGTCTTATCTTCTGAATTTCCATAATCAAAATAGTATTCAACATCATTTACTGTGGAAAGGAGAAATACAACCTGGTGTATTTTTGGCTTTGCTGGACATGCTTCTTCATTGGCAGTTGGTCTTCCATTTGTCATTATATTTTCACTGCTTGGCTCAGTGCCTGGTCCCTCTTCAAATTGAAGGATGTATGACTTTTGATGTACTAATTCTTCATCTTTATCCAGCCTTATCCCTTCATTCTGGATGTTCAGATTATCCTCCAGTTTAGGAAACTTCTCAGTATTTTCTTCAGTTTCCTGCACATCAGCATCTAAATAAGTATCTTTATTATCACAACCTGATATACAGAAATTTATCATTTCTAAATCATTTGACTGTAAAGGAGAAACAACTTTCACTTGATGAGGACACTCCCCTGTTTCATTTTCTAAATATTTCTGGAGTGACATCTGATTATGCACAACAACTCCAAAGTCTTCTACGTCTTCATCTTTCAGGAATTGTTCATTAAATAATTCACATTTTCTATCTATCAGAGGATCTGGTTCCATTAACCTGCAACATTCTTGCATTTGATCATTTAATTCACAGAAGTCAGGTAATAAATCAGCATTTATTTTCTTCTCTATGACTCCCTGAGTTACCATCATAGGAACTTCATCATTAGGAGTGCATTTAAATTGTTCTACTATCTGTTTACACTTCTCTTTACCATAGAATGACTCCAGGAAAGATGTTTCATTTCTTTATCAAAAGTATTAGGATCAGAATCAAAAATATTATCCTGATGAGTGATTTCTTCTCTAAAATTTTCACAAGATTCATACCTGCATATTGACTGATCCTTACTTGTATTAGGAAGTAGAGAACTCCTATCCATCTCACCATAAAATGAATCCAGGAAAGATGTTTCCTCTTCATTACCTTCTGGAACTGACTCAGCTATTGTATTTTCTAGAATCTTTTTCAACATGACCAAGCAAGGGTAGCAATCTCTCTCTGAATGCTCTTCATCATGTAATCTGCACCAGCTTTCAATCAAGACATCATCAATGGGCAAACCTAATATTTGACTACACTGTATATTTCTAGACAAGTATAATTCAAAATCTTCAGAATGATCTACTTCAGTGTCTGGACAATTAATAACTTCTGGTGCTGCATCTGCTTGTTGCTCCAGAATTTCTTCATTTTCCTGGCGGGTTTCTTTATTTTCCTGGCAAACTTCTTCATTTTCTTGGCAAATTTCAACCCTGAACACATCCAGAAAGAATATTAGTCCTTTCAAGTATAAATCCAACCTTGTGAGGAAAGTTAAACAATTTATTTCACTGTGTTCTATAGTCTGGTGTATCCTGCAACAGGTAGATAAACCAAAGTTAGACAAATTGTGAGTGTAAATCTGTCCATTCAGAGTTTCCTGAAATAAAGGAATGTTAATTTGACCATTATTTTCATATACATCCATCAAAATGAGACTCTATTCTTCAAATTTTTTTTTTTATTTTGCAATTTTAAGGAGATCTATCATATCTCAGACTAAAACTTTGAAAGTCCAGAAAATCAAACAAATTTTTGATGCTTTGGGCTAGATCTTTGCAAAGGTGCAACCAAAACATCTCAGGTAAGAGATATTTGCAGACATTTAGCTCAAATGCTGAAATATTTATGCAATATTTGCAGAAAATCCAAAAATTCGCAGCTCACGCCCTGCCTTCTCGAAAATTGATGTTGCGTTAAAAGCGAGGGGCCTGTACATATGAATGATGACTGAAGCAGCGATGTCTTTTCCAGTTCTGCCCTCCTTCTAGCGCCAATTTATGTTGGTCATGATGTTAGTCATTCTCAAACATAGAATAAAAGTTACACAACAACCTTTACTCATCTTGAAAGATACGATGAATTCAAAGAATTCATGATCCCAAGTCTCCGTTGATTAGGTCTTAATCTACTGACGTTAGTGGTTGATGTGTGTTGCTGTTTTCCATTCAGGGGCCTTACGTGTTTCTGCACTGTTCATCATCATCATCTTCAAATATCCTGCTCTGGATGTTCGCTCTGCATAAGTCTCCAACAATTCTACCTCTGCACTGTAAATTTAGTCAAATAATGTGCATACAGGCTGATATTTGCATGATTTCTATCATTATTTATGATTCTTTGCATGATATTTCCAATACTACATGCATTTCACTCAAATATGCTAATGATCTTCAGTTACCTACGGGATTTCAGCATATTTCACTGTTTTTGCTTGTTATTTATCATGATTTGCAGTTATGGTGATGAATTAATGAAATTGAAAAAAAGGAAAAGGGTTAGAGAGTGAGATTCCTAAAATTACTGGACTTAGATCACTGATTCACATACAAGCTCCCATACTTGCAATGAAAAGAAGGAAAACTAGAAATCATACTTCACCAGGACATTCCACAAATCCGCATGATCTAGTGCAAAGCTTCAAAGGAAAGTTGACAACAACATGTAATGAAATGAAAGCGCTTCCAGTTGAACACAGCATTCACCAGTACATATCCAGAAATCAACAAGAAGATTACGTAAAATTTACCATCAGGATGTAATCTGGAACTTCATATTCATTCAGTATGCTCAAGAACAGGTACATTTACAGTGATCTGAAGAAAGAACCTTGACATTTCAACAATTCTATCCTCATTAGTCTCAGTAATCCGATCTCCTAATCTATTCTACAGTAATTGACTTTTTGCGCCAGATGCGTCTGTGTATTCTAATGTATTTCTTTTTTTTTTTAATGCTTCAGGCTCTGGCCTTTATATAGAGCAAATGCCAGAAACGGTTACAATGATCCAAGGATCAGGATCGCCTCATAGCAATTAGCGATCCAGATGAAAAGCACATGTTTCGCCAGTTGGCAAATGCACAGCTGGCACATAATATTCCAGTATCTTCAACTTGATTCGGTCTCCAGCTGGCGAACAGCATATTTGACAATACCCTCTTCATTTCTGGCTCATGCTGACTCCATGCGCAACCTTGTAATCATCAGCTTCAGCAGCAGCTCTAACCGCATCATGACTTCAATGTTCAGCTTCAGCAGCATCATCATTTCTTCCTGCAAGTAAACAGACAAACATTAAGTTCATCATCATGATGATAAACAACAGGAAGTAAAACGCTTAATTAAACAAACCCCCAAAAATGCGCAACAACAGGCAATCGGGTCTTCAAAATTTCATCGCTTCATGCTTTCCCGCCCATTTTCATGTGTATCGGGTTCGAAATATGATCATGATGACCTCAAATTATAGAAGGAAATAATCGCCCTTCAACCATCCTTTGAAACTGGTTCGCATGCCCTGCATGTATGTTTCGGGTCATCATCATCATGTTCGCACTGGGTGCGAACACATATGATCAGGTTGACAAATTTACCTTAGGCCGACGGCAACAGTTATACCGACGCCAAACATCATGAGGATGACCAACTATATGTCTTCTGTCTGTCCGCAGGATATTTGAAATATGATGATCCTCCTTTCCTAATGCTCTGATGAAAAGCACATCAGGATGTTCACTTCTGCATACTGGGAAAGAAAGACATCGTCATCATCATCATGATATTGACAAACAGGAGGACCCGGAAAATGATCCTGCCGTTGGGGAAAATCATGATGACGTCATCGTCATCATCAGGCTTCAATAAAATGCAAAGGGATGACGTCACCGTCATGTTTCGTTAAGAGTAGGAGATAAATGGAATATCGGGTCACCTCCAAGGAAGATGACCGCGTGGATGAATTGCAATATGACCCTTTTCGGCCAAGGCTATCCGCTCGAAAGATCAGGATGATGAACATCATCATCATCATGTCCGCACTGGGTAATCCAAAATATGATCCTGCCTTGAAAGATCCTGATGATGATGATCACCAGGATATCCGTGGCTTGTGTTAATCTTCGAAGATGACGTTATCGTCATCATCATATTGGCGAACAGGATCATACCCTGGAAAATATCCTGCCGAAGGATAAGGTGATGATGACGTCATCGTCATCATCATATCCGCAAAAGTTTATGCATCTCGGCAGGAGGATATTGCGAAATGTCGGGTAGAGAAAGATCATGATGATGATGATCTTGTTAACAAGGCAGGAATGAAATAACACCCTCCGCTTCGGAAGATAAGGTGATCATCATGATCACGCAAAAGGAGATCAGGAGGATGTTTCAGAATGCGATCCTGCCTTGAAAGATCCTGATGATGATGATCACCAGGACTTGGTCGTGCGCGCGCAAATTATGCAGATGGCGGGTTTCTTAAGCAAGGTGATGATGATTCATCAGCATGATATTATAATATGCTCGCGATGTTGGAATATCATGATGCTCGCGATGTGAGAATATCATGATGAAGATGATGTTAGAATATCATGATGCTCGCTAGGTTAGAATATCATGATGCTCGCTTGACGGGTAAAACACACTAGCATTTAAGATTGACGTCCGGATGTTTCGGGACTGCATGATTTTTATCAGGTGATAGAGTAAGATCATGATGATGACCTTTGGTGATACAAAAGACCGCCTGACGGGAAAGGATACTACGACTTCAACTTGACGTCCGGATGTTTCAACCTCAGGATATTATCGGAGAGCTTTTCAAATATCATGATGATGATGTTCATCATACAGCAATTATCAGGTTTGACCAAAACTTTGACTGCTCATAACTCTCTCATATGGACGAATTTTCGAGTGATGTAAAAGGTAAACCTGCATGGAATTTCAAGCTCTTTCTAACTATGAAGTCATAGAAACAAAATATGAACTTTGAGAAACTAACCTCATGATGATGACCTACCTCATCCTGACCTTCATGATGATGATGCACCTGACCTATTTTTACCAAACCGCCAGAAACAGACAACACAAGCCAAAACAAAAGTTGGGTCCCTGTTTTGCCAAGTCAAAATGGGGCGTGTTGTGTAACCACACAACAATATCCTTATTGAAGAGGAGCCTGCAGAAGATGACCCATGATGGTCACTAGGAAGAGGAAGGCACCCCTAGTGGCATCACCACCTAAAAAACAAAGGACATCCATGAGGGGTGAGATCAAAAATGACCCTATAGTAATAAGGGGAGCTAGTAGTGGAGTGTTCAAGAAAGAAATGCAACATGATGTGCCACTCCCTACTATTATATAGTTTAAGACTAAGAAGGCTGAAGAGCAAGCAAAAGAAGCCTCCAGGGAAGGTCAGGGTGGTACTTTTTTCTTGGAAGACACCGTTGACCTATCAGATGATGAGGTGGTACAAAACGTGGCTTCTCAACATATGGAAACACTTGCTTCTAATACTCGCATGACCCCCCATGGGACCCCATCTGATGCAGAGCTACCAACAGAAACATGCACAGTGGTTTTCAAACAATCACTAGCACACATTTACCTTTGTATATTTACCTATCGGCGAGATCAACTTCATCAACCCACCAAATTCCTTTCGCGCCGAAACCCTATTTTCCCATCGACGTGTCTCTGACACCTCAAACCTATACATACACTTTCTGACTTGCCATGCCGGTTCTGTCTACCACTCCTATCGGTTAGTATTTGCATCCGCAAACAATGTATGTTTCAACATACAATCATTATATGTAATCGGAACATACAAATGACAACCCTCGATCGCTGGTTCCCTCTACCTCCGTGGCCAGTAACCTTATGCATCATAACCCAATGTATTTGTGAATGTATATTTCGATATACATTCAAACATACAACTCAAAATATACATTCACCAAATATTCCTCCAGAATATGCCTTTCAGGAAAGGTTGACCGCTGACTTCTTTGTATATCGACTGGAGTCTTCGACTTTCTCTCTCCTTTGTATGTTGATGAACTTGTACATTTAGAATGTACATTTGCCACATACAACCACTTCATACAACTGTGATATACTTATAACATTCAACTACGATATACACATGAATGGTCCCCGATAAACAAAAGTGATATATACAGGAAATGTATATTTGATTCAAATATGCGTTTGACCAAACTTTGACTCCATTTGTATGTTGACGACCTTGCACATTTCCGATGTATGTTCCTCACATACAATAGCGATAGACAAAAGCAATATATGCAGGGATATGCGATAGCGATATACTCACAACTTGTATATCCCGCATACAAAAGTGATATACACACAAATTATATATGTTTTGAAACCTGCGGATTTTCCTAGTTTCTGATCTATTTTCTCCCTACGATTGTTCCGAACTATTTCTCCCGCCAATATGCAGCCCTCTGCACTTTGACAACCTAGCATATACACATGCTAGGATTCTTCAATGCTGTAAATCGATCCTGAGACCACACAAAAATGAACAGAAACAAAATAGAAAACCTAATCTAATATATATAGCCATTCCACCGATTACGAAGTAATCAACCGGTGGAATGGATTAAAGAACCCATCTCAGCTACAAACCAGAAAATTGACTACACAAGGAAATCGAACACCAGAAAACAACACAAACAGGATCTTTCTTTTATTGCTTCTAGAAATTGATATAGATATTTGATTTCACAATTTTAGAACTTCTCTGTTTCCTACAGAAATCTCAATCTATCTTAATCTATATCAATCTATCTTAAAAACTATATGTCCAATCAATCTGAGCTAAGCTATTTAACTACTTTCCAACAGTAGTACAGACTTGATTCCCAATGGCTGGGAGAGATAACCAACTAACAAACTTCTAACAAACTAACAACCTTAACATGGTAGCTTGATAAGTGTCCTAGGGATTACAAACAAAAACTAAATTACAAACACCACTGACAAGTCTGGTCAAACAAACCTTATTACATTAAATATAGAAAATGCATAACATGCATAAGACTCTAGTCTTTGTGGGGTGCTCCTGCACCACCATCAGTACAGATGGTAGTATTAGAAGAGTTGAAGAAAACAGAGCAAGAAGAGAAAGAAAATAGTCCATAGAGGGCAGCCCAATAAATAGGGATTGATAAATTAGTAGATCAGGTAACAAGCCCTGCAATGATAGACCTTATGTATAGGGAGGATGTGAGTCCTAAAGAAAAAGCAGGTGAACCTGATGTAATAGGAAAAGTTGAAGAAGTTAAGAAAGCAGAAATAGAGAGTGATACTCTAGATATAGGCCAGCAACAACAGGATATATTTAATGAGCCTAAGATTGTTGAAGTTCAACAAAAGGGCAGAGGTGATAAAGAAACATCAGGTGATGATACCGTCCAGACTCAACATACCGCAGGAGATAAGGATACATCAGGTCATCAGGACCTTAAGACACCAGAGGTCAATATATTAGGTGCTGAACAAAATATAGCCCAAGATTAGGGTGATGCACCAGCATTAAACATAATGACATCCACAGATACCAATGCGCCTCAAGGTGAGGAAAATACTAAGGTGGATGAAACAAAAGAAGAGGTGCAGGATCAAGTACAGGATCATCATATGGATACACCACAAGATCCTCCACCGTAGAAAGAAGCTCCTTAGGAGGAAGAAATAGAACAAGATCCCCCTCATGAAGAACATCATGAGGAAGAAATCGGGACATCACCCTCTCCACTGAGAACAAAGACAGATACTAGAGATCAGGGTGGACATGATGATGATAGTAGACAACAAGGATCCAGAGATCAATTACCTTAGTGGCTTGAGAAAGAAATAGGTACGGAACAAGGATTTGAAATTCAAGAGTTTGATGTTTTAATCTTGTTTGCAAAGACCATCATGAAACCCAAGAGGAAAGCCAGGTTAACTTCAGCTATCAGAAGAGATCCTATTACAGGCAGAAGGACCGCCCAAGTAGCACTGCCCACTATTGAAAAAGAGAAAGGTAAGATCACCCTGGAAGAATTCCAGATCACCACAGTTGACTTGGGGTTTGCCAATGAAGACCAAGAGGGTCAAGAAGGGAAAAATATAATTGATTCTTTAACCCAAAGTGTGAAGTAAGAAAAGGAAAAGAATACGCAACATAAAGAGCACATTGCCCAGCTGCACTCATACATAAAAGGGTTAATTAACCTTGATAGTACTTTAATTGATCAGGCGGTCTCATTGACTATCATTTCTCAAGAGGAGGTTAATAAGTTAGACCTTATGAAGCATGAATTAGTGGTCATGAGGAAGTGGATGTTATCAGCAGTCATAGGAGCTGAGGAAGTAGTGAGAGCCTCTTTACAGAGGTGGAATGCTTTAAGCACCTCTAAGAAGAAAGTTGATAAAATACAGAATGAAACAGGTAGAAGATCATTCCAGTTAGAAAAGACCTTAGGTGCTCTAAGTGAAATAAAGAGGATTAATCCTCAGGTCCTGATAAATAACCAGGTATTAAATAATAACACTGCCATGCTAGTGGATGTTTAGTATAAAGACATCAGGTTTGAATGTGATATATTGAAGAAGTGTAGTAGTAAGCTAAGAGATATTAGTGTGAAACTGCAAAGCATGATGTCATATGAACCAAAAGTCCTAGAAGCCCTAGAGGGAAAAGTAGAGGGGAAAATTGAAAACCAAGACGCAGACTTTGCCATAAAAGCTCTGCATGATAACTTTCAGCCGATGGCTGATGATCCTCTCACCCACCTGATAGAACAGGCAATGAATAAGATCATGAGGATCAAAGTCAGGGTGGAGAATTATATTGAAACATTAAATAATAGGAGAGGTAAGTTGGAGAATCTCAAGGATAAATTCCAAGCTCATAAGCATGCCATTACTAAAGCCAAAACTTAGGATCGCGGGGAGGTTAATAAGATTGTAGAAGCCTATGAAAATATTAGGATGATAATGAAGGTCCATATACAGGAGGATATTCATCAGGGTGATGACGATACATAAAGTGATGATCATGATGAAGACGAAGAAGAACCTGAAGAATGAAAAGAAGATGCACACTCAAAGCAAAATATGCATCAGGTACTTAGAAGATAATAAGTTACCCAGATGGTTACCGACTGGCAACCTGTGCCACAAGGAAAGTTGACTAAGTCAAAAGGTGATATCTACTAGTTGATCTTAAATGACAAATCCTGACCATAGGTCATTTGTAACTGCTCCCTCACCTTATTCTATAAAAGGTGCAGGGATGCCATATTTTAAACATTTAAAAGCTTAATTGAAATTTGATTGCTGAAATATCAGGACTTATTTCAAAGATGTTGTAAACATACATGTTTTTGCATACTTAATGAAAGAGAAGATCATTTGATTACAAATCATCGTAAATCCTGAGTAGTCTATGTTTGGATTCTTGATATATGCTTTGATTTGTTGCGTCCCTTGGAGTGCTTATCAGTCTGCATGTATTGTTTTCATTTCTCATCCTTTGAAGTTAGCATCATCTGTATCTAGTTGTGGAACATCCTAGTGAAAATATGGTTTGATTTCTTCTCCTCATAATTGTATCAAGTGTGTATGTGGTTCAATAGCTAAGATTCACCAAAATTTGAACTATTCTTTTAATTTTCTTTGAATTTCATAACAACTCACCATCACAATTGCAAATAAAAGACAATCAGAAGAAAATAACATGAAATATGCTGATATCTCGTAGAAAATTGAAAATACATAGCATATTTAGAGTTAAAGCATGTTCAATTGATAAATATCATGCAAAGATCCAAGTACAGACACATTATTTGAAGAAATATACTGTGTAGAATAACCTTTCTGTGTAGCACATTTGTAGGAAACAGAATTTACTGATCAACAAATGTAAGGCCCCTTGAATGATTAATAGCAACACACATCAACCACTGAGTAACATCAGTAGATTATGAACTAATCAACAGAGACTTGGGATCACAATTTCTATGAATTCATCGTATCTTTCAAGATAAATAAAGGTTGTTGTGTAACTTTTGTTTCATGTTTGCTTATGACTAACATCATGATCAACATAAATTGGTGCTAGAAGGAGGGCCCACTCATCATCAATAGGTTTTGTATGATTTGATGATGTAGATAGTAAGGTAACTTTAAAACACCTCTGAATTTAGAGTCATATGCAAAGATTTGTTGTTTTAAGCTTCTGCACGCTAACCCTTTGTGAAGATTTCAAAATTGACTGTAAATATTGTGAGCTTTGTAGTTGATCATCGTGAATTTGCAAAGATAAGCTCTATTTCAGGTAAATTTGTTAAAGCTTTGAGGTAACCTGCTTTAAAAACCTAATATCTGGTTGCTTATGTTACTAAGCCTCAATATTGCCTCATATTTGCATTATTTCTGCAAATATTCCAGAAATATCCTATCAGTTTCACCTTCTGACCATAAATATAGCCTTTGCTGAAAAGTTCCAACTGATCTTTGCTATAAACTAGCCGATTTTCCTTAAATTTAAGAAATCTTGGCTCTCAGGCCAAACACCAGGTCCCGATCCAGTGGACTCTTTGAAGAACTACCTGTCAGAGGGTTTAGACCTAGAACTATAGACATTCATCACTCTCCTGATCCTAGTGCATCAAGAGCTTCACCAAAACGTCCTCCTGTAACTCCTATTGGCTTACAAACACCTACAGGACCACCTATCAGACCTCAGGTCCAACCTCAACCTATCATACCTCAGGTTCAACCTCCACCGGTTGCTATGTCTTTCTTTGCAGTAGAATCACCTTTGAACTTCACGACATATCATGCTTTGCCTAAGAATCCTGATAAAATTTGTCCAAAGTATCATCCATATCAGGATGCTGATGATCACATCATAACTTTCAAGGAAGCCTGTTGTAGGGCTAGAATTGAGCATCAAGACATTGTATGCAGGTTATTTCCATTCTCCTTAGGGGAAGAGGCTTATAACTGGTATATTAGTCTTGGTCAGGGTTCAGTCAATTCATGGGCTGCCTTAGAGAAAGCTTTCAAGGATAGGTTCAAAATACCTATAGATCCCTTAATAAACTATCATTTATTTGCCACGATCAAAAGATTTGAAGGAGAACCTATTGCTAACTTCAATGCTAGGATCTAAAAGATGATAACTATGTTAGTTGCATCTTATGTTGTAGCAGATGAAGCTGCTAGGAGCATATATTACTCAGCCTTGGATCCTTTAACTTCCATGTTCATCAGGAGAGCACATCCTAATGTAACAACTTTGGCAGGGGATTTTGAAGAAGCTGTCAAAGTCAATTAGTAGCTAATTCTTGCTCCTGCTCCTAATGTTGCATTTCCAACACTTCATGGTTATCTAAGCTATCCTACCCAACAACAACCTAATGGAGCCATGATGCCTCCAGTTGTGATGCCAAGTCCATTACAAATACCTCCACTTAGTATCATGCCACCTCCAAATGGAAATGGCCAGATGTTATTGTAGACACCCAAATTTGTCCATGTCTAACAACACATTGTTAAATCATTATTCATTAAGCCAATTAATTAAATAAATTTTATTTATTTAATTAAAATCCCATCCTCATCCTACTTAGCCAATTAATTAAATAAATTTTATTTATTTAATTAATTCCACATCATATCCCAATCATATCCTATCCTCATCCTGATTAATTAAATAAATTTTATTTATCTAATTAATTTCCACATCATATCTTATCCCATTTTATTCATTTATCCTATTAATTAAATAAATCTAATTTATTTAATTAATATCCAACTCATATCCCAACTAATTCAAATATTTTATTTGAATTAAATACTCATTTTCATCACATTCCAACACTTATCTAGTCAATCATGTGTTGTAAGACAACTTTCACTCATATCCT
The DNA here is from genome assembly GCA_027924645.1 of Cunninghamia lanceolata. NCBI lineage: Eukaryota > Viridiplantae > Streptophyta > Pinopsida > Cupressales > Cupressaceae > Cunninghamia > Cunninghamia lanceolata. The sequence goes on along the minus strand of BSBN01001020.1, from coordinate 1,858,378 downwards.
TCACATGCACAACTAATGGAACCTAAATTTAGTATCTTTCAATCCTAGCCATTCACATAGCCTTTGAATCTCCACCGTTGATTGATCTTGGTTGAGTCCTATATAAACACCCTCTCATTCCATATGAGAGGGGGGGATCCAGCAATCATATAGCACCTACATTATCATCTTGAGCATCTTGAGCATCTGAGCACTCATTGAGCTTTTATCATCAATCATGGTAGCTTTCAGCATTGCAATTGTTCATTGTTGAAGAAGCAGTCCACATCTCTCAAACAAGGAATCGCACGGTCTAGGTGATGTTATGCTTGAATTGCATTGTCCTTTGATTTCATTTAGATTAGATTCCTTGATGATGGTAGGGTTAGGGTTTCATGACTATCTCTGATCTACTACACCTGACTTTCACCTATCACATTTGGCACGCCCAGTGGGACTCACGTCGCTGATTAAACCTCTTGTTTGAGTTGTTTTTGTGAAGTTCAGATCAGGTTTTTATTGCAAAAAATCACATCTTTCTAACCCTAGTTTTGTCAAGATTTGCAATTTTTGAGGGTAAACTGTCATAGATTGTGTCCTAGGCAAAAACAAACTACACCATTGTGATCAGAAGGTCATTTCCATGATTTTTGACTATAAATTTGATATGTTTCGGTGACTGTAATTTTTGCAAATTTTGTGAAATTTTTTTAGTTTGCAAGCCGTACTGCACGAATCCTCACGATCCATACCATACGGCCTACAAGAGATCTCAGTCTATATAGTTTATTTTGCTCTCTAATGTTGTATGGTTGCAGGTTGAATCATAGGATTTGCATACTTTATCATTGTTTGCAAGGTCAATTGTACAAGGTCTTATCTTGGGATCTATTTTATAGTGTTCTGCTACACCTTATATCTCTGACTTACATCCCTAGATCCCACCTTCCACAAACATCTACTGTACTCCCCTGTCAAGCTCACTGACCTCCGCTATGCATCGTATCTCTTTGGGGTTTCAAGTATTTTGGCTTTAATCGTGATTTAGAGGTCTTTGTTTATCGCATCAGTATGGTGGGATTTAAAATTTTTGTTGCGGGGTTTTAAACAAAACCCTAATCATCCTCACAGATATATCTCTATCAACTTCTAAAAAAAAAAAAAAATCTGCCTGCCAACTTTGAATTCACCCTTGTCGATCACTCTTAAAACCCTAACTTTAGCGATCTCTACCAATCCTTGGTCGATAGTCACAGATCCACTTGTTTGTTTCTGTCGATAGTCTGCCCGCTTGGGATTGCCACTGCCACCAGTGGAATTTGATTATAAGTCAATGCTTGCATACTCTCTGGTGCACATGATGGTGAGACTTGAAGCTTGAAGGCATTTGAGCCATCGACAAGGCTAGAAGGTGATGAAGGTATCTGAATTCCTGCCCGCATTTGTCCATAACTACACCCGACATAGTGCAGGACATTACCCATCCTCGATCTCGCATCTCTTAGTCATGATCTTTGAAACCCGTGGGTCTCCCAAGCATTGGTCATTGTTCTTTTAACCATTTTATAGATCTTAACCACCACATTTAAATCACCGAACCAATACCTCAAACAATACCATTGATGCTTTGTCATTTCTATCATTTGTGAGCTTGGCTCTAATCTTTGACTGCTTGTGTTACTACTAGTCGTTGCTTTTGATAGTTAGCATACACCACTAGCCCGCTCGGGGGCCACTAGCAACAATTGTGGTCGGTGCTGGCTGAGATCATATTTAGTCTTCATTGTCGACATTATACACAAAAATGTCCCTAACCGCATACTTGTCTCCATTGGTCCCCATTATCCTCCCTGGTGGTTTCATTGAAATCTTAACTTTGTGCTAGCCAGTCTTTAGCCGACCATCACCATCCACTATCTATTATTGGACACTTAAACTCCTCACAAGCCATATCTCAAACTCTTGGGTGCTTTTTGTACACTGGTCGGCTGCCATTACATTTCCTGGCATCAGTCTTCATATTCCAGCAAGCTCCATTCCACGGGGAAGATTCTTAGAATCAGCGATTGTACCAGATTTAGTGATCATTGGGCGGTTTCAATGCCAAACAATATCCTATGAACAAAATCTTCGCCAGCGATAAAGACTCCATCAGTAGCCAAGCAGATCTCAGGTTTCATTATAAGCATCTTCAATTGGCATAAGCAGTGATCAAATCAACTTCCAACAATGGATCTTTCAATGGCAACCAAAGCAAATTCATGGCGGACAAGCTCCGCTCAGTGCCTTTCACCACTGCCTAGCATCTGATCTCCATTGCATCTTTGTCGACCTCCACAGCACTAGCAGACATTGTGCATCATCTACCTTATAAAACTTTGTAATGACGGCTAAGTTCAAACCTTGGTAGATCCTAGTTTATCGACGACGAAGTCTTTTTATTTGGCATCTAACTTCATATAGTGGGCGGTTTCAATTTGTGCTGGGGTGATCTGCAATATTTGCCCAGTCATCAATAGTATTTTAGCAGCAAGATTGACCTTTCTGCATCAGATCTGGCTTTGTAACATAGGCAGAGTGGTCAACGGATTGAAATTTGGTCCGCATTAGGTTGGTCATCCTCCATGGGTGGTCTTGTTATCAATTGGCAGCAAGAAACCACCAAATCCATGACAATATTTTCACAATCATTCAATGTTTGTAGATTTTCAACAGTTTTAAACCTCAGCAGTGGTTCTTCGGTCATTGGCATCTAAAGGCAGTTAGTTTGTCGACAGTCTTAGTGTCGACCTCCATGGCATGCCTTACAAAGGCAGCTTTACCAGCTAGCTTGATGTGTTCCATTCGATTCCCTGGTGCTCTGAGACTCTTCGGTGGTTTAAGTCACAGCAACCAACTTCTTTTCACTAGTCGATAGTAATAAAATCTAGTTAGCGCAGTCTTTGCACACATACTTTGGCAGTCAAAAAAAGTGTTGAACTAAATAGATCCGGTAGTCTAAACAGTTTCAACAGTCAACGACATTTGATTACAAATAGTGACCGAAACATGTGGTCTTTAACCACTGGTGTCAATTTCAAATAGGCCAAGGTCGACAGTTTAATTGGTATTTCATGTATAGTGCCAAATCTTAATCGGGGTCTAAACTAGATACAACCACCATACATGTGTGACCAAAATTTTGCAAAGCAATCAGCGGTCAAAAAGTCAACCTTAGTCAACCAGATTTCTTCCAACATGCCAAAGGAGGCATTTTTTTCTTTTTTTCTATAACAGGAGCATACGGAGGCCAAATTGCGCAAACAAGGACTTGTTGGAAAGGTGGGAGGACAAACTTCACAACTGTACCACTTTTATTAGGTGACTATACCATTTTTTAGGCTTTTTTATCAGTCAAAGATCAGCTTCATTCCAAACTTCATTTGAGCATAACTTGAGCAATTTTGATCATTTTTCAACGAAACTTTTTTTCAAATTGCTTATAATCTCTTGAATTTTCTGTTTGTGAAATCCATTCTTTTGTATCAGATCATTTTCATCAGAATTTTTAGATTTCATCTTTTTCATGTAATCATCTTCTTTGCAAGTTTACTTGTTTCTTTTTGGAATTGGTGACTTGTAAGGGCATCTAAGGACCTGGACCAGCATTGGCATCAACATCTACAGAAAATTGGAAAGCGATTGTATCAGGTGCACTCATTCTAATCTTTCATCTCTTAATCTTGTTTGATCACACATTTGGACTTTGGGATTAAAACAAACTTTGTTTGCTATCACATATCGAGAAGTTGGGCTTAAAATGAACCAGTGTTTTCTACACATTTGGCTTTGGATCTAAAAAGAACAAGTGCTTGAATTGTCTTCCACACATTTTATTTTCTAAGGGGAAATTAACCACTCTGAGTGTGAATCAAGTGACAGCTCACTTGGTTTGCTTTTGTAAACCCTATCTAGGAGGCCTGCTTGGAGACACACCACTCCAAGGGATGACCTCAATCGAGGCTGAATCGAAAGACACCCTCATTGGGAGTTAGAATCTTGTCACTCTTGGCTAAGCCCCAAAGAACTTTATACCTTTGGGAAGTGAAGGTGAAGGGTGGGTTACCCCTTTCTCCCGGCTGTGTGGCAGGATTTCACTTTCAAATTCCTAGTCAACCTCGTGTAAACATAGCCCAAAACCTAATTGGCCATATCCATTTGACTAGACATTAGGCTTGCTGATGTGTCTTCCATGTGTGCTTGCTTAATCATCACATTTTATTTTCTTGCTTATGTGTCTTGCGTGAGTGATTCATGTGTGTATATGCATAATCATTTGTTTGAACATTGCCAAATCAAGCTATGAACACCAAACACATAAACAAATCAATCTAAACACATCATCTAAACATTCCACATCATCATCCAAATCCCTAAACAAGCACTTGCTAAAAGGACTTAAGACAAACACTTGGTGACAACATGTCTACACTAGAAGACCTAGAAATCAAATTCTAAAGATTCCTCCAAAATCTTTATCAAGGATCACAACCCCTAAACCAAGATGCCATTAAAACATTACAATTCTTCATCCAAAGAGCTCAACCCCATGCAAGCCAATCACCTCAACTACAACACTTCATAGCCCAACACCTTTTAGCCACTAGTCAAGCTCAACAAGTACAACAATCCTTAGCCACTTCATATCAACCTAATCCACTTCATAGCCACATGTCATATCCATCCACTGCATATCAACTTAATCCACCTATCCACCAAGTCAATGCCACATCAACCTATGAACATCCACCTCACGCTTATCCAATCCCTCATACCACCATTCCAATGCACTACCAAGCCCATCCACAAAGCCATCAAGTGATATTACAAGAACAACATCCAAGTCCCAATGGCTCTTTGTACATAAATCAAGTAAGTCCAAATACACCTTTTCAACAAGACCACCAAGCACCATTGATAGATCTAAATCCACCTCTGCAACAAGAAACACATGCAAATCCCAATGGCCCCTTGTACATAAATCAAAAAAGCCCAAGTTATCCTATGCAAGATCCAATAACCTTTGATAAGGGAGATACCAATCTAGAGTGGCCTTCGTCATCTAATCACACACCAACACATGAGCCAACTAATCCTATCCCAACACCACCATGTGATCCTATTCCTAGTCCATTGGTCCATCAACCCTCCAAATCACCAAGCCCTTCATTACCTTCCTCGCCATGTCATTCTAATCGTTCACCAAAGGATGCGGCTGAGAGAGTTTTACAAAGGATGCTTGAAGCAAAACTCATTGAACTTCCTAAAGTCAAACCATGTGAAGAAAGTCCATATGATGAACACGATTATTGTGCATACCATAGGACCAAAGGCCATAATACAAATCAATGCCCAATATTTGTCTCAATTGTTTACAAGGTGTACCCACCTATAATGGGAAATCGTGCCACATCATCCCCATCCTATGTGTCACCCCCATCTAGTCCAAATCCTAATCCATCCAATCCAATTATCTCTCAACCTAATCCTCGTCCTAATCCTAATCCAATGCTATCTACCATTATCATCCATCCATTATATTTCCCATCCACCCATACACTTGCAAAGGATGTGATCCATTGGCTACTAGCAAGGAATAAACTACCTCCATGTCAAACACCCATTCATGAGCCTACCAATGAACTTCCAAAGGTCATGTCCAATCCTATAATCTCATCATGTGGTTCACATATCCTTGAGCCTCTTCAAGAGCCTTCCATTAACATACCTAGCCCTTTAAGCCCATCATGTGATCTACAAGCCAACAAGTCTATTCAAGAGTCTCCAACCACAAGCCTAAGTCAAGAGCCATCATGCCTTCATGTTGATAACTATCAAGAGCCTATCAAGTTCACTCAAGAACCTTCCACTTCCATCCAAAGTCAAGAGGTATGTCAAGAGCATAATCTTAAACATGTGGAAATATCGAACCCTAGTCTTAATCGAGATCAAAGCACATCTAAGTTCCACCTATCCATGACCTACTTATGGGTTGCCCTCAAGCTATTAGCCATCACTATGACCTCATTCATGAGCAAATTTATCCCTTTTATAGCCCACTTAATCCTACTTTTGCTCATAGTTATGATCAAGGTTCTAGCTAAGATCATGAAAACCATGATGATCCATTTGGCAAAACTTTATCTATCTCATGATCAAGATGATATCTATGATGAAGAACCTATTAAAAAGTACCTTGATCCTATCCATAATCCCATAACCATTCATGAGCAAGATATCCAAATTGCTCCTAGTCATCCTCCATCTAGCCCTATCCATAATGAGCAAACATCCACTTGTCATAATGAGACATGTGCCTCTCAAGAACACATAAGCATAGAAGATCAAACAAATAACTTGGATCTTAGCGAACACAATGCTAATGATCCTCCCTCCATATCTACCATTGATCCCATTTCAAGTCCACCATCATGTCCTAGTGGTCTTACCACCTTCCTTCAAGAATGTTCTTCCTTAGGACAACAACAACCATTGTCCTCCATTTCATCTTCTCCATCTAATAAAGAACTCAAGTCTAGTTCCCAAAACACATCTAGTCCCATAGTCAATCGCATCCTCCAAAACATGAACTACCAAGGTAAAGGTCTAGGCCTTTATGAACAAGGTATTTTGGAGCCAAACCATGTCAAAATCCCTCCATGCTCATATGGCCCTGGATACACACCCCAAGGTAAACAAGGACAAGATGTTGGTAATCCTTTCATGCATCCTAAACCTACCACTTTCCATCACAAACCCCATCATCTACCCAAAACATATGTTGTCATTCCAACTCCATCATCCTATAAATGTCAAAAGCATGTGACCATACACCTTCCGCCATCCACCTTGCCTCCACTTTTACCAACTCCAAATATCCCTCCATCCACCTTGCCACCATTACTTCCAACACCTAACATACATATCATTCATAAGTATCCTTACATCCCTAATCATGGCCAACAAAAGCACACATCGCCTAAGCATAAAGCTTCCAATCATTTCATCCACTCCACCCACGCCATGGGATTCAAAAGCAAAAATTTTGATGCCTCTACCTATAAAGCTAAAAGTCCTACCAAAAATCCCAAGGACTTTCATGCCTTAGGGCACAAACATGAAAAATCAATGCAAATAACCAAAGCAAAGCAATCCAAAAAGCTATCCAAGCCCATACCTTCAAAAGCAAAGCCCAAAAGCAAAATGGTTTGGGTTCCTAAGCAAATAACTAACAAAACAAATGAGGCATCCTCATTCACATCTCAAGAATCCCAATCACCTACCTCCATCCAAAAGCCTATATCCATCCAAGAGCCTATCCAAAACTTTCAAAACTCCCATAAGAAAAGTAAAAGCACTAAAAATACTAAATCTATGTGGGTTCCTAAATCACTTCATCAACCATCTCCTAAGAAAACATCTCCATTACTTCCTACACCATCATCTCATCAAAAGCTTCAATGTTTATCACGGTGTGTGCAACCATTGGTCATGGTTCCCTTCCACTCCGCAACACCTCCACATAACGACATCTCACCATCTTCCATCCATTATCCTACATATCTCCCCCATGCTATCCCTATGGTCCGTGCTTTTGCATAAGCCTTTCATCCATCTCCATTCCATAAGCCAATATAATCCACATCGTAGTCCACTATCCCCATCCATCCATCCTTGCATGAACCTTCCATAATCCATTTCATAATCTACTATCCACCTAATCCATCTCCCATCGACACAATCCCTTATCAACATCTATGAGCATAATGGCATGGTCCATGCGAAGACATCATTCTCTCTAACGGGACCACCAACATCCATTGCACTAGCCACTTGAGTCCCTCCTATCCATTACCATGGTGAAAACCTGGCAAACAGGCGCCATGTGTAATTGTCAACACATCTAAAAGCAAAAAAAGAAAAAAAAAAAGAGAAGAAAAAAATTAAAATAGTAAAAAGAAAGCCCTTCGTCCAACGGTGAAAACCTGGTAAACATGCGCCTTGGATAAGTACCATGATGAAAACCTGGCAAACAGGCATCATGTGTAGGTTGATCTTCTATGTCACTTACACTTGGGGGCACATTGTCTCATCCAACCTATCCATTTTCAAACTATTTATCCCATTCTGTCATTTTCCATCTTATCATGTCCTATCGAGCCATCGTACCATTCTTAGCCATTACATAAACATGCCTATCCTATTTATCCATCCTTCCGCCTTTTGATTTTGATGAAGACATAGGGGCAAAATGTTGAAACATGTTTGGATATTTCTTGACATACCTTCTTTCCAAACCAAGTCCTATCCATTGACATTTTATCCATCCCATGTAAACCAATCCATCATGTCATCCTATCATCATAAGCGTCATGTAAAATCTAATCATGTAAAAATCCTAAGCATTACCACCTAGAATGGGGCAAGTTCTTCCGTTGCAACATAGCCTATGGAGATCACATCCTAGCTCCCTTATGATCCATCCACTATGGTGTATCCTTATCATGAGCTTTCCATCTTATAGCTTATCCCCATCTATTTATCATGAGCCTTCCACTATAGCCTACCTATCCATTTATCATGAGGCATGCATCCGTCCCTTTTATGGCCTATCTTTTTATCCATCCATATATCATGAGCCTTCCATCCCTTGTTGCCCATCCTTTTATCCATCCAATCCCATTCATCCATCTTTGCACCTAGACTTGGTTTTCCCTTGTCATTGGTATCTAGCACAACAGCTACCTAAATTGTAAATCCATTGACATCCCAAAACATTTCAAAAACTACAAAAAAAATCAAAATATCCCAAAAAATATAAAAAAAATTTAAAATATTCAAAAAACACAAAAAAATCAATATCCAACAAAAAATCCAAGCAATAAAACCAATCACATCATCCAAATCAATCCACTCCATCAACATTCAAATCAAAATCATCATCATCATCATCAATTCTTCCTATCAATAACATTCATTCATCTGTTTCAATCAATCACTTCTTCCAATCATATCAATCAAGTCAATCTAAGCAATGATCTTGAATCCAAGTCACAATAATCCATATGAAGCAAGCTAATCAATCAAGGGACATTATCCAATTAAATCAATAGGTTTTGATCCTAATCTTGTCATGAGCTCAATCAATCATCATCAATCATCATCAATGGGATATAGCGTTCCCACATCCTTGTGTTGATCTAGGGATATAGCTTTCCCCGCAATGACAACACTATCTATCATTATCAACAAACAATCAATCATTGGTTTATGACTTGACAAGGCCAATACCTTGTTTGTTTTACATCCTTTGAGCACATTGAGAACACTTGCTTATGCTTCGATTGAATCGACACTCTAATCATCACACCATCATTATCATCAATCAAAACAACCCAATCATCAAAACAATCAACCCAGCAATAGTAAACATCAACACTAAAGCAAATCAACTCAATCACATCAACTCCAATCAGAACAAATCCAATCACTTCAACAAATCAAAAGAATCTCAATCCACCACATATCATCCCATCATCAACATTTCATCAAATCAATCTTCATCCATCATTTCATCATCTTCCAACCATTCCAAGCAATGATCCAAGTGCATGCCCATCCTTAAATCCAGACCAATCACGTTAAGCAATCAAGCCAAGTTATCCAATCGCAATCAATGGTCTTGATCCTAGCCTTGTTGTAAGCCAAATCAATCAGCCAATCAGCAAACCAACTCAGCAAACAACCTTGTGTTGATCTAGGGATATAGCTTTCCCCACAATGACAACACTCTCAACTATCATCAACAAAACAATCAGCAATTAATCATTGGTTTATAGCTTGACAGGGGCAATACCTTGTTTGTTTTTGAATCATTTGTGCATGCTTGCTTGCTTGCTTGTGTGTGTTATCATTTTATCTTGCATTTGTGGGATGATCTTATTCTCTTCCTATGTGTATTGGTATCTTGTACATGTTGGGATTAGCATCTTACATACCAATATCTCTAGCATCTGAGAAGCTAAACAGTCTCTTATGCCTTTGAGACTATTCTATGTTAAGACTAACTCCATACATATAACCAGCAAGCTATCATTATGTGTAGTGGAGATAAGCTCAAACCATTGCTTGTAGCATCAAAGTCCAACACTAGTTGTTATTCATATCTTGTACATGTTGGCTCAACATCTTGACCTCATGCGTTTAGACAAGATTGTAACATGCTAGTTGCGCATTGGATATCTCGACACCTTGGTCTCTTATACCCTGGTGCATAACATCCATATGCTATATCAAACATAAGGACTGCATTTCTTTTCATTCTGAGCAATTATTTGAAAGCTGCCCATCATCATCCTATCTATTCATTTTATCTATTCATTCCATCATACTCAGCCAAGATCACTCATTTTCATTTTCTTCGTGTCTGCCTTCTTTTTAGCCTTTTCTTCTATCGAGAGCCAACCCAGCCCTTCCTAGTTAGCCTGGCTTACCTCTCGAGGGGGCATCACCTGCCAGTTACACTGGGGCATAACTTGTTTATCAAACGCATATCATATCTTCTTTGACACAACACTCTATCGAACATTGTATCAAAGAGGGGCAAAATGTAGACACCCAAATTTGTCCATGTCTAACAACACATTGTTAAATCATTATTCATTAAGCCAATTAATTAAATAAATTTTATTTATTTAATTAAAATCCCATCCTCATCCTACTTAGCCAATTAATTAAATAAATTTTATTTGTTTAATTAATTCCACATCATATCCCAATCATATCCTATCCTCATCCCGATTAATTAAATAAATTTTATTTATCTAATTAATTTCCATATCATATCTTATCCCATTTTATTCATTTATCCTATTAATTAAATAAATCTAATTTATTTAATTAATATCCAACTCATATCCCAACTAATTCAAATATTTTATTTGAATTAAATACTCATTTTCATCACATTCCAACACTTATCCAGTCAATCATGTGTTGTAAGACAACTTTCACTCATATCCTTCACATGCACAACTAATGGAACCTAAATTTAGTATCTTTCAATCCTAGCCATTCACATAGCCTTTTAATCTCCACCGTTGATTGATCTTGGTTGAGTCCTATATAAACACCCTCTCATTCCATATGAGAGGGGGGGATCCAGCAATCATATAGCACCTACATTATCATCTTGAGCATCTTGAGCATCTGAGCACTCATTGAGCTTTTATCATCAATCATGGTAGCTTTCAGCATTGCAATTGTTCATTGTTGAAGAAGTAGTCCACATCTCTCAAACAAGGAATCGCACGGTCTAGGTGATGTTATGCTTGAATTGCATTGTCCTTTGATTTCATTTAGATTAGATTCCTTGATGATGGTAGGGTTAGGGTTTCATGACTATCTCTGATCTACTACACCTAACTTTCACCTTCCTAGACAAACACAAGTGCCTCAGGGTGTAGATCAGTCCAACAATAACAATGGATCTTCCTTTTTCAATCCCCAAATTGAGAATGTAGTGGCCAAGGTTTAGGAAGAGAAAGAAGAGATTAAGGAAATATCAAGACAGTTAAGAAAACTTACTACTGAGATTACTCATCTAAGGAGTCAGAACTTCTATTCCCAGCCTAATCAGAATAGAGGCTATGCTAATGATAGACTTAATTATCCTGATAGGGGATACAACAATAATTACAATAACAATGGCAATAATAATCCTCCCAGATAGCCTAGAGTGTGGAACACTAGGCCAAATAATGGTTCCTTGTCATTACCCCTAGACAATCAACCTCCTAATGAACCCAAACAAACCACTAGAGTGAACCTTACAGAGGTAGCCCTTACTAATTGGTGCAGGATACATAACACCAATGCTCATGCAGAGCTAGACTGTCCTCAGTTCAGGATTGTTGCTAGTATATTTCAGACTAAAGTGTCCAATACTTCAGGAAATCCACCTCATGTAGAAGGAAATGAAATTGTCCCTTGTGGATATGATTCTACCTTAGTGTTAGAAAGTTACATGCATTATCCTCATCAGTAGATAGTGCCATCTCACTAGGATTACACCCTGGCATGTGAGGAGTCAGCCATGGCTTTTGAGTCTAACTATGTTTTTCCCTTTGAGGATGAAAATGAGCCTTCAAATGAACATGAGGAGGTACATGCCTATAAACAACAATATCAGGGTAAGCATAATTACAACCTAAGAAATAATACAAACAGACCTACTGGACCTTTGACCACTTCCTTGCCTCCAAACAATTTTAACACACCTCCTGATCCCAAGGCAAGTAACAACTCTAGATTTCCCAAGGTTAATGCTCAATACTTAGCATCACCAAATACAGCACCAAAAGCTAGTAATCTGCCTCATGAATCTGATAAGTTAGTCACATATCTGGCAAATGAAATGAAAAAGATTAAAATCAGTCTGTCATTATCAGAGTTGCTTAAAACTCCTGCTATCAAGAAAGCATTCATGAAATCACTAGATGACCCTGCTCCGAGAGAGGATAGTCATACCCTAGGTCAGTCAAGAAATAAGGATCATGCTGCTAGAGACGTTAATGTTAAATAGAAAGTGCCATATACTGTTCAAGCTGCAGAAACTTCCCACATGACCTTATACAGAGATAAGAGTGAGTCACCTCCTTTCCTCCTTACTATAAGGATGTTTAGTAAAAATTTGTACAACTGCTTAGTAGACTCAGGAGCATCTACCAATGTAATGCCCCTATCCATATGCAATGCCTTAGGGTTGCATCCTGCTAAATCCTTAAAGAAAGTAACACAATTAGACAAAACAGAGGTGAGCGTGGTAGGAGAGCTAACCCACATTCACATGCAGCTAGCATCAGATCCCAGAATTGAGTATTACATAGATATTTAGGTGGTTGATATACCTGATACCTATGGGATGTTACTCAGCAGGGACTGGTCAAAAACCCTTAATGGATACATGGCCACCGATTTTAGTCATATGTGGTTGCCCTGGAAAGGGATATCGAATCAAATAAGAATAGATGCTAAGCCTCGCATGAAGCACATGATCACTAAAAATAACAAAACTAACAAGATCATGTATGTGGATGTAGAACCTGGAGTTTACACTATCAGGCCATGGACTATCAGGATAGAAGAAATCCTGATGTATGAGGTTCATCATCATGATGATGACCCTCAGGATGACAAAATAATTATACGAACTGATGGTAATCCTGAGAATGAAAATGAGGTAGATCATTTCAGGAATTTTGAGATGCACTTGTCTAGACAGGTGAAACGATGTCAATTGTTACAAGTGCCTGTTCATGATATTCTAATTGATGGATGGTGCAGGTTGCATAACGAGGCACATTCTGAAAAAACTTGTGATGCATGCATAGACATGATGGAGCTAGAACAAGGGTGCAATGATGTATCAGCATCATCATCTTCATCATCTATGGTAAGTTCTGCAGATAGTGATAGTGATAGTGACACTAATGTTTGTTTGTCTTCTGTAGGAACAGAGGAGGGCACATGCCAGGATGAAGGTCATAGTCCAACAGAGGAAATTCTGGTATGTAACAAAAGTAATGTTAAAAGCAACAAGAGAATCACCCCAGGGAATGATTGTTTAGTAGAATTAGATTATGAGTTATCTAATGAAGACAGGGGCAGCAATCTGTCCAAATTTGAAGATTTTTTATCAAAAGAGATTCAGAAGATGACACAGCAGTGGAGATCTCCACAAGATGTCTTGATTGAAGGCTAGTGCAGGTTACATGAAGCACCTCATTCAGATGCTACTTGCTCATTGTGTCTACATATTCTGAAAAGGTAGATGTTGCCTAATCTAGAAGATCTTCCTTCTGATGGTAAAAAGAAAGAAAAAATATCAGCTTCACATAAGACAGAAGAGGTGAAGTCTGAAGGAATTGAGCCACCAAAGTTAAAGTGGATATCAAGCGGTGCAGCTGCCAGAGCGGCAAAGAAAAAGGAATGCTCAGACAAGCCTTTGGCTAAGGATAAGCCATGGATCCTTAGATTTGATGGATCCAAGTCAAAGCAAGGAGCTGGAGTAGGCATAGATCTTGTTGATCCATCTAGAAAATCCTACTTAGCAGCATACAGACTGTAATTCCCATGCACCAACAATGTGACAAAGTATGAAGCTCTAATCCATGGGATACTATTTGCACTTAAAAAGAAAGTAAAAATTTTGCATGTCTATGGAGACTCAGAATTGGTTGTGAGATAGGTAAGAGGTATATACTCTTGCAATTACAAGAAACTGTCCAACTATAGACATAGGGTGTGGGACCTGATTAAAGATTTTGATGCATTCAATATCACCCATGTGCCTAGAGAACAAAACCACAAGGCAAATGCCTTAGCTCAAGCTGCCAACACTTTAGAGCCACTGTCCATATTTGGTCTAAAAAGATTTTCAGTAGAATTAGTATCAGTGCCTTTTGTGCCAGATAATGTAACTAACCTCCAAGTATTTGATGATGATCAGTATATTCTAGATTTCATTTCCAACAGGGATGTCTTTGATGCACAGATCATAGATGAAAGGAATGTGGAGGATCACATCTAGGAAGAAGAAGAAATCTTAGAGTTGCCTAGCAATAAGATCCCTAAGGGAATGATAGAGCTAGAAAGAGCATTTGATCTAGACAACATGCTAAAACAAAAGGATCTTCCAAAGGCTGATGGAGGACAATATTCACAGGTTAACATTGGACAAGATGATGAAAAGAAAAATGTCCTGATTGGGAAAGTTTGTATAGAAGAAGAGTTGGAAGGAATAACCCAAGCTCTCAAAGATTATATCCATGTCATTGCCTGGACATATGATGAGCTGAAAACTTACGACACATCAGTCATCACTCATACAATACCTTTGAAGCTAGATGCTAAGCTTTTTAGACAGAAACAAAGACCTGTCAATGCTTTATTGGAACCTATTATTTTTGAAAAGGTTAAGAAACTGCTCAATGCCACGATCATATTTCCTGTCAGACATTCCACATGGGTGGCAAACCTGGTTCCAGTAAGAAACAAAAATGGTGACATCAGATTATGTGTGGACTTCAGGAACTTAAACAGAGCTTCTGAGAAGGATAATTATCCTTTGCCTTCTTTGGATGAGGTCCTGCAAATTATGAATGGTGCCAAGATGATGTCATTTCTAGATGGTTTCTCAGGTTATAACCAGGTGATGGTGGACAAAATTGACAAATTGAAAACTACCTTCACCACAAAGTGGGGGATATTCACTTACATGTGCATGTCATTTGGGTTAATAAATGCTAGAGCAACATTTCAGCGAGCGATAAACATAGCCTTCAAAGGCTTGATTGGTAAATGCATAGTCATATACATGGATGACTTAATAGTATTCTCTAAAGATAGAGGAAACCATGTAGAAAACCTCAGAAAAGTGCTTAAAAAATGTGAACAATATGGGATATCCCTAAACCCCAAGAAATGCATATTTAGGGTAACCACAGGGAAATTACTAGGTCACCTAATAACTGAAAACGGGGTCATCATTAACCCTGACAGGGTGGAATCCATCATGAAAATATAGCTTCATGGAAGCAAAAAAGAGCTCAAATCTTACTTTGGTAAGATTAATTTTGTTAGAAAATTTATCACTGGCTTTGCAAAAATAGTCAGACCCTTGAACGCCATGCTCAAGAAGGACGCTAAAATTGAGTGGACACCAGAAGCTAGAGCAGCTTTTGAAGATATTAAGAAATCCATATCTGATGCTCTAGTTCTAATAAGTCCAGATTACACCAAGGACTTCAACATTTATTCATTTGCTTCAGAACATACATCTGCAGCAGTGTTGACATAGAGAAATGAAGAAAAAAATGAAAAGCCTATAGCCTTCATGAGCTGCCCTTTCAAAGATGCCAAACTTAGATACATGGATGTTGAAAGGCAGGCACTCGCTCTGGTTTGAGCAGTTAAGAAGTTTAGGCATTATATTTTGAGGAGTAAAGTGATTGCTGTGGTACCTGATGCAGCAGTGAAGATGCTATTAATGCAAGGCGAACCAGGTGAAAAGAGACCTAAATGGATCACTGTCCTCCAGGAATATGATATGGATATTACACCCATGAAGTTAGTAAGAGGATAGGCACTAAGCTAGATGATATCAGAGATTGATCCTAATATCATGAGCCAACAATATGTTATTAATGCAAATGACAATTGAGAATGGTACTCAGACATCAGGCACCTCTTGATTACTGGAAGATGTCCATCAAGACTGTAGGCCTCACAAAGGAGAGCCTTGAAGATCAAATCACAAAAATACATGATAAAAGGGGGAGTCCTTTTTAAAATGAATTATGAGCAGATATACCTTAGGTGCCTGGAAAGGCAAGAAGAAGATAAGGTGTTAGCAGAACTACATGACAAGTTTGGGACTACCCATGGGTCATCCTTGGCCACCACTCATGCTATCCTCAGAGCAGGATACTATTGGCCCATGATTTTTAAGGATACTTCTGAACATATTAAATGTTGTCACATGTGTTAGGTTGCTACAAACAGAGAAAGATATGCTGCCAAACCTCTGTAACCAGTGATGGAGATGCATCCATTTCCTCAATGGGGAATGGACTTCATAGGACCAATCAATCCTCCATCATCTTCAAGCCACAGGTATGTTTTAACAATTACTGATTACTATACTAGGTGGACTGAGGCTGTCAGTAGCAAGACATGTAATGTTGAGGATGTCATCAAGTTTTTGGAAAGTAATATAGTCACCAGGTATGGAGTTCCCTATGCTTTGGTATGTGATAATGGATCTGCCTTTGCTTTTACAAGATTATCAAGCTGGACTTTCGACTATGGGATCATATTGAAATTCCTCTCAAACTATTATCCCCAAGGGAATGGATTAGCAGAATCCACAAATAAAAATTTATTGAACATCATACAAAAGTTGATAGAAAAGAACCCAAGGGAGTGGAACACCCTACTGAAATATGCCTTATGGGTAGACAGAACCAGGAATAAGGCTGCATTAGGAAATTCACCTTTTCACTTAGTATATGGGGTGGATCCCATCCTCCCTGTTAACTTAAAGATTCCTACACTGCAGTTTGCACAAGAATACCAAGGTATAGATAATAACCAAGAAGTCAGGTTGCTTCAGTTGATGCACCTAGAAGAGAAAAGAAGTCAGACAATTGATCAATTTGCCAAACATCAGGCTATTGTCAAACGTTGGTTTGATAAAAGAGCCAGGGTCAAGGCCTTTAGAATTTCAGATCTAGTCCTAATGTGGGACAAAGCACATGAGAGGAAGGGAGATCATGGTAAGTTTGATAAACTCTAGATAGGTCCCTTCCAAATTTTAGAAATTTTAGGAGACAACACCTACAGGCTTAAAACCTTGACAGGTGAGGATGTTCCATTACCAGTTAATGGACAGTTCCTTAAACATTATTTCCAAGCCTAAGTTAGCTTCATGTAAGTCATGTGTATTATAGTGTATATTTGTATAGTTGTCTATACAGTTTTGTTTTCATTTTGTTGTTTTTGTTTTGTTTGCTTGTTGAGTTTTGTTTTGGTTAGTCAAGATAATGTAGCTCATCACCATAGAAAATAACTAAATTGTTAAGAATCAAGTGATGAGAACAAATTCATATATAGGTTATGACTCATTTTGAGAAGTACTGATGATCAGGTCTATGATATCTTTTCATCAGGGTGCCCTTTCTTGACCAAAGTGACTCTTTCACAGTGACTCACCTAACAACCTTGGGTTTATTAAACACACAAGTATAGGTGTTAAGTGAAAAATCTAAAGGGACTCCCTTGCTACCAATGCAATCTCCAACCTAAATCAGCAAGTGACTATACCTTGCACACTAAGCTTACATGATGACATCATATGAATATAGAAAGATAGATATTGAAAATACAAAATATAATAAAATTAGGCCATCTAAGTAACTCTACCAGGGCTATAGACGCCTACTGGTAGTGGGGCTCTACTTAGGGGGATTGTATAGACAACCTTGCCAGGGCTATGGACGCCTGCTGGTAGCAAGGCTCTATCTAGGTTGGCTATGAGGGATCTCCCAAACTATGTAGCTTAACATCAGTTACTCATGTTTTCAACTTGCTTTCAAGATGAGGATAATTAATCATTTGTACACACCTAATCCTTTGTTAGCATTGTTGCCATGATGAAAACCTTGTCATCCAGAAAGATTATGAATGCTTATACTTAAAGAGAGTTAAAATACTACGTTAGAATGTGATCACATCACTTGAATCATTGGAATTTAGTTGTTTTCTTTGGTGGCAAGTTGTTGTGTGGTTACACGACACGCCCCATTTTGACTTGACAAAACAGGGACCCAACTTTTTTTGCTGCTTTGGCTTGTGTTGTTTTTTCTACTTTTCGATAGTTTGGTAAAAGTAAGTCAGGCAGGTAACCCTGCATAAGGGGGTGGATAAGTTATCATGATGAGGTTAGTTTGTCAAAGTCATTATTTTATATCATTAAGCTCATAGTTGGAAAGTAGATAAAATTCCATGCAGGTTTGTCTTTTGGATCACCCAGAAATTCCTTAAGGGGAGAAAGTTATGGTAAGTCAAAGTTCCAGTCAAACCTAAAATTCTTGGGGGGGTCATATTTCTTAACATCAGTCATCTTAAGTAAGATCACCCCGATGCAATTTTATCACCCGACAATCATTTGGTCTGCAAACTCTAGACGTCAATTTTAGGTGATAACTGTGTCTGCCAGTCAAACAACTTCATATATTTTGCAGGGGTCATATTTTGAATATCACCCGATATCTTGAATATCACCTGATCTTATAAATATCAATCTGTCACAAAATATCACCCCATGCCAATATGACGATGACATCATCTAAACCTGATGAATAAAGAAAATCACCCTGATGGTGACGTTATCATTCTTTTTACCTCGCGGAGGTATGTATCCGTCAATCACCGTTTCCAACAATATGATGATGACATCATTTTAATATAATGTTCATACGAAGTCATTTACATGCTGACATCATCCCAATCTTTCGAAAGAGGGTCACTTTAGTTTTGAGGGGTCACATTTTAAATATCACCTGATCTTAAAATCATGACCTGATATTTTCAACATCACTCGATTCCTTGACATCAGTTTTGCCGCTCAAAGGTGGAAGGTCATATTACATAGAGGGGGTCATATTACAAATATCACCTGATCTTCTGAAGATCACCCCCCTCCTCTTACCTCATAACATTTAATGCATATAAATGCAGTAGGTGGATTCCTGCCGACTGCGAATATGATACAAACACCTGGCAGCATCCATGGATTTTGTGCAGAAGATCAATGGTTTTAATTGATTTAACCCAATTTTGCCCTAATTTGCCATACGAAGGAGGTTAAAGGTAAGTTTACAAGGTTATTTTTATTTACCTTGAGAAGAACCAAGAATTTCAGAGTAGAGAGTCCAACCCTTATACGAGCTACCTGTAGACGGACATACAGTTTGCAGCATAACGAAAATCGTGATCATCAGTAATTGCTACCTATTGATGGTGGTTTTAGCACACAGTAACGCAGGTGTGAGCTGGTTTCACACCTCTCTTGAAAAGTATCTTACTCCAAGTAAGACTACTCCAAGGATAATACAGCTAGGTCTTAGCTTGCTTGGAATTTCTCAATGGTTATGTTCTAGCTGTACCTACAAGGGGTCTTACATGTAATCTGTAAATCTTCAGGTTTGGGGCAGCAAATACACATAAACCCTATTATGATTTTCAGATGATAAACCAAAATAAAGTGCTGCTGAAATTTCTATTCTAACAAGTAATTAGTGGGTTTAAAGAAAATGCAAAAGGTTTAGGGTTTTAGAAGGATCCTAAGTGACATTCACGATGCAAGGGTTATCCTCAGTAGACAAATATTCCAAACTTTAAACCAGTTTTCTAAGTTACCAAACTGAAATGGGTGTTACAATGCTGTAGAAAATGGTGCTATCTTCAATGGAAGTCGAAAGATTTTCAGACCACGTTCATTCGTTAAATACCTAATAAATGGCGCAACTTAACTCATGAAATGCAGTTGAACTTCAGCACAAATAATAAGCCCAAACTAACTTTACACAGCTATTTACCATCAGTAAACAACTAAAAGTATGGACTTGGAATATTCATCAAATACTTCAGCAAACCACTAACACCATAAAAGCACAACTAATCTAACTATGGGAGAGCAAGAAGTAAACCATGAAAACCATAATGAATCAACACAAGGAACAAATTCTCAGAATTACTATAGAAACTTGCTTTGTATTATTTCAAATGGCCTAGAGTCAACAATTTGGCATCAAGAATCTCTCTTACAAATAGTGGAAATGGCAGCCCTATATATAGAAAGCAGCATACCCTAGCTTTTCAAATGAATGGTGGAGATTTACTCAACATCGATGGTCCAGATTACATCAAGAAGAGCCCACATCAATTCTCGGATTACATTTTGTCTTTTATGAAAAAGATGAAAAAATAGCCCCAGATACATTGAATCTAGTCATTTTGACTAGCCAACTTAGTATACTAATGAAAAAGCTCATTTTAGAAGCAAGAAAAGACAAAATTGAGTCACATGCAGCCCAAATATATCAAGTTTACAATTGTGACAGGATGGAATCACTTAGAATATTTAAAATGATATTAAGATTCCTTATCCAAATTGATGCTATCATCGCTGGCCAGCTTATTTCGATAGGTCACCCATGCTTCACGCGCTAAATTGATGTCAGATGGCTCTAGATCTTTCAAATGATGTATCCTATAGTCAAATACCTCCAATTCCTAACTGAATCTGCCATATATCCTTTCAATCTCTGCTTCTACCTTGTGGAATGCCTTGAATTCAGCCCTTAGGTCACTTACTTTATCCAACCTTTCTTCTATAGTGAGTGCAGTGTCTTCAAATAGCATCGCATGCAACTTATTTTTACATTTCTCAACCTCAAAAGGAGCATAGTCATCGAAGGACTCTTCCCTACAGTTCCTCAAGGAATCACTGATATCATATATAACAGATCTCAATTCCTCGTTGGTTGGTTTGTATGCTTCCTTTGCCTGGTCAAAGGTTTGTTTTCTTAAGACTAACTGTTGATACCATTCAACAGCCTTTGGGAGCCTATCCCCAGTCAAAATATTCTCTGTAACCAGGGTCTAAGCTGGCAATTCTCTAATACCCTTGATTCGAGGATACATGTGAGAGTAATATTCATCAAAAGAATCGCATTCATCCTGCAAATCCTTCCACCTTTTATGCAAGTCTACCATTCGCTGGTGGGCTTGAGCAGAGGCACTTATGGCTTCACATCCTGCTTTAAAAACCCCTATCAACCAATTCTCTGTGCCTTGGGACTTTGATCTTACCTCACTCAATTTCACCATCTTGTCGGTGGATAGGAAAGTAGGCACTGTCCTTATATCTCCTCTGCATCCACTAGTTTTATCAGAAATTGAAGGCATGCTCTTAGTTCCTCATTTTGTCGTTTCAAGTCCTTTTTGGATATTTCGTCCTTATCCAATTGCTCCAAGATTGACGTGACTGACCCCTTGAAATCATCCACCCTTTTAGCATACTTGGTTGGACCCAAATCAATAGTGGATATTACATAACCTTCCGCCCTGACCTGATCTGCTGATACGTTAGCCGGCAGGACCGCTACTTCTGCCATCCCATAGCCTGATTCACTCTTGTAGATCCTTGATTAGACCTTAGCTTTTTTCTATTTCTGGGGCTTTTGGGCTTGCGATAGGATGGTGCTTAAGTCAAGCTGCATTACTTCGATCTGAGGTTCCAGATACACCATCCTACTCTGCAGCCATTCAGGGGTGGAAGATTTATTCAACCCAGTAGCTCCATCCTTAGCAGACACAGTCAATTCTTTAGAAGGCTCTTGCTCAGGTTCTGGACTCTTCTCCTTTTCCCCTTGGGCCAATTCTTTTAGATTTTCAATCATATTCTCCTGTATGATCCTCAAAACTTTCTCCATCAGATCCTCGCTCAGGGGACTATCAGATATATCGATTATTTCCACACTAACTGAAGTTTCAAGGAGGCCTTCATTGTCTACTTCAGCCAATAACCCCTTTTCTTTTCCAATTGTTGCTTCAGATTCCTTCAACCCCAATTCCGCACATACCTTCTCAATCCCGGGCAATAGCGGCACTTCTAGTGAATCAGTTGGCATCTGTGAAATGGGGATAGCAGAAGAGATAGTGAAGGCAGGTGAACTAACCTGTGTAAGGTTAGCCAGGGTTGTTGATAGGAGGGAGGAAATGGTAAGAGATGAAGAAAAGGTCAGGGAAGGCAAGGAAAGCGGGGGTGATAGGATGGTCAAGATGGGAGGCAAGGGTAAGGGAGAAGAAGGTGTAGATGTGGTAGAGGGGTATGAAATGATAAGAGTGGAAGAAATAGGGTTACTAGAATCACTGGAGGAGATTACCAGTGAGCAAGAAGTGGTAGTGATGCCAGAGGCAGGAGAGGTGGAGGGAGATGATTCCTGCACTATGATAGCTGAAGTGGTGGGGGAGATGGATGAAACTTGGGGAGAAGGAGGGATGGAAGCAAAAAGAGTAGAAATTGAGACAATAGGTCTGGTATCCAATACAAGAGGTTGGGTAGTTGGAGGAGTTGGATCATCTTTGGTTGCAGCAGCCTCCTTGCCAGCTTCTTTAGCTTTTATCTTCTTGGCCTTGGAGGCCTCCCCAGCACTATTCGGTGTGTCTTTTCTTTTGGAAGCTCTGGCCCTAGTAGAAGGAGGTTGATCTTTCTTCCGAGGAGACCTTATAGGAGGCTTCCTCATTTTCCCTGCCCTTGCTGCCAGGGGGGCATGTTCCTCATTGTCTGAATTTTTCTCCCCAGCTGGCTTTGGATCATCAACTACCAGTATGGGTTCATCCTCCTCTCCACTAGAATCTTTGTCTGATTCCACTGTGGTGTAGGTCAACTGAACTCCTTGTCCCCTCAAAACATCCACTTGAGTTCTGACCCATGCCTTACTTAATCTAATAGGTTCCTTCATGATCACATCCAAGGAGATTTCTTCAGCGTTAGCCCAATTGGGTAATGGAATAGGCTGGTGGTATTGCGCCTCCCATGGACCTCTGACCATAATATTCTCATCGTCCTGCAACTGATCAAGCACTGCCATTATATGGGATTTCTTAATGAAATCTAGGGACAGTATCGCATGTGCCTTTTTCATGACCTCGTAGTCATCAGGACAGTTAGCCCAAAAATCTTCAATATGGTTCTTATGAAACAGCTTTCTGCTTACAAACTTCTCCATTACTTTATTTGGGTCAAAGTGACTCCTGGCATTGTAATAGTGCAAATTTATGAGTTGGAGCTCTTTATCTGAATACTCAGCTGATGCGAGAGAGGGACATACGTAGAGTCCTTTGCAAAACTTAATAGGGAATTGGACATTTGTTCTGTGCAGGTGCTTGAGCTTTTCTGTGCATGGTACTAGTTGCCTAGACATTTCTAGGAGCACTGTCTTATCATCTGGGTATCGCAACAATCTATACGCCATTCCAGTGAAGCCTTGTACTCTAATATATGTGAATTTCTCAAATTGGATATACCATCTACCATATCAGATTATTTCATTCATGGCCTCGGCAGAAATCCTTAAGGCTATATTACCTTGCAACTTCCTGGCTATATACATGGTGAATGCATCGTTGACCCTCTTGAAATATATCAAGGATTGAGACGAGGTCAACTGAGGGTAGCATTCGTATACCTTAACCTGCGTCTTTTCATTGTTTCCAACTTCTCCAACCTTGGACAACCCATCATAGTGATTCATTCTTGCCAGTGCATAGATGACGTAGGATGTCCACCTGAAATACTTGTTCTCATTGAAGCTGCTGAAAGCTTCATGGATGTTGTCACTAAGGATTTGTGACCAATGGAATTTGGTTCCCTTCAGTATCTCTAAAATTACAATGAACATCCAATCCTCGAAGGTGGAAGTAGTTTGTGACCCGTATATTCTGCTCAAGAAGGTTATAATATCCCCAATCTCTTCATGAAAATCACTTCTGTATAGTACTATGGGGAGCTTGACGAGAGCAGACTTCCTGCTCTTGACCCAATGGTCATTTATGTACTTCCTACACCCTTCCACATCTTTATGGTATGCTTCCTTAGATGCTTGTTTGTCGGGCATAGTCATGGTTTTGTGCCATGGAATGTCCAGCATCTTTGCCAAAGCAGGCGGGGTCAAGTTAGCTAGGACTTCTCCATTATCTGTCTGTATTTGTCTGGATATAACATCGTATTTGTCTACACAACTAGCCATCAATTCTACACATTGGACTAAGGTTGGAAAGGTAGCTGCTTGCCCAATTCCACTATCTCTTAGTATCTTGGCCCTGGGAGTCGGAGTGGGTCCAAAGATTCTGAGTCTGAAGTCGTCTAGGTCTATATGACCTAGATCTGTGTCTCCTACATTGCTCCACCTAGAGTGGATTTTGGTCTCTGGAGGAATCCCTTTGAACTCGTACTTCATAGCTTGAGCTCGTGCCATCATCTAATCTACACAACTGGACCTCATAAGTTTGATGTTAGGAAAGTCTCCTAACATACTCCTAGGATTAGATAAACCAACATAAATCTGTCATTCATTACAAGCATGCATTTAACGGAAAACTACGTCAAAATGAAAAGATACTACATGCAAGTAGGCACCAAATGTTGCAAGAGATTTCATCAAAACATCATTATCACTAAATCACAACATTAATTTCACTATTCTGAACAATCTTCTCTAAGGAAATTTCAACAAAATCGGTCATTTAGAGGGTTTTGCACTAATTTGAGGGTTGTCCGACCCTCAGCAAGGAAAGCGCTAAAATGGAGGTTGTTTGACCTCGGCGGGGAAATTGGACAGGTCTAACCTCGAGTTAGGGCCTGTTTTATGTTCTTTGGATTTTGTGCCATTTTTGGGGATGTCTGATTTGTGTGGAATTTGGAGGTCTCTGACCTCAGATAGTTTGTAAGTCAGTTGGTTAGCAATTTGGCACAAAACAGCGTAGATGCGAATGCGGCTGCTTCTTGCATAGGAATTAGGTCGGTCTGACCTGCGTGGGTTTCAATGGGATCCGACCAGGTTAGATGAGGGGCAATGCAGCACAGGTTAGACAAGGCATTTTTTAGCGTTGAGTTCAAGGCAAACTTCTGGCAGGGTTTTCGGGCAGCACTGACTTTGCAGAGAATGTTCATCATCTGACTAAGTCAGAGACTGGATATTCTAGCACAGGGTCGGGCCAAGGCATTTCTAGCGCAAAAAGAGTTTTCCAAGTGTGTGGAGTTTTTGAAACCGTCTGACCCGGTTGAAGAAAGGCATATCGGTTGCATGGGTCGGACAAGGTTGATTTTATCACAACTGGGCGCTAGGCTTTTGGCACGAGATTCCAAGGTGTCGGACCAACTAAAAATGGGGCTTTTGGTTTGCAAGTCGGTTGGGGCATGATTTAGCACCGACCTGTTTTGCAGGTTCTACAGGGTGAAACCCCTAAATTTTCTAAGTCACTTAAGGCCATGATGGCTCCACTCCTTCCCCTAGGGTTTTGACTATGGCTATAGACTGGGAGACTTGAATTTTACCAAACCCTAGCCCCAAAACTCCTGGTCAACAATCATCCCCTTAGAACCCTAATGGTAAAATACTAAACCCTAACTGTGTGAAAATGAAAAAAACTTGAAATGGCAAAGTTTAAAACCCTACCTGCAATAATGGCGGCGTGAATTCGAATGGTAGGGGAGTTCATAGGTTCGAGCTTAGATGAGGTCAACAGGGAGGAACAGAGCTCTAAAATTTGCGGCTGCAATGTGATTAAAATGAGTTAAAACCCATTAACTCTCTATTTAAACCATGGCCAATCCGCCATTAATACGCAGGGGTATGAATTGCCAGTTTGTGATCTTGTGTTATTTTTGGGGATGTCCAACTCGGTGGAAAATTCAGGCACGTCAAACCTAGTCAGACGGGGCAACTTTTAGTGCAAGGCCTAATATTTAGTTTGCACCAATTAGCGAGGAATTTGGACAGGTCTGACTTGTGGGCTTTTCGTGGTAATCCGACCAGGTCAGAGGTCGATGCTTTTAGCACAGGGTTGGTCGGGGCCAATTTTAGCCCAGAAGGCAATTTCAAAGTCTTAACGCCCGGTCGACCGAATAGAATTCTAGCGCTAGGTTGGAGTGATAGGATTTTAGCACAAAGGTTGGTTGAGGCCAATTTTAGCATGAAATACCAATTCAAGGGCTTCAAAGGGAAAGTAACAACCCACTCTAGTAGATTTTGAAGTGATTTTCAATGTCACCCTTCTATCTAGGTCAAAATACATCTGTGACCACACAATCACCTTAGAAGGTCAAAAGACCAAATGACTCTCTATCCAAAACAAAAGAGGGGGTCTCCATTTTAGAATGGGGTGTGCGTACAAAGCACAACAAATGGCGACTCTGTTGGGAAAAGCTCCTGAGCATTTCAATGATAAACGGTTAGTTTAAACCCAGAATCTCTGTGTTCCCCACTTGTTAAACAAAAGGGCAAGGTATTATATCAAAGACCCCAAGATTACTGACCAGTGCAACCATCCACATCCTAAAAACCTGAGTGTGTGTAATTGTATTCATTCCATCCTTCTGGAACTAAGTTCGCCTGGGATCCCCTGAGACAAGTTAGACAGCTCAAAATTTTGGAATTTACTGAGCTTTGAAATGGATTAATGACCAGTAATGTTTTCTGGTATGATGACATTTGATGTTAATCATTTCTGGATAGTACCTTTTGTAAGTATTTGTAATCTAATAATTTATTTATTTGCACTCGTAATGGGTCTGGTGTTGAAAAACACCTTTTATTTTTATCCAATGCAGGCTAGTAACACTTAGTGTCACCTTCCTTCTTTCTTGATTGATGGTGCATGTGGTAGGAGAGGAAATCGGCCTATTTCACTTGACACAAGATCACCTAGACTTGCCTAGCTGCTTCAGGATTATTTTAGAGTGTAGTAGATATATGGTTAGAAAATACTTCAGGTGCACTGACTAATAACTTGTTTTCAATGAACAGACACCATACCTCTTAGCCTAACAGCGAAAACCACCATGACGACCAGGTAGAAACCTTAGCTTCTCGAAGAGAGACCTAAGACCATTTACCCACCAAAGATGCGTTTGCAGGTCTACACGACTGCCACCACATCAGAAACAAAGACCCCACAACAAAGCAAGCATAGCAAATGAAAGCAGAAGGACAACTAAACTAAACCAAGCACCCAACCTGAAGGAGAGCAAAAAAAGAAGGAAAGCAAAAGCAGGAAAGCGAACTAAACTAATAGCAACCTAAACTAACCAAAGCAAATAAACCTCTAACTACATACACTAAAATGAGACATAAATGCCTCTCAGGCCTGGAAGTAGTGCTTTAGGAACTGGCCATTAACAGGCAATGGCAGCTCCTCACTAGTAAGGCTCTTGAGTCGATATGTACTGTCTCCCAGGATCTCATAGATCTGATAGGGACCCAACCAAAGTTTGTCAAACTTATCATGTTCTCCCTTCTTCTCATGGGCTTTGTCCCAATACAGGACCAGATTGGAAATGCGGAATGCTTTGATCTTGGCTTTCTTATCAAACCATCATTTTACTACTCCCTGATGTTTGGCAAAGTTTTCTATGGCTGCATCGCATTTTTCTTCAAGGTGCAGCAATTGGACCAGTCGTGACGACAGTTGATCATCGGCTTCGAAGTATTCTTACATAAATTGAAGTACCAGGATTCTTAAATGGATGGGGAAGATGGGTTCAATCCCATAAACTAGGTGATAAGGGGAGGTGTTCAGAGCGACTTTGTGTCAGATTCTATCAGCCTATAAAGCGAACCCGAGATGAGTATGCTAGTCTCTAGGGTTTTTGTCCAAAAGTTTCTTAATGACCTCAAGCAGGTTCTTGTTTGTTGACTCAGCTACCCCATTCCCTTGTGGATAGTAATTAGATGAGAACTTGAGGGTGATCCCATAATCAAATGCCCAGTTAGAGAAACACAATGATGAAAAGGCAGGGCCATTATCACAAACTAAAGCAAATGGACAACCAAATCTAGTGATAATATGCTTTTCAATGAACTCGATAACTACCTCTGTGGTGCATTACTTACAAGCTATTGCCTCGGACCATCGAGTACAGTAATCAGTAGCGGTCAGAATATACCTGTGGCCTATAGAAGAAGGTGGTTTAATCATACCGATAAAGTAGAGGCCCCACTGAGCAAATGGTCATACCTCCACCATTGGTTGCAACGACATGGCCACGTGGCATTCTCTGTGTGTAGCGGTTTGGCATATATGACAGGTTCTCACATGTGAATGCGCATCTTTAAACAATGTTGGCTAGTAATACCTAGCCCGAAGAACTTGATTAGTTGTTGAATGCGCTGATCCATGACCTGTCCTGAATCTTTCGTGAAAACTGGTTAGCACCTGATCAACCTCTGATTTGTCTAAACACCTTAGATAAATACCCTCATGGTTCTTCTTGTAGAGCACAGATCCTTTTATCATGTAACTGCTACTTTTGAGCTTGAGAGCTCTTCTTTGTACTGAATTCAGCTATGGCGGGAAGAGTTGATTAAGTAAATAAAATATTATATCTCTATACCATTCATCTTTTGAAACATCCTCCAATAGGTACTGCTGAGAAACCAGGTCGGGTCCCACCTCAGCCATCGTTTTAGTTAAAGCTTGGCCTCTTACCAACTTCATGGGTTGAATATCTATGTCAAATTCCTGCAATATGGTGACCCACTTCCCTCTTCTTTCTCCTAATTCACTCTGCATCAACAGCGCTTTGACTGCGGCATCTGGGACTATGGAAATTACTTGACTTCTCAGGATGTAATGACAGAATTTCTTGATTGCTTTGACTAGAGCATATGCCTATTTTTCAACATTTGGATACCTTAGTTCTGCATCTTTTAATGGAGTACTCATGAAAGCAATGGGCCTTTCATCGTCAACTGACCTCTTCTGTGTCAACATTGCTACGCAAGTATGCTCCGAAGCAAATGAGTATATATGAAACAGCAAAGTGTAATCGGGGCTGACCAAAACAGGTGCGTTGGATATAGCTTGCTTAATTTCTATGAAGGCGGCCTTGGCTTCTGGGGTCCAGTCCATTTTAGCGTCTTTATTTAGCATGGTGTTGAGAGGTTGAACTATCTCAGCAAATCCTATGATAAACTTACGTACAAAGTTGATCTTACCAAAATATGACTTAAGTTCTTTCTTACTGGCAGGGGGGGTATCTTGAGTATTGCTTGGATCCTATCTGGGTCAATGGATATTCCTTGTTCAGATATCACATGCCCCAATAGCTTTCCTTCAGTTACTCCAAAAATGCACTTCTTGGGGTTAAGTGATATGTCATAATCCTTGCATTGCTGCAACACCTTTCTCGGATCTGCTACATGGTCTTCTCGCCTTTTTGAGAACACCATCAGGTCATCCATGTAAATGATTATATATTTTCCAACTAACCCTTTGAAAGCAACATCCATTGCACGCTGAAAAGTTGCGCCAGCGTTTATCAAACCAAATGGCATCTGCCGATACGCATAGATGCCCCATTTGCAGGTGAAGGATGTTTTCAATCTGTCTTCATATTCCACCATTACCTAGTTATAACCAGAATACCCATCTAGGAATGACATCATTTGGGACCCATTAATGATCTGTAATACTTCGTCCAGTGAGGGCAGCGGGTAATTGTCCTTTTCAGAAGCCCTGTTCAAGTTACGGAAATCAACACAGAGTCTGATTTCCCTGTTTTTCTTTTGGACAGGAACTAAGTTTGCCACCCATGCAAAATGTCTGACTGGAAATATTATCCTGGCTGACAGTAGTTTTTGAACTTCTTTGAAAATTAGTGGCTCCAGTAGAGCATTAACTGGCCTTTGCCTTTGTCTGAAAGGCTTTGCTCCTGGCTTCAGCAGGATTGTGTGCGTGATAATTGAGGTGTCATAAGTCTTTAGATCTTCATAACTCCAGGCTATCACCTCATGATAATCTCTTAATGCATGTATGATTCCAGTCCTTTCATTTTCTATACTGGCTTTCCCAATGAACACGTTCTTCACATCTTCTTTTGTCCCTAAGTTAAATGGGTCACACTTTCCTCCCGGGGATTCTCCTTCTTTCCTTTGAGTCCCTAGATTATCTACATCAAACAATCTTTCCAATTCTACCATTCCTCATGGGATCATATTTGTTTTCAGGTTCAGTACTCCTTCCAAATCTATTTCAGCAGGCTCCATCTCTTCTTCATCTATTATTTGAGCAGTGAATACATCTGACGAAGAAAGGAAATTGATTATGTGTTGGTCATCCTCAAAAACTTGGAAATTGGTAACATTATCAGGTACAGATGGAGTGGCCACAAACTCAATAGAAAAATTCTTCAACCCTACCATGGAGTTGGGCTCTAACATACTTGTTGTCTGGGCCAAGGCATTCGCAACATGATTCTGTCTTCTGGGAATGACTTGGATGTTAAAACCATCAAAGCATTCGATCAAATCCCAAACTCTATTCCTATACCTACTCAACCTCTTATCATTACATGAGTACTATTTTCTTACCTGTTTTACCACTAATTCGGAATCACCAAACACCTGGCAATTCTGACCCCTTTTTCTGTAGTGCTAGTAGCAATCCTTGCACCAATGCTTCATATTCAGTGACGTTGTTTGTACATGGAAATTGCAGCCTTTGTGATGTCAGAAATGAACTCCCAGTGGGGCTAATCAACTCGACTCCAGCACCGGACCCTTGCCTGCATCTTGAACCATCAAATCTCAAGGTCCATAAGCGAAAATCCTTGCTGCCATCTCTCTATTTCTCAGACTTCTCCTGATCAAGCAGAGGTTCAGATTCTTCCTTCTTTTCAAAAATTGGTTTTATCTCCTTTTCAACAATCTGTTCCTTCTTTGGGATTATGAGAATCTTTAGCTGCCTTTGCACTTGTTTAATCACCTCTTGACATAGTTGGCAGGTAAATTTAGAATGAGATGTATCGTGTATGTGACACCAGTTGGTCAATAATAATTCTTCCATTTGAACTTGCCTACCAACAACAGTTTGGTCTTGTACAAATCTAGCCACAAAATCACGAAATCCTTTGAATACTCTGAGCTTGTCCTCCTCTGAGGATTCCTCATCATCTGACTAAACATATGCCGCTGTACTTTCCAGTCTTTCTATCAGAGGTTTGGGGGGTCTTAAGCAACTCAGCATAAGGATTTCTTCTGTCTGATTGATGCATGGAAGGTAGACGCCCAAATCAACCTCTAAAAATAGAATTTCATTGGGCTGATTAAACTCTGTGATCATATGCTTCATCTTGGGTTCTCTTTCAATATGTATCTAATTAGCTAACCCCTTCTATGGCAGCCACATATGAGAGAAGTCTATTGCCATAAACCCATTCAAGGTCCTGGACCAATCTCTACTTAGAAACATACTGTATTGATCTAGAATATCCACCACTTGAATATTGATGTATTACTGTACCCTAGGATCAGAAGCCAACTGCATGTGTATCCAATTCAATTCACCAACCACATTCACCTCAGTTTTGTCTAACTATGTCACCTTCCTAGAGGACTTAACTGGAGTGAGCCCAAGCACCTTGCAGACAGACAATGGCATTACATTTGTGGAAGCACCAGAATCTACCAAACAATTATGAAGGTTCTTGTTGAAAACCCTGAGCGTTAAGAGGAAAGGTAGACTTTCTCTCTTATCTTTGTACAGCATCATTTTTTGTTCCACGTCAGTTACATGTATCCTTTCTTTCCCCTTATCAATGTTATCCTTGGTGACATTTTCTCTTGGCATATGATCAATCTTAGCTCCAGCACTTATGTCCTAAAAGAAAGATGTTCTAACCTCAAGTATCTTAAGCAACTCATACACAAAAAGACTGACATTCATCTTCTTAAGCTCATCAACCACATATTGCCCCATTTTCACTATATCAGAGCATTGAAATTTTTCTGCAGTAGCAATAGTACCATGATATATGGTTTGATGAGGGACTTTCGAAGGTTTAGGATTATTGGTAGCCTGTGGATCAGGCGGGATTTGATAACTATTCAGGGGAATGGAAGTGGTGAAAGGGCCTTTTGGCTTGCTACTTCTCAGGTTGTAAGGAGTCTTGTTGTACTGCTGATACACATTAACCTCCTCAGACTCTTCTTCTTCAGGCTGATTGTCACCTTGAAATGGAAATGTATAACTATCAAGAACCAGGGCAGCATCATACCTTTGAGAGGGAACAATCTCATACCCGATCGGTGAAGTCTCCTAATTTTCACCATTTTGAATCTCCATTTGGAAGATACTGGAAGCAATCTAGAATTCTGGGCAATCCAGCTTAGAGTGGACATTAGTGTTGTGCAATCTGCACCAAGTGGACAAGGCAGCGTCAGCCAACATTATGTGACCTGGGGGTCTGGTGTTGCTGTTCTGATTCTCCAAGGGTGAAGGCACTCCCCCATTGTTTGGTCTAGTGTTCCAGGATCGATTTGACCACTGCTAAAAGTTCTAATTTTGATACTAATTTTGATTTGAAAATTGGTTCTGGTTTTGATTTTGTGAGTGCTGTTGGTTCTGGAAATGCTATTGATTCTGTCCCCTCTGCTGCAAATAAGCATTCTGGTTTTTGAGGTGAGTAACTTCAGCAGTGGGTTTCTTCATCTGTTCAACCAGTTCTTTGATGTCATCTCTGTCTTCCTTGGTCTTAGCCACCTCTGAAGACTGTAGGAAAGGCATTTGTGCTGGAGGCATTTTAGCTACTGGGTTACCTGGATGGATTACCAAAGCTTGTGTGGCAGTTGGGTTTGGGACTGGGTTCATTACAGGGGTATGATTGGCTAATGCATGATTTATCATAGGGATTTGATTCGGCATGGCAACAAGTCCTATATGATTCAGTGGGCCAGAGGCTTTTTGTCCTAGCTAGGTACTTACATCGACAGTAGCAGAATATGCTTGAGCTAGACTAGCAGGTACTGGGTCAGCCCTTCTTGCAAACATGGAGGTAAGTTTATCTAGGGCAGCATAGTAGATGGGTAGGGCAGCAGCCTGATCTATAGCATAGGGGGCTTGCAGATGACTGTAAGCTTTCTGGAACCTGTTATTGAAGGAACTGATCATTTCACCTTCCTCCCGCTGAACCTCCACAAAAGAATGGTAAAGATCAGATGGGGTGGTAGGCATACGGAACCTATTCAGAAAAGCAGTCTTCAGCTTTGGCCATGAAGTTATGGATGCCGCCGGGAGGCTGGTAAACCAGTAGTAAGCTTCTTCCTGCAAAGAATAGGGGAATAGCTGGCATATCACATCCTCGTGCTGCACCTGCAACATGAACATATTAGCCTCAAAAATCTTAATGTGTTCATCCGCGGTCCTATCTGGGTCATGTACTCTAAACTTTGAGCAGAACTTGTCTGGGTTCTTAGGCATGTCATGGTAATTATTGAACTAAAAAGGGGACTGGTTATTTCCTGCGAAGTAAGCCATGATGAGAGGACTAATGGGAGCTGTAGTAGTATTTCTAGGGACTGACTGAGCTCGGGGTGCCTTGGGTATTCCTTGATCCCTTCTTGTTCTTCTAAATTCTGCTAGAGACAGCAGCTCTTCTCCAGCTGAGCTGGATCTAGTGTGTCTCTGTCTAGTCCCCCAGATTTGCTAATTTTTAGCAAAAAGGGGGCCCTCCCTCTAGCACCTATTCTGTTGATGGTGGTTTTAGCACACAGCAATGCAAGTGTGATTGCTGGTTTCACACTTCTCTTGAAAAGTATCTTACTCCAAGTAAGACTACTCCAAGGATAATACAGCTAGGTCTTAGCTTGCTTGGAATCTCTCAATGGTTATGTTCTAGCTATACCTACAAGGGGTCTTACATGCAATCTGCAAATCTTCAGGTTTGGGGCAGCAAATACACATAAACCCTATTATGATTTTCAGCTGATAAACCAAAATAAAGTGCTGCTAAAATTTCTATTCTAACAACTAATCAGTGGTTTAAAGAAAATGCAAAAGGTTTAGGGTTTTAGAAGGATCCTAAGTGACATTCACAATGCAAGGGTTATCCTCAGTAGACAAATATTCCAAACTTTAAACCAGTTTTCTGAGTTACCAAACTGAAATGGGTGTTACAGTGCTGTGGAAAACGGTGCTATCTTCAATGGAAGTCGAAAGATTTTCAGACCACATTCATTCGTTAAATACCCAATAAACAACACAACTTAACTCATGAAATGTAGTTGAACTTCAGCACAAATAATAAGCCCAGACTAACTTTACACAGCTATTTACCATCAGCAAACAACGAAAAGTATGGACTTGGAATATTCATCAAATACTTCAGCAAACCACTAACACCATAAAAGCACAACTAATCTAACTATTGGAGAGCAAGAAGCAAACCATGAAAACCACAATGAATCAACACAAGGAACAAATTCTTAGAATTACTGTAGAAACTTGCTTTGTATTACTTCAAATGGAATAGAGTCAACAATTTGGCATCAAGAATCTCTCTTACAAATAGTGGAAATGGTAGCCCTTTATATAGAAAGAAGCATACCCTAGCTTTTCAAATGAATGGTGGAGATTAACTCAACACCGATGGTCCATATTACATCAATAAGAGCCCACATCAATTCCTGGATTACATTTTGTCTTTTATTAAAAAGACGAAAAAACAGCCCCAGATACATTGAATCTAGTCATTTTGACTAGCCAACTCAGTATACTAATGGAAAAGCACATTTTAGAAGCAAGAAAAGACAAAATTGAGTCACATGCAGCCCAAATATATCAAGTTTACAATTGTGACGGGATTGAATCACTTAGAATATTCAAAATGATATTAAGATTCCTTATCCAAATTGATGCTATCATCGCTGGCCAGCTTATTTCGATAGGCCACCCACGCTTCAAGTGCTAAATTGATGTCAGATGGGTCTAGATCCTTCAAATGATGTATCCTATAGTCAAATACCTCTAATTCCTGACTGAATCTGCCATATATCCTTTCAATCTCTGCTTCTACCTTGTGGAATGCCTTGAATTCAGCCCTTAGGTCACTTGCTTTATCCAGCCTTTCTTCTATAGTGAGTGCAGTGTCTTCAAATAGCATCACATGCAACTTATTTTTGCATTTCTCAACCTCAAAAGGAGCATAGTCATCGAAGGACTCTTCCCTATAGTTCCTCAAGGAATCGCTGATATCATATATAACGGATCTCAATTCCTCGTCGACTGGTTTGTATGCCTCCTTTGCCTATTCAAATGTTTCTTTTCTCAAGAGTAACTGTTGATACCATTCAACAGCCTTTGGGAGCCTATCCCTAGTCAAAATATTCTCTGTAACCAGGGTCTGGGATGGCAATTCTCTAATACCCTTGATTCAAGGATACATGTGAGAGTAATATTCATCAAAAGAATCGCATTCATCTCGCAAATCCTTCCACCTTTTATGCAAGTCTACCATTCATTGGTGGGCTTGAGCAGAGGCACTTATGGCCTCACATCCTGCTTCAAAAACCCCTATCAACCAATTCTCTGTGCCTTGGGACTTTGATCTTACCTCACTCAATTTTGCCATCTCATCGGTGGATATGAAAGTAGGCACTGTCCTTATATCTCCTCCTGCATCCATCGGTTTTATCAGAAATTGAAGGCATGCTCTTAGTTCCTCGTTTTGCCATTTCAAGTCCTTTTTGGATATTTCATCCTTATCCAATTGCTCCAAGATTGACATGACTAACCCCTTGAAATCATCCACCCTTTGAGCATGGGTGGTTGGACCCAAATAAATAGTGGATATTACATAATCTTCCGCCCTGACCTGATCTACTGATACGTCAGCCGGTAGGACCGCTACTTCTGCCATCGTTGAGCCTAATTCGCTCTTGTAGATCCTTGATTGGACCTTAGCTTTTTCTGTTTCTGAGGCTTTTGGGCTTGTGATAGGATGGTGCTTAAGTCAAGCTGCATTACTTCGATCTGAGGTTCTAGATACGCCATCCTACTCTACAGCCATTCAGGGGCAGAAGATTTATTCAACTCAGTAGCTCCATCCTTAGCAGACACAGTCAATTCTTTAGAAGGCTCTTGCTCAGGTTCTGGACTCTTCTCATTTTCCCCTTGGGCCAATTCTTTTAGATTTTTAATCATATTCTCCTGTGCGATCCTCAAAACTTCCTCTGTCAGATCCTTGCTTAGGGGACTGTCAGATATATCGATTATTTCCACACCAGCTAAAGTTTCAAGGAGGCCTTCATTGTCTACTTCAGCCAATAACCTCTTTTCTTTTCCAACTGTTGCTTCAGATTCCTTCAACCCCAATTCTGTACATACCTTCTCAATCCGGGGCAGTAGCGGCACTTCTAGTGAATCGGCTGGCATAAATGGAGATAGCAGAAGAGATAGTGAAGGCAGGTGAACTAACCTGTGTAAGGTTAGCCAGGGCTGGTGATAGGAGGGAGGAAATGGTAAGAGATGAAGAAAAGGTCAGGGAAGGCAAGGAAAGCAGGGGTGATAGGATGGTCGAGATGGGAGGCAAGGGTAAGGGAGAAGAAGGTGTAGATGCGGTAGAGGGGTATGAAATGGCAAGAGTGGAAGAATTAGGGTTACTAGAATCACTGGAGGAGATTACCAGTGAGCAAGAAGTGGTAGTGATGCCAGAGGCAAGAGAGGTGGAGGGAGATGATTCCTACACTATGACAGCTAAAGTGGTGGGGGAGATCGATGAAACTGAGGATGAAGGAGGGATGGAAGTAGAAAGAGAAGAAATTAAGACAATAGGTATGGTATCCAATACGAGAGGTTGGGCAGTTGGAGGAGTTGGATCATCTTTGGTTGCAGCAGCCTCCTTGCTAGCTTCTTTAGCTTTTATCTTCTTGGCCTTGGAGGCCTCCCTAGCACTATTCAGCATGTCTTTTCTTTTGGAAGCTCTGGCCCTAGTAGAAGGAGGTTGATCTTTCTTCCGAGGAGACCTTACAAGTTGGTTTTTTCCCAGACTGGATGCTTATTCCCAGATTTCCCTACAAGGTAGCCATCAGTGATCAACAGGATCTCTGGGCCAGGGGCCAACAGTGTAGGAGATAGACTCTATATTTTATCTCCTCTTCTTCTTCAGGCTCTGCAAGACCTAGGGGGGTATTCCCTACTCAACATCCCTGAGGATATGCATACAAGGCTGTGATGCTGACAGAAAGTAGATAAGTCCTCCTGTAAGTAGACCAAAACTGAAAGATAAGAGCAAAGGGGCTAGCTTTGGGCCTATTTGCAGTTGTAGACAGAGGACTGAGGTTCCTAAAACTAACTCTAATGTCCTAATGGTTGTTTTGGATTTTGATTTGGATTTTAAGTTTGAATGCAAAGCTAGACATGGTTGTAACACAAACACAAAGCAAGATTGGTGCCTATCCAGGGCCTGGAGTCAGTAGACATACACCTGTGAATGATCAGCATGAACAGCTAAAACTGGATTTCAAGGGGATATATGTGATACCTGCCTTACAGATATCTCCCAATACAGAGTGTTAAGTTATCTCTACTTATGGCATCCCTACTGCAGTATACCCTTCCCAATGTTCAACCTGAAAACCGTTTAATCTACCCCTTGAGCAGAAGTTAAAAGATCAGACATTCAACATAGGAATTCTACGCTCTAGAATCTAAACATTACCCAAATATCCAGATTCAGAAGAAGAATACATGCAATGCTGGAGACAGAATTAACACAACACATGCTAAGATAGCATTTCTCATATAAGATTAATCATGAAATCAGTGGGTTCATGCCAAAAACATACAAGAGATACATAAACTCACAAGATAAGCTGTATAGAGCAACCAGATCAGCTTGTTATGAATTACAGAGCCAAAAATCTTCAACTTTCAACAACCACAAATGAGTAACACTTCCTGCTTATAACAACCAGGTAGTGTACCACAGCAATTAATTACAGGGTTGACCCAAAATCCCTCCAGATACACAGTATCAGCAAAATGGCGCTCAACGCATTACCAGATTGGCGCCCAAACATGAATGCAGCAGGTAGGGGAGGAGACAGGAAGATATCTCGAGCCCTGCGCCACTGTCCGCTGATGTACACCTTCAATCGGGTACCAGATCCACCCATACCTCTGCAACCTTCGCCATTAATGGCGCACCAACCCGCGGCCTCGGGAAAACGTCAATTCTGCATCGCAACCATTTCCCGCCGAGATTCATCATCATGATATTTCGAATATGCAGGATATCAATTATCCCACATGCACCCCACGGCAACCTCATTAACACTTTATATACTAGGTCATGAGCATATATGATGTCGGTGCTTTTGCTCCTGACGACACTAGTATAAGACTTCATCATCATCATCCTCTAGCAGCATGATATCCTGTCGCTTGAAATATCACCCTGACGTCAGCATCATATTGCAATATCACCTGCATGATAATCGCCTTCATCCGCACAACCTGATCCATCGGAGGAACATCCTCCTGCTGAGCTTATACCAAAAGTCTGGCCGATGAACATCCTGATGACGTCATCATCATATCCTGCTGACGTCATCATCATATCTGCCCATTGCGCACCTCCTCATATCCAGATGACGTCATCATCATGTTTGCAAATATCGGGGGGATCTCCACAAGATGATCAGTGTTAGAAATATGACCCCCCTGGACCTTGATGATGTCATCATCATATTGACATCAGGATGATATTCGGAAGACAACCGGATATTTGGAAATATCATCCTGATGTACAAATATCAGGTTGCACTGTAGCTCCACTATAAGATCGGGGTGATAGATGAATATAATGATGCTTGAAAAGATCACCCCCACTAGATAATGCATGAAGCCGGCAGGCAGATATCTCCTTGATATCAGCATCATCATGACGCTGGAACAAACATACACCCGAGTGATATGAAAATATCACCCCCTCCTTCAGAAATATCATGATGCAGATAGGCAGAGAAAAAAGATATCACCCTGACATAAGAATGACGTCAGCATCATCAGGATGATAAAACAATGAACATGAAGTGATACAACATCATCAGGATGATATTGACTAAGATCATCCTGACGTTCAAAATATGATGACCCCAGTGAATATCGGGTCACACTTAGAACTCTTCAACAACATCATCAGGATGATCATAACCAAGATCACCCGATGATAAAAATACCACCCCGACGAAATATCATGAAGGCAGAAAATATGATGACCCCCGCGAGCAACACGGTGATAACTGGAAATATGATGATGATGATGACGACCCTTAAGAAAGAACAAGTCAGGTCGAACAACTCAAAGAATAACCCCTTCAGAATATCGGGGAACATCATCATCATGTTTAGGCAAGGTGATAATTGGAAGATCACCGGATACTTGAAAAATCACCCCCGCAAGCAAATCAGGGCGCACTGTAGCTCATCAGCAGGATCAGGATGATATCCAGACATCACCCGATATTGAAATATGATGATCCTGATGAAAAACAAGTCGACAGAAAACATGATAATGCAGACCATCATCGAAGACAAGATGACGATGATGATCTCCTCCTCAAAGAAAATATGATGCTGCAGCTGAAAAATGCTGAGGAGGTCCAACACTTAGGAAAATGGGCAAGAAGATAAAGGGTTCAAATGAAGAAACCCCCTGATCATGAAAAAAACAACCCCCAGGTCAAAATGAGTGCTAACACTGGCTCCGAATGGGGACGTGCAGGTGAAAACCTGCAGCGAGAACCAGATCTCCGGGTAGACCAGACAAAAAGCCAAAAAATGTGAGCTGTACAAGGCATTTACACTACATACATATTTTTTACAAATGTGCACAGCAACAAGTTATTTATGCAAAATAGAACTTAAGGAATTGGCCATGCACAGGCAATTCCAGAACTTCACCATCTAGGGCCTGGAGGAAATAAGAATCCTCCCCATGAGTATTGCAAACCTGATATGGGCCCATCCATAAGGGTTCAAATTTACCATGTTTACCCTTTTCCTGACCTTTAGCATTCCAAATGAGCACCAGATCATTGACTTGAAACTTCCTTTTTGTAGTTCTCCTGTCAAACTGATATTTCACATCTTGTTGTCTTTTGAGATTGATCTGGTGGTCTTTCCTTCTATTTTCATCCAATGCAACCAGCTGATTCACTCTTTCTGTCATGGAATCTTCAATCTCCTCATCATTTTCCTGAATGAATCTGTAAACTGGTAGGAGATTGTTTATGGGCAATCTAGCTGATGCACCATATACTAGCTCAAAAGGTGACTTCCCAATAGCCCTTTTCACTGTCACTCTGTCAGCCCATATTGCTAAGTTCAACTTTGAGTCCCAAGCTCTCTTGTTCTTGTCCAGTATCCTCTTGATAATTTTCATGATGCTCTTATTGCTTGATTCTGCTTGACCATTTCCTTGTGGGTGATATGGTGATGTATATGATAGATTTATCCCATACTTGTTGCAAAAATCAACAAATTCACCTGATCTGAAGCACATAGCATTATCAGTGACTATCTTAAATGGTACTCCAAACCTGATGATGATGTTTTCTAGTATGAAATTTGTCACCACCTTACTTGTAGCTCTCTTAGTTGGAATGGCCTCAATCCATTTGGTAAAGTAATCAGTTGCCACCAAAATCCAACTGTGTCCCCCACTTGATTTGTCTGCAATTTCCCCTATGAAGTCAATTCCCCATTGCTGGAATGGAGCATCCACAGTTATAGTTCTGAGGGGTAAAGCACCATCATATTTCAGCTTTCCTGAAAATCTTTGGCAAGGGTCACACTTTCTCACTAACCTTTGTGCATCTGAAAAGAGAGTGGGCCACCAATATCCTGCCCTGAGAATTTTATGAGCTGTTGTTTGGGCAGTATAATGTCCACCACACAATCCTTTATGCATATCAATCAAAACATTGTTAGCCATATCCTCATCCACACATCTCAGCAGCACACCATCAGGGTTTTTCCAGTATAGCTCACCTTGAACAATAACATACCTGATTGCATGTAACTTTAAAGTCCTCTTTTGACTGTCACTGAAATGGGAAGGACAATTCAGATTTTGCAAGTAGTAGATAATATCCTTGTACCATTCAGATCCTGATACATTTACACTCTCATCTTGGACTGCATTAACTTGGCATGCTTCCAAGTTTGACTGTGCCATCATCTTGGCTAATCCTTGTCCTCTTATCAACTTAGTAACTTGTATGTCTATGTTGAACTCTTGCAGTTTGCTTATCCATCTGCACCTTCTTCTAGTCACCTCCTGCTGAGTGAATATGTCTTTGACTGCTACATGAGGTACATATGCAATTATATATGATCCTACCAAGTATGGTCTGAAACTTTTGATGGCTCTGACTAGTGCATATGCCTGTTTTTCCATAATATCATACTTCAACTCAGAGGCCTGCAAGGACATACTGAAGAAAGCGATGCGCTGTTCAAAACCATCTTTGTTTTTCTGTAGCAAACATGCAGCAACAATATGAAAGGAAGCAAATGAAAATACTTGGAATGGCTTAGAAAAATCAGGAGATTTAAGAACAGGGGCCATCTTGATTGCCTCTTTGATACTCTGAAATGATTCTATTGCTTCCCCTTCCCAGTTGACAGTTGCATCCTTCTTCATCATCTTGGAAATGTTCCTTGTGGTTTCTGCAAAGTTGGGAACAAATCTCCTAACAAAATTTATCTGTCCAAAGAAGGACTGAACTCCTTTTACAGTTTTTGGCATTTGAATCCTGTCAATAGCAGCCACTCTCTCTGGATCTATCCTGACTCCATCCTTGGAAACAATATGTCCCAGGAGCTTTCCTTCAACTACCCCAAAGGCACACTTCTTTGGATTTAAAGAAATACCATACTCTAGTGCTCTTATGAAAATCTGCTCCAGATGCAAACAATGCTGCTCTTCTTTCTTTGAGTAAGCAGTCAGGTCATCCTGATATATAGCCAGGATTGAATCAATCAGCCCTGCAAAAGCAACATCCATTGCTCTTTGAAATGTAGCACCTGCATTGGTTAGTCCAAATGGCATTCTAACATACACATAAGTTCCCCATGGAGTGGTAAAGGCGGTTTTATACTGTTCTGATTCCTTTACCTTCACCTGATTATATCCTGAAAATCCATCCATCATGGATAAGAGTTCACAACCAGTCACTCTCTGCAACATAGCTTCCATATTAGGCAGTGGATAGTTATCCTTTAAAGAGGATACATTCAAGTTCCTGAAGTCAACACAAAGCCTAATATCACCATTCTTTTTTCTGATTGGGACAAGGTTAGACACCCAAGTTGAATGTCTGATTGGCACAATTATTCCAGCTTCCCTGAGCCTTTTGAGTTCTTCTTGCATCTTGGGAGCTAAGGTAGGATTAATAGGTCTTTGCTTTTGTCTAAATGTCTTAGCTCCAGGCTTCAATGGGATCTCATGCTGGAATAAATCTTCCCTATAGGCTTTTAGGTCCTCATATGACCAAGCAAAAACATGTTTATACTTTTTCAGTAATGCAATCAGGATACTCCTAATGTGTGGTTTGAGCTGTTTACCAATGTATACTTTCTGAGGGGCCTGAGATGTCCCCAAATTTATCTCCTCTAAATCTTCCTTATTTGTGGGAGATGTCCTTGTGACCAGTTTATCTCTACTGTCAAAAGCTCTTTCCAAAGCTACCAACCCTCTAGGGATTTTATTAGTCTTTAATTGAATTATCTCTTTTCCCACAAGAGTTTCTTTTCCATCTACAGTCTCTACAAAAGCTTGGAAATCAATTTGTTGATTCTCATATTCATCTATGCAGTGCAAAAATTTCAACAAATCCCTATCATCATTAAACACTTGCCAACTGCATATATTTTCTGGTACTGTAGGCCTAATTTTAATTTCTACATTTGTAACCCCTGACAGAGTGATGTCATCTGGCCTTATTGCAACATTGGCTAAGAAATCAGCCATAACATTTTTTGACCTCTCTACCCAGCCTATTGAAAATGCATCAAATAGTTCAATGGTATCCCAAACAGCATGCTTGTATTGTTTCAATCTTTTATTTTTTGCAGCATACTTATTTCTAATTTGGGATACAATCAGCTCAGAATCCCCAAATACTCTTAACATCTTAATTCCATGTTTGAGAGCAATATTTAGGCCTAAGAGTAAAGCCTCATATTCTGCAATGTTGTTTGTGCAATCAAACCTCAGCAAGAAAGAGAATTTGAGGAGCTTACCAGTTGGAGACAGGAAAACAACTCCAGCTCCAGAGCCTTCTTTTGCACAAGCTCCATCAAAAAACATGGTCCATAAGCCTTGCTGATCCAGCTCTTCAATGCAGACATTTTTCTCTTTATCTTCTGTATCATCTGAGACAACCTTGAAGTTATCACAGTCAGTGTCTACAAAGCATACCTGTTCATTTGCTTCTTGGTCTTCCACTGTCTCTGATGATCTTTGTTCTCTGATTAGCTTAACATCCCTGCCATTCATTGGAATCATGGCATATGACAGGTCCAGCTGCATACTTCCACCAATTAGTGCTGCCCATCTTCTTGACAACAACATACCATACTGTGGCTTGATGTCAACCACTGTTATATTCATTTTATATCTTTTTTCAGGAAATGCTGCCAGTTTGAAATCTACATCCTTCATGATTCCAATGACTGGTACCTCTCTGGCATCCATAGCATAACATTTTCCACATGCCTTTTCAATTTTCAATCTAGTTTGTTGCATGATGGCCAAAGGCATGACATTTGTAGATGCTCCAGAGTCAAGCATACAATTTCTAATTATTTTTCCATTTATAACCAGGGAAACATAAAATGGTTCCACTTGTGAAGGACACTTTGTCATAGTCACTCCTAAATAGACTTCAGGAGTCTCATCTTCTTCATTACACATGACATGTTTCTCACCCTAGGTCTGAACATTTTGTTTAGCTTGAAAAGGTACCCCTGAGATTAGGGATATTGTCCTATTCTTGATCTCTTCCACTTTCATGAGTTCCATAAGTGGAACAGAGACTTTTACCTGAGAGAGGATCTGAGCTATATCAAATGGAGCATAATTTTGTATAACAGTTGTAGCTTGCTCCACAATCTTGTTTTTATCCTGAGCTGATTTAGCTTTCATTTTCATAGTTCCCTGATCATCATTTTTGTCTTGGGAACCTTTACTTTGATCTTCAGCCTGAGGGATTTTGTTTTCTGGTCCTTGAAATTCATGACCTGTTCTATGTCTAAAGTTCTGTTTATTATTTACCCACTGCCTTTTTTGTGGTTCAATTCCTTTATGACCATGCACTAGC
This sequence comes from Cunninghamia lanceolata, assembly GCA_027924645.1. Lineage (NCBI taxonomy): Eukaryota > Viridiplantae > Streptophyta > Pinopsida > Cupressales > Cupressaceae > Cunninghamia > Cunninghamia lanceolata. The sequence goes on along the minus strand of BSBN01001020.1, from coordinate 1,813,847 downwards.
TGACCTGCAGAAATATCTTCTGGCTGATGTGGGCTGCCTACTTGATTTTTACCTCTGAGATTGTAGTTGCTTTTGACTTGAGCAACTGCTGCAGCTGTGAAGGCTCTAATTTCCTCATCAGAAGGTCGTTGTAAGCTACTCAGAAAATTGTGTGAGTTCTGAGCATACACATAGTTATCTTCATTATCTTCATCATATGGGAGCTGTTGGCAGGCCTGAATTTGATGATCTGTATTCTCATCAGCATCATAAAGAGTGTATCCATTGCCTATGGACATCATATTAACATCATCATCTTGCACATGATGTGGCTCATTGCATTCATTACAAGATGTAGCATTATCATACAAGGATTGAGCAATCATACACTGTGACTGTGAATGTGGCATCTGACAAATTATACACCATGGAGCATCATCAACAATATTTATAGCTTTCTTTAGAGGATCAGGAGTTTCTTTGACATGTTGAGCCCTCTGATTTGTGTTGTTACGTGAGAATACAGGCTTACCATCATGCCAATTGGTGTTATAAGGCATATCATGCAATGATGGCCTCTTTTCCTGCCTTTGATAGACTTGCCTATCAGGACCCATCCCTTTTTCACTTCTAGCTAATCTATAGCTTAGGTCCTTAACAACATTTGCCAATTTGTCTATCTTATCTTCAGGGGCAGATGTACTACCTTGAGTGTTCTGAGGCTTGTTTGGATTCTGCAGAATTTTTACATCATCCCTTCTATTTGTCTTGCCCGATGCTTTCCTGTTGTTTTCAATATTCACTGCAATTCTGAAAGCATCCCTGAGAGTAGCAAGACCTTTATCTCTTAATCCATATGCAGTTTTTGCATCAAAGGCATTGATATACAATATTATGCACATTGGTTCATTTGGCCTCATTTGATGTGGCAATTTGTTCAACACTTTAGTAAATCTTGCATTAAAGTCTGCAACCTGCTCATTTGACCCTTTAGTGATGCTGGTGAACTCATTTACAAAAAAGCTAGGGTCAGTTTTATCACCATATTGCTCCTTGAACATCCTTTTAAAATCATCCCATGATGAAATACTCCGGTCAGGCAGATTCTTGTACCATTCTCTTGCCTCATCTATCAAGGATTGCATGAATGACTTCATGAAAACATCCTCATGTTCAACCTCAAAGTTATCCATGACATTTTGAAAGGCTTTTAGGTGATCTTCTCCTGACACTGTGTTGTTTCCTGAAAATTTAGGCACCTGCAGCCTCAGATGCTTATCAATGGGGTTAGGATACCCAGGAATACCATCAAACACCAGCTGCCTGAATCTATCTAACTGCATGGGCTATCTGTTCAACTGATTAACATTAACATTTCTATTTGCATTCTGGTTTCCTGCATTGTTCAGTGGTATCCTAGCATCATTCACATTTTGTCTCTCATCATGATGCTGATGTTGCACTTCATATCTTTGTTGATGTCTCTGCACATTTGCATTCTCTAGGGTAGGAACTAAATCATTTTGGGCAGTTCTTAAGGCTTGCACTTTCTGCTTCATATCATCTCTGATTTTCATGGCTTGTAGATATTCTAGTTCTACTCTTAGACTTCTGATTTCTTCAGCTAACTGTTCATCCTTAGGCCTGGAGGTAGATGGTCTCATACCATTCTGGTCATCATCTTCATCATCCCTCAGAGACTCTGCCTCCTCAAACCTTTCACTTGGGTCTAGAAAAGGGCGTTCTTGGAACACCTCTGACCTCATTCTCATGCTACCACCCTGTTGCCTCTCATATGTACCTTGAATATCAGCTTCTGCATTTGAAAAGTAAGGCACATGCTGTCCTGATGGCCTAGGGTTATCTTGTACATCATCACTTTTTCTGGGGGAACCCTCATGACTAACTGAGACAGCTCCCTTTCTTATGTACATCATTCTTCTTGTTACTGGTAACTCTTCAAATAAAGGATTTTGTTGGGATCTTCTCCCCTGCATATAAAGTTTACTTTGACCGGTTGGGAGATTACTTCGGAGTCGCCACCTATTACTAGGAACTGTTTTCTTCTGAAAACCAGGGTTCTTTCACAAGGTTCCCCAGCAGAGTCACCAATTTCTGTTGGTTTTTTCCCAGACTGGATGCTTATTCCCAGATTTCCCTACAAGGTAGCCATCAGTGATCAACAGGATCTCTGGGCCAGGGGCCAACAGTGTAGGAGATAGACTCTATATTTTATCTCCTCTTCTTCTTCAGGCTCTGCAAGACCTAGGGGGTATTCCCCGACTCAACATCCCTGAGGATATGCATACAAGGCTGGGATGCTGACAGAAAGCAGATAAGTCCTCCTATAAGTAGACCAAAACTGAAAGATAAGAGCAAAGGGGCTAGCTTTGGGCCTATTTGCAGTTGTAGACAGAGGACTGAGGTTCCTAAAACTAACTCTAATGTCCTAATGGTTGTTTTGGATTTTGATTTGGATTTTAAGTTTGGATGCAAAGCTGGACATGGTTGTAACACAAACACAAAGCAAGATTGGTGCCTATCCAGGGCCTGGAGTCAGTAGACATACACCTGTGAATGATCAGCATGAACAGCTAAAATTGGATTTCAAGGGGATATATGTGATACCTGCCTTACAGATATCTCCCAATACAGAGTGTTAAGTTATCTCTACTTATGGCATCCCTACTGCAGTATACCCTTCCCAATGTTCAACCTGAAAACAGTTTAATCTACCCCTTGAGCAGAAGTTAAAAGATCAGACATTCAACATAGGAATTCTACGCTCTAGAATCTAAACATTACCCAAATATCCAGATTCAGAAGAAGAATACATGCAATGCTAGAGACAGAATTAACACAACACATGCTAAGATAGCATTTCTCATATAAGATTAATCATGAAATCAGTGGGTTCATGCCAAAAACATACAACAAGAGATACATAAACTCACAGGTTAAGCTGTATAGAGCAACCAGATCAGCTTGTTATGAATTACAGAGCCAAAAATCTTCAACTTTCAACAACCACAAATGAGTAACACTTCCTGCTTATAATAGCCAGGTAGTGTACCACAGCAATTAATTACAGGGTTGACCCAAAATCCCACCAGATACACAGTATCAGCAAAATGGCGCTCAACGCATTACCAGATTAGCGCCCAAACATGAATGCAGCAGGTAGGGGAGGAGACAGGAAGATATCTCGAGCCCTGCGCCACTGTCCGCTGATGTACACCTTCAATCGGGTACCAGATCCGCCCATACCTCTGCAACCTTCGCCATTAATGGCGCACCAACCCGCGGCCTCAGGAAAACATCAATTCTGCATCGCAACCATTTCCCGCCGAGATTCATCATCATGATATTTCGAATATGCAGGATATCAATTATCCCACATGCACCCCGCGGCAACCTCATTAACACTTTATATACTAGGTCATGAGCATATATGATGTCGGTGCTTTTGCTCCTGATGACACTAGTATAAGACTTCATCATCATCATCCTCCAGCAGCATGATATCTTGTCACTTGAAATATCACCCTGACGTCAGCATCATATTGCAATATCACCTGCATGATAATCGCCTTCATCCGCACAACCTGATCCATCGGAGGAACATCCTCCTGCTGAGCTTATACCAAAAGTCTGGCCGATGAACATCCTGATGACGTCATCATCATATCCTGCTGACGTCATCATCATATCTGCCCACTGCGCACCTCCTCATATCCGGATGACGTCATCATCATGTTTGCAAATATCAGGGGGATCTCCACAAGATGATCAGTGTTAGAAATATGACCCCCCTGGACCTTGATGACGTCATCATCATATTGACATCAGGATGATATTCGGAAGACAACCGGATATTTGGAAATATCATCCTAATGTACAAATATCAGGTTGCACTGTAGCTCCACTATAAGATCGGGGCGATAGATGAATATGATGATGCTTGAAAAGATCACCCCCACTAGATAATGCACGAAGCTGGCAGGCGGATATCTCCTTGATATCAGCATCATCATGACGCTGGAACAAACATACACCTGAGTGATATGAAAATATCACCCCCTCCTTCGGAAATATCATGATGCAGATAGGCAGAGAAAAAAGATATCACCCTGACATAAGAATGACGTCAGCATCATCAGGATGATAAAACAACGAACATGAAGTGATACAACATCATCAGGATGATATTGACTAAGATCATCCTGACGTTCAAAATATGATGACCCCAGTGAATATCGGGTCACACTTAGAACTCTTCAACAACATCATCAGGATGATCATAACCAAGATCACCCGATGATAAAAATATCACCCCGGCGAAATATCATGAAGGCAGAAAATATGATGACCCCCGCGAGCAACACGGTGATAACTGGAAATATGATGATGATGATGACGACCCTTAAGAAAGAACAAGTCAGGTCGAACAACTCAAAGAATAACCCCTTCAGAATATCGGGGCAACATCATCATCATGTTTGGGCAAGGTGATAATTGGAAGATCACCGGATACTTGAAAAATCACCCCCGCAAGCAAATCAGGGCGCACTGTAGCTCATCAGCAGGATCAGGATGATATCCAGACATCACCCAATATTGAAATATGATGATCCTAATGAAAAACAAGTCGACAGAAAACATGATAATGCAGACCATCATCGAAGACAAGATGATGATGATGATCTCCTCCTCAAAGAAAATATGATGCTGTAGCTGAAAAATGCTGAGGAGGTCCAACACTTAGGAAAATGGGCAAGAAGATAAAGGGTTCAAATGAAGAAACCCCCTGATCATGAAAAAAACAACCCCCAGGTCAAAATGAGTGCTAACACCTTACAAGAGGCTTCTTCATTTTCCTGGCCCTTGCTACCAGGGGGGCATGTTCCTCACTGTTTGAATTTTTCTCCCTAGCTGGCTTTGGATCATCGACTACTAGTATGGGTTCATCCTCCTCTGCACCAGAATCTTTGTCTGATTCCACTGTGGTGTAGGTCAACTGAACTCCTTGTCCCCTCAAAACATCCACTTGAGTTCTGACCCATGCCTTACTTAATCTAATAGGTTCCTTCATGATCACATCCAAGGAGCTTTCTTCAGCGTTAGCCCAATTGGGTAATGGAATAGGCTTGTGGTATTGTGCCTCCCATGGACCTCTGAGCATAATATTCTCATCGTCCTGCAACTGATCAAGCACTGCCATTATATGGAATTTCTTAATGAAATCTAGAGACAGTCTCGCATGTGCCTTTTTCATGACCTCATAGTCATCAGGATAGTTAGCCCAAAAATCTCCAATATGGTCCTTATGAAACAACTTTCTGCTTACAAACTTCTCCATTACTTTATTTGTGTCAAAGTGACTCCTGTCATTGTAATAGTGCAAATTTATGAGTTGGATCTCTTTATCCGAATACTCAGCTGATGCAAGAGACGGACATGCCTAGAGTCCTTTGCCAAACTTAATAGGGAATTGGACATTTGTTCTGTGCATGGTACTAGTTGCCTAGACAGTTCTAGGAGCACTGTCTTATCATCTGGGTATCGTGGCAATCTATACACCATTCTAGTGAAGCCTTGTACTCTAATATATGTGAATTTCTCAAATTAGATATACCATCTACCATATCGGATTATTTCGTTCATGGCCTTGGTAGAAATCCTTAAGGCTGTATTACCTTGCAACTTCCTAGCTATATACATGGTGAATGCATCATTGACCCTCTTGAAATGTATCAAGGATTGAGACGAGGTCAATTAAGGGTAGCATTCGTATACCTTAACCTGCGTCTTTTCATTGTTTCCAACTTCTCCAACCTTGGACAACCCATCGTAGTGATTCATTCTTGCCAGTGCATAGACGACGTAGGATGTCCACCTGAAATACTTGTTCTCATTGAAGCTGCTGAAAGCTTCATGGATGTTGTCACTAAGGATTTGTGACCAATGGAATTTGGTTCCCTTCAATATCTCTAAAATTACAATGAACATCCAGTCCTTGAAGGTGGAAGCAGTTGGTAACCTATATATTCTGCTCAAGAAGGTTACAATATCCCCAAACTCTTCATGAAAATCACTTCTGTATAGTACTATGGGGAGCTTGACAAGAGAAAACTTCTTGCTCTTGACCCGATGGTCGTTTATGTGCTTCCTGCACCCTTCCACATCTTTATGGTATGCTTCCTTGGACGCTTGTTTGTCGGGCATAGTCATGGTTTTGTGCCATGGAATGTCCAGCATCTCCGCCAAAGCAGGTGGGGTCAAGTCATCTAGGACTTCTCCATTATCTGTTTGTATTTGTCTGGATATAACATCATATTTGTCTGCACAACTAGCCATCAATTCTACACATTTGACTGAGGTTGGAAAGGCAGCTGCTTGTCCAATGCCACTATCTATTAGTATCTTGTCCCTGGGAGTCGGAGTGGGTCCAAAGATTCTAAGTCTGAAGTCGTCTAGGTCTATATGACCTAGATTTGTGTCTCCTACATTGCTCCATCCAGAGTGGATTTTGGTCTCTGGAGGAATCCCTTTGAACTCGTACTTCATAGCTTGAGCTCGTGCCGTCATCTTATCTGCACAACTGGACCTCATAAGTTTGATGTTAGGAAAGTATCCTAACATACTCCTAGGATTAGATAAACCAACATAAATCTGTCATTCATTACAAGCATGCATTTGAAGGAAAACTATGTCAAATTGAAAAGATACTACATGCAAGTAGGCACCAAATGTTGCAAGACATTTCATCAAAACATCATTATCACTGAATCACAACATTAATTTCACTATTCTGAACAATCTTCTCTAAGGAAATTTCAACAAACTCAGTCATTTAGAGGGTTTTATGCTAATTTGAGGGTTGTCCGACCCTCAACAAGGAAAGCACTAAAATGGAGGTTGTCCAACCTTGGCGGGGAAATCGGACAGGTCCAACCTTGAGTTAGGGCCTATTTTGTGTTCTTTGGATTTTGCACCATTTTCGAGGACATTTGAGTTGTGCAGAATTTGGAGGTCTCTGACCTCGGATAGTTTGTAAGTCAGTTGGTTGGCAATTTGGCGCAAAACAGCATAGATGCGAATGCGGCTGCTTCTTGCGCGGGAATTAGGTCGGTCTGACCTGCGCGGGTTTCGATGGGATCCAACCAGGTCAGATGAGGGGCAATGTAGCGTAGGTTAGACAAGGCATTTTTTAGCGCTGAGTTCAAGGTAAACTTCTAGCGAGGTTTTTGGGCAGCACCGACTTTGCGGAGAATGTTCATCATCTGACTAAGTCGGAGACTGGATATTCTAGCATAGGTATTGGGCCAAGGCATTTCTAGCGCAAAAAGAGTTTGCTAAGTGTGCAGAGTTTTTGAAACTGTCTGACCCGGTTGAAGAAAGGCATATCAGTTGCGTGGGTCAGACAAGGTTGATTTTAGCACAATTGGGCGCTAGGCTTTTAGCGCGAGATTCCAAGGTGTTGGACCAACTAAAAATGAGGCTTTTGGTTTGCAGGTCGGTTGGGGCATGATTTAGCGCCGACTTGTTTCACAGGTTCTACAGGGTAAAACCCCTAAATTTTCTAAGTTGCTTAAGGCCGTGATGGCTCCACTCCTTCCCCTAGGGTTTTGACTATGGCTAGAGACTGGGAGACTCAAATTTTACCAAACCCTAGCCCCAAAACTCCTGCTCAACAATCATCCCCTTAGAACCCTAACGGTAAAATACTAAACCCTAACTGTGCAAAAACCAAAAAAAACTTGAAATGGGAAAGTTTAAAACCCTACCTGCAACAATGGCAGGGGAGGTCGCGGGTTCCAGCTCAGATGAGGTCAACAGGGAGGAACGGAGCTCTGAAATTTGCGGCCAATCTGCCATTAATACGCAGGGGTATGGATCGCCAGTTTGAGATCTTGCACTGTTTTCAGGGATGTCTAACTCGTCAGAAAATTTAGGCATGTCGGACCTAGTCGGATGGGGTAACTTTCAATGCGGGGCTTGATATTTAGTTTGCACCAGTTAGCAAGGAATTTGGATAGGTCTGACTTGCGGGCATTTCACTGTAATTCGACCAAGTCAGAGGTTCATGCTTTTAGCATAGGGTTGGTCGGGGCCAATTTCAGCGCAGAAGGCAATTTCAAAGTCTTAACGCTCGGTCGACCGAATAGAATTCTAGCGCTAGGTCGGAGCGATAGGATTTTAGCGCAAAGGTCAAACAAAGCACTTTTCAGCACTAGGTCTGACAGATATGAAATCAGTGCAAAGGTTGGTTGAGGCCAATTTTAGCACGAAATACCAATTCAAGGGCCTCAAAGGGAAAGTAACAACCCACCCTAGCAGATTTTGAAGTGATTTTCAATGTCACCCTTCTATTTAGGTCAAAATACATCTGTGACCACACAATTGCCTTAGAAGGTCGAAAGACCAAATGAGTCTCTAGCCAAAACAAAAGAGGGGGTCTCATTTTAGAATGGGGTGTGCCTGCAAAGCACAACACTACCCTTTTTCATAATCATCAGCTTAATCCAGGAGATAAGTGTTATCAAGTAAGTAATCAAAAAACTCTCCTGTTGTCACTTTTTGCATGTCCAGGTAGTTTGGATTTTTCAGTGGTTTGATTCTGTAGGTATGAACATCATGAAGAGTTAATGAATATAAATATGCATGATGTCATAGATGTATAAATTTTAACTATCAATGCATGCATATGAATATTATGGTAAGACCAGTCATGTGCATTGCAGGAATCCATGGCCGACATCAGGAGAAATAAATCTAGAGCAAAATTTCTTAAGCCCATGTATGTTCAGCTCGAAGGGATATAGTTCAAGTATGGTGTCATCGGCGACACTCACCAAGGGGAAATAGATTTAGTAGCATGGTCATCCTAGATGCATGATAATACCCTATTGGATGCTATATTCATATCAGGAATGTGGCATGCGGCAGGATTTACGTATGCCATGTAAACCTCGAAACTAATAGTGGAATACGCCAGAAATTACAACCCTCAAACAAGGTGGGTTGAAAAACATGGAAGAGTTTATGCAAACTTGTCAATTAAAGGAATCATAGCTACTTTCAATCTTCTAGTTGGAAAGAAGGTAGTCAGTATGGATCTGCACAAACTGGAAACTGAATATGAAAACAATAAAAAGACTTCTAGGAAGAGGTTATACCAATGGAGGTCTAAGAACAACACCTACATTGCCTCTGCCAAATTGCCAGTGAATCTATATAAATTTGATTTTGATGATGAATATCAGTATATCATTACCCTACTTAGCAGGATGACAGGCTAGCCTAATGCTGGGAGTTTCAAGAATTAGATGTTTGGAATCATCCAGATGTGTCTCTATCCAGAAAGCAAGCCATTATGGGCCAAGATCATCAGTGATGCTTTGGATGAACAGATGATGAACCTAGGAGGCCCGGAATGCTCATTCCACATGACTTCATATGTTGTTTATTCATGTGCTTACAAAGGGACATTTGATGCACTGACCACAGTTGGAAAGATTGGGGGTAGTATAGATGATGCCCATATATGGGATCATTATCCTCAATTATAAAGAGGAAACTATCTCCATAATTACAAATTGGTGAATGATGCATTTTCCATGCATCTAGTTAGAACTATGGAGGAAGATAGAACCAAGATATTGAGCATGGAAGCTCAAGAAGTTATATACAAGCATGGTGCCTAGTTCATCCAATTTGCCACTTTTTCCTATATCAGAATAGAGGGTTTTGAAGGACAACCATTCATGTTACCCAGGGACCCTACTGATGAGGTAGTCTTGATGGAATTTTTGAGACAGATACCTACCATACTAGATGCATATAAAACACAGAAGAAAATACTGTTGGCAAGAGACACTATATGGATTCATGGTTGTTGTCATTGATGGCAACAAAGGTCATTCCACATATCCGCAAGTCATGATATATCTCTACCGGAAGTCAGATTGAAGATTGTTGTGGTCCGGTGAACAAGAACAGAGCATGTGGCAAGGTCTGACAGATTGGTCCGGATCTCTCAGAGGAAGTGTCTTGGCACAGTGCGGATCTGGGGAAGTCAAGAGGACTATCTTGAGTAGTATATTCCAAGGATTTAGCCTCCGGAGATGGACAAAGAAAAAGATATGAATAGTTGAGTACCGGATTCCTGAGAGACAGTGAAAACAGAGGAAGAACTGACTGACTGAGTATCAAACTACTTTCCGGATGTGTTACAGATGATGATAAAGGTTGCGGAGGCATGAATCATGTTTGGCCGACATAATTGATGATATCTACAAGTATATGCTTGATCCGCATTGCTTGGTGAGCAAGGATTCAGCCGACAGAACTAAGTTTGTAAGAAACTAGACTGTTCCGGATGCCGACTAGAAAGATGATGAAATTACTTGTGCGGATATATATAGAGGATGGATTTAGTTGTAAAGTGTGTGAATGTGTGAGTGGATATGCGAACAAGTCCAGAATAGAGCAGAAGTAACAAGAAAGATCCGGTATGTGAAAGGACAGCAGACTAAAGAACAGAGGAAAGATGAAGTGCAGCAGATCAGTATACTGAACCTAACCGGAACTGAACTCCAGCATATGCAGATGCTTCCAATCAGTTCAAGACTGTGATTCTTATCACTTTGTAAGACAGTGTGTCTTCTTGTAGGCAGTGAGCCTCTTGTGAGCAGTGTGCTCGGGCAGTGAGCCCTAATTGGCAAGTGCCATTTTTGTAATTTCCTATTCTTCTAACAGAGAATAATTCTTGGGTTAATCACCCCGTGGTTTTCTCCCTTAACAGGGTTTCCACGTCAAAAATACTGTGTCATGTGTTTCTTATTTCATAGTTAATGTTTTGTGTTTGATTTTATGCTGCTTCAATTAAAAGGAAAGTTTAAAAGGGAAATAATTAGGATAACTGATTCACCCCCCCCCCTCTCAGTTATCAACAATTGGTATCAGAGCCAAGTTCCTCCTAATAGAGCCTAACAGCTTGAGGAAGATCTGGGATTTCAAATGGATGCATATGGTTTAAAGGAGCAACTCAAGACTGCCCTTGAGGATCTTGAACAGTCAAATTCTGAAGTCAGTGAATTAAGAGAAAGACTCAAACAGGCTGATGAATTCATGAGGGAATTAAAAGACAAATTAAGTCTCTCTATGAAAAAGAGAAAGGAGCTGCTCCAACAGTTGGCAAGACAAAGTGAAGAAAGCAATACAAATGAAGAATTGACTGAGCAAACCAAGTTATGTGAAAAGTTATCAAAAGAAGTCATTATGTTAAGACATGAAATGGAATCAGGAACTATAAAGTTCACTCAAGAGATTGAAGAAAAAAGAAAGGCTGAAGACAATCTAAGACAATCTCTTAAGGAAAAATCAGAAGAATGCCACCAGATGGACAGGATTATCAGACATCTTGAATCTGATCTTGAAGATGCCAAAGATAATGAAGAAAAACTTAAGGATCAAATTACCTCTCTCAAAAGAGATCTTCAAACAGCAAATGAATATAAAGAGAAATTCAAGATAAGTTCTGCTCAACTTGAAGTTCTTCTTGGAAGTCAAAAGAGGACTGATGACAAGTATGGTTTGGGATATGAGAAAGGAGAAAGCTCCGGATCCGGTCAGAGGAATCTTGGATCAGAAAATCCAAGGAGCAGGCCTAGAAGACCTCCGGTAAGACAGCCAAATGCTCAAAAATATCCATCCTTCAATGGATACTGCCACAGCTGCAACCATTTTGGTCACAAAGCTAATCAGTGCAGAATGAGAATGAATCAGATTAATTCATCCTTCTCCGGACAGTGCTTCAACTGCAAAAGGTATGGACACAAATCCCATGAATGCAGAATTATGCAAGTAAACAAATCATTCAAAGGTAGATGCTTTACATGCAATAGAGTAGGTCATATGGCTAATCAATGCAGATCAAGGGGATATCAGTTAAATATGCAAAGAAATGTTATTTGCCAAATCTGCAATAGGTCCGGTCATAATGCTAAAGTCTGCAGAAACAAGAATCAGGACAAAAGAGGTCCGGTGTATAATCAGAATCAAGACAAGGGTAAACAAAAGATGAATGCGGATGAAGTTAGGAATCAGATGAGCAAGATTTGGGTGAAGAAAAGCTCAGAGAATGTAAAGGTTGGATCCGCACCAGATTCTGGTGCTGATATTTCTTCCGGAAATTAAAAAGTGGGCTCAGGCTCAGGGGGAGACTCAAAGAAGATTCTGTTCCCCCAGCCAAACAAGTTGTGCCGGATGTGGCACAAGATGCGGATTAAAGGATTTGTAGATATAAGTCCTGAGATGCTTCAGTCAAGTTTTTAGAGGTCCGCATGGAGTTATGAAGAAGCTGTGTTCGATTAAGTTAGACCTGTTCAAAGAAAGTGCTCCGGTATGATAAAGGATTACAAAAAGGTCCGGAGAGATCCGGAAGTGCACGATCTTGTCTTGCGGATTGGACAGAGTGTTTGGGATGTTCTTGTAATATGTTACCTAGATTTATTCATGATTTAAAGATCCGGATGATATTCAGTGATCAGGACTAATCCGGGATACTCCAAGCTGTCCAGACATGGTAAACCGGAATAATGCAGGTGAAGCATTTATTGCAGACAGATATTAGGGTTTGCGGAGCAATATAAGGGATTTCTCAAAAGTTATCTGCTCATTCTACACTTGAGAAGAAGCGAATAGTGGAGCTCTGCAACAAGGTTCATCAAGCACACCAAGGATCTCCTGCCGAAGCTATTGCATAAAGAAATCAATCCAACCACTCCGTGCAAACCGAAGGCGCATAAGGTATTCTTCGTTTTTCATTGCCTCACTGCAAATCTTTGAAGAATGGCTACTCCAAACATAGTTAAGATCTCTGATAGACCTCGCCCCTCATTCAAGAAACATCCCTACAAATCATTGGAGGTAGATCCACTAGGAGCCTTCTCTAGTGTTCCCCACGGAGTCTTACATACTGAAGATATTAGGGTTTACATACACGCAAACATTGAGGAATTTGGGGAATTCAAATTAAGAGACCTCTATCACAAGCAACTGATAGACAATGCTTTTGAGCTCAAACCAGAGTATAAGGGTATCCAGAAGAAACAATTTGAGCAATTCATTCATTTCCCTAGCTTTGAAGAAGATGAATGGGTCCGGTATGTACTGAGCAGGATGCATGACAACTTCCTTTGGCTAGATAGACCCTGTAAGATCACAAAAGAAGCAATTAGAGCAGTAACTGGTCTATACTCTTCCGGGGGGGTACCTATCCTCAAATCTGTCAAGAACAACGTTGTAACTGAGGCCACCGGATCAAAATATGATAAGAGGGCAATGACCATTGAAGATATTTCGGATCCGGATATCAAATATGCATCAATGATAATAGGATACAAGATCTATCACTCCAGCAGGGAGAATTCTGTATCCGGAACTGCAATATACACAGCATATGAAATGCTAAGAAAGAATGCAGATTATGATCTTTGTGAACTACTACTAAGCCAATTGATGGAAAATGTACAGAAAATCAAGAAAGACAAGAAGAACTCCTTTAAGTATGGTACTCTCATTGTATGTCTATTCTTTTACTTCATGAATGAGCTACCCGGAACAAGTGGATGGGTATGGCAGAATGACAAACCTGTTGCAGTCCAGATAAGAGACTATTTGCATGGACTAGGGGATGCAAAAGCGAGAAACACAGCTCTATGGGGATACTTCAAAAACTTTCAGAGCATGATGCAAGCAAGAGAGAGAATTCCCCAGTCTCTCATTGAGAAATACAAGGACTCAGTATGCTTTATGGTTGACACTGATCAGTGCCTAATGGAGGCAGTGGAGCCAAGGACTGTCTGGATCATGCCCATGGGGTATGAAGTTGATGAACAGATAGTAGAGCTGCATGTTCAACACATGCTAAGTCAGCCCAAAGATCCTAAGGCAGAAAGGTTTGGAACCTTTGAGGAGCTGAGTGTGAAATTACATGTAGAACTCAGGGAACCTGAGATTAAGAGAAAAGTGAGAAAAGAAGTAGAGCAAATTGCTCAAGGCCTAGGCATCTCAAAAGAGGCACTTGATGCCAGCCGGGAAAAGAGGAGAAAGGCTGAGGAAGAAGAGAAAAGCAAAGAAAGTGCTCCGGTTGAAACCCCCACCCGGACCAGATCATCAAAGAGATCTGCACCTTCCACAACCAAAAGCTCAAAACCGGAAGTCCAGGCATCCGGTAAAAGATCCAAGACAAAAGCATCAAGGGCTTATGAAAGCCAAAAGGATGAAGAGGAAACAGAATCAGATGAGGAAGTAAGAGAAGTAAAGAAACAGAAGAAGAAAGGATCCGGTAAGCCCTCCACAGGCCAAGACAAGGATGAAATGGCAGAGGTAACTGTTGAAAAGCCCACTCTGTCACTAGAGAGCATAATCAAGTCGGTCACGGTGGATGGAAACCTTCAACCAATGACTGAATCCTATGATGACTTCAGTGAGGCAGACCAAAAGACTCTGCAGGAGGCCACAGTGAAATATCTTAACATATATAATAAGGCTTTCATTGAAATAATATCTCTTATTCCTAAAAGCCTAGAAAAGGAAATGGAAGTGAGGAAAAATAATGCTCATGCTAAAGATCTTGAGATCCGGGAGCAGATAGCTATTCAGCTATATCCTCAAATTGATCCCAAGACAATGAACATGATCTTCAAGGACTGCAAAGATGAGTTCAGAAGTAAAGCCAGGATGAATCAGCTCATGCTTGGTGAGACTGACAAAGTGGCACAAGAGACAGAAGAGATCCTCCGGAAGGCCTTCAAAAGGTTCAATCTTCCTGTTGTAGAGGACTTAGGTGCAGAAACAGCTGCTGATTTGGAATCTTCTATTCCGGAAGAAGTGAGCCCTGAACAGACAAGTGAGGACTTGGGACCCTCTGCTCCAGAAGAAGTGGCCCATGAACAAGCAAGCATCTCTCCTCCGGTTTCCCCTACAGTCTCCGGATCCAAAGAAGAAGAGCAATTGCAGGAGAAGGAAGCAGTGGTGACAGACAAAGAGGTTGACAGTTCTAAGACTGCAGAAGAAAAGAAACATCTGTCTCCGGCAAGAGACACTGCACAAACTGTTCAACAATTTTTGAGCAAAGAAACTCTAGAGATTGATGAACCGGAGCTTCTAAAAGGTCCATTTGATTTTGACTCTCTCTCTCCGGTACAAACAATGAAGATAGCTTCATTTGCAAATGCCAAGGCAAATGAAAAGCTCCTGAAGTCTCATATGGAAGACTGTGAGTTGATAGAGGCTGCCTCCGGAGTACTTGTAAAGATCATGCCATCAATCCAAATAGATCCGACAGCCTCCACTTCCGGTAATCTAAAAACCTTAGTCAGCAGTATTGACACACATTTTAATTCTCTAGAAAAATCAGCTGAAGAAAAGGTCCGGAAGGAATTTTTGGATAAGAGATTTTCTGAAATATTAGAATTAATCTCTAAGGATAGGAAGATTGTAAGCATTGGAATAAAGAGCTTAGAAAATGCTCTTAAGGATGGCGGTGACATCTACAAATTTTGTATATCTTGGTCAAAGGCAACAGCTGCAACTGACAAGAAAATAAAAGAGGAACAGGACAAGCTTCAAAGCTTATCTCAAAGTTTTGATCCTCTCTCTTCCTCTATAATAAATCAAGAATGTCAGACTATTGCAGTCTTGAATGAAATAAAGAATCTTGAGAAGGAGAGGAAGAACATTACCAACCGGATGGGAGAACTTAGAAGGATTATAGTCCCTAAGTTGGAAACTATGCATGAGGCCATCAGTGATGCCCAGACCACCGCCCATACAAAAGATCCGACAGATCTCAGGCGGGCAGAAGCTTTTGCATTTTTGTTGAGTGGTCACATTTCAATCTTGGACAGAATGAAGCTAAGTTGGGCTACTGAAATGGTTCAACTGCAGACATCCTTTGCAGACATTCTGCAGTATATGTGAGTATGTAAATATGCGGCTATATATAGAAAATTTTTGAAAATTTTGGTGTGCGGACCCTACCCTTTGCCATTGATGTCAAAGGGGGAGTGAGGAGCAGTGAAAAATGAGGAATCCAACTCAGGGGGAGTTCCGGAAATTGTATATAAAGACAGAGCATCAGCAAAGGGGGAGCATAGTGTAAACACTTAGTCATTTTTCACTAAGTGTTGCCATCAATGCCAAAGGGGGAGATTGTTGGCAAGAGACACTATATGGATTCATGGTTGTTGTCATTGATGGCAACAAAGGTCATTCCACATATCCGCAAGTCATGATATATCTCTACCGGAAGTCAGATTGAAGATTGTTGTGGTCCGGTGAACAAGAACAGAGCATGTGGCAAGGTCCGACAGATTGGTCCGGATCTCTCAGAGGAAGTGTCTTGGCACAGTGCGGATCTGGGGAAGTCAAGAGGACTATCTTGAGTAGTATATTCCAAGGATTTAGCCTCCGGAGATGGACAAAGAAAAAGATATGAATAGTTGAGTACCGGATTCCTGAGAGACAGTGAAAACAGAGGAAGAACTGACTGACTGAGTATCAAACTACTTTCCGGATGTGTTACAGATGATGATAAAGGTTGCGGAGGCATGAATCATGTTTGGCCGACATAATTGATGATATCTACAAGTATATGCTTGATCCGCATTGCTTGGTGAGCAAGGATTCAGCCGACAGAACTAAGTTTGTAAGAAACTAGACTGTTCCGGATGCCGACTAGAAAGATGATGAAATTACTTGTGCGGATATATATAGAGGATGGATTTAGTTGTAAAGTGTGTGAATGTGTGAGTGGATATGCAAACAAGTCCAGAATAGAGCAGAAGTAACAAGAAAGATCCGGTATGTGAAAGGACAGCAGACTAAAGAACAGAGGAAAGATGAAGTGCAGCAGATCAGTATACTGAACCTAACCGGAACTGAACTCCAGCATATGCAGATGCTTCCAATCAGTTCAAGACTGTGATTCTTATCACTTTGTAAGATAGTGTGTCTTCTTGTAGGCAGTGAGCCTCTTGTGAGCAGTGTGCTCGGGCAGTGAGCCCTAATTGGCAAGTGCCATTTTTGTAATTTCCTATTCTTCTAACAGAGAATAATTCTTGGGTTAATCACCCCGTGGTTTTCTCCCTTAACAGGGTTTCCACGTCAAAAATACTGTGTCATGTGTTTCTTATTTCATAGTTAATGTTTTGTGTTTGATTTTATGCTGCTTCAATTAAAAGGAAAGTTTAAAAGGGAAATAATTAGGATAACTGATTCACCCCCCCCTCTCAGTTATCAACAAATACCTCCAGTATTGTTTCCAGTATCTATAGGTTGGTACATGTGCCCTAATTCAGAAAGCATAAAGAAGGTCATAGGAGGTTTGAACCTGATGTACTTACAGCCATTTCCATTGGCCAGATCATATGACCCCTATGGTAGAATGCATAAGATAATGGGGAAACCCATACATCAGAAGCACTTAGAAGATTTCTGGACTGATTGTGAGGATGAGGCCGAAGTAAGAAGAAAAAATATCAAAGACTCACCTTGAATTAGATAAAGACATTTGACTGCATATCAGTGCCTGCACAATTAAAGAAAGATGATGACAAGACCATGTCAAATGAGTATGAGGAGAAGAAGTTGTATAATGAAACCATTTCAGCCCCTGACCTAACACAACCTGAAGACATTTCATTAGATAGCTTTATAGGTGGGGTGCTGCAATTGACCCAATCATGGGTAAATGAACAAATAAATACACTAGAAAAGAAAGGTGTGGCCATCACAGTGGATAACAAGAGAAAAAGACAGGATATCCTTGATGAAGAATATGATGACTTTCTTGAGGAGAAGAGAAAATCTAATGGAGAAAGGCTACCTGCTCAAAAACAAGGAAAAGGACCCCCTAGAGGAAAGAAGACTGATAATGAACCTAAGGGGGTGATAATTGAGAGAATTGATATACCAGTTGAGGATGCATCTGCATTAGGACAGACATCAGCCTCATCTGCACCACCTCTAACAGATAAACCAAAGACCAAGTATCCTGAGGCCAATTACAAATACTATAGAAATACAGGATAAAGGCCAAACCTCACAGCAAAATGTGGAGGAGGATATCCTTATTGAAGAGGAGCCTGCAGAAGATGACCCCATGATGGTCACTAGGAAGAGGAAGGCACCCCTAGTGGCATCACCACCTAAAAAACAAAGGACATCCATGAGGGGTGAGATAAAAAATGACCCTATAGTATTAAGGGAAGCTGGTAGTGGAGTGTTCAGGAAAGAAATGCAACATGATGTGCCACTCCCTACTATTATATAGTTTAAGACTGAGAAGGCTGAAGAGCAAGCAAAAGAAGCCTCCAGGGCAGGTCAAGGTGGTACTTTTTCCTTGGAAGACACCGTTGACCTATCAGATGATGAGGTGGTACAAAATGTGGCTTCTCAACAGATGGAAACACTTGCTTCTAATACTTGCATGACCCCACATGGGACCCCATCAGAATAGATGCGGTATTAGAAGAGTTGAAGCAAATAGAGCAAGGAGAGAAAGAAAATAGTCCAGAGAGGGCAGCCCAACAAATAGGGCTTGATAAATTAGTAGATCAGGTAACCAACCCTGCAATGATAGACCTTACGTATAGGGAGGATGTGAGTCCTAAAGAAAAAGTAGGTGAACCTGATGTAATAGGAAAAGTTGAAGAAGTCAAGCAACCAGAAATAGAGAGTGATACTCTAGATATAGGCCAGCAATAACAAGATATATTTGATGAGCCTAAGATTGTTAAAGTTCAACAAAAGGGCGGAGGTGATAAAGAAACATCAGGTGATGATGCCATCCAGACTCAACATACCACAGGAGATAAGGATACATTAGGTCATCAAGACCTTAAGACACCAGAGGTCAATATATCAGGTGTGGAACAAAATGTAGCCCAAGATCAAGGTGATGCACTAGGATTAAACACAATGACATCCACATATACCAATGCGCCTCAAGGTGAGGAAAATACTAAGGTGGATGAAACAAAAGAAGAGGTGTAGGATCAAGTATAGGATCATCATATGGATACACCACAAGATCCTCCACCACACAAAGAAGCTCCTCAGGAGGAGGAAATTGAACAAGATCCCCCTCATGAAGAACATCATCAGGAAGAAATCAGGACATCACCCTCGCCACCGAGAATAGACACAGATACTGGAGATCAGGGTGGACATGATGATGATAGTAGACAATAAGAATCCAAAGATCAAATACCTCAGTGGCTTGAGAAAGAAATAGGTACAGAACAAGGATTTGAAATTCAAGAGTTTGATGTTTCAACCTTGTTTGTAGAGATCATCATGAAACGGAAGAGGAAAGCCAGGTTAACCTCGGCTATTAGAAGAGATCCTGCTACACGCAGAAGGACCACCCAAGTAGCACTACCCACTATTGAAAAAGAGAAATGCAAGATCACCCTGGAAGAATTCCAAATCACCATAGTTGACTTGGGGTTTGCCAATGAAGACCAGGAGGGTCAAGAAGGGAAAGATATAATTGATTCTTTAACCCAAAGGTGAAGAAAGAAAAGGAAAAGAATAAGCAGCATAAAGAGTACATTGTCCAGCTATACTCATACATAAAAGGGTTGATTAACCCTAATAATACTTCAATTGATCAGGAAGTCCCATTGACTATCATTTCTCAAGAGGAGGTTAATAAGTTAGACCTTATGAAGCATGAATCATTGGTCATGAGGAAGTGGATGTTATCAGCACTCACAGGAGCTGAGGAAGTAGTGAGAGCCTCTTTACAGAGGTGGAATGCTTTGAGCACCTCTAAGAAGAAAGTTGATAAAATACAAAATGAAACAGGTAGAAGATCATTCTAGTTAGAAAAGGCCTTAGGTGCTCTAAGTGAAATAAAGAGGATTAATCCTCAGGTCCTGATAAATAATCAGGTATTGAATAATAACACTACCATGCTAGTGGATGTTTGGTATAAAGATATCAGGTTTGAATGTGATATATTGAAGAAGTGCAGTAGTAAGCTAAGAGATATTAGTGTGAAACTGTAGAGCATGATGTCATATGAAGCAAAAGTCCTGGAAGCCCTAGAGAGAAAAGTAGAGGGGAAAATTGAAAACCAAGATGCAGACTTTGCCATAAAAGTTCTGCATGATCACTTTCAGCCAATGGCTGATGATCCTCTCACCCACCTGATAGAAGAGGCGATGAATAAGATCATGAGGATCAAAGTCAGGGTGGAGAATTATAATGAAACATTATGTAATAGGAGAGTTAAGTTGGAGACTCTTAGAGATAAATTCAAATCTCATAAGCATGCCATTGCTAAAGCCAAAACTTAGGATGGCAGGGAGGTTAATAAGATTGTAGAAGCCTATGAAAATATTAGGATGATAATGAAGGTCCATATATAGGAGGATATTCATCAGGGTGATGACGATACAGAAAGTGATGATCATGATGATCATGATGAAGAAGAAGAAGAACCCAAAGAATGAAAAGAAGATGCACACTCAAAGTGACATATGCATCAGGTACTTAAAAGATAATAAGTTACCTAGATGGTTGATGGTTGCTAGCTGGCAACCTGTGCCACAAGGAAAGTTGACTAAGTCAGAAGGTGATATCTACCATTGATCTTAAATGCCAAATCCTAACTGTAGGTCATTTGTAACCACTCCCTCACCTTATTCTATAAAAGGTACAGGGATGCCATATTTTAAACATTCAGAAGCTTAATTGAAATTTAATTGCTGAAATATCAAGACTTATTTCAAAGCTGTTGTAAACATACATGTTTCTGCATACTTAATAAAAGAGAAGATCATTTGATTACAAATCATCGTAAATCCTGAGCAGTCTGTGTTTGGATTCTTGATATATGCTTTGATTTGTTGCATCCCTTGGAGTGCTTATCAGTTTGCATGCATTGTTTTCATTCCTCATCCTTTGAAGTTAGCATCATCTGTATCTAGCTGTGGAACATCCTAGTGAAAATATGGTTTGATTTCTTCTCCTCATGACTGTATCAAGTGTGTATGTGGTTCAATAGCTAAGATTCACCAAAATTTGAAGTATTCTTTTAATTTTTTTTGAATTTCATAACAACTCACCCTCACAATTGCAAATAAAAGACAATCAGAAGCAAATAACATGAAATATGCTGACATCTCGTAGAAAATTGAAAATACATAGCATATTTAGAGTTAAAGCATGTTCAATTGATAAATATCATTCAAAGATCCAAGCACAGACACATTATTTGAAGAAATATACTGTGTAGAATAACCTTTCTGTGTAGCACATTTACAGGAAACATAATTTACTGATCAACAAACGTAAGGCCCCTTCAATGATTAATAGCAACACACATCAACCACTGAGTAATGTTAGTAGATTATGAACTAATCAACAGAGACTTGGGATAATGAATTCTATGAATTCATCGTATCTTTCAAGATAAATAAAGGTTGTTGTGTAACTTTTATTTCATGTTTGCTTATGACTAACATCATGATCAACACCGTAGCGCAATGGTCAAAGTAGTTAACTTCTTTGAGAAAGAGGTTTGAACCAGTTCTGGCTAATACTAATCTATGGCTTCAAAGCAAGGGTATACCCTTGAAGGAATTCATAACTAGTTTTGAAGAGAAGGCCTTGGAACAAACAGGAAAGAAAGCTAAGTTAAGGACTAAGAACATAAGTGATACTCCCAGTACATCCAAGACTTCCAAGCCTAGGATTAAATTTGTGTCCAAAGGAGATAAGGCCAAGGTGATAGAAGAGAAATCTGCTACTCAAGAAATGGAGGTTGATGAACAGGATGTTGAAGAACCTGTCACAAAGGAAATGGATATTGAGGACAAGTCTTCAGGAGAAAATGAAGATGAATAGGAGAAGGAAGAGGGAGATGATCAAGAAAATCTACAAGATGTAGCCATGTCTCTGCAAATAGATGTGTTACAAGAAACTAAATTCTCTTCCCCTCAACCTACTATATCTATTTTAGTTTCTTTGACCATTCCTCTTTCTCCTATAACCCCATTGTCTCCTATTATTGTTCAATCTTCTAGTTCATCACCATCTTCTTCTAGGACAATTTTTGATAGTCCTAAGATTACTTTTGATGCTGCTCTTCATTCTTTCGTGTCTATTCCAAGCTTGTCTTCACCCTCTTATGATATTGGTGATTCCACAATTTTTTATCATTTTATTTTAGGTGCTAAGCAGACTGTTGATGTGAATGTGCTAGGTGCTATATTTACAAATACTCCTCCAATTGTTACCACAACAAGTGTAAGTGCAATTCCTTCTACACCGGCAATGGGATCAAATCCAAATGTCAGAACATCAATGCTTCTTCCGTGGCTCTTAGCCTATACCCCTAAGAGGAAAAAGAAATCCATCTCCCCAAATGACTTTAACTTTGGAAAGCTAATGCTAGTGAAGGAAAAGACGCAAAAGAAGCCCAAGACTCTTTCTCAGCTACAGGAAGACAAAGGCCACAAATATGTGGAAATTGCACATTCGCCACCAGATGCAACTATTATAATTTTAGTATGAGCAACTATTCTATTTCCAAGATTGAACTTGGAAAGATCACACATGAAAGTGCCAAAGCTGATGTTCAGTCATGCTCAATTCCTTACTTCAAAAATTTGATCATGAAAGGGAGATGAAGGAGCAATATAAAGCAAAAGTAGAGTAGTTCGCTGCAATGGTGAGAAAAATTACTTTGACATCTGAGTCAATCACACTCAAGGCAATCATGATTGAAGATCCTATTTTTCAAAGGGTGGAGAAGACTCATGTTAAAGGGAGAGTAGTTGAAGAATACCTTGATAAAATGTAGGTACAAGGAATGTCTCTTCTTACTAGTACAACTGAGAAGACAAGTAGAATGGAAAAAATAAGAGCCAAGCTGCATGATTTAGTGGATATCATTTCTTAAGACATTGAGTATTTAGATGAAAGCCTTGAGAAGTGGACTGAAATGAAAAAGCTCTGATATCACTTGGCATTGTTTCAAATTATGAGTCTTATGTGGAAACTAAAGAGTCATTAATTTATCAGAGTAATGTTTTGAAAGAGTTGATCAAAGACTTCGAGGAGCTCCCATGCAAGTTGACATCTGAAGATCATCATTTTCTTCCTACTAATGAAATGATTCAAGAGTTTAAGAATATGTTTCGAAGGAAGTTTGAAGACAAATCTTTCTTAGTTGTCTCTCTAGACAATATTCTAGATAATCAGTTAACACTGGATATTCTAAAATCCAAGTTGACTAGTCAAGACAAGGAGACCACTACAATGAAAGATGCAGTGATTAGAGCTCGGGTAATCTTTAAGAACACTTCTAGTCTTGATAGCTATGGGATGCAAGAGGCATTCACTATGTATGATGCTCATCTAAAGAAGAATAGAGATGCAAGTTGATGCAAACTGTCATGCCTTAGCTTATTTTC
The DNA here is from genome assembly GCA_027924645.1 of Cunninghamia lanceolata. NCBI lineage: Eukaryota > Viridiplantae > Streptophyta > Pinopsida > Cupressales > Cupressaceae > Cunninghamia > Cunninghamia lanceolata. The sequence continues at coordinate 1,790,370 of BSBN01001020.1, read as the reverse complement.
TATATTTTCATATGTACTTTTCATTTAGTTTTGGACATTTTTACATGTACTTTTTAAATATGTAATTACATGTAGAAACATAGGAAGTCCCAAATCAATAAGCACTCCTATATTGAATAAGTCAAAGTAGTTAGATTTTCCTATATTTTCTCATGGCCTCTCACTATAAATAAAGAGGGCCCCTATTGTAATTTTCATCTTTTTTCTATTGAAGTGAAGCACTGCCATTTTGAAGATCAATTTGAGACTTTGAGATTATCTTGTAAATTAGTTTTCAAGCAATATCAAGAAGCAACTTGGTATCCAATCTTTGTCTTGCAGCAAGTTTGTAATGTTATAGAATTGTTCTTATGTCCTTTCTATTACATTATCTTGTATGAATGTTTGAATTGCGAACGTGGAAATCAAGTGTTTGAAAGGTGATTCAAATCTGATTTTGTAGACTTTGTGCTGCTATATCATATTTGTAATTTGCATTTAAGTTTGTGAATGAGAAGTAACCTGAAGACTTTGAGCTGCAAGTTATTGTTCGTGATCATGTTATCTTATCTTGGCATATAGTGAAGACTTTGGGCTGCACTCTATTATGAAATCTTTCATTTTCAATTGGCATCAGAAGCAACGAGAAACTTTGTGTTTTCATGGGTTTCTTCATGGTTTAGATAAACTGTTATTGTTTTAGTTATACTTTTGTGTTGAGTTTTATATTGAAAATTGTAAACATCATTTCTAAAAAAAGAGAAATAGATGATATAGAATCACCCCAAAGTTAGTATTTAGTGTAAATAAGTTTGTAATAGTTATTAGTTTGTATTTGGCAATAAAAGGGAGCCTCCCCTTGCTAAGAGGAGAGATAATATCTCATCATACTATGGTTGATATAATCATTTTTCCTTTAGTGAGTTAAAGACAAAATATTCACCCAATAGTTTTTGGCGACTCTACTGGGGATCGAACGTACAACTTAGAGCCTCATGCTTTGAGTTGAAGCATATCAGCCTCATTGCTTATAATAAGCTTTTCTAGTTTTTATCTTTGTTAAGTACATTACATTTTGGTAGACTCAAGGTATACAAGAAGTAAGAGAGCTCAAGGAATTATTGATCCTATTTTTGAGTTAATGCAGCAAAATAATTTTGGTCTTTTGCCTCTAAAATCATGACTTCAACATACAAGGAGTTTTCCTCCAACCAATGTAAGGTCACCTATACCAAGTGAAGCCTCAAGTGTGCATAGGACTCCACTGGTTCTACAAGTTTCAAGGTTTGTGATTCCACCTTTTAATCAACACATAATGGCTCATCCTCCTCCTGCAGGTCCATGGAGAAATGCCTTCGGGCCTTTAAATCTTACTCCACCATTGCATGATCTACCCTATAGTTCAAGAAAGAATTTTCAAAAGTTCTATGGCAATGGAAAAGTTCACCTCGATGAACATATTGCAGCTTTTTATATTACATGTGGTGTTCTTGGGCTAGAACATGAAGATGTATCTGTGAGACTTTTTGTTGAGATGCTTCAAGGTGTTGTGGCAGATTGGTTCTATCACCTCCCTTCTCAAACCATCACTAAATGGAATATTCTATGAACCAAGTTTGAGGTTAGGTTCAAACTTGCCAAAGATGTACATGCTCTTTTGGCCCAACTTACTCAAATGAAAAAGGAACCACAAGAACACATGCATGAGTTCATTGCGAAGTTCAATAAGCTGACCAACAGGATTCTGGCCACTGCTCAACCCACCGCTAAAAATCTAAAGTATTTCTTTATAAACACTCAATTGCCAGAAGTGAGTTTTCTTCTGCGACTGACTTGGCGGTAGCTCAAGCCCTGGCTACTGAGATTGAGAATGACCTTATCCTTGTTGGTAAGATAAGAAAGTATACAAGAAGAAATAGAGGGCAGTCCTCTAATGATATTTCTTCCACTAGCACCACTGATCCTATGGTGCAGAAGTTGGCTAACGAATTGTTAGCTTTGAAAAAGCAAATGTTTCAAAGTATGTCCACTCCTTCCTATAGGGACATACCAAGGAGAACATTTCCAAATGCTCCATATGAAGGTAATACTGCAAGAAACCAAGGGCAAAATAGGCTTCCTCCTACACAAGGGAGACTTGCTTTGGAAGCTCCATCAGTTAATGTTGCGATCGACTACTATGAAGCCGAACAAGACAATTCCTTTCAACCTGATTTAGCTTAGGATGATATTGCCAACCTCTTCATAGAAGGAGAAGAAGAGTTGGCTGGTGACTCAAAAATTGGTTTCCTGAATTTTGAGGATGAAGTTGAACAAAGAGAAGAGGTATATGGTGAGTCATATGTTGTTTTCACGCGATCTCAAAATTAGTTGAATCAACAAGTAGTAGATAAAGGAAAGTCAAAGGAAGATCCTCATCCTTCAATCTCCATTGCTAAGAGGGGAACACCTCTTCCTTTTCAACCCAGAGATCCAGTTGGTGAAAAAAAAGTACTTCAAATACATTGTCTTCTTCTTTTGTTTCTCAGACTAGTACCCCTATTTCAAAACCTCAACATGAAAATAATCCTTTTGCCATGTCTCTGTCATATCAATTGTTCAATATAATAGACCATGCCAAGAAGACCAAAATTTAGATGTTTGAGGTTGAATACTTGCAAGCTAAACCTGATCAGTTTGATTGGTTAACTAGGTTTGTAAAAAATAAAACTACTCCTGGAGGGAAAGATTCTTCCAAAAATAGTCTTGTCATCTCTCACGCAAGATCTCCACAGAACAATCTAGTTACTACTCCTTCCACTGGGAAAATTGAACCATTTTATGTTGCTTTGTTAGTGAATGGTCATAAATTAAGTAATTGTGTTATAGATTCTAGAGCTTCTGATAACGTCATGCCTGCTAAGGTAGCAGATGCTCTAGGTTTAACCTTGACCAAGAGTTTTGGTAGGTGTTTTTCCATGGAAACTAAACAAGTACCCTTGATAGGGCAGATTAAGGATACACAATTTGCATTTGTTGCCTTTCTAGAGAAGAGGATAAAAATGACCATTTTGGTAGCTGATGTTTCTAGTTCATATGGGATTTTGTTGGGCTGCAATTTCTGTAAAAATGTTGGTGGAGAGATTAACATGGACTTATTTGAAGCAAGGATACCTATTAAGGGTGTTATGCAAATGATGCTTCCTAAAAGGGAAGCAAAATATATTGTAAGCACATCTGAGGATCCAAAGGCACAAATCCTTTTTGAATCTTCAAGTATGGGAAACTATTTTCTAACTACTGAAGATGTTTCTAATATGTCAGATGATAGTTCTAATGAAGACATGATAATGGAGGATTACTCTTCTTCAAATGAGGAACCTCCTAGTCATGATAATGTCAAACTAGAAGGTTCAAATGATGTTTGGACCTTTACTTCAATAGGGTTAGCAACTCAAATAGTCCTTGTATCTCCTCAAGGAGACATTTTTCCTTTTTCCTACAAGCTACAATTTGATAATACCAACAATACTGTTGAGTATGAGTCCTTGTTACTAGGCATGGAAGCTATTCGTGCTAAAGGAATCAAGAATCTCCATGCATAGGAAGATGCAGAGCTCATCATTTGCCAGGTAAGGAATCTATACCAAACCAAAAATGAAAGGCTAAGGAATTATTGTAATCGTGTCTGGGATTGCAATGAGGATTTTGATGCTTTTGATATCTCAGCAGTACCAACAAAGTTCAATGATCGTGCAGATTCATTGGCTGTCTCGGCCACCCTTATGGTTCCTCAGAAGGATTTTAAGGGTAATAAATACATAATTGAGTTGGTCTTTCAGCCAAGCATCCCATATAATTCTAACCGATGGCATGTTTTTAATGGGGATGATCAAATCATTGCCTTTCTAGAAAAGGCAGATAACTTCAATGAGTTTTATTTTAAAGGTAGTGATTCTCCTCCTCGGGAATCTATTTCTGAAGTTGATTCAGAGACTGGTGAAGAATTTTTGCAGCTAAAGGGGAACAAAATTCCCAAAGTTTTAGTTTCTCTCAAGAAACTATTTGATAAAGATGATTGGTACATCAGGCAACAACAATAGATTGGAACAGGTTCTTCATTAGAAGTTGAACAAGTGAATCTGGGTACAGAAGTTGATCCTAAGATGGTTAACATCAAGAAATGTTGCACAACTAATGAAATATTCAAGTTTGTGACACTTCTGCATCACTATATTGATGTGCTTGCATATTCTTATGACGACTTGAAGTCTTTCTAGCCTAAAGAAGTCCAACATGAGATTCCACTCAAGTTGGGATCTATGCCTCACAAGCAGAAGCAGAGGCATTATAACCCCAAAATTTTAGGTACGATCTTAGTAGAAATTCAAAAGATGTTGAATGCAAGAACTATTTTCCTAATTCATCATTCCACATGGATTTCTAACATAGTACTAGTAAGAAAAAAGAACGGTGAAATTCGCATATGTGTGGATTTTCATAACTTGAATTAGTCATCTCTAAAGGATAATTACCCTCTCTCGGTAATGGATCAAGTACTACAAATGGTGACTAGTTCAGAGATGCTGTCTATGCTGGATGGTTTCTTAGGATATAACCAAGTGGAGGTAAGTGAAGTGGATCAGCATAAAACTGCTTTCACAACTCCTTGGGGCACTTTTGCTTACCGTAGGGTGCCCTTTGGTTTAATCAATGTTGGTGTAACTTTCCAATTAGCAATGGACTTGGCATTTCGTGATGAAATGGGTAAGTTTATTATTGTCTATCTTGATGATTTAACTATTTTTCCAAAGAAGCATCAAGATCATGCCTACCATTTGTGGCAAGTTCTAGAAAGGTGCTACCAGTACAGAATCTCACTCAATCCCAAAAATTCATTTTTGGGGTAACTGAAGGTAAACTTCTTAGACATGTGGTGTCTAAGGAATGTACTAAGATTGATCTAGAAAGGGTCAAATCCATTCAAGGTCTTACTCAACCTTCAAGTAAGACAGATATTCACTCTTTCTTCAGAAAAGTGAATTTTCTGCAAAGATTTGTTCCTGAGTTCGTAGAAAAGACTCATCATATTGTTAATATGATGAAAGGTAAGTCCACTTTCCATTGGAGCATGGAAGGTAAAGAAGAATTTGAGGACATTAAAAGAGCCATTACCCAGGCTTTGGTTTTGGTGTGTCCTAATTATACCAAGGACTTCATTATGTATAGTTATGCTTCCGAGCATACACTGTCGGCAATCTTGGTTCAGCAGACTTAGGAGGGTATTGAATCTCCAATTGCATTCATGAGTTGTCCACTTAAATCTCATCAACTTAAATATTCTGCTATGGAGAAACATGCATATGTTGTAGTGAAATTTGTTAAGCATTTATGTTTCTACATTTTGAATTCACATATTGTTGCATTGGTTCTAGACTCAATAGGAGTTTAGAAGCAAAAGAGGTAACTGGATTGCCAAGATCCAGGAATATGACCTTGACATTAATCCTACCAAGCTTGTGCAGGGAAAAGGATTGTGTCAACTCATTGCCAATAATGTAACCAAGGAAATCGGTGATGAGGAAGCAGAAGTTGAAGAAGTTCCTGCTGTTATTTTTGTGAGCACCACAGATGAATGGTATTCAAATCTTGCTTACTTTCTCACATATGGCGAATGTCCTGAACATTTGTCTTATAAAAAGAATAGGACCATTAAGCTCAAAGCTACAAATTTTGTCTTATGGGACAATGGTTTGTACAAGAGGAGTATTGATGGGATTTTCCTCCGTTGTATTGATAAGGCGCAACAAAGCAAGCTTTTGGAATCCTTCCATAGTCTAGCATGTGGAGGACATTTTTTAGCACCTATCACGGCTCATAAAATTCTAAGAGCTAGATATTTTTGTCTGACCTTGTTTCAAGACAGATATGTTGGGTGCATAAATGTGAACTTTGCTAGCAGTTTGTGGGGAAACCCAAGTTGGCTTCCCTACCATTAAAACCATTCATCATTAAGGAATCGTTTCAGCAATAGGGTATTGATTTCATTGGTGCAGTGAATCCTACATCAAGTGCAGGACATAGTTTTGTACTTACAATGACGGACTACTTCACAAAGTGGGTGGAGGCTACTCCGGTTAAACATGCTACTTCTAAAGTGGTTTACAGTTTCCTCAAGGAAAATATAATATCCAGGTTTGGGCTTCCAAACAAAATAGTAGCAGATAATTCTACATGTTTTTCCTCTCATGAAATTACTAGTTTTTCTTTTGAATATGGGACCACCTTATCTCATTCATCTGACTATTATCTACAAGGGAATGGTCAACCTGAATCTAGTAATAAGAAGATGGTCACTATCATCAAAAAGATGGTAGATGAGAATCGAAGAACCTAGCACAAGGCGTTGTTTGATGCTTTGTGGGTAGACTGTATTACCCCAAAGAGAGCAATTGGTATGTCTCCTTTTTAGCTATTGTATGGATTGAATGCTGAAATACTAATTACTTTAGAGCCACCAGCTTTGAAGTTGGCAAAGGCAGTTGAAAATGGAACTTTTGAAAGTTCTATTGACAAGCGCATAATGTACCTCTTGAAGCTTGAGGAACAATGGGTCAAAGTGGTGGATCGCATCGCAGAACACCAAAGTCAAGTAAAGAGGCTATTTGACAAGAAGGCTAAATCTAGAGATTTTCAAGTTGGAGATCAAGTCTTGTTATGGGACAAGAGGAGAGAGCCAAAAGGAATGCACATGAAGTTTGATTCCCTATGGAGAGGTCCTTTCATCATTCATCAGCGTTATAGTGAAAATAGTTTCATTCTGGAATATCAAGATGGCATGACTTTCTTGCTACCACATAGTAGGCAACATTTAAAACTTTTCACCTAATAAAGTGACAGATAAGTTCGTGTATTTTTGTATACTTTTTGTGTCTTTTTCATTTTAGTCTTTTTGTGTTTTTTTTTGTGTCTTTTATTGTTGCCTGACACTATAGCCCAATGGATTGGATGAAGGCACTTAGAGACTGGAGTTCTTCTCCCTTTGATTGTTACAAAGAATGATCAAAGGAAGTTCCCCAGTTAGAGCCAGTTGCTATCCTCAAAATTAACTGTGATCATTTTGTAGGATGACCCCTATGAAACTTGTCCGTTTTGTAGCCTACAACTTTGAGCACGTATTTCAAGGTGAATCTTTGTCCTCATATGTGGTCTTCTAAATCCTGGGAATCCATTTGAGTATCTCCTCAACTTGGATCTTTGAAGTTCACAAAAATTAATGAATGAGCAAATTTGTTAAACTAGTGAGTTTAACTGTTTTAAGGAGTTAGAGAAATTTTTGTTTTGCATGCAAGGGCACTAAAATTCATCGTCATTGCATTTTTGAGTTCTAAGTTTTACATGCAAGAGTGACATTTTTTTCTCTATTGCATGTCTTTTTTGGTTTTTCTTCCTAAGTGCAAGGGCGGCAAAAAATGCCACCCAAGCATCTCTAGTTCACACTGAGTGCATTTATTGTGTTGCGTGTGAGCGTTTAATACAATGCTTTATAATTTTTAAATTACTTTTATTTCTTATTTTGTTGTTGTCTTTTCATCTTTTGGTTCTCTTTAAGCATTTGTAAACTCTTGAAACTATCTCGCATGCTTTCCGATTGGATTTGAATCATATTTTTATCAAGTTTTCTTCTATCATCGACCACCAGGTAAGTTTTTTTTTGCCATTGCTTCACGTTTTGCTTTCTGAATCTTTCTTTCTTTTGATGAAATGTTATTAGTTTCAGTCTCTTCTTGTTGAAATGGTTATAGGTTTTCATGATTTCCTATTAAATGTCATCATTTTTAACTAGGTTTTTTGGTTTAGTTTTTCTTTATAAACTTTATTTTTGTTTGTGTTTTTGGGTATATGTAATGTGGTGGTTCTTTCTATTGTTTTAATGAACCCTAGTTTCTTAGTTTTCATTTTTGTGAAAAAAAGTTGTGATACTCAGGGGCGGTGAAAATCACCGCCCATGTTTAGAGACTTAGAGTTTCCCTTTAGAATATAAGGGTGGCGATTATTGCAACCCCTACACACTGAGTTTCTATTATATTCACATTTATTTCTTTTGGAAGACATGCATGGGTGGTGATTTTCACCACCCATGCCTTTGTTTTATTTTGTGATCTACCCTAAGTGTAAGGGCAGAGCTTTTTGCCGCCCCTACACGAAGTTAATATAAAGTGTAAATTTCCTTGCATAAGCGGTAAAATTTGCTGCTCAGACATTTAATGCTTGTTCTTCCCACCAATCCACAAGCGGCCCTTTTCACTACTCTTACACACCCAATGCAGACCTACCCTTTTCATACAAAAGTAGACCTTTTTGCTGCTCAAGTACTTTTGTAAATGTTGCCTCACATGTAGGAGTGGTATTTTTTGCCACCTGTGCATGGTTTCAATGCAATTTCACTTTGTATGCAAGGGCAGCAATTTTTTCCGCCCGTGCATTCACTTACTAAAATTTTCTAACACTAGGAAATTTCTACATTTGTTATCTTTAGCCTACTTTCACCCATTTCTTCACCTCACTTGTTCTTTAGCCCTTTCAAGCTCATCCTTGTGATCATGATCATCGACATACAATTTCCCAAATTGCCATTTTTTCCCCTAGCTACAAGATCATGACTTTTCATTGCAGTTTCTTTTGCAAGATGCTGAGGTCATCACAACATCCGAAGGAGTCTATCTTTCAAATGACTGACCCGTCTCCAAAGAAGGCCAAAGCAATGAAGTACAAGTACCAAGGTATTTTTCCTATCACTTCAGTCACATCAAATGTGGATGAAATAAGGGACACAGAGATTGGTCATGTTGATATGGCTAAATTTTTGGAAAGGATAAAGTCAGATAAACCTAGCCACCATATACAAAGAATTATCAAGAGCAATATCCATTTGGTTTCTTCATTTCCTGTTGTTGCACATAATACTGAATTTGTTCTCCCAGTTGCTCATTTTTATAACAAGGATAACAGGACAGCGGTGGACACTCATGGCAACATGATTATGAGATTAGATGCTAAATTCTTGGATAAGGTTTTCATGTGTACTAGTGCATAGGATATTGTTGATGTAGGAGCATCCAGTGGTGCAAGGGCAATCTTGCATCACCTAAAAGGAAGTTAATTCAAAATAATTGTAGTTTTTTTCATTTCTTTCCATAATTAGTGTTTCTAGTTCCATAATATCCTGAATAATGATGTAGGACTTTTAGTTTTTCCAAAATTGCTAAAAATAACAAACTGCCAGTTTTGGAAAGTTTACCTACCATTTTAGGAAAGTTTGTATTTGGGCACAGATTGAGGTGAAAAGTTAAAAAAAGATTCATAACAGAAATATAAGACCTTTGGCGAAGGAATCAGGCAAAGATCATTTGTGAGTTGAAAGATATTAAAGTTTTTGTTTTTTGAAAAGCCCCTAAAAATTGCCGAAATGAGATATGAGGCACTAAAACATCCCATAACATCCTAAAAAAGTTGATGGAAATCCATTTATAGATTTCCAGTGTTATAGTTCACATCATGACTTTCTGGTATTTAAAACAATTCATCAATTAGACACCCAGATCAAAAGTTATACTTCCCGAAAGTTGACCTACTTTTGGAGGGAGTTGCAAATTTTGAAATTTAGCTAGAGGCCACCAAAAAGTGCTATTTATGACTATTTTGGGAACCCTGGGCAGCAGTAGAGTTAAGGGGGAAAGAGTAGAGTCAAGAATAGGTGGGAAAATAGAAACCCTAGCAGATTTGGGGTTATAGAAGGCAAAAGATTCCAGAGCCTGGTGAGGTGTAGTTGTAGTGTGTTGCAACCTGTGGAGGATTGATTCCTCTGATTGTAATTAAGCTTCTGTAATGTAATGAGTTGCCCAGATTAATAAAGAAATATTCTATTTTCTATGTTCCATTTTTGTTGTTGTCTATTTTATGAGTTACCCCCTTCATCAAGTGGTATCAGAGCAAGGGTTCCTGAGTGTGTAGACAGATCACCAACCATGAGGTAGTTTGTACCAGGACTTGAGGTTGTGGGTTTGCTACGGAGATCAAGATGCCTCCATGAAGAAATCGTATTGGGAGGAAAGCTTTGAAGGAAGAGGGTTTTAGAGCCCTGTAAAGGCAAATCAATGCATTGCAAGAGGAGCTGCGTAGAGGGTTTGATCCGAGAACAAGAGAAGAAAGCGAGGATGAAGCTGAAGAAGAGCTATTCGAGGAAGAACAAGAAGCTGCAGGAGATCCTACAGAAGTTAGGTTGTTGAGGGCCATTTCAAAGATCAGAAAGAGGCCCAGGATCGAAGTTTCTACATATTCTAGAGATTTGAATCTGGAATAGCTTATTGATTGGATCAATGACATGGAGAAGTATTTCAAGTATGAAGATGTGGAGGACCCAGATTGGGTCAAGTTTGTAAAAACAAAGTTGAAGGGCCATGCCAATATTTGGTGGAAGGAGGTCTAGTTAGAGAGGAATAGAAGAGGAAAAGGAAAGATCACCAGATGGGATTGGATAGTGGAGAAACTGAAGAAGCAGTTCATTCATGTGGACTATGAGATGGAGTTGCTAAAGAAGCTACAAGGATTGAAGCAAGGTAACACATCTGTCAAGGGGTATATAGAAGAGTTTTATAGGATTACTATTAGGACAGGCCATTTAGAGCTCAACAAGGAGAAGGTAGCCTCCTACATTAATGGGTTAAGGCCAAGTATTCAATAGGGGCTGAATCTGGTCAGAATGACCACCATAGAAGATGTGTATTAGTTTTCCTTGAAGGTGGAAGAGAAGTTGAATAAAAGATTTGATAGCAAGCAAAGGGGAAGAGGTCAAGGTGGAAGGACTGGTGGAAGACCCTATGGAGGCTGTAATGAAGATCAAAAGAAAAGTGAAGAAGTTGGCACCGGTCGAAATCAGAGAGAGGATAATGCCTACTGCCCTCATGACTAGAACAATGGTGAGAAAAGAGGAAGAGGAAGGGTCTAACCTAGGCAAGGACCCAGAAGAGGAGGTTTTAGAGGAACCTGTTTCTAATGTGGAGAAGAAGGGCATCGAGCATACGAGTGTCTGCAACATCAAGGAAGGATAAATAGAAGACCTGAACATATGCACAAGTTGCACATGTAGATGAAGATGTGCAATCTAAGCATTCTGAAGATGCTGAAAGGGGAGAAACCCTAGTTGTCAGAAGAACTTTGTTGAATGAGGAGAAAGAACCTAATCAGAGGAAGAGTTTATTCCACACAAGGTGCAAATGTGAAGGTAAGTGTTGTGATACTATTATTGATAGTGGAAGCACTGCCAATCTTGTTTCAGAGGAGATGGTTGACAAGTTGAAGTTGACAAGAAGAAATCATCCACATCCATTCGAATTGCATGGTTGTAGAAGGACCACCGAGCTTTGGTCAATGAGCAGTGTTTAGTGAAGTTCAAGATTGGGGACTACCATGATTGTCATGTCCCCTTTATAGTAAAAATAAATTGGTGAAATTATTAGTCCATTCCTATTTTCCCATGGGCTAATATGAATCACAAAGGAAATATTTTATTTAATATTTTAATTGTAATCCCACAAATTAAGGATTTATTAGTTTCAGGAGCAATTAAATATTAAATACTTTAATTTATTTGCACAAGTGGGGAATATGAGGTGTAATTGTAACTACCAAGAGTGATTTTAGGAGATCTTATGACAGGTTCCTAAAAATAGTTGATTTTCTGACAGCTTGTAAGAGGGGAGTTATTTCTTATTTTTAGCCAAGAATCTTGCATGGATTATGACATGTAAGCACCATTTGAGGAAATTTGTTGGAAATTAAATTATTTTAATTTATTTTCCAAGAGAGGGATGTTTGGATTTGGAGCTATTATAACTATGCAAGTATTTTCTTTCAAAAGGGCTTTTTGATCATTTTACAACCTAAATTTCTGAATTTGAGCATTTGTGCTTGAATTTTCTTCAGTGGATGGAAACCCATTGGAGTTAGAGGCTTGTGGATGAAAACCCATCAGTATCAAGTGATCAGAGGACAAAAAACCTTTGGTTACAAAGAGTAATTCCATCCAGGGATTGCATTGGGCTTCAAAGGTTTGTGCAGTTTCGGCAGTTTTACAGTATTGTGTTTGCAGGTTGTTCTGTTACAGTTTTGGTGCTTATAGAGGTGTTGTTTGGTGCTGCTGTTGTGTTTCATGTGTGTTGATGTATATTTTCTATTTTACATCTATTCTAGGTTCTAGAGATCATTCCTTGCACATTTGGGAGGTGTTGTGGTGATTTTGGCAGTGTTCAATGGCTTTCCCAGTGTATATTTCGGTGTAGTTTGAGTAGTTTGTTGTGGGTTTTATTTTATTTGTTACAGAAGTTTGCTGTTATTTTTATTAGATGTATCTAACCTACTATCAGGTGTTTACAACATAATTTTCAAATAAATTGAGTTTATGGAGTTTGCAGTGATTTTGGGTGTTATTCGGTGTTCTTAGTTTTGTGGGTTTTGCATAAAAATTGTTGTATAAACTCATATTGCTTGTTGCTGTTGTAAATTAGTGTCTCAGACCTGATTACATGCTATCACATCATAAATTCAATGCAAAACTATTTTGAAGAAGTTTCATGCTTTTGGGAGTTATTTCTGTGTAAGACTAGCTTGCTAGTCTTGGTGAAATTGTTGTATGTTTTCAGTGAAAGTAATTAATTCATTTCAAGATCTGATTTTAAATTGAAATATTTTAGTTGGGTACATTTCAGTGGTATCAGAGCATGATCTTGCTAGCCTGTAGGGTATAAAGCTAATTTTATACAGAAAGATGAAGACATTTCAAGAATCCATGATAGAAATGATGCAAGAATTTCATAAATCTCAGAAGAATCTATTAGCATTGATGAAGGATCCAGATATAAAGAAAATATTTTTGAAGAAAAAACTAGCAAATGTTGAAGAAAAACTAGAAGAGCTAGAAAAGAAGTCCATAGAACCAGAAGAGGTGATCAATACATCAGAACCACAAAAGGTCAAGGAAGAAATGGTGAAGGTGGAGCATAAAGAAAAATCAGATTTGCAAGAAATTGAAATGAAGAAAAACTTGGAGAAATCCACCATAAAATTTGAAGGTAAAAATTGTTTGGAAATAGAAGATGTTTATTTTACTTCTAATAATTGTAAATATCAGGAAAATATTGATGAAGTTGAGGAGGAAAAGTCATCTATTGTTAGTTGTGAAGAGCCCAAGATGGATGGACATGCACCAATTCATGCACTATCTTCTGAACATCCAAATGGTGAGCCATTGTTTGATTTGCATAGTAGTATTGTAGATGGGTATGCATTTGAGAAGAATATTTTGGTTAGTCCTAATCCAAAGTTTTTGAGTCACAAAAATGGAGTTGTTGAGGCTATCCCAATGAACTCTCTCTCAGCAAATGAGGATGAACATTTTATTTGCAGCCCAAGGTATGAAGATATTTTAGATTTATTTCCTTCTATGTCACTACAAAATTCTTGTCATCATGGAAAGCATGCTAAAAAAGGTGATAGAGTGAGGGATACAACTTGCAGTATAGGACATGAGGACTCTTTGAGTCAAGTTCAAAATTGTGTTTTCATATGGGATCCAGGTAATCTCTTAAGGATTAAAGTAGTTAGAGGCACTATTGAGTTCTCCATCTCTTCTATTTGGAATGAAAGGAAGTTTATGAGGATCCATATAGGGTTTGTTGTGCTTTCTAATCACATTATGAAGGATCAATGTTCACATTTTATGGATCACTTGTGCAATCCAAGTACCACACTTGAAGAAAATATTTTGGGTAATGGTCAAATGGAGATAGGCAAATTGAGATGCTTATCATGGCAATGTGGTAAGGAAAGATGACATCAATTTGATGTTAACAATTTTATGACTAAGCATGGCATGGTATTTTCAGAACCAAGCTTCATACAGGTTTTCTACCATTGGATGTATGGAGGAGTTTACAAGAAGGATAAGATTCGAAAAGATGGCCTCATTGTTACTAGCATCAAGAAAGTTGGAAGGTTATCATACTTGGATCATATCAACGGAACTTCAAACATGAAGGAGAATGGAATGCAAGAAGTATTTGATGAGCCGATGAAGGTAACCAACTCTTATCTTATTTTTTTCATTTCAGATTTCTCACATCCTTTTGTGGAAGGGTATGGTGTTTCAAAGGGAGTTGATTGGGCTTCATTAATGCAAAGGTGTGGCTTCATTCAAATCAAGAACATGAAGTTGACAGTTGTAGAAAATGGGTTTTCTATTTATGGTAGCCGATTCTAGTATGTTCTAGAGTTTTCTATGGGTTGTATTGAGTATTTGTGCTTAACACTTGCTGCACTATGTGTTTATGATGAGGGGTTCCAAGATGACCCTATTGAAGAATATGCACATGAAATGGACATCTTTCTAGATATAGATGTCAAATTTCAGCTTGCCAAAATTTTCAAATCAGCAACCTATGCAGGAAATATCAATTTGATCATACATGAGCATGAGGAAAATAATGTGAAGGATCACATGGTTCTATGGTTGCAGCCTAAGAGTCAAATGCAAGGAGCCATAGGATGTCACTTCCGATATGACTATGGTAATGAAGCAATCTTGAGTTCTGGTAAGAAACACAATCTACTTTATGTTATTCAATTGCTTCCAAATCCACAAAGAATGGTGTTTAGTAATATGTTCCCAGGATCACCATTAGATAGAAGATTCCAACATGTCATAGAGTTGGAAATTGATTTTCATCGAAAAAATTTGAGGAAGAATGATGTCACATACTGGGGCCATGTAACTAGTGCTCAGGGCATACATGAGGATGCAAGACAAGAAGCATTGGAAGGGATTGAAAAGGTAAACAACTCATGTTATGTACTTATAATTTCAGATTTCTTACAAGTATTGTTTATAGGATGTGATGATTTAGGAGGAGGAGTTGTTTTGGTTATAATGCAAAGGAGAAACTCCATAAAATTTGAAAGCATGAAGCACAAAGATTCAGGAGATAGTCTCAAATTCTTCTCAAATCCACTTGTCTTGTATGATCAGCAACAAAAATGGAATTTTAGAAGTACATAAATATTTGTGGAGATATTTTCAATCCTTTCATGGTTGTCCACCAATCCTACATCAGACACATTGATGATTATTACACAGGTTTGCCATTTTTGTAGTTGTTACATCATTTGCATGTTGTTGATTTTGATAAATTTAGTTTTGAACAACTGTAGATTGATGTGTTTGGAGGAAGTATCCTTGCATGATGATGTGACAAGAAGGTATACAATATTAGTGAACACTAATCAATCCATCATATCACTAATTTGGAGAAGATTCAGGGAAGTTGTTCCAGTAGTGCAGTATGTGAGTGTTGCTTGCAGGTTTCCAATGAAGTTGTGTGAAGATTTGTGGGTTTTGTGTATTGGGGAATGTGTTGCTATTGTAGATCAATTTCATGCCACTATAGATCATTTCATATTTTTATTTTCCCCACTCATATCAGCTTCAGAAGTTGTGGTTTTCATCTTTCAGTTTGGAGCAAAACAATGTTGGCAATATTGTGTGATTTGGAGTTTTTATTTGACAGTCATGGGATTTTTATATTATGGACATTATAACATGATTCTTGTATTGGTGTATATGAAAATGTATGGTAATCCTTGGAATAAGAGTGATGAGTCATAGAAATGGGCTGACAAGTTGGTTCTTGTAGATGGTCGCATTTGGCACAAGGATAGAATCTTTCCAATTTTTTACACTAAAATGAAGCAGAATATTTTGTGGAGGAATCTTGAGGAGGGAGTTCTCAAAAATGCCAAGGAATACAGAATATTTCATAACAATATGGTAAATCATGTTGTTCTAGTAAGTTTGTTGCAGCCATTACTTACCTCTTATCAAAATTGGAAAAGTGTTTACATGGACATCATCTTCTATTTCGATGAGTTGTTGTTTGGAGATTCATTTTTTGATGATTTGTGGTGTATATGTTTCTGTTATATGATGCTACTTGTTGCTCCTCTACTGAACACTTGCTGTTATAAATCAGTCCATGAATCTGAAAGTAACAGCTCTCAGGTTGAGGTAAAGTATGGGCCAATTGTTGTGCATTCCCACAATGTATATTTCAGTACTTTGGAGGTAAGAGAAGTAACTATTTCTCAGTTTCATATTTGCTGTAATGGAGAGTGCATTGACAGTTATATCAGTCCTACAAGCAACAAAAAACATATTTATATCATTGGGAGAAGCTGTAGGAGTTTCAATTTTGTCTTATCTCATGCTAGATTTGACAAGTTTACTAAATCTTTGTGGGAATATGTGGATCAGTTGGAGTATGAGAAAGAATGCATCAAATACTTACATATCCAAGAGCTCAGATTGCATAGATATTATTGTTTGATTCATGGCATTGGTAGAAATGAATCTGAGTTTTCAGGTTTTCACAGTGTTCTATGGCAAGAATTGCAACATCTCACAGGTTCAGGATCAAGGCTTTCTATGCAGTATAACATAATTTGGAAGCATCATGGTTTTAATTGCTTGAGGACAAGCAATTTTGAGGAGGGGAGATTTTTCATGTCCCCTTTATAGTAAAAATAAATTGGTGAAATTATTAGTCCATTCCTATTTTCCCATGGGCTAATGTAAATCAGAAGGGAAATATTTTATTTAATATTTTAATTGTAATCCCACAAATTAAGGATTTATTATTTTCGGGAGCAATTAAATATTAAATACTTTAATTTATTTGCACAAGTGGGGAATATGAAGTGTTATTGTAACTAGCAAGAGTGATTTTAGGAGATCTTATGACAGGTTCCTAAAAATAGTTGATTTTATGACAGCTTGTAAGAGGGGAGTTATTTCGTATTTTTAGCCAAGAATCTTGCATGGATTATGACATGTAAGCACCATTTGAGGAAATTTGTTGGAAATTAAATTATTTTAATTTATTTTCCAAGAGAGGGATGTTTGTATTTGGAGCTATTATAAATATGCAAGTATTTTCTTTTAGAAGGGCTTTTTGATCATTTTACAACCCAAATTTCTAAATTTGAGCACTTGTGCTTGAATTTTCATCAGTGGACGGAAACCCATTGGAGTTAGAGGCTTGTGGACGAAAACCCATCAGTCTCAAGTGATCAGAGGACAAAAAACCTTTGGTTACAAAGAGTAATTCCATCCAGGGATTGCATTGGGCTTCAAAGGATTGTGCAGTTTCGGCAGTTTTGCAGTATTGTGTTTGCAGGTTGTTCTATTGCAGTTTTGGTGCTTCTAGAGGTGTTGTTTGGTGCTAATGTTGTGTTTCATGTGTGTTTCTATATATTTTCTATTTTACATCTATTCCAGGTTCCAGAGATCATTCCTTGCACATTTGGGAGGTGTTGTGGTGATTTTGGCAGTGTTCGGTGACTTTCCCAGTGTATATTTCGGTGTAGTTTGAGTAGTTTGTTGTGGGTTTTATTTTATTTGTTACAGAAGTTTGCTGTTATGTTTATCAAATGTATCTGACCTATTATCAGGTGTTTACAATAGAAATTTCAAATAAATTGAGTTTATGGAGTTTGCAGTGATTTTGGGTGTTATTCGGTGTTCTTAGTTTTGTGGGTTTTGCATAAAAATTGTTGTATAAACTCATATTGCTTGTTGCTGTTGTAAATTAGTGTCTTAGACCTGATTACATGTTATCACATCATAAATTCAATGCAAAACTATTTTGGAGAAGCTTCATGCTTTTGGGAGTTATTTCTGTGTAAGACTAGCTTGCTAGTCTTGGTGAAATTGTTGTATGTTTTCGGTGAAAGTAATTAATTCATTTCAAGATCTGATTTTAAATTAAAATATTTTAGTCAGGTACATTACACTGATGAGGTGTTGTGTGATATCATACCGATGGATGCATGTCACATGCTATTGGGGAGGTTGTGGCAGTATGATAGGAGTGCTATCCATGATGGCCATGCAAACACATACTCCCTAACAAATGATGGAGTTCATCATAAGTTGAAGCTCTTGAAGGAGGTGGAAGAAAAGGTATGTAGTACTGCCAGAATTTTCTTGGTAGGTGGTAGAAAATTTTTGGAGGGCATGAAGCATGAGTGTCATTGCTTTGCATTGATTCCTAAGATTAGTCAAGAGAAATGTGAAGGTGTACTAGTAGAAGTTTTAGATATGTTGGGAGAATTTCAGGACATTATCTATGATAATGTACCAGAAGGTTTACCAGTGGTGAGGAAGCTAAGTCACCAAATGGAGTTGATACTAGGAGCTATTTTGCCGAATAAGGCAGCCCATAGAATGAATCCTACAGAGAGTGAAGAGCTGAAAAGACAAGTTTAAGAGCTGTTAAGGAAGGGACTGATAAGGGAGAGCCTAAGTCCATGTGCGGTACCTGCAATACTAGCACCAAAGAAAGATGGAGAATGGAGAATGTGTACAAATTCTCAGGCCATTAATAAGATCACGATCAAGTACAGATTTCCATTACCCAAAATGGATGACATAATGGATTGTTTGAGTGGAGCCAAGTACTTCACGAAGACTGATCTAAAGAGTGGGTATCACCAGATCTGAATCAAAGAAGGAGATAAATGGAAGATAGCCTTCGAGACAAAGGAGGGTTTGTATGATTGGTTAGTCATGCCATTTGGGCTAACCAATGCACCGAGCACATTCATGTGGCTCATGAATGAGGTACTAAAAGAATTCTTGGGAAATTTTGTTATTGTTTATTTGGATGATATTTTGATTTTCAGTAAGACTTGGGATGAGCACTTGATGCATATCAGAAGAGTTTTAGAGAAGTTGATGAAGGAGAAGTTGCTGATTAATCTGAAGAAATGTAGTTTTGCAAAGGAGTTGGTATACCTAGGATTTGTTATCTTAGAGGAAGGTCTTAAGATGGACCCAGAGAAGGTGAGGGCTATCATTGAATGGCCTATGCCAAGGAGTGCTTCTGAGGTAAGATCTTTTCATGGTTTGGCAAGTTTTTATAGAAAGTTTATCAAAACATTTAGTAGCATTTGTGCACCCCTAATGGAGACAATGAGACATGATAGAAAAGAGTTTAGATGGACTAAAGGACCAGATAAAAGCTTTGATCCATTGAAGCAGAAAGTCATAGAGCAACCTATTTTGGCACTTCCATATTTCAATAAGGTATTTCAGGTAGATTTTTATGCTAGTGGTAGTGCTATAGGAGCTATTTTGAGCCAAGAGGGTAAGCCCATTGCCTATTTTAGTGAGAAGCTTAATGATGCCAAGAAAAAGTATTCTGTTTATGATCAAGAATTTTATGCTATAGTTCAAGCTTTGAAGAAATGGAGACATTATTTGTTGCCAAAAGAGTTTGTTTTATATACTGGTCATCACACTTTATAGTATCTTAATAGTCAAGGAAAGTTGAATCAAAGGCACTTAAAATGGGTTGAGTTTTTGCAGAGTTATACTTTTGTTTTGAAGCACAGGAGTGGGAAGTCCAACAAAGTTGCAGATGCCTTGAGCAGAAGGCAAAATTTGTTGACAAAAATGAAGATAGAGGTTGTTGGGTTTGATGAGCTCAAAAGTTTGTATCCTGAAGATCCATGTTTTGCAGAGGCCTAGAAAGCTTGTTTCGAACATATTACTTTGGATAGGACAAAATGGTTGGATTTCGTAATCCAAGATGGCATGTTGTTTAAAGGAATCCAATTGTGCATTTTGAGGAGTTCCATGAGAGAGAACTTGATTAAGGAGAAGCATAGTGGAGGATTGGCTGGACACTTTGGTTGAGATAAGACCATTGCCATTATTGGTGAAAGTTATTATTGGCCATAGTTGCAGCAAGAAGTGAGGAAATTTGTGCAGAGTTGTAGAGTGTCAAATGACAAAAGGAGCAAGTTAGAATACAGGTCTATATCAGCCACTACCTATACCAGAGAAGCTATGGGATGATATTAGTATTGATTTTGTTCTTGCTTTACCAAGGACACAGAGAGGACATGATTCCATTTTTGTGGTGGTAGATAGATTCTCGAAGATGGCACATTTTATTCCTTGCAAGAAGACTAATGATGCTATTCATATTGCAGAGTTATTTTTCAGGGAGGTGGTGAGATTACATGGTCTACTAAAGAGCATGGTTTTAGATCGAGATACCAAGTTTGTTGGTTATTTCTGGAGGACATTGTGGAAGAAGTTGAAAATAGATTTGAAGTTCAGTTCTGCACACCATCCACAAACTGATGGATAGGCAGAAGTGGTAAATAGGAGTTTGGGTAACCTACTATGATGCTTAGTAGGAGATAAGCCCAAGGGATGGGATTTGATTTTACCACATGCGGAATTCGTTTACAACAATTTTGTCAATAGGAGTACTGGTAAATCACCATTCCAGATTGTATATGGCAATAGTCCAAGAAATTCTTCAGAGTTAAGGAAGCTAGACAAAGGAGAAAAGACAAGTGTTGAGGCCGAAGACTTTGCAGAACACCTAAAGAATTTGCATGAAGAGGTGAGAAAGCAAATTAATAAGATTAATATTTAGTACAAGGCTAAGGAAGATCAGAAGAGGAGATATAAGGAGTTCCAGGTAGGAGATGAAGTCATGGTTCACTTGAGAAAAGAACGGTTCCGAATTGGAACATACAATAAGTTGAAAATGAAGAAATTTGGACCATGTGGAATTTTGAAGAAACATGATTCAGGAAATGCATATGAGATAGAGCTGCTGAGTGGGATCAACATTTCCCCTATTTTCAACATTGTTGATTTATCATAATATCATGAAGGTGGAACAGAGGATGGACCAACAGAAGAATAATGGAGTATTCTGGCATCTACTTCAATAGAGGAGATATAAGAGATCTTGGATAGTCATGTGGGAAGAAGTACTCAGAATAGGCAATATGAAGAATATCAGGTGAAATGGAAAGGAAGGCCTATTGAAGATTCTTCTTGGTTGTCTAAGGAAGAGGCTGATCATTTAGGTTTTCCTCACACAAACATCTGAGACGTGATAGGGTCACTTCTCAAATTACCGTGGGTGTCTGATGCAGGAGCATCCAGTGGTGTAAGGGAAATCTTGCATCACCCAAAAAGAAGTTAATTCAAAATCATTGTAGTTTTTTTCATTTCCTTCCATAATATCTTGAATAATGATGTAGGACTTTCAATTTTTCCAAAACTACTAAAAATAGCAAACTGCCACTTTTGAAAAATTTACCTGCCATTTTAGGAAAGTTTGTATTTGGGCATAGATTGAGACAAAAAGTTACAAAAAGATTCATAACTGAAATATAAGACCTTTGGCGAAGGAATCAGGCAAAGATCATTTGTGAGTTGAAAGATATTAAAGTTTTTGTTTTCTGAAAAGCCCCTGAAAATTTTTGAAATGAGATATGAGGCACTAAAACATCCCATAACATCCCAAAAAGTTGACAAAAATCTGTTTACAGATTTCTAATGTAATAGTTTATATCACAAGATTTTTGGTTCTTAAAACGGTTCATCAATCAGACACCCAGATCAAAAGTTATGCTTCCTGGAAGTTGACCTACTTTCGGAGGGAGTTGCAAATTTCAAAATTTAGCTAGAGGCTGCCAAAAAGTGCTATTTATGACTATTTTGGGAACCTTGGGCAATAGTAGAGTTAAGGGGGAAAGAGTAGAGTCAAGAATAGGTGGGAAAATAGAAAGCCTAATAGATTTGGGGTTACAGAAGGTAAAAGATTCCAGAGCCTGGTGAGGTGTAGTTCTAGTGTGTTGTAGCCTGTGGAGGATTGATTCCTCTTATTGTAATTAAGCTTCTATAATGTAATGAGTTGCCCAGATCAATAAAGAAATATTCTATTTTCTGTGTTCCATTTCTGTTGTTGTCTGTTTTATGATTTATCCCCTTCATCAATTATAGAACTAGATTTCAGCATTGCCTAGAGAGAATATGATAAAGATGTGGAAAAAGCCAAAAGGGTGATCAACACCAAATGGTTGAAAATTGCCAAGCCAAATCTCTCTAGATGGCCTAAGAGTTTTTCCAGGGGTGACTTTGTGGAGGAGGTAAGTGACTTGATAACTCTTCTAAGTAGGGTAAGAGGACTTCCATATTCTTCTACATTCCATGAATGGATGTATCCTTTCATCAAGATCATACTTCAGGGTAAACATAATATTTTCTAGGGAGAACATATTAGCAATGCCTTTCATGAGCAACTGGTCAAGGTGTCAACTACATCAAAGTTCTACATGACATCATACCTTGTATATACAGTAGCTTCAATGAGAAGCTTTCTAGGTTTAACATCTGATGGAGATAAGAGAGTTGTACCAGTTTATCAGTATTATCCTCAACTGACCTTGAAAGGCTCAATTCATCATTTCAAAAGGGTGAATGATGCCTTCTTTGTTGTTTTCTTGTACCTCTTTGACCCCCAATTGGAGAAAAGGAGAGTTTATGATGATGCTTGGGCATTAGTCAATGGTTTTGGTTGCTTGTTTCTTTAGTTTTCAACTTTCACATATCTAAGAGTTAGCTATTATCAAGGGTATCCCTATATGTTGCCAAAGTTCCCTTCTGATAAAATTGTCCTAATCGAGTTGTGTCGACAAATGATTGTCATTTCATAACAAACAAATGGAACTAAAGAAGCCTAGTTTCAGGTTTCCTGTTGAAATTGGTAGGTATTCTATTGCAACTATTGCAAAAACCAAGGCAATGGAAACTAAGATGCAGATGGTTACCATGAATCAATTCAAGAGAAGACCCAAATTTGATTATCACGGAGTGAAAGATAGGATCAAGAGGAAAACTCAATTTCATGAGCCGATGGTGGAGGATATTTGGGTTGACTTGAGAATAGAAGAGGATATCAGGAAGCTAGATTACAACAAGTTGACTTTAAGTCAAATTGAGTATTTAGGCTTGGCTGATATTCTAGAGGGGATGGTGGATAACGAGGAAGTTGTTAGTCCAAAATATATCAATAAACAAATTGCAAATTCTCTGTTGCCCACTGTGCAATGGTCAAAGAAGGAGTTAACTTCTTTGAGAAAGAGGTTTGAACCAGTTCTGGCTAACACCAATCTGTGGCCTCAAAGAAAGGGTATACCCTTGAAGGACTTCATAATTGGTTTTGAAGAGGAGGCCTTAGAGCAAACAGGGAAGAAAGCTGAGTTAAGGAGTAAGAACATAAGTGATACTCCCAATACATCCAAGGATTCCTAGCCTAGGATTAAATTTGTGTCCATAGGAGATAAGGCCAAGGTGATAGAATAGAAATTTGCTACTAAAGAAATGGAGGTTGATAGACAAGATGTTGAAGAACCTATCGTAGAGGAAATGGATATTGACGACAAGTCTTCAAGAGAAAAGGAAGATGAATAGGAGAAGGAAGAGGGAGTGTTGGCAAGAGACACTGCTTTGGTATTGACTTGTATGTTGTCATTGATGGAAACAAGGCTCAAAGATCTCATTAGCATGATAGGAATACATAACTCTGGAAGGTCTTATTGGAATTCAGATCTGGTTGGCAAAAATGACTAAGTATGGTCAAAAAATAGAGTAAGGGACAAAAAGTGGATTAGTGGGCTTCCTGTAAGCCCAAAAAGCATGCACAACCTCCACGAGGATCCCTATGATGATTCAAATCCTTGTCATGTACATGTAAGCATGAAATAATGTCCTTTAAGAAGTGAGCCTCGTGATGACATGTCCTCTTTCTTATCTTGTGTTGTTTCTTCCTTGTCAATTTCTCTCTCTCCTCATTTGCGATGCTTTTTGACACTTATTGCAACACTTGTCGACTTGCATTTTCTGGGATTTCGACCTTGCTCCTAAGCCTTGTGAGTGTCTTGTAGGTGAGTTTTCACCTCTCCCCTATGTTTTTCATCTAGTGCAACTCCTAGAAGCCTTCTAGAGGTCTCCTTATCCATCTCCCACTTTTAGTTTTCAGTTTCATCGAACTAGTCCAAATCTCCCCCTATTATTTCCAAATCTCCCCCAGGAGATCCTGTTGAAGCAAGTGGAGATTTGGATTCTTATACATGATTGACCTATTTCTTGTTGTAGAACCCATCTTTTCTTTTGTTCTTTCATCTCCCAGTCTATTTGTCTACATCTGACCTTGTCCAGCCTAGATCTCCCCTAGGTGATCCTGTCTGGTGAAAGGGGTGACCTTGTCGTTTTTGTGGCCAGGGAAAAACTCAAGTTTCTCACTCGTTTTAGCTTCATTTTCACCCATTTTTTTTTCAGTTTGCATAATTTTTGATGCCTAATATAGATTTAACTATTTCATGCACCCACACATGCATAATTATCTCTATTTAATCTCAAATTAACTCCATTATCAATCTCATGCATTCTTCTAACTCCATCTCCTCTTCAGTGATAAGCTATCATTGCTTCATCACTCTCTAATCAATTGAGTTCACTGGGTAATCAATCCAATTCACTCCCCAATCAGTCCTTGTTAACTCTTTAATCAATTGAGTTAACTTCTCAATCAATTCCACCTCTCATCCCTTCTTCAAACCTGTAAATACCCCCCACCTCTTCATTATTTTCCAAGTTGAGCAAGTGGGAGAATACCCTTCTCATCCTCACAAGATTTCTCAAGCTTCTTCATAGGCCTTTGAGTCTCTTTCTTCATTTCATTCTTTAGTTTTTCAAAGCTTCAAAGCTTTCATTGTTGCATAGCTTCAAATCTCTTCCAAGGAGGCAAATTCATTATGCACACTGCTCTTGTCAGTTTTTCTCTCTAACTTAGCATTCAAATGCTCTTACAGGATGAAGG
Organism: Cunninghamia lanceolata; assembly: GCA_027924645.1. Taxonomy (NCBI): domain Eukaryota; kingdom Viridiplantae; phylum Streptophyta; class Pinopsida; order Cupressales; family Cupressaceae; genus Cunninghamia; species Cunninghamia lanceolata. The sequence goes on along the minus strand of BSBN01001020.1, from coordinate 1,765,609 downwards.
TGCCTTTTGCTTTATTTGTTCAACCAAGTAGCATCACGCTACTTTATTCTATGCCATTGTTCTCAATCCAATCTTTCATTGATCTCATACAAGATTCATCAAAGCTTCTTTTTGCTTCTTTGTGTCATTTTGTTGTCAAGAGGATCACCTGCTGCCAAAAAAGGACTTGAGGTTGCCAATTACAAGGATTACTGAGGGTAGTGGAGTCAACAAATCTTCATTTCTTCTAGGTTCCTTCATTGTTTTTGTTCAATTAATAGTAATTAGATAATCATATTTGCTCTTGGGATCAATAAAACATTGCTTTTTCCTTGATAATTAGATCTTGCATGTTAGATTAGTTGCTTTCATATTTCTAGATCTAGATTGTTAGAAAAAGCATTTTCCCTTTTCATTAGATTAGATCGCATTAAAATCATTGAAAACACAAAAATATAGATTAACGTTGCATTAGAAAAAATCATGTTAGATTGCATATGTATTTCCTTTCATAGATTAAAAGAACTTTTTATTTCCAAAACACTAAAAATGCACAAAAAAATGTTTTGCATATCATTTAGTTTGCATGCATATAGAAACCCTAGAATAGACAAAATTGCAAACCCTCGATACCATCATGAGATAAACACATTTTAAATGATCCAATCAAACCCTCAATACCATCATGAGGTAAAAACAAGTCAAAACACAAAGTCAAATCCTAGGTCAACTAAACCCTAGGTCAAAACCCTAGATCTAGTTAAAGTTAGTAATCACACAACTACCTCCATCCTGATACATGAATGTGCTTAGGAGTGAGAGGAGAATGGGTGAGGGCTATTCGTGATGAGATCCAAGAGATCTATCCAAGACCACAACAAGAAACATTTGTTCTAAGACAAGGAGACCCATCCATCCTCTTATTGTTGGAAGAAACTAGACAATACTAGATACAACAAGAACTTATTTAATGCATACAAAGACAAGAGGACATAAATGAATAGAACCGTTTGCCCACATAGAGGTGGAATCTAAGAAACCCAAATAGAAGAGGAGAAACAAGTGACCCTTCGGGTCATAGGGTTATCTCGACTACAACAACAGTCAAACGAAACATACAACTAAGCACACAACAACAAAGGCGACAGTACTTGCCGACTCCTCTCTGTGAAGTCTAGCTTTCCAATGAGCCAGACCCCCACCATGTCTTGCCTCATCTTGATTGGCTAATTCCATGTGAGTGAGAGTAACAAGGCAGATCACCCCATGGAAAGGAAGGAAGGGTTCGTGTGTGTGCCGAAATCTGACCCGACAGCCCCAGGCAACCAAAGTCACGATTTTGAGCGTACATATTTTGGTGAACCTAATGTGAACAACAAAAACTTTTGAGAGAGTCTCCTCACATTTTTTGCATCATTAAATCAATTTGGGATGGATTTAAATTCAAGGGACATCCAATAGACGCCCCACAACTTCTTGGTTTTTAACAACCCCACACATGAAGACATAGTCATTCAACTTGAAGAAATCAAAACTTGCCAAGAATGCAAAATCTATCAACATGACCAATCCATAACAAGATAAATGAAAATAACTACCCAAATAGACAATGAGGTGAGTTATCAAAAGAAAAGCTTACAAGAAGCTTGGGAGGCACAAAAACCTCCACATGTAATTTATCAAGATAAAAAGCCCATGACATGTGAAGTGTCATCAAAAGGAACAAGTAGGGTCAGTCAAACCCCAATATAAAGCAATCCATCTAAAGGTTGTAAAACTCAAAAAATGAAGGAAGCATCACTCACAGACCTTATAGAAATTTTAGTCCAATGAATCGGGACCCTTGAGGCTAGGAGTGTTGAAGAAACTCACCAAAACAACATTACAGAAAAACCTAGGGTACAGGGAAATCATTTCATTGATGAAATCAAATCAAACTAGGGGGCAACACAAAATACCCCTTATCTAAACTCCCATTCATATGACACATATAACAAAGCATTCAGGCCTCCATTTCCCTCACAATCCAACATGAAAAGTCTCAATCAAGTAGGTGGGATTCCTATGATGAAAGATCAACCAAAAATGATCCTACCTAATCATCAAAACATAAACATGATGCCATCTAGTCATCCAACTTTTTTAGGATATCAACAGTCTAGCATACCCTTTCAAAAACAACAACAAGCTCCATTTGAAGGGCTAATGTTTGGAGGAACAAAATCCTCTACACATAACTCCCTCTTAGGAACATACCTTGAGTATTTAAAGGAGCCTCTTGACTACAACATTCGTCAAGTAATACTACCACGTCCTGTCCCTGAGCTTCCAAAATTTAAAGGAGAGGGTGATCCCAACTCTCATATCAAGGCTTACATTATGGTAGTACGAGAGCTCCTTCCTTGGGATGGGGTGGTAGCAAAGATTTTTCCAAAAACTTTAGAGGGAATCACTCTAGATTGGTACTATCAACTTCCAGAAGCATCGATCCACTCTTTTAGGAAACTCATTGATCAATTTGTGGCTGGCTTTGACATAAACAAATTGGTCAAGATAGGAATACAAGAATTTTTAACAATCAAACAAGAAGCCAATCAGTCGGTTGCACATTTTATCACATGATGGAGGAAAGTTCTCTATTCTTCAACTAGCACGCTAAACATGGATCATAGAGAACTTTGTGATCTCTTCTTACATGCTCTCAACAATGACATACAAGAACAAGTCCAAAAACTCCCTTAAAAATCATATGAAGAAGCACTCGAAAGTGCCCTTACAATTGACCAAGCTGCTATTGATAGTGGAAGAAGGGAATATGATGCCAATGGAAGGTTGATAAACCATGATACAAATAACAAATCCTGGACAAACAATCAAGACATAGATGGGTCAACAAACACTTCACCATCAGGGAATGACAATTATGACTACAATAGTCATACAAATTTGGGAAATGAAAATACCAACTATCCCCCAAGAATCAACAAAAATCCGTACAACAATCATCATAAACCTCAAGATCACAATCATGATAAATATTGCTCATTTCACAAGTAAAGGGGGCATGAGATCAAGTCATCTTGAGGGTACCATTGCTTCATATCAAACCTCCCAAAACATCAACAAAAAGCATTCATGGACACATTCTCACAAGATGAAGAACTTAGTCTGAAAGGCTATCAAAACAACTTTTATCAAAACACCTTAGGCCTTGTGGAATTAGATAAAGATCAAGAAACTTGTGTCATATAAGGACCAGAACAACCAGATGAGACCAAAAATTCAAATTTTTCTCACATACTAGAGCTTATCAAGATTTCTCCTACACACAAGAATGCTCTCCTCGATGCCTTAGATCTGGGCCATCTAGTTCAAAACACTCCAAGTGAAAAGTATTCTTCTTCAACATTTGATTTTGAAAAGTTACCCTTAGACAATGACATAGCCAAATAGGGTGATCTCCCCCTCCATCTGATAGTCCAATTTCAAGATTGTTCCATTAAATGTGTAATGATTGATGATGGGTCTAAAATCAACATAGTCTCCTTTTCGCTTCTTCAAAGAATGGGTTATTATGAAACTCAAATCACAAAACAAACTTCCATCCTTAGAATTCATGATAACCCAAACATTCAAACCATGGGTAAGGTCAATCTTCAAATCACATTGGGTCCCAAACCCCTCCCAACAGAATTTTATGTCATCAATAAAGAAACCACTTACAACATGACCCTAGGAAGGCCTTGGATCCATAGGATGAGGGTCATTCCCTCCACATTATTTCAAGAATTGCACTTCTTGTACATGGGACAAACCCATGTCATCAGAGGATATCCTGATACTTTTAGCCTTTATAGAGTTGAACAAGTCAAAATGAAGGGAAAGTCGATGGAAACCACTAGTGACCCAAAAATCAACACTTTTGAAAAAGGAGAGACATCAAAACAAATTGTAAACATAGCCAAGACCTCAAAATGTATAGGGAAGGGGGCAACAAGAGAATTCCCCTTTGATCACAACTCAACAAAGTCTTACACTCCATTCAACTTAGTGGCCATTCCAATTGAACCAGACATAAACATCCCTATGGTTGAAATCATGACTGAAGAAGAAGAACTAGAATCCACACAGAAACTAGGAGAGTCAACACCAACTCTAATTGCCCTTAAAAATTCCAAAACAAACATGGGAACTCAACAAGAATAGAAAATTATGAAGATAGCGGGCAAATCATCAAACAATGAAACATGTGAGTACATCAAACCCCTCACTAAATAAAAAACATTTTTACACCAAGTCTTCGAGTCTCCTTGCAAAAGCTTTCAAGTGAAGTTTAGACTAAATTGAATAGGTCCACACATAGTTAAAGAAGATGTCAAAAACAACACTACATCTTGTGCATTATGGAAGTAGAAGAGTTTAGTATCTCATAAAAATCATAAAATACAAAAAGAAAAATCAAAATGTCAAAAACAATCTGTTTCTTGCATTTCAGTATCATTCTATTCGTATTGCATTACTATTAGTGACTTTCTCTTGTACTATTTTCTTTTTAGTAAGGAGTCTAATGTTGCCTAGATATACGTTATCCTTTTAGGACCTAGAGATTCCCCATTTTTACAAATCACCATTATCCCCCTTCAATCTAAGTGATTCTAATCAAAGCCTAGCTCTTAGCTTTACACCGATCCCAGTCTTAATGAGTTAAAATATTAGGTCTAAACAAAGTCAGTATTCAAACCTACAGTGTTCAAAGGAAGCTTGCAAGTAGACCTTCCCAATTCTTCCCTAGTATTAGAGAAGTCCAACCAGATTACAATAACTTTAGGTGGCACTCAGCCCCTTATCTTTCTTGGCCAAAAACATCAAGAAGATCAAAACTCTAAAGGAAGCAATCTAAGATTCAAGTGAATAAAAATTGAGTGATCAAAATAAGAGTATCAAAAAGTGAGAATTGAGACATCAAAGCATTGCATATCAAAGTTCCAAAAAGCATTCATTTCTTGAAAAGTCAAAAAACCAAAAAAATAAGAAAAATCAAGTGAGGAAAATACAAAAAAAATGAAAAGCAAAAAAAAGAGTGAAAGAGAGAAGATTGTTGAATGTCTATACTCTTGGGTGGAGATTAGTCTAAGCTCGAAGCCTCAAGGGTGACATTCTAATAGAGAAAGAAAGGTACAAAGTACACACACACGCTAGCTGAGAAAAACCCAAGAGTCTAGTAGTCTCTAGGATCATCTTCTACCAAGGGATCCATGTTCTTTCCTATTTATCCTTTACCCCAAGTCTACCTTGCTTGCCATCTATGATCTAAGTCTAGTGAACACCAATAAAATTTGCTACTTGTCTATGTTGAAAGCTTGTTAGCTTGTCTTATCTAGATAAGAATTAGTGTTTAACCTTTAGAAAAGCTAAAATTTAGAAGCACTCCATTTCATTCTTGTTCCTCACTTGAGTTTTAAAATTCTATCTCACAGCCTTGATTAGGTCTCCTGTATCAACACAACTTGCAATCCCCTAGATTGAAAATCGTATTGAAGAGCAGTCACATTGTTTGTTCTACATTGCATTCATGTCAAAATCAGAAAAGAGTTCCAAAGCAATAAAGTCAAATGCCATAACTCATGGCATTCCATATAAGTAAAATCTTCATTTTATCATTTCTTGTGTTCTTGCATCTACATATCGTCACCTACATTCATATATATATTCTCAAAAAGACAAAAAACAAATTGCATCATCCATATGTGATCATCTTAGGTATGAATCCTCCTAAGAAAAATAAAAGCTCTATCCAAACATATGTACAAAAGGGAAAGTGAAGTACAAGATGTCAACTAAAGCTATGTATGGATCTCATCAAATCAGGTCTTGAAACAATAAAATGTAAAACAATGTCTGAGCACAAGTCACTCCTCCAACAAGTCAAAAGATAAAAATTGTGTAGTCAAATACACAAGTCTCCCCATGCAAGGAGGCAAGGGTGTAAATCTCTTAAATGTAGGTCTCTCAAAGACCTAAAGGAGAATCAAGTCAAACCTTTGCAAAATATCCACAAAAAACATAAAAATTAGAAAAATCAAAAAACATAAAAAAGTGTAAAACATCAAAAAATCCCTAAAAATCAAATATGTTCCTCAAAATCTGCAATAAAAGGAGAGTTTGTTCTCCTCTCTAGCTTAGCATGTCTTCTATGTCCTTTATGCATTCTTAGATTATTATTTACTTTTATGCATCCGTTTTGTGCATCGTTTTGCATGCTCTCATCCCTACAGGTCCAAACTGACAAAGGCAAACAACTAGTTGAACTCGAACAATCCATGGTAATTTCATCATTTCAGTTTTTATTATTCATTTTGATATTTTTAGATGCCAGACTAATACTAGTTATTGTAGGTACAAATTGTGGGAAAATTAACAATAGGTAAGGCCTAGTTTGGGAACGATACCTACCTTTCATGTAGACTACCGTCCCCGAGGGGGCAAATATGTAAGCATAAAAATCATGCATAGCCTCCATGAGGATCCCTATGATGATTCAAATCCTTGTCACGTACGTGTAAGCATGAAATAATGTCCTTTAATTAGTGAGCCTCTTGATGATGTGTCCTCTTTCTTATCTTGTGTTGTTTCTTCCTTGTCAATTTCTCTCTCTCCCCATTTTTGATGCTTTTCAACACTTGTTATGATACTTGTTGACTTGAGTTTTCTAGGCTTTCAACCTTGCTCCTAAGATTGTGAGTATCTTGTAGGTGAGGTTTCACCTCTCCCCTATGTTTTTTATCTAGTGCACCTCCTTGAAGCCTTCTAGAGGTCTCCTTATCCATCTCCCCCTTTCAATTTTTAGTTTCGTCAAACCAATCCAAACCCCCCTTTTATTTCTAGATCTCCCCCCAGAGATTCTGCTGACATAAGTGGAGATTTAGATTCTTCCACATGACTAACCTGTTTCTTGATGCAAAACCCCTCCTTTTCTTCCCTTCTTTCATCTCCCAACCTATTTTTCTACATCTGACCCTATCCAGCACGGATCTCCCCTAGGTGACCCATGGTCACCCATGGGTGACCCTGTCTAGTGAAAGGGGCGACCCTACTGCTTTTGCAGCCGTAGAAAAACTCAAGTTTCTCACTCGTTTTAGCTCCATTTTTGCCCATTTTTCTTCTAGTTCACATGGTTTTTGATGCCTAATATAGAGTTAACTATTTCATGCACCCACACATGCATAACTGTCTCTATTTGATCTCAAATTAACTCCTCAATCAATCTCATGCATTCTTCTAACTCCATTTCTTCTTCAGTGATAAGCTATCATTGCTTCATCACTCTTTAATCAATTGAGTTCACTAGATAATCAATCTAGTTCACTCCCCAATCAATCCTTGTTAACTCTTCAATCAATTGAGTTAACTTCTTAATCAATTCCACCTCTCATCCCTTCTTCAAACCTATAAATACCCCTCACCTCTTCATTATTTTCCAAGTTGAACAAGTTGGAGAATACCCTTCCCATCTTCACAAGCTTTTTCAAGCTTCTTCACAGGCCTTTGAGCCTCTTTCTTCATTTCATTCTTTAGTTTTTCAAAGCTTCAAAGATTTCATTGTTGCATAGCTTCAAAGCTCTTCTAAGGAGACAAATTCATTGTGCACACATCTCTTGCCATTTTTACTCTCCAACTTAGCATTCAAATGCGCTTATAGGACAATGGTGCCTTTTTCTTTATTTGTTCAATCAAGTAGCATCAAACTGCTTCATTATATGCCATTGTACTCAATCCAAGCTCTCATTGAGCTCATACAAGCTTCATCAAAGATTCTTTTTGCTTCTTTATGTTATTTTGTTGTTAAGAGGATCACCCACTGCCGCAAAAGGACTCGAGGTTGCCAATTACAAGGATTACTGAGGGTAGTGGAGTTAACAAATGTTCATTTCTTCTAGGTTCCTTCATTGTTTTTGTTCAATTAATAGTAATTAGAGAATCAAATTTTCTCTTGGGAATAGTAAAACATTGATTTTTCCTTGATAATTAGATCTTGCATGTTAGATTAGTTGCTTTCATATTTCTAGATCTAGATTGTTAGAAAAAGTATTTTCCCTTTTCATTAGATTAGATCTCATTAAAATCATTGAAAACACAAAAACATAGATTAATGTTGTATTAGAAAAAAAAATGTTAGATTGCATACTTATTTCCTCTTCATAGATTAAAAGCACTTTTTATTTCCAGAACACTAAAAAACACAAAAAAAATGTTTTGCATATCATTTAGTTTGCATGCATATAGAAACCCTAGAATAGACAAAATTGCAAACCCTCGATACCATCACAAGGTATCCATGATTAAAACAATCCAATCAAACCCTCGATACCATCAAGAGGTAAAAACAAGTCAAAACACAAAGTCAAACCCTAGGTCAAAACCCTAGATCTAGTTAAGGTTAGTAATCACACAACTACTTCTATCCTGATACATGAATGTGCTTAGGAGTGAGAGGAGAGTGGGTGAGGGCTATCCATGATGAGATCTAAGAGATCCATCCAAGACCACAATAAGAAACATTTGTTCTACCACAAGGAGACCCATTCGTCTTCTTATTGTTGGAAGAAACTAGACAACACCAGATACAACAAGAACTTGTTCAACGCATGAATAGAATCATTTACCCATGCAGAGGTGGAATCTAAGAAAACCAAATAGAACAAGAGAAACTAGTGACCCTTTGGGTCATAGGGTTATCTCAACTACAATAATAGTCACACGAAACATACAACTAAGCACACAACAACAAAGGCCACAGTACTTACCGACCCCTCTTTACAAAGTCCATCTCTACAAGGAGCCAGAACCCCACCATGTCTTGCCTCCTCTCGACTGGCTAATTCCATGTGAGTGAGAGTGACGTGGCGGATCACCCCATGGCAAGGAGGGAAGGGTCCGTATGCGTGCCAAAATCTGACCTGACAGCCCCAAACAACTGGAGTCAAGATTTTGAGCATACACTTCTGCTGATGAAGTCCTGGAAATATAGCTCAGGTATAATATTCATAATTGTTTGATGTTGTTATATTCTAGTGATCAATTCCTAACTTCCTCTGAAAGTCACTTGGAAGAAATATCTAAGTCCAGGTGAACAGAGGTACAATACAGATAGTGAATAAGGCACAATGTAATGGTTCGCATTCCTCTGTAAATGCATATTTTGTTCTATAGAATTGAAGACATGTCAAGAGATCAATAATGTTTGTTGATTAGGATTCATGAAGTCCCATTTGGTCCACAGCATGAGTTATGATGTGATAGAGGAACCTATCGTATATGTTATTAAGAAACAAGTCGACAAGCTGGTTGAATCCTTATATGGAGAAGAAATATGAGTTGGATGATAAAGGTAAGTGGTTGTATGATTAGAGATGACACATATGAAGACATATGCATGTTTTTTTGGATCCGCATTGATGATTTAACACAAGAACGATAGGATATAACACTTGGTATACACATTTCACAGTTTGCTTGCCGACCTGATCATAGAAAGATTTAGTTGTGGATATACATAGAGGATGGACTTTAGTGTTTGATTGACATGATGTGTAATGTGATGTGCATGAATGTGAAATATGCAAAGATAGAATGACCATAGCAAATAGAGAAAGACCTTGAGCACATGTAAGAGAAGAATAGAGAAATAGGGGCAGACTGAAATGAAGAGTTCTGAGTCAGTATTTATGAGCTTAATTGGAACTGTCACCATGCATATGTAGATGCAATCATTACAGTTCATTCTTGGCAGTGAGCCACCCTTCCTCTTCTTTCTTCTTCTAATTAGCAGTGAGCCTTTTCTTGAGCAGTGAGCTCTGAGCAGTGAGCCCTAAGGTAGTAAGCCTTTTATAATTTCGTATTGTGCTACAATAATATATTGAGAGCTAACACTCTCCGTTGTTTTTCCCTCTTTGGGTTTTCCACGTAAAAAATCTTGGTGTTCATGTGTTATGTCTTTGTGGTTGATGTTCATTTGTTTAATATGCTTTCATATAATTAAATTTGGTAAATAGATAATAGAGTAAGTGCATAAATAGTTTTGTAGAATGCTGATTCACCCCCCTCTCAGTGTTCATTGGATTCAACAATTGGTATCAAAGCCAGGTTCCTTGGAAGAAGCCTAACAGCTTAAGGAAGATTCGGTAAGGTTCACTCATATCAGCACAAAGGTATCTCACTTATCCTGAAGTAAATCCTCTTGGAAGCATTAAGATTGGCAATAAAGTATATGTTAATAATGAACAATTTGAAGTAGCTCTAGATCTTGACAACTCCAAAGCTGAAATCATAGGTTTAGAAGAGAGTATCAAAGAAGCTGATGTTTTCATTCTAAAATTAAAAGAACAAATTAGTAAATCTCAGGAAAGACGGAAAGAATTATGTGAGCAACTAAAACAACAGAGTCTTCTTAGGGTGATTGAAGAAAAGACCAAGAGTGAGGAATATTTGAATCAAGTTGTGAAGGACAAGTCAGAGGAATGTGAAAAACTAGGAAAAGAAGTTCTGCTCTTGAAATTTGATCTAGAAGTAGCCAACAACTACAAAGAAAAATTCAAAATAAGCTCTGCAACACTTAATGAGTTGCTAGCCAGCCAAAAGTATCCAAATGATAAACAAGGTTTGGGATTTGAAAAGGGAGAAAGTTCAAATTTAGGGAAAGATAGATCTAAAGAAGGTAGAGGCAGAAACCATCCAGTAAGGAATCAAAGAAGAAGACCTAAAGGACCTCCAATCAGGAAACCAAATGCACAAAGGTGCCCATCTTTCAATGGTCATTGTTTCAAATGCATTAAGTATGGTCATAGGGCTACTCATTGTAGAAGTCAAATAAATCAAAATGCTCTATCTTTTTCTAGTAAATGTTTCAATTGCAAGAAGATTGATCATAAAGCAAATGAATGTAGAAGTGTGTCAAGAAATGTGCCAAACTATCCAAGGAATGGTCAATCCTTCAATGGCAAATGTTTTGCATGCAATAGATTTGGGCATATGGCTAACCAATGTAGATTAAGGCCAAATTCAAATATCAGAAGAAATCAAAGTCAGACAAATGTTGTTTGTTACTATTGCAACAAATTTGGACACCTTGCGAGATTCTGCAGAAGAAAAAATAAGGAAAGAGATTATCTTACACAACAGAGCTGAAAGATGTCAAAGACAAGAATAAAGTTGATCTTGTGGAAACCAAGAAGGAGATGAGCATGATCTAGATCAGAAAGGATGTAAACAAGGTTAAGGATGGATTCGCACCAGCATCTGGTGCAGATACTTCCTCTGAGAAGTAAATTGAGAGCTCAGGGGGAGCAGTGTCAAATATCTAAATCCCCTAGCTAGACAGTTGGTACTGGAATCCAACACAGGGATATGTGGTGAAATATGACAAGATAAATCCTCTAAAAGAAAAACTAGAAGAGAATAAGCCAATGCAAATCATTGCGGAGCAATTTCAATCGACTGTGTCTATCAAAGAAAAGTCAAAACAGCTTTTTGGAACAACCATTAATGATGATTAGGTTAAGTCATGCAGAGGATAAAAGGGAACTTGTTTAGTCTTAAAATCACTTTGCACTCAAAGCTATCAAGTATTCAGAGAGATTGAAGCAGAATTTGAGAAATAGCAACCAAGATTTGAAGCATTCAAAGTATTTCAAAGAAAGGAGACCCTAATTCGGTGAAACAAGGTATTTATGTTAAAACCCTATTTGTGAGTCTGTTAAAATCCTGAGATGGTGATGTTGCAAATTGTTGATATTACTGAGCGACCACGACCAAAATTCAAGAAGCATCCCCACAAACCAACTAAAGTTGATCCAATAGGTGCATTCTTAGGTATACCTTATAGAGTTCTATATGTGGAAGACATTAGGGCATATATCCATGTTGCCCTAGATGAGCATGATGACATCAGATTTACAAACCTACATCAAAAACATTTAAGTGATGATCAATTTTACCTTAAGGAAGAATACAAAGCCCTAGAAGAGAAGAAATTCATCCAATATGTAGAGTTTGCCACATTTGTAGCGGATGAATAGGTCTGATATGTGCTAAGCAGGATTCATGACAAGTTCATGTGGTTAGGGAAAGGGCAACCCTTCAAGATAACAAAGGATGCAATTTAGGAAGTCACTGGACTAAACTCCACTGGAGGTATGCCATTATTGAATGCAGTTAAGAATCAAATGGTTACAGATGCCACTAAAGCCTACTTTGACAAAAGGGCGTTGACAATAAATGATATTATAATCATGCAGTAAAGTTTGCCTCAATGGTCATAGGTTACAAGGTTTACTTCTCAAACTGAGAGAACTTTATTTTTGGTACTACAATATACACTGCCTATCAAATGGTTAAAGAGAATGGAGATTATGATTTGTACGAGTTGCTGAGAATTCAACTACTGGGGAATCTGAAGAAGAAAAAAGAAAGCAAGAAATATCCAGTCAAGTATGGTACATTGGCTATATGTCTATTCTTTTATTTTTTGAATGAATTACCCAACATGAAGAATTTGATCTGGTTAAGTAGTAAACCAATAGCTATTCAAATTATAAATCATCTAAACAACATCAGAAGTATTGATGAGCAAAACACAACCCTGTGGGGGTACTTCAAGAATTTGTAAGGCATGATGCAGTCAAGAGAAAGAATCCCTAGGCAAATTGTTGAGAAATATGAAGATACTATCTACTTTATGGTTACAAAAGATCAATGGCTAATGGAATTCGTTGAGCCTAGGATAGTTTAGGTAATCCCAATGGGCTATGAAGTAGATGGATAGATATTAGACAGCTATGCTCAACACATGTTAAGCAAACCCAAGGATAGTGTTGTGTGGTTACACAACACGCCCCATTTTGCCTTAGAAAAATAGGGACCCAACCTTTTTGGCTCTCCCTTTGCTTTTCTTGCTTTGGCGGTATGGTAAAAGTTAGGTATCCATGCAGTAGTAGTATATCACCCATGTGCATAGACCTCATAAAGGAAGGTCAAACTTCAAAGTTAGATTCTATCATCACAAACCTCATCAAGTGAAAGAGTACAAAATTCTAAGCAAGTTTGCCTTTTGAATCACCTTAAAATTCCTTAAGGATAGAAAGTTATGTTTATTCAAAGTTTGGTCAAACCAGTAACTCAGGGTGATATTTCATAATATCCCTAATGTTCACCAATATTCCGGATATATGTTTTAACACAAGAAAGCCCAATATCTACATATTTGTCAATATGCAAACGTCAAATTTAAATGCCAGAGGTATTTACCTGTCATGAACCCGCGTACGTTCCTGGAGGGTGATATTCCTTAATATCCTTAATATTCACCAATGTGAGGGCTTGCCTCAAATGCAACAAAAATACTTGACATTGGGATAATCTTTAATAAACATCATGTTATCCAAGATCACTGATCTTCCTTAATATGATGATGATGTCATCTTAACCTGATATAAAGAAGACTTGATATGATGATGACGTCATCATATTCCCAACATCAAGAGGGGTCATCTATCTCCCAATATTCCAGATATTTCTTAATGTCCCGATCCAACATGAAGTAAAAGAAAACCTCAATATTTTTCACATTATCTAAGATCCCTGATCTTTGCTAATGTGACAATGACGTCACTTATGCTCCAATTTGAAACATTAATGAAGGATGCTGACGTCATCCTAATCTTTGAAAATGGGAGATGTTTCACACACTTAAGAACCTTGATATTTCTCAATATCCGTCATGTCTACTTTTAAGACATTAACACGTAGATTTTTATGAACCAATAGGTCGATGCCATGTGGCATAGTGAATCAATTATATCCTCACCCTACATTATCATGATCATTAAACAAAGTAAAATGACCTAATTTTGGTCGTCGGTCAACAGTTAGTCAACATCACGATGACATCATCATCCTCTGAGGGGTCATATTTCTTAATATCCCTGATATTTGCAAATGTGCCCGCTTGCATTAAATGCCATTCTGATAGTCGGTGAGCCTTCAAAATTTCAAATAAATGCATGCCACATGTAAACATCTCCAATGCTTAGGTGCCAATCAACGGATATCAACAATTAAGCATTAATCACACCTTAATTCACCAGTGTTTGTTGATTAAAACAAGGATTTCAGTTCATTTTTTAATTTATCATGTATTCAAGCAAAATTTATAGAGCTGCAGTGCGATTAAGGTGATATTATGACAATCTGTTAGAGCAACGGAATGGGGTGAGGATTCACAAGGCAAACAGGAGAAGATAATGGCAAGGTTAACATGTCTACTCGGATATCAATTAAATAGTAAAAGGTAGCAAATATCAAGTATGTAATGACAAAACCCTCCTTTGTCATTTATGGTAGAATGAACAGGTAATATTGTTTTTACCATAGTAAATTGATATGGTGATGTATGAAATATGTTGGATAAGAATCAAAACATCTGGATATCCATATAATCATTAATTTTCATGATCACATGATATGTTAGGGTAAGAAATGCATGGTTTCATCGCAAGATTTAATGGCACTCCACAAGAACAGGTCAGATGCATAATTTCTAAAACCTTTGTGTTTAGTAGAAAATTGGATTTGTTAATGTTTTAGTGTTTTGGTGTTTAAATCCGCCTTTCCACTTTACATTCAAGGATATAGGGTCGAGTGGTGAGCACTTTCATACCCTAGATCACTTGTAAGATGTCAAGAAGCTTGGATTAGGGAATTTAATTATCAATTTCTCTTTTCTTATGCTTAATTGACCATTAAAACACTAATTATGCAAATATGGCAATAAACTAACGAATAATAGAAAATACTCTTGCAGACAGAAGTGAAATGGCAAATCACAGAATACCTATTTTCAGGGTTCTGAGGTGGAATAGTCGGGGACACTAGAGTGAGTGCCCAAGTCCAAGGTACTAGTTTCTTTGCAAGATCTGGACCTCCTTCCGACACTGATTAGTCCTGTAACTTCTATTTTTGGGAACTCAACTATGGAGGACACTAGAGCAAGTGCCCAAGTCTTGGACATGCTCTAGTGTCCTACTTCTCTTCAGAACTTGAATCCTTGATGCCTACCAATCCTTCTTGCAACTTCACCTTTCCCACATGTGACACCTGTAACCTTCAATCACAAGAGTTGGTTTGGGGGTTGTGGTGTTTAGGAGCTTGCCTCAGTCAAGCCCCATAAGTACACTTAAGTCTTCTAAAAACCTTTGTCAGATAGAGAGAGCATGCCCTTGTGAGGCATAGACCAAATCCAAATGAAACCATGATAAAAAGCACAATGATATCACCTTGTAGTGAAGATCTCATGGGAGGAAGATGCTCTTCATTCCATGAGGAGATGAATGCTCAAATCTGCAAATACAAACACATAAACAAAACAAGTCTGCTCTTGCAACACAATGAAAGCCTTGAATCACCTTGAGAACACAATAGCTTGCTAGTAATCATCTAGTTTACAAATGAATACCTAAACATCTTTATATATGCAGCTACAAGCACTCCTGTCAAGATTTTCATAATTCAAATTTACCATGTCAGCAAAGGACCTAAGTAACGGTCATAAACTGACACCTGAAAATTAGGGCTGCCCCAAAATAGGGCAGGACTAGGGCATGGGTGCCCAAGCCCTCCCCCCTATTTTGGGCAGGGTATATCTCAAGGGGTCCTTCTAGGTCCCATTTGTCATGTTACCTAGGGCTCATTCTATCAAGATGCCAAATTATGAACTAAGATGTCCTAAATGCATGCAAAAGACCCTGGAGCTAAACCTTATGAGGGAAAATCCCCCAAGGGGACATTTTCTGATGTTACATTTAGCCCCCACTTTAATGTATGTATAATCGTGAGGCCAATACATGCATTAAAGTAAGGTCACAAACACAACAAACACATCAAGCACGGAGAAGACATGCCAATCACATAGAAATAGTAATAGGCACATAAAACATGGAGAAGACAGTTATAGTCACGCAGAACACAGAGAAGACAGTCAATGCATCTAAGACACATTAATGCATGGAAGACATACATGATTTCTTTTCTGTTCTTTTTCTCATATATATATGAAATGAAAATGCAAGTACTGGAAAGTAAACAAACCTACCATAATACATGATGCACTCATTACGTAGGTCTTTATATATATGGGGCAACACACACGCAAGACACACAAAACCTCCCAAAATACAAGATGCATATGGAGCAACAGACACACCACACAAAACAAGCACACTAAAACACACAGACTTGAAGACACATAGAAAACACGGTAGACAAGTGATGGTGTGTTCCCTATTTCTAGGCTCATTGCATCTCAGGCACGTCACACACACACACTAACGATTGGGCTTTGCCACAACAATTCCTAAATACACACTTAAGGGTTGAGTTAGTCACAGAATCACTCCTTGACTCTGTAGAGGACTTTTGAAAATACAACCCCACCCACATCACGAAGATGCCTTACAGTGAAAAGGAAGCATGGCATACCACCCCACCCACATCACGGAGATGCCTTACAGTGAAAAGAAGATATGAGCTCAAAAGTATACAACCCCACCCGCATCACGGAGATACCTTATAATGAAAAGGAGGTATACACAATAGATTTCAAGATAGATTGGTTGATTGCAAACAAACTCAAGATGTAGGAAGTACTCATCACACTAGTTTGTACCTGAGGATAAGCACATTTCTAACATCTACAATAGATAGCTTACCTTATATATGCCCCGACCTTAAGGTGGTTGATATCATGCAATAATATCAAGAATGTTAAGGTAAGAATAAAACACACAAGGGAACACCAACTTTCAGAAAGCCCATGCCCCCCGGAGGTGACATGTACTTCACGATTGCCAAATTTGTTCCCACAAACACATCCCTACAAGAAACATGTTAGTGTCTACAACATCATAATAAACAACAACATCAATGCATATGAAATCTAAGGTATGCAAGATTCAAGGTAGACAAAGTGCACGGAGCAGCAATATTGTTTATGATTTGTAAATGAGATAGAACACCATCAAAATCATCACTACGTGGAAAGCACAAGTGCTTCCACTAGCCAAGCATCAAATAAGATATACAACCCCATCATCATATTAGGAACTAAGTCCATTTTTTTATTGCTCTAGAAAGGGACACTAGGTCCGCATCAGTATATATGTTTGTTGTCATCTATCCAATAGATGGAAACACTAGAGGAAGGGAAACAATTAATAAGAGAGGAGAAGCAAGTGTCTTAGGGACAGTCATGTAGGAGGGTGCCCCCAGGTGTCACCAACCATAATGCTATGTCTGTAAGACACAACATACAACAATGAAATCAGAGAGAGGCAATATAGAAGAATGATGATACAAATAGAAGAAGGTCACAATAGAGGCAGTCTCTGTGTATCTTCAACCTTAAGGAAGAATATGAGGTCATCCCAGGAGGCCTAATCAACACATAACACATCACGGGGGAATCACATCATGAGAGAAAGGTGGGATATAAGGTGTCATAGCCCAATTCATGTCTTGCTTATCATGTTGTTTATTGTTAGAATCATGTTTGTCTAGTTTAATGTTAGGATCAATGTTTTCTTGTTGAGATGCAAGTGTTGATGATGATTGTTAGTCATAACAACATGCATAAAAATTTGCACAACAAACCTTTATTATCTTGTAAAGTACGATCAGCTTAGGATAAGTTGATGACTCCAAGTCTCTGTTGATCAGGTCATGATCATCTGACGTTACTTAGAGGTTGATGTGACATGTTGTTTTCCTTTTCAAGGGGTCTTACATTCATTTAGGTGATTGGTATTGCTTTATATTCTGTAAATCCACTCCATAGAGAGGTCAATTCTATTCTATTTTCAAAGATTGCTGAGATATTTGTAAGTTTGATCAATTCTTCTGATCATTGATCATTATGAACTTACTCCTTCTTCTACATTGCATATATACTTAAATGATGTGTCTATAAGTAGATATTTATATGTATTTCAGGGATATTCATCTAAATTTGACATGCTTTCACTCCAAATATGCTTTGTATTTTCAATTACCTACGGGATATCTGCATATTTCATGTTTTATTTGCTTTTGATTGTATGTTATTTGCAATTATAGAGATGATCTGTAATGAAATTCAAAAAATTTAAAAGAATACTTCTACTTTTAGTGAACCTTTAGTTATTGAATCACATACACACAAGATACATTCATGGAGAGAAGAAATCAAACCATAGGTCACCAGGTCGTTCCACAGCTACATATGGTTGATGCTAACTTCAAAGGAACTAGGAATGAAAACAATACATGCAGGCTGAAAAGCACTCCAAGGGACATAGCTAATCAATGCATATATCCAGATTTCAATCACAAATTAATCAAGATTTACAATGATTTGTAATCAAAAAATGCTTCTCTTTCATTAAGTATGCAAAACATGTATATTCACAATAACTTTGAAATAAGTTTTGAGTTCTTCAACAATCAAATTTCAATTAAGTTTTGAATGAATAAAAGATTGCACCCCTGCACCTTTTATAGAATGAGGTGACCAACGATCAAGATTTATCAATTCAGATCAATGGTTGACAACTCTCCTATGACTTACTCAACTTTCTCTCATGGCACAGGTTGCCAGCTAACAACCATCTATATGACTCACTATTTATGAGTACCTTATGCATATGTTCCCTTAGTGATGCATCTTCATTCATTCCTCAAGTTTTTCTTCTTCATCACTTTCACCATTACTATCACTCTGATATACATCCTCTTTCATGTGAACCTTTACTTCTCTCCTAATATGTTCATATGCTTGTACTATTTTATCAACCTCTCCCCCATCCTGAATTCTATCTTTTGCTATTGCATGTTTATGAGATTGGAATTTAGCCTTGAGAGCTTCCAACTTACCTTTCCTACTGTTTAATGTCTCATTGTATGTTTCTATTTTAACTTTCATCCTCATAATTCTATTCATTACCTCTTCTATCAAGTGGGTGAGAGGGTCATCTGCTACTAACTTAAAATTATCATGCAGAGCCTTAATAGCAAAGTCTGCATCCTGATTCTCAATTTTGCCCTCTATTTTCCCTTCCAAGGCCTCGAGGATTTTTTCTTCATATGTCATCATGCTATGTAATTTAACACTAATATCCTTGAGTTTACCACTACACTTCTTCAAGATATCACACTCAAACCTGATATCTTCATACCATATACCTTTCAGTAGGGCGGTATTATTATCCAATACTTTATTGCTTATCAAAATTTGTGAATCAATTCTCTTCATTTCACTAAGAGCAGTTAGGTCCTTTTCCAATTGGAATGACCATTTTCCTGTATCATTCTACATTTTATCTACCTTCCTCTTTAGGCTACTCAAAGAATTCCATCTCTGTAGAGAGGTTCTCAATACATATTCAGCCCTAGTGAGAGCTAAAAACATCCATTTTTCCATCACCATTGCCTCATGTTTCATTAGGTCCAATTTGGTGACCTCTTCCTATGATATGACAATCAATGGGATTGTAGGATCAACTGATGCATTATCAGGGTTAATTAACCCTTTTATGAAAGAATGTAATTGAGCAATATGCTCCTTATGTACTTTATTCTTCTCTTTTTCCTTCTTCACCCTTTGGGTTAAAGAATCAATAATATCCTTCCCTTCTTGACCTTTCTAGTCTTCATCGGTAAAACCCATATCAACACTTGTGATTTGGAATTCCTCCAAGCTAATTTT
The DNA here is from genome assembly GCA_027924645.1 of Cunninghamia lanceolata. Taxonomy (NCBI): domain Eukaryota; kingdom Viridiplantae; phylum Streptophyta; class Pinopsida; order Cupressales; family Cupressaceae; genus Cunninghamia; species Cunninghamia lanceolata. The sequence continues at coordinate 1,745,841 of BSBN01001020.1, read as the reverse complement.
TCCTTTTTCCTTTTCAACTGTGGGAAATTCTATTTGTGCGGTTCTTCTTCCTGTGGTAGGATCTCTTTTTATGGCAGATGTTAATCTAGCCTTCCTCCTTGGTTTCATCATTTTCTCAACGAACAAGGTAGAAACATCAAACTCTTGAATTTCTAACACTTGTTCCATACCTATTTCCTTTTCTAGCCAATGAGGTACATCACCTCTAGATCCTTGGTGGCCTTTGTTAATATCATTTATGCCTTATTCTCTAGTGTTCGCTTCGATCCTTGGTCGAGAAGGAACCTTCTTGATTTCTTCCTCATGTAGTTCCTCATGAGGGTGATCTTGTTGGAGTTCTTTCTGTTGAGGGGTCGCCTTTTGCAAAGGAAGATCCTGTGGAACTTCCACATTCTGATCCTCTGCTTGATCCTGTACTCCCTCCTTTAGATTTTCATCTTCTTTATTATTTTTCTCATCCTGTGGCATATTGACATCTTTGGATGCCTGTGTATTTTGCCCTTGAGGATCACCCTGACCATGGGTCATTTCCTGTACTCCACCCGATGCACTGATATCTTGTGGCTTAAGGTCCTCCTGACCTGATTTGTCTTCTTTTCTTGGAACTTCTCCACCCCCACTCTTCTATTGAACTTCTAATATTTTTGGTTCTATAGGTGTCTCATGCTGTTGTTGACCCTGATCAGGAGCAGTACCATCCTTCCCTATATGCTCTGCCACTCCAGTCCTCTTTGGTTCCTTGGGTGCACCTATTTTCTTACTTGGGCTTATGTCACCCCTATATGTTAAGTCTACGGTTGGAGGACTAGTCACCTACTCAACCAAATTGTCAAGCCCTATCTGTTGGGCTGCCCTCTCTCGGCTATCTTGTCTCATTTCCTCTGTTTTCTTTACTTTCTCCAATACTGCCATCTGTGCTAATGGAGTTCCATGAGGGATCATGTGGGTGTTAGAAACCAGAGTTTCCATTTGTTGAGAGGCCACATTCTGAACCACCTCATCATCAGACAAATCTACTATATCCTCTAAAGAGAAAGGAACACCCTAACTTGTTTTAAACATTTCTCTCATCTACTCTTCCACTTTCTAAGGTTTGAATTTAATTATGGTGGGAAGAGGAACATCATGTTGCAGTTCCTTCCTAAAAACTTCACCACTGGCTCCTCTCAATATGATGGGCTCAGCATGGATATCCCCCCTTATGGTTGTTCTTTGTTTCTTAGGTGGTGACATCAGCGGCATCCCCCTCCTCTTCTTGCTAACTTTTAGCAAGTCATCACCTCCAAGTTCCTTATTTAACTGTTCTTCTTCCAAAGGGACTCCCTCTTCCACCTCCTGCTGCAAGGCCTAGCCCTCTACCTGCACCTCTATAGCTTCAACAGTAGGCTTTGAAATTCTTTTGGTTTTTGGTTTTTCAATTAGAGGTTGTGCAGATGACGTAGATGCCTGAGTTTATGTAGATGTACCTACAGCTGATGTGGCAATCCTTTCTATTATTACTCCCTTTGGTTCATCTTCACCTTTCTTACCCTTAGGGGGAACTCTCCTTTGTTTTTCTGTAGGCAATCTTTCCCCATTGGATTTTCTCTTTTCAGTGAGGAAATCATCATATTCCTCATCAGACATCTCCTGCCTCTTCTTCTTGGTATCAACTTTAAGGGCAACACCCCTTTTATTTAAGCTAGATATCTCTTCATCTACCTAGTCCTGGGTTAGCTGGATCACCCCACTTGTTAGCTTATCTAAAGATATATCTTCCTATTGTATAAGATCTGGGGTTGATATGGTGTCATTATACACCTTTTTGTCCTCATATTCATTGGACATGATTTTCCCATCATCCTTACATAGCTGTGCTAGCACCAGGATGCAGTCAAAGGTTTTGATTTGATTCAAGGTGAGTCATTGATATTTTCTTCTTCTCACCTCAGCCTCATCATCACAATTGGTCCAGAGGTCTTCGAGATGCTTTTGATGTATTGGTTTTCCTAGTATCTTCTGCATCCTGCCATAAGGAGCATATGATCTGGCTGAGGAAATGGCTGTAAATACATCAATTTTAACCCCCCAATGACATGCTTTATACTCTCTGAATTTGGGCACATGTACCATCCCATGGATACTAGAAATAACAGTAGAGGTATCTTATTATGTGCCTTGTAGGCTTCAACTATTGTGGATACCTGTCTGACAAATTCCATCAAGATGACCCCATCAGTGGGGTATCTTGGCAACATAAGAGGTTCTCCTTCAAATCCTTCTATCCTGATGTATGAGAAAGTGGCAAATTGGATAAACCACGCTCCATGCTGATAAATAATTTCTTGAGCTTCCATGCTTAGCCTTTTAGTCCTATCCTCCTCCATAGTTCTGACCAGATGCATGGAGAATGCATCATTTACTAGTTTGTAGTCTAGGAGGTCTGCCTTCCTTTGCAATTAGGTATAATGATCCCATATGTGTGCATCATCAAGATCACCACCAGCCTTACCCACTGTTTTCAAAGCATCAAAAGTTCCTTTATATACACATGAGTATACCACATATGAAGTCATGTAAAATAAGCATGTTTGTCCTCCTAGGCTCCTCATTCCCTCATCTAATGTGTCACTGATGATCTTAGCCCATAGTGGCATGTTGTCTTCATATAAGACCATCTGGATGATCCCAAACATCCAGTTCTTGAAACTTCTAGCATGAGGCCTGCCAGTCATCCTGCTCAGCAGAGTAATCATATATTGGTACTCATCATCAAAATCAAACTTGTATAGATGAATGGGTAGTTTGGCTGAGGCAGCATATGTACTACTCTTTGATCTCCATTGGTATATCCTCTTCCTTGCATTTTTCTTGTTCTTGTTATACTATGTTTCCAATTTATACAGGTCCACACTCACTACCTTCTTCCCAACTGGTAGATTGAAAGTGGCGGTAATGCCCTTGACTGAGAAGTCTGCATATATCCTCCCATGTTTCTCTACACACCTGGTTTTAGGGTTGTAATTTCTTACGCATTCTACTACCAACTCTGGAGCATCCATAGCATATGGAAAACCAACTGCATGCCACATACCTGAGACATACACCCCATCTAGAATGGGATTGTCCTTATCATGATCCAATCTTATTGACCATACTGCTAGGTCCATATCCCATTGGTGTGTATCACCAATAAATCTGTACTTGAACTACACCCCCTCAGGCTGGACAAACATGGGCTTGAGAAACTTCACCTCAGACCTATTTCTTCTAAGATTTGCCATGGATTCCTATATTAAACATGATATGTTTTACCCTACAGTGTCCACATGCATTTCTACAACATCATGTACTTCTATATCATGTATACTCTATATATTATTCCTTAATTTATCATTATACGTATTATCACAAAGCTAAACCACAGCAGAAACAAATACTCTACTTGAAAATACAAAAAATGACAATAGGAGGGTTTACAATTACTTACCTAACAATGCTTTCTTCTTGGATTAGATGACTAATTATGAAGAAGGGCTATTAATGCTTAAGATCACCCGTTCCATTACGTTGAAGGACCCAATCCATTGATAGGTAGTTGTTTGAGGGTTTGACTTCCAAGCTCTGTAATTTCTTAATATATCACAAGGTAAATGGAAATGACCTTCAAATTTTACCTTTAAAGTAGGTCAATAAGACAACTTAGGGTAAAAATGCATTGTCCTGATCAAATTTGTTGATCATCTGCAGGGAATTCGTAGATGCTACCAAGTGTTCAATTTGCATTTGTAATTGGCAGGAATTCATCTACTGCATTTAATTGTATTTAATGTCAAAAAAGGGGAGGATGATCTTTAAAAGATTAGGGGATATTCAAAATATGAACCCCCTACATAAAATGACCCTCCCACTTTTGAGCAGAATAACTGAATGCAAAGGATAGGGTGATATGATCAGCGTTTGACCATGTGTATATCGGGTCATGAAACTAAGATTAGGGGCTATCCAAAATATGACCCCAAGGATAAAATGACTCCCTTAGAAAAGATTAGGGTGACATCATTATGTCAGAGACATTGTTTAATTGTTATGTTTTAATGATGTCATGATCATATTAAAGAATATACCTCCCCGCGAATAAATGGAATGAAGACGTCATCATCAACGTGATTTCCTTCATTCATTGGAATTAGATGATGTCACCATCATATTGACATAGAGTGATATTTACGAAGAGGGTGATATTCGTAAGATGACTGATGTTTGAAATATGACCCCCCTGCACGAGATATTAGGTTTGACCAAACTTTGACTCAACATAACTCTCTCCCCTTAGACAATTTTGGGGTGATCTAAAAGGCAAACCTGCTTGGAATTTTGTGTACTTTCCAACCATGAGGTTAATAATGGGAACTACTCACTTTGGCAACTAACTTCATCATAGTGACAAATCCACCCTCTTACAAGGTTACATGCATGACTGGTTTTACCAAACCGCCCAAAGAAGAAAATAAACAAGCCAAAGCAGAAAGAAATATTGGGTCCCTGTTTTGCCAAGGCAAAATGGGGCATGTTGTGTAACCACACAACAACTTGCCACCAAAGAACATGACCAAATTCCAATGATTCAAGTGATGTGATCACATTCTAACATAGCATTTTAACTCTTTCTAAGTATAAGTATTAGAATCTTTCTGAATGATAGGGTTTTCATCATGGCAACAATGCTAGCAAAGGATCAGAGGTGTGCAGATGATTAATTATCCTCATCTTGAAAGTAAGTTGAAAACATGAGTAACTGATGTTAAGCTACATAGTTTGGGTGCATCCCTCATAGCCAACCTGGATAGAGCCTTGCTGCTAGTAGGCGTCTATAGCCCCGACAAGGTTATCTATGCAATCCCCCTAAGTAGAGCCCCACTGCCAGCAGGTGTCTATAGCCCTAGTAGAGTTACTTAGATGGCCTAATTTTATTCCTTTTGGATTTTCAATATTTATTCCTTTTGTTCATATGATGTCATCATGTAAGCTTAATGTGCAAGGCATGGTCACTTGCTGATTTAGGTTGGAGATTGCATTGGTAGCAAGGAAGTCCCTTTAGATTTTTCACTTAACACCTATACTTATGTGTTACACAAACCCAAGGCTATTAGGTGAGTCATTGTGAAAAATCACTTTAGTTAAGAAAAGGCACCATGATGAAAATGATAGCACAGACTTGATCACCAATACTCCTCAAAATGAATCATAACCTATATAGGAATTTGTTCTCACCACTTGAATCTTAACAATTTGGTTATTTTCTTAGGGTGATAAGTTGCATCATCTTGACTAACCAAAATAAAACTCAATAGGAAAACAAACAAATAAAACAAAACTGTACAAGCAACTATACAATATGCACATTATGATACATTTAACTTACATGACACTATTTTAGGATTGAAAATAATGCTTGAGGAACTGTCCATTAAATGGTAATGGGACATCCTCACCGGTTAAAGTCTTGAGCCTGTAAGTACTATCTCCTATGATTTCTGAAACTTGTAAAGGACCTATCCAAAGTTTATCAAATTTACCATGATCCCCTTTCCTTTCATGTGTTTTATCCCACATAAGAACTAAATCTAAAATTCTAAAAGCCTTAACTCTGGCTCTTTTGTCAAACCAATGCTTAACATCAGCTTGATGTTTAGAAAATTGATCAATTGCTCTATTCCTTTTTTCTTCTAGATGTATTAACTGAAGTAACTTGACTTCTTGTTTGTTATCTATACCTAGATACTCTTGTACAAATTACAATGTGGGAATTTTTAGGTTGATAGGGAGGATGGGATCCACCCCATATACTAGGTGAAAAGGAGAATTTCCTAATGTAGCCTTTGTCCTGGTTCTATCTACCCACAATGCGTATTTTAATAGGGTGTTCCACTCCTTTGGGTTCTTTTATGTCAATTTCTTTATGATGTTCAACAAGTTCTTGTTTGTAGATTCTACTAATCCATTCCCTTGAGGATAGTAATTTGAAGAAAACTTTAAAATAATTCCATGGTCAAAAGCCCAACTTGATAATCTTATCGATGCAAAGGCAGATCCATTATCACATACTAAAGCATAAGCAACTCCATACCTAGTTACTATGTTGCTTTCCAAGAACTTGATCACATCCTCAACCTTACATGTCTTACTACTGATAGCTTCAGTCCACATGGTACAATAATCAGCAATAGTCAACACATACATGTGGCCTGAAGATGATGGACGGTTGATTGGCCGTATGAAATCCATCCCCCATTAAGCAAATGGGTGCATCTCCATCACTGGTTGCAAGGGCTAAGCAACATACCTTTCTCTATTTGTAGCAACCTAACACATATGACAATATTTGATGTGTTCAATAGTATCTTTAAAAATAGTGGGCTAGTACTACCCTGCTTTGAGGATAGCATGAGTGGTAGCTAAGTATGATCCATGTACGGTTCCAAACTTGTCATGCAATTCTATTAACACTTTGTTTGCTTCTTGTCTTTCTAGGCATCTAAGGTATATTCCCTCATAGTTCTTCTTGAAAAGAACTCCTTTTATCATGTATTTTTGGGATCTTATCTTCAAGGCTCTCCTTTGTGAGGCCTGCATCCTTGAAGGACATCTTCCAGTAATCAAGATATGCCTGATGTCTGAATACCATTCTCCAGTTTCATTTGTATTTATGACATATTGTTGGCTCATGATGTTAGGATCAATCTTAGATATCATCTGACTCAAGGCTTGTCCTCTCACTATTTTCATGGGTGTTATGTCCATATCATATTTTTGGAGGACAGTTATCCATTTGGCTCTCTTTTCACCTGGTTCACTTTGCATTAAAAGCATCTTTACTGCTACACCTGGTACCACAATGATCACTTTACTTCTCAAGATGTAATGTCTAAACTTCTTGATTGCTCAGACCAAAGCAAGTGCTTGTCTTTCAACATTCAACATCCATATATCTAAGTTCTACATCCCTGAAAAGACAACTCATGAAGGCTATAGGCTTTTCTTCTTTAGCCTCATTTCTTTGTGTTAGTACTGCTGTAGACATATGCTCTGAAGCAAATGAGTATATGTAAAAATCTTTGGTATAATCTAGACTAATTAGAATAGGAGCATCAGATATAGCTTTATTGATATCTTCAAAAGTTGCTCTAGCTTCAGATGTCCACTCAATTTTGGCATCCTTCTTGAGCATTCCATTCAATGGTCTGACAATCTCTGCAAAACCAATAATGAACTTCCTGATGAAATTGATCTTACCAAAATAAGATTTGAGCTCCTTCTTACTCCCAGGAAGCTGTATCTTCATGATTGATTCTACTCTTGCAAGGTTAATGATAATCCCATTCTCTGTTATCAAGTGGCCTAATAACTTCAATGTGGATACCCCAAATATGCATTTCTTAGGGTTTAAGGATATTCCATAATGTTCACATTTCTTTAGTACTTTCTTGAGGTCTTCTACATGATTCCCTCTCTCTTTAGAGAAAACTGTCAAGTCATCCATCTATATGATGATGCATTTACTAATTAATCCCCTGAAGGCTATATCCATTGCTCGCTGAAAGGTGGCTCCAACATTTATCAATCCAAAGGGCATATGCTTGTAGGCAAATATTCCCCGCTTAGTGGTGAATGAAGTCTTCAATCTATCTATCTTGTCTACCATCACTTGGTTGTAACCTAAAAAAACATCCAAAAATGACATCATCTTTGCACCATTTACTATCTGCAAGACCTCATCAAAGAAGGCAAAGGATAATTATCCTTTTTAGAAGCTCTATTTAAATTTCTGAAGTCTACACACAACCTAATGTCACCATTCTTCTTCCTTACTAGGACCAAGTTAGCCACCCATGTGGAATGTCTCATAGGAAAAATGATTCTGGCATTAAGCAATTTCTTCACTTCTTAAAAAATGATGGGCTACAGCAAAGTATTAATAGGTCTCTATTTTTGTCTAAAGGGCTTGACATCTAGCTTTAACGGTATAGTATGAGTGATGATCAAAGTATCATAAGTTTTCAAATCATCATATGTCTAGGCAATAACATGAATATAATCTTTAATTGCTTGGGTTATCCCTACCATTTCTTCTTCTGTACACACCTTTCCAATTAGGACATTCCTTTTCTCTACATCATGTCCTATATTGACTAGTGAATATTCTCCTCCATCTGCTTTAGGGAGATCTTTCTGTTTTAGCATGCTATCTAAATCAAATGCTCTTTCTAATTCTATCATTCCTTTGGGAATCTTGTTATTGGGCAACTCTACGATCTCTTCTTCTTCCCAGGTATGATCTTCCACATTTTTTTCATCTATGATCTGTGTATCAAACACATCTCTATTGGATATGAAGTCTAAAATATGCCGGTCATCATCAAACACTTGAAGGTTAATGACATTGTCTGGTACAAAGGGTACTGACACTAATTCAACTAAAAATCTCTTCAAACCAGATATGGATAATGGTTCCAAAGTACTTGCGACTTGGGCCAAGGCATCTGCCCTATGATTTTGTTCTCTAGGCACATGGGTGATGTTAAATGCATCCAAATCTTCTATCAGATCCCATACCCTATGTCTATAATTAGACAACTTCTTGTAATTACAAGAATGTATGCCCCTTACTTGTCTTACTACCAATTTTGAGTCTACATAGACATGCAAAATCTTTACTTTCTTTTTGAGTGCAAACAATATCCCATGGATCAGAGCTTCATACTCTATAACATTATTTTTGCATCAAAATTGTAATCTATATGCTGCCAAGTAGGACTTACCAGTTGGATCAATAAGATCTATTCCTACTCCAGCCACTTGTTTTGATTTAGATCCATCAAACTTGAGGATCCATGGCTTATCTTCAGTTAAAGGTTTGTCTAGGCCTTCTCTTTTCTTTTTAGCTCTAGCAGTTGCACCACTTGATATCCATCTTAATTTTGATGTTTCAATCTTCTCAAACTTCACCCTATCTGGCTCATGTGAAGCTGATATTCCTTTTTCTTCTTTGTCATCAAAAGGAGGATCTTTTGAAAAAGGTGACATCTACTTTTCTAGGATATGCAAACATAATGAGCAAGTAGTTTTTGAATGTGCTACTTCATGTAACTTGCACCATCCCTGAATTAGAACTTCCTATGGGGATCTTTGCTGTTGTATCATCTTCTCAATTTGTTTTGATAAAAATTCCTCAAACTTGGGCAAATTACTGTCTCCATCCTCATCAAATATTTCATAATCTGACTCAACCAAGCAATCGGTCCCTGGGTTGATATTCTTGTTACTCTTAAAATTACTCTCACTACACACCAATAGCTCTCCTATCATCTGAATAGGGCTTTCATCATGATATGTGCTTCCTTCTGTTCCTACAAATGGACAAAAATTAGTATCACTGACACTATCTGTAAAACTTACCTTGGATGATGATGATGCCTTCTCACTACATGCTTGTTCTAGTTCCATCATATCTAAGTAAGCATCACAGGTCTTTGTAGAATGCACCTCATCATGTAACCTACACCATCCTTCAATTAGAACATCTTCAACAGACATTTTTAACGATTGGCAATGTTGTACCTCTTTGGACAAGTGCATTTCAAATTTCTTGAAGTGATCTATTTCTATCTTATTTTCAAAACTACAATCAGACTCTAAAATTATTCTATCATCCTAAATATTGTCATTATGAACATGAACATCGTACATGAGGATCTCCTCTATCTTGACAGTCTAGGGTCTGATGGAATAGACTCCGGGTTCAACATCTACATACATGATCTCATTGGTTCTATTGTACTCAGTGATCATATGTTTCATGTGAGGCTCAACATCTATCCTTATTTGATTAGGTATTCCTTTCCAAGGTAACCACATGTGACTGAAATCAGGTGACATGTATCCATTGAGTGTTTTTGACCAATCCCTGCTGAGAAGCATCCCATAGGTATCTGGTATATCTACCACCTAAATATCAATGTACTATTGGATTCTTGGATCTGATGCTAACTGCATATGGATGTGAGTCAATTCTCCTACGACAATCACCTCTGTTTTATCTAACTGTGTTACTTTCTTCAGTGACATGGCAGGATGTAACCCCAAGGCGTTACATATAGACCGGGGCATTACATTAGTAGATGCACCTGAATCTACTAAGTAATTATGTAAATTCTTACTAAACATCCTTATGGTAAGGAGAAAAGGAGGTGACTCAGTTTTATCTTTGTAAAGAGTCATTTGTGAAGTCTCTACAACTTGAATAGTGGCTGGAGTTTTGTGTTTAACTCTAATATCCTTAATGGCATGATCTTTATTCAAGGTCTAATTTGAGGTATGATTATCCTCTTTTGGAGTAGGATCATCTAAGGATTTCATGAAATCTTTTTTAATAGCTAGGGTTTTGAGTAGTTCTGACAATGACAGGTTGATCTTGATCCTTTTCATTTCATCTGCTAAGTATGTGACCAATTTATCAGACTCAGGGGGCAGATTACCAACTTTTGGTACTACATTTTGTGGTGCTAAATACTGAGCATTAACTTTAGGAAATCTAAGGTTATTTCTTGCCTTAGGATTAGGAGGAGTGTTGAAAGTATTTGGAGGCAAGGATGTAGTCAAAGGACCATCAGGTCAGTTGGAGTTGTTCCTTAGGTTGTAATTATGTCTACCCTGATATTGCTGCTGATAAGCATGCCTTCTTCATGTTCAACTGATGGCTCATTTTCATCTTCAAATGGAAAAACATAATCGGTTTCAAAATCCATAGCTGACTCTTCACATGCTAAAGTCTAATTCTCATGAGGTGACATTGTCTGCTGATGAGAATGATTGATGAAACTTTCTAATACAAGAGCAAAATCATATCCACAGGAGACAATTTCATTTCCTTCAACACATGGTGGATTACGTACAATATTATATACTTCAATTTGGAATATACTAGCAGCTATCCTAAACTGAGGACAATCCAGCTCTACATGAGCATTGGTATTATGTATCCTACACCATTTTGTAAGAGCTGCCTCTGCCAGGTTCACTCTAGTGGTCTATTTAGGTTCACTAGGAGGCTAATTATCTAGGGGTGATGGTAGAGAACCATTGTTTGGCCTAGTGTTCCACACTCTAGGTTGTCTAAAGGGATTATTGTTACCACTGTTGTTATTATAGTTGTTATTGTATCCCCTATCAGGATAACCAAATCTATCATTGGCATATCCTCTATTTGATTTGGCTGACAATAGAAATTTTGACTCCTCAAATGAGTGATCTCAGTAGTGAGTTTCCTCAATTGTGCTGATATCTCTTTAATTTATTCCTTTTCTTCCTAAAGTTTGGCTACTACATTCTCTGTTTGGGGTTTAAAGAAGGAAGAGCCATTGTTATTATTATTAGACTGTTCCACAACCTGAGGTACCTGTGTATGTGCTAGATATTGCAGCATTTGACCATTTCCATTTGGACATGGCATGATACTAAGTGCAGGTATCTGTAAAGGACTTGGCATTATAGCTAGAGGTATCATAGCTCCATTGGTCTGTTGTTGAGTAGGATATGTAGGATAAATAGGGAGCATAGGAAATGCAATGTTAGGTGTTAGAGCAAGAATCAACTGTTGATTAACTTTGATGGCTTCTTCAAAAGCTCCTTCCAAGGTTGTGACACCAGGATGTGTCCTCCTGATAAACATAGAAGTCAGGGGATCTAAGGCTAAGTAGTATATACTCCTAGCAACTTCATCTGCTATAGTATAGGGAACAACTAGCTTTGAGAGCATCTTTTGGAATCTTGCATTGAAATTGGCAATAAGTTCTCCCTCAAATCTCTTGATTGTGGCAAAGAGATGATAATTCATTGAAGGATCTATAGGTATTTTGAATCTATCCTTAAAGGCTTTCTCCAAGGCAGCCCATGAACTGATTGAACCCTGATCAATATTGATATACCAATTATATGCCTCTTTGGTGTAGGAGCACCAAGACATCTAGGATTTGGTTAAATCTTCAAGTTGTTTTGTTTGGTTCAATAAGGTCCTTGAGACCATTCAATGATGTAATAAGGCTTGAAATCCATGCTTGTAAGGGACTATATCCAAATACCTAAAATCTACTCTCATATTGTAAAGGAGGACAATCATATTTTAAAGGCAAGTCATATAGGTTTGTAGCCCTCCTAATGTGTGTGGGAGGCAATCCTCTTAGTTGGAGGCATGTCATAGGTTTGGAGGATTGTTAAAACCTTGTCCAAGGTCAACAAAATGTTAGAAAGCATCATTTAGACATAAAACAGTCACTACAGTCCTAAAGAGGACAGTTACTAAGTTGTTGCAGTTAGAGATCAAGAAGAAGTTCGATGGTTGGGGCAGTTTCATCGACCCCAACCACTCCCATGTTCCTTGATTCAGATGTAGGAGGCTTATTTGAATCCTGCCAAGGTGTATTGTGAAGGAGACATTCGGAGGAAGTGAAATAGAACTAAAGAAACATCCATTTTCTTTCGTTTTTGTGTTTTTCTGTGTTTATTTGTTGTTACCAATCTGTACCCGCCCCTGTATGGAATAGTCATAGCCCATGTTTTTAATGGAAGGTTAGAGGATTGAAGTAGCTTTGATTTGAGTCTTGTTTGAAGTCTTGACATTAGATTTGGTGTGAGAAATCACTGTTTTTGTGCTAGGCTATCTTAAAACCTAAGCTAGGGTTTTTTTCTGAGTACCTGATGGATTTTTTCTCATTCCACTAATCTTTTCTATTTCTGATCAATGGAATGGGTTGTATAATAGTTAGGGCAAAGTCTTGTGAGGATTGTGGAGGTAGGAGAATGGCCTAGTGTGAGTTTGTCATGTTAATGACTCTGCAAATCCATGTGTTGGAATTGAGTGAAGGACAACAGCAGATAGGTGTTTACCCTTGACTGTATTCAATGGTCAATCAGAGAATGCTATGCATTGTGATCAACACAAAGGGCTCTGGATCTAGCAATGACCCTATGACAAGAAATATGGAGAGGTCCTCTGAGGAGTCAGTCCCCTCTGCCTGTTGATTGTTGACTCTGCCAGTCCTCTTGGAGACAGTCACTACAAAGAAGGTAGTAGTTTTTGTTGTCATGTTATTGGTTTGTCAATGAAGACATTAGGTACTTGGTAAGTTATTGAATTGGTATGCTGTAATGAGATTGAGTTTGTGTTGATGGAGATCATCCCAAGGAGGATGTTGTGACTATATTGTGTGACTGTCTTTAGAAGACATTGTTGAAGATTGTTGTCCTGCAGACCCTGCATAGTGGGTTGGATGAAATACTGAATGGAGTTAGGCATCTTGGGATAGGTGTCCTGAAGTCCCTCATTTTATATGTCAAGAACAAGTACATTGTTTTGTTACAACTCTTCCCCATGGGTGGTTTGATCTCTGTCATAGAAAATAATGAATCTTGAGAGCCATTGCATTGAAGTTTTGAAGTATACTTCTGCTGTCCTAGAGGCTCTACATCATATTGGTATAAGAGCAAGCAAGTAGATCCTTGAAGGCATAGTAGGGTCTTGTGAAACAGTAAGGGTTTGTGAAAATGTAAGGATGCCTCCTAAGAATCAGATGGCTAGGGAGAATAGTGAATTGAGGGAAGCCTTAGAGGCTAGAGAAAAAGAGTTGAGAGATAGAAGAGAATAGGATACTACAAGGGAAAGAGAGTTAAGACAAGTGAGAAGAGAGAATGCATCAATCTTGGCAAGATTGGAAGCATTGGAGAAGAATCCTAGAAGGGATGAGCAAGATGATCAAGAAGGAGATGAGGAGGTAGATGAGAATCCTCCTGAGGATGAATTGGATCTTGAAGAGAAGAAATTTGTGAGATTGCTGAAGGCAGTCCAAGGTAGTGGAACAAAGGTAAACATAGAGTTACCTATCTATCAAGGGAAGATGGATAGTGAAGAGCTATTAGGGTGGATAGATGCCCTGGAAAATTTCTTTGAGTATGAGGAAATGAGTGATGAGAAGAAGATCAAATTTGCAAAAACAAAACTGAGAGGAACAACACTTACATGGTGGAGTAGTGTGCAAACAGAAAGAGTGGCTAGAGGTGCAATAGGAATCACTTCTTGAGGTAGGATGAATGATATGATGAAGGATCAGTTTCTTCCATCTGATTACTCCATTCAAACAAAGAGGATGAGGTAGAATTTGAAGTAGAAGGACATGGATGTTATGTCCTATACTGAACAATTTCATAAGCTTAGTATTAGAGGAGGATTGGAAGATGAAGAAGAGAAAGTGGCAAGATATCTTAATGGGCTTAGGTATAATTTCCAAGATGAGATTGGTTTGACAGTACCAAAATCACTAGGAGAATGTTTTCAGTTGGCCATAAGGGTTGAAGAGAGGGTGAAGAGGAAGAAAGAAAGACAAGGAGGTAGTGGAAGAGGATATAGAGGTAGGGGCAGACCTACTAATGAAGTATAGAACAACAATGAGAAAGGCAAAGAGTTTTCTGTAGATTAGAGAGGTGGATATAGAGGTGGAGGTAGATTTGGATCAGGAAGAGGAGTATTCACAGGCAGATGTTATCATTGCAATGACGTGGGACACACATCTTTCAAATATCCTAAGAAGGATGATGCTGATAAGAGCAAGGATAGAAGAGTTCACTTGGCACAAGAGGAGGAGAAGCAAGAAGAATAGGAAATGTTATCAGCCTCTCCAGTAATGGTTGGATAAATGCTCATGTAGAAAAAGGCAAGTTGCAGCAAACACCACAGGTATCCATTTTTAAAACTAATTGTTTAAGCCATGGAAAAATATGCAAGTTGATTATGGATTCAGGTTCACATGATAATCTAGTTTCTTGGGAAATGGTGCCCAAGCTGGGATTGAAGACATTTGATCATCCTAGTCCTTACAATGTCACTTGGGTAAGTCAAGAACAACAAGGGTTAGTAAGAAGGCATATGTTAATTTTTCCATTGGTCCATATCAGGATTATGTTTTGTGTGATGTCATTTCAATGACATGTGGGCATATCATTTTGGGTAGACCATGGCAGCATTTGAGAAGGACAATTCATGATGGTTATACTAATAACTATTGGGTGCACAAAGATGGTAAAAAGTTCAAAATAATGCCTTTACCTTGTGAAGACAAGAAGGAACATGTTACTATTTGTTTTGGAGAGAAATTGCAGTTGAATGTGCAGGTTAAGGATGATGGGAAACAACAGGAACAGTTGCAATAGAAGAAGGTGGAAGACAATCCTAAAGAACAGCAGGTTTGGGACTTGAATTATGTCAAGATTGGGCACATTGACTACCCTATAAGGAGACAAAAGAAGGAAGACAAACAACAGATAGTACAGGGAGGAATAAATCAGAACCTCAAGATGGGAAGAGCAAAAGCATTGCAGCAGCAGGGTCCTAGGCAAGGACATCACAACATGTTTTATGGTCCTAACACTGTTTATAGGAGCCATGCAGGCTAGAGAAGGAGGAAGATAACTCTTGGAGAGTTCATGTTTCCTAGTCAGAGGAACATTCCAACAAGATTGAAGAACATTTGGAGAAGAAGCCATAACTCTTGGGACAAGAGTTTTCATCATGTTGGGGAGTATGGTGCAGGAGCACCAAGACATCTAGGATTTGGTTAAATCTTCAAGTTGTTTTGTTTGGTTCAATAAGGTCCTTGAGACCATTCAATGTTGTAATAAGGCTTGAAAGCCATGCTTGTAAGGGACTATGTCCAAATACCTAAAATCTACTCTCATATTGTAAAGGAGGACAGTCATATTGTAAAGGCAAGTCATATAGGTTTGTAGCCCTCCTAATGTGTGTAGGAGGCAATCCTCTTAGTTGGAGGCATGTCAGAGGTTTGGAGGATTGTTAAAACCTTGTCCAAGGTCAACAAAATGTTAGAAAGCATCATTTAGACATAAAACAGTCACTACAGTCCTAAAGAGGACAGTTACTAAGTTGTTGCAGTTAGAGATCAAGAAGAAGTTCGATGGTTGGGACAGTTTCATCAACCCCAACCACTCCCATGCTCCTTGATTTAGATGTAGGAGGCTTATTTGAATCCTGCCAAGGTGTATTGTGAAGGAGACATTCGGAGGAAGTGAAATCAAACCAAAGAAATGTCCATTTTCCTGCTTTTCTGTGTTTTTCTATGTTTATTTGTTGTTACTAGTCCGTACCCGCGCTTGTACAGAACAGTCATAGCCCATGTTTGTAATGGAAGGTTAGAGGATTGAAATAGCTTTGATTTGAGTCTTGTTTGAAGTCTTAACATTAGATTTGGTGTGAGAAATCACTGTTTTTGTGCTAGGCTATCTTAAAACCTAAGCTAGGGTTTTTTTTTGAGTACCTGATGGATTTTTCTTCATTCCACTGATCTTTTCTGTTTCTGATCAGTGGAATGAGTTGTATAATAGTTAGGGCAAAGTCTTTTTAGGATTATGGAGGTAGGAGAATGGCCTAGTGTGAGTTTGTCATATTAATGACTACAAATCCATGTGTTGGAATTGAGTGAAGGACAGCAGCAGATAGGTGTTTACCCTTGACTGTATTCAATGGTCAATCAGAGAATGCTATGCATTGTGATCAACACAAAGGGCTTGGGATCTAGCAATGACCCTATGACAAGAAATATGGAGAGGTCCTCTGAGGAGTCAGTCCCCTCTGCCTATTGATTGTTGACTCTGTCAGTCCTCTTGGAGACAGTCACTACAAAGAAGGTAGTAGTTTTGGTTGTCATGTTATTGGTTTGTCAATGAAGACATTAGGTGATTGGTAAGTTATTTAATTGGTATGCTGCAATGAGATTGAGTTTGTGTTGATGGAGATCATCCCAAGGAGGATGCTGTGACTATATTGTGCGACTGTCTTTAGAAGACATTGTTGAAGACTGTTGTCCTGCAGACCCTGCACAGTGGGTTGGATGAAATATTGAATGGAGTTAGGCATCTTGGGACAGGTGTCTTGAAGTCCCTCATTTTATATGTCAAGAACAAGTACATTGTTATGTTACAACTCTTCCCCATGGGTGGTTTGATCTCTATCATAGAAAACAGTGAATCTTGAGAGCCATTGCATTGAAGTTTTGAAGTATACTTCTGCTGTCCTTGGTGTAGGAGCACCAAGACATCTAGGTTTTGGTTATATTTTCAAGTAGTTTGTTTTGTTTAATAAGGTCTTTGAGACCATCTTAAGTTTGTTATGAGGCTTGAAAGCCATATTTGCAATGGACTATGTCCAAATAACTAGAATCTTCTATGATTATGTTATTAGTCCTAGGTAGAACAGTCTTGTAGTCATAGGTAGTTTGCATTAGTCATATAGGATAGTGATTTAAGTCATTTTTAATCTTCATATTTGTAAGCCTATAGAGGCATGTCCAAGGTTGGAAAGAAGTCAACACCTTGTCATAGGTTCTCCACATGTTAAAAAGCTTCTAAACATAAAGCAGTCGGTGAAAGGACAGTTTCTAAAAATAGTTTCAAAGACAGTTACTATATGCTGCAGTTACAAATCAAGGAAAAGAACGATGGTGGGGCAGTTTTCTTAGACCCCAAAATGATTTCATGCAAGTTTGGAGGCTTATTTGAAGCCAAGAAGGTTTCCACTATGGAAGACATTCATTTGATTGGAAAGAAATAACAAAAAAGACAACTGTTTTCTATTTTTTCTGGCTTTTCTAATTTTTCTTTACCGTTACTAGGTCGTACCCATGACTGTATAGATTTATCATTGCCCAAGTTTTTAATGGATGGAAAGGGGTGTGAAGTAGCTTTGATTTGAGTCTTGTTTGGAATATTGAAAATGCTCTAGGTGAAAGATATCATTGATTTCTCAAAAGCTGTCTTTTTAGAATTGTTGTTCACTTCTGAAATGCGTTGTTTCCAGCATTATTCCGTACTTGTACGACCTAGGGGTGAATGGTGTTTGTAATGCATGGTTAGGTGGCTGAGTTACCTGTCCTTTGCATCTTGTTTGGGCTTTTGAGGCTGCAATAGAAGAGAGAAATCATTGTTTGTCTACAAACTATCCTAAAATCTAATCTAGGGTTTCTTCTGAGTAGCCGATGAGTTTCTCCTCATTCCTTTTATCCTTCCTACCCCTAGTCAGAGGAATGAGTTGTATGATAGCTAGTATAGGGGCTTGTAGAGGTTGTGAGAGCAAGAGGATAGTTTAGACTGAGTTGGTCATGTTAATGACCCTACAGAAGTCAAGTATTGGATGTTGAAGGAGGATAGCAGCAAATAGAAGACCACAGGTATGTTTGTCTTATAATTGATTGAGGAAGAAAGGTCATTAGATGTTTGGCATGTTATATAATTGGTTGTTGCATAGGATGGAGGTTTAGAGACCACCACAAGAAGAGTATTGTGACTATCACATTAATGGAGCAGTGAGGTTGTGACTGTCCATGAAAGGCATGGTAGATGTTGCTGTCCTACAGACCCTACACATTGGGTTAGATGAGTCTTGATTGGAGTTAGGCACCCTGAGCTAGGTGTTTGGAAGTTTACTCCCTTCATATTATGAACCTGCAAACTGTTGTGAAAGCCCTGCATCATGAGAAGTTGTGAAACAAATGAACCTTGAGAGAGACCTGTCACTGAAGTCTTGAAGACTGTTGTCCTAGATGCTCTGCATCATTTTTGGTATCAGAGCTAGCTAGTAGATCCTTGAGGGTGTAGTGGATCTTGTGAAGAAGTTAAGGGTTTGTGAAAGTTGTGAAGATGCCTCCTAAAAATCAGATGGCAAGAGAGAATTCTGAGTTGAGAGAAGCCTTAGAGGCTAGAGAGAAGGAGTTGAGGGACAAAAGAGATCAGGATGCTGCAAGGTAAAGAGAGTTGAGGCAAGTAAGAAGGGAGAATGCAACAATCTTAGCAAGATTGGAAGCATTAGAGAAGAAACCTAGAGGGGATGAACAAGATGCTTCAGAAGGAGATGATGAGGCTGATGAGAATCCTCCTGAGGATGAGTTAGATGCTGAAGAGAAGAAATTTGTGAGATTGCTGAAGGCAGTCCAAGGAAGTGGAACAAAGGCAAACATAGAGTTACCTATCTATCAGGGGAAGATGGATAGTGAAGAGGTATTAGGGTGGATAGATGCCCTAGAAAAAAATTTTGAGTATGGGGAGATGAGTGATGAGAAGAAGATCAAATTTGCAAAAACAAAACTGAGAGGTACAACACTTACATGGTGGAGTAGTGTACAGACAAAAAGAATGGCTAGAGGTGCATCAAGAATCACTTCTTGGGGTAGGATGAAGGACATGATGAAGGATCAATTCCTTCCATCTGATTACTCTATTCAGACAAAGAGGATGAGGTAGAATCTGAAATAGAAGGACATGGATGTTATGTCCTATACTGAGCAATTTCATAGGCTTAGTATCAGAGGGGGATTAGAAGATGAAGAAGAGAAAGTGGTGGGCTTAGGTATAACTTGCAGGATGGGATTGGTTTGGTAGTATCAAAATCACTTGGAGAGTGTTTTCAATTAGCCATCAAGGCTGAAGAAAGGGTGAAGAGGAAGAAAGAAAGGCAAGGAGGAAGTGGAAGAGGAAACAGAGGTAGGGGCAGACCTACTAGTGAAGTTCAGAACAGCAATGAGAAGGTTAAGGAGATTTCTACAGATCAGAGAGGTGGATATGGAGGTGGAGGTAGATTTGGATCAGGTAGAGGAGTGTTCACAGGTAGATGTTATCACTGCAATGAGGTGGGACACACATCTTTCAACTGTCCTAAGAAGGATGGTGTTGACAAGACCAAGGATAGAAGAGTTCAATTGGCACAAGAGGAGGAGAAGCCAGAAGAACCAGAAATGTCGTTAGCCTCTCCAATGATGGTTGGAGAAATGCTCATGGTGGAAAGAGGCAAATTGCAACAACCACCACAGGTATCTATTTTTAGAACTAATTGTTTAAGCCATGGAAAGATATGCAAGTTGATTGTAGATTCAGGTTCTCATGATAATCTAGTTTCTTGGGAAATGGTGAATAAGTTGGGATTGAAAACTTTTGATCATCCTAGTCCTTACAATGTCACTTGGGTGAGTCAAGAATATCAGGTAATGGTTACTAAGAAGGCATATGTTAATTTTACAATTGGTCCATATCAGGACAATGTTTTGTGTGATGTTATTCCTATGACATGTGGGCATATAATCTTGGGTAGGCCATGGCAACACTTGAGGAAGACTATTCATGATGGGTATACTAATACCTATGTGGTGCACAAAGATGGTAAGAAGTTCAAACTGATCCCTTTACCTTGTGAAGAGAAGAAGGAACATATTACTATTTGTTTTGGAGAGAAGTTACAGTTGAATGTGTAGTTTAAGGATGATTGCAAGCAGTAGGAACAGTTGCAACAGAAGAAGGTGGATGACAGTCCTAGAGAGCAATAGGCTTGGGACTTGAGTTATGTCAAGATTGGGGACATTTATTGCCCTATAAGGAGTCAGAAGAAGGAAGGCAAACAGCAGATGGTACAGGGAGGAATGAATCAAAACCTCCAGTTGAGAAGAGCTGAAGCATTGCAGCAGCAAGGTCCTAGACAAGGACACCAAAACAAGTTTTATGGTTCTAACACTATTTACAGGAGTCACGCAGGTTGGCAAAGGAGGAAGATTACTCTTGGAGAGTTCATGTTTCCTAATTAGAGGAACATACCAACAAGATGGAAGACTGGATGGAGCAGATCCCCTAACTCTTGGGACAAGAGTTTTCATCATGCCGGGGAGTATGGTGCAAGAGCATCAAGACATCTAGGTTAGGGTTAGATTTTCAAGTAGTTTGTTTTGTTTAATAAGGTCTTTGAGACCATCTTAATGTTGTTATGAGGCTTGAAAGCCATATTTGTAATGGACTATGTCCAAATAACTAGAATCTTCTATGGTTATGTTATTAGTCCTAGGTAGGATAGTCTTGTAGTCATAGGTAGTTTGCATTAGTCATATAGGACAGTCATTTAAGTCATTTTTAATCTTCATATTTGCAAGCCTATAGAGGCATGTCCAAGGTTGGAAATATGTCAACACCTTGTCATAGGTTCTCCACATGTTAAAAAGCTTCTAAACATAAAGTAGTCGGTGAAAGGACAGTTTCTAAAAATAGTTTCAAAGACAGTTACTATATGCTGCAGTTACAAATCAAGGAAAAGCATGATGGTGGGGCAGTTTTCTTAGACCCCAAAATGATTTCATGTAAGTTTGGAGGCTAATTTGAAGCCAAGAAGGTTTCCACTATGGAAGACATTCATTTGATTGGAAAGAAATAACAAAAAAGACAACTATTTTCTATTTTTTTTGCCTTTTCTAATTTTTCTTTACTATTACCAGGCCATACCCGCGACTGTACAGATTTATCATTGCCCAAGTTTGTAATGGATGGAAATGGCTGTGAAGTAGCTTTGATTTGAGTCTTGTTTGGAATCTTGACAATGCTCTAGGTGAAAGATATCGTTGATTTCCCAAAAGCTGTCTTTCTAGCATTGTTCCGTACCTGTATGGCCTAGGGATGAATGGTGTTTGTAATGCATGGTTAGGTGGGTGAGTTACCTATCCTTTGCATCTTGTTTGGGCTTTTGACACTGGAATAGAAGAGAGAAATCGTTGTTTGTCTACAAACTATCCTAAAACCTAATCTAAGGTTTCTTCTGAGTAGCCAATGAGTTTCTCCTCATTCCTTTGACCCTTCCTGCCCCTGGTCAGAGGAATGAGTTGTATGATAGCTAGTGCAGGGGCTTGTAGAGGTTGTGAGAGCAGGAGGATAGTTTAGACTGAGTTGGTCATGTTAATGACCCTATAGAAGTCAAGTATTGGATGTTGAAGGAGGACAACAGCAAATAGAAGACCACATCTATGTTTGGCTTATAATTGATTGAGCAAGAAAGGTCATTAGATGTTTGGCATGTTATAGAATTGGTTGTTGCATAGAATGGAGGTTTAGAGACCACCACAAGAAGAGTATTGTGATTGTCACATTAATGGAGCAGTGAGGTTGTGACTATCCATGAAAGACATCGTAGATGTTGTTGTCTTGCAGACCCTACACATTGGGTTAGATGAGTCTTGATTGGAGTTAGGCACCCTGAGCTAGGTGTTTGGAAGTTTACTCCCTTCATATTATGAACCTGCCAAGTGTTGTGAAAGCCTTGCATCATGAGAAGTTGTGAAACAAATGAACCTTGAGAGAGACCTGTCACTGAAGTCTTGAAGACTGTTGTCCTGCTGTCCTATATGCTCTGCATCAGTCCTAGAGGCTCTGCATCACTCTTCCCTTAAGGAAAATGGAAATAACCTTCATACCACATCCTGATGTTCAATTCTTTCTCTACAATAGGCTTCCTTGAATTTTCTAATGTGATCGTCAGCATCCTGATATGGATGATATTTAGGACAAATCTTAGTAGGATTTTTAGGTAAAGGATGATATGCAGTGAAAGTTAGAGGTGACTCTGCCTTAAAGAATGACATTGTGACTAGTGGAGGTTGGATTGGGGGTGTGAAAGGTGGTCTTGTAGGTATTTGCAACATGATAGGAGTTATCACAGTGTGTTCTGGTGAAGCTCCTAATGCACTAGAACCAGGAGAATGATGGATATCTAGTATTCTAGGTCTGAGTCCCTGGATGGGCAATTCTTCAAAGAGTCCACTGGATCTAGACCTGGTATTTGGCCTGAGAGCTAGGATTCCTTGAATTTAAGAAAATTCATCTTGTTTACTACAAAGGTCAGCTAAAACACTCGAGCAAAGGATGTATTTATGATCAGACTCTGAAACTGACTGGATATTTATGCAATATTTGTAGAAATGATGCAAATACGAGGTGATGTGAGACTTTTGGACACAAGCAACAAGATATCAAGTATCTTAAGCAAATTACTTAAAATCTTTAGCAAAAAGACTTGAAAGAGAACTTATCTTTTGAATATCACAGCGATTGATTGCAAAGCTTAAAATATTTACGCTCAATTTTTAAAACTTTGCTACAGACAAGCATAAACAGACTCAAAACAATAAATTTTCGCACACGACTTGAAGTACAAAGCTATGTGAGTTTTTCCTTTTCTTCTATGTCACTGAATCACCTTTAGACGAAGAGTACCCTCCTTCTAGCACCAATTTATGTTGGTGATGATTATTAATCATAACAACATGCATAAAAATTTGCACAACAAACCTTTATTATCTTTTAAAGTATGATCAGCTAAGGATAAGTTGATGACTCCAAGTCTCCATTGATCAGGTCATGATCATTTGACGTTACTCAGAGGTTGATGTGACATGCTATTTTCTATTTCAAGGGGTCCTACATTCGTTCAGGTCATCGATATTGAACTGTATTCTATAAATTCACTCCACAGAGAGGTCAATTCTACTCTATTTTCAAAGATTGATGAGATATTTGTATGTTTGATCAATTCTTTTGATCATTGATCATTATGAACTTACTCCTTCTTCTACATTGCATATCTAATTAAATGATGTGTCTATAAGTGGATATTTATATGTATTTCATGGACATTTATCAATTTGACATACTTTCACTCTAAATATGCTCTGTATTTTCAATTGTCTACAGGATATCTGCATATTTCATGTTTTATTTGCTTTTGATTGTATGTTATGTGCAATTATGAAGATGATCTATAATGAAATTCAAAGAAATTTAAAAGAATACTTCTACTTTTAGTGAAGCTTTAGTTATTGAATCACATACACACAAGATACATTCATGGAGAGAAGAAATCAAACCATAGGTCACCAGGTCATTCCACAGCTAGATATGGTTGATGCTAACTTTAAAGGAACTAGGAATGAAAACAATACATGCAGGTTGAAAAGCACTCCAAAGGATGCACCTAATCAATGCATATATCCATATTTCAATCACAGATTACTCAAGATTTACAATGATTTGATATCAAAAAAAAATTCTCTTTCATTAAGTATGCAAAACATGTATATTCACAATAACTTTGAAATAAGTCCTAAATTCTTTAGCAATCAAATTTCAATTAAGTTTTGAATGACTAAAAGATTGCACCCCTGCACCTTTTATAGAATAAGGTGAGGAGGCAGTTACAATTGACCAACAGTCAAGATTTATCAATTTAGATCAACGATTGACAACTCTCCTATGACTTAGTCAACTTTCTCTCATGGCACAGTTTGCCAACTGGCAACCATTTGTATGACTCACTATTTATGAGTACCATATGTATATGTTCACTTAGTGATGCATCTTCATTCATTCCTCAGTTCTTCTTCTTCATTTTCTTATTCTTCATCACTTTCACAATCACTATCACTCTGATATACATCCTCTTTCATGTGGACCTTTACTTCTCTCCTAATATGTTCATATGCTTGTACTATTTTATCAACCTCTCCCCCATCCTGAATTCTGGCTTTTGCTATTGCATGTTTATGAGATTGGAATTTAGCCTTGAGAACTTCCAGCTTACCTTTCCTGTTGTTTAATGTCTCATTGTATGTTTCTACTTTAACTTTCATCCTCATAATTCTATTTATTACCTCTTCTATCAAGTGGGTGAGAGGGTCATCTGCTACTGACTTAAAATTATCATGCGAAGCCTTAATAGCAAAGTCTGCATCCTAATTCTCAATTTTGCCCTCTATTTTCTCTACCAAGGCCTCTGGGATTTCTGCT
Source organism: Cunninghamia lanceolata (assembly GCA_027924645.1). Taxonomy (NCBI): domain Eukaryota; kingdom Viridiplantae; phylum Streptophyta; class Pinopsida; order Cupressales; family Cupressaceae; genus Cunninghamia; species Cunninghamia lanceolata. The sequence continues at coordinate 1,721,157 of BSBN01001020.1, read as the reverse complement.
TCATATGCCATCATGCTATGTAATTTAGCACTAATATCCCTGAGTTTGCTGCTGCACTTCTTCAAGACATCACACTCAAACCTGATATCTTCATACCATATACTTGTCAGCAGGGTGGTATTATTATCCAATACTTTATTGCTTATCAAAATTTGTGAATCAATTCTCTTCATTTCACTTAGAGTAGTCGGGTCCTTTTCCAACTGGAATGACCGTTTTCTTGTATCATTCTACATTTTATCTACCTTCCTCTTTAGGCTACTCAAAGAATTCCATCTCTGCAGAGAGGTTCTCAATACATCTTCAGCCCCAGTGAGAGCTGAAAACATCCATTTTTCCATCACCATTGCCTCATGTTTCATTAGGTCCAATTTGGTGACCTCTTCTTGTGATATGATAGTCAGTGGGACTACAGGATCAACTGGTGCATTATTAGGGTTAATTAACTCTTTTATGAAAGAATGCAATTGAGCAATATGCTCCTTATGTACTTTATTCTTCGCTTTTTCCTTCTTCACCCTTTGGGTTAAAGAATCAATAATATCCTTCCCTTCTTGACCTTCCTGATCTTCATTGGTAAAACCTAGATCAACACTTGTGATTTGGAATTCCTCCAGGTTAATTTTGCCTTTTTCCTTTTCAATTGTGGGAAGTGCTATCTGTGCAGTTCTTCTACCTATTGTAGGATCTCTTTTTATGGCAGATGTTAATCTGGCCTTCCTCCTTAGTTTCATCATTTTCTCAGCGAACAAGGTAGAAACATCAAACTCTTGAATTTCTGAAACTTGATCCATACCTATTTCCTTTTCTAGCCAATGAGGTACATCACCTCCAGATCCTTGGTGGCCTTTGTTAATATCATGTATGCCTTGTTCTCCAGTGTCCACTTCTATCCTTGGTGGAGAAGGCACCTTCTTGATTTCTTCCTCATGTAGTTCCTCATGAGGGGGATCTTGTTGGAGTTCTTTCTGTTGAGGGGTTGCCTTCTGCAAAGAAGGATCTTGTGGAATTTCCACATCTAATCCTATGCTTGATCTTGTACTCCCTCCTTCAAATTTTCATCTTCTTTATTATTTTTCTCATCCTGTGGCATATTGACATCATTGGATGCATGTGTATTTTGCCCTTGAGGATCACCCTGACCATGGGTCATTTCCTGTACTCCACCTGATGCACTAATATCTTGTGGCTTAGGGTCCTCCTGACCTGATTTGTCTTCTATTCTTGGGACTTCTCCCAAATCTCCCTGAGTCTGAGCAACACCAGTATCTAATATATCCTGATCACCCCCACTCTTTTCTTAAACTTCTAATATTTTTTGTTCTATAGGTGTCTCATACTATTGCTGACCCTAATCAGGAGCAGTGCCATCCTTCCTTGTATGCTCTGCCAATCCAGTCCTCTTTGGTTCCTTAGGTGCACCTATTTCCTTACTTGGGCTTATGTCACCCCTATATGTTAAATCTACAGCTTTAGGACTAGTCACCTGCTCAACCAAATTGTCGAGCCCTATCTGTTGGGCTGCCCTCTCTCGGCTACCTTGTCTCATTTGCTTTGTTTGCTTTACTTCCTCCAATACTACCATCTGTGCTGATGGAGTTCCATGAGGGGTCATGCGGGTGTTGGAAACTAGAGTTTCCATTTGTTGAGAGGCCACATTCTAAACCACCTCATCATCATACAAATCTACTGTATCCTCTAAAGAGAAAGGAACACCCTGACTTGTTTTAAACATTTCTCTCATCTGCTCTTCTGCTTTCTCTATTTTGAATTTAATTATGGTGGGAAGAGGAACATCATGTTGCAGTTCCTTCCTGAAAACTTCACCACTGGCTCCTCTTAATATGATGGGGTCAGCACGAATATCCCCCCTCATGGTTGTTCTTTGTTTCTTGGGTGGTGACATCAGTGGCATCCCCCTCCTCTTATTGCTGACTTTCAACAAGTCATCACCTCTAGGTTCCTTATTTAAATGTTCTTCTTCCAAAGGGACTCCCTCTTCCACCTGTTGCTATAAGGCCTAGCCCTTTGCCTGCACCTCTATAGCTTCAACAGTAGGCTTTGATTTTTTTTTGGTTTTTGGTTTTTCAATTAGAGGTTGTGCAGATGACGTAGATGCTTGACTTGATGTAGATGTACCTACAACTGATGTGGTAATCCTTTCTATTATCACCCCCTTTGGTTCATCTTCACCTTTATTACCCTTAGGGGTAACTCTCCTTTGTTTTTCTATAGGCAATCTTTCCCCATTTGATTTTCTCTTTTCAGTGAGGAAATCATCATATTCCTCATCAGACACGTCCTGCCTCTTCTTCTTGGTATCAACTGTAAGGGCAACAACCCTTTTCTTTAATCTGGACATCTCTTTATCTACCTAGGCCTGGGTTAGCTAGATCACCCCACTTGTCAACTTATCTAAAGATATATCTTCCTGTTGTGTAAGATCTGGGGCTGATATGGTGTCATTATACACCTTTTTGTCCTCATATTCATTGGACATGATTTTCCCATCATCCTTACGCAATTGTGCTGGCACTGGGATGCAGTCAAACATTTTTATTTGATTCAAGGTGAGTTAGTGATATTTTTTTCTTCTCACCTCAGCCTCATCATCACAATTAGTCCATAAGTCTTCTAGATGCTTTTGATGTATTAGTTTTCCTAGTATCTTTTGCATCCTGCCATAAGGATCATATGATTTAGCTAGGGGAAATGGTTGTAAATACATCAATTTTAACCCCCCAATGGCATGCTTTATACTCTCTGAATTTGGGCACATATACCAGCCCATGGACACTGGAAATAACACGGGAGGTATCTTCTTCTGTACCTTGTAGGCTTCAACTATTGTGGATACTTGCTTGACAAATTCCATCAAGATGACCCCATCAGTGGGGTGTCTTGGCAACATAAGAGGTTGTCCTTCAAATCCCTCTATCCTGATGTATGAGAAAGTGACAAACTAGATAAACCATGCTCCATGCCGATAAACAATTTCTTGAGCTTCCATGCTTAGCCTTTTAGTCTTATCCTCCTCCATAGTTTTGACCAGGTGCATGGAGAATGCAGCATTTACTAGTTTGTAGTCTAAGAGGTATGCCTTCCTTTGCAATTGGGTATAATGATCCCATATGTGTGCATCATCAGTATCACCTCCAGCCTTACCCACTATCTTCAAAGCATCAAAAGTTCCTTTATATGCACGAGTATACCACATATGAAGTCATGTAAAATAAGCATGTTTGTCCTCCTAGGCTCCTCATTCCCTCATCCAATGCATCACTGATGATCTTAGCCCATAGTGGCATGTTGTCTGCATATAAGACCATATGGATGATCCCAAACATCTAGTTCTTGAAATTTCCAGCATGACACCTACCAGTCATCCTGCTCAGTAGAGAAATCATATATTGGTACTCATCATCAAAATCAAACTTGTACAGATGCACGAGTAGTTTGGATGAGGCGGCATTTGTACTACTCTTTGATCTCCATTGGTATATCCTCTTCCTCGCATTTTTCTTGTTATTGTTATACTCTATTTCTAATTTGTGTAGGTCCACACTCACTACCTTCTTCCCACCTGGCAGATTGAAAGTGGCAGTAATGCCCTTGAATAAGAAGTCTGCATATATCCTCCCATATTTCTCTACCTGCCTAGTTTCAAGGTTGTAATTTCTTGTGCATTCTACTAACAGCTCTGGAGTATCCATAGCATACAAAAAACTAGCTGCATGACACAAACCTAAGACATACATCCCATCCAGAATGGGATTGTCCTTATCACGATCAAATCTTGTCGACCATACTGCCAGGTCTGTATGCCCTTGGTGTGTATCACCAATAACTCCGTACTTGAACTGCACCCCCTCAGGCTGGACAAACATGGGCTTGAGTAACTCTGCCTTAGACCTATTTCTTCTGAGATTTGCCATGGATAACTGCAATGAACATGATATGTTTTACCCTATAGTGTCCACATGCATTTCTACAATGTCATGTACTTCTATATCATGTATACTCTGTATATTATTCCTCACTTTATCATTATATGTATTATCACAAAGCCAAACCACGGTAGAAACAAATACTCTACTTGAAAATATAGAAAATGACAATAGGAGGGTTTACAATTACTTACCTAACAATGCTTTCTTCTTGGATTAGATCACTAATTATGAAGAAGGGCCATAAATGCTTAAGATCACCTGTTCTGTTACATTGAAGGACCCAATCTGTTGACAGGTAGCTATTTGAGGGGTTGACTTTAGAGCTCTATAATTTCTTGATTTATCACAAGGTAAATGGAAATGACCTTCAAATTTTACCTTTAAAGCAGGTCAATAGGACAGATTAGGGTAAAAATGCATTGTCCTGATCAAATCTATTGATCATTTGCAGGGAATCCATAGATGCTACCAAGTGTTCAATTTGCATTTGTAATCGACGGGAATTCATCTATCGCATTTAATTGCATTTAATGTCAAAAAAGGGGGTGTGATCTTTGAAAGATTGGGGGATATTCAAAATATGGCCCCCTGGATAAAATGACCCTCCTGCTTTTGAGCAAAATAACTGAATGCAAAGGATTGGGTGATATGGTCAACGTTTGACCATGTGTATATTGAGTCACGAAACTAAGATCAGGGGCTATCCAAAATATGACCCCAAGGATAAAATGACTCCCTCAGAAAAGATCGGGGTGACATCATTATGTTGGTGATTTAATTATTATGTTTTAATGACTTCATCATCATATTAAAGAATATGACGGACATTGGATATATACCTCCCTACAGATAAATGGAACGATTTCGTCATCATCAGCGTGATTTCCTTCATTCATTGGAATTAGATGACGTCACTGTCATATTGACATAGGGCGATATTTTTGAAGAGGGTGATATTCATAAGATGACTTATGTTTGAAATATGACCCCCCTCGTCCCGCGTGGGATATCAGGTTTGACCAAACTTTGACTCAACATAACTCTCTCCCCTTAGACAATTTTGGGGTGATCTAAAAGGCAAACCTGCTTGGAATTTTGTGTATTTTCCAACCATAAGGTAATAATGGGAACTACTAACTTTGGCAACTAACTTCATCAAAGTGACAAATCCACCCTCTTACGAGGTTACATGCATGATTGATTTTACCAAACCACCCAAAACAGAAAACAAACAAGCCAAAGTAGAAAGAAATGTTGGTTCCCTGTTTTGCCAAGGCAAAATGGGGCGTGTTGTGTAACCACACAACAGTAAGCTCGTCGCCTTGCCTTCCTCCTTTTTGCATGTTGACGTTGTTGTATTTTACAACTTATCTTTTGTAACATAGGGCTTTTCTTTGTTATGTATTTTTGTGTTGTAGAGGAGGAAACACCAAGGTCAAACTTCATTTTTCTAGGTGGAATGTTTTCTTATTGAAGCTTACTAGCATACTTATTCTCTATCCTCTTAGTGATGTCCAAATGACTTGAATATTCAAACAAAGGAGGGACATTAAAGGTCTTCTCTTCCTTAGTGAAATCCAAGGTGTGTGAACAATCAACTAAAGGAAGAAGGTTGGTGGAATGATCCACAGAGGTAGGAATTTGATTATTGTTAAATGAATGCTCATTTTCTACCCATGGAATGTTCTTTGTTAAAGGGAGCTCTTCTTTCACTACTGCTTCATTTTGGCCAGGGAGAGCAGTGGAATTATTAAAGCTATCCCTAGTCTTCTCATTTGAGTATTCAGTGTTAGGGGAAGTTGGATAACCTATGGCATCAGAACTCATGGAGAAGAACTCAGTTAAGCTTTCTAATATCATAGGATGTTCACTCATGATGGTTAAAAATTGGTCAAAATCAAGATCTTTGATAAATGCATGCAAAGATACCATTGAGAAATGACATGAAGGTGCCATTCAAATGTAATATTAGATTTTGAGAATCTTTTCAAATTGATGCAAAAGACAAGTGCAAACGAGTGTATGAAAATGACTTAAAATGCTTGTTTTTTTTGTACTTTTTCAATGCAAATGAATGAAGCAAAGGGTGTTATAAAGATTTTGATTGAGGGAAACATGTTATATGTATGATATCAGTCCAAAACAGAAATAATATCACTCTCAACAAACTCTTTATGCAAATCCAAGATAATGCCAAGTCGAAATATAGTGAAAATATGTCAAAATAGGCACTTTTTTCACCAAAACTCAATGCAAAAGAGCATAACAAAGGGTGTTGTGAGGAAAATGATGATGGAACAAAAATAATATTACTAATAACAGCCACTTAGTGCCAAAATATCCAACACAACACACTTTTAGTGCCTCTTAAGGTAAAACCCTAGTGAAAATATAACGAAATAGGCTATTTTTCACAGTTTTTCAACTCCAAGACCTAGAAAAGGAGGTGTTGTAATGAATTTTAGGAGGTAAAGTGAATAATATCAATGATATCAGTCACCTCAATCCCTAAAATTGATCACAACACACTTGGAGTGCAAACTAGGACAAACCCTAGGGCAAAAATAACCAAAATATGTAGTTTTTTGCAAAATTTTCACTACAAGAGCCTGATAAAAGGATGTTGTGAAGATTTTTAAGAGGGGAAGAAAATGATTACCCTAATAACATAAAATTAATGCAAAAATAATTTTCACAACATGCCTATGGTGCAAGTTTATAGAGTCAATAAGGCCAAATTTAGTGAAAATCGTTGTTTTTGAAGCCCTAGGTTTGAGATCTTGGGAAAAAATGCCATGTGAATGTTTTGAAGTCTAATTTATGAGTAAATTGACTTAATATCACATCTGAAAATGATTTTCAAGATTTAATATGCAAAATGCCAATGCAAATCTAATGAAAATGCATGAAAATTGCTAGTTTTTGTTGAAATTTTCTATGCAAAAATGCAAATATTTTAAATCTAAATGCAAATTTACACTAAAATGCAAGACTAAAGTCAAATGAAAATTTGAATGAGCCTCTAAAATCAGTATAAAGTTTGAGAGAGGATTTTGCCTACTAACCCTAGATTTTGGAATTACTAGGTTATATAAAATTGTCAAAATTTCCACAAAAACCCTAGCAAATTAATAATGAAAATGCAATGCAAATATCTAAAATTTTGTGTTTTCCTATAGTTTATATCAGATCAAATGAAAAATGATGAATTAGGAAAATTTAGAAAGAATTGATGCGATTTAGTAAGCCAAACAATGCAAATTTTTTGAATTTTTCAAAATTTTCAATTTTTTTGAATTTTTCTCAATGCAATAAAATAAATGACTATATGAATGAACAAAATCAATCCAAATCTGAAGACACACACTCAAAAAGATGCACTTTAAGTTTAAAAACATGGGTTCACCAAAATGTTTAGTAAAAAATTGGATTTGTTAATGTTTTAGTGTTTTGGTGTTTAAATCTGCCTTTCCACTTTACATTCAAGGATCTAGGGTTGAGTGGCAAGCACTATCATACCATAGATCACTTGTGAGATGTTGGGAAGCTTGGATTAGGGAATTTCATTAACAATTTCTCTTCTCTTATGTTTAATTGACCATTAAAACCCTAATTATGCAAATACAGTAATAAACTGACGAATAATAGAAAATGCTCTTGCAGACGGAAGTGAAATGGCAAATCACAGAATACCTATTTTTAGGTTCTGAGGAATAATAGTCAGGGACATTAGAGCGGGCACCTAATTCTAAGGTACCAGTTTCTTTGTTTGATCTGGACCTCCTTCCGACACTGATCAGCTCTGTAACTTCTATTTCTAGGAAATTAGCTGCAGAGCACACTAGAGCAAGCACCCAAGTCCAGGAAATGCTCTAGTGTCCTACTTCTCTTTAGATCCCGAATACTTGATGCCTACCAATCCTTCTTGTAACTTCACCTTTCCCAAATGTGACACCTATAACCTGTAGTCACAAGACTTGGTTTGGGGGTTGTGGTGTTTAGGAGATTGCCTCAGTCAAGCCCCGGAAGGACACCTAAGTCTTCCAAACACCTTTGTTAAATAGAGAGAGCATGCCCTTGTGAGGCAGAGGCCAAATCCAAATGAAACAATGATAAAAAGCACAATGATATCACCTTGTAGTGAAGATCTCATGGGAGGAAGATGCTCTTCATTCCACGAGGAGATGAATGCTCAAATGTACAAATACATACACATAAACAAAACAAGTTTGCTCTTGGAACACAATGAAAACCTTGATTCACCTTGAGAACATAATAGCTTGCTAGTAATCATCTAGTTTATAAATAAATGCCTAAACATGCTTATATATGTAACTACAAGCATTCCCCCCAAGATTTTCATAATTCAAACTTATCGTGTCAGCTAAGGACCTAAGTAATGGTCATAAACTGACACCTAGAAATTAGGGCTGCCCCAAAATAGGGCAGGACTAGGGCATGGGTGCCCAATTTCTCCCCCCTATTTTGGGTAGGGTATATCTCAAGGGGTCCTCCTAGGTCCTATTTGTCATGTTACCTAGGGTTCATTCCATCGGGAAGACAAAATATGAACTAAGATGTCCTAAGTGCATCCAAAAGACCTGGGAGCTAAACTTTATGAGGGAAAAGCCCCCAAGGGGACATTTTCTGACATTACACTATGTATATACAAACTAAGGGAATATCATTCAAGTATGGTCAAATAAATGACACCCATCCGGGAAACACTGATTTGGATGCATGGACTGCATTATCAGTAAAAGGGAGTGGATAGTGCCTACTCATCAATGTTTACAACTCAGGCATGTGGCATGCAGGAGGATTCCCTTATGCAATGGAGGCCACTGAGCTGGTAGTGGAATGTACCCGAAATTACAACACCAACACCAGAAAGGTACAGAAACATGGCCATGTATATGTAGACTTCTTAGTTGAGGGTATTATGATAGCTTTCAATTTACCCAGGGGACCTCAAGTGAGTAAGATAGACTTGGAGAAATTAGAAAAGAAATACAGTAAAACTGAAAAGGATTGCAGATAAATCATGTACTCATGGAGGGCTAATAACAACACGTACAAAGTTGCTGCAAAGCTACCCATACATCTATAAAAGTTTGATTTCACTCCTGAATATCAATATATGAGGGTGCTGCTGAGTCGCATGATAGGAAAACCAAATGCTGGAGTTTTTGAGAATTGGATGTATGGTATCATAAGAATGGCAGAAGATACTAATGAGAAACCCTAGTGGGCTAAGATCATAAGTGATAGCCTGGATGAGGGAATGATGAAACTAGGAGGAAAAACCAATATGTTCCATATGAAATCATATGTGGTTTATGCTTGTGCATTTAGAGGCACATTCAGTGGTTTGCAAATAGTTGGTAGGGTTGGTAGTAACCCTGGAGATGTAAACATCTAGGATCATTACCCATAATTGAAAAAAAGATAGTCTCTCCAACATTACCGGAGAGTGAATGATTCATTTTCCATGCACCTAGTCAAGAATATGGAGGAGGATAGAGCAAAGAGGCTAAGCATAGAAGCTCAAGCTGTAATATACAGACTTGGGGCTTAGTTCATCCAGTTCCCCACTTTTACATATATAAGAATGGAAGGATTCATTGGGCAACCTCTCATGTTGGCAAGATACTCAACTGACAAGGTTATCCTGATGGAGATGGTTAGGTAGATATTGCCTTCATTTGAGGCTTATGTTGAGAATGGCAAGATACCTAATGTCTGGTTCATAATCATAATGGGGTGGTACATGTACCCTAATAAAGAAAGTGTCAAAGATGCAATGGGGGATTGAAATTGATGTCCTTACAACTGTTCTCACTATCTAGACAATATGACCCATATGATAGGATGCAGGCACTACATAAGAAGCCAATACATCAAATGCATATTGAAGACTACTGGGCCAATTGTGATGATGAGATGGAAATGAGAAAGAGAAGCTATCAAAGACTTACTCTAAAGCAAATCCAGACATTGGACTACATATCTATGCTAATATAATTGCATGAACATGATGGCATGCTCATGTACCAGGAATATGAGGGTAAGAAAATATATAATGAAATAATATCATCCCTTGACTAGAATCAGCTAGAAGTGACCTCATTAGACTAGATAACACATAAGGTCTTACAATTGACCAAAGACTGGGTAGAGGCAGAGGTTATAAAATTGAAGAAAAGGAGAGTAGCTCTCACTATTGATAGGAAAAGAAAGAGACAAGAGCTGATAGATGAAGAATATGATGATTTCCTCAAGGAGAAGAGGGCATCTAAAGGAGAGAGGTAGCAAGGAAAATCCAAGAAAGGGAACCAAGCTATCGGTGTGAAAATCATTAGACATCATCAACCTAAGGAGGATCTGGCCTCAACTTCTGCTGCCACTATATCTCAGGCACCTACAAAGAAGAAAAACTTTGCTACAAACCGTGCTTCTACTGTCATGGAAGAAGAGGAAAGAATAGATGATGATGATCTCCTGATAAGAAGAAAGAAGAAGAAAGCTCAAGAAATGCCCCAGAAGAAAAAAACACCTACAATGAGGGGAATGATGGAAAAGAACCCCACCATCATATTGAAAGGAGTAGGTGGTGAGGGAATCAAGAGAACTCTGTAGCATGAGGTGCCTATCACTGATATAGTACATTTCAAGTCTAAATTGGCAGAGGAGCAAAGAAAAGAAATGCAGAATAAAGAAGATGATCAGTCTTTTCCACTAGATAACATAGTGGAGTTATCTGATGATGATGTTGTAAATGAAGTGTCTACCAGTTTTATGGAGACATTGGTAAAGAACACCAAGATGACCCCTCGTGGCACCCCCACCTTACACAAGGAGGTCAAAGTGAAGAGATAGAGGAAGGTAATCCTGAAATGGTAGCACAACAAATTGGTTTGGCTAGATTAGTAGATCAGGTTACCAGCTCAACAACTATAGATTTGACATATCAAGGTGAGGAAGACCAAAACAAAGATAAAGATATACCTTCAGAACATCATAAGCTAGAAGTCAATGTACAGATGGAGGTAGAAGAGATGTCTGATCAAGATGATGGTTAGGATAATGAAAAGGTACCTGAGGGAGAAGCAGATAAAGTAGATATAAATGATACCCAAGATCCTAAAGAAGCAGACATCAAAGGATGGGGAACAAAGCTCTCAAGCACAGGGCAATCAACAAAATAAAGGAAATGTGGATGAAGAAAGTCACGGGGATCATGAGGGTATGGCAGATCAAAACAATCCTAATATTCACAATGATCCAGCATTGTCACATGATGACCAAGACAAGATTGAAAATTTCACACAGGAAGTCCCTGTGAATGAGGAAGAGCATGATAAGGATGAACATGATGAGGAGATGCTCAATGAACAAGAAAAAGAGCCTTCACCACCAAGGGTGGAGCAAAACATTGAATCACAAGATGTTCACATTGAACATACATACTAGTAAGAGTCTACAGATGATGTGCCATATTGGCTACAATAGGAGGTACAAACACATCCACCTAGTGTTGCAACAGAATTTGATATTACTTCATTATTTTCGGCCAATACAGCCAAACCAAGGAGAAGGGCTAGGGCCACATCAACAATAAAGAGAGATCAGATAATAGGTAGGAGGACAGCTGAAGTAGCTATACCTATGGTAGACAAAGACAAAGGAGAGATAAGTGTTAGTGAGTTTCAAATGACCACTATTGATTTAGGCTTTGCTACAGAGCAACAAGAGGGCCAAGAGGCCAAGGATATAATTGATTTTTTTATTGAAAAGTGTAGAGAGAGAGAAGAATGAAAATAAGGTGCACAAAGAGCACATTGCTCAACTACACACATTCATAAAGGACCTGATAGACCTACATATTATGCCAGTCAGTACATCTACCCCACTAACCATTTTATCATAGGATGAGGTGACAGGGTTTGATATTATGAAACACAAAGCACATATGATGGACAATTTGTTCATCCAATTCATCACAGAGGCAGAGAAGGTAATAAAGACCTCTATTAACAATTAGAACCTACTCAGCACATTAAGGAGCAAGGTAGATAAATTGTAGAAGGAAGTCAGGAAAAGGTCCATCAAAATTGAGAAACATCTGACTGCCTTATCAGAAATGAAGCGCGTAGATGCTAATGTCTTGATTTATAATAAGATACTGAAGAACCAAACATCTAAGCTATTGAGCATATGGTATGAATATACAAAATTTGAGAGTGATATCCTCAGGATGTACAATGCAAAGCTAAGGGATATTAGTGTTAGGTTGCACAAGCTCCTATCTGATGAAGTAGAAATTTTGGAGGCTCTTGAAGAAAAGGTAGAAGGAAAGATTGAAAACTAAGATGTAGACTTTGCAGTAAAGGCCTTCCAAAACAATTTCAAGCCTGCTGTAGATGACCCCCTCAATCACCTATCAGAGGATATAATCAACAAGGCCATGAGAATGAAGGCCAAAGTGGAAAAGTACAATGAAATGTTGTATAGAAGTAAGAACAAATGGACTGCATTGCAAGCACAAGTAAAGTCACAAGAACATGGAGTCGTCAAGGCAAAAGTCTAGGATGGAGGTGAAATTGAAAGGATAGTGCAAGCATACAAGACCATCAGGGGAGTGATAAGTGTGCCAGCAGATGCAGAAGATTTATCTACTGATGAGGAGGATGAAGAATAAACATGATGCACATGATCATGTGCATGATATAATACTAGATGGTTGCCAACTAGCAACCTGTACCACATGTTTTCCTGTTGACTTGGTCAATGAGTAATATGCACTATTGATCTTAAATGATAAATCTTGATCATAGGATCTTTGTAACTACCTCCTCCTCTTGTTCTATAAAAGGGAGATGGAGTGCATTTTTTATACATTCAAAACTTAATTGAGATTAGATTGCTGAAGCATCAGGACTAATTCTCAAGGTTGATTGTGAATGTACATGTCTTTTGTATACTTAATGAAGAAGAGACTCTAGATTACATACAATCGTAAAATTTGAGTAATCTGTGAATGGATTCTTGACTTATACTTTGATTTGCTGCATCCCTTGGAGTGCAATCCATGTTGTGCATATTATTTTCATTCCTTTTCTATCGAAGTTGGCATCAATCATATCAAGTTGTAGAACATCCCGGTGAACATGTGGTTTGATTTCCTTCTCTTCATGACAGTATCAGGAATGTATGTGGATCAATAGCTAAAGATTCAATCATTTCAGCAAAGTTTAACAAGCATTCATTAAAATTTATTTGATTTCATTTAAAATCATCATCATAATTGCAAATTGACAAAAATCTAAAGAAAATACAATGAAATATGCTGATATCTCATAGATAATTGAACATTCATAGCATATTTGAACCAAACAACAATTATAATTGAAAGCATCATGCAAATACATATAAATAGTGGGAAAAAATGTAAATATCTGCCTATAAGCACATCATTTAGGTGAATTTAAAGTGCAGAGGTTAAATTTAGTCACATCGGTGAAGGAATAGAAGAATTGATCAAACTTAGAAAATATCCTCATCATCTATTTAAATACAGTAAATTAACCTTGTTTGTTGAAGAATTTGTAGAAAATAGGTTTGTCTAGACATCAGTTCTTGGAATCAGAAATGTAAGGCTCCTTGAATGGAAAACAACAAGGCACATCAAACCAATGAACAACGTCACTAGATTATGAACTAATCCATGGAGACTTGGGATCATGAATTCATTGTATCTTTCAAGATGATAAAGGTTTGATTTTCATTTCTTTATCTATGTGTGTTTATGTTGCAAGTATGTGCCTAATCGGTGTTGTCATTGATGTCAACAATACAGACAATGAGTTGTATGCTGAAGAACAGTCCGGTAAACTACTCCGCAATTATTTTTGCTTGAAGATCATGGTTTGTAGATTGGAAGTAAGTTAGAGGTATGACTAAGGATGCTACATTCTGACTTTGAGCCCTCAACATGAAGATCTAAGTGAGTTGTGTTCACCAGAGTGAAACCTACTTTGTTCTGTAAGTTCAGTTGGGACAGGAAGAAAGTATTATGCTCCACATTCCTCCGTAATAAAGTATTTTGCTCTGTAGTTCTAGAAGGAAGTCTGGGATAATGATAAGTGCCTATAGTTGCAATGGTTCATGGTTTGGTGGTTCGCAAGCTATCTTTCTTTTATGACAGTTGAAGACAATATAGTTCATGTGTTCCTGTGAGAACATTCCTATGGATAAAGTAGTTAAGGTTCATACAGTTGCTCCTAATGATTATAACATGCTTTTGGATGTCTCCTAATCATGTTCTTGTCTTGATATTGGTCTGTGTTAAGGACTTGAGATTGTATTCGAAGATTGTTCCTAGATAGTGTAACGTGTAACTAGTTTTGGCCGACCTAGTTAATCCTAGTGATTGAGGAGATCTCTAGAAGATTGTGGAAGCATGTTGTGGCATGGAAGATCATGTTTGAGTGCCAGCTAAGACATGGAATGATCTGCATTTCATTTCCTTTGCATAATGTTGTAATAGATCAGGACCTATTTTTTAAATGTTTGTAATACCAACCTTGGAGATTGCTCCAATGGTTGATGATTGTGATGCCGACCTTGATGATCATTCCAAGGTTGATGTAGTGTATAAATACTTGTAGTTAAGTTGTGGAAAAAGTGTCATTGAGCAAAAATGGAAAGATGATAAGAAAGGTTCAAAAGGCAAAGTAGAGAAGAGGTAGAGGGAATAAGAGGAAGAGTAGAGTAGAGGAAGAGTAGAGCAGAGGAATTATAGTACTTCAATCACAAATATAGAAAGGTGTAGATCATGGTAGAGATCCTGGCAATGAGCTGCCAGTAGGGTTTAATAGCCCTCAGGGTTTAACAACCCTTACTATAATCTTGCTAGGTTTAGGGTTGAGGCAGTGAGCCTACTAGACCTAGTTGTTCTTCATGGTAGTAAGCCCGTATGTTTAGGCCCATGGAGTGACCAAGCCTGAACATCATTATTTCAAGATTCTAATATATATTGAGAGCTAATCCTCTCCATGGGTTTTACCTACCTTGGGGTTTTCCACGTAAAATCTGGTGTCTCTTGTGTTTGATGTTGTATCTGTGGTTAATTTTTTGATTTCATGCATTCATTGTTAAATCATAATAATTGTGGATAAGTGATGAATGTTTAATTGTAGAAAGTGTTTAAGTTTTTGAGACAACTAATTCACCCCCCCTCTTAGTTGTTCGACGCATATCAACAATTGGTATCAGATCCAAGTTCCTCTGAAGAAAGTTTAACAGCTTGAGGAAGATCCAAAATATCTTACAAGAAGGAAGCACCACATTTTTATGGAATGAATTATGTTCTCTGGAAGGCTCGGATGAAAAACCATCTTCTTTCTCTTGGTTACAAAGTTTGGAAAGATGCAAAAATAGAATACACCATACCTCCAAATGGTCTGATGACCAAAGATGAAATCAAAGAATATGAGATAGATATCAAGGCAAAGGATGCTCTGCTAAGCTCATTAACTGACTCAATATTGACAAAAGTTGTGGATCTTGAAACTACAAATAAGGTATGGGAAAAGTTGAAAAATATGTATGAAGGAGATGATTATGTGAAGGAAAACAAGTTACAAAGTCTAAAAGTGAAATATGAAAGCTTGAAGATGAATGGTGATGAAAACATATTAGCCTTTATGCAGAGATTTGATGAACTTGTTACAAGGATAAAAGCCATAGGCGGAACTCTCGATGAAAAGGAAGTTGTTATGAAAATTCTCAGATCTTTGCCCAAGTCCTACTATCACAAGGTAGCCACACTTGAAGAATTCATGCAAGTAAAAATGGTTAATGGGGATTAGCTGCTTGGTAATCTTACTACCTTTGAAATGAGGGAGTTTGATGATGCTCTATCAAAAGTTGAGATGGCCTTCAAAGGTAGTACTCCTAGAAGTACTTCCAGATCAAAAAAGTACAAGGTAGAATCTGATGATGAGTTTGATGAAGTTGAATTCAACTTCGTGGACAGACTGCAAAGAGGATCTAGTGATGGGGAGGCCTATGGGTTTAGCAAACCTATCTTGAACCAACACTTCAAGACCTAAATCATACCCAAGTCTCCCTACCAATTCAAGTACTTAAAGACATTTTCTACCCAAAATGCCTAATTCAACCTAAACAGTCTATTACAGAGGTGAAAAACTTACTAGTCTATTATTCCCAATACAGACACTACGTTCTTGGTGTGGGACTTTCTTCTTTGTCCTCACTACTTCCAAGATTCTCAATTCCCAAGGCTTATAGCCTTCTTGAGTCTATTATTAGCCCTCCTCTCTGGGTCTAAGGTTCTAATTGCTTGGTACTCAACTTCTTCTACTCTGTTTTCACCCTTGTCTCTTTGACTGTAATTTGCATACTAGCCGGGCTATAGCACAACTCACCTAGCACAAGTTCACATGGCTTCTCTCTGATAGCCCAATCACTAACACAAATAGAAACAAAAGAAACAAGGTCTCTGCTTGATGGCCCTCCATGACTATACAAGGAAAATGTAGGGGCATCAAGACAGAGACATCTTGTACAGACAGAAACAAAAGAACAGAAATTAAATTGTCTACTCTACTGCAAACCGGATAATACAAGTACTCTATAGAAAATATACAAATGGATTCAAACTGTCAATGTTTCTATTATCAGAAGTTTCTCTATTACATTAAATGTATGTTCTTCAATCTTTGTCCAACATTCCAACCCATTTACAAAGCCAAGAACAGTTCTTATACCATTCGTCATGTCTGTTATCAGATGGTTAGGGTTTCCTGCATTAGTGTTGCTCCTTCGCATATACTGAAATATGCTTGCACTTTTTCATCGATAAGATAATCTATTGTCTTATCGACATATACATTTGCTTTACCTTCAGCAGGACATTTGCTATCAGTGGTGCCTTCGTATTTCTAGCCGATATCCATCTTCTCCCCAATGAGTCTTCCCTTCACACTTGTCGGTGTGACTTTCAACATTGGCGACACCTTTTACCATTCCACCGATACACCCACCCTCTTCGATGCCCTTTTCATCACTCAGACTTAAGCCATCGGTGACACATTCTCTTCGCTCTCCGATATCATATCTCACTCCGAAATCTACATAACACCAACTTCACTTCAGCAAGACTACCTTTATCGGTGGAACCTTCTACTTGCCTTTTGATAGTCCATCTCTTTCTGATGTGTCTCACTTAACCCTGTCTTCACCGTCACCGTCACAGTTTTCTTGACTTCAACGTCGGCAGGACTTAGCCTATCAGCCGGGTGCTCTTCAGGTCTTCTGATGCCTCCGGTCACTCCGATACAATAACCTATGGTTTTGGTCTTTGCCTATCGGCGAGACATCAACTATTGGCCTAACTCACTCCTTCTCTTCTGACGTCTATCCTTACGCTGATGGATCCACTTTGCATATACAGATATGCTATCAAATGAACCTATGCTTGCATCAGTCCCGCGCCTTCCTAAGGAAAATCAAAAACATCAAACCAAAAATGTGCAAGTATATACATGGGTTCCAATCCCTTGGTGCTCCTGCACCATACTCCCCCTGCACGGAAAAAGTCAAGTCACCTCCGGTGACAACAAGGCAAAATCAATGCCCTGTTTCTTGAACTCAGACTTTACAATCCAGGTAGCCTCTACTTCAGGCAACTGTTCCCACTTGACCAAATGCTCCATGTACATGCCATGTCTGGTCTATTTCTGTACTCGAGAATCCAAAATTCTCTCAGCCTGTGGTTTTGTTTTTGGAGGCAAGGTCACATCACTCACTGTCTGTGTAGCTTTTGAACTAGATTCCCCTACTGCTAGATGATGACCTTTATATGGCACTAGGTCCTGAACATTGAACACTGGTGAAATTGCCAAGTCTGCTGGCAAATCAATTTTATAGGTATTGTTGCCATACTTGTTTAGAATTCTACAAGGACCAATTCATCTCATCTGCAGTTTAGTTGGCGTCCCTTTTTGCAATCTGGCTTTGTTCAAATGAACCATGACTAAATCACAAACTTCAAACTGAACATCCTTCCTGTGTGCATCTACCCTATCCTTGATTTTTAGGATATTTTCCATCAATTGCTGCTTCACTTGGTCATGAATCTCCTTCATAGACTATGCAAAATCCTCTGCATGACCACTTCTATGCTCCATGTCTCCAAGATGTCAGAGTTCATATACACCTCTAGGATGCGTTCCATACACTATCTCAAATGGACTTTTGCTAGTAGTCCTATTCACACTATCATTATAGGCAAATTCTGCCTGATAAATGACTTGATCCTGACTCTGTCCATATTCTTTTGTTAAACACCTTAACAGGTTGCCTGATGTCTTGTTCACCACTTCTATTTGGCCATCTGTCTGTGGATGATATGCTGATCCAAAAGACAGGTTTGTCCCTAGCCTCTGCCATAAAGTTTTCCAAAAATGTCCCATGAACTTAGCATCTCTATCAGACACGATGCTTGCTGGTAGTCCATGAATCCTTATGACCTCTTTGAAAAACAAATGAGCTATATGACTAGCATCATGAGTCACCTTACAGGTAATGAAATGACTCATCTTGCTGAATCTGTCAACAACTACAAAAATACTATCAAAACTAGTCTTAGTCTTTGGTAGACCAACTACAAAATCCATACTTTCACAATCCCATGGTCTGGAACGAATGGGTAATGATTGATACAGTCCAGCATTTGAAGAAGTTCCCTTGGCCTTCTGACAGATGATACACTGCTCCACATACTTTCTGACATCTTTGTGCATCTTCAGCCAATAGTAGAACCTTTGGACTAACTCCAATGTTTTATTCAGACCAAAATGTCCACTCAAACTGCCATTATGCTTCTCCTGTATGAGATTTTCTGTCATGGATCCTTTTGGTACACACAACTGTCCACCTTTGAACAACAATCCCTGTTGCAACGTGTAATCTGCAAACTCACTATGAAAGTGATTTTCAAAATCTTGACAGACCTTATATGCTTCAGCAAAATCTTCATCCTCTTTGTAGAGGGCTGTGAACTCTTCCATCCCTATGCTTCTTAAATGCATCTCTTGTACTGTAAGTAACCTCCTGCTTAAAGCATCTGCTACTTTGTTGAGCTATCCCTTCTTATGCTTAATTGTAAATGTATAAGACTGCAAGTACTCCATCCACTTGATATTCCTATGGCTCAACTTATCTTGTGAGTTCAGAAAACTCAAAGCTGGATTGTCTGTATACACAACAAATTCTTTAGGTAGGAGATAATGCTCCATTTTCTAAGTGCTTAGACTAGAGCATAGAGCTCCAAGTCATAGGAAGAGTATCTGCTCTTTGCTTCATTTTGCCTCTCACTGAAAAAGGCTACTGGTCTATTCTCTTGGTTGAGTACTGTACCTACTGTAACATTGCTAGCATCACATTCCAAAGTGAATAACTTATCAAAACTAGGCAGCACTAACACTGGCTGTGTGGAAACTTCTTTCTTCAACAGTTCAAAACTGTTATTAGCTACTTGTGTCCATTGAAACTTTGTTTTCATTCCACCTTTGATTGTATCAAGCATGGGTACACAAAGAGCACTAAAATTCTTTATGAATTTTCTATAAAACTGAGCTAAGCCATGAAAACTTCTCACCTCAGTTGTTGATCTGGGAGTAGGCCAACTCAATATGGCTTCTACCTTTGACTTGTCCATTTTCAATTCTCCTTTGGACAACACAAAACCAAGGTATACTAATTCCTGCTTTATGAATTCACACTTCTCCAAATTTATAGTTAGTTGTTCATCATGTAACTTTTTTAAAACAGTATTTACATGTTCAAGATGCTCTTCTTTAGTTTGACTAAAAATCAAGATGTCATCTAGATAAACAACTACAAATTTACCCGTATAGTCCTTGAGGACTTCATTCATGAGCCTCATGAATGTGCTGGGAGCATTTGATAAACCAAATGGCATAACATGCCATTCATATAGTCCTTCTGTGGTTTTAAAGGTTGTTTTCCACTCATCACCTTCCTTGATTATGATTTGGTGGTAACCACTTTCAGGTCTATCTTAGTGAAATACTTAGCTCCTCCTAAACAATCCATAAGATCTTCAATTCTGGGAATTGGTAACTGATACCTTATGGTGATCTTATTGATAGCTCTGGAGTCTGTACACAATCTCCATGTTCCTCGCTTCTTTGGTGCCAACACTGTAGGCACTGCACAAGGACTTATGCTTTTTCTAACCAATCCCTGGTCAAGCAATTCTTGTACTTGTCTGGCTATCTCCTTATGTTGATCTGGAGTCATCTTGTAAGGAGCCTTGTTAGGCAAAGATGCTCCTAGAATCAGATCTATCTGATGGCTGATAGTTCTTTGTGGAGGTAGTGTTGCTGGTGTTCCATCACTAATGATGTCCTTATACTGTTCCAGTATAGTTTGCACCTCTTTTGGGATCACTACCTTTTTGTCTTTCTGCTCTTCCTTAGGCTTTACTATGATAGCATAGCCAATGCCATCCTCCTTAAGAGTGTTCAAAAACTCTTTACCACTCACAACTAAGATACTAGGACTCTTAGTCTTATTTGCTTCTTCATCTTCTAATGACTAAATTTTATAGGTGACACCATCTTTTTGAAAAGAATATGCATTCTTCTCACCATCATGTATGGCCTTTCGGTCATACTGCCATGGTCTACCCAATAAGAGATGACATGCATCCATGGGTAGGATATCACAGAGTACCTTGTCTTTGTATCCACCTATACCAAACTCTACCCAAGTTTGTTCATTGACTATCACATGCTGACCTTTATTTAACCATGTGACTCTATATGGATTTCAATGAGGTATTCTTTGCAAATTTAGTTTTCTAACTGCTTCATCAGACACTATGTTATCAGTAGACCCTGAGTCAATGATTACTTGACAAACCTTATTCATAATTTTGCATCTGATTCTAAATAAAGCTCTCCTTTGGCTTGGTTCAGCTTTCACCAGTTCTTTGATCAATGTTCTCCTTACCATGATGTTCTCTCCCACTTCTGAGGCTAGACTTACTTCAGGTGATTTGCTGCTTAAAGCATCATCTTACACATAATGATTTCTTTTATCAACTCCTTGAGAAGAAGATGTGCCCTTATCAGGACACCTATATGTTGGATGGCCCAATTGACCACAATTGTAGCATTTCATAGTGGCAAAGTAGGATCCTCTGCCTGATCCTCCTGATCTTCCTCTATTAGATCCCCTTCCTTTGTAGTTTCCTCTACTACTAGTCTCTCCACTCTACTCTGTAAGTTTGGATTCTCCTTGGGGTCTTTGATTAGTATTCCTACCATCATAATTTCCTCTTCATTTACTATCTCTACCTCTTCCTCTTAATCTGTTGCTTGACTCTTGTTCTTCTTGCCCTTCTCCTCTACCTTGAGTGCTAGCTGATAGCTTTGCTGTACTGTTGTAGGGCTAAACAAGCTGATTTCCTCTTGAATACTCTACCTCAAACCATTTAGGTATCTTGCCACTTTTACATTTTTATCTTCCATCACCTTAGACCTCAAGCATAGTTTTTGAAACTCCTCAATGTATGCATTGACATCTAATTCTCTTTGTCTCAAATTCTATCTTTTCTTGTGCAACTGAACTTCATAATCTCCAGGCATGTAGACTTCTTTGATTTTAGCCACCATACCTTTCCAAGAAGCTATAGGTTTCTTGCCTTCTTTTTCTCTTTCTATTTGAACAAATTTCCACCATGTCAAAGCAGCTCCTCTGAGTCTTGATTTAGCCACCTTCACCTTTTGTGCTTCACTCACTCCATCACATTCAAAGTGATTTTCTATACCTTCTATCCATTCCATAATCAAATCAGGTTCCATCTTTCCACTAAAAAAAGGAACTCCTTCCAATGACTTACCACTCATGGCTTTCAAGGCCTTCAAGAAAGGTTCTTCTTCCATCTTAGGATTAGGTGTGGGCTCTTCATCTTCTATAGACACACCTTTTTCCTTACCTTCAGAACTCTTAACTTGCCGACTGACTTCTTTAGTCTTTATTATCATTGCACCTAGCTTACTTTCCATTTCAGCTAGTCTTTCCTGTAGGAGCCTATTCTCCTCTTCTTGATCATCAACTTTCTTTGCCAATTCTGCATTAGTCACCATCTCTCTGGCTGAGCCTATAGACTCACTCGAACTCGGTGATAACATACAACTTCTTCTATTCCAAGCTAGGAATAGCCCAAATCTTTAACTTACTTTGATACCAATTTGATGGGGAGGCCTATGGGTTTAGCAAACCTATCTAAAACCAACACATCAAGACCTAAATCATACCCAAGTTTCCCTACCAATTCAAGTGCTTAAAGACATTTTCTACCCAAAATGCCTAATTCAACCTAAACAGTCTATTACAGAGGCGAAAAACTTACTAGTCTATTATTCCCAATACAGACACTACGTTCTTGGTGTGGGACTTTCTTCTTTGTCCTCACTGCTTCCAAGATTCTCAATTCCCAAGGCTTATAGCCTTCTTGAGTCCATTATTAGCCCTCCTCTCTGGGTCTAGGGTTCTAATTGCTTGGTACTCAACTTCTTCTACTCTATTTTCACCCTTGTCTCTTTGACTGTAATTTGCATACTAGCTGGGCTATAGCACAGCTCGCCTAGCACAAGTTCACATGGCCTCTCTCTAATAGCCCAATCACTAACACAAACAGAAACAAAAGAAACAAGGTCTCTGCTTGATGGCCCTCCATGACTGTACAAGGAAAATACAGGGGCATCAAGACAGAGACATCTTGTACAAACAGAAACAAAAGAACAGAAATTAAACTATCTATTCTACTGCAAACTGGATAATACAAGTACTCTACAGGAAATATACAAATGGATTCAAACTATCAATGTTTCTATTATTAGAAGTTTCTCTATTACATTCAATGTATGTTCTTCAATCTTTGTCCAACATTCCAACCCATTTACAAAGCCAAGAATAGTTCTTATACCATTCGTCATGTCTGTTATCAGACAGTTAGGGTTTCCTGCATTAGTGTTGCTCCTTCGCATATACTGAAATATGCCTACACTTTTTCATCGGCAAGATAATCTATTGTCTTATCAACATATACATTTGCTTTACCTTTAGCAGGACATTTGCTATCGGTGGTGCCTTCTGATTTCTGGCCGATATCCATCTTCTCCCCAATGAGTCCTCCCTTCACACTTGTCAGTGTGACTTTCAACATCAGCGACACCTTTTACCATTGCACCGATACACCCACTCTCTCCGATGCCCTTTTCATCGCTCAGACTTAAGCCATCAGTGACACATTCTCTTCGCTCTCCGATATCATATCTCACACCGAAATCTACATAACACCAACTTCACTTCAGCAAGATTGCCTCTATCGGTGAAACCTTCTACTCACCTTCCGATAGTCCATCTCTTTCCGATGTGTCTCACTTAACCTTGTCTTCACCGTCACCGTCACGATTTTCTTGACTTCAACGTCGGCAAGACTTAGCCTATCGGCCGGGTGCTCTTTAGGTCTTCCGATGCCTCCAGTCACTCTAATACAATAACTTGCAGTTTTGGTCTTTGCCTATCGGTGAGACATCAACTATCGGCCTAACTCACTTTTTCTCTTCCGACGTCTATCCTTACGCCAATGGATCTACTTTGCATATACAGATATGCTATCAAATGAACCTATGCTTGCATCAGTCCCATGTCTTCCTAAGGAAAATCAAAAACATCACACCAAAAATTTGCAAGTATATACATGGGTTCCAAACCCTTGGTGCTCCTGCACCATCTAGTAAGTATAACGGAAAATTACCTTTCAAATGTTTTTCCTATGGTAAAGTAAGTCATTTTGCCTCCAGATGTCCTAAAAGAATTGAAAGAAATAGAAGAAGATATGAGAACAGGCCTAGGACCCAAAAGAAGTGTTATTATGTTGAAGATTTTGATGATGATGAAGGAGTATCAGATAATGGTGAACCATATAATACTAGTTCCTCTATAAATCAATGCTTGTTCATTGTTATTAAGGAAGATCCCATGTCTACTAATTCTTATAGCTATGTGAAGGAAGAAAAACTAGTGGAAAGTGCTTTGGTTGCTTAGGTCATTAAGGACAAGGATGAATGGGTTATTGATAGTGGTTGCTATCACCACATGACTGGTGACAAAAGTAAGTTTGTGAGTTTAGAAAGATATGATGGTCGACTGGTTAGGTTTGGAGATGATATAGTTGGTAGGATTTGTGGGAAAGGATCTACTTCTTTTGATGGCAAGCATAATACTGAAGATGTCTTGTATGTGAAAGGATTAAAGCACAATATTTTGAGTGTGGGTTAGATGTGTGACAAGGTCTATGATTTAAGCTTCAAGGAGAATGGATGCAAGATCAGGGAAAGCTTGGAAACAGTCATTGAGAGTTGGTTATGGCATAGAAGGTTGTGTCACATAAATTTTGATAATATTATGAAGATAAGTATTGTACAGATTGTTAGAGATTTGCCTAAGCTTGTGAAGCCTGCTAATCCTATTTGCAAGGAGTGTCAATTTGGGAATTAGACAAGAACAAGTTTCAAAAGCAAGGACCAATCAGTTGGAGGACTACTTGAGCTAGTGCATACAGATTTGTGTGGACCTACCAGAGTAAGAAGTTTGCAAGGAGAGAGGTATTTCATGTTGCTCATTGATGATTATTCTAGAATGACTCGGGACACCTTTTTGAAAGAGAAAGTTGAAGCTCTAGATAAAATCAAGGCATTTAAGGCAATGGTTGAAAATGAGATGGATTTGAAAATCAAATGCTTGAGGCTTGATAGAGGAGGAGAGTTCACATCAAAAGAGTTCAATTTCTTTTGTGAAGAACATGGAATAAAGAGATAGCTATCTGCACCCAGAAGTCCACAACAAAATGGAGTTGTTGAAAGGAAAAATAGAACAGTTCAAGAAGCTGCTAGAACCATGATGAAGGAATCTCATCTTCTGGAAGCATATTGGAGAGAGGTAATTCGCACCATTATATATATCCTAAACAGAGTTCAAGTAAAAGGTAACAATTCAAAGACTCCTTATGAATTGTGGCATGGTAGCATTCCTACTGTGAAATATTTCAAAGTTTTTGGTAGCAAATGTTATATTAAAAGAGAAGAATATTTAGGCAAGTTTGATGCTAGATGTGATGAATGAATATTCCTTGGTTATTCCACGAAGAGCAAGGCCTATCGGTGCTACAATAAGAGGCTGAATAAGATCATTAAAATTGCAAATGTTAAAGTTGATAAATGTGTTGTTCTCAAAATCAGCTACACTCGTTTTTGTAGACAACCCCTACAAAACTTGTCTGTTTCATAGTTTACACTCTAAGTTCTCTTATGAGGCAAGTCCTCTTGGCCTCACCCAAAGTCTTCTAATAGCATTGAAATAGTTTGGGACGTTCTCCTAGGTTGATTCCTCAAAAATCACAAAAAATTTTGTAACACAGCTGCAAATGACAAATGAACTGCGGAATAGCATATCTGACTTTTAGATAGATCTTGTGTATATTATTATGTCGAACACTCAAGAACATTACATTCATCATATTACAATGCGCGCTGGCATAGACTAGACATCTATGTGGAAAGAGGAGCTTAAAACAGAAAGAGCAAGCTAGAGATAATAGCACTCTTGTTCTTAAACTCTTCTTACAACATACAGAGCTATACTATAGAAGATGACTCAAAGAGCAAACCAGAGATAATGGTACTCTTTTTGACTAAGAAACTTAAATGCTAGACTCTCTAGGATTTCACTTCACCAGAAATCGTTGAGAAGAGAAGGTGGCCCTCTTGCCTTATATAGGGAGTGTGGGCAAAACTTTAACCTTATCTTCAAATATTCCTTTTGAAATCTGTCCATGAAGAGTGGACACATTGCAAACCTTATCTAAAGGATTACCTGGTTGAGGATAAGGATTCCTCTGGTGGGACCAATTAATCCGTGAACAAAGATAAGGCCAACCGACCAACAAAACTTTACAAGATTCCTTTTGGTCACGAGAGGAATAACTCATGCTTACGATAAAGCCTGTAAGCTTTCCCCTTTTACCATGGTGTGGCCCACGTCTATCATTTACAATGAGAAGATAGATGCTCTCGATGGATGACAAGCCCATCCATTAGCCTAGGACCTAGTACTGTTAGTGGAGCTGGAGTTGGTAGGCTCTGGTTGGCTGAACATGCAGCCTTCGCAAAATTTGCTATCAGGATGAGTGCAGTCGGGTGAGCGATAGTTTCCACTGGCGCCATACATTGGTATTCTGGGATCATCATTAGATCAGTCGACACAATTAGCACAAGATTGTGTGGATGAATGTGGAATACATCCTGGTGGTCGACTTCCTTCTTGTTCTTTCCAGATAATGCTCATTGTTTTTAGTTTATAGGGGCCATACAATCCTCGAGACATAGCTTGTGGAGTAGCACCATTCATTTGATAGGTCTTTGTATGAATCTAGATAGGAGTTTGATGAGCATGAAAGTATCTCAATCTATTTCCCACTATCCAATGCTTGAAAACTGAGGAAGAACCTGTAGGGCCATAAACTTGGCAAAGATGTCTACTGATTGGATTATCTTCAGAGGAGCCAAAAGTAAGCTTGAAAATACATCCAGTGTAAGCTGTAGTTCCTTCAAACTATAAATCTTCTGTGGGTGGATATGGTCCTTGAAACAGGTTCCATATGAGAATCTTACCATCTTCGGCATTTAACCATTGATCTAGTTGTGCTACTGGAGGATTAAGAAATTGGACTAGAAGAACAAAATTTCCACACCAATTCTAAAGAACATGCCCAATATCAGGATCGATGGGTTCTGCTCCGGCTGAAAACTAAAAAAATGGTTGATCAGTCCATAATCCTAGAGAAGTTAATTGTTGTTTAGCAATAAGCATTCGAAACTAGTCAAAGAGAAAATCATTAGCCATTTGGTAATTATGCAAATCCCTTCTTTGAAAAGGATTTGTGCTCCATTCTCTATGACTCTCTTCATACCATCGTTGTTCTCTGATTCTGATAATGCGAACAACCCCATCTAATTGAAGATCATCGGTGTGACCTTCTCTTGACATAAAATCTGCAAAAATATTTTCAACTCCTGGGGGATGAACAAAATCAAATTCATAAGTACTGAGGAGTTGAGCCCTCCAGAGAAGACGTCCTCTGACCACCTTATTTTTTGATTCCTTCCTAAAGGATCCTCGCAGGTTTTGCAAATCACTTTTGAGTAGAAATCTCTTGTCAGCAATAAACATTTGGAAGGTTTGGAAAGTATTGACAACAGCAAGGATTTCTTTATGAGTACTGTGGTAGTCTACTTCACTGTTCTTGAAACTACTAGAGATGTAGCGAACAATCTCACCTTTATCTTTGGGATTGAAAGAGATTGTTTTCTACTCTCGAAGGACTCCTGCCCAGGCACCTTCACTTGCATCTGTTTCAACAATTTTAAAACCCTTACCTGGTAACTTTAATGGTGGTAGCTGGGAACACTTTTGCTTGATGCGCTCAATTATTGCATCATGCTTTGTTGTCCATGGTGGTGGCTGTTGGATCTAGGGCATACAACTGAGAGGGGGGGTGAATCAGTTGTATAAAAACTTGCTTTTTACTTCAAACACTTGATTCTTCTTTGTTAGTTAACAGCATATCAATTAATCATCCATGAAAGCATAAAGCATAAACACAAGAGCAGATAAACATCAACACATTGAACACCAAGATTTTGACGTGGAAAACCCAGTTAAGGGAAAAACCACGGGGTGATTAACCCAAGGATTATTCTCTATTAGAAGAATAAGAAAAAGAATGGCACTTGCCAATTAGGGCTTACTACCTGAGCGCACTACTCACAAAGAGGCCCACTGCCTACAAGGAGACACACTGTCTATAAAGTGATAAGAATCACAATCTTAAACTGGAGAATGACATCTCTACCATGTTTAGATCAGTTCCATTTAAGCCCAAAAACCCTTGCTCTGTCTTTTGCACTTCTCTTCACTATGCCACACTCATCACACAATCCACACTACAAAATGAACTCACAAACCTTTATTTATACAAGACATCAACTTAGGAACAATCATCTAAGTTGGTAATCAACCATAAGAATATCCGCAAGATGAATAACACATCCGGTTGGCCACCACAAGAACATTCACAGGATGAACAACTCATCTGGTCGGCTAGTCGGAACAAGAACTTCATCCGGAAGAATATCTTCAATTCTGGGCTCTACTATCAATACGAAACAACAACACAACCTCAACATGATCCAAGGACCTTCACGAGCCTACCTGAATGACCAGGTACATCCGCAGTTTCTTTACTTACTAGAATCTCTTCTCTTCCTCATCCAGAACTTCAAGAACACAGTCCGTCGCCACTGTCACAATGCAAAAGGTACTTCCAGACCTCAAAATCATACACAACTTGAGCTAACACATCACAAGGACATCCCAAACACTCCTTCCAATCTGTAGATTAGGATTATACAATTCCAGACCTCACCGGACCTTTCTGTGATCCTCTGTCACCTCTGAACACTTGTCGAAACCGGTTCCACACAGACAGCCACAACTTCTTCAGATCTTCATGCGGACCTCTGAAATCTTAACTAAAGAATCTCAAGACTCATATCTACAAACCCTTGAATCCGCATCCTCTGGTTATCAACCTATACAACACATTTGCCTTCTTCTCATCACTATTCTTCACTGTTCCTGATTGAGGCTAATTTTCTCAATATCCTTAGCACACAGCTCATCCAATCCTTCTTGTGAATGCAATATGAGTATGTTGACATCAATGACAACACTGGTTCACCTCATACTTGCAACAATCTCCCCCTTTGTCATTGATGGCAACATATGATGTGAAAAACCATCAAGACAAGAACTTCTCCTTTCTGTCACCGCTCCCCCTATCAGTAACATGTCTTCTCCTCATTTACTGCTCCCCCTTTGATTATCAGCCACTTGTTTTTCACATGTCTTCTTGATGCAGAGGCATCCACACTAAAACCTTGACATACAGCATGTATGTCCGCAACCCTTCATCATCATCATCATATTTCCCTTAACACTGTCAGCATCATCATATTTTCCGCAAACATCCTCCTGATGTTCACTATTCATCTTACCGCCAACCTCTTTCTTCATCATCATGATGTTCAACATCATGTTCATCAGCAAGATATAGAACATCTGGTTCCTCCCATATATCATGATGACGACAATCTCATGCACCCTTCCTTCGATGCTTACGTCACCCTGATATCCTGATGACAATTATCCTGATGATGATGACGTCACATGCAGCTCCTTCAATATCCTGCTGCCCCGATATCTTGATGATGATTATCCTGATGACGATGACGTCACATGCAGTTCCTTCAATATCCTGCTGTCGGCCAAACTTAACATTATCAGCCCGCGATGGTTTTATCAACCCGATCTTCTACCTTATGCCGATACGCTCCTCCTCGGCAACACCTGATGATGATCACCCCAATGCACATTCACCTTATGCAATCTACTGCATCATGCTCATCCCCATTTACCCGGATGACGCCCGAAGTAACTGCAGGATATACACAGAAATATCCTGATGATGCCGTTTTGACGAACTTCCAACCTTAGCGAATTTCAATCTGCCGAACCTCCTGGGATGACCTGATCTACTTTCAGGGTGATCTTCCAAACTCTAACAACCAGCATGACCTAGCACATACCCATGCTAGGGTCCTCGACACCTTTCGACGACGATCCTACACACTTGCATGCAAACGAACACAAAATGCAGACTAAACCCTAAACTACTGTACATAGCCATTCCACTGATTTGACGAATCAACCGGTGGAATGGATCAGCGAATCCATGTAACCACCAAAATAGCAAATCGATCACACAATGGAATCCAAACAGAGAATTGACAAAACAGGATCTCTTTATTGATTTCAAAAGATGCAAATACAATACTCTGTCTCACTCTCTCTGTCTCTCCTCTTCGATGCAATATCTAAGATCAACCGATCCTAATACATAAATAGGATCTCCTACAAGTACTACCGACCCTACTCCAAGTGGCTGGGAGATTCCAAGCGGCTGGGAGGATCCAACTAAACACACAGCATAACAGCTGTCCTAACAACCTATCTAAAAATAGTAAAGTATGGTCAACATGACCTTATTACATGCATTGGTCTTATCAGACCTTCTTAGAAACATTAACCAGACCTAAAACATACTAACTGCCTCATGGAGGCCAGTTGTCAGGTAGGTGCTCCTGCACCATACTCCCCAACAGAAAAGAACTCATGTCCCATGAGTTTGGTTGTGGAAGAATCCCACCTTTACACTTTGCCATGTCAGTGTTCTGACCTGTTCCAGCTTTGTCCTCTGCTGGCTCTTGGCTGCTCCAAGACTTCTGAACTATAACTTGCTTTCTTATAAGTAAATCCTCATGCCTGTCAATGTAGGCCCTTCTCTCACATACCTTGTGTTTGTCAGGTTGTCTGACCAGAACCTCCGTCTGAAATGCCTCTTCAACTTCTGCAATGTTCAACTCTGTCTTTCTTTCAATCTTTATAGGACAAACAATAGTCCCAGCTATGACAACATCCTTGCCATTCCTCTCAACTGGTTGCTATTTGCAAACCTGTTTCTGCACCTGCTGCTGACCTCTGTCAGTAAAAACTGAAACTTTCTTTAACCTGTTGTCCTTAACAACTCCTTTCCCTGCAGTGTCCTCAACTGCCTTTATGCCTGCTGCTATAGGCTTCTGCACAAATTCCTTCTTTCCCACTAAAATGATTTTGGCTGCCCCCTGTACTGCAGCTGCTTCCTGCAATGGCATCAACCTAATAGTCTTCCCATCTTTCTTGATGGTGTAGGTATTAGCATACCCATCATACAGTACCCTCCTATCAAATTGCCATGGTCTACCCAACAGTAGGTGACAACATTCCATGGGCAAAATGTCACACAAAACTCTATCATGATATGCTCCAATCTGAAAATCCACATATGCCTGTTTATAGACAAAAAGTGATTGACTATCACTCACCCAAGATGCCTTGTAAGGGTGATGGTGTGGAATCCTTTCCAAATTCAGTTTATCCACCATTTCCTGAGATACCATGTTGTCCGTTGAACCAGTATCAATGACAACCTTACATACTTTACCTTTGCTCTTGCATGTGGTCTTGAAAAGAGCTCTTCTTTGCATCATATCCTTTGATGTCTACAAACTAATTCTCCTTAGCATCAATGCTTCTCCCTCCTTAGGATATCCATAACCGTCAGGAACTCTATCTCCTTGATAAGTGTTTGAACTTTGCACACTTTGCTCTACTTTCTCTTCTTGCACAAGTTGTACTCTCTTGTCATTCGTTCTATCATTTCTGGATGATGAACCTTTGCTTTCTGGACATTTGAAAAATGGATGACCAAACTCACCACAGGTGTAACACTTGCCTGAAAATGTAGTAGAACCTCTACCACTTCCAAATCTGCCTCTATTACCTTTCCATCCACCTCTGAAATCAGACTGTCCCTGTCCTTTACCAGTGTCTTCTTGACCCTCATTGGTTTGCCTTGTTGTAGGGGCTAATCCTCTTCCCCTCATATTGTTTCCTCTTCCTCTCATGGACTTATCTTGTCCCCTATTCATCTTTTCTTCAATCCTGATTGCCAATTGGTAACAATCCTCCACACTCTTAGGGTTAGCTAAAACTAACTCATCCTGTATGTTCAATCTCAAACCAGCCAAGTACCTAGCCACCTTTTCTACCTCATTCTCATGATGACCAGATCTCATACTCAACTTATAAAACTCCTCAGTATATGCCTTCACATCCATTTCCTTCTGCCTTAAAAATTGCAGCTTCTTAAACATCTGAATTTCATAATCCCTAGGCAAGAATTTACCTTTGATCCTTGCTACCATTTTATCCCATGAAGTGATCTTTGACTTTCCTTGTTTCCTTCTCTCAGATTGTACATAATCCCACCATATCAAAGCATGACCTCCTAACTTGGTCTTTGCAATCTTTACCTTCTGATCCTCAGCAACATCTTCACATTCAAAGTGATTATCAAGTGCAGCAATCCAATCCAGCAACTCATCTTCATTCAAACTTCCATTATACTTGGAAACATCAACCTTTACCTTAGGTTTATCACTCTGCACTGCCTTTAACAGTTTTGCAAATCTCTGGTCTTCAGCATCTAGATCTTCAGCTACCTCTTCATACTCTTCAACAGTATCTTCATCTTCTTTAGACTCACTGTCTTCCACTTCCCTCTTTTTGTTCTTTTCCAGGGCTACAAGCCTGGCTTGAAGTGCTTCAGCAAGCTCCTTCATCTTCCTCATCTCTCTGGCATGTTTTTCCTTCATCTCCTGCAATTCCCTTGTAGTACCACTACCTTTTGGAGGCATTTTGTCAACCTCTCACTTCTCTACCTCTGTCCTTTCAGTGACAGAATCAACTCTACCTCTGCCCTTTCGGTGACAGAATCAACACACAACAGCCCAGACCTTTTGCTGAGCTCTGATACCACTATGATGCAGAGGCATCCACACTAAAACCTTGACATACAGCATGTATGTCTGCAACCCTTCATCATCATCATCATATTTCCCTTAACACTGTCAGCATCATCATATTTTCCGCAAACATCCTACTGATTTTCACTGTTCATCTTACCGCCAACCTCTTTCTTCATCATCATGATGTTCAACATCATGTTCATCAGCAGGATATAGAACATCCGGTTCCTCCCATATATCTTGATGACAACAATCTCATGCACCCTTCCTTCGATGCTTACGTCACCCCGATATCCTGATGACGATGATGTCACATGCAGCTCCTTCAATATCCTGCTGCCCCGATATCCTGATGACAATTATCCTGATGACGATGACGTCACATGCATTTCCTTCAATATCCTGCTGTCGGCCAAACTTAACATTATCGGCCCACGATGGTTTTATCAACCCGATCTTCTACCTTATGCCGATACGCTCCTCCTCGGCAACACCTGATGATGATCACCCCAATACACATTCACCTTATGCAATCTACTGCATCATGCTCATCCCCACTTACCCGGATGATGCCCGAAGTAACTGCAGGATATACACAGAAATATCCTGATGATGCCGTTTTGACGAACTTCCAACCTTAGCGAATTTTGATCCGCTGAACCTCCTGGGATGACCCGATCTACTTTCAGGGTGATCTTCCAAACTCTAACAACCAGCACGACCTAGCACATACCCATGCTAGGGTCCTCAACACCTTTCGACGACGATCCTGCACACCTGCATGCAAACGAACACAAAATGCAGACTAAACCCTAAACTACTGTACATAGCCATTCCACTGATTCGACGAATCAACCGGTGGAATGGATCAGCGAATCCATGTAACCACCAAAATAGCAAATCGATCACACAATGGAATCCAAACAGAGAATTGACAAAACAGGATCTCTTTATTGATTTCAAAAGATGCAAATACAATACTCTGTCTCACTCTCTCTGTCTCTCCTCTTCGATGCAATATCTAAGATCAACCAATCCTAATACATAAATAGGATCTCCTGCAAGTACTACCGACCTGACTCCAAGCGGCTGGGAGCTTCCAAGCGGCTAGGAGGATCCAACCGAACACACAGCATAATAGCTGTCCTAACAACCTATCTAAAAATAGTACAGTATGGTCAACATGACCTTATTACATGCATTGGTCTTATCAGACCTTCTTAGAAACATTAACCAGACCTAAAACATACTAACTGCCTCATGGAGGCCAGCTGTCAGGTAGGTGCTCCTGCACCACTTCTCTCCCCCTTTGACATCAATGGCAAAGGGCTCATACTTGCAATTCTAACACAACAAAATCATACCAGCTGCTCCCCCTTAGTAGCAGCTCCCCATCATCAATCCAGATCACAAGATATGACTGTGATATCCACCAGACTGATGCACATCAGTGCATCCTAGTTCATCACCAGAGGGGCCATGACCCCTAACTTCTCCCGGAGATATTCAAAAGAGTCCTTGGGAAGAGGTTTAGTAAAGATATCTGCAATCTGATCCTTGGAGGGAACATACTCCAATCTGACTTCTTCCTTGTTCACTTGTTCTCTCAAAAAGTGAAACTTGATAGATATGTGCTTAGTCTTAGAATGCAATACCGGATTCTTAGAAATATTAATTGCACTTGAATTATCACAGAAAATTGTGATAGGCTCCTCATATTCAACTTTAATGTCTCTTAGCATCTGCTTCATCCATAAGATTTGAGTGCAACTACCTGCTGCTGCAATGTATTCTGCTTCAGTTGTAGACAGAGATATTGCATCTTGTTTCTTGCTTAGCCAAGAAACCAATCTCTTCCCCAAAAAGAATGCTCCACCACTGGTGCTCTTCCAGTCATCCACATCTCCTGCCCAATCTACATCTATGTAAGCATGAAGAGAGAAATCCAGATCTCTAGGGTACCATAGACCATACTCAGCTGTTCCTTTCAAGTACCTAAAAATTCTTTTGATTGCCATAATATGAGATTCTTTAGGATCAGCCTGGAATCTTGCTACAAGACCAACAACCTGCATTATATCTGGTCTAGTCTGAGTGAGATACAACAATCCACCAATCATTGATCTATACTTTGTCTGATCTGCCTTTGGGGAGTCATCATCTTTGCTCAACTTACATCCAGTTGCCATGGGAGTGTTCATTGGCTTTGAATCTTCCATACCAAATTTCCTCAACAATTCTTTCACATATTTGGTCTGAGAAATGAAGATCCCTTTCTTTGTTTGAGTAATTTGCAGACCCAAGAAGAAATTCATTTCACCAAGCATAGACATTTCAAACTCACTTTTCATCTGATTTGCAAAAGTTTTGCACATACTATCTCTTCCTCCAAAAATGATATCATCCACAAACACTTCAACAATCAAAATGTTTTCATGATCAATTTTGAAATATAAGTTACGGTCAGCAGTACCTTTGTTGAATCCAATCTGTACAAGATACTTATCCAACCTTTCATACAATGCTTTCTTCAACTTGCAGACCATATCATCATTATCAATCAATTGAAATCCATCCAGTTGTTCAGTGTAAACTTCTTCTTCCAGATCACCATTTAGGAAGGCAGACTTGACATCCATCTAATATACCTTGAAGTCTTTAAAGGTAGCAAATGCAAGAAATAATCTGACTACTTCAATTCTTGCCACTGGAGCAAAGGTCTCTTCAAAATCAATTCCTGCTATTTGAGAGTAGCCTTTGCAGACCAATCTAGCTTTGTTTCTGATTACTTCACCAGCTTCATTCAGTTTGTTCCGGAAGACCCATTTGGTTCCAATCACATTCCTGTCTCTAGGTCTAGGAACAAGATCCCAAGTATGATTTTTCTCAATTTGCATCAATTCATCTTCCATTGCTTTGGTCCAGTTTTCATCATTGCATGCTTCATTTATTGTTTTAGGTTCAATCTTTGATATCAGACAACATTCATCCTGATTTTGAGCAACATTCCTTCTAGTTTGCACACCTTTGTTTCTATCACCTATGATCTGATCTTCAGAGTGGTTCTGTCTTATATACCTTGGAATTTTGGGAGTATCCTGCACTGTTGCTTCTTGATCAGGCTCATTCAGACCTATCTCTTCTTCCTGATTTACCAGATCAGGCTGACTCTGACTTACCGGAGAGGATTGAGTTCCTTGAACCTGAACACCATCTTGGTCATCTTCATCAAACTCATAAAATCTTGAGGGCTTCTCAATTCCTTCATCAACGTTCACATTAGTGCTTTCTATCATCTTCCTCAGTCTCTTATTGTAACACCGGTATGCTTTGCTTTGAGTGGAGTAACCCAAGAAAATTCCTTCATCACTTCTAGCATCAAACTTTCCTAGATCTTCATCTCTTTTAATATAACACTTGCTACCAAATACTCTAAAATATTTCACAGTAGGAGTGATGCCAAACCAGAGTTCATAGGGGGTCTTACCGGTGTTATTTTTTATTTGAACTTGATTGACAGTGTAGACTGCAGTGCTGATAGCTTCTTTCCAAAACATTTGAGGAACATTTGCTTCCAACATCGTTGTCCTGGCAGCTTCCTGGATGGTCCGGTTCTTTCTCTCAACTACTCCATTCTGCTGTGGAGTCCTAGGGGTAGACAATTGTCTCCTTATACCCTGCTTCTCACAAAAGTCAATGAACTCACCAGATGTAAATTCACCACCTCTATCAGACCTTAGACATTTCATTTTCAATCCGGTTTGATTCTCTACCATAGCTTTGAAGATTTTGAACTTCTCAAGGGCTTCTGATTTCTCCTTTAGGAACGTAACCCACATCATTCGAGAATGGTCATCAATTAGCAACATGAAATATCTATCACCTTGTAGACTCTTGATTCTTGTCGGACCACGGAGATCAGTATGTACTAATTCCAACAATCTGGTAGAGGACCGATCTTTGCTTTTGAAGGAGACTCTGCTCTGTTTACCTAGCTAACATTCTTTGCACAAACTATTTGTAGGTTTCATCAATTTTGGAAGATCTCTTACAGCCTGAATATTGCTTATCTTGATGATGTTATCAAAATTTACATGACACATTCTTCTATGCCATAACCAACTCTGATCAACTTGAACAAATAGACAACTTTTATTTGAACCAACCAAATGAAATATATTACCTTTTGTTTGAGTACCGGATGCAATTTCAATTTCAAAGCTTGTAAAGATTCTACATTTTCCATTCTTGAACCGGAGATCATAGCCTTTGTCCACTAACTGACCAACACTGAGAAGATTGTGCTTCAATCCTTCAACATATAGTACATTACCTATTTTTCTCTTTCCATCAAAGGAAATAGTTCCCCTACCTCTGATTCTACCAGCAGAATTGTCACCAAACTTTACCATTCCTCCTTCATACCTTTCCAAATCTAAGAACTTATTCTTGTCACTAGTCATATGGTGAGAACATCCACTGTCAATAACCCAATCATCCTTTTCTTCCACTTGAGCAGCTAAAGCTCTTTCCACAACCTTGTGATTGACAGATTCAGAGGATATTAAATCTTCTTCCTTGATGGCAATAAACACCCATTCATTTCCAGCTTTGCTTCCTAGTTCTGATTCATCATCTGTTACTCCTTCATTGTCATCTTCTTCATGAACATAATAGCAATTCTTTTGAAACCTTTGTCTATTAGTATTAGACCTTGCAGATCTTTACGGACATCTTGAAGCAAAATGACCAATCTTATTGCAGTTGAAGCACTTAAAGGGTAGTTTTCCTTCATACTTACCGGATCCTCTTGGCAGTCTCTTTGTAATGAGGGCTTCAAGTTGAGCTATTTCTGCTTCTTCTTCTTCCATGTCTCTTCTTGCTTGATCATACCATGACATCTTTCTTGAAGAGTTTTCTCCTGGATCAAATCTCTGTTTGCCTTTCACATAGGCACTGGCTTTGAAAGTAGATTCAGTCTTGGGAGGATCATCTCCAAACTCGGTCATTTCAAATGTAGCTAGTTTGCCAGCCAATTGTTCTCTTATGACAGTTGTGTGGGCTCTGAATTCATCAATGGCAGCAACCTTGATTTTGTAGGCAGCAGGAAGGGATCTGAGGATTTTGCAAACAATTTCATTTTCATCCAGAGTTCCACCAGCATTTCTAATTCCACATACCAGCTCATTCACTCTTGGCATAAAGGTAGTGATGTTTTCGTCATCTCTCATCTTCAATCTTTCAAATTTCCCTTTCAGACTTTGCAACCTTGCAGTCTTGACAAACTCATCTCCTTCATACAGAAGTTCCAGTTTAGTTAGGATCTCATATGCAGTTGGTAGGTCAATAACATTTGAGAGATCTAAGTCATTCAATGTGCCTAGCAGAG
Source organism: Cunninghamia lanceolata (assembly GCA_027924645.1). Taxonomy (NCBI): domain Eukaryota; kingdom Viridiplantae; phylum Streptophyta; class Pinopsida; order Cupressales; family Cupressaceae; genus Cunninghamia; species Cunninghamia lanceolata. Next base: position 1,683,166 of record BSBN01001020.1, on the reverse strand, counting down.
CTTCCTTGGTCCGCAGATTATTTTCAGCATCTATGATTTCATTCAGAGTTGTCGGACCACCTTGTGGAGGTACATATGGTTTTGAGACCATGGCCAAGTATGATTTTCCCATACATTCCAAGTGACATTTCATGCGACCTTTCCAGAGAGTGAAGTTGGTTGCATCGAACTTACTATCCTTCTTGTATGACGACATCTTAGATCTCCTCAAGTGGTTAAACTCCTTTCAGAGGAACTTGGCTCTGATACCAATTGTTGGATCTAGGGCATACAACTAAGAGAGGGGGTGAATCAGTTGTATAAAAACTTGCTTTTTACTTCAAACACTTGATTTTTCTTTGTTAGTTAACAGCATATCAATTAATCATCCATGAAAGCATAAAGCATAAACACAAGAGCCGATAAACATCAACACATTGAACACCAAGATTTTGACGCGGAAAACCCGGTTAAGGGAAAAACCATGGGGTGATTAACCCAAGGATTATTCTCTGTTAGAAGAATAAGAAAAAGAATGGCACTTGCCAATTAGGGCTCACTGCCTGAGCACACTGCTCACAAAGAGGCCCACTGCCTACAAGGAGACACACTGTCTACAAAGTGATAAGAATCGCAATCTTGAACTAGAGAATGACATCTCTACCATGTCCGGATCAGTTCCATTTAAGCCCAAAAACCCCTGCTCTGCCTTTCGTACTTCTCTTCGCTATGCCACACTCATCACACAATCCACACTACGAAATGAACTCACAAACCTTTATTTATACAAGACATCGACTTAGGAACAATCATCTAAGTCAGCAATCAACCATAAGAATATCCGCAAGATGAATAACACATCTGGTTGGCCACCACAAGAACATTCGCAGGATGAACAACTCATCCGGTCGGCTAGTCGGAACAAGAACTTCATCTGGAAGAATATCTTCAATTTCAGCCTCTACTATCAATACGGACCAACAACACAACCTCAACACAATCCAAGGACATTCACGAGCCTACCTGAATGACCAGGTACATCCACACTTTCTTTACTTACTGGAATCTCTTCTCTTCCTCATCTGGAACTTCAAGAACACAGTCTATCGCCACTGTCACAATGCAAAAGGTACTTCCGGACCTCAAAATCATACACAACTTGAGATGACACATCACAAGGACATCCCAAACACTCCTTCCAATCTGCAGATTAGGATTATACAATTCCGGACCTCACCAGACTTTTCTGTGATCCTCTGTCACCTCTGAACACTTGCTGGAACCGGTTCCACACAGACAGCTACAACTTCTTCAGATCTTCATGCGAACCTGTGAAATCTTAACTGAAGAATCTCAAGACTCATATCTACAAACCCTTTAATCCACATCCTCTGGTTATCAACCTATACAATACATTTGCCTTCTTCTCATCACTGTTCCTGACTGAGGCTAATTTTCTCAATATCCTCAGCACACAGCTCATCCAATCCTTCTTGTGAATGCAATATGAGTATGTTGACATCAAGGATAACACTAGTTCACCTCATACTTGCAACAGTGGCTTCTTTCCCAGAAGCTTGTTTAATTCAAGCCTGTCTTCGGCAAGCTTATAATAGAATCCTGCAATATAATTCACAAGGCCCAAAAACCATTGAAGTTCCTTGACATTGGTGACTGGAAGAATGGCAATTTTACGCAAGATGTGTGGTTGGGCCTCCATCCTCCCCCTCGGAAGAAGCTTGATGCCAATAAACACAATTTGGGTTTGAGCAAAGAAGGACTTTGCGGGATTGACAGCAAGACCATGGTGTTGACAAAGAGAGAGGAATTGACGAAGATGGTCAAGATGGTGAGGCATATCCTGGCTGAAGACAAGAATGTCATCAATGTAGGGTTGGATAAACTTGGCATCAGGTCAAAATATAACATCCATTTTTTGCTAGAAAATGGAAGGAGCAATTTTAATGCCGAATGGAAGGATAGTCCATTCATACAGACCTTGGGGAACAGAAAAGGCTGTCTTATAAAAATCAGCACTTTTAAGACCAATTTGCCAAAAACCCTTGGTTAAATCAAATTTAGAATAGACATGGCTACCTTGGATAATTTACCAGATATGATCTTTACTTGGCAGGGGGTGTCTATTGTCAACAAGACATTCATTCAACAACTTATAATTAACCACTAGTCGTTTTTCAGGTAGTTCTTTACCATTTTCATCTACCTTTGGTACATACATTGCATGACAAGAAAATGGGGATTTAGAAGATTGAATAATTTTGAGCCTTTCAAGCTCTGCAACTTCTATCCTGCAAGTTAAGGCTTCAGATGAACTCATTAGAAAATAATTAGCTTTAGCCTTAGGCATGAGTTCATTACCTTGAGGATCCCGCTTTAGAGGGAGATCACAGTACAGGTTCCTTTTCTGCTTTTTTAAATCTTTTGTCATGACTGTGTCAGCAAAAGCAGCTTTAATCTCTGCAAGAGATTCTTGACCTGCATCAATTTGATTGGCGAGCCAAACTGAATTGACTGGTTTCTTTTTCTTTTCTTTTTCTAGCTTTGTGGAATAAGCTAGATCTTGATAAAGCCTTGGAAGTTGGTATGTATTTCGGATTATGATGAAATCAGAGTCAATAGTGAAGGGTTCCCATTGTTGGATGGCTTTGCTTCCAATAACACCATCATAGCCTTCCACTTTATACTGAACAAATATTAGATTATCTGTAAAACCATCAAACCCAATTTGAATAGGAGCAATGCAGAAGGACTAACTATCTTCCTTTTTAGAATTACCAAAAGTAATACCTGTAGTGCCTTCCATCCAAGCATCTTTTGGAAAAGCATTGTATCTTGCAATATTTAAATCTACTCCAGTATCAATAAGAAATGCTAATGGGTATGCCATAATACCTGGAAAGTGGATGGTTAGAATAACACCAGGACATGAAGTAGTTGGCTTGGTAGTTTTTTTGTAGGCTTTCATCTGACGGCTACTGGATCCTTCTTCAAAAGTTACGGGAGGTTCCTCATCTTCGGCTTTAATAGCATGAGTAATGAGAGGACTATAAGGTCTTTCTTCATAGAAAAGTTGTTCTTTTGAGAAGGTGGCTTGAGCAGGCAATTGTAAAGATCCAGCAGAATTAAATTGATTGACAAATTTATCTAGTTCAGGAGCTTTCTCCATTTCTTCTGTGAGATAGAAATTTTCTTCATCATCAATTTCTGAAATTTCTGCCTGAGCTTGTGTAATAACCTTTTCAAGAAAGGCTTTCCTATTTCTTCTCTAAATACACCTAGCCATGCTTCCTAGAGAAGGATCCTCATTCATGGACCTCTGATCAAATGGTTGAGACCATTGGACTGGAGGTCTGGGGAACCAGGGTGATGGTCTGTAACCATGCTGACTTTCTGTGGAAGAAATTGAGAAAATAGGAGGTCTTATGACTGGGAGCTTAGCCCTGGAGGACACACTTTCAATGGACAGCTAGAGTAAGAAATATTTTATGGACTTGAGCTGGTCCAATTTGGCTATCAGTTTTCGCCATGTTTCTTGACCCATATCCATGGTATGGAGGCAAGATTCAATTTGGATAATATCTTCAATTACCTTGTCCAATTCAGCACGGGTGTCCCTTCTGAGCATTCTGCAATAGAAGGAGACTTCCGAATCCTCGTCAGAGGATTGAGCTTCTTTGGTCATTAAATTGACCTGAGCTTGTTCTTGAGCTGAGAGATATGCTTCAGATTCTGATTCTGAACTTGCTTCTGAATCTAGACTAGAGAGGATAATGTCCTCTGAGTCTGAGGGATAATCATTGATGAACTCAAATTCATCATTCTCTACTCCTGCTTCTCGGGCTGCACGGACTTTCCCTTTTCCCTTTTTCTTATTGCAATCCGGACATTTATTTGCAAAGTGATCTCCCTTGCAAGTATAGCAGGTAGGTTTCCATTTTTTGGAACCCTTCTTTTTCTTATCCCTTTTCCTGAAGTATCCTTTCTTCTTGGGATACTTATTTTTAAATTTTTTCTTTTTCTTCTTGTATGCTCTTTTAGGACTATCACAGTTATAACAAGAAGATTTTCCCTTGTCGGGAAACTGATTAGAAAGCATAATCTGGTAACATACAGATGAAGAAAGTAAAGGTTGTACCTTTTTTATTTCTTTCTTGGCTTTTCCTTCTTCACAGATTTCCTCATTAATCTGTGTTAAGAATTGAACTAACTGTGGATAGGTTAGTTCTTTCATTTCTATATTAGCTACTACCAGATTCTCAAGAACTTTTTTGTGATAGAATTCTCCTATCACAATACCAAAACTTTTCAGAAAAGTAGTGAACATGAATTCATGATTCTGCTCACGGCCTAACAAATAGAAATTCTCATATTGGATATCACAATATTGCTTGAAATATTTGAGGTCCTTACATTTACCTTTGATAAACTTATTGTAGGCCAACTTTTCTCTGGTGTCTGTTTTACCAACAAACAGACATGTCAATTGAGTACAGACTTGATTTGTACCTTTGTCTAACAGACGTTCTCTGTATGCATCATCTAGCCGATCCCAGACATGACATCCAATGCCGGTCATGGCACTCAGAGCCTGCTTTATCACCTGCTTTTCATCAGCATCAACATTAGTGGATATATAATTGGTTATCCAGGCTCGCATTGCATCTATACCTCTTGTGTTTTCAATATCTTTAAAATGATCAAAATTAACAAGGGGCAGTGTATCAACTTTCAGAGTTTGAATATTTTTAAATGGATCAACAGGATTAGATCCATTAGGATTAGAACTAGAACCACGAGCCATTTGGAATTTTCCTTTGCCTCGTTCCTCTGAAGTGGTTTCCCTTAGATTCCCTATGGAGGGATCATAGACCTTTTCAATCACAGGCTACCTAACTTCAGTCTTTAGCTTAGGCCCTTCATACTGAGCCTGTAAATATCCCTTTGCACTAGAAGGGAAATTCTTTGTTCTTACAGTCTGCTGCTGTTGGACTATATGAGTCACGGTCTGAATAGTTTGAGACTCTTCTTGAAGTGCAAACTTTATATAAGAGCATTCCGATTTAATGGAATCACTCATGAGCAGTTGTGATTGTGCAATTGAATGAACTTCTTCAGAGATTTCAGCAAGTCTCTGACTATTATGCTTCACATGTATGTTTGTAGTGTTCAGTTGAGAACCAAGCACATCACAATCTAATTTCACTTCACTTCTGACCTTTTGCAGAAGTTCTCTTTATTGTTCTAAAGATCATTGTTGAGCAATCCACCAGGTTTCAGCTTGTCTTTTGAACTCATTATACTGTGCTTTGAGTTCCTGGAGATCTTTATTAACAGAGTTCATCCACTGATCTGTGAGACGCTTTTCCAAGCGTTCAAGAGTGGAGATTAGAGAATGGAAATTCTCTTGAGCACTGAGGCGTGCTTTCTCAGCTTTGACTGCTTCAATCTGATGCCAGATCTTTCTATCCTTAGCAAGGAGCATGGATTTCCTTAGACACAGGTTTGCCCAGTTAAGCAATTTGCTTTGACTGGTACCTTGGGAACTTTCAGTAATAGGAAATAAATGCAAAGGACAAAAATCAGCTTTATAGGTTCCGGTTGTATCAAATAGAATAAAATCCTGAAAGGGGGGAATGGTACCAGGAACTAGACAAGGGCCAGCTGGAGTGGCAATAGCCTTTTCATGGGACTCAGAAATGTCCTGTTTAGGCATAGTGGCTTGTCAGGCTGAAAACATTCGGAAGTGGCCGGATTTAGGAGGAAAAACAAAAGAGCAGTCCTCACATCTATACAACCCATTATCTAACTCAGAAAACTTTTTATGGGTGCATGACAAACTAGCAGGAATGGCTGAAGTTGTTGAACTGCTAGGTTTTGCAACAGTGGGGATTGTAAACAAACTTTCAAAACCCTTAGAGGGTTGTAATCTAACGCTTTGGGAGCAAGGAAGGGAACTCACAGATGGACCAGGTTGGTTGTAGTTGAAAGCTCGTTCTATTCTCATGGATGGGCCAGTGCGCAAGGCAGGCTGGTTGCCGGATGAGAATCTGATTACTGCTTGATCATCGATTTCTTCAATTGAGATGCCTCTCAATTATGGTTGTCTCTCATTTTCTGCTTCTGCTTGACTGTCACTATCCCAAAGATCTAATGCCCATTGCTCAGGCATCTTAATATCTTTGTGCTTAACTATTTTGGGAGCAGTCAATTGTGTGCTGTCACTGGAAGATGTCCAGATGGTAGAAAGACCTTCTAACCCTTGGGCTTTTTTGGGATTAAGCATTAAAGGTATGACCTTATTGTACAATCGATAGTGAACCAAAAATGTTAGGGAATGGTCAACAAACTTCTTCTTCATATAGAGATTCATTGTCTTGAAGTTATATTCAAGAACGTCTTTGAGGTTTCCATCTTTTAGACTAACAGGAAAGTCTAATAGACAATCGACATAGATTGGACCTTTGGACATAGAATCACAACCAGCACCAAGAAGGGAATGAGATAATTTATAGAACGGGCATCTTTTAGCATCATCATTATGATGATAGGTAAGCCTTTTCTATAATGACCACAGATTCCTATTCTCACATAGGATAGGTGCATGAACTGTGGATTATCAGGACTGGCTAAGGCTTCTTTCTGAAGCTTTGCTACAAGGGCATCTGAGAAAATATTTAATTTAACCTTAATACCACCTGTAACAACATGTTGCAGAGTGGCTACATGACAACGTTGCGAAGTTTTATAACCAAACCAATTCTTCAAACCGATATTCTTATTAAACATATATATAACACCATTAGGTATATCTTTATAGATTTCAGAAGCTTTAATTTTAGGCACACGAAATTCCTTATCAGGAAACTGACTACTAGTAGAAACTTCATCTAAAACATTACTACTTGACTTAGGAGTAGAAAATGAACTTTCATTATCAGCAAAGAAATTGGTGAACTTAACTTCTGTGTTGTGATCTGCGGTATGGTCGATGCTTTCCATAGGCGATCCAGAAGTGCTTGCTCTATCCATTCTGTGCTCGAACCTACACTCAAATCTGCGCTTGAAATACAAATTACTGCCTCAAATCTGCCCTGACGCAACAAGCTTAAATAGGACTTACACAGTGAGGACTTATAACAGGATACTAGATTGTATGAGCAATACAGTGAATAGTATAACACTTATTGGCTAGTTATGGTTAGACAACAACGATAACAACAGACAATAACATCATCGGCTCTGATACCAACTTTGTAACACAGCTGCAAATGACAAATGAAGTGAGGAATAGCATATCTGACTTTCAGATAGATCTTATGTATATTATTATGTCAAACACTCAAGAACATTACATTCATCATATTACAATGTGCACTGGCATAGACTAGACATCTATGTGGAAAGAGGAGCTTAAAATAGAAAGAGCAAGCTAGACATAATAGCACTCTTGTTCTTAAACTCTTCTTACAACATACAAAGCTATACTAGAGAAAATGACTCAAAGAGCAAACCAGAGAGGATGGAGGCCCAACCACACATCCTGCATAAAATTGCCATTCTTCCAGTCACCAATGTCAAGGAACTTCAACAGTTTTTGGGCCTTGTGAATTATATTGCAGGATTCTATTATGAGCTTGCTAAAGACAGGCTTGAATTAAACAAGCTTTTGGGAAAGAAGCCACCACCATGGACAACAAAGCATGATGCAATAATTGAGCACATCAAGAAAAAGTGTTCCCAGCTACCACCATTAAAGTTACCAGGTAAGGGTTTTAAAATTGTTGAAACAGATGCAAGTGAAGGTGCCTGGGCAGGAGTCCTTCAAGAGCAGAAAACAATCTCTTTCAATCCCAAAGATAAAGGTTAGATTGTTTGCTACATCTCTGGTAGTTTCAAGAGCAGTGAAGTAGACTACCACAGTACTCATAAAGAAATCCTTGTTGTTGTCAATACTTTCCAAACCTTCCAAATGTTTATTGCTGACAAGAGATTTCTACTCAAAAGTGATTTGCAAAACCTGCGAGGATTCTTCAGGAAGGAATAAAAAAATAAGGTGGTCAAAGGATGTCTTCTCCAGTGGGCTCAACTCCTCAGTACTTATGAATTTGATTTTGTTCATCTCCCAGGAGTTGAAAATATTTTTACAGATTTTATGTCAAGAGAAGGTCACACCGATGATCTTCAATCAGATGGGGTTGTTCGCATTATCAGAATCAGAGAACAACGATGGTATGAAGAGAGTCATAGAGAATGGAGCACAAATCCTTTTCAAAGAAGGGATTTGCATAATTACCAAATGGCTAATGATTTTCTCTTTGACCGGTTTCGAATGCTTATTGCTAAACAACAATTAACTTCTCCAGGATTATGGACTAATCAACCATTTTTTTAGTTTTCAGCTGAAGCAGAACCCTTCGATCCTGATATTAGGCATGTTCTTCAGAATTGGTGTGGAGATTTTGTTCTTCTAGTCCAATTTCTTGATCCTCCAGTAGCACGACTAGATCAATGGTTAAATGCTGAAGATGGTAAGATTCTCATATAGAACTTGTTTCAAGGACCATATCCACCCGCAGAAGATTTACAGTTTGAAGGAACTATAGTTTACACTGGATGTATTTTCAAGCTTACTTTTGGCTCCTTTGAAGATAATCCAATCAGTAGACATCTTTGCCAAGTTTACGGCCCTGCAGGTTCTTCCTCAGTTTTCGAGCATTGGACAATGGGAAATAGATTGAGATACTTTCATGCTCATCAAACTCCTATCTAGATTCATACAAAGACCTATCGAATGAATGGTGCTACTCCACAAGCTATGTCTCGAGGATTGTATGGCCCCTATAAACTAAAAACAATGAGCATTATCTGGAAAGAACAAGAAGGAAGTCGACCACCAGGATGTATTCCCCATTCATCCACACAAACTTGTGCTAATTGTGTTGGCTGCTCTAATGATGATCCCAGAATACCAACGTATGGCGCCAGTGGAAACTATCGCTCACCCGACTGCACTCATCCTGACAGTGAATTTTGCGAAGGCTGCATGTTTAGCCAACTAGAGCCTACCAACTCTAGCTCCACTAACAGTATTGGGTCCTAGGCTAATGGATGGGCTTGTCATCCATCGAGAGCATCTATCTTTTCGTTGTAAATGATAGACGTGGGCCACACCACGGTAAAAGGGGAAAGCTTACAGGCCTTATCGTAAGCACGAGTTATTCCTCTCGTGACCAAAAGGAATCTTGTAAAGTTTTGTCAGTTGGTTGACCTTATCTTTGTTCACGGATTAATTGGTCCCACCAGAGGAATCCTTATCCTCAATCGGGTAATCCTTTAGATAAGGTTTGCAACGTGTCCACTCTTCATGGACGGATTTCAAAAGGAACATTTGAAGATAAGGTTAAAGTTTCACCCACACTCCCTATATAAGGCAAGAGGGCTGCCTTCTCTTCTCAACGATTTCTGGCAAAGTGAAATCCTAGAGAGTCTAGCATTTAAGTTACTTAGTCGAAAAGAGTACCATTATCTCTGGTTTGCTCTTTGAGTCATCTTCTATAGTATAGCTCTGTATGTTGTAAGAAGAGTTTAAGAACAAGAGTGCTATTATCTCTAGCTTGCTCTTTCTATTTTAAGCTCCTCTTTCCACATAGATGTCTAGTCTATGCCAGCGCGCATTGTAATATGATGAATGTAATGTTCCTAAGTGTTCGACATAATAATATACATAAGATCTATCTAAAAGTCAGATATGCTATTCCACACTTCATTTGTCATTTGTAGCTGTGTTACAAAGTTGGTATCAGAGCTGATGATGTTATTGTCTATTGTTATCATTGTTGTCTAACCATAACTAGACAATAAGTGATATACTATTCACTGTATTGCTCCTTATATAGCTCTTTGTATTGCTCATACAATCCAGTATCCTGTTATAATTCCTCGTTGTGTAAGTCCCATTTAAGCTTGTTGCGTCAGGGCAGATTTGAGGCAGTAATTTGTATTTCGAGCACAGATTTGAGCATAGGTTCGAGCGTAGAATGGATAGAGCAGGCACTTCTGGAGCACCTATGGAAAGCATCGACCATACCGCAGATCGCAACACAGAAGTTAAGTTCACCAATTTCTTTGCTGATAATGAAAGTTCATTTTCTACTCCTGAGTCAAGTAGTAATGTTTTAGATGAAGTTTCTGCCAGTAGTCAGTTTCCTGATAAGGAATTTCATGTGCCTAAGATTAAAGCTTCTGAAATCTATAAAGATATACCTAATGGTGTTATAGATATGTTTAATAAGAATATTGGTTTGAAGAATTGGTTTGGTTATAAAACTTCGCAACGTTGTCATGTAGCCAATCTGCAACATGTTGTTATAGGTGGTAGTAAGGGTAAATTAAATATTTTCTCAAATACCCTTGTAGCAAAGTTTCAAAAAGAAGCCTTAGCCAGTCCTAATAATCCACAGTTCATGCACCTATCCTATGTGAGAATAGGAATCTGTGGTCATTATAGAAAAGGCTTACCTATCATCATAATGATGATGCTAAAAGATGCCCGGTTTTATAAATTATCTCATTCCCTTCTTGGTGCTGGTTGTGATTCTATGTCCAAAGGTCCAATCTATGTCGATTGCCTGTTAGACTTTCCTGTTAGTCTAAAAGATGGAAACCTCAAAGATGTTCTTGAATATAACTTCAAGACAATGAATCTCTATATGAAGAAGAAGTCTATTGACCATTCCCTGACATTTCTGGTTCACTATCGATTGTACAATAAGGTCATACCTTTAATGCTTAATCCCAGAAAAGCCCAAGGGTTAGAAGGTCTTTCTACCTTCTGGACATCTTCCAGTGATAGAACACAATTGACTGCTCCCAAAATAGTTAAGTACAAAGATATTAAGATGCCTGAGCAATGGGCATTAGATCTTTGGGATAGTGATAGTCAAGCAGAAGCAGAAAATGAGAGACAACCACAATTGAGAGGCATCTCAATTGAAGAAATAGATGATCAAGCAGTAATCAGATTCTCATCCGGCAACCAGCCTGCCTTGCGCACTGGACCATCCATGAGAACAGAACGAGCTTTCAACTACAACCAACCTAGTCCGTATGTGAGTTCCCTTCCTCACTCCCAAAGCGTTAGATTACAACCCTCTAAGGGTTTTGAAAGTTTGTTTACAATCCCCACTGTTGCAAAACCTAGCAGTTCAACAACTTCAGCCATTCCTGCTAGTTTGTCATGCACCCATTAAAAGTCTTCTGAGTTAGATAATGGGTTGTATAGATGTGAGGACTGCTCTTTTGTTTTTCCTCCTAAATTTGGCCACTTCTGAATGTTTTTAGCCCGACAAGCTACTATCCTGAATAGGACATTTCTGAGTCCCATGAAAAGGCTATTGCCACTCCAGCTAGCCCTTGTCTAGTTCCCGGTACCATTCCCCCCTTTCAGGATTTTATTCTATTTGATACAACCGAAACTTATAAATCTGATTTCTGGCCTTTGCATTTATTTCCTATTGCTGAAAGTTCCCAAGGTACCAGTCAAAGTAAATTGCTTAACTAGACAAACCTGTGTCTAAGGAAATCCATGCTCCTTGCTGAGGATAGAAAGATCTAGCATCAGATCAAAGCAGTCAAAGCTGAGAAAGTACGCCTTAGTGCTCAAGAGAATTTCCATTCTCTAATCTCCACTCTTGAATGCTTGGAAAAGCATCTCACAGATCAGTGGATGAACTCTGTTAATAAAGATCTCCAGGAACTCAAAGCAGAGTATAATGTGTTCAAAAGACAAGCTGAAACCTGGTGGGTTGCTCAGCAATGATCTTTAGAACAACAGAGAGAACTTCTACAAAAGGTCAGAAGTGAAGTGAAATTAGATTGTGGTGTGCTTGGTTCTCAACTGAACACTACAAACATACATGTGAAGCATAATAGTCAGAGACTTGCTGAAATCTCTGAAGAAGTTCATTCAGTTGCATAATCACAACTGCTCATGAGTGATTCCATTAAATCGGAATGCTCCAATATAAAGTCTGCACTTCAAGAAGAGTCTCGAACTATTTAGACCGTGACTCATATAGTCCGACAGCAGCAGACTGTAAGAACAAAGAATTTCCCTTCTAGTGCAAAGGGATATTTACAGGCTCAATATGAAGGGCCTAAGCTACAGACTAAAGTTAGGCAGCCTGTGATTGAAAAGGTCTATGATCCCTCCACAGGGAATCTAAGGGAAACCACTTCAGAGGAAAGAGCCAAAGGAAAATTCCAAATGGCTCATGGTTCTAGTTCTAATCCTAATGGATCTAACCCTGTTGATCCATTTAAAAATATTCAAACTCTGAAAGCTGATACACCGCCCCTTGTTAATTTTGATCATTTTGAAGATATTGAAAACACAAGAGGTATAGATGCAATGCAAGCCTAGATAACCAATTATATATCCACTAATGCTGATGCTGATGAAAAGTAGGCTCTGAATGCCATGACCAGCATTGCACGTCATGTCTGGGATCGGCTAGATGATGCATACAGAGAACGTCTGTTAGACAGAGGTACAGATCAAGTCTGTGCTCAATTGACACGTCTATTTATTGGTAAAATAGACACCAGAGAAAACTTGGCCTACAATAAGTTTATCAAAGGTAAATGTAAGGACCTCAAATATTTCAAGCAATATTGTGATATCCAATATGAGAATTTCTATTTGTTAGGCCGTGAGCAGAATCATGAATTCATGTTCACTACTTTTCTGAAAAGTTTTGGTACTGTGATAGGAGAATTCTATCACAAAAAAGTTCTTGAGAATCTGGTAGTAGATAATATAGAAATGAAAGAACTAACCTATCCACAGTTAGTTCAATTCTTAACACAGATTAATAAGGAAATCTGTGAAGAAGGAAAAGCCAATAAAGAAATAAAAAAGGTACAACCTTTACTTTCTTCATCTGTATGTTACCAGATTATGCCTTCTAATCAGTTTCCCGACAAGGGAAAATCTTCTTGTTATAACTGTGACAGTCCTGAAAGAGCATACAAGAAGAAAAAGAAAAAATTTAAAAATAAGTATCCCAAGAAGAAAGGATACTTCAGGAAAAGGGATAAGAAAAAGAAGGGTTCCAAAAAATGGAAACCTACCTGCTATATTTGCAAGGGAGATCACTTTGCAAATAAATGTCCAGACCACAATAAGAAAAAGGGAAAAGGGAAAGTCCGTGCAGCCTGAGAAGTAGGAGTTGAGAATAATGAATTTGAGTTCATCAATGATTATCCCTCAGACTCAGAGGACATCATCCTCTCTAGTCTAGATTCAGAAGCAAGTTTAGAATCAGAATCTGAAGCATATCTCTTAGCTCAAGAACAAGTTCAGGTCAATTTAATGACCAAAGAAGCTCAATCCTCTAACGAGGATTCAGAAGTCTCCTTCTATTGCAGAATGCTTAGAAGGGACACCCGTGTTGAATTGGACAAGGTAATTGAAGATATTGTCCAAATTGAATCTCACCTCCATACCATGGATATGGGTCAAGAAACATAGTGAAAGCTGACCGCCAAATTGGACCAGCTCAAGTCTAGAAAATATTTCTTACTCCAGCCGTCCATTGAAAGTGGGTCCTCGAGGGCTAAGGTCCCAGTCATAAGAACTCCTATTTTCTCAGTTTCTTCCACAGAAAGTCAGCATGGTTACAGACCATCACCCTGGTTCCCCAGACCTCCAGTCCAACGGTCTCAACCATTTGACCAGAGGTCCATGAATGAGGCTCCTTCTCCAGGAAGCATGGCTAGGTGTATTTGGAGAAGAAATAGGAAAGCCTTTCTTGAAAAGGTTATTACACAAGCTCAAGCAGAAATTTTAGAAATTGATGATGAAGAAAATTTCTTTACACAAGCTTAGGCAGAAATTTTAGAAATTGATGATGAAGAAAATTTCTATCTCATAGAAGAAATGGAGAAAACTCCTAAACTGGATAAATTTGTCAATCAATTTAATTTTGTTGGATCTTTACAGTTGCCTGCTCAAGCCACCTTCTCAGAAGAACAACTTTTCTGTGAAGAAAGACCTTATAGTCCTCTCATTACTCATGCTGTTAAAGCCGAAGAGGAGGAACCTCACGTAACTTTTGAAGAAGGATCCAATAGCCATCAAATGAAAGCCTACAAAAGGACTGCCAAGCCAACTACTTCATGTCCCGGTGTTATTCTAACCATCCACTTTCCAGGTATTATGGCATACCCATTAGCATTTCTTATTGATACTGGAGCAGATTTAAATATTGCAAGATACAATGCTTTTCCAAAAGATGCTTGGATGGAAGGCACTACAGGTATTACTTTTGGTAATTCTAAAAAGGAAGATAGTTCCTCCTTCTACATTGCTCCTATTCAAATTGGGTTTGATGGTTTTACGGATAATCCAATATTTGTTCAATATGAAGTGGAAGGCTATGATGGTGTTATTGGAAGCAAAGCCATCCAACAATGGGAACCCTTCACCATTAACTTCAATTTCATCATAATCCGGAATACATACCAACTTCCAAGGCTTTATCAAGATCTAGCTTATTCCACAAAGCTAGAAAAAGAAAAGAAAAAGAAACCAGTCAATTCAGTTTGGCTCGCCAATCAAATTGATGCAGGTCAAGAATCTCTTGCAGAGATTAAAGCTGCTTTTGCTGACACAGTCATGACAAAAGATTTAAAAAAGCAGAAAAGGAACGTGTACTATGATCTCCCTCTAAAGCGGGATCCTCAAGGTAATGAACTCATGCCTAAGGCTAAAGCTAATTATTTTCTAATGAGTTCATCTAAAGCCTTAACTTGTAGAACAGAAGTTGCAGAGCTTGAAAGGCTCAAAATTATTCAATCTTCTTAATCCCCATTTTCTTGTCATGCAATGTATGTACCAAAGGTAGATGAAAATGGTAAAGAACTACCTGAAAAATGGCTAGTGGTTAACTATAAGCCGTTAAATGAATGTCTTGTTGACAATAGACACCCCCTGCCGAGTAAAGATCATATCTGGAAAATTATCCAAGGTAGCCATGTCTATTCTAAATTTGATTTAACCAAGGGTTTTTGGCAAATTGGTCTTAAAAGTGCTGATTTTTATAAGACAGCCTTTTCTGTTCCCCAAGGTCTGTATGAATGGACTGTCCTTCCATTCGGCATTAAAACTGCTCCTTCCATTTTCTAGCAAAAAATGGATGTTATATTTTGACCTTATGCCAAGTTTATCCAACCCTACATTGATGACATTCTTGTCTTCAGCCAGGATATGCCTCACCATCTTGACCATCTTTGTCATTTCCTCTCTCTTTGTCAACACCATGGTCTTGCTGTCAATCCCGCAAAGTCCTTCTTTGCTCAAACCCAAATTGTGTTTATTGGCATCAAGCTTCCAGCATCAGATCGAAGCAGTCAAAGCTAAGAAAGCACGCCTCAATGCTCAAGAGAATTTCCATTCTCTAATCTCCACTCTTAAATGCTTGGAAAAGCGTCTCACAAATCAGTGGATGAACTCTGTTAATAAAGATCTCCAGGAACTCAAAGCACAGTATAATGAGTTCAAAAGACAAACTGAAACCTGGTGGGTTGCTCAACAACGATCTTTAGAACAACAGAGAGAACTTCTGCAAAAGGTCAGAAGTGAAGTGAAATTAGATTGTGATGTGCTTGGTTCTCAACTGAACACTACAAACATACATGTGAAGCATAATAGTCAGAGACTTGCTGAAATCTCTGAAGAAGTTCATTCAGTTGCACAATCACAACTGCTCATGAGTGATTCCATTAAATCAGAATGCTCTGATATAAAGTCTGCACTTCAAGAAGAGTCTCAAACTATTCAGACCGTGACTCATACAGTCCGACAGCAGCAGACTATAAGAACAAAGAATTTCCCTTCTAGTGCAAAGGGATATTTACAGGCTCAGTATGAAGGGCCTAAGCTAAAGACTGAAGTTAGGTAGCTTGTGATTGAAAAGGTCTATGATCCCTCCACAGGGAATCTAAGGGAAACCACTTTAGAGGAACAAGCCAAAGGAAAATTCTAAATGGCTCATGGTTCTAGTTCTAATCCTAATGGATCTAACACTATTGATCCATTTAAAAATATTCAAACTCTGAAAGCTGATACACCGCCCCTTGTTAATTTTGATCATTTTGAAGATATTGAAAACACAAGAGGTATAGATGCAATGCGAGCCTGGATAACCAATTATATATCCACTAATGCTGATGCTGATGAAAAGTAGGTGATAAAGCAGGCTCTGAATGCCATGACCGGCATTGCACGTCATGTCTAGGATCAGCTAGATGATGCATACAGAGAACGTCTATTAGACAGAGGTACAGATCAAGTCTGTGCTCAATTGACACGTCTGTTTGTTGGTAAAACAGACACCAGAGAAAAGTTGGCCTACAATAAGTTTATCAAAGGTAAATGTAAGGACCTCAAATATTTCAAGCAATATTGTGATATCCAATATGAGAATTTCTATTTGTCAGGCCGTGAGCAGAATCATGAATTCATGTTCACTACTTTTCTGAAAAGTTTTGGTACTATGATAGGAGAATTCTATCACAAAAAAGTTCTTGAGAATCTGGTAGTAGATAATATAGAAATGAAAGAACTAACCTATCCACAGTTAGTTCAATTCTTAACACAGATTAATGAGGAAATCTGTGAAGAAGGAAAAGCCAAGAAGGAAATAAAAAAGGTACAACCTTTACTTTCTTCATCTGTATGTTACCAGATTATGCCTTCTAATCAGTTTCCCGACAAGGGAAAATCTTCTTGTTATAACTGTGACAGTCCTGAAAGAGCATACAAGAAGAAAAAGAAAAAATTTAAAAATAAGTATCCCAAGAAGAAAGGATACTTCAGGAAAAGGGATAAGAAAAAGAAGGGTTCCAAAAAATGGAAACCTACCTGCTATATTTGCAAGGGAGATCACTTTGCAAATAAATATCCGAACCACAATAAGAAAAAGGGAAAAGGGAAATTCCATGCAGCTCGAGAAGCAGGAGTTGAGAATGATGGATTTGAGTTCATCAATGATTATCCCTCAGACTCAGAGGACATTATCCTCTCTAGTCTAGATTCAGAAGCAAGTTCAGAATCAGAATCTGAAGCATATCTCTTAGCTCAAGAACACGCTTAGGTCAATTTAATGACCAAAGAAGCTCAATCCTCTGACGAGGATTCGGAAGTCTCCTTCTATTGCAAAATGCTCAGAAGGGACACCCGTGCTGAATTGGACAAGGTAATTGAAGATATTGTCCAAATTGAATCTCACCTCCATACCATGGATATGGGTCAAGAAACATGGCGAAAGCTGACAGCCAAATTGGACCAGCTCAAGTCCAGAAAATATTTCTTACTCTAGCCATCCATTGAAAGTGGGTCCTCCAGGGCTAAGGTCCCAGTCATAAGAACTCCTATTTTCTCAGTTTCTTCCACAGAAAGTTAGCATGGTTATGGACCACCACCCTGGTTCCCTAGATCTCCAGTCCAACGGTCTCAACCATTTGATCAGAGGTCCATGAATGAGGTTCCTTCTCTAGGAAGCATGGCTAGGTGTATTTGGAGAAGAAATAGGAAAGCCTTTCTTGAAAAGGTTATTACACAAGCTCAGGCAGAAATTTCAAAAATTGATGATGAAGAAAATTTCTATCTCACAGAAGAAATGGAGAAAGCTCCTTAACTAGATAAATTTGTCAATCAATTTAATTCTGCTGGATCTTTACAGTTGCCTGCTCAAGCCACCTTCTCAAAAGAACAACTTTTCTATGAAGAAAGACCTTATAGTCCTCTCATTACTCATGTTGTTAAAGCCGAAGACGAGGAACCTCACGTAACTTTTGAAGAAGGATCCAATAGCCGTCAGATGAAAGCCTACAAAAGGACTGCCAAGCCAACTACTTCATATCCCGGTGTTATTCTAACCATCCACTTTCCAAGTATTATGGCATACCCATTAGCATTTCTTATTGATACTGGAGCAGATTTAAATATTGCAAGATACAATGCTTTTCCAAAAGATGCTTGGATGGAAGGCACTACAGGTATTACTTTTGGTAATTCTAAAAAGGAAGATAGTTCCTCCTTCTGCATTGATCCTATTCAAATTGGGTTTGATGGTTGTACAGATAATCTAATATTTGTTCAGTATGAAGTGGAAGGCTATGATGGTGTTATTGGAAGCAAAGCCTCCAACAATGGGAACCCTTCACCATTGACTCTGATTTCATCATAATCCGGAATACATACCAACATCCAAGGCTTTATCAAGATCTAGCTTATTCCACAAAGCTAGAAAAAGAAAAGAAAAAGAAACCAGTCAATTCAGTTTGGCTCACCAATCAAATTGATGCAGGTCAAGAATCTCTTGCAGAGATTAAAGCTGCTTTTGCTGACACAGTCATGACAAAAGATTTAAAAAAGCAAAAAAGGAACCTGTACTGTGATCTCCCTCTAAAGCGGGATCCTCAAGGTAATGAACTCATGCCTAAGGCTAAAGCTAATTATTTTCTAATGAGTTCATCTGAAGCCTTAACTTGTAGAACAGAAGTTGCAGAGCTTGAAAGGCTCAAAATTATTCAATCTTCTTAATCCCCATTTTCTTGTCATGCAATGTATGTACCAAAGGTAGATGAAAATGGTAAAGAACTACCTGAAAAATAGCTAGTGGTTAATTATAAGCCATTAAATGAATGTCTTGTTGACAATAGACACCCCCTACCGAGTAAAGAATTGGTTTGGTTATAAAACTTTGCAACGTTGTCATGTAGCCACTCTGCAACATGTTGTTATAGGTGGTAGTAAGAGTAAATTAAATATTTTCTCAGATGCCCTTGTAGCAAAGTTTTAGAAAGAAGCCTTAGCTAGTTCTAATAATCGACAGTTCATGCACCTATCCTATGTGAGAATAGGAATCTGTGGTCATTATAGAAAAGGCTTACCTATCATCGTAATGATGATGCTAAAAGATGCCCAGTTCTATAAATTATCTCATTCCCTTCTTGGTGCTGGTTGTGATTCTATGTCCAAAGGTCCAATCTATGTCGATTGTCTATTAGACTTTCCTGTTAGTCTAAAAGATGGAAACCTCAAAGACGTTCTTGAATATAACTTCAAGACAATGAATCTCTATATGAAGAAGAAGTCTGTTGACCATTCCCTGACATTTCTGGTTCACTATCGATTGTACAATAAGGTCATACCTTTAATGCTTAATCCTAGAAAAGCCCAAGGGTCAGAAGGTCTTTCTACCATCTGGACATCTTCCAGTGACAGCACACAATTGACTGCTCCCAAAATAGTTAAGCACAAAGATATTAAGATGCCTGAGGAAAGGGCATTAGATCTTTGGGATAGTGATAGTCAAGCAGAAGCAGAAAATGAGAGACAGCCACAATTGAGAGGCATCTCAATTGAAGAAATAGATGATCAGGTAGTAATCAGATTCTCATCCGGCAACCAGCCTACCTTGCGCACTGGACCATCCATGAGAACAGAATGAGCTTTCAACTACAACCAACCTGGTCCATCTGTGAGTTCCCTTCCTCGCTCCCAAAGCGTTAGATTACAACCCTCTAAGGGTTTTGAAAGTTTGTTTACAATCCCCACTGTTGCAAAACCTAGCAGTTCAACAACTTTAGCCATTCCTGCTAGTTCGTCATGCACCCATAAAAAGTTTTCTGAGTTAGATAATGGGTTGTATAGATGTGAGGACTGCTCTTTTATTTTTCCTCCTAAATCTGGCCACTTCCGAATGTTTTCAGCCCGACAAGCCACTATGCCTGAACAGGACATTTCTGAGTCCCATGAAAAGGCTATTGCCACTCCATCTGGCCCTTGTCTAGTTCCCGATACCATTCCCCCCTTTCGGTATTTTATTCTATTTGATACAACTGGAACCTATAAAGCTGATTTCTGGCCTTTGCATTTATTTCCTATCGCTAAAAGTTCCCAAGGTACCAGTCAAAGCAAATTGCTTAACTAGACAAACCTGTGTCTAAGGAAATCCATGCTCCTTGCTGAGGATAGAAAGATCTGGCATCAGATCGAAGTAGTCAAAGTTGAGAAAGCATGCCTCAACATTGTAACACAGCTGCAAATGACAAATGAAGTGCGGAATAGCATATCTGACTTTCAGATAGATCTTATGTATATTATTATGTCGAACACTCAGGAACATTACATTCATCATATTACAATGCGCGCTGGCATAGACTAGACATCTATGTGGAAAGAGGAGCTTAAAACAGAAAGAGCAAGCTAGAGATAATAGCACTCTTGTTCTTAAACTCTTCTTACAACATACAGAGCTATACTATAGAAGATGACTCAAAGAGCAAACCAGAGATAATGGTACTCTTTTCGACTCAGAAACTTAAATGCTAGACTCTCTAGGATTTCACTTTGCCAGAAATCGTTGAGAAGAGAAGGCGGCCCTCTTGCCTTATATAGGGAGTGTGGGTGAAACTTTAACCTTATCTTCAAATATTCCTTTTGAAATCCATCCATGAAGAGTGGACACGTTGCAAACCTTATCTGAAGGATTACCCGGTTGAGGATAAGGATTCCTCTGGTGGGACCAATTAATCCATGAACAAAGATAAGGCCAACCTACCGACAAAACTTTACAAGATTCCTTTTGGTCACAAGAGGAATAACTCATGCTTACGATAAGGCCTGTAAGCTTTTCCCTTTTACCGTGGTGTGGCCCACGTCTATCATTTACAACGAGAAGATAGATGCTCTCGATGGATGACAAGCCCATCCATTAGCCTAGGACCTAGTACTATTAGTGGAGCTGGAGTTGGTAGGCTCTGGTTGGCTGAACATGCAGCCTTCGCAAAATTCACTGTCAGGATGAGTGCAGCTGGGTGAGCGATAGTTTCCATTGGTGCCATATGTTGGTATTCTGGGATCATCATTAGAGCAGTCGACACAATTAGCACAAGTTTGTGTGGATGAATGTGGAATACATCCTGGTGGTTGACTTCCTTCTTATTCTTTCCAGATAATGCTCATTGTTTTTAGTTTATAGGGGCCATACAATCCTCGAGACATAGCTTGTGGAGTAGCACCATTCATTTGATAGGTCTTTGTATGAATCTAGATAGGAGTTTGATGAGCATGAAAGTATCTCAATCTATTTCCCACTGTCCAATGCTCAAAAACTGAGGAAGAACCTGCAGGGCCATAAATTTGGCAAAGATGTCTATTGATTGGATTATCTTCAGAGGAGCCAAAAGTAAGCTTGAAAATACATCCAGTGTAAGCTGTAGTTCCTTCAAACTGTAAATCTTCTGCGGGTGGATATGGTCCTTGAAACAAGTTCCATAAGAGAATCTTACCATCTTCGGCATTTAACCATTGATCTGGTCGTGCTACTGGAGGATTAAGAAATTAGACTGGAAGAACAAAATCTCCACACCAAATTTGAAGAACATGCCCAATATCAGGATTGATGGGTTATGCTTTAGCTGAAAACTCAAAAAATGGTTGATCAGTCCATAATCCTGGAGAAGTTAATTGTTGTTTAGCAATAAGCATTCGAAACCGGTCAAAGAGAAAATCATTAGCCATTTGGTAATTATGCAAATCCTTTCTTTGAAAAGGATTTGTGCTCCATTCTCTATGACTCTCTTCATACCATCGTTGTTCTCTGATTCTGATAATGCGAACAACCCCATCTGATTGAAGATCATCGGTGTGACCTTCTCTTGACATAAAATCTACAAAAATATTTTCAACTCTTGGGAGATGAACAAAATCAAATTCATAAGTACTGAGGAGTTGAGCCCACCAGAGAAGACGTCCTCTGACCACCTTATTTTTTGATTCCTTCCTGAAGAATCCTCGCAGGTTTTGCAAATCACTTTTGAGTAGAAATCTCTTGTCAGCAATAAACATTTGGAAGGTTTGGAAAGTATTGACAACAGCAAGGATTTCTTTATGAGTACTGTGGTATTCTACTTCACTGTTCTTGAAACTACTAGAGATGTAGCGAACAATCTCACCTTTATCTTTGGGATTAAAAGAGATTGTTTTCTACTCTCGAAGGACTCCTGCCCAGGCACCTTCACTTGCATCTGTTTCAACAATTTTAAAACCCTTACCTGGTAACTTTAATGGTGGTAGCTGGGAACACTTTTGCTTGATGCGCTCAATTATTGCATCATGCTTTGTTATCCATGGTGGTGGCTTCTTTCCCAGAAGCTTGTTTAATTCAAGCCTGTCTTTGGCAAGCTTATAATAGAATCCTGCAATATAATTCGCAAGGCCCAAAAACCGTTGAAGTTCCTTGACATTGGTGACTGGAAGAATGGCAATTTTACGCAGGATGTGTGGTTGGGCCTCCATCCTCCCCCCCGGAAGAAGCTTGATGCTAATAAACACAATTTGGGTTTGAGCAAAGGACTTTGCGGGATTGACAGTAAGACCATGGTGTTGACAAAGAGAGAGGAATTGACGAAGATGGTCAAGATGGTGAGGCATATCCTGGCTGAAGACAAGAATGTCATCAATGTAGGGTTGGATAAACTTGGCATCAGGTTGAAATATAACATCCATTTTTTGCTAGAAAATGGAAGGAGCAGTTTTAATGCCGAATGGAAGGATAGTCCATTCATACAGACCTTGGGTAACAGAAAAGGCTGTCTTATAAAAATCAGCACTTTTAAGACCAATTTGCCAAAAACCCTTGGTTAAATCAAATTTAGAATAGACATGGCTACCTTGGATAATTTTCCAGATATGATCTTTACTCGGCAGGGGGTGTCTATTGTCAACAAGACATTCATTTAACGGCTTATAATTAACCACTAGCCATTTTTTAGGTAGTTCTTTACCATTTTCATCTACCTTTGGTACATACATTGCATGACAAGAAAATGGGGATTCAGAAGATTGAATAATTTTGAGCCTTTCAAGCTCTGCAACTTCTGTTCTACAAGTTAAGGCTTCAGATGAACTCATTAGAAAATAATTAGCTTTAGCCTTAGGCATGAGTTCATTACCTTGAGGATCCCGCTTTAGAGGGAGATCACAGTATAGGTTCCTTTTCTGCTTTTTTAAATCTTTTTTCATGACTGTGTTAGAAAAAGCAACTTTAATCTCTGCAAGAGATTCTTGACCTGCATCAATTTGATTAGCAAGCCAAACTGAATTGACTGGTTTCTTTTTCTTTTCTTTTTCTAGCTTTGTGGAATAAGCTAGATCTTGATAAAGCCTTGGATGTTGGTATGTATTCCAGATTATGATGAAATCGGAGTCAATGGTGAAGGGTTCCCATTTTGGATGGCTTTGCTTCCAATAACACCATAATAGCCTTCCACTTCATACTGAACAAATATTAGATTATCCGTAAAACCATCAAACCCAATTTGAATAGGAGCAATGCAGAAGGAGGAACTATCTTCCTTTTTAGAATCACCAAAAGTAATACCTGTAGTGCCTTCCATCCAAGCATCTTTTGGAAAAGCATTGTATCTTGCAATATTTAAATCTACTCCAGTATCAATAAGAAATGCTAATGGGGATGCCATAATACCTGGAAAGTGGATGGTTAGAATAACACCAGGACATGAAGTAGTTGGCTTGGCAGTCCTTTTGTAGGCTTTCATCTGATGGCTACTGGATCATTCTTCAAAAGTTACGTGAGTTTCCTCATCTTCAGCTTTAACAACTTGAGTAATGAGAGGACTATAAGGTCTTTCTTCATAGAAAAGTTGTTCTTCTGAGAAGGTGGCTTGAGCAGGCAACTGTAAAGATCTAGCAGAATTAAATTGATTGACAAATTTATCCAGTTCAGGAGCTTTCTCCATTTCTTCTGTGAGATAGAAATTTTCTTCATCATCAATTTCTGAAATTTCTGCTTGAGCTTGTGTAATAACCTTTTCAAGAAAGGCTTTCTGATTTCTTCTCCAAATACACCTAGCCATGCTTCCTGGAGAAGGATCCTCATTCATGGACCTCTGATCAAATGGTTGAGACCATTGGACTGGAGGTCTGGGGAACCAGGGTGATGGTCTGTAATCATGCTGACTTTCTGTGGAAGAAACTGAGAAAATAGGAGGTCTTATGACTGGGACCTTAGCCCTCGAGGACCCACTTTCAATGGATGGCTGGAGTAAGAAATATTTTCTGGACTTGAGCTGGTCTAATTTGGTTGTCAGCTTTCACCATGTTTCTTGACCCATATCCATGGTATGGAGGCGAGATTCAATTTGGACAATATCTTCAATTACCTTGTCCAATTCAGCACGGGTGTCTCTTCTGAGCATTCTACAATAGAAGGAGACTTCCGAATCCTCGTCAGAGGATTGAGCTTCTTTGGTCATTAAATTGACCTGAGCTTGTTCTTGAGCTAAGAGATATGCTTCAGATTCTGATTCTGAACTTGCTTCTGAATCTAGACTAGAGAGGATAATGTCCTCTGAGTCTGAGGTATAATCATTGATGAACTCAAATTCATCATTCTCAACTCCTGCTTCTCGGGCTGCACGGACTTTCCCTTTTCCCTTTTTCTTATTGCGATCCGGACATTTATTTGCAAAGTGATCTCCCTTGCAAATATAGCAGGTAGGTTTCCATTTTTTGGAACCCTTCTTTTTCTTATCCCTTTTCCTGAAGTATCCTTTCTTCTTGGGATACTTATTTTTAAATTTTTTCTTTTTCTTCTTGTATGCTCTTTTAGGACTGTCACAGTTATAACAAGAAGATTTTCGTAAGCTTGTCAAGATATTAGTTTTGACTATTTTGGGGTGTTAGAAAGTTTTTTGTTTTCACATGCAATAGCGGTCAAAATTACTGCTCTTACATGTGTGTTGTTGTGAAATATGCAATGTCACCCAAAATTGTCGCCGATGCATATTTAATTGTCTTGTTTTTTATAAATATGCATGAGTGGTTAAAACCGCCGCCCATGCATGTTTCAGGTTTGTGTTGCATATGCAATAGTGGTTAAAATCACTGTTCAGGCATATGTTTCCTATAGTAATTTCAAATGTAAAGGCGATCATATTCACCACTTGAGCATGTTCTTAGTTTGTGTAGTGTCAGGGTTTTTTGCCGCTCCGACATATCCTGTGAAATCCATGAACTTGGAGTTAGCATTAATGACACTCATGCCATGTTTAATGCACAACTTTTAAATCCTTTTTAAGTGTTTTATTTTCATTTTAATTTGTTTATTGTTTATTCTTAAAGACCTCCAATGTGCTATACCTCCTTGATACCAGTTTTCTTCATGAAGCTCACGTAGATTTCAGATCTAAGCCTATCTTGCCTCTGTGACTGCGTTTAGGGTTTCACTTTTTCGACCAGGTAAGTCTTTGTTTTTTATTCTTGTTTTTGTTTTAAGAATAGGGTTTTGGCATGTGGTAAATTTATTTGCTTTTGTTTTTATTTCTCTTTTATGGATTAGTAAAACTGTATCATCCATATATGTATTTTCTCCTTTTTCTTTAAAACCTAGTTTTCATTTTGCTTTGGATACATTTGTTTCAATGGATCGGGGTTTTTACCACCCATATTAAACTTATGTTTTTCCCAGTTTCCTAACACATATAGGGATGGAGAAAATCATTGTTGATACACATTCTCATCCTCAGTGTTGATATTTCATGTAAGGGCGGGACTTTTTCCCATCCCTACATGAATTTGCATGTTTTCCTTCAGATATGTAATGTTGGGGGTTTTCCCCGCCTTCGCATCTCTTTCATGTGGTCTTCCCTATATGTAAGGTCGGTTAAAACCACCACCCTTACACAAACCTTGCATTATCTACTAATGTGCATTAGTGGCCAAAACTCCCACTCTTGTGTATATAACTTGGAGTTTTTGAAACACCTACATGAGCGGTCTTTCCGACCAACTATACATCAATTTTTTTTCTTCAACATGCATCGGTGACCACTTTTGCACACGCCTCAAACGTACGAATCCATCCTTGTGCCTAGTCAGCAAAAATTGCTGCTCGAACATAAAAATGTTTCCCCAATATGCAGGGTCGGCAAATTTTCCTACCTTGACACCTGCCATTTATCCCTCTAATGCAAGGGTAGCGAATTTTGCCGCTCGTACATTCACTCTCTCAATTTTCTCTAAAACTAAGAGATTTTCAAATTTAATTTCCTAAGCTCGCTTTCCTCCATTTTTCAATGCACTTGCGCTCTAGCCCTTTCAAGCGTATCCCCATAGTCGTGATTGTCGACATGCAATTTTCCCAGATTACTAGTATTTCCCCTAATTGCATGATCATGGATTTTTGTTGCAGTTTCTTCTGTGGATTTTCTCTCTTCGTTGACATCCTTCTGGTGTTAGTTTTTTTAGATGACTGATTTGTCTCCAAAGAAGTCAAAAGCAATGAAGTATAAGTATCAGGGTGTTTTTCCAATCACCTCGGTTACCTCCAATGTTGATGACATTCAAGATACAGGGATTGGCCATGTAGACATGGATAAGTTTATGGAAAGAACTAAGTCTGATAACCCTAGTTCTGCGATGAAGAAGATTGTTGATAGCAACATTCACTTGGTGTCATCTTTCTTGGTGGCAGTTCATAATACTGAGTTTGTTCTTTAATGTGCTCAGTTCTACAATAGAGACACTAGGGCAGTGGTGGATATGAATGGCAATGTGATCATCAGATTGGATCCAGAATTCATTGATAAAGTTTTCATGTGTCCTGCTGCTACAGAGGTTGTGAAACTAGATTTTGCTAAGGCTCAAAAAGAATATGACAAGAATTCTGAGAAGGCTAAGAAGACAATTAACACCAAATGGCTTAAGACTTCAAGGTCAAACTTATCCAGGTGGTTGAGGAGTTTTCCTACAAGTGATTTTATTGAGGAAGTTGGTGATCTCATAACTCTTCTTAGCAGGATAAGGGGGCTAGCTTCTTCCTCTCTTTTCCATGAATGGATGTACCCTTTTATCAAGGTTATACTTCAAGGAAAGCAAGCCATCTTTTGGAGTGAACAAATCAGCAATGCTCTACATCAGAAATTGACTAAGGTATCCACTACTTTCAAATTCTATATGACTTCTTACCTTGTGTATATAGCAGCCTCAATGAGGATATTTCCAGGTTTGACATCCGAAGGACATAGGAGAGTGGTTCATGTGTATCAGTACTATCCTCAACTAACATTGAAAGGTTCTATTCACCACTTTAGGAGGCTAAATGATGCTTTCTTCACAATGTTCTTGTGTCTTTTTTACCATCAGTTAGAGAAAAGAAGATTTTCAGACAAAGCTTGGTCAGTGGTGAATGATTATGGGTGTATGTTCTTACCATTTTAGACTTTCTCATATTTAAGGGTTGGCTTTTTACAAGGTTATCCTTATATGTTGCCAAGGTTTCCTTCAGATAAACTTGTTCTCATGGAATTATGTAGACAAATGATTTTCATACATAATAAGAAAATGGAACTCAAGAAACCAGGATTCTGATTTCCAGTAGAAGTTGGCAGGTTTTCAGTGTCAATTGCCATAAAGGCTAGAGCCACGGAGACTGAAATGTAGCTACTGACCATGAAATAGTTCAAACGAAGACCAAGGTTTGATTACAGGGGTGTAAAAGACAAGATCAAAAGGAAGACCCAGTCTCATGAACCAATGGTTGAAGACATCTGGGTGGACTTGAGGATAGAAGAGGATATCAGAAAATTGGACCATAGTAGGTTATATCTAGAACAAATTGAGTATCTAGGATTGGCTGATATTCTTGAAGACTTGGTGGATGATGAAAAGCTGATTGATCCTAGGTATAACACTGAATAGATTGTTGTTTCTCCTCTTCCTCCTATCCAATGGTCTCAGAAAGAATTGACTTCTTTTAGGAAAAGGTTTGAACCTATATTGGCTAACACAAACAAGTGGTTAGAAGGTAAGGGAATTGATTTGAAAGAATTCCTTATGGGATTAGAGACTGAAGTCCAAGAACAAATAGGTAAGAAGGTGGAGAATAGGACAAAGAATAAGAGTGACATTCCCTCTTCTTCCAAGCCACATAAACCTAGGATCAATTTTGTGTCAAAGAAGTCAAAGGCTATAGAGAAAGAATCTGAGGTAGAAGAAATGGAAATTGAGAAACAAAATACTGATGAGCCAGCTACCAAGGAAATGGAGGTTGAAAATAGATCAATAGAAGAAATGGGAGAAGAACAAGGATATGAAGTTTTGTCTCCACAGAAGGATGTACAACATGATATGGGAGTCTCTTCTCCTTTGTCTAAAATACCTATTTCAGTTCCTCTGTCTGTTTCACCTATCGACATCCCATCTTCTGAATCTCCATCACACTCAAAAATAATTTTTGATAATCCTCAAACTACTTTTGATGATGTTCTTCATTCTTCTGGGTCCATTCCTAGTCTGTCCTCCTTATCTTTTGATATTGGAGATTCTTCAATATTTGATGACTTTGTATTGGGTTCTAAATAAGTTTCGAATGTGAATGTGTCAGGTGCAGTGTTTACTAATACTCCACCTATTCTTTCTACTTCTAGTGCCAGTACAGTTCCTATAACATCGACAATGGAACCAGATCCGGATGTGAGTACTTATGTGCTTCCTCCATGGTTGTCAGCATATACGCCTAAAAGAAAGAAACAAGCCATCTCTCCAGATGACTTTGATTTCAATAAGCTTGTGCCTACTAAGGCTAAGACTCCAAAGAAGCCAAAAATTCTTTTAAGATTGCTGGGAGACAAAGGGCACAAATTTGTGGAGATTGCAAGGCCCCCACAAGATGCTACCATAGAAAATTTCAGTATGAATGATTACTCTATTTCTAGGATTGAGCTGGGAAAAATAACACATGAGAGTGCAAAATCTAACATGCAATCGACAATGGATATTTTGATTTAGAAGTTTGATAAAGAAAAAGAGATGAAAGATCATAATAAAGCAATGGTAGAGCAATTGACTATAGTGGTAAGGAAGATTACTTTGAATTCAGAATCAGTGACTCCTGAGGCTATTTCTGTTGAAGATCCTATCATCCAGAAAGTTGAAAAGACTCACATTAAGGGAAGAGTGCTTGAAGAATATTTGGAAAGGATGTGCACAAAGGGAATCTCTCTTCTTACAAAGCTAGCTGAGAAAACAAGCAAAATGGAGAAAATCAGGGCAGAACTTGATGATTTGATTGATGCTATTTCTCAGGATATTGAGCATTTGGAACATAATCATGATAAGTGGGTAGAAATGAGGAAATTGAAAATAAGTGCTTTGATATCAATTGGTGTTATTCCAAATCAGGATTCATATTCTGAGACTAAGGAGGCATTGACATATTGGAGCCATGTGCTGGAAGATCTGATCATTGACTTAGAAATTGCAAGGGAACTGAGTGACCAAAGTGATGTTAGTCTCTTACACAAGTTGGAGGAGCTGCCATGCAATTTGGTGTCAAAGGATAATCAATTTCTTTCTACAGAGGAGATGATCCAGGAATTTGAGAATATGTTTCAGAAGGAGTTTGAGAACAAAACATTTTTAGTAGCCTCCATGGATAATATTCTTGATAATTAGTTAACTTTGGATAATCTGAAGGCCAAGTTAACTAGCCATGCAAAATCAATTACCATAGTCTGAGATGCAATAGTTAGAGCCCAGATGATTTTCAAGAACACAGTCAGTCCAGATAGTTTGGGGATGCAAGTTGTGTTTACTATGTATGATTGCCACATGAAGAAAGAAGGCAGTGCAAGTTGAAGCATCTTTTTCATCACTTAGTTTATTTTCTATTTTTTAGATGTACTTTTGAAATAATTTTGGACATATTTACATGTACTTTTCTCATATGTAATTACATGTAAAAACATAGGAAGTCCCAAATCAAAAAAGGACTCCTTTGTTGAATAAGTCATAGTTAGTTGTTCTTTTCCTATTTTTGCTCTCGGTTTCTCTTATAAATAAAGAGGACCCCCATTTTAATCATCATCTTTTTTTATTAAAGCGAAACTCTACCAAATTGAAGAGCATTTTGAGACTTTGTGTTCAAATTGTAAATCATATTTTATCAAGTGAATAGAAAAGCAAATGATCTTTCAATCTTTTCATTGGAATAACTTGTGGTGTATTAGAAATTGTTCTTGTGTCCTTTTCCTTATGCTATATTATCTACTTGATCAAATTGTAGTGTGAGTGTGGATAATCTAGGAGATGTTCTAAAACTAATTTTGGAGACTTTGTGCTACAACAGTTATCTTTAGCTTGTGGTTTTATGTTTTGAAGTAAAAGATATTGGAAAGACTTTAAACTGCTATTATCTTTTGTGATTTTATGTTTTTTCATAGTATTCGGTGAAGAATTTGAGCTGCACCTTATCCTACTTGGTTCTAAATTCTAAATTAGTAAAAGGAGCAATGATAGACTTTGTGCTCCCATGAGTTTCTTGTTTATTTCGATTTGTATTGTGAAAGTTCTCTTGTATATTGTAAACATCATTTCTTAAAAAGGAGAAATGGATGACATGGTTTCACCCCGAAATTAGTTTTTAGTGTAAATAAATTTGTAATAGTTAATAGGGAACCTCCCCTTGCTGAGAGAAGAGATTTATCTCATTACATTGTGGTTGATATAACCATTTTGCCTTTAGTTAGTTGAAGACAAAATATTCACCCAATAGTTTTTGGTGACTCTGCTGGGGAAGGAACGTGCAACTTGAAGCCTTATGCTCTGAGTTGAAGCACTACAGTTCTTTTCCATTGTTTCAAGTTGTTTTCAAAATTTTGTTGAGTACATTGCATTCTGGCAGACTCACGGTATACAAGAAGCAAGAGAGCTCAAGGTATTATTGATCCTATATTTGAATTGATGCAGCAAACTAACTTTGGTCTTTTGCCTCCATGACCTCGACTTCAGTGAACTCGGAGTTTTCCTCCTACTAACGCTAGATCTCCAACACCAGGTGAAGCTTCTAGTTCTAGTACTAACAGAGTTTTGTCTATTCATATTCCATAGAGGTTTGTTATCCCACCTTTTAATCAGTGCACCATGGCAGCTCAAGGCCCTTAGGGTAACACTTTTGGTCCTTTGAATTGAACTCCACCATTGCATGAGTTACCTCGTAGTTCGAGGAAGAATTTTCCTAAGTTCGATGGTGATGGGAAAGTCCACCCAGATGAACACATTGTAGATTTATGCATAGCTTGTGGTGTATTAGGTGTGGAACATGAAGATGTAGTAGTAAGACTTTTTGTGGCAACACTGCAAGGTGCTGCTACAGATTGGTTTGACCATCTTCAAGCTCAAACTATAACAAGTTGGAACACTTTCAAGACCAAGTTCAAAGCCAGATTCAAACCTACAGAAGATGCACATGCCTTGTTAGTACAACTAATGTAGATGAAGAAAGAGCCACATGAACCCATGTGAGACTTCATCGCTAAGTTCAATAACCTGACAAATAGGATTCCTATGACCACTCAGCCAACGACAGAGAATCTTAAATGTTTCTTTATCAATACTCAGCTTCCCAAGGTAAGCTTTTTGCTAAGGCAGGCTGGCCCTACAGATCTTCTCGCAGCTCAAATATTGGCTATGGAGGTGGAAGATGATCTTATCCTTGCGAGTAAGATAAGAAGAGATTCCAATAGAAATAGAGGTCAACCCTCTACTGATAATCCTTCCACAAGTACCACAGATCCTATAGTGTAAAAGTTAGCAAATGAGCTACTAGTTTTGAAAAGGCAAATGTCTCAAGGTATGACTGCCCCTCCTTCTTATAGGGATATACCAAGGAGAACATTTCCTAACAATTCATCCCAAGGCAATACTGCCAGAAATCAAGGGCAACAAAATCGTCTTCCACCCACACAAGGGAAGCTTGCCATTGAAGCAGCAGTGGTCAACTCACCAGTTGGCTATTATGAGGCAGAACATGACCATTCTTTCCAACCCAAGTTGGATAAGGAGAATGATGCTAATCTTTTTATAGAAGGAGAAGAAGAATTAGTTGGCGACTCTACCATTGGCTTTTTGAATTACCAAGATGAAGTCGAAAGAGAAGGAGAAGTATATGATGGAGCATATGCTATTTTTACTAGGTCCCAGAATTAGTCAAATCAGCAAGCTGATAAAGGAAAGACAAGAGAGGAACCTTAGCCAGTGATCTCAATTGCTAGATGGGGAACTCCGTTGCCTTTTCAGTCAAAGGACCCAGTTGTCGATAAGCAAGTAAGTACATCTAACAATCATGTGTCTTCTACTTCTGTCCCTTAGACTAGTACTACCCCTAATAAAATTCAAAATGATGGATTCCCTTCCTCTATATCTAGTTCATTTCATCTATTTGACATAATAGATCATCCTAGAAAAACTAAAATCCAAATGTCTGAGGTTGAGTATTTACAAGCTAATCCCAAATAGTTTGATAGGTTAGCTAAATACATTAAAAAAAGACTGTCCCTACAGGACAAGATTCTCCCAAAGTTGCCCTTGACTCCTCAAAGAACAAATCCACCAAAAATATCTTGTCACTACTCCCCTTGTTGCCCCAGGGAAAATAGAACCTTTCTACATTTCACTATTGGTAAATGGTCACAAGTTGAGCAATTGCATAATAGACTCTAGGGCCTCCGATAATGTCATGCCAGCCAAAGTGGCAGATGCCCTCAACCTTACTTTAACCAAGACCTTTGGGAGATGTTTCTCCATGGAAAATAAGCAAGTGCCATTGTTGGGTCAAATCAAAGATGCCCAATTTGCATTTGCATCCTTTCCAGATAAGAGGATCAAGATGATTGTTCTAGTGGCTGATGTTCCAGCCTCTTATGGCATCCTGCTCGGGCATAATTTTTGTAAAGATGTGGGTGGAGAATTGAACATGGACCTATCCAAAGAAAGGATACCTATTAAAGGTGTCATTCAAAAGTTGCTTCTTGAGAAAGAATTAAAATATATTGTTACCCAAATGGCAAATCCCAAAGCCCAAATTTTGTTTGAGTCTTCAGGAATGGGTAATTATTTCTTGTCTACTGAAGATACTTATAGTTCATTAGACAAGATTTCCAACATTTCAGATGCAAAATCAGAGGATACTTCTAGTAAATCAGATGAAAGTTTAGATGAGAGCATAGTGATGCCAGAATCTTCCCTATCTGATGAAGAAGAATCTACTAATAATAGAAACATCAAAGTAAGAAATTCAAATGATGTTTGGGTTTTATAATTTGATGGCAGTTGTTCTTCCACCAGATCTAGAGCCAGAGTTGTTTTGATATCTCCGCAAGGTGATATCTTTCCTTTCTCTTATAAGCTGCATTTTGATAATATCAATAACACCATTGAATATGAGTCATTGTTGCTTAGATTGGAGGTTGCTCGTGTTAAATGTGTTAAAAATCTTCATGCTCAACGTGATGCTGAACTTGTGGTTTGTCAAGTAAGAAATCTTTATCAGACCAAAAATGAAAGGTTGAGGCATTACTGAAACTGTGTTTGGGATTGCATCGAAGGTTTTGATGCTTTCAACATTTCTGCAGTATTGAGAGAGTTTAATGATTGTGCTGATTCATTAGCTATCTATGCCACCCTCATGGTTCCCCATAAGGACTTCAAAGGTAACAAGTACATAATTGAGTTGGTTTTCTGACCAAGTGTACCAGATAATGCTGACCATTGGCAGGTGTTCAATGGTGATAATCAAATCATAGCTTTCTTGGAAAAGATAGATAGCTTTGATGAGCTCTATTTTGAAGGTAGTGAATCTCCACCATGAGAATACATTTCTGAAATAGATTCAAAAACTGGTGAAGAGTTTCTTCAACTAAAAGGGAATAAGATTCCAAAAGGTTTGGTTTCCCTGGAAAAGCTATTTGATAAGAATGACAGATACATTGAACAGTAGCAACAACTTGATTCAAGTTCATCTATGGAATTTGAACAAGTAAATTTAAGTTCTGAGGAAAATCCCAAAATGGTCAACATTGGGAAGTGTTGCACTACCGATGAGAAATTTAAATCCACTACACTTCTTCACCATTACATTGATGTTTTGGCATATTCTTATGGTGATCTGAAGTCTTTCAGGCCAAAGGAGATTCAACATGAAATTCCTCTCAAGGTTGAGTCATTGCCTCACAAGCAGAAACAAAGGTAATATAATCCCAAAATATCAAGTACTATTCTTTCTAAGATTCAGAAAATGTTGAATGCAAGAATAATCTTTCATATTCATAATTCTACTTGGATCACAAATATTGTTCCTATAAGAAAGAAGAATGGAGAAATCTGTATTTGCATTGATTTTAGGAATCTCAACCAGTCTCCCCTAAAGGATAACTACCCCCTACCCATCATGGACCAAGTGTTGTAAAATATAACTAGTTCAGAGATGCTGTTTATATTAGACAATTTTTTGGGATATAATCAAGTAGAGGTCAGCGAAGCAGATCAGTACAAGACTACTTTCACAACACCTTGGTGCACATTTGCATATGGCAGGATGCCATTTGGTTTGATCAATGCTAGCACTACTTTCTAGAGAGAAATGGAACTCGCTTTTAGAGATGAGATGGGGAAATTCATTGTGGTATATCTTGATGACTTGACCATTTTCTCCAAACAACATCAAGATCATGCATATCATTTGCGACAGGTGCTGGAAAGATGTCGACAAAAATGGTATTTCTCTTAACCCTAAGAAATTAGTTTTTAGGGTTATAGAAGGTAAGCTTCTCGGTCACGTTGTGTCTAGAGAAGGTACTAAAATTGACTCAGAAAGAGTCAGGACTATCTAGAGTCTTACTTTGCCTGCTAGTAAGACTGCAGTTCACTCTTTCTTCGGAAAGGTGAATTTTCTGCGGAGATTCATTCCATAATTCATAGAGAAAACCTGTCACATTGTCAGCATGATGAAGGGTAAGACTACTTTCCATTGGAGTGCAAAAGTTAAAGTAGTATTTGAGGACATCAAGAGGGCCATAGCTCATGCTCCGGTTCTAGTTTGTCTTGATTATACCAAGGATTTCATAGTATATAGTTATGCTTCTGAGCATACACTTTTAGCCATTCTTGTTTAGCAGAATGAGGAAGGTGTGGAATCTCCTATTTCATTTATGAGTTGTCCTCTAAAGGCTCATGAATTGAAATATTCAAATATGGAGAAACATGCTTATGCCATGGTCAAGGCGATAAAGCATTTCCAATTTTATATTTTGAATTCACACACTGTTGTTTTGGTGCCAGACACAACAGTGAAGTTGATCTTGACTCTACAGGAATTTAGAACCAAAAGAGGCAATTGGATTTCCAAGGTTCAAGAGTTTGACCTTGATATCAAGCCTACCAAGCTTGTGTGTGGTAGAGGTTTGTGTCAGTTGATTGCTGACAATGTACCAAAAGAAATAGGAGATGAAGAAGAAGAAGTTGAGGATATGCCAACTGTTCTTTTTGTCACTACTACAGATGAGTGGTTTTCAAATATTGCTCATTTTCTTACTTATGGTGAGTGTCTTTCTCATCTATCCTATAAGGAGAAAAGAACTATCAAATTGAAGGTTGTGAACTATGTCTTGTGGGACAATGGTTTGTATAAAAGAAGTCTTGATGGATTTTTTCTCTGTTGTGTGGATAAAGCACAACAAAATAGACTTCTAGAGTCTTTTCACAATTTGCCTTGTGGAGGACATTTTCCTATGCCTGTGATGGCTCATAAGATTCTGCGGGCTAGGTACTATTGGCCCACACTGTTTCAAGATGCATACAATTGGGTACGTGAGTGTGAGTTATGTCAACAGTTTGTTGGAAGGCCTAAGTTGGCTGGACTACCTCTCAAGCCAATTGTGATTGAAGAACCTTTTCAGCAATGGGGCATTGACTTCATTGGTGCTATCAACCCACCGTCAAGTGCATGACACAACTTTGTTCTCACCGCAACTGATTATTTTACCAAGTGGGTGGAGGCCACCCTAGTAAAGCATGCTACTTCTGAAGTGGTATGTAATTTTCTTAACCAAAATATTATTTCCCGGTTTGGAGTTCCAAACAAAGTTGTAGCAGATAATGCTACTTGTTTCTCTTCCAATGAGATTATTGGATTTTTCTATGAACATGGGATCATTCTTTCTCACTCTTCAGACTATTATCCACAAGGAAATGCTCAGGTAGAATCTAGTAACAAAAATCTGGTTACTATTATCAGGAAATTAGTGGAAGATAATCACGAAACTTGGCATAAAGCATTGTTTGATGCTTTATGGACATACAAGATTACCCCCCAAAGGGAAATAGGTATGTCACCATTTCAGTTTCTGTATGGTTTGAATGCAGAGATACCTATTACTTTGGAGTTGCCGGCACTAAAGTTGGCAAAGGCAGTAGAAGAGAGAACTTTTGAAAGTTCTATTGACAAAAGAATTATATACCTCACTGAACTTGAAGAACAACAAGCTATGGTAGTAAACCGTATTTCTGAACATCAAAGTCAGGTGAAGAATCTTTTTGACAAGAAGGCAAAGGCTCGTGATTTTCAAATTGGAGATCAAGTCTTGTTATGGGACAAGAGGAGAGAGCCAAAAGGAATGCATGGGAAGTTTGATTCCCTATGGAGAGGCTCATTCATCATTCATCAACTTTATGGTGAAAATAGCTTCTTGTTGGATTATCTTGATGGAACTCCATTCTTTCTGCCTCATAGTGGAAAACATTTGAAGTACTGCAATCCTTGAAGTATCTAATAAGTTCATTTGTACATTTGTATAGTCTTGTGTTTTTATTTTTCATTTATGTTTAGTCTTTTGTGTCTTTTTCTTTTTGGTAGCTTTACGCTATGGCCCAATGACATGGATGAAGGCACTTAGAGACTGGATTCTTCTCCCTTTGATCATTTCAAAGTTTGATCGATGGAAGTTCCCTAGTTAGATCCAACTATTGTTCTCAAAATCAGCTATGCTCATTTTTCTAGACAACCCCTACAAAACTTGTCTGTTTCGTAGTCTACACTCTAAGTTTTCTTATCAATACAAGTCCTCTTGGCCTCATGTGAAATCTTCTAACAGCATTGAAACAGTTTGTGACATTCTCCTAGGTCGATTCCTCAAAAATTGAAAAAATCGACTAGGTCGTAAGCTTGTCAAGATATCAGTTTTGACTATTTTGGGGTGTTAGAAAGTTTTTTGTTTTCACATGAAATAGTAGTAAAAATTACTTCTCTTACATGTGTGTTGTTGTGAAATATGCAATGTCACCCAAAACTACCACCGATGCATATTTAATTACCTTATTTTTCATAAATATGCATGAGCAGTTAAAACTACCGCCAATGCATGTTTCAGGTTTGTGTCGCATATGCAATAGCAGTTAAAATCACTACTCGGGCATATGTTTCTTGTAGTAATTTCAAATGTAAAGGTGGTTGTATTTTCCGCTTGAGCATGTCCCTAGTTTGTGTAGTGTCAGGGTTTTTCACCGCTCCGAAATATCCCATGAAATCCATGAATTTGGAGTTAGCGTTAATGGCACTTGTGCCATGTTTAATGCACAACTTTTAAAGCCTTTTTAAGTGTTTTATTTTCATTTTAATTTGCTTATTGTTTATTCTTAAAGACATCCAATGAGCTACACCTCCTTGATACTAGTTTTCTTCATGAAGCTCACGTAGATTTCAGATCTAAGCCTATCTTGCCTCCGTGACTGCATTTAGGGTTTCACTTTTTTGACCAGGTAAGTCTTTATTTTTTATTCTTGTTTTTGTTTTAGGACTAGGGTTTTGGCATGTGGTAAACATATTTGCTTTTGTTTTGATTTCTCTTTTATGGATTACTCAAACTGTATCATCCATATATGTATTTTCTCCTTTTTCTTTAAAACCTAGTTTTCATTTTGTTTTGGATACATTTGTTTCGTTGGGTCAGGGTTTTTACCACCCATATTAAACTTACATTTTTCCCAGTTTCCTAACACATATAGGGATAGAGAAAATCCCCATCGATACATGTTCTCATCCTCAGTGTTGATATTTCATGTAAGGGTGGGACTTTTCGCCTTCCCTACATGAATTTGCATGTTTTCCTTTGGATATGTAATGTCAGGGGTTTTCCCCGCCTTCTCATCTCTTTCATGTGGTCTTCCGTATATGTAAGGTAGGTTAAAACCGCCGCCCTTACACAAACCTTGCATTACCTACTAATGTGCATAAGCGGCCGAAACTCCCACTCTTGCATATATAAATTGGAGTTTCTAAAACACCTGCATGAGCGGTCTTTTCAACTAACTATACATCAAATTTTTTTCTTCAATATGCATCGGCAGACCTTTTCACCACTTCTGCACGTGCCTCAAACTTGCAAATCCATCCTCGTGCATAGTTGGCAAAAATTGCTGCTCGGACATGAAAATGTTTCCCCAATATGTAGGGTTAGCAAATTTTGCCGCCGTGAGACCTGCCATTTATCCCTCTAATGCAAGGGCGGAAAATTTTACCACCCATGCATTCACTCTCTCAATTTTCTCTAACTCTGAGAGATTTTCAAATTTACTTTCCTGAGCTCGCTTTCCTCCATTTTTTTAACCCGCTTGCGCTCTAGCCCTTTCAAGCATATCCCCGTAGTCATGATCATTGACATGCAATTTTCCCAAATTACTAATATTTCCCCTAATTGCATGATCATGGCTTTTTGTTACAGTTTCTTTTGCAAATTTTCTCTCTTTGTCGACATCCTTTTGGTGTTAGTTTTTTCAGATGACCGAGTTGTCTCCAAAGAAGTCGAAAGCAATGAAGTATAAGTATCAATGTATTTTTCCAATCACCTCGGTTACCTCCAATGTTGATGACATTCGGGATACAGAGATTGGCCATGTAGACATGGCTGAGTTTGTGGAAAGAACTAAGTCTGATAACCCTAGTTCTACGATGAAGAAGATTGTTGATAGCAACATTCACTTGGTGTCATCTTTCCTAGTGGCGGCTCATAATACTGAGTTTGTTCTTCAATATGCTCAGTTCTACAACAGAGACACTAGGGTAGTGGTGGATATGAATGGCAATGTGATCATCAGATTGGATCTAAAATTCATTGATAAAGTTTTCATGTGTCTTTTTGCTATAGAGGTTGTGAAACTAGATTTTACTAAGGCCCAAAAAGAATATGACAAGAATTCTGAGAAGGCTAAGAAGACAATTAACACCAAATCGCTTAAGACATCAAGGTCAACATATCCAGTTGGTCGAGGAGTTTTCCCAGAAGTGATTTTATTGAGGAGGTTGGTGATCTCATAATTATTCTTAGCAAGATAAGGGGGTTGGCTTCTTCCTCTCTTTTCCATCAATAGATGTACCCTTTTATCAAGGTTATACTTCAAGGCAAGCAAGCCATCTTTCAGGGTGAACAAATCAGCAATGCTCTGCACGAGCAATTGACTAAGGTATCCACTACTTTCAAATTCTATATGACTTTGTACCTTGTGTATATAGCAGCCTCAATGAGGATCTTTCCAGGTTTGACATCGGAAGGAGATAGGAGAGTGGTTCATGTGTATTAGTACTATCCTTAACTGACATTGAAAGGTTCTATTCACCACTTTAGGAGGGTAAATGATGCTTTCTTCGCAATGTTATTGTGTCTTTTTGACCCTCAGTTAGAGCAAAGAAGAGTATCAGATGAAGATTGGTCAGTGGTGAATGATTATGGGTGCATGTTCCTAAAATTTTAGACTTTCTCATATTTAAGGGTTTGCTTTTTGCAAGGTTATCCTTATATGTTGCCAAGGTTTCCTTCAGATAAAATTGTTCTGATGGAATTATGTAGAAAAATGATTGTCTTACATAATAAGTAAATGGAACTCAAGAAACTAAGATTCAGATTTCCAGTAGAAGTTGGTAGGTTTTTAGTGTCAACTACCACAAAGGCTAGAGCCATGGAGACTAAAATGTAGCTAGTGACCATGAAACAGTTCAAATGAAGACCAAGGTTTGATTACAGAGGTGTAAAAGACAAGATCAAAAGGCAGACCCAGTTTCATGAACCAATGGTTGAAGACATCTAGGTGGACTTGAGGACAGAAGAGGATATCAGAAAATTGGACTATAGTAGGTTACCTCTGGAACAGATTGAGTATCTAGGATTGGCTGATATTCCTAAAGACCTGGTGGATGATGAAGAGCTGATTGATCCTAGGTATAACACTGAACAGATTGTTGGTTCTCCTCTTCCTCCTATCCAATGGTCTCAGAAAGAATTGACTTCTTTAAGGAAAAGGTTTGAACCTATATTGGCTAACATAAACAAGTGGTTAGAAGGTAAGGGAATTACTTTGAAAAAATTCCCTACGGGATCAGAGACTGAAGTCCAAGAACAAATAGGTAAGAAGCTGGAGAATATGACAAAGAATAAGAGTGGCATTCCCTCTTCTTCCAAGCCACATAAACCTAGGATCAAATTTGTGTCAAAGAAGTCAAAGGCTATACAGAAAGAATCTGAGGTAGAAGCAACTGAAATTGAGAAATAGAATACTAATGAGCCAGCTACCGAGGAAATGGAGGTTGAAAATAGATCAACAGAAGAGATGGGAGAAGAACAAGGAGATGAAGTTTTGTCTCCACAGAAGGATGTACAACAGGATATGGGAGTCTCTTCTCCTTTTTCTAACATACCTATTTCAGTTCCTCTGTCTATTTCACCTATCAACATCCCATCTTTTGAATCTCCTTCACCCTCAAAAATAATTTTTGATAATCCGCAAACTGCTTTTGATGATGTTCTTCAATCTTTTGGGTCCATTCCTAGTCTATCCTCCTCATCTTTTGATATTGGAGATTCTTCAATATTTGATCACTTTGTATTGGGTTCTGAGCAAGTTTTGAATGTGAATGTGTCAGGTGTAGTGTTTACTAATACTCAACTTATTGTTTCTACTTCCAGTGCCAGTACAATTCTCATAACACCGACAATGGAGCTAGATCCGAATGTGAGTACTTTTGTGCTTCCTCCATGGTTGTCAGCATATACACCTAAAAGAAAGAAACAAGCCATCTCTCCAAGTGACTTTGATTTCGGTAAGCTGG
Source organism: Cunninghamia lanceolata (assembly GCA_027924645.1). Classification (NCBI taxonomy): domain Eukaryota; kingdom Viridiplantae; phylum Streptophyta; class Pinopsida; order Cupressales; family Cupressaceae; genus Cunninghamia; species Cunninghamia lanceolata. The sequence continues at coordinate 1,642,142 of BSBN01001020.1, read as the reverse complement.
TGCCTACTAAGGCTAAGACTCCAAAGAAGCCAAAAATTATTTCAAGAGTGCTGGTAGACAAAGGGCACAAATTTGTGGAGATTGCAAGGCCCCCATAGGATGCTACCATAGAAAATTTTAGTATGAATGATTACTCTATTTATAGGATTAAGTTGGGCAAAATAACACATGAGAGTGCAAAGATTGACATGCAATCAACAATGGATATTTTGATTCAGAAGTTTGATAAAGAAAAAGAGATGAAAGATCATTATAAAGCAATGGTAGAGCAATTGACTGCAGTGGTATGGAAGATTACTTTGAATTCCAAATCAGTGACTCTTGAGGCCATTTCTGTTGAAGATCCTATCATCCAAAAAGATGAAAAGACTCACCTTAAGGGAAGAGTGCATGAAGAATATTTGGAAAGGATGTGCACATAGGGAATCTCTCTTCTTACAAAGCTAGCTGAGAAAACAAGCAAAATGGAGAAAATCAGGGCAGAACTTGATGATTTGATTGATGTTATTTCTGAGGATATTGAGTGTTTAGAACATAATCATGATAAGTGGGTAGAAATGAGGAAGTTGAAAATAAGTTCTTTTATATCAATTGGTGTTATTCCAAATCAAGATTCATATTCTGAGACTAAGGAGGCATTGACATATCGGAGCCGTGTGTTGAAAGATCTGATCAATGACCTAGAAACTACAAGGAAGCTGAGTGACCAAAGTGATGTTAGTCTCTTACACAAGTTGGAGGAGCTGCCATGCAATTTGGTGTCAAAGGATAATCAATTTATTTCTACAGAGGAGATGATCTAGGAATTTGAGAATATGTTTCAGAAGGAGTTTGAGAACAAAACATTTTTAGTAGCCTCCATGGATAATATTCTTGATAACTAGTTAACTTTGGATAATCTGAAGGCCAAGTTAACTAGCCATGCAAAATCAATTACCACAGTCTGAGATGCAATAGTTAGAGCCCAGATGATTTTCAAGAACACAGTTAGTCCAAATAGTTTGGGGATGCAAGCTGTGTTTACTATGTATGATTGCCATATGAAGAAAGAAGGCAGTGCAAGTTGAAGCATCTTTTTCATCACTTAGTTTATTTTCTATTTTTTAGATGTACTTTTGAAATAATTTTGGACATATTTACATGTACTTTTCTCATATGTAATTACATGTAAAAACATAGGAAGTCCCAAATCAAAAAAGGACTCCTTTGTTGAATAAGTCATAGTTAGTTGTTCTTTTCCTATTTTTTCTCTTGGTTTCTCTGATAAATAAAGACGACCCCCATTGTAATTATCATCTTTTTTTATTGAAGCGAAACTTTGCCAAATTAAAGAGCATTTTGAGACTTTGTGTTCAAATTGTAAATCATATTTTATCAAGTGAATAGAAAAGCAAGCTGTATACGTCTAAAAATGACACAAATCATCCTAAATAAATATTCTAAATATTTATTCCATTCTTCTATTAATTAAATAAATATTCCAAATTTATTTAATCGATTCACTATTCCATAATTAAATAAAATCTATTTATTTAATTAAAATTCTTCTAAATGTCCTACATGATTAAATAATCATAAATTATTTAATTGATCCAAATTCCTCTATCCTAAGTTCTAAATTCCAAAATTCCACATCACCTTTATACCTCATCTTTTCCACCTCACCTTGTCCACCTCATCAGGTTGCACATGTAATTAAATATATTTAATATTTAATTATCTTATTTTCCCTCACCCACATGGCCTATTTCTTCTCAAATCAGAGATTAGTTAACTAATCAATCAAAAAAGTTAACTAACCTGTCAATTGAGTCAAATCCTTAATCAATTCAGTCAGTCCCACGATTTATTCTTCTAACTGATCAATCAAGTCTGTTAACAGACCAGTCAATGGAGTTAACTCTCCAATCAGTTTTGTCACATCCCCCCTTTCATGATGGAGCTGGGACACTTGTCACATTTCCACTGGTTGCACATTCCTCAACCATCCTTAGCCATTGATCTTCATATCTTCTCTCAACCGTTGATTCTCATTCTTCCAAGTCTATAAATGAAGCTTCATTCTTCCTTTCTAATCATCCAAGCTTTTGACATCATTACTCTGCAGAAATATCACCAGCGTGCCTTTGGCACCCTTTTGTCACCTACAAGCTTGAGATCACATACTTGCATTGGAGCTCATCTTCATTGCTTATCACCATAGCCATTCTCCATCGACTTCCCAAAACAGCTAAAAAGATTGCACTCTCTGAGGGTTCATCTCATCTGCAAAAGGACAATTTGTGATAGGCAAACAACAGAAGTTTCGAAACGGGAGAGGTTTGCACTGTGTTTGTTCATTGCTTTGTTTATTGAATCTTTCTTGTTTCACTATTCTGTTAATGTTTGGGTCAGGTTTAATTCATTTGATTGATCACCATTTTACCCTTACATTTTTGGCGCCCATCGTGGGGCCGTTTGCCCCTTTATTTTACCGTTTCTGAGCTTTTTTGAAGGCAGGTTCCATACAGGTCACGCAAAGTCACGCACAGATTACTTCAGCGCATCTGTTCATTTCCACGGCGCATATAAACACTATTACGGCACTTTTGCTATTTTGCGCATTTGTGTATTTCTGCGGCGCATGTAAACACTGTTACGGCGCTTTTGCTTTTTCTGCGCATCTGTGTATTCTCACTGCGCTTCTGCACACTATTACGGTGCTTTTATTTTTCCTACGCATCTGTGCATTCCTACTGCGCTTTTAAAGACTGTTACTGCACATGCATTTATACTGCGCATTCATTCCTTTTAACGGCGCATACGTGCAATACTGTAGCGCATTCATTATTGTTGTGCTTCTGTTGATCATTTCTGCGCATCTGATCACTGAAGCTATGCATTTGTAACAGGCTGAAGTTTTAGTACTTTTCTAGGGGAAGTTGCTAACGCTAACCTTTCCGCAGGTGTTTGCTGGAGTATTTTTGCAGGATAGATGCAGGTTTAGTTCCATGTAGTTACATCTAATTAGTTCACATTTCATTTTCAAAGGGAAAGTAAAAATTAATGTTCATTCAAATCTTCATCTAGTTCTAATTAGGGAGGAAGTAATCAGATTTATTTCTTGCTTGCATTGCAAACACCTTCCAAGTTATTGCTATCTAAATGTTAAAACTGAACTCATCAATGATCTTGAAGTTAAAATGAACCATTGCTATATCGTGAAACCTGAATTTCAAAGTTAACAAACTCGTGCTACGTGGTTTAAGAATTGAACTCACTACTGCTTTCTAAAGTTAAAATGAACCATTGCTATATCGTGAGACCTAAATTTCAAAGTTAACAAACTCGTGCTATGCGGTTTAAGAATTGAACTCACTACTGCTTTCTGGGATTTAAAACTGAACCACTGCTATATTGCTGAATCACTTCAAAGTTCTGTTTGAGTAGATTAGCCCATTTAGTTTTTCACTTTTAACTAGGGTGGATTAATCAGTGTATTCTGTGCTTGCGAATGACAATAGGCTTATGCTCTCCCCTCTTCTGGGTGATCAGAGTGCCAGACTTGTCATTCTATCTGTTTAACCTTTAGGAGGGGCCTGCCCTTGGATGCACGCTTGTCCAAGTGGGAACGACCCTGAGTGGTAACAGGCTAACGCCAAGCCCTACCAAGCCACTTAAAATAAATTGTGCTTGAGGTGAAAACTTCCTGCAACAAGTGCTATTATGTTTCACCGACGGCCAACCTCCCCCAAAACCCTCTCAGGCGCAACCCTGTGAGGCTGGGAGACTCCATAACGGAGAGTAGCACCGCCGCACGTGTAACCACTTGAACGGTTGCCCGAATTAAATACCTCTTGTTTTAGTGGCCCAAATCCCTTATAATCCATTTCTCGCCTAGGATTTTGTGCTTGCTTTTGTCTAAAATAGAGTCAAAAAATTTACAAAAACAATGGAAAACTACAAAATATTCTTTGTGCTTGCTGTGTTTTCTTGCTATTAAATTCATAATATCATATCAGGAAGACCTTTTCTAGCCAAAAAATACCAAAAACAGAAGAAAAACTAAAAATTTTGCAAAAAACTTCAGAGCTGTGCATTTACACATTTCTGCTGCGCATACATAGAGACTTGTTGCGCTTTCGTAGAGACTTACTGCGCATATACCTTTTTGCTGCGCATATATGCACTGTTGTTGCGCATATATAGTTCACCAGACCTATGCATTTACTGCGACTTGCTGCGCATTTGTCCATTTCTGTTGTGCATCTGTTTCTGCGCATATGCGACAATGAGCACTTGCCCTATTTTTGAGGAGAAATTTTCACCTGGTCAGAGCACCTATTTCAGCCTAGTTTCACTTTCCGAGATCAGAGTCAACCTTGCAGTCATTCTCCATCCGTTTCACCCAACTCTTTCTTTTTCGTCCATTGTCGCACTCACTTTCTATCCAAATCACTCTTGTCCCAAAGTCAGCCTATCCCATATCGATTCGGCATAAGTTCTTTTTCATTTCATTAGTGCATTCACGTAGGCCTAGTAGGTCACAGTACCTTTGCTAGTAGTCTTGTTGAACGACTAAGCCCTACACAGTAAGACTGGTATCGACTGCCCTTGCTAGTGGCTAGAGTCTTGTGTCAACCGTCTTACTTGAAGTCATTGAGCGAGAGAATCCTTTGTCCAAGTCTTATCCTAGGTATCCCATTCATAATAGTCTCGGTCGGCACCTTGCCAGAATTTCTAGTCCTCACCCCCTCCATCCCGTGTCACCTTGCATGGTTCTTACTCGATCCCAGTACAACAAGCAAATCAAAATGGCTGACTCATCTGATCACACTCTCCCACCACGTGATGGTGAAGAAGAGATTTCTCATGAAGAATTAGTGGCACACATGCAAGATAGAAAATTCCAATGCGTCGTAGAGAAGATGATCCTTGAAGACCCCCATAAGTATTTCCATCATCTTGCTAGTCTCGGAATCAAACTCCCCGTAGATTTTGACATTAGCTCCATCATGGAAAATGCAGACAATGATCATGAGAGGGGCACACATGATACAGTCCCACATGCACATGAAAGAGGCACAAATGACACGGTTCCCCATACAACTGAGAGAGGAAAGCAACCCGTAGATCCAACTACTCCTATGGCAGATGTAAGACAACAAATCGAAAGTCTAAAGCTCGAGATATCCAACCTTAAGACTGGTACAAGTTCTAAGAACTACTCTTTGGAAGATATAGCACCATACCCCTTTGACAGAAATTTGATCATGAAACCATTCCCCTATCAGTTCGGAGTTCCAAAATTTGACAAATATAAAGGGAAGGGGGACCCTAGAGATCATATCAGGGAATTCACTGCAGCATGTTTAGAAGTAGGTCACAACGAGACCTACTTAATGAGACTATTCCCGCGATCTTTAGGTGGTCAAGCTATGGAGTGGTTCTCACGTCTTCCACCAGGAATCAAAACTTTTGATGAACTTGTCAATAAATTTATAACGCACTTCTCTTACAACATAGAACACGAGGTATCTATGCTAGATCTATGTAACACCAAACAGAAGGGTGGTGAGTCATTCGCCACCTTCCTACAACGATGGAGACAGCTAGCTAGTAAGTGTTCTTACGACATGCCTGAGAAGCAGCTATTGGAAATGTTTGTCCACAACCTAAACACTGATCTTAGCTATCAGATTCAGATACAATGCCCTACCTCATTCGCCAAGGTCATTGAAATGGGCCTCTTCATTGAAAAAGCTATGATCACTAAAGGAACTCTCAAGCTCTACAAGGACACACCTCCTTCCAATTATACAACAGATAAATCAAAGTTTTGGACCAAGAACAAGAATGTGGTCAACGACGGAGTAGTGGATGCCAAGGCAGCAGCCCCTAAGCAACAACCTATATTCACTCTTAATGGAGAAGCAAATACCAGTGCGCTCACCAAGCCACCCCCTCAGGAACCTAGACCTTGGTTCAATTCAAATCTAAGGAGAAAATTCACGCCGTTGGGGGAATCTCAAGAGTCTGCCCTCAGGAAGTTGTTGGCTAACAATGAAATTTCTCTACCGCCAACAAGTGACTATGAGCCTATCGTCAAACCTCCCTATTGGAAGGACACATATTATTGTGAGTATCATCGAGGAAGGGGGCACACAACTAACAATTGCATCTACCTCAAGAATGTCATACAAGATATACTGGATCAAAATCAGGGAGGGACACAACAGCATACCTCCAATGAATCTCATGTGGCTTACCGGGATCCTCTTCTAACCACAACCGGCCGTATAACAATAATCGCAACAATGGCCACAACAGCAACGATGGTCACAACGGCAACAACTCCAATGGCCATAACAATAATGACAACAATCGCAACAGGCCAAACCAAAGCAGTGGGTCGAGTAATGCTAACTATGCAAGTGTTCCCTTTGAGTACACCATTAACTGCATTTCTGAACATGTTCTGCAAGTCAACGTCATATCCCCCAACCAACAACCAGGACCTAACAGAACTGGTTGTAGTATAATTACCCGTAGTGGTAGAGTCACGATCAACACCACTCCTCCAAAGTCGTCACCATCTCCATCCAACTCCCGTCCATATAATGTCATCGACCAATTGCAAAAAACTCTGGCTCACATTTCTATATTGGAGCTCTTGCGTCTATCTCCTTCTCATAAGGAGATTCTTGTGAAAGCCTTAGTGGAAACTACTATCCCCACTAACCTAGCCCAAGAAAAGTTTCAAACCATGGTGGGTAATTTGACATCCTCCACTTCCATCTCGTTTACAGAGCAAGATGACCTTTCCATATCTCATCCCCACAACACTCCTCTACACATTGTCGCATTTGTGCACAAGCATCACATCAAGAAGGTTCTCATTGATGGGGGCGCCGGTCTAAATATTTGCACATTGAAGCTAGTCCTTGCATTGGGGTTCTCCGAACAGGCAGTAGATCCAAGACGAAAAATTACTATCAAAGCCTATGACGAGGAGGAATGAACCACAAAGGGCACGGTGGTCCTACCCATTCAAGTGGGACCGGTAATTAAAGATGTGGTGTGCCAAGTCCTTGATCGGGAGCTTGCTTACAATATTCTACTAGGGAGACCATGGATCCACGCCATGAAGGCTGTCCCCTCCACCTACCATCAATGCATAAAGTTCCCACACGATGGCAAGCAGGTCACCATACAAGGCGACCCCAACCCCTACCAACATTGCAATTCATTCCAAGCAAAATTTGAATGCGTCATTCCCAATAACCGAGCCTACATTTCCCCTACTCCGCCACAAGACCATACTGCTGAAGCTTCCTCCTCGAGGCCCAAACCACTGAAACTTACCATAAAAGAAAATGGCATGGGGGAGTACTCCATTGAGTACGGCCTCAACCTTGCCACCATGCCTTTGTCTCCTCGCTCCTTTGGCAAACCCAAGCATCAACCTAGGCATTTTCCAAAGCCATCTGCTCCTCCTACAACTCCCGCAAATCCTTTTGTAAAATGGGGGACCTTATCTGATGAGACAGAGGAGCGAGATCTCCTGCAGTGGCTTTATGCTGAAGAGGAAAACACATCCCAAGAGCTGCCTAGACTCCCTACAGAACTCTATGGACGGGGTGAAACTATCTTGCACCAGATGGGGTACGAAGGACAAGGCCCCATAGGCCTCAGAAAAGAAGGAATCGTTGAACCTATCCAACCTTCTTCATCCTCTTCGGCTAGAAACACAACTGGCCTAGGGTACAAAGGTAAAGGTAAAGCCAAAGAAAATGCCTGCCTAGTGGAGACAATTCAAACACTCCAAGTGAATAGTGATGCAGATTCAGATGAATCGAATGAGTATGAGTGGGACGAGCTGACAGAGCACTCCTACGATGACAAGGAAATTGACACCATCCAAACTCTCAGCCCCTACCATGAGGGACAGATGCAACGGGACAGACCACTGGAGTCTGATTTGCCCCTCCCTGAGATTATGGCTTTCGAGGAAAGTTTCGATTCCATTGCGATAAACAACCTGGAGGAGAGTACCACCCAGAACACTACCCCCGCCAGTGCCCATAACGCTTCCATTCACAACATTAATGAATCAGATCTCTCATCTGACTCCCTTCCCCTCTTGCACCCTGAGCTTATTGACTGGGATCTACAAGGAACCCCCCAATTAGATATGTTCCAGAACGATGATGCTTACATTGACTATATGGAACATAGGGATCACTTACCAAGAGGAGATCATAAAGCTGGTTTTGCTATCAAACTCAATACTGTGGCTTACTTTGGGGAGGGTGCCAAGCCTTCTAGTCGTAAAAACATTAAAATCAAAAATGGATCTGACGGTGAAAACCATCGTGTGGCAGTGTCAGGTCATAAAACAGTAAAAAGAAAGGACGTATCCGAAGGCGAAAGCCCAACTGTGGCACCTAACGATGGAATGCTTGACACCCTCCCCAGTGATATGTACTAGGAGTGGCCACAGATTGTGGTGGAACCAACAGAGCCAGTGAATATCGGCACCGAAGAGCAGCCCAAGATTATCCACTTCGCAAAATCTCTCACACCACCTGAGAAAACCAGGTTTGTACCATTCTTTAAGAAGAAGAGAGGCAGCTTTGCTTGGTCATATGCTGACATGCCAAGTCTAGACCCTAACCTGATTCTGCATCATCTGCCATTGGATCCAAGGGTGAAGCCCGTAAAATAGAAATTGAGAAAGAGGCATCCCCATATAGCCCTTTTGGTCAAGGAAGAACTCAAGAAATTGCTAGATGTGGGGTTCATTAGAGCCATAGATTACCCCGAATGGATATCAAACATTGTGCCAGTGTCTAAACTAGATGGCAGGGTTTGACTATGCAATGATTTTAGAGAATTAACAAAGCATGCCGCAAGGATGACTTTCCATTGCCTAACATCGATATCATAGTCGACCTCACGGCAGGACATACAATACTGTCACTCATGGATGGATTCTCAGGGTACAACCAGATCAAAATAGCACCAGAGGATCAACACAAAATAGCTTTCACTTGTCCATGGGGTACCTTTTGCTGGAATGTCATGCCTTTTGGGCTGAGAAACACAGGTGCTACATATCAACGGGCCATGACAACCATATTCCATGACATGATGCATGTGACCATGGAGGATTATGTGGATGATATCTTAGCAAAATCTCTCACGAGGGACTCACACCTGGATATCCTAGAGAAAGTCTTCCAACGGTTGGACCAATTCCAAGTTAAATTGAACCCAAAGAAATGTGTGTTTGGGGTAACATCGGGCAAGCTGCTAGGCTTCATCGTGTCAGCAAACGGCATAGAGGTAGACTCGGCCAAGGTTAAAGCAATAATGGACATGCCACCACCAAAGACTCTAACACAGTTGAGATCCTTACAGGGCAAGCTGCAAGCCATCCGAAGGTTCATCTCACAGTTGGCAGACAAGTGCCAACCTTTCAGTCACCTCCTACATAAGAATATTCCTTTTAAATGGGATGAACGGTGCGAAGAGGCATTCAACAAGCTAAAGGAGTACCTAATGAACCCTCCTATACTCATGCCTCCGATCCAAGGAAAACCTTTGATTCTCTACATATCTGCTACACCTACTACTCTTGGGGCTCTCCTCGCGCAGCAAGACTATGAGAACAAGGAAAGAGCTGTATACTACATCAGTCGAACCTTAGTGGGCTATGAGTTACAATACTCACAGGTAGAACGATCATGCCTTGCAGTGGTTTTTGCTTCACAAAAAATCTGACACTACATGTCGGCACATCCTGTCAAACTCATTGCCAAAATTGACCCACTAAAGTACCTTCTCAGCAAAACAGCTCTCACAGGTCGACTGGCAAAGTGGGTTATGCTTTTTAGCGAATATGATATAGAATATGTGGACAGAAAAGCCATCAAAGGGCAAATCATAGCTGACCAACTGGCTGAGGCACCATTACAGGACACTTCACCAATGCAGTTTGAGTTTCCCGACGAGTCTTTATTTACCCTAGCAACATCTCCTTGGAAACTCTACTTCGACGGGTCTTACACCAACCACGGATCGAGGGTAGGTATCCTGTTTATCACTGCTCAAGACGACACAATTCCAAAGTCCTACAGGTTGTTATTTCCATGCACTAACAATATAGCGGAGTATGAAGCCTTGGTAATTGGTCTCAAGATGGCCACTGAGTGGAAAATCCAAGCACTATGTGTCTACGGTGATTCTCAGCTTATCATTAATCAGGTTAACGATGAATATCAAACCAAAGATGAGAAGCTAATCCCATACAAACGAATGGTCGATGACCTCAAGGAACACTTTGGGACCATCTCCTTTGAACAAATACCCAGGATCGAGAACAAAGCAGTAGATGCAATGGCTACCATAGCCTCTCTTCTTGAAATACCTGAATACAAGTCATGGTATGAGTTCTTAGTAGAAACCATTCGGCAACCAGCTTATGATCTCCTCGAAACCCATTCCATTTGCCTCCTAGTAGGGTCTGATTCACCTTGGTACGGTAAGACCTACACTTACCTCAAGGACAATATTCTTTCACCTGACCTCTCTTCCAACCAAAAATGAACTTTCATCTGACAAGCCTCCCGTTACACCATCATAGCTAATACCCTTTACCGTCGTGGTCTGGATGGTACTTTACTCCGTTGTCTAGAACAAGAAGAATCCATAACGGCCTTGCGAGACATACACGAAGGGATCTGTGGCACACACTCTAGCGGTCCTTCCTTAGCAAAGAAAATCATGCGTTTGGGTTATTACTGGCCCAATATGGAAATGGATTCCTGTCAGTTCGTCATAAAGTGCAAACAGTGCCAAATACATGGGAACCTGATTCATGCACTTGCTCAGGAGTTGAGACCTCTAACAACACCCTGGCCCTTTTGCCAGTGGGGACTTGACCTTGTGGGAAAGATTCATCCACCCTCTTCCAACGGCCATAAATTTATCATAACCGCCACTGAGTACTTCACCAAGTGGATTGAAGCCATTCCCCTAACCACCGTCACAGAAAAGCAAATTTCCTCGTTCATTCTGAATTACATCATCTGCTAATATGGCATCCCTTCTTCCATCATAACGGATAATGGGAGACCATTCAAAAATCAAGATGTCCAGGAGTTTTGTGAGCGTTTCAAAATCCAACATCATTTCTCCACTCCATACTACCCCCAAGGTAATGGCCAAGCTGAGGCATCAAATAAAACCATTCTGAAAATCCTAAAGAAAACTGTCAATGAAGCTGGTCGCGATTGGCACGTCTAACTCAATACCGCTCTGTGGGCCTACAGAACCAGTATATGCACTCCCACAGGTGCTACACCCTACGCCCTTCTCTATGGTTCCGAAGCCATCCTTCCCATTGAGGTCGAACTCCCATCCCTCAGAGTGTCATTGAAAGGTCTCATATCAGATGAAGAATACAGAGCCTCCAGGCTACAGGAACTAGAGCTGCTAGAGGAAAGGCGCCAGAAAGCTTTTGACCATCTCAAAGCCTATCAACAGATGATGTCAAGAAGCTACAACCACAAGGTTAGACCAAGATGCTTCAAGGTTGGGGACCTCGTTCTAAAAGAGAACCCTCGCAATCAGCAGGACAGAGAAAAGAAAGGTAAGTTCGAGCCTAACTGGCTTGGGCCCTATGTGATTGTAGCTGCTTACGGATCAGGGGCATATCAGTTGGCCACATCAGAGGGTGAGTTGTTTGATGATCCAATCAACAGCATGCATCTTCATTGGTTCTATACCTAGGGGAACCCCAGTGCAAGGGGGGCATAATAAAATCAGAAAAAATCAAAAATCCAAAAATACAAAAAAAAAAAAAATTTTGAAAAAAATAGAAAGCATACAAACAAAAAAAAACATTCGTCCTTTGGTGAAAACCTGGCAAACAGGCACCTTGGATAGGTATCATGATGAAAACCTAGCAAACAGGCATCATGTTTACTTTCTAGCTTCTCGTGCAAATAAAAACAAGTGATGAAAACCTGGTAAACAGGCATTACTTGTGATAAACTGCCTTCTCCATCTTTGGGGAATCCAATCACCTTGAGTCCATTCTTTCTCTATTCGCCCCATTCGACCCATATCTGTCCCACAATAAACACCTAACAGTTACCTATCATGGCTCGATACTCTCCTTGTGGCCTTGTCAACCAGGGTTTTTGTCCCATACCGTCTCCTCAATGTGAGCCTAGTATAGTGTCTCTCGTCGGTGTCCATGGTCCAAGTCTGTGAACTACGTTGCCTCTACGCCGTCACATAGGGAAGGCCATTATTCTAATGCGCCCCCGAGGCTTCCATTTCTTCCCTTTGTCCCATTCATCCCCTTTCTTGTCTTCATTCTTGTCGTCTTTCTTCTAGTCCATCCATGGTCCATTAGGGTTTACCCTGAACTACGTTGCCTCTGCGTCCTCACGTAGGCAAGGCCATTTAGCAATGAGCCCCCGAGGCACTAAGTCAGTCCCTTAGGGTCCATCTCCCCAATAAGGATTGTGCAATCTTCTCACCAGGCAAACAAATGCCAGCAGAACCTACGCTTTAGGCAAAAATCTTGACAATGAGCATCTTAACCTATCCATGGCAAAGCAAATACCCAAGGTCTTCTAACTGATTTTATCTAAATTATGGCAAGAAAAACACATCTAAATGCAAGAATGTTTTGTGGATTGGAACCATGGTTAAGTTACAGAGTCTAGATTTTTGCTATCATACCCTCCTATGCTACTCAAGGATGCCAAAAAGCTAGAGATGCTATGATGGGGGCATGATTATTTTCTTTGTTTGCTATTTGGGGATTAAACTTTAGTAATGTGAAGCCTTGTCTTAGGACGTGATCGGCAAAAGATCATCGAGGACATCAAAGGTCTAACATGAACGGGGGCAATCCTTGCTTGTTGAAATGCAAGAGGTACTCAGGTCATCTAGATTCAATTTTGACTAGATGCTTGTATTAACTTGCTAAATCACAATCCATGTAAGCGATACTCAGGTCATCTCGGTTCAATTATACCTCGATGCTTGCATTCACTTACAACATTTCAGAAAATGTACCAAAAACAAATGCCCAATGATAAAATAAAGCACTCTAAAAGAAAAGCATCCATCCTACATCCACATACACATCCATGCAATCCTCATTATCCAAACTATGCAGAGTAACGATATCAAGTAGAGTTTCTAAGTCGTCTTGTCACAACCATTCTTCTATCTGTCTATCATATCATTCTTGTGTCGATAGAGTACATTTGGACTTCACAAAAACAAAGCATATAGGAGCATATCAATCTTTCGTAGGACCAGTCATGCACATGCTTAGGTTTGTAGAATACACCATCCCATGCATTAGGTCACCAATACATTTGCATCACATCACATCTTAAAGCACAGATAATAACATAGAAATCATAACACATATACATACATTTGCATTAGATCATATAGACGTCCCATAACACAGTTGCATCATCACGCATAGAAATCATACTACATTTTGCATTCATTTCAAAACATTAAACCACATAGACATCATATAGCAGCATATCATAATGCATTTCATTTAGTAGCAAATAGATCGTCTAACTATGCACATACATCACATCATATAATAGAAGTACATCTTCATCACATGGCACATGAAATAGATACACAAAAAACTGCATCATCATATATACTATCATATAAAAGCAGTCCAAATGTACAAAATCATCATCCATCTCTGGAATAAAAGTATCATATACAATATGCATCCAAACGGATGGTGATACATGTCCCAAAATGTATAAAATCCAGTCTCTGTCTATCCCTGTTGCTGTGGGCCACCACTGCCAGCTCCTGACTGCTGAGGACCCATCACGGAGGCCCCTGACTGTGATGGACCTACTCTATGAGTCGCCCCAGACTGACTCCTAAAACTCCCTGCCCTCTGGCTCGATGCCACGGCACCATGGTATAACCCTCGGTAGTACTGCGCCTGGGACTGTGCTCTGGCTAGGTCTGTCTGTGCCTGTGCCAACTGCGTCTGCAACTAGCCAACCTGTGCATGTGCCTACTGCACCTGCCCAACCAAAAAGGAACTCGCTGCATCTGTCCCCATAGCGGCCACAGCAGTGTCCCGCTCTACACGGATAATCCGTACCAGTGCATCGGCCATGTCTCTCTCGCGAGTCAACCCAGCAATCACCACTGCGTCTGTCTCTCGCCTTCGCTCTACCCTCCTCAGCTGTGCCTACAGCTCTCGCACCTATCCCCTCAGGCCAGCTATGGTCCTCTCGTGAGCCTCTCCCTGTACTAGCCCCTGTGCTGCCTCTGCCTGTCCTGGCCCCTGTGGCTAGGGCACCTGCTACTGTGGTACCTGCTGGGGTGGTGGCATCTGTGCCTACTACGGTATCTGCTGCTGTACCCCTGCCTGCTCAGCCTGAGCTATCCTCCTCCGCTGTCTCGGCCTCTCTCCGGCCCTGCCACCCCGCCATCCTCGTCCTACTCTAACTGCCCTCCGGCCTAGGCTAGCCTCTCCCTCCTCCTCTGAGTCTGCCTCATCAATACGAAGCACCAGCATGCCGGGTCCTGAATATCTCAGGAAAGGATGTGCAGTAATCCAATCCTCGTACTCCTGTGTCACCCCCGCATCTGCTATCTCTCTCCACATGTCCCAGGCCACATACAGCATCTGCTAAAACTCTGCCAGAGCCTCCTCATAAGAAGCCATCAGCCCCCATCGGACCGTCTCTACGTGCGTCCGTGCGAACATGGCCTGCCCCTGTGGCATACCCTGTCTCTGCCCAAACTGTCGCTGCACCCTGCCCACCATCTGTCTCTCCAAAATATGCTGTGTCCGGCCTATCAGCCACCTAGTCTGAAAGCAGTATGGCAGCTCGTCTCCCTCGTCATCCCAGGGCTCGCAGTCCAGATATGGTCACCAAACGACCACATCTACTCCATCCAGGGTGTGTCTCTAGTACTCTAGCTTCCCCAGCCTGTGCTGGGAAATCACTCCGGTGTAGCCATAACTATATGGCTCTCCTCACTGCCTCGCGAAGACACATATCGGCCTTGTCACCGCTATGTGCTCCCACAGCCAGAACTATAACAGCAACACCCCAGCCGATAGACTCGTACTGCGGTGGTATACCACCTGATGCATGTCATGGTATAAGTGGGCCAGTACGCAGACTCCCCACGCGTATCGGGTGCCCTCAATCAGCATCCACTCCATGATCCTGCCCCATCCAATGGGGAACCCATGTGATCTCCTGTCCGAGCATACAACGCCCCCGATCAGTCCTGCCACAATCCCAGGGAAGTAGTCATAATAGTCATATATATCCTGCCATGGGATAACCTGCCCAGCTAGCTCGGGATCATCAAATACCCACTGGCACTTGGCGAGTCCCACGTCCCGCTGTGCATCATACTCCACTAGCTCGCCTACCACAGGCAAGTGCAGTATCCGGTAGACATCCTCCAAGGTCACCGTCATCTCTCCCGTCGGGAAGTGGAAGGTCCCTTCCTCACTGTGGAATCTCTCCACGGCAGCTGTCAGCAGTCCACGGTTCACCCGCACCTCGGGCATAAAGCATACGTAATCCAAACCCATGGCACCAAGCGCCACTCTGTCGGACTCTGTCAGCATGTATCTCTACAATAAGGGCATGGGAAACGTCTCCCTCGACTGCAGTGTGTCCCGAATCTCCTCCTGCAAGCAAGCAAGGCAAAGCGTCAATCTCAAGCGACATATACCATACTCAACATACCTACTGAACTATATCAACTAAACTTAGCATTTCAAATTGATCAAAACAGCACACTACATCTCTTGACTAGATTTCTATAATCTCGGAGATAGCTCATCGATTACCGCATCAAACAAGATGCTAATCAGGTCAATTTGGCTAAGTCCTTTGCTATTCACAGCAAATGCGCCACTACAGGTGGTAAAAGCACCATTTTTTGGTATATGCACCGCTAAAATCAGCATATGCGCCACTTCACACAAATGCGCCGCCCCAGTGCACATATGCACGGATCCAACAGATGCGCCACCAAATTAGGCATATGCGTCGGCATATTATGAAAGCGCCGCTAAAATCGACATATGCGCAGCATCAACAGATGCGCCGCTAAAATCAACATATGCGCGGCTTATCTACACATGCGCCGCCAAATCACAAAAGCGCCGATACATTGCACAGATGCGCAGCTTTCATGTATGCGCTGCCGAAACTGGCATATGCACCGCACAATGACAAAAGTACCGCTTCACGAGGCATATGCGCCATTCTGAGTTTTAGCGCATACACTTTACCTATTTTCTAAGTGAATTTATTACATCCTAAATCGACCCTAGGAGAAATTTTTTGAAGCACATACCGGGGGTCCTGCCTCTGCTGGCCGCCCGAATCGACGGACTCGCTCGAACCGGTGCTCCTCGTATGGAATGTCTGCTGCTCTGGCTGCCATGCTACTCCAAGTTGCTCTAAGCTCTCTCAATCCAATTCAGAGTAAACAAGTGTACAAATGACTATTCTTGTGGACCCAGCTCCTATTTATAGCCTCCAAACCCTAATTCTGGCTAGGTGATGACTGTGACTACTTCCCGTGCCCGTTTTTCTTCCCATTTTCTTCCCGCATCCCTGATCACGTCCCTTTTTCCTCCAACCTATCCTTACCCCTTCGTCTTCGTGAGATTGTCCGTCTCTGAGTCTTTCGCCCTTTTCCTGTCCAATCTCCCGAGGGGGCATCCTATCATCATTAAATCTGTACCAGGGGCAAACTGGGGCATATATCATCATTCAGACTATCGAATTCTTTGAAGCAACACTGTAAACTGCATTGCATCAAAGAGGGGCAAAATGTATATGCCTAAAAATGACACAAATCATCCTAAATAAATATTCTAAATATTTATTCCATTCTTCTATTAATTAAATAAATATTCCAAATTTATTTAATCGATTCACTATTCCATAATTAAATAAAATCTATTTATTTAATTAAAATTCTTCTAAATGTCCTACATGATTAAATAATCATAAATTATTTAATTGATCCAAATTCCTCTATCCTAAGTTCTAAATTCCAAAATTCCACATCACCTTTACACCTCATCTTTTCCACCTCACCTTGTCCACCTCATCAGGTTGCACATGTAATTAAATATATTTAATATTTAATTATCTTATTTTCCCTCACCCACATGGCCTATTTCTTCTCAAATCAGAGATTAGTTAACTAATCAATCAAAAAAGTTAACTAACCTGTCAATTGAGTCAAATCCTCAATCAATTCAGTCAGTCCCACAATTTATTCTTCTAACTGATCAATCAAGTCTGTTAACAGACCAGTCAATGGAGTTAACTCTCAATCAGTTTTGTCACATCCCCCCTTTCATGATGGAGTTGGGACACTTGTCACATTTCCACTGGTTGCACATTCCTCAACCATCCTCAGCCATTGATCTTCATATCTTCTCTCAACCGTTGATTCTCATTCTTCCAAGTCTATAAATGAAGCTTCATTCTTCCTTTCTAATCATCTAGGCTTTTGATATCGTTACTCTGCAGAAATATCACCAGCGCGCCTTTGGCACCCTATTGTCACCTACAAGCTTGAGATCACATACTTGCATTGGAGCTCATCTTCATTGCTTATCACCATAGCCATTCTCCATCGACTTCCCAAAATAGCTAAAAAGATTGCACTCTCTGAGGGCTCATCTCATCTGCAAAAGGACGATTTGTGATAGGCGAACAACAGAAGTTTCGAAACGAGAGAGGTTTGCACTGTGTTTGTTCATTGCTTTGTTTATTGAATCTTTCTTGTTTCACTATTCTGTTGATGTTTGGGTCAGGTTTAATTCATTTGATTGATCACCATTTTACCCTTACACAAGCGATCTTTCAATTTTTGCATTGGAATAACTTGTGGTGTATTGCAAATTGTTCTTATGTCCTTTTCCTTATGCTATCTTATCTACTTGATCAAATTGTAGTGTGAGTGTGAATAATTTGGGAGATGTTCTAAAGCTGATTTTGGAGACTTTGTGCTACAATAATTAACTTTAGCTTGTGGTTTTATGTTTTGAAGTAAAATATATTTGAAAGACTTTGAACTGCTATTGTCTTTTGTGATCTATGTTTTGTCATAGTATTCGGTGAAGACTGTGAGCTGCACCTTATCCTACTTGGTTCTCAATTGTAAATTAGTAAAAGGAGCAATGATAGTCTTTGTGCTCTCGTGAGTTTCTTGTTTATTTCAATTTGTATTGTGAAATTTTGCTTCTATATTATAAACATCATTTCTGAAAAAGGAGAAATGGATGACATGGTTTCACCCTGAAATTAGTTTTTAGTGTAAATAAGTTTGTAATAGTTAATAGTGAACCTCCCCTTGCTGAGAGGAGAGATTTATCTCATTACACTGTGGTTGATATAACCATTTTTCCTTCAGTTAGTTGAAGACAAAATATTCACCCAAAGAATGTAAGGAAAGGTTTTCAGAATCAAGTGAATATGAGTCAGATGATCGAGATGTTTTAGAAGTGGTGCAACATGAAGATAGCCTAGATGAAGAAGAACAAGCTCTGATAAGTGCTACCAAAACTCCAAGATATGTAAGAATCAGTCATTCTGAAGATCAAATCATAGGAGATAAGAGCAAAGGGATCTTAACCAGAAGAAAAGATGTAGAGGAACAAGTAAATTTATGTCTGATTTCCAAGATTGAACCTAAAACTATGGATGAGGCTTGCAAAGATGAGAACTAGATAAAGGCTATGGAAGAGGAATTGTTACAGATAGAGAAGAATTAGACTTGGGATCTTGTTCCTAGACCAATAGACAAGAATGTAATTGGTACAAAGTGGATCTTCAGAAACAAGATGAATGAGAATGGTGAAGTGGTAAGAAACAAAGCAAGGTTGGTATGCAAAGGATATGCTCAAGTTGAAGGAATAGACTTTGAAGAAACTTTTGCTCCAGTGGGAAGGATTGAAGCAATAAGGATGTTTTTGGCTTTTGCAGCATACAAATATTTTAGGGTTTATTAAATGGATGTGTAGTCTGCTTTCTTAAACAGAGAGTTGGAAGAGGAAGTCTATATAGAACAACCAGAAGGATTTCAGTCATCAGATTAGGGTGACATGGTATGCAGATTGAAGAAAGCTTTGTATGGATTAAAACAAGCTCCCAGAGCATGGTATGCATGGTTGGATAGGTACCTGATATAGATAGGGTTCAGTAAAGGTACTATAGATAGCAATCTCTACTTCAAGATCAATGATGAACAAACCCTAATTTTTGCAGTTTTTGTTGATGATATTATTTTTGAAGGCAATGAAGGTGTGTGCTCATTTTTTGCTGGAGAAATGCAAAGTGAATTTGAAATGTCTATGTTTGGAGAGATTAACTTCTTTTTAGGTCTACAAATAAGTCAATCAGATAAAGGTATCTTCATTTCTCAGTCTAACTATGTGAAAGAGTTGTTAAATAAATTTGGGATGGAAGACTCTAAACTAGTATGCACACCTATGATAACTAGTTGTAAGTTGAGAAAAGATGATAACTCACCCATGGCAAACCAGAAAAAGTATAGATCTATGATTGGAGGATTACTTTATCTGACTCAAACCAGACCTGACATAATGAATGCAGTATGTCTTATGGCAAGATTTCAGGTGGAACCTGAGGAATAACATGTGATGGCAGTCAAGAGAATTCTAAGATATTTAAAGGGTACAGTAGATTATGGTTTGTGTTACCCTAAGGACTGTGACTTTACTCTTAGTGCATATATTGATGTAGATTAGGCTGGAGATGTGGATGATAGAAAAAGTACAAGCAGAGGTGCATTTTTCTTGGGAAAAAGATTAGTATCTTGGTTGAGCAAGAAATAGGATTCAATATCCTTGTCTACTGCAGAAGCATAATACATTGTAGCAACATGCAGTTACACTCAAGTGTTATGGATGAAGCAAACTTTGAAGAACATCAAAATTGTGTATGAAGATCCCATTGCAATCTTTTGTGATAACACAAGTGCCATAAACATATCAAAGAATCCAATGATGCATTCAAGGACAAAGCACATATCTATCAGGTATCATTTTCTAAGAGAAAAGGTGATAGAGTTTGAAGTCAAGTTGGAGTATGTTTCTACCAAGGATTAGATTGCAGACATTTTTACCAAGCCTCTACCTAAGGATACTTTTAAGTATCTCATAGAAAAGTTAGGGGTTATCACCCCTCCTGCTCTAAACTAAGATTCATATTAGTGCATTAGCCCAGAGGTGCTTAGAGGTCCAGATTGATGCTTTTCAGGGCTACTTCTTAGGGGGAGTAGTCAGAGAATTTAGAAGAGAGATTAGATCAGAGAAGAAAAATGCAAATATGTGCCCTTTTCCATTGATATCAAAGGGGGAGAGAAGTCATGTGAAAAAATTAGAGTGTAGATGTGTAAGAGAAAGGGGGAGAATTTTGGAGAAAGAAAGAGTGCATGTGTGTAAAGAGAAAGCAGAAAATCATGTCTTGATGGCTGTTACAATTTTTCACATCATATGTTGCCATCAATGACAAAGGGGGAGATTGTGGCAAGTATGTGCCTAATCGGTGTTGTCATTGATGTCAACAGTACAGACAGTGAGTTGTATGCTAAAGAATAGTATGGTAAACTACTCTGTATATATTTTTTCTTGAAGATCATGGTCTATGGATTGGAAGTAAGTTAGAGGTATGACTAAGGATGTTACATTCTAGGTTTGAGCCCTCCACATGAAGATCTGAGTGAGTTGTGTTCACCAGAGTGAAACCTACTTTTTCTATAAGTTCAGTTGGGACAGGAAAAACGTATTATGCTTCGCATTCCTCCACAATAAAGTATTTTGCTCTGCGGTTCTAGAAGGAAGTCTGGGATGATGATAAGTGCCTATAATTGCAATGGTTTCATAGTTTGGTGGTTCACAAACTATCTTTCTTTTATGATAGTTGAAGACAATATAGTTCATGTGTTCCAGTGAGAAGATTCCTATGGATAAAGTGGTTAAGGTTTGTGTGGTTGCTCCTGATGATTATAACATGCTTGTGGATGTCTCCTAATCATGTTCCTATCTTGAGATTGGTCCGTGTTAAGGACTTGAGATCGTATTCAAAGATTGTTCCCAAATAGTGTAACGTGTAACAAGTTTTGACCGACCTGGTTAATCCCAGTGATTGCGGATTTCTCTGGAAGATTGTGGAAGCATGTTGTGGTGTGGAAGATTGTTTTTGAGTCCTAGCTAAGGCATAGCATGATCTAGATTTCATTTTCTTTGCATAATGTTGTAATAGGTCAGCACCTACTTTTTAAATGTTTGTAATACTGGCCTTGGAGATTGCTCTAATGGTTGATGATTGTGATGCCAACCTTGGTGATCATTCCAAGGTTGATGTAGTGTATAAATACTTGTAGTTGAGTTGTGGAAAAAGTATCCTTGAGTGAAAATGGAAAGATAATAAGAAAGGTCCAAAAGGCAGAGTAGAGATGAGGCAGAGGGAAGAAGAGGAAGAACAGAGCAAAGGAAGAGTAGAGAAAAGGAATTATAGTACTTTAGTCACAAATATAAAAAGGTGTAGATCATGGTAGAGAGCCTGGTAGTGAGCTGCTAGTAGGGTTTAACAGCCCTCAGGGTCTAACAACCCTTATTGTAATCTTGCTAGGTTTAGGGTTGAGGCAGTGAGCCTACTAGACCTAGTAGTTCTTTAGGGTAGTAAGCCAGTATGTTTAGGCCCAGGGAGTGACCAAGCCTGAACATCATAATTTCAAGATTGCAATATATATTGAGAGCTAATCCTCTCCATGGTTTTTCCCCACCTTGGGGTTTTCCATGTAAAATCTGGTGTCTCTTGTGTTTGATGTTCTATTTGTGGTTATGTTTATGATTTCATGCATTCATTATTAAATCATAATAATTGTGGATAAGTGATGAATGTTTAATTGCAGAAAGTGTTTAAGTTTTTGAGACAACTGATTCACCCCCCTCTCAGCTGTCTAGTGCATATCAATAGTTTATGCCTAACATCATAACCAACATAAATTTATGCTAGAAGGAGGGCCATCCTGATATTCTCTTAGTCCCTAAATCGGTCACTTGGACATCATCTCTGCGTTTACACAAAGTGATCTTGTTAAAGTTTGTAGGAATTGGTTACATTTTAGGTATTTGTGCAAAGTTTCACTAGTTTCAAATCGATTTAAGAGTTATAATCATAAATATCTTAGTCTTGTGTATGAATACTCTGATCTTTGTAGTCAATTGTTTGAAATTTTCAATATTGAGTCACAGTTTAGGTTTTCTTACAAATATCCTGTAGTATTCTCATCCTCATGGTTAGATAAATTGATATTTACAGTTAGAAATTTAAGTCCCTGTTCTTATTTGCATGTTGTGTAATTATTGTGCAAATATCTGGTTACTATAGATTCGTGATCCTAAATATCCATCCTAGAAGGTCATATCCCTTGATCTTTGCAAAGATTCAGCCAAAATATCCACATTTTGTCTTAAGTTGTTAGAATCCTGGCTCACAGTCCTAATACTAGGTCTAGATCCTTTGGACTATGGGAAGAATTGCCTATTCATGGACTTAGACCTCATACAACTGGTATTCATCATAGTCTTGAGTCTAGTGCATATGCATCTTCATCCAAACATATTATAACACCTCCAAGATCCCCAGTTATACCTTAAGTGCATCAAGCACTAGTCTCAATGTCTTTCTTTGCAACTCAGTCACCACTTGTGTTTACAGCATATCATCATATGCCTAAAAATCCTGACAAAATATGTCCAAAGTATCACCCTTATTAGGATGCAGAAGATCATATTAGAACCTACAAGGAAGCTTACTTTAGAGCAAGAATAGAACGTCAAGATGTTGTGTGCAGGTTTCCCTACTCCTTAGGAGAAGAAGCCTATAGTTGGTATGTCAGTCTTACTAAATCAACCATCCACACCTAGGATGCTTTAGAAAAATATTTCTTAGGAAGATTTAAAATACTAGTAGACCCCACTATCACTTATCACATGTTTACCACTATCAAAAGAGCAGAGGGAGAGATGATTTCTAACTTCAATGCTAGGTTTCAAAAGATGTATTCCAAGTTAGTTGCTTCATACAATGTAGCTGATGAGGCAACCAGGTCCATATACTACTAAGCTTTAGATCCCTTGACATCCATGTTCATCATAAGAACACATCCACCTATCACTTCACTAGTAGGTGCTTTTGAGGAAGCCATTAAAGTCAATCAACAATTAACACTAGGCTTTGCACCTAATGTTGGATATCATGTGCTACCACAAGGCAATGGAATCATGATACCCCCAACCATCATGCCTAGTCCCTTGCAAGTACCTCCTCTTAGCATTATGCCTCCTCCAAATGGAAATGGCCAAATGATACTTCATCCTGGGCAAACACCTCATGATGTAGGACAAAACAATGGTGGTAGCTCATTCTTCAAACCTTAGCAAGATAATGTAGTAGCCAAGGTTTAGGAAGAGAAGAATGACATTAAAGAAATATCTACACAATTGAGGAAGTTGACCACTAAGATTACACATATGAGAAGCCAAAACTTCTACTCAACCAAATCATAGCAATAGATATCTTGATAGAGGATATGGAAATAATAATGATAGACCTGGATATCCTAACAAAGGATACATCAATGAAAGGAATTTCAACAAAAATAAGAACAATACTGCTCGTAGGCCACCTAGAACGTGGAACACTAGGCCAAACAATGGTTCATTACCATCACCATTAGATAATCAGCCTCCTAATGAACCTAAAAAAACAACCAGGGTAAACCTAGCAGAAGTTGCCCTCACTAATTGGTGCAGGATGCACAATACTAATGCACATGCAGAGTTAGACTGTCCTCAGTTTAAAATAGCAGCTAGTATCTTCTAGGCTGAAGTGTCTAATACTGCAGGAGATCTTCCTCATCCTAAAGGGAATGAGATCATTCCTTTAGGGTATGAGTCCTCCCTAATGTTAGAAAGTTCAACTAGTCATCAGCGTCATCAAATGATTTCCACTCATGAGAATTACACACTAGCATGTGAGGAATCTGCCTTAGCATTTGAGACAAATTATGTGTTCCCATTTGAAGATGAAAATGAACCAAAACTAGAACATGAAGAAGTTCATGCTTATAAACAGTAATATCAAGGTAGGCACAACTACAATCTCAGGAGTAATCCTAATAGAACATCTAGTCCTTTAACCACCTCAGTTCCTCCCAACAATTTCAACACTTCACCGGATCCAAAATCTAGTAATAATCCTAGTCCTCCCAAGGTTAGTACTCAATATTTTACACCCTAGAATATAGTATCAAAAGCCATCAATCAGTTGCCTAAATCTCTCAAATTAGTCACATATCTAGCTGAAGAGATGAAAAAGATTAAAATTAGCTTATCCTTGTCAAAACTACTTAAAACCCCAGTCATAAAGAAAGCCTTCTTGAAATCCTTGGATGAGTCCACACCAAAAGACAATAATCACTATCAAAATCCCAGTCAAATCCTGACTAAGATCCTATGTCCAAAGAAAACAATGTTAAACATAAAGTGCATGCTACTATCTAGGCTGCTGAGACATCACACATGACTCTATACAGAGACAAAACTAAATCACCCCAATTCCTACTCACGCTAAGAATATTTGGAAAGAACTTGCATAATTGCTTAGTGGATTCTGGTACATCAACAAATGTTATGCCACTATCCATTTGCAATGCCCTAGGATTACATCTAGCCAAGTCTCTTAAGAAAGTAACACAACTAGATAAAACTGAAGTAAGTGTGGTAGGGGAATTAACACATATCCACATGCAGTTAGTGTTACGGGAAAATGTGGAGCAATATCAATATATCAATAATATACAAATAACTCAATGAAAATAGAATAAACAAGATTCAAACACAAAGAACATTACCTTGCAAACCTTATTACTTCATGGCTTCCATTGGTCGCCTATCTCAGATTGATCTTTTGTGTGAATGAAGCCCTCAGAAGGTGCACTTGATTTTTTTCCTTCAAGATGACAATAGAGAACAGCTATGATAGTTCTTGCAATGAAGAGGATCTTCAGTACAATGATAATGGTGATCTCAATCTATGGATATGGTTTAGTGCCAAAGGCACACCATGATTCCTACAGAGTAAGTTTACTAAAAGCTTGGATGATTCAAATGTAGGAATAAGGGTTGTATTTATAGATTTGAGAGAAGGAAGATCAATGGTGCAGAATGAATAAGAAGATCAATGGAGGAGATAAATCTAGAATTCCTGATGAATGTGCACCTGACATGTGTCACTCCAAAAAGTTGTTTTGTTTGAGTTAACTACTTTCTTGATAAAGATAACATTTGATTTCATAAATTAGAATGCTTTTTTCTAATTTAAGAGTTGATAAAAACAAGATTGATTAAGTCAATTAACTCAACTTGTAATTTGCTTTTTGCATGATTTGAGATAAATTAAATAATAAATTATTTAATTTTGTGTGCATGATGAACAAGATTTATTTTTAGAAGATTGGAAGATAATAAAGCAAATTAAATAAATAAATTTATTTAATTATTTGTGCAAGATTAGAAGAATAAATAAAATATTTTATTATATTTTATCTTTAGAGATTGAGATAATTTAAATAAATTTGAATGATTTATTTAAATTTGGAAGAACAAGTGATTTAATTAAATAATGTAGGATTATTTAATTGTAGATAAGAGGATTTGGAAGGATTTGATTGAAATTAATTAAATAAGTGATTTTATTTAATTTTTGGGAGGAATATGAACCAAATAAATAAATTGGTTTATTTATTTATTGATAGAGGAATATTAAGATGAAAATAAATATTTAAAATATTTATTTAGATAGAGTCATGTCATTTTTAGGTGTATACATTTTGCCCCTCTTTGATGCAATGTGTTGTATCACGTTGTTTCAAAGAATAGATTTCCTGATAACGATACATGCCCCAATTTCCCCTTGGTACAGGTTTAATGATGGTAGGATGTCCCCTCGGGATATTGGATGGGAAGAAAAGGTAGGAGGACATGAGACAGACAATCTCACGATGAAGAAGGTTGAATAGTATGGGTGAAGAAAATGGAGGAAATGATATGCTATGCAAGATAAAATGATAACACACACAAGCAAGCAAGCAACTATGCACAAATGATACAAGAACAAACAAGGTATTGTCCCTGTCAAGTAGTAAACCAATGATTAATCGATAATGATTGACGATAGTATTGTCATTGTGGGGAATGATAGATCCCTAGATCAACACAAAGGATAGTGTTGTTATTGTGGGGAATGATATATCCCTAGATCAACATGAAGGATAGTGTTTTCATTGCAGGGAACGATATATCCCTAGATTAACACGAAGGATAGTGTTGTCATTGCGGGGAATGATATATCCCTAGATCAACACGATAGGTGTGGGAAAAATATATCCCACTGATAATTATGATTGATTAAGTTGGTTTACGACAAGATTAGGATCAAGACCACTGATTGTGATTGATCAAGTTGACAAGATTGGTATGGAATTAAGGATGGACTTGCATTTGGATAATTGCTTGGATTGATTGGACAAAGATGAAAGATACAATGATAGATAGAAATGTGATTGATAGAAGAAATGTGAATGAAGGAATCACAAGCTTTTATTTGTAAACACTAGCACTATGCACAAAATCTTTATTTATGGATGGTACATGAAATGTAATTTGGATATGTTATGGATGCAGATATGTCACCTTGGTATTGCAAGTATTTTGAAGTGCTTTGTTTCATCATTGGGTGTTTTTTTTGTTATTTTTGTGTTTTTTTAATGTTGTAAGAAAATACAAGCATCTAGGTATAATTAAACCATGATGACCTAAGTATCCCTTACATGGATTTTGATATAGCAAGCTAATACAAGAATCTAGTCAAAATTGAATCTAGATGACTTGAGTATTTCTTACATGTCAACAGACAAGGATTACACCCATTTCATTTTTAGACCTCTAATGTCCTCGATGATCATTATGTTGATTATGTCTTTAGACAAGGCTTCACATTACTAAAGATAAAACCCACAAGCAGCAAACAAAGAAGATAATCATGCGCCCATCATAGCATCTCTAGTTTTTGACATCCTTGAGTAGTGTAGAAAGACATGATAACAAAAATAAAGACTCTGTAACTTAACCTACTCACAAACACAAAACATTCTTACATTAGATGTGTTTTCTTGCCATATTTAGATAAAATCATTTTGAGTGTTTAGGTACTTGTTTGTTTTGCTTTCGATAGGTTGATGTCTTGCATCAAAATTTATGCTTTGGAAGTGTTCTTTGTTTGCACGTGTTTGTCTAGTGAAAGGTATCACAATCCTTATTAGTGTCCTCCGAGAACATGTGGCATTCAAGAATCCAACTCCGTAACCAGGTCTAGGACTTGCCCCCAGTCAGGTAAAGGATCAATTTATAATGGATGAATGGACAACTAACATGAAGAGATGGGCCCTAAGGGAATGACCTAGTGCCTCGGGGGCGCATTACTAAATGGCCTTGCCTATGTGATGACATAGAGGCAACGTAGTTCGTGGTGAACTGTGTGGACCTAAGACCTAGGTGATGGGAAATTGGATGGACAAATGGATGGGATGGAAGGAAAGGAGCCTCAGGGGTGCATCGATACAGGATGGCCTTACCTATGTGAAGACACAAAGGTGACGTAGTTCGGAAATGGTTTAATGGATTGGGGTTGTAGATGACTTGATGTTTTTGGGATTTTCTAGATTTTGCCAATGTTTTGATGTTTGCAGGAGGCTTGGATGGTAATTTGGATAGCCTAAATGCTGGATACTGCTGACAAGGGACCACCATGGATAGGTAAATGGATGGGTAATAATGGATAATGGATGGGTAGGTAGAAGGAAGCAAGGATGTGATCTCCAAGGACTATGTTGCATAGGAATAACTTAGGATTTGACATGACAAAGCTTATGATGAAGGAGAATGAGAGGATTGGATTGTTTTGAAAAAGACAAGGTATATCAAGAGTTTTTCCAAAGCATGTTTCAACATTTTGCCCCCATATCTCTATCAAGATCAAAAGATGAATGGGGGATGATTGGACTCAATATGATAGGTATATGCAAGATACAGATGATAGGAGGGTACGGTAAGATAGGATGGAAAATGATAGGGTCGATAAGACAATGTGATGCAGAGTATCCACAACTCAAATCCTAACATACAATTGCAAATGTATGTCTATGCATTATTTAGTATGCATGCAAATTTCGTTGTATATACTTTTTGCTTCCCTTGCCTATCGGCAACACATAATACCATTGGCCAACCAAACACCATTTCACACCAAAGTCCTTCCTCTTACCAATGTGTCTCTGACACCCTATCGATAAGACTTATATCTATTGGTGTGATCTTAAATATCTTATTCCTACCACTGTAGCACTTGTATCTATCGCAAGATACATTCCTTCTTGTATATACAAACATTTACCCACTGCACCCGCGATCCATTTGCATCTGCCGCCTTTTCTATATTGAGTATACAACTTAGGACCTGTCGATGCCGGTTACCTCCACCCATTCTATCGGTCGCCGATTGCACATAGCCCTTTGTATCGCGGAATGTATATTCTAATATACATTCGCAATATACATACAAACACTGTTCACCCCACCAACATACATACAATCTTTAACCCACTCTTCTGGTCTCCTCACCTACTATTGTCGGTCGCACAGAACAAAACTCTTTCAACCTTCATGCGGGTTACCATCTCAACCAGTCACCTTTTGCATCAACCCTATGTACATTTTTGATGTACATTTATCACATACAACCCACCAGATACAATTGACGGATACCCAAGAAATGTCTTCACATGCAACAGGGGTATACACATACATTGCATCTGATATACATCTGCAGTATATACAGGGATTGTATATTCAATCTTCTTAACTTTGTATATGCTTGACATGCATTTTCAAATATGCATTCGATAGATACTCACAACCTTCACTGCGGGATATACAAAAAATATACCTGACACTCACTGGCGATATACATAGAGAATGTATATCTTCAATGTACAAACTCAACATGCATTTTGATTATGCATCTGACGAGGTTGACTAAACCGCTAACTCCTTTGTATCCTTTGACCGCGTTGACTGCTTTGTATGCACCGAAGCTTTCTCTCTCCCTTGTATGCGATAGACTTGTATATTCCTCCCATACAACAACGATGGACAAATGTGATATATTTAGGAATATATGACAGTGTTATACACATAGATTGTATATCTTGAATACAAAAGTGATATACTCACACTTTGTATGTCTTTTGCAACTCCCATAGATTTTCACTGTTTTAACCCGCTTTCAACTCGCAATTTCTCAGATCTGTTCCTTATTCCCACATGCAGCTCTCTGCACTTCGACAATCTAGCACACAGCCATGCTAGAATCCTTTAATACATTTTCTTGCCCGATCCTGCAAGCATTAACAGATACAAACAAAAAAAACAAACAAAACCCTAAATTAATATATACAGCCATTCCACCGATTCGAAGAATCTCACCGGTGGAATGGATTAATGATCCATCTCGGCCTCAAGACAGCAAAATGATTTATTCAATGAATTCAAATGCCAAAAAGTAACACAAAATAGGACCTTATTATTTATGCTTTTAGAGATGTATACAGATGCTCTGTTTACACTTTCACAACTGAACTGAACTACAACTGACCACACACCATACTACTCCCATTCAATCATCTGGGGGGTATTTATCTACTTACCCTTGGTAGTATAGAATTATGTCCAAGTGGCTGGGAGATCTAACTAACTAACAAACTCTTAACTAACAACCTAAAAATAGTAAACATTGGTCAAACTGACCTTATTACATTTAATGGTCATTTAGGACCTTATTGAAAACATAAAAATAAACATAAAACAACTAAATGCCTTAAGGAGGCCACTGTGGGTTAGGTGCACTTGCACTACAATGTGCTCTCGAGGGTAAATGAAATAGAAGATCAACCTACACATGATGGCTATTTGCCAGGTTTTCATCATGGTACTTATCCAAGGCATCTGTTTACTAGGTTTTCACCATTGGACGAAAGGATTTTTCTTTACTTTTTTTATTTTTCTTTTATTTTTCTTTCTTTTTTTTTAAAAATTTGATAGGATGATGCTGTCGTATGGACTACGTCAAGTGTTCTCATAGATGTTGGTAGGGGATTGCATGAAAGTGAGATGGAGAAGGTAGATAGCAGATTATGAAAGGTGTGATAGTGGATTATGATGCGGATTATGTAAGACTTATGTAAGGATGGAGGGAAAGCTTATGCAAAAGAATGGACCATAGGAATAGGATGGGGAAGGTATGTAGGATAATAGTGGAAGGAAGGGGGGATGGAGATATGTGGAAGTGTTGTGGGATGAAAGGGGACCATGACCAATGGTTGCATATACCATCATAAACATTGAAGTGTATGATGGGAAGGTGGTTTAGGAAGCAATAGCAATTCTTTCCTAGTGGATAAGTGATTTAGGCATTTAGGGACCCACATAGACTTAGTATTTTTCTAATTTTTTCTTGTCATGTGGGATGGATGGATTTGAGACTTTTGGATGGAATGGGATTTTTAGATGGAAGAGGAGAAAGTGGATGGTTGTGATTCTTGAGAGGTGGATGCCTCATTTAACTTGATGGCCTTTTACTTAGGTACCAAAACCATTTTGCTTTTAGAATTTACTTGTGAAGGTATGGACTTGGGTATATGCAGCTTTTGTGCAGCTTCTGAGGTAATTATTTATTGCTTGGGGACCCACACCTTTTTAAGTTTTGCTTTGAGGTGTGTGGGTGAATGTAGCTTTTGAGATGGGTTTTTCTTTGATTCTTCAGATTGATTTCCTAAGGTATTAGGACCCTTAGGATTTTTGGCTTTGTGAAAGGATGCATCCTAATGTTTATTTTTCAATCTCATAGGCTTGGTGGAATGAGTGGAAGCTTCATGTTTAAACAATATGTGCATCTATCAGTCATGATTTGAAATGTGACGGAATGTGTAGATGGATGAATTTGACATTGGGAGAAGTGGAGGCAAAGTGGATGAAGGGATGGTAGGAGTTGGAAGAAGTGGAGGTAGATTGGATGGTGGAAGGTGTATGGTCACATGCTTTTGGGATGTATATGATAAGGGAGGTGGAATGGTGACATATGTTTTAGGGATATGATAGGATTTGCGATGGGAAGTGGTGGATTTAGAAGGCATGGAGGAAGTACCAACATCTTTGGATTGTTCACCTTGGGGTATGTATCCAAGGCCACACAAGTGAGGAGGGACATTGACATGGACTGGCTCTAAAATACCTTGTTCATGAAGGCCTATGTTGTTACCTTGATAGTTCATATGTTGGAGTATGCGGTGGACAATTGGATTATGGGTAATTTGGGCACTAGATGTGAGCTCATTATTTGATGGGGAAGGTGAAGTGGTAGATAATGGTTGTTTCTCTCCTAAGGAATAACATTCATGGATGAAGGTAGTGAGACCAAGGGGATAGGATAACAAATTTACAACATGGTCGATAATAGATGGTGGAGGATTATTAGGATCTTGATTATTGTTATGCTCACTAAGATCCAAGTTAGTGGTTTGATCTTCTATGTGCATTTGGGAGGAAAGTGTCTCATCAAGGAAAGTGGGAATTGTTGGATCATGGATAGGACTATGTGGAGGATGGGTAGGAGTAATGGAGGTTTCTTGCTCATGGATGGTTATGGGGTTATGGGTAGATGGGGTAATAAGCTCCTAACCATGGAATGCATAAAGTTCGCTAAGAGGATCATCATGGTTTGCTTGATCATAGATAGGACCTTTATCGTAGACGAGATCTTGATCATAGATAGGATTAAGTGTGATATGGATGGGCTCAATTTGCTCATGTATAGGTTCTTCATCAATGATAATATCTTGATCATAGAAAAGATATAGGTTATGGGTGGGTTGGATTTGGATTTCTTTCTCACGTATGGGTATAGGATCAAGTCGCTCTTGGATAACTTCTTCATAGGTAATATCTTAGTCATGGAAAAGATAAATGTTATGGATGGGTTGGATGGAGATGCTTTGATCCTGATTTAGATAAAGGGTTGATGTTTCCACCTGCTCTAGAGTATACTCTTGATATAACTCTTGATTTCCTTGAATTGAAGTGGAGGTAGAAGACTCTTGGATAGGCTCTTGGTCAACAACATGAAGGTATGATGGACCTTAACTTTGGTTCATGATAGGAGGTTCTTCAATAAGCTCAAGGGGTTGCACATTAAATGATGAGGTTGGAGCAATGGACATGTTTGAAGGTTCTTTGATAGGCTCTGGGATAGGTGGTTTATTACACCGAGATGGTTGGTTCCTTGCTAATAGCCATTGGATCACATCCTTCATGAGTGTATGGGTGGATGGGCAATATAATGGATGGAGAATAATGATAGATAGCTTAGGCCTATGGTGAGGATTGCTTGTGCTAGATGGGGATGAAGTTGGATGAGTGGATTTGGATTTCTCCATAGCTTTTCTTTTGCTTTTAGATTTTGCAAAGAGTCTTTCAAGAAAATCATTTAAGGACTCTTTGGTTGATGAATTAGAGCTTGGGGAACTTGATGATGGTGTTGGTATAGAACTAGTATGCTTTGGGATATGTATTCTAGGGGATGGTGAAGGAGGACTAGCAGATGGAGTGGTATATGATTTTAAACTTAAGGTGGTGTTTCCCTTGTCAATAGTATCATTAAGACAGGTTAAGGATGTACGATCTTGGTGCGAGGTGTGGCTAGTACTAGCATGCTTATGTTGGGAGGGATTTGGTTCACATGGATCATCTTTTACCCCATATTTGTCAAACTTGGGGACATCAAAACTAAAAGAGAAAGGTATCTTAGCTAACCTTTTATCAAATGGATAAGGAGATATGTCCTCTAGCGCATATCATTTTTTGGAAGATCCAATTTGTAAGATCACCACTTGTTGTTGTATGGTTTCGATTTGTTGGGTAAGTGCTTCTAATTGATTTGTCATATCCTCATAAACTGATAGAAGACTGAAATGAGTGCTCAAAAAGGTAGGTTGTTTTTGTCAACAAATGTATAGAATAGCTCACTATGATAGATGTGCAAGAACAGATGTGTAGGAACAGAGTGTATATGTGCAACAATAGAAAGAAAATGCGTGGGACTAGTGAAAAGACAAATGA
This sequence comes from Cunninghamia lanceolata, assembly GCA_027924645.1. Lineage (NCBI taxonomy): Eukaryota > Viridiplantae > Streptophyta > Pinopsida > Cupressales > Cupressaceae > Cunninghamia > Cunninghamia lanceolata. The sequence goes on along the minus strand of BSBN01001020.1, from coordinate 1,608,763 downwards.
GCAGTAGAACAGTTCAAAAGCGCAGTAGGATTGAATAGATGTACAACAAAGAGCAAATGCGTCACAGGATGGAATAAATGCACAACAGGATAGAACAAATGCTCAGATTTGATAGTTTTGCCTGGTTTTGACTGATTTTGGCACATTTTTCAATGTTTTTGGGTCTCTTTGCTTGAATGTTACTTTTGTTTGATTTGTTTCTTCAATTATGGCAAGAAAGACACATCACACACAAAGAATATTTTCATGATTGTTTGATTTTTTTGTATTTTGATTTTTTTGACAAAAACAAGTACAAATTCTAGGATGGCAAGGGCAATATAAACCAAATTCTCACTTGGATTTCTCCAACTACACTATTCAAAATAGATAACTTAGGAACTTGGGACACGGGCCTCCCCCTTACAAGTGCAAAAACTTCTCTAGTACACCAAGTTCTAGGTTCCCAAGACTCGCAAACCTTAGGATTTCCCTGTTATCTCTACTAGTGAATCATAAGAACGTGAGTTGTCTTAGGAAGATGATAATCGCTCTTTTTGGCACTAGTTTATAGGGGATTTTGGCTTCTAAAACAATGGATAAGTAGTAAGGGAAACCTTTCAAGTGGTTATACGTGCGGTAGTGCTACTCTCTATTATGGAGTCTCCCAGCCTTCAAGGGTTGCACCTTGGAGGGTTTTGGAGGAGGTTGGTTATCGATATAACTAATCAGCACTCGTTGCTTGAAGCTTTCACCTCAAACACAATTTATTTATTGTGGATCAGAAGAGCTTGGCGTTATCTTGTTACCACTTAAGGTTGTTCCCACTTGGACGGGAGGATACCCAAGGGCAAGCCTCTCTAAAGGAAAAACATGTGAAATGATAATTCTAGCATTTTGGTCACCCAGTTAAGGGGAGAGCATAGTCCTATTATCATTCCAAAATCACTATAAACAATGGTTCTTTTCCCCTAGTTAAAAAGAAAAATACTAAATGAGTTACTCTACTTGGGCACACACAAGATTTTTTAACTTTGAAAGAAGCAAACTAAAAAGCAATGGTTCAATTTTAGATCCTCCTAGTTGGGACTATGTTTGAGTTGTTGGTGCAACAAGTTTAAATTACAACCTTCCTATTTAGATCTAGATAAGATTTGCATGAAAAATCCAATTACTTTCCTTGCTAATTAGATCTATGATGTGAGTTATCAATGCAACTAAATGTCTAACCAACCCCCAACCTGCAAATCAGATCTGAGAATATTATTGTGAGAGATGTTAGCGTTAGAAAAATCACAAGAAATATCTCAAGAACCCTGTCAGAACAAATGTGTAGTTACAGAGGATATATGCATAGATAAAGAGCATAGATGCGCAAAGATATAGGTGTAGTTATAGAGAATAAAAGTGTCGAAACAAGAAATAAAAGCACAGGTCAGATACATGCATTGATTCAGAGAACATATGCGTTGATTCAGTGAGTATATGTGCTAATTGAATAGATGTGTCACTACAGAGAATAAATGCATGTTACCAGTGAACAGATGTGCAGAAACTTCCTATGTATGGAACCTAAGGCATAAAAACTCAATTTTGAGGTTAAATTGGGGGCAAGGTCCCATGGTGGGAACCAAAAATGTTAATTGAGTAAACAAGATTCAAACACAAAGAACATTACCTTGCAAGCCTTATTACTTCATGGCTTCCATTGGTCGCCTATCTCAGATTGATCTTTCATGTGAATGAAGCCCTCAGAAGGTGCACTTCCTTGCTTTTTTTTCTTCAAGATGACAATAGAGAATGGCTATGATAGTTCTTGCAATGAAGAGGATCTTCAATACAATGATAATGGTGATCTCAAGCTATGTATATGGTTTAGTGCCAAAGGTGCACTATGATTCCTAGAAAGTAAGTTTACTAAAAGCTTGGATGATTCAAATGGACGAATAGGGGTTGTATTTATAGATTTGAGAGAAGGAAGATCAATGGTGTAGAATGAATAAGAAGATCAATGAAGGAGATAAATCTAGAATTCATGATGAATGTGCACCTGACATGTGTCACTCCAAAAAGTTGTTTTGTTTGAGTTAACTACTTTCTTGATTAAGATAAGATTTGATTTCATAAATTAGAATGTTTTTTTCTAATTTAAGAGTTGTTGATAAAAACAAGATTGATTAAGTCAATTAACTCAACTTGTAATTTACTTTTTGCATGATTTGAGATAAATTAAACAATAAATTATTTAATTTTGTGTGCATGATGAACAAGATTTATTTTTAGAAGATTTGGAAGATAATAAAGTAAATTAAATAAATAAATTTATTTAATTATTTGTGCAAGATTAGAAGAATAAATAAAATATTTGATTATATTTTATCTTTAGAGATTGAGATAATTTAAATAAATTTGAATGATTTATTTAAATTTGGAAGAACAAGTGATTTAATTAAATAATGTAGGATTATTTAATTGTAGATAAGAGGATTTGGAAGGATATGATTGAAATTAATTAAATAAGTGATTTTATTTAATTTTTGGGAGGAATATGAACCAAATAAATAAATTGATTGATGTATTTATTGATAGAGGAATATTAAGATGAAAATAAATATTTGAAATATTTATTTAGATAGAGTCGTATCATTTTTAGGCATATACAGTTAGCATCAAACCCTAGGGTCCAGTATTACCTTGACATCCAAGTAGTGGATATCCCTGATACCAACGAGATTCTACTCAGCAAAGATTGGTCGAAAACACTCAATGGTTACATGTCCACTGACTTCAGCCACATGTGGTTACCCTGGAAGAGTATTCCTAATCAAATAAGGATAAAGGTTGAACCTAGGATGAAACATATGATCACATAATATAACAAGACCAATGAGATATTATATGTGAATGTTGAACCAGGGGTATATACTATTAGACCTCAAATGGTATGAATAGAGGAGGTCTTGATGTACAACATGCATACACATAGAAATGTTGATCGGGATAATAGGGTGATCATTAAGTCTAATTGTAGTTCAGTTGACCATGATGAAACAAATCACTTTAAAGATTTTGAATTGTATCTATCTAGAGAGATGCAATGTTGCCAGATACTTGGTATATCCATTGAGGATATCCTAATTGAAGGTTAGTGCAAGTTGCACGATGAAGCACATTCAGAAAAGGACTGCGATGCATGCTTAGACATGGTTGAATTAGAAAGAACTTATAGTGAGAAAGGGTCATTTTCAATCGAGGTAAGTACAATAGCTATCTATGATGATACTGACTCTTATTTGTCATCCTCAGATATAGGTGAACATGAAGAAAATACACATCAGGATGAGGCCTATATATACAACTTAGAAGAGATCTTGGTACATGATGAGGATACTCACGGAAAGGAAAGTGATATCACCCCAGGGACTGATTACTTAATTGAGTCAAATTATGAATTGTTAGATGAAGACAAGGGAAGTAACCTAACAAAGTTTGAGGAGTTTCTATCCAAACAAATTCAAGGACTTGCATTGCAAAAAGTTTCTCTAGATCACACTCCAATTGAAAGATAGTGTAGACTCCATGAGGCACCACATTCTGAAACTACATGTGCTTTATGTTTACATATACTAAATCAGCAAGAGCAACTATATTCAAGGAATCAATTATCTGATAGCAGAGACATGTTGACAGACAAGAAGAAAGAAGTTGAATTACATCAAGATAGTGACAGGGATGATACCATAGAAATGAAAAGAAGAGAAGTATCATGTTCATATCAACCACCAGAGATGACAAAGAGCGAATCTCAAAAGATGAGATGGATATCAAGTGGTACAGCTGCTAGAGCCAAAAGGAAAAGAGAAGGCCCTGATAAACCATTGATAGAAGATAAGCCATGGATTCTCAGATTTGATGGATCCAAGTCTAAACAAGGAGCTAGAGTGGGTATAGACCTCATTGACCCAGCAGGAAAGTCCTTTTCAGCAGCATACAAATTGCAATTCCCATGTACTAATAATGTGACAGAATATGAAGCCTTAATTCATGGGTTGATGTTTGCTCTTTAGAAGAAAGTTAGGATTCTGCACATCTATGGAGACTCAGAATTGGTAGTGAGACAAGTGAGAAGTATCTATGCTTGCAATTACAAGAATTTATCCAACTATAGACATAGAGTTTAGGACCTGATTGAAGAATTTGATGAATTTAATATCACACATGTTCCTAGAGAACAAAATCATAGAGCAAATTCCTTGGCACAAGCTGCCAGTACATTGGAACATTTGTCCATTTCTGGATTGAAGAGGTTTTTAGTTGAGCTAAAATCAGTACCCTCCATACCTGACAATGTTACTAATCTCCAAGTGTTTGATGATGATCAGCATATCTTAGATTTCATAGCAAACCGAGACATATTTGATTCATAAATCCAAGATGAAAAGAACTTGGAAGATCATGTATGGGAAGAAGAAGAAATCATGGACCTGCCCAGTAATAAGATCCCTAAAGGTATGATAGATTTAGAAAAAACATTTGATCTGCATAATATGATGAAACAAAAGGTTCTCCCCAAGATTGATGGAGGAGAATATTCACCGGTAATTATAGGAAAAAATAAAGACAAAAGGAATGTCTTAATTGGTAGGGTTTGTTCTAAAGAAGAAAAGGCAAGATTAGCCCAAGCATTAAAGGATTACATTCATGTTATTTCCTAGACTTATGGTTAATTCACTACAACAAAACAAGCAATTAGCACCTAAAATAGCACCAGAATTTAGTGTAGTTGAGTTCATGAATTGGACACTTCTGCTGGCGTAAAACTCAGTGTCAAACTGCATGTTCACTTCAGTACTGGATTTTGCACCAGAAAAGTAGCGCAAGCAATAGCACCTCCTTTAGCACTAGGAATAGTGCTAAGAAGTACAACCAATTAAATGTCAGAAATAATGCCTAAATTAGCACCCAATTTGGCTTCTAGTTTTGCTTCCATGTCTGCTCCCATTTTTTCTTGTATTTTTGCTCCCAGTCGTGCTTCATGTTTTTCTTTTGGTATGGCATCAAAAATAGCTTCTTGTTTGGCTTCCTAATTGTCACCAAGTTTTTCTTCCATTATAATGTCCTTTGTTGCTTCCAGTTTTTCTTCCATTATGACGTCCTTTGTTGCTTCTAGTTTGGCTTCCAAATTTGCTTCTGGTTTTCCTTCTTGTGTTGCTTTTAGGTTTGTTTCCATTTTTGCTTCTGGTTTTGCTTCCAAGTTTGCCTCTAGTTTTGCTTCAAATTTTGCTTCCAATTTTGCTTCCAGTTTTCCTTCCAGATTTGCTTCCAATTTTGCTTTCGATATAACGTCACTTGTTGCATCTAGCTTTGCTTCCATTCTTGCGTCTTTGTTCCAAAAAAGATGAGTGGGCCAATCTTGCTTTCTAATCACCCCATCTTTCACCTTATAGCCTAGATTAACCTAATACTCCCCAATTTTTGAGCAGCTCCATCTTATTCTATCCTCTTTGTGAGACAAGCTCACAAACCTGTTTGACAGAATACTCTCTAACTCACTGATCTGCACTCCATCCACCTGAAGACCCCTGAAGCATTTGAAATATTTTATAGGATAACATTTATAAAGAATTTTTAGGGAAATGGACATCCATACAAATTAACAACATCATTATACTTATTAAATCTCTATCAAAATAAAATCTAGAACAAAATCCAGTATATATAAAATAACAAGATAATTATTATAACATGATCATCATCTATAATTAAAACAAGTGAGACAAATATCTATAATTTAATTCAATATGACAACATCCATCCTGAGTAGTAAATTAAAATCATCATACGTAATAAATATCCATCCAAAATTCATCTTCCACTTTCAATATATATAAATTGACAAGTCAATACTAATAAGATCATCATCACATATAACTAAAACAAGTGAAAGTCAAATATGCGAGTAGATCAATAACATGTCAAAATGATACATGTACAAATTACATAAGTAAAAATGATAAATTATGTAACTCAAAATGATACAAGTCAAGATGATACATGTCCAAATGATATAAGTCAAAATGATACATGTCAAAATGATACAACTTAATAATATGGTACGGTCGGCTGTGAAAATGATACATATGATAGTAACCATGAAAAGAGGCATCATAATGATATATCAGCAATGATCCATGATGTAGTCTATATGATCATGAATGCAGTCTATTTGAAACATTAATGAAGGATGCTGACATCATCCTAATCTTCAAATACGGAGGATGTTTCACGCACTTAAGAACCCTGATATTTCTCAATATCCCTCATGTCCACTTTTAAGATGTTAACACGTAGTTTTTATGAACCAATAGGTTGATGCCATGTGGCATAGTGAATCAATTATATCGTCACCCTACATTATCATGATCGTTAAACAAAGTAAAATGACCTGATTTTGGTCGTCAGTCAACGATTAGTCAACATCATGATGATGTCATCATCATCCAAGGGGTCATATTTCTGAATATCCCTGATATTTGTGAATGTGCATGCTTGCATTAAATGTCATTCTAACGGTGGGTGAGCCTTTAAAATTTTAAATAAGCACACACCACCTATAAACATCTCCAATGCTTAGGTGTCGATCAACGAATATCAACAATTAAGCATTAATCACACCCTAATTTGCTAGTGTTTGTTGATTAAAACAAGGATTTGAGTTCATTTTTGACTTTATCACGTATTCAAGCAAAATTTACAGAGCTGCAATGTGATTAAGGTGATATTACGACAATTTGTGAGAGCAACAGAATGGGGTAAGGATTCAAAAGGCAAACGGGAGAAGATAATGACAAGGTGAACATGTCTACCTAGATATCAATTAAATAGTAAAAGGTAGTGAATATCAGGTATGCAACGACAAAACCCTCCTTTACGTTTATGGTAGAATGAACAGGTAAAATTGTTTTTACCACAATAAATTGATATGGTGATGTATGAAATATGTTGAATAAGAATCAAAACATCTAGATATCCATATAATCATTAATTTGCATGATCACATGATATGTTAGGGTAAGAAATGCATGGTTTCATTGGAAGATTCAATGTCACTCCACAAGAATAGGTCAGACGTAGAATTCCTAAAACCTATGTATATATAACCTAAGGGAATAGCATTCAAGTATGGTCAAATAAATGACACTCATCTGGGAAACACTGATCTGGATGCATGGACCGCATTATCAGTAAAAGGGAGTGGACAACTGATAGGGAGAACTCTAGCCTCCCTACCAATTCAAAGTGCTAACAGACATCTTTCTACACAAAAATGTCAGCTAAATTCCCCAACACTTTGCAGAGATGGAAAAACTCTATCTCCCTACTTGGTGTGGGATACATACCTTGTCCTCACTACTTCCAAGATACTGCCTTAATGGCACATAACTTTCTGATCCCGTTGCCCACCCTTCTCACTCTGTTCAAGGGTCTAGACTGCTTGGTGCTCACTTTCTTTCTCTCTATTTTCCACCTCTGCAAGTCTATTTTCCTACTTGACTATCTAGTCGAACTCCTTACTAAGCTCGCCTAGAACAAGCATGCATTGCCTCTAGTAGACAAATCGACCACCCCACAAAAGAAAAACAAACAAAAGGCATGGCTCTGCTTGATGACCTCCATACTGTACAGAGGAACTTGAGGAATCATCAATACAGAGTCATGGTTTGCAAAGAAAACAAAATTGCAGAAAAAGAAATGACTAATCTACTTCAGGATAGCAAACTGAAAACAGAACAGAAATACACAATGGTCGAACTACTGTATTTTATTTTTTATTCAAAAACTCTACTTACATCAAAATGCTCCACACATCAAAATTCCCTTCTTCAATTTTTCTGCTGAACTCTCTACAGAAAGAATGCTATATCATTTATACTTGCTCATGTCCATTACAAGACGGTTCAGTTACCAGACGGTTCGTATTCTAACTGCCGGTTTAATTCTACATTTTCTTGACTGGCGGCCAGACTTACCCCGATGTCTCTCTAACATATTCTTTCCTATCGGTAAGACCATATACTGTCGGCAAGTCTAAAACTTCATTGGCCGATACACATCTCTCACCGAAACTTAAATCTCACATCCCCATCGGTGAGACCTTGAGGTTCATCACCCCGATCGGTCAGACCTACCTCCGTCAGCAAACACCTTGCATCCTACGCCGATCTCCTTTGTCACCCCGATACATAGTTCATACGCCGATATAAGAATTATCGGCTAGACCTTAACCATCGATGTAGCTTTCTAATCGCTCACCGATCATGCTCCTCACGCCAATACCCACTATGATGAACTGTTGAACCATTGAACTTCAACAGCGAGGTTCAATCGCAAGGTTCAACAAAGAGGTTCAACCTCCAACAAAATGACCAACGATTTCAACTCCACCATCCTATATGCATGAACCCATTGAACCATTGAACCTTGGCGCGAGGTTCAACCGCAGGGTTCAACGAAGAGGTTCAATAGCAAGGTTCAACCGCGGGGTTCAACAAAGAGGTTCAACGGCACGGTTCAACCATTGAACAAATGCTAAACACCTTCAAACATACATTTATTAACTTGAATTTCACTTGGCTAAAAGGCCAATCATAAGTAAAGTGCTTCTCCCACTGATGCATTTTCAGAAAACTCAAAAAACTCCAAAGACAAAATCACATGCTGCAAACACAAAATTGACAAACCAAAAAAAACTATGTACAGCTACATTGAGCCTTGGTGCTCCTGCACCATACTCCCCCTGCGCGGAAAGAAGCTAGGTCACCTCTGGTGACAATGAGGCAAAATCAATGCCCCTCTTTTTGAATTCTGACTCTGCAACCCAGGTAGCTTCTGCTTCAGGCAACTGCTTCCATTTGACCAGATGCTCCATGTAGACACCATGTCTAGTTTGCTTCTGTACTCTTGAATCCAGTATTCTCTCTGCCTGTAGTTTGGGTTTTAGTGGCAAAGTCACATCTCTGTCTGTCTGTTCCTTCTCTGAAATGGATCCATTTGCTGCTGACTGAGGACCCCTGTATTGCACTAGGTCTTGGACATTAAACACTGGTGAGATTGCCAAGTCTTCTGGCAATTCAATTTTGTAGGCATTATTTCCATAATTGTTCAGGATTCTACAAGGACCAATTCTCCTCATTTGTAGTTTGGTTTGTATTCCTTTCTGCATTCTGGCTTTGTTCAAGTGCACCATAACCAAATCACCAACCTCAAACTGAATATCCCTTCTATGGGCATCTACTCTATCCTTGATCTTCTGTGTGTTCTCTATCAAAGTTTTCTTTACCTGCTCATGCACTTCTTTCATGGATTGTGCAAAATCCTCTACATGTCCACTTCTGTTCTGCATGTTTCCCATATTCCTGAGCTCACATACACCTCTGGGATGCATTCCATAGACTATTTTGAATGGACTCTTACCAGTAGTCCTATTCACACTGTCATTATAGGCAAATTCTACCTGATGAATGACAAGATCCCAACTCTGTCCATATTCTTTGGTTATACACCTTAACAGGTTGCCTAATGTCTTGTTTACCACCTCTGTCTGACCATCTGTCTGTGGGTGATATGCTAAACTGAATGACAAATTTGTTCCCAATCTCTGCCACAATGTTTTCCAGAAATGCCCCATGAATTTAGCATCTCTGTCAGACACAATACTTGCTGGTAGTCCATGAATTCTGATCACCTCTTTGAAAAACAAATGTGCTATATGACTGGCATCATGAGTCACTTTACAGGGAATGAAATGACTCATCTTGCTAAACCTGTCCACAACTACATATATGCTATCATAACTAGTCTTAGTCTTAGGCAAACCAACTACAAACTCCATGCTTACACATTCCCATGGCCTGGAAGGAATGGGTAAGGGTTGGTACAGTCCTGCATTTGAAGTGGTTCCCTTGGCCTTCTGACATATGATACACTGCTCTACATACCTTCTGATGTCTCTGTGCATCCTTGGCCAATAATAGAACCTTTGGACTAGCTCCAATGTTTTGTTTAGACCAAAATGGCCACTCAGACTGCCATTGTGCTTCTCCTGTATGAGATTTTCTCTCATAGATCCTCTTGGCACACATAATTGTCCACCTTTGAATAGCAATCCTTGCTATAAGGTGAAATCTGCAAACTCACTGTGAAAGTGATTCTCAAAATCTTGACATACCTTGTATGCCTCAGCAAAATCTTCATCATCTTGGTAAAGATTCTTGAAATCTTCAATCCCAATGCTCTTCAACTGCACTTCCTGCACTGTGAGCAATCTTCTGCTCAAAGCATCTGCAACTCTGTTCAGCTGCCCCTTCTTATGCTTAATTGTAAAGGTATAAGACTGTAGGTACTCCATCCATTTGATATGCTTGCTGCTTAACTTATCTTGTGAGTTTAGAAAACTCAGAGCTTGGTTATCTGTGTAGACAACAAATTCTTTAGGCAGGAGATAATGTCTCCACTTCCTTAATGCTTGGACTAGAGCATACAACTCTAAGTCACACAAAGAGTACTTACTCTTTGCTTCATTCAGGCTCTCACTGAAAAAGGCTACAGGTTTGTTTTCCTGGTTTAGCACTGCTCCTACAACTATATTACTTGCATCACATTCAATAGTAAATAGCTTATCAAAACTGGGCAACAACAAAATAGGTTGTGTTGCTACCTCTTTCTTCAACCTTTCAAAACTTCTATCGGCATCTGGTGTCCATCTGAATTTTGCTTTCATTCCACCCTTAATTATATCCAACATGGGTGCACATATTCCACTGAAATTTCTCACGAACTTTCTGTAAAACTGGGCTAAGCCATGGAAACTTCTTACCTCTATGGCTGCTCTAGGAGTAGGCCAGCTCAATATGGCTTCTACTTTGGACTTGTCATCTTCAACTCTCCCTAGGACACCACAAAACCAAGGTATACCAATTCCTGCTTCATGAATTCACACTTCTCCAGATTGATGGTTAGTTGTTCATCATGTAATTTTTGCAAAACAATATTTACATGTTCTAGATGTTCTTCCTTGGTCTGACTAAAAATTACAATATCATCTAGAAAAACAACAACAAATTTACCAATGTAATCCTTTAGGACTTCATTCATGAGTCTCATAAAGGTACTAGGTGCATTTGATAGACCGAATGGCATAACAAGCCATGCATACAGTCCTTCTGTGGTCTTGAAGGCTGTCTTCCACTCGTCACCTTCCTTGATTCTTATTTGGTGGTAACCACTCTTCAGGTCTATCTTGGTGAAATACTTTGCTTTTCCAATATAGTCCATGAGATCTTCAATTCTGGGAATTGGGAATCTATACCTTATAGTTATCTTGTTTATGGCTCTGGCATCTGTGCATAATCTCCATGATCCTCCTTTCTTGGGTGCCAAGACTGTGGGCACTGCACAAGGACTAATGCTCTTCCTGATCAATCCTTGATCTAGCAACTCCTGCACTTGCCTAGAAATCTCTTTGTGTTGATCTGGAGTCATCTTGTAAGGTGCCTTATTTGGCAAAGATGCTCCTAGAATCAGGTCTATTTGATGGCTTATTGCTCTCTATGGAGGCAATGTGGCTGGTGTACCATCACTAATTATGCCTTTATACTTCTCCAGTATAGGCTGCACCTCTTTGGGGATCTCTGTTTTCTTATCCTGCTGTCCTTCTTTTGGTTTCACTACGATGGCATAACCAATACCTTCCTCCTTAAGAGTACTCAGAAACTCTTTTCCACTTACAACCAAGATATTAGGACTCTTTGTCTGAACTGCATCTTCATCCTCCAATGACTGAATCTTATAGGTGACACCATCTTTCTGAAAAGAATAGGCATTCTTCTCACCATCATGTACTGCCTTTCGGTCATACTGCCATGGTCTGCCCAATAAGAGATGGCATGCATCCATGGGTAGTATATCACATAATACCTTATCCTTATAGCCACCTATACTAAACTCTACCCAACTTTGTTCATTCACTACCACATGTTGACCCTTATTCAACCATGTGACTCTATATGGGTTTGCATGAGTAATTCTTTTCAAATTCAATTTCTTAACTGCTTCATCAGAAATAATATTATCATTAGATCCTGAGTCTATGATAATTTTACATACCTTATTCAAAATCTTGCACTTGATTCTGAATAGTGCTCTCCTCTGGCTTGGTTCAGACTTTACTGGTTCCTTCATCAAGATTCTCTTTATCATCAGGTTCTCTCCATCTTCTGAGTTCAGACTAACCTCAGGTGACTGGCTGCTGGATGCATTATCTTGGACATAGTGATTTCTCTTATCACCTCCTTGAGAAGAGGATGTGGCCTTTTCTGGACACCTATACGCTAGATGACCTAGATTGCAACAGTTGTAACACTTCATGTTGGTGAAATAGGATCCTCTGCCTGATCCTCCTAACCTTCCTCTGTTAGATCCTCTTCCTCTATGGTTTCCTCTACCACTCAACTCCCCACTCTGCTAAGTGAGTTTGGATTCTACTTGGGATCTATTGTCAGCATTCCTTCCACCAAAACCTCCCCTATGTCCTCTGTTATCTTTGCCTCTTCCTCTTCCTCTGCTATTTGAGTCTTGTTTCCTCTTGTTCTTTTCATCCACTCTCAGTGCCAACTGATAGCATTTTTGCACTGTTGTAGGACACAACAAACTGATTTCTTCTTGTATATTCCACTTCAGACCATTAAGGTACCTTGCTACCTTTATGCTTTCATCCTCCATTACTTTGGACCTTAAGCATAGCTTTTGGAATTCTTCAGTGTATGCACTGACATCTAATTCCTTCTGTCTCAAATTCTGTCTCTTCCTGTGCAGTTGTATTTCATAATCTTCTGGCATATATGCCTCTTTGATTTTAGCTACCATTCCCTTCCAAGTAGCTATGGGCTTCTTATCTTCTTTTGCTCTTTCAGTCTGTACAAATTTCCACCAGGTTAAGGCAGCTCCCCTGAGTTTGGATTTGGCCACCTTTACTTTCTGTGCCTCGCTTACACCATCACATTCAAAGTGATTTTCAAGTCCTTCTATCCACTCCATGACCAAATCTGGGTCCATTTTCCCACTGAAAAGTGGTACTCCTTCCAATGTTTTACCACTCATTGCTTTCAAAGCTTTCAAGAATGGTTCTTCTTCCAACTTAGGATTAGGTGTGGGCTCTTCATCTTCTACAGATACACCTTTCCCTTTATCCTCAGAATATTTAACTCTCTGGCTGACTTCTTCAGTCTTTTGCAACATTAAACCTAGCTTACTCTCCATTTCTGCTAGTCTTTCTTGTAGGAGTCTATTCTCCTCTTCTTGATCCTCAACCTTCTTTGCTAACTTTGCATTAGTCACCATTTTCTTGGATGAACTAATAGACTCACTTGAACTCAGTGATGCCATACAACTCTTCTATTCCTATCTAGGAATAACCCAAATCTTACTGCTCTGATACCAATTTGATAGGGAGAACTCTAGCCTCCCTACCAATTCAAAGTGCTAATAGACATCTTTCTACACAAAAATGTTAGCTAAATTCCCCAACACTTTGCAGAGATGGAAAAACTCTATCTCCCTACTTGGTGTGGGACACATACCTTGTCCTCACTGCTTCCAAGATACTACCTTAATGGCACATAACTTTCTGAGCCCGTTGCCCACCCTTCTCACTCTGTTCAAGGGTCTAGACTACTTGGTGCTCACTTTCTTTCTCTCTATTTTCCACCTTTGCAAGTCTATTTTCCTACTTGACTATCTACTCGGACTCCTTACTGAGCTCGCCTAGAATAAGCATGCATTGCCTCTAGTAGACAAATCGACCACCCCACAAAAGAAAAATAAACAAAAGGCATGGCTCTGCTTGATGACCTCCATACTATACAAAGGAACTTGAGGAATCATCAATACAGAGTCATGGTTTGCAAAGAAAACAAAATTGCAGAAAAAGAAATGACTAATCTACTTCAGGATAGCAAACTGAAAACAGAATAGAAATACACAATGGTCGAACTACTATATTTTATTTTTTATTCAAAAACTCTGCTTACATCAAAATGCTCCACACATCAAAATTCCCTTCTTTGATTTTTCTACTGAACTCTCTACAGAAAGAATGCTATATCATTTATACTTGCTCATGTCCATTATAGGACGGTTCAGTTACCAAACAGTTCGTATTCTAACTGCTAGTTTAATTTTGCATTTTCTTGACTGGTGGCTAGACTTACCTTGATGTCTCTCTGACATATTCTTTTGTATCGGTAAGACCATATACTGTTGGCAAGTCTAAAACTTCATTAGACGATACACATCTCTCACCGAAACTTAAATTACACATCCCCATCGGTGAGACCTTGAGGTTCATCACCCCGATCGGTCAGACCTACCTCTATCGGCGAACACCTTGCATCCTACGCCGATCTCCTTTGTCACCCCGATACATAGTTCATACGCCGATATAAGAATTATCGGCTAGACCTTAACCATCGGTGTAGCTTTCTAATCGCTCACCGATCATGCTCCTCACGCCGATACCCACTATGATGAACTGTTGAACCATTGAACTTCAACAGCAAGGTTCAATCACAAGGTTCAATGAAGAGGTTCAACCTCCAACAAAATGACCAACGATTTCAACTCCACCATCCTATATGCATGAAACCGTTGAACCATTAAACCTTGGCGCGAGGTTCAACCACGGGGTTCAATGAAGAGGTTCAACGGCAAGGTTCAACCGTGGGGTTCAACGAAGAGGTTCAACGGCGCGGTTCAACCATTGAACAAATGCCAAACACCTTCAAACATGCATTTATTAACTTGAATTTCACTTGGCTAAAGAGCCGATCACAAGTAAAGTGCTTCTCCTGCTGATGCATTTTCAGAAAACTTGAAAAACTCCAAAGACAAAATCACATGCTGCAAACACAAAATTGACAAACCAAAAAAAACTATGTACGACTGCATTGAGCCTTGGTGCTCCTGCACCAACAACCCCTACTCATCAACATTTACAACTCAGGCATGTGGCATGCAAGAGGATTTCCTTATGCAATGGAGGCCACTGAGCTGGTAGTGGAATGTGCCCAAAATTACAACACCAACACCAGAAAGGTAGAGAAACATGGCCATGTATATGCAGATTTCTTAGTTGAGTGTATTACAACAGCTTTCAATTTACCCAGGGGACCTCAAGTGAGTAAGATAAACTTGGAGAAATTAGAAAAGAAATACAATAAAACTGAAAAGGATTGTAGAAAATCATGTGCTCATGGAGGGCTAATGATAGCATGTACAAAGTTGCTACTAAGCTACCTGTGCATCTATAAAAGTTTGATTTCGCTCCTGAGTATCAATATATGATGGTGATGCTGAATCGCATGACAAGAAAACCAAATGCTGGAGTTTTTGAGAACTAGATGTATGGTATCATAAGAATGGTAGAAGATACTAATGAGAAGCCCTAGTGGGCTAAGATCATAAGTGACAGCCTAGATGAGGGAATGATGAAACTAGGAGGAAAAACCAATATGTTCCATATAACCTCATATGTTGTTTATGCTTGTTCATTTAGAGACACATTCAGTGGTTTGCAAACAGTTCACAGGGTTACCCTGGAGATGTAAACATCTAGGATCATTACCCACAATTGAAACAAAGAGAGTCTATCCAACATTACCAGAGAGTGAATGATTCATTTTCCATGTACCTAGCTAGGACTATGGAGGAGGATAGAGCAAAAAGGCTAACAATAGAAGCTCAAGCTGTAATATATAGACATGGGGCTTGGTTCATCTAGTTCCCCACTTTTACATATATAAGAATGGAAGGTTTCACTGGGTAACCTCTCATGTTGCCAAGATACCCAACTGACAAGGTCATCCTGATGGAGATGGTTAGATAGATATTGCCTTCATTTGAGGCTAATGTTGAGAAGGGCAAGATACCTAATGTCCTTTTCCCAATCATAATGGGGTGGTACATGTGCCTTGATAAAGAAAGTGTCAAAGATGCAATGGGGGGATTGAAATTGATGTCCTTACAACTGTTCTCACTGTCCAAACAATATGACCCATATGATAGGATGCAGGCATTACACAAGAAACCAATGCATCAAATGCATATTGAAGACTATTAGGCTGATTGTGATGATAAGAAGGAAGCGATAAAGAGAAGCTATCAAAGACTTACTCTGAAGAAAATTTGCACATTAGACTGCATATCTGTGCCAGTATAATTGCATGAAGATGATGGCATGGTCATGTCCCAGGAATATGAGGACAAGAAAATATATAATGAAACAATATCATCCCTTGACTGGAACTAGCTAGAAGTGACCTCATTAGACCAAATAACACAGAAGGTCTTACAATTGACCAAAGATTGGGTAGTGGCATAGGTTACAAAATTGAAGAAAAGGGGAGTAGCTCTCACTATTGATAAGAAAAGAAAGAGACAAGAGTTGACAGATGAAGAATATGATGATTTCCTCAAGGAGAAGAGGGCATCTAAAGGAGAGAGGCAGTAGGGAAAATCCAAGAAAGGGAACCAAGCTATTGGTGTGAAAATCATTCGGCATCCTCAACCTAAGGAGGATTTGGCCTCAACTTCTACTGCCACTACATCTCAGGCACCTGCAAAGCAGCAAAAAACCTACTACAAAGTCTGCTCCTACTATCATAGAAGAAGAGGAACGCACAAATGATGATGATCTCCTAATAAGAAGAAAGAAGAAGAAAGATTAGGAAATGCCCCATAAGAAAAAAGCACCTACAATGAGGGAAATGGTGGAAAAGAACCCCACCATCATATTGAAAGGAGTAGGTGGTGAGGGAATCAAGAGATCTCTGCAGCATGAGATGCCTATCCCTGATATAGTACATTTCAAGTCTTAATTGGTAGAGGAGCAAAGAAAAGAAATACAGAACAGAGAAGATGATCAGTCTTTTCCACTGGATAACACAGTGGAGTTATCCGATGATGATGTCGTAAATGAAGTGTCTACCAGTTCTATGGAGACATTGGTAAAGAACACCAAGATGACCCCTCGTGGCACCCCCAGCATACAAAAGAGGTCAAAGTGGAAGAGATAGAGGAAGGTAATCCTAAAATGGTAGCACCTAAAATTGATTTGGTCAGATTAGTAGATCAGGTTACCAGCCTAGCAACTATAGATTTGTCATATCAGGGTGAGGAAGACCAAAACAAAGATAAAGATATACCTCTAGAACAATATAACATGGAAGTCAATGTATGGATGGAGGAAGAAGAGATGCCTAATCAAGATGATGGTCAGGATAATGAACAAGTACCTGAGGGGGAAGCAGATAAAGTAGAGATAAATGACCCCCAAGATCCTAAAGAAGTAGACATATCAAAGGATGGGGAACAAAGCTCTCAAGCAAAGGGTGATCAAGAAAAGAAAGGAAATGTGGATGAAGAAAGTCATGGGGATCATGAGTGTATGGCAGATCAAAACAATCCTGATATTCATAATGATCCACCACTATCACATGATGACCAAGACAAGATTGAAAAGGTCACACAGGATGTCCCTATAAATGATGAAGAATATGACGAGGAGATGCTCAATGAACAAGAAAAAGAGCCTTCACCACCAAGGGTGGAGAAAAACACTAAATCACAAGATGTTCACATTGAACATATAGACCAACAAGGGTCTATGGATGATGTGCCATATTAGCTGCAATAGGAGGTACAAGCACATCTACCTAGTGTTGCATCAGAATTTGACATTGTTTCATTATTTTCAGCTAATACAACCAAGCCAAAGAGAAGGGCTAGGGCCACATCAACAATAAAGAGAGATCAGATAACAAGTAGGAGGATAGCTGAAGTAGCTATACTTGTGGTAGACAAAGCCAAAGGAGAGATAAGTCTTAGTGAGTTTCAAATGACCACTATTAATTTAAGCTTTGCTATAGAGCAACAAGAGGACCAAGAGGCCAAGGATATAATTGATTCTTTATTGAAAAGTGTAGAGAGAGAGAAGAATAAAAATAAGGTGCACAAAGAGCACATTGCTCAACTACACACATTCATAAAGGGCCTGATAGACCCACATAATATCCCAGTTAGCACATCTACCGCACTGACCATTATATCACAGGATGAGGTGACAGGGCTTGATATTATGAAACACAAAGCACATATGATGGACAGTTGGTTCATCCAATTCATCACAGAGGTAGAGAAGGCAATAAAGACCTCTCTTAACAATTAGAACCTACTTAGAACATTAAGAAGCAATGTAGATAAATTAGAGAAGGAAGTCAGGTAAAGGTCCATCAAAATTGAGAAACTTTTGACTGCCTTATCAGAAATGAAGCACATAGATGTCAATGTCTTGATTTACAATAAGATACTAAATAACCAGACATCTAAGCTATTGAGTATATGGTATGAAGATACCAAATTTGAGAGTGATATCCTCAAGAAGTGCAATGCAAAGCTAAGGGATATCAGTGTTAGGTTGCACAAGCTCTTATCTGATAAAGTAGAAATCTTGGAGGCTCTTGAAGAAAAGGTAGAAGGAAAGATTGAAAACCAAGATGTAGACTTTTTACATTAAAGGCCTTCCAAGACAATTTCAATCCTGCTGTAGATGACCCCCTCAATCACCTATCAGAGGATACAATCAACAAGGCCATGAGAATGAAGGCCAAAGTTCAAAAGTACAATGAAATGTTGAATAGCAGGAAGAACAAATGGATTCCATTGCAAGCACAAGTAAAGTCACAAGAACATGTAGTCATCAACGCCAAAGTCTAGGATGGAGGTGAAATTGAAAGGATAGTGTAAGCATATGAGCCTTTCAAGGGAGTGATAAGTGTGCCAGCAGATGCAGAAGATTTATCTACTGATGAGGAGGATGAAGAGTAAACATGATGCACATGATCATGTGTGTGATATAATACCAGATGGTTTCCAACTGGCAACCTGTGCCACGTGTTTGCCTGTTGACTTGGTCAAGGAGTAATATGCATCGTTGATCTTAAATGATAAATATTGACCATAGGATCTTTGTAACTACCTCCTCTTGTTCTATAAAAGGGAGATTGAGTGTATTTTTGATTCATTTGAAATTTAATTGAGATTAGATTGCTGAAGCATTATGACTAATTCTCAAGGCTGATTGTGAATGTACATGTCTTTTGCATACTTAATGAAGAAGAGGCTCTAGATTACATACAATCATAAACCTTGAGTAATTTGTGAATGGATTCTTGACTTGTACTTTGATTTGCTACATCCCTTGGAGTGTAATCCATGTTGTGCATGTTGTTTTCATTCCTTTTCCATCAAAGTTAGCATCAATCATATCAAGCTGTGGAACATCTTGGTGAACATATGGTTTGATTTCCTTCTCTTCATGATAGTATCAAGAATCTATGTGGATCAATAGATAAAGATTTAATCATTTAAGTAAAGTTTAGCAAGAATTCATTAAATTTTTTTTATTTCATTTAAAATCATCATCATAATTACACATTCATAGAAAATCTAAAGCAAATACAGTGAAATATGTTGACATCTCGTAGATAACTGAACATTCATAGCATATTTGAACCAAACAACATGTATAATTGAAAACATCATGCAAATACATATAAATAATGGCAACAATCATGTAAATATCTACCCATAAACACATCATTTAGGTGAATTTAAAGTGCAGAGGTTAAATTTAGTCACATCAATGAAGGAATAGAAGAATTGATCAAACCTAGAAAATATCCTCATCATCTATTTAAATATAGTAAGATTAACCTTGTTTGTTAAAGAATTTGTAGAAAACAGGTTTGTCCGGACATTAGTTCTTGGAATCAGAAACATAAGGTGCCTTGAATGGAAAACAACAAGGCACATCAAACCAATGAGCAATGTCAGTAGATTATGAACTAATCCATGGAGACTTGGGATCATGAATTCTTTGAATTCATCATATCTTTCAAGATGATAAAGGTTTGATTTGTATTTCTTTATCTATGTGTGTTTATGCCTAACATCATAAATAACAAATTGCAGAGAAGAAAGGTTTGGGACTTATAAAGAGCTATCTATGAAACTTCATGTTGAATTGAGAAAACCTAAAATAACTAGGAAAGTTAGAAAAGAGGTGGAAGAAATTGCTACAAAATATGGCATCACCAAAGAATAACTGAAAGAAGTAAGGGAAAATGCAGAGAAAACAAAAAGGTGAAATTTGGATACAATGTCTCCTATTCATATGCTCAAATTAGCTTCAATTGCTCAAGCCAAAGCAAAAAATGAAATATTGAAGTCCCACATTGAGGTAGTGAACTCATAAATGAAGCATTCAACATTTTGGAGAAGCTAGTGCCAATATATGGGAATGATACCTCTATGTCTACCACTTTTCAACTCAAGGGACTAATTCATTTGGTAAGTACACACTTTGAATCTCTTGAAAACTATTGAAACAAAAGTTAGACAAGAGTTTAATGAGAAAAGGTTAGATGAGTTGACAAAGTTGATAGCTAATGATAAGGCTTGACTAGATAATGGGATACAGAATATTCAAAGTGCTATTGTAGAAGCTGGTGATGTGTATAAATTTTGTTTATCATGGCTGGAAGTTACAAAGAAGACAGAAGAAAAGATCAAGGAATTGGAAGAAAAACTGATGAATATCTCTAAGAATTTTGATCTGGTACATGAATCAACCAATAACAAAAAAACTCAAGTCATCAACATCCACAATGACCTCAATGTTTTAATAAATCAAAGGTATCAAATAAAGAGTAGAATGGGACAATTAAGAAGACTGATCAGTCCCAAACTAGATTATATGACTAAGATTGTGGGTGAAGCACATCTTGTTGGACAAACTACCACACCACAGACCTGTAAAGAGATGAAACTCTAGTTTTTCTACTCATTGGGCATATACAAATTTTGGATGGTGCTAAGAAGAGCACAGGATTTGGCATAGGATGAACAAAAGGAGGACTTAAACAAGGTCATGGATATTAATCCTCTGGAGCAAGAACAAAAAGATGTGGTCTCAGGTGCAGCAAGAGACACTACAAAGGCAGTAAAAGAACTCTTAGAAAAGGAGGAACTAGTTCTTGATGAGCCTAAGTCAATCCAAGGTATAATAAACTTGGATACAATGTCTCCTATTCAGATGCTCAAATTGGCTTCAATTGCTCAAGCCAAAGAAAGAAAAGAAATATTGAAGTCCCACATTGAGGAAAGTGAACTCATAAATGAAGCATTCAACATTTTAGAGAAGCTAGTACCAATGTACGAGAAGGATACCTCTTTGTCTACCACTTGTCAACTCAAGGGACTAATTCATTTGGTAAGTACACACTTTGAATCTCTTGAAAATTTGCTGAAACAAAAGTTAAGCAAGAGTTTAATGAGAAAAGGTTAGATGAGTTGACAAAGTTGATAGTCAATGATAAGGCTCGGTTAGACAATGGGATACAGAATATTTAGAGTACTATTGTAGAAGCTGGTGATGTGTATAAATTTTGTTTATCATGGCCGGAAGTTACAAAGAAGATAGAAGAAAAGATCAAGGAATTGAAAGAAAAACTGATGAATATCTCTAAGAATTTTGATCCGGTACATGAATCAACTAGTAACAAAGAAACTCAAGTCATCAACATCCACAATGACCTAAATGTTTTAATAAATCAAAGGTATCAAATAAAGAGTAGAATGGGACAATTGAGAAGACTGATCAGTCCCAAACTAGATTATATGATTAAGATTGTGGGTGAAGCACGGATTGCTGGACAAACCGCCACACCATTAGACCTGCAAAAAGCTGAAACTCTAGTTTTTCTACTCAGTGGGCATATACAATGTTTAGATGGTGCTAAGAAGAGTTGGGATGTTGAGATATCTCAACTAAAGAACATCTTTAGTGATATTCTTCAGCATATGTAAAATAAAGTAGAAGACTGTACTTGTAAATATGCGGCAGAGTACACAAAATATTTTTTGAAGTTTTAACAAATCTTTGGTTCTAAAACAACCCTTTGCCATTGATATCAAAGGGGGAGAAGAAAATCAATGAAAAAAATGGATAAACATCTCAGGGGGAGTAGGACAATGAAGTCTATATAGTAAGGAGGAGTAGTCAAGTATTTTTTTTCACTAAGTGTTGCCATCAATGCCAAAGGGGGAGATTGTTGGCAAGAGACACTGCTCTAGTATTGACTTGTATGTTGTCATTGATGGCAAAAAGGATTAGAGATCTCATCAACATGACAGGAAGACATAACTCTAGAAGGTCTTATTGGAATTCATATTTGGTTGGCAAAAATGACTAAGTATGGACAAGAAATAGAGTAAGGGACAAAAAGTGGATCAATGTGCTTCCGCTGATGAAGACCTAGAAATGTGGCTCAGGTATAATATTCATAATTTTTTGATGTTGTTATATTCTAGTGATCAAGTCCTGACTTCCTCTAAAAGTCACTTGGAAGAAATATCTAAGTCCGGATGAACTGAGGTATAATAGAGACAGTGAATAGGGCACACCATAATGGTCTGCATTCCTCTGCAAGTGCATATTTGTTCTACAGAATTGAAGACATGTCAAGAGATAAATAATGTTTGTTGATTAAGATTCATGAAGTTCCATTTGGTCTGCAACATGAGTTATGATGTGACAGAGGAACCTATCATATATGTTATTAAGAAACAAGCTGACAAGCTGGTTGAATCCTTATACGGAGAAGAAATATGAGTTGGATGATAAAGGTAAGTGGTTGTATGATTAGAGCTGACACATATGAAGATATATGCATGTTTAGATCCAGATTGACGATTTAACACAAGAACAAGTCGACAAGATATCACACTTGGTATACACATTTCACAGTTTGCTCGCCGACCTAATCATGAGAAAGATTTAGTTGTGGATATAAATAGAGGATGGACTTCGATGTTTGATTGAAATGATGTGTAATGTGATGTGCATGAATACAAAGTATGTGAAGATAGAATGACTGCAACAAACAGAGAAAGACCTTGATCACATGTATGAGTAGAGTAGAGAAACAGGGGCAAACTGAAATGAAGAGTTCTAAGTTAGTATTTATGAGATTAATTGGAACTGTCACCATGCATATGTAGATGCAATCACAGTAGTTCATTCTTGGCAGTGAGCCATTTCTTGAGTAGTGAGCTCTAGTCAGTGAGCCTTTTGTAATTCAGTATTGTTGTGTGGTTACACAACACGCCCCATTTTGACTTGGCAAAACAGGGACCCAACTTTTTGGCTTGGCTTGTGTTGTCTGCTTTCTGGTGGTTTGGTAAAAGTAAGTCATGTGCATCATCATGTGGAACCAAGATGAGGTAAGTCATCATAATGAGGTTAGTTTGTTAAAATTCATATTTCATTTCTGTGACCTCATATTTTGAAAGAACATTAAATTCCATGCAGGTTTGCCTTTTACATCACCTTGAAATTCCTCAGGATGTGAGAGTTATGAACATTCAAAGTTTTGGTCAAACCTGATATTCCCAAGAGGAGGATCATATTCTTATAACCTCAGTCATGTTGTCGAAGATCATCCTGATCTTGGTACATCACCTGATAAGTCATGCGGTCTAGATATCTGGACGTCAACTTTAAGTGGTAATAAATCTTCCCCGTCAAACAGTCTTATATATCGCGAGTGTCATATTTCCAAATGTAACCCGATATTTCCTAATATCCTCCTGCCGCGAAAAATCACCCTAAGCCAATATCCTGATGACATCATCCAAATCTGATAAGCAAAGAAACAAACATGACGATGACATCATCATCACGTTTACATTTCGACAGGATATTTTCTAAACATGATCATGTTCACATAATATGACGATGACGTCATGATGCCTTTCCGATACAAAGAACGAATATCAGGATGACGTCATCCCGATATTCCAAAAGAGAGATGTAAGTTTATCTCATCGTCATCATATTTGAAACATCACCTGATACATCGAAATATCCTCCTGAGGTACTAACCATAACCAAAAGGTGCTTTTGTCACCTGAATCTTGTCGCGATAACCATTCCAATTTGATGGAGGAGGATGACATTGAAACTTGACCTGATATTTGCGAATATCATCCTGCCTTCATGATATCCTGTCATATGGATATCCCCCCACTCCCGTTGCCGCCATTATCATTTAATGCGCGCAGACATGGTAGGTGGTTCCCGCTAACCCCGGAACCCGATGAAACACCTTGCAAGATCCTACGTTTTCGCGCAGATAATCAATGAATACAATCTAATTTGTCAGAGTTGCCCTACATTTACCCTAATTGCAAGGTTAAAAGGTAATTCAATCATCATACAGACAGAAGGAAGTGCGGGATCATCAACTGAATTAAGAGCGTTGTTAACAGTCTACTGGTATAAAAGAGAAATCTGCATAACCAGGTAAGTAAATGAAACCCTCATCATGTTGTTTTTATTCAGGTATGATGATGTAAGTTCTGGTTTATGCATCCATATGATTAAGTAATGTTGAAAAGATACAGTAGGCATAATGATTTATGAAGTTAATTGCAATATGCATACATGTGTATACCCATTGTGAGATGGGATTTTGTCAATTGCAGGTAACCATGGCTGACAAGAGATTAGTTAAGTGTCAGGAGGAATTCAGTAGGCCCATGTTCTCTTCTCAGAGGTGCGTCCTGTTTAAATACGGGACAATTACAGATACCCATCAGGGAAGCACCAATTTGGAAGCCTGGTCAGCTAGGCTAAATTATGGGAATGACAAAAGTCTTGTACTCGATGCAGTGTTCGTATCCAGAATGTGGAATATTGCCAATTTTCCATACTCCATGGAATCTCCAGAGCTCGTCATCGAGTGTGCCAGGAATTATAACCCAGAGACAAGGCAAGTGATGAAACATGGGATAATATATGCAGACCTATCCATCAAGGGTCTCTCTTGGACATTTGGATTGCCATTGGGTAGCAAGGTCAAAAGTGTAGACCTAAAAAAGTTAGAAAAGGAATATGAAGCCAATAAGAAATCAGCCAGGAAGAACATGTATCAATGGCGGGCTGAGAACATCACATATCCTGCAGCAGCCAAACTTCCTGTGCACCTGTTCAAATATGATTTCAGTGAGGAGTACCAATACATGATTGCACTCCTGAATAGAGTAATAGGCCAGCCTGATGCTGGTAGTTTTAGGGATTGAATGTATGGAATAATAATGATGTGTCTATATTTAGATATCAAGCCCCTATGGGGCCAGATAATAAGTGATGCTCTACATGAGCAGCTGATGAACCTAGGAGGTTCAAATTGTGTATTCTATATGTCATCATACATTGTTTATTCCTGTGCTTATAAAGGCACTTTTGATGCTTTAGTTACAAACGAAAAGCTTACAGGCACAAATGCTGTGTATATCTGGGATCATCATCCCTAGCTGCAGAGAGCCAATTACCTCAAAGATTACAAACTGGTCAATGATGCACTCTCCATGCATCTGGTGAGGACCATGGAGGAGGACAAAACAAAGAGATTGAGCATGGAAGCTCAAGAGATAGTTTATAGGCATGGGGCCTGGTATATACAGTTTGCCACCTTCTCTTACATAAGGATTGAAGGTTTTGAGGGACATCCTCTGATGCTGCCGAGGTATCCCACTGATGCAGTGATACTAATGGAGTTCATCAGGTAGGGCTCTATAATGATAAAAATGTACAAGGATGCCAAGAAGCTGGCGCCAATTTTGTTTCCAGTTAGCATTGGCTGCTATATGTGCCCCGATTCAGACAATATAAAGAAGGTGATGGTCACTCTAAATAAAATGAATCTGCAGCCTTTTCCACTAACAAGACCATATGATCCTTATGGCAGAATGCAGAAAATATTAAGAAAGCCTATTCATCAGAGGCACCTACAGGATTTTTGGGCCGACTGTGAGGATGAAGCAGAGGCAAGAAGAAGAAGGTATCAAAGGTTAACTTTGAACCAAATTAGAACCTTTGATTGCATCTCCATCCCCCAACAATTGAAGAAGGATGATGGTAGGATAATTGCAGATGAATATGAGCAGAAGAAGATATACAATGATACCATCTCTGCACTTGACCTCACCATACAGGAAGATCTATCCTTGGACCCCTTCATTGCCAGGACCATACAACTAACTCAAGCTTGGGTTGATGAGCAGGTAGAGGCATTGAAGAAGAATGGTGTTGCCATTACGATGGACAACAAGAAGAAGGGACAGGATATTCCTGGGGATGAATATGACGACTTCCTGAATGAGAAGAGGAAGACCAAGGGAGATAGACTCCCTCCACCACAACAACAGAGCAAAAGACCCCCAAGGAGCAGGAAGGTAGATAAAGAACCCAAAGGGGTTATTATTGAAAGAGCAGTATTTGTAACTGAGGAGGTAGCAGCATCAGGATCTGGATCAGAATCAGCATCCCCTCCAAAAACAAAGAAAGAAATGTCCAAGAAGAGTAAGACAGCAGAGGCTAGAATCATTGAGACCCTAGAAGAGGGTCAGTCCTCAAGGAAACATGATAAAGAGGATATCCTCATGGAGGAAGAGCCTGAAGAAGAAGAGGCTCCTTTGATAATAAGGAGAAAAAGAAAAGCTCCATAGGTGTTGGTGTCCACCCCACCTAAGAAACAAAGAACCTCTATGAGAGGTGAAATAAGACAACCCCCAACATTATTACAAGGGGCAGGTAGTGAAGTACCTAAGGAACTTCAGCATGATGTTCCACTTCCTACCATCATCAAGTTCAAAACTGAACTTGCAGAGGAACAAATGAAAGAAACTGCTCAGACGCAATCAGGGCATGTCTCGCTAGAAGAGACAATAAACTTGTCTGATGATGAGGTTGTATAGGAAGTAGCTGCACAAAAGATGGAAACACTTGCTGCTGGTACAAGCATGACCCCTCACAAGCCTACACCAGTTCAAACTATCCTTGAGGAGATGAAGCAAGTGGAGGTAGAGCAAGAAAAGAGCCTAGAGCAGGTAGCTCAGGAAATAGGGCTAGAAACATTAATTGCAGAGGTGACAAGTCCTGTAGTGGTAGACCTGACAGAGAAACAGGATGCAAGTCCTGTACATCCAGCAGGATCACCTGACAAAGGGCACCCAGCAGAAGAAATAGAGATGGAAGAATCAGAAGGCCATACTCCTAAATTAGGCCAACAAACTCCACATGATACATCAGTGGAACCTGTTATAGTAGAGGTTCAAGAAGCGAAGGCTGATGAAAAGGAGAAAACAATAGAGGATCCTGCTGCCAAAACACAAGAGGTTGACAGTGCAGGCCCGAAACAAATAATGGCTGCAAAACAAACGCCAGCACCTCAGGCAGAATCCACAGTATCCAGTACGGTGGATATGCAATGAGAAATAGAAAAGAAAAAGAAGGAAGATAAACCTCAACAAGGGGAAGAGTTGAGAACAGATGAAGTAATGATGGAGAAGGATCATGATCATCATGATCAACATACAGATGCACCACAGGATTCCCCACACCAAGAGGATGCTCCTCCGGAGAAAGAAACCCCTCAACAGGAGGATGTGCCGCAGGATCAACAACAAAGTGAGCATCAAGAAGAAGAAATCAGAAAATCACCATCTCCACCACATCTGCTAATAGAAATGGGAGACACGAGTGAACATCATGATGATGCAAAAAAACATGATCAGGTGCCTCCGTGGTTGGAGAAAGAGGTAAATATAGAAGAATTTGAAATTCAGGAATTTGATGTCTCCACCTTGTTCTCCGAGGATATAATGAAGCTTAGGAGGAAGGCCAGAATGACTTCGGCAATCAAGAGAGATCCAGCAACTGGGAGGAGGACCGCACAAATTGCAATACCTGCGGTGGAGAAAAAAAAAGGTAAAATTACCTTAGATGAATTCCAAATCAGCACAGTGGATCTAGGTTTTGCCAATGAGGACCAAGAAGGTCAAGAGGGCAAGGACATTATTGATTCTCTAATTCAAAAGGTAAAAAGAGAGAAGGAGAAGAATAAGCAACACAAAGAGCACATTGCTTAGTTGCATGCCTATATAAGGAGGCTGATTAATCCTGATGATACAACAACTGAACATGCAGTCCCATTGACTGCTATTTCTCAAGAGGAGGTAAATAAGTTAGACCTCATGAAACATGAGGCATCTGTGATAAGAAAATGGATGTCATCCACATTGGATGATGCTGAGGAAATGGTAAAGGCCTCCTTGAAGAGGTGGAGCATTCTCAGTGACTCCAGGACCAAAGTAGATAAATTGCAAATGCAGACAGGGAAAAGGTCTTATAAATTGGACAAAGTCCTAAACATCCTGGGAGAAATAAAGAGGATAAATCCTCAGCTGCTTATTAATAAATAGGTATTAAATAGTAATATGACATTGTTAATTGACATCTGGTATAAGGACATTCAATTTGAATGTGGGGTGCTCAGGAGATGCAATAATAAGCTGAGAGATATCAGCATGAAGTTGCACGATTTAATGGCTGTTGAGGCAGAAATATTAGAAACATTGGAAGGGAAAGTAGAAGGAAAAATAGAAAATCAAGATGAAGAGTCTGCCATCAAGGCTTTACACAGCAACTTCCAATCAGAGGCAGATGGTCCACTGGTCCACTTGACAGAAGAAGTTATAGATAAAATAATGAGGATCAAGGTCAAGATGGAAAAATACAATGAGACACTGCAGGACAGGAAAGACAAACTAGATAGCAATAGAAATAAATATGAAGCACATAAGCACGCCATCATCAAAGCAAAGACTTTGGATGGCGGAGGAATAGATCAAGTCATACAGTCATATGAGCAGATCCGGAGCAACATGCAGCCCCATATGCGGCATCATCATCATCAGGATAGCGAAAGTTCAGGAAGTGATGCACATGATGATGATCCACATGAATCAGGTGAGGAGCATGATGAAGACACATCATAAAGGGGATATAGGCGTAAGCAATCTAGATAATTGCCAGCTGGCAACTTGTGCCATTTTTGTAAAGATTGACAAAGTCAAGAAAATGATGACCGTAGATGTGCATTGATAAATCAAGATTGTGGATCTTTTTGTAACTGATTCCTCACCTTGTTCTATAAAAGGTGATGGAATGCCTTATTATAAACATTTGAAACTTAATTGAAATCCATCTGCTGAAACATTCAGAGCTCATTTCAAAGTTTTTTTGTATACATTTATATTTTTGCATGCTTAATGAATGAGAAGACTGTGTCAATTACAATCCATAGTAAATCTTGAGTAATCAGTGTCTGTGTTCTGGACATATGTGGTGATCTGCTGTGTCCCTTGGAGTGCATGTCCACTTACATGTGTTGTTTTCATACAAATTCCTTTGAAGTTAGCATCAACTATATCTAGCTGTGGAATGTCCTGGTGAAAATATGGTTTGGTTTTCTTCTCTTCATGGTAGTATCTAATATACATGTGGTTCAAAAGCTAAAGGTTCAACTTTAATTAGAAGCATTTCTTCAATTTCTTTTAAATTTCAGAGCGTTTCATCCCCATAATTGTAAATAATTGATGATCTTAAGCAAATAACACAGATATGCAGACATCTCGTAGATAATTGCAAATATTTAGCATATTTGAATACGAAGCATGCACAATTGAAAATATCATGCAAAGATTGAAGTATTTCTGCATCTTTTCACCAAATAACTGTATAATATGACTTCTCTATAAAGAATTTCTGCAGGAGTGTCATGATGATGTTGAACTTTCACGTAAGGCCCCAAAATGGAAACAACAACTCACATTAACCTCTGAGTAACTTCAAACAATTAAGACCTAATCACCAGAGACTTGGGATCATGAATTCTTTGAATTCATAGTATCTTTCAAGATGAATAAAGTTTAATGTGTACTTTTATTCTATGCTTGTTTGTGACTAACATCATAACCAACATAAATTGGCGCTAGAAGGAGGGCCCGATCCGAAAGATTACGCTCATCATCATTATTTTCAGGTTTGATGATGCAGAGAGTAAGGTAACCTCAAATATGTGAATTTCAAATATCATTCAAATATTTACTGTAAGAAGCTCATATATGCTCATTCTGTGTAAAGATTTCCAGATCTCACATAAATATTGCAAGCTTTATAGTAGATCATTCTGAATTCGCAAATATCAGCCAAAGATACATAAATTTGTTCAAGCTTTGGAGAATTTAGGCCTTAGAAACTTGAGATCTCATGCTAGGGATCATTATACCTCAAATATCCTTTCATATTTGTAGTATCTTTGCAAATATTTAGTAAATATCCAGTCTGATCAGCCATCTGACCGCAAATATCACCTCATCCGGTGAAATCTAGCCAATATTTGCGAAGTTTTAGCCAATCTGCCTCAAAATTGAGAAATCTTGGCTCACAGGATAAATACCAGGTCTAGACCTAGCGGAATCTTTGAAGAATTGCCTGTTAGAGGTTTCAGACCTAGAACTGTAGACATCCATCATACTCCAAGATCTAGTGCATTAGTTGCACCACCAGCTCAACCTCCTCCTGTAACTCTTGTTGGTTTACAAATACCTTCTGGGATATCTATGACACCTCCTGTTCAGCCTCAGGGTGTGCCTTTAGTTCAACCTTAGCCAGCTGCACCACCAGCTCAACCTCCTCCGGTTGCAATGTCTTTCTTTGCAGTAGAGTCACCTTTGACCTTTACCGCATATCATGAGTTACCAAAGAATCCGGATAAACTTTGTCCAAAATATCATCCTTACCAAGATGCTGAGGATCATATCAGGACTTTTAAGGAAGCTTGCTGCAGAGCTAGAATAGAACATCAAGATGTGGTGTGCAGATTATTTCCTTTTTCCTTAGGGGAAGAAGCCTATAATTGGTTCATTAGTCTTGGTCAGGGTTCTGTTGATTCATGGGCATTACTAGAGAAAGCTTTTCTTGATAGATTTAAGGTTCTAGTCGATCCCTCAATAAACTATCATTTATTTTCTACTATTAAGAGATTTGAGAATGAGCCTATTGCAAATTTCAATGCTAGGTTTCAGAAAATATTGTCCAGAGTGGTCACTCCTTATACTGTGTCTGATGAAGCTGCAAGGAGCATTTATTATTCATCTTTAGATCCTTTGACCTCCATGTTCATAAGGAGAACACATCCCCAAATCACAACTTTAGCTTTGGCCTTTCAAGAAGCCATACAGGTAAATCAGCAGTTAATACCTGCTCCTACTCCAAATATGGTATTTCCTACCTTGCCTGGCATGCATTCACAATATCCTGTACAATATCCTAATGGAGTAGTGATACCCCCAGCAGTCATGCCTGCACCTTTGCAAGTACCTCCACTGAGCATTATGCCTCCTCCTAATGGAAATGGCTAGTTGCCACAATATCCTGCACAAGCTTAGGCACCTCAAGGTACTGATCTGTCCAATAATAACCATGGATCCTCTTTCTTCAAGCCTCAGGCTGAAAATGTGGTGGCCAAAGCTCAAGAAGAAAAGGAGGAAATCAAAGAAATCTCTGCTCAACTAAGAAAACTCACCACAGAAGTAACACATTTGAGAAACCAAGGTTTTTATTCCCAGTCAAACCAGAATAGGAATTATTCCAATGATAGACCAAATTATCCTGATAGAGGATATAACAGCAATAATTTCAACAATAATGGTGGAAATAACAATAATCCTCAGAGATAGCCCAGAGTATGGAACTCTAAGCCAAATAATGGCTCATTACCATCAACCCTAGACAATCAGCCTCCTAGTGAAGCCAAACAGACTACTAGAGTCAATCTTGCTGAAGCAGCCCTTACTAATTGGTGTAGGATCCACAATACAAATGCACATGTAGAATTAGACTGTCCATAATTTAGGATTGCTGCCAGCATCTTTCAGACTGAAGTGTCTAACACTTCTGGAAATCCACCTCAGGCAGAAGGAAATGAGATTGTTCCTTGTGGATATGACTCAGCTTTTGTGCTAGAAGCCTACATTAATCAACCTCATCAGAGTTATAACCAGGTATGTGAGGAATCTACCTTAACTTTTGAAACAAATTATGTTTTCCCCTTTGAGAATGAAAATGAGCCTACAAGAGAACATGAGGAAGTACATGCATATCAACAGCAATATTCTGGTAAACATAATTATAACTTGAGGAGTAATGCCAACAGACCTACTGGTCCATTGACATCATCTCTACCTCCAAATAACTTCAATACACCTCCTAATCCTAAAGCTAGCAGTAACCCTGGGTTCCCCAAGGTAAATGCTCAATACTTGTCGCCTCAGAACACAGGATCAAAGGTTGTAAATGCACCTCATGAATCCGACAAGTTGGTCAATTATCTCGCTGATGAAATGAAGAAAATTAAGATCAACCTATCCCTGTCTGAGTTACTACAAACTCCTGCTATCAAAAAAGCATTCATGAAGTCACTAGATGATCCTGCTCCTAAAGAGGACGGCCATCTTTCAAGTCAATCCAGTGGCAAAGATCATGCTGCTAGGGATAATACTGTCAAGCCTAAAGTGTCAGCTATAGTCCAAGCTGCATAAACCTCTCACATGACCTTGTATAAGGACAAAACTGAGTCACCTCCGTTCCTCCTCACCATAAGAATGTTCAGCAAGAACCTGCACAACTGTTTGGTTGATTCAGGAGCCTCCACGAATGTTATGCCCTTGTCAATATGTAATGCTTTAGGACTACATCCTGCTAAATCTCTAAAGAAGGTCACTCAACTGGACAAAACAGAAGTAAGTGTAGTAGGAGAGTTAACTCATATCCACATGCAACTAGCATCTGATCCTAGCATCTAGTATTACATTGACATTTAGGTAGTCAACATACCTGATACTTATGGGATGTTGCTTAGCCGAGATTGGTCCAAAATGCTTAACGGATATATGTCTACAGATTTCAGCCACATGTGGTTACCATGGAAGGGTATACCTAATCAGATCAGGATTGATGCTGAGCTGAGAATGAAGCATATGATCACCGAGTACAACAGAACAAATGAGATCATGTACGTAGATGTAGAACCTGGAGTTTACTGCATCAGGCCACAGACTGTCAAAATAGAAGAGATCTTGATGCTTGATCTTCATCATCATCATCATCATGATCATCAGGAGGACATGCCAGTTGTGGAAATTGATAATAATCCTGATAATGAGAATGAAATAGATCGCTTCAGGGACTTTAAGATGCATTTGTCTAACTAGGTAAGGCATTGTCAATTGTTAAATATACCTGCTAATGATATTTTGTTTGATGGATGGTGCAGATTACACGATGAAGCACATTCAGAAAAAACTTATGAAACATGCTTAGATATGATGATGCTAGAGCAAACATGTAGTGAGGCATCATCATCATATTCTGAGGTAAATGCTACATCTGATGATGACGATGATACTAATTCTTATCTGTCTTCTGCAGGAACAGAGGAGCTGACAGATCACGATGAGGATCATATCCTGAAAATAGAAAAAGTTATGGTGTCTGACCAGATAAATGATGTGAGGAAAGAAAAGATCACCCCTGGGAGTGATTGTTTTATGGAGCTAGACTATGAATTGTCTAATGAAGACAAAGGTAGTGACCTGACTAAGTTTGAAGAATTTCTAGTAAAAGAAATAGAGAAGAAGACACAACAGCATAGATTTCCCCAGGAGGTCTTAATTAAAAGTTGGTGTAGGTTGCACGAGGCACCTCACTCAGAAACAACTTGCTCACTATCTTTACACATTTTGAAAAAGCATGCAGCTACAGATCCAGAAGATCATCCTCCTGCTGAAGTGAAAGAGAAAGTAGAAAAATCATCAGGCTCACAAAAGAAAGGAAAGAAGAAACTTGAGAATGATGACATCCCTCAGTTAAAGTGGATATCAGGTGGAGCAGCAGCCAAAGCTGTAAAAGGAAAAGAAGGTTCAACTAAACATCCTGCTGAAGATAAGCCCTAGATCCTAAGGTTTGATGGATCCAAATCCAAGCAAGGTGCTGGGGTAGGAATTGATCTCATTGATCCATCAGGAAAGTCCTATCTGGCAGCCTATAGATTACAGTTCCCCTGCACTAACAATGTAACAGTGTATGAGGCTCTGATTCACGGGATACTGTTTGCTCATAAGAAGAAAGTAAAGATTTTGCATGTCTTCAGAGATTCAGAGCTAGTTGTGAGGCAAGTAAGAGGAATCTACTCATGTAACTACAGAAAGCTATCTAATTATAGACATCATGTGTGGGACCTGATTGACGATTTTGATGCCTTTAATATCACCCACGTACCAAGAGAACAAAACCATAGGGCAGATGCACTTGCCAAGTTGCCAGTACATTGGAGCCACTATCTATATCTGGTCTGAAGAGATTTTTAGTAGAACTGGTGTCAGTACCTTCAGTACCTGATAATGTGACTAACCTCCAGGTGTTTGATGATGATCAGCACATTCTGGACTTCATCTCAAACAGAGATGTATTTGATGCCCAAATCATAGATGAGAATGGTATGGAAGATCATGTTTGGGAAGAAGATGAGATATTAGAATTACTTAGCAACAGGATCCCCAAAGGTATGATTAAATTAGAAAGAGCCTTTGATTTGGATAATATGCTTAAATAGAAAGATCTGCCTAAGACAGATGGAGGTCAGTATTCACAAGTGAATATTGGACAGGATGATGACAAGAAAAATGTACTGATAGGTAAGGTTTGCACATCAGAAGAGTTAGAAGGAATAACTCAGGCACTAAAGGATTACATACATGTAATTGCATGGACTTATGATGAGCTGAAGACATATGACACCTCTGTCATAACTCATACTATACCTCTCAAACCAGATGCTAAACCTTTCAGACAGAAGCAAAGGCCAGTCAATGCTTTGCTTGAACTAATAATTCTTGAAGAAGTCAAGAAATTGTTAAATGCCAGGATAATATTTCCTGTGAGGCACTCCACTTGGGTGGCAAATCTCGTGCCAGTTAGGAAGAAGAATGGAGACATGAGGTTATGTGTAGATTTCAGGAATCTGAACAGAGCATCTGAAAAAGACAATTATCCTTTACCCTCATTAGATGAAGTTCTGCAGATTGTAAATGGAGCCAAAATGATGTCTTTCCTAGATGGCTTTTCAGGATACAACCAAGTGATGGTTGATAAAATTGATAGATTGAAAACTGCCTTCACCACAAAGTGGGGGATATTTGCATATAGACGTATGCCATTCAGACTCATGAATGCTAGAGCTACATTCCAGCGAGCAATGGACATAGCCTTCAGAGGCTTAATAGGAAAATGTATAATCATCTACATGGATGACTTGACAGTATTCTCCAAGGAAAGGGGGATTCATGTCACTGATCTCAGAACTGTACTGAAGAAGTGTGAAGAGTACGAAATATCTTTGAATCCCAAAAAGTACATATTTGGAGTGACAACAGGAAATTTACTAGGCCACCTGGTCACAGAAGATGGAATTATCATTGATCCTGACAGGGTGGAGTCTTTTATGAAGTTACAACTTCTAGGAAGCAAAAAGGAACTCAAGTCTTACTTTGGTAAGATAAACTTTGTGAGGAAGTTCATCACTGGCTTCGCTAAGATTGTCAGACCATTAAATGCCATGTTGAAAAAAGATGAACAAATTGAGTGGACACCAGAGGCCAAAGCTGCATTTGAAGATATAAAGAAAGCCATATTGGATGCTCCGGTCCTTATCAGTCCAGATTACACAAAAGATTTCTACATCTATTCATTTGCTTCAGAACATACCTCTGCAGCAGTGTTAACTCAGAGAAATGAAGAGAAAGAAGAGAAACCAATTGCTTTCATGAGCTCTCCTTTCAGGGATGCTGAATTCAGATATGTAGATGTTGAGAGACAGGCACTTGCATTAGTCAGAGCAGTAAAGAAATTCAGACATTACATACTAAGAAGCAAAGTGATTGCTGTAGTACCAGATGCAGCAGTGAAGATGCTGCTGATGCAAAGTGAACCTGGTGAGAAAAGAGCCAAATGGATTACTGTATTACAAGATTATGACATGGAAATTACGCCAATGAAGTTGGTAAGAAGACAAGCTTTGAGTCAAATGATATCTGAAATTGATCCAAATATCACTAGTCAGCAATATGTGATCAATGAGAAGGATAATAAAGAGTGGTATGCCGATATCAGGCACATCCTGATCACTGGAAGATGTCCATCAAGAATGCAAGCTTCACAGAGAAGAGCCTTGAAAATAAGATCCCAAAGGTATATGATGAAGGGAGGAACCCTATTCAAGAAGAATTATGAAGGAATATACCTGAGATGCTTAGAAAAGCCAGAAGCAAATAAAGTCCTGTCAGAACTACATGACAAGTTTGGAATGGCACATGGATCAGCCTTGGCCACAACACATGCAATCCTCAGAAAAGGATATTATT
The DNA here is from genome assembly GCA_027924645.1 of Cunninghamia lanceolata. Taxonomy (NCBI): domain Eukaryota; kingdom Viridiplantae; phylum Streptophyta; class Pinopsida; order Cupressales; family Cupressaceae; genus Cunninghamia; species Cunninghamia lanceolata. The sequence continues at coordinate 1,572,283 of BSBN01001020.1, read as the reverse complement.
GGCCTACAATTTTTAAAGACACAGCTGATCATGTTAAATGTTGTCATGTTTGCTAGGTCGCTACCAACAGAGAGAAGTATGCTGCACAACCCTTGCAGCCAATGATGGAATAGCGCCCATTTGCACAGTGGGGCATGGACTTCATAGGACCAATTAATCCTCTGTCTTCCTTAGGTCATAGGTATGTCTTAACAATTACTAACTATTGTACTAGATGGACTAAGGCTGTTAGCAGCAAAACTTGTACTACAGATGATGTCATTAAACTTTTGGAGAGTAACATTGTTACCAGGTATGGAATTCCTTATGCTTTGGTAAGTGATAATGGTTCTGCCTTCATTTCCACCAAGTTATCAAGTTGGGCTTTTGATCATGAGATTATAATTAAGTTTTCATCCAACTATTATCCCCAAGGGAATGGATTAGCAGAATCCACTAATAAAAATTTGCTGAGTATCATAAGAAAATTAATAGAGAAGAACCCTAGGGAATGGAACTCATTTCTAAAGTATGCCATATGGGTTGATAGAACTAGAATAAAAACTGCATTAGGAAACTCACCTTTCCAACTAGTATATGGGGTGGATCCCATCCTCCCTGTAAACTTAAAAATTCCTACTCTGCAGTTTGCCCAAGAATACCTAGGCATAGACAATAAACAAGAAGTCAGGTTGCTTCAGTTGATGCACCTGGAAGAAAAAAGGAGTCAAGCAATTGACCAATTTGCAAAACATCAGGCTGTTGTCAAATGTTGGTTTGACAAGAGAGCTAGAGTCAAAGATTTCAAGATAGCTGATTTAGTCCTGATGTGGGATAAAGCCCATGAAAAGAAAGGTGACCATGGTAAGTTTGATAGATTATGGATTGGTCCCTTTCAAATTTTTGAGATATTAGGAGACAGTACTTATAGGCTTAAGAACCTGACAGGTGAGGATGTCCCATTGCCAGTCAATGGACAGTTCCTCAAGCATTATTTCCAGGCCTGAGTAACTCCATGACAGTCATATGTATCATATTGTACATTTGTATAGTTGTTTGTACAGTTTGTTTGTTTTGCTTGTTTTGTTTTGTTGGTTGAGACCTTGTTCTGGTAAGTTAGGATGATGCACTTCATCACCAAAGAAAATAACTGAATTGTTAGGATTCAAGTGAGGAGATCACATTTAGACATAGGTTATGATTCATTCTAAGAAGTATTCATGATCAGGTTTGTGATATCCATTCATCAGGGTGCCTTTTCTTGGTCAAAGTGAATCAATCACGATGAAACGCCTAACTGCCTTGCGTTTGTTGAACACACAAGTATAGGTGTTAAGTGAAAAATCTAAAGGGACTCCCTTGCTACCAATACAATCTCCAACCTAAAGCTGCAAGAGACTGTACCTTGTACAAATGAGCTGACATAATGATATCAGATACAAATTTTAAAGAGAAAATCAGAAAAGAAATAAAATTAGGCCATCTAAGTAACTCTACCGGGTTTATAGACGTCTGCTGGTAGTGGGGCTCTACTTAGGGAGATTGTATAGATAACCTTGCCAGGGCTATAGACGCCTGCTGGTAGCAAGGCTCTATCCAGGTTGGCTATGAGGGATGATCCCCAACCATGTAGTTTAACACCAGTTACTTATGTTTTCAACTTGCTTTCAAGATGAGGATAATTAATCATATGCACACACCTAATCCTTTGTTAGCATTGTTACCATGATGAAATTTTATCATTCAGAAGATCATGATGCCTATGATTAGATGGAATTAGAATACTATAGATGAATGTGATCACATCACTTGAATCATTGGAATTTGTTTGTTTTCTTTGGTGGCAAGTTGTTGTGTGGTTACACAACACACCCCATTTTGACTTGGCAAAACAGGGACCCAACTTTTTGGCTTGGCTTGTGTTGTCTGCTTTCTGGCGCTTTGGTAAAAGTAAGTCATGTGCATCATCATGTGGAACTAAGATGAGGTAAGTCATCATCATGAGGTCAGTTTGTTAAAATTCGTATTTCATTTCTGTGACCTCATATTTTGAAAGAACATTAAATTCCATGCAGGTTTGCCTTTTACATCACCTTGATATTCCTCAGGATGTAAGAGTTATGAACAGTCAAAGTTTTGGTCAAACCTGATATTCGCAAGAGGAAGATCATATTCTTATAACCTCAGTCATGTTGTCGAAGATCATCCTAATCTTGGTACATCACCCAATAAATCATGCGGTCCAGATATCCGAACGTTAACTTTAAGTGGTAATAAATCTTCTCCGTCAAACAGTCTCATATATCGCAAGCGTCATATTTCCAAATGTAACCTGATATTTCCTAATATTCTCCTGCCGCGAAAAATCACCCTAAGCCAATATCCTGATGATGTCATCCAAATCTGATAAGCAAAGAAACAAACATGACGATGACATCATCATCACATTTACATTTCGACAGGTATTTTCTAAACATGATCATGTTCACATAATATGACGATGATGTCATGATGCCTTTCTGATACAAAGAACGAATATCAGGATGATGTCATCCTGATATTCCAAAAGAGAGACATGTAAGTTTGTCTCATCGTCATCATATTTGAAACATCACCTGATACATCGAAATATCCTCTTGAGGTACTAAACATAACCAAAATGTGCTTTTGTCACCTGAATCTTGTCGCGATAACCATTCCAATTTGATGGAGGAGGATGACATTGAAACTTGACCTGATATTTGCAAATATCATCCTGCCTTCATGATATCCTGTCATATGGATATCCCCCCGCTCCCGTTGCCGCCATTATCATTTAATGCATGCAGACATGGTAGGTGGTTCCCACCGACCCCAGAACCTGATGAAACACATGGCAAGATCCTGCGTTTTCGCACAGATAATCAATGAATACAATCTAATTTGTCAGATTTGCCCTAAATTTACTCTAATTGCAAGGTTAAAAGGTAATTCAACTGTCATTTTTACATTTACCTTGCGATAAAATTGTTTTACAAAGCACCGGCTTCCATATCCTCATACAGGCGATAGTTGCACGATTTGAGCTCACAGACAGAAGGAAGTGCGGGATCATCAACTAAATTAAGAGTGTTGTTAATAGTCTACTAGTATAAAAGAGAAATCTGCATAACCAGGTAAGTAAATGAAACCCTCATCATGTTGTTTTTATTCATGTATGATGATGCAAGTTCTGGTTTATGCATCCATATGATTAAGTAATGTTGAAAAGATATAGTGGGCATAATGATTTATGAAGTTAATTGCAATATGCATACATGTGTATACCCGTTGTGAGATGGGATTTTGTTAATTGTAGGTAACCATGGCTGACAAGAGATTAGTTAAGTGTCAAGAGGAATTCAGTAGGCCCATGTTCTCTTCTCAGAGGGGCGTCTTGTTTAAATATGGGGCAATTACAGATACCCATCAGGGAAGCACCAATTTGGAAGCCTGGTCAGCTAGGTTGAATGATGGGAATGATAAAAGTTCTGTACTGGATGCAGTGTTCGTATCCGGAATGTGGAATGCTACTAGTTTTCCATACTCCATGAAATCTCTGAAGCTCGTCATCGAGTGTGCCAGGAATTATAACCCAGAGACAAGGCAAGTGATGAAACATGGGAGGATATATGTAGACCTATCCACCAAGGGTCTCTCCCGGACATTTGGATTGCCACTGGGTAGCAAGGTCAAAAGTGTAGACCTGAAGAAGTTAGAAAAGGAATATGAAGCCAACAAGAAATCATCCAGGAAGAACATGTATCAATGGCGGGCTGAGAATAGCACATATCCTGCAACAGCCAAACTTCCTGTACACCTGTTCAAATATGATTTCAGTGAGGAGTACCAATACATGATTGCACTCCTGAACAAAGTAACAAGCCAACCTGATGCTAGTAGTTTCAGTGATTAGATGTGTGGAATAATAATGATGTGTCTATATTCAGATATCAAGCCCCTGTGGGGCCAGATAATAAGTGATGCTTTGCATGAGTAGCTGATGAACCTAAGAGGTTCAAATTGTGTATTCTATATGTCATCATACATTGTTTATTCCTGTGCTTATAAAGGCACTTTTGATGCTTTAGTTACAGACAGAAAGCTTATAGGCACAAATGCTGTGTATATCTAGGATCATCATCCCCAGCTGCAGAGAGCCAATTACCTCAAAGATTACAAGCTGGTCAATGATACATTCTCCATGCATCTGGTGAGGACCATGGAGGAGGACAGAACAAAGAGATTGAGCATGGAAGCTAAAGAGATAGTTTACAGGCATGGGGCCTGGTATATACAGTTTGCCACCTTCTCTTACATAAGGATTGAAGGTTTTGAGGGACATCCTCTGATGTTGCCGAGGTATCCCACTGATGCAGTGATACTAATGGAGTTCATTAGGCAGGGCTCTACAATGATAAAAATGTACAAGGATGCCAAGAAGCTGCCGCCAATTTTGTTTCTAGTCAGCATTGGCTACTATATGTGCCCCGATTCAGACAATATAAAGAAGGTGATGGTCACTCTAAATAAAATGAATCTACAGCCTTTTCCACTAACAAGACCATATGATCCTTACGGCAGAATGCAGAAAATATTAGGAAAGCCTATTCATCAGAGGCACCTACAGGATTTTTGGGCCGACTGTGAGGATGAAGCAGAGGCAAGAAGAAGAAGGTATCAAAGGTTAACTTTGAACCAAATTAGAACCTTTGATTGCATCTCCATCACCCAACAATTGAAGAAGGATGATGGCAGGATAATTGCAAATGAATATGAGCAGAAGAAGATATACAATGATACCATCTCTGCACCTGACCTCACCATACAGGAAGATCTATCCTTGGACCACTTCATTGCCAGGACCATACAACTAACTCAAGCTTGGGTTGATGAGCAGGTAGAGGCATTGAAGAAGAAAGGTGTTGCCATTATGATGGACAACAAGAAGAAGAGACAGGATATTCCTGGGGATGAATATGACGACTTCCTGAATGAGAAGAGGAAGACCAAGGGAGATAGACTCCCTCCACCACAAAAACAGAGCAAAAGACCCCCAAGGGGCAGGAAGGTAGATAAAGACCCCAAAGGGTTAATTATTGAAAGAGCAGTATTTGTAGCTGAGGAGGCAGCAACATCAGGATCTGGATCAAAATCAGCATCCCGTCCAAGGACAAAGAAAGAAAAGTCCAAGAAGAGTAAGACAGCATAGGCTGGAATCACTGAGACCCTAGAAGAGGGTCAGTCCTCAAGGAAACATGATAAAGAGGATATCCTCATGGAGGAAGAGCCTGAAGAAAAAGAGGCTCCATTGATAATAAGGAGAAAAAGAAAAGCTCAACAGGTGTTGGTGTCCACCCCACCTAAGAAACAAAGAACCTCTATGAGAGGTGAAATAAGACAACCCCCAACATTATTACAAGGGGCAGGTAGTGAAGTACCTAAGGAACTTCAGCATGATGTTCCACTTCCTACCATCGTCAAGTTCAAAACTGAACTTGCAGAGGAACAAATGAAAGAAACTGCTCAGACGCAATCAGGGCATGTCTCGCTAGACGAGACAATAAACTTATCTGATGATGAGGTTGTACAGGAAGTAGCTGCACAAAAGATGGAAACACTTGCTGCTGGTACAAGCATGACCCCTCACAAGCCTACACCAGTTCAAACTATCCTTGAGGAGATGAAGCAAGTGGAGGCAAAGCAAGAAAAGAGCCTAGAGCAGGTAGCTCAGGAAATAGGGCTAGAAACATTAATTGCAAAGGTGACAAGTCCTGTAGTGGTAGACCTGACAGAGAAACAGGATGCAAGTCCTGTACATCCAGTAGGATCACCTGACAAAGGGCACCCAGCAGAAGAAATAGAGATGCCAGAATCAGAAGGCCATACTCCTGAATTAGGCCAACAAAGTCCACATGATACATCAGCAGAACCTGCTATAATAGAGGTTCAAGAAGTGAAGGCTGATGAAAAGGAGAAAACAATAGAGGATCATGCTGCCAAAACACAAGAGGTTGACAGTGCAGGCTCAGAACAAATAATGGCTGCAGAACAAATGCCAGCACCTCAGGCAGAATCCACAGTATCCAGTACGGTGGACATGCAACGAGAAACAGAAAAGACAAAAGAGGATGATAAACCTCAATAAGGGGAAGAGTTGAGAAGAGATGAAGTAATGATGGAGAAGGATCATGATCATCATGATCAACATACAGATGCACCACAGGATTCCCCACACCAAGAGGATGCTCCTCCGGAGAAAGAAACCCCTCAACAGGAGGATGTGTCGTAGGATCAACAACAAAGTGAGCATTAGGAAGAAGAAATGAGAAAATCACCATCTCCACCAAATCTACTGACAGAAATGGGAGACACAGGTGAACATCATGATGATGCAGAAAAACATGATCAGGTGCCTCCGTGGTTGGAGAAAGAGGTAAATATAGAAGAAGAATTTGAAATTCAGGAATTTGATGTCTCCACCTTGTTCTCCAAGGATATAATGAAGCCTAGGAGGAAGGCCAGAATGACTTCGGCCATCAAGAGAGATCCAACAACTGGGAGGAGGACCGCACAAATTGCAATACCTGTGGTGGAGAAAGAAAAAGGTAAAATTACCTTCGATGAATTCCAAATCAGCACAGTGGATCTGGGTTTTGCCAATGAGGACCAAGAAGGTCAAGAGGGAAAGGACATTATTGATTCTCTAATTCAAAAGGTAAAAAGAGAGAAGGAGAAGAATAAGCAACACAAAGAGCACATTGCTCAGTTGCATGCCTATATAAGGAGGCTGATTAATCTTGATGATACAACAACTGAACATGCAGTCCCATTGACTGCTATTTCTCAAGAGGAGGTAAATAAGTTAGACCTCATGAAACATGAGGCATCTGTGATAAGAAAATGGATGTCATCCACATTGGATGATGCTGAGGAAATGGTAAAGGCCTCCTTGAAGAGCTGGAGCATTCTCAGTGACTCCAGGACCAAAGTAGATAAATTGCAAATGCAGACAGGGAAAAGGTTTTATAAATTGGACAAAGTCCTAAACATCCTGGGAGAAATAAAGAGGATAAATCCTTAGCTGCTTATTAATAAATAGGTATTAAACAATAATACCACATTGTTAATTGACATTTGGTATAAGGACATTCAATTTGAATGTGGGGTGCTCAGGAGTTGCAATAATAAGCTGAGAGATATCAGCATGAAGTTGCACGATTTAATGGCTATTGAGGCAGAAATAGTAGAAACATTGGAAGGGAAAGTAGAAGGAAAAATAGAAAATCAAGATGAAGAGTCTTCCATCAAAGCTTTACATAGCAACTTCCAATCAGAGGCAGATGGTCCACTGGTCCACTTGACAGAAAAAGTTATCGATAAAATAATGAGGATCAAGGTCAAGATGGAAAAATACAATGAGACATTGCAGGACAGGAAAGACAAACTAGATAGCAATAGAAATAAATATGAAGCCCATAAGCATGCCATCATCAAAGCAAAGACTTAGGATGGCAGAGGAATAGATCAAGTCGTGCAGTCATATGAGCAGATCCGGAGCAGCATGCAGCCCCATATGCGACATCATCATCATCAGGATAGCTAAAGTTCAAGAAGTGATGCACATGATGATGATCCACATGAATCAGGTGAGGAGCATGATGAAGACACATCATAAAGGGGATATAGGCGTAAGTAATCTAGATAGTTGCCAGCTGGCAACTTGTGCCATTTTTGTAAAGATTAACAAAGTCAAGAAAATGATGACTATAGATGTGCATTGATAAATCAAGATCGTGGATCTTTTTGTAACGAATTCCTCACCTTTTTCTATAAAAGGTGATGGAATGCCTTATTGTAAACATTCCAAACTTAATTGAAATATGTTTGCTGAAACATTCAGAGCTCATTTCAAAATTTTTTGTATACATTTATATTTTTGCATGCTTAATGAATGAGAAGACTGTGTCGATCACAATCCATAGTAAATCTTGAGTAATCAGTGTATGAGTTCTAGACATATGTGGTGATTTGCTGTGTCCCTTGGAGTGCATGTCCACTTACATGTGTTGTTTTCATACAAATTCCTTTGAAGTTAGCATCAACTATATCTAGCTGTGGAATGTCCTGGTGAAAATATGGTTTGGTTTTCTTCTCTTCATGACAGTATCTAATATACATGTGGTTCAAAACCTAAAGGTTCAACTTTAATTAGAAGCATTTCTTCAATTTCTTTTAAATTTCAGAGCATTTCATCCCCATAATTGCAAATAATTGATGATCTTAAGCAAATAACACAGATATGCAGACATCTCGTAGATAATTGAAAATATTTAGCATATTTGAATACAAAGCATGCACAATTGAAAATATCATGCAAAGATTGAAGTATTTCTACATCTTTTCACCAAATAACTGTATAATATGACTTCTCTATAAAGAATTTCTGCAGTAGTGTCATTATGATGTTGAACTTTCACGTAAGGCCCCAAAATGGAAACAGCAACTCACATTAACCTCTGAGTAACTTCAGACGATTAAGACCTAATCACCGGAGACTTGGGATCATGAATTCTTTGAATTCATAGTATCTTTCAACATGAATAAAGGTTAATGTGTACTTTTATTCTATGCTTGTTTGTGACTAACATCATAACCAACAAGTATTTGCTACAATAATATATTGAGAGCTATCACTCTCCATGGTTTTCTCCTCTTTGGGTTTTCCACATAAAAAATCTTGGTGTTCATGTGTTATGTCTTTGTGGTTGCTGTTCATTTGTTTAATCTGCTTTCATATAATTAAATTTGATAAATGGATAATAGAGCAAGTGCATAAATGGTTTTGTAGAACACTGATTCACCCCCCCCCCTCTCAGTGTTCATTGGATTCAACAGGGAGATGATCAAGAAAATCTCCAGGATGCAGCCATGTCTCCACAAAGAGATGTGTCACAAGAAACTAAAGTCTCTTCCCCTCAACCTACTATATCTGTTTCAGTTTCTTTGCCCATTCCTCTTTCTCCTATAACCCCATTGTCTCCTATTATTGTTCAATCTTCTAGTTCATCACCATCTTATTCTAGGATGATTTTTGATAGTCCTAAGATTGGTTTTGATGCTACTCTTCATTCTTCTGGGTCTATTCCAAGCTTGTCTTCACCCTCTTATGATATTGGTGATTCCACAATTTTTGATCATTTTGTTTTAGGTGTTGAGCAGACTATTCATGTGAATGTGCTAGGTGTTGTATTTACAAATACTCCTCCAATTGTTACCATCACAAGTGTAAGTGCAATTCCTTCTACAACGGCAATGGGGTCAAATCCAAATGTCAAAACATCAGTGCTTCCTCTATGGCTCTCAGCCTATCCCCCTAAGAGGAAAAACCAAACCATCTACCCAGATGAATTTAACTTTGGAAAGCTAATTCTAGTGAAGTCAAAGATGCAAAAGAAGCCCAAGGCTCTTTCTCAGCTACTAGAAGACAAAGGCCAAAAATATGTGGAAATTGTACATCTGCCACCAGATGCAACTATTGATAATTTCAGCATGAGCGACTATTCTATTTCCAGGATTGAACTTGGGAAGAACACACATGAAAGTACCAAAGATGATGTTTAGTCTACACTCAATTCCTTCCTTCTAAAATTTGATCATGAAAGGGAGATGAAGGAGCAATATAAAGAAAAAGCAGAGCAGTTGGCTGTAGTGGTGAGAAAAATTACTTTGACATTTGAGTCAATCACACCTAAGGCAATCACAGTTGAAGATCTTGTTATTCAGAGGGCAGAGAAGACTCATGTTAAAGGGAGAGTAGTTGAAGAATACCTTGATAAAATGCAGGTACAAGGAGTGTATCTTCTTACTAGTATAGCTAAGAAGGCAAGCAAAATGGAAAAAATAAGTGCTGAGATGGATGATTTAGTGGATGTCATTTCTCATGACATTGAGTATTTAGATGAAAGCCTTAAGAAGTGGACTGAAATGAAAAAGTTGAAAACAAAAACTTTGATATCACTTGGCATTGTTTCAAATTATGAGTCTTATGTGGAAACTAAAGAATCATTAATTTATCGGAGTAATGCTCTGAAAGAGTTGATCAAAGACTTCGAGAATGCTAGGGAACTCAGCAAAGAAAGTGATGTTGATCTGTTGCACAAATTGGAGGAGCTTGTTGCAAGTATTGGCCTAACCGGTATTGTCATTGATGTCAACATACTCCTGTTGCATTAATGATAAGGATTGGATGAGCTGTGTGCTGAGGATATTGAGAAAATTAGTCCTAATCAAGAACAGAGAAGAACAATGAAGACAGTGAGCTAAAGATCCTAGCTAAGATAAAGATCAGAGGATGTGCATTAAAGGGTTTGTAGATATGTGTCTTAAGATGATCTAGTAAATATTTCAGAGGTCCGCATGGAGATCTGAAGAAGTTGTGGCCACTCAAGTAAAACCGGTTCTGGCAGATGTTTAGAGGTGACAGAGTAACACAAAAAGGTCCAGTGAGATCCGAAAGTGCAATATCCTATTCTGTGGATTTGAGGGAATGTTTAGGAAGTTAATGTGAATTGACAACTCAATTGGTTCATGGTCTGGAGGTCCACAAGCATCTATTCCATTATGACAGTGATGACAGACTATGTTCTTGAGGTTCCAAATGAAGGAGATAAGGGTTTCAATAAGCAGTTGTAGTGTGGATGTTCTTGGTGATTCAAGCAAGCTTGTGGAGGACTTTGGATCATGTCAAGTTCATGTTGGTGGTCTGCATTAGAGTTTGAGCTCGCAATTCAAGAATTACTTCCAGATGATGGTGTTCTTCCTAAGGATGGCCAACTGGATGAGTTACACATCCTGCAGATGATCTTGAAGATGTTATGTGAAGATTGGTGTGTTCCTAGAAGAAGATTGAAGTCTCAGATGTGTGTGGCTGATAGTGTGTTGATCTGCATGAAGTCTTTAGTAATTAGTCATGTTGTATTTATGTATTTGCTCTGTAATGTTTGCCGACTTAGATGATCATTCCTAAGTCGATGTCTTGTATAAATAAGGAATTGTAAAGTCATTCCAAAGGGCATGATGTGGCTATGAGAGTGTGGTAAAGAGAAGAGGAGCAAAAGGCAGAGCAGAAGTATTGGGCCTAAATTGAACTGATTCAAGCATGGTGAAGATGCTATTCTCCAGTTCAATTATCTGTCCTGAATCTAATAGAGCTCCCATGCAAGCTGACATCTAAAGATCATCATTTTCTTCCTACTAATGAAATGACTCAAGAGTTTAAGAATGAGTTTCAAAGGGAGTTGAAGACAAAGCTTTCTCAACTACCTCTCTGGACAATATTCTAGATAATCAGTTAACACTAGATAACAGACATGATATTTCCACAGTCCATGACAAGTTAGAATGTGTGCTTCTAGATTAGATTGTGTGTAGCTCTTTTAGATCGACGTTTCGAATCACACTCTATGATCCATCATCAGGAAGAGAAGAGAATAAGTAAGTTGTAATTGTAGAGATGGTTACTTAAAAAGAGAGAGGGGAGTGTGGGCATAGAGTTAACTTGAGGGGAGAGAGACCAATAAAGGAAAAAGAAACAGAAAAAGATAAAGAAAAATGAAAAAGGAACAATTAGATCAATAAATAAAAAGAAAACCTAAAGGTAGACAAAGATGGAAGAAGGAAGGCAGGGTAAGCATGGGTGATGGAAAGAAATAGAAAAGAGAGCGAGGAGGGAGTACATATATCTAAATATATGCTAGAAAACGTATGAGAAGTATAAATTAATTGAAAATCCTATAAACATCAAAAAGAGTGAGTATATAGGTAAATAAAGATATAACTTTTTATATTTGAATATAAATATGGAAAGTATATAAAAATATGCATTTAAAGAGGATAGTAATTATAAATAATTAGGCAAGTATATGTGTATTAGTGAAAGTATATATAAATAAAAAGGAAATTAAATGTATAAGTAAATAATAAATATATGAGATAATGGAATGTTTGCTTACCATGGTAACTAAATAGATGAAAAAATGATTTAAATATAAATAAATAAATTAAATATAAAATATGTAGAAATAAGGTGAGTAGAAATATAACTAGATACAAAGGATAAATATGATAGAAATACTAAATGTAAATAAAGAAAATAGATAGGATATATATATATATAACAAGAAGCATATATAGTTATATGTCATACAGTAAGTAGAATAGGAGAGTAAATAAGGAGAGTTCAATTTACTTATGAGTAGATATATCTATAAATCTAGGAAAATAACATATGAAAAGTATATACTTACCATATTTAATAGAAAGAAATAAGAGAAGAACAAAAATTAAAAATAATAAATCAATAGATACATCAAATTAGAAATATCTTAAAATATAAGTGAATATATTTATGGAAAGTAAGCAAATAGATAAATAAAAAGAAAGAAAAGTAAGGTAAGTAAATTCATAAGTAAATATATCAGATATAAATATAAATTTAAAAAAATACAAATAGAAATTAGAGAGTAATTAAATAAATAAGGATGATAAATAGAAAGAGAGAGTAGGAAGGATAGTAAAAATAGATAAGATAGAAAAAAAGGAACTCAATATATTTAAAAATAGATATATCTATAAATTTACAAGAATAAAAATAACACAACTAAAAATGATATAAGCACATAAATTGATTTACCATATTAATAATATTTAATAGATGAAAATAAAAGAAAAATAGATCAATAGTTATAGATATATAAAAATATTAAAATATAAATATAGAAGTAAACCTATTTATAGAGAGTAAGTAAATAGAAAAATAAATAGGAATAGTAAGGTAAGTAGATAGATAAGTAAAACATAGGATATAAATATAAGTGAAACAAAAAGACACAAAGAGAAAAATGAGGGATTAAATAATTATGGCTAATAAATATAACAAATTAATATATCTAAATGTATCCATGAACCATAAAATCATATGAATAAATAATATATCAATAAATAAAGTATATTAGAATACCATATTTAATAGACATATGTAAATATGGTTAGGAATAGTAATAAAATATCCAAAAAGTAAGACAAGGATATGTATATGAATATATAAATGGGATTGACATAAATGTAAAGATGAAAAGGATGCAAAGAGGAGAGAGATAGAGATAGAGGAGGACTAATATAAATATAAATAAATAATAAAAACAATTATTTATCATGTATGTATATATGATTACCAAGAAGAAAAATAGAAATAAGAATAGTGATAAGGGGAGAATTAGGCCTACTAACATCTAAGTAGGAAACTAATAAATATATACTATAAATATACATAGGAATAAAAGGAAAAACCCTAACAAAGAAGATGAGAACAAGCATATAAAGATAAAATAAATCAATAATAAAAATAACATCCACAAGGAACAGCCATGCAACAGATAGCCAAGAGAAAACTACAAGCATGGATGATAAAATGGGGGGGGGGGGGGGGGGTTTGGGGTGAGGGAAAGAAGAAACAAAGCTAAAGAGAAGAGAAACAATGGAACAGTAGAGAGAAGCAGATATCGAAGAAAGATAAGGTTCAAGGGAAAGATGAGGGGGGGTGAAGGAAGGAGGGTCGGGGATGAGAACCAGGAAGGGAGGTTAAGAAGAGGGGGAAGGAAGGGTGGCCAATGACAAGAAAGAGGACCTGAGGGGAGATAAGGAGAGGCACAAGGTAGGAAGAGATGATGTAGGAAAGAGAAAGGGGGAGCAGGGAGAGAGGAGAGAGGGGCGAGGTGCTAGATAAAGGACCAAAGAGAGGTAGGGAGGAGGGTTGGGAGAAGATGGGAAGGAAGGAAGGGGATTAGTTTTTTAGGGAATTTAACAGGGGGTTCCACATGTGGTGCAAGTTCCAACCATCATCTCTATTAAGGTTGGAAGGGTTATTCCTAATGAAGATGGCCTCCTTAAGTTTCCTTTTGAAGAAGTTATCTTCTTTAGCTAAGACATGGGTATCCTCAAGGTGTATGTGGTGTTTGGTGCTAGAGCAGTGATCTGCAAGGGCTGATTTTGTGACTCTTTCATGTTTGATATCTGCATAGTGCTCTTTGACTCTCATGCAAATAGATCTACCTATTTCACCAATGTAAGGGGTACCACATGAGCAATCAATTTTGTAGATGCCTGGGTTTAGAAGAATGTTAGTAGAGTTTTTAATGGACGGGATAAGTGTTTTGATGGTGAAGCATGGTTTGAAAGCACAATGGAGCCCTTTCTTGTGAAGGATTTTGCCGATTTTATTAGAGATACCTTCGATAAAAGGTAGGGTGGCACCAAAAGCAACCTCGGTGTCACAATTGTCCGGTTTGGAGTTGAGCCAGGCTTGGGCAAGCTTAAAGGCTCTCTTGATGTGCTTAGAGTGATACACGTTAAGCTTGAAGACTTCGGACAGGTGGGATAACTCTTGGTTTAAGTTTTCATTTTCACATATGAAAAAGGCCCTCGTTGCTAAAGTTTTGGAGGACACTAACCTTGTGGGCAGGGTGGTGGTGCAAGGAAGCATGAAGATAGAGATCAGTGTGGGTGGATTTCCTGAAGACACGATGGGTAAGTGCATTTTAATTGGTAAAATAGACTCAACATTAGGAATTTCTTCAATATTTACTTGAGATGGGATAGATGACATACCTTCAATTGGAGGTGAAAAAGATGAAAATGGCATACCTTCAACTTGACATGTGAATTATGGCGTGCCATCAAATTGAGAAGAAAATGTAGATGTACCTTCTACTTCACCTGTGAAACATGGAGTGTCTCCAATTCGAGAAGATAATGATGGTGTTCCTTCAACTTAACCTGTGGACGATGGAGTAGCTCCAACTTGAAGATTCACTTTCCTCATTGCATGAACATTTTGCATTCATTCCCTTTGTGCTGTCAATTTCATCTCTCTCTCTTAGCTTCATTAGATGTGACATGTTCCTCTTCAATTGGAAATGGTGGAATGTCTTCTTGTATGGTTGACAATTTCTTACTTCCCCGAATTCACCTCATTCTTTCTCTTTTCGTCTCATTCTTAGCTTCACGCTCTTCTGGTGTTAGAGTCTTTTCTCATTTCCTTGGCATGATGATGATTTCTACAAGCATGATGAATAAGACAATGATAATTAGAACCTTTATAATGACAATGAATAATTGTCGCAATGAAAATATACAAAATAAGTTATCATGTTTGGTGATTTGCATCACTTTAGGAGCTCCAATTTCATGAAATTCATCGATGTCCTTGTTTATTAAGATATAATATCCCATGATCAAATTTGAATCATAAATAGGAGAAAAAATCATTAAAAGATATGATAGACCAAAAAACTATCCCAAAAAGCACTCAAATTCCTTGTATTGACAACATCAAGATCATGAGAAAACTCCCCTAATTCTTGCTTATGTTCATGTGTGAGCATTTCCTAGGATAGGGAAGTATCATGGAGGTCTCTAAAATACTTTTGAACTCATCAAAATACACAAATATCACATACCTCCCCTTGTGGTGAAAGACTAGCTTGATTTATACCCATTTTCTCAACCAAATCAGCAACTTGTTCTTCATGTTCATGGCTGTTGTAGGTTTGATAAAAAGTCATGTTTATGATGCCTAGGTTATCGTAGACATGTATAAGCTTCATAAATTCTAAAAAATCATTTTGTAGTTCATTTTGTTGACCCATGAAAAAGGTTATAATTGTCGTCCCAAAGTCTAGAGGAAGATGTGTCGTCAAGATGTTGTCTTAGTAAGGATAATCATTATGAGGACTAAATATATTGCATGCTATTAAAGTATTTGTCTAAGCTCTAAAATAAGAACAACTATACAAGGGTCATGGGACTGTCAACAAATCTTCTATGAATGCCATCCTATAAACCTCCAATCCTATTATAAAATGAAGATGGGGATTGTATTAAGTGTTTAATAGACTATTATGATGTGATTAAAACTCACACATGCTATCATCAAGATGCCAGTCATAATCATTACACTTGGTAGGTATTTATGTGATCATTATCATGTTACAATAAAGAATTACCAACAACCATATAGGACAGTCCCTAGATGACTGTCATTAACCCTCGCGATTGTCATGAGACATTTACCCAAGGTGAGGCTATTTAGCATCAGGGAATTAGCTAACATGATCACAAGATGTTAAACTTTATAGAAGGATTATCATGAAGGCAACTAGAAGGTAAGGGAAAGGGTTGTCATACCAAAATCACTGAGAATGATGGGACAGTTATGCATATCTCTTCCATAATAGTTGAAAATGGACATCTTCATAACCATCCATACTCTAAGGGTTGCTTTCGGTGTTATCTATCTTAATCACCATACATAGGTCATATTGGATCTAAAGGATCATCAATTAGTTTCTCACAGCCATGGTGAGAATGGATTGGCAAGGCTGCTAATGAGTTATGAAGCACACACACAAGTATGAGGAAAACATGATACTTCTTTAGGAGTTATCATAATAGTTTTTGAACAAAGGGCACTCAATATAGGAAGATCATTAAGGAGAAATTCATATGCAACTAGGGCTTTTGTTGAATTACACAGTGGTGCAATACAAAATGTTAAAATACACATTGTGTAATATAGTATTAGGGACAGTCATGATATAATCATGAATTGTTAATGTTTGTATAGTGGTAATGAGTATGGACCAGTAAGGATATAATAAATCTCTCATTTGATGGTTTATCAAGGGAAGATCACCTATTATTATCCATGAGACTAATGTTGCCCACTATGCACATGATAACTATTCACCAACATTGTCAATCAAAAGACAATCCAATCTACATTTTCTTCTAAACTCAGACCTACCTCAGTGACCTAAGTGATGTATGTGCAAGGATAGTGATAGGAAGGGGAGTGTTGTTGATGTTTACAATGAGAATGAAGGTGAGGATGGGTGTTGCAGAGAGATAACCTAGACAAGTTCATCACATAGAGACATGACTGTCATGGTCATATGCAAATAAGACTATCACACCTATGAGGGTAGTCGTAACAATCCTATCTATCTAAGACTATCACACCTAGTTCTAGAGACAACCATTACTATTGATCACTTCATGCACATGATAATAACTTTATTCGTAAGGTTCTAAGAGGATTATTTTAGAGATTTTTCAATACAGACAAAAGGTGAAAGTTTAAAGAAGATTGACCAAGTGCTCATAAAGGATTGTCATGCCATAACTGATTTATTCAAAAGGATAGTCATATTCATGAAATTTGGATTGATTTTTATTTCATTTGAGGTGTTGTGATGGAGTTTAATTATGTTCAATAAGTTTCACATATGACTGTCCTAACACTGCAAACCATTGAACCACACATGAAGGAAATCTAAATTGCTGAAATACATAGTGTGCAATTCACAGAGTAGTCCTAGGGATAGCCATTTAAGGTTATTCTAATTAGATAATTATAGAATGATGAAGCCACTATGACATGATGAATTATATGAATCATGAAGACAATGATGGAGATCCATGGAGAAAGCCAAGAGGACAAGATAAGACACCAAATTTGTGAAGTTTCCAATGGCAACAAATTTACCACCTACCTATCCTTAACTAATCCATGATTGTAAATGGATGTATTTTGGCTTTGATTGACTAAAAATGACTTATTTATGATGAATATAATGCTCAGAATTATTTCTTTTAGATCTAAGCAGTTCAAAACAAGTGGACATTAGCTAGAGCTATCTTGGAAACATGAATATTTGGAGACACCCTATTGTCCCAACCATGGAGAAACTTCATTTTCAAAGAGTATAGTACTTGACTTCTTTAGGGTAGCCATACCTAGCACTATCATAAAAATCATTAAACTAATCTTTGTAATTTAGGGTATTGAAAGGTATATAGTCAATCAAGGTAACCAACATCATGTGCTAACAAAGGACAATTAGGAAATTTTGAAATATTGTTGTGTCATGTGCATACAAATCATCATGAATAGGTGCATAAGGAATGTCCTAGTCCAAGATACTAAAGAGGTCTCCACATCCTCCAACCTTCTCTAAGAGAATTCATACTATGAAACATGCATGGAGAAGTTATCAAAAGGACACCTAACAATTATGTCTAAATAATCAATAGACACAAGTAGGATTGTCATAATAGGGGGCATAGGATAGTCTAAGATTCAAGCCATTGCATGGTTCTATTGAATGAATCATTATGCATATTAAGGAATAAATCCTTCCATTTCATTCTAGGGAAAAAACTAAGAGTCTTCTAGAATCAATTTTGGCTCTATTGATCATGAATATGAGTTTGACAAACAATTGTTCACTAAAATTATTTTATGAAGTGTTTGATATTGTTTTTCTCTTGTATAGCTGAAAATAGGTGAAATGAAGGCATGAAGGGCTGAAACAAGGTGGAAACATGAGGAATTTGGAATCTCTTCGATTGAACTAACTAATATACCTAGACACATATATATATTAGAACATAAAGAACATAAAGACAAAGAAACAAAGACATAAAGAACATAAGAACATATATATGTGAATTGAAATAGACATAAGTTGAACATACCTTAGAATTCGATATTGCAGTTGACCAATTCTCCAAAATATGGCTTCAAAATCCTCAAATTTTTCTTTTTCTCAAGTTTGATTATGAATTCTATATAACTCTAGAATAGGATTAGTGAAATTTATGGAAAAAAACAAACATATATCATCAAATTCAATCTATATATCAATGGTAATTAGCTTTGAAACAATATCACACATGAAACATGAAACTTTCAGTTTAAATAATCAAATTTTCTTCAAAAACATGCAAAATCAATTCTTCTACATTGAAAAAACAAAAAAGGTGGTGGATTGATATAAAAATGATTCTCGATAAGTTAAACAATATGAAATGTGTTTTATTGTTTGATATACTGCATGAAAAGCAGGAATAACAGTCATGTGGGATCTGAAACACGGATTCCACATGCTTTTTTCCCATTTTTCATGCTTCCTAGAATGCACTTGTGTTATAACATGAGCGTATTCTGGGAAGCATAAAAATATAAAGATCCATGCATGCAAAAATCATAACCTTCTCAATGTTGGTGCCAAAATCATGGTCTATGATGCCACGCTCTCACATAAAATATATTGTAACTATGCATGTAGTGCATCAAATAGGTAATCAAGTGATGGTCCAAGAGTATCCCTAGACTCAAATATCCATGTGGTTCATGAAATAGAACTTGTCTATACTAGGAGGGACAAATGTAACCTTGTATCTACATGAGAGAGTATCTCTCTCTTTATTTCTCTATCCTATATAGAGAGGGATCAGGATACATGGAGAGATAGAGAGGGACATGGAAACGGATAGGGAGAGAGCCCAAGGACATTGAGAAAGAGATGGAGAGATAGAGATAGAGTTAGAGAAAGGAAAAAATATAGAAAGAGGAGCAAATAGAGAGATAGAGAGGGATAGGTGGAGATAGAGACGGGGAGAGGGAGAGAGGGGGATTGAGATAGACAAAGGGGTCTATAGATGGAGAAAGATAGAGATACATCTATAGAGAGAGAGGGGGAAGATATAGAGAGATAGATCTAGCAAGGGAGAGATAGATAGGGAAATACAAAGAGAGAGGCAGAGAGGGATATATTAAGAGATAGGGTTATGCAGATAGATAGAGATAGGGAAAGAGATGGAGAGATGTCTAGAGACATAGGGAGAGACATTTCAAGTGGTAGAGGGATGGGGAGAGAGATATAGAGGAGGAGAGAGAGGTAGTAAGGGATAGATTAAGAGATAGGGATCCATATATCCAGAGAGATAGAGATAGGGAAAGAGATCAAGAGATATAACTTCCAGAGACATAAGGAGATAGATTTGAGGTAGAGGGATTGGGAGAGTGATAGAGAGGAGTGAGATAGTGTTGGAGAGAGAGGTAGAAAGGTAGAGTTAGAGAGAGGGGATCAAAAGAGAGAGAAAGATAAAGAAACAAGGAGAGAGAGAGATAGAGAGGAAAGTATAGTTAGAGAGAGGGATAGAGGAGATAGAGATATCTCTCCCAGGCTCGATCTCCTCTATATCTCCCTATTCTCCTCTCTACCTAAACCATAAACCTAAACCTCTAAACCGTAACCCCTAACCCCTATACCATATACCCTAAACCCTAAATAATTCCCCTAAACCCTAACCCCTAACCCCTAAACCCTAAAAATGAGCAACCCTTAACCCCTAAACCATAAAACCTAGAAGAAACCCTAAACCTCTATCTCCCTATCTCTCCCAATCTCTATTGGTCCCCTCACTCTAACTCTCTCTTAACCCTAAACCCTAACCCCTAAACTTGAGCAACCCTAAACCCTATTTACTTTAGAAACCTTAAACTCATGTAAACCTCAAATAATTCCTTAGACTCCTAAACCCTAAACTTGAGAAACCAGGCTAAACACCTAAACATATAGTTCGATAGGGGATGATGGAGGATCAATGGGAAATGGATGTATAATTATTGGATATTGATTAAATCATTATCCTCATTGGGATCTGATTTGACAGGATCCAAGTTATTTGTTTGATTATCTATGTTTTCTTGGGGACCAAGTGTCTCATCATGGGATATTGATGGATAATGAATAGGACTAGCATGAGATGATGGATAGGGATAATGGGATGATGGATAGGAGTGATGTGGGTTACTTTCTCATGGATAAGATCTTGATCATAGATAATATCTTGATCACAATGAGGATAAGCATGGATAGCATAATATTAGATATGGATAGGGTAAGTGGGGATGCATTAATATTCATTGGATTGGGGAGTAAGAGGTGGTGATGGGGGTTCACTAGGAGATGTTGGAGGATCAATGACGGGATCAATGTACAGAGGGGTTGAACATGAGATGGTAAGGAAACCGAGATGGGATTAGATGGGATGTTTGGATTTTGATTAGGATGGGTGGTTGGTGTTTCCACATGCTTTGGAATAGGCTCTTAATGTATAGCTATTGGGTCTCTTAGATGGATGTGACGG
This sequence comes from Cunninghamia lanceolata, assembly GCA_027924645.1. NCBI lineage: Eukaryota > Viridiplantae > Streptophyta > Pinopsida > Cupressales > Cupressaceae > Cunninghamia > Cunninghamia lanceolata. Next base: position 1,551,229 of record BSBN01001020.1, on the reverse strand, counting down.
GTTCTTGGATAGGATCAATAATCTTTGGATGTTTGACAACATGGCTACATGATGGGGTTTGACTTGGACTTATGGTAGGAGACTCTTCAATGAAATGGATAGACATAGGAGTGAATTATGGTGTTGGAGTGGTAGACATGTTATTAGGAGGTTCTTTGTTAGGCTCAAGGATAGGAATTTGAGTACATGATGTTCTCAAATTCCTTACTAATAGTCCTTGGGTCACATCCTTCATGGCTTCATGGGTTGATGGACTAGGATATGCATAGAGTTGATTGATAATGATGGAAGATGTTTTGGGGTTAGGATTAGGATTGAGTGAATGGATTAGGATTGGGAGTGTTAGAGGGGGATGAAATTGGATCAGTAGATTTGGATGGCTCCATATCTTTGTTTTTATTTTTTGATTTTGTAAAGACTCTTTGGAGAAAATTTTTCAAGTGTTCATGGGTTGATGGATTAGATCTTAGAATGTTTGATGGTGGATTAGATGTTGAGTTATATGGTGGATGGATGATAGGGATTGATGGATTAGGAGATGGGTGGACTAATACATTAGGATTAGGAGGATTGGAGGGAAATTATAAAATAATTCCCCTTTAAACCTAACCCCTAAACCCTAAACTTGAGCAACCCTAGAAACTCATAAACCCTAAATAACCCTAAAGGTCTGAACAACCCTAAACTCATAAACTCTAAATATGCCCCTAAACCTGAGCAACCCTAAACCTCTCTCTCTCTCACAAAACCCCTAAACCCTAAATAATACCCCTAAAATCTAACCTCTAAACCATAAACCTGAGCAACCCTAAACCCCTAAACCCTAAACTTAGGTAACCCTAAACTCATAAACCTGACCAACCCTCTCTTTCTCTCTCACCGCTCTCTCCCATCCATCTCCATCCTCTCTCCCTCTTCCTCCCTCTCCTCTTGCATGTCAACAAAGAATATGGAAACAAGAAAACTAGGACATGCAAAGAGGGACAAGGATATAAATTAGGATGATGAAATGGAAACAGGATAATTTATGAAATTTCATTGGATGGGAAGAATGATGAGGAGAGGTAGAGAGGGGAGGGAAGTAAAGAGTGAGAGAGAGGATAGGAAGTAGAGATGGGAGGGAAGTAGAGAGTGGGAGAGGACTGGAGGAGGTAGACAAAGGAAGGAAGAAGAGAGAGAGGGTAGGAGGTAGACAGGGGAGGGAAGCAGAGACAGAGAGAGGGTAGAAGGTAGATAGGGGAGGGAAGTAGAAAGTGAGAGAGAGGATAGGAGGTAGAGAGGGGGGAGAAGAGAGTGAGAGAGAAGGTAGGAGGTAAAGAGGCAAGGGAAGCAAAAACTTAGAAAGATGGTAGGAGGTAGATAGGGGAGGGAAGTAAAGAGTGAGACAGAGGCTAGAAGGTAGAGAGGGGAGGGAAGAAGAGAGTGAGAGAGAAGGTAGGAGGTAGAGAGGGGAGGGAAGCAGAGACTCAGAGAGAGGGTACAACGTAGAGAGGGGAGCGAAGTAGAGAGTGAGAGAGATGATAGGAAGTGCAGCTGCCCTTGTAGACATGTATGTAAAGTGTGGAAGCATAGACAAGGCATGTCAATTGTATGACGTAACACCTAAAAGAGATGTTTTGTAATGGAATGCAATGATTGCAAGATATGCAAAAAATGGATTTGTTGAAAAGGCTTTAGAAACTTTCAAGAAAATGCAATTGGCATGTGTATAGCCAATTATGCTCAGCTTTCTTTGACGTGTTTTTATCAGTTTTTAGCAAAATTTGGAGATAATCTAGAGTGTGATCCCCATCAGGATGGCACTTTTTTCAATAAAAACTCAAAAAAATACCACCATAATCTTAAGCTCTCTGTTAGCTATCTAACCATATAATTTTTTTCACATTTTGAGTACGCTAAGGGTTTCATCTTGAATTTCTTTTGTTAGTGTGTCCATTTTTTGTCAAAAACTAGTGTTTAGTATTTTTGACTTTTTTTTAACCATTCATCAAAATTTGAAATAAGCTACATTTTTAGAAACTAGACTCCATTCTACATGTATTAAAAAAAAATTGATTTTCAATTAGTTTTCAAACATTTTAGGCGGGAGCACACTCAAATTTCTATTTTTCAGGATGTGTCCACTTTAAAAATTACTAAAAAATCAATTATTCATGAAAAAATTATTAAAAAAATAAGGGATAAACTACATGGTGTTAGCTAATTTCTCACTGGAGCGATTATTGAAATACTAAAAAGAAGTTAACATTTTAGGGGGAGCACACTAGACACTATGTTATGTTTTTTTTGAGAAAAAAGACCAATTTGTGTGCTCCCCCTTTTTGAACCCCTTAATCTCAACCATTTTTGAAAAAGAATAGTAGTTTACAAACTAGATTTGAAGCACTACGACTCTTGTTTTTGTTCCATCTTCAAATTTTGAGTGTAGCTATCTTCAATTTCTCATCCAACATCAATGTTTCCTGATTTTAGAAAAAAAAAAAAAAGTGGCATCTTAAGACCCCATTTTGGTCCCTCATCTTTGTGCACTCACCCTATACCATTTACCCATTTGTATCTACAACTGTCTCGAACCAGTCACCTAATTTATTTCTGATTGAAATGCAATGGGCATCGTCCTAAAACTAAATAGTTAGCTAAATTTGTAAACCAAGGTGATTGTATAGAAATGGCAAAGAGATGTTCATCACGTGTCATCCACTAGTTCATTACTTCCTTGCATAATCAATCTAGATAAGAAGCCAACAACAACATTATCTTTGCCTGGTTTCTCAACAATGGTTATGTAAAATTCTTGCAACAATAACAACCATCTAATAATTCTACCACCTACCATATCTTTATTCATCAGGTATCTAATGGTTGCATGATTAGTATGTATAAAAACTTTGTAGCCTATGATGTAGTGGCAGAACTTGTTGATTGCATAAACTACTGCTAAGAATTCTTTTTCTATAGTGGTATAGTTTTTCTCTACAGGGTTTAGGTTCTTGCTAACATAATAAATTGCATGCATCCCTCCAAATTTGTTTGCCTATCCTAAGACTGCTCCAATAGCCTGATTGGAGGCATCAGTGTGAATATGGAATGGTTCACTCCAATTCGGTCCTTCGATGACTGGTGCTGTCTGTTGGCAAGAGACACTATATGGATTCATGGTTGTTGTCATTGATGGCAACAAAGGTCATCCCACATATCCGCAAGTCATGATGTGCCTCTACTGGAAGTCAGAATAAAGAATGTTGTGGTCCGGTGAAGAAGAACAGAGCATGTGGCAAGGTCCGACAGATTGGTCCGGACCTCTCAGAGGAAGTGTCTTGGTGCAGTGCGGATTTGGGGAAGTCAAGAGGACTACCTTTAGTAGTATATTCCAAGGATTTAGCCTCCGGTGATGGACAAGGAAAAAGATATGAATGGTTGAGTACCGGATTCCTGAGAGACAGTGAAAACAGAGGAAGAACTGACTGGCAGAGTATCAGACTGCTTTCCGGATGGGTTACTATTGATGACAGAGGTTGTGAAGGCATGAATCATGTTTGGCCGACATGATTAATGATATCTACAAGTATATGCTTGATCCGCATTGCTTGGTGAGGAAGGATTCAGCCGACAGAATGAAAGTTTATAAGAAACTAGACTGTTCCGGATGCCGACTAGAAAGGTGATGAAATTACTTGTGCGGATATATATAGAGGATGGATTTAGTTGTGAAGTGTGGTGTGTGTGTAGAGAGATATGCGAATAAGTCTAGAGAAAGAGCAGAGGTAGCAAAAAGGATCCGGTATGTGAAAGATAGCAGAATAAAGAACAGAGGAAAGATGAAGTGCAGCAGATCAGTATACTGAGCCTAACCGGAACTGAACTCCAGCATATGCAGATGCTTCCAATCAGTTCAAGACTGTGATTCTCATCACTTTGTAGACAGTGTGTCTTCTTGTAGGCAGTGGGCCTCTTGTGAGCAGTGTGCTCGGGCAGTGAGCCCTAATTGGCAAGTGCCATTTTTGTAATCTCCTATTCTTCTAACAGAGAATAATTCTTGGGTTAATCACCCCGTGGTTTTCTCCCTTAACAGGGTTTCCACATCAAAAATACTGTGTCATGTGTTTCTTATTTCATGGTTAATGTTTTTGTGTTTGATTTTATGTTGCATCAATTAAAAGGAAAGTTCAATAAGGGAAATAATTAGGATAACTGATTCACCCCCCCTCTCAGTTATCAACACTGTCATGAGGGCACTTTTGATGGCTTCAAAGGATTCTTGACATTGTGGTGTCCAGTTAAATTTAGAATCCTTTTTAAGAAAGGTAAACAAAGGATCAACTTTCCTACTAAAGTTTTCAATAAACCTTTGATAATACCCAGTATGTCCTAAGAAACTTCTTACTTTTGTTTGAGTTTGAGGAGGGGGAATTTGAACTATAATTTCAACCTTTTTGGGGTCCGCTTTCATTCCATCTTGTGAGATGTGGTGACCTAGGACTATCCCTTCAGTCATCATAAGAAGGCACTTCTCATGATTCAAGGATAATTGATGTTCTTTGCACCTTTCAAGAACTTTATTAAAACTATTCAAGGCTTCATGAAAAGTTTTTCCATGCACTGTAAAATCATCCATATAAACTTCCACACATGTATTGGCTAGATCAGCAAAAATTGCCAACACAGCCCATTGAAATGTGGTTGGTGCATTGCATAATCCAAATGGCAGAACTCTGTAAGCAAATGTCCCCCATGGACACATGAAGGTAGTCTTATCCCAAATTTTCCAGAGCTACCTGGATCTAATTGTAGCCACTAAATCCATCCAGGAAGGAAAAATAGCGACTACCAGCCAGGTTATCCAGCACTTGGTCAATGAAGGGAAGTGGGAAATAGTCTTTTTTAGTGGCTTTGTTCAATTCTCTATAGTCAATGCAGACTCACCACTTGCCATTTTTCTTTGGTACTATAACCAATGGTGATACCCACTAGCTATCAGAAATGGGGTAGATGAATCCTACTTGTAACAATTTCTCTATTTCTTCCTTCACCATGTCCCTCAAGGCTGGATTAATTCTCCTCTGTGGTTGTCTAACAAGATGGACATCTTTAGTGTAGATATGATGGGTGCATACAATGGGTTGGATTCCTCTCATGTCTTTGTATTCCCATGCAAAAGCCTGGGTATGATTTTGCAACAGTTTTATCAACCAAATTTCTTCTGCCTCTATTAACCAACTACTAATAGAGTTGTTATTTGGTTTGGACAGTGATTTTCTTTGTACTATTATGAATAGAAAAAAGGTCTTTGTAAGGACTTAATAGAGTATTTAACAGAGAAAAGTGAGGGAAAATTTGGTGCATTTTTGCTTGTTGATAACTTAAGTGGGAGGCAATTTGTTCAGAATATAGACAGTGGAATGGCTTGAAAGATCCCTTTGGACCTCTTTGGAGACATCTGGAGACCTCTTGCTAAGTGACACTATATGATGCAGAGGCATCCACACTATAACCTTACAATACAGCATGGATGTCTGCAGCCCACCATCATCATCATCATCATCACCATCATCATCATATTTTGCTTAACGCTGTCAGCATCATCACAATTACCCTCCTGCCGACTACTGTTCACTTCCTCTGTTTTCTGCCTATCATCATCATCATGATGTTCAACTAGCACAAACATCCTCCTGTTGCACTGTTCATCGGGCGCCAAGCTCCATCGGCATCATCATGATATGTAACACCCCCTTCGTCTGCAGGATATCCAATATCTGGTTGCTCCAAAGATCCTGATGATGATCACCTTCAGCACCTCCCCTTCGATACCCCGATAGCCGACGATACAAGCAATAGCATCATGATATGGTTTATCCGGTTCTCTCGAAACCTCCTGATGATGTTAACACAACTTTCTGCCGAGGACTTCCGCCGATACCTAAGCACTTAACGACAGCAGGATAAACTTGCGTAGGGGGATATCTCAATATCCTGATGACGATGACGTCATATCCTGATGACGATGACATCACCCAATATCCTGATGACCTCTTCAACACTTAGTCAAAAAATGAACTTTCACTCCCGCATCTGCTAGCGATACGCGGATGATGGGCTCTCCTGATGGATGATCCTGACAGCGATATATACGCTGAGTATATATCTGACTTAAAACATCCTGATGCACTTGCAACATGCAAACTTCAACAGTTTCATGACCTGATCTTCTACCTGATGCCGATACGCTCCTCTCCGGTAACTCCTGATGGTGATCACCCCGATGCACTTGCACTTCATGCAATCGACAACATCATGCTCTCCTCCACTTATCTGGATGACGATGCCCAACGCGACTGCAGGATATTTGCAGAAATATCCTGATGATGCCGTTTTAACAACTTTTAGCCTTAGCAAAATTTCACTTCGCCGATCCTCCTGGGATGACCCGATCCACTCTCAGGGTGATCTTCCACACTTCATCAGCTCGACCTAGCACATGCCCATGCTAGGGTCTTCAACACCTTTCAACCGCGATCCTGCACACCTGCATGCAAACAAACAAACTAACACCTACCCTACTGTACATAACCATTCCACCAATCAGACGAATCAACCGGTGGAATGGATCAGTGCATCCATACAGCCACCAAACCAGCAAATCGATCAAGCAATGGAATTCAACAGAGGGTGAACACAAACAGGAACACTTTATTTGATTTCAAAAGATGCAAATACAATGATCAGTTTCTCTCGCTGTCTCACTCCCTACAACCTAGCTCGATCGATTCATTCTCTACAGTCAACCGATCCTCATGCTTAAATAGATTTGCCTGCGAGTACTACTGACCCGACTCCAAGCGGCTGGGAACTCTCCAGGCGGCTGGGAGATCCAACCGAACATACATCATGACAGTTGTTCTAACAAACTTCCTAAAAATAGCAAAAGCATGGTCAGCATGATCTTATCATGATCAGCATGACCTTATTACATGCATTGGTCTTAACAGACCTTCTTGGAAACATAAACAAGACCTAAAACAACTAACTGCCTTATCAAGACCAGCTGTCAGGTAGGTGCTCCTGCACCATACTCCCCAACAGAAAAGAACTCATGTCCCATGAGTTTAGTATGTGGAAGTCCTCCACCTTGACACTTTGCCTTTGCAATATGCTGATCTATTCCAGCTTTGTCCTCTGCTGGCTCTTGGCTGCTCCAAGACTTCTGAACTGTAACTGGCTTTCTGGCAAGTAAATCCTCATGCCTGTTGATGTAGGCCTTTCTCTCACATACCCTGTGTTTGCCAGATTGTCTGACCAGAACCTCTGTCTGAACTGCCTCTTGAACTGCTGCAATGTTCAATCCTATCTTCCTTTCAATCTTTATAGGACAAGCAATAGTCCCAACTATGACAACATCCTTGTCATTCCTTTCAACTGATTGCTGTTTGCAAACCTGTTTCTGTACCTGCTGCTGATCTCTGTCAGTCAAAACTAAAACTTTCTTCAATCTGTTGTCCTGAACAACTTCTTTCCCTGCAGTGTCTTCAACTGCTTTTATGCCTGCTCCTCTAGGCATCGGCACATACTCCTTCTTTCCCATTAAAATGATTTTGGCTGCCCCCTGTGCTGCAGCATCTGCCTGCAATGGCATCAACTTAATAGTCTTCCCATCTTTCTTGATGGTATAGGTATTAGAATACCCATCATACAGTACCCTTCTGTCAAATTGCCATGGTCTACCCAACAGTAGGTGACAACATTCCATAGGCAAAATATCACACAAAATTCTATCATGATATGCTCCAATCTGAAAATCCACATATGCCTGTTCAGAGACAAAAAGTGATTGACTATCACTCACCCAAGATGCCTTGTAAGGGTGTGGATGTGGAATCCTTTCCAGCTTCAGTTTATCCACCATTTCCTGAGATACCATGTTGTCTGTTGAACCAGTATCAATGACAACCTTACATTTTTTACCTTTGCTCTTGTATATGGTCTTGAAAAGAGCTCTCCTTTGTGGGGATTCTTTGTCATGTACCTTCATGGTAATTGCTGTTCTTCTCATCAGCAGAGATTCTCCACTTTCTGGGTATCCACAATTATCAGCCTCCTTATCCTTGTGATGAGTGTTTGAACTCTGTGCACTTTGCTCTACTGTCTCTTCTTGTACAAGTTGTACCCTCTTGTCATTAGTTCTATCATTTCTGGATGATGAACCTTTGTTTTCTGGACATTTGAAAGATGGATGACCAAACTCTCCACAGGTGTAACATTTTCTTGAAAATGTAGTAGAACCTCTACCACCTCCAAATCTTCCTCGATTACCTTTCCATCCACCCCTGAAATCAGACTGTCCCTGTCCTTTACCAGTGTCTTCTTGACCCTCATTGGTTTGCTTTTGTGTAGGGGCTGCTCCTCTTCCCCTATTGTTTCCTCTTCCTCTCATGGACTTATCATGTCCTCTATTCATCTTTTCTTCAATCCTGATTGCCATTTGATAACAATCCTCCACATTCTTACGGTTAGCTAAAACCAACTCATCCTGTATGTTAAACCTCAAACCAGCCAAGTACCTAGCCACCTTTTCTACCTCATTCTCATGATGACCAGATCTCATACTTAACTTATAAAACTCTTCTGTATATTCCTTCACATCCCTTTCCTTCTGCTTTAAAAATTGCAGTTTCTTAAACATCTGGATTTCATAATCCCTTGGCAAGAATTTACCTTTGATCCTTGCTACCATCTTATCCCATGAAGTGATCTTTGACTTCCCTTGTTTCCTTCTCTCAGATTGTACATAATCCCACCATACCAAAGCATGACCTCCTAACTTGGTCTTTGCAATCTTTACCTTCTGATCCTCAGCAACATCTTCACATTCAAAGTGATTATCAAGTGCAGCAATCCAATCTAACAACTCATCCTCATTCAAACTTCCAGTATACTTGGAAACATCAACCTTTACCTTAGGTTTATCATTCTGCACTGCCTTTAACAGTTTTGCCAATCTCTGGTCTTCAGCATCCAGATCTTCAGCTACCTCTTCATACTCTTCAACAGTATCTTCATCTTCTTCAGACTCACTGTCTTCCACTTCCCTCTTTTTGTTCTTTTCCAGGGCTGTAAGCCTGGCTTGAAGTGCTTCAGCAAGCTCCTTCATCTTCCTCATCTCTCTAGCATGTTTTTCCTTCATTTCCTGCAATTCCCTTGCAGTACCACTACCTTTCGGAGGCATTTTGTCAACCTCTCAATCAACACACAACACACAATTCAACTCTACCTCTGCCCTTTCGGTGATAGAATCAACATACAACAGCCCAGATGTTTTGCTGAGCTCTGATACCACTATGATGCAGAGGCATCCACACTATAACCTTACAATACAGCATGGATGTATGCAGCCCACCATCATCATCATCATCATCACCATCATCATCATATTTTGCTTAACACTGTCAGCATCATCACAATTACCCTCCTGCCGACTACTGTTCACTTCCTCCGTTTTCTGCCTATCATCATCATCATCATGTTCAACTAGCGCAAACATCCTCCTATTGCACTATTCATCGGGCGCCAAGCTCCATTGGCATCATCATGATATGTAACACCCCCTTCGTCTGCAGGATATCCAATATCCGGTTGCTCCAAAGATCCTGATGATGATCACCTTCAGCACCTCCCCTTCGATACCCTGATAGCTGATGATACAAGCAACAACATCATGATATGGTTTATCCGGTTCTCTCGAAACCTCCTGATGATGTTAACACAACTTTCTGCCGAGGACTTCCACCGATACCTAAGCACTAAACGACAGCAGGATAAACTTGCGTAGGGGGATATCTCAATATCCTGATGACGATGACGTCATATCCTGATGACGATGACGTCACCCAATATCCTGATGACCTCTTCAACACTTAGTCAAAAAATGAACTTTCACTCCCGCATCTGCTAGCGATACGCGGATGATGGGCTCTCCCGATGGATGATCCTGACGGCGATATATACGCTGAGTATATATCTGACTTAAAACATCCTGATGCACTTGCAACATGCAAACTTCAACAGTTTCATGACCCGATCTTCTACCTGATGCCGATACGCTCCTCTCCGGCAACTCCTGATGGTGATCACCCCGATGCACTTGCACTTCATGCAATCGACAACATCATGCTCTCCTCCACTTATCTAGATGACGATGCCCAACGCGACTGCAGGATATTTGCAGAAATATCCTGATGATGCCGTTTTAACAACTTTTAGCCTTAGCGAAATTTCACTTCGCCGATCCTCCTGGGATGACCCGATCCACTCTCAGGGTGATCTTCCACACTTCATCAGCTCGACCTAGCACATGCCCATGCTAGGGTCTTCAACACCTTTCAACCGCGATCCTGCACACCTGCATGCAAACAAACAAACTAACACCTACCCTACTGTACATAACCATTCCACCGATCAGACGAATCAACCGGTGGAATGGATCAGTGCATCCATATAGCCACCAAACTAGCAAATCGATCAAGCAATGGAATTCAACAGAGGGTGAACACAAACAGGAACACTTTATTTGATTTCAAAACATGCAAATACAATGATCAATTTCTCTCGCTGTCTCAGTCCCTGCAACCTAGCTCGATCGATTCATTCTCTACAGTCAACCGATCCTCATGCTTAAATAGATTTGCCTGCGAGTACTACTGACCCGACTCCAAGCGGCTGGGAACTCTCCAGGCGGCTGGGAGATCCAACCGAACATACATCATGACAGCTGTTCTAACAAACTTCCTAAAAATAGCAAAAGCATGATCAGCATGATCTTATCATGATCAGCATGACCTTATTACATGCATTGGTCTTAACAGACCTTCTTGGAAACATAAACAAGAGCTAAAACAACTAACTGCCTTATCAAGACCAGCTGTCAGGTAGGTGCTCCTGCACCACTATACAAGGAGGTTTCACTATCTGATTCCATTTCTTTATACTCCTCATTGTATTCTTCAAAATGTTCTGCACTTGTTACCATTGCCAATGAGGAGGCGTCTTCTTCATCCGAATCCATCAAGTCATCTATCCATGATTTATTCTCATACTATAAGAATGGTTTTACAGGAGGATAGATGGAAAGTTCTTTCAACTTTTTTCCATTTGAAATAGTCATGTTTCCTCACCTACAGTCAATAAGAGCTGTTGCAGTAGTCAGCCAAGGTCTACCAAATATTATTGGGCACCCTAAACATTTCCTTCTGGTCTGAAGGATGAGGAAATCAATTGACTAATCCTAGGTATCGATAGTAACTATGATATGTTCCATAATTCCTTCTAGTTTTGTGATAGATAAATCTACCAGTTATAACATGGTTGATGTTCGTTGAATATACATTAATCCTAGAGATTCTATGGTTTCTGGATTCCTCACATTAATAGCAACTCCTAGGTCAATTAGTATATTAGAGACTGACACACCTTTTATTTCTACTGAAATAATAGGACTTCTAGGGTCCCCATATTTTTGAGGAATTAGTTTGCTTGACAAAATATTAGCAAGTTTTCCTTCTACTTGGATTGTGTTAGGTAATTTTCATTTTCTACCAGGAAGTTTTATGCATAAGCTCTTAATGGTCTGATTTATCTTTGGGTTTTTTTTTGCTTGTAGCAATGGAACTTCAATGTGTATCTTTCTAAGTTCCTTGATTAACTGTGAGTCATCTTGTGCAAGCTGGTTTTCCTTAGATTTTGGAGGAATCTATTTAAATCATTCTAGGAATGGAACATAGGTTTCTTTTGGAATTTCTTCTGAATTACTTGTCTTAGTCTTTTCATCTTTTTGTTGTTTATCAACATTGTGTGTTACTTCCTCTTCCTCAGTGACTTCCTCTCACTAGTACAAAAAGAGCAATATATTGCTAAAAAAACTACTAAAAACTACTTATAAATGACCAAACATAGTCACGTGACCATTAGTAGTTTCTTGTCATTCATTTATAACATGACCAAATTGATGACTAAACCATTTTTATTCATTTATTAGTTGTTTTGATTGATTGATTTGGTAGTATATTTAGTCATTGATTGTTGTAATCTAGTCACTTATTTAATCATTAATTTAGTCATTGATTGTTATTTTTGATAATAATAAGCTACAAACCTAGGTCCAAATCCCAATAACAAAAGCCAAAAAGGTAGCAAAATAGGCCCAAAGCCTCAAATAGCCAAAACACAGCCGACTATTAGTAGATCATAATAAAACCAGAGTCCAAGTTTTAAAACATAAACTAAAGATAAAACTAACTAAGAAATTCTTTCAATTCATTATTTATTAGATTAATACTTTTCTCCTTATCCTTGAGTAGAGAATCCACATCATAGTTCCGGTCTTCCTGTAGAATAGAGAAGGCAGTAGCAGCCCTGTGAGAGGATTTCATAACCATTTTGATCAATGCCTTGACTTTGGCCTCCATGACTGAGAGACGATTCTTGACCTCCATGATCTCCTTCTCAAGTTTCCTATTATCCACCTCCATTCTAGTGCTCATCACTTCCTTATCTAGAGTCCCTTGAAGTTCAGTATCCTCAGAGTTCATATCAGAAAATGAGTTGGTCATAGACTTGAAATGGCTAGTGCCCTCTTGTTCTTGCATAGGGGTGATTTTTACTTCCTTTATTTCAATATCCTACTCAATGTCCTCCTAATCTGAGGCAGAGGAGTAATCAACTATCTTCAACACTTGGGGCCTTTCCCCAGTGAACCTGGAAGATCTCCTAATACTTGGTTTTCTCACATAATTGTTTTTTCCCATAGCCCTCTCTTTAACAAACACCACATTCTCCATCTGTTTCTCCTTCTTATCCATCTTTTCCTGAGCCTACTGTTCATCATTCACCTGCTCCTCACCACTTCTTCTGCAACTTTTCTTACCACTTTTGCTAGAAGCAAGTTTCACTCCTTTACAGTTTTTACTACCATGTTTAGGCAGGTTATTCTTGAGGTTGTAGAGACCCTTCACCACTTCCTCCCAGGACTGGCCATGGGATCCATCTAGTTCAACATAAATAGAGATCCCCTGAGCACGGCTTCCCATTTGAGCCTTTGAAAGAGAAGTAGCCTTAGACACATGAGGGCTAGAGATAGGGGCCAAAGGACAACTCACAGGAGGGTTTGTAGGAGAATTAGGACCAGAAGGCAACGAGGTTTTCAATTTGGAGGGCTTTCCAAGCCTAACACTAAGGGGAACCTTATCCTCAGGGACTTCATTTGAACTATCTTCCACAAGCTGGACTGAAGGGGATTTAGCAAGATATAGAGCAAGATGGTAATGATATAGGTGAAAGATGAGCCCCTAGTGTAGAAGCAAGGCAACCACCTCAGGATTACCCTCGTAGGACTTTTTGGTTTGGACCATAGAAGACTCAAGACTAGAGAGAAGATAAAAAGGAAAATTGACCAAGATTTTATGGTGGAAGTGGTTTAACAATGCAAAGTGATAATGATAAAAAACCCTGTATCTCCCTTCCAGAGTAAAAAACTTCATGAATAAGAAACATGCCCGATCCCAAGGGCTGATCAAGCTCTCACATTTGAAGCCACCTTCGAGTCTAATTTGCTTCTCCCCTTCCCTTTAGAACAACTTCAAGCCTTCGTTATCTTGAACTCTCATCTATTTCTTGAGCCTATTTCCTTTTGAAGGCAGACCCATAATGTTGGCTATGGAATCCTCAAACACCACAAACTAAACTCTACCCACTTTCACCCTTTGATTCCCATCCCAAGAATTAGAAAATTAGGGCGATAGGTGCTCATCATAGCCATTCAAGATTTCAAGAAAAGGGGTCACCCCTCCCTCATAAGCTATGCTCCAGACCTATAAATCTTCCTTGATTTCACCACAATTCATAGGCTCAGTTTTTGCTTTCTCACCACCCATTTTCCTAATAAATTAATACTCAATGCAAGCAAGGTAGTTGCAGATAATAGAAAAGAACAAAATGAACAATCTAGAAAGGTAATTAAAAAACATTAATCCCATTTCTCTACTCAAATTGCCAAGCATGTCCTTCCCATTCCCAAGCATGTTTGAGTCATTATTTCCTTCAAAAATTAGCTCATGCGAGCCTGCCACTATCAGCTCTTCTAATGGTGAGTGAAAAGACCTTTTAGATCTACAATGCCACCAAACACGTTTACTATTGAGTTGGCCAAGGTCCACATAGGTCTCCATAGTCCACATCACCAGGGGGTGAGTGGGGCTCTAACTGACATCATCAATGCCATGTCTTCCCTCAAGGTGAGGGAAGCCCGAAAAGACACCGCACAAAGCAATACAAATTATGATAATAGCCATGATGAGTTAGTGAGGCACCTCGTTCTGAATGCTAACTTGAACATTCAGGGGAAGATTATCAATTTTCTCCAGCATCTTAGGGAGTGAAGACTAATCCCAAGATTCGCCATAAGTTCAGAAGTTCTATTGCCCTCTCTCTATATATGTATCATTTCATTGCCTTTGAAACTTAAGAGGAGGGCTTTTATATCCTCAATAATATCTTCCATCTGTCAACTGACTCTAGCATTTCCTTTGACAACTTCGATGATAATTTTGGAATATCCTTCCACTATAATATGTTTGATGTCTAAAGCCAAGGCAATTTTGAGGCCCCAAAGGAGAGTCATGGCCTCCATGACATTGTTGGTATTTTCACCTAGGCCCCCCACAAAAGTAGCTATGAGGGCACCCTTATCCAACCTTAGAGTTCCCCCTCCACTCACCAACCTAGGGTTGCCTTTAGCAGCACCATCGAAGTTGAGCTTAGACCAACTAGTTGGGGGTGGGGACCATTTAGTGCTAGCCCTATGTATTTTCTTACTATCATTCACCATGCAAATGCTTATTGGGATGGTCTGTTCATTAATAATGTTTGTTTCCATAACATTGGGGGGAGTTTTCACTTCTTTTGGAGAGTTGTTGGTGATGTTATCTTGCAGCAGTTTGACAACTGAGTAGAGCACTTCCTTGGGATCTCTAAACTTATCTCAAAAGACTCTGTTATTCCTCTCTTTCCAAAGGCCCTAGGACAGAATGGGGGGACTTGGATCCAAATTTCTCTACAAACAAGATTGGAGAAAGGAGGATACCAGGACCTAATGCAATCTTCCAGATCCCTGATCTAGAACCAAGAAACACAAAGGATATTCAAGGCAAAGCACCAGACCTCCCATGAGAAGTCACAATGTAAAAGGATATGTGAGACAATCTCCTCATCTTTCATATAAAGAACACATCTATTGGGAATTTGGAATCCTCTGATCTAGAGGTTATCTATAGTTAGGATTTTGTTCTACACCTCCAACCACCAAAAGTGATTAATCTTTGGTATAAGATTATGATTCTAGGTTTTCCTCCATAAATTATCACTAGTTTGAGGTAAGAAAATATTATAGGTGGATTTAACAGTAAAACACCTAGACTTCTCTTTAGCCCATAGAAGTTTATCTTTTTGTGGGAAAAGAGGAATTCTACACCCCTTTAGAGAAAGGTGCATCTCATCGGCCAACCTAACAAGATGACCCTACCTTTGGCAATAGTCTGACAGTTGTTTCCATCCCCTTTTACTAGGTAGGAAATAGTCTCAGACAAGCCAACCAAAGTGGTACACAGCTAAATTAACCAACCCTTGAATATTTTGTAGCCTCATTAAAGGCCCTCCATTGGCCCAATTATCTTCCCAAAACCTTATAGTTTCACCATCCCCCAGTTTCCACTTAATAATCCTCAAAAGTATAGTTCTACACTTCAAAGTGTTATCCTAGATCATAGAGCCTTTGGGAAATTTAGATCTGAGTAAAAGGTCCTTGATGTAGAGGACAAGGGGAAGATAGGGCAGTTTTGGTGAGTTTGACAGTCCTAAACCAAAGGCTCAAGCGAAACCACTTCAAAATACTCAATCTTCTTTCAACATGTATATGGAGGGCTTTTGAATATTTGGCATAACCTAACCAAATCATCTCCTAAGGTTTTAGACCAGTACACATAGTACTTCCCTCATAAACTGCCCAACTCCTTGTAGCCCTGTTTTAGGGTCTGACAGGAAATTACTTGCAATCTAGACACTTTCAAAGACAGATAGGCATGGTTCTAGATACCCTTTTGGAGCATTGAAAACATATCAAAAACCTAGCATGGGTTGTTTTGGAAAAAGTGACACTTTCTTCATGACAAACCTAGTGCAAAGAGCCCCAATTAGCCCTAATTAACAAAGAAAGTACCCTCTAATTGAGTCACAGAACTTTTTGGACCACTTGGACACATCAAGGGCATGGAAAAAACATGGATTCTAAGGTTTATTTGTTTCCATAGTCAACTGTGTGAGATTTGTACTATGTTGTTCCCCTTGGAATACACTTAACACATGGTTTTGTTAGGTTTCTTCAAACAAACTCCTTCAATCTTAGTTCCCTGCACCAAAAACTTTCACAACACATAACGATAGACATGAATAATGTCATTCCATTGATCTAGAGGGAGTTACATTAGTGGAATGGGGAGAAATATAGACTTTTATGTCAAAACCCTAGAATAGGGTTTATTTAAACTGTTTTCAGAAAAATGCAGAGAACTAAGCTATACAGATGTTTCAAAACCTCAAATAAGTTGGAGAACAATCTTGACTCACCCCTCTTTCAAGAAATCATCATGGTAATCTACAACTCGATCGTACAGAAATAGAGCACGTACAAGAACAACGAATTATACAAGAAAAAGGTAGAAAAACTGAGTTTGTCTTGTTTATTTCTCCTCCAAATCACTTCCACATTGCCAATGAACATGAACATGGCTTTTACAAGCCTGCATCAACCCTACTAACTGACTGAGAAGTAGTTTTGGATCAGTGGGAGACCAAACTGCCCTGCAACCACCAAACTACCTTGTCTTTGTCTCCATCTACAACTATATTTTTGTTTACATGACTAATGAGCATTTACAAGGTGTTCAAACTCTTTTACAAGATTGATGAGCTTTTGACAAGGCATTCAAACACCTTACTATGCTTCCTATATGCCATGATTGGCTCCTCCTATGACTGTCCCTATCAAACTAGTGTGCTTACAATCAAGGCCATGCCTCATTGGCAATCAACATGAAATGAAGTGAACATGAAATCAACTTGGAATTGTCCCAATGGGCCTTATTACATCACAAAAAACATGAGACAACATGAAACAACACAAAATACAATGTGGATCTGTTGTGTGGTTACACAACACGCCCCATTTTAACTTATGAAAACAGGGACCCAACTTTTGTTTTGGCTTGTGTTGTCTGCTTTCTGGCAGTTTGGTAAAATAGGTCAGGTGCATCATCATCATGAAGGTCAGGATGAGGTTCATCATCATCATGAGGTTAGTTTGTCAAAGTTCATATTTTGTTTCTATGACCTCATGGTTAGAAGGAGCTTGAAATTCCATGCAGGTTTGCCTTTTACATCACTTGAAAATTCGTCCATATGAGGGAGTTATGCATAGTCAAAGTTTTGGTCAAACCTGATAATTGCTGTATGAGGATCATCATCATCATATTTGAAAAGCCCCCCGATAATATCCTGAGGTTGAAATATCCGGACGTCAAGTTTAAGTCGTAGTAAGCTTTTCCCGTCGAGCGGTCTTTTGTATCGCGAAAGGTCATCATCATGATCTTGGTCTATCACCCGATATAAAAATCATGCAGTCCCGAAACATCTGGACGTCAATCTTAAGTGATAGTGTGTTTTACCCGTCAAGCGACCTTGGGCACATCGCGAGCATCATGATATTCTGACATCACCCGATATTATAATATCATGCTGATGATCATCATCACCCTACTTAAGAAACCCACCATCTGCAAAATTTGCACGCGCACGTCAAAGTCCTGGTGATCATCAGCATCATGATCTTTCAAGGCAGGATCACATTTCGCAATATCCTCCTGATCTCCTTTTGCGTGATCATGATGATCACCTTATCTTTCAAAAACGGAGGGCGATATTTCATTCCTAAGTCATGTTGTCAAGATCATCGTGATCTTGTTTGTCTACCTGACATTTCGCAATATCCTCCTGCTGAGAAATATAACCTTTTGCAAATATCCTGATGACGTCATCCTGACCTGATAAACGAAGAAGCAAATATCAGGATGACGTCACCATCACC
The DNA here is from genome assembly GCA_027924645.1 of Cunninghamia lanceolata. NCBI lineage: Eukaryota > Viridiplantae > Streptophyta > Pinopsida > Cupressales > Cupressaceae > Cunninghamia > Cunninghamia lanceolata. The sequence goes on along the minus strand of BSBN01001020.1, from coordinate 1,533,045 downwards.
TTTCTCCTTCGGCAGGATATTTTCCAAGGCATGATCCTGTTCGCCAATATGATGATGACGATGACGTCATGTTCGAAGTTTAACGAAGGCCCCAGATATCCTGATGACGTCATCTGGACCTTCAGCAGGATCATATTTCTAAATCACCCAGTGCGGATATGATGATGATGATCATCATCATCATCCTAATCTTTCGAGAGGGTTACCTTGGCCGCAAAGGGGTCGCATTTTACTTTCATCATCCCGATCATCTTCCTTAGGTGACCCGATATTACATTTATCCCCTGATCTTAACGAGACATGACGGTGACATCATCCTTTGCATTTTAATGAAGCCCGAATATGACGATGACGTCACCATGATATTCCTTTCTTCAGTAGTAGGATCATATTCCAAATCCTCCTTTTTTCCTTCATCATGATGATGATGATGATGTATTTCTTTCCCCAGTATGCAGAAGTGAAACATCCTGATGTGCTTTTCATTAGAGCATTCGGAAAGGAGGGGCATCATATTTCGTGGTATCCTGCAGCTGGATAGAAGACATAGAGTTGGTCATCATCATGATTTTTGGCGTCGGTATAACTGTTGCCATCGGCCAAGTCTAAATTTGTCACCCTGATCATATGTGGTCACACCGATGCGAATATGATGATGATGACCCGAAACATACAAACAGAGCATGCAAAGCCAGATGTGAAGTAATTTGTAAAGGGCGATTATTTCCTTGTATATTTTGAGATCATCATGATCATATTTTGAACCCGATATACAAGAAAATGGGCAAAAAGCATGAAGCGATGGAAATTTGGAGCCCGATTGCCTGTAGCTACACATTTTTGGGGGCTTGTTTAATAAAACGTTTTACTTCCTGTTGTTTATCATAATGATGATGAACTTAATGTTTGTCTGTTTACTTGCAGGAAATCATGATGATGCTGCTGAAGCTGAGCATTGAAGTCATGATGCTGTTAGAGCTGCTGCTGAAGCTGATAATTACAAAGCTGCACATGGAGGCAACATGGGCCAGAAATGAGGAGGATATCGTCAAATATGCTATTCGCCAGCTGGAGACCGAATCAAGTTGAAGATGCTGGAATATTCTGTGCCAACTATACATTTGCCAACTGACGAAGCATGTGCTTTTCATCTGTACCATTGTTTGTTATGAGAGGATCCTGATCCTTGGATCACTGTAACTATTTTCTGGCATTTGCTCTATATAAAGGCCAGAGCTTGTCAAAGTGGGAAAAGAGATATACATTAGAATACACAGACGCATCTGGCGCATTAAGGCTAATTACTGTAGAATCAATTAGGAGATCGGATTACTGAGACTAATGAGGATAGAATTGTTGAAATGTCAAGGTTCTTTCTTCAGATCACTGTAAATGTACCTGTTCTTGAGCATACTGAATGGATATGAAGTTTCAGATTACATCCTGATTGTAAATTTTACGTAATCTTCTTGTTGATTTCTGGATATGTACTAGTGAATGCTGTGTTCAACTGGAAGCGCTTTCATTTCATTACATGTTGTTGTCAACTTTTCCTTTGAAGATTTGCACTAGATCATGCGGATTTGTGGAATGTCCTGGTGAAGTATGATTTCTAGTTTTCCTTCTTTTCATTGCATGTATGGGAGCTTGTATGTGGATCAGTGATCTAAGTCCAGTAGTTTTGGGAATCTCATTCTTTAACCCTTTTCTTTTTTTTCAATTTCATAAATTCATCACCATAACTACAAATCATGAGAAATAACAAGCAGAACAGAGAAATATGCTGAAATCCCGTAGGTAACTGAAAATCATTAGCATATTTGAGTTAAGTGCATGTATTATTGAAAATATCATGCAAAGAATCATAAATAATGATAGAAATCATGCAAATATCAGCCTGTAGGCACATTATTTGACTAAATTCACAGTGCAGAGGTAGAATTGTTGGAGATTTATGCAGAGCAAACATCCAGAGCAGGATATTTGAAGATAATGATGATGAACTTTGCAGAAACACGTAAGGCCCCTGAATGGAAAACAGCAACACACATCAACCACTGAGTAACGTTAGTAGATTAAGACCTAATCAACGGAGACTTGGGATCATGAATTCTTTGAATTCATCATATCTTTCAAGATGAGTAAAGGTTGTTGTGTAACTTTTATTCTATGTTTGCGAATGACTAACATCATGACCAACAGGATCCTCTTGAATCTCTTGGCACTCCTAGACCATACTCCTGGGGGTGGAAAAGAACTCAAGTCCCTTTAGGAACCAGATCAACAACAGTGGTACCATTCTTCACAATGTCTTCTTTACTCATCCAAGTGGCATCTTCAGCAGGTAGGCCACTCTATTTGACAAGGTACTCCTTGTAGGTCTTGTTTCTAGTCTTCTTGATCACCTTGGTGTCCAATATGCTCTCCAATTTAAATGGTTGGCTGGGTGGTAGGTCCTTAATCCATTCTTCATCTCCTTCTGTTGTCAGACCTGCATCTAAACTTGCAACAATATCACCTTTGTAAGGAAATAAGTCTAAAACATTGAAGATGGGAGATATAACCAAGCCTTGAGGAAGCTCAATCTCATAGGCATTAGACCCAAACTTGTGCACAATCTGGCAAGGACCAATCTTCTTCATGAGGAGTTTTGTTGGCTGCCCCTTTGGAAGTCTTTCTTTCTTCAAATGTGCCATCACTAATTCTCCTACCTTATACTGTACATCTCTCTTCCTCTCATTGGCTTTCTCCTTGTATTTTTCTGTATTCTTTTGGAGAGTCTCTCTCACTCTATCATGGATGTCCTTCATGGCCAATGCAAAGTCTTCTCCTTGAGCACTCCTCCTCTCCAATCCATGTAGATCCCTTAGTTCAAGAATCCCTCTTAGATGAATCCCATAGACAACCTCAAAAGGACTTCTCCCTATGCTCCTATTGGTGGAATCATTATAGGCAAATTATGCTTGAGTGATGATCATATCTCATGCCTCTCCATGCTACTTTGTGAGACAATTGAGTGCCCAACTTCTTCCACAAAGTACACCAAAAGTGGTCCACAAACTTTGGATCTCGATCAGTCACAATGTTGAGAGGCAAACCATGTATCCTAACAATTTATTTGAAGAATAAACCAGCAATATGGGAAGCATCATTAGTGCATTTACATGGCAAAAAGTGAGCCATCTTACTAAACCTATCCACCACAACAAAGATGCTATCAAAACCTCTTTGAGTCCTAGGAAGACCCAAAACAAAATCCATGCTAATGCTCTCCCATGGCCTATGAGGAATAGGGAGTGGTTGATATAAACCTACATTGGATGGTGTTCACTTAGCCCTTTGGCAGATACTGCACCCTTCAACAAACTTTCTAAAATCTGATTGCAACTTTGGCCAAAAATAGAATCTCTTACCTGCTCTAATGATTTATCAAGCCCAAAGTGGCCCCCTAGACTACCACAATGCTTCTCTTTTATGATGTTCTCCCTCATGGAACACCTAGGAACACACAATTGGCTCCCCTTGAACAATAAACCCTGCTGCAACAAAAACTCAGAGAAATCAGTATGATAAGAATCTAAAATTGAGAGCAAACCTCATATACCTCCTTGAAATCTTCATCCTCCTTGTACATGTGCTTGAGGGAATCAATCCTCACAGTTTGCAACTGAATTTCTTGAACCATGCACACCCTTCTACTCAATGCATCTGCCACTTTATTGGCCTACCCTTTCTTGTGCTTGATGGAAAATGTGTAGGCTTGAAGTTGTTCAACCCATTTCATATGCTTGTGACTGAGTTTCTCCTATGAATTCAGAAAACTAAGAGCATGGTTGTCAGTGTAAACAATAAATTCTTTGGGCAAAAGATAATGCCTCCATTTCTTCAAGGCTTGTACCATTGCATACAACTCCAAGTCATAGGTAGAATACTTCCTCTTAGCATCATTTAGTTTCTCACTAAAGAAAGAAACCGGTCTGCCCTCTTGACTCAAGACAGCCCCTATGGCAAGGTTACTAGCATCACATTCCACCGTGAACAACTTACTAAAATTAGGAAAAATGAGAATAGGTTGTTGTGCTACCTTATTTTTTAGAATTTCAATCATTCATTAGCTGCCTTGGTCCAAGAAAACTTACATTTTTGTCCTCCTTTGATGGTATCCAGGATGGGTGCACATATGTGACTGAAACCTTTGATGAATTTCTTGTAAAATGTTGCCAATCCATGAAAATTTCTCACAACACCTGCTGTCTTGGGAGTTGGCCATGACAAAATAGCCTCCACCTTTGCTAGATCCATCTTCAAATTGCCTTGGAGATAACAAAACCAAGGTAGGTGAGTTCTTCCTTCATGAAGACACTCTTCTCCATGTTAATCATCAACTTCTCATCATGTAACTTCTTCAAAACCTAGTCCAAGTGTTGCAAATGCTCTTCCTTTGTCCTGCTAAACATGAGAATGTCATCAAGATATACCACAACAAATTTTCCAATGAAGTCTTTCAACACCTCATTCATAAGGCGCATAAATGTACTTGGGGCATTGGATAGGCCAAATGGCATCACTACCCACTCATAAAGACCTTCATTTGTCTTAAAGGCAGTCTTCCATTCATCCCCTCTCCTTATTCTAATTTGATGATACCCACTCTTGAGATCACTCTTGGAAAAATAACGAGCCCCTCCCAAACAGTCCATTATATCTTCAATCCTAGGCATAGGGAACCTATATCTTATGGTAATCTTATTTATTTCCCTAGAATCCATACAAAGTCTCCATTTGCCACCCTTTTTAGGGGCTAGGACTATTGGGATAGCACATGGGCTAAGGCTCTTTCTCACCAAACCCTTATCCAACAATTCTTGCACTTGCTTGGTAATCTCTTCATTTTGAGATGGTGTCATCTTGTAGGCTTCTTTGTTTGGCAATGTGGACCCTAGTATGAAGTTAATCTGATGGCTTATGTCCCTAATAGGTGGCAATGAATTAGGCATCTCCTCTACCATGATACCCTTGTACTTCTCTAACAACTATTGCACCTCCTTGGGAACTTCTTCCTTATAATGACAATGCAAATCAGGACTATTTTTAGGCTTCAAAATCAGAGCATACCCTTAGGTTCCTTCCTCCTTCAGGGTGCTAAGAAAATCTCTCCCACTTACTATCATGACACTTGACCTAATATTCTTATCCACACTCTCATCTGGTAAAGGGTCCATCCTATACTTCCTACCATTCTTGGTTATGATGAAAGAGTTTGACTTCCCAACATGTCAGAGCATACCCTTAGGTTCCTTCCTCCTTCAGGGTGCTAAGAAAATCTCTCCCACTTACTATCATGACACTTGACCTAATATTCTTATCCACACTCTCATCTGGTAAAGGGTCCATCCTATACTTCCTACCATTCTTGGTTATGATGAAAGAGTTTGACTTCCCATCATGTTGGGACTGCACATCATACTACCAAGGATGCCCTAACAGCAAATGACAATCATCCATGGGGATTATATCACACAATATCTTATCCCTATACTCTCCTATTTCAAACTCTACCCAAAACTGTTCATCTGCTACGACTTGTTGTCCCTTATTCAACCATGACACCTTATAGGGGTTAGCATGAGGAAATCTTTTCAATTTCAACTTGTCTACCATTTCTATTGAAACCAAATTTTTAGTTGAACCTGAATCAACAATTACCTTGCATATCTTACCATAAGCCTTGCATGTGGTTTTAAACAACGTCTTCCTTTGAGGGGGATCTTGTGTTTGAGGCACCTTCAACATGGTTCTCCTCATTATCAAGCTTTCTCCATCATGGACTGGGGCTGCACTTCCAATTAGGGAATTGACACTTTGACAATCTTCCTCTTGAATCAACTGGTTCCTTCTCTCTCCCTCATGAGAGCTTGAGGCTTTCTCAGGACACTTCTTCATGGTGTACCCTACTCAGTTGCAATTGAAGCATTTCCCTATGAAGACACTGGGACCTCTGCCTGGTCCACCAAACCTACCCCTTCCATTGGGTCTCCTTCCTCTAAAGCCTCCTCTTGAACCTGATTCTCTACTTTGCTCTTGGGAACTAGACTCCCCTTGACTTTTTTGAAACTAATTTCTGCCCCCAAAACTTCCTCTACCTCTAAAATTTCTGCCCCCTCTACCTCTGTTTGCTGCTCACCTTTCCTCTTCAACTTTTCTTCAGCCCTTAATGCCATTTGAAAACATTTATCTACTGTCTTAGGGGTCAAGATGCTGATCTCATCTTGGATACTAAATTTCAGACCATTGATGTACCTTGCCACTTTTCCCTTCTCATCTTCTACATGCCCACATCTAAGAGTGAGTTTATGAAACTCTTCCGTGTAGGTGGACACATCCATGTCCCTTTGTTTGAGATTTTGCATCTTCTTGTAGATTTGCACCTCATAATTTACTGGTAGAAATTGAGATTTGATCCTCTCTACAATCCTACTCCAAGAAGTGATCATACTTCTTCCACTCTTCACCCTTTCACCTTGGGTGTAATTCCACCATGTGAGTGCAGCACCTTTTAGTTTTATTTTGGCAAACTTCACCCTCTTATTCTCAGGTACCTCCTTGTACTCAAAATAATTGTTTAAGGCCTCAATCCACTCCATGATCTCATCTACATCCATCTTCCTACTAAACATTGGGATCTCCATCCGAGCCTCCGATGAATCCTTGCCAATGGACTTGATGGCTTCTAGGAAATATTTCTGATCAGCAGATATATCTACCTCCTACATTTGGGGTTCCTCTTCTTCTTCTCTTGTGTCCTCTTCTCCATTAGAATCTTCATCCAATCTCTTCTCTTTCCTCATTACCTTCAACTCAACCTGGAGTGCTTCCTTGACTCTAGCCTTGATCTTCTCTTCCATCTCTTAGAACTTCTTGGCCACCTCGGTGGTCATCCCTTTTGGAGGCATGATGGTAGCCTCTCCATCACTCTCCTCTACTAACATACAACAATTTTTTCTCACAACCAAATGGCAGAACCTTTTGTGGCTCTGATACCAATATGATGTAGAGGACAAGGGGAAGATAGGGCAATTTTGGTGAGTTTGACAGTCCTAAACCAAAGGCTCAAGTGAAACTATTTCAAAATACTCAATCTTCTTTTAACAGACATATGGAGGGCTTTTGAATATTTGGCAGAACCTGACCAAATCATCTCCTAACATTTCAAACCAGTACACATGGTACTTCCCTCATAAACTGCCCAACTCTTTGTAGCCATGTTTTAGGGTCTGATAGGAAACTACTTGCAATCCAGGCACTTTTAAAGACAAATAGGCATGGTTCCAGATACCCTTTTGGAGCATTGAAAATATATCAAAAAACTAGCATGGGTTGTTTTGGAAAAAGTGACACTTTCTTCATGACAGACCTAGTGCAAAGAGCCCCAATTGGCCCTAATTAACAAAGCAAGTACCCTCTAATGGAGTCATAGAACTTTCTAGACCACTTGGACACATCAAGGGCATGGAAAAAACATGGATTCTAAGGTTTATTTGTTTCCACAGTTGACTGTGTGAGATTTGTACTATGTTGTTCCCTTTGGAATACACCTAACACATGGTTTTGTTAGGTTTCTTCAAACAAACTCCTTCAATCTCAGTTCCCTGCCCAAAAACCTTTCACAACACATAAAGATAGACATGAATAATGCCATTCCACTGATCTAGAGGGAGTTACATTAGTGGAATGGGGAGAAATACAGACTGTTCTGTCAAAACCCTAGAATAGGGTTTATTTAAACCGTTTTCAAAAAAATGCAGAGAACTAATCTATACAGATGTTTCAAAACCTCAAATAAGTTGTAGAACAATCTTGACTCACCCCTCTTTCAAGCAATTATCATGGTAGTCTGCAACTCGACTGTACAAGAACAAAGCACGTATAAGAATAATGAATTATACAGGAAAAAGGCAGAAAAACTGAGTTTGTCTTGTTTATTTCTCCTCCAAATCACTTCTACATTGCCAATGAACATGAACATGGCTTTTAGAAGCTTACATCGACCCTACTAACTGAATGAGAGGTAGTTTTGGATTAATGGGAGGCCAAACTTCCCTGCAACCACCAAACTACCTTGTCTTTGTCTCCATCTACAACTATATTTTTGTTTACATGACTAATGAGCGTTTAGAAGGTGTTCAAACTCTTTTACAAGATTGATGAGCCTTTGACAAGGCATTCAAACTCCTTACTATGCTTCCTATATGCCATGATTGGCTCCTCTTATGACTATTCCGATCAAACTAGTGTGCTTACAATCAAGGTCATGCTTCATTGGCAATCAACATGAAATCAACTTGGAATGGTCCCAATGGACCTTATTACATCACAAAAACACATGAGACAACATCAAACAACACAAAACACAATATGGATCCTCTTGAATCTCTTGGTGCTCCTACACTAGTCCTCAGGAGCTAATTTCCCAAAGTATTTGGCCCTCATAATGCTACCCTGGTCCTTGCCTCCGGCTAAAAGGTTCCACCTGACCTTAGTAATAAGGGATTTATTAAGAAGTTCATCTTCCTTAACCCTAATCCCCCATGCAACTTTGGTTTGTACACTTTATCCCATCCCACAAGAGCCAGTCTCTTCTTACTTTCCACATCTGTCCATAAAAAAATCCTTTGAATTTTCTCCAACCTCTCAGCGATAAACTTAGGAATTTTTAAAAGAGACAAAAAAATAAATAGGAATCCATTGAAGAGAAGCCTTAAGTAATTGGAACTTACCAGCTTGGCTCAGTAACTTTCCTTTCCACCCTGCCAACTTCCTATAAATCCTTTCCAAAGAATTCCATTACTTAGGAGGGGTATCTTTCACCATGAAGGGAAGCCCAAGATATATACCAGGTAGTTCACCCACAGAACAACCAAGAATCCCCATAATCTTTTGTTGTAGCATGAATTGGGTATTGAACAAGTACACCTGGCTTTTATCATAATTGATGCATTGGCTAGCCAAGGTAGCATAATCTTGTAGCACATTTTTCCACTTTCTAGCCTCAACCACCAAATTTGAAACAAATAGGATGGTGTCATCCATGAACTATTGAATAATTGTTGGAACTATTGTTGAAGCTAGTTTAACACCTTTGATCTCTCTAGAGTTTAATAGACAGAGGAAGCATCTACTTAGGGATTTATCCAATAGGATGAAAAGGTAGGGGGACAGGGGGTCTCATTTCCTAAGCCCCCTACTAGCATTGAAGAAGCCCTTGGGAACACCATTCACTAAAACAGATAATTTGATTGTAGTGACACAAATCTTACTAAGTTGCAGGAATTTACCTTGGAAGCCCAACTTCCCTAGGATTGTGAAAAGGAACTCCCAATTAACTCTATCATAGGCTTTTGAGATGTCTAGCTTAAAAGCCATTCCTGGGATTTTTCTTCTTTCCATGGAGTGGATAATTTCATGGGTTGAAATAGCCATGTCGGTAATCTGTTTTCCTAACACAAATCCTTTTTGGCAACTGCTAATAAGCTTATCTAGGATATGTTATAGTCTGGACACTAATATCTTAGAGAAAATCTTGTAAATAGTATTACAAAGGCTTATGGGTCTAATGTCCCCCATACACATAGGATCTAGTTTTTTAGGGATAAGAGCAATGAAGGTATGATTGAGTTTCTTTAGTAGCTTACCCATCCTGAAGAAATCCCTAACTGCATCAATGATATCTTTACCCACTATGTCCCGATATTCCTGGAAGAAAATAGGGGGGAAGCCATCAGGCCTAGGGGCTTTAAAGGCTCCCATAGAGAAGCCATTGGTTGTTGTTAACTGGTCACTTATTTAGTCATTTTTATTCACTGATTTCTATCCATCGGTAGTGTATTTAGTCATTAATTTTAATCATCATTTTTATCAATTTGGTAGTATATTTAGTCATTTTTATTCACTAATTTAACACTGGTCATATATTTAGTCATATTTATTCACTGTTCACTGATTTCTATCAATTGGTAGTATATTTAGTCAATTTAATTATTAATTCATGTCAATTAGTAGTATATTTAGTCATTTTGAAGCTTGCAATCTATGTAGATTTCCATCTTGCATTAATTGTTCGCTTCACACATGTCTCTTTGATTTTATTCATTGAATGCTCTATAAGAGGAGTGTTGCGAGTTGAGCAATATAATCCACATTTAGATCTCATCTGCCTTGGTTTTATTTCCCCACTAGCTTGAATGACTTCAATTCATTATGTTAGCTCATGTGATCCTCTTTTTATGCAAGAGACAATGGTATCTGTGTCATTATTTTATTCTTGCCTCTTCATTTTGGTCTTACTATGTATCTGTAATGTCTATCTATCCCCATAATTGTTGACTTTATTTGCCTGTTCAATCATGGGAACAACCAATGCACAGAAGCATCAACTGAGATTTCATGGCTAGGGCCTCAAACTGCTCAATGAAGAGTCATTGGAGGATGCTTTGATAGATGTATGTGATAGAGATTTTATGCTGCAATCCAGGGTATGTTATGCTTCACATCTGGTATCTCATTTTCTCTCAAATGTGATAGACTTATTTCATCAGGTTGATAAGGTTAAACAAATAGCATCAATGTTTGTTCATGACTATCTAGTCCCAGATGTCAAGTTATTTGAAGCTTTTGCTACTTATAATCTCCATGATGTCTCAGCCTTGGTAGGGGGACTCTTCCTCCATGAAGATATCATTAATAAACCCAGTCTTAACTATGTTTATAAAGGGATGATTTCAAATTTGCAATCAAGTAACAAAGAGCTCTTTGATAATTCACTGCAGGTTCACAATTCTGCATTTGGAAGGTCCAAGAGGGAAAGGATAGAGGAAGTATTCAATGCATGGAGCTTCTTGTCAAATTTCCAACCACTAACAGTTCCCTTCACCAATGATGACACAGTGCTTTCTAAAGAGAATCCAACTAAGGGTCCATGGCTTTAGGGTTGCGGATTTAAATATGGATAGCATGTGAACCACTCTTTCTGTTTTAGGTTTTTGGCTTCACTATAACTTTGGTTTCCTTTTTGGCTAGAAAGAGCCTTTTAGATCTATAGCTCTGTTCAAGACTCTTAGTTAAAATGCTCTGTTATGTTATCTTTTTGGCCAAGAAGGGCCTTTTTTGTAATTTGTAAAAATATTTTTTATAATATTAATATATTATGATGCTCTAAGCATCCTTATCGATTAAAAAAAAATGTCAACCCCAGTTCATGTGTTGTATCGGTAAAGACCTGCACCATGAAAGGATCCATTAATTATACATAAATTCTAAATTAAGTTGATGAGAAAAGATCTTTGATATCTAATTGGGAAGCCTTAACATCCAAAAATTACTAACCTGATGTTTCACAACAAGTTTCCCAACTATGACATCATTTTTACTTAAGAAACCAGATATTGATCCACTGCCATATTGGATCTCATAGGATTCTCCTTCACAAACAACAATTGATATATATTAATTGTTTAGCAACTTCCTTAATATCCCCATGTAAGCATACTAAACTAAGTGAGGTTGAGGGTTTGAAGTAGAGTACCATCTTATTGGTATGTGCTTGACTTTGATGACTTGTATCTTGAATGAAAATAGCAAGCTAGCTGCACTGTAAAATCATTGTTACAAAAATAACCACAAAATCCTCTTTAATTAAAATAATCCTTCTAGATATTTCAAGACAAGATATTTTAGTTAATTTCTAAGAAAGCTAATAATTTCACTATCCAAACACCCATCAATCTATTTACTGTATATAATTTCCTAGAATTCAGAATTTGAATGTAGGTTGAGTATTCTAGCAACACTGCTTTTTTAGTTGGATCCTAAAAATGTTGCAACTTATGTTCTTTTCTAAAACATCTGTGCAAAAGCGGGTAGGTATGGTGAGGTTCAAATAGTAAGGAGATTGATGAAAGATGGAGGAATTAAAAAGATACCTGCATGTAGTTGGATTAAAGGGCATAAAATGGTACATGTTTTTTTGTATAGGAGACAGATCACATCCACAAACATGGGAGAGCTATGCAAAATTGGAGAAATTGGCTTGGCAAATGAAGGTAGTAGGGTATTTCTAGATTCAAGACTTTTACTTAGTACTATGGAATAGAAGAAAAATGAATCATTTATTTGCCACCATAGTGAAAAGTTAGCAATTGTATTTGGTTTGTTAAACATGGCCCCTAGTACAACCATTAGAGTTGTTAAGAACCTTCGAGTATGTTCTAATTTTCACACTGCATCTAAATTCATCTCCAAGATTGTTGCAAGAGAAATTGTTCTGAGAGATGTGAACCATTTCCATCATTTTAAACAGGGACAATGTTCTTGTGGAGAATATTGGTGATGCTAAATGAAACAATCTGAAAAATAGGCTTACATTATAATAATGTGCACTACATCAAATATCCATTAATAATGAAGGGACATCCATCAAAGCATAACAACAAGGATTTTTTTGTCATATGTTGTAGTTACAAGTGTCTTGCTAGACATACATGAAAATGTGGAAGCATAGATAAGGCAAGCAAACTGTTTCAAAAAAAGCCTCAAAGAAATGTGATATCATGGAATGTTGTGATTAAAGGATATGTTTAAAATGGGTTTTTTGAAAATTCCTTAGAAAATTATAAGAAACTGCAACCAGTGGGTGTAAAGCCCAACTCCTCAACCTTTGAAAGCATCCTTCCTGCCTGTGTGTGAATTGGAACTTTGGATGAGGATATGAACATCCATCAAAAGCATATTTGGAAGTAGATTTTTATCAGATATTGTAGTTGCAAGTTCCACTTTGGATCACCAAAGCCTTCACAAAAATTTCTGCACAAAATTCAATAATGAAGAATTTATGCACAAATTCTCTTTTGAATGATGCACAAATCCTCCACTGCAACACTGCACAGTTTGTTGTTGGGCCTTGCAGTGATGTGGGAATCACCCACATCACCGCAAGGCCTAGTAATAGTGTGGTGTTGTGGTGGAGGCTTTGTGCATCATTCAAAAGAGAATTTGTGCATAAATTCTTCATTATTGAATTTTGTGTAGATGATTTTGTGAAGGCTTTGGTGATATGAAGTGGAAGAAGTTGCAACATTTCTACTTGAATAAATAGGTGGATAAGGTACACCCTCCATTCCACCAGCTCTGCTACCTCCAACTGGAACTATGACAAGTGATTGAAGGAATAAATTAAAAAAATATCATCCTATCTATTTATGATGTTTTTCTAAGCATCAAAAAATTAAACAAACAAACTACAAAGCACACAAGTACATCTCTTAGTTGTATAGACTAGGATAGTTAAACCACCATTATACCACTCAATGAATACTAATCAGCTCCTTAGTCATGATTTCGATGACTCCTTTGGCGCCTTGTAGGTGGTCCTACATATGAAAGCTCTGGGTCCTAACAACCACAAAATCAAGGAGTTCAAACCAAGAATAAATAATATAGGGAAAAGAACCTACAATAAAGATACCTTTATACATTTGATAAAACAACATTGATAAATCCATAAATCCATGCAAATTTCCTTCCATAAATCCATCTTAGGGATCCATATTTCTTTTAAAATTATTCCAAGAGTCATTCATAAGCACCCCATACCAAGTCCATGTGAAAGATATTTGTATTTTTGACCATTGATGTGTTTTTGTCTTTCACCATAGTTCCGTAGGTCACTCAAAAGGTCTTGGTGGGTGTACGGGAACCAAGGATAACAAGGGAGCAGTTATCGCTATCCCACAGCATGAAGAGATTGCACTTGCGGCATTGCAGGATGTAGAGATCGATTACTATAGCCCCACAGTGGTCTCAAAATGAAGTGGCAGGCTAGCGGTATAAATTTAAGTGGCATATGATACTTCACTGCGGTCCCGCGACAATCAAGAGAATAACCGATAGTAATGTGGTAAGGAGCAGAGGAAAATAATACACTGTGCCCCTACAATGGCCTCAAGTGAGGCTTGCAGTATGGCGGTAAGAAGCAATAGAGGAAAAAAGTACACCGCACCCCAGCGGTGGCCTCAAGTGAGGCTTGTGGTATGGTGGTAAGAAGGAGCAAAGGAAAATAGTACACCACACCCCCACGGTAGCCTCAAGTGAGGCTTGTCGTATGGCAATATAAGGAGTTTAAGTTATGTAGGTGTTGAATATTGTGGCCTCACGATAGTTTCAATGAAGGAGTGTAGTAGTGTGGTGAAAGGCTTTAAGTGATGTTTAGTATACCATGGTCCTGCGATGCTCAAAGAAATAGTTTGCAATACTACGGTAGGGAACAAGTTATGGTGATATAGTTGAATTTTTGAGACAATATTTCTGAAATGGAGATAGAACAAACTATGAACTTTCTTAGACACGGCCAAGCCATGATTTAAATCCTCTACATGTTCCATAGAGTTGTCTTTATGGTAGAGATAAGTCAAGGGATAGTAGTTTGCAGTCATTACATTTCATGAAGGACTGGGATTCTAAATAATTTTTGTTGTTGAGATACCCCTGCTACCAAGATAAGAAACATGTGAGGATCTACCTTAAGCCAATAAAGAGATACATAGCTATGCCATGACTTACACCTCGTTGATAGCTGAACAAATATAACTAGAAGCAAAAAAATAAAAGATCATTAACCATGCTTAGACATTCACTTTAGTTTTGCATCTATGGCCCATTGGCTCCAATAGTTGCCATCCTATCTTGTTTCTATTGTTGTTTTTGTGTGTTCCTCAAAGTCATAAAAGTAGACACGGCAGGTAACTCCATCACAGGTAATCGATAAAATAATGAGCCCCTAAAGACAAAGCATTGGAAGGCCTCATTTGGTTCAAAATTAATAGTCATGACTTAGAAAATGACAGTCAATAGAATGGTAATAAAATCCTTGGTTGACACTTCACATTGGAAACTCATTTGTTAAAATAAGCCAAAACAATAGACAATCACTGCTAGTCTCATTTTTTCAATGCATATTGGTATCCTAGATGATATCCCCATTAATAGCATTTTGTGGATTGTGTCTAGATGTATGATCTATTTTATCTTTTGGTATTATCCCATCTCTAGGGTCTATGCTTATCTTAGTAAGATATATCATTTCTCTTTGTCAAGCTATCTTAGTGAAGCCTCAAATCAGTTTTTATGTTTTCCCATAATTCTCTTCATTTGTGTAATAATGTTGGCCAAGGTATTGGTAATGAAGTTGCCAAAGACATGGTGATATAGTTGAATTTTTAAGACAATATTTCTGATTGGCCCGATCAAATCAAAGAACACTTTTTCTGTCTTTTCTCTACTATTCTTTTATGAGCTGAGTAATTTCAAATTTGATTGTTGTCATTTAAAATGCATTTCTATTTCATTTCAATATGAAATGTTTGATCCATTGTTGGATTGTTGTCACCTTTATAGACATAAAAATGTACATGTTCTAATATTTTGAACTTATGACAAGTCAAAATGGGTTGTGCTCGTTTAGTAGCTAGTTGGAATTTAATTTGAATGTACTACTTCTTGATGTTCCCCTTGACTCATTATCATTTTTGTTTATCATCTTGCTTTTTGGATAGAAACAAACATGTGATGCATCTGTTGTGATGTCCTATGGATGGTGGCTTTTTCCAAATTATTTTCAAACTATTTTAAGTTCTAAGTGTACACCTTATGGAGACTTATGGCATATTTCTATGCTTAATCTTTTTTCCAAGGTTATAGTGAGCTGATAAATGCAATTATTCCAAAGGTAGTGGAAATAATTTTGGAACAATTATCTAAGTTCTCTTTTAATGTTTAGATTTGTATAATTTTTGATTTTGTAGATTTTTAATAGCCTTGTTTGACGAGTCTTAGAAATTAGTTTCAATTTACAGGGTAAAGCTTCCATCTGGAGCTAAGAAGATTGTTCCAAATAGTTGTAGAGCCATGATTGGTCAGGTTATTGGTGGTGGAAGGACATAAAATCCAATGCTCAAAGCTGGTAATGCATATCACAAATATAGGGTCAAAAGAAACTATTGGCACAAGGTTCGTGGTGTGGCAATGAATCTTGTTGAGCATTCTCATGGTGATGATAATCATCAACACATTGGGCATTCTAGTATTGTGTGTCTTATAGAGAAGGCTTAGCATGTACATGTACTTAATCATAATTAAACAATTATAGAGCTCTGATTATTTAAAAATGGCATCCTTTAGTTTATTTTTTCTTTAGGTTGTTTTGTGTCAACAATTTATGGGGACCAAGTTGTAAACTATGTTTCCTATTATTGTTTCTTATCATTAGTGGTTTACTCTTTATTTAAAATTTTGGGAAAGACTTCAAACTAGGTTGTAATCCTTGTTTCCTTGTATTGTTTGAGGCTTATTTTAGGCTGCCATATTAATTGACTTTGTTATTTTTGATTCTTACTTTAGTGCTTGTTATTTCCTTTCAGATCATAGAAATGGCAAAAAGATTGATGATTTCTTAGTATTATAAACTATGAACTTTCTATTTTAAAAAAGTAATAATCATCATGCTAAAAGGGCATTTTAGTTAGACGATCATCAGGGAGAGAAACATCTGAAAGGTTGACTTCCATATCACAGAAAAAAAAGCTAGAAACCCTAGATTGATCTACAACCTCGTAACTTGGGCATTTTAAGCCAAGTTGAACTGCCTAAGATGACCCCAATTAAGAAAAATCAAACCCCATTTTAACAACAGAGCATATTAAATACTCTTCAGAACACACCAACAATAGTATTAATAACCAATACTTCAACACAATAATGACTATTCAAGGGACTAAACTGCGATAGGGTTGGTAGAAACTAAAATGGGTATTAAGTAATATAAGATTATTTGTTGTTTTCTTTTCAAAAAGTTTGCAAGGTTGAGGCAGTTCTTCTACAATTAGGTGAAACCCTGATCCTTCACAACTGAGCTTTGAAACCCTGATCCCTAATAAGAGTGGGGTATTGTTTAAGTGTTAACAGTCAATAGATTCAATTAGATTTTGATGTCTATATTTATAGCATCTAGAAAATGGGCATAACTGAAACAAAGTACCAACACAACAAAAATTATAGTTTAAAAAATGCATGAATACCAGACCTACTAGTAAGGTTCCTCAGTGATTGAATGCAATGCATCTGGCGATGCCCTTCTCTAGAAACTCTTCTATCACTGCCAAGAAATCCACCTGAAATGGGTCTGCCTAATATAGAATTTAACAAAATACAATAAAATTAACATCTTCAAGCGATTGTGTTCCAATTCATCAATGCAAAAAGAGGGACATCAATGAGCCTTACCTATTTTTGAGCACGAATTCAACCCCTGTACAATGTGTCCAATGCATGAACAATGTCTTGAACCTATAGGCGGTCAGCTTTCTTTTGTTTGAATTATTTTTCATGGAAAAAATTTCCCTGTTTCCAATTCGAAATATATTTTTAATTTCCCTCTCTAATTTTTACTTGTGTGACTAATTATTTAGTCATTTATAGATGTGTTTTTTACCCACCATCAAATTGGTCATTTATAGTTGTGTTGCAAAACATGACTAGAATTTAATCATTTTTAGTTGTCGTGAGTTTTAGTAACGTAGTCATTTATTTTCCAAAATTCTACTAGTGTCTACAGGAATGCTCCGAGATCGAAGTTGAATATCATTTATTTCCACAACATTTAGGGTGGTTGTACTTGGATCTATGTTATACACATGTTGTTGTGGCCTGTTATTTTTAGGATTGGGAACTGGCTGAGCAGGCATTAGAGGTTGATTTATCTGATCACTTGGATTTGGGTTTGCAGGATGTGAGGGTCTAGGAAGTAAGGCTTGAGGTTGATTCCCAAATTGTCTCATTCCTTGGTTATATCGAGGTGCCCACTACTATTGATATTGTTGTTGATTTGGCCACTGAGGGTTGGTCCAAGATTGATTTGTCTAGTCTGGCTGATGCCATGCTGGTCCCCACTGGGATGGCATCTGCATTGGAGGAAGTGGACCTCTCCAAGGTCCATTCCAAGAGGTTGGGCCCCAATTTGATGAGCCCCTTGGAGCATATTGGTTTGAAAACTAATTGAATCCATAATTTGGTTGTTTCTAGCCAATAAAATTTAGTTCTTCCTCATTTGTTGGTACCTTCTTTAATCTATTTTTTTTCAGGGAGTAGGTTACACTCATTTGTTGGATGACTTTTATCACGGATTTTACATAACTCAGTTTGATTCAAAGGACATTCCCTAAGTGGATGTTTTTCTCTACAATGAGGGCAATAAATGCCTAAGGGTTCTATGTTCCTTTTACTATCTTGTATACCATCCAAAGTGGTATTCAGATGAAGCAAGATATCAATTTTTAAATTTGTTATCTCTTCCATGACTTTTGTAACATCACTGGAACTGCCTTTCTTTAATATTCTCTTACCTATACGACTACAAGACTAATTCCTAAAAACTTCCACAATTTCTATAAAATCTTGTTTATTAATATCTCCTTTCCCCATTAAATTTAAGGCTTCCCTGATTCATCATCAATTCCTCTCAGAAAAATGGTCTTACTTAATTCCTGATCTAAATTATTTCCACATCTCCTATGGACAAATAGAAATCTATCCGAATAATCCTCCAAATTTTCATCTTCCATTTGTTTCATGCGGAAGAGTTCATCTTTCCTATCCCTGACTCTACAATAGTCTTGATATTTGTCAAGGAAAACGGTTTTCATTTCATCCCAAGTAGAGATAGAGTGTGCTCTCAGGCCCAGGAATCATTGGAGTGTTGACTCCTTGAGAGTGGAAGGAAAAAAATTTAATTTTTGGTTGTCTGTGGCATAATCATAGGTCTAGCAGAGGACCTTGAATTCAAACAAGAATTGGTTTGGGTCTTCAGAAGTCTTCACACAAAAGGTGGGTAGGAAAGCAGGAGATATATTTTTCATGGGGGGTTCATTTCTCTTAGGAGTGATGGAGATTGGATAAGAGAATGTTTTATTATTATCTACCTCCTCATGGTCACCATTATCACCCATTGTAGAAGTAGTATCAGGGAGAATGGGAGATTCTGATGTTATAGGAGATCCCTGATCACTCAGATGATTAAGTTCCAAAGATGTACTAGCTATGGTTTGCTTAATGAATTAACCCAAGGTGTCCCTAGGCCTTCTCATATACTATTGAATCTGAAATGTGCTCATTCAAGAAATCTTATCAACACCTTAAACCTACAATTATTTGTAGATTATTCCCTGGAAATGGTGCCCAAAATGATGAGGTCGTGGTAGTGTTCATTAATTCACATCATTTAATTATCAATCTGGAGGTGTTTGGAGTGATCTGTGATAAGACTCTTAGTATGGGGTATTTTGGAGTAAATCTAAATTGGTGGTTGGTGGATAGAGTCTGGCTCACTTATCTTGTGGAAAGAACATACATGCAAGGAAATGAAACTATCTATTTGCTTTGGAAATAAACACACTTTCTTGAAAGAAACTATTCTAATTGCTTTGGAAATAAACACACTGGCTTGAAAGGAAACTAGTCTAATTGCTTTGAAAATAAACACACTTGTTTGAAAGGAAACTAGTCTAATTGCTTTAAAAATAAAAACACTTGCTTGAAAGGAAACTATCTTAAATATGAAAATAGAACTTCAAGGTAATTGAATCCATTGTCAAATCATAGCAAAGACACACTCTGAATATATCAGTGCTATTGAAATCACAATCCTATTTTTGGTATTTTCAGAATTTATAAAACAAACCTGCTATAGAGGAAAACTAATGCGTTGTAGACTTAAATAAAATTTAGGGGTAAACCTATTTGAATAGTCCACTCGATGATTGCATTCCTACATTGAATTATCGACCAAGGAGCATAAGACTATGATGATGTTTACACTATATATGCCTTCAAGACTCATTTCTATCCTAAACTAACTCATACAAGCTTATTCTAATTAACTTAATTTACTGAAGTTTACAGAAATGAAAGAATAGCAAAAATAGTTAAAAATCTAGTTGCTATGAGTACCCTCAGCATAAGCTGAAGATAGCTATATTCAACAGAGAATTATAGAATTAACTTGAAATACACAAAATGATAAAAGAATTGACACTAACCTCTGGAGGACTTCAATTATGTATTCTATTCATGAATCACAACTACCATAAATGGCAATCAAGATATTCTACTCATTCCACAATGTAGCTTTTACAAAATAACATGAAACAGTTTTAACTAAGAATGCATGAATAATTAAGGAAAAATACAAAGTGAGAGTTAGTACCTTGAGTGGCCAGCTCAAGGAACTATCTCACTTGATCTAGAAACTAAATCTACTTCAAACACATAGTTGTATTAACTTCATATCAGAAACAAAATCTTCTCAAATTGTATTCAATAAAACATGTGTGTATCTTCCAACATAAAAAAAAATAGAGTAACCATTGAGCAACTGAAAATTAAAGTATCTTGGTGATGCAAGATAATCCTTGGTTCAAGAGTAATTTTTCATCACCAAAAAAGAACATTTGCATTTCAGTTCTTTCATTTTCTAGTTTAGTTTAGGTAGTTCAATCAGAAGTAGTTTTAGCTTGTGGTCCATTCTTGGCAATTCACATCTTGTAGATCTGGACTTAGCATCTACATTCATTCATCAACATAATATCAAGAATTTGGAGCATTTGGATTAGTTACTGGAAAGATATTGCTATCAAAAGTTGAATGTTTTCTCATAGCAAAGCATCCTGACAGTTACTGATAATCAGCTAAAGGAGAAGGCTTACAGATCATTCCTTGACTTGCGGATCTCAATGACACATTATTCAATGTCCTTTGGTTCATGGCTGACCTTCCCCAAGGGTTCACATGTTGTTTCATTCATTTGAGGAAGTGTTCTATGGATTTAGGTCCAACCTATCTGTGAACACGTTACAACTCTTCATTGGAGTTTGTGACCTTCCTTGGCTGACGCGGAGGAATCTGTTTGTCTGAAAATGATATATAAAGATGTAATATATCCTTAGGAAAGTAGTTATCAAGTTCATGATATAGTGATAGCTGATAATTTAGATTTTGTGCGAAGGAGCTTCAAAGCTTTATCTTGCACATGTATGTACTCAGGTCTTTGAGCCCTAGTTGTAAGCTCGCATGTTGCCAGCCAGATTGCATTGGAATTCTTTGATATATTGAATGACTAAATTTACATTTGTTCCATTTTCTTTAAGTTGTTTCCGTTGTGTTTACTCTTGCTGCACGGTCTGAACAGTTCATTCAGTGAACCTTCCTACCATGACTACACCGAGTGGTATCAGAGCAAAAGTTTGAATCTTGGAGAGAGAATTGAGTAAAATTGGCGAAGGGGATTCTATAAGATCTTGTTGTAAGTAGATCATAGTTCTGAGGTAGGATACTTGTATGCAACTGATCGCTGATTGAGAGGCAGTTGTCACTTGTAGCCTGATCGCCAAACCTGAGGCAGTTTGCACTTGATCCTAGGAAGATGCCGCTGCGAAGAGTTCCTTCTATTGGTACAATGGCTAATAAAATGGATGAGATGATGGAATTGATGAGATTAATGTGAATTCATTTGGATGTTGTTGAAGAAGATAGGCGAAGAGGGTTGACACCGAAACCTAATGTTGAAAGTGATGATGAGGAAGAATTTCAATTTGCTGAACAAATTGGTGAAACCCTAGAAGGTGATGAGGAAGAAAAATCAGATTAGATAAAGATGTTGCAAGCTATCTTGAAGATTGGAAAGAAGCCTAGAGTTGATGTACCAAACTATACTGGTAATTTGAATCCTAAAGAATTGATTGACTGGATAAATGACATGGAAGAATACTTTGAATATGAGGAGATTGAAGATCCGGAGAAAGTGAAATTTGCAAAGACAAAGTTGAAAGGACATGCTGCTATATGGTGGAAAGAAGTTTAGTTGGAAACAAACAAAAGAGGGAAAGAAAAGATTACAAAGGGGGACCAGATGGTGACAAAGTTGAAGAATCAGTTTATACCTATTGACTATGAGTTGGAGTTGTTGAAAAGATTGCAGAACCTGAGACAAAAGGAGAAATCTGTAAAGGAATATATTGAACAATTTCACAAGATGATCATAAGGATTGGACATAGTGAAGCAAACAAAGACAAATTGGCTAGATACATCAATGGGTTAAGATTGAATATTCAAGAAGAGCTAAGCTTGGTAAGGATGACATCTTTGGAGGAAGAATATCAGTTTTCCTTGAAAGTTGAAGAAAAGATGAATAAGAGACATGATCAGAGAAAGAGAGGCAAAGGAGGTAAATTTTAGAGAGGTAAAACATTTTCTGGATATGATAGATCATTTGTGGAGCAGAACAAGTTTGATAGCCCAGTTAGGAAGGATGACAGAGATAACACTACTTACCAAAGAGATGACATAAATTTTTACCGGAGAGGAAACCCTAGTGCATACCAGAATGAAGGATACATAAGAGAAGGAAGAGGATTTGATAAGAGGACATTCATAGGTACTTGTTTCAAGTGTTGAGGTGAAGGACATAGAGCATTTGAATGTAATCAGGGTAGTACAAGCAAGAAGACAAAGAATAGTGGAAGAGCAACGTATGTTGAAGAACCTGTTGAATCACCCAGTTTTGTTGGCAAAATTGGTGATGAGGAGAGCACTATTTCAAACAGAGGAACCATCACAGGGGTAAAGTCTATTCAAAACTAGATGCAAATCCAGAGGTAAGTGTTGTAAAGTTGTAATTGATAGTGGTAGTTCAAATAACCTAGTTTTAGAGGAGATGGTGACTAAGCTGAAGTTAGAAAGATTGAAACACCCTAAGCCCTATCAGATAGCATGGATTCAGGATGATCATAAGGTACTGGTGAGTGAACAATGTTTGGTGAAATTTCAAATTGGATATTATCATGATGAAGTCTTGTGTGATATCATGCCTATGGATGTTTGTCATATCTTGTTGGGTCGACCTTGGTAGTATGATACAAAAGCTATACATGATGGGAGAAAGAATAAATATACTATAACAGCAAATGGGAAAAGAATTACTTTAATTCCTTTGGAAGATGATCCTAAAGATGTAGTATGTGGGAATGCTAGAATCTGTTTGGTAGATGGAAGGAAATTTTAGGATGGTTTGAAACAAGAAAGTATGTGTTATGCCTTGATTCCTAAGAAGCCTGAAGCAATGAAGAAAGAAACTAAACCAGAGGAGATAAGAGAGTTTCTGAAAGAGTATGAAGAAATCATGTCAGACAATGTACTTGATGCATTACCACCTATAAGGAGTATTAGTCATCACATGGATCTTATACCAGGAGCAAGTTTGCCTAACAAAGCAGCACACTGGATGACACTAGCAGAGAATGAAGAACTAAATAGATAGATACAAGAGTTGTTGAGGAAAGGTTTGATCAGAGAAAGTTTGAGTCCTTGTGTAGTACCTATAGTTTTGGCACTGAAGAAGGATGGAGAATGGAGAATGTGTACTAACTCTAGAGGTATAAATAAGATCACAGTTAAGTATAGATTTCCTTTACCTAGGATGGATGATATCATGGATTGTTTGAGTGGAGCAAGATATTTTACAAAGATAGACTTGAAGAGTGGATACCATCAGATCAGAATCAGAGAAGGCGATGAATGGAAGACTTCTTTTAAGACAAATGAAGGATTGTATGAGTGGGTAGTGATGCCCTTTGGATTGACAAATGCACCAAGTATTTTCATGAGATTGATGAATGAAGTCCTAAAGAAATTCTTGGGTAAGTTTGTGATTGTATGCTTGGATGATATTCTAATTTTTAGTAAGACAAAAGAACATTTGTGGCATATTAGACAAGTTTTGCAGAGACTAAGAGAGGAGAAATTGCTGATAAACATCAAGAAGTGTAGTTTCATGAAGGAAGAATTGGTATGTTTGGGGTTTGTGATTTCTATAGAAGGATTGAAGATGGACCTTGAGAAAGTGAGAGAAATTATTGAATGGCCTACACCAGAGAGCATTGGAGAGGTTAGATCATTTCATGGATTGGCTAGTTTCTATCAGAAGTTCATTAGAAATTTCAGTTCAGTTTGTAACCCTATTATAGAGACAATAAGAGATGACAGGAAAGATTTCAAGTGGACATCAGGAGAAGACAAAAGTTTTGAGTTGTTGAAGCAAAAAGTGACAGAGCAACCAGTTTTGGCATTACTAGATTTCAATAAGGTATTTCAAGTTGATTGTGATGCTAGTGGAAATGCAATTGGAATAGTGTTAAGTCAAGAAGGTAGACTTGTAGCTTATTTCAGTGAAAAGTTGAATGATGCAAGGAAAAGATATTCAGTTTATGATCAAGAGTTCTATGCCATAATTCAATCCTTGAAGAGGTGGAGACATTACTTGTTGCCTAAGGAGTTTGTGTTGTAAATAGATCATCAAGCTTTGCAACATTTGAATAGTCAAGGTAAGTTGAATCAGAGACATATGAGATGGGTAGAGTTCATGTAGAGTTATACTTTTGTGTTGAAACATAGGAGTGGTAAATCAAACAAAGTTTATGATGCCTTGAGTAGAAGAAGAAACTTGTTGACCAAGATGAGAGTTGACGTTTTGGGTTTTGATGAATTGAAAAACATGTATGAGGGAGACACTAATTTTGCAGAACCTTGGAGAGCATGTAAGGAACCTATTGTAACAAATAGAAGTAAGTGGTTGGACTATTTCATTCAAGAAGATATGTTGTTCAAAGGAAGTCAGTTGTGCATACCTAGAAGTTTAATGAGAGATAATTTGATCAAGGAAAAACATAGTGGTGGATTGGTAGGACACTTTGGCATTGACAAGACAGTGGCTTTGGTGAGTGAAAATTACTTTTGGCCTCAAATACATAAGGATGTTCAGAGATTTGTGTAAAGTTGTAGAGTTTGTCAAGTTGCAAAAGGAGGTAGTCAGAACACTAGATTATATAAATCTTTGACAGTTCCGGAGAGACCTTGGGAAGACATAAGCATGGATTTTGTAGTAGGATTGCCTAAGACACAAAGAGGACATGATTCAATATTTTTAGTGATTGACAGATTTTCAAAGATGGCTCATTTCATACCTTGTAAGAAGACAACTGATGCAGTGCATGTAGCTGACCTATTTTTCAAGGAGATTGTGAGATTACATGGATTACCCAAGAGTATAGTTTCAGACAGAGATACAAAGTTTGTTGGATATGTTTGGAGGACACTTTGGAAGAAGATGAAGACAAATTTGAAGTTTAGTTCTACTTTTCATCCACAGATAGATGGACAGATAGAGGTAGTGAACAGGAGTTTGGGAAACTTGTTGAGATGTTTGGTTGGAGACAGCTAAAAGTTGGGATTTGATTCTTTCATAAGAAGAGTTTGCATACACTAATTCAGTAAATAGGAGTACTGGAAGAACACCTTTTGAGATTGTTATCGGAGTGAATCCTAGAGGAGTAGCAGAGATGAGAGATATCAACACAGAAGAAAAGAGGAGTGCAGAAGTAGAAGAATTTGCAGACCATATGAAGACAATGCATGATTAGGTGAAGAAGGCTGATGAGAAGAGAAGACATAAGGAATTTTAAGTTAGAGATGAAGTAATGGTGTACTTGAGAAAAGAAAGATTTCCTGTTGGTACATATAACAAGTTGAAGATGAAGAAGTTTGGACCTTGTAGGATACTTAGGAAATTTGATTCAGGAAATGCATATGAAGTGGAATTACAAGAGACCTTGGGTATTTCACCTATTTTCAACATTGCAGATCTCTATCAATATCATGAAGTAGATTTTTGTGATAGCATGGATGAAGACTTGAAGAAGCAGTTACCACAACAAGCACTGGAGCAGATTGAAGACATTTTGGATAGCAGAGTTGGACACAGCACTAGAGGAAGACAATACAAAGAATATCTTGTAAAGTGGAAAGGCAGACAGGAAGAAGATTCATCATGGATTTCTCAGGCTTAGGTGGACCATCTTGATTCTCCCCTAGCCCCAACAAAGTGAGGGACTCACTTTTTCAATAACCTCAGATGTCTAATGCAGGAGCATCCCTGGTTCAAGAATAATCTTGCATCACCCAAAAAAAACATTTGCATTTCAGTTCTTTCATTTTCCAGTTCAGTCAGAAGTAGTTTCAGCTTGTGGTCCAATCTTGGAAATTCACATCTTGCAGATCTGGACTTAACATTTACATTTATTCATCCACATCATATTAAGAATTTAGAGCATTTGAATCAGTTACCGGAAAGATATCACTATCAGAAGTTGACTATTTTCTCAGAGCAGAGCATCCTGACAGTTCCTGATAATCAGCTAAATTAGAAGGCTTACAGATCATTCCTTAACTTGTAGATCTCAATGACACATCATTCAATTTCCTTTGGTTCATGGCTGGCCTTCCCGAAGGGTCTGCACATTATTTCATTCATTTGAGGAATTGTTATATGGATTTAGGTCTGACCTATCTGTGAACACGTTACATCTCTTCATTGGAATTTGTGACCTTCCTTGGCCGATATGGAGGAATATATTGGTCTAGATATGATATATAAATATGTAATAGATCCTTAGGAAAGTAGTTATCAAGTTCATGATATAGTGATAGCTGATAATTTAGATTTTGTGAGAAGGAGCTTCAAAGCTTTATCTTGCTCATGTATGTACTCGGGCCTTTGAGCCCTAGTTGTAAGCCCGCATGTTGCCAGCCAGATTGCATTGGAATTCTTTGATATATTGAATGATTGAATCTATATTTGTTCCATTTTGTATAAGTTGTTTCCATTGTGTTTACTCTTGCTGCATGGTCTGGACAATTCATTCTGTGAACCCTCCTACCGTGACTACACCACTTGGAAAAGAAAAACTTCTTCTAACTAACTTCCCATTGAACTCATCCCTTCTAACTTATAAAAAAATGGGAGAGTATGATGTAACTACCACCTAACTTGATCATCAATTCATCCCTAGATATCAAGGTATTGGTTTGAGATCAATTTATTATTCTAACTGAAAAAAAGGAAGCAGAGTCCTACTCAAACAAAAATTCCTATTCAACGGCTCATGAATGAAAATACATAAACTGTGATTAGAGTGCCAGAACAATTCTTCTTCTCCTTTTATTTATTCTTCCATGATGATCACATTCATCCCCATAGGTCTCTGCTTCTGGTGTTTGAACTACACTTACTTAATTCCCCTGTTCTGCAACTTGCTAAAATTACTCCTTCCTAGATGCCACGTCTTTACTACACAGGGTTAATTATCCAAACATATGCACACAAAATAGCTTTCATATTAAACTATAGAATTCTATTTATATTACATGCATGTTTGTAATTTAAGTCATACACTTGATAATATAACTACCATATTTCATTTTATTAGCATAGGTTTAAAGTCTTTGAAAAGTATATGGGAAATAGCATCTAATAATGGTAATGTCTGTAAAGTATCTGTAGGATCATATGAAAAGGTCTTCAAAACATAAAAAAAACATTATAAAAGGAAGTCAATAATTCAACCCAACAGCACCCCCCAACTTAAAATTTTGCTTGTCCCTAAGCAAAACCAAGGAACTAACATCTAGGGAAGAAGATTATAAGGCAAAGTGATTTTTTCTGAGGTTCATGTTTTCTCTAACTCCTTGTTTGAGATAAAATCCATTGTAACATGCAAGTCTCTCCATCCTATTTAGCTTAGCACACCTACACTTATCACCTCTCCCTCCTGTCCAATGTGGTACTGGATAGAGAAAGATAGGAGGCTGATAAGTAAGAGGCAACCATTCTACTCCCTTTTTCTCTGAGATCTGGATGTACCTGCATAACTTTTTAAACATATTCATGAAGTTGTAGAAAGAGTGGGGTTCCTTCTTTTGTATTTCTAGAGTTAGGCTATTCCACCTATTCTACACATACCTTTGGCGATTTTGAATGATTGACACTGCTAATTTCTATATCCTTTTGTAATCCCAGAGTCTTAAATCCATGATTACCTTACCTAGACCCTTATGAGAAATTAATGTTAGCCATTGGGTCAGGATCACTTCAGGGTTTAAGGCTTCTTTCCTAATTGGTAGTGGCTCCTTCTTTTCCTGTTCTTCATACTGGTCCATCAGTTCTCTCCTAAGTTGCTCATTTTTAAAGTATGACATTAGTGCTCTAATTTGTAGGTCTCCAACATAGATGCAGGGGTTCCATTCTATGTCCTCATCCATTAGGTAATTATGCAGATAGTATTCACACAACTGGTCTTGTTCTTCTAAACTGACCTCTTTGAAATAATTGCAAAAAATGTGCCTTGAATACAAGTTAGGTTGATTATTAATAAATCTATTGAACTGAAAACTAAGAAACTTCTCTTCTAAAAACAATGCATAAATTCTTGGTGGAGGGCTGCATTCAATTATTTGCTTAGCCCTATTAATGACCACTATCAGACAATTCTCCAACCTTTTGATTGTCAAATCCTTTTCTTCAACTGATGCATTGAGACTGTGTTTCTCTTTTTCCCAATTCACTTTTTCCTAATTAGTTTTATCAATCAATTTCATTAGTTCAAAGCCTAGAGATAGAGTAGTATGGTACTCTGGGGTTTTTGTCACAGAAGGTTGGAGAGTGAGTACTTCTTCCTCCTCAATTTACTTTTAGCCAATTGTGCCAATAAATCTAAGTTAGAACCATGACCATAAGTCTAAATTTTCTCTTCCAACTCCTGAATCCTTTTCTCTTTTTCTTTATCTTTTTCTTTATCTTTTTCTTCATACCCCTTTACCTGCTCTTCCAGTTGTCTTATTCTATTCAACATTTCTTGAAGTTCCTTCCTAATATCTCTATCCTCCAATAATTCCTTTTCTTTTTCAACATTTAAAATTTCATCATCTCCTTCTTTAGGAACATCAAAAATTTCTTTAGAAGAATCATTAGGCACAGACTTACCCATTTTTCTTGCAGTAAACAAATCTTCTAACTCAGAATCAGAAGAAGAAATATACCTTCTTTTCTTTGCAGACATGTTAACATTTTCACAGGCGTCAGCAGAGACATCCTCGAGAGGGTTTTCTCCTTTATCTGAATCTCTATCCAATGGAATTAGATAATTTTCCTATTGGCCTTTACTTTTGTCCTCTCTTTCATGTTCCTCAACAACTTTTTCTTTGGCACTTCACCTCTTTAGCCTACCTAAGCATATAGGAGTGGCAGTCTCTTGATTATTTCCCTTTTTACTCCTCTTATTGTCCCTCTTCTTCCTTCTCTCCCTTGTATTTTCTTCTTGTATTTTACTCTTATGCTTCCTCACACCTTTCCTACTCTTCTTTTCTTTACCAGATGTTGAAGGAGTGCTTCTTTTAATTTTAGGGGTGGATGTTGAGGGTTCTTCAACTACTACAGGCCTAGATTCTGGAGGATTTTCATCTTGTGGCTCTTCATGCTCAGTTTCATGTGGAGGATCAGGTTCATATGGAATGTCATCTTCTGGTTCTAGTGCCTCTAATAGTGTTGAAATATCCACACATTGTTTAAAGGCTTCCCACTCAACCTGTGGGTACTAAATTCTCAAACTCCTCTTTATTAACATAGCTATTAAACAATGGTGGGAAAGAGTGGAGTCTATCTGTGGTCTCTCATATTCTGAAGACATCATTTTCAACATACTATACATAAAATTTGGAACATTGACATGTTTTTCATACCGTAAATGATTGACCAATTTGAGATGTACAGTATATAACATATTGTATCGACCATCATAGGTGATATACTTGATGATGTATAAGGATCATTTCCCCCAAAAGAAGGGGAGAGATAATCATTTCGTACCTTGTGTGGTCGATTCTAGGTGTTCACCTCTTTCATAGAATTCCTCCCTTGTTCTGGCTGCATTAGCTCTAGCTGGGTACTCAGACCCTATTCATGGCAACCCTGTGACCTAAGCAATAGCTAACTCGAAAGCATCTACAATCAACCCTTTCACCATTGCTTCATCATACTATAATGTGAATGCAAATTCCTTTACCATCTCATCATCATACTTACCAACCCACTCTTGTGAAGAGTGGGAGAACCATCACATCCTCCAGTATTTCTTTATGTGATGAGGGTTCTCTTCTGATTACATCCCCTCCCATTATTTCTGTAAATTGCAAACTTTACAGTGTCAATTCTGCTACACAGTGTCAATATCTATTGCTTCAGCTCACCACCCCAAAGAAACCAATCTTACAATCTGCCTCTTCTCTTCTTTGTCCTCCACTGTGACTTCCTTAAGGTAACAAATTTACTTGTTGGCAGAACAAAGTAAGTTCATGGTGCACGAGGTTTATCTGGTTTTCTTTGAAAGGCAAGGTTTTCTTAAAAGGAAAAAGATGTTCAAATGGCAAAAATCAAAAAGAAAACCCCTCTCTCCAACTTAATATTGAAGTGACCTCACTTCATATGGTAGGTACTATGGAATTAGGAGTAGTGATTAAAAGAAATGGTGGGTAATAGTCTCGCATGCATGAAATAAACTATAAGTGATCATGAATATAAAAAGAAATCTAGTTGAAATAATTGAAAGTTATCAAATGTACATATGAAATATAAATGAATAATTAACATACCTCAAAATTTGTGGACAAATGTTGATGATTGGATATGATATGCATGCAGAAAATAGTAAAGTGGTAGGTTATGATGGCAAAGATATAAGGTGATGGTACAAGGTGGCAAAGAAAATTACCAACTCATAAATGGGAATGGACACATGTAGGAATAGAAGAGAGTGGGTTGAAATGAATACGGGCATGTGGAATGGGTAGGAAGAATTAGGTATTGTTCACCAAGCTATGGAAGAGAGCTGCATATAGAAGTTGCTACGAGTGCCTCCAGCATAGGTCCCGACTGTGAAATTGTAAATACAATATATCATGTCCCAACTAAATGAGTGAACAATAGGTCCCTCTGAAATGGACAGTGGTCATCATGGTACAATGTGCTATGTGTGCATGTGTTTTTAAAGCAAAGAAAATTATGTTTCAGCAACAGGGGTTGAGTATTGCAACTCAACCTACGCATCACAGGACAGTGTTGGTGGATCAGTATCTGAAGGTGTATCATCTAGTGTTGCCTCAGCATCATCAGGAGTGGTGGGAGGACCATACTGAGCAGCTAGAGAAACAAGAAATTCATCCCTCTGAAGTGGATTTTTATACAATTTTAGCCTGTGCCCATTTACTAGAAGTGAAAATTGAATTGCATCAATAGTTTGCAATTGAACTGCACCATTAGGAAAGACTTGCTTGATCTCATATGGGCCTAACCAATGTGACTGAAGCTTGCCCTTGAAGTCCTTATACCTTGAATCATAAAGGAGTGCCTAGTTACCTGTAGTGAATTCCTTTGTCTTGATGTACTTGCCATGCCATTTTGCTCTTTATTTCTATATGACCTCTGTGTGATGAATAGCCTCCAATTGAATTTCATCCAAAGCATTCAAATGTTGTAGCCTTTCTTGTTGTGCTGTGGTCAAATCCATTCCTAGTTCCATTGTTGTCCTCAAGGTTTTGTTTTCAAATTTTATAGGCAGGACTGTTGTCTTGCCATAGACCAACTCATAAGGTGTAAACCTTGTAGTTGTCTTCTAGGTTGTTCTGTATGCCCAAACAGCTTCAGGAAGCCTAGAAACCCAATCTCTTTTGTGAAGTTGCAATGTCTTTGTCAAGATGTTCTCAATCTTCCTATTTGTGACTTCCACCTAACCATTGGCTTGAGGATGATAGGGAGTAGATTTATTATGTATGATCTAATATTCCTCAACCAATTTGGTGATTAAATCAGATGTAAATTGTGGTCCTTGGTCAGTTACTATCTCTCTTGGAACACCATACATAGTGAAGATGTCTTCATACAATAATTTGACCACATTACCATCTCTGGCAAACTGTAATGCCTTCACTTCAACCTATTAAGTTAAGTAGTCAGTACATACCAGGATATATTCTTTGTTGTTGGATGTAGGAGATATAGGACCCACAAAATCCAATCCCCATTTGTCAAAATGAGTCAATGAGATTTGTGGCTACAAGGGCATCTCATCACTTCTTGTAGGCCTCCCCATTCTCTAACATCTATCACATCTAGTGTACTTGACATCATCTTTGTGAAGTGTTGGCCAGTAATACCCTATTGTTAATATTTCAAAGGCTGTCCTCTTGGATGCAAAATGTCTCCCACAAGGCTCATCATGACAGGCCTTCAATATATCAAACACTTCATCCTCCCTGATACATCTTCTCATAATATTATCTAGCCCAGTGTAAAATAGAAATCTAGAAATCCATGAATAAGGAAAATTGTTGTGCCTTGCACACACACCCCATTTTGCCAAATGGAGACCCCTTCTTTTGCTTTGGATTGGAGTCTTAGTCTTTCTTGATTACGATGATGAGAAAGTGAATATGTGCTTAGAGTGCATGATTTGTTCCAGATTTAAGTACTTTGCATGTTTGGAGTGATTTGATGTCTTTCATGATTGATTTGGAAGTGCCTTGAGTGGTCTTGTGCTTAAAAAATAGCCATTTGTTGCCTTCTGCATTGGAATTGGGTGTTACTGCATTTTGCTCAAAAATCATGTCATTGGATATTGCCCTTGAAAGTGCTTATGCAGGATGTTTCATGTTGAAATTCCTAGTTTCTAGGTCTTAGAGTTGCAAAATCATGTCAAATTCTACAAGATTTCACTAAGGGGTTTACATACTTTCATCCCGTCGCATGATCCTGAAGCCCTAATTTGGCTAAGTCTGAAACCCTAAAAATCCTGAAAAATGGCTAAGTCTGAAATTTGGTGAAACCACAAAATTCTAGAATCTGCATACAAAATCCTACGGATCTAGAACCTATCTCAAACATCCTAAAAGTATATTTAAAAATATTTAAAGTATAAGACTTATACTTAAATATATTTTTAAATATACTTTCACCCTGGCCAATTCAAAATCTAGCACTAAAAATGACCCCAACTTCAAAAGGTGCTAAAAATGAACCTCTCCGACCTATGCTAGAATTGCATTGCACCGACTTTTAGTCGGTAGACCCCAAAATCCCCGCTAGGTCGGTAAACCCCAAAATCAGCACTTTTTGGTATTTTGGCCCAAAAATTGAGTTTTTCAAGGTACACCTTGGATTTTCTTGATGGATTTGAATTACATATCTATTTTTCACATCATGATGGACATTTTATCAAGTTTATGTGGATTTTTGGCACGTTTTATGACAATTAATGCCACTGCACATGAAAAGTCCGTGACACCCAAAAATCATGTTTTTTTGCAGAAAATGCTAGAAAAACATGAAATAAAAGTCTGCAAATGGATTCTATTGGCCCCCAAAACTTCCCTAATCATCATATTGGCCAAGTGGGTACTTGAAAATGGTAAAAAATGCAGAAAATCATGCAAAAATCACTAGATTTATGAAGTTGTCTATAAGGAAGCAACATTGACAATGAGCTATTTTTGACTGATCCATGACTGCAAATGGACATGTTTTAATTCAAATTGATGGAAAATGATTTGTTTATGATGAAATTGATGCTTGGTCTTATTTATTGTAGGCCTAAGAGTACAAAGGAGCTAACTAGAGCTATCTTGGAAGAATGAACATACGGAGGTACCCTATTGATCCAGAGATGCAGAATAGACATTCTATCAACCAAATTGCTGTTGCACATGCAAAAGGAAGTCAATATAATGTCCAAGATGATAAAGATGAGTCTCAAGAGCTAAAAGACATAGAAGATCATGTCAAATCATTGATGTTCCTGCAGATCCAGTCCAATGTCTAAGTGATCTAGTCCGGGGGTTATAACTCCTAGCTATTCTATCAGAATTTAAACTTCTTGGGCTCGTTGGAAAGATAAACTAATTATCTATGCCTAGTAGCTGGGAAGCTTTGAGCCCCCATTCCACTCTAAAGGCCTCCAAAAATGTAGTTTACTATGATGTAGAAAATACCAAAAATTATATTTTCGATATTTTCCCAAAAATATCACTCAAATGACCCTGGATGGGATCACCAAGACATGCATACATCTGTCCCAGTAGTCTAGTCATCAAGAATCAATCCAGTGAGCATCTAGTTGCATATACCTTCACCAAAATACTCCTTTTCATCCAGTCAGCACTTGGAATCCCATGAATCCACATCAGCTCAATTTTTCAAGTATCATGTGACTCTATTTTGGCTTTATTAGTCCTTGAAAATTGGCTTTTTATCATGTACAACCAAATGGGTATCCATTTTGTCTAGATTCAATGTATTTGCAAGCTGTATTTTGTCTCTTTCCTACAAGACAAAGGTAAATCTGAAAAATGTAACAAATCGATTGGTGCAGGAGCACCCGCACATGATCAGGATATAGGTCCGCATGATGACATACATGATCAGGATGTAGGATTATTATCAGCATGATGATAGGATAGTCTATTTTTAGTATGTTTGACTTTCTCATGTAATAAGGTCCACTGGACCGATGCTATGTATTAGATCAGCATAGGAGTATGTGTAGGCAGTTAGAGATCAGGATAAGATAGTCTGAGTTGTCCTCTCTCCCAGCCGCTTGGAAGCTCCCAGCCGCTGGGAAGTGAAGTTGGTAGTACTCGAAGGATTTGTGATATATACCTTTGATCTGTTAGGGTTTAGACAGATGGGTAGTTCATAAAGACAGTTCATTTTGATTTTGATAGTTGTTATGTTCAGGAGAGTAGTACTGGTGATATGCTGTACTGGTGATCAGTCCAGATATTGTGAAGTAGAATTGTAAAAGCAGGACATTTGAATCCCAATTGAATAAGATCTCATCTTTTGCAGTATTTGAGTTGATCAGTTGTATCTGTGTTGATTTCCTTTTCTGTTTGCAAGTTAATGGGCACTTTCAACCCTTCCACCGGTTGATCCTGCAAATCGGTGGAATGGTCCTGTATCATAGTTTAGTTTGCATTTGTGTTTTCTGTTTATGCATTGCATTGTTCAGGAGATCAGTTAGGAGCATGTTGTGAATCAGCCTAGCATCCTCATGTGCTAGGTCTAGAAGATAAGTTGTTAGATTTTGGTTTGAAGGTGATCCTGTTGGCAAGTATGAGGTAAGCCAGTGTTGTCATTGATGTCAACATACTCATACTGCACTGACAAGAAGGATTTGATGAGCTTTGTGCTGAGGATATTGAGAAAATTAGCCTCAGTCAGGAACAGTGAAGAACAGTGATGAGAAGAAGGTAAATATACTGTATAGGATGAGAACCGGAGGATGCGGATTAAAGGGTTAGTAGATATGAATCTTGAGATGCTACAGTTAAGATTTCAGAGGTCCGCATGAAGATCTGAAGGAGTTATGGCTGCCGGTATAGAACCGGGTCCGGCAAGTATCCGGAGGTGACAGAGGATCACAAAAAGGTCCGGTGAGGTCCGGAATTGTATTATCATAATCTGCGGATTGGAAGGAGTGTTTGAGATGTCCTTGTGATGTGTCATCCTGATTTGTGTGTGATTTGGAGGTCCGGAAGTACCTCTTGCATTATGACAGTGGCGACAGACTGTGTTCTTGAAGTTCCGGATGAGGAAGACAAGAGATCCCAGTAAGCAGAGGAAGTGCGGATGTATCCGGACATTCAGACAGATTTGTGAAGGTTCTTGAATCATGTTTAGGTTGTGTTGTTGGTCCGCATTGATGGTAGAGCCCGAAATTGAAGTTATTCTTCCGGATAAAGTTATTGCTCTGTTTAGCCGACCGGATGAGTTGTTCATCCTGCGAATGTTCTTGTGATAGCCGACCGGATGTGTTATTCATCTTGCGGATACTCCTATGGTTGTTTGCCGACTTAGATGCTTGTTCCTAAGTCGATGTCTTGTATAAATAATGATTTATGAATTCATTTCAGTGTGTGGCATGTGGATGAGTAGGATATAGCGAAGAAAGGTGCGAAAGGCAGAGCAGAGATTGTTGGGCTTAATTGGAACTGATCCGGACATAGTAGAGATGTCATTCTCCAGTTCAAGACTGTGATTTTTATCACTCTGTAGACAGTGTGTCTCCTTGTAGGCAGTGGGCCTCTTTGTGAGCAGTGTGCTCGGGCAGTGAGCCCTTATTGGCATGTGCCATTCATTTTTCCTTATTCTTCTAACAGAGAATAATTCTTGGGTTAATCACCCCGTGGTTTTTCCCTTAACCGGGTTTTCCACGTCAAAATCTTGGTGTTCAATGTGTTGATGCTTATCTGCTCTTGTGTTTATGTATTGTGCTTCCATGAATGATTATTTGATATGCTGCTAACTAACAACAGAGAATTAAGTGTTTGAAAGAGAACAAGTTCTATACAACTGATTCACCCCCCCCTCTCAGTTGTATGCCCTAGATCCAACAGATCCGGCCCGGTCGTCACATGATCTTTGTGAAATAGAGTGGTTCGGAGTGCTTACATGCAGTGGAAGGATACACAGGAGTCTGCATGTGCGTTTCCAGTCGGAATGAGCCGCATCATCATCTGCGGATCCATCGCAATCAGGATCGGGTCATGAAGTTGTTGAAGTTTGCATGTTGCAAGTGCATCATGATGTTTTGAGTTGGATATATACTCAGTGTATATATCGCAGTCAGGATCATCTCTCGGGGAAGTTCATCATCCGCATATCGCTAACGGATGCGGGTGTGAAAGTTAAGTTTTTTTTAGCTAAGTGTTGAAGAGTTCATCAGGATGATGTGTGACGTCATCGTCATCAGGATATTAAGAAATCCCTCAATGCGAGTTTATCCTGTTGTCACTAAGTGGTAAGGTATCGGCGTAGGCAGGAAGTTGTAGTAGCATCATCAGGAGGTTTCGAGGAACCGGATGAACAATATCATGATGCTATTGCTTGTATCGTCGGGCAGTGGAGCATCGAAGGCAAGTTGTTGAAGTGCAACGTCATCAGGATATCGGGAGCAACCGGATATTTGGATATCCTGCTGACGAAGGTGATATTGAATATCATGATGATGCCGCTTGTATTTAGCACCCGATGAACAGTGCAACCGGAGGATGTTTGCGCCCGTTGATTATCATGATGATGATGATAGGCGACAAACGGAGGAGGTAAATAGTAGTCGACAGGAGGATATTTGCGATCATCCGAAATATGATGATGCTGTTGAAATGTGATGATGCTATTGGTGTCTCTAGGAAATATGATGATGATGTTCAGCCGATAGAGAATTTTATCATGCTGTTTGTATTGTTGGCTACTCCTTCCTGTTAGTTAGCCTCCATTGCATCCCACTCTGCATCATAGTGGTATCAAAGCAAAGGTTAGGATCTTTTGGAAAAGATAGGCAGGATGTCAGACGAAGAAGGAACATCTGAGGTTCCAGCAAGGATGACCAACGCTGAGTTGGCAGTTCTGGTGAAGAAATAGATTGCAGAAAGTAAGGCCGTGAAGGCTCAGAATCAGGAGTTGAAAGATGAGTTAGCAAAGTTGAGGAGTAAAGTAGGTTCTGGTAGAGAAGATGATAGGGAAGAAGAAGATATCCCTAATTGGAGCGAGGAGGTCATTCCTGCAGACCAGAGACCGCTGTTGAACGCCCTCAAGGCCATGGAGAGGAGAACCATGGATGTGAAGCTAGATTTGCCAGTGTTTACAGGTAAGATGGACCCTTATTCAGTAATGGAATGGATAGATTGTTTGAACAATTTCTTTGTAACAGAGGAGATACCAGAACAGCAGAGAGTGAAGATAGCACAGTCAAAGATGAAAGAAGCTGCCTTGACATGGTGGAACTTTGTTCAGGATGATAGAG
Organism: Cunninghamia lanceolata; assembly: GCA_027924645.1. Taxonomy (NCBI): domain Eukaryota; kingdom Viridiplantae; phylum Streptophyta; class Pinopsida; order Cupressales; family Cupressaceae; genus Cunninghamia; species Cunninghamia lanceolata. The sequence continues at coordinate 1,495,203 of BSBN01001020.1, read as the reverse complement.
TGCAGGAGGGAAAACGTAGAGTTGCCACATGGAAGAAGATGATGGAATTGGTGAAGGAAGCTTATATTCCTTCGGATTACAGTATCCAGTTACACAAGAGGAAGCAGAACCTGAAGCAGAAGGAGCTAGATGTCAGCTCATATACAGAAGAGTTCATGAAACTCTGTATGAAGACCAAGGTGAAAGAAAGTGAAGAGGAAAAGGTAGCCAGATACCTTAATGGATTGAGGTTTAATATTCAGGAAGATCTCAGTCTGCATAACCCAGATACAGTGCAGAAAAGCTTTCAGTTGGCACTGAAAGTGGAAGAAAAGCTGAAGAGAAATCAAGATCAAAACAATAGAGGAAGAGGAAGACAACAGAGAGGTGGAAGAAGCCCTTTCAGAGGCAGAGGACATGGACAGGGATATCAAGGAGAATCCAGTCAGGACAATAGCAAGGGCAACAATAGTCAGAATTAGAGAGAGAATTTCAGTCAGCAAGGAAACTTCAGAGGCAGAAGACCTTACAGAGGAAGATCCCAGGGCAGAGGATCCATCAGATGCTACAACTGTAACAAAGAAGGCCATATAGCCAGTAGATGTCCAGACAAGGCCACAAGCTCAGCAGGAGAAAGGAGGACAAATCTGGTCAATGAACCTGATAATCAAAGTAGGACAAGCTCTAATGAATTTCAGAGTGTGAATGGTCCTGAGAATTATGGATATCCAGAAAGTGGAGAGTCCCTGATGATGAGAAGAACAGTGACTACCATGAAGGTACCTGATAAAGAAGCCCCTCAGAGAAAGTCCCTTTTCAGAACCACTTGCAAAGCAGGAGGTAAGGCTTGTAAAGTTTTGATTGATTCTGGTTCTACTGAGAACTTTGTGTCTGAAGAAATGGTGATAAAGCTGAAGCTTAAGAGAATGCCTCACCCATCTCCATATAAAGTCTCATGGCTTACTCAAGGACAGCAGACAACTGTAGAAGAGCAGGCTTGGGTAGAGTTTCAGATTGGTGGATATAAGGATAAGTTGTTCTTTGATATCACCAAGATGGATGCTTGCAACCTTTTGTTTGGTAGACCATGGCAGTATGATCTGAAGGCACAGCATGATGGTGTTAAAAACACCTATAAAATCACTAAAGATGGTAAAGAAGTAACGTTATTCCCATTGAAGGAGAAAGAGGAGAAGTCTAAAGGCAAAGAAGTGAAGGTCATGCTGATGGAAGGCAAACAGTTCATGAAAGAAGTAGCAGCAGAAGGTGCAGTTGCATATGCCCTGATCCCCTGTATGAGTGTGAATAAGAAACAACAGCCAGAAGCCAAGACAGAGAAGAAGCCAAGGTTGATAGACCCAGCTGTCCAAGAGTTATTAGATAAGTACAAAGGTGTTATCTCAGAGGGAATGCCAAGATCCCTACCACCTGTCAGAGATATCAGTCATTGCATAGACTTGATTCCAGGGTCTACACTTCCAAATAAAGCAGCTTATAAGCTTACCCCAGAACAGAATGCAGAAGTAGCCAGACAGATTGAAGAATTGATGAATTCAGGTCTGATTGGGAAGAGTCTGAGTCCATGTGCAGTACCAGCTGTACTAGCACCTAAGAAGGAAGGCACTTGGAGGCTTTGTACAGATTCCAGAGCCATCAACAAGATCACAATCAGGTATAGGTTTCCAATACCCAGAATTGAGGATTTACTTGATTGTTTGGGAAGTGCTAAGTACTTTACCAAAATAGATTTGAAGAGTGGGTACCATCAGATCAGGATTAGACCAGGTGATGAGTGGAAGACAGCATTCAAAACAAATGAAGGGTTGTATGAATGGAAGGTTATGCCTTTTGGTTTGTCTAATGCCCCTAGTACTTTCATGAGGCTGATGAATGAGGTTCTGAAGGAATTCATTGGTAAGTTTGTCATAGTCTATTTAGATGACATTCTGATTTTCAGTAACACCAGAGAAGAACATCTCAGGCATATAGAGCTGGTTCTCAAGAGGTTACATGAAGAGAAGCTGATGATAAACTTGGACAAGTGTTTGTTCATGAAACAGGAGATCACATATTTAGGTTTTGTCATCTCACAAGGAAAGCTGCAGATGGATAAGGAGAAGGTGAGTGCCATATTGAATTGGCCAACTCCACAGACCATGAATGAAGTCAGAAGTTTCCATGGGTTAGCAACCTTCTACAGGAAGTTCATCAGAGGGTTCAGTCATATTTGTGCACCCATGCTGGATACCATCAAAGGAGGACAGAAGTGCAGGTTTGTTTGGACTCAAGGAGCAGATGATTCCTTTGAGGCATTGAAGAGGAAGGTGGCACAGCAGCCAGTCCTTGCACTTCCAGATTTTAACAAGATCTTTCAGGTAGAGTGTGATGCCAGTCACATGGCCATTGGAGCAGTACTCAGTCAAGAGGGTAGACCAATTGCATTTTTCAGTGAAAAGCTCAATGATGCTAAGAAAAGGTATTCATCATATGATCTGGAAATGTATGCTTTAGTTCAGTCCCTAAAGAAATGGAGGCATTACCTGCTGCCAAAGGAGTTCATAGTTTTCACAGACAACCAGGCTTTGAGTTTTATCAACAGCCAGGAGAAGCTGAACCACAGACATATGAAGTGGGTAGAGACCTTACAGGCTTTCACTTTTACCTTGAAGCATAAGAAAGGGGTTAAGAACAAAGTTGCAGATGCTTTGAGCAGAAGAGTTCTCACAGTCTATCAGATTCAGTTAGAGAGTGTTGGTATTGATTCACTCAAGACCATGTATGAGTCTGATGCTGATTTTGGAGAGATATATCAGGTCTGTACTTCTTTTGGGGAGAAATACCATGCTGAGTTCTCTGAATTCCTGATCTAGGATGGATTGCTGTTCAAGGGTGGACAGTTGTGTATCCCAAGGTGTTCTATGAGGTTGAATATAATCAAGGAGAAACATTGTGGAGCCATGGCAGGTCATTTTGGTCTAGACAAGACCCTTGATCTGGTCAGGAGGCATTATTTCTAGCCTAAGTTGCAGTCAGATGTCAGGAAATTTTTAGAAACCTGTGTAATTTGTCAGAAGGCTAAAGGCAGGTCAACTAATGCAGGGTTATACCAGCCCTTACCCATTCCCTCCAGACCATGGGAAAGCATCAGTATGGATTTTGTTTTCGGTTTACCAAGGACCAGGAGAGGATTTGACAGTGTTTTTGTTGTAGTGGATAGGTTCAGTAAAATGGCACATTTCTTGCCATGCAAAACCACTGCAGATGCCTCATATATTGCAGATTTATTCTTCAGGGAGATTGTCAGAATCCATGGGTTGCCTTTGAGCATAGTTTCAGATAGGGATGTGAAGTTTGTGGGTCACTTCTGGAGAACCCTTTGGAGGAAATTGGGAACCAATTTGTCTTTTTCCTCTGCATATCATCCTCAAACGGATGGACAAACTGAGGTTGTGAACCGTTCCTTGGGGAATCTACTTAGATGCTTGACAAAACAGCATGGAGAGAAGTGGGACAATATTCTGTCTCAAGCTGAGTTTTCATATAATGATACTGTCAACAGGAGCACAGGAAAATTGCCTTTTCAGGTAGTGTATGGAATGCATCCCAGAGGTATTTTGGAGTTGCGAGATCTACCTACAGCAGATCCTGTTAGTGCAGATGGAGAAGCTTTTGCTGAAGCAATCAAAGAAGTTCATGATCAGGTTAAGACCCAACTCCAGCAAACCACCTTAAAGTATAAGGAGTATGCTGACAAGAAGAAGAAGGATGTTCAATTTGCTGTTGGAGATTTGGTTTGGGTTCAGTTGAAGAACGACAGGCTTCCTAAGGGGAAGTATACTAAGCTCATGCAAAAGAAAGTTGGACCATGTCAGATTTTGCAAAAACATGGACAGAATGCTTATGAGATCCAACTCCCACCTGATCTTGGTTTATCTCCTATCTTCAATGTATGTGATTTAACTCCATACAAGGCTAATCCAGATGCAGCTCAGGATATTCTACAGGATACAGTTGCTGAAGACATTCCTCAACATGATCCCCCACAGATACAGCAGATTTTGGACACTAGAGTGGTCAAACAGACCAGGAACAACAAGTACTTGGAGTACCTCGTCTCTTGGAAGGGACAGCCGAACTCTGAAGCAGTATGGATGACTGCAGAACAGATACAGAAACATGGTGCCGACCTTGATACTCTCATCTCAAGTGGACTTGAGATTTCTTCTTTTGGGGAGTATGGTGCAGGAGCACCCGCACATGATCAGGATATAGGTCCGCATGATGACATACATGATCAGGATGTAGGATAATTATCAGCATGATGATAGGATAGTCTATTTTTAGTATGTTTGACTTTCTCATGTAATAAGGTCCACTGGACCGATGCTATGTATTAGATCAGCATAGGAGTATGTGTAGGCAGTTAGAGATCGGGATAAGATAGTCTGAGTTGTCCTCTCTCCCAGCCGCTTGGAAGCTCCCAGCCGCTGGGAAGTGAAGTTGGTAGTACTCGAAGGATTTGTGATATATACCTTCGATCTGTTAGGGTTTAGACAGATGGGTAGTTCATAAAGACAGTTCATTTTGATTTTGATAGTTGTTATGTTCAGGAGAGTAGTACTGGTGATATGCTGTACTGGTGATCAGTCCAGATATTGTGAAGTAGAATTGTAAAAGCAGGACATTTGAATCCCAATTGAATAAGATCTCATCTTTTGCAGTATTTGAGTTGATCAGTTGTATCTGTGTTGATTTCCTTTTCTGTTTGCAAGTTAATGGGCACTTTCAACCCTTCCACCGGTTGATCCTACAAATCGGTGGAATGGTCCTGTATCATAGTTTAGTTTGCATTTGTGTTTTTTGTTTATGCATTGCATTGTTCAGGAGATCAGTTAGGAGCATGCTGTGAATCAGCCTAGCATCCTCATGTGCTAGGTCTAGAAGATAAGTTGTTAGATTTTGGTTTGAAGGTGATCCGGCCCGGTCGTCACATGATCTTTGTGAAATAGAGTGGTTCGGAGTGCTTACATGCAGTGGAAGGATACACAGGAGTCTGCATGTGCCTTTCCAGTCGGAACGAGCCGCATCATCATCTGCGGATCCATCGCCATCAGGATCGGGTCATGAAGTTGTTGAAGTTTGCATGTTGCAAGTGCATCATGATGTTTTGAGTTGGATATATACTCAGTGTATATATCACAGTCAGGATCATCTCTCGGGGAAGTTCATCATCCGCATATCGCTAACGGATGCGGGTGTGAAAGTTAAGTTTTTTTTAGCTAAGTGTTGAAGAGTTCATCAGGATGATGTGTGACGTCATCGTCATCAGGATATTAAGAAATCCCTCAATGCGAGTTTATCCTGTTGTCACTAAGTGGTAAGGTATCGGCGTAGGCAGGAAGTTGTAGTAGCATCATCAGGAGGTTTCGAGGAACCGGATGAACAATATCATGATGCTGTTGCTTGTATCGTCGGGCAGTGGAGCATCGAAGGCAAGTTGTTGAAGTGCAACGTCATCAGGATATCGGGAGCAACCGGATATTTGGATATCCTGCTGACGAAGGTGATATTGAATATCATGATGATGCTGCTTGTATTTGGCACCCGATGAACAGTGCAACCGGAGGATGTTTGCGCCCGTTGATTATCATGATGATGATGATAGGCGACAAACGGAGGAGGTAAATAGTAGTCGACAGGAGGATATTTGCGATCATCTGAAATATGATGATGCTGTTGAAATGTGATGATGCTGTTGGTGTCTCTAGGAAATATGATGATGATGTTCAGCCGATAGAGAATTTTATCATGCTATTTGTATTGTTGGCTACTCCTTCCTGTTAGTTAGCCTCCGTTGCGTCCCACTCTGCATCATAGATGTATCTCATTAAATGCCATGTAATATGGACCATCGATGTTGAGTTAATCTCCACCGTCCATTGAAAACTCAGTATGGTGCCTTCTCTATAAAAGGGCCATCCTTTTCTCTCATTTGTAAGTAAGGTTTGATAATGAATTGCTCAGACTCTGCCGAAATACAGTCAATACAAAGCAAGTTTTGGAGGTTGCTAGGAATTTGTGATTATGTGTTGTCTCATTTTGGTCTTCATGGTTCATGTCAATCTAAAATTAGTTGATATTCAGTTGCACTTGTGATTAATTATTCAGATATTTGATGGATTTCATGTCCATACCATTAATGGCTTGCTGATTGTATGTCATTGTGCATGGTTAGTCTTGTTGCGAGTATGGGTATAATCGGTGTTGTCATTGATGTCCACATTCTCCTATTGCATTAATGATAAGGGTTGGATGAGCTGTGAGCTGAGGATATTGAGAAAATTAGTGTCAATCAAGAATAGTGAAGAACAGTGATGACAGTAAGGTAAAAGTCCAAGATAGGATGAGGATCAAAGGATGCGGATTAAAGGGTTTGTAGATATGTGTCTTAAGATAGTCCAGTAGAGATTTTAGAGGTCTGCATAAAGATCTGAAGAAGTTGTGGCCATTCAAGTAAAACCGGTTCTGGTAGGTACTCAGAGGTGACAGAGTGACATAGACAAGTCCGGTGAGATCCGAAAATGAAAGATCCTACTATATGGATTTGAGGGAGTGTTAAGGAAGTCTCTGTGGAGTGTTATCTAGATTGGTTCATGGTTTGAAGGTCTGGAAGTATGTATTCTTTTGTGACAGTAGTGACAGACTGTGTTCTTGAGGTTCTAGATGAAGGAGAGATGGTTTTCAGTAAATAGATGAAGTGCAGATGTTCTCGATGAGGCAGGATATCTTGTGAAGGTCTTTGGATCATGTCTAGCATTAGAGTTGGAGCCTGCAATTGAAGAATAACCTCCAGATGATGATGTTCTTCCTGAGACTGGCCAACCAGATGAGTTACACATCTTGCAGATGTTCTTATGGATATTTGCCGACTTAGATCATCATTCCTAAGTTGATGTCTTGTATAAGTAAGGGGTTGTGAAGTCATTTCAAAATTGTCCTTGGTATGATATGAGTGTGGTAGCAAGGAAGAGAGAGAAAGGCAGAGCAAAAGTATTGGGCTTAAATGGAACTGATTCAAGCATGGTGAAGATGTTATTTTCAAGTTCAAGTAGGTGATACTTATTTCTTTGTAGACAGTGTGTCTCCTGTAGGTAGTGGGCCTCTTGTGAGCAGTGTGCTTGGGCAATGAGCCCTAATTGGCATGTGCCATTTATTCTTTCTATTCTTCTAACAGAGAATACAGTCTTTGGTTAATCACCCCATGGTTTTTCCCTTAACCAGGTTTTCCACGTCAAAATCTTGGTGTCTTATGTGTTGATGTATTTCTACTTTTGATTTAATTACATTACATTTCATGATTGATATACTGCTAATTACTTAAAGGATTTAAGTGTGAAAGTAAGAGAAGTTTTGCACAACTGATTCACCCCCCCTCTCAGTTGTGTGCCCTAAATCTAACAATTGGTATCAGAGCCAAGTTCCTCTAAAAGAGCTTAACCGCTTGAGGAGATCTAGGATGTCGTCTTACAAGGATAGTTCAAAGTTTGATGGAACCAATTTTAATCTCTGGAAAGGTCGCATGAAATGTCATTTGAGATGTATGGGAATGGCATACTGGACCATGGCTACAACATAGTATGTTCCTCCACAGGGTGGTCTGAAAACCCAAAATGAAATCACAGATGCTGAAAACAATCTACGAACTATAGAGGCTCTTCTAAGCACATTGTCTGATTTAGAGCTCTCAAATGTTATTGACCTACCAACTACTTTTGAGATTTGGCAAAAATTGGAACTTCTGCATGAAGGAGACAAATATGTCAAATGTGCAAGGTTACAAAGTCTAAAAGGAAAATTCAAAAATTTGAAGATGAGAGAAGATGAAAACATCACTACTTTTATGCCAAGAATAAATGAGCTTGTTTGTGGAATTAGAAATGTTGGTGGAGTCTTGGATGAAGATGAGATTATTGGCAAAATTCTCAGATCCCTTCCTGCTTCTTACAAAATCAAGGCTACTGCCATTGAAGAATTCAGAGCCCATACAACTGTCACAAGAGATCCATTGGCTGGAAAATTGGCTGCATTTGAAATGACAGAGTTTGGAGATGACCTCCCCAAGACTGAATCTGCATTCAAAGCTAGTGCCTCTATTAAAGGTAAACAAAGGTTTGATCTGGGAGAGAATTCATCAAGGAAGCTAACATGGTATGAAAAAGCAAGAAAAGATTTGGAAGAAGAAGAAGTAGAAACTGCTCAACTTGAAGCCCTTATTGCAAAGAGGCTACCAAGAGGATCCAGTAAGTATGAAGGAAAATTACCTTTTAAGTGTTTTAACTGCAATAAGATTGGTCATTTTGCCTCAAGGTGTCTGGAAAGATTTTCAAGACAAATTCCTAACAAGCCAAGGTTCCAAAAGAACTGTTACTATGTACATGAAGATGATGATAATGAAGGAGTAACAGATGATGAATCAGAGACAGGAAACAAATCCAGAAATGAATGGGTGTTCATTGCCATCAAGGAAGAAGATCCAATGTTCTCTGTATCTATCAATCATAAGACTGTGGAAAGAGCTCTGGCTGCCCAAGTTGAAGAAAAGGATGATTGGGTCATTGACAGTGGATGCTCTCACCATATGACAGGTTACAAAAATAAGTTCATAGATTTGGAGAGGTATGAAGGAGGAGTGGTAAAGTTTGGTGATAATTCTGTTGGTAGAATTAGAGGAAGAGGAACTATTTCTTTTGATGGAAGGAACAAAACCGGTAATGTACTATATGTCGAAGGTTTGAAGCACAATCTTCTCAGTGTTGGATAGTTGGTGGACAAAGGCTATGATCTCTGATTCAAGAATGGAAAATGCAAGATCTTTGAAAGTTCTGGAACAAAGATTGCATCCAGTACTCAAACAAAAGGTAATATCTTTCATTTGGTTGGTACTGGCAAAAGCTGCTTATTTGTTCAAGTTGATCAAAGTTGGTTATGGCATAGGAGGATGTGTCACGTAAATTTTGATAATATCATCAAGATAAGCAATACTCAGGCTGTAAGAGATCTTCCAAAATTGGTGAAACCCTCTAATAGATTGTGCAAGGAATGTCAGTTGGGTAAGCTGAGCAAAATCACATTCAAAAGTAAGGAACTGTCCTCTACCAGATTATTAGACTTAGTTCATACTGATCTGTGTGGTCTGACAAGAATCAGAAGTGTACAAAGTGATAGATACTTTATGTTGCTAATTGATGACTATTCCCGGATGATGTGGGTAACCTTTCTGAAAGAGAAATCAGAAGCTCTTGAGAAATTCAAAATATTCAAAGCTATGGTAGAGAATGAAACTGGATTAAAATTGAAATGTCTGAGGTCTAATAGAGGTGGAGAATTCACATCCGAAGAGTTCATAGAATTCTATGAAAAGCATGGATAAAGAGACAGTTGTCTGCTCCTAGGACTCCACAACAGAATGGAGTAGTGGAAATAAAGAACCGAACCATCCAGGAAGCATCTAGGACCATGATGATGGAAGCAAATGTTCCTCAGATCTATTGGAGAGAAGCTGTCAGCACTGCAGTCTATACTCTCAATCAAGTTAAAATCAGAAGCAATACCGGTAAGACTCCTTATGAACTCTAGTTTGGCATTACTCCTACTGTAAGGTACTTCAGAGTCTTTGGTAGCAAATGTTATATCAAAATAGATGAAGATCTAGGGAAGTTTGATGCTAGAAGTGATGAAGAAATTTTCTTGGGTTACTCTACTCAAAGCAAAGCATACCGGTGTTATAACAAGAGATTGAGAAAGATAATAGAAAGTACAAATGTGAAGGTTGATGAGGGAATTGAGAAACCCTCAAGATTTTATGAATATGATGAAGATGATCAGAATGATGTTCTAATTTAAGGAGCCCAAACCTCTTCTGAAAGTCAGATTCAAACTGATCTGGTAAATCAGGAAGAAGTGTTAAGTTTGAATGAGCCTAATCAAGAAGCAGAAGTGCAAGAAACTCCCAAAGTTCCAAGGTATGTAAGACTGAACCACTCTGAAGATCAAATCATAGGTGACAAAAGCAAAGGTGTGCAAACTAGAAGGAGAATTACTCAAAACTCAAATGAGTATTGTCTGATTTCAAAGATTGAACATAAGACAATAAATGAAGTTTGCAATGATGAAAATTGGACCAAAGCAATGGAGGAAGAGTTGATGCAAATTGAGAAAAATCACACTTGGGATCTTGTTCCCAGACCTAGAAACAAGATTGTGATTGGAACCAAATGGGTCTTTCGGTACAAACTAAATGAAGTTGGTGAAGTAATTAGAAATAAAGCTAGATTGGTCTGTAAAGGATATTCTCAAATAGAAGGAGTTGATTTTGAAGAAACTTTTGCTCCGGTAGCAAGAATTGAAGTAGTTAGATTATTTCTTGTATTTACTACCTTCAAAGATTTCAAAGTATATCAGACGGATGTCAAGTTTGCCTTCCTAAATGGTGACTTGGAAGAAGAAGTGTACATTGAGAAACTGGATGGATTTCAATTGTCTGATCATGGTAATATGGTCTGTGAGTTGAAGAAGTCACTATATGGACTGAAGCAAGCCCCAAGAGCCTAGTATGAAAGATTGGATAAACATCTTTTGAAGTTGGTTTCAACAAAGGTACTGTTGATAGTAATTTGGATTTCAAAATTGATCGTGAAAACATCTTGATTGTTGAAGTGTTTGTTGATGATATCATTTTTGGAGGAAGAGATAGTATGTGTAAAACTTTTGCAAATCAGATGAAAAGTGAATTTGAGATGTCCATGCTTGGTGAAATGAATTTCTTCTTGGGTCTGCAAATCACTCAAACAAAGAAAGGAATCTTCATTTCTCAGACCAAATATGTGAAAGAATTGTTGAAGAAATTTGGGATGGAAGACTCAAAACCAATGAATACTCCCATGGCAACTGGATGTAAATTGAGCAAAGATGATGACTCCCCTAAGGTTGATCAGACAAAGTAAAGGTCAATGATTGGAGGACTGTTGTATCTTACTCAAACTAGACCAGACATTATGCAGGTTGTTGGTCTTGTTGCTAGATTTTAGGCTAATCCTAGAGAATCTAATGTTATACAATCAAGAGGATTTTTAGATATCTAAAAGGGATAGTTGAGTATGGTCTATGGTATCCTAGAGATCATGATTTCTCTGTTCATGCATATATAGATGCTGATTGGGTAGGAGATGTGGATGACCGGAAGAGTACCAGTGGTGGAGCATTCTTTTTGGGGAAGAGATTGGTTTCTTGGCTAAGCAAGAAACAAGAGGCAATATCTCTATCTACAACAGAAGCAAAATATATTGCAGCAGCAGGTAGTTGCACTCAAGTTTTGTGGATGAAGCAAATGCTAAGAGACATAAGAGTGGAGTATGAGGAGCCTATCAGAATCTTCTGTGATAATTCAAGTGCAATAAGCATATCTAAGAATCCGGTATTGCATTCAAAGACTAAGCATATATCTATCAAGTTTCATTTTCTGAGAGAGCAAGTGAACAAGAATGAAGTCAGATTAGAGTTTGTGTCTTCTAAGGATCAGATTGTAGATATCTTTACTAAACCTCTACCTAATGACTCTTTTGAGTATCTCAGGGAGAAGTTAGGGGTTATTGCCCCTCCAGTGATGAACTAAGGTGCACTGATGTGCATCAGTCCGGTGGGTATCACAATCACATCTTGTGATCTGGATTGATGTTGGGGAGCTGCTACTTAGGGGGAGCAGCAGGTATGATTCTGAGATGGTGGAATTGCAAGTATGTGCCCTTTGCCATTGATGTCAAAGGGGGAGAGAAGACATGTTGTGAGAAACAAGTAGTTTCTGATCAAAGGGGGAGCAGTAAAGGGAGAGAAGACATGTGAATGGTTGTTGCTGATAGGGGGAGTTGTGACAGTAAGGAGAATCTCTTGTCTTGATGGTTTTTCACATCATATGTTGCCATCAATGACAAAGGGGGAGATTGTTGCAATTATGGGTCTAACCGGTGTTGTCATTGATGTCAACATACTCCTATTGCATTAATGATAAGGATTGGATGAGTTGTGAGCTGAGGATATTGAGAAAATTAGTCTCAATCAGGAACAGTGAAGAATAGTGATGACAGCAAGGTAAAAGTCCAAGATAGGATGAGGACCAGAGGATGCGGATTAAAGGGTTTGTAGATATGTGTCTTAATATAGTCTAGTAGAGATTTAAGAGGTCCACACGAAGATCTGAAGAAGTTGTGGCTGTTCAAGTAAAACCAGTTCTGGCAGGTGCTCAGAGGTGACAGAGTGACATAGACAGGTCCGGTGAGATCCGGAAATGAAAGATCCTACTCTATGGATTTGAGGGAGTGTTAAGGAAGTCTTTCTAGAGTGTTATATATATTGGTTCATGGTTTGAAGGTCCAGAAGGATGTATTCTTTTGTGATAGTAGTGACAGACTGTGTTCTTGAGGTTCCAGATGAAGGAGAGATGGTTTTCAGTAAACAGATGAAGTATGGATGTTCTTGGTGAGTCAGGATATCTTGTGAAGGTCTTTGGATCATTTCTAGACCATATTGGTGGTCCACATTGGAGTTGGAGCCCACAATTAAAGAATAAACTTCGAATGACTGGTTGACCGGATGAGTTACACATCTTGTGGATGTTCTTATGGATGTTTGCCGACTTAGATGATCATTCCTAAGTTGATGTCTTGTATAATTAAGGGGTTGCGAAGTCATTTCAAAGTTGTCCTTGGTGTGATGAGAGTGTGGTAGCAAGGAAAAGAGCGAAAGGCAGAGCAGAAGTATTGGGCTTAAATGGAACTGATTCAAGCACGGTGAAGATGCTATTTTCCAGTTCAAGTAGGTGATACTTATTTCTTTGTAGACAGTGTGTCTCTTGTAGGTAGTGGGCCTCTTATGAGTAGTGTTCTCAGGTAGTGAGCCCTAATTGGCATGTGCCATTTGTTCTTTCTTTTCTTCTAACAGAGAATACAATCTTGGGTTAATCACCCCATGGTTTTTCCCTTAATTGGGTTTTCTACGTCAAAATCTTGGTTTCTTATGTGTTGATGTGTTTCTTCTTTTGATTTAATTGCATTACATTTCATGATTGATATACTACTAATTACTTAAAGGATTTAAGTGTGAAAGTAAGAGAAGTTTTGCACAACTAATTCACCCCCCCTCTCAGTTGTGTGCCCTAAATCTAACAAGTCTGGGCATAGTTTATGAGATAAGTTTGATTGTATGATTTCATTGAGCTACGCCAAGGATTGGGTGTTTGATGAACCCTCTACAATTTAAAAATCATTACATCTCCTTAGAAGATTGCACATTCTCTGCGGCATTGTGGGTTGCCTGGTTAAGTACAGATTTGTTTATTGTTGGGAATTTCTCTATTTGGTTATTGATCATTTCTGCAATTGTCTATAGGATCTCTTATCCCTTCTCCCTCTCCTTTTCCTTTTGCATTTTATTTACATAAAGTTTGGTAGATTTAGGATTTGAGCAGCATCACATTGATCATCTGCTGAAAATTTTAGACTTTACAGTCTAAACCACTAGGATTTCTGCATATACATTGTTGTCATCTTCCATAAACCTTGCATTTCGTGTAAGATCCCTTTTAGGCACAGCTAGACATCCCCACTGAAGTTATTCCAAGCAAGCTAAGACCTAGCTATATTATTCTTGGAGTAGTCTTACCTAGGGTAAGATACTTTTCAAGAGAGGTGTGAAACCAGCAATCACCTGCATTGTTGTGTGTTAAAACCACCATCAACAAAAATATTTCTGAACTAGCTGCCTCTTCTCCCTTGGAGAGAAGTATCCTGGAATCTACCCCATAACCAAATAATTGGCTATATCTGTGTACCATGGAGTGTGTATGGTGAGAGAAAATAGATGCTCATTAGGAAAGGAATCATCAACCACTCCTTCTAAAGACTGTGTAGGTAGTCTAGATAGAAAATTAGCAACTACATTGGCCTTGCCTGGTTTGTCAATAATTGTAATATCAAACTCGTGTAACAACAATAACTATCTTACAAGTCTGCCACCCACTATTGGTTTATTCATCATATATCTGATGGCTGCATGATCTATATGGATGAAAACCTTGTAACCAATTATGTAGTGCTTGAATTTATTAATTGCATAAAAAACTACCAACATCTCTTTCTCTATCACAGTATAGTTTAACTTATCTCCTTGCAGATTCTCACTTACATAGTATATGGCATACTCCTTGTTTCCCTCTTGTTGACCCAAGACTGCCCCAATGGCAAAATTGGATGCATCTGTATGGATGTGAAAAGATAGTGACCAATTTGGACCTCTAAGAATAGGGGCTTGTGTCAAGGATGTTTTTATCTTTTCAAAAGAGATCTGACAATCTGATGTCCACTCAAATTCACTATCCCTAGTCAATAGAGTAAACAGAGGGGCAACAATCTTCCTAAAATCCTGAATAAACCTCCTGCAATATCCTGCATGGCCCAGGAAGCTCCTTACATCCTTCTATTTTTGTGGAATAGGTAGGGTAGATATGATCTCAATCTTCTTTGGGTCAACTTGGATGCATGCACTTGAGATGAAATTGTTGAGCTTAGGGTAGACAACTAAGAGGGGGGGTGAATTAGTTGTCAAAAAACCTTTAACTCCTACTGCATTTAATTTTCTTTACCACTTATTAACAAATTAAAGATATAACCATGAAAGCATGAATCAACAACACAAGAGTAGAAACATAATCAACACACATAACACCAAAATTTTTACGTGGAAACCTGATAAGGGAAAAACTACAGTGGGACAAGATTTATTCTCTGCTAAAAGAATATAAAATGGGAAGGCACTTTCCTTTGGGTGTATTGCCTAGAGCTCACTGCTCAAAGAGGCTCACTGCCTACAGAAATATTCACAAGTTTAATACAGAGAAATTAAACTAAGAAACAACATCTTCCTTATGCCAAGATTAGTTCCATTGAAGCACATAACACCTCTTCTCTACCTCTTCTTACTCTTCCTCGCTACCTCTTCATCTTTGCTCACTTACACACATTTCCATGACTTCACAACACTTATTTATACATGTCATCGACTTTGGAATGAACATCAAAGTTAGCCAAACAATCATCTATCTGGTACATTCTCCAAGATAGGTATTACAAGCAATTACAATCACAAGACTTGAAATGCTTCATGCAAACCATCATACTGTCAACCAAACATAGCGAGGACTCAAATCTTCTTTGAACATCATGCCACTCTCCATAAAACTTCTCTTAGATCATCTGCAATATGCACCACACATCCGGTCGGCCAAGACTGAAAAGAATAGCAACACCCAAGGAGAAATCTTCATCCACGAGCTCAATCCTCAATGTAGACCATCAACACAATAGGCACCCAATTTAGAGAACACCACAACCAAAATGAAATCAACAAGAACAATTGCACTACCTCAAATCACCAGAACCACTTGCACCTTCATCTGGGAACTCAAGAACACCAACTGTCATGACTGTCAGACTAGAAAGATTGCTTCGGACCTCCAAATCACGAACCACTTGAGTTGAGGATACACGCCAACATTCCAAACACACCTCTAGATCTACAGATCATAATATTCCAATGCGGATCAATCCAGACCAAATTTCTGTCACTCTATCACCTCTAAACAACTGTAAAACCCGATTCTAGTCAGATGGCCCTAACTTCGCCAATTCTCCATGTGGACCTCTCAAATCTTGACTAGAGAAACTTTAGACAATCCTCTACAAACCCTTTAATCTGCAGACTTAGATCTTCATCCTACTGGAAATGCAAATAAATCTACTTCACTGAACTGCACTATCTTCACTATCTCTGACAGAGAGATATGTAGCTCACTTGTTTCTTCTGGAGAGGCTAATTTTCTCAATATCCTCAACATACAAGTCTTCTAAAAAACCAATAGAATAAGATACAGTTGACACTAATGACAACAAGGATATGTTGACATCAATGACAACACTGATTAGGCACATATTTGCAACAATCTCCCCCTTTGTCATTGATGGCAACATATGATGTGAAAAACTGTTTCAACCATCAAGACAAGAACTTCTCCCCCTTTCTCTTATCACATCTGCAATCACTTTCTTCACTACTCCCCCTTTCACCGGCAACTACTTACTTTCAAGTTTTTCACATGACTTCTCTCCCCCTTTGACATCAATGGGAAAGGGCAAATATTTGCAATCATCTCTCCCTCTTTTCCTTCTTAGATAAAACTAGACTGAATTCCAAAATTAGCATACAGACTACTCCCCTTGAGTGGCATCTCCTTAACACTAATCCAGATCACAAGATATGACTGTGAGTTCCACCAAACTGATGCACATTAGTGCATCTTAGTTTTGAATAGGAGGGATAATCACCCCTAGCTTCCCTCTAAGATACTCAAAAGTGTCCTTAGGTAGAGGCTTAGTGAAGATGTCTGCAATCTGATCTTTTGATGAAACAAACTCCAATCTGACTTCATTCTCATTCACCTTCTCTCTCAAAAAGTGAAACTTGATGGATATGTGCTTTGTCTTTGAAAGCAACACCGGATTCTTTGAGATGTTTATTGCACTTGAATTATCACAAAAGATTGTAATAGGCTCTTCAAACACAACTCTGTTATCCTTCAACATTTGTTTCATCCACAAAACTTGAGTACAATTACTTGCTACTGCTATATACTTTGCCTTTGCAATGGACAGAGATATTGCCTCTTGTTTTTTTCTCAACCAAAAAACCAATCTCTTTCCCAAGAAAAATGCACCTCCACTAGTACTCTTCTTGTCGTCCACATCTCCTACCCAATCAGCATCTATATATGCATGAAGAGTGAAACCATCACCCTTAGGATACCATAAGCCATAATTAGATGTTCCCTTCAGATATCTAAAGATTCTTTTGACTGCTACAACATGAGATTCTCTAGGTTCAACTTGAAATCTAGCATCAAGGCCAATTGCATTCATAATATCAGGTCTGGTATGAGTCAAATAAAGCAATCCTCCAATCATTGATCTATACCTTTTCTGATTTGCCTTAGGGGAACATCATCCTTTACTCAACTTACATCCAGTTATCATAGGAGTACTAATTGGTTTTGAATCTTCCATTCCAAACTTTTTCAGCAACTCTTTCACATACATAGGCTGAGATATGAAGATGCCTTTTTCTAACTGAATGATTTGCAGACCTAAGAAGAAATTCATTTCACCAAGCATGGACATCTCAAATTCACTTTGCATCTAATCAACAAATTTTTTACAAATGCTCTCATTTCCACCAAAGATGATATCATCAACAAATACCTCAACAATCAGGATGTGTTCATGATCAATTTTGAAATAAAGATTACTGTTAGCAGTGCCTTTGCTAAAGCCCAACTTTAGTAGATACTTATCTAATCTTGCATACCAAGCTCTTGGGGTTGTTTAAGTCCATACAATGCTTTCTTCAATCTATAATCCATATCTCCTTGATCAGACAACTAGAATCCTTCCGATTGCTCAATGTAGACTTCTTCTTCCAACTCTTCATTCAGGAATGTTGACTTGACATCTATTTGGTAAACTTTGAAATCTTTGCAAGCAACAAAGGCAAGAAATAATCTGACTACTTTGATTCTTGCCACCGGAGCAAAAGTTTCTTAAAAATCAGTTCCTTCTACCTGAGAATATCCTTTGCACACCAATCTTTCTTTGTTTCTCACAACTTTGCCATCTTCATTCAATTTATTTCAGAAGACCCATTTAGTTCCAATTACATTTTTGTCTTTGTGCTTAGGAACAAGATCCCAAGTGTGATTCTTCTCAATTTGCATTAATTCTTCTTCCATTGCTTTTGTCCAACTTTTATCATTACATGATTCATTCACTGATTTTGGTTCAATCTTTGAAATTAAACAATACTCCACTTGTTCTTCAGTAAATTTTCTTCTAGTTTGAACACCTTTATTTCTATCTCCTATGATCTAATCTTCAGAATGATTCAACCTTACATACCTGGGAGTTTTGGGATTTTCTTGAGCTTCTGATTCTTGAACTTCTTCCTCAGCATTTTCATTGGCTTCTTGAGTCACTGGATTTTCCAGAGCAATCAGAATCTGAGTCTGAGCTTGAACTTGCTTTTCATTTTCATCATCTGATTCATATCCACATAACTTGGAAGGTCTCTCCATGCTCTGATCTACTTTGACATTAGGACTTTCAACAATCTTTTTCAATCTCTTGTTAAAGCACCGGTATGCCATGCTTGGGTTAAATTAACCCAAAAATATTCCCTCATCACTCCTTGCATCAAAATTTTCTAGATCTTCATCTCTTTTGATATAGCATTTACTACCAAAAACTCTAAAGTATTTCACATTAAGAGCATTACCAAACCAAAGTTCATAATGTGTTTTACTAGTATTACCTTTGATTTGTACCTAGTTAAGAGTGTAGATAGCAGTACTCACAGCCTCTCTCCAATAGATATGTGGAACATTTGCCTCCATCATCATGGTTCTAGCAGCTTCTTGAATAGTCTGGTTCTTCCTTTCCACAACTCCATTCTACTAAGGAGTCCTAGGAGAAGATAACTATCTTCATATTCCATGCATTTCACAAAATGCATTAAACTCACTGAAGGTAAACTCTCCACCTCTGTCAGATCTCAGACACTTTACCTTCATACCAATCTCATTCTCCACCCTAGCCTTGAACACCTTGAATTTGTCAAGAGCCTCTGATTTCTCTTTCAAGAAAGTGACCCACATCTTCCAAGTGTAATCATCAATCAACAACAAAGTATCTGTCTCCTTGCAAACTCCTAACTCTAGCAGGACCATAGAAATCAATATGCACAAGTTCCAACAATCCACTTGAAGATTGTTCTTTACTTTTGAATGTAGTTCTGCTCTATTTGCCCAACTGACATTCCTGACACATGCTATTAGTAGGTTTTACAAGTTTTGGAAGATCTCTCACAACTTGAGTAGTACTTAACTTGACAATGTTATCAAAGTTTACATGACACATTCTCCTATGCCATAACCAACTCTGATCAATTTGAGCAATCAAACATCTTTTACTAGTGCAACTTAAATGAAAGATATTACCTCTAGTATGTGTACCAAATGCAATCTTACTTCCAGAGCTTTCCAAAATTCTACATTTTCCATCCTTGAATCAGAGGTCATACCCTTTGTCAACTAACTGTCCAACACTGAGAAGATTATGCTTCAACCCTTCTACATACAAAACATCATTAGTGTTTTACTTACCATCAAAAGAGATGGATCCTCTGCCATGGATTCTACCAGTTGAATTGTCTCCAAACTTCACAATTCCACCTTCATATCTTTCCATACTTACAAACTTACTTTTATCACCTGTCATATGATGAGAACATCTGTTGTCAATCACCCATTCATCCTTTTCTTTAACCTGAGCAGCCAAGGCACTTTCCACATTCACATAGCTAGCAAATTTAGTAGGCACCAGATTCTCTTCTTTGATAGAAATGAACACCCATTCATTTCTAGATGTACATCCCTTGTCAAATTCATCCTCTATAACTCCTTCATTAGTAGCTTCTTGGACATAGTAGCATTTCTTCTAAAACCTAGGTCTGTTAGGGTTTGGCTTTGAAACCCTCTTCGGACATCTTGAGGCAAAATGACCAATATTATTACAAGCAAAGAATTTGAAAGGCAACTTTCTTTCATACTTACTAGATCCTCTTGGTAATCTTTTGGAAATAAGGGCTTCAATTTCTTCAAGCTCTATTTCATCTTCTTCAAGTTCTTTCTTTGATTTCTCATATCTGGTTAACCTTCATGAAGAGCTTTCACCTATATCAAATCTTTGCTTCCCAGAAACACTAGACTTAAAAGTAGATTTTGATTTAGGAAGGGAATCACCAAACTCACTCATTTTAAATACTGAAAGCTTGCCAACCAACTGATCCCTTGTAATAGTTGTCACAGTACTAATCTCCTCAATAGTAGCAACTCTATGCTTGTATGAAGCAGGTAAGGATCTGAGCAATTTGCCAACAATCTCTAATTCTTCCAATTTTCCACTAGCACACCTGATACTGCACACAAGTTCATTCACCTTCTGCATGTAGGAAGTGATGTTTTCATCTTCACTCATTCTCAAATTTTCATATCTACCTTTCAGGCTCTATAACTTAGCACATTTGACATATTCATCACCTTCATACAAAGTTTCCAATTTCTTCCAGATTTCATGAGTAGTATTCAATTCCAGGAAATTTGTCATTTATGTATCAGTCAGGGCACTTAACAATGCTTCTTTAGCCCGAATATTGTTTTCAGCATCTTTGAGTTCATCTAGAGTTGAAGGACCTTTCTCCAGAGGTGTATACTCATCTTTTGTTATCAGCTAATAAGCATCACCCATGAATGGCAAATGGCACTCCATGCAACTCTTTTAAAGAGGGTAATTTGTTCCATCAAATCTCAAACTATCCTTCTTGTAAGTTGACATCCTGGATCTCCTCAAGCAGTCAAGCTTCTTTTAGAGGAACTGGCTCTGATACCAATTGTTGAGATTAGGGTAGACAACTAAGAGGGGGGGTGAATTAGTTGTCAAAAAACTTTTAACTCCTACTGCATTTAATCTTCTTTACCACTTATTAACAGATTAATGATATAACCATGAAAGCATGAATCAACAACACAAGAGCAGAAACATAATCAACACACATAACACCAAGATCATTATGTGGAAACCTAGTTAAGGGAAAAACCATGGTGGGGGTTAACCCAAAATATTTATTCTCTATTAAAAGAATATAAAATGGGAAGGCACTTGCCTTTGGGTGCACTATCGAGAGCTCACTGCTCAAAGAGGCTCACTGCCTACAGAAACATTCACAAGTTTAATATAGACAAATTGAACTGAGAAACATCATCTTCCTTATGCCAAGATTAGTTCCATTGAAGCGCATAACACCTCTGCTTTGCCCCTTCTTACTCTTCCTTGGTACCTCTTCATCTTCGCTCACTTACACACATTTCCACGCCTTCACAACACTTATTTATACATGTCATCAACTTTGGAATGAACATCAATGTTGGCCAAACAATTATCTATCTGGAACATTCTCCAAGATAGGTATTACAATCAATTACAATCACAAGACTTGAAATGCTTCATGCGAACCATCACACTATTAGCCAAACGTAGCTGGGACTCAAATCTTCCTTGAACATCATGCCACACTCCATAAAACTTCTCTTAGATCATCCGCAATATGTACCATGCATCTGTTCAGCCAAGATTGAAAAGAACAGAAACACCCAAGGAGAAATCTTCATCCATGAGCTCAATCCTCAATGCAAACCATCAACACAATAGGCACCTGATTTAGAGACCACCACATGCACAATGAAATCAACAAGAACAACCACACTACCTAAGATCACCAGAACCACATGTACCTTCATCCCAGAACTCAAGAACACCAACTGTCATGATTGTCACACTAGAAAGATTGCTTGGGGACCTCCAAACCATGAATCACTTGAGTTGAGGATACACACTGACATCCCAAACACAGCTCTAGATCCACAGATCATAATATTCCAATGCGGATCAATCCGGATGAAATTTATGTCACTTTGTCACCTCTGAACAACTGCAAAACCTGGTTCTACTTAGATGGACATAACTTCATCAATTCTCCATGCGGACCTCTCAAATCTTGACTGGAGCAACTTCAGACAATCCTCTACAAACCCTTTAATCTACAAACTTAGATCTTCATCCTACTGGGAATGTGGAGCAATCTACTTCACTAAACTGCAATGTCTTCACTATCTCTGACAGAGAGATATGTAACTCACTTGTTTCTTTTGGAGAGGCTAATTTTCTCAATCTCCTCAACATACAAGTCTTCCAAACAAGAAATAGAATATATGTTGACATCAATGACAACACTAATTAGGCACATATTTGCAACAGAAATGTCCCAAGACTATTCCATGTGTCATCATCAAAAAACACTTTTCATTACTCAAAGAGAGGTTGTTCTCTATACATCTCTTCAACACTTTCTCCAAATTGTGTAAGGCTTCATCATATGTGTCACCATATGTGGTGAAGTCATCCATATAAATCTCCATGCTATCATGGGCATAATCAGAGAAAATGCTGAGGACTGCTCATTGAAATGTAGCTGGAGTATTGTACAAACCAAAGGATAAAATAGAATATGTATATGTCCCACAAGAGAAAGTAAATGTTGTCTTATCCTGATCCTCTGGAGCAATCTTAATCTAGTTATTACCAATAAACCATCAAGAAAGGAAAAATATTTCTTGCCTGCTAAAGGGTCAAGAACTTGGTCAATAAATGGCAATGGAAAGTGATCCTTATTGGTAACAGTATTCAGTTCCCTGTAGTCAACACAAACTCTCCATTTGCCACCTTTCTTAGGTATGACCAATAGTGAAATCCATTCACTATCTAAAATGGGGTATATAAAGCCTGCATCCAAAAGATTTTAAAGCTCAACTTTCACAATCTCTTTGAGGGCAGGGTTCATGTGCCTCTGCTGCTTCCTGATAGGTCTATAACCATCATCAATACATATTTTGTGCATGCATAAGGCATGATCAATGCCTTTCATGTCACTGTATGTGAAGCCGATTATTTTTCCTTCCTTATTTTGATCGTTATGCATTTCAGTTGATGACATTATCAGACTTTTAGAGACTATAGTTTCATTATGTAGATTTGATTATATCTCCTAATTTTGATATGACATTGATTTGACATATGGTGATTCTATTTGATCATACTTTGATGCTACTTTGTGATTAGACATATGAGATATATTAGATGATGTTTTGTGATGTGATTTCTAGTTAATTGTGTGATGTTGATTATGTGACATTTAATAGAAAAATGCAGTTTAATTCGGAATTATGTTATAGATGATTATTCTTGTATTCAATGGCATGAATTTAATTCTAGTTTCTTCAGCTATGATTATTTATTATATGATTGACACTTGATCGAGATGTGCAGGATTACATTCCCAGGCCACGAGAAATTAGAGGTAGAATTCACACATACGTTATTTCCCTGTGATACCGATCCATTACCAAGAGGGATGAGGATCACATTTGAATTGAGTGTTGATTTAAGTGCTTGTTTAATTTTATCATTTTGGCCTAGTATCCCTTTGTTTTATTAATTAATATTATGTGTTGTATAATTTTTATTGACTTATACCACTTGGTAATTGTTTTTATTTTTTAGGCCATTTAAAGTGGATTTATGACCCCCTTGGTGAACCTTAGTGTCCCAAAATTTACCCTAGGTGGTTACTGTTGTGATGTTCACAACACGCCCCACTTTACTCCTTAGCAAAATAAGGACCCCTGATGTTGCTTTGTCTTTTTGCTTGTGTGTGTGGGTCTACTTGGTGGTAAAGGGAAAAAGAAGTGAATGTGAGAAACCTTGTTGAAAATAAAGAAAAAATGGCATTAAGTACCAGAGATGAATATGGGTGAATTCCTTGCCAAAAATAAATAAGGGTTGCTTTTTGAACCATCTTAAAATTCCATGTATTTTGCAAGTTATGTGTGTTTATTGGTAAATGCACTATAAAAAAGGTTTGTATGTTGTGTCGTTGCATGTCTCATATACAAATTTGTTTGTATATCGGGTCTTCATATGAGTCACGTGGAAGTCATTGGGTTTATGTAATTGGTTATACTTGTGTGCATTTGCTAACGTTTTATCTATACGTACAAGGTGGACCCGACAAAGTTCAAAGTTTAAATGCATAGTCCGTCGGGTCC
Source organism: Cunninghamia lanceolata (assembly GCA_027924645.1). Taxonomy (NCBI): domain Eukaryota; kingdom Viridiplantae; phylum Streptophyta; class Pinopsida; order Cupressales; family Cupressaceae; genus Cunninghamia; species Cunninghamia lanceolata. The sequence goes on along the minus strand of BSBN01001020.1, from coordinate 1,471,352 downwards.
GTTGCATGTATTTTTGGTTTGTATGTTTGAAAAGTGTGAGATATACAAAGTGGACATACAATGATATATACAAGACACAGAACTGAAATAGTCATGAAATAAAGTTAAATCCTTCTATGTTTCACGCAATGTATGTTTTGATACATACATTGCGATACATACAGTGTGAACATACAACGCGGAATTCAGAAAAGTCTAAAATATGATATAAACAAAGCATCATACTTAACGCATATTAAAAGATGCATTGCCTTTTGTACATGTCGGAATCAAAAGGGTTACATGCTGCTATTTAAAAATAGTTGAAGTCCGAAAAAGACATACAAAAGTCTTTGTATGTATCTATGCTTGTATCTAAAGATTCGATACAAGTGTCATATGCATCGGGCTGATATGAGCTATCGAAATGAGTTTTTAATATAGCCCCGACCAAGTAGCTACACCGATAGAAAGAAGCGTCAGGTCGAGATAAGTGATCAGCGGATGATGGTTTAGTCTTTTCAACCAAATGTGTTACACCGATATACAAGGGAGGTATGCAAGCTAAGTATACAAGAATTAGATGCGAATGGAAAATTAAATGTTGAAAAGTCCTTGTATGTTTTAATGCTTGTATGTTTATTGCAAAAGGTTAAGTTCTAGACTGAAAAGTGAATTTTAAATCCCATTTTAATAACTTACGTTTGTTGGAAGGTACGTAGGTATTGGTTTGGAAGCCATCGCAGTTAAGAAGGTAAAGTGAAGTTTCATCGGCCATCAGTAGAATGATAAAAGACTGGGCCGACGATGGTTGTCTCGCCGACTGTGAAGAAGAAATTTCTAAAGAAGAAGATAAAGACCAGGAACCCGAGGAAGGAATGACGATGTAGCACAAAGAGAGTCTATACATCAGGTACTCAAAAGATAATGAGTCACCCAGATGGTTGTTAGCTGGTAACCTATGCCATGAAAGAAAGTGTTGACTAAGTCAAAGAAAGATTATCCACTATTGATCTAAATAGATAAATCTTGATCGTGGGTCATTTGTAGCAGTTCCCTCACCTTATTCTATAAAAGGTGCAGGGGTGCCATATTTTGATGATTCAGAAGCTTAATTGAAATTGGATTGCTGAAATATCAAGACTGATTTTAAAGTTGTTGTAAACATACATGTTTTTGCATACTTAATGAAAGAAAAGACCATTTGATTACAAATCATCATAAATCCTGAGTAATCTGTGTTTGAAATCTTGATACATGCTTTGATTTGCTGTGTCGCTTGGAGTGCTTATCAGTCAGCATGGGTTGTTTTCATTCCTTATCCTTTGAAGTTAGCATCATCTGTATCTAGCTGTGGAACATCCTAGTGAAAATATGGTTTGATTTCTTCTCTTCATGATTGTATCTAGTATGTATGTGGTTCAATAGCTAAAGATTCACCAAAATTTGAAGTATTCTTTTAAATTTTTTTGAATTTCATAACAATTCATCACAATTGCAAATAACAGAAAATTAAAAGCAAATGAACATGAAATATGCTGACATCTCATAGACAATTAGAAATATATAGCATATTTAGAGTTAAAGCATGTTAAATCGATAAATATCATGCAAAGATCTAAGCACAGACACATTATTTGAAGAAATATATTGTGTAGAATAACCTCTCTGTGTTGCATATTTGCAGGAAATAGAATCTACTAATCAATATAAGACACCTTGAAATAGAAAACAACAACACACATCAACTACTAAGTAACATCAGTAGAGTATGAACTAATCAACAGAGAATTGGGATCATGAATTCTTTGAATTCATCGTGTCTTTCAAGATAAATAAAGGTTGTTGTGTAACTTTTATTTCATGTTTGCTTATGAGTAACATCATGATAAACATAAATTGGCGCGAGAAGGAGGGCCATCTCATTCTCAGTAGGTTTTGTCTGATTTGAGGATGCAAACAGTAAGGTAATACTCAAGCATCTCTGTATTAGAGGTAATATGCAAAGATTTGTTGTTTTAAGTTTGTGCATGCTAATCCTTTGTGAAGTTTTCAAAATTGAGCATAAATATTGCAAGCTTAGTGGTCGATCATCATGAAGTTGCAAAGATAAGCTCTATTTCAGGTAAATTTTCTAAAGCTTTGAGGTAGCCTGCTTTAGAAACCTGATATCCTGTTGTATGTGCCATCAAGTCTCATATCACCTCATATTTGCATCATTTATGCAAATATTCCATAAATATTCAGTCAGTCTCAAGTTTTGACCATAAATACCGCCTTTGCTAGAAAGTTTCCACTGATCTTTATAGTAAACCAACCAATTTTCATTAAATTGAAGAAATCCTGGTTCTTAGGCCAAATACCAAGTCCAGATCCAATGGACTCTTTGAAGAATTACCTGTCAGGGGATTTAGGCCTAGAACTATAGACATTCATCACTCTCCTGATTCTAGTGCATCCGGAGCTTCACTAGAACGTGCTCCTATAACTCCTATTGGCTTACAAACACCTACAAGACCATCTGTCACACCTCAGGTCTAACCTCAACCAGTCATACCTCAGGCCCAACCTCCACCGATTGCAATGTCGTTCTTCACAGCAAAGTCACCGTTGACTTTCACAACATATCATGCTTTGCTTAAGAATCCTGATAAAATTTGTCCTAAGTATCATCCATATTAGGATGCTGGTGATCACATCAGAACTTTCAAGGAAGCCTGTTGCAGGGCTAGAATTGAGCATCAGGATGTTGTATGTAGGTTATTTCCATTTTCCTTAGGGGAAGAGGCTTATAACTGGTATATTAGTCTTGGTCAGGGTTCAGTCGATTCATGGGTTGCCTTAGAGAAAGCCTTTAAGGATAGGTTCAAAATACCTACAGATCCTTAAATGAATTATCATTTATTTGCCACAATCAAACGATTTGAAGGAGAACCTATTGCTAACTTCAATGCAAGATTCTAGAAAATTCTATCGAAGTTAGTTGTCTCTTATGTTGTAGCAGATGAAGCTGCTAGGAGCATATATTACTCAGCTCTAGATCCCTTAACTTCCATGTTTATCAGGAGAGCACATCCTGGTGTCACAACTTTGATAGGGGCTTTCCAAGAAGCTATCAAAGTCAGTCAGCAGCTAGTTCCTGCTCCAACACCAAACATTGCATTTCCCACACTTCCTGGTTATCCTACATATCCTTCCCAACAATAGCCTAATGGAGCCATGATACCTCCAGCTGTGATGCCAGGTCCTTTACAAATAACTCCACTCAGTATCATGCCTCCTCCAAATGGAAATGGCCAGATGTTGCAATATCCAAGACAAACACAAGTACCTCAGGGTGTAGATCAGTTCAATAATAATAACAATGGATCTTCCTTTTTTAAGCCCCAAACAGAGAATGTAGTGGCCAAGGTTTAGGAAGAGAAAGAGGAAATTAAGGAAATATCGGCACAATTAAGAAAACTTACCACTGAGATCACTCATCTGAGGAGTAAGAACTTCTATTCTCAACCAAATCATAATAGAGCCTATGTTAATGATAGACCTAATTATCCTGATAGGGGATACAACAATAACTACAATAACAATAATGGCAACAATAATCCTTCAAGATAGCCTAGAGTGTGGAACACTAGGCCAAATAATGGTTCTCTTCCATCACCCCTAGACAATCAACCTCCTAGTGAACGTAGACAAACTACTAGAGTGAACCTTGCAGACGCAGCCCTTACTAATTGGTGTAGGATACATAACACCAATGTTCATGCAGAGCTAGATTGTCCTCAATTCAGGATTGCTGCTAGTATTTCCCAAGCTAAAGTGTCCAATACTTCAGAAAATCCACCTCATGTAGAAGGAAATGAAATTGTCCCTTGTGGATATGATTCTACCTTAGTGCTAGAAAGTTTCATGCATCATCCTCATTAGCAAACCATGTCATCTCACCAAGATTACACCCTGGCATGTGAAGAGTCAGCCATGTCTTTTAAGTCTAACTATGTTTTTCCCTTTGAGGATGAAAATGAGCCCTCGATTGAACATGAAGAGGTGCATGGTTATCAACAAAAATATCAAGGTAAGCATAACTACAACTTGAGGAATAATTCAAATAGACCTGTTGGTCAACCTTTGACCACATCCTTGCCTCCAAACAATTTCAATACACCTCTTGATCCCAAGGCAAGTAATAATCCTTGATTTCCCAAGGTTAATGCTCAATACTTAGCATCACCAAATACAGCACCAAAAGCTGCTAATCTACCTCCTAAATCTGATAAGTTAGTCACTTATCTGGTAGACAAGATGAAAAAGATTAAAATCAGCCTGTCATTGTCAGGGTTGCTTAAAACCCCCGATCTCAAGAAAGGATTCATGAAATCATTAGATGATCCTTCTCAAAAAGAGACCAGTCATACCTCAGGTCAGTTTGGAAATAAAGATCATGCTACTAGGGATGTTAATGTTAAACATAAAGTACGAGCTACTGTTCAAGCTGCAGAGACTTCCCACATGGCTCTTTATAGAGACAAGAATGAGTCACCTCCTTTCCTCCTTACCATAAGGATGTTTAGTAAAAATTTGCACAACTACTTAGTAGATTCAGGAGCATCTACCAATGTAATGCCCATGTCCATATGCAATGCTTTAGGGTTGCATCCTGCTAAGTCACTAAAGAAAGTAACACAATTGGACAAAACAGAGGTGAGTGTGGTAGGAGAACTAACTCACATTCACATGCAATTAGCATCAGATCCCAGGATCCAGTACTATATTGATATTCAGGTAGTTGATATACCCAATACATATGGGATGTTACTCAGTAGTGATTGGTCAAAAACCCTTAATGGATACATGTCAACTGATTTCAATCATATGTGGTTGCCCTGGAAAGGGATACCATATCAAATAAGGATAGTGTTGATAACTGAGAGGGGGGGTGAATCAGTTATCCTAATTATTTCCCTTATTGAACTTTCCTTTTAATTGATGCAACATAAAATCAAACACAAAAACATTAACCATGAAATAAGAAACACATGACACAGTATTTTTGACGTGGAAACCCTGTTAAGGGAGAAAACCACGGGGTGATTAACCCAAGAATTATTCTCTGTTAGAAGAATAGGAGATTACAAAAATGGCACTTGCCAATTAGGGCTCACTGCCCGAGCACACTGCTCACAAGAGGCCCACTGCCTACAAGAAGACACACTGTCTACAAAGTGATGAGAATCACAGTCTTGAACTGATTGGAAGCATCTGCATATGCTGGAGTTCAGTTCCGGTTAGGCTCAGTATACTGATCTGCTGCACTTCATCTTTCCTCTGTTCTTTATTCTGCTATCTTTCACATACCGGATCCTTTTTGCTACCTCTGCTCTTTCTCTGGACTTATTCACATATCTCTCTACACACACACCACACTTCACAACTAAATCCATCCTCTATATATATCCGCACAAGTAATTTCATCACCTTTCTAGTCGGCATCCGGAACAGTCTAGTTTCTTATAAACTTTCATTCTGTCGGCTGAATCCTTCCTCACCAAGCAATGCGGATCAAGCATATACTTGTAGATATCATTAATCATGTCAGCCAAACATGATTCATGCCTTCACAACCTCTGTCATCAATAGTAACCCATCCGGAAAGCAGTCTGATACTCTGTCAGTCAGTTCTTCCTCTGTTTTCACTGTCTCTCAGGAATCCGGTACTCAACCATTCATATCTTTTTCCTTGTCCATCACCGGAGGCTAAATCCTTGGAATATACTACTAAAGGTAGTCCTCTTGACTTCCCCAAATCCGCACTGCACCAAGACACTTCCTCTGAGAGGTCCGGACCAATCTGTCGGACCTTGCCACATACTCTGTTCTTCTTCACCGGACCACAACATTCTTTATTCTGACTTCCGGTAGAGGCACATCATGACTTGCGGATATGTGGGATGACCTTTGTTGCCATCAATGACAACAACCATGAATCCATATAGTGTCTCTTGCCAACAATCTCCCCCTTTGGCATTGATGGCAACACTTAGTGAAAAATGACTAAGTGTTTTCACTATGCTCCCCCTTTGCTGATGCTCTGTCTTTATATACAATTTCCGGAACTCCCCCTTAGTTGGATTCCTCATTTTTCACTGCTCGTCACTCCCCCTTTGACATCAATGGCAAAGGGTAGGGTCCGCATATCAAAATTTTCAAAAATTTCTTATACTTAGCCGCATATTTACATACTCACATATATTGAAGAATGTCTGCAAAGGATGTCTGTAATTGAATCATTTCGGTAGCCCAACTTTGCTTCATTCTGTCCAAAATTGAAATGTGACCACTTAACAAAAATGCAAACGCTTCTGCCCGCTTGAGATCTGTCGGATTTTTTGTTTGGGCGGTGGTCCTAGCATCACTGATGGCCTCATGCATGGTTTCCAACTTAGGGATTATAATCCTTCTAAGTTCTCCCATCCGGTTGGTGATGTTCTTCCTTTCCTTCTCAAGATTCTTTATTTCGTTCAAGACTGCAATAGTCTAACATTCTTGATTTATTATGGAGGAAGAGAGGGGATCAAAACTTTGAGATAAGCTTTGTAGCTTATCCTGTTCCTCTTTTATTTTCTTGTCAAATGCTGATGTTGCCTTTGACCAGGATATACAAAATTTATAGATGTCACCGCCATCCTTAAGAGCATTCTCTAAGCTCTTTATTCCAATGCTTACAATCTTCCTATCTTTAGAGATTAATTCTAATATCTCTGAAAATCTTTTATCCAAAAATTCCTTCCGGACCTTTTCTTCAGCTGATTTTTCTAAAGAATCAAAATGTGTATCAACACTGCTGACTAAGGTTTTTAGATTACCGGAAGAGGAGGCTGTCGGATCTATCTGGATTGATGGCATGATCTTCACAAGTACTCCGGAAGCAGCCTCTATCAACTCACAGTCTTCCATATGAGACTTCAGGAGCTTTTCATTTGCCTTGGCATTTGCAAATGAAGCTATCTTCATTGTTTGTACCGGAGAGAGAGAGTCAAAATCAAATGGGCCTTTTAGAAGCTCCGGTTCATCAATCTCTAGAGTTTCTTTGCTCAAAAATTGTTGAACAGTTTGTGCAGTGTCTCTTGCCGGAGACAGATGTTTCTTTTCTTCTGCAGTCTTAGAACTGTCAACCTCTTTGTTTTTCACCACTGCTTCCTTCTCCTGTAATTGCTCTTCTTCTTTGGATCCGGAGACTGTAGGGGAAACCGGAGGAGAGATGCTAACTTGTTCATGGGCCACTTCTTCTGGAGCAGAGGGTCCCAAGTCCTCACTTGTCTGTTCAGGGCTCACTTCTTCCGGAACAGAAGATTCCAAATCAGCAGCTGTTTCTGCACCTAAGTCCTCTACAACAGGAAGATTGAACCTTTTGAAGGCCTTCCGGAGGATCTCTTCTGTTTCTTGGGCCACTTTGTCAGTCTCACCAAGCATGAGTTGATTCATCCTGGCTTTGCTTCTGAACTCATCTTTGTAGTCCTTGAAGATAATGTTCATTGTCTTGGGATCAATTTGAGGATATAGCTGAATAGCTATCTGCTCCCGGATCTCAAGATCTTTAGCATGAGCATTATTCTTTCTTACTTCCATTTCCTTCTCTAGGCTTTTAGGAATGAGAGATATGATCTCAATGAAAGCCTTATTGTATATGTTCAGATATTTAACTGTGGCTTCCTGCAGAGTCTTTTGGTCTGCCTCACTGAAGTCATCATAGGATTCAGTCATTGGTTGAAGGTTTCCATCCACCGTGACCGACTTGATTATGCTCTCTAGAGACAGAGTGGGCTTCTCAACAGATACCTCTGCCATTTCATCCTTGTCTTGGCCTGTGGAGGGCTTACCGGATCCTTTCTTCTTCTGTTTCTTTACTTCTCTTACTCCCTCATCTGATTCTGTTTCCTCTTCATCCTTTTGGCTTCCATAAGCCCTTGTGGCTTTTATCTTGGATCTCTTACCGGATGCCTGGACTTCCGGTTTTGAACTTTTGGTTGAGGGAGGTGCAGATCTCTTTGTTGATCTGGTCCGGGTGGGAGCTCCAACCGGAGCACTTTCTTTGCTTTTCTCTTCTTCCTCGGCCTTCCTCCTCTTTTCCCGGCTGGCATCAAGTGCCTCCTTTGAGATACCTAGGCCTTGAGCAATGTGCTCTACTTCTTTTCTTACCTTTCTTTTAATCTCAGGTTCCCTGAGTTCTACATGTATTTTTACACTCAGCTCCTCAAAGGTTCCAAACCTTTCTGCCTTAGGATCTTTGGGCTGACTTAGCATGTGTTGAACATGCAGCTCCACTATCTGTTCATCAACTTCATACCCCATGGGCATGATCCAGACAGTCCTTGGCTCCACTGCCTCCATCAGGCACTGATCAGTGTCAACCATAAAGCACACTGAGTCCTTGTATTTCTCAATGAGAGACTGGGGAATTCTCTCTCTTGCTTGCATCATGCTCTGAAATTTTTTGAAGTATCCCCATAGAGCTAAATTTCTCGCTTTTGCATCCCCAAGTCCATGCAAGTAGTCTCTTATCTGGACTGCAACAGGTTTGTCATTCTGCCATACCCATCCACTTGTTCCGGGTAGCTCATTCATGAAGTAGAAGAATAGACATATAATAAGAGTACCATACTTGAAGGAATTCTTCTTATCCTTCTTGATTTTCTGTATGTTTTCCATTAATTGGCTTAGTAGTAGTTCGCAGAGATCATATTCTGCATTCTTTCTTAACATTTCATAAGCAGTGTATATTGCAGTTCCGGATACAGAATTCTCCCTGCTGGAGTGATAGATCTTGTATCCTATTATCATTGATGCATATTTGATATCCGGATCCGAAATATCTTCAATGGTCATTGCCCTCTTGTCAAATTTTGATCCGGTGGCCTCAGTTACAATGTTGTTCTTGACAGATTTGAGGATAGGTACCCCTCCGGAAGAGTATAGACCAGTTACTGCTCTAATTGCCTCTTTTGTAATCTTGCAGGGTCTATCTAGCCATAGAAAGTTGTCATGCATCCTGCTCAGTACATACCGGACCCATTCATCTTCTTCAAAGCAGGGGAAATGAATAAATTGCTCAAATTGTTTCTTCTGAATATCCTTATACTCTGGTTTAAGCTCAAAGGCATTGTCAATCAGCTGCTTGTGATAGAGGTCTCTTAATTTGAATTCCCCAAATTCCTCAATGTTTGCATGTATGTAAACCCTAATGTCTTCGGTGTGTAAAACTCCGTGAGGAACACTAGAGAAGGATCCTAGTGGGTCTACCTCCAATGATTTGTAGGGATGTTTCTTGAATGAGGGGCGAGGTCTATCGGAGATCTTAACTATGTTTGGAGTAGCCATTCTTCAAAGATTTGCAGTGAGGTAATGAAAAACGGAGAATACCTTATGCGCCTTCGGTTTGCACGGAGTGGTTGGATTGATTTCTTCATCCAATAGCTTCGGCAGGAGATCCTTGGTGTGCTTGAAGAACCTTGTTGCAGAGCTCCACTTTTCGCTTCTTCTCGAGTGCAGAATGAGCAAATGACCTTTGAGAAATCCCTTAAATTGCTCCGCGAACCCTAATACCTGTCTGCAATAAATGCTTCACCTACATCATTCCGGTTTGCCTTGTCTGGATAGCTTGGAGTATCCCGGATTAGTCCTGATCTGTGGATATCATCCGGATCTTTCAATCATGAATAAATCGAGGTAGTATATTACAAGATCATCTCAAACACTCTGTCCAATCCGCAGAACAAGATAGTGCATTTCCGGATCTTTCCGGACCTTTTTGTAATCCTTTATCATACCGGAGCATCTCCCTGAACAGGTCTTATTTGATCGATCATAGCTTCTTCATAACTCCATGCGGACCTTTGAAAACTTGACTGAAGTATCTCAAGACTCATATCTACAAACCCTTTGATCCGCATCTTGTGCCACATCCGGCACCACTTGTTTGGCTGGGGGAACAAGATTTTCTTTGAGTCTCCCCCTGAGCCTGAGCTCACTTTTAATTTCTGGAAGAAATATCAGCACCAGAGTCTGGTGCGGATCCAACCTCTACATTCTCTGAACTTTTCTTCACCCAAATCTTGCTCATCTGATTCCTAACCTCATCCGCATTCATCTTTTGTTTACCCTTGTCTTGATTCTGATTATACACCGGACCTCTTTTGTCTTGATTCTTGTTTCTGCAGACTTTAGCATTATGACCGGACCTATTGCAGATTTGGCAAATAACATTTCTTTGCATATTTGACTGATATCCTCTTGATCTGCATTGATTAGCCATATGACCTATTCTATTGCATGTGAAGCATCTACCTTTGAATGATTTGTTTACTTGCATAATTCTGCATTCATGGGATTTGTGTCCATACCTTTTGCAGTTGAAGCACTGTCCGGAGAAGGATGAGTTATTCTGATTCATTCTCATTCTGCACTGATTAGCTTTGTGACCAAAGTGGTTGCAGTTGTGGCAGTATCCATTGAAGGATGGATATTTTTGAGCATTTGGCTGTCTTACCAGAGGTCTTCTAGGCCTGCTCCTTGGATTTTCTGATCCAAGATTCTTCTGACCGGATTCGGAGCTTTCTCCTTTCTCATATCCCAAGCCATACTTGTCATCTGTCCTCTTTTGACTTCCAAGAAGAACTTCAAGTTGAGCAGAACTTATCTTGAATTTCTCTTTATATTCATTTGTTGTTTGAAGGTCTCTTTTGAGAGAGGCAATTTGATCCTCAAGTTTTCCTTCATTATCTTTGGCATCTTCAAGATCAGATTCAAGGTGTCTGATAATCCTGTCCATCTGGTGGCATTCTTCTGATTTTTCTTTAAGAGATTGTCTTAGATTGTCTTCAGCCTTTCTTTTTTCTTCAATCTCTTGAGTAAACTTTATAGTTCCTGATTCCATTTCATGTCTTAACATAATGACTTCTTTTGATAACTTTTCACATAACTTGGTTTGCTCAGTCAATTCCTCATTTGTATTGCTTTCTTCACTTTGTCTTGCCAACTGTTGAAGCAGCTCCTTTCTCTTTTTCATAGAGAGACTTAATTTGTCTTTTAATTCTCTCATGAATTCATCAGCCTGTTTGAGTCTTTCCTTTAATTCACTGACTTCAGAATTTGACTGTTCAAGATCCTCAAGAGCAGTCTTGAGTTGCTCCCTTAAACCATATGCATCCATTTGAAATCCCAGATCTTCCTCAAGCTGTTAGGCTCTATTAGGAGGAACTTAGCTCTGATACCAATTGTTGATAACTGAGAGGGGGGGGTGAATCAGTTATCCTAATTATTTCCCTTATTGAACTTTCCTTTTAATTGATGCAACATAAAATCAAACACAAAAACATTAACCATGAAATAAGAAACACATGACACAATATTTTTGACGTGGAAACCCTGTTAAGGGAGAAAACCACGGGGTGATTAACCCAAGAATTATTCTCTGTTAGAAGAATAGGAGATTACAAAAATGGCACTTGCCAATTAGGGCTCACTGCCCGAGCACACTGCTCACAAGAGGCCCACTGCCTACAAGAAGACACACTGTCTACAAAGTGATGAGAATCACAGTCTTGAATTGATTGGAAGCATCTGCATATGCTGGAGTTCAGTTCCGGTTAGGCTCAGTATACTGATCTGCTGCACTTCATCTTTCCTCTGTTCTTTATTCTGCTATCTTTCACATACCGGATCCTTTTTGCTACCTCTGCTCTTTCTCTGGACTTATTCGCATATCTCTCTACACACACACCACACTTCACAACTAAATCCATCCTCTATATATATCCGCACAAGTAATTTCATCACCTTTCTAGTCGGCATCCGGAACAGTCTAGTTTCTTATAAACTTTCATTCTGTCGGCTGAATCCTTCCTCACCAAGCAATGTGGATCAAGCATATACTTGTAGATATCATTAATCATGTCGGCCAAACATGATTCATGCCTTCACAACCTCTGTCATCAATAGTAACCCGTCCGGAAAGCAGTCTGATACTCTGCCAGTCAGTTCTTCCTCTGTTTTCACTGTCTCTCAGGAATCCGGTACTCAACCATTCATATCTTTTTCCTTGTCCATCACCGGAGGCTAAATCCTTGGAATATACTACTAAAGGTAGTCCTCTTGACTTCCCCAAATCCGCACTGCACCAAGACACTTCCTCTGAGAGGTCCGGACCAATCTGTCGGACCTTGCCACATGCTCTGTTCTTCTTCACCGGACCACAACATTCTTTATTCTGACTTCCGGTAGAGGCACATCATGACTTGCGGATATGTGGGATGACCTTTGTTGCCATCAATGACAACAACCATGAATCCATATAGTGTCTCTTGCCAACAGATAGATGTTGAGCCTCGCATGAAGCACATGATCACTGAATATAACAAAACCAATGAAATCATGTATGTGGATGTGGAACCTAGAGTTTACTCCATCAGACCCCAGACTGTCAGCATAGAGGAGATCCTAATGTATGATGTTCATCATCATGATGATGACCCTCAGGATGGTAAAATAATTATAGAATATGATTGTAACCCTAAAAAATGAAAATGAGGTAGATCATTTCAAGAATTTTGAGATGCACTTATCTAAAGAAGTGCAATGATGTCAATTATTAAAAATGCATGTTCATGATATTCTGATTGAAGGATAGTGCAAGTTGCATAATGAGTCGCATTCTAAAAAGACCTGTGATGCCTGCATAGATATGATGGAGCTAGAACAAGCATGCAGTGATGCATCTTCATCATCATCCACGATAAGTTCTGTAGATATGATAGTGACACTGATTGTTGTTTGTTGTCTGCAGGAATAGGAGAATGCACACAGCATGATGAAGGTCATATTCAAATGACAGAGGAGATATTGGTATGTAACAAGAATAATGTTAAAAGAAATAAGAGAATCACCTAAGGGAGTGATTGTTTAGTGGAATCAGATTATGAGTTATCTAATGAAGATAGGGGCAGTAATCCATCCAAGTTTGAAGAGTTTATGTCAAAAGAGATTCAAAAGATGATACAGTAGTAGAGATCTCCACAGGATGTCTTGATTGAGGGATGGTGCAGGTTACATGAAGCACCTCATTCAGAAACTGCTTGTTCATTGTGTCTGCATATTCTAAAAAGGCAGATGTTACCTAGTTCAAAAGTTTTTCCTAATCATGGTAAGGGAAAAGAAGAAATATCAGCTTCACATAAGGCATATAAGGTGAAGTCTGGGGAAATTGAAACATCAAAGTTAAAATAAATATCAAATGGTACAGCTGCCAGAGCTAAAAAGAAAAAGGAAGGCCCAGATAAGCCTTTAATTAAAGATAAGCCATGGATCCTTAGGTTTGATGGATCTAAGTTGAAATAAGGGGCTGGAGTAGGAATAGATCTTATTGATCCATCTGGAAAATCCTACTTAGCAGCATACAGATTGCAGTTCCCATGCACAAACAATGTGACAAAATATGAAGCATTGATTCATGGGATATTGTTTGCACTTAAAAAGAAAGTGAAGATTCTGCATGTCTATGGAGACTCATAATTGGTTGTGAGATAGGTAAGAGGTATATACTCTTGCAATTACAAGAAGCTGTCCAATTATAGACATAGGGTATGGGACTTGATAGAAGATTTTGATGCATTCAATATCACCCGTGTACCCAGAGAACAAAATCGCAGGGCAGATGCCTTGGCCCAGGCTGCCAACACTTTGGAACCACTGTCCATATCTGGTTTGAAGAGATTTTTAGTTGAATTAGTATCAGTGCCCTCTATGCTAGATAATGTAACTAACCTTCAAGTATTTGATGATGATCAACATATATTGGACTTTATTTCCGACAGGGATATCTTTGATGCATAGATCATAGATGAAAGGAATGTAGAAGATCATGTCTGTGAAGAAGAAGAAATCCTAGAGTTGCCTAGTAATAAGATTCATAAGGGAATGATAGAGCTAGAAAGACCATTTGATCTAGAGAACATGCTAAAATTGAAGGATCTCCCAAAGGCTGATGGAGGACAGTAGTCATAGGTTAACATTGGACAGGATGATGAAACAAGAAACGTCCTGATCAGAAAAGTTTGTACAGAAGAGGAGTTGGAAGGAATAACCCAAGCTCTCAAAGATTATATCCATGTCATTACCTGGACATATGATGAGTTGAAAACTTACGACACATCAATCATCACTCATACAATACCTTTGAAGCCAGATGTTGAGCCTTTTAGGCAGAAACAAAGACCAGTTAATGCTTTACTGGAGCCCATCATTTTTGAAGAAGTTAAGAAGCTGCTTAATGCCAGGATCATATTTCCTGTGAGACATTCCACATGGGTGGCAAACATGGTCCCAGTAAGAAAGAAAAATGGTAACATCAGATTGTGTGTGGACTTTAGAAACTTAAACAGAGCTTCTAAAAAGGACAATTATCCTTTGTCTTCTCTGGATGAGGTTTTGAAAATTGTGAATGGTGCCAAGATGATGTTATTCTTAGACAGTTTTTAAGGTTATAACCAGGTGATGGTAGACAAAATAGACAAATTAAAAATTGCATTCACTACAAAATGGGGGATATTTGCCTACAGGTGCATGCCTTTTGGGTTAATAAATGCTGGAGCCACATTTCAGCGAGTGATGGACATAGCCTTCAGAGGCTTGATTGGTAAATGCAGTCATATACATGGATGACTTAACAGTTTTCTCTAAAGAAAGAAGAAATCATGTAGAAGACATGAGAAAGGTGCTAAAGAAATATGAGCAGTATGGGATATCCCTGAACCCTAAGAAGTGCATATTTGGGGTAACCACAGGGAAGATATTAGGCCACCTGATAACAAAAAATGGGATCATCATTGACCCTGACAGGGTGGAATCCATCATGAAGATACAGCTTCCTGGAAGCAAGAAGGAGCTCAAATCTTACTTTGGTAAGATTAATTTTGTTAGAAAATTTATTACTAGCTTTGCAGAAATTGTCAGACCCTTGAATGCCATGCTCAAGAACGACGCTAAAATTGAGTGGACACCAAAAGCTAGAGCAGCTTTTGAAGATATTAAAAAAGCCATATCAAATGCTCTAGTTCTGATCAGTCCAGATTATACCAAAGACTTTTACATTTACTCCTTTGCTTCAGAGCATACATCTGCAGCAGTGTTGACATAGAGAAATGAGGCCAAAGAAGAAAATCCTATAGCCTTAATGAGTTGCCCATTCAGAGATGTAGAACTCAGATACATGGACGTTGAAATATAGGTGCTTGCTCTAATTTGAGCAGTTAAGAATTTCAGGCATTACATTCTGAGAAGTAAAGTGATTGCTATAGTACCTGATGTAGTAGTGAAGATGCTTTTAATGCAAAGTGAACTAGGTGAGAAAAGAGCTAAATGGATCATGGTCCTCCAAGAGTATGATATGGACATAACACCCATGAATTTAGTAAGAGGACATGCATTGAGCCAGATGATATCATAAATTGATCCTAACATCATGAGCCAGCAATATGTTATAAATGCAAAGAATGATGGGGAACGGTATTCAAACATCAGGCACATCTTGATTACTGGAAGATATCCTTCAAGATTGCAGTCCTCACAAAGGAGAGCCTTAAGGATAAAGTCACAGAAGTACATGATAAAAGGAGGAGTCCCTTTCAAGAAAAACTATGAGGGGATATACCTTAGATGCCTGGAAAGGCAAGAAGCAGACAAGGTGTTAGTAGAGTTACATGATAAGTTTGGAACTACACATGGATCATCTTTAGCTACCACTCATGCTATCCTCAAGGCAGGGTATTACTGGCCCACTATTTTTAAAGACACTGCTGAACACATCAAATGTTGTCATATGTGTTAGGTTGCTACAAACAGAGAAAGATATGCTGGTCAACCTTTGCAGCCAGTGATGGAGATATGCCCAATTGCTCAATGGGGAATGGACTTCATAGGACCAATTAATCCTCCATCATCTTCAAGCCACATGTATGTTTTGACTATTACTAATTACTGTACTAGGTGGACTGAAGCTGTCAGCAGTAAGACATGTAATGCTGAGGATGTCATCAGGTTTTTGGAAAGCAATATAGTAACCAGGTATGGAGTTCCCTACGCTTTGGTATGTGATAATGGGTTTGCCTTTGCTTCAACAAGATTATCAAGTTGGGCTTTTGATTATGGGATCATCTTGAAATTTTCATCAAATTATTATCCCCAAGGGAATGGATTAGCAGAATCCACAAATAAAAACTTATTGAACATCATAAAGAAATTGATAGAAAAGAGCCCAAGGGAATGGAACACCCTATTGAAATATGTCTTTTGGGTAGATAGAACCAGGAATAAGGCTGCATTAGGAAATTCTCCTTTTCACTTAGTATATGGGGTGGATCCCATCCTCCCTGTTAACTTGAAGATTCCCACACTGCAGTTTGCACAAGAATACCTGGGCATAGATAATAAACAAGAAGTTAGGTTGCTTCAGTTGATGCACCTAGAAGAAAAAAGAAGTAAAGCAATTGACCAATTTGCTAAACATCAGGCTGTTGTCAAGCGCTGGTTTGACAAAAGAGCCAGAATTAAGGCTTTCAGAATCTCAGATTTAGTCCTGATGTGGGACAAAGCACATGAAAGGAAACAAGATCATGGTAAGTTTGATAAACTTTGGATAGGTCCCTTTCAAATTTTTGAAATTTTAGGAGACATCACCTACAAGATTAAGACCTTAACTGGTGAGGATGTTCCATTACCAGTTAATGGACAGTTTCTGAAACACTATTTTCAAGCCTGAAGTAGTGCCATGATAGTCATGTGTATCATAATGTACATTTTTGTATAGTTGTTTATACAGTTTGTTTATTTTGTTTGCTTTGTTGTGCTTCCTTGGCTGGGTCCTTATTTTGATTTAGAGTATGGATGAGCAAATTAACAACCATTGAAAACAATAGAAAATTTAGAACAATCAGGTTAATTATTTGAAAGTTATGCATAATTTGTTGTGACTGTCATGAATGTAGAAAGTTAGTTAACTTGTGAAATTTTGTATTCAATAACTGTGGGTTGAGTATTCAAGGGAAGTTTCTCACAATGACACACCTAAAATCCTTGGGTTTGGTGAACCTACCAGTGTAGATATTAGGTGAAAAATCAAAGGTCACCCTTGCTGCCATTACAATTCTCAGCTTAATTTTAGCAAGTGATCACTCCTTGCATCATGAAGTTATAACTACAATATCTTATGAATTCTCTATCAAATACAAAATATAAAATAAATAAAATAATAATATGGATTTTACTGAAAATCCAGGTTAAGCCATCTAAGTAACTCTACCGGGGCTATAGACGCTCGCTGGCAGTGGGGCTCTACTTAAGAGAATTGTAACGATAACCTTGTCGGGGCTATGGACACTTGCTGGAAGCACGGCTCTATCCAATTGGCTATGAGGGAATGACATCAACTATGTAGTCTAATATTAGTCACTGGTTTGTTCAACTAATTTTCAAGATGAGGATAATTAATCACGTGCACCCACTTAAACTAAATGTGAAAATTCATGCACCTTATTGAATACATTGAGTCTCAAGATAAATGATGATTTACAGAAAAGATAGTTGGAAATTATGAATTTATTTCATTTAATTTTCTTTAATGGTTTTAATTTAATTGTTTTGTTTGGTTGCTAGTTGTTGTGATGTTCACAACATGCCCCATTTTACTCCTTAGCAAAATAAGGACCCCTATTGTGGCTTTATCTTTTTGCTTGTGTGTGTGGGTCTGCTTGGTGCTAAATGGATAAAGAAGTGAATGTTAGAAACCTTGATGAAAATAAAGAAAAAATGGCATTAAGTACCACAGCTGAATGCAGGTGAATTCCTTGCCAAAAATAAATAAGGGTTACTTTTTGAACCATCTTAAAATTCCCTGTATTTTGCAAGTTATGTGTGTTTATTGGTAAATGCACTATAAAAAAGGTTTGTATGTTGTGTCATTGTATGTCTCATATACAAAGTTGTTTGTATATTGGGTCTTCGTATGAGTCACGTGGAAGTCATCGGGTTTATGTAATTGGTTATACTTGTGTGCATTTGCTAACATTTTATCTATACATACAAGGTGGACCCGACAAAGTTCAAAGTTTAAATGCATAGTCCGTCAGGTCCGTTGCATGTATTTTTGGTTTGTATGTTTGAAAAGTGCATGATATACAAAGTGGACATACAACAATATATACAAGGCACAGAACTGAAATAGTCATGAAATAAAGTTAAATCCTTGTATGTTTCGCGCAATGTATGTTTCGATACATACATTGCGATACATACAGTGTGAACATACAACGCGGAATTCAAAAAAGTCTAAAATACGATATAAACAAAGCATCATACTTAACGCATATTAAAAGATACATTGCCTTTTATACATGTCAGAATCGAAAGGGTTACATGCTGCTGTTTAAAAATAGTTGAAGTCTGAAAAAGGCATACAAAAGTCTTTATATGTATATATGCTTGTATCTAAAGATTAGATACAAGTGTCATATGCATCGGGCTGATATGAGCTATCAGAATGAGTTTTTAATATAGCCCCGACCAAGTAGTTACACTGATAGAAAGAAGCATCGGGCAGAGATAAGTGATCGGCGAACGATGGTTTAGTCTTGCCAACCAAATGTGTTATGCCGATATACAAGGGTGATATGCAAGTGAAGTATACAAGCATTGGATGCGAATGGAAAATTAAATGTTGAAAAGTCCTTGTATGTTTTAATGCTTGTATGTTTATTGCAAAAGGTTAAGTTCTAGACTAAAAAGTGAATTTTAAATCCCATTTTATTAATTTACGTCTATTGGCAGGTATGTAGGTATTGGTTTGGAAGCCGTCACGATTAAGAAGATAAAGTGAAGTTTCATTGGCCATCGATAGAATGATAAAAGACTGGGCCGACGATGGTTGTCTCACCGACTGTGAAGAAGAAAATTGTGAAGAAGAAAATTATGAAGAAGAAGATAAAGACTAGGAACCCGAGGAAGGAATGAGGATGTAGCACAAAGAGAGTATATGCATCAAGTACTCAGAAGATAATGAGTTACCCAGATGGTTGCCAGCTGGCAACCTGTGCCACGAAGGAAACTATTGACTAAGTCAAAGAAAGATTATCCACTGTTGATCTAAATAGATAAATCATGACCGTGGGTCATTTGTAGCAGTTCCCTCACCTTATTCTAAAAAGGTGCAAGAGTGCCATATTTTGATGATTCAGAAGCTTAATTGAAATTGGATTGCTGAAATATCAGGACTGATTTCAAAGTTGTTGTAAACATACATATTTTTGCATACTTAATGAAAGAGAAGACCATTTGATTACAAATCATCATAAATCTTGAGTAATCTGTGTTTGAAATCTTGATACATGCTTTGATTTGTTGTGTCTCTTGGAGTACTTATCAGTCTGCATGTGTTGTTTTCATTCATTATCCTTTGAAGTTAGCATCATCTGTATCTAGCTGTGGAACATCCTGGTGAAAATATGGTTTGATTTCTTCTCTTCATGATTGTATCTGGTATGTGGTTCAATAGCTAAAGATTCACCAAAATTTGAAGTAGTCTTTTAATTTTCTTTTAATTTCATAACATTTCATCATCACAATTGCAAATAACAGAAAATTAAAAGCAAATGAACATGAAATATGCTGACATCTCGTAGACAATTGGAAATATATAGCATATTTAGAGTTAAAGCATGTTAAATCAATAAATATCATGCAAAGATCTAAGCACAAACACATTATTTGAAGAAATATATTGTGAAGAATAACCTCTCTGTGTAGCATATTTGCAGGAAATAGAATCTACTGATCAATGTAAGGCCCCTTGAAATGTAAAACAAAAACACACATCAACTACTGAGTAACGTCAATAGATTATGAACTAATCAACGGAGACTTGGGATCATGAATTCTTTGAATTCATCGTGTCTTTCAATATAAATAAAGGTTGTTGTGTAACTTTATTTCATGTTTGCTTATGAGTAACATCATGATCAACAGTTACCCATGGGCCTAGGGTCAATTTTGAATAACTAAACCTTGGGTTAACTCACTTTTGGTCACTCTAAACTAAGGTTTAGTCAAAGTGACGAAATTTGAATTAGCTAAGGGTGGGAGATGAGTCATGCTTTGGGAAAGACTCATCTCTCTTCCCAGAGTTTGGGAATCCCTTCCCTAGGAAGACTTGGGAGGTCTCCAAGACTCCCAAGTGTGTGGGATCTTCCTCCAAGACTCTCACACACGTGTGAGAGCATCTTGGAGGGAGATGGCTCTCTTAGAGAATAAGAGGATGCCATATGGCATCCCTTATCCTCATGGAGGCTTGGAAGGAAATGCCACCTCACCACTTGTTCTCTCACACATGTGTGAGAGCACAAGTGGATAAGGTGAGGATTGAGATGGAAGTAGAGGATGACACTTGTCACCCTCACACTTCCTCTCACTTGCAAGTGGCATAGGACGAGGAAGGAGAAGGTGACAATGTGTGAGAGCACAAGTGGATAAGGTGAGAATTGAGATGGAATTGGAGGATGACACTTGTCACCCTCACACTTCCTCTCCCTTGCAAGTGGCATAGGACGAGGAAGGAGAAGGTGACAAGTGTCACCTTCTCATTCCTCAAGGACAAATTAGAAGGCCTATATTACCTCCTCTTGTTGAGGAGTGTGGGGTTCTTGCATTTTGAAATTTTCTTTCTATTTTGAGGAATCTTTTGGGGAAGTTAGAAGGTTTGGAGAAGCTTGGAGCTCATCACCAAACGTGCTTCTATTTTAGGGCTTTTGAAGGTAAGCCTCATGACTGTGTTCTTTACCTTGCATATGTTTATTATGTTGTGTTTGTAGTTTTGGTTGTTTGTTGTTGTTTCATTTTTGTGTGGGATGGGAGTTTGGTGAGAGCACCTCCATTTGGAGGTAAGGATCAACTTGTTTGGGGTAAGGGAAAGGAACCTCCTTGAGGTCACTCCCATATTTGTGTTATTTATGGCCTTGAGGGCTTCTTACTTGTTGTGGAGATTATTTGAATGGCAAGAGTGCCATGGAAGTTTATTTTGAGATATTTGAGGAGTTGTGGTTTTGGATGTTTTGGCTTGAGGCCATGAGACTTGGTATTTTGGTGTGGCATTTGAAGTAGAGGGGTCCATTCCCTACCCCCATCAAACTCATTTTCATGAGTTCTGTTATGTGTTTATCCTTGGGGTTGATTTTTGTGTTGTTGTTACTTTGATGCTTGTTGTGGTGTGTTTGCAACCGTGTGAATCCCTACCTCCCTAGCTCGGAGGTGACCCACTTGTGGGTCTACGGTAGGGAGGAGGGCATTTCAAAGTGGCTAGGTTTTCCTTCTTGTTGTGTATTTATTGCAGGTGCTTAAATGAAGAAATGGAGCTTGATGAGAAGTCCATTTTTGTGTTGCTTTAGCCATTTGTTGTTGGCTATTTGAGCCATGGCCCTTGTGGCCTTGTTGTAATTTATTTTGCTAAGTTATCCTACCCTTAGAGTTAGCTGTAAAAGGTGTTGAAATGTAAACATTCTTTTTATTTTATTTATGAGCTGTTTATTTCCTATGTTGTGGAGTTGTGTATTTTGAGTGATGCATGAGAATTTAAATATATTTTTCTGCTGTCATTTGTTCTTTGCACAAAAAAAAAAATATCTATATAAGTTGATGTCTATGTTTTAGTGCAAACTAGAAAATATGAAGGAAGATATAATGTATTCTTTTCTATTATTTGTAGTGAAATTTCTATGTTATTAGTTGCTACTATGAAAAGAAAATGGGTTGTAGAAATTTAAATGCAATTCTAACTTTCTTACCTTATAGGTTGCATCAAAAGAAAATATAAATTTCTGTGTATTGGAGCTATTCAAAAAGAAAGAGATTTTTGAATAGTATATCTTCAAAAAAAATAGCGAATAAATTTGGTCTACTAGTATATATATATATATATAAGTGCATAAAGAACTAACTTCCAAATAACACAATTTCTTGTTTAACATAAAGTATTAATTTCCAACCTAGAGTATAAAATAATGTAGAGGCATTTTTTTTTTTGAAGATACTATTCGGAAATCTCTTTCTTTTTTAATAGCTCCAATACACAGAAATTTATATTTTCTTTTGATGCAACCTATAAGGTAAGAAAGTTACAATTTCATTTAAATTTCTACAACCCATTTTCTTTTCATAGCAGCAACTAATAACATAGAAATTTCACTACAAATAACAGAAAAGAATACATTATATCTTCCTTCATATTTTCTAGTTTGCACTAAAACATAGACATCAACTTATATAGATATTTTTTTTTTGTGCAAAGAACAAATGATAGCAGAAAAATATATTTAAATTCTCATGCATCACTCAAAATACACAACTCCACAACATAGGAAATAAACAGCTCATAAATAAAATAAAAAGAATGTTTACATTTCAACACCTTTTACAGCTAACTCCAAGGGTAGGATAACTTAGCAAAATAAATTACAACAAGGCCACAAGGGCCATGGCTCAAACAGCCAACAACAAATGGCTAAAGCAACAGAAAAATGGACTTCTCATCAAGCTCCATTTCTTCATTTAAGCACCTGCAATAAATACACAACAAGAAAGAAAACCTAGCCACTTTGAAATGCCCTCCTCCCTACCGTAGACTCGCAAGTGGGTCACCTCCGAGCTAGGGAGGTAGGGATTCACACGGTTGCAAACATACCACAACAAGCATCAAAGTAACAACAACACAAAAATCAACCCCAAGGATAACCACATAACACAACTCATGAAAATGACTTTGATGGGGGTAAGGAATGGACACCTCTACTTCAAAGGCCACACCAAAATACCAAAATACCAAGTCTTATGGCCTCAAGCCAAAACCTCCAAAACTACAACTCAAATATCTCAAAATAAACTTCCATGGCACTCTTGCCATTCAAATAATCTCCACAACAAGTAAGAAGCCCTCAAGGCCATAAATAACACAAATATGGGAGTGACCTCAAGGAGGTTCCTTTCCCCTACCCCAAACAAGTTGAACCTTACTTCCAAATGGAGGTGCTCTCACCAAACTCCCATCCCACACAAAAATGAAATAACAATAAACAACCAAAACTACAAACACATCATAATAAACATATGCAAGGTAAAGAACATAGTCATGAGGCTTACCTTCAAAAGCCCTAAAATGGAAGCATGTTTGGTGATGAGCTCCAAGCTTCTCCAAACCTTCCAATCTCCAAAAATCCCTCTAACTTCCCCAAAAGATTCCTCAAAATAGAAAGAAAACTCTAAAATGCAAGAACCTCACAATCCTCAACAAGAGGAGGTAATATAGGCCTTCTAATTTGTCCTTGAGGAATGAGAAGGTGACACTTGTCACCTTCTCCTTCCTCATCCTATGCCACTTGCAAGGGAAAGGAAGTGTGAGGGTGACAAGTGTCATCCTCCAATTCCATCTCAATCCTCACCTTATCCACTTGTGCTCTCACACATGTGTGAGAGAACAAGTGGTGAGGTGGCATTTCCCTCCAAGCCTCCATGAGCATAAGGGATGCCATATGGCATCCTCTTATTCTCTAAGAGAGCCATCTCCCTCCAAGATGCTCTCACATGTGTGTGAGAGTCTTGGAGGAAGATCTCACACACTTGGGAGTCTTGGAGACCTCCCAAGTCTTCCTAGCGAAGGGATTCCCAAACTTTGGGAAGGGAGATGAGTCTTTCCCAAAGCATGACTCATCTCCCACCCTTATCTAATTCAAATTTCATCACTTTGACTAAACCTTAGTTTAGAGTGACCAAAAGTGAGTTAACCCAAGGTTTAGTTAGTCAAAATTGACCCTAGGCCCATGGGTAACCACCTAGGGTAAATTTTAGGACACTTAGGGGGTCATAAATCCACTTTAAATGGCCTCAAAAATTAAAAAAAATTACCAAGTCGTATAAGTCAATAAAAATTATACAACACATAATATTAATTAATAAAACAAAGGGATACTAGGCCAAAATGATAAAATTAAACAAGCACTTAAATCAACACTCAATTCAAACGTGATCCTCATCCCTCTTGGGAATGGATCGGTATCACAGGTAAATAACGTATGTGTGAATACTACCTCCAATTTTCCGTGGCTTGGGAATGTAATCCTGCACATCTCGATCAAGTGTCAATCATATCCTGAATAATCATAACTGAAGCAACTGGAATTAAATTCATGCCATTGAATACAACAATAATCATCTATAACATAATTTCAAATTAAACTGCATTTTTCTATCAAATGTCACATAATCAACATCACATATTTAACTAGAAATCACATCACAAAACATCATCTAATATATCTTGTATGTCTAATCACAAGTAGTATTAAAGTATGATCAAATCAAATCACCATATGTCAAATCAATGTCATATCAAAATCAAGAGATATAATCAAATCTGCATAATGAAACCATAGTCTTTAAAAGTCTAATAATGTCATCAACTAAAATGCATAACGATCAAAATAAGGAAGGAAAAATAATTGGCCTCACATCCTCCCCCCTAAGACTAAACTTCCTCCTGGAAGTTTCAAAAAGGTGAGGATAGAGTGCCCTCAAACTAGCTGCATCCTCCCAAGTCGTTGTGACCTCATCATACTGATCCCACTGGACACTAACCTGGTCCAGCTCTCAACCTCGAAGGCCTAGCGTCTGACAAGCCAATATGTGAATTGGCTCCAAAGCCAATTGCCCGTCTGCCTCTACCTATAGAGCACTACAGTCCAGTACGTGAGATAAATCAGATATATATCACCTTAATACAGAAATATGAAAGACATCATGGATACGTGACAGGCTAGGTGGCAATACTAAATGATAGGCAACAGGTCCTATCCGCTCCAACATCTCAAAGGGTCCTACAAACTATAGTGCAAGATTAGAGCCCTTTCCATAAGGGATTGGAATCTTGTGTGGCCGCATCTAAGCAATACCCTATCACCTAGTGAGAAGCTCTGATCAGTCCTCTTAGCATCAGCATACTTCTTCTATCTATCATGTGTCTCCTGAAGTCTCTGCCTAATCAGTGTGACCTACTGCTCCATATCCTGAACTAACTCTGGACCAATGGTAACCCTGTCCTCTATCCGATCCCAATTCAATGGTGTCCTGCATGGTCTGCCGTATAAAGCCTAAAAATGAGGCATACCCAATGAGCTGTGATGCCCATTATTGTAGGCGAACTCAACCAAATACAGATACTCCTCCCATCTAGACTAATGGTCCACAACATACATACGAAGCATGTCCTCCAACACCTGATTTACCCACTCTATCTGTCCATTTGTCTCGAGATGATAAGCAGAGCTAACATTGAGCTATGTGACCAATGCCTGTTGCAAGGCTCTCTAAAATGCTGAAGTGAATACAGAGTCCCTGTCCAAAATGATGCAGCGAGGTACTCCATGTAATCTCACAATATCATCTAAGAATACTCTCGCCACCGCTGGAGCATTGTACGTCATGTGTATAGGTGAGAAATACGCCGCCTTGGTCAACTTGTCGACTATCACCATGATGGCATCATGGCGATGCGAAGACATACGAAGACCAACAATAAAATCCATGGAAATGGTGTACCATTTCCACTCAGGTATCTCATGTGGGTATAAATGACCCGCTAGATGCTGATGCTTAGCCTTGACCCTCTGGCACTTAAGGCATCAAGCAACAAACTTTGCAATATCCCATCTCATACCCGTCCAATGGTATAGCTGTTGTAGGTCAGCATGCATCATCTTCACCCCTGGATATGCCGCATACGGTGCTCTATGAGCCTCTGATAACACTACAATACGTAGGTGACCTATGCGAGGTACATAGATGCGCTGTCGATGACAAAGTAACCCATTTGCCTCAAGTGAATACCCTGCAAACTTGCCTACAAGGGCCCTCTATGAACTGATCTCCTGCTATACCTCAAGAAACCCATCCTCTAGTAGATGCTAAATAATGCGTCGTCTCAAGTCCACACTCAGATTCAAGATCAAGAGCTTGTGGTGCCTCTGACTCAATGTGTTAGCAACCACATTCTCCTTCCCCTTAATGTAGTGGACATCAAAGTCATACTCGCAAAGAAACTCCATCTAACGCTGTTGATGGGAGTTCAGATTCAGCTGTGTAAAAATATACTAAAGACTATGGTGATCTGAATGGAGCTCAAAGTGACAACCCAATAAGAAATATCTCCAATGAACTAGAGCATGAACCACTGCCGCTAAATCCAAATCATGCATGGGGTAGTTCAGCTCATGGGTCTTAAACTTTCATGACTCATACGCAATCGCTCTACCACCCTACTTAAGTATGGCTCCCAATCCCTCAAGTGATGCATCTGTGCAAACCATAAAATCTGCTGCAGGATCAAGAACCACTAAAATGGAAGCGCTAGTGAGATGCTCCTTGAGGACCCCGAAGGCCCTCTCACACTGCTCAGTCCATAGAAAGTTATTCCCTTTCTACTGAAGGGAAGTGATGGGGTGTGCTATCCAAGAAAAACCCTCAACAAAGTGACGGTAATAACCAACTAACCCCATAAATCTCCTGACCTCTGTCACACTGGTGGGTGTTGACCAATCTCTGATAGCCCTGATCTTTGATGGATCTACTAAGATTCCATCGCTAGATAGGATATGCCCCAGATACAGTACCTCTGTCCTGAAAAATGTACACTTTGCCAAGTTCCCATAAAGATTCTACTCGTTCAAACACTATAGAACCTAACATAGGTGCTCCTCATGCTCCTCCTCGGTCTGTGAATAGATCAAAATGTCATCGAGGAAAATAATCATGAACCGGTCTAAGTAGGTACAGAACACCCCGTTCATGAGACTCATGAACACTGCAGGGGTGTTCGTCAAGCCGAAGGGGACCACAATGAACTCATAGTGGCCATATCGAGTCCGGAAGGTAGTCTTATGGATGTCCACCTCTATGATATGTAACTGGTGGTAAACGGACTTCAGGTCAATCTTAGAGAACACCCTGGCTCCCTACATTTGATCGAAAAGATCGTCAATCCTGGGCAGAGGATAACGGTTCTTCACCATCACCTTATTCAATTTCCTATAGTCCATGGACAATTGAAGAGACCCATCCTTCTTCTTCATGAAGATGACAGGAGTGCCCCAAGGTGAAATGCTCCGTCAGATGTGCCCCTTCTCAAGCAAGTCCTCAAGCTATAACTTGAGCTCTGTGAGCTCATTTGTGGTCATCCTGTAGGGTGCATGAGACACTGGCTCAGCACCCAGCACTAAGTCAATATGAAATTCTACCTCACGATGGGGTGGCATCCCTGGTAACTCTGCTAGAAACACATCGGTAAACTCTCTAAGGATGGGATGATCATCTAAAGATGCCTCATGCTTGTCATCTGATCTGTCACTCACTGTGATGGTGAACATCTGGCATCCCTTCCACATGCAATGCTTAAGCTACTGAGTGGATATCATACATACTACTGTGGGCTTCTGCATGCCCACTATCTCAACTGATGTACGGTGATCGTCTAAGTAGCTGATCACCTTTCAGCAACAATCTAGCTTGGCTCGATGAGCCGCAAGCTAGTCCATACCCAACACCACATCGTAGGATCCTAATGTCATAACTCTAAGATCACAAACTATGGAAAAGGTTCCCAAATAAATCTTGCAGTCATGGACTAAGGCATCTACTGTCATCTTGGCCCCTGAGGCCAACTCAACCACCCACCTATCACCCTGTCTAGAGGCCACCAGCCTGCAACGCTCCACTAACGAGGGAGATATGAAAGAGTCAGTAGCACCAGAATCAAAGAGAATAGAAATGGGGATACCCCCTATCATACCTGACGTCTCAATCACTGACGCCTAAAAATCAGCCTGGCAGTTATCAACCACTGCGAACATCTGGTGGGACCTACCCACATCTCCAATTGTCTGCTCTGATCCTCCGGTACGAGGTTGTCCCCCTACTGTAAAGCCCTATGGACACTCTCTGGCTAGATGTCCTACTCCACCACACACATAACATGGGCCCCTAGCCTGTACCTGTCCAGTCTAAGTCCTACTCGATTGGTTCTGTCCTGATCTACCAGTAACCCCTGTGAGCCCCTATATGATTGCTGCGACCTCGCAGGTCCTGCAGGTGGTCCCTACTGCCTCTGATCTCTGCATGGGCTCTGCTACTGCCAACCTCTATTATGCCCCCCATGTGGTCTCTACTGAGTCCTAACTCTCTTTTGTTGTTGTGGATACTGTTGTTGTGGGGGTCTAGGAGGTAAGGGTGCAGAACTAAATCCTCCCCTATGAGGTGGTTGTGATGGTCTGCAGAAATTCTTCTGATGTTGCTACTACCCACAATCTTAAAACTGAGGGCGTGAACTCTGCCCTCGTTCCTGTATCTCCTCAGTGATATATGCCTTCTCAATAGCATCACTCAAAATCTGGGGGTTTGCCATGTGAACAGGCCCTGCTATGATGTGGTTCAGTCCTATGATAAACTTATGAACTAGGAGTTTCTCGAAATGGAGATACTCTGCATATCGGGACAACTCAGTAAATCTACCCTCATACTATGCAACTGTAAGTCCCCTCTGCTAAAGGTAATGAAAGTTGTCTATGCGATGCTGCCTGTAATGATCTGATAAGTATCGCGCATTGAAGCACTCAACGAAGGTCTCCCATGTGAGATTGTCTAAAGATAGGTGATGCTTGCACTCCTCAGTGCGCCACTAGGTAGTTGCTGCATCTCACAATAGGTGTACTGCTACATGAGCATTTATGTTGCCCCCATAAGGATGCAACATGGAGCATCTATCTAAGCTGATGAGCCAAGCCTCTGCCTCAGCTCCCTCTATGGTCTCAATGAAAGTAGGAGGGTTTAGCCTCAACAAATCCCTAATGGGATCTCCTCTGTCTTTGTGCCCTCTGATAGCCTCATCTATGTAATAGTCATAAGGTCTATGAATAATGTGCTCTACTCGTACTACCTCATCATGCCTAGCATGATGTGGAGGGCTCCTGCTACAGGCCCTATTGGCCGATCCAACCTCCTTTGCCATCATCTCTGGCACCTCAACATATGGCTCCACACATGGTGCCCCTCGTAGCTCAATGTGGGGCCCCACACGTGGCTCGACATGGGACTTTGCTTATGGCTCCATGTGTGGCTCCTCTTGTGGATCCTCGTGGGGCTCAACACATGGCTCTATGCGTGGCTCAACTACAGTCGGTGGAAGCCAATCCAAAACTACCTATAAAGCCTATAATATCTATGGCTCAATATTTGGTAGGGTCGGTGGTGCCTACAGTACCTGTGGGTCTAGTTGTGCCTGTCCCTTAGCTGAAGAGTCACTATGCACCTCGGCGGATGCAGTGTGGTAGGACTGTGCTCACCGAACTTGTCGGGGAGGCATCCTACAAAAATGAGGTAACCACAAATTAATCAAAGTTGTGGAAATAATAATGTGCCCTAAACAAGCCCAGTGTTTAAACTTAGGTTCTGATAACAAATGTCATGCCCGTATTTCCCATGTGGTCATGACACACAACACACATGTCATGTCCACATTTGCCATGTGGTCATGACACAAATTACAAAAAACCTTTCTACCTATCCCTAGGAATCCCCTCGCACGCGTCCGCGTGCTCGGTGGCAATACGCGTAAGGCAAAAACATGTCAATAATAATAAGGGGAGGTGCGTTGTTCCACACAGTCCCCTGCATAATGATAGCTGTCTAGGAGGTATGTGACACGAAGTGTGTCGCTTTTAGGGTTAGAACGATTTAAATCTGAACCCTAAGTTTCCTAGGTGTGAACATGATTTTGCCAGATTTGAAACATACCCCTAACTCAGGTCAAAATGAAATTGAATTAATGATTAAGAAATAGTGGCATGATGGATGCATGATTAAAGTGGAATGGTGAAATAAAAGTTAATAAAATATCGTAAAAGTAAAACCCTAGAAATCTAAGAAAAATTCGACAGCATAACGCGTTTTCAAAAATTGACTTAAAAATTTTAAAATAGAACTCCAAAAAGAAATTAAATAAAATTTAAGAATAAAAAAAATTTAAACTTAAGAACAATTTTAAAACAATTTAAAATAACCAAATGAATACCCTACCAAGGTCAAATAAATAGACCTTGCATAAAAGGATTAAAAATTCAAAATAAAAATAATAATAACATGACACCAAATTGGATATCAAATTTGAGTCCATTAATAAATATATATGGTATTTTTTGGCTATTTTTTTTAAGAAGTCATTTATATATATGTTAAAATATATATCTATATATATATATTTACAGATATATATTTATAAAGGAAGATGTATATATTTTTTTAATGCATTGAACAAGTTGTAGGTTTTAAACTATATATATATATACAGAGAATGGTTTACACTCTATATATTTATCAACTAAGATTTAGTTATAAATAAAGAAAGACAAAAAAAAAAACTTAGTGAATCAGACCCTGCAAACAAGGAGGCTTCTGTAGATTAGCAGAAAGTTTCCTTAAAAAAAAAAGATAAGGCACGGTGGGACTATGGGTGGCAGTGCCCACAGCCCCACCATGGGTTGCTTTGGTTGGTCAAAGGGTGTGGGGGGGAGGTACCGCCTCCTACCCACACCCCCTCCTAACTTCCACCACTCATGACTCCCGTACCCCCTTCCCGTGAGCTCCGCACTCTCCCCTGCCTTGACCCTGCGCGGAGCCCTAAACCCCGGTGACCCCCGTCCACAGCTCTACACGCCATCCTCCTCTGCGGCCATCATACACCAAGCTTCACCTCTACACAGTGGCCTCCCCATTGGTCCACCAAACCCTGCGGTGGTGGCATTTTGTGGTACCCTACTCTATAGAGAATAGTATAACATACACATTAAATATATACTGATATATATACAAAATAGATCAATGGAAAATAGAAAATTCTTGGCAAATAAAATGAAAACCTCCATGAGGCATATTAATGGCTGCCAAGCCATTGTGGGAGGATTTTCAACCTGCAAACAACAAAACAAAGAAGAAAACAAACAAAGAGAGAAATAAGGAAAGAATGTGATAGAGGAATTAGGGCAACAAAAAGGAGGAAACAATAGAAAATAACTTAGGGTTTTCTTTTAGATAATCTATTTTAAATTAGAGATTAGGGCTTCTCAAATTTGGAACAATATTTTAATGAGAGGAGTTTGTGAGGGATTGTTTTATTCCCTTATTATAAAACTTCTATTATGCCTTACTTTTATTTTATCTCTTGTGCTCATTTAATTGATTTATAATTTTAATGGGGTTTGCATCTTTATTTTATTGCCTTGTGAGTTATATTTTATTTTAAAAAGGAGGGATTAATTTTGTTTAAATTGGGAAGAGTATTCCCCTTGTATTAAATCATTTTAGTTGAGATATTTATTTTATTTTTCCCTAGCATGATTTTATCATTTTATTTGTTTATCAATTTTACTATTATTTTATGGGAAAGAGTATCTTAATCTCTTCCCTTCTCTATTATTCCGAGTTCGTTAATAAATGTAATGCCGAAATTATATTTATTAACGGACTCAAATTTGATATCCAATTTGGCATCATGTTATTATTTTCTTATTATTATTTTTATTTCAAATTTTTAATCCTTTTATGCAAGGTCAATTTATTTGACCTTGGCAGGGTATTCATTTGGTTATTTTAAATTGTTTTAAAATTGTTCTTAAGTTTAAATTTTTTTTATTCTTAAATTTTGTTTAATTTCTTGTTGGAGTTTTATTTTAAAAAATTTAAGTCATTTTTTGAAAACATGTTATGCTGTCAAATTTTTCCTAGATTTCTAGGGTTTTAATTTTATGATATTTTATTAACTTTTATTTCACCATTCCACTTTAATCATGCATCCATCATGCCACTATTTCTTAATCATTATTTTGATTTCATTTTGACCTGAGTTAGGGGTATGTTTCAAATCTAGCGAAATCATCTTCACACCTAGGAAACTTAGGGTTCGGATTAAAATCGTTCTAACCGTAAAAGAAACACACTTCCTATCTCATACCCCTAGACGACTATCATTATGTAGGGGACTACATGGAACAACACACCTCCCCTTATTATTGTTGACATGTTTATGCCTTACGTGTATTGCCATCGAGTAGGCAGACGCGTGTGAGGGGGTTCCTAGGGATAGGTAGAAAGGTTTTTCATAATTCATGTCATGACCACATGGTAAATGTTGACATGACATGTGTGTTGTGTGTCATGACAGCATGGGAAATGCGGGCATGACAATGTAATCCCAGGCAAATGCTGCTGAGTGTGTATGCAATATTTCATGCAAGGATTGTTGTTGTTCATTAGTCAATATTTTGTTAATATTCAACATCTTACCTGGCTTGACTTCTACTTGTTTGGACAGTTCTTGAACGGAAGACAAATCAAGACTGGGTAATATAGGTAAGCATTGCTGAGGTAATAATGTATGGAAGATTTGGGAGACTTATTCTGATAAACTGCTGGGTATTATGCTGCTCAAAGGGTCGTGTAAGCAAGATAGGCAGTCTTGCTACTGTAGGTACCTCTCACAATTGTTTTGTATAATGTGAGCAATTAATTCATCTTCATCTAGAATATTCAATAAAAGGCTGTGTTCAATAGTCATCAGCATTTGCAGGGAATAGGTGTCCTCATCCTCCAGGCTAAGCCAAATGATCTACTCAAGCTCATGGTATGGCTAGGCTGGTGGATATAAAACCAATTTCATGGTCACTGTCCCATTGGATATTGTTGATGATTGCTTTTACACTTTTATAACAAGAGTTAAAATTCATAAAATGAACCTAACTATCTTGAAAGATATGAAGAAATCAATTAAGATTGCTTAATCCCAAGTTTCTGTATGGTCAGGTCTTGACCTTGTGGACAGTTCAGTAGGTTACTATGAACTTGTAATATGCAAGAGGCCTTACATGATTTAAGGTAACTATTGCAAATATCAACAAATTATCTATCTCTTTGTATAAATCTGTTACTATATCATAAAGCTTTAAATGATTTATATTAAAACATGCTTTTCTTTTCTAATATTTATAAAGATTGCCAAATATCAACTCAATTGTTCCTATTTCTTTCAAATTTCAGACAATCTCCTTTAGATTTCTGCGTTTAAGCTAGATATTTCAAATTGTTTGGGAAAAGTTAGAGAAATTAAAATTCAACATTACTTGCTACATGATCTAAATGTTCTGTTGTGCACGTGGTAAACAATATAGCAAATTCAATTAAATCAGCAGACTAAATCATTAAATGCAAATGTCCTGAGTATTTTCACGAACATGCATTCAAGATTGTGAGCTTTAAGAGATACTATTTCAAATACAAAGGAAGAGCCAGAAGACACTCAGAAAATAGATGCAGAATTCTAGATACATTTGTATTTAAAACACACAGTCATATATGATTTACAATGTATGAATGACTCTTAGCTTCATTAATCAAATTCACAAAAACTTACAACGCTTTAGAGATACAATAAGAAAGTTGGACATTCCACGCATTCCTTAGTGCAGACACAGGTGACCTCCTCTAAACTAAAATACTCCTTCTACTCAAAGCTTCTAAACAAATTACAATGCTAGCTAATTTCTAAAAATCCATGTGTAAGTAATTTACATGTAGCAAAGTTTCTTATATAGATTTTGAACTTCATAATGCTACGGCTACAACTCCATCTACGGTTGAGGTCCCTCCATTATTGATCAACGGTGTATCTTTGCCTCTAACCGTTTGTCAAAATATCCCAAATGGCATCTTTTCCCTCTCAAAGGATGCTATTGGAATCTTTCAAAAATAAGATTCCCCTTCTTCATTGACTTTTCCTCGCTGATACCTTTTACTTAACTTCTTCTCAAAACCACTACCCATCTTTGTCTTCTCACTCTTTCAAATATGTTTTGAAATTATTGAGTACACCTTCTACAAAGGTGTAGTCCCCTCCTAGACTCTTTGCCCATATGTATTCCTGCATCACAACTTCTTCCATCAACTTCTTTTCGTTGTTCTCTAAGCCTTCTCTTCTCTTCTTATATTTCTTCATTTTAGCACTTTCTTCCATTAATGTATTTGTCATCTGTTTGCTGAGATTTCTATCAGTATTCTCTAGGCATGGTGTAAATATGGCATTAAACTCTATTAATTCCCTTTCTAACTCATATGCTGGTACTTCCATACATTCATGTTCTAGGAGTCTTTCTATTATTTTCTTGTGCAGTTTTATCATTTCATCTGCTTGCTCTCCTAAATCTTGTACAACTGTTATACATTTTCTGAGGTTATCTTCCTCAAATTTAAGCTCTAATATTGTCTATGGCACTTGATTTTCTAGTGAAGGGGTAAGTACTCCTTCATTAATTAATTCCTCTGCCCTTTCTTCTATTTCTATCAACTATGTCAACTCAGACCTGCATTCTTCTTTTCTGAATTAACAATTGTGTACAAGTATATTACACTTATTCTTTTCTTTTGCAATTGTTTCCCAACTTTTCACAGCTTGCTTTATTATCTGCTCACCTTCCTGTATAAAATCCTTAAACCATTCATCAAGAATATTGGCCTTGAGCCTTTTATTTTTCATGTCCCTGACTTCTTCTTTGGATATTGCTATTATGTTATTGGGCAGTTCCGGGACTATTGCATTCGGATCAAATATCCCTTTAATAAATTACTGAAGTTGGACAATGTGTCCTTTTAAGTATTCATGTTTATCTTCATCTCTTCTCAGCATTTCTGTTGTCACTTGGTGCACATCTTCTCATTCATTAATGTGTTGTTCTCTTGTAGAATGCCCAAGGTCCAAATTTAATATCTTATACTCCTCCAAGGCCATTTCACCTTTTGCTTTTTCTTTCTATGGAATGGCTAGGTTCAACATTCTACATCCATCTGGACCTCTCTGTATAGCTAACATTGTCCTATCTTTTCTCTTTTCTTTCCTTGGTGTGGTACCTCCTAGCAAACTCTTAATATCAATTGGTACTACCTGTACCTCCTTTTCTTTCTTTCTTATTTCTCTTCCTAACCATGCAAGAATTTCTTTTGTACCTTCTATTGTCTTATCTTCATCAATTACCTCTTCATGAGGTCTCTCTATTTCCACTTCTTCCTATTGCTGTTGTTCTTGTTGCTCTTCTTGTTGTTGCTATTGTTACTCTTCTTGTTGCTGACTTTCCTGTTGATCCTGTTGTTGTTGTTCTGGAATTTGCTGCTGAAGTGGAGGCTCCTGTTCCATGGGATCATTTTCCTATTTCTTTGATTCAACCTCATTTTCCTCCTCTTCTATTTCAGTGTCTCCTCCATCTTCATCTTCCTCTTCAGGACCTTCTTCTTTTGATGGATCTTTTTTCTGATCCTCTTCTGTATGCACTTGCTCTGCATCTGGCATGTTGATATCTTCTGCTTATTCATCCACTTCACTGTCATCAACCTTTTCTATTTCTCCTGTATCCCCAAGCCTCTTGGTTTCATCTTCTATTTTGTCTATACCTTCTGTTTGTACTTGTTCTGTATGTACAGGTGAATTTATCTTTGCATCATCTTCCTTTACTTCTTTCTCTTGATCTTATATATTTTCTATATTTTTCTCTTCTTCACTTTGCTCATCATACATATTCACCATGTTTAAGGCATCTACACTTGAGGTGTCCTCTTTTGTTTCTTCTTCTGCTAAATCATGCCTTTATGTGATTATCTCTTCAGGGGTTCTCATCTTCCTCAATCTTGTGTGCCTCTTCTTGCACATCTTGGATAATTTCAGGGGGAACTAAAGTACCAAATGGATCCACTGATCCTATTTCTTCCTATACCTTTTCTTCTTCATGTTTTGAGCTTTGCTCAATCTCTATTTCAGCCTGAATGCTTGGTTCCTCTTCTTCACTCAAGAAATCACCAGAATCCTCTTCTATGTCAATCTCTTTTCCCTTGTACATTGTTCTTTCTTCACTGTCACTATTGTTAATGTGCACAGTCTCAATAGTTTATTTGGCTTTGTTAGTTTCTAATTCTTGCTGTATTTCTCCAACCAACTCTGTCTTTACTTGTACAAATGTTTGTCTTTCCTCTGATGATGTGGAGGCACCAATTATGTTACTCAATTTTGAACCTACTTCTTGTGCTCCAGTTACACCACCTGGTTTAGAAGTTTCACCCTTTGACAAACTTATTGGTATTGCTTTTCTAATTTGTTGTCCTACTGCTTCCTTAGCAGTCTATGCCTCTTCTACACTAATTTCATACCTTATTGAGCTTGCATCTACAAAAGTACTTGATGCCACTGCTACTATTATCCCTAAAGCATACGAATCCATTAAAGTAGCATTTTTATCCTTTTCAACAATCTTGGCCTCCACAATCTTTCTTTTCTTCTGATAAAAGCATTGCAGATCTTCACTAAGCTCTGCCTTTCTTTTTCTCCCTTTCTTTGGATAGGTGATTTCTTTGCCTTCAGCCCTAAGTTTCACAATTCTATCCCTTAGCCATGTCTTCAAAAATAATATTACTCGCTCAGACAATACATCAAAAGATG
Organism: Cunninghamia lanceolata; assembly: GCA_027924645.1. Taxonomy (NCBI): domain Eukaryota; kingdom Viridiplantae; phylum Streptophyta; class Pinopsida; order Cupressales; family Cupressaceae; genus Cunninghamia; species Cunninghamia lanceolata. Next base: position 1,434,718 of record BSBN01001020.1, on the reverse strand, counting down.
TATTCCATGGCTTTGACCAATCAAGCTCTGTAACAGGATCCACCCTTGCCTTTGCATAACTATGATGTAAAAGTTTATCATCATCCTGAACCTCTGGAGGAACATATATGTCACCTATAGACTTCATTTGCTCAATAGTTAATCTTTTATGAGCTCTTTTCTTTACTTCTTTGTCATTTTTGCAATCAGCCCAAAAATCCTCAATATGTATCTGGTGTTTATACTTTTTATCAACAAAATTATGGATCCTATGGAAAGGATCAAATTTCCTAACTAAATCAAACTCCTGAAAACCATAATATCTCAGTTCTTGCTCTGAATAACCTGCAACCTCTTCACTGTAGCAGCAGTATCTGCCAATAGCCCAAGGTAACTTCACATTTCCTCTATTATTGAACTTCCTTTTATACATTCTAAAAACATTCAAATTCTGTCTTGCAAATTCCAAAACAATCAGCTTAGCAGAAGGATACCGAGGCAGCATAAATGGTTTTCCTTCAAATCCTTCAATCATTATGTAGGTAAAATGCTCATACTAAATAAACCAAGAACTATGCAATCCATTTGCATCCTCTGCACCTTTACATAATCTCTTGTTAGGTTCTTCTCTCAACACCCTTACCATGTAAGTATAAAAGACATCATTGACCAAAGCAAACCTTTTCAATGCATTCTCCTCTTGTAAGTCAGGGTAGTGTTCATACACTAATCTTTGATCAGGACCATTTCCTAGGGCACCAACCCTTTCTATTCCATATATATATGGTTTAATTTCTGCAGCACATGAATATAACACATAAGAAGACAAATAAAAGGGCATCATCTTTTGTTTTCTCAGCATGGCCTGCTTCCAAATAGTTGTGCTTATTACCTTGGCCCAGTGGATCTGCCCTTGCTCCTTTTTTCCTGCTCTTATGAATTTAATAACAGTGAACATCCATTGTTCACATTTGGTGCCATCTCTCATTCCAACCAACCTACTCAGCATGGTGATCATCAAATAAAGTCCCTCTTTGAAGTATATTCTCATCAAGTTCTTGCGTACCCTGGCTACAACCTTGGGTTTAGTCTCTGGGCTATACCAGTTGTGGAATATTTTACCCTTACATTCTTTTTCATTTGTATGAAAGTCTTCATTATATTGGTCCATATCAATATCCCTCATCTTTTCATTGATTTCTAATCCAAATGTTTTGGCAATCCCTTTTGTGATTAAATCAGCAATTAGTCTGTCATATAACATGATCTTCCTTGTAGATGGATCATATAAAGTCACACAGTCCAAACACAAATCCATAGCCTCCATTGCTAGTGGGAAACCTTCAGCTTTGTACAGTCGACTCTACCAGATACATTTCATATCTTTTGAAGCATCTACAGTAGTAATTTTCTTTAACACATCCTTTGCATCATAATTTCCTATTCTCGTATCAGTTCCAACTCCACCCGTATTGATTAGAGATGGATAACCTCTGTACAAGGGCAATTCTTCTTTATCTAACTACTTTCGTGGTTTCCTTTCTTTTTTTTCCTCGCCCCCTATATCTTTCTTTTGTTTTGGGGCCATCCTATAGAAACATGCATCTTTTAATTTTTCCTTTTACTTTCATGTCTAGGGTTTTTACTATGAATTTTTGCTTTTACCATTTTACCCTAACTCGTTTATCCTCTCTTATTTAACCTTTAAATTTGTTAAGCTCCATTCAACTAATTAACAGTTAAAACAGTAATTTGACAAATGCATACGATTTAAGCTGAAATTACTGGAACTTAATAGTATTTTACCATTTGAAATGTAAATGACATTTTGAGATAAATACGTATTTTTCCTGACCGTTTGACTTGAGCCGTTGACTTACTTTTACCTTTTCGCCTTCGTCTAGCTACTGTAACTCTGTCACTTCAATAAGTTCTGCTCAATCCACTGTAACAGTACTTCTTTCTATAAATTTTACTCTTAGCAGTATATCTGAAAGTGAAATAATCTTAAAATTACCCTAACCCTCATTAAATTTTACTTTTCTTGAGTGTTAGACTTGCATTAATTACAACAATTAATGCGCTACAACTTCGGCCTTCATTGAAGTGTTTGTGATTTTTAAACTTTTCTTACCGTTAGCTTAATTCAGCATGCATACATTTTCCTTTGTATATTTCATTGTATGTTTTCCTTGTATATCCTCATTGTATATTTAAACGTACATTCACTTTATGCAAAAAATGAAACTACAGCTCCTTTTAGCTTTTTGCTTTTCCGTACATATTTGTATCTTTCGTTTTGTATATCACGCTTGTATATTCTCTTGTATAAGCGCATATACAAACATTTTATGCAAACCCTTTCTCTATCTTTTATTCTCCGCGATGCTTTTAATTCTTTGTATATCGGCATTGTATATTATAAACATACAAATGCCCAAACATATAAAGACTTTTCTGTTTTTTAATTCCCTTTGACATCCGGTTTGTATCTCCGCTTTGTATCTTTCACTTTGCATATTTCGGGTTGTATCTTTAAACATTCATTGCAATTATACAATGCCTACATGCAAACAATGGGACCCACCTTACCTTTTACTTGTATCCTCGCGATGCATATGATGCTTGTATCAAACCATTAGATACAAGCCACAATGCATACAATCCCTTTTGTATAACTTTTCAGACTTCTCATTTTACGAACCACATTTTACTTACCTTTGGTTCTACTGTGTATATATACCGCAATGCATCCTTAGATATACTTTAAGTCCTGATGCATCATTTATATCGTATTTTAAATTTCTTTCAATTCCACGTTGTATGTATATCACAATGCATATCTCCAAAACATACATACAAAGCATGAAATAAACAGCCATTATACCTTATTTCATGATCTTTTCGAATCCACCTTGTATGTATCTTGAAATGTATGTATCCAAAACATACATATACAATGTGCGAAGCATACAACAATTATATCACCTTTAATACTCTTTTCAGTTCCGCGCTATGTATAACCTATTGTATATTTACTTTTTATGTCTTCCATTTGCTGAATATACAAACAAAACATACATAGCGGACTTAACCTTTTATTCATTTCAACTTTAATTTTGTCCAGTCCGACTTGTATATGAAGATAAAGCACTAACAAGATGTATACAAGTATAACAACATACATTTCTAAACCCGATGACTTCCCCTTTTGCGACTAACACAAAGACACAACATACAAATGACTTTGTATATGAACGCCTTTGTATATACAAACAGCTTTGTATATGCAACATGCAAACCCTCTAATTGTACATTTACCAAAAACACTTATAACTTGCAAAATACAGGAAATTTTGAGATGGTTCAAAAAGCAACCCCTACTCATTTTTGACAAGGACTTCACCCATATTATGCTCTGGCCCTTAATGTTATTTTTTCTTTATTTTCACCAAGGTTTGTAGCTTTCACATCCCTTTTCCCTTTTACCACCAAGCAGACCCACACAAACAAGCAACAAGAGCCAGCCACAGCAGGGGTCCTCATTTTGCTAAGAAGTAAAATGGGGCATGTTGTGAGTATCACAACAACTAGCAACCAAATAAAACAATTAAATTAAACCCATTAAAGAAAACTAAATGAAATAAATCTATAATTTCCAACTATCTTTTTTACAAATCATTATCTAACTTGAGACTTAATGTATTTAATAAGGTGCATGAATTTTCCTTTTCAGTTTAAGTGGGTGCACGTGATTAATAATCCTCATCTTGAAAATCAGTTGAACAAACCAATGACTGATATTAGACTACCTAGTTGATGTCATTCCCTCATCACGAACCAGATAGAGCCTTGCTGCCAGAAGGCATCTATAGCCCCAGCAAGGTTATCATTCAATTCTCTTAAGTAGAGCCCCACTGCCATCAAGCATCTATAGCCCCGGTAGAAGTACTTAGATGACTTAACCTGGATTTCAGTAAAATCCATTTTATTATTTATTTATTTTATATTTTAGATGAGATAGAAACTTCATAAGATATTACATTTGTGACTTCATGATGCAAGGAATAATCACTTGCTGAAATTAAGCTGAGAATTGTAATGGTAGCAAGGGTGACCTCTGATTTTTCACCTAATATCTACACTGGTAAGTTCAACAAACCCAAGGATTTTAGGTGTGTCATTGTGAGAAACTTCCTTTGAATACTCAACCCACTGTTATTGAATACAAAATTTCACAAGTCAACTAACTTTCTACATTCATGACAGTCACCACAAATTATGCATTAATTTCAAACAATTAACCTGAATGTTTTGAATTTTCTATTGTTTTTAGTGGTTGTTAGTTTTCTCCTATATAGTTGTTGTGTGGTTACACAACACGCCCCATTTTGACTTGACAAAATAGGGACCTAGATTTTTTCTTGGCTTGTTCTTGTGTTTATCGGCTTTTCAGCGGTCTGGTAAAAGTAAGTCATGTAGTTGGACCCTGCATAAGGAAGGTGGGTAAGTCATCATGATGAGGTTAGTTTATCAAAGTTAATATTTCATATCAATAACCTCATGGTTGGAAAGAGTACAAAATTTTATGCAGGTTTGCCTTTTGGATCACCCTGATATTCCTTAGGGAACAAAAGTTATGACAAGTCAAAGTTCCAGTCAAACCTGATATTCTGGGGGGGTCATATTTCTTAACATCAGTCACCTTAGCTAAGATCACCCTGATCCAATTTTATCACCCGATAATCATTTGGTCCAAAACTCCAAATGTCAATTTTACATGATAATGGTATTTACCCATCAAACAGCTTCATATATTTTGCGGGGTCATATTTCGAATATCACCCGATATTTCGAATATCACCTGATCTTTCAAATATCACCCTATCACAAAATATCACCCCAGTGCCAATATGTTGATGACATCATCCAATCCTGATGAATAAAGAAAATCACCCTAACGATGACATCATCATCCTTTTTACCCCACGGAGGTATATTTCCAACGATCACCCTTTTTAATAACATGATGGTGACGTCATCCTGATATTTCGAAAGGGGGTCACTTTAGTTTTAAGGGGTCATATTAAAAACACCACCTGACATTTTAAACATCACCCGACATTTTAAACATCCCCTAATCTTAAAAACATGACCCAATATTCTCAACATCACCTGATTCTTTGACATCAGTTTTCCCGCTCAAAGGCGGAAGGTCATAATATACATAGGGGGTCATATTTCAAATATCACCTGATCTTCTGAAGATCACCCTCCTTTATCTTTCCGCGTAACATTTAATGCACATAAATGCAGTAGGTGGATTCTTGCCGATTGTGAATACGATGCAAGCACCTAGCAACATCCATGAATCTCATGCAGAAGATCAATGGTTTTGATCAATTTAACCCGGTTTTGCCCTAATTTGCCCAATGAATAAGGTTAAAAGTGAATTTGCAAGGTTATTTTTATTTTTACCTCACAATAAAACAAGAATTTACAGGGCAGACATTCAAACCCTCATACGAGCTACCTGTGGATAGATATACAACATACAGCATAACGGAGCGCGTGATCATCATCATTTGACTCCCTTTTCCATAATCATCTGATTAAGCTAGGAGATAAGCGTTATCAGGTAAGTAATTAAACCCTCTTGTTGTCGTTTTCTACATGTCCAAGTAGTATGCTTTTCCAGTGGTTTGAAAATATGTAATTATGCATATCATGATGAAATAGAGATTAATAAGTATAATATGCATGATGTTGTAAACATATAATGTTGTATGCGTGTGTGTGAATATTATGGTAAGACCAGTCGTGTTCATTGAAGGAATCCATAACGGACATCAGGAGGAATAGGTCTGAGTCTGAATTTCTTAAGCCTATGTTTGCCCAACCTGAGGGAGTACAGTTCAAGTACGGTGTCATCAGAGATACTCATCAAGGAAGTACGGATTTAGTGGCATGGTCATCCAAGATGCATGATGACAGAGATAATACCCTATTGGATGCCATTTTTGTATTAGGAATGTGGCATGCAGCTGGATTTCCATATGCCATGGAAACCCCGGAGCTAATAGTGGAATGTGCAAGAAATTAGAAACCCTCAGACACGATGGGTGGAGAAACATGCCAGGGTTTATGCAGATTTATCGATTAAAGGGATCACAGCTACTTTCGTTCTCCCAGTTGGAAAGAAGGTAGTCAGTATGGACCTGCACAAACTAGAAATTGAATATGAAAACAATAAAAAGATTACCAGGAAGAGGATATACTAGTAGAGATCAAAGAAAAGCACTTACACTGCCTCTGCCAAACTACCAGTGCATCTGTACAAATTTGATTTTGATGATGAGTATCAGTATATGATTGCCCTGCTCAGCAGGGTGACATGCCAGCCTAATGCTGGGAGTTTCAAGAATTGGATGTATGGAGTCATCATGATGTGTCTTTATACAGATAATAAACCATTATGGGCTAAGATCATCAGTGATGCCTCAAATGAACAGATGATGAACTAAGGAGGCCTGGAGTGTTCATTTTACACGACTTTGTATGTTCTATATTCATGTGCTTACAAGGGTACATTTGATGCACTTACCACAGTTGGAAAGATTGGTGGCAGTATAAATGATGCCCATATATGGGACCATTACCCTCAGTTGCAGAGAAAAGACTATCTCCTTGACTATAAATTGGCGAATGATGCATTCTCTATGCATCTGGTTAGAACAATGGAGGAGGATAGAACCAAAAGATTGAGCATGGAAGCTTAGGAAGTTATATACAAGCATGGTGCCTGGTTCATCCAGTTTGCCACATTCTCCTATATCAGAATAGAAGGTTTTGAAGGATAGCCACTAATGTTTCCCAGGTACCCTACTAATGGGGTAGTCCTGACAGAATTTTTAAGACAGATATCTACTATACTGGATGCATATAAGAAAATAAGAAAATGCCTCCAATATTGTTTCCAGTAACTATAGGGTGGTACATCTGTCCTGATTCAAAAGGCATAAAGAAGGTCATAGGGGGTTTGAACCTGATGAACTTACAGCCATTTCCATTGGCTAGATCATATGATCCCTATGGAAGAATGCAAAAGATAATAGGGAAGCCCATCCATCAGAAGCACTTAGAGGATTTCTGGAGGGACTATGAGGATGAGGCTGAAGTCAGAAGAAGAACATATCAGAGCCTCACCCTCAATTAGATTAACACATTTGACTGCATGCCAGTGCCTGCACAATTGAAGAAAGATGATGGCAAGACCATGTCCAATGAGTATGAGGATAATAAGGTGTATAATGACACCATTTTAGCCCCTAATGTAGCCTGAAGACATTTCATTAGATTAGGTCACAGGTGTGATGCAGAGGTAGGAGGACCAAAACTATCCTCAATAACATTAACATATAAAAGAACTAATCCAATTTCTTTGGTCAGGTTTAAGAGAACATTAATACATATTTTTCCTCCAATTTTCATGAAGATCCAATGGTAGGAGAGAAAGTTATGACTCTTTTCCCAAAACTACAAACCCTAGGCAACGTTCAGACCTGCCCTCACCAAAATTGCAATATCTCTGACAAAACTTAATGAAATTATACCAAACCAAAATAATTGTAAACTATAAACACATATCCTTCCATCCATCTATTATATGCATCAATTTGAGGCTGTACCAAGTCGTACCATGCATATTTTCAGACTGCATTTTCAGAAAATTAAACTCTGCAGACCTACCCTCAATAAAAATGCCATAACTTATTCAAATCTTAATGAAATTTGATACAAAAAAAATAAATGTAAATTAGACTCAATACAATTTCCAACCATATATGGTTTGCTCCTATATATGTCTGTACAGAACCATACCAAATGCTGCAATGGGACTATTGTAAGAAAAATTAGAAAATTACAGTCCATAAAACACTCATATCTTTCACAAAACTAAATAAAAATGCATGGGACAAGAAGCAAATGGAAGGTGGTTGAAGGATATAACATTTTCAATCCATTAGACATCCATTCAATTCCATATAGGGCCGTACAATATCAAAAAACAACAAATTTCTGAAGGAAAATATAGGAAAACATTGTTTTTTCTCATTCCATGCTCAAATCTTCAACCACCCACGAATTCTTCATGGTTACAAGGCCTTTTAAAGACATTAAAACATGTCTCCTCAGTTCATAACTAATTTAGAGCAAACCAAGAGCCAAATGACTCTTCACCTTCCAAGTTTGCATCTTTTTTCCAATTTTACATTGACAACCTTTACATGGTTTGCAATATTTTGCATTTTTGAAACTCCTAATGACCTAAACACATAAAAATGACTTGATAAACCTCATTACAATGTGGAAGCATACAAATTTAATCAAACTCAAAGATTTTTCTAAGGCAATATTAATTTGCCAAGGTGCTCCTGCACCAAGGTGGGGTACTGTAGTTGACCCAATCATGGGTAAATGAACAAATCAATACACTGAAGAAGAAAGGTGTAGCCATCACAGTAGATAACAAGAGGAGAAGGTAGGCAATTCTTGATGAGGAATATGATAACTTTCTTGGAGAGAAGAGAAAATCTAATGGAGAAAGACTGCCTACTCAGAAACAAGGAAAAGGACCCCCTAGAGGAAAAAGGAAGACTGATAGTGAACCTAAGGGGGTAATAATTGAGAGAATTGATATACTAGCTGAGGATGCATCTGCATCAGGACAGGTATCAACCTCATGTGCACAACCTCTAGCAGATAAAAAAAGGACCAAAAGGATCCTGAGGCCAATTGTAGAGACTACAGAAATACAAGATGAAGGCCAAACCTCATGACAGAATGTGGAGGAGGATATCCTTATTGAAGAGGAGCCTGCAGAAGATGACCCCATGATGGTTACCAGAAAGAGGAAGGCACCCCTGGTAGCATCAACACCTAAAAAACAAAGAACATCTATGAGGGGTGAGATCAGAAATGATTATTTGGTATTAAGAGGAGCTAGTAGTGGAGTGTTCAGGAAAGAAATGCAACATGATGTGCCACTCCCTACTATTATACAGTTTAAGACTGAGAAAGCTGAAGAGCAAGCAAAAGAAGCCAATAGAGCAAGTCAAGGTGGTCCTTTCTCATTGGAGGAAACTGTGGACCTGTCAGGTGATGAGGTGGTACAAAACATAGCTTCTCAGCGAATGGAGACCCTTGCTTCTAACACTCGCATGACCCCACATGGAACTCCATCAGCACAGATGGCGATGTTAAAAGAGTTGAAGCAAACAGAGAAAGAAGAGAAAGAAAATAGTCCAGAGAGGGCAACCCAACAAATAGGGCTTGATAAGTTAGTAGATCAGGTAACCAGCCCTGCAGTGATAGACCTAATGTACAGGTAGGATGTAAGTCCCAAACATCAAGTAGGTGCACCTGATAAAATAGAAAATATCGAAGTAGTTAAGAAAGCAAAAATAGGGAATGATACTCTAGATGTAGGCCAGCAACAACAAGATATATCTGATGAGCCTAAAATAGTTTAAGTCCAACAAAAGGGCAGAAATGATAAAGACACATCAAGTGATAATGCCCCCCAGACTCAAGAAACCTGAGGTAATAAAGAAACATTAGGTCATGTGGACCTTAAAACCCAGGAGGTAGATACATCAGGTGCGGAGCAAAATGTGTTCTAGGATTAGCTAGATGCACCTAGTTCAAACGCAATGATATCCATGGATACAAATATGCCTTAGGATGAGGAAATTCCCAAGGTGGATGAGACACAAAAGGAGGGAGTATAAGATCAGGTCCAGGACCAGCATGTAGATACGCCGCAGGATCCTCCCCAGTAAGAAGAAGTTCCTAAGGAAGAAGAAATACAACAAGATCACCCTCATGAAGAACATCATGAGGATGAAATCAAAACATCACCCTCTCCATCGACAACCAAGACTGATACTCGAGATTAGGGTGGACATGATGATGATGATAGACAGCAAGGATCCAAAGATCAAGTACCTCAATGGCTTGAAAAAAGAAATAGGTACAAAATCAAGTTTTGAGATTCAAGAATTTGATGTTTCAATATTGTTTTCAAAAACCATCATGAAGCCTAAGAGGAAAGCTAGATTAATCTTGGCCATCAGAAGAGATCTTGTTACGGGCAGAAGGACCGCCCAGGTAGCACTTCCCATTGTCGAAAAAGAGAAAGGAAAAATCACCCTGGAAAAATTCCATATCACCTCGGTTGACTTAGGGTTTGTCAATGAAGACCAAGAGGGTCAGGAAGGGAAGGATATAATTGATTCTTTAACCCAAAGGGTGAAGAAAGAAAAGGAGAAGAATAAGCAGCATAAAGAGCACATTGCTCAGCTGCACTCATACATAAAAGGGTTGATTAACACTGACAATACATCATCAGATCAGGCAGTCCCATTGACTGTAATTTCTTAAGAGGAGGTCAATAAATTAGACCTTATGAAGCATTAGTCAGTGATCATGAGAAAGTGGATTCTGTTAGCACTCATGGGAGCTGAGGAAGTAGTGGGAGCCTCTTTGCAGAGGTGGAATTCTTTGAGCATCTCCAAGAGGAAGGTTGATAAATTACAGAATGAGGCCAGAAGAAGGTCACTCCAGTTAGAGAAAACCTTGGGAGCTCTTAGTGAAATAAAGAAGATTAATCCTTAGATCTTGATAAATAATCAGGTATTGGATAATAACACTGCTATGCTAGTGGATATTTGGTATAGAGACATCAGGTTTGAATGTGACATACTAAAGAAGTGCAGCAGTAAACTAAGAGATATCAGTGTGAAATTGCATAGCATGATGTCCTATGAAGTAGAAGTCCTGGAAGCCCTGGAGGGAAAAGTAGAGGGGAAAATTGAAAACCAAGATGCAGACTTTGCCATAAAAGCTCTAGATCATAACTTCTAGCCGATGGCTGACGATCCTCTCACCCACCTGACAGAAGAAGCAATGAACAAGATCATGAGGATCAAAGTCAAGGTGGAGGACTATAATGAAACATTGAGCAGAAGGAAGGGTAAGTTAGAAGTCCTCAGAGAGAAATTTCAAGTTCACAAGCATGCCATTGCCAAAGCCAAAACTTAGGATGGCGGGGAAGTTGATAAGATAGTGGGAGCCTATGAAAATATCAGGACGATAATGCAGGTCCATATACAAGGCAATATTCATCAAGGTGATGACGACACAGAAAGTGATGATCATGATGATCATGATGAAGAAGAAGAACCTGAGGAGTAAATGAAGATGCGCCACAACGGAAACATATGCATCTAGTACTTAGAAGAAAATAAGCTACCTAGATGGTTGCCAACTAGCAACTTGTGCCACAGGAGAAGTTGACTAAGTCATAAGAAATATCCACCATATATCTTAATTGATAAATCTTGACCATAGGTCATTTGTAACTGCTCCCTCACCTTGTTCTATAAAAGGTGCAGGGATGCCATATTTTAAACATTTTGAAGCTTAATTGAAATTTGATTGCTGAACTATCAGGGCTTATTTCAAAGTTGTTGTAAGCATACATGTTTTTGCATACTTAATGAAAGAGAAGACCATTTTGATTACAAATCATCGTAAATCCTAAGTAGTCTATGTTTGAATTCTTGATATATGCTTTGATTTGTTGCATCCCTTGGAGTGCTCATCAGTTTGCATATATTGTCTTCATTCCTCATCCTTTGAAGTTAGCATCATCCGTATCTAGCTGTGGAACATCCTGGTGAAAATATGGTTTGATTTCTTCTCCTCATGACTATATCAAGTGTGCATGTGGCTCAATAGCTGAAGATTCATCATAATTTGAAGTATTCTTTTCAATTCCTTTTAATTTCATAAATTCACCATCACAATTGCAAATAACAGATAATCAGAAGCAAATAATATGAAATATGCTGACATCTTGTAGACAATTGAAAATTCATAGCATATTTGAAGTTAAAGCATGTACAATTGATAAATATCATGCAAAGATTCAAGTATAGACACACTATTTGAAGAAATAACTGTGTAGAATAACCTTTATGTGTAGCATCTTTACAGGAACAGAATTTACTGATCAACAAACATAAGGCCCCTAAATGGAAAACAACAACACACGTCAACCACTGAGTAATGTCAGTAGATTATGAACTAATCCACAGAGACTGGGGATCATGAATTCTTTGAATTCATCATATCTTTCAAGATGAGTAAAGGTTGTTGTGTAACTTTTATTCTATTTTTGTTTATGACTAACATCATGATCAACATAAATTGGCACTAGAAGGAGGGCAGAACAGGAAAAGACAGATTGCTTCATTCGTCATTCATTTTGAGCAAGCTCCTCGCTCCTAATGCAACATAAATTGGTGCTAGAAGGAGGGCCTCCCACTCATCATCAGTAGGTTTTGTCTGATTTGATGATGCAGACAGTAAGGTAACACTGAAACACCTCTAAATTTTGAGTCATATGAAGAGATTTGTTGTTTTAAGCTTGTGCATGCTAATGATTTGTGAAGTTTTCCAAATTGACCATAAATATTGCAAGCTTTGTAGTTGATCATCATGAATTTGCAAAGATCAACTCTATTTCATGTAAATTTGTTAAAGCTTTGAGGTGATCTACTTTAGAAACTTGATATCTGGTTGCAAGTGTCACCAGACCTCAATATCACCTTATATTTGCATTGTTTGTGCAAATATTCCATAAATATCCTGTCAGTTACCATTTCTGACCATAAATACAGCCTTTGCTGTTAAATTCCAACCAATCTCTACAGTCAACCAGCCAATTTTCCTTAGATTTAAGAAATCTTGGCTCTCAGGCCAAATACCAGAACCTGATCTAGCAGAACCTTTGAAGAACTACCTGTCAGAGGGTTTAGACCGAGAACTGTAGACATACATCACTCTCCTGATCCTAGTGCGTCAGGAGCTTCACTTGAACAACCTCCTGTAACTCCTATTGGCTTACAAATACCTACAGGATCACCTGTCACACCTCAGGTCCAACCTCAACCAGTCATACCTCAGGTTCAACCTCCACCAGTTGCAATGTCTTTCTTTGCAGTAGAATCTCCTTTGACTTTCACAGCATATCATGCTTTACTAGATAATCCTGATAAAATTTGTCCAAAATATCATCCATATCAGGATATTGATGATCACATCAAAACTTTCAAGGAAGCCTGCTATAGGGCTAGAATTGAGCATCAGGACATTGTATGTAGGTTATTTCCTTTTTCCTTAGGGGAAGAGGCTTATAATTGGTATATTAGTCTTGGTCAGGGTTCAGTCAGATCATGGGCTATCCTAGAGAAAGCTTTCACTGATAGATTCAAAATACCTATGGATCGTTCAATGAACTATCATTTATTCACCACGATTAAGAGATTTGAAGGAGAACCTATTGCTAACTTCAACTCTAGGTTCCAGAAGATGCTATCTAAGTTAGTTACCCCTTATATTGTAACTAATGAAGCTGCTAGGAGCATATATTATTCAGCCCTGGATCCTTTAACTTCCATGTTCATCAGGAAAGCACATCCTAATGTCACAACTTTGACACAAGCTTTCCAAGAAACTATCAAGGTCAGCTAGCAGCTAGTTCCTGCTCCAACACCAAACATTGCATTTCCCACACTTCCTGGTTATCCAACATATCCTACCCAGCAATAGCCTAATGGAGCCATGATACCTCCAGCTGTGATGCCAGCACCATTACAGATACCTCCATTGAGTATCATGCCTCCTCCAAATGGAAATGGCCAGATGTTACAGTATCCAAGACAAATACAAGCACCTCAGGGTGTAGATCAGTCTAATCAGAACAATGGATCTTCCTTTTTCAAGCCCCAAGCTGAAAATGTAGTGGCTAAGGTTTAGGAAGAGAAAGAAGAGATTAAGGAAATATCAACTCAATTAAGGAAACTTACTACTGAGATCACTCACTTGAGGAGTCAGAACTTCTATCCCCAACCAAATTAGTATAGAGGCTATGCTAATGATAGACCTAATTATCCTAATAGGGGGTACAACAATAACTATAATAACAATAATGGCAACAATAATCCTCCTAGATAGCCTAGAGTGTGGAACACTAGGCTAAATAATGGTTCCTTGCCATCACCCCTAGACAATCAGACTCCAAATGAACCCAAACAGACCACTAGAGTCAACCTTGCAGAGGCAGCCCTTACTAATTGGTGTAGGATACATAACACCAATGCACATGCAGAGCTTGATTGTCCTCAGTTTAAAATTTTTGCTAGTATTATTCAGACTGAAGTGTCCAATACTTTAGGAAATCCACCTCATGTAGAAGGAAATGAAGTTGTTCCTTATGGATATGATTCTGCCTTAGTGCTAGAAAGTTAAATGTAGCATCCTTATCAGTAGACAGTGTCATCTCACCAAGAGTACACCCTGGCATGTGAGGAATCAGCAATGGCTTTTGAGTCAAATTATGTTTTCCCCTTTGAGGATGAAAATGAGCCTTCAAATGAACATGAGGAGGTACATTCTTATCAACAGCAATATCAGGGTAAGCATAACTACAACTTGAGAAATAATGCAAACATGCCTACTGGTCCTTTGACCACTTCCTTGCCTCCAAACAATTTTAACACACCTCTAGATCCCAAGGCAAGTAATAACCCTGGATTTCCCAAGGTTAATGCTCAGTACTTAGCATCACCAAATACAGCACCAAAAGATGGTAATCTGCCTCATGAATCTGATAAGTTGGTCACTTATCTGGTAGATGAAATGAAAAAGATTAAAATCAGTCTATCACTCTCTGAGTTGCTTAAAACCCCTGCTATCAAGAAAGGATTCATGAAATCACTAGATGATCCTACTGCGAGAGAAGATAGTCATCCCCCAGGTCAGTCTGGTAGCAAAGATCATGCTACTAGAGATCCTAATGTCAAACAGAAAGTGCCAGCTACTGTTCAGGCTGCAGAAACCTCCCACATGACATATAGAGACAAGAGTGAGTCACCTCCTTTCCTCCTTACTATAAGAATGTTCAGTAAAAATTTGCACAACTGTTTAGTAGATTCAGTAGCATCTACCAATGTAATGCCCCTGTCCATATGCAATGCTTTAGGGTTGCATCCTACTAAATCCTTAAAGAAAGTAACACAATTGGACAAAATAGAGGTGAGTGTGGTAGGAGAGTTAACTCACATTAACATGAAGCTAGCATCTGATCCCAGGATCCAGTACTACATAGATATTCAGGTGGTTGATATACCTAATACATACAGGATGTTACTTAGCAGAGACTGGTCTAAAACTCTTAATAGATACATGGCCACCGATTGCAGTCATATGTGGTTTCCCTGGAAGGAGATACTGAATCAAATAAGAATAGATATTGAACCCCGCATGAAGCACATGATCACTGAATACAACAAAACTAACGAGATCATGTATGTGGACATAGAACCCAGAGTTTACTCCATCAGGCCGCAGACTGATAGGATAGAAGAAATCCTGATGTAGGATGTTCATCATCATCATCATGACCCTCAGGATGATGAAATAGTTATAGAATCTGATTGTGATCTTGAGAATGAAAATGAGGTGGATCATTTCAAGAATTTTGAAATGCACTTGTCTAGACAGGTGAAATGATGTAAATTATTAAATGTGCTGGTGCATGATATTTTAATTGATGGATGGTGCAGGTTACAGAATGAAGCGCATTCTGAGGAAATCTGTGATGCTTGCATAGACATGATGGAGCTGGAACAAGCATGTAGTGATGCATCAGCATCAGCATCCTTATCATCTATGGTAAGTTCTGCAGACATTGATAGTGATAGTGACACTGATGTTTGTTTGTCTTCTGTAGGAACAGGAGAATCCATACAATAGGATGAGGGTCATATTTAGATGATAGAAGAAATGTTGGTATGTAACCAGAGTAATGTTAAGAGAAAAAAGAAAATCACCCCAGGGAGTGATTGTTTAGTAGAATCAGATTATGAGTTATCTGATGAAGATAGAGGCAATAAACTGTCCAAATTTAAAGAGTTTTTATCCAAAGAGATTCAGAAGATGACACAGCAGTAGAGATCTCCACAGGAGGCCTTGATGGAAAACTGGTGCAGGTTAAATGAAGCACCTCATTCAGAAACTACTTGCTCGTTGTGTTTGCATCTTCTAAAAAGATAGACATTGCTTAGTTCAGAAGATTCTCCTTCTGAGGATAAAAGGAAAGAAGAAATATTAGCTTCATAGAAGAAAGGAAAGGTTAGGTCTGAAGAAATTGAGCCACCAAAATTAAATTGGATATCAAGTGGTGTAGCTACCAGAGTTGCAAAGAAAAAGGAATGCTTAGATAAGCCTTCAGTTGAAGATAAGCCATGGATCCTCAGATTTGATGCATCCAAGTTAAAACAAGGTGCTAGAGTAGGGATAGATCTAGTTGATCCATCAGGAAAATCCTACTTGGCAGCATACAGGCTGCAATTCCCCTGCACCAACAATGTAATAGAGTATGAAGCTCTAATCCATGGGATACTATTCGCACTTAAGAAGAAAGTGAAAATTATGCATGTCTATGGAGACTCAGAATTAGTCATGAGACAGGTAAGAGGAATTTACTCTTGTAATTATAAAAAACTGTCCAATTACAAACACAGGGTGTGGGACTTGATTGAAGACTTTGATGCATTCAATATCACCCACGTACCCAGAGAACAGAATCATAGGGAAGATGCTTTAGCTCAGGCTGCTAGCACTTTGGAGCCACTGTCTATTTCTAGTCTGAAAAGATTTTCAATAGAGTTGGTATCAATGCCTTCTATGCTAGATAATGTAACCAACCTCCAAGTATTCAACGATGATCAACATATCCTAGATTTCATCTCCAACAGGGATATATTTGATGCACAGATCATAGATGAGAACAATGTAGAGGATCATGTCTGGGAAGAAGAAGAAATCTTAGAGTTGCCCAGTAATAAGATTCCTAAAGGAATGATAGAGCTAGAAAGACCATTTGATATGGACAACATGCTAAAATAGAAAGATCTTCCAAAAGCTAGTGGAGGACAATATTCACAGGTTAACATTGGACAAGATGATGAAAAGAAAAATGTCCTGATTGGAAAAGTCTGCACATAAGAAGAGTTGGAAGGAATAACCCAAGCTCTCAAAGATTACATCCATGTCATTGCCTGGACTTATGATGAGCTGAAAGCCTATGACACATCAGTCATCACTCACACCATACCCCTCAAGCCGGATGCCAAGCCTTTCAGATAGAAGCAAAGGCCTATCAATGCTTTACTAGAACCCATTATTTTTTAGGAGGTTAAGAAAATATTAAATGCCAGGATCATATTTCCTGTCAGACATTCCACTTGGGTAGCAAACCTAGTCCCAGTGAGGATGAAAAATGGTGACATCAGATTATGTGAGGACTTCAAGAAATTAAACAGAGCTTCTGAGAAGGATAATTATCCTTTACCTTCCTTGGATGAAGTCCTACAAATTCTAAACGGTGCCAAAATGATGTCATTTCCAGATGGTTTCTTAGGCTATAACCAGGTGATGGTGGACAAAATAGATAGATTGAAAACTGCCTTCACCATAAAGTGGGGGATATTCGCCTACAGGCGCATGCCATTTGGGTTAATCAATGCTGGAGCAACATTCCAACGAGCAATGGACATAGCCTTCAGAGGCTTAATAGGAAAATGCATAGTCATATACATGGATGACTTAACAGTGTTTTCTAAAGATAGAGGAAATCATGTAGAAGATCTCAGAAATGTGCTTAAAAAATGTGAACAATGTGGGATATCCCTGAACCCCAACAAATGCATATTTGGGATAACAACAGGAAAATTACTAGGCCACCTGATAACTGACGATGGGATTATCATTGATCCTAATAGGGTGGAATCCATCATGAAAATATAGCTTCCTAGAAGCAAAAAGGAGCTCAAATCTTACTTTGGTAAGATTAATTTTGTTAGGAAGTTTATCACTGGCTTTGTAGAAATTGTTAGACCTTTAAATGCCATGCTCAAGAAGGACTCTAAAATTAAGTGGACACTAGAGGCTAGAGCAGCTTTTGAAGACATTAAAAAAGCTATATCTGATGCTCCAATTCTGATCAGTCCAAACTACACTAAGGACTTCTACATTTATTCATTTGCTTCAGAGCATACCTCTGCAGCAGTGCTGACACAAAGAAATGAAGAAAAGGAAGAAAAGCCCATAGCCTTCATGAGCTTCCCTTTCAAAGATGTAGAACTGAGATACATGGATGTTGAAAGGCAGGCACTTGCTTTGGTTTGAGCAGTAAAGAAGTTCAGGCACTATATCCTGAGAAGTAAAGTGATTGTTGTAGTACCTGATGCAGCAGTGAAGATGTTAATGCAGAGCGAACCAGGTGAAAAGAGGGCTAAATGGATCACTATTCTATAGGAATATGATATGGACATTACACCCATGAAGCTAGTAAGAGGACAAGCATTAAGCCAGATGATATCAGAGATTGATCCCAATATCATGAGTCAGCAGTATGTTATTAATGCAAAGGACAATGGAGAATGGTACTCAGACATCAGGTATATCCTGATTACTAAAAGATGTCCATCAAGACTGCAGGCCTCACAAAGGAGAGCTCTAAAAATAAGGTCACAGAAGTATATGATGAAAGGGGGAGTCCTTTTGAAGAAAAATTATGAAGGGATATACCTAAGATGCCTGGAAAGGCAAGAAGCAGATAAAGTGCTTGCAGACCTACATGACAAGTTTGGAATAGCCCATGGGTCATCCTTGGTCACCACTCATGCTATTCTTAGAGCAGGATACTACTAGCCCATAATTTTTAAGGATACTGCTGAACATATTAAATGCTGTCATATGTGTCAAGTTGCTGCGAATAGAGAGAGGTATGCTGCTCAACCTTTGCAGCCAGTGATGGAGATGCGCCCATTTGCTCAATGGAAAATGGACTTCATAGGACCAATTAATCCTCCATCATCTTTAGGCCATAGGTATGTCTTAACTATCACTGACTACTATACCAGGTGGACTGAAGCTATCAGTAGCAAGACCTACAATGCTGAAGATGTCATCAGATTTCTAGAAAGTAATATAGTCACCAGGTATGGAATTCCCTATGCTCTGGTATGTGACAATGGGTCTACTTTTGCTTCAACAAGGCTATCAAGCTGGGCTTTTGATTATGGGATCATATTGAAGTTCTCCTCAAACTATTATCCCCAAGGGAATGGATTAGTAGAATCCACAAATAAAAATTTGTTGAACATCATAAAAAAGTTGAAGTCAAGCAATTGATCAATTTGCCAAACATTAGGCTGTTGTCAAACACTAGTTTGACAAAAGAGCCAGGGTTAAGGCCTTTAGGATCTCAGATTTAGTCTTGATGTGGGACAAAGCACATGAGAGGAAGGGAGATCATGGTAAGTTTGATAAACTCTAGATAGGTCCTTTCCAAATTTCTAAAATATAAGGAGACATCACTTACAGGCTTAAAAACTTGATAGGTGAGGATGTTCCATTACCAGTTAATGGACAGTTCCTTAAACATTATTTTCAAGCCTAAGTTAGCTTCATGACAGTCATGTGTATCATAGTATATATTTGTATAGTTGTTTGTACAGTTTTGTTTTGTGTTTTGTTTTGTTTGCTTGTTGAGTTTTGTTTTGGTTAGTCAAGATGATGCATCTCATCACCTTAGAAAATAACTAAATTGTTAGGATTCAAGTGATGAGAGCAGATTTATATATAGGTTATGATTCATTCTAAGAAGTACTTGTTATCAGGTCTGTGATATCTTTTCATCAGGGTGCCCTTTCTTGACCAAAGTGATTTTTTCACAATGACTCACCTAACAGCCTTGGGTTTGTTGAATACACAAGTATAGGTGTTAAGTGAAAAACCTAAAGGGACTCCCTTGCTACCAATACAATCTCCAACCTAAGTCAGCAAGTGACCATATCTTGCACACTAAACTTACATGATGACATTAGATTTATAGAATATAAAATATTGAAAAATCAGAAAAGGAAATAAATTAGGCCATCTAAGTAACTCTCCCGGGGCTATAGACACATGCTGGCAGTAGGGCTCTACTTAGGGAGATTGTATAGATAACTTTGTCGGGGCTATGGATGCGTACCAACAGCAAGGCTCTATCCAGGTTGGCTATGAGGGATGCTCCCAAACTATGTAGCTTAACATCAGTTACTCATGTTTTCAACTTGCTTTCAAGATGAGGATAATTAATCATTTGCACACACTTGATCCTTTGTTAGCATTATTACCATGATGAAAACCTTGTCATTCAAAAAGATTATGATGCTTATACTTAGAAAGAGTTAGAACACTCTATATGAATGTGATCACCTCACTTGAATCATTGGAATTTGGTTGTTTTCTTTGGTGGCAAGTTGTTGTGTGGTTACACAACACGCCCCATTTTGACTTGACAAAACAGGGACCCAGCTTTTTGCTTGGCTTGTTCTTGTGTTTTTCTGCTTTTCGGTGGCCTGGTAAAAGTAAGTCATGTAGGTGGACCTTGCATAAGGAAGGTGGGTAAGTCATCATGATGAGGTCAGTTCATCAAAGTTAATATTTCATATCAATAACCTCATGGTTGGAAAGAGTACAAAATTTCATGCAGGTTTGCCTTTTGGATCACCATGATATTCCTTAGGGAATAAAAGTTATGACAAGTCAAAGTTCCGATCAAACCTGATATTCTGAGGGGGGTCATATTTCTTAACATCAGTCACCTTAGCTAAGATCACCCTGATCCAATTTTATCACCCGATAATCATTTGGTCCAAAACTTCGAACATCAATTTTACGTGATAATGGTATTTACCTGTCAAACAGCTTCATATATTTTGTGGGGGTCATATTTTGAATATCACCCGATATTTCAAATATTACCTGATCTTTCAAATATCACCCTGTCGCAAAATATCAGCCCAATGCCAATATGCTGATGATGTCATCCAATCCCAATGAACAAAGAAAATCACCCTGATGATGATGTCATCATCCTTTTTACCTCGTGGAGGTATATTTCCAACGATCACCCTTTTTACCAACATGACGGTGATGTCATCCCGATCTTTCAAAAGGAGGTCACTTTAGTTTTAAGGGGTCATATTAAAAACATAACCTGACATTTTAAACATCACCCGACATTTTAAACATCACCCGATCTTAAAAACATGACCCGATATTCTCAACATCACCTGATTCTTCGACATCAGTTTTCCTGCTCAAAGGCGGAAGGTCATATTATACACAGGGGGTCATATTTCAAATATCACCCGATCTTCTAAAGATCACCCCCCTTTCTCTTACTGCGTAACATTTAATGCACATAAATTCAGTAGGTGGATTCTCGCCGATTGCGAATACGATGCAAGCACCTGGTAACATCTGTGAATCTCATGTAGAAGATCAATGGTTTTGATCAATTTAACCCAGTTTTGCCCTAATTTGCCTGATGAATAAGGTTAAAATTGAATTTACAAGGTTATTTTCATTTTACCTCATGATAAAACAAGAATTTACAGGGCAGACATTCAAACCCTCATACGAGCTACCTGTGGATAGATATACAACATACAGCATAACGGAGCACGTGATCATCATCATTTGACTCTCTTTTCCATAATCATCTAATTAATCTAGGAGATAAGCATTATCAAGTAAGTAATTAAACCATCCTATTGTCATTTTCTGTATGTCCAGGTAATATGCTTTTTTGGTGGTTTGAAACTCTAATTATGCATATCATGATGAAATAGAGATTAATAAGTATAATATGCATGATGCTGTAAACGTATAATGTTGTATGCATGCATGTGAATATTATGGTAAGACCAGTCGTGTTCATTGAAGGAATCCATGGTAGACATCAGGAGAAATAGGTCTGAGTCTGAATTTCTTAACCCTATGTTTGCCCAACCTGAGGGAGTACAGTTCAAGTACAGTGTCATTGGAGATACTCATTGGGGAAGTATAGATTTAGTGGCATGGTCATCCAAGATGCATGATGACAGAGATAATACCCTACTGGATGCCATTTTTGTATCAGGAATGTGGCATGTGGCTAGATTTCCATATGCCATGGAAACCCTGGAGCTAATAGTGGAATGTGCCAGAAATTACAACCCTCAGACAAGATAGGTGGAGAAACATGGCAGGGTTTATGTAGATTTGTCGATTAAAGGGATCATAGCTACTTTCGGTCTCCCATTTGGAAAGAAGGTAGTCAATATGGACCTACACAAACTAGAAACTGAATATGAAAATAATAAAAAGACTTCCAGGAGGAGGATAGACCAGTGGAGATCAAAGAACAACACTTACACTACCTCTGCCAAACTACCAGTGCATCTATAAAAATTTGATTTTGATGATGAGTATTAGTATATGATTGTCCTACTCAGTAGGGTGACAGGCTAGCCTAATGCTAGGAGTTTCAATAATTGGATGTATGGAGTCATCATGATGTGTCTTTATACAGATAATAAAACATTATGGGCTAAGATCATCACTGATGCCTTAGATGAACAGATGATGAAATGAGGAGGCTTGGAGTGTTCATTTTACATGACTTCGTATGTTGTATATTCATGTGCTTACAAGGGTACGTTTGATGCACTTACCACAGTTGGAAAGATTGGTGGCAGTATAAATCATGCCCATATATGGGACCTTTACCCTCAGTTATAGAGAAAAGACTATCTCCTTGACTATAAATTGGTGAATGATGCCTTCTCTATGCATCTGGTTAGAACAATGGAGGAGGATAGAACCAAAAGATTAAGCATGGAAGCTCAGGAAGTTATATACAAGCATGGTGCCTGGTTCATCCAATTTGCCACATTCTCCTATATCAGAATAGAAGGTTTTGAAGGACAACCACTAATGTTACCCAGGTACCCTACTGATGGGGTAGTCCTAGCAGAATTTTTTAGATAGATATCTACTATACTGGATGCATATAAAGAAAATAAGAAAATACCTCTAGTATTGTTTCCAGTAACTATAGGGTGGTACATCTGCCCTAATTCAGAAGGCATAAAGAAGGCCATAGGGGTTTGAACCTGATGAACTTATAGCCATTTCCATTGGCCAGATCATGTGATCCCTATGGAAGAATGCAAAATATAATAGGGAAGGCCATCCATTAGAAGCACTTAGAGGATTTCTGGAGGGACCATGAGGATGAGGTTGAAGTCAGAAGAAGAAAATATCAGAGACTCACCCTTAATCATATTAAGACATTTGACTGCATGCCAGTGCCTCCACAATTGAATAAAGATGATGGCAAGACCATGTCCAATGAGTATGAGGATAATAATGTGTATAACGACACCATTTCAGCCCCTGACCTAACGCAGCCTGAAGACATTTCATTAGATCAGTTCACAAGTGGGGTGCTGCAGTTGACCCAATCATGGGTAAATGAACAAATTAGTACACTAAAGAATAAAGGTGTAGCCATCATAGTAGATAATAAGAGGAGAAAGTAGGAGATTCTTGATGAGGAATATGATGACTTTGTTGGAGAGAAGAGAAAATCTAATGGAGAAAGACTGCCTACTCAGAAACAAGGGAAAAGACCCCCTAGAGGAAAAAGGAAGACTGATAGTGAACCTAAGGGGGTAATAATTGAGAGAATTGATATACCAGTTGAGGATGCATCTGAATCAGGACATGCATCAGCCTCATCTGCACAACCTCTATCAGATAAACAAAAGACCAAAAGGATCCTGAGGCCAGTTGTAGAGACTCCAGAAATACAAGATGAAGGCTAAACCTCACAACAGAATGTGGAGCAGGATATCCTTATTAAAGAGGAGCCTGCAAATGATGACCCCATGATGGTTACCAAAAAGAGGAAGGCACCCCTGGTAGCATCAACACCTAAAAACCAAAGAACATCTATGAGGGGTGAGATCAGAAATGACCCTTCGGTATTAAGAGGAGCTGCTAGTGGAGTGTTCAAGAAAGAAATGCAACATGATGTGCCACTCCCTACTATTATACAGTTTAAGCCTGAGAAAGCTGAAGAGAAAGCAAAAGAATCCACTAGAGCAAGTCAAGGTGGTCCTTTCTCATTGGAGCAAACTGTGGACCTGTCAGATGATGAGGTGGTACAAAATGTAGCTTTGCAGCGAATGGAGACCCTTGCTTCTAACACTCGCATGACCCCACATGGAACTTCATCAGCACAGATGGCAATGTTAACAAAGTTGAAGCAAATAGAGAAAGAAGAGAAAGAAAATAGTCCAGAGAGGGCAGCCCAACAAATAGGGCTTGATAAGTTAGTAGATCAGGTAACCAGCCCTACAGTGATAGACCTAATGTACAGGTAGGATGTAAGTCCCAAACATTAAGCAGGTGCACCTGATAAATAGAAAATATCAAAGTATTTAAGCAAGCAGAAATAGGGAATGATACTCTGGATGTAGGCTAGCAACAACAGGATATATCTAATGAGCCTAAAATAGTTGAAGTCCAGCAAAAGGGTGGAAATGATAAAGACACATCAGGTGATAATGCCCCCCAAACTCAAGAAACCTCAAGTGATAAAGAAACATCAGGTCATGAGGACCTTAAAATCCAGGAGGTAGATACATCAGGTGCGGAGCAAAATGTGATCCAGGATCAGGTAGATGCACCTATCTCAAACACAATGATATCCACGGATACAAATATGCCTCAGGATGAGGAAATTCCCAAAGTGGATGAGACACAAAAGGAGGGAGTACAAGATCAGGTCTAGGACCAGCATGTAGATATGCCGCAGGATCCTCCCCAGCAAGAAGAAATTCCTAAGGAAGAAGAAATACAACAAGATCACCCTCATGAAGATCATCATGAGGAGGAAATTAGAACGTCACCCTCTCCACTGAGAACTGAGATTGATACTGGATATCAAGGTGGACATGATGATGATGATAGACAACAAGGATCTGGAGATCAAGTACCTCAATGGCTTGAGAAAGAAATAGGTATGGAATCAGGTTTTGAGATTCAAGAATTTGATGTTTCAACATTGTTTTCAGAAACCATCATGAAGCCTAAGATGAAAGCTAGATTAACCTCTGCCATCAGAAGAGATCATGTTATGGGTAGAAGGACCGCCCACGTAGTACTTCCCATTGTTGAAAAAGAGAAAGGAAAAATCACCCTGGAAGAATTCCATATCACCTCGGTTGAATTAGGGTTTGCCAATGAAGACCAAGAGGGTCAGGAAGGAAAGGATATAATTTATTCTTTAACCCAAAGGGTGAAGAAAGAAAAGGAGAAGAATAAGCAGCATAAAGAGTACATTGCTCAGGTGCACTCATACATAAAAGGGTTGACTAACCCTGATAATACATCATCAGATCAAGCAGTCCCATTGACAGCAATTTCTTAAGAGGAGGTTAATAAATTAGACCTTATGAAGCATGAGTCAGTGATCATGAGAAAGTGGATGCTGTCAGCACTCACGGGAGCTGAGGAAGTAGTGGGAGCCTCTTTGCAGAGGTGGAATTCTTTGAGTATCTCCAAGAAGAAGGTTGATAAATTATAGAATGAGGCCAGAAGAAGGTCACTCCAGTTAGAGAAAACCTTGGGAGCTCTGAGTGAAATAAAGAAGATTAATCCTTAGATCGTGATAAATAATCAGGTATTGGATAATAACACTACTATGCTAGTGGATATTTGGTATAGAGACATCAGGTTTGAATGTGATGTACTGAAGAAGTGCAGCAGTAAACTAAGAGATATCAGTGTGAAATTGCATAGCATGATATCCTATGAAGCAGAAGTCTTGGAAGCCCTGGAGGGAAAAGTAGAGGGGAAAGTTGAAAACCAAGACACAAACTTTGCCTTAAAACCTCGACATGATAACATCCAGCTGATGGTTGACAATCCTCTCACCCACCTGACAGAAGAAGCAATGAACAAGATCATGAGGATCAAAGTCAAGGTGGAGGACTATAATGAAACATTCAGCAGAAGGAAGGGTAAGTTAGAAGTCCTTAGAGAGAAATTTCAAGTTCACAAGCATGCCATTGCCAAAGCCAAAACTCAGGATGGCGGGGAACTTGATAAGATAGTGGGAGCCTATGAAAATATTAGGATGATAATGTAGGTCCATATACAAGGTGATATTCATCAAGGTGATGATGACACAGAAAGTAATGATCATGATGAAGAAGAAGAACCTGAGGAGTAAATGAAGATGCGCCACAAGGCTGTATTTATGGTCAGAAATGCTAACTGACAGGATATTTACAGAATATTTGCCAAACAATGCAAATATAAGGTGATATTGAGGTCTAGTGACACTTGCAACCAGATATCAACTTTTTAAAATAGATTACCTCAAAGCTTTAACAAAATTACATGAAATAGAGCTGATCTTTGCAAATTCACGATGATCAACTACAAAGCTTGCAATATTTATGGTCAATTCTAAAAACTTCACAAATCATTAGCATGCACAAGCTTAAAACAACAAATCTCTGCATATGACTCAAAATTCATAGGTGTTTCAGTGTTACCTTACTGTCTACATCATCAAATCAGACAAAACCTACTAATGATGAGCGGGAGGCCCTCCTTCTAGAGCCAATTTATGTTGCATTAGGAGCAAGGAGCCTGCTCAAAATGAATGATGAATGAAGCAATCTGTCTTTTCCTATTCTGCCCTCCTTCTAGTGCCAATTTATGTTGATAATGATGTTAGTCATAAACAAAAATAGAATAAAAGTTACACAACAACCTTTACTCATCTTGAAAGATATGACGAATTCAAAGAATTCCTGATCCCAAGTCTCCATGGATTAGTTCATAATCTACTGACGTTACTCAGTGATTGATGTGTGTTGTTTTCCATTCAGGGGCCTTATGTTTGTTGATTAGTAAATTCTGTTCCTGTAAAGATGCTACACATAAAGGTTATTCTACATAGTTATTTCTTCAAATAGTGTGTCTATACTTGAATCTTTGCATGATATTTATCAATTGTACATGCTTTAACTTCAAATATGCTATGAATTTTCAATTGTCTACGAGATATCAGCATTTTTCATATTATTTGCTTCTGATTATCTGTTATTTGCAATTGTGATGGTGAAATTATGAAATTTAAAGGAATTGAAAATAATACTTCAAATTATGATGAATCTTCATCTATTGAACCACATACACACTTGATACAGTCATGAGGAGAAGAAATCAAACCATATTTTCACTAGGATGTTCCACATCTAGATATGGATGATGCTAACTTCAAAGGATGAGGAATGAAGACAATATATGCAAACTGATGAGCACTCCAAGGGACACAGCAAATCAAAGCATATATCAAGAATTCAAACACAGACTACTCAGGATTTATGATGATTTGTAATCAAAATGGTCTTCTCTTTCATTAAGTATGCAAAAACATGTATGCTTACAACAACTTTGAAATAAGCCCTAATAGTTCAGCAATCAAATTTCAATTAAGCTTCAGAATGTTTAAAATATGGCATCCCTGCAACTTTTATAGAACAAGGTGAGGGGGCGGTTACAAATGACCTACGGTCAAGATTTATCAATTAAGATCTACGGTGGATATTTCTTTTAACTTAGTCAACTTCTCCCGTGGCACAAGTCGCCAACTAGCAACCATCTAGGTGGCTTATTTTCTTCTAAGTACCGGATGCATATGTTTCCCTTGTGGTGCATCTTCATTTACTCCTCAGGTTCTTCTTCTTCATCATGATCATTACTTTCTATGTCGTCATCACCTTGATGAATATCACCTTGTATATGGACCTGCATTATCGTCCTAATATTGCAAGCTTTGTAGTTGATCATCGTGAATTTGCAAAGATCAGCTCTATTTCATGTAAATTTGTTAAAGCTTTGAGCTAATCTACTTTAAAAACCTGATATCCAGTTGTAAGTGTCACCAGACCTCAATATCACCTTATATTTGCATTGTTTGTGCAAATATTCTGTAAATATCCTGTCAGTTACCATTTCTGACCATAAATACAGCCTTTGCTAGTAAATTCCAACCGATTGCAGCAACTATTTCAGTCTCTTCCTGCGAACCTGCAACAACTGTTCCTGAACCTGTTTGTTTTTTCTCTGCAACAACTAAAGTAGAAGGAACAGTTGACCTGTACAAAGATATAAGGTGCCTACTTTCACACCTTTTGCTACTACTAAGGCACCTTTTGAAACCTTCCAATTTTTATCAGTAAATGTAATAATGCAACCTTGTTCAGCTAGCTACCCTACTGAAATTAAATTCCTACTGAGCCTTGGAACGTGCCTTACCTCTTGTAGTAGCCAATGATTCTCATTCTGCAACTTAATCTTGATTCTTCCCTTTCCAACAATCTGACAGGGTTCATTATCTCCCAAATAAACCAACCCAAAATCCCCTTAGACATAATCAAGAAAATGACTTCTGTGGGGCATAGCATGAAATGAGGCCCCTAAATCTAAAACCCATGAATCATCAGCATTATCTAGGGAAAGAATCAAAGTGTCATCTTCAGATTTATTACTTACCACATTTGCTTCCTTATTGCCTTCTTGTTTGTCTCCTTTATTTTTCTGAGACCAGCAATCTTTCTTTAGATGACCTGGTTTCCCACAGTACCAACAATCCTTCTATCCTCTAGTTTGGGATCTTTTGTCCTTTGATTTTCCTTGTGACTTCCCATGACCTCCAGAACCTTTTCCTCTCTCCTTTGATCTGCCCCTACTTTCTGCATTCAAAACACTACCTGATGTGGATCCACCTGAGCTTTTCTTATGAATTTCCTCACTCAGAATAACACCAACAACATCATCAAATTTCAGGGTATTTGAACTAGAAACAAAGTTACTAACCACCATTACCAAACTATCCCAGCTTTTAGGCAATGAACATAATATCAAGAGAGCTCTAACTTCTTCATCAAATTTTACATTTACAGAAGTCAATTGACTAACAATCGTATTAAATTCATTTAAATGACTTGTCATAGATCCACCTTCAACCATTTTCAAATTAAACAAATGCTTCATGAGAAATACCTTATTTGAGGCTGAGGGTTTTTCATACAATTTAGCCAAAGCTTTCATCAAACCATCTGTTGTCTTTGCTTCCATTATATTGAATGCCACCGATGGTGCCAGGCACAACCGAATGGTTCCCAGTGCCTTTCTGTCAAGAAGATTCCAATCCTCATCAGACATTGTTGCCGATTTCTTGGCTACTCCTTCCAACGGCCTCCATAAATACTTTTGATAGAGGTAATCCTCCATCTGCATCTTCCATAACTGATAGTTCTGGCCATTAAATTTATCAACCTTCAATTTACCCTCATCTGCCATTGCTCCCACTCAACCGTGAGACTTTCCTGTAGACGATAATCAAACACAACCTGCTCTGATACCACTTGTTAGGGTTAGCTGACAGAAGATATCAATTAAATGCAAATAAAGATTAAACAGAGGAATGGAAATACATTGAAATAATAACAGCGAGAGACAAGTTTTAACGTGGTTCACCCAAACTTGGGCTACATCCACCAAACAGAGAGTCCAATATTATTATCCAGTAAATCAAACCGATTACAATTAGCAATCCCTGCAACTCAATACCACTGCAAATGCTACAATACAATCCATCAAAACCCTAACCCTTAGCCACTTTTATCAAGCTTTTTGTTGGTTACAAAAATATGGTTTTCTTATTTCGGTCAATGAAAAAATAACTCCCACTGCCCCTGGACCCCATAAGGGGTGCTGCCTCTTGACCTCGTCTTGGGGGCGCTGTCCCCAAACCCCCACAAGGGGCACTGCCCCTTGACCCCATAGGAAATTGGGGGGAAACTGCGCCGATAAAAGTGGGGAAAATGTAACCTCCAAGTCTGATTAGGCTCCATATAACAACAATGTATAGCATCTTTACAGGAACAGAATTTATTGATCAACAAACATAAGGCCCCTAAATGGAAAACAGCAACACACATCAACCACTGAGTAACGTCAGTAGATTATGAACTAATCCACAAAGACTTGGGATCATGAATTCTTTGAATTCATTGTATCTTTCAAGATGAGTAAAGGTTGTTGTGTAACTTTTATTCTATGTTTATTTATGACTAACATCATGATCAACAATACTCTAAAACAAAACAAACATCCCTGCTAAAGCAACACAAAACACAACCAAACACAACAAAACAAACACAAAACAAAACAAAAAACAAACAAAATAAAAACTGTACATTATTCACACTATGATACAGAACAGACCAACAACACTCACGTCAAGCTTAAAAATAATGTTTCAAATGTTGGCCATTAACTGGTAATGGCACATCTTCCCCAGTCAAGGTCTTGAGCCTGAATGTGTTGTCTCCTACTATTTCTAAGACCCAAACCCCCGCAAGGGGCGCTGCCCCTTGACCCCATAGGAAATTGGGGGGAAACCATGCCGATAAAAGTGGGGAAAATGTAACCTCCGAGTCTGATTAGGCTCCATATAACAATAATGTATAGCGTCTTTACAGGAACAGAATTTACTGATCAACAAACGTAAGGCCCCTGAATGGAAAACAGCAACACACATCAACCACTGAGTAACGTCAGTAGATTATGAACTAATCCACAAAGACTTGGGATCATGAATTATTTGAATTCATTGTATCTTTCAAGATGAGTAAAGGTTGTTGTGTAACTTTTATTCTATGTTTATTTATGACTAACATCATGATCAACAATACTCTAAAACAAAACAAACATTTCTACTAAAGCAACACAAAACACAACCAAACACAACAAAACAAACACAAAACAAAACAAAAAACAAACAAAATAAAAACTGTACATTATTCACACTATGATACAGAACAGACCAACAACCCTCACGTCAAGCCTGAAAATAATGTTTCAAATGTTGGCCATTAACTGGTAATGGCACATCTTCCCAAGTCAAGGTCTTGAGCCTGAATGTGTTGTCTCCTACTATTTCTGAGACCTGTAATGGACCTAACCATAACTTGTCAAATTTTCCATGATTACCTTTCTTTTCATGTTTTTTATCCCAACACAGCACTAAGTCTAAAATTCTAAATGTTTTGACTCTTGCTCTTTTGTCAAACCATCTTTTAACCACTGCTTGATGCTTAGCAAATTTCTCAATGGCTTGATCTCTTTTCTCATCTAATTGTAACAGTTAGATTATTCTAGCTTCTCTATGATCATCAAAGCCTAAATATTCATTAGCAAACTTCCAAACTGGTATTCTTAAATTTACTGGAAGTATGAGATTAGTCCCATAAACTAAGTGATAAGGTGCATTGCCTAAAGTTGATTTAACCCTAGTCCTATCTACCCACAGCACATACTTTAGCAATGTGTTCCATTCTCTTGGATTCTTTTCAATTATCTTCTTGATTATATCTAATAAAATTTTGTTTGTAGACTCAGATAACCCGTTCCCTTGAGGATAATAGTTTGAAGAAAACTTTAAAACTATTCCATTTTAAAACACCCATTTCGAAAAGTTCAAAGAAGAAAATGTAGGGCCATTGTCACATACCAGCGAATAGGGAGCCCCAAACCTGGTTATGATGTTCTCTTAAAGGAATTTGATGACTACCTTAGTAGTAGAGAATTTGCAACATGTGGCTTCAGTCCACCTTGTGCAATTATTAGTCACTATCAATATAAACTTGTGTCCTGCAGATGATCGAGGATTTATGACTCCAATGAAATCTAAGCCCCACTATGCAAAGGGTCTAGACTCAATTACTAGCTGTAATGGATTAGCCTGATTCCTTCCTTTATCTATTGTAATTTGATAGATGTGGCAACTTTTAATGTGACTCTCTGTATCTTTAAACATAGTAGGCCAATAATATCCTGCTCTTAATATCTTATGAGTTGTAGCTAAATGGAAACCATGAGCAGTTCCATACTTATCATGCAGTTCTAGCAACACCTTATCTGCTTCATCTCTATTTAAACATCTTAAATATATTCCTTCATGGTTCTTCTTGAATAGAAGACCTCCTTGTACCATATACTTCTGTACTTTGATCTTTAAAGCTCTTCTTTTTGAGGATTTCATCTTGCTTGGGTATGTCCCTGATATCATAAAAGTGTTCAAATCATCATACCACCCTAATGCATCATTAGTGTTCAACACATATTTCTATTTTACCAAATTTGGATCTGTATTGGCTATGGTTTGCACTAAATCTTTTCCTCTGACCAACTTCATTGGAATAATTTCCATGTTGAACTCTTACAAATTTGTGATCCACTTAGCTCTTTTCTCTCCAGGCTTATTTTACATTAGCAACATCTTCACGGCTGCATCTAGTACTATGGCCTTAACCTGACTGTGCAAGATATAATGTCTGAACTTTTTCACTGCTCTTACCAGTGCAAACACCTGTCTTTCTGTATCAAGATACTTTAGCTATGCATCTTTCAGAGGTGCACTCATAAAAGCTATTGGCTTCTCTTCATCATTTTCTCCTTTCTGTGTCAAAGCAGCTGCAACTGAATGTGTGGATGCAAAAGAATAAATATAGAATGGCTTTGTGTAGTCTAGACTTGTTAGTATAGGAGCCTTAGAAATAGCCTCCTTGATATCTTCAAATGCAGCTTTGGCTACTGGTGTCCATTCTATCACTGCATCCTTCTTCAACATGGCGTTTAGCAGTTGTACAATCTCTGCAAACCTTGTAATAAGCTTCCTGACAAAATTAATTTTACCAAAAAATAATTTTAATTCCTTCTTAGTGTTTGGCAATTGTAATTTCTTTATTCCTTCTATTCTATCAGGATCAATAGATATCTCATTCTCAGAAATGACATGTCCTAATAATTTTCCTTTAGTTACTCCAAATGAACATTTCTTAGGGTTGAGAGAAATCCCATACCTATCACATCTCTTGAGTACTCTTCTTAGATCTTCAACATGAGTGGACGTATCTTTAGAATAAACAATTAAATCGTCCATATAAATTACAATGCACTTACTTGACAATCCACATAATGCAATATCCATGGCTCTCTGAAAAGTGGCACCTGCATTGATTAGACCAAACGACATTCTTCTGTATGCTTAATTACCCCATTTACAAGTAAAAGTGGTTTTCAACCTGTCTTCTTTATCAACTAAGACCTGGTTATACCCCAAAAATACATCCAGAAAAGACATCATCTTAGCTCCATTCACTGCTTGCAGCACTTCATCTATAGAAGGCAGAGGATAATTATCTTTTTTAGATGCCTTATTCAAATTTTCAAAATCTACACATAACCTAATGTCTCCAGTTTTCTTTCTAATAGGTATTAAATTAGCTACCCAGGTTGAATGTCTGACAGGGAAAATTATTCTAGCAGACAACAGCTTCTTTACTTCTTCAAAAATCAAAGGTTCTAAAATGGCATTCGCATGCCTTTGCTTTTCTGGTTTTAAAGGTATCACATGAGTGATGATGGACGTATCATATGTCTTTAAATCCTCATATTTCCATGCTATAACGTGTTTATAATCTTTCAGAACATCTATAATTTCTTTTCTAAACTTTTCAGAACAGGCTTTTCCAATCTGTACATTCTGAGGACTCTGCTCTATTCCTAAGTTATATGGATCACACTTACCTCCCTCAGTTTTGGGCAAGTCTTTCTGTTTTACTACCCCATCAAAGTCAAAGATCTATTCTAACTCAATCACTCCTTTAGGCAAGAAATTACTTTTTAAGTTGATTATGTCTTCTTCATCCCAAGACACATCAGGCCTCTCTTGTTCATCAATAATTTTAGCCTTAAATACCTAATTACAAGTTAGAAAATCTACAATTTGTTGATCCCCTTCAAATACCTGAAAATGAGTTACATTATCCGGTACGCTAGGAACATTTACTAATTCTACAGCAAATCTTTTCAATCCTGACAGTGTTAAAGGTTCTAAAGTGCTAGCAGCAACTACTAGTGCATCTAGCCTATGGTTCAATTCTCTAGGGATATGCTCTATATTGAAAGCATCAAATGACTCTATCAAATCCCATACCCTATGCCTGTAACAAACCATCTTTTTATAGTTGCATGCATACAATTTCCTCACCTATCTGACTACTAGCTCAGAATCTGAAAATACTCTGATCATTTTTACCTTTTTCTTTATAGCCATGACCAGTCCATAAATTAAAGCTTCATATTCTGCAACATTGTTAGTACAAGTAAACTGTAGCCTATATGCTGCTAAATATGATTTACCATGAGGATCTATAAGTTCTACACCAGCACCTGTACCTTGTTTTGATTTGGAACCATCACATTTTAGTGTCCACATGCCATCCTTATTCTTTTGACCTTTTACTTTGGCATGTTTTGTTTTTTCTATCACATGTGCAATGCTATCTTGTTTACTCATAGGCAATTCATTTTGGCTTACTTGTACATTTATCTTTTTACTTTGCAGATCAGAATGACAAACACTTTTATCTTTTGTTTCTTTTTCTAAATCTGGAGTTGATCCACCTATGTTGTTTTGAAAGTATCTCTCTAGTTGATTAACCTTTCCTTCTCGGAGTTTCATCCCCTTTTTGCATTTTATGTACTGATACTCAATAATGTCTCTGCACATTCCACAATTCTCTTCAGAATGTGGCTTATCATGGACTCTACACTTATTTTTGTACAACTTGCATTGAACTAGAATATTTTGTTCCATGTACTTTTCTATTTCCTGTCTAATGACCTGACTAAAATTATTCAGTGCAATGTTTTCTTCATCAGAAGAATTTCCATCAGACTCAATAAATAATATTGTCTCCTTACTGACCTATTTTTCTCCAAAACTCAGCATTAAGATTTCTTCAATTTGTACCCCTTTGTTAGTGACCCTGTAAACACCAGGTTCAACAGAAGCATACAATATTTCATTAGTCTTATTGTATTATGTGATCATGTGTTTCATCCTGGGTTCAGCTTCTATTCTGATCTAATTTGGCACACCTCTCCAAGGTAACCACATATGTGAAAAATCATGGCCATATATCCGTTCAAAGTTTTAGACCAGTCTCTACTCAATAGCATCCCATAATTTATAAGTATATCTACTACCTAGATGTCAATGAACTGACTTACCCTGGGGTCTAAAGCTAACTATATCTGAATATGCATTAGTTCTCCTATCACATTAACTTTAGTTTTATCCAACTGTGTGACCACTTTAGCAGATTTGGTAGGGGTCAGACCTAAAGTTTTACATATCCCTAAAGGCATTACATTAGCGGATGCACCAGAATCTACCATACAATTGTGGATGTTCTTTCCAAACATTCTAATGGTTAACAAGAAAAGAGGAGCTTCTTTCTTGTCCGCATACATTACCACATTGGTGTTGGATGGTTTTTCATCTTTCTTACTTTTCTCTTTTGACTGTGCATCCCTACTAGGAACATTTACCTCAACAGAAACCTCACCTGTCATAGATGCATCCAAGGATTTTATAAAAGCATTTCTAACCCCTGGACTTTTCAACAATTCACACAAAGGTATACTGACCTTAATTTTCTTTATCTCCTCTGACAGATAACTCATCAATCTCATTGTCTCTATAGTTTATGTTTTACTTGTTTGGACCTTTTGTGCTACTATTCCATTATTTGTATGGTGATTGGCTTTCAGTATAGTAGGATTATTGCTAGCATTCTAGTCTAGAGGAGTATTGAAATTGTTAGGAGGAGTGGAAATAGTGAAAGGACATCCTGGCCTAGTGTTATTTCTCAGGTTGTAAGTATGATTCTTATTTGACTGTTGGAAGGCTTGCACCTCCTCTGTCTCATACAACACATCATTTTCAGTTTCAAATGGAAACTAAAATGCATTTAGTACTAAGGTTGTTTTAGGATATAAGTTTTCACAAAAATAAGGTTCATCCTCTAACAATTGGTCTTCCTCTTCTTCTCTAGTTGCAAAGGTAAAAGTCTCTAAGACTAAAGCAGTATCATACCCTGAGGGTACTATTTCATTACCTTTGGGAATTAAGAACTCAGAAGTAGGAGCCTGTACATCCACATTAAAATACTTGCTGCCAGATGAAACTGAGGACAGTCTAATTCAACATGGGCACTAGTATTATGAATTCTACACCAATTTTTCAATGCTACATTGGCCATTTGAATCCTAGCTATTTGCTTTGTATCCTGGTTATCCACATTCTCAAATGGAGAAGCTAAAGTGCCATTATTTGGCCCTGTGTTCCATGTTTTGTGTGGCCTTGGCTGATTCTAATTTCTGTTATTGTTACCTAGGCTCTGTTATCTATAACAGGTCCTCTATTTTGCATCTGTTGTCCTTGATTATGATTCTAATTTTGACTGTGATTTTGACCCTTATTAGAACCCTGACCTTGGCTATAATTTTGATTCTAATTTTGGTTGTGGTTGGGGTTATAATTCTGGTTTTGACCCTGGTTATAGTTTTGATTATATCCCTAGTTGTTTCTATCGTAGAAATT
Source organism: Cunninghamia lanceolata (assembly GCA_027924645.1). NCBI lineage: Eukaryota > Viridiplantae > Streptophyta > Pinopsida > Cupressales > Cupressaceae > Cunninghamia > Cunninghamia lanceolata. The sequence goes on along the minus strand of BSBN01001020.1, from coordinate 1,398,186 downwards.
ATCATTTCTCAATTGTGTCATCTCAGTGGTCAATCTTCTTAAATGTGCAGTAATTTCTTTAATATCTTCCCTTTCCTCTTGTGCTTTTGCAACAAATGTATCCTGAGGAGGCTGAAAGAAAGATTGGCCATTATTCTAATGATTATTGGTAGTATTACCAGTATAAGGTACTATAGCCTGAATTGGGGCAGGATTATACATAGGTGTGTATGTAGGGACTATATTTAGCATTAGAGTGCTATGCGTAGGAACTCCATTCCAAGGTTGTGCTTGATTTTGTAATCCAGGATGTCCTCCATTGAGAAATGGATTATAAGTTGTCTGCCTCATCTCCTGGTTTACAGAGGCTACCTCTTTATAGGCTTTAGATATTGTATCTATGTTAGGCTTTCTCTTGACAAACATGGAAGTTAATGGATCTAAGGCTACATAATACATGGCTAACAATGTATCTGCATTTACTGTGTATGGAGCTACCAACCTAGAATAGGCCTTTTGAAACCTGTCATTAAAATTATCAATTAGTTCCCCTTCACCTCTCTTAATTGCAGCCAATTTATGATATAAGATGGAAGGATCTATTGGTCCCCTAAATCTAGACAAAAATGCTTCCTCCATAAGTGTCCAAGAAGAAATGTATCCATTAGGCAAATTCACATACTAGTTAGAGGCTTGTTCATTGAAGGTGTAAGGAAATAACCTATACACAACATCTTCATATTCTAGCCTGGCTCTAAAGCATGCCTCCTTAAATATCCTAATATGATCTTCTAGATCCTGATGCAACTGGTATTTAGGACATATTTTCTCAGGGTTCTTTGGCATCTCATGATAATTGGTGAACTGTATGGGCAAATTGACATTAAAATAAGCGATTGCACGTACTTGTGCTTGGCCTAGACCTGTAGGAATACCTAGATTTCTAGGTGGACTTAGATTTCTGGGAGGCCTGGGACCTCTAGGGGGACTAGGACCTCTGGGAGGACCTAAACCAAGATTTAAAAATCTGAATGAAGAACTATCAGGACTCACAATATTATGGATGTTAAAAGGTGATCCAGGAGGAGTTCCAGATGAACTTCCTTTATTTGATACTTTAGGATTCCAAATTAAAGGACCTTTACTCTGTCTCCTATTAGGTAATTGCACAAATATGTCTTCAAAATTGGATCTAGACTTGGTCACTCTAATGTTGTTATGAGCCAGCTTTACTCAAATTCAACCTTAACTCCAATCAGGCCCTCCTTCTAATGCCAAAAACTATTGATGATTATTTTTACAGATTCATAACAAAAGTTAAAATTCATAAAATGAACCTAACTGTCTTAAAAGATATGGAGAAATCAATTAAGATTTCTTAATCCCAAGCTTCTGTATGCTCAGGTCTTGACCTTGTGGACAGTACAGTAGGTTACTATGAAGCTGTAATATGCAAGAGGCCTTACGTGATTTAAGGTAACTGTTGACATACTAGACTCGAATTACACAAACTGTTGCAAATATCAGCAAATTATCTATCTCTTTGCATAAATCCGTTACTATATCATAAAGCTTTAAATGATTTATATTAAAACATGCTTTTCTTTTCCAATATTTATAAAGATTGCCAAATATCAACTCAATTGTTCCTATTTCTTTCAAATTTTAGACAATCTCCTTTAGATTTCTACGTTTAAGCTAGATATTTCAAATTGTTTGCGAAAAGTTATAGAAATTCAAATTCAACATTAGTTGCTACAGGATCTAAATGTTCTATTGTGCACGTGGTAAACAATACAACAAATTCAATTAAATCAATAGACTAAATCGTTAAATGCAAATGTCCTGAGTATTTTCACAAACATACATTCAAGATTGTGAGCTTTAAGAGATACTATTTCAAATACAAAGGAAGAGCCAGAAGACACTCAGAAAATAGACGCAGAATTCTAGATTCATTTGTATTTAAAACACAGTCATATATGATTTACAATGTATGAATGACTCTTAGCTTCATTAATCAAATTCATAAAAACTTAGAATGCTTCACAGATACAATAAGAAAGCTAGACATTCCATGCATTCCTTAGTGTAGACATAGGCGACCTCGTCTAAACTAAAATACTCCTTCTACTCAAAGCTTCTGAACAAATTACAATGCTAGCTAATTTCTAAAAAACCCTATGTAAGTAATTTACATGTAGCAAAGTTTCTTATATAGATTTTGAACTTCATAATGCTACGGCTACAACTCCATCTATGGTTGAGGTCCCTCCGTTATTGATCAACGGTGTATCTTTGCCTCTAACTGTTTGTCAAAATATCCCAAATGGCATCTTTTCCCTCTCAAAGGATGCTATTGGAATCTTTCAAAAATAAGATTCCTCTTCTTCATTGACTTTTCCTCGTTGATACCTTTTACTCAACTTCTTCTCAAAACCACTGCCCGTCTTTGTCTTCTCACTCTTTCAAATATGTTTTGAAATTATTGAGTACACCTTCTACAAAGGTGCGGTCCCCTCCTGGACTCTTTGCCCATATGTATTCCTGCATCACAACTTCTTCCATCAACTTCTTTTCTCTATTCTCTGAGCCTTCTCTTCTCTTCTCTTCTTATATTTCTTCATTTTAGCACTTTCTTCCATTAATGTATCCATCATCCATTTGCTGAGATTTGTATCAGGATTCTCTATGCATGGTGTAAATATGGCATTAAACTCTATTAATGCCCTTTCTAACTCATATGCTGGTACTTCCATACATTCATGTTCTAGGATTCTTTCTATTATTTTCCTGTGCAGTTTTATCATTTCATCTGCTTGCTCTCCTAAATCTTGTACAACTGTTATACATTTTCTGAGGTTATCTTCCTCAAATTTAAGCTCTAATATTGTCTGTGGCACTTGATTTTCTAGTGAAGCGGTAATTACTCCTTCATTAATTAATTCCTCTGCCCTTTCTTCTATTTCTGTCAACTGTGTTAGCTCGGACCTGCATTCTTCTTTAATTAATTGATAATTGTGTACAAGTATATTGCACTTATTCTTTTCTTTTGCAATTGTCTCCCAGCTTTTCACAGCTTGCTTTATTATCTGCTCACCTTCCTGTATAAAATCCTTAAACCATTCATCAAGAATATTGGCCTTGACCCTTTTATTTTTCATGTCCCTAACTTCTTCTTTGGATATTACTGTTATGTTATTGGGCAGTTCCGGGACTATTGCATTGGGATCAAATATCCCTTTAATGAATTGTTGAAGTTGGACAATGTGTCCTTTTAAGTATTCATGTTTATCTTTATCTCTTCTCAGCATTTCTACTGTCACTTGGTGCACATCTTCCCATTCATTAATGTGTTGTTCTCTTGTAGAATGCCCAAGGTCCAAATTTAATATTTTATACTCCTCCAAGGCTATTTCACCTTTTTCTTTTTCTTTCTATGGAATGGCTAGGTTCAGCATTCTAGATCCATCTGGACCTCTCTGTATAGCTAAAATTGTCCTAGCTTTTCTCTTTTCTTTCCTTGGTGTGGTACCTCCTAGCAAACTCTTAATATCAATTGGTACTACCTGTACCTCCTTTTCTTTTTTTCTTATTTCTCCTCCTAACCATGCAAGAATTTCTTTTGTACCTTCTAATGTCTTATCTTCATCAATTACCTCTTCATGAGGTCTCTCTGTTTCCACTTCTTCTTGTTGTTGTTGTCCCTGCTATTGTTCTTGTTGCTCTTGTTGTTGTTGTTGTTGCTCTTCTTATTGCTACCTTTCCTGCTGATCCTGTTGTTGTTCCGGAATTTGCTACTGAAGTGGAGGCTCATGTTCCATGGGATCATTTTCCTATTTCTTTGATTCAACCTCATTTTCCTCCTCTTCTATTTCAGTGTCTCCTCCATCTTTAGCTTCCTCTTCAGGACCTTCATCTTTTGATGGATCATTTTTCTGATCCTCTTATGTATGCATTTGCTCTACATCTGGCATGTTGATATCTTCTACTTGTTCATCCACTTTACTATCATCAACCTTTTCTATTTCTCTTACACCCCAGGCCTCTTGGTTTCATCTTCTATTTTGTCTATACCTTCTATTTGTACCTATTTTGTATGTACAGGTGAATTTATCTTTGCATCATCTTCCTTTACTTCTTTCTCTTGATCTTGTATATTTTTTGTATTTTTCTCTTCTTCGCTTTGCTCATCATACATATTCACCATGTTTAAGACATCTACACTTGAGGTGTCCTCTTTTGTTTCTTCTTCTGTTGAATCATGCCTTTCTGTGATTATCTCTTCAGGGGTTCCCTCTTTCTCATCTTCTTCAATCTTGTGTGTCTCTTCTTGCACATCTTGGATAATTTCAGGGGAACTAAAGTACCAAATGGATCCACTAATCCTGTTTCTTCCTATACCTTTTCTTCTTCATGTTCTGAGCTTTGCTCAATCTCCATTTCAGCCTGAATGCTTGGTTCCTCTTCTTCACTCAGGAAATCACCAGAATCATCTTCTATTTCAATCTATTTTCCCTTGTACATTGTTCTTTCTTCACTGTCACTACTGTCAATGTGCACAGTCTCAATAGTTTGTTTGGCTTTGTTAGTTTTTGATTCTTGTTGCATTTCTCCAGCCAACTCTATCTTTACTTGCACAAATGTTTGTCTTTCCTTTGATGATGTGGAGGCACCAATTATGTTACTCAATTTTACACCTACTTCTTATGCTCCAATTACACCACTTGGTTTAGAAGTTTCACCCTTTGACAAACTTATTGGTATTGCTTTTCTAATTTGTTGTCCTGCTGCTTCCTTAGCAGTCTATGCCTCTTCTGCACTAATTTCATGACTTATTGACCTTGCATCTACAAAAGTACTTGATGCCACTACTACTGTTATCCCTAAAGCATACGGATCCATTAAAGTAGCATTTTTATCCTTTTCAACAATCTTGGCCTCCACAATCTTCCTTTTCTTCTCATAAAAGCATTGCAAATCTTCACTAAGCTCTACCTTTCTTTTTCTCCCTTTCTTTGGATAGGTGATTTCTTTGCCTTCAACCTTGAGTTCCTCAATTCTATCCCTTAGCCATGTCTTTGAAAATAATATTACTGGCTTAGACAATACATCCAAAGATGTATTCCATGGCTTTGACCAATCAGGCTCTGTATTAGGATCTAGCCTTGCCTTTGCATAACTATGATGTAAGAGTTTATCATCATCCTAAACCTCTGGAGGAACATATATGTCACCTATAGATTTGATTTGCTCAATAGTTAATCTTTTATGAGCTCTTTTCTTTACTTCTCTATCATTTTTGCAATCAGCCCAAAAATCCTCAATATGTATCTGGTGTTTATACTTTTTATCAACAAAATTATGGATCCTATGGAAAGGATCAAATTTCCTAACTAAATCAAACTCCTGAAAACCATAATATCTCAGTTCTTGCTCTGAATAACCTACAACCTCTTCACTATAGTAGGAGTATCTGCCAATAGCCCAAGGTAACTTCACATTTCCTCTATTATTGAACTTCCTTTTATACATTCTAAAAACATTCAAATTCTGTCTTGCAAATTCCAAAACAATCAGCTTAGCAGAAGGATACCGAGGCAGCATAAATGGTTTTCCTTCAAATCCTTCAATCCTTATGTAGGTAAAATGCTCAAACTAAATAAACCAAGAACTATGCAATCCATTTGCATCCTCTACACCTTTAGATAATCTCTTGTTAGGTTCTTCTCTCAACACCCTTACCATGTAAGTATAAAAGACATCATTGACCAAAGCAAACCTTTTCAATGCATTCTCCTCTTGTAAGTCAGGGTAGTGTTCATACACTAATCTTTGATCAGGACCATTTCCTAGGGCACCAACCCTTTCTATTCCATGTATATATGGTTTAATTTCTACAGCACATGAATATAACACATAAGAAGACAAATAAAAGGGCATCATCTTTTGTTTTCTTAGAATGGCCTGCTTCTGAATAGTTGTGCTTATTGCCTTAGCCCAGTGGATCTGCCCTTACTCCTTTCTTCTTGGTCTTATGAATTCAATAACAGTGAACATCCATGGTTCACATTTGGTGCCATCTCTCATTCCAACCAACCTACTCAGCATGGTGATCATCAAATAAATTTCCTCTTTGAAGTATATCCTCATCAAGTTCTTGGGTACCCTGGCTACAGCCTTGGGTTTATTCTCTAGGCTATACTAGTTGTGGAATATTTTACCCTTACATTCCTTTTCATTTGTATGAAATTCTTCATTATATTGGTCCATATCAATATCCCTCATCTTTTCATTGATTTCTAATCCAAATGTTTTGGCAATCCCTTCTGTGGTTAAATCAGCAATTAGTCTGTCATATAACATGATCTTCCTTGTAGATGGATCATATAGTCACACAATCCAAACACAAATCCCTAGCCTCCATTACCAGTGGGAAACCTGTAGCTCTATACAGTCCACTCTACCAGATACATTTCATATCTTGTGAAGCATCTGCAGTAGTAATTTTCTTTAACACATCCTCTGCATCATAATTTCCTATTCGCATATCAGTTCCAACTCCACCTGTACTTTTTAGAGATGGATAACCTTTGTGCAAGGGAAATTCTTCTTTATCTACCTCCTTTCGTGGTTTCCTTTCTTTTTTTCCTCGTCCCCTGTATCTTTTTTCTATTTCGGGGCCATCCTGTAGAAACATGCATCTTTTAATTTTTTGTTTTACTTTCATGTCTAGGGTTTTTACTATGAATTTCTACTTTTACCGTTTTACCCTAACTGATTTATCCTTTCTGTTTTAACCTTTAAATTTGTTAAGGTCCATTCAACTAATTAACAGTTAAAACAATAATTTGACAAATGCATACGTTTTAAACTGAAATTACTGGAAATTAATAGTATTTTACCATTTGAAATGTAAACGACGTTTTGAGATAAATACCTATTTTTTCTGACCATTTGACTTGAGCCGTTGACTTACTTTTACCTTTTCACCTTCATCCAGCTACTGTAACTCTGTCACTTCAATAAGTTCTACTCAATCCACTGTAACAGTTCTTCTTTCTGCAAATTTTACTCTTAGCAATATATCTGAAAGCAAAATAACCTTAAAATTACCCTAACCCTCGTTAAATTTTACTTTTCTTGAGTGTTAGACTTGCATTAATTACAGCAATTAATGCGCTACAACTTCGGTCTTCATTGCAGTGTTTGTGTTTTTTAAACTTTTCTTACCGTTAGCTTAATTCAACATGCATACATTTTCCTTTGTATATTTCATTGTATGTTTTCCTTGTATATCTTCGTTGTATCTTTAAACATACGTTCACTTTATGCAAAAAATCAAACTACAGCTCCTTTTAGCTTTTTTCTTTTCCATACATCTTTGTAGCTTTCGTTTTGTATATCGCGCTTGTATATTCTCTTGTATAAGCACATATACAAACATTTTATGCAAACCCTTTCTCTCCCTTTTATTCTCCGAGATGCTTTTAATTCTTTGTATATCAGCATTGTATATTATAAACATACAAACGCCAAACATAGAAAGACTTTTCTATTTTTTAATTCCCTTTGACATCCGGTTTGTATCTCCACTTTATATCTTTCGCTTTGTATATTTCAGGTTGTATCTTTAAACATACATTGCAATTATACAATGCCTACATGCAAACAATGGGACCCACCTTACCTTTTACTTGTATCCTCGCGATGCATATGACGCTTGTATCAAACCATTAGATACAAGCCAAAATGCATACAATCCCTTTTGTATCACTTTTCGGACTTCTCATTTTATGAACCACATTTTACTTACCTTTGGTTTCACTGTGTATATATCCACAATGCATCCTTAGATATACTTTAAGTCCCGATGCATCGTTTATATCATATTTTTATTTTCTTTCAATTCCACGTTGTATGTATATCTCAATACATATCTCCAAAACATACATACAAAGCACAAAATATACAACCATTATACCTTATTTTATGATCTTTTCGATTCTGCCTTGTATGTATCTTGAAATGTATGTATCCAAAACATACATATACAATGTGCGAAACATACAACAATTATATCACCTTTAATACTCTTTTCAGTTCCGTGCTATGTATAACCTGTTGTATATTTACTTTGTATGTCTTCCATTTGCCAAATATACAAACAAAACATACATAGCAGACTTAACCTTTTATTCATTTCAACTTTAATTATGTTGGGTCCGACTTGTATATGAAGATAAAGTGTTAGCATGATGTATACAAGTATAACAACATACATTTATAAACCCAATGACTTCCCTTTTGTAACTAACACAAAGACACAACATACAAATGACTTTGTATATGAACGCCTTTGTATATACAAACAGCTTTGTATATGCAACATGCAAACCCTCTAATTGTACATTTACCAAAAACACTTATAACTTGCAAAATACAGGGAATTTTGAGATGGTTCAAAAAGCAACCCCTACTTATTTTTGACAAGGAATTCACCTATATTATGCTCTAGCCCTTAATGTTATTTTTTCTTTATTTTCACCAAGGTTTGTAGCTTTCACTTCCCTTTTCCCTTTTACCACCAAGCAGACCCACACAAACAAGCAACAAGAGCTAGCCACAGTCGGGGTCCTCATTTTGCTAAGAAGTAAAATGGGGCGTGTTGTGAGCATCACCAAGTGCTCAGGGAAAGGAGGAGACTTCGGTTGCAAGGTAGTATGGGCATCTTGGGTTGATTTAGGTTCCAAAGGTGGTTTATCTAAGGCTTATTCAATGGATTCTTCATCTTCAAGCTCTATAATTTGGGTAGATGAAGGCCCTGCAAGTTGTTTCCCTAATTTAAGACAAACATTACTCACTTCCACCCCATAGATGGGATATTGCATTACCTCGTTAGTATAAGCCTACTAGACAGGCTTGTTGTTAGGGTTAGGTATAGCTTGGAAAACGATTTGGGTAGGTCTAGGAGATGGATTTTGAGGTGTTGATGGTGACATTATGGTTGGCTGTTGTGGCTGAGATGGAATCATAGGTTGTTCAAATTGTGCATTTTGCTGCCATTGTTGACCCTTGTTTCACTGAGGCTGCCATTGTTGCTACTGAGTAGGCCACTGAGGGCTATAGTTGGGACCTTGGAAATTTTGTTGAGGCCATGAGTTTGGCTATTGTTGGTTCCAACCAGCTTGTGGAGTAGGCCATCGAGGAGTAGGCCATTGGGGTTTTTCCATGCATTTGAGTTACCAGGCCATTGTTGAGCATTCCAAGAAGAGAAGTTCTGATTTGCAGTAGTAAAGGGAGAATTAAAACTAATTGTATTAGAGGGCATACATTTCCTTTGCTTCCAAGGTCTCCTCTGAACTATAAAGAACACTTACCCATCTTCTCCTTCAAATGGTTGCAATTCTAGTTGTTCAATCTTTTCTTGCTGGATACTGGCCACCCTTTTGCACTTATAGTTGGCCTTCCTCTGTCTACAACTGGGGTAATATTCAGTAAGCATTACGTCTGCCTCTTTTTGTTTCTTCTTGATATGAAGAGTGTTTAGATGTGTATCCATGTGGCTAATAATGTCCTCCTTCATATTGGTCAGCAGGTTACTAATCTCCACTCTTGAAACTCCATTAGTTGCCTTGCTTGTGATGGCTGCTCTTTCTCCCCTTGGTTTTCTAGAAAAGGTTCTAGAATAATTTCTACAGGATCTACAAACATGTTCAAAGGGAAGCTGAGATATATCCCCTATTCCAATGAGATTGAGGGCATCCATGCAGTCATCATTAACTCCTCTCAAAAAGACCAACTTCAGTGATTCTTCAAACAATCTATTCTAAGGGTTTTTCTTCAAGGCAAACTGGAATCTTTCCACATAGTCTTCTACTGGTTCATCCTCTTTCTGTGACATCCTGAACATGTCATCTCTTCTTCTATCATGTCCTCTGCAGTAGTCTTTATATTTTGCAAGGAACTTTGTCTTCATGGTATCCCAGCTTGGAATGACATCTTTCCCCAACCCCATAAACCACCTTAAAGTAGTATCTTTTAGTGTGGAAGGGAATAGCTTGAGTCTATAAGGATCAGTGGTGTAGTCATAACTCCTACACAAGACATCAAACTTGAATAGGAAAGTGTCAGGATTTTCGGTCACCAAGCCGTAGAAAACACGCAATGCAGAGGGTGGTATATTTTTCACAGTAGCAGCCCGTGCTTGGTCTGGGATAGGGAATTCAAATATTGTTTGTCTTGGATGATATTCTACTGTAGTATCTGCCATGGTTCTAAAAGTCCCTTCTGTGGATGTGGAGGAAGTTGATGGAGATGTAAGAGGAAACTCTTCTTCAACACTTTCTACTTTGTAGTTGATAAAATTAGTTGTGTCCTTGTTATCCTAAGAAGTTGAAGGGAGGAATCTATTAGCTATTGTTGCACCAAAAGTTTGACCTGTTAATGCCCGATACAACCATTTGACTTAACAAGCATGGGAGGCAGTTAAGCCCTTGTCACAAACCACCGCAGTGCAACACTGAACAAGGAGACCAAGGGTCACACCTTACAACAATCCCCCCCAGCGCAAGCGCGGGGTTTGAACCCGTGACCTCAACTTTGATACCAATTGTTAGTTGTCGTTGCACGAAAAGATTGACCTATTAACGCCTGATACAACCACTTGACATAACGAACATGGGAGGTGGTTAAGCCCTTGTCACAAACCACCGCAGCGCAGCGCTGAACAAGGAGACCAAGGGTCACACCTTGTAACAGAATCTACCTCGGTGATCTCTCTGCCTCTGCATACAATAGTTTTATCTTGATATTTCCATGGTCCTGCATAATGTTAGTAAAATGTCTAGTGTTCCCTGAAGAAAAATGAATTCGTTAATTCTAATGCTGGAATCAGAATTTAATCTATGATTGCACATAAAACTAATGAGACTATGACGATAGCACCATCCCCGGCAATGGTACCAAAAATGTAGAGGAAAACTAATGCATTGTAGACTTAAATTAAATTTAGGGGTAAACCTATATGAACAGTCCACTTTATCATTGCATTCCGACATTGAATTATCGACCAATGAACATAAGATTATGATGATGTTCACACTATATATGTCTTCAAGACTCATTTCTATCCTAAACTAACTCATACATACTTATTCTAATTAACTTAATTTACTGAAGTTTATAGAAATTAAAAAACAACAAAAATAGTTAAAAATCTAGTTGCTACGGGTACCCTCAGCATAAGCTGAAGATAGCTATATTAAACAAAGAATTATAGAATTAACTTGAAATACACAGAATGATAAAAGAATTGACACTAACCTCTGGAGGACTTCAATTATGTATTCTATTAATGAATCACAACTACCAGAAATGGAAATCAAGATATTCTACTCATTCCACAATGTAGCTTTTACAAAATAACATGAAATAGTTTTAACTAAGAATGCATGAATAAATAAGGAAAAATACAAAGTGAGAGTTATTACCTTGAGTGACCACCTCTAGGAACTATCTCACTTGATCTGGAAACTAAATCTACTTCAGATTCTCATAACACATAGTTTTATTCACTTCATATCAGAAACAAAATCTTTCTAGATTGTATTCAATAAAACATGTCTGTATCTTCCAACATAAAAAATAGAGTTACCATTGAGCAATTGTAAATTAAAGTATCTTGGAAAATAACAACTTCTTCTAACTAACTTCCCATTGAACTCATCCCTTCTAACTTATACACAAATGTGAGAATATGATGTAACTACCAACTAACTTGATCATCAATTCATCCCTAGATATCAGGGTATAGGTTTGAGATCAATTTATTATTCTAACTAAAACAAAGGAAACAAAGTCCTACTTGTTGTCTCTTAGATTTGTACCCTTACTGCAGCTTTAAAACTTTAGCAATATGGAGAAACATGGGAATGATCTCAAAGTGTGGGACCTTGCGAAATGAGATCAGACCTCTAGAGAAGGCCGACTTCCTTAACTGGTTGTCACCTAAAACTACTCAATGCTCAGAGGAAAAGGGAGAAGGAATGCTTTTAAATGAAAGATAAATAGAAAAACTTGAAAATAAGGGGTGATTCACCAAGTTAAATAAAAGAACCCTCACAGTACTGAGAAGATGTACAACATAACCAGATACAACAAGTAGACATACACAAATTCAAATGATTCCAGCAGAGGTGAGAAACAAAATGGTTGAGAGGAATGAAAATGTTCACAGACAATCATATGCAGATTCACACTAAACTAGAAAATTGGCAAAAGAGGTAAAATAACTTTCATATATTCAATAAGAAGGTAAGGTTACAGTAGTAGAAAGCTCTGTTTGGAAACAGAAAGCCTGAAAGCCAAAAAAATTCCAACCTTATTTACATCTCATCCTTATGCTTATATAGCATTTCAATCTGGCCTAAGTTGGTTACAAACATTCGCTCAAAGAGCTGTAATAGGAAAATATCTATCTCCGAAGGGACGTCCAATTGCAAGGAGTTATGGCATAAAAATATCTGGAACAGGGGCCGATGGAAGATATTTTGGGCATTGAATGCGAGCAACTCCATCATCTATCTTCAATAATGAATATATGAAATATCTAAAACCTGGCAGTGAAGGGATCAAATTCGTACTGATGGCGGATGGGACGTATCAGCCCTTGATATTTTCTGTATTTTTCATCGGGTCTGAGATCATCTACAAAAATAAATCTGGCCACTGAGATGTCCAGTCGCCAGAACATGCAACTCCAGATCCAAACTTGAAAGTGTGAATATCCTCTAGAAGAGCCCACCAAATGAAAGAGGAGGCAAAAACAAGCATATTTGCCTTTTGTAGCATGTAGAAATTCACCAAGATGCGCAAGATATTCATGGTCAAAGTTGCGGTCAACTACCTGTGTATATCACTTTGCATCTGTGACCTAAATCGGCATCTAAAAGACCCTTTGAATCTGCGTTGCATTCAGCTTTAAAACGGCCTTTGAAGTGCCTTTGTATATGCATTTAAATATGCATGTGCCTACATACAAACACGAGTTTTTATCTTTTGAATCAGAGTTTGTATCACCGCTGACACATGGCACCACCTAATTTGGTGCCAAGATGTCCTGAGACCTATTGTTGAGCAATCGTATCCTCCATCGGCCGTCAGAATGACTAGAAACAGAGCCACCGACGCGGATGTCTCACCGAACATCTCCTTGCATATGGCTTTGTGTATTCAAATGTATATCGGCACATGCAATCGCCTCTTCATATAACCTACGGACCTCAAATGATTATCTGCTATACTCAATTCTGCAGTCGGGTCTAGCTTGTATGTACCCCTTTATATCTTTGCATATGCATCCTTCGACCCCGTATATGCAAATAGACAATGCAGACCTCAAAGATTATCAACTTTATTGAAATGCTGAAACAGGTCCGGTCCTTGTATCTTTTCTTTTTTTGTATATATGCATATACATGTACTTAACATACAACCTTCGGAACTCAACGCTAAATTTGCTGAATTTGATTTTATAGTCAGGTCCACCTTGTACATTGCCTTTTGTATATCGCAACATACAAATGCAAACATACAAACAAAAAGATGCATACAAACATTTGTACCATTATCGACCAGAATGCATATTCCTCTCGGGTCCGGGGCTTGCATCTTAGGAATGTATATCGCATTGTATATGCAGATTGTATGTTCAAAGATACAATCATGTATGCAATTGGTTGGCCCCATCCTTTGCATCTCCTCGTATATTTTCTTGCATGCGCATATACAATGCAACTTGTATAGAAGATACAATCACCCTTGTATATAAAGTGGACCCCACATATTGTATCTTACCTTTGTATATGCACTTTGTATATTGCCAATTGTATGTAAGATACAACCGCCCAATATACAATCACTTTTGTATCACACCAGACCCCACATTCCTTTGCATATTGGGCCTTGTATATTGACTTTGCATGTGCGCCGATATACATTCTGCCTTGTATGTTTCCCTTTGTATGCCGGCCTTGTATGTCTTTGCCTTTGTATATGCATAGAGCATTGTATCTTTTGCCTTGTATCTTTTCCTTTGTATGTGTGATTGTACATTTGAACATACAATGCGAACATACATTCATCCCTACATTCCACCCCTTTCATATACCCTTTGTATATGGTACCTTGTATCTCACCGATGTACATTTCCTTTGCATATGTGAACATACAATGGTGAATGTACATGCAGACATACATTCAAAAATGCATATACAAATATTAAGTATAAAATTGAGATTTATCTGCGATGGAAAGTATTTGAAGACAAAGGGTTTCTGGGTTTTTCTGGGTTTTCAGTAAAGATTCTCAAAGTGAGATTTTTTAAAATTTTTGACAAGGCATAGCATAAATATTTGAAATATTTAAGCCTTGCAGGGTCATTCTTTAAAAGATTTTCAAGGAAAATATAGGGTGAACTATTTGACTCTGGACAAAGGAAAATAGATCAACAATTTGGTGACTTCTATGGGATGTTTGCCTGGTAAACAATTAGACCAGTGGCCTTAAGCATCCATTGGGCACGGAGTCATACAGAGACTAAAAATATACCTTGACAAACAATCCTGACTTTAACAACTCAGCATATTAGCAGTGAAGAACATTTGGAAGACTAAACCAAAACAAAAAGCTGAAAGCAACCCTCCCAACTGTGCTAGACAGCACTTAGGGAAAACAAAAGGGATCTAAACTATTGTGCAGTAGCACTTATTGAAAACAAGAAACCTAATCTACTGATTTACAAGGCACTCATACCTCAAAACACCTCTTCAAGTGTATCCCATTGACTGGGATAGGCAAATTTTCTCCATCCATGCTTGATAACTAAAATGCATTGTGCTCCTTGAATTCAGTAACGATAAATGGGCCACATCACATGCTATCAAACTTGGTGTGCTTTCCTGGTCTGCTTTTCAACTCATCCCATTTGAGCACCATATCACCCTCCCTAAAAATTCTGGGAGTGGCCCTGTTATCAAAAACTCTTTTTGTTTGAAGCTGATGATACTCCATAGTTTTCATAGCTTTATCTCTACTCTCTTCAAGCTCCATAAGTTAAGCATATCTGACAGCCATGGGGTCTTCTTCTTCAAACATCTTCAGCTAATTCATGATGTCTAGTGCTGGTAGCTCCATGGACACAGGCAATCTTGCCTCTTTCTCATAAACTAACATATATGAGGAGTTTCCAATAGACCTCTTGGGAGTTATTCTATCTGCCCATAAGACATATTTCAAATTAGTATGCCAGGTCCTCTGGTTGTCCTCCAATGATCTCTTAATAATCCTTATGAGGTTCTTATTTGTAGATTCAGCCAAACCATTACCCTGTGGGTAATAATTTGATGAAGTGTTCAAATAGATCCCATTCTTAACAGCCCAGTCAATTATCTTCAATCTAACAAAAGATAAAGCATTGTCTGCGATGATTGATTTAGGCACTCCAAATCTGGACACCAAATCGTGATAAAAATTCAAAATAGCATTCTCATTGGATTCCTTCAGAGCCACTGCTTCAGTCCACCTTGTGAAATAGTCTGTAGCTATAAGTATCCATATGTGGCCTACACTTGATGGTGGGTTAATGGACCTATAAAATCAATGCCCCATCTCATAAAGGGCTACTCTACTTGAATTGGTTGCAGAGGTAAAGTTGGCAGCCTTTCTTTGCCTACAAAAATGGCACATTTTACACATTTTCTAGCCCATGCATGGGCATCCTTGAATAAGTTGGACCAGTAATATCCAACTCTCATTATTTTCCAAGTACTAGTCCTTGGGGAAAAATGACCCCCTCTTGTTCTATCATGAAACTCATGCAGCACTTTGTCAGTCTGATCATTATCAATGCATCTTAACAACACACCATTAAAGTCTTTTCTGAAAAGGATGCCACTTATTAAAATATATGGAATGGACTATAGTCTAAAATACCTTCTTTTGGTTCTATCTAAACCTACTGGACGTTGACCAGTTTACAAAAATTGAGTCATGTTATTAACCCAACTTGTTCCCATTGTTGTTGTATCATCCTGATGTGCATCTTCAATCGTCAAAAGCACCTCCTCCTCTTTTTCTATTTCATTCTCAGAACTGGTAGCAAGTTGTTCACTGAGTCCTCTACCTCTGACAAGCTTGGTTATCTTGATATCCCCGTCATATTCCATGACTTTGGTGATCCAACCAGCCCTTTTCTCATTTACATCCTTACCTAACAGGAACTCTTTCACACTAGGATGAGCAACCATCAAATGTGTCTTATTATTAGAAATAAGATACCTAAACTTCTTGAGACTCCTTACCACTGCAAGGACATGTTTTTCAACAAAGCTATACCTCTGCTCATACTCCTCCAACCCCTGACTAAAGAAAGTGATTAGCTATTCAAAGCCATCACTCTGCTGCTGTACCAGAATCGCAAAGATTGTATCTAGACCGCCATAAGCATACAAGATAAAATATTTTGAGAAATTGGGATTTACCATAGTTGGTGTAGCTGATAATGCTTCTTTTATGGACTCAAAGCTGAGTTTGGCCTCTTTTGTCCAACTAAAAACTATATTTTTCTTTAACATAGAGGTTAAAGGCTTCAATAGATTTGCAATGTTAGGTATAAATCTTCACAGAAAATTAATTATGCCAATAAAACTTTGCAGTCCCTTCTTGTGACTAGGTAAAGGTAGCTCCAAAATAGCCCTTACTCTTTCTGCATCAATGGTAATTCCCTCCTTCGACACAACGTGCCCTAACAACTTGCCTTCATGCACAACAAAAATGCATTTCTTGGGATTGAGAGATATCCCAAACTCTTTGCATCTCTCAAATACTTGCCTCAAGTGGGATAAATGCTCAAATGCATCCTTAGAAAAAACCATGATGTCATCAAGGTACACCAGCACCAACTTATACAGCAAACCCTTAAAAGCCATATCCATAGCTCTTTGAAAAGTTGAGCTAGCATTTGACAGACCAAAAGGCATCCTTTTGTAGGCCATGGTGCCTCATTTAGTAGTAAAAGTGGTTTTAAATTGATCTTCCTCCTTGACTAACACTTGATTATAGCTAGAATATCCATCAAGCAAGGAGAACCTTTCTGAACTAGCCACTACTTGCAGAATTTGCTCCATTGAGGGCAGCGGGTAGTGGTCTTTTAGGGAGGCTCTATTAAGGTCTCTGAAGTCGACACATAGCCTAATCTCTTCATTCTTCTTCCTCACAGGGACAAGGTTGGAGACCCAAGAAGTATGCTTGATCAGAAAAATGATCTTTCCCTCGATCAGCTTGGTTAACTCTTTGATCATCAGAGGCTCAAGCTTTGGATTTAAAGGCCTTTGTTTCTACCTCACAGTTTTGTACCTGGTTCTAACTCTATGGTATGCTGGGCAATATGAGGGTTAAACCCCTTTAGGTCTAAATAATTCCAAGCAAACACATCTTCAAACTCTTGACAAAGAGCAATAAAATCTCTCCTATCCTCGGGGGAACAGATTTTACCAATTTTGAGAAGCTTACCTTTGAAAATTTCTAGCTCCTCATAATGTTCCTCTTTGACCTGCATGCTGGTTTTATTCCTTTTTAGTTGATCATCTATACTAAAAATAGATTCCAAGGTTACCAATCCCTTGGGCAGCTTGTTTGTTCTCAACTGAACAATTTGATCATTGCCATATTGTTGTTTGAGTTTATCCTGATTCATCACAAAAAACTCATCCTCTTCTAACAGAAACCACAGAATCTGCTCATCACTCTCAAAAACCTACCAATGAATATTATTGTCAGGGATAGAGGGCCTATCAACTATTTTCACATGAGGCTGAACCTTTTCTCTTTGAATATCACTGGGGATATCAAACTGAGCCCCAATTGTAGCTAACCTATCAGCATGATAGTTTTGATTTCTTGGAATAGAGATCAGATTGAAAGCATCAAACTCTTCAATCATATCGTATACACTATATTTATAGCATTTCAAAGTATCATTCTTCGTAACATGCAGTCCTCTTACCTGATTTACAATAAGTTCACTATCCCCAAACACCTATAAACAGCCAATTTTCCTCTTTCTTGCCCATTGCAAACCTTGGATCAATCCCTCATTCTCAGCAGTGCTATTTGTGCATGAAAAAGCAAAATGAAAAGCAGAATAATATCTTTCACCTTGTGGAGACACAAACATTACACCACCACCAGATCCATTCATGTTCCTAGAGCCATCGAAGTACATTTTCCAGACTTCCTCTTGTTGCTCTATCTGTTGTTCTGCATTCTTTACAAGGTTTGGGACTTCTGTTTCAGGTTCATAGAGTATATAAACCCCCATACCAGTTTCTTGAATGTGTCCCTCAGGATCATCTACAACATTTTCTTGAGGCCCACTCCTTTAACAGCACGTCTGGTATACTTTCAGCTTGCAGCTCTTGAGGAGCAACAAGCTCAGGATTGCCAGAAATAATGCAATTTGCATTAACAACACTTGGTGTATAAGGCTCTATGTGATACTGGGTAAGCAATTCAAATTTTAGTGTCACTTTTGTGCCATATCTGGTCCTGAAGAACATATGGGACTAGTCTAAGAATAAATATCCTCCTATATTGGTTGTGAACTCTCTTGACAAACACATGGCAAAATATGGAGGTAAGTCTATGATGAATACCTCCTGGGAAATGGAAACATTTAGGCAAGTGTGCAAGGTGAGAGTTAGATCTTTTATCACACCTACAGTGTTAACAGTTGTGCCATCTAACTGAAGCACACCTTTCTCTAGGGGTTGGTACTTCAATCCTAATTGGTCTGCAATCTGTTTTGGCATCACAGAACTACTTGCACCACTATCCACCATACAATTATGTACTATCTTGTCTCCAACTATTAAAGACACATAAAATGGAAGTGGTTTAGCACTTTTGTTTAGCTTTTTGCTATTATCCTAGGATAAATTGGTAAGGACAACCCTAGTTGGGTCAACAGTTATATCATTGGACACTGTTAAATCAGATAAGGCAGATTGCAACATCCCCTTTTGGCCTGGGATGGCTAGGGAATCCCACATAGACATTGTCACATTCATCTTCTTCATATTTTCAATGATATTAAAAGGTGGAGTAACATGTACCTTCTAATATGATTTTGTAGCAACAATGTCAGCCTGCAAATGAGGCATTTCCCTTGTTGTTACTAAAGCATTTCTTTGTAAAATATGGGGAATATGGGATGTAGAAGCATCAGCATGTCCTTTTCCTTTGTTTGTTGCTTGATCTACCTCATAACCCCTCTTTTTAGCCCTTGTATTTGCTGCAACTGAGGTATCATCTCTATTTACACCACAGAATTCACCTTCCTGCCAATTTATGAAGGCAGAATCACTCTGAGGCTATTCTTGCTGCTGCATAACCCCATCATTTGGTGTGTTTGGTTGTGAAGTTGCAACATTTTGTACCATTAGAGCCTAATTTATCACTCCATTTGAACATGTTGCCTGATTGTGTGGCTGATTACATGGAAAACACAATTCATACTCCGCAGCAAGGTTATTCTGAACAGGGACAAGGTCCCTAACTGCATTAACAGGTGCCAGATTGTAAGGCTAAAAAGGCCTCTGGTTGACATTCTACCTAGGACCCTGATAATTGCTTTGATATGGTGGCATATTAGCTTGGTATGGCTGGTTTTGCCCTTGATAAGGTTGATTTTGCCCTTAGCTGGGTTGTTGATAAGGCTGTCTGTTCTGGGATTGCTATTTTTTTATGTTTACCAACTCATTCCCAAAAGTTTACAGGATGTTCTCTATTTTTTGTTGGCTATTTTTGATCTCTTTTAACTCTTGAGATGAGCTAGAAACAACAGGTTCAGAATTGGCAGTAATTGGCAATGTTGCTACAGTAGGTAAAAGGGCAAAATATGGGATGGGCAAAGGCATTGAAGCTTGAATCTCATGAAAAATGGGCACTAGTGGTCTAGGTGCTATTTTTCCAGCCTGAATCAGGTTATTCTCTGCTCTAATAGCAATTTCGTATGCATCGGGTAGGCTTGTACCTCCAAATGACTGAATCATTACTGAAATATCACTATTTAGGGCTTTCAAAAAATATAGAAAAGCATATTCTCATGGAGGCCTTGCCATGGCAAGAATTATGTCCCACGTCTTCTGGAATCTGAAGTTGAAATCCATCATTTGCTCTTAGGGAGCTCTCTTTATTGTAGTCATCTGTTCAACTAATGATAGGTTGTCTGACTTATCTTGAAATTGCTTGTTTAATTTATCACCTAGATCATCGCAGGTTCCTATGGTCTGCACTGGTAAACTCTTGAACCATTGTAATGCTTTTCCTTTAAAAGAGGTAGCCAGTAGCCGGATGGCTACATTTTCTTGGGTTACATGATGAACACCACATAGAGAAGCTACATCTCTAATGTGCTCAATTGGGTTAGTTTGATTCTCCCCTGTGAAATAGGGCAAACTCTTTAAAGCTGCCATGGGTATAACACCATGCACCATCAAATTCAATGGGCTGCCCCCATCAAAAGCCACAAATGGCTGATTTCTTGCCATTAGAACAGCTAGAGGTAGGTTTTCTTGAGCTGTTACAGGGGCTATAGGTGCAACCGGTCTGAAACTTGGAGGAGTTGATTGTACTCTTTTAGAAACTGGAGTCCTTACCACAACTCTACCTTGCCTTCTGGGCGAAGACAGCTGCAAGTAATCAAATGAACTTGAACTTTGATTTTGAATTTTTCTCATAAAATGTGACAGTAACACTGATCTACTTGTCCTTTCTCAGCATGAGTCGCCAAATATGCAAAAAATTACCTCTTAAAAGACTAATAATGCTAGTAGCATATCATAACCAATAAAAATGATTATTATGTCCCACCGGGTGTGCTAAAAACTATTGTTTCTCAGATTTGTACCCTTGCTGCAGTCGTAAAACTTCAGCAATCTGGAGAAACATGGGAATGATCTTGAAGTGTGGGACCTTGTGAAATGAGATTAGACCTCTAGAGAAGGCTGGCTTCCTTAACTGGTTATCACCTAAAACTACTAAATGCTCAAAGGAAAAGGGAGAAGGAATGCTTTTAAATGAAAGATAAATAGAAAAACTTGAAAATAAGGGGTGATTCACCAAGTTAAATAAAAGAACCCTCACAGTACTGAGAAGATGCACAACATAACCAGATACAGCAAGTAGACATACATAGATTCAAATGATTCTAGCAGAGGTGAGAAACAAAATGGTTGAGAGGAACGAAAATGTTCACAGACAATCATATATAGATTCACACTAAACTAGAAACTCAGCAAAAGAGGTAAAATAACTTGCATATATTCAATAAGAAGGCAAGGTTACAGTAGCAGAAAGCTCTGTTTGGAAACAGAAAGCCTGAAAGCCAAAACTATTCCAACCTTATTTGCATCTCATCCTTATGCTTATATAGCATTTCAATCTGGCTGAAGTCAGTTACAAAAATTTGCTCAAAGAGTTGTAATAGGAAAATATCTATCTCCGAAGGGATGTCCACCTGCAAGGAGTTATGGCATAAAAATATTTGGAACAAGGGCCGATGGAAGATATTTTGGGCATTGAATGCGAGCAGCTCCATCATCTATCTTTAATAATGAATATATGAAATATCTGAAACCTGGTAGTGAAGGGATCAAATTCGCACTGATGGCGGATGGGACGTATCAGCCCTTGATCTTTTTTGTATTTTTCATCGGGTCTAAGATCATCTGTAAAAATAAATTTGGCCGCAGAGATGTCTAGTCACCAGAACATGCAACTCCAGATCCAAACTTGAAAGTGTGAATATCCTCCAGAAGAGCCCACCAGATGAAAGAGGAGGGAAAAACAAGCATATTTGCCTTTTGTAGCATGTAGAAATTCACCAGGATGCGTAAGATATTCGCGGTCAAAGTTGCAATCAACTGCCTGTGTATATCGCTTTGCATCTGCGACCTAAATCGATATCTGAAAGACCCTTTGAATCTGCGCTACATTCGGCATTTAAAATGGCCTTTGAAGTACCTTTGTATATGCATTTAAATATGCATGTGCCTGCATACAAACACGGGTCTTTACCTTTTGAATTGGTGTTTGTATCGCCAATGACACGTGGCACCACCTGATTTGGTGCCAAGATGTCCTGAGACCTATCGCTGAGCAATCGCATCCTCCATCGACTGTCAGAATGACTAGAAACGGTGCCACCAACGCGCATGTCTCACCGAACATCTCCTTGCATATGGCTTTGTATATTCAAATGTATATTGGCACATGCAATCGCCTCTTCATATAACCTGCAGACCTCAAATGATTATCCGCTATACTCAATTCTACAATCGGGTCTAGCTTGTATGTACCCCTTTATATCTTTGCATATGCATCCTTTAACCCTGTATATGCAAATAGACAATGCAGACCTCAAAGATTATCAACTATATTGAAATGCTGAAACAGGTCCAGCCCTTGTATCTTTTCCTTTTTTGTATATATGCATATACATGTACTTAACATACAACCTTTGGAACTCAAAGCTGAATTTGCTGAATTTGATTTTACAGTCGGGTCCACCTTGTACATTGCCCTTTGTATATCGCAACATACAAACAAAAAGATACATACAAACATTTGTACCATTATCGACCAGAATGCATATTCCTCTCGGGTCCGGGGCTTGCATCTTAGGAATGTATATCGCATTGTATATGTAGATTGTATGTTCAAAGATACAATCACATATGCAATTGGTGGGCCCCATCCTTTGCATCTCCTCCTTGTATCTTTTCTTGCATGCGCATATACAATGCGACTTGTATAGAAGATACAATCGCCCTTGTATACAAAGTGGACCCCACATATTGTATCTTACCTTTGTATATGCACTTTGTATATTGTCGATTGTATGTAAGATACAACCGCCCAATATACAATCACCTTTGTATCACACCGGACCCCACATTCCTTTGCATATTCAGCCTTGTATATTGACTTTGCATGTGCGCCGATATACATTCTACCTTGTATGTTTCCCTTTGTATGTTGGCCTTGTATGTCTTTGCCTTTGTATATGCATCGGGCATTGTATCTTTTGCCTTGTATCTTTTCCTTTGTATGTGTGATTGTACATTTGAACATACAATGCGAACATACATTCATCCCTACATTCCACCCCTTGCATATGCCCTTTGTATATGGTACCTTGTATCTCACCGATGTACATTTCATTTAAATATGTGAACATACAATGGCAAATGTACATGCGGACATACATTCAAAAATGCATATACAAATACTAAGTATAAAATTGAGATTTATCTGCGATGGAATTATCTTTAGGTTATGTGGAATTGGTTTGATCTACTGTAAATTCCTAACAAGTGGTATCAAAGCTTTAAGGCTTTTCATGGTTTGCATGTACTTGCATGTTGCTTGTATGTGCTTGCATGTGATGTATCTATACAATTATGGTTCTTGGTGTTTGCACAGATCCATGTTTTGGTATAACCCTTGTTTATGTAGATCTTGTGTAAAGCTAAATCCATGACAATGCGGGAAAGATTTTGGACAATACATGATATGAGGATTTGTGTAGGTTATTATGTTGCAGATTTGGGGTTGTGGGTGTTTCAGATTTGTTGTGGTTATTGCAAATCTAAAGGTGAAAAATCTTGCCGAAGGGTTTCCTGATTGTGTGCTTTAATATGAGGGTTTTTGAGCAAGAATTTATGTAGATGACCTTCTAGGACAAAATGGACCTCGCCATTGGATTCATGAGGCTCGAGAGGTGAGGATTGATATATTATTTGTCCTATTTTGACCACAGGGTCTGGAAGGAGAAAAAGATCCCCCTCCCTAGTTTGTTGGTACGACCATATGGCTAGGTACGCTCTACAAATAAACACAAAAAAATAAATAAATAAATAAAAATTTCCCTACACAGTTCATTTATTTCTATAGTTTGTTTGAAAAATTTTAAAAAAATTAAACTATAGAAAAAGGGTTTTTGGAAGATTTAATAAAAAAAGGAAAAAAAAATTAATGGAGGGGTGGGGGTGCACAAACCCCCATACCCTATCCCCTGCATGGCATTGTAGGCATGACAAGGGCCTGTCGGCTCCTTGCCATGGCTGGCAAGGCTACCAACTAGTAGGCCATGGCTGTCGGCCTGCAGGCCTGGCCGGCGGGGCCTTAGGCCCCCGGCCATGGCTATTGGTTTGGCGAACCTCTGGCTGCTGACAACGCCAACAGTAGCCCCTTTGGGGTGTTAAAACCCAGGAGTCACCACAGCCCTTTAATGAGTGTTAAAACCTATGACAGGCGCATAAAATATTTTTTACACCATTTTAATATTTTTTAAGTTTAGACTTAATAAAAATTTAAACCTTAATGCTTGGTCGGTGGAAACAAAATGAATTTGAAAACTTTTTGATATCCATTGTTGATGCAGAGCTAAAGCCCAGCAGAAGCATTTGGACCCCGGTCACAGACCCTTTGGAGCCTCCAAAATAGCAAAATGAGAATATATCGGCAAGACCTTTGAATTGTCTCATCGAAACATACAAAATTCTTGCCTATCGGCAAGACACTACCCCGTCGGCCAACTTAAAAACTCCTACGCCGATACCTATCTCTCGCCGAAAGGCATACAACATGAACTTCTCCTTCGGCAGGACTTGGAGCATCGATAACACATTTTTCTCATCCGCCGATACTAGATTCTCCTGTCAATATGCTTATGAAGACTTCCTTCTTTCTTCTCGGTCGGTGTGACATACACCGTCGGTCCAGCCACAGGAAGTCTCCCCGATATCCCTCTCTCACCAACACCAAACACTCTATCGCCAAGACATACAGTTATCGGCTCCCTCTCCAATTCTTACGCCAACACACATCTCTCCCCGACGAAACCCTTGCTTCCACACACGCTAGAGATCTTCCCCATCAGTAAGACATTCATTGTCAGCGCAACTTCCTTTCTTTCTGCCGACACAATTCTCATGCCGATGAACCTTCACTCTTCCGTCGCCTTGAACCATTTCAGTGAACCGATGCCTTGAACCATTTCATTGAACCATTCGGTTGAACCATTTCATTGAACCGATGAACCGGTTCAATCAGACGGTTCAACCATCCACCTAACTTCATTCGGCCAGACTTCCTTCTTCCTCTCACCGACGCCAAGCACCTTTCTCCCTTCTGCCAATGACATCTCTCTCACTGATGTCCTTCATTGGCGACACCTCACTGCGGTCTCCCCGATCAGTATGACCTTCAACCGTCGGATGAACTTAATTTCGGCACGCCGATATCAATCCTTATGCCGATGGCCTCTCCATCGGTGACACAGATGGAAACTCATGCCGATGTCTCCAAAACACACAATTCAGGCTTGAATTGGTCCCTGACCTGGCCAGCAATACATCTACAGATACTATGGATGGATACACACAAACTATTCACCCTGTAGATGCACACTACATGATGGTTTCCTCTGGAAAGGGGACTGTAATTCTTATCCTTCCATACCTAAACAAATAAGTAGAAAAGATGGGGAATTAATCTATAGATCCATTCCACTGATTTCTGAAAAATCTGCCAGTGGAATGGATTTATTAATTCGACTCCAGAGGCACAAAACTGAATTATACACAATTTCTACACAGAATGATCTATACAGAATATCTACACAACATTCAGAATCAAAAAGGAAAACAATGTACAGAACTTCTATTCTTCCTCCTTAAAGTTTCAGAATTACATTTCGACTGTTTTTTCTCCAAAAGACAAAACACACGCCACACAGCGTCCCTGCTCTGCTCCATTCCATATTTATCTTTCCCAATGTGAGGGACTGACATCCTCCTCTGTTTCTGGGATTT
Organism: Cunninghamia lanceolata; assembly: GCA_027924645.1. Lineage (NCBI taxonomy): Eukaryota > Viridiplantae > Streptophyta > Pinopsida > Cupressales > Cupressaceae > Cunninghamia > Cunninghamia lanceolata. Next base: position 1,372,270 of record BSBN01001020.1, on the reverse strand, counting down.
GAGCTTACCAAGATTATAGGTGGAAACTCCTAATTAATTATATGACAACTGTTTTGTATGGGACAGCAAAACTCTTTAGGTTAAGACACATTTGTTTACCCTTCCCTTAATCCAACTTGTCTAGAAAGTCAAGTTTGGAGTTTACAAACATAAAATGCCCATACAAAATGTTACATTTGAAAAATGCTATGAGGTAGCATGAAATGTCTAAAAAAAAAAAAAAAAAACATATTAATGTCTTATGCATATTTATATTGTCTATGGGGGGCTCCTGCACCAATTGTCAAATTCTAATGGTGCATTCAACCCCACCACATTAGTGCCATAGTACACCCAATAGTATGACCATTCAACTCTTGTGTCAACGCTTATGTCATGCTGACGTCATCATGTATGGAAGGGTCCCACCAGGGGTCCCCCAATAGCCCTCGAAAGTCATTTTCCTCTAAGAGGCATAACTTTCACCCATAGTATCAGATTTTCAACTTCTTATTGGTGTTAAAAAGGACTCTCCGAGCACTACGCAGTGACTAGGTTTTCTTGTTAGATTTTTCTATTTGTGTTAGAATCTAGTGCGTGAAGCCAAAAATTGCTCTGAGACAGTTTTATGCTCATAACTTTTGCATACGGAATCAAATTTTTGATTTTGGATAGGAGTTGGAGAGCTATTGCTATGTACTATAGATTGGATCATGTAGATTTTTTGTTTGATAGGCAAAGAGAGTTTGGTACTTGTTTGATTACTTGTGGGAGCTAGAGATTCTGGGTGCATTTATGAGAGTATTCAGATTGATTTTTTGGCACAAACTTGTGGGAGTGCATGTTGCTATGTGACCATCAGTATGGTATAGAAAGTTTTTAGATTTAGTGCTTCTAGTTATAGGTTTACAAGTGTTTTCAGATTTTGAGCTCTGATGGAGATAAGTACACAGGTTGTCTTCTAGTTTGAGGACATGATTGATACACGTGTGAGGCTTGGAGTCTCATTTAAGTGGGAGTTGAGTACAAGTACAATGTTGATGATGATTATGGTGTCATGGATATGCAGGTGCACTTTGTAGGAGTCCAATACAACACTGAGAGGGGGGTGAATCAGTGTTGTATTATTTTTACAATTTTCAAAAATTGACAAAGAGGTTTATCAAAATTGAACTAATTACTTGAACAATTAATCAACAAATGATCAATCACATAATCACATATGGTAAATGAAGCTATGGAAGACATCAAGACATGAGAGTATGACACAAGAAAATTATAGAGTGGAAAATCCTCCAGGGGTAGAAAACCCATTCAAAATGCCTCACTGGCTTAAGCAAAAACCTCACTGGTTACAATGTTTAGAAGCACCAACTTCAAGGAGCACCAACCCCTAATACATTTAGAAGCACCAACCCCTAATTCATACTCAAATTAAAACCAAGAATTCAGAGAATTTCTCTATTTCAATACAAATCACTTCTGCGTTCACGTGTCTGTCATATCACCATACTTCTCATCAACTCAAATCACATACAAAACTTATCATCTGTATTTTCTCTTCAAGAGGATTTTCAAAATATATTCAACCCTATATGATGATCCACACAATAATAACTTCAATGTTCCTACAAAACCATTATATACAAGATGACTTTTCATACTTTGTCTTCTCTCCATAATTATTTCAATCCTTGATATTCTTCCATCTACAAAAATGGTCTCTTCAAATTCTCTATCCTGCAAATCAATTTCACTGTGCATAAAACCTTTCATATTCTTTTCTCTGCAAAGGAAATTCAATCGCCTGCATATATTTCTTCTTCCATAAAAAATTTATCTTCATGAAGCCTTTCCCTACAAACAAAATACCCTTTCATTTGCATAATAAAAAAATCAATATTAATCCCATTCAATTTCTCTCCTCTTTGTAAAAAACCCTTCAACTTCTTCATCTCTACAAAAATTGTCAATCATTTTTCTCAAACAAATCATCTGTATTAATAAAAAAATTTCCCTCCTTGTCTTCTCTTACCTTGAAGAAAAATAGAATGAATCTTTTAATAATCTGCCCCCAAAAAAATTCAAAAGACTTCTTGCAAAAATGGCATATAACTTTCATTCTATTCTAGATCATAGGAATGACATTAAGAGCCCCCAATAAAATAGGAGATAAAAAAAAAATAAAGTTTCTAAAATAAATAAAGCCATAAATGGCTTAATTCTCAGGCTCCAAGCATATTCGATGCTTTTCTAAAACCATGATCTTCATATTGTATTTTGATGCCTTATGAAAATCAAGCTTCCTTAGATCATAAATCATGGTACCCTCTTTAAATTCAAAGTCTTTTAATATTAAAAATAAAACCGTAATAATCAAGCTTTTAATCGGCCTCTTCACATATATGACTCTTATGACTTTTAAAGCTTTCAATCGGCCTCTTCACATCTCTTTGAATATGGTATTTGATTCTCTTTTTTTAAGGCAAAAAAAAAAAACTTTCTATTTTATGATTTGCTCCCAAGCACATTCATGTGGAGACCGATCCATTCGGTGTTAGGAGTAGAAAGGGTTAGTTGTCATAATGTATTAAGAGCCCTTAAATAGGTCACCTTAAGTGAAGGTGACTTGCTATTGCAAGTCAACCCTTAAACATAAGATAAAGTGCAGATTTTAGGAAGGGCAATGACATGTTAGAAGACTTAGATGAAAAATTTATTCTCTACAACACCATTCTATGTCATTATGAATGAATGTGAACTGCTGAACCAATCCATGATCCTATGATGATATGCATCAAAGAACTCCTTCAAACACTATCACAATGACAACCTAAGATCCTGATGATGTTATTCTCAAAACAAATCTAAGCAAATATCTCAAACCCTTGCTCAAAACAAACATCATGAACATATGAATGAAGAACATGAAACACAACAAAATCTAGATTACCAAAAAAAATGATCTCTGCATTGAAGGATAACCTTCAAGAGTTGCATTTTCCTTTTTGCACCTTGAGAGTAAATGAATAAACTACTCCTCTCAATCTCTATCAAAACAACTTGTTATATGTGTGTGACCAATACAAATGTTCTTGTTCAACCTTCATGGAGATGAGTATGTATCACTAGATGAATCAAATCCATGACACCCTGATGAGATAAAGATCAATATATATCATGCAAGATGTTCCAACACTTCAACACATGTAAGCACTAAGAACCAATACACCACATCATACTCAACCTGTCAACAATGTCAAATCATAACATTGCATCATACCTCCTCCTGATTGTAACTTTGTCATGCTGCCACCATGAACACCAAACGTCAAGAACATGAGAAACCATCTTAAGACAATCTTGAAGATATCCTTATCAAACACATCCTTGATAAACCTGACACCTGATGAGCAACATATAAACTAAATATATCAACTCAATATATCAATTAAATAACTGATGAGCAACAACATCATGTGTATGCACAAAACTCTTGTGACATCTGAACACCATGAATACTCTTGTATATCATACAATATACTCAACATCTTTTTGACATCAATGACAATCAGTCACCATCAATCTCCCCCTTTGTCATTGATGGCAAAACTTCATGATTCAATTTCTCTTTCTCCCCGTTTTTGATATCTGATGATAGACTCAAATCAATTTCCTCCCCCTGTGTTGAAGTGTACTGACAAATTACTGCTCATAAATGTCACTATTAATCTCTGACAAGAATAAACATCATTGCTGTACCATCTACACAAAAGAGCATTGTCCAACTAGTACTTGAACATTATCATTATCATCTGCCATTATTGATCCAAGACCTTTACTTGCCTCTGATTTGATGAAATACAAGGCTCACCATCAATGTCATAAGCTTCTCTAGATTGTCATAGCTTGAAGCACATACCTAATACCACTTCAAAAATAGAAGCACACAATTCTTGATATAAAAGAATGAAGACCATCTGAAATTAAATGAAAACTAACTTGATGAAGACCACCAGGCTGTTCCTGCACAAGACATTTTTTGTAACAATGTCAAATATGATATATTGCAATCAACAAGAACTAATGCCTCTTGACTCTATAATCCAAATCATCCCATCAAGACTATTCATCAACAAACCAATTTCACCATCAACACCACTTTGCAAAACCAAAAGCAGAGACAAGAATAATGAATTGATTCCTTCCATTTGTAACCTCCATAGCTCACATAAACAAACATCTGAAAAGAGCACCTTGGGAACATCTTAATTGATTTTGAACTTCACAATTTCACTTTCAAGAACACTCAACTTTTGTAAGAATGATATGAAGAGAATATAGGGTCATTCATAAACCAAGTTATCAAACTTTGTACATCTTTCAACATCTTGTAAGCATACTTAACTAAAGATCACCTGTATCACTGTCATACACTAAAAATCAACTTAGTTAGCAATACCATCATAAATTTTATTTCATAAGACTGACAAGAATCAACATGACAAGATCACTATTCAAATGATCTCCTTCCTGAAACCTCTTGGGGATAATTAATAAAACATGAACAACTCCCCCTAACTTCATGCCATGTGTTATGCAACTAATCAAGAGACTTGTGCAAGATGCACAAGTTTAGAATCTGCCTTCTCTTTGCATTGTTTTTGCTTCCACACTTTCATAGGTTCTTTCTTCCTCCAAACCTTTTCTGCCTCTTTCCATTTCCAACCCATCAAATCAAGTGATGCTTTTCTGCAACTATGTGCTTTGTGACCAGGAGAGTGACACTTGAAACATATGACATTAGTATTCCACATTGAGATAAACTGACTTCTTCTATAATTAATTGATTTGTGTCCAAAGTGATTACAAGTGTAACAATAACCATTAAATGAATAGTTATACCTGTAAATATAAGATTGTCTTATAGGAGCAATTCTTCTTCTTTGATTGTTTACTTTTCTTTCAGGAGTAGCAGGCTGATCAATTTTTCTTCTAGGAATCTCTCTAACATTAGAGGACTGACCCTTTTCATAACCAAGTCCAGTAGTGTCCCTATGTAGTTTTTGTTTACCAAGCAACTCATGTAACTTGCTGGTACTCTCATCAAATTTGAGATTCCTTTCCAACTGCTTTCTAACATCCTCAAGTTCTTTACTTAAATAAATTATTTCTTCTTCTATCTTTTGACATTCAACCTTTTTAGCCTCCAACTCAGATTTTGTTTCATCAGCTATCTTCTTAGCTTTCTCAACCTCTATCTTCAAACTGACAATCAATTTGTCTGATTCACCTTCTTGATTCTTCAAGTCTACAATTAGGTTTCTATCATCTTCAAGGTCTGTAAGAACTTTGTCTTTTAAGTCTCTTTCTTGTTGTAGCTATAATTGTAATTTCTAGTTCTCCTTTCTATATCTCTTGAGTTCACTCAAAGCACATATACGCTCTCCTTCAACATCAACCTCACAAATATCTTCATCAAACTCCTGTTCATCTTCATCATTAGTCTCAATAGCAAAGACATCTTTTCTTTCATTAAATTCTTGTTCTCCTTTATTCACAATGATTTCTTCCTTTTTATCAACTACAGGACCATTCTTTGTATCAATTATCAAGGGTGACATATGCAACAAATCATTGCTAGGCACAACTGAGGCTTGTTTTACCATCTTTTGATCAGCATCTTTCTTTTCTCTATTTGAGACCTTAATTCTATTCTTCTTACCAATTTTACTCCACTACCAGGACCTACCCGAGCCTATTAGACTTCAAAAAGGGAACCTGGGCTCTGACACTAATTGTAGGAGTCCAAGACAACACTGAGAGGGGGGGCTGAATCAGTGTTGTATTATTTTTACAATTTTCCAAAATTGACAAAGAGGTTTATCAAAATTGAACTAATTACTTGAACAATTAATCAACAAATGATCAATCACATAAATCACATACAATAAATGAAGCTATGGAAGACATCAAGACATGAGATTATGACACAAGAAAATTATAGAGTGGAAAACCCTCCAGGGGTAGAAAAACCACTCAAAATGCCTCACTGGCTTAAGCAAAAACCTCATTGGTTACAATGTTTAGAAGCACCAATTTCAAGGAGCACCAACCCCTAATACATTTAGAAACACCAACTTCAAGGAGCACCAACCCCTAATTCATACTCAAATTAAAACCAAGAATTCAGAGGGTTTCTCTGTTTCAATACAAATCACTTCTTCTTTCACATGTGTTTGTCATATCACCATACTTCTCATCAACTCAAATCACATACAAAACTTATCATCTGTATTTTCTCTTCAAGAGGATTTTCAAAATATATTCAACCCTATATGATGATCCACACAATAATAACTTCAATGTTCCTACAAAACCATTATATACAAGATGACTTTTCATATTTTGTCTTCTCTCCACAATTATTTCAATCCTTGATATTCTTGCATCTACAAAAATGGTCTCTTCAAATTCTCTATCCTGTAAATCAATTTCATTGTGCATAAAACCTTTCATTATCTTTTCTCTGCAAAAGAAATTCAATCACCTGCATATATTTCTTCTTCCAAAAAAAATTAATCTTCATGAAGCCTTTCCCCTGCAAACAAAATACCCTTTCATTTGCATAATAAAAAATTCAATATTAATCCCATTCAATTTTTCTCCTCTTTGTAAAAACCCCTTCAACTTCTTCATCTCTATAAAAATTGTCAATCATTTTTCTCAAACAAATCATCTGTATTAATAAAAATTTGCCCTCCTTGTCTTCTCTTACCTTGAAGAAAAATAGAATGAATCTTTTAATAATCTGCCCCCAAAAAAAATCAAAAGACTTCTTGCAAAAATGGCATATAAATTTCATTCTATTCTAGACCATAGGAATGACATTAAGAGCCCCCACTAAAATAGGAGATAAAAAACAAATAAAGTTTCAAAAATAAATAAAGCCATAAATGGCTTAATTCTTGGGCTCCAAGCATATTCGATGCTTTTCTAAAACCATGATCTTCATATTGTATTTTGATGCCTTATGAAAATCAATCTTCCTTAGATCATAAATCATGGTCCCCTCTTTAAATTCAAAGCCTTTTAATATTAAAAATAAAACCATAATAATCGGGCTTTTAATCGGCCTCTTCACATATATGACTTTTATGACTTTTAAAATTTTCAATCAGCCTCTTCACACCTCTTCGAATATGGTATTCGATTCTCTTTTTTTAAGGCAAAAAAAAAACTTTCTATTTTAAGATTTGCACCCAAGCACATTCATGTGGAGACCGAGACATTCAGTGTTAGGAGTAGAAAGGGCTGGTTGTCATAATGCATTAAGAGCCCTTAAACAAGTCACCTTAAGTGAAGGTGACTTGCTATTGCAAGTCAACCCTTAAACATAAGATAAAGTGCAGATTTTAGGACGGGTAGTGACATGTTAGAAGATTTAGATGAAAACTTTATTCTCTACAACACCATTCTATGTCATTATGAATGATTGTGAACTATTGAACCAAGCCATGATCCTATGATGATATGCATCAGAGAACTCCTTCAAACACTGCCACCATGACAACCTAAGATCCTGATGTTCTTCTCAAAACAACTCTAAGCAAATATCTCAAACCCTTTCTCAAAACAAACATCATGAACATATGAATGAAGAACATGAAACACAACAAAATCTAGATTACCAAAAAAAATTGATCTCTACATTGAAGGATAACCTTCAAGAGTTGCATTTTCCTTTTTGTACCTTGAGAGTGAGTGATTTGCACCTTGAGAGTAAATGAACAAACTGCTCCTCTCAATCTCTATCAAAATAAATTGTTATATGTGTGTGACCAATACAAATGTTCTTGTTCAACCTTCATGGAGATAAGTATGTATCACTAGATGAATCAAAACCATGATAGCCTGATGAGATAAAGATCAATATATATCATGCAAGATGTTCCAACACTTCAACACATGTAAGCACTAAGAACCAATACACCACATCATACTCAACCTGTCAACAATGTCAAATCATAACATTGCATCATACCTCCTCCTGATTGTAACTTTGTCATGCTTCCACCATGAACACCAAACATCAAGAACATGAGAAATCATCTTGAGACAATCTTGAAGATATCCTTATCAAACACATCCTTGATAAACCTGACACCTGATGAGCAACATATCAACTAAATGTATCAACTCAATATATCAACTCAATATATCAATTAAATAATTGATGAGTAACAACATCATGTGTATGTACACAATGTTTGTGACATTTGAACACCATGAATACTCTTGTGTATCATACAATCTACTCAACACCTTTTTGACATCAATGACAATCAGTCACCATCACACTTTTGTATTGGCATGACATGATCATATATGTGGTTGACAAGTATGGGCTTTAATGTTTGATTCATGATTACAGGTGGTGTTGTGGTGTAGTTTTAGGAGTTTGTTCTTATCTCCTTTATGCTTGATTAGTTCCTTGACTATGGTACTTGTTTGTGGATTTTTTTGGCAAATTGAATCTAGTGTTGATTTGGTGTTTGAGTCTTGGAGTCTACAAGTTATCTTCTTTGATATCTCAGTTTGCATGTTACTAATGTGATGATGATTTTGCATGTTACATGTGTTTTGGATCTTTGAGTTATGTATTTTTGTAGATCTTCTACCCCTTGGCTATAGTGGGATGACTCATATGTGGATTGTCTTTATCCATGAGATTGATTTAGTGTTTATGTAGAATTTGTTAGTTGGCCTTGTTTGTGGTCATGTGTACATTGGTATATTGCATTGAGATAAGAGGATGGATGATTAGAGTGCCTAGATAGTTAGTTATTGGGACTTATAGCATGTTTATCATGATGTCATGCATAGCTTTGATACATGGTTTTATGTGAGATTTTGACAATGATGGTTTTATCTTCTTAGTTTGGAGATCATGGTTTTACTTTACCTTTTGGGAGTTGTTGATGTTACAGTAAAATTCCTTGATTGTGTTGGGGCCATGAATGATCTTCATTTAGGAGATAGTTACTTTATTGACATGGATAGCTCAATGTCACAATTCAGTGGGAGCTTTGGTAGTGAGATGGATTCATCATTTGTGATGGATGATCTTCTGCAGTGGATGTTGGTGTCATGGAGGAGCTCTTGGTAGTGAGAGTTCTTTGACATTTTGAGTTCTATTGACAAGACATGGTTATATTCATGTGTTTGGAGATGTTGACATCTTGGTTTACCATGGAGGACTCTTGGAGTCTTTGGTTTAGGTGTCAATTTATGACTTTTTAGTTTGACATGTTGATCCTTTGTTTAGAGATGTTGATATCGTGTCTTCATGGACTCTTGATCGCGCATTGGAGTTTTGACATGACATAGGTTATCCTGAAATAGGATGTGTGCATTAGTGCATGTTCTCTCCTTGGAGGAGATGGTTAGATCATGATGTCATGATGGGCTTCTTGATTATGTAGATGTGCAATAGGAGCATTGACAGTGAACTTGTTGGATCTCTTTGTATTGAGTATATTGATCATGTGCTTGGGAGCTTCATGATAGTTGTTGGAGTTCGGACAACATTGAGAGGGGGGGTGAATCAGTGTTGTGTAGATTTTTTGCAACTTATTATAACTTTTGATTTACAAGACTCAGAAAGAGAAAGTCATCAATAAACTATGTACAAGTTTGATAGTGAAAATTATGTGCAGGACCACATAGAGATAAATCTTAACATAGAAGCAAAAACACACATAGAAGCATATCATTAACACAAGAGTTGCTGGAGTGGAAAACCCTCTCTGGGTAGAAAAACCACTCATGAAGTGCCTCACTGGCTTAACTTTGAAAACATCTTACAAAGCCTCACTGGCTAAATATTATGTCTCACTGACTATTGAGGTCTCACCGACCTACAAGCCTCACTGGCATACTATTTAGAAGCACCAGCTTCAAGGAGCACCAACCCCTATTACAGAACAAACTAAAAACACAAATTCAGAGGGTTTCTCTATTTCAATACAGAACATTTATTCTCTCATGTGTCTGTCAAATGGCCATTCTATTTCATCAACGCAAATCATGTACCAACTCAGATATTCAAAATCAATCCTCTATATCCGGATACACTTCAACAACACTTTTTCTAATCTGCATCACCACTCACACTCACTCTGTCAATGTACTTTTAAAACCATTATATACAAATTCTGAATATCTTTTCGTATTCCTTTCCTCTGCAAAAATCCTCTTCATATTTTCTTCAATGTCTCAAAAAAATCTTTTCATTTTCTCTTCTCTGTAAACATCTTACAAAAATAATATCTGTACAATAAAAAATCCATCTGCAAGAAGAAAAATCTAATTTACAATATTATGAAATCTTAAATAATGTTAATCAGTGCCCTGTAAAATAAAGACTCTTCTTGTATCCTCTTTTTGTCCTGCAACAAACTACATTTCTTCAAAATAAAATCATTTTCTTTTCAATTTCCATCTTGAATAAATCTTCATATTCCACATCTCAAAACAAATCATCTGTAAAAAAAATTTCCTCAAAAACTTCTAAGCTTTTACATTCAAAATCCTTGAGCCTCTTCTTCTTCTCAATCTGCAAGAGTATCTTCAATCTCTCTTTGGATTTCCTTTGTATGAAGACAAGGAAAAAATAAAATCATCTTAACACTTAAAAAATCTTCCACAAAAATTTGTTTATCTTCTCTTCAAAAATGATCCTTCATATCCAAAAAAAATTCACCAATTTTCTTAAAAGAAAATCTCCTCAAAAAAAAAAAATCTTGATGTTTGTCTCTTTACAAAAAACTCTTCATAAAAATCTCCTTATTAGAAACAAACTCCTTATATTCATGACAAAAAAAATATCAACCAAAAATTTGAAGGCAATTACTAAATTTTAAAAAGAAACTTTTAAACTTAGGTTCAGGCTTCAAAACTTTCTATAAACTCCTCACAAAATCTTAAAGGAGGAAAAATAGCTTTTTCCTAAACCATCAGCCTCACACAAAATGTTTCCTTTTTAAACTTTTGGCAGTGTTGAGTTCAAATTCAAACATATTGAAAGCCCGCCAATGTGAAAGACTTGCTCTATCGGTAAAAAGAGCAAAAGGGGCCGGTGATTGTATGTTATGGAGTCCCTTTGATGAGTCACTTTAAGTGACTTTACCTTCTATAGGGAGTCACTGTTTAAAAACAAAAATGTAAATAAAACAGTGAGGAGTATAATTTAGAAGATATTTTGGATTTTGAAGGTATAGAATTTAGGTTATACAAAATCCTAAAAAATAATGCCACCAACATTAATGAAGTATCAACATATATCAAGTCTGAAATATGTCATCTAAATTTCTTGATTCCCTGATAGTAATAACAAGCTAAAGATTCCTTTTAGCACTCTTTTGATCACTTTACCACTGGTCTCAACATAAGATATGATATTACCTTAACACAATGAATGATAACCCTTGAACATAGAAGCATAAACCTTGCCTTGAAAGCATGAAGATCACTGAATACTTTGTTTTGGAGAATACCAATATAACTGATTACTCAAAATACCAAATTCATTAAAAGTCAACTTCACAACACTGATCCTTTAACAAGTATGTACCTCTACACTGCATAACCAAACATGATATGTACTTGCATAACCAAACATGATATGTACTTGCATAACCAAACATGATATGATGAGGATGAACTCTCATGAACAACATAACCTCCACTGAAGTAATATCAATTATGAAGATAATTTCCTTGCTTAAACAAGCATCTTTTGAAGACATCAGGCATCTTGTGAAAACATCCTGATACATGATCAACACACTTATCTTGATTGAATGAACAACTCCTGATTATGCAAGATCAAACCTATGAAGTATCAAACCATTCTCTGCATCTGCAAGACACATCGGATTTCAAACAACCAATACATTGTCTCTGCATTAAATATCTCCCACTTGAAGACATCCTGAAATATGACATGAGGACCAAACACCTTTTTGTCATCAATGACAATCTGTCACCATCAATAGTGTGGTGTTGCATTTGTAGTTTAGCATGGATTAATCATGGAGGTACTCTTGGATACTTGGAGACTTAGGTGACGCTAGAGCTCTCTTTGGATTAGAGACAATTGTTGAGATGATTACTCATTAGAGGTTTCAATAGATAGACTGAGGAGCCTACACCTAGATATGGACATGAGTTCATTTTGCACCTATAGGAGACTATTCTTGGAGAGAGTCTTTGTGACTTGGTGTATCTTGGAGGGACATTCTCATTCCCCACTCTTGGTCTACTCGGCGGTTTATCATATATAAGGTATTTCCCATCCTTTTAGATGCACTTTGCTTTATGTTTTATCTTCTCATGGTTATGGATCTTGAGCTATGGTTATTGGTTCTGGAGGGTTCATTTGAGGGACATTGGCATGGTCATTTCTTTGTTCATATGGTTTGATTTATGTTGTCCATTATGAGGAGTTTAGGAGATGTAATTAGGCTTATTCCTAGTTTTGGAATGATTATGAGTTTGATCTTCCTATTGGAAACTTGGCTAAGCATGATGTTTGATAGTGTTATCATTGATGGAAACAAGAAAAGGAAAAAAGATTCAACAAGGTTGGAATAGAGATTTTGGTCTGGCAAAGCAGACTTAAGCATTTTGGCTAAGTGTTGGCAGAGTACAGAGATAGTGACAGAGAGACAGTATTTTGATCAGCGTTGGTCCATAGTTGAAGATCTAGTCTTACGGTTTTGGTAAGATTCTATAGTCCTTAGATGATCTTAAATACAAAGTTTTAGCTTTTGATCATCTTTGGAAGTGTACCTTCAAGTAGCCTAAGTCCGGCATGACAAAATATAGTACTGAATTGAGTAGAACACCTAATTATTTTGGTCTACATTCCTGCAATAATAGATATTCCCTTATGCGGTTTTGAGGTGTTGTAAACACTTGTCTGAAGGTCTCAAATCCAAAGTTTCACATTTTGGAGTCCATCGGAACAATAGCAATGAGCTACTGAGTATCACTATAAGGTTTAACAGTGTTTGACTGTGATAGGGCATGTGTCCTTATGGTTCACATTTTACCACAAGTTGATATTATGTTCTATAGTTCTGAAGTTATGTTCTCAGATATCTGAAGAATCTTGGATATGAATTTGAGTAAGTCTTGTGGTCCACATTGAAAGTTGTAATCTGACAGATGGACCAAACCAGTGATAATCAGAGTTTAAGGCTGACCTGATAGTTTGATCTGAGTGCGGTAAAATCCATTGATTAGATTCATGTTCTAAGTGGTTATACAGTTTGGGCCAACATGTGAAATGTTGTTTCAAATGTTGAATTGGTTCGCAAAGTACTTTGGTGAAAGGATTAGGCTGACAAGCTACACAAGGCATAACTACAGACTTCATCTTTGTATGCCAACCTAATTTGAGGATTGTAAATGTTACGGATATATATATGAGATCCATTTCAATGTTTGGTATGTGTGTAGTGTAAATATGTGGTCCAGGAGCATCTAGGCTCAAAAGCAATCTTAAAAATATATTTTATTTCTTTTACCCTTTTGTTTGTCTTGCAGATTTTTAATCATCATAAACAAAATTTGGGGAAATAAAACAAGTATTCTCCAACACTCCAAGGAAAAGACAAGGCAAGTTTCATATGGACAAATTCCTAGTCACCTACATGCTAGAAGACAAAGATTGGACAATGAAGAGTTTTCAAGCACCCAAGTCATGAAAGAGAGCAATAAACGAATCCCAAGAGTCACCTTTCTCCAAGTTGGATGCCACCAAGCAAGAAGAGGAATACCAAGAGTCATTGGAGCCCAAAATGAGGAAGATGAAAGTATGCAAAGGAGATCTTATAAATAGATTGAAGTTTGGCTTCAAAGAGGCATTGAAAAAGAAGAGAAGAGCCCAATTTATTTCTGATTTTTGCAGGTCATCAAGAGGACATCCATAGGTGATATTGAAGAGAATTCTCCAAGGGAAATAGATTCATTTTGATGAGGCAAAGAAAGTGAAGATGAAATTTTTTAAAATTTGTTAGCTTGTGGAGGTGAATAGTTGGAAAGTTTGTTGGGGCTATTTCATAGTTGGATTTGTTGAGGTTATGTAGGTGTGTTTCTACCATGATTTTCTACATAAAAACATTTGGGTTGTAAGTATTTGTTGTTGTTCATGTTTTATGAAATTTTCAAGATATGGTGTTACTTCATAGCTGAAATTTTTGCTACAACATTCACAATTTATTTGAACTTAAGGGCTGCAAGTTTAAGAGGTTAATATACATTTATTTTACTGCAACTAAAGGAATCAAAGGGACAAGTAACAATCCTTAAGGATTGGAATTTATCAAAGTTAATTTTCATCTAAGAGGAGTGGAAAAATCTTAAGGCTGAAATTTAACAATGATATGTTGGCACATACAATTTGTTTCAATCTTTGAAGTTTTGAGCACATGATTATGATAATTTGAAGGCATGAATATTTCTGTTATCATAATGCACATAAGAGAAGTTGATTGGGATACATGATGGGACAATCCTTCATTAGATTCTCTTGTCTTGTCTGCATCAGATTGGTATCAAAGCCACAAGATCTTGAGAGTGCAGAGTATGCAATAGGACATGTGGGTGAAGAGTAGTGAAGAGTGAAGCAGTGAAGTCATGAGAGAGAGTTGATTCTATGAGAATCATGGTGGCTGTCCTCCAACTGAGATGAAGCTAGGTAGAAGGTGTGTAGACTTCTTCCACTGAGAGGAAGTGGGTAGAAGAGGTCTTGGAGAGATGCATCTTCCAGAATCTCATTGGGTAGAGGATAGTTGTGAGTGTTTGGTTGCAAGGAGTACCTGTGATTGCCAAGAGTTTGATTGGCTTTGAAAAAGTTTGTGTGAATAGTTGTGTGTAGGTGAGTTGCATGTGATTGCAGATTTTGATGAGCAAGATGTAAGTTGTCTAAGATTGTAGCAGTGAGAGAGATGGGGATTTATGTAAGAAGGCCCGTGATATGTGAAGGATGGAGCTGTTGGCAAGAGACACTATGTGGCTTCATGAGTGTTGTCATTGATGGCAACAAAGTCTATCCCAGACATCTGCAGCACATAGTATTCCTATACTGGAATCAGATTGAAGATTGTTTTGGTCCGGTGAAGAAGAACAGAGCATGCAGCAAGGTCCAACAATTAGGTCTGGATCTCTCAGATGTTGTAACTCAGCAAGTTGCGGACTTGGACAAGTCAAGAGGAGTATCATTACTACTATATTCCAGAGATTGAGCCTCTAGTGATAAAACATGGAAAAGACATGAGCATCTGAGTGTTGGGTTCTAGACAGGCAGAGCAGACTGAGGAAGAACTGACCGGCAGAGTATCAGACTTCAATCTGGATGAGTAATTGATGTTGATCAAGCTATTTGAGGGATCATACAATATTGCCAACATGATTGATGACTTCAATGTCTATTATTTTGATATGCATCAAAATATCAAGCATGGATTCAGCCAACAGATCAGTAATTTATAAATATCTTGAGTATTCCGGTTGCTGACTAGAAATTTGTTGAAATCATTGGTGCGGATATATAAACCAGATGGATTTCAGTATGAAGGGGTGTGTGTGTATAGATATGATAATATAAAGTGTGAAGAAAGGCATAGATAAGTGTGGAAGCAGAAATACAAGTCTAGTATGTGACAGAGCAGCAGCACTAGAGTAGAGGAAGAATGAAGTGCATTAGATCAGTATTTTGTGCCTAACCGAAACTAAACTCTTGCATTTGTAGATGTCTCTCATCAGTTCAAACACCTAGTTACCTTCTATAAGTTTTGTAGATAGTGAGTCTCTTGTAGGCAGTGTGCCTCTTGTGAGCAGTGTGCTTGGGAAGTGAGCCCTAATTGGCAAGTGCCATTTTGTACTTCTTATTCTTTTAACAGAGAATACAATCTTAGGTTAGTCACCCCATGGTTTTTCCCTTAACAAGGTTTTTGTTGTGTGGTTACACAACACGCCCCATTTTGACTTGACAAAACAGGGACCCAACTTTTTGCTGCTTTGGCTTGTGTTGTTTTTTTTGCTCTTCGGCGGTCTGGTAAAAGTAAGTCATGCAGATGACCCTGCATAAGGGACCTGGGTAAGTCATCATGATGAGGTCAGTTCATCAAAATTAATATTTCATATCAATAACCTCATGATTGGAAAGAGTACAAAATTTCATGCAAGTTTGCCTTTTGGATCACCCTGATATTCCTTAGGGAACAAAAGTTATGTGGAGTCAAAGATCTGGTCAAACCTAATATTCCGAGGGGAGGATCATATTTCTTAATATCAGTCATCTTATAAAGGATCACCCCAATGCCAATTTTATCACCCGATAATCATTTGGTCCGAAACTCTGGACGTCAATCTTATGTGATAGTGGTATTTACCCGTCAAACAGCGTCATATATTTTATGGGGGTCATATTTTGAAATATCACCTGATATTTCAAATATCACCCGATCTTTTGAAATATCACCCGATCTTCCGAATATCACCCGATCTTGCGAATATCACCCTGCCGCAGAATATCACCCCAGAGCCAATATGCTGATGACGTCATCCAATCCTAATGAACAAAGAAAATCACCCTGACGGTGACGTCATCATCCTTTTTACCTCGCAGAGGCACGTATCCGACGATCACCCTTTTAAATAACATGATGATGATGTCAGCTTATCCCATTCCACAAAGGACCCAATAGGACGATGACATCATCAATCAGCTTGACATTCGAAGCTCGTTTAATCTCTAACATCTGTCATCTTTTCTAATATGACTGATCTTTCCTAACATGACGGTGACGTCATTCTGACCTGATATATAAAAAGCTCGACATTACCGTGATGTCATCTTATTTGGAGGGTGATATTCCTCAATATCAGGGTCATATTTCTTAACATCACCCGATTTCCTTTAGTGTGACCATGATGTCAGCCTTTCACATTTTAATGAAGCCCGTCCATGATGATGACATCATCATCATATCCCAATCTATGAAGAGAGTCATATTAGTTAATATCCCTCATATTAACTAATGTGCATACCCAGACCCGATAATGTTATTCAATGGAATTTAGTGAACAAAAGTACATGTATTGCATACGCATGATCTTATGCATGCGAAAACTGAAAATGTAAGGCTTCATATCATATGAAGGGTCACATCACCCCTGGAATACAAAAAGAGCTACCAGAAGGTGAAACTATTTGCAAAAATTCACAGAAATTCAAAAAATTAGGAAATTTTTTATCTTCCCCTTGGCAGGGTCATAACTCCTAGCTATTTTATCAGAATTTAAACTTTTTGGACTCATTGGAAAGATAAACTAGTTATCTAGTTTGAGTTTCTCGGTCGCTTAGGCTTAACGCCAAGCACCAATGAAGTCTTGAGCCCTAATTCCGCTCCTAAGGCCTCCGAAAATGCAATTTACTAAGATGTAGAAAATACCGAAAATCATATTTTCGATATTTTTATCAAAAATCACTCAAATGACGCTAGACCTGATCAGATATTGAAGCCATTTTAGGGCCTGATAGCATGTTTGCTGGTCAACGATAGTCACCCGGACCCTCTTGACCACCTATGGACGTTTAATTACGCGAATATTCACAGATGCTCAATATTCATAACCTGATATGTATAGGTTTGCACATTCACAGCCTGATAAAATATAAATGTTTATTTTCCTGCTAGTTATTAAAAGAAGCTGATGCTTGATTCTTGTCTTTTTATTGCAAGATGTTGAAGCTGTTTTGGAGGATGGATGAAAATTACAGAGTTGCATGCGGAGGCAACCTGAACCAGAGCTGATGAGGATATTGTCAAATATACTGTTTGCTAGCTAGAGGATGGACTAGGTCAAAGATACTGGAATATTATGTGCCAGCTATGTAGTTGCCAACTGGCAAGCACGTGCTATTCATCTAGACTGTTGATCTTAATAGATAAATCCTGACCGTAGGTCATTTGTAACCGTTCCCTCACCTTATTCTATAAAAGGTGCAAGGATATGATAATTTGAGGATTTGGAAGCTTAATTGAAATTTGACTGCTGAAATATCAGGGCCTATTTCAAAGTTATTGTAAGCATACATATCATTGCATACATAATGAAAGAGAAGACCGTTTGATTACAAAATCATCATAAATCCTGAGTAATCAATGTTTGAATTCTTGATACATGCTTTGATTTGCTGCGTCCCTTGGAGTGCTTATCAGTCTATATGTGTTGTTTTCATTCCTTTTCCTTTGAAGTTAGCATCATCTGTATCTAGCTGTGGAACATCCTAGTGAAAATATGGTTTGATTTCTTCTCCTCATGACTGTATCTGGGATGTATGTGGTTCAATAGCTAAGATTCACCAAATTTGAAGTATTCTTTTAATTTTCTTTGAATTTCAGAGTAATTCCCCATCATAATTGTAAATAACAGATAATCAGAAGCAAATAACATGAAATATGCTGACATCTCGTAGACAACTGAATATTATTAGCATATTTGAGCTAAATGCATGTAGTGTTGAAAATACAATGCAAAGAATTGCAAATAATGGTAAAATTCATGCAAATATCAACCTGTAGGCACATTATTTGAGTGAATTCATAGTGCAGAGGTAAAATAATTTGGAGATTTATGTAGGGCAGATATAAAGAACAAGATATTTGGAGAAATATTGATGAACTTTACAGAAATTACTGAAGAACGTAAGGCCCCTGAATGATTAACATCAACCACTGAGTAACGTCAGTAGATTATGAACTAATCAACGGAGACTTGGGATCATGAATTCTCTGAATTCATCACATCTTTCAAGATGAATAAAGGTTAATGTGTACTTTTATTCTATGTTTGTTTATGACTAACATCATCATCAATAGTTTTCCACGTAAAAATCCTTGTTTTATGTGTGATGATTTTATTTATGTTCTTATGATCATGTATGCTTATATGTTTTGATGTTGCACTAATTATTAAAGGAGAAAAGAAAGTTAAGATATTTGAGATAACTAATTCACCCGCCCTCTTAGTTATCTACCTTGTTTCTAACAATTGGTATCAAAGCTAAGTTCCTCTAAATAGAGCCTAATAGCTTGAGGAAGATCTGGGAATCTCAATGGATATGTATGGTATGAAGGAACAACTTTAGTCTGCCCTAGATGATCTTGAACAGTCCCACTTTGAAGTCAATAACTTGAGAGAAAGACTCAAACAAGCTGATGATTTCATAAATGAGCTAAAAGAAAAACTGAGTATCTTTGTGAAAAAGAGAAAGGAACTACTTAAAAAATTAGCAAGTCAGAATGAAGCCAATGATACTAATGAAGATCTGGATGATAAAAACAAGCCATGTGAGAAGCTATCAAAAGAGGTCATTATGATAAGGCATGAGATGGAATTAGGAGTTATGAGATTCACCCAAGAAATTGAAGAGAAAAGGAAAATTGAAGATAATCTAAAACAATCCCTCAAAGAGAAGATAGAGGACTGCCATAAAATGGACAGAATAATCAGGCATCTTGAATCTAATCTTGAAGAAGCTAGAGATAATGAAGAACAACTTGAGAATCAGATAGACACTTTTAAACAAGATCTACAAACAGCAAATGAATACAAAGAGAAATTCAAGATAAGCTCAACTCAACCTGAAGTTCTTCTTGAAAGCCAAAAGAGGGTAGATGACAAGCATGGTCTGGGATATGAGAAAGGTGAAAGCTCCGGATCTGGTCAGAAAAACTTTGGATTAGAAAATCAAAGAAACAGGCCTAGAAGACCTCTAGTAAGGCAACCAAATGCTCAAAGATATACATCCTTCAATGGATATTGCTTTAATTGCAACAACTTTGGTCATAAAGAAACTCAGTGCAGAAGGAGAATGAATCAGACCAATCCATCCTTCTCTGGACAATGTTTCAACTACAAAAGGTATGGTCACAAATCTCATGAATGTAGAAATATGCAAATAAACAATTCATTCAATGGTAGATGCTTTGCATGAAATAGAATGGGACATATGGCTAATCAATGCAGATCAAGAGGATATCAGTCAAATATGCAAAGAAATGTTATTTGTTACAATTACAATAGATCCAGTCATATTGCCAAATTCTACAGAAGTAAAAATCAAGATAAAAGGGGTCCAGTGCATCATAATTAAAAACAAGATAAGGGAAAAGGCAAAGTAAATGCGGATGAAGTTCAAAGGGAGATGAACAAGATTTGGGTAAAGAAGAGTATAGAAAATGTTGGGGATGGATCCGCACAGGAATTCGGTGCTAATATTCCTTCTGGAAACTAAACAGATGAGCTCTAGCTCAGGGGGAGTCACAAAGAAAAATAAATTCCCCCAACCAGTCAATTGGTGCCTAAATTTGGCACATGGAATGTTGCGGATTAAAGGGTTTTCAGAGAAATATCCAAATAACCCTCGGTAAAAATATGAAAGGTCCACATGGAGTTTTGCAAGAATTTAATCATCCAAGATTGATCCGGTTTAACAGCCATCTGGTAAAGCAGGATCTCCATAGATAGATCTGGTATGATTTAAAATTGAAATATCTTGATCTACAGATTAATGGCATGATTGGAGGAAAGAAGATACATTATCAATTATCAGTGAAAATGATTCTAAGTGCATCTCAGTGATTTGAAAAGATCTCTCTCAGAACAAGACAATCGGATGACTTAAGTTGTGCATTTATTACAAAAGGAAATTAGGGTTTGCATAGAGATAAAAGGGTTCATTCACTTATTATTTGCACATTTGCTTTCGAGAAGAAGAAAAGAAGAGCTCTGCATCAAAGTGTTTACAACTCTCTCAAAGATCAACTACAAAATCCAATTCAACCAACGATTTGTTCTGGCTCTTATTTCAAACCCTAAAGCATAAAAAGGTACTTACATTCTAAAAATCTCTCTCTGAATCTTTTGCAAAATGGCTACTCCAATGGTTGTTAAGATCACTAATAGGTTGCGTCCAAAATTCAAGAAACACCCCTATAAATCACTAGAAGTTGATCCATTAGGCGCTTGTTCTAGCATTCCGCATGGGGTACTACACGTAGAAGATGTTAGGGTTTACATCCACGCTAATATTGAGGAATTTGGAGAATCTAAGTTGATGGACATCTATCATAAATAGTTAATAGATGAAAGTTTTGAACTCAAACCTCAATACAAGGCTTTCCGGGATAAGTACTTCAGACATTGCATCCACTTTCCCTGTTTTGTAGAAGATGATTGGGTTTGGTATGTCCTTAGCAGAATGCATGATAATTTCATGTGGTTAATGAAGCCCTTGAAGATAACAAAAGATGTCATTAGGGTAATAACTAGGCTGCACTCATCCGGTGGGTTACCTGCACTCAAATCTATCAAGAACTAGATAGTAAGTGAAGCTACCGAACCTAAGTTTGACAAGAGAGCAATGACCATAGAAGACATCATAGATCTGGATGTCAAATTTGCCTCTATGATAATTGGATATAAGATTTATCATGCCAGCAGGGAGAATTATGTGTTTGGGACTGCAATATATACAGCATATCAGATGTTAAGGGAAAATGTAAATTATGACCTATGTGATCTTCTTTTAAACCAACTATTAGAGAACCTGCAGAAGATCAAGAAGGATAAGAAAAACTCATTCAAGTATGGTTGTTTAATAATGTGTCTATTCTTCTACTACATGAATGAGCTACCTAGATCAAGAGGTTGGGTTTGGCAATATGACAAACTGGTTGCAATACAGATCAGAGACTATATGTATGGACTTGGTGATGCTAAAGCTCAAAGCATAGCACTTTGGGGTTACTTTAAGAACTTCCAAAGATGATGCATGCTAGAGAAAGGATACCCCAATCCATAGTAGAGAAATACAAGGATACAGTGTGTTTCATGGTAGGTATTGATCAATGCCTAATGGAGGTAGTTGAGCCCAGAATAGTTTGGATAATGCCAATGGGATATGAGGTCGATGAGAAAATCTTGGAGCTGCATATTCAACACCTGTTGAGCCAACCTAAGGACCTTGAGGCAAAAAGGTTTGGAACCTTTCAAGAACTAAGTGTGAAAATACATGTTGAGCTAAGAAAACCAGAGATAAAGAGAAAAATTAGAAGGGAAGTAGAGGAAACTTCCAAAAGATATGGTATATCAAAAGAGGTAGTTGATGCAAACAGAGAGAAAATAGAAAGAGCTGAGAAAGAGAAACAAGAAGCAGAAAAAGGAAGTGTTCCAGTACAAGCCTCCTCCCAGACTAGATCCTCCAAGAGCTCTGCACCTGCCACTCCTAAGAGCTCAAGAGCCACCAAACCAGAAGTCAAGACATTCAGAAAGGAAAAAGAGAGAATGAAAACAAAAGCAACAAGGTCTTACACAAGTCATAAGGATGATGAAGAGACAGAGTCTAATGAAGAAATTAAGAAAATGAAGAAGAAGAAGAAAGCATCTGGGGAATTCCCTGCCGGTCAAAACAAAGAAGATGAGATAGAAGAATTTGTTGAAAAGCCCACTCTTTCCACTGATGATATCATCAAGGCAGTCACTGTGGATGGGAACCTGCAACTAGTCATAGAATTCTATGATGACTATAGAGATACTGACAAGAGGATCTTGGAAGAAGCTACAGTCAGGTATCTGAATATTTATAATAAAGCATTCATTGAAATTATTTCATTAATTCCCAAAAGTCTAGAGAAGGTACTTGAACTTAGAAAAGAGAATGCAAAGGCAACAGACTTGGAGATCTGAGAACAGATTGCAATTTAGCTATTTCCTTCCATTACTCCAAAGCAAATGGACATGATCTTTAAGGACTGTAAGGATGAATTCCATATCAAAGCAATAATGAACAAACTTATGCTTGGAGAAACTGATCAAGTAGAAAGAGAAACAGAAGACATCCTCTGGAATGCCTTCAAAAGATTCAATCTTCCTATTGTAGAGGAAATAGATGAAGAACCTTCTATCATGGATGTTGAAGGATTAAATGCATCAAATGAAGAATCTACTAAAAAAAATGTAGAAGGGTCAAAAGAGGTAGATGAAGAGAAGTCTAAGCACTTGGATTCCTCTGTTCCGGAAGAGGAAGTTCATGAAGCAGTCAACATCTCTCCTCTGGATCCCACTATAGACACTCCAGATCCAGGAACTGAAGGAGAAGGAAGAAAAGAGGAGAAATTGACTCAAGAAGAGGAGTTAAAGGGAAGAGAAGAGGAACAAACAGAGAAGATCTCTGATGATAGTTTTGAGATTCCAAAAGAAAAGAAGACTCAGTCTCCGGCAAGAGACACTGCAAAGGCAGTGAAGAATTTCTTGAACAAAGAGATGATGGAGATAGATGAACCAGAACTATTCCAAGGACCCCTAAATTTTGATTCCCTCTCTCTAGTCCAGACAATGAAAATAGCATCTTTTGCCCAAGCTAAAGCAAAAGAAAAGCTCTTGAAATCTCACATGGAAAACTTTGAGCTGTTAGAGATTATATCAGGTATGCTGGAGAAGATCATGCCATCTTTTCAAAAGGATCCTTTAGCCTCTCCATCCGGTAACTTGAAATCTATGGTAAACTCTGTTAAAAGATTCACTGAAGTATAGGGACTCATTGCTAATGATAGGAGGACCCTAGATATTGAGATAAAGAGCCTTGAAAATACTCTTAAAGATGGTGGGGACATTGGTGTAGGATCACCATTTGTCAAAAATGGACAATTATTAAAATCTAGGCTTTAGTTTTGAGTTTTACATAAAATCAGGTCTTAAAAGACCATTCATTATTGTAATAAAACCCATTTGAGGCATTTTTGTAGTGGGGGTAATTATAGGACTAGGGTCTTTAAGTTTTTGCTTAAGTTTAGTATTTTCTATTTTGGTAGCCTTAGTGGAGAGGCTATTTTTTAGCCTTTCTTTTTTAGTTTTCTACATGGAAGAGGAGTGGAGTGAAGTTATATATTGTAAAACATTCTTTTTATATGACATACAGGTCGTGGAAGAAGGATATGAATCTTTTTAAATAAAGGAAATAAGATAAAAATGTTTTTTTTGTTCTAGCTTTGTTTTTCATAGTTTGTTTGTATTTTTTATTGTTCTTTGCACTTGTAAGGCCTTGTATGGACTTGTAGCACCATAAAACATACATGGTTGGATGGGGTATTGGATTACCTTTCTTTTTCATATATGTTTATGGTCTGGTCTCATATTTTGTGGATTTTATGCTCATTTTACTAAAAATAGTCCAATAACCTAGGTTTTGACAGTCCCAGAGAGAAATTTTATGTTTTTGAGTGCCATGACCATGCCAAAATGATACAAAATGGTGGAATGATAGGTTTTTAAGTCCTTCAAATTATTTCTTCACTTGTGGAGAAAAAAAAAAGTTTTCTTGGTGTTTTTAAAAGTTCTTATTGTTGTAATTTCCTATTTTTAAGGAAGAATGAGGATTTCTAGTTTGCATGTTTGAATTTGATGAGATAAGTGAGGGTCCTGATCAAAAAAATGGTGGATTCTTCTATTTTAATACATAACTAAAGACTGTCCATTGAGTTTGGGTAAAAATTTTGTGATTTTGAGGCACCTCCTTTGTAAAAGTGGCCTAATTAAGTCTATTACCAGAATTACCAGTCATTTTTAAGGCCTTATGTTACAAAACAATCATACCTCCATGAAATATATGTTATGTAAGGAGATAATGGGTACTCAAAATAGGTTTTATTTCATGGGTTTGAGTCGTTTTATGAAAATTATGCCAAAAATACTTCATTTGTTGTCTTAATTAGGCCTAGGAACAGCAGGTACAATCCACTTTTAAGGATTTTGGTCCAAAACAACCTATCCTGCATGTTAGATATGTTTTTGAGGGGATTAATGGGTATTCAAAAAGGTAATTTTTTCATGGTTTTGTTGTACATTCTGCAAGTTATGCCCCTAAAACCCTATTCCAAGGGCTACAAGCAAAGTTGAACTAGTTGTGAAGGGACAATAGGAACAAGAAGTTACTAAGTTGTTTTATGAGTTTGGTGAGTATCCCCTGGTCATTTTAGTGTGGTCCAAGGTGGTTGGGAGGTTTGGTGGGTATCTTATGCATTCAAACCATGAAATGGCATCTTTTTCTCGTCTTAAAGCAATGCATTCTAAGAGGACAGTCAAGACAATGTGTGAACAGTCAAGTGGTAAATGAAACCTTGCATTTGTGTGCTACCTCAGCCTCTGCATCAAGTGGTATCAGAGCATAGGAAGTAGGTCTCTTGAGAGTTGAAGGTTAGAGTTTGATCAAAGTGGAATCTGAGAAGTCAAGATGCCTCCTAAAGGAAGTTCAGTTGCAAGAAAGATTGATCAGCAGGCTAGAGAGCTAGAAGCCTTGAAGAAGGAGACTGCTGCATTGAAGTCTAAAGCTAGAGGCACCATGAGTGAAAGTGAGTCTGAAGAAGAAGAAGAAACTTCTGGTGAAGAAGAAGAGTTGGATCCAGAGGATGTGAGGATGGTAAAGTTTTTGAAAGATGTGAAAGTTGATGGACATAGCAAAATGGATTTGCCAATGTATGGAGGCAAACTAGATGGTGAAGAGCTCTTAGACTAGATAGGAGCCATGGAAAATTACTTTGAAAGTGAAGAGATAGATGAAGATCACAAGGTGAGGAAGGCTAAAACTAAACTGAAAGGACATGCTTTGCTATGGTGGAACTTTGTGCAAGAGGAAAGACCGAAACAAGGGAAGAACAAGATCACTTCTTGGGAGAAAATGAAGGAAAAAATGAAAGGTAAGTTCCTTCATGGTGACTATAATGTTCAATTACTGAAAAGATTATAAAATCTTAGGAAAAAGGACTTAGATGTGCAAGCATACACTGAGGAGTTTTATAGGTTAAGTATAAGGACAAAGCATGAGGAGGATGAGGAAGAAAGAGTGACTAGATATCTCAATGGCCTAAGGTATAACATTCAAGATGAAATCAGTTTGTTGGCACCAAAAATAATGGAACAATGTTTTCAAATGGCAATAAGAGTAGAAGAAAAATTCAAGAGGATGCAAGAGAAGGCAACAAGAGGAAGAGGTAGTACTTCTAGGGGCAAAGGTACATTTTCAACACCAAGACAATCCAAAGAAGATTTTGAAGATGCTGATAAGAGTAAAGAAAAAGCACCTGAGTCTAGAGGAGGATGGAGAGGTGGAAGAACAAGTTTTAGGGGCAGCTATGCAGATCAAGGAAGAGGTTCAAATGTGTTTACTGGAAAGTGCTATCACTGTGGTGAGTTTGGTCATCCAGCCTATAAGTGCCCTGACAAAATTGGTATTACTTCAAGTGGAGGTGAAAGAAGAGGTGAAAAGAGAGTCCAAATTGTACAGGAAGATGAAAGAGAAAGTGTTCATGCTGCACCAGAGGTGGGTGAATCATTGATAGTGAGAAGACAACTCTTGAAGACATCTAGGGGGAAAGAGCTAATTCAAAGAAGAGCCTTGTTTAGGATAGCCTGCAGATGCAAAAATAAGGTATGCAAAGTAGTAGTTGATTCTGGATGCACTGATAATATGGTATCTAGTGATATGGTGGACAAATTGAACTTGCAAAGAGTGCCTATGGAAAAGCCTTATCAAGTGTCTTGGGTTAGTGAAAACCAAACCATTTTGGTGAGTGAACAAGCTACTATTGAATTTCAAATTGGTCAATATAGAGATAAAGTTGTTTGTGATATTTTACCTATGAGTTGTTGCCATGTTTTACTTGGAAGGCCTTGGTAGTTTGACAGGTCAGCAATGTATAATATGAGACAAAATACATATAACATTGAAAAGGATGGGAGATCATTCATTCTAACTCCATTGGTTGAAGAGGTAAGAGAGCAAGGTGAGATCATCATGATAGGGAGAAAAGAATATGTGAGCAATGAGGAAGGTGGGAGTGTGAAATTTGCAGCCAAGTCACAGTTTGATGCTGTTGGGACAGAAAATGAGAAGGAAAAACACAATGTATAGACAGAGATGAAGAAGAATGTTTTTGTATGGAAAGAGGAGAGCAAGTTTGAAGTATAAGAAGGCATATTGATAGGGACAGTCATGTGTCATGTGGTAAGGCAGCCTAGTGATGTTGAAACTTGTAGGGTAGTGAAAGAGAGGACAGTGAATCATGAGGATAGAAGGATAGTGGATTGGGATGCTAGTTGGATAGTGGAAAAGGTAGGAGCAAATCTGACAAAGACCACCAAATACATTGCTACAGATGTTAAGGAGACTGGTAGAGAAGAAAGGATAGTTGACAGTGAAAAATATGCAAATAGCATGAGCATTGGACAATGGTCTAAACAAGAAGAGAAAGGGGAAGTGATGGAAGTAGGAGAAAGCTTGTATACAGAGGTAAGGGGATATTTGACGTTAGAGTTTGGTGATAAGGTGGAACAGCACCCCACAAAATAGTACACATAGTTAGAGCATGTTTCAAGGGAAGCTAAATGGAAGAATGTCAAGGATAGTCATAGTCAAGTACACAGTGAACCTGTTATAGGAAAGAGTGAAGGTCAGAGCCATGAAGAACACAAAGGAGCACAAGATGCAACACTTTTTCCAAGAGATTTGGAAAAATTCAAAATTGGGGTGTATGGTGCAGGAGCACCATTTGTCAAAAATGGACAATTATTAAAATCTAGGCTTTAGTTTTGAGTTTTGCATAAAATAAGGTCTTAAAAGACCATTCATTATTGTAATAAAGCCTATTTGAGACATTTTTGTAGTGGGGGTAATTATAGGACTAGGGTCTTTAAGTTTTTGCTTAAGTTTAGTATTTTCTATTTTGGTAGCCTTGGTGGAGAGGCTATTTTTTAGCCTTTCTTTTTGAGTTTTCTAGATGGAAGAGAAGTGGAGTGAAGTTAAATATTGTAAAACATGCTTTTTATATGATATACAGGTCATGGAAGAAGGATATGAACCTTTTGAATGAAGGAAATAAGATAAAAATGATTTTTTTGTTGTTCTAGCTCTGTTTTTCACAGTTTTCTGTATTTTTTGTTGTTCTTTGCACTTGTACGGACTTGTACGGCCCTGTAGTACCCTAAAACATACATGGTTGGATGGGGTATTGGATTACCTTTTTTTTTCATATACGTTTATGGTCTGGTCTCATATTTTGTGGATTTTATGCTCATTTTACTAAAAACAGTCCAATAACCTAGGTTTTGATAGTCCCAGAGAGAAATTTTATGTTTTTGAGTGCCATGACCATGCCAAAATGACACAAAATGGTGGAATGACAGGATTCTAAGTCATTCAAATGATTTAATGGTGGAATGACAAGTTTCTAAGTCATTCAAATGATTTCTTCACTTGTGGAGCAAACAAATAAGTTTTCTTGGTGTTTTGAAAAGTTCTTATTACTGTAATTTCCTATTTTTTAGGAAGAATAAGGGTTTCTAGTTTGCATGTTTGAATTTCATGAGATAAGTGAGGGTCCTGATCAAAATGATGGTGGTATCTTTTGTTTTAATACATAACTAAAGATTTTCCATTGAGTTTGGGTAAAAAATTGGTGATTTTGAGGCACCTCCTTTGTAAAAGTGGCCTAATTAGGCCTATTACCAGAATTACCAATCATTTTTAAGGCCTTATGTTACAAAACAATAATACCTGCATGAAAGATATGTTATGTAAGGGGATAATGGGTACTCAAAACAAGTTTTAGTTCATTGTTTTGAGTCGTGTTATGAAAGTTATGACAAAAATACTTCATTTGTTGTCCTAATTAGGCCTAGGAACAACAGGTACAGTCCACTTTTGAGGATTTTGGTCCAAAACAACCTACCCTTCATGTTAGATATGTTTTGGAGGGGCTTAATGGGTATTCAAAAAGGTATTTTTCTCATGGGTTTGTCGTATATTCTGCAAGTTATGCCCCAAAAACCCTATTCCAAGGGCTACAAGCAAAGTCGAACTAGTTGTGAAGGGACAATAGGAACAAGAAGTTACTAAGTTGTTTTATGAGTTTGGTGAGTATCCCCTAGTCATTTTAGTGTGGTCCAAGGTGGTTGGAAGGTTTGGTGGGTAGCTTATGCATTCAAACCATGAAATGACATGTTTTCCTAGTCTTAAAACAATGCATTCTAAGAGGACAGTCAAGACAATGTGTGAATAATCAAGAGGTAAATGAAACCTTGCATTTGTGAGCTGCCCCGGCCTCTACATCAGACATGTACAAATTTTTTCTATCTTGGTCTAAAGTGACAGAGGATATTGAAAAGAAGGTGAAAGAACAAGAAGGTAAACTGTCAAGTTTATCTCAGAATTTTGATCCCCTCACTACATCCATAATAAATCAAGAATGCCAGGCTATTGTCATTATAAATGAAATAAAGAGGCTGGAGAAAGAAAAGAAGAATATAATAAATAGGATGAGTGAACTCAGAGGGATAATTATCCCTAAGTTAGAGGCAATGCATGAGGCGTTAACAAATGCTCAGACCACAGCCCGAACTAGTGATCCAGTAGACTTAAGAAGGGCAGAAGTATATGCATTTTTTTTGAGTGGTCACATCTCCATTTTGGATAGGATGAAGCAGAGCTGGGCCACAAAGTATGTACATTTGAAGGCCACTTTTGCGGATATACTCAAGTATATGTAAGTATAACATGTATATACATACTTATGCGGCTATATATAGGTTAATTTTTGCAAATTTTGGTGTGCGGATTCTGCCCTTTGCCATTGATGTCAAAGGGGGAGTGAGGAGTAGTGAAAAATGTGGAATACAGCTAAGGGGGAGCTCCGGTAAAATAGTGAATAAGATAGAGCATCAGCTAAGGGGGAGTTTGCTGTGACACTTAGTCATTTTTCACTAAGTGTTGCCATCAATGCCAAAGGGGGAGATTGTTGGCAAGAGACACTGTGTGGCTTCATGAGTGTTGTCATTGATGGCAACAAAGTCTATCCCACACATCTGCAGCACATAGTATGCCTATACCGGAAGTCACATTGAAAATTGTTTTGGTACGGTGAACAAGAACAGAGCATGCAGCAAGGTCTGACAATCAGGTCCGAATCTCTCAGATGGTGTAACTCAGCAAGTTGCAGACTTGGACGAGTCAAGAGAAGTATCATGACTACTATATTCCAGAGATTGAGCCTCCGGTGATAAAACATGGAAAATACATGAGCATCTGAGTGCTGGGTTCCAGACAGGCAGAGCAGATTGAGGAAGAACTGACCGGCAGAGTATTAGACTTCAATTCGAATGAGTAATTGATGTTAATCAAGCTATTTGAGGGATCATACAATATTGGCTGACATGATTGATGACTTCAATGTCTATGATTTTGATATGCATCACATATCAAGCATGGATTCAGCTGACAGATCAGTAATTTGTAAATATCTTGAGTATTCCAGTTGCGGACTAGAAAGTTGTTGAAATCCTTGGTGTGGATATATATACCAGATGGATTTCAGTATGAAGGGGTGTTGTGTACAGATATGATAATATAAAGTGTGAAGAAAGGTAGAGATAAGTGTGGAAGCAGCAATACAAGTCTAGTATGTGACAGAGCAGCAGCACTAGAGCAGAGGAAGAATGAAGTGCATCAGATCAGTATTTTGTGCCTAACCAGAACTAAACTCTAGCATTTGTAGATGCCTCTCATCAGTTCAAACACCTAGTTACCTTCTGTAAGTTTTGTAGACAGTGAGTCTCTTGTAGGTAGTGTGCCTCTTGTGAGTAATGTGCTCGAACAGTGAGCCCTAATTGGCAAGTGCCATTTTGTACTTCTTATTCTTTCAACAGAGAATACAATCTTGGGTTAGTCACCCTGTGGTTTTTCACTTAACATGGTTTTCCATGTAAAAATCCTTGTGTTATGTGTGATGATTTTATTTATGTTCTTATGATCATGTATGCTTATATGTTTTGATGCTGCACTAATTATTAAAGGAGAAAAGAAAGTAGAGATATTTGAGATAACTGATTCACCCCCCCCCCCCCCGTGCTCAGTTATCTTCCTTGCTTCCAATAGGAGAAAGTACTTTGATTGAACTTGAATCCATTGTTGTAGCACTGTCCTCAAGGGGACTTGAGTTCATTTTGCCTAGGGAGTATGGTGCAAGAGCATCCGAGCTCAAAAGTAATCTTAAAAATATATTTTATTTCTTTTACCCTTTTGTTTGTCTTGTAGATTTTTAATCAACATCATACACAAAATTTGGGGAAATAAACAAATATTCTCCAACACTCCAAGGAAAAGTCAAGGCAAGTTGCATATGGAAAAATTCCTAGTCACCTATATGCTAGAAGACAAAGATTGGACAATAAAGAGTTTTCAAGAACCCAAGTCATGAAAGAGAATAATAAAACTATCCCAAGAGTCACCTTTCTCCAAGATGGACACCACTAAGTAAGAAGAGGAATACCAAGAGTCGTTGGAGCCCAAAATGAGGAAGATGAAAGTATGCAAAGGAGATCTTATAAATAGATTGAAGTTTGGGTCCAAAGAGGCATTGAAAAAGAAGAGAAGAACCCAATTTATTTCTAATTTTTGCAGGTCATCAAGAGGACATCCATAGGTGATATTGAAGAGAATTCTCCAAGGGAAATAGATTCATTTTGATGAGGCAAATAAAGTGAACGTCCATGGTGACTTGCTAGATGAAATTTTTTTGAATTTGTTAGCTTGTGGAGGTGGATAGTTGGAAAGTTTGTTGGGGATATTTCATAGTTGGATTTGTGGAGGTTATGTAGGTGTGTTTCTACCTTGATTTGCTGCATAAAAACATTTGGGTTGTAAGTATTTGCTGCTGTTCATGTTTTATGAAATTCTCAAGATATGGTGTTACTTCATAGCTAAAATTGTTGCTACAACATTCACAATTTATTTGAACTTAAGGGCTGCAAGTTTAAGAGCTTAATATACATTTATTTTGCTACAACTAAAGGAATCAAAGGGACAAGTAACAATCCTTAAGGACTAGAATTTATCAAAGTTAATTTTCATCTAAGAGGAGTGGAAAAATCTTAAGGCTGAAATTTAACAAGGATATGTTGGCACATACAATTTGTTTCAATCTTTGAAGTTTTGAGCACATGATTATGATAATTTGAAGGCATGAATATTGTTGTTATCATAATACACATAAGAGAAGTTGATTGGGTTGCATGATGTGACAATCCTTCATTGGATTCTCTTGTCTTGTCTGCATCAATATGAAGAAGTAAGTGTGAATAATAATGTGTGTGTGCGACATGCAAAGTCTTGCAATTGTGTAAGGGTGACAACTATAGAAGAAGAGAGGTCTTATAAAAGCAGAGCAGTGTGACATAGCAGAGTAGGATGAAGAGTTTTGAATCAATTTTCTGAGCTTCACTAGAACTGTATCCATGCATTTGCAAATGCAATTTTAGCAGTTCATTTTGGCAATGAGCCATCCTTCTTTTTCTTTCCTTATGGTAGTGAGCCTGTATGTAGTGAGCATATTTCTTTGGACAGTGAGTCCTTAAGGGTAGTGAGCCCGAAGGCAGTGAGCCTCTTGTAATTCGGTATTGTTACCACATAATATATTGTGAGCTAACACTCACCGTGGTTTTTCCTATTTTGGGTTTTCCACATAAAAATCCTACTATCTATGTGTTTTTTTTTTTGATTAACCATTCTATGTTTAACTTTCTTTAATGTTGTTGAATGGTCAAATGGATTAATGGTTTAATTAGTGAATCGTTTAAGAGAATACTGATTCACCCCCCTCTTAGTATTCTCGTTGTTCAACAATTGGTATCAGATCTTGGTTCCTTGGAAGAAGTCTAATAGTTTGAGGAATATCTTGGAGATTGAACATGTTGGCACTGTAAATTTTTGCAAAATTTTAAGTGCCTGTGATGAAAAAAGTTGATTACCACACTAAAAAATGCACCTAAAAAATCTGCCCCAGTGACCTACTTTGGAGGGTCATAATTTGATTCATGTTCACTTTCATGTCAAACCATTTGGTGATTATGATCATTTGTCATATGTGAGCATGTATGTTTGATTTCAGCTTCCTATGATGAGTTTTGACAGGGTTTTGAAGCATCAAGTTGGAGGGTTCTAGGATTGTTTTGTTGTTTGCATATTCTCAGGCCTACAAAGTAGCCTTTTGTTCAAATTGATTTTTCATAGCTGGGTGATCATCATAACAAGTGAATTGGTATTCTGCATTCCCCTCATATTCATATACTCCCTAGTCTAGTTTCAAAGCCTTAGGATCAAGTTTGGTATTTTTTCAAGGCCAAAAGCAAATGCATTTTGTCATGTTTTCACATCTGCATTTCCAGAAAGTTTTAGAGAGGTCAACTTTGACCCTCAATATTTTTAGGAGGTGAATTTGTGAAAAATACTTTTGCACACATGCTCAATGGACCTAAATGAATTAGTTTTTCCAGTAACAGCTTCCCACGAGGAGATTTGGTATTTTTTTTGGGGTGGTGACTTGGTGAGCCCTAATTGTTTTTGACAAATGCAGTTTTAGAAAAGGCTAAGTGAGCCTCTTTGAATGTTAATATCTTGCACCTCAGGATGAGTTTTGCCAAACTATTTGCTCTCATGAATTATTGGATCAAAGGTCTACATGTCTGTGCATTTTCATGGCTCCAAGGGATTGTTTGACCAATTTTCTAGGATAATTTTGGAGGCCACCTAACTTGTTTTGATCACTATGCAAGATGCCACAAAATGAATTATGATGATTACCCATTTCATTTTTTCTCGCCAGATGCATACAGAAGTGGTCTCAGGTCAATTCAGGACAAAAATGTGTTTCAAAATGAATTCTTTTTTAGCCAGGCCCACAAGGGGGCCTGACATGTGTCACACAATTGTTGTTGGTGAATAGGCCAATTTGCTGGTGATGATATCTTTTCACAATATGTATATAAACTATTGATAAAAACTGCAAATATGCTATGGAAAAATTATCTCCCTTTTGTTGGCATAAATAGATTCTGGGAAAATAGCAACATTTGCAATTCCAATTTTACAGGTACTTCTTGAGAAACCTTGTCTATTGTTTGCTTGTGTTATTTCTGCAACGAGAGTTGGCAATTCAAATTGCAAAGCATATTGAAAATTTAGGGTTTAGCATTGGTGAACTTCCTAGAGGATGATATTCAGCTTCATTGATGTTCATGAAATCAAGTGAGCCCATGTTAGTGAAGCTAGGAGATTACAAAGGAGGTTTCAAAAGTAGAAAAAAGGAGAATTGTCCAGAGCACTTTCACCAATGAGAGAACTTCCCTTAGCAATTGTCTAATAATAATAGATGTGCCTAAAGTGGGAGGAAGACTTGTACTTGTGGATATGGCTAGATCAAAAAACATAGATCAGGCTGGCTCTGTGGGATCTGAAGAAAAATGTAGATAATTTAGTTGTTACTGTTGTATTGACATGTCAGAACAAATATGTATGTCTAGAGATGCACCTAAGAGGATATCCTTGAGAAGACCTTGGGTAATGATCAGTATTAATGATGACAAGGATATTCACTTCTGCAAAGCTCAATTTTATCCAGAAGATTGTCCAGTTGATTATTCAAGACCATGTGAAAGAGTTTTCCCTTCTAATGCAATTGAATCTAAAAGTTCAATTCTTTAGAACAATGTGCCTCTTTAATGCTTGCTCCATTGCCAAGTCAGGAGTAATTAGTGAACATTTCTATGGTTGTGGCCATTGTCTCCTAGTTTTCCCATATGACAAGATCAGAGCAAATATATACATTAGAACTAGTGCTTCTATTATAGAGCTTCTCGGGAGAAGCGATATAGATGCCATAGAAATACACACAAGTGCAGGGCATCTTGATTCATTCAAGGAATTATGGAATAATCTAGCAAATTTTGTGAAGCAACTAAAGCTTATTGTAGAGAAAATGTTACAGTTGGATGGATGTCCAATGAGTGGAGACATTGGGAAAGGTGCTACAAGGGAAGCCCTAGCTTTTGCTGCTTGCATGGTTGAGAATAGAAACCATCCTCCAGGTTTTCTTCAACTAGCTGGTGGTACAAACTCTAGCACTATTAAGTCCTTGAAAAGAATTGGCCTTTTCTAGTCTACCTCAATTCCAGATCGTGCTATGGAGAGTGCAAACACAACTTGGCCCTTTGAAGTTGGAAAGCAAATTTCCACGGATTCCCTTATTGCAGGGGTAGCTTATGGCAGATATATGCGGAAGGTGATTGGCAGAGGTCTCCATAAAATGTATGATTCTGTAGACTCCCATTTTGTGAGGTTACATATTGAACAATATCCTCATTTTCTTCTTGACGAACTTGGAAAGAGTTTATCATTTGAGATAGCAGAGTTTGGGTGAATGCTCTATCTCCTTCTATGGTCATTCTTGTTTCAAATGCCATTGTGAATGCAGAGTACTTGAGTGGGGTTCAACAACAAAATTATAGCGCAAGGGTCCAACAGAAGTCTTCTTGCATTCCCATAGGGGGTATCAAATTTGAGTGTAGGAGAGCAATGAAATGGCGGGCTCTCCCCACATCCCTATGAAGGAATTTTTGTGTGTGTGCGGGTGAGTGGTAAAGTGAAAATGACTCTCACACTCCCGCAAAAGAAAAGTGAATTATGTGCGGTGGTGTGGGATGAAAATCAAAAAATCAAAATTTTTAATAAATAAAAAACCAACGATGGAAGAAATATGTTGGAGGTAAATCATAAAAAGGGGTTTTTATTTAATTTTGGTGAATAAGTAAGCTAGGAATGCAAAGTAAATAGAAAATTTTCACTGATATTATTTTTACCCAAAGTATGTGTATTAAGATTTGATGAAAATGTATATGGGTAAATCTAAATATGTAAATGTAAAAGGGGATATTAATAGTCATAATGACTATTATTGCAACATTGTATGGGCAAAATATTTGTTCACGGGGATGCTAAACAAAAGGTGAAAAATAAATATTTTTTATGGCAAAGAATGTGAAAGGTTGCTCTAGAAGGTACGTGAAGGATCAAAAGGTAATGTATATATGATGAAATCAAAAATGAAAAAAGGGTTAGACAGAGATAGAGGAGGCAGAACAGGTTGGTGCACTTGTGAAGACTTGGGACAACATTGTGCAATAATGTATTTGATCTCAAAATGGTCTCAACTATTCATTAATTTCAATGAAAATAAACTGTGAGACTATCTCCATTATTGTGTTCTTTGATCATATGAATCAATCTGGCAAGGTCTTATTGATTCATCATTGCATATTAAATGCTTCTATGTAATATGTTCAATGGGTTCTCTCAAGGAGGGATTAAATTCTTTTGAACATGTTACTGTGATTTGAAGGATGTAGTTTGGATTTGTAAGAGTGGTTTTCATAGTTGATTTACTTGCACATTTATGAAAGGCGTAAATAGGAAAAGTGCTGAATAGTTGAGTTTACAGCAATTGGATGATCAAAAAATCATTGTGACTCCATAGCCCAATAAATAAGGCACTGATCAGATGTTGTGCTCCTGAATTAATAAATTCATTGTACATAGTTTTAATTTTCTATTTGTAGGAGTAGTAGATAGAATAATAAAATAAATCCATTTTTAGATTCTATGCCAATTTGAATTTGGTTGAAGAGGATAATTTAATTGGAAAAATTACACATAATCTACTTAACCATCACCAGTCAATATTGGAGAAATTATATTTGGTGATAAGAAGGTACACCCGCCTAGGCAAAGCAGAGCCTGAAATACAGAGAAGACCAATCATTTTGATTAATTCCATCAGTTGGCCAAATCAATTACTCAACCCAATCATAAAGCATGGCATCCTTTTAGGGTTTTGCAAACTACAAATTTGAGAACCAACAGAACACATGACAAGTAAAAGGTATTCTACTCCTCCTAAAGAAATTGATTCAACTGAAACTATAGAAGAAGAATGCATGGTTGTCAATGAAGAAGAACTCAAAAGGTGCTCTTGAAGATCTTGAAAGGACTAAAGTAGAAAACAGGGATCTGAAATAAAATGTCAAGGAAGTAGATGAGTGCATCAGAAAATTGAGGGAACAAGTCAAGAAGTTTAAATAAAAACATAAGGAAGTTAGTGAACAATTGAGATCAGCAAATGAAATCTTGGATGATTTGAAAGAGAAAATTGTAGATAAGGAAAAAGTTGGAGAAGATCTAAATCAACTGGTGAAAGGCAAATCAGAAGAATGTGTAAAGCTTGAAAAGGAAGTTAGGAACCTAAAATCATATTTGGAAAAGGCAAAGAGTTATGAAGAAAAGTTCAAGATAAGTTTTGGAAAACTTGATGAGATGCTTGCTAGCCAGAAGAACTTTGATGAAAAAGAAGGCTTGGGATTTGAGAAAGGTGAAAGTTCTAAAATAGGTCAAGAAAAGAATGTTGAGATCAAGAAGGACAAAGGGAAGTAGATCCGGAACCAAAGGAATGGACCTAGAAAACCACTAGTCATGCAACCAAATGCTCAAAGGTACCTATCTTTCAATGGTTATTGTAATTCATGCAATACGTTTGGTCATAAGGCTACTCAATATAGGAGCAAAGTGAATCAAAATGTTCCATCATTTTCTAGTCAGTGCTT
This sequence comes from Cunninghamia lanceolata, assembly GCA_027924645.1. Classification (NCBI taxonomy): domain Eukaryota; kingdom Viridiplantae; phylum Streptophyta; class Pinopsida; order Cupressales; family Cupressaceae; genus Cunninghamia; species Cunninghamia lanceolata. Next base: position 1,334,674 of record BSBN01001020.1, on the reverse strand, counting down.
CACTTGCAATAAAGTAGGTCATAAAGCTAATGAATGTAGAAGTTAGATAAGGAATGGTTACAACAATGGAAGGAATGCTTAAACTTTCAGAGGTAACTGCTTTATATGCAAGAGATTTGGTCATAAAGCTAGTGAATACAGAAGTCGGATAAGAAAGGGTTATAACAATGGAAGGAATGCTCAATCTTTCAATGGTAACTATTTTACATGCAATAAATTTGGACATAAGGCTAACCAATGCAGATCAAGGATGAACAAAAGGAACAATGGTCAAAGAAATGTTGTATGCTTCAATTGCAACGGGCTTGGACATATTGCAAGGTTCTATAGAAGCAAGAATATGAAGAAGGATAATTAGGTAGAGATGAAGAAACTGGCACAAAAGGTGGATCCAGCAGAAATCAAGAAGGAGATGAACAAGGTGTGGGTTAAGAAGGAAGTTATTGAAGCCAAGAATGAGTCTATGCCAGACTCTGGTGTAGACACTTCCTCTGAGAAGTGAATTGGGAACTCTGGCTCAGGGGAGGCTTTAATGAAATATTCTATTCCCCTAGCCAGAAAAGTGGTGTTGATAGCCAACATGAGGATATGAGCTGAAAAATAGTATATCAGAACTTTTGGAGAAAATTCTAGTAGAAAAGAACTTAATGCGAAATATTGCAGAGCAATTTACATCTACTATGAGTGACAGAGATAGTGTTGATAGCTTTTTGGAAACAAGCATTTATGGTAATTTAGGTTTTCATGAGAAGAATTTATAAGTGATTTCATTCAAAGAAAATTCACTTTGCATTTGAACTCTCAAGCAACCAAGGAGATTTGAGGAATGAAGTCAAAGTGAATTCAAGCATTTGTCATGAAGAAACCCTAACCAGAAAGTGAAGAATAAGGTACTTACAGTCTACTCTTTTGAAAAGCTCTTGTTGAACTATAAAGATGTCTACTCCTCAAGTAATTGAGATTACTAAAAGGCCTTGACCCAAATTCAAGAAACATCCATGCAAATCCATAGAAACAGATCCAAATAGTGCATTTTCTAAAGTTCTGCATGGTATAATACATAATGAAGATATTAGGGTTTATATCCATGCTAATTTGGAAAAGAATGATCATTTAAAATTAGGGAAAGTTTACTTGAATGAGTTGACTAGAGATAAATTTAGATTGAAGGAAGAATTTAGTGCTCTGCATGAGAAGAAATTGGACACATGGATCAATTTTCTTATTTTCTCTGAAGATGCTTAGGTTAGGTATGCCTTAAGTAGAATCCATGATGAATTCTTTTGGCTAAATATGTCTCATATGATAACCAAGGATTCTATTGAGGCAATGAAAGGTATGTGTTCCACCGGAATAGTTCTGGCACTCAAATCAGTGAAGAATGATACAATGATGAAGCTAACTGGTGCTAAATTTGACAAAAGAGCACTAACTATCAATGACATTGAAGATCTGACAGTGAGATTTGCTTCAATGGTGATTGGGTACAAGGTCTACTTTCCAACAGGGAGAATTCTATTTCTGCAATGGCCATCTACACTACCTATGAGATGGTGAAGAAGAATATTGATTATGACCTGTGTGAGTTGCTCCAGCAATAATTGATGGGAAATCTGAAGAGGGCAAAAGATACAAAGTACCCATTCAAATACGGTACTCTTATCATCTACTTATTGTTTTGCTTTTTGAGGGAATTACCAAGTATGAGCAATATTGTTTGGTTCAATCACTCTCTTATAGCAATACAAATTAGAAATCATCTGCAGAGTTAGGAGATGTTGATGCACAAAATGCTGCTCTATGGGGATACTTTAAGAATTTCCATAAGAAAATGTAGGATAGGGTTAGAATCCCTAGAAAGGTGGTTGAGAAGTATAAAGATGATATTGGACCTTTATGGTGACCAAAGATCAATGCCTCATGGAGGTATTGGAACTGAGAACAGTGTGGGTCCTAGCAATGGGACATGAGGTTATAGAAGACATCCTGACTGGCTTGGCAGATTTAATGTTGAGCAAACCAAAAGATATTAAAGAGGAAAGATTTGGGACTTATGAAGAAAAATATCTCAAAGTGCATCTGGAACAAACTTAATTAGAATCACAGAGAAAAGCAAGAAAGATGGCAGAAGATTATGCCATGAGCAAGGGATTCACAAAGGAGCAAATAGACCAAGCTAGAGCCAAGGCTCAAGCAGCAAAGGCTTAGGAAGAGAAATCTGAATAAGAAAAGGCTCTAGAAAGGCATGAAGTATAGACTGAGCAAGAAAAGCCTACTTCTGGTACAAGAAGAAGAACAAAATCCTCCTCTTTTGTTGTAGCTACCTCTGAGTGCTCTGGACCCCTTCCTACTGATGATGCTAAGAAAGAATTACCTGAAAAGAAGCCTGTAGATAAAAAGCATAAAAGAAAGAAAACAAAGGCCACCAATAGAATGTATGTAATCCTTGGTGGTGAAGAAGAAGAAGAAACAAAAATTGATGAAGAGATAATGGCAAAGAGGGCAAAAATAGATGAATGCTCTGCAAACAAAGAAGTGAAGCCCTCTGGAGAAGGGAAAGATAAGAAGAAGAAAAAGGAAAAGAAAACTGAGATCATGGAAGGTGAGGCTACAATGTCTTTGGAAGCCACAGTTAATGCAATGGCTGAGCATGGGAACTTGAAGCCAATTGTTGATACATATGATGAATGCTTAGATGCTGACAAGGTAACAATTGAAGCAACTGTGGTGAGATTTTTAGACATGTTCAATAAGGCATTGATTGAAGTTATAGGTGACTTGCCAGATAATTTAGCTAGCATCATGATAGAAAGAAAAGAAGGGGTCATGGCCAAATATGCTAAGATAAAGGAGTATGTTTTGTTGAAACTTTACCCAAATATCACCAGTGGAGAAAAGGTCAAAGTCACTAAGAAGATTAGTTAAAAATTCAGAACAAAGAAAAGAATCAATACTCTAATGTCTGGTGACATTGAGAAACTAGTCAAAGAGACTAAGGAAATAATACTAAGTGTGCTACATGAACTACAAATCTCAACTATGGTAGACACCAATGGAGAGGAACAAAATGTTTTGGAAGTGAATATAGAATAGAGTATGGATCAAATTGGAATAGCTCCTTCGGTAAGCTCTGGGCTAGATGAAGAGATGAAAGAGTCTGCGGAGCAAAAGAACTCTAAGGAAGAAAAAGTAGCATCTGAAGAAAAAGCCTCTGAAGAACAAGGTGAGCAAAGAGAAGAAGCTAATGTATAGATGACTGATAATTCTCCTTCGAAAATTGAGGGAAATGAATAAAAGGCCATTCAAGAAGACACTCTGGAAAGATATGATGTTGAAATGTCACATGATGAAGATAAAAGAGACACTGTTGAAAATGATACAGTTGACTCTTTAAGAGAATTTTTGGAGAAACAAAAGGAAACTTAGATTTTGACTACACCTAAGTTATTAAAAGGACCGATAAACCTGGCTATAATGTCCCCACTAAAAAAACTAAGGCTAGGGATAATTTTTCAAGCCATGACACAAGAAGAGATTTTGAAATCTCATATGGAAGATAGTGAGTTAATTGAAGATGCAACAATAATTTTTGAGAAGATTATGCATGGAATAAAGAAGGATACATCTGTTGATGGGTGTTTTTGTACACAACAATGCAGGTGTGATTGCTAGTTTCACACCTCTCTTTAAAAGTATCCTACCTTAGGTAAGACTACTCCAAGGTTTTTACAACTAGGTCTTAGCTTGCTTGGAATCTCTCAGTTGGAATGTTCTAGATGTGCCTACAAGGGATCTTACATACAATCTTCATATTTTAATGGTTTGAACAACATTTTTTGCAAACCCTTTGTGATTTTAGCTGATAAGACAGTGCAAAATGCTGCTAAAATTCCTAAACTAACAGTTGTTTTCAAAGAAAATGTAAAAGGGAGATAGGGTTTAAAGGAATCCTAAGTGACATTCACAATATATGGATCACTGCAAGTAGACAAACACTCTGAAATTTAACCAATTTTCTGAGTTACCAAACTAAAAATGAATGTTATAGCACTACAGAAAATGATGCTATCTTCAATGGAAATTGAAAGATTTTCATATTACATTCATTCATCAAATACCCAATAAATGGCATAATTTAACTCATAAAACACAATCAAACTTAAGCACAACTAATCAGCCCAGACTAAATTTACACAATTATCTACCATCAACAAATAACTAAAAGTATGACCTAAGAGCATTCATTAGATACTTTTAGCAAACCATGAACATTGCAAAAGCACAACTAACTAACTATGGGAGAGCAAAAAGCGAACCATGAAAACCAAATAAGCTACACAATACACAAATTCTCAGAACAACTACAGAAACTTGCTTTGTATTACTTCAAATGGTAGAGTGTCAACAATTCAGCATCAAGAATTCTCTCGCAAACAATGGAAATGGCGGCCCTTTATATAGGAAAGCGGCATATCGAGTTTTTGAATGGACGGTGGAGATTAACTCAACACCAATGGTCTAGCTTTACATCATTAAATGCATTTCTTATAGCTCACAATAAATCCTAGATTACATTTTGTCCTTTATGAAAAAGACGAAAAATAGCCCCCAGATACATTGAATTTAGACATTTTGACTACCCAATTGAATATATATATATAAAAGCTCATTTTTTAGGCATAATAAAGACAAAATAGAATCACATGTCACTCTAAATACAGCAGTTTACAATAGTGACTGGATTATATTTCAAAATATTCAAAAAGAACATATTAAGGCTCTCCATCCAAATCAATTTTCTCTTCTTCTACAAACTTGTTGTGGTAGTTGACCCAAGCTTCAAGTGTTGGATTGATATCTGTAGGCTTTGGGTTCTTAAGATGATCGACTCGATATCTAAACATTTCTAGTTCTTGGTTGTATTGATTATATATCCTTTCTATTTCTGCCTTGGACTTATGAAATGCATTAAACTCAGCTCTTAGGTCACTGGCCTTATCCATCCTGCCTTCCACATCTAACTCAGCATTTTCAAAAATTATCTTGTGCAGTTTCTCTTTGCATCTTTCCACATCATATGGTGTAAAATCATTGTATGCCTCCACCAGGCAGTCTCTCAAAGTATAATTTATATCATATATAAAAACCAAAATATTTTCATCTGCGGGTTTGTAGGCATCCTTTATGCTATCAAAAACTTCTTTCCTCAACTTCAACTGTTGGTACCATTCAGTGGCTTTGGGCAATCTGTCACCAGTCAGAATATTTTTAGCCAATAATGTTTGGGCAGGCAAATCTTTGATACCTTTGACTCTAGGGAACATATGAGAATAATATTCCTCAAAAGAATCACATTCTTCTCGCAAGTCTTTCCACTGCTCATGAAGTTGAACTAAACTCTTATATGACTCAGTTGCAGCATCGATTGTCTCACATCCCCTTTCGCAGACTTTGATCATCCAACTTTGGGCACCTTTTGACAGAGTCTAAACCTCAACAAGTCTAGACATTTTATCTCTTGAAAAACGTAGGTATTGTCCTTATCTCTCCTTCAGAATCTATTGTTTTTATAAGAAACTGGAGGGATGCTTCGAGTTCTTCATTCTGTTGCTTCAATTCTTTCTTTGAAAGTTCATCCTTATCTAGCTTCTCTAGAATGGAAGTGACAGACCCCTTGAATTCATCAACTCTTTGTGCACGTGTAGTAGGTCCCAAATTGACCATCGCTATGGCATAATCCTCAACTCTAACATGTTCCCTATTTGTATCAGTCGATGGGATAGCTATCTCAGCTATCCTTGATCCAGTTTCATCCTTGTAGATCCTTGATTGCACCTTTGCTTTCTTCTACTTCTTTGGCTTTTCAGCCTGTGACAAAATTGTGCTTAAGTCTAATTTCATTACCTCCACCTGGAGCTAAGGATATGATATTCTGCTTCGCAACCAATAAGGAGTAGAAGAAGAAGGTTCTTTAGGCCCATCAAGGTCTTTCTTTTTTGCATCAGATGGCCCTTCAAGAAGTCTCTGCTCTTGTTCTGATTCTTTATTTATTTCCTTATCTTCCTCATCCATAAGATTTCTCCAATTCATCATTACATTTTCTCGAGCTGCTTTGAGGCTTACCTCTATTTGGTCCTTCTCCAGAGGACTGTCTGATATTTTAATTATCTCTGCGCTAGCTGTCTCAGCCAATGGGTCATCAAGTATCTCATTATCTGTCTTGCCAAATGTATCTTTTTCTGGTTCTTGCTCTTGGAGACCTAGTTCAGCACATACCTTCTCAATACCTGGTAGCAATGGCACAACCAAGGGGGTTGAATTCTAGTCCATGGGTATTTGAGAGATAGGAGTAGTGGAGGATATAGGCATTGCAACTGAAGACAAGTTCATTTGTGTCAAATTGGTAAGCATGGCCAACCCCAAAGCTGATGGGATAGAAGAAGTTGGCAAGATTGAGGAAATGACTATGGGGGAAGAGTTGGAAAAAGAAGGTAAGGGAAGAGAAGGTGAAAGAATTGTAGAAATAGGAGGTAATGCAAGAGAGGTAGATAGCGGGGTGGAAGATATGGAAGGTAAAGGTGTGGCAGTGATAGAGGAACATGAGGTGGTAGCAATGGAGGAGATGGGACTGCTAGGAGTGCTAGAAGATATTGCCAATGAACAAGAAACAATTGAAATGGAAGGTGAGGTGGCAGCAAAAATAGCTTCCTGAACAATGGTTACTGAGGTCATAGGTGCAACAATGGAAGCAACAGAGGGAGATGCAGAAAAAGAAACTGTTGGAGATAGTACAGCAGCATTCACATCCGAGGTAGAAGGAGATGGAGAAGTTGGCAAATTAGTATCATCATGAGTAGAAGCAGTCTCCATAGCTTGCCTAACAACCTTTACCCAAGTCTTCTTCATCTTAGATCCTTCTCTAAGACTACTAGGCATATTTATTTTCTTTGAAGCTCTTGTTCTAGTAGAAGGAGGCATTTCTTTCTTTGTGGTCTTTGTAGTGACCATCTTGCTTTTCTGTGCTTTGGCCTTTTCTACCAAGGTTGTGTGGTCTTCACTGTCTGATTTTTGTCCCTGGGCTAGTTCTGCATCATCAGTGGTTTCTATGGGCTTATCCTCTTCTCCTTCAGACTCCTTTTCTGATTCAAGTGCAGTATAGGTGAGTTGTATCCCTTGTCCCTCCAAGGCAACAATTTGACCTCTTACCCATGCTTTGCTCAATCTAATTGGTTTTTTCATTATAACCTCAAGGGAGCTTTCTTCAGCGTTTGCCCAATTAGGTAAGGGAATTAGCTAGTGATATTGTGCTTCCTAGGCTCCCCTGTGCATTACATTGTCATCATCTTCCAATTGATCAGCAACTGGAATGATATGGAATTTCCTTATAAATGCAAGAGATAATCTGGAATGGGCTTTCTTCATGACCTCATAGTCATCCATACAATTTGCCCAAAAGTCTTCTATATGCATGTTATGGAATAACTTCTTACTTACATACCTCTCCACCACCTTATTAGGATCAAAATGATCTCTTTTGTTGTAGTAATGAAGATTGACTAGTCAGAGTTCTTTGTCAGAGTGTTCAGCCGATCCTAATGGACATGTATAATTTCCTTTGCCCAACATGATAGGGAATTGGACATTTGTTCTATGCAGGTGCTTAAGTTTTTCAGCACAAGTTATCAGTTGTCTAGATAATTCCAAGAGTAATACTTTATCTATAGGATACCTAGGAAGTCTAAAAGCCATCCATGTGAAGCCCTGTATTCTCAGATATGTGAACTTTTCAAATTGAATATACCACCTCCCATACTTGGCAATTTCATTCATAGCTTCTGTGGATATTCTTAGAGATGTATTACCTTACAACAACCTAGTTATGTACATGGTAAAGGCATCATTTACCCTCTTATAATGCATAAGAGATTGTGAAAGGTGAGTTGTGTGTAGCATTCATACACCTTCACTTCAGTTTTTTCATCATTTCCTACTTCTCCTACCTTGGATAATCTAGCATAATGATTCCTCCTTACCAAGGCATAAACAACATATGATGTCCACCTGAAGAACCATTTCTCTTTGAAGTTACTGACTGCTTCATGGATGTTGTCACTTAAGATTTTTGACCAATGGAACTTAGTCCCCTTTAATATTTCTTCAATTATAACAAACATCCATCCCTCGAAGTTTGATGCTGCAGACAATCCATATATTCTACTCAAGAAAGTTACTAAGTCCCCTATTTCATCATGAAAGTCACTTCTGTATAGTACTTGGGGAAAATTAACCAAGGCAGACCTTCTACTCTTTGCCTAGTGTTCATTCATATGGTTCCTACATCCATTTTCATCTTTCTTGTAGGTGTCTTCTGATCCTGCCTTATCTGGCATAGTCATTACTGTATGCCATGGAATATCATATGTTTCAGCCAAGAAGGGTGGGCTTAGGTCAGCTAAAATATCTCCACTTTCAATTTGTATTATCCTGGTCATTACATCATCCCTATCTGCACAGACAACTATAAGGTCAGCACACTAAACAGATGTAGGGAAGGCAGCAGCTTGTGTAATCCCACTATCTTTCACTTTCTTTGCTCTAGGGGTTGGACTCGGACCAAATACTCTAAGCCTAAAATCATCAAGGTCAATGTGACCCAAGTCTGTATCTCCAATTTCCTTCCATCTAGTGGTAATCTTCGTTTCTGGAGGGATACCTTTGAATTCATACCTCATGATTTGAGCTCGTGCAGTCACCTAACCTACAGGACTAGACCCTATTAGTTTGATGCCTCCAAGTTGTTTTGACGAACTCCTAAGTCTAAAACTTTAAGATTATCAAGTGGACTACCATACTATCGAACCATGTTATAACCAATGAACTTATAATGAATCTGCTAAATTACCAACATGTGCTTAAAAGAATAGAAGTCTAAAATTCATTAACCATTGCATTCATCACATGATCAAATAATAAGCAATCCTATATTAATGCATGTAATAAATACCCAAATACTGCAAGATCCCATTTAAAGCATGCAAAGTATCACCATTTATGAATTGCAGTCATTATTCCATCCTATCAAACACTTTTCCTTTCGAAAATTTCTTTAAAACCATCATTTTACTCAATTTGCGCTAAATTCGGGGTCAACTGACCTATAGGAGGAAAAATGCTAGTTTTTAGGTCAACAGACCTCAACAGAGGAATCGGGTCCATCCGACCAATAGATCTTTCTATGTTCATGTGTTCACAAGGTTTTGCGTGGATTTTATGGCCAACTGACTTGCATGGGTTTTAAGGTTGACTGACTTATGTTTTAATCATTTAGGTCAGTCAGTTGAAAGGTTAGCGCAAAATGATCAGAATAACTTCTACTACTTTTGTGCGGGATTGGGCACCATCTAACCTTGGAGGTTTTTGGAGTCAATCGACTAAGTCGATAATGTTGTATTTTAGTGTAAGGTCAGATGAAAGACTTTTAAAACAAAGTCACTTTCTGGTTTCCTGGTAGAGGTTTAGGACATCATGGACCTGCGGGACTTCTACGTGCATCTGACCTAGGTTAGAGAGATGGTCTTTTAGCGCAAGGTCGGGGCAGTTGAAAACCAGCATAAAAAAAATCTCAAGGTTGTGTGGAACTGCTTGGATCCTCTGACTAAATGAGTTAAGGTGATGAACAACGTGGAGTTGGTGGTCTGAATTTTTAGCGCTAAATTGGTTCTAAGTCTCAGCGTGGATTTTCAAGGCCGCTAACTAATTGGATAGGTCGTGAGGTTTTTGAAGTCAGTCAGATAATTTTTTGGCACAAAGACTATCTTCACTTCTTAAATGATCGGTCTAATGTGTTTATGTTCATTTCGTTTTGCTAAGGTTTGATAGGTACTAGTCTCGTTTTGCCCAAAAATATGTTTCCCTTAAAGATTTAAACTAGGGTTTGTAAAGAATGAACAGTTCAGCAATGAAAACCCTGACTTGGATGCCCTAATTCATATCACCCATACGTTCACTGTGTTTTTGAAAGGAAATGTAGTGAATTGAAAATGAAACCCTAGTTGAATGAAACCCTAAGTGGAGAAATGAGCTCCTACCTTGTTCACGGGGTGAAAGATTTGAAATGTTCATGTGCACATGAGGTCTCTGGGTCAAGTTCACGGGCTATGTAGGGAAATCAAAAAAAATGTTGCCAAAAGCTCTTTGAATACTTTTCAAATGCGAAATGAGCTTCAAAACGATAAAAATCCCCTTTTATTCCCTCCGACTAGATCACCATAAATGTAGAGTGTAGGTAGTTTTAGTCGAGATATTTAGTAGAATATTAGGGTTCGCACAAGTTAAGTTGACTTCTGACTCAGCGGGGTTTTGAGGTGTGACGGACCTAATCGGTAGGTATCATGCTTAACTCCAAAGCAACCAATCCATTTTCATGTGTTGCAAGGGTTTGGGGCTCCTCGGACTGGCAGAGAATTCATCACCCTCCAACTTGGTCGGTAAACAAGCATTATAGCACAAGGTCGGTAACAATCGGTTTTAGCGCTAAGGTCTGTGGATGCAAAAAGTGGCGCTAAGGTTGGTCAGGTAACAATATAGAGTCAGGGTTGGATGGAAAGCATTCTAGCGTAAAAGTCAGGCAAAGGGCTTTTTAGCGCAAAAGGTTGGATGAAGGGCATTTTAGCACAAAGGTCAGTTGGAAGCAGTTTTAGCGCAAAAGGACAATCAAACCTACTTGATAAAATGCAAGGACTTGGACTTAGCAAATTTTGAAATGATTTTTTGACATCAAATTTCTAACACAACAAAAAGTGCACTTTGACCACCTAACTACTTAGGAGATGGAAAAAACTCACCTGACATTCCAAGCGAAGATTTGAAAGACGGGATCCCTATTTTTTGAAATGGGGCATGTGTGTGAGGCACAACAAATGGCAACTCTGCTAGGAAATGCTCCAGAGCATTTCAATGATAAACTTTTAGTTCAAACCCATAATCTCTGTGATTCCCACATATTAGATGAAAAAGTATGATATTCTATCAAAGAATCAAAGACCACTAACCGGTGCAACCATCCATATCCTGAAAACCTGAGTGTGTGCAATTGCATTCATTCACATCCTTCAACAATTAAGTTCATCCAAGATCTTTCGCGATAATTTATGAAGTTGGGATCATTTTACCACCAAGGGAATGCTCTAATGCTGAGATGTGATGAGCCTTGAGAGAAGCAAATAATGATTTCAGTAAAATTTCTGATGCAATGATATTTGATGCTGATAATCTTTAGACAATATCCTTCATGTAAGAGTTTTTTTTTAAAGGATTATCTTCATATTGATGCTTGTAGTGGGTCTGGTGTTGAAAAACACCTTTTATTTTCACCCAATATAGGCTAGCATCACTTAGTGCCACCTGCCATCTTCATCTAGATTCATAGTACTGGTGTGGGTGGTAAAATGGGAATCCAAACCTTTTCACATATCACAAGATCACCTAGACTCACTTAGCTGCTTCAGGATCATTTAAAGTATGAAAGATATATGGTTAGAAAACACTTCAAGTGCATCAACTAATGACTCATTTCCCATGAATAGACATCATACTCCCTGGTATAACAACGCAACCCACAGCAAGATCTAAGCAGAGCTTTGGCTTCTCAAATAAATACTTTAGATTATCCACCCAACAAGGAAGCATTTGTAGGTCCGCATAACTACCACAACATTCTAGAAACAAAGACCCCACGCAAAAGCAAGCGCAGTGAACACAAGAAAAATTAAACAGATAACTAACTAAGCAAAAGTAGGAAAATTTAAAAACTACAAAAAGCAAAAGCAGACAAGCAAACCTATTCTAATAGCAACCTAATCTAACCAAAGCAAACAAGTACCCTAACTATGAACACTAAGGGGAGGAAAAACTACCACTTTAAGCTTGGAAGTAGTGCTTTAGGAACTAGCTGTTGACAGGCAACGGGAGCTCCTCACCAGTAAGGCTCTTAAGTTGATACGTGTTATCACTAAGGATCTCATAGATCTGATACAGACCCAAAGAAAGCTTATCAAACTTACCATGCTCACCCTTCTTCTCATGGGCTTTGTCCCAATACAGAACTAAATCAGAGATGCGAAAGGCTTTTACCTTGGCCCTCTTGTTGAACCATCATTTCACTACCCTCTAGTGTTTAGCAAAGTTTTCTATAGTAGCGTCATGTTTCTCTTCAAGGTGCAATAACTGGGCTAATTGGGAGGACAACTGATTATCAGTCTCAAGACAGTCTTGTATGAATTGTAGAACGAGAATTCTCAAGTGAATAGGAAAGATAGGCTTGGTCTTGAAGACAAAATGGTAGGGTGACGTTCCCAATGCGACCTTGTGTTGAATTCTATCAGCCCATAAGGAAAATTTGAGTTGAGCATGCCAGTCCCTAGGGTTTTTGTCTAGCAGTTTCTTAATTACCTCAAGCAAATTTTTGTTCATGGATTTAGCTACCCCATTCCCTTGTGGATAGTAATTAGATGAGAACTTGAGAATGATCCCATAATCAAATGCCCAATTAGAGAAAGGCAATGATGAAAGGCAGGGCCATTATCACAAACTAAAGAAAATAGACATCCAAACCTAGTGATAATATACTTTTCAACAAATTCAATGACTACCTCTATGGTGCATTGTTTACAAGTTATTGCCTCAAACCAATGAGTGTAGTAATTAGTAGCAGTCAGAATATACCTATGGCCTACAGAGGAGGGTGGATTGACCATACTAATAAAGTTGAGGCCCCACTGAGCAAATGGTCGCACCTCACAACTAGATGCAATGGCATGACAGTGTGTCGCTCTCTCTGTGTGATAGTTTGACAGGCATGGCAGGTCCTTACATGCGAGTAAGCATCTTTGAACAATGTAGGCCAATAATACCCAGCCCAAAGAATTTGATTGGTCATTGAATGGGCTGATCCATGGCCTATCCTGAACCTCTCATGAAAACTAGTTAACACCTGATTTACTTCTACCTTATCCAGACATCTCAGATAGATCCTCTCGTGATTCTTCTTGTAAAGGAATGGTCCCTCTATCATATGGCTATTACGTTTTAGTCTAAGTGTTCTTCTTTGAACTAAATTTAACTGTGGTGGGCAACGCTGATTAAGCAGGTAAAATATGATGTCCACATACCACTCATCTTTCGAGATATCTTCTAACATGTACTGCTGGGAGACTAAGCTTGGTTCTACCTCTTCCATAGATTTGGTCAATGCTTGCCCTCTAACCAACTTCATGGGTTGCATATGCATATCAAATTCCTATAGGACAGTAGCCCACTTTCCTCTTCTTTCTCCAAGTTCACTTTGCATCAACAGTGCTTTAACAGTTGCATTTGGGACTATAGTAATCACTTGACTCCTTAGGATGTAGTGACGAAATTTCTTAATTGCCTTCACCAGAGCGTATGCTTGCTTTTCCACATTGGGATACCTTAACTCCGCATCTTTTAATGGAGTGCTTGTAAAAGTGATGGACCTTTCATCATCGACTGCTTTCTTCTGGGTTAACATTGTTGCACAAGTGTGTTCAGATGCAAATGAGTAAATATGGAATGGTAGTGTGTAATTTGGACTTACCAATACTGGAGCATTAGGTATGGCTTGCTTAATTTCTGTAAAGGCGGTCTTGGCTTCTAGAGTCCAATCCATTTTAGCATCCTTTTTCAATATTGCATTGAGTGGTCAAACAATTTCAGCAAAACCAGTGATGAACTTACGCACAAAGTTGATTTTCCCAAAATATGACGTAAGCTCTTTCTTGTTGGCTGGGGGTGGTATCTTGAGGATTGCTTGTATTCAGTCGAGATCAATGGATATGCCTCATTCAGAGATTACATGTCCCAATAACTTTCCTTCGGTCACTCCAAAGATGCACTTCTTGGGGTTGAGTGAAATTCCATAATCCTAACATCATTGTAACACTTTCCTTAAGTCAGCCACATGATCCTCTCGCCTTTTTGAAAACACTGTAAGGTCATCCATATAGATTATGATGCATTTTCTAACTAATCACTTAAAGGCAACATCCATTGCTCGTTGGAAGGTAGCACCAGCATTTATCAAACCAAATGGCATTTGGCGGTATGCATAGATGCCCCACTTACATGTAAAAGATGTTTTCAATCTATCTTCGTAGTCGACCATTATCTGGTTGTAACCTGAATACCCATCTAGGAAAGACATCATCTGTGATCCATTAACAATCTGCAATACCTCATCTAACGATGGCAGTGGGTAATTATCTTTTTCATATGCCTGATTTAAGTTCTAAAAATTGACACAAAGTCTAATTTCACCATTTTTCTTTTGAACTGGAACTAGATTCGCTACCCAAGCGAAATGTTGGACAAGAAATATTATTCTTGCTGATAGCAGTTTATGTACCTCTTTGAAGATCAGAGGTTCCAACAAAGCATTCACCGACCACTACCTTTGTCTAAATGGCTTTGCTCCGAGCTTTAGCGGAATAGTGTGGGTAATGATCGATGTGTCATATGTTTTGAGGTCTTCATAGCTCCATGCTATAACTTCATGATAGTCCCTTAATGCGTGAATGATGCTAGCTTTCTCCTCTTTAGTACTAGCCTTTCCAATAAACATGTTCTTAATCTCTTCATCTGTTCCCAAATTAAAAGGATCACACTATCCTCCGGGAGATTCTCCTTCATTCCTCTGGGTTCCTAGGTTGTCTGAATCAAAGTCTTTCCAATTCTACCATTCCCCATGGAATTGTGTTTGTTTTCAGATTTAGAACTCCTTCAAAATCTATCTCAGCAGGTTCCATTTCCTCTTCATCTATTATTTGAGCAGTGAAAACATCTGATGAAGTAAGGAAGTTGATTATATGCTTGTCATCTTCAAAGACTTGGAAATTTGTGACATTATCTGGCACAGACGGAGTTATAATAAACTCGACAGTAAAATTCTTTAATCCTACCATGGCTGTTGGTTCTAACGTGCTTGTTGTTTGAGCTAAAGCATCTTCAACATGATTCCATCTTCTAGGAATCAACTAGATACTGAAACCGTCAAAGCATTCAATCAAATACCA
Organism: Cunninghamia lanceolata; assembly: GCA_027924645.1. Taxonomy (NCBI): domain Eukaryota; kingdom Viridiplantae; phylum Streptophyta; class Pinopsida; order Cupressales; family Cupressaceae; genus Cunninghamia; species Cunninghamia lanceolata. Next base: position 1,319,585 of record BSBN01001020.1, on the reverse strand, counting down.
TACTTGATTTCTATACCTATTCAACCTCTTAGCATTACACGAGTACTGCTTCCTTACTTGCTTTATAACTACTTCTGAATCTCTGAACACTTGAAGAATTCTGACTTTCTTCTGGAGTGCCATCAACAATCCCTGCACTAGAGATTCATACTTAGTTACATTATTTGTGCATGGAAATTGTAGTCTGTGCGATGCTAGCTATGAGCTTCCAATGGGGCTAATCAATTCAACACCTGCCCCGTACCCTTGTCTACATGTTGATCCATCGAACCTCAAAGTCCAGAGGTGGAAATCTTTACTACTATCCTCCCATTTTGCTGATCTTTTCTCATTAATCGGAGGCTTTGGTTTTTCTTTCTTTGTAGTAGCTGGAGTTTTCTTTAAGATAATAGGAACTTTTAGTTGTCTCTGCACTTGCTCCACTACTTCCTGACAAAGTTGACACGTAAACTTGGAGTGTGATGAATCATGTATACGACACCAATTTGGCAATAGTAACTCTTCTATCTGAACTTGCTTCCCTATAGCTACTTGATCACTTACAAATTTAGCTATAAAATCCCAGAATCCTTCGAATATCCCTGGTTCATCTTCTTTTGAGGAATTTCCTAAATCTGATTGTACATATGCTTCTGTACTTTCTGGTTTTTCTACAAGTGGAGGATCAGGAAATTTGTTGCAGCTTAGCATAAGAATCTCCTCTATTTGATTAACATGAGGAAGGTAGACCCCCAAATCAGCTTCTGAAAACAAAATCTCATTGGGCTAGTTATACTTTATAATCATATGTTTCATTTTTTGTTCTCTTTCAATGCGTATCTAGTTTTCCAATCCCTTCCATGGCAGCCACATATGAGTAAAGTCAGTTGCCATGTAACCATTCAAAGTTCTAGACCAATCTTGACTTAGGAGCATGCCATACTGATCTAGGATATCCACCACTTGAATGTATATATACTGTTGTACTCTTGGATCATAAGCTAGCTACATATGTATCCTGTTCAATTCACCCACTACATTCACCTCAGTCTTATCCAACTACGTTACCTTCTTGGAAGACTTGGTTGGAGTGAGACCTAGTGCTTTACAAATTGATAATGGCATTACATTAGTGGAAGCACCAGAATCTACCAAATAGTTGTGAAGATTTATGTTGAATATCCTAAGGGTTAAGAGGAAAGGGAGGCTTTCCCTCTTATCCTTGTACAACATCATCTTTTGTTCAACATCAATCACATGCACTCTTTCTTTCCCTTTATCAATGTTATCCTTTGTGAGAGTTTCTTTTTACGAAGAGTCTATTTTGACACCTGTACCCATATCTTGGAAAAACGTTGTCCTAACCTCAGGTATTTTTAGCAACTCATAAATAGAAAGGCTAACCTTCATTTTCTTAAGCTCCTTGGCAACACACTACCCCATTTTCACTATATCAGACCATTGAGAATTCTTGGAAGCAACCCCTTGATATACTAGCTGAGGTGTGGCTTTTGGGGGTTTGGGATTATTGGAAGCTTTTGGATCTGGGGGAATTTGGTAATTGTTTGGAGGAATAGAAGTGGTAAAAGGGCCTTTGGGTTTACTACTTCTTAGGTTGTATGGAGTTTTATTATATTGTTGATAAGCATTGACCTCATCTGACTCTTCTTCCTTAGGATAATTATCATCTTGAAATGGAAATGTATAACTATCAAGTACTAGAGCAGTATCATACCTTTGCAAAGGAACAAGTTCATACCCCATTGGTGGATTCTTCTAAGTTTCAGCATTTTGAATTTCCATTTGGAAGATACTGGATGCTATCTAAAATTCTGGATAGGCTAGCTCAGAATGAACATTTGTATTGTGCATTTTGCACCAAGTAGACAAAGTTGCCTCAGCTAACATCATGCGGCTAGGAGGTCAGGTATCATTGTTCTGATTTTCCAAGGGCGGTGGCACTCCTCCATTATTAGGCCTTGTGTTTCAGGACCGATTTGATCGCTACTAAAAATTTTGATTTTGATACTGACTCTGGTTCTGATGCTGAAATTGGTTCTAATTTTGAAACTGATGTTGATTTTGACTTCTCTGCTACAGATAAGCATTTTGATTCCTTAGGTGAGTGACTTCTGTAGTGAGCTTCTTCATCTGTTCATCTAACTCCCTAATGTCATCTTTGTCATTCCTTGCCCTTGCTACTTCTAAAGATTGGAGAAAAGGCGTTTGAGTAGGAGGCATTTCAGCTACCGGGTTCCCTAGGTGAACTACCAAAGCTTATGTTGCATCTGGGTTAGGAATCGGGTTCATTACAGGGGTATGATTGGCCAAAGCTTGGTTAATCATGGGTATCTGATTTGGCATGGATGCAGGGCCCATGTGGTTCAATGGACTGATGGTTGTTTTTCCTAATTGAGTATTCACAGTGAACGCCTTAGTGTAGGCTTGGGCAAGAGTATTTGGAGGTGGATTAGCTCTTCTTACAAACATAGAGGTAAGTCTATCCAATGTTGCATAATAAATTGGCAGTGCTGCATCCTAACCTATGGCATAAGGGGCCTACAAACGGCTATATGCCTTTTGAAACCTATTGTTAAAGGAACTTATCAGCTCACCTTCTCCCTGAAAAATTTTCACAAAGGACCTATACAGATCTATTGGGGTAGTTGGCATCCAGAAATGATCCAAGAATGTTGTCTTCAAAGCTTGCCATGAACATATGGAAGATGATGGGAGATTTGCAAACCAATAGTAAGCTTCATCCTGCAAAGACTAAGGGAACAATTAGCAGACCACATCTTCATACTGCACCTCTAACATAAACATGTTGCTTTCAAAAATCTTGATGTGTTCATCTGCAGTCCTATCTGGATCATTTACCCTAAACTTGGAACAAAACTTATCAAGGTTCTTCGGCATATCATGGTAATCATTGAATTGAAATGGAGACTGATTATTTCCCAAGAAGAAGGCCATGGTTGGAGGATTGAGATGGGATGTAGTTGCATTCCTTGGGACTGACTGGGCTCTTGGTGCTCTAGGTATTCCTTGATCTCTCCTTGTTCTTCTAAATTCGGTCAAAGTCAGCAGCTTTTCTCCAGCTGAGCTGGATCTGGTATGTCTCTGTCTAGTCCCCAGACTTGCTAATTTTTGTGGAAGGAGTAATTCCTTGTTCTGCCCTCCTTCTAGCACCGATTCTATTAATGGGTGTTTTTGCACAAAACAACACAGGTGTGATTGCTAGTTTCACACCTCTCTTGAAAAGTATCCTACCCTAGGTAAGACTACTCCAAGGTTTCTACAGCTAGGTCTTAGCTTGCTTGGAATCTCTCAGTTGGAATGTTCTATTTGTGCCTACAAGGGGTCTTACATACAATCTTTAGATTTTAATGGTTTGAACAACAATCTTTGCAAACCCTTTGTGATTTCAGCTGATAAGACAGTGTGAAATGCTGCTGAAATTCCAAAACTACACAGCTATTTTCAAAGAAAATGTCAAAAGGAGATAGGGTTTAAAGGAATCCTAAGTGACATTCACAATATATGGATCACTGCTAGTAGAGAAACACTCTAAAATTTAACCAATTTTCTGAGTTACCAAACTAAAAATGAATGTTACAGCACTACAAAAAATGATGTTATCTTCAATGGAAATCGAAAGATTTTCAGATTACATTCATTCATCAAATACCCAATAAATGGTGCAATTTAACTCATAAAACACAATTGAACTTAAGAACAATTGATCATCCCAGACTAACTTTACACAGTTATCTACCATCAACAAATAACTAAAAGTATGGACTAAGAGCATTCATCAGATACTTTCAGCAAACCATGAACATTGCAAAAGCACAACTAACTAACTATGGGAGAGCAAGAAGCGAAGCATGAAAACCAAATAAGCAACATAATACACAAATTCTTAGAACAACGTCAGAAACTTGCTTTGTATTACTTCAAATGGCAAAGTGTCAACAATTCGGCATCAAGAATTCTCTCTTGCAAACACTGGAAATGGCAGCCCTTTATATAGGAAAGCTGCATACTGATTTTTTGAATGGACGGTGGAGATTAACTCAACACCAACGGTCTAGATTTACATCATTAAATGCATTTCTTACAGCTCACAACAAATCCCGGATTACATTTTGTCCTTTATGAAAAAGATAAAAAATAGCCCCCAGATACATTGAATTTAGACATTTTGACTACCCAACTGAATATATATATTGAAAAGCTCATTTTTGAGGCATAATAAAGACAAAATAACATCACATGTGACTCTAAATAAAGCAGTTTACACTAGTGACGAGATTATATTTCAAAATATTCAAAAAGAACCTATTAAGGCTCTCCATCCAAATCAATTTTGTCTTCTTCTGCCAACTTGTTGCGGTAGTTGACCCAAGCTTCAAGTGCTGGATTGATATCTGTAGGCTCTAGGTTCTTAAGATGATCAACTCGATATCTAAACATTTCCAGTTCTCAGATGTATTGATTGTATATCCTTTCTATTTATGCCTTTGCCTTATGAAATGCATTGAACTCAACTCTTAGGTCACTGGCCTTATCCATCCTGGCTTCCACATCTAACTTAGTATTTTCAAAAATTATCTTGTGCAGTTTGTCTTCACATCTTTCCACATCATATGGTGTAAAATTATTGTATGCCTCCACTAGGCAGTCTCTCAAAGTATCATTTATATCATATATTAAAGACAAAATGTTTTCATCTGCTAGTTTGTTTGCATCCTTTATGATATCAAAAACTTTTTTCCTCAACTTCAGTTGTTGGTACCATTCAGGGGCTTTGGGCAATCTGTTGCCAATCAGAATATTTTCAGCCAATAATGTTTGGGCAAGCAAATCTCTGATACCTTTGACTCTAGGGAAAATATGAGAATAATATTCCTCAAAAGAATCACATTCTTCCTACAAGTCTTTCCACTGCTCATGAAGTTGAACTAAACTATTATGTGACTCAGCTGCAGCATCGATTGTCTCAAATCCCCTTTCGCAGACTTTGATCATCCAACTTTGGGCACCTTTTGACAGAGTCTGAACCTCACCAAATCTAGACATTTCGTCTCTTGACAAAAAGGTAGGTATTGTCCTTATCTCTCCTTCAGAATCTATTGGTTTTATCAAAAACTGGAGGCATGCCTGGAGTTCTTCATTTTGTTTCTTCAATTCTTTCTTTGAAAGTTCATCCTTATCCAGTTGCTCTAGAATGGAAGTGACGGACCCCTTGAATTCATCAAATCTTATTGCACGTGTAGTAGGTCCCAAATTGATCGTCGTTATGGCATAATCCTTAGCTCTGACCTGTTCCGTATTTGTATCAGCTGGTGGGACAGCTATCTCAGCTATCCTTGATCCAGTTTCATCTTTGTAGATCCTTGATTATACCTTTGCTTTCTTCTGCTTCTTTGGCTTTTAAGCCTGTGACAAAATTGTGCTTAAGTCTAATTTCATTACCTCCACCTGGGGCTCAAGATATGATATTCTGCTTCGCAACCAATCAGGAGTAGAAGAAGGTTCTTTAAGCCCATCAAGGTCTTTCTTTTCTACATCAGATGGACCTTCAATAAGTCTCTGCTCTTGTTCTAATTCTTTATTTATTTCCTTATCTTCCTCATCCGTAAGATTTCTTCAATTCATCATTACATTTTCTCGAGCTGCTTTGAGGCTTGCCTCTATTTGGTCCTTCTTCGGAGGACTGTCTGATATTTCAATTATCTCTACGCTAACTGTCTCAGCCAATGGCTCATCAAGTATCTCATTATCTGTCTTGCCAAATGCATCTTTTTTTGATTCTTGCTCTTGGAGACCTAGTTTAGCACATACCTTCTCAATACCTGGTAGCAATGGCACAACCAAGGGGGTCAAATTCTAGTCCATGGGTATTTGAGAGATAGGAGTAGCAGAGGATATAGGCATTGCAATTGAAGACAAGTTCATTTGTGTCAAATTGGTAAGCATGGCCGACCCCAAAGATGATGGGATAGAAGAAGTTGGAAAGATGGCGGAAATGACTATGGGGGATGAAATGGACAAAGAAGGTAAGGGAAGAGAAGGTGAAAGAATTGTAGAAATAGGAGGTAATGCAAGAGAGGTAGATAGTGGGGTGGAAGATATGGAAGGTAAAGGTGTGGTAGTGATAGAGGAACATGAGGTGGCAGCAATGGAGGAGATGGGACTGCTAGGATTGCTAGAAGATATTGCCAATGAACAAGAAATAGTTGAAATGGAAGGTGAGGTGGTAGTAAAAACAACTTCCTAAACAATGGTTATCAAGGTCATAGGTACAGAAGTGGAAGCAATAGAGGGAGATGTAGAAGAAGAAACTGTTGGAGATAGTACATCAGCATTCACATCCAAGGCAGAAGGAGATGCAGAAGTTGGTAGATTAGTATCATCATGAGTAGCAGCAGTCTTTGTATCCTGCCTAACAGCCTTTACCTTATTCTTCTTCGTCTTAGATCCTTCTACGGGACTACTAGGCATATTTCTTTTCTTTGAAGCTCTTGTTCTAGTAGGAGGCATTTCTTTCTTTGTGGTCTTTATAGTGACCTTCTTGCTTTTCTATGCTTTGGCCTTTTCTACCAAGCTTGTGTGGTCTTCACTGTCTAATTTTTGTCCCTGGGCTAGTTCTACCTCATCAATGATTTCTATGGGCTTATCCTCTTGTCCTTCAGATTCCTTTTCTAATTAAAGTGCAGTGTAGATGAGTTATATCCCTTGTCCCTCCAAGGCAGTAATTTGACCTCTTACCCATGCTTTGTTCAATCTAACTGGTTCTTTCATTATAACCTCAAGGGAGCTTTCTTCAATGTTTTCCCAATTAGGTAAGGGAATTGGCTGGTGATATTGTGCTTCCTAGGCTCCCCTATGCATTACATTGTCATCATCTTCCAATTGATGAGGAACTAGAATGATATGGAATTTCCTTATAAATGCAAGAGATAATCTGGAATGGGCTTTCTTCATGACCTCATAGTCATCCATACAATTTGTCCAAAAGACTTCTATATGCATGTTATGGAATAACTTCTTACTTACATACCTCTCCATCACCTTATTAGGATCAAAATGATCTCTTCTGTTGTAGTAATGAAGATTGAGCAGTTGGAGTTCTTTGTCAGAGTGTTCAGCCGATCCTAATAAAGGACATGCATAATTTCCTTTGCCCAACAAGATAGGGAATTGGACATTTGTTCTATGCAAGTGCTTAAGTTTTTTAGCACAAGTTATCAGTTGTCTAGATAATTCCAAGAGTAATACTTTATCTATAGGATACCTAGGGAGTCTGAAAGGCATCCCTATGAAGCCCTGTATTCTCAGATATGTGAACTTTTCAAATTGAATATACCACCTCCCATACTTGGTGATTTCATTCATAGCTTCTATGGATATTCTTAGAGTTGTATTACCTTACAACAACCTAGTTATGTACATGGTAAAGGCATCATTTACCCTCTTATATTGCATAAGAGATTGTGACAAGGTGAGTTGTGTGTAGCATTCATACACCTTCACTTGAGTCTATTCATCATTTCTGACTTCTCCTACCTTGGATAATCCAGCATAATGATTCCTCCTTGCCAAGCCATAAACAACATATGATGTCCACCTGAAGAACTTTTTCTCTTTGAAGTTACTGAATGCTTCATGGATGTTGTCACTTAAGATTTGTGACCAATGGAACTTAGTCCCCTTTAATATTTCTTCAATTATAACAAACATCCATCCCTTGAAGGTTGATGCTGCAGACAATCCATATATTCTACTCAAGAAAGTTACTAAGTCCCCTATTTAATCGTGAAAGTCACTTCTGTATAGTACTTGGGGAAAATTAACCAAGGCAAACCTTCTACTCTTTGCCCAGTGTTTGTTCATATGTTTCCTACATCCATTTTCATCTTTCTTGTAGGTGTCTTTTGATCCTGCCCTATCTGGCATGGTCATTACTATATGCCATGGAATATCAAATGTTTTAGCCAAGGAGGGTGGGGCTTAGGTCAGCTAAAATATCTCCACTGGCAATTTGTATTGTCCTGGTCATGACATCATACCTATCTGCATAGGCAACTTTAAGTTCAGCACACTGAACAGATGTAGGGAAGGCAACAACTTGTACAATCCCACTATCTTTCACTTTCTTTGCTCTAGGGGTTGGACTCAGAATGAATACTCTAAGTCTGAAATCATCAAGGTCAATGTGACCCAAGTCTATATCTCCAATGTCCTTCCATCTAGTGGCAATCTTCATTTTTGGAGGGATATCTTTGAATTCATACCTCATGATTTGAGCTCGTGCAATCATCTAGCCTACAGGACTGGACCCTATGAGTTTGATGCCTCCAAGTTGTTTTCACTAACTCCTAAGTCTAAAACTTTAAGATTATCAAGTGGACTACTATACTATCGAACCATGTTATAACCAATGAACTTATAATGAATCTGCTAAATTACCAACATGTGCTTAAAAGAATAGAAGTTTGAAATTCATTAACCATTACATTCATCACATGATCAAATAATAAGCAATCCTATATTAATGCATGTAATAAGAAACCAAATACTACAAGATACCATTTAAATCATGCAAAATATCATCATTTATGAATTGCAATCATTATTCCATCCTATCAAACACTTCTCCTCTTGAAAATTTCTTAAAAACCATCATTTTACTCAATTTGTGCTAAATTCGGGGTCAACTGACCTATAGGAGGAAAAGCGCTAGTTTTGAGTTCAATCGACCTCATTTGAGGAATCGGGTCTGTCCAACCAACAAATCTTTCTATGTTCATGCATTCACAAGGTTTTGTGCAAATTTTATGGCCAACTGACTTGCATAGGTTTTAAGGTTGACCAAATTATGTTTTAATCATTCAGGTCGATCATTTGAAAGGTTAGCGCAAGATGATCAGAACAACTTCTACTACTTTTGCATGGGATTGGGAACCATCTGACCTTGGAGGTTTTTGGAGTCAATCGACTAAGTCGGTAATGTTGTATTTGAGCACAAGGTCAGATGAAAGACATTTTAACGCAAAGTTGCTTTCTGGTTTCTTGGCAGAGGTTTAGCACATCATGGACCTACGGGACTTCTACGTGCATCCGACCTAGGTCAAAGAGATGGTCTTTTAGCACAAGGTCGGGGTAATTGAAAACTAGTACAAAACAAATATCAAGGTCATGTGGAACTTCTTGGATCCTCTGACTAAATGAGTTAAGGTGATGAACAGCGTGGAGTCAGTGGTCTGAGTTTTTAGCGCTAAATTGGTTCTGAGTCTCAGCGCGGATTTTCAAGGCCGTTGACTGACTGGATAGGTCACGAGGTTTTTGAAGTCAGTCAGACAATTTTCTGGCGCATAGACTATCTTCACTTGTTAACTGATCGATCTAATGTGTTTAAGTTCATTTCATTTTGCTAGGGTTTGATAGGTACTAGTCTCATTTTGCCTGAAAATACATTTCCCTTAAAGATTTAAACTAGGGTTTGTAAAGAATGAACAGTTCAGCAATGAAAACCCTGACTTGGATGCCCTAATTCATATCACCCATACGTTCACCATGTTTTTGAAAGGAAATGCAGTAAATTGAAAATGAAACCCTAAGTGGAGAAATGAGCTCCTACCTTGTTCACGGGGTGAAAGATTTGAAATGTTCAGGTGCACAGGAGGTCTCCAGGTCAAGTCCGCAGGCTATGCAGGGAAATCAAAAAAACGTCACCTTGAAAGCTCTTTGAATTCTTGTCAAATGTGAAATGAGCGTCAAAACAATAAAAATCCCCTTTTATTCCCTTTGACTAGATTCCCATAAATGCAGAGTGTACGCAGTGTCAGTCGGGATATTCGACTGAATATTAGGGTTCGCGCGAGTTAAGATGACTTCCGACTCGATGGGGTTTTGAGGTCTGATGGACCTAATCGGTAGGTATCATGCTTAGCGCCAAAGCGACCAATCCATTTTCATGTGTTATGGGAGTTCGGGGCTCCTCAAATTGGCAGAGAATTCATAACCCTCCGACTTGGTAGGTAAACAAGCAATATAGCACAAGGTCAGTAACAATTAGTTTTAGTGCTAAGGTCCATGGATGCAAAAAGTGGTGCTAAGGTCAATCAGGTAGCAATACTGCGTCGAGGTCAGATGGAAAGTGTTCTAGTGCAAAAGTTAGGCAAAGGGCTTTTTAAGGCAAAGGTCAAATGAAGGGCATTTCAGCGCAAAGGTTGGTTGGAAGCAGTTTTAGCGTAGAAGGACAATTAGACCTGCTTGATAAAATGCAAGGACTTGGATTTAGCAAATTTTGAAATGATTTTTCAACATCAAATTTATAGCACAGCAAAAAGTGCACTTTGACCACCTGACTACTTAAGAGATGGAAAAAACTCACTTGACATTCCAAGCCAAGATTTGAAAGAGGGGGTCCCTATTTTTTGAAATGGGGCATGTGTGCGAGGCACAACAACATCCTTGGCTCCTACTACATAGTTGAAGAAGCTTATGGAGTCAGTCAATTTTCATTTTGAGTCCCTTGATCAAGCAACTAAGAAGAAGATAAGGACTGATATTGATAGTAAAAGGTTAGTTGAGATCAAAGATAAATACTCTCAAGATAAAATTTTGTTATGTAAGAGTATAGAATATGCACAGACAACCATCAAAGAAGCTAGTGAAATCTATCAATTTTGTCTAACATGGACTGAGATAACAAAGGAGCTAAAAGAGAAAATAGATGGATGGGAAGCCCAACTGATAAAGATCTCCAAAACTTATGATCCGATGAAGGATGCTATTGAGAATCAAAGGGCTGCAGTTGAGACTATCCATTATGACATACACAAGTTGCAGACCCAAAAGGAGGTCATAAAACATAGAATGAGTCAACTCCAGGAGATTGCAAGTTTTAAGATTGCATCCATGATAAGACTTGTAGTAGCTACAAATAAGACAAGGCAAATCACCGAGGCACCTACTACTATGAAGAAAGCAGAAGAGTTGGTGTCCCAAGTCAATGGGCACATACAAATTTTGAGTGATGCTAAGGTCAGATGGGATGAAGATGTGGTGAAACTCAAGAAGATCTACAAAGATATTCTCCCTGAAAAATAGTAAGCAATTTTATTTCATTTGTATATATGCGGACAATACAAACAGTTTTGAGTTTTGGTCACTTGTACATATTTTTGTATCATACACCTTTGACATTGATGTCAAAGGGGGAGAATGAAGCATGTGAAAAACATAGATAAGTGAAAAATAAATAAGGAGAGAAGCATGAAGTTAGGGGGAGCAGTGTATAAAGAGTAAGGTGGAGCTGTATGATGGTTTTTCACAAATCATGTGTTGCCATCAATGCCAAAGGGGGAGATTGTTGGCAACTTGGCTGAGCATGATGTTTGATAGTGTTGTCATTGATGGAAACAAGAAAAGGAACAAAGATTTAATATGGTTGGAACAGAGATTTTGGTTCGGCAAAGCAGACTTAAGCATTTTGGCTAAGTGTTGGCAGAGTACAGAGATAGCGATAGAGAGACAGTATTTTGATCAACGTTGGTTCGTAGTTGAAGATCTGGTCTTGCAGTTCTGGTAAGATGTCTATAGTCCTTAGGTGATCTTAAATACAAAGTTTCAACTTTTGATCATCTTTGGAAGTGTACTTTCAAGTACCCTAAGTCCGGCATGATATAATACAGTATTAAACAGAGCAGAACACCTAATTATTTGAGTTCGCATTCCTCTGGTAATAGATATTTCCTTATGTGGTTTTGAGGTGTTGTAAACACTTGTCTAAAGGTCTCAAATTCAAAGTTTTAGGTCTTGGAGTCTACCAGAACGATAGTTATGAGCTATTGAGTATTTCTATAAGGTTTAACTGTGTTTGACTATGACAGGGCATGTGTCCTAATGGTCCACATTATTTTGCAAGTTGATATTATGTTCTGCTATTCTAGAGTTATGTTCTGAGATATCTAAAGAGTATTGGATATGAATTTGAGTAAGTCTTGTGGTCTACATTGAAAGTTGTAATCTGATAGATGGATTGAACAAGTGATCATCAGAGTTTGAGGCTAACCTGATAGTTTGATCTGAATGCGGTAATTTATCCATTGATTAGATTCATGTTCTAAGTGGTTATATAGTTTGGGCCGACATGTGAAATGTTGTTCCAAATGTTGAATTGGTTTACAAAGTACTTTGGTGAAAGGATTAGGCTGACAAGCTACACAAGGCATAACTACACACTTCATCTTTGTATGCCGACCTAGTTTGAGGATTGTAAATGTTCCAGATATATAAATACATATATATAAATATGAGATCAATTTCAATGTTTGGTGTGTGTGTTTAGTGTGAATATGAATGTGTGTGTGTGTGTGACATGTGAAGTCTTGTGATTGTGTAAGGGTGACAAGTGTAGAAGAAGAGAGATCTTATAAAAGTAGAGTAGTGTGACAAAGCAGAGTAGGATGAAGAGTTTTGAATTAGTTTTTAGAGCTTCATTGGAACTGTATCCATGCATTTGTAGATGTAATTTTAGCAATTCATTTTGGCAGTGAGCCATCCTTTTTCTTTCCTTATGGTAGTGAGCCTATATGCAATGAGCATCTTTCTTTGGATAGTCAGTTCTTAAGGGCAGTGAACCCTAAGGCAGTGAGCCTCTTGTAATTTAGTATTATTAGTACATAATATATTGTGAGCTAACACTCGCCATGGTTTTTCCCATTTTGGGTTTTCCACGTAAAAATCATGGTGTCTATGTTTTTTTTTTGTGATTGATCATTCTAAGTTTAACTTGATTTAATGTTGTTGAGTGGTTTAATTAGTGAATGGTTTAAGAGAATACTGATTCACCCTCCCCCTCTCAGTATTCTAGGTGTTCAACACTTCCTTGGTTAGAGAGGCTTACATCCATGTTGGTTACATGATATATATGTTCATTTGATCTATGAGATTGAATGATTGGGTGTTGTTGAGGCTTTTTCATTTGGGGTTGTAGAGGAGATCATACTTGACAGAGATTTACACTGTGAGGTGTTGGTAGGACATTATGATTTATAGGTTTTCTCTCTTTGTCTTATGGCTACTTCTTGGAGGATCATGTTGCTATGGTTGGACTTGGGATAGTTATGGTGACATGTTGTGAGAGAGTATGCAGTGATTTACCTTACATGTGTGGATCATTATGATTGTTCTTGATACTACATTGGCTTGTTGATGAGCCAAACCTTGGTTTGAATGTTGATTGGTAGACTTGGTATGCCTTGGATCTATTTTTAGATTTGACATTACCCATGCAGTGGGAGTTCCTGGATGTATGTGCTCTTCATTGACAAGTTTTATACATGGAGCTTGTGATTGCAGTATATGGATTGGATATGTTGTTGGCATGAGTTTATTGATGTTGTTGATACCTATGAGGTATGGATGGTTGGATGTATTAGCATATGTTGTGGTGTTGTTTCCACTCATGTGGGGTTTTACCTTTGATAGCTACTTGGAGTTTTTGTTATCACTTGTATTTGATGCTAGTGTTCTTTGGATTGGTGCTTCTTCACCTTGGCATGTTCCTTTTATTCCAAAGGTGGCACATTGGAGGATGAGAAGAGTTCTTGCTTGAGATGGTGGTTACTTTGATTTTATTCCAGGTATCTTGATGGAGCATGAGAGCATGTTGGATATTCATGTGGTTTCATGTTTGCCTATGATGATGTATTTCAATGATTGACCCTTATGCAATGTATACAACAAGTGGGAGAATGTTGGGAAAAAGGTGTTGTTCACCTTGCATAACATTAATTAATTTAATTATGTAAAATAACTATTCTTTTGTGTTGCATCTTAATTGATGTGTTTAGCCACATTAAATATTTATTTGGTGCTACTTGTAAAAGTTGTATTTAACATTGAGAGACATAAGGCAAATATTTATTATTTGTGCAAAATAATTAATTTTGGGGTCAATGGTTTTGTGCTCATGGTTTTGAGTCACATTGTTTTTATCCAATACCACAAGTTGTATTTGTGTGAACTTGAGTCTATAAAAGCAAGCACATGGTTAATGGTTAGGGTTGGCTCTTATTTTACATGTTGTGTGAGAGGTTATCATTGTATTGAGTTTTCTCTTGTGAGTGCATATTGTAAAGCATGGCATGGGATGTGTGGATTCATGCTTTGATAAATGGAGGTTGCAGTAGAGGAGATTGATGTTTCTGAGGTGTTCATGGAGACTCTGTGAGTGTATTGTAATTTCTTATTGTTGAATAATACATTGAGTATGGATGCTTTTGGAGGGTAGGTTTTTTTTCCCTCAATGAGGGTTTTCCCATGGTATATCTTGTGTTATCTTATTGATTGTCTATTGATCTTTGCATTATGGTAAATCTATAAGATTCTATGCATCATTATCTCCTTTAGGTTATGTGGAATTGGTTTGATCTACTTGTAAATTCCTAATAGATCCCTGCATTGGCCCTGAGACTGCCATGCTCTTGAGTGTTTGCCTTGTGCACCCTATTATGGACTAGGCCTATATCCCTAATGTTGTTGCTATTTCATGGACCTAGGAGACACGAAAGTGGACCTAAATTCTCCCTTTTGTGGGAGTGGAAGCCTACAGAAGCCTTGATCCTACTAAAACTTATTATAGTTTTGAGAATGGTCTCAACCTCTTAAGACTTTTCTTTAATTTCCTTTGTAATATAATCCTTCTCTACAATGACCTGTACAGTCTCAGGATCATCCATGCGAATAGGACCTAATATACTAGAGTTCAAGCCTCTAATGAATTAGTTGACAAGAATCTCCTCATATTCAAGGTAATCTATATACTGAAGCAACTCCAAAAATTAACTCTCATAGATTGTGCCATTGTGAGCCCTCTCTATTGTAAATTGTAAAACTCATCAATTCACCACTGTCAAAAGTGCTCAAATAGATACATCACTTTCAATAACTCCAAGAAGGTATCCCATGATAAGGTGTCGAGAAGAAGGTGGTACTTCCACTTCTCATGTTGCCACTAGGTAGATGTGGTACCTCTCAACACATGAACTATAACTGTGCTTTTTGGTTTCTCTCATAAGGACACAACCCAACGCACCTATCCAAACTAAGGAGCTAACACTCCTCATATACTCCATCTGTTGATCCTAAAAAGGTAGGTGGTTATAACCATAATAGTTCCCTAATCTGATCTCCTTTATCACAAGGGGCTCACACTATGCATTTGTCTCATCAATGAGAAGCTCCTAAAACTAGACTATTCACTCTACCTACTGAACATAAGGTGGTGGGTCGAAGTGGATTGACTCCACAACAACCTCATATACATGCTCCACCTGAACATGTGGAGGGCTCCTACTATGCTCCCTATGCTTTGAAGAATGCTCCTTTGAGTAAGTGCATGGAAATGGAGGACAAATCAGTGGGCCAACCTTGAGATTTTCAACAAAATGCATTCACATTATGAAAAACATAATGTATATGTTTTTTAATGTGTATGCATTTTTAATGCCTTGAATTCAAATTTTTTATGATCCCCACACATTTAGACTTAAATTTCTTTGCCTAAGGGTTGGACATCTCTTGTGGATCCTAAATTCACATTTTTAACATAAAACAACTTGAATTCAAACTTCAACCTCATCAAGTTTACATGTTTTGAAATAAAATTTTACAAAACCACCACCATAATAAAGAGCTACTTATTAGCTTTCTATCCATACAATTTTTTAATGTTTTGAATAAGTTGAGGTATTTATTTTTGTTTTCTTTGAAGAGTGCCTTTGTATTCCTTTAATACATGTGTATTGATTTTTTATAACTTTTGACCCACTTATCCAAATTTGAAAAAAAATGTAAGATTCTTCTATGCTTCATTCTATCCACATTCAACAAAAAAATTACATTTTCAATTAGTTTTGTGCAAGTTATGTGACACACATGTTTAGTGATGTAATTTTTCACGATGCATCCACTTCAAAAAATCACAAAAAAATATATTCAATAAAAATATACAACTTTTAGTACTCATTCTTGGCTAATTTTCACCATCTAGTTTTTAAAAATACCTAATGTAGCAAAAAATAGGGGCCGCATACCAATCACTATGTTATGTTTTACTGATAAAAATAGGAACACTTTTGTGTGCACTTAAAGCATTTCACCCCCTTAACCTTAACCATTTTTTAAAATCTTTGGTAGTTTAGAAACTAGATTTAGAGTACTATAATTCTTGTTCTTATCATATCTTAAAATTTTTAGTGTACACATCTTGTATTACTATTCTAAGATCAAATTTAGCTAATTTAAAAAAAGAAGGGGCCACTTTCACCCCCCTTTTGTCCCCCATTTCCATGCACTTACCCCTCCATAGTATGCTATGAATTTTTGACATTTGAATCTTTTACTATAGGTGGTAGCTACTATTGAACTAAGCCAATCAACTATTGTCGTGCTTGAAGGATCTATGATCCAAGGTCTAACTATGGTTCCTGATGCATAGACTCTAATGATGGTGGCATGGAATGTGTCACTCAAGAATGTGCCACCTCAGTAGGGTAGGTGTGAGCATGTCCTCGCCTAGATCTAGGCAGCATCTTGCATAAGCAACTTGCTATTATTAAACCAATGATGTTTAAACACATGTCCTTAGAGTTTTCAATGTTGAAACTTAGGCTCTAATACCAAATTTCATGCTCATATTTACACATGGACATTGAACACTATCACAAAATATTTTTGATAAAAGAAAACTAGGAAGCCTCTATCATAGCTCACACGATAGTATAATGTGTGCACTTGAGAACGTTGCATGTGCAGTGTTACGAAAAGCACAATGCATAAAATAGGAGAGGGGAATATGAAATAGATGGGTGATGCGGATCTTATTTTGTACACCTTGTGAAAGTGAAGGTAACCTAATTAGGGTTTAGTGTCACTTCATGTGACATATCAAAGGGGAACCTCCATAAGATAAGTACCCTCCAAGTTCCTAAGTGAAAGTGGAAATGACCTCACCTCTAAAGCACACAATATAAACACCTATAACTAAAACTTAATTCCTAGCATGTTAAATTGCCACTAAAGAAAAATACGATTAAAAAAATTAAATTCTTTAAACATTTAAAATGACATCCATAATAAAATGTGATTAAACAACTATTTCAAAATTTATAAACAATTCTGAGATTTAAAATATGATTACGAAAAAATTAAAATTAAAATTAACAACTCCAAGGTTCCAACATTTCAAATTAAGTGCAATAATTAAAAATAAACTATTTACAGAATATTTATTTGCAACAATTAAATTAAAACTTTCATTAAAAATAATTTTGATTTAATATAAAATGAAAAATTAATTTCCAAACTATATATTTAATTAAAATAAGTAATTACCCTTTTTCGACAAAAAAGTAAGAGATCAATCAATTAAATACATCTAATAATTTAAAATGTAAACCAATTAATCCTATCCAAACAAAACTAGAATAGTCATCCTACTAAGATTAAACTTCAATAAACTGATAAGGGCATGGTTCAGTGGTTAAGTCACTCGGTTGTAGTGGCGGCCACCAGAGTTTAAACTCTCGCTGGGCCAATGAGCTCGCAAGCTTTACGCCTTTGTAAAGCCTTCACTGGGCCAACAAGCTCACGGGTTTGAAGTGTTCTTGCTAGGGGATGAGGTCCCCCATGTTGTGGCCTCACCGGTTCATTGCTCCGGGCAAAAGCATTCGCGTGGAGCCGAAGGGCATGTCGCACCAGCGTCGCCGGTCACGTTAAAAAGTTTACTAGGCACATTTAAAAAAAAAAAAAGAATAAACTTCAATAAAACATTACAACCAATTCACAAGGGATTAATTCACCTAACGATAATTAAGTCATAACCCATTAGGGATAGAAAAGCCCTATTTTTAAGTTTAAAAGGGCTCCTCTCCCTCTCATTCCTCATTTCAACTTGCAACTTGGAGGGAGAGGCAAGGAAGGAGAAAGAAGCCAAGATTGCAAGGTGAAGGTGTTTCATCTTTATTTTGTTTTGGTTTTCTAACTCAAATAATTTCTAATTCTTTTCTTTTGTGTTTATTTTCTAACTTCTCTATCGTGCCTCTTACAACTATTACTTTTATTTCTTTCTCCTATATCTATTTTTACACATAAACACTTAGTGATTTATTCTTTTAAATGATCAAAATAACTTTAACAACAATTATATACGTGTGTGTGTAGAGAGAGAGAGAGAGAGAGAGAGAGCGAGCTCTTACATATATGATGCAGAGTGAAACGCAACGGGAGCTAACTAACAGGAAGGAGCTGCCAACATTACAAACAGCATGATAAAAATCCCTATCAGCTCAACATCATCATCATATTTCCTGTGCACACCAACAGCATCATCATATTTCGGATGATCACACTTATCCTCCTGCCGACTACTGTTCACCTCCTCCGCCTGTCGCCTGTCATCATCATCATGATACTTAACGGGCGCAAACATCCTCCTGTTGCACTGTTCATCGGGCTCCAAATACTATCGGCATCATCATGATCTGCGACTCCACCTTCGTCAGCAGGATATCCAAATATCTAGTTGCTCCCAATATCCTGATGACGACCACTTCAACACCTTGCCTTCGATGCTCCAATAGCCGACGACACAAGCAACAGCATCATGATATAACTTATCCGGTTCTCTCGAAACCTCCTGATGATGCTTCACAACTTTCTGCCTACGCCGATACCTAACCACTTAGCGACGACAGGATCAACATGCATAGGGGGATATCTCAATATCCTGATGACGATGACGTCATATGCGGATGACGATGATGTCACACAATATCCTGATGACCTCTTTAACACTTAGCCAAAAAACCTGAACTTTCACTCCCGCATCTGTTAGCGATATGCGGATGATGGGCACTCACAGAAGATGATCCTGACGGTGATATATACACTGAGTATATATCAGACTTACAACATCCTGATGTACTTGCAACATGTAAACTTCAACAGTTTCATAACCCGATCTTCACCTTATGCCGATGTACTCTTCTTCGGCAACTCCTGACGATGATCACCCCGACGCACTTGCACTTCATGCAACTAACCGCATCATGCCGATCTCCTCCACTTATCCGGATGATGATGCCCGAAGCTTCTGCAGGATATTCACCAAATTATCCGGATGATGGCGTCTTGACGAACTTTCAGCCTTAGCGAAATCTCACTTCGCTGATCCTCCAGGGATGACCTGATCCACTCTCAGGGTGATCTTCCAAACTCAAACTCATCAACTCGACCTAGCACATACTCATGCTAGGGTCTTCAACATCTGTCGACCGCGATCCTGCACACCTGCATGCGAACAAACAGAAAACACAAACTACCTCCTAACCTACTGTACGCAGCCATTCCACCGATTCGACGAATCAACCGGTGGAATGGATCAGCATGTCCATGAAACCACCAGATCAGCAAAAACGATTAAACAATGGAATCCAACCAGATAAAGAACACAAACAGGATCTCTATTGATTTCAAAAGATGCAATTACAATGATCAGTCTCTCTCTGCAATCTGACTTCTCAATGCGATACAATACTATGATCGATGATATCCCTATCTGTATACAATATCAACCGATCCCCATGCTTAAATAGATTTTCCTACGAGTACTACTGACCCGACTCCAAGCGGCTGGGAACTCTCCAGGCGGCTGGGAGATCCAACCGGACCCTACAGCATGACAGCTGTTCTAACAAACTTAACTAAAAATAGTAAAAGCCTGGTCAGCATGATCTTATCATGATCAGCGTGACCTTATTACATGCATTTGGTCTTAACAGACCTTCTTGAAAACATTAACAAGACCTATAACAAACTAACTGCCTCATGGAGGCCAGCTGTTAGGTAGGTGCCTCTGCACCAATATATATATATATATATATATATATAACAAAGTAGATTTAAAGGAATAGTCATAGGTTTAAAAAAAAGATTGAAGAGTTAAACAAAGTGAAATAGACCAAAAGGCCAATTGCATTTATTTTTATTAATTTTTTTTCTAAGGGGGAAAAACTCCCCAATGGGTGGATCGACACCCTATGCAGTGTTAAGACCCCATAGGGGTCCACAAAACCCCATAGGGGACCAAGTCCCCTTGGGGAGGCAATCCTTCTTGTCACATCCCTACTATGACAATGGTGCTTAAGCCCTGGCTCATAAGTGGGGTCATCAAAGGCCCTACAAAAAGCTCCAACACTTTGTTTTTATTTATTATTAACTCTGCTAATTAAAATAGAACCCCAAATCTGCCTTTTTAAAGATTTTTATATATAACAACCATATATAAGATCTTCAGAGATTAAAATTGGTAACTCATTTATTATATAACACACAAATATGTATATATACAACAAGTGTATAAATAATTATATATTTAAAAAAGAATAACTTGTTTCACTAAAAGTATACACACACACACACACACACACACACACACATTTTTTTTAAAGGAATATCTCTTTTAAATAGAAGAACTTAAGTAAAGAGGAGGATCATCAATGTAAGTATATCTATTTTCAAAAACACAAGTGCATTTATTTTCAGCACACCCCAAGTATTTATTTTAAACTTTTACAAATGAATATTCAAGGAATGAGAGATTCAAATCAACATTTTTATAACAACGAAAGTATATTTGCCCATTTTCTTTTCTAACTAAAATATATTTGTTTGCAAGGTAAGAGAGGAGAAATATATTTTTCTTTTGTTCAAATCACATAATCATAAGCAAAAAAAAAAATCAAAGACAACTCATTTAAACCTACCTACATAAGCAAGAAGGAAGAACAATATCTACAAGTAATTAATAAAACTTCTTTTATTAGAAATAGTATTAAGCAAAATGCCACAATATTACAATATTCTAGCTATTTTTTTAACACAAAAAAGTTCTCCCAAGGCTTAAGGGCACAATACAACAACCACTTTACACAAGTATTCTCCTCATAAAATGAGGAGTCAATACAACTCCAATCATATGAGACTCTTCTTCTTTTTCTTCCACAAAAACTTACAAATATAAGCTCCACACAAAGACAATGGAGGTGCTCACCTCCCAAATGTTGGGTTTTCTCACAAGCCCACACTTGAGCTAGGAGACCTAAAAGATCCCAGGTACACAACACAATAGAGAATACAAATACTCACATTTTTCAATTTCCAATGAAAACCACAATAACTCCCATACTTCCCAAGGGATTACACACACAATGGTTCCATGAAAGGATGCATTATCGTAGGGGGAGAAGAGTGAACATCTCTCCAATGGAGAAAATGAATAACAAATCTCTACTCAACATATACACATGTTTCCATTTTTCTCAAACAGTATAAAAAATCCTTCCCACCACACATTTTTCATCATATCACAACATTCCTTCCACAAAAGAATTTTTCAATGGCACTCATACCAGACATGAAATACAAGACACTCATGCCAAAAATCCCTCTCAAGGGAATGATGTTTTTCCCAAGGAGGTTCACACCTCTCTCAACTCCTCACATTGGTTTCTCTAATCTAACTGCGAGAGACTAACACAAACATCAACACCTTTTATCCCACAACAATACAAAATAAAATGCACCAACAATAAATACTTCAAACTCAAGGATATATTTAACAAAACACACAATCACCATACAAGCATTTAATCTATCTAGCAAGAAGAATGATGAGCCTACCTCAATAGCTATCCAAGATGGTGGAGTTGAATTTGATGAAGCTTTCCCAAGAACTCCCATGCATTTCTCTCCAACTTCAATCTCCTAAGAATCTTCCCTCTTTCACACACGCAAGAACAAAATAAAACCAAGAAGCCTTTTCTAACCTTAGAAGAGGGGTATATGTAATGAGTGCCAACAAGGATGACAACTCATTTCACAACCTAACCCAAGCAACCTTAGAACACTACAAAAATGATAAATAACATCCAACATTTCATATTACAATATTTATACAACAATAAATACTTTAGTCCCCATTATGGACTAAGGTCAAGTATCATTGGGCTAATCACATTGGAGTTTCTAGAAGACCTCTGAATTTCCATTGTTCATGTAAATTACTTGCACACTCAATGACACAGATTAATATGCCCAATAGATAGCCGGAGCAACTTGAAATGAAATTTCAAGCACAATTACATACAATACAAAATCCATAATCTAATTGATAGTCATAATTCATTTAATCATCAAGGTACATATCAATTCAATTCAATTTCAATTTTATAATATCTTATAATAACATCACATGTCCATTACACTACTACACTAAGCATAGATAATTATTATCAATTCAAAATCAACTAGGCTAATTGAATAATTCAAAGAATACTTGAATATCATCTTCATAATCAAATCAAGACATACATCTATCACATAAAATCGAAATATAACATAGCTATCTACTAATTAGATCATCATATGTGAAAAAAAATTAAACTATTCTAATCATAAAACTAAGGTCTAAGATAATCTACTAATAAGATTATAAGTCCATAATCAAAATGCCTAATATCAAAGAGTGTCAAACAATAATTAGTTTAATAGTGCAAATAAACTCATCACAAATGGGTGGACCTCACAAAACCCCCATTGCAAGCCTTTCCTAGAATGTTGTATGACCAAAGTAATTTATTCCACAACAAAACCAGACCCCTCACCATGGACAAAATGCTAAAGGGCCATCAGAGAATCAACATTAGGCATGGAGTTGATCCCAATATTAGTTTGAGAACTATAACCATTTTTGCCATAAGCCCCTTCAACATTAATAGAGATCCCATGTGCTACAACAACCGACCAAGCCGATTCCCAACAAAACTCAGCCAATCTACCCTCATTTTGATGGAAACAGATCTCTAGCCATAGAACAATTAGCTTTTCCTCCTCTCATTCATCCAAGGAACCTCCCCGCTTGTCTTCATCCTCCTCATCTTCATCTTCCTAAACATTCTCGAATGAAAAGTCAGGGAAAGCCATTGCTATTGTCATTTTCCTACTCATTGCAATTTCTGATTTTTAAAATGAATATTTAACTAAACATAAATTATGATTTATTATATTTTGAAAGCAACATTTATTATGCTTTAAATTAATATTTAAACAACATAAATAATAATATATAAAATTAAGGTTTTCTTAATTTCAAAATTATAATTGTCAATGGGTTTTTCAATATTTCTTGTGGGCCTTATGTAACGTCTTGTACCATACAACACAACCACCCCTAACTTTTGACCTCCATACCCGTCCACGTGTGGGGCCTCAAATCATGTCACTAGTTGTTAACCTCCATCTTCATTTTCAGGAGCGCAAAAGTCCAATGTGCTTCAGATGAAGCTACACTACAAGCCACCGGCAATAATTATTACCTTGTGAAAACCAGTCACATTGTCTAGAATCTACAATTGATTTTTCTGGTTGAAGACAATTAAGTATAGATAAAATATTGGGGACTAAAATTCAACTCATTCCTTGGAAATCCAGGAGAAACTTCACATTACAATATCCCCCTGATAAAAAACTCTTGCTGTTGAAATCCACAGGTGCATCATTTTCCGTGACCACAATGTGATAAGCTTTCAACTTTTTCTCTGTTTAATGGGTTGTTAATGGCTTTTTAAAAGTTTGTGTGTACATGGGTTTTGATGTTCAGGTTTTCTCTGCAAATGGCAAAAGATAATTAGATAATTACTTCTTGTTAAATCTATGTGGTCTCGTATGCCAGCATAGACAATGATAGGAGTAGGAAAGTGACCTAAGTGGTGGTAAGTAGTTTATAATGAGAATGTTTCTAAGCTTGAAAGCATCCTATGTTATGCATTAAGCCTAGAGAATAATCATTGCTCACACGTCTATATCTGAATAGAGATTTTATAAATCCAATACTTGTTTTTTCTTCACAAGGTTTGACAATCTGCCAAGAAAAAGGACATTTCTAATTTAATAGCATTCTCTGTGTCAAATCAAACATGAAGCTGAAAGCAAAATCAACGGAGATGTCTCAGATACTTCCAAAAGAGTGTGGTAATCTAAGAATTCAAGAGATAAGTTAAGCGGGTCTATCGTTATGTGATATTCTGTGTGTCAAATCAAACATTATGGGTGCTGAGGACAATACACGTGAGTAGTTGGTGAAGTGTTTGAAAATTGAGATATTTTTGGGTTGCAAAGGAAGATATGAAACGGGATATAATCTTGACTTGCACAGCATGTTCAGAAATTCTTCGCTTTTTGTATTGGGATTCTTTGCACAGTTAACAACTAACTTTGAACGTAATTTCAATTATAATCAATATCAACGTAAGGGTGACGACAAGGGTAAATTTAACAGTTTTTAAATTGAGAAGATAATATCTTCATTAAAAACAGGTTTTTCTATTAAGATTGAAGGTATTCATTCCATTAAATTTATTGGGTATTTTTTATGGTATGAGATTGATCGCACAACTTAACTGTCACATACACTTGCAGTAAAAACATATGTTAACTGCATACCCTAGTTCAGAAAAGGTAACAATACATCTATTTATATTAGCACAATATTTAAAATATATGCTTTTAATATATTTAAAAAATTAAAGGGTACACTTCCAAGTAATAATATAATACATTCTTATCATTCAACACATCATGTACATTTGTACAAATTGTATTGGACTCAAACATTAACACACACTTATATAGTTAAATAATAATAATGTATTTTGTTGTTCTCATATAAAGTAATGTTATTTGATCTTACAATAAAAAAAAATTGATATATTGAAAGATTGTAGTTCAATTGTTTGAGCTGAATTGGTGAGGATTTCATGAGCTGAATTGGTGAGGATGATGGTATTTGCTTTGGTTTAGCCATCCATCAATGTTCAAATCCTTAATTCTTTAATGACTTCAACCGACTAAATCCTTCTATCCATAATAAGTTAATTAATGAAAATATAATTGAGCCACATTTAATTCTTTGTGACTTATTCTTTGGTGACTTCAATGACGTCAAAAGACTAAATCTTATATTCATAATAACTTAATTAAAAAACAACTCCTTACTCATAATATAAACCACTGTAATTCCATTTATAATCCAATTATTTTCTTATATAAATTTGTTTGGTATCTACAGCGTAGGGCATTTTGAGGCTGTTGAAACTGCTTGTCTCTCATTTGAATTCAAAGAGATTTTTTTGGTACGTTGGCGGACTTCTTCGACAAATTCTTTGTATTTACGGTCACCTTTTAGGAGAATGTGTGATTTGACAGAGAAAGAATATACCAGTATTAAATTAAAAGTTTTCTCCATATTGTCAAAGTTAAACCAGAAAAAGTAACAATTGTCATTTAATTACAAGTTTTCCATTCAGTGCTTGTTCTCTGGGTTTGATGTTTGAGATGTGACATTTATGAGTCTAGATCCATTTTGCGTGGATAGTACTAAATTAGTTGATTTGTTACCATCATTACCATATTTAATGCCTGCTATAACTTCACTGGTCTTATCATATCATATTCTATACCGGCATTCTAGACGTTATTCATTCACCTACTCTCTTACACTTTTGGGCTATTCTTCATCTCTATGAGGTTTAATTGTAAAATGGTATTTTTTTTTTTTAAATTAGATGATTACTTATATAGAGATGATGTGATAGAAGAATTAGTAGACCTATCTTTTGAGAGTAGGTTTAAGTCTCATTTTATCACTTTTAAAATTAACTTTTGACTTTTTAATTATTGAAGTGTACAAATATTAAGTTGAACTTGTTTGTTTTTTACAGAGACTAAGTTGAAAAGAGAAAACCATATACAAAAAAGGACAAGCAAACATTTAATGGTTAATGTGTGGTATGAGGGTGGTGCTTAGTGCTTAAAGTTTTAAGGAGTTCTACACATGTTTTAGAATTATCATAGTGCATAATTTAAAATTTTCTCTTAAAAATATGGAACTTTTATGTTCAGGGTTTGCAACTTTAGCTATAGATAATGTAGCTATGCATAACCATAATCTTGCATGGATTATGGGTTGTTGGATAGTTGTCCCATTGATGAATTAATATTTTTTCTATCTTTTTAGTGATATTAGCTTGGTCATTTTGTAAGATTTTGGATTTGTTGTTGGACTTAGACATTTATTGAGCCTTCAACATTGGTGTTAAGTGAATCTTGAAGAACCCTAAACAAATTGGACATTGAAATAACATATCTTTTGAACAACAACTCCCAAATGAATACATGTAATGGTGAAAGCAACAATGTATCTATTTTTTTAACTATGATATATAATAATTTGTATTAAAGATTTTGAAACCACATTGTTAGAAGTGTGTAGACCTATAAAACATGTTTTCAGAGATCTCGTGACCAAAGATAGTAGGGATATCTGTTGTGACCCTTGTTATCCCAACAACACCCAAGTCTAATTTGGACTCAAGGCCATTGTATTCAAATTCATAATTTTTTATTGTGCCTAGTCCTCTTTGTTACCCTATATCGGCAATTGGTTGTGGCCTTTGAGTCACCCACCTTAGTTCCTTTTTGGTCTTGCAAGTGTTCGATTAATGCCCTTGTAAATTGCCTATGAGCCCCATTGATAACCAATCTAAGAGTTCTTGTTTGGCTCATGGATTCCCTATGTTTGTACATTTGCTACCTAACCCTCTAGTTTTGTCATGTTGAACATCCATGGTGGCCTTATTTATTTTAAATTTGCACATCCAACCTTAAGCCTTTGTTCTAAAATGAAGTTCTTAACTTTACCTCAGAGACCTACACTTTATGTTTTAATTGTGCATTAACCCACTACTTGCCATTCTCAATAACTTAATTATATCCACATAGTGTTAATGTCATTGGCAACTAGCCCTACAACCCTATAGAAATTGGTTAGGTTGGTCATGTTGATGGTTGTTTTGGCACATCAACTTCAAGTAAAACAAAGATCACTCTATTTCTCTTGAAAATGTAACCAACTAAAAAGGTTAATTACTTTCGAAGTCCCTATTGGTTGGGTAACATAAGTGTTGGAGTAGCTAAGTGGTCTATGTGAGTGTTTCTTCAAGGGGCCTATGTTGGTAAGATTAATCCTGGACCGAATAGATGAAGACTCTGTGTAGACAAGTGTTATCCAAGTTAAGCTCAAAACTCTAAAATCTAATCCTAAACTATCCTAATACTAAAGAAATACAAAAGGAGGGTTAGGGTTTGAAAGAAGGGAACATAACAATAATGGACAACTTCTATATTTAATCCACTTAGTAAATCTGGTAAGATTTAAAATATCTTGAAATGCAATGGTCAGTATTTCACACAATCATATACATTTCAGATGCAAGAGTCTAAGGAATTACTGAGAAATTGAAATGAAAAGTATGAAAACACCTTATTACATGCATAGTAATCAAACTCTATTCCTCAATCTCATATTAAGATATAAAAATTAAGCTTTCATCTCACCAAGATACACCAAGTACAAGTGAAAATTTAAATACTTTACCACCAAATGGTAGGAACACAGAGAAGACTAGATGTTTACTATTAATTGGCTTCAAAATTGGCAGATTACATATGACAACATGATTCCCACACTGCAAATGCATTACCATTTGCCCTTACATGTCTTGTCAAAATTATAAAATTCTATATTTCTTGTGAAAATCTCTATATTTCCCCCTCCTTTTCTACAAGTCTTCTAGGGTATTATTATATACCCCTCTTATGCGTCACCAAAATTGAAAATGTGACACATATCAGCCAACCTGGGCTCAAAATTACAAAATTACTAGTTTCTTATGGTGCTAACTTCCGAGGACCTATATCAATAATCAATTCACTTTGAATTGAGTTATTACATCAATGTTAATTAAAGAATAAAGAACAAATAAATTTGAAATGAATCACAAGGAGATTAGGCTTCTCCAAGAAAGTGGCTATGGATATTGAGAATGGCCTTATTGACATCATTCTAGTTTGGCCCTTGATAGTACTTCATTTTCATCCTTTGGGAGAATGTTGAATGTTGGATCTTGCTATGAAGCTCTATGAACTTGGTCATCTTTCCTTGGAAGTCCTTGAATGTAGCTTTCATTTTCATCAAATCATCTATGTCCTACTTAGTTAACTGTTGATGAAGGAAGTCAGTGTACTCCTTGACCATTCTGGTGGCAGGGAGGACCACAGAGGATTTATCTTTGAAGGTTCAAGGAATAACTTCAATGAATTTTTCAATTTTTTTAGGGCCATATATCTGCTACATTTTTCTTGGCTATAACTTTATCTTTGAGTACCTTGACTCTCAATTTACCATCTTGTTTCCATTCTTCCACCAAACCCTGATTGCCCTTGTCAAAAATGCCCAACCAAAATAGTTCAATAGAAGGCACTGCCTTCATCCTCTACAAAACTGGGAGGTATTCCTCCCACACCAACAATTCTTCATCATTGGATCTCCCTAATTCTAGTAATTTCTCTGCCTCATCACTGATGGTGTGATAGGCTCTCATTGCCTACTTAATAACCCTATTATCGAGGGCTTCTAGTGCATCTCTCTAGGTAGTAGCAATAGGGATGATTTCTTCAAAATTAGTAGGTGCATTATATTTATGCAAGGCCTCCAGTATAGCTAGCATAAGGGCACTATAATCAACTGGACCCACTAAGTGTGTGATATATGAAGTCAGTTGTCCCACTTGCTTCTTTAGCTCCCCTTTTGTTGTTTCATCTTTCTTCATCCTTTCTAAGATAGTGGAGACAACTTCTTGCAATGTTTTCTTCAATTCCTCCCTGGTTTGGTGTCCTAAGTTGATTTGTTGAATGCAATAATCTTCAGGAGTCATCAGACACTCTTCTTTGTCTACCAAAGGTGTAGCTACTTGAGCTACCCTTGTTCCCTATGCATATATGGTTATGGTGGAGAGGTTTATGGCTCTTTTTGGCTTTGCTTGAGCCTTGAATACCTCTACCACTATTGACAAGTCCTCTTCTTCAATATAGGTCCTCTTTCTCTTCTCAATAATATGGTTTAACCATATTGAAAGCCCTAATCCATCTATCATTACCTTTAGATGAGAAGAATGGGGAGATGCCCGAGTAGGCCTAAACATAGAATCAAGAGAAGGGTGAGGATAAGGGGTTAGTATTGTTGGAAAGATGGTTGCCGTTGCACCAAAAGATTGAACTGTTAATTCTTGATACAACCACTAGAGTTAATGAATCCACGAGAGGCAGTTAAGACTTGTCACGAACCCAAGCGCTGCGCTGCATAGCAAAAGGAGACCAAGGGCGCATACTTTACAACAATCCACCCTAGTACAAGCGAGGGGTTCAAACCTGTGACCAAGCTCTGATACCAATTGTTGGAAAGATAGTTGTCATTGCACCACAAGATTGACCTGTTAATGCTCGATACAACTGCTAGAGTTAATGAATCCACAGGAGGCGGTTAAGCCTTGTCATGAACCCAAGTGCTACGTTGCACAACAAAAGGAGACCAAGGGCTCACACCTTGCAACAAGTATCACTATTTGTGCTGATTTATGTAACCCTTCACCTTGATCAGGAGGTGAAGAAGGAATGTCTTGCCCCAGTTGGTCCAAATTTTCAACATCTACCTCAAGGGCAAGAGGACCTTTAACTACACCTTCTCCTCCTAACTTCCTACCATAATCTATGGAGGGTTTCTCTTGTTTAGTAGCTTGGGAGAGTGATGGAGTCTTTACCTATGGAGGAGGTTGAGGAATGGATGAAGAGATAGGAGGTTGAGGAGTAGGAGTTGTTATAGGTGTTTGGGAAGGAGGAATTTGAATTTGTGAAGGTGGTTGGGAAGCTACTTAAGAGGGTGATGAGGAAGGAGGTGGTTGACTATCTTGTGGGGGTGGTCAAGATGTTGAAATTAAGGAACACTGAGAGGGGGGGTGAATCAATGTTTTGCAAAACTTATTACTTTGTTCCTTTATTAATTTGTCACATACATCTAAAATAAAGAGACATGAACATGAGAACAGAAACAACAAGATCATAACACATGAACACCAAGATTCTTATGTGGAAACCTGGTTAAGGGAAAAACCATGGTGGGGGTTAACCCACAAGAATTTATACTCTGTTAAAAGTATTAAAAATGGGGAAGGCACATGCCTTCAGGGCGCACTACCTAGAGGCCACTACTCCAAGAGGCTCATTGCCTATAGAATTAGTTACAAAAGTTCACTGAAATGTTTGAATAAAGAAATGACATCTACCAATGCAGAAATTTAGTTCCAGTTATGCTCAATACACTGACTTAATACACTTCATCTCTTTCTGCCTTGCTTCACTACTTTGCCATGATTTGAGCTTAGATCTTCACCTTTGCACTTCTTTCTGCCCTTTTTACATTTACTCCATCATCACATCACACTCGCCCCTCAAAACACTCGAATCCATCGGCTATATATATCCACACTAAGAAATTTAATCAACTATAGTCGGCTTCATAGAACATTTATTAAGAACTCTACTCTGTCAGCTGAATCCATGCACAATCAACAACGCGGACCAAAAACTTGTGTTCTCAAATCATCAATCATGTCAGCCAATACCACTGATTATCACAAATTGCTTAACCAACAACTTTTCTTCATCCAAACCAAGATCAAATACTAGGTCAACTTGTTCTTCTTTTGATTGTATTGACTAACTGGAACCCGATACTCAGATGCTTATAACTTTTGAATCCTTCATCACCAGAGGCTAAATTTCTGGATTTAGATAGTCCTGACAATCCTTATCACTCCCTCAGATCAGCAGAACACTGTGATTTACCACCAGAGAGCTCCGGACCAAGATACTAGACCCTGTCACATGCTCTATTTCAAACTACCCAGACTTAGACAAATCTTCACTCTTACTTCCGGTATGAACAAATTATGTAATGCAGATGTGTAAGATAGACTTAGTTGCCATCAATGACAACACCTGTCATGCGTAGCAGTGTCTCTTGCCAACAATCTCCCCCTTTGGCATTGATGGCAATACTCAATGAAAAATGACTAAGTGACGGAACAATTCCCCCTTACTATGTACACTTATGTTTTTCATTGTTCTCCAGTGCTCCCCCTTTGCTGGATTCCTCATTTTTCACTGCTCTTCACTCCCCCTTTGACATCAATGGCAAAGGGTGTGATCCGCAAACCAGAGTTTACAAAAAATTCTATATACCAAGCCACATATGTACAAACAATCCTTAAGTCCTATTTACATAAACTTAAGTATATCACCAAAAATGTTTTTCAATGGTGCCAGCTCACTATCCTAGCTCTTCTTCATATTGTTCAAAATTGAGATGTGGCCACTAAATAGAAATGCTTGTGACTCTGCCTTCTGTAGATCAGTGGGGTCACTTGTCTGAGTGGTAGCTTGGGCTTCAGTCAAGGCATTGAACATTACTTCCATTTTGAGGGAAATTAGTCCCTGGAGCTCACTCATCCTTGCCTCAATGCTCTCCTTTTCTTTTGTCAATTTCTTTATTTCTTCAATCAAGTTGATTGCCTAACACTCCTTGCTAGCCACTAATGCTGTCAAAGGATCAAAAGATTTGGATACACATGATAGTTTTTGCTTAGACTTCTTTTTTTATCTTCAATATCCTTTATAACTTTAGGACAAGATAAGCAAAGTTTATATACATTTCATCCTTCTATAAGAGCATTTTGAATACTCTTTACACAGGTATCTAGCACAATTCTATCTACTCCAATCATCCATTTTAGAGCATCAAATCTTTTACCATTGAATTCATTTTGAACCTTGACCTCTGCAGACTTTTCAAGAGATTCAAAATGAGTACTCACAGAGTTTATCAAGTTCTTTAACTGACTGGAGGGGGATGTTGATGAGTCTTTCTGGTATGTTTGCATGATTTTCTCCAAAATCCCTGATGCCAGACCAAGTAGCTCATTGTCTTCTATGTGAGACTTCAAAATATCTTCTCTAGCCTTAGCTTGTGCGAGAGAGGCCCAATTTATCTTTTGAATTGGTGAAAGACTGTCCAAATTGATTGGACCTTTCAAATCTTCTGCAACTAGTTTATCATTTTCCAAAATTTCTTTCACTACTTTTGTAGTGTCTCTTTCCCAAAATGATGTTTCTGACTTGTGTTCTTCAGGGCCTCCATCTCCACCCTTTTGAGAGTCAACCATATTGTCATGCCCATCATTTTCTTTCCTTTTCTTTGCTTCTGTCTTTCTACATCTTCATCAGAAGCATTCTTGCTTTTATCTATCTTAGAGATATCTTCTACAATCTCTTCTAGAGAATTTGGTGTATACGCAGTGGCAGTTTTATCTAGTTCCTCAACATCTAGAATGGAAGAGTCAACTCCACCATCGGTTTCTTTTACTTGATCTTCTTCCATCATTTCTTCATCCTCTTTATTTAATGCTTCTTCTTCCAGAAAGGAGTCATCATCTACTCCAATTTGTTGCTTATTTTTCTGCTGCTCTTCATCATTCAGAATTGCTGCATCCTCAGTATCAACTGGTTCTTCTGTAACCACATAAAACTTGTTCTTGTCCAGTGCTTTCTTTAGAATCTATTTTGTTTCTTTAACAACTTCATCAATATCTCCAATCATTAGCTTATTCATCCTTGTCTTGCTTCTTAAATCATTCTTGACCTCTTTAAAAATTTATCTACTTTTTTGTTGGAGATCACTAAACACAAACTAGATAACACATGTTCCCTCAACTCCAAATCTTTAGCTTTAGCAGCCTCTTTCCTCATTTCCAAAATGTTACTCAGACTCTTAGGGATTTCAGATAAAATTTCCACAAGAGCTCTATTGAATTTATTCAAGTATTTTACAATGGCATCCTCCAAAATTCTCTTGTCAGCATCACTGTAATGATCATAAAATTTAGTCATTGGTTTTAGATTTCCATCGATAGTGATTATTTTAATGATGTCCTCCATAGAAGGAATTAGCTTCTCAACATCTATTTTTGACTTATGCCTTTTGCTTGACTTTGTGCTTCCAGAGGGCTTCTCCTTAGACACTTTAGCAGCTTCAGTTCCTGAGGCCTTTAGCTCTTTAACTTCATCATCTGAGTTAGTTTCTTCTTCATCCTGTTTTTCCACACTGACATATGTTCTTTTGCCCTTTACTTTTGTCCTCTCTCATTCCTTACTGGTAGGTTTTTCTTTGGATTTCTCTATAGTAGGAGAAGGTGATGTACCGGAGGCTAAACTAGAACTTCTAGTAGTTCTTGACTTGGAAGGAGGTTCTGTTGGAACACTTCCCTATTCCCTGTCCTGTTTCTCTTTCTCAACTTTTTCTGTTCTTTCCCTAAATTGCCTCACAACTTCCTTATTAAGGCCTAGATTCTCGACCAACTGCTCAACTTCTTTCCTTACTTTCCTTTTAATTTCTGGAGCCTTGAATTCAAGATGTAGTTTTTGTGAAATTTCTTCATAAGT
The DNA here is from genome assembly GCA_027924645.1 of Cunninghamia lanceolata. NCBI lineage: Eukaryota > Viridiplantae > Streptophyta > Pinopsida > Cupressales > Cupressaceae > Cunninghamia > Cunninghamia lanceolata. Next base: position 1,286,075 of record BSBN01001020.1, on the reverse strand, counting down.
TCCAAATCTTTCTTCAGCCAGATCCCTAGGCTGACTTAACAAATGTTGTACATACAGTTCCAGCACATGCACATCCACTTCATACCCCATGGGCATGATCCACACAACTCTAGGCTCTACTGCTTCCATTTTGTATTGATCAATAGTAACCATAAAATAGATAGTGTCAGTCCTAGGTATTCTTGCCCTAGCTTGCATCATACTCTAGAAGTTTTTGAAGAATCCCTAAAGTGCAGTCTTTTGTGCATCATGATTACCCAAACAACTTAAATAATTCCTAATTTGGATTACTACCGGTTTGTCACTTGACCAAATTACATTTTTGTTTCCCGGAAGCTCACTCAAGAAATAGAAGAAGAGACACATGATTAACATACCATATTTGAATGAGTACTTCTTGTCCTTCTTTATCTTGCTTAGGTTCTCCATAAGCTGGTTCAACAACAGTTCACAAAGATCATAGTCTGTAGCTTCTTTTACCATCTTATATGTATCTTAGATGGTTGTTTTAGAAACTAAATCTTCTCTGCTAGAGTAATATATCTTGTATCCTATTACCATTGATGCGAATCTGACCCCATGATCCTCTATGTAATTTATAGTTGTTGTCTCTCATATTTGCACCCTTGCTGTAGTTGTAAAAATTTCAGCAATATGGAGAAACATGGGAATGATCTCGAAGTGTGGAACCTTGCAAAATGAGATCAAACCTCCGGGGAAAGGTTGGCTTCCTCTTTCTAAGCCTAATGCTTAGAGAAATGCATCTAAATCTAGTGCTAATGCCTACTGGGAAAAGGGTTAGAAGGAATGCTGAAATGAAAATAAGTGATACACCAGATTTAAATGTGTTTGGCTGCAACTGAATCGACACAGTAATAATCTCACAATTGGAAAGACTTACACAGACCCATATTGATTCTAACAGAGGTCAAGACAGAGCCACAGTGCTAAAATAATAAAAGAGAGGCAAAAATACCAGTTTTTATTGATTATAGAGGCCAAGTAGCCATTACCAAAATAGTCCAGAAGAACAATCAACACCATATAATCTGTTCTACAAGTATATATATCATTTTTTATTTGACCTCATTCGGTTACAAACAAATTCACCCCTGAGCTGTAACAGAAAAAAAATATCTATCTGAAGGGACGTCTACCTGTAGAAGCTATTGAATAAAAGATCTAGAACAGGGTAGGTAGAAGATATTTTGAGTCTTCAATGTGAGCTGCTGCATCATCAATTTGTAGCAATGAATGTAACAAATATCTGTGTTTGCATAAGCAAAATAGTCGCTGAAATGTCCAGCTATCAAAGCATACAAGGCCAGATCCAAAAATTGAAAGTGAAAATAATCGCCTCAGAAGCCCGCCAAATGAAAGAGGAGGCAAAAACAAGCATTTTTGCCTTTTGTAGCATGTCAAAATTTGCTAAAATGAGGGAGATACAGGCGGTCAAAGTTTCGGTCAACTACCTGTGTATATGGCTTTGCATCGGAGCTTGTATCAGCCTCTGAAACTTCCTCTAAGACTGCCTTTGTATGTGCAAAGCACCTTGCATGTATCGGGTTGCATCGGGCTATCGGGATGACCCCTTGCATATCGGCTTGCATATGCAAATATACAATCTAAAATACATACAATGCGTGGAACTTAAACGATTATCCACTGAATTTGATCCCTGGGCCACATCCTGATTACATGTTGACTTTGTATATTGCCTTTGTACATCACACACATACAATGCGAATATACAATCAAAATTCAATAATGGCCTGTGCCTTTAGTGGACCCCACCATTTGTATCTCGCTTGCATGTTGACTTTGCAGAAGACTCTTTGCATCTTTGTCTTTGTATATGGCATTGTATATGCGAATATACAATCCGGATATACATGCAATGCTCCTTGTATGTGGACTTTGCACCCTTTTTGACATGCATTCTCCCTTGCATGTGCGGTCATACAATTGCATATACATGCAATCGGTGGACCCCACCCTTTGAAACTTGCCTTTAACTGTTGCTTGCATGCTTATTGGCCAATGTATCCTTTGCTTGTATGTGATTCTTTGTATCTTTGACTTGTATGTCTAACCCTTTGTATATCGGCACATGCAATCGCCTGTTCATATACAAGCCGCGGACCCCAAAAGATTATAAAAGCAAGTTGAAATTGCCATCAGGCCCGGGTCTTGTATGTAACTCCTTGTATGTTTGATTGTATGTGCAAACATACAATTGCATATACAAGCCACTGTAGCATCCTGCCGATGTACATTCCACTGTTCATTCACACTTGCATATAGGTCTTATATGTTGCCGATATACATTCCATTGTTGCAGATGCATTTACCTTTTGTACATACTCGATGCATATCTTGCTTGTATGCCCTTTTCCTTTGTATGTCACGAATGTATCTCGGCCTTTACATATCGCGAATGTATAAGACCCTTGTAATCGCACATACAAGCCGAATATACAAACAACTGTTGCATGTTTCCTTGTAGCTTGAGCTTGCATCTCTTCTGATGTATGTGCCCCTTTGTATATCGCATATACAAATGCAAATATACAAACAAACCTTTGTATCTAACCCCTTCATCCCATCGATGTATCTTTGCCTTGTATGTTGACCCTTGCACATCAGCTTTGTATATCGCATATGCAATGCGAATATACAAGGAACTGTTGCACCTAACCTTCGCATGTTGCACTTGTATGCTGCCTTTGTATGTTTCTGGCGAAAATCCCTTGTATGTACTCCTTGTATGCATAATATGCATCCGGCGGATTTTACTGCACTTTCATTATAACTTTGAACCTTGTCGGGTCTGGTATGCACATTAGTCAATATGAGGGATATTAACTAAGGTGACTTTCTTCAAACATTGGGATATGATGGTGATGTCACCATCATGGACGAGCCTTATTGAAATTTGAAAGGATGACATCATGGTCATGTCAAATGAAATCAGGGTGTTTAAGAAATATGACCCTAATATTGGGAAATATCACCCTTCGAATAGGATGATGTCATGGTCATGTTGAACTTTTGTATATCAGGGGTCAGAATGACATCACCATCATGTTAGGAAAGATCAGTCATATTAAGAAACATGACCCTGATGGAATACGCGAGTATTTTGACGGGTGGATGACCCTCGGGTATAAACTTGACGTGCGCATACAAATATGTAAGTAGCAGATTTTCTAAGTAGGGTGATATTTGTGAATATCAGTCATGTTAAGAAATATGACCCCGATGATTTAGAATGTCTGGTTTGACCAGACTTTGACTACACATAACTTCCTTATTTGGCCAAATTTCAGGGTGATGTAAAAAGAAAACCTACCTATAATTTCAAGCTCTTTCACATGGTAAGCTTCTTGAGGAAAGATTCAGACATTGTAGGGTTATTTTCTAAAGGATTTTCAAAGAAAATACAAGGTGAATTATTTAACTCTGGGTAGAGGAAAATAGGTCAACATTTTTTGGTGACTTCTATGGGATGTTTGCCTGCTAAACATGAGATCAGTGGCCTTATGCATCCATTGGGCATGAAGTCAAAGAGACTATAACAAGAATAGAGGAGTTGGAACACTGAGCAAGCTACCAAGCCAAAACAAAAACAACAAGCAAGCATGTATCTCCTAATGAGAATACAACAAAATGCAAAGGCACTTATTGAAAGGAAACATAAAACTGAAATAAAATCTATTCTAATCCTAAACTAACTAGTTAGAGGTGACTTTAAACAAAGCCATTAACTAGTTCTTGAAAGTAATTGCCCTTCCTTAATAATTTACAGTATTTTTTATGCATGTGGGCAGTTAAAAAGAGGTGAGGGGGAAATGGGCATATAACAAATTGATAAAACACCTCCCCCAAAATGGAGATAAACTCACCTATCCACCTGGACTGATTGCTGATGCTGCTAACTTGTGGTGAATAAATGGGTTGATTCCACTCATTTTGATGCTCAACTTCATGCTTAGAGGTAAGCATGACAAGTGGTGACTCCTCTTGATGTGTCTCCAGCTGGGCTAGATGCCTAATTAGGCATCCCCTTGAAGTGACATGCAAATCATCATATTTGATCTCATGTCTTTGCTCTGATTATTTCTCATCTTGTTCTTCATTTGGCATGATGATGACATCCACCTTGCTCTCATTTTATGCTTGTGTGTGAAATAACTAACTTGGGACCTCATGGCTTTCTCCTTCTTCCTTCAAAGAACCCAAGAAGGCTAACATAATGTCATCATGGCTGCATTCTTCCTCTTCTTGTTGGTCTGAAAACTCTAGCTCCTATGATTCTACTACAAATATGGCTACCTCCACCTTATGAACAACATGTTCATGATTTTCTGACCTAGGCTCAAAAAATGAGCCATGTACATGCTCAAAAGAGAAAACCTCCCCACTAAGAAGCTAATATCCTTGCTGGATAATAAAGAACAAATCTTCAATTTGTTCTTGTCCATGTTCAGTCTCCTCATTATTTTCAATAAAGCATGGAAGCTCCTCAAGCATATCAGCACTTAGAAGACTTTTACAAACAGCTAGCCCAAGCTCAAAACTCCCTTTATTACTTAAAGAAGTGCCCTCCAAATCAAGCTTTTCTTCTTCAATAAAGGAAGGCAAATGTTCAAACAATGAGGTAGCCTCTTCCAACAAAATTTCATTTGTTATATCAGCCTCAAACTCTTTTGTACAATAGAAAGGAAGCTCTTCCAACTAGCTGAGATCTTGTAAATCAGCTTCATTAGCCTCAAACTACAACAATTTGTTATTATTTTCAGTGTTCTCTTGTTGCTGCATATCCACAACCAGCTGCCCGTTTTCTTCATCTTCAACATAATCAGGTAGCTCAAGAAGTAGGGCAGCATTGTCCATTTCTAAAGTGACCTTAGCAACTTGTTTCCCTATGCCTCCATCCCTTGGCTGCAGCTCCACTGGATTTTGCTCAAGTTGTCTCTGCAGCTGAAGGTTCTCCCCATGCACTTTTTGTGTTTCAACTTCGTTTGCTTGATCTAATGCATGAGAAAAGGTTTCAAAAGAACTAAAGTCTAGAGGACTCCATCCCTTATTTGGGTTAACATTATTCACGTGTGCAATAGGTTCAAACAATTCTATCTTTGTAAGTACAGGAACAAACTGCTCCTCATCAGTCTTATCTTCTTCCACCTCTTCTTTTGGCTCACCTCTCCAATTATCTTGGTAGACAACGGGTCCACCCAGACATAGACGGATAGTAAAAGAATAGGAAGGCTGATCTGACAAGGAAACCTAAGGAATTGACTTGGTCTCTTGCAGACATACAGGTTGTTCTTGTTCAAGTACAGGTTCTTTCAATGGATGAGACCCTCTAAAACTTGGAATATTCAATTTAGGAGACTTAGGAGATTCATCTTACTTGAAGCTTGGTATCCTAAACTTGGAAACCTCTTCTTCAAAAGATGGATTCAAAAAAGAGATGTCTGATTAAGTTTCCAACCTTGGAAATGGAGCCAACAAAAGCCTCTTTTGCTCTTCTTCTGCTAGCTAGATTCTAGGGCATGGTTTCATTTGTATGTTTGGTGGAGGGTCTTCACAGGGTAAAAAAGATGGCCCTTTCCAACTTGGAACCTTAAAGGTAGAAGGCTACTTGAAACTTGGAATTTTAAATTTTGGGGCTTCTTCAGCAGCAGGCTGAGCAAGTGTGAAAGGGAGAGGATGTTTGAAACTAGGAATGGAGGGGATTGCTTGCACCACCGGTCTCATCTGTTGCTCTTGAGCTGTCATCTTTATAGCAAGGTTTTCCTATAAAACCTCCTCTTGTGCCTCTCATTGCCGATCATGTTTTAGCATTTCTATAAATTTGTCTGCCTCCCTACTTAGATTTAGGTACAACTTCTTGAAACCATACGAGGTTATTATACTGAGGTCATAAGACCGCTGAGGCTAACTGTACCCTGCTTCTCTTTTTTCATTGTCCAAAAGTCTGTCAAGCTTCAGGAAACTGTTCATGAGCTTATTGAAAGCATCAATATTCTCAGGGGCAAAAACTTGAGTTGGATTAGGAGGGTAGTTGCACTGTCTAGGATCAAAGTAATCTTCTTGGGATTGATAATAAGCATTATTAGGCTGCCAAGAAGACTGAGTAGGGGTGTAAGCATCATGAGGATGCTAATATTCTGCAGCAGCAACAATGTATGGCATAAAATTAGAGGCATTTGGGGCTTGGTATTGCTGATATGGGGGCCAATAGCCTGTATTTGGATTAGGGGTAGGGGAATATCCATGATTCCCATAAAATTTTGACATTTTATAGCATCTAAATGCTGGATAATCATAAAAATGTTAGAATTTTAGAAAAATAGGTCTGCAACCATAGAGAAACTAGATACATACTAGAGAAGGAGTCGCCAGGTAATTAAGATGCTTCTAGAAGCTGAATAGACAAGGAAAACCACCAAAATCTTGATCTTTGATGAAATTTTAGGCGCTTGGGCTACTGGAACTAGCTGATTCATTCATTAGAGTTGCCATGATATTTTTTGTGTTGCCTCTAAAGGTTGATAATGCTAGGAGAAACATCAAATCTCTTAGTATCTGACTTCTAATCAGGTGATTATGGGTTCGAGTCCCACCGGGTGTGCCAAAAACTGTTGTCTCTCAGATTTGCACCCTTGCTGCAGTTGTAAAACTTTCAACAATCTGGAAAAACATGGGAATGATCTCGAAGTGTGGGACCTTGCGAAATGAGATCAGACCTCTGGAGAAAGGCCGACTTCCTCTTTCTAAGCCTAATGCTTAGAGAAATGCATCTAAATCTAGTGCTAATGCCTGCTGGGAAAAGGGTTAGAAGGAATGCTAAAATGAAAATAAGTGATACACCAGATTTAAATGTGTTTGGCTGCAACTGAATCGACACAGTAATAATCTCACAATTGGAAAGACTTACATAGACCCATATTGATTCTAACAGAGGTCAAGACAGAGACACAGTGCTAAAAGAATAAAAGAGAGACAAAAATACCAGTTTTTATTGATTATAGAGGCCAAGTAGCCATTACCAAAATAGCCCAGAAGAACAACCAACACCATATACATATGTTCTACAAGTATATATCATTTTTTATTTGACCTCAGTTGGTTACAAACAAATTCACCCCTGAGCTGTAACAGAAAAAAAATATCCATCTGAAGGGAAGTCTACCTGTAGAAGCTATTGAATAAAAGATCTGGAACAGGGCAGGTAGAAGATATTTTGAGTCTTCAATGCAAGCTACTGCATCATCAATTTGTAGCAATGAATGCAACAAATATCTGTGTTTGCATATGCAAAATAGTCGCTGAAACGTCCAGTCGTCAAAGCATACAAGGCTAGATCCAAAAATTGAAAGTGAAAATAACCACCTCAGAAGCCTGCCAAATGAAAGAGGAGGCAAAAACAAGCATTTTTGCCTTTTGCAGCATGTCAAAAATTGCTAAAACGAGGGAGATACAGGCGGTCAAAGTTTCAGTCAACTGCCTATGTATATCGCTTTGCATCTGAGCTTGTATCGACCTCTGAAACTTCCTGTGAGACTACCTTTGTATGTGCAAAGCGCCTTGCATGTATCGGACTGCATCGGGTTGTTGGGATAACCCCTTGCATATCAGATTGCATATGCAAATATACAATCTGAAATACATACAATGCACAGAACTCAAATGACTATCTGCTAAATTTGATCCCCGGGCCGCGTCCTGATTGCATGTCAACTTTGTATATTGCCTTTGTACATCGCACACATACAATGCGAATATACAATCAAAATTTAACAATGGCCTGTGCCTTTAGTGGACCCCATCATTTGTATCTCGCTTGCATGTTGACTTTGCATAAGACTCTTTGCATCTTTGTCTTTGTATATGGCATTGTATATGCGAATAGACAATCTAGATATACATACAATGCTCCTTGTATGTGGACTTTGCACCCTTTTTGACATGCATTCTCCCTTGCATGTGCGGTCATACAATTTCATATACATGCAATCGGTGGACCCCACCCTTTGAAACTTGCCTTTAACTACTGCTTGCATGCTTATCAGCCAATGTATCCTTTGCTTGTATGTTATTCTTTGTATCTTTGACTTGTATGTCTAACCCTTTGTATATTGGCACATGCAATCGCCTGTGCATATACAAGCCGCGGACCCCAAAAGATTATAAAGCAAGTTGAAATTGCCATCGGGCCCGGGTCTTGTATGTAACTCCTTGTATGTTCGATTGTATGTGCAAACATACAATCGCATATACAAGCCACTGTAGCATCCTGCCGATGTACATTCCACTGTTCATTCACACTTACATATAGGTCTTGTATGTCGCTGATATACATTCCACTATTACAGATGCATTTACCTTTTGTACATACCTGATGCATATCTTGCTTGTATGCCCTTTTCCTTTGTATGTCATGAATGTATCTTGGCCTTTGCATATCACGAATGTATAAGACCCTTGTATATCGCATATACAAGCCGAATATACAAACAACTGTTGCATGTTTCCTTATATCTTGAGCTTGCATCTCTTCTGATGTATCTTGCCGATGTATGTACCCCTTTGTATATCGCATATACAAATGCGAATATACAAACAAACCTTTGTATCTAACCCCTTCATCCCACCGATGTATCTTTGCCTTGTATGTTGACCCTTGCACTTCGGCTTTGTATATCGCATATGCAATGTGAATATACAAGGAACTGTTGCACCTAACCTTTGCATGTTGCACTTGTATGCTGCCTTTGTATGTTTCTGGTGAAAATCCCTTGTATGTACTCCTTGTATGCATAAGATGCATCTGGCAGATTTTACTGCACTTTCATTATAACTTTGAACCTTGTTGGGTCTAGTATGCACATTAGTCAATATGAGGGATATTAACTAAGGTGACTTTCTTCAATCATTGGGATATGATGGTGATGTCACCATCATGGACGGGCCTTATTGAAATGTGAAAGGATGACATCATGGTCATGCCGAATGAAATCAGGGTGTTTAAGAAATATGATCCTGATATTGGGAAATGTCACCCTTTGAATAGGATGACGTCATGGTCATATTGAACTTTTGTATATCGGGGGTCAGAATGACGTCACCATCATGTTAGGAAAGATCAATCATATTAAGAAATATGACCCCAATGAAATACGCGAGTATTTTGACGGGTAGATGACCCTCGGGTATAAACATGACGTGTGCATACAAATATGCAGGTAGCGGATTTTCTAAGTAGGGTGATATTTGTGAATATCAGTCATGTTAAGAAATATGACCCCGATGATTTAGAATGTATGGTTTGACCAGACTTTGACCGCACATAACTTTCTTATTTGGCTGAATTTCAGGGTGATGTAAAAAGCAAACCTGCCTATAATTTCAAGCTCTTTCACATGGTAAGCTTCTTGAGGAAAGATTCAGATCTTGTAGGGTTATTTTCTAAAGGATTTTCAAAGAAAATACAAGGTGGATTATTTAACTCTGGGTAGAGGAAAATAGGTCAACAATAGTCATGGCTCTCTTGTCAAATTTTGACCCAGTTGCCTCGGTGACCTCTTGATTCTTTACAACCTTCAACTGAGGTAAGGTACCAGTTGAATTTAGTCCTGTAATTTCCCTTATTACATCCTTTGTGATTTTGAATGTATGATTCAACCATAGAAACTCATCATGGATATGGCTCAAGACATACGGGACCCACTTGTCCTCTGTGAAAGTTAGAAACTCAACAAATTGTATGAACTTCTTGTCTTTCAGGACTTTGTATTTTGGTTTGAGCTCAAAACCATCACCTTTTAAGTGATTCATGAATAGATTAATAAACCTTGAGTTGCCATGCTCCTCTAGAGGCACATGAATGTAAGCCCTAATGTCCTCTGTGTGAAGAACTCCATATGGAACCCTAGAAAATGCTCCCATCGGATTGACTTCAATGGATTTGAAGGGATGCTTCTTAAACTTTGGCCTAGGTCACTCAGTGATATTCACAACTAGAGGTGTAGCCATTGCAAAAGATTACAAGTTCAAAGCTTCATAAGAAAATACCTTTTTCTTTACGGAGTTAGGGTTAGCTGCCGAATTCATTCTTCGCACTTCAATTCTCTGAAATTTTAGCTCAGGCGCTCTTCTCCTTGATCTCTTCAAGTGTAAAGTGATTCAAGTGTTTGAATGAATGACCTTTTATCCTCTGTAAAACCTAATTCATCATTGTAATAAATGTTCTTCCCTAATACATCCGGTTACACTATTTTTAAACACAGTCAATCTTCAATTGCTCCACAATCCATCACATTAGCTTCTTTTCTTCCAAAATTTTCTCCAACAGATCTGCAATAGGATTCTTTATCTTCATTCATTGTTCCAGATTCAGACACCCACTTACTAGAAGGGGAATTAGATTTTTAGTACAGCTCCCCCTGAGCCAGAGCTCCTATTTCAATTCCCGGAGGAATTGTCTGCACCGGATTCCGGTGCAGATCCATCATCTTCATTCTTTGCATCTTTCTTGACCCATGTTTTATTCATTTCCTTTTGGATCTCATTCACTTCTACTTTGCCCTTGCCTTTGTCCATCTTCTGCTTTTTTCTTCTTGCCTGTGAGTCCACCTTTTTTCTTCTGCAAAATTTAGCAATATGTCTAGATTTGTTGTAGTTGAAACATACAATATTATTTCTCTGACAATTACATGTTGGAGCAGGTTTAGATCTGAACTGCATTGTCATATGCCCAAACTTACTGCAAGTAAAACATCTTCCATTGAAAAATTGTTTTTCCTTAGGAGGGTTCCTTGATCCACTTCTGCAATCTTCAGCCTTATGACCTATCCTTTTGCAATTAAAGCATTGACCAGAGAAAGATGATGCATTTTGATTCTTTTTATTTCTGCATTGATTAGCTCTACGACCATACTTATTGCATTCGAAATAATTGCCATTGAAAGAAGGATACCTTTGAGCATTAGGTTGTCTTACCGGAGGCCTTCTAGGTTTCCTTCCTTGATTTCTTGCTTCAAGATTTCTTTGACCGGATCCAAAGCTTTCACCTTTCTCAAATCCTAGACCATGCTTATCATGTGCCTTCTTCTGACTATCAAGAAGCACCTCAAGTTTAGCTGAGCTTATCTTGAATTTCTCTTTATATTCATTTGTAACTTCTAGGTCATGTTTGAGAATGACAACGTGTCTTTCAAGTTCTTCCTCATTACCCCTAGTTTCTTGTAGATCAGACTCTAGATGGCCAATTATCCTATCCAATTTGTAGCATTCTTCTATTCTTTCTTTCAGAAATTGATTCAGTTTTTCGTCAGTCTTCTTCCTTTCTCCAATTTCCTTGGTTAGCCTCATCACCCTGGATTCCATCTCATGTTTTAGGACAACAACTTCTTTTGCTAGCTTCTCACATTCCTTTGTCTTCTCTTTTAGGGCCTCATCCATGTCATTGTCTTCATTCTGATTTGCTAGTTGAAGAAGTAGCTCCTTTCTCTTTTTATTAGATTTTCTCAATTTTTTTTTCAAGGTTTCAATGAAATCTTCAGCATCTTTAAGGTTCTCTTCCAAATCTCTGATTTCTACTCTAGACAGGTCAAGATCATTTAAGGCTACTTGAAGTTGTTGATTGATACCATCAGAATGCTTGAAAGAACCCATTGAAAACACCTTCCTAAATCTTCCTCAAGCTGTTAAACTTCTTCTAAGGAACCTTGCTTTGATACCAATTGTTGAAATTAAGGAACACTGGGGGGGTGAATCAATGTTCTGCAAAACTTATTACTTTGTCCCTTTATTAATTTGTCACATACATCCAAAAGAAAGAGACATGAACATGAGAATAGAAACAACAAGATCATAACACATGAACACTAGGATTTTTACGTGGAAACCCGGTTAAGGGAAAAACCACGATGGGGGTTAACCCACAAGAATTTATACTCTATTAAAAGTATTACAAATGGGGAAGGCACATGCCTTCATGGCACACTGCCCAGAGCTCACTGCTCCAAGAGGCTCACTACCTACAGAATTAGTTACAAAAGTTCACTGAAATGTTTGAACTGAGAAATGACATCTACTAATGCAGAAATTTAGTTCTGGTTATGCTCAATACACTAACTTAATACACTTCATCTCTTTCTGCCCTGCTTCACTACTCTGCCATGATCTGAGCTTAGATCTTCACCTTCACACTTCTTTTTTCTCTTTTCGCATTTACTCCATCATCTCATCACACTCTCCCCTCAAAACACTCAAATCCTTCGGCTATATATATCCGCATCAAGAAATTTAATCAATTGTAGTTGGCTTCAAGAAAACTTAGAACATTTATTAAGAACTTTGCTCTATTGACTGAATCCATGCACAATCAACAGCACAGACCAAAAACTTGTGTTGTCAAATCATCAATCATTTTGGCCAATACAACTGATTATCACAAATTGCTTAACCAATAACTTTTCTTCATCTGGACTAAGATCAAACACTAGGTCGACATGTTCTTCTGATTGTACTAACTAACTGGAACCTGATACTTAGATGCTTATAAATTTTGAATTCTTCATCATCGGAGGCTAAATTTTTGGATTTAGATAGTCCTGACAATCCTTATCACTCCCTCAGATCCACATCACACTGTGATTTACCACTAGAGATCTCTGGACCAAGATACTAGACCCTATCACATGCTTTGTTTCAGACTACCCGGACTGAGACAAATCTTCACTCTAACTTCTGGTATGAACAAATTGTGTAATGTGGATGTGTAAGATAGACTTAGTTGCCATCAATGACAACACAGGTGTCATGCATAGTAGTGTCTCTTGCAAACATAAGACACTTGTGGAGATGGTGGTGTGGTGGCTTGGGTAGATGATTAAGGAGAAGGTATGGGTGTCTGGGTGATAGTTTGTGGAGGTCATGAGGAAGGAGTTGTGTGTGTGGGAGATGTTGTGATGGTTTCCTCCTTAGGTGCAGGATGACTGAGATCCTAAGCAGTAGGAGGCGGTTGGACATATTTCCTTTTATTTCTAATCAAGGGCACCTTATCCTCCTCATCCTCACTGGATTATACTTCTAACACCTTCCTCTTTTTTCTCCTTTGCATTAGTGGTAGCTTGGGTTTCCCTTGGTTCATCTACCCCTTTCTTCTCTATTGCTTTCTTTGTCTTAGGTGGGGCAAAGGACTCTCCTTTCTTTGATTTAGATTCTTCTTCTCCTCATACTCCTTAGAAGTTGGGTATGGGTCTACAATGGCATATGCTTCTTCATCCAATTGAAAATTTTGTCAACTACTACCTTTTCCCTAGTATCAATAGAGGAGTCCTCCTGTGTAGTCTAGTCAATGTCTCTAATGGGCTCATTAAACAACTTATTCTTATTATAGGAGTGGTCCAAGACCTACCCATCTTCTTTGAGACCTTTAGGGATCCTCCCCACATTGCAATCCTTGACCATGTCTAGGGTTAACCTAAAGTAATATCTCCTTCTAACCTCATGGTCATCTAGACAATTTGCCTAATGGTCCTCCAAGGCTAGATCATGTTTATAATAGGCCCCCATCAAATGACTAATTTTTCCAAAGGGATCATATCTATTTATTATGTGGCCATATATGTCTAGAGATAAGGGGGCCATTTCCACTTCTACGGTCTTTGCATTTATCATATTGAGGAAAGAGTACCCCCTACCTTGATGGGAAACTAGAAGCTTGACTTGTGATTGAAAACCACAAATTTGTGCAACTTAGCCAATTGCCTACAAATTTCTAATAAAATTATCCTACCACCAGGATACATTGGAAATTTGTATGAGGTTTTGTGAAATCTAGCCACTCTAATGTAAGTGAAGGTCTTGAACCTGATGTACCAATAACCCTAATTTGCTAATTTACTGATGGCCTACACTGATAGCCTTTGAGAAAAATCATTCCAGAGCTCTGGTTATAGCATACACAAAACTATCATTGACAATACAATAGTTCCTCTAGATTTCCTTGAGTTCCAGTTGGGGGAGTTGTTCATAAACTTTAGTCTCTCCCAGTTGAAGAGAACCAACTTGTTTGAGTCCTAGAAAGCAGTAGCCTAGTACACAAGGAGGTATACTAGATATGAAGTCATGTAGAACTGACTGCTCTCTGGCATGTCTACCAACTACTCATGAAGACTATCACTGAGGATTGTTCCCTAATCAATCTTCTTTCCATCCACAATCTTGGTATATAAGTGGCACATCTAGGGGTACCATTCCTTTGTAATGGCAAGGCCAAATACCTTTCTAAGAAGAGTGATTGCATCCTTTTCATCTTCCTTAAACTTGCTCATGTGTTGTACTTTGATCATTTTCAAGGGTTTCTTCGTCTATGTTATGTGAATATTTTTATTGATGTAGTCGGTGGTAGTCTGGTGCATCCTCTCATAATAATCCAAGGTAGTCTTCATGTTGACCTTGTCATACTTGGCATGGGTGGGGAGTATCAATACTCTCTCTATCATATTTGCACCTATATCCAGCACCACCTGTCCTGCTGGACTGAACACCTTCCTTTGTCTCTGATCATATCTTTGTGCATAGGCAAGGAATATCTCAGGATATTCAAGTGACACTGGGAAAGCAGCTACCTGAACCAACCTGAAACTAGCCATGCATTGATCTTGGAAGATCATGTCTCCTTCCTTGTGTACCCTCAGCAAGAATTCTTGGACATTAACATGCCCAATATTAGTGTCTACAATTTTTAGATAAGGCGTGAACATCTTGGATGGGGGACGATACCCCTTGAAATCATGTACTTCATCTCTTTTGTTAGGGGTTCCTCTTGCATGTCTGCAATTAACATAAAAATTATTCATTAGAAATCATTATTGTACCTAATTGGTTAGATATGTCTATTAGATCCATAAAGATTATCAAATGCTTGTTTTTAAAGATATTAATTTTGAAGTGCATAAAGGAGAAAATAGCAAAATTGCAGAGAATAGCCTTAATTCATTATAGAGCATTGGGGATCCCAAGAATCTAAGACCTCCCCAAAGGATAGTACTGAGTGAAACATCAAGCATTGAGACTGAGGGAGACCTTATAACCCATGCCTTAAGAACCCAAAATACTATGACCACCCGATCCTGATTAAAAGTAAAAAAATGCAAAGCTTGTTAGGAATCAAGGGTTGAGGATGCTACCAAACACATGCCAAAATGGAAAGAAAAACCAGACAAGTCTGAAACACTGAACCTACAAAGGATGTGCAATGATGTTAAGGTTTGGGAATCGAGACAAACGTCAAATACTTTCCAAAATGGAAGACTAACTCAAACAAGCTTGACACACCAAACCCACAAAATTTAATAGGTTAACATGTCAGAGGTCATATATCAGAGACAATACCAAATCAAAGTTCAAGAAGAAACAAAGATGAAGACCAAATTCGTGACCTTGATTGAATTAAAAGTTTAACATTGATCAGGGATCGAGAAGACCCTCAAGCTCATGCAAAAAAATAAAAATGAAACAAGCAAACCTAACACCACAATCCCAAAGGTCTTAGTACATTGAAATGTTGAGGATCAGGGATCGGGGCTACCTCTGATCACTTACTCAAAAAGAAAAGGTAAATGACTAAGCCCGATACCATGATCCCTAATGATCTAATACACTATAATGTTGGGGATCAAACATCAAGGCTAACTCCTATCACATGCCCAAAAGAGGTGAAAGAATTAAAAACTTTGAAGTCTCAAAAAGTCAACATGATGTCATCAAAACAACCTTGAAAGGTGCACAAAGGTAAAAATGGATTCAAACAGTAGAAAATTAAGAAAATGAAAGGGGAAAATGCGAACACAAAGAAACCCCAAAATGACCAAAAAATAAATGGAAGAATGCAAAGAGTGTAAGCAAACAACAAAACAATAAAGGTAGATGAAGCTAAAATAGACACACGCACACACATTAGCAGAAAGCCATTAAAACATAGAGAACTCTACAAAACCCTACCCGATAAATCAAAGAAGGAGAAGAAAACCTAAAAGATGTAGAGCAACCACAAGAAAAAGGCACACCAAGATCATTCACCCTCGAATGCACTAGTAGCCTCAATCTCACGCCAGGGTTTATAGAAAGATCAAATCACCAAAGCTCTGAGCATGAAATCACAAAATAAAAAAGTGAAAAAAATAGGTCAAACAACAATCAAACCCCCCTTGCACATGCATGGGAAAACTACAATAAATACAGAGCCAAGGGTAGGTCAGAGTTAGGTCATATCCTTTGCCCATTAAGATGTTAGGGATTCCTTCCTCAGGCATGCTGAAGAGGAAAACTCTGAAAGCCTAACAAGGGTGATGCACAAGACTTCCACTATCCCTTAGATGTTGAGATGTTGGGGAAGCTTCTACTGTCATGCAAAAATGAAAAACCTTGATAGGCCAGAAATTAACCATGCAAATGTGCAAGGGGAAAGTGTTAATTTTTTGGGGATGATTTTACTACCGCAATGAAATGACAAACCCCGTTGATCCAATAAGGAGACAAGTGAAAGAACAAGTAAAGGGAAATGTCAAAGTTTTGAGGATGATTCTACTATCATGCCAAGATAACAAACCTCAATATTCCAACCAAACAACCAACAACAAAAACTAAGTAAAGTAGCCAAATCAAATCAAAGCCAAATTAAACATTCAAAAAGAAAAAGAAAGAAAGGGGGTCCTCATTTTTCCAAGTCAAAATGGGGCCTAAGTGGGTAGCACAACAGGTTGCATTTGGTTTAACCAGTTGGCCATTGTAGTTCATGTGATAGGGGATATGTGTCACATTTTAAGTTGTGATAGTGGAACAACATTATTAAATAGTACATGACTTATCTTGTGCATTCAATCCCCTACCATTGGATCTCACTTGTTTATCTTGTGCTATCTAATCTTATCATCAAATAATTAATGTAGTGGTAGGTTGGCAAGTTAGTGCCTAGTTTTAACATGATGTGTTGTCCATGTGTCTAGGGTTCATTAGTATTGAGTTGAAGGTATAGGCATCTAGTAGGATTTCTATATTTATTTATGCAATCACTTAATCCATTCCACACATAATTAGGGTTGACTATGTGCCATGTTTTAATTGGAAAAACTATAAAATAATGTTGATAAATATCAAGAAAATCTACCAATAATTGATCCCCTAGCCATTCAATCTCTATGGTTAATGCCCTACCATTTAATCTCATCCCACTTGAACACTCATGGCCTGCAAAGTCATGTAGAACTAGGCTTTATGGAATCTACTTGGATTAGTGTGTTGTCATTTTATTAGTCAAACATGTAGACATGAGTGCCCGTGTACTTGTACTATAGTAGAGCAAACAAAGTGGTCCCACATGCCCATTGGTGACACATCTAATTTAAGCCCTTTTAATTTATTTGAGCTAGCAATCAATATATGTTTTAGAACATGACATGTTCTACTCCAACTACTCTATGGAAAAATGGAAAAATGCATCTCAACCCCTCAAGATTTTCCCATGGGCCTATTTTAAAGAATTGAGGATTTTTAAGAGGCTATGTGGTAAATGTTAGTGGTGAATACAAAAATGGGTAAAGAAATCCTAACCAAATTAGATAAGCTTATATTTTCCCAACCATTAACCTCAAGTGCTACAAATCTCCACTATTGATCCCTATGTCCATTTAGCAAGTGATTGACCTATGCATGCCACCTCGCTTATTATGAGTTGCAATGTCTTCTTATGGGGTTGACATGTAGCTTAGCACATGACTGAATTTGATGGTCCATCGCAAATGAAAAACACTCTATGATCCCATCCCAAGCACAATTTCCCTACCCTATAAATATGATTAATGGTTCTCCAAGCCTTTGCATGAACTAGTAATATGAACTAATCCACTT
Source organism: Cunninghamia lanceolata (assembly GCA_027924645.1). Lineage (NCBI taxonomy): Eukaryota > Viridiplantae > Streptophyta > Pinopsida > Cupressales > Cupressaceae > Cunninghamia > Cunninghamia lanceolata. Next base: position 1,268,147 of record BSBN01001020.1, on the reverse strand, counting down.
GAACCATGAGGCATTAGAGGATTAAGTGGAGTTCATGTGACCAATATATTATGATGTATAACTAGAGTTATAGAAAACATACATTGAAACCATAGATACAAGGAAAGGTTTGAAAGGTGAATTTAGTCTGTTCAACCAAATCAAGAGAATATTTATTCTCTTGTCTAGTTGGCACAATTTTCATATATTTTTTAATGACATGGAGAATATTTTTTTAGTGATTTTTAATTTTTTATTCATTTCTAATGCTTTTCTTGATGTAGAGGGCCATAGTTGGAAATAATTGTTTTTTATTAGATTTAGTTGAGCATTTAGTCCTAGTTGATAAAGGACCCTTGGAAGCCTATTTAGAAAGGCATTATGATAGCATGGTGGCTACCTAAAACTACAAATATGACTTGGAGGTTTATAGAAAAAAATGTGCACACTTATACATAATATTCCCCTATTCTAAAATGACACACAATTCAAGAGAATGTCTTGTGATGAGAAAAGAATAAAACAATTGTTAAAAAGAGGTTGTTGAACAAATTTAAAGGGAAAAAATATTGAAGTCCTATTGGACCTATAATCAAATGCAATCACACCTCTATAAGGTGCCTTGATCATTTTTTCTGAGGAATAAAATCTAAATGAATTCATTTGTCCCTTGGGCATTTATTTAATTGACTAGGTTTGGGCACTTAGAAAGGGATTTTACTATGTGTTGTAAATTGGAATCTATAGAAGCCAAGCTCATTCAATTTTTAAGGGGTATAAAATTAGAGTTTAGAAGTTAGAAACTAGAACTAAAGTTAGAAGTAGGTTGTTTGGAAGAAGGATAGATAAATAGTTTTAAGAGGCTATTTATCCAAGGGAGGCATTTCATTAGTTTGCAAGTACAAAGTAAAAACCAAGTGAATCTATTTCAGGTTTTAATTTTATATTCTTGAAGATGCATGATAGACTCTCATTTCCCTATGATTTAAATGATTTAGTTGTATTATATTATACCTTAAAGTTCTTGATCCTTAACTACAATGTTTTTAGACAAGATCTAGGAACAGGTACTCTTGTAGATGCTTATAAAGAGGAAATCATTCTGAATCAACACTTTAAGCCTCAAGTATTTCGTATGGGATATGATCCTATTTATGATTAAATGAGCCTTAATACCATCCCTTTCATTTCCCAATTTCTAGTTGAACCAAAACGTACCTATGATAGTCTACTATGCTAAATCCTTATATTTCTCATCAAGTTATTTTTATCCCACAACTTAATCATCCACTTAATTCTTGTAACATTATATTATATCTAAATGATTTAGATACCCATGGGGTTAACTTGAATCAGTTTATCCCCCATGTTGATTTTGATTATGTTCTAAAGATTTATTTTTATGCTTTGAATTTGAGGAAAATATTGCAGCATCCTCATTGCTAGCTAAAGCTATTGAACATGAGTCAATAAGTATTTTTATTAAAGGAATTCAATTCACATTCATATAGTGTGAGGACCGCCCTTTTTACTTCTGTTGTTATGACTATTTACATGACTGTTATTGTTACTTTTTATGTTTGTGGGATAGCAGTTCCTGGAATTGTCAAACTATTAAACTTTATTATGATTTCGGAAAAACTAATTGGGTGATGTTTGGATAAGTTTACATTTCAGAAAAAATGAATTAGGTGATGATGGAAAATTGTAATATGATTTCATTTATGTTAATTAGTACTATGTCATGATAATGCATGTTTTTTTTAAGTTGCTTCGGCTATGATGATTTTATGTGGTTACTGATCTTGTAATTTAGTGTGCAGGAATTACTAATCGAACCACAGATTTCAGAGATCATTCCGTACCTTGTTATCTGTTATTCCCTGTTAAGCCAATCTGATTCCACGAGGAACCAAGATCTCTTTGTGTTTGATGTAATGATGTAATGTGGTCTTTCGTATGGTCGAGTGGGTTAGGTTACCCTCATGTAACATTATTTTATAATTTGTGTTGTAAAGAGATTGAATTTGAATTTCCTTATTTTATTTAAATTTATGAGGCCTTTTCTTGTGCTTTACCTTGACCAGGGGTGTTTTGTATGGGTTAAAGTTGACCCTAGGTTATACCCCATGGGTCCAGGGGCCCATTTGGCATGGGTAACCCTTGAGTAACCTCCATCTAGTCATCTTAACTTCCCCCTGAAGTTAAGTGGCGAAAATTGGAGGTATGGAGGGGACATGATGGGTTGTACCAACACCCAACCCATCCCCTCTACAATTCCCAAGGTAAGAGATGACTACAAGCCCATCCATTATTGAAGGATTGACTTGAAGTCACCCCCTCCATTAGTGAGATTCCCCCATGTGCTGTGGGGCCACCCATGTGAAGGAGGGAAGAAGAGGCATGGTCACCTGTCTTTTACTCCTTTAACTCCTTTTATTTCTCCCATGCGAAAGAGAAATGACAGGAGGAAAGGGATAAGGAGTACTCTAGGGATGGGTGAGTGACATAAGCCACCAGGACAGAATAGTGGTTTTGGGGAAGGGTGAGGAGGTGACAAGTGTCACCTCCCCATTCCTCGAAACTGAAAAGAAATGGGGTTATTTGTTTCCAATTTTGAGAGGAGAGGAAGTTAGTTGAATTGTGGGGAAACTTTCATTCTGTTTTACCAAAAATAGAAAAGTTAGCTTGGAGGAGAGAGAAGGGAGAGGGAGTTGGTGGCTAAGGTTGGAAGAGAACTCTGTGGGCTCTGCAACAGCTTCATTCCAGGAGGGCTTTGCAAGGTTGGTTTGAATTTTACCTTTGTTTCGTATAGCTGAATGTGTATGTGTGAATTTGTGTTTAGATTTGTTTTCTGTGGGGTTTGTTGTCGGGTTGTTTGACAGAGCTTCTCCCACTTGGGAGAAATGCTCATCAAGTTTGGGGTAGGGGAGGAGAGATCCTCCTCGGGTGCATACCTGTTTCCATCTTTTGGGATGTTGAAAGCCTTGAGGGCATGTATCTGTGACTGTATCTTTGACATGAGAGTCATATACAGATTTCTTCAAAATTTGTGATCAAACTTGGTTTGAGACCAAGAGAAATTATATTGGTTAACTTATCTGTCAGGGTGACACTCTGGAGTCGAGTGTGTCCACTCTCCTGCCCCTTATGAAACTCACTGTAGTTGAGTTTCCGTGTTGTGTAAATGACCCATGGGTGTTTGTGTGCTTTGGGATTGTTGTTGTTACTGTTGTGAAGTGGAGTGTTTGAGTTACCCAGGTGTGAGTATGGTCTCCCTAGCTCGGGGGTGACCCACTTGCGGGTCTATGGAAGGGAGGAGAGCTAGATGAGTGGTGTTTTCTTCTTTGTTTGTCTTTGATACGCAGGTTTTCTCTTGGAGCTTCTGGTTGGCTTGGGAGGAGTTATATTTGTGAAGAAACAGTTATTCTTCTTTGTCATGAGAATTAGGCCAGGTTCATTTCATGAGAGTTGAAGAGAGAGCACCTCTCTTGTTATTGTTGTAATTTATTGTTACCCTGGGAGTGAAAGAAATCACCTCCCTGATTTTGTTATTGATGGACTTTTACTTGGTTGTCACAAGCTATCAGTTGTATATTGTTTGGGAGAGGGAAGTTCATAACTGGGAAGTTAGTTGTATGTATCCATGGCTTAAAATCTGTAATATGAATGTGCTTAAATTTTTAAGTTTGTTGCTTGTAAACCTTGTTAAATAGCACTTTATTTGTGTTTCAAGTATTATTGAAAGGAAGAGTTCATTATTTAATTGCAATCTAATCTGAGTTTGTTTATGTAATTGAAAGTTTGGAATTACTTAACTAGTTGAAGGTTAGATTTGTAGTTCATTGTTATAATGGAAAAGACAGTTTTAAAGGTGTAAGTTTATTCTCCTTAATTAGTGGATTCAGTTAATTTGTAAAGATTAGAGAAAAGCTATCATGTATGTACTTCTGTTTGTCAATTTGAGAAAATTATGTGATTTATGAAAATAGATTGTAATGGAGACATTTGCATGGTAAGATAAAAAAATGAAATATAAATACATACATCAATATATATATATATATATATATATATAGATAGATGTAATATAGTTGGTAATTAATTAAACAGAATTATGAGATATTGAATATCTTGCTGTATTTGAGCAATTTGAAGTCTATTTATATACATATATATATATATTATATCTATATATATAAATATATATATATATATATATATATATAAATATATATATTTGAGTTGTTAAATTGAGTAATATCTGCTAATATATATATAAATATATTTCCATATATAAATGACCACTGGAAAATTATATTAAAATGACAGAGATGTTACATGGAATAAAATTTAAATCGCTGTGTATTTCGCGCTGTGTATTTCGCACTACACAGCATGTAAATAGATGACATTTGAAGTGGTGGTGGGAGGGGTTTAATCCCCCCACCACCCCGTCGGTTCGCAGTTTGGGTGTGGGGAGGGGCGGAGCCCCCACCCACATCCCACTACGTGGGGTGTGGGTGGGACCCACACCCCACGTAGTGGGATGTGGGGAGGGGTGGAGCCCCCACCCACACCCCACGTAGTGGGATGTGGGTGGGGGCTCCACCCCTCCCCACACCCCCTATTATTACCACAGTTCGCGGTGGAGTCCGCGGACTCCACATTCACCACCGCCGCAGTTCTGCGGCCACCCACTGTGTATTGCCCACCGCGGTGGAAACTCCGCTCCGCCGCTGTTCCTTGCGGCCTCCGACCCTCTGTGCGGCCGACCCCTGCCGCCATTACCCTGTCACAGCAAGCATAAAATGTTTAAAAAAAAAATGTGTTAGGGCTATTTAGCCCTAGCATCTAAGCATTGGTTCATTTAAATAACAAAACAAATATATATATATATATATAGATATATATGGTTCATTTACATAACAAAACAAAATATATATATATATATATATATATATATATGTTGGCATAATATATGTCATATATATATATATATATATAATGTTTTGAAAGGGAATTGTAAATAAATAACGATATATTTAGTTATATAGTTCTATATGTATATAAATTACATATATATATTTATATATATGTATATATATACATAGAAGAGGTATCTTGGGCCATTATATGAGGCCCTCTCTATCATTCATAACAAGGGGATGTGCAAAATTAAGTCAAAAAAAAGGGGGGGGTTTCAAATATGGGAATTATGTTTTCGTCTTAAGTGGAGTACAAACGTAATTAAATAGGGATTTTGTGATATTTCCACAATTAGGTTTTCTTAAGTGTTGAACAAAACAACCAAAGAATTTATGTTTCCATGGTAAGGGTTTTATAAAGTGGAGAGCCTCCTACATGTATTAACAACGGTAAATGATTTACAATAAGAGTATTAATAATACTGATTAGTAATAATAACAACAGTAATTATAGATAAGAGAAAATAAAATTATAATTTAATGAGAGCATAAAGGAATATACTGTGTTACCCGGGAAGAGTTTCTCGGAAGTTTCACTATCAACGCGGTTCAATAACCGGGAAAATGAAGAGGAAAAATTACACGTCACCATGTTTAAAAGGTCACTGGAAATAAACTTAAGGAGTCATCACAGAAAGTCCATGTGAGGCCATTTTAATCTCAACTGTAGTAAACGTCCATATAAGCAAACTTGTAAGAGAGTCAGAAGAAGAAAAAGTAACATTGGAAAAACACAGAGGAGAAAATGCGCGACAATTCCCACATGGGATAAGAGAACTAAGTCGATGGACCCTCTAGCCAAAATTTGCTTAGGAACAAGTTTAAGTAAGATATACAAGAGAAGAAACCTAGATCGGAGAAGACTAGGAGACCGAGTCCAGCGAAGTAATAAACCAGCTTATGTGACCTGGATCATCCAGATGTTAGGTTTAATATTAACAATAGAAACAGTGATAACCCTGATTGATGCCCAATATGAAGAAAGGAAAATGAAAGAGAGAGAGACCGAAATATAAACAAACTAAATTATCACAGAAATAGTTAAGGTGAGCGCGATAAAAATACAATCAAAATTAAGACCCAGAGAAAAGGGAAGAGAGAGCAAACAAACCGCCTTGTTGAGAATGCTAAGTCATAGGAGGAGTATGTTTCAGGAAATAAGAGAGGAGACAGATAACCGTGCCTTGCTGAAAATTGACTAAATAGGGAGATCACTAGTCGGTTTAGTCGGAACAAGGCGTCGTGGGAAGTTGTTAATCTATCAGCGAACCACGTGCGTAAATGAGTGCTGCGTAATTCCCACTAACGCCGTAAGGCGTTATGCTGCCGGAATTTGCCGAGGTTTAGATTTAGGAACTTTGGTAATCTCACTCTTGCAATGACGTTAGTGGCGTCGTAGAGATCCTCTTGTTGGTCTGCTTGCGTCTGGTTGCACGCAATTGTACTTATATCCCACCGAAAACTGTAGTGTTTTCGCCATGAGAGAACACCGCCAAGCATGCTTACGCATGCGAGGGGGTTTTTTTTTAGGACAGTGTGAGAAAAGTTTTTCATATCTCGTGTCATAACCACATAACAGATGTGGCTATGACACGTGTGATGTGTGTTGTGACCACAAGGAAAATGTGGGCATGACATATAGGTGTGGAGATTATTCTCATGATATTGTTTAAAGGTTTATAGTAAATTTTGATAGCATGATGAAAAGGAAGAGGAACCAATTCTCATCTATTTAATTCTTGAGGAGGATGGTGAACCTAGTTATTGCATTTCAAATTTTGGTGACGTTTCCATCTAAAAGACATGTCTCACAAGTATCTAAAGTTGAGAATATACACACCCCTAGGTAATATCTATGGGAGATCCCACGATAGTGCACGTGCCACTTTTTGGCCTAAGTGGGATGCTCAGATCAACATTTCTAACCATTTTTTTTTTACTTTTTATCACTTATAGCAAGAAAATTATTAAGAATTTTAAGATGATGTGAACTATTGATTTTTGATATTTTGTGTGTGGATTCTATATATATATATTTTAAAAATTTAAAACTAATTTGTCTCATTTTATAAATATTTGTTAATAAATTGTTTCTATACTTTATAGTATTTTTAATGAGTGATATTGTGCCATATTGAATAACTTTTTTAGAAATAAGATAATTTCATAAGAATTTATTATTGACACTATTGTCTACGACATACATTTTTTTTGTAACTCTTTTGTTACATATTTTATTTATTAATAATTTTTAATTCAAATAAACTATAATTTAGAGTAACATTATGCCATAATGCACAAATTTTTATGTATATATCCAAATAATTGTTTTCTTTGGGTTGAAAAAAGGACATCGATATGGAGGGTGCATGTATTTTTTAGATTTTTTTCTATAATTTTTATTTTTTCATGTGCATTGAACAAAGACCTTTATGTTTGGTTAAATATCTATGTTCATAGGAAAATAGAAAATAAATATAATAATTAAATTAAATATATTAAAAATTATACTTTTCAAAAAGCTTACTCGAAGGGCTATGATCTTACAAAAACTCATGTCATGGTGACTTTGATTGATTGTCCAAACCTTTCTTTGAAGTAGAAATTTCTTTTGAAAACCAAGTGAGTAGAAGGAGTGAAACATAAGGACCTTACAATAAAGGAGTGCTTCATTTAAAGGTCCTTCCTATAGTGATTTTGAACATGCAGAATTTAAAAATGGAAAAAATGCCTTCATTTGAGTCCCCACCTTCATTCAAACCCTATTTACATGTGGCAGGTGTTTTACCTTCAAGTGAAGATTCACTTTTAAAACACATGGCATGTGTATTAACTTCAATTGAAGGACCTTTATTTAAAGGTAAACCTTCATTTAAATGTGTTAAATAATTTTTTCCTTCCAAATCTCTATTTTGTGCCTTGTCCCACAAGAGGGATACACTATTGTGAGATGACCACATTACAATTTTTCAACTTAGGTACATGAAAAACTGTGATTCTTTTTTTGGTTATGATATTGTGGAGAACATTTATGAGGATAGTGTTATTAATCATTTTTTAGTGAACATAAATTGGTAGGGTCAAATGTTTGTTAGTGGTTTTATGTGTAGTATGAAAGTGTGTGAGGAATGCAACAAAGAACCTATTTCAATGGATGATGAAATGCATATTAAAGAAAAAGAGTTGGATGTAAATAAGAATGTGATGGATATGGTTGATAAGATACATTTCAAGGAGAATCTACGTTTGGTTGAATCTACCAACCACAATGGATTTTCTTTACCTAAAATTTGTGGCTATTATTTTATTATGATATTCAAGAAAATCATCTTGTCTCTAGATTAAACCTTCATTCAAATGTGTTCAATATTTTTTCCTTCCAAAATTCTTTATTGTTCCTTGTCCCACAAGAGGGATACACTATTGTGGGATGACCACTATACAATTTTTGAACTTAGGTACATGAAAAACTATGATTCTTCTTTTGGTTATGATAATGTGGAGGACATTCATGAGGATAGTGTTATTAATGATTTCTTAGTGAATATTAATTGGTAGGGTCCTATTTTTGCTATTGATTTTATGTATAGTATGAAAGTGTGCGAGGAATACAACAAAGAACGTATTTCAATGGATGATGACATGCATATTAGATTAAAGGACTTGGATACAAATAAGAATCTGATGGATTTAGTTGATAAGATACATTTCATGGAGCATCTACATTTGGTTGAATCTACCAACCATGTTGAGGTAATGGATTTTCCTTTCCTACACTTTGTGCCTATGATTTTACTATGATAGTTCAAGTAAATAATCTTGTCTCTAGATTAACCATAAGCCTAATGAATCACCACATTTGATAATTATTTCTGATTTGTATCCTAAATTTGATAATTATTTCAAAGTTCAATACTTTAGTGGGTTTAAGGATACATGGGCTAGACATAGGACGTTGACTAGTAAATCACTGCTCTTGCATAAGTTTAGGAGAACTAAATTGAGCAATGTGGAAATATGTTGCATGAAACCATCTTGTATAATTGTGAATAATTTAGGTTAGGAAATCTTGTTTGTCTTTCTCCCTTTCTTTTGTCTACTAGTTTGTTTTCTCTTCTATGTATGTTCTATTTGTAGTTGAAAAATACTTTGGCTAGTTTTTGATTCTAGATTTCCCCCTTTCCCCCCCACCTCTCTAGATTTGGGTTTCCCTTGGGCTAGTCTCATTTTTTACGGCATGGTTTGATCTCTAATTCAAATATGACAAATTATAGCAAAATGGGGTTTAATATTTAGGATTAGATGATGTTTGTTTTATTAACATTCTTAGAAAAAGTGAAGTTGTTTTTAATAAATGCTAGTAAAATCTTGATTCAATTAGATTGCTTTTGGATTTTAAATGCCTACTACGATTAGAAAATGCAAAAACTATAAATTTAAATTTTCAAATTTGATAATAGCTATTATGTAATATAGGTAATCAAATCAAATTTTCAAGTTAATCCTCTATTTGCTATGGTGATCCCCAACCTAAAAAATAAGCTTCAATGCTTATGAATTGAGAAAAATAAATAATATCAAAAGTAGATAAATTGAGCCAAAAAGAAGAGAGAAAATTATAGCAAACTCAATTTTTGGGTGACTCAGGTATCTCTACTAAGGATACCAATGTCTGATTAGAATTAGAGCTATCCCTTTAGGGATCTAAAGGAATATTAGGGCTATAAATGCATGGTAGTGGAACAGTGCTTGACATTGGTGATATGTCTACTTGTGATCATCATGTGTGGACCAATGATTACTTAGGGGTTGAATTAATTTATAATCCTAGTCCCTTTTATTAATGGCTAATCTTAGTATATTTTAAAGGAGTAAATGAACCCACTTTCACACACATTTGATTAGGTAAGCATGCAAATTTTTATGCTATAAGGATTGTTCTTGGTTTAATTTATATCTCTTTAATGAAATTAGTTTACTTACTATTCTATGTAACTAGAGTTCTAGATCTAAAATGGTTTGGATCTTTTTCCATGGAATGCATAGTTGTGGCTTGTGCTCATTGAGCCCCATTTTATTAATTTATTTATTTTGTAGGATATTTTTATGACCCATTGTATTCCAACAGCACCAAATTCTAATTTAATCTTGGGGCCATTGGATTTAGACTTTTGAATCTTACTTATGTCTAGTCCTCTCTATTACCTTATCTTGGCAATTATGGTGTTTGCATCACCCACCTTGGTTCCTTTTTGGTATTGTATGCTCTCCCCCTTATTGCTCTTACATGTTTTACTTAAGCCCTATTGATAGCTAATCTAAGAGGTTTTGTTTGGACCATGAATTCCTTGTAGTTTCCCTATGTTTACACATTTGCTACCTAAGCCTCTTATTTATTCATGTTGAACATCCATGGTGGCCTTAGAGATTTTTAATTTATGTGCATAGACCTCAAGCCTATTTTATAAACTAGAGTTCTTAACCTTAGCTTAGACCCTTCCACTTTATATTTTAATCATGCATTAGTGGTTACTCCCCGCCCTCAATAACTTAAGTTATCTCCACATAGTGTTCATGTCGTAAGAAATCAACCCAGTGGCCCTGCAATGATCGGTTGGGTTAGTCATGTTTGGTTTAAGTTTTTGGCCATAGTAGTTCATGGGATAAGAGGATACATGTTACATTTTAAGTGGAGATTATGGAATTCCATTTTTAAATAGTGCATGGCTTATTATGTGCATTCAATACCCCACTATTGGGTTTAACTTGTTTATCCCACACTATCTAATCTTCTTGTGAATTAATCAATATAGTGGCAAGGGAATAAGTGAATGCTTGATTTTGACATGACATGATGTTCATGTGTGTATGGTCCATTAGTCCTGTGTTGAATTTGTAGGCATACAATGGGACTACTACATTTATTTATGTGAGTCCTTAAGTCATTGCATGCACAATTGGGGCTGAGTATGTGTCATGTTTTTGTTGGAAAAATTGGTGAAATGGTGTTGAGAAATGTATAGTATATCTACCCAACATTATGTCCCTAGCTATATGATCTTTACAGTTAATTCCCTACCATCCAATATCATCCCATTTTAATAGTTGAGTTCCACAAAGTGAATGTACCCCTAGGTTTTATTAAATCTACTTAGATTGGTGTGTTGTAGTTTTATTAGTTAAAGATTTACACATGGGTGCCCATACAAACCCACACTGTAGGAGAGTAAAATAGATGGTGTCATGTGCCCACTAGTGACACATCCATGTTAGGCCAATTTAATTTTTTTGCATGCGAAATAACAATTTGTTTTAGAGTACAATGTGTTCCATTCCAATTAGTCCATAATAAAATTACAACACTTCCCTACCCCATCAAGATTTCCTCAGTAGCCATTTTTGAAGCACTTAGTACTTTCCAAGAGGCTATGTGGCACAATGTTAGTGGTCCATGGAAAAAAAAGGAAAACAAGAATTATGTAGCTTAGCTAATATTATTTTTCCTCCACCATTGATATTGGGCATTATGAATATTTGTTTTGAACCAAATAAAAAATATATTTGTTTTCTCTTGTCTAGTTTGCATAATTGAATATATTTTTTAATGACATAGAGAATAATAGTCTATTGCTTTTGAATCATTTAATCTATGTTAATGATTTTCTTGATGTGTTGGGCCACAACTAGAGATCAAATATAATTGGATTTGATTGAACATTTACTCCTAGTCAGTGAGGGACCCTACAAATCCTATTTGGAGAGACATTATGATAGAATAGTGGATACCTACAACTATAGATCTAACTTGGGAGACATGTAAAGATAAAGCATGCAAACTTGTATAAAATATCCCCATAATCTAAAAATGCACATAGTTCAAGAGAATGTCTTGTGATGAGTAGAGAATAGAATATTAATGAAAATAGGCTACTACACAAAATTTAGGGGGAAATCTTGCAATGTTAGTGGAGCTAGGATTAAATGTAGTCACACTTCTAGAGGGGTCCTTGATTGGATTTTATAAGGAATAAAATATAGATAAAATCCTTTGTCCCTTAGCTATATATTGTATTGACTAGGTCAAGAGACATAAAAAGGAATCTTACTAAGTGTTGTAAACTAAAAATATATATAAGCTAAGATCTTTCCATTTGCAAAGGGTTAGAAACTTAGAGGTTAGAAGTTAGATATTAGAATTAGAGTTAGAATTAGGTTGGATGGAAGAAGGTTGGCTAGGGACATCTGTTAGAGACAATTTGGGAACATAAGTTCAAACTCATGGTTATGTTCTTTAAAATTGTTTTCTTGTACACTTTATTTATCTAATAAAATTTCTAGTATGACTATTTATACAAGTTTCCTATCTATTAGAAATAAGATAAAATAAAAATTTTATACTTTATAATATTTTTAATGAGTGATATTCATTATGGCATTCTCAAATCAACATTTCTAACCATTTTTTTACTTTTTATCACTTATAGCAAGAAATTTATTAAGAATTTTAAGATGATGTGAACTATTATTTTTTGATATTTTGTGTGTGGATTCTAAATATATATTTTAAAAAGTTAAAAATAATTTGTCTCATTTATAAACATTTGTTAATAACTTGTTTTTTATACTTTATAGTATTTTTAATGAGTGATATTGTGCCATAATGAATAACATTTTAAGAAATAAGATAATTTCATAAGAATTTATTATTAACACTATTGTCTAGGGCATGCATTTTTTTGTAATTCTTTTGTTACATATTTTATTTATTAATAATTTATAATTCCAATAAATTATAATTTAGAGTAATATTATGCCATAATGCACAAATATTTATCTATATATCCAAATTATTATTTTCTTTGGGTAGAAAAAAGGACATCAATATGGAGGGTGCATGCATTTTTTAGATTTTTTTCTATAATTTTTAATTTTTCATGTGCATTGAACAAAGACCTTTATGTTTGGTAAAATACCTATGTTCATAGGAAAATAGAAAATAATTATATAATAATTAAATTAAATATATTACAAATTATACTTTTCAAAAAGCTTACTCCAAGGGCTATGATCTTTCAAAAACTCATATCATGGTGACTTTGATTGATTGTCCAAACCTTTCTTTGAAGTAGAAATTTCTTTTGAGAACCAAGTGAGTAGAAGGAGGAGCAAAACATAAGGACCTTACAATGAAGGAGTGCTTCATTTAAAGGTTCTTCTTATAGTGATTTTGAACATTCAGAATTTAAAAATGGAAGAATTCCTTCATTTGAATCATCTCCTTCATTCAAACCCTATTTACATGTGGTAGGTGTTTTACCTTCAAGTGAAGGTTTACCTTTAAAACACGTGGCATGTGTTTTACCTTCAAATGAAGGACCTTTATTTAAAGGTAAACCTTCATTCAAATGTGTTAAATAATTGTTTCCTTCCAAAACTCTTTTTTGTGCCTTGTCCCACAAGAGGGATTCACTATTGTGAGATGACCGCTATACAATTTTTGAACTTAGGTACATGAAATACCGTGATTATTTTTTTGGTTATGATATTGTGGAGAACATTCATGAGGATAGTGTTATTAATGTTTTTTTAGTGAACATAGATTGGTAGGGTCCTATGTTTGCTAGTGGTTTTATATGTAGTATGAAAGTGTGTGAGGAATACAACAAAGAACCTATTTCAATGGATGATGACATGCATATTAAAGAAAAGAAGTTGGATGCCAATAAGAATCTGATGGATATGGTTGATAAGATAGATTTCAAGGAGAATATATGTTTGGTTGAATCTACCAATCACAATGGATTTTCTTTACCTAAACTTTGTGCCTATTATTTCATTATGATATTTCAAGTAGATCATCTTATCTCTAGATTAAATGTTCATTCAAATGTGTTCAATATTTTTGCCTTCCAAAACTCTTTATTATTCCTTGTCCCAAAAGAGGGACACACTATTGTGGGATGACCACTATACAATCTTTGAACTTAGGTACATGAAAAACTGTGATTCTTCTTCTGGTTATGATAATGTGGAGGACATTCATGAGGATAGTGTTATTAATGACTTCTTAGTGAACATCAATTGGTAGGGTCCTATGTCTGCTAGTGATTTTATGTGTAGTATGAAAGTGTGTGAGGAATACAACAAAGAACCTATTTCAATGGATGATCACATGCATATTAAATTAAAGGACTTGGATGCAAATAAGAATGTGATGGTTGATAAGATACATTTCATGGAGCATCTACATTTGGTTGAATCTACCAACCACAATGGATTTTCTTTACCTACACTTTGTGCCTATGATTTTATTATGATAGTTCATGTAAATCATCTTGTCTCTAGATTAACCATGAGCGTAATGAATAACGACATTTGTTAATTATTTCTAATTTGTATCCTAAATTTGAGATTGATTTCAAAGTTCAATACTTTAATGGGTTTAAGGATACATGGGCTAAACATAGGACATTGACTAGTAAATCATTTCTCTTGCATAAGTTTAGGAGAACTAAATTGAGCAATGGGGAAATATGCTGCATGAAACCATCTTGTATAATTGTGAATAATTTAGGTTAGGAAATCTTGTTTGTCTTTCTCCCTTTTTTTTGTCTTATAGTTTGTTTTCTGTTGTATTTATGTTCTAGTTGTAGTTGAACAATACTTTGGCTAGTTTTTGGTTCTAGCTTTCCCCCTTTCCCTCCCACCTCTATAGATTTGGGTTTCCCTTGGGCTAGTCTCATTTTTTTAGGCATGGTTTGATCTCTAATTCAAATATGACAAATTATAGCAAAATGAGCTTTAATATTTAGGATTGGATGTTTGTTTTTATCAACATTCCTAGTAAAGTGAAGTTGTTTTAATAAATGCTAGTAAAATCTTGATTCAATTATATTGCTTTTAGATTTTAAATGCCTACTATGATTAGACAATACATAAATTATAAATTTAAATTTTCAAATTTGATAAGAGTTTTTATGTAATATAAGTAATCAAATCCATTTTTCAAGTTAACCCTCTATGTGCTATGGTGATCCCCAACCTAGAAAATAAGCTTCAATGCTTATGAATTGAGCTTCAAAAAAAGAATATCAAAAGTAGATAAATTGAGCTGAAAAGAAGAGAGAAAATTATTGCAAACTCAATATTTGGGTGACTTAGGTATCTCTACTAGGGATACTAATGTCTAATTAACATTAGAGCTATCCATTGAGGGATCTAAAGGAACATTAGGGCTATAAATGCCTGGTAGTGGAACAATGCTCGACATTGATGATATGTCTACAAAGTTTATGATCATCATCTGTGGACTAATGATTACTTAGGGGTTGGATTAATTTATAATCCTAGTTCCTTTTATTAAAGGCTAATCTTAGTATATTTTAAAGGAGTAAATGAACCCACTTTCACACACATTTGATTAGGTAAGCATGCAAATTTTTATGCTATAAGGATTGTTCTTGGTTTAATTTATATCTCTTTAATGAAATTAGTTTACTTACTTTTTTACATAACTAGAGTTCTAGATCTAAAATGGTTTGGATCTTTTTCCATGGAATGCATAGTTGTGGATTTTACTTATTGAGGCCAAATTTATTAATTTATTTATTTTGTGGGATATTTTTATGACCCTTTGTATTCCAATAGAACCAAATTCTAATTCAAGCTTGTGGCCATTGGAGTTAGACTTTTGAATCTTACTTGTGTC
Organism: Cunninghamia lanceolata; assembly: GCA_027924645.1. NCBI lineage: Eukaryota > Viridiplantae > Streptophyta > Pinopsida > Cupressales > Cupressaceae > Cunninghamia > Cunninghamia lanceolata. Next base: position 1,252,472 of record BSBN01001020.1, on the reverse strand, counting down.
TAGTCCTCTCTATTACCTTACCTTGGCAATTATGGTGTTCGGGTCACCCACCTCAGTTCCTTTTTTATAATGTGTGCACTCCCCCTTGTTGCTCTTACATGTTTTACTTAAGCGCTATTGATAACTAATCTAAGAGTTTTTGTTTGGCTCATGAATTCCTTGTAGTTTCCCTATGTCTACACATTTTCTACCTAAGTCTCTTATTTATTCATGTTGAACATCCATGGTGGCCTTATAGATTTTCAATTTGTGTGCATAGACCTCAAGCCTATTTTATAAACTAATGTTCTTAACCTTACCTTAGACCCTTCCACTTTATATTTTAATCATGCATTAGTGGTTACTCCTCGCCCTCAATACCTTAGGTTATCTCCACATAGTGTTAATGTCATAAGAAACCAACCCTGTGGCCCTGCAATGATTGGTTGGGTTAGTCGTGTTTGGTTTAATTTTTTAGCCATATTAGTTCATGGGATAAGGGGATACATGTTACATTTTAAGTGGAAACTATGGAATTCCATTTTTAAATAGTGCATGTCTTGTTATATTCATTCAATCCCCCACTATTGGGTTTAACTTGTTTATCCCACACTATCTAATCTTATTGTGAATTAATCAATATAGTGGCAAGTGAATAATTGAATGCTTGATTTTGACATGACATGATGTTCATGTGTGTAATGTCCACTAGTCTTGTGTTAAATCTGTAGGCATACAATGTGACTACTACATTTATTTATGTGAGTGCTTAAGGCATTGTGTGCATAATTGGGGTTGAGTATGTGTCATGTTCTTGTTGGAAAAATTGGTGAAATGGTGTTGAGAAATGTATAATATATCTACCCAACATTAAGTACCTAGCTATGTAATATTTACAGTTTATTCCCTACCATCTAATATCATCCCACTTTAATAGTTCTGAATGTACCCCTAGGTTTTATTAAATCTACTTAGATTGGTGTGTTGTAGTTTTATTAGTTAAACATTTACACATGGGTGCCCATGCAAACCCACAATGTAGGAGAGTAAAATAGATGGTGCCATGTGCCCACTAGTGACACATCCAAGTTAGGCCCATTTAATTTTTTGCATGGGAAAGAAATATATGTTTTAGAGAACAATGTGTCCATTCAAATTAGTCCATAACAAAATTACAATACATCCCTATCCCATCAAGATTTCCTCACTAGCCATTTTTGAAGCACTTAGTACTTTTCAAGAGGCTATGTGGCACAATGTTAGTGGTCCATGGAAAAAAAAGGAAAACAATAATTATGTAGCTTAGCTAAGATTATTTTTCCTCCACCATTGATATTAGGCATTATGAATATTTATTTTGAACCAAATAATTTTTTTTTTCTCTTGTCTAGTTGGCATAATTCAATATATTTTTTAATGACGTAGAGAATACCTCACTAGCCATTTTTGAAGCACTTAGTACTTTTCAAGAGGCTATGTGGCACAATGTTAGTGGTCCATGGAAAAAAAAGGAAAACAATAATTATGTAGCTTAGCTAAGATTATTTTTCCTCCACCATTGATATTAGGCATTATGAATATTTATTTTGAACCAAATAATTTTTTTTTCTCTTGTCTAGTTGGCATAATTCAATATATTTTTTAATGACGTAGAGAATAATAGTCTAGTGCTTTTGAATATTTTAATCTATGCTAATGATTTTCTTGATGTGTTGGGATAGAACTTGAGATCAAATCTAATTGGATTTGATTGAACATTTACTCCTAGTTAGTGAGGGACCCTACAAAGCCTATTTGAAGAGACATTATGATAGAATAGTGGATACCTACAACTATATATCTAACTTGGCAGACTTGTAAAGATAAAGCATGCAAACTTGTATAAAATATCCCCCTATTCTAAAAATTCACGTAGTACAAAAGAATGTCTTGTGATGAACATAGAATAGAATAATTATTGAAAATAGGTCACTACACAAATTTTAGGGGGAAATATTGAAGTGCTAGTAGAGCCAAGATTAAATGCAGTCACACTTCTAGAGGGGTCCTTGATTGGATTTTATAAGGAATAAAATATAAATAAAATCCTTTGTCCCTTAGCTCTTTATTGTATTGACTAGGTCAAGAGACATAAAAAGGAATCTTACTAAGTGTTGTAAACTAAATATATATAAGCTAGGATCTTTCTATTTGCAAAGGGTTAGAAACTTAGAGGTTAGAAGTTAGAAATTAGAATTAGAGTTAGAAGTAGGTTGGATGGAAGAAGGTTGGTTAGGGAAATTTGTTAGAGGTAATTTAGGAACATAAGTGCACACTGATGGTTATGTTCTTTGAAATTGTTTTCTTCTACACTTTATTTATGTAAAAAAAAATTTAGTATAAGTATTTATACAAGTTTCCTATCTATTATTCTTTGATTGTTTTAAATGTTTCATATGCATGTACACTTATCACCTTATGAATACCAAATGAATGTTTTTCTTATTTTCCTAGAAGATTGTTGATGTAGTCAAGGTAGGAGGGTTCGATGAGGGACTATCCAACCTTACAGCCTTAAATAACTAACAACATGATCAATCAGAGATGCAACATAAGTATATAGCTAACAATAGAAAGGAAGAGACATTCATAAACATATGACACAATATATATCCTGGGAAAACCCTAAAAGGGAAAAACCCAGCCTTCAAAGCTCATTCCTCTTATATTATGATCTCAAAACACATTACAAATGCCACTCAGGCTTTACAGATGATAGGCCACCATCCAAAGTTAAAAAATGTTCATATAACAACACTCTTCGATGATTTCCTTCGTCCACTTCATAATTCTCTACTCTGCAACTTCTTCTACTCTTTGCTCTGCTCCCTGCTTCACTTCTGATTCTTCTTCAGATCAAAACACTTATGGTATTGCTTCATATTTTTGTATACTTGTTTATTATTCATTAACTACTTTGAAATAATCATTTATCCTTAATTTATATCCTCTGCAAGCCTTCACAACATTATCAAGTCGGCCAAGAGTTAATTGTCTTCATGAAACGTGTAGACATAGATAGGTCAGACCTAAACATAAGGTATTGCTTCGCTGGTGCATAGAACTTCATGTGGATCTCCATGAAGGTTAGACATGTCCCCAACTTCCTCGAATGATGTTCCTTTTAGCTCTACAAGTCATGAAATTGATCCGCAAGCCAATTAGACTTCACTGAACACTACTGGCTCTTCTCTGTGAAAGCAAGTAATCTTCTGATAGTGATATCTTTCCGGAATCAAACCCGAATGATCTAAATTTTGGATATGTTGTAGATGACTATGTGTAGATGCTAAGTCTAGCTCTACAAACTTTGATATGCAAATGTGACAAAATGCGGTAATCTCCAAGGTTGCTCTCTGAGTATTCTGCAATTCACTGTTAACTGTCCCAACTAATTTGAATACTTTTGGATGCTCCTGCATCAGACTCTTGGAGTTCTTTTAAAAGTGAGACTCTTCACTTTGGTTTGTATTATGCCAAAATCAATGTTGTTTCTTTGAGTTGGTTTGGTGGTTTGTTCACAGATACTTGCAACTACCTCAAGGTCAGCAATCTGTTCAAGTCCACCCTATAAAACTGCCTCAAGTTCTTCATGCTCTGGTGATCTTGGTTCAGTGATCTACTTGCAAGCCTTGCACTGCCTCAATGATTGGTGGTTTGAGAAAGTCTTCTCCGCAAGCTACCTCAAGTTCTTCATCTTGTCATGGTCTAGGTTTGGTAGTCTACTTGCAAGCCTTGCACTGCCTCAATGATCAGTAGTTTGAGCAAGTCTTCTTCGCAAGATGCCTCAAGTTCTTCATCTTCTAGTGATATTGGTTTGGCGGTCTACTTGCAAGCCTTGCACTACCTTAATGATTGGTGGTCTAAGAAAGCCTTCTCTGCAAGCTGCCTTAAGTTCTTCATCTTTTGGTGATCTAGGTTTGACAGTCTACTTGCAAGCCTTGCACTGAAGATCAATAACCACTTCAATCAATTAAGAGTCAATCAATGCATACATGCATCCTCCAGAACAATCATGTTAGTCAATGCAATACTAAATTCCCTCTGCAACACTTTCTGATCTCTGGTTGTAGATACAATTTTTTTCGCTCACATCAAAATCAAATAGTTTCCTTTCTATATACACTACTCTTATATTCTTTTCTGTTTCTTCATTCACATTGACTCCAGTCTAGTACACAGGCATTATCTTCCAATAGAATTTCTTTTCATTCCTTCTTTCTCTACAATACTTGTTCACACAAACTTCCTCTTGCATTATTTCTCAGATGATTTCACACAAACTTTATCTTGCTTTGGTATCTCAGATGTTTAGTCTACAACAAAATTCTCCTTAAGATAAATGCTTCACCCTCTTCCAGTTTCTCTATTAAACTTGATGACTCAAAAGTTTCCTCTTCCTCTGTATAAACTACCTCTGCATCATGTATTGTTTCCTCATCATTAGCCTCTCTGGTAACAGGTTCTTGGTGACATTCACTGCTTGATTCTTTTCTCCTCCAAACTTGAAAAAAGGTTCCTCTTCTATAAAATCCTCTTTCATTCCTCTAGTATCCTATACTGTGATAAGAATTATCATTCCTATCATTTCTCCCTCTGTAGTTTGAATTATTGTTCTTATTTTGTTCTGCATAAGGTCTTCTTTCTCTATATCTTGATTCATATCCTCTTTTCTCTCCAACACATGAATACTTCAATCTATACAACCTCATGAACATATAAGCAACATGTTTCCATTTTGATCCATCAATCCATCCACAATCCATCTGCATACAATCTATCATAGGTTTTCTTCTTCTCATGTTATTCCAACACATCCTTTCAGAATGATTCCTCAATCCACAGAACTTACAAGGGTATAAATCCAAACACAAGTCCTTTTCATGTCCATATCTATTACAATGTGAACAATACATACCTCTTCTTCCGTGATTTGATTTGTTTGAATTTGCAACAACATCCTTACCTCTGTCATATCCAAGGCCTTCACTCCTTGCTCTTATTACTGGTTCAATATGTTATGTAATTCCTTGCTGAAGTTTTCCCAATCCTTGTCCTTCATATCCCATTCTTTGTATGATTTTGAAACCAATACCATCACCAATAACTGTAGGTCCTATTACATTGTCATCTCCAATTTCATCTTCTAAAGAAGCTTCTGCAACATCACACAAATCATTAGTATCACAAGAAACATCACAAATGTAGCGCACCTCCATTCTCACCTCAGATGTGTAGGTAGTTTGGCTAAGGAACCTGATGATGAGGATGGAATAAGAGCTTCTGTTAATACTTTTGGGATCATGATGCATATTGTTATTATGTAGAGATTTATTTGGATAAGGTGATGCAGTAGTATGTTGTTATGACAGGTGGAAAGGGTGGCATCATACCATTGGACGTATGGGTGACATACAAGTATGAGATATGATTGCTAGAGTCCCTTCCCTAGTGCTTTGGCTATTATGTACATGTGCTCTAACTTGTATGTTTGAGTGAATAGGTACCAGGCATCGACTCCACTTGAATTGGCAGGTTTGAGCGTGCCTTGCACCCAATGGAAGTAGTTGACCGGAGATAGCACTTGGTCCCCACCCTAACCATCATCCTCAAAGAGGATGAGTACCTAGTTTGATACCTTGTCAAGTACTATCAGTGGCCAGTCAGTGGTGCTTGAAGTTTTGCCTTTTGACCCTGGTTAGTGGTTAGGTGATTGTTTTGGCTTTTGGTTTAATTTGTCTGATAATATGCCTTGGATATCTTATGCATTAAAATGGATTGATAAATAATATATATAATCCTAGTTGATAATAAAATAAAATTATAGTGTAATATTATAATTAAGAAATAATTATAAAATAGTAAATAAATAGAATATTATAAAGTTGGTTATATAATTAATTATAATATGTGAGTGAGTGTGGGTAAATGGTTTTACCTGTTTGTGTAAAATTATTTATTGTGTGTATGTTTAAATTATGTTGGTTGCATATATTTTATTTATTTTTAATAAGGGTTAGTAGGTAGTTAGTTGGGGTAGTTGTAAATTTATTTTGTACGAGAGTGGGAAAAATAACTTCCCTCCCTTCATTATTTATTAAATGGGGAGGGGGAATTTTGACCTGGAGAATTTGGGGGCTTTTTAATAAATTACTTTATTGGGAACACTGTGCATTATAAATTTCCATGGAGTTTTTTTTAAGAGGTGGTTGCAATATTTTAGACCCGAAGAACAGAAGTTAATTGAATGGTAAGTGCATTATATTTATAGATTTTGTCACCAATTTTTACTTATGTTTTCTACACAATGAAATTTAAATTATTATCTTTTCATTGTTGTTTATAATTATATTTTGTTAGGGTTTAATATAGTGCTATTTTATACTATCTTTTAAATTTACATCACTCTATTTTATTTACAAGTGTGGTACAATATTTTATATTTTATAAAGGTTATTTCCAGCACTACATTTTATTTACTGTAAAGCTGGTATAAAATATACTATTAGGGTAAAATATACTATTTTATTAGGGTTTATTTCCAGTACTATATTGTCATGTCCCCATATTAAAGCCTTGTTTAAATTGAAGATTTAAACAATATATTTAATTACACAAAAATATTAATAATTAAATATTAATAAGTTATATAATATATTATCATATTACATGAATATAAATATCAAATATTATTATTATTATACTCATAAGATATTAATAGATATAAATATTATTATAATATATATTATTAATAGGAATTAATTAATTAAATAATATATATATTAGATATTAATATTATGTATGTGACTCTTTGAAGAGTCACCATTCTTCATAAGAGACATAATGGAACATATATAATATAAATAGCAGCAGCAAGGAAGGAAAGGGGATCAGATTTGGGGATATAAGAAAATAAGGAAGTCTAAAGTAAGCAAACAGAAGTCTTTAAATATGAAAGTCAGAAAGTATGGAATAACAGTAGCTTGCATTTAATTTAAGAGGAAGTATTATAAATATATGGGAAATAAATAAAAAAAGGAATATCGGCATTATTAATAAATATAATTAAATCCGTATTATATTTATATATTTAAATTTGCATTATATATATATATATATATACATATATATTTCTGAGTAATAAGAAGGAAAGATATCATAAATACATATAGGGAGGAATTATTCAAGTATATATATATATGCAATAATATTAATAGCATATATAATAATATAATATAGAGATATTATTAATATTATAACAAATACTATAATATATAAATATTAAAAAATAGGCGAAAGAGAATAGAATCCAGTGAGCAGATTCAACAAGACAAGCAGCATAAAGAGGTACGTGCACTTTCCTTTATTAATAGGTTAGGTAATATAAATGTTGTAGATGAATAATATGAATATAAATAAATGAATACTACTTATATCAACATAATAATAATTGGAATATATTACCATAATTGATGTATATACATTCATTATGTATAAGTATGTATACAGAATAGGTATAATAATATGAGAATAAATAGGAGTGTAGAAATAAGGTAAATCTGCTTACATATATGAAAATGGATATAAATATGGATATGAAAGTGAATATAAAAATTATTATGAATATGAAAATGGGATTATGAGATCATAAGCATAAGGAAATAAGTATGAAAGGATTTTTAACTGTGTACTTATCAATTAAATCAAGCTTTTAGTGATGAATAAATATATTGGTCAGTGGATTGATTACTTCTTATAGATAAGTCATTGAGAGTTGGGGACATTTAAAATAAATAAATAAATTACATTATGTCTAATTATAAACTTTGTTAGGAATAAGTAGTTCTAACGTTTCTTATACCATTTAAACAATGTTTTGTTTATTTTGATTTCTCATTAAATGTTCATGAGATTCAGTTAGGAATAAATGGAAAGGTTATATTCTTTATGTAGAATAAATTATTTATAGATGACAATTCAAATGTATTCTTCTAGTTAGAATTTACAATATACCAGTTGCAGAGAAATTAAAACCATGGTAAAAACATACAACTCTAGAGACTTAAGTTCCGAATTAAGGCTTAGTTGATGTTTTAATTGAGTAGAGTCATGTATAGGTAAGAATAGTAAGTAGTTAATCTTAATTAGATTTTAATTAATTATGAATTATCTTTTTATATGCTATCTTTGAATAAAGAGAGAAAGAGTTATCATAGAAGGATCTCATATTTAGAATATAGGATTTTCTTAATTTTCTGTTATAATAAAAGTTAGCTCTTTGTGTTAAGTAAGAATAGATTATTGTGAAATAATTACATATAGGTAATTGTCTTTTATGTTTACTATCTACTTACATTGTGCATAGAATTATGAAATTGGTCTATTCTAAAATTGAGATTGGATAATAACCAAGTTACAATCTTATATTGATAACTTTGTTATCATAAATTCTTTGTAGTAACCAATGTATCTAGACTATTGGATTAAATGTTCATGCTTTTGTTATAGTGGGATGTAAGTTCTGTGTCATTGGGAAGTTGGATTGTAGAGGCTAAAAAGGGTGTAGTTGTGTGTATGGTCCTTGTGATATGTAACCCTAAAATGTTGTCTCCTATTCTGACATGAACTCATTTAATTGTGATGAACATTCAAAGATGATTAATGCCTTGTTTGGTGTATGGATTATGTGGTTATGCTGGTTATGCAAGATGGTCAATGCCTTGCCCAGTGTAGGGTTTACTAGTTAAAAAGTAGGGGGAGTGGCTCTCAATGGGGGCCGGAACCCGTAGTGGTGTCCAGGACAACCCATTGAAGGGTTTCTTAATCTAGTGATAACATTAATAATGAAATAGGGGAATGGGTAGAATTCACATTAATCAAGATAATGTATGCCTCACTCATGGCTCAAATGCTCATTTAGGCTTGAGATGAGATGAGAAGGCCTGGAATGGTAAGATCAACTACCTTGTCCCCATGAAAGGTACATTAATTCTGCATGAGTTTGTATGGGGACTGGGGATCGGGAGAGGCTGCCAAGACAACCCAAAGATGGGAGTCAGGGCCTAGTGAAGTCCACCAGGACAACCCATATCAATCCATGTGATGACACTCCTCCCTATTGCAGTCTAGCACTCCCTAGTTGTATTTCCTCCCTTAATTACGTAAGTGCCTCTGGAAGTGCAGTTAAGTATGTCAGTGATGTTTATTGTGGACAGTTTGATAATTGGTGTCATGTATAACCCTACTGCTTGTGTTAGTCTATTGTTCTCCTTACTATCTGTGAGTGTGGGATCTTCTGTTATCTCCTAGCTCGGGGGGTGGACCTTAGGGTTCCACATGGTCGAGTGGAAGAGATTTTATTTCCATTGGTTTTTTCCCTTTCCGATGTTTGTGGGTGAGGAGGATGTATCTTGTGCATTAGATATCAGATCTTGTACCAATTTGAGGAAGATGATTATGCATACTCATGGTCTAGCCTTGTGTGACAGTCGATTCATAATGTATGTATTCAGAATGGTGATAGTGTAATCAATGTAATGAATTACTCATGTGTATAGGAATTTGTACATTTACATTTAATCCTGATCATGTCAATTATTCATCTGATGTTATGATATGGAGATGTATATGTTTATTCATTTAATGCTATAGATTTAGAATGATCTACTAATGTTAGTTAATAATGTATGTTGAATTATGTTAATTGATTTGGCAAGTAATGCAACCATGAAATCTTAGAGGACAAGTCATTAGTTCAAATGATGTGTATAGATGTGTTAACATTACTTTGTTATCTTATTCATATAAAAAAATTATCCTGCTTTGCATAGCATAGATATGTTGTTCTCTAAGGTGTTCATGGCGGGGCATTACATCTGGTATCAGAGCCAAGTTGCAGCACTGGGATCTCTGGTTAATGTTGTTGCCCATGTCTAGTTATAGTAACTTCTCTTATGCATGTGCAGGTTCAGATTAATTAGCTAAGTTGGCATGTAAATTTCTTTTATTTGACTAAAGGTGCATTAGGATAAGATGTTATTTTGTGTAGCTAGGTATTTAATCTATGTATTTGGAAGTAAATGTATGTGATTAAGTTTTGTATTACATAATGTGATATGTTTTATTGGAAAGGGCTATTTTTGTGGAATAAATAAGATGCTAGTGCATAGAACTAGGTATCTTCTCTGGAAAATTACGATGACTATATTTGGTGTTTGGAAATCTTGTTTGCTAGGTGTAGCTAAAAACCCATGAGGTAATGTCCTTCTCTTTTCTTACTATTGTATAAATAGAAAAGATTTATGCATTGGATGTCTTGCATGTTGAAAATATGTGAATCCTTTGGTTCTGTGAGAATTCAAATAGCTTGTGATGAAGTAAGAGTTGTTGTGTTTAGGAAAGACCTACATGAAGTGGTAAGAGTTAAGTAGAGGATCATTATTGTTATTTTGTGAATATGGAACTTGTGTATAATTTGTTAAGTGGAATTGTTAAGTAATCGTGATGATCATGACAGTGACTTTTAGCATTAGGTGGTATATGGAAAAGATGATTTAAAAAAAAAAGGGGTTATGGATAATATGAAATGATATGATCTTATAAAGGGAATCACAGTGGTTATGGAAATAAATGTACTTTTGGTATGTGATCCTTGGTAGTAATGAAAATTGTGTATGTAAATGCAAATCTTCCCCCTGTAAATGTGAGGAACCAGTAACTGTGCATTGGTTGAGTGTTGTGAATACCCCGTACATGCTTTGTGTGCCCATAAGATGGTGATGCTGGGTACCCATCCATTGGGAATGAGTGTATTTTGGTGTGGGTTTAACCATACCACAACGTGAGTTTGTATGTTTGTTACCTAATTGAGGGCCAACCCTTGTGTGGTTGAAAATATATATATAAAAGAGTAGCCAAAAGTTAGATTCATAGATTCTCTTCTTTTGGTTCTCTAGTCCCTCAGTCTGTGAAGGGGTAGTAGCAGCCACAAAGTTCCTTGGGTGGAGTGAATAGCGTACGCTTATGATGGCGCAGAGTGGTCCCTCGCTTAACCAATCCTAAGGAAACGTACTCACTACTTCCCCTTATGATGGATCAGGGTACTTGATTCATATGTGTTAGCCTAAACCCCACATTTTCTAAGCATTTGGATGGTATTTCTTGGATGATCATTTACCTTGTCTTCACGAAAGGTATGATATGCCACATGAGTTATCAGTTGGGGGCCGGGGTCTAGGACCTACATGGACAACCCAACTAGAACTATGTGATGACATGAGTCGTCACTTGGGGGCCGAGGTCTAGGACCTGCGTGGGTAACCCAAGTGAGACCATGTGCCCCATGTATATTTTGAGGTCTAGCACGTGGCGAGAGATTTGTTACCCATGTTGAGATAATTTCATATCTGCACATGTTCTGACATGATAGGTACGATGCCACACCCCCACTGATGTTCTGACATAGTGCTGGTGATGATGCCGTGTTGCTGTTGGTAGCGAGCTAGGCTCGAGGACACGATGCCACATGCATAGACACGTGAAGGTGCACTATGAGATTGTGTTATAGCCTACTTGTGTGATGAGCGTAATGGGGCCTCGCACACTTGTAGAGGGATACTCATGTTTGCTTTCGACAGTGTTGGGTCGGTTAGCATATGAGTAGGTCCTAGCCATGTATACCTCTAGCTACGGTGAGTACCTGCGTGTGCCTTCTCCATGAGGTATCGCTATGCGGGGTGTGTTCTGCGCGTGCCTACTTCTGCGGAGCCACAGACACACTGCCATGCAGCATACGGCCAGTACGTGCCTTCTCCGGCTGGCATATGACCATGCCGCGCTGAGACGCGATGCGGGATGTGGCCGAGGTGCACGTTCCATGCGGGCAACCAAGGAGTGTGTGGGCCACTTGGTTAGTCCATGCCGTGTGACAATGTGATGTAGGGTGTAGCTAAGGAGTACACCTTGAGCCATGTGGATGGCGTGCTCACTTCACACCACATGAGGGCTACTGCTATAGCCTGACGTTGTTCCCTCCTTCCTCGTTTGGTGGCTAGTATCTAGTCACATAGTGTTGTACAGTGTACTTTCAAAGATTGAATATTTTCTTTATGGTTATTGATGATTTCCTATTGATTGTGAAGGCCGGCACTTTGTTTCTTTTTGGTTGTGATGGTTTAGCCACACCTTGTGATCCTATTTGGTTGTAACCCTCGTGGTTACATTTGACTTAATATTAAAATTGCGCGCATTTTTCTACTTTATTGTTGAAATTGAATTTTTGTTTGATCTTTCTTATGACATTGGTGGCTAAACTAGTTTTTTTTTCCTTATTGTTTTTGATGTCGGCCATGTGTCATATTGTGATTCCTCTCCAAGGACATATGAGGTGGACTTGGTGAGTGTATACGAGGAAGCAGACGTAGGGAACCTTGAGGATGGGGGTATGTGAGGTTGTTACATAGCTAGGACCCACTACCCACCTATGTGTGATGACTATCTCTTGGAGGCTAACTACCTTATACAACAAGAGATAGGTCATTGTGGTCTTGTTTGGATGGTGTCACCATGTGTGTGTGGCCTAACACCATCAAGCCACTACGTGTGAGGTATAGATTATGTGAGATGGATTTTGGCTCTTGGCTCATGGATTATGTATCATGGATTAGTATGTTGCTTCCCGATGTCCAGATGGACCCCTATGTAGCCTTGTGATGTGATTCCTAGTGATGTGAATTGTGTGTATGTGAAATTGTGAATATAATACTTATAAAATGATGAATTGTGTTTACATGCTTCTAAAAGGTGTAAAATCATGATCTTGGTTGAATATGTCATGAGATTTATTGTTGTAAAATGAATAAAGAGGAATGTCTTGTTTATAAATGATGGATATTTAGTGTGCTTTGAGGGTCTAATTATGTTGTGATTTATGGAAATGTAGCATTTTGATGTATTGATTTCTTAATAGTGTATTGGAAAGAGAATTGTAATTTAAGGGTAAAGAAAATGATATGGTAATGCATTTGAAATTGAATACATTATATGTTTCTGATATGAGAAATTCTACTAGTTAGGATTAAGTGGGTGCAATGTTTTCTTTGTTCCGAAAGAAACTGAAGGATTTTGAGTGGTTTATGTACTATGGAATCATTTTTTGAAATGCAAGTCTTGATTGTGTTATTATTGTAACATTAAAGGCTAAAAAGATAGGTCTGAAATGGACCATATAAGTATATGTTCTTTCGAGATAAATTATTTTCATAAGCAAACTAGTGTATATTATTTTGATATAATGAATCAGTTCTGATGTTGGTACTAATGTGTTATGTTTCCACCCTAGTTTGTGACTTCCAGGAGTAAGTCAAGTTTTAGGGGGAAGGATGTAGCGCCCCTCCATTCTCACCTTGGATGTGCAGGTGGTTTGGCTAAGGAACCTGATGATGAGGATGGAATAAGAGCTTCTGTTAATACTTTTGGGAGCATGATGCATATTGTTATTATGCATAGATTTATTTGGATAAGGTGATGCAGTAGTATGTTGTTAGGACAGGTGGAAAGGGTGGCATCATACCATTGGACGTATGGGTGACATACGAGTATGAGATATGATTTCTAGAGTCCCTTCCCTAGTGCTTTGGCTATTATGTACATGTGCTCTATCTTTTATGTTTGAGTGAACAGGTACCAGGCATCGACTCCACTTGAATTGGCAGGTTTGAGCGTGCCTTGCACCCAATGGAAGTAGTTGATCGGAGATAGCACTTGGTCCCCCACCCTAACCATCATCCTCGAAGAGGATGAGTACCTAGTTTGATACCTTGTCAAGTACTATCAGTGGCCAGTCAGTGGTGCTTGAAGTTTTGCCTTTTGACCCTGGTTAGTGGTTAGGTAATTGTTTTGGCTTTTGGTTTAATTTGTCTGATAATATGCCTTGGATATCTTATGCATTAAAATGGATTGATAAATAATATATATAATCCTAGTTGATAATAAAATAAAATTATAGTGTAATATTATAATTAAGAAATAATAATAAAATAGTAAATAAATAGAATATTATAAAGTTGGTTATATAATTAATTATAATATGTGAGTGAGTGTGGGTAAATGGTTTTACCCGTTTGTGTAAAATTATTTATTGTGTGTATGTTTAAATTATGTTGGTTGCATATATTTTATTTATTTTTAATAAGGGTTAGTAGGTAGTTAGTTGGGGTAGTTGTAAATTTATTTTGTACGGGAGTGGGAAAAATAACTTCCCTACCTTCATTATTTATTAAATGGGGAGGGGGAATTTTGACCTGGAGAATTTGGGGGCTTTTTAATCTTTTTGGAAATTACTTTATTGGGAACACTGTGCATTATAAATTTCCATGGAGTTTTTTTTTAAGAGGTGGCTGCAATATTTTAGACCCGAAGAACAGAAGTTAATTGAATGGTAAGTGCATTATATTTTATAGATTTTATCACCAATTTTTACTTATGTTTTCTACACAATGAAATTTAAATTATTATCTTTTCATTGTTGTTTATAATTATATTTTGTTAGGGTTTAATATAGTGCTATAAAATAATATTTTATACTATCTTTTAAATTTACATCACTCTATTTTATTTACAAGTGTGGTACAATATTTTATATTTTATAAAGGTTATTTCCAACACTACATTTTATTTACTGTAAAGCTGGTATAAAATATACTATTAGGGTAAAATATACTATTTTATTAGGGTTTATTTCCAGTACTATATTGTCATGTCCCCATATTAAAGCCTTGTTTAAATTGAAGATTTAAACAATATATTTAATTACAAAAAAATATTAATAATTAAATATTAATAAGTTATATAATATATTATCATATTACATGAATATAAATATCAAATATTATTATTATTATACTCATAAGATATTAATAGATATAAATATTATTATAATATATATTATTAATAGGAATTAATTAATTAAATAATATATATATTAGATATTAATATTATGTATGTGACTCTTTGAAGAGTCACCATTCTTCGTAAGAGGCATAATGGAACATATATATAATATAAATAGCAGCAGCAAGGAAGGAAAGGGGATCATATTTGGGGATATAAGAAAATAAGGAAGTCTAAAGTAAGCAAACAGAAGTCTTTAAATATGAAAGTCAGAGAGTATGGAATAACAGTAGCTTGCATTTAATTTAAGAGGAAGTATTATAAATATATGGGAAATAAATAAAAAAGGAATATCGGCATTATAAATAAATATAATTAAATCCGCATTATATTTATATATTTAAATCTGCATTATATTTATATATATATATATATTTCTGAGTCATAAGTAGGAAAGATATTATAAATACATATAGGGAGGAATTATTCAAGTAAATATATATATATATATATATATATATATATATATATATATATATATATATGCAATGATATTAATAGCATATATAATAATATAATATAGAGATATTATTAATATTATAACAAATACTATAATATATAAATATTAAAGAATAGGCGAAATCAACAAGACAAGCAACATTAAGAGGTATGTGCACTTTCCTTTATTAATAGGTTAGGTAATATAAATGTTGTAGATGAATAATATGAATATAAATAAATGAATACTGCTTATATCAGCATAATAATAATTGGAATATATTACCATCATTGATGTATATACATTCATTATGTATAAGTACGCATACAGAATAAGTATAATAATATGAGAATAAATAGGAGTGTAGAAATAAGGTAAATCTGCTTACATATATGAAAATGGATATAAATATGAATATGAAAGTGAATATAAAAATTATTATGAATATGAAAATGGGATTATGAGATCATAAGGATAAGGACATAAGTATGAAAGGATTTTTAACTGTGTACTTATCAATTAAGTTAAGCTTTTAGTGATGAATAAATATATTGGTCAGTGGATTGATTACTTCTTATAGATAAGTCATTGAGAGTTGGGGACATTTAAAATAAATAAATAAATTACATTATGTCTAATTATAAACTTTGTTAGGAATAAGTAGTTATAACGTTTCTTATACCATTTAAACAATGTTTTGTTTATTTTGATTTCTCATTAAATGTTCATGAGATTCAATTAGGAATAAATGGAAAGGTTATATTCTTTACGTAGAATAAATTATTGATAGATGACAATTGAAATGTATTCTTCTAGTTAGAATTTACAATATACCAGTTGCAAAGAAATTAAAACCATGGTAAAAACATACAACAACTCTAGAGACTTAAGTTCCAAATTAAGGCTTAGTTGATGTTTTAATTGAGTAGAGTCATGTATAGGTAAGTATAGTAAGTAGTTAATCTTAATTAGATTTTAATTAATTATGAATTATCTTTTTATATGCTATCTTTGAATAAAGAGAGAAAGAGTTATCATAGAAGGATCTCATGTTTAGAATATAGGATTTTCTTAATTTTCTGTTATAATAAAAGTTGGCTCTTTGTGTTAAGTAAGAATAGATTATTGTGAAATAATTACATATAGGTAATTGTCTTTTATGTTTACTATCTACTTACACTGTGCATAGAATTATGAAATTGGTCTATTCTAAAATTGAGATTGGATAATAACCAAGTTACAATCTTATATTGATAACTTTGTTATGATAAATTCTTTGTAGTAACCAATGTATCTAGACTATTGAATTAAATGTTCATGCTTTTGTTATAGTGGGATGTAAGTTCTGTGTCATTGGGAAGTTGGATTGTAGAGGCTAAGAAGGGTGTAGTTGTGTGTATGGTCCTTGTGATATGTAACCCTAAAATGTTGTCTCCTATTCTGACATGAACTCATTTAATTGTGATGAACATTCAAAGATGATTAATGCCTTGTTTGGTGTATGGATTATGTGGTTATGATGGTTATGCAAGATGGTCAATGCCTTGCCCAATGTAGGGTTTACTAGTTGTAAAGTAGGGGGAGTGGCTCTCAATGGGAGCCGAAACCCATAGTGGTGTCCAGGACAACCCATTGAAGGGTTTCTTAATCTAGTGATAACATTAATAATGAAATAGGGGAATGGGTAGAATTCACATTAATCAAGATAATGTATGCCTCACTCGTGGCTCAAATGCGCATTTAGGCTTGAGATGAGATGAGAAGGCCTGGAATGGTAAGATCAACTACCTTGTCCCCATGAAAGGTACATTAATTCTGCATGAGTTTGTATGGGGACCGGGGATCGGGAGAGGCTGCCAAGACAACCCAAAGATGGGAGTCGGGGCCTAGTGAAGTCTACCAGGACAACCCATATCAATCCATGTGATGACACTCCTCCCTATTGTAGTCTAGCACTCCCTAGTTGTATTTCCTCCCTCAATTGCGTAAGTACCTCTGGAAGTGCAGTTAAGTATGTCAGTGATGTTTATTGTGGATAGTTTGGTAATTGGTGTCATGTATAACCCTACTGCTTGTGTTAGTCTATTGTTCTCCTTACTATCTATGAGTGTGGGATCTTGTGTTATCTCCTAGCTCGGGGGTGGACCTTAGGGTTCCACATGGTCGGGTGGAAGAGCTTTTATTTCCATTGGTTTTTTCCCTTGCCGATGTTCGTGGGTGAGGAAGATGTATCTTATGCATTAGATATCAGATCTTGTACCAGTTTGAGGAAGATGATTATGCATACTCATGGTCTAGCCTTGTGTGACAATCGATTCATAATGTACGTATTCAGAAAGGTGATAGTGTAATCAATGTAATGAATTACTCATGTGTATAGGAATTTGTACATTTACATTTAATCCTGATCATGTCGATTATTCATCTGATGTTATGATATGGAGATGTATATGTTTATTCATTTAATGCTATTGATTTAGAATGATCTACTAATGTTAGTTAATAATGTATGTTGAATTATGTTAATTGATTTGGCAAGTAATGCAACCATGAAATCTTAGAGGACAAGTCGTTAGTTCAAATGATGTGTATAGATGTGTTAACATTACTTTGTTATCTTATTCATATAAAAAAAAATTATCCTGCTTTGCATAGCATAGATATGTTGTTCTCCAAGGTGTTCATGGTGGGGCATTACACAAAGTTTAGGCTTTGATCTCAGACTTTCATTCTCTTCTCTACATTCTACTAGTGACTACTCTAACTTATTAATGTCCTTTAATCCTGATAGTTCATTCTTCTGCAAACTATTTTCCTTTTTCAGCTCTTCCAAATTTTCCTCCAGATCTTTGTTTCTCTTTTCCACCTTCCCAAACAACTTAAATCCTTCTTCTAATTCTACAAAACTCTATTCAACATACTTAAACAACTTCAACTCTGCTTCTAATTCTTCATTCATCCTCTTTACAATTTTCAATTCTTCTTCAAGAGCATCATATTTATCTTCTCCTAGTTCTTTTATCCTTTCCATCAATTCTGAATTACACCTTTTTATTTCACACAATTATTCTTCTATAATATCCTTTTTGCATATTAGGTTTTCATTTTCTTTCTTCATCCTTTTTCCAATCTTCCCCATTGAAACAAATCAGATAAACAACTTAATTTGAAAATCTTACCCGAATCTTTCTTTCCTTGATCTTCTTCAGTGGTGACACTTGTTACTTCTAGGGTTTTGCACTTCTTTCAACACTGTCTTCCTTCCCAATAGGTTCACAATCATCCCAACATATTCACAACCTTCGCAATCTTCCCAATAGACTTGCAACTAGCTCTAATACCACTTGATGCAGTCAAGGTAGGAGGGTCTGATGAGGGATCGTCCAACCTTACAGCCTTAAATAACTAATGAAATGATCAATCAGAGATGCAACGGAAGTATATAGCTAACAACAATAATAATGAGACATTCATAAACATATGACATAATATATATCTTGGGAAAACCCTAAAAAGGAAAAACCCAGCCTTCAAAGCTCATTCCTCTTATATTATGATCGCAAAACACATTACAAATGCCACTCTAGATTTACAGATACTAGGCCATAGCCCAGGGTTTAAAAATGTTCATATAACAACACTCTTCCATGATTTCCTTCTTCTACTTCATAATTCTCTACTTTGCAACTTCTTTTGCTCTCTACTTTGCTCCCTGCTTCACTTCTGATTCTTCTTTGGATCAAAACACTTATGATCTTGTTTCATATCTTCGTATAGTTGTTCATTATTTGTTCACTACTTTGAAATAATTATTTATTCTTCATTTATATCCTCTGCAAGCCTTCACAACATTATCAAGTCGGCCAAGAGTTAACTATCTTCATGAAACATGTAGACACAGATAGGTCGGACCTAAACATAAGGTATTGCTCTACTGTTGCATAGAACTTCATACGAATCTCCATGAAGGTTAGACAGGTCCCCAACTTCCCTGAATGATGTTCCTTTTAGCTCTACAAGTCACAGAATTGGTCCACAAGCCAATTAAACTTCACTAAACATTGTCGGCTCTGCTATGTGAAAGCAGGTGAAAATAGGTAATCTTCTGATAGCAATATCTTTCTGGAATCGAACCCAAATGATCTAAATTTTGGGTATGTTGTAGATGACTATGTCTAGATGCTAAGTCCAGCTCCATAGCCTCTGATATACAAATGTGGTAAAATGCGGTAATCTCCAAGGTCACTCTCTCGGTATTATGCAATTTACTGTTAATTGTCCCAACTAATTTGAATACTTTTGGATGCTCCTGCATCAATTGCACAAGTTATACCTTATATTTTGTTAAGATTGATTATTTTATGATTTAGTTTAAAAGGGGTAATTTGTTTGGCTTAGTAACATTATTGCATGGTAACTATATGCAAGATTCACTTCTTTATATTTCTCTTTTATCTATTCTTTTACCTATTCTTTTCCCCTTTTTATGATCTTCTAGAGTAGGTTTAATTTTGAGCTTATTGAACATATTTCTATTAGATACAATTTGGATGCATAACTTGATCAATCATAAAATTAGATTTTCTAGATGAACATTACATGATAATTTGGAATGAGCATGAAAATGAATATGTTTGATGATTAGAAAATAAACTCCAACAACCTTGTGATTATTGGTCAAAAACTTGTCAACAAATTAGTAGCCTATATGTAGGAATTCAAAATCTTAGATTGTCTTGCAACCTTTTTAGAATAGTTTATACTCACCTATGACAAGGTTCAATTATAGACTTTCCAATGATAACATTACGAATATAAGACTAAATATACTTAACAGTTTTATAAATTTAAAAAAAAAACATGCTTAATGATTTCTTGACTGCAAAAGGTTGGGTAAAGAAGGGAGAAACATTAAGGATGTAAATGTGTTTTTCTCATGTATCTTCTAATCGAGTAGTTTTTAGGCAATCACTTAGGACATGTAATTTGAATAAGGTCTCCATAAGACTACTCTAAGGGATTATGATTTGGTATCCTTGAGTTTGTGTTTCTATTTTCATAAGTATTTAGTATAATGGTAAGATTGGAATGAGGTAGTGATACACACTTGAGTGGAAATTAATATAATTGTATGTCATTCTTGATCATCTCTATTCCTTCACAATATTGAATGAGATAAAGGTAGGCATTTTGGTTTTAAGGGAGTTATCAACCTACTAAATAATTTTACGGGTGGCCACATTGTTGGAGACTATAAAATGAAAGAGAGGTTTGAACATTACACATTGTCTCCATTGAAGATTATAAAGATGACAAATATTTCCCAAATTTGCTAGATTCCTTTCTTTAAGATGCATTTTCTTTTCAACTAGAGGTGGGGAGATAGAGTTTAATTATTTTTGTATGAGAAATATTTTATGTCAAAAATGGGATCTAAGCTAATTAATACTTTTAACCTAAGTCAATCCTTCTCCACATAGCATTGGAACACAAGCCTTCAAAGACTTGGTGCTTGGTTGTCATCCACAAGGGAGAGCCAAGTTGTTCGAGGCTCTATTTGTTTGTTGCAAAGGGAGGATTGATCATTAATGAATTTATAGAAAGCTATGTAATACAAAACCCTAATTGATAAATCTAACATAAATGCACAGATGATTGTTATAGAGATGGAAAATGGAAGCAAGATAGAGAAATAAAATCAGATAGATCCTATGACAGAAAGCAAGAGAATATCTAAGAGGACCTAGGTGCTAGGGCACCTATGTCCTAGAGTTTCTAGGTAGATTTCCTTTTGATAGATGATCTCTATACCTATTCTCTGACCCCTGTTATTATTCTATCTAAAATTCTTGGATGTGATCTACACATGCACAAAGAGGGCAAAATAGTTGTGGCTATATAGGATTTTACCTCAGTCAAACCCCTATTTCGATATTCCTACCTCATGGATAGCTAGATTAGAGAAGATCAAATAGTGTGTGCTATTCTTATGTGCATCTTAGATTGTGAATGAGAAACAAACCAAAGGATTTATCACAAAACCCTACCCCTATATGACTCAAGCATATAGAATGATCAACTCAAGAGAAGTGTCTCACTTAAGGAAATACTAACCTTCAACTCAAGGAAGGTGGATTGATCTGAAATCTATATAAAAAGAAGGTGCTGCAACCATATCCAAGCACGATGATGTAGGTACTCAATCCAAAACCAAGTTGGTGGTTCCAATATTTCTCTCAAACATGCAAGAAGGAACAAGATAGACTCAAGATCTTGCCTCCAAATCTGCCACAATCATTTCCAAGAGTGTGTAAGTCAGTATTCCAATAATAAATAAACGTGCAATAATTCATAAGTTTGCAATAATATCGAGATACTCAATAGTTCTCTAGATTTTTTGAAGTATTTTCAAAGTCTTGTTTAAATATGAAGCTCAAGGAAGGAAAATATTTGAATATTAGAGGCTGACAGAGTGCATGACCAAAATGTCAGAATCAAGGTTATGTCACACAAGATAGCCAACACCATCAGAGGATTTAAAAATCCACAGATATGGGAGGATAGTAGTAACTGGGTGCTAGGGTCATGGATAAATCACCCCATCATGTTAGCATTGTTTCAAGACATCATCATGATCTTAACCCTGTCCTATGTTCTGGCATTTAATCAATAGTAAGAGTTTAGTAAAGTTTTTGAAGATTTGGGAAGGTTTAGGAAAGTGGGACACTTCTCTCGAGTCGAGGGTAAGGCCAAGGATAGAAAGTGGTCCTAAAATTGGACTAATTAAGTGGATACCAAGATGGGTGCTAAATAGAATGTGAAATTGTGCTTGCGCTGATAGGAAGAACAATTTATGATGGTACATTTAGCCCCCACTTTGGCAGTCGTATGGAACTACGTTCATATGCAAGCTAAAGTATAGAAAAGCAAATAAGAATATAAAGGATACACAAACAGATATTGTAGAGGATGCAAAATGTTTTCAAGTGAGAGAATGGAGCCCCTAGTTAGGAACCTGTAAAGTCACAGTGTTAGGGACCGCATCTTGCAAAACTACTTTGTTAGGGAAAGATAAAGCCATCCTACAGACAAAAAGATGTATTAGTCCAAAAAAAACTTCTAAGGGGAATGAGAGTGTGATTTAGGGTGAAACTTGCAGGTAGATATATACCCCCTATTTCTGCTTGCTTATATGGAGCTAGAAGCAGGGTGATGCTTTCTCTACTACCAGTTTCTAGGGTTTTTATGAATATGCCTTAAGTAGGGTCATTTGATAAAATAATGCTGAAATGAAAATCATAAGATGAGAAAGAGGGTGGAACTAGGATTTCAGCATGACAAATGACACAAAAATTAGAGTTCTCTAGCTTGAGTTGTGAAGGTTTGAATGAAGATTGTTTGAATAGAAGAGTGTTGAAGTTTTACTATAAATATTAAGTAGGTTTTCACCATTTACTATCTCATTTGTTTTTTCATTTTAAGAGAGTTTGGAGGATCTTAGGTGATCACGAGAGAGAAGATGCCATGCAGATGACCATATCGATCTCCCAGGCTAGATGAGTTGAGGGATCACATTGTACGGGCATGTGAGGTGCGTCTGAGATTTTGATTCATGCTTTTGATTTTTGTCATTTTTGTGTCAATTTCAAGGATTATGTACCAAAATAGGCCCTAAGTGGTGCTAGTGTCATCCTGGGGTGCTAGAGTCTTGCCAGGGCACTAGGGTCTTGATAGGGTGCTAGTGTCTAGTTAGGGCACTAGTGTCCTATGAAATTTTGCTGAAATTTTGAAGTTTGAACTGGATTTGAAACTTATTTTGCATGAAAGTGATAGATCTTGATTTGGTGTTGATTGCAGGTTTCCCTAGTAATGCACGAGCATTCAAGAAGTCACTTATACACATTACTATGTGGTCATGTTGAGATGCTTTCTGCCGCAGAGGTTGATCACCTTAGAGATATTAGATTGTGGTGGGTGTACACGATGCCCACTATTAGATATCATGATATGATGTTGATGGCACTCATGGAGTGGTGGGACAAAGACACCTCTACTTTCTATCTTCCAATGGGAGAGATGACGGTCACACTAGAGGATGTGTACCAGATCCTATGATTACCTATATGAGGTGAGACCATGAGGATTGATTATTTTTTATTAGAGGAGTATGTTCAAGCAAGCCAGATATACTGTCTCAGCCACATTATGCCTTTGAGCACCACAAGGCACATTCATATCGCTTGGTTAGAGCAGGGTGTTGTAGTCATACCAGTCTTATGTCGCATCTTGATTGCTACCATCACACTCATGGTTACACAGGGTGGACAAGGTACTCACCTTCACATGGGTCTTGTACATACTATCAAGGTGATGGAGGAGCAGAGGATGGCATACTCTTGGGGACAAAACATGCTAGTTCATTTATACCATGATTTAGGGCGTTATGTTCATCATGAGGCACATAGCTTGATGACTTGCACACTTCTCTAGGTGTGGGCATTTGAGCATATCACATGCACCCAGCCAATGGGGTTTCTGATAGAGCCTATCTAGACATGTTCACAAGAACACACCTACGCACTAAGGGAGTGGAGGTGTGGTGATTTATTGTATTGAAGAGTGAGATTTGATAGATTGAGCGTGATGATATCGTGTGGAGACCATATAGAGTTCGTAGATCACGGATGGGTGAGAGTCGATAGCTGGTGAGGATGGAGTGAGATAAACTTCTTAGATGTTTTCTTTGATCACATCATCATGCCTTTCTACTACAATCGAGTGATGAGGCATTTTAGATGTGTGTAGAGAGTTCCTACCACTCGACCGACCTATGTATGCTCAGCTCATAGTGCAGTGAGGCCTAGATACGAGGATCGACCCACTAGTATTGATGTTGCATTAAGTGATCTAGATGATAAGGTACAAGATGTAGTGCCCGTGTTTGATGTTGATGATGTGGGTACGATCCCAGCATAATGACTTGGTGGAGCACCTTCCGTTCTGCTCCTATATTTCAACTAGATTATACATCTGGTGATCATAGACCTTGGGTGGATTGAGGGGATGAGTTAGGAGAGGAGATAGATAGAGAGAGATGTTGATTATGATGTTATTGATGATGAGGAGGAGGATCAGCGAATGTCAACAACATGAGGGAGACAATGCAAGGGAGAAAAGGATGATGATGTCACCAAGGAAAAACTTGGGGCTTGATCTTGTGCATCACATTCACTACCTTCTATAAGTGGAGCGCAGAGTTGACATGAGTGCAGGGAGTCGAGCGGTGCTACCTCTACAGTACCTCCAACAATGACTGCGAATAGAGACTTAGCATCCATCGACCCTCTAGTTGATCATGACTGGCAGGTGGGCAATCCAGGTGAGAGAGTTACATTATGTTATGATTTGAGATTAAGTAGAATTATTTTGATATACATGATGGGTATTTTGATACAAATTTTGTTTCTATTTTGTAGCTGGTACATGAGCATGGCTCAACTTTGTGGGTCGAGTCATAGTGGAGACAGTGCCTACCATGCATACTCAACAGCTAGTGCGGGCCTGTTATAGGCCACAACATACTGAAGGGTGACATGTGGATGTATTTGAGTCCATTGCACAATTGAGAGTGTCTTACGAGGAGGCCATCTAAAGAGCGTCAAGTGCTGAGGCGGCACGAGATGCCTTCGAGATAGAGCAAGACCAGGTAATTGAGAGGGCATCGAGTGCCAAGGTGGCATGAGATACCTTTAAGATATAGCTAGGCCAGACTCTAGTGGATCTCCAGGCAACAAGGGTAGGACTAGCACCAGTAATGGACCTAAAGAGTTGCAAGCCGAGAGAGATCAACTACAATAGTTGTATTCAGATGCTTAGGTGGAGGTAGCGGAGCTCAGAGGGTAGGTCTGGGCCTGTAGATGTGGAGTGCATTGAGGAGTCACTCACGATCTATAGCATTGCACAAAAATCCATCTGTCACATAGCCATGACTGGGTCTCAAGGAGTCGGGTACCCACGGTCTTATAAATTGATGAGACTTGTTGTTGATGTATGATTGCGACACACCACATTTTGATGTAGTGGTGACTATGTACCAAACTTGTGTATGTATGTATATATGATCATTTTGACATTTTGATTTATGTTGTATATATGTGATGATGATAATGGTTTAATTAGATGTCATTTGTGGTCTTATTAAAACAATGCTATGATTATTTAATAAAATGCGCCAAAGATTTCATTAAATGTGGTGAATTAACATGTATGTGACAATTGAAAACCATTGTGATCTCTGTAAAAAACTCAATGAGATTGTTTAATAAAATATGACAATGATTTAATTGATACATGTATTGATAAAATGTTGTTCTAATCATGTGATCTAATTAAACAAGTTTATGAAATTGTTTAACTAATTACAACAATGATTATCTAGCAATGTTGAATTAAATATAATTGTGATCTAACTAAACAATGCAATAACATTGTTTAATTAAATGCTACAATGATCTAAGTAACATGGTGTATGAATTATCTAATTTTCTGCTAATGACAAGCAATTTTCAAGACTAAGAAAACTACTTTAAGAATTCAAGATAACTACATGCTTATCATGAATGAAGCAATCATATATTAAATAGACCAGAAAAATTAACTATCTAATGTGATGTGATTTAAATGAATACTATCATAACATTCATAAATGAAATGATGTAATGAAATTTTTAAAACAAGATTAAGCATAGTATCTGTTGGGAATTAAGGTGTCTCAACCTTGGTAATTACTTGCATTTATTTATTATAATGTATTTAATATTTGCCTATTAATGTATTTTGGATGCAAGTCTTGTTTTGTCATCTTGTGGGAGTTGGCACGGTGATGTGTCATCCTACGTGGAAGGTGACCACATGTAATTTTGTCCTCATATGAGGAGATAGGTGTCCCACTTAGTGGTAGAGGTATTTTTCCATGCGTCGGCACTTTGACTAGTGTGTAAGTGAACCTTGACCGAAATGGTTATGACAAATTCCTATGACAGAATCTATGATGCGTAAGAGTCGTAAATGGAAGGTTCTATGATAGGTGAAGACATGTGTCACAAGGCATCTTGGAAGAAGGCATCTTTGGGTACCCCAAGGAGGGTGATGATGTGCTATAAGTAGAATATGCTATTTTTAGGCAGTTATGACAGATTCTCTTACAACTATAAGAGTTTTCAGTTATGATGGATTCTATGATAGTCGTAAGATGCATAAGAGCATCTGTCATTACCCAACTTGGGAATAGGCAACCACATTGGGATGGGGTGATATGACAAGTGTCATGACCATGCTACAGTGTTGGACAAGTGTCCCTAGGCATGGGTTTTGGGCCATGAGGCCAAGTTGGATGCCCATCTCAAGGAAAGTACATTTTTGCCTTGTAAACTTCTATTTAAGCAGGTGCTTGGAGTGGAGATGTATTATGTGATTGACAGGTATTGTTATGCTGCTGGATTGTCTCCAGATATGAGTGTCGAAGACTCCTATAAAGGCTTGTATTGCAAGTGTGTTGTAAACTTCATTGTTTAGCTCATACATTGTGCATGTTTTAGAGTGTGGGGTTTTTCACCTATAAGGGTTTTCCCCACGTTATATCTTGTCTCTCTCTCTTTTGTCTTACATTCTTGTGTTGTGTATTGCTGTAATATCTCTATTATTAAGTTAACATTGTTGTAATTGTAAAGATTAAAACAAATTTGCACTCATCTCTCCTCTTTAGATTAGTGTAGGAAGCGATTTCCGCACACCTAGCTTTCTTTCAGTTGGTATCAAATCTTGGCTAGTTTTGGTTCTAGCTACTGGGTAGGGGTTTTTTGAGCTAATCTTAGGTTGAGTGGGAGTCTATGTAGAGTATTATGAAATCTTGTTGTAGGAAGGAGATGGCAGGCACATCTGGAAGATGAGAGGTGGAGAAGTTTAACGGTGCCAATTTTGAGTTATGGAAAATTAAGATGGAAGATATGGTTGTTGATCGAGACCTATGGGAAACCATTGATGGTACAAAACCCACGGCAATGTCACAAGCTAATTGGGACCTTAAAGATCAGAAGGCTAAGGGTCTCATAAGACTCTGTCTAGATGACTCTGTCCTATTGAATGTCCATGAGGAGAAGATGGCAAAAGATCTTTGGAAGAAGCTGGGAGATGTTTATCAAGCCAAGTCCTTGGTGAACAAGATTTTTCTAAAAAAGAAGTTGTTTTCTCTTAAGATGGAAGACGAAGGATCTGTTCTAGACCATATGAATGCTTTTAACATGATTGTTGCTCAGTTGACATCTGTGGGTGTGAAAATGGAGGAGGAGGATTGATGTATGACCCTGCTTTGTTCTTTGCCAGATTCATGGGATCATCTTGTCATGGCCATCAGAAGCACTACAACCACCTTCAAGATGGATGATGTAGTGTCTTCACTGTTATCTAAAGAAATGCAGAGAAAGACAACCAAGTCAGCCAAAGAGGCTCTTGTAGTTCGTGGAAGACTCAAGGAGAAAATGAAGAAGAAGGACAAGAAAGGTGAAAAGGGTAGATCCAAATCCCATGGGAGATCCAAATCTCCTGGAAAGTCCAAGGCTCTCTATTGGAACTATGGAAAAATTGGGCATTTCCTAAAGGAATGCAAAGAGGGAAGAAAAAGAAGAAGAATGTCCCAGGCTTAGATTTTGAAAAGTCACAAGATGATGGTGATGCCTTCATCGTAGGCCTAGCCACCCATGCATCTAATGATGTGTGGTTGATTGATTCTGGTGCATCATTCCACATGACCTCGCATCGAAGCTAGTTCATGAAGTATGAAGAGTTTGATGGTGGAAGAGTGTACCTGGGTGACGATTCTCATCTGAAGATTATTGGTCAAGGAAGAGTCTCAATCTGATTCCCTGATGGACGAGTGAAGGGGATCAGTGGGGTCATGCACATCCTAGGCTTGGCATGAAACCTACTTTCAATAAGTAAGTTGAATGATGCAGGTGTGCAGGTTATCTTTTCAAAGGACGAATGCAAGATCACTAGAGGATCTATGGTACTTGCGAGGGGTACTTAGAGAGGTACTCTATTTTAGTTGGAGGCATGCACTTCACAGTGCAATAGTTCTTCTGACTCGAAGAAAAGAGCTACAGTCACTTCATCCCCACCATTGGAACCAGCAGTGA
This sequence comes from Cunninghamia lanceolata, assembly GCA_027924645.1. Taxonomy (NCBI): domain Eukaryota; kingdom Viridiplantae; phylum Streptophyta; class Pinopsida; order Cupressales; family Cupressaceae; genus Cunninghamia; species Cunninghamia lanceolata. Next base: position 1,223,873 of record BSBN01001020.1, on the reverse strand, counting down.
AAAAGTCTATTGTAATAAATTTTGATGGTAGTGTATTTTGGGTACCCAAGGGTGCTCATGCTCTAGAAGTTAAGCTTCCTGCTAAAAAGACAATGTTATGGCATAAGAGATTCAGCCACATTGGTGAGAAGGGTCTTAGAACCCTAAAAAATAAAAACTTTGTTGATGGGTTAAATGATTGTAATCTCAAGTTTGACTTTCATGAACATTCTATATATGGAAAGCCAAACTATGTTTAGTTTTACTCTAGTTCTCACAATTATTTTGGTGTGTTGGACCTTATTCATTCTGATGTGTTTGGTCCTGTTAGTGTTCCTTCGATTTCCAAATATGAATATTTTGTATCTTTCATAGATAATTATAGTAGAAGGACATGGATTTATTTTCTCAGAAGCAAGTCTGAAGTCTTTAGTTAGTTCAAAAAGTTTAAATCTTTTGTTGAGAATCAGACTAGTAAAAAGATTAAGTGTTTGAGGACTGACAATGGTGGTGTGTTTTGTTTGGCAAAGTTTGATAAGTTCTATAAAGAGCAAGGGATTAAAAGACATAAGACAACTCCATACACCCCACAACAAAATGGAGTTGCAAAGAGAATGAACATGACACTGATGTAGAAGGCTAGGAGTATGCTTAGTGGAGCAAGCCTTGAACAAAAGTTTTGTGCTGAAACTGAAGCCACTGCTTGCTACCTGGTAAACATCTCCTACATCAGCTCTTGTTGGTAAGACACTTATGGAGGTGTGGTTTGGTAAGAAGCCTTCAGTTAGATATCTTTGTGTTTTTGGTTGTGAGGCATATGCACATGTGCCTAGGGAGAAAAGGTTAAAATTGGAGAACAAGGTTTTTAAGTGTATTTTCATTGGATATGGTGTCAGTGTGAAAGGATACAAGCTTTGGGATCCTGTGGCTGAAAAAGTATTGTATAGTAGAAGTGTTATCTTTAGAGAGCTAACACCTTCTTCCATTTTTCTACAACCAAAAGTGATAGAAAAGAAAGAAGATGTGGTTCAGTTTCCTTCTAGCCTTGAGAGGATTGAACCAATAGACCCTGTGAGCCCTGATGATGAGGAGAGCTCTAGCAGCTCTAAAATCTCAGAAGAAGAAGTAGAACTTCAACCTCAGCCTTTGAGGAGGTCTACACGAATAAGGAAGCAACCTGATAGGTTTGGTTATTCATTGGTTGATTCTAGTTGTGCTTTTGCCTTGCTTATTAACACTGATGAGCCTAGAACTGTGATAGAGGCTATGGGTAAGTGCAAGAAACTCGGTCCACATGTAGGGGAAGTCACACAAGGAAAAAAAATACCGACAGCAATGGGTACCCATTTTCAAAGAAACGGGTACCCATTTAGGAACGGGTGCCTGAACCTAAAACGGGTACCTGTTTTGTTTTTTACTATTTTTAGAAACGGGTACCCTTTATAGAATGCGTACCTGTTTTAAAACGGGTACCCGTTTTATTTTTTATTGTTTTTTAGAACGGGTACCCGTTTTGTTTTTTATTGTTTTCTAGAACGGGTACCCGTTTATAAAATTTTGAATTTCACACCCACGCTTTTGGTTTCGTTTTAGGCTCGGGAAAGGCATGGGTAGCCGACCTTGAGCCTTGGACCTGCAAGTATTTCTCCAAGTACAAAACCAGAGGAAAGACTGACTTCACCTATATGGTTGATGACATTTTTTCTGAATTTTTTTACGAAATTAAAACCCATTACAGATCATAGTGTCTAGTTTTCAAATATGTAATTTTTTTTGGATTAGACTTGTTTTTCTATTTATTATTAAATTTATGAGCAAACTGGTCCAAAAACTTGAAATGACAGGTGTTTGTATTTTTTTAATAACTTTTAATTTTTAAATTTTAAAAAAAAATTATATGTCATCAATCTACACGTCATTCTTTACACAATGAAAAAAAAATTTAATTTTATGATTTGTTTTGCTCAAATTATGTTGGCCGTACACGAGGGGTTTTCAAAAGTAGCAATTAGGCCTAATAAAAAATTAATAAAAAAAAATTATTTGGAAAAAAATTATTAAAAAATATCCTCATCAAACTTCACTGTACTACACATCTTTTCCCAAAAGGATTTTGAAAAATAATTTTATTTAAGTCAAATTATTTTGGCCATACACGTGCATGGTATGGTTAAAAAAAAGTGACTTTTAAATAGTGGTTTTTAGAAATGCCTATTGAAACTCAATTTGTATCATCTGGGTATTGAAAAAAATTACATATTTAGAAACTAGACTCCGAGTACTACATTTTATATTTAGTGACTTTTTAAAAGATTCCATCTCTAAGTGCTTCAAATTTTAAGGTCAAATGTGACAAATTCTGAAAATTAGGGAAAACACTTCCACTTTTTGGCCAAAAAGTGGACCCAGCTTCTTGCACTAACCCCTATGGGCATGAAAGATGCAGGTTCCTAGAAGGAGGCCATGGAAGATGAGATGGCTTCTTTGGAGAAGAATAAAACTTGGTACTTGGTGCCTTTGCTTGAAGGATAGAAATATGTTTGATGCAAATGCGTGTTCAAGAAGAAATTCAGTGCAGATGCCAGTGTTGAAAAGTACAAGGCTAGATTGGTTGCGAAGGGGTACTCACAAGTGGAGGGAATTGATTATGGTGAAATTTTTTCTCCCATTGCAAAGCTGACATCTATTCAGTTCTTGTTATCTCTTGCAGCAGCTTATGACTTAGAGGTGGAGTAGATGGATGTGAAGACAACATTCCTTCATGGGATTTGGAGGAAGAGATTTACATGTCATAGCCAGAGCATTACATAGAGAAAGGTACAAAAAATTTGGTTTGTGTCATGCCCACATTTCCCATGTGGTCACAACACGTAACACACGTGTCATGTCCACATCTGTCATGTGGTCATGACATGAAATATCAAAAAATTTCCACGCATTCCTAGAAACCCCCTCGCACGCATAAGCATGCTCGGTGGCAATACACATAAGGTGTAAACATGTCAGTCGAAAGCGGGGTAATGCGATCACATGCACATTTCCCCTACACAATGAAGGCCAACTAGTGGGTAGATATGATGTGAATAACGTCGCTAATAGGATTAGGATCTAGGATCAAAACCCTAGGTTTATCTAAGTGAATGAAGGGATTTTAACATAAGTCAAAATCAAAATCCTATCTCTAATACATAAGAATAAATTTAAAATCAAATAACAATGTCAACAAGATGGCAAAAACAATAATTTAACACTACACAAGGTTAAATTTACTAGCCTAACTAAACCCAAGATTCTGGAAAAATTCGGTAGCATAACGCTTCACGAGCATGAATAGGGTTTAGTTTAAATAACTAATCTTGGTCAAAAATTTACTAGGTTTGCTAAGTTGGATTAAAATAACTAATCTAACTAATTAATAATACACTCTATCCTATTCGGAATAACGCAATTAAATTAAATAGTCGAATCATAACAAAAAATTATCCTTATGGGTTAACATCTACATGCATCTATCTACTTGCAAGGATTATAAAATTAATTTCATTTCAATACATAAATTTGATTAATGTCCTAAGCAATAATTTAAATTCAATTGCTTAATAAAAGTAAATACATTTCGATAGATAGCTAAGAGTAAATTAAATCAATTAATCAAGTCCCAAACTAATAATTTAAAATAACAATAGTTCCCTCTAGTAATTTAAATTTATACTATAATGGCCCTGTTTATAAAAATAGTTAAAATAATAATTTTCCTACCCCCTAAATTATAAATTCAAATAACAACATCAACTTTACCACACTAAAAATCCCACTCAATTATAAATTTCCTTAATCATCTCAAATAAAAAAATAAAACAGAAATAGATGCAATAATAAAATGAGGGGGAAAAATTACTTAAAAGCAATTTTAAAATTGCAAGCCCTAAAAAGATCTCAAATAGAATAATAATTTCCTTAAGGAAGGAAAGAAAATCCTAGCCTCCCTCATTCTCATTTCTTCTCTTTTCCATTTTTTGATTTTCTCTCCTTTCTTCCTCTCCCTAAATTTTGTGTGTGCAGGTTTTGGAGATGGGCAATCATGGCTTCCTCTTTGTTACAGAGGTATATACATAAGATATACCCATTTGTTTTATTTTGATATAAATAGATATGAGTATATGCACTTAAATATATATGTGAATACATATATTTATCTCTAGTTTTAAAACTAGAGGGTTTCCTTTTGTCTTAAATAGAAATGAAAGTGTACACAGATATATATATATTGCATTAAAAATATTGATGAATAGTATCAACGGCTGAAAGGCCAAAAAACACAGAGACAACGAGAGATCTGCCATTGGGAGGGTTTCTCCATTTGGAGGACGGCAGAGGGAGATTAGCTATGGAGGAACGGTGGGCAGAGGTCTGCAGTTGCAAGAGAGATGTGGGGACAACATCGGTGAAAGGGGGATGTGGGCAGAGAGTGCTACGATGGTGGGAGAGAAATGGGGGTGTGGGAGTGTGGGGAGGGGTCGAGCCCCACCCACACTCAAATGAAAATAGCCAATGGTGGGGGGGGGTCGAACCCCCCCCCCCCCCCCCACCACATCTCTATTCTTTATAAACTGTAACTCTAAAAAAAAAGCACAGTTCATTCACACAACATTACATTTATTTGCTATCTTTGCATTTTTAAAAAAATTATATATATATATATATATATAAACATAAATCTTTAGCCATTAATTCAGATAGTAATATGAGGCACAAGTCCACAATTATATATACATATTTTATATATACAAATGTGTGTGTGTGTGTGTGTGTGTGTGTGTGTGTGTGTGTGTGTGTGTGTGTGTACAATAGTATATGTATATACATTCAAAACTGTAAATGCATAAATATGGAAATTAGATAAACATTCTTCTCCTAAAAAATAATGTTGATATAGAAATACTACAACCAACACAAACAACACTATATAGGATTTTTTTTTTGTTTTTTTAAAGAAAACAATGCATTAAAACTTTTTTTTTTGAAATAAAATAGTACTAACTAATCTTTCCTTTCTATGAGCAAAAATCATTTTCATTAACAACTATCAATTTTTTTTTTGAATAAAACTTATACATACCAATGAAATAGAACAACCATTTTTACTTATATTCACATTTTTCTCCAACTCATAACACATAAAAAAAATCAGAATATATATACTTTCATTCTCAAATACATAGAAGTTAAATACAACTCAAGGTTAATTTTTTTTTTGCTTTACAACTCAAGAGAGCACATGCACTCTCTACTCATTAACACATCTACAAATAGGCCAACCATGGACATGCTCTCTCGAGAGCTCAAAATAACAACACAAAAAAAATAGTGCTTACTCCAACATCTCATAGCTCCAAGGAGAAATCCTCCAATGACACAAAAGAGAAAGAAGCCACATTGAACTGCTCTCCTCCCTACCATTGACTCACTCATGAGTCACCCCCGAGCTAGGAGGTCATCCTCACACAAGGTAAGCTCACACCACAACACAACAATGCATACAAACACCAAAACAAGATACTCCCATGGCTTTCACATAACAAAACTCACCCAAGGTGAGTTTAATGGGGTAGGGGAGTGGACATCACTCAACTCAAGAGTGCCACTCCTACAAACTTTCCAAAAACAATTTCTTCTCAAGGCCTCAAGCCAACTCTTTAAACCATATTTTCACAAGTTTTGCTCTTAGCTCTCAAGCCATTTCACAAAAAGATCATATACTCATATTTCCCTCAAGGCTAAAATCCCACAAAAATAAGGATGTGACCCCAAGGAGGTTCACTCCTCCCCCACCCCACACATGTTGAGCATTCTCTCCAAATGGAGAGGCTCTCACAACTCCCATACCCAATTTTCCCACAACAACAAAGTAAAAACAAACAACATGGAACTCATACACACATCATACAAGTAAAGAAAATGCATAAGGAAAGGCATTTACCTTGAGTCCAACCTTATAAAGCCCAAATGGAAGATATTTGAGTAGAGCTCCTCTATCTCCTCCTCCAAGTTTAGTCTCCAACCTTTTTCCTTTAACTTTTTCCCCAAAAGCAACTAAAATTCAAAAAGATTCAACAACCCCCCCTCTCTTCAAGAGAGATTAAAATAGTCTCTTCTCGTGAGCCTTGAGGAATGGGGAGATGACACATGTCACCTCCTCACTCCACCCAACTACTTGCAAGAATCTTGGAATGGGGTGGTGACACATGTCATCCACCCATTCCATCAAGTATTTCTCCCATCCACTTGCTCTCTCTCACATATGTGGGAGAGAAAGGTGGAGCCAAAGGAGGAGTGGGTACCAAATGTGCCCCAATCATCTCCTCCTAGGAAAGCCCACACAACCCCAAGGTACCCTCACCAATTGTGGGAGAGGCTTGGAGTTGAATCCTCCACAATTAGGGGGTCTTGAAGAATCCCCCAACCTAAGAAAGAGGAAATGAAGAGGTTGAGTGTTTGACCCACTCATCCTCTCCCTCCCAAACTTCCATTTTCGTCACTTTACTTCAGGGTGAAGTTAAAGTGACCAAATGGAGGTTTACCTAAGGTTACACAAGTCCAAATGACCCCTAGACCCTAGGGGTACAACCCAGGGTCAATTTTAACCCATTTTTAGCACCATAGGTTGAGTAAAAACACATAAAAAGGGGCCTAAAAATAAAACTCAAAATAAAATTCAAATGACATTACAACTTACAACACCAATCAAAAGTCAAATAAAAGAAGGGGTAGACCTAACCCAACTAACATCACAGAACAACATTACAAAATTTTCTCATACATCACATAGTTGATCTTGGTTCCTTTTGGAACTAGATCAGCTTCACACGGGAACAACACAGTGTGTGGGATGATCTCCGAATAGCCATGGCTTCTTTAGAAACACCTACGCACTCAAATGAAATGTTAATTCCACATGTATATAATAGCTGAAGCAAAGTGAAACATACACTCACATCATCACATGATCATATAAATATCAAAGAATCACTTCATAATTAAATTTTAAATTTTACATTTCAAAAATCTATCACAAGATAAAATCACATAATAAATTTCTAACTAAAATCACATGAATAGTATCCCAATAACATCATAATGTAAATCATCTGTCTAACATCATCAGTGAATCAATATCAAGGTCTAATCTCATCGTAATCATGCTAAACATAATAAATCCACATAAAGCATAAAGTCTAAGAGTCTTGCAAATTGGGATCAATAGTCCCATAAGTCTAACATGTGTCACCAACAGTAAAATAAAGTAGTCAAATATAAGGGAATGAAATGGTAGGTCTCACAGTTTGCAAGCTGAAAAAGTCTTTGTATGGTTTGAAGCAGTCTCCTAGGATGTGGTATATGAAATTGATGCCTTTGTGTTGTTGATTGGATTTTTGAGATCAAAATCAGATCATTGTGTGTATTACAAATTTGATAATGATCGCATTCTCATTATTGCACTATATGTTGATGATATGTTGCTAATTGGGAATGGCAAGAATATGATTTCTGATTTCAAGTCTCAGTTGTTAGCATAGTTTGAGATGAAAAAATTAGGGGCAGCCAGGTACATTCTAGGAATGGAAATCAGAAGAGACAAAGCTAACAGAAAACTTTGGTTAAGCTAGAGTAAGTATGTGAAGATCGTGTTGGATAGGTTCAACATGGTAGATTGTAGACCATTATGTGTCCCTGTATCTTTGGGGACAAAGTTATCTATTAATGATTGTCTAAAATCTCCTAGTGAGGTGGAGGACATGAGTAGAGTACCTTATGCTAGTGATGTTGGCAGTTTGACGTATGCTACGGTTTGCAGAAGACCAAACATTTCCCAAGCAGTGGGAGTCCTTAGTTGATTTATGGCTAATCCTAGACGGGTACATTGGGATGCAATAAAGCAAGTGTTTAGATATCTGAAGGGTACTTCCAAGTATTCCATATTTTATCATAGTCATCCTACAGGACCTCCACATTCTGTATGTATTCATAGATTTGTGGATTCAGATTGGGCAGGTGACATTGACAGCAAGAGATCCACCAGTGCTTATGTGTTTACTTTATTCAGTGGTGCAATTAGTTGGATGAGTAAGCAGCAACCTATGGTCTCTTTATCCATGATAGAAGTGAGCATATGGCAGCAACTCATGTTTGTAAGGAAGCCATTTGGCTTAAGAGATTGTTTTCAGACATTGGTGTTGATGTATGACATATTACTATTTGTTGTGACAGTTAGAGTTTGATTTGCCTAGCAAAGAACCCAACTTTCCATGCTAGAACAAAGCATATTGATGTACAATTTTATTTCATGCGAGACATGGTAGAGGATGGGAAGGTGAATTTGGAGAAGGTAGATACTTTGAATAATGTTGCAGATGCATTGACAAAACCATCAGGCATAGACAAGTTCAGATGATGTTCAGAGTCTATGGGCCTCTCAGCTTATAGCAGTTAAATCCTGTCATTTCCATTGGCTCTTACAAGGTGTTCAACAAGTGGGAGAATGTTGGGAATTAAGGTGACTCAACCTTGGTAATTCCTTGCATTTATTTATTGTAATGTATTTAATATTTTCCTATTAACGTATTTGGGATGCAAGTCCTATTTCGTCATCTTGTGGGAGTTGGCACGGTGATGTGTCATCTTACATAGAAGGTGACCACATGTAATTTTGTCCTCACATGAGGAGATAGGCATCCCACTTATTGGTAGAGGTATTTTTCCATGTCTCAGCACTTTGACTAGTATGTAAGTGAATCTTGACCAAAACGGTTATGACAAATTCCTATGACTGAATCTATGACCTGTAAGAGTTGTAAATGGAAGATTCTATGACAGGTGAAGACATGTGTCGCAAGGCATCTTGGAAGAAGGCATCTTTGGGTGCCCCAAGGAGGGTGATGATGTGTTGTAAGTAGAATATGCTATTTTTAGGTAGTTATTACAGATTCTCTTATAGCTGTAAGAGTTGTCAGTTATTACAGATTCTATGACAGTCGTAAGATGCGTAAGAGCATCTGTCATTGCCCAACTCTAGAATAGGTGAACACATTGGGATGGGGTGATATGACAAGTGTCATGACCATGCTGGAGTGTTGGACAAGTGTCCCTAGGCATGGGTTTTGGGCCATGAGGCCAATTTGGATGCCCATCTCAAGGAAAGTACATTTTTGCCTTGTAAACTTCTATTTAAGTAGGTGCTTGGAGTGGAGATGTATTATGTGATTGATAGGTACTATTATGCTGCTGGATTGTCTCTAGATATGAGTGTCGAAGACTCCTATAAAAACTTGCATTGCAAGTGTGTTGTAAACTTCATTGTTTAGATAATACATGGTGCAGGTTTTGGAGTGTGGGGTTTTTTACCCATAAGGGTTTTCCCCACGTTATATCTTTTCTCTCTCTCTCGCTCTCTTCTGTCTTACATTCTTGTCTTGTGTATTACTGCAATATCTCTGTTATTAAGTTAACATTGTTGTATATGTAAAGATTAAAATGAATTTGCACTCATCTCTCCTCTTTAGATTAGTGTAGGAAGTGATTTCCACACACCTAGCTTTGTTTCAGTATCTATGCAAGTGAATAGCATTGATAGGTTCTTTAAGAGGCATACCATTCATTGTCTATAATCTATATGCACCTAATCCATAGACTTCGGTGATGACATAAGGTCCCAACCAGCTCGGGTTGAACTTCCCTTTTTTTCTTGGGGAAGCATTTACATTGCATTGATTTTCATAAAACACCAAATCACCAACCTAGAATGAGCAATGGATGGGCTATTCATTGTGGTAGCGTTAGACAAACTTTTGATAAGATTGGAGATGTTTGAGAGCATTTATGTACTGTTCATCAAGTATCTCAAGTTGTTGGAGCCTTTGTTCTCTATAGGAATCTTCATAAGAATTCCATTGAGAGATATTCACAATGAAGGGATTTCTAACTCCAAGGGTATTATCACTTCAACACCATACACTAGGTTGTATGGGGTGGTACCCATAGCAATAAGAACACTCATTTAGTAAGCCCTTATAGGATAAGAGAGTTGAGTGTGCCAATCTTTACCATATTTGTTAATAGTTTTTCAAAGGATTTGTTTGATTTTTTTATTAGAAGCTTTTGCTTCGTTGTTTCATTGAGGATAATACGATGTGGAGAAGTGGTGTTGAATGCAAAATTTCTTGAGGAAATTCTTCACTTTGTTCTTAAATGATGAACCATTATTAGAAACAATGGTGGAAGGAATGTAATAAGCACCCTTGTTCTACCTTGTTTTTTTGTTTTTGTTTGTTTGATGTGTTTAATAGAAGAAGACAAAAGTGTAGAAGGTGTTTCTTTTTGTAATAAAGAGCAGAAATAAAGTAACTTGCAGCAATTAAATAATTAAGAAATATGACAATGTTCAAAAATACATATAGCAGAAATTTCCAGATTTAATTTCTAATTTGAAAATACAAATTTCCTCAAATGTAGGAGCAACCTAGGTCATCAAATAACATTACATATCTAATTCAAACATACCCATAAATTTTAATTGAATTTGATAATTTTTTGCACTTGCAAGCAGCTCCTGCAAGCTCCAAGAAATGAATGCCACACCTCTAGAACTAAGTATAAATGCTCACAAATGATGGAAATTTGTCCTCCAACCCTAGGCATCCTCATCACAACAATAAACTATCCAATACCCTAGGTGTCCATCTCTCCAAAGTCACACGCCCCTGTCAAGATGGTACGACTAGCTATTGAGATGGTACAACCAGCCTTTTCAAATCAAAACCGTAGTAAATCTCTTCCCATTCACCTTCAATCTATGATGATAAATTAGATATACAATATGCTCCTCCAAACTGAAATAGAAATTCTGCAAATATGCCTAGTTGTGATCTCCATAATGAAATCACCAAGAAATCCTCCAAATTGTGTCTTTCAACAACGTGGACAATGTCGCCTATAAAGGATTTCGTCCTCACAAATCTTGAAGAAGAACCAGCTCCTCCAACAAAGAAGAAAAACAAATATCAAGTTAACCATAAAAAGAATGAGCTCCAAACTTCTTTTGTATGCCTCCTCAAACCCCACATCCCAATTTTCATTAAATGCACTTTTATTTAAATTTTAAATGTCCCCTTATTTCTCTAAGTGAGGCAGCCACTTTAGAGAATACTTTATCAAATTTAAATGACATCTTATGTCTCCCAAAAGTACCCCTTCATAAAGTCACTTTATAATATTAAATTAGAATAAAGTTAAATATTTAATTTAATTTTATAAAGTATCATTATTTAAATTAAAATACTAAACTTTATTAAATATTTGGATACTAACATTAAATGCCTCCACCAACATAGCTAAAAATAGAAAGCTGACAACTGACCTTGTCAATGCCCAAAACTGACTTACTAAAAATAGTAAGTATAGAAGAATTCATCCAAAGCCACCCAAGAATGTGGTGTGCCACACATCATAACCTCTGGAGCTCAAATAATTGTGTGATGCTGCCAACCTGATGGATCCAACTGACTCCAAGGATTCCCTAACCCTAACTCATTAGCCTATGGGAATCCACTGAGTAGGCTAACTATCCACCATACTGAACTAATTAGGAAGGGGATATTATACTCTGCCCTTCCCAAAATTGCTTGTCCTTAAGCAATCTCAACTATGGATGCTACAAAATTTGCTCATTCTCCCAAGTTGCATCCTCTACTGGTATGTTCTTCCATTTGACCAAATATTCCTTAATAACTCTCTTTTGAAGAGTTCACTCTCTGGAGTAAAAAATGACCTCTGGAGTCAGTATCAACTTTCCCTCCTCATCCAATGGTGGTAACTCTAATGAGGTAACTACATTGTGTCTGAGTGCCTTCTTAAGCCTAGATACATGAAATACATTATGAACCCTGCTGCTCGTTATTAATTCAAGCTCATAGGCAACCTCACCAACCCTTCTAGACACTCTGAATGGACCATAGAACCTGGGCTTAAGCTTCTTTGCTCCACTCTTCTTGAGAGTAGATTGTCTATATGGATGAAGCCTCAAATAAACCATGTCCCCAACCTCAAAACTATGCTCCACACAATGTTGATCAACATATAACTTCTGTCAATTCTGTGACTATTGCAAGTTCTCATTTAAAGATTTCATAACATGTTGACTCTCCTGCAATAAATACCTTGCCTTAGGCACTCTCCTATCTCCAAAAAGTAAATCCAAGAAATTGGGTTCCTTATACCCATACAAGGCCATGAAGGGTGACATCTTGATGGACATGTGATAAGTAGTATTATAGCAGTATTCACCAAGGTGCAACCACTTAATCCAAGCTCTCTGTTATTCTAACACAATTTCTAAGATACCCTTCCACCCATTTGTTAACTGTCTTTGTCTGTCCATCTATCTATGGGTGGTGACTCATACTAGGAGTGAGATTAGTCCCACTCAATCTAAAAAGCTCCTGCCGAAAGATGCTTAGAAACTTGATGTCCCTATCACTCACTATGCTCTTGGGCATCCCATTCAATCTAAAAATCTCCTTGAAGAACAAATAAGCTACCTATGTTGGAGTATGTCTCACTAAAATAGAAAAGAAATGTGCAAGTTTGGTCAATCTACTAAACACAACATAGATACATTTTATATAGCCACTTAAAAGAGCTTAGGTTTAGCTTGTTGCTGTTTGGGTCGTTTCCACCTTTCAAAGCAGGGTGGCAGGCTCTCTAAAGATTAACAAAAGTAATTCAAGTACAAAAACACTTTTGATCCCCAAGTTCATACAAAGATGCGAGGGGAGAGCATACATATTGTTTGTATTTGCATCACACTTAACATGGTTCATTTTAGTTCTTTGGATTATGTTGGGGGTGATTAATGCAAGTTTAGTGAGAAGCTTTTGATTTGCAAGGTCACCAAAAAGGTGCGAGGGCAGAGCATACGCTTTTCACACCACAAACACAACCACGAAAACACTTCACACAAGTTACTTTGATTTTCTTGATTACATGCGTGATTAATGCAAATTGTTGTTCTTTTTAACCCAATGATTTTAATTGATACAATTTGTGGTTCTTTTTAAAAGCCCAAAATTGAAGTGTTTGATAGTTGTTGGCACACAAATTTGTAAATTTTTAAGAACACCAAATTTTAAATGTTCGGCACACACACACACACAAAGATTTCTTTGTTGTTGTTCAATTTTATAACACCAAATCAAAATGTTGTGTAACTAACATGTAAAAGGGTTCTTTTTAAGTTGCAAATTCAAGTGTTTTTGCTAAACTAGAGATAAAACCACCCTACAAGAGTTTGTTAGTATCCGCAAAATGATAGCAAAGACCTGCAAAAACACTTGTTAGTACCTACACAGACAACAAAAGTTAGTTTCAGAAATAGCGCTAAAACAGAGGTGAAATAGCGCTACTGCGGATAGAAAACAGACAGAACTTGACCCCCTATACCGATGGTGCTAATTCAACAGATAGCATCAATACAAGACACAAAAGGTGCCCAAACAGAAGATGGCGTTACAATATTACAATGAAGGCACTAATATAATACATAGCGCTAAAACAATATAACAATAGCGCTAAACTAGGAAATAGCGCTAAAATAGGTCTATGAATGTGCCACTGCGCAACTTGTCAGACAGTCTGGTTACACCTGCGGATAGCGCAAATCTAGGCGGATAGCATCGATATGGGGTTGAATACGTCCGACCTGCAAAAAGTGGTTTTATAACAAAAATGGAGGGTCAGGTTGCACACACAAGATGTCCCATTAGCCTTGTTAGTCTGAATAAAATGAAAAACAAGACAAAAAACAAAGGCAAAGTGTATGTTTATACTTTTATGAAAATTTGGACATAACTTCCCCTTGTATTTTCAAGATCTCTGTGAAAATAGAGAGCACTTAAACACCAAAACAACAAGAAGATCATAAAAAAAGACATGTGAATGAGTTAGTAAATGGAAACGTGCTATGCAAAAATAGCACTAAAACAGGAAATAGTGCTAAAATGAGCTAGTGATGGCGTCGTTGCGAAGGTAGGATAGCATCGCACCTGTAAACACATGTCCCTTGCACAAAAATCATAAAAAAATAGATTAGACTTAGACCTTGTGGCTCCCACTAGGCGTGCCAATGTAGATTAGATAAACAAATGAGGTTGAAAACAATAAACTAAATGCAAATAACACAAAGTTATACCTCATATGCAAACCCAATCTCATCAAGGGAGGAAGAAGCCTTTGCACCCAAAATAAGCTCCTAAAACATGATTATCCCTAGACAAATGATTCAAATGTGAAATGCTACTCTAATTGGCAACTCACTATTTTAGCTCAATGGAGTTTTTGGCATAATAACTTTGCATAAACTTGGATGATGAAAATGGATAGAGAGAGGTTCTATTTATAGATTTTTGGAAGGGATTTTGATCCAAGGGTGGAGATTGATTTGGAAGATCAATGGTGGAGGATAAAAGTGATGTGGAGGGCCTAGATTAAATCTTGAATGAATGAGGGCTAGGAATAAAAGCGAATCTTTTATTCATTTTGGGAAAAGGAGTTATTAAATGAGTATGGGGGTGAAAGATTATTTTTGAATTAAAGATTCATATGGGGGAATGTAAATGAATTAAAAATTTATTTTGGGGAGAAGTGAAAATAAATGAGTATGGGTTTGTAAGGAAAATTAAATGTGATGTGGGATGTTTTTTTTAAATAAAAAATTAACTTGTGTGGATTTAATTCAATTTTTTATTTGGAGGATGTGGGGAAGGGGGTTAAACTAGGTTTGACCACCCAAATGAAGGGGTTAGGATTAATTAAACATAGGTTTCATCTAATTAATCCTAGGGCTAGGATGAGATAGGCTAGGGTAGGCAATTAAATAATAGCTATTTAATTGTCTAGGGTAGGGATAGGTCAACTATAGGCTGAATTAATTAGTTAATATGGTTTTAACTAATTAATTAGATTTAGTAAAAGGTGGAAATTGATTTATTAAATATTGCATATTTATTAGATCAATTGGCTAAGGTTTGGACTATTGAATTAATGAAATTAATTCAATTTTGGGGATAAAATGGTGTGAATTTAAAAAATGAAAGGGGTAATTAATTAAATAAAAATTTAATTAATTGATTAGAAGGGAATTTGGTATGTTTAGGGATGTCGGGAGTCGGTTTGATGGTAAAAGACATTTTTAGGTGTCTACATTTTCAATATATAAAACCTGCGAATATTAAATTTTATTTCCCTAGTTTAAATTTCGTTTATAACAACAATAATATATATATATATATATATATATATACACATACACACACACATATATACATACATATATATAGATATATACACACACACTCACATATATATATATATATATATATATATATATATATATATATTTATAAAAATATTAAATAATTACTGCCAATTGATTTGTAGGGCAGAATAATGAATTTTGTCTATATTGAATTTTTCCTACAAATGTATTTTCAAATACATCTCAAAAGTAAAATTTATAAATAAAGAGTATTATACAAGGATAATCAAATCAAATTTTCTCTTAATTAAATTTTAATTTCAATTTAAAATAGTAAGCATTTAATTAATTACAATTTAATTCAAAGCATAACTATAATCCAAGTTCATTTATTGTATAGTAACAAAATTAAAACTTCATATAACTCATTAGAATTGATATTTTCACTAAGTCTTTCAATGAAATAAATTTTAACAAGCTTTGTAATTTTCCAAAACAACTAACTCACAACTTTTCTAATAGGTGTATGAGGAAATAGATAATTCTAATATCTTTTTAAAGACAAATTTCCTTCTTCCTTTCTCATTTCAAAATGGCAATATTTAATAACACTCCAATTAAAAACTATTAATACATTGAAAGAGGGTTTTCTCACAACTCAAGAAGACCAAATATTACAAGGGAGAGAGAAATTCTCCTCATAAAATCAATAAGGATGTAGTCAATAATAAGCCCAAGCTCTTCTATAAAGCCTTATAAGTAAAGGAAAATAAAATATTTTCCCAAAATAAAAAAACTTCTTCAATCTTCACATTAAGCTCCATGAGAACCTGCATATCACACAAGGGGAGAAAACACCACACAACTTGCTCTCCCCCCTACTGTAGACCTGCAAGAGGGTCACCCCCGAGCTAGGGAGATTTTCCACACACCTAGGGAATCCAAACCACTTCACAACAAAGCAAAACAACATCCCAAAACACAAATACACCCATGCATAATTACACAACACAAACTCAACTAAAGTGAGTTAAAGAGGGGTAGGAGAGTGGACACACTCAACTCTAGAGTGCCACCCTTCAAATATTTCAACACAATTTTTCTCTTTGCCTCAAGCCAAACAAGTTAACCAAAATTCCAAGGGAGTTCATATTTGGGCTCTCAAGCCATATAACAAATTTCTCAAAGTCTAACAAACACCCTCAAGGCTTTCAATATCCCAAAACAAGGAATGAACTCGAGGAGGATCACTCCTCCCCTACCCCACACTTGATGAGCATTTCTCCCAAGTGGAAGAAGCTTTGTTAGCACCCCATTAAAATTTCCCACAATAACAAATTTACAACACAAGCAAAAATGCATTTCACACATCCATCATGCAACAAATAGAAAATACAAGGGAAAGGCCTCGAAAACCAACCTTAAAAATCCCTTTAATGGATGAAGTTGATGTAGAGCTCCTCTAAAGTCTCCTCCAACCTAAGTCACCAAACTCCCTCTATTCCTTTCTCTCCAAAAAAATAATTTTCAATAAACAAAATCCTCCAAAAATTCAACAACCTTTCTCCCTATCCCAAGTGGGATTAAAATAACCCAATCCATGAGTTTAGAGGAATGGGGAGGTGACACTTGTCACCTCCTCACTCTTCCTCCCAACTACTATTGTGTCCCAAGGGATGGGTGTTGACACATGTCACTCACCCATCCCAAAGTCTTCCTCACCCCATACCACATGTCCTCTCTCCAACACATGGGAGAGAAAAGGGGAGTTGAAGAGGGAAAGGGTGACACATGTCTTCCCCTCCTTCCCTCTCATGAAGGACCACACAACTCCATGGGGACTCTCACCAATTGTGAGAGGGACTTGAAGTCAAGTCCTCCACAATTGGTAGATTTTAGAGTCATCCCTAACCTTGGGAATTGAAAAGGGATGCGCTTGAGTGTTAATACCACTCATCCTATCCCTCTCATGCCTCCAAATTCGTCACTTAACTTTAGTGTGAAGTTAAGGTGACCATATGGAGGTTTACCAAGGGTTACCCATGTCAAAAGGGACCCTAGGCCCATGGGGTATAACCCAGGGTCAATTTTAACCTAGTTAGGACACCCAGGATCAAGTTAAGACATAAGAAAAGGGTCTCAAAAATTTAAAATTTTAAAAAATAAAATTCAAAAATAATACTTACAACACAAATCATAATTCAAATTTATAAGAGGGTAGACCTAACCCATTCAACCTCATGCAAGACAACATTACAACATTACATTAAACACAGTGTTGATCTCAGTTCCTCATGGAACCAGATTGGCTTCACAAGGGATTAGAACATAAGGTGTGGGATAATCTCCAGTATCTGTGGTTTTGTTAGAAATACCTACACACTCAATTTCAAAGTTAATTCCACATATAAATATCGTAGCTGAAGCAAATTTAAAACATGCATTCCTATAACATACCACAGTTCTCATAAGCATAATGAAATCACATTACTATTTTCTCTCTAACATCACCCAATTAGTTTACCTGTAATGTAAACATCTATCTAACATCACCTAATTAGTTTTTCCTATAAAATAAACATCTATCTAATATCACCCAATTAGTTTTTCCTATAAAATAATAAAGTCTATAGTTTAGAAATCTGGGATCAACAGTCCCATAAGTATAAAAGTATCAGCAATAGTAAGGTAAATAGTCACATGAACAGAATGAAAAATGTAGGCCTCACATCCTCTCCCCCTAAGACTGTACTTCCTCCTGGAAGTCATCAAAGAGGTGAGGATAAAGAGTCCCCAGTCTCGCTGCATCCTCCCATGTCGCAGTGACCTCGTCATACATGTCCCACTAGACCCTAACCTAGTCCAGCTCTCGACCTCGAAGGCCCAGCGTCTGATGAGCCAATATGCGAAATGGCTCCAAAGCCATCTATCCATCTGCCTCTACCTAAAGAGTACTCCAATCCAATACGTGAGATAAGTCAGAGATGTAACGACGTAAAACTAAAATATGAAAGACATCGTGGATACGCGATAGGCTAAGTGGCAAGGCTAGATGATAGGCTATAGGTCATATCCACTCTAAAATCTTAAAAGGTCCTACAAACTAAGGTGCGAGCTTAGAGCCCTTTCTGTAATGGATTGGACTCTTGTGCAGTCGCACTCTCAAAAATACCCTGTCACCAAGTGAGAAGCTCCGATCAGTTCTCTTAGCATCAGCATACTTCTTCTGTCTATCCTGTGCCTCTTGAAGTCTCTGTCTAATCAGTGTGACCTGTTGCTCCATATCCTAAACTATTTCTGGACCAATGGCAACCCTATCCTCTATCTGATCCCAACTCAATGGTGTCCTGCATGGTCTGCCATATAAATCCTGGAAATGAGGCATACCCAACAAGCTGTGATGCCCATTATTGTAGGCAAACTCAACTAGATACAGATACTCCTCCCATCTAGATTGATGGTCCATAACATACATACAAAGCATGTCTTCTAACACTTGATTAACTCTCTCTATCTATCCATCGGTCTCTAGATGGTAAGCTAAACTGAAGTTGAGCTATGTGCCCAACGCCTAATGTAAGGCTCTCCAAAATGATGAAGTGAATATGGAGTCTCTATTGGAAATGATGCGGTGAGGTACTCCATGAAGTCTAACAATCTAATCTAAAAACACTCTCGCCACTGATGGTGCATTGTACGTCGTGCGTACAAGTGAGAAATGCACCACCTTGGTCAACTTGTCAACTGTCACCATGATGGCATCATGGCGACATGATGACATAGGTAGACCAATGATAAAATCCATGGAAATGGTGTCCCATTTCCACTCAGGTATCTCGTGAGGGTACAACAGTCCTGCTAGATGCTGATGCTTAGCCTTGACCCTCTGACACTCAAGGCAATGAGCAACATATTCTGCAATGTCGCATCTCATCCCAGCCCAATGATATAACTATCACAAATTAGCATGCATCTTCTTCACTCCTGGATGTGCTGCATAGGGTGCTCTATGAGCCTCTGAAAGAATCACTGTACGTAGATCACCCACATGGGGTGCATAGATACACTGCCGATGTTTAAGCAAACCATCAGGCTCAAGGGAATATCCTACGAATTTTTCTTTAAGGGTCCTCTGATTCTAAATTTCCTGCTACACCTGAAAAAACCACTCGTCCTCAGGCAGATGCTGTAGGATACGCTCTCTCAAGTCCACCCTCAATGTCAAGGTCAGAATCTTGTGGTGCCTTCGACTCAAAGCATCACCGACCACGTTCTCCTTCCCTTTGATGTAGTGGACATCAAAGTCATACTCGCATAAGAACTCCATTGAACATTGTTGGTGGGCATTCAAATTGGGCTATGTAAAAATGTACTGTAAGCTATGGTGATCCGAATGGAGCTCAAAGCGTTGACTTAAAGGAAGTGTCTCCAATGAACAAGAGCATGAATAACTGCTGCGAGCTCTAAATCATGAGTAGGGTAGTTTAGCTCATGTGTCTTAAGCTTACGCGATTTGTATGCAATCGCTCTACCACCCTAAATAAGCACGGCTCCCAAACCCTCTAATAATGCATCTGTGCAAACAATAAAATCCTCTACAGCATCTAGAATTGCTAAAATGGGAGCGCTGGTAAGATGCTCCTTGAGGACCCCAAAGGCCCTCTCACACTACTCGGTCCAAGTGAAACCTTTCCCTTTCCGCTGAAGGGAAGTGATCGGATGTGCTAATCTGGAAAAGCCTTCAATGAATCTACGGTAATAACTGGCTAATCCCATAAAGCTCCTGACCTTTGTCACACTGGTGGGTGCTGGCCAGTCCTGAATCGCTCTAATCTTTGATGGATCTATGGAGATGCCATCACCTAATAAGATGTGTCCCAAGTACTGCACCTCTATCCTGAAGAAGGCACACTTTGCCAGGTTGCCATAAAGCTACTGCTCTTGTAAGTACTGCAACACCTGACGTAGATGATCCACATGTTCCTCCTTGGTCCGTGAATAGATCAAAATATCGTCAAGAAATATGATCACGAATCGATCTAAGTAAGTGCAGAACACCCCGTTCATGAGACTCATGAATACTGCAAGGGCATTCGTCAAACTGAAGGGTACCACATTCAACTCATAATGGCCATATCTGGTTCGAAAAGCAGTCTTATGAATGTCTGCCTCTGTGATGTGTAATTGGTGATACCCAGATTTTAGATCAATTTTTGAGAACACTCTGGCTCCCTGCATCTAATCAAAGAGGTCATCAATCCTAGGCAGAGGATAACAGTTCTTCACCGTCACCTTGTTCAACTGCCTGTAATCCATGCATAATCGAAGAGACCCATCCTTCTTCTTCACGAAGATAACCGGTGCACTCCAGGTGAAACACTAGGTCAGATGTGCCCCTTCTCAAGTAGCTCCTCTAACTACAGTTTAAGTTCTGTAAGCTCATGTGTAGTTATCCTGTAGGGTGCATGAGACACTAGATCTACACCTGACACTAAGTCAATGTGGAAATCAACCTCTCTGTGTGGAGGCATACCTGGTAATTCTGGCAGAAATACGTCGGCAAAATCTCTCAAGATAGGGTGATCATCTAAGGTAGCCTCAGGCTCATCCTCTGATCTGTCATTGACTATAATAGAAAACATCTAACAACCTTTCCACATGCAGCACTTAAGCTGCTGAGCAGATATCATACAAATAGCTGTGGGCTTCTGAATGCCCACTATCTCAACCTATGAGCCATGATCATCTAAGCAGCTAATCATCCTCTGGTGACAATCTAGCTTGGCTCTATGAGCCGCAAGCTAGTCCATACCCAGAACTACACCGTAGGATCCTAATGGCATAACCCTAAGGTCACATGATGTAGTGATGGAACCCAAGGTGATCTCGCAATCTCTAACCAAGGTATCTACTAACATCCTGGCCCTAGAGGCCAACTCAACCTCTCACCTAATATCCTGCCTAGAAGCCACTAGCCTGCAATGTTCCACTAACGATGTACACAGAAAAGAATATGTAGATCCAGAGTACAAAAGAATAGAGATGGGGAAATCCCCAATCATACCCGCTGTCTCAATGACTGAAGCCTAGAAATTAGCCTGGCGGTTGTCAACCACTGCAAACATGCGGTGGGACCTGCCCACATCACCTACAATCTGCTCAGATCGTCCTACACGGGGCTGTCCCCCTACTATAAATCCTTGTGGACGCTCTCTGGCCAAGTGCCCTATCCCACCACATACATAACACGGGCCCCTATCCTGTAACTGTATTGATCGGGTTCTACCCAACTGTTGTTATCCAGTCCATCTAGTGGACCCCTGTGAACCTCTATATGACTGCTGAGACATCGTGGGTCCCGTAGAAGATCCATATTGTCTCTGATCTCTATGCGGGCCCTGTTGATGCGAACCACGGTTCTGTCCTCCCTGAATCCTCTGCTGGGGTCTAGATCTCTGCTGATGCTCTGCTATTGCTGCTGTTGTGGAGGCCTACAAGGTAATGATGAGGAATTATATCCTCCTCTCTGTGGTGTGGATTGTGGCCTACGAAAGTTTTGCTGTTGTAGGGGATTACAGTCCTGAAACTGTGGGCGTGACTTCTATCCTCATCCTTGAATTTCCTCTGAAATAAGACCCTTTTTGACAGCCTCACTCATAGTTTGGGGGTTTGCCATATGTACTAGTCCTGCTATCCCGTGATTCAATCCTCTAATGAATTTGTGTACCAGGAGTTTCTCATCATGGAGGTACTCCGCATAATGAGAAAGCTCAATGAATCATCTCTCATACTGAGAAATCGTGAGTCCTCTCTACTGTAAATCATGGATCTCATCTATCCGGTGCTGTCTGTAATGATCTGACAAATATTGTGCATTAAAGCACTCTATGAATATGTCCCATGTGAGTGTATCTATGGATAAACGACGCTTGCACTCCTCAGTGCGCCACCAGGTAGCTGCTGCATCTCTCAGAAGGTGTACTACGACATGTGCTTTTGTGTTGCTCCCATAAGGTTGCAACGTGAAGCACCTATCTAAACTAATAAGCCATGCCTCGGCCATAGCTCCCTCTGTAGCCCCTGTGAAGGTAGGTGGGTTGAGCCTAAGTAGGTCTCTGATGGGATCTCCTCTGTCTCTAAGCCCTATAACCAGCTCATCCAACCCATACTCATATGGTCCATGATATATCTATTCTACTCTCATGGTCTCATCTCGTCTCAAGAGTCTCAGAGGACTCCTACTCCATGCACAGTAGGCTAACCCTACCTCCTCTACTATAGTATCAGGTACCACTACGAAAGGCTCCATATGTGGCACCTCTTGCGGATCGATGCGGGGCTCAACACATGGTTGGTCACATGACTCAACACATGGCTCCTTACGTGGCTCCTCTCACGGATCAATGTGAGGCTCATCACGTGGCTCAGGAATAGCTAGTGGTAGCCTCTCTAACATGGCCTGCAATGTCTATAAAATTTGTGGACCTATGTCAAATACTGGTTGTGCTTGTGGTTCTGGTGGTGCCTGTGTACTGGTGGATCTGCTATGACTGTGGGTGCCTGTCCCTCTACTGAGGAATCACTATGCACCTCAACGGACGCTGTGTTGCACGATCGCGCTCATCAAACATGTCAGGGAGGCATCCTACAAAACAAGGTAGGCATAATTAATCAAAGTTATAGAATAATATCGTGCCCAATTATGCCCAGTGTTTAAACTTGGGCTTTGATACGAAATGTCATGCCCACATTTCCCATGCAGTCACAACACACATCACACGTGTCATGTCCACATGTGTCATGTGGTCATGACACGAAATATCAAAAATTTTCCCACGCTTCCCTAGAAACCCCCTCACACATGTAAGCGTGCTCGGTGGCGTACGCTTAGGGCGTAAACAATACAATTGTCAGCGGGGTAATACACACGTGCGTATACCCAAACATAGGAAGGCCAACAAGGGGGTCATTGCAACGCGGTTAACGTCGCTACAAGGGTTGAACTTACTAAGCTCCTAAACCCTAAATTCTAGAAAAATTTGGCAGCATAACACCTCACGGGCGTGAGTGGGATTTATTACACTAACACTAATCTTGTTCACGTGGTTTCCTAATTTAGGTTAATCTCACTAATTACATTGGTAAAACAATTGATTAAGTTAATGGGACATTTTTCAACAAAGTCCGATCATCTGTTCTCCTTCACGTTTTCTAAAATTTAATATTAATCTCTCCTCCTTGTGATCTTAGCATTTTCGACAAAGCCTATTTATTTGTTCTCTCTTCCGTTTCTCTAAAATTTAATTTTGATTATATTTCTTTTACGTTCTCTTTCCTATTTCTCTAAAATTTAATTTTGATTGTATTTCTTTATGTTTATCCTTCTTTTCTTCACATTTTCTATCAATCAGAGTTATCATTGCATCCTTTACATTATTCCTAATTTCTTGGTAATCCAGATCTCTTAAACAGAGTTTACTAACTTTGCTTGATGAAGTCACCTAAGTTTCCACTCTGGTTTAATCTCAACATTTGAATTAATTTTGATAATTAACTTGTCCCTAATTAGGATTAATAGAGAGTTAAATCTTACTTAGTTCTCTTAGCCCATTTCAAAAATGCCACGCATTTTCCCCTCTTTGTTTTCGCTTTTATCTTTCTTTCTCTTTGACTCTCATTTCTCTCAAATCGGACGTTTTCTCAATCTACAGTTGAGTTCACAATGGCCACATATGAAATGCATATGATGGCTTATTTGCATTTATATAGATATGTGTATCTATATAAATGCAAATAAGCCATCATATGCATTTCATATGTGGCCATTGTGAACTCAACTGTAGATTGAGAAAACGTCCGATTTGAGAGAAATGAGAGTCAAAGAGAAAGAAAGATAAAAGCGAAAACAAAGAGGAGAAAATGCGTGGCATTTCTGAAATGAGCTAAGAGAACTAAGTAAGATTTAACTCTTCGTTAATCCTGATTAGGGACAAGTTAATTATCAAAATTAATTCAAACGTTGAGATTAAACTAGAGTGGAAACTTAGGTGACTTCATCAAGCGAAGTTAGTAAACCCTATTTAAGAGATCTAGTCTACCAAGAAATTAGGAATAATGTAAAGGATGCAGTGATAACTCTGATTGATAGAAAACGTGAAGAAAAGCAGGATAAACATAAAGAAATACAATCAAAATTAAATTTTAGAGAAACGGAAGAGAGAACAAATGAATAGGCTTTGTTGAAAATGCTAAGATCAGAAGGAGGATAAATTAATATTAAATTTTAGAAAACGTGAAGGAGAATAGATGATTGAACTTTGTTGAAAAATGTCCCATTAACTTAATCAATTGTTTTACCAATGTAATTAGTGAGATTAACCTAAATCAAGAAACCACTTGAACAGGATTAGTGTTAGTGTAATAAATCCCACTCACGCTCGTGAGGTGTTATGCTGCCAGATTTTTTTCAGAATTTAGGGTTTAGGAGCTTAGTAAGTTCAACCCTTGTAGTGATGTTAACCATGTCGCAATGACCTCCTTGTTGGCCTTCCTGCATTTGGGTATGCGCACATGTGTGTATTACCCTGCTGACAACTGTATTGTTTACACCTTAAGCGTATGCCACCGAGCATGCTTATGCATGCGAGGGGGTTTCTAGGGAAGCGTGGGAAAATTTTTGATATTTTTTGTCATGAACACATGACACATGTGGACATAACACGTGTGATGCGTGTTGTGACCGCATGGGAAATGTGGGCATGACACACTACTATGAGTGTGTAATAGTGTTCATAGTTGGATGCTTTGCTCCTGAAGAAGATACATTAAGATGGGAATTAGAAGTTCATATCATACCTTGTTCATTTCAAAATTGAGTATGAAGATATATTCAGATGGGAATTAGAAGCATCAAGAAGACACATTAATATGGGAATTAGACACACTAAGATATTGCACTGATGGATTAAGATATGTTGTGTGCTCTTCTCTACTATCCCTAGGAATGCATGTGTTAAGGCAAAGAAGATTTAGCCTCTAGAAGTTGGTGATAGTCTCTATTTTAGAATGACCACCTTTGAAGACTATCTAGGAAATTGCTCAGCATTTTCATTAGTTTGGTTTTGGGCCCTTGTGGATTGGAATATAGATTAATGTGATGACAAATCCTGCATGTTCCAAGTTTCATGATCTTTGGACTAATGGAAGCATGTTTTGCAAAAGATAAAGTGAAGACAATGTTAGTTCTGTGAAGACAATCACTACAAGGAAGAAGGTTGCTCTGCATTCCTTCAGATTTGCAAATTTGGCTATGTGATTCTAAAGGTATGTTAAGATTCTAGGGAAGATGGTAATTTCAGAGATTCAGATCATTTACCCTTCCACTGTTAGAGTTGTACATGCTAAAGTACCGGCATATATTCTGGCAGAGTAAGCTAGTACTGAAGGTTTGTTGGAATGCTCCGCATTCTTCTGCAAATGAATGATTTCCCTTGTAGTTTTGAGGACATGTTTCTAGATGTGTATTATATGCTTCTCTTCAGTTTTAAGGTTCCTAGTGGTTTGCAGCTCAGTTTTTCAATTGATAACATGTTGCAATGTGTTTCAGATGATAGAGTATTTTTAGAGTAATTCTTTGAATCTATGTGGCATAATTCTTTGATGTCTGATGGAAAAGGAGTGTTTGGGGATGTTTTATGAGTCATGTGGACTCATCTAGAAAAGTTTCATGAAGATCTTTCTTATTTCCAATACTGCACAAGGTTTTCAAGTTACTGTGGCCTATATTCTTCAAATCTTCATGAATTTTCCTTAAATTTGTCCTATTTTCAAATGAGCGAAGTGTACGGATGTAATTCCTTGATGATTGAAGCTGTGAAGGTTTTTTTGGACCTGGTTAAGCAAATGGGGTCTGCAAGGCTTGGATCTTTTGTTGGTGTAATGTGTGTGTTCACTTAGGAACTATCTTCTACATGTTTCATATTGTGTGATGTATGGCCGACTTGTAAATGTATTTTTCATGTTGTATCTAGCCAACAAGCTATGTAATAAATGTAATATCATGTATAAATAGTGAATCAAATTGAGTGAGGTGAAGTGTGATTGCAATGTGATTGAAAAGTTCTTAAGCAGATAGAAAGAAGAATAAAATGAATTGTTGATGTGTGACTAAAGGAGAAAGAGCAGAAGTTTTTGATGTTGGCCAGGTCCATCTTGAAGACATATTTGTGATAGTGATCAAGTATAGAGTGTGCCTAATTGATCAGATCTTTAGAAAAAAGTGTGAAGAGGCAAAAGTGCAATCATCATAAGTGTGAGCTTCAATGCCAGTTTTCAGACAGCAGAAATAGTATCATACTGTAATCTTTTGTAAGTATATTCTTAGTTTAGGGAGTAGATGCTTTCTTGGGAGTGACCCTGAAACAAAGTTATTAGGAAGTAGAAGCTTCCTTGGGAGTGACACTAAATCAAAGTTACTTAGCGAGTAGCAGCTTCCTTGGGTTATAGCCCCTAAAACAAAGTTTTTATCCTCACCGTGGTTTTTCCCTTTTAGGGTTTTCCATGTATATCTAGTGTTATGTGTTTATTTGCAATGTGTTATTCATTCATGTTGATATTGTGATGCCTAAGGTTTAATCTACTCTAGATAAGTTGAAGTTGTTGAAATTGGAAATTGTTTGAATATTGATTCACCCCCCCTCTTAGTATTCTTGTGTGTCTAACAAAGACATTTTCCTAATGGTATAAATTTCTTAGAATTAGTTGAGTCCATCAAGACATTGACATTATCTCCATTAAGGAGTGTATTGTGGTCTAGGACATCAAACGGATGAGGGGATTATTAAAGCATCTCTTGAGATGTTAAGGTTTCATCAGATAAAACATCATATTTCCCAATGTATGCCTCAACATTTAAACAATAGGGAAATTTGCGATCATGGTGGTAATGAGGAAAATGCTCATAAACTCCAAGGAATTTAGCCAAAGCTTCATCTATTGGGAAAATATCCAAAGAAGGTATGGTAAGAGTCAAATTAATATCTATTAGATTAGGATGAATAATACTAAGTGATGTAGAAGAGGTTTGAGTTGTAATTAAATCATGTTTACATTGAGAGAAGGATAACAAAAAGCTTTGGTGGGCTTCAAAGGGTGGTATCCAAGACCAAATAGAGAACCATGTAGATTAGGTTCTAAGGGAATCTTGATACCATGTTTTTTAAACCACAACCATTTCCTTTATATCCAATTTTAGATAAGATTTGAAAACCCCAACCATAATGGGATGCCATTTTTGTAGGAGATGGCGGGTTACCGTTAGTGCCGTAGTTAATAGTATAAGTATAATCAATAGGATTTGTTGAAGTAGAGGAAGTTGGAATAGTGAGTTTAGGTGTATCAGAAGAAGAAAGAGTATGTGTAGTGGAAATTGAAGCCACCTTCAGGGTCTAACTTTTGTGGTGAGATTTTATACTCTCCAATAAAATAAGGTGTAAAATCTAACGAACCCCAATTGTCAACAAAAAACTCACTCAAAGGTGATAGACAATGTTGATTAGAATAGTCGGTAGGAACATGAGAAGATAGATTTTCTTTTATTGAAGATGAAATCAAATTGTTAAAAGATTTAGAGATAAGAGTCTGAGATCTAGATTCTGCATGTAAGCAACTTTCTAGATTTGGGTTAGCCTAAATTATGTAGAGTTTGTTATTATAAATGAAATTTAATGTATGATGAAGAGTAGACGGGACTACCCCCATGGCATGGATCCACAGTCTACAAAGAAGAAGATTGTATTAAATAGAATCATACATGACATGAATAAGTGTAGGAAAGGTCACAGGTCTAACCTCAACAAGCAGTGTGATTGTACCTAATGATCGTCTACTAATGTTATCAAAGCCAAAAATAGAGAGAGTATTAGGTTGAATGAAAGATGTATCCACACCGATTTTGTTTAACAATTCTATGCTACAAACATTAATACCTAATCCATTATCGATTAGGGTACATTTTATTCCATTTTTATTAATGATTACCAAATCATGAGTGCATCATATTGATTTTGAACGTCAATAGGAGGCAACTTATGTTGTTCAAAGACAATGTCGATATTAGTTGCATGCATACAATCAAACAAAGTTACTACATCATTCAATCTAATAGAAGGTTTTACAATCATTTTCTGTAAAGCCTCTTAGAGCAATCTATGGTATATAGGTGAGGTTTGTATTAACTCCTATAGTGTGATCTTAGTCAGATTATTACAAATTTACTCAACAAGTTCATACTGTCTGTTAGTATGTTGAGAAAGATGAAGTGATGGAGGAAGAATAGGTTGAGAAGATGGAAGAGAAGTAGGAACAACTAGTGTTTGTCTATTTTCTTTATTATTTTGAGTGTTATATGTGTGAGCAACCGCATTGTAATGGGGCTTCTTTGACACCTCTTGATCATGTTGATTGTTTTGAGTAAGTTGTTTTGCATAGTTTAAGATGTAACTAGGGGGTCAAGATGTGTTTTGAGCACCTCGAATAGTTAGAATAGGAGTAGAATGTGATTGAGGAACATCCTATTGAAGATGCACAACAATCTTAGGTTTCTTAGGCTCCTTTGGGGAACCGAAAACATAAATCATGTTGATCAATCTTTGACAAAAATAATAATTAGGAGTCATAGAGGATGACTCTATTGAGATGAATTCATCTAGGGCTTCATCTAACATATAAAAATTATTACTACTAAATGACTCATCATATGCATGAAAATCTTGAAGAAATAAATCTGACATTGTCACATAACTTTCTTTCTCCAAGGTATGAAGATGGAAGAAAGAAAGAGAGATATGAGAAGCACGAGAAATATGATGACAAGATAGTAAATGCTGATTAAGGGATAGAAGACAATGTTTTATTTATGTTTTTTTTTTCTCTAATCTAAAGAAAAGAAACACATGTTTAAGTGTTTTTTTTTTCTACACAAAGCATATAAAGTTTTCAAATATAACAAGTATCTAACTAATTAATTAACTAATTAATTAGAAATAAAGAAGGCTATGGGAGTGTAAGATGTTGGGTTCACCAAAAATTTTTATGGAAAATTGGATCTAGGATAATTAACACTTTTAACCTAAGTCAATCCTTCTCCACATAGCATTAGAACACAAGCCTTCTAAGACTTGGTTCTTGGCTATCATCCACAAGGGAGAGCCAAGCTATTTGGGGCTTTGTTCCTTTGTTGAAAAGGGAGGATTGATCACTAATGATTGACAAAAAGATATGTAATACAAAACCCTTATTGATAAATCTGATGGAAATGCACAGACGATTGTTATAGAGATGAAAACTGGAAGCAGAACAAAGAAATATAGATTAGACAGAACTTGTGATGGAAAGCCAGAGTAGATCTGATAGGACCTAGGCACCGGGGTGCTCATGTCCTAGGGTTTCTAGGTAGATTTCCTTCTAACAAAAGATCTTTGTGCCTATTATCTAGTCCCTATCATTATTCTGTTTGAAATTCTTGGATGCAATCTACACATGCACAATGAGGGGAAAAATGGTTGTGGCTATATAGGAGTTTGCCTCAATCAAACCCCCATTTCGGTATTCCTACCTCATGGATAGCCAGATTAGAGAAGATCAAATAGTGTGTGCTCCTAATTTTATGTGCTTCTAAGATTGTAAATGAGTAGAAAATGAAAGGATTTATCACAAAACCCTAACCCTATATGACTCAAGCATATAGAATGATCAATGAAAGATAAGTTTCTCACTTAAGGAAACACTAACCTTCAACTCAAGGAAGGTGGACTAGTCTAAAATCTGCAGAATAAGAAGGTGCTGCAACCATACCCAATCGCGCTTATGTAGGTAATCAATCCAAACTCAAGTTGTTTGTTCCAACCCTTCTCTCAAACATGCAAGAAGGAACAAGATAGATTCAAGATATTGCCTCCAAATCCACCACAAGCATTTCCAAGAGTGTGTAAATCAGTATTCCAACAACAAATAAACCTGCAAAAATTTATATGTTTGCAATAATATCAAGATAGTCAATAGTTCTCTAGAGTCTTTAAAGTCTTTTCAAAGTCTTGTTTAAATATGAAGCTCAAGGAGGGAAATGTTGATGCTTGTGTTTGTTGATGTTTTTCATTGATGTCAATATGGTGTTCATGCTTCAAGAGTTGCTTCAAAACAATGTCATTGTTGATACTCATCTCTATGTCAGTACGGTGTTGATAATCTCATGATGCCATGATGCTCGTACTATGTTGATACTCATCTCATGGTTTGATGTCAAAAAACCACCTTGAGAATATCTTGACTGTTCTTGATCTTCTTGTTATCTTTAGAGGTGTGATGAATATTATTAGTGGTGTGATGAGCATTTGAGAGATTGAAAAGACTCTTTGGAAGATCTTGGTGTGATGAGCATTTGAGAGATCAAAAAGACTCTTTGGAAGATCTACCTTCCACTTGTGTATAGCCTTGATTTGAATGCCTCTAGCAAAGTGGTTATCTATCACTCTAATCTACAAAGCTTGAGAAGGTTTGATGTCCATCTTGGATTTGCAAATATCTTGTTGATACTTGATGCATCCTTTGATTTTCATGACAAAGACAAGGTTAATGTTGTTTCATGACAATATATGTCAAAATTTCTTACAGAAAAAGTCCTTTTTGAACATTTATTCAGAGAGTTGCAAGTTGGAGTTTGTTGATGCTTGATGTAAAGAGGTATTTAATGGAAGAGTCTTGCATAAAGGTATGTTTGATAAAGTCAGAATTTTGGGCATAAATAGGGTTTCTTACATAACAGGCTTGAAGAATCATTGACATTAAGCATTGTAAGTTGAGCCTCAGAAGGTTACAAAATGATCTCCGTCAAAGAAGGTCTTTGACTTCTCTTGGAGTCCTTATAAAAATTTAGGGTTGTTAATGTTCATTATCTTTCAACAAGATGGCATTATTTCCATTCCTCATTATCAGTGTCAGAGGTTTATAGAGGTCAAAAGAAAATGATGGTAATCATAGTAAGGGTTTTGATTGTTGCAAATTCTATAGCTTGTAACCTAAACACTAAGCACATCTAAAACCCTAAGAGCATTAAAAACCTAGGGTTTATGCATTGTGAAGGTCGTCAAGATAGTTTCACTTTTTCTTATATTTCAAAGTTGACCTATTATTGCAGGTAAAGAGTCACTTAAGTAACAATGTAAAGGGGTTTATGTCATAAGGTGACTGAGTCGTTCTACCTAAAGGAACCAGTATATCCTGTCTAAAGGCGTGAAGCTTAAATCTATGGTGCATGTTCAAAACTTTATGAGCATGAAGTCCTTGATCGATGGTTAGAATTTAAACTCATTTAAAGTTGCAATGACCAACTACAGTATGTATTGTTTGATGGGCAAATGGCAGTATTGCTTTGAGTATGAACAATTGAGTCAGTTTTATAACTATAATTTCTTTTGGTGATTTGAGAGACTAAACTCTAATACTTGTTGATGTTCAATGAATTTTGTGTGAAGTGTTTCTAATGTGTGAGAGGTTTCTGGTATGGTATTTTAGCTAAGAAATGAGATGAAGAAAATGTATATACATTTGAAAGTGAGTTCACATAAAAAATATTATGTTTGGGTTATAATGAGTTTTGTAGGTTATATTGAGTTTTGTAGTGTATAAGGATGATTGCAGAGTATAACATTAATTGCAGAGTGATATGATCAGATAACCTTGAAGATTTGCAATGTCATCAAACAAATATGTTAGATGTTGGCAAATGAATGTTTTGTAGAGTATAAATATAGATAGAGTATGACAAAGGGTTTGTGTATGTAATGTAAGAGTAGATGATGATTAGCAGAGGCTTGCATTGGAATTGAAGGGAGATGATTTGTTTCTCATTGTATGTCATATGTTAAGACTTCATGAAGCTATGAAGCTATGTATCCTATGCAAGAATGTATAAGGAAGGTATGTGATCTAGGTGATAATGTTTAGTGATGTTGTTTGTGTTTGTAGGGGTTTGGATATTGAATCAGTAGAGTATTTTTTTAGGCAATGATTGTAAGCTATGTTGTAAACAGAGAGGGATGTATGAATGTTAGTGTAGATAAGGCTTTTTTTAAAGAAGAAGGTTCTTGTTTTAGAAGTGGAAATCTTTGGATTCAAATGATGTCATTGTAAAGAAATCAATGTACTTTTGTGATTGGATGTATGGTGGTCTTGAAGAGTTATTCTTTTGTGCCAATCGAGGAGAGATAAGTTGTTTGAATAAAAGAGTTATAGAACTCATCTATAACCTTTGATATTATTGTAAACAAAGTAGTACTCTATATATCCTCATGTTTTGTGTTTGGAGTTGTTGTTCCTAGTTTGTACAAAGTTGGTGTTCTTGATGTAGGGGTTGGTGCTCCTAAAAGACTTGGAGTTGGTGCTCCTAAAAATCTTGGAGTTGGTGCTCCTGATGGACTTAAAGTTGGTGCTTCTTGTGTAGGGAATTGGTGTTCCTTATGTATGTAATCAATGAGATTTTGGTCAATGAGACCTAATAAAGTTTTTGGTAAGGTTGGATAGTGGTTTTTCCCTATTTAGGGTTTTCTACTTTACATCTTGTGTTATGGTTTATGATGTCTTTGGCATGTTGATGTCAGTGATTGTTTCTACAATGGTAATGAATGAACCAATATTATTAGATCACTGATTCACCCCCCCTCTCAGCGATCCATTGTATTCCAACAATTTGTATCAGAGTTGCAGGTTCCTTGTAGAAGTCTAAGAGACTTGGTTTGATCATGGAGGTGGATTACTATGGAAAAGAGTAAAAGAAATAAGGGAAGAAGAAATACCAATAAAAAAATTTTCAACAAGTCCCCATCAAATCAAGTGATGTGTTGTTGCAAGAAACACCCCTACAAATTGACACAAGATATGATATATCTGAAAGAGAAGATGATTTTATAGTTGAGAATGATGACAAAGAAAGAAGACATTCACATGAAGAAGATGAAATCAAATATGATGAAGAAGATGATGAAGAAGTGGGTCTTGAAGAAGAACTATTTTATGCCTACAATGGCTAAAAAATTGTAAGAGGAGAACTCAAGGCTAAAGGTACAACTTAAAGAAGAAAAAGAATCAAAGGCCAAAGTTCTTTCATCCCTTGAAGAATCAGACAAGTTAATCATCAGCCTAAAAATAGAGATTGAAGAGTCCCCAAAAGGATAGAAAAAGTGACAAATCTGATTTTGAAGTCAAAACAATTGAATGCCTAAAACTAGAGGCAGAGATAGTCACTCTGAGAAAAGATCTTGAAAATATCAAGATTCAGTCAAAGAAAAATCAGAAGTTTGAAGATAACACCAACAAGTTGTATGAGATGTTGGGCAAGCAAAAATTAACAAGGATACTACTAGCTTAGGTTATGAAAAAGGGTAGACTTCTAAAGTTAGAGAAACTCCTAGGAAGAAGATAGATCTGAACTATCATTCTACTACTCCTGAAACTGAAAACAAGAAGACAAAAGAAAGAACTCCTTCACAAGTCAAAAAAAAAGTTTAGAAGAACCTTTCATCAAGGACAACATCAAAACATCAGGTTTGAAGACTCTTTTCATAGATATTGCTATTCTTGTTATGAATTTGGTCATAGAGCAATACACTGTTGGATGCATACAAGAAAAGTTAATTTGAATAAGAGTTTCGTCTTATGCTATAAATGCAACCATCTAGGTCATACTACAAGGTTTTGTAGCATACAAGTAAGAAATGGTGTCTTTGGATCTTCAAGAAGATATAATTCTTTTGTTCCTCTGATTGGCAATAATATCACTTGTTATAAGTGTAATACACTTGGGCATAAAGCACATCATTGTAGAAGTAAATTGATACAATCATCTAGACATATCAAGAAGATATATACCTTGACCAAGTAGAAGAAAACACCTATGAAAGTGTGGAGAAGAAAACAAGACCAAGAGAAGGAAGATTCTAAACTTGTGCATATTACACAGGAGGAATCACTAGTTGCTTAAAGAGCAACATGAGGTTAGGGGGAGATGTTTAATGCCCTATCACTTACCCTCAAGGTGAAAACAAGGAGGATATGTCAACATGAATTAGAATGATTAGTGTGCATCATGAGGTTGTAGCAGTCAAGGAGCAAGTGGAGATATCTCAGCACAGTGATCAAACAGTATAAGCTATCAAGTGCTTCTTCCTTCAAAGATTAGGTACACTAGTGAGCAATGCTAATGATTGTGTTAATCCCTACTAGCATATGAATCATACTGTAAATTCTTATGTCTCAGAGCAATGCTATCTTCAAAGATTAGATGGAACTCTTGGTGTTACTGTGTCTAGTACTGATAAGACAATATAGATAGTTGTGCATTAGAAAAGAACTTTCTCTACATTATTGTTATCTTTGGTGACTCATTATCATTTAGGTTAAATGAAAATTCAATGATTGATCTTTGAAACATTAGTTCTGGAAACTTGCAGAGAGAAGAGCTCCAAAGTCCATTGCAACTGTTAAGGTTTTGTAAGAGTTTGTAGAACAATGATGAAGGGATGGAGATAGGGTTCATAAAGATCAAAGAAGGATATTTAAGGTCTTTAGTAGAGCATGATAGGTGAAGATTTACTACCACTATATTTAAGTTGTTTTGAAATCAAGACCATTATCATCAAATCTAAGATTAGCACATTCATCAAACCTAATAGTATTGCCCAACAAAGTTTGATTTTATTGGATCAATAACACAGTGGGAAGACCTGCTAGAAATTCCTTCATTGAAAGAGAATAACATAGGTACAGTGAAACTGTAGTGAGAAGAGAAATGGAGTTGTGAAGATATATAGTATGAACAACTATTTGCAAGATTCTCAATATCTTTTACAGTTCATATTTTGTGCTTGAAGATGACAAATGTAAGTGAGACAAACAAAGTTTCTTTATATATCAAAGTTTTGCCATGTCTATGAAATGATTGTAGGATACACACAACATTGATTTGTTGAAAAGGATTTAGAATCATTCAAGGAAATGTAGTTGGCAGATGTAAAATTAGACTCTACAACCTTTGCCAACATTTTTGTAATTTGTGTTAATATAGGAAGCTTTGGAACAGGGTATGGAATCCATTAAAATATAAAGGAAAAGAACTATTGTCAAATGTTGTGGTTATAATTTCCCTGATAGACATGTATTCAAAATGTAGTAGATTATACAAAGCACATGAACTCTATGACAAAATTCCTTAAAGAAATATGGTGTCATGGAATGTCTTGTTTTTAGGATATATCTTTTGCTAAAAGGTCACATAAACTTCTAAGAAAATGCATCTATTGACATTTGTGTGATTGCAAAAGAAGACAATGATTTGGTGATGTGTCTGAAGTTGGAACAATGGTCAAGATATCAGTAGCATCATGATCAATATGACAACAATATGCATGGATGTATCAGTCTTTGCACTATCTTTGCTTCTTTGTTGTGAAAGTTTACACAGTGGTTTCAGGATGGCAGAATGACAATGTGCCTAATTCTATATCAGATAGTTGGTTGACAGTTTGCATAAAGGAAAGGTTGGTATCTAAACTTTAGTACCTTTATTTCATTAAAGATTATCTTCTTTGTCAATGTTAAAGGCACTATACTCTACATCAAAGACATATTGTGACAATATAAATTTCAGATTTTTTTTATAGTTATCTCAGAGATTATGTTGACAGATGTGTCTATACTGTACAGTGATTAGATGTCAAGTAGGGGAACTTTGACCTTGTTTCAATAGTGTCATACTTTTATCAAATGATATAATGATATTTCCATCAATCAATTGTTTGATCATAAGAGACTGCAAAACCTAGCATTATGTCTAGTAATTCTGATATGTAGTCATTGTGATTAGTGTATAATTTTTTTATGTTCTGAAAGTTTTGATCGGTGATAATGCTACATCATAGGGTGAGCTAAATTCTAATGGAGTCAGCTTCAATTAATGATGTTTGGTCAGTATTAGAGCAATCTCAGTGCAATTGTGATTAGGATCACATTGATGGTTAGTACATAATCCTTTGAAGATAGTAGGAGGTTGTAGAAGCTATTGGTCAGTAGTCTTTATGATAAGTTGTTGACAGTGAGTAGGTACATGACAATGTGTAAGTTGTCATTGTTATCCTCAGAATAGTGTCCTTGCTCACAGATAGTACATAGGTGCAATTGTTGCATACAAGATAGGGGGATCTTCTTTGACTAGAAGATTATCTCATGCAAAAGGTATAGTCTTTTGTCCTTGATGTCAAAGGGGGAGAGAGAGACTGGAGATCAAATTTTTTCTATCAATGACAAAGGGGGTGGTGGTGCTTTCCTAGAAATAGGGTTTTAAGTATATCCTGTAAGTGTTTACCTTCATTTTTCCTTAAACCCTAAAAAATTCCTATGGTCCCTTTTGTTACTTTATGATCTATTCTTTCATTGACAGCTTATCCTTGTATACGCCTAAAAATGACACGATTCATCCTAAATAAATATTCTAAATATTTATTCAGTTCTTCTATCAATTAAATAAATGTTCTAAATTTATTTAATCGGTTCATTATCCTACAATTAAATAAAATCATTTTTATTTAATTAAAATCCCTAAATTCTTCTAAGGTCTAAAATCACAAAATCCACCTCATCAATCCACCTCATCTCCTCCACCTCACCATGTTGTACATATAATTAAATATTCTTAATATTTAATTAGCTAATATCCTCCATTTTCCAAAATAAACCTTAAAATCAATTATCCTCCACCAAATTGAATATTTACTTCAATGTTCCCCACTCTCCTTCACAAATTGAATATTTTATTCAATGTTCCCCACTCCCCTTCTCCAATTGAATATTTAATTCAATTGTCATATTCCACTGTCCTCCACTATTGAATATTTAATTCAATGTTCCCCACTCTCCTTCACAAATTGAATATTTTATTCAATGTTCCCCACTCCCCTTCTCCAATTGAATATTTAATTCAATTGTCATATTCCACTGTCCTCCACTATTGAATATTTAATTCAATGTTCCCCACTCCTCTTCACCAATTGAATATTTTAATTCAATTGTCATAATCCACAATGAATAAAAGATACACTTTTATTCATAGCCATTGATCTTCATATCTTCTCTCAACCATTGATCTTCATTCTTCCAAATCTATAAAAGAAGCCTCATCCCTCCATTCTATTCATCCAGGTTATTTGTATTGTTACTCTGCAGGATTCTACTCACACTCCTCTCAACATTCCAATACCATTAGCTTGAGATCACCCATTTGCTTTGAAGCTCTACTTCATAGTAATATTTATCAATATAGCCATTTACCATTGACCTCCTACTACACAGCTCAAAGAGTGCACTCACTGAGGGCCTACTTTACCAGCAAAGGATGATTGTAATAGGCAAACAACAGAAGCTCTTAATCAGGGAAGGTTTGCATTTGTTATTCATTTGTTTCATCTCCTTCTGTCTTTCTTATTTTCTTCATTCTATTGATTGTTTGGGTTTGATTTTGTATACTTGATTGATCTCACATTAACCCCTTACAAAATCCTAGGTCCCCGGTCACTCAAGTTATAACTTTAAACCTTTTGAATCATAGAGTGACTGGCCCCTTCTTCCTAATATTACCACTCATAGCCCGTCGCACCATCATGTCTTAAGTCTTAGGTCTTTGTGGGGCCCAGGAGTGCCATGTGGACACTTATTGCAGTGGCGTGACACTTTTATGAAGACATCATCATCCACCTATGCAACCACGATAAGGAACTAGCTATAAAATAAATGTGGCTTATAGCCATTTAATCGAGGATCCTTAACCGATGAATCATATGTCGCTAGCTATCAAAGTAAGGAGGTATCTACAGGAGGACCTGAACCTAACGGTTGCGTGGGCAAATAGAGGAATCTACCAGAGGGGAATATTTTGTGCACTAGCACAACAGGGTGACATGTGGCTAGGTCTCACTTAAAGGAGCACAAATCAAATGAAGAGGAAGCAAGTGGACGGCTTAGTACAATCGCACAGAGCTCAAAGGTGGTGGCCATCTCTAGCTGTGATGCTGCGAGATGGGACAACATGGAAGGATCTGATGAAGAAAGGAAAAGTCAGAGGATGAAGACCATCCTGCTAGCGTAATTTCTAATGGTGATGACTTTTCAAAGGTGCCAATGTGGATTCTCAAGGTGGACGATCATTTCAAATCCGTCGATCTAGCAGGGAACAAGCTTGAATCTATGACTAAGTTCAAAATCTGGAACGACTGTCTGTCAGCGGCATTCCTACCTTTTTCCACTCTGAAGTTAATGGACCTGCTGCATGACTATGAATGAAATATCAAAATCTTCCCATCTGATTGAGCTTGAGGTTGTTTTGTTAGTAGATTTTCAGCATGAAATCTGACTACTTTAGCTATAAAATTTATTAAGGATCTGGTTGTACCATGAAAAATCTGTAAGGATGTGATCTTTTCATTTAGGAAGTCTGTCAGAAGGTAGATGGATGGTAGCTTGTTTGCTCCTTTAAAAAAGAATTCATGGCTATTATATAGGGGAGTTCATTCGAATTGTTCTTTTGACCCTGGATACAAGGTACTCACATTTTGGAGGGCATTTCTTGTTGTAGGCTTGGTCTTTTGTCTGGGGGTAGAGGCATTTCCTATTTGTGAATGATAAATTTCTGTATGACAATCTTCTATTCAGATTGAGTTAAATGAGAAACACTTCATGTGTGTGTTGTTTATGACTGTCTCCTTTGATGTTATTATTTTTCTTTTGAACAAGGTTATCAAGGATTTTTTAGTTCTTCAATGTGCATGTGCTATATTGTATGTCTGGTTTCTTGCATCTGCTCAAGGAGTAGATTAAATTTGCTTTAGATCAGATATAGAGAAATGTGGGTAATGTCAAAGGATTCATAAAGTATGGTCATAGATAATACTCTTTCTTGGATATATTACTGTTAGGCAGTAAGATTCTATGTTGAGTCCTCTGGATATGAACTTTTGTTGTCATAAGGAGACATTTGCAGTAATAGGTTTGACTCTGTTGCCCTGATTAAGAATTGGTTTGGGAATTTTTCTGTCCAAAGGGTCTAGGAAAGTCTCACTCATTTCAAAATCTTAATCTTTTAGATTTTAAGAGTAGGATTGTAGCTACATGCTCTCATTTTAAGCCAGTTAGATAGTCCAAGAACATTGCCAATCTGGGTTTATCTTACACATCTTGGTCCATACATGAGAGCATTCTTCCTGAGTGAGTCAAGGATAAATCTTTTGTTGTGAATAAGGGAATACCCTCCCAGGTGTGGCAGAACCTAAAGTGCAGGGGAGACAAGTTAACACAATCTCCCATCTTTTTTGGCCAAATCTTCCATTAAACTTGAGCATAAGAAGTGGGAAACCTTTAGAGTTTGATGTCTGCTAATTTGGGACCCAACAGAAATAGTGACTCTACTGGGAACAGTGATAGATCTATGAGAAAAGAGTCAAAGAATTTGATCAATCTAAGCATCTGGTTCGGATATTGAAGTTTTAGACCTAGATGAAGCCTTGTTGCAGAAAATTCCAAAATTTTATGTGTGGTTCTACTATTGGAAAACCTAGAATGAAAAAATGATTTAAAAAGCTTTGGGCTATTTGAAGCTCATTCCTATATAAGGAGGTGGTGACTCTGCATACCAAGAACCTAAAAAGGGATACAAAAAAGTGTTAGATTTGCATATTCTCAGTCAGGGAAAAGAATTTGCAACAGCTGCAACATATCCAGGTACTTTTCATATTTTGGTTTTCAAAGAAACCATGGTTTTTTAAATGATTTCTTATTAGGTGAAGTTAGCACTGGTTAAAAGGGAAATAGTGGCGATAGGCTTGCATACTTTTGCATTTGCTGAGAATGTAGTATGTATTTTCAAATGAAGTATGCAATGTTGTTTAATAAACTCATTTAGAGGATCTTAAGCAAGCTGAAATAGAAGTTCGTATTGTAAGGGCTTAAGATCATTTTGTAAAGGAGTTTGAAGTGCCCTGCATTACTGTAAAATTTTATGAAAAGGCATATCAAAGTGCATCAATGCATGCGTCCTTGTGTGGTTTCTAGTGCAACGATGTATAATAATCAGTCCCAACCATGTAACAAGAGAAATTTTAGGATTGAAAGGTATAGACCCATCAATTTCAGTGAAATAACTGGTTACCCAAATGCTTTCCCTAATAAAATCAGAAAATATTTTCCTAAATTCAGTGGTGAGAAGGATGAATCAACAGAAACTCACCTTCAACAGTTTATAAATTTGATGGATGACTATGAAGTTGATCACGAAGATGTAGTCATGAGACTATTCATCCAATCCTTGAGGGATGAAGCAAGAGAATGGTTCTTGAATTTGTTGCCGCATTCAATCAGCTCTTGGCAAGAGTTTCAATCAGCATTCATAGAACAATTTGGTGAAAGTATTTCTGAGGTTTCACTTATCAGTGATTTCATGTATATCCACATTGAAGAAGATGAATTGATTCTAGCCTTTAACCTTAGATTCATAAGGGCATTGAAAAGAATTCTAGAAAAAATTAGGCCTAATGATGCTTTAGCTCTGCTTATTTATTTAGGTGCATTTGATAGGAAAATGAGCTACAAATTGAGAGATAAAGAGCCCATCACATTCCATTAGGCATATCAGTTTGCAATGGACATTGAAAATAACTAGAAGTATGGAATGTACAAGGGGTTTTTATCTACAAATGTCTACTGCCTTGAGGTACCCAGTGTTGATGAGAGCTGTAATTTAACTATTGAAAATGGGTGCCCGAGCACTTGCACACCTGTTGTCCCAATTTATGCATCAGCCCAATGTGATTGTGCAAGTAGTGTGGCGTCTCAAAGTGCATATAGTAGTCATCTTATTGAAAGCGCTCATAATTAGCTACTAGACACAATGCATGTATATGAAAATGGTGCTCTAAATGCTTCACATAGTTAAGTAATGGATATGCATCAAACTTTACCCAGTTATGGCTTAGTCAATGATGAGGTAGGAGTATTTTCAGGTAGAGACGACATTCCATTAAATCAATTGATTGCTACTCTCCTGACAGAGGTACAACAAAATTCCAATGGCAACCTTGTGGTGAGAGTGACTCAGATGGTATGTCCATTGTTACTCTGATGATTTCATTGGAATTAATGGTGTGGATAACATAGGCTCACTCTCAAAAAATCAAGTGATGAGGAATAATGAGTGCATGAGTGATGGGGCACCATCATTGCTAATCAAAGACATCAAAAGGGTTAAAGAATCCTCATGTCAGGCAATGTTAGAATCTATTGACATGGCATAAATCTCAGACATGTACATGACAAAATTAGAAGGTGAAAATTGTTTTCAATGTGAGTATATCCCAGTTGTTCAGGAATGTGTATATGAGGAAGCAATATGAGTTTCAACTTTGAATGAACATGATACTTGCATGAATATGATAGAGATGACAACTACTTCATATTAGGATGATGCGATGGAAAGTGGATGGTTGAAAAGAGCAAGGAGGACAAAGATGCTAGCTAGTCAAGCAAAACAACATTTACAACAGGTCAAGAAGTGTGTCAACTAGCTAGATCATGAGAGGTAACAAAGGGAGTTATGCTTTAGATCTCTATTTATTCTAAAGGAAGAATGCATGGAAGTTGAGAAAGCAAAGGAAAAGCCTTGTGAAGCCATAGATGAAGATAAAGTAGCTAAGTATGCACTTAGTGAATCGACCACTGCTACTGTGTTCACACATGAAGAGGAAAACATAAGTGATTTAGATCTAGATGAGCATTTGCTCATTTGTGAATAGGTTGGGGAGTTGGTACAGAATCATTTGGAGGTTGTCCTTCTTTAGAAATTCATGCTAGATACATCTTTTGGATTAGCATGTAAGAGCAGGTATCAAGTTATGGAAGAATTTGAACATGAAGCCTATGTTGATGGCATGTCCTCGAATAATTTCCCATTTTCTAGTGATTCGGATGGTTTGCTTTGGAACAATATGTTTCACTGATACACATTTATAATCCACATATGCAAAGGGATAATATCTATGAGGATCTTTTATTTTTTCTCAACATGGATCAACAACATCATGATGAAAGAGGTACAAGGATGATATGCTCTCTTGATTGTACTAGTGGATATATTGTTATCAGATTGAACTTGGAATAATCTAATGAAAACAAGGCATTTGGAAGAGGGAAATATTGGTTCTTCATTTTTGGGGGCCCAGGGCATCC
This sequence comes from Cunninghamia lanceolata, assembly GCA_027924645.1. Taxonomy (NCBI): domain Eukaryota; kingdom Viridiplantae; phylum Streptophyta; class Pinopsida; order Cupressales; family Cupressaceae; genus Cunninghamia; species Cunninghamia lanceolata. Next base: position 1,181,272 of record BSBN01001020.1, on the reverse strand, counting down.
CAAATCAAGTTTAAAGAGGTTATTTTAATGTAGGATGAAGTATTGACTCTGCAACCCAATGGATTTGGCACATGGTCTACATCCCAGAGGTAACTGGAATCTTGCCATGCCTACAAGAGGCATGCTTCCCCAACTAGAGTCAATGGTGGTGCTTGCTTAGAAATAGGGTTTTAAGTATATCCTGTAAGTGTTTACCTTCATTTTTCCTTAAACCCTAAAAAAATTTTATGGTCCCTTTTGTTACTTGATGATCTATTCTTTCATTGACCACTTATCCTAGGTCCCCAGTCATTGAAGTTATAACTTTAAGCCTTCTGAATCATAGAGTGAATGGCCCCTTCTATTCCAAGTATGGGTCTAATTGGTGTTGTCATTGATGTCAACATACTCATGTTGCATTGATGAGAAGGATTGGATGAGCAGAGAGGAGAAATGGAGATAGTGAAGTGAAGACCCTAGCTAAGATGCAGATCAGAGGATATGGTTTAAAGGGTTTGTAGATATGTGTCTTGAGATGATCCAGTCAAGTTTTCAAAGGTCCGCATGAAGATCTGAATAAGTTATGGCCGCTCAAGCAGAACTGGTTCCGGCAAGTGTTCAACGGTGACAGAGTAACACAGATAGGTCCGGTGAGATCCAGAAATGCATTATCCCATTCTGCGGATTTGAGGGAGTGTTGAGGATGTCCTTGTGAAGTTTCAACTTGATTGGTTTATGGTTTGAAGCTCTAGAAGCACCTATTCCATTGTGACAGTGATGACAGACTGTGTTCTTAAAATTCCAGATGAGGGAGAGAAGAATTCCAGTAAGCAAATGAAGTGTGGATGTTCTTGGTGATTTAGGAAAGGTTGTGGTGATCTTTGGATTGTGTCCAGTTCATGTTGGTGATCCGCATTGAAGTTAGAGTTCACATTTGAAGAATAACCACCGGATGTTGGTGTTCTTCCTGAGACTAGCTGACTAGATGTATTACACGTCTTGTAGATGTTCTTGTAGGTGTTTGCCGACTTAGATGATTGTTCCTAAGTCAATGCCTTGTATAAATAAAGGATTGTGAAGTCATTCCAAAGTGTGTCTTGTGTGGATGAGAGTGTGGTAGTGACGAAGAGAGCAAAAGGCAGAGCAAAATTTTTTGGGCTTAAATGGAACTGATTCAAGCATGGTAAAGATGCTATTCTCTAGTTCAAGTTTGTGATACTTATTACTTTGTAGACAGTGTGTCTCTTGTAGGCAGTGGGCCTCTTGTGAGTAGTGTGCTCGGGCAGTGAGCCCTAATTGGCATGTGCCATTTTATTCTTTCTATTCTTCTAACAAAGAATACATTCTTGGGTTAATCACCCTATGGTTTTTCCCTTAACTAGGTTTTCCACGTCAAAATCTTGGTGTCTCTTGTGTTGATGTGTTTCTGCTCTTGATTTAATGCTTTATGTTTTCATGGTTGATTAATTATTATGCTACTAAATAAAAAAGTGAATTTAAGTGTTTAGTTGGAGGCAAGTTTTGGACAACTGATTCACCCCCCCTCTCAGTTGTCTGTCCTGAATCCAACAATTGGTATCAGAGCCAAGTTCCTCTAAAAGGAGCTTAACTGCTTGAGGAGATCCAGGATGTCGTCCTACAAGAAGGATAGTCCGAAGTTTAATGGAACCAATTTTAATCTCTGGAAAATTTGCATGAAGTGTCACTTGCAATGTATGGGACCGCATTACCGGCCCATGGCCTCAACAAAGTATACTCCACAGGGTGGCCTGAAGACTGCAACTAAAATCACAAATGCTAAAACTAATCTGCAGACTATAGAAGCTCTTCTAAGTGCATTATCTGATACAAAGCTTTCAAAGTTTGTGTTTGCAGGGGTTTTGATATTGAAGTGGTAGAGTATTTATTTAGGCAATGATTATAAGCTATGTTGTAAATAGAGAGAGCTGTATGAATGTTAGTGTAGATAAGGCTTTTTGTAAAGAAGAGGGTTATTCTTTTAGAAGTGAAAGTTTTTGGATTCAAATGATATCATTGTAAAGAAATTGATGTACTTTTGTGATTGGATGTATGGTGGTCTTTAAGAGTTATTGTTTTGTGCCAATCTAGGAGAGATAAGGTGTTTGAATAAAAGAGTTATAGAACTCATCTATAACCTTTGATATTATTATAAATAGAGTAGTACTCTGTATATCCTCATGGTTTATGTTTGGAGTTGGTGCTCCTAGTTTGTGCAGAATTGGTGTTCTTGATGTAGGGGTTTGTGCTCCTGAAAGACTTGGAGTTGGTGCTCCTGAAAAGCTTGGAGTTGGTACTCCTGATGGACTTGAAGTTGGTGCTTCTTGTGTAGGGAATTGATGTTCCTTCTGTATGTAATCAATGAGATTTTGGTCAGTGAGGCCTAATAAAGTTTTTGTTAAGGTTGGATAATGGTTTTTCCCTATTTAGGGTTTTCCACTTTACATCTTGTGTTATGGTTTCATCTGTATGATTATAATCTCTATGATGTCTTTGGCATGTTGATGTTAGTGATTGTTTCTACAAGGGTGATGAATGAACTAGTTTTATTAGATCACTAATTCATCCCCCCTTCTTAGTGATCCATTATATTCCAATAGGAAAATACTTGAATATCAGAGGCCGACAGAGCGCGAGGCCGAAATGTTGAAATTGAGGTTACATCACACAAGACAAAGTTGACACCGTCAGAGGATTTAAAACTCCACAAGATACGGGAGGACACTAGCAAGTTAGAATCATTTTGGGATATCACTAGGATCTTAACCCTATGCTATGTTCCAACATTTGATCAATGATAATAGTTTAGTAAAGTTTAGGAAGATTTAGGAAGGTTTAGGAAGGTTTACGAAAGTGGGACACTTCTATTGAGTCGAGGGTAAGGCCAAGGATATAAAGTGGTCCTATAAGTGGATGACTAAAATGGATACCTAGGTGGGTGCTAAATAGAATGTGAAATTATGCTTGCACCAACAAGGAACACAATTTATGATGGTATAAAAATATATTTCAGCAAATGGAGGAAGTGGGGAAGCTTAGCCCTTGTCATATGGAAACCCTATTACATTCTAAAATGTTAGATATCTCATGTCATTCTTTCCACATACTATTGAGGAGGAAGGATGCCATGATTTTAAAGTACATTGCTAAAAGAAGCATGTCATGAACATATTCATGAAGCTCCACTAATTATTAGTCATATGCATAGGGTTCTACTAGTACACAATAATTGTTGTAGAATGATCCTCCAAGGGCCATTATAATTTGCCTTGTATCTACATGGATTCATGATCTCTAGACCACCTTTGTACTTCAAGTAGATTCTTTGAAGCTAAGAGATGACTTGCATATCTCTTCTTCTATTCCATTTTTCCTCAAGAAACATTTTGGTTAGCTTGGTAAATTTATTATATCATGCTTTGTAAGTAATCAAACAAGAGGATCACAACAAGATTTGAGTGGAAATGAGAACCTTGTTGGCTTTTTTAATTTCACCAACAAGGGAGACCAACTTGTTGATAACTAAGAGGGGGGGTGAATCAGTTATCCTAATTATTTCTCTTTCTAAACTTTATTAATAATTAATGTAACATTAATTCAAATGAGCAAACATAACCATGAAATGGAAATACACATGACACAATATTTTTGACATGGAAACCCTATTAAGGGAGAAAACCACAGGGTCATTAACCCAAAATTGTATTCTCTGTTAGAAGAATGGAAATACAAAATGGCACTTGCCAATTAGGGCTCATTGCCCGAGCACACTGCTCACAAGAAGGCACACTACCTACAAGAGACACACTGTCTACAAAAGGAATGTTATACAATACTTGAACTGATTAGTAGCATCCACATATGCTGGGGTTCAGTTCTGGTTAGGCTCAGTATATTGATCTACTACACTTCATCTTTCCTCTTCTCTTATGCTGCTTTCCTTTCACATACCGAACCTTCCTTACTGCTTCTGCTCTGCTCTACTTTTATTCACACATCACATATCACCACAACACTTCTCACAACTAAATCCATCCTATATATATCCGCACAAGTGATTTCATCATCTTTCTAGTCGGCACCGGAATAGTCAATATTTTCAATAGACTCTGATCTGTCGGTTGAATCCTTGCATACCAAGTAATGTGGATCAAGGATATACTTGTGGAAATCATTAATCATGTCAGCCAAACATAATTCATGCCTTTATAACCTTTACCAACATCAGTAACACATCCAAAATAATGTCTGATTTTCTGCCAGTCAGTTCTTCCTCTGTTCACACTGCCAATTGGGAACCCGGTACTTAAGCATTCATATCTCTTTTTCCTTTCCACACCGGAGGCTTAAACCTTGGAATCTATCAGTCAAGATAGTCCTCTTGACTTCCCCAAATTCGTACTTTACCAAGATACTTCCTCTGAGAGATCTGGACCTATCTGTCAGACCTCGCCACATGCTCTGTTCCTGTTTACCAGACCACAACATTCCTCACTCTGACTTCCGGTAGAGACATACCATGTCCTGCAGATGTGTGGGATGAACTTTGTTGCCATCAATGACAACAATCATGAATTCCTATAGTGTCTCTTGCCAACAATCTCCCCCTTTGGCATTGATGGCAACACTTAGTGAAAAATGACTAAGTGTTTACACTATGCTCCCCCTTGGCTGATGCTCTATTTTTATATACATTTTTTGGAGCTCCCCCTTAGTTGGATTGCTCATTTTTCACTACTCTTCACTCCCCCTTTGACATCAATGGCAAAGGGTAGGGTCCGCATACCAAAATTTTTAAAAATACTTCTATACTTAGCTGCATAAGTAATTGTACATTCTATACTTTACATAAACTGAAGGATATCTACAAAAGTTGTCTTCAATTGAATGAATTCTGTAGCCCAACTTTTCTTCATTCTATCCAAAATTGAAATGTGACCACTCAACAAAAATGCAAAATCTTTTGCCCTCTTAAGATCTATCGGATCATTGGTTTGGGCGGTAGTCTGAGCATCACTGATGGCCTCATGCATGGCCTCTAACTTAGGGATGATTCTTCTGAGTTCACCCATCCGGCTAATTATGTTCTTCTTTTCCTTCTCAAAATTTGTTATTGCATTTGTGATTGCAATAGTCTGACACTCTTGATTGAGTATGGAGGAAGAGAGAGGATCAAAACTTTGAGACAAACTTAGTAGTTTATCTTCTTGCTCTTTTATTTTCTTCTCAATCTCTACTGTTGCTTTGGACCATGAAATACAAAATTTGTATATTTTTTCGCCATCTATAAGAGCATTTTCTAAGCTCTTTACCCCTATACTCATATTTCTCCTATCATTACTTATCAACCCTTGTACCTCTGATAATCTTTTTGCAAGAAATTCCTTCTGAACCTTATCTTCTGCTGACTTCTCTAGTGAATCAAAATGTGTGCTAACACTATTGACTAGAGTTTTGAGATTACCAGAGGAGGAGGCTGTGGGATCTTTATGAAATGATGGCATAATCTTTTCTAGCACACTGGAAGCAGCTTCTATCAACTCACAGTCTTCCATGTGAGACTTTAGGAGTTTTTCTTTAGCCTTGGCATTAGCAAATGAAGCAATCTTCATTGTCTATACCGGAGAAAGAGAATCAAAGTTAAATGGTCCTTGTAGAAGCTCCGGTTCATCAATCTCCATTGTTTCTTTATTCAAGAATTCTTGGACAATTTTTGTAGTGTCTCTTGCCGGAGACAAATGTTTCTTCTCTTCTGCATTCTTAGGGGGCTGTCCCTTGGAGCTTTCTCTCCTTCCACATTCTTAACACTATCAGTTGTGGTTTCCTCTGTTGGGGTCTTCTCTATCTCTGCAACCTTGGTACTGTCAACTTCTTTTTCCTTCACTCCTACTTCTTTCTCCTGTATTCTGTCTTCTCCTTTAGATCCAAAAGCTGTAGGGGAAACTGGAGGAGAGATATTTTTTTGTTCATGAGCCACCTCTTCAGGAATAGAGGATTCTGAGCCCTTGTCTTTACCAGAGTCCTCTATGATGGGAATGTTGAAATTTTTAAGAGTATTTCAGAGAATCTCTTCAGTCTCTTTTGCCACTCTGTTGGTTTCACCAAGCATGAGCTGATTCATCCTGGCTTTGCTCCGGAACTCATCCTTGCACTCCTTAAAGATCATACTCATTTGTTGCAGAGTGATTGAAGGGAAGAGCTAAATGGCGACCTATTCCTAGATCTCGCGGTCTTTTTCTTGAGCATTGTTCTTCCTCATTTCAAGCCTTTTCTCTAAGCTTTTGGGAATTAGAGAGATTATTTCAATAAAAGCTTTGTTGTAAGTGTTCAAAAACTAAACTATGGCTTCCTCCATTATCTTTTTATTTGCTTCATTATATTCATCATAAAATTTTGTTCGGGGTTGCAGATTCCCATCCACAGTGATTGCTTTTACTACAATGTCCAAGGATAGAGTGGGTTTTTCAGCAAATTCCTCTTCCTTCTCTTCTTCTCCTTGACCGGTAGAATGTTCACCGGATGATTTCTTCTTCTTCTTCAGTTTCCTTATCTCCTCATCTGATTTAGTTTCCTCATCATCTTTTAGGCTAACATAGGACCTTGTTGCCTTTTTCTTTGTTCTCTTTTCTCCTTTTCCAGATGATTGTGCTTTTGGTTTAGATGCCCTTGAGCTTTTGGCAGTGGCAGGTGCAGATCTCTTAGATGATCTAGTCTGGGTGGAGGTTTGTACTGGAGCACTTTCCTTGCTTTTCTTTTCTACCTCTTTCTTCTCTTCCTCAGCCCTTTCCATCTTTTTCTTGTGGGCATCAAGTGCCTCCTTTGAGATGCCAAGGCCTTGGGCAATATTCTCTACTTCTTTTCTCACCAACCTTTTGATCTCTGGTTCTCTGAGTTCTACATGAATCTTTATACTCAGCTCCTCAAAGGTTCCAAACCTTTCTGCCTTTGGATCCTTTGGCTGACTTAGCATGTGTTAAACATGCAGTTCTACAATTTGTTCATCAACTTCATACCCCATGGGCATGATCCATACAGTTCTTGGTTCTACTACCTCTATTAGGCACTGATCAGTCTCTACCATAAAACAAACTGTCTTTGTATTTTTCAACAAGAGATTGGGGAATCCTTTCTCTTTCTTGCATCATGTTCTAAAAATTCTTGAAGTATCCCCACAGAGCTGTATTTTGTGCTTTGTTATCACCCAGTCCATGCAAATAATCTCTGATTTGGATAGCCACTAGTCTGTCATTCTCCCACACCCAGCCACTAGATCCAGGAAGCTCATTCCTAAAGTAGAAGAATATGCACAATATTAGTCCACCATACTTGAATGAATTCTTTTTATCTTTCTTTATTTTCTGTAGATTTTCCAAGAGTTGGTTCAAGAGAAGCTGACAAAGATCATAGTCTACATTCTTTCTCAGCATTTCATAAGCGGTGTAGATGGCAGTTCCAGGTACTAAATTTTCCCTGCTAGAATGATATATTTTATATCTAATGATCATGGAGGCATACTTGACATCTGAATCAGAGATGTCATCTATTGTCATTGCTCTTTTGTCAAACTTGGATTCGGTAGCCTCACTCATAGTTTGATTCTTCACAGATTTAAGAACAAGAATCCCATTGGATGAGTGTAATCCGATAACTGCCTTGATGGCATCTTTTGTGATTTTGAATGGTCCATTTAACCACATAAAGTTGTCCTGTATTCTGCTCAAAATGTACCTGACCCATTCATCCTCAGGAAAACAGGGGAAATGTATGTATTGTGCAAAGTGCTTATTCTGGAGGCCCTTGTATTGGGGTTTGAGGTCAAATGAATCATCTAACAGTTGTTTGTGATAGATATCTCTTAGTTTGAATTCCCCAAACTCTTCAACATTTGCATGTATGTAAACCCTAATATATTCGGTGTGCAAAACGCCATGCGGAACACTGGAAAATGCTCCTAGGGGATCTACCTCCAAGGATTTGTATGGTTGTTTCTTAAATGAGGGGCGAGGTCTATTAGAAATCTTTACTATATTTAGAGTAACCATCATCAAAGAATCTTACTGAAGGATATCAAGAACGAAGAATATCTTTTACACAGTTTAGGGCACATGATGAAATCTGGATTGAGCTGTATGAAGAATCATCTTGATCTTTAGGAGAAGTAGTTGCAGAGCTCCTTTTCTCTCTTCTTCTTGAATGCAGAATGAACATGTGATTAATGAGAAAATCCTTATATTGCTTCGCAAACCCTATTGTCAGGTTGCAATAAATGCTCGACCTAAGTTATTTTGGTTGGTCTTCTTTGGATGACTTGAAGAACCGGATCAGTCCTAATCTTTAAACAACATGAGGATCTTCCAAATCTTAACCATAGTTTGTTTGGATGTTTCCCTTATGAATCCTTCAATCCGCAACTCTTCTTGTGCCAGTTCCAGCACCAATTAACTGGCTGGGGGAACAAGGTTTTCTTTGTGTCTCCCCCTGAACTAGAGCTCACTTCTTAATTTCTGGAAGGGATATCAGCACCAGAGTCTGGTGTGGATCCAACCTCTACATTCTCTATACTTTTCTTCACCCAAATCTTGTTCATCTTACTTTTAACTTCATCCGCATTCACCTTTTGTTTGCCCTTATCTTGATTCTGATTATGATATACCGGACCTCTTTTGTCCTGATTCTTGCTTCTACAAAATTTTGCACTATGACCGGATCTATTGTAGATTTGGCAAATAACATTTCTTTGCATATTTGACTGATATCCTCTTGATCTGCATTGATTAGCCATATGACCTATTCTATTGCATGCAAAGCATCTACCATTGAATGATTTGTTCATTTGCATATTTCTGCATTCATGAGATTTGTGACCATACCTTTTGCAGTTAAAACACTGTCTGGGGAAAGATGAATTAGTCTGATTCATTCTCTTTCTGCACTGATTAGCTTTGTGACAAAAGTGATTGTAGTTGTGGCAGTATCCATTGAAGGATGGATATCTTTGAGCATTAGACTATCTTACCAGAGGTCTTCTAGGCCTGTTCCATGGATTTTCTAATTCAAAATTCTTCTGACCGGATCTGGAGCTTTCTCCTTTCTCATATCCCAAACCACACTTGTCATCTACCTTCTTTTGACTTCTAAGAAGAACTTCAAGTTGAGCAGAATTTATCTTGAATTTCTCTTTATACTCATTTGCTGTTTGAAGATCCCTTTTGAGAGAGACAATTTGATCCTCAAGTTTTTCTTCATTATCTTTGGTGCAGGAGCACCTACCTGACAACTGGCCTTCATGAGGCAGTTAGTTAGTTTGAGTCTTGTTTATGTTTTCAAGAAGGTCTGATAAGACCAAATGCATGTAATAAGGTCATGCTGATCATGATAAGATCATGCTGACCATGCTTTTACTATTTTTAGCCAGTTTGTTAGAACAGCTGTCATGCTGTAGGTCCGGTTGGATCTCCCAGCCGCCTGGAGAGTTCCCAGCCGCTTGGAGTCAGGTCAGTAGTACTCGTAGGAAAATCTATTTAAGGATGAGGATCGGTTGATATTGCATATATATATATCATCGATCAGACTTTGCAAGAGAGCGACTGAATATTGTAATAGCATCTTTTGAAATCGAATAAGAGATCCTGTTGTCTTCGTTTTCTGTTTGATCTCCTTTGTGTAATCGATTTGCTGGTTTGGGTGGTTTCGTGGATTCACTGATCCATTCCACCGGTTGATTCGTCGGATCGGTGGAATGGTTATGTACAGTAGGGTAGGTGTTAGTTTGTTTGTTCGCATGCAGGTGTGTAGGATCGCCGTCGAGAGATGTTGAGAAACCCTAGCATGGGCATGTGCTAGGCCGAGTTGATAAAGTGTGGAAGATCACCCTGGAAGTGGATCGAGTCATCCCAGGAGGTTCGGCAGATCAGAACAGTGAAAATCCGCTAAGGTTGAAAGTTCATCAAAACGGCATCATCAGGATATTTCTGCTTATATCCTGCAGTCGTTTCGGGCATCGTCATCCGGATAAGTGAAGATGAGCATGATGCAGTCGAGTGCATAAAGTGAATGTACGTCGGGGTGATCATCATCAGGAGTTGCCGAGGAGGAGTGTATCGGCATAAGGAAGAAGATCGGGTTGATCGCGGGCTGAAAAAGCTAAGTTTGGCCAATAGCAGGATATGACATCATCATCATCATGATATACGTCATCAGGATATTTCAGAGCAGCAGGATATTGAGGAGCTGCATGTGACGTCATCGTCATCAGGTTATACGTCATCAGGATATCGGGGTGACACAAGCATCGAGGGGACGGTGCGAGGAGTTAAGGATCATCATCATCAGGATAAATGGAAGGAACCGGATGTTCTTTATCCTATTGATTATCATGATGTTGAATATCATGATGCTGAAGATAGTGAAGACGGAAGTTGTCGCTGAAGTGAACAGTGGACGTCAGGAGGATGTTTGCGCTGGTCGAACATGATGATGCTGTCGATAAACGAATAAGGTGATGCTGTTGACATGCGAATGGGCGAGGGCTTGTCATCAGGAGGATATCGGTCGGCGACAGTAAATATGATGATGCTGACAGTGTTAAGTCAAATATGATGATGATGATGATGATGATGATGGGCTGCAGACATCCATGCTGTATGTCAAGGTTATAGTGTGGATGCCTCTGCATCAATCTTTAGCATCTTCAAAATCAGATTCAAGATGTCTGATAATTCTATCCATCTGGTGGCAATCTTCTGATTTCTCCTTGAGAGATTGTCTTAGATTATCTTCAGTTTTTCTTTTCTCTTCAACTTCTTGGGTAAACTTCATGACTCCTGATTCCATTTCATGTCTTACCATAATGATTTCTTTTGATAACTTTCCACACAACTCATTTTTTTCTTTTAGCTCTTCATTTGTATTATTTGCTTCACCTTGTCTTGCTAATTGCTGAAGCAGCTCCTTTCTCTTTTTCATAGAGAGACTTAATTTGTCTTTTAGTTCTCTCATGAAATCATCAGCTTGTTTGAGTCTTTCCTTTAATTCATTTACTTCAGAGTTTGACTGTTCAAGATCATCAAGGGCAGTCTTGAGTTGCTCCCTTAACCCATATGCATCCATTTGAATTCCTAGATCTTCCTCAAGCTGTTAGGCTCTGTTAGGAGGAACTTAGCTCTGATACCAATTGTTGATAACTGAGAGGGGGGTGAATCAGTTATCCTAATTATTTCTCTTTCTGAACTTTATTAATAATCAATGTAACATTAATTCAAATGAGCAAACATAACCATGAAATGGAAATACACATGACACAATATTTTTGACGTGGAAACCCTATTAAGGGAGAAAACCACAGGGTGATTAACCCAAGATTGTATTCTCTATTAGCAGAATAGAAATACAAAATGGCACTTGCCAATTAGGGCTCACTGCCCGAGCACATTGCTCACAAGAAGGCACACTGCCTACAAGAGACACACTGTCTACAAAAGGAATGTTATACAATACTTGAACTGATTGGTAGCATCCACATATGCTGGGGCTCAGTTCCGGTTAGGCTCAGTATACTGATCTACTGCACTTCATCTTTCCTCTTCTCTTATGCTGCTTTCCTTTCACATACCAAACCTTCCTTACTGCTTCTGCTCTGCTCTGCTTTTATTCGTACATCACATATCACCACAACACTTCTCACAACTAAATCAATCCTATATATATATATATCCGCACAAGTGATTTCATCATCTTTCTAGTCGGCACCGAAATAGTCAATATTTTCAATAGACTCTGATCTGTTAGCTGAATCCTTGCATACCAAGTAATGCAGATCAAGGATATACTTGTGGAAATCATTAATCATGTTGGCCAAACATAATTCATGCTTTTGTAACCTTTACCAACATCATTAACATATTCGGAATAATGTCTGATGTTCTGCCAGTCAGTTCTTCCTCTGTTCACACTGCCAATTGGGAACCCAGTACTTAAGCATTCATATCTCTTTATCCTTTCCACACCGGAGGCTCAAACCTTAGAATCTATCAGTCAAGATAGTCCTCTTGACTTCCCCAAATCTGCACTTTACCAAGATACTTCCTCTAAGAGATCCGGACCTGTCTGTTGGACCTCGCCACATGCTCTGTTCTTGTTTACCGGACCACAACATTCTTCACTTTGACTTCCGGTAGAGACATACCATGTCCTACGGATGTGTGGGATGAACATTGTTGCCATCAATAACAACAATCATGAATTCATATAGTGTCTCTTGCCAACACAACTATCCCCCTAAGGATCCAAAATTACAATCTAGTCATAAACCACAACCACATGTCACTTAGAGACACTCCTATTCTAAAGAGTATCCCTATGTATTTAACAATTTCCATTTACCACTCAAATAAGATCCATAAAGGGTGGGGCATCTTGGACCATTCTATAGACTATGTTTTGTATATTGACAAATTAGAGCTTGATATAGAGCAATAAATATCAATAATTTAAATCATATTGGGAACTTCCTCTTTGTTTTTATGAAGGAATAAAACATTGTCAGTCATGAAGTGGGTGTTTGATACATATAATTTATGAAATAGATTCTAATCTAGGAGCATCTAGTGGTGTAAGGGCAATCTTGCATCACCCAAAAAAGTTGATTCAAAACTATTGATGTTGTTTTCATTTCTTTTCAAAATTTGTATTTCTGGTTCCATAATTGATTGAATAATGATGTAGAAACTTTAGTTTTTCCAAACTGCTAAAAATAGCAAACTATTATTTTTGGAAAGTTTGCATTTGGGCATGTATGGAAGTGAAAATTTATAGAAAACTTTGTAAATGAAAAATAAGACATTTGGCAAAGGAATCAGGAAAAGATCATTTGTGGGCTAAAAGATATTAAAGTTTTTGTTTCCTAAAAAACCCTTGAAAAAGTTTCAAAGTCAACTTTGAGGCACTAAATGTCCCCGTACGGGCCCGAAAATGGGTAGAATCAGCAGAGTGGATTCTTAGTGCATAGAGCACTCTGCAATCTTTCTAGTGCTTCAAATAGTTTGTCAATTAGACAATCGGATCAAAAGTTATGGCTCCTAGAAGTTGACCTATTTTTGGAGGGAGATGCAAATTTTGAAATTTGGCTGGAGGTTGCTAAAAAGGGCTATTTATGACCATTTTTGGGAACCCTTGGTAGAACAAAGATAAAGGGGAAAGTGTAGAGTTAGAAAAGGTGGGAAAATAAAAACCCTAGTAGATTTGGGGCTACAGAAGGTAGAACGTTCCAGAGTCTGGAGATAGGAAGTTGTAATGTGTTGCAGCCTATGGAGGATTCATCCTCTAATTGTATTTGAGCTTCTGTAATATAATGCGTTGTCCAGATCAATAAAAGAACATTACTATTTTCTGTGTGCAATTTCTATGGTTGTGTGTTTTATGATTTACCCCCTTCATCAAGTGGTATCAGAGCAAGGGTTCTTGAGTGTGTAGATAGATCGTCGACTGTGAGGCAGTTTGCACTAGGACCTGAGGTTGTGGGTTTGCTGTAGAGATCAAAATGCCTCCACAAAGAAACCATGGTGGGAGAAATGTTTTGACATAAAAAGATTTTATAGTCTTACAAAGGCAAATCAATGCATTGCAAGAGGAGCTGTGAAGAGGGTTTGAATCGAGAACAAGAGAAGAAAGTGAAGATGAAGCTAAAGAAGATCTATCTGAGGAAGAACAGGAAGTTGCAGGAGATCCTATAGAAGTTAGGTTGTTGAGGGCCATTTTGAAGATTGGAAATAGACCAAGGATTGAAGTCTCTACCTATTCAGGGAATCTAAACTCAGAAGAGCTTATTGATTGGATCAATGATATGGAAGAGTATTTTGAGTATGAGATGTGGAGGATCTAGAATGGGTCAAGTTTGTGAAAACAAAGTTGAAGGGCCATGCAGGTATTTGGTGGAAGGAGGTCTAGTCAGAGAGAAATAGAAGAGGAAAAGGAAAGATTACTAGATGGGATTAGATGGTGGACAAACTAAAGAAGTAATTCATTCCTGTGGACTATGAGTTGGAGTTGTTGAAGAAGCTGCAAGGAGTGAAGCAAGGTAACAAGTTTGTCAAGGAGTATACATAAGATTTTTATAAGATTACTATTAGGATAGGCCATGCAGAGGCCAACAAGGAGAAGGTAGCCTGTTACATTAATGAGTTGAGACCAAGTATTCAAGAGGAGTTGAGCTTGGTCAGAATGACCACCATAGAAGATGCATACCAATTTTCCCTGAAGGTGGAAGAGAAGCTAAATAAAAGATTCGAAAGAAAGCAAAGAGGAAGAGGTCAAGGTGGAAGGATTAGTGGAAGATCCTATGGAGGCCAAAATGAAGATCAAAAGAAAAGTGAAGAAGCTAGAACCAGTTGAAATCAGAGAAGAGATAATGTCTAATGCCCTTGTGACCAAAATAATGGTGAGCAAAGAGTAAGAGGAAGAGGCCGACCTGGGAAAGGACTTGGAAGAGGAGGTTTTAGAAGAACCTATTTCCAATGTGGAGAAGGACATCAAGCATACGAGTGTCCACAACATCAAGGAAAGATAAATAGAAGACATGAAGGTAATATACAAGTTCCACATGTAAATGAAGATGCACAGTCTGAGCATTCTTAAGATGTTGAAATGGGAGAAACCCTAGTTGTTAGAAGAACCTTGTTGAATGAGGAGAAAGAGATAGATCAGAGGAAGAGATTATTCCACACAAGGTGTAAATTTGAAAGTAAGTGTTGTGATATTATTATTGATAGTAGAAGCACTAACAATCTTGTTTTAGAGGAGATGGTTAACAAGTTGAAGTTGACAAGGATAAGGCATCCACATCCATATTAGATTGCATGGTTTTAGAAGGACCATAGAGATTTTTTCAATGAATAGTGTTTACTCAAGTTTAAGATTGGAGATTACCATGATGAGGTACTGTGTGACATCATATCAATGGATGAATGTCACATGCTATTGGGAAGGCCATGGCAGTATGATAGGTGCACTGTCCATAATGGCCATGCAAACACCTATTCCCTAATGAAGTATGGAGTTTGTCATAAGTTGAAGCTCTTGAAGGAGGTGGAAGAAAAGGTATGTAGTACGGCCAGAATTTGCTTGGTAGATGGTAGGAAATTTTTGGAAGGTATGAAGCACGAGCGTCATTGCTTTGTGTTGATTCCTAAGATCAGCTAGGAGAAATGTGAAGATGTACCAATAGAAGTCTTAGATCTATTGGAAGAATTTTAGGACATTGTCTTTGATAATGTACCAAAAGGTTTACCACTAGTGAGGAAGATAAGTCACCAAATGAATATGATACCAGGAGATAGTTTGTCAAATAAGGCAGGCCATAGAATGACTCTAGTAGAGAATGTAGAGCTGAACAAACAAGTTCACAAGTTGTTAAGGAAGGGATTGATAAGGGAGAGCCTAAGTCCATGTGTGGTACATTTAGTACTAGTACCAAAGAAAGATGGAGAGTGGAGAATGTGTACAGATTCTTGAGCTATCAACAAGATCACGATCAAGTACAAATTTCCATTGCCCAAAATGGATGACATAATGGATTGTTTAAGTGGAGCCAAGTACTTTACGAAGATTGATCTAAAGAGTGGGTATCACCATATCTAAATCAGAGAAGGAGATGAATGGAAGATAGTCTTGAAGACAAATGAAGGTTTGCATGACTGGTTAGTCATGCCATTTGGGCTAACCAATGCATTGAGCACATTCATGTGGCTCATGAACGAGGTATTGAAAGAGTTTTTGGGAAATTTTGTTAGTATTTATTTAGATGACATTTTGATTTTCAGTAAGACTTGGGATGAGCATTTGATGCATATCAAAGGAGTTTTAGAGAAGCTAAGGGAGGAGAAGTTGTTGATTAATCTGAAGAAATGTAGTTTTGCAAAGAAGGAGCTAGTATACCTAGGATTTGTTATCTCAAAGGAAGGTCTTAAGATGGACCCAAAAAATGTAAGGTCTATCATCGAGTGGACCATGCCAAGGAGTGCTACAGAGGTACGATAATTTCATGGTTTGGCAAGTTTTTATAGAAAATTTATTAAGAATTTTAGTAGCATTTGTACACCCCTAACTAAGACAATGAGAGGGGATAGAAAAGAGTTTAAATCAACTACAGGAGTAGCCTAGATCTTTGATACAATGAAGTAGAAAGTCACAGAGCAATCTATTTTGGCATTTCTAGATTTCAATAAGGTGTTTTAGGTATATTGTGATGCTAGTGGTAGTGCTATAGGAGCTATTTTGAGTCAAGAAGGTAAGGCTATTGCCTATTTCAGTGAGAAGGTTAATGATGCCAAGAAAAAGTATTATGTTTATGATCAGGAGTTTTATACAATAGTTTAGGCTTTGAAGAAATGGAGACATTATTTGTTGCCAAAAGAGTTTGTTTTATATGTTGATCATCAGGCTTTGCAGTATCTTAATAGTCAAGGAAAGTTGAACCAAAGGCACTTAAAATGGGTTGATTTTTTGCAGAGTTATACTTTTGTTTTGAAGCTCAGGAGTGGGAAGTCCAATTGAGTTGCAGATGCCTTGAGAAGAAGGAAAAATTTGTTGACAGAAATGAAGATAGAGGTTGTTAGGTTCGATGAGCTCAAAAGTTTGTATCTTGAAGATCCAAATTTTGCAGAGGCTTGGAAAGCTTATTTGGAACCTGTTACTTTGGATATGACAAAATGGTTGGATTTCATAATCTAAGATGGCATGCTATTTAGAGGAAGCTAGTTGTGCATTTCGAGGAGTTCCATGAGAGAGAGAACCTGATTAAGGAGAAGCATAGTGGGGGATTAGCTGCACACTTTGGTTGAGATAAGACCATTGCTATTGTTGGTGAAAATTATTATTGGCCACAGTTGTAGCAGGATGTGAGGAAATTTGTGCAGAGTTGCAAAGTGTGTCAGATGGCAAAAGGAACAATTCAGAATACAGGGCTAAAACAACCATTACCTATACCAAAGAGGCCATGGGATGATATTAGTATGAATTTTGTTCTTGGTTTACCAAGGACACAAAGAGGACATGATTCTATTTTTGTGGTGGTGGACAGATTCTCGAAGATGACACATTTTATTCCTTGTAAGAAAACCAATGATATTCATATTGCAGAGTTACTTTTTAGAGAGGTGGTGAGACTACATGATCTACCTAAGAGCATAGTTTCAGATCGAGATACCAAGTTTGTTGGTTATTTCTAGAGGACATTGTGGAAGAAGTTGAAGATAGATTTGAAGTTTAGTTCTACACACCATCCATAGACTAATGGATAGATAGAAGTACTGAATAGGAGTTTGGGTAACCTACTATGGTGCTTAGTAGGAGATAAGCTTAAGGGATGGGATTTGATTTTACCACAGGCAAAATTTGCTTAAATTTTTTTTTTCAAT
The DNA here is from genome assembly GCA_027924645.1 of Cunninghamia lanceolata. Classification (NCBI taxonomy): domain Eukaryota; kingdom Viridiplantae; phylum Streptophyta; class Pinopsida; order Cupressales; family Cupressaceae; genus Cunninghamia; species Cunninghamia lanceolata. Next base: position 1,163,864 of record BSBN01001020.1, on the reverse strand, counting down.
AGGAGTATAGGTAAATCACCATTCCATATTGTTTATGGGAGTAGTCCAAGAAATGCTTTAGAGTTTAGGAAGCTGGACAAGGGAGAAAAGACAAGTGCTGAAGCTAAAGACTTTGTAGAACACCTGAAGAATTTGCATGAAGAGGTGAGAAAGCACATTAATAAGATGAATACTCAGTACAAGGCTAAGGTAGACCAGAAGAGGAGATATAAGGAATTTTAGGTAGGAGATGAAGTCATGTTTCACTTGAGAAAAGAGTGGTTTCTAGTTGGAACATATAATAAGTTAAAAATTAAGAAATTTGGACCATGCCAGATTATGAAGAAGGATGATTCAAAAAATGTATATGAGGTAGAGCTATTAAATGGGATCAACATTTCCCCTATGTTCAACATTGTTGATTTAATAGAATATCATGAAGGTGGAATAGAGGATGGAGCAACAGAAGAACAATGGAGTATTCTGGCATCTACTTCAAGGGAGGAGATATAAGAGATCTTGGATAGCCATGTGGGAAGGAGTACTTGAAACAAGAAATATGAGGAATATATGGTAAAGTGGAAAGAAAGGCCTATTTAAGATTATTTCTGGTTGTCTAACCTGCATAGGTTGACCATTTGGGTTTTCCTCAAACAAACACCTGAGATGTGATAGGGTCACTTCCCAAATTACCCTAGGTGTCTGATGCAAGAGCATCCAGTGGTGTAAGGGCAATCTTGCATCACCCAAAAAAGTTGATGATTCAAAATTGTTGATGTTGTTTTCATTTCTTTTCAAAATTTATATTTTTGGTTCCATAATTGCTTGAATAATGATGTAGAACCTTTAGTTTTTTCAAACTACTATTTTTGGAAAGTTTGCATTTGGGCATGAATGGAAGTGAAAATTTACAGGAAGCTTCATAAATAAAAAATAATATCTTTGGTGAAGGAATCGGGCAAAGATAATTTGTGGGCTAAAAGATATTAAAGTTTTTATTTCCTGAAAAAACCCATGAAAAAGTTTCAAAGTCAAGTTTGAGGCACTAAAAGGCCCTATACGGTCCCAAAAATAGGCGAAATCAACAGAGAGGATTCTTAGCGTGTAGAGCACTCTACAAGATTTTTGGTGCTTCAAATGGTTTGTCAATCAAAGACACAGATCAGAAGTTATGGTTCCCGAAAGTTGACCTATTTCTGGAGAGAGATGCAAATTTCAAAATTTAGCTGGAGGCCACCAAAAAGGGCTATTTATGACCATTTTTAGTAACCCTTGGCAGAGAAGAGATAAGGGGGAAAGTATAGAGTCAAGAAAAGGTGGGAAAATAGAAACCGTAGCAGATTTGGGGCTACAGAAGGTAGAAGGTTCAGAGTCTAGAGATAGGAAGCTATAATGTGTTACAACCTGTGGAGGATTCATCCTCTGATTGTATTTAAGCTTCTGTAATGTAATGTGTTGTCCAAATCAATAAAAGAACATTCCTATTTTCTATGTGCAATTTTTTTGGTTGTGTGTTCCATGATTTACCCCCTTCATCAGATTCATTCTTTGGTAAGATATATTTCATATCATCTTTCTAGAATATAGCCCAAATTGTTAGTAACCAACACAGAGAAATAGAGAAAGAGTTAAACCTTAATGAATTGAACATTGAGGCACAAAAGGTTTGGCAAGATAGGCATTTATTGAAATTCTAGAAATGGCACAATAGAACAATAATTGAATGTAATAAAGTAGTTTATTACTAAAACATATCCACTCTGTAATTTTAATTATAAATGGCCATTTAATACTATCATATGCTTTATCAATTTCTATCTTGATGATAAGAGCATCTACTAAAGTTGATTAATCCCATTGAGTCAATTCCCAAGCCAAATTGAGATTATTGTGTATAAATCCTCCAACCAAGAAGCCAATTTTTATGTTTAAGAATATATTGAACAATAGATTTTTTTGTTTAGCAATTCATTAAGAAATTATTTGTTAAGGGATTTTGAAGAGTTATTGATCTTAAACCAATAATGTAAACACATTGAGCACCTTTGGATATAATTTTGATGAAGCCTTGATATTAAAGACCCTAAGAGATCCATTTTCTTCCATAAATTAAAAGCCAAACTTGATAGAATTCATTCTAAATAGTGGACCATATAAACTTAAATAATTTGGTTAATAGGTCATCCATGATGATCTATTTTTCATTTGTAATTGAGAAATGGGCTCTTTCAACATTATTTAAAGTCAAAATATTTTCCTAATGATGGTGATGATCAACATTAATTTTGGTTTGAATGAATTTGCTAACAAAATTATCAAGTTTTTGATAAAATAAATCATAATCTCTCTCATGTGTAAATGTGTGTGTGTGAAAACATTTACAAATTCACATGACAAAGAGTATATAATCCTAGTCTAATCCAATATTGACATGATATTTTCATTCTAATACTTGTGGTTAAGGTATTAAGTGAAACTCAAGTTGTTATCTTCTTCTTTAATTGAACTAAGGTATGAGTGAATTCAATCTCCCCACCCTATATACATCTCAAATTTCTTGATCTATTTTTTTGTGATAGGGCTAAAGTACAATAGTGTCTCCCACTCTTCTACTACATGTTGATTTAGCAATTGCTGATTAGAAAAATTTTATATGCTAACCTCAAGAGTCAAAAGACAACTCCTGATTGAAAGGAGACTAAAATAACCTCCCCAAGGTCTTAGGGATACCAAGTCTTGCCTACACTTGGATAACATAGTGGTAGATGAGATGCGATTTTAACAAGGGGATTGATGAGAATCTAGGTAAAGGGGTTGCAAGGTCAAGATGAAGCTCAACTTGAGTGACAAGAGCATTAAGAAAAAATAACTAAACTAAGATTAAAACTAATCAAACCTATTCTAACCAATTTAAAATAAAGAACAAAATATTAAAGGGAAAGAGGAAAAGAAAATAAAATAGGAAAGAGAGGGAGAGGAAACATGAACCCACTATCTAGAAAAATAGCTATTAACTTGGTAAACATTCCTTGTAAACATGAATTAAACAACTCATGCCACTATTCGTCAGCTCAACATGAGACATGGGTTGTGCAAGCATCTAAGGAAAACCAAGGAAAAAAATATGTTAGAAATGAGAGAGAAAATAGGAATGACCATCATAAAATGATGTATGGACCACAACCAAAAATTTCAATAAAACATACATTAGGGATCAAAGAAAATATGCTTACATAGAATTTTTAAACAAGCTACAATTTCCATATTTATAGATAAGAAGACTCAAACCTATGATACTAATGTATCCCATCATATTACATGTGCAAAAGGAGAACTACTCTCAAGTCCAATTTCCCCCACCACTTTCCAAGATTTCTAATCTAAAATCTTCTAGCCTTGTAGAGATGAGTTGCTCCATATTTTTTACACAAACCCTTAGGATATTAGATATTACTTGATTACATGAATGTCATGAATTACATATCCTCACAATTTAGTGGTATAATTGATTGCAAACTCTAGAAAAATTAAGTCCAACACTATGAAAGATCAACCATTTAATAGGATTGTAGTCCTTTCATATGCACTTGGGTTGACCTCATTAGTTTTTGCCATGTCTCTTTAATTTGTAGACATAGGATGTACTCAACTACCAAAATTTTAGCTACAATAGGATTCCTAGATAATTTAGGTTCATGTATTAAGAAACTCTCATTTATCCTCTGATGTAGAAGCATCCCTGGTTCAAGAGCAATCTTGTATCAACCAAAAACATTTGCATTTTAGTTTGTTTGCAATTCAGTTTGTTTCTTTTCATTTTTCCAGTTTAGTTCAGGTAGTTCAATCAGAAGCAGTTTCTATATTTTGGTCCAGTTGCATTTCAGACCTTATCGAGCTAGACTTAACATCTACATCATATCTAGAATTTAGAGATCCATACTTCATTACCAAAAAGATATCGCTATCATAAGATTAACTATTTCTCAGAACAGAGCATCCTAATAATCATAGATAACTAGCTGAAGTAGAAACTTGCAGAAGCATTTCCCGATCTATGGAGCATAATGACACATCATTCAATGATCTTTGGTTTGTGACTGACCTTCCCCAAAGATTCTCACATCATTCCATTCATTTTTTTAAAGTGTTCTATGCATTTAGGTCTGACCTATCCGGGTACACATGTTACATCTCTTCTTTCAAATTTGTGATCTTCCTTGGCCGACGTGGAGGAATCTTTTGATCTGGACTTGATATATATTGATGTAATAGATCCTTAGGAAAGAAGTTCACAAGTTACTAAGTTCTAGATAGATAGCTTATTCATTTTTCTGGTGAAAGAGCTTCAAAGCTTTATCTTGTGCATGTATGTAATCAGGCCCGTGAGACCTAATTGTAAGCTCGCATGTTGCCGGCCAATCTCTATTTGAATTCTATGATATATTGAATGACTGAATATGCATTTCTTCTATTTCTTTTAGTTGTTTCCATTTTGTTTACTCTTACTACATGGTCCAGATAGTTCATTCTGTGAACCCTCCTACCGTGACTGCACCAAGTGGTATCAGAGCGAAAGTTCAAATCTTTGGGAGTGAAATGAGAGAAATTGGTGAAGGAATTCTGTAAGATCTTGCTATGGATAGATCACTGCATTGAGGTAGGCTACTAGTGTAGCAACTAATCACCGATTGAGAGCAGTTATCACCTTGTAGCCCGATCGCAGAACTTGAGGCAATTTACACTTGATCCTAGGAAGAATGTTGTCGAGGAGAGTTGCTGCTATTGGAACAATGGCTAGTAGAATGGATGAGATGATGGAAATGTTGAAAATAATGTGAATTCATTTGGATTCTATTGAAGAAGATAGGCGAAGAGGATTGACACCGAGACCTAATGTTGAAAGTGAGGATGAAGAAGAATTTCAATCTATTGAACAAACTGGCGAAACCCTAGAAGGTGATGAAGAAGAAGAATCAGATCAAGTAAAGATATTGTGAGCTATTTCAAAGATTGGAAAGAGACCTGGAGTTGATGTGCCGAACCATACTGGTAATTTGAACCCTGAAAAATTGATTGACTAGATAAATGATATGGAAGAATACTTTGAATATGAGGAAATTAAAGATCTGGAGAAGGTGAAATTTGCAAGACAAAGTTGAAAGGACATGCTGCTATATGGTGGAAAGAAGTTTAGTTGGAAAGAAATAGAAGAGGAAAAGAAAAGATTACAAAATTGGATAGGATGGTGACAAAATTAAAGAACCAATTTATACCTGTTGAGTATGAGTTGGAACTGTTGAAAAGATTGCAAAACCTAAGACAAAAGGAGAAATCTGTGAAGGAGTATACTAAAGAATTCCATAAAATGATCATAAGGAGAGGACATAGTGAAGCAAGCAAGGAGAAAGTGGCTAGATACATCCATGGATTGAGATTGAAAATTCAAGAAGAACTAAGCTTGGTAAGGAAGACATCTTTGGAAGAAGCATATCAATTTGCCCTAAAAGTTGAAGAAAAGCTGAATAAGAGGCATGATCAGAGACAAAGAGGAAGAGGAGGTAAATTTTAGAGAGGTAGGACTTATTCTAGAGGAGACAGATCATTTTTGGAGTAGAACAAGTTTGACAGCCTGTTTAAGAAGGATGACAGAGATACTAGTGCATACTAGAGAAATGACAGAATTTTTCATCCCAAGGGTAGCTGTAATTCATACCAGAATGAAGGGTATAAAAGAGAAGGAAGAGGATTGGATAAGAGAACATTTAGAGGTACTTGTTTCAAGTGTGGAGGTGAAAGACATAGAGCATTTGAATGTAATTAGGGTAGTACAAGTAAGAGGACAGAAAATAGTGGAATAGCAGCCTATGTTGAAGAAGAACCTGTTGAACTAAGTGATCCCTTTTCTATTGGTAAACCTGATAAAGGAGAATCATTGGTGATGAGGAAAGAAATATTTGAAACAGAGACAAATGAAAAACCACCGCAGAGGAAGAGTCTATTCATAACTAGATGCAAATCTGGAGGTAAGTGTTGTAAGGTTGTAATTGATAGTGGTAGTTTAGATAACCTAGTTTTAGAGGAGATGGTGACTAAGTTGAATTTGGAAAGATTGAAACAACCTAAGACCTATCAAATAGCATGGATTTAGGATGATCATAAAGTACTGGTGAGTGAACAATGTTTGGTGAAATTTCTTATTGGATCTTATCATGATGAAGTCTTGTGTGATATTATGTATATGGATGTTTGTCAGATCTTGTTGGGTAGACCTTGGTAGTATGATAGAAAAGCTATACATGATGGGTGAAAGAATACATATACTATAATAGAAAATGGAAAGAGAATTACTTTGATTCCTTTGGAGGATGATCCTAAGAATGAAGTATGTGGAAATGCTAGAATCTGTTTGGTAGATGGAAGGAAATTTTTGGATGGTTTGAGACATGAGAATATGTGTTATGCCTTAATTCCTAAGAAGCCTAAAGCATTGAAGGAGACTGAAGAATCACAACTAGAGGGGATAAGAGAATTGTTGACAGAGTATGAAGACATCATATCAGATAATGTACCTAATGGATTGCTGCCTATAAGGAGTATCAGTCATCACATGGATCTTATACCTAGAGCAAGTTTGCCTAACAAGGCAACACATAGAATGATACCGACAAAGAATGAAGAACTGAATAGACAAATACAAGAATTGTTGAGGAAAGGTTTGATCAGAGAAAGTTTGAGTCCTTGTGTAGTACCTGTAGTGTTAGCACCTAAGAAAGATGGAGAATGGAGAATGTGTACTGATTCTAGAGAAATATACAAGATCACAGTTAAGTATAGATTTCTTTTACCTAAAATAGATGATATCATGGATTGTTTGAGTGGAGCAAGATATTTCACAAAGATAGATTTGAAGAGTGGATACCATCAGATCAGAATTAGAGACTACCTTTAAGACAAATGAAGGATTGTATGAGTGGGTAGTGATGCCCTTTGGATTGATAAATACACCAAGTACTTTCATGAGGTTGATGAATGAAGTTCTGAAGAAATTCTTGGGTAAGTTTGTGATTGTATATTTGGATGATATTCTAATTTTTAGTAAAACAAAAGAGGAACATTTGTGGCATATTAGACAAGTTTTGCAGAGACTGAGAGAAGAGAAATTATTGATAAACATCAAGAAGTGTAGTTTCATGAAAGAACAATTGGTATATTTGGGATTTGTAATTTCTGTAGAAGGATTGAAGATGGACCCTAAGAAAGTAAGAGAAATTATTGAATGGCCTACACCAAAGAGTATTGGAGAAGTTAGATCATTTCATGGATTGGTTAGTTTCTACCAGAAGTTCATAAAAAATTTTAGTTTAGTTTGTAACCCTATGACAAAGACTATGAGAGGTGACAGAAAGGATTTCAAGTGGACATCTGGAGCAGATAAAAGTTTTGAACTATTGAAGCAGAAAGTGACAGACCAACCTATTTTGGCATTACCATATTTCAATAAGGTATTTCAAGTTGATTGTGATGCAAGTGGAAATATAATTGGAGCAGTACTAAGTCAAGAAGGTGGACCTATAGCTTATTTCAGTGAGAAGTTGAATGATGCAAGGAGGAGATATTTAGTCTTTGATCAGGAGTTCTATGCCATAATTCAAGCCTTAAAGAAGTGGAAACATTATTTGTTGCCTAAGGAGTTTCTATTGTATACAGATCATCAAGCTTTGCAATATGTAAATAGTCAAGGTAAGTTGAATCAAAGACATATGAGGTGGGTAGAGTTCATGCAGAGTTATACATTTGTGTTGAAACATAGGAGTGGAAAATCAAACAAAGTTGCTGGTGCATTGAGTAGAAGAAGAAACTTGTTGACAGAAATGAGAGTTGAAGTCTTAGGTTTTGATGAATTGAAGAACATGTATGAGGGAGACTGATTTTGTAGAACCTTGGAAAGCATGTAGAGAGCCTATTGTGAAAGATAGGATTAAGTGGTTGGACTATTTCCTTGAAGAAGATATGTTGTTCAAAGGAAATTAGTTGTGCATACCTAGAAGTTCAATGAGGGATAATTTAATCAAGGAGAAACACAGTGGTGGATTGGCAAGACATTTTGATATTGATAAGATAATGGCTTTGGTGAGTGAAAACTAATTTTGGCCTCAGATACATAAGGATTTTGGGAGATTTGTGAAGAGTTGTAGAGTTTGTCAAGCTGCAAAAGTGAATAGTTAGAATAATAGATTATACAAACCTTTGACAGTGCTGGAGAGACCTTGGGAAGACATAATCATGGATTTTGTAATGGGATTGCCTAAGACACAGAGGGGACATGATTCAATATTTGTAGTGGTGGATAAATTTTCAAAGATGGCTCATTTCATACCTTGTAAGAAGACAACTAATGCAGTGCATGTAGCTGACCGATTTCTCAAGGAGATTGTGCGATTGCATGGATTACCTAAGAGTATAGTTTCAGACAGAGATACAATGTTTGTTGGATACTTTTGGAAGACACTTTAGAAGAAGATGAAAATAGATTTGAAGTTCAGTTCAACTTTTCATCCACAGACTGATGGACAGACAGAGGTAGTGAATAGGAGTTTAGGAAATTTATTGAGATGTTTGGTTGGAGAGAAAGCCAGAAGTTAGGATTTGATTCTTTCACAAGCAAAGTTTGCATACAGTAATTCAGTGAATAGGAGTACTGGAAGAACACCTTTTGAGATTGTCACCAGAGTGAATCCTAGAGGAGTAGCAGAATTAAGAAATATCAGTACAAAGGAAAAGAGAAGTGTAGAAATAGAAGAATTTGTAGATCATATGAAGACAATGCATAATTAGGTGAAGAAGCATTTGGAGGATATGAATAGTAAGTACAAAGAGAAGACTAATCAGAAGAGAAGACATAAAGAATTTGAAGTTGGAGATGAAGTGATTTTGTACTTGAGAAAAGAAAGATTTCCAGTTGGGACATATAACAAGTTGAAGATGAAGAAATTTGGATCTTGTAAGCTACTCAAGAAATTTGATTCAAGGAATGCATATGAAGTGGAATTACCAGAGACATTGGGTATTTCACCTATTTTCAACATTGCAGACCTATATCAGTATCATGAAATAGAGTTTAGTGACAGCATGGAAGAAGACTTGAAGAAGCAGTTACCACAACAAACACTAGAGCAGATTGAAGACATCTTGGACAACAGAGTTGGGCACAACACTAGAGGAAGACAATACAAAGAATATTGTGTTAAGTGGAAAGGCATACCAGAAGAAGATTCATCATGGATTTCTCAGGTTGAGGTGGACTGTCTTGGTTCTCCCCTAGCCCCAGCAAAGTGAGGGACTCACTTTTCCAATAACCTCGGATGCCTGATGCAGGAGCATCCCTGGTTCAAAAGCAATCTTGTATCAACCAAAAATATTTGCATTTCAGTTTTTTTGCATTTCAGTTTGTTTCTTTTTATTTTTCTAGTTCAGTTCAGGCAGTTCAGTCAGAAGTAGTTTCTGTATTTTGGTCTAGTTGCATTTTAGATCTTGTGGAGTTGGACTTAGCATCTACATCATATCTAGAATTTAGAGATCCACACTTCATTACTAGAAAGATATCGCTATCAGAAGATCGACTGTTTCTTAGAACAAAGCATCCTGATAATCATAGACAACCAGCTGAAGGAGAAACTTGCGGAAGCATTTCCCAATTTGTGGAGCCTAATGACACATCATTTAATGATCTTTGGTTCATGGCCGACCTTTCCTGAAGATCTACACATCATTCCATTCATTTTTTGGAAGTGTTCTATGCATTTAGGTCTGACCTATCTACGTACACACGTTACATCTCTTCTTTGGAATTTGTGATCTTCCTTGGCCGACGTAGAGAAATCTATTGATCCAGACTTGATATATATTGATGTAATAGGTCCTTGGGGAAGCAATTCATAATTTACTAAGTTCTATATAGATAGCTTATTCATTTTTCTGGTAAGGAGCTTCAAAGCTTTATCTTGTGCATGTATGTAATCAAGCCTGTGAGCCCTAATTGTAAGCCCACATGTTACCGACCGATCTCTATTTGAATTCTATGATATACTGAATGACTGAATCTACATTTGTTCTATTTCTTTGAGTTGTTTCCATTGTGTTTACTCTTTCTACACTGTCTGAATAGTTCATTATGTGACCCTCCTACTGTGATTGCACCATCCTCATCTCTAATGTCTCAAGCTACTTTCAAATAGCACAAATGATATCAAATTTCAATAATACTGCTAAAGGAATTGAAATCTCATTTATCACTCAAGAAACATAATTTATAATGTTTCTTGTGCTAAATATATGTTGTTTGAGCTAAATTTTGATGTGTTTGGTTCATTCCTATTTAAATTGTTGGAGCCTAGAAATTAGTCTATACATTATTGGAAGTTCCCTTTTATTCTTGCAATATGTTCAACAAGTGGGAGAATGTTGGGAGATGTGTCTCAATCTTGTATCCCAATGTTTCTTATTCAATCATTCATTGTATTATTAAATATTTTGTCCTCACTTACAAAAGATGGCATCCCACTATGAGGTGGAACTTTTGGCCACATCAAATACTTTGTAATGTGTGTGAGAAGATGTAAGAGAATCTAATGTTATTTTGACATTGTAAGATGTGGCGTTTATTTATGATAGATTATATGATGCATGTAACAACATGATTATAGGGAGTTATATAGTAGACTTGAATTTTGACCAACTCTATGATTCATTTTATGACCCATCATAGAGCATCTTTGAATAGGGACAATGGAGCCAAAATGAAGTGCCCAAGCTGGTGAGTTACCTATGATAGATTATGATAATTTAAGAGAATATTCTAAGATTAGCATGTTGACTCATCATGAGATTTGGGTGTTGGGATTCCTAATGTGTATTTGGGAACCATATTTGGGAGTGGTATTCTCCCATGGTTTCTATATTTGTATCTTTTATATGTTGGTTCCTAGGATGGAGATGTAGTATGATGTGATTTTACAGGGGGCTATGCTACTAAAACTTCTCCTATGAAGGGTTGATTCTATTGATGTATTTTAACTGGATTGGTACTATGAATACATTGCTTCAATAGTTGGAGGTTAGATTTTTCTTGAAAGGGTTTTCCTAGGATAAACATTGTGTCATTCTATTATAATGTTTTATGTGTATATTTTCTTTTGAAACTACTAGATCATAAAATTTGAATGCATTTATCTCCTCATTGATTAGTGTAGGAAGGTTTTTTTCTATAAGTTTCTTTTTAACCATCACACTCAAGAGACTTATCATTAGACATACTATGAATTATTGAATAAAGGTCATCTTGAGAGAGGATTTTATCACAATATACTAAGTGGTGGAATGATGATAAGGTGGCACATCTAAAAAAACTTTGAAAACATTTTTTCAATGCTAAGAAAATGATCCAAAACCTTTAAAAGTGTATAGACATGCTTATCTATGTCCTTAATGGTTTTAATGTTTGAGAAGAATCTCATACCTACAAGACCTAGAAGAATTCCTTGGAGACTCTATTACCAATATTTAATTAGTGAAGTCTAGTTTTGATTTGAGCTCATTGGGTAGAATAAACACGAACCATCTACACTTGGTAGCAAATCTTGAACATTTAAATTTGTAAGGGCTTATTGAAAGGTGCCACTATAGAGGTAGACTACATGGCAGCTACTCATGCCTATAAAGAGGCAATTTGGATTTAGAGATTATGTTTAGATATTGGCTAAGTATGTAAGAAATTTAGATTGGATGTGATAGTTAGAGTTCCATTAGCTTAGAAAAGAACCTAACTTTTCACACCTAGATGAAGAATATAGATGTTTAGTATCATTTTGTTCATGATATGATGGAGGATGGAGGGGTGATGCTTGAAAATATTGACACTTTGGCGAATGTTGCAAATGCATTGATGAAGCCAATTATCATAGAGAAGTTCAAGTAGTGTAGTGATTCTATAGGCTTCTCAACCCCTAGAAATTAGTCTAGAAATGGTTGAAAGTTCCCTTTTTCTCTTGCAAGGCATTCAAAAAGTGGGAGAATGTTGCCAAGAAAGGTGTCTCAAGCTCTCATCCCAATGTTTCATATTTAATTATTTATTCTATTTATTTATTACTTTATCCTCACATGGAAAAGAGGGTGTCCCACTTTGAGGTAGCACTTTTGGCCAAATGTTAGAAACTTTGTAATGTGTGTAAGAATTTTTAAGAGCATCTAATGTCATTATGACATTCTAAAATGTGGGGGTTACTTATGATGGATTCTATGGCATATGTATGAGTATAATTATAGGGAGTTACATAGTAGACTTGACTTTTGACCAGCTCCATGACATGTTGGCGTTACTACATTGCTCAGTTGGCGCAGTTATGCAATTGCAGTTCATTCAGTTTCATTTCCCTCAGTTCGTTGTAACTGTAACACGCGTTGTAACTATCAACTCTGCTGCATATATACATGATGTATCTCCACGTTAGATAACAAGCATGAATAAAACTATTTTACTTTGCTTTATTTGGTATCAGAGCAGCCATAGAGGATAGGAGTGCAGCAAGCATGATGTGAAGCAATACTCCTCCTGCGTGGAAGAAGACACCCAAAGAAACCAGATGGAGTTCTGTTGAGTTGCAAGGAGAAAGCATCCACGGTGCAGGGAGGAGAGCAAAGCCGTTGGCAGGGAGGAAAGTTGAAGATGCTCTCTATTGTAGAGATTGTTCTTTATCAGATTGAAGACGCTCTCAGACAATAGTTTCTGCAGGAATCTACAAACATTTCCCAAGGCACGTCTCTCAAGCATCAGATATCTCACAAGAGCAATTTGATGGGTCTGTTGAATGGATTAGAATACGTGAAGATCATGAAGGAAGTCGAGGAAACAACCTTGGAAGGAAGCATCAAGTTTGAAGGCCTGTGTAGGTAGATTGAAGACATTTGTACTCTCTACCGTAGCGGTTGTTGTCTGGTCTGAAGTTTCTCTATCCAAGCCATTTGTAGCACTCTCCATAAGGCACCTAAAAGAGGAAGACATAGTCTACAAAACCCGGCAATCAAAGAAAAGTGGATGTCCATTATCATCTCAAATTGGTATGTATTGACGTGTGTATGAAATGCAAATTTTATAAGCAAATATATTTAAGTCTGAGAAAGAAGTCAATCTTTTGAGTATTATCTAAAATGGAGATCCCATTAGACAAGTATTCCGGTTCCAATTTTCATACTTGGAGAATGAAAATTCAAATGCAACTAATGAATAAAAATTTATGGGCAATAGTAAGTGGAAAAGAAAAAGCACCTACAGATGCAAATAAGTTATTAGATTGGAGTAGTAGAGATGATAAAGCCAAGGCTATAATTGGTCTTGCTCTTTCTGACACTGAATTGCACCATATTGATTTGGATAAATCATTAGCCGAAATTTGGGATAATCTGAATAAATTGTTTGGAGCAAAAGCTGTTAATGCAAAATTTTCTCTAAAACTTCAATTATTTCAATTTAAGATGGAAGATGGAATTACAATGTCAAATCATATAAGTAACTTGCAGTCTCTCATTAGACAGCTAGCAGAGGTTAAGGTTACAGTAGATGATGATGATGCTAGGGCCATCCTATTAAATAGCTTGCCTTCAAAATACAACAATGTTGTTTTTACTCTCAGTCAAATATCTTCACAAACTCTAGAAGGTATGATTTCTGCTCTTCTATCAGAAGAGAAGAGAACAACAGAAGATTCAGAAGATGATCCTCAGGAGAAAGTGTTATTTTCAAGAAATAATTACAAGAGATCAGAGAGAATCAAATGTTTTTATTGTAAGAAAAATGGTCACATAGCTTGGGATTGTAGAACTCGAGCGAGTGATGTTCTTAAAGGAAAGCTCAAAAATGAAGGAAATCTTGCTTGCATTGAAGATGATAAGGATCCACCAGATATTGAGGATGAGGATCCACCAGATGGTGCTATTAATTTCTGTGGATATGCCCTTTAAGCAAGGTCATATTGGAGGCAGGTGACATCGGAGGATGGAGGATTTTCCATCATCTCAAGTTAGCTTCTCGCTTTGAGATGATGCTTTGCATGAGAAGCGTTTTTGGTTTTGGTTGTTTTGTTTTTCTTTATTGATGCTAACGGAGCTGACAGATTTGAAGAATGTATGTTTTGTGAAGATTTTGTTTTGGAGACAGGTTTGGGGTTTGGTGTTGAGCTCAATATGGATTGTTGTCCAGCGAGCTTCAAAGAGTATATGATCTTGAATTATACCCTTTCGCAGTCACTAGACAACATGGCAAAGATCTGTCGTATCTCTTAGGGGCCATTGTCGAATAATTCAAGACTCTGTGATTTGAGAGCTTGGGACTAAAGAGCTCAAGAACACAGCTCGAAGCGACGCCTTTCCGAGGGTAGACGAGACAGCATGATGGAGCCTTGCTTGGTTCAGGATTTGTTCTTTGGGAGAAGATCTTCTATAAAATATGTATTCATATTATGTATCAGCTTTGTTGAGTATTTTAGCATTAAGGGGGGGTACCTGGTACTATTGCAGGAACAATGTAATAAGGGGGGGAATGTTGGCGTTACTACATTGTTCAGTTGGCGCAATTATGCAGTTGCAGTTCATTCAGTTTCATTTCCCTTAGTTTGTTGTAACTGTAACACGCGTTGTAACTATCAACTCTGCTACATATATACATGATGTATCTCCACGTTAGATAACAAGCATGAATAAAACTATTTTACTTTGCTTTATGACATATGTAATGACATGTCATAAAGCATATTTTAATGGGGATAATGAATTTGAAATGGAGAACCCAAGTTGGTGAGTCAACTATGATGGATTATGACAATGTAAGAGAATCTTCTAAGATTAGCATGTTGCTCATAATTTGAGAGTTGGGTATTGGAACTCCTAATGGGGACTTGGGTGTCATTTTTTAGAGTGGTATTCTACCATAGTTTATGGTTTACCATTTTTGGTTTTTGGATTTTTATCTTTTGTATATTGGTGCCTAGAATGAAGATGCAATATGATATGATTTTGCAAGGGTTATGTTGCCAAAATTTCTATAGACTTGTGTTGGTTGTTCTCCTATGAAATCTTGATCCTATTGATATATTGTAACTAGATTGGTATTACTAATAGATTGGTTCAAGATTTGGAGGTTGGGTGTTTTCTTAAAAGGGTTTTCCTAAGATAAACATTATGTCATTGCAGTATAATCTCATGTGTGTATATTTTCTTTTGAAACTGCTAGATCATTTTTTGTAAGCATTTCTCTCCTCATTGATTAGTGTAAATAGTGTTTATTCTATCAATGTCCTTTCAACCATCATACCCAAGAGCATTATCATTAGACATGCTATGAACTACTAAATGGAGGTCCTCCTAAGAAAGGATTTTATCATAGGTTGCTAAGTGGTGCAATGATGATAAGGGGGAACATCATAATAATGCTTAAGTGTCTCCTTATAAGCCATCAAGGGAGCTTGATATTTGAAAATAGTTTTGTAATGATAAAAATATTCAAAACCTCTAGAAGTGTAGAGATGTGCTGATCTATATCCTCAATGATTTTGATTTTTTGAGAAAAATTTTACACCCACAAGACCTAAACAAATTCCTTGGAGACTCTATTGCCAATCTTCAATTAGTGATGTATAGATTTGGGTTGAACTCCCTAGGTAGTATAGGCATGAACCACCTACACATGGTGGAAAGTATTGAACATCTAAATATAAAAGGGCTTGTGGAAAGGTGCCACTTCAAGCTAGATGCAAACATAACTAAGCTCTAAGGGCATGGCCATGTAGGAGTTGTGGTGAATTCTTGCCAACTGAAGACCATAGATCTTCAAAAGATGGGAAGTGCAAGTCATGGCATAAATCCACCAAGAAATCCAATTAGTGTCACCTGTTATACATGCCACAAGGTTCCAAATGCTAGGATTAATGTGCCATCAACCTTGTAAATCTGATTAATTTATTTACTCCTAATATTTTAATTGTAAACACAAACATAAGGGAATTAGAAACCACCAAATACAATAATTATTTAATCACAGTGAAATGTAAAATTTATTTATTTTTATCTCAAGATAGTAAACAAGTGAAAATGGGGCATCCAAGTTTATTAATACACTTATGACAAGTGTAAGAGAATCTTCCTAGATTGTATCTTACATGTTGTAAGAGAATCAATTATTCTTGTACAAATATGATAGAAAATCTTATGACAACACGTAAGAAGGTGTAAGAGGCTATTTTTGGCCTATTGTTGACTTTCCTAGAGGTGGACATGGAAATTTTCTCTATCTTGGGTGCATTTATCAATGCAAAGGTTATGATAGATGTATGACACTAAAGCCAGCTAGATTCCCAAGATGGGTGCCATATTCTAGATTCTTCTTCAACAAGCTTGTAACTTCTATTTAACAAAATCTAGAGGAAGTTTAGAGTATGAGAGTTGTTTGTTTTACAAGTACATAGGTGTAGTTGGATTTGGGTGCAAGATTGAAGGAAGTTGATGTATTCTAATCTCTTTGAAGATAATACAATTTTTCCTTCTTTTATTGGTGGAGTTTTTTACCTAAAAGGGTTTTCTCCATGTAAATCCATGTTTTATGTGTGTGGTTCTTGAGTATTACTGATTTCTTTGTTGCTTGATTCACATCTTCATTGATATTCTATAGTTTATATTTTAGATTTGCAAGTTATTTTAGATTTCTATATTGTAGTGGTTTCCTTCATTTCTAACATTTGGTATTAGATCCTAGCTAGCTATGTTTATTGGGTGGAAGTGTGAAGGTTTTTTGTGTTGTAGTGGGAGTTATGAATTTATAGATTTGTGTGTGTGGAAACCATGGCTACATCTGCATCTCAGTTGGACATTAAAAAATTTAATGGAAAAAATTACGAGATGTGGAGACTAAAAATGGAGGATCTTCTTGAAGAGAGGGATTAATGGTTGGTGGCATCAAAAGAAAAGAAACCCGATGATGTCAGTCTAGAGGAGTGGGATAGTGATGAGGGTGGACTCCACCTAGAACACATACAACAACAATTTATGGATTTCAAATAGACAAGAACAAACTCTCAAGAAAGATTAGTTAAGTAAACTGCAACTATTTCAAAATTTCTTCATTAAACTTGCCTGTAAAAGGTTACAAATCTGAAATACAATTTCCATTGTCATATGCCCGCTTGTTACAACAATATGGGCTGTCTTATAATAGAAATATTTGACTTACAGAGCCTTTTGATATCTACCTAACCTTCTGATTCATAGGAATAGGACTTGCCAATAACTCCCTCGTACCACTCCTCCAGAACTATAAAAAATGGGCTATAAATATGCATCAACACCACTTAGTACAATTTCCCCAATGACGTCTTGATTTGAAATGTGTAACTCCATTTGGGTGCCAAAATTAACCTAACTATCACTTTTCCCACCCAAGAAATAGTTTTCAAAGTTTAAAAATTGAGAATTTAGGTAGCACAACTTTTGGGAGCCATAACTTTTGAACGGGGTCTGATTGACAAATTGTTTGATGCATTGGAAAGCTCATGAAAAATTTAGGGTGTAAAAAATATCCCATTAAGGGACATTTTATTTTCAATCAGTTTCTGGGATGTTTAGGAACGTCTAAGTGCCTCAAAATTGATTTCTAAACTTTTTCCATGAACCTCAGAAACTAAAACCTTAATATCTTGAAATGTAGACATGATCTTGGGCTGAAATTTACCAAGAATGTTTATGTTTCTATTCTAAAGCTTTGCAAAAATTTTTGGGCCCAATCACTTCTCTGATATATAGGGTTACTAAAAATAGTAAGTCCTGATATTCTTAGCCTTTTTGGAAACTTTGAAGGTTTTGAATCATTATTCAAGAAAATGGCTATCCAAAAATACAAAAATTGAAAAGAAAAGAAAACAAAATCATCATTTTTGGGTGATGCAAGATTTCCCTTACAACACTGGATGCTCCTGCATTAGATAGATTTGACAAAAAGCATGGGGCACAATCTAATTATGTCTTGCAAACACTATTCTATTGAACTGTTCTAAGGAAAAGACTATATATGCTTAATGGAAATGGTTGGGTGAGATTTATCAAGCCACGAGTCTAGTAAACAAATTGTATTTAAGATGAAGGTTGTTTTCTCTTAAGATTCAAAGGAAAGTGAATCTATTATAGAGCATTTAAATTCTGTTAATTTAATTGTGAGTCAATTAGCCTCTATTAATGTTAAGATTGAGGAAGAAGACAAATGTATTATGCTTTATTATTTGTCATGCCCACATTTCCCATGCAGTCACGACACACATCCCACATGTCATGTCCACATTTGTCATGTGGTCATGACATGAAATATCAAAAAATTTCCCACGCTTCCCTAGAAACCCCCTCACACACGTAAGCGTACTCAGTGGCGTGCACATGACGTGCAAACAAAATAGTTGAAAGTGGGGTATTATGCACACATGCGCATACCAATCGCAAGAAGGCCAACAAGGGGGTCATCATGACATGGTTAATGTCGCTAATAGGATTAAACTTCCCTAATCTAACTAAACCCTAAACTCTAGGAAATTTTGATAGCATAACGCCTCACGGGCATGAGTAGGGTTTACTGTACTGACACTAAATTTGATCAAGAGGTTTCCTGATTGGGTTTAATAAATTTCTTACATCTCACTAATTTCATTTTCTTAATAGTTGATTAGGTTTATTGAACAGTTTTCAACAAAGTCCAAACATTTGTTCTCCTTCCCGTTTTCTGAAATTTAATATTAATTTGTTCTCTATCAATTAGAGTTATCAATGCATCCTTTACATTATTCCTAATTTCTTAGTAGATTAGTTCTCTATCAATCAGAGTTATCACTGCATCCTTTACATTATTCCTAATTTCTTGGTAGATCAGTTCTCTATCAATCAGAGTTATCACTGCATCCTTTACATTATTCCTAATTTCTTCCTTTGAATAATATACATTTAAACTAACAAATTCTAACTTTCAATTCAAAGGTAAATGTCCAACACACAAATTCAAGAATGTAATTTTACAACCACAAGAGAGAACCAAATTCTCATCTTGACAAATAACAATGGTAAGATCTCCAAGAAGACCAAGCTCTCTCTCATGAGCTTTAAGAGTAAAGGAAAATAAAATATTTTCCAAGACAAGAAATTTCTTCAACTTCACACTAAGCTCCAAAGAACCTGCATACACACAAAAGGGAAAGAAACACCACACATCCCGCTCTCCTCCCTACCATAGACCTAGAAGAGGGTCACCCCCGAGCTAGGGAGGTCATCCACACACCTAGGGAACTCAAATCCATGTCACAACAAGACAAACAAACATCCCAAAACACAATATTACATCCATGGATATTTAAAACACACAAACTCAACCCAGGTGAGTTTCAAAGGGGTAGGAGAGTGGACACACTCAACTCTAGAGTGCCACTCCTTCAAAATATCTCAACACAATTTTTCTCATGGCCTCAAGTCAACATGTTAACAAAATTTCCAAAGGAATTCATATTTTCTCTCTCAAGTCATATAACAAATTACTCAAAATCACATAAAATGCCCTCAGGGCTTTCAACATCCCAAAACAAGGTAATGACCTTGAGGAGGATCACTCCTCCCCTACCCCACACTTGTTGAGCTTTTTCTCCCAAGTGGGAGAGGCTCTTACAACACCCAAAAAAAATTTCTCACAATAACCAAAATACAACTCAAGAAAATACCTCACACACATATGCATCATGCAAGCAACTAAAATACAAAGGGGAGGCCTTAGCCTTAAAAACCAACCTTTAAAAGCCCTATTATGGAAGAAGTTGATGTAGAGCTCCTCCAACATAAGCCACCAAACTCCCTCTATCTTTTCTCCCCAAAACAATTTCCAACAATAAAAATCCTCAAAAATTCAACAACCCCTCACCTTATCCCAAGTGGGATTAAAATAAGCCCAACCCATGAGCTTAGAGGAATGGGGAGGTGACACTTGTCACCTCCTCACTCTTCCTCCCCACTACAAGTGTGTCCCAAGGGATGGGTGTTGACACATGTCACTCACCCATCCCCAATGCCTCCCTCACCCCTTGCCACATGTCCTCTCTCCAACAAATGGAAGAGAAAAGGGGAGTTAAAGAGGGAAAGAGTGACACATGTGTCCCCCTCCTTTCCTCTCAAGAAGGACCATACAACTCCAAGGGTACTCTCACCAATTGTGAGAGAGACTTGAAGTCAAGTCCTCCACAATTGGTGGGTCTTGGAGTCCTCTCTAACCTTGGGAAGTGAAAAGGGATGGATTTGAGTGTTGGTACCACTCATCCTATCCCTCCCATACCTCCAAATTCGTCACTTAACTTTAGTGTGAAGTTAAGGTGACCATATGGAGGTTTAGCAAGGGTTACCCAAGTCAAAAGGGACCCTAGACCCATGGGGTATAACCCAGGGTCAAGTTAAAACACAAGAAAAGGGTCTCCAAAAATTCAAAATTTAAAAATATAATTTAAAGACAATTCTTACAACACATATCATAATTCAAATTAAAAGAGGGTAGACTTAACCCAATTAACCTCATGAAAATTAACATTACAACATTTCATCATACATAGTTGATCTTGGTTCCTCGTGGAACTAGATCAGCTTCACAAGGGATTACAACATCAAGTGTGGGATGATCTCCAGTATCTGTGGTTTGTTAGAAATACCTGTGCACTCAATTGTAAAGTTAATTCCACATATAAATATCATAGCCGAAGCAATTTAAAACATGCACTTCCATAAAATATCACAAGTTCACATAAACATAAGGAAAGTTACAATACAATCGGGTTCTAATTCTGCATTTCAAACATCCATTCCCAAGATTGAATCTCAAAACAATTTTCTATCCAACATCACCCAATTAATTTTCCCTTAATAATAAGCATTTATCTAACATCACCCAATTAGTTTTCCTCTTAATATACATTATCTCTCTAACATCACCCAATTAGTTTTCCTTTAATATTAAACATAAACCAATTTCTATCTAACATCACCCAATTAGTGTTTTTCCAAGAATTCTAGGAAATCATTGGGTTTGAGGTCACTACTGCTGTTAAAGACTTTTTCAGGACTGGTAAGCTCCTTAGACAATTTAATAACACCTATATTGCTTTGATTCCTTAAAAACCCAACCCTGATATGTTCAAGGATTTCTAGCCTATAAGCCTTTGTAACACCTTTTATAAAATTTGCACTAAGTTGTTGGTTTTTAGATTGCAACCTTATCTGGATAAGATCATTTCTCCCATGCAAAAAGGTTTTGTTCCTAGCAGACATATTTTGGATGTTATTCTTGCTACTCATGAGACTATCCATTCCATGGAAAAAAGTTAGATACCTAGCATGGCTCTCAAACTCGACATCTCTAAAGCTTACGACCGGGTTTCCTGGTAGTTTCTGTTTAAAATTCTTCACAAAATTGGTTTTAATGATAAACTCCTAACTCTTGTCAAGGAAGTTGTTACTACTACTAAATATTTGGTCCTTGTGAATGGTATCCCAAGATGGTTTTTCTCCCCTTCTAGGGGGATTCGACAGGGAGACCCTCTCTCGCCCTAGCTTTTTATTATGATTGCTGAGGCGCTAGGTAGATCCTTTCTAAACAAAGTCTCTTCTAAAGTTATCACTAGGATTAAACCTACCACCTCTCTTACTCCTATGACGATTCAATACTTTGTGGATGATACTATTCTTTTTGGTATTTCTTCCGTGGTGGAGGCTTCTGCTTGGAAAAGGGTTCTGAATGAGTATGCTAACGCTTCTGGGCAACATATAAATTTTTAGAAGAGTAATATTTTTTTCTTCAATACTCCTGATAATCTTTAGAGAAAAATTGTTAAGATTCTTGGTTGTGCTGCTGCTAATCTCCCTTCTATCTATTTGGGTCTTCCCCTCACTATTAAAGATGTCACTCCTGCCTTTTGGCACAACATTATTGAAAGAACTCAGAGGAAGCTCATGGGCTAGAAAGGCAAACTTCTTAGCAATGCCAGGAAACTTTAACTTTTACGTGCCTCCCTTCAAGGTATTCCCACATACTTCCTCTCTCTTTTTAAGATGCCTAGATACTTAGCTGAAAAAATGGAACAGATACAAAGGACTTTTTTATGGACTGGTATGGAGGAAAAGAAGAGGATTTCTTTGGTCAAGTGGGAGCAGGTTTGTTGTCCTAAATCTCATGGGGGTCTTAACATCAGGACTGTCCAAAGCATGAATAAAGCTCTACTGTCCAAGGTTATGTGGAACTTCATCAACAAAAATAAAGATTGGGGAGACATAATGAAGGCCAAATATCTCAAAGATTCTAATAGCTACTTGGTTCTTCATCATGAAGGTATTCCATCTGGTTCTGCCATCTGGAATAAAATGCTAAAAACTAGGAGCATCATTAGAAAAGGTATGAGATGGAAATTAGGGAAAGGTTCTCTCATCAACTTCTGGGATGACCCCTGGTTAACTAATCAGGCTCTCTCAGCCCAAGTTGATAATAAAGTTATTGTTGATTTGGCCAAGTAATTTTTTGGCTCTAAAGTTAGTAATTACCTTACCCAAGACCATGGGCTTAAAAGGTGGAAGAATCTATTACAATGCACCAGGAATAACCCTGAGTTTCATTAGAAATTGAATATGGTTCAACAATTACTAATGGATATCAGACTCCCTTTATTCCCTCGGAAGAATGAACTCCTGTGGCATGCTGACAAAAAAGGGAGGTTCTTGGTAAAATCTGCTTACCTTCTACTGGTGGAGGATGTCAACAAAGATGAGATATGGGAGAAAGTCTGGAATTGTAAAAGTCTTCCTAAAATCAACTTATTTTGGTGGATTGCCACCCATAATAAAATTTTGACTCAGGATAACCTCCAAAGTAGAGGGTTGTAGCTTGTTAACAGATGTGTTCTTTGTGGCAATCAAGAAGAAACTGTGGCACATCTCCTCATTCATTATGACTTTGCCCGTGAGGTCTGGAGCAGAATTATGGAAAAGTTTGGTATACAATGGGTTTTTAATAGAGAGATTCGTGATTGTATCACCAGTTGGAATGTTCTCCTTAGTCACCCTTGGTTGCGGGAACTGTGGAAGCAGATGCTTCCTTCTCTTGGGTTGGCCCTATGGAAAGAAAGAAACAATAGGATCTTCAAGGACACTCATAGGTCTCCGATGCAGGTTTGGATCTCTTTATTTAAGACTATTGTTGAAAATGTTTCTAATGCTAACATCAAACCTGTAGCTCAACCTTTGACCAAATAGGATTCTTGGGTGGCTTCTAACTGGGGTTTGCTGAACCAAATCCCATATTTTGATGATACGTGGTGTAGGAGCACCCCTACAAGACAGGATATAGGTTCATTGTCCGCATGACAGGACACTAGTCTATTTTTAGCATGTTTGACTTCATAATGTAATAAGGTCCATTGGACCAATGCATATGTATTAGATCAGCCTAGGAGAGTGTGTAGGCAGTTAGAGCTCGTGATCAGGTTGTCTGAGCTGTCTTCTCCCAGCCGCTTGGAAGCTCCCAGCCGCTGGGAATCGAGTTGGTAGTACTCGTAGGATATTGCTATAAATAACTTAGATCAGTTAGGGTTTGAGATCACGAAGGAGAGAGTAGTAGTTATGTTATGTTGTACTGGTGATTGAGTGAGATCCAGAGATCAGTCCAGACATTGTGAAACATTGTTGTTCGATAGTATTGTAGAAACAGAACATTTGTGTTTCATCTAAATAAGATCTCATCAATTGCATTATCTGGTTTATCAGTTGTTTATGTTTTGATCTTTGTTCTGATTACAGGTTAATGGATTCTTTCAACCCTTCCACCGGTTGATTCTGTGAATCGGTGGAATGGTCATGCATGTTAGTTTAGGTTGTATTTTAGTTTCTTGTTTATGCATTTCATTGTGTGGGAGATCGATTGGTAGCATGCTATGAATCAACCTAGCATCCTCATGTGCTAGGATTTAGGAAGATAAACTGTTAAGTTTTGATCTGAAGGTGATCCGGCCCGATCATCATGTTTTCTTTGTAAAATTGTGCGGTTTTGTGAGTTTGCATGTAGCTGACGGATATACAGGGGTCTGCATGTGCTTTTCCAGACGGAGTGAATCGTATCGTCATCTGCGAGTATATCGCTATCGGATCGGGTTCTGAAGTTGGCAAAAAAAATTGCATATTTCAAGTACATCAGGATGATATAGGTTGGATATATACTCAGTGTATATATCATCGTCAGGATCATCTTTCATGTGTATCCATCGTCCGCATATCGCTATCGCATGCAGGAGTGAAAGTTCACTTTTTGGCTAAGGACCGGAAAGGTCATCATCAAGATATTGAAAAGATCACCGGATATTCATTATCATGTTGCGGAGGATATAAGTGTCTTATATCCTGTTGACATCATCATCGGGTGCAAGTGACATCATCGTCATCAGGATATTACGGATATCACCCTATGCAAGTTTATCCTGCTGTCGCTAAGTGGTTTGGCATCGGCGTAAGTCATCGGCATAAAGTTTGGTTAACATCACCAGGATGTTTCAATATGACCGGA
Source organism: Cunninghamia lanceolata (assembly GCA_027924645.1). Lineage (NCBI taxonomy): Eukaryota > Viridiplantae > Streptophyta > Pinopsida > Cupressales > Cupressaceae > Cunninghamia > Cunninghamia lanceolata. Next base: position 1,139,233 of record BSBN01001020.1, on the reverse strand, counting down.
TAAGTCATATCCTGATGCTGTTGTTTGAGTAGTCAGATATCGGGGTGACGTAAGCATCGAAGGAAAGGTGCTTGAAGTTGTCGTCATCAGGATATATGGGAGGAACCGGATATTTTATATCCTGCTGATGAAGGTGATGACGAACATCATGATGATGAAGATAGAGTTTGGCGGTAAGATGAACAGTGAACACCAGGGGGATGTTTGCGCTTGCCGAATATGATGATGCTGCTGACAGGTGAAAGGCGAAAGGTGATAAGGAAGTGAACAGTAGTTAGCAGGAGGATATTTCATGCCTCTTCGAAATATGATGATGCTGTCTGTGTTAGCAAGAAATATGATGATGATGATAAGCCGATAGGATTTTAACATGCTGGTTGTGTTAATGACTCCTCCTTCCCATTTGTAAGCTCCCGTTGCGTTTCCTCTGCATCATAGTGGTATCAGAGCAAAGGAAGGATCTTCTGGAAAAGATCAGGATATAGCAGGATGTCAGATGAAGAAGGAACATCAGAGATTCTGGCAAGGATGACCAACGTTGAGTTGGCAGTTCTGGTAAAGAAACAGATTGCAGAGAGCAAGGCCGTGAAGGCTCAGAATCAGGAATTGAAGGATGAGTTAGAGAAGTTGAGGAGCAGAGTAGGTTCTGGTAGAGAAGAAGATAGGGAAGAAGAAGAGATCCCTAGTTGGAATGAGGAGGTCGTTCCTGCAGACCAGAGACCACTGTTGAATGCCCTCAAGGCCATGGAGAGGAGAACCATGGATGTGAAACTGGATTTGCTAGTGTTTACAGGAAAGATGGAACCTGATTCAGTAATGGAGTGGATAGACTCCTTGAACAATTTCTTTGAAACAGAGGAGATACCAGAACAACAAAGGATGAAAATAGCCCAGTAAAAAATGAAAGAAGCTGCCTTGACATGGTGGAATTTCATCCAAGATGATAGAGTACAGGAAGGAAAGCGTAGAGTCACTACATGGAAGAAAATGATGGAATTAGTAAAGGAAGCTTATGTCCCATTGGATTACAGTATCCAATTACACAAGAGGAAGCAAAACCTGAAGCAGAAGGAGCTAGATGTCAGCTCATATACAGAAGAATTCATGAAACTTTGTATGAAAACAAAGGTAAAGGAAAGTGAAGAAGAGAAGGTAGCCAGATACCTTAATGGATTGAGGTTCAACATTCAGGAAGATTTAAGTCTGCATAATCCAGATACAGTTCAGAAATGCTTTCAGTTGGCATTGAAAGTGGAAGAGAAGTTAAAGAGAAAACAAGAACAACACAATAGAGGAAGAGGAAGACAATAAAGGGGTGGAAGAGGTCCTTTTAGAGGTAGAGGACATGGACATGGATATCAAGGAGAATCCAGTCATGACAATAGTAAGGGAAACAATAGTCAGAACCAGGGGGAAAATTATAGTCAGCAAGGAAACTTCAGAGGTAGAAGACCTTTCAGAGGAAGATCCTAGGGCAGAGGATCCATCAGATGTTATAACTGTAACAAAGAAGGCCATATAGCCAGCAGATGTCCAGAAAAGGCCACAAGCTCAACAGGAGAAAGGAGAACAAATCTGATCCAAGAACCTGATAATCAAAGTATGACAGGCTCTAATGCTTTTCAGAGTGTGAATGCTCCTGATAATTACGGATACCCAGAAAGTGGAGAGTCTCTAATGATGAGAAGAACAGTGACTACCATGAAGGTACCTGACAAAGAATCCCCTCAAAGAAAGTCTCTTTTCAGGACTATTTGCAAAGCAGGAGGTAAGGCATGTAAAGTTTTGATTGATTCTGGTTCTACTGAAAATTTTGTGTCTGAAGAAATGGTGACAAAGCTTAAGCTTAGGAGATTGCCTCACCCATCCCCATATAATGTCTCATGGCTTACCCAAGGTCAGCAGACAATTGTAGAAGAGCAGGCTTGGGTAGAATTTCAGACTGGAGCATATAAGGATAAGTTGTTGTTTGACATTACCACGATGGATGCTTGCAATCTTTTATTTGGTAGACCATGGCAGTATGATTTGAAGGCACAACATGATGGTATTAGAAATACCTATACAATCAATAAAGATGGTAAGGTTATAAAGTTACTACCATTGACAGAAAAGGAGGAGAAATCTAAAGGAAAAGAGGTGAAGGTAATGCTGATGGAAGGTAAACAGTTCATGAAAGAAGTAGCAGTAGAAGGTGCAGTTGCATATGCCCTAATCCCATGTATGAGGATGAATAAAGAACAGCAGCAAGAAGTCAAGGAAGAGAAAAAGCAAAGGTTCATAGACCCAGCTATCCAAGAGCTATTGGATAAGTACAAAGGTATCATCTCAGAGGGAATGCCAAGATCCCTACCACCTGTCAGGGATATTAGTCACTGCATAGACTTAATTCCAGGGTCAACACTTCCAAACAAAGTAGCCTATAAGCTAAGTCCAGAATAGAATGCAGAAGTAGCCAGACAAATTGAAGAATTATTGGATTCAGGTCTGATTGGGAAAAGTTTAAGTCCATGTGCAGTACCAGCTGTACTAGCACCAAAGAAGGAAGGTACTTGGAGGCTTTGCACAGATTCCAGAGCTATTAACAAGATCACAATCAGGTATAGGTTTCCAATCCCTAGGATAGAGGATTTACTTGACTGTTTGGGAGGTGCTAAGTATTTTACAAAAATAGATTTGAAGAGTGGATATCATCAGATCAGGATTAGACCAGGAGATGAATGGAAAACAGCATTCAAAACTAATGAAGGGTTATATGAGTGGAAGGTTATGCCTTTTGGTTTATCTAATGCACCTAGTACTTTTATGGGGTTGATGAATGAGGTTTTGAAAGAGTTCATTGGTAAGTTTGTCATAGTATATCTAGATGACATTCTGATTTTCAGCAACACAAAAGAAGAACATCTCAGACACATAGATTTGGTTCTTAAGAGGTTACATGAAGAGCAGCTGATGATAAATTTAGACAAGTGTTTGTTCATGCAAGAGGAGATCACATATTTGGGTTTTGTCATTTCACAAGGAAAGTTACAAATGGATAAGGAGAAGGTAAGTGCCATATTGTCTTGGCCAACCCCAAAGACTATGAATGATGTCAGAAGTTTCCATGGGTTAGCAACCTTCTACAGGAAGTTTATAAGAGGGTTTAGTCATATTTGTGCACCCATGCTTGATACCATCAAAGGAGGACAGAAGTGCAGATTTGTTTGGACTCAAAGAGCAGATGATTCTTTTGAAACATTGAAGAAGAAGGTGGCACAACAGCCAGTCCTTGCACTTCCAGACTTTAACAAAATCTTTCAGGTGGAATGTGATGCCAGTCACATGGCCATTGGAGTAGTACTCAGCCAAGAAGGTAGACCTATTGCATTTTTCAGTGAGAAGCTCAATGATGCTAAAAAGAGGTATTCCTCATATGATTTGGAAATGTATGCTTTAGTCCAGTCACTCAAGAAATGGAGGCATTACTTGATGCCAAAGGAATTCATAGTATTCACAGATAACCAGGCTCTGAGTTTCATAAACAACCAGGAAAAGCTGAACCACAGACACATGAAATGGGTAGAAACCTTACAAGCGTTTACTTTTACATTGAAGCATAAGAAAGGAGTCAAGAATAAAGTTGTAGATGCTTTGAGCAGGAGAGTTCTAACAGTCAACCAGATTCAGTTAGAAAGTGTTGGCATTGATTCACTAAAGACCATGTATGAGACTGATGAAGATTTTGGGGAGATATATCATGTATGTACTTCTTTTGGAGAGAAATATCATCCTGAATTCTCTGAATTTTTGATTCAGGATGGATTGTTGTTCAAAGGTGGACAGTTATGTATTCCAAGGTGTTCTATGAGGTTAAACATCATTAAGGAGAAACATTGTGGAGCTATGGTAGGACATTTTGGTCTAGATAAGACTCTTGATCTTGTCCGAAGACATTACTTTTGGCCTAAGTTACAATCAGATGTCAGAAAGTTTGTAGAGACATGTGTGATATGTCAGAAAGCTAAAGGCAGGTCGACTAATGCAGGTTTATATCAGCCCTTACCCATTCCTTCCAGACCATGGGAAAGCATAAGTATGGATTTTGTCTTGGGTTTACCAAGGACAAGGAAAGGATTTGACAGTGTTTTTGTTGTAGTGGATAGATTCAGCAAAATGGCACATTTCTTGCCATGCAAAACCACTGCTGATGCTTCATACATTGTAGATTTGTTTTTCAGGGAGATTGTCAGAATCCATGGATTGCCATTGAGCATAGTGTCAGATAGGGATGTGAAGTTTATTGGTCACTTCTGGAGAACTCTTTGGAAGAAACTTGGAACAAATTTGTCTTTTTCCTCTGCATATCATCCTCAAACGGATGGACAGACTGAAGTAGTGAACCGTTCCTTAGGAAATTTGCTTAGCTGTTTGACAAAACAACATGGAGAAAAGTGGGATAATATTCTATCTCAAGCTGAATTTTCCTATAATGATACTGTCAATAGGAGCACAGGGAAATCACCTTTCCAGATAGTTTATGGTATGCATCCAAGAGGAATTTTGGAATTGCGAGATCTACCTACAGTAGACCCTGTTAGTGCAGAAGGAGAAGCTTTTGCAGAAGCCATAAAAGAGGTTCATGATCAAGTCAAGACCCAACTGCAGCAAACCACCTTGAAGTATAAGGAATATGCTGATAAAAAGAAGAAGGATGTTCAGTTTGATGTTGGAGATTTGGTATGGGTTCATTTGAAGAAGGATAGACTTCCTAAGGGAAAATATACTAAACTTATGCAAAGAAAAGTTGGACCATGTCAGATCTTGCACAAGCATGGACAGAATGCTTATGAGATACAACTCCCACCTGATCTTGGTTTGTCCCCTATATTCAATGTATGTGATTTAACTCCCTACAAGTCTAATCCAGATGCAGACCAGGAACTCCTACAGGATACAGTCAATGATGACATTCCCAAGCATGATCCTCCACAGTTGCAGAAGGTTTTGGACACCCGAGTGGTCAAACAGACCCGGAACAAACAGTACTTGGAGTATCTAGTCTCTTGGAAGGGAAAACCTAATTCTGAAGCAGTCTGGATGACTGAAGAGGAGATCCAGAAACATGGTGCAGATCTTCATACTCTCATCTCAAGTGGACTTGAGATTTCTTCTTCTGGGGAGTATGGTGCAGGAGCACCCCTACAAGACAGGATATAGGTTCATTGTCCGCATGACAGGACACTAGTCTATTTTTAGCATGTTTGACTTCATAATGTAATAAGGTCCATTGGACCAATGCATATGTATTAGATCAGCCTAGGAGAGTGTGCAGGCAGTTAGAGCTCGTGATCAGGTTGTCTGAGCTGTCTTCTCCCAGCTGCTTGGAAGCTCCCAGCCGCTGGGAATCAAGTTGGTAGTACTCGTAGGATATTGCTATAAATAACTCAGATCAGTTAGGGTTTGAGATCACGAAGGAGAGAGTAGTAGTTATGTTATGTTGTACTGGTGATTGAGTGAGATCCAGAGATCAGTCCAGACATTGTGAAACATTGTTGTTCGATAGTATTGTAGAAACAGAACATTTGTGTTTCATCTAAATAAGATCTCATCAATTGCATTATCTGGTTTATCAGTTGTTTATGTTTTGATCTCTGTTCTGATTACAGGTTAATGGATTCTTTCAACCCTTCCACCGGTTGATTCTGTGAATCGGTGGAATGGTCATGCATGTTAGTTTAGGTTGTATTTTAGTTTCCTGTTTATGCATTTCATTGTGTGGGAGATCGATTGGTAGCATGCTATGAATCAACCTAGCATCCTCATGTGCTAGGATTTAGGAAGATAAACTATTAAGTTTTGATTTGAAGGTGATCCGGCCCGATCATCATGTTTTCTTTGTAAAATTGTGCGGTTTTGTGAGTTTGCATGTAGCTGACGGATATACAGGGGTCTGCATGTGCTTTTCCAGACGGAGTAAATCATATCGTCATCTGCGAGTATATCGCTATCCGGATCGAGTTCTGAAGTTGGCAAAAAAAATTGCATATTTCAAGTGCATCAGGATGATATAGGTTGGATATATACTCAGTGTATATATCATCGTCAGGATCATCTTTCATGTGTATCCATCGTCTGCATATCGCTATCGCATGCAGGAGTGAAAGTTCACTTTTTGGCTAAGGACCGGAAAGGTCATCATTAGGATATTGAAAAGATCACCAGATATTCATTATCATGTTGCGGAGGATATAAGTGTCTTATATCCTGTTGACATCATCATCAGGTGCAAGTGACGTCATTGTCATCAGGATATTGCGGATATCACCCTATGCAAGTTTATCCTGCTGTCGCTAAGTGGTTTGGCATCGGCGTAAGTCATCGGCATAAAGTTTGGTTAACATCACCAGGATGTTTCAATATGACCGGATAAGTCATATCCTGATGCTATTGTTTGAGTAGTCAGATATCAGGGTGACGTAAGCATCGAAGGAAAGGTGCTTGAAGTTGTCGTCATCAGGATATATGGGAGGAACCAGATATTTTATATCCTGCTGATGAAGGTGATGACGAACATCATGATGATGAAGATAGAGTTTGGCGGTAAGATGAATAGTGAACACCAGGAGGATGTTTGCACTTGCCGAATATGATGATGCTGCTGACAGGCGAAAGGCGAAAGGTGATAAGGAAGTGAACAGTAGTTAGCAGGAGGATATTTCATGCCTCTTCGAAATATGATGATGCTGTCTGTGTTAGCAAGAAATATGATGATGATGATAAGCCGATAGGATTTTAACATGCTGGTTGTGTTAATGACTCCTCCTTCCCATTTGTAAGCTCCCGTTGCGTTTCCTCTGCATCAATACGAAACTTCAGAAAAGACTTAACACTGTTTGGACCTCACCCGAGCCGGGGTGGTTGAAACTTAATTTTGATGGTGCTTCTAAAGCTAATGGTTGCGCCAGCAGAGGAGGTATATTTAGGGATGAACATGGGGATCTTGTTGTGGCTTATGTTGGATTTCTTGAAAAGCATTCTAACAACTTTGTTAAGGCTATGGCGCTCCTCTGGGGTCTCAAAGTGGTGATCTCTATGGGGATTAGCCATCTCCACATACAAGGTGACTCTAAAATCATTCTGGATGCGGTTACCGGTCTCTCTACTTGTGGGTGGAAGTTGAGTGACATTATTTCTGATATTCAAACCATTCTCCATGGCATCCCCAATGTCTCTTTCTCCCATACTTATAGGGAAGGCAGCTCGGTTGCTGATGGTCTTGCCAACTTTGGGTAGGAATTTCAATTATGGCGGGTCTGGCGCCAAATTAGCAGCATTCCTGGTCACATTGGAATGCTTATTCAAAAGGAGAAGAATGCTATTATTAATGATGTCCAATCAAGCACTAAGTGATGAGGTGGCATGTTCTCCCACCCTGTCTAGGCTTATGCACGAGTCCCGTGTGAATTGGCAGCAGCGCCTGTACTCCCTCCAGGCGAACTTAATCTTCATTATTTCACTTGTGCTTTGGAACTTAGTGTTTCATGATTGGCGTCGGCTGGGTTTTAATCATATGAATACCACTTGCCAGATTCCTCTGAAGGGTATTCTGCAAATTAATTGTCTTCTTCTGTTGGGTATTGCGGCATGGGCTTTCATCATGGGCGGTGAAAGAATTCGCACTGAACCTAACACCTACAATGATTTCAAAGATAATGCCATTTTCTAGCATTACTGCAAGGAAGGGGGCATAATTCCATTCCTAGAATGCCTTAACGGGCATGATGAATCATTATCCATCCAGTGTGCTTCTTCGTGGGTTGACAGACAAGTCACCATTGGTAGTGTTAGCTTTGAGTTTTCAGAGAAAAGTATTGCTGAAGCAATGGGCTTATCCCTCAAATGCATTAAGTTGTCGAGAAAGAAGAGGCTTTCTGAAGCACAGAACCTAAAGCTTTTCTTGGGTGATGGCGAAGAGTTGGTTCCCTACCAGGGAGGATTCGAGAGGGCGAAGCTTCCTCAGCCATGGGTGGACATGTGCTTTTTAATTATGAAGTATTTCACTTTGGAAGGCCGCTATGCCAGGTTTTATTACTACCATCTTCCCCTACTCAATAATTTTTGCAGAAACTTGGCTATTTGTTTCCCTTTTTACTTGCTTTCTTCTTTAGAGCACTCGGTTAAAACGGTTCATAAGAATTTAACCTCCAGGCCATTGGAGAAGCCTGTGCCCCTTCACCAAGGCCTCATTCACAGGCTCTACCAGTTTCACTTGGCCTTGATGCCCCCCTGCCACTCTCCATTACTCGGCTGTGGAACCCTCCCCCAATACTCCGTCGGCTTCTATCAAATGTCATCCTCTCCACACTCTTGTGACTAATAGTCATGATGGCCCGACTTCAGCTTCTATGAAAACTAATACCCCCACTCCTGGATCTACCTCTACCCCTAAGAAGAAGGGCTCTGTTAAGTCTAGGAAGTAGCTTCATTGCCTCTCTGAGCTGGCTGAGGAAGTGGCCATTCTTAGCTCCCTCAAAGGTAGTTAGGAGACCCCCAAAGGTGTTAACTTGTCTGCTGACAATCCTACTAAAAAGACTAGGAAGGGCAAAGAGAAAAGCATTTCCACTAGTGTTAGACACTCTACCAGAATTGCTGGGAAGCTAGCCCCCATGGTTAAACTCATAGACTACTTAGAAAGTAATTCTGAGGTTTCTTCTCACGATAAGGAGGCTGACAGTGATGAATTGCAAGAAATTTACATGGAGGATCCTATTTCTGGGGGGCAGTTTGATGACCACAACTCTCCGCAGAATGTTTATAGGGACAGCCCTGAGAATGTGATGGATACTGGTAGTGATAAGGATGACGTTGGCCACCAGAGCCTTGTGGACACCCAGTATGATACTGGCGAAGGAGAGGAGAACTTTAATGACCAGAACCCTGCTGGTGTTGAAGAGGTGGAAGCGAACAGTCAGTCTATCCCTAAAGAGGATGATGTCAGGGCCACTACTGAGAATGACAATGAGAATGAGGGCAGGGACAGTAGCTCTCTCATTGCTGAAGTGACTCAGTTAAAGGACAAGATGGTGGCTCTGCAACTCAAGATGTCTACTCTTTGCAAGTTCATTACTCGCATGCTGTGCAGATCTTCCATGACCAACTTAACCCTTTTGCAGGATTTTCAACTTCTCTCCCAGGGAACCGACAATGATAGAACTTAGGAGATGGACAAAATCTTTGAACTACTTGCTAATGACTGGGAGGACTCTCTGCCCTAGTGTGCCTTCTACTGCCTGGTTGCTGGTTTTTTGCTGTTTGTTAGTTGGTGTTTCCTGGGATTAGTTTCTAGGCTCTTTTTATTTTCTGAGCATGTGCTTTTTCATATGATATCTCTATAATGGGTTTAGCCCCTTGTTTTTGCCACCTGATGTAATCAAAAACATCACCCAATTAGTTTTCCCACAATATAAGCATCTATCTAACATCACCCAATTTGTTTTCTCTTAATAAAAGCATCTATCTAACATAACCCAATTAGTTTTCCCATAACATCATAAAGTTAAATAGTTTGAGAATTCAGGATCAACAGTCCCACAAGTCTAAATGTATCAACAACAGTAAAGTAAATATTCAAAAGAATGGGAATGAAAAAGGTAGGCCTCACATTATTTACCTATGTCTTGGGAGAATTTCATTCTTCCCATCACTGCTAACCTCGAAGATCCAAAGATGGATGCTATTGTTGCAACTCTATTGTCATAGGAAATGAGGAAGAAGACTATGGATAGCTCAGTGTATGCTCTTAATGTCAAGGGAAGGTCTAAAGAAAGAGGACCAAAAGGAGATCAGAAAGGGCTTAAGGACAAATCAAAAGGCAAGTCTAAAAGTCTTGGAAAGAAGAATAGAGTTAAGTTTTGGAACTGTGGTAAAAGGGACATGTGAAGAAGGAATGTAGAAATAAAAAGTGTGAGGCCTACTTTTTCATTCCCTTATATTTGACTACTTATTTTACTATTGGTGATACATTTAGACTTATGGGACTGTTGATCCTGAATTGCAGAACCTTTAGACCTTATGTTTATGTGGATTTATTATGTTACCATGTTTATGATGTGATTAGACCTTGACATTGGTTCACTTACGTTGTTAGATATATGATTCATATTATGATGTTCTTGAGATACTATTCATGTGATGTTAGTTAGAAATTTATTATGTGATTCTATCTTGGGATGGATGTTTGACATGTAGAATTTAGAATTTAATTGTAATGTGGTTTCCTTGATACTTATATGAACATGTGATGTTGTATGTGCTTGTTTCACTTTGCTTTGGCTATCATATACATGTCAGATTAACATTTCATTTGAGTGTGCAGGTGATTCTAACGAAGCCACATAAATTCAGAGATCATCCGACACACTGTGTTGTTTTCCCTTGTGAAGCTGATCTAGTTCCAAGAGGAACCAAGATCATCTGTGTATTGCATGGTGAATTTTCGTAATGTTTTTGTATGGTGTCCTTAGGGCTAGGTCTACCCTTTTTTAGTTGATTGTATTATGGTGTTGTAAATGTATAGTGTTTATTTGACTCAATTTTTGTTTTATTTGTTTTTGTGACCCCTTTTCATGTGCTTTTACTCAACCCTTGGTGCTCAAAATGGGTTAAACTTGACCCTGGGTTGTACCCCTTGGGTCTAGGGACCTTTTGGGCTTGTGTAACCTTAGGTAAACTTCCATTTGGTCACTTTAACTTCACCCTGAAGTAAAGTGACCAAAATGGAAGCTTGGGAGGGAGAGGATGAGTGGGTCAAACACTCAACCTCTTCCTTTCCTCTTCCCTAGGTTGGGGAAGTCTCCAAGACCCCTTAATTGTGGAGGACTTTACTCCAAATCTCTCCCACAATTGGTGAGGGTACCTTGGGGTTGTGTGGTCCTTCTTAGGAGGAAAGGATTGGGGCACATGTGGCACCCACTCCCTCTTAAGCTTCACTCACATGTTTGAGAGAGGACAAGTGGAAGGGAGAGAGACTTGGTGGATGGGTGAATGACATGTGTCACCACCCATTCCAAGGGTCTTGCTTGTAGTTGGGAGGAGGAGTGAGGAGGTGACATGTGTCACCTCCCCATTCCTCAAGGCTCATGAGAAGAGCCTATTTTAATCTCACTTGGGGAGAGGTATGGGGTTGTTGAATTTTTGGGCAATTTTATTGATTTTAATTATTTTGGAAAAAAGTTGGAGGAAATTTGGTGGCTCAATTTGGAGAAGGAGTTGGAGAGGCTCTACTCAACCATCTACCAATTGGACTTTTTAAGGTAGGTTTCAAGGCTATTGCCTTCCCTTGTTCAATTTTATTACTTGTGTAATGCTATGTGTGAGTCTCCATTTTTGAGTTTTTACTTGTTGTTGTGGAGAAAAATTGTATGGGATTTGTAAGAGCCTCTCCTACTTGGGAGAAGATGCTCAACATGGGTGGGGTGGGGGAGGAGTGAACCTCCTCGGGGCCATTTCCTTGATTTTGTGGAGTTGTAGCCTTGAGGAAAATGAGTGAATATGTGCAATATGTGAAAAGGCTTGAGAGCCAAATGGAAGCTTTGTGAAACTATGTTTAAAGGTGTTGGCTTGAGGCCTTGAGAGGTATTTATATTGGAAAATTTTAGGAGTGGCACTCTTGAGTTGAGTGATGTCCACTCCCCTACCCCATTGAACTCATCTTGAGTGAGTTCTTGTGTTGTGTTAGCCATGGGAGTAATTTTGTGTTTGGTTGTTGAATGCATTGTTGTGTTATGGTTTGAGTTTCCTAGCGTGAGGATGACCTCCTAGCTCAGGGGTGACTCCCGAGGGAGTCAATGGTAGGGAGGAGAGCAAGTTGTTGTGGCTTCTTTCCCCTTTTTGTGTTATTGCAGGTTCTTTGAGCTATGAAGTGTAGGAGAAAATGAAGTTTCCTTTTCGTGTTGTCATTTTGCACTCATGAGAGGATATGGCCAAGTTGGTCTGATGTAAATGTTTAGTTAGAAGAGAGAAGAAATTTTCCTCTCTTGGAATGTAAAATCCTATATTTGAGTTTTGAGCTGTATTTAAACTTATTGCACTTGGAAATAAAAGTTTTATTGCTGATTTTAGTTGATATGGGATGAGAAAGAAAAATATAATAAGGTGAATATGGTTAGGCAAGGGAATGTTCAAATTTATTATTAGTTATTATGTTTACTTGAAGGAATTTGAGTAGTTGTTGTTTTATTGTTGAGAGACAAAAATGAAAGCATTACATTCTTCTTATGAAAAGGAAATTTTAGTGGTTGATATATATTAGAAGGATTCAATTAAATGCATTTGCAAAAAAACAAATATAGATATATAATGAATATATTCTTAAAAAAAAATTGTTCATTTGCCTTATATAAATTTGAATAAAAAAAATCTAATTTTTGCTTATTTATTAGAAAGAAAATCTATGAGTTTTGAAAGAAAAATGATTAATTGGAATTATAGTTATATATATTTTAAAAAAGGGGTAAAAACTTTATTGAAATTCAGAAAAGAGCATTACAAAACATCAAAGGGCCAAGGCCCTGAGAATCCATAAGAAACAACCATACAAAGGATGAAACAACATCATCCTTCACCAATACCATTCCCATCCTCGGAAAGAATCCTCTCCAAGTCATGTCGAAGCTCATGAGGAACCTACTCCCACTCATTAATATTCCAGCCATATAAATGCTCAGAAGCCCACTTAGCCAAACAATCTACTGCCCTATTCCACTCCCTTGGAATATGGACAAAATACACCATCTCCATCAAAGAACTTATCTACAGAATCTACTACACCATCATAGCCAACTACCAACTAACATCAGATACCTTCTGTTTATTCATCAAATTAATCAAAACCTATGAATTAGACTCACAGATAACCTTGCACCATCCCAAAGCATAAGCCATCTCCAAAGCGTAGAGGATCACCAAACCTTCCATAAGGTTGATAGTCTATAATCCTTCATGAACAGAAAAGAAAAAAACCACTGATCCTGAAAAATCCTTGCCAGCCCCACCAATCCCAGTAGGCCTAGGATTGCCCCTTGAAGAACCATCAGTATTGAGCTTCAGAATGCTAGCTAGAGGGGGTAGCCAAGTCCCCACCCTTTGAACTTTCTTTTTCACCCGCCTTCCTCTCCTGACACAAGAAGAAGCTGGAGACAACCCCTGAATATCCAATCTATCCACTAGCTCAGCATCCCCTTTCTCCAAAGGGAACACCACATCACACTTAGCTTCCACTGTCTCCTGAATCATACCCATAATTTTGTGCCAAACTTGTTGAATCAACAGCTTCTCACCTTGAAATATTCTTTGATTCCATTCCAACCAAATCTGCCATAGTATGAAGGAAGGCCCAACATACCACACATCTTGCAAGAAAGAGGCCATAGAAGGAGGTCTACCCAGACTACAAAAATCCACCAGGGAGGAAGCATGAACACAGGGGCTTTTCTAAACTTCCCACCAAAAATGCCAAAGCTGCAAAGTCAAGGGATAATAGAAAAACAAGTGAGAGGAGCCCTCCTCTCCACATCCACACAAAACACACATAGAAGGACCCTCAAAACCCCACTTCTGAATATTATCCCATGTCAAGCACCTATTCCAATCCAAAGTCCAATTAAAGCAGTTACACTTTGGCCAAGAAAGATTATTTCACACTTTCTTCCACCAGTGAACCTCCACCCCATCCAACCGGTGAGATAACAACACCTAATATCTAGAAGCAACAATATAGACACTCTTAGGATTAAGAGACCAAGAAAGAACATTCCTTTCCTGGAGGGAGCTACAGCGTCTACGAGAAAGGATACTATGAAGCTCAATACACTCCTCCTCCATATCAACAACATGCCACTCATCAGGATTTGTCCATCTCGCCACCACCAACTGGCCATGAGAAGATAAGGACTTGAAGTCACTCACCCTTGACCATCCTACCTCACAGAACCTCTAGCACATAGTCACCAAATTAGGAAATAGAGAAACAATGGGAGGAAAACCATCCCAAGAATCAGACCAAAAATGAGCTTTCGTCCCTCTTTTATAAATCTAAAATAAACCATCCTTGACCAGAGAATCCCCTTTCTTGAGCATACTCCAAATCACCAAGACTTTTCCCACTAGGGGATAATGAGGAATATCAATCTTAGGGATCCTTGGGAAGTATTTCTATGTTAATAACCTAGCCCAGATCCCATCCTACTCCACACACCACCACCAATACAATTTAGCAGCCAACGCCATCCCTGACAACGACGACTGCCTTAACCCAAGGCCTCCAAACTGCTTCGGGCTATAAACAATGTCCCATCTGACAAGGCTCCATTTAGAGGACAATAAGCTACCAGCCCATAAAAACTGTCTTGCTAAGGAATCCAATTCCCTAACAAAACCTAAATGGGCCACTTGAATCATACATCTATAAATGGGGAGGGCCTGTTAGACTTAGGGCACACAACTGAGAGGGGGGTGAATCAGTTGTCCAAAACTTTCTCCAATTTTACACTTAAATCTTCTTAGTGATTAGCAGTATATCAATCATGAAACATAATGTAATTAAACAGCAAGTAGAAACTCATCAAAACATAAGACACCACGATTTTGACGTGGAAAACCCGGTTAAGGGAAAAACTATGGGGTGATTAACCCAAGATTGTATTCTCTATTAGAAGAATAGAAAGAACAAAATGGCACATGCCAATTAGGGCTCATTGCCTGAGCACACTGCTCATAAGAGGCTCACTGCCTACAAGAGACACATTATCTACAAAGTAACAAGTATTACAAACTTGAACTAGAGAATAGCATATTTACCATGCTTGGATCAGTTCCATTTAGGCCCAAAAACTTCTACTCTGCCTTTCACTCTCTTCTTTTCTACCACACTCTCATCTCCATAAGACACCCTTTGGAAAGACTTCACAATCCCTTATTTATACAAGGCATCGACTTAGGAACAATCATCTAAGTCGGCAAACACCTATAAGAACATCCATAAGACATGTAATACATCCGGTCGGCCAGTCTTAGGAAGAAAACCATCATTCAATTGTTATTCTTCAAATGCAAACTCTAACTTCAATGTGGACCACCAATATGAACTGGACACGATCCAAAGATCACCACAACCTTTCTTGAATCACCAAGAACATCCACACTTCATCTGCTTGCTGGAATTCTTCTCTCCTTCCTCCAGAACTTCAAGAACATAGTCTGTCATCACTGTCGCAAAGGAATAGGTGCTTCCAGACCTTCAAACCACAAACAAATTGAGTTGACACTTGACACGGATGTCCTCAACACTCCCTCAAATCTGTAGAATGGGATAATGCATTACCGGATCCCATCGGACCTATCTGTGTCACTCTGTCACCTCTGAACTCCTACCGGAACCGGTTCTACTTGAGCGGCCATAACTTCTTCAGATCTTATGCAGACCTTTGAAAACTTGACTGGAGCATTTCAAGACTTATATCTACAAACCCTTTAAATTGCATCCTCTGATCCTTAGCCTATCTTGGACTTTTGCCTTATTGTCATCACTGTTCTTCATTGTTCCTGATTGAGACTAATTTTCTCAATATCCTCAGCACACACCTCATCCAATCCTTCTCATTAATGCAACATGAGTATGTTGACATCAATGACAACACTGGTACTTGCAACAATCTCCCCCTTTGTCATTGATGGCAACATATGATGTGAAAAACCATTAAGACACGAACTTCTCCGTACTGTCACAACTCCCCCTATCAGTAACAACCATTCACATGTCTTCTTTTCCTTTTACTGCTCCCCCTTTGATCATCAACCACTTGTTTTTCACATGTCTTCTCTCCCTCTTTGACATCAATGGCAAAGGGCTCATACTTGCAACTCCAACACTTCAAAACATACCAGCTGCTCCCCCTGAGTAGCAGCTCCCCATCATCAATTCGGATCACATGATATGACTGTGATATCCACCTAATTGATGCACAGCAGTGCACCTTAGTTCATCACCAGAGGGGCAATAACCCCTAACTTCTCCCTGAGATACTCAAAAGAGTCCCTAGGAAGAGGTTTAGTAAAGATGTCTGCAATCTGATCCTTAGAAGGCACAAACTCTAGTCTGACTTCATTCTTGTTCACTTGTTCTCTCAGAAAGTGAAACTTGATAGATATATGCTTAGTCTTAGAATGCAACACCGGATTCTTAGATATATTTATTGCACTTGAATTATCACAGAAGATTATGATAGGCTCCTCATACTCTACTTTGATATCTCTTAGCATCTGCTTCATCCACAAAACTTGAGTGCACCTACCTGCTACTGCAATGTATTCTGCTTCAGTTGTGGATAGAGATATTACCTCTTGTTTCTTGCTTAGCCAAGAAACCAATCTTTTTCCCAAAAAGAATGCTCCACCGCTAGTACTCTTCTAGTCATCCACATCTCCTGTCCAATCTACATCTGTATATGCATGAAGAGAGAAATCACGATCTCTAGGATACCACAAACCATACTTAGCTATCCCTTTTAGATATCTAAAAATCCTCTTGATTGACATGACATGAGATTCTCTAGGATTAGCCTAGAATCTAGCAACAAGACCAACAACCTGCATTATATCTAGTCTAGTTTGAGTGAGATACAACAATCCTCCAATCATTGATTTGTACTTTGTTTGGTCTGCCTTAGGAGAGTCATCATCTTTTCTCAACTTACATCCAGTTGCCATGGGAGTATTCATTGGCTTTGAATCTTCCATCCCAAATTTTCTCAACAATTCTTTCACGTATTTGTTCTGATAAATGAAGATTCCTTTCTTTGTTTGAGTAATTTGCAGACCCAAGAAGAAATTCATTTCACCAAGCATACACATCTCAAACTCACTTTTTATTTGATTTGCAAAAGTTCTACACATACTATCTCTTCCTCCAAAGATGATATCATCAACAAATACTTCAACAATCAAGATGTTTTCATGATCAATTTTGAAATATAAGTTACTATCAGTAGTACCTTTGTTGAAACCAATCTTTAAAAGATGCTTATCCAATCTTTCATACCAAGCTCTTGGGGCTTGCTTCAATCCATGCCATGCCTTCTTCAACTTGCAGACTATATCACCATGATCAGACAATTGAAATCCATCCAGTTGCTCTATATACACTTCTTCTTCCAGGTCACCATTTAGAAAGGTAGACTTGACATCCATCTGATATACCTTGAAATCCTTGAAGGTAGCAAAGGCAAGAAATAATCTGACTACTTCAATTCTTGCCACCGGAGCAAAAGTTTCTTCAAAATCAATTCCTTCTATTTGAGAGTAGCCTTTACAGACCAATCTATCTTTATTTCTAATTACTTCACCAACTTCATTTAGTTTGTTCCGGAAGACCCATTTGGTTCCAATCACATTCTTATTTCTAGGTCTGGGAACAAGATCCCAATTGTGATTTTTCTCTATTTGCACCAGCTCTTCCTCCATTTCTTTAGTCCAATTTTCATCATTGCAAGCTTCATTCACTATCTTAGGTTCAATTTTTGAAATCAAACAATACTCTTCTGAATCTTGAGCAATTCTCCTTCTTGTTAGAACTCCTTTGCTTTTATCACCTATGATCTAATCTTCAAAGTGGTTCAGTCTTACATACCTGGGAACTTTGGGAGTTTCCTACACTTCTAATTCTTGATCAGGCTTGTTATGACTCATCTCTTCTCCCTAAATTACCAGATCTGTTTGATTCTGAGTACCGGAAGGAGTTTGGGCTCCTTGAATTAGAACACCCTTCTAATCATCTTCATCATATTCATAAAACCTTGAAGGTTTCTCAATTCCTTCATCAACCTTCACATTTGTACTTTCTATCATCTTTCTCAGTCTCTTATTGTAACACCAGTATGCTTTGCTTTGAGTGGAGTAACCCAAGATAATTCCTTCATCACTTCTAGCATCAAACTTACCTAGATCTTCATCTCTTTTAATGTAATATTTTCTACCAAACACTCTAAAATACTTCATAGTAGGAGTGATGCCAAACCAAAGTTCATAAGGAGTCTTACCGGTATTGCTTCTGATTTGAACTCGATTGAGAGTATAGACTACAGTGCTGACAACTTCTCTCCAAAACATTTGAGGAATGTTTGCTTCCATCATCATTGTCCTAGATGCTTCCTAGATGGTCCAGTTCTTTCTCTTCACTACTCCATTCTGTTGTGGAGTCCTAGGAGTAGACAACTATCTCTTTATACCATGCTTCTCACAAAAATCTATGAACTCACCGGATGCGAATTCACCACCTCTATCAGACCTTAGACATTTCAATTTTAATCTGGTTTCACTTTCTACCATAGCCTTGAAAATTTTGAACTTCTCAAAAGCTTCGAATTTCTCTTTCAGAAAGGTAACCCACATCATCCGGGAATGGTCATCAATTAAGCATGAAATATCTATCACCTTGTACACTCATGATTCTTATCAGACCACATAGATCAGTATGAACTAAGTCCAATAATCTGATAGAAGATTGATCCTTACTCTTGAATGTGATTCTGCTCAGCTTACCCAAATGACATTCTTTGCACAAGCTATTAGTAGGTTTCACCAATTTTGGAAGATCTCTTACAGCCTGAGTATTGCTTATCTTGATGATATTATCAAAATTCACATGACACATTCTCCTATGCCATAACCAACTCTGATCAACTTGAACAAATAAGCAACTTTTACCAGTGCCAACCAAGTGGAAGATATTACCTTTAATTTGGGTACCGGATGCAATCTCTATTCCTGAGCTTTGAAAGATCTTGCATTTTTTATTCTTGAACCAGAGATCATAGCCTTTGTCCACCAACTGTCCAACACTGAGAAGATTGTGCTTCAAGCCTTCAACATATAGAACATTACCGGTTTTGTTCCTTCCATCAAAAGAAATAGTTCCTCTTCCTCTGATTCTACAAGTAGAATTATCACCAAACTTCACCACTCCTCCATACCTTTCCAAATCTATGAACTTATTTTTGTCACCTATCATATGGTGAGAGCAACCACTGTCAATGACCCAATCATCCTTTTCTTCAACTTGGGCAGCCAGAGCTCTTTCTACAACTTTATGATTGATAGATATAGAGGATATTAGTTCTTCTTCCTTGATCGCAATAAACACCCATTCACTTCTAGATTTGTTTCCTGTCTCTGATTCATTATCTGTTACTCCTTCATTATCATCTTCTTCATGAACATAGTAACAATTCTTTTGGAACCTTGATCTGTTATGCCTTGAAAATCTTTCTGAACATTTTGAGGCAAAATGACCAATCTTATTGTAGTTAAAACACTTAAAAGGCAATTTTCCTTCATACTTACCAGATCCTCTTGGCAGTCTCTTTGCAATGAGGGCTTCAAGTTGAGCAGTTTCTACTTCTTCTTCCAGGTCTTTTCTTGCTTTTTCATACCATGACAGTTTCCTTGATGAGTTCTCTCCCGAATCAAACCTTTGTTTACATTTTATAGAGGCACTGGCTTTGAATGCATATTTAGTCTTGGGGGGATCATCTCCAAACTCGATCATTTCAAATGCAGCCAATTTGCCAGCCAATTGATCTCTTGTGATAGTCGTATGGGTTCTGAATTCATCAAAGGCAGCAACCTTGATTTTGTAAGAAGCAGGAAGGGATCCGAGAATTTTGCCAACAATCTCATTTTCATCCAAGACTCCACCAACATTTCTAATTCCACAAACAAGCTCATTTACTCTTGACATAAAATTAGTAATATTTTCATCATCTCTCATCTTCAGGTTTTCAAATTTCCCTTTCAGACTCGGTAACCTTGGACATTTAACATACTGGTCTCTTTCATGCAAAAGTTCCATTTTTTTCCAAATCTCAAAAGAAGTTGGTAGGTTAATAACATTTGAGAGCTTTGTATCAGATAATGCACTTAGAAGAGCTTCTATAGTCCGCAGATTGTTTTCAGCATTTGTGATTTCATTTGCAACTTTTGGACCACCCTGTGGAGGTACATACTGTGTTGTAACCATGGTCCAGTATGCCATACCCGTGCATTGCAAGTGACACTTCATGAAACCTTTCCATAGATTAAAATTTGTTCCATCAAACTTCGGGCTGTCCTTCTTGTAAGACGACATCCTGGATCTCCTCAAGCGATTAAGCTCCTTTTAGAGGAACTTGGCTCTGATACCAATTGTTAGACTTAGGGCACACAACTGAGAGGGGGGAGGTGAATCAGTTGTCCAAAACTTTCTCCAATTTCACACTTAATTCTTCTTAGTGATTAGCAGTATATCAATCATGAAACATAATGTAACTAAACAGCAAGCAGAAACTCATCAACACATAAGACACCAAGATTTTGACGTGGAAAACCCAGTTAAGGGAAAAACCACGGGGTGATTAACCCAAGATTGTATTCTTTGTTAGAAGAATAGAAAGAACAAAATGGCACATGCCAATTAGGAATCACTACCTGAGCACATTACTCACAAGAGCCTCACTGCCTACAAGAGACACACTGTCTACAAAGTAACAAGTATTACAAACTTGCACTGGAGAATAGCATCTTTACCATGCTATCAATTCCATTTAGGCCCAAAAACTTCTACTCTACCTTTTGCTCTCTTCTTTGCTACCACACTCTCATCTCCACAATACACCCTTTGGAAAGACTTCACAATCCCTTATTTATACAAGGCATCAACTTAGGAACAATCATCTAAGTCGGCAAACACCTATAAGAACATCCGCAAGACATGTAATACATCCGGTCGGCTAGTCTCAAGAAGAACACCATCATCCAGTGGTTATTCTTCAAATGCAAACTCTAACTTCAATGCGTACCACCAACATGAATTGGACACAATCCAAAGATCACCACAACCTTTCCTGAATCACCAAGAACATCCACACTTCATCTGCTTGCTGGAATTCTTCTCTCCTTCCTCTGAAAATTCAAGAACATAGTCTGTCATCACTATCACAAAGGAATAGGTGCTTTCAAACATTCAAACCATGAACAAATTGAGTTGACACTTCACATGGATGTCCTCAACACTTCCTCAAATCCACAAAATGGGATAATGCATTACCGAATCTCACTGGACCTATCTGTGTCACTCTATCACCTCTGAACTCTTGTCGGAACCGGTTCTACTTGAGCGGCCATAACTTCTTCAGATCTTCATGTGGACCTCTAAAAACTTGACTGGAGCATTTCAAGACTTATATCTACAAACCCTTTAAACCGCATCATCTGATCCTCAACCTATCTTAGAATTTTGCCTTATTGTCATCACTATTCTTCATTGTTCCTGATTGAGACTAATTTTCTCAATATCCTCAGCACACAGCTCATCCAATCCTTCTCATTAATGCAACATGAGTATGTTGACATCAATGACAACACCGGTTAGACTCATACTTGCAATAGGGCCTGCACCACAGACTTGAGCAACTGAACACGACCCGCAAAGGACAACCAACAATGGGTCCAATGATTAACTTTCACACGAAATTTATCCAGAATATTCTGCCAAGAATCCCTGGGTAGTCTTCCAACAGAGGTGGGAATACCAAGATAGGTCAAAGGGAGAACCCCAGTCTAAAATCTCAAGATATGAGCAATTCGCCTCTGAATGGAACCTAGAGTATTGAAGAAAAAGATGGAAGACTTATCTTCATTAATCAATTGGCCCGAAGCTACAAGATAAACATCCAACACCTTGCACAAATTTGAAGCTTCCCTAATAGTAGCCATACCCATCAAAGTAGTGTCATCTACAAACTGGAAGTGAGACTGTGGAGGTAAACCACCTCCCCACCCCCACCCCTAAATGAAAGCTAACTCCACATTCCTTCTTATCAAATGTCCCAGACCTTCAACAAGAAGAAGAAACAAGTAAGGAGAGAGGGGGTCACCCTGCCGCAAACCCCGAGAGGCACCAGAAATATCAGAGTGCTCACCATTTATTAACACAGAGAAGGAGACTGAAGTAACACAACTCATAACCCAATAAATCCACTCATCCCCAAAACCAAAAGCACTAAGAACCTTCTGAAGGAAGGACCATCAAACTCTATCATAAGCCTTAGCCATATCAAGCTTGATGAACATCACCTAATCTTTGGAACTAGCCATTGAGTGAATGGTTTCAGTTGCGATAACAACCCCATCCAGAATCTGTCATCCCACCACCAAAACCACTCTGTTCCTCAGAGATCAGCACTTTAAGCCATTTTACAACCTATCAGTAATCAATTTAGAGAGAATTTTATAAATCATATTGCAAAGAGAGATAGGACGAAATTGACTTAACCTATCTGCCCCATCACACTTTGGGATGAGAGAAAGGAAGGTCGAATTCAAATCCCGTAACATCTGTTTATTCTTTTGAGACTCCTAAACAACTGCCAACAAGTCCAACTTGATAATCTCCTATAATTCTAGAAAGAACTCAATCGGGAAACCATCAGGGCCAGGAGCTTTCCCCCTCTTCATTTGAAACACAATCCCCTCTAGCTCCTCAATCGAAATATCACTCATAAGATGCAAATTCATCTCCCTAGAAACCAAAGAAGGGATACAAGAAAGGACCTGAGCTTCCTCATCAGAACCCCCCTGCGAGTCCTCCTGAATAATGAAGCAAAATATTGCATAGCTTCACACGTGATTTCATGAAAAGAAGAAAGAGTTTCACCCCTGTCATTCACCAGAGCAGAAATAGAATTGCCATGTCTCTTAGATTTCACCGAGTTGAAGAAAACAACAATATTTTTATCCCCTTCCTAAAGCCACTCAATCTGAGCCTTTTATTTCCAAAAAACTTCCTCTCGTAGCTCACACTCTTCCAGTGCTTTCAAAGCCCTAGTCTCTTCACGCAAAAGGTTCTCAGTCACTCCATCCTCCTTGATCAACCTCGTAATACCATCCAACTCAGCTTGGGCAGCAGTCTTAGCATGGAAAATGTTTCTGAAGCATTGATGATTCCAGCATTTAAGTTGATACTTGACAAATTGAAGTAACTTAGCAAAAGTATACATTGTTGTACCATAAGCAGGTCTACCATACCTCCACCACTCAACAACATAGTCATGGAGAGAGGAGTCACGCAACCACATAAGCTGGAATATATATATATATATATATTTGCATGTATAGATTTATATATATTTGAATATAAATTGTTTTGTTATTTATACTTTTTTTTTTTAATAAAATTTAGTACTAAAATGGTGTATTGAGGATATATATATATATTTATATATATATCTGCTACCATATAATCATAAAAATTAAAATTGTGAAATGGAATGAAACTGTGAATGATTGTGAGTATATATATATATATATTCACAATAATCGATGTGTAAAAAAAATGAAATACATTGTGATTACAAATTATATAGTTTGCAGATTTTTTTTTTGGATTAAAAAAAATATGTGTGGGTGAGTTCGAACCCCCCTCACCATGGCTTGTTTTTATATGGGTGTGGGGAGGGGGCGGAGCACCCACCCACACCCCAATATGTGGGATGTGGGTGGGCCCTCCGCTCCCTCCCCACACTCCCCACACATGCTTCCCTCGTCGGCCTTAAAACCCCTGTGCAGGCCTTCCTCATCGCCGACGCCCTCAGCTGCCGCTTCCCACTCCCCACAGTCTGTTGGCCCTCTGTCGTTCCTCCCTCTGCCCTCTACAGCCCCCTCACCACCACCTCTACCATGGTCCCTCCAACTCCACTGGTGCCACACTTTGTTGCGGCCCTCCTCCACATAGCACCGCTCCTCTTGCCTACCACGAAATACCCTTGGGGTTTTAGCAATCAAAAAATATATTTCTATTATCAGATCTATAGCATATGCAATTTTCACACACACACACACACACACACACACACACACACACACACATATATAACATATGCCCTTCCATGAATGGCCTCCATTAAACTTGTAAACACAATCCAAAACAAATAAGAGAAGAGAGAAAAAAAAAAAACAAGGAGAAAAGAAGAGTGGATTGGAGAAAATAGGGTTAGGGCTTTTTTCCCTTTAGGAAAATTGTTTTTAAATTGAGTGGATTTTTGAGCATGCATTTAAAATTGCCTTATTTTCTTTATTCCCACTCTTTTATTATTTCTCTTTCATTTGTTTTAAACTTTATTTTTAGAATGGAATTATTTTGGTAATTATAAAATTTTAATTCATTTGGGAATGTTCTACTTAATTGTTAGTGGCATGGTAACTTATAGACTAGTTTATTATTAGAGGGATTTTATATTTTATAGATTTTTCTTTTATTGGATTATTACAAGGGATTTTATCTATTTTAATTAATTTTTACAACTATCTAATTATTGAGATGTATTTATTTAACAATTGGGTTAACCCTTGTTTTCAAACCTAACTCGACGAGGACAATTTAAACTACATCGTTATTAATTTAATTTTTAATATTCTTTTTACTCATTTTGGAGCAAATTATTTAACGAAATTAAATTAGATGTAGTTCAAACCAACCTGGAAACCTAGTAAACTATTTAGATGAAGTTAGTATAACGAGTTTCCGTAATCTGATCTACCAAGAAATTAGGAATAATGTAAAGGATGCAGTGATAACTTGATTGATGGAAAAAGTGAAGAAGAACAAATTGATCGAGCTTTGTTGAAAAATGTACAATTAATCTATTTGACTAATCTACCAATTTAATTGATGTTACGTAGCTATTTTTACACCAAACCAGTAAACTTTCGATCAAAATTAGTTTTATTACAATAAACCCTAATCACGCCCGTAAGACGTTATGCTGTCAGATTTTCATGGAATTTAGGGTTTAGCTAGGTTAGTGAAATTTAACCTTGTTTAGGACTAT
The DNA here is from genome assembly GCA_027924645.1 of Cunninghamia lanceolata. Taxonomy (NCBI): domain Eukaryota; kingdom Viridiplantae; phylum Streptophyta; class Pinopsida; order Cupressales; family Cupressaceae; genus Cunninghamia; species Cunninghamia lanceolata. The sequence continues at coordinate 1,114,334 of BSBN01001020.1, read as the reverse complement.
ATTATTGTTTTTGCCGATTATTGACATTAGATTTTTGTATTAAATTATATCTTTCTCATGCACTGAATTTGGCTGTTGATTTTGACTTACGTCAAAATCCCTTCATTCTTATAGGTTAACTTAGGGTTTCAATCGTTGATCCTAACCCTATTGGCGACATTAACTGCGTTGCATCAACCCCCTAGTTGGCCTTCATTACGAATGGTATGTGCAAGTGAACACATTACCCTGCAATCAACTGTCATGTTTACGCCTTAAGTGTAATGCCACCGAGGACACTTACGCATGCGAGGGGGTTTCTAGGGAAGCATCAATTTTTTTTTGATATTTCGTGTCATGACCACATGAAAAATGTGGACATGACACGTGTGATGCATGTTGTGATTGCATGGGAAATGTGGGCATGACATTTGGTAGTAGAGCCCAAGTTTAAATACTGGGCTTATTTGGGCACGTTACTTATTCTGCAACTTTGATTAATTAGTGCCTACTTGTTTTTGTAGGATGCCTCCCCGACGTATTTGGTGAGTACGATCACATCGCACTAAGTCCACCAAGGTGCACAGTGATTCCTCTACAGAGGGTCAGGGACCAGCAACCTTATCAGATCAGCCGGTACTGTAGGCACCACCAGGACTTGATATAGGACCTCAGATTTTATAGATGTTATAGGCCATGTTAGAGAGGCTACCGCCAGTTATACCAGCACCACTTGTAGAGGCCCGCGTTGATCCGCGAGAGGTGCCATGTGTGGAGCCTTTTGTAGAGATACCAAATACTACTGTGGAGGAGGTAGGACCAGCATACAAAGCACGAAGTAGGAGTCCTCTGTGAAATGCAAGACGAGATGAGACTGTGAGGGTTGAGCAGGTACATCACGGACCTTATGAGTATGGTATGGATGAGCTGGTCATAGGACTTAGAGACAGAGGAGATCCCATCAGAGACCTACTTAGGCTTAATCCACCTACCTTCGTAGGAGCTATAGAGGGAGCTGAGGTTGAGGCTTGGCTCATCAGTCTATAAAGATGCTTTTCATTGTTACCTTATGGGAGAAACATGAAAACACGCGTGGCAGTACACCTCTTGAGAGATGCAACAGCTACTTGGTGGCACACTGAGGAGTGCAAGCGTCGGTTATCATTAGACACACTCACATGGGACACATTCATAGAGCACTTTAATGCATGTTACTTATCAGATCATTATAGGTAGCACCGGATAGATGAGTTCCATGACTTACAGCAGAGGGGACTCACGGTTGCATAGTATGAGAGTCAATTTATTGAGCTTTCATGTTATGTAGAGTATCTCCACGATGAGAAACTTCTGGTGCACAAATTTATTAGAGGTTTGAATCAGGGGATAGAAGGACCAGTGTGTATGGTAGACCCCCAGACTATGAGTGAGGCTACCAAGAAGGCTTACATTATAGAGGAGATTCAGGGATGAGGGCAGAGTTCACGCCCGCAGTTTCAAGACTGTAGTAATCAACAGTAGAAGAATTATCACAGACCACCACTACAACCATAGAGAGGAGGATTTAGTTCTCCATCATGTCCTAGGCCTCCACAACAGTAGCAATAGCATCAATAGAGGTCTAGACCCCAGCAGAGGGCACAGGGAGGACAGAATCGTGGTTGGTAGCAATAGGGCCCGCATATGGATCAGACATAGCAGGGACCACCTACAGGACCCACGAGATCAGAGAAGTCGTATAGAGGTTCACAAGGGTCCACAGGACAGACTAGGCACCAGCAGGGTGCTAGGACTCAGTCAGGGCAAATACAGGCTAGGGGCCCATGTCATGTTTGTGGTGGGGCAGTACATTTGGCTAGAGAATGTCCACAGGGTTTCATGGCAGGGGGACAGCCCTATTCAGGAGGGTTAGAGCAGACGGTAGGAGATGTGGGCAAGTCCCACCGCATGTTCGTAGTGGTTGATAACCACCAGGCTGACTATCAGGCATTCATGATTAAGACATCAAGTATGATCGAGGGTGCCCCCATCTCTATTCTTTTTGACTCTGGAGCTACTGATTCTTTTCTGTCTACATCATTAGTGGAACATTGAAGGCTAGTGGCTTCTAGGAAGGACATTAGGTGGGAGGTTGAGTTGGCCTCTAGGGCCAGGATGTCAGTAAATACCTTGGTTCGGGATAGTGAGATTTCCTTGGGGTCCTTCACTACATCTTGTGACATTAGAGTTATGCCATTAGGATCCTACGGTGTAGTTTTGGGTATGGACTGGCTTGCGGCTCATAGAGCCAAGCTAGATTGTCGCCGAAGGGAGATTAGCTGCTTATATGATCATGGTGTACCAATTGAGATAGTGGGCATTTAGAAGCCCACAATAGTTCGTATGATTTCTTCTCAGTAGCTTAAGTGCTGCATGTGGAAGGGATGTCAGATGTTCGCTATCACAGTTAGTGATAGATCAGAGGATGAGCCTGAGGCTTCATTGGATGATCACCCTATCTTCAGAGAGTTTGCTGACATGTTTCTGCTAGAATTACCAGGTATACCACCATGCAGAGAGGTAGATTTCCACATCAATCTAGTGCCAGGTGCAGAGCCAATGTCTCGTGCACCCTATAGGATGACTACACATGAGCTAACGGAGCTCAAATTGTAGTTAGAGGAGTTGCTAGAGAAGGGGCACATCCGACCGAGTGTTTCACCTTGGGGCGCTCCGGTTATCTTTGTTAAGAAGAAGGATGGGTCTCTTTGCTTGTGCATGGACTATAGGCAGTTGAATAAGGCGATAGTGAAGAACTGTTAACCTTTGCCTAGGATTGATGACCTTTTTGACCAGATGCAGGGAGCCAGAGTGTTCTCAAAAATTGATCTAAAATCTGGATATCACCAATTGCGCATCATAGAGGAAAACATTCATAAGACTACTTTTCGAACCAGATATGGCCATTACGACTTCACAGTGGTACCCTTCGGTTTGACGAATGCCCCTGCAGTGTTCATGAGTCTCATGAACGAGGTGTTCCACACTTGGATTAGTTCGTGATCATTTTCCTCAATGATATTTTGATCTATTCACGGACCGAGGAGGAGCATGTGGATCATTTGCGTCAGGTTTTGTAGTGCTTGCAAGAGCAGTGGCTTTATGGCAACCTAGCGAAGTGTGCCTTCTTCAGGACAGAGGTACAGTACTTGGGGCACATCCTATCAGGTGATGGCATCTCCATAGATTCATCGAAGATTAGAGCTATTAGAGATTGGCCAGTGCCCACCAATGTGACAGAGGTCTGGAGTTTCATGGGATTAGCTAGTTACTATCGTAGATTTGTAGAAGGCTTTTCCAGGATAGTACACCCCATCACTTCCCTTTAGTAGAAAGGGAAAAGTTTCACTTGGACTGAGCAGTACGAGAGGGCCTTTGGGGTCCTCAAGGAGCATCTTATCGACGCTCCCATATTAGCGGTTCCAGATCCTACAGAGGATTTTGTGGTTTGCACAGATGCATCACTTGAGGGTTTGGGAGCTGTGCTTATGTAGGGTGGTAGAGAAATTGCATATGAGTTGTGTAAAATCAAAACACATGAGTTGAACTACCCTACTCATGAATTAGAGCTTGTAGCAGTGGTACATGCTCTTGTTCGTTGGAGACACTTTCTTTTGGGTCGTCTCTTTGAGCTCCAGTCAGATCACCATAGTTTGCAGTACATATTCACACAACCGAATTTAAATGCCCGCCAGCGGTGTTGGATGGAGTTTCTATGCGAGTACAACTTTAATGTCCACTACATCAAAGGGAAGGAGAATGTGGTCGCTGATGCTTTGAGTCAGAGGTGCCACAAGATCCTAACCTTGACCTTGAGTGTGGACTTGAGAGAGCACATCATTCAGCATCTACCTAAGGATGAGTGGTTTCTTGAGGTGCAGTAGGAGATCCAGTCTCAGAGGGCCTTTAAGGGTAGATTTGTAGGATATTCCCTTGAGTCAGATGGGTTGCTTAGATATCAACAGCACATCCATATATGCCGTGTGGGTGATCTTCATGCAGTGGTTCTTTCAGAGGCTCATAGAGAACCTTATGTAGCATACCCAGGGTGAAGAAGATGCATGCCAACTTGCGACAGTTATACCATTGGGCATGTATGAGACAAGATATTGCAGAATATGTTGCTCATTGCCTTGAGTGCTAGAGGGTTAAGGCTGAGCATCAGCATCCAGCGGGTCTTTTATACCCTCACGAGATACCTAAGTGGAAATGGGACACCATTTCCATGGACTTCATTGTTGGTCTTCCTATGTCATCATTCCGCCATGATGCCATCATGGTGATAGTTGACAAGTTGACCAAGGTGGCACATTTCTCACCTATATGCATGATGTACAATGCACCATTTGTGGCAAGAGTATTCTTGGATCAGATTGTTAGATTACATGGGGTACCTCACCATATCATTTCTGACAGGGATTCAATGTTCACTTCAACCTTTTGGAGAGCCTTATAGTAGGCGTTGGGCACACAGCTCAATTTCAGTTCCACTTATCATCCTGAGACCAATGGATAGACAAAGAGAGTTAATCAAGTTCTTGAGGATATGCTCTGTATGTATGTCATGGATCATCAGAGTAGATGGGAGGAGTATTTGTATCTAGTTGAGTTTGCCTACAACAATGGGCATCACAGCTCGTTGGGTATGCCTCCTTTTTAGGCCTTGTACGACAGACCTTGCAGGACACCTTTGAGTTGGGACCGTATTGAGGACAAGGTGGCAATAGGGCCAGAGTTGGTTCAAGATATGGAATAGTAAGTGACACTGATTAGGTAGAGACTTTAGGAGGCACATGATCGACATAAGAAGTATGCCGATGCTAAGAGGGTAGATCAAAGCTTCTTAGTTGGTGATAGAGTATTCTTGAGAGTGCGACCACACAAGAGTCCAATCTGTTATGGAAAGGGCTCTAAGGTTGCACCTCATTTTTTTGGACCTTTTGAGATCTTGGAGTGGATAGGACCCATAGCCTATTGTCTAGCCTTGCCACCTAGCCTATCACATATCCACAATGTTTTTCATGTTTTAGTTTTACGGCGTTACATGTCTAATTTATCTCATGTATTGGATTGGAATGCTCTTCAGGTAGAGGCAGACAGACAGCTGGCTTTGGAGCCAATTCGCATATTGGCTCGTCAGATGCTGGGCCTTTGAGGTTGAGAGCTAGACCAGGTTAGGGTCCAGTGGGACATGTACAATGAGGTCACGGCGACATGGGAGGATGTAGCGAGATTGAGGGCCCTTTATCCTCACCTATTTGATGACTTCTAGGAGGAAGTACAGTCTTAGGGGGGAGGATGTGAGGCCTACTTTTTCATTCTCTTATATTTGATCACTTATTTTATTATTGGTGATACATTTAGACTTATTGGACTATTGATCCTGAATTGCATAACCTTTAGACCTTATATTTATGTGGATTTATTATGTTAGCATGTTTATGATGTGATTAGACCTTGAAATTGGTTCACTAACATTGTTAGATATATGATTAATATTATGATGTTATTGGGATACTATTCATGTGATGTTAGTTAGAAATTTATTATGTGATTCTATCTTGGGATGGATGTTTGAAATGTAGAATTTAGAATTTAATTGTAATGTGATTTCCTTGATGCTTATATGAACATGTGATGTTGTATGTGCTTGTTTCACTTTGCTTCAACTATCATATACATGTCAGATTAACATTTCATTTGAGTGTGCAGGTGTTTCTAACAAAGCCACAGAAATTTAGAGATCCTCCCACACACTATGTTGTTTTCCCTTGTGAAGCCGATCTAGTTCCAAGAGGAACCAAGATCATCTATGTATTGCATGATGAATTTTTGTAATGTTTGTGTATGGTGTGCTTTGGGCTAGGTCTACCCTTTTTTACTTGATTGTATTATGGTGTTGTAAATGTGTAATGTTCATTTGACTCAATTTTTTTTTTTGTGACCCCTTTTCATGTGCTTTTACTCAACCCTTGGTGCTCAAAATGGGTTGAACTTGACCCTGGGTTGTACCCCTTGGGTCTAGGGACCTTTTGGGCTTGTGTAACCTTAGGTAAACTTTCATTTGGTCACTTTAACTTCACCCTAAAGTAAAGTGACGAAAATGGAAGCTTGGGAGGGAGAGGATGAGTGGGTCAAACACTCAACCTCTTTCTTTCCTCTTCCCTAGGTTGTGGAAGTCTCCAAGACCCCTTAATTGTGGAGGACTTTACTCCAAATCTCTCCCACAATTGGTGAGGGTACCTTGGGGTTGTGTGGTCCTTCTTAGGAGGAAAGGATTGGGGCACATGTGGCACCCACTCCCTCTTAAACTCCACTTTTCTCTCCCACATGTTTGAGAGAGGACAAGTGGAAGGGAGAGAGACTTGGTGGATGGGTGAATGACATGTGTCACCACCCATTCCAAGGGTCTTTCTTGTAGTTGGGAGGAGGAGTGAGGAGGTGACATGTGTCACCTCCCCATTCCTCAAGGCTCATGAGAAGAGCCTATTTTAATCCCACTTGGGGAGAGGTATGGGGTTGTTGAATTTTTGGGCAATTTTATTGATTTTAATTATTTTGGGAAAAAGTTGGAGGAAATTTGGTGGCTCAATTTGGAGAAGGAGTTGGAGAAGCTCTACTTAGCCATCTACCAATTGGGCTTTTTAAGGTAGGTTTCAAGGCTATTGCCTTCCCTTGTGCAATTTTATTTACTTGTGTAATGCTATGTGTGAGTCTCCATTTTTGAGTTTTTACTTGTTGTGGGGAAAAATTGTATGGGAGTTGTAAGAGCCTCTCCTACTTGGGAGAAGATGCTCAACATGTGTGGGGTGTGGGGGGAGTGAACCTCCTCGGGGTCATTTCCTTGATTTTGTGGAGTTGTAGCCTTGAGGGCAATGTGTGAATATGTGCAATATGTGAAAAGGCTTGTGAGCCAAATAGAAGCTTTGTGAAACTATGTTTAAAGGTGTTGGCTTGAGGCCTTGAGAGGTATTTGTATTGGGAAGTTTTAGGAGTGGTACTCTTGAGTTGAGTGATGTCCACTCCCCTACCCCATTGAACTCATCTTGAGTGAGTTCTTGTGTTGTGTTAGCCAGGGGAGTAATTTTGTGTTTGGTTGTTGAATGCATTGTTGTGTTGTGGTTTGAGTTTCCTAGTGTGAGGATGACCTCCTAGCTCGGAAGTGACTCTCGAGGGAGTCAATGGTAGGGAGGAGAGCAAGTTGTTGTGGCTTCTTTCCCCTTTTTGTGTTATTGCAGGTTCTTTGAGCTATGAAGTGTAGGAGAAAATGAAGTTTCCTTCTTGTGTTGTCATTTTGCACTCATGAGAGGATATGGCCAAGTTGGCCTTATGTAAATGTTTAGTTAGAAGAGAGAAGAAATTTTCCTCTCTTGGAATGTAAAATCCTATATTTTAGTTTTGAGTTGTATTTAAACTTATTGCACTTGGAAATAAAAGTTTTATTGCTAATTTTAGTTGATATGGGATGAGAAAGAAAAATATAATAAGGTGAATATGGTTAGGCAAGGGAATGTTCAAATTTATTATTAGTTATTATGTTTACTTGAAGGAATTTGAGTAGTTCTTGTTTTATTTTTGAGAGACAAAAATGAAAGTGTTACATTCTTCTTATGAAAAGGAAATTCTAGTGGTTTATATATATTGGAACGATTCAATTAAATGCATTTGTAAAAAAAAAAAGATATATAATGAATATATTCTTTAAAAAAAAAAGTGTTCATTTGCCTTATATAAATTTAAATAAAAAAAAATGTAACTTTTGCTTATTTGTTAGAAAGAAAATCTATGAGTTTTGAAAGAGAAATGATTAATTGGAATTAATTATATATATATATTTGCATGTATAGATTTATATATATTTGAATATAAACTGTTTTGTTATTCACACTGTGTTTTTTTTTTTTTAAATTAGTACAAAAATGGTGTATTGAGGATATATATCTGTTGCCATATAATAATAAAAATTAAAATTGTGAGTATATATATATATAATGAAATAAAATCTATTCACAATAATCGTTGTGTAAAAAAAATGAAATACACTGTGATTACAAATTATACAGTTCACAAATTTTTCTTTTGGATAAAAAAAATATGTGTGGGGGGGTTCGAACCCCCCCACAGTGGCTTGTTTTTATATGGGTGTGGGGAGGGGGCAGAGCCCCACCCACACCCCACTATGTGGGATGTGGGTGGGGGCTCCGCCCCCTCCCCACACTTCCCACACATGCTTCCCCTGTTAGCCTTAAAACCCCTGCGTAGGCCTTCCCCGTCGCCGACGCCCTCAGCCGCTGCTTCCCACTCCCCACAGTCCATTGCCCCTCTATCATTCCTCACTATGCCCTCTGTAGCCCCCTCACCACCACCTCCACCGTGGTCCCTCCAACTCTGTCACCAGACCTCCGCCAGCGCCACACTCTGTTGCGGCCCTCCTCCACACAACGCCACTCCTCTTGCCTGCCACGAAATACCCTTGGGGTTTTAGCAATAAAGAAATATATTTCTATTATCAAATCTACATCATATGCAATTTTCACATTAAAATATATAAAAGGAGAAAAAAAAATAAGAGAAAAAAAAAACAAACAAGGAGAAAAGAAGAGTGTATTGGAGAAAATAGGGTTAGGGCTTTTTGCCCTTAAGGAAAATTGTTTGAAAATTGAGTAGATTTTTGGGCATGCATTTAAAATTGCCTAATTTTCTTTATTCTCACTCTTTTATTATTTCTCTTTCATTTGTTTTAAAGTTTATTTTTAGAATAGAATTATTTTGGTAATTATAAAATGGGTAATCTTTAATTCATTTGGGAATGTTCTACTTAATTGTTAGTGGCATGGTAATTTATAGACTAGTTTATTATTAGAGGGATTTTATATTTTATTGATTTTTCTTTTATTGGATTATTATAAGGGATTTTATCTGTTTTAATTAATTTTTACAACTGTCTAATTATTGAGATGTATTTATTTAACAATTGGGTTAACCCTTGTTTTTAAACCTGACTCGATGTGGACATTTTAAACTACATCATTATTAATTTAATTTTTAATATTCTTTTTACTCATTTTGGAGCAAATTATTTAACAAAATTAAATTAGACATAGTTCAAACCAACTTGGAAACCTAGTAAACTATTTAGATGAAGTTAGTATAACGTGTTTGCGTAATCTGATCTACCAAGAAATTAGGAATAATGTAAAGGATGCAGTGATAACTCTGATTGATAGAAAATGTGAAGAAGAACAAATTGATCGAGCTTTGTTGAAAAATGTACAATTAATCTATTTGATTGATCTACCAATTTAATTGATGTTACGTAGGTAATTTAACACCAAACCAGTAAACTTTCGATCAAAATTAGTTTTATTACAATAAACCCTAATCACGCCTGTAAGGCGTTATGCTGCCAGATTTTCTCAGAATTTAGGGTTTAGCTAGGTTAGTGAAATTTAACCTTGTTTAGGACTATATTATTGTTTTTGCTGATTATTGACATTAGATTTTTGTATTAAATTATATCTTTCTCATGCACTAAATTTGGCTGTTGATTTTGACTTATGTCAAAATCCCTTCATTCCCATAGGTTAACTTAGGGTTTCAATCATTGATCCTAACCCTATTGGTGACATTAACCATGTCGCATCAACCCCCTAGTTGGCCTTCATTGCAAATGGTATGCGCAAGTGAACGCATTACCCCGCATTCAACTGTCATGTTTACGCCTTATGTGTAACACCATTGAGCACGCTTATGCGTGGGAGGGGGTTTCTAGGAAAGCGTTGAATTTTTTTTTATATTTCATGTCATGACCACATGACAAATGTGGACATGACACATGTGATGCGTGTCGTGACCGCATGGGAAATATGGGCATGACAAAAAGAAATAATGGGATTCTTCCATAGAAAAGTCCTTCGATGTAGGTAATGAGGTTTTACTTTCTAATTGTAATGCTGTATCTAATGAAAATTGGTTGGTTAAATCAAGATTCTCTTATCATATGATTCCTCATAAGGAGTGGTTCTCCACATACGAAGAATATGATGGAGGTAATGTCTACCTTGGGGAAAATACTACATATCTGATAGTTGGATAGGGAAAGGTATTGTTGTGTTTCAGTGATGGGAGGATTAAAACCCTCCTTTGTGTTTTACATATTCTTGGATTGGCTAGAAATCTTATTTAAGTTCCAAAGTTGAATGATTCAGGAATGCATGTAACATTTAACAAGCATGGTTGCAGATTGGTGAGAGGAATCTTGGTAGTAGCAAGGGGAACAAGGATGGGAACTCTATTTAGGTTTGATGCCACTACTATTTGCACATCCACCTATGTGATAGAAAAAGTTTAAAATACATGTATGTTGTGGCACCATAGGTTGGGTTGCATAAGTAAAAAATATTTTGAAAACTATTATCAATAAAAAGTAGTTAGATAGTTTCTCTTATTCTGATGAGCACTTTGATTTATGTGAGCACTATGTGTTTGGTAAACAAAATAGAGCATCTTTTCCTTTAGGAGGTAATAAGGAAAATGATAAATTAGAAATTATTCATATAGATGTGTTTGGTCCCGTGGATAATGATTAAATCTAGGAAAGTCGTGATATTTTGTTACCTTCAATGATGATGTATCTAGATTTACTTGGATTTACTTTGTGAAGCATAAATCTAAAATTTTCACTAAGTTTGAGGATTATAAAGTCTTTGTAGAAAACTAATCAAGATTGAAGATAAAAGTTGTAAGATTTGACAATGGAGGGGAATATTGCTTTAAGGAAGTTGATGAATTTTACAAGCATGCAGGTATCATAAGAAAAAATACAACTCCATATACACCACAATAGAATGTTGTTGTAGAAAGGATGAACTAAACACTTATGGAAAGAGCCAAAAGTATGTTGATCGATGTAAAATTGGATAAATTCTTTTGGGTAGAAGCTGTGAGTACTAATTCTTACTTATTAAACAGATCTCCTTGTAAGGCTCTTGTTTCTACTCCTTATGAAGTGTGGATAGGTAAGAAACCTTCTATTTCACATTTAAGGGTTTTTGGTTGTGAGGTTTTTGTTCATGCACGCCTAAAGAAAAGCACTCTAAGTTGGATCCAAAAGAATAGAAATGCATATTCATTTGATATGGTGATAATGTTAAAGGATATAAGATTTAGAATCCTCTAACCAAGAAAAGTATCCATTCTAGAGATGTGATTTTTAGGAAACTTAGAGTTATTTCTGATCCTATACAACCAGAAGAGAAAGAAAGGAAAAAAGATAGTGCATTTTGATTTATAGAAAGAAGATGCACATCAAGAAGAACAAAATGATAGATTTGAGGATGGAGAAAAAGAAGAAGGTTCAAGTGAAAGTTCTGATGAGGAAGACTCTATTATTATAGAAGAAGTTGAGCATACAGAAGAACATGCAAAAGAATCTCTTACTCTAACCTTGAGAAGATCCAGAAGACAACAAAATACAATTGATAGTATAGACCACCAGATTTCCATTGTGTATTTGATTTACAATGCAAAACAAAAAGAAAATAACTTAAAAGATTCATAGTAGAAAGCAAATGACTTCACACTTTATTCAGCTTCAACAAAAGTAACAACATATTACAACTTATTATGGTCAAAATTCAAACAAAATTGGCTTCTTCAAATGAATCCAAACAGCCAACACTACAATTCAACACAGTCAATAATCTAAGACTAAAATAGATCAAGCTAGGTGCCTCTAGCACCAATCTCTTTTCTTACAAAACCTATTTTCAACAACTAGCAACCTCTGTATCTATCCATACGCTGCCAAAAAAAATCTCCTTATCGAATGAGAGTATCCTCCTAAATCTTTTCCTACCATGCTCCAAGAATAGAGCTCTCATAAGTCAATCTACCATCACAAAACAAAAATGTCTCACCATTAATCCACCACCCCTTCCAGTCCAACAATGGTTGCCTAGAAATAAAAATGCTTCAGCCACAACATATAATATTTTTCAAATTTGATCAACTTCAACACCATTATGAAGGAAGTGGAAGAATCTACATAGAAATACACTACCAGGTAACACAAAATAAGAGCCAACAATTAAGAAAGGAAATGCATGCCAAAATGGATTCTTCAATGTGGATGTTGATGCCCTGCATCACTTTATTAAGTGTTAAAAATGATCCTAGATCCTACACGTAAGCTATATTCTTGTAGATGATAGTTAGTCCTCGAAACTAGCCATACAAGAGGAGATGATGTAATTAGACTCTTGTAATACCTAAGATCTAATTCATTTTCCCAAATGAAGGAAGACCATTGCTTGTAAGTGGGTCTACAAAACGAAGTTTGGAATAGATGGTTCATTGGAGAAGTACAAGGCTAGACTGGTAGCCAAGGGCTACTCCCAGATAGAGGGAGTTGATTTCAGTGAAATTTTCTCTCTTATTGCTAAGTTATATTCTATTAGATTTCTTTTATCCATAGTTGTTGGTTATGATTTTGAAATTGAGAAAATGGATGTTAAGACTACATTTTTACACGGGATCTAGAAGAGGAAATTTATATGCAAAAAAGGATTTGAGGTAAAAGGAAAAGAACACTTGGAGGTATCAAAAGTTTGATTCTTTTATATTGAAATTAGGTTTTGTGAGAAGTGAAGAAGATCACTATGTTTACATTCAATGTATTGATGATCAAATACTAATTGTTGCCTTGTATGTGGATGACACATGTTAATTTTCAATAACTTCAAGGATATGATTAGTGAGATGAAAGATCAACTTTCAGGTGCATTTGAGATGAAAGATTTGGGGGAAGAAAGGTACATATTGGGAACGGAAATCATAAGAGATCAAGGTAATAGAAACATTTGGTTATCTCAACGTAAGTATGTGAATACTATTTTGCATAGATTTAATATCCAGGACTGTAAGCTGGTTAGTATTCCTTTACTAGTTGACACTAAGCTTACATTAGATATGTGTCCCAAGTGTGAAGATGATTTTGAGGATATGTCTAATGTGCCATATGTTAGTGATTTAGGAAGTTTGATGTATACAATGGTTTGCACTAGACCAAATATTGCCCAAGCAGTAAAAGTTTTGAGTAGGGTTTTGTCTAACCCTAGGATGTTGTCACAATAGTGTGTCCCACTTATGGGACATCCTAATTTTGGTTTGATATCACATATTTAATGATTTAAGCCTTGATGGGTTACATCTAAAGGGGTTTAATTGAAGGGTTTGATAAAACCCCATTAGATCAAATCCCCTTGGAAAGAACCCCCTAGTCTTAAATCAAACCCTTGATGGAGTCTCTTCTGCACCTATCAAAATGTTGACAAAAACAAATTTTGCTTCACCTTTTGGGGGATCAAATGAAGCCATTAAAAATTTTATTTTGTAAATATGTAGCCCTTAGTATAAGCTTTCGAAAAAGTATGATTTTGAATATGTTTTATTTGATTTTATATTTATTTTCTATTTTCTAGTGAACGTAGGTTTTCCACCGAACATCAATGTCTCTATTCCACACGTGTGGAAAAATAAAAAATAGAGAAAAAAATTCTAAAAAATATTTATGCACTAGGTATTGATGTCCTTGTTTCATCGAAAAAAATGAATTTCGATATATACACAACAAGTTATGCTTGACGACATACACCTATGTCCAAATTATAGTTACCCTAACTTAAAAAATTAATTAAAAAAATATGTAACAAAAAATTATGAAAAAATATCCATGCACTAGATATTGATGTTAAAAATGTATATTTTAAAAATTAAAGTTTTATCCTTTCTAGAAGAAAAAAGTTATGCTAGAGGACATGAATGTTACTTTCTAAAAATGATGTTTACTATTAAAAACTAGTTATTAAAGGAGATATTGAAAGATTCATGATATATATATATATATATATATATATATATATATATATATATATATATATATATATATATATATATATATATATATATATATATATATATATATATATATAATCTACACACAAATCACCACAAATCACTAGTTTGCATCATCTCCAAATTCTTAATGGTTTAATTGCTATAGGTCTTAGAAAGTGAAGATTTAGTTAAAAAAGTTGATATCAATGTCCATCTTGGCCAAAAAGTGGGACTCATTATTGTGGGATTACCCCTTAGTAGAGAGCATCGAAATTATGTAAAGAGAGTGTTAATATATTTACATGCTACTTCTTATTACTCTTTGGTTTATTCTATTACTAATAGTGAAGATAAGACATTGGACATACAAAGTTTTGTTGATGCAGATTATGCAGGTGATTTGGATAGTTGAAGGTCCACTAGTGGCTATATGTTTACTTTGTTTGGAGGAGGTATGATTTAAATGAGTAGAAAGTGTCCCACAGTTGCTTTGTCCACCACTAAAGTTGATTCTATGGATGCTACTCATGTCTCTAAGGAGGTAGTATGGCTATAGAGATTGTGTATAAGTATTGATTTTGATTGCAGGACAATTCAGATTGGTTGTGATAGATACAGTGTAATATGTTTGGCCAAGAATCCTATGTATCATGCTTGAACTAAGCATTTGGATGTTCAGTATAACTTTGTTCAAGAAATGGTTGCAAATGGATAGATTGAGTTGAATAAGGTTGACACTTAGGTGAATGTTGCAATTTATCTTACCAAACCTGTGAGTACAAAAATGTTCACTTGGTGTAGGGAGGACATGGGCCTTTTTCATGTGCTTAGTTGATTTATGTTTTCCAATGGTTGTATTTACAATGTGTAATGTAGAAAAAGAGGGATTTTCAATTCAATGTAAGGCGTGGTTAAATCCTCCTTTCACTACATACATTCAAGAACATTAAACCAAGTTGAATCACAACTTTTGCAAGATAACTCAACTATCAGCTTTGTTGTCACTTGTAATGATAAGGAAATTTGGAATTTGTTGATTATTTGTTAAACCCTACATCAATAAATAGGCAAAACCCTAGTTCTATGATAAACATGGCATAACTTTTAAACTATGATAGATACAGACAAACTGAAAGAAGCACCGGGATCAGTGAATAGAGGAGAACCTGATTTTAGAAGCAGAGGTATTGAAGGACAATGGTGCCCACACCCTTGTCCTTGGAGTGAAAATTTTCCAATAGTCAAAATTGAGAAAATGCTCCAGAGAGTGCCCAAATGATGTTTCTGAACCCTGATTTATTGGGAAGCTAACTAGAGGACACTGGTGGGGACACCCAAGTCTAGGGTGCTACTTTTTCATTAGATCTAGATTCCTTATGCTCTATACTACCCTCCTGCAACTCCTCTTCACAAGATCCGACACCTATAACCTGCAATCACAAGAGAGGGGTTGGGGGTTGTGGTGTTTAGGAGCTTGCCTTAGTCAAGCCCCGCAATGGCATTCAAGCCTTCCAACATCGTTGTTAGCTAGAGAGTACATGTCCTTGGTGGATAGAGGAAAAAGCAATGATGAAATAGATAAATAAAATCACAAATAAATATCACCTTGGAGGTGTAGCTCGCATGAACATGAAGATCCTTCACATCATGAGAGGATGAAGCTAAATTTTTAGTAACAAACACAACAACAATATTATGCTCTACAACAATGAATGCTTTGAATGCTCTAAAATCATAAGTTTTCCAAAATATCATAATCATCCTCTAGTTTACAAATGAAATCCTAAACATGCTTATATATGCATTCCTGCTACACATTTTGCAATTCAAACTTAAGATGTCAGCCACGGAACCTTTTAATGGTCACATAATGGACATTTAAATTTAGGACCTACCTAAAATTGGGTAGGACTAGGGTGTGAGCACCCAAGTCCTTAGGTCCTATTTTAGGGCAGGGTTAAGCCAACATATGACCCTCAAGCCCCATTTGACATGGGTTTCTGGCTATTTTGCATCAGGAGTTAAAATGAACATGCATGATTACACTAAAAGGACCCAGGAGCTAAACTTAAGAGGGAAAAAGTCCTAAGGAGATATTTTTCAACATAACATTTAGCCCCCACTTTAATGTATGCATGAACACAAGGCCCATACATGCATTAAAGTATGGTCAACAAACACAACAAACATGCCAAGCACTTAGAGCTAATGTATACACAAAGATTGAGGAACTATTTCTAGCCCCCAGTCTTAGGTAGACATTAGAGAAGACACATTATAGGCACATAAAACACAGACAAGACAGTAACAAGCATGCAAAAAATGGAGAAGATAGTATTGAAGACACACAAAACACGATGAATACACTAATATAGCATTGATATAACATTTTCATAATATATTCCTAACATCTTCATGTACACATGCATGGAAATAAAATTGCAACACAAAACCCCAAAGGGGAAGACATGCCAAACAAGCCTTGAGTGTAGGTGGAGCCTGTCACTACATGCACACAAGAGGGAAAACACGTCATACAAAGCCCAAGTGGGAGTTAACCACACAAGGGGAAAACACACGGAAAACACGAGCGTCATATAGCATGCCAAAGACATACTATACGTCTAAAACACAACAAATAAGGTGATGGAAGGAACTTATTGCTAAGCCCCCACCATCTCAAGCATGCTACAGGCACACCTGATAGTTGGGCTTATGCCACAACAACCACCAAAGACACGCTTAAGGGAGGATAGTCTTAGATCCAACCCTGCCTACTCCGAGGACTTTTGAAATAAAAGGATGTGCACTATCTCAAGAGATACACCATCCCACCTCACATAGAGGGCTTTAAATAAAGGGATATGCATGATATCCTACCTCTGCAAAGGGCTTAATGATTGCAATATAGAATAAAGATGTGCACTTACACCGGAGATACAACATCCCACCTACACAGAGGGCTTTACAAACACGCTTTGTTAGTACTAAAATCATTAGACAAATTACCTTTATATGCCCCCACCTTAAGGTGGTTGATATTGTGTACCAAAATCAAGCATGTTAAGGTAGAGAGAAAACACACAAGGGAACAAGAGCTTTCGCAAAGCCCATGCCTCCAAAGGTGACATGTACTTTACGATCGCCAAATGTTCCCACAAACACACATTATGCTAAGATAACTATAATGCATGGAAACAATCACATAAAGAGCCAAGGCTACACAACAAGTTCGAGTTTGAGTATAGCAATGGGGCTTATACTACAGGCATCTCAGAACTGAGTGTAAACAACAAGGTGAGACACTCAAAACAATCAAAGTGCACAGAGCAAACATATTGCTAAGACAACATCAAATATCACACTCAGTGATTCTAATAGCCAAGCGTCGGATAATATATATCAACCTCATTCTCATATATGGACTAGGTCCCTTTTTTCTTACTCACTATAGGGATATGCAGTTCATATCAGTATAATTTTTTTTCGTCATCCACCCGCTAGATAGAACCACTAGAAGAAGGTAAAAAATAAAAATGAGAGAGAGCAAGTGCCTTAGGATCATCATGTAGGAGGGTGCCCCCAGGTCACCAACTACAATGCTATGCCCCTAAGGTACAACACAAAACAATAAAATAGAGAGGAGGAGCAAGATAGAAGAATGATGATACAAATAGAAGAATGGCCACAACAGAGGCAGTCTCCTAGTATCCTTAACCTTACGAGAGTATCAAAGGTCATCCTAAGTGGCCTAAACAACACATAACACATCACGGGGGGAACACAACACAAGAGGGAAGGGTTAGAAATACTTACATGATACAACCTAATGTTAACAACATACACATCTAAGAGGAGGCCATCCTTGAGAGAAACTATAATAGTTGCTATAACAAATGTGGCTTAAAGAGGGAGAAATATTTACCTGTTTGAATGGGATACTTCCTGGTGGACAATTATTGTCTATCATCTCGCATGTTGATATCATATTAACATTTGGTCTAGTACAACGAGAGGCTTTGGTAGGCTTTAAATAATGGTATCATATACCGACTGTGTAATTAATTCCAACAACTTGTAAAGGTACTCTGATTCCTTGTTGATTTACACCACAACCATTACCTACATAGTCATTATTTTTGTACAAAATTTGAAATCCACGACCATATAGAGAGTCCATTTCTTTAGAATAAGGTGAAGCCTTGTAGGTATCATAATTTGTAGTATAAGTAAGAGTATTGTCTTTGTTTTCTTCCAAGGAGGCTTTGGTTTTCTTAGGTGTTTCAAAAGATTGCTTGGACGAGATCGATGCGACTTTTGATGTGTCAGAGTTATTGAGTTTATATTTGCCTACACTACAAGGATTAAAATCTAATGATCCCCAATGATCACCAAAAGGTGCATTCAATGGTGTAGAGTCTTGCACAACATTATCTATGGCAAGAGGCATTGATGACTCAACTCGTAAGCTATTTAGATTGTATGATTGTTAAAATTGTTTTTGCTTTTCAATATGTAAACAACTATCCGGTTTAGGATTGACTTTCACAGTGTGGAGCTTGTATTGATAAATAAACTTTATTGATCTATGAAGGGTAGACAGAACTACCCCCATGGCATGAATCCACGGTCTACTGAGAATCATATTATATGAAAGTGAACTAGGCATGATATGAAAAAAGGTAGATAATGTCACAGGTCTAACCTTTATGGGTAACGTTATGGTGCCCACAGATTGTCTACCAACATTATCAAAGCCACAAATGCTATTCCTATCTAGTTTGATTAAAGATGTGTCAATCTTGATTCTTTGTAGTAAGTCTATGCCACAAACATTCAAAGCCGATCCATTGTCAATCATAACTCACTTTATCAATTTTTTATTTACGGTGACAAAGATTATACGAGGATCATATTAGTTTTGAACTTCAATTGATGGTAATTCATTTGGTTGAAAGAGAATATCTATTTTTGTCACATGCATACAATCTAACAAGGATTCTACATCATTTGGCTTAACAGTAGGTGGTACAATCACCTTTTGTACAGCTTCTTGGAGCATTTCATGGTATGTAGGTGATTCTTGTATTAAATCCCAAAGAGAAATCTTAGCCAGAGTAGCACGAAGCTGCTTGACTAGATCATATTCTTGACCACTTTTAGGCATAAGACAAGGTGGTGGTGGAAGCATAGGTTGAGAACATGGAAGAGAGACAGGAACATGAGGTGCTTGCTTACTTTGCTTGTTATTATGGGTGTTATATGTGTGAGCAATCACATTGTGATGTGGTTGTTGCAACATATTTTCAACCCCTTGATTTCTTTGAGTGATTTGTCTTGCATAGTTTAAGATATAATCGGGGGGTCTAGGTGGTTTTTGATCTCCTTGAACCGTAATCACTTGTTTTAAGCAAGACGGTGCACTAGGTGCCCCTCGCACAATCATCTTAGGAATATTTCTACACTTATCTAGTAACCCCTTAGTGGGTGGGGTAAGTCTATTAGTGAAGATTGAATTAACATTGTTTCCCTCTTGATTATACCCAACATCTATCCCTAAAGGATTTAATGTGAGAGACCTTTTCTCATCCACTAATGCTTCATCCTGGTTAGGGAGAGCATTGGAATGAGAGAAAGGTAAGGTGTAGTTAGGAAAGTTAGGTGTTGTATCATTGGTGATGTCTAAGGGACTTGAATTTACAACCACAATAGAGGTATCCATATTATTCTTATCTAAGGTTCTTGGACATTCAACTATAGGAGAAGTAGGATAACTTATGTAATCATCATCATTATCATCATCATTATATGTTTTAGCTATTAATTCCAAAGCATTAAGAGAAACTTCACACTCATCATTATTAATGTGTTTTGCTAGATCTTCTACTACCGAAGGGTATGTATTCATGAGAGATGTAAAGTTGTCAAAATTAGATACATAGTCAAGGATTTCAAATGAAGAGCATTTAAATATATCCTTGTGATACATAGCTTGTATATAATTGAGAACATGAGGATTCATATTAAGAAATTTGTAGAAATTCTCAAAGTTTTTGATATATGCATGTAAAGATACCAAAGAGAAATGAGATGAAGATTCCATAATGAAATTTCTTGTAACATCAATGTCCAATAATATTTAATAAGACAAGACATGCAAAGTTATAGGCTACTTAACACACCCGAGATGCGTGACTATTTCACTCCTAAGCACTTGTTTGAGGGAAAGGGCTAAAAGGACACACCAAATTCACAACAAACACAATAGATAGGATGAAAACAATACAACACAACAAGGCTCAATTTATGATTTTATATATTTATATTTGAATGCAATGAAATAAGACAAATTATGCTTGTTTATGCACCTAAAATGTTTACTTTTTTCACCTTTTTTTAATGTAAATCACTAAAAGATAAGGTGTTGTAAGAAAATACATGAAGGGAAGAAAATAATAACCCTAATATCAGTCCAATAGTGCTTAAATATCCTTCACAACACACCATTGATGCAAAGCTATATGGATGACAAGGCAAAATCTAGTGAAAATGCAAGGTGTTCAAACCCTAATTGTGAAATTAAGGCATAAATGTATGTAAAATGATGTATGAATGATTTATAATCAGATTTATGATGTAAAATAACTTAGATAAGATCTGAAAATGATTTTGAAACCCTACAATGCTCAATGCAAGTGCAATTTTAATGATAAATCAATGAAAATGCTAGTTTTTGTTGAAATTGAGTATGTGTAAATGCAAATTTTTGAAATATGAATGCAAAAACACACAAGAATGCAACACTACAAACAAAATTAGATTTTAATGAGTTCCTAAGATGAGTAGTAAAATCTGGAACAAGATTTTAACTACAAACCCTAGTTTTTGAAATTACTAGGTTATAAGAAAAATTCAAAATTTCAAACAAACCCTAGCAATTTTAATATGATAAATGCAATGAAAAATATTGTAAGGTGATGATTTTATTTAATTTATATCAGATCTAAAATAAAAATCAGAAATTAAACAAAAAATAATTCAAATTATGTCAAACTGCAAGCTAAAATGCGAATTTTTTCAAAATTTTCAAAATTTTCAATTTTTTTGTAAATTTTCAATTTTTTTGTAAATTTTCAAATGCAATATGAAAATCATAAATTAAATGAAAATGAATTTCAGATCTAATGCAAAAAAATTAGAAATTAAATGAAAATTAATTCAAATTATTTCAAAATGCAAGTTTTTTTTAAACAAAAGGTGCAGAGCACCTAAACTAGATTATACTATATTAATAAAAGGGATTACATAAGTTCATACAAAAAACCTAGATATGCAGAAACATGGGCAGAGATAACATGGCTTCAACTCCTAAGCCAATACCATCTACTATAGACCCCATAAGATAAAGTTTCAACCATCTCCAAAACACAAAACAGAGAGGTGAAAGAACAGAGACCAAAAAACTATACATATATCGGCCAACCACTAAGAGACATATACATCAAAAAAACATTATGGCACTAGGCATACAGAGAGCCCCATTCTTAAACTTTCTCATTTAGATCTTCTATTAAAAAATCATGCTAAGCCAAGTCACCTTGAACTTCATTAACACCAACAGGAGGAGGTGGTGGAGGGTTGAAGTGAGTCAGGAAAAATAGCGCATAGAAACTTTCTCTTGCAGCACCTTCCAAAGTAGGACCAATTTCATCTACATGGCATTGCATACTATTCTAAAAATGCAACACACTATCATTTTTCAATCCATGAACAATTGAGGTGTAAGCACAATGGATAGGAGGAGAATGATCAATATCCTTATGAAAAAATAAACCTCCCACTAGAGTCGTCCTCGAGTAAAGATCATAATCCACTAGGGAAGAATTAAATTTTTCCATTGAGAAGAAGAAATCTTGGTCAAATATCACACCCAAATTTCTTACTACACCTGCATTCTGAATGAGGTCTATTGCATTGGATAGAAAATGAGAAACGACTTGGGAAGGATATATAAGATGGGGGAAACCAAGCATTTCTTGCCCAGAAACAACCATAATTGTGTTACGCACCTCCTCATTATGAACTTTAAACACTTCTGCAAGAGCATTTGGCACCAACAAACCCTCCATTGGCTTTTCCCACTTCTAGATGGGAAAGTATAATCTCTTATTCCTTTGCAGAGAACCCATTTCACGATCATACAAAAATAAGAACTAAATTCTTGTAGATAAACTTCTACAGAAAGCTTGTTGAATGACAAAAAAGAAGGAATGATGAAGCTTTAAAGAGGACTCCATGTCAGAGATGAGAATCAAATCATTAATGTGAGATTTGTAAATCTAGCCCAACACGGATGATAATTGGGAGAATTAATGAGGAGAGTACGATGGCTACCAAAAAATTCCTTTCACACAACTTTGCCATCTTTAACTTTATCTGGAGCTAAAATTTAAAACCTACAACAAAAAAAAATCATTAGAAAAACCATATCTTCTCTTATCTCTAAAGATAGAGATATGACATCACTGGTGAACTAAGCATGACTTAGCTCCCATTGGAATTCAAAAGAGCCCTCCATAACAACTTCAAGAAACACAATCCTCTGGCCCATCATCTGGAAGGTAATTAAATTATTCGTACAAAGCATCTAACCCTGCTTTATCCTTTGAGATGATTTTATCAATTCCTTTAATTTGGAGCAAAGACATTGAATCCCATTCCATTGATTCCACACCTTGATCACAAGCATAATATTTCCTTCCCTGTAATTATGTAATAATTGAATAGATTCAAACAAATCAAGGAGACTTGTACTACTTTGGAGCAAATAATCTATCTTCTAGTTGGGAGAAGATCTATTTCTCAGAGCATTAATAGTACTTTGAGAGTCTCCCTCAATTATAATGTTTTTTATACCACACTTAACTAAAAGATTAAGACCTGCAACTAGCGCCCAAAATTCTACCTCATTATTTGAACAAAGGCCTAACTGAATAGACAGAGCCCTTATCACAGCACCCCTATAATCTCTTAACACACACCCTGCTCCTGATAACCCTAGATTACCATGACAAGCTCCATCAAAATTTAGTTTAATAATGTTCCTTGGAGGTTCTATCCAAGAGATAATGCTTCTATCAACTTTCTTACTGCCCCCAAAACAATTAGAATTTGGAAGTTTCAAGAATTTCTAGTTTTTAAGCATAAGAGCATCCCAAGAAGTAAACAATAGAGAGCCAACTCCCTTAAAGAGAAGATAAGAAGAGACACCTTGGCTACTGATTTTTCAATTTTTATCATAATTTGATCAAGAGAGCATTTCTCCTTTCTGAATATTCTATTGTTCCTTTCCAACTAAAGGTTCTAAACCACAAGGCTTGGGGAAACCAACCATAAAGTAGAAAAAGTGGAAATCTTATAAAGAAGAGGCCAACTTTGGAAAACCTGCATAACCGAATTAGAAAGTGGCCCAGACCATCCCAATTTAGAATAGAGCCAGTACCATATATAAGAGGAAAAAGAACAATTTACCAACGAATGATTAACTTCTTCAACTTCCAAGCAAAGAGGACACACAAAAGGTTGAGAAATACCCATTCTAACAAGTCTCTCGCTTGTTAGTATTTTATTATTTGGGGCCAACCAAGAAAAAGCTCCTTCTTTTGGGAGGTAGGGACTACTCCAGCATAACTGAGCAAGCCAATTTGATGAAGGTTCCAAATTCCTCCCAATAATGCTTTGATATCCTTGTTTCACATTGTATCTACCTAATTTTGATGGAGTCCAAATAAGCTCATCCCTAGCTCCAGATATAAAAACTTTCCTTTCACTTAGAAATCTACAAAGCAATTTATTTTGAGAAGAGAGAAAAGGGGCATTAGAAAAATCTTTCCATTTAGCACCATTCAAATAAAACACGGGTTCACCCAAATGTAATTTAGAAAAAGAGGGATTTTCAATTCAATGTAAGGTGTGGTTAAATCCTCCTTTCACTAAATACATGCAAGAACATTAAACCAAGTTGAATTACAACTTTTGCAAGAGGACTCAACTATCAGGTTTGCTATCACTTGTAATAATAAGAAAATTTCAAATTTGTTGATTATTTGTTAAACCCTAGATCAATAAATAGGCAAAACCCTAGTTCTATGATAAACAAGGCATAACTTTTAAACCATGATAGATATAGACAAACCAAAAGAAGCACTAAGATTAGTGAATAGAGGAGAACCTGATTCTAGAAGTAGAGGTGTTGAATGACAATGATGCCCACAGCCTTTTCCTTAGACTGAAAATCTACCAACAGTCAAAACTGAGAAAATGCTCCAGAGAGTGCCCAGATGATGTTTTCAAACCCTGATTTATCGAGAGTCCAACTGGAGGACACTGGTGGGGGCGCCCAAGTCTAGGGTACTAATTTTTCATTAGATCTAGATTCCTTATGCTTTGTATTGCCCTCCTACAACTCCTCTTCGCAAGATCTGACACCTGTAACCTGCAATCACAAGAGAGGGGTTGGTGGTTGTGGTGTTTAGGAGCTTGCCTTAGTCAAGCCCCAGGATGGCATTCAAGCCTTCCAACTCCATTTTTAGATAGAGAATCAATGTCCTTGGTGGATAGAGGTAAAAACAATGATGAAATAGATAAATTAAATCACAAATAAATATTACCTTGGAGGTGCAGCTCGCTTGAACATGAAGATCCTTCACATCATGAGAGGATGAAGCGAAATCTGCAGTAACAAACACAACAACAATATTCTTCTCTACAACAATGAATGCTTTGAATGCTCTAAAATCATAAGTTTGCCAAAATAGCATAATCATCCTCTAGTTTACAAATGAAATCCTAAACATGCTTATATATGCATTCTTGCTACAAATTTTGTAATTCAAACTTAAGATGTCGGCCATAGAACCTTTTAACGGTCACATAATAGACATTTAAATTTAGGACCTACCTAAAATAGGGAAGGACTAGGGGGTGATTGCCCAAGTCCTTAGGTCCTATTTTAGGGTAGGGTTAAGCCCATAGATGACCCTCAAGCCTCATTTGACATGGGTTTAAGGCCATTTTGCATCGATAGTTAAAATGAACATGCATGATTACACTAAAAGGACCTGGGAGCTAAACTTAGGAGGGAAAAAGTCCTAAGGAGACATTTTCTGATGTAACACAATGTATGATATCAAGTGGGAGAATGTTAGGATTAAGGTGCCATCAACCTTGTATATCCAATTAATTTAATTACTCCTAATATTGTAATTGTAAATGTAAACAAAAGGGAAGTCAAATCCACTGACTATAGTAAGTATTTAATTTATGGTGACAATGGGGTGTGCAAGTTCATTAATAGACTTATGACAAGTGTAAGAGAATTTTTTTTATTCTTGGACAACTATGATAGAGCATCTTATGACAACCCATAAGAAGGTGTAAGAGGCAATTTTTGGCCTATTGTTGACTTTCCTAGAGGTGGGCATGGGATTTTTCTCTATCTTGGGTGCATTATTAAATGTGGAGGTTATGATAGATGTAAGACACTAAAATTAGCCAGATTCCCAAGATAGGCGTCATATTCTTGATGTTTCTTCAAAAGGATTGTAATTTCTATTTAATAGGAGCTAGAGAAAGCATAGAGTATGAGAGTTGTTTGTTTTATAGGTACATAGGTGTAGTTGGATTTGGGTGTAGGATTGAAGGAAATTGATGTATTGTAATCTCTTTGAAGATAATATAAATTTTCCCTCTTTTCCTAGTGCTGTTTTTTACTTGAAAGGGTTTTCTCTATGTAAATTTTTGTGTTGTGTATGGATCTTGAGTATTACTGATTTTTTTGTTTCTTGTTTCACATCTCCATTGATATTTTATAGTTATATTTCATATTTGCAAGTTACTTCAGATTTCCATATTGTAGTGGTTTCTTTCATTTCTAACACCAAACACATTCTAAGGTGTGGGCCAACATAGTCTTCTGATGAATTAGTGACATGTTTAGAAAAATTGTGTTTTCTTAGTTTTAGGGTTACAAAGTGTTGGTGACTACAATTACAACTCCACAAACCCTAGAGACTAGACTCAAATCCTAATCCTGGGGGGAAATGTCACTTAGGTTATATTTTCTAGAAAACATAATTAGACAATGGATAGTAATGGATCAATATATAAGAGAGTATACAACTCTTATTCTTCTTTATCCTTAACTAGCCTAGGAGGGTGATTATTAAGATTGACTATAGGACAATTAAAGAGAAATGACAATAACACATGAAGACTGTTGATGTTTAATTTTGTAAGAAATCACCAACAATGGGAAATTTCAAGAATGTGGCACTTCATTCTTGAAATGACCTTCAAATTTTAAAGAAGTTGGCTCTTCTCTATTGTTTTGAGGTAAAGGGAAGAAAAAACAAGATTATAAAGGAATACTTAAAACTACTAAGGTGATGCACCAAAATCATTATCTAACTCCAAAAGCACAATGATTAAACCTAACAGAGTCTACTAGTAAAGTTAAAGAGCATAAAGCATGATTAATATTTCCAGTATATATATTAGATCGACTAAAAACTCATAACAAAAAGTAAGAAACAAGAATCAGAAATAGATTACAATTTGCACAGAACACCACTCTCTCTAAATTTGATTGATAGGAGAACAAAGTACAAGAGGCAAAGATTTGCACAAGCATATAATTGAAAACCTAATCCTACCACCATCAAATAATCGAATCCAAGTGAAATCAAAAGCATGCAATTCAAGAACAAAATCACCTAGATTGTATGATTCCTTATTTATGATGTGGATTGCTTCTCAACAATGAACAATTATGAAGATCAAAGTTGCCATGATGGATGGATGATAATGATAATATGCTAGATGGATGCTAAAATGCTCAATATGCTCAAGGTGATAATGTAGACGCTATATGGAAATCATGGATAGTGTAGTATGGAATGAGAGGATGTTTATATAGACCTCAACCAAAATCAATCAACGATAGAGATTTGGTGGCTATGTGAACGGCTAAGATGAAATGATAGTCATAGGTGAATGTGTAAATGACAAGTGGAGGGAAGATAAGGCTCATATGTGACCATGTATATAAAAAGTAGTACATGATAAATATATTAAATAAAAGATGTAGTACCACACATGTTTTTAAATAAAAGAGGCACACATGTCGGCTCATGATAAAAGATGAAGATAAGTGATAAGAGAAATTAATTAAATAAATAAAATTTATTTAATTAATTGGAAAGTGGGATTATGAAGGGATTTTAATTAAATAAATAAGATTTATTTAATTAAAATAGATAGAATGAAGAGATAATTAAAAAATTAAAGATTATTTAATTATAGATTAGAAGAAATGGATAAAATAGATAATGAATTAATTAAATAAATAAGAATTTATTTAATTAATAGAAGAAATAAGTGATTTAGATAAAATAGAGAAATGCTCAAGTGTGTTAGACAAATGCAGATGATAGCTAATGCGATATTTTGATATAAATGATAACTAGGTCAATTTTGGGTGTGTACATTTTGCCCCTCTTTGATACAATGTTCGTTAGAATGTTGCGTCAAAGAAGATAAGATGACTCACTCAATAAACAAGGTTATACCCTAGTGTAACTGGCAGGTGATGCCCCCTCGAGAGGTAAGCCAGGCTAACTAGGAAGGGCTGGGTTGACTCGCGATAAGATGAAAAGCTAAAAACAAGGTTGAGACGAAGAAAACAAGGTTTGGGAGGGATAAATTGGGATGGTTTAGAAGAAAATAGGCTTTGGTATAGAAGAATTAGAGTTTGAAAAGGGGCTATAAGTAGGTCCCTCAAGGGCAAATAGGCTCATTTGTGCTCGTCTTTAGAAAATCTAGAGCTCCCTAGAGTGTTGGTGCTTCGAGTGTTGGAGAACTATTAGGATGGTGATTCCACACAGTGATCATCGAGCTGAGCGAGTGAGGACACATGGGTGACCAACAGGAGCAGGCATACTAGTATGTACTAAAACTTTTGCTAAATGTGTGATTTTTTATTGTTAAAAGCGTAATAAAGGCACACACATCACCAAAAGTGAGCATTTTTTAAGATAGGAAGTTTAGTTGTGTGTATAGGAAACGTAGTCACTTATGGTAATTTAGGTCACTTATAGGCATGGACTAGCCGCTTAGGGTAAAATGAGGTCACTTCTAGTTAGAGGTCAAGTAGAGAAGAAAAATGCCCATATGGTAAAGGCAGGTCGCTTATAGGCAAAAAGTGAGTGCATATTGTGTTTCAGGTTGCTTTGAACTAGTAGTAGCGCACATAGAGTAAATGAGTCACTTATAATAAAAAAGTGTGCACTTGCAGTAAAATGGCTTGCTTATAGTAAAAAAGGTAGCGCATGTAGAAAAGTGGGTCGCTAAAAATAGGCAGTGGTTAGCAGTCAAAAGTCAATTTTTTTAGCACAAGAGACTGATATGGTGAGTGGAATGATGTAGGACATACTACCACCATTTTCACGAGAG
The DNA here is from genome assembly GCA_027924645.1 of Cunninghamia lanceolata. Taxonomy (NCBI): domain Eukaryota; kingdom Viridiplantae; phylum Streptophyta; class Pinopsida; order Cupressales; family Cupressaceae; genus Cunninghamia; species Cunninghamia lanceolata. The sequence goes on along the minus strand of BSBN01001020.1, from coordinate 1,085,909 downwards.
CCACATCCTAGGGATTTGTGATTGGTCAGAGTGTTGGATGCAGAGGAGTGGCTATTTTTAGATATCATTGGTTTAGAGCATGTGTTGAGATTAGAACAAGTGCAGGCACATCGAGGACTGATGACATCGATGGTTGAGTGATGGAGAAGTGACACAGTTCATTCTTGTTGCCGACAGGAGAGGTGATGATTACACTGGAGGATGTGTTCCAGATTTTGTGCATCTTGATTGATGGAGATAGAGTAGATTATGATCCTGACTTGGGTCCAGCTACATTCAGGTGATTATTCAGGACTCTAGACATTGGGGCTGAGGGCTTAAAGATTTTGATGGCAAGGATGGAGGAGCTCTACGATAGGTTACAGCAAGTAGTGGTAGCTATTATCAGATGGCTAGTGGGAGACAAATGGGCGAGAGGATTTCTAGTCAGATGGGGGATTGTGATGGAGGGGATGTTTTCATATGGGATGAGATATGCATGGGCTGAGTGTGTACTAGGGTAGCTATATCATTATCTACATGATTGTGCATATATGTTTGGAGCTAGCATGTCCGCGGGAGTCACAGTGTTGCATGTATGGACTTATGAGCATATTCCAGTGATGAGACCAGATGGATGGATGGCTAGGATAGTGGGAGAGCCATATGCGAGAATGTACAGGGGAGCTTGTACCTATCGATAGCGCAGGAGTATAGTATACTAGAGGCAAACATTGGATGAGGTTGATAGATTTATATGGAGGCCATGGCTTGGTTGTGAGAGATGGGAGGAGAAGGATGCGGAGCTTGTCTATGCTAGGCAGGCTAGATACATTTTTGGTCACGGCATATTATTATAGAGTGTTATTTGCCTGAGAGGGTGTTGAGGCAGTTTGGAGTACCATAGGTAGTACCAGTAGGTGATGCCATTTTTGGGAGGACTTGACATGAGGTTTTTTATTAGGGGCCAGAGATAGTGATGGATACAGCTTTGGCGGAGAGAGAGGGACTATAGTCAATTATGTGGCAGTGGAGACAAGGTCCTATAGATCTAGGGACTTTACCAGATTATGATGCACACTGGGCTATAGCTAGGCTGATGTGGTTTACAAGGCTTGGGGAGATAGGGGAGATTGGGATGGAGAGGTAGGTTAGGAGGAGGTGGCAACAACCTCCATCAGTACAGGAAGTAGTACTAGCGGTGCCACAGATTCAGGGATAGGCTCAAGTACTTACACAACCATAGGTACAGGTGCTAGGTAGTGATGATGTTGGGATTTAGTAGCTGAGGTGGAGGATTAGAAAGGAGAGGAGATGGAGGTAGTGGGCTAAGATGCGGCTAAGGAGAGTGGAGATAGACTGAAACCAGGTGGTCGTGGGATTGAGGCATGCTAGAGAATAGGCTCAGGCTTACCAAGTGTAGCTACAGGCTAGAGGGCAGGGAGGTGATGGACAGGATGAGGGTATGCTAGTGAGGGTGACAAGAGAGAGAGATGCAGCTATGCAATAGGTACAGATAGTTATAGTAGAGAGAGATACAACTTTGTAGTATATGAAGGCTATGAGGGTCTAGAGGGATGTAGCTATAAAACAAGCGCAGGTGGTGAGGGATGAGAGGGATATGGCGGTGTAATAGATGCAAGTGATGAGAGAGGAGAGATAGAGTAGTATCTACCTTGGGGATAGATGGGGTCACTATGTATCTAGCTACGTAGTTGACACAGTCACAGGGAGAGTTGAGGAGAGCCCAAGGTGAGGCTGAGTATTATAGAGGCTTATATCATGGAGCAGTGCTAGCAGAGCAGAGGTAGCCTAGCTATAGTAGGTCAGAGGCTTCAGCTTCATGGAGGATAGGAGGATCACAGTCTGTAGCTTCAGTGATGGGGCCTCCTAGAGATGGTAGACCAGGTGCAGGATCCAGTGGTGGTGGACAAGGTGAGGGAGCTGCTAGTAGCCACTAGGGCTTCCTTGTATATTGTATATTGTGATGAGGCCTATGATCTGATTGTACATACAATTTTGATGGCTCATGGATAGCTCATGTTGTATATGTAGACACTTGAATATTGACTTGTCTGATGATATATATATGATGGTGATTATTGGTTATCTATGTGATATTGTAATGATGATGGATGCACTTATGTTATGATGTTATGCATTTTTGTATTCTCATGGTTTATATGGATGTTTGTGCAAATGATATTGTTGGCTAACAGATTTGTCCTTATTCTGTAAATCTTTTATTCTGACTCTATACCCCTTTTGAAGAACAAACAAGTTAAGCAACAAATGGGTGAACTTTTTAAATTAGTTCCCCTCTGAATTTAGGTACAGCTCCCTTTAAGATTTTCAATGAATTAATCTATTCAACTATTCAAATGCACTTTTAACCAGAAAATACTTAAGGCAAACTGACATTCATACATAACTATGTTATGAATGCGGTAAATTTATGCAGTAACAATGGGTAATAGAATGCATAGATTCTACTTTTGATACATTCAAATACATGAACACATACATATGAATTTGCTGAACCAATAAATAATAGAACACATTTGATGAACTGTCCAAAGAAAGAGCAATTACCAGGTGAAAGGAGATTTCACACAGAAAATCTAATTCCAGACACTCAGACGCACAGATCTAAGTAATCAGTAATTGTTTCTTCTTCTCATTCACAGATGAAAAATTTCTCAGACAATCATCACATAATGTAAAACCATAAAATAGTTTAGCTAAAATTCTCCTATTTTCCTTTCTCCGTCTCTCTCTTAAAATCTGAAAAGATTTTAAAAAGCTATATATATGAGTGCCCTAATCATATCTTCGAGTAAATCAAACCCAAAGTTAACATAACTCTGACCCGTACGGGATTTAGTTTATAACAACTAATTTTAAAAATCAAGATTGTTTAAAATAACATAAAAGAGGAACTGAAATAAAGAAAATGAGCCAATGAGATCATGACTAGGACAACAGATTTGCATCTCCAGATTTGTCATCAATGGCCTAGGAAGCACATTGGGTCTTCCACTCCTAAAATGCTGCAATGAACTCCTGAGTCTTCGAGAAGTTGGGAATACCTATATGTTTCATTCTTGACTTCCAAACTTCCTTTTCCCTTCACATTTTCCCAAATTTTTCTTTGTGTTCAGGAAGTGCGTCGATGCAGAGGTAAAGTAGTGACTCAACTTTAGAAATCCGGGAGAAATCCTCAATTAAAATATTATCATTTTCTTTGAAGAAGCTGATTTTATCTTTGAAAGATTGGACCACTGCGTCGACATCTTCCACTGGTTTTCCATCATCTTTTATGTATTTAACATCAATACATTGCAAGTCATGTTGCAGCGATTGAGTGAATTCTATTATCTCCTTAATTAACTTTGTAAGTTCAAAGCGTCCTTGCTGGGATATGGAATTCCTCCATTCAATATTTTTCTTGTTCACATACAATAAATCTTCATCCAAACCAGTCAAACTCTTTTCTATCAAAAACTTTGCCAGCCCATATTTCTGAACTTCATCTATTTGGTTTATTACAGTCACCCACTTACCTTCATCTTTCAGCCAAACAACAACCTGTGCTTTAAGGTCGTCAGTGGTGGCAGCAGCCAGATCATATATGCTTTTGAGTTCACGAATGTATTCAGTTCCTTTCTGCTCAATGCTATCCAACCAACTGTCAAATGTCTTTACCACCATCTTGTTTCTGTGAACTTGGTCTAGCATCTTTTGGTTGACTAGTGATTTAGGGTTGAAAGACAGGGGGAATTGTGAAACTGGCTGCGGGTTGGGATTATGTATAGCATTGATGTACTCTGCCATTGAACGTAGAGTCTGCTTCAATTCCCGCTTATCCTTTTCATCTTTCCAACTCTGACTAACTATCCTCTTGGTTGATGCTTCGAGGTGATGAACATCCGCAGCACTTAACGCAGTACCGAGATCCACTCTCTCAATAGTGAAATCCTACACTGTTAGAACCTGCACTTCTTCCTCAGTCACTGGTTTGGCTATCTCAGCACTCTAGTTTCCAGTACTTGGATCAATGTCCACTCTGGATGTCACCTTTAGCTTCTTAGGCTTAGGTGTTGTCCCTAAGCATTTTCTCACCATGTCCTCTAAAGGGACAACAAAAGGGATTACCTTTTTCTTGTTGGAGATAGAACTCTCTAGCCACTTTGGTGCAGGGGTTGAGGTTGTCTTCTCAGGGTTTAATCCATCAGAGGATACATTTGAAATCATTAATATTTCAGGGGTCTCTAGAACGGCCCCTGACTGTAGCCCAGTGTCAACTTCCTCTGTTTTGTGTGGACTTAGTTCCTTGTCACCCATAGGTTCTTCTGAATCTTCCTCTGAATTCAAATCAACAACTATTGTTTCAGAAACCTGTTTCTTTCTTTTACCTTTGGTTCTCAACCTGGTAACACGAGAGGGTAAAATATCTATGAGGACTCTTCTGGACCTCTTAGTGGTAGGGCTTCTTTCAGTTGATGGCTTGGAAGCACCTGCACCATAGATAGCAATAGGTTGGTTAGAAGAGTCTATGGGAAGTGATGATCCAATCATTGAAGTGAATTGTTGGGCATTTTTATCCTGAAGCCCTTCCCGTCTCTTTCCCCTCAACCATTTCTCAGTTCTCCTTATCACTGGAAGAGTTTAACTTCAATTCTATCCTCCTCCCTTTTGCTCCAGTCAACTTCTGGAATAGGTAATTGTTCTACTCTCTCAAACTGTGGGTCAACCACCTGTTCCTTATCATTAATAATTCCAGAAATATCCATGTTTAAATTGAGAGTAATTATCTGCCCCAAAGAAAACCTACACCACAACCTTCTCCTGACCTCAAATTCATCCGGACAGTCTTCCCAGTAGTCCTCTAGCTTAGGAATATGCAAAAGCCCTGTTCCAGGATCTAGGTTATCTCTGACAAATCCTTTATTGTCAAATTGAGACCTGGCAGTGAAAAACTAAAAATTGAACCTTTTAAGGTTCACCTCCAAATTCAAGGCATCAGATTTTGACTGGCATGAATAATGCCCAAGTTCGATGGGAAAAGAAATACCAAAACCTTTTTTTGTTGACAATTTCTTATCTACATGTGCTAGCTATCTACACACCTCCATCAACATGAAACGATCAAACACATATCTAGGTAACTTAACAAGTTCACCATCAAATCCTCCAACTCTGATGTAAGTGAACTCAGAAAATTGAATGAAGAAGCTACCATAGATGCTAATCAGTTGCATTGCTTCACTGGACATTCTTTTACCTAGATTATCTTCCAGTTCATAGGTCATTTTCCCAGTGAAGACATCATTAACCCTTTTATAATTTTCATAGCAATTCCTTCTTTGCAACTGTGAATAATATTCATAAATCTTACTATTCTCAGCTAAGGGTGCATGAGGTAGGTCAAACCATTCTCTTGTAGATGCTAGACAATAGAACAAATATGAAGACATATAAAAATCTTTGTCACCCAGACAATTACTCAAACCCTGATGTAGACAATCAACCACTATTTCGGCCCAATCTAAATATTGTTCCCCTTGAAGGATAACTTGTATGAAAAAGTACATCCAATCTTTCCAATAATATGCATGCTAACTGCCCTTCAGTCTGTGTAACAATACCACAATATCCCTCACTTCTTTAATCAAATGATCCCTAGTAAGTGGCTTGGGTAACCTTGATCCACCCTTCTGAAATTTCAGCAGCCAATTTCTTGCTATTACACTTTTGTAGGTTAATTTTTTCTCTGAGAAATGCCCATAGGAGGAAGTAATATCAAGGCTGGAATACGCCTCTTTAGGCGGTATCTTCATCACAGACATGAGGGTTTGTCTATTGACATGAAATAACACGTCGCCATTTGCATTTTTGATGCATCTGTTTTGGGGTTCGTACCTATTCATACATTCCTGAACCAATTCCGGGCATAGTATAGCCTAAGGAAAAGCTGCAACTTCAACTAAACTGCTGTATACAATTTTCTTCATCGTAGGGGTTTGAATAGGGTTTCTAGTTCTTTCTCTAAATTCTTCTAAATTGTATTGTACCAGCGCAGTATCTCCAAATTCAGAGTGAGAATAGGTAAGACCAGGACCATGTTCACTCCCCACACATGTAGATTTCAATGCCATAATTGTAGGATTATAATGAAAAACACTTCAAATTTTGAAAATAATGATAGAAACTCAAGAGATTCTTCTTTCTAGCTAAGAAATAGGAATAGCGCATAGGAGGAACAGAACTCACCTTCAAGATATCTAAATTCACTGTGAAATTTGAGTAATAAGAACCTTATACTTCCTGCATTATTCTCCTCTGCGTTGCACAGTTTGTTTACTTGCTGAATCTGGCTTGTTCTTAGTTAACAATGGCATTAACCAAATTGAATAATTAACGCTCAGAACAATATGTGCCAAAATATTTGAAAAGACATGAATTCTCACTTCTTCATTAATAGCAAGTATTATTCACATGCCATCATGATGTATAATGATTATCCGTAGCCTCCGCCAAATTAGAACTCTCGGTTTCATGATGAGTTTCTGACATATTTTCCTCCAACTTTCCTGCTAAATTTGACTTAGAAAGCCGTGGGAATAAATGAGACCAAAATCACCAAATCTTTGAATTATTGAACCATTGAACCTTTAGGACGTGGTTCAATGTGGTGGTTTGACCATACCAATTGGATCATATAGATGAGCAAAGGGTTCACTTACAGAAATATGGAACTTAAGCTCATGAACCATTGAACTTGTTAAGATATGGTTCAATACGAATGTTCAAAGATGCAAGGGTTACTTAGACCAATAGAAAGTTACGTGGCTTTGTAAAAGGGGTTCAAACTATGGGACAGTGAATCGTTGAACCTTGAACCATTGAACTTCGCTATAGAGTAGGAGCGGATGGTTCAACGATACATCATTTACACAAGGTAACTACATGACATGACTTGTTAAAAGGAAATGAACGTTGAACCTTGGACTGAAGAACCATTGAACTATTGAGAAAAGGGTTCAAGTTCAAACCAAAAGGTCAAAGATGTTTAAGATATATAGAACAACAACTTGCTTTTTGAGACACTTTGGACATATCGAACCATTTGAAATTTGAACTTTGAGAATGGTTTGGGTTCAAAGGTTCAAAACTTAAGTAACCTTGCCTACAAAGACGATAAACAGGCAAAATTTGAAGGATCAAGAGTCAATTTAAGAAACAAAGGTATGACCCAAAATACAACATAGCAGACCAGCTCTTGATCAAGAAATATTAGCAATAAATAAATAAGGGCGACTCAAAAGGTAACATTGGCTCTAACTGGGGACTGCATTTTATGGCAAAATGCAGAGAACTTAGAAGCTCTGGTTTCACAGAAAAAGGAAAATAGAGAAGAAAGGAAACAAAATGGGACAAAACAAAAACGGGAAAGGAAAACACAAAACCAAACAAAAGGGAAGACTATGTAAAAACAGGGGACCCTGTTTTACAGACGATACAGCTTGAGATCCTATCCATTATAGGACAGGGGTAAAGTAACTCCATCAAGATACTCCAATTTAAAAGAATTTGGACCCAATACCTGATGGATTCTGAAAGGTCCCTTCCAAAGAGGGTCAAATTTGCTATGTGCACCCTTTGGTTCTCTTCTTCTATCCCATAGTAATACTTCATCTCCTTCCATAAATTTCCTAGGCCTTGTTTTTCTATCAAAAATTTCTTTAACCCTAGCCTGATGTATAGTAATTCAGTCAACCAACTCATTTCTCTCTTCTTCAATCTTAGTTAAATACATAATCCTCTTCTCCAGGGAATCTTGGAAATGTTGATCTTCGATTACACTTTGCAGCTTGGCTGTAGATAGCTCCGGAGGTAAAGATAATTGGGCACCTATTCCATAAACTAATTCAAAAGGAGCCATTCCAATTGCTCTTTTTGGAGTTACTGTCGGCCCAGAGTGCTTCAGACAACTACTTATGCCAATCTCTGGGGTTGTCATTCACCAATTTCTTCATGATAGCAATCAGGTTCTTGTTACTGGACTTAGCTTGTCCATTCCCTTGGGGATAGTAATCTGATGAATGGGAGAGAGATATACTATGTTCATAACAAAAAGAAGTCATTTCAACTGAAGAGAAACTAGTAGCATTATCCGCTACGATCTTCTGGGGGACACCAAATCGTACCAAAATATTTTCTTTGAGAAAATTACAAACCACCTCCGAAGTTGTTCTTTTTACAGGGGCTGCCTCAACCCATTTTGTGAAATAATCTATTGCTATTAAGATGTGGGTATGCCTTGCACTTGAGGGGGCTGAGATAGGCCCAATAAAATCCAACCCCCATTGTTTAAAGGGTTCCTCAACAACAACGGGTCTCAAAGGTAGAGCTGCAAGTTGTGGCCTTCCTGAAAAGATCTTACATTTTTCACAGTTAGCCACCCATCTATACACATCCTTAAACATCCCTGGCCAGTAATAACAATTTCTGAAGATTTTGAAAGCTGTAACTGAAGAAGAAAAATGTCCACCACAAGCTTCATTATGGAAAACTTCCAAGAGCTTATCCTGCTACTCTTTATCTACACACCTTAGGAAGGTTCCATCTAATCCTTTCTTGTAAAGGACATCCCCCCAAATAACATATTTCACCGCCTTTAGTTTCAGGTTTCTTTTTTCTTTAGGAGATAAGTGATTAGGACAATCCCCATATTTAAGATAATGTGCTACATCTAAAAGCCATGGGTCCTGTAAGCTTACCAATAAGACTGCGGGGAATCCTTCTCCTTCTTGTTCTTTGTTCTCAGCAATTAACTTACATAAGCCCTGACCCCTGATTAGTTTAGTAGGCTTAATTTCCAGATCATATTCCTGGATTTTAGCAACCCACGTTGCTCTATTGTTTAATCCTACTTCTTGCTGAGTCAAAATAATTTTTGCAGCTGAATTTGAAACAAATACAACTGAATGAGAATGAAGTATATAATATCTGAACTGTTTAACAGCTTTAACCACAGTGAAGGCTTGTTTTTCAACCAAAGAATATTTTAGCTCATGCTTTTTAAGGGGAATGCTCACGAAAGCTATGGGAACCTCTTCATCCAATTCATTTATCTATAACAAAATACCTAACATGGTGTGTTTCGAAGCATAACAGTAAATAATAAAATCTTTTTGAAAATTAGGATTTACCAGAATGGGAGTGTTTGCAATCACTTCCTTGATATCCTCAAATGCCCTCTTAGCAACTTCATTCCACTTGAATGGTTGTTTCTCGCTCATCATCCCAATGATGCGTTTTGTAATCACAGCAAAGTCAGGAATGAATCTTTTGAGAAAATTGATTTAACCAAAGAAGGACTTGACTCTATTCCTATTTGAAGGGAGACTAAGCTATTGAATTTCCCTAACCCTCTCTGGATCAATTTTGGTCCCATCTTTTGAGACTAGGTGTCCCAATAATTTTCCCTCAGTCACACAGAAAACTGACTTCTTGGGATTGAGTGAGATGCCATGGCTTCAGCACCTTTGTAAGACAGTCTCCAGATATTTCAAGTGATCTTCTCTATTCTTAGAAAAAATAGTTAGATCATCAAGGTAAATAACAATAATTCTGTTCTTCATATCTCTAAAAGATGAATCCATCGCCCACTGAAAAGTTGCTCCCACATTAATCAGACCAAAGGGCATTCGATTATAGGCAAAAGTTCCTCGAGGTGTGGTGAAAGCAGTCTTATGTGGATCTTCTATAGCCACACCTATCTGATTGTAACCTGAGAAACCATCCAACATAGACATCATTTCAGACCCGGCAACTATCTGCAAAATGTGGTCCATCACAGGCAAGGGATAGTTATCTTTCAGGCTGGCCTGGTTCAAGTTTCTAAAGTCAATGCAGATTCTTATTTCTCCATTCTTCTTTCGTACTAGAACAATATTTGCCATCCAAGTGGAGTGATGGATTGGATAGATAATTCTAGCTTTCAACATCTTATCAATCTCCTTAAAAATGGCTTCAGCAACTTTCAGATTATAATTCCTCAGCTTCTGTCTGAATGGAGCTGCATTTGCTTTCAAAGGAATATGGTGTTGAAACTGCCCATGTCTAAAAATTTTAAGATCATTATAGCACCAGGCGAAGACATCCTTATACTTGATTAACAATTTGATCAATTTGTTTTTCTCCTCTGAAGAACAGCACTTACCAATGGATATCAATTTAGGATCAACTTCATTCCTAATATTTATTTTCTCATAGTCCTCTACTTTATCAAGAATACAGGGGGGTTTGCCTTTAATATATTCATCTCTTCGAGAAAACAAATGTTCTAAAGAAACCAGTCCTTTAGGGATTTTATTTCCTTTTAACTGAATCACATCATCTTTTGTATTAATCCCAGGGTCAAGACTGAATTCTTTACACTATGTTTCAGAACCTTCAAAATAAGTCCCCAGGAACATTTCAGCATTCTCTAAAAATTTTCTGATCTGATTATCACTCTCACAAACTTGCCAGTTTTCAGCATTGTCGGGGACATTAGGACGATATACCATTTCTATTCTATAAGAATCATTCTTGAAATCTAGATGTGGCAAAAGGAGAGAAGCTGATACTGCTAAAGAATCTGATCGAGAGTTCTAGTCTCTGGGAATTGTTTCAATAGAGAAGGCATCAAAATATTCAATCTCATCCCATACTCTATTTTTGTAATGCTTTAATCTTTCATTTTTAATAGAAAAGATCCCCCTTACCTGTTTCACAATTAATTCAGCATCACCTTTCACTTTAAGTACCTTTACACCTCTTCCTTTGGCTTCAAAAAGCCCAAGCAGTAAAGCTTCATATTCCACAGTAGTGTTGGTGTTTTTAAACTCTAGCTTAAAAGAATAAGAAAAAATTTCACCTTCAAGTGAGATCAACACATCCCCAGCCCCTGAACCAGCAATAGCACAACTGCCGTCAAATTCCATAATCCATAAGTCATCAGAATGTATAGATTTTTGCATTAATTCTTCTTTGGGGTCTACCTCGCAGCTTTGTTCAGAGGAGAGAAAATAGTTACAAATTCACATTCCTCAAATAAAATCTGGGCCTTGGGATCATCAGAGGGATAGACAGTGAACTTGCACTTGGGCTCAGGTACCAGCTTCACTTTCTGCTTCCCCACTAGGATTGTGGCCTCTGACCAATCCAGTTTGATTTGTCCACCCAAATCCTTGCAAAATGTCCTACTCAAAAGCATTCCATAACTAGCAGGAATATCTGCTACCAAAATAGTCAATTTCACCTTTTTGTCAGGGTAAGCTACAAGAGCGACTCGTGCATCCTTAATCTGCCCAAGCAAGGAAACCTGTTTTCCATCCATAGAATAACATTTACCAAATGTTTTTGTGAGTGATAACCCTAGGGCTTTAGCCATAGAGGAAGGCATAATGTTGTCAGAGGCTCTTGAATCTATAATACAGTTACTAAGTTTATGACCGTTGATAAACAAGGACACATAGAAAGGATTGGGTTTCAAATCAGTACAAGGAGCATTGGTTGATGAATTGGGAGTCATTTTAGGGGCAGTCATGGCTGACTCAGATGAGGAAGCAAATAGTCGAGCAATGGGAGATTTAGCATCAACCTCTAATTGACTCTCAGATTCAGTTTGTGCAGGACTACCTTTAACATGTTTAACCAGCTTGTCAAGTTTAGTAGGTTTCAACTTGAGATACTCAATAGGAGAGATTTGGATTTTTGCAGACTTATAGAAATCTACAATAGCGAAAGCGGCATTTGAATCATTTCTATACAACAGTTTAGTTTCTTGAACCTTCAAATTAGCATCATGAGTTCTAGTTAAAGGTTCCTTACCTTTGCCAGGTACTTCTTGAGTATTAGAGGATCTCACATTCCTCTGACTCCTGGTGAGCACTATGCATGAAGGATCTTCAAGGGTAACCAATATTTCACCCCCCTTTCTGAACAGACTCATATTCAAGGAAGTGTATTTCAGAGCCGCCTCATTCCTCAAAGTTCCTTTCTTGTTCTATGGATTCCCCTAGCATATCTTGAGTAGCAGTCATCTGAGTGTACTTGAGCATTTCTGGGCAAGAATTTCCATCATGATTGGTAGTCAAGTGAAAAATACACATGTTTCCCTTTCCAGGGGGAGCTTCAATAGCCAGCCTTGGCTGTGCTGATGTCAAGGGTAAAGCTCTACCAGTATTTGCTGGTTGATTCAAATTCCTTCTGCTTATATCTTGATATGGTTGTTGGAAGGGAGCACCAGTTTTAGGTAGTTGCCTCTTCAAGGCAATCATATCATTAACCAACTTTTGCACTACAGGATCCGTAGATGATGAGGGCTAGGCATTTGGCATCTGGACTTCACTCTTCCATTTACCGGCCATAATGAGATCATCCTCTAACCCGACTACCAAGGCTTGTCCAGCTGGTAAATCAACAATTACACCCCTCCTGACATGAAAGCTAATATTAGGAGGCATAGAATTAATAAAAAAGTATTTTTGATTTTCGTCAGATGGTCTTTTAGTAGCAAAGATTTTGTTCGTAATTCTGTTAAATTTAGCCACAAATTCCCTCATAGGTTCATGAATCTCTTTCTTAAGCTGAGTTAGCTATGAAAGGAGGTAATGCTTGTCCTATGCACTTTTGAACCTATTTTCAAAAGTAGTTTTCATGTCATTCCAATTTGAAATTGAGGAATTAGTTAGGTGGTAGAACCATTGTGCCACAGTGTTAGTCAAAGTCTACACAAAGAGCCTTATGGCAACATCTTGGTGTTGTACACCTAACACACTACATGTTGATGCAAAGGCACACAAATGTTCTTCTGGTGATTGTTTACCATCTCCATTGAATCTAGGCAAATTTTCTCTTGCATTTTTAGGTAAAGGATTTAGATTAGCCCCTAGGTTCAAAGGCCCTATGGCTGCTCCCCAAGGTTGGGCCATCGGTAGAAAATTTATAGCTAAGGGGATAACAGTGCCTGAAAGAGTTAAAGCTTGACAGACAGGGGAAATAGAAGGCTTATGGGGGCTAGGGGGTCTACTTCTAGCTTTTCTTACATGAGTAGGGATATAAGGAAAATTAAAATTTTGTAGTGCTTGAAAGGTAGAATCCTCAACTCCCTCTCTTCTCAAAGACCTGGTATACGGTCTAGGATTTAGCTTAAAACGTTGTGGCTGAATAGGCAGTTATTAATTTCTGTGCTGTTCTTGATTTTTTTGCACTTCAAGGACTTGATTTCTTGCTGCGTTTCGTGCCTGCCTTCTTCTCTACCTGAGTAACAACAATCTTAGGTTATCAGCCAATTCCTCTTCTTGTTCTAATACTCTGTTCGCTCTTCTGTAATCTTCACTACTCCAATGAGTACACCAAGCAAGGGTATTCAACTGGCCAATAATGTCTTCCTGCTCATCTTGAAATCCAAGATTGGGTTGCAAAATAGGAATTATGTTTTCATGTGGAAGCACCATTGTTGCTTCATATTCAGGCGACCAATCTTTTAATTAATAATTTCAAATCTCCCCAGTAGAGTCACCAAAAAATGTTGGCTAACAGATTTGTCCTTATTCTGTAAATCTTTTATTCTGACTCTATACCCCTTTTGAAGAACAAACGAGTTAAGCAACAAATGGGTGAACTTTTCAAATTAGTTCCCCTCTGAATTTAGGTACAGCTCCCTTTAAGATTTTCAATGAATTAATCTATTCAACTATTCAAATACACTTTTAACCAGAAAATGCTTAAGGCAAACTGACATTCATACATAACTATGTTATGAATGCAGTAAATTTATGTAGTAACAATGGGTAATAGAATGCACAGATTCTACTTTTGATACATTCAAATACATGAACACATACATATGAATTTGCTGAACCAATAAATAATAGAACAAATTTGACGAACTGTCCAAAGAAAGAGCAATTACCAGGTGAAAGGAGATTTCACACAGAAAATCTAATTCCAGACAATTAGACGCACAGATCTAAGTAAGCAGTAATTGTTTCTTCTTCTCATTCACAGATGAAAAATTCCTCAGACAATCATCACATTATGTAAAACCATAAAATAGTTCAGCTAAAATTCTTCTTTTTTCCTTTCTCCATCTCTCTCTTAAAATCTGAAAAGATTTTAAAAAGCTATATATATGAGTGCCCTAATCATATCTTTGAGTAAATCAAACCCAGAGTTAACATAACTCTGACCCATACGCGATTTAGTTTATAACAACTAATTTTAAAAATCAAGATTGTTGAAAATAACATAAAAGAGGAACTGAAATAAAGAAAAGGAGCCAATGAGATCATGACTGGGACAACGGATTTGCATCTCCAGATTTGTCATCAGTTGCCTGGGAAGCACGTTGGGTCTTCCACTCCTGAAAAGCTGCAACGAACTCTTGAATCTTCGGGAAGTTGGGAATACCTATATGTTTCATTCTTGACTTCCAAACTTCCTTTTCCCTTCACATTTTCCCAAATTTTTCTTTGTATTCTGGAAGTGCGTCGATGCAGAGGTAAAGTAGTGACTCAACTTTAGAAATCTGGGAGAAATCCTCAATTAAAATATTATCATTTTCTTTGATGAAGCTGATTTTATCTTTGAAAGATTGGACCACTGTGTCGACATCTTCCACTGGTTTTCCATCATCTTTTATGTATTTAACATCAATTCATTGCAAGTCATGTTGCAGTGACTGAGTGAATTCTGTTATCTCCTTAATTAACTTTGTAAGTTCAAAGCATCCTTGCCAGGTTATGGAATTCCTCCATTCAATATTTTTCTTGTTCACATACAATAAATCTTCGTCCAAACCAGTCAGGCTCTTTTCTGTCAAAAACTTCACTAGCCCATATTTCTAAACTTCATCTATTTGGTTTATTACAATCACCCACTTACCTTGATCTTTCAGCCAAACAACAATCTGTGCTTTAAGGTCGTTAGTGGTGGCAGCAGTCAGATCATATATGCTCTTGAGTTCATGAATGTATTCAGTTCCTTTCTACTCAATGCTATCCAACCAACTGTCAAATGTCTTTGCCACCATCTTGTTCCTATGAAACTGATCTAGCATCTTTTGGTTGACTAGTGATTTAGGGTCGAAAGACAGGAGGAATTGTGAAACTGGCTGCGGGTTGGGATTATGTATAGCATTGATGTACTCTGCCATTGAACGTAGAGTCTACTTCAATTCCCTCTTATCCTTTTCATCTTTCCAACTCCAACTAACTATTCTCTTGGTTGATGCTTCGAGGTGATGAACATCCGTAGCTCTTGACGTAGTACTGAGATCCACTCTCTCAACAGTGAAATCCTACACTGTTGGATCCTGTACTTCTTCCTCAGTCACTAGTTTGGCTATCTCAGCACTCCAGTTTCCAGTACTTGGATCGATGTCCACTCTGGATGTCACCTTTAGCTTCTTAGGCTTAGGTGTTTTCCCTAAGCATTTGCTCACCATGTCCTTTAAATGGATAACAAAAGGGATTACCTTTTTCTTGTCGGAGATAGAACTCTCTAGCCACTTTGGTGCAGGGGCTGAGGTTGTCTTCTCAGGGTTTAATCCATGAAAGGATACATTTGTAATCATTAATATTTCAGGGGTCTCTAGAATGGCCCCTGACTGTAGCCTAGTGTCAACTTCGTCTGTTTTGTCTGGACTCAGTTCCTTGTCACCCATAGGTTCTTTTGAATCTTCCTTTGAATTCAAATCAACAACTATTGTTTCAGAAGCCTGTTTCTTTCTTTTACCTTTGGTTCTCAACCTGGTAACATGAGAGGGTAAAATATCTGTGAGGACTCTTCTGGACCTCTTAGTGGTAGGGCTTCTTTCAGTTGATGGCTTGGAAGCACCTGCACCATAGATAGTAATAGGTTGGTTAGAAGAGTCTATGGGAAGTGATGATCCAATCATTGAAGTGAATTGTTGGGCATTTTTATCCTGAAGCCCTTCCTATCTCTTTTCCCTCAACCATTTCTCAGTTCTCCTTATCACTGGAAGAGTTTTAACTTCAATTCTATCCTCCTCCCTTTTGCTCCAGTCAACTTCTGGAACAGGTAATTGTTCTACTCTCTCAAACTGTGGGTCAACCACCTGTTCCTCATCATCAATAATTCCAGAAATATCCATGTTTAAATTGAGAGTAATTATCTACCCCAAAGAAAACCTACACCACAGCCTTCTCCTGACCTCAAATTCATCTGGATAGTCTTCCCAATAGTCCTCTATCTTAGGAATATGTGAAAGCCCTGTTCCAAGATCTAGGTTATCTCTGACAAATCCTTTATTGTCAAATTGAGACCTGGTAGTGAAAAACTAAAAATTGAACCTTTTAAGGTTCACCTCCAAATTCAAGGCATTAGATTTTGACCGGCATGAATAATGCCCAAGTTCAATGGGAAAAGAAATACCAAAACCCTTTTTTGTTGACAATTTCTTATCTACATGTGCTAGCTGTCTACACACCTCCATCAGCATGAAATGATCAAACACATATCTAGGTAACTTAACAGGTTCACTGTCAAATCCTCCAACTCTGATGTAAGTGAACTCAGAAAATTGAATGAAGAAGCTACCATAGATGCTAATCAGTTGCATTGCTTCACTAGACATTCTTTTACCTAGATTACCTGCCAGTTCATAGATCATTTTCCTAGTGAAGACATCATTAACCCTTTTATAATTTTCATAGCAATTCCTTCTCTACAACTATGAATAATATTCATAAATCTTACTATTCTTAGCTAAGGGTGCATGAGGTAGGTCAAACCATTCTCTTGTAGATGCTAGACAATAGAATAGATACGAAAACATATAAAAATCTTTGTCACCCAGACAATTACTCAAACCCTGATGTAGACAATCAGCCACTATTTCAGCCCAATCTAAATATTGTTCCCCTTGAAGGATAACTTGTATGAAAAAGTACATCCAATCTTCCCAATAATATGCATGTTGACTACCCTTTAGTTTGTCTAACAATACCACAATATCCCTCACTTCTTTAATCAAATGATCCCTAGTAAGTGGCCTGGGTAACCTTGATCCACCCTTCTGAAATTTCAGCAACCAGTTTCTTGCTATTACACTTTTGTAGGTCAGTTTTTTCTCTGAGAAATGCCCATAGGAGGAAGTAATATCAAGGCTGGAATACGCCTCTTTAGCTGGTATCTTCATCACAGACATGAGGGTTTGTCTGTTGACATGAAATAACACGTCGCCATTTACATTTCTGATGCATCTGTTTTGGGGTTCATACCTATTCATACACTCCTAAACCAATTCTGGGCATAGTATAGCCTGAGAGAAAGCTGCAGCTTCAACTAAACCGCTGTCTACAATTTTCTTCATCGTAGGGGTTTGAACAGGGTTTCTAGTTCTTTCTCTAAATTCTTCTAAATCGTATTGTACCAGCACAGTATCTCCAAATTCAGAGTGAGAATAGGTAAGACTAGGACCATGTTCACTCCCCAAACATGTAGATTTGAAAGCCATACTTGAAGGATTATAATGAAAAAAACTTTGAATTTTGAAATTAATGACAGAAACTCAAGAGATTCTTCTTTCCAGCTAAGAAATAGGAATAGCATATAGGAGGAACAGAACTCACCTTCAAGATATCTAAATTCACTGTGAAATTTGAGTAATAAGAACCTTATACTTCCTGCATTATTCTCCTATGCATTGCACAGTTTGTTTACTTACTGAATCTGGCTTGTTCTTAGTTAACAATGGCATTAACCAGATTGAATAATTAATGCTCAGAACAATACATGCCAAAATATGTGAAAAGACATGAATTCTGACTTCTTCATTAATAGCAAGTATTATTCATGCGCCATCATAATGTATAATGATTATCTGTAGCCTCTGCCAAATTAGAACTCTCAGTTTCATGATGAGTTTCTGACATATTTTCCTCCAACTTTCTCGCTAAATTTGACTTAGAAAGCTATGGGAATAAATGAGACCAAAATCACCAAATCTTTGAACTATTGAACCATTGAACCTTTAGGACGTGGTTCAATGCAGTGGTTCGACCATACCAATTGGATCATATAGATGAGCAAAGGGTTCACTTAAGGAAATATGGAACTTAAGCTCATGAACCGTTGAACTTGTTAATATATGGTTCAATACGAAGGTTCAAAGACGCACGGGTTACTTAGACCAACAGAAAGTTACGTGGCTTTGTAAAAGGGATTCGAACTATGGGACAGTGAACCATTGAACTTCGCTATAGAGTAGGAGCGGATGGTTCAACGATACATCATTTACACAAGGTAACTATATGACATGACTTGTAAAAGGAAATGAATGTTGAACCTTGGACTGAAGAACCATTGAACTATTGAGAAAAGGGTTCAAGTTCAAACCGAAAGTTCAACGATGTTTAAGATATACAGAACAACAACTTGCTTTTTGAGACACTTTGGACATATCGAACCATTTGAACTTTGAACTTTGAGAATGGTTCGGGTTCAAAGGTTCAAACCTTAAGTAACCTTGCCTACAAAGATGATAAATGGGTAAAATTTGAAGGATCAAGAGTCGATTTAAGAAACAAAGGTATGACCCAAAATACAACACAGCAGACCGGCTCTTGATCAGGAAATATTACAAATAAATAAATAAGGGTGACTCAAAAGGTAACAGATATGAATATGCAAATGGTAATAATGGTAATGTGTTATGCTAATGGTATTATGATAATGAAAATGCACATAATGGTAATGGATAATAATGAGGTTATGATAATGCAAATATATATATATATATATATAGATGGCAAATAATGATAATGATATGGACCTATATATGCCTAACACACTTGTTTTGTAGGGTGAAGACAAGGGAAATGATGAAAGTAGAATTGATGATGAAGGAAAGATGATTGATCTTAGTTGAGGACTAAATAAGATGATGATGGAATGGATAAATGATATGACAATTTTTAAAGTAATTGCTTAAAAGTAAATAAATGCAATCCTTATGTTTGATATAACATATGGATGTTATGCACTAGGGTATAAAAGACCAAGGTTTCTAGGTATCCAATGCATAACTAGCGTACTACAATCTTGTTTAAATGCATGAGGTCAAAATGCTAAACCAACATACACAAGATATGAATAGAAGCTAGTGTTTCGAGATGGACTTTTATGCTACAAGCAAAGGTTTGAGCTTATCTCCACTACACATAATGTCACCTTGCTAGTTATATGTATGGAAATAGTCTTAGCATAGAATAGTCTCAAATGCATAAGAGACTGTTTAGCTTCTCAGATGCAAAAGATATTGATATGCAAGATGCTAATCCCAACATGTACAAGATATCGATATGCATAGGAAGAGAATAAGATCATCCCACAGACACAGCATACGAAAGAAATATGGCCATGCCCCATTCCATACTTCATCGCAATGTACTAAGATATAGATAGATCAAGGAAGTCTTGACTGGGCATAAGAAAGGGACAAAAGATAAATCAAAAGATTAAAAAAAAAAGATACTGTCATCATGTTCTCTTGCCAAATTTAAGTGCTCTTATATAGGTTTAAGCTGGCGCCTTGTTGAGAGGAAAGTTGCATCCCATTGAAGGCTAAAGATGTTGATAAAATGCTATAGCAAATGTTGGTGTATAGCTTTTGGCTAATCCCTGATTTGTTAAAGTGCTTGAGCTTTCTCTAATACACATTGTATGCTTCTTGCTGTAGCTGGTCAAAGAGAAGAAGATGGAAGATGAAAGAAGATGAAGATAGGGTGGATCGTCTATGCTTGCATACTAGATGCTTCCTTCATATTCCAGACTACCTACATACCCTATATCCATGGGATCAAAGAATAGTACAATGGTGATGAGACATGATGAATATGTAGTTCTGGGTTTATTGATGATGTAAGTGATGAAAGATAGAAGAAAGTGATGAAAGATTGGAGGATGATTAGAAGAAAGATGAAAGATGGATGATGGGAGAGGGGCTATCATCTATGCCTGAATCAGAGTGCTTCCTTCACATCTCAGATTGTCTACATACCCAGTATCCACAGGATCAAGGCTTTGAATGATAGAGATGAGATGTAGTTCTTATTTATTGTGTTGGTGGTTGATGTCAAAGAATCAACTTTATTGCTTGGATTTTGTGATGTTTTTATTTTTTTTGGATTTTAACATATTTGGTTGTGTTTTGAAAGTTCATTGTGCTTTGGTTTGGATGTTTGCTATGTTTTGGTTTGGATGTTTGCTGAAATGATATGAGCTAGAGCTATGAGTATCCACTTCCAAGTAAGGTTCAACAAGTGACCCCAGTGTGGGATGAAGATTTCTTAGGAAGATGTTGCAATGAATGTGTTCGTGTGAATAGTATACTAAGGTGCCAAATGATATTTTAACCCCAATGAAGTCCAAACTACGAGAGCTAGCATGACAGAGGTAAGGGTGAAAAGGCTTTTAGTATGGATGTATAAGGGATAATGGCTTGCGATGTTTAGATAGGGACAATAGTGGATTATGATATGGATTATGAAGGCAAGATAGTAGATGGATGTTATGGAAAGCTGTTATCAAACAAACTAAGTAAATGATGGAAGCTGGTCTCTACACATAGCGCCTATTTTCCAGGTTTTCACTATGGTACTTATCTAAGGCACCTGTTTACCAGGTTTTCACTAGAGGACGAATTATTTATCTTGTACTATTTTTTTTGGCATCCAAAGCACCACAAGGTGGTTTTCACTATTGGATGGATTTTTTTTCTTCAGAATATGCTAAGACTCATGGGTAGAACTTCTTGAGATGAATGTTGTTGACTGGTTCATCCAAGGGAATACCTTCAGGTGTTGAAAGAGTGTATTCTCTTGATCCATAGACTGATGTGATGACAAAAGGACCAAGACAATTAGGTTCAAATTTGCCTTGTTTCTCACGATGTTGCTGATTCCTTTGATTTTCTTTAAGGACAAGATCTCCAACTTGAAATCTTCGTTCTCTGATCTTTTTGTTGTAGCTGTGGCATAGGTGATTTTGATAGAATTGAAGATGATTGAGTGTTGTAAGATGTCATTCATCTAATAGCTCAAGATCATGGAGTCTGGATACTCTATATTCTTCATCTGAGATAGTATGCTATAGGGATACTCACAGTGATGGGATCTCAACCTCAATAGGTAAAATAGCTTCAGTGCCATACACAAGAGTATAAGGTGTAGTACCAGGGGGAGTTTTGGCAATTGTTCTATAAGCCCATAATGTAGGATTAAGTTGTAAATGCCAGTCACGACCAGCTTCATTAAATATCTTTTTAAGGATCTTGATGATTGTTTTGTTAGAAGCCTCAACTTGGCCATTACTTTGAGGATAGTAAGGTGTAGAGAATCTATGTTGGATATGGAACTTATTGCAAAGATCTCTAACCTCTTGTTTCTTGAAAGGACAACCATTATCAGTGAAAATGGCTTGTGGAACCCCATATTGGCAAATGATATAATGTAAGATAAATTTGGATATTTGCTTGCTAGTAATGTAAGTCTTTGGTATTGCTTCCACCCACTTTGTGAAGTACTCAGTGGTAGTAATAATGAACTTGTGACCATTTGATGAGGTAGGATGGATTTTATCTATGAGATCAAGTCCCCACTGCGAGAAGGGCCAAGGAGTAGTGATAGGCTGAAGTTCATGTGCTAGTGCATGTATTAGATCCCCATGTTTCTGACATTGTAGAAATCTCTTTCCAAATTGTTGTGCATCTTTCTCCATAGTTGGCCAATAGTATCCAGCTTGTAGAAGTTTCTTAACAAGACTAGGACTAGTGGAATGTGATCCACAGACACCTTCATGTATTTCATGTAAGGCAACCTTTACTTCCTCAAAGTCAAGACATTGAAGAAGGATACAATCAAGACTCCGGAAATATAAGGTGTCTCCTAGGATAGTGTAGTGAGAGGTTTGATAGATAAAGGTTTTTCATTGGGTATTAGATAGTTGAAATGGTAAGGTTTGATTGCGAAGATACTCGTATATGTCCTCGTACCAAGGTGAATTAGGACCAACAATCTCACATATAAGCTTAGACTATGGAACTTCAAATGTTGGGATCAGAAGCTATTCAACCAGAAACTCACACTTATGTGCATTGGATGGCATGTCTATAAGAGATCCAATCATAGCCATGGCATCTACTGCTTTGTTTTGTATCCTTGGGATCTGTTCAAAGGTGATACTGTCAAAGTACTTCTTGAAATCGTCAACCATTACCTTGTATAGAAGGAGCTTCTCATCTTTTGTTTGATACTTGTCTAAGACTTGTTTGATGACTAATTGGGAATCACCAAAGAACTATAACTATTTAATAACCCATTGTACTGCCATGCGTAATCCTATGATTAAAGCTTCATATTCTGCTATCTTATTGGTACATGGAAATACAATTATGTATAACTTAGGGATACAATCTCCTTGAGGGGTGATGAACAATATCCCTACTCATGATCCATGTTGTGTGTAAGATCCATCAAAGTATAGTTGACACAATGTTGGTGAAGTTAGATTGAACAATTCTTCATCAGGGAACTCTAGACATATTGGATGAATATCTGGGACAAGTGTTGTAGCTAACTGATCAGTGATAACTTGTCCTTTTATGGCCTTATGTCAAATTCACTTAAGATCATAACCCATTTCACTAATCTTCTCGTAAGGATTGCTTTGGAAAGAAGATATTTGAGTGGATCAACGTTCGATATGAGCTTTGTTGTTTGGTTCAACATGTAATGTCACAACTTTTGGGAAGCAAACACCAATGCTAAACATGATTTTTCCATAAGTGAATAGTTAAATTCATATCCCACAAGAGTTTTTCTGATATAGTAAATGGCTTGTTCTTTTCCTGAATCATCATGCTGAGCTAAAAGGGCACCCAATGCTGCTATTGTTGAAGATATGTAGAGTAATAATGTTTGATCAAGTACAAGAGGTACTAACACAGGAGGTGTTTCCAGATATTATTTTATTTTGTCAAAGGCCTGTTGACATTTTCCATCCCACTTAAAAGTTTCACCCTTGCAAAGGAGATGTTGAAAAGGATGACACTTGTCTGCCAGTTGTAAGATAAACTTGTGAATGGATTGTAACCTTCCTTGTAGACTACAAAGCTACTTCAGATTTGATGGTGGAGGCATTTCAATGATGGATTTTACTTTATCAGGGTCTACTTCTATTTCTCATCGAGACACAATGTATCCCACCAATTTACTCGATGTTACACCAAATACACATTTCTTTGGGTTCAGCCTAGCTTGATACTTCTCTAGTCGATCAAAGATCTGTGCTAGTACCTGTAGATGTTCTTCTCTTGTCTTGGATTTTCATAGAATATCATCAACATAATCTTCCATGATAGTGTGGAAAAGGTCATGGAAAATAACTATCATGATAGTGGCTCCAGCATTCTTGAGACCAAAAGGTATTACAACCCATCAGTATGTACCCCATGAACAAATGAATGATGTTTTGTCTTGATCTTCCACTACTATTCTGATTTGGTTATATCTTGAGAATCTATCCATCAAGGATAGCATTTCATGTCTAGCTGTGAGATCTACAATGTTGTCTATGCTTGGTAATGGAAAGTTATCTTTAGGGCATGCTTTGTTAAGATCTCTGAAATCTGTGCAACAGTGAACTCGTCCATCAGGTTTTTCCACAGGTACCAAGTTTGAAACCCATTCTAGATAATTAATAGGCCTTATGAACTTTGCTTCTAATAGTTTCTAAATCTCTACCTTAACCAAAAGAGCTATTTGCGGGTGCATTTTGTGTAGCTTTTGTTTGATGGATTTTGCATTAGGAGATACTGCTAGGTGATGTACCACAAGTGATGGATCTAGACCTGACATGTCGGCATAAGTCCATGCAAAATTGATAGCTCTTTTTATGAAGAACACTGTGAAATTTCTTCTTTCCTACTCTAATAGTGATGTTGCCAAAAATGTGATCTTCAGATTCTACTCTATGCATAAGTTCATGTCTTGAGATTTTTCAACTAGCACTGTTGATTTTTCATGATAATCAGTGGTGACTAGAAGATCAAATCCCCCATCCTCGAGCACCTCGGAGAGGTTTTCACCCTTAGATACATCCTTTATTTTTACTTTTGCATGGTCAAGAGGCACCTTTCAATTTTCACCTAGTGACCTAGCTTTTTTTATTCTATTTATTACACTTTTGCGACTGAAGGATTTGATACTTCCGCCAAAATATGCTAGTTTAGGGAGGTCCATCATGAAACCTACTTTGTGATCACCCAATGGAATGCCTTGGCATAATCCCATGAATTCAACAATAGCTTCATCATTTTCAAATGTGTCCAATATAGGTGCCCCCTGTTGGTCCTAATCGACGAGGTCAGGATATACGAGTGAAAGGATAATGGACGAAGGGTTACAGCTAGTGGAAGTGGTAGAGATCATGAAGATGGAGGTTTCTTGAAAAAGGTCAGTGATATGGAGGGAGGAATCATCGATGGTATCTAAATTAGAAGTCTCTCCTACTGAAGAAGGTCTAGCTTCCATTTGGAAATGCACTTAATGTCTTTAGAGGGCGGTATCTCCAGCTAATAGCCAAGGCCTTGCTTATTAAACTTCTTAGACACAACAATGGGTTCAATAGGTCCTTGTTCCTGTGATCCCAATCTGCCATGTCCTTTGTAACCCATGTTCTTAATAATGCGAAACCCATTGTTATATCTCTCCACTTCATGTTGTACTTGGTCATTCTCATCATAGAATATCCAAGAGTTAATGTCATCAATGTCTTCATCATCAAGGAATCCACCTTTGATGAATATTGTTGGTGGAGCTTTTATAATGGCTACGAATGAAGATGCCTTGGATGTAGAAGGTTTGCCATGAGATTTGGGAGATAAGGGAAGAGTTCCAACACAACAAGATTCTTGCAATGTGTACTCACCCAGACCATGTTCAGTGTACTTGATACAGAGATTTGGAGTGGCTTTGCTAGATGATGGCTTGAGTAGGCCAAATGGGTCCACATAGGATGAAGATGGATATGCTTTGGTGTTGATACAAATACGATTAGGGCTTTGATATTTAGCTTGAAAGGCACAACAAAAATCAAATGGATTGGGATCGACATGGATAGTAACTACAACACTGTTATGTGGAAATTTTAGACATTGATGGTATGTGGAAGGAGCTACTTTGAGGGCATGTATCCATGGATGGCCAAGGATGATGTTACAGGGAAGCTCAATATCAAGGACTTGACAATGGGTGTCAATAGTGACCTGATCAACTTGGATAAGCAAATGGATAATTCCTTCAATATCTCTCTTAGCATCATCATATGCTTTGATAGTAATAACCTTGGAAGTGTCAACATCTTTCTCAGAATATCCCAATTATTTATTAGTTTTAAAGAACATATATTAAGACCAGCTCCACCATCCACTAAGATTCATTTGCTACAGCATTGGTTTACAAACACTTCTATGTGGAGGGCTTCGTTATGTAATGGGTTGATGGATGGTCAAAGATCTTTGTCTGAGAAGGTAAGATGGTAAGGGGTTGTAATGCTAGCTACCATAGATTGAAATTATGTGGTATCGATATCATTAGGCACCAAAGATTCTTGCAATGCTTTATCAAGGATAGCTTTATGGGTGGGGGATATGCGAAGTAATTCTAGGTTGGCGATATGTGCAGGTGTTTTGCCAAGGTGATCAAGGATATTATAGCTAGAAGATGGTTGAGGATTGACAGGTGCTCCTTGAATGGTAACGCGGCCTCTTCTAGTAGTTACAGTGCAATCAGGTGCTTTGCCTTGGATAGTAATGGTAGAAATGCAAGTTTGCTCAATGCAGCCAATCATGGATGACTCATAGTTCTAATGGATAGCATTCCCAATATGAGGGTTACTTGTCTTGTCATGAGATGGAAGTGGGTTCTTGAAGGCATCTAGATCATAGTTCGATGTCAGTTGATGTGTGGGTTGTGATGTTGGCAGTGTAATTTTAATTAGACCTTGATCAATGCAATCTTGAATGACATGTTTTAATGCATACAACCATTTGTTTTATGTCCTTTGACTCTATGGTATTCACAATATTCATTCTCTTTATACCAAGGAGCTTTGAAGACTAGTTTACCATTGGGTGGTGCTTCTAGAAATGTGATATCTCCCTCTTGGACAAGTTTTCAAAAGATTACCTCCATGGGTTCCACTAAAGGAGTAAATTGTCGTTGAGGTGTTGGATTTGTTCTTGGTCGATTTCATTGAAAAGGTTGATTTGTTGTAGATGCAGCTTGATGTTAATAAGAGCTTTCACTATTTGTTTGTTCTTTGCATTGACAATACCATCATTAATGACATGTTTATTTTTGTTCCAAAAGCAGGATTTATCATTTAATGATCGAGGATTATCTTTGTTGTCTCTAAAAATCTTGATAGTGCCCTTAGCAATTAAAGCTCTTTCAATGGTGGTTCCTTGGGAGACAAGTTTGTCAAAGGTGCTAGCACTTTGCAATTGTAGTTGGAATGAAAGCTCAGGATGAAGATTTTGGACAAAGATATCAAGCTGTTGTTTCTCAGGTATTTTCCATGATAGTTTGCTAGCCATGTTATGCCATTGTTGAGTGAATGAGGAGAAAGCTTCACCATTGCATTGTTTGTTGTTGACAAGCCATTCATGTTCACCTCATGTTCAATGTTAAAAGAGAAATGGGATCAAAATTTGTTTGCTAATTCTGTAAAAGTCTTAATTCCTAGAGGTAAGTGAGAGAACCATTCAAGAACTTGTCCTGCTAAGCTTCGGGGGAATAGTCTCAAAAGATATGTATCATCTTGAGCGACATCGAGACATGCAACATAGAATGCTCTAAGATGGTCATCTGGATTTCCTTTCCCTTTGTATTTGTCAAATAGTAGAATTTCAAAGTGTGGCAGAAAAGGTGTCATATGAAGTGACTTGTCAAATGGATAAGCACATATATCTCCTAAGGAAAATGTCTTCTTGTTTTGTCCTACCGCCTTGTTAATCATTTGTTCAACATCCGCTTGAGATAGTTGTTGTTGTTGCAAAGGGGGTTGATGGTCCAGAGGTGAAATATAATATGGTGTATATTGCGGTTGTTGTTGTGGAATGTATGAGGGGATGACCATTTGTTGAGGCTGCGTGCTCACATGATATGTCAAAGGATTGGTATGTGACACATATGTGTTTGAGGATTGCTGTCCTTGAGACACAAGTGGTGGTTGGGTATATTGTGATGGATTAGCTCCAAGATTTTGCATCACATGGGAAGTAGGGGATGGATTGACATTGGTGAATGGTTGTTGATTTAGAGTTGGATTTGTAATATGGTAAGTGATGGAAGGATTGGTGGATGAGGAAGAAGGATGGACATTTGGGTTTGTGGTTTGGACAGCATGAGGATTGGTATATGTCATGTGTTGGGTGACGATGGGTAATCCTTGGGTTACATAAGACAAATTGATGGTTTGTGAAGGATTATATGGAGGTGGAGGAAGTGACGTAAGCTGATTAACATAAGAGACAGTGGTGCTAGGATTGGCTTGTGATACAATAGGCAGGTCAGTCATGTCAATGAGACTAACATTGGGGTTATATGGTATGTTGGATGGATTCGTGGAAATCATGGAGACTATATTAGAGGTCATAGGAATATGAGTGTGGGGTGTGGTTTCCGCATGTGATGCAATAGGAGTAGGGGTTTACAATGGCTGCGAGACTTGTATGGTGTGTGGTGTTTGGATAGCTTGTGACACTTGCAGAGTTTGCGATATTGGGATAGCTTGTGATATGTGGGGAATTTGTGCTTGTGCAACATGGAAAACTTGTGATACTTGAGGTTGAGATATGGTCATGGTAGGAGAAGGACTATGTTGTGGAACATGAAAAGGTGGAAAGCTTAGATTTTGCAAGAGGAAAGGAAGTACCTTAGTTGGAGTTATCAAAAGTTCTAGAGTGTACTCCGGGTGTGGTGGGTGTTACAAGTATGGGCCCAACAGGTGTTTTCATTGATGTCAACATACTCATGTTGCATTAATGAGAAGATTTGAATGAGCTGTGTGCTGAAGATATTGAGAAAATTAGTCTCAATCAGGAACAGTGAAGAACAGTGATGACAAGAAGGTGAAAGTCCACAATAGGTTGAGGATCAGAGGATGCGGTTTAAAGGGTTTGTAGATATAATTCTTGAGATGCTTTAGTCAAGTTTTCAAAGGTCCACATGAAGATCTGAACAAGTTATGGCTGCTCAAGTAGAATCGGTTCCAGCAGGTGTTCAGAGGTGACAGGGTGTCACAGATAGGTCCGGTGAGCTCCGGTAGTGTATCATCCCATTCTGCAGATTGGAGGGAGTATTGAGGAAGTCCTTGAGAAGTGTCAACTAGATTGGCTCATGGTTTGAAGGTCTGGAAGAGCCTATTCATGTGTGACAGTGATGATAGGCTGTGTTCTTGAAGCTCCGGATGAAGGAGAGAAGAATTCCAGTAAGCGGATAAAGTATAGATGTTCTTGGTGGCTCAAGAAAGGCTATGCTGATCTTTGGATCATGTCTAGTTCATGTTGGCAGTCCACATTGAAGTTAGTGTTTGGATTTGATAAATAACCACCGGTTGTTGGTGTTCTTCCTATGACTGGCCGACCGGATGTATTACACGTCTTCCAGAGGATCTATAAGTGTTTGCTGACTTAGATGATTGTTCCTAAGTGGATGCCTTGTATAAATAAAGGATTGTGAAGTCATTCCAAGGTGTGTCTTGGGGAGATGAGTGTGTGGTAGTGAAGAAGAGAGCAAAAGGTAGAGAAGAAGTTTTTGGGCTTTAATGGAACTGATTCAAGCATGGTAAAGATGCTATTCTTCAGTTCATGTATGTGATACTTATTTCTTTGTAGACAGTGTGTCTCTTGTAGGCAGTGAGCCTCTTGTGAGCAGTGTGCTTGGGCAGTGAGCCCTAATTGGCATGTGCCATTTGTTCTTTCTATTCTACTAACAGAGAATACATTCTTGGGTTAAGCACCCCGTGGTTTTTCCCTTAACCGGGTTTTCCATGTCAAAATCTTGGTGTCTTATGTGTTGTTGAGTTTCTGCTTTTGATTTGAATGCATTATGTTTCATGTTTAATCACCAAGAAGTTTTAAGTGTGTGAATTGGAGAAAGTTTTGGCACAACTGATTCACCCCCCCTCTCAGTTGTGTGCCCTAAATCCAACAATGGGTTTGATGGGTTGGAAGGTGGATTTTGTAGCATGGACATGGTATGGGATGGTGTGGCTATAGTGGATGGTCCCTTTGCAACAACAGTGGAAGTGTTTGGATCATGTTCTCGAATAGCAGATATGTCAAAATCACTTGGTAATTTGGCTTCCATATGTGCTAATTGTAAGAAGTAGCAATTAGGATTAGATAAAACAAGCTTTTCAACTTGGTCCCATATGTGTGTGTCTTAAAATTCTAATAAGTCATCTTGGGATCACTCTTCATAGGTCTCTGAAAATGTTTGAGGTTACACTTGTTGTGAAGATGATGGTCCAATGGTGTATCCTTCGGGCACAAACATGTAAGAAGGTATGCCAGTTGTGAATTGAGTTGCATCTCTATGGGACATTGATCAGGACTGTTGCATTTTAGTTTCCATCTCAACTCGTAATTTTTCTTCCATTTCAGCTCTATATTGGCTCCTAGTTTTAGGCATGATGGTTGATGTTTTGAATTGGACTTAGCTTGTCAAGGTTGAGACCCAAAAGGTGGTGGTTGGCTGATTGTTTAGTGTTGGTTTGTTTTGCTAGTTTGTTGTTTGCTTGGTTTACTAATAGGTTGGTTGGTTGTTGTTGTTGGGTTGTTTGTTGGTTGTTGTTGTTTTGTTGGTTGTTGGTTGTTGGATAAACTTCCCTAGAGGATATATCACATGCTCAAGGGAAAGGCTAGTTGTTGATGTTGTTTGCTGGTGTTGCTAGGGATAAGTAAAGCCAAGAGGGTAATATTTATTTGTTGGTTTTGCTGGTTGGTTGCTGTTTTGGGGTCTCAAAAGGATAGAAAGCTCAAAAAGTCCAATGGTTTGATATATTCAAGATAGGAGACAATGCTTAGGTTATTGTAGATGATTAGAGGATTGTCTAAAAGCTGATGATAGAGCTAAGAAAGTCTAAAAATGCAACTGATTTGGCTGAGTTGATACTGATTGCTGATATCTGACTAGAAGCAACAGGGAATAGCTTAGAAGCAATTCAAAAGATGTTAAAAGTGATTACTAATAGCTTAAAAGTGATCTGGTTTTGTTACAAGTGACAAGCTACAATGTTAACTAGAGGTGACTAGGTTTGTCAGAGGCAATCAGATTTAGGTTAAAAGCGATGCAGATTGTGCCAAAAGTGAAGGACTGTCGTTTAAAAGTGATGCAAATTCTACCAGAAGCGAATAACTGCTATTTAAAGGTGATCTGGTTTGGCTAAAGGTGAGAAACTATTGTTTAAAAGTGATCTGTGTCTGATAGAGGGTGTGTTTGAATGATGTTTTTGATAAGAAAATAGTAATTTCAGTCACTCACACTCACAACAATCACAAACTTGTACAACCTAGGCTAGGAAAGGACTATATTTGTTGAGTCCCCTTGCCGTACCTATTCAAAGCGGATAGCTTTAGGATCTTGGTAGCACTGGCTCCCCTCCACGGTGCTCACTTCTCACACATACCAAGATCTGGGTTTCCCAAGGCTTGTCCCCTCACCAAACCTTAGGATTGTCCCTGCTATCTCTAATAAGAACCACGAGAATTGGGGTAGCTTCAAAGGTCCCACCTTTTGTGTCAACAAATAGAAGGATTTTGGCTACTACACAAGGTTGCTAATAAGGGCATCCATTTGGGTGGCTACACGTGCGATGATTTTCTCCATTAATGGAGGCTTCCCAGTCTAAAGAGGTTACTCTCTAAGGAGTTTTGTGGTGCAAGGTGTGGCCCTTGGTCTCCTTGTTCAGCATTGTGCTACGATGGTTTGTGACAAGGGCTTAACCACCTCGTGTGATTGTTAAGTCAAGTGGTTGTATCAGGCATTAACAAGTTGATCTTTTGGTGCAACGACAGCTAACAGTTGGTATCAGAGTTGAGGTCATGGGTTCAAACCCCATGCTTGCGCTGGGGGGATTGTTGCAAGGTGTGGCCCTTGGTCTCCTTGTTCAACATTGTGCTACGGTGGTTTGTGACAAGGGCTTAACCACCTCCCATGCTTGTTAAGTCAAGTGGTTGTATCGAGCATTAATAGGTTGATCTTTTGGTGCAACAATAGTGAACATTTTGGGGGAAACATTCGTCGGTGTAACACAGCAGCACCCATTGTTTGAGGCTTTCGAAACAAACACTTTTCTTATATAGTGGCTTGGAAGGACTTGGATTTAGCCCATTACTGCTTGGATCATACCCCTTCTCACACTAGGAAGGTAGGCCCTCTAAAGATAATAAAAAGTTCTCATGCACCCAAGATCCATTTGATAGGCAAGGGGAGAGGATACTTTTGCTATTAAATTTGGGTTACAAATATGCACAACAAGAAATCCAAAAAAGACAAATCAAGCACGGAGCAAACAATGATTCTTTTCAAGTACCAAGCCCAAATGTTCCTAAATTAGTGATAAAATGCAATGTCTTGGACCGATCAGGACTGCAATAGATATGTTAGTGTTGGTCATGATGTTAGTCATTCACAAACATAGAATAAAAGTTACACAACAACCTTTACTCATCTTGAAAGATACGATGAATTCAGAGAATTCATGATCCCAAGTCTCCGTTGATTAGGTCTTAATCTACTGACGTTACTCAGTGGTTGATGTGTGTTGCTGTTTTCCATTCAGGAGCCTTACGTATTTCTGCAAAGTTCATCATTATTCCTCCAAATATCCTGCTCTGTATGTCTGCCCTGCATAAATCTCTAATAATTCTACCTCTGCACTGTGAATTTAGTCAAATAATGTGCCTACAGGCTGATATTTGCATGATTTCTACTATTATTTGCAATTCTTTGCATGATATTTTCAATACTGCATGCATTTAACTCAAATATGCTAATGATTTTCAGTTACCTACGGGATTTCAGCATATTTCTCTGTTCTGCTTGTTATTTATCATGACTTGCAGTTATGGTGATGAATTTATGAAATTAAAAAAAGGAAAAGGGTTAAATAATGAGATTCCCAAAACTACTTGACTTAGATCACTGATCCACATACAAGCTCCCATACATGCAATGAAAAGAAGGAAACTAGAATCATACTTCACCAGGACATTCCACAAATCCGCATGATCCAGTGCAAATCTTCAAAGGAAAAGTTGACAACAACATGTAATGAAATGAAAGTGCTTCCAGTTGAACACAGCATTCACCAGTACATATCCAGAAATCAACATGAAGATTACGTAAAATTTACAATCAGGATGTAATCTGAAACTTCATATCCATTTAGTATGCTCAAGAACAGGTACATTTACAGTGATCTGAAGAAAAAACCTTGACATTTCAACAATTCAGTCTTCATTAGTCTCAGTAATCCGATCTCCTAATTGATTCTACAGTAATTGGCCTTCTTGCCAGATGTTCCAATGTCTATTAATGTATCTTATGTGATGCAGAGCGAAACGCAACGGAAGCTAACTAACAGGAAGGAGCTGCCAACAATACAAACAGCATGATAAAAATGTCTATCGGCTCAGCATCATCATCATATTTCCTAACAACACCAACAGCATCATCATATTTCAACAACATTATCATATTTCGGATGATCGCAGTTATCCTCCTGCCGACTACTATTCACCTCCTCCGCCTGTCGCCTATCATCATCATCATGATAATCAATGGGCGCAAACATCCTCCGGTTGCACTGTTCATCGGGCGCTAAACACTAGCGGCATCATCATGATATTCGACACCACCTTCGTCAGCAGGATATCCAAATATCCGGTTGCTCCAAATATCCTGGTGACGATCACCTTCAACACCTTGCCTTCGACGCTCCACTGCCCGACGATACAAGCAACAGCATCATGATCTAACTTATCTGGTTATCTGGGAACCTCCTGATGATGTTAATACAACTTCCTGCCTACGCCGATACTTAACCACTTAGCGACAACAGGATAAACTCGCATAGAGTGATATCTCAATATCCTGTTGACGATGACGTCATATCCTGATGACGATGACGTCACACATCATCCTGATGAACTCTTCAATACTTAGACAAAAACTGAACTTTCACACCCGCATCTGTTAGCGATATGCGGATGATGAGCTTCCCCGAGAGATGATCCTGACTGCGATATATACACTGAGTATATATCCAACTCAAAACATCCTGATGCACTTGCAACTTGCAAACTTCAACAGTTTCACGACCCGATCCTGATGGCGATGCATTCGCAGATGACGATGCGGCTTGCTCCGGCTGGAAACGCACATGCAGACTCCTGTGTATCCGTCCACTGCATGTAAACACTCAGATCCGCTCTATTTCACAAAGATAATGTGACGACCGGGCCGGATCACCTTCAAACCAAAGTCTAACAACTTATCTTTCTATACCTAGCACATGAGGATGCTAGGCTGATTCACAGCAGGCTCCTAACAGATCTCTTGAACAATGCAGTGCATAAACAGAAAACACAAATGCAACCTAAGCTATGATACAGGACCATTCCACCGATTTGCAGGATCAACCGGTGGAAGGGTTGAAAGTACCCATTAACTTGCAAACAGAAAGGAAATCAACACAGATACAACTGATCAACTCAAATACTGCAAAAGATGAGATCTTATTCAATTGAGATTCAAATGTCCTGCTTTTACAATTCTGCTTCACAATATCTGGACTGATCACCAGTACAGCATATCACCAGTACTACTCTCCTGAACATAACATCTATCAAACTCAATATGAACTATATCTAAACCCTAACAGATCGAAGGTATATATAACAAATCCTTCGAGTACTACCAACTCACTTCCCAGCGGCTGGGAGCTTCCAAGCGGCTGGGAGAGAGGACAGCTCAGATAACCTTATCCCGATCTCTAACTGCCTACACATACTCCTATGCTGATCTAATACATAGCATCGGTCCAATGGACCTTATTACATGATAAAGTCAAACATACTAAAAATAGGCTATCCTGTCATCATGCTGATAATTATCCTATATCCTGATCATGTATGTCATCATGCAGACCTATAACAAACTAACTGCCTCATGGAGGCCAGCTGTTAGGTAGGTGCTTCTGCACCATACTCCCCAAAAGAAAATAACTCATGTCCCATGAGTTAGGATATGGAAGTCCTCCACCTCTACACTTTGCCTGTGTAATGTTCTGCCCTGTTCCAGCTTTGTCTGCTGCTGTCTCTTGGCTGCTCCAAGACTTCTGAACTGTAACTTGCTTTCTGGCAAGTAAATCCTCATGCCTGTCAATGTAGGCTTTTCTCTCACACACCTTGTGTTTGTCAGGTTGCCTGACCAGAACCTCTTTCTGAACTGCCTCTTGAACTTCTGAAATGTTCAAGCCTGTCTTCCTTTCAACCTTTATAGGACAAGCAATAGTCCCAACTATGACAACATCCTTGTCATTCCTCTGAACTGGTTGCTGTTTACCATCCTGTTTCTGAACCTGCTGCTGACCTCTGTCAGTCACAACTGAAACTTTCTTCAGCATGTTGTCTTGAACAACTTCTTTCCCTGCAGTGTCCTGAACTACCTTTATGCCTGCTCCTCTAGGCATCTGCACCAATTCCTTCTTTCCCATTAAAATGACTTTGGCTGCCTTCTGTGCTGCAGCTGCTTCCTGTAATGGCATCAACTTAATAGTCTTTCCATCTTTCTGGATGGTGTAGGTATTAGCATACCCATCATATAGTACCCTTCTATCAAATTGCCATGGTCTACCCAACAGTAGGTGACAACATTCCATGGGCAAAATATCACACAAAATTCTATCCTGATATGCTCCAATCTGGAAATCCACATATGCCTGTTCAGAGACAAAAAGTGAATGCCTATCACTCACCCAAGATGCCTTGTAAGGGTGTGGATGTGGAATCCTTTCCAAATGTAGTTTATCCACCATCTCCTGAGATACCATGTTGTCTGTTGAACCAGTATCAATGACAACCTTACATACCTTACCTTTACTCTTGCATGTGGTCTTGAAAAGAGCTCTTCTTTGCATCATATCCTTTGATGCCTGCAAACTAATTCTCCTTAGCATCAATGATTCTCCACTCTCTGGATATCCAACATTATCAGCCTCCTAATCCTTTTGATAAATGTTTGGACTCTGCACACTTTTCTCTTCTTTCTCTTCTTGCACAAGTTGTACTCTCTTGTCACTTGTTCTATCATTTCTAGATGATGAACCTTTGTTTTCTGGACATTTGAAGGATGGATGACCAAACTCACCACAGGTGTAACATTTCCCTGAAAATGTAGTAGAACCTCTACCACCTCCAAATCTTCCTTTATTACCTTTCCATCCACCTCTGAAATCAGACTGTCCTTGTCCTTTACCAGTATCTTCTTGACTCTCATTAGTTTGCCTTGTTCTATGGGCTGATCCTCTTCCTCTATTGTTTTGTTCTTGTTTTCTCTTCAACTTCTCTTCCACTTTCAATGCCAACTGGAAACACTTCTGGACTGTATCTGGAGTATGCAGACTTAAGTCATCCTGAATATTAAACCTCAATCCATTAAGGTATCTGGCTACCTTCTCTTCTTCACTTTCTTTCACCTTTGTCTTCATACAGAGTTTCATGAACTCTTCTGTATATGAGCTGACATCTAGCTCCTTCTGCTTCAGGTTTTGCTTTCTCTTGTGTAACTGGATACTGTAATCCAAAGGAATATAAGCTTCCTTCACCAATTCCATCATCTTCTTCCATGTGGCAATTCTACGTTTTCCTTCCTGCACTCTATCATCTTGAACAAAGTTCCACCATGTCAAGGCAGCTTCTTTCATCTTTGACTGTGCTATCTTCACTCTCTGCTGTTCTGGTATCTCTTCTGTTACAAAGAAATTATTCAAACAGTCTATCCACTCCATCACTGAATCAGGGTCCATCTTACCTGTAAACACTGGCAAATCTAGTTTCACATCCATGGTTCTCCTCTCCATGGCCTTGAGGGCGTTCAACAGTGGTCTCTGGTCTGCAGGAACGACCTCCTCGCTCCAATTAGGGATCTCTTCTTCTTCCCTATCATCTTCTCTACCAGAACCTACTCTGCTCCTCAACTTTGCTAACTCATCTTTCAACTCCTGATTCTGAGCCTTCACGGCCTTGCTTTCTGCAATCTGTTTCTTCACCAGAATTGCCAACTCAGCGTTGGTCATCCTTGCTGGAACCTCAGATGTTCCTTCTTCATCTGACATCCTGCTTATCTTTTCCAGAAGATCCTAACATTTGCTCTGATACCACTATGATGCAGAACGAAACGCAACGGAAGCTAACTAACAGGAAGGAGCTGCCAACAATACAAACAGCATGATAAAAATGTCTATCAGCTCAGCATCATCATCATATTTCCTAACAACACCAACAGCATCATCATATTTCAACAGCATTATCATATTTCGGATGATCGCAGTTATCCTCCTGCCGACTACTATTCACCTCCTCCGCCTGTCGCCTATCATCATCATCATGATAATCAACGGGCGCAAACATCCTCCGGTTGCACTGTTCATCGGGCGCTAAACACTAGCGGCATCATCATGATATTCGACACCACCTTCGTCAGCAGGATATCCAAATATCCGGTTGCTCCAAATATCCTGGTGACGATCACCTTCAACACCTTGCCTTCGACGCTCCACTACCCGATGATACAAGCAACAGCATCATGATCTAACTTATCCGGTTATCTGGGAACCTCCTGATGATGTTAATACAACTTCCTGCCTACGTTGATACTTAACCACTTAGCGACAACAGGATAAACTCGCATAGAGTGATATCTCAATATCCTGTTGACGATGACGTCATATCCTGATGACGATGACGTCACACATCATCCTGATGAACTCTTCAATACTTAGACAAAAACTGAACTTTCACACCCGCATCTGTTAGCGATATGCGGATGATGAGCTTCCCCAAGAGATGATCCTGACTGTGATATATACACTGAGTATATATCCAACTCAAAACATCCTGATGCACTTGCAACTTGCAAACTTCAACAGTTTCACGACCCGATCCTAATGGCGATGCATTCGCAGATGACGATGCGGCTTGCTCCGGCTGGAAACGCACATGCAGACTCCTGTGTATCCGTCCACTGCATGTAAACACTCAGATCCGCTCTATTTCACAAAGACAATGTGACGACTGGGCCGGATCACCTTCAAACCAAAGTCTAACAACTTATCTTTCTATACCTAGCACATGAGGATGCTAGGCTGATTCACAGCAGGCTCCTAACAGATCTCTTGAACAATGCAGTGCATAAACAGAAAACACAAATGCAACCTAAGCTATGATACAGGACCATTCCACCGATTTGCAGGATCAACCGGTGGAAGGGTTGAAAGTACCCATTAACTTGCAAACAGAAAGGAAATCAACACAGATACAACTGATCAACTCAAATACTGCAAAAGATGAGATCTTATTCAATTGAGATTCAAATGTCCTGCTTTTACAATTCTGCTTCACAATATCTGGACTGATCACCAGTACAGCATATCACCAGTACTACTCTCCTGAACATAACATCTATCAAACTCAATATGAACTATATCTAAACCCTAACAGATCGAAGGTATATATAACAAATCCTTCGAGTACTACCAACTCACTTCCCAGCGGCTGGGAGCTTCCAAGCGGCTGGGAGAGAGGACAGCTCAGATAACCTTATCCCGATCTCTAACTGCCTACACATACTCCTATGCTGATCTAATACATAGCATCAGTCCAATGGACCTTATTACATGATAAAGTCAAACATACTAAAAATAGGCTATCCTGTCATCATGCTGATAATTATCCTATATCCTGATCATGTATGTCATCATGCGGACCTATAACAAACTAACTGCCTCATGGAGGCCAGCTGTTAGGTAGGTGCTTCTGCACCATTATGTCTCAGGTTCTGGCCTTATATAGAACAAATGCCATAAAATAGTTACAATGATCCAAGGATCAGGATCCTCTCATAATAATCAACAGTCCAGATGAATAGCACATGCTTCGCCAGTTGGCAAATGTACAGCTGGCACAGAATATTCCAGCATCTTTGATTTGATTCGGTCTCCAGCTGGCAAACAACATATTTGACAATATCCTCCTCACTTCTGGTTCATGTTGCCTCCATGTGCAACTTTGTAATTATCAGCTTCAGCTCTAACAGCATCATGACTTCCTGCAAGTAAACAGACAAACATTAAGTCCAGCATCATTTGATAAACAACAGGAATTTAAACGTTTTATTAAACAAGCCCAAAATGTGCAGCTATAGGCAATCAGGCTTCAAATCAGTGAAAATTATGCACTAAATGCATAAACAGCGTTAAAAAAACACTCGGGTCTTCAAATTTCCATCGCTTCATTTTCCCACCCATTTTCTTGTATATCGGGTTCAAAATATGATCATGTATCTCAAAATATACAAGGAAATAACTACTTTTCAATTTATTTCAAATCCGGCTTTGTATATGATGCATGCATGTATCGGCGTGACTACACACGGTCGGGATGACAAATTTAAACTTGGCCGAAGGCTAAACTTATACCGACGCCAAAAATCATGATGATGTCCTTCCATCGGGAAGACAACAACTATCGGCGAGAAAAATCTAGACCTGGCCGACACTACATGCTATGCCGATGGACTTAACCATCGGGGAGACCACTCATATCGGAGGGAGAATAACGAACTTGGCTGACAGTAAAAGTCAGGCTGAAGAGCAACCATATCGGTGAGATCTCTAATATCAGAGTGAAAATATAAAGCTGGGCCGACAGTAAAAGTCAGGCCGATGGGGAAACTTAGAGCTTTCTACCTGTCTGCAGGATATTGCGAAATATGATGCTCCCTCCTCTTGAATGTCCAGATGACGTCACCGTCATGTTTCGCTTCTGTATATTGGGGAAAAGAATGACATCATCATCATCATCATGTCGAAGGAAAATAGGAGGATATGAAATATGATCCTACTGCTGAGGAATGGAATATGATGGTGACGTCATCGTCATAATCGGGCTTCATTAAAATGCAAAAGATGACGTCACCGTCATGTTTAGTTAAGATCAGGGGATAAATGTAATATCGGGTCACCTAAGGAAGATGATCAGGTGGTGAATGTAATATGACCCCTTTGCGGCCAAGGTAACCCTCTCGAAAGATCAGGATGATGATGATCATCAGGATATTTGGGGCTTTTGTTAAACTTAGAACATGACATCATCATCATATTTCATTAACCGGATCATGCTTTGGAAAATATCCTGCCGAAGGAGAAATGTGATGATGATGTCATCATGATATTTGCTTCTTCGTTTATCAGATTGGGATGACGTCATCAGGATATTTGCAAAAGGTCATATTTCTCGACAGGAGGACATTACGAAATATCGGGTAAACAAACAAGATCATGATGATCTTGACAACATGACTAAGGATAAAAATATGATGATCCTCCTCATCGAATATCATGATGACGTAACCATCATATTCCGCCTTCGGAGCATGAGGATGAGTCGAGGTCATCATCAGGTTAGCGCTAGGGTGATATTTAAAATATGATCATGCTGAGGAATGGAATATCACCCTCCCTTAAAAGATAGGGTGATCATCATGATCATGCAAAAGGAGATCAGGAGGATATGGTGACGTCATCATCATATTAGCGAATATCAGCAAATATGACCCTCTCTTGAAAGATCAGGATGATGACCCTCCGATAGGACTTTGACATGCGCATGCAAATTATGCAGATGGTAGATTTTCTACGCAGGGTGATATTATAATATTAGCATGATATTATAATATCAGGTGATGCTATAATATCATGATGCTCGTTGTTATGAAATATGACCCTCCTAAAATCATGATGCTCACGATGCGCATAAGGTCATTTGACGGGTAAAACACACTATCACCTAAGATTGACGTCCGGATATTTTGACTGCATGATTTTATCAGGTGATAGACCAAGATCAGGATGATCTTGACAACATGACTGAGGATATAAGAATATGATGACCCTCTTCATCGAATATCAGGTTTGACCAAAACTTTGACTGCTCATAACTCCCTCATATGGACGAATTTTCAGGTGATGTAAAAGGCAAACCTGCATGGAATTTCAAGCTCTTTCTAAATATGAGGTCATAGAAACAAAATATGAACTTTGACAAACTGACCTCATGATGATGACCTACCTCATCGAATATCATGATGATGATGCACCTGACTCATTTTACCAAACCGCCAGAAAGCAGACAACACAAGCCAAGCCAAAAAGTTGGGTCCCTATTTTGCCAAGTCAAAATGGGGCATGTTGTGTAACCACACAACAACTTGCCACCAAAGAAAACAACAAAATTCAAATAATTCAAAAGGTGAGGATAAATTAAAACATAAATTTCCAACTCCTATTAAGCATGAGCATCCTAATCCTTTCTAACTGGTATCATGTTCATCAATGTAACAATGAATTGATAAGGGATCAATTGTGTGCACGTGATTCATATACTCATCTTGAAAGTGAGTTGAATAAGTCAGTGACTGGTGTTAAGCTACGTAGTTTGGTTCATCCCTCATAGCCAACCGGATAGAGCCTTGCTGCCAGCAGGCGTCCATAGCCCCGGCAAGGTTATCGTTGCAATTCTCCTAAGTAGAGCCCCACTGCCAGCAAGCGTCTATAGCTCCAGTAGAGTTACTTAGATGACTTAATCTGGATTTCAGAAAATCCATTTTATTATTTTATTTATTTTATATTTTGAATTTTTAATTTTTAAGATATAATAGTTGTAGCCTCATGATACAAGGAATGGTCACTTGTTGAAATTAAGTTGAGAATTGCAATGGTAGCAAGGGCAACCTTTAGATTTTTCACTTAACACCTACACTGATATGTTCAACAAACCCAAGGCTGTTAGGTGTGTCATTGTGAGGATCACCTTGACTCAAGAAAAGTAGTACTGATGAATATGATACCACAGACCTGATCAAGAATACCTACACTGATATGAGTTACAACCTATGTAAAAACTTATATCCAACTTTTGAATTCTAACAATTTATGTAGTGTTCTTAAGTAACAAGGTGCACCAGTTTTGCCCAACCAAAACAAAGACTCAACAACGCAAAGCAAAAAGCAACCTGTACAAACAGCTAACCTACAAAAGGAAACAACAGAAAGCAAAACAAGAAAACAAAACAAGCAAACTGCACAAACAACTAACCTACAAAATTATATATGAACCACTACTAGGCAAACAAAAACCAGCAAACGACCTAAAGACACCTGTATTTGCATACTTCTTTTGATTGTGCAGGAGCATTAGGGTATTAGTTATGGTTCTCAACCTAGCAAATTTATCTTTATATTCTGAAAAATATTCTGATATTCTGAATTCATTGTATTCAACAGAATAACTCTTGATGATCAGCAACTGAGGAAGCTCATCATGTTCATGATTAATCCATGTGCATGTCTTATCTCCTGAATTTCCATAATCAAAATAATAATCAACATCATTTATTGTGGAAAGGAGAAATACAACCTGGTGTATTTCTGATGTTGTTGGACATGCTTCTTTATTGGCAGTTGGTCTTCCATTTAATTCTATATTTTCACTGCTTGGCTCAGTGTCTGGTCTCTCTTCAAATTGAAGGATGTATGACTCTTGATGTACTAATTCTCCATCTTTATCCAACTTTATCCCTTCATTCTGGATGTTCAGTTGATCCTCCAGTTCAGGAAACTTCTGAATATTTTCTTCAATTTCCTGCACATCAGCATCTAAATAAGTATCTTTATTATCATAACCTGGAATACAGAAATTTATCATTTCTAAATCATTTGACTGTAAAAGAGAAACAACTTTCAACTTATAAGAACACTCCCCTATTTCATTTTCAAAATATTTCTGGAGTGATGTCTGATCATTAACAACAACTCCAAAGTCTTCTACATCTTCATCTTTCAGGAATTGTTCATTAAATAATTCACATCTTCTATCTATTAGAGTGCCTGGTTCCATTAACCTACAACATTCTTGTATTTGATCATTTAATTCAAAGAAGTCAGGGAGTAAATCAGCATTTATTTTATTTTCTATGACTCCCTGAGTTACTATCATAGGAACTTCATCATCAGCAGTGAATTTAAATTGCTTTACTATCTGTTTACACTTCTCTTTACCATAGAATGACTCCAGGAAAGACATTTCATCTTCTTTATCAAAAGTATTAGGATCAGAATCAAACATATTATCCTGATGAGTGATTTCTTCTCTAAAATTTTCACAAGTTTCATACCTGCATACTGACTGATCCTTACTTGTATTAGGAAGTAGAGAACTCCTATCGATCTCACCATAAAATGAATCCAGGAAAGATGTTTCCTCTTCTTTACCTTCTGGAACTGATTCAGCTATTGTATTTTCTAGAGTCTTTTTCAACACGGTCAAGCAAGGGTAGCAATCTCTCTCTGAATGCTCTTCATCATGTAATCTGCATCAGCTTTCAATCAAGACATCATCAATGGGTAAACCTAATAATTGACTACACTGTATATTTCTAGACAAGTATAATTCAAAATCTTCAAAGCGGTCCACTTCAGTGTCTGGACAATTAATAACTTCTGGTGCTGCATCTGCTTGTTGCTCCAGAATTTCTTCATTTTCCTGCCAGACTTCTTCATTTTCCTGGCAAATTTCAGCCCTGAACACATCTGGATAGAATATTAGTCCTTTCAAATATAAATCCAACCTTGTAAGGAAAGTTAAACAATTTATTTCGCTGTGTTCTACAGTCTGGTGTATCCTGCAACAGGTAGATAAACGAAAGTTAGACAAACTGTGAGGGTAAAGCTGCCTATTCAAAGTTTCCTGAAATAAAGGAATGTTAATTTGACAATTGCCTTCATATACATCCATCAAAATGAGACTATATTTTTCAATTTTTTAGTATTTTGAAATTTTAATGAGATCTATCATATCTCAGAATAAAACTTGAAAGTTCAGAAAATCAAACTAATCTTTGAGGCTTTGGGCTAGATCTTTGCAAAGGTGCAACCAAAACATCTCAGATAAGAGATATTTGCAGACATTAACCTCAAATAATGAAATATTTATGCAATATTTGTAGAAATCTAGAAATTCACAGCTCAGGCCCTCCTTCTAGCACCAATTTATGTTGCGTTAGGAGCGAGGGGCCTGCATAAAATGAATGATGACTAAAGCAGTAGTGTCTTGTCCAGTTCTGCCCTCCTTCTAGCGCCAATTTATGTTGGTCATGATGTTAGTCATTCACAAACATAGAATAAAAGTTACACAACAACCTTTACTCATCTTGAAAGATACGATGAATTCAGAGAATTCATGATCCCAAGTCTCCATTGATTAGGTCTTAATCTACTGACGTTACTCAGTGGTTGATGTGTGTTGCTGTTTTCCATTCAGGGGCCTTACGTATTTCTACAAAGTTCATCATTATTCCTCCAAATATCCTGCTCTGTATGTCTGCCCTGCATAAATCTCTAATAATTCTACCTCTGCACTGTGAATTTAGTCAAATAATGTGCCTACAGGCTGATATTTGCATGATTTCTACTATTATTTGCAATTCTTTGCATGATATTTTCAATACTGCATGCATTTAACTCAAATATGCTAATGATTTTCAGTTACCTACGGGATTTCAGCATATTTCTCTGTTATGCTTGTTATTTATCATAACTTGCAGTTATGGTGATGAATTTATGAAATTAAAAAAAGGAAAAGGGTTAAAGAATGAGATTCCCAAAACTACTTGACTTAGATCACTGATCCACATACAAGCTCCCATACATGCAATGAAAAGAAGGAAACTAGAATCATACTTCACCAGGACATTCCACAAATCCGCATGATCCAGTGCAAATCTTCAAAGGAAAAGTTGACAACAACATGTAATGAAATGAAAGCGCTTCCAGTTGAACACAGCATTCACCAGTACATATCCAGAAATCAACATGAAGATTACGTAAAATTTACAATCAGGATGTAATCTGAAACTTCATATCCATTTAGTATGCTCAAGAACAGGTACATTTACAGTGATCTGAAGAAAAAACCTTGACATTTCAACAATTCAGTCTTCATTAGTCTCAGTAATCCGATCTCCTAATTGATTCTACAGTAATTGGCCTTCTTGCCAGATGTTCCAATGTCTATTAATGTATCTTATGTCTTAGGTTCTGGCCTTATATAGAACAAATGCCAGAAAACAGTTACAATGATCCAAGGATCAAGATCCTCTCATAATAATCAACGGTCTACATGAATAGCACATGCTTCGCCAGTTGGCAAATGTACAGCTGGCACAGAATATTCCAGCATCTTTGATTTGATTCGGTCTCTAGCTGGCAAACAGCATATTTGACAATATCCTCCTCACTTCTGGTTCATGTTGCCTCCATGTGCAACTTTGTAATTATCAGCTTCAGCTCTAACAGCATCATGACTTCCTGCAAGTAAACAGACAAACATTAAGTCCAGCATCATTTGATAAACAATAGGAATTTAAACGTTTTATTAAACAAGCCCAAAATGTGCAGCTACAGGCAATCGGGCTTCAAATCAGTGAAAATTATGCA
Organism: Cunninghamia lanceolata; assembly: GCA_027924645.1. Lineage (NCBI taxonomy): Eukaryota > Viridiplantae > Streptophyta > Pinopsida > Cupressales > Cupressaceae > Cunninghamia > Cunninghamia lanceolata. Next base: position 1,041,008 of record BSBN01001020.1, on the reverse strand, counting down.
CTAAATGCATAAACAGCGTTAAAAAAACACTCGGGTCTTCAAATTTCCATCGCTTCATTTTCCCGCCCATTTTCTTGTATATCGGGTTCAAAATATGATCATGTATGTCAAAATATACAAGGAAATAACTACTTTTCAATTTATTTCAAATCCGGCTTTGTATATGATGCATGCATGTATCGGCGTGACTACACACGGTCGGGATGACAAATTTAAACTTGGCCGAAGGCTAAACTTATACCGACGCCAAAAATCATGATGATGTCCTTCCATTGGGAAGACAACAACTATCGGCGAGAAAAATCCAGACCTGGCTGACACTACATGCTATGCCGATGGACTTAACCATTGGGGAGACCACTCATATCGGAGGGAGAATAACGAACTTGGCCGACAGTAAAAGTCAGGCCGAAGAGCAACCATATCGGTGAGATCTCTAATATCGGAGTGAAAATATAAAGCTGGGCCGACAGTAAAAGTCAGGCCGATGGGGAAACTTATAGCTTTCTACCTGTCTGCAGGATATTGCGAAATATGATGCTCCCTCCTCTCGAATGTCCAGATGACGTCACCATCATGTTTCGCTTCTGTATATTGGGGAAAAGAATGACATCATCATCATCATCATGTCGAAGGAAAATAGGAGGATATGAAATATGATCCTGCTGCTGAGGAATGGAATATGATGGTGACGTCATCGTCATAATCGGGCTTCATTAAAATACAAAAGATGACGTCACCGTCATGTTTAGTTAAGATCAGGGGATAAATGTAATATCGGGTCACCTAAGGAAGATGATCAGGTGGTGAATGTAATATGACCCCTTTGCGGCCAAGGTAACCCTCTCGAAAGATCAGGATGATGATGATCATCAGGATATTCGGGGCTTTTGTTAAACTTAGAACATGACATCATCATCATATTTCGTTAACCGGATCATGCTTTGGAAAATATCCTTCCGAAGGAGAAATGTGATGATGATGTCATCCTGATATTTGCTTCTTCGTTTATCAGATTGGGATGACGTCATCAGGATATTTGCAAAAGGTCATATTTCTCGGCAGGAGGACATTACGAAATATCAGGTAAACAAACAAGATCATGATGATCTTGACAACATGACTGAGGATAAAAATATGATGATCCTCCTCATCGAATATCATGATGACGTAACCATCATATTCCGCCTTCGGAGCATGAGGATGAGTCGAGGTCATCATCAGGTTAGCGCTAGGGTGATATTTAAAATATGATCATGTTGAGGAATGGAATATCACCCTCCCTTAAAAGATAGGGTGATCATCATGATCATGCAAAAGGAGATCAGGAGGATATGGTGACGTCATCATCATATTAGCGAATATCAGCAAATATGACCCTCTCTTGAAAGATCAGGATGATGACCCTCCGATAGGACTTTGACATGCGCATGCAAATTATGCAGATGGTAGATTTTCTACGCAGGGTGATATTATAATATCAGTATGATATTATAATATCAGGTGATGCTATAATATCATGATGCTCGTTGTTATGAAATATGACCCTCCTAAAATCATGATGCTCACGATGCGCATAAGGTCATTTGACGGGTAAAACACACTATCAACTAAGATTGACGTCCGGATATTTTGACTGCATGATTTTATCAGGTGATAGACCAAGATCAGGATGATCTTGACAACATGACTAAGGATATAAAAATATGATGACCCTCTTCATCGAATATCAGGTTTGACCAAAACTTTGACTGCTCATAACTCCCTCATATGGACGAATTTTCAGGTGATGTAAAAGGCAAACCTGCATGGAATTTCAAGCTCTTTCTAAATATGAGGTCATAGAAACAAAATATGAACTTTGACAAACTGACCTCATGATGATGACCTACCTCATCGAATATCATGATGATGATGCACCTGACTCATTTTACCAAACCGCCAGAAAGCAGACAACACAAGCCAAGCCAAAAAGTTGGGTCCCTGTTTTGCCAAGTCAAAATGGGGCGTGTTGTGTAACCACACATCAGTTAGTAGTTTCACAACCTCCTTATCTTAGACAATCGATAAGATGTTGCACAAAGAGATGATTAATAACCAAGAAAACCCAACTCTGAATGATAAAACTAAAAGCAACACGCAATTACCAGAGGTGATTGATTGCTACTCAAAAGCGATCTCAATTCTGCTGAAAGCAAATTGTTACTTCTCAGAACTGATGTAGAAACCCTAGATGTGAATTGTTAATGCTCAAAAGCAACCAAACCCCAAAAATTCAAATGTTAACAAAAAACCCTAATTGCAAGAAGCAACCTGAACAACCAAAAGCGAGCAATTTCAAATTAAAAGCGATGTAAATACTTCTAGATGCGACCACTATTGGATTAAAAGCGATCCAAAAAATGGTAAAAGGGATGGCTTGTAGCTTAAAAGTGATGTGAAAGTTCTGAAGGCGACTAGTTTTCGCTTTAAAGCGACCGCGATGTGCTGTAAGCGCTCAGAAAATCTGATCTTCACAAAAAACAACTTCAAACAATAAAGTTAATTAAGGACATGAGTCCCATCAGGCGTGCCAAAATGTGATAGGTAAAAATCAGGTTAATAAGATCAAGCATATAATTGAAAACCTAATCCTACCACAATCAAATAATCAAATCCAAGTGAAATCAAAAGCATGCAATTCAAGAATAAAATCACTTAGATTGTATGATTCCTTGTTTATGTTGTGGATTGCTTCTCAACAATGAACAATTATGAAGATCAAAGCTGCCATGATGGATGGATGATAATTATAATATGCTAGATGGATGCTAAAATGCTCAATATGCTCAAGATGATAATGTCGATGCTATATGGAAATCATGGATAGTGTAGTATGGAATGAGAGGATGTTTATATAGACCTCAACCAAAATCAATCAACAGTAGAGATTTGGTGGCTATGTGAAGGGCTAAGATGAAATGATAGTCATAGGTGAATGTGTAAATGACAAGTGGAGGGAAGATAAGGCTCATATGTGACCGTGTACATAAAATGTACTACATGTGAAAGATATTAAATAAAAGATGTAGTACCACACATGTTTTTAAATAAAAGAGGCACACATGTTGGCTCATGATAAAAGATGAAGATAAGTGATAAGAGAAATCAATTAAATAAATAAAATTTATTTAATTAATTAGAAAGTAGGATTATGAAGGGATTTTAATTAAATAAAAAAGATTTATTTAATTAAAATAGATAGAATGAAGAGATAATTAAATAATTAAAGATTATTTAATTATAGATTAGAAGAAATAGATAAAATAGATAATGAATTAATTAAATAAATATTAATTTATTTAATTAATAGAAGAAATAAGTGATTTAGATCAAATAGAGAAATGCTCTAGTGTGTTAGACAAATGCAGATGATAGCTAATGCGATATTTTGATATAAATGATAACTAGGTCAATTTTGGGTGTCTACAAGGATTGTTGATGTTTAATTTTGCAAGAAATCACCAACAATGGGAAATTTCAAGAATGTGGGGCTTCATTCTTGAAATGACCTCCAGATTCTAAAGAAGTTGGCTCTTCTCTATTGTTTTGAGGTAAAGGGAAGAAAAAACAAGATTATAAAGGAATACTTAAAACTGCTAAGGTGATGCACCAAAATCATTATCTAACTCTAAAAGCACAATGATTAAACCTAACAGAGTCTACTGGTAAAGTTAAAGAGCATAAAGCATGATTAATATTTCTAGTATATATATTAGATCAACTAAAAACTCATAACAGAAAGTAAGAAACAAGAATCAGAAATAGATTTCAATTTGCATAGAACACCACTCTCTAAATTTGATTAATAGGAGAATAAAGTACAAGAGGCAAAGATTTGCACAAAAATACAATATTTGACCCCTCAGGAGAGGCACCTATTAAGGCAATAAAAATGCTTCTACTCTAGATCTACTGATAAAAACTCTCTGATCATATCTTTTTCGTGTCTCTGATCCAAGCTATTTAAAGTGTAAAACTCCTTCAAAGATCCTCTATAACTGACAAAATCCTCTAACTATAACTTTCACAAATATCAGTTCTGATTTCTCCCGTTAACTGACTCTTTTCTATTTTGGCTCCTATGCTATAGATCTTCTTGAGAATCTTGACTCTCTATTCATATGTGTCGTTATAATTGTTTCAACCGTGAGCTTCCATGCATAGAAATGTTGGCATTAGGTTTTGTTATTTATGTCAAAAGAGTATTGTAGTGGTGGATTGATCAAGGATTGTAGATCATCGTTGTCTATGTTTAATCCTCATCATGGAAGCAGTCAAACATGCAAGAGACATGTCCTATATCCTATGTAATGACATGTTTGTCAAGACAGTTAATGTCTTATATGCATTGGAGTTACTCCTAAAAACATATGAACGGATTCATTGTATCATCTCTCTTCATATTCTTGCTCATTGTTCATTCAACTATAGTGATGTCAATGTTGGAGTGATGTCAGTTGGGATGGTCAATTGTGCAATGGATTGGTGGATAGAGTATATCTAAAGGTTTCCCAAGAGCAAAGGTTCTGTTTGTTTGCAAATGAACAAAGGAGCTTTTATGTTGTATCATCTTCATTCTTTTATTCTTCAGATCATAGGAATTGAATTATCTTAACTTGCATCATCTATAGAGTTTGTAAGATTCATAGTGTTATGGCAGATGAAAAGACTCCTATTGTTGTGATTTGTTAGGGTTTTTGTTGAAGAATTAAACCTTAAGACCTCCAAGAACAAGGGTTTGGTTGTTTCAAGGTTAAAGGAGTTTCTTTTTTTTCATGTCAACATTATGTATATGCAGAATTTGTTTATAGGTGTTTAGAGTCTTAATGATACATATTAGGGTTTGTGAATTTTTGAAGACCTAAGTTTCTAAAGATCTAAATCCTAATCGCCTAAACCCTAGTGTCATCCTAAAACCCTAGACACCTTTAAAACAAGGTATTCTATTGGTGGGTTGCTTTTCTTTATGTTTGGACGGTGACTTGTTAGAGAAGGTAAACATCACTTAAGTCACTACTTAAGGGTGTTGAAGACATGAAATGACCAACCCTGCTTTCTAGCATGACCAGGTGGTTCGGTATGTTTTGTTTAATTGGGCACCAAAAGTTTAATCAATGATGGTTATTTAATTGATCATGGGTGCAAACACTATGATCAATGGTTTGTATCTAGACTCACAATTGCCATCTTTTGTGAATGAAGTTTGACGGCTATGTGACCATATGAAATGTGTAGGGTAGTTCAAACAATTTTATTAACTGACTTTTGTATGTTGTTTTGAAAAATAAAAAATCCCTAATGAAAGGGTGTCCATGGATTTTGTCAAGATGTTTTTGAATGGTTTTTCAGAGGAAAATGTAATGAAGAGAGTGTAATACTTTGAATGGAGAAAAACAACAAAAGATACATTATTTTTAGTTAATGTAATAGAGACGATAGTGTGTATAAAATATAGAGGCAGGGTATGGTGATTTTGGTAGAGTATGATGATTTAATGCATGTAGCTGAGTATGATGATCATTGTAGTAGTCATATATAGAATTGATGCCATCATGAACAAGGTTTTTGGCTGATGGATCTTCTGTAGAAGCACTAATGGTAGGTAATAGAATATGTGTTTGGAGACATGTTGATAGGTTCAAATGTATTGAGATTTTGAGATTGACAGAGCATTGATTGCAGAGGCATGTGAGCAAAAATGTGTGTTACAGATGTTTTCATGTTTGATCTACGATGAACGTGATGGTTCTTGAAGATTGTTTGAAAGGTATCATTTGTATACGATGTTAAATTAGTAAAGAATCTTTCTTTTGTATAAGATAGTAAAATATGTAAATGAGATAGGTGTATGGTGAAAGAACTTGTATGCAGAAGGTGTATCTGAATCCTAGATATCAATGATGTTAGAGTAGTACATTTTTGTGTTTAGTGGATTGTTAAAGAGTCATTCTTTGTATAATGAGTAAAGGTAGAATATGGTACTATTTTTGAATATCTTCATAGAAGGGTGATTGAGTAAAAGAGTTATAGAACTGATTTATAACCTATGGTATTAATGTAAATAGAGTAGTACTCTGTATATCTACTTGGTTTGTGTTTGAGGTTGGTGCTCTTGGTTTGAGTGGAGTTGGTGTTCTTGATGTGCTAGGTATTGGTGTTCCTATCAAAATGTGATCCATGAGATCCTTACCAATGAGGCATAAGTGTAATAAGTGAGATTTTCGTCAGTGAGACATAATAAAGATTTTAGTGAGGTTGGATAGTGTTGTGTGGTTACACAACATGCCCCATTTTGCCTTAGTAAAATAGGGACCCAACTTTTTCTTCTTTTGCCCCATTTTGCCTTAGTAAAACCAGTAGAAAATGTATGTCATGATCTTATCCTTAGCATGTTAGGATCCTAAAATCTAGATCAAATTTTAAAAGTCAAAATTTCTCATCATGAATCTAGCCAAATGAAAGAGAATAAAATTATAAGTAGGTTTGCCTTTTGAAGCACCAGGAAATTCCCTATGATCAGGAAGTTATGCTCGGTCAAAGTTTAGTCAAATGGTCTTAGGGATGTTCACATTATCCTGGCATCCAGACATTAACTTAATGTCTTGATCACAAATTTTCTAAGTAAAACCAAATATCTAGACATTCGCTAATGTGTGGATGTCAAACTTAACCCATTGCGCTAGCTAAACGTCATACACATAAAGTCACTTAGTGTGGATACTAGTGAATAAGCATGTTAACTTAACATCCAGACCTTAGCTTAATGTCTAGACATTCATTAATATCTTGATGACATGTCCTCGTTGACTTTTCAACTAGACTTAGACCATGGTCATTACGTGCAAACATTTTAACATCTAGATCTTACCCCAACATCCTGATGATGTCATCCGATCTCGCCATAGAGAAATAACAAAAGATGATGATATCATCCAAACATTAAAAGGATGGAACATTTAACATTTCTTAACCTCCAGACATTAACTTAATGTCTGGACTTTTGCCAATATCCTTATGACATCATTCTTTCTTCTAGCTAAAAGAACCACCTCAAATCATGATGTCATCAACACATTAGACCCAAAGATATTTCATAAAGCATAAACATCTAGATATTTCTTAATATCCCTATCTCTGCTATCTACGAATAGAAATTAAGACACGCCATGAATGAATAGACAATGCCACGTGGCGTGGATTTGACTTTTCAAAGGTGGACATATCAATGTCCAGACATTTAAGATCAAAGGTGAATGCCTTAGGAGGTTAGCCTCCCGATACCAATTTCTTAGTCAGCATTGACCAAATGTCTGCATGATGTCATTGGGATGTATGGATATTCTGAAAAGCAAATCATATTATTCAAATATCTAAACTTTTGTTTATATCCTAACCTTGCAATTAATACTGCGAAAAGGGGTCGTTGGCCATTCAAAATTTCAAATTAGATGTTGCTACATGTAGCAATCTTATGGAACTTTAAACAGATGTCTATACCCAATGAATTTAGCATTAATTATGACCTAATTTTACGATTTTAATGTATAAATAGAAAATATTGATCATTTTAAACTCACCTAAGAATTCGTAAGAAAGCTTTACAAAGCTCCAATGAATCACATCAACTGTTGCAAAAACCCTGATATCAAACGAAATGGTGTGCATATTCAATGATGTCCAGAAAATAGTGATCATATAGTATATTTAGTGCTCATCCAAATATATTTAATCAGGATAAAGCTCAGTAAAAAGGCATGTAATGGTGAAACCCTACTTTTTTCATTTATGGTAACATAGTAAAAGGTAAACTTTGTACCTGTAATGGGTAAAATGGGATAATAAAATAAATTACAAAAACCCAATAACATCAATGAAATGTGCAAGTAAAGGAGATTAAAATAAGGAAGTGATAATTACAACCTTTCTTACCTCGCGATTTCCATTGTTTGCCTATTCTCTTTTGATCTTTTGGTGATGAATGTAGCCCTTAGGAAGCTTGCTTCCTTGCTTTGATTCCTCAAGATGACAAGGAGAAATGGCTCAGATACTTGTGTTGAAGATGAGCTTCAACACAATATGAAATGGATGATAAATGGTGTGAGAGTGGGGGTGCCAATGGTGCACTATGGATTTTGCAGCATAAGTTTACTTGAAAGCTTCGTTATTTGAAATGGAAGAATAGAGGAGTATTTATAGACCTTGCGAGAGAGGATCAACGGTGTCGAAGAAATAAGAAGATCAATGGTAGAGGATGTTTGAGGGAATGTGCACGAATAGAAGGACATAAAAGATGCTTTGTTGAGTTAACTGCTTTCTTGATGAGGATGATTTTTTATTTCAAAAATTAGAACATATTTTTCTCATTTAAGAGTTTGTTGATAAAAACAAAGTTGCTTTAAATTAGTTAACTCATCTTTTGCTTTTGCATGATAAGAAGAATTTATTTTTTGAAGATTTTGAAGATTTATTTAGAAGATAAGAAAGAGAATTAAATAAATAAATTTATTTAATTACTTGCACATGATTTGGAAGAATAAATAAAATATTTTATTATATTTTATTTTTTGGAGACTGAGAGGATATAAATCAATTTAAATGATTTATTTAAATTTGGAGGAAAATACTTGACTTAATTAAATAATTTAGAATTATTTAATTGTTTGGAAGAATTTAATTAAATAAAGGATTTTATTTAATTTTGACTTTAGAAGAGATAATTAAATATTTTGATATTTAATTAACTTAGAGGAATATGAATCGAATAAATAAATTTAATTATTTATTTATTGATAGAGGAAGATGGACTAAAATAAATATTAAAAATATTTATTTAGACATAGTCATGTCATTTTTAGGTGTATACATTTTGCTCCTCTTTGATGCAATGTGTTTTATCACGTTTTTTCAAAGAATAAGAATTTTTGACAATGATACATGCCCCGGTTTGCCCCCGGTACAGGTTTGTATTATGCTAGGATGCCCCCTTAGGAGATTGGACGGGAAGAAGGTAGAAGGCATGCGATGGACAATCTCATGAAGACGAAGGGAAAACTTGGTTAGGTTTGAAGAAAACAAGATGTGTTTCTGAGAAATGGGAAGAAAATGGGAAGAAACAGGTGCGGGAAGTAGTCATAGTCACCACATAGCCAAATTAGGGTTTGCATGCTATATATAGGAGCTGGGTCCACAAGACATTTCATTTGCACACTTGGCTTTGTTTGATTTACTTTTGAAAGCTTAGGAGAGTATAGAGCATAGAGCAGTCAGCACTAGGATGGATATTCTACACAAGGAGCATCTCTTTGAGTAAGTCTGACAATTCGACCAGCCAGCAGAGATAGGACCCCCGGTATGTATCTCAAAAAAATTCCCCTAGGGTCAATTTTTAATGTAACAAATGCTAGGGAAATTTAGGCTAGACAAATGGGCCAAATTGCAGTTTGGCGCATATGGCATGCAAAACTGCACATCTGTCAAACTACGGCACATCTAGGATATGAAATGACGCATGCATGAAAGTTGTGCATGCATGAGAAAGGTTGGCACATTTGTCATTTGGTGGCACTTTTATGGTATGAGTCGGTGCTTTTATGGTACGAGTCGGTACATGCATTTGGGTGGCGCATTTGTGGTATGGGCCTATGCATGCATGAAATGTTGTGGAGCATCCATCAGAAGTGGCGCATTTGCTAAGAAATGGCACATATACCTTCTATCGTGGCACATTTGCTAAGAAATGGTGCATATGATATAGATAGTCAGTTGACTTAACGAAATTAACCCAATTGGCACCTTGATCGATGCGTCAATTGATAAGCGATCTACAAGATTGCCAAGAATCTAGTCAAGAGATGATATGTTGTTTTGATTAATTTGATATGTTAAGTCAGTGATATGATGCTATAGATATGTTGAGCATGGTACTTGCAGCTTTAAGTTGATGCCTTGATTTGTGTGTTTGCAGGAGGACATACGAGATACATTGATGTCAAGGGAACAGTTTCCCATGCCAATGTTGCAATGACATATGTTGACTGAGATGGATCAAGAGGCACTTGGTGCAATCGGATTGGACTACATTTGCTTTATGCCTGAGGTTCAAGTGAACCATAGGTTACTGACTGCAGTAGTAGAGAGGCTCCACAATGAGGATGGGACCTTCCACTTCCCGACTAGCGAGATGACGGTTACTTTGGAGGATGTATATAGGATACTCCACTTTCTTATTCAGGGAGAGCTCGTGGAGTATGATCCACAGTGGGATGCAGGCCTTGCAGAGTGTAGGTGGGTGTTTGATGACCCGGAGCTAGTAGGACAGGTCATCTCCTGGCAGGACCTTCATGATTACTATGACTATTTCCTAGGGATAGTTGCAGGACTGATTGGAGGTGTTGTATGCCCCGATAGGAGATCACATGGGTCTCGATTGGATGGGGACGGATCATGGAGAGGATGGTCATAGAGGGCACCCATTATGCTTGGGGTGTCTGCATTTTGGAACACCTATACCATGACATGCATTAGGTGGTATACCACAGGGGTGCAAGTTTATTAGCAGGTGTCTCACTTTTGTAGTTTTGGCTATGGGAGCATATCACCATCACCAAACTAATATGCATGTTTCAGAGGTAGAGGGGAGATCCCTACAGTTACAGTTATGCAGGAGTGATTTCCTAGCATAGACTGGGGAAGTTAGAGTATTGGAGGCATGCATTGGATGGGGTAGATGTGGTCGTTTGGCGACCATATCTAGATTGTGAGCCTTGGGAGGATGAGGCAGACGAGATGCCATACTGTTATCAGACTTGGTGGCTAATAGGTTGGACGTGGTTCATTTTGGAGAGGTAGATTGTCAGCTGGGTTTGAAGACAGTTTGGGAGGAGATAGGGCATGCCACAGGGGCAGGCTCTGTTTGTGCAAACTCACACTGAGAGATTCAGATGGGGGCCGGTGGTATCTTATGAGGAGGCGGTGGCAGAGTTTCGGTAGATTCCTTATATTTCCTGGGAGATGAGGAGAGAGATTGCAGATGCTGGGATGACTTGGGACTATGAGGAGTAGTTCACAGAGCACCCATTTCTGAGGTACTCTGGGCCTAGAGAGCTAGTTACTTGTATAGACAAGGTAGATTTAGACGACGAGGGCTAGGTAGGCAGGAGGAGGAGGAGGAGGAGGAGAGGATGGAGGGATGGAGGAGGTGGTGGAGATGGTGGAGGAGACGGTGGAGGTGGAGGAGATAGTGGAGGAGATGGTGGAGGTGGTGGAGATGGTGGAGGAGATGATGGAGGTGGTAGAGATGGTGGTAGACTCTAACAAAGGAGCAGAGCTGGGGAGGGACCTTCCCATGCTCAGTAGGTAGTGCAGCCGCAGGTTGTACAACAGGCTACACAGTAGGCATAGATGCCGCCACCTTAGCAAGTGGCGCACCATTAGGGACCTCAGCCACAAGGATAGGCATAAGCCTCTCAGGGTCCAGCTCAGTCAGATGTTCAGGAGAGAGCTATTGCTATGCTAAGAGGATAGGTTTGACAGCTATGGACATAGCTTAGGATGGCTGAGGCTCAGTAGGAGATAGATGCAGGGGTTATCTCAGGGCTCACTAGAGAGTGAGATATGGCAGAGGCGAGGATACGAGTTATCCAAGTAGAGAGGGACACAGCAGTGGAAGCCCTTGGGATAGATGCTGCTAGCAGCTTTTTGGTTGGACAGGTGCACCAGGCCTAGGTACAGCTAGCACAGGCATAGGCATAGCTAGTACAGGCATAGGCATAATTGGCACAGGCCCAGGGGCAATTAGCGCAGGTGCAAGGTGAGCTTGCGAGAGCGCAGGCCCAGACATAGTACTATCAAGGTTTATACCATGGTGTTGTACTAGTTAGTCAGAGGGCTCTGAGCTATAGGAGCCAGTCTATGGCTTCTCAGAGAGTAGGTGGATCAAGGTTGGGAGCCTCTATGATGGGCCCACAACATTCTGGGGCCAATGGAGGAGGGGACTCAGGAGACACTATTGGGAGTAGCGGTTCATAGCAATAGGGCTAGCAGACACTTGCACAGACTTTGGCTCCTACATACACATTTTTGATGGCTTAGATAGCTGGATATGTATATGTACCATTTTTGTACTTTGAGACATGTATCACTATTTTTGAGATGTATTCATTGTATATGACATTGACTTAGAGATAGATTCTTTGATATTGTATAGTTGGACACATTTATGATATTTATATGATGATGCAGCTCTTTGATGCTCTCTATATGCAATTTACTCATTCTATGTTATGGATGTATTTCTTATTTGGATGATGGTACTCATGTGATGCATATGTTGACTATGTCTATATGATGTTTTATCTAATGTAGTTTTAGATGATGTCATGTGATGTTTTGTGACCTAATGTAGACTTAAATGTTTTACTTGATGCTATGTGGCCTAATGAAGACTTGAGATGTGTTTACTTGATATGCTTCTAATGTATCAATGCAGATGGTATCTATGGGGTTATGCAATATATGTGATGCACTTATCTATGTTTTTGATTTTTCTGTTGACACTATGTGATGATTGTATATCGATGACCTGATGCACTTTATTATGTATGCAATTGATTTAATCATGTAAAATGACTATCTCATGTGATATGATATGCAACTGTATGCTATGTTTTTGTGATGTCCAAATGTACTCTATCGACACAGAAATGACATAATGGTAGATAGGAGATTGATTGAAAGAATGACTTCATAGAAAAACTCACAAGCTTCAATTTGTAAACATTGATTCTTCTGCATAGAATTTTATTGCATGGGATGTGGATATGGATACAGATATGTGATGTAATGCTTTCTAGATATGTTATGGATATGGATATGGATATGTGTCATCTGATCTTGTAAGTATTTTGAAGTGCTTATTTCATCATCGGGCTTTATTATGTTATAAGAAAATACAAGCATCTATGTATAATTAAACTGAGATGAATTGAGAATTACTTACATGGATTTTGATATAGCAGGTTAATACAAGCATGTAGTCAAAATTGAATCTAGATGACCTGAGTATTTTTTGCATTTCAATAGACAAGGATTGCCCCTTTTCATGTTCAGACCCTCGAAAGTCCTTGATGATCTTTTACTAATCATGTCATTAGACAAAAGTCGTCACATTACTAAAGTTTAATCCACAAACAATAGACAAAGAAAATGATTATGCCCCCATCATAGCATCTCTAGCTTTTGGCATCCTTGAGTAGCATAGAAAGACATAATGACAAAAATCCAAGACCTTGTAAGTTAACCAATATAAAAACACAAAGCATTCTTGCATTAAATGTGTCTTCTTGCCATAATTGATATAGAGTCAGTTTGAGTGTTTTGGTATGGTGATCTACTTTGCTTTGGATAGGTTGATGTTTTGTGCCAAGATTTTTGTTGTTTTGGGCAGTGTGCTTTGCTACGTACGCTTGTCTAGTGAAAGGTATCACAATCCTTTATTGGTATCCTCTTAGAACATGTGGCATTCAAGAATCCAAATCTGTAACCAGGTTGAGGAGTTGCCCCTAGTTTAGTCTAAGGATTGACTTAATATGGGTGACACGACAAACAGACACGGAGAGACGAACCCTAAGGGACTAACCTAGTGCCTCAGGGGCTCATTGCTAAATGGCCTTGCCTACGTGATGACATAGAGGCAATGTAGTTCGGGGTGAACCAGATGGACCTAAGACCTAGTCGATGGCATAGATGTAGAGATGGCATGGACAACAGGATAGATGACACTTGATGGAATGGACAGGAAAGAAGTGGAGTGGAGCGGAGCCTCGAGGGCGCATTGATAATGGCCTTGCCTATGTGATAACTCAGAGGTGATGTAGTTTGACAATGGTTCAAAGGACTGGTTCAGGTTAAATGATATGATGGACGCACAAGAGATATTCGGGTCACAACAGATGGAGGAAGTGATTTGTCGCAGGTAGCACCTGTTTACTAGGTTTTCACCACTTACTTTTAATTGCACAAATAGCTAAAAAAATACACATGACGTCTGTTTGCTAGGTTTTCATCATGGTATCTATCCAAGGAGCCTGTTTGCTAGGTTTTCACCAGAGGATGATTTTTTTGTTATTTTTCTAGTTGTTTGATTTTTTTAATTTATTTTTTATCACTTTTTAATTTTTTTTGAATTTTTTAAGGACTCCCTTGCCTTGGAGTTTTAGGTGTAGAACTTGCGAAGATGCATACTATTGATAGGATCATCAAATAGTTCACCTTCAGATGTAGCCAATTGATATGCTCCTGACCCATAGACTACAACAATGACATAGGGAGCTAGCCAGTTGGGTTTGAACTTGCCTTTTTCTCTCGATCTTGCTGATTTCTGGGATTTTCTCTGAGGACTAGATCACCAACTTGGAATACTCAGGGCTTTACCCTATGGTTATAGCTTCTAGACATCCGTTTCTAATAAGATTTTAAGAGATTAAAGGCCTGTTGCCTTCTCTCTTCGAGCTGCTCTAACTCTTGAAGTTTGGACACTCTGTACTCTTTATCAAATATGAGTCCTTTTAACGAAACTTGCAAGGATGGGATCTCAACTTCAATGGGCAAGATGGCTTCAGATCTGTAGACCAGGGAGTATGGTGTTGCACTTACGAGTGTGCAAATACTTGTATGATAGGCCCACATCACTGTATCTAACTGGATATGCCAATCACAGCCGACATCATTGATAGTCTTTTTTAGAATTTTCAAGATAGTTTTATTTGATGCCTCTGCCTAGCCATTGCCTTGGGGGTAATAGGGGGTAGAAAAGTGGTGCTGGATATGGAATTTGTCACATAGTTCCCTGACATCCTAATTTTTGAATGGTCATCCATTATCTGTGATAATGTATGAAGGGATACCATAGCAACAAATGAGATAGTTCAAGATAAAGGAGGCAATCTACTTGCCTGTGATATTGGCTAAGGGTACGACTTCAATCCACTTCGTAAAGTACTCAATGGCGATGATTATGAATTTATGGCCACAGGATGAAGGACAGTGTATCTTGCCCACTAAGTCAAGTCCCCACTAACAGAAGGGCCAAGGGGTTGTTAATGGTTGTAGCTTCTATGCTGGTGCATGTATTAGGTTCCCATGGATTTGGCACTTCTTGCACTTCTTTACAAAATGGTAGGAATCTTGTTCCATGTTTGGCTAGTAGTATCCCATGCGGATGAGTTTCTTGGCTAGGGTAGGGCCACTAAAGTGGGTCCCACATATACCGTCGTGCACTTCACTCAGGGTAGTTTGATATTCCACACTATTGAGACACCTAAGGAGAGTACCATCGAGACCTCTGCGATATAGGGTATTGGCGGCAATGGCATACCAGGATGCCTGACGGATGAAGGTTCATTTTTGGTTTTTGGAGAGATCCGGTGGGAGGGTATTCTCTTTAAGTTAGGCAAATATTTTTCCATAGATGGGGGAATCAGTTCTGACAATGTGGCAAATGATATGGGATTCAGGGGTGTCCTATGCAGGATAGGGCACTGGCTCTACCAAGAACTTGTAACGTGATTGATTATTTAGAATATCGAGGAGAGATGCAATCGTGGCCATGGCGTCTACAACTTTGTTCTCAATCCTTGGTATCTGCTCAAAAGAGATTTGGACAAAGTATTCTTTGAAGTTGTCTACCATCCATTTGTAAGGGATTCATTTCTCATCTTTTGTCTGGTAGTCATCATTTACTTGATTTATGACCAGCTGTGAGTCACCATACACCTGAAGTTCTTTGATATTCCATTCCATTTCTAGCTTGATGCTAATGACTAGGGCCTCATACTCTACCACGTTGTTAGTGTAGGGAAAGAGTAATCTGTATGATTTAGGAATGGTGTCACCACTAGGAGTGATCAATAAGATACCTGCTCCTGATCCATGCTGAGTGTATGAGCCATCAAAGTACATTTTCTAGGTTGTTGTGGTTATGTGAAAGATAGATTCATCTAGAAATTCAAAGTTCAAAGGGTTGTCATCTATTACAGGTGCATCTATCAGTTGGTCTGCAAGTACTTGACCTTTTATTGCCCTCCTGTCTACATATTTGATGTCAAATTCACTGAGAAGCATGACCCATTTGGACAATCTACCTGTAAGGGCCACTTTGTTGAGTAAATACTTGAGTGGATTAATCTTTGCTACTAGTCTAACTGAATGCAACATGTAATGTCTCCGATTTTGTGAGGTGAAGACCACAGCGAGGCATGCTCTTTCAATTGGTATGTATTGTAGTTCATACCCAACAAGTGTTTGGCTGATATAGTAGATCACTTGTTCTTTCCCTTCATAATTTTGCTGTGTGAGGAGAACTCCCAAAGCTGTTGGTGTGGCTAAGATATACAGTAGCAAAGGTTTACCCTAAATCGGTGGCATTAATACAGGTGGCTTCATTAGATACTCTTTTAACTAATGAAATGCCTATTCACATGAATCATTCTGTTTCAAAGGGACATTCTTATGTAGGAGGTGGGAAAATGGGTGGCAGTTGTCTGCCAATTGAGAAATGAATCTTCAGATAGACTGCAGTTTTCCTTGTAGAGACCTTAGTTCAGTGAGATTCTTAGGAGGTGGCATTTCCATGATGGCCTTTACCTTAGTTGGGTCGACTTCGATTCCATTGGCAGACACTATGTACCCAAGTAGTTTGCCTGATGTAACTCCAAACACACACTTCTTTGGATTAAGACGTACATTAAATTGTTCCAGATTTGGGAAGATTTTGTCTAGTACTACTAGGTGTCCTTCTCTTTTGAGTGATTTTGCCAAGATGTCATCAACATAATCTTCCATTATAGTGTGCATCATGTCATAGAAGATTGTGGTCATAGCTCTCTGATATGTTGCTCCAACATTTTTCAAACCAAATGGCATGACACACCAACAATAGGTGCCCCATGGACATGTGAACGCAGTCTTGTGTTGGTCTTCAGGTGCAATTTTGATCTGGTTGTATCTAGAGAATCCATCCATTAGTGATAGCATGGTGTGTCCTGCTGTGAGATCTACAATAATGTCAATGTTTGGCAAGGGGAAATCATATTTTGGACAAGCCTTGTTTAGGTCCCTAAAGTCATTACATATTCAGACTCTACCATTTGGTTTGGTGACTGGTACTATGTTTGAAATCCACTCAGGATAGTCTATGGGTCTGATGAATCTGACATCCAATAGTTTCTTCAGCTCTTCTTTCACCATGAGGGCCACATGTGGGTGCATCTTTTTGAGTTTTTACTTTACTGGCTTAGCTCTTGGAGCTAAGGATAAGTGATGCATTATGAGATTTGGATCTAACCCTGGCATGTCTGCATATGTCCAAGCAAAGTTGATTTTTTTTCTTTTAAAGAATTTGGTGAATGCTAGCTTTTCTTGTGTTGTTAAAGACTATGCAATGTGGATCATTCTGGGACTATCACCTGTGCTAACATTAATCGGCTCTGCTGGTTCTATCAAGATTGAAGATCTCTCCTAATGTGTAAGATTGGGTAGAGGGTCAAGCCTTCCATCCTTCGATGCCTCAAAGAGGTTTTCACCATTGGATATGTCTATATTTTTACTTTTTTCATGATCTAGCACTGCCATAGAGTGGTTTTCACCATTAGATCTTTCTTTCATTTTGACAATTTTGAGACTAAAAGGCTTGGCATTCTCTCCAAAATAGGCCTTGTCATTGATTTCTATGGCATAGCTAGCTTTGTGGTCCCTTGCAGGTATGTGATCTCTAAGCTCAAGATAGTCTATGATGGCTTCATCATTTTGAAAGGTATCGAGTTCAGGGGTAGTGTCTTGCAAGTCCCAATCTATGAGTTTAGGGTACAATAATGGTAAGGGGTCATTGGGTTGGTCTGGTTCAATGGTATTTATGGTCAAGATAGAGTTTTTATGGTGGTCATTATAAGCACGGACAATGCCTACAATGGTACTCTCCATTAGTTGATCCGTCAAAGGGGGTATCATTCTTTCCTCGCGACTTTCACTATCATTATTATGTGGGTCAGACTATAGCGGTCTAGCCCTTCGACCTTGTCCCTCAGTTGCATGCGTTGGGTCATACTCATGGACAACATTGATATCTTTCTCATCACAAGATAGCTCAGAGAGGCTATCCCATTCATATTCATTGGTATTAGTCTCACTCCCCATTTGTAGTTGCTGAATTTGATCAACTAGATTAGTGGCAGATGTTTCTGGTTGTTTG
The DNA here is from genome assembly GCA_027924645.1 of Cunninghamia lanceolata. Lineage (NCBI taxonomy): Eukaryota > Viridiplantae > Streptophyta > Pinopsida > Cupressales > Cupressaceae > Cunninghamia > Cunninghamia lanceolata. The sequence continues at coordinate 1,022,722 of BSBN01001020.1, read as the reverse complement.
TCTTTAGGCTTATTTGCTCTATTAGTTTTCGTTGTGCCAGTGTAACCTAGCCCTGTAGTGTCTTAGGATGTCAAGGTATGGGGTTGGATGGGTTCAATGATACCTTCCTTTCTCAAACCAAGGGGGCCATGTCCTTCATAACCAATTCTTTGTAGCATTTGGAATCCTTGACCATATTGTTCAGTTTGCATAGTGGTGTGATGGTCTTGTTGTGTTGATGAATTGCTTTCACCTTATATAACCATTGAAGGATATCCTTTTCATCACTCTCATCTTTGAGGCTTCCCCATTTGATAAATGGACCTTTGGTAGTGTAGACACCTAAAAATGTCTTCTACCATCAAACCGACTCCCGATAACCCTAAACACATCAATTTCCCTTCTAACCAATTAATTAAATTTTTATTTAATTAATTATCCCTCCATTTCCCAAATTCACATTAGTTTATCCCCAAAATTGAATTAATTTCATTTAATTCAATAGTCCAAACCTTAGCCAATGGATTTAATAAATATGCAATATTTATTAAATCAATTTCCCCCTTTTCACCAAAACTAATTAATTAGTTAAAACCATGTTAACTAATTAATTCATCCTATTAATTGACATATCCCTACCCTAGACAATTAAATAGCTATTATTTAATTGCCTACCCTAGCCTACCTCATCCTAGCCCTAGGATTAATTAAATAAAACCTATGTTTAATTAATCCTAACCTCTCATTTGGGTGGTCAAACCTTGTTTAACACCCTTCCCCACATCCTCCAAATAAAAAATTGAATTAAATCTACATAATTCAATTTTTTATTTAAAAACATCCCACATCACATTTAATTCCCCTTACCTCACCCATACTCATTTATTTCCTCTTATCCCCAAATGAATTTTTAATTCATTTACATTCCCCCATATGAATCTTTAATTCAAAAATAATCCTTCACCCCCATGCTCATTTAATAACCCCTTTTCCCAAAATGAATAAAAGATTCACTTTTATTCCCAGCCCTCCATTCATTCAAGATTTAATCTAGGCCCTCCACATCACTTTTATCCTCCACCATTGATCTTCCAAATCAATCTCCACCCTTGGATCAAAATCCCTTCCAAAAATCTATAAATAGAACCTCTCCCAAGCCATTTCAATATCCAAGTTTTATGCAAAGTTATTATGCCAAAATCTCCATTGAGCTAGAATAGTGAGTTGCAAATTAGAGTAGCATTTCACATTAGAATCACTTGTCTAGGGATAATCATGTCTTAGGAGTTCTTGGGTGCATGCTCCTACTTCCCTTGATGAGATTGGGTTTGCATGTGAGGTATAGCTTTTTATGTTTTATTTGCATTTAGTTAGTATTTCAACCTCATTTGTTTATCTAATCTACATTGGCACACCCGATGGGACCCACAAGGTCCAAGTCTAATCTGTTTTGTGTGAGTTTTGTGCAAAGGACATGTGTTTATAGGTGCAGCGCTATCCTACCTGCGCAGTGGCGCTATCTCTGGCGCCTTTTAGCGCTATCCTCTATTTTAACACTATTTTGCGCAACACATTTTCATTCTATGAACTCACTCACATATCTTTTTTTTAGGATCTCCTTGTTGTTTTTGGTGTTTAACTACTCTCTATTTTCACAAAGATTTTGAAAATACAAGGGGAAGTTATGTTAAAATTTTTTAAAATTTAAACATGCATGCTAGTTTCTATTTTGGCTTTTTTTTGTTTATCAATGACTAACAAAGCTAACGGGACATCTTGTGTGTGCAGCCTAACCCTCTGTTTTTGTTAGAAGATCTCCATTTTGCAGGTTAGATACACTCAGACACGTATTGGTGCTATCCGTACCCAGAACGGTGTTATCCTAAAACTGTGATCAGACCATTTGACAGTGCACAGTGGCACATTCATACACCTTTATTAGTGCAATCTCCTCATTTAGCACCTTGTCTATATTGTATTAGCGCTATTTACTTTATTAGCACCTTTTGTATAACCTTATAGCGCAATATTCTATTTTGACGCTTTCTGGGTCTCATAATGGCACTTTCTGGGTCTCATAATAGTGCTATCTTTTGAATTAGCAGTATCTGTATCAGGTGTCGGGTTCTCTAGCTTGTTTTTGTCAGTGTCGCCATTTACTGTCTGTAGTGGTGCCATTTACCATCTGTTTTAGTGCTATTTCAGAAACTAACTTTGCTATCTATGTAGGTACTGACAAGTGTTTTTGCAGGTCTTTTCTATCATTTTACGGATACTAACAAGCTTTTGCAGGATGTTTTTATCTCTAGTTTAGCAAAAACACTTCAATTTGCAAACTTAAAATGAACCCTTTGCATGCTAGTTACACAATATTTTGATTTGGTGCAATAAAATTTAACAACAAACAAATCTTTGTGTGTGTGTGTGTGTGCCAAACATTTAAATTTGGTGTTCTTAAAATTCACAAATTGTGTGCGAACAACTATCAAACACTTCAATTTTGGGCTTTAAAAAGAACCACAAATTGCATCAATTAAATCATTGGGTTAAAAAGAACAACAATCTGCATTCTTCAATCATGTAATCAAGAAAATCACTTTTAAATTGTGTGAAGTGTTTTTGTGGTTCATGTTTGTGGTGTGAAAAGTGTATGCTCTTCCCTTGCACCATTTGCTGACCTTGAAAATCAAAAGCTTCTTACTAAACTTGCATTAATCACCCCCAACATAATCCAAAGAACTAAAATGAACCATGTTTAGTGTGATGCAAAAACAAACAATACGTATGCTCTCCCCTTGCATCTTTGTATGAACTTGGGGATCAAAAGTATTTTTGTGCTTATGTTGCTTTTGTTAATCCTTAGAGGACCTGCCACCCTGCTTTGAAAGGTGGGAACAACCTAAGTGGAAACAAGCTAAAGCTAAGCTCTTTCAAGCTGCTATATAAAATAAGGTGTTTGGGATGAAAGTCACAAGCAACAGGTGTTGTTTTGTTATACCAACAGCCAACCTCCTCCAAAACCCTCCAAGGCCTAACCCTTGGAGGCTGGTAGACTCCATAACAAAGAGTAGCACTGCCGCATGTATAACCACCTAAATGAAAGCACTTACTAAGAACCTTTGTTTAGCAAGCCAAAATCCTTCTATTTGTTGACACAGAAGGGAAACCTTTGAAGCGGCCCCAATTCATGCAGTTCTTAATTGATGTAGCAGAGACAATCTAAAGGTTTGGTGAGGAACAAGCCTTATAAGAAACCCAGATCTTAGTATGCATGAGAAGTGTGTGCAATTGTAAGGAGGAGCCAGTGCTACCAAGATCATGGAGCTACCTACTTTGAATAGGCGCAACTAGGGGATTCAATAAATACTGTCATATCTTTGCCTTAGGTTGTTCAAAGTGCTTGTTAAATAAAATCACACGTCTTTTTACAAAACAAAGCAAAAATCTTGATTATTGTGTGATTATTGTTTGCAACAAACTTGCCAAGAGACAAACGAAATCATTTGATCACATCCCAAACAAAGAAAATCCAAAATTGCCATAAAAAATATGTCTTTTTAGGACCCCGACAAACACTGCCTGGTTTTAGCACCATATCTATTTGATTTTGGCGCCATTTCACCTGTGGATTGGTGCTATTTTCAGATTGACTTGCCTAAAATAGAGACCTATTCAGTTGTGATCTTCACCATCTGCTCTGCCATAATCCATATTCACCTTCCAAAAATCTGACAACAGTCCATCCATTTTCCTCTCAAAATTTTCAAAAAAGCACACCTTCACTTTAACCTTAGAGGATTAATCACTATCATTGTTGGACCATTTGCTATATCAAACACACTCAAATTCATATCCGCTTGTCTTCATTGATTTTTGCATACCTTTTGGACCAAACAAATCCTTGTCACAAGAAAATAATTCCAAAAATCCCCAAAATCTCTTAAATCAAAACATCATCAAAATCTGTCATCCTAAGCTAAAGTTAAATCTAGATTTCATCCTTCACATCATATCTTGCTTGGAAAGTCATTAGTCTACCTTTCAAGTAAAAAAATCATCCCTCTTTGCATAAGGTCATTAGTCTACCCCAAACAAAGAAAAACATCCATTTGTGCGACACAAATCTAGATCCTCCCTAAGCTCAATTTGTTGATCATCCTAATCTCCCATATCAACCATCAAAATCAAACATCAACAAAATCTCTTCAAAACAAACGTCATCCATCACCTATCTTTTGGTCCAAAAATTGTGTAGAAAATCAATATCGTCCACTCATACCACCCTTAAATTAAAACCTCTAGAAACACATATCAATCTGCCACCACATCCTCTCTTCTACTCCATCTCACTACCACATTCATCTTTTAGTCCAATAAATTAATCCAAATCCTCTAAGGTCTCCATCCTTATTTCATTTCCACCTCGTAAATCAAATCCATCCACTTGCATACCCACTACTAGATCACAACACAAGAAAATCCAAGAAATAGTAGAGCAATATCAGGGCATAGGAATGCCTAACACCAACAGTAGCAACATACCCATCAACCAAACATACAACCCACCTACGTACTCTTACATCCCCTCATATAATCCCAATGAAAATCCTTTCCATTTCTTACAACAACCAACACCACCACCACCACCACAACCACAAAAAATCCCCACTATATCCCAAGATGATCTAGATGTCTTGACCTTTACACAAGACGCCGATAACATGGACATGCTTGAAAAAGTCCTACGATCGGATCCAAATAGATTTTTGGATTATCTCCTCAAGATTGGTGCCCAACCAGCCCATAACATGACCCCATCACAACCATCCACTTCTAACACCATTCCTACCACATCAAACACCCAAACATCAACATCCAACACCCAACCCATTATCTCTCAAACATCAATAGCTACCATATCTACCACCAACCCAACATCTAATGTCACTACATCCACAATCCCCACAAGTGCCTCTATTCCTACTACCTCCCAACCTGTCCTCACATCCACTACCACAACCACCATAACCTCTTTCGTTCCACAAATCACCTTGGGCATACAAGGCAAATTTACGCATGCAAGTACATCCACAAGTGTGCCTCCACAACCACCTTACAATACCTCCAACCCATCCAATGTCCATCTATCCAACGTCAATCTGTCCACTGTCATGTATCCACATAACCCCATACCATCATCTACACAACATCAAACCAATCCCCAAATACCACCACATGTTCTCCAACAACTCTATGTACATCAACAACATCAGGCACACATCAACCAAAACAACAACCTGTAGTACCAACATCTCAATCAAACAAATCCCCAACATCAAATCCCACCCCATCTCCAACATCTCACCAATCAACAGGCTTACACACTCCAACCACAACAACCACAAGATCTCACAAACATTGTACAGGCCTTGATCTAAAAGGTCGACGACATGCAAACTAGAGGCAAGCGCAAGCACTATTCTTTTGAGGACATTTGCCCCTACCCATTTGATCGCACATTGTATATGCCCCCTTTCCCCAAGAACTTCAAGACACCTAAATTTGACAAATACAAGGGAAAGGGAGACCCTAGGAATCATCTTAGGGAGTTTTACCTCGCATGCTTAGAAGTCTCAAATAACGATACATATCTTATGAGACTCTTTCCAAGAATCCTCGGTGGACAAGCCACCGAGTGGTTCGCACATCTTCCCCCAGGCATTAGGACTTTCCCTGAGCTTGCGGAGAAATTTGTCAACCATTTCTCCTACAACTTCGAACATGAGATATCTATGACTGACCTTTGCAACACAAAATAGAAAAGTGGAGAATCCTTCGCTTCCTTCTTGCAAAGGTGGAGAAGCTTAGCAAGAAAACTCCCATGGTCGATCCCTGAAAAATAACTCGTCACAATATTTGTGACCAACCTCAATTAGGAAATAGGGTTTCACTTACAAATCCTATGTGCGTCTACCTTTGAAGAGGTCATCGACAAAGGCACCACCATCGAATGGGCCCTCATTGCCAAAGGCTCCATCAAACTATATGTTTACAAGTCCAACAACAACAACAACAACAACAACAACAACAACAAACCCCACATCAATACCCCCAATACAAACAACAACGGTAATATGCAATCAAATGACAAATCATGCTATTGGGGGAACAACAAGAACAATCTAAATGACGGCATCACAGACGTGAAAGCCATCCAACATGTACAAAATCCAACACCTGCACATACCTATGCCACCAATTTAAATAGCCAAAGGGGGCAAGCTAAACCATGCAAACCTAGAAGACAATTTACACCCTTAGGGGAACCCATCGAGGACATCCTCGACAGATGTGTCAAGAAAGGTTTGATCACACTCCCACCTATTAGACCCTATCAAGAAAATGAACTTAAAGTGGCATGGTACAATGAAAATGACTATTGCGAATACCACCACATTGCGGGTCATAAAATCACTGACTACATGCAACTAAAGTATTGCATCCAAGACCTTATAGATCAAAATCAAGTCAGCCTTGATCAAAGTGCCCAACCATTGCTAAATGCCAACCTAGGAGCTTACAAGGATCCACTGCCCAACCATAATAAAGCCTTCTCATCCAATCAATCATACAACATCACCCCACCACCTACGTCCTATGACTCTATCGTAGGACAGATAGAACCATCATCTCACCATGTCAATACAATCACCATTCGGGCATAAGCACTTGATTGCACTGTCACAACCCACCGCGGCTGTGTATCCATCCGAACAGCCCCTACCACTGAACAAACACCTGTGTCCACATCCATTCCCCCACCCCCTCGTCCAAATGCACGTTTAACACCCACCAATCAATATAACATCCTAGAGCATCTAGGAAAGACACCCGCACAAATCTCCATCCTCGAGCTGCTACACACATCCCCCCTTCACAAAGGCATCCTCGACAAAGCACTCTTGGACACTCAAGCTCCTGCCAACTTGAATGTAACCCAATTCCAAGCCATGGTAGCACATATCACTGCACCTCACCATCTCACATTTTTGGAAAAAAGATCTTCCTGCTTCTGAACACCTACATAATGATGCCCTACATATCGAAGTTCATATTCACAAACACATAATCAAAAGAGTCCTAATAGATGGTGGCTCTGGCCTAAACATATGCACTCTTAAACTGCTAAAACACTTGGGGTACTCATATGTGGTTGTAGACACTAGTGAGTGCATCACAATCAAAGGCTATGATGACACCAAGAGGCTATTTGAAGGCACCATCAAGCTCCCTATTCAGGTAGGATAGAAAATACTAGAAACCAAATGTCAAGTCCTTGATCTTGACCTCCCCTACAACATTCTTCTTGGCAGACCATGAATCCATGCCATGCAAGTCGTCCCATCCACATTCCATCAATGCCTCAAGTTCCCTCACAATGGCATGGAAGTAACTGTCTACGCCGATCCACGCCCCTTCCAATACTGCAGTTTCTTGGAAGGCCACAACCATACATTTTGTCCATACAACAAAGCCACCACCAAAGCTAATCCAATAGCTTCCAACTCATACATCGACCCCACCAACATCGCCACCACTTCATCCCAAACACCACCACCGCCCAAGGTCGAGATCAAGCTCAGCGACATGGGATGTGGGGAATACGACCTACACAACACCTTTTGTGTGGGCACATTACCCAATCCTAAAACATTTGGCATCCTAAAGACAGAAGCAGCCAATACAATCATCATCAAGTGCAAACCATCACCTATCTTTGAGAAGAAACATCTCCTAGACTAGGATGTGCTTGAGGACATATCATCCTGGCTGTATAAGGACGAGGAAATAGAACAAGAAGCTCCCACCATACCGATAGAAATCTATGGTAAAGGGTCCGAAATAGTCAAAAACATGGGTTACAAAGGACAAGGTAGTATTGGCCTTCATGAGCAGGGGATCGTGGAACCAGTCCAAGCAACAAGAAACCCCTCTACCCAAGGGTTAGGATATGGACAAAGACAACATATCCTCACTTCCGGTGAATGTATCTTAGCCGAGGTTGCTAGGGTTTCCCCTAATGTCGACAACATCAATGAAATAGATCATCAAGACTCCTTTAGTGACTTTGCTGATTTCTTTGACTCATCCATATGCACCATCCACACCGTCACCACCCTAGCCTTGTCCTCCAATGACTTACCACTGGTATACCCAGAACTTATCAATTGGGACCAACGGGGACCTCCTGTCTTCAAAATAGCACCAAATGATGAGGCCATCAGCAAAATGATGGGGGTCAGAGACCACTTCCCCCTAGGAGATCATAGAGTAGGATATATCATGGAACTCAATCCGGATGCCTATTTCAAGTAGAGAACCCCTGCTTCCAGCCATAAAAACATAAAAATAAAAAATGGATCTGATGGTGAAAACCGTTATGCGGTACTGTCAGATCCTAAAAAGTAAAAACAAAAGACGTATCTCTTGGTGAAAACCTCCATGAGGCGCTAGGAGATGGAAGCATGGGTCTTCTTGAAATAGACAAGGTTTATCTAGATAGATCATCTGTCCTAGTCGACCCAGCCCAAGAGATGAATCTTGGGATAGAGGAAGAGCCGAAAATCACATATAGAGTAGAATCTCTCAGCATACAAGAACAGGAGAACTTCTTGTCCTTCTTCACATGCAGAAATCACAATTTTGTGTGGACCTATGCAGACATGCCAGGGCTAGATCTCGCTTTGGTTGTCCATCATCTTGCAGTACTCCCTGATGCAAAACTAGTAAAGTAGAAACTTAGAAAGATGAATCCTCAGGTAGCACTCCTGGTCAAAGCAGAACTAAAAAACTACTGGATGTTGGGTTCATTCACCCAATTGATTATCCTGAATGGGTTTCAAACCTAGTACTAGTTGCTAAACCAGATGGCCAAACCTGTTGTTGCATTGACTTCAGAGACCTCAACAAAGCCTGCCCAAAAGACGACTTCCCACTACCAAACATTGACATGATAGTCGATCTTACTGTGGGACATGAGATGTTATCCCTTATGGATAGCTTTTCAGGGTATAACCAAATCAAAATCGCCGAAGAGGATCAGCATAAGACATCTTTCATATGCCCATGGGGGACATACTGCTAGGTGGTGATGCCATTTGGCCTGAAGAACATAGGAGCTACATATCAAAGAGCCATGACCGTCATCTTTCAAGACCTTTTTCACCACATCATGGAAGACTACGTTGACGACTTACTAGGCAAATCAAAGACAAGAGAAGAACATCTGGATGTATTGGCCAAGATCTTTGATCGGTTAGAGCAATACAATGTCTGTTTGAATCCAAAGAAGTGTGTCTTCAGGGTAACTTCTGGAAAACTCTTGGGATACATAGTCTCTAGATGAGGAATCGAGGCAGATCTTGCAAAGGTCAAGGCCATCACTAAAATGCCTCCTCTGAAAACATTGAAACAACTGAGAAGCCTATAGGGAAAACTCCAATCTATTCGTCGGTTCATTGCTCAATTAGCTGATAAATGTCAACCATTCCAACACCTCCTCAGAAAAGACATAGCTTTTGTCTGGAACACTCAGTGTCAGGCTGCCTTTGATTAGTTAAAAGAATACCTGGATAATCCTCTTGTGCTAACTCCACCAAGGCAAGGTGGACCCCTCCTTCTTTACATCTCTGCAATAGAGACATCTATCGGAGCCTTGCTAGCACAACTCGATGAACAGGGGAAGGAAAGAGCCATCTACTACATTAGCCACACCCTGATCTCATATGAGCTCAACTATACCCAAATTGAACAAGCATGTCTAGCCCTTGTCTTTATGTCACAAAAGTTAAGACACTATATACTCAATCACAGGACCAAGCTCATTACTAAAATCAACCCACTGAAATATCTATTAAACAGAGCTGCTCTTACTGGAAGAATGGAAAAATGGGTCATGATTCTCACTGAGTTTGACATTGAATACACTGAGAGAAAGGCCATCAAAGGACAAGTTATAGCAGATCAGTTGGCTGAAGCACCTATTCTGGCAGAACATCCTACAATAGCATAATTTCTTGACAAAGCTCTCTTGACAATCACACAAGCCATAGACACATGGAAGATGTATTTTGATGGACCATACACTCACAGAGGCTCGGGGGCAGGCATCCTATTTGTTACCCCTCAGGGCGACACAATCCCTAAATCCTTTAAGATCACATTCCCATGTACCAACAATGTGGCAGAGTATGAGGCCCTCATCACAGGTCTCTGAATGGCAATCAAATGGAAAATTGAAAGGCTAACTGTGTATGGTGACTCTCAACTGGTCATCTGACAGGTAAATAATGAATACAAAACCAAGGATGACAAGCTCCTACCCTACAAGAAGATAGTAGATGACTTCAAAGATTACTTTGACGACATCCACTTTGAGCAAATCCCAAGGCTCAACAACAAAGTAGAAGACACTATGGCAACCATCGGATCTCTAGTAGACATAAAGAAAGACAACAAGAAATGTGAGTTCCTGGTCGAAGAACTCCCCATCCCCGCATATGATGTTCCTCAATCAGAACTAGTGTGTAAAGTCATTGGTCCCTTATCCCTGTGGTACCAAGAAACCTACTTATACCTCCATGACAACATCCTCCCCCCTAACCTGTCCACCTCACAATGAAAATCTTTCATCCGTCGAGCCTCCCGATTTATCCTTGTAGGCGATACATTATACAAAAGGAGTCTTGATGGTATGCTTCTATGATGTTTAGACTCTAGGGAAGCTGAGGTAGCCTTAGAAGAGGTACACACAGGTATCTATGGGGCACATTCAAGTGGACCTGCTCTGTCTAAAAAGATCCTAAGAACCAGATATTATTGGCCAACCATGGATAGAGACGCCTACCAGTTTATCAAAAAATGCCTACCATGCCAATAGCATGGCGATCTCATCCATGCACTAGCACAAGAACTGCAACCCATCACGACACCATGGCCTTTCTCATAGTGGGGACTCGACCTCATAGGAAAAATACATCCCCCATCCTCCAATGGCCATAAATTCATAATCACTACTACCGAGTACTTCACAAAGTGGGTGGAAGCAATACCACTCACCTTCACCACTAGCACCCAAATCTCCAAATTCATCCTCCACTATATCATCTGCCGCTATGGTATCCCCCATTCCATCATCATCGACAATGGAAAGCCCTTCAAGAACCAAGAAGTTTGCACCTTGTGCGATAAATTTGACATCAAACACCATTTCTCCACACTGTATTACCCTCAAGGAAATGGTCAAGCCAAGGCTTCTAATAAAAGCATCCTCCACATTCTCAAGAAGACAGTTAATGAAGCTAGCCATGACTGGCACCTCCAACTCAATCCTGCCCTTTGGGCCTACCGCACAAGCATCTGCACTCCAACATGAGCCACCCCATTTTCCTTAGTATTCAGATCTGAAGCTATTTTACCTATTGAGGTCAAGCTCCCATCTCTCTGAGTATCCTTGCAAAACATAATCTCTGATGAGGAATACCATGTCACAAGGTTGCATCAACTAGAACTACTAGATGAGAAACGCTTGAATGCGTTGAACCACCTACATGCATATCAAAACTACCTCAGAAGAAGCTACAACAAGAGGATCAGAAACCAAAAATTTGAAGTAGGTGACCTTGTCCTTATGGAAAATCAAAAGAACCTGCAACAGCGTCCTAAGAAAGGAAAGTTCAAACCCAATTGGCTAGGACCATATGTCGTCACAACCGACTATGGATCAGGAGCTTATCAGCTTGCCACACCTGAGGGGCAACCTCTGGATGAGCCTATGAACATCCTCCATCTAAGGAAATTTTATGCATAACCCATCAGGTACTCCAAGTCAAAAAAGAAAAAAAATAGAAAAATCAAAAAATCAAGAAAAAACCCTGAGTGCAATAAAACTTCCATTGGTGAAAATCACTCTGGTGACGCCTTGGATAAGTACCATTGTGAAAACTTGTTTCAAGCGCCATGCGTAGTGGCCGGTTCTACCATCTAATAAGTCCTCTTTCCATCACACACACTCCATATCGTACACATCCCATGGCTTGGAATTCTGAAACATCAATTCCTATCGATCAACCCTGCACTATCCCATCCCAAGGCCAACCCATGGAACGAGGGTCCTTGTAAGCTTCCATTTGTATAGTTGCAAAATCAAAAAATCTAAAAACAATAGAAAATAAAGAAAATCCAAAAACAACACAAGTCACCCCATACATCAATCATCAAACATACATCAATCTTCATCACATCACACCCATCCCAAACCTATCCCACATCATCAAGTCTTGCCAGAACTACATATTCATTTCACCCGCATCTTGAATGTACCTTGATCCTGTGGATACAGGGTATGTAGGTAGTCTGGAATATGAAGGATGTTTCCAGTACTCAGGTACCTAAGATGCGCCCATCTAACCCGTTTGGATGGTCCCCATTCACTGAGCTTTCTGGATCTAATAAATGAAACACATGCTACGCTTACACTTCAAGCAAGTCCCCTAACGCAAAAATCATCAATCAACATGCCAACCATAATCCTACACATAGCCAGACTATCCTTTTCCCCACCTTTCGAAAAACCCCAATCAAATCCAACTGATTCGCGTCCTAGGATATATCTTTCCCACAATGGACAACAATCTGTCATCCTATCAACATGTCTCTTGGCAAGAGTACACAAAGGCTATTTGTATCTTTTCGTTGGTCTTTTTGATTATTGATTTTTATCTTTTTTGTCTCACTCTAGGTCATCTCCAAAGCTACCTTGATCTCATTATATCATGGTAAGCAGTGGACAACACCTAGAGTAGACATGGTCATTGTTACTGTATGATGTGCTTGTGGGTTGGTTTCATTACTCCAGGAATAGTATTCATAACTTGAAGCCTGGATCGGTTCTAGCATGATGTGTCCCATTTGCATATATAGGCATCAAAACCTTATCTGCATTATTCGCACTCATCGCTATGAGTCCCTTTCCTAGGCTAGGCAAGATTATACTACATTGGGCACGCATGAAATCAACCTATTGTTTGTGGGTCTAGTCCATGCAATCGTAGGATATACATCATCACCTAGGTCATTTCATACCTTTGTGAACTGTATCCTACATTGCTACAGTAAACTAAGAAATGCTCTCAATTAATCTTTTACAACTACTGTTACTAGCTCAAAATCATCATCCTAATCACTCATTCAACTATCCCATCTCGGCCTAGATTTGATAATCACTTTCCCCCCACCCCCCCACCAATCCAATCCCCTCACTAATCCCATTTCCCCACCGTATCTCCACTCAACACATCCTGAACCAAAGTAAATCTCCCCTCAATGACGTGGTGTCTTATGACCTAACAATCCTCTCCTCTCCCACCCCCCACCAATCCAATCCTATCACTAGTCCCCTTCCCCACAGCCCCACCACTCAAGGGTCAAACAAAGAACATCATGTGTTTCAGGACTGGATCATCTCACCTATCACCTAGTTTGCATCCCACCCATCACCTACCCTGCATCTCGCATATCATCTAGCTACATTTTATGATCATTTAGTTGCATATCATTTAGGTTCATCATAATCTCTTAATCTCATATCATTTAGGTCCATTTAGAATCTTTTAATCTCATATCATTTTAGGTTTATTTTATCCATTTAAATTGCATATCATTTAGTTTCATGTTATCCATTTAAATTGCATATCATTTAGGTTCATTTTATCCATTTAAATTGCATATCATTTAGGTTCATTTTATCTATTTAAATTGCATATCATTTAGGTTCACTTTATCCATATCAATTGCATATCACTTAGGTTCATTTTATCCATTTGAATTGCATATCATTAGGTACATTTTTAATCATATCAATTGCATATCATTTAGATCCATTTTTTAAACCATTAATATTGCATAATCATTAAGTCCATTTAATAAAACATCACATTTAGACTACATTCCATATATCATCTCATTAACATTTAGTTACATTACATCATCATCTAACTGCATTTAATAATCATCTAGCTGCATATCCATATTCCCATACATAAACATGTGTTCATTAACATAAACATACATTTCCATTACATCACATTGTTTCATCCATACTAAATGTTTATAAACATTCATTTGCATTATAAATCATATAGTCCATAAAGATCACAAACCATGCATATATCAAAATAAGTAAACCATCAGTACATCCATCATAGGGGCATCCATAACATCAAAAACATAAGTACATAAAACATCCATAGCTACAAATCCATAAAGCATACTGCATCCATCACATAGACATCATCATAATCATCATAGAACATCATCATAATAAAAAAACACATAGACCATCAAAAATCATCATAGCATATCTATAAATCACAGTAAAAAAATGTACATCACTCATATATGCATCAAAAAATATAGTGTCCAGATACAATGCCTCTAAGGGCTAACATGATATAACCATCACATGGAGGATCCTCTCTCCGAGGGAGTGGGAGACTCTGGCCCTGGTCGAGGCTGTGATCCTATTGGCGGCTGTGACTGTGGCTGTACCTGCACCTGTTGGGGCACATGTGAGGGAGGAGGCATCATCTGCTAAATTGACTGAACAGATCTTGATCTATGTGATCTCGATGCCCTCAATCCACTAACCTGGCTATAGCTCGGTGCTCGCTACTTTGCTGGCACGGCAGCATAATACATGCCCTGATAATACTCTAACCGCCCCTGGTCTCTGTCAACTCTCCCTGAGCCTGGGACAGCTGTGTCTGCATCAATGTCAAAACTGGGGCTAGCACAACACCTGACGCCTGTAGACTACCCACTGTAGTCTCTGCCTGCTGAGCCTTGGCGAGTGCTGCATCTTGCTCCCCTATCATCATGACTATGTCACCCTAAGCCTGTGCTAGCTATGCCTGCAACATAGCCACCTGCCCATCTGATCCATCCAACAAAGCTACTGTGGCCCACAACTGCTCCAACTCTACCTCGCGACTCTCCAATGCCTCCTGTAGGCTCACCACCTATGCTCTCAGGGTCTCCATCTCCTCCTCATCCCATGGCCTCTGATGAGGTGTAAACCTCTCACTCTCTACCTCTCCAACTGTCCCTGAGGGGCCTGCCTGCTACCCTGCTACTTGCTGCCCTCCCCTAATAACCTACTATTGCCCTACCTGTGGTGGGGATATATCACCCATATCCACCCTCGGTTGTCCCCCACACCGCTGAGGTCCTCTAGCCTATCATCCCACTCTCATTTGCACCTGCTCAACAGGCACCTGCTGTATAGGTACCTGCTGCCCCACCTGCCCCTGTCCTGCTGCCACTACCACCAACACATCTATCGGCTAGCCATCCCTACCAATCAACCTCTCCACTCCATCTACTCCAACCTCCATGAGGTCATCCTTAATGATCTCCTCCCCCTCCCCTAGGAGGTCATCTCCATCCGGGTCATCTCCATTGTCATCTGAACTATCATCCCCTAAGCCTGATGCCTCCTCCATAGGTACTGCCTCAGTAGGATCTGTAAGACGGGTCAGCCACCACATATTGTATGCAGGGGTAGTACCTGCATCCCTCACTATGCTCCTCCAATCCCACTGTACTAGCCGTAGAGCTGCAAAATCATCCCGGGTGACCTATGGTTGTATGGCTATTGGCCAGAAGGGTGCATCTCGAGGGATCTGCGCAAATATGGCCATCTACTGCCGAGTGTCCTCTCTCAAACCAAACTGCCGCATGACCTGTGAGGGTAGATACATCTCGATGGCATGGTCTCCTCGACCCATAAGGTACCACTGCTGAAATGTAAAAGGGAGATGAATATCATCATCTGGCCATGGCTCCACACTAATATACGGTCACCAGGTCACACTAATCACATCATCCAACATCCTCCTCATGTATTGTACCTATCCAGTATACGTGTACTCTGCATCCTGATATAAGAACACAAAGGCCTCAAATGGCCGTCGATAATAACCACATGTCGGTTGGGTAATAGTAATGTGCTCCTAGATCCATACATGAAGCAGAGTAACCCCAGCTAACAATGTTGAATCATGAAGATAAGCAACTGTGTGCATCTCGTGATATAGCTGCCCTAGCATTGTGGGCCCCCAGGCATACACCATCTCATGCCTCACCATACCCTCAATCATCTCCCCAGCCAACTGGGAAACCCCTGCCTCGCCTATCCGGCATCACAACCCCACCAATAAACATACACAGAAATAAGGCAAAGGGATCTACACCTGCAGCCAACATCCCCTCATAGCTCATCTCTCTCTTGTTCGCTGATAGAACAATATGATCCTCACCAAACACTCTGATCAAGGCACTCTGCCCCCTCCTCATGTCATATCTAACTTGTCGGCTGGGAATAGGTAGCTTGAGGATGTGATAAACAACCTCAAGTGTAATAGTGATCTCCCCCATCGACAATAAAAAGTTGCATGTCTCTGAGCGGTACCGCTCCACTACTGATGTCATCAGAGCTCAATGAGCTTGTAGCACGGGCATCGACACCACTGTCAGAAGCCCCAACCTCACTAGTCTAGTCTACATAGCATCATCAAAATGATCGAACAAGCCATCAAAGAGGGCATGTGTCGCTCCCTCGAGTACAATATAAATCTGCGTGTATCCTGCATCCACAACTTTCTGGTCAGATATCGACCTATCCTTTTCTAAATCATCCTATTTTCTTCTAATGTTGAAAGCCCAAATCTTTTAGCGCTAAAACAAACCATATTTCACGCCATTTCATAAATAGTTCTAACAATTCTTCTAAATGGTGCCACTATAGAAAATAGCACCACTGCATAAACCTATTTGGGCTAATCCAACATATTGCGCTACTGCGCAGCATAGATAGTGCCATTTTACAAAATGGTGTCACTTTCCCTTTTGGCGCTAATCTATAGAATAGCGCCAATTCTACCAAAAGCATGATATTTCTATATCATGCTAATATGTCCCATTGTGCTAAAACATAAAATAGCGCTACTCTAACCTATAGCGCTAGTTTAGAACATAGCGCTACCAAAAAGCCCATATGGCGCTAAAACACCAAACCCTAATCTTTTCTGATATGGCGCTAATCTAGACGATAGCACTAAAACATCCACCAAATGGTGACAAACTACCCTAACCCTACCCTAGCGGATAGCGCCAATCTAGAGGATGGCGCTAATCTACCTTACTGTTAGCAATACGCACTCCAATCCCAAATCCTGAACCCCAAAAAAATTAACAAAAGCAAAAAATTTGAAAAGTCAGGGTTAGAACCTACCTGAGGTCCAGCCTTCGATGCCTGGCCAAACTCTTAGAACCGCTTTGAAATGTGTCAAAGTCAAGGGAACTAGGGGTTGCACTTTGCCATCTCTCCTTCGCTCCTTCTCTAAATGCTCAATGTGTGCAAATGTGGCATTCTAAGGACCCACTTTTCCTAATATAGTGGGCCATGTCATCCTTATTTTACCCCCAGGGTGCAGATCTTAGCCTTTTTCCTCTGTTTTTCTTCCTGTCATCCTCTTTTCCCATCCCCTATCCAACTTTCACTCCCGTCGCATCCTTTTCGAGAACTCGCCCAGAAAATTTTTATTTTCTGCTGACCTCTCAAGGGGGCATCCCTTATCCATCTCACACCTTCTCGGCAGCTGGGGCATATTTTTCTTCGACTTAATGCCACTTCCCTCCTAGGTCCTGACACCACGTCAAAGAGGCACAAATGTAGACACCTAAAAATGTCTTTTACCATCAAACCGACTCCTGACAACCCTAAACACATCAATTTCCCTTCTAACCAATTAATTAAATTTTTATTTAATTAATTATCCCTCCATTTCCCAAATTCACATCAGTTTATCCCCAAAATTGAATTAATTTCATTTAATTCAATAGTCCAAACCTTAGCCAATGGATTTAATAAATATGCAATCTTTATTAAATCAATTTCCCCCTTTTCACTAAAACCAATTAATTAGTTAAAACCATATTAACTAATTAATTCAGCCTATTAATTGACATATCCCTACCCTAGACAATTAAATAGCTATTATTTAATTGCCTACCCTAGCCTACCTCATCCTAGCCCTAGGATTAATTAAATAAAACCTATGTTTAATTAATCCTAACCTCTCATTTGGGTGGTCAAACCTTGTTTAACACCCTTCCCCACATCCTCCAAATAAAAAATTGAATTAAATCCACATAAGTTAATCTTTTTATTTAAAAACATCCCACATCACATTTAATTCCCCTTACCTCACCCATACTCATTTATTTCCTTTTATCCCCAAATTAATTTTAATTCATTTACATTCCCCCATATGAATCTTTAATTCAAAAATAATCCTTCACCCCCATGCTCATTTAATAACCCCTTTTCCCAAAATGAATAAAAGATTCACTTTTATTCCCAGCCCTCCATTCATTCAAGATTTAATCTAGGCCCTCCACATCACTTTTATCCTCCACCATTGATCTTCCAAATCAATCTCCACCCTTGGATCAAAATCCCTTCCAAAAATCTATAAATAGAACCTCTCCCAAGCCATTTCAATATCCAAGTTTTATGCAAAGTTATTATGCCAAAATCTCCATTGAGCTAGAATAGTGAGTTGCAAATTAGAGTAGCATTTCACATTAGAATCACTTGTCTAGGGATAATCATGTCTTAGGAGTTCTTAGGTGCATGCTCCTACTTCCCTTGATGAGATTGGGTTTGCATGTGAGGTATAGCTTTTTATGTTTTATTTGCATTTAGTTAGTATTTCAACCTCATTTGTTTATCTAATCTATAGGTAGTTTTGACTGCTTTGGATTTGCTCAGGGTAGGTCTTCCATATGATCTAGGAGATAGGGGGAGTTGTGCCAAACAGAGGGATTGGGAGATTGTGTACTCACCCAGGCCCTTATCCTTGAGTCTAAGGTCAAGTTGGGAAGCCTTTGATGTGGAAGCAAGTGAATCTAGGTTAACATGAGATGAAGATGAAGCAGAAGCGCGATTATGAGGAATCCCAACTTCAGGTTTAGGATGAATGGAGTTGTAATAATGAAATGGATTGGGGTCACCTTGGATGGTGATCTCTTGACCTTCATAGGGGAATTTGATACACTAGTGGTATGTTGATAGTACTTCTTTCAGAGTATGTATCCAGGGTCTCCCAAGAAGAATGTTATATGCTAATTCCATGTCGAGGACTTGGCATGCCACATCTTTTACTATAGGTCCAACTTTGATTGGTAAAATAATAGTTGCTTTGGAAGTTCTCTCTTCCTCATCATAGGCTTTGATAGTGATTTTCTTTTTTTGGATCAATAGCTTTCTCCGCAAACCCCAATGCAAGGATTAGCTTCAAGGTACAAATATTCAAACCGGCTCCTCCATGGATTAGGCCTCTTTTTATCTTGTGTTTGTTGGTGAAGGCTTCGATATGAAGTGATGCATTATGAGGTTGGGTAAATGACATATCATCCTTTTCAGTGAATCATAGGGAGTGAGGTGAGGTAATAAGACCTACCATGGTTTGAAATTGTTCTTCGGAAAGGTTTGTTGGAACAAAGGCTTCGGATAAGGCTTTGTCAAGTATGGCCCTATGGGACAGGGATAGACATAGAAGTTCTAGCATGGAGATATGTGCAGGTGTCTTATGGAGCTGATCTAGGATATTGTACCGATTAGATGGAGAGGTGGGGACTCCTCTAAGAGTGACTCTATTACTACGAGTGGTAGCGTTACAATCTGAGTTTGTGTTGATGGTGATCACACTGACGTGTGGATCACTTTTTGAGATATGATTAACAACATAGTTGAATGACACATTTGTGTAACTGGTGTTGTTAGTTCAACTGTTGTTTTGATTGGAAGGTCCTCCCTGCTCATAATTGGGAAGCAGATCCTTGAATGCTCAATGATCATTATTAGAGGTATGTCCATCAAGTGAAACTTTGTTTTGATCTATTAAATCTTGGATAGTGTGTTTGAGCACAATGCAGTCATTTGTTTTGTGCCCCCTATTTCAGTGGTATTCACAGGAATCATTATCATTCCACCAATGAGGTTTGACCTTTGGTTCATATTCTCACATTGTTGGAAGCGTTATGAGTTTGCTTGTGATCAACTTCAGTAGAGCAGTTTCTAGTGTTTCCCCTAGGGGTGTGAATTTCCTTTGAGGCTGATAGCTTGTAAATTGTGATTCAGTATTTCATGGTTTATTTTGAGGGGGGTTGTTTTGAGGGTTCGACAAGTTGAAGATTGGTTGCTTTGGTACCACATTCTTGGCATCTACCACCCCATCATTCACAAGGTTCTTGTTCTTTGTCTAGAATCTTGGTTTATCCATGTTGGTATTGGTGCTAGGAGTGTCCTTATATAGCTTTATTTGACCTTTGGCGATTAAAGCCTTTTCGATGATTAGGCCCATCTCAATGACCTTACTAAAGGAAGTAGGACATTGGATTTGTATCTGATAACCTAGGTTAGTTTGTAAGTTATGGACAAACATCTCTAACATTTGTTTTTTAGGCATTTGATGTGGGCATTTACTTGCCAACTATCTCCATCTTTGTAGGAAGGTGGCAAAAGATTCTCCACCTTTTTGCTTGGTGTTACAAAGATCTAAAATTGAGGTATCATGCTCAATATTATAGGAGAATTGCGTGACAAATTTGTCCACAAGTTTGTTAAAGGTATTGATGCTAGGCGGTAGTCTAGAAAACCACTCCATGGCTTGCCCTCCTAAGATTCTTGGAAACAGTTGCATAAGGTAAGTATCATTGTGTGTGACTTCAAGACATGTAGCATTAAATTCCCTAATTTGGTCCCTTGCATCACCCTTTCCATGATATTTATCAAATTTTGGCACCTCAAATTTAGAGGGGAAAGGTATCATGATCAAGGTCCTATCAAAAGGATATGGTGAAATATCCTCTAAGGAATAGTGTTTAGTTGATGCTCATGTTTGCATGTCTATGAATTGTTGTTGTAGAGCTTGGATCTGCTCGATCATTAAGCTTAGGGAATTTGTAGAATCAATTGTTGCTTTGCTTCCTTCTTGTGTGCTTTCCTCAAGGTTTCTTTCTTCTTCAGTTTCTTTTAATGCTTCTACATTGAAATCTTTAGGAAGTTTGACTCCTTGGTGTGCTAAGTGAAGAAAGAACCTAGTAGGGTCTTGGGCAAGCGCTTTGTCCATTAAGCGTTGGAATCTTCAATCTTTAGGGATTGTAGAATCTCTTCCAGAGTAATTTCCTCATCACTGTCGTGAGCAATAGTTTTCTCTGCCATTTCAATTTGCTTTTGTTTTTGAGACCTTGTTAATGTTGATAACTGAGAGGGGGGGTGAATCAGTTATCTTAATTATTTGACTTTCTTTTCTTCTTTAATAATTAGTGCAGTATCAAAATATATAAGCATACATGAACATGAGAGCAGAAAGAAATCAACACACATAACACAAGGATTATTATGTGGAAAACCCTGTTAAGGGAAAAACCATAGGGTGACTAACCCAAGATTGTATTCTCTATTAAAAGAATAGAAGTACAAAATAGCACTTGCCAATTAGGGCTCACTGCTCGAGCACACTACTCTCAAGAGGCTCACCGCCTACAAGAGATTCACTGTCTACAAGGTATAAAGAAAGTAACCAAGTGTTTGAACTGGTTAGAGGCATCCACATATGCTGAGGTTTAGTTTTAGTTAGGCTCAATAAACTGATCTACTACACTTCATTCTTACTCTGCTTTAGTGCTACTGTTCTGTCACATTCTGGACTTGTATTATTGCATCCACACCTATCTCTGCCTTTCTTCACACACCACACACTCCTTCATATTGAAATCCATCTGGTATATATATCCACATCAAAGATTTCAACATCTTTCTAGACGGCATCCAGAATACTTAAGATTTTCCCAAACTCTTGTCTGTCGGTTGAATCCATGCTTACTAAGTGATGTGTATCAAATATATAGTTATAGGAGTCATCAATCATGTTGGCCAACTATGAATGATCCCTCAAGAAACTTGATCACCATCAATTCCTCATCCGGATTAAGGTCTGATGCTCTTCTGGTCAGTCCACTCTGCCAAATAGGGAGCCAACACTTAGGTGCTCATATCTTTTCACTCTTTCATCACCGGAGGCTCAATCTTTGGAATGTAGTAGTCATGGTACTCCTCTTGACTTCCCCAAGTGTGCACTTTGCTGAGATACTTCCTCTAAGAGATCTGGACCTAACTGTCAGACCTTGCTGCATGCTCTGTTCTTGCTTACCGAACCAAAATACTCTTCAATCTGACTTCCAGTATAGACATACTATGTTTTGCGGATGAGTGGGATGGACTTTGTTGCCATCAATGACAACACTCATGAAGCCACATAGTGTCTCTTGCCAACAATCTCCCCCTTTAGCATTGATGGCAACACTTAGTGAAAAATGACTAAGTGTTAAGACAAACTTCCCCTTGGCTGATGCTCTATCTTATGTACACTTTTGCTAGAGCTCCCCCTTAGCTGGATTCCACATTTTTCACTACTCCTCACTCCCCCTTTGACATCAATGGAAAAGGGTAGAATCCGCACACCAAAATTTCCAAAAATCAGCCTATACATAGCCGCATAAATATATATACAAGTTATACTTACATATACTTAAGTATATCTGCAAAAGTTGTCTTCAATTGGACAAATTCTGTTGCCCAACTCTACTTCATCCTGTCCAAAATTGAGATGTGACCATTCAATAGAAATGCAAAAGCTTCTACCCTCTTTAGGTCAACTGGATCACTGATCTGGGTTGTAGCCTGAGCATCAGTTACAGCCTCATGCATTGCCTCTAACTTAGGGATAATTATCCCTCTTAGTTCACTTAGCTTGCTTATTCTATTTTTCTTCTCCTTCTCAAGCTTCTTTATTTCATTTATAGGTACAATAGTCTGGCACTCTTGATTCATTATGGAAGAGGTGAGAGGATCAAAATTTTGAGATAAGCTTGATAGTTTGTTCTCTTGTTCTTCCACCTTCTTGGTAATGTCTTTTGTCATGGTGGACCAAGATAGACAAAATTTGTATAGATCACCACCATCTTTAAGAGAATTTTCTAGGCTCTTTATTCCAATATTCAGATTTCTCCTATCATTTTCTATGAACCCCTGTACTTCAGAGAATCTTTTACCCAAAAAATCTTTCCAGACTTTCTCCTTAGCTAATTTCTCCAAAGAACCAAACTGTGTGCTAACAGAATTAATAAGAGATTTGAGATTACTAGATGAAGAAGCTGAAAGATCCTTCTGGAAGGATAGCATGATCTTCTCCAACACACCGGAAGCAATCTCTATCAGCTCATAGTCTTCCATCCGAGACTTCAGAAGCTTTTCTCTTGCTTTGTCTTGAGCAAAAGATGCTACCTTCATTGTCTGTACTGGAGAGAGAGTCAAAATTGAATGGTCCTTGAAACAACTCTGGTTCATCTAATTCCATAATTTCTTTGGTCAAGAACTCTTTAACTACTTTTGCAGTGTCTCTTGCTAGAGACTTCTTTCCCCTTGCAACCTCAGTGGTGTCAACAGAGACCTTCTCTGTTTGTTCTTCTTCTCTGCCCTTTTTCTCCTCTTCTTGACTTGCTTTCTCCTCTTTTCTTGCTTCTCCTTTAGTTCTGAAGTCTGCTGGGGAATCTAGATGAGAGATATTTACTTCTTCATGGACTTCCTCTTCCCAAATAGAGGAATCCAAGTCCTTAGTCCTCTCCTCACTTATCTCCTCTGGATCTTTTGCATTTTTCTCAGTAGGTTCATCATCTATGTCCTCTGTAATAGGGAGATTGAATCTCATGAAGACATTCTGGAGGATGTCTTCAATTTCTTTTGCCACTTTATTAGTCTCTCCAAGCATAAGCTGATTCATTCTTGCTCTGCTCTAGAACTCATCCTTGCAATCCTTGAAGATCATGTTCATTTGTTTTAGAGTGATGGAAGGATAGAGCTGAATAGCTCTATGTTCCTGGATCTCCAAATCTATTTCCTTGGCATTGTTCTTTCTCATTTCAAGTTCCTTCTATAAACTCTTAGGGATTAGAGAGATGATTTCAATGAATGCTTAATTATATATGTTTAAGTACTTGGCTATAGCATCTTCCAGGATTTTCTTGTCAGTATCACTATACTCATCATAAAATTCTGTTAATGGTTGCAGATTTCCATCCACTATGACTGCCTTGATGATATTATCAATAGAAGGAGTGGATCTTTCAACAAATTCTTCTGCCTCTTCTTCTTTATTTGCATTGGTAGAAGATCCACCTGATGTTTTCTTCTTCTTCTTCATTTTCTTGACTTCCTCATCTGTTTCTATCTCTTCATCATCTTTTTGACTTGTATAGGACCTTGTGGCCTTGGTTTTTGTTCTCTTTTCTCCTTTTTCGGATGACTTTGCTTCCAGTTTTGGTGTTTTTGGGTTCTTAGTAGTGGCAGGTGTAGAGCTCTTGGAGGATCTAGTTCGGGAGGGGGCTTCCATTGGAGCACTTTCTTTTTCTACTTCTTGACTTTCTTTCTCTACCCTTTCTACCTTCTCTGTGTTTGCATCGACTATTTCTTTAGAAATGCCAAATCTTTTGGCAACTTCCTCTACTTCTCTTCTCACTTTTCTCTTGATCTCAGGCTATCTTAGTTCAACATGAATTTTTACACTCAACTCTTGGAAGGTTCCAAACCTTTCTGCCTTAGGGTCCTTTGGTTGACTTAGCATGTGTTGAACATGTAGCTCCACAATTTTCTCATCTACTTCATAACCCATTGGCATAATCTAGACTAACCTTGGCTCCACTGCCTCTATTAGGCATTGATCAATGTCTACCATAAAGAACACTGTATCCTTGTAATTCTCAACCAATGATCAGGGGATTCTTTCTTTGGCCTACATCATACTTTGAAAGTTCTTGAAGAATCCCCAGAGTGATGTACTTTGAGCCTTGGCATCACCAAGCCCATACATGTAATCTCTGATTTGTATGGCAACCGGTCTATCATTTTGCCATACCCAACCACTGGATCCAGGTAGCTCATTCATGTAGTAAAAGTATAGACAGAGTATCAAACCACCGTACTTAAAAGAATTCTTCTTATCCTTCTTTATTTTCTGCAAATTCTCTAATAGTTCGTTCAAGAGGAGTGTTAGGTCTCAAAAATGCAAGTTACTAATCCTAAGAGGATGCCAGGCTCTATATTTGGATTTGCAACGTTTTTGAACTAACTTGACGAAATCAACCTCCAAGGTTTGATGATTTCCTACACTTTAGGTCCTGCTACACCTAGGTGGGTGAACCTTGAAATATTAAAGCAGTCTGAGTGTGGATGAATGGACTAACTAGGTCTATCTACAATGGCATAGGATGTAAGATAGATGACAAAGCTGACTAATTAATTCTATGTGTAATGTTTAATAAGTGATTGGCAGAAATTGTATAAGCAATATCAAAAAAGGTTTTAATTAATGAGTTGAATGAGACCAGTGCCTTGTTGGGTAACAGAGTCAATTTGAAGGACTAAGAACAGTAGTTTCTAAATGGTAATAATTCTAGATATTTGGCACAGTTCTGGTTTATAGCTTGTATAAACGTGCAAGTAAATGACTGACAGACTCTTCTTGATAATCCAACCAAATAAAATCAGATATCTTATAATTCACCAGAAGGTATTTTAATCCTTACTTGAAGGAACCAAATGAAATGAAAAGACAAGATTAACAGATAATATTTTACTGGAGACAGTGTGTCAATCCTAATTATATGGCTCTACTTAGTAATCCCAACTTACTACTTCCAGGCTACTGTGAATGAATCAGAAGGGTTTAATTCCTTAGGATGGACACCAACCGAATTAATCACACAGATACAGCGAATGTGTATTGACAGATTAAATATATACTTGATATCTTAATCTGAATAGCAGGGAAATGCAGAAATGGAGACAGCCACACGATTGAATAATTTCAACAAATAACTGATACCAAAGTAGAAATACTGAATCAGAGAACTTCAAATTTCTTCCTCAAAATAAAATATGCAACACGGTCATTTTGGAATATTATGTATATGTATATATGAATACTTCTACTGCTGATGATTTTTCAGCATAGATTGTTTGAACTTATATAGATATTTTCATGAAGAGATACAACTCTTCAATAAGTCTCTTGGGATTTTAACAAACAATAATTACATAATCTTAATTAGGCTCTGTTTAGCCATAAATAGACTTTTGTTAGATGATCCAAGTACTCCTGCGCACGGTGAGAATCAGTAAGCTCGACTGCACTCCTGGTGATTATATCGAGGGTGACCATTTCCTCCAGTTGCTTGCAAACTTCTGTAGATACAGAGGCTTTATCTTTTAGAGCTCCTGTGGCTTTGTGCAATATAACTTGACAATCAACAGTCCACTCTTCTTTGCTCTTTACCTCTCCATTATCTTTGAATATCCTGGGCACCCCTGCGTCTGATGCATCAGTCCCTTCCTTAGCATCAGCTTTGAGTTTATCATAATAATTCTGGTGCCTTTTGAGCAATGCTCTTGCATCAGAGATATCTGTGCTATCAGGGGTACCTCTGTTTTGCAACTCGATCACCTTTTCTCGTATCCTCTGATCAAGCCTCTCATGTTCTTTGACTGCTTTATGATTTTCCGAGTAGTTATCCCAAAACTGGTTTAACCACCGTACCATGTTTGCATACCTGCTCTGCAGTATTGTAACAAATGCATCTATTTGAATTTGTTTGGCTTGATCATGGGATATCTCTTGACTACTTTGTGAGCTTTCACCTTGAGTTATTCTCTTCGTAGATTGCCCAAAGGTGCTCTTAACAGCGTCCTTCAAGTAGTCATTCTCCTTTGTTAATCTTTCACAATTCAGCTTATAAGCATCCCTTTCCTTGATTAACATCTGAGCTTGTGCTTTATTCAATTTTGCAACATTGATACCAATGTCTGCAGTAATTATGGGGTCAGTCTCACCTGCTCTAAAAGTCATAACATGGCCAAAAGTTTTCTCAGTGTCTATGATGGTTGTCTTCTTATGGGGAGGATACAATGCCCATATCATTAAAGAATTTTCATCATTATTGTATCTCGTTCCCATATAGACTTCATTAACTCCTTCTGGAGTAAGCTTATACTTATCATCAGCATTATTCAAAAAACTATCAAAAACCAGAGCAGAATTTAAATCCAAGCCGGGAAAAATCATAACCCCCGCATCTTTAAGCAGCTGTCTGCCTCTGCTTGGTGTCATGTCCTGCATTTCCTTGTCCACTGTCTCCTTTAACATCTCTAATAACTGTTTTTCATTGTCAGCAGAAACATTATCTACTGACTCTCTAATTTCCTTTCCCTTGTATTTATACAGGAATGATTTAAATTCCTTTGAATGGATGAATGTATCATCTGACACAAAAGAATCATAAGCCTTTTGGCGTGGATCTTCATCAGCAGACCCCTCCTCATCATGTATCATAACTGGAGGCTGATATTGTTGCATTTTTCTTTTAGACATTTCTATTGTCTTATCTTGTGGCTGTTCAGTCAATTCTTCCTCTTCAGAGGATACCACTTCGACTTCTGCCAACTGCTTTTTCTTTTCATTCAAATCTCTGTTATATTTCTCCACCACTAAGTCGACTTCAGCCTCTTCCAAATTTCTAATGACATCATCATGTGGATAATGTATGTGCATGTATCCACTGAGATTTTGTTTTCTTCTTGCATAGTCAATGAAACCCTCAGGGTCAAACCCTTTCCTCACCTCAGCAGTCACCATGTTATAATGCATTAGTTTATCCAAAATGAGATTGTATCCTTCTTTTGAAACCACAGTAAAATCTCCAAAACACAAAGTACTAGGCATGAATGATTGTTTATCATGCGAACTTAGATGCATGACATTGGAACAATGCATTTGCCTAATTATTTCCAAATATGCAATCCTGTCAGGGACAGTTTTAGGCAATATAAATGGAGCATCCTCAAAACCATATACTCTGATCATAGTGGCATCCTCAAAACAATACCAATCTCCCCAATTATGAGTAACAGTAGGGGGGCCACCAAAATCTTTGGGTCTGAGGAATCTTTTTATTTCATTTGAAATTGAATATTCACAGGGGTGGTTGAAATACCTATATAGCACTTTAACACAATGCTCTTCAAATTGAGCATAGCTGGAGTTAGCATACCTGCTATCCCAGATTCGGGTCCACATTTGTACAAGTATCTTCTCCCCTTTCTTATCCGTAGCAACAACTTGAAACTCATTTGGCCACAATCCTACTTCCTGGCCATAGTATAAGACCATATGCATGAGCATCGAGTAATGCTCAAAAGAGCATGCTGGAGCATTGTTTCTTATTGCAGATAGACCAGAGTCTATTCTAGTAGCAACATAGGAGGCATAATCAAATTGTCTGGCATTGTGACATTGAATATCAGAGGTTATGACCATTAGAGGAATAGTCATGAACTCAGGGACCTCTGAGCCAAGGACTTGGCCTACAGAATAGTAAGTATATTGAATGTATGGCTCAAAAATGGATACATGAAAGGGAGGGCCATCATTCTCAGTCAAGGGTATCACTTCTCCTTCAATCCTGGGTCTGTGTATGAGTAACCTCCATCCATTGTAGGTTGTATCCATTCTCCAGTATTCTTTATCCAAATCTTCATAAACAACAGGGACAGTGCACAAATCATCCAAATCATACACCTCACAAATAGCATTTTTTGATTGGTGTACAATTGGTTCTCCTTGAGGGTTGCAGATAGCTTTCAGGCCTGAATTGTAATGCCTGGCCAACAGTTGCAGGAGTTCTACATTCAAGAATACATTAGGTACAACCAGTTTGCCTAAATTCATGTGCCATGGGTTTGACACAGGGGCATTTCTAAATCTTCTGTTGTAGTGGAATCTGAAGAGTTCATATCCCCTAATTGGGGTCCAAATATCTCCCAGGCGCTTATGTTTGTCTTCCAATTTTTTTACTTCTGCCCTGAGTTGGGCAGACCTCCTGGCCTTGGGAGCTGACCCAGGCAACTGATCAATCAAGTCCTGATTTAGTTTCCTGTCTCTCACTTTTTCTTCAGGGGTTTGATCAGTTTTTTGCTTCTTTGGTTTACTGGTTTCCCCTTGTGATTTTCTTCCTTTTCCTTTCCCCGAAGTTTCCATTTTTGAAAAATTTGGCAGGAAATTCAAATACAGGTAATATAGTGGTTTGTGTATGTGTACCTGTCGCTCGATGGCTGGAATTGGAAGTCTTTGCTTTTTCCCTGAGAATTCTTCTGTATTCTGCTCTCGGACGGTTTTTTGCAATTATAATGATCGTATGAACTTTGTAGCCGTTTTGTATTAATTATCTGATCAATTCAATGTTCATCGCTGTGAAGTGTCACATCGCCATAACTCCTCCTATCGGCGTGCTTTTTGAAATGTCTGGGCGACCTCAACCCCTTTTTATGGCGCGGACAGTCAATCGGCATGACCCCTCAATTGTATCCCCGACGCCATGTAGTATCACATTTCGAGTGGGTGCGACCATCGGCGTGATTTCCTTCATCGCCAAGGGTTTTAGGTCTCTCCGCGATATGGCAAGTCCCACCGATATGCTTTGCTTATCGGGAAGATTTAGACCATCGGGATACTAAAATTATGTTTCCCCGATCTTTATTGTCTTACCGATAATCTCTTCATGTATGAACTTTTATCTTTATCGGAATGACATTCTCTATCGGGATAGCTTTCTCAAGATATCCCGATCCAAATCATCTCCCCGATCCCCTTTATCACATCTTTCATCGGGCAAAGCTTAGTAAAGTGTCACCGATATCTTTTGATCGCCGTGACTTATGAATCGGCAAGACTTGCTTCTTTTGTTCCGATATGTCAAGCTATCCCGATGAAGATGCATCGCTGTGAGTCTTGCCGATAACTTTCTTATCGCCAGGACTTTTGATCGTCGGAGACTTACTTGTTTTCTATTCCGATGGTTCATTTCTCACCGATGACTATTGCTTTGTTACCCTCGCGTGCTGTTCGGTGAAACTCTTGCCGAAAGTGCTTCATCGGTATGATATATACCGTCGGGGCAACTTCTAAAAGATCATCCGATAGATATTTGTCATACCGATCGGCATGACCACTTGCCTTTCTTGCCGATGTAAAGTCATCGGTGTTGCTTACTCCATTGGTGAGCTCCATGATTCTTCTTCCGATCTCTATTTTCACGCCGATGGTTGTTTTCAAACAATTCCTTGTGTATCGGTGTAAGCCACACGACCTCATGCCGATGGATTGATTTTGATGATTTTTGACACTGTTCATCCCTAGACATTTTATGAGATACAAAAATTTTATATTGTGGTCCTTTTGGGATATTCCTTAGGGTTTATTCAAATATGATGGAGTAAGGGAATAGTAAAATTTTGAAAATTTTACTGTGCTAACAGTGGCTCTGTCTGGGATGAATACTCCCTGTGAGTATACAAGGGTCCAGATCTCCTGGGGAAGTAGACCACATCTTTTATTATTTTGGGGTGAGGTTTTATGGAACTGGAAAAAGGAAAGGAACAAATGATGGGGAGCGGGAATGATTCCTAGACTACTGTGCATGGAATAAAATATTTTTGAGAATTATTTGAATGTTGTCCATGCACTGGCAACACTCAATTCTCTTTGTACATGTTTATGAAAAGAACTGCTTCAAGTATTGCCCATGTACTGGCAATTCCTGCTCCTCTCCTGACATATTCTGTACATAGTAAGAATCATCACCTCCCTTGCCAGTGATAACAAAAGGCCCCAACCACAGGGCTTCAAATTTTCCATGTTTTCCCTTGTCTTGACATCTTGCATTCCACATTAGTACCAGATCATTTATTTCAAACTTTCTTTCTTTGGCCTTTTTGTCAAAGAGATATTTTACCTGTGACTGTAATTTAATACTCTGTTTCTGAGCCATTCTTCTTGTTTCATCAAGCTCTGCCAATTGTTCCAACCTTTCCTCCATTGGTTCAGGGATATTCAAGTCTTCCTGGAGAATGAATTTGTATACTGGTATAAGATTTTCTAATGGTAATCTTGCTTGGGTTCCATATACCAATTCATAAGGGGATCTCCCAATTGCCCTTTTTATAGTAATCCTGTCAGCCCATACTGCCATTCTTAATTTTGAATCCCAAGCCTTTTTATTTCTATCCAACATTCTTTTTATGATTTTCAACAGACTCTTATTACTTGATTCAGCTTGTCCATTGGCCTGTGGATGGTAAGGAGCAGCATAAGAAACAGTGATACCATGTGTGCTGCAAAAACCTTTGAATTCATCAGATCTAAAGCACATCCCATTATCAGTAATCAGTCTTACAGGAGTACCAAATCTGCATATAATGTTATCCATTAGAAAATTTATCACAACTTTACTAGTAGCCTGTCTGGTTGGGATTGCTTCCACCCATTTTGTAAAGTAATCAGTAGCTACTAAAATCCATCGGTGCCCCCCACTTGATTTCTCTGAAATTTCACCTATAAAATCAATACCCCACTGATAAAATGGAGCCTCAACTTGCATAGGTTTTAAAGGTAGTGCTCCATGATACTTTAACTTCCCTGAGAACTTTTGGCATGCTTCACATTTTCTAGTGTACTGGTATGAATCGTTAAAGACTTTAGGCCAATAGTACCCTGCCCTCAAAATTTTGTGGGCTGTAGTTTTTGCTGAGAAATGTCCTCCGCACATGCCTTCATGCAATTCCTTCATAATATGTTTTGATTGATATTCATCCAAACATAATAGTAGAACCCCATCTCTATTTTTCCAATAGAGATCTCCACCAATGAGTACATATTTTGAAGCTTGTAGTTTGAGTGTCCTTCTTTTGTTATCATCATATCCTTCAAGACTCTTCATATGTGTTAGATAATATACTATATCAGTATACCATGGAGTACGTTCAATACTGGTACTTGCATCAATATTACATATATGGGAAGCTTCTAGATTATTTTCAGTCATCAATTTGGCAAGACCCTGTCCTCTTACTAATTTAGTGATTTGGATTTCAATGTTGAATTCCTGAATCCTATTGATCCACCTACATCTCCTACCCGTGACCTCAGTTTGAATCAGTACATCCTTGACTGCAGCATTAGGAACATATGCTATGATTTTAGCCCCTACCAAATATGGTCTAAAGTTTTTTACTGCTTTTACCAATGCATATGCCTGTTTTTCAATAATGTCATACTTCAACTCTGCATTCTGAAGGGACTTGCTAAAGAAAGAGATTGGCTGTTCATATCCATCATTGTTTTTCTGCAACAACACTGCTGCCACTGTATGATAGGAAGCAAATGAAAAAAGTTGGAAAGGTTTGCCGAAGTCAGGGGATACTAAGACTGGAGCTTATTTGATGGCCTCCTTAATGTTACCAAATGCTTCCATTGCTTTTGTTGTCCATTTCATATCTGAGTTCTTCTTCAGCATTCTTGATATAGGACAAACAATCTCTGCGAAATTTGGTATAAATCTTCTGACAAAATTTATCTGACCAAAAAATGATTGTATAGCTTTTACATTTTTTGGAATAGGGACCTGATCAATTGCTTCCACCCTTTCAGGATCTATTTTAACTCCTTCCTTCGAGACTATATGGCCAAGCAATTTTCCTTCTGTTACTGCAAATTGGCATTTTTTAGGGTTCAATGATATTCCATATTCTAGGGCTTTGACAAATATCTGTTCTAGATGTGTGCAATGATCTTCAGCCTTTTTTGAATATGCTGTTAAATCGTCTTGATAGACTATCATAATCTTATTGATCAATTCAGCAAAAGCTACATCCATCGCTCTTTGAAATGTTGCCCCAGCATTAGTTAATCCAAATGGCATTCTCAAGTATACATATGTTCCCCACGGAGTGGTGAATGCGGTCTTGAATTGTTCAGACTCCTTAACCTTTACCTGATTGTAGCCGGAGAAACCATCCATCATGGATAGTAACTCACATCCAGTAACTTTCTGTAATATCGCCTCCATATTGGGAAGAGGATAATTATCTTTGAGAGAAGATTTATTCAGGTTTCTGAAATCCACACACAGTCTAATGTCACCATTATTTTTCCTGACAGGTACTAAGTTTGAGACCCAGGAAGAATGTCTAATAGGCTTGATTATAGCTCCATCCCTTAACTTTGTAAGTTCCTCCAGCATTTTCGGAGCCAATGTAGGATTAATCGGCCTTTGTTTCTGTCTGAATGGTTTTGCATCTGGTTTGAGTGGTATCTCATGTTGAAATAGATCCTCTCTATATGCCTTTAAGTCATCATATGACCAAGCAAACACATGCCTATACTTCCTAAGTAGATTGATAATTCTACTTCTGATTTTCTGGTCAAGATTCCTCCCAATATATACATTTTTTGGGGTTGTCTGAGTCCCCAGGTTCACTTCCTCAAGATTCTCAGGTATCACTGGTGTTTCTTTCTTCTTGTATCTATCATGCCCATCAAATGCTTTTTCTAATGCAATAAGCCCTTTGGGTATCTTATTCATCTTCAGTTGAACCACTTCTTGGCCAAATAGGGTTTCTTTCCCATCGTGTTCCTCCACGAATGCACTGAAATCAATTTCTTGATTTTCATAATAATCAGCACAATGTAAGAAATTGATTATATTAGCATCGCTGTCAAACACCTGCCAGTTCTGTATATTATCAGGGATGGTAGGTCTAGTTTTAAATTCTACTTCTGTGATCCCTCCTAATGTTAGATCATCTCTCTTTAATGCAATGTTTGCTAAAAAATCTGCCATGATGTTTTTAGACCTATCAACCCAGCTGATTGAAAAAGCATCAAATAATTCAACACTATCCCAAACTGCATTTCTGTACTGTCTTAATCTTTTATTCTTAGATAAATATTTTTCTCTTACTTGGGAGATGACCAATTCAGAATCACCATAGACAGCCAACTTTTTTATTTTGTATTTGGTGGCTATGTCTAAGCCAATGAGTAGGGCTTCATACTCAGCTACGTTATTGGTGCATTCAAATGTCAGTAAGAAAGAGTATTTGAATGTTTTACCTCCTGGTGAGATAAAAACTACTCCGGCCCCATTTCCTATCTTGCTGCATGCACCATCGAAATACATTTTCCACAAATCATTTTCTCTTTTCATAGATTCAGTGTGTATTGGGTCAGTGTTATGCAATTCTGGGGTAGTTTCTCCAACTTTGAAAACCCCTAAATCCATGTCACAAAAGAAATTCACCTGATGCCGGTCCATTCTTTCTATAATATTGTCATACCTTGGTTCTCTGCACAACTTGATTTCCTTGTCACCTACTGGTATGGTGGCATACGATAGATCTAATTGAACATTGCCTCCTGCCATTGCAGCCCACTGCCTTGATAACAGCATTCCATAATACGGTGGGATATCAACCACAGTGATGTCAATGTTATATGTTGCCTCAGGATATGAAGCAAGTTTTATTTCTACATCTTTCATAATACCAACTACTGGAATAGATCTGTTATCCATTGCATAACATTGGCCATACGTAGTATCAACCCACATCCCTAATTCTTTCATCACTGCTATAGGCATGATATTCATAGCAGCACCTGAATCAATCATACAATTCCTGACTATTCTGTTCTTGATTACTAGTGTAGTATAGAACGGATCTACCTGTGAGGGATTTTTTGTAAGTGTGTCACCAAGGTATACCTCAGGCATCTTAAAATTTTCTTGATGCACATTATTTGTTGTTTTTTCAAACCCTTTATGTTTTGGATTAGGTGTATCAGAAATCATCTTGACGACTGTACTCCTATATTTATCTATTTTCATCATCTCTAAGAGTGGGACTGATATCTTCACCTGAGACACTGCCTGTGCAATGTCAAAAGAAGGGGTTATGATATGGTCATTCTTTTCTGTTTTTGTATTCTCTTTTTCTATATTTTCTTTCATTTTATTTTTATCCCCTTTTTCTAGTTCTTTAGGTGATGATTTTGTATTATTCCCTTTGTTATTCTGGTCTTTTATGAATACACTCCCAGGAGTTCCTTGCCCAGTATTTGTTGTTCTATTCCTTAAGTTATAAGTGTTTCAAGCTTGAGCCACTGCAGCTACTGTGAGAGCTTCTTTTTCATCCTCAGTAGGTTTTCTCCATTGACCATATGGTTTATTGTCATAAATGTCTTCCTGGTCTGAGAATACTTGCTGTTCTCCCATGTTAACATGATATTTTTGGTTCCCTACATCATACTCATACCCTTCTTCCTCTGAAGAAGAATAATCTTCTGTTACCACACATGGTGTATCCTGCATCATATTAATGATGTGATTATCTCTATTATAGTTATATAGCATTTCCTCTTGCTGTATTGATTTAGCTACCTCACAGTATTCAGGTGAATGTGGCAAGTTACATACAGAACACCAAGGTTTATTTTCTGCCATATGTGCCATGTTTCTCTTCAATGGATCAGGAGTATCCTTTCCATATGGCTGCTTTCTGTTGTTGTCAATAGGTCTTCCATCCTTCCAATTTGTATTGTAAGGCATATCATGTAACCTAGGTCTATCCTGCCTATGCTGACCCTCTGGTTTAGTCTGTTGAGCATTTGGATTCTGAAGATTTCTATGATTTTCCCTTTTACTGACCATTCCTGCAGCTTTTCTATTATTTTCAATAGTTATGGCTATTTTCTGTGCTTCAGCCAACGTTGCAGGACACTGGTTTCTGAGTTCATATCCTGTTTTGGGGTCAAATGCCTTCATATAGATACTCAGTGCAGCCTGGTCAGATAACTTGGCTCCATGTGGTACCTTATTATGTAACTTGGAAAACTTCAGGTTGAAATCAAATACTGATTCATTTTGATACTTCTGTATACTTATTAGTTCATGTAAGGCAAACTCAGGAGCGTATTGGTTACCATACTGATCCTTAAACTGGTTATGGAAATCAGTCATTGAATTGATTGATGCATCGGGCAAGCTATTAAACCAATCTCTGGCATCTTCAGTGAGGGACATCATAAATAACCTCATTCTAATGTCTTCCCAGTCCATACCTATATCTTGTACAAAAGCATTAAAACTTCTGATATGATCTTCTGCAGATACTGCATTGTTTCCAGTAAACTTGGGAACCATGTTTCTCCAAGTACTATCCATAGGATATGGATATAACTGATATCCAGTTAAATCAAATTGACTGCATATATTAGCAAGGTTTTGGGGAGGAAAATTGAGATGTGGTGGATTGGGATAGTAATTATATCCACCTGGTGGCTGATGATATGCATATTGTTGATGTTGGTTCATATGGGGATTTATGTGTTGATTTTGTGGCCTATAATATTGTTGACCAGGGGGTGGGTAATTATTTGCCATATGTAGGGATGCATTACTTATGGGAGGTGGTCTGGGGATTTGGGGAATAGTGTTCTGATGACTTCCAGAAGCATGTGAGTTTTGAGCACTATTTGTATTTTGTTGTGTATTCCTTGAAATATTCCCTCTATGCGGGGGTACATATTTAGGGGGAGCTGTTTTGGCTTTATTCCTCCTCTGTTGAATTTCTTGCTGCAATAACTCCTTCTCCTCTTGTATTTTGTACCTTTCGAGTTCCTTCCTGAGCATGAGTATTTCCTGTTTCTCATCACTCATGTCTTGATTATTTATTTCCTGATATTCTGGATTGTCATTTATTCCCTGATTTGACAATTCATATCCTATCTCTTCTCCCTGGTTAAACGAGACCTTGAAATCATGTTCAGCTTGGTTCCTATCAATATCCCTCATGACCTTCGCATCATGATCCCGCTGTTCTTGAGGAGTGGGTCTGTACCTTGCCAAAATATCATCAGTTGCTCCACTGAGGTTCTCGTTTGAATCATGCAGAGGTGTGAATTTATTGTGAATTGCAATATTTTGTTCTGAATCATTCTCCTGGATGTCTAGATTATTATCTTGGTGGGAATATTTTGGATTCATATTTCTTTTGGAGATGTTTCTAAGTGGTGGAGATGACTGCAAGTTTCTGCCTTCCATCTTGGATCTCCTACCATCCATTTGAAATTTTTGTTATTATTGTAACTAGAGTCGCCACCTATTGAATAGGAAAAGTTTATATTTTTATCTATAAGGTTCTTTGTCACCAGCAGAGTTACCAAAAAGAGATTTTAAATGACTCTATGAAAGAAAGGATAAAATTCTAAGGTCTTTTTACTAAGTCCCCAGTAGAGTCGCCAATTTGTTAGGTCTCAAAAATGCAAGTTACTAATCCTAAGAGGATGCCAGGCTCTATATTTGGATTTGCAACGTTTTTGAACTAACTTGACGAAATCAACCTCCAAGGTTTGATGATTTCCTACACTTTAGGTCCTGCTACACCTAGGTGGGTGAACCTTGAAATATTAAAGCAGTCTGAGTGTGGATGAATGGACTAACTAGGTCTATCTACAATGGCATAGGATGTAAGATAGATGACAAAGCTGACTAATTAATTCTATGTGTAATGTTTAATAAGTGATTGGCAGAAATTGTATAAGCAATATCAAAAAAGGTTTTAATTAATGAGTTGAATGAGACCAGTGCCTTGTTGGGTAACAGAGTCAATTTGAAGGACTAAGAACAGTAGTTTCTAAATGGTAATAATTCTAGATATTTGGCACAGTTCTGGTTTATAGCTTGTATAAACGTGCAAGTAAATGACTGACAGACTCTTCTTGATAATCCAACCAAATAAAATCAGATATCTTATAATTCACCAGAAGGTATTTTAATCCTTACTTGAAGGAACCAAATGAAATGAAAAGACAAGATTAACAGATAATATTTTACTGGAGACAGTGTGTCAATCCTAATTATATGGCTCTACTTAGTAATCCCAACTTACTACTTCCAGGCTACTGTGAATGAATCAGAAGGGTTTAATTCCTTAGGATGGACACCAACCGAATTAATCACACAGATACAGCGAATGTGTATTGACAGATTAAATATATACTTGATATCTTAATCTGAATAGCAGGGAAATGCAGAAATGGAGACAGCCACACGATTGAATAATTTCAACAAATAACTGATACCAAAGTAGAAATACTGAATCAGAGAACTTCAAATTTCTTCCTCAAAATAAAATATGCAACACGGTCATTTTGGAATATTATGTATATGTATATATGAATACTTCTACTGCTGATGATTTTTCAGCATAGATTGTTTGAACTTATATAGATATTTTCATGAAGAGATACAACTCTTCAATCAGTCTCTTGGGATTTTAACAAACAATAATTACATAATCTTAATTAGGCTCTGTTTAGCCATAAATAGACTTTTGTTAGATGATCCAAGTACTCCTGTGCACGGTGAGAATCAGTAAGCTCGACTGCACTCCTGGTGATTATATCGAGGGTGACCATTTCCTCCAGTTGCTTGCAAACTTCTGTAGATACAGAGGCTTTATCTTTTAGAGCTCCTGTGGCTTTGTGCAATATAACTTGACAATCAACAGTCCACTCTTCTTTGCTCTTTACCTCTCCATTATCTTTGAATATCCTGGGCACCCCTGCGTCTGATGCATCAGTCCCTTCCTTAGCATCAGCTTTGAGTTTATCATAATAATTCTGGTGCCTTTTGAGCAATGCTCTTGCATCAGAGATATCTGTGCTATCAGGGGTACCTCTGTTTTGCAACTCGATCACCTTTTCTCGTATCCTCTGATCAAGCCTCTCATGTTCTTTGACTGCTTTATGATTTTCCGAGTAGTTATCCCAAAACTGGTTTAACCACCGTACCATGTTTGCATACCTGCTCTGCAGTATTGTAACAAATGCATCTATTTGAATTTGTTTGGCTTGATCATGGGATATCTCTTGACTACTTTGTGAGCTTTCACCTTGAGTTATTCTCTTCGTAGATTGCCCAAAGGTGCTCTTAACAGCGTCCTTCAAGTAGTCATTCTCCTTTGTTAATCTTTCACAATTCAGCTTATAAGCATCCCTTTCCTTGATTAACATCTGAGCTTGTGCTTTATTCAATTTTGCAACATTGATACCAATGTCTGCAGTAATTATGGGGTCAGTCTCACCTGCTCTAAAAGTCATAACATGGCCAAAAGTTTTCTCAGTGTCTATGATGGCCGTCTTCTTATGGGGAGGATACAATGCCCATATCATTAAAGAATTTTCATCATTATTGTATCTCGTTCCCATATAGACTTCATTAACTCCTTCTGGAGTAAGCTTATACTTATCATCAGCATTATTCAAAAAACTATCAAAAACCAGAGCAGAATTTAAATCCAAGCCGGGAAAAATCATAACCCCCGCATCTTTAAGCAGCTGTCTGCCTTTGCTTGGTGTCATGTCCTGCATTTCCTTGTCCACTGTCTCCTTTAACATCTCTAATAACTGTTTTTCATTGTCAGCAGAAACATTATCTACTGACTCTCTAATTTCCTTTCCCTTGTATTTATACAGGAATGATTTAAATTCCTTTGAATGGATGAATGTATCATCTGACACAAAAGAATCATAAGCCTTTTGGCGTGGATCTTCATCAGCAGACCCCTCCTCATCATGTATCATAACTGGAGGCTGATATTGTTGCATTTTTCTTTTAGACATTTCTATTGTCTTATCTTGTGGTTGTTCAGTCAATTCTTCCTCTTCAGAGGATACCACTTCGACTTCTGCCAACTGCTTTTTCTTTTCATTCAAATCTCTGTTATATTTCTCCACCACTAAGTCGACTTCAGCCTCTTCCAAATTTCTAATGACATCATCATGTGGATAATGTATGTGCATGTATCCACTGAGATTTTGTTTTCTTCTTGCATAGTCAATGAAACCCTCAGGGTCAAACCCTTTCCTCACCTCAGCAGTCACCATGTTATAATGCATTAGTTTATCCAAAATGAGATTGTATCCTTCTTTTGAAACCACAGTAAAATCTCCAAAACACAAAGTACTAGGCATGAATGATTGTTTATCATGCGAACTTAGATGCATGACATTGGAACAATGCATTTGCCTAATTATTTCCAAATATGCAATCCTGTCAGGGACAGTTTTAGGCAATATAAATGGAGCATCCTCAAAACCATATACTCTGATCATAGTGGCATCCTCAAAACAATACCAATCTCCCCAATTATGAGTAACAGTAGGGGGGCCACCAAAATCTTTGGGTCTGAGGAATCTTTTTATTTCATTTGAAATTGAATATTCACAGGGGTGGTTGAAATACCTATATAGCACTTTAACACAATGCTCTTCAAATTGAGCATAGCTGGAGTTAGCATACCTGCTATCCCAGATTCGGGTCCACATTTGTATAGGTATCTTCTCCCCTTTCTTATCCGCAGCAACAACTTGAAACTCATTTGGCCACAATCCTACTTCCTGGCCATAGTATAAGACCATATGCATGAGCATCGAGTAATGCTCAAAAGAGCATGCTGGAGCATTGTTTCTTATTGCAGATAGACCAGAGTCTATTCTAGTAGCAACATAGGAGGCATAATCAAATTGTCTGGCATTGTGACATTGAATATCAGAGGTTATGACCATTAGAGGAATAGTCATGAACTCAGGGAC
Source organism: Cunninghamia lanceolata (assembly GCA_027924645.1). Classification (NCBI taxonomy): domain Eukaryota; kingdom Viridiplantae; phylum Streptophyta; class Pinopsida; order Cupressales; family Cupressaceae; genus Cunninghamia; species Cunninghamia lanceolata. The sequence continues at coordinate 982,019 of BSBN01001020.1, read as the reverse complement.
CTCTGAGCCAAGGACTTGGCCTACAGAATAGTAAGTATATTGAATGTATGGCTCAAAAATGGATACATGAAAGGGAGGGCCATCATTCTCAGTCAAGGGTATCACTTCTCCTTCAATCCTGGGTCTGTGTATGGGTAACCTCCATCCATTGTAGGTTGTATCCATTCTCCAGTATTCTTTATCCAAATCTTCATAAACAACAGGGACAGTGCACAAATCATCCAAATCATACACCTCACAAATAGCATTTTTTGATAGGTGTACAATTGGTTCTCCTTGAGGGTTGCAGATAGCTTTCAGGCCTGAATTGTAATGCCTGGCCAACAGTTGCAGGAGTTCTACATTCAAGAATACATTAGGTACAACTAGTTTGCCTAAATTCATGTGCCATGGGTTTGACACAGGGGCATTTCTAAATCTTCTGTTGTAGTGGAATCTGAAGAGTTCATATCCCCTAATTGGGGTCCAAATATCTCCCAGGCGCTTATGTTTGTCTTCCAATTTTTTTACTTCTGCCCTGAGTTGGGCAGACCTCCTGGCCTTGGGAGCTGACCCAGGCAACTGATCAATCAAGTCCTGATTTAGTTTCCTGTCTTTCACTTTTTCTTCAGGGGTTTGATCAGTTTTTTGCTTCTTTGGTTTACTGGTTTCCCCTTGTGATTTTCTTCCTTTTCCTTTCCCCGAAGTTTCCATTTTTGAAAAATTTGGCAGGAAATTCAAATACAGGTAATATAGTGGTTTGTGTATGTGTACCTGTCGCTCGATGGCTGGAATTGGAAGTCTTTGCTTTTGCCCTGAGAATTCTTCTGTATTCTGCTCTCGAACGGTTTTTTGCAATTATAATGATCGTATGAACTTTGTAGCCGTTTTGTATTAATTATCTGATCAATTCAATGTTCATCGCTGTGAAGTGTCACATCGCCATAACTCCTCCTATCGGCGTGCTTTTTGAAATGTCTGGGCAACCTCAACCCCTTTTTATGGCGCGGACAGTCAATCGGCGTGACCCCTCAATTGTATCCCCGACGCCATGTAGTATCACATTTCGAGTGGGTGCGACCATCGGCGTGATTTCCTTCATCGCCAAGGGTTTTAGATCTCTCCGCGATATGGCAAGTCCCACCGATATGCTTTGCTTATCGGGAAGATTGAGACCATCGGGATACTAAAATTATGTTTCCCCGATCTTTATTGTCTTACCGATAATCTCTTCATGTATGAACTTTTATCTTTATCGGAATGACATTCTCTATCGGGATAGCTTTCTCAAGATATCCCGATCCAAATCATCTCCCCGATCCCCTTTATCACATCCTTCATCGGGCAAAGCTTAGTAAAGTGTCACCGATATCTTTTGATCGCCGTGACTTATGAATCGGCAAGACTTGCTTCTTTTGTTCTGATATGTCAAGCTATCCCGATGAAGATGCATCGCTGTGAGTCTTGCCGATAACTTTCTTATCGCCAGGACTTTTGATCGTCGGAGACTTACTTGTTTTCTATTCCGATGGTTCATTTCTCACCGATGACTATTGCTTTGTTACCCTCGCGTGCTGTTCGGTGAAACTCTTGCCGAAAGTGCTTCATCGGTATGATATATACCGTCGGGGCAACTTCTAAAAGATCATCCGATAGATATTTGTCATACCGATCGGCATGACCACTTGCCTTTCTTGCCGATGTAAAGTCATCGGTGTTGCTTACTCCATCGGTGAGCTCCATGATTCTTCTTCCGATCTCTATTTTCACGCCGATGGTTGTTTTCAAACAATTCCTTGTGTATCGGTGTAAGCCACACGACCTCATGCCGATGGATTGATTTTGATGATTTTTGACACTGTTCATCCCTAGACATTTTATGAGATACAAAAATTTTATATTGTGGTCCTTTTGGGATATTCCTTAGGGTTTATTCAAATATGATGGAGTAAGGGAATAGTAAAATTTTGAAAATTTTACTGTGCTAACAGTGGCTCTGTCTGGGATGAATACTCCCTGTGAGTATACAAGGGTCCAGATCTCCTGGGGAAGTAGACCACATCTTTTATTATTTTGGGGTGAGGTTTTATGGAACTGGAAAAAGGAAAGGAACAAATGATGGGGAGCGGGAATGATTCCTAGACTACTGTGCATGGAATAAAATATTTTTGAGAATTATTTGAATGTTGTCCATGCACTGGCAACACTCAATTCTCTTTGTACATGTTTATGAAAAGAACTGCTTCAAGTATTGCCCATGTACTGGCAATTCCTGCTCCTCTCCTGACATATTCTGTACATAGTAAGAATCATCACCTCCCTTGCCAGTGATAACAAAAGGCCCCAACCACAGGGCTTCAAATTTTCCATGTTTTCCCTTGTCTTGACATCTTGCATTCCACATTAGTACCAGATCATTTATTTCAAACTTTCTTTCTTTGGCCTTTTTGTCAAAGAGATATTTTACCTGTGACTGTAATTTAATATTCTGTTTCTGAGCCATTCTTCTTGTTTCATCAAGCTCTGCCAATTGTTCCAACCTTTCCTCCATTGGTTCAGGGATATTCAAGTCTTCCTGGAGAATGAATTTGTATACTGGTATAAGATTTTCTAATGGTAATCTTGCTTGGGTTCCATATACCAATTCATAAGGGGATCTCCCAATTGCCCTTTTTATAGTAATCCTGTCAGCCCATACTGCCATTCTTAATTTTGAATCCCAAGCCTTTTTATTTCTATCCAACATTCTTTTTATGATTTTCAACAGACTCTTATTACTTGATTCAGCTTGTCCATTGGCCTGTGGATGGTAAGGAGCAGCATAAGAAACAGTGATACCATGTGTGCTGCAAAAACCTTTGAATTCATCAAATCTAAAGCACATCCCATTATCAGTAATCAGTCTTACAGGAGTACCAAATCTGCATATAATGTTATCCATTAGAAAATTTATCACAACTTTACTAGTAGCCTGTCTGGTTGGGATTGCTTCCACCCATTTTGTAAAGTAATCAGTAGCTACTAAAATCCATCGGTGCCCCCCACTTGATTTCTCTGAAATTTCACCTATAAAATCAATACCCCACTGATAAAATGGAGCCTCAACTTGCATAGGTTTTAAAGGTAGTGCTCCATGATACTTTAACTTCCCTGAGAACTTTTGGCATGCTTCACATTTTCTAGTGTACTGGTATGAATCGTTAAAGACTTTAGGCCAATAGTACCCTGCCCTCAAAATTTTGTGGGCTGTAGTTTTTGCTGAGAAATGTCCTCCGCACATGCCTTCATGCAATTCCTTCATAATATGTTTTGATTGATATTCATCCAAACATAATAGTAGAACCCCATCTCTATTTTTCCAATAGAGATCTCCACCAATGAGTACATATTTTGAAGCTTGTAGTTTGAGTGTCCTTCTTTTGTTATCATCATATCCTTCAGGACTCTTCATATGTGTTAGATAATATACTATATCAGTATACCATGGAGTACGTTCAATACTGGTACTTGCATCAATATTACATATATGGGAAGCTTCTAGATTATTTTCAGTCATCAATTTGGCAAGACCCTGTCCTCTTACTAATTTAGTGATTTGGATTTCAATGTTGAATTCCTGAATCCTATTGATCCACCTACATCTCCTACCCGTGACCTCAGTTTGAATCAGTACATCCTTGACTGCAGCATTAGGAACATATGCTATGATTTTAGCCCCTACCAAATATGGTCTAAAGTTTTTTACTGCTTTTACCAATGCATATGCCTGTTTTTCAATAATGTCATACTTCAACTCTGCATTCTGAAGGGACTTGCTAAAGAAAGAGATTGGCTGTTCATATCCATCATTGTTTTTCTGCAACAACACTGCTGCCACTGTATGATAGGAAGCAAATGAAAAAAGTTGGAAAGGTTTGCCGAAGTTAGGGGATACTAAGACTGGAGCTTGTTTGATGGCCTCCTTAATGTTACCAAATGCTTCCATTGCTTCTGTTGTCCATTTCATATCTGAGTTCTTCTTCAGCATTCTTGATATAGGACAAACAATCTCTGCGAAATTTGGTATAAATCTTCTGACAAAATTTATCTGACCAAAAAATGATTGTATAGCTTTTACATTTTTTGGAATAGGGACCTGATCAATTGCTTCCACCCTTTCAGGATCTATTTTAACTCCTTCCTTCGAGACTATATGGCCAAGCAATTTTCCTTCTGTTACTGCAAATTGGCATTTTTTAGGGTTCAATGATATTCCATATTCTAGGGCTTTGACAAATATCTGTTCTAGATGTGTGCAATGATCTTCAGCCTTTTTTGAATATGCTGTTAAATCGTCTTGATAGACTATCATAATCTTATTGATCAATTCAGCAAAAGCTACATCCATCGCTCTTTGAAATGTTGCCCCAGCATTAGTTAATCCAAATGGCATTCTCAAGTATACATATGTTCCCCACGGAGTGGTGAATGCGGTCTTGAATTGTTCAGACTCCTTAACCTTTACCTGATTGTAGCCGGAGAAACCATCCATCATGGATAGTAACTCACATCCAGTAACTTTCTGTAATATCGCCTCCATATTGGGAAGAGGATAATTATCTTTGAGAGAAGATTTATTCAGGTTTCTGAAATCCACACACAGTCTAATGTCACCATTATTTTTCCTGACAGGTACTAAGTTTGAGACCCAGGAAGAATGTCTAATAGGCTTGATTATAGCTCCATCCCTTAACTTTGTAAGTTCCTCCAGCATTTTCGGAGCCAATGTAGGATTAATCGGCCTTTGTTTCTGTCTGAATGGTTTTGCATCTGGTTTGAGTGGTATCTCATGTTGAAATAGATCCTCTCTATATGCCTTTAAGTCATCATATGACCAAGCAAACACATGCCTATACTTCCTAAGTAGATTGATAATTCTACTTCTGATTTTCTAGTCAAGATTCCTCCCAATATATACATTTTTTGGGGTTGTCTGAGTCCCCAGGTTCACTTCCTCAAGATTCTCAGGTATCACTGGTGTTTCTTTCTTCTTGTATCTATCATGCCCATCAAATGCTTTTTCTAATGCAATAAGCCCTTTGGGTATCTTATTCGTCTTCAGTTGAACCACTTCTTGGCCAAATAGGGTTTCTTTCCCATCGTGTTCCTCCACGAATGCACTGAAATCAATTTCTTGATTTTCATAATAATCAGCACAATGTAAGAAATTGATTATATCAGCATCGCTGTCAAACACCTGCCAGTTCTGTATATTATCAGGGATGGTAGGTCTAGTTTTAAATTCTACTTCTGTGATCCCTCCTAATGTTAGATCATCTCTCTTTAATGCAATGTTTGCTAAAAAATCTGCCATGATGTTTTTAGACCTATCAACCCAGCTGATTGAAAAAGCATCAAATAATTCAACACTATCCCAAACTGCATTTCTGTACTGTCTTAGTCTTTTATTCTTAGATAAATATTTTTCTCTTACTTGGGAGATGACCAATTCAGAATCACCATAGACAGCCAACTTTTTTATTTTGTATTTGGTGGCTATGTCTAAGCCAATGAGTAGGGCTTCATACTCAGCTACGTTATTGGTGCATTCAAATGTCAGTAAGAAAGAGTATTTGAATGTTTTACCTCCTGGTGAGATAAAAACTACTCCGGCCCCATTTCCTATCTTGCTGCATGCACCATCGAAATACATTTTCCACAAATCATTTTCTCTTTTCATAGATTCAGTGTGTATTGGGTCAGTGTTATGCAATTCTGGGGTAGTTTCTCCAACTTTGAAAACCCCTAAATCCGTGTCACAAAAGAAATTCACCTGATGCCGGTCCATTCTTTCTATAATATTGTCATACCTTGGTTCTCTGCACAACTTGATTTCCTTGTCACCTACTGGTATGGTGGCATACGATAGATCTAATTGAACATTGCCTCCTGCCATTGCAGCCCACTGCATTGATAACAGCATTCCATAATACGGTGGGATATCAACCACAGTGATGTCAATGTTATATGTTGCCTCAGGATATGAAGCAAGTTTTATTTCTACATCTTTCATAATACCAACTACTGGAATAGATCTGTTATCCATTGCATAACATTGGCCATACGTAGTATCAACCCACATCCCTAATTCTTTCATCACTGCTATAGGCATGATATTCATAGCAGCACCTGAATCAATCATACAATTCCTGACTATTCTGTTCTTGATTACTAGTGTAGTATAGAACGGATCTACCTGTGAGGGATTTTTTGTAAGTGTGTCACCAAGGTATACCTCAGGCATCTTAAAATTTTCTTGATGCACATTATTTGTTGTTTTTTCAAACCCTTTATGTTTTGGATTAGGTGTATCAGAAATCATCTTGACGATTGTACTCCTATATTTATCTATTTTCATCATCTCTAAGAGTGGGACTGATATCTTCACCTGAGACACTGCCTGTGCAATGTCAAAAGAAGGGGTTATGATATGGTCATTCTTTTCTGTTTTTGTATTCTCTTTTTCTATATTTTCTTTCATTTTATTTTTATCCCCTTTTTCTAGTTCTTTAGGTGATGATTTTGTATTATTCCCTTTGTTATTCTGGTCTTTTATGAATACACTCCCAGGAGTTCCTTGCCCAGTATTTGTTGTTCTATTCCTTAAGTTATAAGTGTTTCGAGCTTGAGCCACTGCAGCTACTGTGAGAGCTTCTTTTTCATCCTCAGTAGGTTTTCTCCATTGACCATATGGTTTATTGTCATAAATGTCTTCCTGGTCTGAGAATACTTGCTGTTCTCCCATGTTAACATGATATTTTTGGTTCCCTACATCATACTCATACCCTTCTTCCTCTGAAGAAGAATAATCTTCTGTTACCACACATGGTGTATCCTGCATCATATTAATGGTGTGATTATCTCTATTATAGTTATATAGCATTTCCTCTTGCTGTATTGATTTAGCTACCTCACAGTATTCAGGTGAATGTGGCAAGTTACATACAGAACACCAAGGTTTATTTTCTGCCATATGTGCCATGTTTCTCTTCAATGGATCAGGAGTATCCTTTCCATATGGCTGCTTTCTGTTGTTGTCAATAGGTCTTCCATCCTTCCAATTTGTATTGTAAGGCATATCATGTAACCTAGGTCTATCCTGCCTATGCTGACCCTCTGGTTTAGTCTGTTGAGCATTTGGATTCTGAAGATTTCTATGATTTTCCCTTTTACTGACCATTCCTGCAGCTTTTCTATTATTTTCAATAGTTATGGCTATTTTCTGTGCTTCAGCCAACGTTGCAGGACACTGGTTTCTGAGTTCATATCCTGTTTTGGGGTCAAATGCCTTCATATAGATACTCAGTGCAGCCTGGTCAGATAACTTGGCTCCATGTGGTACCTTATTATGTAACTTGGAAAACTTCAGGTTGAAATCAAATACTGATTCATTTTGATACTTCTGTATACTTATTAGTTCATGTAAGGCAAACTCAGGAGCGTATTGGTTACCATACTGATCCTTAAACTGGTTATGGAAATCAGTCATTGAATTGATTGATGCATCGGGCAAGCTATTAAACCAATCTCTGGCATCTTCAGTGAGGGACATCATAAATAACCTCATTCTAATGTCTTCCCAGTCCATACCTATATCTTGTACAAAAGCATTAAAACTTCTGATATGATCTTCTGCAGATACTGCATTGTTTCCAGTAAACTTGGGAACCATGTTTCTCCAAGTACTATCCATAGGATATGGATATAACTGATATCCAGTTAAATCAAATTGACTGCATATATTAGCAAGGTTTTGGGGAGGAAAATTGAGATGTGGTGGATTGGGATAGTAATTATATCCACCTGGTGGCTGATGATATGCATATTGTTGATGTTGGTTCATATGGGGATTTATGTGTTGATTTTGTGGCCTATAATATTGTTGACCAGGGGGTGGGTAATTATTTGCCATATGTAGGGATGCATTACTTATGGGAGGTGGTCTGGGGATTTGGGGAATAGTGTTCTGATGACTTCCAGAAGCATGTGAGTTTTGAGCACTATTTGTATTTTGTTGTGTATTCCTTGAAATATTCCCTCTATGCGGGGGTACATATTTAGGGGGAGCTGTTTTGGCTTTATTCCTCCTCTGTTGAATTTCTTGCTGCAATAACTCCTTCTCCTCTTGTATTTTGTACCTTTCGAGTTCCTTCCTGAGCATGAGTATTTCCTGTTTCTCATCACTCATGTCTTGATTATTTATTTCCTGATATTCTGGATTGTCATTTATTCCCTGATTTGACAATTCATATCCTATCTCTTCTCCCTGGTTAAACGAGACCTTGAAATCATGTTCAGCTTGGTTCCTATCAATATCCCTCATGACCTTCGCATCATGATCCCGCTGTTCTTGAGGAGTGGGTCTGTACCTTGCCAAAATATCATCAGTTGCTCCACTGAGGTTCTCGTTTGAATCATGCAGAGGTGTGAATTTATTGTGAATTGCAATATTTTGTTCTGAATCATTCTCCTGGATGTCTAGATTATTATCTTGGTGGGAATATTTTGGATTCATATTTCTTTTGGAGATGTTTCTAAGTGGTGGAGATGACTGCAAGTTTCTGCCTTCCATCTTGGATCTCCTACCATCCATTTGAAATTTTTGTTATTATTGTAACTAGAGTCGCCACCTATTGAATAGGAAAAGTTTATATTTTTATCTGTAAGGTTCTTTGTCACCAGCAGAGTTACCAAAAAGAGATTTTAAATGACTCTATGAAAGAAAGGATAAAATTCTAAGGTCTTTTTACTAAGTCCCCAGTAGAGTCGCCAATTTGTTAGGTCTCAAAAATGCAAGTTACTAATCCTAAGAGGATGCCAGGCTCTATATTTGGATTTGCAACGTTTTTGAACTAACTTGACGAAATCAACCTCCAAGGTTTGATGATTTCCTACACTTTAGGTCCTGCTACACCTAGGTGGGTGAACCTTGAAATATTAAAGCAGTCTGAGTGTGGATGAATGGACTAACTAGGTCTATCTACAATGGCATAGGATGTAAGATAGATGACAAAGCTGACTAATTAATTCTATGTGTAATGTTTAATAAGTGATTGGCAGAAATTGTATAAGCAATATCAAAAAAGGTTTTAATTAATGAGTTGAATGAGACCAGTGCCTTGTTGGGTAACAGAGTCAATTTGAAGGACTAAGAACAGTAGTTTCTAAATGGTAATAATTCTAGATATTTGGCACAGTTCTGGTTTATAGCTTGTATAAACGTGCAAGTAAATGACTGACAGACTCTTCTTGATAATCCAACCAAATAAAATCAGATATCTTATAATTCACCAGAAGGTATTTTAATCCTTACTTGAAGGAACCAAATGAAATGAAAAGACAAGATTAACAGATAATATTTTACTGGAGACAGTGTGTCAATCCTAATTATATGGCTCTACTTAGTAATCCCAACTTACTACTTCCAGGCTACTGTGAATGAATCAGAAGGGTTTAATTCCTTAGGATGGACACCAACCGAATTAATCACACAGATACAGCGAATGTGTATTGACAGATTAAATATATACTTGATATCTTAATCTGAATAGCAGGGAAATGCAGAAATGGAGACAGCCACACGATTGAATAATTTCAACAAATAACTGATACCAAAGTAGAAATACTGAATCAGAGAACTTCAAATTTCTTCCTCAAAATAAAATATGCAACACGGTCATTTTGGAATATTATGTATATGTATATATGAATACTTCTACTGCTGATGATTTTTCAGCATAGATTGTTTGAACTTATATAGATATTTTCATGAAGAGATACAACTCTTCAATAAGTCTCTTGGGATTTTAACAAACAATAATTACATAATCTTAATTAGGCTCTGTTTAGCCATAAATAGACTTTTGTTAGATGATCCAAGTACTCCTGTGCACGGTGAGAATCAGTAAGCTCGACTGCACTCCTGGTGATTATATCGAGGGTGACCATTTCCTCCAGTTGCTTGCAAACTTCTGTAGATACAGAGGCTTTATCTTTTAGAGCTCCTGTGGCTTTGTGCAATATAACTTGACAATCAACAGTCCACTCTTCTTTGCTCTTTACCTCTCCATTATCTTTGAATATCCTGGGCACCCCTGCGTCTGATGCATCAGTCCCTTCCTTAGCATCAGCTTTGAGTTTATCATAATAATTCTGGTGCCTTTTGAGCAATGCTCTTGCATCAGAGATATCTGTGCTATCAGGGGTACCTCTGTTTTGCAACTCGATCACCTTTTCTCGTATCCTCTGATCAAGCCTCTCATGTTCTTTGACTGCTTTATGATTTTCCGAGTAGTTATCCCAAAACTGGTTTAACCACCGTACCATGTTTGCATACCTGCTCTGCAGTATTGTAACAAATGCATCTATTTGAATTTGTTTGGCTTGATCATGGGATATCTCTTGACTACTTTGTGAGCTTTCACCTTGAGTTATTCTCTTCGTAGATTGCCCAAAGGTGCTCTTAACAGCGTCCTTCAAGTAGTCATTCTCCTTTGTTAATCTTTCACAATTCAGCTTATAAGCATCCCTTTCCTTGATTAACATCTGAGCTTGTGCTTTATTCAATTTTGCAACATTGATACCAATGTCTGCAGTAATTATGGGGTCAGTCTCACCTGCTCTAAAAGTCATAACATGGCCAAAAGTTTTCTCAGTGTCTATGATGGCCGTCTTCTTATGGGGAGGATACAATGCCCATATCATTAAAGAATTTTCATCATTATTGTATCTCGTTCCCATATAGACTTCATTAACTCCTTCTGGAGTAAGCTTATACTTATCATCAGCATTATTCAAAAAACTATCAAAAACCAGAGCAGAATTTAAATCCAAGCCGGGAAAAATCATAACCCCCGCATCTTTAAGCAGCTGTCTGCCTTTGCTTGGTGTCATGTCCTGCATTTCCTTGTCCACTGTCTCCTTTAACATCTCTAATAACTGTTTTTCATTGTCAGCAGAAACATTATCTACTGACTCTCTAATTTCCTTTCCCTTGTATTTATACAGGAATGATTTAAATTCCTTTGAATGGATGAATGTATCATCTGACACAAAAGAATCATAAGCCTTTTGGCGTGGATCTTCATCAGCAGACCCCTCCTCATCATGTATCATAACTGGAGGCTGATATTGTTGCATTTTTCTTTTAGACATTTCTATTGTCTTATCTTGTGGCTGTTCAGTCAATTCTTCCTCTTCAGAGGATACCACTTCGACTTCTGCCAACTGCTTTTTCTTTTCATTCAAATCTCTGTTATATTTCTCCACCACTAAGTCGACTTCAGCCTCTTCCAAATTTCTAATGACATCATCATGTGGATAATGTATGTGCATGTATCCACTGAGATTTTGTTTTCTTCTTGCATAGTCAATGAAACCCTCAGGGTCAAACCCTTTCCTCACCTCAGCAGTCACCATGTTATAATGCATTAGTTTATCCAAAATGAGATTGTATCCTTCTTTTGAAACCACAGTAAAATCTCCAAAACACAAAGTACTAGGCATGAATGATTGTTTATCATGCGAACTTAGATGCATGACATTGGAACAATGCATTTGCCTAATTATTTCCAAATATGCAATCCTGTCAGGGACAGTTTTAGGCAATATAAATGGAGCATCCTCAAAACCATATACTCTGATCATAGTGGCATCCTCAAAACAATACCAATCTCCCCAATTATGAGTAACAGTAGGGGGGCCACCAAAATCTTTGGGTCTGAGGAATCTTTTTATTTCATTTGAAATTGAATATTCACAGGGGTGGTTGAAATACCTATATAGCACTTTAACACAATGCTCTTCAAATTGAGCATAGCTGGAGTTAGCATACCTGCTATCCCAGATTCGGGTCCACATTTGTATAGGTATCTTCTCCCCTTTCTTATCCGCAGCAACAACTTGAAACTCATTTGGCCACAATCCTACTTCCTGGCCATAGTATAAGACCATATGCATGAGCATCGAGTAATGCTCAAAAGAGCATGCTGGAGCATTGTTTCTTATTGCAGATAGACCAGAGTCTATTCTAGTAGCAACATAGGAGGCATAATCAAATTGTCTGGCATTGTGACATTGAATATCAGAGGTTATGACCATTAGAGGAATAGTCATGAACTCAGGGACCTCTGAGCCAAGGACTTGGCCTACAGAATAGTAAGTATATTGAATGTATGGCTCAAAAATGGATACATGAAAGGGAGGGCCATCATTCTCAGTCAAGGGTATCACTTCTCCTTCAATCCTGGGTCTGTGTATGGGTAACCTCCATCCATTGTAGGTTGTATCCATTCTCCAGTATTCTTTATCCAAATCTTCATAAACAACAGGGACAGTGCACAAATCATCCAAATCATACACCTCACAAATAGCATTTTTTGATAGGTGTACAATTGGTTCTCCTTGAGGGTTGCAGATAGCTTTCAGGCCTGAATTGTAATGCCTGGCCAACAGTTGCAGGAGTTCTACATTCAAGAATACATTAGGTACAACTAGTTTGCCTAAATTCATGTGCCATGGGTTTGACACAGGGGCATTTCTAAATCTTCTGTTGTAGTGGAATCTGAAGAGTTCATATCCCCTAATTGGGGTCCAAATATCTCCCAGGCGCTTATGTTTGTCTTCCAATTTTTTTACTTCTGCCCTGAGTTGGGCAGACCTCCTGGCCTTGGGAGCTGACCCAGGCAACTGATCAATCAAGTCCTGATTTAGTTTCCTGTCTTTCACTTTTTCTTCAGGGGTTTGATCAGTTTTTTGCTTCTTTGGTTTACTGGTTTCCCCTTGTGATTTTCTTCCTTTTCCTTTCCCCGAAGTTTCCATTTTTGAAAAATTTGGCAGGAAATTCAAATACAGGTAATATAGTGGTTTGTGTATGTGTACCTGTCGCTCGATGGCTGGAATTGGAAGTCTTTGCTTTTGCCCTGAGAATTCTTCTGTATTCTGCTCTCGAACGGTTTTTTGCAATTATAATGATCGTATGAACTTTGTAGCCGTTTTGTATTAATTATCTGATCAATTCAATGTTCATCGCTGTGAAGTGTCACATCGCCATAACTCCTCCTATCGGTGTGCTTTTTGAAATGTCTGGGCAACCTCAACCCCTTTTTATGGCGCGGACAGTCAATCGGCGTGACCCCTCAATTGTATCCCTGACGCCATGTAGTATCACATTTCGAGTGGGTGCGACCATCGGCGTGATTTCCTTCATCGCCAAGGGTTTTAGATCTCTCCGCGATATGGCAAGTCCCACCGATATGCTTTGCTTATCGGGAAGATTGAGACCATCGGGATACTAAAATTATGTTTCCCCGATCTTTATTGTCTTACCGATAATCTCTTCATGTATGAACTTTTATCTTTATCGGAATGACATTCTCTATCGGGATAGCTTTCTCAAGATATCCCGATCCAAATCATCTCCCCGATCCCCTTTATCACATCCTTCATCGGGCAAAGCTTAGTAAAGTGTCACCGATATCTTTTGATCGCCGTGACTTATGAATCGGCAAGACTTGCTTCTTTTGTTCTGATATGTCAAGCTATCCCGATGAAGATGCATCGCTGTGAGTCTTGCCGATAACTTTCTTATCGCCAGGACTTTTGATCGTCGGAGACTTACTTGTTTTCTATTCCGATGGTTCATTTCTCACCGATGACTATTGCTTTGTTACCCTCGCGTGCTGTTCGGTGAAACTCTTGCCGAAAGTGCTTCATCGGTATGATATATACCGTCGGGGCAACTTCTAAAAGATCATCCGATAGATATTTGTCATACCGATCGGCATGACCACTTGCCTTTCTTGCCGATGTAAAGTCATCGGTGTTGCTTACTCCATCGGTGAGCTCCATGATTCTTCTTCCGATCTCTATTTTCACGCCGATGGTTGTTTTCAAACAATTCCTTGTGTATCGGTGTAAGCCACACGACCTCATGCCGATGGATTGATTTTGATGATTTTTGACACTGTTCATCCCTAGACATTTTATGAGATACAAAAATTTTATATTGTGGTCCTTTTGGGATATTCCTTAGGGTTTATTCAAATATGATGGAGTAAGGGAATAGTAAAATTTTGAAAATTTTACTGTGCTAACAGTGGCTCTGTCTGGGATGAATACTCCCTGTGAGTATACAAGGGTCCAGATCTCCTGGGGAAGTAGACCACATCTTTTATTATTTTGGGGTGAGGTTTTATGGAACTGGAAAAAGGAAAGGAACAAATGATGGGGAGCGGGAATGATTCCTAGACTACTGTGCATGGAATAAAATATTTTTGAGAATTATTTGAATGTTGTCCATGCACTGGCAACACTCAATTCTCTTTGTACATGTTTATGAAAAGAACTGCTTCAAGTATTGCCCATGTACTGGCAATTCCTGCTCCTCTCCTGACATATTCTGTACATAGTAAGAATCATCACCTCCCTTGCCAATGATAACAAAAGGCCCCAACCACAGGGCTTCAAATTTTCCATGTTTTCCCTTGTCTTGACATCTTGCATTCCACATTAGTACCAGATCATTTATTTCAAACTTTCTTTCTTTGGCCTTTTTGTCAAAGAGATATTTTACCTGTGACTGTAATTTAATATTCTGTTTCTGAGCCATTCTTCTTGTTTCATCAAGCTCTGCCAATTGTTCCAACCTTTCCTCCATTGGTTCAGGGATATTCAAGTCTTCCTGGAGAATGAATTTGTATACTGGTATAAGATTTTCTAATGGTAATCTTGCTTGGGTTCCATATACCAATTCATAAGGGGATCTCCCAATTGCCCTTTTTATAGTAATCCTGTCAGCCCATACTGCCATTCTTAATTTTGAATCCCAAGCCTTTTTATTTCTATCCAACATTCTTTTTATGATTTTCAACAGACTCTTATTACTTGATTCAGCTTGTCCATTGGCCTGTGGATGGTAAGGAGCAGCATAAGAAACAGTGATACCATGTGTGCTGCAAAAACCTTTGAATTCATCAAATCTAAAGCACATCCCATTATCAGTAATCAGTCTTACAGGAGTACCAAATCTGCATATAATGTTATCCATTAGAAAATTTATCACAACTTTACTAGTAGCCTGTCTGGTTGGGATTGCTTCCACCCATTTTGTAAAGTAATCAGTAGCTACTAAAATCCATCGGTGCCCCCCACTTGATTTCTCTGAAATTTCACCTATAAAATCAATACCCCACTGATAAAATGGAGCCTCAACTTGCATAGGTTTTAAAGGTAGTGCTCCATGATACTTTAACTTCCCTGAGAACTTTTGGCATGCTTCACATTTTCTAGTGTACTGGTATGAATCGTTAAAGACTTTAGGCCAATAGTACCCTGCCCTCAAAATTTTGTGGGCTGTAGTTTTTGCTGAGAAATGTCCTCCGCACATGCCTTCATGCAATTCCTTCATAATATGTTTTGATTGATATTCATCCAAACATAATAGTAGAACCCCATCTCTATTTTTCCAATAGAGATCTCCACCAATGAGTACATATTTTGAAGCTTGTAGTTTGAGTGTCCTTCTTTTGTTATCATCATATCCTTCAGGACTCTTCATATGTGTTAGATAATATACTATATCAGTATACCATGGAGTACGTTCAATACTGGTACTTGCATCAATATTACATATATGGGAAGCTTCTAGATTATTTTCAGTCATCAATTTGGCAAGACCCTGTCCTCTTACTAATTTAGTGATTTGGATTTCAATGTTGAATTCCTGAATCCTATTGATCCACCTACATCTCCTACCCGTGACCTCAGTTTGAATCAGTACATCCTTGACTGCAGCATTAGGAACATATGCTATGATTTTAGCCCCTACCAAATATGGTCTAAAGTTTTTTACTGCTTTTACCAATGCATATGCCTGTTTTTCAATAATGTCATACTTCAACTCTGCATTCTGAAGGGACTTGCTAAAGAAAGAGATTGGCTGTTCATATCCATCATTGTTTTTCTGCAACAACACTGCTGCCACTGTATGATAGGAAGCAAATGAAAAAAGTTGGAAAGGTTTGCCGAAGTTAGGGGATACTAAGACTGGAGCTTGTTTGATGGCCTCCTTAATGTTACCAAATGCTTCCATTGCTTCTGTTGTCCATTTCATATCTGAGTTCTTCTTCAGCATTCTTGATATAGGACAAACAATCTCTGCGAAATTTGGTATAAATCTTCTGACAAAATTTATCTGACCAAAAAATGATTGTATAGCTTTTACATTTTTTGGAATAGGGACCTGATCAATTGCTTCCACCCTTTCAGGATCTATTTTAACTCCTTCCTTCGAGACTATATGGCCAAGCAATTTTCCTTCTGTTACTGCAAATTGGCATTTTTTAGGGTTCAATGATATTCCATATTCTAGGGCTTTGACAAATATCTGTTCTAGATGTGTGCAATGATCTTCAGCCTTTTTTGAATATGCTGTTAAATCGTCTTGATAGACTATCATAATCTTATTGATCAATTCAGCAAAAGCTACATCCATCGCTCTTTGAAATGTTGCCCCAGCATTAGTTAATCCAAATGGCATTCTCAAGTATACATATGTTCCCCACGGAGTGGTGAATGCGGTCTTGAATTGTTCAGACTCCTTAACCTTTACCTGATTGTAGCCGGAGAAACCATCCATCATGGATAGTAACTCACATCCAGTAACTTTCTGTAATATCGCCTCCATATTGGGAAGAGGATAATTATCTTTGAGAGAAGATTTATTCAGGTTTCTGAAATCCACACACAGTCTAATGTCACCATTATTTTTCCTGACAGGTACTAAGTTTGAGACCCAGGAAGAATGTCTAATAGGCTTGATTATAGCTCCATCCCTTAACTTTGTAAGTTCCTCCAGCATTTTCGGAGCCAATGTAGGATTAATCGGCCTTTGTTTCTGTCTGAATGGTTTTGCATCTGGTTTGAGTGGTATCTCATGTTGAAATAGATCCTCTCTATATGCCTTTAAGTCATCATATGACCAAGCAAACACATGCCTATACTTCCTAAGTAGATTGATAATTCTACTTCTGATTTTCTAGTCAAGATTCCTCCCAATATATACATTTTTTGGGGTTGTCTGAGTCCCCAGGTTCACTTCCTCAAGATTCTCAGGTATCACTGGTGTTTCTTTCTTCTTGTATCTATCATGCCCATCAAATGCTTTTTCTAATGCAATAAGCCCTTTGGGTATCTTATTCGTCTTCAGTTGAACCACTTCTTGGCCAAATAGGGTTTCTTTCCCATCGTGTTCCTCCACGAATGCACTGAAATCAATTTCTTGATTTTCATAATAATCAGCACAATGTAAGAAATTGATTATATCAGCATCGCTGTCAAACACCTGCCAGTTCTGTATATTATCAGGGATGGTAGGTCTAGTTTTAAATTCTACTTCTGTGATCCCTCCTAATGTTAGATCATCTCTCTTTAATGCAATGTTTGCTAAAAAATCTGCCATGATGTTTTTAGACCTATCAACCCAGCTGATTGAAAAAGCATCAAATAATTCAACACTATCCCAAACTGCATTTCTGTACTGTCTTAATCTTTTATTCTTAGATAAATATTTTTCTCTTACTTGGGAGATGACCAATTCAGAATCACCATAGACAGCCAACTTTTTTATTTTGTATTTGGTGGCTATGTCTAAGCCAATGAGTAGGGCTTCATACTCAGCTACGTTATTGGTGCATTCAAATGTCAGTAAGAAAGAGTATTTGAATGTTTTACCTCCTGGTGAGATAAAAACTACTCCGGCCCCATTTCCTATCTTGCTGCATGCACCATCGAAATACATTTTCCACAAATCATTTTCTCTTTTCATAGATTCAGTGTGTATTGGGTCAGTGTTATGCAATTCTGGGGTAGTTTCTCCAACTTTGAAAACCCCTAAATCCGAGTCACAAAAGAAATTCACCTGATGCCGGTCCATTCTTTCTATAATATTGTCATACCTTGGTTCTCTGCACAACTTGATTTCCTTGTCACCTACTGGTATGGTGGCATACGATAGATCTAATTGAACATTGCCTCCTGCCATTGCAGCCCACTGCCTTGATAACAGCATTCCATAATACGGTGGGATATCAACCACAGTGATGTCAATGTTATATGTTGCCTCAGGATATGAAGCAAGTTTTATTTCTACATCTTTCATAATACCAACTACTGGAATAGATCTGTTATCCATTGCATAACATTGGCCATACGTAGTATCAACCCACATCCCTAATTCTTTCATCACTGCTATAGGCATGATATTCATAGCAGCACCTGAATCAATCATACAATTCCTGACTATTCTGTTCTTGATTACTAGTGTAGTATAGAACGGATCTACCTGTGAGGGATTTTTTGTAAGTGTGTCACCAAGGTATACCTCAGGCATCTTAAAATTTTCTTGATGCACATTATTTGTTGTTTTTTCAAACCCTTTATGTTTTGGATTAGGTGTATCAGAAATCATCTTGACGACTGTACTCCTATATTTATCTATTTTCATCATCTCTAAGAGTGGGACTGATATCTTCACCTGAGACACTGCCTGTGCAATGTCAAAAGAAGGGGTTATGATATGGTCATTCTTTTCTGTTTTTGTATTCTCTTTTTCTATATTTTCTTTCATTTTATTTTTATCCCCTTTTTCTAGTTCTTTAGGTGATGATTTTGTATTATTCCCTTTGTTATTCTGGTCTTTTATGAATACACTCCCAGGAGTTCCTTGCCCAGTATTTGTTGTTCTATTCCTTCAGTTATAAGTGTTTCGAGCTTGAGCCACTGCAGCTACTGTGAGAACTTCTTTTTCATCCTCAGTAGGTTTTCTCCATTGACCATATGGTTTATTGTCATAAATGTCTTCCTGGTCTGAGAATACTTGCTGTTCTCCCATGTTAACATGATATTTTTGGTTCCCTACATCATACTCATACCCTTCTTCCTCTGAAGAAGAATAATCTTCTGTTACCACACATGGTGTATCCTGCATCATATTAATGGTGTGATTATCTCTATTATAGTTATATAGCATTTCCTCTTGCTGTATTGATTTAGCTACCTCACAGTATTCAGGTGAATGTGGCAAGTTACATACAGAACACCAAGGTTTATTTTCTGCCATATGTGCCATGTTTCTCTTCAATGGATCAGGAGTATCCTTTCCATATGGCTGCTTTCTGTTGTTGTCAATAGGTCTTCCATCCTTCCAATTTGTATTGTAAGGCATATCATGTAACCTAGGTCTATCCTGCCTATGCTGACCCTCTGGTTTAGTCTGTTGAGCATTTGGATTCTGAAGATTTCTATGATTTTCCCTTTTACTGACCATTCCTGCAGCTTTTCTATTATTTTCAATAGTTATGGCTATTTTCTGTGCTTCAGCCAACGTTGCAGGACACTGGTTTCTGAGTTCATATCCTGTTTTGGGGTCAAATGCCTTCATATAGATACTCAGTGCAGCCTGGTCAGATAACTTGGCTCCATGTGGTACCTTATTATGTAACTTGGAAAACTTCAGGTTGAAATCAAATACTGATTCATTTTGATACTTCTGTATACTTATTAGTTCATGTAAGGCAAACTCAGGAGCGTATTGGTTACCATACTGATCCTTAAACTGGTTATGGAAATCAGTCATTGAATTGATTGATGCATCGGGCAAGCTATTAAACCAATCTCTGGCATCTTCAGTGAGGGACATCATAAATAACCTCATTCTAATGTCTTCCCAGTCCATACCTATATCTTGTACAAAAGCATTAAAACTTCTGATATGATCTTCTGCAGATACTGCATTGTTTCCAGTAAACTTGGGAACCATGTTTCTCCAAGTACTATCCATAGGATATGGATATAACTGATATCCAGTTAAATCAAATTGACTGCATATATTAGCAAGGTTTTGGGGAGGAAAATTGAGATGTGGTGGATTGGGATAGTAATTATATCCACCTGGTGGCTGATGATATGCATATTGTTGATGTTGGTTCATATGGGGATTTATGTGTTGATTTTGTGGCCTATAATATTGTTGACCAGGGGGTGGGTAATTATTTGCCATATGTAGGGATGCATTACTTATGGGAGGTGGTCTGGGGATTTGGGGAATAGTGTTCTGATGACTTCCAGAAGCATGTGAGTTTTGAGCACTATTTGTATTTTGTTGTGTATTCCTTGAAATATTCCCTCTATGCGGGGGTACATATTTAGGGGGAGCTGTTTTGGCTTTATTCCTCCTCTGTTGAATTTCTTGCTGCAATAACTCCTTCTCCTCTTGTATTTTGTACCTTTCGAGTTCCTTCCTGAGCATGAGTATTTCCTGTTTCTCATCACTCATGTCTTGATTATTTATTTCCTGATATTCTGGATTGTCATTTATTCCCTGATTTGACAATTCATATCCTATCTCTTCTCCCTGGTTAAACGAGACCTTGAAATCATGTTCAGCTTGGTTCCTATCAATATCCCTCATGACCTTCGCATCATGATCCCGCTGTTCTTGAGGAGTGGGTCTGTACCTTGCCAAAATATCATCAGTTGCTCCACTGAGGTTCTCGTTTGAATCATGCAGAGGTGTGAATTTATTGTGAATTGCAATATTTTGTTCTGAATCATTCTCCTGGATGTCTAGATTATTATCTTGGTGGGAATATTTTGGATTCATATTTCTTTTGGAGATGTTTCTAAGTGGTGGAGATGACTGCAAGTTTCTGCCTTCCATCTTGGATCTCCTACCATCCATTTGAAATTTTTGTTATTATTGTAACTAGAGTCGCCACCTATTGAATAGGAAAAGTTTATATTTTTATCTGTAAGGTTCTTTGTCACCAGCAGAGTTACCAAAAAGAGATTTTAAATGACTCTATGAAAGAAAGGATAAAATTCTAAGGTCTTTTTACTAAGTCCCCAGTAGAGTCGCCAATTTGTTAGGTCTCAAAAATGCAAGTTACTAATCCTAAGAGGATGCCAGGCTCTATATTTGGATTTGCAACGTTTTTGAACTAACTTGACGAAATCAACCTCCAAGGTTTGATGATTTCCTACACTTTAGGTCCTGCTACACCTAGGTGGGTGAACCTTGAAATATTAAAGCAGTCTGAGTGTGGATGAATGGACTAACTAGGTCTATCTACAATGGCATAGGATGTAAGATAGATGACAAAGCTGACTAATTAATTCTATGTGTAATGTTTAATAAGTGATTGGCAGAAATTGTATAAGCAATATCAAAAAAGGTTTTAATTAATGAGTTGAATGAGACCAGTGCCTTGTTGGGTAACAGAGTCAATTTGAAGGACTAAGAACAGTAGTTTCTAAATGGTAATAATTCTAGATATTTGGCACAGTTCTAGTTTATAGCTTGTATAAACGTGCAAGTAAATGACTGACAGACTCTTCTTGATAATCCAACCAAATAAAATCAGATATCTTATAATTCACCAGAAGGTATTTTAATCCTTACTTGAAGGAACCAAATGAAATGAAAAGACAAGATTAACAGATAATATTTTACTGGAGACAGTGTGTCAATCCTAATTATATGGCTCTACTTAGTAATCCCAACTTACTACTTCCAGGCTACTGTGAATGAATCAGAAGGGTTTAATTCCTTAGGATGGACACCAACCGAATTAATCACACAGATACAGCGAATGTGTATTGACAGATTAAATATATACTTGATATCTTAATCTGAATAGCAGGGAAATGCAGAAATGGAGACAGCCACACGATTGAATAATTTCAACAAATAACTGATACCAAAGTAGAAATACTGAATCAGAGAACTTCAAATTTCTTCCTCAAAATAAAATATGCAACACGGTCATTTTGGAATATTATGTATATGTATATATGAATACTTCTACTGCTGATGATTTTTCAGCATAGATTGTTTGAACTTATATAGATATTTTCATGAAGAGATACAACTCTTCAATAAGTCTCTTGGGATTTTAACAAACAATAATTACATAATCTTAATTAGGCTCTGTTTAGCCATAAATAGACTTTTGTTAGATGATCCAAGTACTCCTGCGCACGGTGAGAATCAGTAAGCTCGACTGCACTCCTGGTGATTATATCGAGGGTGACCATTTCCTCCAGTTGCTTGCAAACTTCTGTAGATACAGAGGCTTTATCTTTTAGAGCTCCTGTGGCTTTGTGCAATATAACTTGACAATCAACAGTCCACTCTTCTTTGCTCTTTACCTCTCCATTATCTTTGAATATCCTGGGCACCCCTGCGTCTGATGCATCAGTCCCTTCCTTAGCATCAGCTTTGAGTTTATCATAATAATTCTGGTGCCTTTTGAGCAATGCTCTTGCATCAGAGATATCTGTGCTATCAGGGGTACCTCTGTTTTGCAACTCGATCACCTTTTCTCGTATCCTCTGATCAAGCCTCTCATGTTCTTTGACTGCTTTATGATTTTCCGAGTAGTTATCCCAAAACTGGTTTAACCACCGTACCATGTTTGCATACCTGCTCTGCAGTATTGTAACAAATGCATCTATTTGAATTTGTTTGGCTTGATCATGGGATATCTCTTGACTACTTTGTGAGCTTTCACCTTGAGTTATTCTCTTCGTAGATTGCCCAAAGGTGCTCTTAACAGCGTCCTTCAAGTAGTCATTCTCCTTTGTTAATCTTTCACAATTCAGCTTATAAGCATCCCTTTCCTTGATTAACATCTGAGCTTGTGCTTTATTCAATTTTGCAACATTGATACCAATGTCTGCAGTAATTATGGGGTCAGTCTCACCTGCTCTAAAAGTCATAACATGGCCAAAAGTTTTCTCAGTGTCTATGATGGCCGTCTTCTTATGGGGAGGATACAATGCCCATATCATTAAAGAATTTTCATCATTATTGTATCTCGTTCCCATATAGACTTCATTAACTCCTTCTGGAGTAAGCTTATACTTATCATCAGCATTATTCAAAAAACTATCAAAAACCAGAGCAGAATTTAAATCCAAGCCGGGAAAAATCATAACCCCCGCATCTTTAAGCAGCTGTCTGCCTCTGCTTGGTGTCATGTCCTGCATTTCCTTGTCCACTGTCTCCTTTAACATCTCTAATAACTGTTTTTCATTGTCAGCAGAAACATTATCTACTGACTCTCTAATTTCCTTTCCCTTGTATTTATACAGGAATGATTTAAATTCCTTTGAATGGATGAATGTATCATCTGACACAAAAGAATCATAAGCCTTTTGGCGTGGATCTTGATCAGCAGACCCCTCCTCATCATGTATCATAACTGGAGGCTGATATTGTTGCATTTTTCTTTTAGACATTTCTATTGTCTTATCTTGTGGTTGTTCAGTCAATTCTTCCTCTTCAGAGGATACCACTTCAACTTCTGCCAACTGCTTTTTCTTTTCATTCAAATCTCTGTTATATTTCTCCACCACTAAGTCGACTTCAGCCTCTTCCAAATTTCTAATGACATCATCATGTGGATAATGTATGTGCATGTATCCACTGAGATTTTGTTTTCTTCTTGCATAGTCAATGAAACCCTCAGGGTCAAACCCTTTCCTCACCTCAGCAGTCACCATGTTATAATGCATTAGTTTATCCAAAATGAGATTGTATCCTTCTTTTGAAACCACAGTAAAATCTCCAAAACACAAAGTACTAGGCATGAATGATTGTTTATCATGCGAACTTAGATGCATGACATTGGAACAATGCATTTGCCTAATTATTTCCAAATATGCAATCCTGTCAGGGACAGTTTTAGGCAATATAAATGGAGCATCCTCAAAACCATATACTCTGATCATAGTGGCATCCTCAAAACAATACCAATCTCCCCAATTATGAGTAACAGTAGGGGGGCCACCAAAATCTTTGGGTCTGAGGAATCTTTTTATTTCATTTGAAATTGAATATTCACAGGGGTGGTTGAAATACCTATATAGCACTTTAACACAATGCTCTTCAAATTGAGCATAGCTGGAGTTAGCATACCTGCTATCCCAGATTCGGGTCCACATTTGTACAGGTATCTTCTCCCCTTTCTTATCCGCAGCAACAACTTGAAACTCATTTGGCCACAATCCTACTTCCTGGCCATAGTATAAGACCATATGCATGAGCATCGAGTAATGCTCAAAAGAGCATGCTGGAGCATTGTTTCTTATTGCAGATAGACCAGAGTCTATTCTAGTAGCAACATAGGAGGCATAATCAAATTGTCTGGCATTGTGACATTGAATATCAGAGGTTATGACCATTAGAGGAATAGTCATGAACTCAGGGACCTCTGAGCCAAGGACTTGGCCTACAGAATAGTAAGTATATTGAATGTATGGCTCAAAAATGGATACATGAAAGGGAGGGCCATCATTCTCAGTCAAGGGTATCACTTCTCCTTCAATCCTGGGCAATCCTGGGTCTGTGTATGGGTAACCTCCATCCATTGTAGGTTGTATCCATTCTCCAGTATTCTTTATCCAAATCTTCATAAACAACAGGGACAGTGCACAAATCATCCAAATCATACACCTCACAAATAGCATTTTTTGATAGGTGTACAATTGGTTCTCCTTGAGGGTTGCAGATAGCTTTCAGGCCTGAATTGTAATGCCTGGCCAACAGTTGCAGGAGTTCTACATTCAAGAATACATTAGGTACAACCAGTTTGCCTAAATTCATGTGCCATGGGT
This sequence comes from Cunninghamia lanceolata, assembly GCA_027924645.1. NCBI lineage: Eukaryota > Viridiplantae > Streptophyta > Pinopsida > Cupressales > Cupressaceae > Cunninghamia > Cunninghamia lanceolata. The sequence continues at coordinate 957,326 of BSBN01001020.1, read as the reverse complement.
TTGACACAGGGGCATTTCTAAATCTTCTGTTGTAGTGGAATCTGAAGAGTTCATATCCCCTAATTGGGGTCCAAATATCTCCCAGGCGCTTATGTTTGTCTTCCAATTTTTTTACTTCTGCCCTGAGTTGGGCAGACCTCCTGGCCTTGGGAGCTGACCCAGGCAACTGATCAATCAAGTCCTGATTTAGTTTCCTGTCTTTCACTTTTTCTTCAGGGGTTTGATCAGTTTTTTGCTTCTTTGGTTTACTGGTTTTCCCTTGTGATTTTCTTCCTTTTCCTTTCCCCGAAGTTTCCATTTTTGAAAAATTTGGCAGGAAATTCAAATACAGGTAATATAGTGGTTTGTGTATGTGTACCTGTCGCTCAATGGCTGGAATTGGAAGTCTTTGCTTTTGCCCTGAGAATTCTTCTGTATTCTGCTCTCGGACGGTTTTTTGCTATTATAATGATCGTATGAACTTTGTAGCCATTTTGTATTAATTATCTGATCAATTCAATGTTCATCGCTATGAAGTGTCACATCGCCATAACTCCTCCTATCGGCGTGCTTTTTGAAATGTCTGGGCAACCTCAACCCCTTTTTATGGCGCGGACAGTCAATCGGCGTGACCCCTCAATTGTATCCCCGACGCCATGTAGTATCACATTTCGAGTGGGTGCGACCATCGGCGTGATTTCCTTCATCGCCAAGGGTTTTAGATCTCTCCGCGATATGGCAAGTCCCACCGATATGCTTTGCTTATCGGGAAGATTGAGACCATCGGGATACTAAAATTATGTTTCCCCGATCTTTATTGTCTTACCGATAATCTCTTCATGTATGAACTTTTATCTTTATCGGAATGACATTCTCTATCGGGATAGCTTTCTCAAGATATCCCGATCCAAATCATCTCCCCGATCCCCTTTATCACATCCTTCATCGGGCAAAGCTTAGTAAAGTGTCACCGATATCTTTTGATCACCGTGACTTATGAATCGGCAAGACTTGCTTCTTTTGTTCCGATATGTCAAGCTATCCCGATGAAGATGCATCGCTGTGAGTCTTGCCGATAACTTTCTTATCGCCAGGACTTTTGATCGTCGGAGACTTACTTGTTTTCTATTCCGATGGTTCATTTCTCACCGATGACTATTGCTTTGTTACCCTCGCGTGCTGTTCGGTGAAACTCTTGCCGAAAGTGCTTCATCGGTATGATATATACTGTCGGGGCAACTTCTAAAAGATCATCCGATAGATATTTGTCATACCGATCGGCATGACCACTTGCCTTTCTTGCCGATGTAAAGTCATCGGTGTTGCTTACTCCATCGGTGAGCTCCATGATTCTTCTTCCGATCTCTATTTTCACGCCGATGGTTGTTTTCAAACAATTCCTTGTGTATCGGTGTAAGCCACACGACCTCATGCCGATGGATTGATTTTGATGATTTTTGACACTGTTCATCCCTAGACATTTTATGAGATACAAAAATTTTATATTGTGGTCCTTTTGGGATATTCCTTAGGGTTTATTCAAATATGATGGAGTAAGGGAATAGTAAAATTTTGAAAATTTTACTGTGCTAACAGTGGCTCTGTCTGGGATGAATACTCCCTGTGAGTATACAAGGGTCCAGATCTCCTGGGGAAGTAGACCACATCTTTTATTATTTTGGGGTGAGGTTTTATGGAACTGGAAAAAGGAAAGGAACAAATGATGGGGAGCGGGAATGATTCCTAGACTACTGTGCATGGAATAAAATATTTTTGAGAATTATTTGAATGTTGTCCATGCACTGGCAACACTCAATTCTCTTTGTACATGTTTATGAAAAGAACTGCTTCAAGTATTGCCCATGTACTGGCAATTCCTGCTCCTCTCCTGACATATTCTGTACATAGTAAGAATCATCACCTCCCTTGCCAGTGATAACAAAAGGCCCCAACCACAGGGCTTCAAATTTTCCATGTTTTCCCTTGTCTTGACATCTTGCATTCCACATTAGTACCAGATCATTTATTTCAAACTTTCTTTCTTTGGCCTTTTTGTCAAAGAGATATTTTACCTGTGACTGTAATTTAATATTCTGTTTCTGAGCCATTCTTCTTGTTTCATCAAGCTCTGCCAATTGTTCCAACCTTTCCTCCATTGGTTCAGGGATATTCAAGTCTTCCTGGAGAATGAATTTGTATACTGGTATAAGATTTTCTAATGGTAATCTTGCTTGGGTTCCATATACCAATTCATAAGGGGATCTCCCAATTGCCCTTTTTATAGTAATCCTGTCAGCCCATACTGCCATTCTTAATTTTGAATCCCAAGCCCTTTTATTTCTATCCAACATTCTTTTTATGATTTTCAACAGACTCTTATTACTTGATTCAGCTTGTCCATTGGCCTGTGGATGGTAAGGAGCAGCATAAGAAACAGTGATACCATGTGTGCTGCAAAAACCTTTGAATTCATCAGATCTAAAGCACATCCCATTATCAGTAATCAGTCTTACAGGAGTACCAAATCTGCATATAATGTTATCCATTAGAAAATTTATCACAACTTTACTAGTAGCCTGTCTGGTTGGGATTGCTTCCACCCATTTTGTAAAGTAATCAGTAGCTACTAAAATCCATCGGTGCCCCCCACTTGATTTCTCTGAAATTTCACCTATAAAATCAATACCCCACTGATAAAATGGAGCCTCAACTTGCATAGGTTTTAAAGGTAGTGCTCCATGATACTTTAACTTCCCTGAGAACTTTTGGCATGCTTCACATTTTCTAGTGTACTGGTATGAATCGTTAAAGACTTTAGGCCAATAGTACCCTGCCCTCAAAATTTTGTGGGCTGTAGTTTTTGCTGAGAAATGTCCTCCGCACATGCCTTCATGCAATTCCTTCATAATATGTTTTGATTGATATTCATCCAAACATAATAGTAGAACCCCATCTCTATTTTTCCAATAGAGATCTCCACCAATGAGTACATATTTTGAAGCTTGTAGTTTGAGTGTCCTTCTTTTGTTATCATCATATCCTTCAGGACTCTTCATATGTGTTAGATAATATACTATATCAGTATACCATGGAGTACGTTCAATACTGGTACTTGCATCAATATTACATATATGGGAAGCTTCTAGATTATTTTCAGTCATCAATTTGGCAAGACCCTGTCCTCTTACTAATTTAGTGATTTGGATTTCAATGTTGAATTCCTGAATCCTATTGATCCACCTACATCTCCTACCCGTGACCTCAGTTTGAATCAGTACATCCTTGATTGCAGCATTAGGAACATATGCTATGATTTTAGCCCCTACCAAATATGGTCTAAAGTTTTTTACTGCTTTTACCAATGCATATGCCTGTTTTTCAATAATGTCATACTTCAACTCTGCATTCTGAAGGGACTTGCTAAAGAAAGAGATTGGCTGTTCATATCCATCATTGTTTTTCTGCAACAACACTGCTGCCACTGTATGATAGGAAGCAAATGAAAAAAGTTGGAAAGGTTTGCCGAAGTTAGGGGATACTAAGACTGGAGCTTGTTTGATGGCCTCCTTAATGTTACCAAATGCTTCCATTGCTTCTGTTGTCCATTTCATATCTGAGTTCTTCTTCAGCATTCTTGATATAGGACAAACAATCTCTGCGAAATTTGGTATAAATCTTCTGACAAAATTTATCTGACCAAAAAATGATTGTATAGCTTTTACATTTTTTGGAATAGGGACCTGATCAATTGCTTCCACCCTTTCAGGATCTATTTTAACTCCTTCCTTCGAGACTATATGGCCAAGCAATTTTCCTTCTGTTACTGCAAATTGGCATTTTTTAGGGTTCAATGATATTCCATATTCTAGGGCTTTGACAAATATCTGTTCTAGATGTGTGCAATGATCTTCAGCCTTTTTTGAATATGCTGTTAAATCGTCTTGATAGACTATCATAATCTTATTGATCAATTCAGCAAAAGCTACATCCATCGCTCTTTGAAATGTTGCCCCAGCATTAGTTAATCCAAATGGCATTCTCAAGTATACATATGTTCCCCACGGAGTGGTGAATGCGGTCTTGAATTGTTCAGACTCCTTAACCTTTACCTGATTGTAGCCGGAGAAACCATCCATCATGGATAGTAACTCACATCCAGTAACTTTCTGTAATATCGCCTCCATATTGGGAAGAGGATAATTATCTTTGAGAGAAGATTTATTCAGGTTTCTGAAATCCACACACAGTCTAATGTCACCATTCTTTTTCCTGACAGGTACTAAGTTTGAGACCCAGGAAGAATGTCTAATAGGCTTGATTATAGCTCCATCCCTTAACTTTGTAAGTTCCTCTAGCATTTTCGGAGCCAATGTAGGATTAATCGGCCTTTGTTTCTGTCTGAATGGTTTTGCATCTGGTTTGAGTGGTATCTCATGTTGAAATAGATCCTCTCTATATGCCTTTAAGTCATCATATGACCAAGCAAACACATGCCTATACTTCCTAAGTAGATTGATAATTCTACTTCTGATTTTCTGGTCAAGATTCCTCCCAATATATACATTTTTTGGGGTTGTCTGAGTCCCCAGGTTCACTTCCTCAAGATTCTCAGGTATCACTGGTGTTTCTTTCTTCTTGTATCTATCATGCCCATCAAATGCTTTTTCTAATGCAATAAGCCCTTTGGGTATCTTATTCGTCTTCAGTTGAACCACTTCTTGGCCAAATAGGGTTTCTTTCCCATCGTGTTCCTCCACGAATGCACTGAAATCAATTTCTTGATTTTCATAATAATCAGCACAATGTAAGAAATTGATTATATCAGCATCACTGTCAAACACCTGCCAGTTCTGTATATTATCAGGGATGGTAGGTCTAGTTTTAAATTCTACTTCTGTGATCCCTCCTAATGTTAGATCATCTCTCTTTAATGCAATGTTTGCTAAAAAATCTGCCATGATGTTTTTAGACCTATCAACCCAGCTGATTGAAAAAGCATCAAATAATTCAACACTATCCCAAACTGCATTTCTGTACTGTCTTAATCTTTTATTCTTAGATAAATATTTTTCTCTTACTTGGGAGATGACCAATTCAGAATCACCATAGACAGCCAACTTTTTTATTTTGTATTTGGTGGCTATGTCTAAGCCAATGAGTAGGGCTTCATACTCAGCTACGTTATTGGTGCATTCAAATGTCAGTAAGAAAGAGTATTTGAATGTTTTACCTCCTGGTGAGATAAAAACTACTCCAGCCCCATTTCCTATCTTGCTGCATGCACCATCGAAATACATTTTCCACAAATCATTTTCTCTTTTCATAGATTCAGTGTGTATTGGGTCAGTGTTATGCAATTCTGGGGTAGTTTCTCCAACTTTGAAAACCCCTAAATCCGTGTCACAAAAGAAATTCACCTGATGCCGGTCCATTCTTTCTATAATATTGTCATACCTTGGTTCTCTGCACAACTTGATTTCCTTGTCACCTACTGGTATGGTGGCATACGATAGATCTAATTGAACATTGCCTCCTGCCATTGCAGCCCACTGCCTTGATAACAGCATTCCATAATACGGTGGGATATCAACCACAGTGATGTCAATGTTATATGTTGCCTCAGGATATGAAGCAAGTTTTATTTCTACATCTTTCATAATACCAACTACTGGAATAGATCTGTTATCCATTGCATAACATTGGCCATACGTAGTATCAACCCACATCCCTAATTCTTTCATCACTGCTATAGGCATGATATTCATAGCAGCACCTGAATCAATCATACAATTCCTGACTATTCTGTTCTTGATTACTAGTGTAGTATAGAACGGATCTACCTGTGAGGGATTTTTTGTAAGTGTGTCACCAAGGTATACCTCAGGCATCTTAAAATTTTCTTGATGCACATTATTTGTTGTTTTTTCAAACCCTTTATGTTTTGGATTAGGTGTATCAGAAATCATCTTGACGACTGTACTCCTATATTTATCTATTTTCATCATCTCTAAGAGTGGGACTGATATCTTCACCTGAGACACTGCCTGTGCAATGTCAAAAGAAGGGGTTATGATATGGTCATTCTTTTCTGTTTTTGTATTCTCTTTTTCTATATTTTCTTTCATTTTATTTTTATCCCCTTTTTCTGGTTCTTTAGGTGATGATTTTGTATTATTCCCTTTGTTATTCTGGTCTTTTATGAATACACTCCCAGGAGTTCCTTGCCCAGTATTTGTTGTTCTATTCCTTAAGTTATAAGTGTTTCGAGCTTGAGCCACTGCAGCTACTGTGAGAGCTTCTTTTTCATCCTCAGTAGGTTTTCTCCATTGACCATATGGTTTATTGTCATAAATGTCTTCCTGGTCTGAGAATACTTGCTGTTCTCCCATGTTAACATGATATTTTTGGTTCCCTACATCATACTCATACCCTTCTTCCTCTGAAGAAGAATAATCTTCTGTTACCACACATGGTGTATCCTGCATCATATTAATGGTGTGATTATCTCTATTATAGTTATATAGCATTTCCTCTTGCTGTATTGATTTAGCTACCTCACAGTATTCAGGTGAATGTGGCAAGTTACATACAGAACACCAAGGTTTATTTTCTGCCATATGTGCCATGTTTCTCTTCAATGGATCAGGAGTATCCTTTCCATATGGCTGCTTTCTGTTGTTGTCACTAGGTCTTCCATCCTTCCAATTTGTATTGTAAGGCATATCATGTAACCTAGGTCTATCCTGCCTATGCTGACCCTCTGGTTTAGTCTGTTGAGCATTTGGATTCTGAAGATTGCCAGTTGACTCGAATTCTGCGGTTGATCCTTGAGAGGGATGAAGCAAACTTGTTTGCAAAGCTCTTTCTCTCTTTTTCTTGAATGTTAATGTCCAAATGATGAGAAAAGGAACCCTTTTATCTCTGTACAAACCCTAATTCCATATTGTAATAAATGCACAACTTAAGTCATTCTAGTTGCCTTATTCTGAGAGAATTTATCAGATCACTGAGATGAACTTAGAATTGATTTTAGTGATGATTGACATTGTATCTCCTTTCCTCGAATCATCCCATTTATCCATAGATCAAGATATTTCAATTTAGAATCACACTAGATCAAACTATGAAAATCCTACTTTTGCCAGAAGGTTGTCAAACCAAATCAATCTTGGATGATTTAACTCTTCAAAGTTTCTTGCGGATCTTTCATATTTTACCAAAGGTTACTTTAGACATATCTCTCAGAAATCTTTAATTTGCAGCATTCCATGTGCCAAATTTAGGTACCAATTGACTGGCTGGGGGAAATTGTTTTCCTTTGAGACTCCAACTGAGCCAGAGCTCATCTATTTAGTTTTTGGAAGGAATATCAGCACCAGATTTTGGTGCGGATCCATCCCCAACATTTTCTGTACTTCTCTTTACCTAAATCTTGTTCATCTCCCTTTGAACTTCATCTGCATTCACTTTTCCTTTTCTTTTGTCTTGATTTTGATTATGATGCACTGGACCCCTTTTATCCTGATTCTTACTTCTGCAAAATTTGGCAATATGACCAAATCTATTGAAATTGTAGAAAACAACATTTCTTTGCATTTTTGATTGATATCCTCTTGATCTACATTAATTAGCCATATGTCCCATTCTATTGCATGCAAATCATCTACCATTGAATGAATTGTTCATTTGCATATTTCTACATTCATGAGATTTGTGACCATACCTTTTGTAGTTGAAACATTGTCCAGAGAAGGATGAATTAGTCTGATTCATTCTCTTTCTACACTGATTTGCTTTATGATCGAAGTTATTGCAGTTGTGGTAGTATCCATTGAAGGATGGATATCTTTGAGCATTTGGTTGCCTTACTGGAGGTCTTCTAGGCCTATTCCTTGGATTTCTTGATCCAAAGTTCTTCTGACTGGATTCAGAGCTTTCACCTTTCTCATATCCCAAGTCATGCTTGTCATCTACCCTCTTTTGGATTTCAAGAAGAACTTCAAGTTGAGTAGAGCTTATCTTGAATTTCTCTTTGTATTCATTTGCTGTTTGAAGATCCCTTTTAAGAGTATCTATCTGATTCTCAAGTTGTTCTTCATTATCTCTAGCATCTTCAAGATAAGATTCCAGATGCCTGATTATTCTGTCCATTTTGTGGCATTCTTCTGACTTCTCCTTGAGATTTTGTTTTAGATTATCTTCATTTTTTCTTTTCTCTTCAATTTCTTGGGTGAATTTCATAACTCTTGATTCCATTTCATGTCTTACCATAATGACCTCTTTTGATTACTTCTCACATAACTTGGTTTTCTCATTCAAATCTTCATTAGTATCATTGGCTTCACTTTGACTTGTTAATTGTTGAAGTAGTTCCTTTCTTTTCTTCATTGAGATACTTCATTTTTCTTTGAGTTCATTTATGAAATCATCAGCTTGTTTGAGTCTTTCCCTCAGGTTATTGACTTTAGAGTGAGATTGCTCAAGATCATCTAGGGCAGACTGAAGTTGATCCCTCATACCATACATATCCATTGAGATTCCCAGATCTTCCTCAAGCTGTTAGGCTCTATCTAGAGGAACTTAGCTCTGATACCAATTGTTGATAACTGAGAGGGAGGGTAGTGAATTAGTTATCTTAATTATTTGACTTTCTTTTCTTCTTTAATAATTAGTATAGTATCAAAATATATAAGCATACATGAACATGAGAGAAGAAAGAAATCAACAAACATAACACAAGGATTTTTACGTGGAAAACCCTGTTAAGGGAAAAACCATGGGGTGACTAACCCAAGATTGTATTCTCTGTTAAAAGAATAGAAGTACAAAATGGCACTTGCCAATTAGGGCTCACTGCCTACAAGAGACTCACTGTCTACAAGGTATAAAGAAAGTAACCAGGTGTTTGAACTGATCAGAGGCATCCACATATGTTGAGGTTCAGTTCCAGTTAGGCTCAATAAACTGATCTACTACACTTCATTCTTCCTCTACTTTAGTGTTGTTGTTATGTCACATTCCGAACTTGTATTATTGCATCCACACATATCTCTATCTTTCTTTACACATTATCATACACCAAACACTCCTTCATACCAAAATCCATCTGGTATATATATCTGCATCAAAGATTTCAACATCTTTCTAGTCGGCATCCGGAATACTCAAGATTTTCCCAAACTCTTGTCTGTCGGCTGAATCCATGCTTACTAAGTGATGCGTATCAAAAAGATAGTTATAGGAGTCATCAATCATGTTGGACAACTATGAATGATCCCTCAAGAAACTTGATCACCATCAATTCCTCATCCAGATTAAGGTCTGATGCTCTTCCGGTCAGTCCACTTTGCTAAACAGGGATCCAACACTTAGGTGCTCATATCATTTCACTCTTTCATCACCGGAGGCTCAATCTCTGGAATGTAGTAGTCATCTTACTCCTCTTGACTTCCCCAAGTCCGCACTTTGCTGAGATACTTCCTCTGAGAGATCTAGACCTGACTGTCAGACCTTGCTGCATGCTCTGTTCTTGCTTACCGGACCAAAATACTCTTTAATCTGACTTCCGGTATAGACATACTATGTTCTGTGGATGAGTGGGATGGACTTTGTTTCCATCAATGACAACACTATGAAGCCAGACAGTGTCTCTTGCCAACAATTAAGACCATGCAAGGTGATGTGAGATGGGATGGAGTGAGTTCTGAAAGCTTTGAACCAGAGGTGATAGAATGTGCCAAGGTTTGAGCAAGGTTTTCCTTAGATCTAATTGGCGTCAAATAAGTTGGGTGTACAAATGATAGTCAAAGTGAGGATGATAGAAATCTGGTTACTTGATCTAGACTAGTTTTGTACAAGCCACTAGTAGAGTTCCGAGAGAAAAGGATGATTGATCCTTGATAGTGGAGACTCACTAGCTTTGTTTGAGGTTTGATGTGATCAAGAATAGCTTGGTTCTAACCTTGTTGGTTTTTGGAAGAATCTTGCGAAGCTTTTGGATGAGGTGATGTGGGAAATGTAGATATGGTGCGGATAAAGAGTGAAATTGTTGTCTTGCATGATTTTAATCAAATCTTGGAAAAACTGAGATAGGCTTGAAATGGTTTCTTGAAACGTTGAAATTTTTTCTCTTATGAAGTATGGAACAACTCTCTTGAATAGATACGCATCAATAAATGCACCGGAACAGAAGGCAAAAGCATCGCGGGTTGAAACAAATGCATAAATCTGGCAAATTTTATATGCGCAACAACAGTAATCAAATGCACAGTATGTCAGAGTAAATGCACAGCAGGTCACAGTGAATGCGTCGTTCTAGTTTTTCAATTTGTTTTGCAGATGTTTTTTTTGGGCACATGTTTCAAGAATTTCTATTTTTTGGTTGAAAACTTGGTCTTTTTGTTTTTGGTTTTCAATTATGGTAGATAAAGACACAGCAAACGCATAGAAGTTTTCATGATTTTTATCTTATATTATTTTTTTGTATTTTTGTGGACTTTTTGACACAATAACAATTACAACCTAGGCTGGAAAAGACAGTATTTGTTGAGTCCCCTAGCTGTGCATATTCAAAGCATGTAGCTTCAAGATCTGGTAGCACTGGCTCCTCTCCATGGCACTCACTTCTCACACATACTAGATCTAGGTTTCCTTAGGCTTGTACCCCCACCGAACCTTAGGATTGTCCCTGCTACCTCTACTATGAATCACATGAATCGGGGCCGCTTCAAAGGTTCCACCTTTTGTGCCAACAAATAGAGGATTTTGGTATACTAAACAATAGCTAAGTAGTCAAGGCAACCGTTCAAGTGGTTACACGTGTGGCAGCGCTACTCTCCATTATGGAGTCTCCCAGCCTCCAAGGGTTATGCCTTAGAGGGTTTTGGGAGAGGTTGGCTGTTGGTGTAACACAGTGACACTCGTTGCAGGAAGCTTTCGCCTTAAGCACAATTTATTTAAAGGTTATACACAGAGAATAACAAGTCTGGCATTCTGGTCACCCAATAAATGGTAGAGCATAAGCCTATTGTCATTCAGCAGACACAGAAAATAGTGGTTTATCCAATCCTATTAAAGTGAAAAAAACTATATGCATTATCTACTTGGGCACTCACACAGTTGTTAACGTTGAAGTGGTTAAAGATAGCAATGGTTCTTTCCTTTTGTGAGATAGCAATGTTTTAAACTAAGAAAGATAGCAATAATGCAAAAATAGCAATGATATTCATCTCCTAATTAAGAACTATGTGAGATTTGCATGCATACATTTTTTTACTTTTTCCTCTAATTAATCTATGATGAGTTAATTAGTGTAGATAAATGACTATCCAGCTCCTAATCCTGCAAGACAAATGTTACCATTAACCCAAAAACCACGAGAAATCCTAGAATCACTGTGAAGAATATATGTGCAGCTTCATAGTCTGTATGTGTAGAAACAGAGACTATGAGCACAAAATTACAAATGCGCTAAGACAGGTGTCAAAAGTGCAGGAATAAAGGACAAATGCATCGTTTCTGTGGATGCATCATTTTAAAGGATGAAAGCGCCATGTCTGAGGATATATGCACCAGAATACCACAAGCACAAAAATAGGTTGTAGATGTGCTACCTTGGAGGATGTATGCGCTAAAACATTGCATGTGCTAGAACAGTGCTCAAATGTACCTCAAGATTGATCAGATGCATTGACTAAACCTGTTTGAAGCTTGTATGGAATTTGTATAGAACTTGTCACTTAGAAACTTAGTTTTTTGGTTAGATTTGGGGCAAATGCCATGGTGAGTGCCAAAAATGTAATGGGTAAAATGGGATAATAAAATGAATTACAAAAACCGAATAACATCAATGAAATGTGCAAGTAAAGAAGATTAAAATAAGGAAGTGATACTTACAACCTTTCTTACCTCACGATTTCCATTGTTCGCCTATTCTCTTTTGATCTTTTGGTGATGAATGTAGCCCTCAGGAAGCTTGCTTCCTTGCTTTGATTCTTTAAGATGACAAGGAGAAATGGCTCAGATACTTGTTGTGTTGAAGATGAGCTTCAACACAATATGAAATGGATGATAAATGGTGTGAGAGTGGGGGTGCCAATGGCGTGCTATGGATTCTATAGCATAAGTTTACTTGAAATCTTTGTGATTTGAAATGGAAGAATAGAGGAGTATTTATAGACCTTGCGAGAGAAGATCAATGGTGTAGAAGAAATAAGAAGATCAATGGTAGAGGATGTTTGAGGGAATGTGCGTGAATAGAAGAAGGACATGTGTCATTCAAAAAGATGCTTTGTTGAGTTAACTACTTTCTTGATGAGGATGATCTTTTATTTCAAAAATTAGAATACATTTTTCTAATTTAAGAGTTTGTTGATAAAAACAAAGTTGCTTTAAATCAGTTAACTCGGGTTTAAATTTAAATGATTTATTTAAATTTGGAGGAAAATACTTGACTTAATTAAATAATTTAGAATTATTTAATTGTTTGGAAGAATTTAATTAAATAAAGAATTTTATTTAATTTTGACTTTAGAAGAGATAATTAAATATTTTGATATTTAATTAACTTAGAGGAATATGAATCGAATAAATAAATTTAATTATTTATTTATTGATAGAGGAAGGTGGACTTAAATAAATATTAAAAATATTTATTTAGACAAAGTCATGTCATTTTTAGGTGTATACAGTAACTAGGGTAAATCTTAGATGCATATGCATGCATTGTGCTTTGTAAATGATGAAATGCGAGGAAATTGAGAAAATTAACATCAAACCCATAATGTGAAATGCATTTTGAGACATGCACATTTGTCATCACAAGATAGAATTGAGGCTCAAAAACTCAAGAATGAGGTGGAATTCAAGACCTCCATGTTTGCATCACCAAGAGGTGTAGGTTTCTACTTTGGGAAAATATGTGATACTCATGCATGCAATATAGATGTAGATGAATGGACAGCAAGGTCTATTCAAGGTAGTGGACATCCAATTTTACAAAAGATATACAATTCTAGGATGTGGCATGTAGGGGGTTTCCCATATGCGGCGGACGCCATTGAATTGATAGTAGCTCATCAAAAAAATTATAACAAGGAGACTAGAAGAGTAGATCAGAAAGACGACAAGGTATATGCAGATTTCTCTATGAAAGGAATTCAAAGGCATTTCATTTGCCTATAGGTCCCAACCTTTTCAAGATAAATCTTGAGGAGCTAGAAATACAATATAAGAGCATCACTACTGATTGTAAGAAGATAATGTTCTCATGCTGGAGAGCACAGGACATTACTATTAAGGTAGCAACCAAATTGCTAGTTAATTTGTATAAGTTTGACTTCACTTCGGAGGTTCAATACATGATGGTGATGTTGAGCTGGATGAAGGGGAAGGCTGATGTTAGAAGTTTTGAGTCTTGGATGTATGGATTGATAAGGATGGTGGAGACAACAACCACCCAGATTTAATGGGCATCCTTGATCAGTGACAGCTTGGATGAGAACATGAGGATATTTGGAGGTAAGAAGTGCTTATTTTATATGAATTCATATGTTATTTATGCATGTGTTTGTTGATGATGATTATTAATCATAAAAACATGCATAAAAATTTGCACAACAAACCTTTATTATCTTGTAAAATATGATCAGCTTAGGATAAGTTGATGACTCCAAGTCTCCGTTGATTAGGTCATGATCATCTGACGTTACTCAGAGGTTGATGTGACATGTTGTTTTCCATTTCAAGGGGTCTTACATTTGTCTAGATGATCAGTATTGCACTGTTTCTTGTAAATTTACTCCACAGAGAGGTTAACTCTATTTCCAAAGATAGCTGATATATTTGCAAGTTTGATCAATTCTTTTGATCATTGATCACTGTGAACTTGTTCTTTCTTCTACACTATATATTTATTCAAATGATGTGTCTATAAGTAGATATTTGCATGGATTTCATGGATATTTGTATGAATTTGCATGATATTTGTCAATTTGACGTGCTTTTACTCTAAATATGCTATGTATTTTCAATTATCTATGGGATATCAACATATTTCATGCTATTTGCTTTTGATTCTCTATTATTTGCAATTATGGTGATGATCTGTTATGAAATTCAAAGAAATTTAAAAGAATACTTCAACTTTAGTAAATCTTTAGTCATTGAATCACATACATACAAGATACATTCATGAAGAGAAGAAATCAAACCATAGGTCACCAGGATGTTCCACAGCTAGATACGATTGATGCTAACTTCAAAGGGATTAGGAATGAAAATAACACATGCAGATTGAAAAGCACTCCAAGGGACGCAGCTGATTAATGCATGTATCTAAATTTCAGACATAGATTACTCAAGATTTATGATGATTTGTAATCAAATATGCTTCTCTTTCATTTAGTATGCATAACATGTACATTTACAACTTTGAAATGAGTCCTGAATTTTCAGCAATCAAATTGCAATTAAGTTTTGAATGTTTAAAAGATGGTACCCCTGCACCCTTTATAGAATAAGGTGAGGAGGCAGTTACAATTGACCGACGGTCAAGATTTGTCAATTAACATCAACGGTTGACAATTACCCTATGACTTAGTCAACTCTTCCTCATGGCATAGGTTGCCAGCTGGCAACCATCTGTTTGACTCATTATTGATGAATGCCTTATGCATATGTTCTCTTGGTGATGCATCTTCATTCATTCTTCAGGTTCCTCTTCCTCATTTTCTTCCTCTTCATCATTGTCATCATCTTCATTACTTTCAGTATCACTCTCACTTTGATGTACATCCTCCTGTATGTGGACCTTCATCGTTGTCCTAATGTGTTCAGATGCCTGTACTATTTTATCCATCTCTCCCCCATCTTGTATTTTGGCTTTTGTTATAGCATGTTTATGAGACTAGAACTTAGCCTTGAGAGCTTCCAACTTGTTGGTGCCTGCATGAGCAGTCAGTTTTCAAGCATATAAACATGCAGGCATCTTCCCTAAAAATCCAAAAAAAGTTCTAAGTCCATGGACCTCCTCAGCATTTTTCAACTGCAGCATCATATTTTCTTTGGAGGAGGTCATCATCATCATGTTTCCAGTCATCATCCTATTGTTTCTCACAGGGGTCATCATCATATTTTCTGTCAGCCTGACCTTTTCCGTAGGGTGATATTTTAACATCAGGTGACCTTAGTCAAGATCATCCTGATGTTGGCGCTATGAAATTTCTAAGTATGACCTGATTTTTCATTAGGGTCATCATATTTGAATATCAGGTGATCTTTGTTAAGATCACCCCGATGTTATTTCATCACCTTATGTTTGTTCAACAACAGGATGCTGTTGAGGTCATTTTTCTGTAGGGGTGATATCTGCTCGACCTTTGCCTTCATCTTTTTCTCTGTAGGATGATATTTTTAATATCGGGTGATATTCCAATATCGGGTCATCTTTTGAATATCACCCTTGTTCTAAATGTGATGATGATGTCATCAGGATGTTTAATTATCAGGGTGATATCCTTCAGGTGATATGCTGTTGACATCATCCAGATCCGACGAGGTCATACTACAAGTTTTCAATCTGACCTGACATTGTAATGTGATGATGATGTCATCAAGACATTTGCAGATAAGATGGTGACATCATCAGGATATATCAGGATGATATTTTATGTGAAGGCAAGGTTGGTCATCAGGAGGATATCCGATGATCAGGACATTTGCAGATAATATGATGATGCTGACATTAGGGAGATATCCGCTTGTCGGCTTCATGCATCGTCCAGTGGGGGTGATCTTTCCAAATATCAGTCATATTCAAACATCACCCCGATGTTTCATTACAGCTACAATGCACCTTGATATTTTGTGGGGGGGTGATATTTCTAAATATCAGGTGATCTTACGAATATCACTCCGGCGCCAATATGATGGTGACGTCATCAGGATCCGAGGAGGGTCATATTTTAACATCAGTCATCTTATGGAGATCCCCCGATGTTGTGAATATGACAATGACGTCACCCGGATATGAGGAGATGCTCGGTATGCAGATATGCTAATGACATCAGCAAGATATGATGATGACATCATCAGGATGTTCAATTATCAGGGTGATATCTTTTATCAGGTGGTGCGAATTATCCGGATGAGCTCAGCAGGACGTTTGCTGATGTCAGCAGGACATGACGGTGATGTCATCATGATTTTCATTGGCCAGACATTTGGTATCGGCAAGGCAGGAGGATCTTTCTCTGACACATTAGGTTGTGCCAATGAAGGTGATCATCATGAAGGTGAGGGTGATATTTTATGCGGGGTGATATTTCACGTCAGGGTGATATTGAGTATCCGGATATCATGCTGGAGGATGATGATGATGAAGGTCTTATACTAGGTACCGTCGGGAGCAAAATCACCGACATCATATATGCTCACGACCTAGTATATAAAGTGTTGAGAAGGTTTCCGCGAGGTGCATGTGGGATAATCAGCTTCCTGCATATTTTCAAATATCGGGTGATATTTCTTGGTAGGAAAAGCTGCGAATGCATAGTCTACTAGATTTCCCGAGGCTGCAGGTCTAGCACGCTGATTAATGACGGTTATTGCAGGGTATGGGCGATGGTGTGAATGGTCAAACCGCCAAATTGAAGATGTGGATTCCCAGGCAGCGTACAGCTTGAGGCCACTTCCTGTCTCCTCCTCCCCCTGTTGCATTGAATGTTGAGTGCCATTTTCTCAAGATTAGTGGTATCTGGCGGATATTTTGAAGCACCATTGTACTAAATGATGGGTACACCTTCCTACTATATAATGCAAATTGGTTATTCATTCAGGGGTTGGTTGTTGAAAACTGGCATTTCTAGCTCTATAATAAGATACAACTGGTTGTGGTTGCTCTGTGCAAGTGATCTTGTGAGATTATGTATCTCTTGTTGTATGCCTCATGCATGAATCTACTGATTTCATGATTGGTTTTATATGAGTAATGTTGTATTTGCATGTGTTTTGTTAATTCTGTCTCCAGTATTGCATGTGTCCTTCTGAATCTAGATATCTAGGGGTGTTTAGTATTCTAGGATATAGAGTTCCTGTATTGAATGTTTGATCTTTCAACTTCTGCTCAAAGGGTAGATTAAACTATTTTTAGATTAAGTGTTGGGAAGGATATACTGCAGTAAGGATACCATAATTAGAGATAACTTAACACTCTGTTTTGGGAAGTATCTATAAGGCAGATACCATAACATGCCCTTGAAATCTAGTTTTAGTGTGTTCATGTTGATCATTCGCAGGTGTATGTCTACTGACTCCAAGCCCTGGATAGGCACCAATCTAGCTCTGCATTGAGATTACATATCAGGTCTTAGTTTTGCATCCACATACAAATCAAACTCATACTTCCAAAACAACCATTAGGACATTAGAAGTAGTTTAGGACCAAGATCCTCTGATTCACAACTGAACATAAGCCCAAAGCTAGCCCCTTTGCACTTATCCCATAGTTTTGGTCTTCATACAGGAGGATTTATCTGCTTTGTGTCAACATCCCAAGCCAACCCACAAGCATATTCTCATGGGTGTTGAATAGGGAATACCTCCCTAGGTTTTGCAGATCCTGAAGAAGAAGAGGAGATAAAAATAGAGTCTATCTCCTACACTGTTGGCCCCTCGCCTAGAGATCCTGTTGATCACTGATGGCTACCTTGTAGGGAAATCTGGGAATGAGCATCCTGTCAGGGAAAAAACCAACACAACTTACCTTTTCTGTTGTTCAAAGTCTCATTGTATGTTTCTACCTTGACTTTTATCCTCATGATTTTATCCATCACTTCCTCTGTCAGGTGGGTGAGGGGGTCATCTTCTACGGACTTGAAATTATCATACAGAGCTTTGATAGCAAAATCTGCATCCTAATTTTTGATCTTTCCCTCCATTTTCCCCTCCATGGCCTCAAGGATCTCTACTTCGTGTGCCATCATACTGTGTAGTTTTATACTTACATCCCTGAGCTTGCCACTGTATTTCTTCAAGATATCACATTCAAACCTGCTATCTTCATACCATATGCTTATCAGCAGGGTAGTATTATTATTCAACACTTGATTATTTATCAAGACTTAAGGATCAATCCTCTTCATTTCACTTAAAGTAGTTAGGTCCTTTTCCAATTGGAATGACCATTTTCCTCTTTTATTTTGCATTTTATCTACCTTTATTTTTAAACCGCTTAAAGAATTCCATCTTTGTAGGGAGGTTCTCAAAACCTCCTTAGCTCCAGTGAGAGTTGACAGCATCCATCTTTCCATGATCATTGCCTCATGCTTCATGAGATCTAACTTGGTGACCTCCTCCTGTGATATGACAGTCAATGGGAATGCTGGATCAACTGGTGTATTATCATGGTTAATCAACCCTTTTATGTAAGAATGTAACTGAGCAATGTGCTCCTTATGCATTTTATTTTTCTCTTTCTCCTTCTTTACCCTTTGGGTCAAAGAATCAATAATGTCCTTCCCTTCCTGACCCTCCTGGTTCTCATTGGAAAAACCCAAATCAACAGTTGTGATTTGGAATTCCTCTAGGGTGATCTTGCCCTTCTCTTTCTCAACCATGGGAAGTGCTACCTGTGCAGTCCTTCTACCTATAGCAGGATCTCTCTTTATGGCTGATGTCAATCTAGCCTTCCTCTTTGGCTTCATCATTGTTTCAGAAAATAAGGTGGAAACATCAAATTCCTAAATTTTAGACCCTTGTTCCATGCCTATTTCTCTCTCTAGCCATTGAGGCACATCATCTCCAGACCCTTGATGTTCTTTGTCAACATCATGTCTGCCATGTTCTCTAGTATCTGCTTCTATTCTTGGTGGAGTAGGCACCTTCTTAATTTCTTCCTCATGTAGTTCTTCATGAGGGGGATCTTGTTACACTTCTTCTTGCTAAGGGGCTGCCTTCTGCAAAGGAGGATCTTGTGGAATGTCCACATTATGATCCTATGCCTAATCTTGTACTCTCTCTTCTTGACTTTCATCTTCTTTATTGCTTTCCTCATCTTAAGGCATATTGACATCTACGGATGTCTGTGTGTGTTGGCCTTGTGCATCACCCTGATCTTGGGTCATTTCTTGGTCTGTACTTGATGCACTGATATCCTGTGGCTTAGGGTCCACATAACCTGATTTATCTTTAGCTTTTGAGGTATCTCCTAGATCTTCCTGAGTTTGAGCAGCAGCAACACCACCTGATATATCTTTATCACCTCCGCTCTTCTGTTGAACTTCTACTATTTTTGGTTCTGCGGGTATCTCATGCTGTTGCTCACCCATATCAGGAGTAGTGCTTTCCTTTTCTATCTGCTTAGCCACTTTGATCTTCTCTGTTTCATCAAGTGCACCTACTTTATCCTTGGGGCTTACATCACCCCTGTATGTTAAATTTACAATGGCAGGGAGGGCTAGTTGCCTGATTGACCAACTTATCAAGCCCTATATGTTGGGCTGCCCTCTCTAGGCTACCTTGTTTTACTTCCTCCTTTGTTTGCCTTATTTCTTCCAACACCGCCATCTGTGCTAATGGGGTCCCATGAGGGGTCATGCAGGTGTTGGAGGTGAGAGTCTCCATTCATTGAGAGGCTACACTTTAAATGACTTATCCTAAGCTGATCGTACTTTACAAGATAATATAGGTTTGTTTGCAAATTTTTATGCATGTTGTTATGATTAACAATCATCATCAACATAAATTGTCTCTAGAAGGAGTACCTCTTCATCAATAGATTTGTCTGATTTGATGACAAAGACAGAAAGGTAATACTCATGCAGCTCTGTATTTCAAATCATATGCAAAGATTTGTTGTTTTGAGTCCATGTATGCTTGTCCATTGCAAAGTTTTCAAAATTGAGAGTAAATATTTCAAGCTTTGTGGTTGATCATTATAATATTCAAAAGATAATCTCTATTTCAAGTCTTTTTGCTAAAATCTTTGAGGTAATTTGCTTAAGAGACTTGATATCCTATTTCTTGTGTTCAAAAGTCTCACATCACCTCATATTTGCATCATTTATGCAAATATTGCATAAATATCCAGTCAGTTTTAGATTATGATCATAAATACGGCCTTTGCTAGAGTGTCTTAGCCGATCTTTACAACAAACAAGCCAAATTTCCTTAAATTCAAGAAATCCTAGCTCTCAGGCCAAATATCAGGTCTAGATCCAATGGACTCTTTAAAGAATTGCCTATCCAGGGATTCGGACCTAGAATAGTAGATATTCATCATTCTCCTAGTTCTAGTGCATCAGGAGCTTCACCAGAACATAATCCTATAACTTCTATCAGGTTGCAAACACCTACAAGACCACCTATCACACCTCAAGTCCAACCTCCACCAGTCACAATGTCATTCTTTACTACAGAGTCACCTCTGACTTTCACTGCATATCATCCTTTACCTAAAAATCCTGACAAGATTTATCCTAAATATCATCCATATCAGGATGCTGATGATCACATTAGGATATTCAAGGAAGCCTTTTGTAGGGATAGAATTGAACATCAGGATGTGGTATGTAGGTTATTTCCATTTTCTTTAGGGGAAGAGGCATATAACTGGTATATCAATGTTGGTCAAGGTTCAGTCAGTTCATGGGCTGCCTTGGAGAAAGCCTTTAAGGATAGATTTAAAATACCTATAGATCCTTCAATGAATTATCATCTATTTGCCACAATCAAGAGATTTGAGGGAGAACCTATTACCAATTTCAATGCAAGATTCCAAAAGATGCTCTCAAAGCTAGTTGCTCCTTATACTGTAACAGATGAATTGCTAGGAGCATATACTACTCAGCCTTAGATCCTCTGACTTCCATGTTTATCAGGAGAACACATCTTGGTGTCAGAACCTTGACAAGAGCTTTTGAAGAAGCTATCAAAGTTAGTCAGCAGTTAATCCCTGCTCCAACACCTAATATTGCATTTCCTACACTCCCTGCTTATCCTACATATGCTACTCAACAACAGACCAATGGAGCTATGATACCTCCAACTGTAATGCCAAGCCCTTTACAGATACCTCCACTCAGTATCATGCCACTCCAAATGGAAATGGTCAAATGTCACAATATCTAGGACATACACAAGTACCTCAGGTTGTGGAATAGTCTAATAACAATAACAATGGATCTTCCTTCTTCAAACCTCAAACAGAGAATGTAGTAGCCAAAGTTCAGGAAGAAAAGGAAGAAATTAAAGAGATATCAGCACAATTGAGAAAACTCACCACTGAGATCACTCATTTGAGGAGTCAGAATTTCTATTCTCAACCAAATTAGAATAGAGGATATGCCAATGATAGATCCAATTATCCTGATAGGGGATACAATAACAACTACAATAACAAATACAATAACAATAATGGTAACAATAATCCCCCTAGGCAGCCTAGAGTGTGGAACACTAGGCCAAACAATGGTTCTCTGCCATCACCCCTAGATAATCAGCCTCCTAGTCAACCTAAGCAGACCACTAGAGTGAACTTGGCAAAGGCAACTCTTACAGGCTAGTGCAAGATACATAATACCAATGCTCATGTAGAGCTAGACTATCCTCAGTTTAGGATAGCTGCCAGTATATTCCAAACTGAAGTATCTAATACTGCAGGTAATCTACCCTATGATGAAGGAAATGAAATTGTCCCCTGTGGATATGATTTTGTTCTAGTGCTAGAAAGTTTCATCAATCATCCTCATTAGTAGACAATGTCACCTCATAAGAATTACACCTTAGCATGTGAAGAGTCAGCTATGGCTTTTGAAACCAATTATGTTTTCCCATTTGAAGATGAAAATGAGCCATCAGTTGAACATGAAGAAGTGCATGCCTATCAACAGTAGTATTAGGGTAGACATAATTACAACCTGAGGAATAACTCCAACTAACCTGCTAGTCCTTTGACTACATCCTTGCCTCCAAATAACTTTAACACTCCTCCTAATCCTAAGGCAAGAAATAACCCTAGATTTCCTAAAGTTAATGCTCAGTACTTAACACCATAAAATACAGTACCAAAAAATGGTAATCTACCTCCTGAGTCTGATAAATTGGTCACATACTTAGCAGATGAAATGAAAAAGATCAAGATCAGTCTATCATTATTAGAACTACTCAAAACCCCAGCCATCAAGAAAGCCTTCATGAAATCCTTAGATGATCCTGCTCCAAAAGAGGATAATCATACCTCAAGTTAGACTAGGAATAAAGATCACACCATTAGGGATGTTAATGTTAAACACAAAGCTCCAGTGACTGTTCAAGCTGCAGAGACTTCACACATGACTCTTTACAAAGAGAAAACTAAATCACCTCCTTTTCTTGTTACCATAAGGATGTTTAGTAAGAATTTGCATAATTGCTTAGTAGATTCAAGAGCATCTACCAATGTAATTCCCTTTTCCATATGTAATGCTTTAGGGTTGCATCTTGCTAAGTCACTGAAGAAAGTAACGTAGTTAGATAAAACAGAGGTGAGTGTAGTAGAACTAACTCACATTCATATGCAGTTAGCATCAGATCCAAGAATCCAATACTACATTGACATTTAAGTAGTAGATATACCTGATACCTATGGGATGCTGCTCAGCAGGGATTGGTCAAAAACACTCAATGGATACATGTCCACCGATTTCAGTCACATGTGGTTACCTTGGAAAGGAATACCTAACCAAATAAGGATAGATGCTGAACCTCGCATGAAACATATGAGCACTAAATATAATAAAACTAATAAGATCATGTATGTAGATGTTGAACCCGGAGTCTACTCCATCAAACCCCAGACTGTCAAGATAGAGGAGATCCTCATGTATGATGTTCATGTTCATAATGATAATCTTTAGGATGATAGAATAATTTTAGAATCTAACTCTAGCTCTAAAAATGTAATAGAAGTAGATCACTTCAAAAACTTTGAGATGCACTTGTCCCAAGAGGTGCAACATTGCCAATTGTTAAAGATGCCTATGCATAATGTTCTAATTGAGGGATGGTGTAGGTTACATGATGAGGTAAATTCTGAATAGACCTATGATGCTTTCTTAGACATGATGGAACTAGAACAAGCATGCAATGATGCATCATCATCATCCGGGCTAAGTTCTATAGATAGTGATACCGATACTGATTTTTGTCTGTCATTTGCAGGAACAGAAGAAAGCACATATCATGATGAAAGTCCTATCTAAATGATAGAAGAGATATTGGTGTATAGTGAGAGCAATTCTAAGAGTAACAAGTAAATCACCCTAGGAACTGATTGCTTGGTTGAGTCAAATTATGAAATATCTGATGAAGATAGAGACAATAATTTGTCCAAGTTTGAGGAATTTTTATCAAAACAAATTTAGAAGATGATACAGTAGCAAAGATCCCCACAAGATGTTCTAATTGAGGGATGGTGCAGGTTACATGAAGCAACACATTCAGAAACTACTTGTTCATTATGTTTGCATATTTTGAAAAAGCAGATTTTGCCTTGTCTAAAAGATCTTCCTTCTGATGGTAAAGAAGAAAAAGAAATATCAGCTTCATATCAGCTAGATAAGGTGAAGTTTGAGAAGGTTGAAACACCAAAATTGAAATGGATATCAAGTGGTGTAGTTTCCAGAGATAAAAAGAAAAGAGAAGGTCCAGACAAGCCTTTAATTGAAGATAAGCCATGGATCCTCAAGTTTGATGGATCTAAATCAAAACAAGGAGCTAGAGTAGGAATAGATCTTATTGATCCAGATGGCAAATCCTACTTAGCAGCATATACATAAGCAATGGGTCCTTAGGTTTGATGGATCTAAATCAAAACAAGGAGCTGGAGTAGGAATAGATCTTATTGATCCAGCTAGCAAATCCTACTTAGCAGCATATAGATTACAATTCCCGTGCACAAATAATGTGATAGAATATGAAGCTCTGATTCATGGGATATTGTTTGCACTCAGAAAGAAAGTAAAGATTATGCATGTCTATGGAGACTTAGAATTGGTAGTAAGACAAGTAAGAGGTATATATTCTTGTAATTACAAGAAGTTGTCTAATTACAGACATAGGGTATGGGATCTGATAGAAGATTTTGATGCTTTTAACATCACCCATGTGCCTAGAGAACAAAATCACAAGGCAGATGCCTTGGCCCAAGCTGCAAGTACATTGGAACCATTGTCCATATCTGGTTTGAAGAGATTTTTAGTTGAATTAGTGCCAGTATCCTCTGTACTAGATAATATAGTTAACCTTCAAGTGTTTGATGATGACTAGCACATTTTAGAATTCATATCCAATAGAGATGTGTTTGATGCACATATCATAGATGAAAGAAATGTGGAAGATCATATCTGGGAAGAAGAAGAGATCATAGAATTTCCTAGTAACAAGATTCCTAAAGGAATGAGAGAGTTGGAAAGAGCATTTGATTTAGATAACATGTTGAAACAGAAAGATCTCCCTAAAGTAGATGGAGGAGAGTATTCACAAGTTAACATAGGACATGATGAAGAAAAAAGGAATGTCCTAATTGGAAAGGTATGTACAGAAGAAGAAATGAGAGGAATAACCCAAGCACTTAAAAATTATATCCATGTTATTGCTTGGACATATGATGAGTTGAAAACTTATGATACATCAATCATCACTCATACTATACCTTTAAAGCCAGATGTTAAGCATTTTAGGTAGAAGCAGAGACCTGTTAATGCTTTGCTGGAGCCCATCATTTTTGAAGAAGTTAAGAAATTGCTTAATGCCAGGATCCTATTTCCTGTGAGACATTCCACATGGGTGGCTAACTTGGTCCCAATGAGGAAGAAGAATGGTGGCATTAGGTTGTGTGTAGACTTCAACAATTTAAATAGAGCTTCTGAAAAGGATAATTATCCTTTGCCTTCTCTAGATGAGGTCTTGTAGATTGTAAATGGTGCAAAGATGATGTCATTTTTGGATGGTTTTTCAGGTTACAACCAAGTGATGGTAGACAAGATAGATAGATTGAAGACTGCATTCACCACTAAGTGGGGAATATTCACCTATAGGCACATGCCTTTTGGATTGATAAATGTTGGAGCCACATTTTAGCAAGCAATGGATATAGCCTTCAGAGGACTAATTGGTAAATGCATCGTCACATACATGGATGACTTGACAATTTTCTCTATAGAGAGAGGGATCATGTGGAAGACCTCAGGAAAGTACTAAAGAAATGTGAACATTATGGAATATCCCTAAACCCCAAGAAATGCATATTTGGGGTAACCACAGGGAAGTTATTAGGTCACTTGATAACAGAGAAGGGGATCATCATTGACCCTGAGAGAGTAGAATCAATCATGAAGATACAGCTCCCTGCGAGTAAGAAAGAACTCAAATCTTATTTTGGTAAGATCAATTTCATTAGAAAAATCATTACTTATTTTGTAGAAATTGTCAGACCATTGAATGCCATGCTCAAGAAGGATGCCAAAATTGAGTGGACACCTGAAGCTAAAGAAACTTTTAAAGATATCAAGAAAGCCATATCTAATGCTCCTGTTCTGATTAGTCCAGATTATACCAAATATTTTTACATTTACTCATTTGCTTCAGAGCATACGTCTGCAGCAGTACTAACACAAAGAAATGAGGCTAAAGAAGAAAAGCCTATAGCCTTCATGAGTTGTCCTTTTAGAGATACAGAACTTAGATACATGGATGTTGAAAGAAAAGCACTAGCTCTGGTCTGAGCAGTCAAGAAGTTCAGACATTACATCTTGAGGAGTAAAGTGATTGCTATAGTACCAGATGTAGCAGTGAAGATGCTTTTAATGCAAAGTAAACTAGGTGAAAAGAGAGCCAAATGGATAACTGTCCTCCAAGAGTATGATATGGATATAACACCAATGAAATTAGTGAGAGGACAAGCATTAAGTCAGATGATATCTGAAATTGATCCTAATATCATGAGCTAGCAGTATGTCATAAATACAAAAGAAAATGGACAATGGTAATCAGACATCAGGCATATCTTGATTACTGGAAGATGCCCTTCAAGATTTCAGGCCTCACAGAGAAGAGCCTTGAAAATAAGATCACAAAAATACATGATAAATGGAGGAATCCTTTTCAAGAAGAACTATGAGGGAATATACCTTAGATGCCTAGAAAGGCAAGAAGTAGACCAAGTGCTAACAGAATTACATAACAAGTTTGGAACTACACATGGATCATACATAGGTACCACTCATGCTATCCTTAGGGCAGGGTATTACTGGACCACTATTTTTAAAGATACTGCTAAGCACATTTTGTCATATGTGTCAGGTTGTTGCAAATAGAGAAAGATATGCTGCTCAGCCTTTACAACCAGTGATGGAGATGTGCCCATTTTCTCAGTGGGAGATGGATTTCATAGGACCTATCAACCCTCCATCATCTTTAGGCCATAGGTATGTGTTGACTATTACTAATTATTGTACCAGGTGGACTGAAGCTATCAGTAGTAAGACATGCAATGCTGAGGATGTAATCAAGTTCTTGGAAAGCAACATAGTAACCAGGTATGGAGTTCCTTATGCTTTAGTATGTGACAATGGGTTTGCCTTTGCATCAATAAGATTATCAAGTTGGGCTTTTGATCATGGAATTATTTTGAAGTTTTCTTCAAATTACTATCCTCAAGGGAATGGATTAGTAGAATCCACAAACAAGAATTTATTGAACATCATAAAGAAATTGATAGAAAAGAACCCAAGGGAGTGGAACACCCTATTAAAGTATGCATTGTGGGTAGATAGAACCAGGATGAATGTTATATTAAGAAATTCTCCTTTTCACCTAGTATATGGGGTGGATCCCATCCTCCCTATTAACCTAAAGATCCCCACATTGTAGTTTGCACAAGAATACCTAGGTATAGACAAAAAACAAGAAGTTAGGTTGCTTCAGTTAATGTATCTAGAAGAAAAAAGGAATAGAGCAATTGATCAATTTTCTAAACATCAAGCTGTTGTCAAGCATTGGTTTGAAAAAAGAGCTAGAGTTAAGGCTTTTAGAATTTTAGATTTAGTCCTTATGTGGGACAAAGCACATGAAAGGAAAGGAGATCATGGTAAATTTGATAAACTTTGGATAGGTCCCTTTCAAGTTTTAGAAATCCTAGGAGACATCACCTACAGGCTGAAGACTTTAACCAGTGAGGATGTCCCATTACCAGTTAATGGATAGTTCCTCAAGCATTATTTTCAAGCCTGAAATAGTGTCATGTAAGTCATGTGTATCATAGTGTGCATAGTGTATAGTTGTTTGTACAGTTTTGTTTTGTTTGTTTATTTTCTTGTTGAGTTTTTTTTTGGTTAGTCAAGATGATGCAGCTTATCACCCAAAGAAAACAACCAAATTGTTAAGATTCAAGTGATGAGAACAAATTCATATATAGGCTATGACTCATTTTGAGAAGTATTGGTGATCAGGTCTGTGATATCTTTTTCATCAAGGTGCCTTTTCTTAACTAGAGTGATTTCTCACAATGACTCACCTAACAGCCTTAGGTTTTTGGAGCACATAAGTATAGGTGTTAAGTGAAAAATCTAAAGGGGACTCCCTTGCTACCAATGTAATCTCCAACCTAAATCAGCAAGTGACCATGCCTTGCACATCAAGCTTACATGATGACATCATATGAATAGAAAGAATAAATATTGAAAATCCAAAAGGAATAAAATTAGGCTATCTAAGTAACTCTACTGGGGCTCTAGATGCCTGGTAGCAGTGGGGTTCTACTTAGGGGGATTGTATAGATAACCTTTCCGAGGCTATAGATGCCTGCTGGCAGCAAGGCTCTATTCTCTATCTAGGTTGGCTATGAGGGATGCTCTCAAACTATGTAGCTTAACATCAGTTACTCATGTTTTCAACCTACTTTCAAGATGAGGATAATTAATCATTTGCACACACTTGATCCTTTGCTAGCATTGTTGCCATGATAAAAACCTTATAATTCAGAAAGATTATAATATTTATACTTAGAAAGAGTTAAAATACTATGTTAGGTTGTGATCACATCACTTGAATCATTAGAATTTGGTTATGTTCTTTGGTGGCAAGTTGTTGTGTGGTTACACAACATGCCCCATTTTGTCTTGACAAAATAGGGACCCAACTTTTTCATGCTGCTTTGGCTTGATGTTTTCTACTTTGGGCAATTTGGTAAAATAAGTCATACATGTAACCCTGAAAGAGGGTGGATTTGTCCCCATGATGAGGTCAGTTGTCAAAGTCAGTAGTTCACATTATTAACCTCATGGTTGGAAAATACGTAAAATTCCAAGCAGGTTTACCTTTTGGATCACCCCAAAATTGTCTAAGGGAAGAGAGTTAGGATGAGTCAAAGGTTTGGTCAAACTTGATATTCCAAGGGGGGAGGGTCATATTTCAAACAACAGTCATATTAGATAAGATCACCTTGATATTGTATTATCACCTTATATTCACCTGGTTCGTGAAGTACATACATCAACTTCACATAAGGGTGGATATATACCCGTCAAACGACTTCATTTATCCTGCAGGGGGTCATATCTTTAATATCCATCATCTTACGAATATCACCCTCTTCGCAAAAATCACCCTATGCCAATATGACGGTAACA
The DNA here is from genome assembly GCA_027924645.1 of Cunninghamia lanceolata. Lineage (NCBI taxonomy): Eukaryota > Viridiplantae > Streptophyta > Pinopsida > Cupressales > Cupressaceae > Cunninghamia > Cunninghamia lanceolata. The sequence goes on along the minus strand of BSBN01001020.1, from coordinate 928,683 downwards.
TCATCCAAGTCCAACGAATGAAGAAAATCATGTTGATGATGATGTCATCATTCCATTCTATCTGCAGAGGTATATATCTGATGCCCATCATATTCCTTAACATGATGGTGTTGTCATTAAAACATAATGCTTAAACAAAGTTGCCGACATGGTGACATCACCCTGATCTTTTTCAAAGGGGGGTCATTTTATTTGCAGGGGTCATTTTATCCAGAGGGGGTCATATTTTGAATATCCCTTGATCTTTTGAAGATCACCCCCCTCTCCTGTTTCCTAACATTAAATACACTTAAATGCGGTAGGTGAATTCCTACCGATTATGAATACAAATCAAACACTTGACATCATCCATGAATTCCTTGTAGAAGATCAATGGATTTGGTCGAACCATCATAGTTTTACCCTAATTTGCCCTACGGATGCATTTAAAGGTAAATTTTAAGGTTATTTTCATTTACCTTGCAAAAAAATTAGAAATTACAGAGCTCCAGAGAAATCAAACCCTCATACAGCTACCTATTAACGGATTCGATCCTTCAGCGTAATGGAATGGGTGATCTCCAGTATTCATAGCCCTTTTCTTTAATCACTCATCTAATCTAGGAGGAAAGCACTGTCGGGTAAGTAACTAAAAAACCCTCTTGTTGTCATTTTCTGCATGTTTAGGTAGAGTATTTGTTTTTTCTTGTGGTTTGGCTCTATGAATATGCATATCATGATGAAGTGAAGAATAATAGATAGAGTATGCATGATACTATAGAAGTATATAATGTTGTATGAATGCATGTGGACATTGTAAGATAAGACAAATCATGTTTGTTGCAGGAATCAATGGCAGATATTAGAAGGAATAGGTCTAACTCAGAGTTCTCAAGCCTATGTTTGTTCAACCCAAAGGGGTGCAGTTTAAGTATGGCATCATTGGTGACACTCACCAAGGAGATACAAACCTAGCGGCATGGTCAACAAGAGTAGATTATGATAAGGATAATCCCATTCTGGATGGGTTATATGTTTCAGGAATGTGGCATGCAACTAGTTTTCTATATGCTATGAATACCCCAGAGCTAGTAGTGGAATGTGCCATAAATTATAACCCTGAGACCAGGTGGGTGGAGAAGCATGGAAGAATATATGCAGACTTTTCAATCAAGGGCATTACCACCACTTTTAATCTACTAGTTGGAAACAAGGTGGTAAGTGTGGATCTATGCAAGCTAGAAACAGAGTACAATAATAATAAGAATGCAAGGAAGAGGATGTATCAATGGAGGTCAAAGAGTAGCACCTACACTGCCTCAACCAAACTGCCCGTACATTTATATAAGTTTGATTTTGATGATGAATACCAGTATATGATTGCCCTGCTGAGCAGAATGACAGGTAAACCTCATGCTGGAAATTTTGAGAACTGGATGTTTGGAATCATCCAAATGGTCTTATATGCAGATAATAGGCCATTATGGGCCAAGATCATCAGTGATGCACTAGATGAAGGGATGAGGAACCTAGGAGGCTAGACACGCTTGTTTTACATGACCTCATATGTGGTATATTCATGTACTTATAAGGGAACTTTTGATGCCTTGAAGATAGTGGGTAAGACTGGCGGTGATGTAGATGATGCCCACATATGGGATCACTATCTTCAGCTACAGAGAAAAGATTACCTCCTGGACTACAAACTAGTAAATGATGCATTCTCTATGCATCTAGTAAGAACCATGGAGGAGGATAGAACCAAAAGGCTGAGCATGGAGGCTCAGGAAGTTGTTTATAGACATGCGGCCTGGTTTATCCAGTTTACCACATTTTCATATATTAGGATAGAGGGATTTGAAGGACAACCTCTTATGCTACCAAGATACCCTACTGATGGGGTTCTCTTAATGGAATTTGTTAGGTAGGTGTCTACCATAGTTGAAGCTTACAAAGCACAAAAGAAGATACCTCCAATGTTATTTCCAGTATCTATGGGCTGATATATGTGCTCACACTCAAAGAGCATAAAACATGTCATGGGAGGGATAAAACTGATGTATCTGCAGCCATTTCCCTTGGCCAAATCTTATGATCCCTATGGCAGGATGCATAAAATAGTAGGAAAACTGATACATCAGAAGCATCTAGAAGATTTCTAGACTGACTGTGAGGATGAAGCTAAGGTGAGGAGAAGGAAGTACCAGAGGCTCACCTTGAACCAAATAAAGACCTTTGACTACATCCCAATGCCAGCATAGCTAAGGAAAGATGATGGAAAGATTATGTCCGATGAATATGAGGACAAAAAGGTGTACAATGACACCATATCAGCCCTTGATCTTACACAACTAGAGGATATATCCCTAGACCAACTGACAAGTGGGGTGATACAATTAACCTAGGCTTGGGTGGATGAAGAAATAAATAGATTGAAGAAAAGGGGTGTTGCCCTTACAGTTGATGCCAAAAAGAAAAGGCAAGAAATAGCTGATGAGGAATATGATGACTTCCTCAGTGAGAAGAGAAAATCCAATGGGGAGAGATTATCCACACAAAAACAAAGGAAAGGTCCCCCTAGAGGTAAGAAAATTGAAGATGAATCGAAGGGGGTGATAATTGAAAGGATTGCCACGCCGGCTGCAGGTGCATCTACATCAGCTCAAGAATCTGCATCATTTACACATCCTCCTATTGAAAAGCCAAAGATAAAGAGGATTTTGAGGCCAACTGTTGAAATTAATGAAGTGCAGGTAGAGGGCCAAGCCTTGCAGCAGGTAGTGGAAGAAGGCATCCCGTTGGAAGAAGAGCAGGTAAACATGGAACCTGCAGGTGATGACCTGATGGTGGTCAGTAAGAAAAGGAGGATGATGTCGCTAACATCACCACCTAGGAATCAAAGAACATCCATGAGGGGGGATATCAGGGCTAACCCTATTGTATTGAGAGGAGCCAGTGGTGAAGCATTCAAGAAGGAGCTTGAACATGATGTCCCGCTTCCCACCGTAATAAAGTTTAAAATTAAGAAGGTAGAGGAATAAACAAGACAAGTTTTCAAAGCAAGTCAGGGTGGTCCTTTCTCCTTGGAGGACACTGTAGACTTATCTGATGATGAAGTCATTCAAAGTGTAGCCTCTTAACAAATGGAGACTCTCACCTCCAACACCTGCATGACCCCTCATGGGACCCCATTAGCATAGATGGTGGTGTTGAAAGAAATAAGGAAAATAGAGGAGGAAGTAAAACAAGGTAGCCTAGAGAGGGTAGCCCAACAGATAGGGCTTGATAAGCTAGTCGATCAAGTAACTAGCCCTGCCATTGTAGATTTAACATACATGGGTGATGTAAGCCCCAAGGATAAAGCAAGTGCACCTAATGAAATAGAGAAGATCAAAGTGGCTAAGTAGGTAGAAAAGGAAAACACTGCTCCTGATATGGGTCAGCAACAGCATGAGATACCCACAGAGCCAAAAATAGTAGAAGTTTAACAAAAGAGTGGAGGTGATAAAGATATATTAGGTGGTGTTGCTACTGCTCAAACTCAAGAAGATCCGAGAGATGCCTCAGGAGCAAAAGATAAATCAGGTTATGAGGACCCCAAGCCATAGGATATCAGTGCATCAAGTACAAACCAAGAAATGACCCAAGATCAAGGTGATGTTCAAGGCCAACACACATAGACATCCACAGATGTCAATATGCCTCAAGATGAGGAAAGCAATAAAGAAGATGAAAGTCAAAAAGAGGGAGTACAGGATCAGGCACAGGATCATAATGTGGACATTCCACAAGATCCCCCTTTGCAGAAGCCAACCCCTCAGCAAGAAGAAGTGCAACAAGATCCCCCTCATGAAGAACTACATGAGGAAGAAATTAAGAAGGTGCCTTCTCCACCAAGAATAGAAGCAGATACTAGAGAACAGGGAAGACATGATGTTGACAAAGAACATCAAGGGTCTAGAGATGATGTACCTCAATGGCTAGAGAGAGAAATAGGCATAGAACAAGGGTCTGAAATTCAAGAATTTGATGTTTCCACCTTGTTTGCTAAAACAATGATGAAGCCAAAGAGGAAGGCCAAATTGACATTGGCCATAAAGAGAGATCCTGCTATAGGTAGAAGGATTGCACAGGTAGCACTTCCCACGGTTGAGAAAGAGAAGGGCAAGATCACCCTAGAGGAATTCCAAATCACAACTATTGATTTGGGTTTTCCCAATGAGGACTAGGAGGGTCAGGAAGGCAAGGACATTATTGGTTCTTTGACCCAAAGGGTAAAGAAGGAGAAAGAGAAAAATAAAATGCATAAAGAGCACATTGCTCAGTTACATTCTTACATAAAATGGTTGATTAACCCTGATAACACACCAGTTGATCTGGCAGTCCCATTGACTGTCATATCCCAGGAGGAGGTCACCAAGTTAGACCTCATGAAGCATGGGGAAGTGATCATGGAAAGATGGATGTTGCCAACTCTCACTGGAGCTGAGGATGTTTTAAGAACCTCCCTACAAAGATGGAATTCTTTAAGTGGTTTAAAAATAAAAATAGATAAAATGCAAAATGAAATAGGAAAATGGTCATTCCAATTGGAAAAGGACCTAACTGCTTTAAGTGAAATGAAGAGGATTGATCCTCAAGTCTTGATAAATAATCAAGTGTTAAATAATAATACTGCCCTGCTGATAAGCATATGGTATGAAAATATCAGGTTTGAATGTGATATCTTGAAGAAATGTAGTGGCAAGCTCAGGGATGTAAGTATAAAGCTGCACAGCATGATGGCACATGAAGCAGAGATCCTTGAGGCCCTAGAGGGTAAAATAGAGGGAAAGATCAAAAATTAGGATGCAAATTTTGCTATCAAAGCTCTACATGATAATTTCATGTCCGTAGCAGATGACCCCCTCACCCACCTAACAGAGGAAGTGATGGATAAAGTCATGAGGATAAAAGTTAAGGTAGAAACATACAATGAGACTTTGAACAGCAAAAAAGGTAAGCTGGAAGCTCTCAAGGCTAAGTTCCAGTCTCATAAACATGCTATAACAAAAGCCAAAATACAAGATGGGGGAGAGGTGGATAAAATAGTATAGGCATATGAACACATCAGGACAATGATGAAGGTCCACATACAAGACGATGTACATCAAAGTGATAGTGATGCTGAAAGTAATGAAGATGATGACAATGATGAAGAGGAAGAAAATGAGGAAGAGAAACCTGAAGAATGAATGAAGATGCATCACCAAGAGAACATATGCATAAGGTACTCATCAATAATGAGTCAAACAGATGGTTGCCAGCTAGCAACCTGTGCCATGAGGAAGAGTTGACTAAGTCATAGGGTAATTGTCAACCATTGATCTTAATTAACAAATCTTGATCGTCGGTCAATTGTAAGTGCCTCCTCACTTTATTCTATAAAGGGTGCAAGGGTGCTATCTTTTAAACATTTGAAACTTAATTGAAATTTGATTGCTGAAATTCCAGGACTCATTTCAAAGTTGTTGTAAATGTACATGTTATGCATACTGAATAAAAGAGAAGCATATTTGATTACAAATCATCATAAATCTTGAGTAATTGATGTTTGAAATCTGGATACATGCATTGATTGGCTGCATCCCTTGGAGTGCTTTACAATCTGCATGTGTTGTTTTCATTCCTAATCCCTTTGAAGTTAGCATCAACCATATCTAGCTATCAAACATCCTGGAGACCTATGGTTTGATTTCTTCTCTTCATGAATGTATCTTTTATGTATGTGATTCAATAACTAAAGATTCACTTAAGTTGAAGTATTCTTTTAAATTTCTTTGAATTTCATAATAGATCATCACCATAATTGCAAATAATAGAGAATCAAAAGTAAATAACATGAAAGATGTTGATATCCCGTAGATAACTGAAAATACGGAGCATATTTAGAGTAAAAGCATGTCAAATTGACAAATATCATGAAAATTCATTCAAATATCCATGAAATCCATGCAAATATCTACTTATAGACACATCATTTGAATAAATATATAGTGTAGAAGAAAGAACAAGTTCACAGTGATCAATGATCAGAAGAATTGATCAAACTTGCAAATATATCAGCTATCTTTGGAAGTAGAGTAGAGTTAACCTCTCTGTGGAGTAAATTTACAGGAAATAGTGCAATACTAATCATCTAGACAAATGTAAGACCTCTTGAAATGGAAAATAACATGTCACATCAACCTCTGAGTAACGTCAGATGATCATGACCTGATCAATAGAGACTTGGAGTCATCAACTTATCCTAAGCTGATCGTACTTTATGAGATAATAAAGGTTTATTGTGCAAATTTTTATGCATGTTGTTATGATTAACAATCATCATCAACAATGTTGCACAATCAACATTCTCTAGCATGTAGATGGTAGGCAGGTTAGGCAAAAATCTAGGAGATGTGAACATATGGGATCATTACCCACAACTCATAAGGAAGGCCTTCACTCAGCATTATAGGAGGGTTAATGATTGTTTTATCATGCATTTGGTTCAAATAATGGACAATGATAGAGAAAAGAGGTTGAGCTCTGAAGCTCAAGAAATAGTCACATGAAATGGAACTTGGTTTATCTAGTTCCCAACATTCACTTATATTTAGATGGAAGGATTTAATGGGCAACCCTTCATGTTGCCAAGGTATCTCACAGATAAGATCATATTAGTAGAAATGACCAGGCAAATTATACCATCATATGAAGCGTATGTGGCCAAGAACAAAAAGGGTAATGTTAGGTTTCCTTTACTTTTGGGATGGTATATATGCCTATCTATTGAGTCTGCTAAACATTCAGAAGCAGAGCTGTGTATGCTTCAGTTACAACCATTCTCCCTAGCCAGATATTATAATCCCTATCATAGAATGGAGAGGTTTGTGAGTAGGAAGTTAATACACCAAGTCCACCTCAAGGACTATTGGGTAGATTGCCTAGATGATGTAGAAGTTAGGAGGAGTTACTAGAGGTTAACTCTCAACCAGGTCTAGATATTGGACTATTTCAACATCCCTCCTCAGTTGCATTCTGATGATGGAATGAGGATATCTAAAGAATATGAAGACAAGAAGGTCTATAATGAGACTATTTCTCATCCTGACTAGAGCCAACCAAAGGTAACTTCTATTGACCTCATTATAGCTAGGGTTATGAAGTTAACTAGGGCATGGGTAGGTCAACAATTGGCTGCCCTGAAAGAAAAAGGAGTGGTCATAATAGTGGATATAAGAAGAGGAAGATGTAAGAGTTGCCTGAAGTAGAGTATGATGACTTATTAATCCACAAGAGGCAAATCATGGACACCAATCTGGCTAGGCCTACGATACAATCAACTACATAGTTTACAACCAATGGCATTACTACAGCCATGGGGACACCCCCACAAAAGGAAAAAGATCCTATCCTATCAATTGTATTAACCACCAGACAGGTAGAAGAGCCTAGGGTGACATATGAGGACATGGAAGATGAAGAGGATGAAATACCTTTAATAAAGAGAGGGAAGGGTTAGGAATTTTTGTAGGGAACAAATATCCCAAGGCAAAAGAGAGGACAAGCTATTGGCAAGAGACACTGTGTGGCTTTATAAATGTTGTCATTGATGGCAACAAAGTTTATCCCACACATCCACAGCACATAGTATGTCTATACCGGAAGACAGACTGAAAAGTGTTTTGGTCCGGTGAGCAAGAACAAAGCATGCAGCAAGGTCCAACAATCAAGTCTGGATCTCTCAGAGGGTGTAACTTAGCAAAGTGCAGACTTGGGAAAGTCAAGAGGAATATCATGACTACTCTATTGCATAGATTGAGCCTCCAATGATGAATGAGTGAAAAGATATGATAATCTAAGTGTTGGGGTCCTAACAGGCAGAGTAGACTAAGGAAGAACTAACCGGCAGAGCATCAAACTTTAATATGAATGAGAAATTGATGGTGATCAAGATAATTGAGGGATCATACATGGTTGGCCAACATGATTGATGACTTCTATGTCTATGTCCTTGATACGCATCACATATTAAGCATGGATTCAGCCGACAGATCAGTGTCTTAGAAATATCTTGAGTATTCTGGTTGCTGACTAGATAGATGTTGAAATCCTTGATGTGGATATATATACCAAATGGATTTCGGTATAAAGTTGTGAATATGATGATATAGTGTGCAAGGAAAGGTAGAAAGAGGTGTGAAATCAGCAAGACAAGTCTGGTATGTGACAGAACAGAGGAAGAATGAAGTGCATTAAATCAGTATTTTGAGCCTAACCGGAACTAAACCTCAGCATTGGCAGATGCTTCTCATCAATTCAAACACCTAGTTACTTTCTATAAAACCTTGTAGACAGTGAGTCTCTTGTAGGCAGTTTGCCTCTTGTGACTAGTGTGCTCGGGTGGTGAGCCCTAATTGGCAAGTGCCATTTTTGTACTTCTTACTGTTTTAACAGAGAATACAATCTTGGGTTAGTCACCCCGTGGTTTTTCCCTTAACAGGGTTTTCCACATAAAAATCATTGTGTTATGTGTGTTGATTTTATTTCTGCTTTCATGGTTATGTATGCTTATATGTTTTGAAGCTGCACTATTTGTTAAAGGAAAGAAAGTTAAAATATTTAAGATAACTCATTCACCCCCCCTCTCAATTATCTACCTTGTTTCCAACACAAGCATCGGTGATGAGAGGATCCACCAGTAAGAAGCCTAAGGTCCTAACCAAAGAAGGTGAAGAGTTCACTAAAATGGAGATGATGTTTGTTGCCGAGCAACCAACAATAGATAGAGATGCAAAGTCCATGATTTTGAAGAATAGGGATGTGGATATAGTGCAAACAGAGTTCCAACATGATGTTCCCATTCCAACCATTGTAAAATTCAAGAATGAACTAGCTAAAGAAGTAAGAGAGGAAGAGAAAAGGAAGGTGAATGATCCATCCCTGCCATTGGATAAAACTATTGATCTTACAAATGATGATATGACGAGGGAGGTGACATCCAATCTTGTAGAAATCCTGATCAAGAACACTGCACTAATGCCTCAAGATACACCACAAGTGTCAAAAGGTACCAGAGATGAGGATGAAGTTGAAAATCCTAAGGCAGTGGTAGAGAACATTGGTTTGGATAAGTTAATAGGCAAGGTTAATAGCAACAATAATTGATTTGTCATATGAAGGGGTTGAAGATGAAGAAAAGGATAAAGCCATGGATGATGCACATAATGGTAATGATGATACAAGTGCAGACATGGAATTTGATACAGAGGTGTCTTCACACTATAATGTTCAGCAGCTGAGAAATACATGCTGAGGTAGAAGATAAGGAACAACAAGTGTTGACATCTAGACAAATAGGTCCAATGATCACATCATGATCCTAGGATCTAAAAGATATAGAAAGGTTAACATTTGGACATAAAGGTCCACAAAGTAAAAATGATGAAGAGGAGGTAGAAAATCTAGTAGATGGTGGTGACCAAAGTATACATCAGGATATCCAAGATCCTGGCCACCAAGGACCTGATATAGGCACTCCTCAACCTTGGAATGATCAGCATGCACAAGATCAAAATGTAGAGACCCATCAAGATATGTATGTGGATACAAACAAATAACATTAGGATGTCCAGACCAATGTGCCTATTGGTCAAGAGTCAGAAAAAGAGATACCTAATGTTGGAATTAGGTAGGACAACTAAGAGGAGGGGTGAATCAGTTGTCTCAAATCTTTAACACTTGCAGCAACTAATTCTTCTTTACCACTTAAAATAGATTAATAATGTAAACATTAAAGCATGAATCAACAACAGATGAGTAGAAACAAATGACCACACTTGACACCAAGATTTTTGATGTGGAAACCCAATTAAGGGAAAACCATGGTGGGGGTTTACCCACAAGATTAGTACCCTGTTAAAAGTACTTGAAAGAAATGAGAAGGCACTTGCCTTCAAGTGCACTGTCCAGAGCTCACTGCTCAAAGAGGCTCACTACCTATAGGAATTTATGTTTAATATAGAAAGATTTAACTGAGAATTAGCATCTTCATCATGCCTAGTTTGGTCTCATTGAAAGCACACAAAAAGTTTTGTTCTGCCCCCAAAACACTTCTTCACTATCTCTTCATCCTTACTGCTTTAGTTCTTCTACTTCTCCTCTCTTCTGCTCTACCTCTGTACCTTTCTTATGATTTTATCTTTTTCACACAAGGACAACTTTCCACAACTCATCAACAATTATTTTTACGCATCATCAACTTTGGAATGAACATCAAGGTCAGCTTGACTTAATGCAGATCACTATATTGTTGGCCAAACATAGCTAAGACTTGAATCTTCTTCCAACCACATTACATGCTCCAGAGAATTGCTCTTAGATCATCTGTAACACACTTAAATCATCTGGTCTACCAAGACTAGGAAGAATAACAACTCCAAGAAATAAATCTTCACCAACGAGCTCAATCTTCAATGCAGACCTCCAACATAGCAGTCACTAGATCTAGAGACCTCCACAAGCACATTGAATTCAACAAAAACATCCGCACTCCTCCAAATCATCAGAATCACTTACGTCTTCATCTAGAACCTCAAGAACACTGTCTTCCATGATTGTCACACTAGAAAGATTACTTGTGAACCTCCAAACCACGAACCACTTGAGTTGATGATACACATTGACTTCCAAAACATATCTCTAGATCCGTAGATCATAATATTTCAATGTGGAGCAATCTGGACCAATTTATTGTCACTCTATCTCTTTTGAACCCAACAAAACTCGATTCTACTCAGATGGCTATAGCTTCTTCAAATATTCATGCAAACCTCTTAAATCTTAACTAGAGCTACTTCAGATAATCCTCTACATAGCCATATGATCCACATACATTGGTTTTCATTAATTTTTTCAATATCCTCAACATTCTAGTCATCTAAACAGGCAATAAAATAGGATACAGTTGACACCAATGGCAACAAGGATATGTTGACATCAATGACAACACCAATTAGGCACATATTTGCAACAATCTCCCGCTTTGTCATTGATGGAAACATATGATGTGAAAAACTTATTCAACCATCAAGACAAGAACTTCTCCCCCTTTCTCTTATCACTTCTGCAACTGCTTTCTTCACTACTCCCCCTTTCATTAGAAACTAGTTTTTTACATGAGTTCTCTCCCCCTTTGACATCAATGGCAAAGGGCACATATTTGAAATCTTTTCTCTTTCTTTTTGTTTCAGACTAATCTCCAAAAATTGCATACTGACTACTCCCCTTGAGTAGTATCTCCTTAAAATCAATCTGGATCACAAGATATGACTGTGAGTTCCACCGGACTGATGCACACTAGTGCATCTTAGTTCTGAATAGGAGGGGTAATAACCTCTAGCTTCCCTTTGAGATACTCAAAAGTATCCTTAGGTAGAGGCTTGGTGAATATATCCGCAATTTGATCCTTTGAAGAAACAAACTCCATTTTGACTTCATTCTCACTTACTTTCTCTCCTAAGAAATGAAACTTGATGGATATGTGCTTAGTCTTTGAATGCAACACTGGATTCTTTGAGATGTTTATTACACTTGAATTATCATAGAAAATTGTAACAGGTTCTTCAAACACAATTATGATATCCTTCAACATTTGTTTCATCCACAAGACTTGAGTACAATTGCTTGCTGCTGCTATATACTCTACCTCTATAGTAGATAGAGATATTGCCTCTTACTTTTTGTTCATCCAAGAGACCAATCTCCTTCCCAAGAAGAATGCACCACCACTAGTACTTTTCCTGTCATCCACATCTCCTGCCCAATCAGCATCTGTGTATGCATGAAGAGTGAAGTTATTATCCTTTGGATACTATAAGCCATAATCAAGTGTCCCTTTGAGATATCTGAAAATTTTCTTGATTGCTACAACATGGGATTCTTTGGGATCAGCTTGAAATCTAGCAACAAGTCAAACTACATTCATGATATCAGATCTAGTCTGAGTCAGATAGAGCAGTCCTCCAATCATTGATCTATACCTTTTCTGATTTACCTTAGGGGAGTCATCATCTTTACTCAACTTGCATCTAGTTATCATGGGTGTACCCACTAGCTTTGAATCTTCTATTCCAAATTTTTTCAACAATTCTCTCACATACTTAGATTGAGATATGAAGATACCTTTATCTGATTGAGTGATTTCCAAACCTAAGAAGAAATTCATTTCTCCAAACATTGACATCTCAAATTCACTTTGCATCTGATCAGCGAATGTTTTGCACATACTCTCATTCCACCAAAAATGATATCATCAACAAATACTTCAATAATCAAGATGTGTTAATGATCAATTTTGATATAAAGATTATTGTCTGGTGTACCTTTGCTAAAACCTAATTTTAGTAGATACTTATCTAGTCTTGTATACCATGCTCTTGGGGCTTGTTTGAGTCCATACAATGCTTTTCTCAATTTGTAAACCATATCTCCTTGATCAGACAACTAAAATCCTTCTGGTTGCTTAATGTAGACTTCTTCATCCAATCCTCCATTCAGGAATGTTGAATTGACATCCATTTGATAAACCTTGAAATCTTTAAAAGCAGCAAATGTAAGAAATAATCTGACTACTTCTATTCTTGCCACCAGAGCAAAAGTTTCTTGAAAATCAATTCCTTCCACTTGAGAATATCCTTTGCATACCAACCTAACTTTGTTTCTTACAACTTCACCATCTTCATTTAGTTTATTCTAGAAGACCCATTTAGTTCCAATCACATTTTTATACTCAAGTCTCGAAACAAGATCCCAAGTGTGATTCTTTTCAATTTACATTAATTCTTCTTCCATTGCTTTTACCCAGTTTTCAACATTGCAGGCTTCACTTACTAATTTTGGTTCAATCTTTGAAATCAAACAAATCTCTTCTTGATCTTTAACAATTCTTCTCCTAGTTTGAACACCTTTATTTCTATCTCCTATGATTTGATCTTCAGGATGATTCATCCTTACATACTTGGGAGTTTTGGGATTTGCTTGAACTTCTATTTCTTCAACTTGTTCCTCAACTTCTGCACTATCCTCTTGAGTCACTGGATTTTCTGGATCAATCTGTATCTGAGTCTAGGTTTGAACTTGCCTTCCTTGACTTTGACTTTCATCTTGATCATTTGAGTCATATCTGCAAGACTTGGAATGTCCTTTGCTCTCATCAACTCTGACATTAGCACTTTGAACAATCTTTTTCAATCTCTTGTTAAAGCACTGGTATGCCTTGCTTTGAGTAGAGTAACCCAAAAATATTCCTTCATCACTTCTTGCATCAAACTTGACTAGATCCTCATCTCTCTTGATATAGCATTTACTACCAAAAACTTTGAAGTATCTCATAGTAAGAGAATGACCAAACCATAGTTCATAAGGTGTCTTACCAGAATTGCCTTTGATCTACACCCGGTTAAGAGTGTAGACAATAGTACTTACATCTTCTCTCCAATAGACTTGTGGAACATTTGCTTCCATCATCATGGTCCTAGAAGCTTCTTGAATGGTCCAGTTCTTTCTTTCCACAACTCCATTCTGGTAAAGAGTCCTAGGAGCAGATAACTGTCTTTTTATTCCATGTTTTTCATAGAATATATCAAACTCACCAAAGGTAAACTCTCCACCTTTGTCAGATCTCAGACACTTTATCTTCACACCAATCTCATTTTCCACCATAACCTTGAACACCTTGAATTTGTCAAGAGCTTTTAATTTTTCTTTTAGGAAGGTTACCCACATCATCCGAGAGTAATCATCAATCAACAACATAAAATATCTATCTCCTTGCACACTCCTAATTCTAGCAGGGCCACATAGATTAGTATGCACAAGTTCCAATTGAAAATTGTTCTTTACTCTTGAATGAAGTTTTGTTCTATTTACCCAATTGACATTCTCTACACATGCAATCAGGTTTTACAAGTTTTGGAAGATCTCTCACATCCCGAGTAGAACTTATCTTGACAATGTTATCAAAATTCACATGACACATTCTTCTATGCCATAACCAACTCTGATCAATCTAAGAAATCAATCAACTCTTACTAGAAATACTTAAATGATAGATGTTACCTCTAGTCTGAGTACCAAATGCTATCTTAGTTCTAGACCTTTCCAAGATTCTACATTTTCCATCCTTGAATTGGAGATCATAACCCTTGTCAACCAACTGTCCAACACTGAGGAGATTATGCTTCAGTCCTTCCACATACAGAACATCATTATTGTTATTCTTACCATCAAAGAGATGGATCCTCTATCACAGATTCTACCTACTGAGTTGCCTCCAAATTTCACAATTCCACCTTCATATTTTTCAAAGCTTACAAACTTACTTTTATCACTAGTCATATGATGAGAACATCCACTATCAATCACCCATTCATCCTTTTCAACAACCTGAGCAACCAAGGCACTTTCAACATTTGCATAGCTAGCAGATTCAATAGGCACTGGATCTTCTTCTTTGATAGCAATGAACACCCAATCACTTTTTGTTAAACTTCCATGATCAGATTAATCATCTGTGACTTCTTCTTCACAAGCTTCTTGGACATAGTAGCATTTCTTCTGAACTCTAGGTCTATTAGAGTTTGGCTTTAAACCTCTCTGCAGACACCTTGAGGCAAAATGACCAATCTTATTACAAGAAAAACATTTGAATGGAAACTTTCCTTCATACTTACTAGATCCTCTTGTCAATCTTTTGGCAAAAACGGATTCAATTTCATTAAACTCGGTTTCATCATCTTCAAGATCCTTCCCTGTCTTGTCAAATCTATTTGATCTTCTTGAAGAGATTTTACCTGGATCATTTCTTTGTTTTCCATATACACTGGCCTTAAATGTCACTTCAGACTTAGGAAGAGAATCACCAAACTCACTCATTTCAAATGTTGAAAGCTTACCAACTAACTGATCCCTTGTAATAGTTGTCATAGTCCTAATCTCTTCAATGGTAGCAACTTTATGCTTGTATGATGTAGGTAAGGATCTAAGTAGTTTGGCAATAATCTCTTATTCTTCCAATACTCCACCAACATTCTTGATACCAGTCACAAGCTCATTCACTTTCTGCATGTAGGAAGTAATGTTTTCATCTTCATTCATCATCAACCTTTCATATTTACCCTTCAGGCTCTGTAGCTTGGCACATTTGACATATTTGTCACCTTTATACAAATTTTCCAACTTTTTCCAAATTTCATGGGTAGTTTTAAATTCTAGGACATTTGTCTATTTTGTATCAGTCAGGGAACTCAATAATTCTTCTTTAGCTTGAATATTACATTTAGCTTCCCTGAGTTCATCTAGAGTTGTAGGGCCATTCTTCAAAATCTTATACTCATTCTTAGTTATCAACGAAAAGGCACCACCCATTAATTCCAAATGACACTGCATGAGCACCTTCCAAAGGGAGTAATTTGTTCCATCAAATCTCAGACTTTCCTTCTTGTAAGTCAACATCTTGGATCTCCTCAAGCGGTCAAGCTTCTTTTAGAGGAACTGGCTTTGATACCAATTGTTGGAATTAGGTTGGGCAATTGAGAGGGGGGGTGAATTAGTTGTCACAAATCTTTAACACTTGCAGTAGTTAATTCTTCTTTACCACTTAAAATAGATTAATGATATAAACATTAAAGCATGAATCAGCAACACATGAGCAGAAACAAATGAACACACTTGACACTAAGATTTTTGATGTGGAAACCCAATTAAGGGAAAACCATGGTGGGGATTAACCCACAAGTTTAGTACCCTATTAAAAATACTTGAAAGAAATAAGAAGGCACTTGCCTTCGGGCACACTGTCCAAAGCTCAGTTCTCAAAGAGGCTCACTGCCTATAGGAATTTATGTTCAATACATAAAGATTTAACTAAGAATTAGCATCTTCATCATGCCTAGTTCAATCTCATTGAAAGCTCACAAAATCTTTTTTTCTGCCCCCAAAACACTTTTTCACTATCTCTTCATCCTTATTGCTCTAGTTTTTTTGCTTCTCCTCTCTTCTACTCTACCTCTGTACCTTTCTTATGATTTTATCATTTTCGCACAAGGACAACTTTCCACAACTCATCAACAATTATTTATACATTTCATCAACTTTGGAATGAACATCAAGGTCTTCTTGACTTAACATGGATCACTATACTATCAGCCAAACATAGCTGAGACTTGAATCTTCTTCCAACCACATGCCATGCTCTAGAGAATTGCTCTTAGATCATCTGCAACACGCTTGAATCATCCGGTCGGCCAAGATTGGGAAGAACAACAACTCCAAGAAAGAAATCTTCACCAATGAGCTCAATCCTTAATGTGAACCTCCAACATAGTAGTCACACGATCCAGAGACTTCCACAAGCATATTGAATTCAACAAAAACATAGACACTCCTCCAAATCATCAGAATCACTTGCATCTTCATCTGGAACCTCAAGAACACTATATGCCATGATTGTCACACTAGAAAGATTGCTTGCAGACCTCCAAACCATGAACCACTTGAGTTGATTATACACACTAACTTCCCAAACATGCCTCTAGATCTGCAGATCATAATATTTTAATGCAGAGCAATCCAGACCAATTTATTGTCACTCTGTCTCTTCTGAACACAACAAAACCTAGTTTTACTCAGATGGCTATAGCTTCTTCAAATCAATATCCTCAACATTCCAATCTTCTAAACAGGCAACAAAATAGGATACAATTGACACCAATGGTAACAAGGATATGTTGACATCAATGGCAACACCGATTAGGCACATATTTGTAACACCTAAAGATCAGGATATGACATCCAAAGATGCTACAAAAGACCAAAGTCAGCAGAAAATACATGAGGAGGTTCTAACTGATGGGGACTAATAGAAGAATGTTAATCCAGACATTCCTAAAGATCAGAATGTAGAAATACAAGATGCTCATATTAAGCAGATTAGCTAGCAAGGGTTAATGTCAAGTGTGCCACATTGACTAGAACATGAGGTAAATCCACCTCCCATTTCTGATTCATCTAATTTTGACATTTCTTCATTATTTTTTCTTGGGGTTGTAAAACCCAAGTGTAGGGCAAGAGCCACATTAGCAATAAATAGAGACCCAGTCTCAAGAAAAAGGATAGCTTAAATAGTTGTGCCAATAGTTGACAAAGTGAAGAGAGAAATAAGTGTCAGTGAGTTCCAGGTAGCCACTATGGACCTAGGGCATACTACTACTAAACAAGAGGGTCAAGAGGCAAAAGAAAGTATAGCTGCGCTAGTTGTAAGAATAAACAAAGCCAAGGCCAAGAATTAGGAGTACAAAGAGCAAATTACTCAAATGCAAGCCTTCATCAAGGGATTGGTAGCACCAACAAATGTGCCTATCACAACCTCCACATCCTTAATGTTAGTATCTTAGTAGGAGATAGCAATATTGGATGTGTAGAAGCATCATGCATAGGTGATGGATAAATAGTTCACCAAATTCTTGAAGGAAGGAGAATAAGTAATAAAGACCTCATTATCCAATTGGGACATGCTCAACAACTTGAAGAGCAAGGCTGACAAATTGAAGATAGAGGTTACCCAGAGGTTAATAAAAGTGGTCAAAATTTGACTACACTCAAGGATATGAGGAAGGTAGATGTTGGCACCCTCATGACAAATAAGATTCTAACACCCCAAACGTTACCATAGCTAGACAATTGGTTCAAAGACATAAGGTTTTAGGTGGATATATTGAAAAGATGTAATGCTAAGACTGTAGATATCAGTGTCAAAGCACATGAACTCCTAATAGAGGAATTAGGGATTTTGGAGGCCCTTGGAGGTGAAGTAGAAGGAAAAATTGAAAATCAAGATGAGGATTTTTCTACCAAACCATTCAAAGATAATTTCAGTTTAGTAGGAGAAGGTCCTATTCAACATTTTTCTAAGGATATTATTGATAAAGCTATGAAGATGAAGGCTAAGTTAGAATCATATAATGAAGAGCTGGATAGCTAGACTAATAAGTGGGTATCCCTACAGAAATAGTTAAAGGCACAAGAGCATGCTGCTGAAAAGGCTAAGTTACATGATAGAGCAGAAATAGATAAGGGTATCCAAGCATATGAGCTTATCTAGGGCGTCGAATGTAGAACAACAAAAGAGCCATCCACAGATGAGGAATCAGATGGAGATGCAAAGTGAAGAGATCATGCTGACCAAGTCAAAGATTCCAAGAATATTCTAGAATTCTAGCTATGTCCCACTAGATTAATTGCCAAAATGCAATCATGTACCACATTTCATCCTGATCATTGGATATGTTGTAACTGCATCCTTTCCTTGTTCTATAAAAGGGGATGGATTTCCATTTGTAAGATATTAGGAGCTTAATTGAGAAAGAATTGTTCAGCTTTGTGAGCACTAAGTATACATTTTGTGACTTAGTGTTTCCCCATGGTTTTTTCTCATGACCAATTGTAAATATGCATACATTTTGAATACTGAATGAAATAGAGATCCATGTTACAAATTAATCATAAATCTTGAGTAATCTTTTGTGGATGATATCTGGACATGTCATTGTGGAGTACTACACTCTCTGAGGTGCATTTCAATTGGCGAATGTTGTTATTATCCAATTCCTTCGAAGATTAGCATCAATTGTGTGTAGTTGTGGAATACCCTAGCGAAGCATGGTTTGATTTCATCTCTTTTCATGAAGTATTGAATTATGCATATGGACCAATGGTTGAAACTCAATCATTTCAAATAATTTTAGAATTTTAGTTCATTTCTTTTAAATTTCATTAATCATCATCAACTACAAATATTGATAAATGATAAGTAGAATATAGTAAATATGTAGATATCCATAGATATTTTAACATACTATGCATATTTGAGAAAATTACATGTAATATTGAAAATATCATGCAAATACTTGGAAATAATGACAAAGAACATGGAAATATCAGCGTATACGCACAATATTTAAAAGCATTTTAGGTGCAAAAGTAGAATCAAGTGAATATTAGTTCAAATTTAAGTAAATCTAGAAGAACTAATCAAAGTTACATAAATCATCATGAACAATCTCAATTGGAGTAGAGATCAGAAGAATTGATCAAACTTAGGATAAATTCACATAAATATCTACATATCCTAGTTAAAGATTGTAGGATTTAACATAATTCATTGAGATTCATGCATAATAGATGAAACAGAGCAAATATTCGCATATCCAGATATAGATTACATCAAATTTCATGTGTAAGGCCCCTAAATGATTAACAACAAATTCACATCAAACTATTGAGTGATTATCAAAAGGTTATGTACTAACTATCAGAGACTTGGGATCACAAATTCATCCTGAATTTGTTGTATCTTTCAAGAGGATAAAGGTTTGTTGTATCAATTTTTATCTCTATTAATATGACTAACAGTTGTATTAACAGATAGTGGTTTTCTTTGTTTAGGGTTTTCCACTTTAAATCTTGTGTCATTGTTTCATTTTTGTGATTTTATTGCTTTCTATGTCTTTGACATGTTGGTATTAATTACTTTTACATCTATTGGGCTGATGAATGAACTAGTTTCATGAGATCACTGATTCAGCCCCCCTCTTAGTGATCCATTGTATTCCAACAATTAGTATTAGAGCAATAGGTTCCTAGAAGAAGTCTAATAGACTTGGGTTGATCTTGGTAGTGGAATACTATGGCAAAAAAGAAAAGGACAAAAGAGGAAGGTTAGTGCTAAGAAAAAAGTTGATCAACCAGCCTCAAACAAATCATGTGATATATCTGAAAGAGAGGATAGTCCTGTAATTGAGCATCATGACAAATAAAAGGGACATTCATGTGAAGAAGAGGTTAACTCTAACCTAGAAGGTGATAAAGAAGCAAGAAAAAGTTATGTCATGATTAATGAAGACCACATTGTGAATGAATATGAACACGAATATGATAAAGATGAGTTTGAAATTGATTTTGAAGGTGAACTTATTTCTACCCTAAATGAAATCAAGAAACTCATAAAGGAGAACCAGAAATTAATGTTACAACTTCAAGAAGAAATGAACATTAAGTCTAAAGAATTTTTAGATCTTGAAGATGCAAGAAAATAGATAATGGATTTAAGGCTACTGTTGTGATTCTCACAACACACCCCATTTTACCCTTTAGCAAAATGAGGACCCCTACTGTGGCTATTTTCTTTTTTAGTTGGTGTGTTTGGTCCTACTTGGTGGTAAAAGGGAAAAGGGTAAGTGTTACAAAAATGTTGAAAAACCAAATACCCATTGCTAGAGATAAAAACAGAGGCTACTAGTGAATTCCTTGTGAAAAAAGATTAGGGTTTGCTTTTTGAACCATTTTGAAATTCTTAGTATTTTGTGAAATATGAGGGTTTTGATAAAATGCACTATTCTGGTATTTGTATGTCATATACAAATTTATTTGTATGTCATATACAAATTTATTTGTATATGAGGTCTTTGTATTATCATGTTATGTTTAATCAGGGTTTTGTTTCTCATTGGTTGCATTCATATTTTGAATGTTCAAGCCCTTTATATATAAAATCAGACCCGATTGAGTTCAAAAGTCGAGTGAATAAAGTGATGGTTCCGTGCTTGCATTTAAGTTTGTATGTAGATTCAATACAAACGCATTCCATATATAAAGTGGTGTATATACGTATATAGTTTCAAAAGGAGAGTAAATCAAACAGAGAGCAAAGACTAAGTAAAACACTATTGTATCATACAAATAAATCACAAAAAAGTGGAATGACAGGAAAGTTAAAATAAAACTTAAGTATACAACACGTCCACACCTAGTATGCGTCATTCAGAAATAAGATATGGATACATGCAAAGAACAGTACAACAAATGGTAACATTGGTAAAACGTGCCAAAATTGGTAATATTAGTATTATATATGAATAGAAAATATACATTCAAAAGAGAGTCTATTTGCGAGCATCACTGTCAAAATTTGAATGCATTGCAAAAAGGAGAACTGAAGTGTTTAAAGAACAGTACAAAGATTAATGATTCCCATAGAAGTTCCTAATTCAAACTATCTCTATGAAATGACCTAGCCAGTCTAGGTTTTGTGTTGAATCCAATCCCCTAGACAAACATAGGAAGCTAAGGCCGACCCTTGCCCAATAGTGATGGTGGGCTAAGGCATGATCCACCATGTTCATTAGGAATGGAAATCTTTCATACTGGGCTCTAGGAATGTTGACTAGAGGGATCTTTGAAGCTCATGGAATGCCTATGCTCAATTCTACTCCTATAAGGATGTTGATAGTTGTAATCCTATAATCAGCCTTGAAAATATACTGAAATTACAGAAGGACTTCCACTTTGTAACACTTAAATCCAATATAGAGCCGAGGAACCATGATGCAATATCGGAATTAACTCTATATCTATCCTCATTAGTTAGGAAACTTTGACCTAGTACCATTTTAATGGCTTTTAATTCTAATTCATGAAATATGGGGTTTTCGTGCTGAACGACTAATCTTCTCAGACGAGCATCTGAAATTAGACTGAAGAAAGTGGTCTACCTCCTATTACTGCGAAGACATATGGAAGTAGTCATATTCACAGCAAATATTAGCACCATCTGAAGAAGTATAAGAATTGTTCATCGCATAGACCATTAAACGGAATTTCGCACAAGTTATAGGGTTAATCACCATTAATGGTGTTCATGTGAGTTTTGAATGTTCAGATTGTATGAATTAATTTGGGCATGCCAGAGGTCTAATAGAATTAATGTCATTAATGTATCAGATTTTTTTAATTATGATTTATGGATTATGGTATTAAATGCAGGGATGCAGTATGAACATTTGAAGAAGAGGAAAAGGGGTTATTTTTTCAAAATAAACATGCAGGGTTGTATGTATTTGGCATGTAATGCACAAGAAACAAAGGTGGATGTGAAAAGAGGTAAAGGTTAGTGACGAGGTAAGTACGGTTCCTTTGTATGTTTCATTTGTTGTATGTTAACATGATGTATAAATAAAAATACAATGGCGGAATTATAAAAAGGGTTAAAGTCAGTTGAAACAAAAGGTAAGTCCGCATTTGTATTGAATAAAAGAAATGTGTTGTACATGCATGGAGATGTATAAAAAGGGGTGAGTACAAATGTGAGGGTTGTTGAAAGGTGAGAAGTGTATACATAAAGCAATGAATAAGGTTTAAAACAAAACCAGACCTGAAGGTGAATTAGAGGATGATGTATAATAATACGGGTTCCACATTTTATGTATATGTTGCATATACATAGTGATATACAAAAAGAGATACAAAAGGAATAAAGGCAAAACCCGATGGTGACTTAAATGTGGTATTAACTAACTAATGCTTGCACTTTGTATGTATGAAAAACTAAAGGTATACAAATGTGATATACAAGAGGGTTAAGATACAAATGTGGAATGGACACGGGATTAATGTGAAGTTGATAATTTCTTCAGGTCCGCAGTTGTATGTTGCAATGTATGTATCATATATACATTGATGAATACAAAAAGATTGAATATAGGGTTGGACATGAAATTTAATACAATTTGTTCTATAAATTGACACAAGTCTGAACATGTATGTTTTATAATATGCAAAGGTATGTGCAAAATGATATGCAAACTCATATGCAAAATGTGAAATACAAAGAGAGCGGATATGAGTAATAAAGCATGCAAAAGTCTAAAATGCAAAATCAAAATGGGAAAAGGGGTTATTTGAATTGTATTTATTTATTACTACATTTAATGCACAACTAACAGTAAAGATGCAAATTTGAATGTGCTAAAAGGTAAAATCAACTGTGTTATTTTACAATTGTTTTCAAGAGTAAAAATTGTAGAGAGTTCACTTAGTCGAAAACGTGATTCAAAAGTAGAACGAAGTAGAATGGTCGATGGTTAAAGGTATTAAACGGTAAATCACTATCTAACAAGAGGTTGCGAATTATAGGTATGTACGTACAACACCGTTGAATTACAGTTAGGGTAAATTAGGAGTTAATTACAGTAATTCGATCGTGAAAATAATTGAAAAGCATTAATCACTATTGTATTCACTTATGCAAACATAATGTGATACTGTTAAATCTTTTGTTAGCATAAATATGAAGTAATCCTAGGGTAAAAAGTAAAAATCATGAAACTGTGATGCAGCACACAACATGCACTCAATACAATTTTGCCATTAATCACGTGAGAGCCAAAGATTTGAAGTCTGGAACATAAAAAAAATTCTATTCATCAACTCTATTGCTACAATGAGAGAAAACTCTCTTATATCCAAGAAAACAAAAAAAATAAAAAATTACCTTTTTTGGCAAATTTCAACAATTGTTAGATTTTGCCATTTTAAGTAATTTTATAATCATATCTTGAGAATCCATTTTTTTCCCAAAAGCTTCCTAAAACTAAGCTAGGACAAAATGCCAACTAATATTCTAAATTTGAAACATGAGTTTTGATTTATGGCAAAAGCAACTTTTTAAAAATCTAGAAAAAAACTCTAATTTGCCATTTTGAGGGCCAAGATGAAAGTTTCAAGCCTCAAAAAAGTGCCAAGATGAGGTCCAACCAACTAGGGTGGATTGGGAAACCATTGGCCACCTCATAACGCATCCACCTATAACATTTCGTAGAAAACCCACATCCGAGTCAAAAGTTATGACCTCCGGAATCAAACTGTGGTAAAAAAACCCTAGAAATATGCACAAGCAGAAGGGTAAAAGGGTATAATTTATTTCCACAGGATGGAACCGAGACAAAAGAAGGTAAATACCACAACTAAGGAAGGAGAAAAAGTGAAAAAGGAGAGAAAACCACGGAAGGAAACTGTTAGAGAAAAGTTGCCCGATGTTCGAGGATTTCCAATTGTGATATTTAGCCAGGGGGGAGTAGTTATAGACACAAATATTGGGCATTATGATGCAGAAGAAGTACTATGAAAGGTCATGGTGTCTGATGTTTTAGATGACATGAAGAAGATCTGGGAGAAAGGGTTATACAAGGCCGCAGGGTTCCCCTTAGCTATGGAAGCTAGGGATTTGGTATTAGAATGCATGGAGAGATATAACTTGGCTACCAGACAAGTAATGCATAATGGCAGAAGCATTGTAGAGATATCTACAGAGGGTATAGCCCAGACTTTTGGACTTGAAATTAAAGAGACAATGATGGTTATCGATACGGATTAGTGTGCAACTAATTATACAAAAAATGAGAGAGAATGCAAAAGTGATATCTTCTATGGATGGTACACAACTGAAAACAAACCTAAGGCTACTATGAGCGTTCCTAAAAGTCTATACAGAATTGACTTCAAGGAAGAAATAGATTTCATGATTACCATGTTGTGCAAGCTGGTTGGACTGAGAGATGCAACTAAATTTGAGCCTTGGATGTTCAGTGTCATAAAGTATGTTATTTCAAAGGATGGAATTATTCATTAGGCCAGGACCATTAGTACGGCAATAAACAGATAGGTAATGGCATTTAGAAAAAATAGAAGGTTCAATATGTCTTCTTATATGATATATGTATTGGCTACTGAAATGCTTCCACTAGCTGGAATAGGAGTAGTGTACACTTTGGGAAGTAAGCCAAAGAAATAATCATAATGTTGTGTTAGCATTAATTGCCAAGTACACAGAGTACTTGAAGAAAATTGGAGAGGAGTGAGGAGGAAAGGTACCAGTGGTAGTGGTGATTTCCTTTAGTTCTTCATTTGCATATGCTATTATATTTTGTTATGCTGTTACAACCAAAGTCAACAAAGGAAAGGTCAAAGAGGATTCCACATTTGAAAGATTCTTTTGGCATCCTTTGCACCAGAAAGAATATTCTGACAGATATTTTGAGGGACGGTTCTGAAAAGATTCCCACCATTGATCTTATTAGTTTGAATTAGGACCATTGATTGGTTTTTGTTACCGTGGCAAAGGGGGATTCAAAATCTATAAAAGGGACCCTGCTACTTGTATTTTAATTACATAGAGTTTTGTAGCAAAAGTCATATATTACATTTTAGGCAAAAGGAAGTACTAGACTTTGAGCAAATTCTTATGTGAAGTGGAATGCACCTATGTTTGTAACAGGGATGATGTGGAATATCCAATTTCTCCATTGTATCTGTGAAGTGTTTGTAAGTTTTTGATTGATTGTTAATGATTTCAGAGAATCTAAGGTCTAAATACATTGTAAATTCAAAAGACTTTTCATATATTACTGAATACAAACATCTTTTGCTACGTCTATTCCAGAGTGCATTAGGTTCAGGTGTTTTTTAATATATCTCCTTTGATGATTGCATTTCTATATATGAATTCATGATATTGCTCAGGACTAATATACATGAAATTTACTCTTTAAATCATTACAGTTTGTTGAACTTACATACATGTGTAGCAGAGAATTAATTCCTGTAAAATTGAAGTTTCTGAACCTTTTATTTCCTAACTTTTCTCAAAAATCATTAATAAATAGCTTGAATGTATAAATCTTAAGGAAATTGTCATGTATTTGAATAAAGTATAAGAAATTGTCTTAGGAGATTTGACAGTTTCATAGATGACAGGAAGCACAATTTGATTTGTCAATATTCATACAAAGCTTTAAAAGAAAGTAGTAAATACATGCAAATGAATGTATACTTTGTTGAAATTGAAGTTATTTGCATATAATAAGCCAGTACAGTCATCACAAGACACTTAAATCATGTAAGACCCCTTGAATAAAAATATCTTTGTATTGAACCCTCATCAAATACAACACAACCATGACCTGGTTTACGTAGACTTGGAATTGAGAAATATTTCCAATAATTCTCCATATTCTTCAAGATAAGCTAAGATTCTTTGTGAATTTTATCTCTGTATGTTGAATAAAACTGACCTCAACAGTTTTTGGTGCTCGAAGGAGGGCCTGATTGGAACTAAGGTAGGATTTGTGCAAAGCTGGCTCATAATAGTGGTCAAGTGACCAGGTTTAGATCTAATTCAGGTGATATTTTTGTACAACTACCTGATAGAAGGAAAAATAAGAGTCCTTTAATCTAGAATCCCAGAATATCTCACATAAGAAGTTCATCAGGGACTCCCCCTAGATCACTTTTAATATACATAATATAGTGCGCCCTAAAGGTTTTGCCTTCATATAGTTAAATCTCAGTTCAGGACCCCCTAGAAGTCCAAGTCCTCCTAGAAGTCCTAGTCCGCCTATAAATCTAAGTCCTCCTATATGTCCTAGTCTGCCTATAAATCCAAGTCCTCCAAGAAGTCCTAGTCCACCCAGAGGTCCAGTCATGGCATATTTTAATGTCAATTCTCCCATATCATTCACTACTTATCATGAAATGCCTAAGAATTCCAAGAAGATCTGCCCTAAGTACCAATTGCATCAGGATCCAGAAGATCATATTAGAATCTTTAAGGAAGCTTTCTTCAAGGCAAGATTAGAGCATCAAGATATAGTGTGTAGGTTGTTCCCATACACGTTTAATGAGTAGGCTTCTAATTGGTATGTCAACTTACCAAATGGTTACATCACTACCTAGGAGCTCATGGAAGAGGCATTCCTATCTAGGTTTAGAGGACCAAATGAGCCTTCTACTTTGTATCACAAATTAGTAGCAATTAAAAGAAGTGAAGAACTTATAGACAACTTTAATGATAGGATCCAGAAAGTATTCTCAAGGTTAGTTTCTCCTTATATTGTAACTCCTGAGGCAATATTAGCAATGTATTACGCTACTTTAGATCCTTTGACTACAATGTTCATTAAGAGGCAAGTCAATGTTGATAGTTTGTCAAAATCTTACAAGGAAGTAGTTGTAGTGAACCAGGAGATGAGACAAATGATGTACAATCCTTTTCTGAGTGTAGGAAATCCCAGAATTCCAAACCAAACGTAGTCATGGAGAGGTGCTCCAATGCATAATACTCCATTATTGAATACAGTCCCTACTTTTACACTAGTGTATAATCCAGTTCCCATTCAAGATATAGTTCCTTACACAAGTAACAATGTCAATAGTAATCAGACTAATGGTCAGTCTTTATTTCAGCCTCCTCAAGATACATTTATGGTCAAAACAGAGGACGATAGGGAGGAAATAAAGGAAATTATTGCACATCTAAGGAGACTAACCACATAGATGACTCAATTGTGAAATGAAAACTTTTATGGTCGAAACTCTCAAAATCAAGGTTAGAACCAGAATCAAAATTATAACTAGAATCAGAACTATAGTCAAGGTCAGGGTTCAAATAAAAATTAAAATCATAACCAAGGACAGAGTCATAATTAGGGATAGGGGATGCAAAATAGGGGACACACTGGAGTTAATAAAGCCTGGGGTAATAACAATAGAAATTAGAATCAACCTAAACCATCTAGGACATAGAACATGGGACCAAACAATGGTACTCTAGCCTCTCCATTTGAGAATCCAGACATTCAAGAGTTGAAACAACCAGCTAGAGTCCAAATGGCTAATGTAGCATTAAAAAATTAGTGCAGGATTCATAACACGAATGCACATGCTAAACTTGATTGTCCTCAATTTCATCTTGCTGCTAGTATCTTTAATGTGGAAGTACAAGCTCCTATGTTTGATTTCTTAATTCCTAAGGGAAATGAAATAGTACCTTGAGGATTTGAGTCTGCTATGGTCTTAGAAAGTTTTACCTTCACAACTAGGGAAGAAGAGAACCAAATAGAAAAGAACGAGCCTTATTATTGTGAGAACTTGTATCCAGAGTTAGCCTTGGTACTAGAGGCCTTTTAGTTTCCCTTCGAGACTAAAAATGAGGTATTATGTGAACTAGAGGAGGTGCAGGCTTTTCAACAATCAAATAAGAACCACACTTATAATTTGAGAAGCAACAGTAAGCCTGGAGGTCCTTTCACTACCTACACTCCTCATAATAACTTCAATACCCCGCTAGACTAGCATGCTAGTAATAATCTAGTGATCTTAAAAGCTAATCATCATGGGACTAGTGGGACAATAGCACCAAAAGTTCGAGTAGGGAAAACCGAGTCTAATGAAATAGGAAAATTAATGAACTACTTGTCTGAGGAGATAAGAAAAATCAAGGTTAATGTACCTTTATATGAGTTGTTGAAAAGTCCAGGGGTACGGAGTGCCTTTATAAAGTATCTAGATGAGGCAACACCAAAGGAGAACTTAGTTGACATAGATGTTCATAGCAGGGATGTACAGTCCAAAGATAAAGGCAAGAGAACTGAACAACCTTCAAACACTAATGTTGTCATGTATGCAGAAAAGAAGGAAGCTCCTCCTTTTTTGTTAACCATAAGAATGTTTGGGAAAAATATACACAATTGTATGGTGGATTTAGGAGCCTCAGCTAATGTTATGTTGCTAGGAATATGCAAAACTTTAGGACTAACTCCCACAAAATCTGCTAAGGTTGTTACTCAGTTAGACAAAATAGAAGTTAATGTGATAGGTGAGTTGATGCATATCCAAATGCAGTTAGCATCTGATCCTAGGGTAAGCCACTTTATTGATATCCAGGTTGTAGATATACCAGTCAATTACGGTATGCTACTAAGTAGAGATTGGTCCAAAACATTGAATGGATACATGGCCACTAATTTTTCATACATGTGGTTACTATGGAGAGGTGTCCCAAACCATATTAGAATAGAGGTTGAGCCTAGAATGAAGCACATGATTACATAATACAATCAAACAAATGAGATATTATATGCTTCTGTTGAACCAGGTGTCTATAGAGTGTCGAATAAAGGAGTTCAAATAGAGGAAATCTTAGTCCTGGATTTTGAGACAAAGCCTGCTAATAATGAAACAGTTGTATTCGTTGAATCTGATTGTAACTCTTCTGAAGAAGAAGATAATGTTGTAAGTATCTTTGGCCAAACCATAAGTAAGAAATGGAAAAGTGCATTCAACAGGAATCTCCAATTTAGTGTAAGTTGTACAAAGGTCTATGTAGAGTTCATAATACTCCTCATCCTGAAGAAAATTGTGGAATGTGTAGGGATATCATAGAATATCAATATGGAAAATGCATAAAAAGGATAGGACAATAAAAATGAAAGTTTATTCCTGATAAACCTAAATTGTGTTTTCATGAAAATGCAGATGAGTCAATACAAGCCCCAAAGGTAGAAGTAGGAGTAAAGAATGTCAATTATTCTAACTTACAAATTAAAAATGTAGGTGTACCTATAATTCAGACAGAGACACATGAAAATAGGTATGTTGTTGCAAGAAAGGTGACAAACAAAGTAATTCCTGATAAGATAAAATGTCAAGGTCACAAGAATAAGAGTAACATTTGGACATTAAAATGTGATGGATCTAAATCCAAGCAAGGGGCAGGGGCAGGAGTTGAGTTCGTTAATCCAAGTGTTAAATCATTTTTGGTAGTATATAGGCTCCAATTTCCTTGCACTAACAACATAGTAGAGTATGAGGCTTTGATTTATGGACTTGTTATGGCCATTAAGAAAAAGGTAAAAGTGATCAAGATATTTTCTAACTCTGAGTTAGTGGTTAAACAAGTCAAGAAATTGTATGCATGTAATTACAAGAAAATGGTTAGTTATAGGCATAGGATATAGGACTTGATTGAATCTTTTGATGCCTTTAACATTGAGCATATCCCTAGAGAATTGAATCAAAGACCAGATGTGTTAGCAGTTGCTACTAGCACCTTAGAACCTTTAACGTTATTAGGTTTAAAATGATTTGTGGTTGAATTGGTAAATGTACCAACTATACCTGATAATGTCACTCATTTCCAAGTATTTGAAGGAGACCAATAGATTGTAGACTTTCTCACTTGTAATGAGATATTTGAAACTCAAATCATTCATGAACAGGAAACACCTGATGTATCTTAGGATGAGGACATAATAAACCTGAAAAGTAATTTTTTACCCAAAGGGGTAATAGAACTAGAGAAGATCTTTGATTTTGATGGGGTATCTAGACAAAAAGATCTACCTAAAACTAGAGGGGGTAAGTGTGATCCCTTTAACTTAGGAACAAAATAAAGTCCACAGAATGTGTTGATTAGAAAGCCTTATTCTGAAGAATTAAGAAAAGAAATTGTAGAGGTTTTAAAGGAGTATAAACATGTGATAGCTTGGACCTATGAAGATTTGAAGACTTATGATACCTCTATTATAACCCATGTAATACCATTGATACCAGGGGTAAAACCATTTAGACAAAAATAGAGGCCAGTGAACACTATTTTAGAGCCTCTAATCTTTGAAGAAGTCAAAAAGTTGTTTGCCAGAATAATTTTCCTAGTAAGACATTCAACCTGGGTAGCAAACTTAGTTCCTGTAAGGAAGAAAAGTGGGGACATCAGATTGTGTGTAGACTTTAGGAACTTGAATAAAGATTTTGAAAAAGATAACTACCCGTTGCCTCCAATAGATGAAGTGTTGCAGGTAGTAAATGGAGCTAAGATGATGTCCCTTCTAGATGGATTCTCAGGGTATAACCAGGTTTTAGTTGACAAGGAAGATAGGTTGAAAAATACATTTACTTGCAAATGGGGTAACTATGCATACTTGAGAATGCCATTTGGTTTAATAAATGCAAGTGCCACATTTCAGCAGGCCATGGACATTGCATTTCGTGGACTGTTAGGTAAATGTATTGTTATTTACATGGATGATTTAACTATATTTTCTAAAGATGTTTCCACTCATGCAAAATATTTAAGGAGAGTGCTAAAAAGGTGTGAAAGGTATGGAATTTCTTTTAATCCAAAGAAATGTTCATTTGGTGTAATGGAAGGAAAGTTGTTAGGTCATATTATTTCTAAGAATGGAATTTCCATTAACCCAGACAGAGTAGAAGGAATCAAAAGGTTGTAATTGCCTAACAGTAAAAAGGAATGGAAATCTTTCTTTGGTAAAATTAACTTTGTCAGAAAGTTTATTATAGGATTTGCAGAAATTGTACAACCATTAAATGTAATGCTAAAGAAGGATGCGAAGATAGAGTGGACGCCAGTAGCTAAGGCTGCATTCAAGGACATTAAAGAGGCTATTTTTGATGCTCGTGTATTAGCTAGTCTAGATTACATTAAACCATTTTACATCTATTCATTTGCATCTACGCATTTAGTTGCATCTGCTCTGACACAAAAAGGAGAAGAGAATGAAGAGAAACCCATCGCTTTCATGAGTGTTCCTTTGAAGGATACTGGTGAAGGGGGTAAATCATAAAACACACAACAACAAAAATTGCACAAATAAAATAGAACTTTTTTTATTGATTTGGGCAACTTATTACATTACAGAAGCTCCAATACAATTAGAGGAATCAACCCTCCACAGGCTGCAACACATTACAACTTCCTATCACAAGACTCTGGAATCATCAGCCTTCTGTAACCCCAAATCAGCTAGGGTTACTACTTTCCCACCTATTATTGACTCTACACTTGCCCCCTTAACTCTAATACTACCCAGGGTTCCCAAAAATAGTTATTAATAGCTTTTTTGGCGGCCAACAACCTAATTTTGAAATTTGCATCTCCCTCCAAAAATAGGTCAACTTCTGGGAGCCATAACTTTTGATCCGAGTGTCTGATTGACGAACCGTTTTATACGTCGAAAAGCTCGCAGAGTGCTCTACGTGCTAAGAACCCACTTTGTTGGTTCTAGCCATTTTCAAGCTCGTACGGGGCCGTTTAGTGCCTCAAACCTAAGTTTGAATAATTTTCAGGTGTTTTTTAGGAAACAAAAACTTTAATATCTTTCAGATCACAAATGATCTTTACGTGATTCCTTCACCAAAGGTCTTATATTTTTGCTATGTAACTTCCTGTACATTTTCACTTCAATCCATGCCCAAATGTAAACTTTCTAAAAATAGCAGGTTACTATTTTTAGCAGTTTGGAAAAACTGAAAGTTGTTCATCATTATTCAAGTGATTATGGAACCAGAACCACAAATTTTGAAAAAAAATGGAAAGAACATCAACAGTTTTGAAACACATCTTTTTTGGGTGATGCAAGATTGCCCTTACACCACTGGATGCTCCTGCATCAGATACCCAGGGTAATTTGAGAAGTGACCTTGTCATGTCTCATGTGTTTGTGTGAGGAAAACCCAAATGGTCAACCTCTTCCTTAGATAACCAAGAAGAATCTTCAACATGCCTTCCTTTCTATTTCACCAGATATTCTTCATATTACCTATTCCGAGTACTTCCCACACGGCTATCCAAGATCTCTTCTATCTCCTATATTGAAGTAGATGTCAGAATACTCCACTGTTCTTCTGTTGGTCCATCCTCTGTTCCACCTTCATGATATTCTGATAAATTAGCAATGTTGAAAATAGGGGAAATGTTGATCCCACTCAGTAGCTCTACCTCATATGCATTTCCTGAATCATGTTTCTTCAAAATTTTACATGGTCCAAATTTCTTCATTTTCAGTTTATTATATGTTCTAATTGGGAACCTTTCTTTTCTCAAGTGAACCATGACTTCATCTCCTACTTGGAATTCCTTATATCTCCTCTTCTAATCTACCTTATTCTTGTACTGAATATTCATCTTATTAATGTGATTTTTCACCTCTTCATGCAAATTCTTCATGTGTTCTACAAAGTCTTCAGCCTCGGCACTTGTCTTTTCTCCTTTGCCCAGGTTCCTTAAATCTGAAGCATTTCTTGGATTATTCCCATATACAATCTAGAATGGTGACTTACCAGTACTCCTATTGAAAGAATTGTTGTAAGCAAATTCTGCCTGTGGTAAAATCAAATCCCATCCCTTGGGCTTATCTCCTACTAAGCATCGTAGTAGGTTACCCAAACTCCTATTCACCACTTTGGTCTGTCCATCGGTCTATGGATGGTGTGCAAAACTGAACTTCAAATCTGTCTTCAACTTCTTCCATAATGTCCTCCAGAAATAACCAACAAATTTGGTATCTCAATCTAAAACTATACTCTTTGGTAGACCATGTAATCTCACCACCTCCTTGAAAAATAACTCTACAATATGAACCACATCATTAGTCTTCTTGCAAGGAATAAAATGTACCATCTTTGAAAATCTGTCCACCACCACAAAAATGGAATCATGTCCTCTATGTGTCCTTGGTAAACCAAGAACAAAATTCATACTGATATCATCCCATGGCTTCTCTGGTACAGGTAATGGCTGATATAGACCTCTATTGTGACTTGCTCCATTCGCCATCTAACACACTCTGCAACTCTACACAAATTTTCTCGCATCTTGCTGCAACTATGGCCACTAATAATTTTCACCAACAATAGCAATGGTCTTATCTCGACCAAAGTGTCTAGCCAATCCTCCACTATTCTTTTCCTTAATTAGGTTCTCTCTCATGGAACTCCTTGGAATGTACAACCGGCTTCCTTTAAACAACATGCCATCTTGGATTATGAAATCAAACCACTTTGTCATGTCCAAAGTAACAGGTTCCAGAGAAGCTTTCCAAGCCTCTACAAAATCAGGATCTTTAGGATACAAAATTTTTAGCTCATCGAACCCAACAACCTTTATCTTCATTTCTATCAACAAATTTTGCCTTCTGCTCAAGGCATCTGCAACTCTGTTGGACTTCCCACTCCTGTGCTTCAAAACAAAAGTATAGCTCTGCAAAAACTCAACCCATTTTAAGTGCCTTTGGTCCAACTTCCCTTGACTATTAAGATACTACAAAGTTTGATGATCAGTATATAAAACAAACTCCTTTGGCAACAAATAATGTCTCCATTTCTTCAAAGCCTAAACTATTGCATAGAAATCCTGATCATAAAAAAAATACTTTTTCTTGGCATCATTAAGATTCTCACTAAAATAGGCAATGGGCTTACCTTCTTGACTCAAAACAGCTCCTATAGCAGTGCCACTAGCATCACAATCTACTTGAAACACCTTATTGAAATCTAGAAGTGCCAAAACAGGTTGCTCTGTGACTTTCTACTTCAATGTGTTAAATTTTTTGTCTTCTCCTTTAGTCCATCTAAACTTTTTTCTATCCCCTCTCATTGTCTCAGTTAGGGGTGCACAAATGCTACTAAAATTTCTGATAAACTTTTTGTAAAAACTTGCCAAACCATGAAAAGATCATACCTCCATTGCGCTCCTTGGTGTAGGGCATTCAATGATAGCACTCACTTTTTCTAGGTCCACCTTAAGACCTTCCTCTAAGACAACAAATCCCAGGTATATCAACTCCCTCTTTGTAAAACTACATTTCTTCAGATTAATCAACAACTTCTCCTCCTTCAGCTTCTCCAAAACTCTTCTGATATGCATCATATGCTCATCCCAAGTCTTATTAAAAATCAAAATATCATCTAAATAAATAATAACAAAACTTCCCAAAAATTCTTTTAATACCTCATTCATGAGCCGCATGAATGTGCTTGGTGCATTGGTTAGCCCAAATGGCATGACTAACCACTCATACAAACCTTCCTTGGTCTTGAAGGCTGTCTTCCATTCATCTCCTTCTCTAATTCAGATCTGGTGATACCCACTCTTTAGATCAATCTTCATGAAGTACTTGGCTCCACTCAAACAATCCATTATGTCATCCATTCTGGGTAATGGAAATCGGTACTTGATCATGATTTTGTTGATGGCTCGAGAGTTTGTACACATTCTCCACTCTCCATCTTTCTTTGGTGCTAGTACTATAGGTACCGCACATGGACTTAGGCTCTCTCTTATCAGCCCCTTCCTTAACAACTCTTGAACTTGTCTGTTCAGCTCTTCACTCTCCACAGGGGTCATTCGTTGGGCTGCCTTATTCGGTAAACTAGCTCCTGGTATCAAATCCATTTGATGATTTATCTTCCTCACCAGTGTCCAACCTTCTAGTACATTATTAGAGATAATGTCCTAAAATTCTTCCAACATATCTAAAACTTCTGCTGGTACATTTTCACATTTCTCTTGACTAATCTTAGGAATCAATGCAAAGCAATGACACTCATGCTTCATACCCTCCAAAAATTTCCTACCATCTACCAAGCAAATTCTAGCAGTACTACATACCTTTTATTCCACCTCCTTCAAGGGTTTCAACTTATGACAAACTCCATCCTTTATTAGGGAATATGTGTTTGCACGGCCATCATGGACAACACTCCTATCATACTGCCACGGCCTCCCCAATAACATATGACATTCATCCATCGGTATGATGTCACAAAGCACCTCATCATGGTAGTCACCAATCTTGAACTTCACTAAACACTACTCATTGACTAAAGCTCTATGGTCCTTCTATAACTATGCATTCCGATATGGATGCGGATGCTTTCTTCTTGTCAACTTCAACTTGTGAACCATCTCCTTCGAAACAAGATTATCAGTATTTCCACTATCAATAATAATATCACAACACTTACCTTCAAATTTGCACCTTGTGTGGAATAAACTCTTCCTCTGATTGGGTTCTTTCTCCTCATTCAACAAGGTTCTTTTGACAACTAGGGTTTCTCCCCTTTCAGCATCTTTAGAACACTCAGACTACGCATCTTCATCTACATGTGCAACTCGTGCATTACCTTTAGGTCTTCTATTTGTCCTTCCTTGATGTTGCGGATAGTCGTATGCTCGATGCCCTTCTTCTCCACATTGGAAATAGGTTCCTCTGAAACCTCCTCTTCCAGGTCCTTCCCCAGGTCTGCCTCTTCCTCTTCCTCTTTGCTCACCATTGTTCTAGTCACAAGGGCGGTAGGTATTATCTCCTCTCTAATTTTGACTGGTGCTAACTTCTTCACTTTTTTTGAATCTTCATTTCACCCCCATAGGGTCTTCCACTAGTCCTTCTGCCTTGACTTCTTCCCCTTTGTTTGTTGTCAAATCTTTTATTCAGCTTCTCTTCCACCTTTAGGGAAAACTGGTATGCATCTTCTATGGTGGTCATTCTAACCAGGCTTAGCTCCTCTTGAATACTCAGCCTCAACCCATTAATGTAACGGGCTACCTTCTCTTTGTTGGGCTCTACATGGCCTGTCCTGATTGTAATTTTATAAAACTCTTCTGTATACTCCTTAATAGACTTGTTACCTTGCTTCAATCCTTGCATCTTCTTTAGCAGCTCCATCTCATAGTCCACAAGAATGAACTACTTCTTTAGTTTCTCCACCATCTGATCCCATCTGGTGATCTTTCATTTTCCTCTTTTGTTCCTCTCTAACTGGACCTGCTTCCACCAAATACTAGCATGGCCCTTCAATTTTATTTTTGCAAACTTGACCCGATCTGGGTCTTCCACATCTTCATACTCAAAATACTCCTCCATGTCATTGATCCAATCAATAAGCTGTTCCAGATTCAAATCCCTAGAATATGTAGAAACTTTGATCCTGGGCCTCTTTCCATTCTTAGAAATGACCCTCAACAACCTAACTTCTGTAGGATCTCCTGCAACTTCTTATTCTTCCTCAGCTTCGTCTTCACTTTCTTCTCTTGTTCTCAGATCAAACCCTTTTCGTAGATCCTCTTGCAATGCATCAATTTGCCTTTGCAAGGCTCTAAAACCCTCTTTTGTCAAAGCAGTCCTCCCAATATGATTTCTTCATGGAAGCATCTTGATCTCCATAGCAAACCCACAACCTCAGGTCCTGGTGCAAACTACCTCACGTTTGGTGATCTGTCTACACACTCAGGAACCCTTGCTCTGATACCACTTGATGAAGGGGGTAAATCATAAAACACACAACAACATAAATTGCACACAGAAAATAGAACTTTTTTTATTGATTTGGGCAACTTATTACATTACGGAAGCTCCAATACAATTAGAGGAATCAACCCTCCATAGGTTACAACAAATTACAGCTTCCTATCACAAGACTCTGGAATCATCAGCCTTCTGTAACCCCAAATCAGCTAGGGTTTCTGTTTTCCCACCTATTCTTGACTCTACACTTGCCCCTTTAACTCTACTACTACCCAAGGTTCCCAAAAATGGTTATTAATGGCCTTTTTGGTGGCCAAGAACCTAATTTTGAAATTTACATCTCCCTCCAAAAATAGGTCAACTTCTAGAAGCCATAACTTTTGATCCGGGTGTCGACGAACCGTTTTATGCATTGAAAAGATCACAGAGTACTCTACGCGCTAAGAACCAACTCTACTAGTTCCAGCCATTTTCGGGCCCGTACGGGGATGTTTAGTGCCTCAAACCTGAGTTTGAATAATTTTCAGGCATTTTTCAGGAAATAGAAACTTTAATATCTTTCAGCTCGCAAATGATTTTTGCATGATTCCTTCACCAAAGGTCTTATATTTTTGTTATGTAACTTCCTGTAAATTTTCACTTCAATCCATGCCCAAATGCAAACTTTCTAAAAATAGCAGGTTACTATTTTTAGCAGTTTGGAAAAACTGAAAGTTTTTCATCATTATTCAAGCAATTATAGAACCAGAACCACAAATTTTGAAAAGAAATGGAAATAACATCAACAATTTTGGAACACATCTTTTTTGGATGATGCAAGATTGCCCTTACATCATTGGATGCTCTTGCATCAGATGCACAGTTGAGGTATTTAGACATAGAAAGGTAGGTTTTTGCATTAGTATGGGCAGTAAAAAAGTTTAGGCACTACATCTTGAGAAGCCAAGTAAAAGCCATAGTACCTGATGCAGCGGTGAAAATGTTATTGATGCAAAATTAGCTTTGAGAGAAAAGAGCAAAGTGGATCACAGTGTTGCAGGAGTTTGACATGGAGATTATTCCTATGAAGTTGGTTAGAGGCCAAGCCTTAGTACAGACAATAGCTAATACTGACCCCAATTTGGTAAAATAGCAATATGTGTTGAACACTAAAGATGAACTAGGTTGGTATGATGACTTGAATACATTCTTGAAAGTATCCCAATCAGATGAAGTCTTCTTAGAGGAGAGCCCTAAAGATAAAAGCACAGAGATATATGGTACAAGGAGGTTTATTGTTCAAGAAGAATCACGAAGGCATATATTTAAGATGCCTGAATTGAGATGAAGTAGATAAAGTGTTGCTGGAACTGCATGATAAATATGGAACAGCTCATGGTTCCCATTTGGCAACTACTCATAAAATTCTAAGGTCAAGATATTATTGGCCCACAATATTTAAAGATACTGAAAACCATATCCAAATTTGTCACACATGTCAAATTACAACAGACAAAGGGAGAAATCAGGCTAATCCACTACAGCCAATTATTAAATCTAGGCCATTTGCACAATGGGGACTAGATTTTATTGGAGTCATCAACCCTCCATCCTCTGTTGGAAACAATTTTATATTGACTGTGACTGACTATTGTACAAAGTGGAAAGAGGCAACGTGCTGCAAGTTTTCTACTATTGAAGTAGTCATCAAATTTCTTTAGGAGAACATCATCACCAGGTTTGGGGCTCCCTATTCTCTAGTATGTGGCAATGGCCCAGCTTTCTCATCTTTGAAATTTTCTAAATGGGCATTTGAATATGGGATAGTTCTTAAGTTTTCTTCAAATTATTATCCTCATGGTAATGGGTTAGTTGAATCTACTAACAAAATCATGTTAGACATCATCAAAAAGTTAAATGTTAAAAATCTAAAAGAATGGAATACACTGCTGAAATATGCATTGTGGGTAGATAGGACAAAGGTTAAGGTAGCCTTAGGTAATGCACCATATCACTTAGTATATGGGACTGATCCCATACTTCTAGTGAACTTAAGAATACCTACTTGGAAGTTTGCTAATGAGTACTTAGGTTTTGATGATCATAGAGAAGGTAGGTTGGTCCAGATGTTACAATTGGATGAGAAAAGAGACCAAGCTATAGACAAATTTGCAAAGCATCAGGTTGTAGTTAAAAGGTGATTCAATAAGAGAGCAAGAGTCAAAATGTTCAAAATATCAGATCTGGTATTGTGTTGGGACAAATCCCATGAAAAGAAGGGGAACCATGGAAAATTTGATAAATTGTGGTTGGGTCCACTATAGGTTTCAATAATAATAGGGGACAATACTTTTAGGCTCAAAACCTTAACTGGTGAAGATGTGCCATTACCTATTAATGGTCAACATCTTAAGCATTATTTTCGGGCTTAGAAGGTAAGTCAGCCCTATTGTGTATCATAATGTAAATACTGTGCAGGTGTGTGGTTTTTTGGTTTTTGTTGGTTGTTTTGTGGTCTTCTTGGTAGGGATGTTTGTTTTGATTTAGGGTATGTAGGAGCAGATTAGCAACCACTGAAAATAGAAAAATTTGAGGAATTCAAGTTAATCATTTAAAATTTATACATAACTTGTTAGGACTTTCATGAATGTAAGGTGTTGTTTATCCTGTGAATGATTTTGTTTAATAATTGTAAATTGAAATATTCAAAGAGAGTTTCTCACAATGACACACCTAATATCCTTGGATTTGTTGAACATACCAGTGTAGGTGTTAAGTGAAAAATTAGAGGCCACCCTTGCTACCATTGCAATTCTCAGCTTAATTTTAGCAAGTGACCACACCTTGCATTATGAACTTATAATGATAATATCTCATGAATTTATATGTTATACAAAATTAAAAATACAAAAGAAAGAAGGATTATACTGAAAATCCAAATTAAGTCATCTAAGTAACCTTACCGAGGCTATGGATGTCTGCTGGCAGTGGACCTCTACTCAGGAGAATTGCAACGATAACCTTGCTGGGACTATGGATGTCTACTGGCAACAAGGCTCTATCTGATTGGCTATGAGGGATGAAATCAACTATGTAGCCTAACACTGGTCACTAGTGTTTTCAAATCATCTTCAAGATGAGGATTATTAATCACATACACACTTAAACTCTATTGCAAGATTCATACACCTTATTGAATACATTTAGTCCAGGTGGAATAATAGTTTACATATGAGGAAGTTGGAAGTTATGAATTTGTTTCATTTTGTTTTCTTTAATGGTTTAAATTTAGTTGTTTTATTTGGTTGCTAGTTGTTGTGATGCTCAAAACATGCCCCATTTTACCCTTTAGCAAAATGAGGACCCCTGCTGTGGTTGTTTGCTGTTTTAGTTGGTGTGTTTGGTCCTACTTGGTGGTAAAAGGGAAAAGGGTAAGTGTTACAAAAATGTTGAAAAACTAAATACCCAGTGCTAGAGATAAAAACAGAGGATACTAGTGAATTCGTTGTGAAAAATGATCAAGGTTTTCTCTTTGAACCATTTTGAAATTCTTAGTATTTTGTGAAATATGAGGGTTTTGATAAAATGCACTATTCTAGAATTTGTATGTCATATACAAATTTATTTGTATATGAGGTCTTTGTATTATCATGTTATGTTTAATCAAGCTTTTGTTTCTCATTGGTTGCATGCATATTTTGAATGTTCAAGCCCTTTATATACAAAGCTGAACCCGATTGAGTTCAAAAGTTGAGTGAATAAAGTGACAGGTCCGCGCTTGCATTTAAGTTTGTATGTAGATTCAATACAAATGTATTCCATATACAAAGTGGCGTATATACATATATAGTTTCGAAAGGAGAGTAAATCAAACATAGAGCAAAGACTAAGTAAAACATTGTTGTATCATACAAACAAATCACAGAAAAGTGGAAAGACGGGAAAGCTAAAATAAAATTAAAGTATACAACACATCCACACCTAGTATGCATTATTCAGATATAAGATATGGATACATGCAAAGAATGTTACAGGAAATTGTAACATTGGTAAAACATGCCAATGTCGGTAATATTAGTATTATATATGAACAGAAAATGTACATTCAAAAGAGAGTGTATTTGCAAGCATCACTGTCAAAACTCAAATGCATTGCAAAAAGGAGAACCGAAGTGTTTAAAGAATAGTATAGAGATTAATGATTCCCATAGAAGTTCCTAATTCGGACTATCTCTATGAAATGACCTAGCCAGTCTAGGTTCTGTGTTGAATCCAATCCCCTAGACAAACGTAGGAAGCTAAGGCTGACCCTTGCCCAATAGCGATGGCGGGCTAAGGCATGATCCACCATGTTCATTAGGAATGGAAATATTTCATAGTGGGCTCTAGGAATGTTGACTAGAGGGACCTCTGAAGCTCATGGAATGCCTATGCCTAATTCTGCTCCTAGGATGTCGATATCCCTAATCCTATAATCAACCTTGAAAATATCCTGAAATAATAGGACTTCCACTTTGTTAACACTTAAATCCAATACAGAGGCAAGGAACCATGAGGCAATATCAAAATTAACTCTATATCTATCATCATTAGTCAGGAAACTTAGACCTAGTACCATTTTAATGGCTTCTAATTCTAATTCATGAAATATGGCATTTTCGTGCTAAACAACTAATCCTCTCAGATGAGCATCTGAAATTAGACCAAAGAAAGAGGTATGCCTCCTATTACTCCGAAGACATATGGGAGTAGTCATATTCACAACAAATATTAGCACCATCCGAAGAAGTACATAATTGTTCATTGCATAGACCATTAAATAGAATTTCATACAAGTTACAGGGTTAATCACCATTAACAGTGTTCACATGAGTTTTGAATGTTTAGATTATATGAGTTAATTAGGGAGTGCCAGAGGTCTAATAGAATTAATGTCATTAATGTATCAGATTTTTTTAATCATGATTATGGATTATGGTATTAAATGCAGGGATGTAGTACAAACACTTGAAGAAGAGGAAAAGGGGTCATTTTTTTGAAATAAACATGTAGGGTTGTATGTATTTGGCATGCAATGCACAGGAAACAAAGGCAGACATGAAAAGAGGCAAAGTAAGGTTAGTGATGAGGTAAGTACAGTTCCTTTGTATGTTTCATTTGTTGTATGTTAACATGATGCATAAATAAAAATACAATGGTAGAATTATAAAAAGGATTAAAGTCAGTTGAAACAAAAGGTAAGTTCACATTTGTATTGAATAAAAGAAATGTGTTGCACATGCATGGAGATGTACAAAAAGGGGTGAGTACAAAAGTGAGGGTTGTTCAAAGGTGAGAAGTGTATACATAAAGCAATGAATAAGGTTTAAAACAAAACTGGACCTGAAGGTGAATTAGACGATGATGTATAATAATACGGGTTCCGCATTTTATGTATATGTTGCATATACATCATGATATACAAAAGGAGATACAAAAAGAGATACAAAAGGGATAAAGGCAAAACCCGATGGTGACTTAAATGTGGTATTAACTAACTAATGTCTGTGTTTTGTATGTATGAAAAACTAAAGGCATACAAACGCGATATACAAGAGGGTTAAGATACAAATGTGCAATGGACATGGAATTAATGTAAAGTTGATAATTTCTTCAGGTCCGCAGTTGTATGTTGCATTGTATGTATCATATATACATTGCTGAATACAAAAAGATTGAATACAGGGTTGGGCATGAAATTTAATACAATTTGTTCTATAAATTGACACAAGTCCAAACATGTATGTTTTATAATATGCAAAGGTATGTGCAAAATGATATGCAAACTCATATGCAAAATGCAAAATACAAATAGAGCAGATATGAGTAATAAAGCATGCAAAAGTCTAAAATACAAAATCAAAATGGGAAAAGGGATTATTTGAATTGTATGCATTTATTACTACATTTAATGCATAGCTAATAGTAAAGATGCAAATTTGAATGCAATAAAAGGTAAAATCAACTGTGTTATTTTACAATTATTTTCAAGAGTAAAAATTGTACAAAGTTCCTTAGTTGAAAACGTGATTCAAAAGTAGAACAAAGTGGAATGGTCAGCGGTTAAAGGTATTAAATGGTAAATCACTATCCAACAAGAGATTACGAATTACAGGAATGTATGTATAATGCCGTTGAATTACAATTAGGGTAAATTAGGAGTTAATTATAGTAATTCGATCGTTAAAATAATGCAAAATCATTAATCAATACTGTATTCATTTATGCAAACATAATGTGATACTGTTAAATCTTTTGTTAGCATAAATATGAAGTAATCCTAGGGTAAAAAGTAAAAAGCATGAAACTGTGGTAAAAAACCCTAGAAATATGCACAAGCAGAAGGGTAAAAAGGGTATAATTTCTTTCAACAGGATGGCACCGAGACAAAAGAAGGTAAATACTGCGGCTGAGGAAGGAGAGAGTGAAAAAGGAGAGAAAACCGTGGAAGGAAAACATTAGAGAAGAGTTGCCCCAGGTTCGAAGATTTCCAACTATGATATTTAGCCAGGGGGAGTAGTTACAGACACGAATATTGGGCATTATGATGCATAAGAAGTACTACGAAAGGTGACGGCATCTAATGCTTCAGATGACATGAAGAAGATCTGGGAGAAAGGGTTATACAAAGCCACAAGGTTCCCCTTAGCTATGGAAGCTAGGGATTTGGTATTAGAATGCATGGAGAGATATAACTTGGCTACCAGACAAGTAATGCATAATGGCAGAAGCATTGTAGACTTATCTATAAAGGGCATAGCCTGGACTTTTAGACTTGAAATTAAAGAGACAATGATGGTTATCGATACGGA
Source organism: Cunninghamia lanceolata (assembly GCA_027924645.1). Taxonomy (NCBI): domain Eukaryota; kingdom Viridiplantae; phylum Streptophyta; class Pinopsida; order Cupressales; family Cupressaceae; genus Cunninghamia; species Cunninghamia lanceolata. The sequence continues at coordinate 885,077 of BSBN01001020.1, read as the reverse complement.
TCAGTGTGCAGCTAATTAGATAAAAAATGAGAGAGAATGCAAAATTGCTATCTTCTATGGATGGTACATAGCTGAAAACAAGCCCAAGGCTGCTGTGAGGGTTCCTAAAAGTCTATACAGAATTGACTTCAAGGAAGAAATAGATTTCATGATTACCATTTTGAGCAGGCTGGTTGGACTGAGAGATGCAACTAAATTTGAGCCTTGGATGTTCAGTTTCATACAGTATGTTAGATCAAAGGATGGAATTATTCATTGGGCCAAGACCATTAGTACAACAATAAATAGATAGTTAATGGCATTTAGAAAAAATAGAAGGTTCAGTATGTCTTCTTATGTGATATATGTATTGGCTTCTTAAATGCCTCCACTAGCTAGAATAGGAGTAGTGGACACTTTGGGAAGTAAGTCAAAGAAATAATCATAATGTTGTGTCAGCATTAATTTCCAAGTACACAGAGTACTTGAAGAAAATTGGAGAGGAGTGAGGAAAGGTACCAATGGTAGTGGTGATTTCTTTTAGTTCTTCATTTGGATATGCTATTATATTTTGTTATGCTGTTATAACCAAAGCCAACAAAGGAAAGGTCAAAGAGGATTCCACATTTTAAAGATTCTTTTGGCATCCTTTGTGCCAGAAAGAATATTCTTATAGATATTTTGAGGGACAGTTGGGAAAAGATTCCCACCATTGATCTTATTAGTTTGAATTAGGACCATTGATTGGTTTTTGTTATCGTAGCAAAGGGGGATTCAAAATCTATAAAAGGGACCCTGCTACTTGTATTTTAATTAGATAGAGTTTTGTAGAAAAATACATATATTACATTTTAGGCAAAAGGTGTTGCAAATATGTGCCTAATCGGTGTTGTCATTGATGTCAACATATCCTTGTTGCCATTGGTGTCAACTATATCCTATTTTGTTGCCTATTTAGAAGACTGGAATGTTGAGGATATTGAGAAAATTAATTAAGATCAATGTACACCGACCATATGGCTATGTAGAGGATTGTCTGAAGTAGCTCTAGTTATGTTTTGAGAGGTTCACATAAAGATTTGAAGAAGCTATGGCCATCTGAGTAGAACTAGGTTTTGTTGTGTTTAGAAGAGACAGAGTGGTAGTAAATTGGTCCGGATTGCTTCGCATTGTAATATTATGATTTGCGGTTCTAGAGGAATGTTTGGGAAGTCAGTGTGTATCATCAACTCAAGTGGTTTATGGTTTAGAGGTCTGCAAGCAATCTTTCTAGTGTGATAGTCATGGTAGACAGTGTTCTTGAGGTTCTGGGAGAAGATACAAGTGATTCTGATAATTTGGAGGAGTGCAGATGTCTTTGTTAAATTCAATGTGCTTGTGGAGGTCTCTGGATTGTGCGTCTGCTATGTTGGAGGTCCGCATTGAAGACCAAGCTTGTTGTTGAAGATTTTCTTCTTAGTGTTGTTGTTCTTCCTAGTCTTGGCTGACCGGATGATTCTAGCGTGTTGCAGATGATCTAAGAGCAATTCTATGGAGTGTGGCATGTTTATTGAGGAAGATTTGAGTCCCAGTTATGTTTGGCTAATAGCTCAGTGATTCACATTAAGTCATATGTTTGGAGTGCTGACCTTGATGTTTATTCCAAGGTTGATGAAGAATATAAAGGCATGCAATTGAGTTATGGAAAATCATCCTTGTGTGAAATAATCAAATCCCAAGAAAAGATCAGAGGCAGAGAAGAGAAGAGGAGTAGAGGAGAAAGAACAGTAAAGAATGAAGTGATAGTGAAGAAGTATTTGGGAGAAGAGCAGAATTTTTATGAACACTTAATGAGACTAAACCAGGCATGAAGAAGATGCTATTTCTCAGTTAATTCCTTTTGTATTAAACATAAATTCTATAGGCAGTGAGCCTCTCTTTGAGTAGTGAGCTCTGGGCAGTGAGCCCGAAGGTAAGTGCCTTCCCCTTTTTAAGTACTTTTAACAGGGTACGAATCTTGTGGGTTAACCCCCATCGTGGTTTTTCCCTTAACTAGGTTTTCACATCAAAAATCTTGGTGTCAATTGTGTTAATTATGTTTCTACTCATCTGTTATTATTTCATGCTTTAATGTTTCCATCATTAATTTGTTTGTAAGTTGTGAAAGAATATTAAAAGAAAGAAAAGGTTAATATTGTGGGACAACTGATTCACCCCCCCTCTCAGTTGTCTGTCCTAATTCCAACAATTGGTATCAGAGCCAAGTTCTTCTGAAAGAAGCTTGACCACTTGAGGAGATCTAGAATGTCGACTTACAAGAAAGACAGTCTGAGATTTAATGGAACAAATTACACTCTATGGAAGATGTACATGCAGTGTCATTTGCAATGTATGGGAGATGCCTACTGGTTGATAACTAAGAATGAATATAAGATTCTAGAAAAAGGTCCTACAACTCCAGATGAAATCAAATATGCTGAGAACAACACTCGAGCTATAAAAGCCTTGTTGAGTACCCTGTCTGATACATAAATGACAAATGTACTGGAATTGAAAACCGCACATGAAATCTGGGAGGTGGAAACACTGCATGAAGGTGATGAACATGTCAAATGTGCCAAGCTACAAAGCCTGAAGGGTAGATATGAAAGCTTAAGGATGAGTGAAGATGAAAATATCACCTCCTACATGCTAAAAGTGAATGAACTTGTGAGCGGTATAAGGTGTGCTGGTGGAAAATTGGAAGAATCAAAAATTGTTGCTAAAGTGCTCAGATCCTTACCTTCGGCCTATAAGCATAAAGTTGATGCCATTAAAGAAATCAGGATTGTGACAACTGTTACAAGGGATAAGTTGGTTGGTAAACTTTCAGCACTTGAAATGAGTGAGTTTGGTGATTTTGAATCTGCATTTAATGCTAGTATTCATGGAAAACAAAAATATGATCTGGGTGAAAGCTCTTCAAGAAGATCTAATAGATTCGATAGGAAAAGGAAGGATCTTGAAGGTGATGAAACTAAGTTTAATGAACTTGAAGCCCTTTTTACCAAAAGATTGCTAAGAGGATCTGGTAAGTATGAAGGAAAGTTGCCATTCAAATGTTTTGCTTACAATAAGATTGGTCATTTTTCCTCAAGATGTCTAGAGAGGGGTTCAAGGCCAAACCCTAATAGACTTAGAGTTTGGAAGAAATTCTACTATGTCCAAGAAGATGGTGAAGGAGTTATAGATGATGAATCTGTTCATGGAGGTTCCACCAAAAATGATTGGGTATTCATTGCTATCAAAGAAGAAGATCCAGTGCCTACTAGATCTACTAACTATGTGGAAAGTGCCTTGGCTACTCAAGTTGTAGAAAAGGATGAATGGGTAATTGATAGTGGATGTTCTCATCATATGACTGGTGATAAAAGTAAGTTTGTCAGCTTTGAAACATATGAAGGTGGAATTGTGAAATTTGGAGACAACTCAGCTAGTAGAATCCGTGGTAGAGGATCCATCTCTTTTGATGGTAAGAATAACACTAATGATGTTCTATATGTGGAAGGATTGAAGCATAATCTTCTTAGTGTTGGATAGTTGGTTGACAAGGGTTATGATCTTTGGTTCAAGGATGGAAATTGTAGATTCTTGGAAAGCTCTGAAACTAAAATTGCATCTGGTACTCAGACTAGAGGTAACATCTTTCATTTAAGTAGTTCTAGAAAAAGTTGTTTGATTGATTAGATTGCTCAGAGTTGGTTATGGCATAGGAGAATGTGTCGTGAATTTTGATAACATTGTCAAGATAAGTTCTACTCAGGCTGTGAGAGATCTTTCAAAACTTATGAAACCTATTGATAGCATGTGTAGGGAATGTCAATTGGGTAAATAGAATAAATTTGATTCAAGAATAAAGACCAATTTTCAAGTGGATGGTTGGAACTTGTGCATACTGATCTGTGTAGCCCTACTAGAATCAAGAGTGTGCAAGGAGACAAATATTTTATGTTGTTGATTGATGATTACTCCCGGATGATGTGGGTAACCTTTTTGAAAGAAAAATTAGAAGCTCTTGACAAGTTCAAGGTGTTCAAGGTTATGGTGGAAAATGAGATTGGTGAAAAACTAAAATGTTTGATATTTGACAGAGGTGGAGAGTTTACCTCCATTGAGTTTGATACATTTTATGAAAAGCATGGCATAAAAAGACAGTTATCTGCTCCTAGGACTCCTCAACAAAATGGAGTCATGGAAAGAAAGAACCAGACCATTCAAGAAACTGCCAGGACTATGATGATGGAAGCAAATGTTCCACAAGTCTATTGGAGAGAAGCTGTAAGTACTACTGTCTACACTCTCAACTAGGTGTAGACAAAGGCAATTCTAGTAAGACCCCTTATGAACTATGGTTTGGTCATCCTCCTACTGTGAGATACTTCAAAGTTTTTGGTAGTAAGTGCTATATGAAAAGAGATGAGGATCTAGGCAAGTTTGAAGCAAGAAGTGATGAAGGGATATTTTGTGTTACTCTACTCAAAGCAAGGCATACTGGTGCTTTAATAAAAGATTGAAAAAGACTATTGCAAGTGCAAATGTTAGAGTTGATGAGACCAAAGAAGGACATTCCAGGTCTTGTGGATATAAATTAGATGATCAAAATGAAAGTCAAAGTCAAGGAAGACAATTTCAAACTCATACTCAGATTCAGATTGATTCAGAAAATCCACTGACTCAATAGGTTAGTAAAGATGTTGAAGAACAAGCTCAACAAATAGAGGTTCAAATAAATCTCAAAACTCCTAGGTATGTAAGACTGAATCATCCTGAAGATCAGATCATAGGAGATAGATATAAAGGTGTTCAAACTAGGAAAATAATTGTTGAAGATCAAGAGGAGATTTGGTTGATTTGAAAGATTGAACCAAATTCAGTAAGTGAAGCTTGCAATGATGAAAACTAGGTAAAATCCATGGAGGAAGAATTAATGCAAATTAAAAAGAATCACACTTGGGATCTTGTCCCTAGACCTGAAGATAAAAATGTGATTGGAACTAAATGGGTATTCCAGAATAAACTAAATCAAGATGGTGAAGTTGTCAGAAACAAAGCAAGGCTGGTATGCAAAGGATATTCTCAAGTGGAAGGAATTGATTTTGAAGAAACTTTTGCTCTAATGGCAAGAATAGAGGCAGTCAGATTATTTCTTGCATTTCCTGCTTATAAAGATTTCAAGGTCTATTAGATGGATGTCAAGTCAGCATTCCTGAATGGAGAATTGGAAGAAGTCTACATTGAGCAACCGGAAGGATTTCAGTTGTCTGATCAGAGAGATATGGTTTGTAGGTTGAGGAAAGTATTGTATGGACTCAAACAAGCCCCAAGAGCCTGGTATGTAAGATTAGATAAGTATCTTCTAAAGCTAGGATATAGCAAAGGCACTACTGATAGTAATCTTACTTAAAGATTGATCATGAGGACATTCTGATTGTTGAGGTATTTGTTGATGATATCATTTTTGGTGGAAATGAGAGTATATGCAAAACATTTGCTGATCAGATGCAGAGTGAATTTGAGATGTCCATGTTTGATGAAATTAATTTCTTCTTAGGTCTGCAAATCATCCAGTCAGATAAAGGTATCTTCATATCTCAATCTAAGTATGTAAGAGAATTGTTGAAAAAGTTTGGAATAGAAGATTCAAAGCTAGTGGGTACACCCATGGTAATCGGATGTAAGATGAGTAAAGATGATGACTCCCTTAAGGAAAATCAGAAAAGGTATAGATCAATGATTGGAGGACTACTATATCTGACTCAGACCAAACCTGATATCATGAATGCAGTTGGACTTATTGCTAGATTTCAAGCTGATCCTAGAGAATCCCATGTTGTAGCAGTCAAGAGAATTTTTAGATATCTCAAAGGGACACTTGATTATGGATTATGGTATCCAAAGGATAATGACTTCACTCTTCATGCATATATAGATGTTGATTGGGCAGGAGATGTGGATGATAGAAAAAGTACTAGTGGTGGTGCATTCTTCTTGGGAAGTAGATTGGTTTCTTGGTTGAGAAAAAAGTAGGAGGCAATATCCCTATCTACAGCAGAGGTAGAGTATATAGTAGTAGCAAACAATTGTACTCAAGTTCTACAGATGAAGCAAATGCTGAAGGATATCAAAATTATGTTTGAGAAGCCTATCACAATCTTCTGTGATAATTCAAGTGCAATAAGCATCTCAAAGAATTTAGTGTTGTATTAAAAAATAAAGCACATATCAATCAAGTTTCACTTTTTGAGAGAGAAGGTTAATGACAATGAAGTCAGATTGGAGTTTGTTTCTTCAAAGGATCAGATTGCCGATATTTTTACCAAGCCTCTACCCAAGGATACTTTTGAGTGTCTCAGAGAGAAGTTAGGGGTTATTACCCCTCCTAATCAGAACTAAGATGCACTAGGGTGCATCAGTCCGGTGGAATCCACAATCATATCTTGTGATCCAGATTGATGTTAAGAAGATACTACTTAGGGGGAGTAGTCAGTATACAAATTTTCAGATCAGTCTAAAACAAGAAAAGGAAGAAAAGATTGCAAATATGTGCCCTTTGCCATTGATGTTAAAGGGGGAGAGAAGTCATGTGAAAAACTAGTTGCTGATGAAAGGATGAGTAGTGAAGAAAGTAGCTACAGAAATGATAAGAGAAAGGGGGAGAAGTTTTTGTCTTGATGGTTGAATCAGTTTTCACATCATATGTTGCCATCAATGACAAATGGGGAGATTGTTGCAAATATGTGCCTAATCGATGTTTTCATTGATGTCAACATATCCTTGTTGCCATTGGTGTCAAATGTATCCTATTTTGTTGCCTGTTTCGAAGACTAGATAGTTGAGGATATTGAGAAAATTAATGAAGATCAATGTATGCAGACCATATGGCTATGGAGAGGATTATCTGAAGTAGTGTGAGGCTGATTATGTTCACTTCCCTATTTTTGGTCGTTTATATTTTAGTTGATGACATTATTAGACTTCAGAGACTATTATTTTCATAGTGCAAATTAGATTATAGCTCCTGACTTTTGGCTTGACATTGATTAGACATGTGGTGATTTGATTTGATTATATTTTAATGTTATGATGATGTTAGATATATGAGATATAGTTGATGATGATTATTGATGTGATTCCAAGTTTATTATATAGATATATTATTTGATGATGATTAGGACACATCAGATAGAAAATGCAGTTTTAATATTAAATTATGTTATAAATGATTAATGTTGTATGCAATGACATGAATTTAATTTTAGTTGCTTCAGCTATGATTATCCATGATGTGATTGACGCTTGATCTAGTTGTGCAGGATTATATTCCCAGGCCACAGGAAATCAAAGGTAGTGTTCACACATATGTTATTCCCTATTAAGCTAATCCATTCCCAAGAGGGATGAGGATCACGTTTGATTGGATGATGTTTTAGTGCATGATTGGTTTAATTATTTTGGCCTAAGTTCACCCTTATTAAATTGATTTATTTCATGTGTTGTATATTTATATTTGTTTTACACCACTTGGTATTAATTTTATTTATGGGCTATTTAAAGTGATTTTATGCTTCCCGAGGTGTACCTTAGTGTCCCAAACTTACCCTAGGTGGTAACCCTAGGGTCTAGGGTCAATTTTGACTAACTAAACCTTAGGGTAACTCACTTTTGGTCACTCTAAACTAGGTTTTAGTCAAAGTGACGAATTTTGAAATGGCTAAGGCTGGGAGATGAGTCATGCTTTGGGAAAGATCCATCTCCCTTCCCAAAGTTTGGGGATCCCTTCACCAAGAAGACTTGGGAGGTCTTCAAGACTCCCAAGTGTGTGGGATCTCCCTCCAATACTCTAACACATGTGTGAGAGCATCTTGGAGGGAGATGGCTCTCTTGGAGAATAAGAGGATGCCATATGGCATCCCTTATCCTCATGGAGGCTTGAAGGGAATTGTCACCTCACCACTTAGTCTCTCACACATGTGAGAGAGCACAAGTGGATAAGGTGAGGGATTGAATGGAATTGGAGGGTGACACTTGTCACCCTCACACTCCTCCCTTGCAAGTGGCATGGGATGGGGAAGGAGGTGACAAGTGTCACCTTCTCATTCCTCAAGGCCAAATTGGAAGGCTTATATTATCTCCTCTTGGAGAGAAGTGTGGGATTCTTCTTTTTTTGAAAATTTCTTTTATTCTTGGAGGCTTGAGAGTGTTAGAGAGAAATTTGGAGAGTTGGAGAAATTTTTGGGAAGCTTGGAGCTCTTCATCAAATGTGCTTCCATTTTAGAGATTTTGAAGGTAAGCTCCATGGCTATGGCCATCACCCTTGTTGCTTATGTTTTCTTTTTGTGTATGTGGTTGAATATTATGTGGGTTGTTATTTTATTTTTGTGTGGGAAGGGTGTGGTGAGAGCACCTTCAATTTGGAGGAAAGGCTCAACTAGTTTGGGGTAGGGGAGAGTGAACCTCCTTGAGGTCATCTCCTTTGTGTTGCACTATTTTTTTTAGCCTTGAGGGCATCTTATGAGTCTGGGGAACAATATGTGATTTGGCATGAGTGCCATAGTGATTTTTGAGTTTGGTGGAAAATGTGTTTGGCTTGAGGCCTTGGGATTTTTGTGATCTTTGGAGTTCTTGGGGTGGCCTCTTGAGTTGAGGGGTCCACTTCCCTACCCCCTCTAAACTCAATTTATTGAGTTTTGTTTGTGCAAATCCATGGGAGTGATGTTTTGTGTGTTTGAAAATTTTCATTTGTTGTGGTGTGTGTGTGCAAAACCGTGTGAACTCTTACCTCCCTAACTTAGGGGTGACCCACTAGCGGGTCTATGGTAGGAAGGAGGGCATTTCTTCATTGCTTGGTTCCCCCGTTGTTGTGTTTTTATTGTAGGTGTTCTTGGGAGAAAATGAAGTTTGGAGTAGTTCATTTTTGCCTCACTTGCTTTATTTTAGTTGGCTAATTTGAGCCATGGCCTTAGAGGCCTTGTTGTAAATTTTTGTCAAAATCATTACTATTTTATGTGTTGGTTGTTGTAAGGCAAATTATTATGAGTATTCATTAGTGTTATAAAAAAAATTTGTTTACTATATTATGTTGTTGTGTTTATATGTTATGGAGAAATGCCAAGGAAAATGTATTTTGCTACCTTATTATTCCAAAGGAAATATATGTTATAAACTAGTTGTTGTGCATATTTGTTTATTGGAAAGTTTGACACAAGAAAATATAGATTGTTGTTTATTTTATTTTCATCCAGGAAATTATATTTGTTGTAGTTGAAATGGTTGTATGTTAAATAGAAAGGAAAATAAATAGTGTTGTTGAAATTTCAGTTGTATGATATATAGAAAGGAAAATATACATTTTTGTCATTTTAGATTTGAAAGGAGAAAGAAAGACATAAATTAGTTAATGTGTTATTTTGCAAAAAGAAAAAAAAAGACAATACTGTTTAAGTTATTTACAAGAAGAAAGTATATTCTACTGGTTTATTTTATGCCTCTAATCTGGTTATTTCATCCCATTATAAGATTGTTTATATGTATATATATGATATAATATGTATATATATATATATATATATATATATATATATATATATATATATATATATATATATATATATATATATATATATTGGATGTATTTATATATTTCTATTTTATATACATCTTACTCTACTGTTGCACTGGCAAAAAAAAAATCTGTATATATATATACATACATATATTTGAATATATTATACATACTATTTTTTTTTTAAAAGTTGTTTTTTTTTAGGAAAAAAAGAGAAAAGAAATTATATTTATTAATGAACTTAAGTATTGAGTTGATTTTTGTGGTTTAATTTAATTCAAAATTTTATAATTTTGTTGTGTGGTCAACTTTATTTGACTTGGAAATTTATTTAATTTTATTTACGAGTATTTATTTTAATTTTTGTATTAATTCCTTCTTGGGGATTTTCTTTTAAAATTTGTATTTCAATTATTGAAAACGCATTATGTTGTTGAATTTTTCCTAGATTTTAGGGTTTCATTTTTATGGCATTTTTGCAACTTCTGTTAATCACCCCATCTCTTCATGCGACCATCATACCATCGGATGCATTTTTATTTCAAATTTATTATTGCATTATAGTTAGGGTTTGACCTCATTTCAGTCGAAATCATTTCATTCACGTAGGAAACTTAGGGTTTTGAACTAAAACTGTTCTAACCCTAGAAGTGGCACGTATCGCGTCGCCTAACCCCCTAGTTGGCTATCATCACACAGGGGATTGCGTAGTAAGGTGTACTTCCCCGAGCATTCATTTGACATGTTTGCACATTATGTGTATTGGCACCGAGCAAGCTGACGTGTGCGAGGGGGTTTCTAGGGACATGAGGAAAAGTTTTTGATATTTCATGTCATGACCACATGACAAATGTGGACATGACATGTGTGTTATGTGTCATGACCACATGGGAAATGTGGGCATGACATTTGGTATCAGAGCTGAAGTTTAAACACTGGGCTTATTTAGGGCACATTATTGTTCCGCAACTTTGATTAATTTGTAATTACCTCATTTTTGTAGGATGCCTCCCCGACAAGTTTGGCAAGCACAATCCTACCACACTACATCTACCAAGGTGCACAGTGATTCTTCAGCTGAGGGTCAGGCACCGCCGGCCCCACAGATACCGCAGGCACCACCGACACCACCGGCCCTACCTATACTAGATATTGGTCCATAGATATTGTGGGCACTACAAGCAGTGTTAGATAGGCTACCATTGACCGCATTTGAGCCACGCATAGAGCCATGTGTTGAGCCCTGCGTTGATCCATGAGAGGAGCCACATGTGGACCCACGAGTAGAGTCACGTGTTGAGCCATGTGTGGAACCCTACATCAAGCTGTTAGAGGCACCATGTGTGGAGCCATATGTTGAGATACCAATTACGACGGTGAAGGAGGTTGGATTGGCCTACAGGGCCCGAGCAAGAGCCCTCCACGTCATGCTAGGTGTGAGGAGGTAGTGCGAGTGGAGCAGATTGTTCATAGACCTTATGATTATTATGTGGATGAGCCTATCAGAGGGCACAGAGACTGAGGAGATCCCATCAGGGATTTATTAAGGCTTAATCCACCTACTTTTGATGGGACTACATAGGGAGCTGAGGCTGAGGCTTGGCTCATCAATCTAGATAGATGCTTTGTGTTCCACCCTTATGAGGGCAATACGAAAGCACGTGTGGTATTCCACCTATTGCGAGATGTAGTCGCTACTTGGTGGCGCACTAAGGAGTGCAAGCGCCATCTATCATTAGACACACTTGCATGGGAGACTTTCATTGATCGCTTCAATGCATGATATTTATCAGATCACTACAGATAGCGTTGCATATACGAGTTTCATGACCTTTAGCAGAGAAGGCTTATTATTGCTCAGTATGAGGGCAGATTCATCAAAGTGTCTTGATATGCAGAGTATCTCCATGACGATAAACTCCTGGGTCATAAGTTTATCAGAGGATTGAACCATAGCATAGTAGGGCCTGTACACATGGTAGACCCGCAGACATTGAGTGATGCTGCTGAGAAGGCATGCATAGCTGAGGAGATACAGGGATGAGGGCAGAGTTCACGCCCTCAGTTTCAGGATCGTGGGTGTTGGTTCTTTCTCTTTGAATCGATAGAGGGTTTGCCAGTTCCTATGCACAGGTAGATTTGGCCAACAAATACAGGAGGTTGCGTGAGCTACTTCCCCTTCACTTCTAGTTTTGCCACACCAAGGAGGGTATCCCTATAGCTAAAGATTTAACTTTGACTCACCTAATAGAAAGATTTAGCTTTTTTAATCACAGGTAGAATACTCTCATGTTTGGACCAAGATTTACATGATAGATCACAAGTTTGGCAACATTCTTGAACATATCTAACTGGTTAAGGATGAGAGTATGCAGGGGTCCTAATCCTACTCCTACAAACTAACAGGTTGAAACTTTGAAAGGATTTGTATTTATGTTTTAGATGCAAGATAGGGGGTTTTGGATCATAACTACTACACAAGGGTAGACCAGTGCCTATCTCAGGGCAAGGAGTCAACTAGACATATACAAGTAAATGATTTGCACTGGCATTCAAGTTTCAAGGGGGTCAAATAGGTATTTTCCTTACAAACACCACCCAAGAATGGGTACTTAGCTATCTCTATTTACAAATATCCCTGCTGCCATACAATCTTCTTCATACTTAACCTAAAATAGTGTAATTCACTCCTTGAATGGAGGTCACAGATTAAGTATGCAATATAGAAATCTGTATCCTAGAATCTTAGTAACCCATAGCAACTAGATTCAAAAGAAGGAACACATAAAACAAATGGAGACAAACAGCTAAACACATACCATGAAGTGTTTTTCATATAAAAATGACATGAAACTAAACATATGTGCAAGGTGCATTCAGATGCAACTCATAAACTCCAAAAAGAGATAGAACAGCCAAGAAATGCTCTGATCTTTGTTATTTTTTCCAAAAAAAATTGCCCAAGTCTTCAACAAACAAAAAAATGAGTGACACAGTCCTCATATACAACAAGGATGTGTACTCAGCAATTAAGGTACATGTCATTTCAAAATGCCCTCAGATACATCGTAGCATGAAAATGGTGCCTAAAACATTCAATGTGGCCACGAGAAGAAGAGGAAAGGGCAGGTGGGTTCGGGATGTGATCCGCCGACTGAAGATTTTTGCCCAAATTTGGTAGTTGGCTGGTCAATCAGACCCATACCTTTGCAAAACACCATTAATGGCCAACCTACCCATTTCAGGATGCAACAACAGATGCATAGGAAATTTTCCCACTCTGGAATGCAGCTATGAACTTAGGAAATCATTCGCTTGAAACTTTAAAACAGGGCCATCGATTTCCCCTTCGAGTTGAGAGCTATGGCTTCAAATCTCTTTGAAAAGTCACTGCCCAATGAGATTGTGCCACGTAGGTGCCCTTTTTCCATCGCTGACTTTTCCCTCTTTCATTTTTCTTTTTTCACCATTTTGTCATTTTCACCTTCAAATCCTTGTATATGCATACAACTGACTTGCCTACGTGGCAACACCTGATTTGTTTGCCATTACTAAAAAATTGCATCTCTGAGTTATCGGCGATCCATTGTATCTCTTTTTGCATCTGAAAATGCATATGCGCAATTGAATATACATACAATCACAAACATACAAGGCGCGGACCCCAAATCTTTATGAACTAAATTGAAATCACATTCGGGTCCAGCTTGTATCTCCCTTTTGCATATCTCCTTATATTTTGCATATACAACATGCAATATACATACCGCGGACCTCAAATGATTATGAAACAGAATGCAATCACTATCAGGTCCGAGCCTTGCATCCTACCTCCTTTGTATATCAGCATATACAAGCACTTCACCATACAAGCTGTGGACTCAACGCTGAATTTGCCAAATTTGATTTGCCAGTCAGGTCCGCCTTGTATATCGCCCTTGTATAAAACCATTGTATATCGCATATATAATGCAAACATACATATAAGGAAAACGTACATTCACCTCTGCCTGTATCAACCAGAATGCATACCTTTAAGGGTCTAGGCCTTGTATATTAGGAATGTATATTGCACTTGTATGTCACATATACAATTGATGGGCCCCACCATTTGTATCTACTCCGTTACAACTTGTCTTTGTATGTGCCCTTTGCATGTTCCTTCTTGTATATCACCTTTGTATATTTGTGATGTACATTCTACCTTGTATGTCTCATATACAATGCAACTTGTATCTTGGCGATGTATATTTCCTTTGCATATCGCCACTGTATCTACCCGTTGTATAGCTGCTTGCATCTTTCCTCTGTGCATCATCAACCATCGGAAAGACAATTAGTTGAGTTGCCAATGCATATTGTTTTGCCAATGATCCTTTTGCATATACTCCTTATATGTGCATCGGCCTTTGTATCCCGCCTATGTATGTTTGCCTTGTACATTGCACATACAAACTCTTTTTTACATACAAGCATGGAATCTGCGATGGAATATTTGATGTACATACAAACCCGATATGCATACAAAGATGCATACAACCAATTTTTTCCATTTTTCAAAGGCCAATTGAAATTTCCTCTTGGGTCCACCTTTGTACATTTGCACTTGTACATACAAACATGAACATACAAAGATACATACAACAACCCAGAAGGCCGAGAGACTTAGAAAATTGAGAGTTTCAATAAAAATACAAATAGATTTTCAAGTTCAAAACCCTAACCCTAGGTGGGCATGAACATTGGCTCTATCTGGGGACACATGCCTCTTGCAGGCATGGTGAGAACTTCAAAACTCTGGGATGTAGACCAGTCCCTTATCCATTGGGCTACAGAGTCAAAGTTGCACTAGCCTACATCACAAAACACATTTTTTGAAATATACATGGTGGCCCAGGGCCACCAAAAAAGAAAAACTAGAATTTTCCTTTATCAAATACCCTGTTTTCATCTAATTTCTTCAAATGAAGCCTAAAAACATTTAACTGCCCGCAGCACCCTACTTTGTAATTAGTTGTGCTACTGCCCATTTCTCTTTCTTTGACAAATCTACAAAAAACTTCATTAGCATACATTATCATCAAATGTAGAATGTAATCATCATATGAGTGACCAATGTTGCTTGGAATAATAACAAACTCATATGAAACAAATGAATCCACATTAGAATTTTGCCCTTCTTCAAAAAATAAGAGCTCCACTATATGAAACAAACAATACTCAGGCACAAGCAACATCTCATAATCATATTCATTTTTATAAACATTTAGATATTCATCATCATTGCCCTCAACAATTTTATCATTAATGTCCACCTGGAATGTCTCAAGAGAAGGCATAAATAGCTGAGAGTGCAACCCTTTGTCAAAAGCCTCATAGTCACCCCTACAACCAACACTATCCCCATCTGTATGAGCACACACATCTGCAACCTGTCCATTCACATCTGAATAGTGATCATGTTTTTCCTCTTCAATAATGCACTAATAATCAAAAGCAAATTTTTCAACCTCTGCATCATAGAGGTGGTCAAAATTTTCAAGGAAACACTCATATTCAGCATCCATATATATTTCATCATATGAAAGGCTTGCATATGTATCTGAATGCTGACAATCACTAACACAGTCCCTGCCATCCCTTGAATCAACATCTTCTATATTCAGAGTGAAGCTCTGCATATCCACCTCATATAAATAATCAGGAATAACTGGGATATACCTATTACTGCAAGACACAACCTCATGTATATCTTTCATTTGATCATTTGAAGGGCATTTTGCATCTGTAGGCTTCTCTTCTAGAGGCTGATAACAATCTTTGTCTTCACCATTAGAGGATATGCTCACATTTTCTACAACATCTTCTTCATGTTTATGCATCACATCATGATTGTACCCATTGTTCTAAAATATATTTCCCTCTACAAAATCATCTTTCAATGAACACATTGGGAAAGGTGAAATATATTCACTTTGATAACTGTTTTGAAAACTTGCAGTCATGAAACCTACTGGCATTCCATATTTCTGATTCTTTTCAATATCCATAGCAAATTTGTAGGCCTGGTGAAGTGTGACTAGTTCTTTATCTCTTAATAAATAACTCATTTCTTCATCAAATGCAACCAAATAAATTGTCAAGTATAATGCATCATTGGGTCTCATATATTCATGGATTTGCTTGAGCAACATAATAAATCTAAGATTAAAGGCTAGAACCAGTTCCTTATCTTCCTTTTGGATATTGATGAAATGTATGATCAATGAGGCTAAATCAAATCTTTCACCAAACTACTCTAGGAATGCAATCTCTAAATCTATCGATGAAGAAATTGAACACACAAGCAGGTTTGAAAACCAAACCCTAGCATCATCCTCTAATGACTGAACAAAAAGTCTCATTACTACATCTTCAACTTTACCTCATAATCTTCTATCAAATTACAAAAATTTTGCAGATGCCTGTTTGCAAACTCAGAATTTGATTCACTATATTTTGGCAAACATTTTCTAATCTTATTGGGGATAACATTTGGGTAACCATATATTCTTGTGAAATTTAAAGCTTTATATCTTTCAATAAAAAATGGCTTTCTTTGAGAGCACAACCAAGACTGTTGCTCTATTTGAATCATTTCAAGTGAAAAGATGGAATACCTAGAAATATGTTGCAGCTTTGACAGGTTCAATCAACAGAGTCACTGCCTCTCACAGAGAAGACAGAATATCAACGAGGCACTTTTATTTTCTGGATTCATCATGCCAGCAGAGCACCACATGGTCGTTCTTTGGTCTTGCTACAACAACTTCACTGGAAACTAGATTTTCCATCCCTTAAATTATTTGACTCTATCCCTAGCAGAGTCACCATTTATGTTGGTTCTTTCTCTCCGAATCGACAGAGGGTTTGCCAGTTCCTATGTACAGGTAGATTCGGCCAACAAATACAGAAGGTTGCGTGAGCTGCCTCCCCTTCACTTCTGGTTCTACCGCACCAAGGGGGTATCCCTGTAGCTAAAGATTTAACTTTGACTCACCCAATAGAAAGATTTAGCTTTTTTAATCATAGGCAGAATACTCTCATGTTTGGACCAAGATTTGTATGATAGATCACAAGTTTGGCAACATTCTTGGACATATCTAACTGATTAAGGATGAGAGTATACAGGGGTCCTAATCCTACTCCTACAAAATAACAGGTCAAAACTTTGAAAGGATTTGTATTTATGTTTTAGATGCAAGACAAGGAGTTTTGGATCATAACTACTACACAAGGGCAGGCCAGTGCCTATCTCAGGGCAAGGAGTCAACTAGACATATACAAGTGAATTATTTGCTCTGGCATTCAAGTTTCAAGGGGGTCAAATAGGTATTTTCCTTACAAATACCACCCAAGAATGGGTACTTAGTTATCTCTACTTACAAATATCCCTTCTGCCATACAATCTTCTTCATACTTAACATAAAATAGTTTAATCCACTCCTTGAATGGAGGTCACAGATTAAGTATGTAATACAGAAATCTGTATCCTAGAATCTTAGTAACCCTTAGCAACCAGATTCAAAAGAAGGAATGCATACAACAAATGGAAACAAATAGCTAAACACATGCCATGAAGTGTTTTTCATATAAAAATGACATGAAACTGAACATATGTGTAAGGTGCATTCAGATGCAACTCATAAACTCTAAAAAGAGATAGAACGGCCAAGAAATGCTCTGATCTTCATTATTTTTTCCAAAAAAAATTGCCCAAGTCTTCAACAATCAAAAAAATGAGTGACACAGTCCTCATATATAGTAAGGATGTGTACTCAGCAATTAAGGTACATGTCATTTCAAAATGTCCTCAGATACATCACACCATGAAAATGGTGCCTAAAACATTCAATGCGGCCACGAGAAGAAGAGGAAAGGGTAGGTGGGTTTGGGATGTGGGCCGCCAACTGAAGATTTTTGCCCAAATTTAGTAGTTGTCCTATCAATAAGACCCATACCTTTGCAAAATGCCATTAATGGCCAACTTATTGATTTTAGGATGCAGCAACGGATGCATAGGAAATTTTCCTGCTCTGGAATGCAGCTGCGAACTCAAGAAATCCTTCGCTTGAAACTTTAAAATAGGGTCATCGATTTCCCCTTCCCGCTGAGATCTACGACTTCAAATCACTTTGAAAAGTCACCAGCCAATGAGATTGCACAGCATAGGTGCCCTTTTTCCATCGCTAACTTTTTTCTCTTTCATTTTGCCTTTTTCACCATTTTACCATTTTTGCCTTCAAATCCTTGTATATGCAGTTGTATATGCATACAACTAACTTGGACATGTGGCAGCACCTGATTTTTTTGCCATCGTTGAAAAATTGCATCTCTAAGTTATCAGCGATCCATTGTATCTCTTTTTGCATCTGAAAATGCATGTGCAATTGTATATACATACAATCACAAACATACAAGGCACGGACCCCAAATCTTTATGAACTAAATTAAAATTGCATTTGGGTCCGGCTTGTATCTCCCTTTTGCATATCTCCTTGTATATTGCATATCTCCTTGTATATTGCATATACAACATGCAATATACATACTGCGGACCTCAAATGATTATGAAATAGATTGCAATCGCTATCGGGTTTGAGCCTTGCATCCTACCTCCTTTGTATATTGGCATATACAAGCACTTCACCATACAAGCTGCGGACTCAACCCTAAATTTGCCAAATTTGATTTGCCAATCAGGTCTGCCTTGTATATCGCCCTTTTATAAAACCATTGTATATCGCATATACAATGCAAACATACATACAAGGAAAACATACATTCACCTCTGCCTGTATTAACCAGAATGCATACCTTTTTGGGTCTGGGCCTTGTATATTAGGAATGTATATCGCACTTGTATGTCGCATATACAATTCATGGGCCCCACCATTTCTATCTCCTCCTTTGCAGCTTGTCTTTGTATGTGCCCTTTGCATGTTCCTTCTTGTATATCACCTTTGTATATTTGTGATGTACATTCTTCCTTGTATGTCGCATATACAATGCGACTTGTATCTTGGCGATGTATATTTCCTTTGCATATCGCCATTATATCTACCCATTTTATATCTGCTTGCATCTTTCCTCTGTGCATCATCGGCCATCGGAAAGACCATTAGTTGAGTTGTCGATGCATATTGTTTCGATGATGATCCTTTTGCATATTCTCCTTGTATGTGCATTGACCTTTGTATCTTGCCTATGTATGTCTGCCTTGTACAATGCACATACAAACTCTTTTTTACATACAAGCATAGAATCTGGGATGGAATATTCGATGTACATACAAACCCGATATGCATACAAAGATGCATACAACCAATTTTTTCCATTTTTCAAAGGCTGATTGAAATTTCATCTCAGGTCCACCCTTGTAAATTTGCACTTGTACATACAAATATGCACATACAAAGATACATACAACAACCTAGAAGGCCGAGAGACTTAGAAAATTGAGGGTTTCAATAAAAAGACCAATAGATTTTCAAACTCAAAATCCTAACCCTAGGTGGGCACCAACATTGGCTCTGTTTGGGGATGCATGCCTCTTGCAAGCATGGAAAGAACTTCAAAACTCTGGGATGCAGACCAGTCCCTTATCCATTGGGCTACATAGTCAAAGTTGCACCAACCTACATCACAAAACACATTTTTTGAAATATACTTGGTGGCCCAGGGCCACCAAAAAGGAAAAACCAAAATTTTCCTTTGTCAAATACCCTGTTTTTATCTGATTTCTTCAAATGAAGCCTCAAAACATTTAACTGCCCGCAGCACCCTACTTTGCAATTGGTTGTGCGGCTGCCCATTTCTCTTTCTTTGACAAATCTACAACAAACTTGATTAGCATACATTATCATCAGCTATAGAATGTCATCATCATATGAGTGACCAATGTTGCTTGGAATAATAACAAACTCATATGAAACAAATGAATCCACATTAGAATTTTGCCCTTCTTCAAAAAATAAGAGCTCCACTATATGAAACAAACAATACTCAGGCACAAGCAACATCTCATAATCATATTCATTTTTATAAACATTTAGATATTCATCATCATTTCCCTCAACAATTTTCTCAGTAATGCCCACCTGGAATATCTCAAGAGAAGGCATAAATAGCTGAGAGTGCAGCCCTTTGTCAAAAGCCTCATAGTCACCCCTACAACCAACACTATCCCCATCTGTATGAGCACACACATCTGCAACTTGTCCATTCACATCTGAATAGTGACCCTGTTTTTCCTCTTCACTAATGCACTAATAATCAAAAGCAAATTTTTCAACCTCTACATCATAGAGGTGGTCATAATTTTCAAGGAAACACTCATATTCAACATCCATATATATTTCATCATCTAAAAGGCTCACATATGTATCTGAATGCTGACAATCACTAACACAGTACTTGCCATCCCTTGAATCAGCATCTTCTATATTCAGAGTGAAGCTCTGCATATCCACCTCATATAAATAATAAGGAATAAATGGGATATACCTATTATTGCAAGACACAACCTCATGTCTATCTTTTATTTGATCATTTGTAGGGCATTTTGCATCTGCAGGCTTCTCCTCTAAAGGCTGATAACAATCTTTGTCTTCACCATTAGAGGATGTGCTCACATTTTCTACAACATCTTCTTCATGTTTATGCATCACATCATGATTGCACCCATTGTTCTTAAATATATTTCCCTCTACAAAATCATCTTTCAATGAACACACTGGGAAAGGTGAAATATATTCACTTTGATAACTGTTTTGAAAACTTACAGTCATGAAACCTACTGGCATTCCATATTTCTGATTATTTTCAATATCCATAGCAAATTTGTAGGACTGGTGAAGTGTGACTGGTTCTTTATCTCTCAATAAATAACTCATTTCTTCATCAAATGCAGCCAAATAAATTGTCAAGCATAATGCATCATTGGGTCTCATACATTCAGGGATCTGCTTGAGCAACTTAATAAATCTAAGATTAAAGGCTGGAACCAGTTCCTCATCTTCCTTTTGGATATTGATGAAATGTATGATCAATGAGGCTAAATCAAATCTTTCACCAAATTTCTCTGGGAATACAATCTCTAAATCTATCCATGAAGAAACTGAACACACAGGTAGGTCTAAAAACTAGACCCTAGCATCATCCTCTAATGACTGAACAAAAAGTCTCATTACTACATCTTCAGCCTTTAAATCATAATCTTCTGTCAAATTACAAAACTTTTGTAGATGCTTGTTTGCAGACTTAGAATTTGATCCACTATATTTTGGCAAACATTTTCTAATCTTATTGGGGATAACATTTAGGTAACCATATATTCCTGTGAAATTCAAATCTTTATATCTTTCAATAAAAAATGGTTTTCTTTGAGAGCATAACCAGGACTGTTGCTCTATTTGAATCATTTCGAGTGAAAAGATGGAATACCTGGAAATATGTTGTAGCTTTGATAGGTTCAATCAACAAAGTCGCCACCTCTCACAGAGAGGATAGAATATCAACAAGGCACTTTTATTTTCTGGATTCATCATGCCAGCAGAGCACCACATGGTCATTCTTTGGTCTTGCTGCAACAACTTCACTGGAAACTAGATTTTCCAGCCCTTAAATTATTTGACTCTATCACCAACAGAGTCACCATTTCTGTTGGTTCTTTCTCTCTGAATCAGCAAAGGGTTTGCCAATTCCTATGCACAGGCAGATTCAGCCAACAAATACAAGAGGTTGCATGAGTTGCCTCCCCTTCACTTCTGGTTCTGTCGTGCCAAGGGGGTATCCCTGTAGCTAAATATTTAACTTTGACTCACCCAATAGAAAGATTTAGCTTTTTTAATCATAGGCAGAATACTCTCATGTTTGGACCAAGATTTGCATGATAGATCACAAGTTTGGCAACATTCTTGGACATATCTAACTGGTTAAGGATGAGAGTATGCAGGGGTCCTAATCCTACTCCTACAAACTAACAGGTCAGAACTTTGAAAGGATCTATATTTATGTTTTGGATGTAAGACAGGGGGGTTTGGATCATAACTACTACACAAGGGCAGACCAGTGCCTATCTCAGGGCAAGGAGTCAACTAGACGTATATAAGTGAATGATTTGCACTGGCATTCAAGTTTCAAGGGGGTCAAATAGGTATTTGCCTTACAAACACCACCCAAGAATGGGTACTTAGCTATCTCTACTTACAAATATCCCTGCTGCCATACAATCTTCTTCATACTTAACCTAAAACAGTTTAATCCATTCCTTGAATGGAGGTCACAGATTAAGCATGCATTACAGAAATCTGTATCCTAGAATCTTAGTAACCCTTAGCAACCAGATTCAAAAGAAGGAATGCATAAAACAAATGGAGACAAATAGCTAAACACATACCATGAAGTGTTTTTCATATAAAAATGACATGAAACTGAACATATGTGCAAGGTGCATTCAGATGCAACTCATAAACTCTAAAAAGAGATAGAACAGACAAGAAATGCTCTGATCTTCATTATTTTTTCTAAAAAAAAATTGCCCAAGTCTTCAACAACCTAAAAAATGAGTGACATGATCCTCATATACAACAAGGATGTGTGCTCAGCAATTAAGGTACATGTCATTTCAAAATGCTGTCAAATACATCGCACCATGAAAATGGTGCCTAAAACATTCAATGCTGCCGCAAGAAGAAGAGGAAAGGGCAGGTGGGTTTGGGATGTGAGCCGCCGACTAAAGGTTTTTGGCCAAATTTGGTAGTTGGTCGATCAATCAGACCCATACCTTTGCAAAACGCCATTAATGGCCAACCTACCAATTTCGGGATGCAGCAACGGATGCATAGGAAATTTTTCTGCTCTGGAATGCAGCTATGAACTCAGGAAATCCTTTGCTTGAAACTTTAAAACAGGGCTGTTGATTTCCCCTTCCCACTGAGATCTACGGCTTCAAATCACTTTGAAAATTCACCAGCCAATGAGATCGCGCCATGTAGGTACCCTTTTTCCATCGCTAACTTTTCCCTCTTTCATTTTGCCTTTTTCACCATTTTGTCATTTTTGCCTTCAAATCCTTGTATATGCATACAACTAACTTGGACACGTGGCAACACCTGATTTGTCCATCGCTAAAATATTGCATCTCTGAGTTATCAGCGATCCATTGTATCTCTTTTTGCATCTGAAAATGCATATGTGCAATTGTATAGACATACAATCACAAACATACAAGGCGCGGACCCCAAATCTTTATGAACTGAATTGAAATTGCATTCAGGTTCAGCTTGTATCTCCCTTTTGCATATCTCCTTGTATATTACATATACAACATGCAATATACATACCGCAGACTTCAAATGATTATGAAACAGATTGCAATCGCTGTCGGGTCTGAGCCTTGCATGCTACCTCCTCTGTATATCGACATATACAAGCACTTCACCATACAAGCTGCAGACTCAATGCTGAATTTGCCAAATTTGATTTGCCAGTCAGGTCTGCCTTGTATATCACCCTTGTATAAAACCATTGTATATCATATATACAATGCAAACATACATACAAGGAAAACATACATTCACCTCTGCCTGTATCAACTAGAATGCATACCTTTTTGGGTCTAGGCCTTTTATATTAGGAATGTATATCACACTTGTATGTCACATATACAATTGATGGACCCCACCGTTTGTATCTCCTCCTTTGTAGCTTGTCTTTGTATGTGCCCTTTGCATGTTCCTTCTTGTATATCACCTTTGTATATTTGCGATGTACATTCTGCCTTGTATGTCGCATATACAATGCGACTTGTATCTTGGCGATGTATATTTCCTTTGTATATTGCCACTGTATCTACCCATTGTATATATGCTTGTATCTTTCCTCTGTGCATCATTGGCCATCAAAAAGACAATAGTTGAGCTGCCGATGCATATTGTTTTGCCGATGATCCATTTGCATATTCTCCTTGTATGTGCATCGGCCTTTGTATCTCGCCTATGTATGTCTGCCTTGTACATTGCACATACAAACTCTTTTTTACATACAAGCATGGAATCTGCGATGGAATATTCAATGTACATACAAACTTGATATGCATACAACCAATTTTTCCATTTTTCAAAGGCCGATTGAAATTTCATCTCGGGTCTACCCTTGTACATTTGCACTTGTACATACAAACATGCACATACAAAGATACATACAACAACCCAGAAGGTCGAGAGACTTAGAAAATTGAGGGTTTCAATAAAAAGACCAATAGATTTTCAAGCTTGAAACCCTAACCCTAGGTGGGCACCAACAATGGGCAGCAGCAGCATCAGTAGGGCTACCATAGACCACCACCGCCACCTTAGAGAGGAGGATTTAGTTCTGCCTCTTTACCTCCTAGGCCCCCACAATAGCAACAGCCGCAGTAGCAATAGAGATCTAGGCCATAACAGAGGGCACATGGGGGCATAATCAAGGTTGGTAGCAATAGGGCCCGTGTAGAGATTAGAGGCAGCAGGGACCACTTGCGGGACCCATGAGGTCACAATAGTCATACAGGGGTTCACAGGGGTCCATAGGTAGATCTAGATAGCAGCAGTCGAGTAGGACTCAGACTGGATAGGTGTAGGCTAGGGACCCATGTTATGTGTGTGGTGGAGTGGAATGCCTAGCTAGAGAGTGCCCATAGGGCTTTACAGTAGGGGGCATCCTCGTGCAAGAGGATCAGAGAAGATGGTTGGAGATGTAAGTAGGTCCCATCGTATGTTCGCAGCGGTTGATAACCGCCAGGCTGATTTTTAGGCATCAGTGATTGAGACATCAGGTATGATAGGGGGTGTCCCCATTTCTATTCTTTTTTACTCTGGTGCTACTGACTCTTTCATATCTCCATCATTACTGGAGCGTTGCAGGCTAGTGGCCTCTAGGAAGGGTGATAGGTGGGAGGTTGAGTTGGCCTTAGGGGCCAAGATGACAGTAGATGCCTTAGGCCATGACTATGAGATATCTTTGGGACCCTTTGCCATAGTTTGTGACCTTAGAGTTATGCCATTAGGATCCTACGATGTGATTTTGGGTATGGACTGGCTTACGGCTCATCGAGCCAAGCTAGATTATCATTGAAAGGCGATTAGCTACTTAAATGATTATGGTACATCAGTTGAGATAGTGGGCATTCAGAAGCCCACCATAATTCGTATGATATCCGCTCAGTAGCTTAAGCGCTGCATACGGAAGGGATGCCAGATGTTTGCTATTATAGTGAGTGATAGATTAGAGGATGAGCTTGAGGCATCTTTGGATGACCATCCTATCTTGAGAGAGTTTTCTGATGTGTTTCCATTAGAGTTACCAAGGATGCCACCTCGTCGTGAGGTAGACTTTCATATTGACTTAGTGCCAGATGCCAAGCCAGTGTCTTGTGCACCCTATAGGATGACCACTCATGAGCTCACAGAGCTCAAGTTATAGCTTGAGGACTTACTCGAGAAGGGGCACCTCTGACCAAGCGTTTCACCTTGGGGTGCTCCTGTCATCTTCGTGAAGAAGAAGGATGGGTCTCTTCAATTATGCATGGATTATAGGTAGTTGAATAAGGTGACGGTGAAGAACCATTATACTCTGCCCAGGATTCACGATCTCTTTGATCAGATGTAGGGAGACAGGGTGTTCTCTAAGATTAACCTAAAGTCTAGTTACCATCAGTTGTGTATCACAGAGGCAAATATCCATAAGACTGCCTTCTAGACACGATATGGCCACTATGAGTTCACTGTGGTCCCCTTCGGTTTGACGAATGCCCCTACAATGTTTATGACTCTCATGAATGGGGTGTTCCATACCTACTTGGATCAGTTTGTGATTAGTTTCCTCGATGACATATTGATCTATTCGTGAACCGAGGAGGAGCATGAGGAGCACCTACGTCAGGTTCTACAATGTTTGAGGGAGTAGAATCTTTATGGGAACCTAGCGAAGTGTGCATTTTTTAGGATAGAGGTACAGTACTTGGGGCACATCCTATCTAGTGATGGTATCTCCATAGATCCATCGAAGATCAGGGCTATTAGAGATTGGCCAGCACCCACTAGTGTGACAGAGGTCAGGAGTTTTATGAGGTTAGCTAGTTATCACCGTAGATTTGTAGAGGGTTTCTCTTGGATAGTGCACCCCATCACTTCCCTTCAGTGGAAAGAGAAGAGCTTTCTATGGACTGAGTAGTGTGAGAGGGCCTTTGGGGTCCTCAAGGAGTGTCTTACCAGTACTCCCACTTTAGCGGTTCCTTATCCAACAACAGATTTTATGGTTTGCACAGATGCATCACTTAAGGGTTTGGGAGTTGTACTTATGTAGGGTGGTAGAGCGATTGCGTATGAGTCGTGAAAGCTCAAGACCCATGAGCTGAACTGCCCCACTCATGATTTGGAGCTTCCAGTAGTGGTTCATGCTCTAGTCCATTGGAGACATTTCTTATTGGGTCATCACTTTGACCTTCATTCAGATCATCACACCCTTCAGTACATATTCACACAGTCGAATCTAAACGCTCATCAACGGCGTTGGATGGAGTTTCTTTGCAAGTATGACTTTGATGTCCACTACATCAAAGGGAAGGAGAACATGATTACTGACGCATTGAGTCAGAGGTGACATGAGATCTTGACCTTGACTCTGACTGTGGACTTGAGAGGACATATTATTCAACATCTGCCTGAGGATGAGTGGTTTCTTGAGGTGCAGCAGGAGATTCATTCACAGAGGGCCCTTGTGGGCAAGTTTGTAGGATACTCACTTGAGGTGGATGGATTACTTCATCATTGGCAGCGCATCTATGTACCCCGTGTAGGTGACCTACGTACTATAGTGTTGTTAGAGGCTCATAGGGCACCATATGTAGCACATCCGGGGGTGAAGAAGATGCATGATGATCTTCGACAGCTATACCATTGGGCAGGTATGAGATGGGATATTATAGAGTTTGTTGCTTGATGCCTGAGTGCCAGAGGGTCAAGGCTAAGCATCAGCATCCAGTAGGTCTTTTATACCCTCACGAGATACCTGAGTGGAAATAGGACACCATTTCCATGGATTTCATTGTTGGTCTTCCTATGTCTTCATGTCACCATGATGCCGTCATAGTGACAGTTGACAAGTTGACCAAGGTGGCACATTTCTCACTTGTACGCATGACATACAATGCACCAGTAGTGGCGAGAGTATTCTTAGATGATATTGTGAGATTACATGGAGTACCTCGTCGCATCATTTCTGACAGGGATTCAGTGTTCACTTCAGCCTTTTGGAGAGCTTTGTAGCAGGCATTGGGCACACACCTCAACTTTAGCTCTGCTTATCACCCCAAGATAGATGGACAGACAGAATAGGTGAATTAGGTGTTGGAGGACATACTCCGTATGTATGTTATGGACCATCAGTCTAGATGGGAGGAGTATATGTATCTGGTTGAGTTTGCCTACAATAATGGGCATCACAACTCGTTTGGTATGCCTCCTTTTCAGGCTTTATACGATAGACCATGCAGGACACCATTGAGTTGGGATCAGATTGAGGACAAGGTTGCCATTGGTCAAGAGTTGGTTCAAGATATGGAGCAGCAGGTCACACTGATTAGGCAAAGACTTTAGGAGGCACATGATAGACAGAAGAAGTATGTTGATGCTAAGAGACTTGATTGGAGCTTCTTAGTTGGAGACAGAGTATTCCTTAGAGTGTGGCGACATAAGAGTCTAATCCATTATGGAAAGGGCTCTAAGCTTACACCACAGTTTGTAGGACCTTTTGAGATCTTGCAGTGGATAGGACCTATTGCCTACCATCTAGCATTTCCACCTAGCCTGTCGCGTCTCCACGATGTTTTTCATATTTCTGTATTGAGGCAATATATATCTGATTTATCTCATGTATTGGATTGGAGTGCTCTACAGGTAGAAGTGGACGGATAGTTGGATTTGGAGCCAATTCTCATATTGGCTCATCAGATGTTGGGCCTTCAAGGTTGAGAGTTGGACCAAGTTAGGGTCTAGTGGGATTGTTATGATGAGGTCACAGCGATTTGGGAGGATGTAACTAGTTTGAGGGCACTCTATCCTCACCTTTTTGATGACTTCTAGGAGGAAGTTTAGTCCTAGGGGGGGAGGATCTGAGGCCGATTATGTTCACTTCCCTATTTTTGATCATTTATAGTTTAGTTGATGACATTATCAGACTTGAGAGACTATTATTTTCATACTGTAGATTAGATTATAGCTCCTGACTTTTGGTTTGACATTGATTAGTCATGTGGTGATTTAATTTGATCATATTTTGATGTTATGATGATGTTAGATATATGAGATATAGTTGATGATGATTATTGATGTGATTCCAAGTTCATTATGTAGATATATTATTTGATGATGATTAGGAGACATCGGATAGAAAATGCAATTTTAATATTAAATTATGTTGTAAATGATTAATGTTGTATGCAATGACATGAATTTAATTTTAGTTGCTTCAGCTATAATTATCCATGATGTGATTGATGCTTGATCTAGTTGTACAGGATTATATTCCCAGGCCACGGGATATCGGAGGTAATGTTCACACATATGTTATTCCCTGTTAAGCCGATCCATTCCCAAGAGGGATGAGGATCACGTTTGATTGAATGATGTTTTAGTGCATGATTGGTTTAATTATTTTCGCCTAAGTTCACCCTTATTAGATTGATTTATTTTATGTGTTGTATATTTATATTTGTTTTACACCACTTGGTATTAATTTTATTTATGGGCCATTTAAAGTCATTTTATGCTTCCCTAGGTGTACCTTAGTGTCCCAAACTTACCCTATATGGTAACCCTAGGGTCTAGGGTCAATTTTGACTAACTAAACCTTAAGGTAACTCAATTTTGGTCACTCTAAACTGGGGTTTAGTCAAAGTGACGAATTTTGAAATGGCTAAGGCTAGGAGATGAGTCATGCTTTGGGAAACACCCATCTCCCTTCCCAAAGTTTGGGGATCCCTTCACCAAGAAGACTTGGGAGGTCTTCAAGACTCCCAAGTGTGTGGGATCTCCCTCCAAGACTCTCACACATGTGTGAGAGCATCTTGGAGGGAGATGGCTCTCTTGGAGAATAAGAGGATGCCATATGGCATCCCTTATCCTCATGGAGGCTTGAAGGTAATTGCCACCTCACCACTTGGTCTCTCACACATGTGTGAAAGCACAAGTCGATAAGGTGAGGGATTGAATGGAATTGGAGGGTGACACTTGTCACCCTAACACTCCTTCTCCCTTGCAAGTGGCATGGGATGAGGAAGGAGAAGGTGACAAGTGTCAGCTTCTCATTCCTCAAGGCCAAATTGGAAGGCCTATATTATCACCTCTTAGAGAGGAGTGTGGGGTTCTTTTTTTTTAAATTTCTTTTATTCTTGGAGGCTTGAGAGTGTTAGAGAGAAATTTGGAGAGTTGGAGAAATTTTTGGGAAGCTTGGAGCTCTTCATCAAACTTGCTTCCATTTTAGGGCTTTTGAAGGTAAGCTCCATGGCTATGGCCATCACCCTTGCTTCTTATGTTTTCTTTTTGTGTATGCGGTTGAATATTATGTGGGTTTTTATTTTATTTTTGTGTGGGAAGGGTGTGGTGAGAGCACCTCCAATTTGGAGGAAAGGCTCAACTAGTTTGGGGTAGGGTAGAGTGAACCTCCTCGAGGTCATCTCCTTTGTGTTGCACTATTTTTTTTAGCCCTAAGGGCATCATATGAGTTTGGGGAACAATATGTGATTTGGCATGAGTGCTATAGTGATTTTTGAGTTTGGTGGAAAATGTGTTTGGCTTGAGGCCTTGGTATTTTTGTGATATTTGGAGTTCTTGGGGTGGCCTCTTGAGTTCAGGGGTCCACTTCCCTACCCCCTCTAAACTCAATTTATTGAGTTTTGTTTGTGCAAATCATGGAAGTGATGTTTTGTGTGTTTGAAAATTTTCATTTGTTGTGGTGGGTGTGTGCAAAACCGTGTGAACTCCTACCTCCCTAGCTTGGGGGTGACCCACTAGCGGGTCTATGGTAGGGAGGAGGACATTCCTTCGTGGCTTGGTTCCCCCATTGTTGTATTTTTATTGCAGGTGTTTTTGGCAGAAAATGAAGTTTGGAGTAGTTCATTTTTACCTCACTTGCTTTATTTTAGTTGGCTAATTTGAGCCATGGCCTTAGAAGCCTTGTTGTAATTTTTTGTCAAAATCATTACTATTTTATGTGTTGGTTGTTGTAAGGAAAATTATTGTGAGTATTCATTAGTGTTATAAAAAAAAAATTGTTTACTATATTATGTTGTTGTGTTTATGTGTTATGGAGAAATGCCAAGGAAAATGTATTTTGCTACCTTATTATTCCAAAGAAAATATATGTTATAAACTTGCTGTTGTGCATATTTGTTTATTAGAAAGTTTGACACAAGAAAATATAGCTTGTTGTATATTTTACTTTCATCCAAGAAATTATATTTGTTGTAGTTGAAATGGTTGTATGTTAAATAGAAAGGAAAATAAATAGTGTTGTTCAAATTTCAGTTGTATGATATGTGGAAAGGAAAATATACATTGCTGTCATTTTAGATTTGAAAGGAGAAAGAAAGAAATAAATTAGTTAATGTGTTATTTTGCAAAAAGAAAAAAAAGATAACATTGTTTAAGTTATTTGCAAGAAGAAAGTATATTCTACTGGTTTATTTTATGCCTCCAATCTGGTTATTTCATCAGATTATAAGATTGTTTATATATATATATATATATATATATATATATATATATATATATATATATATATATATATATATATATATATTTGTTTTATATACATCTTACTCTACTGTTGGATTGGAAAATAAAAATCTATATATACACACACACACACATATATATATATACAGAGAGATATGCATATATACATGAAACATATATATACATGTAGATATATATATATATATATCAATAAAAAAAATATAACAAGTAAAGCTACTATGTAAACTCAGTGAAAATATACCTTTGTGGAAGGTTTCCACCATGGCCGCCATAGTCTCCATCAAACCCTACCTGTGTCAAAACCAAAATGAGAAAACAAATTAAACAAGACAAAAGAACAAGACAGAGAGGTTAAGGTTTTCCCTTGCCATAAGGAAATAATAAAATAAAGATTAGGGCTTCTTGAGGAAAATAATAAAATAGTGGATTAGTTTTAAGTTGGGGAATGAGGGAAAAATGCATGTAAAATTTAATTATTTCTCTCAATTTGCCTTGTGCACGGGAAATCATAATTCCCTCTCTTTTTGTTCTTGGGTCATTTTGATTTATTTGACATCTTGAGGTTGTTTAATTGATTTAATATTTATTTGGGGTTTTGATTTAATGCCTTGTGAAAATTTTAATTTGGGAAAGGGATAGTTCCATTTGTGATGGTATGCTTTATTCCATAGTTAATTATTTTTTGGGGGCTTTTATTTTTATTTTCCTTGTGCATTTAAATTTAATGTGTTGGGAGGTCTTTTTAATTGAATTTATTTTTATTTTAAATGATTTTATACTAGGGGTATTATTTTAATCTATCCTCCTTTTTAATTATTTTAACTTGGGTTAATTAATAAATGTAATTGATGAAATTATATTTATTAATGAACTTAAGTATTGAGTTGATTTTTGTTGTTTAATTTAATTCAAAATTTTATAATTTTGTTGTGTGGTCAACTTTATTTGACTTAGAAATTTATTTAATTTTCTTTATGAGTACTTGTTTTAATTTTTGTATTAATTCCTTCTTGGGGATTTTCTTTTAAAAAGTTTATTTCAATTATTGAAAACATGTTATGCTGTCAAAATTTTCCTAGATTTTAGGGTTTCATTTTTATGGCATTTTTATGACTTATGTTAATCACCCCATCTCTTCATGCAACCATCATACCATCAGATACGTTTTTATTTCAAATTTATTATTGCATTATAGATAGGGTTTGACCTCATTTTAGTCAAAATCATTTCATTCACCTAGGAAACATAGGGTTTTGAACTAAAACTGTTCTAACCCTAGAAGCAGTGTGTATCGCATCGCCTAACCCCCTAGTCAGCTATCATCATGCAAGGGATTACGTAGTAAGGCACACTTCCCCAAGCATTTGCTTGGCATGTTTCCGCCCTATGCATATTGCCACTCAGCACACTGACACATGCGAGGGTGTTTCTAGGGACATACAGAAAAGTTTTTGATATTTCATGTCATGACCACATGACAAATGTGGACATGACACGTGTGTTGTGTGTCATGACTAGATGGGAAATGTGGGCATGACAAGTAGATCCAGTTAATTTTGAGAGGTCCACATGGAGATTTGAAGAAGATATGGCCATCTAAGTAGAATTGGGTTTTGTTGTGTTCAGAAGAGACAGAGTGATAGTAAATTGGTCTGGATTTCTCTGCATTAAAATATTATGATCTGCGATTTTAGAGGCATGTTTGGTATGTCAATGTGTATCATCAACTCAAGTGGTTCATGGTTTAGAGGTCCGCAAGCAATCTTTCTAGTGTGACGGTCATGGCAGACCATGTTCTTGAGGTTCTGGGAGAGATGCAAGTGATTTTGATAAATTAGAGGAGTGTGGATGTCTTTGGTAAATTCAATGTACTTGTAGAGGCCTCTCAATCATGTGCCTGCTATGTTGGAGGTCCGCATTGAAGACCAAGCTTGTTGTTGAAGATTTTCTTCTTGGTGTTGTTGTTCTTCCCAGTCTTGGCCGACCAGATGATTCTAGCATGTTGTGGATGATCTAAGAGCAATTCTATGGAGTGTGGCATGTTGATTGAGGAAGATTTGAGTCCCAGTTATGTTTGGTAGATAGCTCAGTGATTCACATTAAGTCAGATGTTTGGAGTACTGACCTTGATGTTTATTCCAAGGTTGTTGAAGCATATAAAGGCGTGTAATTGAGTTATGGAAAATCATCCTTGTGCAAAATAATCAAATCCCAAGAAAGGATCAGAGGTAGAGCAGAGAAGAGGAGGAGCAGAGGAGCAAGAATAGTAAAGGATGAAGTGATAGTGAAGAAGTATTTGGGAGAAGAGAAGAATTTTTATGAGCACTTAATGAGACTGAACTAGGCATGAAGAAGATGTTATTTATCAATTAATTCCTTCTGTATTAAACATAAATTCCATAGGCAGTGAGCCTCTATTTAAGAAGTGAGCTCTGGACAATGAACCTGAAGGCAAGTGCCTTCCCCTTTTTAAGTACTTTTAATAGGGTACAAATTTTTTGGGTTAACCCCCACCGTGGTTTTTCCCTTAACCAGGTTTCCATGTCAAAAATCTTGGTGTCAAGTGTGTTAATTGTGTTTCTTCTCATGTGTTATTGTTTCATGCTTTAATGTTTGCATCATTAATCTGTTTGTAATTTGTGAAAGAAGATTAAAAGGAAGAAAAGGTTAAATATTGTGGGACAAGTGATTAACTCCCCCTCTTAGTTGTCTGTCCTAATTCCAACAAAATGAAGTACTAGACTTTGAGCAAACTCTTATGTGAAGTGGAATGCACTTGTGTCTGCAACGGGGATGATGTGGAATATCTAGTTTCTCCATTGTATCTGTGAAGTGTCTATAATTTTTTGATTGATTATTAATGATTTCAGAGAATCTAAGGTCTAAATACATTGTAAATTCAAAAGACTTTTCATATATTACGGAATACAAACATCTTTTGCTGCATCTATTCCAAAGTGCATTAGGTTTAGGTGTTTTTAATATATCTCCTTTGATGATTGCATTTTTGTATATGAATTCGTGATATTGCTAAGGACTAATATACATGAAATTTACTCTTTGAATCATTATAGTTGGTTGAACTTACATACATGCATAGTAGAGAATTAATTCGTCTAAAATTGAAGTTTTTGTACCTTTTATTTCCTAACTTTTCTCAAAAATCATAAATAAATGGCTTGAACGTAGAAATATTAAGGAAATTGTCATGTATTTGAATAAAGTATAAGATATAGTAAGGAGATTTGACAGTTTCATATATGACAGGAAGCACAATTTGATTTGTCAATATTCATACAAAACTTTGAAAGAAAGTAGTAAATACATGCAAATGAATGTATACTTTGATGAAATTGAAGTTATTTGCATATAATAAGCTAGTACAGTCATCATAAGACACTTTAATCACATAAGACCCCGTGAATAAAAATAGTTTTGCATTGAATCCTGAGTGAATACAACACAACCATGACCTGGTTTACGTAGACTTGGAATTGAGAAATATTTCCAATAATTCTCCATATTCTTCAAGATAAGCTAATATTCTTTGTGAAATTTATCTCTATATGTTGAATAAAACTGACATCAATAGGTACAAGTTGAAGAACTAAACAAATTAATCATTAGCCTAAAAACAAAGATTGAATAGACCAAAAGAATAGCAGATGTGACAAAGTCTAAATTCGAAGCCAAAACAAATGAATGCCATAAACTTGAAGCATAGATAGTCACTCCAAGAAAACATCTTGAAAATCTCAAGATTCAATCAGAGAAAAATTAGAAATTTAAAGATAGCACCAACAGGTTGAATGAGATGTTGAGAAAGCAAAAACATTACAAGGATATTGCTGGCTTAGGCTATGAGAAAGGGCAGAGTTCTAACGTCAAGGAAACTCCTAGGAAGAAAATAGATCTAAACTATCATTTTACTACTCCTGAGACTGAAGACAAGAAGAAGAAAAATCATGTTTCACAAAAAGAAAGAACTCCTTCACAAGTCAATAAGAACAAATTTAGAATCTTTTTCCATTAAGGACAACATCAAAACACCAAGTTTGAAAACTCTTTTCATGGTTATTTCTATTCATGTTATGAATTTGGTCATAGAGAAATAGAGTGTTGGATGCATGCAAGGAAATGTGATTGGAATAAGAGTTCTTATGAGTTGTCAAATAGAAGAAGCACTATCTTATGTTATAAATGCAACCATCTAGGTCACAATGCAAGGTTTGTAGTACACAAGTAAGAAATGGTATATTTGGATTTTCAAGAAGACATAATTCTTTTGTTTCTTTGGTTGGTTACAAGATCATTTTTTATAAATGCAATAACATTGGGAATAAAGCACATCATTGTAGAAGTACGTTGATGAAATCACCTAGACATAATAAGAAGATAGATACCCTGACCAAGAAAAAGAAAGGTATTATGAAAGTTTGGAGAAGAAAATAATAGCAAGAGAAGGAAGACCCTAATCTTGTGCATAATGCACAAGAGACATCAGCGGTTGCATAAATTGACCCATGAGTTCAAGGGAGTTGATTATTGCATTACCATTCAACCCCTTAGAGAAGACAAAGAGGGTGCAATAGGAAGAAACAACAACATGGGCTCAGGAGCAAGCTTTCAGATCTCAGAATTGTAGTGATATCTATCATAATATCAGTGGTTCATTTTTGCATTATCTTGGTATTTGGATTAGTAGCAGGCATCCTAGGATAATAGTTAATCATAGTCATCAATGACAATGACTATCAGTGACATCTTGGTATACAAATAGAATATACAAAAGAAAAAGTGTAGCAGATAGTGTGTGTCATCAATCTTAAAGTTGTCACCAGTTGCAGGTGTCTGGTGCAGTCTAAATTGAATCAAAAAAATTTCTCTGAGGTATGTTTATACTTGCCTTATAAGTGTCCATGCTATGTCATAGTCAAGCAAGGTTTATAGCAAGAGAGTGTATAGGATCTGCAAGTCATCAATTGACAACATACTGAGGGTAGTGTAGGGTCCTAACCAAGAACTTGTAGTCCTTCACAAGGAGAAATGCAAAGTCAATATGGAAGTCACAAGTTTAGAGATAGTAAAGGCATAAAAGTGTATTGAGATTGTTTATTTGACCCAAGTCAAGGTGAAGCAATGTCAAGGTAAATGCTCAATCAAGCCTACACATTGTGAAGGATATTGTCAAATCTCCTAGAATTCTGCATTAAATGGTCAAATTGCATATTATGTGAAGGAAAAGGTGTCATTATTATGAAGAGTTGTGAAGATATATAGTATGAAAAGCTCATGTCATCTTTTACAGGTTTCTTAGTGTTATTTACAGTTCCTATATTGTGTATGAGCATGATCATGTGACAAAAGCAAGAGAAATAGTGTCTAACATATTATGAGTCATAGTAGTGTATGCATTGTATTGCAATAGTGTCTTGAAATATGCTTTTTACACTATTATCAAGTGCACTACCTATATATGTAATGATTTCACAATACAAAATAGATTTGTTGAAAAAGCTTTAGCAATATTCAAGAAAGTATAGTTGGCAGGTGTAAAATCAGACTCTACAACCTTTGCCAGCATTCTTGTATCCTATGTGAGCTTTGGAATAGGGTATGACATCCATCAAAGTATAAAGGAAGGAGGATTGTTGTCAAATGTTGTAGTGGTAAGTGCCCTGATAGACATGTATGCAAAATGTAGAAGAATAGACAAGTCACATAAAATTTTTGTCAAAGAAATATGGTCTAATGGAGTGATAGGTTTATTAGATATGTTCAACATGGGTTTGCTAAAATACTATAGAAACTTCTAAGAAAATGGAACTGATGGGTGTAAATTCAGTCTTCTTAACCTTTGCCAGCATGTTCCCTGTCTCTTTTGATTAGAACTTTTGAAGTAGGTGTGGACATACAACAAAGCATAATTTAAAGTGGAATTTTTTTAAGATGTAGTAGTTGAGACAGTGCTACATCAGACATAGTCTAATAGGAGATAGTGCCTAGTCTGATAGAAGATAGTGTTGGTATTAGTCTGATATGTATTGGTATCAGACTATTTGTATCAGTTTGTATCAACCTATACAATGATTGACAGTGACTAGGGGGCTTGTTTATTAGTTGTAACAATAGTTTTGTTTGTACTTTGTATCACTATATCTAACAGTGATTCACTATGTATCAAACAATGATTTCCAAATTCACTGTATCAAATTTTGTATCACTATATCAGATAGATAATGATTTATATCACTATATCAGACTTTATATCTTTCAGGGGGAGTAAGATACTATGTCATTATGGTCAATAGTCATTGTGATCTTAGAGTACATAATTTAAGAGCCTGTGGCATTATGTAGAATTAGAACCTGACTTTATGATAGTATTATCATGATCAGTGTGATCGGTATTAGTAGCATTATGATTAGTCTGATCAGTAGTCATTATGATTAGTGGGTTTATGATAGTAGCCTTATGATCTTGGTTAAGTATGGCATCTTAACTCAGTGGCATTATGATGTTATCATAGCAATGGTCTCATGAGCAGTGGTTTCATGATTTCATCAAGATCCTCATTAGGATCATATGTTTCAGTGCATTAGTATGAAGTCAAATACTGTAGTGTTTCAAGTTCAATCACCCCCATCATGATCAGTATAGCTTGATCAAAGCATCTTATCTTAGTGACATTAGGATCAAAGCATTTTATCCCTGTGAGGAGACAATGGTCAATAGTTTATTCTTGTAAAAGGGAATATTGTGGATTTTCTAAGACCTTAATAAGCATGCACAAATGTAGGATAGTGGTAGGACTATGTACAAATGTATTTGAACATAATAGTGATAGAGGTGTCATATGATAAGATAGTATGCCAAGCAATGTAACTGTGTAATCAGATAGGGGGAGTTGTGAAAAGTACATTTGTTGCAAAATAGATGCACTTATTGCATGAAAGATAGGGAGAGCTTCATTGAATAGAAGATTATCTCATACCAAAGAGTACAATCACATTCCTTTGTCCTTGATATCAAAGCGGGAGAGATTCTAGAAGGATTGAGAGATTCATTTTTTGCCATCAATGACAAAGGGGAGTTTGTTGGTATTAGGTTTTGTCATTGATGTCAAAAGAGTATTGTAGTGGTGGATTGACCAAGGATTGTAGAATATCTTTGTTTGTGTTTAGTCCTCATCATGTAAGCAATCAAACATCCAAGAGACATGTCCTATATCCTATGCAATGAGGTGTTTGTCAAGACAATTAATCCCTTACATGCATTGGAGTTACTCCTACAAACATATGGATGGATTCATTGTATTATCTCTCTTCATATTCATGTTCATTGGTTATTCAGCTATAGGGATGTCAATGTTGGAGTGATGTCAGTTGGGATGGTCAGTTGTGCAATGGATTGGTGGATAGAGTATATCTAAAGGTTTCCCAAGAGAAAAGGTTCTATTTGTTTGTAGATGAACAAAGGAGCTTTTATGTTGTATCATCTTCATTCTTTTATTCTCCAGATCATAGGAATTGAATTGTCTTAACTTGTATCATTTGTAGAGTTTGTGAGATTCATAGTGTTATGGAAGATGAGAAGACTCCTATTGTTGTGGTTCGTTAGGGTTGTTGTTGAAGACTTAGACCTTAAGACCTTCAAGAACAAGGGTTTGGTTATTTCAAGGTTAAAGGAGTTTCTTTGTTTTCATGTCAACATTATGTATCTAAAAAATTTTGTTTACAGGTGTTTAGGGTCTTAATGATACATATTAGGGTTTGTGAATTTTTGAAGACCTAAGTTTCTAAGGATCTAAATCCTAATCTCCTAAACCCTAGTGTCATCCTAAAACCCTAGCAACCTTTAAAACAAGGTATTCTATTGACGATTTGCTTTTCTTTATGTTTGGACGGTGACTTGTTAGAGAAGGTAAACATATCACTTAACTCACTACTTAAGGGGACAAAGACATGAAATGACCGGCCCTGCTTTCTAGCATGACCAAGTGGTTTAGTATGTTCTATTTAATCGGGAACCAAAAGGTTAATCAATGATGGTTATTTAATTGATCATGGGCGTGAAGACTATGATCAATGGTTTGTATTTAAACTCACAATGGCCATCTTTTGTGAATAAAGTTTGACGGCTATGTGACCATATGAAATCTGTAAAGTAGTTCAAATAGTTTTATTAACTGACTTTTGTTTGTTGTTTTGAAAAAGAAAAAAACCCTAATGTAAGGGTGTCCGTGGATTTTGTCAAGAGGTTTTTGAATGGTTTTTCAAAGGAAAATGTAATGAAGAGACTGTAATACTTTGAATGGAGAAAAACACCAAAAGATACATTGTTTTTAGTTAATGTAATAGAGATGAAAGTGTGTATAAAATATAGAGGCAAGGTATGGTGATTTTGGCAAAGTATGATGATTTAATGCATGTAGCCAAGCATGATGATCATTGTAGCAGTCATATATGGATTTGATATGATCATGAGCATGGTTTTTGGCTAATGGATCTTTTGTAGAAGCACTAATGGAAGGTAATAGAATATGTGTTTGGAGACATGTTGATAGGTTCAAATGTATTGAGAGTTTGAGATTGACAAAGCATTGATTGCAGAGGTATTTGAACAGAAATGTGTGATGCATATATTTTCATGTTTGATCTATGATGAGCTTGATGGTTCTTAAAGATTATTTGAAAGGTGTCATTTGTGTAAGATGTTAAATTAGTAAAGAATCTTTCTTTTGTATAAGATAGTAAAAGATGGAAATGAGATAGGTGTATGGTGAAAGAACTTGTATGCAGAAGGTGTATTTGATTCCTAGATATCAGTGATGTTAGAGTAGTACATTTTTTGTGTTGAGTGGATTGTTAAAGAGTCATTCTTTGTATAATGAGTAAAGGTAGAATATGGTACTATTTTTGAATATCTTCATAGAAGGGTGATTGAGTAAAAGAGTTATAGAACTTATTTATAACCTATGGTATTAATGTAAATAGAGTAGTAATCTGTATAGCTACTTATTTTGTGTTTGGGGTTGGTGCTCTTGGTTTGAGTGGAGTTGGTGTTCTTGATGTGCTAGGGATTGTTGTTCCTATCAAGATGTGATTAGTGAGATCCTTGCTAGTGAGGCATAAGTGTAATCAGTGAGATTTTGGTCAGTGAGACCTAATGAAGATTTTGGTGAGGTTGGATAGTGGTTTTTCCCTGTTTATGGTTTTCTACTTTAAATCTTGTGTCATGGTTTCATTTTTGTGATTCTATTACTTTATATGTCTTTGGCATGTTGGTATTAATTGATTTTATAACTATTGGGTTGATGAATGAACTATTTTCATTATATCACTGATTCACCCCCTTCTTAGTTATCCATTGTATTCCAACAAAAAACTCAAAAAATTGACCCATGGTAGCCTCCGCTATTCTCTTTGGTTCATACTATATCAAGGATGCATGGAAGGATGGTGCATCTTCTACAATCTATATCAAAAAGACTCTTTAAAATTGTGCCCTACCAATAAGTGGCTCTTTCCATTACCTCTGCTTTATAAGGGTTGGGCTTATTTAATAATCAACGGTGAGACACGTGGAAAGATCTCATAACAATTTGAAGCCTTAACAAATAAGGCTCGTTTCTTAAGCATGGTGCTGACACGTAGAATCTTTCGCTATCATTTGTTGAGACTCGTGCTTTATTTAAAGCTAGAAATGACATCACAAAAATTTTCCTTTGCCTTTTTCCTTTCGAACATTGGAGACCCGGTGTTCCACCATGTGGAGCCTTTGTGTAAGTCGGGACAATCTTTTGTTTTGAGAGCTCTTCAAATGAGTGCCAAGCTAACACTTGGTAGCTTTTGTTACCTTCTAGACTCTTAAAGACTCTTTTCCACTCTGATGCTCCAACATAGCTCAAAACATTAATATCATGCTGAATAATATATATTGGATATATATTTGAAAATGTAGAGTTTTAACTCTATAGTCTGAACTATATGAATCATATAAGTCGGTTAATTACTTAGCTAAGGAAATTAAGAAAGCGAAAATAAGTATGTCACTATTTGAATTTCTTAAAACTCCTATCAGTAAAATATCTTTCCTCAAGTCCTTGAAAGAACCTTCACCAAAGGAAAGTATCCCTAGCAATGTCTAGACCAAAGAATCTCCAAACAAAGATGTTCCCCCTAAACCTAGAGACAAAGGTCAAGTCCATGCTGCTAATGCACAAATTGCAATCTACAAAGAAAAAACTGAATCTCCCCCATTCCTCCTAACCTGAAGAATTTTTTGGTAAGAATTTAAATAATTATTTAGTTGACTCAAGCACATCCACCAGTGTCATGCCTTTGTCAATTTGTCAAGTCCTAGGTTTGTCTCTCACTAAGTCTTTGAAAAAAGTCACTCAATTCCAAGGACAAGTCCGAAGTAAGTGTCATAGGAGAATTAACTCATATTCATATGAAGTTGGCCTCTAA
Source organism: Cunninghamia lanceolata (assembly GCA_027924645.1). Taxonomy (NCBI): domain Eukaryota; kingdom Viridiplantae; phylum Streptophyta; class Pinopsida; order Cupressales; family Cupressaceae; genus Cunninghamia; species Cunninghamia lanceolata. Next base: position 844,208 of record BSBN01001020.1, on the reverse strand, counting down.
TCCCAGAGTCCAACACTTCATTGATATCCAGGTATTAGATATACTTGACACATATGGTATGTTATTAAGTAGGGTTGGTCAAAAATGTTAAATGGATATATGGCAACAAATTTCTCTCATTTGTGGTTACCATGGAGAGGAATTTTGAATGAAATTTGCATAGAGGTGGAACCTAGAACAAAGCACATGATCATGGAGTATCATCAGAATAATGAAGTGTTGTATGTAGAGGTAGAGCAAGGAGTATATCAGGTCATGGCTCCAGATATTCAAGTTGAAGAAGTATTGATGTGCAGTCACGCATAGGAGGAAAATGAGATAGGTCAAATAACACCAAGAAATAACATCTTAATAGAGTTAGATCATTATTATTCAAAAGATGATGAAGAAAGTCACTTATGTGATTTTGAAAGACATTTATCCAAAGAGATGCAGAGATGTATACAACAAAAAATTCAACTAAGAGAAGTCTTATTGGAAGGATGGTGTAGGCTACACCGAGCTTCACACTCTAAGACTACATGCACATTATTCTTGGACATTATGGACAGGAAAGAATGTGTATATTCATAGAGGAAGTTGAACTTGCAGGCTGGAAGCCTAGACAAAATGGGACTAGAGGTTAGAAATAGAATTCATATTGAAATGGACAAAGGTCTAGATGTATCTGGAAATAAAGTAGAGATATCTAAATTCATTCAGAATGATGTTGTTCTCTTATTAGGGACTAAAGGTCTAGATGAGGGAGAGAATATTAAATAAAACCATGTACTAGTGCTAAGCCAGATGACATCTCTGATAAAGGTATGAATGCTTGTATTACCCCAGACCGAATGATGAAAGAACAACCTGAACCCCGTGAGTCAATGGTTAGCACAGAAAAGGATTCCCAAAAGAATGTTAAGAAGAAGAAAGGTCTTGAGAAAGACATCAAGAATGATCATCCATGGACACTAAAGTTTGATGGATCAAAATCCAAACAAGATGCCAGAGTCAGAGTTGACCTGGTGAGTCTATAAGGAAAGTCCTTCCTAGCAACATACAGGTTGCAATTTCAACACACTAACATCATAGAATATGAAGCATTGCTCCATAGACTGCACTTGGCACTAAAGAAGAAAGTTAGGATACTCCATATAATTGTAGATTCCAAACTAGTGGTCAAGCAAGTAAGAAAAAATACACATACAATTACAAGCGATTGTCCAACTACAGACATCGAGTGTGGGACCTAATCGAAGGCTTCGATGCCTTCAACATTACCCATTACTGAGAAAATTCAATCATCAAGCTAACACATTAGCTAAAACCACCAACACTTTGGAACCACTGACATTATTAGGATTAAATAGTTTTTTGTAGAATTGGTTTTCATTCTGTTAATACTAGACAACACTAATTTCAAAGTCTTTGATGATGACCAACATATCCTGGATTTCATTGTTGATTAGGATGTTTTGAAGCACAAGTGATCAATGAGAAATATTGGGAAGATCCTGAATGGGATGAAGAATCTATTTAGTAGTAAAAAGAGGGTTTTAGTTTTAAGGGTAAATCCTCCTTTCACTCCAACATTCAAGGACATAAATCAAGTGAAGCCACAATCTCTTGCAAGAGGGCTCTGCTACAGATTTGGTGTCCTTTAGAATGAAGAGTAAGCTTGGCATTTGCTAATTAATTAATCAATTAAAGTCCAATTATGCCTAAAACCCTAATTTCATAAAATTGTAAAGAAACAGGTGAATCTCAACAAATGCTCACACACAAAGATATCAAATGATAATCAAATACATACCAGATTTCTAGATTTCATATGGGGAACATTTGGGGACTAATGAGTGGGTGCCCAAGTCCAAGGTACCATTTTTTGTCAAGATCTCTAAAGAATGTCTACAACTTGTTTCCGTTGTTCCAAAGATTTTACTACTTTGAGATCCAGAGGACTAATGAGCAAGCGCCCTAGTCTAGGTCCTACTTTTTTGCTTTCCTCTGCACTTTCGACACTCTATTCTCCTTCCCTATAACTCCACTTCTTCTCCTTCCACAACTTGTAACCAGCAATCACAGAAAAACAGGTTGGGGATTGTGGTGTTTAGAGGCTTGCCTCGATCAAGCTGCAGAGAGACATTCAAGTCTTTTGAACACCGTTTTTAGATAAAAAGTGCATATCCTTGCAGGATAGAGGCAAAATCCAAATGATAAATGATTGAAAGACAAACAAATGTCACCTTGGAGGTGTATCTCTCATGGAAGGAAGATTCTCTTTCATGCCATGGGGAGATGGAGTCAAATATGCAACAAACAAACACAATAACAACACAATACTACTTTGCAACACAATGAAAGCCTTGAATCACTTTAGCATAAGATCACAAGTTCACAATGTCCATCTAGTTTATAAATGAATCCCTAAACATGATTATATATGCAACTAAACAAATTATTGCTAAGAATTTCATAATTCAAACTTAAGGTGTCGGCATAGGACCTAATAATGGTCACATAACTGACACTTAGATTTAGGTCCTGACCTAAAATAGGGTAGGACTAGGGCATGGGCGCTCAAGTCCTCCCTCCCTATTTTAGTCAAGATTCATCACAAGTGTACACCCTAGGTCCTATTTGCCATAAAACTTAGGGGTTTTCTCATCAGGAGTCAACATGAATATGCAAGATGCTTATAATGAATTCTAAGGACTTGGGAGCTAAACCTTAAGAGGGAAAAGCCCCCAAGGGGACATTTTTTGACATAACATTTAGCCCCCACTTTAATGTATGTATAAATGCAAGGCCAATACATGCATTAAAGTATGGTCAAAACACAACAAACATGCCAGGAATGATGAAAACACACCAAACACACTGAAGATAGTAACAGGCATGCAAAACACGGAGAAGACAGTTACAGTCACACAAAACATGGAGAAGATAGTATTGAAGACACACAAAACATAGTGAATGCAGTGATTATTTCTTTTTCATTTTCTCATATATATGAATGCAAATGCAAGTACATGGAAAGTAAACACACAACCCAAAATGTAGGAGGGACTCATCGCCACCAATCTTTAGACTACATATGGGGCAACAAGCACGTAATACAAATTTCAGAGTGTAGGAGGGACACATTGCCACCAGTCTTTAGACTACACTTAAGAACAAACACACCATAAAAATCCCAAAGCATAGGAGAGACTCATCACCACCAGTCTTTAGACTATGCTTGGGAACAAACACACCATACACACACACATGGAAGACATGGAGAAAACACAAAAAACAAGTGATGGAAGGAGCCTATTGCTAGGTTCACCACCAAATCAGGCACATTATAGGCACACTTGATAGTTGGGCTTCACCACATCATCCACCAAAGACATGCTTAAGGGAGGATACACCAACCCCGCCTGCTTGGAGGACATTTAGAAATGACAGGATGTGCACTCTCCTCGAGAAATACACCATCCTTGCCTCCGTAGAGGGATTAAAATAAAAGTATATGCATGATATCCCACCTCTGCAGAGGGCTGAATGATTGCAATATAAAATAAAGATGTGTACTCACACAGAGATACAACACCCTGCCTTTGTAGAGGGCTTACAAACATGCTTCATTAGTACCAAAATCATTAGACAACTTACCTTATATGCCCCCACCTTAAGGTGGTTGATATCATGTACTGATGTTAAGCACGTTAAAGTAGGAATAAAACACATAAGGGAACATGAGCTCTCGCAAAGCCCATGCCCCCAGAGGTGACATGTACTTTATGATCACCAAATGTTCCCACAAACACACAATTTCCTACAAGAAAAGGTGTTAAAAATGGTGCAGTCACGGTTAGGAGGGTTCACAGAATGAACTATCTAGACCATGTAGCTAGAGTAAACACAACAGAAACAACTAAAAGATATAAAGCAAATGTAGATTTAGTCATTCAATTTTTTATAGAATTCAAATACAGATTGGCCGATAATATGCAGGCTTGCAATTAGGGCTCACAGGCCTGAATACAGAATGCACAAGTTATATCTTTTAAGTTCCTTTGCAAAGAACTCCAACATATCCCCTATGAACTAATGATCCACTTGATAACTTCATAACTTCTTTCCTCTGCATCTATTACATCAATATATATCATCTCTGGAACCTTAGATTCCTTCGTGTTGGCCAAGGAAGATCACAAACTCCAATGAGGAGTTATAACATGTACACAGATAGGTCAGACCTATTTGAATAGAACTCCTCTACAATTGCATAGACTGATGAGCAAATCTCAAGGAAGGTCAACCACGAACTAAATAACATTAAATGATGTGAAATTTAGCTCCGCAGGTCGTGACATGCTCCGCAAGTCTTCTCCTTTAGCTGATTGTCTGAGACTGACAGGATGCTCTGTTCTAAGAAAACAGTTGATCTTCTGATAGTGATATCTTTCTGATACCTGATCCAAATGATCTGAGATTTGGATGTGATGTAGATGCATGTGTCTAAATGCTAAGTCTAGCTCGGCAAGGTCTAAAATGCAAATACGGTAGAATACTAACCAAAATACAGAAACTTCTACTGATTGAACTGACTATACTAAACTAGAAATGAAAAGAAACAAACTGAAATGCAAAAAAATTGAAATGAAAATGTTTTTGGTTGATGCAAGATTGCTCTTGAACCAGGAATACTCCTGCATCAGACCTCCAAGGTTATTGGAAAAGTGAGTCCCTCACTTTACTGGTGCTAAAAGAAAACCAAGACAGTCCACTTTAGCTGGAGAAATCTAATATGAATCTTCTTCTGGTATGCCTTTCCATTTCACAAGATATTCTTTGTATTGTCTTCCTTTGGTGTTACATCCAATTCTACTGTCCAAAATGTCCTCAATCTGCTCTGGTGCTTGTTGTGGTAACTACTTCTTCAAGTCTTCTTCAATGTTGTCACTAAACTCTACTTCATGATACTGATATAGGTCTACATGTTGAAAATAGATGATATGCCCAGTGTCTCTAGTAACTCCACTTCATATGCATTTCCTGAATCAGATTTTCTGATTATCCTGCAAGGTCCAAACTTTTTCATCTTCATCTTGTTATATGTCCCAAATAGAAATCTTTCTTTTCTCAAGTATACTATTACTTCATCACCAACTTCAAATTATTTGTGTCTTCTCTTCTCATCTACTTGTTCTTTATACTTACCATTCATTTTCTCCAAATGCTTCTTTACTTGATTATGCACTGTCTCCATGTATCCTGCAAATTCTTCTACTTCTGCACTTCACTTATCCTCCATACTAATATGTCTCAATTCTGTAACTCCTCTAGGGTTAGTTCCTATCACAATTTCAAATGGTGTTCTTCCAGTACTCCTTGTAGACACCCAAATTTGTCCCAACTTTGTCCATGTCCTACAACACCTTGTTAAAACATCCCTTAAACATCATAAGTCATTTTTGTCCTAAATCCCACTCTTAATCCCATTTATCCATTAGCCAATTAATTAAATAAATTTTATTTATTTAATTAAAATCCCATTCAATCCCATCCTCATCCTACTTAGCCAATTAATTGAATAAATTTTATTTATTTAATTAATTTCACATGCATAATCCCATTTATCCTATCCCCATCCCAAATAATTAAATAAATTTTATTTATTTAATTAATTTCCACATCATATTTTATCCCATCCTATTCATCTATCTAATTAATTAAATAAATTTTATTTAATTAATTAATATCCAACTCATATTACAACTAATTCAAATATTTTATTTGAATTAAACACTCATCTTTTATCACATTCCAACACTTGTCCAGTCAATCATGTGTTGTAAGACAACTTTCATTCATATCCTTCACATGCATAACTAATGGAACCTATATTTAGTAACTTTCAATCCTAGCCATTCACATAGCCTCTGAATCTAGACCGTGCGATTCCTTGTTTGAGAGATGTGGACTGCTTCTTCAACAATGAGCAATTGCAATGCTGAAAGCTGCCATGATGGATGATAAAAGCTCAATGAATGCTGAGATGCTCAAGATGCTCAAGATGATAATGTAGGTGCTATATGATTGCTGGATGTCTCATATGGAGTGAGAGGGTGTTTATATAGGACTCAACCAAGATCAATCGACGGTGGAGATTTAGAGGCTATGTGAATGGCTAGGATTGAAAGTTACTAAATTTAGGTTCCATTAGTTGTGCATGTGAAGGATATGAATGAAAGTTGTCTTACAACACATGATTGACTAGACAAGTGTTGGAATGTGATAAAAGATGAGTGTTTAATTCAAATAAAATATTTGAATTAGTTGTAATATGAGTTGGATATTAATTAATTAAATAAAATTTATTTAATTAATTAGATAGATGAATAGGATGGGATAAGATATGATGTGGAAATTAATTAAATAAATAAAATTTATTTAATTATTTGGGATGGGGATAGGATAAATGGGATTATGCATGTGAAATTAATTAAATAAATAAAATTTATTTAATTAATTGGTAAGTAGGATGAGGATGGGATTGAATGGGATTTTAATTAAATAAATAAAATTTATTTAATTAATTGGCTAATGGATAAATGGGATTAAGAGTGGGATTTAGGACAAAAATGGCTTATGATGTTTAAGTGATGTTTTAACAAGGTGTTGTAGGACATGGACAAAGTTGGGACAAATTTGGGTGTCTACATTTTATCCCTCTTTGAGATGATGAGCTTTGGGTCGAGTAACATCATTTCAAAGAAGATAAGGTATGGATAATTGATAGGGATGCTGATGATGATGATGATGATGATAGAAAGGATAGGTTGGTGATGCCCCCTCGAGAGGTTAGGCGGGTTGGACAAACATGGGTAGGCTCTCGAAAAGAAATGGCTTGGCTACAAAAGAAAGATAAGGGGATAGATAGAAGAAATGAAGGATGCGTTATGCTGTAATGAAAGTGAGCAACCATGATGTTTGATATAGCACTAGACGTTATGCACCAAGGTATAAGGAACCAGGGTGATGATGTGTCCTGTGCCCCAGCGTAATACAACCTTGTCTAATGTATGAGGAAGTAAACTTAGAGCATTGAAGTCCTAATGCACAAAAGGTATGATATGACCTTAGATGCAAAGGATAGTGCAAAAAGCTATTCCAACATACACAAGATATGAATATTAGCTAGAATGATACTGATGTGATGCAAATGCAAGATAAAATGATAACACACACAAGCAAGAAAGAAAGCATGCACAAATGATACAAAAACAAACAAGGTATTTCCCCTGTCAAGCTGTAAACCAATGAGTGGTTGTTTGATTGTTTTGCTGATAGTTGAGAGTGTTGTCATTGCGGGGAAAGCTATATCCCTAGATCAACACAAGGTTGTTTGCTGAGTTGGTTGGCTAGTTGATTGATTGATTTGGCTTACAACAAGGTTAGGATCAAGACCATGGATTGTGTTTGGATAACTTGGCTTGATTAATTAACATGATTGGTATGGATTAAGGATGGGCTTGCATTTGGATCTTTGTTTGGAATGGTTGGAAGATGATGAAATGCTGATTAGATTGATTTGATGAAGGATGGATGATTTGTGGTGGATTGAGCTTCTTTTGACTTGCTGAAGTGATTGGATTTGTTTTGATGGCTAGATTGATGTGCTTGAGTTGATTTGCTTTAGTGTTAATGTTGATGATTGATAGGATTTGTTTTGATGGTTGGCTTGATGTGCTTTGGTTGTGATGTTTGTTGTTGCTGGGTTGATTGTTTTGATGATTGGATTGTTTTGAATGATGATAGTGATGGTGTGATGATTAGAGTACCCACTCAATCTAAGCATAAGCAAGTGTTCTCAGTATGCTCAAAGGATGTAAAACAAACAAGGTACTGCCCTTGTCAAGTCATAAACTAATAATTGATTGTTTGATTGATGATGATAGCTAGTGTTGTCATTGCGGAGAAAGCTATATCCCTAGATCAACAGAAGGATGTTGTGGGAATGATATATCCCATTGATAATGATTGATGATTGTTTGATTTGGTTCATGACAAGATTAGGATCAAAACATGTTGATTTGATTGGATAATGTTCCTTGATTGATTGGCTTGCTTGATATGGATTAGTGTGACTTAAATTTAAGATCATTGCTTGGATTAATTTGATTGATATGATTGGAAGAAGTGATTGATTGAAATGGATGAATAAATGTTATTGATAGGAAGAATTGATGATGATGAGGATTTGATTTTGATTGAATGTTGATGGAGTGGATTGTTTTGGATGATATGATTGGTTTTATTGCTTGGATTTTGTGTTGGATATTTAATTTTTTGGATTTTTTTGACATATTTTGATATTTTTTTTTTTTTTGGGGGAATATTTTGAATGTCAATGGATTTACAATTGGGTAGCCTTTGTGCTTGATACCAATGACAAGGGAGAAAACCAAGCCTAGGTGCAAAGGATGGATAAAAGGATGGGCTCATAGTAAATGTGATAGCAAGATCATGAGAGTTGGATGGATAAATAAGAGGATAGGCCATATAAGGGATGGATGCTTGCCCCATGATATATGGATAGATAGGCTATAGTGGAAAGCTCATGATAAATAGATGGGGATAAGCTATAAGATGGAAAGCTTGTGAAAATGATATGCCATAGTGGATGGATCATAAGGGAGCTAGGATGTGATCTTCAAAGGCTATGTCACATAGGAAGAATAACTTGCCCCATTCTAGGTGGTAATGCTTAGGATTTTTACATGATTGAATTTTACATGGTGCTTATGATGATAGGATGACATGATGGATTGGTTTAAATGGGATGGAAGGTTCATAGATAGGACTTGGTTTGGAAAGGAGATATGTCAAGAAATATCCAAACATGTTTCAACATTTTACCCCTATGTCTTCATCAAGATCAAAAGGCGGAAAGAAGGATAGACTCAACATGATAGGTATGTGGATGTAATGGCTAATGATGGTAGGATAGGATATGGCAAGATAGGACATGATAAGATGGAAAATGATAGGTTGGATGAGACAATGTGCCCCCAAGTGTAAGTGACATAGAAGATCAACCTACACATGACGCCTGTTTGCTAGGTTTTCATCATGGTACTTATCCAAGGCACCTGTTTGCCAAGTTTTCACCATTGGACGAAAGGATTTCTCTTTACTATTTTGATTTTTTTTTTACTTTTAGATGGGGTAGCAATTACACATGGCACCTGTTTGCTAGGTTTTCACTATGGTAATGGATAGGAGGGACTCAAGTGGCTAGTGCTATGAAGATTGATAGTGTCCCTTTAGAGATTGATGATGTCTTCGCATGGACCATGTCAAGTGTGCTCATAGATGTTGATAATGGAGTGCATGGACGGAAGATGGATTGGGTGGATAGTAGATTATGATGTGGATTATGGAAGGTTCATGCAAGGATAGATGGATGGGGATAGTGGACTATGATGTGGATTATATTGGCTTATGGAATGGAGACGGATGAAAAGTTTATGCCAAAGCATGGACCATAGGTTTAGCATGGGGGAGATATGTAGGATAACGGATGTAAGATGGGGAGATGGAGGCATGTGGGAATGTTTTGGAATGGAAGGGAATCATGACCAACGGTTGCACACACCATGTTAAACATGGAAGCTTTTGATTGGATGGTGGTGTAGGAAGCAATGGAGATGTTTTCTTAAGGGATGGTTGATGAAGTGATTTAGGAACCCACATAGATTTAGTATTTTTAGTGATTTTGTTTTGCTTGTGGGATTTTTGAAGGGAATGGAAGTATTGGATGGAAATAGGCTTTTGGATGGAGATAGGTGATTGGGATTCTTGAGATGTGGATGAGGATGCCTCATTTGATTTGTTAGCTATTTGCTTAGGAACCCAAACTAGTTTGCTTTTGGGATTTGCATTTGGAGGTAAGGGTTTAGATAGTTGTTTAGATGAACTTTGCTTTGAGTTTGATTCTTTATGTCCTAAGGTATGAAGACCTTTAGGGTTTTTGGTAAGATTGTTAGCTTTATAGGTAGAGGCATCAAATTTTTTTCTTTTTAATCCCATGGGATGGGTGGAGTTGATGGAATGATCGGAAGCTTTATGCTTAAACGATGTGTGCTTTTGTTGGCTAGGATTAGGGATGTAAGGATACTTATGAATGATAGGTATGTTAGGTGTTGGAAATAATGGTGGCAAGGTGGATGGAGGGATATTTGGAGTTGGTAAAAGTGGAGGCAAATTGGATGGTGGAAGGTGTATGGTCACATGCTTTTGACTTTTATAGGATGATGGAGGTAGAATGGCTACATATGTTTTGGGTAGATGGGGTTTGTGATGGAAAGTGGACATAGGATGGATGGAGGGATTACCAACATCTTGGCCTTGTTTACCTTGGAGTGTATATCCAAGGCCATATGAGCATGGAGGAATCTTGACATGGTTTGGCTCCAAAATACCTTGTTCATAAAGGCCTAGACCTTTGCCTTGGTAGTTCATGTTTTGGAGTATGCAATGGACAATGGGACTAGATGTGTTTTGAGAACTAGACTTGAGCTCTTTATTAGATGGAGAAATTGAAGTGGATAAAGGTCGTTGTTGTTCGAAGGAAGAACATTAATTGAGGAAGGTGGTAAGACCACTAGGACATGATGGTGGACTGGAAATGGAATCGATGGTGGATGTGGAAGGAGGATCATTAGGATCTTGATTAGCATTGTGTTCACTAAGATCCAAGTTATTTGTTTGATCTTTTATGCTTACTTGGGGGACAAGTGTCTCATCATGACAAGTGGATGTTTGCTCATTATGGGTAGGGCTAGATGGTGTATGATTAAGAGCAATTTGGATATCTTACTCATGGATGGATATAGGATTATGGATAGGATCACGGTACTCATGGATAACTTCTTCATAGGTATCATCTTGATCATAAAGAAGGTAAATGTCATGGTGGGTTACATAAAAGTGTGTTGATCTTGAGTTGGACTAGGGCTTAATGTTTCCACATGCTTAGGATTAAACCTTTGACATATCTCTTGGGTTGCTTGAATGGAAGTGGAAGGCTCTTGGTCAACAACATGAGAATATGATGACTCTTGACTTGGATTCATAATAGGAGACTCTTGAATAAGCTTGATGGCTTGTAGGTCACATGATGGGCTTGAAGGGCTAGGCATGTTAATTGAGGGCTCTTGGATAGGCTCAAGGATAGGTGTTTGGCATGGAGGTAGTTTATTCCTAGCTAGTAGCTAATGGATCACATCCTTCGCAAGGGTATGAGTGGATGGGCAATATAATGGATGAGCAATAATAGAGGATGATGTTGTAAGCGTAGGACTAGGATTTTGATTAGATGGAAGGATAATGGAGTTTGATGGATTAAGATGTGGACTAGATGGGTGTGACACATGGGATTGGGATGATGTGGCATGATTTCTCATTATAGGTAGGTACACCTTGTAAACAATTGGGACAAATATTGGGCATTGATTTGTATTATGGCCTTTGGTCCTATGGTATGCACAATAGTCATGTTCATCATATGGACTTTCTTCACATGGTTTGACTTTGGGAATTTCAATGAGTTTTGCTTCAAGCATTCTTTGTAAAACTATCTCAGCCGCATCCTTTGGTGAAGGATTAGAATGACTTGGTGATGAAGGTAATGGAGGGCTTGGTGGTTTGGAAGGTTGATGAACCAATGGACTAGGGGTAGGATCACATGGTGGTGTTGGGATAGGACTTGTTGGCTCATGTGTTAGCATGTGATTGGGTGGTGGTGGCCACTCTAGATTGGTATCTCCCTTGTCAAAGGTTATTAGATCTTGCATAGGATAAATTGGGCTTTGATTTATGTACAAGCGGTGGATTTAGATCTATCAATGGTGCTTGGTGGTCTTGTTGAAAAGGTGTACTTGGACTTACTTGATTTATGTACAAAGAGCCATTGGGACTTGGATGTTGTTCTTGTGATATCACTTGATTGCTTTGTGGATGGGCTTGGTAGTGCATTGGAATTGTGGCATGAGGGATTGGATAAGCTTGAGGTGGATATTCATAGGTTTAAGGTGGAATTTGTTGAGGTTGGGATGGTGTTTGGACTTCTTGTTGTGATATGATTTGTTGTTGATGTTGGTAAATGTGTTGATGTGATGATGATGGAGGGGTTGCATAGGATAATGATTGTTGTGATATGGATTGATATGGATAAGGGTTGTGATAGGTTGATAAAGGGTTGATATGATATGTGGATGAATTTGGTTGAGATGAAGTGGGATAAGTTGATCCATAATTGATTTGATGTGTGGATGGATTGGGTTTTGGACTTGTCTCATCCTCATCAATAAAGATATATCCTCCTCGAAGTATAAACTTGGTCTTAGGAGGAGAGGCTCCTTTAATTGTGATCTTGGGCTTTGGTTCATTCTCATGATTTGAATTAGGAAGATAGCCACCTTTAATCGTGATTGGTTTCTTCTCATGATTTGGATTAGGAAGATAACCACCTTTCATTGTGATTGGTTTCTTCTCATGATTTGGATTAGGAAGAGGGGTTGCTCTAATTGTGACCTTAGGTCTTGGTTTATCTTCATGATTTGAATTAGGAAGAGGGGCTTCTCTAATTGTGATGTTAGGTCTTGGTTTATCTTCATGATTTGGATTAGGAGGATAGCCACCTTTAATTGTGATTGGTTTCTTCTCATGATTTGGATTAGGAAGATAGCCACCTTTAATTGTGATTGGTTTCTTCTCATGATTTGGATTAGGAAGATAACCACCATTAATTGTGATTGGTTTCTTCTCATGATTTGGATTAGGAAGAGAGGCTCCTCTAATTGTGACCTTAGGCTTTGGTTTTATTTCATTATTTGAATTAGAGGGGCAGCCTCCTTGAATTGTGATTATAGGCTTAGGTCTTGTCTCATGATTATAAGGATAACCCCCTTGAATGGTTATGACCATTTTGACAAGTGTTGACTAGGAATAGGTTGATGATGATGTGGAGATGATTTGGAATCAGTATGGATGTAACTAGGATATGTTCAAAATAAAATTGATTTGGGTATGATTAGGATATAATGTGGAATGACAAAATTGGGTGATGTGGATGAAATGTAGGATGAATTATTTATGTGATTGGTGTTTAGAGCTTGATTTGGCAATGTTCAAACAAATGATTATGCATATACACACATGAATCACTCACGCAAGACACATAAGCAATTGTTGACTTTGAAAATAAAATGTGATGATTATTAAGCAAGCACTTGAAAACACATCACAAGCCTAATGTCTAGTCAAGTGGGTATGGCTAATTAGGTCTTAGGCTAGATTGCACAAGGTTGACTAAGGAATTGAAAGAGAAATCCCGCCACACAGTTGGGAGAAAGGGGTAACCCACCCTTCACCTTCACTTCCCAAAGGTATAAAGTTCTTTGGGGCTTAGCCAAGAGTGACAAGATTTACAACTCCCAATGAGGGTGTCTTTCGATTTAGCCTCGATTGAGGTCATCCCTTGGAGTGATGTGTCTCCAAGCAAGCCTCCTAGATAGGGTTTACAAAAGCAAACCAAGTGAGCTATCACTTGATTCACACTCGCAGTGGTTAATTCCCCTTTAGAAATGAGATGTGTGGAAGACAATTCAAGAACTTGTTCTTTTTAAACCCAAATCCAAATGTGTTGAAAATACTAGTTCATTTTAAGCCCAATTTCAATGATGTGATTGCAAACAAGTTATTTGTTTCAAAGCCCAAATTGAAATGCATTTGCAAACAATGATTAGAAGATGAGAAATGAAATGATTGCACCTGGTTAATTCGCTATCCAAATTACTATAGATGTTGATGTCAATGTTGCTCCAGCTCCTTATGATCACCTACAACATAAAAAAAATGATATTATAATGCAGGCATATAAAATAGGCTCATCAGGCAAGGAAAATTGTAATTTTAGATGTATAGCCGAATTAGATTTGATTATTTTGATACATTTTTAATTCGAAAATTAAAAAATCAAAGAAGAGACCCCTATTAATTTTCAGAGAGCTTTCTGAAAATGTAAAGAAATCAAAAAATTTCCCTGATTTGCACCCAAAAATGCAGATTTATGGAAACGGTATAGTCGGCAAAGATCTAATTTTTTCGCACTATAAACGACCTACAAATTAAATCTAAAATTTTTCTGCTGTAGCTTCCTTATATCATGGAAAATTCTCTACTAAAAGCTTGTAGAAAAATTCATAGCTGTTTGGAAGATATAATGAAATCTTTAAAACCTAGGGTTTTGTCCAAAAAGTAGTAGATCTGCAGCAAAAAGTTAATTAAACCTGCAAAACTCAACAATGGGGGTTATATGAATGCAAATTTTTACTACAAAAACTTGCAAAAAAGATAAAGCGAAGTGAGTCCCACCGGGCGTGCCAAATGTAGTTAGGGTAAAATTGCAAATCAGGGCAAATGAATAAACAGTAATGATAATCATGATGAGGTCAGTTTTCAAAGTTAACATTTCATGTCAATAACCTTAGGGGTGGATTGAGTACAAAATTCCATGCAGGTTTTCCTTTTGGATCACCCAGATATTCCTTAGGGAACAAAAGTTATAATGAGTCAAAGATCTAGTCAAACCTAATATTCTGAGGGGAGGATCATATTTCTCAACATTAGTCATCTTACAAAAGATCACCCTGATATAATATTATCACCCGATAAAATCACTTGCTCTGAATATTTGGACGTCAACTTTAGGTGATAATGATATCCACCTGACAAAAATGTTATATGTTTTGTGAAGGTCATATTCTGAAACATCACCCTGATATTTGAATATCGGCCTGTCGCAAAATATTACCCTGAACCAATATCCTGCTGATGTCATCCAAACTCAGTAATTGAAGAAGTAAAAATGATGATGATGTCACCATTCTTTTACCTCGAGGAGATGTATTTCCAAACATGACCCTTCCTACATAACATGATGATGACGTTATAAAGCCACAACACTGAACCAAGCCATTATCCTGTTGACGTCATCCTGATATTTCAACGGAAGGTCATCTTAGTCTGAAGGGGGTGATATTATAAACATCACTAGACATTTCAAACATCCCCTGACATTTTGAATATCACCTGATATTCTTAACCTAACCTGATATTTCAACATTGGTCTTTTCACCTAAACCGGATAATCATGTTATACCAAGAGGGTGACATTTTGAATATCACCCACTATCCACGATATCACTCGATCTTGAGAGATCACCCCATGCCTTGCCACCATAACATTAAATGCATGCAGATGTGGTAGGTGGTTTCCTCTGATTACAAACCTGATACATACACATGGCAAGATCTGGCAGTTTCGTACAAGAAAATGAGCTGTTGCATTTAATTTACCCTAATCTGCCTTAGTGAAGAGGTTAAAGATGAGTTACAAACTCATTTTGCACTTACCCTGCAATAAAATGAGTTTTTACAGAGCGGAGCTTACGAATTCTCATAAGGCCACCTATAGATGACTATACCTTGTACCAGAGCAGGATACGAGAGCATTGCTGGTAATTGAATCCATTTTAGACGACTATCATCATAATCAAGAGGATAAATGCATCGGGTAAGTAATTGGAACCCTCTGGTTATCATGTTCTGCATATCCAGGTATCATGGGGTCTTATGGTTTGAAATTTCAAATTCATGCATGTCTGGATAGATGAAATATGGAAAGAACAATAGTATGCATGATGAATAATGAATATGTAATGTAGATGCATGCTTGTATATGTATCAATTGTAAGACCAGGTTGTGTTAATTGTAGGCATCCATGGCAGACAAATGGTTAGCTAAGTCAGAGGCAGAATTCTGGAAGCCTATGTTTGCTCATCCTGATGGTGTTCAATTCAAATACGGAGCCATCACTGATACACACCAGGGGAATACAGATCTAGTTGCCTAGTCAATCAAGATGAATGATGAGAAGAATACCAGCGCCCTGCTGGATGTGGTCTTCATATCAGAAATGTGGAATGCAGCTGGTTTTCCTTACTCCATGGAAACCCCTGAGCTGGTGGTAGAGTGTGCAAGAAATTATAACCCATGGACGAGGAAGGTAGAAAAACATGGCAGAGTGTATGCAGATCTGTCAATCAAAGGCATTGTGGCCACTTTCAGTTTGTTATTGGGCAAGAAGGTTGCCAGCATAGATTTGAAGAAATCAGAAGTAGAGTATGAGAATAATAGGAAGACTGCTAGGAAGAAGATGTATCAATGGAGGGCTAAAAACAGTCCCTATCCTGTAGAAGCCAAACTTCTGGTGCATCTATATAAATATGACTTCGACGATGAGTATCAATACATGATAGCCCTACTAAGTAGAGTGACAGATCAGCCTGATGCTGGAAGTTTCAAGGACTGGATGTATGTAGTCATCCTGATGTGCCTGTACACATATAACAAGCCCATGTGGGCTAAAATAATAAGTGATGCTCTAGATGAGCAGCTAATGAACCTAGGAGGTTCAGATTGTTCTTTTTACATGACATCATATATAGTTTATTCATGTGCCTACAAGGGTACATTTGATGCACTGGTTACAGATGGGAAGATTGGAGGCACAATCAATGATGTGCATATATGGGATCATCATCCCCAACTGCAAGGAGTGAACTACCTCCAGGATTACAAGTTAGTAAATGATGCATTCTCTATGCACCTGGTGAGGATAATAGAAGAAGATAGAAACAAGAGACTGAGCATGGAAGCTCAGGAAGTTATCTACAGGCATGGAGCCTAGTTCATTCAATTCACCACCTTTTCCTATATCAGGATTGAAGGTTTTGAGGGGGAGCCTCTCGTGCTCCCAAGGTATCCTATAGATGCAGTTGTCTTAATGGAGTTTTTAAGACAAGTCTCCATAATATTGAATGCCTATAAGGCAAACAACAAGCTCCCACCAGTGTTTTTTCCGGTTGTAATGGGCTAGTATATGTGCCCAGATTCTGAGAGCATAAAGAAGGCCATAGCTAGTCTAGATATGATCCATTAGTAAGGTCATATGATCCTTATAGGAGGATGCAAAGGATCATGGGGAAACCCATCCATCAAAGAAACCTTGAAGACTTCTGGGCAGATTGTGAAGATGAAGTTGAAGCCCGAAGAAGAAGGTATCAAAGGTTAACACTGAATCAAATCAAAACATTTGATTGCATCTCCATCCCGGCGCAACTAAAGAAGGATGATGGAAAGATTATGGCTAATGAGTATGAAGAAAAGAAGATATATAATGATACCATCTCTGCACCGGATCTCACTATACAGGAGGATATCTCCTTAGATCCATTCACAGGCAGGATATTGCAGCTAACCCAAGCTTGGGTAGATGAACAAACTAATGTGCTAAAGAAAAAGGGTGTTGTCATCACAATGGACAACAAAAAGAAAAGACAGGAGATTGCTGAAGATGAATACAATGACTTCTTAATTGAGAAGAGAAAGACTAAAGGAGAGAAAGCTCCACCTCCTGATAAGGGCAAGAAGTCCTCAAAAGGTAAGAAGATCGATGCTGAACCCAAAGGGGTTGTAGTGCAAAGAATGGTAGTACCAGCTGAGGAAGTGGCAGCATCAGGAGAACCATCAGCTGCAAGCCAGGCTTTAGCCTCATCATCACAGCCTCCTCAGGATAAACAAAAGCTTAAACAAGTCCAGAGGCCAGCTGCACATCCTGCTGGTACATCCAAGGAAGGCCAGACCTCACAGAAGAATAAAGAGAAGGATATTCCTTTAGAAGAAGAATCTGAAGAAGAAGAAGGCCCTTTGTCCTTCACAAGGAAGAGAAAAGCACCTTAGGTGGTAACCACTACACCTAAGAAACTGAGGACTGCTATGAGAGTAGAAATAAGACAAACTCCCATAATGCTGAGGGGAGCAGGTGGGGATGTATTCAAGAAGGAGTTGCAGCATAATGTTCCGCTCCCTACTATTGTAAAATTTAAAACTGAATTAGCAAAAGAATAGGTAAAAGAAACCTCTAGGATACTCCAAAGTGGTATTGTTTCATTGGAGGAAACAATTGACCTATCCGATGATGAGGTAGTGAAGGATGTAGCTTCACAGAAAATGGAAACCCTTGCTGCTGGCACTAGGATAACTCCTCATGGAACTCCATTAGTACAAATAGTGTTGGAGGAGATAAAGCAAGTGGAATCAGGAAAAGAGAAAAGTCTAGAAAAGATAGCTCAAGAGATAGGGCTGGATACACTAATTAAGCAGGTAACTAGTCCTGCAATAATCTATCTCACCTATAGACAGGATGCAAGTCTTGAAAATAAAGGAAATATTTAGGATAAAGAAGAAAATGTTGAGGAAGTAAAAATGGCAGAGACAGAAGGCCATACTTTGGATATGGGTGAGCAACAACAAGAGGAAATACCTATTGGGTCCAAGATAGTTGAAGTACAAGACAAGGGAGGAGAAAAGATAGATATATCAGATGATCCTACCCTAAAGGCACAAGAAGTAATTGTTACACCTGCAGAACAAATTGTAGCTGTGGCCTAGGTGGATAAGGTTAGGTAGATATAGTAATATCTACAGAAACAAATATACCTCATGATGAGGAAATCATTAAGGTAGATAAGATACCCATGGAGGAAGCAAAAGATCAAGATCATGATAAACATGTAGATGATCAACAGGATCACCCTCCAGAGAAGGAAATTCCTTAACAGGAGGATGCACCCAAAGATCACCCTCATGAGGAAGAAATAAGGAGATCACCCTCCCCATTGAACATGATGGTGGATACTAAAGATCAAAGTGATCATCATGATGGTGATGGAAACCAACAGCCAAAAGATCAAGTTCCTTCGTGGCTGGAGAAAGAAATTGGCGAAGAGTCAGACATAGGGATACAAGAATTTGATGTATCCACATTATTTACAGAAACTCTAATAAAGCCAAAGAGAAAGGCTAGAATAACTTCTGCAATACAAAGGGATCCTAATACAGGCAGGAGAACAACCCAGGTAGTTGTTCCTGTAGTTGATAAAGAAAAAGGCAAGATCACTCTGGATGAATTCCAAATTACTACATTAGATTTGGGATTTGCCAATGAGGATCAGGAAGGCCAAGAAGGCAAAGATATTATTGATTCATTAACTCAAAGAGTTAAGAGAGAGAAGGAGAAGAATAAGCAGCATAAGGAGCACATTGCTCAGCTACATGCATATATAAGAGGGTTAATTAACCCTGATGATACGTCAACTGATCATGCAGTCCCATTGACTACTATTTCTCAGGAGGAGGTTAATAAGTTGAACCTCATGAAGCATGAATCAATAATAATGTTGAAATGGATGTCATCCACGCTCGATGGAGCAGAAGAAGTGGCAAAGGCCTCTTTGAAGAGGTGGAATTCTTTGGATACCTCTAGGAGAAAAGTGGATAAATTACAGATGGAGATCGGCAGGAGGTCATTTCAATTGGAGAAGATCATCCACATTTTGGATGAAATGAAGAGGATTGATTCTCAGATCTTAATAAAGAACCAGGTACTGAATAATAACATAGCCCTTTTGATGGATATCTAGAATAAGGATGTCAGGTTTGAATGTGATGTACTCAAAAGATGCAATAGTAAACTGTGGAATATCAGCATGAAGTTACATGATATGATGTCCCATGAGGTTGAAGTTTTGGAAATTTTGGAAGGAGATGTAGAAGGAAAGATAGAAAATCAAGATGAAGAGTTCATCATCAAAGCTCTACATAGAAATTTCCAGCTAGTTGCTAAGGACCCTCTCAACCACTTGACAAAATAAGTGCTAGATAAAGTAATGAGAATAAAGGTCAAGGTGGAAGACTATAATGAAATGTCCGGTAGCAGGAGAAGTAAGTTGGAATCTCTCCGGAACAAATATCAGGTGCATAAACATGCCACCACCAAAGCAAGAACTTAGGATGGCAGAGAATTGGAGAAAATCATGCAGGCATATGAGAATCTAAGGATAGCTATGCAGGTCCATGGTAAAGAAGACCATCATCAGGATGATGAAGATAGCGAGAGCGGTGAAAGTGATGATAATGATAAAGAACATGATAAAGATGCATCATAGAGAGAATATATGCATCAAATGCTTATGAAAGTATAAGTTGTTTTGATGGTTGCCAGCTGGCAACCTGTGCCATGTGAGAAGATTGACAAAGTCAAAGATAAATGTGAACTGTGGATTTCAATGGACAAATCCTAATCATAAATCAATTGTAATGGATCCTTCACCTTATTCTATAAAAGGTGCATGGATGCCTCATTTTGATTCATTCGAAACTTAATTGAAATTTGTTTGCTGAAGTATTTAGGACTCATTTCAAAGCTATTGTATATGTACATGTCTTTTGCATACTTAATGAAAGAGAAGAGCATTTTGATTACAAATCTTCATAAATCTTGAGTAATCTGCGTCTGAATTCTGGATATGTGCTTTGATTTGCTGCGTCCCTTGGAGTGCTCATCATGTTGCATGTATTGTTTTCATTCATCATCCTCTGAAGTTTGCATCAACTATGTCTAGCTGTGGAACATCCTGGTGAACACATGGTTTGATTTCTTCTCATAGTGATAGTATCAAGTGTGTATGTGGATCAATAGTTGAAGATTCAACTTTAATTTGAAGTATTTCTTTCAATTTCTTTCAATTTCAGAGCAGTTCATCATCATAATTGCAAATAATTGACAATCTTAAGCAAATAATGCAAATATGCAGACATCCCGTAGATAATTGAACACATTCAGCATATTTGAGGGTAAAGCATGTCAAAATAACAAATATCATGCAAAGTTTTAAAGATAAACACAATATTTGAAGTATATCCTGTGTAGAAATAACTCTCTATGTAGTATCATTACAGGAAACATCATCTTACTGATAAGATCTACGTAAGGCCCCAAAATGGAAATAGCAACACACATCAACCTTTGAGTAACGTCAGAAGATTAAGACCTAATCAACGAAGACTTGGGATCATGAATTCTTTGAATTCATTGTATCTTTCAAGATGAGTAAAGGTTGTTGTGTAACTTTTATTCTATGTTTGTTTATGACTAACATCATGATCAACAGGTGTTTCAATCTTTCCAACTTCAACTTAGTCGCCATCTCCTCTGAAACTAGGTTATCTGAACTACCACTATCAATAACAACTTTACAACATTTACCTCCTGATTTGCATCTAGTTTTGAACAAAATATTCCTCTACGATGGTTCCTCATTTGTCTCTACTTGAAATAGTGCTCTCCTCATGAGAAGTGATTCTCCTTTCTCGGGTTTACCAACTGAACTAGGTGATCCAACAGGTTCTTCTTCCACATAGGTTGTTCTTCCACTGATCTCTGTCCTCTTATTTGTACTACCCTGATTACATTCAAATGCTCTATGCCCTTCACCTCCACACTTGAAACAAGTGCCTCTGAATGTTCTCTTATTAGGTCCTCTTCCTTCTCTTTTGTATCCTTCACTCCAATATGCACTAGGGTTTCCTCTACAGTAGACAGTTCTGTCATCTCTCCGGTATGCATTGTTATCTCTGTCCTCCTTCTTAAATGTACTTTCTTGTCTATTCTACTCAGCATATGATCTTTCTCCTCTATAAAATGTTCTACCTCTCTAAATTTACCTCCTTTGCCTCTCTATCTTTGATCATGCCTCTTATTCAACTTTTCTTCGACTTTTAGGGCAAACTGATATGCTTCTGCCAAAGATGTCATCCTTACCAAACTGAGTTCTTCTTGAATATTCAATCTCAGTCCATTGATGTATCTAGCCACTTTCTCCTTGCTTGCTTCACTATGTCCTATCCTTATGATCATCTTATGAAATTATTTAGTATATTCCTTCACAGATTTCTCCTTTTGTTTCAGGCTCTACAATCTCTTCCATAGTTCCAACTCATAGTCAGCAGGTATAAACTGATTCTTCAACTTTGTCACCATTTTATCCCACTTTGTAATATTTTATTTTCCTCTCATGTTTGTATCCAATTGAACTTCTTTCCACCATATAGAAACATGTCCTTTCAACTTTGTCTTTGCAAATTTTACCTTCTCTGGATCTTCAATTTCTTCATATTCAAAGTATTCTTCCATGTCATTTATCCAATCTATGAACTCCTCTAGATTCAAATTACTAGTGTAATTTAGTACATCAACTCTAGGTCCTTTTCCAATCTTTGAAGTAGCTTGCAACATCTTGACTTGATCTGATTCTTCTTCCTCTTCACCTCCTAGGGTTTCTTCAGTTTGATTCACAGATTGAAATTCTTCATCATCACTCTCAATATCAATTATAGGGCTTAGTCTTTTTCTTCTATCTTCTTCAACAACATCTTGTCTAATTTGCATAGTTTTCATAATTTCCATCATCTCATCCATCCTTCTAGCTATTGTTCCAACAACAGGGATTTTCCTTGGAGGCATCTTCCTAGGATCAAGTGTAAACTACCTCAAGTTCGGTGATCGAGCTACAAGGTCACAACTACCTCACAATCAGTGATCAGTTGCAACACAAGTAACCTGCCTCAGATTCGGTGATATGTTCACAGTAGGATCTTATGGAATTCCTTCACCAACTTCACTCAATTCACTCCCAAAGATTCAAACTTTCATTCTGATACCACTTGGTGTAGTCACGGTTAGGAGGGTTCACAAAATGAACTATCCAAACCATGCAGCTAGAGTAAACACAACGAAAAAAACTCAAAGATATAAAGACACTGCAAATTCAGTCATTCAGTATATTATAGAATTCAAATACAGATTGGCTAGCAATATGTGGGCTTGCAATTAGGGCTCACAGGCTTGAATACAGAATGCACAAGATATAGCTTTTAAGCTCCTTCATAAAGAACTCCAAAATATCCCCTATGAACTAATGATCCATTTGATAACTTCATAACTTCTTTCATAGGCATCTATTACATCAATATATATCATCTTTGGAACCTTAGATTTCACTACATCAGCCAAGGAAGATCACAAACTCTAATGAGGAGTTGTAACATGTGTACACAGATAGGTCAGACCTATTTGAATAGAACTCCTCTGCAATTGCATAGAATGATGAGCGGATCTCAGGGAAGGTTGGCCACGAACCAAACAACATTGAATGATGTGAAATTTAGCTCCATAGGTCATGAGATGTTCCACAAGTCTTCTCCTTTAGCTGATTGTCTGAGACTATCAAGATGGTCTATTCTGAGAAAACAGTCGATCTTTTGATAGCGATATATTTCTGATACCTGATCCAAATGATCTAAGATTTTGATATGATGTGCATGCATGTGTCTAGATACTAAGTCCAACTCCACAAGATCTGAAATGCAACTGCGGCAGAATGTAGATAAAAATACAGAAACTACTACTGACTGAATTGATTGTACTAAACTGGAAATGAAAAGAAACAAACTGAAATGCAAATGTTTTTGGTTGATGCAAGATTGCTCTTGAACCAGGGATGCTCCTACATCAAGAAATCAAATAATCATGATAAATAGTAATGCATGTAATCATTCACATAGAGAGCCAAGGTTATACTATGGATTTAAAGACTGAGTATAACTGTGGGGCTATACCATAGAAATCTCAAAACTGAGTGTAACCAAGGCGAGATTCAAAGATAAACAAAGTGCACAAAGTAGATGTATTGTTATGGTTCATAAGTACGATAAGACAACATCAAGATATCACGCGAAGTGATTCTACTAGCCAAGCATCAGATAATATATATCAACCCCATTGTCATGTATGGACTAGGTCCATTTTTGCTTACTCACTCAAGGGACATATGGTCCTTATCAGTCTTATTTGTTTTTTGTCATCCACCTGCTAGGTAGAAACACTATTGGAAGGTAAACAATAAATCAAGAGAGGACAAACAAGTGCCATAGGGTCGTCACGTAGGAAGATGCCCCCAAGTCACCAACCGCAACGCTATGCCCCTAGGACACAACACATAATAATGAAAATAGAGGAGAGGCAATATAGAAGAATGATGATACAAATAGAGGAAGGCTCACAACAGAGGTAGTCTCCCAATCCTTGACCTTACAAGAGTATCAAGGGTCATCCAAGGAGGCCTATACAACACATAACACATCATGGGGGAAACACATCACAGAGGTAAAGGATTAGAAATACTTACCTGTAGGGACAACCGAACTAATGGTCATCATCATCTTCCCAATCCCAAATGTTAGAAGAAAGAGGTATATAAAATACAATAGTCCAACTTTTGTTCTTTTTTCCAAGTTGTTCATTCTTAAGCTCTTCTTGGTTTGTTTCAATGTTAGGTGGAATGTTTTCTTGTTGTGCATTTCATTGGGCAAAATCTTGTCTTCTTCTCCTTCTTTCTCTTGCTTGTCTATTTCTTCTTGTCTTGTTGCTTATATCTTCAAAAGTTTTGTCATGTTTTTCCATAGGTTTTTGCATGCTAGAGGAGGAAGCATCATGTTCAAATCTCATTTGTCTTGATGAAATGTTTTTCTCTTGATGAATCACTCTTGATCCTTGTAAGGATGTCATGGGAGGAACCTCAGCATAGGGTCCTTTTCCTTTTGCTCTAGGAATCTCTTCTAATGCAGGTTGTTTATCTCTTACTATTTCTTGCATAGAAGGATCAACCACTCGATGTAATAGTTTTGCTTTATATTTTCTATATTCCAAGAAGTTAAAATATGTTCATGGCTCCAGTTCCTTGTCAGATCATTCCCAAAAGTAATCAAGGGTGAAGTGTTGTTTTGTAACCAAAGGTTTATATTTATTGCGAGGAATAGTATGTATGTATCCATTCAAAGGGAATTTTACATAGTTGTAATTATTGAAGGGACAAATTTCATAGCCTTTAACCATGGATGTCCTAATTTTATGTGAAAAAGGTCAAATACAAGGATAACATAAAATAGTTGTTCTATAGATTTACCAAATACCATGACCAATAAAGATATCTTCCCAGAAGTATTTATAAAGGTTCCCTTATGTGTCTTAATCATCATGTAGAAGGATCATAGAAATCTTGTACGAAACCATGTGAATAAAGGAATTCCTCCATTGCCACATTAGTAATGCAATTAGGATCTATAAGTGTTCCATCCATTGGATTTTCTATTATCTTCATAGTGATATAAAGAGGTCCTTCAATTTCTCCAATTGTTCTATCATGAGGTGTAAACACAATTTCGGGTTCGGGGACCTTTCTTTTCATATAAGGCCTAGGAGAGAACCTAGTGTTATTGTTGCAATTAGAAGCCATGTGTATATGCTTTCAAATAAATGTAAAATCAGATTTCAACAATCTAATAATGAAAAAATATCTTTCACAACATGCCTATAGTGCAATTCTAGAGAGATGATAAGGCAAAATCTAGTGAAAATGCAAGGTTTTCAAACCCTAGACATGAAATTTTGCAAGAAAGGCAATATGATGAAACACTATAGTTAGAAATCAGACCTAAATGAGTGTTTAAAATAGTAGTAAAACCTGAAACAAGATTTTAACTACAAACCCTAGGTAATGCAAAACTAGGTTTTTATGAAAAATGCACAATTTCAAGCAATTTTTAACAAATCTAGCATGAAAATGCAATGCAAATGAATAACAAATGATGAATTTCTATAATTTAAATATCAGATCTAATGAAAAAATTAAAAAAATAATTAAATTCAATTAAATTAATGCAAACTATGTCAAAATTTAGACCCTAGAATACAACTTTTTTTAAATTTTTTTAATTTTTCAATTTTTTTGTAAATTTTTAAATGCAATAAGATGAAAATTAAATGAATGAATGAAATGGATTTCAAATCTAATGCAGAAAGTAGAAATTATATGAAAAGTAATTCAAATTTTGTCAAAGATGCAATCTAAAATGTCAATTTTTTCAAATTTTTCAATTTTTTTTTTGTAATTTTTAGAATGCAATAAGGTGAAAACTAAATGAATGAATGAAATGAATGCAAATTTAAAGTACAACACTCAGAAAGGTGTAAAATTCATTAAAACACAGGTTCACCAAAATGTTTAGTAGTGAAAAGAGGGGTTTTGGTTTCAAGGGTAAATCCTACTTTCACTCCACCATTTAAGGACATAAATTGAGTGAAGCCACAATCTCTTGCAAGAGGGATCTGCTATAGATTTAGTGTCCTTTAGAATGAAGAGGAAACTTGGAATTTGCTAATTAATTAATCAATTAAAGTCCAATTATGCTTAAAACCCTAATTTCGTAAAATCGTAAACAAACTAACAAATCTCGACAAATGCTCGCACACAGAGATATCAAATGACAATAAAATACATACCAAATTTTGGGATTTCAGATGCAGAATAGTCAGGGACTAATGAGCGGGTGCCCAAGTCCAAGGTACCATTTTTTGTCAGGATCTCTGAAGAATGTCTGCAACTTGTTTCTGTTGTTCAAAATATTTTACTGCTTCAGGATCTGAAGGACTAATGAGTGGGTGCCCTAGTACAGGTCCTACTTTTCTACTTTCCTTTGCACTTTTGACACTCTGCTCTACTTCCCTACAACTCCACTTCTTCTGCTTCCGCAACCTATAAATTGCAATCATAGAAAAAGGGGTTGGGGGTTGTGGTATTTAGATGCTTGCCTCGGTCAAGCCCCGAAGAGACATTCAAGTCTTTTGAACACTGTTGTCAGATAAAGAGTGTGTATCCCTATGGGATAGAGGCAAAATCTAAATGATAAATAATTGAAACACAAACAAATGTTACCTTAGAGGTATAGCTCTCATGGAAGATGTTTTTTCATGCCATGAAGAGATGGAGTCAAATTTGCAACAAACAAACACAATAACAACACAATACTACTCTACAACACAATAAAATCCTTGAATCACTTTAACATAAGATCACAAGTTTGCAATGTCCATCTAGTTTACAAATGAATCCCTAAACATGCTTATATATGCACCTAAACAACTTCTTGCTAAGAATTTCATAATTCAAACTTGAGGTGTCAGCATAGGACCTAATAACGGTCACATAACTAACACTTAGATTTAGGTCCTGATCTAAAATAGGGCAGGACTAGGGCGCGAGCATCCAATCCCTCCCTCCCTATTTTAGTCAAGATTCATCACAAGTGTACCCCCTAGGTCCTATTTTCCATAAAACTCAGGGGTTTTCTCATCGGGAGTCAACATGAATATGCAAGATGCTTATAATGAATTCTAATGACCCAGGAGCTAAACCTTAAGAGAAAAAGGCCCCCAAGGGGACATTTTTTAACATAACAGAATCCATCATCGATCTATGAGATAACAAAATTCTGAGCGAAATGATTAAACTGGAAAGATTGTTTGATTTGAATAAAATAGTCAAACAAAAAGATATTCCTAAAAAAGACAGAGGTGATTATGAACTTGTCAATTTAATTGAAGGTTCAGAGCCCAGGAAAGTCCTGAGTGGAAAGGTCTACTCTCAGGTAGAATGAGAGGGAATAACCCAGGTCCTGAAGGATTACATACATGTGATCACTTGGTCATATGATGAACTCAAGACATATGATACTTCAATTATTAAACACACTATTCCACTAAAGCCATATGTGAAACTATTCAGGTAGAAGCAAAGGAATGTAAATTCCTTACTAGAACCTGAAAGGAAGCAAGGTATGTGGAAACGCTTCCTACACTGATCTACTGAGGAAAGATTTATGCAAATTTTTACTTTTATAGTTATAGATTAAGATGCACATTAATAGAAAAATAATAACAACTTCCAAATGCAAACACAAAATTCACAACACAAGATATATGTGAGGAAAACCCTTTCAAGTAAAAAACCCCACACTCCAAAACCACCCAATATATTATTTAGGAATCAAGAAGATTACAATATACTTGCAGAGCAAGCTTTTACAAGAGTATATCCAACTAGAGATCCAGGAGGTAACTAAACATCTATAAGATTCTTATACACAACCTCCATCTCTAGCTCCTAATATATAGGAGATACAATACAGTAAACCATTAATAGTAATTACAAAACCATGAGCTAAAACCACCCAAAAGTGGCACCAAAATTATCTCCAATCAAAGATGCCTTGTGATGTGCCAAAACACACACCAACACATGTAACTCTCCCCTTTACATCTCTTTTATGTGTCCAACACATTTTTACATTTCCCAAAAACAAGAGGTCCAACTTCCAGAGGTTATAACTTTTGATCTATGTGTCCAATTGAAGAACCATTTGATGCATCAGAAAGATTGTGAAGAGATCTATCACCCTGTAACCCACTTCGTTTGTTATGAAAAATTTTAGAGTATTTATGGAAGTTTTGATTCTAATAATTTGGTTCAAAACTTTTTTCGATAGTTTCAAAAAATAGAAACTTTAATATCGCACAATCCAAATATGATCTTGAGTCGATACTCACCCAAGATGTTTACTTAGCTATTCTGCACCTTTTGGGAAAATTTCAGGTCAATCCGAGGTCAAATGTAAACTTACTAAAAATAGTAAGTCCTGCCATTTTTAGCCCTTTTGGAAACTTTGAAAGTTCTAGATCATTCTTCAAGATAAAGGGCATTTGAAAAGACCAAAAAATGGGAAGAATAGTAACCTTTCGAAGTTGCAAGATTGAGACACTTTTCTTAACATTCTCCCACTTGTTGAACACCTTGCAGGAGCAAAGGGAGTATCAACATGATGATTTAATTGCTAGGAGTTGAGAGGCCCACAAACTCTGAACACCATATGAACTTCTCTGTGCTCATAGGTTTTGTCAAGGAATTTGCAACATTTGTCAAAGTATCAACATTCTCCAAGTTTACATTCCCATCCTCTGCAATGTCATCAACAAAATGGTACTGGACATCAATATGCTTAGTCCTCACATGGAAAGTAGGATTCTTTGCCAAACATATGGCACTCTGACTATCACAACAAATAGTAATCTTCCCTGCATCAAACCCAACATCAAAACACAATCTCTTAAGCCAAATGGCTTCTTTACAAGAATGAGTTGCTGCCATGTACTTAGCTTCAGTAGTAGACAAAGAGACCATAGGTTGCCATTTACTCATCTAACTAATATCACCACCAAACATAGTGAAAACATAAGCACTGGTGGATCTATTACTGTCAATGTCACCTACCCAATATGAATCCACAAATCCACGAATACAAAGTGAATGTCAAGGTCCTATAGGATAACCATGATAACCTAAGGAATACTCAGAAGTACCTTGCAAATATTTGAACACTCTCTTCACTACATCCCAATGTACCCATCTAGGATTAGCCATAAATCGACTGACTCCCACTACCTGGGCAATGTTTGGTCTTGTACAGACCATTGTATACATCAAACTGCCAACCACACTAGCATAAGGAACTCTGCTCATATCCTCTTTCTCATAAGGAGACTTTGGACAATCTGCAATAGATAAATTTGTCCCCATTGTAATAGGAACAGTCAAAGGTTTGCAATCCACCATGCTGAATCTCTCCAACACAGTGTTAACATACTTACTCTAGCCTAACCAAAGTTTTCTGTTTGCTCTATCTCTTCTGATCTCCATCCCCAAAATGTACCAAGCTGCCCCTAGATTTTTCATCTCAAACTATGTTGACAACTGAGACTTCAAATTAGAAATCAAAATTTTTCTATTCCCAATTAGTAACATATCATCGACATACAATGCAATAATGAGAATACGATCATTGTCAAACTTGTAATAAACACAATGATCTGATTTTGATCTTTGAAATCCAATACTCAACCCAAAGGCATCAAACTTTAGGTACCACATCCTAGGAGATTATTTCAAACCATACAAAGACTTTTTAACTTGCAAACCAAATTTTCTTTACCTTTCACCATGTAGTGCTCTGGCTGTGACATATAGATTTCCTCCTCCAAGTCACCATGAAGGAATGTTGTCTTCACATCCATCTATTCCACTTCTAGATCATACATTGCTTCAAGAGATAATAGGAACTGAATAGATGTCAGCTTTGCAATGGGAGAGAAAATCTCAACATAGTCAATTCCCTCCATCTAAGAATACCCATTCACAACCAGTGTAGCCTTATATTTCTCAACACTACCATCTACACCAAATTTCTTTTTGAACACCCATTTGCATCCAATAGGTTTTTGTCCTTCAGGCAAAGGCACCACGTCCCAAGTATTATTATTTTCCAAAGAAGCCATCTCCTCTTCCATGGCCTCCTTCCAGGAACCTGCATCTTTCATACCCATAGCCTCTTTCATAGTTCTAGGCTCATCAGTGTTAGAAATCAAAGCAAAAATACAACTAGAATCATGCAATGAATAACCAAACCTATCAGGTTGCTACCTTATCTGTGTGGACCTCCTCAAAGATTAAGGTTGAGGTTCTTCATCTTCTTCTAAACTTTCAGAGCTACTAGAGCTCTCCTCATTATTAGGTCCAATAGATGTTTTTGGTTCAACTTTCTTAGGGGTGGAAGGAAGTTGAACCACGTCATCTTTCTTCTCTTCTTTCTCTAGCTGCAAGACAACAGAAGAAGGATTGAGCTCTCTGAAGATCACACTTCTACACTATATAAAACTCTCTCAGCCACAAGATCCCAAAGCTTGTGCCCTTTCACACCGATGCCATAGCTGATGAAGATACACTTCATAGCCTTATTCTCCAACTTAGACCTCTTTTCCTTAGGTACATGTGCATATGCCTCACAACCAAATACTCAAATGTGTCTTAATAAAGGCTTTTTACCAAACCATACCTCCATAGGTGTCTTATCAATGAGCACTGATGTAGGAGACCTATTAACCAGGTAACAAGTGATAGCAACAGCTTCAACCCAAAACTTTTGTTCAAGACTAGCTCCACTTAGCATACTCCTTGTCCTCTTTATTAATGTTCTATTCATCCTCTCTACAACTCCATTCTGTTGAGGGGTATATGGAGTTGTCTTGTGCCTCTCAATCCCTTGTTCTTTACAGAACTTGTTGAAATCTGTTGAACAAAACTCACCACCATTTTCAGTCCTCAAACACTTAATCTTTCTATCCTTTTGATTCTCTACAAGAGCTTTGAACTCTTTAAATCTATTGAACTCTTCAAATCTATTAAAGACTTTAGATTTACTTCTAAGGAAATACACCCATGTCCTACTATAGTCATTAATGAATGAAACAAAGTAAATAGATTTTGAAATTGAAGGAATATTAATAGGACCAAACACATCAGAATGAATCAAGTCTAACACCTCAGAAGATTTGTGAGAACTAGAATAAAACTGAACACAGTTTTGTTTTCCATAAATGCAATGTTCACAGAAATGGAACTCAAGATTATAGTCATTCATACCCTCAACAAGATTTTTATTTTTTAGGGTCCTCAAACCCTTTTCACCAATGTGACCAAGCCTTTGGTGCCATAACATTGTCTTCTTAGCTAGAAGTTTCATCTCCATAGAATGAGCACCCTTAGGTACCTAGAAAGCATGACCAACAGAAGTAGATGCAACAATCCTCTTCGCTACTGGTTCCAATGGTGAGGATGAAGACTCTGAAGCTCTCTTCTTTGAAATAAAGACACTATTGCATTGAACTGTACATGCATCAATCTGAAATAGAGTGCCAATCTGAACACCCTTAGCCAGCACCATAGATCCTCTAGTCATCTTGCATTCTCCATTCGAGAAAACAACCTACACACGCACATCATTCAACTTACTTATAGAAAGAAGGTTCCATGTCAAACTAGGGATATGCCGAAACCATTGATTCCTTTCACTCGTCCATTAGGGAATTGAATCAAGACTCTTCCATGGCCAACAATCTTCAACTGAGAATCATCACCCAAGTACACCTTTCCACCATCATATTCTTCATACTTTGAAAACCAACCCCGATGTGAGGTCATAGATGCACTAGAGTCAATAAGCCACACATCCTCAGATGCATGCATTGCCAAGGCAGTGACAAATGTTTTTCCTTCATCCTGAGAGGACTTGTCGGAATCTGAATCATAATTATTATTTTTTTTCTTTTTCTCCTCCTTGCACTCCTTGTCGAAGTGACTAGGTTTTCCGTAGTTCCAACACAGGACCTTGGACTTTCCAAGAGACTTAGATCTCCCATGGGATTTGGATCCTCTTTTTTCCTCCTTTTTCTTATCCTTTTTCTTTCCCTTCTCTTTAGATCTACCACAAACCACAAGAGCCTCCTTAGTTGATTTGGAAGACTTTATCCACATCTCTTCAGACAACAATGAAGAAACCACTTCATCCATCTTGAAGGTGGTAGTGGTACTCCCAATGGCCATAACAAGGTGGTCCCATGAATATGGTAAGGAACACAATAATTTCATACATCGATCATCCTCCTCCATATTCACATCAACAGAAGTCAACTGGGAAACAAGCATATTGAATGTATTTCGGTGCTCAGTGACAGACCATCCATCTTCCATCCTTAGAGAATATAAATTCTTTCACAGGAATAACTTGTTCACTAGGGATTTAGCTTGATAAACATCTCCAACCTTCTTCCAAAGTTCCTTTGCAGTCTTCTCTTCATGGATATTCAGGAGCACTGAATCAGCCAAACAAAGTCTTATCAAACCCTTAGCTTTTCAATCTTTGAAATCCCAACCTTCTTGAGACATTACCATTAGTTTTGTACCAGGTTTGGCATCCCATAAATCCTGATCTACATGCATGTAATCCATTTTAAGTTTTCACAACTTGAAATTACTGCCATTAAACTTCTTTATCTCAAACCTCCCAGATGTGCTCACCATCTCTTACCTGCAACAAAGATTTCAAAATCCTATATACAAGCTCCCACTCAAATGAAGATCAGCTCAAAAAACCCTCTACCCAACAACTAGAACCAAAGGTAATCAGGCTCTGACACCAACTGAAAGGAAGCAAGGTATGCAGAAATGCTTCCTACACTGATCTACTGAGGAAAGATTTATGCAAATTTTTACTTTTACAGTTACAAATTAAGATGCACATTAATAGAAAGATAATAACAACTTCCAAATGAAAACACAAAACTCACAACACAAGATATACATGGGGAAAACCCTTTCAGGTAAAAAACCCCACACTCCAAAGCCACCCAATATATTATTCAAGAATCAAGAAGAATACAATATGCTTGCAGAGAAAGATTTTATAGGAGTATATCCAACCATAGATCCATGAGGTGACTCGACATCTATAGTATTCTTACACACAACCTCCATCTCCAGCTCCTGATATATAGGAGATACAATACAGTAAACCATCAATGGTAATTACAAAACCATGAGCTAAAACCACCAAAAAGTGGCACCCAAATTATCTCCAATCAAAGATGCCTTGTGGTGTGCCAAAACACACACCAACACGTGTAACTCTCCCCTTTATAACTCTTTTATATGTCCAACATGTTTTTACATTTCCCAAAAATACGAGGTCCAACTTCTAGAGGTTATAACTTTTGCTCTGAGTGTCTGATTGACGAACTATTTGATGTGTCAAAAATCCCGTGAAGAGATCTATCACCTTGTAACCCACTTCATCAATTACAACAATTTTTGGAGCATTTAGGGAAGTTTTGATTTTGATAATTTAGTTAAAAACTTTTTTGGGCAGTTTCAAAAAATAGAAACTTTAATATCTCGCAATCTAGATATGATCTTGAGTCAAAACTCACCCAAGATGTTTACTTAGCTATTCCGCACCTTCTGGGAAAATTTCAGGTCAATCTGAGTTCAAATGTAAACTTACTAAAAATAGTAAGTCCCACCATTTTTAGCCCTTTTGAAAACTTTGAAAGTTCTAGATCATTCTTGAGGATAAAGTGTATTTGAAAAGACCAAAACTAGGAAGAATAGTAACCTTTCGAAGTTGCAAGGTTGAGACACTTTTCTTAATAGAACCCTTGATTTTTTAGGAAGTTAAGAAACTACTAGTAGCACACATCATTTTCCCCATCAGGCATTCAACATGGGTCACAAATCTAGTACCGGTCAAAAAAATGGAGATATCTGGTTGTACGTAGATTTTTGGAATTTGAACAAAGCATCCAAAAAGGACAATTATCCTCTTCCCTCACTGGATGATGTACTTTAGATGGCTAATGGATCTTGGATGATGTCCTCTCTAGATGGATTCTTAAGGTATAACTAGGTCATGGTCAATAAGATAGATACACTGAAAATCACTTTCACTACTAAGGGGAATTTTTGCATATAGAAGAATGTTGTTTGGCATGATTAATGTCGGTGCAACCTTTCAGTGTACCATGGACATAGCCTTTAGAGGTTTGGTTGGCCAATGCATTATCATTTATATGGATGACTTGACCGTGTTTTCCAAAAATAGAGGAGATTGTGCACCGCATATTTGAGAAAAGTACTACAAAGATGTGAGCAATATGGCATCTCTCTTAATCCAAAGAAATGCATTTTTGGAGTCACTATCGGTAAATTGCTAGGACATGTCATATCAAAGAATGAGATATCCATTGATCTTGATCAAGTTAGTTCCATCATGAAACTCCAATTGCCTGGGAGTAGAAAGGAATTAAAGTCATACTTTGGCAAGATAAACTTCGTCGGGAAGTTCATAACTAGTTTTGCTCAGATAGTAAGACCACTCAACATGATGTTGAAAAAATATGCTAAGATAGAATGGACACCTGAGGCTAAATCCGTATTTGAGGACATCAAGAAGTCCATCATTGATGCTCCTATCTTTAACAACCCTGACTACACCAGATCATTTTACATATATTCATTTACATCTGATCACACATGTGCTACAGTCTTGACACAGAGAAGTGATAGAAAAGAATAGAAGCCTATTGCATTTATGAGAATCCCATTAAAGGATGCAAAGTTGTAATATTTAGATGTTGAAAGACAAGCTCTGGCCATGGTTAGAGCAGCCAAGAAATTCTGGCACTACATCTTGAGAAGTTAAGTGATCGTTGTAGTACTAGATTCTACAGTGAAGATGCTTCTGATGCAGAATGAGCTAGGGGAATGACAAGCTAAATGGATCACCATCCTACAAGAATATGATCTAGATATTACACTAATGAAGCTAGTAAGGGGACAAGCTTTGATGCAGATGATTGTAGAAATAGATCCTAGCTTGGTAAGCCAGCAATACATAGTCAATTTAGGTGAACAAGATGATTGGTACTCAAACATCACCCATTACTTGATCACAAATAGATGTCCCTCACACTTGAGAGCATCAAAAAGGAGAGCCTTGAGGTTCAAAGCTCAAAGATGCATGATAAAAGGAGAAATTCTCTTTAACAACAATTATAAAGGCATATATCTGAGATGCCTCAATCGACAAGATGCAGATAAGGTCATGCATGAATTACATGACAAGTTTGGAACGGCCCACAAGTTGCTTTTAGCCACTACACACTGAATTCTTAGAGCTGGGTACTACTGGCCAACTATATTCAAAAAATAGATGAACACATAAAGTATTGCCATACATGTCAAGTTTCTGCAAATAGAGAAAGGTATGCAGCCCAATCATTGCAACTGGTAATGGAAATACACTCACTCGCATAGTGGAGAATGGATTTAATCAAGATTATTAATCCTCCATCATTAGCTGGACACAGGTATGTCCTAACTGTTATTGACTATTGTACCAGGTGGACCAAAGCTATATACAGCAAGTTATGTACAACAGACATCATGATCAAGTTCTTAGAAGATAATATCATCACCATATTTTGACATTCTATATGCATTGGTATGTGATAATGGCCATGCTTTCACTTCACTAAAATTCTCTAATTGGGCATTTGAATATGGCATTACCTTGAAATTTTCAACTAATTATTATCCCAAGGTAATGGCCTTGCTGAATCCACCAATAAAAATCTATTAGACATCATCAAGAAACTGGTGGAAAAGAATCCTAGATAATGGAATACTCTATTGAAGTATGCTTTGTGGGTTGACAAAACTAGAGTGAAATCAGCTCTAGGAAATTTACCATACCAATTAGTCTACGGAGTGGATCCCATCCTCCCTATAAACCTAAAAATTCCCA
Organism: Cunninghamia lanceolata; assembly: GCA_027924645.1. NCBI lineage: Eukaryota > Viridiplantae > Streptophyta > Pinopsida > Cupressales > Cupressaceae > Cunninghamia > Cunninghamia lanceolata. Next base: position 808,117 of record BSBN01001020.1, on the reverse strand, counting down.
CTTTGCAGTTTGCTCAGGAATACCTAGGTCTGGAAGACAAACTAGAAGTCAGATTACTGCAACTCTTACACCTAGAAGAAAAGAGAAATCAAGCCATCGGCCATTTCTCCAAACATCAGGCTACAATCAAATGCTGGTTTGATAATGTGAGAGTAAAATGTGGATTAATCAATAACAATAATAAACCCAAACATCAATAGAATATGAAGGAGAAAAGGAGATTTTAATAACCCAAAAAATGATACTTACAACCTTTCACCTTTCATCTTCCATTGCTCGCCTTTTATATCTTGATCTTGATGGAGATTAATATGGCTCTTAGGAAGCTTGCTTCCTTGCTTCGAAGTCCTCAAGATGACAAGATGAAGTTGGCAATGATACTTTGTGTGATTGAAGATGAGCTTCAACACACTAATGAAATGGATGATAAGTGATATGGAGATGGGGGTGCCAAAGGCGCACTATTGTTTCTACAACATAAGTTTGCTCAAACAATGGATATGAAATCAAGAAGAAGAGGGTTGCATTTATAGAAATATGTGAGAGCAGATCAATGGTTGAGAAGAAATAAGAAGATCAAAGGTTGAGAATGGTTGAGGAATGTGCGCGAATAGAAAGAGGACAAGTATCCAAGCTCCATCATGTAATAGGGGAGTTAACAAAATTGATTGAATAGTTAACAGAATAAACCAACCAGTTAAGTGAATTGATTGGGGAGTTGACTGAATTGATTGATCAGTGAACTCGAATGATTAATTAGTTAACAGACTTGATTGATGAGTTAACTAATTTTGACTGGAGAATAAATAGGACATGGGTGAGGGAATATTAGCTAATTAAATATTTAAAATATTTAATTACATGTGCAACATGGTGAGGTGGAAAAAGGTGAGGTGGAAAGATGAGGTGGATTTATGAAATTAGGACTTAGGATAGAGGAATTTAGGATTAATTAAATAATTTAGGATTATTTAATTATGTGAGACATTAGAAGAATTAGGGAATTTAATTAAATAAATTGATTTTATTTAATTATGGGATAATGAACCAATCAAATAAACTTAGAATATTTTATTTAATTGATAGAAGAAAATAAGAATTAAGATAAATATTAAAATATTTACTTAATTTGACATGAGCCAATTTTAGGTGTATACATTTTACCCCTCTTTGAAGCAATGTGTTTTATCACGTTGTTTCAAAGAAAATGATTGTTTTGACAATGATACATGCCCTAGTTTGCCCTTGGTACAAGTTTGACGATAGGATGCCCCCTCGGGAGATTGGATGGGGAAGCCAAGGTGGACGGCGTGAGACAGACAATCTCACGATAAAGAAGGTGAAATATATGTTAGAATGAATAAATTGGTTGAAGAAAGAGCCAAATGATACGTGATGCAAGATAGAATGATAACACACAAGCAAGCAAGCATGTACAAATGATACAAGAACAAACAAGGTATTGCCCCTGTTAAGCTATAAACCAACTGATTAATTGATAACGATATACGACAGTGTTGTCATGGTGGGGAACGATATATCCCTATAGCAACATGAAGGATAATGTCTAGTTCAGGAAATGAAACATGTCGTGTAAGACGCGTGTATTGGTCTGATTTTGACAATGTAACATCATGTATAAGACAATTGATTGATTAAAATTGATTGAGTTGATTTACGACCAGACAAGGATCAAGACCACTAATTGTGATTGGATCATTTGACAAGATTGACTTGACTTGGTCAGTATGGATTAAGGATAGACTTGCATTTAGATCATTGCTTGGACTGATAGCTAGAACTGTTGACGAGAGAAATGATGATAGATAGAAAGTTGATTGATAGAAGAATGACCCACAAGCTTTGAATTGTAGACATTGATACTTTACATAGAATCTTTATTGCATGGGATATGGATACAGATATGAAATACAATTGGATACGATATGGGTATGGATATGGAATGTAATTGGATATAGAATGCAAATGGATTTTGTCATCTTGATATTGCAAGTATGTTGAAGTGCTTATTTCATCATTGGGTGCTTTTTGGTATTTTCACTTTTTCGAAGTGTTGTAAGGGAATACAAGCATCTAGGTATAATTAGACTGAGATGACCTGAGTATTCCTTACATGGATTTTGATATAGCAAGTTGATACAAGCATCTAGTCAAACTTGAATCTAGATGACCTAATTGCTTCTTATGTTTCAACAGACAAGGATTACCCCTTTTCATGTTCAGGCCTCCGAAGTCCTCGATGATCTTTTTCTGATCATGTCGTTAGACAGAAAGTCGTCACATTACTAAAGTTTAATCCACAAGTAGTAGCCAAAGAAAAAGATTATGCCCCCCATCATAGCATCTCTAGCTTTTGGCATCTTTGAGTAGCATAGGAAGACATAAGGACAAAATTCCAAGACTCTGTAAGTTAACCTGTTCACAAAACATTCTTGCATTAGATGTGTCATTTTGCCATAATTGATATAGAAGTGGTTTGAATGTTTCGGTATGGTGTGCAGCTTTGTGTAGGATAGGTTGATGTTCTGCATCAAGACTTTTGTTTGGAAGCGGGCTTTGCTGCACGTGCTTTGCCTAGTGAAAGGGTACAGACATAGACAGATAGACAGATAGACGACAAGACATGGGATGGACAGGAAGTGGAGCCTCGGGGGCGCATTGATAATGGCCTTACCTATGTGACGATGTAGAGGCAATGTAGTTCGGGAAGAGCCCTGATGGACCTAAGATACAGATCGGATGAGACATGATATGGAATAGATATGGATCAGATATGGAACATAGAACACTGATGACAAGGAAACACCACGGATAGGTAGATGTACGAGTGATAAAGGTATGTATGGGGATGGGCAATAGTGGATAGAAGGAATCAAGGATGTGATCTCCAAGGACTATGTCACATAGGAATAACATGCCCCATTGTAGGTAGAGTACTTAAGATTTTTCATGACAATGATAATGACGATAGGAGGATGAGAGGATAATGAAGGATTTGCATGGTTTGGAGGGATAAGGTATGTCAAGAGACATCTAAAACATTTGTCAACATTGTGCCCCCAATATTTATCAAGACCAAAGAATAGAGGAAAGGAAGATTGGATGGATGGATGGGACAGTATAGGTATGTAATGGATAGAGGATAGGATAGGAAATGGTATGAAAGGAAACTGGTAGGAGAAAAGTGATATGCTGATGAGACAAGGTGCCCCCAAGTGTAGGTGACATAGAAGATCAACTTACACATGATGCTTGTTTGCCAGGTTTTCATCATGGTACTTATCCAAGGTGCCTGTTGCCAGGTTTTCACCATTGGATGAAGGGATTTTTCTTTACTTTTTTTTTTCTTTTTCTTTTTTATTTTTGTTTTTGAAACATTTGGGTAGGAGAATGTGGATATGGAAGGGAGAGACTCAGGGATCTAGTTCCGTGAAAGGTGACAGTCCCACTAGATTGATGTTGTTGCATGGACAATGTCAAGTGTTCTCACAGATGTTGGTAGGGGATTGCATGAAAGTGATATGGCGTAGGTAGATAGTGGATTATGATGTAGAATATGGAGGGAAGGCTTATGCAAAAGCATGGATGATAGGAATAGGATGAGGAAGATATGTAGGATAATAGTGGAAGGAAGGGGAGATGGAGGTATATGAAAATATTATGGAATGGAAGGGAATCATGACCAACGGTTGCACATACCATGGTAAACATTGAAGCTGGTGATGGGAAAGTAGTGAAGGAAGCAATAGAGACTTTTGCTTGTGGATGAATGAGGTAGGCATGTAGGGATCCACATAGACTGAGTATTGTCTTGATTTTTGTTTGTCATGTGGGATGGAAGAATTTGAGACTTATGGATGGAATGGGAGAAGGTAGATGGTTGAGATTCTTGAGAGGTGGATGCCTCATGTATCTTGAGGGATTTTTTCTTAGGTACCCAAACCATTTTGCTTTTAGATAGTACCTGTGGAGGTATGGGCTTGGGTGTAGGCAGCTTTTGTGCAGCTTCAGAGGTAACAATTTTTTGGATGTGGACCCACACCTTTGTCAGTTTGGCATATAGATGTGTGGGTGCATGTAGCTCTTGAGAAGGATGTTTCTTTGATTCTTGGCTTTTGTATCCTAGGTCATGAGGACTCTTAGGATTTTTGATTTGATAGGTAGAGGTATCCAAATGTTTCTTGTTGAATTCCTGTGGGATGGTGGAAGTGGAGTTGGAGGACGTTCTTTGTTTAGACAACATGTGCATTTGTTGGCCATGATTGGGATTGTTAGAAGATTCATAGATGGATGAATAAGGTGTTGGAAGAAGTGGTGATAAAATGTACGGAGGGATATTAGGAGTTGGAAGTAGTGGAGGTAGATTGGATGGTGGAAGGTGTATGGTCACATGCTTTTGGGATGTGTATGATAAAGGAGGTGGGATGGCGACATATGTTTTGGGGATATGATGGTTTTTGCGATGGAAAGTGGGGGATTTAGGAGGCATGGAGGAAATACCAAAATCTTGAGTTTTTTCACCTTGGGGTATGTATCCAAGACCATATGAAGGAGGAGGAACATCGACATGGATGGACTCCAAAATACCTTGTTCGTGGAGGCCTAAGCCTTTACCTTGATAGTACATATGTTGGAGCATGCGGTGGACAGTGGGATTATGTATAGGTGGAACACTAGACACAAGTTCCTTATTGGATGGAGAAGGTGAGATAGAGGATAATGGTTGTTGGTGTTCTAAGGAGGAACACTCATGAATGAAGGTGGTAAGACCATGAATATACAGTGGGGGATTTGGAGCATGGTCGATAACGGATGGCGGAGGAGTATTACTAGTTTGATCTTGTACGCTTGCTTGGGAGGTAAGTGTCTCATCAAGCGAAGTGGAAGTTGCTGGATCTTGGGTAGGACTAGATGGGGTTATAGGCTTAGGACCATGGAACGCATAAAGTGGGCTAAGAGGATCATCATAGTTTGCTTGATCATAGATAGGCTCTTCATCATAGATAGGGTCTTGATCATGGATAGGATTTAGCATGATGGGATTAATGTTCTCTTGTATAGGTTCTTCATCAACGATAATATCTTGATCATAGAAAAGACATAGGTTATGGAGGGGCCGAAATTGGATCTCTAGCTTATGCATAGGATCAAGTTGTTCATGGATAGCTTCTTCATCAAAGGTAGTATCTAAATCATGGAAAAGATATAGGTTATGCATGGGTTGGAATTGGATCTCTTCCTCATGTATAGTTGTTGGGAGATGGATAGGATTAAGTGGCTCATGGAGAGGTTCATTATTATGGATATCATCTTGATCATGGAAAAGATACATGTTATGGATAGGTTGCATGAAAATGATTTGATCTTGACTTAGACTAGGGCTTAATGTTTCCACATGCTCTAAGGTGTGCTCTTGACATAGCTCTTGGTCTTCTTGAATGGAAGCAGATAGATCTTGGATAGCTTCTTGGTTGACAATATGGATGTTCTATGGACCTTGAATTTGGTGCATGGTAGAAGGCTCTTTGATAAGCTCAAGGAATTGAGGATCACATGAAGGAGTTGTATGATTTGACATGTTATTGGAAGCATCTTTTGTAAGGTCAAGGACTAGAATTTGGGGACATGGTTGACTCTCTACTAGTAGCCCTTCGATCACATCCTTCATAGGTGTATGGGTAGATGAATGAGGGGATTTAGCTTTCTCCCTAGCTTTTCTTTTGTTGTATACATTTAGAAAAAATATTTTCCATAAATAATCTAAGGATTCCTTGGTTGTCGGTTTAGAGCTTAGGGAACTCGATGGCGGTGTTGGCGTAGGACTGGTATGTGTTGGAATATGTGTCTTAGAATATGGTGAAGGAGGACTAGGAGACATAGTGGTATACGATTTCTGACTGGAGGTGGTGCTTGCCTTGTCAGGAGTATGGGAAAAGGATATACGATTTGGGGTGAGGCATAGCTAGTACTGGTACGTTTAGCTTACAAGATTACCATTTCTTGTTGTAAGACTTGGATTTGTTGAGAAATTGTTATACAATCTTGGGGCGAGGGACCTAAGTTTATTTTCAATTGTAGATATTAGAGTTTTTGACCAATATATTCTAATTGGTTTGTCATTGACACAAGACCAGAAAAGCTTACTAGTTTGGATGCGCAACAATAAATGCATCATAACAGAGTGCAAATGTGCCACAAGTCGAGACAAATGTGCCAATCTGGTAATGTTTTGAATGCGCTGCAAAAGGTTTCAAATGTGCTAAAAGTCATAGCAAATGTGTTGTAGGTCGTTTCAAATGCGCAATTTTGGTTTTTTGCTTGGTTTTTTGCAAAATTTTGGAGAACATTTTTCAAGCATTTTCTACTTTTTATTGGTTTGAAAACATGGTGTTTTTGAGAATTCTCATTTTCAATTATGGCAAAGACACAACAAACACATAGAAGTTTTCATGATTTTATCTTTTGTTATTTTTTTTGTATTTTTGGACTTTTTGACTCAAGAACAAGTACACCCTAAGTGGATAGGACAATATATGTTGAATCCTCTAGCTGTGCAATTTCAAAGCGTGTAGCTCCAAGATCTGGTAGCACCGACTCCCCTTCACGGCACTCACTTTTCACACATACCAGATCTGAGTTTCCTTAGGCTCATACCCCCACTGAACCATAGGATTGTCCCTGCTACCTCTACTAAGAATCACATGAATCAAGGCCACTTCAAGGGCTCCACCCTTTGCATCAACAAATAGGGGTTTTTGGTATACTACACAATTAGTTCGTAGTCAAGGCAACCGTTCAAGTGGTTACATGTGCGGCGGCACTACTCTCTGTTATGGAGTCTCCCAGCCTCAAAGGGTTATGCCTTAGAGGGTTTTGGGGGAAGTTGGCTGTTAGTGTAACACAGCAGCACTCGTTGCAGGAAGCTTTCGCTTCAAGCACATTTATTTAAAGTGGATTGGTAGGGCTTGGCTTTAGCTTGTTTCCACTCAAGGTCATTCCCACTTGGACAGGTGTGCATCCAAGGGTAGGCCCCTCTAAAGGTTAAACAGATGGAATGACAAGTTTGGCATTCTGGTCACCCAGTTAAGGGGAGAGCATAAGCCTATTGTCATTCGATAAGCACATAAGACACTAATTAATCCAACCTAGTTAAAAGTTAAAAAAAAAAACTAAATGGGCTATCTACTTTGGGCACTCACATGTTTGTTAACTTTGAAGTGGTTAAAAAGATAGCAATGTTCATTCCCATTTGTAAGATAGCAATGATCTAACTAAAGAAGATAGTAATATGTAGATATAGCAATGGTTCAATTACTCTCTTCCTAGTTATGGACTATGTGAAATTTACATGTATGCATTTTTACTTTCCTAATTAGAGTTAGATTAAAATTGTATGCAAGTTGCATGAACAATGGGTTACTCCTTCCTAATTAGAACTAGATGAAAATTGTATGCAAGTTGCATGAACAATGGGTTGCTCCTTCCTAATTAGAACTAGATGAGAAGTGTATGCAAGTTACATGATAATGCCTAAATCAATCCTATTCAACATTTAGTGACAATGATGGTCTTCAGTGGATGTAATACACCAAAGCCAGATTAGCAGTCTCTTGATATCCACCTATAGTCCACAAAAATAAAATTTGAATCAAGAAGTTTGTAAATCAAATGGTTAGGTGAAAAACATATAATCTAAAAAATTTCATGAAAATATGATTTTTGACAGTAAAATATATATGAAAATCAGAATCCACATGAAATTCTATGTTGTTTCAAAAAAAATTTCATGAAAATTCAATTAAAAAATGCCAAAGTTATGGTTGTTTGAAGTTTTCAAGGTAAAGTTGACTTTGACTGATTATACATGTTGATATTGACCTGGTGGGCTAAAAATACCTATACCGTTGTGAAGTTCATCGAGTCAGCTTTCCAACGACTATAATTTTATGAAAATCTGACCTTCCTACAAAAAGTTATGCGAAAAGGAAAAAAAATGCCTATTTTGCCCTCATTAACATTTGTTTTTTAAAAAAAATTTAAAAAAACAAATAAAAGAAAAAAAAGATTTCTAATAGTAAAATTTAAAAGAAAATTAAATTATAATATTAGAAAAAATAAATCTACCCTAACCCTAATTTTTTGTTTTGTTTTTGGTTTGTTTTATAATTTTTTATTTGGTTATATGTTATTTTATTGTGCAGGTGTGTGTAGGTGCAGGTGGTGGCTGGACGGAGACAGAGGTGGCTGGGCGGTGGGGGAGCAGGCATAGAGGTGGCTAGGCGGTGCAGACTGGGACGCAGGGGTGGCGGGAGGTAGGTGGGGGGCGGTACAGGTGGAGGCTGCGAGGACGGACGGGGAAGCGATGGCTGGAAGGGAGTCGGGGGAGCGCAGGGAGAGGAGCGGTGGGCGAGGGAGGGACGGGAGGAGGAATGGGACGCACAAGGCACGGGGGAGGGATTGAAAGGGGTTGTGAGCAAGTGGGGTGGCATTAGGTTTTTAGGGAGTGCAGGGGGTTAGGGTAGGCGGGAGGGGAGTTAGGGGGACGGGGGGCTGCGGGGGTTTGGGGGAGGATCGGGGGAAAGGGGAGGCTGAGGGCCTATGTGCAGGGGCTTCGGCCCCTGCCAAAAAAAAATGTTTATTATTATTATTATTATTATTATTATTATTATTATTATTATTATTATTATTATTATTTGCAATCTAATAAAAAAAAATGATCAAAAAAAAATGTTTGCTGTTTTTAAACAAAAAATATCTGTTTTTTTGTTTTTTTGTTTGTTTTTGTTTGTTTTTTAATTTTTTTTAAATTATTTTTTTTTAAATAGTGTAAAAATAAAAAAAATTCAAAAATTTTCTAGTAACCAAAAGTAGGCAAATGATATGTTATTTTTCCCTTGTGAGGCTTCCCGAGCTCAACAGTGAGGTCCGATTGAGCATAAGAGGTCGTGTATGAAAGTTGATGTCCAAATTGGTAACAAAACGCACTTGAAGCTTGTGACAAAACACACTCAACAAAACACTTGAAACAAGATGAGTTAGATCACGGTGGCTGCCAGAAATGTGAGGGTAAAATGTGGATTAATCAATAATAATAACAAACCCAAACATCAACAGAATATGAAGGAGAAAAGGAGATTTAAATAGCAAAACAAATGATACTTACAACCTTTCACCTTTCATCTTCCATTGCTCGCCTTTTCTGTCTTGATCTTGATGGAGATGAATATGGCCCTCAGGAAGCTTGCTTCCTTGCTTTGAAGTCCTCAAGATGACAAGATGAAGTTGGCTATGATACTTTGTGTGATTGAAGATGAGCTTCAACACACTAATGAAATGGATGATAAGTGATATGGAGATGGGCGTGCCAAAGGCATGCTAGTGTTTCTATAGCATAAGTTTGCTCAAACAATGGATATGAAATGAAGAAGAAAAGGGTTGCATTTATAGAAATATGTGAGAGTAGATCAACGGTTGAGAAGAAATAAGAAGATCAAAGGTTGAGAATGGTTGAGGAATGTGTGCGAATAGAAAGAGGACAAGTGTCCAAGCTCCATCATGTAACAAGGGAGTTAACAAAATTGATTGAATAGTTAACAAAATAAACCAACCAGTTAAGTGAATTGATTGGGGAGTTGACTGAATTGATTGATCAGTGAACTCGAATGATTAATTAGTTAACAGACTTGATTGATGAGTTAACTAATTTTGACTGGAGAATAAATAGGACATGGGTGAGGGAATATTAGCTAATTAAATATTTAAAATATTTAATTACATGTGCAACATGATGAGGTGGAAAAAGGTGAGGTGGAAAGATGAGGTGGATTTATGAGGTGGATTTATGAAATTAGGACTTAGGATAGAGGAATTTAGGATTAATTAAATAATTTAGGATTATTTAATTATGTGAGACATTAGAAGAATTAGGGAATTTAATTCAATAAATTAATTTTATTTAAATATGGGATAATGAACCAATCAAATAAACTTAGAATATTTTATTTAATTGATAGAAGAAAATAAGAATTAAGATAAATATTAAAATATTTACATAATTTGACATGAGCCAATTTTAGGTGTATACAGATAAAAGAGCCAAGATCAAGATCTTTTGAATATTAGATCTTGTCCTATCCTAGGACAAAGCCCATGAGAAGAAGGGAGACCATGGAAAATTTGATAATCTTTGGATTGGTCCCCTTCAAATCACAGAGATATTAGGTGGCAGTACTTATAGGCTAAATACTTTAACTGATGAGGATGTTCAATTGCCTGTCAATTGACAATTCCTAAAACATTACTTTCAAGAATAATCAACCAAAAAAGAGGGATGAAAGTATGTATGTAAATATTCTTGTACAGTTGCTTCACTTGTTTGTTTTCTCATTTTCTATTTGTTGTCGAGTCTTTATTTTGGTTGGATGCAATAAGGAGCGGACTGCAACCTCAGAAAATAATGGAATTTCTAGAATTTAGGAAAGAAGTTTAAATTCCTACATAAGTTTTGACTTCTATAGTATGACTATCTGGTCTATTTTAGGAAATCATATTCACCAATAGCAACATGGATTTATCCAAGGAATCTCACAAGTGAACATACTTAAAATTCCTTGAATCAGTCAGGAATAGTAGTGTTTGCATTAAGTGAAAAATCTAAAGGTTTGCCTTTGCTACCACTGTAATTCTCAACCTAACAGCAGGTGTCAAAACCTTGCAAATGAGCTGACAAAATATATCAAAAGAAAATACAAGAAAACAAAATATTGAAAATCAAGAAGAGATTTACTCTCTAGGTCATCCAAGTAACTCTACCGAAGCTATGGATGCCTGACTCACAGTAGAACAACACTTGGGAGAATTATAGAGATAACCTTGTTGGGGCTATGGATGTTTAACTGACAGCAAGGCTCTATCCAAGTTTGGCTTAAAAGGTTAAACCAAACTATGTAGCTTAATGCAAATTACTCCTACTTTCTGGCTTTTCAAAAGGAAAGGAAATGAATCAACTACGCACACTTGCATTCCTTCTAAAACCCTGGGTATAATGGTGAATGTAATTCCCTTTAGCTGAACTGGAAGGATCATGTCCAATGGAAGTTGGAAGTTTTATGTCCAAATTTGTCATTTTATGTTTAATTGTTTGAAATTTAGTGGTTTTCTTTGGTTGCAAGTTGTTGTTTAGTCTCACAACATGCCCCATTTTTACCTAGCAAAACGAGGACCCAACTTCTTTTTGCTTCACTGGTCTTTTGTTGTCTGCTCCAATGGTAATGGTAAAATGTCATGTCACTTAGAGCTAGATTCAAGCCAAATTTCAAGTTGCAAAGTGTCCCTCGTAAAGGTCATGAATGGATAGAGGATAAAATTTTAGCTAGGATTGCATCTTGAACCATGTGAAAATACATCAAAATGAGCAAACTATGCCCATTTGATACTCTGGTCAACTGAACATTTTTGGTCACCTAGACATGGACATTTATGAAACATGCATGTTGTGTCTGATATCCATATCAGGTTCTAAATCCTTCAAGAAAATACCCAGACCCAAAATAAAAACTAAATATAGCTCATTGATTGTCCAACTGGATCAGACATTGGTGTGTCTATGATATCCATGTCCAGATCCTGTTGAAACAATCAAATTTAACCTTGTAAGTACTGGACATTCCTACCAGACATGATATTTTGACTTGACAAGATCAAACTAGAAATATCCAGTCCTATCCAAAGATCCACATCCAGTGCAAGCTGTCAAATTTATCTTGATCTGAAGAAATTTCACTGGACCGAACATTCTACACTAGACATTTTGTAATGTCCATATCCATATCCATGTCCATATCCTATCCAAAGCATTATAAGTTGTGCATTATTACACTTAGCAAATTTCATGAAGGTTAAAAACAATTTTCAACATATTTATTAAATCACAAAGCATTTTAAGAGATCAAAATAGTGAATTTGCAGAGGATGTTCTTTGAAGGTGAATATGTAGAACTTAAAGCTAATCAAGTAGCTAAGTGAATGGAACACATAATGGTAAATGAACATCTCCCTTACAGTGTAGCAAAGGTGATTTCTTAGTTGCCAGGTATGCATATGACAAAATTTTCTCTTGCTAGTGTTTACAGTGACTTCTTTTACGAAAGGTAATGGTAAAATGTCGTCACTTAGAGCCAAATTCAAGACAAATTTCAAGTTGCAAAGTGTCCCCCGTAAAGGTTATGAATGAATAGAGGACAAAATTTGAACTAGGATTGCTTCTTGAACCATGTGAAAATACATCAAAATGAGCAAATTATGCCCTTTTGGTACTCTGGTCAACTAAACATTTTCAGTCAACTAGACATGGACATTTATGAAACACTCATGTCATGTCTGATATCCATATCAGGTTCCAAATCCTTCAAGAAAATACCCGGACCCAAAAGCAAAACTAAATATACCTCACTGATTGTCCAACTAGATCAGACATTGGCATGTCTATGATATCCATATCTAGATCCTGTTGAAACCATCAAATTTACCCTTGCGAGTACTGGACATTCCTACTAGACATGATATTTTGACTTGACAAGATCAAACTAGAAATATCTAGTCCTATCCAAAGATCCATATCCAGTGCAAGCTGTCAAATTTATCCTGATCTGAAGAAATTCCACTGGACCGAACATTCTACACTAGACATTTCGTAATGTCCATATCCTATCCAAAGCGTTATAAGTTGTGCATTTTTACACTTAGCAAATTTCACGAAGGTTAAAAATAATTTTCAACATATTTATTAAATCACAAAGCATTTGAAAAGATCAAAAGAGTGAATTTGCAGAGGATGTTCTTTGAAGGTGAATTTGTAGAACTTAAAGTGAATCAAGCAGCTAAGTGAATGGAACACATAATGGTAAATGAACATCTCCCTTATAGTGTAGCAAAGGTGATTTCTCAGTTGCCAGGTATGCATACGATAAAATTCTCCCTTGTTGGTGATTACATCAACTTATTTTACAAAAGGTTTGGTGGAACCCTCAATTTTTTCAAATTTGATGTGCCAAAATTCTTTCAAAGTGTCAACGGAGGCTTGGGCGACAGGATGCACAATCTACCTCAGAGGCCACATTTGACAATTAAATTTTTTCAACTCAGAAATTATCTTGCAAATCCCTTTGGCAAAAAGTTTGTTGGTGCATATGAGAACACACTTGCTTAATTTCATGCTTCCAGGATGAGTTTTGATAGGGTATTTAATTATTTTCTAACTACGACTAGGCTAATTTTGGCATCTCAAAAAGTTTCAAATCTTGCAATTCTGAGGTCAACCTAGTTGTCGATTTGGCATCAAACCTCTTCAGTTTCAATTTCATCAAAATTCAAGACTGTTTGATGCATTATTTTAATGCATTTCTGTTGTGGTGAACTCATCCGACGAGCCGGTTTACAAAGTAGGTCCTGAAATTTAATCAGCGAAGCAATTTCTGAGCAAATGGGTTTTCTTAAAATAATTGATTACAGCCCTGTGCAAATTTTTGTGGTCGTCAGACACCCGATTTGCCCACAGTGAAATCACGCCAAAATACCTAGAAGAGAAATAAAAAATTGCATGAATTTTAAGTGTTTTTAAAATGCAAAATATAAAAATCAGATATTAAAGGCATTTTAAAATATAAAGTGAGGGGGGGGCGCATATTAGAAGTTTTCAACGTGGGCATTAAAAGGTCAAATATCATATTAAAGCTTATGAAAGTTTATAAGACTTTTATTAAAGCTTGTGAATGAAGTATGGGGTGCGATGGTACACACCATCGCAGTCCCTTTAACCTGACATCATCTGACCCCCATGGTGCGATAAGCCCATCGCAGGGCATTTCACGCATTCCTCTGCCTTCTACAGCAAATAATAATGTTTTTCCTTTGATCTCAGTGCATTTTTAGCAGGTTTCAGCCAACTTCAAGAGGATTTTGTTGCTGATTCGAGCTGTAGTCACATTTTTCTGTTTCTAGGCATTTTTTGGGCAATTTTTTGGTCTGAATCTGCTATTTAATGCTTGGAAATCCCCCCACGACCATTCCTCATACATTGGTGGAAGTTTTCTGGCTGTTTGCATCAAATTTTGAGTGCTAGAATGACGAAAAATGCCTCTGTTTTAGTAGAAATGACCCAGTGGTGACGGTTGAGTGAAAATTTGAAGTGAATAATGCTGCATTTGTTCTTCTAATGCTGAATGTGATCATGGAGGAGTCCCATTGTAGAGAAATGGAAGAATCCAGCTACAGCCATTCAAGCTTGGGAAAAATTGAAAAATGTAAAAATTAAAAGAGGAATGTTAAAACATTTTTTATACATTTTTTCTCCTCTTTTAATATAATGTTATTTTTTTCCCAGTGCACTTTGGGGGAAATTATAATGTTGAAAAATGTCTCACCTACCTCCATGTGCAATCAATTTCTAGGGCAATTAGCTGTGAACATAAGAGAATGAGCTAGGTTCTCATTTGGTTGTTGAAAATTTTGGAAAACTCTTGAAGAGAAAATAAAATACAGGGTCTACTAGTATGCTTCATCTCTCATATTGTAAGTTTATGAGTTGTTTGTTGAATGCATCTCTGCACAAATGTGATTTAGTTTCATGTTGAATATAAATGAGAAATGCTATTTGCATGTGTTTTGTTAACTGTCTCCATGTTGTGTATATTCTTCTTCTGAATCAAAATAGCTAAGGGTTATCTATGATTCTAGAATATAGATTTTCTATGTTGCACACTTAGTCTTTTACTTCTATTCAAGGGATAGATTAAATATTTTGGGTTAAGTATGGAGAAGAATGTATTGCAACAGGGATATGTGTTAGAAGAGTTGACTGAATACTCATTCTTGGGTGGTATTTATAAGGAAAATGTTGTTCAAACCCCTTGGAACTTGAGGGTTGTTTGTAAGCATCATTCACATACATACGTCTATTTGACTCCATGCCCTGAGATAAGCACCGGTTTGTCCTGCTATTGAGCTTGTGATTTAAAGCCCAAGTTTTGCAGCCAAACATAAAATCAAAAATCATAATATCATTTAAAAACTTGTTATCTTATAGGAGTAGGTTAGGATCTTGCATGCTCTCATCTTCAACCAATGTGATATGCCCAAGAACATTGCCACTCTAGGATCTATCCAGCAAATCTTGGTCCAAACATGAGAGTATTCTGCCTGGTATTAAAAAGTTAAATCTTTAGTTATGAGCAAGTCAAAGACAAATCTTTTGTTATAGGGATACCCCCCTTGGTGCGGTAGAACTTAAAGTGAAGGGGAGATAGTTCACATAATCTCCCGTCTTTGTTGGCTGAACCCATCATTGAACTAGAGCATAGGAAGTGGCAAACCCTTTGCTGATTTGGGACCCAACAAGGTTAATCTAGTTTACTTAGGGTAAATTCACATATTCATATTACCATGATAAATTTTATATTACTTTGCAATATTAAGAACATGTCGCAACCCTAAACCCTAATGTAGGATCTAATTACATGTATTTGCATCATGCATGACACGATGATGAAATGACAAAAGCAATGTGACTATGAGTTCAAGACACCAATGGGTCATGCGCCTAGTGGGGTATGGAGCAAATTAGGCCAAGCATCAGATACCCATTGTGGAAATGTGGATCTAGAGGCATTCAGAGTAAGGATCCAAGCTCGCGAGGATGAGGCTACATTGAAAACATTGTATCCAATGGTATGTACAATGTCACAGGGTTCCCTTATGTGATCGATGCCATGGAGCTGGTAATAGAATGTGCACAAAAATATAATCATGTTAGCTGGAGGGTAAAGCACCAAGGCTAGATTTATGCAGATTTCTCACCCAAAGGCATTGTAGAAACTTTTAGACTCCCACGGAGCCAGAATGTGTTCGAGATAGATCTCAACGCATTGTCAATAGAGTACAACTCTAATGTTGTTGGATGTTGCAAGGTAATGCATGTACATCATGGATGGATCCAACGACTAGGCCGAAGGAGGTTTCAAAAATGCTGCAAAACTTATATAGATTTGACTTCAACCCTAAAGTCCAATATATGATCACTCTGCTACATCAAATGACTAGGAGGGAGGACTCCAGATCCCTAGAGTTGTGGATGTTTGGCCTCATCTAGTTCATAAATGATGTTGGAGATGTGGTGCACTGGGCACAATTAATCAGCAACTCCCTACATGATGGAATGGTTGGTTGGAAGAAGAAGCAAAGGTTCTTCATGACCTCCTATGTGGTCTATTCTTGGGCATACATATCACAATTTGATGGGTTGCACACAGCCGGTAAGCTTTGAAACAAGCAAGGAGAATAGCTAGTGTGGAAATATTATCCCCAACTAGAGAGGAACCAATTAGTAGTGCATCACAGAAGAGTCAATGACCACTTCTTGATCTATGGTTGGTTTGACTAATGGAAGGGGACCGAGCTAAGTGAATATTGAGAGATGTCCAAGGTGTAATCACTACACACAAGTATTGGTTTATCTAGTTCCCAAATTTTACATACATTAGAATTGAAGGGTTTGAGGGTCATCCCTTCAAGTTGCCAAGATATCCAATAGATAAGGTTTTACTCTTGGAAATAACCAAGTAGATCATCCCCTCATACAAGGCATACACCTAGAAGCATGGCCAAGGGACCATCAAGTTTCCCTTAGATATTGGTTGGTATAGGTACATGGAGTTTAAAGACTCCAAGCTATCAGAGGTTGAGCTACAAATGCTCAACTTGTAGCCTTTCCCTCTCTAGTGTACATTTGATCCCTACAATTGCATGGAGAAATATGTGAACAAGAAATTGTAACATGTACCTCATCTGGTGGATTACTGGGCCGACTACAATGATGAGGATGTAAGGAAGAGGGAATACCAAAGGTTAACCCTTAACCAGATAATGACCTTGGGCTATCTGGAGGTGCCTCCACAGGTGAAGTCCAATGATGGTCAAACTCTAGACCCAGACTATGATAACAAACAAGTGTACAAAGAGACCCTACCTCTCCCTGACTGGACCAAACTAGAAGAGACATCAACTGATGCCATATCAAAGAATGTCATTGCTGCTACCTAGTGATGGGTAGATCAAAATATAAATGAGCTAAAGGTGAAGGGGGTGAGAATGACATAAGATAAGAAGAGGAAGGGAAAGATAGGATAGATGCAGACTATGATGACTTCCTCATTGTGAAGAGGAGAGTCATGGAGGCTAAATTAGCACAAGAAGGAGAATCCACATTTGAAGAACATCTAACTACAAAAGGCATAAGCATTGCCACCATGCCTTCACCTCCAAGGGAGCAGACAATACATGCTATCCCTATTATAGTTGCAACTTTAGAAGAGTGTTATGCCACAGACATATTGGAAGGGGTTGAAATCCCCAAGCAAAAGAGGAGAATGTCAACTACACCCTTGAGGGGTGCTATTGCAAAACCATTTGATACACAAGTCGAGGCATCAGGACCAGCCCAGATGGAATTCATGTTCGTATCAGGTCAACCTCAAGCTGAAGTGCCATCACCACAAGCTGCAATCCAAGCTCATCTAGCACAACAAGTGGCAAATTATCAAGTTCATACTGGAGGCTAGGTAATGGAGCTTTAGAGAGGCCAAATTATCCAACAAATTATCTAGGTAAAATAGGAAATGGCAAAAGAAGCAAAGGCAAAAGAATAAGAAAGGGATGATGAATTGTAGCTACCCTTGATTCAGGTTGTGGAACTGACTGATGATGAGGTCACTCATGCCTTGACCAATGATCCAGTCTCTTCCTTGTTAACACATCAAGCATTGCAACTAGATGAATCTAAACAAATGCATACTGAACTGGAAGTGTTATGTATGGAAAGAAGGTATGCTGAAAGTGTGGTTAAGGTAGATTCAATCAAACCCTCCTTTCACAATAACACTCAAGGACAATAATCGAGTCGAGTCACTAAAGATGGAGAGGACTCGGCTATATGTTGATGTCACTTAGGAATGATATGGAAAGATAGATTAGATTTCTAGATGTGTCAAATCCTAATTCAATTAAGACTTAAACCCTAATTATATGATTCCAGATATAGATGAACAAGATACGACAAATGATTACACAGGAAGGTACCAAATGCAGATTAGAAACATACCAGGATTTAGATTTCTGATGGCAGAAACTTTGGGGACACTGGGAAGGGCACCCTAGTCCAACATGCCACTTTTTCTATAGATCTAAAATAGTGAGGTGATTAGGACTGTGTTGGTAAACAGATTTGTCACTACAGATTTGAATGTGACTCACCCAATGGGCAACAACAAATGTCCCAACTGATGGAGAAGCTGTTACTAGATTAACAACTTTCCTCTGCGTTTGAAAGAGGCAACTCCCTCATAAGATGGGGATATTTGTGGTTTTTCTGTACTTTTAACTTAAAAGTACAAAAAGGAGGGAAAGGAAATCTAACAATAAAGATGATTAATAGAAACCCTAATAGTAGACATATGAATACTAGTTCAGATTTCATAAAGTCAAAACAAGTTATGAGGGGATTTCATCATAGAATCTAGAAACTACATTCCTGAACCAATATGATGAACTTCACAGCAAATGTTTTAATATGCAATGATGATGAAAAGAAGATGACGAATCTCAACATACCAAGAGATGGGTTTCTCCAGCACATTCAAATCGAGATACAAAGATATGATTGTGTTTCATTACATTAATTGCATGGTTTATATCAATGCTTCAATAGATGACCAATGATTTATACAAAGACACAAAGGATTACTAATTTAACGTATGAGAAATTATTAACAATAACACAAAAGTACAATGGAACACACAAACCAAATACTTTCTTTATTATCTTTGTGAAATTATACAACTTCATAAAGCCTTCATGTAGAAAATGTTAAACCAAAAGTCTTTGAAAAATTTCTCCATAAGTCCCCCTCAAATGTCTCTCCCCCAAAAAGTCTTATGAAAAAGTTCCCACATTAGGCAAAATGGAGTCACAAACACTGCCATAAAAGGATTGTGTACCATCTACCACAAACTTTAAGATTTAATTATTTTTCTAAAATGTCACAAACTGGATAAGTGCACTTGAGAAACTAAGTGAAATAATGAGTGTCCCTCCTCCAAAATGATGTTGTACAAAGCTCAATGCAGGGAAACAATGTGAACAAGGAAAAATGTGACATCTCGGAAATAAGTTATCTCAATGACTCATGCAAGAAAAATGTGACACTAATGTTCTGCAATCAAAAGGTGGCTTGGGGAAAAGGGTTCAATGCATGGTTAGGCTTGTCATTTGGAAACAAAAAGTTTAAATTTTGAAGTGCAGAAATAGGGTCAACAACTAGCTCTAACTGGGGACAAGGACCTTGTGGATGCAGGATGATCCTAGAATCTTTGGAAAGAGTTAATGCCTTAAATCCATTGGGTTATAGAGTCAGGAGATAACAATATGTACAAGGAGAACAAGGAGACTCAAACGAGACAAAAGAATGAGAGACAACAGGGAGACAAGACAAAAGACAAAAGACACACAGGAACTAAAACAAGATAGACACAGCCAAAACACCTAGTTAACCTATGTACATGGTAGGTGACTCCTATCTCAAATCCATTCCAAGATGATCATGTAAAACCATTGACAGGTTGAGAAAAATAGGCACCTATACAAAAAAGAGATGTGCATGGATGAAGTGCCTGTGAACTCAGTAGCCTTCTTGAAATGATGAGAAAAATAAAATGCATGAAACATGAGGGCTCCTTGAATTGTACACCAAACAACCATTTCTCATCATAAATTTCTGAGTCCTTTTGAATCATATTGGTATTGACTTTTGTAGTGTTGATCATATCTTCTAGCATGATGTCGAGCATACCAACCTTCTCTAGTTGAAGATCTTTTTGATAGCTTGAATCAAAGAAAATTGAATCACGAACTATACATCATTCATGTGAATCAATAAGCGAAGAAAACTCAGTATTCTACAAGTGATCTTTCTTATGAATAATGTCCTCATTTATCATTAAATCATCTTCTGCAAAAGAAAATTCCTCCTTTACCATTACTAATTTAGGATGTGCTTTATCGAAGGATTGCACATGAAGAAGAGAAAGTGACGAATCTACATTATGCACTTTATCCTCCTGAAAATCCTCTTGTATTGTCAATGAAGAAGAAATAATATTTTCCTCTCTTGGAAGTAGTGAAGGAGAAGTTAAAACATGCATCTCTTCTTCAGTCTTTTGAATACTCGCAATTTCATGCATATTCTCACAAACATTAGAAATCTGAGCTCCCTTATCACTACTATAAACATTACTCTCACTACCTTCTTCAACATTATTATCAATAGATAAAGGACTAGAGTATACAATGGAATCACTCAAACAAGGATATTCACGAATAAGTTCATTTCTAACCTCTCTTTGTGCAGATTCACACCTAATATCCTTATGGTCTTGTTGCACATTTGGAGTGGGTGTACTCAATGCTTTGTTTTGAGTAGTATCTTTAGTTTCAATAGTTAAGTATTCTTCTTCAACAAATGATAAAGGAGAAAGGATGATATCTTCTTCACAAAGAAAATCATCATCAGGAGTCTCAAGACACCCATCTGTGATGGAAACATCACGAGAGAGTTCTTGCAATGCTATTTCATTATCATTCTCTTCTTGCTCAGGTTGCATGCATGTCAGGAAAACATTTTGTGACTCGTCTTCATTCTCTTTGTTCATGCTTTGGTCCAAAATTCCTTCTCAACTCCCTTGAACATTAACCATGTCACGGAAATCTTTCTTGGTGGTTATAGTTGTGGAACCAGAGAAAGATGTCACAAGAGGAGTGACATTCTCCAAATAAACTAAGAATGTGCCATCGTCTAGAAAGATTTCTTCTTCATTATTGCATGTTTCCATACAATCTTCTTTTTCCATCTCCATCAATTCTTCTTTTGGATCTTTCTTAAGTGGAAATGCGTGTTCCGATGAGTTTCTTTCAGGAATTTGATTAGAAGATGTTTCATTCAATATCGGTTCATTTACAGGAAAAACTTTTGCTCCTTCATTGTTGTCCTCATCATGCAAATGATATATCTCAGCACAATTTATCTTATCTTCTAGTGCATGAATCTCCTCCAATAGGGAATTATGATCATGAGCAAGAAAATGAGTCTCTTTCCCATCCTTTTGTTCAATTTTTTGCAATTCTTGAAGCAAATAAGGATGAACCTGATTCGAAGCAAATTGCATGCCACCGTAGAAACATTTTAGGAACTCCACTTGCTTGGGTTCATCAAGAACCTAGTTTTTCTAATCTGGGTACATAGAAAAAGAGCAATCTTCCTCATCACTGTCACTATCAGATACCATTTCGAATGAATGCAAGCTATTCCTCTAGGTTATTTGATACCAAACCATTTTTCAAGGCTCTTTCAGATAGAGTCACTGATCTCTTTTCTAGGGAAGATACTTGTAGATTTCTGAGGAACGAAAGGCAATGCTTCAATCATCCCCAGTAGAGTCACTAAAAATCCATTGGTAAATAGATTTATCACTACATATTTGAATGTGACTCGCCCAACGGGCAGCGACAAATGTCCCAACAGTTGGAGAAGTTGTTACTAGATTAACAACTTTCCTTTGCATTTGAGAGGGGCAGCTCCCTCCTAAGATGGGGGTATTTGTGGTTTTTGTGTACTTTTAACTTGAAAGTACAAAAAGGAGGGAAAGGAAAACTAACAATAAAGTTGATTAACAGAAAGCTTAATAGTAGACATACAAATATTGGTTTAGATTTCGTAAAGTCAAACAAGTTATGAGGAGATTTCATCATAGAACCTAGAAACTACGTTCTTGAACCAATATGATGAACTTCACAACGAGTGTTTTAATACACAATGATGATGAAAAGAAGATGACGAATCTCAACATACGAAGAGATAGGTTTCTCCAACACATTCAAATCGAGATACAAAGATATGATTGTGTTTCATTACATTAATTGCATGGTTTATATCAATGCTTCAACAGATGACCAATGATTTATAGAAAGACACAAAGGATAACTAATTTAACGTATGAGAAATTAGTAACAATAACTTAGAAGTATAATGGAACACACGAACCAAATACTTTCTTTATTATCTTTGTGAAATTATACTTCATAAAGCCTTCATCTACAAAGTGTTAAACCAAAAGTCTCTAAAAAATTTCTCCATAAGTCCCCCTCAAAAGTCTCTCCCCCAAAAAGTCTTCTGAAAAAGTTCCCACATTAGGCAAAATGGAGTCGCAAACACCATCATAAAAGGATTTTGTACCATCTACCATAGATTTTAAGATTTAATTATTTTTTGTAAAATGTCATGAACTAGATAAGTGCACTTGAGAAACTAAGTAAAATAATGAGTGTCCCTCCTCCAAAATGATGTACAAAGTTCAATGTATGGAAACAATGTGAACAAGGAAAAATGTGACATCTCGACAATAAGTTATCTCAATGACTCATGCAGGAAAAATGTGACACTGAAGTTCTACAATCGAAACGTAGCTTGGTGAAAAGGTTTTAATGCATGGTTAGGATTGTCATTTGGACACAAAAAGTTTAAATTTTGAAGTGCAGGAACAAGGTCAATAGACTGCAACCTATTTCAGAGTTTCTGGCAATGACAATTGGGAGGACTATGAGGCAGGCACCCTAGTCCATTAGGTATGCTTTTCTACGCTTTCTACTTAGATCCCGAATTTATATCCTCTACTATGATCTTTTGCAACTCCACCTCGCAAGATCTCAGACTTGTAACCTACAATCACAAGAGAGGGGTTTGGGGGTTGTGGTGTTTAGGAGCTTGCCTCAGTTAAGCCCCGAAATGGCATCCAAGCCTTCCAACACCGTTGTTAGATAGAGTGCATGTCCTTGGTGGATAGAGGCAAATAAAATGATGAAATAGATTGATTGAAACACAAATAGATGTCACCTTGGAGGTGAAGCCCTCATAGAGAATGAAGATCTTTCACACCATGAGGAGATGGACTGATGAAGCCAAATCTACAAAAAACAAACACAATAACAACACAAGTTTTCTCTACAACACACTGAATGCCTTGAAATCCCTTAGATCAATATCACAAGTTTGTATTATCCATATATGTTTAAAATGAAGTCTTAAACATGTTTATATATGCATTCCTACTAACATTCATAATTCAAATTGAAAAGGTTGACAAAGGGAAACCTTTTTAATGGTCTTATGCCAACAATTCAAATTTAGGTCCTAGAAAAATAGGCCTAGACTAGGGCGTGGGTGGCCAAGTCCAAGGGTTCTTTTTGAGTCATGATTAAGCATTAAAGTTGACCCCTACGCCTCATTTGTCATGGGTTTCAGGGGAAATTGCTTAGGGATAAGTTTTAAACATGCATGATTAAATCAAGGGGACCTAGGAGCTAAACTAGGAGGTAAAAAGTCATAGGGATAATTTTTACAAAAAATATTTATCCCCCACTTTAATGTATGTATGATCTTACGACCCATACATGCATTAAAGTATGGTTGAAAACACATCAAACATGCTAGGCACATGAATCTAAGGAATAAACAAATATTGAGGAACTATTTCTAGCCCCCAATCTCAAGTAAGCACTAGAAGACACATTGAAGACATGCGAGACACAATCAAGATAGTAAGAAGCATGTAAAACACGGTGAATACAATGGAAGCATGATGAAGACATGAGAGCATTCACACAAAACATGATGAATACATTGATATAACATTTTCATATATGAAATAAAAATCTAACTAAGGGGCGGGGGGAGCTCATTGCTACGCCCTTGAAAACACCAAAAACATGCAATACAAAACCCAAAATGTAGGGGGAGCTCATCACTATGCCCTTGATACTACACAAGGGGGGAAACATGCCAAAAAAACCTGAGTGTGGGGGGAGCTCATCACTAAGCCCTTGATACCACACAAGGGGGAAGACATGCAAAACAAAACCCAAGTGTGGGGGAGCTCATTGCTACACCCTTGAAATCACACAAGGGGAAGACACACAAAATACACGAGCACCGTATAACATGTCATAGACATACTATATGTCTTACACATGAAAAAAATGAGCAATGGAAGGAGCTTATTGCTAAGTCCCACCATCTAAAACACATTGCAAACACACCTAACAGTTGAGCTTATGCTACAACAACCACCAAAGACACGCTTAAGGGAGGATAGCTCAAGATCCAACCCTGCATTGCGATGAGGACTTTGTATAAAAGGATGTGCACTAGCTCAAGAGATACACCATCCTACCTTCTGTAGAAGGGATTTAAATTCAAGCCCACTCGTGTCACAGAGATGCCTTAGAGTTAAAATGAAGCATGTTCTCAAAGTATACAACCCCACCCACATCAAGAACATGTCTTACAGTGAAAAGGAGGTATATACAATAGATCAATGTTTTTAAAGACGCTTTGTTAGTGCCAAAATAATCAGACAAATACCATTATATATGCCCCCCCTTCAGGTGGTTGATGTCACTTACCAATATCAAGCACATTAAGGTAGAGTGAAAACATGCAA
This sequence comes from Cunninghamia lanceolata, assembly GCA_027924645.1. Classification (NCBI taxonomy): domain Eukaryota; kingdom Viridiplantae; phylum Streptophyta; class Pinopsida; order Cupressales; family Cupressaceae; genus Cunninghamia; species Cunninghamia lanceolata. Next base: position 783,496 of record BSBN01001020.1, on the reverse strand, counting down.
GGGAACAAGAGGTCTTGCAAAGCCCATGCCCCCAAAGGTGGCATATGCCACGATTGCCGAATGATCCCACAAACACATTGATAAGATATGCTAAGAAAATCAAGAGATAAGGTTAGAACATCTTACTCTAAGATATTAACCACATCAAATCATGAAAGCTATGCATGTATTAGATCACATCAAGAAACCAAGGCTACACTTATGAGTTCAGATCTGAGTATGGCCGTTGGGCTTATACTATAGGTATCTCAGGACCGAGTGTAACAACAAGGTGAGATACAAAACAATCCAAAGTGCATGGAGCAGCTGTATTACAAAGGTTTGTTAGAAGAGATAAGACAACATGATGCATCACATAGAGTGATTCTACTAGTCAAGCATTGGATATATATATATATCAACCCCGTCTTCATATATAGACTAGGTCCCTTTTTTCTTACTTGTTGAAGGGACACACAGTCTGTATCAGTATTTGTTTGTTTTCTTCATCCGCCAACTAGGTAGAACCACTGAAGAAGGTAAACACTAAAAATGAGAGAGGAGAACAAGTGCCTTAGGAACACCACATAGGAGGATTCCCCCAAGACATCAACCTCAACACTATGCCCCTAAGGCATGACACACAATAATAAAATAGAGGAGAGGCAAGATAGGAGAATGATGAAACAAATAGAAGAATGGTCACCACAGAGGTGGTCTCCTGGTATCCTTGACCTTACAAGAGTATCAAGGGTCATCCAAGGAGACCTAATTAACAACACATAACACATCATGGGGGAACACAACACATAAGAGGAGGCTGCGTAAGCAAACAAAGACATGCTATGACAAAGGTGGCCAACAGGGTTAGAAATACTTGTGTACACAACTAAACTAGCGGTTGTCATCGATCAAATCATCTTCCTCCCAATCTCAAATGCAAGAGGAAAGATGTACATAAGGTATAATTGCCCAACTTAGATCATCATCATCCTTTAATTCTTCAACATTAATCTCTTCTTTAGTTTGTTAATGTTGGGTGGTGGAATGTTCTCTTGTTGAGGTGTTGGTTTTCGAGCTAAAGCTTGTCTTCTCTTCCTTTTTTCTCTCACTTGTCTATTCCTTATTATTTTGTTGGTGATGTTTGCAAAAGTATTGTCATGATTTTCCATAGTCTTTGATGTTTCAGAGAGGAAACTTGTGTTAGATTAACCTTTTGTGATGAATTGTTTTGTTCTTTACGGGTGTCTCTTGATCCCTTTAAGGATGATGGAGGAGGAACCTCAACATTGATTCCCTTACCTTTCATCCTAGGGGGTTCTTTCAATTCAGGTGGCTCTTCACTTTTGATTTGTTTGGGAGGAGGTCCAACCAATTTTATTTTCAATTTTTTTTATATCATTGGTATCCTAAGAATATTTGATCTTGTCATGGTTCAGGAGGTTCAGTAGGTTGTGGCCAAAAGTAATCTAGATTGAAGTTTTTTCGAGTGACCATGGGTTGCCACTTGCTATGATGAATAGTATGTGTGCTTCCATTGAGAGGAAATTTTACAAATTTGTGAATTGTTGAGGGGACAGCTTTCATGGCCTTGAGCCATGGATGGCCTAATTTTATATGGAAGAGGTCAGATGTAAGTATGATATCAAATGATTGTTCCAAAGCTTTATCAAATACCTTGATCAATAAGGTAATCTTCCCTACATCCAGGAAGAAATCTCTAGTATGTGTTTTAATCATCATGTCGGTAGGTTCATAAGATTCTTGCATCAAATCAAATGAATAAAGGAACTCTTTAGTAGCCACATTAGTCATACAATTAAGATCAATAAGGGCTCCCCTTGTAGGTTTATTCATCACTTCCACAGTGATCTAAAGAGGTCCTTCAACACTTCCAATTGTTATATCATGTGGTGTAAAGACTAATTCATGTTCAGGAAGTTTCCTTTTCATATAAACCCTAGGAGGCAACATAGTGTTTTTGTGATGAGAAGCCATGTATGTGAGATTATTTCACACCAAAACACTTGTTTGAGGAAATCGGGTTTATAAAAGCAAAACACACGAATTTCACAACAAGCCAAGAAAATAAGATGGAAATAGTGCTACACAACAAGGCAAGATGACTAATTTGAAATTTTTCTTAAAGAAGTTTGAAGAAAGTGTATATAACCCTTAGTGTTGAAATACACAATGTGTAATTAAAAATGTGCAAATTTTCAAGCAAGAGTGTGGAATGATGCAATTTTTTCAAATGAGTAATGAAAATATGCCTAAGATGAATGCAAAATCTGATTTAAAATATGTTTATGACATATGCAAGGAAACAAAGAAAAACTATGCTTGTTTATGAACCTAAAATGCTCAAATTTTTCACTTTTTTCAATGTAAAAGTGCTAATAATGCAAATGTAAATGCAAAAATTTACAATGCAGCAACACTACAGTCCAAAATTAGATTTTAAAGAGTGTTTAAATGAATAGTAAAATCTGAAATAAGATTTTAGCTACAAACGCTAGTTTTTGGAATTACTAGGTTATATGAAAAAATGCAAATTTCAAGTAAGACCCTAGCAAATGAGATACGCAAATGCAAGGTAAATGATCATGAAATGATGAAATTTTGTAAATTATCTCAGATCTGATGTAAATATTACAAAATGAAATGTTTTCAATGATATGCAAGGAAAATAGTGCAAACTATGCCTTAATGCAAGCCTAGAATGCTTATTTTTTTAAAAAAATCAAATTTATGCAAAGATTTTTGAATGGATGATAATGAATATGATATGAATGAATGCAAAGATTTATTACAACACTCAACAAGATATAATTTCAATAAAAACATGGGTTCACCAAAATGTTATGTATAAAAAGAAGGTATTTTGAAAGTGTGGTTAAGGTAGATTCAATCAAACCCTCCTTTCACAATAACACTCAACGACAACAATTGAGCTAAGTCACTATAGATGGAGAGGACTTAGATATAGGTTGATGTCACTTAGGAATGATAGGGAAAGATAGATTAGATTACTAGATATGTCAAACCCTAATTCAATTAAGCCTTAAACCCTAATTATATGATTTTGAATACAGACGAACAAGACATGACAAATGATCACATGGGAAGGCACCAAATGTAGATTAGAAACATACTAGGATTCAGATTTCTAAATGTGGAAACTTTGGGGACACTAGAATGGATGCCCTAGTCCAACAAGCCACTTTTTCTATAGATCTGGAATAGTGAGGTGATTAGGACTACAACTTGCTTCAGATTTTTTTACAATGCCAGTTGGGAGGACTACGGGGTGGGTTCCCTAGTCTAGTAGTTTTATTTTTCTGCACTTTCTACTCAAATCCTAAATCTATATCCTCTTCTCTGAACTTCTGCATCTCCACTTCACAAGATTTTTTACCTATAACCTGCAATCACAAGAGAGGGGTTTGGGGGTTGTGGTGTTTAGGAGCTTGCCTCAGTCAATCCCTGGAATGGCATTCAAGCCTTCCAACACCATTATTATACAGAGTGTGTGTCTTTGGTGGATAGAGGTAAATCAAATGATGAAATAGATTGATTGAAACACAAATATATGTCACTTTGGAGATCAACCTGTTGAAGGCATAAGACAACTGAGAGGGGGGGTGAATTAGTTGTATCAAAAACCTTAAATTCTCTTAAACAGAATCACATTCACATTCACTTATTTTAACCCCTTAATATGTTATGAAGATTAAACATGAAATGTAGAAAGAAAACTTAAACACATCAACACCATACACACATGAACACTAGATTTTTACATGGAAAACCCTAAAAAGGGAAAAACCACGGTGAGTGTTAGCTCACAATATAATGTAGTAACAATACCAAATAACAAAAGAGGCTCACTACCCAAAAGAATGCTCACTACAAAAAGGCTCACTACCAAAGAGTGGCTCACTCCCATGAACTAATATGATAGCATCTACCACATGCCTAAGTTTAGTTCCAATGAAGTGCAATACATATCACCTTCGCTATCTCACAACACAAACACTTTCATCTTCGTATCTTCGCACCCACACTCACTACATAGATTCATTACATTTATTTATACCAATCATCAACCTTGGAACATACCTCAAGGTCAGCAGTACAATCTACAACCTTTGGAACAGTCTCCAAGCTCAAAAAACATACACAATTCAAATTAGGACTGGACCTAAACAAAATTGTGGAGCAAACAAATGAAGGTAGAACACTTCATGGCTTAGATCAGACCCAAATACATCTTCACACACTTTAACACGCTTCTACAATCCACAAAACACATCCAAGAATACTTAGACACACACTTCCAAGAACTCAATCATAGCTTGTGGAACAAGCACAAGCCTTTAACACAATCTGGAGACATCCACATACAACTTAAAATCACTTGGAAGCCAACAAATCTAGCTACAACAAGTTTCCCTTGAAGACAACTTACAATCAACACTACTAAGCTCTGCTACTCAATAACTTGCTTTCTGGAGCACCAAATCACAAATCCTTTGGAATGAAGATAGCTAAGAACCTTATAAACATATGTCCAAAACCACAAGACCAAAAACCAAACTGTAGAGGAATTCATAGAAAAATACTTTCTCCCTGTCACACTACAAATGTTGCCAGGTACAATCTTCAAACTAGTGAACATAACTTCTACTACATAGCGATCTAGACCACCAAATTCTAGATTTAGCCTCCTCAAACACTTCTCTAAAACATATCCAAATCTCATACTTTGGTCTTCATCATAGAAGAAATACGTAGTAAAAACTCAGACAATATCCTACAAGCCAGAATACTCTGCAACACATTGTTTCCACTTGAGGAGAAAATTTTCTCAAAAGCACTTGGAAACTCAAAAACATGAACAATATGCTAGCATCATCCGCACTTCTTCAAGTAATTCAAATCACCTTCACATGATAACTCAATCAAGCAACAATCAACAGTATCAAAAGACACAGTTGACACCAATGACAACACAATCATATTGACATCAATGACAACACCGGTTAGCACATACTTGCAACAATCTCCCCATTTTTCATTGATGGAAACATATGATGTGAAAAAGCATCATGACACAATTCTAAACTAATCTCATTCTCCCCCTTTCTTTTATGCATCTTACTTTCTCTTTTTTTTTCACATGAACTCTCTCCCCCTTTGACATCAATGGCAAAGGGTGTCACACCTTTTTCAATCTCTCTTTCCCTAAATAAGATACTGCACATACTTGCACTGATCTCAACTTTTCTAAACCATCTTGTGCCAACTCTTACTCCACCTGACTACAACATTCTTCAATGCCTCTACCTACTATCATTGAGACGTAGCCTCCATTAGTCTAGATAAAACAATGTCTTCTTCAACCTATCATTCAAGAAAGCATTCTTTACATCCATTGGATATACTTTAAAAATATTTATGTGCTACAAATCCTAGAAACATTCTGATAGCCTCAATTCTTGCCACTGGAGCATAAGTCACCTCAAAACCTATACTTTCAACTTGTGAATAGCCTTTGCTAGGTTTATTTACCACTTCTCCATCTTCTCAAAACCCACTTTGTTCCAAACACATTCTTATCTGCAGGCCTAGGGATAGGTTCCCAGTCTAATTCTTCTCAATCTACATTAGTTCCTCTTCCATTGCCCTATTCATCTGTAGTTCTTCTTCTTATCAATACACCTTTACTATTATCACCAATGATCTTGTCTTCAGTGTGATGCTTCTGCAAAAACCCTAGGGGTCTTAGGAATCCCTTCTGAAGCTTCTTCAACCTGCACTTTCTTCATATTATTCACTACTTGAAGACTCATCTAATTCATATCCATTTGCCACTGAGTTCATCAAATACTTCCAATCATCATGAAAACTACTCTATACTAGAAACAACTATGTTCTGTCAACCCGAACTTTTGTTACTCATTACTCACAAGCCAATTATCAAAATCAGACAAATTTCTAGATGTAGATGTAACAAATGATCAATAACCATATGCTAGAACTATAGAGAAATATCTTCAACAGTGGACCAATGCAGACCAAGTTACTAGAACACTATAACTTGATTTTACTAGATAGATACTTAGCCAAAATTCATAACATGTCTTCTTTCTTGATCAAATCTTCTTGCATAGCAAACTTCTTAATCTACACAACTCTTCCTTTATCCTTTACAAACATACTCTCTATCTTAACTTAAACCTTTGTTGCTAATCCTTAACCTTGTCTCTTCATGCCAAGGCATCAACACCAATCCTTTGGTAGAGAAGAAAAGATTTCCAATAAGACTCCTCCTAAGCCAAAGATCTAATCTCAATTTCTAAAGGGAACATCTACACTAGATATTGGTATAGGCTCATCCTTAACCTTTGTTACACCCTTCTTCACCCAAATCTCATTAATCTCTTTCTTGTTCTCTACCGGATCAACTTTTAGTATCGGTGTGTTCTTCTCTACCGGATTATCCTTCTTCATGGTTCTACTTCTGCAGTACTTAGATGTATGTCTAGATCCATTGCAACTATAGCACACAACATTCCTCTTGCTAGTATTTCTTCCATTCATTCTGGATCTGCATCGATCAGCTTTATGACCAAATTTATTGCATGTATAATAGTAGCCACTAAAGGATTTAACTATCCTATCCTTGCCATAGCCATTTCTCACTTGACTTCTACACTCATTAGCCCTATGTCCTATCTTATAGCATGAATAACACCTAATAGAGTTATGACTCACTTTACTTCTGCATACAACAACTCTATGACCAACTTTATTGCATGTGAAACAATTACCTTTGAAAGATTGAGCATTCCTTCCATTGTTATAGCCATTTCTTATCTAACTTCTATATTCACTAGCTATATGACCAAATCTCTTGCATGTAAAGCACTAACCAGAGAAAGATGGAACGTTTTGATTCATTCTACTCCTACAATTAATATTCATATGACCGAACTTTTGCATGAATAACAATAACCATTGAAATATGGGTACCTTTGAGCATTTGGTTTCCTGACTGGTGGTCTTCTATATCTATTTCATTGATTTTAGATTTGCTTTCCTTTATCCTTCTTGTTCTCAGCATTCACTGCTTGTCCTAATTTGGAACTATTACCTTTATTAAATCCTACAGGGCTCTTCGGACTAGCAATCATTTCATCAAGTTTACAAAACTGATTTTGAACTTTTCTTCATAGCTCTTTTCCTTATTTAGATATGATTTCAGACTCATAACTTCTTGTTCAAGTTAGATTTACCTTTCATCATTAGGTTCAGATGATCCTCAGCCCTTGGTTTTTATTCATCTCACACTTTCATGGATTCATTTGCTAACCTTAATTGTTTACTGACCTTGTTGTTTCTTTTTGAACTTCTTGACTTGTTCTCTTAATTTTCTGATACATTCATCTACTTCTTTAACATTTTCCTTTAGATCCCAATTTTCTTCTTTAGTCCTCTCAAGGTCTTCAAGAGCAACTTTGAGTTCTTCACTACTGACAAACATACATTCATCTTCTAAAGATCTGATGAACAGAAGAACATCCTTGTTGTGTGACATCCCAAATCTACCTTAAGCTATTAGGCTTTCTTCCAAGGAACCCTTGCTCTAATACCAATTGTTCAAGGCAAAAGACAACTGAGAGGGGGGGTGAATTAGTTGTATCAAAAACCTTAAATTCTCTTAAACAAAATCACATTCACATTTGCTTACTTTAACCCCTTAATTTGTTATGAAGATTAAACATGAAATGCAGAAACAAAACTTAAACACATCAACACCATAGACACATGAATACCAGATTTTTATGTGGAAAACCCTAAAAAGGGACAAACCACAGTGAGTGTTAGCTCACAATATAATGTAGTAACAATACTAACTAACAAAAGAGGCTCACTACCAAAGGGCTTACTGCCCAAACGCATACTCATTGCAAAAAGTCTCATTGCCATGAACTGATATGATAGCATCTACCACATGCCTGAGTTCAGTTTCAAAGACATAAACAAACTTGTGGAGAAAATGAATGAAGGTAGAGCACTTCACAGCTTAGTTCAGACCCAAAAACATCTTCACGTGCTTCAACACACTTCTACAATCCACAAAACACATCTGTAAAGAGTGTTAGCACCCCAGTCGGCTAAACTTGTGCAAACACCAAGAATACTTAGACACGCACTTTCAAGAACTCAATAATAGCTTGTAGACCAAGAACAAGCCTTTAACACAATCTGGAGACATCCACATACAACATAAAATCACTTGGGAGCCAACAAATCTAGCTGCAACAAGTTTCACTTGAAGACAACAAATCTCAATTGAATACAACTTACAATCAACACTGCTAAACTCTGCTACCCAATAACTTGCATTCGGGAGCACCAAATCACAAATCCTTTGGAATGAAGATAGCTAAGAAATTTATAAACATATGTCCAAAATTGCAAGACTAAAAACCAAACTGTGGAGGAATGCGGAGCAAAATACTTTCTCCCTGTCACACTGCAAATGTTGTCAGGCACAGTCTTCAAAATAGTGAACATAACTTCCACTGCACAGTGATCTAGACCACCAAGTTTTGGATTTAGCATCTTCAAAAAATTCTCTAAAACATATCCAAATCTCATACTCTAGTCTTCAACACAGAAGAAATACGGAGCAAAAACTCAGAATGTATCCTACAAGCCAGAATACTCTGCAACACACTGTTTCCACTTGGAGAGCAAATTTTATCAAAAGCACTTGGAAACTCAGCAACATGAACAATATGCTGCCATCATCAACACTTCTTCAAGTCATTCAAATCACCTTAACATGATAACTCAATCAAGCAACAATTAGTAGTATCAGAAGACACAGTTGACACCAATGACAACACAATCATGTTGACATGAATGACAACACTGGTTAGCACATACTTGCAACAATCTCCCCATTTTTCATTGATGGAAACATATGATGTGAAAAAGCATCATGACATAATTCTACACTAATCTCATTCTCCCCCTTTCTTTTATGCATCTTACTTTCTCTTTTGTTTTTCACATGAACTCTCCCCCCTTTTGACATCAATGGCAAAGGGTGTCACACCATTTTCAATCTCTCTTTCCCTAAATAAGATACTGTACATACTGCACTGATCTCAACTTCTCTAGACCATCCTATGCCAACTCTTACTCCACCTAACTACAACATTCTTCAATGCCTCTAGCTGTTATCACTGAGAGGTAGCCTCCATTAGTGTAGATAAAACAATGTCTTCTTCAACCTATCATTCAAGAAAGCATTCTTCAGGTCCATTGGATATACTTTAAAAAGATTTATGTGCTGCAAATCCTAGAAACATTCTGATAGCCTAAATTCTTGCCACTAGAGCATAAGTCACCTCAAAACCTATACTTTCAACTTGTGAATAGCCTTTGCTAGCTTTATTTACCACTTCTTGATTTTCTCAAAACCCACTTTGTTCCAAACACATTCTTATCTATAGGCCTAGGGATAGGTTCCCAAGTCTAATTCTTCTCAATCTACATTAGTTCTTCTTCCATTTCCATATTCATCTACATTTCTTCTTCTTATCAATACACCTTTGCTATTATCACCAATGATCTGGTCTTCAGTGTGATTCTTCTACACAAGCCCTAGGGGTCTTAGGAATCTTTTCCAGAGCTTCTTCAACCTACACTTTCTTCATATTATTCACTATTTGAAGACTCATCTAATTCATATCCATTTTCCTCTGAGTTCATCAAATACTTCCAATCATCATGAAAATTGCTCTATACTAGAAATAACTGTGTTCTGTCAACCTGAACTTCTGTTACTCATTACTCTCAAGCCAATTATCAATATCAGACAAACTTCTAGATGTAGATGTAACCAAGGATCAATAACCATATGATAGAACCATAGAGAAATATCTTCAACAGTGGACCAATGTAGACCAAGTTACTAGAACACTATAACTTGATTTTACCAGATAGATACTTAGCCAAAATTCATAACATGTCTTCTTTCTTGATCAAATCTTCTTGCATAGCAGACTTATTAATCTGCACAACTCTTCCTTTATCCTTTACAAACATAGTCTCTATACTAACTTAAACCTTTGTTGCTAATCCTTAACCTTGTCTCTTCATCGCAAGGCATCAACACCAATCCTTTGGCAGAGGAGAAAAGATTTCCAATAAGACTCCCCCTAAGCCAAAGATCTAATCTCAATTTTTGAAGGGAACATCTACACCAAATACTGGTATAATCTCATCCTTAACCTCTGTTACACCCTTCTTCACCCAAATCTCATTAATATCTTTCTTGGTCTCTGTCGGATCAACTTTTTGTATTGGTGTGTTCTTCTCTATCGGATTATCCTTCTTCATGGTTCTGCTTCTGCAGTACTTAGATGTATGTCCAGATCCATTGCAACTATAACTCACAACATTTCTCTGGCTAGTATTTCTTCCATTCATTCTGGATCTCTATTGGTTAGCTTTGTGCCCAAATTTATTGCATGTATAATGGTAGCTACTGAAGGATTTAACTATCCTATCCTTGCCTTAGCCATTTCTCACTTGACTTCTACACTCATTAGCCCTATGTCCCATCTTATAGCATGCATAACACCTAATAGAGTTTTGACTCACTTTACTTCTGCATACAACTACTCTATGACCAACTTTATTGCATTTGAAATAGTTACCTTTGAAAGATTGAGTATTCCTTCCATTGTTATAGCCATTTTTTATCTGACTTCTACATTCACTATCTATCTGACCAACTCTCTTACATGTAAACACTGAACAGAGAAAGATGGAACATTTTGATTCATTATTCTCCTACATTGAGTATTCATATGACCAAACTTATTGTATGAATAACAATAACCATTGAAATATGGGTACCTTTGAGCATTTGGTTACCTGACTGGTGGTCTCCTAGATCTATTTCAATGATTTTGGATTTACTTTCCATTATCCTTCTTGTTCTCAACACTCACTGCTTATCCTAATTTGGAACTTTCACCTTTCTTAAATCTCAAACCTTCTTTGTCATCAGGGCTCTTCTGACTAGCAATCATTTCATCAAGTTTTGTAGAACTAATTTTGAACTTTTCTTCATAGCTCTTTTCCTTATTCAAATCTGATTTTAGACTCATAACTTCTTGTTGAAGTTAGATTTGCCTTTCATCATTAGGTTCAAATATTCCTCAGCCCTTGTTTTTTATTCATCTTGCACTTTCATGGATTCATTTGCTAACCTTAATTGTTCACTAAACTCCTTGTTTCTCTCTTTGAACTTCTTGACTTGTTCTCTTAATTTTCTAATACATTCGTCTACTTCTTTAATGTTTTCCTTTAGATCTGAGTTTTCTTCTTCAGTCCTCTCAAGGTCTTCAAGAGCAACTTTGAGTTCTTCACTACTGACAAACATACATTCATCTTCTGAAGATCTGATGAACAAAGCAACATTCTTGTTGTGCCCCATCCCAAATCTACCTTAAGCTATTAGGATTTCTTCCAAGGAACCCTCACTCTGATACCAATTGTTGAAGGCACAAGACAACTAAGAGGGGGGTGAATTAGTTGTATCAAAAACCTTAAATTCTATTAAACAAAATCACATTCACATTCACTTACTTTAACCCCTTAATCTGTTATGAAGATTACACATGAAATGTAGAAACAAAACTTAAACACATCAACACCATACACACATGAACACTAGATTTTTATGTGGAAAACCCTAAAAAGGGAAAAACCACGGTGAGTGTTAGCTCACAATATAATGTAGTAACAATACTGAATAACAAAAGAGGCTCACTACCAAAGGGCTCACTACCCAGGGCTCACTACCCAAAAGCATGCTCACTACAAAAAGTCTCACTGCCAAAGGGTGGCTCATTGCCATGAACTGATATGATAGCATTTACCACATGCCTGAGTTCAGTTTCAATGAAGCACAATACATATCACCTTCATTGCCTCAAAACACAAAAACTTTCATCTTTGCATCTTCGCACCCACACTCACTACACATGGATTCATTGCATTTATTTATACCAATCATCAACCTTGGAACATATATCAAGGTTGGCAATAGAATCTACAACCTTTCGAACAATCTCCAAGGTCAGCAAACATACAAAATTCAAATTAGGCCTAGACCTAAACAAACTTGTGGAGCAAATGAATGAAGGTAGAATACTTCACAGCTTAGTTCAAACCCAAATACATCTTCACATGCTTCAACACACTTCTACAATCCACAAAACACATCCCTGAAGAGTGTTAGCACCCCAGTCGGCCAAACTTATGCAAACACCAAGAATACTTAGATGCACACTTCCAAGAACTCAATCTTATCTTGTAGACCAAGAAAAAGCCTATAACACAATATAGAGACATCCACATACAACATAAAATCACTTGGGAGCCATAAATCTAGCTACAACAAGTTTCACTTGAAGACAATAAATCTCACTTGAAGACAACTTACAATCAACACTGCTAAAGTCTGCTACACAATAACTTGCATTCTGGAGTACCAAATCACAAATCCTTTGGAATGAAGATAGCTAAGGACCTTATAAACATATGTCCAAAACCACAAGACCAAAAACCAAATTGCAGAGGAATGCAGAGTAAAATACTTTCTCCCTGTCACACTGCAAATGTTGTCAGGCACAGTCTTCAAACTGGTGAACATAACTTCCACTGCACAGTGATCCAGACCACCAAGTTCTGGATTTAGCATCTTCAAAAACTTCTCAAAAACATATCCAAATCTCATACTCCGGTCTTCAACATAGAAGAAATGTGGAGGAAAAACTCAAACTATATCCTACAAGCCAGAATACTCTGCAACACACTGCTTCCACGTGGAAAGCAAATTTTATCAAAAGCACTTGGAAACTCAGCAACATGAACAATATGCTAGCATCATCAATACTTCTTTAATTCATTCAAATCACCTTAACATGATAACTCAATCAAGCAACAATCAGCAGTATCAGAAGACACAATTGACACCAATGACAACACAATCATGTTGACATCAATGACAACACCAGTAAGCACACACTTGCAACAATCTCCCCATTTTTCATTGATGGCAACATATGATGTGAAAAAGCATCATGAAATAATTCTACACTAATCTCATTCTCCCCCTTTCTTTTATGCATCTTACTTTCTCTTTTGTTTTGCACATGAACTCTCTCCCCCTTTGACATCAATGGCAAAGGGTGTCACACCGTTTTCAATCTCTCTTTCCCTAAATAAAATATTGCACATACTTGCAATGATCTCAACTTCTCTGAACCATCCTGTACCAACTCTTACTCCACCTAACTACAACATTCTTCAATGCCTCTACCTGCTATCACTGAGAGGTAGCCTCCATTAGTGTAGATAAAACAATGTCTTCTTCAACCTATCATTCAAGAAAGCATTCTTCACATCCATTGGATATACTTTAAAAAGATTTATGTGCTGCAAATCCTAGAAACATTTTGATAGCCTCAATTCTTGCCACTGGAGCATAAGTCACCTCAAAACCTATACTTTCAACTTGTGAATAGCCTTTGCTAGGTTTATTTACCACTTCTCCATTTTCTCAAAACCCACTTTTCTCCAAACACATTCTTATCTACAGGCCTAGGGATAGGTTCCCAAGTCTAATTCTTCTCAATCTACATTAGTTCTTCCATTGCCCTATTCATCTGCAGTTCTTCTTCTTATCAATAAACCTTTGCTATTATCACCAATGATCTGGTCTTCAGTGTGATGCTTCTGCTCAAACCCTAGGGGTCTTAGGAATCCTTTCCAGAGCTTCTTCAACCTGCACTTTCTTCATATTATTCACTACTTGAAGACTTATCTGATTCATATCCATTTGCCTCAGAGTTCATCAAATACTTACAATCATCATGAAAACTGCTCTATACTAGAAACAACTGTGTTCTATCAACCTGAATTTCTGTTACTCATTACTCTCAAGCCAATTATCAATATCAGACAAACTTCTAGATGTAGATGTAACCAAGGATCAATAACCATATGATAGAACCATAGAGAAATATCTTCAACAGTGGACCAATGTAGACCAAGTTACTAGAACACTATAACTTGATTTTACCAGATAGATACTTAGCCAAAATTCATAACATGTCTTCTTTCTTGATCAAATCTTCTTGCATAGCAGACTTATTAATCTGCACAACTCTTCCTTTATCCTTTACAAACATAGTCTCTATACTAACTTAAACCTTTGTTGCTAATCCTTAACCTTGTCTCTTCATCGCAAGGCATCAACACCAATCCTTTGGCAGAGGAGAAAAGATTTCCAATAAGACTCCCCCTAAGCCAAAGATCTAATCTCAATTTTTGAAGGGAACATCTACACCAAATACTGGTATAATCTCATCCTTAACCTCTGTTACACCCTTCTTCACCCAAATCTCATTAATATCTTTCTTGGTCTCTGTCGGATCAACTTTTTGTATTGGTGTGTTCTTCTCTATCGGATTATCCTTCTTCATGGTTCTGCTTCTGCAGTACTTAGATGTATGTCCGGATCCATTGCAACTATAACTCACAACATTTCTCTGGCTAGTATTTCTTCCATTCATTCTGGATCTCTATTGGTTAGCTTTGTGCCCAAATTTATTGCATGTATAATGGTAGCTACTGAAGGATTTAACTATCCTATCCTTGCCTTAGCCATTTCTCACTTGACTTCTACACTCATTAGCCCTATGTCCCATCTTATAGCATGCATAACACCTAATAGAGTTTTGACTCACTTTACTTCTGCATACAACAACTCTATGACCAACTTTATTGCATTTGAAACAGTTACCTTTGAAAGATTGAGCATTCCTTTCATTGTTATAGCCATTTCTTATCTGACTTCTACATTCACTATCTATTTGACCAACTCTCTTACATGTAAAGTATTGAACAGAGAAAGATGGAACATTTTGATTCATTATTCTCCTACATTGAATATTCATGTGACCAAACTTATTGCATTAATAACAATAACCATTGAAATATGGGTACCTTTGAGCATTTGGTTGCTTGACTAGTGGTCTTCTAGATCTATTTCATTGATTAAGGATTTGCTTTCCTTTATCCTTATTGTTCTCAGCATTCACTGCTTGTCCTAATTTGGAACTTTCACCTTTCTTAAATCCCAAACCTTCTCTATCATTAGGGCTCTTTAGACTAGCAATCATTTCATCAAATTTTACAAAACTGATTTTGAACTTTTCTTCATAGCTCTTTTCCTTATTCAGATATGATTTTAGACTCATAACTTCTTGTTCAAGTTAGATTTGCCTTTCATCATTAGGTTCAAATATTCCTCAGCCCTTGTTTTTTATTCATCTTTCTCTTTCATGGATTCATTTGCTAACCTTGATTGTTCACTGACCTCCATGTTTCTCTCTTTGAACTTCTTGACTTGTTCTCTTAATTTTTTGATACATTATCTACTTCTTTAACATTTTCCTTTAGGTCCTAGTTTTCTTCTTTAGTCCTCTCAAGGTCTTCTAGAGCAACTTTGAGTTCTTCACTACTGACAAACATACATTCATCTTTTGAAGATCTAATGAACAGAGGAACATTCTTGTTGTGTGCCATCCCAGATCTACCTTAAGCTATTAGGCTTTCTTCCAAGGAACCCTTGCTCTAATACCAATTGTTGAAGGCACAAGACAACTGAGAGGGGGGGTGAATTAGTTGTATCAAAAACCTTAAATTCTCTTAAAAAAAATCATATTCACATTCAGTTACTTTAACCCCTTAATCTGTTATGAAGATTAAACATGAAATGCAGAAACAAAACTTAAACACATCAACACCATAGACACATGAACACCAAATTTTTATGTGGAAAACCCTAAAAAGGGAAAAACCATGGTGAGTGTTCACTCACAATATAATGTAGCAACAATACTGAATAACAAAAGAGGCTCACTACCCAAAAGCATGCTCACTGCAAAAAGTCTCACTGCCATGAACTTATATGATAGCATCTACCACATGCCAGAGTTCAATTTCATCTATACATCTTCGTACCCACACTCACTACACATGGATTCATTGCATTTATTTATACCAATCATCAACCTTGGAACATACATCAAGGTTGACAATAGAATCTACAACCTTTGGAACAATCTCCAAGGTCAACAAACATACACAATTCAAATTAGTCCAAGACCTAAGCAAACTTGTGGAGCAAATGAATGAAGGTAGAACACTTCATAGCTTAGTTCAAACCCAAATGCATCTTCACATGCTTCAACACACTTCTACAATCCACAAAACATATCCATAAAGAGTGTTAGCACCCCAGCCGACTAAACTTGTGCAAACACCAAGAATACTTAGACACACACTTCCAAGAACTCAATAATATCTTGTAGGCCAAGAACAATCCTTTAAAACAATCTAGAGACATCCACATACAACATAAAATCAGTTGGGAGCCAACAAATCCAGCTACAACAAGTTTCACTTGAAGACAACAAATCTCATTTGAAGACAGCTTACAATCAACACTGCTAAACTCTGCTACTTAATAACTTGCATTCCGGAGCACCAAATCACAAATCCCTTGGAATGAAGATAGATAACAACCTTATAAACATATGTCCAAAATTGCAAGACCAAAAACCAAACTACGGAGGAATGTGGAGCAAAATACTTTCTCCCTGTCACACTGCAAATGCTGTCAGGCACAATCTTCAAACTGATGAACATAACTTCCACTCCATAGTGATCCAGACAACCAAGTTATGGATTTAGCATATTCAAAAACTTCTCTAAAACATATCTAAATCTCATACTCTAGTCTTCAACACAGAAGAAATGTGGAGCAAAAACTCAGACTATATCCTACAAGCCAGAATACTCTGCAACACACTGTTTCCACTTAGAAAGCAAATTTTATCAAAAGCACTTGGAAACTCAGCAACATGAACAATATGCTAGCATCATCAACACTTCTTCAAGTTATTCAAATCACCTTAACATGATAACTCAATCAAGCAACAATCAGTAGTATCATAAGGCACAATTGACACCAATGACAACACAATCATGTTGACATCAATGACAACACCGGTTAGCACATACTTGCAACAATATCTCCATTTTTCATTGATGGCAACATATGATGTGAAAAAGAATCATGACACAATTCTACGCTATTCTCATTCACCCCCTTTCTTTTATGCATCTTACTTTCTCTTTTGTTTTTCACATGAACTCTCTCCCCCTTTGACATCAATGACAAAGGGTGTCACACCTTTTTCAATCTCTCTTTCCCTAAATAAGATACTGCACATACTTGCAATGATCTCAACTTCTTTGAACCATCCTGTGCCAACCCTTACTCCACCTGACTACAACATTCTTCAATGCCTCTACCTGCTATCACTGAGAGGTAGCCTGCATTAGTCTAGATAAAACAATGTCTTCTTCAACCTATCATTCAAGAAAGCGTTCTTCACATCCATTGGATATACTTAAAAAAGATTTATGTAGTGCAAATTCTAGAAACATTCTAATAGCCTCAATTCTTTCCACTAGAGCATAAGTCACCTCAAAACCTATACTTTCAACTTTTGAATAGCCTTTGCTAGCTTTATTTACCACTTCTCCATTATCTCAAAACCCACTTTGTTCCAAACACATTCTTATCTGTAGGCCTAGGGACAGGTTCCCAAGCCTAATTCTTCTTAATCTACATTAGTTCTTCTTCTATTGCCCTATTCATCTATAGTTCTTCTTCTTATCAATACACCTTTGCTATTATCACCAATGATCTATTCTTCAATGTGATGCTTCTGCACAAACCCTAGGGGTCTTAGGAATTCTTTCCAGAGCTTCTTTAACCTACACTTTATTAATATTATTCACTGCTTGAAGACTCATCTAATTCATATCCATTTGCCTCTGAGTTCATCAAATACTTCCAATCATCATGAAAACTATTCTATACTAGAAACAACTGTGTTCTGTCAACCCAAACTTCTGTTACTCATTACTGTCAAGCCAATTATCAAAATCAGAAAAAATTCTGGATGTAGATGTAACCAATGATCAATAACCATATTCTAGAACCGTAGAGAAATATCTTCAACAGTGGACCAATGCAGATGAAGTTACCAGAACACTATAACTTGATTTTACCAGATAGATACTTAGCCAAAATTCATAACATGTCTTCTTTCTTGATCAAATCTTCTTGCATAGTAGACTTTTTAATCCCCACAACTCTTCCTTTATCCTTTACAAACATACTATCTATCCTAACTTAAACCTTTATTGCTAATCCTTAACTTGTCTGTTCATGCCAAGGCATCAACACCAATCCTTTAGCAGAGGAGAAAAGATTTCCAATAAGACTCCCCCTAAGCCAAAGATCTAATCTCAATTTCTAAAGGGAACATCTACACCAGATACCGGTATAGGCTCATCTTTAACCTCTTTTACACCCTTCTTCACCCAAAACTCATTAATCTCTTTCTTGGTCTCTGTTGGATCAACTTTTTGTATTGGTGTGTTCTTCTCTACCGGATTATCCTTCTTCATGGTTCTGCTTCCGCAGTACTTAGATGTATGTCTAGATCCATTGCAACTATAGCACACAATATTTATCTGGCTATTATTTCTTCCATTCATTCTGGATCTTCATTGGTTAGCTTTATGCCCAAATTTATTTCATGTATAATAGTAGCCACTGAAGGATTTAACTATCCTATCCTTGGTATAGCCATTTCTCACTTGACTTATGCACTCATTAGCCCTATGTCCCATCTTATAGCATGCATAACACCTAATAGAGTTCTGAATCACTTTACTTCTTCATACAACAACTCTATGACCAACTTTATTGCATGTGAAATAGTTACCTTTGAAAGATTGAGTATTCCTTCCATTGTTATAGCCATTTCTTATCTGACTCCTACATTCAATAGCTATATGACCAACTCTCTTGCATGTAAAGCACTAACTAGAGAAAGATGGAACATTTTGATTCATTCTACTCCTACATTGATTATTCATATGACCGAACGTATTGCATGAATAACAATAACCATTGAAATATGGGTACCTTAGAGCATTTGGTTTCCTTACTGGTGGTCTTCTAGATCTATTTCATTGATTAAGGATTTGCTTTCCTTTATCCTTCTTATTCTCAGCATTCACTGCTTGTCCTAATTTGTAACATTCACCTTTCTTAAATCCCAAACCTTCTTTGTCATCAGGGCTCTTCTGACTAGCAATCATTTCATCAAGTTTTGCAGAACTGATTTTGAACTTTTCTTCATAGCTTAGCCTTATTCAGACTAATTTCAGACTCATAACTTCTTGGTCAAGTTACATTTTCCTTTCATCATTAGGTTCAGATATTCCTCAGCCCTTGCTTTTTATTCATCTTGCACTTTCATGGAGTCATTTGCTAACCTTAATTGTTCACTGACCTCCTTGTTTCTCTGTTTGAACTTCTTTACTTGTTCTCTTAATTTTCTGATACATTCATCTGCTTCTTTAACATTTTCCTTTAGATCCCAATTTTCTTCTTTAGTCCTCTCAAGGTCTTCAAGAGAACCTTTGATTTCTTCACTACTGACAAACATACATTCATCTTCTAAAGATCTGATGAACAGAGGAACATTCCTGTCGTGTGCCATCCCAGATCTACCTTAAGCTATTAGGCTTTCTTCCAAGGAACCCTCGCTCTAATACCAATTGTTGAAGGCACAAGACAAATGAGAGGGGGGTGAATTAGTTGTATCAAAAACCTTGAATTCTCTTAAACAAATTCACATTCACATTCACTTACTTTAACCCCTTAATTTGTTATGAAGATTAAACATGAAATCCAGAAACAAAACTTAAACACATCAACACCATACACACATGAACACCAAATTTTTATGTGGAAAACACTAAAAAGGGAAAAACCATGGTGAGTGTTATCTCACAATATAATGTAGTAACAATACTTAATAACAAAAGTGGCTCACTACCAAAGGGTTCACTACCCAGGGCTCACTACCCAAAAGCATGCTCACTACAAAAAGTCTCACTACCAAAGGGTGGCTCACTGCCATGAACTAATATGATAGCATCTACCACATGCCTGAGTTTAGTTCCAATGATACATATCACCTTCATTACCTCACAACACAAACACTTTCATCTTTGCATCTTTGCACCCACACTTGCTACACATGGATTCATTGCATTTATTTATACCAATCATCAAACTTGGAACATACATCAAGGTCGACAATAGAATCTACAACCTTTGGAACAATCTCCAAGGTCAGCAAACATACACAATTCAAATTAGGCCTAGACCTAAGCAAACTTGTGGAGAAAATGAATGAAGGTAGAACACTTCATAGCTTAGTTCAGACCCAAATACATCTTCACATGCTTCAACACACTTCTATAATCCACAAAACACATCCATAAAGAGTGTTAGCACCCCAGTCGGCCAAACTTGTGCAAACACCAAGAATACTTAGACACACACTTCCAAGAACTCAATCATAGTCTGCAGACAGAGCACAAGCCTTTAACACAATCTGGAGACATCCATATACAACACAAAATCACTTGGGAGCCAACAAATCCAGCTACAACAAGTTCCACTTGAAGACAACAAATCTCACTTGAAGATAGATTACAATCAACATTGCTAAACTCTGCTACTCAGTAACTTGCATTCTAGAGCACTAAATCACAAATCCTTTGGAATGAAGATAGCTAAGGACCTTACAAACATATGTCCAAAACTGCAAGACCAAAAACCATACTACAGAGGAATGCGGAGCTAAATACTTTCTCCCCATCACACTGCAAATACCGTCAGGCACAGCCTTCAAACTGGTGAACATAACTTCCATTGCACAGTGATCTAGACCACCAAGTTCTAGATTTAGCATCTTCAAACACTTCTCTAAAACATATCCAAATCTCATACTCTGATCTTCAACACAGATGAAATGCGGAGCAAAAACTTAGACTGTATCCTACAAGCCAGAATACTCTGCAACACATAGTTACCACTTGGAGAGCAAATTTTATACAAAGCACTTGGAAACTCAGCAACATGAAGAATATGCTAGCATCATCAATACTTCTTCAAGTCATTCAAATCACCTTAACATGATAACTTAATCAAGCAACAATCAGCAGTATCAGAAGACACAGTTGACACCAATGACAACACAATCATGTTGACATCAATGACAACACCGGTTAGCGCATACTTACAATATAAGCCCTCATGAAGAGTGAAGATCTTTCACACCATGAGGAGATTGATTGATGAAGCCAAATCTAAAACAAACAAACACAATAACAACACAGGCCTGCTCTGTAACACAAGGAATGCCTTAAAATCCCTTATCTCAATATCACAAGTTTGCATTATCCATCTAAGTTTAAAATGAATCCTTAAACATGTTTATATATGCATTCCCACTAACATTCGTAATTCAAATTGAAAAGGCCAACAAAGGGAAACCTTTTTAACGGTCTTATGTTGACAATTCAAATTTAGGTCCCCAGTAAAATAGGTCTGGACTAGGGTGCGGGCGCCCAAGTCTAGGTGTGCTTTCTAAGTCATGATTAAGTATTAAAGTGGACCCCTAAGTCCCATTTGTCATGGGTTTCAGGGGAAATTGTTCCACGATAAGTTTTAAACATGCATTATTAAATAAAGGGGACCTAGGAGCTAAACTAGGGGGTAAAAAGTCATAGGGATACTTTTTTTGACATAACAAGAAGAGATAGAAGCCCCACAAGTAACATAGACCCAAGGTCTAGTGGTAGAAGAGATTTCTAATATTGAGATGTTAGGATCTCCTGATGTACTGATAGACTAGCAAGACATTTAGGATATGGGTACCGTGACACTGGAAGAGGCAAGTCTAGCCTAACAAACAGAGATGGAAAAGTCAACTGAGGAAAGTACCCTTCCAAAGGATGAAAGGGAAGTTCTTCAATATATGCCTAAAGATGGAAATATGAAACCAATTGAAGAATAATCAGAGAAGGATCAGGATAGGGAAGTGTGGCAGGCACTGTTACTTGATGAAGGTTAGAAGGACCAAGGAGTCGAAGAGCCTCGTATTGAGGAAGAAAAGATTGAAGACCAACTATGGAGGTAGATATATCAAAACCTCAAAAAGAACCTTCTCAGCAAGAGGCTCCACAACAAGAAGCCCCATAGCAGGAAGTTCCCCAGTAGAAGACTTCACAACATGGAGAAATACCAGACAAGGAGGCATAACTAGTGGCTAAAGATGTTCACATTGAACAATCAAGTCAAGAAGGTCTGGTGCCCAATGTCCTAGAGTGGTTGGCATTGAAGGTAAATGATCCTCAAATCAATTTAATTCCTTTTAATTTTAAGTCATTATTTTCAATTAAAGGAATAAATCCTAGATGAAAAGAAAGGGAAGTATCTTCTATCAAAAGGGATGCAATAGGACATAGGATAGCCCAATTAGTTGTGCCTATAGTGGATAAGGATAAGGGTGAGATCACCATGAATGAGTATCAGATCACCACCCTAGATCTAGGACATGCCACTGCCAAGGAAGAAATTGATGAGCTCATGGGCAGTGCTAAGGCTATAGCAGCTAGAATCTGCAAGGATAAGCTGAAGAGGCACATTGCCTAGCTTGAAGGATTTATGAGGGGATTGTTCACCCCAGGAGTGAAAATAATAGAGGTCCTAACCAATTTAGCATTGGTGATGGAAGACCAAATAAGTGATCTGGATGCAAAGAAGCACTAGGCACAAGTGATGGAGGGATGGTTTCATAAGTTCCTAAAGGACGAAGTAATCCAAACCGCACTATCGAACTGGGACACCCTAGCTTTCATAAAGAGTAGAGTAGATACCTTGAAGAAGGAATGTACTACTAGATTAGATCAGAATGATCAAGATCTTAGAAAGCTAAAGGTCATCCATAAGCTGCAGGATAAAGTGTTATTAAGTTGGAACATCATGACAGTACAGACCATGCCAAAAATATCCATCTAGATAAAGGACCTAAAGTTTGAGGCTGAGGTATTAATAGGGTGTAGGAACAAATTTATGTACATCAACACCAAAGCACATGACATTTTGACTAATGAAATGGAAATTTTGGAAGAACTCCTCAGGACAATGGAAGATGAGAGGGAGACATATGAGGAACGGGCTTCCATTGGAATGGTCAAGACCAAGTTTGAGCCAATGTCGAAAGATCCAGTTGGGCACTTCTCAGAAAACACAATTGATGAGGTTATGTACTTTTCAAGCAAAATAAAAGTGTATAAAGGGAAGTTAGATATCCAGACTAATAAGTTGATATCGATTGGCAAGCAACTCTAGATGCAAGAGTATGCCAAGGTCAAGGCCCAGAGTTTTCACAAAGCTGATATAGAGAAAACCATTACAGCCTATGATCAGTATAAGACTCTAGAATCAAGAGGCATGTTGGTTAAAGAAGATACCAGATTGGATACATAATAGTCCAATATCCTGGTGATGAGATTTTTGTAGCAATAGGATACTAGTACGAAGGATGTATATTAGGAGGAATATCTAGATGATTAGAAAGACAGGAAAATCTAGTAGGAATATTCTAGAGGATGCACTTTGAAGATGTTGAGGAATATACCAGGTGCCAGTTGTCATCCACCCTCAATTGCCAACTGGCAATCATGTTCTTTGTTTTGTGACTGTGGATATTTGTGATAGAATCTTGACCATTGATCTTTATAACTGATTCCAAATCCTTGTCCTATAAAAGAATTTAGATCATTTGTAAATAGGGAGATTGAATTGATGAAATTTGCTAAGCATTAAGTTGGTGTTTCTTTTGAAACTTCTTGACTTACCTCATGGTTCTTTCTCATTTGGTGAAAACATTTGTATATCTTTGTGTATATAATAAATTTTAAGAAGTAGATTACATTTAATCATAAATTCTAAGTAATCTTTTGGTCAATTTCTAGTATGGAATGTCAAATTGTTGCATCCCTTTGGAGTGCATTTGAATGATTGCTTACTATCATCAATTTTATGTTGAAGATTTGCATCTGTTAGATGTAGTTGTGGAACACCTAGTGAAGTATAACTAGATTAGCTTCAATTCATGAAAGTATATGGATATGCATGTGAAATCACTGAAAACTTAACTTTCTTAGAACTTCTCTCTCTCAACCCTATCTTTTATCATTTATTTCTACAAATCTTTGTAAATAGTTGCAAGGAGTGATAAATCTAAAGAAAATAATCATAAATAACAATGAATTTTATACTTTAAAGAATATATTTAAGTGAATTCAAAGGAAATGTACAAAGATCAGTTAACTAGGTATAATTCAGAAGTACTCATCAAAGTTATGTCTAAATAATTTAGAAGAACTAGTCAAAGTTATGTCTAAATCATGACAATTTACTCAAAGTTTAATCACCCATTTGTGAATTTGACATAAGTTGTTAGAGATATGTGCAGATTGTGTAAGATATGTAGGATATTTTGTGAAGTTTAACCAGATCAAGAGAAAGATGACTCCTGGTCATGTAAGGCCCCAAAATGGAAACAACAAAACACAACAAACCTTGAGTGAAGACTAGACAGTCAAGACCTAACAAACAGAGACTTGGGACTTGAAATACTTAGGGATCTTGAAGCCTTTAAAGATAGATAGGGGTTTATTGTGTAAAATTTTATCTGTGTGAATGTGACTTAAAACCACATCAAGAGAATACTAAGTGTAAAACTAGCAAGGTTTACCAAAAAGGTGAGGCTTTTGGTAACCACAATAATGAAGAAGTATAAATGCAAGATGTAAAAATAGAAAAGTTTAATCAATTCAATACTAATTTGATCTAGAATGACAAATAGATTAGATCTAAACAAAGAAGGCTATAAAAGTGCAAGATGCATTGAGTTCACCAAAATGTTTAATAGAAAAGAGAGACCAAAGCACTATGCAACTAGCTAGGTCAATCCTTTCAATCAAACATTGGAACACAAACTAAGCTTGGCTACAGTCTTGGAGGAGAACCAAGCTATAGGGGTTCTATCTATTTTTTGTAATAAAAAAGATTGAGTTAATTGGGCTAGAACTAGGGTTTCTATGATGAAATATGCCAAAACATAAGTTATTAACCTGTCAAGACTGAAAACCTAGAAACCAGGACCTGAACTTAGTAGAGCAAGACTATCAAGGACCACTGTCAGAAATAGAGGTTAGATTCAGAGGACTATGGCACCCAGGCATGGGTGTCCTAGGGTTTTGGGTTTTCAGAAGTCTGAGACAATTCTGACACATGTATCTTCATCTTTGACCTACACACATAAAAGAGAGAAAATGTTAGTGTTGTTTAGGGGGTTTCCTATGTCAAACCCCATTAATGGTGTTCCCACCTCCACAACAACAAGGATTAGATCAAGAGTGTGTGCCCTAGGAGGGCAGAGGTAGATTTGAATAATAGAAGATAAATGCAAGAAAGCATGAAGGAAAGATATTACCATGGACATGAGATCCTTGATGGGATGATGTCACAATCAAATTTCAACAAGGAGTGAGTGAAGGAGGAAGGAGCTTCCACCAATATTTGCAACAAGGGTTAGTACACACAACAATAATATGCACAAATAGAGAGCTTGTCAGAAAGCAATTACATAAAGAGTCATTATCTAGAGCATCATTAGCTCATTAGGAGTAAATGAGTGAGATAGACATGTTTATATATGCATTCTAATTATTTTTTGAGGGCCCAAATGACATAAGGACGACATGGTGCAATAAACAAGGCTAATAAGGCTGACATATTCCAATTTATAGGCAAAGAGACAGGACACTAGAGTTTGGGCACTAGTGTCCTGGACCTATTTTTCCTCAAAGTGTCCAACACAAAGGGGGCTAAATCATGAGCCCAAATCAAGTCCTAAAGTGGGTATGTCCCAAATAGGGATAAAAACACAAGTTAAACATGCAAATGCTAAGTCTAGTGTGAAATTGTGAGAAGTGACAATTTATGACACTACAAGTTGCAAGTCTTGTTCATATTCCTCAAAACCCTCCCATGGTGTGGTTTAGTCAAGGTGATTCTCTTCTCTACTTCCTTAGAGGGATGCATCCACTCCAAAAAATCCTAACAAGAGTTTTCTAAAATTTCTTCTTGATGAACTTGGAAATAATTTTGATGAACATATTCAATCCTTTAAGGATGCTTATTTCCATACCTAGATCTAATATGAGGATGTAGTATATAGATTATTTCCCTATGCCCTTGGAGAAGAATCTTACAACTCACACCTAAGTTTACCTACAAATTCCATTATGACATGGGATTAATTGCAAAGTGTTTTTCTTTCTCAATTTAGAATCCCTATTGACCCATCTACTCTATACCACTATTTTTCCTCAACACATAGAGGAGATACTAACCCTATCATTCAATTCAATGAGAGGTTTAAAAAACTTTATACCCATATTTAAAATCCATATACAATAAACCAAGCAGCTATTGTGCAAGTTTATCTTATGACCCTAGATCCATTAACTTCCATATTTGTACGAAGAACTCTTGTATCTCTTACAACCCTAGTAGTAGCATATGAAAAAGCTACTAAAGTTCAGTTACAGATGAATCCATACAACCATGGTATAGAACATGTTCCCTCTTTGGAGAACTTGGGTATGTACAACTAGATACCTTTGATAAATCATTTTGTCTAATCATACCCCCATGCTTAACCCAATTCCAAGCTCTAGATATTACATGCCTAATTAAGTCTAGAAACCTACTCCTATGAATCAAGATATGTGAAACCCCATGCTCACATGGCCTAACCAAGAAAGAACTTTCACCTCTAATTTATCACAAGGACAACAAAATGCCATAAGTTTTTTCCACCAACTACTTTTAATGTTTCTATAGGTGGTCATAATTCTACTAACCATCAAGGATTTCATAATCAAGGCACCAATGTTAATTTTGAACAAGAAGAATTGAGAAATAAAGTAAATAAAATGTCTAATGATTTTGTTCAACTAGATCTCAAATGCCACAAAGCTAGTATGCCCCAAACCCTTAGGGTAGAGGACCCAGTTATCTAAGGCAAAAAAAACAATGGAACACTAGACCTAATAACCATGGGGTTTCTACTCCATTGGAAGATAGTGATCAAGGTGATAATAGTTTTGGATCTAGGGCCAATCTGGTAGATCTTACACTTCCAACATGGTGCAAGATACATAAGACAACAAAATACTCTAAAGATAATTTTATTGAAATCCAATTAGCTTTAGACATCTTCCAAAAGGAGAATGATAATGTAGACATCATTCTAGTGGGTGAAGATAGGAGTGCCAACTCACCTTCAACTGGTTATGAAACAACAATGGCCATAAAATATTATGGGTTTCCACATGAAGGTGATAAAGAGCCTAATTAGTTGTGTATGAAATTTATGTTGATCAACAGTTTTTAGCATGGAAACAATTATATTTTGACGAGTAAGGATAATGAACCTTTCACAACTTCTACCCCTGCAAATAATTACTAGATGCCTCTTGACCAAAAATTAAGCAATAATCCTAAACCACCAAAGGGAGCAACTTCTTATTCATTGAATAACAATTCTAGGAGATCTATTTAAGGCATGTTGTAGTTTCAATTGACAAAGCTAATGTTACTAAGATTGGGTAATAATATTTTGAAATATTTGAAAAGAGTCAAGACAAATATTTCCTTTTTGACTTACTACAACTACCTCTAGAATGAAACAAGCCCTAATCAAGGCCTTGAAAGAATCAATGCCCAAGGAGATAAAAGGTAAATAAAAGGCCATTGATTAGTCTTCTAGCACTCATGTAGCTATCTATAAAGAAAAGATAGAAACTTCTCCATTTTTACTAACTCAAAAGATATTTAGTAAGAATTTGCACAATTGTTTGGTTGATTCTCGAGCTTCAACAAATGTGATGCCATTGTTAGTTTGCAATATGGTTGGTTCAACTCTATCCAAGTCCAACAAAAAAGTGAGTCAATTAGGCAAATTAGAAGTCAATGTGGTAGGGGAATTGAACCACATTCATATACAGTTGGCTTATGATCCCTACATATAATAATTTATAGATATTCAAGTGGTTGATGTTCATGATGCCTATAATATGCTACTTAGTAGAGACTAATTTAAGACTTTGAATGAGTATATGACAACTAATTTTTACCACATGTGGCTCCCCATGAGAGGTCTACCAAATGAAATCATAATAGAAATGGAACCTAGGATGAAACACCTAATTTCTCAATATAATAAAACCAATGAAATTCTATATTTAGAAATACAATTGGGTGCATATCTTCCATCAAAGATCGAAGTGCAAGAAGAAGAAATCATGCTAGCCATTATCACTCAAATCAGTACAATTCAAGAAGGTAGTTACATCAAAACATTTTTAGATTTTTGAATGTGTGGATGTTATAAGGATTTCACCCAACACTAAAGTATTAATAGAGTCTAATACAAAGTCATTGATGAATGAAGAAAATAGATTTGTCAAAATATTTCAATAGTTTGTCAATAAGTTTAGTAGGGATTAATTCAGTGTAGGTGCATGAGTTCCAATGGTTGATCTTTTACTTCCAAATTGGTGTTGAATTTACAAAATTCCTCACTTTGAGATATTTTTTTCCCTCTACTTATGAACTATAGACTAGGTGCAAGGCACAACAAAGTACCATGATCATGAGTGTCTTCCTAAATATAGTAAGATTGATAAAATAGGCCAAGCATAGCTATGAGATGCACAATATATATGCCATACGAGAGTTAAAAAATAAGACTCAAAAAAGAAAGATGCAAGCAATTTAGTTGCATCAAAACATAAAAGGAAGCAAATAGAGGATCAACTATGGTCCATAAAATTTGATGGTTCCAAATCAAGGCAAGGATGTGGAGCAGGAGTAGAATTGGCATATCCCCAAGGAAAATCTTTCCTAGCTACCTTTTGACTTTAATTCTATTACACTAATAATATGGCAGAGTATGAGGCTCTTTTCCATGTACTCCTTTCAGAACACAAGAAAGTGAAATAGTTTCAAGTGTTTGGGGATTCTAAACTATTAGTAAGAAAATTCATAGGTCAATATGCCTACAACAAAAAAGACTAGTAGCCTACAACAATAGGGTCTAGAAATTAATTGAAGATTTTAATGACTTGAACATAACGTTGATACCCCAAAAAAAGAATTATGTTGTTGATGTTTTAGCAACATCAGCATGAACTTTAGAGCTTTTCTTAGTTGATTTAATGTATGTTCTCTTTGTAATTGACAAGAAATGTAATTTGCATGTCTTCAAAGATGATAGGTATATCCTTGACTTCATAACTAATTTAGGTGTTTTTGAAGCTTTGATAACTGATGAAATAGAGGTAGATGGAGAAGGAATACTCATTTTGAGAACCAACATAATCCCTAAATGAATGGCTTAGATAGAAAATTTGTTTGATTCAAATTATATTGGTAATTTCAAGAAGGTGACAAATTTAGGAGGGGAATACCTACCTTTCAACATGGGAAGTGAAGAAGATGCAAATAATATTTTTCTTGGAAAAGCATCGACTGAAAAGGAAAAGGCTAGCATTGTTCAAGCATCAAAAGATTATCATGAGGTAGTAGCATGGACTTATAATGAACTAAAACATTTAATACCTCCACCATTGCTCATACTATCCCTTTGAAACATTGAGTTAAGACATTTCAACAAAAGCAACACCGTATCAATGCACTCTTAGAGCCACTAGTTTTCAAGTCTAGAAGCTAATGGTAGTGCATATCATTTTCCTAGTAAGAAACTTAACATGGGTTGTTGGTAAAGTCATTCCAATCCACAAGAAGACTAGTGAGATTAAGTTGTGTGTTGATTTCTATAATTTGAATAAAGATTTTGAAAATAATAACTATCTGTTGATTTCTCTGGATGAAGTGCTTCAAATTGTAAATAGATCTCAGATGATGTCTTTCCTAGATGGATATTTAGGATACAATCAAGTGATGAATTATTATGATTACATATTGAAAACTACCTTCATGACTAAATGCTAAACATTTGCCTATCATAGGATGCCCTTTGGACCAATGAATGCAAGGGAAAGATTTTAGCATGTCATGGACATAGTTTTCAAAGACTTAGTAGGTAAATGTATCATTATCTATATGCATGGCCTAATTGTATTTTCAAAGAAGAGGAATGACCATATTTTTAATTGAAGGAAGGAGCTCCAATAATGTAGAGAATATGGAATCTCTCTCAACCTAAAGAAGTGTATTTTGGGGTAATTGAGGGGATGCTGCTAGGTTATCTTATTTATGAAAAGGGTATTTCCATAGATCTAGAATGAGTGTAATCCATTGTCAATATCCCTTCACTTGGTAGAAATAAATAATTGAAGTCTTATTTTGGTAAAATCAAATTTGTTTGCAATTTTATCACATGATTTGTTGAAATTGTAAAACCACTCAATGCAATGCTCAAGCAAGATGCAAAGATAGAATGGACTATCTAGGTGAAGGAAGCATTTTTCGAGTTCAAAAGAACCATTGTTGAGGCTCCAATTTTAATAATACCTGACTATACCAAGTCATTCTACATTTATTCTTTTGCTTCTTAATAGACATGTGTTATGATCCTAACCTAGCAAAAGGAACATGGTGATGAAAGGCTTATAACCTTTATGAGTGCTACTTTTAAGGAAGTTGAATTAAGATATTCAAATGTGAAAAAATAGGCATATTCTTTGGTGAGGACTATAAAGAAATTTAGACACTGCATCTTGAGAAGTAATATATTCACCATTTTCCCTAACTAAGAATTCAAAACTCTATTAATGCAAAATAAGCTAGGTGAAAGAAGTGGAAAATTGGTCACCATTTTATTGGAATTTGACCTAGAGATAATACCAATGAAACTAGTTCATGGATAGGCATTGAAATAGAAAATTATTGAGACTAATCCATAGATTGTACATGCCAAAAATATACATTGGATACAATCACTTAAGATGAGTGGTAAATGGACATACTGTTTTATATACTAAATAGTAAGTGTTGTATTCACTTAAATTCAACCTAGAGGAGAGCCTAGTACTAAAAAAGTAACAATTTCATGATCAATTTTGGAGTGTTGTAAAAAATAAATTATGATGGTGTTTACCTCAAGTGTCTTGGTAAAGATGAAGCACATCATGTATTAAATAAATTCTATGAAAGGCTTAGGACATGACATGGTTCAGGTGTGGCAAAAATGCATTAGATACTACGAGTTGAATACTACTAGCCTATAATATTCAAAGATGCTCATGCATATGTTTGTACTTTTCACGCTTACCAAACATTAGCTAGTAAAGTGAGGAACCTAGTGCTACTTTTGTATCCTATTATAGAGATGCAACCCTTTTCTCAATGGGGACTTAATTTTATAGGAATGATCAATTTACCATCATCAGCAGGTCATAGGTACATCCTTACTACCACATATTATTACATGTGATGGACTAAAGCCCACACATGCAAGCACTACACTATAGAAGTGGTAATCAAATTTCTCAAAGAATGTATCATTACTAGGTTTGGAATACCTTTCTCTTTGGTATGTGATACTCTACTTTTTCTTTTGTTAATTTTTTTGGACAGACTTATGATATAGGGTAATTTTAAAATTTTCCTTGAACTATTATACCTATGGGAATGGCATGGTTTAACATACAAACAAAAATTTGTTATAAGTCATTGAGAAACTGCTAGATAAAAACCCTAGGGAGTGGCATGGTCAATTAAAGTTTGCCATGTAGGTTGATAGAACTAGAGTCAAAATTAGTTTAGGTACATCATCCTATCATTTAGTCTATAGTCTAGATCATATTTTCCTATTTAACTTATGCATCCTCACCTTACAATTTATGCATTATTATTTAGATGTGGATGACAAGATAGAGGCTAGGCTTTTGAATTTATTGCAGTTAGAGGGAAAGCATGATGTAGCCTTAGAGAAATTTTTTGAACACTAGGGAATAGTGAAGTGTTGGTTTGATAATAGGGCTAAGGTCAAAGCAATCTGAATTTTAGACTTGGCCTTATATTGGGACAAATCCCATGAAAGGAAGGGTAAGCATGCAAAATTTGTTAGATTATGGTTAGGACCCTTCTAGATAGTGAAAATTTTGGACAACAATGCCCACAAGCTTTAGATGCTAATTAGAGAAGTTGTCCCATTACCTATCAATGAGAAATTATTAAAACATTATTTTCAAGCCTTGTAATGTCTAAGCCCTGCCTTGTACATAGTCTAGGTTGCTCTTTTGGTTTTTGTTCATTGGTTTGTTTTTTCTTCTTGTTAGTCTATATTATTCTTAGTTTTTGGTCAATCTGTTAGTTTTTCACAGTCTTGGGGTCATATTTTTCTAATAAGGTACTTGTTCTTGATGGTAAGAGGGTGTTTTTATTGAGAACAAAGAAAATTGAGAGGGGGGGTGAATCAGTATTCTACAAAACCACTTATTTTGTTATTCCTTAATCTAAATACCTTTAATAACATGAAAGAAGAATAAACATAAGAACAACAACCATAAAGACATAACATAGACACCAGGAATTTTACATGGAAAACCCAAAAAGGAAAAAACCATGATGAGTGTTAGCTCACAATATATTATGATAACAATATTGAATTACATGAAGGCTCACTGCCCTGGGACTCACTGTCTAAGAAGTGCTCACTAAAATAGGCTCAATGCTAGGAGATGACTACTACAAATTCATCTACAGAATACTGGGGTGTAGTTCCATTTACAGCTTAGTATACAGACTCAAAAGTCTTCATAATGTTTTCTTTGTTCTACATAAACTTTTCTCTTCTGCCCTTACTATCTTTTTCTTATTACAACTCTGCTTTAGATTGCATACACATTGAATTCACACACCTCATATATAATTCCACACCTTCAACACTGAAATCCATCGAGTATATGTATTCGCTACAAGATTTATTTCATAATTAGGTCAGAAAGCCAAATATGAACTGTGTATACAAATGTCATATCTTGTCAGCTTGAACTTGTGCACAATTTGCAATGCAGACCCAAACAATCATTCAATGGTCTTCATATAGGTCAGGCACCAATCAATCAGCCACTTAGATTGATTGTTCAAATAATATATCTTCTCCGCATAAAGATCTAACAAGCCTGTCGGTTTGTCCCTTAAGAACATACTTGACCAATTCAACTGTCACATCATAACTTCTATTGCGGACCATATGAGACTCTAAAAATCATATCCCACATTCATCATTGTCCTCTTAGCATACCTTCAGAACCACAAACCAAAGTATGCCATAGCAGAGGAATGCGGATCCTTTTACTCTGGTGTTGTGCATTGTTCTTGTCTTTACTCTGTTAACTCATACTTAGCTACTTCATCATATGAATTCTGGAGGAAGTCAAAACTTGATCACTGGAGCATGTGATCACAAAGGATTTATGACTGACATACTTGAACCACATATAATTATCTTCAACAGTGGAGGTGTATTGACACAAGCACTGTCATTTACATGTATCATGTATACTGCCCATACTTAGCCATTTATCCTTCCAAAGTAAAGTCTCTTTGCCATGCCAGTGAAATCTCCTTTCTTTGTTGCCATCAATGACAACATTCAATCATTCATCAGAGCAGTGTCTCTTGCCAACAGTTTTGAAAAGTGCTAACAATAAGACTACTACTATTAACTTATTTAGATATTTTTTGATGAAAAGTTAGTTATTAGTTCAATTATTTAAATTATTATCATTCATATCAGATTGTAGGTTTGCTGCTATAATTTACGTTAAGATGATTTCAAGGGATTTTGAGTTTGTGTTCCTAAAACCTTATATACATACACATACCAATGTTTCTTGGGTCAGTTGAAGTTGGTTGTTGTTGTTGAATGTCAAGCGAAAAATATAAATACATTTACCTTTGTGATTTCCACTATGATCCCCAACCCAACAATAAGCTTCATTGCTTGTAAGATGAGATAGACTCATAAAAGTAGTCAGAAAGAATATCAAAGATAAAAGGAAAGTGAAAGGAAAAGGAAAATCAAAAGCAAATTAAGAAAGAAATGAAGGAAAACTAAATAAAAATTAGGAGAACTAATGAAGGGGATAAATCATAAAACACACAACAATAGAAATTGCACACAGAAAATAGGAATGTTCTTTTATTGAATTCGACAACACATTACATTATAGAAGCTCAAATACAATCAAAGGATGAATCCTCTACAGGCTGCAACACATTAAAACTTTCTATCTCTAGACTCTGAAACCTTCTTCTTTTTGTAGCCCCAAATCTGCTAGGGTTTTTGTTTTCCCACCTTTTCTTGACTCTACACTTTCCCCCTTATCTCTACTACTACCAAGGGTTCCCAAAAATGGTTATAAATAGCCCTTTTTTGGTGGCCTCCAGCCAAATTTTGAATTTTACATCTCCCTTCAAAAAAGGTCAACTTCTAGGAGCCATAACTTTTGATCTAGGTGTTTGATTGATGAACCATTTGAAGCACCAGAAAACTCGCAGAGTGCTCTATGCACTAAGAATTTGCTTTGTTGATTCTTCCCATTTTTGGGGTCATACAAGGCCTTTTAGTGCCTCAAACTTGACTTTAAAAAATTTTCAAGGGTTTTTCAGGAAACATAAACTTTAATATCTTTCAGCTCACAAATGATCTTTTCTTGATTCCTTCGCCAAAGGTCTTATTTTTTCAATTACAAAGCTTCCTATACATTTTCCCTTCCATACATGTCCAAATGCAAACTTTCCAAAAATAGCAATTTGCTATTTTTAGCAGTTTGGAAAAACTGAAAGTTCTACATCATTATTCAAGTGATTATGGAACAAGAAATAGAAATTTTGAAAATAAATACTCCACTGTTCTTCTGTTGGTCCATCCTTTGTTCCACCTTCATGATATTCTATTAAATCAACAATGTTGAACACAGGGGAAATGTTGATCATGTTCGACAGCTCTACCTCATATATATTTCCTGAATCATGCTTCTTTAGAATCCTGCATGGTCTAAATTTCTTCATTTTCAACTTATTATATGTTCCAATTGGAAACCTCTCTTTTCTCAAGTGAACCATGACTTCATCTCTTAGACTTGAAATTCCTTATATCTCCTCTTCTGATCTGCCTTAGCCTTGTACTGAGTATTCATCTTATTAATGTGCTTTCTCACCTCTTCATGCAAATTCTTCAGGTGTTCTACAAATTCTTCAGCTTCAGCACTTGTCTTTTCTCCCTTGTCCAGATTCCTTAACTCTAAAGCATTTCTTAGACTACTCCCATAAATAATCTGGAATGGTGATTTACCTATACTCCTATTGACATAATTTTTGTAAGAAAATTTTGCCTGTGGTAAAATCAAATCCCATTCCTTAGACTTGTCTCCTACTAAGCATTGTAGCAGGTTACCTAAACTCCTATTCACCACTTTCGTCTATCCATCAATCTGTGGATGGTGTGTAGAGCTAAACTTCAAATCTATCTTCAACTTCTTCAACAATGTCCTCCAAAAATAACCAACAAACTTCGTATCTCAATTTGAAACTATGCTCTTAGATGGACCATGTAGTCTCACCACCTCTCTGAAAAATAACTCTGCAATATGAATAGCATCATTGGTTTTCTTACAAGGAATAAAATGTGACATCTTCGAGAATATGTCCACTACCAAAAAAATAGAATCATGTCATCTATATGTCCTTGGTAAACCAAGAACAAAATCCATACTAATATCATCCCATGGCCTCTCTAGTACAGGTAATGGCTGATAAAGCCCTATATTCTGACTTGTTCCTTTTTCCATCTAACACACTCTACAACTCTACACAAATTTCCTCACATCATGTTGCAACTGTGGCCAATAATAATGCTCACCAACAATAGATATGGTCTTATCTTGACCAAAGTTTCCAGCTAATCTCCCACTATGCTTCTCCTTAATAAGGTTCTCTCTCATGGAACTCCTTAGAATGCACAACTAGCTTCCTCTAAATATCATGCCATCTTGGATTATGAAATCCAACCATTTTATCATGTCAAAAGTAACAGGTTCCAAACAAGATTTCCAAGCCTCTGCAAAATTTGGATCTTCAAGATACAAACTTTTGAGCTCATCGAACCCAACAACCTCTATCTTCATTTCTTTCAAAAAATTTTGCCTTCTGCTTAAGGCATCTACAACTCTATTGGACTTCCCACTCCCATGCTTCAAAACAAAAGTATAACTTTGCAAAAACTCAACCCATTTTAAGTTCCTTTGATTCAACTTTCCTTGATTATTAAGATATTGTAAAGCCTAATGATTAGTATATAAAACAAACTCTTTCAGCAACAAATAATGTCTCCATTTCTTCAAAGTCTGAACTATAGCATAAAACTCCTTATCATAAACATAATAATTTTTCTTGGTATCATTAATCTTCTTACTAAAATAGGCAATGGGCTTACCTTCTTGACTCAAAATAGCTCCTATAACACTACCACTAACATCGCAATCTACCTGAAATACTTTATTGAAATCTATAAGTACCAAAACAGGTTGCTCTATGACTTTATGTTTCAATGTATCAAAACTCTTGGCTACTCCTATAGTCCATTTAAACTCTTTTGTATCCCTTCTCATTATCTTTGTTAGGGGCATAGAAATGCTACTAAAACTTCTAATAAATTTTATGAAAAACTTGCCAAACCATGAAAAGATCATACCTCTATAGCACTCCTTGGCATAGGCCATTCAATGATAGCCCTCACCTTCTCTAGGTCTATCTTAAGACCTTCCTTTGAGACAACAAATCCCAAGTATACCAACTCCTTTGCAAAAATACATTTCTTCAATTTAGTCAATAACTTCTCTTCAATTAGCTTTTCTAAAACTCTTCTGATATGCATCAAATGCTCATCCCAAGTCTTACTAAAAATCAAAATATTATCTAAATAAAGAATCACAAATTTTTTGAAAAACTCTTTCAATACCTCATTCTTGAGCCGCATGAATGTGCTTGGTGCATTGGTTAGCCCAAATGGCATGACTAACCATTCAGATAAATCTTCCTTTGTCTTGAAGGTTCTCTTCCATTCATCTCCTTCTCTAATTTAGATCTAGTGATACCCACTCTTCAGGTCAATCTTTGGGAAGTACTTGGCTCCACTCAAACAATCCATTATGTCATTTATTCTTGGCAATCAAAATCTATACTTGATTATGATCTTGTTGATGGCTCAAGAATCTGTACACATTCTCAACTCCCCATCTTTCTTTGGTGCTAGTACTGTAGCTACCACACATGGATTTAGGCTCTCCCTTATTAGTCCCTTCCTTAAAATTTGGTAAACTTTTTTGTTCAGCTCTTCATTCCCTAAGGGAATCATTCTATGTGCTACTTTATTCCACAAACTGAATCCTAGTATCAAATCCATTTGTTGACTTATCTTCCTCATCGGTGGTAAACCTTCTAGTACATTATCAAAGATAATGTCTTGAAATGTTTCCAATAGATCTAAGACTTCTGTTGGTACATCTTCACATTTCTCCTAGCTGATCTTAGGAATCAATGCAAAGCAATGATGCATGTTCTTCATACCCTCCAAAAATTTCCTACCATCTACCAAGCAAATTCTTGTAGTACTACATAGCTTTTCTTCCACCTCCTTTGAGGGTTTCAACTTATGATGAATTCCATCCTTTGTTAGGGAATAGGTGTTTGCGCGACCATCATGGATAATGCACCTATCATACTGCCATGACCTTCTCAATAGAATATGACATGCATCCATCGGTATGATGTCACACAATACCTCATCATGGTAATACCCAATCTTAAACTTGACTAAACATTGGTCATTGACCAAAGCTCTATGGTCCTTCTACAACCATGCAATCTAATATGGATGTGGATGCCTTCTTCTTGTCAACTTCAACTTGTTAACCATCTCTTCTGAAACAAGATTGTCAGTGCTTCCACTGTCAATAATAATATCACAAAACTTACCTTCACATTTGCACCTTGTGTGGAATGAACTCTTTCTCTAATCTAGTTCTTTCTCCTCATTCAACAAGGTTCTTTTGACAACTAGGGTTTCTCCCCTTTCAGCATCTTCAGAATGCTCAAACTATGCATCTTCATCTACATGTGTAACTCTTGCATTACCTTTAGGTCTTCTATTTGTCCTTCCTTGATGTTTTGGACACTCGTATGCTCAATGTCCTTCTTCTCCACATTGAAAATAGGTTCCTCTAAAACCTCCTCTTCTAGGTCCTTGCCCAAGTCGGCCTCTTCCTCTTCCTATTTTCTCACCATTATTTTGGTCACGAGGGTGGTAGGAATTATCTCCTCTTTGATTTCGACTGGTGCCAGCTTCTTCACTTTTCTTTGGATCTTCATTTCAGCCTCCATAGGATCTTCCACTAGTCCTTCTGTCTTGACCTCTTTCTCTTTTATTCATCTTCTCTTCCACCTTCAGGGAAAACTGGTATGCATCTTTTATGGTGGTCATTCTAACCAGGCTCAACTCCTCTTGAATACTTGGCCTCAACCCATTAATGTAACAAGCTACCTTCTCCTTATTAGCCACCGCATGGCATGTCCTGATTGTAATCTTATAAAACTCTTTTGTATACTCCTTGATAGACTTGTTACCTTGCTTCAATCCTTGCATCTTCTTCAACAACTCCAACTCATAGTCCATAGCAATGAACTACTTCTTTAGTTTGTCCACCATTCGATCCCATCTGGTAATCTTTCCTTTTACTCTTCTATTTCTCTCTAACTGGACCTCCTTCCACCAAATACTAGCATGGCCCTTCAACTTTGTTTTTGCAAACTTGACCCATTCTAGATCTTCCACATCTTCATACTCAAAATATTCTTCCATATCATTGATCCAATCAATAAGTTCTTCTAGGTTTAGATTCCAAGAATAGGTAGAGACTTCAATCCTTGGTCTCTTTCCAATATTTGAAATGGTCCTCAACAACCTAACTTCTACAGGATCTCCTGCAACATCTTGTTCTTCCTCAGATAGCTCTTCTTTAGCTTCATCTTCACTTTCTTCTCTTATTCTTGGCTCAAACCCTCTTCATAGCTCCTCTTGTAGTGCATCAATTTTTGTTTGCAGGGCTCTAAAACCTCTTTTGTCAAAGCATTTCTCCCACCATGGCTTCTTCATGGAAGCATTTTGATCTCTACAGCAAACCCACAACCTCTGGTCCTAGTGCAAACTGCCTCACGATTGGCGATTTGTCTACACACTCAAAAAAACTTGGCTTTGATACCACTTGATGAAGGGGGATAAATCATAAAACACACAACAACAAAAAATTGCACATAGAAAATAGGAATGTGATTTTATTGAATTGGACAACACATTACATTACAGAAGCTCAAATACAATCAGAGGCTGAATCCTCCACAAGCTACAACACATTACATTACAGAAGCTCAAATACAATCAGAGGCTGAATCCTCCACAAGCTACAACACATTACAACTTCCTATCTCCAGACTCTGGAACCTTATGTCTTATGTAGCCCCAAATTTGCTAGGGTTTTTGTTTTCTCACCTTTTCTTGACTCTACACTTTCCCCCTTATCTCTACTACTACCAAGGGTTCATAAAAATGGTTATAAATAGCCCTTTTTGGCGGCCTCCAGCCAAATTTTGAATTTTGCATCTCCCTCCAAAAATAGGTCAACTTCCGGGAGCCATAACTTTTGATCCAGGTGTCTGATTGATGAACCGTTTAAAGTGCTGGAAAGATTGCAAAGTCCTCTACATGCTTATAATCCACTTTGCCAATTATGCCCATTTTCAAGGCTATACAAGGCCTTTTAGTGGTTCAAACTTGAGTTTGAAACTTTTTCAGGGGTTTTTCAAGAAACAAAAACTTTAATATCTTTCAGCTCACAAATGATCTTTTTTTTATTTCTTTTCCAAAGGTCTTATTTTTCAATTATAAAGATTCCTATAAATTTTGGCTTCCATACATGTCCAAATGCCAACTTTCCAAAAATAGCAATTTGATATTTTTAGTAGTTTGGAAAAACTGAAAGTTCTACATCATTATTCAAGCGATTATGGAACCATAAATACAAATTTTGAAAATAAATTAAAAGAAACATCAACAATTTTGAATCATCTTTTTTTGGGTGATGCAAGATTTCCCTTACACCACTGGATGCTCCTGCATCAAGAACTCAATCGGCTAAGTAATTTAGCTAACCTATACTAGGGCTATGGATGATTTGCTAGTAGTAGAGCTCTACCTTGAGTGAGATTGAAGATGACTCTATCGAGGCTATAGATGCCTAGTTAGAAATAGAGCAATATCCAGGTGATCAATGATTATGCATACTAAACTATATTGCATATTCCAATAGATCCCTGATCATTTGAAGCTAAGATCAAATTATGTAGCTTGATGCTTAGTTAGCAATGAATAGCCTTAGTATGCTTCAAGAAATTTAATGAATACACATGCACACACTTGAGTTTCTAGATAATTTGAGGTTGTATTATGATCAC
Source organism: Cunninghamia lanceolata (assembly GCA_027924645.1). Lineage (NCBI taxonomy): Eukaryota > Viridiplantae > Streptophyta > Pinopsida > Cupressales > Cupressaceae > Cunninghamia > Cunninghamia lanceolata. Next base: position 742,791 of record BSBN01001020.1, on the reverse strand, counting down.
CCTTCTCTTCATTAGTCTTGTACTCATGTGTTTGGTTTGACTTCTTTAAACCAAAGACTAATTTTTTTAACTTATTCTTTCATCCTAAAATGCTTGGGAGCATTTTCCCAATAGAGTCACTATTTGTTGTGTCTTAAACATACACACACACCCCATTTTACCCTTAGAAAAATGAGCCAAAACTTTGCAAAAGTTATAGAGTGTTTTCACTGTGAAATTTAAGTTTTTTTCAACCCTTTACAGGTTTGTGGAGTTCCTAACGACATAGGGACTTTTGACCTTTTGGTATGAAATCCCAAAGTCCCTTGATTTCTTACATCAACCTTCATTAGGCATCTTCATAAGCCTTTTTTGGTGCTTGATGGAACTCTATGAACTCACAATTACATGGGTTTGCAGGATTTCTAAGGAAATCTTCCATTCCACTATTTTTCTCAAAAATCCAAATGTCCAAATCAACCTTGCAATTGTGTAAAATTTTAAAAAGTTATTTTTGTAGGGATTCCATGGACTTATTTCACCTCTCTTTTTTTGCACCATTGTATCATTCAACCATTCATCTTCTAGTTTCTCAAGTACTCCTTACCCTACAATAATGGCTCCTAGGTGAGAGACCAATCTTTATAAAACTTGAAATTTCTATCATTTGAAATTTTTTATAATTGTTTTCTTGAGCTCTTGTGACCTCTTTGAGCCTTAAACTGTTGAAATTTTCCATTAGAGCTTGTGCATTTGAGTCTCCTATTGAATTTGTTGCAATTGATGTTAGGACTTAAGGTGTCTCAACCTTTGCAAGTTCCTAATGTTGTATGTATTTATTCTTGCCTAATATTGTAATTTTCTATGTAAATTTTATCCTCATATGAGGAGGTAGGCATCCCATGTTGACTTGGCATAGTGTTTCCATTTGTCGGCACCTTGTGTACATGTAGAAAGATAAATTTTGGTGACTTTGTCTGTCATGGTTCCCCCCAAGATAATTAATGGGGGAGTGCAGGGGGGTGCAACCCCTCTTGTGGGCCTTGAGGGGACCATCCCCCTAGCAGGGACCTAGGGGCAGAGCCCACGGTATGGGTCTAGGGGCAACGTCCCCAATGGGGGTTGCAAGGGGTAGCACCCCTGAAGCAAAAATTGGCCTATATTTAATAAAGATGTCGACAGTTAGTTTGTTATTGGCTGACATGGGAAAACTGACATTGGATAACTACCAACGAGGCTTGATAAATAAGTGGCTAGAGAATGTGGAAGGTCACGGGATGCGAATGCAAATTGGCATTATGTACTACTAGAAGAGATTGCATTGCAAGTATGTTGTAACCATCTTTTGATTTGATAATACATTGTGCAGGTTTTGGAGTGTGGGTTTTTTCACCTGAAAGGGTTTTTGCCATGTATATCTTGTGTTGTGAGTTTTGTATTTGCATTTGGATGTTGTTATTACCTTTCTGTTAATGTGCATCTTAATATATAACTATAAAAGTTAAAATTTGCATAAATCTTTCCTCAATAGATCATTGTAGGAAATGTTTCCACATACCTTGCTTCCTTTCAATTGAAAGGGTGCAAATGAGTCAAAGTGTTCAAATTGTGTCTTCAAAGTCTAGGGCTAGCAAAGAAAGTTTTAAGGTATGTTTCAAGTTGATTTTCTCATCTGGCACATAAAACTAGTAAGTTATGTTTAGTCCCTTTCATCATTTCAAAGGGGAGCATCCTACTTCATTGATTCATGTAGAATTTTAGTTTTGCAAATAAAATTTTAAATTGTAGAAGTTAATTTCCCTTATTTTAAACAAACCTGGGTTTCTTTTTTAAAATGTTTTCCTTAAAAACCCTAGTTCCTTAAAATCAAATGTAAACAAATTATTTGAAATTTAAATTTGATCCATTAGGGAAAGGTTTGATTTTAATGTGCTTATTATTTTAAAATTATATTTGTTCCCTAGGCAAATTGTAAGAATGTTTAAGTCATAAGAATGTCTAGATGGCCATTGAGATCTTGGAAACTCATTTAAATGTTCATATTGTAAACCTATGGACATCCCTGGGACTGGTGCCAAATCTTTAAAAAAATTACTTGTGCCCAACCATGTGTTTAAAAGAAAATATGTAGGGTTGTGGAATTATCCTAGACTTGTGGATTTCTAACCTCTTGGTCCAAGATCATCATTTCATGATGATCACCACATTCCTATTTTTAATCAATAAAACTTCAAATGCGAAGATTAACTTTACACTTAGATTATATGATGGAGATTTTATAAGGTTGTAGGTTTTGCATGGACTTGTGGACTTGTAACCTTTTAGTATGAAATTTCCTAAAGTCTCGATGGATCCCACACTTCTTCAGTTGCTAATTTAGGTAAAGTTTTAAGACATTTTAAGATTGTAGGTTTCTTTAGGACATCTTCTTATCTACTCTTTAGTCTAAAGTCATGATATCTGATAAACCTTGCAAGTTTGCATGAGACAAAAATATATAAAATACATTTAATTTAAGGACTTTTCTTGCCTAACACCTTATTCTTATAAACTATTTGTATTTTATAGAAGTGATACATGATTTCTAGGGATAGGCAAATGAAGTATGAGTTCGAGGGATTTATTCCCCCTTCAAAGATCAAATCCACCCTAGATAAAGTCACAAATATAGATTTGGGCCATATGAACCTAGAAGACTTCAAGTAGAGAATGTATGGTAGGAATCCCATAGATATCTAGCATAGTCATTGGTGAATAATGGAATTGCATAGGCAACTAGCTTCCCAATATTAGTTTAATCTCAAAAACTTGTTATGACTTGTGCAAAACATTATGATGTTGGAGAGAGGAAATTATAATCTTAGAGGGACAAACATTACTAAATATAACCCCTAAGGCAATTACTATAAGATTCCATATTCTTCATCACAATGTCATTGTATAGTTAAACATGGAACAAGCTTTAAATATCTTCAATGAAGAGCCAAATAACTGCCTAAGGGGCATGAACAAAAGATGGATGGTGAAATAAAGGAGAACCATTTCCAAGCTCCCCTAGCTAATAATGAAGAGTGATTTTTAGATACAGGTTGGAGACATGGTGACTCTACTAAATAAGATAATGGACCAACCAACAACCTCCACATTTACCCCATGGATGTTGATCAACTGGGCCAAGCTAATAAGTGACAATCTCCATGAGTATATTATCAAGGTTAGTGAGACCAAAAGGTTCTACATGACATCCCATTTAGTTATGCAAGATCTGGAAGAGCCATATATCCTAGTTTGAAAATAAGCTAGCACACTTGCGATGACACCTAGTCAAGTGAATGTGTATGATTTTTATCCCTAGCTGGTATTGAAAGAGAGCATGAAGTATTATAAAATAGTAAATGATGCCTCTCTATTCTATTTTTGTTAGAACACAAACAATCTATTGAGAGGGGGGTGAATTAGTAGATCAATATTTAAAACTTCAAGCAGGTCTAGAATGCAAATCAAATTAACTTTCAATGCAATAATATCAACAACAAGAAAGCATGCACACATGAACACTAGATATACATGGAAAACCCAATATGGGAAAAACCATGGTGAGAAAATTTTGTTAGGATCTACCATCCTAATCTAGCCTCACAAATGAAACCATTGATTACAATGTTTAAGAGAACCAACTATAAGGAGACTACAATCGCTTGATCTAAGCACCAACCCAGTCCACAAGAGGCACCAACCTCACTGAATCTTTACATATTCAAGTATGTAGCTATTTGGTTCTTCATAAACCTCAAATGCATCTATTCAAATAATATACAGTCTTCTCCTCTCACTCTACTCATCTAGATTCTCTCTACACTGAATTTTTCTCAAACATACTTCATCATCTTTGTATATAACTTTTGCCTATTATGAGTGCTCTTATATATACATTTGTCTCTGCATATTCTCGCGCATTTGCATGTTAAAACTCTAGTTTTTTTTCACTTCTACTTTTTGCATGTCTAGAAAAACAACTCTACATGTAGCTCTATGCATGCAATAAATCTACTTTTCTATTGTTACAGTCATAGTTATATTAATATCTAAGCGCATGCAAAAATCTTGCTTTTCTATTATTTTCATGTCGTTGCCATGAAAATTATTAGTCTTTAACCACTAAAAAAGCATCTTGTTTACGTGCCAAAAAAGTCGTTTAAAATGTTTTATTATTATTTAGTTATCCTCTTCTATCGGTGAATTTGTCATTTCTTGAACCTCAACTTTTAACCCTTTATCGATGATTTTCACTTTCTTTGAACTTTGGTCTCTAACTCCTTTATCGAAAAACTTTTCCTTTTTCAAACTATCACCTATGTCTTCTTTATCTGTGAATTATCATTTCTTTGAACTAAGCCTTCTTTTCAGCATCTTTCTCCTTATTGGTGAAGTTGCCTATTGGCAAACCTTGTTGTTGGTGAATTGAGCATTTTGCAAACCAAAACATCTCCGAGCGAAGTCCTTGTCAACTTTTCTCTTTATTAGAAAAAGTAGAAAACCATGAACTTACTCTTCGTTTAACACTTTGTCATCAACTTCTCCTTAGTCAACGAAAGAAAAAAACCATGAACTTACTCTTAAGCCCTCTATTGCCCAGTCAGTGAATTAGAAAAAAACCAAACTCACGAACTAATTCACAAAAGAAGAACTTTGTTGATAATTGAATCCTTTCTTCAATCCTTTCTCCAAGATTTCTTTTTCCATGCCCTTGTCAGTGAATTAGAAAATCGGTGAATCGGCAAACATGGAAACTTTCAAACTAAAATTTTGTCGAGACTTAAACTTCTTCTTCCTTCAAAGGCTTCAACAAGAATTCTTCCCCTTTCTTTTGTCAGTGAATCAACAAAAAATAGAACCAGCACACCTGCTATTTTTTGAACCAAACTTTTTGTTGACTAATGGAAAAACATAATGCCTTAGTGTTTTTCTTTCCCTTCTACATTAGACACTTTTACTTCTATGTACTCCTTCTCTGCCTTAGACACAAAACTAATGCCTTAGTCATCAACTTTTGACATCAATGACAATATATATCAACAATCTCCCTCTTTGTCATTGATGGCAACACTCATGCATAATCTGTTCTTAGTGCTGCTCTAATCCTTTTGCAATAATGTTGTCCTACACTATCTCTTCTGCATTTTCTCCCCCTTACTCTAATTCTCCCCCTTTGACATCAATGAAAAAGGGAGGTAATCAACCTCCTTACTGATAGAAAAATATCATCTATCTACCTAATCCCCTTGAGAGGTAGTCACTGTCCAAAATAGGGTTGAAAGATATGCCTTGAGCTGTGTTGGTTCTTTCTCTCCAGATCGGCAGAGGGTTTTCCAACTCCAATGCATAGGCAGATCCGACCAACATCTACAGGAGGTTGCGCGAGCTGCCTCCCCTTCACTTCTGGTTCTGCCGCACTAAGGGGGGTGCCCCTATAGCTAAAGATTTAACATTTGACTCACCCAATGACAAAAAGATTTAGCTTTATAATGACAGACAGAATACTCTCATGTTTGGACCAAGATTTGTGTGATAGATCACAAGGTTGGCAACTTTCTTGGACATATCTAACTGGGTAGGGATGAGAGTATGCAGGGGGTTCCTAATCCTACTCCTACAACTAACAGGTTGGAAATGTGAAAGGATTAAGATTGATGCTTTGGATGCAAGACAGGGGGTTTTGGGTCATAACTACTACACAAGGGCAGACCGGTGCCTATCTCAGGGCAAGGAGTCAACTAGACATATACACAAGAATGGATTGCACTTAACATTCAAGTTTCAAGGGGTTAGATTGATGCTTGCCTTACAAAAATCACCCAAGGATGGGTATTTAGCTGTTTCTACTTACAGATATCCCTACTGACATACAACCTTCTTCATACTTAACCTAAAATAGTTTAATCCACTCCTTGAATGGAAGTCAAAAGATTAAGCATGTGATACAAAAATTTATATCCTAGAATCTATGAAACCCTTAGCAACCAGATTCAGAAGAAGGAAAGCATGCAACAAAGGAGACAAATAGCTAAACACATGCAAAGAAGTATTTCTCATATAAAATTGACATGAAACTAAAAAAATCTACAATGTACATTCAGATGCAACTCATAAACTCCAAAGAGATACAACAGCCACGAAGTGCTCTGTTTTTTCTTATTTACACAAAAGTTACCCAAGTCTTCAACAACCAGAAATGAGTAACACAGTTTGCCTTTTATAGCAAGACTGTGAACTCAGCAAATTAATTACATGGCACCTCAAAAAAAATCACCAGATACACTACATCGTGAGAAATGGTGCTTAAAAAATTCAATGCAGCAACGAGAAACAAAGGAAGGAGCAGGTAGGTTCAAGATCTGAGCCACCGACTGAAGATTTTTGCCACAAATTTGGTAGGTAACCTATCATTCCATCGATCATCCCTCTGCATACCGCCATTAATGCCAACCTACTCACAGCAATGGTTCCTGCATTTTGATTTTCCTTCTACTTGAAATGTGGCTGCAACACAGAAATTCTGCCCCTGCTAAAAATTTGAATCGAGGCCGTCGATTTTCCCTCCTTCCACTGAGATCTACGGCTCAAAATCATGTTGACTAATCGTCAACCAATGGAAATATGCCACGCAGATGCCTTTTGCTTCACTGACTTTTCCCATCACTGACCTTCATTTTGCCCTTTTTCACCTTGTATATGGATATACAACTGCCCACTTTCCTGCCTTTCAAATCCTTTGTATATGCCAATGCAAATGCATATACATACAACTGTATGCATACAAAGCGCGGACCCCAAATTATTATAGAACAAATTGAAATCACACTTGGGTCCCGCCTTGTATCTCTCTTTTGTATCTTTCCTTTGTATATTGCATATACAAATGCAATATACATGCCACAGATTTCAAATTTTAATGAAACAAGTTGCAATCGCTTTGAAATCTGGCTTGTATCTTTCCTTCCTTTGCATGTCGGCATATACAACACATTTAACATACAAGCCACAGACCTTAAACCATTATGAAGCATTCTGAAAATACCATCGGGTCCGGATTGTATCTAACTCATTGCATTTCTAATTGTATATCAGCATATACAATGCCATATACATGCAAGCCGCGGATGCCAGTGCTAAATTTGCCACATTTGATCTTTGAATCGGGTCCGGCTTGCATATCACCCCTTTGTATGTTCGCCATGTATATTAGCTTGCATATCGCATTATACAAATGCAATATACAAGCAAAAACATACATTCAATCCAGACTTGAGCCCTTATCAACTGCATTGTATACTTTTTCAAGTCTGGCCAATGCATATTAGGAATGCATGTTCCCTTTGTATGTGCGAACATACAATCGTACTTGTATATGCACCTGGTGGGCCCCATGCTTTGTATCTTTTCTTTACTTACTACTTGAGCATCCACCCGATATACATTCTGCCTTGTATGTCTGCAAGCCCCACCAAATGTATCTCCTACTTTGTATGTTGCCGAACATACAAGACCCCCTATATCCTTTGCACTGGAGCGAATGTATGTCAGCCCTTTGCATATTTGCAATGTACATTCCTAATGTATGTCGGACATACATTCACTTTTGTATCTATTTCCCTTGTATATTTTCTTGTATGCGCCCAATGTATCTAGCCGTTGTATGTCCAAACATACAATGTGATATACATGCAAACCCGATATACAAGTAGGGAATATTCTTGAAATCTGTGATAGATTCCACAATGTACATGCATCTTTTCTAAGCCCGATATGCATACAACCATTTTTTCACCATTTTCAAAGGCCGATGGAAATTCCTCAAGCCCGCCAATGTATATCAGCACTTGTACATACAAACCCCTTTGTATATACAAAGATACATGCATTTTAACTCTAAAGGCCAAAAAACTTAGCATTTTTCTAAATTTTTTGGAAGGTGCCTGCGAATGTAAAATGCTCGAAACCTGAATTCTGAGAAAGCACCAACAAGATGCTCTCCCTAGATAGTTGTCACAGCTTCACTTCTACTTGTGAGATAAAGGAGAAATAACTCCTAGCTTCCACCTAAGATATTCAAAAGTATCCTTGGCAAGTAGCTTCATGAAAATGTCTACAATTTTATCTTGTGTGGGGACATACTCCAACTTTACTTCCTAATCTGTAACCTTTTCCCTCAAGAAATGATATTGAATGGAGATGTGTTTTTTTCTTGAGTGCATCACAAGATTCTTTGAGATATTGATTGCACTTGTATTATCACAAAGAATGGAAATAGTATCATTAAACTCTACCTTTATGTTATTGAGAATCTACTTCATCCATATAACTTATGTACAACATGAAACAACAACATATTTTGCCTCGGCAATGGACAATGTGACTGAATCTTGCTTCTTGCTGACCCATGATACCAACCTATCACCAAGGAAGAAAGCTCCACCACTGATGCTTCTCCTATCATTTGTACTTCATGTCCAATCAACATCTATATATGTTGTTAAAGTAAAATCATTATTTTGAGGGTACCATAATCCATAATCCACAGTACCTTTTAGGTATCTAAAATTTCTCTTCACAACTTGAACATGAGATTCCTTAGGAGTAGCTTAAAATCTAGCCACCATGCATACTAATTGCATGATATCTAGTCTGGATGTAGTTAGGTATAGTAAGCTACCTATCATAGATCTATACATCATCTGATCTGTATTAGGTGATTCATCATTCTTGCTCAACTTGCATCCTGTCATCATGGGGGTACTCATAGGCTTACAGTCTTCCATCTTGAACTTCTTGAGCATTTCCTTTGCATAATTGGTTTGGGATATAAATATACCTTGGTCTAATTGTGATATTTGTAAACCAAGAAAGAAATAAAGTTTTCCAAGCATGGACATTTCAAACTCTTTCTACATTAGATCAGCAAATTCCTTGCACATCCTGTCATCACTACCACCAAAAATGATGTCATCAACATATATAACAACAATCAACATGTGCTCACCTTTTGATTTGAAGTATAAGTTACTATCTGCACATCCTTTTATGAATCCTTGTTGTTCGAGGTAATTATCCAGCTTAGAATACCAAGCCCTAGGGGCTTGTTTCAAACCATACAAATCCCTTTTTGGTCTGCAAACATAATCTTCTTTCTCTAATAGCTGAAATCCTTCAAGTTTCTCAATATAAACTTCTTCATTAAGATTCCCATTCAGGAATGCAGATTTTGTTAGAGTGAATAATTTATCTATTCATTATAGCTTAAGTGTACTTAGGTTGATGAGGTTAGACAATATCTTGTCTAACTAAATGTGTAACCTTTTAGAGGTTAAAGTTTACCTAGTTGTTTGGAAAACCTCGTGTGCATACCTTTTGAGGTTGGAAGACTTTCCATTTCACCTCAAAAGGCACTTTGTAGTCATCCAACACTTGTCACACAAGATTGTTGGTTTACACATTCCAAGTGATCCAAAGGTTGATACCTTATATGACAATTGTCTTCTTGTTTGTGCCACATCATGGGGCACTTGTCAATCCATGTGCAAGGTGGATTGTCTCTTCCATGCCTATATAATGACACATTCTCATGTAAATTTGTAAGTGAGATCAATATAAGTTTGTTATTTAGGAAAAGTGGGAATAGGCACTAGTAGAATTTGGCAAATAAATGACTAGGTGACTAAACCTTTTAGTCACAACAACTAAAAATGACTAATTTGATCGTCAGGTAAAAAACACAATTAAATAATTAGTCACACAAATAAAAATTAGACAATATGATTTAAGGCAAGAGGTACTTTTACCTTTACAAACTAAAAACCTAGGAAAATGAAATCCAAATTTAAGATTTTCCCGTGTCACGTAAAAGGGACTAGGTAAAGAGTCAAAATGTTATTTTTCTTTATATCAACACAGGAAAATCTGAAGTAGGAAAGGAAACAAGAAGATGACAAGTTCAATAGTTTTGGTATATAGTCTGTGTGTTACTTGGCAGAGAAGCATTTGCAGGCAGCAAAAAGGTAAGAGGGTTTTTAGTGGTTGTGTGATGGAGTGTGTGTTTGGACTGGTTGGGGATGGGTTTTCTCTAGTTGTGGCCAATACTTCTATGGTGTAGAGCATTATCTTGTAGAAGACGTCTGAGGACAAAATAATGCTCCTCGATTCTCACAAGCTCATGGGTGCTAGTGGCAAGGGTAGAGATAGGTACACATTCATCACACTTTAAAAAAATACTATAATCCTTTTCATTTTTTTAGTTTCTAGGGTTTTTTTCTACGTGTGATTAGTAGCCGTATTTCTAATTGTGATTTACAAAGTGCAATTCAAAGAATACATTCAGAAGAATGTTCATCTTTATCAATTTCACAATGGTATTCTGATATTTGGTTTTGTTTTTATTCCATATTCCATAAATTTCCCTTGTGCAATAACATCTGGCTTATATCCCACAAGACTCAGGCTTCTTTTTAAAAAAAGAATAAATCACTTATTCATGTAAGTGCAATTACATATTTCCATGGGACTATCTTGAGAGTAAAATTAGGAGCCCAAACCCTCTATTATAGATTATCATAGATTGCAATGATAATAAATAGAGGGTAATTTTTTTCCTCTCAATAGCTTCATCCATAAAGTACTTCATCCCATTGAACTAATTTTTTTTTTCAAAACTGCTTTAATAGGATGTGAAATCTACAAATCCATTCATAGTAGCCAATCAACTCAAGGAGATAAGGAAAATGCAAATGGCTCAAAAGGTCCATCTCAACTCTGAATTCATGTTCTCCTTGCTTTCCACCTCTATCAAGTTGTTTGATGGCCACTATTCTTCCATCAGCCAAGATGCTTCTATACACTAACCCAAATCCTCCATTGCCAATAACATTAGCAAGGTTAAAATTGTTTGAAGAAAATTGAAGTTGTATGTAAGTGAACACCTAGGCTTCTTTGTGTGTTATAACATGGATGATAGGGATAGGAGAATTGATGTGATCTGATGATAAACTTTTCCTCAAATCTGGGCTACCATTCTCATTGGGTTGCCTTGATATATTGCCATTACTGGGATTTTTTGAGGATCCATCAATTTTCATTGCTACATGGTTTCTTCTACCTACATTGCTTCTTCTACAATGGTAGAATCCAAGCAATAATAATCCCAGAGAAACCAAGCTACAAAATGTGGCTACTATTACAATAATTGCATGGCTTCTATGTGCTCCTCTGTGTTGATCGGCATGTGGCTTACCCCATCATCTTAGTATGTTTGCAACAATTTACATAGACAGTGCTCAAATTGTTTTATTTTCTAATTTAATGTTTCTTTATGAATTGATTTTCATGATATGAATTGAGCTCATAAGATTTGATTTATCAAGTTTGTGAGGTTTTCCATCTTTTAGGGTTTTGATCAATATCTTCTCACATTTTGGATTATTCAAGATTAGTTACATATTTGCACTTTGTGTCATTACTGTTCAACATTGGCCACATCTGTCCTCTAATCTATGATGCTAGAAATGAGAAATAGGAAATGAGATGGCATTAGCAACATGATGGGAAATTGGAACAAGTTCAGGTTGATTTATGCTTAGGCACAATAAATTCTTGTACATTTAAACACCTATTTAAATATGAAATTTATGGTGCAAATTACAACTGCAAACAAAAGACATAACACATCATCACCTCCAAGCACACCCTTCCATTTGCCCAACAATGTTTGGCTCCATCAATGTTCCAAACATTACAGACAATCCTCACAGTCATTCAGTAGTCTACATTTGCAATTGAAGGAGGTAGTGCCATCACCTTTTAAGGTTGATGGGTTTCAATCTGGAGAATTAAATCCTTACTACAACCCTACCACATGGACTCCCACCTATAATTCTTTCCCTATTTGTCCATATCAACAACCATCTACCTCAACACTTAGCTCTTTGTGAAAGCCACCTCAAACGCCTAGGTCAATTTAATCTATTGATGTTGATGTTAGAAATGACAACAAACCTTCTATGGAATCAATGCAGAGTAGACAATCTCAATTTAACCCCCTTAAATAGAAGACACACTCACAATGGACAAGGGGCTCAAAGGAAGAAAAAGTATTTACTTTAAACCAACCCTGCAACTATTAGTTACCAAACCGTTGGCCTATATATTTGTTGTCATGAAATTTTCCAATTCCAATTTTCAAATTTATTGTCTTCCATGTAAGTCAAAGTTGTCTCATGTATCTCTCAAGTTGTCAATTTACCATGTCAAGTTTCACAGTTCAAATTTTAAGTGTGGACAATTTGCATAAAAGGTCAAAATATCAAAATGATCATATGTCCAATTGGTCCTGTTACTAATTTTTTGTTCACACTTAAAATTAGTTGGACCTAAGTGTAATTGTTCAGAAGGAATAAATGAAAACTTCAAAGTTATGCATTCATTGAACAGTTGATGCCTTAACAGAGTATAGAAGGATATCCAGATGTCAGGATAATCCATCAGTCTAAACAAGACTGATGAGTTATCATGACAAGAGAATAAGTTGTCAAGAAATCAAGGATTCAAGAAATACAGTTGTTCTACACAGTTTGATTTTGTAGGAGTTATAAGTTAAATTGATTATACAGTTAATCAGTTTTGAATAAAGAAAGAAAGATATTTTGTATTGCACTTTTATTTCATGCCATGTTTTGAACATACATTCAAGTATTTGTTACTTTATCTCATGCGTTGATTGAAAAAGGAAATAGATATACATCATATGCATAAGAGAAATTAACTGATCATGTTTAAAAGAAGTGTTCAAATGTGTCCCACACAAGCTGTGAGAGTAACTAGACTGAGCAATTACAGACATGCAAGCTATGCATCTGTTTGATAAAAGGAAAAAGAAATGAACACATGATAAATTTAAACATCTATCATTGCCTGATGATGGAAATTGCTATTGATGTCGGCCTTCAAGTCTTCAGTCTTCAGTCTTCACTTCAAGCCATCATTAGTAGAACTTGCAAAATTTTAGGGACAACCCTATTAGTGCTCCACATGTTTAAAGTTATCACATGCCTTTATCAAATAGAGACATCTACTTATCATATCATACATTTAGATGAGAGATCAGATTAGATATATGACACAAATCAAGAAGAAATCATGAAGAAGATCAATCAATACTATTAGGTACTTTTTTATGCTAACTTGTTTGTTCACTGTGCAGGTATAGGACAAGTTTTGTTGCTGATTTGAAGACAAATAAACATGTTGATTAAATGTGGCTCCCACAAGGGTTTGAGCCCAACATGTTTCTTTTCATTTTTTGAAAAGAGTAACAAAAAAGATATGTCATTATGACATAATTATAGTTGATTCGAGAAAATCAGATTAACATGACTAAGTTAAGATTGAGAAAAACAAAATGCAGAAATCAGATTATAGTCATCCAGGCTACAGGAGCCATCTGAGGTACAGTATCATTATGAATGCATATTTTTATTTCATCACAGCTAATAAGAGCAACTGACAGAGTGCATTCATAGTACATGGATATGATATAAGTTTTCAGATTAATGTGCCTGATAAAGAGAAGAGAAACAGAATAAAGCTCCAAGATGCAAGAACTTATGTCAGTGATACCATGATACAGTCAACAAATGCCAAAAGGAGAGATACCATGAAGAACAAAGACAAGTGTAGTCACCTTCACTATAGACAGTCAGGACAGTGATCATGAAGTAGTTTTTGCAAGCAAAAAATAATCAGAGTATATTACAATTTCCATATCCGTCTACAGGAGTAGATCAATGATGAAGGAGAAACAACAGAGGAAGAACATGACATATACTAAATGCTATAGATGGTGATTGACAATTCACAAGGTAAATAGTTCTCTTTCTTTTATGCCATTGTTCTGAGTGATACAGTCATAGTAAATAGTTGCCATGATAAAAACTGAAGAGAAATGCATGATATATATGATACTATGACATCCAAATCATGAGATAAGTAGCAGGTATGCATAAAGTTAGCTACAGGACTATATAAATAATGCCACAAACAGCCAAGGAGAAATCAGAGCATGATATGTCTAGTAGAATCCAAATGCATCAAAGACAGTTACACATTTCAGGAGGTGATTCCATCATCCTACAGATTAGCAGGCAAGGAAGACACATGACATACAAGATGAATGGTCTAAAAGAGCCTTTTGAAACTTTAGAATGTGTGCTACAGAAATATCAAAATACAATTACAAGATGGAGAGAAATGAATAACAGTCATTCTTTTTTAATATCAAAAGACTTGTTATCATACCCAAGAGCTACAATGAAAAGCAGATAAGGTAGTGTATCATCATCTATGACAATCACAACGAGTGGGGGGAGAAAGTTCTATATGATGCAAAGTGATCTTTCACTTATTTAAAATTCAAACCCTAGTGTCATTTTTGCACCCATAGTCAAGAAGATTCAGATAGAGAAGAAGATATCATAGCCATGCCAGAAACAAGATTTTTCATGCTAAAATTGTATACCCATCTGCAAAAAAACTAAAGCCCTTATTTCTTCATACAGTTGAAAGGAGTACCATTAAATAGAGCTAAGAGAATAGCTATGCCAGAGGAAGGTTTTGTTGTGCAAGAAAGAACAAACCCTTGATAGAAGATTTCAAACCCTTGTTTCCTTTGCACTTACAAGTCAAAAAAGAAGAACAGTGAATATGATAGGAGGATGGGACAACTTGAAGGTTTTGTGTAAAAAATGAACAAGGTCTTTTCAAGAAAATTTCAAATCCTTGTTTCTTTTCTTCACCTACAATATAAAGTCAAAAGAAGAATAGTGAATACCACAGGAGGATGGTGTGACAGCGAAGAACATTTTGTGCAAAGAAAGGTTGAAACCCTAGTTTCAAACTTACAAACCCTCAATAGTCTACCACTTTTTTGGTATCTACATATAGATGAAGCACAGCCATGGAAAATGGAGGCCTTGTAAGTGCAAGAAAGAACAAACCCTCATCAAAAGATTTCAAACCCTCAGGATTTTTGCATCTACAGACAAGTCAAGAATAAAAAGAGACATATACAGGCATAGCCGATAGAGATAAGAATTTTTTTGCTAAAAAATGCAATACCCGTGTCTACATACAGCCCTTGTCATTCTTCAACTGTAAAAAAAAAGACAAACGAAGCTATAGAGGAGGAAGAATGGCAAATTCTTACCTTATTTTGCTAACAGAAGGAGACATCTATCCACAGCCTCACAATAGCATCAAGTTCTCAAGAATAGGCTACAATTGCAAGAAGAAAGATGCAAAAATAGGAAGGACTATGTTAAAGAATACACAATGATGGAGATAGCCATGAAAGAAGAAGGAGGCCGTAGCCATTAAAGAGAAATAAAGCTACAAATATCAATAAATGCCTCATATGAAACTCAAAATAGTATTACCTTCTTCCTCATGATGCAGAGTTCCAAAGATTCAACCAAGAAAAGCCATTGAAGGGAGTAAAGACCAGAGACATGATGAAGACATTCAAACCCTAAGCCAGCATAATGTAGTTGCAGAGCATCGAAGAGATATGCCAAATGAAGAATGAGCAACTTTTAGGGTTGTCTCTTTGTTTTTGTTCAAAGGTTCCTTCTCTCAGGTGTATTTTTTGACTTCACAAAAAACAAATAATTACCTTATCCAAGAAATGCCTGTGGTCAAGACTTTGGTCTTGAATATTCCTAACCATCATAGCATGGAGTGGCCAACCAACCTTGATTTGGACTTAATATTTATTAAGTCAAGAAGGTTCATATGGTGACAAAGAAAGGCTTCATGCCTTATAAACTATTTAAAATTCCTTGGTGGTCGAGTAAATAGCATTATATGATACACATGTTAGTCAAAGTTCCTTGTCTTTTTGCAAACATCCAAAAGTAAAGATCCTTTTTGATTATGCATGGTGGCCAACAAATCCAAGAGGAGTATGATTTTAGACATGGCATGCATGAGGACAGAGGATGGTGGCAGACAAGGTAAGCAAATATGATGGTGCATTTTGATGCATGGAGGAGTTGTAGGGTTTTTTCTTGATATTAAGCTGCATATGGAGATATAAGGTGACTTAAAAATATAATGATATATATATATGCACTCAGGCATCAAAGGAAGTCATAAGGTTTTTATGCATACTATTTTTGTGCATGGAGATATTAGAATGCATAGATGACTCATGGATTTTTTGCAGAGAGAGGATAATATTTTCTCCTTGGTGCATGGAGAGATAAGGGTAAATTTTTTTTGCCTTAATGTGTATTTGCATCATGCAAACTAGGGATTTTTTCTCACATGAAGGTATAAGAGGATTTTCATCTTCTTCTAAAGTCCTATTTGTGCTCACATCATGCAAATTAGGCAAGTGTAATTGGATTGATAAGGAGTGATATTTTTTCTTCTAATCATGCATGATTTTACAAAGTTATAAATTGTAAATAAATAATAAAGTAATATTTTCCAAATTACTTTATTATTTCCCACAAATTGTAAAGTCAAAATTAGCACAAATTGTAACCAATAATAAAGTAATTATTCTATTACTTTATTATTTACTCACAATCAATTTTGCTCATGCAAAATCATCCAAATTGATTAGTTGAGTTAACTAGGCCACCTAGGAGGTTTTGCATGATTTTTAGGAGTATTTTTAGGGTTCTTGGTCAACTTTTTGGTCAAGCATATGGAGAGGCCCAAATTGAAGCTATTTTTTCTTAATTTGTGGCAGTTTTAGACCCTAATTTTGAGGATTTTGGAGGTTGCTCGGGAGTGATTATTTTTAGAGGCAGTTATCTCAAGTCCATATTTTTGCATGCCTCTTAGAGAGAGCAGACCTATATATTGTAAAGAAAAAGTTTGTTTTTGCTAGTTCTTGATTCTCATTATGATTCAGATAGATTGGAGAATTCTTGTAGCTCATTTTTTATAGTTTTATTGAGAGATCGATGGGTTATAGGTTATACTTTTGTCTTCTTTGCAGAATTTTCCTTTGTTTTTCTGAGATCAGTTAAATTACCTTTCCTTTTAGTGTTGATTATTGAAGTAATTTTGATGAAATTTTGCTGTGTTTTATTACTAAACTTTTAAAATTATTGTCTCACTTCCTTGCTTGTAGCATTAAGCATATATTCATCATAGGTCTTAGGTTGTGTTAACCAAAAATAGTCTTTTGTGTTGTGAAAAAACCATTTCCTTCATAAAAACCTATTTTCAAAACCTTCCTTAGAATCACTTATGTGATATTTATGCCAAATCTAGATTGTGTAAAAGTTAGATTTCTGGGTAAACATTGTGAATCAGATTGCATATTTTTATCCAAATCAGGTGCATCACCAATTTTTACCTTTTGTATTCACTTAGTTTCTTTTTCCCCTTTTCCAAAATAGTAGAATCATACATCTCAATAGAACATTTGAAGGGAACCAACCCATAATCTAGAGGTCTAATTTTGTTATAGGGCACCCACAACCTGAAATTAGTCCCATGTTACACAGAATTGTAGTGCTTTTCCAACCTTGCATGCAGGTGAAATTCCCAATGATAACAGGTCCTAGGGAAGGTTAGGTCTTGTGAAAAGTTAAAATTCCTAAGCTAAAAGTTGGGAATTTGCCCTGGGTGAAGTTTTGGGGTTTTCATGCACTTTTGTAATTTTTACTGGACTACAAAGGAACCTTGAAATTCTGCATGTTTGTATTATGGCAGACCTCATGAAACTGAAAGTCTTGTGTGAAGATTTTGACATGACAATGAATGAGTACTACAAAGTACCTCATAAGATGTTGGATATTTACATAGCCAAAAATGCGTGCTACAGGTACTTTGATGGCTTAGATCAAGAAGCAGCCTCATGCCACATGCTGACACCTTACTCATCTATCAATCGCCATTGACCTTTCTCACAGTTCTAACTTTGTCCATAGTTCCCAGGCTTAACTACCATACTATAGACCCCATTGCATGACTATCGTGGTGTTGCAGATTATACACCGCACTACCGCAAGGCCATTCTATTGACCATCACGAGATGACGGTATGTATACCGCACTACCACAAGGCCATTCCATTGACCATCACAGGATAGCAATATGTATACCACACTACCGCAAGGCCATTCCATTGACCATTGCAAGACGACAGTATGTATATTGCACTACCGCAGGCCAACTTGATACATCATTGTGAGGTGGCAGGTTCTTCACCGCACTACCGCACAGACTGTCAAAAGACTCCCGCAGGATGGTGGTTAATACTGCCAGCCCACACCTCTCTTATTTGCACTCAACGGTACTATGGTAAATAATAGATTTAATAAAAATGATGGGACTTTAGGGTTTGATAGACCTTATTAGAGTTTAATAGAGCTCTTAGGGTTTAATAAAGCTCTTAGGGTTTACAAAGACCTTGAAAATATTATGCAGACCTTCCTAGGTTATACATATCCCTAAAACTCTTGACAAACCTTCTTAGGGCTATAAAAACTTTGAATGCTTGAATTACCTCATGGTGATGGGGATCTTACCCCTCTATGCATTGCCAACATTACCGATTATTTTTTAGGAATGAAGATCATTTGGTGATTGATTTTTCTTCATTACTTCTAACTTGATAAGCATTTTGTACAACATCCTACACTTAACCCTTCCACTTTCTTTGATCCCTTTGTATGGTCACTCCCTGCCTAATTGACATTTATTTCTCCATATGATGCCACAAGTACTCCAAAGATAATCACATACACCAAATGCTTCACAAACCCTTCATAAAAGTTTGACAGACCTAGAAATGTTTCGTAGATCTTTTAATAGCTTTAAAGACTCTTCATGGCTAAGCAAACCTAATGAATGAATACAAACCCTTCTATTCTTGTCTTGGCTGGGCCATTTACAGGCCAGTTATGGGTTCCATGGGGTTTCTAGAAGTCTATCTATATAGACCTTACAAATGTCTCATAAACCCTTAGAAAACTTCACAGACTCTTAAAAAACTTGTGCACACCATTAATGACTTGATAGAGTTCCTAATGATCATGTAGAATTTCTCATGGTTTATGCAAGGTCTTCAAGGTTTTATAATATGTATTTTAGACAATCTCATTCTTTACAATAGATCATAGACAATTTGAATAATAGATCATATGTATTTGAATCATTTATTAATTTGTTTTTCCTCTATCTCGTAGGGATACACACTCTTTATCTAACAACAGTGTTCAGAAGACTTGAATGTCTCTCCAGGGCTTGACTGAGGAAAGCCTCTAAACACCACAACCCTAAACCACTCTCCTTGTGATTGCAAGTTATAGGTGTCACATCTTGACGGAGTGGAGTTGAAGGGAATAGTAAGATAGTGTGCAGATTCTAGATCCTTGAAGGAAAGGACTTCTTAGACTTAGGCACCAATGCCAGTGTCCTCTGAGGTTAAAAACACAAAAATCATTTGAACAATGACAATCAACATCTGAAGAGCTTTTGGCTTCTTGAAAACCACCCTGCCTTAGACTCGGGCACTAGTTCTAGTGTCCTCCGCATCTCATGAGATAGAAACAGAAAGTACAGTGATCATCAATATCGAAAGGAGATCAAGATTCTGCAAAGAAAACACCACTTTGGATAGGGACGTTAGTGCTAGTGTCTGTGAGTATTCCACATTCTAAACTTTGAAAAAAGGTTAGTTATTAATCTCTGCCTACTACCTTAGTCTACAAGCATTTGTTGCAATTCATCAATTTGCTTACTGTTTTGCATAATTAGGGTTTTAAAGGTATTTGAGCATTAAATTGGTACATTAATTGACAATCTTTGAATTTCCACATTGTTCCAAATGACATCTTAACCTATAGGTGAATCCTCTTGCAAAAGTGTGATTCAACTTGGTTGATATGTCCTTGAATATTTGTAGTGAAAGGAGGATTTAACCCAAACATCCATTAAAATTGAAAAACCCCTCTTTTCATATAAAACATTTGGTGAACTCATGTTTATTTGAATTTTGTACCTTGCTAAATGTTATAATCTATATTTGCATTCATTCATCTTATTACATTTGAAAATTTACAAAAAAAATTTAAAAATTTGAAAAATTGGCATCTTAGGCTTGCATTTTGGCATAATTTGCATTAATTGGAATTTAATTCCATTTAATTTATGTTATTTTTATGAGATCTGATTTAAATTACAGAAATTCATCTGATTTTATTCACTTGCATTGCATTTCCATGCTTAAATTGTCAAAATTACTTGAACTCGTGCATTTTTCATAAAAACCTAATTTTGCAATAGCTAGGGTTTGTAGTTAAAATATTGTTTCAGATTTTACTACCCTTTTCAAACACTCATTTAGGACTGATTTCTATTTTTAGTGTTTCATCATAGTTTCCTTTTTTGCATAAATTCATGTCTAGGGTTTGAAAACCTTGCATTTTCACTAGATTTGGCCTTGTCCTCTCTCTAGAATTGCATTATAGGCGTGTTGTGAAGGATATTATTGCATTATTGGACTAATATTCAGCTTATTATTTGCTTGCCCTCATAAAATTCTTCACAACACGTCTTCTTTTAGTCATTTGCATCAAGAAATTGCAAAAAAAGTGAAAAATCAAGCATTTCTAGATCATAAACATACATAGTCTTGGACTTGTCCTTTGCATAAGCATTGAAAATCTTTTAAATATAATCTTGCATATATTTGAAAACATAAATTTGGCATCATTTTATATCCTTTCTTTAAATTTGGCATTATCTCAATTACACATTGTGTATTTCAACACCCAGGGTGTACTACTAGCTCTTATTGATGTTTGTGGACATTTTATTATGGCACCTTCATGTCATTTTTCTTTGGTATCTTTGCATGCATTTATCAAAGATCTTTATTTTCATAGATTCTTAACCCTCATGAGTGAACATCCTACAATGTTATAAAGCTTAACCAAGTTCATCTCCATGAGTAGTAATGAAAAAGATAATTGTGATAGAACTTCTTCTATGGATCTAGTCTCTACTACATGTGATGATGATATAAATTTTCCCTCTGATCATTCTATCAAAAACAATTCCTCCTATGAGGATATACTAGCACAAGAGGATGAAATTATCGACACATTCCTTAAAATCACCCTACCCTCTTTGGAAAATGAAACATTAATGGATAAAGGGCTCCCTCTCAAAAAGGATTCCTCATGGGTAGAAAATGACTATTCAACTAATGATCACATGGTGCATGATGTCTCTAAAGATAATCCATTAGCTCTTCCACCTTCAATTGAATGTTTGAGTACATTGGATATCTCTAAGGAAGTCAAGACTATGGATAACTCTACTTTTGTTGCAAATTCAAACAATACCAAATTTTTTAACAACAGTGTACCTTCCTTTCATTCCAATGCTATCCTTGGCCAAGATAAAGTATTAGTGGGTGAGGAAAGGTCTTTCAAATTAAACCTTTTAGAGATAGATGTTTAACATAATCAAAAGGACAAAAATGTTAATTCAATCTTCACTAATAGACTTTGTAGCAATATTCCTAAGATGGTTGTGCGGGGGGCACCTAGTGCACCTTCTTGCTTAAAACTAGTGATTACAGTTCAAGGTGATCGAAAACCAACTAGACACCCTGATTACATCCTAAATTATACAAGACAAATCACTCAAAGAAATCAAGGTGTTTGAAATGTGTCGCAACAACGACTGGTCACACATACAACACCCATAATAACAAGCAAAGAAAGCAAGCACATCATGTGCCTGTCTCTCTTCCATGTTCTCAACCTAAGCTCCCTCCACCACCTCAGCTTACTAATAAAAGTAGTCAAGAATATGATCTTGTCGAGCAGCTTCACGCTACTCTAGCTAATATTTATCTTTGGGATTTAATAAAAACACCACCTACATACCATGGCATGCTCCAAGAAGCTTTACAAAAGGTGATTGTCCCACCTTTTGTTAAGCCAAATGATGTAGTAGCTCTGTTAGATTGCATGCATGCGACAAAAATGGATATTTTGTTTCAACCACATGAATTACCATCAATCAAAGTTCAAAACCAATATGATCCTCTTATAATCTTTGTCACCATCAATAAAAAGTTGATAAAGTGAGTTATGATTGACAATGGATCATCTCTTAATGTTTGTGGCATAGACTTATTACACAAAATCAAGATTGACACATCTTCAATCGAACTAGATAAGATTAACATTCGTGGCTTTGATAATGTTGGTAGACAATCTGTGGGTACAATAACATTACCGGTAAAGGGTGGACCCGTGACATTAGATAATCCTTTTCATGTTATGCCTAGTTCACTCTTATATAATATGATTCTACATAGACCGTGCATTCATACCATGGGGGTAGTTCCATCTACCTGTTGATCATGATGTTAGTCACAAACAAACATAGAATAAAAGTACACATTAACCTTTATTCATCTTGAAAGATACAGTGAATTTAAAGAATTCATGATCCCAAGTCTCCGGTGATTAGGTCTTAATCGACTGACGTTACTCAGTGGTTAATGTGAGTTGCTGTTTCCATTTTGGGGCCTTACGTGAAAGTATGCCATCATCATGACGTTCCTGCAGAAATTCCTTATAGAGAAGTCAGATTATGCGGTTATTTGATGAAACGAAGTAAAATACCTAGATCTTTGCATGATATTTTCAATTGTGCATGCTTAGTGTTCAAATATGCTAAATACTTACGATTATCTACAAGATGTCTGCATATTTTGGGTTGTTTGCTTAAGATTATCCGTTATTTGCAATTATGACAGTGAGATTTTCTGAAATTGAAAGAAATTAAAGGAAATACTTCTAATTAAGTTGAACCTTTAGCTTTTGATCCACATACATGCTTGATACTCTCATGAGGAGAAGAAATCAAACCATATGTTCACCAGGACATTCCACAGCTAGATACAGTTGATGCAAACTTCAGAGGATAATGAATGAAAACAATACATGCAACATGATGAGCACTCCAAGGGACACAGCAAATCAAAGCACATATCCAGAATTCAGACACAGATTACTCAAGATTTACGAAGATTTGTAATCAAAATACTCTTCCCTTTCATTAAGTATGCAAAAGACATGTACATATACAGCAGCTTTGAAATAAGTCCTAAATACTTCAGCAATCAAATTTCAATTAAGTTTCGAATCCATATAACAAGGCATTCCACCACCTTTTATAGAATAAGGTGAGGAATCCGTTACAAAAGATCCACGGATCTGATATGTCAATACAAATCAACGGTCATCACTTCATGACTTGTCAATTTTACAAAGAGGCACAAGTTGCCAGCTGGCAACTATCTATATTGCATATGCAAAATACTCCCCCTCATGATGTATCTTCATCATGCTCTTCATCTGATGCATGCGGGTCATCATCATGTGCATCACTTCCTGACTCTTCGCTATCCTGATGATGACGCTGCTGCATATGGGGCTGCATGCTGCTCTGGATCTGTTCGTATGACTGCACAACTTGGTCTATTCCTCCGCCATCTTGAGTCTTTGCCTTGATAATGGCGTGTTTGTGTGCCTCATACTTATCTTTGCTGTTATCCAGCTTATTTTCTCTATCCTGTAATGTCTCATTATAGGTCTCCATCTTGACCTTGATCCTCATCATTTGATTTATTACCTCTTCTGTCAAGTGGACGAGCGGACCATCATCTTCCATTTGGAAGTTATTGCGTAGGGCCTTAAGGGCAGAATCTTCATCTTGATTCTCTATCTTCCCTTCCACTTTGCCCTCCAATGTTTCGAGCATGTCTGCTTCAATGCCCATTAAATCACGTAGCCTCATGCTGATCTCCCTCAGCTTATTATTGCATCTCTTGAGGACTCCGCATTCAAACTGTACATCTTTGTACCAGATATCCACTAACAATGCAGTATTATTATTCAATACCTGCTTACTGATAAGTAGTTGTGGATTTATTTTCCTTATTTCTCCCAACAGGCTGAGGACTCTCTCCAGTTTATAAGACCTTTTTCCGATCTGCATCTGCAACCTGTCCACCTTGGTTTTGGAGTCACTCAATATGCTCCATCTTTTCAAAGAACCCTTCATTATTTCTATAGCATCATCCAATGTGGATGACACCCATTTTCTAATTACGGAAACCTCATGTTTCATGAGGTCTAGTTTATTCACTTCTTCCTGAGAAATGGCAGTCAATGGGACTGCAGCTTCACTTGTAGTATCTTCAGGGTTGGTTAAACCCTTAATGTATGCATGCAACTGAGCAATGTGCTCTTTATGTTGCTTATTCTTCTCCTTCTCTCTTTTCACTTTCTGAATTAGAGAGTCTATGATGTCCTTTCCCTCCTGACCTTCCTGCTCTTCATTGGCAAAACCCAAATCAACTGTGCTTATCTGGAATTCATCCACAGTGATTTTGCCTTTCTCTTTCTCTACGGCAGGCACAGCAATATGTGCAGTCCTTCTCCCTGTCACCGGATCTCTCTTGATGGCCAAAGTCATCCTGGCCTTCCTCCTGGGTTTCATTATATCTGTGGCGAACAGGGAGGAGACGTCGAACTCTTGAATCTCCAGCTCCTCCTCAACATTCACTTCTGTTGTTAACCATGGAGGTACCTGATCATGTTTTTCGGCATCATGCTGTTGTTCACCCCTATCTCCTGTTTTTGTTAACAAGTGCTGTGGAGACGGTGATTTTTCTTTTTCTTCCTCATGATGCTCACTTTGCTGCTGATCCTTTGGTGCCTCCTCCTGTTGAGGAGCTTCCTTTTCCGGGGGAGCATCTTCTCTGTGTGGGGAACCCTGCAGTGTACCTGTATGTAGATCATGATGATCATGATCTTTTTCCTTCGTTATTTCACCTGTTCCCAGTTCTTCCCCTTGTGGAGGTTGGTCATCCTCCTTTTGTTTTTCAACTTCTAGTGGTATGTCCACCACCTTTGATATTGTAGGATCTGCCTGAGGTGATGGCATCTGCTCTGCGGTGGCTATTTGCTCTGTACCTGCAGCATCCACCTCTTGTGCCTTATCAGCAGGATCCTCTATCGCTTCTTTCTTCTCATCATCAGCTTTTGCTTCTTGGACCTCTACTATAGCAGGTCCTGCTGATGTATCCTGTGGGCTTTGTTGGCCTGATTCAAGAGCGTGGCCTTCTACTTCTGCCATCTCTATCTCTTCTATTAAGTGGCCCTTATCAGGTGATCCTACTGGCTGTTCAGGACTTGCATCCCTTTTCTCCGTCAAATCTACCACTACAGGACTTGTCACCTCAGCGATCAATGTATCCAGCCCTATGTCCTGAGCTACCTGCTCTGGGCTCTTTTCTCGTTCTGGGCTCTTTCCTTGCTCCGCTTCTGCTTGTTTTATCTCCCCAAGCACTGTTTGAACCATTGGAGGCTTGTGAGGAGTCACACTGATGCCAGCAGCCGCAAGTGTTTCCATTTCTTGTGTAGCTACATCCTGCACCACCTCATCATCAGACAAGTTTACTGTCTCGTCTAGCAAGACATGCCTTTCTACTTGTGCCTGGGAGGTTTCTTTTTGTTGTTCTTTAGCAAGTTCTGTTTTGAACTTGACAATGGTAGGAAGTGGAACATTGTGCTGAAGTTCCTTCTGCACTTCACTACCTGCCCCTTGTAATTGCACTGGGGGTTGACTCATCTCACCTCTCATGGAGGTTCTTGGTTTCTTAGGTGTGGTAGGAACCAGCACCTGCAGAGCTCTCCTCTTTCTTCTGATTATCAATGGAGCTTCCTCCTCTTCTTCGGGCTCTTCCTCCATGAGGATATCCTTGCCTGGTTGTCTGGATGACTGACCCACTTCTTGGGTCTCTGTGGTTCCAGCCTCTGCTGTCTTGGTTTTCTTGGGCTTGGGAGGAGAATCTGATTCTGATCCTGATCTGGCTGCCTCCTTAGCCGTGAATACTGCCCTTTCAATTATGACCCCTTTGGGTCCCTTTTCCACCTTCTTGCCCCTTGGGGCTCTCTTGCTTGGCTGCTGTGGTGGAGGGATTCTCTCTCCCTTAGTCTTCCTCTTCTCCAGCAGGAAGTCATCATATTCATCTACAGGGATGTCCTGCCCCTTCTTTTTGTTGTCCACCGTGATGGCAACACCCTTTTTCTTCAATGCCTCTACTTGTGCATCTACCCAAGCTTGGGTCAAGTGTAGGGTTCTGGAAAAGAATGGGTCCAAGGACATATCCTCCTGCATGGTGAGGTCAGGTGCAGAGATGGTATTATTGTATATCTTCTTCTGCTCATATTCATCTGCCATTATCCTGCCGTCATCACTCTTCAGCTGCTGAGGAAGGGGCACGCAGTCAAATGTCCTGATCTGGTTCAGAGTCAACCTCTGATACCTCCTCCTCCTGGCCTCTGCCTCATCTTCGCAGTCAGCCCAAAAATCTTCTAGGTGCCTTTGATGAATAGGCTTTCCTAGAATCTTCCGCATTCGGCCGTAAGGATCATATGGTCTCGTTACTGGGAAGGGCAGTAGATTCATCTTGTTCAGAGTGACCATCACCTTCTTAATATTATCTGAGTCAGGGCACATATAGTTGCCGATGTTGACTGGGAACAAAATTGGTGGCAGCTTCTTGGCATCCTTATGCATATGTATCATGGTGGAGCCCTGCCTGATAAATTCCATTAATACTAGTGCATCTGTAGGATATCTTGGTAGCATCAGGGGATGCCCTTCAAAACCCTCTATCCTGATGTAGGAAAAGGTGGCAAATTGTATGTACCATGCCCCGTGCGTGTATACTGCCTCCTGAGCCTCCATGTTCAGTCTTTTAGTTCTGTCATCTTCCATGGTCCTTACCAGATGCATAGAGAATGCATCATTGACCAGTTTGTAGTCCTTGATATATTTGGTTCTTTGCAGCTAAGGATGATGATCCCATATGTATGCTGCATTTGTGCCCGTCAGTTTTCCATTTGTGACCAGGGCATCAAAAGTGCCTCTATAAGCACATGAATAAACAATATAAGAGGTCATGTAGAAGGCACAATCTGAACCTCCCAGGTTCGGCAGCTACTCATGCAGAGCATCACTAATTATTTGGCCCCACAGTGGCTTGATGTCCGCATACAGGCACATCATTATTATGCCATACATCCAACCTCTGAATTCTCCAGTATCAGGCTGGCCAGTCACCCTGTTCAGTAGGGCAATCACATACTGATATTCCTCATTAAAATCAAATTTGAACATGTGCACAGGGAGCTTGGCCGCTGCATTATATGTGCTGTTCTCGGCCCGCCAAGCATACATATTCTTTCTGGCCGTCTTCTTGTTGGCCTCATATTCTCTTTCAGACTTCTTTAAGTCTACACTCTTCACCTTACTGCCCATTGGCAGTCCAAATGTTCGGGATAGACCTTTGATGGATAGGTCTGCATACACCCTCCCATGCTTCACCACCTGCCTCGTCTGAGGGTTGTAATTTCGAGCGCACTCAATAACCAGCTCCGAAGACTCCATGGAGTAGGGGAAGCCAGCAGCGTTCCACATACCTGATACAAACACAGCATCCAGCACCGGACTCTTATCCTGCCCATCATTCAACTTGGCTGACCAAGCCTCCAAGTTGGTAATCCCCTGATGGGTATCTGTAATTGCCCCATATTTGAACAGGATCCCTCTCTGTGAAGAGAACATAGGCCGGCTGAATTCTTCCTGATTCTTGACTAAACGTTTTTCAGCCATGGGTACCTGCAATTAACAACATCTCTTCTCACAACGGGATATGCATGCATACATATTGCAAATATCATGCCTATTGCACCAATTTCATGTTACTTATTCATACGGATACATAACCAGAACTTACAGCATCATATAGAAACAACATGATGAGGGTTTCAGTTTACTTACCTGG
This sequence comes from Cunninghamia lanceolata, assembly GCA_027924645.1. Classification (NCBI taxonomy): domain Eukaryota; kingdom Viridiplantae; phylum Streptophyta; class Pinopsida; order Cupressales; family Cupressaceae; genus Cunninghamia; species Cunninghamia lanceolata. The sequence goes on along the minus strand of BSBN01001020.1, from coordinate 714,864 downwards.
TTATGCAGATTTTCCTTTTATACCAGTATATCTCTAAGACACCCTTAATTCAGCTACTGATCACCTTCCTCCCTCAGTTTATGAGCTCCAGTCGCGCAACGGTAGCTGTTATGCAGATATGGAGGCTGGTGCTCTGTAAAACAATTTTAACGCAGGTAAATGTAACAATGGCGGTTGAATTACCTTTTAACCTCGCAGTTAGGGTAAACTTAGGGTAACTCTGGCAAGTTAGATCGCAATCTTTGATCATTCGTGCGAAAACTCAGGATCTCGCCAGACGTTTCATTGGGTTCCGGGGTCGGCGGGAATCACCTACCATATCTACGCGCATTTAATGGCAATGGCAGCAAAGGGAGTGGGGGGATATCCATATGACAAGATATCATGAGGGCAGGATGATATTCATAAATATCAGGTTGAGTTTCAATATCATCCTCCCTAGTCTTGAAATTGTTATCGCGACAAAATTCGGGTGACAACGCACCTTTGTTTACATTTTAGCACATCAGGAGGATATTTCGGTCTATCGGGTGATATTTCAAAATATGATGATGACCTTCAAACTTACTCCTCCTCCTCTTTGAATATTAGGATGACATCATCATGATATTTGTTCTTTGTATTGGAAATGTCTCATGACGTCATCGTCACATTGGGTGAACATGATCATGTTTACAAAGTATCCTGTCGAAATGTAAATATGATGATGATGTCATCAGGATGTTTCTTTCTTCGTTTATCCTATTCAGATGATGTCATCAGGATACTTGCTAAGGGTGATATTTTGCATCAGGATGATATTAACGAATATCGGGTTACATTTGAAAACATGATGCTCGCCATACAAAAGACCGTTCGACGGGGAAGACTTACTATCACTTAAAGTTGACGTCCAGATATTTGAACCGCAGGATATTATCGGGGGGGGGGGATGTTTCAAATATGATGATGATGTTCTTCAAACAGCATAACTGAGGTTATAAAATATGACCCTCTTCTTGCGAATATCAGGTTTGACCAAGACTTTGACTGTTCATAACTCTCACATCCTGATGAATATCAGGGTGATGTAAAAGGAAAACCTGCATGAATTTTAATGCTCTTTCAGAATATGTGATCATATATATGAAATACGAATTTTGACAGACTGACCTCATATTGGGGCTTACCTCATCTTGACTCCACATGATGATGAACATGACTGATTTTACCAAACCGCCAGAAAGCAGACAACACAAGCCAAAAGAAAAGTTGGGTCCCTGTTTTGCCAAGTCAAAATGGGGCGTGTTGTGTAACCACACAACACTACCCTTCATAGATCAATAAAGTTTATCTATCAAAACAAGCTCTAGACTATAGAAGCCGATCCTGAACTAGATAATTGTTTACATATTGAAATACAAAAATAAGTTAACAATCATACAATTCTAAACAACTTACGAGTGGATTCATCAATACCTCTTGCCATAGATAATGTTGTGCAAAACTCTAAAACATCAAATGCACTTTTCAGTGACGATTGGGGTTCATTAGATTTTAATCCTTGCATTGTAGGGGAATATAAACTTAATAACCCTGACACATCAAAAGTCGCAGCGATCTCATCCAAGCAATCTTTTGAAACACCTAATAAAACCAAAGCCTCCTTGGTAGAAAACAAAGACAATACTCTTACTTATACTATAGATTATGATACCTATGAGGCTTCACCATCATCTAAAGAAATGGCATCCCTCTATGGTCGTGGATTTAAACTCCTTTATAACAAATGCAACTATGTAGGTAATGGTTGTGGTGTAAATCAACAAGGAATCAAAGTACCTTTACAAGTTTCTAGAATTAATTATACAACCGGTATTGGATACCACTCTTTGAAGCCCACTAAAGCCTCTTGTCATCCTAAACTTAATGTTAAGGCAATCTCAACAAGACCAAAACAACATACGAGATATTCTGGGTTGATAGACAAGAATTGTCCACCAGGAGCCATCCCTATGAATCAGGTAAATATTTCTACATCTTTAAGCCACACTCGTAGCAAATATTACAGTTGCTCTTAAGGGTGGCCTTCTCCTAGATATATATGTTCTTAACATTGGGTTCTATTAGGTAAGTATTTCTAACCCTTAACCACTGTGTTGTGTTTCCCCCGTGATGTGTTATGTGTTTAGGCCTCCTTGGATGACCCTTGATACTCTTGTAAGGTTAAGGATACTGGGAGACCAACTCTGTTGTGACCATTCTTCTATTTGTATCATCATTCTTATATCTTCTTTCTCCTCTATTTTTATTGTTGTGTGTTGTGTCCTAGGGGCATAGTGTTACGGTTGGTGACTTGGGGGTACCTTCTTACATGACAACCCTAGGGCACTTATTTCTCCTCTCTTGATTTATTGTTTATCTTCCTCTAGTTGTTCTATCTAGCTGGTGGATGATGAAAAACAAATAAGACTGATACAGACCATGTGTCCCTTCAATGAGTAAGCAAAAACGGACCTAGTCCATACATGAAGATGGGGTTGATATATATTATCCAACGCTTGGCTAGTAGAATCAATCTGTGTGATATTTTGATGATGTCTAATATTTTCTAACAAACCATAATAATACTGCTGCTCTGTGCACTTTGTTTATCTTGGATCTCGCCTTGGTTACATTCAGTTCTGAGATCTCTATTGTATAGTCCCACGGTTATACTCGGGCTCTGAATCCGTAGTATAACCTTGACTCTTGATGTGATTATGTTTGTGCATTGTTTTGATCATGTGATGTGGTTATTATCTTATGGAAATATTTCTAACCTTGTTTCTTGTAGGATATTCTGTGTTTGTGGGACCATTCGGCAATCGTAAAGTGCATATCACTTCCGGGGGCATGGGATTTGCGAAAGCTCTTGTTCCCTTGTGTGTTTTCTTCCTACCTTAACATGCTTGATATCGGTACATGATATCAACCACATTAAGGTGGGGGGATATATAAGGTAAGTTATCTGATGATTTTGGTAATAACGAAGCGTGCTTGTAAGCCCTCTACGGAGGCAAGATGTCATATCTATGCATGAGTGCACATCTTTATTTTATATTGCAATGAGAAAGCCCTTTGTGGAGGTGGGATATCATATCTCTTGAGCTAGTGTGTATCCTTTTATTTTAAGCCCTCTGCGGAGGCAAGGATGGTGTATCTCTTGAGCTAGTGCACATCCTTTTTATTCTAAAAGTCCTCCAAGTAGGTGGGGTTAGTGTATCCTCCCCTAAGCATGTCTTTGGTGGTTGTTGTGGTGAAGCCCAACAATTAGGTGTGCCTATAATGTGCCTAATATGGTGGTGAACCTAGCAATAGGCTCCTTCCATCACTTGTTTTCCATGTTTTCTTTGTGTCTTCCATGCGTGTGGGTATGACATGTTTGTTCCCAAGCATAGTCTAAAGACGTGTGGCGATGAGTCCCTCCTATGCTTTGGAATTTTTATGGTGTGTTTGTTCTCAAGTGTAGTCTAAAGACATGTGGCGATGAGTCCCTCCTATACTCTAAGATTTGTATTGCATGTATATTGCCCCATATGCAGTCTAAAGATGTGTGGCAATGAGTCCCTCCTACATTTTGGGTGGTGTGTTTACTTTCCATGTACTTGCATTTGCATTCATATATATGAAAATGAAAAAAGAAATAATCATTGCATTCACTGTATTCATTGTGTTTTGCATGTCTTCAATACTATCTTCTCTGTGTTTTGCGTGACTATAACTATCTTCTTTGTGTTTTGTGGGCCTGTTGCTATCTTCACGATGATTGGTGTGTTTGTAGTGTGTTTTCCCTAATGTCTACCTGAGACTGGGGGCTAGAAATAGTTCCTCAACCTTTGTGTATGCATTAGCTTCAAGTGCTTGGCATGTTTGTTGTGTTTTGACCATACTTTAATGCATGTATGGGCCTTGTGTTCATACATACATTAAAGTGGGGACTAAATGTCATGGCAGAAAATGTCTCCCTGGGACTTTTCCCTCTTAAGGTTTAGCTCCCGGGTCCTTTAGAATGTATTATAAGCATCTTGCATGATAATCTTGAATCCCGATGAGAAAACCCCTAAGTGTTATGGAAAATAGGACCTAGGGGTGATATTTAAATAGATTATGACCTAAATTGGGAGGGTGGACTTGGGCGCTAGCACCCTAGTCCTACCCCATTTTAGGTCAGCCCCAAATTTGAATGTTGGTTTGGTGACCGTTAATTAGATCCCATGTTGACATCTTAAGTTTGAATTATGAAATTCTTAGTGGGAATGTGTGTAGTTGCATATAGAAGCATGTTTAGGGTTTCATTTGTAAACTAGAAGATGATTATGAACTTTTGGCTAACTTATGATTTTAGAGAATTCAAGATATTCATTATTGCAGAGCAAAGCATTGTTATTGTGTTTATGATTGCAAATTTAGCTTCATCTTCTCATGTGTTGAAGAGTCTTCATCTATGTGAGATCCACACCTCCAAGGTGATATCTATTTGTATTTGAATCATTTATTAATTTGTTTTTCCTCTATCCCGCAGGGATACACACTCTTTATCTAACAACGGTGTTTGGAAGACTTGAATATCTCTTTGGGGCTTAATTGAGGCAAGCCTCTAAACACCACAACCCCCAACCACTCTCCTTGTGATTACAGGTTACAGGTGTCACATCTTGACAGAGTGGAGTTGTAGGGAACAGTAAGACAATGTGTAGATTCCAGATCCCTAAAGAAAAGGACTGCTTGGACACAGGCAATGCCAGTGTCCTCCGAGGTTGAAAACACAAAAATCATTTGGACAGTGACAATTAGCATCTGAAGAGCTTTTGGCATCCTAAAAATCACCTTGCCTTGGACTCAGGAAATAGTGCTAGTGTCCTCTACATCTCACAAGATAGAAACAAAAAGTACAGTGATCATCAGTATCGAAAGGAGATGAAGATTCTGTAAAGAAAACACCACCTTGGATAGGGGCATTAGTGCCAGTGTCCTCAAGTATTCTGCATCCTGAACTTCAAAAAATGGTCATTTATTAATCTGTGCCTACTACCTTAGTCTGCAAGCATTTGTCGTAATTCATCAATTTGCTTATTGTTTTGCATAATTAGGGTTTTAAAGGTATTTGAGCATTAAATTGGTTTAAGTGACAATCTCTAAATTTCCACATCGTTCCAAGTGATAGCCTAACATGTAGGTGAATCCTCTTACAAAAGTGTGATTCAACTCGGTTGATATGTCCTTGAATGTTTGTAGTGAAAGGAGGATTTAACCCAAACATCCATTGAAATTGAAAAACCCCTCTTTTCATATAAAACAATTCCTAAGGGGAGAAACGTGGTTCAATGTTCGTGGATTCTCTTCAACATAATTCATCAAGCATCTATGCACACTGCAGCATATCTTATGGGGGGCTTCCAAGTCTCTCTTTGTATCTTCTATTTTGGAGAAATTTATTATACACATGTGAAAGAAGTTGTCATAGGGGGGAATCATGATATAAGTCCTCCTTCTTCACTTGTTTCTTTTTCATGCATTTTATTTCTCCTTTTGGAGAAGATTTTTGTTCCCACTGGGTTTTCTCCTTTACTCTACCTTATGAGAAACTTTGTATGTGGGTACCTAACATGGCCTAGGACTCATATCTTTGTATCTATTACACTTTTGTGATCTCCCCAAGTATCACTTAAGGGGGGTGTTAGAGACAATAATTTATCTATTCACTAAAGCTTAAGTGTACTGAATGAGGCTAGAGGTTACCTAGTTGTTTGGTAAACCTCATGTGCATACCTTTTGAGGTTGGAAAACTTTACATCTCACCTCAAAAGGCACTTTGTAGTCATCCAACACTTGTCACACAAGTTTGTTGGTTTGCACATTCCAAGTGATCCAAAGGTTGACACCTTATAAGACACTTGTCTTCTTATTTGGTCCACATCACAGGGCACTTGTCAATCCATGTGCAAGGTGGATTGTCTCTTCCATGCCTATATAATGAGGCATTCTCATGTAAATTTGGAAGTGAGATCAATATAAGTTTATTCTCATTAGGTTCATCAATATCATCGATTTCTTATCTCTATTTATCGATTTCCATATTGTGAGAGTGATGATCAAGTTGCAAAGCATCCTTGGCTAATTCTAATAGATTTAACATCCATTTGGTAAAATTTGAAGTTTTTATAAATAGAGAATACCAAAAACATCCTAATGGCTTCCAATCTTTCTAAAGGTGCAAATGCTTCTTCAAAATCTATGCCATCAACCTGTGTGTATCCTTTACAAACCAATCGTTCTTTGTTCCTCATGACTTCTCCATCCTCATTCAGCTTGTTTTTAAACACCCATTTTGTGCCTATCACATTCTTATCTACAAATCTTGGAATGAATTCCCAAGTCTGATTTTTCTCAATCTGATTGAGCTCATCTTCTATTTCATTGATCCATCCTTCATCCTCACTACCATCAGTAAATGTTCTAGGTTCAATCTTAGATAGTAATGAGAAATTTACCTGTTCGTTTGACTTTGCCATCTTTCTTCTAGTTTGAATTCCTTCATTCTTGTCTCTTATTATCTGTTGTTCAAGATGATCTTTTTGCACATACGGAGTAGGTACCTTAACGGTTGTCTTTTCAGATTCTTCTTCAATAGTAGCATCTTCTTATTCTTCTATTATAGCTGATCTATTTGATCAACTGTCCTTGTTTTGTGTTAGATGCAGCTGGTCCTCATCTACCTTGACATTAGCACTTTTTACAATTCTATGCAGTCTCTTATTGTAGCACTTATATGCTTTGGATCTCCTAGAATATCCACGAAATATGCCTTCATCACATCTTGAATCAAAGCTTCCAAGGCCATCTTCATTTTTGTTGATGTAGCATCTGCTACCAAACACCCTGAAACATTTGATAGATGCATATCTGTCGTACCATAATTCATACGATGTCTTATTAGTGTTTATCCTTAACTACACTCTATTTAAAACATACATTGTTGTGTGTATTGTATCTCTCCAATAAACATCAAGTAACTTTGCCTCATTTAGCATAGTTCTTTCCATCTCTTTTACTATTCTATGTTTACTTTCCACAATGACATTTTGTTGTGGAGTTCTAGGTGCAGAATATTGTCTTTTTATGCCATGTCTCTCACAATATTCCAGAAAATCATTGGAGGTGAATTATCCACCTCTATTTGATCTTAACCATTTGATTGTTAGACCACTCTCCTTCTCAACCATAGATCTAAAACTCTTAAATCTCTCAAAGGATTTTGACTTATCCTTGAGAAAGGTTACCCATGTCATTCTTGACAAATCATCAACTAATAACATGAAATATATCTCACCTTTTAGTCCTTGTGTCTTGGTTGGACCACTTAGGTCTGTATGAACTAACTCCAAGAGTCTTGAAGTAGAGTATTCTTTGGTTTTGAAACAAGACCTTGTCTATTTCCCATGCTAACATTCCTTACATATTGTATTGGCTGGCCTGGTGATTTTAGGCATGTGCCTAGCTGCATTTTATGAACTTACCTTCACAAGGTTGTCAAAATTGATATGTCCCAATCTTCTGTGTCATGACTAACTTTCATCAACATGTTACATCAAACAATTTCTTTCTTGAATCTCCTTGAGATTGTAAAGATTATTTTATGTTCTGCTTGCCTTAGCAACCAACTTACAAGAGCTTTCTTTCTTGACCTCACAACCTTTTGCATTAAATGTCAGATTATATCCATTATCACACATCTAGATTTCTTCAAAGGAGTTATTATCACCTTTTATGTATAGACTCTTCTTGTTCTTCTAAAAATTCTTCTTCTTTAGATAGAATTGCTTGTTACTTTTCTTACTATCAAATTCATCACTTTTGTCTTTTCCTTCGAAAGGACATTTAGTAGCAATTTAACCAACCTTTCCACAATTAAAACACTTAAAGGGTAACTTACCTTTATACTTCCTAGATCTTCTCTTCAATCTTCTTACAAAATTTGCCTCTTCTTCATCTGTCTCAAATTCAAACTCTACATTATTTGCCTTCTTTGATGCCTTAAATACAACTTATCTCTTTGAAATCTTAGTACCACCTGTCCACTTCATAGGCAGTAAAAATACCATGTAGCTCATCAACAGTTATCTTATCAAGATCTTTTGCTTCTTCTATAGCAGAGACTTTAGAATCATACCTCGAAGGTAAGGATCTAAGTACTTTCTGAACAATCACTGGCTCTTTTACTTCTTCATCTAGTCCTCTCATAGCATTCACAACTTCATCAACTTTGAGTAGGTGATCGACAATCTTTTCTTCCTCTCTCATTTTTAGGCTTTCAAATATTCCTTTAAACATCTGCAGCTTGGCTTGTTTCACCTTTGTATCTCCTTCATAGATGCTTTGAAGCTTATCCCAGATTTCTTTGCTAGACTTGTAACACATCACTTTCACAAATTTAGAGTCAAGTAAACCACATAGAATTGAATTCTTAGTCTTAGCATTATTCTCACATTCCTTCTTACCCATTTGATTTGTTGGAGGAGTTGTGGGAGCAGTATAACCATCCTTAACAAATTTCCAAACATCAAACCCTATTGAAGTTAAGTAGGTTTCCATCCGTATACTCCAGAACGCATAATTTATTCCATCAAACAATGGTGCTTTGTTTGAGTGAGATCCTTCTTGACCGGTCATGTGTTCAATCTCCAAGATCAACCTTAGTTGTTATGCTTCTCCAAGGAACTTGGCTCTAATACCAATTGTCAGAACACAAGAAATATACTGAGAGGGGGGGTGAATCAATAGATCAATAAAACTTAAAACTTCAAGCCTCTGGAATGCAGATCAAATTAACTTTCAATGCAATAACATCAACAACAAGAAAGCATGCACACATGAACACCAGATATACATGGAAAACACAATATGGGAAAAACCATGGTGAGAAAATGTTGTTAGGATCTACCATCCTAATCTAGCCTCACAAATGAAATCATTGATTACAATGTTTAAGAGCACCAACTCTAAGGAGTCACCAAACCCCTGATTTAAGAGCACCAACTCCAAGGAGACTACAATCCCCTGATCTGAGCACCAACCCAGTCCACAGGAGGGACCAAACTCACTGACGAGCTTTACACATTCAAGTATGCAGCCATTTGGTTCTTCATAAACCTCAAATGCATCTATTCAAATCATATACAGTCTTCTCCTCTCACTGTACTCACCTAGATTCTCTCTGCACTAAATTCTTCTCACACATACTTCATCATCTTTGTATATAACTTTAGCGTATTATGGGTGCTCTTATATATACATATGTCTATGCATATTCTCGCATATCTGCATGTTAAAACTCCATTTTTTCTACACTTCTACTTTTTGCATGTCCATAAAACAACTCTGCATGTAGCTTTGCGCATGCAATAAATCTACTTTTCTGTTGTTATAGTCGTAGTTCTATTAATATCTAAGCGCATGCAAAATTCCTTCTTTTCTATTGTTTTCACATTGTCACCATGCAAATTATTAGTCTTTAACCACTAAAAAAGCATCTTGTTTATGTGCCAAAAAATATCCATTTAAAACATTTTATTATTATTTAATTATCTTCTTCAATCAGTGAATTTGTCATTTCTCAAACCTCAGCTTTCAACCCTTTATCGGTGATTTTTCACTTTCTTCGAACTTTGGTCTCTAACTCCTTTATTGGCAAACTTTACCTTTTTTGAACTATCCCCTGTCTTCTTTATCAATGAATTCTCATTAACTAAGCCTTCTTTTCAGCACCTTTCTCTTTATCAGCGAAGTTGCCTATTAGCAAACCTTCTTGTTGGTGAACTGAGTGTTTTGTGAACCAAAACATTTCCCAATGAAGTCCTTGTCAACTTTTCTCTTTATCGAAAAAAGTAGAAAACCATGAACTTACTCTTCCTCTAACACTTTGTCATCAACTTCTCCTTATTCAATGAAAGAAACAAACCATGAACTTACTCTTAAGCCCTATGTCACTCAATTGGTGAATTGGAAAAAAACCAAACTCACAAACTAGTTAACAAAAGAAGAACTTTGTCGATAACTAAATCCTTTCTTCAATCCTTTCTCCAAGCTTTCTTTTTCTATGCCCTTGTCAGCGAATCAAAAAATCGATGAATCAGAAAACTTGGAAACTTTCAAACTAAACTTTTTCTAAGACTTAAACTTTTTCTTTCTTCAAAGGCTTCAACAAGAATGCTTCCCCTTTCTTCTATCGGTGAATCGACAAAAAACCAAACTGGCGAACCTACCAATTTTTGAACCAAACTTTTTACTGACTAAGGGAAAAACTTAATACCTTTGTGTTTTTCTTTCCCTTCTGCCTTAGACACTTTTGCTTCTCTGTACTCCTTCTCTTCCTTAGACATAAAACTAATGCCTTAGTCATCAAGTTTTGACATCAATGACAATATATATCAACAATTTTATCATAACAATGGAGGGAGACCTCAACAAAAGTTTGTTAGTTGATGCAACTAAGGTAGTCACTTTATATGGTAATTGATTCATTCAATTTTCAAAGTTTTCATACATTAGGATTGGTGGATTCACATGACCACCATATAGATTGCCAAAGTATCCAAGTGACAAGATAATCCTTTTGGAGCTCACAAGACAATTGTGTGAGGCTCACAAAGACTTGGGAGAGAAACAAAGGGTTGGGGTTTGTTGATTGGTTTGTGATGTCAGCCATAGCCAAGCACACAAAACAAAAGTCACACAACAACCCTTGTTTATCCTGAAAGATACAATGAATTCCAAGAATTCATGATCCCAAGTCCCCGTCGATTAGTTCATAATCTGCTGATGTTACTCTGTGGTTGATGTGTATTGTTGTTTTCCATTTTGGGGCCTTACATAGATTAGTAGATTCTGTTTCTGCAACAATGCTATATAGGGAGGTTACTCTACACAGCATATATCTCCAAAAGATGTGTCTAAGTTAATATTTGCATGAGTTCTACCCTTATTTGTGATTCTCTGCATGATATTTTCAACAGTGCATACATCTAGCTTAAAATACGCTAATGATATTTAGTTATCTACGAGATGTCAGCATATTTCTCTGTTCTGCTTCTGATTTATCATGATGTACAGTTATGAAAGTGATTTCAATGAAATTAAAATGAGAAAAAGGGTTAGAGAGTGATATTCCTAAAATTACTTGACTGAGATCATTGATCCACATACATCTTCCCATACAGCAATTGAGAGAAGAAAACTAAAATCATACTTCACCAAGATAGTCCACAAATCCACATGATTCAGTGTAAATCTTCAAGGGAAAAGTTGACAACAACATGCAATGAAATGAAAGCGCTTCTATAGAACACAACTGTTAGATCTAGGGCACATAATTGAGAGGGGGGGTGAATCAGTTGTACAAAAACTTGCTTCTACTTCAAACACTTGATTCTTCTTTGTTAGTTAATAGCATATCAGTTAACCATTCATGAAAGCATAATGCATAAACAAGGAGTAGATAAACATCAACACATTGAACACCATGATTTTGACGTGGAAAACCTGATTAAGGGAAAAACCACGGGGTGATTAACCCAAGGATTATTCTCTGTTAGAAGAATAAGAAAAATGAATGGCACATGCCAATTATGGCTCACATCCTGAGCACACTGCTCACAAGGAGGCACACTGCCTACAAGAGACACAATGTCTACAAGATGATAAGTTTTACAAACTTGAACTAGAGATTGACATCTTTACCATGTCTGGATCAATTCCATTTAAGCCTGAGATACTTCTGCTCTACCCTTCACTCTTTCACTATACCACACTCATCCACTCCAAGACACATTTCAAAATGAATTCAAAAACCCTTATTTATACAAGGCATCAACCCAGGAACAATCATCTAAGTCGGCAATCATCCACAAGAACATTCGCAGGATGAGTAGCTCATCCGGTCAGCCAGCCTGAACAAGAACATCTTCACCCAGAAGTATATCTCCAATTCCGGGCTCTAACACTAATGCAGACTGATAACACCATCTCAACATGATCCAAGAACCTTCACAAGCTTGCCTAAATGACCAGGTACATTCGCACTTCCTCTACTTACAAGAATCTCTTCTCTCCTCCATCTGGAACTTCAAGAACACAGTCTATCAGCACTGACATACTGAAAGAGATGCTTCTAGACCTCTAAAACATGAACCAATCAAGATGACATATCACAAGGACATCCCAAATACTCATTCCAATCCGTAGAATAGGACAATGTACTTCCGGATCTCACCGGACCTTTTTGTAACAATCTGTCACTCTGGAGCATCTCCCGGAACCGGTTCTACTTGATCGATCACAACTTCTTCATATCTTCATGTGGACCTCTGAAATCTTAACTGGAGCATCTTAAGACTCATATCTACAAACCCTCTAATCTGCATCCTCTGAGCCTCAACCTATTGAGTACTTTTTCCCTCTTCTCATCACTGTTCTTCAATGAGACTAATTTTCTCAATATCTTCAGCACACAGCTCATTCAATCCTTCTTATCAATGCAATATGAATATGTTGACATCAATGACAACACTGGTTAACCTCATACTTGCAACAATCTCCCCTTTTGTCATTGATGGCAACATATGATGTGAAAAACCATCAAAACAAGAACTTCTCCTTTCTGTCACAGCTCCCCCGATTAGCAACAACTCTTCACATGTCTTCTCTTTCTTTTACTACTCCCCCTTTGATCAACAATTTGTTTTTTACATGTCTTCTCTCCCCCTTTGACATCAATAGCAAAGGGCTCATACTTGCAATTCTAACACATCAAAATCATACGAGCTGCTCCCCCTTAGTAGCAACTCCCCATCATCAATCTGGATCACAAGATATGACTGTGATATCCACCGGACTGATGCACATCAGTGCATCCTAGTTTATCACCGGAGGGGCCATGACCCCTAACTTCTCCCTGAGATACTCAAAAGAGTCCTTGGGAAGAGGTTTAGTAAAGATATCTGCAATTTGATCCTTGGAGGGTACATACTCCAATCTGACTTCATCCTTGTTCACTTGTTCTCTCAGAAAGTGAAACTTGATAAATATGTGCTTGGTCTTAGAATGCAACACCGGATTCTTAGAAATATTTATTGCACTTGAATTATCACAGAAAATTGTGATAGGCTCCTTATATTCTACTTTAATGTCTCTTAGCATTTGCTTCATCCACAAAATTTGAGTGCAACTACCTACTGCTGCAATATATTCTGCTTCAGTTGTAGACAGAGAAATTGCCTCTTGTTTCTTACTTAGCCAAGAAACCAATCTTTTTCCCAAAAAGAATGCTCCTCCACTTGCACTCTTCCTATCATCCACATCTCCTGCCCATTCTGCATCTGTATATGCATGAAGAGAGAAATCCTGATCTCTAGGATACCAAAGACAATACTCAAACTGTTCCTTTCAAATACCTAAAAATTCTTTTGATTGCCATGACATGAGATTCTCTCGGATCAGCCTAAAATCTTGCCACAAGACCAACAGCCTACATAATATCTGGTCTAGTTTGAGTGAGATACAATAGTCCTCCAATCATTGATCTGTACTTGGTCTGATCTGTTTTAGGAGAGTCATCATCTTTGCTCAACTTACATCCAGTTGCCATAGGAGTGTTCATTGGCTTTGAATCTTCCATTCCAAATTTCCTCAACAATTCTTTCACATATTTGGTCTGAGAGATAAAGATGCCTTTCTTTGTTTGGGTAATTTGCAGAACCAAGAAGAAATTTATTTCACCAAGTATTGACATTTCAAACTCACTTTTCATTTGATTTGCAAAGGTTTTACACATACTATCTCTTCCTCCAAAAATAATATCATCAACAAATACTTCAACAATCAAGATGTTTTCATTATCTATTTGGAAATATAGATTACTGTTAGGAGTACCTTTGTTGAAACCAATCTGCACAAGATGCTTATCCAGCCTTTCATACCATGCTCTTGGGGCTTGCTTCAATCCATACAGTGCTTTCTTCAACTTGCAGACCATATCATCTTGATTAGATAATTGAAATCCATCCGGTTGTTCAATGTATACTTCTTCTTTCAAATCACCATTTAGGAAGGCAGACTTGACATCCATCTAATACACTTTGAAATCTTTGAAGGCAGTGAATGCAAGAAATAGTCTGACTGCTTCAATTCTTGCCACCAGAGCAAAGGTTTCCTCAAAATCAATCCCTTCTATTTGAGAGTATCCTTTGCAGACTAATCTGGCCTTATTTCTGATTACTTCACCAACTTCATTTAGTTTGTTCCGAAAGACCCATTTGGTTCCAATCACATTCTTGTTACTAGGTCTGGAAAAAAGATCCCAATTGTGATTTTTCTTAATTTGCATCAACTCTTCCTCCATTGCTTTTGTCTAATTTTTATCATTGCATGCTTCATTTATTATCTTAGGTTCAATCTTTGAAATCAGACAACATTCATCTAAATTTTGAGCAACATTCCTTCTAGTTTGCACACCTTTGCTTTTGTCCCCTATGATCTGATCTTCAGAGTGGTTCAATCTTACATACCTTGGAACTTTGGGAGTTTCTGCACGTCTGCTTCTTGATCAGGCTCATCTGGACCTATCTCTTCTTCCTGATTTACCGGATCAGTCTGAATCTGACCTTCAGGAGAGGATGGAGCTCCTTGAACCAGAACATCATTCTGATCATCTTCATCATACTCATAAAATCTTGAGTGCTTCTCAATACCTTCATCAACCTTCACATTTGTACTTTCTATCATCTTTCTCAGTCTCTTATCGTAACACCGGTATGCTTTGCTTTGAGTGGAGTAACCCAAGAAAATTCTTTCATCACTTCTAGTATCAAACTTTCCTAGATCTTCATCTCTTTTGATGTAACACTTGCTATCGAATACTCTGAAATATCTCATAGTAGGAGTTATACCAAACCAAAGTTCATAAGGAGTCTTACCAGTATTGCTTCTGATTTGAACTTGATTGAGAGTATAGACTGCAGTGCTGACAACTTCTCTCCAAAACATCTGAGGAACATTTGCTTCCATCATCATTGTCCTAGATGCTTCCTGGATGATCCGGTTCTTTCTCTCAACTACTCCATTCTGCTGTGGAGTCCTAGGAGCAGACAACTGTCTCTTTATACCATGCTTCTCACAAAAGTCTATGAATTCACGGGATGTGAATTCACCACCTCTATTAGACCTCAGACATTTCAGTTTCAATCCAATTTGATTCTCTACCATAGCTTTGAAGATTTTGAACTTTTCAAAGGCTTCTGATTTCTCTTTTAGAAAGGTAACCCACATCATCTGGGAATGGTCATCAATCAGCAACATGAAATATCTATCACCTTGCATACTTTTGATTTTTGTCAGACCACATAGATCAGTATGAACTAATTCCAATAATCTAGTCGAGAACTAATCCTTGCTTTTGAAAGAGACTCTGCTCTATTTACCTAGCTGACATTCTTTGCACAAACTATTTGTAGGTTTCACCAACTTTGGAAGATCTCTTATAGCCTGAGTATTGCTTATTTTGATGATGTTATCAAAGTTTACATGACACATCCTTCTATGCCATAACCAACTCTGATCCACTTGAACAAACAAACAACTTTTATTAGAACAAACTAGATGGAAGAAATTACCTTTTGTTTGAGTACCAGATGCAATCTCAGTTCTGGAGCTTTCAAAGATCCTGCATCTTCCATTTTTTGAACCGGAGATCATAACCTTTGTTTACTAACTATCCAACACTAAGAAGATTGTGCTTCAATCCTTCAACATACAGTACATTACCAGTTTTGCTCTTTCCATCAAAAGAAATAGTTCCCTTACCTCTGATTCTACCTGTAGAATTGTCACTAAACTTTACCATTCCTCCTTCATACCTTTCCAAATCTAAGAACTTGTTCTTGTCACCTATCATATGGTGAGAGCATCCACTGTCAATAACCCAATCATCCTTTTCTTCAACTTGGGTAGCCAAAGCTCTTTCTACAACCTTATGATTGACAAAATCAGAGGATATTGGTTCTTCTTCCTTGATGGCAATAAACACCCATTCATTTTTGGATTTGTCTCCTATCTCTGATTCATCATCTATTACTCCTTCATTATCAGCTTCTTCATGAACATAATAACAGTTCTTTTGGAACCTTTGTCTATTAGAATTTGACCTTGCAGATCTTTCTGGACATCTTGAAGCAAAATAACCAATCTTATTGTAGTTGAAGCACTTAAAAGGTAACTTTCCTTCATACTTACCGGATCCTCTTGCAAATCTCTTTGCAATGAGGGCTTCAAGATGAGCTGTTTCTACTTCTTCCTCTTCCATGTCTTTCCTTGCTTGATCATACCATGACAGCTTCCTTGAAGAGTTTTCTCCTGGATCAAATCTTTGTTTGCCTTTCACATAGGCACTGGCTTTGAATGCAGATTCAGTCTTGGGGGGATCATCTCCAAACTCGGTCATTTAAAATGCAGCCAGTTTGCCAGCCAATTGCTCTCTTGTGACAGTTGTATGGGCTCTGAATTCATCAATGGCAGCAACCTTGATCTTGTAGGCAGTAGGAAGGGATCTAATAATTTTGCAAACAATCTCATTTTCATCCAGAACTCCACCAGCATTTCTGATTCCACACACCAGCTCATTTACTCTTGGCATAAAAGTAGTGATATTTTCATCATCTCTCATCTTCAATCTTCCAAATTTTCCTTTGAGACTTTGCAACCTTGCACTCTTTACAAACTCATCTCCTTCATGCAGAAGTTCCAGTTTAACCCAGATCTCATAGGCAGTTGGTAGATCAATAACATTTGAGAGTTCTGAGTTAGTCAATGCACTTAGAAGAGCCTCTTTAATCTGCAGATTTTTTTTAGCATCTGTGATTTCATTTAGAGTTGTCGGACCACCCTGTGGAAGTTTATATGCTTTTTTGACCATGGACAAGTACGCCTTTCCCATACACTCCAAGTGCATTTCATGCGGCCTTTCCAAAGAGTGAAGTTGGTTCCATCAAATTTTAGACTGTCCTTCTTGTATGATGACATCCTGGATCTCCTCAAGCGGTTAAGCTCCTTTTAGAGGAACTCAGCTCTGATACCAATTGCTAGATCTAGGGCACACAACTGAGAGGGGGGGTGAATCAGTTGTACAAAAACTTGCTTCTACTTCAAACACTTGATTCTTCTTTATTAGTTAATAGCATATTAGTTAACCATTCATGAAAGCATAACGCATAAACATAGGAGCAGATAAACATCAACACATTGAACACCAAGATTTTGATGTGGAAAACCCAGTTAAGGGAAAAACCACAGGGTGATTAACCCAAGGATTATTCTTTGTTAGAAGAATAAGAAAAATGAATGGCACATGCTAATTAGGGCTCACTACCTAAGCACACTGCTCACAAGGAGGCACATTGCCTACAAGAGACACACTATCTACAAGATGATAAGTTTTACAAACTTAAACTAGAGATTGACATCTTTACCATGTCTGGATCAGTTCCATTTAAGCCTGAGATACTTCTATTCTGCCCTTCGCTCTTTCTCTATACCACACTCATCCACTCCAAGACATACTTCAAAATGAATTCACAAACCTTTATTTATACAAGGCGTCGACTTAGGAACAATCATCTAAGTCAGCAATCATCCACAAGAACATTCGCAAGATGAGTAGCTCATCCGGTCGGCCAACTTGAACAAGAACATCTTCATCTGGAAGTATATCTCCAATTCTGGGCTCTAACACTAATGTGGACTAACAACACCATCTCAACATGATCCAAGAACCTTCACAAGCTTGCCTAAATGACCAGATACATCTGCACTTCCTCTACTTACAAGAATCTCTTCTCTCCTCCATCTGGAACTTCAAGAACACAGTATATCACCACTGACATACTGAAAGAGATGCTTCCAGACCTCCAAACCATGAACCAATTGAGATGACATATCACAAGGACATCCCAAACACTCATTCCAATCCGCAAAATAGGACAATGTACTTCCGGATCTCACCGGACCTTTTTGTAACACTCTGTCACTCTGGAGCATCTCCTGGAACCGGTTCTACTTGATCGATCACAACTTCTTCATATCTTCGTGCGGACCTCTAAAATCTTAACTGTGGCATCTTAAGACTCATATCTACAAACCCTTTAATCCGCATCCTCTGAGCCTCAACCTATTGAGTACTTTTTCCCTCTTCTCATCACTGTTCTTCACTGAGACTAATTTTCTCAATATCCTCAGCACACAGCTCATTCAATCCTTCTTATCAATGCAATATGAGTATGTTGACATCAATGACAACACTGGTTAACCTCATACTTGCAACAACAGCATTCACCAATACATATCCAGAAATCAACTTGAAGACTACTTAAGGTTTACAATCAGGGTATAGTCTGAAGCTTCATCTCCATATAGTATGTTCATAAAATAGATACATTTACAATGATCTGAGGAAGGGACCTTGATTATTTCAACATTCCAGTCCTCACTAGTCTCAATAATCCGATCTCTTCCTAAAACTATTATAGGTCTGATTTTTTGGTATGATTGACCTCCCCTTTTTTCTACCTTCTTTAGAATAAAAATGGGCCCAATATATATATCTTTGGTTTTTCCCCAATCTGGCACTCAAAAACCCTAGGAGATCAACGGTCAACATCTTGAAATGCAGCATCCAAAGGTGAGAAATGAATCCCGCCAAGAATTCGAGCAGCATACCCAGACAGGGCACCGCTCCTTCAATAATGTTTCCACCTGCAAACTCCTTCGCATTGAAAGCTTCATCTCCTTCTGGTGTGTTTGGATTCTCAAGATCTGGCTCGCCACCTGGGACATCTAAAACCCCACCTTTGCTTTCACCTGCATACCATTACTATGTCAGCAACTCTGCTTCTTCCCAGCTACTCCAACAATCTGCAATAAACAAGCAAGAATTAGCACCATCGTTTAATAAATCAGCAGGAAAAATGAACATCTACATTAAAATAGGTTCCAAATGCATAAACACAACCATCGGGCTCAAAAACCATGGAAAATGCGCATCAAAATGCCTATACAGTGTTAAAACTAGTCAGGTCAACCATCGTTGACCAAAAACGTGCATTCGGGCTCCAAAATGCTTCAAATTGCTATCACTTCCGCCTTCCCGCCCCTTTTCCTATTTAAATCCATGTATATTGATATACATGCCGGGTGCGATACAGCGAATTAACCGCTTTTAATTTGCCTCTGAGTTTCGCAATGTATAAGAACGCTTGTATCTTTTAGATATTCAACTCGAACGTGATACAAGCATTTAATCATATTTTACTTTCTTTTTGATCCCGCGTTGTATGTTTCAGAATGCATGTAATGGTATACGAAGCATAAACATACAATGAATTAACTTCTTTTAACTTTCCGTTGCATTCGCGGTATGTATATTTCCATTGTATCTTTTAGACATACATTCCAGGCTTGATACAAGCATTTAATCGGATTTAAATCTGCCTTTGGATTCCGGCTTGTATAAACTGTTGCATATTGGCTTTGTATGTCGAAATATACAAGCCAGAACTATACAACGATTTACCATTGTTTAACAATCACTTCGGGTCCGCGTTGTATAAGGTCTTTGTATATCCGATATACATTTGGGCTTGATACAAGGATTAAATCAGTTTCAATTTTCTCTTCGATTCCGCTTTGTATAAGCGCAATGTATATCAGCTTGTATATAAGAATATACAAGCCCGATATACATTGAATTAACTCTGCTTTAAAACTTTTCAAATCCGCGCTTGCATGTATATTATTCTTGTGTGCGCCAATATCCAAGCCAGAAGATATACAAGGATTTTCTCTTTTTTAATAAGTCCGTTAGGTCCGCCCAATGCATAAAGTGTTTGTATCTTGTCTGTGTATGTAAGATATATGCATCACGGATACATGCAATGAATTAACCATTTTTAATAAACTTCAAGTCCGCGTGATGTATATTTGCAATGCATACCACTGAAATATACAAGCCTACAAAGATACAATGATTTAACAATATTTAATAACCTTTTCGGGTCCATCATGTATGAAGTGCCTTGTATATTTTACCTGCCAAACATACAACCGTGAGATACAAAGTGGATTCGAAACATCAATTCATTTTAACCTAAAACCACTTCAGGTCCACTTTGTATGTACAAATATAACATTAACAAATGCATACAAGGCGAAAAAGACATAGAAATGACTTTGTATATGAACCCGAATGCAAAAGCGACTAAGTAGAAAAACAAAATGACTTTGCACATGCAAAGAAATAGACAAACCTGAATGTACATTTTACCAAAATGATCATAACTTGCAAAATATGGCAAATTTTAAGATGGTTCAAAAAGCAACCCTAGCTCATTTTTCATAAGGAATCCAACCATATCATGCACTAGTACTGAATATGCATTTTTTCTTCATTTCTATCAAAGTTTGCAATTTTAACTCCTTTTTCCCTTTACCACCAAGCAAAACAACACACACAAAAGCAAAAGCAACAGCCATAGCAAGGGTCCTTATTTTACTGAGTAAAATGGGGCATGTTGTGAACATCACAACAACTAGCAACCAAACAAAACAATCAAATTCAACCCATTAAAGAAAATTGAATGACATAAATTCATAACTTCCAACTATCTTTCTTGCAAATCATCATTCAACTTGGGACTCAATATATTCAATAAGGTGCATGAATTTTCATTTCAGTTTAAGTGGGTGCTCGTGGTTAATAAGCCTCATCTTGAAGATCAGTTAAACAAACCAGTGACTGATATTAGACTACGTAGGTGAGGACATTCCCTCATAGCCAACCGGATAGAGCCTTGCTACCAGCGAGCGTCCATAACCCCGGTAAGGTTATCGTTACAATTCTCCTAAGTAGAGCCCCACTACCAGCGAGCGTCTATAGCCCCAATAGAGTTACTTAGATGGCTTAATCTAGATTTTCAGTATAATCCATTTTATATATATATATATATATATATATATATATATATATATATATTTGTATTTTGATAGAGACTTCATAAGATATTGCATTTGTAACTTCATGATGCAAGGAGTGGTCACTTGCTAAAATTAAGCTGAGAATTGTAATGGTAGCAAGGGTGACCTCTAATTTTTCACCTAATATCTACACTAGTAAGTTCAACAAACCCAAGGATTTTAGGTGTGTCATTGCGAGAAACATTCCTTGAATACTCGACCCATTCTTATTGAATACAAAATTTCACAAGTTAAACAACTCTCTACATTCATGACAGTCACAACAAGTTATGTGTAGATTTCAAACAATTAACCTTAATGATCTCAATTTTCCATTATTTTCAATGGTTGTTAATCTGCCCCTTCATACTCTAAATCAAAAGAAAGATCCCTGCTAAGGAAACAAAGCAACCAAAATAAAACAAGTAAAACAAAGCCACTATACAAACAACTATACAAAGAAAGTACACTATGATACACATGACTATCATGATGCAATCCTCAGGCCTGAAAATAGTGTTTGAGGAACTGTCCATTAACTGGTAATGGAACATCCTCACCCATTAAGGACTTGAGCCTATAGGTGCTGTCTCCTAAAATTTTAGAAATTTGAAAGGGGCCTATCCAGAGTTTGTCAAATTTACCATGATCACCCTTCCTTTCATGTGCTTTGTCCCACATCAGGACCAAATCTGAGATCCTAAAAGCCTTGATTCTAGCCTTTTTGTCAAACTAGTGCTTGACAATAGCCTGATGTTTAGCAAATTGGTTAATTGCTACACTTCTTTTTTCCTCTAGGTGCATTAGTTGTAGCAATCTAACTTCCTATTTATTATCTATGCCTAGTTACTCTTGTGCAAACTGCATTGTAGGAATCTTTAAGTTGATAGGGAGGATGGGATCCACCCCATATACTAAGTGAAAAGGTGAATTTCCTAATGCAACTTTATTCTTGGTTCTATCTACCCACAAGGCATATTTCAATAGAGTGTTCCATTCCCTTGGGTTCTTATCTATCAGCTTTTTTATGATGTTCAATATGTTCTTGTTTGTGGATTCTGCTGATCCATTCCCTTGGGGGTAGTAATTTGAGGAGAATTTTAAAATGACCCCATGATCAAAAGCCCAACTTAACAATTTAATTGAAGCAAAAGCAGGCCCATTATCACATACTAAAGCATATGGAACTCCATACCTGGTCACTATATTGGTTTCCAAAAACCTAATAACATCCTCAGCATTGCATGTCCTACTGTTGACAACTTTAGTCCACCTGGTACAGTAATCAGTAATAGTTAAAACATACCTGTGGCCTAAGGATGAGGGAGGATTGATGGGTCCTATGAAGTCCATTCCCCATTGAGCAAAGGGGCACATCTCCATCACTGGCTGCAAAGGTTGAGCAGCATATTTCTCTCTATTGGCAACAACCTGACACATATGACAGCATTTGATGTGTTCAGCTGTATCTTTGAAAATTGTGGGCCAATAATACCCTGCCCTGAGGATAGCATGAGTGGTGGCTAAGGACGACCCATGTGCAGTCCCAAATTTATCATGTAATTCTGTTAGCACCTTATCTACTTCTGATCTTTCTAAGCATCTTAGGTATATCCCCTCATAGTTTTTCTTGAAAATGACTCCTCCTTTTAAAATAAATTTCAATGACCTTATCTTCAGGGCTCTCCTCTGTGATGCCTGTAGTCTTGAGGGACATCTCCCAGTGATCAGGATGTGCCTAATGTCTGAGTACCATTCTCTGTCATCTTTTGCATTTACGACATATTGCTGGCTCAGGATATTGGGATCAACCTTTGATATCATCTGGCTTAATGCCTACCCTCTTACCAGCTTCATAGGGGTAATGTCCATATCGTACTCCTGGAGGATAGTGATCCATTTAGCCCTTTTCTCATATGGTTCACTTTGCATTAGCAACATTTTCACTGATGCATCAGGTACAATAGCAATCACCTTACTTCTCAGGATGTAGTGCCTGAACTTCTTGACTGCTCAGACCAAAGCAAGCGCCTGTCTTTCAACGTCCATATACCTGAGCTCTGCGTCTCTAAAAGGGCATCTCATGAAGGCTATAGGCTTTTCTTCCTTTTCTTCATTTTTCTGTGTCAGTACTGCTGCAGGGGTATGTTCTGAAGCAAATGAGTAGATGTAGAAGTCCTTGGTGTAATCTGGATTGATCAAGACTGGAGCATTTGATATGGCCTTTTTAATGTCTTCAAAAGTTGCTCTAGCTTCTGGGGTCCATTCAATTTTAGCATCCTTCTTGAGCATGGCATTCAAGGGCCTGACTATCTCTGCAAAGCCAGTGATAAATTTCCTAACGAAATTAATCTTACCAAAGTAAGATTTGAGCTCCGTCTTGCTTCCAGGTAATTGTATCTTCATGATGGATTTTATTATGTCAGGATCAATGATGATCCCATCTTCAGTTATCAAGTAGCCTAGCAATTTCCCCGTGGTCATCCCAAATATGCACTTCTTGGGATTCAAGAATATTCCATACTGCTCGCACTTCTTCAACACCTTTCTCAGGTCCTCTACATGGTCCACTCTATCTTTGGAGAACACCGTTAATTCATCCATGTATATTAGTATGCACTTACCAATCAAGCCTCTGAAGGCTATGTCCATTGCTTGCTGAAATGTGGCTCTAGCATTTATCAATCCAAACGGCATGCGCCTGTAGGCGAAGATCCCCCATTTCATGGTAAATGTGGTTTTCAATCTATCAACTCTGTCCACCATCACCTGGTTGTATCTAGACAAATCGTCCAAGAAGGACATCATCTTGGCGTTGTTCACAATCTGTAGGACTTCATCTAGAGAAGGCAAAGGATAATTATCCTTTTTAGAAGCTTGATTCAAGTTCCTGAAGTCCACGCACAGTCTGATGTCACCGTTCTTCTTTCTCACTGGGACCAGGTTTGCCACCCACGTGGAGTGTCTCATAGGAAATATGATCCTAGCATCGAGCAGTCTTTTAACTTCTTCGAAAATGATTAGCTCCAGTAAAGCATTGACGGGTCTCTGCTTTTGCCGAAAAGGCTTGGCATCTGACTTCATAGGTATCGTATGAGTGATGACTGATGTATCAAAAGTTTTCAATTCATCATACATCTAGGCAATGACATGGATGTAATCTTTGAGGGCCTGAGTTATCCCTTTCAACTCTTCTTCTGTACAGACCTTCCCAAGTAGAACATTTATTCTTCTATCACCTTGCCCAAGGTCAACCTACGAATACTGTCCCTCATCAGCCTTTTGAAGATCCCTTTGTTTCAGCATGCTGTCCAAATCAAATGCTCTCTCTAGCTCTATCATTCCTCTAGAGATTTTGTTTCTTGGCAGCTCTAGGATTTCTTCTTCCTCCCAGACATGATCTTCTAGATTCTTTTCGTCAATGATCTGTGCCTCAAAAACATCTCTATTGGAAATAAAATCCAATATATGATGATCATCTTCAAATACTTGGAGATTAGTTACATTATCAGCAACTGAAGGACTGATACTAATTCAA
Source organism: Cunninghamia lanceolata (assembly GCA_027924645.1). Classification (NCBI taxonomy): domain Eukaryota; kingdom Viridiplantae; phylum Streptophyta; class Pinopsida; order Cupressales; family Cupressaceae; genus Cunninghamia; species Cunninghamia lanceolata. The sequence goes on along the minus strand of BSBN01001020.1, from coordinate 690,251 downwards.
CTAAGAATCTTTTTAAACCTGATATGGATAGTGGCTCTAGAGTACCGGCAGCCTGGGCCAAAGCATCTGCTCTGTGGTTTTGCTCTCTGGGTACATGGGTGATATTGAATGCATCAAACTCTTCCATTAAGTCCCACACCCTGTGTCTGTAATTGGATAGCATCTTGTAATTGCAAGAGTATATACCTCTTACCTGTCTGACAACTAATTCTGAGTCCCCATAGACATGCAAAATTTTCACCTTCTTCCTAAGAGCGAACAGTATCCCATGAATTAGAGCTTCATATTCTGTCACATTATTTGTACATGGGAACTGCAATCTGTATGCTGCCAAATAGGATTTTCCAGATGGGTCAATGAGGTCTATTCCTACTCCAGCTCCTTGTTTTGACTTGGATCCATCAAATCTGAGGATCCATGGCTCATCCTCAGCTAAAATCTTGTCTGGTGCTTCCTTCTTTCTTTTGGCTCTGGTAGACGCACCATTGGATATCCATTTTAGCTTTGGTGTCCTAGTTTTCTCAAACACCACCTCATCGACTTTATGGGGAGCTGATACTTCTTCTTTTCTCTTATCACGAAGAGGAACATTCTCTGGACCAGGTAGCATATGCCTTCTCAAGATATGCAGGCACAACGAGAAAGATGTCTCCGAGTGAGGTGCCTCATGCAACTTGCACCACTTCTCAACCAAGGCATCCTGTGGATGCCTATGCTGCTGCGTCATCTTTTGGATTTCTTTTGACAGAAACTCCTCGAACTTGGAAAGATTGCTGCCACTATCCTCGTCAAATAACTCGTAATCTGACTCCACTAAACAATCACTCCCAGGGGTGATTTTCTTCTTGTTCTTATCATTACCCCCGTTGCATACCAGTATCTCTTCTGTCATCTGGACAGAACCTTCATCCTTCTGTGTGCATCCTCCTGTTCCTGCAGGAGACAAACATAAATCAGTATCACTATCCTTATCCATGGAACTCACCGTGGGTGATGATGCTTCGCCATATGCTTGTTTCAACTCCAACATGTCTAAACAGGCATCACAAGTTTTTTCAGAATGAGCCTCATCATGCAACCTGCACCATCCATCAATCAGAATATCATGAACAAGCATACTTAATAATTGACATTGTTTCACCTATCTAAACAAATACATCTCAAATTTCTTGAAATGATCCAGTTCTATTTTATTTCCAAGATTACAATCAGGCTCTAAATTTATTTCATCACTTTGAAGGTCACCATTATGATCATGTATGTCAAGCATCAGGATTTCTTCTATGCTGGCAGTTTGAGGTCTGATGGAGTAAACTCCAGGTTCCATATCCACATACATGATTTCATTGGTTCTATTATATTCAGTGATCATGTGTCTCATGCAAGGTTTAGCTTTGATCTTTATCTGATTTGGTATACCCTTCCAAGGTAGCCACATATGGCTAAAATTAGTTGACATGTATCCATTGAGGGTTTTTGACTAGTCTCTGCTGAGTAACATTCCATATGTATCAGGTATATCTACTACCTAAATATCAATATAGTGCTGGATTCTGGGATCCGATGCTAGCTTCATGTGAATGTGGGTTAGTTCTCCCATCACACTTACTTTTGTTTTGTCCAATTGTGTTACCTTCTTCAATGATTTAGCAAGTTGTAAGCCTAAAGCGTTGCATATGGATAGGGGCATTACATTGGTAGATGCTCCTGAGTCTACTAAGTAGCTGTGCAAATTTTTACCAAACATTCTTGTGGTAAGGAGGAAGGGAGGTGACTCACTCTTGTCTTTGTATAGGGTCATGTGGGAGGTATCTACAGCTTGAACAGTAGCTGAGGTTTTAGGTTTGACGTTAACGTCCTTGGCAGCATGATCTTTATTTCTAAATTGGCCTGGGATATGGCTATCTTCCTTTTGAGTAGAACCATCCAATGATTTCATGAAAGCATTCTTGATAGCAGGGGTTTTAAGCAACTCTGACATTGGCAGGCTAATCTTTACTTTTTTCATTTCATCTGCCAGATATGTAACCAATTTGTCAAATTCAGGAAGTGGATTTGTAGCTTTTGATGTTGTGTTATGCGGTGTCAGATATTGAGCATCAACCTTGGGGAGTCCAGGGTTATTACTTGCCTTGGGATCAGGTGGAGTATTGAAATTGTTTGGAGGCAATGATGTAGTCAAAGGATCAGCAGATCTGTTTGAGTTATTCCATAAGTTGTAGTTATGCCTACCCTGAGGTTGCTGTTGATAAGCATTGATTTCCTCATGCTTAATTGATGGCTCATTCTCATCCTCAAAGGGGAAAATATAGTTAGACTCAAAAGCCATGGCTGATTCCTCACATGTTGAAGTGCAATCCTAATGTGATGATATTGTCTGCTGATAAGGACAATGCATGAATCTTTCTAGTACTAGGGCAGAATCATACTCACAGGGGACAATTTCATTTCCCTCTGCATAAGGTGGGTTACCTGAGGTACTAGCCACTTCATCTTGGAATATGCTAGCAGCAATCCTGAATTGAGGACAGTCCAACTATGCATGAGCGTTGGTGTTATGTATTCTGCACTAGTTCGTAAGTGCTGCCTCTGTAAGGTGTACTCTGGTGGTCTACCTAGGTTCACCAGGAGGCTGATTGTCTAGGGGTGATGGCAAGGAACCATTATTAGGCTTGGTGTTCCACACTCTAGGCTGTCTAGGAGGATTATTGTTGCCATTGTTGTTATTGTAATTGTTGTTGTACCCCCTGTCAGGATAATTAGGTTTGTCATTGGCATAACCTCTGTTTTGATTAGGTTGAGAGAAGAAATTTTGATTTCTTAGATGAGTGACCTCAGTAGTAAGTTTTCTTAACTGAGTTGATATTTCTTTGATTTCTTCCTTCTCTTCCTGAACCTTGGCCATCACATTCTCTGTCTGGGGCTTGAAAAAGGAAGACCCATTGTTATTGTTGGATTGTTCTACACACTGAGGCACTTGTGTTTGATATGGTAACATATGGTTACTCCCACTTGGTGGGGGCATGACACTAAGTGGTGGTATTTGCAAAGGGGCTGGCATCATAGCTGAAGGCATCATCACTCCATTGGTCTGTTGGTGGACAGGATATGTAAGATAACCAGGAAGTGTAGGGAAAGCAATATTTGGTGTGGGAGTAGGAGCCAATTGCTGACTAACTTTGATAGCTTCCTCAAAAGCCTGTGCTAGGGTTGTTACACCAGGGTGTGTCCTTCTAATAAACATGGAGGTTAGGGGATCTAAAGCTGAATAATAAATACTCCTAGTAGCCTCATCTGCTACAACATAGGGAGCAACCAGCTTAGATAGCATCTTCTGGAATCTAGTGTTGAAGTTTGCAATGGGTTCTCCTTCGCACCTCTTGATGGTGGCAAATAGATGATAGTTCATTGAAGGATCTATAGGCACCTTGAACCTATCCTTGAAAGCTTTCTCTAAGGCATCCCATGAACGGACTAAACCCTGACCTAGACTGGTATACTAGTTATAGGCCTCTTCCCCTAAGGAGAATGGAAACAATTTGCATACCACATCCTCATACTCAATTCTAGCCCTACAACAAGCTTCCTTGAAGGTCCTGACATAATCATAAGCATCTTGATACGGATGGTACCTAGGACAAATTTTATCTGGATTTTTAGGCAAAGCATGATACGCATTGAAGGCCAGCAGTGACTCTGTTGTGAAAAATGACATCGCAACCGGTGGAGGTTGGATCTGGGGTACAACAGGCTGAGGCTAGGCCTGAGGTGTGATAGGTGGTCCCATGGGTATTTGAAATCCAATAGGGGTTACAGGAGCACGCTCTAGTGAGGCTTCTGTCGCACTAGAATCAGGAGTGTGATGAATGTCCATAGTCCTAGGTCTAAATCCCCTGATAGGTAGTTCTTCGAAGAGTCCACTAGATCTGGACCTGGTATTTGGCCTGAAAGCCAGGATTTCTCAAGTTTTTAAGGCAAAATGGTGAGTTAATGGCCAGAATTCAAACCATCGGGATGTTTAAGCAATGTATGCAAGAATCTACGGTTTCCTTTGTCAACGGCCCTCCTTCTAGCACCAGTTTCCTATTGATTGGTTTGTGATGTCAGTCACAGCCAAGCACACAAAACAAAAGTCACACAACAACCCTTGTTTATCCTGAAAGATACGATGAATTCCAAGAATTCATGATCCCAAGTCCCCGTCGATTAGTTCATAATCTGCTGATGTTACTCTGTGGTTGATGTGTATTGCTATTTTCCATTTTGGGGCCTTACATAGATTAGTAGATTCTGCTTTTGCAACAATGCTATATAGGGAGGTTACTCTACACAGCATATATCTCCAAATGATGTGTCTAAGTTAATATTTGCATGAGTTCTACCCTTATTTGTGATTCTCTGCATGATATTTTCAACAGTGCATGCATCTAGCTTAAAATATGCTAATGATATTCAGTTATCTACAAGATATCAGCATATTTCTCTGTTCTGCTTCTGATTTATCATGATGTGCAGTTATGAAAGTGATTTCAATGAAATTAAAATGAGAAAAAGGGTTAGAGAGTGAGATTCCTAAAATTACTTGACTACGATCATTGATCCACATACATGTTCCCATACAGCAATGGAGAGAAGAAAACTAAAATCATACTTCACCAGGACAGTCCACAAATCTGCATGATTCAGTGCAAATCTTCAAGGGAAAAGTTGACAACAACATGCAATGAAATGAAAGCGCTTCTATAGAACACAGCATTCACCAGTACATATCCAGAAATCAGCTTGAAGACTACTTAAGGTTTACAATCAGGGTATAGTCTAAAGCTTCATCTCCATACAGTATGTTCATAAAATAGGTACATTTACAATGATCTGAGGAAGGGACCTTGATTATTTCAACAATCCAGTCCTCACTAGTCTCAGTAATCCGATCTCTTCCTAAAACTATTACAGGTCTATTTTTTTGTATGATTGACCTCCTCTTTTTTCTCCCTTCTTTAGAATAAAAATGGGCCCAATATATATATCTTTGGTTTTTCCCCAATCTGGCACCCAAAAACCCTAGGAGATCAACGGTCAGCATCTTGAAATGCAGCATCCAATGGTGAGAAATGAATCTCGCCAAGAATTTGAGCAGCATACCGAGACAGGGCGCTACTCCTTTAATAATGTTTCCACCCACAAACTCCTTCGCATTGAAAGCTTCGTCTCCTTTTGGTGTGTTTGGCTTCTTAGGATCTAGCCCGCCGCCTAGGACGTCATCGTCATTTAAAACCCCGCCTTTGCGTTCACCTGCACGCCGTTACTGTGTCGGCAACTCTGCTTCTTCCCAGCTACTCCAACAATCTGCAATAAACAAGTAGGAATTAGCACCATCATTTAATAAATCAGCAGGAAAAATGAACATCTACATTAAAACAAGTTCCAAATGCATAAACACAACCATCGGGCTCAAAAACCATGAAAAATGTGCATCAAAATGCCTATACAGCGTTAAAACTAGTTGGGTCAACCATCGTTGACCAAAAACACGCATTCAGGCTCCAAAATGCTTCAAATTGCTATCGCTTCTGCCTTCCCGCCCCTTTTCCTATTTAAATCCATGTATATTGATACATGTCGGGCACAATACAACGAATTAACCGCTTTTAATTTGCCTCTGAGTTCCGCAATGTATAAGAATGCTTATATCTTTTAGATATTCAACTCGGACATGATACAAGCATTTTAATCATATTTTACATTCTTTTTGATCCCGCGTTGTATGTTTCAGAATGCATGTAATGATATACAAAGCGCGAACATACAATGAATTAACTTCTTTTAACTTTCTGTCGTGTCCGCGGTATGTATATTTCCATTGTATCTTTTAGACATACATTCCGGGCTCGATACAAGCATTTAATCAGATTTAAATCTGCCTTTGGATTCTGGCTTGTATAAACTGTTGCATATCGGCTTTGTATGTCGAAATATACAAGTCGGAACTATACAACGATTTACCATTGTTTAACAATCACTTCGGGTCCGCGTTGTATAAGGTCTTTGTATATTTGATATACATTTGGGCTTGATACAAGGATTAAATCAGTTTCAATTTTCTCTTTGATTCCACTTTGTATAGGCACAATGTATATCGACTTGTATATAAGAATATACAAGCCTGATAGACATTAAATTAACTCTGCTTTAAAACTTTTCAAATATGCGCTTGCATGTATATTATTCTTGTGTGCGCCAATATGCAAGCCGGAACATATACAAGGATTTTCTCTTTTTTAATAAGTCCGTCAGGTCCGCCCAATGCATAAAGTGTTTGTATCTTGGCAGTGTATGTAAGATATATACATCACGGATACATGCAATGAATTAACCATTTTTAATAAACTTCAAGTCCGCGCGATGTATATTTGCAATGCATACCACCAAAATATACAAGCCTACAAAGATACAATGATTTAACACCATTTAATAACCTTTTCGGGTCCATCATGTATGAAGTGCCTTGTATATTTTACCTGCCAAACATACAACCATGAGATACAAAGTGGATTCAAAACATCAATTCATTTTAACCTAAAACTACTTCGGGTCCACTTTGTATGTACAAATATAACATTAACAAATGCATACAAGGCAAAAAGGACATAGAAATGACTTTGTATATGAACCCGAATGCAAAAGTGACTAAGTACAAAAAAAAACAACTTTGCACATACAAAGGACTTTGCATATGCAAAGCGATAGACAAACCTGAATGTACATTTTACCAAAATGATCATAACTTGCAAAATATGGCAAATTTTAAGATGGTTCAAAAAGCAACCCTAGCTCATTTTTCACAAGGAATCCAACCATATCATACACTAGTACTAAAAATGCATTTTTTCTTCATTTCTATCAAAGTTTGCAATTTTAACTCCTTTTTCCCTTTACCACCAAGCAAAACAACACACACAAAAGCAAAAGCAACAGCCACAGTAGGGGTCCTTACTTTACTAAGGAGTAAAATGGGGCATGTTGTGAACATCACAATAGGGTTCAACTCCCTATCATCATAGGATCATATATGCCTATGTAGCATCACAAAATGCCAAAGAATTAGATGTTGAAATTTAAAGACTCAATTTCCACTTCCATGATAATCGATCATCTTTTGACCCCAAGGGCAAGATGGAGAAGAATGTAGGCTCCCATATGTAACATGTGTCACATTTGGAATACTTCTAGGAAAATTGTGGTGATGAACATGAGGTTAGGTAGAAGAGGTTCTCCTAAGTTACTGCCTATCAAATGAAAAGTTTTGGAATTGAATATGTGCTAGATCAAATTTTAGATGGTGGCAAATTTTTAGTGGATGTATATAATGATAAAGGTATCTATCATCATCCTATCACACTAGTTGATTGGTTGGAAGAAGAGGTGACATCTTTGGAGGACATTTTCGAGCAGGTGCTAGAATATAGCAAGAAGTGGTTAAAGAGGAAAATCTTGAAACTTGAGGCAGCTGGAGTGATGCTAACCATTAGGGGTACTTCTAAGAAGAAAAGAATAAAGAAATTGAAAGAAGACAAGCCTCCCACATAGTATCTTACTAGCTCTCTAGGGATACTAGAAAGGAGAAAGAGGCATAGAAAGAAAAGGAAGTGGTAAAGGAACCAAAGCCTAAGAAAGTTTACCAAAAAGAAAGGTTGTTGAGAAGAAAGAGGGTGAAGATGATTAAAAGTACTGCTAAATAGAAAGAAAAAAATATGTTCCATAAAATCTCCAATCTCTTCCCAACAAGCCTTACCTATGCCTGCACCTACACTCCCAGCCAAGGAAATAACTTTGACTTAGGTACCAATGTTTCCTTTATAGATTATAATATCTATTGTTGTTGATCCTCATCCTATTCAATCTCTTGTTGTACAAGCATCTACACCAACTATCTTTTCACCCAACATTCATACTCATTCTTTTGAAATAATTATTCCTCCTTCCAATAATCCTTATGTAAGCAATCTTTCAATTGATAAGGATTAATTAAGCCAATCTATTCATTATTAGAACTCCAAATAAAGAGCCTACAATAGAACAAATCCTCTTGAAAATTTCTTCCTTAGGCTCTTCCCACTCTTCTTCTCCAAACACTCCTCCTTCCCTATCCAACATTGATAGGATTGAAAGAATTGGAAGAGAATGTAGCACAAGCTAACAAATAATCCTTGGAAAAAAAGTCACAAGTCAAAAGAAGGATACAGAAGAGGAGGTGATAAGCCAAGTTAGAAATAAAGAAGAGAGTGAGGGGAAAGAACAAGACAAAGAACAAAGAAAAGGAGAAGAAATAAAAGTTCCTTTAGAATAAAATGAAGAGAAGGAAGGAGATCTAAATAAATACACTCACTCACAATTGAAGAGCTTAGGGAAGGTGAAAATTTGGTGGATGAAATGGAGAGGCTATACCTAATGAAGTAGAAAAATAAGAATGGGTTCTCTTATATTCCTAGTAGCAACAAGCACTTCCATAGGGAGATTCTAGTGGATCTTTGGTTCCCACCTAATTGGACATCAACCTCTAGAAGAAAAAGGAAATTGTCAAGTGGGTGACCAAGGACCTCTCATCCATAGTGGTGATGTGGGATACCCCAAGGCTAAAGAACAAACCAAGAACCTTATCTTCCATTACCTTACATGCTTTATGATATAGAATTCTCGAAAGTGCAATCCTATTTGTTGACAAATATGAAATGGATATGTTTGCTAGTGACTATCAGAAAACCAAATTCAACATGGGTAAGTAAACTTGAGCGAATCTGATATATAAAGAATGCAAACAATTGTTTCTAATATTATTTCCCACATGGACAAGGACTAGAGGATAAAGCTAGAGTTGAAGGAGCATGTTGTAGAACTTACCTCCTAAATCAAGTAGTTGGTTGCTCCCTTATAGGTAGTGGATGGATCAATCACACCTCAAGTTGTCATCTCCCAACAAGAAGTAGCCAACTTAGATAAAATTAAATGCATATCTATAATTACAAAGAAATAGATGGACTACTGTTGATCATGATGTTAGTCATAAACGAACATAGAATAAAAGTTACACAACAACCTTTACTCATCTTGAAAGATATGATGAATTCAAAGAATTCATGATGCCAAGTCTCTGTGGATTAGTTCTTAATCAGCTGACATTACTCAATGGTTGATGTGTGTTGTTGTTTCCATTTTGGGGCCTTACGTTTGCTTATCAGTAAGATTCTATTCCTATGATGATGCTACAGAGAAAAGTTATTCTACATAGTATATTCCTTCAAATGACGTGTCTAGACTCAAATCTTTGCATGATATTTATCAATTGTACTTGCTTTAACTTCAAATATGCTATGAATGTTCAATTATCTATGAGATGTCTGCATATTTCATATAATTTGCTTTTGATTATCTATTATTTGCAATTGTGATGGTGAATTTATGAAATTAAAAGAAAAGTAAAATGAATACTTCAAATTATGATGAATCTTCAGCTATTGAGCCACATACACACTTGATACAGTCATGAGGGAGAAGAAATCAAACCATATGTTCACCAAGATGTTCCACAGCTAGATATAGATGATGCTAACTTTAAAGGATAAGGAATGAAGACAATATATGCAGACTGATGAGCACTCCAAGGGACACAGCAAATCAAAGCATATTTCAAGAATTCAAACACAGACTACTCAGGATTTACGATGATTTGTAATCAAAATGGTCTTCTCTTTCATTAAGTATGCAAAAACATGGATGCTTACAATAACTTTGAAAAAGGCCCTAAATATTTCAGCAAACAAATTTCAATTAAGCTTTAGAATCCTTAAAACAAGGCATCCCTACACCTTTTATAGAATAAGGTGAGGGGGCGGTTACAAATGATCTACAATCAAGATTTATCGGTTAAGATCAATGGTGCATATTTCTCTTTACTTGGTCAACTATCTCTCGTGGCACAGGTTGCCAGCTGGCAACCATCTAGGTAACTTATTTTCCTTTAAGCACCTGATGCAGATATTTCCTTTGGGGTGCATCTTCATTCACTCCTCAGGTTCTTCATCATCATCATCATCATCATCATCATCATCACTTTATGTGTCTTCATTATCCTAATGGATATCGCCTTGTATATGGACCTGCATTATTGTCCTGATATTTTCATATGCTTCTACTATTTTATCAACTTCCCCGCCATCCTAAGTTTTGGCTTTACTGATGGTGTGTTTGTGGGTTTGGAATTTATCTCTGAGGGTCTCTAATTTACCCTTCCTGCTGCTCAATATTTCGTTATAATTCTCCACCTTGACCTTGATCCTCATGATCTTGTCCATTGTTTCTTCTATCAGGTGGATGAGAGGATCATCAGCCATCGGCTGGAAGTTATCATATAGAGCTTTTATGGTAGCTTTTGCATCTTGGTTTTCAATTTGTCCCTCTACAGTTCCCTCTAGGGCTTCCAGAACCTCTGCTTCATATGACATCATGTTGTGTAGTTTCACACTAATATCTCTCAACTTACTGCTGCACTTCTTCAATACATCACATTCGAACCTGATGTCTTTAAGCCAAATATCCATTAGTATAGCAGTGTTATTATTTAGCACCTGATTATATATCAAGATCTAAGGATTAATCCTCTTTATTTCATTCAGAGCACCCAAGGCTTTCTCCAACTAGAATGACCTTCTTCCGGTTTCAATCTATACTTTATCAACCCTCCTCTTGGAGATCCTCTTCAAAGAGGCCTTCACTACTTCCTCAGCTCATGTGAGTGTTGTCAGCATCCACTTTCTCATGATCACTGAATCATGCTTCATAATGTCCAATTTATTAACCTCCACTTGAGAAATTACAGTCAATGGGACTGCTTGATTTGATGATGTATTGTCAGGGTTAATCAACCCTTTTGTGTATGAATATAGCTGAGTAATGTGCTCTTTATGCTGCTTATTCTTCTCTTTTTCATTCTTCACCCTTTGGGTCAAAGAATCAATTATATCGTTTCCTTCCTGACCCTCTTGGTCTTCATTGACAAACCCCAAGTCAACTGTGGTGATCTGAAATTCTTCTAGGGTGATTCTGCCTTTCTCCTTTTCAACTGTGGGAAGTGTTACCTAGGCAGTCCTTTTGCCTGTAGCAAGATCTCTTCTAATTGCAGATGTTAATCTAGCCTTCCTCTTAGGCTTCATGATGGTCTCTGAAAATAATGTAGAAACATCAAATTCTTGAATCTCAAAGCCAGATTTCGTACCTATTTCTTGCTCAAGCCATTGAGGTACTTGATCTTCGGATCCTTGTTGTCTATCATCATGATCTTGTCCTTCCTGACCTCCAGCAACTATTTCAATTTTCGTTGGAGAGGGTGATTTACTTATTTCTTCCTCATGATGTTCTTCATGAGGGTGATCTTGTGACGTTTCTTTCCCCTTGGGAGCTTCTTCTTGCGGAGGAAGATCATGCTGTGTATCTACCTATAGGTCCCTGACCTGATCCTGTACTCCCTCCTTTTGTGTTTCATCCACTTTAGGAATTTCCTCATCATGAGGCATATTGGTATCCATGGATATCAACATGTTTGAACTAGGTGCATCAACTTGATCCTGGATCACTTTTTGCTCCTCACCTGATATATCTACCTCCTAAGTCTTTAGGTCATCATGACCTGATATTTCTTTATCTTCTGAGGTTTTCTGAATTCGGGGGGCATCATCACATGATATACCTTTATCATCCCCACCTTATTGTCAGACTTCTACCATTTTGGTCTCATCAGATATATCATGCTATTGGCCCATGTCTAGAGCACCACTCTCTGTGTCTGCCAACTTGGCTATCTCAATATTTTCTATTTTATTAGGTGCACCTGCTTGATATTTGGGACTTACATCCTCTCTGTATGTCAGATCTATCACCTTAGGGCTAGTTACCTGATCAACTAACTCATCAAGCCCTATTTGTTGGGCTGCCTTCTTTGGACTATTTTCTTTTTCTTGCTCTGCTTGCTTCAACTCTTCTAATACCACCATTTGAACTGATGGGGTTCCATGAGGGGTCAGGCGAGTGCTAGAAGCAAGGGTCTCCATTTGTTGCGAGGCTGCATTCTGTACTACCTCATCATCTGATAAGTCCACAGTCTCTTTCAGTGAGACATGACCGCTTTGAACTGCTTTTGAGGCTTCTTTCATCTATTCCTCATCCTTCTTAGTTTTAAATTTGATAATGGTGGGAAGTGGCACATTATGTTGCATTTCTTTCTTGAACACTTCACCACCAGCTGCCCTTAATACTATAGGGTCTACCCTGATCTCACCTCTCATTGATGTTCTTTATTTCTTAGGTGTTGATACTATTGGAGGTGCCCTCCTCTTCTTAGTGAGTGTCATAGGATCTTCACCTGCAGGATCCTTATCTAATGGTTCCTCTTCCAAAGGAATATCTTCTTCTACAATCTTTTGTGATGTTTGGCCTTCCTCATGTGTTTCAGTAGTTTCTTGCACATGCCTTAGGATCCTTTTTCCTTTTGGTTTATCCACTTGAGGCAATGCAGATGAGGTTGATGGCTGTTCTAATGTAGATGCATCTGCATCTGTTATTACCATTTTCTCAATTATTACTCCCCTAGACTCTTCACCAGTCTTCTTTCCTCTTAGGGGCTTTTTGCTTTGCTTCTAGGTGGATAACCTTTCACCATTAGATTTTCTTTTCTCTCCCAGAAAATCGTCATATTCCTCATCAAGAATATCCTGTCTTTTCCTCTTATTGTCAACTGTTATTGCCACACCTTTCTTTTTCAGTGCATTTATTTGTTCATTCACCCATGATTGGGTTAACTACAGCATCCTACCTGTAAATTGATCTATTGAAATATCTTCAAGTTGTGTAAGATCAGGGGCTGAAATGGTATCATTATATATCTTCTTTTCTTCATATTCATCAGCCATTATCTTGCCATCATCTCCTTTTAGTTGTGCAGACACTAGAATGCAATCAAAGGTCCTTATTTGATGGAGTGTTCATCTTTGATATTTTCTTCTCCTTACTTTCGTCTCATCCTCACATTCAGTCCAAAAGTCTTCAAGGTGCTTCTAGTGTATGGGCTTCCCCATGATCTTCTGCATCCTTCCATAAGGATCATATGACCTGGCCAATGGAAACAATTGTAAGTTCATCAGGCTAAAACCTGCCATGGCCATCTTGATATTTTCTGAATCAGGGCACATGTACCACCCCATAGCTACTAGAAACAATACTGGAGGTATTTTATTACTTGCTTTATATGCATCCAGTATTATGGAAATCTATCTCACAAATTCCATTAAAACCACTGCATCAATAGGATATCTGGGTAACATATGAGGCTGATCCTCAAAACTTTCTATTCTAATGTATGAAAATGTGGCAAACTAGATGAAATAGGTGCCATGTCTGTAAATCAACTCTTGAGCTTCCATGCTCAATCTTTTGGTTCTATCTTCTTCCATTGTTCTCGCCAGATGCATAGAGAATGCATCGTTCACTAGCTTGTAGCCAAGGAAATAATTTTTTCTTTGCAACTGAGGATAATGGTCCCATATATGGGCATCATTAATACTACCTCCAACTTTGCCTACTGCAGTTAAGGCATCAAATGTCCCCTTTTATGCACATGAATAAACAACATATGAATTCATGTAGAAAGCACACTCCTGACCTCCTAGGGTTTTCATCTGGTCATCCAGAGCATCGCTGATGACCCTAGCCCACATTGGCTTATTTTCTGTGTACATGATCATCTGGATGAGTCCAAACACCGAGCTCCTAAAATTTCTAGCATGAGGCTGACCTGTTACCCTGTTGAGCAATACAATCATATACTAATAATCCTCATCAAAGTCAAATTTATAAAGGTATACTGGCAATTTAGTAGAAGTAGTATAAGTGTTGTTCTTAGCCCTCCATTGGTACATGTTTTTCCTTGCACTCTTTTTGTTTTTCTCATATTCTACCTCCAGCTTCTGCAGGTCCATACTAACTACCTTTTTTGCAACTGGCAGATTGAATGTAGCTATGATGCCTTTTACTGAAAAAGTTGGCATAGACCCTACCATGTTTCTCAACTGTCCTGGTTTGAGGATTATAATTTCTAGCACATTCTACAACCAACTCAGGAGTCTCCATAGCATATGGAAATCTAGCTGTGTTCCACAATCCAGATACATACACTGCTTCTAGGAAATCATTTTCTTCATTCTTATCCAGTCTGGATGACCACGCCGCTATGTCTATGCCTCCCTGATGACTATCTCCAATGATTCCATACTTGAACCATATTCCCTCAGGTTGAGCAAACATAGGCCTAATGAACTCAGATTCAGACTTATTTTTCCTGACGTCTACCATGGACTCCTGCAATGAACATGACCAGTCTTACCAAAATATTCATAGGTATTCATATATCATTATACATCTACGGTAGGATGCATACTATATTCATTAATCTGTACTTTATCATGATATGCATACTTACAGAATTCAAACCCTAAGAAGATCATGTTACCTGAATATGCAGTAAACACCAACAGGAGGGTTTCTAATTACTCACCTGATAACGCTTATCTCCTGGATTAAGCTGATAATTATGGAAGAAGGTTCTCAAATGACAAGAATCACGGGTTATGTCCAGCTACAAGCTATTATCTATTCACAGTTAGCTCTTACGAGGGTTTGAATATGTTGCTCTGTAAATTTTTGTTTCTCTGCAAGGTGAATGCAAAATGACCCTAGTAATTCACTTTTAAACTCATTCATCAGGCAAATTAGGACAAAATTAGGTTAAAACACTTAAAACCATTGATCTTCTGTGCAAAACTCATGGATGTTGCCAGGTGTGTGTATCACATTCGCAATCAGTGGGAACCACCTACTGCATTGATGGTCATTAAATGTTACGAAACAAGAGAAAGGAGGGTGATCTTTGGAAGATCAGGTGATATTTAGAATATTGGGTGATAGTCAAAATATGACCCCCCCCCGGTATAATATGACCCTCCGCCTTTGAGCGGGAAAACTGATGTCCAAAAATCAGGTGATGTTAAGAATATCGGGGCACGACCAAAAATCAGGTGATGTTAAGAATATCGGGGCACGATTTGGAGATCAGGTGATGTTCGAAATATAGGGTCATGATTTGAAGATTGGGTGATGTTTGAAATATGACCCGTCAAAACTTAAAGTAACCCCCTTTTCGAAAGATCGGAATGACATCACTGTCATGTTATTTAGGAGGGTGATCATTAGAAATATACCTCCGCGAGGTAAAAGGATGATGACGTCACCATCAGGGTGATTTTCTTTGTTCATTGGGTTCAGATGACGTCATCAGCATATTGGCACTGGGGTGATAATTTGTGACAGGGTGATATTCAAAATGTTGGGTGATATTCAAAATATCACCCTCCGCAAACTATATGAAGTTGTTTGACGGGTAAACACAGTTATCACCTAAAATTAATGTCTGAATATTCGGACCAAATGATTATTAGGTGGTGAAATTGAATTGGGGTGATCTTAGCTAAGATGATTGATGCTAGGAAATATGATCCCCCCTGAAATATCAGGTTTGATTGGAACTTTGACTTGCCATAAATTTCGTTCCCTAAGGAATATCAGGGTGATCCAAAAGGCAAACTTGCATGAAATTTTATTCTCTTTCCAAATATGAGGTTAATGATATAAAATATTAACTTTGATGAACTGACCTCATCATGATGACTTACCCAACTTCCTTATGTAGGTTCACCTACATGACTTACTTTTACCAAACCGCCAAAAAGTAGAAAAACACAAGAACAAGCCAAGCAAAAAGTTGGGTCCCTATTTTGTCAAGTCAAAATGGGGCGTGATGTGTAACCACACAACAACTTGCCACCAAAGAAAACAATCAAATTCCAATGATTCAAATGATGTGATCACATTCATATATAGTATCCTAATTCTTTCTAAGTATAAGCATCATAATCTTTCTGTATGATAAAGTTTTCAACATGGCAACAATGCTAACAAAGGATCAAGTGTGTGCAAATGATTAATTATCCTCATCTTGAAAGCAAGTTGAAAACATGAGTAACTGATGTTAAGCTACATAGTTTGGGATCATCCCTCATAGCCAACCTGGATAGAGCCTTGTTGCTAGCGGGAGTCCATAGCCTCGGCAAGGTTATCTATACAATCTCCCTAAGTAGAACCCCACTGCCAGTAGGCATCTAAAGCCCCGGTAGAATTACTTAGATGGCCTAATTTTATTTTATTTTTTATATATATTTTTTTTATATTTTCAATGTTTATATTTATATTCATATGATGTCATCATGTAAGCTTAGTGTGCAAGGTATGGTCACTTGCTGATTTAGGTTGGAGATTGCATTGGTAGCAAGGGAGTCCCTTTAGATTTTTCACTTAACACCTATACTTATGTGTTCAACAAACCCAAGGCTGTTAGGTGAGTCATTGTGAAAGAGTCACTTTGGTCAAGAAAAGGCACCTTGATGAAAAGATATCACAAACCTGATCACAAGTACTTCTTAGAATGAATCATAACCAATATATAAATCTGCTCTCATCACTTGAATCCTAACAATTTAGGTATTTTCTAGGGTGATGAGCTGCATCATCTTGACTAACCAAAACAAAACTCAACAAGCAAACAAAACAAAACAACAAACAAAACCAAAACTGTACAAGCAACTCTACAAATATACACTATGATACACATGACTGACATGAAGCTGACTTAGGCGTGGAAATAATGTTTAAGGAACTGTCCATTAACTGGTAATGGGACATCCTCACTTGTCAAGTTTTTAAGCCTATAAGTGTTGTCTCCTAATATTTCAAAGATTTGGAAATGACCTATCCAAAATTTATCGAATTTACCATGATCTCCCTTCCTCTCATGTGCTTTGTCCCACATCAGGACCAAATCTGAGATCCTAAAAGCTTTGACCCTGGCTCTTTTATCAAACCAGCATTTGACAATAGCTTGATGTTTGGCAAACTAATCAATTGCCTGACTTCTTTTCTCTTCCAAGTGCATCAATTGAAGCAACCTGACCTCTTGGTTATTGTCTATGCCTAGGTACTCTTGTGCAAACTGTAGTGTAGGAATCTTTAAGTTAACAAGGAGGATAGGATCTACCCCATATACTAAGTGGAAAGGTGAGTTTCCTAATGCATCTTTATTCCTAGTTTTGTCTACTCATAAGGCATATTTCAATAAGGTGTTCCACTCCCTAGGGTTCTTTTCTATCAACTTTTTAATGATGTTCAGTAAATTTTTATTGGTGGATTCTGCTAATCCATTCCCTTGGGGATAATAGTTGGAGGAAAACTTCAATATGATTCCATAGTCAAAGGCCCAATTGGATAACCTTGTAGAAGCAAAGGCAGAGCCATATCACAAACCAAAGCATAGGGAACTCCATACCTGGTGACAATATTACTTTCCAAAAATTTGATGACATCCTCTGCATTGCATGTCTTGTTGCTGACAACCTCAGTCCACCTGGTACAATAATCAGTAACAGTTAAAACATACATGTGGCCAGAGGATGATGGAGGATTAATTGGTCCTATGAAGTCCATTCCCCATTGAGCAAATGGGTGCATCTCCATCATTGGCTGCAATGGTTGAGCAGCATATCTCTCTCTGTTAGCAGTAACCTGACATATATGATAGCATTTAATATGTTCAGAAGTATCCTTAAAAATTGTGGGCCAGTAGTATCCTGCTCTGAGGATAGCATGAGTGGTGGCCAAGGATGACCCATGTGTTGTTCCAAACTTGTCATGTAGCTCTAATAGCATTTTGTCTACTTCTGGCCTTTCTAGGCATCTTAAGTATATCCCTTCATAATTTTTCTTGAAAAGGAGTCCCCCTTTCATCATATATTTTTGGGACCTTATCTTTAGGGCTCTCCTTTGTGAGACCTATAGTCTTGGGGGACATCTTCCAGTAATCAGGATGTGCCTGTTGTCTGAGTACCATTCTCCATTGTCCTTTGCATTAATTATATACTGCTGACTCATGATATTGGGATCAATCTTTGATATCATCTGGCTAAGTGCCTATCCTCTTACCAACTTCATGGGAGTAATATCCATGTCATATTCTTGTAGGACTGTGATCCATTTTGCTCTTTTCTCACCTGGCTTGCTCTGCATTAACAACATCTTCACTACTGCATCAGGTACTACAACAATCACCTTACTTCTTAGAATATAATGCCTAAACTTCTTTACTGCTCTAACCAAAGCAAGTGCTTGCCTTTCAACATCCATGTATCTTAGTTCAGCATCTTTGAAAGGGTAGCTCATGAAGGCTATGGGCTTCTCCTCTTTTTCTTCATTTCTCTATGTCAACACTACTACAGAGGTATGCTCTGAAGCAAATGAGTAAATATAGAAGTCCCTGGTATAGTCTGGACTTATCAGAACTGGAGCATCAGATATAGCTTTTTTAATGTCTTCAAAAGCTACTCTAGCCTCTGGTGTCCACTCAATCTTAGCGTCCTTCTTGAGCATGGTGTTTAGGGGTCTGACTATCTCTGCAAAGCCAGTGATGAACTTCCTCATAAAATTAATCTTACCAAAGTAAGATTTAAGCTCCTTTTTGCTTCCAGGAAATTGTATTTTCATTATGGAATCCACCCTGTCAGGATCAATGATGATTCCATTTTTAGTTATCAGGTGGCCCAATAATTTTCCTATTGTTACCCCAAATATGCATTTCTTGGGGTTCAATGATATCCCATATTGTTCACACTTTTTCAGCACCCTTCTCAGGTCTTCAATATGGTTTCCTCTTTTTTTGGAGAACACTGTTAAGTCATCCATGTAAATCACTATGCATTTTCCAATTAAGCCTCTAAAGGCTATGTCCATTGCTTGCTGTAATGTTGCTCCAGCATTTATCAAGCCAAACAGCATCCACCTGTATGCGAATATCCCCCACTTTATGGTGAAGGTAGTTTTCAATCTGTCTATTTTGTCCACCATGACCTGATTGTAACCAGAGAAACCATCTAGAAATGACATCATTTTAGCACCATTCACAATTTGCAGGACCTCATCCAGGGAAGGCAAAGGATAATTATCCTTCTCAAATGCTCTATTTAAATTCCTGAAGTCCATGCATACCCTGATGTCGCCATTCTTTTTTCTTACTAGCACCAGGTTTGCCACCCATGTGGAGTGTCTGACAGGAAATATGATCCTGGCATTCAACAGTTCTTAACCTCCTCAAAAATGATAGGTTCCAGCAAAGCATTGACAGGTCTTTGCTTTTGTCTAAATGGCTTAGCATTTGGCTTCAAAGGTATGGTATGAGTGATGACTGATGTGTCATAGGTTTTCATCTCATCATACATCCATGCGATGACATGTATGTAGTCTTTGAGAGCTTGGGTTATTCCTTCCAACTCCTCTTTTGTGCAAACTTTCCCAATCAGGACATTTTTCTTGTCATCATCTTGTCCAATGTTGACCTGAGAATATTGTCCTCCATCAGCTTTTGGAAGATCCTTTTGTTTTAGCATGTTGTCCAGATCAAATGCTCTCTCTAGCTCAATCATTCCCTTAGGAATCTTATTGCTGGGCAACTCTAAAATTTCCTCTTCTTCCCATACATGATCTTCTACATTATTCTCATCCATGATCTGTGCATCAAAAACATCTCTATTGGAAATGAAATCTAGGATGTAATGATCATCATCAAATACTTGGAGGTTGGTCATATTGTTAGGCACAGAAGGTACTGATACCAACTCTACTAAAAATCTTTTCAATCTAGAAATAGACAGTGGCTCCAAAGTACTGGTAGCCTGGGCTAAATCATCTACCCTATGATTCTATTCTCTAGGTAGATGGGTGATATTGAATGCATCAAAAGATTCTATTAGGTCCCACACACTGTGTTTGTAGTCAGACAACTTTTTGTAGTTGCAGGAGTAAATTCCTCTTACCTGTCTTACTACTAATTATGAGTCTCCATAGACATGCAAAATTTTTACTTTTTTCTTTAGGGCAAACAATATCCCATGAATTAGAGCTTCATACTCTGAATAAAAAACTTCTAGTTTAAACTGTGTGTAGCTTTTTTTAGTATCGACATTTCGGATCACACTCCGTGATCCATCATCAGGATGAGAAAAAGAGAATGAAAGAAATGAACTGTAGATCAAGTTCTATAAAAAGAGAGAGGTTTACATGGGTTACAAGAAAGGAGAGAAGAAAAAGTCTAAAGAAAAGAGGGAAACAACAATTTTTTAATTATCCATCAAACCAAAAATAACTCTCCAATGAAAAGATAGTAAGATAACTCAAATAAGAACCCTCAATAAAATAAGAATAAATAAAGACTAAAAAAGAAAAGTCACATAACATAAGAAAATAAAAATATCTCACTTCAAATAAAAAGGAACAAAGCAAATAAAGACAAAGAAAAAGTTCTCAAACTAAATAATAGAGAAAGGTGAATTTAGATATCTATCCTAGTCTAAGCATGCTATCTTACTCAATCAGAGACAAAAGATTAATGAAAATATAGAATAATAACATTAGTAAGTTAAAAAGTAACAATGCATTCAAAACAATAGTCCGTAGTTATATACGAAAAACCTAGAAAGTAATACACTTTATATATTAAGGATGGTAAAAAATGCTTAGATAATATAGTTACAAATGCATAAATTAAAACCTAGCTATAAAAATATTATAAAATAGTAGATAAATGTTAGTGAATAACAAAGTCTTGAATAGTAAATAAATTAGTAAAAATATTAGAAATAAAAAGGAAAGCTTATTTAGGAAATAATTTAGTAAGTGTTGTAATGGAAGAAGTTATGTAGATATAACTAAGAACAAAAGAATGATGGAAATATATAAAAGTCAACAATAGAAAGTAAAAAAATAATTCACTTAATGAAATATTAAAAAAGTTATATAATTTGATAAATAAAAACAAGAAAGTAAAATAAAGTATATTAAAAAGTAACATTACTTAAAAAATTATATAGTTAAAAATGCATTAAATAATACCTAGACATATAAAATATTGAAAATAGATAAGAATTAGTGAATAAGATAGTGGAAATTAGTAAATGAACTAGTAAGTCAAAGAAGATAACAGAAAGCATACTAAACAAAAATTAGTAAGTAGTAATATGGAAATACTTATGAAGAAATAAATATGCATGTGGATCAATATGCATTAGAAAATATTTAGAAAAATGAAAATGATAAAAAATAGATAAATATTAGTGAAAGAAATAGATTAAATAAGTAAATAAAAATAGTAAGTAAAATTATTAAAAGAAAGCATTTAAATACAAATAGTACGGATTATTAAGGAAGTAGTTAAGTAGATATAAATATGCATGTAAATAAATATGCATTAAATAGTACGAATTATTAAGGAAGTAGTTAAGTAGATATAAATATGCATGTAAATAAATATGCATTAAATAATGCCAAGAAATATAAAAATAGAGAATAGATAAATATTAGTGAATAAAAAAGTTTTAAAGGAATAACAGATTAGAAAGAGGTAGAAAGGAAGTAGTTATGTAGATAAAATACTACTAACATGAATAAAAAATTAAAATAAGAAAAATCAACCCTAAAATGAAAATAAATAGGAGAGTGAAAGAAAGTGGAGAAGTCAATGAAAATTGAATAAATGAATAAGAGGCAGGAGAGAAAAAGGAAACAAAAAGAGCACCGGAGGCTAGCTGAGGATCCTACTAAGCCTAGAAGATCAAACTAGAGAAAGAAGATGGGCAGGGGGATGAGGAAGTGAAAGAGGTAGAGGGACCAAGGTGGGAGAGGATGGCAGAGAAGTGAAGGGGAAAGAGTAGAGAAGGGAGAAAGGAAAGAATTAGAAGGGATGATGAGGGGATAGAAGAAGAGCGCAAGGGCAAGGGAGGAAGAAGAAGGACAGAAGGTTGGAAGGACAGGGTACAATAGAGAAGGAAATTAATCATAGAGGGAATTTAATAAAGGGGTCCAAGTGTGGCTCAAGTTCCAACCCTCATCTTGGTTCAAGTTGGAGGAGTTATTCTTGATGAAAATAGCTTCTTTGAGCTTCCTTTTGAAGAAGTTGTCCTCCTTGGCTAGGATGTGTGCATCTTCGAGCTGAATGTGGTGCTTGGTATAAGAGGAATGCTCAGCAAGGGCTGATTTAGAGACTCTTTCATGTCTGATGTCTGCTGAGTGCTCTTTGATTCTCATGCGGATGGATCAACCTATCTCCCTAATATAGGGGGTTCCACATGAGTAATCAATTTTTATTCATATAATGGATTGTGGAAATATCATGTCTTCGCTTCATACTCTGTTACATTATTTGTGTAGGGGAACTGTAGTTTGTATGCTGCAAAGTAGGATTTTCCAGATGGATCAACTAGATCTATCCCTACTCCAGCTCCTTGCTTTGACTTGGATCCATCAAATCTAAGGATCCACGGCTTATCCTCAGCTAAAGGCTTATCTGAGCCTTCCTTTTTCTTTGCAGCTCTAGCAGCTGCTCCACTTGATATCCACTTCATCTTCGGTGTTTCAACTTCATCAGACTTCATCCGTCCTTTCTTAGGTGAAGCTGATATTTTTTCTTTCTTTTTATCCTCAAAAGGAAGATCTTCTAGATTAGGCATTGTGTGCCTCTTCAAAATATGCAGACACAATGAGCAGGTAGTTTCTGAATGAGGTACCTCATGCAACCTGCACCAGTTTTCAATCAAGGCCTCTTGTGGAGATCCCTGCTGCTGTGTCATCTTTTGAATCTCTTTAGACAGAAACTCTTCAAATTTGGTCAGATTGCTACCTCTGTCTTCATCAGACAACTCATAATCTGATTCCATCAAACAGTCACTCCCTAGGGTGATTTTCATTTTTCTCTTAACATTACTCGAGTTACATACCAGCATTTCCTCTATTGCCTGGATATGACTTTCATCCTGGCATGTACCCTCCTCTATTCCTACAGAAAACAAACAACAACCAACATTACTATCACTATCACTGTCCAAAGAACTTACCTCTGAGGGTGATGATGATGATGCTAAGGCATTACTACACACTTGTTCTAGTTCCATCATGTCTATGCAGGCATCACAAGTTTTCTCATAATGCACTTCATTATGCAACCTGCACCATCCATCAATTAGAATATCATGCACAGGTATTTTCAATACCTCTCTAGACAAGTGCAACTCAAAATCCCTAAAATGATCGACCTCACTTTCGTTCTCAGGATCATTATCAGATTTTACAATTATTTTGTCATCCTGAGGGTCATGATGATGATGATGATGAACATCATACATCAGGATTTCTTCTATCCTGACAGTCTGTGGTCTGATGGAGTAAACTCCAGGTTCTACGTCCACATACATGATTTCATTAGTTTTGTTATATTTGGTGATCATGTGCTTCATGCGGGGTTCAACATCTATTCTTATTTGATTTGGTTTACCCTTCCAGGGTAACCACATGTGACTGAAGTTGGTAGCCATGTAGCTATTAAGTGTTTTAGACTAGTCCCTGCTAAGTAGCATCTTATAGGTATCAGGTATATCAACTACCTGAATGTCTATGTAATACTGGATCCTCAGATCAGATGCTAGCTGCATGTGAATGTGAGTTAACTCCCCTACTACACTCACCTCAGTTTTGTCTAGTTGTGTCACTTTCTTTAAGGATTTAGCAGGATGCAACCCTAAGGCATTGCATATGGACAGGGGCATTACATTGGTAGATGCTCTTGAGTCTACTAAGCACTTGTGCAAATTTTTATTGAACATTCTTATGGTAAGGAGGAAAGGAGGTGATTCACTCTTGTCCCTATATAGGGTCATGTGGGAGGTTTCTACAGCTTGAACAGTAGCTGGTACTTTTTGTTTGGCATTAGGATCTCTTCTAACATGATCTTTACTACCAGACTGACCTGAGGTATGACCATCCTCTCTTGGAGTAGGATCATCTAGTGACTTCATAAATGCCTTCTTGATAGCAGGAGTTTTAAGCAACTCAGAGAGTGACAGCCTGATTTGTATCTTCTTCATTTCATCTGCCAAATAAGTGACTAACTTATCAGACTCAGGTTGACTACCAGCCCTTGGTGCTGTGTTAGGTGATGCTAGGTATTGTGCATTAACCTTGGGAAATCTAGGGTTATTACTTGCCTTGGGATCTGGAGGTGTGTTGAAATTGTTAGGAGGCAAGGAAGAGGTCAAAGGACCAGCAGCTCTATTTGCATTATTTCTCAAGTTGTAGTTATGCTTACCTTGATATTACTATTGGTAGGCATGTACCTCCTCATATTCATTTAAAGGGTCACTTTCATCCTCAAAGGGAAAACATAATTTGACTCAAAAGCCATGGCTGATTCTTCATATGCCCTTTTGTAATATTGATGAGCAGACACTGTCTGCTGATAAGGACAATTAGTGTAACTCTCTAACACTAAGGCGGAATCATATCCACAAGGGACGATTTCATTTCCTTCTATGTGAGGTGGATTTCCTGAAGTATTAGACACTTCATTCTGAAAAATGCTAGCAACAATCTTGAACTGAGGACAGTCAAGCTCTGCATGTGCATTGGTGTTATGGATCCTGCACCAATTAGTGAGGGCTGCCTCTACGAGGTTAACTCTAGTGGTCTTTTTGGGTTCACCAGAAGGCTGATTGTCTAGGGGTGATGGCAAAGAACCATTGTTTGGCCTGAAGTTCCACACTCTAGGTTGTCTAGGAGGATTATTATTACCATTATTATTGTAATTGTTGTTGTTGTATCCCCTGTCAGGATAATTTGGTCTATCATTAGCATAGCCTTTGTTCTGGTTGGGCTGGGAATAGAAGTTTTGACTCCTTAAGTGAGTGATCTCAGTTGTAAGTTTCCTTAACTGAGCTGATATTTCCTTGATTTCTTCCTTCTCTTCCTGAACCTTGGTAACTACATTTTTAGTTTAAGGCTTGAAAAAGGAAGATCCATTGGTCTGATTACACTGATCAATAGGCTGAGGTATCTGTGGTTGTCTAGGATATTACAACATCTGGCCATTTCCATTAGGTGGAGGCATGATACTCAATGGAGTTATTTGCAAAGGACTAGGCATCACAGCAGGAGGCATAATGGCCCCATTAGGCTATTGCTAGGCAGGATAACTTGGATAACTAGGAAGTGTTGGAAATGCTATGTTTGGTGTAAGGGTGGGAACTAACTGCTGACTGACTTTGATAGCTTCTTGGAAAGCTCCTGCCAAAGTTGTTACATTAGGATGTGCTCTCTTGATGAACATGGAAGTCAAGGGATCTAGGGCTAAATAATAAATGCTCCTAGCAACCTCATCTGTTACAACATATGGTGCAACTAACTTAGATAACATTTTTTGGAACCTAGCGTTGAAGTTAGTAATAGGCTCGCCTTCAAATCTCTTAATCGCGGTGAATAAATGATAGTTCATTGAAGGATCAATTAGTGCTTTGAACCTATCAGTGAAAGCTTTCTCTAGGACAACCCATGAATTGACTGAACCCTAACCAAGACTAATGTACCAGTTATAAGCTTCTTCCCCTAAGGAAAATGGAAATAACCTGCCTACCACATCCTGATGCTCAATTCTGGCCCTACAATAGGCTTCCTTGAAAGTTTTGATGTGATCATCCGCATCTTGATATGGATAATACTTTGGACAAACTTTATCAGGATTCTTTGGCAAAGCGTGATATGTGTTGAAAGTCAAAGGAGATTCTGCTGCAAAGAAAGACATAGCAACTGGTGGAGGTTGAGCATGTGGTATGATTGGCTGAGGTTGGGCCTGAGGTTGGACATGAGGTTGGACTGGAGGTGTCACAGGTAGTCCTGTAGGTATTTGTAAACCAATAGGAGTTATAGGAGGATGTTCTGGTGAAGCACCTAATGCACCAGGATCAGGAGAGTGATGTATGTCTATAGTTCTTGGTCTAAACCCCCTGATAGGTAATTCTTCAAAGATTCCACCAGATCAGGATCTAGTATTTAGCCTAAGAGCTAGGATTTCTTAAATTTAAGGAAAATCAGTCGGTTGACTGTAAAGATTGGTTGGAATTTACCAGCAAAGGCTATATTTACGGTCAGAAAGTGAGACTGACTAGATATTTAAGGAAAATTTGCATGAACAATGCAATTATAAGGTGGTACTGAGGTTTGGTGACATTTGTAACTGAATATCAGGTTTCTAAAGCAGATTACCTCAAAGCTTTGACAAATTTACCTAAAATAAGACTTATCTTTACAAATTCACGATGATTGGACATAAAGCTTGCAATATTTATGGTCAATTTTGAAATCCTCACAAAGGATTAGCATGCACAAGATTACAACAACAAAACTTTGCATATTAATCAAAATCTGGAGGCATTTCAGAGTTACCTCACTGTCTGCATCATCAAATCTGATGAAATCTACCGCCTGATGATGAGCTTCTGACTTCTGGCCCTAACTTCTAGCGCCAATTTATGTTGATCATTATGTTAGTCATAAACGAACATAGAATAAAAGTTACACAACAACCTTTACTCATCTTGAAAGATACGATGAATTCAAAGAATTCATGATCCCAAGTCTCCGTGGATTAGTTCTTAATCAGCTGACGTTACTCAACAGTTGATGTGTGTTGCTGTTTCCATTTTGGGGCCTTACGTTTGCTTATTAGTAAGATTATGTTCCTATGATGATGCTACAGAGAAAAGTTATTCTACACAGTAAATTCCTTCAAATGATGTGTCTATACTCAAATCTTTGCATGATATTTATCAATTGTACTTTCTTTAACTTCAAATATGCTATAAATGTTCAGTTATCTATGAGATGTCTGCATATTTCATATAATTTGCTTCTAATTATCTGTTATTTGCAATTGTGATGGTGAATTTATGAAATTAAAAGAAAAGTAAAATGAATACTTCAAATTATGATGAATCTTCAGCTATTGAGCCACATACACACTTGATACGGTCATGAAGGAGAAGAAATCAAACCATATGTTCACCAGAATGTTCCACAACTAGATATAGATGATGCTAACTTCAAAGGATAAGGAATGAAGACAATATATGCAGACTGATGAGCACTCCAAGGGACGCAACAAATCAAAGCATATATCAAGAATTCAAACACAGACTACTCAAGATTTACGATGATTTGTAATCAAAATGGTCTTCTCTTTCATTAAGTATGCAAAAACATGGATGCTTACACTAACTTTGAAATAGGCCCTAAATATTTCAGCAAACAAATTTCAATTAAGCTTCAGAATCTTTAAAACAAGGCATCCCTGCACCTTTTATAGAATAAGGTGAGGGGGCGGTTACAAATGATCTACGATCAAGATTTATCGATTAAGATCAATGGTGCATATTTCTCTTGACTTGGTCAACTGTCTCTCGTGGCACAGAACCATCTAGGTAACTTATTTTCCTTTAAGTACCTGATGCAGATATTTCCTTTGGGGCGCATCTTCATTCACTCCCTGGGTTCTTCTTCTTCATCATCATGATCATCACTTTCTATGTTTTCATTATCCTGATGGATATCGCTTTGTATATGGACCTGCATTATCGTCCTGATATTTTCATATGCTTCTACTATTTTATCAACTTCCCCGCCATCCTGAGTTTTGGCTTTACTGATGGCATGTTTGTGGGTTTGGAATTTATCTCTTAGGGTCTCTAATTTACCCTTCCTGTTGCTCAATGTTTCGTTATAATTCTCCACCTTGACCTTGATCCTCATGATCTTGTCCATTGTTTCTTCTATCAGGTGGATGAGAGGATCATCAGCCATCAGCTGGAAGTTATCATATAGAGCTTTTATGGTAGCTTCTGTGTCTTGGTTTTCAATTTTTCCCTCTACGGTTCCCTCTAGGGCTTCTAGAACCTCTACTTCATATGACATCATGCTGTGCAGTTTCACACTGATATCTCTCAACTTATCGCTACACTTCTTCAATACATCACATTCGAACCTGATGTCTTTATGCCAAATATCCATTAGTACAGCAATGTTATTATTCAGCACCTGATTATTTATTAGGATCTAAGGATTAATCCTCTTTATTTCATTCAGAGCACCTAAGGCTTTCTCCAACTGGAATGACCTTCTTCCGATTTCAATCTATACTTTATCAACCCTCCTCTTGGAGATACTCAAAGAATTCCACCTCTTCAAAGAGGCCTTCACTACTTCCTCAGCTCCTGTGAGTGCTGTCAACATCCACTTTCTCATGATCACTGAATCATGCTTCATAATGTCTAATTTATTAACCTCCTCTTGAGAAATTACATTCAATGGGACTGCCTGATCTGATGATGTATTGTCTGGGTTAATCAACCCTTTTGTGTATGAATACAGCTAAGCAATGTGCTCTTTATGCTGCTTATTCTTCTCTTTTTCTTTCTTCACCCTTTGGGTCAAAGAATCAATTATATCCTTCCCTTCCTGACCCTCTTGGTCTTCATTGGCAAACCCCAAGTCAACTGTGGTGATCTGAAATTCTTCTAGGGTGATTCTGCCTTTCTCCTTTCCCATTGTGGGAAGTGCTACCTGGGCAGTCCTTCTGCCTGTAGTAGGATCTCTTCTAATTGTAGATGTTAATCTAGCCTTCCTCTTAGGCTTCATGATGGTCTCTGAAAACAATGTAGAAACATCAAATTCTTGAATCTCAAAGCCAGATTTTATACCTATTTCTCGCTCAAGCCATTGAGGTACTTGATCTCTAAATCCTTGTTGTCTATCATCATGATCTTGTCCTTCCTAACCTCCAGCAACTATTTCAGTTTTCGTTGGAGAGGGTGATTTACTTATTTCTTCCTCATGATGTTCTTCATGAGGGTGATCTTGTGACGTTTCTTTCCCCTTGGGAGCTTCTTCTTGCGGAGGAGGATCATGTTGTGTATCTACCTGCTGGTCCCTAGCCCGATCCTATACTCCCTCCTTTTGTCTTTCATCCACTTTAGGAATTTCCTCATCATGAGGCATATTGGTATCCGTGGATATGAACGTGTTTGAACTAGGTGCATCAACTTGATCCTGGATCACTTTCTGCTCCGCACCTGATATATCTACCTCCTGAGTCTTTAGGTCATCATGACCTAATATTTCTTTATCTTCTGAGGTTTTCTGAATCCGGGGAGCATCATCACATGATATACCTTTATCATCCCTGCCTTGTTGTTAGACTTCTACCATTTTGGGTTCATCAGATATATCATGTTGTTGGCCCATGTCTAGAGCACCACTCTTTGTGTCTGCCAACTTGTCTATCTAAATATTTTCTATTTTATCAGGTGCACCTACTTGATGTTTGGGACTTACATCCTCTCTGTATGTCAGGTCTATCACCTCAGGGCTAGTTACTTGATCAACTAACTCATCAAGCCCTATTTGTTGGGATGCCTTCTCTGGACTATTTTCTTTTTCTTGCTCTGCTTGCTTCAACTCTTCTAATACCACCATCTGAACTGATGGGGTTCCATGAAGGTCAGGTGAGTGCTAGAAGCAAGGGTCTCCATTTGCTATGAGGCTGCATTCTGTACTACCTCATCATCTGATAAGTCCACATCTCTTTCAGTGAGATAGGACCACTTTGAACTGCTTTTGAGGCTTCTTTCATCTATTCCTCAGCCTTCTCAGTTTTAAATTTGATAATGGTGGGAAGTGGCACATTATGTTGCATTTCTTTCTTGAACACTTCACCACCAGCTCCCCTTAATGCTATAGGGTCTACCCTGATCTCACCTCTCATTGATGTTCTTTGTTTCTTAGGTGTTGATACTATTGGAGGCACCCTCCTCTTCCTAGTGAGTGTCATAGGATCTTCACCTGCAGGATCCTTATCTAATGGCTCCTCTTCCAAAGGAATATCTTCTTCTACATTCTTTTGTGATGTTTGGCCTTCCTCATGTGTTTCAGTAGTTTCTTGCACATGCCTTAGGATCCTTTTTCCTTTTGGTTTATCCACTTGAGGTAGTGCAGATGAGGTTGACGGTTGTTCTGATGTAGATGCATTTGCATCTGTTATTATTATTTTCTCAATTATTACACCCCTAGACTCTTCACCAGTCTTCTTTCCTCTTAGGGGCTTTTTTCTTTACTTCTGGGTGGATAACCTTTCACCATTAGATTTTCTTTCCTCTATGACGCAGAGCATGCAGCGGATGCTTACATGACAGAGTGTAAAATACCCATCAACCCACAAAAAGCTAGGGTTTAACTTAATCACCTTTCAATAAAGACCATACAATACCAAAATATGTATTCACGTCCCCATCGGCAAGATAACCTCTATCGGCCACCTCTAAAATCTCTATACCGATTGCCACCCTCTTACTGATGAAGAATCTCCTTTTCGCCTATCAGCGGGACTTCCACTATCGGTGAACTCTTAGAGTCTTTTGTCGATCTCTATTGTCTCCCCGATACTACCAATGCCGGGTTCCACCATCGGCCAGACTATGACTATCGGCGACACCTTTAACTTCTCTACCAATGGCATATCTCATGCCGATATACTCTTCGTCGGCGGCACTTTGTAATTGTCACCCCGATCAATGAAGGTGCCCCCTACTGGCTCAATGCAACTTTCTCAACCCGACGGTTCTTCTCACGCTGAGGCCTTCACAATTTTGCACCGAAAACTCTGAGCTCGACCCGATCCACTTACTTAGCAATCTCGACACGGATTTCTTCCCTCTAAACCCTAGCACATGAAGATGCTAGGTTTGCTCACTGCATGCAATATTTCGATCCCAAAAACATGAAATGTAAATCAAAAAAATGAGAATGCAAACTAAACTACTATACATGTCCATTCCACCGATTCAGAGAATCAACCGATGGAATGGATGAATGATTCCATCTCAACTGCAAAACAAAATACGATCACACAGATAGATCAAAGATCAGACAAACAACACTAATGGGATCTTCTTCTTTTCAAATTTAGGAATGCATACAAATATCCAACTTCACAGTCTCACTGTACAACACTACTCTGTCAAATCTCCAAACACAATGTCTATGTTTTTCATATACAATACTAAACTGTCTCTAAACAAACTAATCTAGGACATAAATAACTACTCTTGAGTAGTACAGACTCGATTCCCAGCAGCTGGGAGGACAACTAGCATAACAAACTTCTAACTGACTTGCACATAAACCTAGATTGACTTAAAACATAAGAATTGATCACATGGACCTTATTACATCATAATGTAAAACATACTATAATTAGACTTATTCTTTATTTCGAAGGGGTGCTCTTGCACCATACTCCCTAGAAGAAGAAATCTCAAGTCCACTTGAGATGAGAGTATGTAGGTCTGAACCATGTTGGTTGATATGTTCTTCAGTCATCTACACTACTTCTGAAATAGGTTTTCCCTGCCAAGCCACCAAATATTCCAAATATTGTTTGTTCCGGGTCTTCTTGATCATTCTTGTGTCTAAAATCTTCTACAACTGTGGTGGATCATGTTTTGGAATGTCATCAGCTACTGTATCCTGTAGTAGTTCCTGTTCTTCATCTGGATTATGCTTGTATGGAGTTAAATCACATACATTGAATATAGGTGATAAACCAAGATCAGAAGAAAGTTGTATCTCATATGCATTTGGCCCACATTTCTTCAAAATCTGACATGGTCCAATCTTCCTTTGCATGAGTTTGGTATATTTACCTTTAGGAAGTCTTTCCTTTTTCAAATGAACCCATACCAAATCTCCAACATCAAACTGTACATCTTTCTTCTTTCTATCAGCATATTCTTTATACTTCAATGTAGTTTGTTGTAGCTGGGTCTTTACTTAATCATGAACCTCTTTTATGGCTTCTACAAAATCTTCTGTATCTGCACTAACAGAAACTCTTGTAGGTAGATCTCTCAGCTCCAAAATACCTCGTGGATGCATACCATACACTATTTGAAAAGGTAATTTCCCTATACTCCTATTGACAGTATCATTATAGGAAAATTCTACCTAAGATAGGATAGTATCCCACTTTCTCCATGTTGTCTTGTCAAACATCTGAGCAAATTCCCTAAAGAACAATTGACGACTTTAGTCTGTCCATCCATTTGAGGATGATATGCGGATGAGAAAGACAAATTTGTTCCAAGCTTCTTCCACAGAGTTCTCCAGAAATGACCAATAAACTTCACATCCCTATCTGACACTATGCTCAATGGCAATCAATGTATTCTTACTATTTCTTTGAAAAACAAATCTGCAATAGATGAAGCATTAGTAATGGTTTTGCATGGCAAGAAATGTACCATTTTGCTGAATCTGTCCACTACAACAAAAACACTATCATATCCTTTTCTAGTTCTAGGTAAACCTAACACAAAATCCATACTTATGCTTTCCCATGGTCTGAAGGAATGGGTAAAGGCTGATATAAACCTACATTAGTTGATCTTCCTTTTGCTTTCTAACATATCACACATGTCTCTACAAATTTTCTAACATCAGATTGTAACTTAAGCCAAAAATAATGTCTTCTAACAAGATCAAGAGTCTTATCCAAACCAAAATGTCCTGCCATAGCTCCACAATGTTTCTCTTTTATGATGTTCAACCTCATTGAACACCTTGGAATACACAACTGTCCACCTTTGAACAACAATCCATCTTGGATCAGAAATTCAGAGAACTCAGCATGATATTTATCTCCAAAAGAAGTACATACCTGATATATCTCTCCAAAATTTTCATCATCATGTCTTCAATGAATCAATGTCAACACTTTCCAACTGGATCTGGTTGACTGTTAGAGCTCTCCTGCTCAAGGCATCAGCTACCTTATTTTTGACTCCTTTCTTATGCTTCAATGTGAAAGTAAAAGCTTGCAAAGTTTCTACCCATTTCATATGCCTATGATTCAATTTTTCCTAGCTGTTTATGAAACTCAAAGCTTGATTATTTGTGAATACTATGAATTCTTTCGGCATCAAGTAATGCCTCCATTTCTTGAGGGACTGGACTAGAGCATACATTTCCAAATCATATGATGAATACCTCATTTTAGCATCATTGAGCTTCTCACTGAAAAATGCAATTGGTCTACCTTCTTGGTTGAGTACTGCTCCAATTGCCATGTGACTTGCATCACATTCGACCTAAAAAAATTTGGTAAAATCTGGAAGTGCAAGGACTAGCTGCTGTGCCACCTTCTTCTTCAATGTTTCAAAAGAATCATCTGCTTCCTTAGTCCAAGCAAATCTGCACTTCTGTCCTCCTTTTATAGTATCAAGCATGGGTGCACAAATATGACTAAACCCTCTTATAAACTTTCTGTAGAAGGTTGCTAACCCATGGAAACTTCTGACATCATTCATAGTCCTTGGAGTTGGCCAAGACAATATGGCACTTGCCTTCTCCTTATCCATTTGCAGCTTGCCTTGGGAAATGACAAAACCCAAATATGTGATCTCCTCCTGCATGAACAAACACTTGTCCAAATTTATCATCAGCTGCTCTTCATGTAACCTCTTGAGAACCAAATCTATATGTATGAGATGTTCTTCCTTTGTATTGCTGAAAATCAGAATGTCATCTAGATATACTATGACAAACTTGCCCATGAATTCTCTCAAAACCTCATTCATCAATCTCATAAAAGTACTAGGTGCATTAGACAAACCAAAAGGCATAACTTTCCACTCATACAACCCTTCATTAGTTTTGAATGTTGTTTTCCATTCATCTCCTAGCCTAATTCTGATCTGATGATAACCACTCTTCAGATCTATTTTTGTAAAATACTTAGCCCCTCCCAAACAGTCAAGTAAATCCTCTATCCTAGGTATTGGAAACCTATACCGGATTGTTATCTTATTAATAGCCCTGGAATCAGTGCAAAGCCTCCAAGTGCCTTCTTTCTTTGGTGCTAGTATAGCTGGTACTACACATGAGCTTAAAATTTTACCAATCAGACCTGTGTCTAACAATTCCTCAATTTGTCTTGCTACTTCTGCATTCTGTTCTGGAGTTAGCTTATATGCTTCTTTGTTTGGAAGTGTAGATCCGGGGATTAGATCTATGCAATGACTGATATCCCTTACAGGTGGTAGGGATCTTGGCATTCCATTAGAGATGATGCCTTTATACTTATCCAATAGCTCTTGGATAGCTGGGTCTATGAACCTCTACTTCTTCTCTTTCTTAACTTCTTACTGTTGTTCTTTATTCACTGTCAGACATGGAATTAGGGCATATGCAACTGCACCTTCTACTGCTACTTCTTTCGTGAACTGTTTTCCTTCCATCAGCATCACCTTTACCTCTTTTCCTTTTGATTTCTCCTTCGTCTCTATCCGTGGGATCAACTCTGTCACCGTACCATTTTTGGTGATTGTATAGGTGTTCCTAACACCGTCATGGCGTGCCTTCAAGTCATACTGCCATGGTCTTCCAAATAAAAGATGGCAAGCATCCATCTTGGTGATATCAAACAACAACTTATCTTTATATGCTCCAATCTAAAATTCTACCCAAGCCTGCTCTTCTACAACTGTTTGCTGACCTTGGGTAAGCCATGAGACCTTATATGGGGATGGGTGAGGCAATCTTCTAAGCTTAAGCTTTGTTACCATTTCATCAGATACAAAATATTTAATAGAACCAGAATCAATTAAAACTTTACATGCCTTACCTCCTGCCTTGCATGTAGTTCTAAAAAGAGACTTTCTTTGTGGGGGTTCTTTGTCAGGTACCTTCATGGTGGTCATTGTTCTCCTCATCATCAGAGATTCTCCACTCTCTGGATATCCATAATTGTCAGGAGCATTCACACTTTTAAAAGTGTTTGATCTTGTTGCACTTTGACTATCAGGTTCTTGGATCATATTTGTTCTCCTTTCTCCCATTGAACTTGTCACCTTTTCTAGACATCTGTTGGCTATATGGCCTTCTTTATTACAGTTATAACATTTGATAGATCCTCTGCCTTGAGATCTTCTGCCTCTGAAGTTCTCTTGCTGATTGTAACTTCATCTCTGGTTTTGACTGTTATCTCCCTTGCTGTTGTCATGACTGGATTCTCCCTGATATCCAAATCCATGTCCTTTGCCTCTGAAAGGACCTCTTCCACCTCTTTGTTGTTTTCCTCTTCCCCTATTGTTTTGTTCTTGTCTTCTCTTTAACTTCTCTTCCACTTTCAATGCCAACTGAAACCATTTCTGAACTGTATCTGGGTTATGCAGATTCAAATCTTCCTGAATGTTGAACCTCAATCCATTAAGATATCTGGCTACCTTTTCTTCCTCACTCTCTTTTACCTTTGTCTTGACACAAAGCTTCATGAACTCTTCTGTATATGAGCTGACATCTAGCTCCTTATGCTTCAAATTTTGTTTCCTCTTATACAATTGGATGCTGTAATCCAATGGAACATAGGCTTCTTTCACTAAAGCCATCATCTTCTTCCATGTAGCAACTCTGTGCTTTCCTTCTTGTACTCTATCATCTTGGATAAAATTTCACCAAGTTAATGTAGCCTCTTTCATTTTTTATTGGGCTATCTTTACCCTCTGGTGTTCTGGTATCTCCTCTGTCTCGAAGAAATTGTTTAAGGAGTCTATCCACTCCATCACCGAATCAGGATCCATCTTTCCTGTAAACACTGGCAAATCTAGTTTCACATCCATGGTTCTCCTCTCCATGGATTTGAGGGCATTAATCAAGGGTCTCTGGTCTTCAGGAACGTCTATCTCATCCCCCCTAGGGATTTCCTCTTCATCCCTATCTTCTTCTTTACCAGAACCTACTCTGTCCCTCAACTTCTCCAACTCATTTCTCAACACCTGATTCTGAACTTTTACAGCAATGCTCTCTACAATCTACTTCTTGACTAGAATAGCCAACTCGGCATTGGTCATCGTTTCTGGAAGTTCTGATGTTCCTTCTTCATCTGACATTCTGTATTTCTTTATCTTCCTAGAAGATACTCCTTAGCTCTGATACCACTATGATGCAGAGCATGCAGCAGATGCTTACATGACAGAGTGTAAAATACCCATCAACCCACAAAAAGCTAGGGTTTAACTTAATCACCTTTCAATAAAGACCATACAATACTGAAATATGTATTCACGTCCCCATTGGCAAGATAACCTCTATCGGCCACCTCTAAAATCTCTATACCGATTGCCACCCTCTTACCGATGAAGAATCTCCTTTTCGCCTATCGGCGGGACTTCCACTATCGGCAAACTCCTAGAGTCTTTTGTCGATCTCTATTATCTCCCTGATACTACCAATGCCGGGTTCCATCGTTAGCCAAACTATGACTATCGGTGACACCTTTAACTTCTCTACCGATGGCATATCTCATGCCGATATACTCTTCGTCGGCGACACTTTGTAATTGTCACCCCGATCGGTGAAGGTACCCCCTACTGGCTCAATGCAACTTTCTCAACCTGATGGTTCTTCTCACGCTGAGGCCTTCACAATTTTGCACCGAAAACTCTGAGCTCAACCCGATCCGCTTACTTAGCAATCTCAACACGGATTTCTTCCCTCTAAACCCTAGCACATGAGGATGCTAGGTTTGCTCAATACATGCAATATTTCGATCCCAAAAACATGAAATGTAAAACAGAAAAATGAGAATGCAAACTAAACTACTGTACATGTCCATTCCACTAATTCAGAGAATCAACTGGTGGAATGGATGAATGATTCCATCTCAACTACAAAACAAAATATGATCACACAGATAGATCGAAGATCAGACAAACAACACCAATGGGATCTTCTTCTTTTCAAATTTAGGAATGCATACAAATATCCGACTTCACAGTCCCACTGCACAACACTGCTCTATCAAATCTCCAAACACAATGTCTTTGTTTTTCATATACAATACTGAACTGTCTCTAAACAAACTGATCTAGGGCATAAATAACTACTCCTCTCGAGTAGTACAGACTCGATTCCCAGCGGTTGGGAGGACAGCTAGCATAACAAACTTCTAACTGACTTGCACATAAACCTAGATTGACTTAAAACATAAGAATTTGTCACATGGACCTTATTACATCATAATGTAAAACATACTATAATTAGACTTATTCTTTATTTCGAAGGGGTGCTCCTACACCACTCTCCTAGAAAATCATCATATTCCTCATCAGGAATATCCTGTCTTTTCCTCTTATTGTCAACTGTTATTTCCACACCTTTCTTTTTCAGTGCATTTATTTGTTCATTCACCCATGATTGGGTTAACTGCAGCATCCTGCCTATAAATTGATCTATTTAAATATCTTCAAGTTGTGTAAGATCAGGGGCTGAAATGGTATCATTATATATCTTCTTTTCTTCATATTCATCAGCCATTATCTTGCCATCATCTCCTTTTAGTTGTGCAGGCACTAGAATGCAATCAAAGGTCCTTTTTGATGGAGTGTTAGTCTTTGATATTTTCTTCTCCTTACTTCTGCCTCATCCTCACAGTTAGTCCAAAAGTCTTCAAGGTGCTTCTAGTGTATGGGCTTCCCCATGATCTTTTGCA
Organism: Cunninghamia lanceolata; assembly: GCA_027924645.1. Lineage (NCBI taxonomy): Eukaryota > Viridiplantae > Streptophyta > Pinopsida > Cupressales > Cupressaceae > Cunninghamia > Cunninghamia lanceolata. Next base: position 652,636 of record BSBN01001020.1, on the reverse strand, counting down.
TCCTTCCATAAGGATCATATGACCTGGCCAATGGAAACAATTGTAAATTCATCAGGCTAAAACCTGCCATGGCCTTCTTGATATTTTCTGAATTAGGGCACATGTACCACCCCATAGCTACTGGAAACAATACTGGAGGTATTTTATTACTTGCTTTATATGCATCCAGTATTGTGGAAATCTGTCTAACAAATTCCATTAAAACCACTGCATCAATAGGATATCTGGATAACATATGAGGCTAATCCTCAAAACTTTCTATTCTAATGTATGAAAATGTGGCAAACTAGATGAACTAGGCGCCATGTCTATAAATCAACTCTTGAGCTTCCATGCTCAATCTTTTGGTTCTATCTTCTTCCATTGTTCTCACCAGATGCATAAAGAATGCATCGTTCACTAGCTTGTAGCCAAGGAGATAATTTTTTCTTTGCAACTGAGGATAATGGTCCCATATATGGGCATCATTAATACTACCTCCAACTTTGCCTACTGCAGTTAAGGCATCAAATGTCCTCTTATATGCACATGAATAAACAACATATGAATTCATGTAGAAAGCACACTCCTGACCTCCTAGGGTTTTCATCTGGTCATCCAGAGCATCGCTGATGACCCTAGCCCACATTGGCTTATTTTCTGTGTACATAATCATCTAGATGAGTCCAAACATCCAGCTCCTGAAATTTCTAGCATGAGGCTGGCCTGTTACCCTGCTGAGCAATATAATCATATACTGATAATCCTCATCACAGTCAAATTTATAAAGGTGTACTGGCAATTTAGCAGAAGTTGTATAAGTGTTGTTCTTAGCCCTCCATTGGTACATGTTTTTCCTTGCACTCTTTTTGTTGTTCTCATATTCTACCTCCAGCTTCTGCAGGTCCATACTAACTACCTTTTTTCCAACTAGCAGATTGAATGTAGCTGTGATGCCTTTTATTGAAAAGTCAGCATAGACCCTGCCATGTTTCTCAACTGTCCTGGTTTGAGGATTATAATTTCTAGCACATTCTACAACCAACTTAGGAGTCTCCATAGCATATGGAAATCCAGCTGCGTTCCACAATCTAGATACATACACTGCTTCTAGGAAATCATTTTCTTAATTCTTATCCAATCTGGTTGACCACGCCGCTATGTCTGTGCCTCCCTGATGAGTATCTCCAATGATTCCATACTTGAACCGTACTCCCTTAAGTTGAGCAAACATAGGCCTAATGAACTCAGATTCAGACTTATTTTTCCTAACGTCTGCCATGGACTCCTGCAATGAACACGACCAGTCTTACCAAAATATTCATAGGCATTCATATATCATTATACATCTACGGCAGGATGCATACTATATTCATTAATCTCTACTTTATCATGATATGCATACTTACAAAATTCAAACCCTAAGAAGATCATGTTACCTGAATATGCAGTAAACACGAATAGAAGGGTTTCTAATTACTCACCTGATAACGCTTATCTCCTAGATTAAGCTGATAATTACATAAGAAGGTGCTCAAATGACAAGAATCATGGGTTTTGTCCAGCTGCAAGCTATTATCTCTTCACAGTTAGCTCTTACGAGGGTTTGAATATGCTACTCTGTAAATTTCTGTTTCTCTGCAAGGTGAATGCAAAATGACCCTAGTAATTCACTTTTAAACTCATTCATCGGGCAAATTAGGGCAAAATTAGGTTAAAACACTTAAAACCATTGATCTTCTATGCAAAATTCACGCATGTTGCCAGGTGTGCATATCACATTCGCAATCAGTGGGAACCACCTACTGCATTTATGGTCATTAAATGTTACGAAACAAGAGAAAGGGGGGTGATCTTCGGAAGATCAGGTGATATTTGGAATATCGGGTGATATTCAAAATATGACCCCCCAGGTATAATATGACCCTCCACCTTTGAGCGGGAAAACTGATGTAAAAAAATTGGGTGATGTTAAGAATATTGGGGCACGATTTGGAGATCAGGTGATGTTCGAAATATTGGGTCATGATTTGAAGATCAGGTGATGTTCGAAATATGACCCCTCAAAACTTAAAGTAACCCCCTTTTCGAAAGATCAGGATGACGTCACCGTCATGTTATTTAGGAGGGTGATCGTTAGAAATATACCTCCGTGAGGTAAAAGGATGATGACATCACCATCAGGGTGATTTTCTTTATTCATCGAGTTCAGATGACGTCATCAGCATATTGGCACTGGGGTGATATTTTGCGACAGGGTAATATTTGGAATATCAGGTGATATTCAAAATATCGGGTGATATTCAAAATATCACCCTTCGCAAACTATATGAAGTTGTTTGACGGGTAAACATAGTTATCACCTAAAATTGACGTCCGGAGGTTCGGACCAAATGATTATCGGGTGGTAAAATTGGATCGGGGTGATCTTAGCTAAGATGACTGATGTTAGGAAATATGACCCCCCCTAAAATATCAGGTTTGACTGGAACTTTGACTTGTCATAACTTTCGTTCCCTAAGGAATATCAGGGTGATCCAAAAGGCAAACCTACATGAAATTTTATACTCTTTCCAAATATGAGGTTAATGATATAAAATATTAACTTTGATGGACTGACCTCATCATGATGACTTACCCAACTTCCTTATGTAGGTTCACCTGCATGACTTACTTTTACCAAACCGTCAAAAAGCAGAAAAACACAAGAACAAGCCAAGCAAAAAGTTGGGTCCCTGTTTTGTCAAGTCAAAATGGGGTGTGTTGTGTAACCACACAACAAATACCTCTATAACTATGGATTGAAAGTGATAGATGAAGCAATGAGCATGCATGAGAAGCTCAAACAAGTTGGAGAAATCATAAAAAGCATAGTGGAGGACTACCAAAAAGAGTTTCCCACACATGCCCAAAATCTACTAAGAATAGACATGATGTCTAAAATAAATTTTGATACTTTGGTCAAAGAAGGAATTTTGGACAACGAAGACATTGATCAATTAGATGTTTGGACAGAAATAGTTAAACTTAGATCAGAGTTGTTGAAAGGAAGTCTTGAAAAGTTACATGAAGCAAATAGTCAAATTGTGGATGCACAAATAATTATACAAGAACCTATTGACAACTTAGGTCACTACTATAGTGAAGGGGAAGAAGTGAATTCCACTGCTACCTTGAAGAGACATCTAATAGATGTCATGTTCCAAGACTTACAACAACATCCATTTGCCTTCAACCCTGCCTCCTTTGATAAATTGACATAATTGAAGATTAATTTTAAGGAGTTTGACAAAGTTGTAGCCAACAGGCATTCCTTTCATTATAATATTTTGTCCACATTTGAAACACATTGCTTCAGGTTTATCTTTGCATCTGGATAGACCCGATATGGAGGGCATCAACTATGCTCTCACCACTTTCATGGATTACAAGAGAAGAGAGGCTACTATATAGATGAGATTATTGTAGATGTTTGAGATGAAGAGGATCTCAACTGAAGTTGTTTTTGACATTTTATTTTGTAATTAATGATTTTATAAAAGGTGCCATTTTCCAACGTTAAACATCAATTTTCCTAGGTGATTACATGCTTTAATTGTAATTCCCTTTGTGAAATGTGTTTCATATAAGGAAAAAAAGTTTAGGAACTTGTGCCATTAAAAAATATTCACTGGATGTGAAGGTTGTTAAGGATGGACAATGGGGATCTTCTTTTGCCCATTGCAACAAAACAAATTAAATGCGCTGGAAATTGTAACCATTGGATTTGACTAAATCCTAGCTATTGAATATTGTACTAAGGATGCTACCCAAATCTATAAATAGGTAGTCATTTTAATGTATTGGAGTTGAAAATTGTTTCAAGACTAAAGGAATTTTATGAATGCAATACAAAGCTATTCACTTGCTCTTATTTTAGAGTCATATTCCTATATGATTTTCAAGATTTAGATCATGTGATTTTCTATTGTTTATGCATCTGATCTAGTGAATATTTGATCGATATGTGTGTTTCATATCATTGGGATTTTATTTCTTGTGAAATACTCTCTATGGTCAACTTGGACACTATTATCTTTTGTCATTTATGGAAATATCTTATTAATATATGTCATTAAATGGGTAGTTTATGAGGATCATTTTCATGCTTGATAAATTCTATTGGAGTTGTGAGATTTTTAGTGAAGTCTTGGTTTATTTTTAGATCTATCTATTTTTGGTGCTATGTGACAATAAAGATCCAAAGTTAGGTTTTCTATACCTTCATCTCTCTCCCTATTATCTTTTGCAATTTTTTTATACAAAGTGGTTAGATTAGAGTTAGAATAGATTACAACTTAGTTTATGAACTAAAGGATACAAAATACAATTATATATCTGAAGATTGTTGATGCATATTTTCATTGCTGAAATTTTAAATTCTAATAATAGAAGCAATGTTTGTTTAAGGTTGGACTAGCATAGAGATTTTTGAATTAATAAACCCTAACCTAGAAAGTAAATTCCAACAAAGTGATAAGTTTTGCAAGACCTCTTGATTGAACAATCACGACTAAGTTATCTTGCACAATCAAGACCTGGTCACATAGACTTTGGCATAATTGATCCTTGTCCAGAAGATTGACTTCTTTTAGAAGAGGTGGGATACTTAGTATTTCATCTAAGTTGACTAGTGTGTCAAAACACCCATCAACACACTTTAGTGTGCTATTATAAATAATTTTAAGCATCCAAAGAGTGAGAAACCCTAAAAGCTTTCACAATAAATGTAAGAAATACAAAAATATCCTACTACAATATTGAAAAGTGATGTGACTGGAGAAATCCTAACAAGAGAAACTGACATCAAAGCCAAACAATAATTTTACTCTCCCTAATAAGTTATATATTTTGCATTGCAATATTATCTAAATAAAAAATATATGCAATGTAATGATTTTAAATAATAAAACTTGACTTTTGTTTCCAAACATTTTGTAGTTTGATATTTTCCTAAATAAAACTAATTCATAGTTACTATTTGTCAAATAACTGAAATGTATTGTTTAGGGCCTTGATTTTAATAAGGTTTAGTTTTTTTATTAAATGAAAAACACATGTTAGGTGGGGCTATTCGCAGCAGCAACATACACTCAGACAAGTCCTACAAAAGAATCAGGTTTTAATTCCGAATCAGATTTAAAAGGACTGGAAGTTCACTTGGATTTGTGGGGAAGGAATAGAATTTTCAACGAGATTTTAGCTTCACCAATTCAATGTGAAGTAGATTATCTTTCTCATACCTAGAAAATTTCAGTGTCTTGATTCCATGACTGGCTTTTTCTGTAGCTTTTCCTGAAGCAGATTGGACTTTTGTGTCCCTCAAAATGAAGCTGTGGATGCAAGAGAAAATAAAGGCTATTATTTGTGGCAGGTGACACAGATGAGGTAGGATGGAAAGATTAGGTATAAGTAGGAACTAATTGGGCTAGACAAAGAAGAGGCGGAGGCGGTAAATTACTGATTCAATTTAAAAATAAAACTAAAAAAGTTCTGTCACTCGAGTTCAAATATTTTTATTTAGACTTTTGCCATTTTGATTTAAAGCTTCCTGGTTATAAATTCACTTTATTCTTTTTCTTTTTCTTTGTTTCTCTTTCTTTCCACAAATTAGATATCTTCTGGTTATTTGGGTATTTTGTAAGAAGTGAAATTTAAGGTCTAGGCTGAAGCATCATTAAATATAGAGAAAAAAAGGATATGGGTAGCTGTGAAAAGAGAACAGAAGTTAGACAGTACGTTCGTTCTAAGGTGCCTCGCCTTCGCTGGTCTCCCCATCTCCATCATTGCTTCGTCAATGCGGTACAACAACTTGGAGGCCGAGATAGTAAGTTTCCAGATATTATATTGACTGGTAATAGATTTTTATTTTTGTTTTAGGTTTTAGAGTTATCAGATTCATGAAAACCTTGTCATTTTATTTTATGGGGATGAAAACCTTGTCATGTTTTGTTTTTTCTGAGCCTAAAATAGAGTGTGATTCCCTATTTTGTAGAGGCGACTCCAAAGCTTGTCCTTGAGCTGATGAATGTTAGGGGCCTTACAATTTCCCATGTTAAGAGCCACCTTCAGGTTTATTAGTTTTCATGTTTTGAACATTTAGAACATTTTTTGAAGTTTTAAATGGGCTACATCTATTTTCATAGAATAGAATTAACTCTGGTCGGTTTTGATTCTCTCTAATTTGATCCAGATGTACCGGTCTACCAAGAAGGACAACGAAGGCTCTGGTAATTAATAACTTCTCCTGTCTGCTGAAATGAAGGCTAGGGTGTTTATAACTTCATTCAATACAACTCTCAGTTCTTTATACATCAATCAGCCAGGCTAGGAGTAATTAAATCCTTTTTGGTTGTTAATTTACAGCAGAATCTAAGGTCAAAAGCTTTCCATGGCAGCAGATTCGGAGTTCCCAAGAGCACTATTTTGACCCTGAACTTTCAATGAAAAGGTAAACATAAATTATTAGGCTTGACCTTTCTTAAGGTATAGCATATCTTGATTTTCAGTGAAGTTATGTATCTTTCTATATGAAAAAATTAGCAGAAAATGAATACCCATAGTATATTGCAATTTGTTTTGACAATAAGCCTCTAAGATAATCAACTTAGATATTCTTTGACTTTAAAAAGAAATCGTTTTTAATTTTTTCCATTACAGACTATGGACTGAAGAGGCCAAATCCTTTGCCATGAAGATGGGCGAAACAAACTCCACAAGTCCAGCAGAAATTTCTTCACAACGCTCAAGTGTGACAAGAAGCTATGAAGATTTCATACAAGGTGAAAACTTCACAGATGGTTCAGTCCTAAACCAATATGATTTCTCTCTACTCAAGCTGTATGCAGAAAATGGCTTGGGAAAACTTATAGAAGATGCATGGCACAAGAAGAGAAATCATAAAACCAGAGAAGAATCTTATGCAACTAAAGTTTCCGGTTCAAATAGTAAATTCCAAACAATATTTAAGGTGAGGTTAAGAATCCTTATTTCTACAAATAATAAATAACTATTATGTTCCTGTTAAAGGTTATTGTTCAGTTTTGCAGTAATGCAAGAAAGTAACAGAGAGTTAGTAGGCATGTGTTGCAGTAATGCAAGAAAGTAACAGAGAGTTAGTAGGCATGAGTTTTCTTGAGTCTATGATAATAATGAGTGTTTTTGGATTCAACTGTGTATGTTTTTGCTTCAACGTTTTAGATCATACTCAATGATCCATCATCAGGAAGAGGAGAGTTGAAGTAAAAACATACACAGTTGAATCCAGAAGCATTCTCATTATTAACAAAGAGTTTATTTCGCTTTGTCATAGTTTTTGTATGCAGTATAAAGTTTGTTTTTTTCCCATGTACATAAATTAATGTCTTAATGTTCTACAGTCATGAATATATCAATAGAATGCAAGTTTGATGATGGGTATTCTAATTTATTATTTTACTTTTGACAGGCCAATGAGGTCGAGCATCTTGTTAGTTTATTCTTATCAAATCAGCAATGCCAACAAACTGAGTTGAAGCAGCCATTGATGCTAAGACCCCCTTGTGAGTTACAATTGATTCAAAGACTAAGTCCAGAAAGTGAAAAATCAGGAAATTGGAAAGAGAATGAAAATCAATGTGAGATGATCGATGGTAATCACTCTTTTAGCATTAATGCCAAGAAAATGAAAACAAGTACAAGGGATCTGACACCATTATATAATCACTTCCAACCAGAAAACAATATCAAACTGGATCTGGGCATGTCTATTTGAACAGGTCGAATGCACATGTAGACAGTTCTGTCTTGTATATTTAGTTAACGTTTGTGTTGAGGATTCTTATAATTTGATAATAAAAATTCTAGACTTTGTTCAGGTGTAAGAAGGGTCAGTAAAAATGATAACTCTGAGTCTCTGATCATTGCCCAGCATGGTAATATTGTCCAGAAGTATTTCATTGTCATGTAGAAGCTTCCATGAAAGTTTTTCGAAGGCATTGCTTTGAAGTTCAAAGAGTTGCCAAACTCCTCCTTGATACAAAACCCCAATTCTCACTATTGCTCTTGATCAATCTAATGGCCGACAGGCCGTTAGGATCTAAACTGGAGAGGAGCAGTCTAGACATTTGTCTGAGTAGACATGCTTTATTCGTAGTAGGTTCATTTTGGACAATTCTACTGTAGATGACACGACTCTTTTTTCTTTTTCCTTCCCTTCGATTTTGAGAAAACTTATGATTAAATAGAACGGCCTTTTATTTTTTCTCATGTTTCTAGCGCTTAAGTTTGGACCAATCTATGTTTCAGTGCAATTTTATCTTATTAGTATTAATGAATTAATGATAGTCAATCTAAATGGTTTATCTTTCCTAGTATCCATTTGCACCATCCATTCATGCTCTTGCTACAAAAGGATTTGGTTAAATCATTCAATCTAAATGGTTTTTCTTCCTAGTATCCACTTGCACCATCCATTCATGCTCTTACTACAAAAGGATTTGGTTAAAATCAGTCAATCTAAATGGTTTTTCTGCCTAGTATCCACTTGCACCATCCATTCACGCTCTTGCTACAAAAAGATTTGGTTAAATCAATCAATCTAAATGGTTTTTCTTCGTGGTATCCACTTACATCATCCATTCATGCTCTTGCTACACAAGGATTTGGTTAAATCTCTCTGCATAATTCACTTCTATAGGGCTTGCCAAAGGACTTTCCTTTCAGAGCAATTCATCTATGCATCTAGTTAGTGGTCAATTTTTTGTTACTCTCTTGACCTTTAACAAGGTGAATCTTTAACTTAAGAATATGGAAATTTTTTATTTTTATTTTTATTTTTGTAAAAGGAAAAGTTAAACTTTTAAGTCTAATATTAGTATAGCAAAACTCAGTAAGTTATAGGAATCCCTAGGCTCTAATACCTTACCTTAGTGGATCATTAAATCTTGAATACAGAAGTTTTCTTGAAATTTCATTTGGTTTCTATTTAAAAAAAATCTAAACTATAAAATTATTTTGTTTAGAGGGTTTTTAAAAAATTGTGTTGTATTAGTTTATTAATAATTTGTTTTTAATTAGAAAGTTTGAAGTATTCTCTAAAATATTTTTTGATGTTCATATTTACTATTTTTTAAGGATATATTGAGAACTTTTAATTAGAAGTTTGAAAAAAATCAATAAATTACCTTTAGGATAACTCTAATGGACCTCAAATATTTCATAGAGCTTTTTGTGATGTTTATTATATACCAAAAAATTTTAATGTCTTGGGATCTCTAGATATCCATCTTCAAGGAATCTCTTTGTGTGCCAAATGGTTAGTAAAGACATGAAAGTCATAAATCCATGAAATTTATTCCAAGCCATCACATTTCATATGGGATTTGTTATGGTAGGGAAGCTTGGGCATGTTCCTAGATTACATTCTCTTTTAATTTCCCTAATAGCAACAAACACTATGTAGACTTGTTTCTAAGAGCATTTATAAATACTAGGAATATTTGAAGCCTTAGCCAACTGGAAAGGGGAAGCTTTTGTTCTAGACTAATAGTTAATTTTCATTTCTTTTTATCATCCCTCATTAAAAAAATCATTAAATTCTTTTTTAGAAGTTTCTTGATAAAAATATTAAGGTTTTTAGGAAAGGCATAAGAGTTAAATTTTTAAATTCTAATAAAAAATTATTATGTCTAGTTCTAATGTGGACATTTTTGAAATTCAAGTATTAGCTAAATAATATGTATTTTCGATCTCGTAGTGAAATTTAAATCAACCTTATAGATTATATTATTCATAAAATTAGTATCAAAGAACCTTGTTTTTTGAATAAAGATTAGAAATGGTGTGCGAATGCACCCTTCTACTTGTCCATGCCCTGCATTGATTATCATTTAATCTATCCTCAAATCAAATTTAATTCAAGATGTGTAATCACTACTAAAAATTACATCTCCTAGTTCAATTTGGAGTAATCACTTTCAGATAGTTTGAAAAGCAATAACAAATCCAAAAAATGGTCATTCTTGTTGCATCTTTTTTACAATGGTTTATTAGTTGCACGGACTTATTCACACTAATATTAGTCATCATTAATGTTTAGTGTGCTACCATTTGAGTACTAGTAAGCACATTTTAATTTTTGTTCTCAATCCTAAACCTTCCTACCTTTCTATGTGTTTCAATCCTAAACCTTTTTCTTGGAAGATGGGTGTTACTATGGATTTATTCTTTGTTTTGTATAGATTTACAAAAAGATTTTAACTATTTTTTGCATTGATATAGATTATTTTTAACTAGAGAAATACATAAACTATGCCACATTCATTCAAATTGCAATTAATTATATATTTCTATAGCTAATAAAATAATAATTATTTCTAATGTTATTTTATAGATTTAAGTGTAATTAAAGAAGGTTTGGTTGCATGTTGAACACCTCCAAACTTTTATTGGTCACTTGGGAAACATACTCTATGTAGTTAGCTACATTTCTCTGTAATCCCCTCATTACTATTATTCTTATGTGGAATAAACCATGAAAAAGAAAGAGAAAATATTCTCATAACCATCCTAGTATCCACTCAGAATCAAGATAGAATTATCCCTATCATGGTTTAGGTTGTTCCTCTTTTGTTACTTTCAATGCATGGGATTATTTACCAAACTAAACATTCTTAAGATGAGTCTAGATATCTTTCAAGCTCTATAGAGGGAGGAAGAAAACCAACAAGAAGATATTCAAATTAGATGGGTGCCCATACCTAACTACAAAATTTATAACTAGATAGTTTGATCAAACCAAGGACTTATACAACAAATTACTAGAATTGTTGATCTCAAAATAATTGTTAATCAAGGCTAATTAAGTTAGCTTTTGGATTTAAAACTAATAATGTTACTATTAAAGAAATTTGTGAGTGTTTATCACCTAATTTGAACACAACATCCAAAAGAAAAACACTAAAGAATAGTGTAAGAAATAAAGGTAAGAGAGCAACTCTAGTGGAAAATTTAACCAACTTACTAATTAAGCATGCCAAGAATCAAGAGTGAAGGACACTTGGTCATATGCACAAGGCATTTGTGAATTTCATACAACAAGTGTTAAAACTTGCCTATTAAAGCAAGAACAAGGCCATAGATATCAACCCTCCCCCACCTCCCATCCCCAACATATATACATACATACGTACATGCATACATATATATCTAGTGATATAATATTTATAAGAATTCGTTGTTCTTATTATGAACCTCTTTATTTTTGCATAGTTTTTATCTAGACTAATTACATGTATGTCAAGATTAATTTAATCTCTGTACTATACAAAACTATTACTCCTTGGAGAAAGCTTTAATATATTTAAATACTAAAGAGATAAGTATACTCAATCCAGAGGAATTGTTAGGTAAGAAGAAATTAGTAGCAACCACTACAATTGTATTTATAAGGCACTATTTTGTATTATCAATGTGCTTCATTGCATATAAGACTCAACAATTGATTCTATTCTTGAAGAGAACAATTCTTAGAGTTGTTTTGTACATTGTCTATCCTTAGACATATAGAGTACCATACTTACATGACCTATTAAAGTTATACAATTTAATGTCTCCATGTTATCTAATAATTATGCCATGTGTTATCTAATAATTATGCCATATAAAAGAGCTAAATCCTATAATTTCATAAGAGGAATGAAGAACTTCAAAACTTAAGCACATAGTATTGGTTCAATATCATTACCACAATGATTATAATATGAGTGCTTTTCTAACTTTAGGAAATCCAAATCTAGGAATTTAAAAGTAAGTCATAGTGTTGTTGGTAAAAAATATATTTAAGAAGATTGATTTAAATAATTCTAACCTCAAAATTACAAATTTCTCTATAGTTCATATGCATCAGTATAATTACATAATCTCTTGTGACAAAAGGAAATAGTTCTTGCCTTTTTCTAGTCCTATTATCTTTACATAATACGAAGAAATCTCAATGACAAAGAATGTCTTGGGTCATCTAAGTGAAATTTTTAGATAAGATTTTGAAAAATCATGTAAATCGATTTTTTAATATATTATACATTTTCAAGATTGAATTTGTAGGGGTTCTCTAGAGTGGAATTTGGGGATTCCACTATTGAATCAAGTTAATTCTATAATCACTTGAGCCCTTATTGATTACTTCATAACATAAGATTCCTAATGTACGTGAACTTTGAATTTTTAATGACAAGCTAGGAGTTATTATAATGATAAGTAGGGGTATAGAAATTGAATAACTCTAATAATTTAGTTTTTTTGATGATTTTTTTCCTTATTCAACTTTCATTTTATACTTCTAATAAGGATATGGGTCACTACCAAGTGTGATGAATCTTTGGTTCTAACCAACAATAATACTTTGCTATTTTTAGTATTTTTTGTTTCTTGTATTGTAAAACTATATAGTACTTATTTAAATTTGAAGTATGCAATCAATGTAAAAGGAATTCATCTTTCATACATTTTGCCATTTTAATTATTCTCTTGGGTAAAATAAAGATCATTTTATTTAGGTATTTAGTATTATGTAAGTACTGTGTTGCTTGATATTCTCAATTGTTTCTTATAATACATTATGTTCCTCAATTAGTTTATTGCTCCTTGAATTACTAGATTAATTTGAACGGGTAGTATTAGAGCCTATTTTTCCTACATGTAACATAAAAAGAATTCAAGATAATGAAACTTGGCTCTATCTAATTATCTTTCGAATAGACACAAATGATTGAATACTTGGATCCCTTCAATGTGTTGATCAAGATAGATCTAAAATCATATTGAGTGGAGATAATGAACTAGTTTCCACATATCCTCCAAAATATCCCATATATCTCATGAATCTGAATGGATAAAACATTTTGTAGTTATACTACCTAGTCTAGAGGGATTTGAGATACTCAAGAGTACATATTTTTATCTTGATACTAACACGTAGGTTTTATGGCTCCATCGACATCATAGTCATCACCTACAAAAAAATATTTTGGTAATGTGATAATATAACTCATCTACAATCATATCATACACATTTGGTAGTAGTTGTCTTGACATATATGTTTCATATAGATAGTTTCAACACCATTCTAGATAATAGTAACATAAAATAATCTCAATGATGAAGAAAACATTCATCAAATCTCTATAGGCGGTCTTGTAATTTCCCACAACTCCTTCATCTTTCTCATGTATAATAATGTACAGTAACATTTTTTTGGAGATTCATCTTATTGGTAGAATATGAGAATAACTCTAACATTCAATACATCTAATCTCTTCAATTATTACATAACTCTTTCATTATAAAACTTTGCATCACACATCTTGTGGTAGTGTCTATATGTTTTCTATATATCTTGTCCTAGCTTTCTACACTTTTCTATAGTTCTAAGCCTATGTCATACATAGTTAGGTTTTTTTATACCACATTTGGTTTGCCAAGTGTGTCCATCCATCAAGCACCTTCCTAAGATTTGGATTAGTGGTATTAGAGGAACATACTTTGTATCAAATCTAATTGTATTTAAGTTCAAATTTGTATCATGTCTTAGTTTGTATGCTCAGCCATATAAGATCGAATTATAGGAATTTGGGGCTCAAGGATTTTGTCCTTTCCACATACCATTAGGTATCCAATAAACCAATATGGAAAATAGAGATGCAAACATAGTGCCTACATATATGCTCCAAAGAATAATAGAAGATATATTACAATAGTGGGAATATTTGGAATATTAATAGAAATGTGATAGTGAGAATCATAAATCAATTTGCCTAGCTTCTTGAGCATGTGCAACATCCCCCAAAGAGCTTCACCTCTAGAAAACCTTTTATTAGTTCCATACTATATAAGCTACAAATCAATCTAGATACATCTCTATTTTTAATGTAACATAGATGAAAAATCTCTAAATAGCTAGGTTAATCTTAATATGTGATTGCTTCTAGATATTAACCGTGTAGATGTAAAACTACTACACAGTTAATATCCAGAAGCAATCACATCTTAATACTGTGGACTGTGGAAATTTGATGTATCTAGGTTAATCTTGTTTATTCATACTTCATGGTAATTAATTTATCTAAAAGAGAAAATATTACCTTCACTCTTCTAAAAGTGTCATTTCTTGTGTAAAAATGGTGAAAAGACTAACATGCATCCCATACTTGAAGGACCTTGCATCTTAATATCTAGAAACCTAGAATAGTTTCATAGAAGCCCTTAGAAAAGCATATAACCTAGTTGGTAATTACGAGGATCAATATATTATTTTTACACAACTAAACCAAATGTGGGATCTATCTATGCAAGAATACATTGATACAAGTTTTATACTCTAGTTTCCAAACTATGTGTAGACACCCAAATTTGTCCCAACTTTGTTCATGTCTTGCAACATCTTGTTAAAACATTATCCTAGACATCATGTAGCATTTTGTCCTAAATCCCACTCTTAACCCCACTTATTCCATTAGCCAATTAATTAAATAAATTTTATTTATTTAATTAATTTCCATATCATATCCTAATCCCACTATCCAATTAATTAAATAAATTTTATTTATTTAATTAATATCCAACTCATATCCCAACTAATTCAAATATTTTATTTGAATTAAGTTCTCATCATAAGCTGACTTTCCAATTAATTAAATAAATTTTATTTATTTAATTAATTTATCTTATCATTTAGCCGACATGTGTGCCTCTTTCATTTAAAAAAGATAAGTGGTATTACAGCCTTTTATTTAATATCTTTCATATGTAGTACTTTTTATGTACACAAGCACACATGAGCCCTATTCTCCTTGACACTTGTCAAATGACTACAACTCCCTTGAAGAGTGGGATAACCAAATCAATCCTAGCCATCCACATCAATCATTTAGCTTTTTAATCTCAACCATTCATTTGAACCAAGCCTTTCCTATAAATCAAACCCCTCACAAGCCATTAGCATGCATTGAGCCTTAAGCACTCTTATTCTGCCAAATTTTTTTAAAATGCATTGAGCTTCAAGTACCATTATTCTGTCAAAATATCATTAGAGTCTTTGCATCCTTCAACTATCATCCTCATATCATCTTCATCTTAATGTTATGCTGCAGAAGTGAGCATCCAACATTCCTCCAACAATAATCCTTCAAAATCTTGCATGCTCATGCGAGGTGGAGAAGAGCAATGGAGATAAATCGAGCATAGCATGGAGATCGGTTTGCATTTACATTTGTTATTTTGATTTTCATGTTGTCTTGTGCTTCATTGTGCATTGCTAGGGTTTTTATCATTGCTGTTTATTCATTTGCCCTGATTTGCAATTTTACCCTAACTACATTTGGCACGCCTGGTGGGACTCACTTCGCTTGATCTGTTTTGTAGGTTTTTGTAGTAAAAATTTGCATTCATATAACCCCCATTATTGAGTTTTGCAGGTTTAATTAACTTTTTGTTGCAGATCTGCTACTTTTAGGACAAAACCCTAGGTTTTAAAGATTTCATCATATCTTCCAAACGGATTTGAATTTTTCTACAATATTTTAGCAGATGTTTGTCCATGATATAAGGAAGCTACAACAAAAAAATTTTGGGTTTATCATGATTTTTGCGGGATTTATCATGTTTTTATGTTTTTTTATAAAATCACAATTTTGGGCGCAAATCAGTGAATTTTTCAGAAATTTTTACATTTCTGGAAAGATTTTGAAATTCTAATGGGGGTCTCTGTTTTGCAAATTTAATTTAGAGGTTGTTTATAGTGCAAAAAAATCTGATCTTTGCCAACCGTACCGTTTCCATAAATCCGCATTTCTGGGCGCAAAACAAGGAATTTTTCTGATTTCTTTACATTTTTCGGAAAGCTCTCTGAAAATTAATAGGGGTCTTTTCTTTGATTTTTTAGTTTTCGAACCAAAAATGTATCTAAATGAGTCCAAACATCCAGCTCCTGAAATTTCCAGCATGAGGCTACCTGTTACCCTGCTGAGCAATATAACCATATACTGATAATCCTCATCACAGTCAAATTTATAAAGGTGTACTGGCAATTTAGCAGAAGCAGTATAAGTGTTGTTCTTAGCCCTCCATTGGTACATGTTTTTCCTTGCACTCTTTTTGTTGTTCTCATATTCTACCTCCAGCTTCTGCAGGTCCATACTAACTACCTTTTTTCCAACTGGCAGATTGAATGTAGCTGTGATGCCTTTTATTGAAAAGTCAGCATAGACCCTTCCATGTTTCTCAACTGTCTTGGTTTGAGGATTATAATTTCTAGCACATTCTACAACCAACTCAGGAGTCTCCATAGCATATGGAAATCCAGCTGCGTTCCACAATCCAGATACATACACTGCTTCTAGGAAATCATTTTCTTAATTCTTATCCAATCTGGTTGACCACGCCGCTATGTCTGTGCCTCCCTGATGAGTATCTCCAATGATTCCATACTTGAACCGTACTCCCTTAGGTTGAGCAAACATAGGCCTAATGAACTCATAGTCAGACTTATTTTTCCTAACGTCTGCCATGGACTCCTGCAATGAACATGACCAGTCTTACCAAAATATTCATAGGCATTCATATATCATTATACATCTACGGCAGGATGCATACTATATTCATTAATCTCTACTTTATCATGATATGCATACTTACAAAATTCAAACCCTAAGAAGATCATGTTACCTGAATATGCAGTAAACACCAATAGAAGGGTTTCTAATTACTCACCTTATAACGCTTATCTCCTAAATTAAGCTGATAATTACAGAAGAAGGTGCTCAAATGACAAGAATCATGGGTTTTGTCCAGCTGTAATCTATTATCTCTTCACAGTTAGCTCTTACGAGGGTTTGAATATGCTACTCTATAAATTTCTGTTTCTCTGCAAGGTGAATGCAAAATGACCCTAGTAATTCACTTTTAAACTCATTCATCGGGCAAATTAGGGCAAAATTAGGTTAAAACACTTAAAACCATTGATCTTCTATGCAAAATTCACGCATGTTGCCAGGTGTGTGTATCACATTCGCAATCGGCGGGAACCGCCTACTGCATTTATGGTCATTAAATGTTACGAAACAAGAGAAAGGGGGGTGATCTTCGGAAGATCAAGTGATATTTGGAATATCAGGTGATATTCAAAATATGACCCCCCCGGCATAATATGACCCTCCACCTTTGAGCGGGAAAACTGATGTCCAAAAATTGGGTGATGTTAAGAATATCAGGGCATGATTTGGAGATCAGGTGATGTTCGAAATATTGGGTCATGATTTGAAGATCAGGTGATGTTCAAAATATGACCCCTCAAAACTTAAAGTAACCCCCTTTTCGAAAGATCAAGATGACGTCACCGTCATGTTATTTAGGAGGGTGATCATTAGAAATATACCTCCATGAGGTAAAAGGATGATGACGTCACCATCAGGGTGATTTTCTTTATTCATCGGGTTCAGATGACGTCATCAACATATTGGCACTGGGGTGATATTTTGCGATAGGGTAATATTTGGAATATCGGGTGATATTCAAAATATTGGGTGATATTCAAAATATCACCCTTCGCAAACTATATGAAGCTGTTTGACGGGTAAACACAATTATCACCTAAAATTGACGTCTAGAGGTTCGGACCAAATGATTATCGGGTGGTAAAATTGGATCGGGGTGATCTTAGCTAAGATGACTGATGTTAGGAAATATGACCCCCCCCCCCCCCCCCCCCCGAAATATCAGGTTTGACTGGAACTTTGACTTGTCATAACTTTCGTTCCCTAAGGAATATCAGGGTGATCCAAAAGGCAAACCTACATGAAATTTTATACTCTTTCCAAATATGAGGTTAATGATATAAAATATTAACTTTGACGGACTGACCTCATCATGATGACTTACCCAACTTCCTTATGTAGGTTCACCTGCATGACTTACTTTTACTAGACCGCCAAAAAGCAGAAAAACACAAGAACAAGCCAAGCAAAAAGTTGGGTCCCTGTTTTGTCAAGTCAAAATGGGGTGTGTTGTGTAACCACACAACAAATACCTCTATAACTATGGATTGAAAGTGATAGATGAAGCAATGAGCATGCATGAGAAGCTCAAACAAGTTGGAGAAATCATAAAAAGCATAGTGGAGGACTACCAAAAAGAGTTTCCCACACATGCCCAAAATCTACTAAGAATAGACATGATGTCTAAAATAAATTTTGATACTTTGGTCAAAGAAGGAATTTTGGACAACAAAGACATTGATCAATTAGATGTTTGGATAGAAATAGTTAAACTTAGATCAGAGTTGTTGAAAGGAAGTCTTGAAAAGTTACATGAAGCAAATAGTCAAATTGTGGATGCACAAATAATTATACAAGAACCTATTGACAACTTAGGTCACTACTATAGTGAAGGGGAAGAAGTGAATTCCACTGCTACCTTGAAGAGACATCTAATAGACAACCATATGTCTGAACTAGCGATCCACTGTGCTGGTGGATGGGTACAGGTGACATCTCAACGGTATATTTGTACACACTCTCCATAAGCTCACTCTCTCCTCTCTAGAATTTCAAGGATTCAAATGCACAAATGAGGAATATGGCCCCCCTAGGAGATACTTTATGAGTCTAGTTTATGACTCAATTTTGTTAGAATTTATTATCCATTTGTTGTAGTTATCATGGACTTTGGTACCTAGATCTTGATCTTTTTATGATATTTCCTCAAAACCATAGATATTGGGCATAGGTTATTTCCTATATTCTTTAAATGACATTGACATGCTATATGAACTATCTATGTTAATTTTACATGTGGATTAATGAATGTTACTCTAAGATAGTTACAGATATGTAATTATTGTGTGTGCTAATATTGTTATGAAGATATAATTAGCAACTTATAAAATCAAGGAAGATTTTGTTAGTTGGTCACTCGCCATCAAAGTCAACAAGGCGGTCGTTCAAATGTCAAATGGAGGGAAGATAATCACCTTGTAACTAGTCTTAATTTCTTGTTGAGTGAATATAGGAGTTATTGCTGTGCTAGATCTACATCAAAGTGAACATGCTTGACTATATTCCATGCATGCATAACCTCCTCTCCACTTTCTATGCTTTCCCTAAAGTGGCATCTTCCTAATTTGTTGGAGTTGACAGCCTTGCTAGGTAGTTGGTTTGTAGGTTTTTTAACTATAAATAAGACTCAGATGCGCTTTCTAAGGGGTTGATTAATGTGAGGTTGTACTCGCATTATTAAGTTTTTCAATAATACAATTATGTTGCTTGTTTGTACTCATGTTTTCTAATGAATAAAATGAAGTTATAAGTTCGCATCTTTGAGTTTACATTTGTCTTAAGGGATACTCATCCAAGGGGGCCCACTTGGTGAGCATTCCATCCTTTAGTTTAGTTGTTATTTTCTGTTAAGCAGTTAGTTAAAATCTAGCATTGTATGTTTCTACCGCCACTAGAATTCCATTCAGTGTCTATTCCTGCAGCCAAAGCAGACAGAGTAGTTTCTTGTTTGTTTGCCCAGATTTTCATTTTTTGTCATGCACTTTAGCTTAGTATAGCTGTTGGTTGATGTTCAGCATTTATGTTATTTCTTTCCAAGCAATTTACTTTCAACATTATTTCTTTCTTATCCATAGAATGAATGTGGCTACTTTGGGGTTCCTAGTGCACATACTATGCTGACCCATTTCAAGTTCACGTCCCTGGGTTGACAAGTTAAATGTACCTTCATAGTGATTAAGACAGCTCTTCAGGTTAGATGTCCAATCTTTGAGTCATAGCTTTATGGGCCTAGTTGTTGAATCATTGTAGGAGGCCAACATTTTTGGCGCCATTGTCGAGGATGGTGTCAAACTAGGAAGATCTTTGGAGTCATTTTTAGTATTATTTCTTACAGAAGTATTTTTGAAGTGTGCTCTTAGTATACCCCTCATTTAGGAAGTAACGACCCACAATCCATTCACAACATTCTTTGTGTGAGTTGGTTGATACTGAGTGTATACTGCATGCATAGAGGTAGAAAAAGAGATGCTTTAGGGAGATTCCTTCCTAATGATCCTATTCTTGATAATGACTTAGTTGAGTATCCAAACTACCCAGTAGAAGAAGAAGAAGAAGAAGAAGAAGAAGAAGAGAATCATTTTCCTGATGCATTCCCCAATTTGAATAATTCTGAAACATTCTCTGAAGAACAAGCTGCCCAAAACTTGATTGACAATCCATTTGCTTTGATAATCAACCAAGTAGCTATGGGTGCCCAAAATAGACCTAATCAACCAACCTTTCCATTTCCTATTGCTCATCAAAATGAAGTGGATAACCTTAAGAACATCGCTACTTCAGTTCTTCCCAAGTTCTATGGACTTGCAACAGAGGACCTAGACACCTTTTTTGTTTGAATTTGATATGCTTTGTAGAAGTTATGACTACACCATTGATGCTCATAGGCTTAAGTTGTTTCCTACTACCATGAAAGATGCTGCATTGAGATGGTTTATGGGTCTAGGTAGTGATATTGTCAATACTTGGGATGAGATGAAAGAGAAATTTCTTGAGAAGTATAAAGACTACTGTAGGGGTGGAGATATGAGAGGAGATGATATTTTCATAATGCAGTAGAAAGAGGATGAAAGTTTGGAGGATTACATCTCAAGGTTCCTATTTTGTTTGCAAAAATCTCCCCATCATACACTCAATGAGGAGTCTCAGAAACTACTCTTCCTCTGAGGAATAAGTGAGCATTGTACAGATGCCTTGTATTTGATGGGAGGAGATATTACCCAAGTGCCTTGGGAGGATATTAAGAAGATGTGCCAGAATTATTCTAGAGCAACCATGAAGAAAGGAAGAGGTTACCATTCCCTTATGGGCAAAACCCCTACCAATGGAGTTTCAAGGATGGAGATAACTCACTTGTTGTCTAATTTTAAGCAAGATATCATAAATAATATGGCCACCCAGCTGGACACACTTCAAGCAAAGAAGAAGCAAGATGAGGCAGAGACAATGTTGGCAGAATATTGCCCTCATTGCAAACAAAAGAAGAGGGACTGCAGATGCAAGATGGTAGCTAATATTGATAGTACGTAGATTCCACCTGAGTTCAAGCCAATCCAGGTTGAAGAAGATCAAGTCTACTATGTTGCACAAAGGAGGCCATGGACTCCAAGACAAGGTATGCCACTAGATCCATTATCATTTGCTAGACCATATTTCAATACTTATGCATTTGGTAACTAATGGCAACAACCATCTCCATCCAACTATGGAGGATATTCACCTCAGCCTTGGAATAACCCTCCAAACACTTGGCAAAATTACCAAAACCCTGCACCCCAGTGGCAACAACCTCAGGGGAATTCCCAGTCACCTCCAGGAAACTGGCAACAAACATATCAATGGAGGGGAGGACAGCAATGGCCAAACCAGACAACTAATTACATGAAGCCACCTTCTCAGCCCCAGCAACCTACTATAATGCCTCCTCCTACTAGTTCAAATTCAAATACACCTAAACCTACTTAGTTACCAGCTCAACCCTCACCTAACCCAAATAACAGACCACAATAGCAGCTAGTATATTCTGCTGATCCAAATCAATTCCCTGCATATGTTGTGAGAGTAAGTGACATCCACCTATGTTCAGGAACTACCTTGGTAGCTCCTTCCACACCCATTATTACTGAGCTTCTTGAGGAGGAATAGGAGCCTTTAAATGCCCCCATTCAACCACATGCACCTGCAAATCTTGAACCAGTCCCAGTCAAGCACATTGCACAAGAACCACCATTCCCACAGAGGTTGGAAACTGTGAAACAAAAGGAAGAGAAAGAGGAACCCACCTTTGACATTCTAGAGTAGTTGAAACATGTATGTGTCAAGATCCCTCTATTTCAGGCCATAAAAGATGTTCTTATATATGGTAAAACAATCAAGGAAGCATGCCTTAAGAAGCCAGGCAGAAAGAGGAAGACCCCATTATGGTTCATGTGGTGAGACAATTGGCTAACATCATGCTTGGGAGAGTGACTGTTCCCAAATATAATGATCTAGGGAGTCCTGTGGTAGGAGTTGTTATAAATCGGATCCAAATAAGGAATGCTCTAATTGATTTGGGAGTAGCAATAAATGTAATGACCAAGGATATCCTGCAGCAACTAAATGTTGCAAACATGAAACCTACTCCTACTATCTGGAAGCTTGCTGATAGTTCTACTGTTAAACCTGATGGGATAGTAGAGGACCTTGTTGTATCCCTGGACTCATGGGAATATCTAGCTGATTTCATGGTACTTTCTCCTAAAGCACATTGGGAGGGTATCCCATCATTCTAGGAAGGCCGTGGTTAGCCACAACTGATGCTTATATTGGATGCCGGTCAAGAGACATGACCATCTCTGATGGAAGAAGCACTAATAAGCTTGTTCTTTACCCACCTGCACAATCATCTCATGATATGGATAGACTTGTTTGGCCACATGTTGGTGAAGAGGCCGAGGAAGCTAATTCTGTGGTATAGCTTATGATGTTAGGCATAAGCTCTTTCATGCAGCTTCAAGAGGAAGATGAGGTATTGTCTAACATAATTTAGAATCATTGTGAACTAGAGGAAGCATCATCCTCTCATTCTGTTGATCTAGTGAAGACACTTATTCCCACTTTTCCTACAGCAACAAGTATGTCTCATACATTGCGACCACAAGAAATCAAGGTACCAAGCATTAGTGAAGCAACTATGGTAGAGTTAACAACTCAAGTGGAGATTTCAGAAGAAAGATATCTGAATATTAACAACAAATTGACTCAAGAACAACAGTTGTCCTTGACAAACTTGTTAAAGAAACACAAGAATGCCTTTGCATGGGATTACCATGACATGAAAATACTAGATCCCAAATTATGCACCCATACATAAGGGAAGATTGTACACCAGTAAGACTACCACAAAGGAGAATCAACCCCGCATTAAGAGAGATCGTCAAAGAGGAATTACAGAAGCTATTAGACGCAAGGTTTATCTACCCAATCTTAGATAGCCAGTGGGTGTCTCCTTTGGTTCTCGTGCCCAAAAGGGAGGGAAATGGAGAGTTTCTATTGATTACAGAGAATTAAACTCTACCACCAAAAAGGATAATTTTCCCCTTCCTTTCATAAACTAGCTATTGGACTCACTTGCAGGAAAGCAGTACTTTTCCTTCTTGGATGGGTTCAATAGTTACAATCAGATATAGATTGCACTAGAGGACCAAGAGAAAACAACCTTTACTTGTCCTTGGGGGACTTATGCCTACTCAATGCTTCCATTTGGCTTATGCAATGCACCTGCAACTTTCCAAAGGGCAGTCATTGGCATATTTTCTGATATCTCACATGATTGCATGGAAATCTATATGGATGATTTCACTACTTATGGTGCCACTTTTGATGAGGCATTGGAAAACTTAGGGAAGGTTTTGGAGAGATGTGAAGACCACAATCTGTCCCTAAATAGTGCAAAGTGCTTCATGATGATGCAAGAAGGAGTAGTTTTTGGCCACTATATCTCTCCAAAAGGAATTCAGGTAGACCCAGCAAAGATTGAAGTGATAATCAATCTGCCCATTCCTACAAAGAAAAGAGATGTCAGAAGCTTCTTGGGTCATGCAGGGTACTATAGACGTTTCATCAGGGATTTTAGCAAAATAGCAGCTCCATTGTATACTCTTCTCACTAAAGATGCTAAATTTCAGTGGAATGAAGACTGTAAAAAGGCATTTTCTAATTTAAAGGCAACATTAACTCATGCTCCTATACTCAAAGGGCCCAATTGGGAGCTCCCTTTCCACATCCATACTGATGCATTAGATTATGCCATAGGAGCAGTCTTAAGGCAGAAAGAAGGAGCCATTGAACATTCTATTTATTTTGTCAGCAAAAACTTGCAGGGAGCTGAGTTCAATTATACAGTGACAGAAAAGGAAATGCTGGTAGTAATCTATGCCCTCAACAAATTCAGGCACTACATAACAGGCTATCAAATCTTTGTGCACATAGATTATGTAGCCATTAGGTATCTCATGAACAAACCCCTGATATCAGGTAGATTAGCAAGATGGGTGTTGTTAATGCACAAATTTGACATTACCATTGTGGATAAGCCAAGAAAGGCCAATGTTGTTGTAGACTTTCTTTCAAGGCTGACTACATCAGAGGACAACCAGGTCATTGATGACTTTTTCCCTAATGAACACTTGTTTTCCATCATTGTGCAAACAGTCTAGTATGCTGACACAACTAATTATCTAGTCACCAGGAGAGTCCCTCCTCATTTCTCTCCAAAGGAGAGAAGGGCGCTCATTGAAAAATCTTTTCCTTTTTCATGGATTGCTAGATGTTTGTTCTACACTAGACCAGACCATGTCATGATGAGATGTGTGAGGGAAGTTGAAACATATGATATTTTGCATGCATGCCACAATGAACCATATGGAGGACATTTTGCAGCCAAGAGGACAACAATGAAGATTTTACATACAGGTTATTACTGGCCAACACTCCACAAGGATGCAAGGAGATATACAACGAAATGTGACAGATGTTAGAGGATGGGATGACCAACCAAATCTGATGAGATGCCCCTTTACCCTCAGCTAGTGATCACTCCATTCAATAAGTGGAGATTAGATTTTGTAGGACCCATTGATCCTCCATCCAATGGTAAATCCTATATCTTAATATGCACTTATTATGTAAACAAATGGGTAGAAGTTAAGGCCATGAAGCATGCAAGAGATAACAAGGTTGCAAAATTCCTTTATGAGGAAATTTTCACACGATATGGGGTTCCCAGAGAGATAGTGACTAGTCAAGGAGTTCAATTCACCTCAACCCTAGTTGCAACACTAGTCAATGAGTACAACATAAGGCACAAGAAATCTACTCCTTATCACCCTCAGGCCAATGAACAAGTTGAGGTGAATAACAAGGAAATTGGAACCATTCTGACCAAAATTGTGGCTGTACATAGGAAGGATTGGGTAAACAGGCTACCAGAAGCTATCTGGGCCTATAGGACAACCTGGAAAACAACTGCAGGCTTCACCCCTTTTAAGTTGCTAGATGGAAAGACAACTATGATACCCATTGAATTCAAACATAAGACTCTTCAGACTGTAATAGACTTGGGGATGAATATCTCTGAGGTACAAAAGGACAGAATCATGTAGCTCAATGCTTTGGATGAGATGAGGAAAATAGCCTTGCATCATGTAGTTAGGGTAAAATTGCAAATCAGGGCAAATGAATAAACAACAATGATAAAAACCCTAGCAATGCACAATGAAGCACAAGACAACATGAAAATCAAAATAACAAATGTAAATGCAAACTGATCTCCATGCTATGCTCGATTTATCTCCATTGCTCTTCTCCACCTCGCATGAGCATGCAAGATTTTGAAGGATTATTGTTGGAGGAATGTTGGGTGCTCACTTCTGCAGCATAACATTAAGATGAAGATGATAGAATGAATGATAGATGAAGGATGCAAAGGCTCTAATGATATTTTGACAGCATGTGGATATTTGAGGATCAATGCATTATAGAAAATTTGATAGAATAAGGGTACTTAAGGCTCAATGCATGCTAATGGCTTGTGAGGGGTTTGATTTATAGGAAAGGCTTGGTTCAAATGGATGGTTGAGATTAAAAAGCTAAATGTTGATGTGGATGGCTAGGATTGATTCGGTTATCCCACTCTTCAAGGGAGTTATAGTCATTTGACAAGTGTCAAGGAGAATAGGGCTCATGTGTGCTTGTGTACATAAAAAGTACTACATATAAAAGATATTAAATAAAAGGCTGTAGTACCACTTATCTTTTTAAATGAAAGAGGCACACATGTCGGCTAAATGATAAGATAAATTAATTAAATAAATAAAATTTATTTAATTAATTGGAAAGTCGGCTTATGATGAAATGTGGAAACTTAATTCAAATAAAATATTTGAATTAGTTGGGATATGAGTTGGATATTAATTAAATAAATAAAATTTATTTAATTAATTGGCTAATGGAATAAGTGGGGTTAAGAGTGGGATTTAGGACAAAATGCTATATGATGTCTAAGTGATGTTTTTGACAAGGTGTTGCTAGACATGAACAAAGTTGGGACAAATTTGGGTGTCTACACATCACACAGAGGTAGTGCAGAATCAGAGAATAAACTGGCATGACAAATTCATCAAAGACAAGAAATTCTAGCCAGGTGACTGGGCACTGCTCTACGACTCAAGGTATTAGGATAATGCAAGAAAATTATAGACAAGGTGGCTAGGACCATATGACGTTACTAAAGTTTTCCCCAATGGTGCTATTCAACTCACCACCATTGACCCTGTCAGATTTAAGCTACTCATCAATGGTCATTGCCTCAGGTTGTATGACAAGCCAACTTCGAAGGATGAATTCCTGTAACAATTCAATCAACATGCAACTCCCAAACTTCCTATAGCCAAAGGCAGTGGACCTAGTGTCCCTCCTTCTGGCTAACCAAGGTACGACACTTGTCATAATAAAGACTTCCACTTTTGTGGGGGTCCACTTCTTCTTTCATTCACCCATCCACCCGTCCATATCCATCATTCTCTCTTCCATCACGTTGCCATGATCTCACTTCATTCCATCTCACTTTATTCCACTCCACTTTCATTCATTGCTCAATGAATTTCTTAAAAGGTGACTGGTACTTTCTCCATCATTTTTGTAACTGATCTTCCAAAAATTAAGGTACGTGCGCATCAATTTGTTATCTCTTACTTATCTTTTTGTGTATTCATTTAATTACTATAAATTAATGTCGATGTTCTCCATAGCATGTAATTATTCCCTACCCTATCAAATCAAGCATCACCATTCCGCATGTGAGGACACATGCTCAAATTTAGGTTGGGGCTTAGGGGAGTGTGAATATTATGTCCATGTGTCAGTCCATGTTGGTTTACGCTAGCATGTCAGCAATGTTTAAAATTGAGTTGATTTGAATTCTGAGTGAGATGACAGCTCGCAAGTGTGAGGTGATAGCCTTCATTTATTACTCCTTTACTGCCTTTGCTACTCTTGTCATAATCTTGAGTCCCCAAATAAGGAAAATTCAAACAACATTGGCATTGGAAATTTAGCAATGTTGTAGGAAGGCAAAGTTTAGCTTTCAGATAAAGATTGCAGGAAGAAAAACTTTGCAGAGTGATTGTTTATTTTCAGACAGCTAAACAATGGGAGGTGGGTTAATTCAAAATGAACCCTCAGTTCATGAAGTATTACTGCAGGATGCACCCAGCTAGGTTGAGTTTAGAAATTGCAGGTGGTTAGATTATTTCTTGAAACTGAATGGTTTTAATGAAGATGTTGCATTGGAATTTGCCCAAACATTGTCTGAAGGTAAGGCCATGGTAAAAGGGTTAGAGGTATTGGCTACTGAAGAAAAGATTACAGAAGTTATAGGGTTGCCTACTAACAGTGAAAATTACCCTATTTCCAGATATGTCAGGTTAGCTAGGGCTGAATTTACAGAACCTGGTGACCCTCCATTAATTGTGGACAAACAGGGAGCCAAGAGAACCTCTTTGCTTGACCCATGGAAGCAAGTAGCTATTCATGTTGTGAGGTACATTACTTGTGAAGGTCGTCAGTCAAATCTACATTCTGTGCATTTCAAACTTTTGAATCATATAAGGCATGGGAGAAGAATGAATGTGCTAAACGAGTTATACCACCTTCTCTCAATCATGGAATCTGAGACCCAAAAAGGTAGGGCTAATTCTGTTTCCCACCATTGTTTGATCAAATTGTTAGTTGAAAAGTCTCTGCATGATGTGTCTGACATAACTTGGGAAGAATTCCTAAATATTGATCAAATTAGACCAAAGCATTTGCAACCTATGGTTGTGCCTCAACCTCGTAGGACTAGGAGGAGAGTGAGTTCTATTGAAGCTACTCCTAGAACCTCAACTTCTGGTGTAAACCCTCCTATAGCTGAACAAACCATAGAGATTAGTTCTTCTAAGGTAGAGTGTTTAGACAAAGAGAGTTCTTCAGATTCTTATGATGATGTTCCTTTTGGCAACCTAATTCAAACTAAGGCATAAAAGAAAGAGACAAAAATAAGAAAGGGTAAAGCTAAAAAGCAAACTGCAAGAAAGGAAGTGCCAAGCTCTAAGAAATGGAAGGCTGACATTGTTCTTCCTGCAGCCGAGGAAAAACATGAGAGTCCTCCTAGAAAATCAAGATCTGTTGGGCCAGCCTTTGGTGTACCTCCACAGAGAAGCCCTAGGGCTGAAGAAACATCACTAGAAGATACAGAGGCCCCAATGGGGCATGTGAACATTGAAGAAAAGGACATATTTGAGGAAGCAGTAAATGTAACATTGGCAGACCTTGCTATTGTCGCTGAACAAATTGAGATTCAGGGATATGAAGGCAACTAGGAATTCGTGCAGTAAGAGGCCCTACAGCTAGAATTGGCTGAACATTCAGGAACCCTGCAGTTAGTGCTATATGAAGGGAAACCATCAGTGCCAAGAAAACTTTTGGTAGGAATACACAGGCCCTCTAATTTTTCAATGCATATGGTAGCTATGAATTTATGGAATGAGATGTAGAGGAGAGAAGAAGAATGGAAAAAGGAGAAACGTAGGCTGAAGGAAGAAGTTTAAAAGAAAGATGAAGAGATTAAAGATAAGAACGCAGAAATTGTGACTTTAAAGGAGAGAGTGGATAATATGGCTGTTGGTTTTTTCTTCTGAATCAGCATTAGGGTTTGCCAGTTCCAATGCACAGGTAGATTCAGCCAACTGAATACAGGAGGTTGCGTGAGCTCCTCCCCTTCACTTCTGGTTCTGCCGCACCAAGGGGGGTTTCCCTACTTGATAAAAGTATAACCTTGACTAGCTCAATGACAGAAGGATTTAACTTGACATCAACAGGCAGAATACTCTCATGTATGGACCAAGATTTGTGTAACAAATCACAAGGTTGGCAACATTCTTAGACATGATGTCTGGTTGGGTATGAGAGCATGCAGGGATCCTAATCCTACTCCTACAACTAATAGATGGAAGGAAGAGATGGTTTGATTTGAATTTTGGATGCAAAGCTGGACATGGTGTATAACCTCAACACAGAGCTAGATTGGTGCCTATCCAGGGCTTGGAGTCGGTAGACATACACCTGTGAATGATCAGCATGAATAGCTAAAACTGGATTTCAGGGGGATACACATGATATCTGCATTACAGATATCTCCCAATACAGAGTGTTAAGCTGTCTATACTTATGGCATCCCTATTGCAGTAAGAAAGATACATGCAAAACTGGAGACAAAATCAGCATAACACATGCAAACATAGCATTATTCATATAAGATTAACCATGAAATCAGTGGATTCATGCCAAATCGTACAACAGGAGATACATAAACTCACAAGTTTCAACTGTACAGAGCAACCAAAATAGACTGTATTGTGTTACAGAGCCAAAATGTTCAACTTTCAACAACCTGAAAATGAGTAACACTTCCTGCTTAAAACAGCCAGAAGGTGTACTCACAGAAATTAATTACATGGTTATTACAAAAAATCCGCCAGATACAGTCCTCAGAAGGAAAGGCGCTCAGAAAATGTTAATGCAGCAGACAAAGGGGGGCCTCGAGCCATGCGCCACTATCTGGGGTCTTCATTCAAAAATTGGGCGACCTGACCATGTGTACCATTGTCCACATCCCCGCACTGTCGCCATTAAGGGTCTCAACCACCCGCAGCCACTTGAAAATTGTCGCAACAGTCGAACAGAAGTTTCCCGCCAAAACACATTGCATGTTCAAATTGTGGAAAAAGAATAGTCCCACATGCATGGTGAGGAGAACACACTAGCGCTTTATAAACATAGCCGCATGCAAACTAAGTGTCGAGCGCTTTTGCTGCGCTCGACACACATGCCTTCATCAAAAACCCATCGCTCAGACCCAAGCCATCGGCTTACCTCAAAAATCTCCCACTGACAATAGTAGTCTGGCCGATCGCAAACTCCACATTCCCTTCATCGGCCAGAGATTAACCATTGGCCCATCCAAAAGATCCCTCGCCGACACCACTAGTCTCACCGAAGCCAAGTTACTCCGATGGCCAGCTCGCACCCTGTTAGCAGTTACCAAACTACTGCCATCGGCCAAACCAACACCGTCGGCCTGGCAAAAAGTTCCATCGCCGACACAGCCAGTCATGCCGATGAACATTCTCGAGCCATCCACCATCAAGCCATCGGCCTAACTCCTACCGATAGCCCACCTCCATCGGTGAGACCACCATCGTCGGAACAACTGAAAAAACCCTGGCCGATACCTCACGTCATACCGAAAACCAACAAGCCACACTCTGCCCTTTCGTCGGCCAGACACACGCCGATGACTCTTCATCGGCCAAGCTCCTCACATCAGCAGATCAAGAAAATATTTCGCCGATAACCAAAGTGTTGGCGATGACTTCCCGAAACTCCCGTCGGCCAGACCATCCATATCGGCCAAAAACAAACGAAGCATGCCGATAACAACGATCACCCCGATACACATATCCCTCGGCCAGACACATGTCGATGACACTTCATCGGGCAAACATCCATTGTCGGTCGAATAGGAAAATGCTTCGCCGATAGTATAAAACACACCAATGGCACCATCGGTAAGAACAATCCCGTCGGGGAACTAGAAAAAAGACATGCCGATGGTGAACGTCACGCCGACGGCAAATCACTACCACCAACCTGATCGCCAAAACGCCTGCGAGGTCACGCCGATGGGAAAGAATACATAGGGCTTAAGTGAAGAAACCCTCCAACATGCAAGCTCAACCTCTAGGCCAAAATGGGTACCAACACTGGCTCTGTCTGGGGACGTGCAGGTGCAAAACTGCAGCGAGGACCCCAGAATCTCTGGTTTCGTAGATTGGGCCATATCCATTGGGCAACAGAGTCAATCATTGCACCAACCTGCACAAAAACTATATTTTAGTCATCACTTGGGTGGCCCCGGGTAGCCAAAGAGGAAGAACCAATATTTTTTCCTGCCAAATGCCTGATTCCAAACTGAAAGATCCCAATCCCAACTGAAAAGATTGGCATAATCTGCCCATAATGTCATCTGCTCAATTAGATACTCCACCACTTTTGAAAGCTTATCACTATCAATTTCACCTCTGTCATATTGGATTTCAAAATTAGACATAGAATCATACATATTATATTCTCCAACATTAGGTAACATATGTATGTTATATCCCTCAGACAGTACATCATGTTGCTCTTGGCAATCCTCATCACCTACCTGGCTGCTGCATACCATCAGGCACTCATCTAGCTGATCCAAAAATTGAAGACATTCAGAAAATATGAGACCCCCAATATTTGTTGATATTGAAAACAAATCCTGATCCACACACCCGATGTTGCACATATCTGGATCAAGTGATGATGAACATACATTATCCACGGTTTGCAAATCCATACTATCTTCACAAGAACTGAAGATATCTGATTCATATGCCCCCTCCTCACAAACTGATGTATCACCTAGGTCAACTGTCTCTTTATATTCATCATCATCCTCAAAAAGAGGATTAATCCTGCACCACTGAAAGTCAAGATTCACAGCATCAAAGGCACCTGTAGACTCATCATAAAGGGATTAACACTCACCGCAAAGGCCTCTGCTTCTTCTTCATGACACTCCAATTCTTCTTCATTATTATCAGATCCAGAGTCATAAGAAGAAGAAACCTGGGCCATGAATTGATCATGGATATCATTTTTATCATCTGATTGCCCCATATACAAGATTTCTGCTGTTTCAATGTACTCTGAAGTTGAACTATCTGTATCATTCTCCATCCCTCTAATACTTCCTGATGAAACTGATACTGACTGTTGATCCACATGATCACAACCTTGCACAACTGGATCATTTAAACATGATGGCTCTTTGATAAGGGCTGGTATGTAAATATTACTTGAAGAACCATTGTTTTCAACTTCATTTGTTGGGCAAAACAAGACATCCTCCTTTATAACAGAAACATCATCAACTTGGAATTATGCAAAAACTGGGACAACAGGGGTGTGAATACTTAGACATTCATTGTCAACACCTGAATTAAATCCTTCATTAACACTGGGGACTGCAGGACAACAAAAATTTTCAGAGAAATAACCCTTTTGTATTCCATACCTCCAATTGTTTTCAATATCTATTGCAAACTGATGTGCCTGATGCAATGTGGTGGGCTCCTTGTCTCTTAATCTGTAACTCATTTTCTTATCAAAGGCTGCCAAATAGACAACTAAGCACAGTGCATCATTAGGTCTCATGCATTCTGGAATTCTATTCAATGCCCTCATAAATCTGAGGTTAAAGGCTGGGATCAACTCATCTTCTTCAATATGGATGTACATGAAGTCACTAATAGCTGCATATTCAGAAACTCTTTCACCATACTGTACTAGAAATGCAGATTTAAAACCATGCCAAGAGCTGACAGAGTGAGCTGGAAGGTAGGAAAACCAGTCCCTTGCATCTTCATCTAGAGATTGAACAAATAATCTCATAACCACATCCTCATGGTCAATCTCAAAGTCATCTATCACATTCATAAACTGCTGCAAGTGTCTCTCAGCTGATTCATCCTTTATACCCTTAAATTTAGGCAAAAAATTTCTGATTTTAGGTGGAAAAGCATTTGGATAGCCACAAATGCCTCTAAAATTTATGGGCTTATATCTGTCTATGTTGAAACTTCTTTTATTACATGGTTGGGATTGACTGTTATACATTTTTGCACTTGACACTTCACAAGGGTGCATGGGCTGATAATACATCCTTTATGTTTTTGCAACCCTCCTCTTTACTCAGATTTTCTACAAACAACGACTTTAGGCACTCAAAATTCAGACTGTTTTTTCAAACTTTCCTAAAGTCTTTTAAATGAGTCTTTTGAACAACATTGCATGCCCTTTGAAATACAGGTTAAGTTCTAATAAAAGCATGCAAGCTCTGTTTTCACCAATGTTTCCCTTTTAACCAGTGCTATCTCACCAAATAGGGAGTCTATCAAAAAATATGAAATACCTGGATATGTTGCAGAAGCTGCAAATTCTTCTCTGACTGATTTTGTTCTTTATCAGGTTCTTTGATGCAGAGTCGCCACCTCCTTGAAGAGGAATGAGCTTCAAAAAAGCTGAAGCTGCAAATTGATTTCTTTCATTCTGGGTCATCCACCAGCAGAGTCACATATATAACCCTTTTCTCTGCTGCAACAAACAGTTTCCAGGTCTAATTTTTCAATCTTGTAGACTCAAACTTTCATGGATATGACATTGATCTCCCCAGTAGAGTCGCCAATTTTGTTGGTTTTTTCTTTTGAATCAGCATTAGGGTTTGCCAGTTCTAATGCACAGGCAGATTCAGCCAACTGAATACAGGAGGTTGCGTGAGCTCCTCCCCTTCACTTCTGGTTCTGCCGCACCAAGGGGGGTTTCCCTACTTGATAAAAGTATAACCTTGACTAGCTCAATGACAGAAGGATTTAACTTGACATCAACAGGCAGAATACTCTCATGTATGGACCAAGATTTGTGTAACAAATCACAAGGTTGGCAACATTCTTGGACATGATGTCTGGTTGGGTATGAGAGCATGCAGGGATCCTAATCCTACTCCTACAACTAATAGATGGAAGGAAGAGATGGTTTGATTTGAATTTTGGATGCAAAGCTGGACATGGTGTATAACCTCAACACAGAGCTAGATTGGTGCCTATCCAGGGCTTGGAGTCGGTAGACATACACCTATGAATGATCAGCATGAATAGCTAAAATTGGATTTCAGGGGGATACACATGATATCTACATTACAGATATCTCCCAATACAGAGTGTTAAGCTGTCTATACTTATGGCATCCCTATTGCAGTAAGAAAGATACATGCAAAACTGGAGATAGAATCAGCATAACACATGCAAACATAGCATTATTCATATAAGATTAACCATGAAATCAGTGGATTCATGCCAAATCGTACAACAGGAGATACATAAACTCACAAGTTTCAACTGTACAGAGTAACCAAAACAGACTGTATTGTGTTACAGAGCCAAAATGTTCAACTTTCAACAACTTGAAAATGAGTAACACTTCCTGCTTAAAACAGCCAGAAGGTGTACTCACAGAAATTAATTACATGGTTATTACAAAAAATCTGCCAAATACAGTCCTCAGAAGGAAAGGCGCTTAGAAAATGTTAATGCAGCAGACAAAGGGGGGCCTCGAGCCATGCGCCACTATCTGGGGTCTTCATTCAAAAATTGGGTGACCTGACCATGTGTACCATTGTCCACATCCCCGCACTGTCACCATTAAGGGTCTCAACCACCCGCGGCCGCTTGAAAATCGTCGCAACAGTCGAACAGAAGTTTCCCGCCAAAACACATCGCATGTTCAAATTGTGGAAAAAGAATAGTCCCACATGCATGGTGAGGAGAACACACTAGCGCTTTATAAACATAGCCGCATGCAAACTAAGTGTCGAGCGCTTTTGCTGCGCTCGACACACATGCCTTCGTCAAAAACCCATCGCTCAGACCCAAGCCATCGACTTACCTCAAAAATCTCCCACCGACAATAGTAGTCTGGCCAATCGCAAACTGCACATTCCCTTCATCGGCCAGAGATTAACCATCGGCCCATCCAAAAGATCCCTCACCGACACCACTAGTCTCACCGAAGCCAAGTTATTCCAATGGCCAGCTCGCACCCCGTTAGCGGTTACCAAACCACTGCCATCGGCCAGACCAACACCGTCGGCCTGGCAAAAAGTTCCATCGCCGACACAGCCAGTCATGCCGATGAACATTCTCGAGCCATCCACCATCAAGCCAGCGGCCCAACTCCTACCGATAGCCCACCTCCGTTGGTGAGACCACCATCATCGGAACAACTGAAAAAACCCTGGCCGATACCTCACGTCATACCGAAAACCAACAAGCCACACTCTGCCCTTTCGTCGGCCAGACACACGCCGATGACTCTTCATCAGCCAAGCTCCTCACATCGGTAGATCAAGAAAATATTTCGCCGATAACCAAAGTGTTGGCGATGACTTCCCGAAACTCCCGTCGGCCAGACCATCCATATCGGCCAAAAACAAACGAAGCATGCCGATAACAACGATCACCCCGATACACATATCCCTCGGCGAGACACATGCCGATGACACTTCATCGGCCAAACATCCATTGTCGGTCGAATAGGAAAATGCTTCGCCGATAGTATAAAACACACCGATGGCACCATCGGTAAGAACAATCCCGTTGGGGAACTAGAAAAAAGACATGCCGATGGTGAATGTCACGCCGACGACAAATCACTACCACCAACCTGATCGCCAAAATGCCTGCGAGGTCACGCCGATGGGAAAGAATACATAGGGCTTAAGTGAAGAAACCCTCCAACATGCAAGCTCAACCTCTAGGCCAAAATGGGTACCAACAATGGCAGCCTTAGTACCTCAAGTATTAGAATGTAGGACTCCTCCAAGGGTCTATGCTCTATATTTGAAGGAGAAGTATCTTTCTTTTAAACTAGCAAGGATTGTTTCAGGTTTGAATCCTTCCATTGAGACTCCTCTTGAATTTTTCAATGCTTATCGGATTGGTCCTCCTTAAATGCTATGTCCCAAGATCATGATTGGAATCCCTTGATGTATGTTGGGGATGTTCAATTAAGGGCATTTATGTCCTGGATACAAAATGAGATTAGTTGGGGACAATAGTTCAGGGCTTATAGGCAAACAAAATTCAACACTCCCCTATCCATCAGAGCTGAATCTAGAAATCCAAGAGGCATTTTCAATGATTGTCATAGAATGCTTTATAGAAAAAGCTATGGAAATAGAATCCTATCTGAGAGAGAAGCAATTTACAGAGAATATGAGGAGGTACCAAACACTATAGGAGAATCTGTAAAGGGATATTTGGCACAAAGGTGGAACAGTTTGATTGATGAACTAAAACAAGCGAAGCCTCACTCTCTGCAGAACTATGCTACAACATGTAAAAGAGTGGATAGATATATATAGATTGGGAGGAAAAAAGGGGCAATTCTGGCTTCCCTTAATTTTCTAACCACCTATCCTATTATGGCCTGTGCCAAATTTTAGGTACTACCAGTATGATATTTCTGAAGAGAGACAAAGATGGAGCAGATTGGATAGACAACAAGGGTTCTATTGGGATCCTAATTCACGCATTACAGAAATTGATATAGGATAGCTGGCAGTTGCTAATTTCATGGCATTGACCAAACAGAAGAACAACCCTTCCTCTGCTAGAGGACCAACAAAGTCTTAGGTTGGGGAGAGTGATGAGTCTAGTTTATGACTCAATTTTGTTAGAATTTATTATCCATTTACTGTAGTTATCATGGACTTTGATACCTAGATCTCGATCTTTTTATGATATTTCCTCAAAACCATAGATGTTGGGAATAGGTTATTTCCTATAATCTTTAAATGACATTGACATTCTATATGAACTATCTATGTTAATTTTATATGTGGATTAATGAATGTTACTCTAAGATAGTTACAGATATGCAATTATTGTGCATACTAATATTGTAATGCAGATATAATTAGTAACCTATAAAATTGAGGAAGATTTTATCAGTTGGTCACTCGCCATCAAAGTCAACAAGGCAGCTGTTCAAATATCAAATGGAGGGAAGATAACTGCCTTGTAACTGGTCTTAATTGCTTGTTGAGCAAATATAGGAGTTACTGTTGTACTAGATCTGTGTCAAAGCAAACATGCTTCACCAGATTCCATGCATGCATAACCTCCTCTCCACTTTCTATACTTTCCCTAAAGTGGTGTCCTCCTAATCTGTTGGAGTTGACCGCCTTGCTAGGTAGTTATTTTGTAGTTTTTCTTCTATAAATAAGACTTAGATGCTCCTTCTAAGGGGTTGATTAATCTGAGGTTGTACTCGCATTATTAAGTTTTTTAGTAATACAGATATGTTGCTCATTTGTACTCATGTTTTCTAATGGATAAAATGAAGTTATAAGTTTGCATCTTTGAGTTTACATTTGTCTTAAGGGATACTCATCCAAAGGGGCCCACTTGGTGAGCATTCCATCCTTTAGTTTAGTTGTTATTTTTTGTTAAGAAGTTAGTTAAAATTTGGCATTGTATGTTCCTGAACTATCTATGTTAATTTTATGTGGATTAATGAATGTTACTCTAAGATAGTTACAGATATGCAATTATTGTGCGTACTAATATTGTAATGCAGATATAATTAGCAGCCTATAAAATTGAGGAAGATTCTGTCAGTTAGTCAATAGCCATCAAAGTCAACAAGGCAGCCATTCAAATGTCAAATGGAGGGAAGATAACCACCTTGTAACTGGTCTTAATTGCTTGTTGAGAAAATATAGGAGTTACTGTTGTACTAGATCTGTGTCAAAGCGAACATGCTTCACCAGATTCCACACGCATGCATAACCTCCTCTCCACTTTCTATACTTTCCCTAAAGTGGCATCCTCCTAATCTGTTAGAGTTGACCGCCTTGCTAGGTAGTTAGTTTGTAGTTTTTCTTCTATAAATAAGACTCATATGCTCCTTCTAAGGGGTTGATTAATCTGAGGTTGTACTCGCATTATTAAGTTTTTTAGTAATATAGATATGTTGCTCATTTGTACTCATGTTTTCTAATGAATAAAATGAAGTTATAATTTTGCATCTCTGAGTTTACATTTGTCTTAAGGGATACTCATCCAAGGGGGACCACTTGGTGAGCATTCCATCCTTTAGTTTAGTTGTTATTTTTTGTTAAGCAGTTAGTTAAAATCTGGCATTGTATGTTCTTGAACTATCTATGTTAATTTTATATGTGGATTAATGAATGTTACTCTAAGATAGTTATAGATATGCAATTATTGTGTGTACTAATATTGTAATGCAAATATAATTAGTAGTCTATAAAATTGAGGAAGATTCTGTCCAATGGTCACTCGCCATCAAAGTCAACAAGGAAGCCGTTCAAATGTCAAATGGAGGGAAGATAACTACCTTGTAACTAGTCTTAATTGCTTGTTGAGCAAATATAGGAGTTACTGTTGTACTAGATCTGTGTCAAAGCGAACATGCTTCACCAGATTCCACGCATGCATAGCCTCCTCTCCACTTTCTATACTTTCCCTAAAGTGGCGTTCTCCTAATCTGTTGGAGTTGACCACCTTGCTAGGTAGTTAGTTTGTGGTTTTTCTTCTATAAATAAGACTCAGATGCTCCTTCTAAGGGGTTGATTAATTTGAGGTTGTACTCACATTATTAAGTTTTTCAGTAATACAGATATGTTGCTCATTTGTAATCATGTTTTCTAATGAATAAAATGAAGTTATAAGTTCGCATCTTTGAGTTTACATTTGTCTTAAGGGATACTCATCCAAGGGGACCCACTTGGTGAGCATTCCATCCTTTAGTTTAGTTGTTATTTTTTGTTAAGCAGTTAGTTAAAATCTAGCATTGTATGTTCTTGAACTTTCTGTGTTAATTTTATATGTGGATTAATGAATGTTACTCTATGCAATTATTGTGCGTACTAATATTGTAATGTAGATATAATTAGCAGCCTATAAAATTGGGGAAGATTCTATCAGTTGGTCACTCGCCATCAAAGTCAACAAGGTAGCCATACAAATATCAAATGGAGGGAAGATAACTACCTTGTAATTGGTCTTAATTACTTGTTGAGCAAATATAGGAGTTACTGTTGTACTAGATCTGTGTCAAAGCGAACACGCTTCACCATATTCCACGCATGCATAACCTCCTCTCCACTTTCTATACTTTCCCTAAAGTGGCGTCCTCCTAATCTATTGGAGTTGACCGCCTTGCTATGTAGTTAGTTTGTAGTTTTTCTTCTATAAATAAGACTCAGATGCTCCTTCTAAGGGGTTGATTAATCTGAGGTTGTACTCGCATTATAAGTTTTTCAGTAATACAGATATGTTGCTTATTTGTACTCATGTTTTCTAATGAATAAAATGAAGTTATAAGTTCACATCTCTGAGTTTACATTTGTCTTAAGGGATACTCATCCAAGGGGGCCCACTTGGTGAGCATTCCATCCTTTAGTTTAGTTGTTATTTTTGGTTAAGAAGTTAGTTAAAATTTGGCATTGTATGTTCCTACAGCCACTAGAATTCCATTCTGTGTCTATTCCTGCAGCCAAAGCAGACATAGTAGTTTCTTGTTTGTTTGCCCGGATTTTCATTTTCTACCATGCACTTTATCTTAGTATAGTTATTGGTTGATGTTCAACATGTATGTTATTTCTTTCCAAGAAATTTACTTTCAGCATTATGTCTTTCTTAGCCGTAGAATGAATGTGGCTACTTTGGGGTTCCTAGTGCACATACTATGCTGACCCATTTCAAGTTCACGTCCCTGGGTTGACAAGTTAAATGCACCTTCATAGTGATTAAGACAGCTATTCAGGTTAGATGTCTAATCTCTAAGTCACATCTTTATGGGCTTAGTTGTTGAATCATTAAAGGAGGCTAATAATACTTATAGAGCTCTTTTGACCTAAGAGACCCCACTTTTCAACACTTTGACCAACCAGTGACCCTTTTGATAACTCGAGTGCCTTTTATAGCTACTTTTGCATGCCCGACTCAACTTGGCCATTCCGCACACTCTTTTCAGAAAATTTTTCAAATTTTTTGAAATTTCCCTAGAAAATTTGAAAAATTTCCCAAGGGGGCATAGGATCATTTTGCTTCATTTAAAAAACACTGGGGCACGATGAGAGCACATTTCTTGAATTTTCTTTGATATAACGCTAGATTTGACATTATATTAAAGAGGGGAAAATGTAGAAACTTAAAAATGTTCCAAGCCTGCGAATAATATTTTCACACATTTTACTTAAAATCCCACATTCTGCTATTAATTAAATAATTTTTCATTATTTAATTAATTCATCATCTTTGGTACTTCTTAATCAAATAAACTTCACTTATAATTATTAAGGCCTCTTTCTTCTAAATTCCTCTATAATTAAATAATTTAATTATTATTTAATTATTCACTCATCACATGCCAATATTCCCCTTAATTTAAATAAATACTCATTTATTTAAATTATTACCATGGCCCAAGGTTAAATAGGTTCTCACTTATTT
This sequence comes from Cunninghamia lanceolata, assembly GCA_027924645.1. Lineage (NCBI taxonomy): Eukaryota > Viridiplantae > Streptophyta > Pinopsida > Cupressales > Cupressaceae > Cunninghamia > Cunninghamia lanceolata. The sequence continues at coordinate 612,320 of BSBN01001020.1, read as the reverse complement.
AATCTAATCCCATCATAATCCCACTCCTCTCACTAAAAATTAAATAAATTCCACAATTTATTTAATTTTAGAACATTGACTTCCCTCTCCATTTTTCACCATTTTAAAAATCAAATTTGTCCTCTTGTAAGAGGAAACCCTAATCATTGTGAGCCATTGATTTCCCCTCCAAGTCAACTTCCAATCTCAGCCCTCCATTCACTTTTCACTCTCTATAAAAACACTTTTACCTCCCCATTTTCAACCATCTCATGAGCATTTTGACTTGTGCCTTTGTCAAATAGCTTCCATTTTCCTATTTTGTAGCTTTGCAAGTCTAAGTACATAGCCATAGCTAGGTTAGAATAGAGTAATGGAGGAAATGCATTAGGTAATCTAGGGTTTCTAGGCATCCATGCTTGCATTCTAGGTTGTTTAAGATCCCCATTGCATAGGTAGGGTGATAATCTGTCATTTTAGGACTATTATGGGCTTTTTTACCCACCCATAGAAATAAGTTGGTTGCTCTGCCGATTTAGAACTTACAAATCTTCACTAATCCTTTCCCTAAGCATACTGAAACCAATATGTTGGAACAGGGTTTAGTGGAAGTAGACAAGGATGATTACTTGGACTATGATAGCATCATGGGAATGATTGAAGTGGATAAGAAATAAGTGGACAATCCACCTCGTCCATGAAGAAATGGAATTTATGCTGAGGTTCCTCCTCTGTTATCCTTATATGGATCGAGAGATAATCAAAATGCATTAGAAAAGCAAGAACAACTGATACAAATGAGTAAGATGGTACAAGATGATTCTCATTATCGTGCTAGAAAGATTCAACAACAAAAACTTGATAAAAATTAGAAAAGAGTTAGACGACTATCAGCAATAAGAGAAAAAAGTGGTTCCCCTCCTCATAAGCAACAAAAATTTATATTTACACAAGGAGTTACAAAATAAGCATCGTAGGATAATAAATAAGACTTTCATAAGAGCCACTCAAATTTTGCACTCAACATGATCGAGTACCTCTCTGAGAGGTTCGTAAGTTCCAAAATCTAATATGAAGACCCTATAGGTAAGTATCTCTAACCCTTTATCTCTCTCATGATGTGCTTCCCCCAGGATGTGTTATGTGTTGTTTAGGCCTATTGGGATGACCCCTAATTCTCCCGTAAAGTCCAGGATACAAGGAGACCACCTCTGTTGTGACCTTCTTCTATTTGTATCAGCATTCTTCTATATTGCCTCATCTCTGATTTCATTGTTGTGTGTTGTGTCTTACAGACATAGCGTTGCAGTTGGTGACACTGGGGGCACCCTCCTATGTGACTATCCCTAAGACACTTGTTTCTCCTCTCTTATTTATTGTTTCCCTTCCTCTAGTGTTTCTATCTAGGGGGCGGATGACGAAAAATGTTTATACTGATGCGGACCTAGTGAACCTTTTCAGAGAAATAAAAAAAAGGACTTAGTTCCTAATATGACGATGGGGTTGTATATTTTATCTGATGCTTGGCTAGTAGAAGCACTCGTGCTTTCTGCATAGTGATTTTGATGATGTTTCTATTGCATTTACTAACCTTAACAATACTGCTGCTCTATACACCTTTGTTTGTCTTTGAATCTAGCCTCGGTGGTGCTTGATTCAGAGAGCTTCATGATATAGCCCCACAGTTATCCTTGAACTCTGAATTCACATTTTAACCTTGGCTCTTTATGTGTTTAATCATATGCATTGATGTTGTTGTTTATCATGATTTTATAGACACTAACATGTTTCTTGCAGGGATGTGTTTGTGGGAACATTTGGCGATCGTGGAGTACATGTCACCTCTAGGGGGCATGGGCTTGGTGAAAGTCGGTGTTCCCCTGTGTGTTTTCTTCCTACCTTAATGTGCTTGATATCGATGCATGATTTCAACCACCTTAAGGTAGGGGCATATAAGGTAAGCTGTCTATTGTAGATGTTAGCTATGTGCTTGTCCTCAGATGCAATTTAAAGACTAGTGCAATGAATGCTTCCTACATCCTAAGTTTGTTTGCAATCAATCAATAAATCATGTAAGCCCTCTACGAAGGAGGGATATCGCGTATATCCTTTTTATCTTAAGCCCTTTGTGGAGGCAGGGATGGTGTATTTCTCGAAACAGATTGCATCATCCTATCATTTTCAAAAGTCCTCTGCGGAGGCGGGGAGTGGTTTTATGACTAACTCAACCCTTAAGCATGTTTTTAGTGATTGTTGTGGTGAATCACAATCATCAGTTTGTGCCTGTAATGTGCCTGAGATGGTGTTGAATCTAGAAATAGGAACACTCCATTGCTTGTCTGCCGTGTTTTCTCCGTGTCTTCATGTGTGTGTGTTTTGCATGCTTTCTTTGTTTGGTGTGTTTGTTGCCCCATATGTAGTCTAAAGACTAGCACTATGAGTGCTTCCTACATTTTGGGAGGTTTTGCGTGTGTGTTTCCCCATTTATGTAGTCTAAAGACCAGCATGATGAGTGCTTCCTGCATTATGGGAGGTTTTTTTACTTTCCATTACTTGCATCTGCATTTCATATATATAAGAAAAAGAAAAGAAAAGAATCATGCTTGTCTTCCATGCATTAATGTGTCTTCTATGCATTTGTTGTCTTCTCCATGTTTTGTATGACTGTAACTGTCTTCTCTATGTTTTGCGTGCTTGTTACTATTTTCTATGTGATTGGCATGTCTTCTCCATGCTTGGCATGCTTGTTGTGTTTGTGACCGTAATTAATGCATGTATTGGCCTTGCGTTTATACATAGATTAAAGTGGGGGCTAAATGTAATGTCAAAAAGTGTCCCCTTGGGGGCTTTTCCCTCTTTAGGTTTAGCTCCCAGGTCTTTAGTGTGCATTTAAGACATTTTACATCATATTTCAACACCCTGATGAGAAAACCCCTAAGTGTCTTGACAAACAGGACCTAGGGGGATTGCTTGAGATAGACCCTACTTAAAATAGGGGGGAGGACTTGGGTGCCTGCACCCTAGTCCTACCCTATTTTGGGGCAGTCCCAATTTTTGGGTGTCGACTTGTGACTGTTATTTGGGTCCTATGCTGACACAGTAAGTTTGAATTACAAAAATCTTGGTGGGAGTGTTTGTAGTTGCTTATAAAAGCATGTTTAGGTATTCATTTAGAAACTAGATGATCATTGTGAACTTTAGACATTCTCGAGGTGATTCAAGGCTTTCATTGTGTTGCAAGAGCAGATTTGTGTGGTCTATGTGTTTGTGTTTGCAGATTTGAGCATCCATTTCCTCATTAAATGAAGAACATCTTCCTCCCATGAGATCTTCACTACAAGGTGACATTATATTGTGTTTGTGATCATTATTTATTTAGTTTTTGCCTGTCTCCCTAGGCACACACTCTCTATCTGACAAAGGTGTTTGGAAAACTTAAGTGTCCTTCCGAGGCTTGACTGAGGCAAGCTCCTAAACACCACAACCCCCTCCCAAAGTTTATGATTGCAGGTTATAGGTTGATGATGCAGACAAAGTGAAGTTGCAGGAGGGCATGTTGGAGTGTCAGAATTGCAGATCAATGAAAGAAACAGCTACCTAGACTTCGGTGCCTGCTCATTAGTCCTCAAAGTTTCATGATGGAAAAACCTTTGGTGCAGCAGGAACAGGTTGTAGATCTTTTCCGCAGATCCTGACAAAAAATAGGGCACTAGACTTGGGCGCCCGCTCTTTTGTCCCCAACTTTTCTGCCTCGGAACCTTGAAAATAGTTGCAGTCATTTGTAATTTTATAGCTTTCTGTAGAGGCATTTTCTATTATTCATCTATTTACTATCGTATTTGCATAATTAGGGTTTTGATGGACAATTGAGCATAAGAGAAGGAAAATTAATAATCAAATACCCTAATCCAAGTTTCCCTACATTTTGTAAGTGACCAAGGACCTGATAGTGCTCTTCTACTTGATCCGAAGGTCCTTGAATGTATTAGGTGAAAGAAGGATTTAAATACTAAACAAAACAAATCCAATTTTCCCATAAACGCATCTAATGATTAGAAGAAAAAAACAAATATTAGAAAGTGGTGCTATGTTCAAAAAACTAGTAATCAATCAAATATAGAGTTCCATCCTATAAATCCCTACTTGTACAACTAGATTCTACTAATACTACCATTGTGACCTTTGAGAAAGGAAAGAAAATCAAGCATGTTGATCCTAGTGCCATGGTAAGTATCACCAAAATTACTTCTTCCTTTGATATGGAAACCCAACACGAATGTAGCACATAGAATAAATTAATAGGAATCTTTGTACATGAAATATCCTAAACTAGAATTCTAAAATCCTAAAGGAGCAAAGAATGTTTTCTATACATAGTAAAGTTGTGCATGCATACAAACTCAAGCTATATTTATACTTTCAACAAACATATAAATTGTTTGAACTTAGCTTCTACAAGCTTATAAAATTCAATATTACAATTAGTGTTAGAAATGAAAGCAACACTACTTCAATGGAAATCTGATTCGAGATAAATTTTAGCAATCTTTAACTATGTGTTATTAACAATGGAGATTGTAACAAAACATAAACCCACAATACAGAAATATACCAGAAACAGAATGAAGCACATAACACAAGTGTTTAACATGGAGAAAACCCTTTCAGGTAAAAAACTCCACCAAGAAAAGAGGTCAAGTTGTATTATCTTCACACAAGGAGATTACAAATACATTCACTTCCTCTGTCCTCCAACCTTCACTCTAGCAGAACCTGGGTACCTATATACTGTTATATATCTCATCTACTATGCTATGGTTTATATAGAATTTACACAACCTCTAGACATTAAATTACTTCTTACAAGCTCATAACACTTGTCAAAAGTCAACAATACAACCTTGGGCGTCCATGGCCAAGAATAGGCTCTTACGGGGTCATAAACATCATCATACATGCATCCTACACTTGGAAAAATGTGTCCATGCAAGCTTGAATGCCTTGGGGCTAAAAATAGCCACTTACAACATCTTATGACATGTCATATGCTATTATAAGTGTCATAGATTCTTATGACAACTTATAGTTGTCATAGAATCTCTTACACCCTTTTACAGCATCTATGACATGCGTCATAACACTAAAAATAGATTATTCGTCCACATGTGCACCCCACTTTGACCAATTACCATTTACCATAGTAAATGACATCAAGTAACTACCGCCGGTAACTCCAAAACTTACCATGCAGTAACTCCATAATTACCATGGAGAGTAAATAATTTTTACCACTGTCGATAAAACTTGTACATCCCTTATGGGTAATTATAAATTACAAATAATAAATGGAATAATACAATAATGGGATTTACAAGGTTAATGACACCTTATTCCAACATTCTCCCACTTGACATTATACATTGTAAATCAACCCATAGGAAATCAAATAAAAAATAATCATGCACTAGAGACAAGGCCCATGGCCTCTCTGCACCATACAAACTTCTCTATGCTCACAGGCTTGGTCAATAAATCTACAACATTCTCCTAAGTATCTATCCTCTTCATCTCAATCTCTCCATTTGCAACCAACTCTCGAACAAAGTGATATTGAACATCAACATGCTTAGTCTGAGCATGATACATGGGATTCTTGGCCAAACAGATAGTACTTTGGCTATCACAACCAATCTAAAAGATTCTGCAATCAAAACCAATACCTGTACATAGTCTCCTCAACCAAACTACCTCCTTAGAGACATGAGTAGTGGCCATATACTCTACTTCTATGGTGGACAAAGCAACTGTGGGCTACCTCTTACTCATCCAACTCACTGCTCCTCCAAACAGAGTAAACACATAGCCACTAGTGGACCTTCAACTATCCAAGTCACCTGCCCAATCTGCATCAACAAAACCTTGTATGTCCAAAGATTCATCAGCACTATTAATACCAGAATAAACCAAACAATGATCAGGAGTACCTACAAGATATTTAAACACCATCTTCGCATAATTCCAATGTTGTCTACCAGGGTTAGACATAAATTTTCTCAAAACTCCCACTACTTGGGCAATATATAGTCTAGTGCAAACCATTGCATACATCAAACTCCCTACAACACTAGCATATGGCACATTAGACATATCCTCAAGATCATCGTCAGTCTTTGGACACATATCTAATTAAATCTTAGTACCAATGGGTAAAGGAACTCTAACTGGGTTACAATCCTTCAAACTAAACCTCTGCAAAATAGTATTCACATACTTACTTTGTGACAACCAAAGCTTTATGCTAACTCTATCCCTCCTGATCTCCATTCCTAATATATACCTTGCAGTACCAAGATCCTTCATCTCAAATGCACCTGAAAGTTGGTCTTTATCCTCACTGATCATACCCTTAATATTGCTGAAAAAAAACATGTCATCAACATACAAAGCAATAACCAGTATAGAATCATCAACACAATAAATGTAAACACAATGATCCTCCTCGCTTCTAACAAAACCCAATTTCAAAACAAATGAGTCAAACTTTTGATATCACATTCTGGGGGATTGTTTTAGACCATAAAGAGACCTCTTTAACCTGCAAACCTAATGTTATTTTCCTTTTACCTCAAAACCTATAGGCTGTTGCATATAAATTTCTTCTTCAAGATCTCCATGCAAGAACACAGTCTTAACATCCATTTCTCAACCTCCCAATCATAGGCTGCAACAATGGATAAGAGAAATCTAATAGAAGTCAATTTAGCAACAGGAGAGAATATCTCACCAAAATCAACTCCCTCTCTCTGGGAGTAGCCCTTGGCTACCAGTCTAGCCTTGTACTTCTCCAATGACCTGTCTACTCCAAACTTCTTCTTGAAGACCCACTTACATCCTATGGCCTTTCTTCCTTTGGGCAAATGAACAAGATCCCATGTGTTACAAGAGTCTAAAGCCATCATCTCCTCCTGCATGGCTAACTACCAAGACTCACTATCATCTGCAGAAATAGCTTCCCTATAGGATCTAGGTTCATCGTTAGTACTCAATAAAGTATATACACAACAGAAATCTGGTGGGCTATACCTGTCAACTAGATTCCATTGTCTTGTGGATCTCCTCAAGGGTGGAGTAAGAGACTCTACTTGTTCTTCTATATGATCATTTGTACCAACTTCTTCTGTAACAACAAATTCATCTTCATCAAAACTACTTGAATCTTCTTCTTCTTCTTCATCCCCCAATCCATCATTGTGTTCTTACTAAGGTGCATCTTTTTGCTCTAAATCAAAGTGCACTTTCTTTACCTTTTCATATTTTTCTTTTGGTTGCTTAGGTTAAGAAATAGCTCTAAGTTCCCTGAAAATAACATCTCTAGGAAAGATAATCTTGCAATTTAGTGGATTCCAAAGCTTATAACCTTTCACATTATCACCATATCCAATGAATGTACACTTTTTTAGCTTTTGGATCCAACTTAGATCACTTTAACTTAGGCACATGAACAAAAGCCTCACAACCAAAAACCCTTAAATGTGAAATAGAAGGTTTCTTACCTATCCACACTTCATAAGGTGTCGAATCAAGAGCCTTACAAGGAGATCTATTTATCAAATAGAAAGAAATACACACAACCTCTACCCAAAGGCATTTATCCAACTATGCATCACTAAGCATACTTCTGGCCCTTTCCATAATTGTTTAGTTCATCCTTTCTGCAACACTATTCTGTTGTGGTGTATACAAAGTTGTCTTTTGTTTGATTATACCTACATGCTTGCAAAACTCATCAAATTCCTTAGAGAAATATTCCCCTTGATTGTCAGATCTTAATATTTTTATCTTTAAACCTGATTGGTTCTCTACTAAGACTTTCAATTCCTTAAACTTAGTAAAAACTTCAGATTTATGCTTCATAAAATAAATCCATGTAAATTTGGATACATCATCAATGAAGGTTACAAAATAACAAGATTTTTTGATAGATTCATTATCCACATGTCCAAACACATCTGTATGAATAATTTATAACTTCTCTTTTGCTCTATTGCTTCCTGAAGGAAATAATTTTCTATTTTGTTTACCAAACACACAATGCTCACAGAAATCAAAGTGCTCATCAGAATAGGAGAAACCATCCAACAAATTTTTATTCTTAATAGTTTTTAATACATTATTGCTTGTGTGGCCCAATCTACGGTGCCACAACATACATGTATTTTTAGTAGTAGCCTCAGATACATAGGAGGCATTACAAACTGTAGTGGCTTCAAGCTTAAACAAGTTCCTGAATCTCTTCCCTTTCACTACCACCAAGTTCCCTCTCACCAATTTGCAACCATGTTTGTCAAATGTCACATGCATTCCCAAATCATTCCACTTCGAAACTGAAATCAGATTTCTAGCTAATCCAGGAACATGCAAAACACTAGGGAGGGTTTTAATCCTCCCATCACTGAAACACAACAATACCTTTCCTTTCCCGACAATCAGACATGAAGAGTTGTCACCAAGGTAGATATTACCTCCATCATATTCTTCATATGTGGAGAACCATTCCTTATGCGGGGTCATATGAAATGAGCATCCTGAGTCAACCAACCAATTTTCATCAGAAACAAGATTACATGCAGAAAGTAAAACTTCTTCACCTACATTCGAGGACTTATCCGAAGCACTCTCCCACTGTTTCTTGCGGTTTCTGCACTCCTTCTTCACATGTCCCCTTTTACCGTAGTTTCAACACTTAACTCTGTTATTTTTACCAGGAGTCTTAGACCAGCCCTTGGACTTGTCCTTAGCCCCTTTCTGATCTCCTTTAGGTCCTCTTTCCTTAAACCTTCCCCTAACACTAAGAGCATCCCTTGAACTATCTAAACTCTTCTTCCTCAATTCTTGTGACAGTAGCACTGAAACAAGAGCATCCAACTTCGGATCCGTAAGGTTAGCAGTGATAGCAAGGATAACATTCTCCCAAGACTCAAGTAAAGAACAAAGAAGTAAGATACATTTATCTTCCTCACTAACCTCAACATCTACTGAATCAAGCTGACTCACTAACAAATTAAAAGAATTTAAATCCTCTACAACTGATTCACCTTCTCACATTTTCATGGAAAACAATTTTATTTTTAAATAAAATTTATTTACCATACTCTTAGCTTGATAGATCTCACCCAACCATTTCCACAACTTGTATGCAGTCTCTTCCTTTGTGACATTCAATAGGACAGAGTCTGAAAGACACAACTGGATGGTTCCCTGTGCCTTCTTATCCAGTCTATCCCACTCATCTTGAGAGACATCATTGGGTTTCTTTTCTTTTTGAACAGCCAACCAGTGGTTTCTTTCTTCCAACAAATCTTCCATTTTCAGCTTCCACAACTCATACCCCGTTCCGTTGAACTTCTCAATGTCCAATCGAGAAGTTAATGCAACAGTGGATGCAGCCATAATAACAACACAAGATCTACAAAACAAACACAACCAAATCTCCCACTACAGCTACAGCTTCCACACTACCACCCAAGAGTCAAAGTTGGTCAGGCTCTGATACCAAATGTTAGAAATGAAAGCAACACTACTTCAATGGAAATCTGATTCGAGATAAATTTCAGCAATCTTTAACTGTGTGTTATTAACAATGGAGATTGTAACAAAACATAAACCCACAATACAGAAATATACTAGAAGTAGAATGAAGCACATAACACAAGTGTTTAATGTGGAGAAAACCCTTTTAGGTAAAAAAACTCCACCAAGAAAAGAGGTCAAGTTGTATTATCTTCACAAAAGGAGATTACAAATACATTCACTTCCTCTGTCCTCCAACCTTCACTCTGGCAGAACTTGGGTACCTGTAAACTGTTATATATCTCATCTACTATGCTATGGTTTATATAGAATTTACACAACCTCAAGACATTAAATGACTTCTTACAAGCTCATAACACTTGTCAAGAGTCAACAATACAACCTTAGGCATCCATGGCCAAGAATAGACTCTTACGAGAACATAAATGCTATCATACATGCATCCTACACTTGGAAAAATGTGCCCATGCAAGCTTGAACACCTTGGGGCTAAAAATAGCCACTTACAACATCTTATTACTTGTCATATGCTATTATAAGTGTCATAGATTCTATGACAACTTACAGTTGTCATAGAATCTCTTACACCCTCTTACAACATCTATGATGTGCGTCATAACACTAAAAATAGATTATTTGTCCACATGTGCACCCCACTTTGACCAATTACCATTTACCATAGTAAATGACATCCCGTAACTACCGCTGGTAACTCCGGAACTTACCATGCAGTAACTCAATAATTACCGTGGATAGTAAATAATTTTTACCACTGCTGGTGAAACTTGTACATCCCTTATGGGTAATTACAAATTACAAATAATAAATGGAATAATATAATAATGGGATTTACAAGGTTAATGGCACCTTATCCTAACAATTAGCTTTACAAGCATTCATATTTATAGACTAGCCTATTCTAAGAGCATACATACAAGTGTCACTCAAGCAAGATAAGTGTTGAGGTGATATGAACATATATTTTAAATTGTAAAACTATTTATAAATAGATGAGGTGTGCATGAAGGAGTCTCAAAACATGAGACTTTCTATAAGGTGGTGTGTCAAATAGAATATATAATTTATCCCAATTGATTTTGTAATTACATGAGAAAATTAAATGTATAGGAAAGCCATTTATCCTAATTTTGATGTGTGCTACATACCTTATGATTACTTATCATTCCTACTAATAATAAATAATTTATTGGAATATAATTCATTTAAAATAGAAGGAAAATAAATATAAGCTTTATTAAGACTAACAGACAAACTACTAAAGAGGATGACAAATATTATATTATTGAAGTAACCAATATAACATGTAGATGTATCCTCTATGATAAGAGTAGTGTGGGGGGAATGACGAACACAACTTATCAAGTGTATATAAAAATCCTATTGTTGGAACTAAATTTTACATGCACTAATTTTGTCCCCCTATAGTGTTTTAATGGTCCTTTGTGTTAATTACCAATTAGAGATATCCTAACTTAGAGTTTCATTATTGTATCCTTGCCTTTCCATTTTCATTGCGTTCAGTCCCTTAGACCTCATCCTTGTTCTAATCTTTTGTATCTTATGCTTGTGTCAATCTTCTTATTCTTTCTCATGATGGTCTATTCAAAACTAGCACCAAATTATTTATATTTACACTTTCACTTTTGTATTTGGATGTTGGCATGCTAACCCTTTAAATTAAGTTATTTGTTTATTCCCATGTGGTGATTATGAACTAGCTCATTGGTTTTGTGGATAATTTATGTGTATTTGCATGCGTTCTTTGTGCTCTACACAATAAAAGAGCAATCTTCACTTTCACTTTTACCATTTTGTTGTTTGGCTTGGTGAATGCGATGCAACCTTCCATTGGACACTCAAGTTGAGGTTTCAAGCATTCGTTGGTCTAGACGTAGACATGTGGTAACTCAAATGGGCCCACATTCTTATGGACCATTATTAGTTTGCCAAGTGGATATGATTTATGCTTATGTGGGTGTGATTTTATTTGGAAAAAGCATTATATAGTTTAGCAATACAAGAAGGAGGTGATCACTTCCCATTGGTGATGGTGAAATGGCATTGAAATGGGGTTCATATTTGCCTTGTCAATTTCTGATGTAGGAGCATCCAGGGTGTAAGACCAATCTTGCAACAACCAAAAAAAATGTTGTTTCTTTTCAATAAGGGCTAAATTTGGTAGGGTTACTATTTTTAGTAAGTTTGCATTTGTACACGGTTGGATACAAAATCTTACACAAACCTCCAGAATGGTGAATTAAAGCTAATGGTGAAGAAATCACTTCAATATCATTTGTCATTTGTGAGTTATTGAAATTTCAAATTCCAAAAATCCTATTGAAATATTCAAAGTCAAATTTGAGGCACTTAGAGGCTCTAGATGGGCCCAAAATTTGGTGGGAAACCCAAGTAGTCTACTTTTAGGTATTGCTTATCCACAACTGTCTTTTCAAGAGCTTTTCGAAAAGGTATTATAATTGAAAATCCAACGGTCAAATCGAAAGTTATGGCCCCACGAAGTTGACCTATTTTTGGAGGGAGATACAAATTTTGAAATTGAGCTGGTGGCCGCCAAAAAGGGCTATATATGACCATTTTTGGGGTGGTAGAGTTAAGGGGGAAAGTGTAGAGTCAAGAATAGGCAGGAAAACAGAAACCCTAGTAGATTTGGGGTTATAGAAGGCTGAAGATTCGAGAGTCTTGAGAGAGGGAGCTGTAATGTACTGCAACCTATAGGGGATTCATCCTCTGATTGTATTTGAGTTTCTGTAATGTAATTTTTTGCCCATATTAATAAAATATCATTCTATTTTCTATGTGCAATTTCTGTTATTAGGTGTTTTATGATTTACCCCTTCATCAAGTGGTATCAGAACAAGGGTTCTTGAGTGTGTAGACAGATTGCCAACCATGAGACAGTTTGCACCAGGACCTGAGGTTGTGAGTTTGTTGCAGAGATCAAGATGCCTCCACAAAGAAACCGTGGTGGGAGGAATGCTTTGACAGAAGAGGGTTTTAGAGCCCTGCAAAGACAAATTGATGCATTGCAAGAGGAGCTGTGAAGAGGGTTTGAGCCGAGAAGGAGAGAGGAAAGCGAAGATGAAGCTGAAGAAGAGCTATCTGAGGAAGAACAAGAAGCTGCGGGAGATCCTGCAGAAGTTAGGTTGTTGAGGGCTATTTCAAAGATCAGAAGGAGGCCCAAGATCGAAGTTTCTACCTATTCTAGAGATTTGAATTTGGAACAACTTATTGATTGGATCAATGATATGGGGGAGTATGTCAAGTATGAAGATGTGGAAGACCCAGAATAGGTCAAGTTTACAAAGACAAAGTTGAAGGGCCATGCCAGTATTTGATGGAAGGAGGTCCAGTTAGAGAGAAATAGAAGAGGAAAAGTAAAGATTACCAAATGGGATAGGATGGTGGAGAAATTAAAGAAGCAGTTCATTCCTATGGACTATGAGATGGAGTTGCTGAAGAAGTTGCAAGGATTAAAGCAAGGTAACAAGTTTGTCAAGGAGTATACAGAAGAGTTTTATAAGATTACTATTAGGACAGGCCATGCAAAGGCCATCATGGAGAAGGTAGCCCATTACATTAATGGGTTGAGGCCAAGTATTCAAGAAGAGTTGAGCCTGGTCAGAATGACCACCATAGAAGATGTGTACTAGTTTTCCCTGAAGGTGGAAGAGAAGCTGAATAAGAGATTTGAAAGCAAGAAAAGGGGAAGAGGTTAAGGCGGAAGGAGTAGTGGAAGACCTTATGGAGGACAAAATGAAGATCCAAAGAAAAGTGAAGAAGCTAGAACCAGTCCAAATCAGAGAGGAGATAATACCTACTGCCCTCGTGACCAGAATAATGGTGAGCAAAGAGGAAGAGGAAGAGGTAGACCTGGGCAAGGACCTGGAAGAGGAGGTTTCAGAGGAGCCTGTTTCTAATGTGGAGAAGAAGGGCATCAAGCCTACGAGTGTCTGCAACATTAAGGAAGGACAAATAGAAGACCTGAAGGTAATGCACAAGTTGCACATGTTGATAAAGACGTGCAACTTGAGTGTTCTGAAGATGCTGAAAGGGGAGAAACCCTAGTTGTTAGAAGAACTTTGTTGAATTAGGAGAAAGAACCCAATCAGAGGAAAAAAAAATTTCGTACAAGGTGCAAATGTGAAGGTAAGTGTTGTGATATTATTATTGATAGTGGGAGCACTGATAATCTTGTTTCAGAGGAGATGGTTGACAAGTTGAAGTTGAAAAGAAGAAAGCATCCACACCCATATCAAATTGCATGGTTGCAGAAGGACCATAGAGCTTTGGTGAATGAGCAGTGTTTAGTGAAGTTCAAGATTGGTGACTACCATGATGAGGTGTTGTGTGACATCATACCGATGGATGCATGCCATATGTTATTGGGGAGGCTGTGGCAGTATGATAGGAGTGCTGTCCACGATGGTCGCGCAAACACATATTCCCTTACAAAGGATGGAGTTTGTCATAAGTTGAAGCCCTTGAAGGAGGTGGAAGAAAAGGTATGTAGTACTGCCAAAATTTGCTTGGTAGATGGTAGGAAATTTTTGGAGGGTATGAAGTATGAGCGTCATTGCTTTGCATTGATTCCTAAGATTACCCAAGAGAAATGTGAAGATGTACAAGCAAAAGTCTCAAAAATGTTGGAAGAATTTCAAGATATTGTCTCTGATAATGTACCAGAAGGTTTACCACCAGTGAGGAAGATAAGTCATCAAATGGATTTGATACCAGGAGCCAGTTTTCTGAATAAGGCAGCCCATAGAATGACTCCAGCAGAGAGTGAAGAGTTGAACAGACAAGTTCAGAAGTTGTTGAGGAAGGGATTGATAAAAGAGAGCCTAAGTCCATGTGTGGTGTTGGTAATCATTTATGTTTAGGGTTTTAGGCTCGAGCCACTGGTGGTGCCTGCATAAGTATTCAAGTTTCAAGCATTTAAATATGCAGGCACCTTCCCAAAAATCTAAAAAATTCCAACACTTTCAACGTCTACAGTTGAAAAAATGCAAAAAATCAAGTTAAGGTGCAGGTGTCTTTGTATAGACAAGGGTATTTGTATATACATGCAGGTAAAATATGCATTGGTGGGTCAGAAATCTCCATCGCGCTTTGAAAAAATTAGTTAGATTCATTTATGAATGCATATCAGGCTTAGAATGTGCATATACAAAGGGGGAATCTTTCGCAAATTCCTAAGAATATTCCCTGTTTGTATATCGGGTTACATGTATATTTGGTTTGTATGTTTAGACATACAACGGCTATGTACAAGAGAAAATATACATTGCAGGCATATTCCAAGAAAGATTCACTGTTTGTATGCAGAGGAAATATACAAAGCAAAATATACAAGGGCGTGCTAATATACAATTGCTACAGTGGCGAGCGGAAGATACATTCCCAGAATATTCTATTGAAGATACCGCAGTTGTATATTAGAGGTTTGTATATTTGCGAATGCAAGCAAAACAAACAAAGGTGCAAAGATGCATTTGCTATAGTGCAGCGGGGAAGATACATGTGGTAGGGCCCGCAGGTATATACAAACGAGTTTGTATATTCGGCATACAAAGGAAATATACATTTGAAGAGATACAAGCTGGACTTCAAAAGGAGGTACGTTCTGATGCATAAAATTTTTGGGTCCGCCTTGTATGTTGAGCAGTTGCGTGTGTATGCATCCTGCATATACAAAGATTTAAAAAGGGAATTATATATGCATTTGAACATGCATATACAAAGGGCGAAAATGGCAAAATGGTGAGTGGAAAAGCCAGCAATAGCAAAAGGTGCCTACGTGGCTCGATCTAACTGGCTGGCGACCTGGTCAATGTGATTTTTAGGTCGTTTGATTTGAGCGATTGGGAGACAGATCGACGGCCAAGTTTTAAGTTGCAGCATGGGTTTTCTTTACATCCACAGGCATTGTTTTGAGTGGGAAAACTCTGTGGACACGCTACTGTTGCATTTTTTGAGGCTGCGGGTAGCTGAAACTTTAATGGCAGATTGTGCAGGGAGGTATGGGTCGAGTTGATAGGTCAACAACCTGATTGAAGATGAATGTCTTTGAGCGACAACTCAAATCCCAATTCCACCTGCTCTCTTCCTCTGCTTCCGAGCTACATTCAATTTTGAGCGCCAATCTGATCATGCATTATATCTGGCAAATTTTTGATTTGCCTTGTAATTAATGTGTTGAGTACACTTCCTTGTTGTATAAGGAGGACTGTGTTACTCTTTTTT
This sequence comes from Cunninghamia lanceolata, assembly GCA_027924645.1. Lineage (NCBI taxonomy): Eukaryota > Viridiplantae > Streptophyta > Pinopsida > Cupressales > Cupressaceae > Cunninghamia > Cunninghamia lanceolata. Next base: position 596,465 of record BSBN01001020.1, on the reverse strand, counting down.
TTTTTGTTGTTGAAGACCTAGGCATTTTTTGTGTAAATAATGAAGAACAGGGCATGATCCTGGGTTGTTTTATCTCATTCTGGAGTTTATGAGTTGCATCATGAATGTATTTTGCACGTATGTTCAGTTTCATGTTGATATAGATGAAAAATACTCTTATGCATGTGTTTATCTATTTGTCTCCTTCGCTGCATTTCCTTCTTTTGAATCTGGCTGCTAAGGGTTTCTCAGATTCTAGGGTATAAGTTTCTATATCACATGCTTCATCTCTAACTTCCATTTAAGGAGTGGATTAAATTGTTTTAGGTTAAGCATGGAGAAGGTTGTTTTTCAGCAAGGATATCTGTAAGTAGAGGCAGCTAAATACCCATTCTTGGGTGATGTTTGTAAGGCAAGCATCAATCCAACCCCTTGAAACTTGAATGCTAGTTGTAAACCATCTGTTGCATACATCTAGTTGACTCCTTGCCCTGAGATAGGCACCGGTCTGCTTCTAAGTTAGTAATTATGACCCAAAACCCCTTGTCTTGCATCCAAATCATCATATCCACCTTTTCATTACTTCCACCTGTTAGTTGTAGGAGTAGGATTAGGACCCCTGCATGCTCTCATACCTAACCAGACACATATGTCCAAGAATGTTGCCAACCTTGTGATTTGTCACACAAATCTTGGTCCCAAAATGAGAGTATTCTGCCTGTCATTAGAAAGCTAAATCTTTTTGTCATTTGGAGAGTAAATGTTACATCTTTATCAAATAGGGACACCCCCCTTGGTGCGGCAGAACCAAAAGTGAAGGGGAGGCAGCTCATGCAACCTCCCGTTTCTGTTAGCCGAATCAGCCTGTGCATTGGAACTAGCAAACCCTCTGCCGATTCGAGAAAATAACCAACAGAATTGGTGACTCTGCTGGGGATGATTTGATGAAAACAAAATTTATTTTTATCTACCTGAGTCACCAATAGAATTGGTGACTCTGCTGGGGAGAGAAAGAGTCAAATTATTTGAAAAGTGAATTCATTGTAGCAAGATAAAAAAATGACCATGTGGTGCTCTGCTGGTGTGGTGAATCCAGAAAACATAAGTGCCTTGTTGATTTTCTGTCCTCTCTGTGAGAGGTGGCGACTCTGTTGATTGAACCTATCAAAGCTGTAACATATTTCCAGGTATTCCATCCTTTTAAAAATGATGAGTTTAGAGCAGCAATCCTAGTTGTGCTCTCAAAGAAGACCATTTGTTATTGAAAGATATAGAGCCCTAAATTTTAAAGGAATATGTGGTTACCCAAACATTATTCCCAATGAAATTAGAAAATGTTTGCCAAAATATAGTGGATTAGATTCTGAATCAGAAAACAAACATCTGCAAAATTTTTGTAACTTAATAGAAGATTATGAGGTAGAAGATGAAGATGTTGTAATGAGACTCATTGTTCAGTCATTAGAAGATGATGCTAGGGTTTGGTTTTCAGACCTGCCTGTATGTTCAGTTTCTTCATGGAAAGATTTAGAAATTACATTCCTAGAGTAGTTTGGTGAAAGATTTGATTTAGCCTCATTGATAATACATTTCATGAATATTCAAAAGGAAGATGAGGAATTGGTTCCAACTTTTAATCTTAGATTTATTAAATTGCTTAAGCAAATCCCTGAATGCATAAGACCGAATAATGCATTGTGCTTTGCAATTTATTTGGCTACATTTGATGAAGAAATGAGTTATTCATTGAGAGATAAAGAACCAGCCACACTTCACCAGGCTTACCAATTTGCTATGGATATTGAAAACAATGAGAAATATGGAATGCCAATGGGTTTCATGGCTGCAAGTTGTAAAAACAATTATCAAAGTGAATATATTTCTGCTGTCCTGGTATGTTCATTGATAAATGATTGTGTAGAGGGAAATATATTTCAGAATAATGTGTGCAGCCATGATGTGATACATGAAAAAAATGTTTTAGAAAATGTAGGCACATCCTATAATGATGAAAACAAAGATTGTTATCAGCCTCTAGAAGACAATCCTGCAGACACAAGATGCCCTCCAATTGATCAAATGAAAGACATACATGAGGTTGTGTCCTGCAGCAGTATGCATATCCCAGTTATGCCTGATTATTTGTATAAAATGGATATGGAAAGCTTCACTCTGAATGTAAAAGATGCTGCTTCAAGGGATAATAGTGAATGTGTTAGTGACTGTCAGCATTCAGATGCATGTGTGAGCCTTTCAGATGGTGAAATATACATGGATGCTGAGTATGAGTGTTTCCTTAAAGATTCTGACCATCTTCATAATGCAAAGGTTGAAACTTCTGCTGTTGATTATCAGGGCATTGATGAAGAGGAAAAATAGGGTCACTATTTAGAGGTGGATGGGCAGGTTGTAAATGTGTGTGCTCATATGGTTGGGGATAGTGTTGGTTGCAGGGGTGACTATGAAGTTTTTAATGTAGGGCTGCATTCTGAGTTATTTCTGTCTTCTTTTGAGACATTCCAGGTGGACATAAATGATATGATTGCTGAGCATAGTAATGATGAATATCTTCATGTCTATAAAGATAAATTTGAATATGAGATGTTGCTTGTGCCTGAATATTGCATGTTTGATACAGAGGAGCTCTTATTTTCTGAAGAAGGGCAAAATTCTGATGTGGATTCATTTGTTTCATGTGAGTCTATCATTTTCCCAAGCAACATCAATGACTCATATGATGATGACATTCTACAACTCATGATAATGTACGCTGATGAGGCTCATTGTAGATTTGTCAATGAAAAAGAAAGGAGCAACAGCACAAACAATTGCAATGTTGAGTGCTGCAAGTGGTTAAATGCTTTCAGGCTTCATTTGAAGAAATCAAAATAGAATCAAGTGTTTGACAAAGGAAAACTCTGGTTTTTCCTTTTTGGTGGCCCTAGGCCACCAAGTAAATTTTAAATAAATGTGTTTTGTGATGCAGGTTGGTGCAGTTTTGACTCTGTTGCCCAATGGATAAGGATTGGTCTGCATCCTAGAGATCTGAGGTTCTCGCCATGCCTGCAAGAGGCATGTGTCCCCAGACAGAGCCTATGTTGGTAATCATTTATGTTTAGGGTTTTAGGCTCGAGCCACCGGTGGTGCCTACATAAGTATTTAGGTTTTAAGCATTTAAATATGCAGGCACCTTCCCAAAAATCTAAAAAATTCCAACACTTTCGACGTCTGCAGTTGAAAAAATGCAAAAAATCAAGTTAAGGTGCAAGTGTCTTTGTATATACAAGGGTATTTGTATATACATGCAGGTAAAATATGCATTGGCGGGTCAGAAATCTCCATTGCCCTTTGAAAAAATCAGTTAGATGCATTTCTGAATGCATATCGGGCTTAGAATGTGCTTATACAAAGGGGGAATCTTTTACAGATTCCTGAGAATATTCCCTGTTTGTATATCGGGTTACATGTATATTTGGTTTGTATATTCAGACATACAATGGCTATGTACAAGAGAAAATATACATTGCAGGCATATTCCAGGAAAGATTTGTTGTTTGTATGCAGAGGAAATATACAAAGCAAAATATACAAGGGCGTGCTAATATACAATTGCTACAGTGGCGAGCGGAAGATACATTCCTGGAATATTCTATTGAAGATACCGTAGTTGTATATTAGAGGTTTGTATATTTGTAGATGCAAGCAAAATATACAAAGGTGCAAAGATGCATTTGCTATAGTGCAGCGGGGAAGATACATGTGGTAGGGCTTGCGGGTATATACAAATGAGTTTGTATATTCAGCATACAAAGGAAATATACATTTGAAGAGATACAAGCCGAACTTCAAGAGGAGGTACATTCTGATGCATAAAGTTTTGGGTCTGCCTTGTATGTTGAGTAGTATATGCATCCTGCATATACAAAGATTTAAAAAGGGATTTGTATATGCATTCGAACATGCATATACAAAGGGCGAAAATGGCAAAATGGTGAGTGGAAAAGCTAGCGATAGCAAAAGGTACCTACGTGGCTCGATCTAACTAGATGGCGACCTGGTCAACATGATTTTGAGGCTGTTTGATCTCAGCGATTGGGAGATAGATCGACGGCCAAGTTTTAAGTTGCAGCATGGGTTTTCTTTGCATCCACAAGCATTGTTTTGAGCGGGAAAACTCCGTGGACACGCTAATGTTGCATTTTCTGAGGCTATGAGTAGCTAAAGCTTTAATGGCAGATTATGCAAGGAGGTATGGGTCAAGTTGACAGGTCAACAACCCGATTGAAGATGAATGTCTCTGAGCGGCGGCTCAAATCCCAATTCCACCTACTCTCTTCCTCTGATTCCCAGCTGCATTCAATTTTGAGCGCCAATCTAATCATGCATTGTATCTGGTGAATTTTTGATTTGCCTTGTAATTAATGTGTTGAGTACACTTCCTTGTTGTATAAGGAGGACTGTGTTACTCTTTTGTTTGTTGTTGAAGACCTTGGCATTTTTTGTGTAAATAATGAAGAACAGGGCATGATCCTGGGTTGTTTTATCTCATTCTAGAGTTTATGAGTTGCATCATGAATGTATTTTGCATGTATGTTTAGTTTCATGTTGATATAGATGAAAAATACTCTTATGCATGTGTTTATCTATTTGTCTCCTTTGTTGCATGCATTTCCTTCTTTTGAATCTGGCTGCTAAGGGTTTCTCAGATTCTAGGGTATAAGTTTCTATATCACATGCTTCATCTCTAACTTCCATTCAAGGAGTGGATTAAATTGTTTTAGGTTAAGCATGGAGAAGGTTGTTTGTCAGCAGGGATATCTATAAGTAGAGGCAGCTAAATACCCATTCTTGGGTGATGTTTGTAAGGCAAGCATCAATCCAACCCCTTGAAACTTGAATGCTAGTTGTAAACCATCTATTGCATACATCTAGTTGACTCCTTGCCCTGAGATAGGCACCGGTCTGCTTTTGGGTTAGTAATTATGACCCAAAACCCCTTGTCTTGCATCCAAATCATCATATCCACCTTTTCATAACTTCCACCTGTTAGTTGTAGGAGTAGGATTAGGACCCCGACCCCTGCATGCTCTCATACCTAACCAGACACATATGTCCAAGAATGTTGCCAACCTTGTGATTTGTCACACAAATCTTGATCCCAAAATGAGAGTATTCTGCCTATCATTAGAAAGCTAAATCTTTTTGTCATTTGGAGAGTAAATGTTACACCTTTATCAAATAGGGATACCCCCCTTGGTGCAGCAGAACTAGAAGTGAAGGGGAGGCAGCTCACGCAACCTCCCATTTCTGTTGGCTGAATCAGCCTGTGCATAAGAACTGGCAAACCCTCTGCCGATTTGGGAAAATAACCAACATGCGGTACCTGCAGTACTAGCACTGAAGAAAGATGGAGAGTGGAGGATGTGTACAGATTCTTGAGCCATCAACAAGATCACAATCAAGTACAAATTTCCATTGCCTAGAATGGATGACATAATGGATTGTTTGAGTGGAGTGAAGTACTTCACAAAGATTGATCAAAAGAGTGGGTATCACCAGATTCGAATCAGAGAAGGAGATGAATGGAAGACAACCTTCAAGACAAAGGAGGGTTTGTATGAGTGGTTAGTCATGCCATTTTGGCTAACCAATGCACTGAGCACATTCATGTGGCTCATGAATGAGGTATTGAAAGAATTTTTGAGAATTTTTGTTATTGTTTATTTAGATGATATTTTGATTTTCAGTAAGACTTGGGATTAGCATATGATGCATATCAGAAGAGTTTTTGAGAAGCTGAGGGAGGAGAAGTTGTTGATCAATCTGAAGAAATGTAGTTTTGTAAAGGAGTTGGTATACCTAGGATTTGTTGTCTCAGAGGAAGGTCTTAAGATGGACCCAGAGAAGGTGAGGGCTATCATTGAATGGCCTACACCAAGGAGTGCTTTTGAGGTAAGATCTTTTCATGGTTTGGCAAGTTTTTATAGAAAGTTTATTAGGAATTTTAGTAGCATTTGTGCACCCCTAACTGAGACAATGAGAGGGGATAGAAAAGAGTTTAGATGGACCAAAGGAGCAGACAAGAGCTTTGATACATTGAAGCAGAAAGTCATAGAACAACCTGTTTTGGCACTTCCAGATTTCAATAAAGTATTTTAGGTAGATTGTGATGCTAGTTGTAGGGGTATAGGAGTTGTTCTAAGTCAATAAGGTAAGCCCATTGCCTATTTTAGTGAGAAACTTAATGATGCCAAGAAAAAGTATTATGTTTATGATTAGGAGTTTTATGCAATAGTTCAGGTTTTGAAGAAATGGAGACATTATTTGTTACCAAAAGAGTTTGTTTTATATATTGATCATCAGGCTTTACAATTTTTCATAAAATAAGACACTATTAAAATTAAAATAGTAATTTTTTTATTTTAATAGAATTTAAATTGAATTTTTCTTTACTACTTATTGCAAATAATTAGTCATATTATTTAACTTTATATTCAATTAAATTAACACTTAAATATGTTGGTATGTACATGCTAGTTTGATTACTTGGAGCTCAAAGAAACAAAGTATAGTTGCCCTTTCTTCTACAGAAGCAGAGTATGTTGCAGTCACTTTAGCAGGTACACAAGCATTATGGCTTAGAAAACTTCTTGAAGAAATTGGAGAGATACAAATTCAGCCCACAGTAATTTTTTGTGATAACATTAGTGCCATTAAGTTGGCCAAGAATCCAGTCCATCAAAATAGGACAAAACATTTTGATTTAAAACATCATTTTATCAGAGATTTGGTGCAGAAGAAGGTAGTAGAATTGAAATACATTAGCACAAAAGAGCAGTTAGCAGATATATTCACCAAGGCAGTTGCAAAGGATCAATTTTTGGCACTCAAAGATCAGATCGTGAGCCCTCTCAGCATCAAGGGGGAGAATGTTGAAAACTGATGCTGGAGTTCAGTTGAACATTCAGTTCTTCCACCAATGAATGTCTTGCATAGATTTAGTGATTTAGAATCCTTTAGATTGCATGTTGCATGTTGGTTTTTGACCCATGCAATTCCTTAATTTAGATCAGTTTTAGTCAAGCAATTTAGACGGTTAGTTTTGAGTTTTGACAGTAGTTAATAAACTTGGTATTCACCGCCAAATCCAGCGTAGGAATAAAGCATGTGATCTACATTCCTAGTTTATAGGTTTTTACCAGTCTACTTTTAGTTCTAGCGTATTGTTTAGAGGCTGCATCCTCTTTTTATATAGTCTTTGTAAAAGTTGTTATTTACAGAGTAGTCAATTCTAATGATATAAAGAAACAGTTATATTGTCTGCAAATATACAGAATCTCTACTGTCTTAAATTGTTGTGGTGGTTTTTTTTAAGACAAACTGAAAGATTGCAAAAGTACCTAATTACAAGCAATTTCAAAATAAAAAAGCATGATCCCATATGAGATCATCTTAGCCGAAGCTAGAGCCTTGCCAATTGAAGCAACAATGCTAATTCAATGGTTAGGTTATTTGTAGAGAATTGAGAACATGGAGGGACATCACTGGCCTAAAATTATAGTGGAGGAAAAGTTAAAGCTAGAAGGAAACGCATAGTATCTTAATAGTCAAGGAAAGTTAAATCAAAGGGACTTAAAATGGGTTGAGTTTTTGCAGAGTTATACTTTTGTTTTGAAGCATGGGAGTGGGAAGTCCAACAGAGATGCAGATGCCTTGAGTAGAGGGCAAAATTTGTTGACAGAAATGAAGATAGAGATTGTTGGGTTCGATGAGCTCAAAAGTTTGTATCCTAAAGATCTAGATTTTGCAGAGGTCTAGAAAGCTTGTTTGGAACCTATTACTTTGGATTGGACAAAATGGTTGGATTTCATAATCCAAGATGGCATGTTGTTTAGAGGAAGCCAGTTGTGCATTCTGAGGAGTTCCATGAGAGAGAACCTGATTAAGAAGAAGCATAGTGGAGGATTGGCTGGACACTTTGGTCGAGATAAGACTATCGCTATTGTTGGTGAAAATTATTATTGGCCATAGTTGCAGTAGGATGTGAGAAAATTTGTGCAGAGTTGTAGAGTGTGTCAGATGGCAAAAGGAACAAGTTAGAATATAGGGCTATATCAGCCATTACCTATACCAGAGAAGCCATGGGATGATATCAGTATGGATTTTGTTCTTGGTTTACCAAGGACACAGAGAGGACATGATTCTATTTTTGTGGTGGTAGATAGATTCTCGAAGATGGCGCATTTTATTCCTTGTAAGAAGACAAATGATGATGTTCATATTGCAGAGTTATTTTTCAGGGAGGTGGTGAGATTACATGGTCTACCAAAGAGCATAGTTTCAGATTGAGATACCAAGTTTGTTGGTTATTTCTGGAGGACATTGTGGAAGAAATTGAAGACAGATTTGAAGTTCAGTTCTACGCACCATCCACAGACTGATGGATAGACAGAAGTGGTGAATAGGACTTTGGGTAACCTGCTACGATGCTTAGTAGGAGATAAGCCCAAGGGATGGGATTTGATTTCACCAATGTTCAACATTTCAAATTTGACAGAGTATCATGATGATGGACTTGATAAAGGAACACAGTGGGACATTCCAGCATCTACTTCAGAGAAGGAGGAGATAGAGGGCATTCTAGATAGCTGTGTGGGTAAGAGTACAAGAAATAGGCAGTATACAAAATACTTGGTGAAATGGAAAGGAAGGCCTGTTGAAGATTCATCATGGTTATCTCAGACTGAGGTTAACCATTTTGGTTTCCCCTAACTCATGAGAAGTGATAGGGTCACTTTTCAAATTACCCTGGGTGTCTGATGCAGGAGCATCCAGGGTGTAAGAGCAATCTTGCATCAACAAAAAAAAAATGTTGTTTCTTTTCAATAAGGGCTAAATTTGGTAGGGTTACTATTTTTAGTAAGTTTGCATTTATGCACGGTTGGATACAAAATCTTACACGAACCTCCAGAATGGTGAATTGAAGCTAATGGTGAATAAATTACTTCAATATCATTTGTCATTTGTGAGATATTAAAATTTCAAATTCCAAAAATCCTATTGAAATATTCAAAGTCAAATTTGAGGCACTTAGAGGCTCCGGATAGGCCCGAAATTTGGCGGGAAACCCAAGCAGTTTACTTTTAGGTATTGCGAATGCACAACTGTCTTTTTGAGAGCTTTCTGAAAAGGTATTATAATTGAAAATCTAACAATTAGATCGAAAGTTATGGCCCCGCGAAGTTGACCTATTTTTGGAGGGAGATGCAAATTTCAAAATTAAGCTAGTGGCTGCCAAAAAGGGCTATATATGACCATTTCTGGGAACCCTTGGGGTGGTAGAATTAAGGGGGAAAGTGCAGAGTCAATAATAGGTGGGAAAATAGAAACCCTAGCAGATTTGGGGTTACAGAAGGCTGAAGATTCCAGAGTCTTGAAAGAGGGAGTTGTAATGTGTTGCAACCTATAGGGGATTCATCCTCTTATTGTATTCGAGCTTCTGTAATGTAATGTTTTGCCCATATTAATAAAATATCATTCTATTTTCTGTGTGCAATTTCTGTTATTGGGTGTTTTATGATTTACCCCCTTCATCAATTTCATCCTTGACCATAGATCTCAAGTATTTTAAATCTAGGGCATTTAATTTGTGAAGAGTTTCTTGAAGCATGGTGGTGGTAACAGTAAGGTTAAGTAGTGACTTGTGGTGAACATTTGGTATGTGGTGCATTACCCTATTGGTTAGTAGATGAAAATATGGATCAGTCATATGTGTCTATTCTATGTAGACCAATTCCATGCTACCACATGTTCTATCTCACATAAATGAATTTAAAAGAGCAAAGGTTTTTAGGCTATGTAGAAGGTTGAAGGCCATAGTGGAAAGTGTGGATTTGTTGGCATTTAAAGGTTAAAATACTATTTAGTCACATATCAAATATTATGGACCTTAGTAACCTACTCAACATAGATACCCACATGTGTTTCTTCTTTGTGGTATAATTCAAAAGTGGGTAGATGTACTATTTTCATTAGGAATAATGGAATGTTAAATGGGATGAAGGCCTTCATTTTCTTCTCTTTTTTATCCTTTGTTATGACACTTGAAAGGAAATGCAAGAGGGCAACATATTCAATTATGATTGGAGATGGTGAAATGACATAAATGAGATCTTGTAACTTCACCTAATGCATGTAAATTTGAGCCATTGATCTTCAACCAATTGAAAGAACAAATCTTATATATCTATCTATATACATATGTATGTATGTATATGGATAATATTGATGTAGTCATGGGCAAAGGACCCAATGAAGGGTTGTCCAACCATATAGTGAAAACTCAAACACAAAATACTCACAACAAAACTTGATATAATAGTAACATGGTCTTTATTGAATTCAAAGTATGAAAGGATTACAATTGGAACTGTTGGTGCCTGATTTCACTGTCAGTTTTTGAGCAATTTTCATGCAGGCACCTTCCCAAAAAATCCAAAAAATTTCTAAGTCTTTGGGCCTCCTCAACATGTTTTAACATCAGCATCATATTTTCTTTGGAGGAGGTCATCATCATCATGTTTCCAGACATCACCCTGATGTTGCTTGCGAGGGTCATCATATTTTCTGCCTGCATGATCTTTCGCGGGGTGATATTTTAACATCGGGTGATCTTTGTTAAGATCATCCTGATGATGTTGCTGTAAAGTTCTAAGTGTGACCCGATATTCATCGTGGTCATAATATTTTGATCGTCAGGATGATCTTAGTCAATATCATCCTGATGTTGTTGTATCACTTCATGTTCGTTGTTTTATCATCCTGATGATGCTGACGTCATTCTTACGTCAGGGTGATATCCGCTTTTCTGCCTGTCTGCATCATGATATTTCCGAAGGGAGATATCCGCCTGTCGGCTTCGTGCATTATCTAGTGGGGGGTGATCTTTTCAAATATCTGGCATATTCATCTATCACCCCGATCTTATAGTGGAGCTACAGTGCAACATGATATTTGTGCATCAGGATGATATTTCCAAATATCCGGTTATCTTCCGAATATCATCCTAATGTCGATATGATGATGACGTCATCAAGGTCCAGGGGGGTCATATTTCTAACACTAATCATCTTGTGGAGATCCCCCGATATTTACAAACATGATGATGACGTCATCCGGATATGAGGAGGTGCGCAGTAGGCAGATATGCTTATGACATCAGCAGGATATGACGGTGACATCACCAGGATTTTTCATCAGCCAGACTTTTGATATTGGTTAAGCAGGAGGATCTTCCTCCGATGGATCAGGTTGTGCCGATGAAGGCGATTATCATGCAGGTTATATTGCGATATGATGCTGACGTCAGGGTGATTTTTCAGGTGACAGGATATCATGCTGCTGAAGGATAATGATGATGAAGGTTTATACTAGTGTCGTCGGGAGCAAAAGCACCGACATCATATATGCTCGCGACCTAGTATATAAGGTGATGAGGAGGTTGCTGCGGGGTGCATGTGGGATAATTCGACCCTGCATATTTTCAAATATCATGACGATGTATCTTGGCAGGAAACGGTTGTGACGCACAGTATTCTGCATTTCCCAAGGCCGCGGGTTGGTGCGCCATTAATGGCGAAGGTTGCAGAGGTATGGACGGATCTGGTACCCGATTGAAGGTGTACATCAACGAACAGTGGCGCAGGGCTCGAGGTTTCTTCCTGTCTCCTCCCCTACCTACTGCATTCATGTTTGGGCGCCAATCTGGTAATACGTTGAGCGCTATTTTTCTGATACTGTGTATCTGGCAGGATTTTTGGTCAACCATGTAATTAATTGCTGTGGTACACTACCTGGCTGTTATAAGCAGGAAGTGTTACTCATTTTAGGTTGTTGAAAACTGGACATTTTAGCTCTGTAATAAGATACAACTGGTTTTGGTTGCTCTGTGCAGCAAAACTTGTGAGTTTATGTATCTCCTATTGTACGATTTGGCATGAATCCACTGATTTCATGGTTAATCTTATATGAATAATGCTATGTTTGCATGTGTTATGCTGATTTTGTCTCCAGTTTTGCATGTATCTTTCTTACTACAATAGGGATGCCATAAGTATAGACAGCTTAACACTCTGTATTGGGAGATATCTGTAAGGCAGATATCATGTGTATCCCCCTGAAATCTAGTTTTAGCTATTCATGCTGATCATTCACAGGTGTATGTCTACCGACTCCAAGCCCTGTATAGGCACCAATCTAGCTCTGTGTTGAGGTTATACACCAGGTCTAGGTTTGCATCCAAACACCATCTCAAACCATCTCATCCTTCCACCTGTTAGTTGTAGGATTAGAAGTAGCGACCCCTGCATGCTCTCATACCTAACCAGACATATATGTCCAAGAACGTTGCCCACCTTGTGATCTATCATACAGATCTTGGTCCATACATGAGAGTATTCTGCCTGTTGTTGTCAAGTTAGATCTTTCTATCTTTGAGCTAGTCAAGGTTACATCTTGAGTTATAGGGATACCCCCCTTGGTGCGGCAGAACCAGAAGTGAAGGGGAGGAGCTCACGCAAACTCCTGTATTAGTTGGCTGAATCTGCCTGTGCATTAGAACTGGCAAACCCTAATGCTGATTCAGAAGAAAAAACCAACAAAATGGCGACTCCGCTGGGGATGTGATTGATCAAAAGTAATATCTAGTCATCCTTGGTGATACATTTGTGACCCATCTGAGTCACCAACAAAATGGCGACTCTGCTGGGAAAGAAATTTGAGAAAGGGTTATATCTGTGACCCATTCGAGTCACCAACAAAATGGCGACTCTGCTGGGGATGGACTAAAAAAAAATGATATATTTGTGGCCCATCTAAGTCACCAACAAAAATGGCGACTCTGCTGGTGGAATGAACCTGGAAAAGTAGCTTTCAGCTATTGAAAATTTTGTCCTCTCTGGAGAGGTGGCGACTCTGCAAAAAAGATCTGAATGCACATGAAAGATGGATGTATGTGATGTGACAAAAATGTGTTGTTCATTTTTCTGCATCTGTATGAGAAAAGGTACCTTGTTCCTTCCCCTTTATATTTGTTGTTTTGCTACATAAGTTAGATGCCAGGGGAAGCCTTAGGTCTTAGACAGACAAAGGATGTCTAAGAGTAAGATTTTTATGAATGCAAGTATGAATTATCCCATACTCAGTGGTGAAATGTTGAATAAAAGAATAGAAGAGATAAGAAATAGGTTGATATTCTTAGAGGCTGAGCAGGCCCAGTTAAAAAGCAGTAACCCTGTTGTGTCTGCCAGTCAGAAGGCTAAACCTCTTCTCAGCCCTTTTGATCCTTTGTATGACCAACTGGATTTGTCATGGGTGGATTATAAAGTAGAAACTATGCCTGCTAGGATATACTGTCAGATGCCTAGATTTGGTGGTCACAGTGTATGTGATGGGAATGCACATATCCAAAATTTTCACAGTTTTATGGGAAAACATTCATTCAGAGATGAGGATATGTGGATGAGGTTTTTTGTTAGGTCCTTTGATGCAAAAGCAAAAGACTGGTATTTGAGCTTTTCAAAAGGATCCTTTGCCTGTTGGGATGAGCTTGCTGACTGTTTCAAGGAAGAATTTGCAAAAGAACCGGCTGATCTTGTTGCAGAATTGATGAGAATCAGAAAACAAGATGAAGAGCCATGTGTTGATTTTAGTCATAGGTTTGCAATAGCCCTTTCACAGATCCCAGAAGTCTTCAGACCTGATATTTCAGCCTATGTTGGCATATTCTTTGAAGCTTTTGAGGAGGGCTTTAGTGCAATACTGAGGGATTTCAAGGTGACAAGTATGCAGATGGCATACAGGTTCATAGAAAAGATAGAAAAAATTAGAAATGTGCACCTGCTGAAACCCCTGTCCCCAGGCCTTGGTGTGAATAATAGTTGTAAAGCTGCAAATGACCAAATAATTAAGGCATCATGTGAAGATGAAAAGATGAATGTTGAGGATGCCAGTGAAAGGACTAATGAGGATTCCCATTGCAATGATGAGGCATCTGACCATGAAAACAACAATGAGGTTGTGGACAGCAATGAGCAATTTTTGGAATGGACCTGTGGAGATAATTGTGAGTATTGTGCTCAAGATAGAGAAGAAATAAGCATACAGGCTGATACTCCTCCACAGAGGGAATCCATTGGTGATGAAGATGCATGCTCTGCTGCCCATGAACAAATGGCATACTATGATGAAACTGATGCACTTGGGTCACCCATTTATGACACATATGGCGATGAGGATTTGTCTGAGTATGGTGAAGATCTAGACACTATTTTTGGCTTAGATTCTGTTTCTCATCCTGATGAAAGAGGAAACAACATGCATCAGGTAAGTGACTGTGAAAATGTGCCTGATTTGAAAGAGATGCCAGAGCCTGATCTTTTCCAGCCTGGTGCTGCTGATTGTTGTGTACATAGTGTGCACAATTGTGATTTTGAAAGCTTTTCTTTTGATGTGCTAGCATATAATACAATGAGCCCTGATCTTCCTAGTTGTGTGGTGGACTCTGAGTGTTTCCTATTTGCAGTCCAGCTAGGAGATCATGTTGCAATGCATGATGATGATACAGATGATAACCTGTGTTCTATACCATTTGAGTATGCATTGCCTGATACATTCTGCATCCACTTGTTGCCGGATGTTGAAGGTTATCTGCACAGGATTGACAATGACAAGCCAAATCAGAGGGTTGAGTGTGCAGATGACAAGGTTTGTTTGTGGGTGGATCCTGACAGTATCTCCAGGCTTGACCCGGTGCATGTAGATGAAAACAAGATATTTGACAAAGGGAGATACATGTTTTTCTTTTCTTGGTGGCCTTAGGCCATCAAGTGTGTTTGGTGATGCAGGTCGGTGCAGTATTTGACTTTGTGCCCAATGGATAAGGGACTGGTCTGCATCCCAGAGATCTGGGGTTCTCGCTGCAGTCTTTCACCTGCACGTCCCCAGACAAAGCCACTGTTGGTGCCTGATTTCACTGTCAGTTTTTGAGCAATTTTCATGCAGGCACCTTCCCAAAAAATCCAAAAAAGTTCTAAGTCTTTGGGCCTCCTCAGCATGTTTTAACATCAGCATCATATTTTCTTTGGAGGAGGTCATCATCATCATGTTTCCAGACATCACCCTGATGTTGCTTGCGAGGGTCATCATATTTTATGCCTGCATGATCTTTCGCGGGGTGATATTTTAACATCGGGTGATCTTTGTTAAGATCATCCTGATGATGTTGCTGTAAAGTTCTAAGTGTGACCCGATATTCATCGTGGTCATCATATTTTGATCGTCAGGATGATCTTAGTCAATATCATCCTGATGTTGTTGTATCACTTCATGTTCGTTGTTTTATCATCCTGATGATGCTGACGTCATTCTTACGTCAGGGTGATATCCGCTTTTCTGCCTGTCTGCATCATGATATTTCCGAAGGGAGATATCCACCTGTCGGCTTCGTGCATTATCTAGTGGGGGGTGATCTTTTCAAATATCTGGCATATTCATCTATCACCCCGATCTTATAGTGGAGCTACAGTGCAACATGATATTTGTGCATCAGGATGATATTTCCAAATATCCGGTTATCTTCCGAATATCATCCTGATGTCGATATGATGATGACGTCATCAAGGTCCGGGGGGGTCATATTTCTAACACTGATCATCTTGTGGAGATCCCCCGATATTTGCAAACATGATGATGACGTCATCCGGATATGAGGAGGTGCGCAGTAGGCAGATATGCTTATGACATCAGCAGGATATGATGGTGACATCACCAGGATTTTTCATCGGCCAGACTTTTGATATTGGTTAAGCAGGAGGATCTTCCTCCGATGGATCAGGTTGTGCCGATGAAGGCGATTATCATGCAGGTTATATTGCAATATGATGCTGACGTCAGGGTGATTTTTCAGGCGACAGGATATCATGCTGCTGAAGGATAATGATGATGAAGGTTTATACTAGTGTCGTCAGGAGCAAAAGCACCGACATCATATATGCTCGCGACCTAGTATATAAGGTGATGAGGAGGTTGCTGCGGGGTGCATGTGGGATAATTCGACTCTGCATATTTTCAAATATCATGACGATGTATCTTGGTGGGAAACGGTTGTGACGCACAGTATTCTGCATTTCCCAAGGCCGCGGGTTGGTGCGCCATTAATGGCGAAGGTTGCAGAGGTATGGACGGATCTGGTACCCGATTGAAGGTGTACATCAACGAACAGTGGCGCAGGGCTCGAGGTTTCTTCCTGTCTCCTCCCCTACCTACTGCATTCATGTTTGGGCGCCAATCTGGTAATGTGTTGAGCGCCATTTTTCTGATACTGTGTATCTGGCAGGATTTTTGGTCAACCATGTAATTAATTGCTGTGGTACACTACCTGGCTGTTATAAGCAGGAAGTGTTACTCATTTTAGGTTGTTGAAAACTGGACATTTTGGCTCTGTAATAAGATACAACTGGTTTTGGTTGCTCTGTGCAGCAAAACTTGTGAGTTTATGTATCTCCTGTTGTACGATTTGGCATGAATCCACTGATTTCATGGTTAATCTTATATGAATAATGCTATGTTTGCATGTGTTATGCTGATTCTGTCTCCAGTTTTGCATGTATCTTTCTTACTGCAATAGGGATGCCATAAGTATAGACAGCTTAACACTCTGTATTGGGAGATATCTGTAAGGCAGATATCATGTGTATCCCCCTGAAATCCAGTTTTAGCTATTCATGCTGATCATTCACAGGTGTATGTCTACCGACTCCAAGCCCTGGATAGGCACCAATCTAGCTCTGTGTTGAGGTTATACACCAGGTCTAGGTTTGCATCCAAACACCATTTCAAACCATCTCATCCTTCCACCTGTTAGTTGTAGGATTAAAAGTAGGGACCCCTGCATGCTCTCATACCTAACCAGACATATATGTCCAAGAACGTTGCCCACCTTGTGATCTATCATACAGATCTTGGTCCATACATGAGAGTATTCTGCCTGTTGTTGTCAAGTTAGATCTTTCTATCTTTGAGCTAGTCAAGGTTACATCTTGAGTTATAGGGATACCCCCCTTGGTGCGGCAGAACCAGAAGTGAAGGGGAGGAGCTCATGCAACCTCCTGTATTAGTTGGCTGAATCTGCCTGTGCATTAGAACTGGCAAACCCTAATGCTGATTCAGAAGAAAAAACCAACAGGAACTACAATGGGATTCCTACATTATAGGTCAAAAATATTTGATTACTAATATGAAAAATTACTACATTCAAATAAAATTCAATACATTATGTGGCATTTGTATCCTTGTCATCAAACTCCACCCTAAACCTTCATCCTAATATCTACACTTGGACCTCCAAATCTCTACTAAATTATTCCTAACTCTCCTTGATGACCTCAAATTATTGTGAATGGAATATACATAGCAATATCAAACCTCCAAAATGATTTGTGTCACTTCAAGGTGGCACAAAGTTTAATAATACATGAAACATGTAGTTGACCAATGTAAACATGTTCTTCGATCAAAGCAGTGATAATAAAATGGGGAATCCATGTAGTGCTCAATATTCATCCTTCTAGGTCCAATGAATATTTTCATATACTTCTTTGTTGACACAAACTCCAAATAATTTAGCACAAGTGGAAAAGTTATAACTGTGCTAGTCTATAAACTTAGTATACATTCACAAATCAAATTATATCATCCTATTGATCTAATTCTGCTAAAACATGGACATGACATATATCTATCATTGTACAAAATACTCCAAAAACTACAAACCAAATATCAACTTGTGGTGAAATGTGGTGGCTTCTTCTACAATTAATTGGTAATTGAAAACCTACAAACAAAGTGAAAAGAAAATATTTTTATTTGATGCAAGATTTCTCTTGTTCCTTGGGATGCTCTTGCATCATATGTTGAGCGTTATTTGAAAGGTAAGTACCTCACTTTATAGTGACTAGATGGAAACTAAGATAGTCTACCTTAGCCCTAGAAATCTAGCTTGAGTATTCTTCTAGCCTTCCTCTTCATTTTACCAAATATTCCTCAATGCCTCATATTGCCTATTCCTAGTGCTCCTCCCAATTTTTCTATCCAATATTTCTTTGATCTCTTCTTTTAGATGAGATGGTATGGGGTTTTTCCTTTGTTCCTTTGTGTTACTTCCTACTAAGTATCCCTCATGATACTGGTATAGGTCTACAATGGTGAAAAATAGAGATATTCCTAATACTTCTAGTAGCTCCACCTCATATGAATTTCCCAAATAATTTTCTTCTTATATTTCTACAAGGAACAAACTTCTTCATATTTAACTTACTATATACATTCCAACTAGAAATATTTCCTTTATAAGGTACAGCATTACTTCATCTCCCACCATAAAATTCTTTTGTCTTCTTGTTCTATCAACTTCATGCCTATATTTATCAATGATCTTCTCTAGGTGACTTCTTACCTTTACATGCACCTTCTTCATATATTTTGTGGACTCCTTTTCCTCTGCACTCCTTTTCCCCTACAATCATTTTGCCTTCCTTACTAATGTCCCTCAACTCTGATGCATTTCTTGGATTACTTCCACTCACAATCTAAAATGGTGTTTTTTGGTACTTCTATTCACTAAATTATTCCATGCAAACTCTACCTAAGGTAGAACCATGTCTCTATTTCATGTCTTCTCTCCAACTAGGCTTACTGTCTCTTTTCATGCTTTCCATGCCTCCACAAAATTAGGATCAACTTCATAAAAATGATTTAGCTCCTCAAAACCAACTATCTCTACCCTCATTTTTGCTAGCAAATTCTATCTTCTACTTAATGCATTAGCAACCTTGTTTGACTTCTTGCTTCTATGTTTCAACACAAAAGTGGAACTTTGCATCAATTCCACCCATCACATATGTCTCTGGTTCAACTTACCTTGGCTATTCAAGCATTGTAGTGATTGGTGATCAATATACAACTATAACACAAAGTCCTTGGGTAATACGTAATGCTTGTTGGTATGTGAAGTTAGTTTTATTATTCCATCATTGATAAAGCAGTTGACGACTAGTTGATAAAACTTTGTTGGTAGCCAAGGGGTATGCACAAAAATATGGTATTGATTTTGATGAAATTTTTTCACCTGTTGTATGGTTAAGTACAACTAGAGTTGTTTTAGATGTGCATGGTGACCTCTCTAAGGAAATTTACATGCAGCAACCGAAAGGCTTTGAGGAAAAAGACAAGGAGAATATAATTTGTAGGTTGAAGAAATCATTGTATGGTTTGAAACAAGTGCCAAGGTGTTGGTACAAGTGATTTGATTCTTTCATGATAAGCTTGGGTTTTAGCAAATGTGAGGTTGATCATTGTGCCTACTTTCAAAGGTACGAAGATGGTAGTTTCATTATTTTACTTTTGTATGTTTATGATATGTTGGTAGCAAGTCCCAACATGCATAGAATCATCAGGTTAAAATCTCAGCTTGCTAGGGATTTTGAAATGAAGGACTGAGGAGGTGTGAATTATATTCTTGGAATGTGAATGCACAGAGATAGAAAGAACATGAAGCTTTGGTTATCATAGAAGACTTATGTGGAAAATATTTTGTAGCACTTCAATATATAGAATGCACAACCAATTAGTACTTCATTTCCTATTCACATTAAATTGTCTTTAGAATAGTGTCATAGCACAAAAGTGGAGAGGATAGAAATTTCTTGTGTACCATACTCATCAACAATTTGTAGTCTTATGTTTTCCATAGTGTACATCAGACTAGGCATTGCACAAGCAATGGGAGTAGTCAATCGTTACATGGTCAATCCAAGTTGTGAGCATTGGGTGACTGTGAAGTGGATTCTTAGGTATTTGAGGGGCACTTCTAATGCTACTATTTGTTACAATGGGAGTAGTCTTTAGGTTAATGGGTATGTGGATGTGGATTTTGGTGGAGACAAAGATAAGAGAAAATTTGATACAGGTTATTTTTTCTCCTTAGTACGAGGTGTTGTTAGTTGGGTCTCAAAGTTGCAGATAGTGGTGGCCTTATCTACTACTAAATTTAAATATATGGCAGCAATGTAGGATAGTAAGGAAGCAATCTAGCTTCATAGACTTTTGGGTGAATTGCAGGTAAACCAAGATAACATGGTGTTGCATTGTGACATCCAAAGTGCTTTGCACTTAGCATGGAACTCAACTTATCATGCCAAAACAAAACATATTGATGTACAATATCACTTTGTATGTGAGGTGGTGGGAGGATATATCTCTTTGGCCAAGATACACACTGATATAAACCCATCAGATATTTTGACAAAGCCCATTGGTAAAAAGAAGTTCATTTGGTTTAGAACTTCTTTAGGCTTGCACATTACTTTTTTTTTTTTTAAATGTGCCTGGTAAACTTTTTAACGTGACTGGCGACGCTGGTGCGACACGCCCTCCGGCTCCACGCGAATGCTTTTGCCCAGAGCAATAAACCGGTGAGGCCACAACTGGGGGACCTCATCCCCTAGGAAGAATACTTCAAACCTGCGAGCTCATTGGCCCAATGAAGGCGTAAAGCCTTGCGAGCTCGTTGGCCCAGCGGGGGTTTGAACTCTGGTGGCCGCCACTACATCCTGAATGACTTAACCACCGAACCATGCCATCATCGACAGCTTGCACATTACTTGATGATAGGTACCATTGACATTTATTTTCAATAAGGGTTATTTGTAAGGCAAAGTTTTTACTTCAAGTGGGAGATTATTGGTATGTGAATTCAATTTTCTTATTCTAGCATTGATAAAGCAGTTGAAACTAGTTTGGTTGTGCAACATGTGTACGACATGTGGGAGCACCACTTGTGCTTTCTATTTTGGGAAATTCTTCTTCAAAAATAATTCATCTAACTTAGATGCTTTTTTGGTTTTAGTTTGTCAAGCTTGAAGAGTGTTGTGTGGATTGTTGTAACAGTGAATTTTCCTGAGAATAATAGAATTATTGTGAGACATTTTCCTATGGTTTTTCTTGGTACATAACCAAGTTTCCACATAAATCTTTGTGCTTTTCATTTCTATGTGCTTTATTTTTTTCATTGTGTATATTTATTATTTTTGCAAGTGTATATATTTTCTCTACAATGCCTCTATTTCTTTACTACTTGAACTATGGCATAGAATTCTTGGTCATAAAATAAATATCTCCTAGCACCATTCAACTTTTCAATGAAATAGGTTAGTGTTATTTCCTCATGGCTTAGTACTGACCCAATTGCATTTCCACTTGCATCACAATCAACTTGGAATATCTTTCTAAAATCTAGTAAGGCCAACATTGGTTGTTCTATTATCTTCTTCTTCAGCAATTTAGAACTCCTATCTAGTCTGGTAGTCCACTGAAATTCCTTCTTGTCCCCTCTCATCATCTCAATTAGAGATGCACAAATGGTACTAAATTGTTTTATTAACTTCATATAGAAACTTGACAACCCATGAAAATATCTTACTTCCCCAACATTTGTTGGTGTAGGCCACTCCACAATGGCTTTGACTTTCTCTAAATCCATCTTGAAACCTTCAATTGAGATCAAAAAATCTTAAATACACCAATTCTTTTTTCATGAAGCTACACTTCTTAAAATTGATCAACAACTTTTCTTCTCTCAATCTCTATAAGACTAACCTGATATGTTCTAGGTTTTCTTCCTTAGTCATACTAAAAATCAAAATATCATCTAAGTAAACAATCACAAACTTACCCAAAAACTTCCTCAGTATCTCATTCATCAACCTCATAAATGTACTTGGTGCATTAGTCAATCCAAAATGTATAATTAGCCTCTCATACAATCCTTCATTAGTCTTGAATGCTATTTTCCATTCATCTCCTTCCCTTATTATGGTCTAATGATAACCACTCTTTAAATCAATATTGATTTTAAGTACCTTTCTTTACTTATTCTATTATGTCATCCATCATTGGTAACAAGAATCTATATGTTACTATGATCTTATTAATTTATCTAGAATCAATACACATTTTCCACTTATCATCCTTCTTCAGTGCTAGTACCATGGGTACTACACATGGGCTCAAATTATCCCTAATTAGACCCTTCCTCAGTAACTCCTATACCTACCTATTCAACTCCTCATTTTCTGATGGCATCATCCTATGCGGTTCCTTATTTCATAAACTAGCTCTTAAAATTAGGTCTGTGTGATGACTAATACTCCTCATTGGTGGCAATCCCTATGACATGTCTGATATGATGTCCTTATATTTAGTCAATAACTTTGAAATCTCTTACAATGCCTTCTCATCACTTATAGTGGTGTTTTGTACATCTATAGTGCTACACACCTTAGTAATCAATGCAAAACAAACATTCTCATGTCTCAATCCATCCAATAACTTCCTTCCACCCACCAAGCATATTCTATAATTTCTACAACTTGATCTTCTCTATCTTCTAGTGACATCAACCTATGTCTATAATTGTTCCTTGTTATAGTATAAGTGTTTTCTCTTCCATCATGTATTGTGTGTCAATCAAACTTCCATAGTCCATCCAATATATCACGCATGACTTCATCATAGTAACTCCCTATCTTGAATCTTACCCAACATTTCTCATTGACCATTACCTTATGTTCCTTCTACAGCCAAACAATTGCATAAGGTTTTTAATCTATTAGCCTCTTCAAATTCAATTTCTCAGCCATTTCCTTAGAAACCAAGTTAAATATAATTTTTCTATCAATGAAAACTTTACAACACGTGCCCCCTACTTTGCATATAGTTTTGATCAAGTTCTTTCTCTCTATATTGGTCCTTCTTCCTCATGGTGGTTTAGCAAGGTCCTCCTCATAACTAGTTATTCTCCATGTTTGGGGTCATCATCTAAATCATATGATCTTTGGGGTCCCCCATCCCCAAATGTATCTCTTGTGCTATCTTTTTCTCACTTCCCTTGACCCTTTGAAAGGTATTTTCTCATTCCTCCCATATCCTCCTCTACTTTACTAATACCCATCTCTGTAGTGTGTGTCACCATCTCCCTTGTCTTTGTAGTAGTTTTTCCATCTTCCTAGCCTTTGTAGTAGGTGTCACAACTCCTTGCTTCACTACCATAGGTATTTCCATCCATACACTAGGTACTGCCATCCATACACTAGGTACTGTCAATCCTCCTTTCTTCACTATAGGGTCTCCTATCACTGCACTATGATCTTTCCCTTTGGGGCCTTTCATCTCTTCCTCTTTGTCAATTCTTCCTATTCTTGAACCTTTTATTCAAATTATCTTCTACCTAGATTGTAAATTGGTATACCTCTTATATGGTGGTCAACTTTACCAAACTTAGCTCCTCTTGAATACTTTCTCTTAATCCAATGATGTATCTTGCAACCTTGACTTTGCCTACTTTCTATGCCATTTCTTAATGATTATCTTGTGAAATCTATTAGTATACTCTTTCACAATCCTATCCCTTTGTCTTAGGCTTTATAATTTATTCAATAATTCCAATTCATAGTCCATTGGTATAAATTGCATTTTCAACTTTGCAACCATCTTATCCCATTTTGTCATTCTGTCATTTCCCTTCCCATTGCTTTCTAGTTTTACTTCTTGTTAGACACATAGGACAACTAAGAGGGGGGTTGAATCAATTGTACATTATGTAGACATAAAAATTTGACCATATCTTGATTATCCATGATCATTCCTAATATCCCTAATAATTCCTAAATTTAATAATTTCCCTAAGGTAAAAGATTTAATTAATTAAATCTTCCCTAATCTCCCATAAATAATAAAATAATTTTAACAAATCTATTTTATTATTTACCCTAAGCCCAAACCTACAAACCATTTCCTATCTCGTAAACAATAAATTAACAATTTATTATTTACCAAACCAACTTAAAACCTATTTAATGCACCTCTCGTTAATGATAAATTAAAATTAATAACTTTAATTTATTATTAATCTAAATACCAAAACCTAATCCCAAAAATTAAAAGAATCTCGTACAAGTTCGTTTACCTACCTTTTTGTCGTTCAATCGCTTGAACCGTTTTCACCCAAATTTTATAAAAACCCATCTATTGCCCGATTACCCTCTCCTAGAAAAATCATCCTTAGTGTTATGCTAGCAAAATACGAGAAACCAAATTTCAAGAATCATTCGATAACATCTATTTAAATTTGTTTATTTCTATTGTGATTCTTTGATGTGGTAGTTAATATAATTTTTAGGGTTTTTGCTAAGAATTTATATTTTATTGCTCACACATTAAAACATCAAACCCTCATAAACATTCAACCTTTAATCAGATTTAGCATGAATATAAACAAATGGAAGCACATCAAAACACCATGCACAATAGAACACAAGATTTACGTGGAAAATCCAGGAAGGAAAAAACCATGGTGAGGATTAACTCACAATAGAAATGAATAGAAATACAAAATACAATAGGCTCACTGCCCAAAGGACTCATTGTCCAGAAAGAAAGAAGGGCTCACTGCCAATGGCTCACTGTCAGATTAGAAATAAGAAAGAAGAAGACTATTACAAAGAGAACTCTATCTTAGAGTAATAGGAGGATCCACCACAACAACTCTACACCATCCACAACTTTTAGCTCACTACCTCTAGTAACTTCAAGTACACTAAAATGTAGACACCTTCTGCTCATTACTTCCGGGAGCCTTAATCATTAAAGCTCATACTTAGATCACAACACTTGATTACATTTCACACCACAACACTCCACACCCCTTCTCCAACAATTTACCTTGCATTTATACTATCCACTACTTGAAAAACATCTTCAAGTCGGCTACAATGAAATGTATGCACCTCAAACGTGGAAACACCAAATAGGTCAACACCAAACACCTCGGCGGTGGAAAGAAGTGAAGGTAGACCACACCAAGGGTTAACCAAGACCCAAATATACACTAAAACACTACATCACACTTCCATAAGCAATGAAGCACATCTGCAATTAGCACTAACACTCCAAGTTGGCCAAACTTGCATTAACACCCTTAATCAATTAAGTTCACTCTCCACCAGGTCCAGAAACAACACATGGACCACATAAAAACATTACACAACATTATGGAATATTTCAACACCAACATAATATCCAACAACACTATCGTAACCACATACAACTGAAGAACACAACCATCCTTTGTAACCAATCAAACTGCCATAGACAACAACTCATGAATCCAACCTTGTAGAGCATCTGAACATGAACCACTTCAAGGGAAGATAGATATAGATAATGTTAGCACATTCCCAAATCCACAAGATAAGAAACCTTAACATGGAGAAATGTGGAGCAATTTCATTTCTCCCATACTACCTGCTTCACAATCCACACACTGGTGACCACAACTTCTTCTGCCACACGATCCAAAACTTGAAACTCCAGATATAGCACCTCTAAATATCTTTGATCAACATATCCAAACCACACAAGCATAACTTCAAGACTGAAGAAATGCGGAGCACAAGACAGGACATATGTATGTCACATTGTACACCCTTTATTCAAATTTTCTCAAAAGCACTTGGAAACTGTTAGTAATTAGTGTTCACATGGTTGTATATTTAATAAAATAGAGTTATGTATGTCAATATCAAGTTGTTAAGAAACAACTTAATATTATATATAGTGAGAGTTTATTTGTATTAGAGAGTTGTTTTAACAACTCATATAATTAGGAGTGTGTTTATTAGTCCCATAATTATCTAAGGGAGTGGTTATAGGAGGTAGAACAACTTTCTTATAAAATAGGATATGTGAATCCTATAAATATGTAATGTATTATTAAATGAAAAGAAGAGAATAGAGGCATATTATTATGTGTAGAAAATTTCATGTATAGCTTCTATTAACTCTCCTAATATCTTTGCCCATATTTCTTATATGGTATTAGAGCATATGCAACGAAAGCATGGTGGGAAAGGGTAGTTTGCAAGAAATAGCCTCATAACAAAGGATTTTGAAGGAGTTTAGAAAAGTGTGTATTATGTTTATACTCTAGGTGTATTTTTTTGTTCTAGATCTTTATGAGGAAGCATAATCATCAGAGAGAGGAAGGAAGTGCAGGTTAAAGGAGTTCACAACAAATCACAGTCAGTCTAGGTAGAATCACCCAGTAGCTACTGCCAATTGTAAATGGAGATCATGAAAGGAGTAATCCTTGAATTATCAACAATAGATGTGTAAGGAGTAATCCCTAAAGTTTTTCTTCAATGTGATCAAAGAAGAAATGCTAGTAGGTGATGAGTATTTGGGTATTGATTGCCATGAAATTTCTTTGATTACTCATATTTCTAATAATGGAAAGCATGTAGATTATAGAAGCATTAGATCTAGTGTAAAAATTATGAGGTACTTGAAAGTTATTAAAGGCCTCCATCGAATTGACTTAACTGATTTATCAAGATTAGAAAAGCTTGCATTCTTCATCAATTTGTACAATATAGTGGCATCATGGCATAATCTTCTCCAATGCATACTTCAAGACATGGCACATATTGTAATAAGCTTTTGTCATGAATATTTTACTTGTCAGAGATACTACGAGGGTAGCTTGTAATAATATATAGATCTTGGCACTTTGCTACAACCAACTTTTGATAAAGCATCTGGAACCCTTGCCATTCACTATTTAGTTTAGTGACTTGTTAGTTCTTATAAGACATTTTGTGTCATAGTCCAAAATTCAAAGTAAAATATTGCATGTTGTCAAAGCAAGTTGAAATAAAGTTGTACCTTTTTAGAATAGAGTCCATTTCCATAAGTATTTAATTGTCATGTCATTAAAAGTAGTCTATCAAATTGTAAAAGTGTCGAAAAGTAAAAATTGTCTCAATTGTAATCGGACACATTATCACTTGTACGCGATGTCCATTTTGAGGGAGGCATTCTAAATTGATCCCAAAAGACAATTTTTCTAAGTAAGTAGCTAATAAACTAGAAGATGGAAGCACAGGAGGTTGGAGAACAATCAGCGACCTCTCGTTAGTCACTAGTGACAGGGTTGTAAAATTGTTTTAGTGACAAAACTACTTGCACCAAATTGACTAAAGTCAAGGGTAACTTCCAGTGGCAGTGGTAGTTTCCTATTCTATTAGAGATTGAGTGGGAATGGTCTACAATAGTGGCTACAACTTAAAATACTAAAAACATTCCCCTAGTAAGTTTGAAAGGAGGAAAATACAGACATCATTGATATTATAAATAGTTGTATAGGAGAGAAGCTAGCTACAAAGATCCTCTAACTATAGGACTTCTTAGAAGTGTGGTCATCTGGTGATGAGTTCACTCAAAGTGAATGCAAGATAAGTTCTTGTATGTAGGTGATCATTTGCAGCAAGATCTAGATAGCAGTATGCAGACCTAAAAGTATGCATAGGAATACGATACTATTTTCAGTTCATGTGATGTACTTGCTCCTGGTGAAAAATATTGTAGTGAACAAAAGCACTAGTGTGATGCAATTCATGGATCTTGAAATGGTTAGTGGTAATCCATAAAACCATATGAGGTGAATATATGAGTGTGTTCCTATTGGTGTCTAGGTTTGTGGTAAGCCTGTTTGAAAACCACGAAAGGTTGATGAGAGGTGCCTTTCACTTGAATCAAGATCATGATCCACAAGAGGTGGGCTTACTACAGTTGAAAGTGTGAAAATTTTTACCATGTTCACACTAAGGGGGGTGCTAGGAATTAGTGTTCACATGGTTGTATGTTTAATAAAATAGAGTTATGTACATTAATATCAAGTTGTTAAGAAACAACTTAATATTATATATAGCAAGAGTTTGTTTGTATTAGAGAGTTGTTTTAACAACTCATATAATTAGGAGTTTGTTTATTAGTCTCGTAATGATCTAAGGGAGTGGCTATAGGAGGTAGAACAATTTTCCTCTAAAATAGGATATGTGAATCCTATAAATATGTAATAGATTATTCAATGAAAAGAAGAGAACAAAGGCATATTATTATGTGTAGAAAATTTCATGTATAGCTTCTATAAACTGTCCTAATATCTCTGCCCATATTTCTTATAGAAACTAAGCACCAAAAATGCTTTCTCAACAAAATCACAACATCTGCAATACCTTCTTAACATCTCAACCACACTAGAGGTTGACATCAATGACAACATAGTGCAACACTTACCAAGAATCTCCCCCTTTGTCATTGATGGCAACACCTGATGACAAAGCATCAACAACAAAAGCAACTCATTATCTTCTACTCTCAAGCACCACTCCCCCTTACTTGAGCATCCTTTTCTCTCACACTTTCTCTCTCTCCTTGCTCCATGGTATAACCAACATCAAACTTCTAGCTCTCATGCACTATGGTTTTTCAACCAACTCTCTCCCAACTTGTACCTCTCTCCCTTTGACATAAATGGTAAAGGACAATATCTACAACCAACTCTTTTTCCTTTTGCTCACCCCCTTTGACAATGTCAACAAAGGGAAACTCTCTCTCTCTCTCTCTCTCTCTCTCTCTCTCTCTCTCTCTCTCTCTCTCTCTCTCTCTCTCTCTCTCTCTCCCCCCTAAGGGGAAACACTTGTGACCAACTCATCTCTTTCCATGTTGCACAAATGACAACACTTTCTCCCCTTGATTGCACCACTCAAAAACCACCACTACCTGCTCCCCCTAAGAGGTTGCCTTCATCAGTCCAGAATAAAGAATGAATCTTGAAAATTGTTTCACTGAACTGATGCACAATCTTATGCATCTAGTTGGAAGGAGGGGCAATAACCCCTAATGTTTTCCAAAGCTACTCAAATGTTTCTTTTGGAAGAGCCTTTGTGAAAATATCTGCAACTTGGTCTTTTGTAGGCACATACTCCAGCTTCACTTCATTCTCTGCAACCTTCTCTCTCAGAAAGTGATACCGGATTGAGATATGCTTTGTCCTTGAATGCATTACTAGATTCTTTGAAATGTTGATAGCACTTATATTATCACCCAAAATATAAATAGTTTCATCATATGACACTCTGATATCCTTCAATGTTTGCTTCATCCACAACACTTGTGTGCAGTAAGATGCTGCATCAATATATTCTACCTCTATAATAGATAATGAAACTGAATCCTTCTTTTTGCTTAGCCAAGAAACCAATCTGTTTCCAAGAAACAAAGCACCTCCACTTGTACTTTTTATTTCATCCACACAACCTACCTAATTTTCATCAGTATAAGCACTCAAAGAGAAATTAGTATCCTTTGGATACCATAGGCCATAGGCTGGAGTGACCTGCAAATATCTAAATGTCCTTTTGATTGTTGCCACATGTGATTTTCTAGGATCTTCTTGAAATATAGCCACAAGACAAACTACATGCATGATATCTGGTCTAGTAGAAGTTAGGTATGGTAGTCCACCAATCATTAATCTGTACTTGCTCTAATCTATCTTAGGAGATTCATCATTCTTTCTTAACTTACAACCAGTAGTCATAGGAGTGCATACTGGTTTAGAGTCTTCCATTCCAAACTTCTTCAACATTTTCTTGACATATTTTGATTGTGAAATGAATATACCTTTTTCTATCTGATTGATTTGTAGCCCAAGGAAGAAATTCATCTCCCAAAACATTGACATCTCAAACTCATTATGCATCTCTTCTGCAAATTTCTTACACATTGCCTCATTTCCTCCAAAGATTATGTCGTCAACATACACAACGACAATCAAAATTTGATCTCTCTCAACTTTGAAGTAAAGATTGCTATCTGTGGTACATTTATTGAATCCTTGCTACAACAATTACCTATCCACTCTTGCATACCAAATTTTAGGAGCCTGTTTGAGTCCATACAATGCCTTCTTCAATCTGCAGACCATATTAGGATCATCTGATAACTGAAATCCTTCTAGTTGTTCAATGTATACCTCTTCTTCCAACTCTTCATTCAATAATGTAGACTTCACATCCATCTGATAAACTTTGAAGTCCTTATGTGCTGCAAAGGCCAAAAACATTCTAATGGCCTCCATTCTTGCCACCAGAGAAAATGTTTCCTCATAATCTAGTCCTTCTACTTGTGTGTAGGCCTTACACACAAGCCTAGCCTTATTTCTAACAACTTCTCCATTCTAATTCAATTTGTTTTAAAACACCCATTTAGTTCCTATCACATTCTTGTTTGTTGGTCTTGAGACTAGTTCCCAAGTCTGATTCTTCTCAATCTACATCAACTCTTCTTCCATAGATTTGATACAATATTCATCTTTGCATGCTTCAATCACTGTATCAGGTTTCACTTTATAAAGTAAGCACAAATTTACATGTTATTCTATCATAGCATCTTTTCTTCTTGTCAATACACCTTTGTTCTTATCTTCAATGATTTGATCCTCAAAATGATTCTTTTGCACATACTTAGGAGTCTCAGATAGTGATTTTGTTAGTGGCTAATATTCGCCAATGGGCTAATAGTTGAAATTGGTGATTCAAAATTTGGCTAATAGTACAAGCTATAAGGTGACCTAAATTGCCACATTTTTACAAAATTTTATTTTAGTCCTAGTTAAATCACCAGAATATTTATTTTATTAAAATTTTAAACTCCAAAATTTTCACAATATTCGATACCTAATTAGAACATATTTGCCTAAATTTTATAATTTTTAGTAGAAAATGAAATTAACTCGCCAATAATATTATATAATTATTGGTTACTTTAGGGCCATATCACCAACTTGTAATCACCATCATTGATTTTATTTATAATCTAACAATTGCGGTTGTATTCCATGGATTAAAATGTACCCATGGAGCTTCAATGCCTATCGAGCCTAAAATTGTATTTGGGCTGTTGATCTCAATTTATAATCTAATAGATAGGGTTAAATTCCATGGGTCAAAATGTACCCATAGAGATCCAATTCCCCTGGGGCCAAAAATTGCATTTGGGCCATTGATCTCTATTAAGATCAACATTCCAAATGCAATTTCAGGCCCCATGGGCATTGGAGCTTTACAGGTACATTTTGGTCTGCAGAATAGAACCTAAACCATTAGATTATAAATAACATCAATGGTGGTGAAAAATAATTTAGGACTAATTTAAAATATTCAATGTTTGATTTAAAATATTAAGAAATTAAGGAATTATAGACATGAGCACTACACCTTAAACTAGTCAATCACTGCCACCTTCAGGCCTTTACTTTTCCATAGGAATTCAGTTTTCTTTTAGGAAGGATTCACCATGATTATTAATTTATTTTCCTATTTTTTGTCAAGATTTGCCAAGATTTTCTACAAATTTCTAGTGATTTAAAAAATTTGCCAATAAAATTCAATATTTTTTCAAAAAAAGGAAAGATTCGCCAATAGAAATTAATATTTTTTTCCAAAAAAATGGAAGATTCACCAGGATTTTATATCTTTTTCAGGAGGGGGGGTTTCTTAAAGTTATCACTGGTCTTAGGATTCCTTTTTAGAGCTTCTTCTTCTTCAACTTTCATCTCCTTTTCCTTTTCTTCTTCTTTTTCTTCTTCTCTGCAAGAGGACTCATTAGATTCATATCCTTCTTTCAACACTAAGCTTTGATGTGGTTCTTCATCCACTTTGACACTTGCACTTTCAACTATCTTCTTTAGCCTCTTGTTGTAGCATCTGTAAGCCTTGATCTTTGTAGAATATCCAAGGAATATTCCTTCATCTAATCTTGCATCAAAATTTCCCAAGTTTTCTTCATCTCTCCTAATATAACATTTGCTTCCAAACACTCTGAAATATTTAACAGTAGGATTTCTTCCATACCATAGCTCATAGGGAGTCTTTAACCTATTTACTCTTGCTTGCACTCTATTAAAAGTATGTAAATTGTAGTGTGAATAACTTCTCTCTGATAGTCATCTGGTAGATTTTCTTCTTTCATAATTGTCCTTGCTACTTCTTGAATTGTCCTATTCTTCCTTTCCACAACTCCATTCTGCTGAGGAGTCCTAGAAGCTGACAAATGCCTTTTTATTCCATGATCTTCACAAAAACTATTAAACTTATTGGAGGTGAACTAACCACCTCTGTCAGGTCTCAAGCACTTGATTTTCACATCTATTTCATTCTCAACCATAGCTTTAAATGTTTTAAACCTATCTAGAGATTCTGATTTTTCTTTGAGAAAGGTTACCCAAGTCATTCTAGAGTAATCATCAATTAATAACATGAAATACCTGTCACCTTCAAAGCTTCATGTTCTAGTGGGTCCACATAGGTCTATATGCACCAACTCCAAAGGTCCTGTGGTAGAATATTATTTTATTTTGAACCTCTTTCTTACTTTCTTCCCAACCTGACATTCCTTACAAATTGCATTGATAGGCTTTGTAATTCTTGACAAATCTCTCATAGCTTGAGTAGAACTGATCTTCACTAGGCTATCAAAATTGACGTGACACATTCTTCTATGCCATAGCCAACTTTCATTTATTTGAGTCATAAAGCACTTACCATTGGCACCTTTGAGCTGATAAACATTTCCTTCTGTCCTTGTTCCTACAGAAACCAAAGTTACTGAGTTTTCTTTTTTGATCTCACAACCATCATCCTGAAACACAAGGTTATATCCTCTGTTACACATTTGTCCTACACTTAGAAGATTATGTCAGAAACCCTTGACATAAAGAACATCATCTATTTTATGCTTGCCATCAAAACTAATTGAACCTTTTCCACATATATTAGAAGATGTATCATCTTTGTTGTTATATGGAGCCTAATCAGACTCGGAGGCTAAATTTACCCTAATTTTATCGGTGCGGTTTCCCCCCAAATTATTTAATGAGGTCAAGGGACAATGCCCCTTGTGGGATTTTGGGGGCAAGGGACTAAGGGATAGGGTTTCTGTTGATCTATTGTAGCATTTGCAGTAGTATTGAGTTGTAGGGATTGTTGGTTGTAATCAGTTTGATTTACTGGATAATAATACTGGACTCTCTATTGGTGGATGTAGCCCAAGTTTGGGTGAACCACATTAAAATTGTCTCTCGCTCTTATTATTTTTGTGTATTTTTCATTCCTCTGTTTAATCTTTATTTGCATTTAATTGATATCTTCTGCCTAACCCTAACAAGTGGTATCAGAGTGGCTTTTGTTCGATTATCATCTGTAGGAAGGTCTCACAATTGAGTGGGAGCAATAGTGGACAAGGGTAAATTGAAGGTAGATAAATTCAATGGGCAGAACTATAAATTATGGAAGATGCAGATGGAGGATTATCTCTATCAGAAGAATATGGAGGCCATTGGAAGGAGTAGCCAAGAAACTGACAACAATGACCGATGAGGATTGGAATCTTCTGGATAGAAAGGCACTAGGAACCATTCAGTTGTGTGTGGCACCATCTGTGGTGTTCAATATAATAGAAGCAACAACAACAAGTGAACTGATGAAAGCTTTGGCTAAATTGTATGAAAAAGCCTCAGCCTCAAATAAGGTATTTCTCATGAAGTATTTGTTTAATTTGAAAATGATTGAAGGTGGATTTGTGAATGAGTTTAATATGATTACCAATCAGTTAACTTTTGTAAAAGTGAAATTTGATGAAGAGGTGAGGGCTCTCTTGGTTTTATGTTCTTTTCTAGAAAGCTGGAATAGATTGGTAATGGTTGTAAGTAACTCTGTCTCTAGTTCAAACACTTTGAAATTTGATGATGTTGTTGGTGTTATCCTTAGCAAAGAAATGCGACAGAAAAGCTCAGGAGGGTCCACATCAGGTACTGTTTTGAATACAAAAAGTAGGGGTACATCAAAGGAGAGAGGAAAAGGTTTTGGAGGTCATGGGAAGTCACGAGGAAAATCAATGGACAAGATATCCCAATCTAGAGGATAGAAAGATTGCTGGTATTGTGGGAAACTAGGTCATCTGAAGAAAGATTGCTAGTCTCAGAAGAATAAAGAAGGAGACAAACAAGAAGGCAATAAGGGGGAGAATGTGGTAAGTAATAAATCTGAAGATGATGCTTTGATTCTTTCCCTAGATAATGTTGATGATTCATGGGTTTTAGATTTAGGGGCCTCATTTCATGCTACTCCCCATAGAAGTTATTTTCTTGATTATGTCCAAGGGGATTTTAGGCTAGTTTATTTGGGAGATAATGAACCTTGTCAGATTGTTGGAAAGGGAAGAATCAAGATTAAGTTGCAGAATGGGAATCATTGGCTACTACAAGAGGTAAGGCACGTTTCAAGGCTAAGTAAGAATTTAATTTCAGCAGGATAGCTAGCTGATGAAGGTTGCATTATTACATTTATTGATAAAAATTAGAAGGTTTCAAAAGGTGCCTTAATAGTAGCAAAAGGTGTGAAAGTAGGCACCTTATATCTTTGTAAAGGTCATACTGTTCCTTCTACTTTAGTTGTTGCAAAGAAAAAACAAATAGGTTTAGGAACAGTTGCTACAGGTTCATAGGAAGAGACTAAAACAGGAGATATATGTTCTAAGACAACACTATGGCATAACAGACTTGGGCATATGAGTGAAAAAGGTATGAAGGTACTTCATTCTAAGAAAGTTTTACCAGGTCTAAAATGTATTAATATGGATTTCTGTGAAAGTTGTGTGTATGGCAAACAAAAGAGAGTTAGTTTTCTCAAGGATGGGAAGCAAAAGAAAGATAAAAAGTTAGAGCTTGTGCATACAGATGTATGGAGATCAGCTCAAGTATCTTCTCTTGGTGGCTCTGGTATTATGTTATATTCATAGATGATGCAACTAGGAAGGTTTGGATTTATTTACTTAGGCAGAAATCTGATGTATTTGAAACACTTAAGAAATGGAGAAGCTTGGTTGAGAATGAGATAGGTAAAAGATTAAAATGTCTTAGATCTAATAATGGTGGTGAGTATTACAGCAAAGAAATTGAGGATTATTGTTCCTTTAATGGAATTCATAGGCAAAAAATAGTTCCAGGTACTCCACAAGAGAATGGAGTGGATGAGCGCATGAATAGGATAATAATGGAGCGTGCAAGGACCATGAGATTATATGATGGGCTGCCTTTAAACATGTGGGCAAAGGCTATCAACACTATTGTATATTTAATTAACAGAGGTCTTTAAGTTCCTTTGGGTTGTGGTATTCCAGAGGAAGCATGGATAGGTAAGAAGGCAGGTTATTCTTTTCTCAAAACCTTTGGATGTGAAGCATTTGCACATGTAGATTCTGAAAATAGAACCAAGATGGATGTAAAATAAAAAAAGTGTACCTTCGTTGGATATGGCATTGATAAATTTGGTTATAGGCTTTAGGATGTTGAAAATCTAAAAATTGTGAGAAGCAGGGATGTTGTATTCAATGAGAAGGTGTCGTACAAAGATCAGTTGTAGCAGCATGAGAAGAAAGAAAAGGATTTTGTGGTGCTGGATGATACTCCAGATAATGATGTTCCATTGGTTCCTCACGCTTCGCAACAGCAACAAGAAATACCACAAACTCTAGTGAATGTTAGTGATGCAGAGGAAACGTAACAGAAGCTTACAAATAGGATGGAAAAGCCATTAATCCACTAGCCTGCTAAGATCTGGACATGCAGCATGTATACCTATAAGCTTGTCAGCATCATCATATTTCAGACGAGCATGAAATATCCTCCCGCTGACCACTGTTCACTTCCTTATCACCTATTGGTGAGAGATGGTTCATCGGCCAAGGGGAAATGACTTACCCCCGATGACTAATGTCACCCCGATGAATATATCGGTCCTATACCGATCGGCCAGACTTGGCTTATCGGCCGGACTCCAACACTCTGTCTCGATGTCCGATATCACCCCGATATCTCTTTTCATTGGTCAGGTTGCCTATCGGCAACACTTCTTCTATCGGCTAGGCCGAAAAATGTCTCCCCGACGCTATTACTCCTGCCGATGCCAAAGCACTTAACGACAGCAGGATAAATCTGCATCGGGTGATATTCGCAATATCCTGATGGCGATGACGTCACATGCACCCGATGATGATGTCACCCAGATATAAGACTCTTACATCCTCTGCAGCATGATAATGAAATGTTGGGTGATATTATAAATATCCTGATGACGACCTTTAAGATCCTCCTCCTGTCCTTAGCCAAAAAAAGTGATTTTTACTCCCGCATACGATAGCGATATGCGGATGATGGATACACACGAAAGATGATCCTGATGATGATATACACACTGAGTATATATCTGACTTATATCATCCTGATGCATTCAAAACATACAGTCTTCGTCAGCTTCATAACCCGATCCGGATAGTGATATACTCGCAGATGTCGATGCGATTCACACAGTCTGGAAAATCACATGCGGATCCTACATATCCGTCAGCTGCATGCAAACTTACAGAACCTCACGACTTCACATAGAAAACATGATGATCGGACCGGATCACCCTCTGATCAAAACTTAAAAGTTTATCCTCCTAACCCTAGCACATGAGGATGCTAGGCTGATTCATAGCATGCTACCAACTGATCTCCCAACAATGAAATGCATAAACAAAAAACCAAAATTGCAACCTAAATTAACATGCATGACCATTCCACTGATTCAGAGAATCAACCGGTGGAAGGGTTGAAAGAATCCATCAACCTGTAATTAGAATAGAAATCAAAGCACAAACAACTTGTAAACCAGATAAATGTAATTGATGAGATTTGTCTAGATTTATCACAAATATTCTGCTTCTATAATGCTATGAAACAACAATGTTTCTCAATATCTGGACTGCTCTCTGAATCTCAAACTCAATCACTAACACCACACAACATAACATAACACAACACCAAAACCTAATTGATCTAAGCTATATATAGCAATATCCTATGAGTACTACCAACTCGATTCCCAGCGGCTGGGAGAAGACAGCTCAGACAACCTGATAACGAACGCTAACTACCTGCACATTCTCCTAGGTGGATCAAACACATACACATTGGTCCCATGGACCTTATTACATCATGAAGTCAAACATACTAAAAATAGACTGATGTCCTGACATGCGAACAATGAACTTATGTCCTGCCTTGTAGGGGTGCTCCTGCACCATACTCCCCAGAAGAAGAAATCTCAAGTCCACTTGAGATGAGAGTATGGAGATCTACACCATGGTTCTGGATCTGCTCTTCAGTCATCCATACTACTTCAGAATTAGGTTTTCCCTGCCAAGATACTAGATACTCCAAGTACTGTTTGTTCTGGGTCTGTTTGACCACCCGGGTGTCCAAAACCTTCTGCAACTGTGGAGGATCATGCTTGGGAATGTCATCATTGACTGTATTCTGGAGGAGTTCCTGGTCTGCATCTGGATTAGACTTGTAGGGAGTTAAATCACATACATTGAATATAGGGGACAAACCAAGATCAGGGGGAAGTTGTATCTCATAAGCATTTTGTCCATGCTTGTGCAAAATCTGACATGGTCCAACTTTTCTCTGCATGAGTTTAGTATATTTGCCCTTAGGAAGTCTGTCCTTCTTTAAATGAACCCATACCAAGTCGCCAACATCAAACTGTACATCCTTCTTCTTTTTATCAGCATATTCCTTATACTTCAAGGTGGTTTGTTGTAGTTGGGTCTTGACTTGATCATGAACCTCTTTTATGGCTTCTACAAAAGCTTCTCCTTCTGCACTAACAGGGTCTACTGTAGGTAGATCTCTCAATTCCAAAATTCCTCTTGGATGCACACCATAAACTATCTGGAAAGGTGATTTCCCTGTGCTCCTATTGACAGTATCATTATAGGAAAATTCAGCTTGAGATAGAATATTATCCCACTTTTCTCCATGTTGTTTTGTCAAACATCTAAGCAAATTTCCTAAGGAACGGTTCACTACTTCAGTCTGTCCATCCGTTTGAGGATGATATGCAGAGGAAAAAGACAAATTTGTTCCAAGTTTCTTCCAAAGAGTTCTCCAGAAGTGACCAATAAACTTCACATCCCTATCTGACACTATGCTCAATGGCAATCCATGGATCCTGACAATCTCCCTAAAAAACAAATCTGCAATGTATGAAGCATCAGCAGTGGTTTTGCATGGCAAGAAATGTGCCATTTTGCTGAATCTATCCACTACAACAAAAACACTGTCAAACCCTTTCCTTGTCCTTGGTAAACCCAAGACAAAATCCATACTTATGCTTTCCCATGGTCTGGAAGGAATGGGTAAGGGCTGATATAAACCTGCATTAGTCGACCTGCCTTTAGCTTTCTGACATATCACACATGTCTCTACAAACTTTCTGACATCTGATTGTAACTTAGGCCAAAAGTAATGTCTTCGGACAAGATCAAGAGTCTTATCTAGACCAAAATGACTTGCCATAGCTCCACAATGTTTCTCCTTAATGATGTTTAACCTCATAGAACACCTTGGAATACATAACTGTCCACCTTTGAACAACAATCCATCCTGGATCAAAAATTCAGAGAATTTAGCATGATATTTCTCTCCAAAAGAAATACATACATGATATATCTCCCCAAAATCTTCATCAGTCTCATACATGGTCTTTAGTGAATCAATGCCAACACTTTCTAACTGAATCTGGTTGACTGTTAGAACTCTCCTGCTCAAAGCATCTGCAACTTTATTCTTGACTGCTTTCTTATGCTTCAATGTAAAAGTAAAAGCTTGTAAGGTTTCTACCCATTTCATGTGTCTGTGGTTCAGCTTTTCCTGGCTGTTTATGAAACTCAGAGCCTGGTTATCTGTGAATACTATGAATTCCTTTGGCATCAAGTAATGCCTCCATTTCTTGAGTGACTGGACTAAAGCATACATTTCCAAATCATATGAGGAATACCTCTTTTTAGCATCATTGAGCTTCTCACTGAAAAATGCAATAGGTCTACCTTCTTGGCTGAGTACTGCTCCAATGGCCATGTGACTGGCATCACATGCCACCTGAAAGATTTTGTTAAAGTCTGGCAGTGTAAGGACTAGCTGCTGTGCCACCTTCTTCTTCAATGTTTCAAAAGAATCATCTGCTCTTAGAGTCCAAACAAATCTGCACTTCTGTCCTCCTTTGATGGTATCAAGCATGGGTGCACAAATATGACTAAACCCTCTTATAAACTTCCTGTAGAAGGTTGCTAACCCATGGAAACTTCTGACATCATTCATAGTCTTTGGGGTTGGCCAAGACAATATGGCACTTACCTTCTCCTTATCCATTTGTAACTTTCCTTGTGAAATGACAAAACCCAAATATGTGATCTGCTCTTGCATGAACAAACACTTGTCTAAATTTATCATCAGCTGCTCTTCATGTAACCTCTTGAGAACCAAATCTATGTGTCTGAGATGTTCTTCTTTTGTGTTGCTGAAAATTAGAATGTCATCTAGATATACTATGACAAACTTACCAATGAACTCTTTCAAAACCTCATTCATCAACCTCATAAAAGTACTAGGTGCATTAGATAAACCAAAAGGCATAACCTTCCACTCATATAACCCTTCATTAGTTTTGAATGTTGTTTTCCATTCATCTCCTGGCCTAATCCTGATCTGATGATATCCACTCTTCAAATCTATTTTTGTAAAATACTTAGCACCTCCCAAACAGTCAAGTAAATCCGCTATCCTAGGTATTGGAAACCTATACCTGATTGTGATCTTGTTAATAGCTCTGGAATCTGTGCAAAGCCTCCAAGTACCTTCCTTCTTTGGTGCTAGTACAGCTGGTACTGCACATGGACTTAAACTTTTCCCAATCAGACCTAAATCCAATAATTCTTCAATTTGTCTGGCTACTTCTGCATTCTGTTCTGGAGTTAGCTTATAGGCTGCTTTGTTTGGAAGTGTTGACCTTGGAATTAAGTCTACGCAGTGACTAATATCCCTGACAGGTGGTAGGGATCTTGGCATTCCCTCTGAGATGATACCTTTGTACTTATCCAATAGCTCTTGGATAGCTGGGTCTATGAACCTTTGCTTCTTCTCTTCCTTGACTTCTTGCTGTTGTTCTTTATTCACCCTCATACATGGGATTAGGGCATATGCAACAGCACCTTCAGCTGCTACTTCTTTCATGAACTGTTTACCTTCCATCAGCATGACCTTCACCTCTTTTCCTTTAGATTTCTCCTCCTTCTCCATCAATGGTAGTAACTTTATAACCTTACCATCTTTAGTGATTGTATAGGTGTTTCTAACACCATCATGTTGTGCCTTCAAATCATACTGCCATGGTCTACCAAATAAAAGATTGCAAGCATCCATCGTGGTAATGTCAAACAACAACTTATCCTTATATGCTCCAATCTAAAATTCTACCCAAGCCTGCTCTTCTACAATTGTCTGCTGACCTTGGGTAAGCCATGAGACTTTGTATGGGGATGGGTGAGGCAATCTCCTAAGCTTAAGCTTTGTCACCATTTCTTCAGACACAAAATTTTCAGTAGAACCAGAATCAATCAAAACTTTACATGCCTTACCTCCTGCTTTGCAAATAGTCCTGAAAAGAGACTTTCTTTGAGGGGATTCTTTGTCAGGTACCTTCATGGTAGTCACTGTTCTTCTCATCATTAGAGACTCTCCACTTTCTGGGTATCCATAATTATCAGGAGCATTCACACTCTGAAAAGCATTAGAGCCTGTCATACTTTGATTATCAGGTTCTTGGATCAGATTTGTTCTCCTTTCTCTTGTTGAGCTTGTGGCCTTTTCTGGACATCTGCTAGCTATATGGTCTTCTTTGTTACAGTTATAACATCTGATGGATCCTCTGCCCTGGGATCTTCCTCTGAAAGGTCTTCTACCTCTGAAGTTTCCTTGCTGACTATAATTTTCCCCCTGGTTCTGACTATTGTTTCCCTTACTATTGTCATGAATGGATTCTCCTTGATATCCATGTCCATGTCCTCTACCTCTAAAAGGACCTCTTCCACCCCTTTGTTGTCTTCCTCTTCCTCTATTGTGTTGTTCTTGTTTTCTCTTTAACTTCTCTTCCACTTTCAATGCCAACTAAAAGCCTTTCTGAACTGTATCTGGATTATGCAGACTTAAATCTTCCTGAATGTTGAACCTCAATCCATTAAGGTATTTGGCTACCTTCTCTTCTTCACTTTCCTTTACCTTTGTTTTCACACAAAGTTTCATGAATTCTTCTGTATATGAGCTGACATCTAGCTCCTTCTGCTTCAAGTTTTGCTTCCTCTTGTGTAATTGGATACTGTAATCCAATGGGACATAAGCTTCCTTTAATAATGCCATCATTTTCTTCCATGTAGTGACTCTACGCTTTCCTTCCTGTACTCTATCATCTTGGACGAAATTCCACCATGTCAAGGCAGCTTCTTTCATTTTTGACTGGGCTATTTTCACCCTCTGTTGTTCTAGTATCTCCTCTGTTTCAAAGAAATTGTTCAAGGAGTCTATCCACTCCATCACTGAATCAGGTTCCATCTTTCCCGTAAACACTGGCAAATCCAATTTCACATCCATGGTTCTCCTCTCCATGGCCTTGAGGGCATTCAACAGTGGTCTCTGGTCTGCAGGAACGACCTCCTCGTTCCAACTAGGGATCTCTTCTTCTTCCCTATCTTCTTCTCTACCAGAACCTACTCTGTTCCTCAACTTCTCTAACTCTTCCTTCAATTCCTGATTCTAAGCCTGCACGGCCTTGCTCTCTGCAATCTGTTTCTTTACCAGAACTGCCAACTCAATGTTGGTCATCCTTGTCAGAATCTCAGATGTTCCTTCTTCATCTGACATCCTGCTATATCCTGATCTTTTCCAGAAGATCCTTCCTTTTGCTCTGATACCACTATGATGCAGAGGAAATGCAACAGAAGCTTACAAATAGGATGGAAAAGCCATTAATCCACTAGCATGCTAAGATCTGGACATGCAGCATGTATACCTATAAGCTTGTCAGCATCATCATATTTCGGACGAGCATGAAATATCCTCCCGCTGACCACTGTTCACTTCCTTATCGCCTATCGGCGAGAGATGGTTCATCGGCCAAGGGGAAATGACTTACCCCCGATGACTAATGTCACCCCGATGAATATATCGGTCCTATACTGATCGGCCAGACTTGGCTTATCGGCCGGACTCCAACACTCTGTCCCGATGTCTGATATCACCCCAATATCTCTTTTCATCGATCAGGTTGCCTATCGGCAACACTTCTTCTATCAGCTAGGCCGAAAAGGTCTCCCTGACGCTATTACTCCTGCCGATGCCAAAGCACTTAACGACAGTAGGATAAATCTGCATCGGGTGATATTCGCAATATCCTGATGGCGATGATGTCACATGCACCCGATGATGATGTCACCCGGATATAAGACTCTTACATCCTCCGCAGCATGATAATGAAATATCGGGTGATATTATAAATATCCTGATGACGACCTTTAAGATCCTCCTCCTGTCCTTAGCCAAAAAAAGTGATTTTTACTCCCGCATACGATAGCGATATGCGGATGATGGATACACACGAAAGATGATCCTGACGATGATATACACACTGAGTATATATCTGACTTATATCATCCTGATGCATTCAAAACATACAGTCTTCGTCAGCTTCATAACCCGATCTGGATAGCGATATACTCACAAATGTCGATGCAATTCACACAGTTTGGAAAATCACATGCGGATCCTACATATCCGTCAGCTGCATGCAAACTTACAGAACCTCACGGCTTCACATAGAAAACATGATGATCGGACCGGATCACCCTCTGATCAAAACTTAAAAGTTTATCCTCCTAACCCTAGCACATGAGGATGCTAGGCTGATTCATAGCATGCTACCAACTGATCTCCCAACAATGAAATGCATAAACAAAAAACCAAAATTGCAACCTAAATTAACATGCATGACCATTCCACCGATTCAGAGAATCAACCGGTGGAAGGGTTGAAAGAATCCATCAACCTGTAATTAGAATAGAAATCAAAGCACAAACAACTTGTAAACCAGATAAATGCAATTGATGAGATTTGTCTAGATTTATCACAAATATTCTTCTTCTATAATGCTATGAAACAACAATGTTTCTCAATATCTGGACTGCTCTCTGAATCTCAAACTCAATCACTAACACCACACAACATAACATAACACAACACCCAAACCTAACTGATCTAAGCTATATATAGCAATATCCTACGAGTACTACCAACTCGATTCCCAGCGGCTAGGAGAAGACAGCTCAGACAACCTGATAACGAACGCTAACTACCTGCACATTCTCCTAGGTGGATCAAACACATACGCATTGGTCCCATGGACCTTATTACATCATGAAGTCAAACATACTAAAAATAGACTGATGTCCTAACATGCGAACAATGAACTTATGTCCTACCTTGTAGGGGTGCTCCTGCACCAGTTAGATGGTCAACAAGGCTAAGTAGACCTCCTGAAAGGTTTTCTCCCTCTTTGTAATCTATTTTGTTAACAGATGCTGGTGAACCAAAAGGGTATGATGAAGCTATGTAGGTGGATACAAAGGTTTAGTGGGAGCTTGAAATGAAAGAAGAAATGGACTCCTTGCTGAAAAATCAGACTTGGGAATTATGTACATTGCCTGCAAGTAAAAAGGCTTTACCAAACAAATGGGTTTATAGGATGAAAGAGGAAGATGGAGGTAAGAAAATATTTAAAGCCAGGTTCATTGTAAAAGGATTTGCATAGAAAAAGGGCATTGATTTTGATGAGATTTTTTCTCCGGTTGTTAAGATGACTTCTATTCATACTGTTTTAAGTATTGTGGTTGCTGAAGATTTGCCTTTGGAACAGCTAGATGTGAAAACTACCTTTCTCCATGGTGATTTGGAGGAGGAGATATATATGAAACAACCCCAAGGATTTGAGGTCAAAGGTAAGGAGAAATTGTTGTACAGATTGCAGAAGAGTTTATATGGCTTGAAACAAGCACCTCGGCAATGGTATTTGAAATTTGATAGTTTTATGGCCGAGCAAGGCTACAACTGGTGTAATTCTAACCATTGTGTTTATTTTAAGAGGTTGGATAATGATAGCTAAATTATTTTATGTTTATATGTTGATGACATGCTTGTAGCAAGGTCTAACATGGATCACATAAGAGAGTTAAAACAACAGTTAGCACAATCATTTGCTATGAAGGATTTGGGGGCAGCAAAACAAATCCTTGGTATGAAAATTTGCAGAGGTAAGAAGAATAGAAAATTAACTCTATCTTAGGTTGATTATGTTGAAAAGGTGTTGTAGAGATTCCATATGGAGAATGCAAAAGCTGTCAGCACACCTTTGCCTATTCATTTGAAATTGACTAAGGAGATGTGTCTTAAGACACAAGAGGAGGAATAAAAAATGTCCAAGGTACCATATGCTTCCGTTGTAGTAAGTTTAATGTACACCATGGTATGCATGAGACCAGATATTGTGTGTGTTGTAGGAGTTGTAAGTAGGTATATGAGTAATCCCAGATTGGAGCATTAGAATGTGGTAAAATGGATTCTCATATATTTGAGAGGTACATCCAATAAACACTTATGTTTTGGGGGCTCTAATACTGATTTAGCAGGTTATGTAGACTCAAATTTGGCAGGGGATATTGATACCAGGTGAAGTATTACAAGTTATGTCTTTACTGTAGGTGGGACAATGGTGAGTTGGATCTCCAGGTTGCAAAAGGTGGTTGCTTTATCCACCATGGAGGTAGACTATGTAGTTGCAACAGAGGCAAGCAAGGAGATGATATGGCTGCAATCTTTCATGG
This sequence comes from Cunninghamia lanceolata, assembly GCA_027924645.1. Classification (NCBI taxonomy): domain Eukaryota; kingdom Viridiplantae; phylum Streptophyta; class Pinopsida; order Cupressales; family Cupressaceae; genus Cunninghamia; species Cunninghamia lanceolata. Next base: position 551,660 of record BSBN01001020.1, on the reverse strand, counting down.
AAGAATTGGGAAAACAACAAGCTAACAATTATTTGTTTACAGATAGCCAGAGTGCCATACATCTTGTAAAGAATTCTGCCTTGCATTCAAAGACCAAACACATACAGTTGAGGTATCACTTCATTTGGTCGATTTTGGATGATGGATAGTTACAGCTGGAAAAGATACATATAGATGAAAATCTAATGGATATGTTTATGAAGGCAGTGACAAGGGAGAAGCTGAACTCCTCTTCAGCTTCAATTGGTCTTCAAGACTGAAAACAAAAAAAATCATAATAGCAGAGTCCAGGGTGCCTATTTCCAGTAGGAGCTACAGGGTCAGTGGTGTTATGATTAATCTCCAAGTGGGAGATGATATGATGTGGAGTTTGATCAGTCTCCAAGTGGGAGATTGTTGTTATATGGAGCCTAATCAGACTTAGAGGCTAAATTTACCCCACTTTTATCGACGTGGTTTCCCCCCAAATTATTTAATGGGGTCAAGGGGCAGTGCCCCTTGCAGGGGTTTGGGGGCAGTGCCCCCAAGACGGGGTCAAGGGGCTAAGGGTTAGGGTTTTCATTGATATATTATAGCATTTGTAGTGGTATTGAGTTGCAGGGATTGCTGGTTGTAATCGGTTTGATTTACTAGATAATAATATTGGACTCTCTATTGGTGGATGTAGCCTGAGTTTGGGTGAACCATGTTAAAAAATTTTCTCTCTCTTATTATTTTTGTGTATTTTTCATTCCTCTGTTTAATCTTTATTTGCATTTAATTGATATCTTCTGTTGGCTAACCCTAACAATCTCCAAACTTAACAAGACCACCTTCAAATTTCTCAAGTTTAACAAACTTACTCTTATCATCTGTCATATGATTTGAGCATCCATTGTCAATTATCTAGTAGTTTTTCTCCTCTCTTGCATGAAAAGCAATCACCATAGTTCCTTTGATATTGTGACCTATTTCTGGAGAAATTCCCATCATACATCTTTTAGATTCAGTAGAATTAGTTCCAACATTCAAATCCATAAACAAGAATTCATCACTTTCATCATCTGGGTAGTTAGACTCATCATTAGATATGCTAGCATCTTCTTTAACATAATAACTCCTCTTGACAAATTTACCTTTGTTATTCTTGTATTTGTCATTTGGGACTTTGTCCAGACATTTTGAAGCATAATGACCTATATTTCCATAGTTAAAACATTTGAAAGGTAACTTACCTCCGTATTTTCTAGTACCCTTATTCAATCTTCTTACAAAATTTGCTTCCACTTCATCAAGATCATCTGGATTTGATTCATCATTCTTTTCTATTTTGCTAACCTTAAAAGCAATCTCTTTTCTTGAACTATCTTGACCAAACTCTCTTAATTCAAAAGCAGTTAAAGCAGGTCAAAAAATTGATCCTTAGTATACTGATCCAAATTTTGAGCCTCCTCAATAGTAGAAACTTTAACACTATAAGATTTAGGAAGAGTTCTTAATACCTTCTTTACCACTTCATTTTCTTCCAGCTTTCCACCAAGGCCATTGATGTAATTAACAACTTCATCCACTCTATGCATGTAGCTTGTAATATCTTCATCCTCTAACATCTTTAGGGTTTCTAACTTGGTCTTCAAATTTTACATCTTTTCTTGCTTGACCTTGACATCTCCTTCATAGATACTTTCCAACTTCTGTTAGATCTCTTTAGTAGTTTTATAGCTCATTACCTTCACAAGTTCTAAATCAAAAAGACCACTCATAAGAGCATTCCTTGCCTTGCCATTGTTCTCATAGTCCTTGATCTCATCATAACTTGTTGGACCACTAGTAGGCATAGTATATCCATTTTCAACTAAATTCCATACACCAAACCCTAATGAGACAAGAAAGCCTTCCATCCTGATCTTCTAGAGTGCATAATTTGTTCCATCAAACAAAGGAGCCTTGACACCTTTCTTGTGTACCATCTGGATCTACCTCAAGCAGTTAAGCTTCTTCCATGGAACCTTGATCTAATACTAATTATTAGACACACAAGACAACTATGAGGGGGGGTGAATTAGTTGTACATTTAGACATCAAACCCTCATAAACATTCAACCCTTAATAAGATTTAGCATGAATATAAACAAATGGAAGCACATCAAAACACCATGCACAATAGAACACCAGATTTACATAGAAAACCTAAGAAGGGAAAAACCATAGTGAGGATTAGCTCACAATATAAATGATTAGCAACACCAAATACAATAGGCTCACTGTTAGAGGGTTCACTACCCAAAGGATTCACTGTCTAGAATGAAAGAAGGGCTCACTGCCAATGGCTCATTGCCAGATTAGAACAAAGAAAGAAGAAGACTATTATAGAGAGAAATCTATCTCAGAGTAATAGGAGGATCCACCACAACAATTCTACACCATCCATAACTTTCAGCTCACTACCTCTAGTAACTTCAGGTACACTGAAATGTAGACACCTTTTGCTCACTACTTCTAGTAGCCTTAATCATTAAATCTCGTACTCAGATCACAACACTTGATTACATTTCACACCACAACACACCACACTCCTTCAACAATTTACCTTGCATTTATACCATCTGCAACTTGGAAAACATCTTCAAGTTAGCTACAATGAAAAGTATGCACCTCAAATGTGCAAACACCAAATAGGTCAGCACCAAACACCTCCACGATGGAAAGAAGAGAAGGCGGACCACACCAAGGGTTAACCAAGACCCAAATCTACACCAACAAACTACATCACACTTCCACAAGCAATGAAGCACATCCATAATTAGCGCTAACACTCCAATTTGGCCAAACCTGCATTAACACCCTCAAGAAATTAAGTTCACGCTTCACCAAGTCTAGAAAAAACCCTCATAAACATTCAACCCTTAATAAGATTTAGCATGAATATAAACATCAAACCCTTTTAAACATTTAACCCTTAATAAGATTTAGCATGAATATAAACAAATGGAAGCACATCAAAACACCATGCACAATAGAACACTAGATTTACATAGAAAACCCAAGAAGGGAAAAACCACAGTGAGGATTAGCTCACAATATAAATGAATAGCAACACCGAATACAATAGGCTCACTATCAGAGGGCTCACTGCCCAAAGGATTCACTGTTCGGAATGAAAAAAGGGCTCAATGCTAATGGCTCATTGCCATATTAGAAAGAAGAAAGAAGAAGACTATTATAGAGGGAAATCTATCTCAGAGTAATAGGAGGATCCACCACAACAACTCTACACCATCCACAACTTTCATCTCACTACCTCTAGTAACTTCAAGTACACTGAAATGTAGACACCTTTTTCTCACTACTTTCTGTAGCCTTAATCATTGAATCTTGTACTCAGATCACAACACTTGGTTACATTTCGTACCACAACACACCACACCCCTTCTCCAACAATTTACCTTGCATTTATACCATCCGTAACTTGGAAAACATCTTCAAGTTAGCTACAATGAAAAGTATGCACCTCAAACATGTAAACACCAAATAGGTTGGCACTAAACACCTCCGCAATGGAAAGAAGAGAAGGCGGACCACACCAAGGGTTAAACAAGACCCAAATCTACACCAAAACACTACATCACACTTCCACAAGCAATGAAGCACATCCATAATTAGTGCTAACACTCCAATTTGGTTAAACCCACATTAACGCCCTTAAGCAATTAAGTTCACGCTTCACTAGGTCTGGAAAAAACTCACAGACCACATAACAACATCACACAACATTCTTAAATATTCCAACACCAACATAATATCCAAAACACAGCTGCAACCACATACAACTGAAGAACACAACCATCCTATGTAACTAGTCAAACTACCACAGACAATAACTCATGAATCCAACCTTGTAGAGCATCAAAACATGAACAACTTCAAGGGAAGATAGATACAGACAATGTTAGCATGTTTCCAAATCCACAAGACAAGAAACCTCAACACGAAGAAATATGGAGCAATTTCATTTCTCCCATGCAACCTGATTCACAGTCCACACACTGGTGAACACAACTTCTTCTATCGCACGATCTAGAACTTGAAACTTTGGATATAGCACCTCTAAATACCTCTTATCAACATACCCAAACCGTACAAGCATAACTTCAAGACTGAAGAAATGAGGAGCACAATATAGGACATCTATCTGTCACATTGTACACTCTTTATTCAAATTTTCTCAAAAGCACTTGGAAACTAAGCACCAAAAACACTTTCTCAATACAATCACAACATCTGCAATACCTTCTCAGCATCTCAACCACATTAGAGGTTGACATCAATGACATCATAGTGCAACACTTACCAACACCTCTTTCCACAAAAAACATGTCCTTTTAGGTTGGTCTTTGCAAACGTAACCCTTTCAGGATCTTTAGTTTCCTCATACTCAAAATACTCATTCAAATTATTTATCTAGTCAATCAATTCTTCAAGATTCAAGTCACTATAGTAGTTATAAATCTCAATCCTAGGTCTCTTATCAATTTTGGAAATGGCCTTCAATACCTTCACCTAATCTGATTATTCTTCTAGGTATTCCACATCACTCTCATCATCATCCCTTGCGCTTCAACCTCTCTTCCTATATTCTTCCAAACCCTTCAACTATATTTTGTTCTCCCTTACCTCTTTCAATACTTCATCCAACTTTCTAGTAATGTTAGCAACACCTTAGACTCTTAGCAATGAAATATTTCCTAGGATCTAGTTTGAGCTACCATAGGTTAGTAATCTACCTACAATCACCTCTTCCAACTACTTAATTGGTGATTTATTGACAATCTTCTTATAGAATGCCTTGATTCGGTGATCTAGTCACAAGAATTTTTTTTAGAATACTAGCTTTCTCTCCTCAATATTAGAACCTTATGCTCTAATACCACTTGATGTAGTTTCAGGTAGAGGATCCAATGAAGGGTTGTCCAACCATGTAGTAAAAAATAAAACAAAAATACTCACAACAAAGCTCATTATAATAACATGATCATTATTGAATTCAATGTATAAAAGGATTACAATCTACTACAATGGGATTCCTACATGCTAGGCCACAACCATTTGATTACCAATATGAAAATTACTACATTCAAATGAAATTAAATATATTATGTGGCATGTGTAACCTCATTATCAAACTCTATCCTAAACCTTCATCCTTATGTCCACACTTGAACCTGCAACTCTCTGGTAGATTCTTCCTAACTCTCCTTGATGATCTCAAATGATTGTGAATGACATATATATATCAATCTTGAACCTACAAAATGATTCGTGACAACTTCAAGATGGCGAAAAGTTCAATACTTCATGAAATGTGTAGTTATCCAGTATAAACATGTTTTGTGATCAAAGCAATGTTAAAGGAATGGGAAATACATGTGGTGCTCAATGTTCATCCTTTTCAGTCCAGTGAATCTTCACATGTACTCATTTGTTGATGCAAACTCCAAATAAACTAGTACAAGTGAAAAAGCTACAACTATGTAAGTCTATCATCTTGGTATATGTTCACAAACCAAATTATACCATTTTGTTTATATAATTCTCCTCAAACATGAACATGACATCTATCTATCACGGCACAATATACTCCCAAAACTGTAAAACCAATTATCAACTTGCACAGTGAAATGCAGTGGCTTCTTTTACAACTAAAACATAAATGAAAACATGTAAACAAACAAAGAAAAAGAAAAGAAAATATTTTTGGTTGATTCAAGATTGCTCTTATTCCTCTAATGCTCCTGCATCATGTATATATACATACATATTGTAGCATTGAAAATTGCATACCCTTACAATTTCACGCTATATTTTGACCTTATTTTGGTGTACATTCCTTTAGTTTGTTTGTAGGCTCATTTTAGCCCTTGCATTACCCTTTTTCCCTCCCATGGTGCTTAGGCCTCATTTTTAGCATTGTCTTTTAATCAAATTTCTTGTCACTATTGTGTTAGTCATGTGATGTTCTAATACCTTGTCATTTTTGAGCCCAAACTATATAGACACTAGCGCTTCATGCGGACGTCCATGCAATGTGCTAGCATCCCATGATAGTTTTGTGTTTTGTGGCCATTTCTGGTCATTTCTCCACTTGTTGTTTTCCTACTGTCAACTGTAACACCTTGGAAATATTTCAAATGGTTCATTGGCTCCTTCCTTTACCCTCCTCTTCCCATTTTTTGAATGTATATTTCAATCTTGCAATCCTCTTGGCTCTCTCATGGCTCTCTTGGATCTCTCTTGCAACTTTCTTGCATGCTACATCTTTCTATAGTGCTCTTACAACATTCTCCTTTAGCTATCTTGCTCTCTTTCAATTTCTCAAGCCCCTTTAAGGTAATATTGTTCTTGTTATTTATTGTTTCAAGCATTTCTATTTTCTTGTTCTCCCAAGCACCTTGGGATTTTCATATCCTACCAATTTTCATTTTAGTTGCTATTCTTAGATCTAGACACACTTAGATTAAGAACACACATATTTTTATATCTATTTATCTTGGTTGCTATGGAGGTATAAATATCAAAGCAATGGTTTGATCTGAAGGCAAACCCACAAACAACCCCAAGTTCCAACCATTTTTTCCATACTTTGTTGTGTAGGTTGAAGAAGAAGATTTGAATGCATGGAGGTTTTGTGGGATTTTCTTCCCTTCTCTTGTATTTAATTTTGTTTCATTTTCTATAGTAATTTTAGCTTCATTCTCAAATCTATATCACATGGAGACTATTGGGTACTTATCCTATTTGTTGTTGTGTTGTGTAGGTGTCCTCGGTTTGTACAAATTTGAGAATTTTTATTTTTTTGACTTTTAGGATGCCAACACTTAGCGCAAATGTCCCCGTGATGTGCTATGATCCAAAACAAAGGGCTTCAATCTTTAGTGCTAGGTTCCTATGTCTTTCCTCTTTTCTACTTTGTAACTTGTTACTAGTGTTATGTCATAAAAAGTTTCCCTATGACTTTTTACCTCCTAGTTTAGCTCCTTGGTCAACTTAATTTCATTATGAATGTTTAAAACTCATCCTAGAGAAATTTCCCCTGAAACCCATGTCAAATGGGGCTTAGAGGTCCACTTTAATGCTTAATCATGACTTAAATCATGCCTTGGGACTTGGGTGCCTGTGCCCTAGTCTAGTTTGATTTGTTAGGACCCAAATTTAAGTTTGTCAGCATAGGACCTTTAATAAGGTTTCCCTTTGTCAGCCTTCACAATTTGAATTACAAATGTTAGCGGGAAAGCATTTATAAGTGATTTTATGTCTTCATTTTACACCTAGATGGATAATGCAAACTTGTGATATTGAGCTAAGGGATTTCAAGGCATTCATTGTGTTGCAAAGTAGAATTGTTTTGTTATTGTGTCTATTTGTTGTAAATTGGGCTTCATTAATCCATCTCCTCATGGTGTGAAAGATCTTCATCTCCACGAGGGTTTCACCTCAAAGGTGACATCTATTTGTGGTTTAATCAATCTATTTCATCATTTGATTTGGCCTTTATCCTCCAAGGACATGCACTCTATTTAACAATAGTGTTGGAAGACTTGAATGTCATTCTGGGGCTTGACCGAGGCAAGCTCCTAAACACCACAACCCCCAAACCCCCAAACCCCTCTCTTTGTGATTGTAGGTTACAGGTGTGGGATTTGGTGAAGTGGAGTTGCATAGAAGCAAAGTAGAGGATAGAGATTTAGGATCTGAGAAGAAAGTGTAGAGAATCAACCCTACTAGACTAGGGTGCCTGCCCCGTAGTCCTCCCAACTAGAATTTCCAGAAACTCTAAAGCAGGTTACAGTCTTACACATTCCACTATTCTAGATCTAAAGAAAAACTGCCCTATTGGTCTTGGGCAGCCACCCTGTTGTCCCTGAAGTTTCTTCCTCTAAAAATTTGAATCCTAGTATGTTTCTAATCTGTATTTAGCACCTTCTTGTGCGATCATCTATCGTATTTTGTTCATCTGTACCTGATTTCATTACAATTAGGGTTTAAGGTTTAATGAATCTAGGCTTTGACAAACCTATCAATCTAATCTATCTTTCAATATCATTCCTAAGTGACATCAATCCATAGATAAGTCCTCTCCATGTATAGTGACTTGGTTTGATTGTTGTCCTTGAATGTTATTGTGAAAGAGGGTTTGATTGGACATCTTTAACACTATCTACCATCTTTCCCATCTTTTTACATATAACATTTTGGTGAAGCCATGTTTATACTAAACTTGAATCGTATTAAGTGTTGTAATCAGTTGTTGTATTCATCCATATCATATTCATCATCATACATTAAAATTTCTTGCATATATTTGAAAATTTTGGAAAAAACAAGCAATCTAGGATTGCAATAAGGCATAGTTTGCGCTATTTTCCTTGCATAACATTGAAAACATTTAATTTTCTTATATTTACATCAGATCTGAGATAAATTACAGAATTTATTCATTTCATGATCTTTTACCTTGCATTTGCATATCTCATTTGCTAGGGTTTTACTTGAAATTTGCATTTTTTTCATATAACCTAGTAACTCCAAAAGCTAGGGTTTGTAGTTAAAATCTTATTTCAGATTTTACTACTCATTTAAACACTCTTTCAAATCTGATTTTGGACTTTAGTGTTTCTGCATTGTAAGTTTTTGCATTTACATTTGCATCATTAACACAATTACATTGAAAAAAAAAGTGAAAAAATAAAGCATAGTTTTGCATTGTTTCCTTATATATGTCATAAATATCTTTCAAGTCATATTTTGCATTCATATTAGGCATATTTTCATTTCTCATTTGAAAATTTTGCATCATTTCACACCCTTTCTTGAAAATTTGCATATTTTTAATTACACATTGTGTATTTCAACACTAAAGGTTGTATACACTTTCTTCCAACAAACTTCCAAATCATTCATCTTGCCTTGTTGTGTAGTACTCATTTCCTACTACCTACTTTTTTGTTATTAAATTTGTGTGTATTTGAGACTTTTTCAATAACTTGATTTCCTCAAACAAAGTGCTTTGGTGTGAAATAAGTCTCACATACATGGCTTCTCATCACAAAAATACTATGTTCCCTCCTAGAGTTTATATGAAGAGGAAGACTCTTGAATCCGAATTAGTCTTTACACCACATGATAGAACAACTAGAAGCATTGAAGGACCTCTTTACATCATAGTGAAAGTAATGAACAATCCTACAAGGGGAGCCCTTATTGATCCTATCTGTATGACTAATGTGGCTACTGAAGAGTTCCTTTATTCACATGATTTGATGCAAGAATCTTATGAACTCACTGACATAATGATTAAAAAACATACTGGAGTTTTCTTCATGACCATAGGGAAGATTACTTTATTGATCATGGTATTTGATAAAGCTTTGAAACAATCATTCGATATCATACCTACATCTGACCTCTTCCATATAAAATTAGGTCATTCATGGCTCAAGGCCATGAAAGTTGTCCCCTCAACAATTCACAAATGTATAAAATTTCCTCTCCATGGAAGCATGCATACTATTCATCATAGTAAGTGGCAACCTATGGTTACTAAAAAAAATTCAATCTTGATTACTTTTGGCCATGACCTATTGAATCTCCTGAACCATGATAAGATCAAATCTTCTTGCGATACCAATGATATAAAGCAAAGTTGATAACAAAATTGGCTCGACCTCCTATAGAACAAATCACAAACAAAGAGCCACCTGAGTTGAAAGAGCCTCCTAGGCTGAAAGGTAAGGGAGTCTATGTTGAGGTTCCTCCTCCATCATCCTTACAAGGATCAGGAGATACCCATAAAGAACAAAACAATTCATCACAAAAGGTTAATCTAGCACAAGCTTCATCCTTTGAGATGTCGAAGACTATGGAAAATCATGACAATACTTTTGCAAAAATCACCAACAAAATAATAAAGAATAGACAAGCAAGAGAACGGAGGAAGAGACGACAAGCTTTAGCTTGAAAACCAACACCTCAACAAGAGAACATTCCACCACTTGACATTGAACAAAAAAGAAAAGAGCTTAATATTTAAGAACTTAAGGATGATGATCTAAGTCAGGCAATTGTCCCCTATGTAGCCTATTTCCTCTTGCATTTGAGATTGGGAGGAAGATGATTCACTCGATGACAATCGCTAGTTTAATTGTATAAACACGTAAGTATTGCTAACCCTTCTTAGCCACCTTTGTTGTAGTATACCTTTTCTTGCTTACGTGGCCTTCTCCTATGTGTTGTTTTCCCCCGTGATGTGTTATGTGTTTTTTTAGATCTCCTAGGATGACCCTTGATACTCTTGTAAGGTCAAGGATATCAGGAAACTGCCTCTATTGTGACCATTCTTCTATTTGTTTCATCATTCTTCTATCCTTCTATCCTTCTATCCTTCTATTTTATTGTTGTGTGTCATGCCTTAGGGGCATAGCATTGCGGTTGATGTCTTGGGGGTATCCCCCTATGTGGTGTTCCTAAGGCACTTGTTCTCCTCTCTCATTTTTATTATTTACCTTCTTTAGTGATTCTACCTAGCTGGCAGATGAGGAAAAAAAACAAATACTGATAAGGACTATGTGTCCCTTTAGTGAGTAAGAAAAAATAGACCTAGTCCATATATGAAGATGGGGTTGATATATATATATATATATATATATCTGACACTTGACTAGTAGAATCACTCTGTGTGATGCATCATGTTGTCTTATCTCTTCTAACAAACCTTTGCAATACAGCTGCTCCGTGCACTTTGGATTGTTTTGTATCTCACCTTGTTACACTCGGTTCCACAATACCTGTAGTATAAGTCCAACGGCTATACTCGGATACAAACCCATAAGTGTAGCCTTGGTTTTGTGAATGTGATCTAATACATGCATAGCTTTCGTGGTTTGATTTGGTTATTATCTTAGAGTAAGATGTTCTAACCTTATCTCTTGTTGATTATCTTAGCATATCTTATCAATGTGTTTGTGGGAACATTCGGCAATCGTGGCACATGTTACCTTTGGGGGGCATGGGCTTTGCAAGATCTCTTGTTCCCTTACATGTTTTCACTCTACCTTAATGTGCTTGATATCAGTAAGTGACATCAACCAAGTTAAGGTGGGGGCATATATAATGGTATCTAGTTGATTATTTTGACACTGGCAAAGTGTGTTTTTTGCCTCTCTATGAGGAGGGATGTTGTATCTCTGACACGAGTACACATCCTTTAATAAAAAGAAAACTGCCCTCTCCATGAGGAGGGATAATGTATCTCTTGATCTAGTGTGCATCCTTTTACAAAAAAGCTCTCATCGCGAGGCGGGATGGTGTATCTCTTGAGCTAGTGCACATCCTTTTATACAAAGTCCTCTGTGGAGGCGGGGTTGGATCTTGATTCATCCTCCCTTAAGCATGTCTTTGGTGGTTGTGGTAGCATAGGTCAACCATCGGGTGTGTTTGGCATGTTTTGGATGGTGGGACTTAGCAATAAGCTCCTTCCATCACTCATGGTTTTCGTGTATAAGATGTATAGTGTGTCTATGGCATACTAAGTGGTGCTCATGTATTCTGTGTGTCTTCCTTGCATGTTTGTTGTGTCTTCCCCCGAGTGTGATCTAAAGGTGTGTGGCAATGAGCCCCCTCCACATTCAAGTCTTTGTTTAGCATGTCTTCTCTTGCATGTGGTCTAAAGGTGCACGACGATGAGACCCCTCTACATTTGGGTCTTTGTTTTGCGTATTTTTGGTAGTCTAAAGGTGCATGGCAATGAACCCCCTCCACCCCTTAGTGTAGGATTTATTTTAAATGTTATATCAATGTATTCTTCGTGTATTGCATGACTACTCTTATGTCTTCATTGTGTATTGTGTGGTTCTACTATATTCTCTATGTTTTGAATACTTATTACTATCTTCATTGTGTCTTGCATGTCTTCCATGTGTTTTCTAGTGCTTACCTAAGATTGGGGGCTAGAAATAGTCCTCCAACCTTTGGGGTATGCCTTAGCTTATGTACCTAATGTGTTTGATGTGCTTTTGAATGTACATTAATGCATGTATGGATCATAAGATCATACATACATTAAAGTGGGGGCTAAATGTTATGTCATAAAAAGTTTTCCTAGGACTTTTTACCTCCTAGTTTAGCTCCTAGAGGTCCCCTTAATTTCATTATGCATGTTTGAAACTAATCCTGCAGCAATTTCCCTTGAAACCCATGTCAAATGGGGCTTAGGGGTCCACTTTAATGCTTAATCATGACTCAAATCATGCCTTGGGACTTGGGCTCCTGTGCCCTAGTCTAAGCTGATTTGTCAGGACCTAAATTTAAGTTTGTCATAATAGGACCTTTAATAGGGTTTCCCTTTATCGGCCTTTGCAATTTGAATTACGAATGTTAGTAGGAAAGCATATATAAGTGAGTTTATGTCTTCATTTTACACCTAGATGGATAATGCAAACTTGTGATATTGACCTAAGGGATTTCAAGGCATTCATTGTGTTGTAGAGTAGAAGTGTGTTGTTATTATGTTTGTTTGTTGTAGATTGGGCTTCATCAATCCATCTCCTCATGGTGCGAAAGATCTTCATCTCCACGAGGGCTTCACCTCCAAGGTGACATCTATTTGTGTTTCAATCACTCTATTTCATCATTTTATTTGGCCTCTATCCTCCAAGGACACGTACTCTATCTAACAATGGTGTTGGAAGACTTGAATGTCATTCCAGGTCTTGACTGAGGCAAGCTCCTAAACACCACAACCTCCAAACCCCTCTCTTTGTGATTGCAAATTACAACTACAAGATTTGGTGAAGTGGAGTTGTAGAGAAGTAGAGTAGAGGATAGAGATTCAAGATCTGAGAAGAAAGTGTAGAGAATCAACCCTACTAGACTAGGGCACCCGCCCTGTAGTCCTCTCAACTAGCATTTCTAGAAACACTGAAGTAGGTTGCAGTATTTCACATTCCACTATTCCAGATCTACAGAAAAACTGCCCTATTGGACTTGGGTGCCCACCCCATTGTCCCCCAAGTTTTTGCCTCTAAAAATCTGAATCCAAGTATGTTTCTAATCTGTATTTAGTGCCTTCTTATGTGATCATCTATCATTTTTTTTGTCTGGACCCAATTTCATTACAATTAGGGTTTAAGGGTAATTGAATCTAGGGTTTGACAAATCTATCAATCTAATCTATCTTTCCATATCATTCCTAAGTGACATCAATCCATAGCTGAGTCCTCTCCATCTATAGTGACTTTGCTCGATTGTTGTCCTTGAATGTTATTATGAAAGGAGGGTTTGATTGGACATCTTTAACACTATCTTCCATCTTTTCCATCTTTTTACATATAACAACTAGAATTTGTACTTCTATTTTCAGTAAGTTCATGTTTTCTATTCTGGCTTGTATGAATGTAGTGTAGAAAGTGGAGGTATTAGTTTTTCTATATTACATTTTAGTGAACCTACTTGTCTAACTTAAAGATACTCTTTTTCATTCATTTTTCTTCAAAAGAAAAATTCAAAATTTTCTTCTTTGTTAAAAAAAATCAGGGTGCTACCCCGAACCCTGTTCCATAGTCCTAAAGGAGTAAAATGGTAGCCTCCAGCTAGATAAAATGGTAGCCTCCAGCTGGATCTGTTAACACTTTTCTTAACATTCTCTTTCTAATTTATAAATAGGTTTCTTATTTTCTTTTCTTGTACCACTTTCTAGATTTGTTAAGAAGTTTCAAGAGCTTCTCTTACATGTATGTGAAAGTGACTATAAATCTTTTCCTATGTTGCTCTTTTTCCTTGATCCCTCTCTCAATATCTCTCCTACTTATGAGGATATTTTGGTGAAAGAGGATGAAATCATAGATACTTTTCTTGATATTACTCTACCTTCTCTTCATTGCAATGCTTTCCCTTCTATAGATTAAGCATTAGCAGATGAAGAGTCTTACCTCACATCGGATCCCCCACAAATAGATGTTGAGCATTCTACTTCTATATTTTATCCTACATCATGTATTTCTCAAGAAAACAATAACATTAATACCATCATTGTTAATAGACATATCCCACCTACTAAGGGGATATTGGATATGCGCATTAATGTTCAAAATATTTCATCTATTCCTAAAATCATTGTGCATAGGGAAGTTGATCTACCCCAACCTTCTCATCCTGTAATAATTGTTCAAGGTATTCCTAAAAATCCTTGACCTTATACATGTGTATGGGGCTCCTCACTACCATACAATAGCCCAAATGTATAATACTCAGTGAAACATATAGGTTACTCCTATCCTTGTTTCCCTTCCTCTACCACATCCTATTCTTCCTCCAACTCCCCATCTTACTCAAAAGACTATTGGAGCATATAATCTTGTTGAGCAGCTCCGTTCTACTCCTTCCAAGAACTCTCTTTGGGAAATCATGTAGAATTCACCAACATATCATGGTATGCTCCAAGGATTTTTACAGAAGATCCCCATAGCATATTCTACTAGGTTGAATGATATAACTACCATACTTGATTTCATATACACAAATTCCACAGATATAACATTCCAGCAATATGAGCTACCATCTTTGGAGGTTCAAAATCAAAATGATCCTCTTCTAATTATTGTTGGAATTTTTTTTTTTGGATTCAAGTGTACCCTTATTGACAATGGTTTTGGTCTCAACATTTGTGGTGTAGACCTGCTCAACCATATAAATATTTGTAGACATCTAAAAATGCCTTCATCATCTAATTGACTTCCGACATCACTAAACACACCAATTCCCCTTCCAAACAATTAATTAAATTTTTATTTAATTAATTATCCTCTTAACACCTATTTTTCCTCCTTTCATCCTACCAAATTGAATTAATTTAATTAAATCAATAGTCTAATATTACCCAATTAATTAAATAAATGTGCAAATATTTATCTGATTAATTCCCCTTTTTACTAAACCCAATTAATTAGGTAAATCATGTTTATCTAATTAATTTAGCCTATTAATCAACCTATCCCTACCCTATCTAATTAAATATCTATTATTTAATTACCTAGCCTAACCTACATGACCCTAGACCCAGGATTAATTAAATAAAACCTTATTTAATTAATCTTAACCCCTCACTAATCCATTTCCTAATTTTTTCCAGCCATATTAATTAGGTTAATAACCTTGATTAAAATGGTCAAACCCCAATTAACACCCTTTCCCACACATCTCCAATAAAAAAATATTATTTATCATAAAATAATTTTTTATACACATATGCCAACCCACCTCATTAAAGCCTCTTACACATGTCATAAGCATTTAATCCCACTCTTCCCCAAATGAATTTTTACTCTTCCCCATGTGAATTTTTTGTTGGGATAAGGTGCCATTAACCTTGTAAATCCTAATATTGTATTTATTCCATTTATTATTTGTAATTTGTAATTACCCATAAGGGATGTACAAGTTTCACTGGTAGTGGTAAAAATTATTTACTATCCATGGTAATTATGGAGTTACTGCACGGTAAGTCCTGGAGTTATCGGCGGTAGTTACAGGATGTCATTTACTATGGTAAATGGCAATTGGTCAAAGTGGGGTGCACATGTGGAGGAATAATCTATTTTTAGTGTTATGACGCATGTCATAGATGTAAGAGGGTATAAGAGATTCTATGACAACTGTAAGTTGTCATAAGAATCTATGACACTAATAATAACATATGACGCGTCATAAAATGCTGTAAGTGGCTATTTTTGGCCCCAAGTCATTCAAGCTTGCATGGGAACATTTTTCCAAGTGTAGGATGCATGTATGACAGCATTTATGACCCTATAAGAGCCTTTTCTTGGATATGGATGCCCAAGGTTGTATTGTTGACTCTTGACAAGTGTTATGGGCTCGTAAGAAGTCATTTAATGTCTTGAGGTTGTGTAAATTCTATAAAAACCATAGCATAGTAGATGAGGTGCATATAACAGTTTACAGGTACCCAGGTTCTGCCGGAGTGAAGGTTGGAGGACAGAGGAAGTGAATGTATTTGTAATCTCCTTTTGTGAAGATAATACAACTTGACCTCTTTTCTTGGTGGAGTTTTTTACCTGAAAGGGTTTTCTCCACATTAAACACTTGTGTCATGTGCTTCATTCTGCTTCTGGTATATTTCTGTATTGTGGGTTTATGTTTTGATTACAATCTCCATTGTTAATGCACACTTAAAAGATTGCTAAAATTTACTCGAATCAGATTTCCATTGAAGTAGTGTTGCTTTCATTTCTAACATTTTTAATTCACATCTAATCCATCTCACCCAACCTCATTAACTCCACCTCTTTCCCAAGATGAATTTAAAATTTATCTTTATTCCTAGCCCTCCATTTTCCAAGATTAAATCTAGGCCTTCCACATCATCTTCATCCTCCACCATTGATCTTTCAAATAAATCTCCACCCTTGGATCAAATCCTCTCCCAAAATGCCTATAAATACAACATCCCTTAAGCCATTTCATCATCCAATTTTCTTGTAATGTTATTATGCTAAACTCTTCCTTGAGCTAGTTGATTTGTGAGTTGCATTAAGCAATTTGAAAGCATTTCACAATTATTTTCATTTGGGTAAAGCAAGAGTGAGTTTGGGTGCATCACTCTCCACCCTATCTTGGGTTGTGGATCCATTGTGAGGTATAATCTTTGTGTTTTATGCTTTGGTTTTATGTTTTTACCTTCATTTTAGATTTCACTAATCACATTAGCATGGTTGGTGGGACCCGCAAGGTCCTAGCTAACAATTTTGTGATTGTTTTTCTTGTAGAAACGTGCTTTTTGCAGGTATCAAAACTATCTTTCCACACGGTGGCACCAATTTTTTTACTAAGCAGTGGCATCATTTCCTATTGAAGTAGTGCTATTTATGGCTATATCAGTGCCTTCCTCATGAGACAACCTTGCTTAGATACTCACTCATATATTTGTGTGCTTTGTGTTTCTTAGCATTTTTAGCACACCTTTTGCTCTCAGTTTTTGCAAGTTTTGCACAAAAACAGGGAGAAACTATGGCAAAATTTTAAGAAAATCCATTCTACATTTGGGTTGATAATTTTTGTTTCATGGGTTATTTAAAGCATTTGTTAAAAGCATTATCTATAACATTTTGATGTTATAATAATAATAAACAACCACTAACCACACTTGTCCAAAGATTTTGGTTAAAAAATTTGTGTTTTTGGAGCTCTTGACCACTGCTGCGCTGTATCGGTGCTATCTATACACAGAACGGTGCCTTCATCTGCAAACAGTCAGGAAAACTAGAAATCTAACAACAACAGCACTATTTTGTGATATTTCAGTGCCTTTCTATATTGTGGCACAATTACTAGTTGTATTGGCGCTATCTTGTATTTCAGCACAATTTATAATATCGATTACTCAATGTTCTAGGTACAAAAGCACCTGCATACAAGAGATTTCTATTGTCCAGCTTCATTATTAGTAGATATCATATAATGTTAAATAGATTTATGTAGTGTCTAGGTCTATCAAATAACATAGATAGCATAATATCACACTTGGGGACTTAAATCATCCACCCAATATGATCTAATTCATCTTGCAAGATCTCTTTTCACATGTCTAAAAGTGTATTATGCTAATACACACAAACATGAAAATGTCAACACGAACACCATTAGCACCACATGCAACTTCGTGCACTATGTTTCACATATATCATATATGGTCCATGTACTATATATGGCTTTGTATGGTGGTGATCACCTTTCTACAAAAAATATAATGCAAAATATTACCATATACTAAGAACTCCATGGCATACAATAATAATGTAAATGTCCATTATGCAAAATTTTTAATGTAAAACTTAACTAAGAGAGCCTATAATGTTTCAAAAGTGTGGAAAGTACAAATAGCGTAAAAATAATAACACAACTATGGCAACACACCTGACACTTAGGAAAGCCATTGGGTCTTCCATACCCATGATGACAAGGTGAATGGGTTGATACACAAGGAGTGTCTCATTGCTTCCTTAGGTGAAGCAAGATGGTTACTAGATTGGATCCATGAGCTCTTCTCCGCAAGCCACCCTCATCGGCCATTGTACCTGTAGAACCTACACACTCAATTTCATATATTAAATCCAATAACAAAATATCATTTCTGAAGCACAATTAGGCAAACATATATCTTAATGCATGGTAATCATATATATCATCTCTAGTCTATACAAACACAATTATAAAGTAACACGGAACATTATTCATCATATAGGATCATAAAAACCAAGCATGGAATTAAACCATAATTATCAATGCATAAGCCAATCAAATAATTTTCATCTACCAACTAGGTTCCAAAAATGGTGCTAACATAAGAAATAATAAGCAAATTAGGACATGGAAAGAGCACAGATGGGATGGCCTTACATTCCCCTCCCCTAAAATTTGACTTACTCCTGGAAGTCACATATGGTTGGGTGAAAGCACAATACCAAATTGACTACACAACACACAAGAAATTAGTAACATAACAAGCAATTTCACAAGGTTAGGCCATTCAAATAATACACACCAGAAAAAAAAAAAAAAAAAAAAAAGAGTTTATCGATAGAATATAAAGCACAATTCAATAATTTTCCTCAATTGTCATTCTTTTCACAATTACACATTGATGATTGGAATTCCAGTCTCACCAAAATTGTACAACATTTATACATATTTTCACAATTGTAAGAACTACTATATTCATTTTCATACTCATTTAGCCATGTAACTCATACGAAAATGCACTCAATGTATGCTTTTCTCATATCACACTATCATACAATCACATCACAAGGATCACATCACATGGTTCACACATGGGTCCATGTGAATATCACTATAACACCATAGAGCCAATACCCCAATCATATAACTTGTAGCCAAAGTCTCAGTGCCAGGTAACCATAGAATGAGATGGAATGATGGTCTTGAGGCCCTCTAAGGACCCTCCATACAATTCCAAAGCATCCATTTCTCTTGTTTGTTTAAGGGGATTACCCTCCAAGAGAAAGATGAGATAGATCACAAAATAGTATAGGAGGGAATGGATGTGACTGGTAATACTCACAGTCCCATTTGCAACCTCCATCCTCACACAATATTCCCCACGCTCTACTCCCTTATAACAATCCTACCATGATCCAACTCAGATATGGTAGTGATAGAACGATACAACACAAGGCCAACAGGCTAAAACAACAGTAAAAAAAAGCATAGCCACCACAATTTCAAGAATTCCAAATGAAAGAAATTTAAATTTCAATAATAAGGCAAAATGAGCTCAATTTCAACAATAAATCATATGCACCCATAAGAGTGAAATGAATTTTTTTTCTTTTTGAAAATTTGTGGCTAAGATGTTCACAACCAAAGATAAAAAAATTCAACTGTTGGCCCTCATAAGCAAATATAAAACCCAAAAGTAAACAAATGTAATATTGACAATCTTGAAATTGCACATTTACATGCACTATGTGACTACATCTAGCCACTAACAAGGGAGGAAGGGAATTTTTTGTTCAGAAAAGAATGTAGAGCATCCTTCGCAAGGATCTCGAAATAAATAAATACTATGCACCTTCATGTCCTCCAGTCACACTGGTAGTGACATGGCATCATGTCCTATAGCCACATAACTCATATGCTCTAATAGCGACATGACATTATCTCCTACACTCATGTTAGAACACAAGTGAGAGATGGAATCATGCCTGACAACACATGTTGGAACATATTGTTGCCTCGACATAGAATTAGAGTATCAGTCACAAGGTTCTCATCAAGTACCCAATAAAGAGTTAGCAACTCATGTACATAATAGTAACCATAACCAAAGCCTTATATCATGATGCAGTAATACCATGGGAATAGAAAGGCAATATAGACTAGCACTATGAAACAACTAAGTGGTTTCATCTCTAAGGAGGAGTAGGTCAGTACTCTACAAAGGAAAAATATGGTTGCTAACGATTCCCCCTGGCCAATATAGCAACATAGCACCATATCTTCCTACGTTTTCCACTACCCTACTCAACTCCACACATGTTGAGGTCATCAACCTAAAGGTTGGATCTCAATAGGGTACACATCCAATAAAACACACCAATATGACTATGCCATACTTAAAACAAACACTCAATCCAAGGCCAGATACTCAATATCACAAGCTCATGGATACACAAAGCAAGCATTGGGTATTCACAACATGTATCACATATAGACTAAGGGGTATTCACATTCATAGGGGAACAAAAATCAAGCACAGGTGTTTACAACATAGTGCACATCCAAAAACATCTCTTTTCAAATATACCATAGTTTACTGTACATGTATTTCACATGGGGTTATTGGTTTTCACACAAAGCATAATAACACCTTTTGTTTCCCTTTCATTATCTAATGATTAAATAAAGATTACTCATAAGACAAAACCATTCAAATATCTTCATATACATCCAATTCGAACATTTCTAACAACTCACAATACATTCAAAAATTCATATGACCATAGCAAGATCCTTTTGACAACACAGTCACATGATGCATGTATTCACCTACTCATAAAGCAATCATTCTCATAGCTATTTAAATTTTCTACTATAATCCCTATAAGGTTCATTTATAATTCAACTTCAACCACCAAATATTAATAGTAATCAAGTAAAATAATTTTAAAAAAATCAAGATTTAATTCAGTTTTCTAGGCATAAATAAAATTTACATTCTACTCAAAATCAGAAAAGGGTTTTATAATAATCAACATACCTATATCCTTCTAAACTATGAATAAGTTAAAGGAAGCATCTTTGACTCACGTTGAGTGTAACTTATTTCAGCCCAAGCACATATCTTGGCTAGATATAATATCGATTACTCAATGTTCTAGGTACAAAAGCACCTACATACAAGAGATTTCTACTGTCCAGCTTCATTATTAGTAGATATCATATAATGTTAAATAGATTTATGTAGTGTCTAGGTCTATCAAATAACATAGATAGCATAATATCACACTTGGGGACTTAAATCATCCACCCAAGATGATCTAATTCATCTTGTAAGATCTCTTTTCACATGTCTAAAAGTGTATTATGCTAATACACACAAACATGAAAATGTCAACATTAATACCATTAGCACCACATGCAACTTTGTGCACTATGTTTCACATATATCATATATAGTCCATGTACTATATATGGCTTTGTATGATGGTGATCACCTTTCTACAAGAAAGATAATGCAAAATATTACCATATACTAAGAACTCCATGGCATACCATAATAATGTAAATGTCCATTATGCAAAAATTTTAATGTAAAACTTAACTAAGAGAGCCTATAATGTTTCTCATAAGCAATACATGATGTAAGATCAATATGAGACCTCATTTATCATTCAAATGCAAAATAAGTAATTAGTTAGACCAGAGGTAATGCAATATTCAAAACTTAATGCACTCTTTTATTAATATGGATTTTCAAGATATGACTATATAAGTAACCATGCAATGACGAGAGCTTACAACAATCATATTCACTTAATAAAAAACATTCAACAAAAAATAAAATTGACAACACTACTACCTTCACATGCAAGAGCACATAGCAAGACAAGACCCATCAACATCCCCAGAGTCCCAGTGTTGTAAAACCTGGCTCTGATACCAAATGTAATGCCCAACTTTAAAGTCAGAAAAAACCAAGTACAAACACAACTAACCTTTTTTTTTTGTACAACCTCCACATATCTACCATGTGCACAAACATGCACAACCGTTGTCGACACCTCAAGAACACTAGCACAAGCACCACTATTCAAGGGAGAGGAAAATGAAGGTGTCAAACAAATAGAAAGAGAACACCATACTCTCCCATAAGGTGAGAATAGTAACCACTCAAAGTGAAACATTCTCCCAAGTGGATTCATAAAAGGACAACCTTACACAAGTAGGGAGTTATACCAACTCCATCTACTAGGATGCATACACTAGGTGGCAAGGCACCTATGATAGCAAAAGACTTAAGTTATAGAATGATGACAACAACCAATACATATATTTAGTTCATTAATTCAAGTAAAGATATGGATGAGATTTCAATTTGAAATAAGCATAACCCTATTCCATTATTTAACATCAATAAAAGGATCCTATTCAATCATGTCTTTACTACAACCATAAATCCATTACCTCTACTAGTAGCTCACATGATACCTAAATCATATACATCTAAGCAAGGTTACAAAAAGTAATGTGCACATAGCTTACTTACAAGATACATTTTAATTATCCAAGTACTTCTACCAATTGAAATCATCAAAAAGTTGTTGTACATAGGTTTTGACCCATTACAACCACAAGAGAACAATACAATAAGAGAAGCCCCATGCTCCTTTCAATTAAGCAAGGATAGGCATCAATAATATTATTTCTTCCTGGTCCCATTAATCTTTGGAAAGATTCAAAACAAGACACAATTAATTATCTATCATAATAAGGTTTATTCATTTTCTCTATACACATAGATGAAATATATGAGAAAGAGAAAGGAAAATTAGGTAGTACAACCTACCCAAATGTTTATGTTCACAAAGAAACTAAGTGCTACAACAAGGTAAAGTAATATGAGTCATCAAAACACCTAAAGTCTCCACTTCCATGATATAAGAATATGATAGTATGAAAGTACATACAAAATTT
Organism: Cunninghamia lanceolata; assembly: GCA_027924645.1. Classification (NCBI taxonomy): domain Eukaryota; kingdom Viridiplantae; phylum Streptophyta; class Pinopsida; order Cupressales; family Cupressaceae; genus Cunninghamia; species Cunninghamia lanceolata. The sequence continues at coordinate 528,896 of BSBN01001020.1, read as the reverse complement.
AGTAATCCAATCCACTAAGCAAGTAGTAGCATATAATACATTCCCTAACATAGTAGGGTAAAAAGGTAGGTTCGCTTTTATAATTTGGAGATCTCCTCACATGACTAGGGTTAGTTATGTTACGGCAAGAGACACAATATTAACTATATTCAAATTATCCAAGTGATAACACAAGGAAGGAAGAGGTGCAATAAAAAAAATATATTCATTCCTCACCATTTACACATAAGCCATCTAGCATAGGGCAATAGGATAGTAATTCAGTTAATGCACAACTATATATCTCTTCTATCACTTCTTGTCCTACTAGGAGATGAGAGGGATTATTTTGGCACACACATTAATGATCAAGATTCTTTTATGTCACTATTCTACCTTATTCATAAAAGCTATATTTTTCATCTACTAGCTCTTTAGTCTATAAAATTATTTACTTTGAATAAAAAGTGTTAAACAATAGGAATACTAGCGAGATATCACAAGAGAGGAAATAATCATTGTAGACTAAACATTCCCTACTCAAATTTAGGCATACACCTAATTTATAGTAGGAAATAACTATATAGAGAAGGAGAGACTTCAATTCCATTCAAAATAAGACATCCATTAATTCACATATAGTAGTTATCTATCTTGTAAGAAGTCTTTCATGATCTTCTATAAAAACATTTAATTAATTTTGAACTTGAACATAAAATGATTTTTTTGAAAGGACACTAATCTGATTTATAAAGAAAATGTTAATGTAATTCCATAATGAAAATGTACAAAATGAGGTTTGTGAAGATACATAAATGCATGCAAATTCTTTTGAAGCAATGTTGGGTAGAAAGAAAATAGCATAACCAGAATAGTACAGTCACTAAAATAGTCATAACTCCCTCATTTCTCACCAAAAATAAAATTTTTAAAATGGTCTAGAAAGATAACATTGAGGAAAATAAATCCCAGAAATAGTTTAATTATTTTTACTAACATGAATGAGTAATGCAGAACAGCAACATAAATTGAAGTGAGATTAAATGAAAAATAGCATACAGAAACAAGTCTTTATATAGTCACTAAAACAGTAATAACTCTCTCATTTTTTTAACTAAAATTAATATTTCAAAATGATCTGGGAAGATAACATTAAATGCAAGAAAACACAAAAATAATTTAAATATATTCACTAACATGAAAGAGCAGTTTAATGCAAAACAATGGCATAAATTGAAGTGAGATTAAATGAAAAATAGCATACAAAAACAACTCTTTATACAGTCACTAAAACAATAATTGGACTACGACATGGAAAGTTCTTTAGTTAATGTTTATAAGAAACTTATTTTACAACTTTGAGAGTCAAATACATTTAGGTGATAGGCCACCATCTTTCAATATCATGCATGATAAAATGAACATGAGTTAATACTACAGTTCTAAGTGTATGAAAGTGAATAATTCAAGAAGCTCTTTTTTTTTCAACCGAGCTCCACATGACAAAGGATCCACCATAAATCATCAACATGCTCCAAGACCAAAGAGGGAGGGTAAGTTAGCTACCACCCAACCAAAATACCATCGTCGAGCGCATATGGGAGAACCACACTAATCTACACATTCTCCCTAGCATGGAGAAGAGCCATGGATCCACATAGTAGTCATCGTCACTACTTGAACATGCATAAGGGTTTCCACACATACAAAAGTTTCAAACTAGGTCCACACAAGACTCAAAGAGGATCCTAAATCAATTTTTAATGCTAACTTGGTTACGCATAGGGACTATGCACAAGCTTGGGACAACAAGGCTTTGTGTGAGATTGAACACATCCATCTCTCAATCCATAGAGTTTAAGAGTGTTCCTTCATAATACATCTTTTCATCATTGGTCATCTCAAGGCCCTAACCACAATAAGAGATTTTCACAAACCTCCAAAAAAAATATCATATTCACATAAAACAAACATGGACAAGAGTTTGCACCAAGAACATAAAGTTCAAAGACTAATCAATAAAATCAACAAATGACTAAGGCATTGACATTGCCAAGTTCACAAAAATCAATACAACTATATAAATTAACTTAAATCAAGGTATTTCGAACCTCCATTTAAACTCATAACCAAAAACCCACCCAAAACTCACTCAAGTTATCATTAAATCAGAAATAGTAAGCACCCTCATGAAGAGTCTATGAAGACCACTGAAGACATCAATAAATCTATGGATTGATTTCACAATCAGTCAAAAAAAAGAACAAAGAAAAGTTGAAACTCAGTTTTCAAATTCATTACAACAATGAGTCCAAAAGAGAAATACCTTCTTCTTGTGATTCTGTACTATGATGAAGACCAAAACTGATTTTTAGCAACAGAAAAATAAGAGATAACCTTCAGCTTGAATGGCGTCCAAAATTGTAATAGTCGAAAGATGATTTTATTGTAATAGAAAAAGAGGGTTTCCAACAAAGTTTGGGCATCCAAATGGATGGATCATTTGCTGGTTTAAGGCAGAAACATCACTACTCTTTTGTGGGTTTAAGGTGCCCCAAATAGAGGTAGAACTAACATCCAAATGCCCAGATTCGTATGCATTTTGGCATTAAAAAATAATAATGAACATCCCCTAGAAATGGCAGCCAAGTAGAAAGATTTTCAGCAGGGTTGTGGGCAGCTAAATGACTTCCATCGCAGCAAATCTAGTATCTAAACAACCATCACTCAACAAAGGTAAAAAAGGAAGCTTGAATCCCCTCAAGAATGGTGTTCCTTTGGCTGCCCAGCTCCACAAAATTGTCTATCTTTTTTGTGACGGCCCCCCCACCATTTTTTTATTTTTCTTCAGCTCGTACTCCTCTCTCCTTCCCACATCTCCTTCTTCCTTCCCTTTCCTTCCTTTTTCTTCCTTTTCTTATTTATCCCTAACTCCCTCCTTATTACAATGTTTCTTTTATTTTTCTTTATTTTTTTTAGTTATTCTCTTTCAAATATGTCTATATAGTTATACATTTTTTTAAAAAAGAATAAAACTAAAATGAAGCTAAAACCTTTTGATAGACCTCCCTAGCAATAAATAAAAATAAAAAATAAGGAATCAAATTCAAAAGATTGGACTAGCAAATAAGTTAGCAATTTTAAAAAGTTGAAAAAGACTAAGGGAATTGGCCCAAAATAAAAAAAATTAAACATAGAGGCATGGCAAGAATTTAAGTCACAATCCTGAAAGAGTCATTAAAATCAAATTTAAGGAATTATGTGTAACCTCCTCGAGTAACATCGACACTCAACTTCTACAACCCACAGAGACAAGAGGAACCAATTTAAAAATTCAATTTAATTGAACAATTCCACAAGGAAAGATACCTACCCTATTAAAAGTTGGAATTGTGCAATTGACTCGTGAACTTAACACTTTCAAAAGTGTGGAAAGCACAAATAGCATAAAAATAATAACACAACTATGGTAACACACCTGACACTTAGGAAATCCATTGGGTCTTCCATACCCATGATGACAAGGTGAATGGGTTGATACACAAGGAGTGTCTCATTGCTTCCTTACGTGAAGCAAGATGGTTACTAGATTGGATCCATGCACTCTTCTCCGCAAGCCACCCTCATCGGCCATTGTACCTGTAGAACCTACACTCAATTTCATATATTAAATCCAATAACAAAATATCATTTTTGAAGCACAATTAGGCAAACATTTATCTTAATGCATGGTAATCATATGTATCATCTCTAGTCTATAGAAACATAATTATAAAGTAACACAGAACATTATTCATCATATAGGATCATAAAAACCAAGCATGGAATTAAACCATAATTATCAATGCATAAGCCAATCAAATAATTTTCATCTACCAACTAGATTCCAAAAATGGTGCTAACACAAGAAATAATAAGCAAATTAGGACATGGAAAGAGCACAGATGGGGTGGCCTTACAATGCCCAAGGTTGTATTGTTGACTCTTGACAAGTGTTATGGGCTTGTAAGAAGTCATTTAATGTCTTGAGGTTGTGTAAATTCTATAAAAACCATAGCATAGTAGATCAGGTGCATATAACAGTTTATAGGTACCAGGTTCTGCTGGAGTGAAGGTTGTAGGATAGAGGAAGTGAATGTATTTGTAATCTCCTTTTGTGAAGATAATACAACTTGACCTCTTTTCTTGGTGGAGTTTTTTACCTGAAAGGGTTTTCTCCTCATTAAACACTTGTGTTATGTGCTTCATTCTACTTTTGGTATATTTCTGTATTGTGGGTTTATGTTTTGATTACAATCTCCATTGTTAATGCACACTTAAAAGATTGCTGAAATTTACTCGAATCAGATTTCCATTGAAGTAGTGTTGCTTTCATTTCTAACATTTGGTATCAGAGCCTGGCCAGCTTTGGCTCTTGGGTGGTAGTGTGGAAGCTGTAGCTACAGTGGGAGATTTGGTTGCATTTGTTTTGCAAATCTTGTGTTGTTATTATGGCTGCATCCACCATTGCATCAACCTCTCGAATGGACATTGAGAAGTTCAATGGAATGAGGTATGAGTTGTGGAAGCTGAAAATGGAAGATTTGTTGGAAGAAAGAAACCAATGGTTAGCTGTCCAAAAAGAGAAGAAACCTGATGATGTCTCTCAAGATGAGTGGGATAGACTGGATAAGAAGGCACGGGGAACCATCCAGTTGTGTCTTTTAGACTCTGTCCTATTGAATGTCGCAAAGCAAGAGACTGCATACAAGTTGTGGAAACGGTTGGGTGAGATCTATCAAGCCAAGAGTATGGTAAATAAACTTTATTTAAAAAGAAAATTGTTTTCCATGAAAATGTGAGAAGGTGAATCAGTTGCAGAGCATTTAAATTCTTTTAATTTGTTAGTGAGTCAGCTTGATTTAGTAGATGTTGAGGTTAGTGAGGAAGATAAATGTATCTTACTTCTATGTTCTTTACCCAAGTCTTGGGAGAATGTTATCCTTGTTATCACTTCTAACCTTGTGGATTTGAAGTTGGATGCTTGTGTTTCAGTGCTACTGTCATAGGAATTGAGGAAGAAGAGTTTAGATAGTTCAGGGGATGCTCTCAATGTTAGGGGAAGGTCTAAGGAAAGAGGACCTAAAGGAGATCAGAAAGGGGCTAAGGACAAGTCCAAGGGCCGGTCTAAGACTCCTGGTAAAAAGAATAGAGTTAAGTGTTGGAACTACGATAAAAGGGGACATGTGAAGGAGTGCAGAAATCCCAAGAAACAATGGGAGCGTAGATAAGTCCTTAGATACAGGTGAAGAAGTTTTACTTTCTACATGTAATCATGTTTCTAATGATCACTGGTTGATTGACTCAGGATGCTGATTTCATATGAACCCGCATAAGGAATGGTTCTCCACCTATGAAGAATATGATGGAGGTAATATCTACCTTGGTGACAACTCTACATATCCAATTGTCAGGAAAGGAAAGGTATTGTTGTGTTTCAGTGATGGGAGGATTAAAACCCTCCCTGGTGTTTTGCATGTTCTTAGATTAGCTAGAAATCTGATTTCAGTTTTGAAGTTGAATGATTTGGGAATGCATGTGACTGGCATTTGACAAGCATGGCTACAGATTGGTGAGAGGGAACTTGGTGGTAGCGAAAGGGAAGAGATTCGAGAACTTGTTTAATCTTGAAACTACTACAGTTTGTAATGCCTCCTATGTATCTGAGGCCACTACTAAAAATACATGTATGTTGTGGCACCGTAGATTGGGCCACACAAGCAATAATGTATTGAAAACTATTATGAATAAAAATTTGTTGGACAGTTTCTCTTATTCTGATGACCACTTTGATTTCTGTGAGCATTGTGTGTTTGGTAAACAAAATAGAAAATTATTTCCTTTAGGAAACAATATAGCGAAAGAGAAATTAGAAATTATTCATATGGATGTGTTTGGACCTGTGGATAATGAATCTATTGGAAAATCTCATTATTTTGTAACCTTCATTGATGATGTATCCAGATTTACATGGATTTATTTTATGAAGCATAAATCTAAAGTTTTCACTAAGTTTAAGGAATTCAAAGTCTTAGTAGAGAACCAATCAGGTTTAAAGATAAAAATATTAAGATCTGACAATGGAGGGGAATATTTCTCTAAGTCATTTGATGAGTTTTGCAAGCATACAGGTATAATCAAACAAAAGACAACTCTATATACACCACAACAGAGTGGTGTTGCAGAAAGGATGAACTGAACAATTATGGAAAGGGCCAGAAGTATGCTTACTGATGCACAATTGGATAAATGCTTTTGGGCAGAGGCTGTGTGTACTACTTGCTACTTGATAAATAGATCTCCTTGTAAGGCTCTTGATTCGACACCTTATGAAGTGTGGACAGGTAAGAAACCTTCTATTTCACATTTAAGGGTTTTTGGTTGTGAGGCTTTTGTTCATGTGCCTAAGGAAAAGCAATCTAAGTTGGATCCAAAGGCTAAAAAGTGTACATTCATTGGATATGGTGATAATGTCAAAGGTTATAACCTTTGGAATCTAGTAACCCCCAAGATTATATTTTCTAGAGATGTTATTTTAAGGGAACTTAGAGCTATTTCTGAACCTGAGCAGCCAAAAGAAAAAGAAGAAAAGGTAAAGAAGGTGCACTTTGATTTAGAGCAGCAAGATGCACCTCAGGAAGAATAGAATGATGGATTATGGAGGAAGAAGAAGAAGAAGATTCAAGTAGTTTTGATGAAGATGAATCTATTGTGACAGAAGAAGTTGGTACAAATGATCATGCAGAAGAACAAGTAGAGTCTCTTACTCCACCCTTGAGGAGATCCACAAGACAACGGGATCTAGTTGATAGGTATAGCCCACCAGATTTTGATTGTGTATATGCTTTATTGAGTACTAACGATGAACCTAGATCCTACAGGGAAGTTATTTCTGCAGATGATAGTGAGTCTTGGCAGCTAGCCATGCAGGAGGAGATGATGGCTTTGGACTCTAATAACACCTAGGATCCTTTTCATTTTCCCAAAGGAAGAAAGGCCATAGGATGTAAGTGGGTCTTCAAGAAGAAGTTTGGAGCAGATGGGTCATTGGAGAAGTACAAGGCTAGACTGGTAGCCAAGGGCTACTCCCAGAGAGAGGGAGTTGATTTTGGTGAGATATTCTCTCCTATTGCTAAATTGACTTCTATTAGATTTCTCTTATCCATTGCTGCAGCTTAGGATTGGGAGATTGAGCAAATGGATGTTAAGACTACGTTCTTCCATGGAGATGTTGAAGAAGAAATTTATATGCAGCAGCCTACAGGTTTTGAGGTAAAATGAAAAGAACATTGGGTTTACAGGTTAAAGAGGTCTCTTTATGGTCTGAAATAGTCCCCCAGAATGTGGTATCAAAAGTTTGACTCATTTGTTTTGAAATTGGGTTTTGTTAGAAGCGAGGAGGATCACTGTGTTTACATTCATTGTGTTGATGATTCTGTACTAGTTATTGCTTTGTATGTTGGTGACATGTTATTTTTCAACAATACTAAGGGTATGGTCAGTGAGCTTAAAGCTCAACTTTCAGGTGCATTTGAGATGAAGGATCTTGATGCTGCAAGGTATATTCTGGGAATAGAGATTAGGAGGGACAAAGTTAACAGAATGCTTTGGTTGTCACAAAGTAAGTATGTGAATACTATTTTGCAGAGGTTTAGTTTATAGGACTATAACCTAGTTAGAGTTCCTTTACCCATTGATACTAAGCTTTCATTAGATATGTGTCCAAATACTGAGGATGATCTTGAGGATATGTCTAATGTGCCATATGCTAGTGTTGTAGGGAGTTTGATGTATGCAATGGTTTGCACTAGACCAGATATTGCCCAAGCAGTGGGAGTTTTGAATAGATTTATGTCTAACCCTAGTAGACAGCATTGGAACTATACAAAGAAGGTGTTTAAATATCTTGTAGGTACTCCTGATCATTGTTTGGTTTATTGTGGTAATGATAGTACTGATAAATCTTTGGACATATAGGGTTTTGTTGATGCAGTTTGTGTAGGTGACTTGGATAGTCGAAGGTCCACTAGTGGCTATGTGTTTACTCTGTTTGGAGATGCAGTGAGTTGGATGAATAAGAGGCAAGCCACAGTTGCTTTGTCCACCATAGAAGTAGAGTATATGGCTGCAACTCATGTCTCTAGGAGGCAGTTTTGTTGAGAAGACTATGTACAGGTATTGGTTTTGATTACAGGAATATTTAGATTGGTTGTGATAGCCAGAGTGCTATTTTTTTGGCTAAGAATCCCATGTATCATTTTCAAACTAAGCATGTTGATGTTCAATATCACTTTGTTTGAGAGTTGGTTGCAAATGGAGAGATTGAGTTGAAGAAGAGTTGGTTGCAAATGTTGGTAGACAAACATTGGGCATAATCACATTACCAATTGAATTGGGCCTTGTCACTTTGCCTACCCTCATTCATGTCATGCCTAATGCATTATCTTATAATCTCCTTCTTGGTAGACTATGGATTCACACCATGGGTACCATTCCATCTACCTTGCATGGATTGATTAAATTTATTTATAAAAACAAAACTTACACAAAAAAAGTTAATCTAGATCCTATGTAGTATTGTTAGCAAGCAAATTATATGACCCAACTTGATACTTCTCACACTCTCCAGAATCTCATTCCTTCTTCTATCTAAGATGATTCCCCATCCTCAACTCTCAATCAAGATGTTGACAATGGTGTTGATTCATCCTTAAATGCATGGCTTGGTGATGATTGGGGCTCCTTAGACTTCACCACCCATGGGCCTGGTGAATATAAGGTTGACCCTTCTCACTTTGGAATTCCCACATTCAATAAGGATATGCATTCTAGTATTAGAATCAATCCTTCTTCTCATGTGAATTATGCTACTTCTCCAACATGTGCATACACTTCTCATATTGATAAGGCTACTAATGTTGATTCTCCTCTTTCTGATTTGGAGATACGTTACAAGCTTGGATACAAAATTCTTTCTAAACATTGATACAATAAAATGGTCTAGGGTGCATGGAACAAGAAGTTAAGGTCCTTGTGGAACCTACACCACACCTATCTTCTATAGTGGGTTTAGGTTACCACCCTTCTCCTCTTTTTTCATCCCCTCCTCTATTGTCTGAGGTCTCTATGGTTTCTTCTTTTCAAAAATCAAACCTATCTCCATAGCAGAAAGGGATGCTTCCTACTCCACCTACTTCTTCTCCTCTATCTAAACAAGAGTATATTTTGTTGATGCTTCTAAAGGCCCACTTGATTACTCTTCCTCCTACACAAAAAATTTCTTAAACACATTCAACCAACACTTCCTTTATGTGCATATCATCAAGTGCTTAGCCATTCCAACAGTGAATGCCACGCCTTGTGTGACAAAATTCAATAACTTCTTGATATGGGTGCTCTCACTCTTCCTGTTGCTAAAGCACCTATCTCTTCTCTATATGACAAGTGATATTGAGATTTTTCTCTATCCAATTCATTATTCTTCTTCTATTTTCTCATGAGACTATTGTGTTTCTACCCAATATGTGCCACTTGTAGCTTTCTCTATTTTATTGTTGCCATCATGGTGGTACAATCCCATGTGCAACCATACTTTATTTTTGGTAACAACACAATATTATGTTTCATGGCCATCCTCACCGATATTCTGGGGGCAGTGGCAATTTATTCTAGGGGTAAGCATTTTTTTAGGATCTCTCCTCTTCTTTCTTCCCCTTTTCTTTACCTTAAAATATTTGTATTTTATACATGCTAATATTTTAAGGGGAGGCATATACTCTTCTCATATGTGCATCCATACATGCACCTTTCTTTATTTGTACCCCCTAGGGTGTAGCTTACATTCACCCCCTGTGGTGTTTTTTATTTTACACTCCTTGAAGCATTCACCCCCTATGGTGTTCGTGTTTGATAAGCTCCTCGAGGCATTGATGTTTGATATGCTCTTTGAGGTGTTGGTAGCATATGAGCCACCTAGCATAACACAGTTCTTACTAGCCTGTGTCCTTCATATGACCTACCCTTTTTACACTCATGGTCACCTAACCTAATACAACTTGCTAGTTTGTGATCCATAAGGGTATTGTGATTTGCATGACCCCTAGCGATAGAGAAAGCTAGTGTCTAAGACATGTACTTTTTTTGTTCATATTGATTGCTTCCCTATCTATTTGTATGTCTTATTTCCTTGAAGCAATCGATCGAATCATTATATTCTTCTATCCTCTTAAGAATTCCTCTATTTGTTGTTTTCTTTATTTTTATTGCATTTTTGGGATGACACATGGTATTGAGACAACATTCTACATTGAGGTCTCTTTCACTCTACTGAATCAAAAAATTTATTTTCTTGTTGTATGTTTCTCTCCTCTATGTATGTGTTTTTTATGTTCATATATAAGTTTGTGATGTTCTAACATAGTGGTTTTGTATGTGTATGCTCTAACACTATTGCCTTGTAAGTTTTTATTGTCTAATGTATTTGTTTTGTAGGTTCTCAGCTTGGGGGATTGATTCCTCCACTTGAAGAGCTCTGCATCCTCTATAGTATCCTTTTAGTATTATCCTTTTAGTTTAGCATGCATATTCACATAGTTTCATATGCCTGCTAAAGTGAGGGCTAAATGTAGCATCAAATATTACATACCCTTGCAATTTTATGCTATATTTTGGCCTTCCTTTGGTGTTGATTCCCTTAGTTTGTTTGTAGGCTCATTGTAGCCCTTGCATTAGGATTTTTCCCTCCCATGGTGCTTAGGCCTTGTTTTCAATGTTGTCTTTTCGTCAAATTTCTTGTGAATTTTGTGTTAGTCATGTGATGTTCTAGTGTCTTGTTTTTGAGCCCAAACTATCTGAACACTAGCACTTCACATGGATGTCCACACGATGCACTAGCATCCTATAATAGTTTTGTGTTTTGTGGCCATTTCTAGGTGTTTCTACACTTTTTTTTCTTTCAATTGTAATACCTCAAGAATATTTCAAATAGCACATTGGCTCCTTCCTTTTCCCTCCTATTCTCATTTTTTAAAGCTATCTTTCAATCTTGCAATCCTCTTGGCTCTCTTGGCTCTCTCTTGCAACTTTCTTTCATGCTACAACTATCTACAATGCTCTTACAACATTCTCCTTCAGCTCTCTTGCTCTCTTTGTGATGCAGGAGCATCCAGTGTTGTAAGGGCAATCTTGCATCACCCAAAAAAAGATGTGTTTCAAAATTGTTGATGTTCTTTCCATTTCTTTTCAAAATTTGTGGTTCTGGTTCCATAATCACTTGAATAATGATGTAGAACTTTTAGTTTTTCCAAACTGTTAAAAATAGTAACCTGCTATTTTTAGAAAGTTTGCATTTGGGCACAGATTGAAGTGAAAATTTACAGGAAGTTACATAATAGAAATATAAGATCTTTGGTGAAGGAATCATGCAAAGATCATTTGTGAGCTGAAAGATATTAAAGTTTCTGTTTTTTGAAAAACACCTAAAAATTATTCAAACTTAAGTTTGAGGCACTAAATACCCCAAAAATGGCCAAAATTGATAGAGCAGGTTCTTACCACATAGAGCACTCCATGAGCTTTCTTACACAAAACGGTTCATCAATTGGACACCCGGATCAAAAGTTATGGCTCCTGGAAGTTGACCTATTTTTAGAGGGAGATGCAAAATTTGAAATTAAGTTGTTGGCCGCCAAAAAGGCTATTAATAACTATTTTTGGGAACCTTGGGCAGTAGTAGAGTTAAGGGGGGAAGTGTAGAGTCAAGAATAGGCAGGAAAATAAAGACCCTAGCTAATTTCGGATTACAGAAGGTAGATGATTCTAGAGTCTGGGAAGAAGAAGCTATAATGTGTTGCAGCCTGTGGAGGGTTGATTCCTCTTATTATATTTGAGCTTCTATAATGTAATAAGTTGTCCAAATCAATAAAGAAAGTTCTATTTTCTATGTGCAATTTTTTTTGTTGTGTGTTTTATGATTTACCCCCTTCATCAAGTGGTATCAGAGCCAGGGTTCCTAAGTGTGTAGACAGATCGCCGACCGTAAGCCAGTTTGCACCAAGACTTGAGGTTGTGGGTTTGTTGCGGAGATCAAGATGCCTCCATGAAGAAATCATATTGGGAGGAATGCTTTGACAGAAGAGGGTTTTAGAGCCCTACAAAGGCAAATCAACGCATTGCAAGAGGAGCTGTGAAGAGGGTTTGATCCGAGAACAAGAGAAGAAAGCGAAAATGAAGCTAAAGAAGAGCTATCTGAGGAAGAACAAGAAGCTGCAAGAGATCCTGCAGAAGTTAGGTTGTTGAGGGCCAATTCTAAGATTGGAAAGAGGCCCGAGATTGAAGTTTCTACATATTCTAGAGATTTGAATCTGGAACAACTTATTGATTGGATCAATGAGATGGAGTATTTTGAGTATGAAGATGTGGAAGACCCAGATCGGGTGAAGTTTGCAAAAACAAAATTGAAGGGCCATGCCATGCCAATATTTGGTGGAAGGAGGTCTAGTTAGAGAGGAATAGAAGAGGAAAAGGAAAAATCACTAGATGGGATCGAATGGTGGAGAAACTAAAGAAGCAGTTCATTTCTGTGGACTATGAGATGGAGTTGTTGAAGAAGTTGCAAGGATTGAAGCAAGGCAACAAGTCTGTTAAGGAGTATACAAAGGAGTTTTACAAAATTACTATTAGGACAGGTCATGCAAAGCCCAACAAGGAGAAGGTAGCCCATTACATTAATGGGTTGAGGCTGGTATTCAAGAGGAGATGAGCCTAGTCAGAATGACCACCATAGAAGATGCATACCAGTTTTCCCTGAAGGTGGAAGAGAAGCTGAATAAAAGATTTGATAGCAAGCAAAGGTGAAAAGGTCAAGACAGAAGGACTGGTGGAAGACCCTATGGGGGGTGAAATGAAGATTCAAAGAAAAGTGAAGAAGCTGACCCAAGTCGAATTCAAAGAGGAGATAATGCCTACTGCCCTCATGACCAGAACAATGGTGACCAAAGAGGAAGAGGAAGAGGCAGACCTAGGCAAGGACCTGGAAGAGGAGGTTTAGAGGAACCTATTTCCAATGTGAAGAAGAAGGGCATCGAGCATATGAGTGTCTACAACATCAAGGAAGGACAAATAGAAGACTTGAAGGTAATGCACACGTTGCATATGTACATGAAGATGCACAGTCTGAGTGTTATGAAGATGTTGAAAGGGGAGAAACCCTAGTTGTTAGAAGAACCTTGTTGAATGAGGAGAAAGAACTAAATCAGAGGAGGAGTTTATTCCACACAAGGTGCAAATGTGAAGGTAAGTGTTGTGATATTATTATTTATAGTGGAAGCACTGATAATCATGTTTCAGAGGAGATGGTTGACAAGTTAAAGTTGACAAGAAGAAAGCATCCACATCCATATCAGATTGCATGGTTGCAGAAAGACCATAGAGCTTTGGTCAATGAGTAGTGTTTAGTGAAGTTCAAGATTGGGGACTACCATGATGAGGTGCTGTGTGACATCATACCAATGGATGCATGTCATATGCTATTGGGGAGGCCATAGCAGTATGATAGGAGCACTGTCCATGATGGTCATGCCAACACATATTCCCCAACAAAGGATGGAGTTCATCATAAGTTGAAGCCCTTGAAGGAGGTGGAAGAAAAGGTATGTAGTACTGCCAGAATTTGCTTAGTAGATGGTAAGAAATTTTTGGAAGGTATGGAGCATGAGCATCATTGCTTTGCATTGATTCCTAAGATCAGTCAAGAGAAATGTGAAGATGTACCAGCAGAAGTTTCAGATATGTTGGAAGAATTTTAGGACATTATCTCTGATAATGTACCAAAAGGTTTACCACCTGTAAGGAAGATAAGTCATCAAATGGATTTGATACCAGGAGCTAGTTTGCCAAATAAGGAAGCTCACAGAATGACTCCAACAGAGAATGAAGAGTTAAACAGACAAGTTCATGAGTTGTTAAAGAAGGGACTGATAAGGGAGAGCCTGAGTCCATATGCGGTACCTGCAATACTAGCATCGAAGAAAGATGGAGAGTGGAGAATGTGTACAGATTCTCGGGCCATCAATAAGATCACAATCAAGTACAGGTTTCCATTGCCAAGAATGGATGACATAATGGACTATTTGAGTGGAGCCAAGTACTTCATGAAGATTGACTTGAAGAGTGGGTATCACCAGATCCATATCGGAGAAGGAGACAAGTGGAAGATAGCCTTCAAGACCAAGGAAGGTTTGTATGAGTGGTTAGTCATGCCATTTGGGCTAACTAATGCACCAAGCACATTCATGCGGCTCATGAACGAGGTACTAAAAGAATTTTTGGTAAGTTTTGTTATTGTTTCTTTAGATGACATATTAATTTTCAGTAAGACTTGGGATGAGCATATGATGCATATCAGAAGAGTTTTGGAGAAGCTAAGAGAAGAGAAGTTGTTGATTAATTTGAAGAAATAAAGTTTTGCAAAGGAGTTTGTATACCTGGGATTTGTTTTCTTAGAGGAAGGTCTTAAGATGGACCCAGAAAAAGTGAGGGCTATCATTGAATGGCCTACACCAAGGAGTACAACTAAGGTACGCTCTTTTCATGGTTTGGCAAGTTTTTACAGAAAGTTTATCAGGAATTTTAGTAGCATTTGTGCACCCCTAACTTAGAAAATGAGAGGGGATAGAAAAGAGTTTAGATTGACTAAAGGAGCAGACAAGAGCTTTGATACATTGAAGCAGAAAGTCATAGAACAACCTATTTTGGCACTTCCATATTTCAATAAGGTATTTCAGGTAGATTATGATGCTAGTGGTAGTGGTATAGGAGTTGTTTTGAGCCAAGAAGGTAATCCCATTGCCTATTTTAGTCAGAAGCTTAATGGTGCCAAGAAAAAGTATTATGTTTATGATCAGGAATTTTATGCAATAGTTTAGGCTTTGAAGAAATGGAGACATTATTTGTTGCCAAAAGAGTTTGTTTTATATACTAATCATCAGGCTTTGCAATATCTTAATAGTCAAGGAAAGTTGAACCAAAGGCATTTAAAATGAGTTGAGTTTTTGCAGAGCTATACTTTTGTTTTGAAGCACAGGAGTGGGAAGTCCAACAGAGTTGTAGATGCCTTGAGCAGAAGGAAAAATTTGTTGACAGAAATGAAGATAGAGGTTGTTGGGTTCGATGAGCTCAAAAGTTTGTATCCTGATCTAGATTTTGTAGAGGCTTCAATAGCTTGTCTGGAACCTATTACTTTGGACAGGATAAAATGGTTGGATTTCATAATCCAAGATGGTATGTTGTTTAGAGGAAGCCAGTTATGCATTCTGAGGAGTTCCATGAGAGAGAACCTAATAAAGGAGAAGCATAGTGGGGGATTAGCTAGGTACTTTGGTCAAGATAAGACCATTGTTATTGTTGGTAAAAAATATTAGTGGCCACAGTTGCAGCAGGATGTGAGGAAATTTGTGTAGAGTTGCAGAGTATGTCAAATGCCAAAAGGAACAAGTCAGAATACAGGGCTATATCAGCCATTACCTGTACCAGAGAATCCATGGGATAATATTAGTATAGATTTTGTTCTTGGTTTACCAAGGACACAGAGAGGACATGATTCCATTTTTGTGGTGGTGGATAGATTCTTGAAGATGACACATTTCATTCCTTGCAAGAAGACTAATGATGTTGTCCATATTGTTGAATTATTTTTCAGAGAGGTGGTGAGATTACATGGTCTACCAAAGAGCATAGTTTCAGATTGAGATACCAAGTTTATTGGTTATTTCTGGAGGACATTGTGGAAGAAGTTGAAAACAAATTTGAAGTTCAGTTCTGCACACCATCCACAAACTGATGGATAGATAGAAGTGGTGAATAGGATTTTGGGTAACCTACTACGATGCTTAGTAGGAGATAAGCCCAAGGGATGGGATTTGATTTTACCATAGGCAGAATTTGCTTACAACAATTCTGTCAATAGGAGTACTGGTAAATCACCATTCCAGATTGTATATGGGAATAGTCCAAGAAATGCTTCAGAATTAAGGAATCTGAACAAAGGAGAAAAGACAAGTGTTGAGCCTAAAGACTTTGCAAAACACATGAAGAATTTGTATGAAGAGGTGAAAAAGTACATTAATAAGATGAATATTCAGTAGAAGGCTAAGGCAGATCAGAAGAGGAGATATAAGGAATTCCAGATAGGAGATGAAGTCATGGTTCACTTGAGAAAAGAAAGGTTCCCAATTGGAACATACAATAAGCTAAAAATGAAGAAATTTAGACCGTGCACAATCCTGAAGAAGCATGATTCAGGAAATGCATATGAGGTAGAGCTTCTGAGTGGGATTAATATTTCCCCTATGTTCAATATTGTTGATTTAACAGAATATCATGAGAGTGGCATAGAGGATGGAACAAAAGAAGAACAGTGGAGTATTCCAGCATCTACTTCAATGGAGGAGATAGAAGAGATCTTGGATAGCCGTGTGGGAAGAAGTACTCGAAACAGGCAATATGAAGAATATCTAGTGAAATAGAAAGGAAGACCTGTTGAAGATTCTTCTTGGTTGTTAAAGGCAGAGGTTGACTATTTGGGTTTTCCTCACACAAACACCTGAGACGTGACAGGGTCACTTCTCAAATTACCCTGGGTGTATGATGCAGGAGCATCCAGTGGTGTAAGGGCAATCTTGCATCACCCAAAAAAAGATGTGTTTCAAAATTGTTGATATTCTTTCCATTTCTTTTCAAAATTTGTGGTTCTGGTTCCATAATTGCTTGAATAATGATGTAGAACTTTTAGTTTTTTCCAAACTGCTAAAAATAGTAACCTACTATTTTTAGAAAGTTTGCATTTGGGCACGGATTGAAGTGAAAATTTACAGGAAGTTACATAACAAAAATATAAGACATTTGGCGAAGGAATCACGCAAAGATCATTTGCGAGCTGAAAGATATTAAAATTTCTGTTTCCCAAAAAATGCTTGAAAATTATTCAAACTCAAGTTTGAGGCATTAAATGGCCCCATACGGGCCCGAAAATGGCTGAAACCGGTAGAGCGGGTTCTTAGCGCGTAGAGCACTTCGCGAGCTTTCTGACGTATAAAATAGTTTGTCAATCAGACACCCGGATCAAAAGTTATGGCTCTCGGAAGTTGACCTATTTTTGGAGGGAGATGCAAATTTCGAAATTAAATTGCTGGCTGCCAAGAAGGCTATTAATAACCATTTTTGGGAACCTTGGGTAGTAGTAGAGTTAAGGGGGGAAGTGTAGAGTCAAGAATAGGTAGGAAAATAGAAACCCTAGCTGATTTGGGATTATAGAAGGCAGATGATTCTAGAGTCTGGGAAGAGGAAGCTATAATGTGTTGCAGCCTATGGAGGGTTGATTCCTCTGATTGTATTTGAGCTTCTGTAATGTAATAATTTGTCCAAATCAATAAAGAAAGTTCTATTTTCTATGTGCAATTTCTGTTGTTGTGTGTTTTATGATTTACCCCCTTCATCACTTTGGCTTTCTCAAGCCTCTTTAAGGTAATATTGTTCTTTTTATTTATTGTTACAAGCATTTCTATTTTGTTGTTCCCCTGAGCACCTTGAGATTTTCATATCCTACCAAATTTCATTTTATTCACTATTCTTAGATCTAGAAACACTTAGATTAAGAACACACACATTTTTATATATATCTATCTTGGCTATTGTGGAGGTAGAAATACCAAAGTAGGGGTTTGACCTAAAGAAAAACCCCCAAATATCCCCAACCATTTTTTCTATTATGTATTGTGCAAGTTGAAGAAGAAGATTTGAATGCACGAAGATTTCATTGGATTTTCTTCCCTTCTCTTGTATTTCATTTTGTTTCATTTTCTATAGTAATTTTATCTTCATTCTCAAATATGTATCACCTAGAAACTACTAGGTACTTGTCTTGTTCACTTTTGTGTTGTGTAGGTGTCCTAGGTTTGTACAGATCTAATAATTTTTATTTTTGTGACTTTTAAGACGACAACTCTTAGCACAAATATCATTGTGGCATGCTATTGTCTAAGACAAAGAGCTTCAATATTTGGTGTCAGGTTCCTCTATTTATCCTCTTTTTTTCTTTGTAACTTATTTCTAGAATTTGTACTTCTAATTTTAGTAAGTTCATGTTTTCCATTCTTGCTTGTATAAATGTAGTGTAGAAAGTGGAGGTATCACTTTTTTCTTTATTACACATACATACATACTATTTAAATGCACAAGACAACTAAGAGGGGGAGGGGGTGAATTAGTTGTCACAAAATTTTAACCACTTATCAACACATCAAATATTCAATTACTATTATTAAGAGTTAACCATGAAAGCATGAAACATGAAGCTCAACACAACAACATATTCAACACATGAGACACCATATTTTTACGTGGAAAACCCTAAAAGGGAAAAACCATGGTGGGTGTTAGCCCACATAAATAATATATGTTATAACAATACCCAAAAATTGAGGCTCACTGCCTTAGGGCTCACTGCGCAAAATGCTCACTGCAAATGTTGAGGCTCATTGCCAAGATTGGCTCACTGCTAAGGGGTGGCTCACTACCAAGGGTTGGTGAACTGTGTTGATAGCATCTACTCCATGCCTGAGTTCAGTTCCATTGAAGCATAATATAACTCCTCTACTTTGCTCTTCTTACTCTTTTTCACTTATCTTCGCATTTTTGCACAAGGACATCTTTTTTGCCACTTTATTACATGTTTTTATACACTTCATCAACCTTGGAATGTACATCAAGATCGACATTAGATTCATCAACCATTGGAACAATCTCCAAGGTCGGCATTACAATCATACAAAGAAATAGGTCTGGACCTAAACAAAATTAGCTAAGGGAAAGATGTATGTGGATCATGTTATGCCTTAGCTAGGACTCAAATGCAATCTTTCATACTACAACATGCTTCCACAATCTTCGATGTATCTCCGCAAGTAATGAAAACAACCAAGTCGGCCAAGACTAGTGTTAACATTAAATCTTCCAAGAACAGTCTTCATCCATGATCCAAATTTCTCTTTGTGGACCAATCCAAAGGTAGGAACATGATCAAGATACATTCACAAGCACATTGTAATCACCAGGAACAACAACACAATCTCTAACCACTCTATCAAGAAGATTCTTCAAGTCGGAGCACATAAACAACACTATCAACTACTGTCATAAAGAAAAGATCACTTGTGGACCACCAAATTATGAGCCATTCAAGTTGAAGGAACTTATCATCATTACAAACTTGATTCTATAACCACGGACTAAAATACTTAAATGTAGAGGAATGTGGAGCATAATACATTCTCCCTGTCACCACCAAATATACAGAAAAAACTATTTTCACTTTGGTGAACATAACTCACTCAAATCTTCATACTAGAGGTTCAAACTTGGAATGTAGCATCTTTAGACATGTATCTAAATAACTTTCAATCCACAAACAAAGATATTCATTCTACAAGAAATGTAGAGCAATCTCCTAGACTATTCTGTTGTAAACAAAGATACTCTTTTGTACACTGTTTCCACCGAAGGCTCAAATTTTCTCAAAAGTACTTGGAAACTTAGTATTAGGATCACTTACTCATTATCTCCAACACTTATATATGCCAATGCAAAGTATCTAACTCATTACAAGAAAGCATCAAAACAAGAGCACAGTTGACACCAATGACAACACAGATATGTTGACATCAATGACAACACCGATTAGGCACAGACTTGCAACAATCTCCCCCTTTGTCATTGATGGCAACATATGATGTGCAAAACTGTAAATACCATCAAGATAAGATTCTCCCCCTTTCTCTTTATACATCTGCACTCTTTCCCCCCCTAAGTTTTTCACATGATTTCACTCCCCTTTTGACATCAATGGTAAAGGGCACATACTTGCACTCTCTTGCTTTGATCAAACAATACTATAACACTTATTGATCTTGGTCAAGAACACATATCAGAAATACTTGCTACTTCCCCTTAGATGTAGCTCTCAAAACATCAATCCAGATCAAAGAATAAGACTCTAGGTTCCACTGGATTGATGCATTCATATGCATCCTAGTTTAGAGTAGGAGGGGTAATAACCCCTAACTTTTCTCTAAGATACTCAAAAGTATCCTTAGAGAAAGGCTTAGTGAAAATATCTAGAATTTGATCCTTTGTAGACACATACTCAAACTTTACTTCATTATCTGTCACCTTTTCTCTCAAAAAGTGATACCTTATAGATATATGCTTTGTTCTTGAGTGCATCACTGGGTTCTTTGAAATGTTTATAGCACTTATATTGTCACAAAAGATTGCAATTGGATCTTCATACACAACTCTTATGTCCTTCAAAGTTTGCTTCATCCATAACACTTGAGTGCAACAACATGTTGTTGCAATATACTCTACTTCTGCAGTAGACAAAGGAGATTGAATCTTGCTTCTTGCTCAACCATGAAACCAATCTATTCCCCAAGAAGAAAGCACCTCCACTTGTACTTTTCCTATCATCAACATCTCTAGCCCAATCTGCATCTGTATAAGCGTAGAGAGTCAAATCATTATCCTTTGGATACCATAAGCCATGATCTGACATGTCTTTCAAATACCTCAAGATTCTCTTAACTGCCATCACCTGTGACTCTCTAGGATCTTCTTAAAATATTTCCACCAAACATACTGCATGCATTATATCAGGTCTAGTTTGAGTTAGATAAAGTAATCCTCCAATCATAGATCTGTACCTTTTCTGATCAGTCTTAGGTGATTCATCAGTTTTACTCAACTTGTAGCCAGTCACCATGGGAGTACATACTAGTTTGGAGTCCTCCATCCCAAACTTCTTCAACAACTCTTTCACATACTTAGACTAAGAAATAAAGATTCCTTTATCTGATTGAGTAATTTGCAGACCTAGAAAGAAATTCATTTCACCAAACATAGACATCTCAAATTTATTTTGCATTTCTCCTACAAACTTCATGCACATACCTTCTGTTTAAGGTAAAAATTGATGCAAGAGGATTTGCTAGTGTTTAGGGTTAACTTGTATGAATCCTCCTTTCACCTCAAACATTCAAGGACTTCAGTCAAGTAGGAAGTCTACTATCAGGATTTCAGTCACTTGGAATGTAGGGAAGATTGGAATTGTATGGTTTAGTTGTTCAATTAAGCCCAATTATGCTCAAAACCCTAATTATGCAAATTCGGAAGCAAATGGACAAATTACGGAAACTGCTTGCACACAGAGATGTAAAATGACAATCAAATGCCTACCAAATTTTGAAGTTTAGAAAGCAAAAGAGTTGAGGACTAATGAGCGAGTGCCCTAGTCCAGTGCCATACTTTTTGTCAAGATCTGGAAACCTTGTCTGCAACTTGCTCCTGTTGTTCTGAAGATTTTCCTATTGTGCGATCCGAAGGACTAATGAGTGGGTGCTTGAGTCCAGGGCCCTATTTTCTCTTTTGATCTGCAGCACTGACAGTCTACACTACTCTCCTACAACTCCACTTTTTTTGTTCCTACAACCTATAACCTACAATCACAGAAAAATGGGTTAGGGGTTGTTGTGTTTAGAGGCTTGCCTCAGTCAAGCCCCGGAGAGACATTCAAGTCTTCCAAACACCATTGTCAGATAAAGAGTGTGTATCCCTGTGGGATAAATACAAAATCCAAATGGTAAATGATTGAAGACACAATTGATATCACCTTGTAGTGAAGATCTCATGGAAGGAAGATGCTCTTCATGCCATGAGGAGATGGATGTCAAATCTATAAATACAAACACAAGAACACAAATTCTACTTTGTAACACACAATAAATGCCTTGAATCACTTCTACACAAGCTCATGAATCAAAATTGCCATCTAACGTCCATCTAGTTTACAAATGAATGCCTAAACATGCTTATATATGCAACTCCAAACATTCCCACTAAGAATTTTGTAATTGAAACTTACCGTGTCGGCATAGGACCTAAATAATGGTCATAAACCAACACTCCAAAATTGGTCCTAACCTAAAATAGGACAGGACTAGGGCACGAGTGCCCAAGTCCTCCCCCCTATTTCAGGCATGATTTATGTTAAGTGCACCCCCTGAGTCCAAATTTCCATGAAACTTCAAGGTTTTCTCATCGTGATGTCAAATTATCCTGAAAGATGCTCTAAATGCATAAACAAGACCCAAGAGCTAAACCTTAAGGTAGAAAAGCCCCCAAAGGGAACATTTTCCAACGTAACATTTATCCCCCACTTTAATGTATGTATAAATACAAGGCCAATACATGCATTAAAGTACAGTCAATAAACAAAACAAACACACCAAGCACAAAGAAGACATTGTTGGCAAGAGACACTGCTCCAGTATGGATCTATATGTTGTTATTGATGGCAACAAAGCTCAAAGATCCTATCACCATGACAGGAAGAGATATCTCTGGAAGAACATATGAGATTCCAGGTCCGGTTGACAGAAAATGGTTAAGTATGGAAAGCATGCAGAGTAGAGGACAGTAAGCAAGCTAGTATGCCTCTGCAATTGAAGACTTGCAGATGCAGTTTAGGTATGATGTTCTCAGTTGTTTAATAGTATTATGCCTCAGAGGTTAAGTCCCGATCCTCTCCGAAAGTCACCTTGAAGAAATGCCTAAGTCTGGGTAAGCAAAGGTGTAGCAAGAATAGTGAATAGGGTCTAGTGCAGTGGTCTACATTCCTCCGCATATACATATTTTTCTATGTGGTTGTAAGGTGTTGTAAACACATATATGACGTGTCTCAGAGTTAGGAGATCTGAAGTTCATTGGAAGGTTAGCTACAAGTTGCTAAGTATCAGCATAGTGTTTGACAGAGACAGAGTCTAAATTCTAATGGTCCACATTTCTCTACAAGATGATATCATGCCTTGTGGTTCTAAGGGTAAGATTGGGAATGTGTAGAGTCCTTGACATGATTTTAGAAGTGTTTTGTGATCAGCAGTAGAAGTTGTAAGATAGCAGATGAAGTTGTTAAGCATGTTCTTGAGGAATAGGCTTGTTAGTGAGATAAATCATTGTGCGGAGAAGATTTAATGATTGGAGGACTTATGTAAGCAATTGGAAGATTAGAGCCAACTTATATGAACACACTTGGAAGAAGATTTGGGTCCGTGTGACCTAGAGTGCATTGAATTGAGTGACAAGGTACATCCTTTTATGTACACGTTTCATCTCTTGGATGCCAACCTGATTATAGAATTAAATCATGATGCGGATATATATATACAAGAGTGATGATCTTCGAATGTGTGTGGTGTGGGAATATGTGTGTGTGATGCAAGGATGTGAATAGTGGAGAAGAGTTAGAGGATCAGTAGTGATGAAGACTTGGGATTCAGAATATAGTTATCAAATGACTACACCCTAGCATAATGGTAGATGCTAAAGTAGTATTCAGATATCATGAGTGATCTGTTTGGAAGCAAGGTTTTGTTGTCAAGGCAGTAAGCCGGCAGTGAGCCTCTAGTAGGGTTTAATAGCCCTCAGGGTTTAACAACCCTTATTGTAATCTTACTAGGTTTAGGGTTAAGGCAGTGAGCGTACTAAACTTAGTTGTACCTCATGGCTGTATGTCAGCATGTTCCAGGCCCATGGGGTGACCAAGCTTGAACATCATTTTTGTAAAGATTTCAATATATATTTGAGAGCTAATCCTCTCTGTGGTTTTTCCCTTTTTGGGTTTTCCACGTAAATCTTGGTGTTATGTGTCATGCTTTTGTGGATGTTGTTCAGTTGTATATTTTGCTTCTATTTGATTATTCTTTTGAAATGGTTGAAAGTAAAAGTTCAAGAAAAGATTTATAGAACACTGATTCACCCCCCCTCTCTATGTTCCTGACAATCAACAATTGGTATCAGAGAGAGGTTCCTTGGAAGAAGTTTAACAACTTGAGGGAGATCTGGGATAGTATGATCATGACAACAAGAAGGTATGAGAATTATGAAAGGTACAATCAACTAGAAGTAGCTCTTATGGATCTTGAAAACTCTGAAGCAGAAGTCGGGGATCTGAAAGAAAACTTGCAACAAGTAGATGAATGCATCTTAAAGCTGAAGGAGCAAGTCAAGAAATTCAAAGACAAATACAAAGAAGTCTACGACCAACTGTTATTAGCAAAAGAAGCTCTAGAGGATTTGGAAGCAGAAGTTGCAGAAAGAATAAGAGCATAAGATGATCTAAATTTGATTGTGAAGAACAGATCAAAAGATTGTGCAAAACTTGAAAAAGAGATTATAAGTTTAAAAATAGATCTAGAAAAGG
The DNA here is from genome assembly GCA_027924645.1 of Cunninghamia lanceolata. NCBI lineage: Eukaryota > Viridiplantae > Streptophyta > Pinopsida > Cupressales > Cupressaceae > Cunninghamia > Cunninghamia lanceolata. Next base: position 504,568 of record BSBN01001020.1, on the reverse strand, counting down.
CTAGAAGCTTTGAAGAAAAATTCAAGATAAGTACTGCCAAGCTTGATGAAATGATTGCTAGCCAGAAGAATGCTGATGACAAATATGGCTTAGGATTTGAGAAAGGAGAAAGTTTAAACTTCAGGCAAATAAGCACTAAGTCAAGGCAAAACAAAGGATATCAGTTCAGAAATCAAAGAAGAAGACCTAGAAGACCTTTGATCAGACAACTAAATGCTCTAAGGTACCCATCTTTCTATGGTTATTGTAATTCATGAAATAAGTTTGGTCATAAGGCTACTTAGTGTAAAAGTAGAATAAATCAAAAGACTCCATTATTCTTTGGTCAATGTTTCAATTGCAAGAAAATTGGTCATAGAATGAATGAATGTAGAAATCAATTCAAGAAAAGTCTCAACAATGGAAGGAATGATCAATCATTCAAAGGTAAATGCTTCACTTGCAATAGGATTGGTCATAGAGATGTTGTCTATAGAAATAAGGTAAGTCAGAAACCTATTAGGTGCAATGCATGCTATAAATTTGGACATAGATCAAATAAATATAGAAGCTCAATGAGAACTAACTTTCAAAATACAAGGAACAGTCAATCATTTAATGGAAAGTGTTTTGCATGAAATAGATTTGGACATATGACTAATCAATGCATATTAAATTCAATCAATGAAAGGAATCAAGGTCAAAAGAATGTGGTGTGCTACAATTGCAACAAATTTGGACATGTTGCAAGGTTTTGTAGAAGTAGGAATGAGAAGAGAAATCACTATTTCAAAGATAGGAAAACAGAGCAGAGGAATGACAAGGGAAAAGAAAAGGTTGATCCGGTTGAAACCAAGAAAGAAATGAACAAGGTATGGATCAATAAAGGAGTAATTAAAGTCAGAGATCAATGGACACTAGTATCCGGTGTAGATACCTCCTCCAAGAAGTAAACTAAGAACTTTGTCTTAGGGGGAGCAGTGTAGAAAATTCAAATCCCCCAGCCAGAAATTAGGTGCTAGAATTTGGCACGAAGATGTTTCATGGAATCTGATGTGACACACCTATTAGAAGAAGAATCGAAAGAAAAGGAGTCAATGCAGTATATTACGGAGCAAACCTAATTGACTGTGTTCTACAGCAAAGGGTTTTAACAGATTTTTGGAAATAGGCATTTAATGACATCTAGGTCACGTCGTGCGGAGGTTAAAAGGAAAATTGTCCAATCTCAAATCAATTTACACTCGAAGCCATCAAGCATTCAGAGGGATCAAAATAGACCTTGAGCCACAACAACCAAGATTTGAAGGATTTGGATAATTTTGGATCAAGGAAATCCTACTGTGAAAATTAAACTATTCTAAAAAATGTTTACTCCTCATGTAATCGAGATAGGAAAAATGTCTCACCCCAAGTTTAAGAAACAATTCTTCAAATCACCGAAAAATGATCTGTCAAGAGCATTCTCAATTACTCCACATGGGGTCTTGCATATGAAAGATATCAAGCCATACATTCATACGAGATTAGAAGAATATGATCATATGAAGTTAAGAAAACTATACTTGGACGAACTGACTACTACGGACATTGTGCTGAAAGATGATTACAAAGTCCTAGGAGAAAAGAAATTTGACACCTAGTTGGACTTTCCAACAATTTTGATTGATGCATGGGTCAAGCTTGTTCTGAGCATAATTCATGAAGAATTTTTATGGCTTGATGAACCCTATTTGATAACCAAAGAAGCCATTAAAGTAGTAACTAGTATGAGCTCCTCCGAAAGGATTCCGGGTGTAAAGAAAATAAAGGACAATGTGGTAATACAACTAACATGAGCCAAACTTGAGAAGAATGACCTTATGGTGAATGACATCAGGGATCTGACTATCAGATTTGCATCAATGATTATAGGATAAAAAATATACTTCTCCAACAAAGAAAACTATGTGTCTACATCAGTCATATACACAACGTATGACATGATAAAAAACAATACTGATTATGATCTTTGTGAATTGCTGTGAAATAAACTTATGGAGAATTTAAAAATGGCAAAAGAAACTAATCATCCTTTCAAGTATGGAACATTGATTACATGTTTACTCTTTTACTTTCTAAAAGAGCTACCTAGTCTAGGAAATGTTATTTGGCTTGACCACATTCCTATAGCTACTCAAATAAGAAATCATTTACAGAGTTTGGGTAATGCTGATATGCAAAATAAAATCTTGTGGAATTATTTTAGAGATTTTCAACAGAAAATGGTAAGAAAGTTTCGGATACCTGCAAAAGCGGTGATAAAATATAAAAAGGACATTGTATTCATGGTAGATAAAGATAAATGATTTATGGAAGCTATGGAACCAAGAACTATATGGGTCCCTGCACTAGGTTATAAAGTTGCAGAAGATGTCTTGACTAAGTTAGCTGATATGCTGCTAAGTAATCCTACTGATCCCAAAGAAGACAAATTCAATACTTTCTCAAAATTATCTTCAAGTATGTTGATGGAACCTGAAGAGTCAGGAAGAACATCAAATGAACAATTAAGTAAGTTAGAAACCAAATCAGGATGGTTCGAGTTCACAAGCACTCCAGAAAGGAAAGACAAGAGATTTGAAGAGGAGAGACCAACATCTAGTCCCCCAAAAAGAATAAGGATCTCATCCATCACAGAAGCCACAAATGAAGGAGAAAAGAAAAAGAAGGTCTCACTTAGTAAAGATAAGGTGACAAGAGACACTGTTGCTTCAGCAAAAGAAGTGCTCGAAAAGGAGAAATAAGATTGGGATGAACCAAAATTACTACAGGACCAAATAAATCTGGACACAATGTCTCCGACACAGAAATTTAAGTGGGCTTCAATTGTTCATGCAAAGGCTCAAGAAGAGTTGTTGAAATCACTCACTGAGGATAGTAACCTAATTGATGAAGCATCTGGGATCTTGGAAAAGCTGCTACCTACCCACAAGAGAGATTCATCCATGCCCACAACAAGTCATTTGAAAGGATTAAGAAATTCAGTAACTAATCAGTTTGAATCTTTTAAGAAATTTGTAGAAACAAAAGTAAAGCAGGAATTTGAAGGAAAAAGACTGGAAGAATTAAATACAATGCTAGCCAAGAATAAGATTTCGTTACATAATTCAATATCCAACATTCAAAGAGTTGTGAAAGAAGATGGAGATGTGTACAAATTTTGCCTATCCTGGCCAAAAGCCACTCAAGAGATTGAAGAGAAGATCAAAGAGCTAGAACAAAGAATGATGGACATCTCTAACAAATTTGATCTAGCAATAGAGTTAGTTAGAGATAAGGAAGTAGAAGTCATCCTCAACCACAATGATCTGATTGAGTTATTAAATTGAAAATACCAAATAAAAAGTAGAATGGGACAACTAAGGAGACTAGTCTGCCCTAAACTGGACTCAATGACAAATCTTACTACAGAGGCTAGGGTAGCCGCACAAACAGACACACCTTCTGATTGCAACAAGGCAGAAGCTTTAGCCTTTCTCTATAGTGGACACATTCAAATTTTGGATAATACTCAGAAAGGTTGGGAAAATGAGTGGGCATAGATCAAGAACTTATTCAATGACATTCTCAAATACATATAATACAAAGAGGTAGATTGCACTTATAAATATATGGCTGAATACATCAAATTTTGAAATTTTGACAAATTTTTGAAGTCTGGATCACACCCTTTACCATTGATGTCAAAGGGGGAGAAGTAGATCAGTGAAAAATGGATAATCATCTAAAGGGGAGCAAGAAAGTACAGTGTATATAGCAAGGGGGAGCAGTCAGACATTTTTCACTAACTGTTGCCATCAATGCTCAAGGGGGAGATTGTTGGCAAGAGACACTGCTCCAATATGGATCTATATGTTGTCATTGATGGCAACAAAGATTAGAGATCCTATCACCATGATAGGAAGAGATATCTCTGAAAGAACATATGAGATTCTAGGTTTGGTTGATAGAAAATGGCTAAGTATGGAAAGCATGCAGAGTAGAGGACAGTAAGCAAGCTAGTATGCCTCCACAATTGAAGACTTGTAGATGCAGTTCAAGTATGATGTTCTTAGTTGTTTAATAGTGTTATGCCTCAGAGGTTAAGTCTCAATCGTCTCTAGAAGTCACCTTGAAGAAATGCCTAAGTCTGGGTAAGCAAAGGTATGTCAGGAATAGTGAACAGGGTCTAGTGCAGTGGTCCGCATTCCTCCACAGATAAGTATTTTACTATGCAGTTGTAAGGTGTTGTAAACACATATATGAGGTGTCTTATTCTAGAGTTAGGAGATCTAAAGTTCACCAGAAGGTTAGTTACAAGCTGCTAAGTATCGGCATAGTGTTTGACAGAAATAGAATCTAAATTCTAATGGTCCACATTTCTCCACAAGATGATGATATCATGCCTTGTGGTTCTAAGGGTAAGATTGGGAATGTGTAAAGAATCATTGACATGATTTTGGAAGTGTTTTGTGATCAGCAGTACAAGTTGTAAGATAGCAGATGAAGTTGTTAAGCATGTTCTTGAGGAACAGGCTGACTGGTGAGATAAATCATTGTGCGGAGAAGAGTTAATGATTGGAGGACTTATGTAAGCAATTGAAAGATTAGAGCTGACTTATATGAACACATTTGGGAGAAGATTTGGGTCCGTGTGACCCATAGTGCATTGAATTGAGTGACAAGGTACATCCTTTTATGTACACGTTTCATCTCTTGGATGCCAACCTGATTACAAAATTAAATCATGATGCGGATATATATACAAGAGTGATGATCTTAGAATATGTGTGGTGTGGGAATATGTGTGTGTGATGCGAGGATGAAAATAGTGGAGAAAAGTTAGAGGATCAGCAGCGATGAAGACTTGGGATTTAGAATACAGTTGTCAAATGACTGCACCCTGGCATAATGGCAGATGCTAAAGCAATATTCAGATATCATGTGTGATCTGTTTGGAAGCAAGGTATTGTTGTCAAGGCAGTAAGCTAGCAGTGTGCCTCTAGTAGGGTTTAACAACCCTTATTGTAATCTTACTAGGTTTAGGGCTGAGGTAGTGAGCTTGCTAAACTTAGTTGTACCTCATGGATGTAAGCTAACATGTTCCAGGCCCATGGGGTGACCAAGCCTGAACATCATTTTTGTAAAGATAACAATATATATTTGAGAGCTAATCCTCTCCATGGTTTTTCCCTTTTTGGGTTTTTCATGTAAATCTTGGTGTTATGTGTCATGCTTTTGTGGATGTTGTTCAGTTGTATATTTTTCTTCTATTTGATTATTCTTTTGAAATGGTTGAAAGTAAAAGTTCAATAAAAGATTTATAGAACACTAATTCACCCCCCCTCTCATGACAATCAACAGACACACCAATCACAGAGAAGATAGTAATAGGCACATAAATCATGGAGAAGATAGTTACAGTCACACAAGACATGAAGAATACAATATTGAAAACATGCAAAGCACAATGAATATAGTGAATACAAAGAAAACATTGATGATTTTCTTTTCTTTTTCTTTTTCATATATATGAAATGCAGATGCAAGTACAGGAAAGTAAACACACCACCTATAATGTAGGATGGACTCATCGCCACCAATCTTTAAACTGCATATGGGCCAACACACACGCAATACATTCCATATAAAACAAGTATGCCATACAAATCCAAAAGCATAGGAGAGACTCATCACCACCAGTCTTTAAGACTATGCTTGGGAACAAACACACAATACACACACACTTGGAAGACACAGAGAAAACACGGCAGACAAGCAATGGAGTGTTCCTATTTACAGGTTCATCACCATCTCAGGCACATTACAGGTACACAAAAATGATTTGACTTCACCACAACAATCACCGAAGACATGCTTAAGGGTTGAGTTAGTCACAAAACCGCTCCCCGCCTCGCGATGAGGACTTTTGAAAATGATAGGATGTGCACTCTCCACGAGAAATACACCATCCCCACCTCCGCAGAGGGCTTAAGATAGAAAAGGAATGCAATATCCCCATCTCCGTAGAGGGCTTAAATTATTGTAAGTTTATTTCAAACAAATCTCAAAGTGTAGGAGGGACTCATTGCCACCAGTCTTTAAGACTGCACCTGAGAACAAGCACATTGCTAACATCTAAAATAGATAGCTTACCTTATATATGCCCCCACCTTAAGGTGGTTGATGTGATGTAACTATATCAAGAACATTAAGGTAGGAAGAAAACACACAAGGGAACACAAGCTCTCGCAAAGCCCATGCCCCTGGAGGTGACATGTACCGTATGATTGCCAAATGTTCCCACAGACACATCCCTGCAAGAAAAGTGTTAGTATCCATATAATCATGATAAACAATAATGCATATGATCATTCACATAAAGAGCCAAGGTTATACTACGAATTCAAAGATCAAGTATAACTGTGGGGCTATACCATGAAAATCTCAAAAAAGAGTGTCACCAAGGTGAGATTCAAAGACAAACAAAGTGCATGGAGTAGTAGTATTGTTATGGTTTGTAAGTGTGATAAGACACCATCAAGATCACACAACAAAGTGCACTGAGTGATTCTACTAGCCAAGCATCGGATAATATATATCAACCCCATCATCATATAGGAACTAAGTCCAATTTTTGAATTCTCGCTAAAGAGATGCTAGGTCCGCATCAGTATAATATGTTTTTTGTCATCCACCCGCTAGATAGAAACACTAGAGGAAGGGAAACAATAAATCAAGAGAGGAGAAACAAGTGCCTTAGGGACAATCACGTAGGAGGGTGTCCCCAAGTCACCAACCGCGATGCTATGTCCATAAGACAACACACAATGGTGAAAAGTAGAGGAGAAGCAATATAGAAGAATGATGATACAAATACAAGAAGGTCACAATGGAGGCGGTCTCCTGGTATCTTGGACCTTAAAAGACAATCAAGGGTCATCCCAGGAGGCCTAAACAACACATAACACATCATGGGGGAAACATATCATGAAAGATAAATGGTTAGAGATACTTACCTGGTAGTGCCATCATACTAAGTGTTGTCATCAAGCAAATCGTCATCATCTTCCCACTCCTGAATGTTAGAGGAAAGTGGGACATAAGGTACCATAGCCCAACTCTTATTCTTTTGTTCAAGTTGTCCATTCTTAAGATCTTCTTGGTTTGGTTCAGTGTTTGGTGAGATGTTTTCTTGTTGAGATGTAATTCTTTGGGCATAGTCTTGTCATCTCCTCCTCCTTGCTCTTTCTTGTCTATTTCTTTTTGTCCTACCACTTATCTCTTGTAAGATAGTGTTTTTCTCTTCCATAAGTTTTTGTGTTTTAGAGAAGGAAGCACCAGGATCAAATCTCATTTGTCTAGGTGGAATATTTTGTTGTTGACAACTACCTCCCAATCCTTGTAAGGATAGCGGGGGAGGAACCTCAACATAGGGTCCATTTCCTTTCCATCTAGGATTCTCTTCAAATACGGGTTGTCCGTCTCTTATTTTTTTTGCATAGAAGGACCGGCCACTTGATGTAATAGTTTTGTTTTGTAGTTTCTATAGTCCAAGAAGTTAAAGTATGTTCATGGATCCAGTTCTACCTTAAATCTTTCCCAAAATTAATCCAGTGTACAATGTTGTCTTGTAACCAAAGGTTTGTACTTATTGCGAGGGATGGTAATCACTTGTCCATTCAAAGGAAATTTGACACAGTTATGAATTGTTGAAGGGACAACTTTCATAGCCTTTAACCATGGATGTTCCAATTTTATGTGAAAGAGGTCAAAAACAGGGACAACATCAAACCATTATTCTACATGTTTCTCAAATATAGTGACCAATAAAGATATTTTCCCAGAAGTGTTTACAAAGGTTCCCTTATGTGTCTTAATCATCATATCCGAAGGGTCATAACAGCCTTGCATTAATTGATGTGAATAGAGGAACTCTTCCGTGGCTACATTAGTCATGCCATTAGGATCAATAAGGGTTCCATCCACAGGATTTCCCATTATCTTCACAGTGATATAAAGAGGTCCTTCAATGTCTCCAATTATTCTATCATGAGGTGTAAACACAAGTTCAGGTTCGGGGACCTTTCTTTTCATGTAAGGCCTAGGAGGGAACCTTTTGTTATTGTTGTGATTAGAAGCCATGTATTTAATTTTTCAATTCAATGCAAGATCATATTTTAAAATCTTTTCAAAAGTTATGCAAAAGACAAGTGCAACACTATGTATGAAAATGACCTAAAATGCTTGATTTTTTCAACTTGTTTCAATGCAAATAAGTGAAAGAAAGGGTGTTGTAAGGAAATTGATTAGGGGAAGAAACTAATATGTCTTATATCAGTCCAATAAATCAATAAGATCCTTTACAACACACTTTTGATGCAAATCTAAGATGATGATAAGTCAAAACATAGTGAAAATACACTAAAACATGCAATTTTTCACAAATTTTCAATGCAAAGACCCAGTAAAAGGGGTGTTGTAAAGAATTTTATGGGGTCAAGTAGATTATAATAGCAATATCAGTCACCTAAATCCATAAAACCTTTCACAACACGCTTGGAGTGCAAATCTAGGTCAAACCCTAGAGCAAATATAGCCAAAATGTGCGATTTTCACCAAATTTCAATGCAAAAGAGTATGACAAAGGGTGTTGTGAGTAAAATGATGATGGAAATAAAATTATAATAGTAATAACAGCCACCTAATTCAAAAAAATCTGTTACAACATGCTTATAGTGCTACTCAAGATCAAACCCTAGGGAAAATATAGCCAAAATATGCAAATTTTCACCAAATTTCCACTATAAGTGCCCAATAAAAAGGTGCTGTAAAGAATTTTAAGAGGGGAAGAAGATAATAACCTTGATAACATCCAATTAGTTGAGAAAAATCTTTTACAACATGCCTATGGTGCAAATCTAGAGAGACAATAAGGCCAAATCTAGTGAAAAATCAAGGTTTTTAAACCCTAGGCATGAAATTTTGCAAGAAAACCACTATGATGAAACAATAAAGTTATAAATAATTCCTAATTAGTGTTTTAAAATGGTAGTAAAATCTGAAACAATATTTTGAATACAAACCCTAGCTAATGCAAAACTAGGTTATATGAAAAAATGTACAATTTCAAGCAATTTTTAGCAATTTAAGCATGAAAATGCAATCTAAATGAATGATGAATGAAAAATTTTTGTATTTTAAATAAGATATAATGATAATAACAAAAATTTAATGAAATGAAATGCAAACTAATTCAAATTATTTAAAAATGCAAGCTAAAAATGCCAATTTTTTCAATTTTTGCAAATTTTTCAATTTTTTTGTAATTTTTCAAATGCAATAAGATGAATAATGAAATGATTGAATGTAAATATGAAGCACAACACTCAGAAAGGTGCAAAATTCATTAAAAACATGAGTTCACCAAAATTTTTAAGGTGAAAATTGATGCAAGAGGATTTGCTAGTGTTTAGGGTTGACTTGTATGAATCCTCCTTTCACCTCAAACATTCAAGGACTTCATCCAAGTAGGAAGTCTACTATTAGGCTTTCAGTCACTTGGAATGTAGGGAAGATTGGAAGTGTATGGTTTAGTTGTTTAATTAAGTCCATTTATGCTCAAAACCCTAATTATACAAATTCGGAAGCAAACAGACAAATTACAGAAAATACTCGCACACAAATATGTAAAATGACTATCAAATGCGTACCATATTTCAAAGTTCATAAAGTGAAATGATCGAGGACTAATGAGCGGGCACCCTAATCCAGTGCCATACTTTTTGTCAGGATCTAGAAACCTTGTCTGCAACTTGTTCCTATTGTTCTGGAGATTTTCCTGTTGCGGGATCCAGAGGACTAATGAGAGGGTGCCCAAGTCTAGGTCCCTATTTTGTCTTCTGATCTATAATTCTGACAGTCTGCACTACTCTCCTATAACTTCACTTTTTCTGCTCTTGCAGTCTACAACCTACAATCATAGGAAAATGGGTTGGGGTTGTGGTGTTTAGAGGCTTACCTCAGTCAAGCCCCAGAGAGACATTCAAGTCTTCTGAACACCGTTGTCAAATAAAGAGTGTGTATCCCTACAGGATAGAGGCAAAATCCAAATGGTAAATGATTGAAAACACAATTGATATCACCTTGTAGTTAAGATCTCGTGGAAGGAAGATGCTCTTCATGCCATGAGGAGATGGATGCCAAATCTGCAAATACAAACACAAGAACAACACAAATTCTGCTCTGTAACACAATGAATTCCTTGAATCACTTCTACACAAGCTCATGAATCAAAATTACCATCTAATGTCCATCTAGTTTAAAAATGAATGCCTAAACATGCTTATGTATGCAACTACAAACATTACCGCTAAGAATTTTGTAATTGAAACTTACTGTGTCAACATAGGACCTAAATAACGATCATAAATCGACACTCCAAAATTGGTCTTGACCTAAAATAGGGCAGGACTAGGGTGCGGGTGTCCAAGTCCTCCCCCCCCTATTTTAGGCAAGATTTATGTTAAGTGCACCCCCTGAGTCCAAATTTCCATGAAACTTCAGGGTTTTCTCATTGGGATGTTAAACTATCATGAAAGATGCTCTAAATGCATAAACAGGACCTGGGAGCTAAAACTTAAGAGGGAAAAGCCCCCAAGGGGACATTTTCTGACATAACACCTTCATTTCCTCCAAAGATAATGTCATCAACAAAGACTACAACAATTAGGATTTGATTATCATTGATTTTGAAATAGAGATTGCTGTCAACATTGCCTTTACTAAACCCTAATTAGAACAAATACTTGTCTAATCTTGCATACTAGGCTCTGGGAGCTTGCTTCAGTCCATATAGGGCTTTTTTCAATTTGCATAGCATGTCTCCATGATTTGATAATTGAAATCCTTCCAGTTGCTCAATGTAAACTTCCTCTTCCAACTCACCATTCAAGAATGCAGACTTAACATCAATTTGATATACTTTGAAATCTTTGAATGCTGCAAATGCCAAAAATATTCTAATTGCTTCAATTCTTTCCATAGGAGCATAGGTCTCCTCAAAATCTATCCCTTCAACCTGAGAATATCCTTTGCATATGGTGTAAGGCACCTAAGCCTTCATGCAAAAATTGGTCAAGTGCTAGTATTTGATGTTGTTAAATTATTTTGATGTAATAAGGTCATTTAAGACCATGTTCATGTATTTGAGTCCTTGTTAGGTTGTTAGGTGGGTTATGGGATCAAGTTATTCAATTTTGTAAATGTTGTTTTTGTTGCAATATGCAAAAAAAGAGGGAATATGAAGAGTCACCTTTTGTAAATAAGGAAGTTAAACAGTTAAGATTCAAAATTTAGTTGGAAATGGTTGGGTATGGTTTGTAAAATGTAAAATACACCTTGAAATAGTCAAATACAAGCTAATGGTGGTGATTTTGAAGATTGAACATCAATAAAGACTTTGTTTTCTGCATTTTCCACTGTATTTTTGCTGTTGCAGTGAATTGTACGGCCTTGTACAGTTGAATGGAAATGTGAAACCAATTGGAGGTGATGTGGAATGGAGTCTACTTTCTATTTCTCTTTGTCCCATTGAATTTCATTGAGATTTGAGTGTTTTAGAGCCAAATTACTGAAGACTGGTCTAAAAACCTCATATTTTGGCCATAGAAGATGCATAAGAGTTAGGGATTGTAGAAAAGCTCTTGGAAAATTGTTTGAAGAGGTGGGAAATGTTTAGGTAGATTATTTTTGACATGTTTGAGCTATTTTCATGGAGGTTTGAGGTTGGGGCTTTGAAAACCTAGTTGTGATCCATTCAAACAAGCCTAGTTAGACTTTTATCAAACGAGACAGTCAATTTTTGGCTTTGTTATTCCAAAACAACCACCCCTAAATTTTAATTATGTTTTAGAACTCCATAATGGGTATCCAAAACAGTTTTGGGGTCATGGGTTTGATTTTTTCCCTTCAAGTTATGTCAAAAATACCCCTTTTGTTGTCCTAATTAGGCTTATTTCCAGCGTAGCAGCAGAAATGTGACCTTCATGTTCCAAAACAACCCCACCAACAAACTTGGCATGTTGTTAAATGGATTAATGGGTATCTAAATCTACAATCAGTTTATGGGTATGAGGTCTACTTTGGGAATTATGTGGGAAAAACCTTGTGATGCAGAGTGGCACAAGGGAAGGTATCAACACAAGATAAGTTTGGTTTGTTCTCCTTAGCCCACTCACCCACTTCACTCATTCTATCCAACACAATCAAAGGCACATTCAAGGGATATGAAGGATTTGATGTCCAGACTATTGTCCAACCCCTAAGGCTTCTCCAACATCTTAAGACAAGTCAACAAACACCTCCTATGCAGTTGGTTTGATTCCCAACTTCCCAAAACTCTCCAACCTATACTTTGACTAGTAAGGCTACTAGCCCTCCAAACTAGGTTTTCTTAACAAAACTTGACAAAATCCCAAATGACCAGGAAAACAAATGATGGTTTTAGATACCCTCTATGGAACCCTATCAAACTCCCAAGTCTCCTATTCCAACTCTACTCCAGCAATCCAGAACACTCATTTGGTCTTCTAGGCCTAATTGATCAATTTAGGCTAGGTTACAGAGCAAGTGCTCAAAATTGGGTGCATAGGTCAGGGGCAGGAATTTGGAATGCTTCTACCATGTCCCTACAACACAAATCCATCATTTATTTGCTCACCCTATCATGATTCTATCATCTACAACCTCAAATAGCATGAATTTGGCCAAATACAATGAAATACTTGGCCTAGGGCATCACCTTAAAAATTGAAAATAGCATCTCCTAGAAAAATGCTTTTGGAATCCTATAATACACATCCCTAGCCTGCATTTCACCAGTTTTTGTGAATTTTCACTGGTGGGAATGCATTCTAGGGCCGGATTTCTATGGCTGCCCTAGAAAACAGGGTTTCTAGACCTGTTTTGAAAGAAAAATCAATAACTTTTGATCCTGACCACTTCAGAACTTCAAACTAGTTTCATTGGAACCCTGACTCCAAGCACTTTCAGAAAAATAACATTTGCACACATGAAAAGTCCGTACAGTCCATACACAGTGAGAAAAGCAGAAAAAATTTACTATTTTCTATAGTTTCAATGCCCCAAAACTCCGTACTAGATGTCCTCTACCATACAGGAGTGAGTTACCATGTTTTTACAACCATTCTAGTCAGTATCTAACTTCCAAAGGTAGATTCAACCGCCCAAACTAAGTTTCAACCGGCCAATGTGTCATTGGCAACAATAGACATTATGGAGTTTTTCCATTTTCCAAAGGATGGTGATTTGTTTTACTTGTCTAATGGAATCAAACCACCATCATACTCCTTAGACCATGCTAAAACACTAAGACAACTCAAACAAACTCAAAAAGCCAATATTAGACCTTCTAGACCTAAGTGGCACAACTAGGTCCAAGTGGACTAAGAAGGATATGAGGTTTATAAAGTTACCCCAGACCTCTTGACCACACAAGAATAGACCTTCCAACATGGCTATGAAAAAGCCTTATTACAAAACACATCAAACAAAAACTCAACTTATCAAAGATGCTAGCACAATGCTTGTAGGGATCAAACTGCTCCTAGGTGCTCTGCACCATACACCCACTGTCAAACAGAACTCAAGTCTCTTGAGTTAGGAATGTTATCAAATGTGAAACTTGCCTTCTCAATGTCTGCTCTACTCATCCAAGTGGCATCCTCCTGAGGTTTGTTTAGCCACTTCACCAGATAGTCATGATAGGTGTGCCTTCTAGTTTGTTTTGCAATCCTCTTGTCCAAAATGCACTCAATCTGATTTGGAGATGAAGGAATGAGTTCCTGGAGTGTCTGATCAGTTTGATCTTCTTCAACAGTAGTCTGAGGATCAGTTCCTTTATAGGGATAAAGGTCTGAAACATTAAAAATTGGAGACAAAGCAATGTCATCCGGAAGTCTGATTTTATAGGCATTTTCTCCACATTTCTTGATCACTTCACAAGGCCCAATCTTCTTCATGAGTAGCTTGGTATGTTTACCTGTAGGGAGCCTCTCCCTCTTCAGATGGACCATTACCAAATCACCTTCCTTGAACTGCAAATCCCTTCTTTTCCTGTCAGCAAACTATTTGTACATCTGTGAAGTGGACAGCAATTTATGTTGTACTTGTTCATAGACATCTTTCATGACTTGAACAAAGTCTTCAGCCAAGGCACTACTATTTTCTAGTCCTTTAACCTCCCTAAGTTCCAAAATACCCCTTGGCTGAGTGCCATAAACAATTTGGAAAGGAGACAAGCCGGTGCTTCTATTGACAGTGTCATTGTATGAGAACTCTACCTGAGCCAAAATTGAATCCCAACTAGCACCCTGCTCCTTTGTTAGGCATCTTAGGAGGTTGCCAAGTGACCTATTAATCACCTCTATGTGTCCATTAGACTGGGGGTGATAGGCAGATGATAATGACAAGTTTGTACCTAGTCTCTTCCACAGTGTCCTCCAGAAGTGTCCTATGAACTTGGGGTCTCTATCTGAGATTATGGACAAAGGTAAACCATGTAACCTAACTATTTCTTTGAAGAAAAGACCTGCTATGTGTGAGGCATCATGTGTGGTTCTACATGGGATGAAGTGAGCCATTTTTGAGAACTTATCTACAACCACAAAAATGCTATCATGTCCATTCTTTGTCCTAGGCAAACCAAGTACAAAGTCCATGCTTATGGAATCCCAAGGCTTTGAAGGAATAGGTAGAGGAGTGTATAAACCTGCATTTGATGTATGCCCCTTTGCTATTTGGCAAATTTGACAAGTTTCAACAAACTTCCTTACATCGGTTGGCAATTTTGGCCAAATATAGTACCTCCTAACCAATTCTAGGGTCTTATCAATACCAAAATGACCTGACATGCTGCCACAGTGCTTTTCCCTGATTATATTTTCTCTAACAAACCCTCTTGGGATACACAACATGCTACCCTTGAAAAGATAGGCATCTTGTAACAAAAAATCAGAAAAATTAGTATTATACCTTCTTGTCATGGCCTTGCAAGAGAGGTATGGTTCTTTGAAGTCCTCATCTGTTGCATACTAATCTTTGATGGCATGAATACCTGTACTTTCCAACTGAATAGTTTGCACAAGAAGATTCCTCCTACTTATTGGCCACTCCTTTCTTATGTTTTATTAAGAAGGTGTATGCTTGGATGTACTCCATCCACTTGACATGTCTGTGATTCAACTTTTGCTGCCTGTTCAAGAAACTTAATGCATGGTTATCAGTAAAAACTATAAATTCCTTTGGCAATAAGTAGTGTCTCCATTTTCTTAATGACTGAACCATGGCATATAACTCTAGATCATAGGTGGAGTAGTTTTGTTTTGCCTCATTTAACTTCTCACTAAACAAGGCTACATGCCTCCCATCTTGACTTAGGACTCCCCCTACAACCCTCTTACTTGCATCACACTCTACCACAAAGACCTTGTCAAAATTAGGTAGCACTAGGACTGGTTTTTCTAAAAAAAAATTCTTTAACAGTTCAAAGGCTTGAGTGGCCTCATTTGTCCACACAAATACACATTTCTTGCCCCCTTTTATGGTGTCAACAAGTGGAGCACAAATGCCACTAAACCCTCTAATGAACTTTCTATAAAAGCTACACAAACCATGGAAACTTCTTACCTCTGAGGCTGTTGTAGGTATTGGCCAATTAAGAATGGCTTCAACCTTACTTGGATCCATTTTTAGGCTGCCCTTGGAGATGACAAACCCCAAGAATATCAACTCTTCTTGTAGGAAGACACATTTGTCAAGATTGATTCTCAACTTCTCCTCTTGAAGCCTCCTGAGCACTTGATGGATATGTCTTATGTGATCTTCCTTGTTGTCACTAAAAATCAGTATATCATCCAAATACACAACAATAAACTTGTTAAGGAAAGGTTTTAGCACTTCATTCATCAATCTCATGAAGGTGCTTGGTGCATTTGACAAACCAAAAGGCATGACAACCCATTCAAATAGTCCTTCATTGGTTTTGAAGGCAGTTTTCCACTCATCCCCCTCCCTTATCCTGATTTGGTGATAACCACTCTTTAGATCTATCTTGGTAAAATACTTAGCCCTACCCAAGCAATCCATTAAATCTTCTATTCTAGGCATTGGAAATCTATACCTGATAGTAATCTTGTTGATGGCCCTAGAATCAGTGCATAGTCTCCATGTTCCTTCCTTCTTGGGTGCAAGTACTGCAAGTACTGCACATGGACTAATACTCCTCCTGATAAGTCCTCTATCCAACAAGTCTTGGATTTGTCTTGCTACTTCAGCATTTTGCTCTGGAGTCAACTTGTAGGCTGCTTGGTTTGGTAGGGTGGATCCAGGGATGAGATCAATGCAATGACTAATCTCCCTCTTTGGTGGAAGGGCATCCTTACTCTCATCGGCTATCACATCATGAAACCTTTCTAATAGTTCTTCCACTTCCTTTGGTCCAATCCTCCTAAGAGGTTGCTGCACTTTGGCCTTCTTGGGATTCACATCCTTGGGCTTGAGGACTACTGCAAAACATGGCACTTTCTCTTCCTTGATGTTAGCCAAAAACTCTTTTTCACCTACCAACATAACTGAACTAGAAATGATCTTCTCTTTGCAATCATCAATCAAAAGAGTCATTGTAAACTTTTCACCATTTTTGGACAAATAAATCACATTTTGCTTACCATCATGTTGGGAACTTGTGTCATGTTGCCAAGGCCTTCCAAGAAGAAGGTGGGATGCATCCATATCCACTATCTCACAAAGAACCTTATCGTGATATTCACCTATCTTGAATTCAACCCAACATTTCTCTTTTACTACAATTTGTTGCTCCTTGGTTAGCCAAAAGACTCTATAGGGGTTAGGATGAGGCATTCTTTCTAATCCTAACTTAGTCACCATTTCATTAGAAGCCAAATTTTTAGAAGAACCTGAATCTACTATTACCTTGCAAACTTTTCATTTCACCTTGCAAGTGGTTCTGAACAAGTTGTTCCTTTGGGGTTGCTCCTTGGTGGCTGGCATGATGAGGGATCTATTAAACATGATGCATTCTCCACTCTCAGGTGCTGCAGACTTGGAAGAGGTTGTTTGGTAACTTGTGGTGCTTTGATAGTCCTCTTCTTGAAGGAGTTGTACTCTTCTTTCTTTCTTATTTGCAGCAGTGTTTCCCATCTTCTCCGAGCATCTAAAGGACTGAAGTCCAATCTGATTGCAAGAGAAACACCTTCCAGTAAACACATTGGGACCTCTGCCCCCACTTCTACCTCTGCCATTACCTCTCCCTCTAAACTAACCCTTATCAGCACTTTTTTTATCAACCTGCCCTTGGCTGCCTTCTTGTGATCTGCCACCTTGGAGTCTAGAGAAATTATCTCTATTTTGAAATCTGCCTCTGCCCCTAAAGTTCTGATTTCCTCTACCTCTGTTGTTGTTGTATGAATCACCTTTTCTTCTTTGTTTATCCTCAATTCTCAATTCCATTTGAAAACACTTATGGACTGTTTCCGAGTTAAAGAGAGTTAATTCATCTTGAATGGAGAACTTAAGGCCGTTGAGATACCTTGCAAGCTTCTGTTTTTCATTCTCAAGCATCTTGGCTTTCAATGTCATCTTGTGAAACTCCTCTGTGTAGGTGCTCATGTCCATGTCCTTCTGTCTCAAGTTGTGCAACTTCTTGTTCAATTTGACCTCATAATCCTCAGGGACAAATTGCTTCTTGATTTCCAGTACCATCTTCCTCCATGTAGAGATAGGATTCCTATCATCTTCTATCCTCTCATTTTGAATAAAATTCCACCAACTCAAGGCTGGCCCTTTCATTCTTGATTTGGCAATCCTCACTTTCTAATTTTCTGCCACTTCGTCACATTCAAAATAGTTCTCCATTGCCTCAATCCAATCAAGGCACTCCTTTGGGTTCATCTTACCAGGAAACATAGGTAAGTCTGCCTTAGTGTCCTTCCTACTCAACTTTCCAAGTGCATCTAGGAATTGTCTTTCTGACATGCCTCCTTGTGGCTCTTCCATAGGCACTTCTTCTTCTTCATCTTGATCCTCTTCATCTGAATCTAAGATGACTTATGGCTTCTTCTTCTTGTCCTTGTCTTTCTTCAACTTTTCTATCTCAGCCTCCATCCTTTTGTTCTTGGCTGCTTGCTCTCTCACTATCTTTGCCAATTCAGCATTGGTCACTCTTGGAGGGACTTCCTCCTCTTCTTCTCTATCTCCCATCTCTTTTGATGGCTCTGATATCACCTGATGCAAAGTGGCACAAGGGAAGGTATCAACACAAGATAAGTTTGGTTTGTTCTCCTTAGCCCACTCACCCACTTCACTCCTATCCAACACAATCAAAGGCACATTCAAGGCATATGAAGGATTTGATGTCCAGACTATTGTCCAACCCCTAAGGCTTCTCCAACACCTTAATACAAGTCAACAAACACCTCCTATGTAGTTGGTTTGATTCCCAACTTCCTAAAACTCTCCAACCTATACTTTGACTAGTAAGGGTACTAGCCCTCCAAACTAGGTTTTCTCAACAAAACTTGACAAAATCCCAAATGACCAGGCAAACAAATGATGGTTTTAGATACCCTCTATGGAACCCTATCAAACTCCCAAGTCTCCTGTTCCAACTCTACTCCAGCAATCCAGAACACTCATTTGGTCTTCTAGGCCTAATTGATCAATTTAGGCTAGGTTACAAAGCAAGTGCTCAAAATTGGGTGCATAGGTCAGGGGTAGGAATTTGGAATGCTTCTACCATGTCCCTACAACACAAATCCATCATTTATTTGCTCACCCTATTAGGATTCTATCATCTACAACCTCAAATAGAATGAATTTGGCCAAATACAATGAAATACTTGACCTAGGGCATCACCTTAAAAATCAAAAACAACATCTCCTAGAAAAATGCTTTTGGAATCCTATAATACACATCCCTAGCCTGCATTTCACCAGTTTTTTGTGAATTTTCACCGGTGAGAATGCATTCTAGGGCCGGATTTCTATGGCTGCCCTAGAAAACAAGGTTTCTAGACCTGTTTTGAAAGAAAAATCAATAACTTTTGATCCTGACCACTTTAGGACCTCAAACTAGTTTTAGTAGAACCCTGACTCCAAGCACTTTTAGAAAAATGACATTTACACATGTGAAAAGTCTGTACAATCCGTACACAACGAGAAAGGTAGGAAAATTTTCTATTTTTTGTAGTTTCAATGCCCCAAAACTCCGTACCAGATGTCCTCTGCCATACAGGAGTGAGTTACCATGTTTTTACAACCATTCTAGTTGGTATCTAACTTCCAAAGGTAGATTCAACTGCCCAAACTAAGTTTCAACCGGCCAATGTGTCATTGGCAACATTGGCAACAATAGACATTATGGAGTTTTTCCATTTTCCAAAGGATGGTGATTTGTTTTACTTGTCCAATGGAATCAAACCACCATCATACTCCTTAGACCATGCTAAAACACTAAAACAACTCAAACAAACTCAAAAAGCTAATATTAGACCTTCTAGGCCTAAGTGGCACAACTAGTTCCAAGTGGACTAAGAAGGATATGAGGTTTATAAAGTTACCCCAGACCTCTTGACCACACAAGAATAGACCTTCCAACATGGCTATGAAAAAGCCTTATTACAAAACACATCAAACAAAAACTCAACTTATCAAAGATGCTAGCACAATGCTTGTAGGGATCAAACTGCTCCTAGGTGCCCTGCACCACCTTGTTTGTTGTCCTACTAGGGGAATTGGGGAATTGTGAGAGAAACCCATGAAATTAGGGTTCTAAATTTGAAAAGTTTGAGTTTTGAGTTGGTTTGTATCCATCCACCCTACTCTGCATCAAATTGGTATCAGAGCATAGGTTAGGTCTGTAAGTGGGAAGGTGTGAAGAAGAAAAGAAGAACAAAATGCCTCCAAAAGAGAATGCCATTGCTAGAGAATTGATTGAGTTGGAGAAGAAGCAAGCTAGAGATGAGAAAGAGATGAAAGAGTTGAGGGAGAGGCTTGCTGCCCTAGAAACAAGTTAGAGGAGAGGTATGGTCATAGGTGATGTGAGTGACCATGAAGAGGAAGGGGAAAAGAAAAGTTCCCAAGGGTCCAAGGAAGAGATGGATCCTAATGACTTGAGGATGGCAAAACTCCTGAAGACAGTCAAGAGAGATGAGCACAAGATCAAAATGGATTTACCTAAGTATGGAGGAAAGATGGATAATGAAGAGCTCCTAGATTGGATAGGAGCATTGAATAACTATTTTGACTATGAAGATGTGCCAGAAGATAAAAAGGTGAAGTTGGCCAAGACAAAATTGAAGGGCCACACTTTGCTTTGGTGGGATTATGTACAAAGTGAAAGGAGGAAGAAGGAAAAGTCCAGAATCACCTCTTGGGATAGATGGTGGCTAAATTCAAAGGTAAGTTCCTACCTATTGATTACAATATTCAATTATTTAAGAGGCTTCAAAATCTCAAACAAAAGGAGATGGATGTGCAAACATATATGGAGGAATTCTATAAATTGAGTATAAGAGCAGGTCATACAGAAGATGATGGAGAAATAGTAGCAAGATCTATGAATGGGCTGAGACACAACCTCCAAGATAAATTAAGCCTCACCACTCCAAGAACGGTGGAAGAGTGTTATCAATTGGCCATCAAGGCTGAAGATAAATTGAAATCAAGGTAAGACAAGCAAAACAGGGGCAGAGGCAAAACTTCAAGAGGAAGAGGTTCATTATCTGAGACAAGGCAGTCACATGAGAGTCAAGAATTTACAAGCAAGGTACAAGAACAAGTTGCTAATCAGAGAGGTGGATTTAGAGGTGGTAGATCAAGCTTTAGAGACAAATTTGGAGGTCAAGGAAGAGGTTCTAATGTATTCACAGGAAGGTCCTATCAATGCAACAAGTTTGGACATCAATCATGGCAATGTAATGAAGGTCAAGCTTCTACTTCACATGGAGGAGAAAGGACTCAATTGGTTCAAGAAGAGGACAATGAGAGTGTAAACTCTCCATCACAACCTGCTGCTCCAGAGGTAGGTGAAACACTAATGGAAAGAAGAAACCTCATCAAGGCATCAAAGGAAAAGGAGCCATCACAAAGAAGGACACTCTTCAAGACAACTTGTAATTGCCTGGGTAAGGTATGTAAAGTTGTAATTGATTCAGGAAGCATAGATAATATGGTTTCCATTGAGATGGTTGATAAACTCAAGTTGCCTAGGATACCACATGCTACTCCTTATAAAGTTTCTTGGTTGAATGAGGGTCAATATGTTTTGGTGAATGAACAAAGTTGGGTGGAGTTTAACATAGGAGGGTATAAGGATAGAAGTTTGTGTGATATATTACCTATGGATGTATGTCATTTGCTGCTAGGGAGGCCTTGGCATTTTGATAGGTATGTTATGTATGATGGAAGGAGAAATACTTATGAGATAGAAAAGGATGGAGTATTCTATACCTTGACACCATTGAAAGAAGAGGACAAAGGACAAACTAAGGGAGCTAATGTAATGATGGTAGGAAGGAAGGAGTTCATCAAATTAGAAGAAGAGAAGCACATGGACCTTGTAGCCACTGCTAAACCTAGAGACATTATAATACCAAACTTGAAGAATGATTTGATTTTGGAGATCCAAGGTTGGTTTAAGGAGTATGTTGCTAAGTGTTGCAAATATGTGCCTAATCGGTGTTGTCATTGATGTCAACATATCCTTGTTATCATTGGTGTCAACTGTATCCTATTCTAGAAGACTTGTATGTTGAGGATATTGAGAAAATTAGCCTCTCTGAAAGAAATGAGTTACATATCTCTCTGTAAAAGATAGTGAAGACAGTGCAGTTCAGTGAAGTAGGTTGCTCCACATTCCCAGTGAGATGAATATCAAAATCTGTGGACCAAAGGGTGTTGTGAAGGATCATCTAAAGTTGCTCCAGTTAGGATTTGAGGGATCCACATGAAGAATTTGTGAATTTATGTCCATCTAAGTAGAACCAAGTTTTGCAGTTGTTCAAAGGTGATAGAGTGACAGAAAATTGGTTTGGATTGATCTGCATTGGAATATTATGATATGCGGATCTAGAGGCATGTTTGGGATGTCAGTTTGTATCCTCAACTCAAGAGGTTTGTGGTTTGGAGGTCTACAAGCAATCTTTCTAGTGTGAAAGTCATGACAGTAAGAGTTCTTAAGTTCCTGAATGAAGATGCAAGTGTTTCTAGTAAAGTAAGGTGGTGTGGTTGTTCTTGTTGATTTCATTGTGCTTGTGGTGGTCTGCATCAAGGATTGAGCTTGTGGTTGAAGATTTGTCCTTGGGTGTTGCTATTCTTTCCAGTCTTGGTCGATCGGATGCTTTGTGCATGTTGCGGATGATCTAAGAGAGGTTCTATGAAGCATGGCATGTTGTTCAAGGAAGATTTGGGTCCCAGCTATGTTTGGCTGACAGTATAGTGATTCACATTAAGTCAGATGTTTGTAGAGCTGACCTTGATGTTTGTTCCAAGGTTGATGAAGCATATAAATATGTGTGGTTGAGTTGTGGAAATGCGTCCTTGTGTGAAAATGATAAGATCCTAAGAAAGGAAGAAAGGCAAAGTAGAGAAGAGGAAGAATAGAAGAAGAAGAGAAGTAAAGGATGAGGAGATAGTGAAGAAGTGTTTGGGGGCAAAGCAGAAATATTGTGAGCTTCAATGGAACTGAACCTTGGCATGAAGAAGAAGATGCTATTTCTCAGTTCAATCTTTCTGTGTTAATCATATAAACATTTGTAGATAGTAAGTCTCTTTGAGTAGTGACCTCTGGGTAGTGTGCTCGAAGGTAAGTGCCTTCCCATTTTTCTATTCTTTTAACAGAGAATAAATCTGGTGGGTTAACCCCCACCATGGTTTTTCCCTTAACTAGATTTCCACGTAAAAATCCTAGTGTTATGTGTGTTGATTCATGCTTTCATGGTTATATCATTCATCTATTAAATAAGTGGTAAATAAGTTTAATTGCAGCAAAGGATAATTTTTTTGTGACAACTGATTCACCCCCCCTCTCAGTTGTTTGCCCTAATTTCAACAATTGGTATGAGAGCTGGTTCCTTTAAAAGAAGCTTGGCCGCTTGAGGAGATCTAGGATGTCGACTTACAAGAAGGATAGTCCGAGATTTGATCGAACAAATTACTCTCTATGGAAGAGTCACATGGAGTGCCACTTGCAATGCATGGGTGATGCTTATTGGTTAATAACTAAGGATGAGTATAAGCCTCCAGAGAAAGGTCCTTCAACTCCAGATGAACTCAAAGATGCTAAAAACAACATTTGGGCTAAAGAAGCATTGTTGAGTGCCCTGACTGATACAGAAATGACAAATGTCTTGGAATTAAAAACTACTCATGAAATCTAGAAGAAGTTGGAAACTCTATATGAAGGTGATGAATATGTCAAATGTGCTAAGTTCCAGAGCCTGAAGGGTAGATATGAAAATTTGAGGATGAGTGAAGGTGAAAACATCACTTCCTACATGTAGGAGGTGAATGAACTTGTGTGCAGTATCAAGTGTGCTGGTGGAAAGCTGGAAGAATCAGAGATTGTTGGCAAAGTGCTCAGATCCTTACCTACTTCATACAAACATAGAGTTACTACTATTGGGGAGATCAGGACTGTGACAACTGTTACAAGGGATCAATTAGTTGGCAAGCTTTCAACATTTGAAATGAGTGAGCTTGGCGATTCTCTTCCTAAATCTAAATATGCATTTAAGGCCAGTTTTTTTGGAAAGAAAAGATTTGATCCAGGTGAAAGCTCTTCAAGAAGACTAACCAGATTTGAGAAGGCAAGGAAGGATCTTGAAGAACTTGAAGATCTTTTTGCCAAAAGACTACCAAGAGGATCCAATAAGTATGAAGGAAAGTTACCTTTCAAATATTTTGCTTGCAATAAGATTGGTCATTTTGCCTCAAGATGTCCGAAGAGGGTTTCAAAGCCAAACCCTAAAAGGCCTAGGCCTCAGAAGAAATGCTACTATGTCCAAGAAGCTGCTGAAGAAGGAGTCACTGATGATGAATCTGATAAGGGAAGTACCTCAGGAAATGAATGGGTGTTCATTGCCATCAAAGAAGAAGAGCTAGTGCCTATTGAATCTACTATCTATGTGAATGTGGAAAGAGCTTTGGCTGCTTAGGTTAAAGAAAAGGATGAATGGGTAACTGATAGTGGATGCTCTCATCATATGATAGGTGATAAGAGTAAGTTTGTAAGTATGGAAAGGTATGAAGGTGGAATTGTGAAGTTTGGAGACAATTCAGCTGGTAGAATTCGTGGCAGAGGATCCATCTCTCTTGATGGTAAGAATAACACTAATGATGTTTTGTATGTGGAAGGGTTGAAGCATAATCTTCTCAGTGTTGGACAGTTGGTTGACAAGGGATATGATCTCCAATTCAAGGATGGAAAATACATAATTTTGGAAAGCTCCAGAACTGAGATTGCATCTAGTACATAGACTAGAGGTAACATCTTTTATTTAAGTGGTACTGGTAAAAATTGTTTGATTACTCAGATTGATCAGAGTTGGCTATGGCATAGGAGAATGTGTCATGTAAACTTTGATAACATTGTCAAGATAAGTGCTACTCAGGTTGTAAGAGATCTTCCAAAGCTTGTGAAACCTACCAATAGCATGTGTAAGGAATGTCAATTGAGCAAACATAACAAAGCTACATTCAAGAGTAAAGAACAATCTTCAAGTGGATTATTGGAACTTGTGCACACTGATTTGTGTGGTCCTACCAAGGTTAGGAGTTTGCAAGGAGACAAATACTTTATGTTGTTGATTGATGATCACTCTCAGATGATGTGGGTCACTTTCTTGAGAGAGAAATTAGAGGCTCTTGAAAAATTCAAAGTGCTTAAGGCTAGGGTGGAGAATGAGATTGGTGTGAAGATAAAGTGTGTGAGATCTGACAGAGGTGGAGAGTTTACCTCCGGTGAGTTTAATGCATTTTGTGAAAAGCATGGAATAAGAAGATAGTTATCTGCTCCTAGGACTACTTAGTAGAATGGAGTTGTGGAAAGGAAGAATTGGACTATTCAAGAGGATGCTAGAACCATGATGATGGAAGGAAATGTTCCACATGTCTATTAGAGAGAGCTTGTGAGTACTACTGTCTACACTCTTAACCAGGTGCAAATCAAAGGTAATTCTAGTAAAACACCTTATGAATTGTGGTTTGGTAATGCTCCTTCTATGAAATATTTTAGAGTTTTTGGTAGTAAATGCTATATCAAAAGAGATGAAGATCTAGGCAAGTTTGATGCAAGATGAGATGAAGGAATATTTCTGGGTTGTTCTAATCAAAGCAAGGCATACTGGTGCTTTAACAAGAGATTGAAAAAGATTGTTGAAAGTGCTAATGTCAAGGTTGATGAAAGTAAGGAGAGACCTTCAAGGTTTTGTGAATATGAATCAGATGATCAAAATGAAAGTCCAAATGAAGGAAAGCAAGTCCAATTTACTCTAGAGAATCCAGTGACTCAAGAAGTTAATACAAATGTTGAGGAACAAGTTCAAGAATCAGAAGTTGAAGAAAATCTCAAAACTCCCAGGTATGTAAGATTGAATCATTTTGAAAATCAGATCATAGGAGATAAAAATAAAGGTGTTCAAACTAGAAGAAGAATTGCTAAAGAACAAGAGGAGTATTGTCTGATTTCAAATATTGAACCAAAATTAGTGAATGAAGCTTATAATGATGAAAGTTGGGTAAAAGCAATGGAAGAAGAATTAATACAAATTGAAAAGAATCATACTTGGGATCTTGTTCCCAGACCTAAAAACAAAAATGTAATTGGAACTAAATGGGTCTTCTAGAATAAATTGAATGAAGATGGTGAAGTTATGAGAAATAAAGAAAGATTGGTGTGCAAAGGATATTCTTAGGTAGATGGAATTGACTTTGAAGAAACTTTTACTCTATGGCAAGAATTGAAGTAGTTAGATTATTTCTTTCCTTTGCTACTTACAAAGATTTCAAAGTATACCAGATGGATGTCAAGTCAGTATTCCTGAATGGAGAGTTGGAAGAAGAGGTCTACATTGAGAAACTAGAAGGATTCTAGTTGTTTGATCAAGGAGATAAGGTCTGCAGATTGAAGAAAGCATTGTATGGACTTAAACAAGCCCCAAGAGCCTGGTATGCAAGATTAGATAAGTATTTGCTAAAGTTAGGCTTTAGCAAAGGCATTGTTGACAATAATCTTTATTTCAAAATTGATCATGAGCACATCTTGATTGTTGGGGTGTTTGTTGATGGCATCATCTTTGGTGGAAATGAGAATATGTGTAAAAAATTTGCTAATTAGATGTAAAGTGAATTTGAGATGTCCATGCTTGGTGAAATGAATTTCTTCTTAGGTTTGCAAATCATTCAGTCAAAAAAAGGCATCTTCATATCTCAGTCCAAGTACGTGAAAGAGTTGTTGAAAATTTTTGGAATGGAGGATTCAAACCCAGTGAGTACTCCTATGGTAACTAGATCCAAGTTGAGTAAATATGATGATTCCCCTAAGGCAAATCAGAAAAGGTATAGATCAATGATTGGAGGACTACTTTATCTGACTCATACTAGACCTGATATTATGAATGCAGTTGGCCTTGTTTCTATATTTCAAGTTGATCCTAGAGAATCTCATGTTGTAGCAGTCAAGAATTTTTAGATATCTGAAGGGAACATTTGACTATGGCTTATGGTATCCTAAGGGTGATGATTTCACTCTTCATGCATACACAGATGTTGATTGGGCAGGAGATGTGGACGACATGAAGAGTACTAATGGAGGTGTATTTTTCTTGGGAAAAAGACTAGTTTCTTGGTTGAGCAAAAAACAAGAGGAAATATCTCTATCTACTACAGAGGCAGAGTACATAGTAGTAGCAAGTAATTGTACTCAAGTTTTGTGGATGAAGCAAATGTTGAAGGATATCAGAGTTGTGTTTGAAGAACCTATTACAATCTTCTGTGATAATTCGAGTGCAATAAACATTTCAAAGAATCCAATGTTGCATTCAAAGACAAAGCACATATCCATCAAGATTCACCTTTTGAGAGAGAAGGTAAATGAGAATGAAGTCAAATTGGAGTTTGTTTCATCAAAAGACCAGATTACAGATATCTTCACTAAGCCTCTACCTAAGGATACTTTTGAGTATCTCAAAGTGATGTTAGGGGTTACTACCCCTCCTGTTCAGAACTAAGGTGCACTAATGTGCATCAGTCCAGTGGTATTCATAGTCATATCTTGTGATCCGGATTGGTGTTAAGGAGTTGCTACTTAGGGGGAGTAGTTAGTATGTTGATTCTGAATTAAGAAATAAAAAGAGGAAGATATGATTGAAAATATGTGCCCTTTGCCATTGATGTCAAAGGTGGCAAAGGGGGAGAGAAGTCATGTGAAAAACTTGGAATTAAGCAGTTGATGGTGAAAGGGGGAGCAATAAAGAAAATGGTTATAGGTGTGATACGAGAAAGGGGGAGAAGTTCTTGTCTTGATGGTTGAAATAGTTTTTCACATCATATGTTGTCATCAATGACAAAGGGGGAGATTATTGCAAATATGTGCCTAATCGATGTTGTCATTGATGTCAACATATACTTGTTGTCATTGGTGTCAACTGTATCCTATTCAAGAAGACTTGTATGTTGAGGATACTGAGAAAATTATCCTCTCCAGAAGAAACAAGTGAGTTACATATCTCTCTGTAAAATATAGTGAAGACAGTGTAGTTCAGTGAAGTAGATTGTTCCGCATTCCTAGTGAGATGAAGATTAGAATCTGTGGACCAAAGGGTGTTCTGAAGGATCATCTAAAGTTGCTCCAATTAAGATTTGAGGGATCCGCATGAAAGATTTGTGAAGTTATGGCCATCTAGGTAGAACCAGTTTTTGCAGTTGTTCAGAGGTGATAGAGTGACAGAAAATTGGTCTAGATTGATCTGCATTGGAATATTATGATCTGCAGATCTAGAGGTGTGTTTGGGATGTCAGTGTGTATCCTCAACTCAAGAGGTTTGTAAGCAATCTTTCTAGTGTGAAAGTCATGACAGTGAGAGTTCTTAACCTCCCAGATGAAGATGCAAGTGTTTCTGGTAAAGTAAGGTGGTGTGGTTGTTCTTGTTGATTTCATTGTGCTTGTGGTGGTATTTGGATCATGTTCCTCCTGTGTTGGTGGTCCACATCAAGGATTAAGCTTGTAGTTGAATATTTGTACTTGGGTGTCGCTATTCTTTCTAGTCTTAGCCGACTAGATGCTTTGTGCATGTTGTGGATGATCTAAGAAAGGTTCTATGAAGCGTGGCATGTTGTTTGAGGAAGATTTAGGTCCTAGCTACGTTTAGTCGATAGTATAGTGATTCACATTAAGTTAGATGTGTGTAGTGCCGACCTTGATGTTTATTCCAAGGTTGATGAAGCATATAAATATGTGTGGTTGAGTCGTGTAAAGCATCCTTGTGCAAAAATGATAAGATCCTTAGAAAGGAAGAAAAGCAGAGCAGAGAAGAGGAAGAACAGAAGAAGAAAAGTGGTAAAGGATGAGGAGGTAGTGAAGAAGTGTTTGGGGGCAAAGCAGAAATATTGTGAGCTTCAATGGAACTGAACCTTGGCATGAAGAAGAAGATGTTGTTTCTCAGTTCAATCTTTCTATGTTAATCATATAAACATTTGAAGACAGTGAATCTTTTTGAGCAATGAGCTCTTGGAAGTGTGCCTAAAGGCAAGTGCCTTCCCATTTTTCTATTCTTTTAACAGAGAATAAATCTTGTGGGTTAACCCCCACCATAGTTTTTCCCTTAACTGGGTTTCCACAAAAAAATCCTGGTGTTATGTGTGTTGATTTTGTTTCTACTCATGTGTTGTTGATTCATGCTTTCATGGTTATATCATTCATGTGTTAAATAAGTGGTAAAGAAGTTTAATTGTAGCAAAGGATTAAAGTTTTTGTGGCAACTGATTCACCCCCCCTCTCAGTTGTCTACCCTAATTTCAATAGATAAGATGGTTAAAGGAGTGTTCCATTCATGGTTTTCAAAAAAGGATATTGCCTATTCCATTCCTTTCATGTCAGAGGTTCATATACCGAGTCAAGCAATAGTCATAGGGACACAACATTAGAAAGAAGAGGTGAGCAGCAAAGGTGAAGAGGTTAAGGGTAAGTTGCAAAGAACTGTGGACAAGTCCAAACACACAAGGGGAGTGAAGAAGAAGGCAGTGCATTACAAGGTAGAAGAAGATGTGGTTGTAAATGAAGAAGTGGATTTGACAATGTTCTCAGATGAGGAAGGAATCAAGGATCATCCATCAAGTGAAGAACAACATTCTCAAGTGAAGAACCAGTCAAAGCCAAAAGACAATGCCTATTTTTAGTATTTGGTTCATTGGAACGGTGTACCACAAGAGGATATCATTTGGAGGTCAAAGAAGGAAAAGATCACAATGAATCTACTGCTGCAACACTGTCCTCAAGGGGACTTGAGTTCATTTTTCCTGGGGAGTATGGTGCAGGGCACCTAAGCCTTCATCCAAAAATTGGTCAATTGCTAGTATTTGATGTTGTTAAATCATTTTGATGTAATAAGGTCATTTAAGACCATGTTCATGTATTTGAGTCCTTGTTAGGTTGTTAGGTGGGTTATGGGATCAAGTTATTCAATTTTGTAAATGTTGTTTTTTGTTGCCAAATGCAAAAAAAGAGGGAATATGAAGAGTCACCTTTTGTAAATAAAGGAAGTTGAATAGCTAGGATTCAAAATTTAGTTGGAAATGGTTCGGTATGGTTTTTAAAATATTAAATACACCTTGAAATAGTCAAATACAAGCTGCTGGTGGTGATTTTGAAGATTGAACATCAATAAAGACTCTATTTTCTGCATTTTTCACTGTATTTTTGTTGTTGCAGTGAATTGTATGGCCTTCTATGGTCAAGTGGCAATGTGAAACCAATTTGAGGTGATGTGGAATGGATTCTACTTTCTATTTCTCTTCATCCCATTGAGTTTCATTGAGATTTGAGTGTTTTAGAGCCAAATTACTAAAGACTGGTATGAAAACCTCATATTTTGGCCATAGAAGATGCATAAGAGTTAGGGTTTGTAGAAAAGCTCTTGGAAAATTGTTTGAAGAGGTGGGAAATGTTTAGGAAGATTATTTGTGACATGTCTGAGCTATTTTCATGGAGGTTTGAGGTTGGGGTTTTGAACACCTAGTTGTGAGCCATTCAAACAAGCCTAGTTAGGCCTTTATCAAACAGGACAGTCAATTTTTGGCTTTGTTGTTCTAAAACTACCACCCCTAAATTTTGAGTATGTTTTAGAATTCCATAATAGGTATCCAAAATAGTTTTTGGGTCATGGGTTTGAGTTGTTCCCTTCAAGTTATGTCAAAAATACCTCTTTTGTTGTTTTAATTAGGCCTATTTCCAGCATAGCAGCAGAAAATTGACCTTCATGTTCCAAAACAACCCCAACTGCAAACTTGGTATGTTGTTAAATAGCTTAATGGGTATCTAAATTATAATTAGTTTCTAGATATGAGGTCTGCTCCAAGAATTATGTGGGGAAAACCTTGTTTGTTGTTCTACTAGGGGAATTGTGAGAGAAACCCATGAAATTAGGGTTCTAAATTTGAAAAGTTTGAGTTTTGAGTTGGTTTGTATTCATCCACCCTACTCTGCATCAGCATACCAATCTTGCCTTGTTCCTTATTACTTCTCCATTCTCATTCATCTTGTTTCTGAAAACCCATTTGGTGTCAATCACATTCTTGTCAGCAAGTCTAGGAACTAGTTCCCAAGTTTGATTTTTCTCTATCTGCATCAGTTCTTCTTCCATAGCCTTTACCCAATTTTCATCATTGCAAGCTTCACTAACATTTTTAGGTTCAACTTTTGAAAGCAAATAGTAATTCACTTGTTTTTCTGCAACTCTTTTCCTTGTCAGTACCCCTTTGTTTTTATCACCTATAATCTGATCTTCAGAATGATTAATCCTTACATACATGGGAGTCTTAACAACACTTTCCAGAGCCTCTTCTTCATCTTGATTATCTTTTTGTTCAACTTTTTCTTCATTCACTATAGCCACAAGTTCATCTAATTCATAGCCACTCAGATCTGATGTTCTTTCCTTTTCTTCATCAACCTTCACATTAGCACTTTCAATGATCTTTTTCAGTCTCTTGTTGTACCACCGGTAGGCCTTACTCTTAGTAGAGTAACCAAGGAAGATTCCTTCATCACACCTAGCATCAAATTTGCCTAGATCTTATTCTCTTCTGATATAACATTTCCTACCAAAAACTTTGAAATACTTCACTGTAGGAGTTCTTCCATACCATAATTCATAAGGAGTTTTAGAGTGGTTACCTTTGACTTGAACTCTATTTAGGATGTACACAATAGTATGTATGGCTTCTCTGCAGTACACTTCTGGTAGGTTCGCTTATTTTAATATAGTCTTAGCAGCCTCTTGAACTATCCTATTCTTTTTTCCAACAACTCCATTCTGCTAAGGAGTCCTAGGTGTAGACAACTGTCTCTTTATCCCTTGTTCTTCACACAAAATATTGAATTCATTTGATGTGAACTCACCTCCTCTATCAGACCTTAAGCATTTGATACTCAATTCTAACTCATTCTCAACGATTGCCTTGAAAACTTTGAACTTGTCTAGAGCTTCAGATTTTTGTTTTAAAAAAGTGACCCAAGTCATTCTAAAATAATCATCAATAAGTAACATAAAATACATGTCTCCTTGTAGACTTCTTACCCTTGTAGGACCACACAAGTCTGTATGCACTAGATCTAATAAACTGGTAGAGAATTACACTTTGCCCTTGAAACTTGTTCTTGTCTGCTTCCCCAACTGGTATTCCTTACACATGGTATTGGCAGGTTTCACAATCTTTGGTAAATCTCTCACAACCTATCCTAAGCTTATCTTCACCAAATTATAAAATTTGATATGACACATCCTTCTATGCCACAGCCAACTCTCATTTGTTTGAGCTAATAAACAATAATCATTAGTTACTCTTAATTGGTAAATGCTACCTCTGGTCTTCTTACCGGTAGAAATCACTGTTTCGAAGCTTTCCATGATCTTGCACCCATTATCTTTGAATCTCAGATCATAACCTTTGTCACACATCTGACCAACACTCAAAAGATTATGCTTTAAACCCTTCACATATAGGACATTATTAGTGTTGTGCTTTCCATCAAAAGAAATAGATCTTTTTCCAGAAATCTTACCAGTTGCATTATCTCCAAACCTAAGCAATCCTCCATCATACTTTTCCAAACTCACAAACTTACTTTTGTCACCAGTCATGTGATGTGAGCATCCACTATCAATAATCCTTTCATCCTTATCTTTCTCAACCTGAATAGCCAAAGCACTTTCTTCCACTGGTTTTTCTTCCTTCACACAGCTAGTAAGATTAGTAGACACAGGTTCTTTAATGGCAATAAACAAGCATTCATTTGCACTAGTACTAGCATCATCAGATTCATCATTTGTCACACCTTCATCATCAAGATCTCTAACATAGTAGCATTTCTTTGGAACCCTAGGTCTATTCTCAAATCTTTTTCTATTCCTTTCAATTCTCTCAAGACACCTAGAAGCATAGTGACCAACCTTACCACATGTAAAACATTTGAAATTTAATTTGCCTTTAAACTTACCAGAACCTCATTGTAGTCTATCAACAAAGTTGGCTTCAATTTCATCAAACTCATCATCATATTCCACCTTGTACTTCTCATCTCTAGAGATCTTCTCTGAAGTACTAGCTTTGAAAGCAGTCTCAATCTTCGGCAGAGCATCACCAAGCTCTCTCATCTCAAAAGATGTAAGCTTTTTTAGCAACTGATCCTTGGTGACAAATTTCACAGTCATTACTTCTTCAATTGCAGCTACCTTGTGACTATAGGATTTAGGTAATGACCTAAGAATTTTCATCACAACTTCCTTCTCATCAATAGTTCCTCCCATACCTTTTATTGCATTGACAATTTCATCAACTTTTTGCTAGGCTGTTATGTTCTCATCTTCACTCATCTTTAAACCCTCATATTTCACTTTCAGACCTTACAATTTGGCACTTTAAACAGACTCGTCTCCTTCATATAGATTTTTTAGCTTTTCCCAGACTTCATGGTAGATTCCAAATCCATGACTTTTATCAACTCAGTGTTAGACAAGGCATTTAACAAAGCATCTCTAGCTTTTATATTTAACTCATATTCTTTGATTTCATCTTCATTTGTTAAACCATTCTGAGGCATGGTATACTTTGTCTCTGTCGCTTTCCACACTCTATAACCAAGAGAGAGGAGATGGATTTTCATTCAAACTTTCCATAAAGCATAATTCGTCCCATCAAACTGTGGAAATTCCTTCCTGTATGACATCCTGGATCTACCTCAAGCTGTTAGGCTTACTTCTGAGGAATTTGGCTTTGATACCAATTTTTGAAATGCATAAGACAACTGAGAGGGGGGTGAATCAGTTGTCAAAAAACTTTGACCACTTATCAATACATCAAATATTTAATTATTGTTATTAAGAGTTAACTGTGAAAGCATGAAACATGAAGCTCAACAAAATAACATATTCAACACATGAGACACCAGATTTTTACGTGGAAAACCCTAAAAGGGAAAAACCATGGTGGGTGAACATAGCCCACAAAAATATATATGTTATAACAATACTAAAAAATAGAGGCTCACTACCCAACATGGTCACTGCAAATGTTGAGGCTCACTGCCAAGGGTTGGTGAACTGATTTGATAGCATCTACTCCATGTCGGAGTTCAGTTCCATTAAAGCACAATATAACTCCTATATACGCCTAAAAATGACACAATTCGGTCTAAATAAATATTCCTAATATTTATTCCATATTTATTCCTCTATCAATAAATAAATAAACAAATTTATTTATGTGATTCATATTCTTCCAACAATTAAATAAATGCCTTTATTTAATTAAATTCCTCCTAACAATTAAATAATTCTTAATTATTTAATTAAATCAATTCATTCTTCCAAATTTGAATAAATCAAATCAAATTTATTTAAATCCTTTCAATCTCCAAAAATAAAATACAATCAAATATTTTATTTATTCTTCCAAATCATGCACAACAATTAAATAAATTTATTTATTTAATTTGCTTTCTTATCTTCTAAATTAAATAATTCCAATTATTTAATTATTTCTTCCAATAATATCTTCTCTAAATTTAAATAAATCAAATATTTATTTAAGTTCTCTTTTTCTTCTAAATTGAGTTATCTCTAAATATAATTCAATCTTTTTGCACATGCAATTAAATATTCCTAATATTTATGTTATCACCCAGATTTGCACCCTTGCTAAGTTTGTAAAAACTTGGTAATCTGAAGAAACATGGGAATGATCTCAAAGTGTGGGACCTTGTGAACTGAGATTAGACCTCCGGAGAAGGCCGACTTCCTAGCTGGTTATCACCTAAAATGTATTGGATTTGCAGAGGAAAAGGGAGAAGGAATGCTTTTAAAAATGAAAGATAAAATAGGAAAACTTGAAAATAAGAGTGATTCACCAGGTTGAATATAAGAACCCTCAAAGAACTGAGAAAATGCACAACACAACTAGATATAACAAGTAGATATACACAGATTCAAATGATTCTAGCAGAGGTAAGAAAATAAAATGGTTGAGAGGAACAAAACGTTCATAGACAATCATTTGCAGATTCACACTAAACTAAAAAAATCATTAAAAGAGGTAAAATAACTTGCATATATTCAATAAGAAGGCATGGTTACAATAGAGGAATGCTCTGTTTGGAATCAGAAGCATAGATTTCCTAAATCTTCCAATGTCCAACCTTTTTTACATCTCATTTTTATGCATATATAGCATTTTGACCTAAGTCGGTTACAATCAATTCGTCCCATGGGTTCTATCAGAAAAAAATCTGTCTGAAGGGAGTGCCGACCTACAAGAATTCATGGCATAAAATATCTGGAACAAGGGTAGATGAAAGATATTTTGAATCTTCAATGTGGGCTGCTGAATCATCAATCTACACCCATAAATGCAACAAATATATGCATCTGCATATGCCAAAATGGTCGCTGAAACATCCAGTCGATCGAGCATGCAAAAATCTAGATCATATTTTGAAATTGAAAATATCCTCCTCAAAAGCCTGCCAAATGAAAGAGGAGGCAAAAATAAGCACTTTTGCCTTTTGAAGCATGTTGAAATTCACCAGAATGAGGAAGATATCCACGATCAAAGTTGCGGTCAACTGCACCTTGCATCTACACATCGCTTTGCATCTACATATACAACCTTTGTATATATCAAGTTGTCGGGGTGACCTCAACTGAGTCATACCGATATACAAAGGTCCTGCCAAAATGTTCATTGTATTTGCTTTTACATCAGCATTTTAATCGGCCTTAGAATCGCCTTTTGTATATGCTTTTGTATATGCAAATGTATATGCAACTGTATATGAGATACAATCGCCAACATGCAATCGCGGCCCTTTACTTTTTGCAACAGTCCTTGTATACATGCCCCTGCCACATGTCATCATCTGATTGGTTGCTGAGCTAAAACTGGGACCCATTGCTGAACATTTGCCTCCTTATCGGCCATCGGAAAGACCTTTGCATGAGCTGCCAATAAGCATTGTTTTGGTGAAAAACCTTTGTATGTGCCCTTGTATATGCGATTGTATATGGGATGATACAATCACATATACATACAAACTATGGAACTCAATGGATTATCAACCAGAATGAATCATTGAAACAAGTCTAGCCCTTGTATCTTTGCTTTTGCATATCGGCACATACATGCGCCTCAACATACAAATTGCGAACCCCAAATGATTATCTACCATATTTGATTCTGCAGTCGGGTCTAGCTTGTATGTATCTCCTTTGTATCTAACTCTTGTATATGCAATTGTAAACCGGATTGTATATGGGATGATACAATCGCATATACATACAATAGATGGACCCCAACTTTTTATAAAACAAATTGAAATTAACATCGGGTCCGGCTTGTATGTTACCCTTTGTATATTTTGTTTGTATATCGGCCTTGTATGTCATGCCGATGTATCTTTTCCTTGTATGTCTGCCCCTTGTATCTTTTCCTTATATGTTTGCCCCTTGCATATGTGCCCCTTGTATATTTTCCTTTGTATATCGGCCTTGTATGTCTACATATTGCCTTTGTATATGCATTTGCCTTTATATATTTTTTCCTTGTATGTTCCTTTGTATATACAATTGTATATGCAATTGTATATGCAAAGGAAGATGTACATACAAAGTGTAAAACTAAGAAATATCTGCAATGGAAGGCACTTGAAGACAAAAGATTTTCTGATTTTTCTGGGTTTTCTGCAAGGATTCTCTAGGCACGATTTTGGAATTTTTGGCAAGGCACAACATGAGTAATTGAAGGATTTAAGCCTTGTAGAGTCATTTTCTAAAGGATATTCAAGGAATATACAAGGTGAGAAATTTACCTCTGGACAAAGGAAAATAGGTCAACAATTTAATAAGGTAAAAAAATCTTCTTATTCTCATGCAAATCCCTTCTTATTTTAAATCACTTAACTGATTATTATATTCTTTTAATTGCTTTAAATCATTCTTCTATTCTTAGCAAATCCTTTCATTCAAAAGAAAGCAAGACACGTGTCTTCTTCTTATTCGTCGTAGGTTCCTCAACTATTCTCAACCATTGATCTTCTCATTCTCTCTATACCGTTGATCTTATTTCTCTCAAGTCTATAAGTACAACCTCATTCTTCCATTTCATTCATCCAAGCTTTAAGTATTGTTACTCTACAGGAATTACAGCGCACCTTTGGCACCAATTCCTTCATTGCTTGTGATCGCATTCATTACTATGCACTACTACTATCGTTGTGAAGCTCCTCTTCATTGCGATACTATCACTACCATTCCCAATTGACATTCTTGAAGCATAGAAAGGAAGTGCACTCTCTGAGGGCCTCATTTCATACATGCAAGAATGATTGTGATAGGCGATCAATGGAAGCTTCGAATTAAGGAGGTTTGCTTTGTTTTTTTGTTCATTGTTTGATTGATCTCTTTTGTTCACCATTTCATGGAGTTTTAGGTAACTTGATATTGTTTATTCATTTGATCCAATTTTCCCTTAACATTTTTGGCACCCACCATGGGGCCAAGCCCCAAATTTAACCCAAAAAATTGAGTTTTTGTGTTTTAGAAGGCCGTACACAGGAGGAAACAACGCATCTGATACTTTCTAACATGCATTTGTTACTTGTCACGGTGCATACGTTCCTGCAGCACATGCATACACTGTTCTGGCACATTTACCATCTGAGATAGCACATACATTAGATCAGCACATATATTCTGTTTTACAGCACATACACTTTGTTTTGTAGCGCATATGTATTGCGGCACTTCTGTTCACTGTTTCTGTGCATTCAGTATCAAAAGCGGTGCATCTATTTTTAGGCGGTGATTTTAGGGTTTCTTGAAGATTTTTGCTAATGCTAAAGTCTTTTGCAAGAACTCTCTTGATCTATTTTATAGGCTAGGTACTGGTTTAGATTCATATAGCTGCACTTGTTAGCTCACACTTCAATTTCTAAACGGGAAAGTAAAATGGATGCTCATGCAAACCTCACATAGTTTAACTAGGAAAGTGGTAATTGAATCATTGCTATCTTGCATATCATTGAATCATTGCTATTGCTATCTTTTCAAAGTTATTGCTATCTGGGTAAAACTAAACCATTGCTATCTCAATTGACCATCACTTCAAAGTTAACAATTCGTGCTACGTGGATAAAATTGAACTCATTATTGCTATCTAGGTAAAATTGAACCATTGCTATCTTGATTAACCATCATTTCAAAGTTAACAATTCATGCTACATGGATAAAACTGAACTCATCATTGCTATCTTGGTTAAAATTGGACCATTGCTATCTTGCTATTCACTTCAAAGTTCTGTGCTTGGCCAAGTAGATAGCTCATCTAGTTTTTCTCATTTTAACTAGGGGAAAAGAACCACTGTATTCTGTGTTTTAGGAATGATATCAGGCCTATGCTCTCCCTTATCTTGGGTGACCAAAATGCCAGACATATCATTTTTGCATGTGTTTTTCCTTTAGAGGGGCCTGCTCTTGGATACCATTCATCCAAGTAGGAACGACCCTAAGTGGTAACAGGCTAGATGCCAAGCCCTTCCAAACCACTATAAATAAATTGTGTTTGGAGCGAAAGCTTCAAACAATGAGTGAAGTTGTCTTATACCAACAGCCAACCTCCCCCAAAACCCTCTAAGGCACAACCCTTGCAGGCTGGGAGACTCCATAATGGAGAGTAGTGTTGCCGCATGTATAACCACTCAAAC
Source organism: Cunninghamia lanceolata (assembly GCA_027924645.1). Taxonomy (NCBI): domain Eukaryota; kingdom Viridiplantae; phylum Streptophyta; class Pinopsida; order Cupressales; family Cupressaceae; genus Cunninghamia; species Cunninghamia lanceolata. Next base: position 465,999 of record BSBN01001020.1, on the reverse strand, counting down.
AATTGCCTTCATTAAACACCTTTGTTCTAGTGACCAAAAACCCTTGTAATCCATTTGAAGCCTAGGATTTGTACTTGTTTTTCCTTTTAGTCCAAAAAATGTCAAAAAACCATAAAAATATTCTTTGTGTTTGTTGTGTCTTCTTGCCATAAATTTAGAAAATCAGATCAAAAAGACCTTTTTGCAACCAAAACGCCAAAAACATCAAAAAATTTCCAAAAAACTTGCAAAAATACTGAAAAGGCCAGAGCGGCACATCCATCCTCTGTTGCTGCACATTTGTGCCAACCTACGGTGCATATGTTGTGACTTACAACACTTTTATTGTCTGTTACAGCACATTTACTTTTTACCAGTGTGATGCATATATCCTGACTGGCAGCGCATTTACCAATTTCTGCAACGCTTCTGTTCCAGCGCATGCATGACAGTGAGCACTTGTCCAATCTTTGAAAGGAAGTTTTTACCAATTCTGGGTACCCATTTCAGTCTAGTTCCAAAATCTGAGATCATGTCTTACCTTGCAGTCTTTTTTCCATCCATTTCAAGTGAAAATCTCTCTTTCATTAGTCATCCCATTCACTGTCTATCGAGTCCTCTTAGTCCAAAGTCAAAAGTATCCCATATTAGGTCAGCATAGGCCCCTTTTTCACATCACTTTGGATTCAAGTAACCCTAGTAGGTCAGAGGACTTCGCTAGTGGTCTTGGTGCACGACTAGTCCCTACACAGTAAGACATGTATTGAGTACCCTTACTAGTGGTTATCGTCTTGTATCGGCCATCTTACTTGGAATCATTGATCAAGAAAGTCCCTTGTCCAAGTCTTGTCATAAGTATCCCATCCTTAGCAATCTCCATCAGCATCTTGCCAAAATCTCTAGTTTCATTCCACCTCATCCCTCATCACCTTGCATGGTTCTTACTAGAGCTCAATACCAAAAGCCACTTGAAATGGCTGAATCATCTAACCACATCATCACACCTCATGATAGTGATGAAGAAATCTCTAACGAAGATTATCAAGGAAGCCTCCAAGATCAGAAATTCCAACACTTGTTAGAGAAAGTGCTCCATGATGATCCTCACAAGTATTTTTACTACTTTGCAAATATGGGAATTAAGCTCCCCTCAGATTTCAATCTAAGCACAATCCAAGAAAATGTGGAGAATAATCATGAAGAAAGGGGAAAGAAAGCCATAGACCCAAACATAGAGGATAAGAATGAAAAAGGAAAGAAAGCCACATAGCCAAGTGCTCCTATGGAAGAAATGAGAAAACAACTCGAGGGTCTAAAGGAACAAATGTCAGATCTCAAGATGGGTACAAACACTAAAACCTATTCTTTGGAAGATATTTCACCGTACCCCTTCGATAAAAGTTTGAACATGACACCATTTCCCTTTCAATTTGAAGTCCCTAAATTTGACAAATACAAAAGAAAAGGGGACCCTAGAGATCACATTAGGGAATTCAACGCAGCATGCATGGAAGTAGCTCACAATGAGACTTGCTTAATGAGACTATTCCCTAGATCTCTAGGTAGTCAAGCCATGGAGTGGTTCTCACGGATCCCACCAGGCATCAAATCTTTTGATGAGTTAGTCGACAAATTCATCACGCACTTCTCTTACAATATTGAACACGAAGTCTCCATGCTAGATCTATGTAACACCAAGCAACAGAGTGGTGAATCATTCACCACTTTCCTACAAAGATGGAGACAACTAGCAAGTAAGTGCTCATATGACGTACCAGAGAAGCAACTAATGGAGATGTTTTTCCATAACCTCAACTCTAATCTTAGCTATCAAATACAAATTCAATGCCCCACTTCATTTTTGAAGGTCATCGAGATGGGATTGTTCATCGAAAAGGCTATGATCACCAAGGGGCAAATCAAGTTATACAAGGACACACCTACCTCCAATTATACGACTGACAAATCAAAGTTTTGGACTAAAAACAAAAATGTCGTCAATGATGGAGTAGTTGATGCCAAGGTGGTGGATCCCAAGCAACAACCTATATTCACTCTCAAAGGAGAGGCAAGAAATGTAACACCCAACAAAATATTCTCTCCGGAACCAAGACCATGGCTCAACTCAAATCTAAGGCGAAAGTTCACACCGATGGGTGAGTCCCAAGAGTCCGCATTAAGGAAGCTATTAGCCAACAATGAAATCTCTCTACCTCCAACAAGCGATTACGAACCTCAAATCAAACCTCAGTATTGGAAAGACACCGACTATTGTGAGTATCATAGAGGAAGGGGACATACAACCAATAATTGCATCTGTCTCAAACATATTATTCAGGATGTGCTTGATCAAAATCAAGGAGGAACCCAACAACATACCTCCAATGAGACACATGTGGCTTACAAGGATCCACTTCTCAATCATGACAGGCCGTACAACAACAATAACAACAACGGTAACAACAACAACCGCAACAGGCAAAATCAGAATAGTGGGAATAGTAATGCCAACTACGCAAGTGTGCCATTCGACTATACCATCAATTACATATCAAAGCATGTCCCACAGATCAATGTGGTCACGGCCAACCAACAATCAGAGCCTAACCGAAATGGTTGCCGCATCATTACCTGCTGTGGTAAAGTCACGTTGAATACCATCCCTCTAAGGTCGTCACCTTCTCAGTCCAACCCCCATCAGTATAGTGTCATAGACCAACTTCAGAAGACTCCGGCCCACATTTCTATCTTGGAGTTGTTGCATCTATCTCCTTCCCACAAGGATATTCTCAATAAAGCCTTAGTGGAAACCACTATCCCCACTAACTTGGCCCAAGAGAAGTTTCAGGCCATGGTAGGTAATTTGACCTCCTCAAGTACCGTATCATTTACTAAACAAGATGATCTCTCAGTGTCTCAACCTCATAACACCTCTCTACATATCATCGCCTTCATCCACAAGCACTGCATCAAGAGGGTTCTCATTTATGGGAGAGCCAGTTTAAATATTTGCACGTTAAAGCTAGTCCTTACATTGGGGTTCTCTAAAAATGTTGTTGATCTAAGAAAGAAGATAACTATCAAAGCCTATGATGAAGAGGAGAGAACCACAAAAGGAACAGTGGTGTTACCCATACAAGTGGGACCGATAATCAAAGATGTTGTGTGTCAAGTCCTAGATAGGGAGCTTGCCTATAATATTTTGCTAGGTAGACCATGGATTCAAGCCATGAAAGTTGTTCCCTCTACTTATCACCAATGCATAAAATTCCTGCATAATGGCAAGCAAGTCACCATCCAAGGTGACCCTGACCCCTTTCAGCATTGCAACTATGTCCTTTCAAAACCTGATTGCATCATACCAAACAATAGAGCATCTACATCCCCTACCCCATAGCTTGATTCTACCTCTGAAGCTTCCTCATCAAGGCCCAAAGAGCAGAAAATTACCATCAAAGAAACGGGAGTTGGGGAATACTCCATAGAGCACATCCTCAATCTAGCCAAGCTGCCTTTATCTCCTACATCCTTTGGTCGACCCAAGCATTTTCTAAAGCCATCTGCTCCTCCTACACCTCCCACAACTCCCTTTTTAAAATGGGGAACCTTATCAGATGAGACAGAGGAAAGAGATGTCCTACAATGGCTTTACACAGAAGAAGAAGAGAACATACAACAGGAACCACCTAGGCTCCCAATAGAAATCTATGGGCGAGGTGAATCTATCCTACATAGAATGGATTATGAAGGACAAGGCCCCATTGACCTAAGAAGAGAAGGAATCATAAAACCCATTCAACCTTCTTCATCCTCATCAGCTAGAAATGCAAAAGGCCTAGGATATAAGGGTAAGGGCAAAGCTAAAGAAAATGCTTGTCTAGTAGAAATAATCCATACACTTCAAGTGGACACTGACACAAATTCCAATGAATATGAGTGGGATGAGCTGACAGAGCATTCCTATGATGATAAAGAGGTTGATACCATTCAAACTTATAGCCCCTATTGTGAGGGACAAACGCTACCGCATATGCCAATAGAATTTGATTTGCCTATCTCTAAGAGTATGACTTTCAAGGAAGGTTCGAGTTCTATCGCAATAAACAACTTGGAGGAAAGTACCATCCTAAACACTATCCCTCCCAATACTCCTAGCATATCCATTCAAACTATCAACAAATCAGATCTATCCTCTAACTCCCTCCCCCTTGTGCATCCTGAGCTTATTGACTGGGATCTACAAGGAACCCCTCAACTAGATATGTTCCAAAATGATGATGCCTATATTGACTACATGGAACTTAGGGACCACCTACCCAAAGAGGATCATAAATCTAGTTTTGCTATTGAGCTTAATACCATGCCTTATTTCAGAGAGGGTGCCAAGCCTTCCAGTCACAAAAATATCAAAATAAAAACTGGATCTGACGGTGAAAACTGCTATGCAGCAGTGTCAAATCCCAAAACAGTAAAAAGAAAGGATGCATCTGAAGGTGAAAACCCAATTGTGGCACCTGACGATGGAAGGCTTGACAGTCTCCTTGATGACATGCACTAGGAGAAGTCTCAGATTGTTGTGGAACCCATAGAGCCGGTTAACATTGGAACAGAGGAACAGCCTAAGATCATTCACTTTGCTAAATCTCTAACCCCACTAGAGAAGACTAAGTTTGTACCATTCTTCAAGAAAAAGCAAGTCAATTTTGCTTGGTCATACACAGATATGCCAGGGTTAGATCCAGATTTGATTCTACATCATCTTCCATTAGATCGAGGAGTGAAACCAGTGAAACAAAAGCTTAGAAAGATGCATCCACACATAACACTACTTGTAAAAGAAGAACTCAAGAAATTAATGGATGTAGGGTTCATCAGAGCTATTGACTATCCAGAATTGGTCTCCAACATAATACCAGTGTCCAAACCAGATGGTCGAGTCAGACTATGCAATGACTTTAGAGATCTAAACAAAGCTTACCACAAGGATGATTTTCTGTTGCCAAATATAGATATCATAGTCGACCTAACAGCAGGGCATACCATGTTGTCTCTCATGGATGGCTTCTCAGGATATAATCAGATTAGGATAGCACCAGAAGACCAGCATAAGACAGCTTTCACTTGTCCATGGGGCACTTTTTCTTGGAATGTCATCCCATTTGGGCTAAAGAACGTAGGAACCACATATCAACGTGCTATGACCACTATATTTCATGATATGATGCATGTCACCATGGAAGATTATGTAGATGATATCCTAGCAAAGTCACTCACAAGAGAATCACACTTGGATGTGTTAGAGAAACTATTTCAGAGATTAGAACAATTCAAAGTCAGGTTGAACCCAAAGAAATATGTGTTTGGAGTCACCTCAGGCAAACTCCTAGGTTTTATTGTATCAGCAAATGGAATAGAGGTAGACCCCGCCAAAGTCAAGGCCATTATGGACATGCCACCACCCAAGACTCTTACTCAACTAAGATCTCTACAAGGCAAGCTACAAGCAATCCATAGATTCATATCACAACTGGCAGACAAGTGTCAACCATTTAGTCATCTCCTGTAAAAGAACATTCCATTCAGATGGGATGAGAAATGTGAAGAGGCATTCAACAATCTGAAAGAGTATCTTATGAATCCACCTATTCTCATGCCTCCTATTCAAGGGAAACCATTGATACTCTACATATCTGCTACACCTATAGCTCTTAGGGCTCTTCTAGCACAACAAGATTATGAGAATAAAGAAAGAGCCGTCTACTATATCAGTCTCACATTGGTGGGCTATGAGTTGCAATACTCTCAGATAGAAAGATCATGTCTTGCGGTAGTCTTTGCTTCCCAAAAAATCTGACATTATATGCTTGTGCATCCAGTCAAACTTATTGCAAAAATAGGTCCACTGAAATACCTACTAAGCAAAGCAGCTCTAACAGGTCGCCTAGCCAAATGGGTAATGCTCCTAAGTGAATATGACATTGAGTATATAGACAGAAAAGCTATTAAGGGACAATTCATTGCTGACCAGCTAGTGGATGCACCACTACAAGACACCACACCAATGCAATTTGAGTTTTTGGATGAATCTTTATTCAATATCTCAACACATTCCTGGAAACTATACTTTGATGGGTCCTACACAAACCCTGGCTCGGGGGTAGGAATCTTGTTTGTAACTCCTCAGGGTGACACCATACCGAAGTCTTACCATCTATTATTTCCATGCACCAATAACATAGTAGAATATGAAGCCTTAGTCATTGGTATCAAGATGGCAACAGATTGGAAAATCAAAGAGCTACATGTCTACGGTGATTCTCAACTAGTAATCAATCAGGTCAATGATGATTACCAAACCAAAGATGAGAAGCTTGTCCCATACAAAAGGATGGTGGATGACTTTAAGGAATACTTTGTGATTATATATTTTGAGTAGATACCTTAGATTGAGAACAAAGCAGCAGATGCCATGGCGACCATTGCCTCTCTTCTCGAGATACCAAAAAATGAGTCATGGTACGAGTTCTTAGTGGAAACTATTCGACAACCAGCTTATGATCTTCTTGAGACCCATTCCATATGCCTTTTAGTTGGATCTGATTCACCTTGGTACGGTAAGGTTTACACTTACCTCAAGGACAACACCCTCCCACCTAACTTATCTTCAAACCAACAATGAACCTTTATACGCCAAACCTCTCACTATACCATTATTGCCGACACCCTATACCAATGTGGTCTAGATGGTACTTTACTCCGTTGTTTAGAACGAGAAGAATCCCTAACCGCCTTACAAGATGTACACGAAGGGATTTGTGGAACACACTCTAGTAGTCCTTCCTTAGCTAAGAAACTCATGCGTTTGGGTTATTACTAGCCAAACATAGAAACAGATTCATACCAGTTTGTGAAGAAGTGCAAGCAGTGCCAAATACAGGGGAACCTGATACATGCACCATCTCAAGAGTTGAGACCTTTAATGACACCTTCGCCCTTTTGCCAATGGGGACTTGACCTTGTGGGAAAGATCCATCCACCCTCATCCAATGGCCATAAATTCATCATAACCGCCACTAAGTACTTTACCAAGTGGATTGAATCCGTTCCCCTCACCACCGTCATAGGTAAACAAATCTCCTCATTCATCCTGAATTACCTCATCTGCAGATACGGAATTCCCTCATCTATTATCATGGATAACGGAAGACCCTTCAAAAATCAAGATGTCTAAGAACTCTATGACCGATTCAAAATCCAACACCATTTCTCCACACCCTATTACTCCCAAGGCAACGGTCAAGCTGAAGCATCCAACAAGACCATCTTGAAACTCCTCAAGAAGACAGTCAACAATGCTGGCCGTGATTGGCACATCCAACTCAATCCCACTCTGTTGGCCTACAGAACCAGTATACGCACTCCCAAAGGTGCTACCCCTTACGCCCTTGTCTATGGCTTAGAAGCTATCCTTCCCATCAAGGTTGAGTTACCATCTCTCAGGGTGTCATTAAAAGGTCTCATATCAGATGAAGAATACAAAGTCTCCAGATTGCAAGAACTAGAGTTGCTAGAGGAAAGGAGATAGAAAGCCTTTGACCATCTCAAAGCATATCAACAGATGATGTCACGAAGCTATAACCATAGAGTTCATTCAAGAATCTTTAAGGTTGGAGATCTAGTACTTAAAGAGAATCCCTACAATCAACAGGATAGGGAAAAGAAAGGCAAGTTTGAACCTGATTGGCTTGGGCCTTATGTGATCGTAGCTACTTATGGATCAGGGGCATATCAGTTAGTAACATCAGAGGGTGAGCTATTAGATGACCCAATCAACAGCATGCATCTTCACCAGTTCTATACCTAGGAGAACCTGTTGTGTGGTTACACAACACGCCCCATTTTGACTTGGAAAAACAGGGACCCAACTTTTCTTTTGGCTTGTGTTGTCTACTTTCTGGCGGTTTGGTAAAATCAGTCATGTTCATCATCATGTGGAGTCAAGATGAGGTAAGCCCCAATATGAGGTCAGTCTGTCAAAATTCGTATTCCACATATATGACCACATATTCTAAAAGAGCATTAAAATTCATGCGGTTTGCCTTTTACATCACCCTGATATTCATCAGGATGTGAGAGTTATGAACAGTCAAAGTCTTGGTCAAACCTGATATTCGCAAGAAGAGGGTCATATTTTATAAACTTGGTTTTGCTGTATGAAGAACATCATCATCATATTTGAAATGTCCCCCCGATAATATCCTGCGGTTCAAATATCTGGACGTCAACTTTAAGTGATAGTTAGTCTTCCCCATCGAACGGTCTTTTGTATCGCGAGCATCATATTTTGAAAGTAACCTGATATTCGTTAGTATCATCCTGATGCAAAATATCACCCTTAACAAACATCCTGATGACATCATCTGAATCTGATAAACAAAGAAACAAACATCCTGATGACATCATCATCATATTTACATTTCGACAGGATATTTTGTAAACATGATCATGTTCACCCAATGTGACGATGACGTCATAAGACATTTCCAATACGAAGAACAAATATCATGATGACGTCATCCTGATATTCCGAAAGGAGAATGAGTAAGTTTGAAGGTCATCATCATATTTTGAAGTATCACCCAATGGACCGAAATATCCTCCTGATGTGCTAAAATGAAAACAAAGGTGCGTTGTCACCCGAATCTTGTCGCGATAACAATTTCAAGACTAGGAAGGATGATATTGAAACTCAACCTGATATTTATGAATATCATCCTGCTCTCATGATATCATGTCATATGGATATCCCCCTGCTCCCTTTGCCACCATTGCCATTAAATGCGCGCAGATATGGTAGGTGATTCCCGCCAACTCCGGAACCCAATGAAACGTCTGGCGAGATCCTGAGTTTTCGCACGAATGATCAAAGATTGCGATCTAACTTGTCAGAGTTACCCTAAGTTTACCCTAACTGCGAGGTTAAAAGGTAATTCAACCGCCATTGTTACATTTACCTGCGTTAAAATCATTTTACAGAGCACTAGCTTCCATATTTGCATAACAGCTACCGGTGCGCGACTAGAGCTCATAAACTGAGGAAGGAAGGTGATCAGCAGCCGAATTAAGAGCATCTCAATGATATACTGGTATAGAAAGAAATCTGCATAACCAGGTAAGTAAAATGAAACCCTCATCATGTTGTTTCTAAATAATGTTGTAAGTTCTGGTTATATATCCATGTGAGCAGGTAATGTGAAATTGATGCAGTAGGCATGATATTTGCAATATGTATACATGCATATCCTGTTGTGAGAAGAAATGATTGTTAATTGCAGGTACCCATGGCTGAAAAACGCTCAGTCAAGAATCAAGAGGAATTCAGTAGGCCTATGTTCTCTTCACAGAGAGGGGTCCTTTTCAAATTTGGGGCAATTACAAATACCCATCAGGGGAGTACCAACCTGGAAGCTTGGTCAGCCAAGCTGAATGATGGATAAGATAAGAGTCCAGTATTGGACGCCGTGTTTGTATCCGGCATGTGGAACACTGCTGGCTTCCCCTACTCCATGGAGTCTCCGGAGCTGGTTATTGAGTGCGCCCGGAATTACAACCCTCAGACGAGGCAGGTGGTGAAGCATGGGAGGGTGTATGCAGACCTGTCCATCAAAGGTCTATCCCAAACATTTGGACTGCCAGTGGGCAGCAAGGTAAAGAGTGTAGACTTGAAGAAGTCTGAAAGAGAATATGAGGCCAACAACAAGACGACCAAAAAGAACATGTATGCTTGGCGGGCCGAGAACAGCACATATAATGCGGCGGCCAAGCTCCCTGTGCACATGTTCAAGTTTGACTTTAATGAGGAATATCAGTATGTGATCGCCCTACTGAACAGGGTGATTGGCCAGCCTGATACTGGAGAATTCTGAGACTGGATGTACGGCATAATAATGATGTGCCTATATGCAGACATCAAGCCACTGTGGGGCCAAATCATAAGTGATGCTCTGCATGAGCAGTTGCTGAACCTGGGAGGTTCAGATTGTGCCTTCTATATGACCTCTTACATTGTTTATTCCTGTGCATATAGAGGTATGTTTGATGCCTTAACCACAGATGGGAAGCTAACAGGCACAAATGCAGCTTATATCTGGGATCATCATCCCCAGCTGCAAAGAACTAATTACATCAAGGACTATAAACTGGTCAATGATGCATTCTCTATGCATCTGGTAAGGACCATGGAAGATGACAGGACAAAAAGACTGAGCATGGAAGCTCAGGAGGCAGTATACAGGCATGGGGCATGGTACATCCAATTTGCCACCTTTTCCTACATCAGGATAGAAGGTTTTGAAGGGCATCCCCTGATGCTGCCAAGATATCCTACTGATGCAGTAGTTTTAATGGAGTTTATCAGGCAGGGCTCCACCATAATACAGATGTATAAGGATGCCAAGAAGCTGCCACCAATTTTGTTCCCAGTCAGCATCGGCAACTATATGTGCCCTAACTCGGATAATATTAAGAAGGTGATGGTCACTCTGAACAAAATGAATCTACTGCCCTTCCCAGTAACGAGACCATATGATCCTTACGGCCGAATGCAGAAGATCCTAGGAAAGCCTATTCACCAGAGGCACCTAGAAGATTTTTCGGCTGACTGTGAAGATGAAGCAGAGGCCAGGAGGAGGAGGTATCAGAGGTTGACTCTGAACCAGATCAGGACATTTGACTGCATACCCCTCCCTCAGCAGCTGAAGAGCGATGATGACAGGATCATGGCAGATGAATACGAGCAGAAGAAGATATACAATGATACCATTTCTGCCCCTGACCTCACCATGCAGGAGGATATGTCCTTGGACCCATTCTTTGCTAGAACCATACACTTGACCCAAGCTTGGGTAGATGCACAGGTAGAGGCATTGAAGAAAAAGGGTGTTGCCATCACGGTGGACAACAAAAGGAAAGGGCAGGACATCCCCACAGACGAATATGATGACTTCCTGCTGGAGAAGCGGAAGACCAAGGGAGAGAGGATTCCTCCACCACAGCAGCCAAGCAAGAGAGCCCCAAGGGGTAAGAAGGTGGAAAAGGGACCCAAAGGGGTCATAATTGAGAGGGCAGTATTCACGGCTGAGGAGGCAGCCAGATCAGGATCAGAATCAGATTCTCCTCCCAAGCCCAAGAAAGCCAAGACAGCAGAGGCTGGAACCACAGAGACCCAAGAAGTGGGTCAGTCATCTAGACAACCAGGCAAGGATATCCTCATGAAGGAAGAGCCTGAAGAAGAGGAGGAAGCTCCATTGATAATCAGAAGAAAGAGGAGAGCTCCGCAGGTGCTGGTTCCTACCACACCTAAGAAAACAAGAACCTCCATGAGAGGTGAGATGAGTCACCCCCCAGTGCAAGTACAAGGGGCAGGTAGTGAAGTGCAGAAGGAACTTCAGCACAATGTTCCACTTCCTACCATTGTCAAGTTCAAAATAGAACTTGCAGAAGAGCAACAAAAAGAAACATCTCAGGCACAAGCAGAAAAGCATGTCTCGCTAGACGAGACAATAAACTTGTCTGACGATGAGGTGGTGCAGGATGTAGCTGCACAAGAAATGGAAACACTTGCAGCTGCTGGCATCAGTGTGGCTCCTCACAAGCCTCCATCTGTCCAATCAATGCTTGAAGAGATGAAACAAGCAGAGGTAGAGCAAGAAAAGAGCCCAGAACCAGAGAAGATCCCGGAACAGGTAGCTCAAGACATAGGGCTGGACACACTGATCGCCGAGGTGACAAGTCCTGCAGTGGTCGACTTAACAGAGAAGTAGGATGCAAGTCCTGAACAGCCAGCAGGATCACCTGATAAGGGCCATCTGACAAAGGAGATAGAGATGGCCGAAGCAGAGGGCCATGCTCTTGAATCAGGCCAACAGAGCCCACAAGATACATCAGCAGGACCTGCTATAGTAGAGGTCCAAGAATCAAAGACTGATGGTGAGAAGAAAGAAGCGATGGAGGATCCTGCTGATAAGGCGCAAGAGGTGGATACTGCAGGTACAAAATAGATAGCCGCTGCGGAACAGATGCCATCACCTCAGGCAGATCCTACAATATTAAAGGTGGTCGACATACCACCAGAAGTAGAAAAACAAAAGGAGGATGATCAACCTCCACAGGGGGAAGAACTAGGGACAGGTGAAATAACGAAGGAAAAAGATCATGATCATCATGATCTACCTACAGGTACACCACCAGGTTCCCCACACAAAGAAGATGCTCCCCCGGAAAAAGAAGTTCCTCAACAGAAGGAGGCGCCTCACGATCAACAGTAGCAAGGCAAGCATCAAGAGCCGAAAAAGGAAAAGTCACCATCTCCACAATGCTTGTTGGTGGAAACAGGAGATAGAGGTGAACAGCATCATGATGCTGAGAAGCATGATCAGGTGCCTCCATGGTTAGAAAAGGAAGTGAATATTGAGGAGGAACTGGAGATTCAGGAGTTCGACGTCTCCACCCTGTTCGTCGCAGATATAATGAAACCCAGGAGGAAGGCCAGGATGACTTCGGCCATCAAAAGAGATCCGGCAACAGGGAGAAGGAATGCACAGATTACTGTGCCTGCCATAGAGAAAGAGAAAGGCAAAATCACTGTGGATGAGTTCCAGATAAGCACAGTTGATTTGGGTTTTGCCAATGAAGAGCAGGAAGGTCAGGAGGGAAAAGACATCATAGACTCTCTAATTTAGAAGGTGAAAAGAGAGAAGGAGAAGAATAAGCAACATAAAGAGCACATTGCTCAGTTGCATGCATACATAAAGGGTTTAACCAACCCTGAGGATACCACAGGTGAAGCTGCAGTCCCATTGACTGCCATTTCTCAGGAGGAGGTAAATAAACTGGACCTCAAGAAACATGAGGTGTCTGTAATCAGAAAATGGGTGTCGTCCACATTGGATGATGCTATTGAAATAATGAAAGGTTCTTTGAAGAGGTGGAGCATCCTAAGTGACTCCAAAACCAAGGTGGACAGGTTGCAGATGCAGATCGGAAAAAGGTCTTATAAACTGGAGAAAGTCCTCAGCCTGCTGGACGAAATAAGGAAGATAAATCCACAACTGCTTATCAGTAAGCAGGTGTTAAATAACAATACTGCATTATTAGTGGATATATGGTATAAAGATGTACAGTTCGAATGCGGAGTCCTCAAGAGATGCAATAATAAGCTGAGGGAGATCAGCATGAGGCTACACGATTTAATGGGCATTGAAGCAGACATGCTTGAAGCATTAGAGGGCAAGGTGGAAGGGAAGATAGAGAATCAAGATGAATATTCTGCCCTCAAGGCTCTGCGTAATAACTTCCAAGTGGAAGATGATGGTCTGCTAGTCCACTTGACAGAAGAAATAATAAATAAAATGATGAGGATCAAGGTCAAGATGGAGACCTATAACGAGACGCTGCAGGATAGAAAGAATAAGCTGGACAATAGCAGGGATAAGTATGAAGCGCACAAACACGCCATCATCAAGGCAAAGACTCAAGATGGCGAAGGAATAGACCAAGTTGTGCAGTCATACGAACAAATCCAGAGCAGCATGCAGCCCCATATGCAGCAGCATCATCATCCAGATAGCGAAAGTTCAGAAAGTGATGCACATGATGATGACCCGCATGCATCAGATGAAGAGCATGATGAAGATACATCATGAAGGGGAACATTTTGCATATGCAGTATAGATAGTTGCCAGCTGGCAACTTGTGCCTTTTGTAAAATTGACAAGTCATGAAGTGATGACCGTTGATTTATATTGATAAATCAGATCCGTGGATCTTTTGTAATGGATTCCTCACCTTATTCTATAAAAGGTGGTGGAATGCCTTGTTATATTCATTCGAAACTTAATTGATATCTGATTGCTGAAATATTCAGGACTTATTTCAAAGCTGCTGTATATGTACATGTCTTTTGCATACTCAATGAAAGGGAAGAGTATTTTGATTACAAATCTTCGTAAATCTTGAGTAATCTGTGTCTGAATTCTAGATATGTGCTTTGATTTGCTGCGTCCCTTGGAGTGCTCATCATGTTGCATGTATTGTTTTCATTCATTATCCTCTGAAGTTTGCATCAACTGTATCTAACTGTGGAATGTCCTAGTGAACATATGGTTTGATTTCTTCTCCTCATGACAGTATCAAGCATGTATGTGGATCAAAAGCTAAAGGTTCAACTTAATTAGAAGTATTTCCTTTAATTTCTTTCAATTTCAGAGCATCTCACTATCACAATTGCAAATAAACTGATAATCTTAAGCAAACAACCCAAAATATGCAGACATCTCGTAGATAATCATAAAAATTTAGCATATTTGAACACTAAGCATGCACAATTGAAAATATCATGCAAAGATCTAGGTATTTTACCTCTTTTCATCAAATAACCGTATAATTTGACTTCTCTGTAAGGAATTTCTGCAGGAACTTCATGATGATAGTGCATTTTCACGTAAGGCCCCAAAATGGAAATAGCAACTCATATTAACCACTGAGTAATGTCAGTAGATTAAGACCTAATCACCGTAGACTTGGGATCATGAATTCTCTAAATTCACTATATCTTTCAAGATGAATAAAGGTTAATGTGTACTTTTATTCTATGTTTGTTTGTGACTAACATCATGACCAACATAAATTGGCGCTAGAAGGAGGGCCAAGTCCGGAAGATCACGCTCATCATCAGTATTTTCAGGTTTGATGACGTGTAAGAGTAAGGTACCCTCAGATCGCCCGTGAATTTTAGTAAATTACGTAAATATTTGCTGTGGGAAGTTTGTATATGCACATTCTATGTAAAGATTTCCAGATCTCACATAAATATTGTAAGCTTTACAGTAGACCTCTCTAAGTTCACTAATATCAGCTAAAGATGTGTAAATTTGTTCAAGCTTTGAGAATTTGAGCCTTAGGCACTCGAGATCTTGTGCTATGAGTTAGGATATCCCAATATCCTGTCATATTTGCAGTGTCTTCACAAATATTTCGTAAATATCCAGTCGGATTTGCAATTTGACCGCAAATATCACCTCATCCGATGGAATCCAGCCAATATTTGCAAAGTTTCAGCCAATTTGACTCCAAATCGAGAAATCCTGGCTTACAGGATAAATACCAAGTCTAGACCTAGTGAAGTTTTTGAAGAATTGCCTGTTAGAGGTTTCAGACCTAGGACTGTAGACATTCACCATACTCCAGGGTCTAGTGCGTCTAGAGCTTCACCGGGACCTCCTCTTGTAACTCCTGTTGGTTTGCAAATACCTTCAGGTATATCCGTGACACCTCCTGTTCAAACTCAGGGTGTACCTTTAGTTCAACCTCAGCCAACTACACCACCAGTTTAGCCCCCTCAGGTTGCAATGTCTTTCTTTGCAGCAGAGTCACCCTTGACCTTTAATGCATATCACGAGCTACCAAAGAATCCAGACAAACTTTGTCCAAAATATCATCCTTATCAAGATGCTGATGATCATATCAGGACATTTAAAGAAGCGTGTTGTAGAGCCAGAATAGAACATCAGGACGTGGTGTGCAGATTATTCCCTTTTTCCTTAGGGGAAGAGGCTTATAATTGGTTTATTAGTCTTGGTCAATCTTCTGTCGGTTCGTGGGCTGTCTTAGAGAAAGCTTTTCTTGACAGGTTCAAGGTCCCTATTGATCCATCCATGAATTACCACATGTTTGCCACAATCAAAAGATTTGAGAATGAGCCTATTGCCAATTTCAATGCTAGGTTCCAGAAAATGTTGTCCAAGCTAGTTGCCCCATATGTGGTGGCTGATGCTGCTGCTAGGAGTATCTATTATTCAGCCCTAGATCCATTAACTTCCATGTTCATCAGAAGAACACATCCTGAGATCACTACATTGACAGGAGCTTTTCAAGAAGCTATCAAGGTAAATCAGCAGTTGATACCTGCTCCTACTCCAAATATAGTATTCCCTACTTTGCCTGGTGTGCAATCACAATATCCAGCATCATATCCTGCAGCTTATCCTTCACAATATCCTGCACAATATCCAAATGGATCAGTGATACCCCCAGCAGTCATGCCTGCACCTTTGCAAGTACCTCCATTGAGTATTATGCCTCCTCCTAATGGAAATGGCCAATTGCCACAATATCCTGCACATGCTCAGACACCTCAGGGTATCGATCTATCCAACAATAACCATGGATCTTCCTTTTTCAAGCCTCAGACTGAAAATGTAGTGGCCAAAGCTCAAGAGGAGAAGGAGGAAATCAAAGAAATTTCTGCTCAACTCAGAAAACTCACCACAGAAGTAACACATTTGAGAAATCAAGGGTTTTATTCGCAGTCAGGTCAGAATAGGAGTTATTCCAATGACAGACCAAATTACCCTAATAGAGGATATAACAACAATAACTTCAACAATAATGGTGGAAACAATAATAATCCTCCTAGACAGCCCAGAGTGTGGAACTCCAGGCCAAATAATGGCTCATTACCATCACCCCTAGACAATCGGCCTCCTGGTGAAGCTAAATAGACTACCAGAGTCAATCTTGCTGAAGCAGCCCTTACCAATTGGTGCAGGATCCACAATACCAATGCACATGCAGAATTAGATTGTCCACAATTTAGGATTGCTGCCAGCATCTTTCAGACTGAAGTGTCTAACACTTCTGGAAATCCACCTCAGGCAGAAGGAAATGAAATAGTTCCTTGTGGATATGACTCCGCTTTTGTGCTAGAAACGTACACAAATCAGCCTCATCAGGATTATAATCAGACCTGTGAAGAATCTGCCTTAACCTTTGAAACAAACTATGTCTTCCCCTTTGAGGATGAAAACGAACCTGCAAGAGAGCATGAGGAAGTACATGCCTACCAGCAGTAATATCCTGGTAAGCATAATTATAACCTGAGGAGCAATGCCAACAGACCTGCTGGTCCATTGACATCATCTCTACCTTCAAACAACTTCAACACACCTCCTGATCCTAAGGCTAGCAATAACCCTGGGTTCCCTAAGGTGAATGCTCAATACTTGTCTCCTCAAAACACAGTAACAAAAGTCGTAAATGCACCTCAAGAGTCTGACAAGTTAGTCAGCTATTTGGCTGATGAAATGAAGAAAATCAAGATCAGCCTGTCCCTATCTGAGCTACTGAAAACTCCTGCCATCAAAAGAGCATTCATGAAGTCACTAGATGATCCTGCTCCTAAAGAGGATAATCATCTTTCAAGTCAATCCAATGGCAAAGATCATGCTGCTAAAGATAATACTATCAAGCCCAAAGTGTCAGCTACAGTCCAAGCCGCTGAAACCTCCCACATGACCTTGTATAGAGATAAAACTGAATCACCTCCGTTTCTCCTCACCATAAGAATGTTCAGCAAGAACTTGCACAACTGTTTAGTTGATTCAGGAGCCTCAACGAATGTTATGCCTTTGTCAATATGCAACGCATTAGGACTGCATCCTGCTAAATCCTTAAAGAAGGTCACTCAACTGGACAAGACAGAAGTAAGTGTAGTAGGAGAACTGACTCACATTCATATGCAGCTAGCGTCTGATCCTAGGATCCAGTATTACATTGACATTCAGGTAGTTGACATACCTGATACATACGGGATGTTGCTTAGCCGAGACTGGTCTAAAACACTTAACGGATACATGTCCACAGATTTCAGTCATATGTGGTTGCCATGGAAAGGTATACCTAATCAGATCAGGATTGATGCTGAGCCTAGGATGAAACATATGATCACGAAATATAACAAAACAAATGAGATCATGTATGTAAACATAGAACCTGGAGTTTATCACATCAGGCCGCAAACTGTTAAAATAGAGGAGATCCTGATGCTTGATGTTCATCATCATCATGATGATGATTATCATGAGGACATGCCAAGTATGGAATCTAATAATGATCCAGATAGTGAGAATGAAATAGATCGCTTCAGAGATTTTGAGATGCATTTATCTACCCAGGTAAAATGTTGCCAATTATTGAATATACCTGCTAATGATATTTTGATTGATGGATGGTGCAGATTACACGGTGAAGCACACTCAGAAAAGACTTGTGAACCATGCTTAGACATGATGATACTGGAGCAGACGTATAGTGAAGCATCATCATCATATTCCAAGGTGAGTGTTACATCTGATGATGATGATGATACTAATTCTTATATGTCTTCTGCAGGAACAGAAGAGTCGACAGATCATGATGAAGATCATATCCTTAAAACAGAAGAGATCCTGGTGTCCGATCAGATAAATGATGCAAACAAAGAAAAGATCACTCCTGGTAGCAATTGCTTCATGGAACCGGATTATGAGTTGTCTGATGAGGACAAAGGCAGTGACCTGACGAAGTTCGAAGAATTTCTGGTAAAAAAAATAGAAAAAATGATGCAACAGTGTAAATCTCCCTAGGAGGTTTTAATTAAAGGTTGGTGTAGGCTGCATGAGGTGCCTCACTCATAAACAACTTGCTCACTATGTTTACACATCTTGAAGAAGCATGCAGCTGTACATGCTGAACATCATCCTCCTGCTGAGATGGAAGAGAAAATAGAAAAGCCATCAGGCTCACAAAATAAAAGAAAGAAGAAACTTGAGGATGACATCCCCAAGTTAAAGTGGATATCAGGCGGAGCAGCAGCTAGAGCTGCAAAGAAGAAAGAAAGTTCAAGTAAATATCCTGCTAAAGACAAATGTCCTGCTAAGGATAAACCTTGGATCCTGAGGTTTGATGGATCCAAATCTAAGCAAGGTGCTGGGGTAGGAATTGACCTTATTGATCCATCAGGAAAATCCTATTTAGCAGCTTACAGACTACAGTTCCCCTGCACCAATAATGTCGCAGAGTATGAAGCTCTGATTCATGGACTGTTGTTTGCCCATAAGAAGAAAGTGAAGATCCTGCATGTCTTTGGAGATTCAGAACTGGTTGTGAGACAAGTAAGAGGAATTTACTCTTGTAATTACAGAAAGCTATCAAATTACAGGCATCGAGTGTGGGACTTGATTGAAGACTTTGATGCCTTTAATATCATTCACGTACCAAGAGAACAGAACTAGAGGGCAGATGCACTTGCACAGGCCGCCAGTACGTTGGAACCGCTGTCTATATCTGGTCTGAAGAGATTTTCAGTAGAATTGGTGTCAGTACCTTCAGTACCTAACAATGTGACTAATCTCCAAGTGTTTGATGATGATCAGCACATCCTGGACTTTATATCAAATAGAGACATATTTGAAGCTCAGATTATAGATGAGAATGGTATGGAAGATCATGTCTAGGAAGAAGATGAGATATTAGAGTTGCCTAGCAACAGAATTCCCAAAGGTATGATTGAATTAGAAAGAGCCTTTGATCTAGATAATATGCTTAAACATAAAGATCTGCCTAAGGCAGATGGAGGTCAATATTCACAGGTGAATACTGGACAAGCTGATGACAAGAGAAACGTCTTATTGGGTAAGGTTTGTACACCAGAAGAGTTAGAAGGAATAACTCAGGCCCTTAAATATTACATACATGTAATTGCATGGACTTATGACGAGCTAAAGACATATGACACTTCTGTCATAACTCATACTATACCTCTCAAGCTAGATGCAAAACCTTTCAGACAGAAGCAGAGGCCAGTCAATGCTCTGCTTGAACCAATCATCCTTGAAGAAGTCAAGAAATTGTTAAATGCCTGGATAATATTTCCTGTAAGGCACTCCACTTGGGTGGCAAATCTTGTGCCAGTCAGAAAGAAGAATGGAGACATCAGGTTATGTGTAGATTTCAGGAACCTGAACAGAGCATCAGAAAAGGATAATTATCCTTTGCCCTCTTTGGATGAAGTTCTACAGATTGTAAATGGAGCCAAAATGATGTCCTTCTTAGATGGTTTTTTAGGATACAACCAAGTAATGGTTGATAAAATTGACAGATTGAAAACTGCCTTCACCACAAAGTGGGGGATATTTGCATATAGACGTATGCCATTTGGACTTATAAATGTTGGAGCTACATTCCAGCGAGCAATGGACATAGCCTTCAGAGGCTTAATAGGAAAATGTATAGTCATCTACATGGATGACCTGACGGTTTTCTCCAAGGAAAGGGAAATCATGTTGCCGATCTCAGAAGTGTACTGAAGAAATGTGAAGAATATGGAATATCTTTGAATCCTAAGAAGTGCATATTCGGAGTCACAACAGGAAAGTTACTAGGCCACCTGATCACAGAAGATGGAATTACCATTGATCCTGACAGGGTAGAATCCATTATGAAGTTACAACTTCCAGGAAGCAAAAAGGAACTTAAATCTTATTTTGGTAAGATAAATTTTGTGAGGAAGTTCATCACTGGCTTCGCTGAGATTGTCAGACCACTGAATGCCATGTTGAAAAAAGATGCACAAATTGAGTGGACACCAGAAGCCAAGGCTGCCTTTGAAGATATAAAGAAGGCCATTTCAGATGCTCCTGTCCTCATCAATCCAGATTATACAAAAGATTTCTACATCTACTCATTTGCTTCAGAACATACTTCTGCAGCAGTGTTAACTCAAAGAAATGAAGAGAAAGAAGAGAAACCAATTGCCTTCATGAGCTGTCCTTTCAGGGATGCTGAGTTGAGATATGTAGATGTTGAAAGACAGGCACTTGCATTAGTCAGAGCAGTAAAGAAGTTTAGACATTATATACTGAGAAGCAAAGTGATTGTTGTGGTACCAGATGCAGCAGTGAAGATGCTACTGATGCAGAGTGAACCTGGTGAAAAAAGGGCCAAATGGATTATTGTATTACAAGAATATGACATGGAGATCACACCAATGAAGCTAGTAAGAGGACAAGCTCTGAGCCAGATGATATCTGAAACTGATCCAAACATCATCAGTCAGCAGTATGTGATCAATGAGAAAGACAATAGAGAATGGTATTCAGACATCAGGCACATCCTGATCACTGGAAGATGTCCTTCAAGAATGCAAGCCTCACAGAGAAGAGCCTTAAAGATAAGATCCCAGAAGTATATGATGAAGGGAGGAACCCTGTTTAAAAAGAATTATGAAGGGATATACTTGAGATGCTTAGAAAAACTGGAAGCAAATAAAGTTTTGACAGAGTTACATGACAAGTTCAAAACGGCACACGGATCAGCGTTGGCCACAATACATGCAATCCTCAGAGCAGGATATTACTGGCCTACAATTTTTAAAGACACGGCTGATCATGTTAAATGTTGTCATGTTTGCCAGGTTGCTACCAACAGAGAGAAATATGCCACGCAACCGTTGCAGCCAGTGGTGGAAGAGTGCCCATTTGCACAGTGGGGCATGGATTTCATAGGACCGATCAATCCTCCATCTTCCTCAGGCCATAGGTATGTCTTAACAATTACTGATTATTGTACCAGATGGACTGAGGCTATCAGCAGCAAAACCTGCACTGTAGATGATGTCATCAAATTTCTGGAAAGCAACATTATCACCAGGTATGGAACTCCCTATGCATCGGTAAGTGATAATGGTTCCGCCTTTATTTCCACCAAATTGTCAAGTTGGGCTTTTGATCATGGGATCATACTTAAGTTCTCATCCAACTACTATCCCCAGGGAAATGGATTAGCAGAATCCACCAACAAGAATTTACTGAGTATAATAAGAAAATTGATAGAGAAAAATCCCAGGGAATGGAACTCATTTCTGAAATATGCCTTATGGGTAGATAGAACTAGAATGAAAATTGCATTAGGAAACTCACCCTTCCAATTAGTGTACGGGGTAGATCCTATCCTCCCTGTAAACTTGAAAATTCCTACTCTGCAGTTTGCCCAAGAATATCTAGGCATAGATAATAAACAGGAAGTCAGGTTGCTTCAGTTGATGCACCTGGAAGAAAAACGAAGTCAAGCGATTGACCAATTTGCGAAACATCAGGCTGTTGTCAAACGCTGGTTTGACAAGAGAGCTAGAATTAAAGCTTTTAGGATATCCGATTTAGTCCTGATGTGGGATAAAGCCCATGAAAAGAAAGGTGATCATGGTAAGTTCGATAGATTATGGATAGGTCCCTTTCAGATTTCTAAAATTTTAGGAGACAGCACTTATAGGCTTAAGAACCTGACAGGTGAGGATGTCCCGTTGCCAGTCAATGGACAATTCCTCAAACATTATTTCCAGGCCTGAATGACTTCATGACAGTCATATGTATCATATTGTATATTTGTATAGTTGTTTATACAGTTTGTTTAGTGTGTTGTTGTTTTGTTGGTTGGGACCTTGTTCGAGTAAGTCAGGATGATGCACTTCATCACCCTAGAAAATAATTAAATTGTTGAGATTCAAATGATGAGATCACATTTAAATATAGGTTATGATTCATTCTAGGAAGTGTTCATGATCAGGTTTGTGATATCTTTTCATCAGGGTGCTTTTTCTTGGTCAAAGTGAATCCATCACAATGAAACACCTAACAGCCTTGGGTTTGTTGAACACACTAGTATAGGTGTTAAGTGAAAAATCTAAAGGGACTCCCTTGCTACCAATACAATCTCCAACCTAAAGCTGCAAGTGACTATACCTTGTACAAATGAGCTGACATGATGATATCAGATATAAATTTTTAAAGAAAAATCAGAAAAGAAATAAAATTAGGCCATCTAAGTAACTCTACTGGGGCTATGGACGCCTGCTGGCAGTGGGGCTCTACTTAGGGAGATTGTATAGATAACCTTGCCGGGGCTATAGACGCCTGCTGGCAGCAAGGCTCTATCCAGGTTGGCTATGAGGGATGATCCCCAACTATGTAGTTTAACACCAGTTACTTATGTTTTCAACTTACTTTCAAGATGAGGATAATTAATCATATGCACACACCTGATCCTTTGTTAGCTTTATCACCATAATGAAATTTTATCATTCAGAGGATTATGATGCTTACACTTAGACAGAATTAGAACACTATAGATAAATGTGATCACATCACTTGAGTCATTGGAATTTGTTTATTTTCTTTGGTGGCAAGTTGTTGTGTGGTTACACAACACGCCCCATTTTGACTTGGCAAAACAGGGACCCAACTTTTCTTTTGGCTTGTGTTGTCTGCTTTCTGGCGGTTTGGTAAAATCAGTCATGTTCATCATCATGTGGAGTCAAGATGAGGTAAGCCCCAATATGAGGTCAGTCTGTCAAAATTCATATTCCACATATATGACCACATATTCTGAAAGAGCATTAAAATTCATGCGGGTTTGTCTTTTACATCACCCTGATATTCATCAGGATGTGAGAGTTATGAACAGTCAAAGTCTTGGTCAAACCTGATATTCACAAGAAGAGGGTCATATTTTATAAACTCGGTTTTGCTGTATGAAGAACATCATCATCATATTTGAAATGTCCCCCCAATAATATCCTGCGGTTCAAATATCTGGACGTCAACTTTAAGTGATAGTTAGTCTTCCCCGTCGAACGGTCTTTTGTATCGTGAGCATCATATTTTGAAAGTAACCCGATATTCGTTAGTATCATCCTGATGCAAAATATTACCCTTAACAAACATCCTGATGACATCATCTGAATCTGATAAACAAAGAAATAAACATCCTGATGACATCATCATCATATTTACATTTTGACAGGATATTTTGTAAACATGATCATGTTCACCCAATGTGACGATGACGTCATAAGACATTTCCAATACGAAGAACAAATATCATGATGACGTCATCCTGATATTCTGAAAGGAGAATGAGTAAGTTTGAAGGTCATCATCATATTTTGAAGTATCACCCGATGGACTGAAATATCCTCCTGATGTGCTAAAATGAAAACAAAGCTGCGTTGTCACCTGAATCTTGTCGCGATAACAATTTCAAGACTAGGAAGGATGATATTGAAACTCAACCTGATATTTATGAATATCATCCTGCTCTCATGATATCATGTCATATGGATATCCCCCTGCTCCCTTTGCCACCATTGCCATTAAATGCGCGCAGATATGGTAGGTGATTCCCGCCGACTCCGGAACCCAATGAAACGTCTGGCGAGATCCTGAGTTTTCGCACGAATGATCAAAGATTGCGATCTAACTTGTCAGAGTTACCCTAAGTTTACCCTAACTGCGAGGTTAAAAGGTAATTCAACTGCCATTGTTACATTTACCTGCGTTAAAATCGTTTTACAGAGCACTAGCTTCCATATTTGCATAACAGCTACCGGTGCGCGACTAGAGCTCATAAACTGAGGAAGGAAGGTGATCAGCAGCCGAATTAAGAGCATCTCAACGATATACTGGTATAGAAAGAAATCTGCATAACCAGGTAAGTAAAATGAAACCCTCATCATGTTGTTTCTAAATAATGTTGTAAGTTCTGGTTATATATCCATGTGAGCAGGTAATGTGAAATTGATGCATTAGGCATGATATTTGCAATATGTATACATGCATATCCTGTTGTGAGAAGAAATGATTGTTAATTGCAGGTACCCATGGCTGAAAAACGCTCAGTCAAGAATCAAGAGGAATTCAGTAGGCCTATGTTCTCTTCACAGAGAGGGGTCCTTTTCAAATTTGGGGCAATTACAGATACCCATCAGGGGAGTACCAACCTGGAAGCTTGGTCAGCCAAGCTGAATGATGGACAAGATAAGAGTCCAGTATTGGACGTCGTGTTTGTATCCGGCATGTGGAACGCTGCTGGCTTCCCCTACTCCATGGAGTCTCCAGAGCTGGTTATTGAGTGCGCCCGGAATTACAACCCTCAGACGAGGCAGGTGGTGAAGCATGGGAGGGTGTATGCAGACCTGTCCATCAAAGGTCTATCCCAAACATTTGGACTGCCAGTGGGCAGCAAGGTAAAGAGTGTGGACTTGAAGAAGTCTAAAAGAGAATATCAGGCCAACAAGAAGACGGCCAGAAAGAACATGTATGCTTGGCGGGCCGAGAACAGCACATATAATGCGGCGGCCAAGCTCCCTGTGCACATGTTCAAGTTTGACTTTAATGAGGAATATCAGTATGTGATCGCCCTACTGAACAGGGTGATTGGCCAGCCTGATACTGGAGAATTCTGAGATTGGATGTACGGCATAATAATGATGTGCCTATATGCAGACATCAAGCCACTGTGGGGCCAAATCATAAGTGATGCTCTGCATGAGCAGTTGCTGAACCTGGGAGGTTCAGATTGTGCCTTCTATATGACCTCTTACATTGTTTATTCCTGTGCATATAGAGGTACGTTTGATGCCTTAACCATAGATGGGAAGCTAACAGGCACAAATGCAGCTTATATCTAGGATCATCATCCCCAGCTGCAAAGAACTAATTACATCAAGGACTATAAACTGGTCAATGATGCATTCTCTATGCATCTGGTAAGGACCATGGAAGATGACAGGACAAAAAGACTGAGCATGGAAGCTCAGGAGGCAGTATACAGGCATGGGGCATGGTACATCCAATTTGCCACCTTTTCCTACATCAGGATAGAAGGTTTTGAAGGGCATCCCCTGATGCTGCCAAGATATCCTACTGATGCAGTAGTTTTAATGGAATTTATCAGGCAGGGCTCCACCATAATACAGATGTATAAGGATGCCAAGAAGCTGCCACCAATTTTGTTCCCAGTCAGCATCGGCAACTATATGTGCCCTAACTCGGATAATATTAAGAAGGTGATGGTCACTCTGAACAAAATGAATCTACTGCCCTTCCCAGTAACGAGACCATATGATCCTTACGGCCGAATGCAGAAGATCCTAGGAAAGCCTATTCACCAGAGGCACCTAGAAGATTTTTCGGCTGACTGTGAAGATGAAGCAGAGGCCAGGAGGAGGAGGTATCAGAGGTTGACTCTGAACCAGATCAGGACATTTGACTGCATACCCCTCCCTCAGCAGCTGAAGAGCGATGATGACAGGATCATGGCAGATGAATACGAGCAGAAGAAGATATACAATGATACCATTTCTGCCCCTGACCTCACCATGCAGGAGGATATGTCCTTGGACCCATTCTTTGCCAGAACCATACACTTGACCCAAGCTTGGGTAGATGCACAGGTAGAGGCATTGAAGAAAAAGGGTGTTGCCATCACGGTGGACAACAAAAGGAAAGGGCAGGACATCCCCACAGACGAATATGATGACTTCCTGCTGGAGAAGCGGAAGACCAAGGGAGAGAGGATTCCTCCACCACAGCAGCCAAGCAAGAGAGCCCGAAGGGGTAAGAAGGTAGAAAAGGGACCCAAAGGGGTCATAATTGAGAGGGCAGTATTCACGGCTGAGGAGGCAGCCAGATCAGGATCAGAATCAGATTCTCCTCCCAAGCCCAAGAAAGCCAAGACAGCAGAGGCTGGAACCACAGAGACCCAAGAAGTGGGTCAGTCATCTAGACAACCAGGCAAGGATATCCTCATGGAGGAAGAGCCTGAAGAAGAGGAGGAAGCTCCATTGATAATCAGAAGAAAGAGGAGAGCTCCGCAGGTGCTGGTTCCTACCACACCTAGGAAAACAAGAACCTCCATGAGAGGTGAGATGAGTCACCCCCCAGTGCAAGTACAAGGGGCAGGTAGTGAAGTGCAGAAGGAACTTCAGCACAATGTTCCACTTCCTACCATTGTCAAGTTCAAAACAGAACTTGCAGAAGAGCAACAAAAAGAAACATCTCAGGCACAAGCAGAAAAGCATGTCTCGCTAGACGAGACAATAAACTTGTCTGACGATGAGGTGGTGCAGGATGTAGCTGCACAAGAAATGGAAACACTTGCAGCTGCTGGCATCAGTGTGGCTCCTCACAAGCCTCCATCTGTCCAATCAATGCTTGAAGAGATGAAACAAGCAGAGGCGGAGCAAGAAAAGAGCCCAGAACCAGAGAAGAGCCCAGAACAGGTAGCTCAGGACATAGGGCTGGACACACTGATCATCGAGGTGACAAGTCCTGCAGTGGTCGACTTAACAGAGAAGCAGGATGCAAGTCCTGAATAGCCAGTAGGATCACCTGATAAGGGCCACCTGACAAAGGAGATAGAGATGGCCGAAGCAAAGGGCCATGCTCTTGAATCAGGCCAACAGAGCCCACAAGATACATCAGCAGGACCTGCTATAGTAGATGTCCAAGAATCAAAGACTGATGGTGAGAAGAAAGAAGCGATGGAGGATCCTGCTGATAAGGTGCAAGAGGTGGATACTGCAGGTACAAAATAGATAGCCGCTGTGGAACAGATGCCATCACCTCAGGCAGATCCTACAATATTAAAGGTGGTCGACATACCACCAGAAGTAGAAAAACAAAAGGAGGATGATCAACCTCCACAGGGGGAAGAACTGGGGATAGGTGAAATAACGAAGGAAAAAGATCATGATCATCATGATCTACCTACAGGTACACCGCCAGGTTCCCCACACAGAGAAGATGCTCCCCCGGAAAAAGAAGTTCCTCAACAGAAGGAGGCGCCTCAGGATCAACAGCAGCAAGGCGAGCATCAAGAGCCGGAAAAGGAAAAGTCACCATCTCCACAATGCTTGTTGGTGGAAACAGGAGATAGAGGTGAACAGCATCATGATGCTGAGAAGCATGATCAGGTGCCTCCATGGTTAGAAAAGGAAGTGAATATTGAGGAGGAACTGGAGATTCAGGAGTTTGACGTCTCCACCCTGTTCGTCGCAGATATAATGAAACCCAGGAGGAAGGCTAGGATGACTTCAGCCATCAAAGGAGATCCAGCAACAGGGAGAAGGACCGCACAGATTGTTGTGCCTGCCGTAGAGAAAGAGAAAGGCAAAATCACTGTGGATGAGTTCCAGATAAGCACAGTTGATTTGGGTTTTGCCAATGAAGAGCAGGAAGGTCAGGAGGGAAAAGACATCATAGACTCTCTAATTCAGAAGGTGAAAAGAGAGAAGGAGAAGAATAAGCAACATAAAGAGCACATTGCTCAGTTGCATGCATACATAAATGGTTTAACCAACCCTGAGGATACCACAGGTGAAGCTGCAGTCCCATTGACTGCCATTTCTCAGGAGGAGGTAAATAAACTGGACCTCATGAAACATGAGGTGTCCGTAATCAGAAAATGGGTGTCGTCCACATTGGGTGATGCTATTGAAATAATGAAAGGTTCTTTGAAGAGGTGGAGCATCCTAAGTGACTCCAAAACCAAGGTGGACAGGTTGCAGATGCAGACCGGAAAAAGGTCTTATAAACTGGAGAAAGTCCTCAGCCTGCTGGACGAAATAAGGAAGATAAATCCACAACTGCTTATCAGTAAGTAGGTGTTAAATAACAATACTGCATTATTAGTGGATATATGGTATAAAGATGTACAGTTCGAATGCAGAGTCCTCAAGAGATGCAATAATAAGCTGAGGGAGATCAGCATGAGGCTACGCGATTTAATGGGCATTGAAGCAGACATGCTCGAAGCATTAGAGGGCAAGGTGGAAGGGAAGATAGAGAATCAAGATGAAGATTCTACCCTCAAGGCTCTGCGTAATAACTTCCAAGTGGAAGATGATGGTCCGCTAGTCCACTTGACAGAAGAAATAATAAATAAAATGATGAGGATCAAGGTCAAGATGGAGACCTATAACGAGACGCTGCAGGATAGAAAGAATAAGCTGGACAATAGCAGGGATAAGTATGAAGCACACAAACATGCCATCATCAAGGCAAAGACTCAAGATGGCAGAGGAATAGACCAAGTTGTGCAGTCATACGAACAAATCCAGAGCAGCATGCAGCCCCATATGCAGCAGTGTCATCATCCGGATAGCGAAAGTTCAGAAAGCAATGCACATGATGATGACCCGCATGCATCAAATGAAGAGCATGATGAAGATACATCATGAAGGGGAACATTTTGCATATGCAGTATAGATAGTTGCCAGCTAGCAACTTGTGCCTTTTGTAAAATTGACAAGTCATGAAGTGATGACCATTGATTTGTATTGATAAATCAGATCCGTGGATCTTTTGTAACGGATTCCTCACCTTATTCTATAAAAGGTGGTGGAATGCCTTGTTATATTCATTCAAAACTTAATTGAAATCTGATTGCTGAAATATTCAGGACTTATTTCAAAGCTGCTGTATATGTACATGTCTTTTGCATACTCAATGAAAGGGAAGAGTATTTTGATTACAAATCTTCGTAAATCTTGAGTAATCTGTGTCTGAATTCTAGATATGTGCTTTGATTTGCTCCGTCCCTTGGAGTGCTCATCATGTTGCATGTATTGTTTTCATTCATTATCCTCTGAAGTTTGCATCAACTGTATCTAGCTGTGGAATGTCCTGGTGAACATATGGTTTGATTTCTTCTCCTCATGACAGTATCAAGCATGTATGTGGATCAAAAGCTAAAGGTTCAACTTAATTAGAAGTATTTCCTTTAATTTCTTTCAATTTCAGAGCATCTCACTATCACAATTGCAAATAAACTGATAATCTTAAGCAAACAACCCAAAATATGCAGACATCTCGTAGATAATCGTAAAAATTTAGCATATTTGAACACTAAGCATGCACAATTGAAAATATCATGCAAAGATCTAGGTATTTTACCTCTTTTCATCAAATAACCCTATAATTTGACTTCTCTGTAAGGAATTTCTGCAGGAACTTCATAATGATAGTGCATTTTCACGTAAGGCCCCAAAATGGAAACAGCAACTCACATTAACCACTGAGTAATGTCAGTCGATTAAGACCTAATCACCGGAGACTTGGGATCATGAATTCTCTGAATTCACTGTATCTTTCAAGATGAATAAAGGTTAATGTGTACTTTTATTCTATGTTTGTTTGTGACTAACATCATGACCAACAGAACCCCAATGTAAGGGGGGCATAAAATACAAAGAAATCAAAAAATCAGAAAAATACAAAAAAATCGTCCTTTGGTGAAAACCTGGCAAATAGGCACCTTGGATAGGTATCATGATGAAAACCTGGCAAACAGGCATCATGCTTACTTTCTAGCTTTCATGCAAATAAAAGAAAGTGGTGAAAACCTGGTAAACAGGCATTACTTGTGATGAACCGCTTCCTCCATCTTTGGGAAACCAATCACCTTGTGTCCATTCTTCCTCATGTCCCATTCAATCCATATCTATTCCGTAATAAAAACCTAACAATAACCTATCATGGCTTGATACTCTATCTCTTTGCTACCTTGTCAACCAAGGTTTTACCCCATATCCTATCCGTAGTGTCAGTCTAGCATAGTGTCTCTCGTTAGTATCCATGGTCCAAGTCCCCAAACTACGTTGCCTCTGTGTTGTCACGTAGGCAAGGCTATTTTTCAAATGCGCCCCCGAGGCTCCTAGGGTCCCATCTATCCCATTTCTAGTCGTCTTTCTTCTAATCTATCCATGGTCCATTAGGGTTTACCCTTAACTACATTGCCTCTGCATCGTCACATAGGCAAGGCCATTTAGCAATGAGCCCCCGAGGCACTAGGTCAGTCCCTTAGGGTCCGTCTCACCAATAAAGATTGTGGAATCTTCTCGCCAGGCAAGCAAGCACAAGCAAAGCTCACTTTTAGGTAGAAATCCTGACGCAAGACATTAACCTATCCAAAGAAAAATAGACTCCTAAGGCCTTCTAAGTGATTTTACCCAAATTATGGCAAGAAACAAACACATCTAAATGCAAAAATATTTTGTGGATTGGAAACATGATTAAAGTATAGAGTCTTGATTTTTGCTATCATGTCTTTCTATGCTACTCAAGGATGCCAAAAGCTAGAGATGCTATGATGGGGACATGATTATTTTCTTTATTTGTTGTTTGTGGATTAAACTTTAGTAATGTGAAGCCTTGTCTAAAGACATGATCGGCAAAAGATCATCAAGGACTTCAAAGGTCTAACATGAACAAGGGCAATCCTTGTTTGTTGATACGCAAGGAATACTCAGGTCATCTCGGTTCAATTATACCTCGATGCTTGTATTAACTTGCTAAATCAAAATCCATGTAAGCAATGCTCAGGTCATCTTGGTTCAATTATACCTAGATGCTTGTATTAACTTACAACATTCAGAAAAAGTACCAAAAAAATTGCCCAATGATGAAATAAGCACTTCAAAATACTTGCACCATCAAGATGTTAAAATCAAAGTATCCATTATACATCCATCTATACATCCATACATCCATATCCCATGTAATAAAAGATCCAAAACAATGCAGAGTAACAATACAAAGTCAAGCTTGGGATCAAATCATTCTTCTATTTCAATCAGTCTTCTATCTATCATTCTGTCATTTCTATGTCGATAGAGTACATTTGGACATCACAAAAACATAGCATATAGCTGCATATCATATAACATGAGATAGTCATTTACATGATTAAATCAGTTGCATACATAGTAATGGCATCAGGTCATCCATGTATAATCATCATATAGGGTCAAAACAAAAAACAATCAAAAAAACATAGATAAGTGCATCACATAAATTGCATAATCATATAGATACCATTTGCATTCACACACATTAGAGGCATATCAAGTAAAACATCTTAATTTGCATTAGGTCATATAGCATCACATAGAATCATATGAAAAATTTGCATCAGATAACATCACATAGCATCAAGTAAACAACATCTAAGTCTGCATTAGATAAATGCATACATCACATCATACAATAGAAATGCATCATAACTCATACATATAGAGAGCATCAAAATAGTTGCATCATCATATAAATATCAAAAACGTGTCCAAATGTACAATATCAAAATGGTCCATCTCTAAGTCAATGTCATATACAATAAATACATCCCAAGGATGGTGATACATGTCTCAAAATGCAAAAAGGTACATAGGATCCAAAAAAGTCTACAAGTCTCTGCTATCCCTGCTGCTATGGACCACTGTTACCAGTAGTGTCTCCTCCTCCTCCTCCGCTAGCCTTAGACTGCTATGGGCCCATCACGGAGGCTCCCGACCTTGATCCACCTACTCCCTGGGGAGCCATAGACTGGCTCCTATAGCTTGAAGCCCTCTGACTAGCTGGCATGACACCATGGTATAAACCCCAGTAATACTGTGCCTGAGCCTGCGCTCTGGCAAGCTTGCCCTGCACCTGCGCTAGTTGTGTCTATGCCTGCACTAGTTATGCCTGTGCCTGATGCAACTATCCAACAAAGAAATTGCTCATCACATCTATCCCCAGGGCTACCACTACAGTATCCCGCTCTACCCAGATAACTCATATCTGTGCCTCTTCCATATCTCTCTCTGGTAAGCCCCATAATGACCTCTGTGTCTATCTCTTACCGGGCATCAACAGTCTTGAGCTTTGCCCGCAACTGTCTAACTTGTCCTCTCAGCGTGGCTATAGTCCTCTCCTGGACATCTGCTTGTGCTGGACCCTATTGCCTCTCCCTGTCCTTGTGGCTAAGGTCCCTTCTTCTGTGCCACTTGCCGAGGTGACGGCATCTATACCTACGGTGCCTGCTGTGGTGCCTGCTATGCAACCTATGGTGGCACTTCCTGCTGAGTGTGGGAAGGTCCCTCCCCAACTCTCCACCTCTGTCTCGGCCTACCTTCATCATCTCCACCTCCCCCTCCTCCATCATCTCCCCCATCTCTGCCACCCCCCATCCTCCTCTCCTCCTCCTCCTCCTCTGACCAACCTAGCCCTTGTCATCTGAGTCCACCTCGTCTATCCGAGGCACCAACACCCCAGGCCCTGAGTATCTAGGAAAGGGGTGCGTGGTGAACCAATCCTCGTAATCCTAGGTCATCCTAGCATCTGCTATCTCCCTCCTAATATCCCAGGCAACATATGGGATCTATCAAAACTTTGCTAGTGCCTCCTCGTAAGATGCCATCGGTCCCCATCTGAGCCTCTTAGCATGAGTCCTAGCAAATCAAGCTTGCCCCTGTGGCATGCCCTGCCTCCTCCCAAACTGTCTCTGTACTTAGCCAATAATCTGTCTCTCTAGTATAAACCATGTCCGCCCTATTAGCCACCATGTCTGATAGCAGTAGGGTAGATCATCTACCTCATCATCCCATGGCTTGCAATCTAGGTATGGCCACCAGACGACAATGTCTACTCCATCCAAGGCATGCCGCCAATACTCAAGCTTCCCCAGCCTATGCTGGGAAATCACTCCTGTGTAGCCATAGCTATATGGCTCTCCTCTTTGTCTGTCAAACACACATATCGGCCTCGTGATCGCTATGTGCTCCCATAGCCAAAATTGTAGCAATGACACGCCTACAGATAGGCTCGTACTCCTGTGATATACCACTTGATGCATATCGTGGTATAGGTGCGCTAGCACGCAGATACCCCAAGCAAACCGGGTGCCCTCTATCACCATCCTCTCAATGATCTGACCCCATCCAATGGGGAACTCGTGTGATCTCTTGTCGGGGCATACAACGCCTCTGATCAATCCTGCTACAATCCCTGAGAAGTAGTCATAACAGTCATAGATATTCTACCAAGGGATGACCTGCCCGACCAACTCGGCGTCATCAAACACTCACCTACACTCAGCAAGTCTTGCATCTCTCTGTGGATCATACTCCACAAGCTCTCCCTGAATAGGCAAATGGAGGATCCTATACATGTCCTCCAAAGTAACAGTCATCTCACCAGTAGGAAAGTGGAAGGTCTCGTCCTCACTATGGAACCTCTCCACTGCAGTAGTCAGCAACCCGTGGTTCACCCGAACCTCAGGCATGAAGCATACATAGTCAAGTCCCATCACGCCAAGCACCTCTCTATCCATCTTTGTCAACATGTGTCTCTGCAACAAAGGCATAGGGAACTGCTCCCTTGACTGAAGCATCTCTCGTATATCCTCCTACAAGAATGTAAAGCAAGGCATCAATCCAAAGCTGCAAGTACCATACTCAACATATCTATAGAAACATATCAACTAACTTAGCATTTTAAATTGATCCAAACAGCACACTACATCTCTTAACTAGATTCCTGCAATCTCAGAGATAACTTATCGATTGACGCATCAAACAGGATGCCAATCGAATCAATTTCACTAAGTAATCTGCTTATCTATATCATATGCACCACAAAAGGTGGTATATGCACCATTTCTTGACACATGCGTCACTTTTGGTAAAAGCACTGCAAGAACCCATGCATGCACTGTCATATACCGCATATGCACTGTCCCAGCAAAAGCGCTGCTACATACCGTAAATGCGTTGCAGAATCATGCATGCACTGCCTAAACCTATACATGTGCAGCTTTCATATATGTGTCGTTTCTTTTCATGCATATGTTGTAGAACTATGCATGCGCAGTTTCGCATGGCATATGCGCCACACTGTGTTTCAACACTTTTCTCTACCCTATTTTTCTCCTAGCATTTATTGCTATCAAACTCAACCCTAGGGGAAATTTTTTGAGATACATACCGGGGGTCCTGCCTCTGCTGGCCGATCGAATTGACAGACTTGCTCGAATCAATGCTCCTCGCGTGGATTGTACATCCTCGTGCTGACTGCTCTATGCTCTCTACTACTCTAAGCTCTCCAAAGCAAATCAAACTAAGACAAGTGTGCAAATGAATTGTCTTGTGGACCCAGCTCCTATATATAGATTGCAAACCCTAGTCTGGCTAGGTGGTGACTATGACTACTTCCCGCACTCATTTCTTCCAGTTTTCTTCCCATTTCTCTGAACCACATCCTATTTTCTTAAAACCTAACCAAGTTTTTCCTTCGTCTTCATGAGATTGTCCATCTCTCGTCCTTCTTTCTTCTTCTCATCCAATCTCCTGAGGGGGCATCCTATCATCATAACCTATACCAGGGGCAAACTAGGGCATATATCATTATCAGACTATCTATTCTTTGAGGCAACGTCGTAAACTACATTGCATCAAAAAGGGACAAAATGTATATGCCTAAAAATGACACGATTCGGTCTAAATAAATATTCCTAATATTTATTCCATCTTTATTCCTCTATCAATAAATAAATAAACAAATTTATTTATTTGATTCATATTCTTCCAACAATTAAATAAATGCCTTTATTTAATTAAATTCCTCCTAACAATTAAATAATTCTTAATTATTTAATTAAATCAATTCATTCTTCCAAATTTGAATAAATCAAATCAAATTTATTTAAATCCTTTCAATCTCCAAAAATAAAATACAATCAAATATTTTATTTATTCTTCCAAATCATGCACAACAATTAAATAAATTTATTTATTTAATTTACTTTCTTATCTTCTAAATTAAATAATTCCAAATATTTAATTATTTCTTCCAATAATATCTTCTCTAAATTTAAATAAATCAAATATTTATTTAAGTTCTCTTTTTCTTCTAAATTGAGTTATCTCTAAATATAATTCAATCTTTTTGCACATGCAATTAAATATTCCTAATATTTAATAAGGCAAAAAAATCTTCTTATTCTCATGCAAATCCCTTCTTGTTTTAAATCACTTAACTGATTATTATATTCTTTTAATTGCTTTAATTCATTCTTCTATTCTTAGCAAATCCTCTCATGCAAAAGAAAGCAAGACACATGTCTTCTTCTTAATCGTTGCACGTTCCTCAACTATTCTCAACCGTTGATCTTCTCATTCTCTCTATACCGTTGATCTTATTTCTCTCAAGTCTATAAGTACAACCTCATTCTTCCATTTCATTCATCCAAGCTTTAAGTATTGTTACTCTGTAGGATTACAGCACTCCTTTGGCACCAATTACTTCATTGCTTGTGATCACATTCATTACTACACACTACTACCATCGTTGTGAAGCTCCTCTTCATTGTGATACTATCACTGCCATTCCCAATTGACATTCTTGAAGAATAGCAAGAAAGTGCACTCTCCGGTGGCCTCATTTCATACATGCAAGAATGATTGTGATAGGTGATCAATGGAAGCTTCGAATTAAGGAGGTTGGCTTTGTTGTTTTGTTCATTGTTTGATTGATCTCTTTTGTTCACCATTTCATTGAGTTTTGGGTACCTTGATATTGTTTATTATTGTTTATTCATTGATCCAATTTTCCCTTAACAACTCCTTTGCTCTGCTCCTCTTACTCTTTTTCACATATCTTCATATTTTTGCACAAGGACATCTTTTTCACAACTTTATTACACATTTTTATACACTTCGTCTGTTGGAATAAGGGCAGACAACTGAGAGGGGGGTGAATCAGTTGTCTCAAAAACTTTTATCACTTGCAGAAATTTACCTCTATCACTTATTAACAAATTAATGATATAACCATGAAAGCATAAATCAACAACACATGAGTAGAAATATAATCAACACACATAACACTAGGATTTTTACGTGGAAACCCAGTTAAGGGAAAAACCGTGGTGGGGGTTAACCCACAAGAAATTGTAATCTGTTAAAAGTATTACAAATGGGGAAGGCACATGCCTTTAGGGCACATTGCCCAGAGCTCACTGCTCCAAGAGGCTCACTGCCTATAGAAATGATTACAAGAAGATTACAAATTGTTTAAACTGATGAATAGCATCTACCAATGTAGAAGTTCAATTCTGGTTAAGCACAAAATACTGATCTTACACACTTCATCCTTATTCAGCCCTATTTCACTCTTAGGCCATAATTTGAGCTTAGATCTTTATCTTCGCACTTTTTTCTGCCTTTTTTCACACTTACTCCATCACTAATTCACACACATGTCAAAACACTTGAATCCATCGGCTATATATATCCGCATCAATAAATTCAACCAATTGTAGTCAGCTTCAAGAAAACTTAGAACATTTGTTAAGAACTCTACTCTGTCGGCTGAATCCATACACAATCAACAATGTAGACCAAAAACTTATTTTCTTAAATCATCAATCATGTCAGCCAATACCACTGGTTATCACAAATTACTTAACCAACAATTTTTCTTCATCTGGACCAAGATCAAATACTAGGTTTGCCTGTTCTTCTTCTGACTGTACTGACTAACTGGAACTCAATACTCAGATGCTTATAACTTTCAAATCCTTCATCACCGGAAGCTAAATTCCTAGATATAGATAGTCTTGACTATCCTTATTACTCCCTTAGATCTGTAGCACACTGTGATTTACCACCAGAGAGATCGGGACCAAGATACTGGACCCTGTCACATGCTCTGTTCTGACTACCTAGACTTAGACAAATCTTCACTTAGACTTCCGGTAAGAACAAATTATGTAATGCGGGTGTGTAAGATAGACTTAGTTGCCATCAATGACAACACCTGTCATGCATAGAAGTGTCTCTTTCTAACAATCTCCCCCTTTGGCATTGATGGCAACAGTTAGTGAAAAATGACTAAGTGTCAGAACAACTCCCCCTTACTATGTATACTTATGCTTTTCACTATTCTCCAGTGCTCCCCCATTGCTAGATTCCTCATTTTTCACTGCTCTTCACTCCACCTTTGACATCAATGTCAAAGACTTTTGGATGTAACAATTCCGTACTCTCACATTCTTTCACAATGGAGTGTATATGTAATACATCTTTATAGCCAGGAGTGAATATTTGCCTTATGGTCTAGTAGTTCTAATTTCTATAATTGAGCATCAAACTTGAAAAAATCCACATACCAAAATCCACCAAAAAAACTTTATGTACATGGGCATATATACAAACAACCCTATGACTTATTTACATAAGTTTGAACACATCACCAAAGATATTCTTCAACAACGCCAACTCATTGTCCCAAATCTTCTTCATAATGTTCAAAACTAAGATGTTACCACTAAATAGGAATGTTTGAGACTCTGCTTTTCTCAAGTCAGTAGGATCACTTGATTTAGCAGCAGTTTGGGCTTTTGTCATGATATTGAACATTGCTTCCAACTTAAGGGAAATCAGTCCCCGGAGCTCACACATTCTTGTCTCAATGTTGTCCTTTTCCTTCATCAATTTCTTTATCTCTTGAATCCGACTGATTATTTGACATTCTTGGCTCATTACTGATACTGTCAGAGGATCAAAAGATTGGGATACACTTGATAGTTTTTCCTTAGACTTTTTTATGTTTATTTCAATGTCCTCTATAACTTTAAGACATGATAAACAAAATTTATATACATTCCCTCCTTCTGTAAGAGCATTTTGAATATTCTTAACACTGGTATCCAGCATAATTATATCTAATGTAATCATCACTTTTAGAGCATCAAATATTTTATCATTGAATTCATTTTGAACCTTGACCTCTGTAGACTTTTCAAGAGATTCAAAATGAGAACTTACATAGTTTATTAGACTTTTCAACTAGCCGAAGGGAGATGTAGATGAATCCTTCTAGAATGTTGGCATGATTATCTCTAGAATCCTAGATGCAAGACCAAGTAGCTCACAGTTTTCCATGTGAGACTTCATAATATCTTCTCTGGCCTTGGCTTGAACAATGGAGGCCAATTTTATCTTCTACATCGGAGATAAGGTATCAAAGTTTATTGGACCTTGTATTATGTCTTGATCTTCTTCAATTTGTTTATCTCTTTCCAAAATTTCCTTCACTGCTTCTATAGTGTCTCTTGCCCAAGAAGCTAATGTATCTATTTGATTCTTATTGGTACTATCAACCAGATTGTCCTACTTGGGCTCTTCCTCAACCTTAGCAATCTCTTCTTCCTTTTCATTTTTGTCCTTGGCCTTTTCTGCTTCTTGGCCCTTAGCTTCTTTTGTTTCATGCTCTTTATTTTTCAATGAATCATCTTCACCTATTTCTACATTCATCTCTGTATCTTCTTTGCCGGATTGATCCAGAGGAATTTGAATACCTCTTGCATCATCAGTTTTATCTGTCATCCTTTCATCTTCTTTGTTTATTGCTTCCTCTTCCAGAACAAAGGAGTCATCTATCTTAGTTTGTTTCTCATCTCTCTGCTACTCTTCATCATTTAGAATTGATGCATCCTCAGTATCAACTAGTTCTTCTGTAACCACATAGAACTTGTTCTTGTCCAGTACTTTCTTTAGAATCTATTTTATTTCTTTAACAACTTCATCAATATCTCTAATCATCATCTTATTCATCCTTGTTTTGCTTATGAAATCATTCATGACCTCTTTAAAAAATTTATCTGCTTCTTTGTTGGAGATCATCGGACACAAACTAGATAACACATGTTCCCTCAACTCCAAATCTTTAGCTTTAGCAGCCTCTTTCCTCATTTCCAAAATGTTACTCAGACTCTTAGGAATTTTAGATAAAATTTCCATAAGAGCTCTATTGAATGTATTCAAGTATTTTACAGTGACATCCTCTAAAATTGTCTTGTTTGTATCCTCAAAAGTGTCATAGTATTTTACTATGGGTTTTAGATTCCCATGAATTGTCACAGTATTCACAATTTCTTCTATAGACAAAGTGGATTTTCTAGTTTGGGTTTCAGTCTTTTGTCTTTTACTTACCTTCATACTTCTGGAAGGCTTATCTTTTGTAGTCTTTGAAGCTTCTACTTTCTTTGTCTTTATTTCCTTTACTGCTTCATCTGATTCTATTTCCTCATCATCTTTAATGCTCTCATATGTTTTGGATGCTTTAGTCTTCATTCTTTTACCATCTTTACCAGATGGTTTGTCTTCCAATTTCTCTGTTCTGACAGGTTTTGTGTGAACAGGGGCAACAACAGAGCTTCTTGTTTTTCTAGGCTAGCTAGTGGAGACTTCCAGAGGACTTCCTTATTTCTTATCCTGCATCTCCTTCTCAGCCTTTTCTATCCTTTCTCTATTCTGCTTCACAACTTCCTTAGTTATGCCAATGCTTTCAGCATACATTTCTACTTGCTTTTGAACTTTCCTCTTAATTTCAAGTTTTCTGAGCTCAACATGCAGTTTCAAACTGAGCTCCTTATATGTCCCAAATCTCTCCACAGAATCATCCTTGGGTTTGTTCAAGAGATGTTGAGCATACATATTCAAAATTTTCTCATCTACCTCATACCCCATGGGCATGATCCAGACAGTTTTGGGTTCTACTACTTCCATTAAGTACTAATCAGTATCCACCATGAAGCAGATCTCATTCTGATATTTTTCAACAACCGATTTAGGAATTCTTTCCTTAGAATGCATCATACTCTAAAAATTCTTGAAGTAACCCCAGATTACATTTTTTTGTGCTTTAGAGTCACCAATGTTGTTCAAGTGCTCTCTTATCTATATAGCAATAGGTTTGTCATTTGTCCAAGACATGCTTTTCTTGTCGGGCAACTCATTCATGAAATAGAAGAACAAACATAAGATCAGTGTACCATATTTGAAGGTGTTCTTCTTATCCTTCTTTACCTTATTCAAATTTTCCATCAGCTGGTTCAACAACAACTCACACAAGTCATAATCAACATTCTCTCTTAACATTTTGTATGCAGCATATATGGCCATTCCAAAAACAAAGTTCTCCCTACTAGAGTGATAAATTTAGTAACCAATTACCATTGAAGCAAACTTAACATCCGGATCAATAATGTCATTGATTGTCATTGCCCTTTTGTCAAACCTTGAACTAGTAGCATCAGTTACTGTTTGATTCTTTACTACTTTCAACAATGACAGTCCATTGGATTAGTTTAACCTTGTCACAACCTTGATGGCGTCCTTGGTGATCTTGAAGGGTTTCATTAGCCAAAAAAACTCATCATGCATTCGGATTAAAACATATCAAACCCATTCATCTTCATCGAAGGATGGAAACCCTATAATCTGGATGAAATGTTTATCATGTAGTGCCTTATACCCAGGTTTAAGGCCATGAATTTCATCCCTTGGATGATTCTTGAATAAATCTATAAACCTTGAGTCCCCAAATTCATCTATTCTAGCATGAATATAGGCCCTAATATCTTCAACATGCAATACACCATATGGAACATTTGAAAATGCACCTAGCGGGTTGACTTCTATTGATTTGTGTGGATGTCTCTTAAATTTGGGTTGGGGCCTCTCAGTAATATCAACAACCAATGGTGTAGCCATTGAAAAATATTACAAGTTAAAGCTTCATAGAAAAATACCTTTTTCTTCCACGAAATTAGGGTTAGTTGATGAATTCACCGGTCGCACTTCAAATGCTTGAAATCTTAGCTCAAGTGCTCTTCTACTCATTCTCTTCAAATGAAAAGTGATCCAAATGATTGAATGAATGACTTTTTATCCTCCACAAAACCTAATTTGTCATTGTAATAAATGTTCTGCCCTAATACATCTGATTACTATTTTTGCATGCAGTCAATCTTCAATTGCTTCACAACCAATCACATTAGCTTCTTTTCTTCTAGAATTTTCTCTAACAGGTCTATACTAGGCTTCTTTATCTTCATTCATTGTGCCAGATTCAAGCACCCATTTACTGGCAGGGGGAATCACATTTTCAATGCAGTTCCCCATGAGCCAGAGCTCCTAATTCAATTCTCAAAGGAATTATCAGCACCAAATTTTGGTGTGGACCCATTGTCAACATTCATTTCACCTTTCTTTACCCATGTTTTGTTCATTTCATTCTAGACCTCATTCACATCAACTTTGCCCTTCCCTTTGTCTTGTCTATGCTCATCTAGTTTTCTATTTACCAGACCTTTTCTGTTATCATTCCTACTTCTTCAGAATCTTGTAACATGACCGGATCGGTTACAATTGAAGCACACAACATTCTTTTGCCCATTTGATTGATTTTCTCTTGATCTACACTAATTAGCCATATGTCCAAATCTATTGCATACAAAACAGTAGCCATTGAAAGAATTGACATTTCTTTTGTTGTTAGAGTAGTTCATCATACTCCTGCATTCATTGGATCTATGACTGTACCTTTTACAATTGAAGCATAGACCGAAGAAAGATGGACCATTTTGATTCACTCTACTTCTACACTGAGTAGCTCTATGACCAAATTTGTTGCAATTGAAACAACTTCCATTGAAAGATGGATACCTTTGAGCATTAGGTTATCTTATCAGAGGTCTTCTAGGTCTGTTTCTTTGATTCCTTGGTTTAGGATTTCTTTGACCAGATCCAGAGTTTTTACCTTTCTCATATCCCAAACCATGCTTATCATCTACCTTCTTCTGACTCTCAAGAAATACTTCAAGTTTAGCTGAGCTTATCTTGAACTTCTCCTTGTATTCATTTGCAATTTCTAGGTCATCTCTAAGAATGACAATTTGCCTTTCAAGTTCCTCCTCATTATATTTGCATTCTTGTAAATTAGATTTTAGGTGGCCAATTGTTCTATCCATTCTGCAGCATTCTTCTATTCTTTACTTTAGAGTTTGATTCAGGTCTTCTTCAGTCTTCTTCCTTTCCTCAATTTCTTTGGTTAGCCTCATCACTCTAGATTCCATCTCATGTTTTAGAACAGAAACTTCTTTTGTCAGCTTTTCACATTCCTTTGTCTTTTCTTCCAAAGCCTCATTCATGCCATTTTCTTCAATAGAATTAGCTAGTTGCTGAAGTAGCTCCTTCCTCCTTTCCATACTTTTTTTAGTTTTTCTTTTAACATCTCAATGCAATCATCAGCATCTTTAAGGTTTGCTTTCAGTTCATTTATTTCTACTTTGGACTAATCAAGATCTTCTAAAGACAATTAAAGTTGTTCTCTGAGTGAACTCATTGAAAATCCTTCCAGATCTTCCTCAAGTTATTAGGCTTCTTCCAAGGAACCTTGCTCTGATACCAATTTTTGGAATAAGGGTATACAACTGAGAGGGGGGGTGAATCAGTTTTCTCAAAAACTTTTATCACTTATTAACAAATTAATGATATAACCATGAAAGCATAAATCAAAAACACATGAGCAGAAATATAATCAACACACATAACACCAGGATTTTTATGTGGAAACTTGGTTAAGGGAAAAACCATGGTCGGGGTTAACCCACAAGAAATTATACTCTGTTAAAAGTATTACAAATGGGGAAGGCACATGCCTTCAGGGCGCACTACCCAGAGCTCACTGCTCCAAGAGGCTCACTACTTATAGAAATGATTACAAGAAGATTACAAATTGTTTGAACTAATGAATAGCATCTACCAATGCAGAAGTTTAGTTCCAATTAAGCACAGAATACTGATCTTACACACTTCATCCTTATTCAGCCCTGTTTCACTCTTAGCCCATAATCCAAGCTTAGATCTTTATCTTCAAACTTCTTTCTACCTTTTTTTGCACTTACTCCATCACTAATTCACACACACACACACACCAAAACACTCAAATTCATCAGCTATATATATTCATATCAAGAAATTCAATCAACTATAGGTGGCTTCAAGAAAACTTAGAACATTTGTTAAAAACTTTGCTTTGTCAGTTGAATCCATGCACAATCAACAACGCGGACCAAAAAATTGTGTTCTCAAATCATCAATCATGTTGGCCAATACCACTGGTTATCACAAATTACTTAACCAACAATTTTTCTTCATCCAGACCAAGATCAAATACTAGATCTACCTGTTCTTCTTCTGACTGTACTGACTAATTGGAACCGATACTTAGATGCTTATAACTTTTGATTTCTTCATCATCGAAACCAAAATTCCTAGATTTACATAGTCCTAACTATCCTTATTACTCCCTTAGATCC
The DNA here is from genome assembly GCA_027924645.1 of Cunninghamia lanceolata. Taxonomy (NCBI): domain Eukaryota; kingdom Viridiplantae; phylum Streptophyta; class Pinopsida; order Cupressales; family Cupressaceae; genus Cunninghamia; species Cunninghamia lanceolata. The sequence goes on along the minus strand of BSBN01001020.1, from coordinate 422,385 downwards.
ACAGCACACTGTGATTTACCACCGGAGAGATCCAGACCAAAATACTGGACCCTGTCACATGCTCTATTTCTAACTACCCGGACCTAGACAAATCTTCACTTGGACTTTCAGTAAGAACAAATTAAGTAATGTAGATGTGTAAAATAGACTTAGTTGCCATCAATGACAACATCTTTCATGCATAGCAGTGTCTCTTGCCAACATCATCAACCTTGGAATGTACATCAAGGTCAGCATTACATTCATCAACCATTGGAACAATCTCCAAGGTCGGCATTACAATCATACAAAGAAATAGGTCTAGACCTAAACAAAATTAGCTAAGGGAAAGATGTATGTAGATTATGTTATGCCTTAGCTGGGACTCAAATGCAATCTTCTATGCCATTACATGCTTCCATAATCTTTGATGTATCTCCACAAGTAATGAAAACAACCAAGTCGGCCAAGACTAGTGTTAACATTAAGTCTTCTAAGAATAGTCTTCATCCATGATCCAAATTTCTCTTTGTGGACCAATCCAAAGGTAGGAACACAATCAAGAGACATCCACAAGAACATTGTAATCACTAGGAACAACAGCACAATCTCGAACCACTTTGTCAAGAAGATTCTTCAAACTGAAGCACATAAACAACACTGTCAGCTACTGTCATAAAGAAAAGATCGTTTGCAGACCACTAAATCATGAACCATTCGAGTTGAAGGCACTTATCATTATTACAAACTTGATTCTAGAACTGTAAACTGAAATACTTAAATGCGAAGGAATGCGGAGGATAATACATTCTCCCTGTCATCACCAAATATATAAAAAAATAGTTTTCACTCTGGTGAACATAACTCACTCAAATCTTCATATCAGAGGCTCAAACTTGGAATGTAGTATCTTCAGACATGTATCTAAATAAATTCCTATCTGCAAACAAAGATATTCATTCTACAAGAAATGCGGAGCAATCTACTAGACTATTTTGTTGTAAACAAAGATACTCTTTTGTTTATTGTTTCCACTGGAGGAGCAAATTTTCTCAAAAACACTTACTCATTATCTCCAACACTTACATAAACAAATGCAAAGCATCTAACTCATTACAACAAAGCATCAAAACAAGAGCACAATTGACACCAATGACAACACAAATATGTTGACATCAATACATACATACATACATACATAAATACATGCATACATGCATAAATACACACACACAAACATATATACATATTTATACATATACATATACATACATAAATATATACATACATATGTATATAGATAGACAGATAGATAATGTTTGTTCTTTCACTTGGTTGAAGATCAATGGCTCGAATTTAAATACACTACTTGTGAAGTTGCAAGCTCTTAGTTATGCCATTTCACCATTTCTAATCATAATTGAACATATCACCCTCTTAAATTTTGTTTGAATTGCATGTATATATGTATGTATGTATGTACACACACACACACATACATACATACATGTTTCAAACTTTGAAACAAGATAAACTAATGAAATGTAGATATACAAGTGTAGTTTATCACTATATTTAAACATAAATAAAAAAAATTAGTTTGGTATATTTTTGAAAAATTGTTCATATTAGTTAATTGCTTTAAAAAATTAAAAAGTTACGTAGATGGGATATCAAAACAATTGTAAAAAATTTCATTTTTTCTTCCATTTTCTTGTTATTATGAACTTGATACTTGTTGGTGGGTCAAATGACACACTAGCATCAAAACACTAATAAAATATAACTTAGCTAGTGGAAAGAGCCTACTCCTCCTCTCATAAACGGAGAGAAATCTCCCTAAGGCTTGGGATTACCAATACATGGCATGAATAAAAATAAAAATCCTTGAACCTAAAAGTGTTATTAATAATGTTAACAACATGATATTCAATTAAGCACAAGTTAACAATAATATCCTAAACTTCTCCTAATACTAAACAAGAGTAAAGAAAGAGAAAAATATAAGGGTAGAGGGAGAAATGGAAGATAAGAAGAGGGGGGATGGTAGAGATGAGTTTATCAACTAGAAGGGAAACCATTGAATCCTAAGCCTTCTTTACAAATTGGTGTAGGGGCACCAAGCCCATTTTGAAATTCTTAGGAATAAGGTCATTGGTGAGTTACGATTTAGATGTTTTTGAGTATTTTTGATCTCAATAGGAGTATAGGTGGAGTTTTTCCTCCATAATTGATGTAATAAGGTCTCATTAAGACCCTTTGATGCATGTAAGGCCACTTAGGGCTAGAGGTTTGAATATGGCATATTCTTAGCCAAGCCATTTTGGTAGAATGTTAGTGGAAGGCTATTTTTAGCCTATTTGCAGGATTTCAATGCCAACCATTATGTTTTGATGCTTTCATGATATGTATTTATATCTCTCACACTTTGTGCAAGAAATAGAGAAGAGGAGTGAAGGTGAGAGGAGATTGAAGACAAAAAACAATAAGATCTTTCCAGTTTTCTGCATTTTCTATGTTTTTTCTCCTTTTGCACACCTGGTCCAGGTTTGTACAGGACTGTCATGAGATCTAATGCATAAAATATTGAAGTGTACAGAGTTTACTTTAATTTGAATCTAATGAGGAGTCTTTCCATTTAGTTTGAAGCATTTTATAATATTTTTTTCTAAAATTGTCCTTAAACCCTAGGTTTTGAGGGTTTTAGGAGAGCGATGGGGTTTTGACCCATTCCACCTATGTCACCTCTCAAGGCTAGGTGGGATGGCATTAGTTAGGATGTATTTCCCTTTTATTTTCATTGCAAGAGTAGGGGACAAGTGTATGGGACTGTTTGAATCAGATTTGGCTTAATATCTCCATTTATTAGGTGGTTTAGCATAGGTGTACTCAGTGTGCATGAATCAAGAGGTTTGATGAGACCCAAGACCCTTGAAACCCACACAATCTAACCATTTGCAACCTATTTGGCACCCTGGAAGAGGAATTGGAAGAGTTGAGTGAAGTTTGTAAGTACTTGCTTTGTAAAAGTGGCCTAATTAGGCCTATTGACAAACTAAGATAGTCATTTTTTTTAGCCATTTATTCCAAAGCAACATATATTGCATGTTTGATATGTTTTAGGACTAAATAATGGGTATCCAAATATGTCAAGGATTTTGGGTTATCAGGCTTGGTTGGAGAAATAAAGAGCAACAGTCCTATGTGGAGGGCTACTAGCATTTGGTGCTACTTATGAAGGAACGGTAGGAAAAACAAGTGACTAGCGTATATGGTGGGTTTAATAAGTACCTACCTATCATATTGATGAGTCCTATGGTGTCTTGGAGGTTTGGAAAGGGGTCCATGTACCTAAACCAAGTGGAGGTCCTTTTCCCAAGTATTGAAGCCATGTGTTGTGAGCAAACTATCTAGTCCATGCATGATTAATCAAAGCATCATACAAGTCTTAGTTGACCCTACTCCTAGCACTATATCAAGTGGTATTAGAGCTAGGAAGTAGATCTCTTGAGGGAGAAGGCTGGAGTTTTAGCAAAGTGGAATTTGGGGAGTCAAGATGCCTCCTAAAGGAAGCACAGTTGCTAGGAAGATTGATTAGCAGGCTAGGGAACTAGAGGCCCTAAAGAAGGAGATTGCTGCATTGAAGTCTAAAGTTGGCGTCACCATGAATGAAAGTGATTCTGAAGAGGAAGAAACTTCTAGTGAAGAGGAAGAGTTGGATCCATAGGATGTGAAGATGGTAAATTTTTTGAAGGCTGTGAAAGGTGATGGACATAGAAAAATGGATTTGCCAATGTATGGAGGTAAACTAGATGGTGAAGAGCTCTTGGACTAGATAGGAGCCATGAAGAATTACTTTGAAAGTGAAGAAGTGGATGAAGGTCACAAGGTGAGGAAGGCTAAGACCAAATTGAAAGGGCATGCTTTGTTGTGGTGGAACTTTGTGCAAGATGAAAGGCAGAAAAAGGGGAAGACCAAGATTTCTTCTTGGGAGAGAATGAAGACAAAACGTAGAGGTAAGTTCCTTCCTAGTGATTACAATGTTCAATTGCTTAAAAAAAATCAAAATCTCAAGCAAAAGGACTTAGATGTGCAAGCATACACTGAGGATTTCTATAGATTAAGTATAAGGACAAAGCATGAGGAAGATGAAGAAGAAAAAATAGCAAGATATCTTAATGGTCTGAGGTATAATATTCAAGATGAAATAAGTTTGATGACACCAAAAATAGTTGAAGAATGTTTTCAAATGGCTATAAGGGCAGAAGAAAAGGTGAAAAGGAGACAAGAAAAGACAACAAGAGGTAGAGGCAGAGGAACTTTTTCTACTCCAAAATAGTCCAATGAAGACCAAGAAGATGCTGGCAATGGTAAAGAACAAGTGGTTGAGTCTAGAGGTGGATGGAGAGGTCGAAGAACAAGCTTTAGGGGAAAATATAAAGATCAAGGAAGAGGTTCAAATATGTTTTTAGGAAGGTGTTACAACTATGGTGAGTTTGGTCATCCATCCTACAAGTGCCCTGAAAAGATTAGTGCTACTTCAAGTGGGGGTGAAAGAAGAGGTGAAAAGAGAGTCCAAATTGTGCAAGAAGATGAAGGAGAAAGTGTCAATTCTTCAAGTCATGTTGCTACACCAGAGGTGGGTGAATCTTTGATGATAAGAAGACAACTCTTGAAGGCCTCCAAAGAGAAAGAACCATTGCAAAGGAGAAATCTATTCAAGACCGCATGCAAGAGCAAAGGTAAAGTATGCAAAGTAGTGATAGATTCAAGCTCCACAGATAATATAGTATCAGGTGAAATGGTAGATAAGTAAAATCTGGTGAAAGTTCCTCATGAAAAACCCTATAAGGTTTCATGGTTAAATGACAATCAATCACTTCTAGTTAATGAGCAAGCTTTAGTTGAGTTTTAGATTGGAGGGTAGAGAGATAAGGTACTTTGTGATGTTCTACCAATGCAATGTTGCCATTTGTTGCTTGGAAGACCATGGCAATTTGATAAACATACCATGTATGATGGAAGAGATAATACATATCAGATTGAGCATAATGGGAACATATTTACTTTGCTTTCATTGCAAGAAGTTAAGGAGTAGATCAAGGCATCCAAGGTGATTGTGATCGGTAGAAAAGAGTATGTGAAGGTTGAGGAAGTCAAGAATGACCAGTTGGCAGCCACAACAAAAGTTGCAAATGTTAGAACAAAGATATTGAAGGGTGACGCATAGTTTGAGAGGAGAAATGATGAGAAGAAGATGACAAATATTAACCTAGACAAGGTTAGAGATGAATTGTTGTTGATTAAGCAAGATGGCTTAGCAGAGCATGGTGAAATTCTAGTAGGGATAGTGGTATGTCCTATAGTTGTTGTAGAAGTTAAGGGACGGTCAAATTCTGATATGATAGTAAACTTGGAGGGTAGTCTGATTTTGTAGAGTAAAGAAAAAAAATGGTTACAAGGATAGTCCAAGAGAAAGAAAAGGATGAATTGCTTGAGGAAAAACAAGGTTGGCATGGAAAAATCATGGTGGGGACAATCATATGTCCACTGAGAACAAAGGAGATGAAGGGGTAATCTAAGACTATTAAGATAGAGGTTTTTGGGACTAGCAAGACACAGGTAAAGTCTATTGATATAGTGGCATTGAGATTAGAGAATATGAAGGTAAAGGTAAAGATAGAAGGTGAAGTAGATAAAAATAGTTTGCAAGGTAGTGTGACTGAGTTTAGGCAAGTAGCAAAGGTGGAACAGAGGTTAAGTGAGAGGACAGTTGAGAAGGACATCTATGCAGATGCCAAAGTAGGTATGACATCAACAAATGAGGGTGAAAAGGTCAGAGAATAGAAAGCAAGCCTATTTGTAAGAGGTGAACATTGCCGAGGAGAAAGTTGCACAATATAAGCAACAACAAGGTCACCAAAGCCAAGAAGGATGCTAGACTTCAGTGGAGATGCATTCTAGATGGAGAAGCATTTGAAGATCAAGGAGGTGGAGTAGACAAGTTTTTTGAAACCTACAATTGCATTTCCAAGAGAATTGGAAAACTTTCAAGGCTAGTTGTATGGTGTAGGGGCACCAAGCCCATTTTGGAATTCTTAGGAATAAGGTCAGTGGTGAGTTAGGATTTAGATGTTTTTGAGTATTTTTTGTCTCAATTGGAGTATAGGTGGAATTTTTCCTCCATAATTGATGTAATAAGGTCTCATAAAGACCCTTTGATGCATGTAAGGCCACTTAGGGCCAGAGGTTTGAATATGGCATATTCTTAGCCAAGCCATTTTGGTAGAATGTTAGTGGAAGGCTATTTTTAGCCTGTTTGAAGGATTTCAATACTAACCATTATGTTTTTATGGTTGCATGATATGTATTTAGACCTCTCACACTTCATGTAAGAAATAGAGAAGAGGAGTGAAGGTGAGAAGGAGATTGAAGACAAAAAACAATAAGATCTTTCCAGTTTTCTACATTTTCTATGTTTTTTTACTTTTGCACGACTGGTACAGGTCCGTGCAGGACTCTCATGAGCTCCAATGCATAAAATCTTGAAGTGGACAGAGTTTACTTTTATTTTAATCTAATTAGGAGTCTTAACATTTAGTTTGAAGCATTTTATAATCATTTTTTTCTAAAACTGCCCTTAAACCCTAGGTTTTGAGGGTTTTAGGAGAGCGATGGGGTTTTGACCCATTCCACTCATGTCACCTCTCAAGACCAGGTGGAATGGCATTAGTTAGGATGTATTTCCCTTTTTTTTGCATTGTAGGAGCAGGGGACAAGTGTATGGGACTGTTTGAATCAGATTTGGCCTAATATCTCCATGTATTAGGTGGTTTAGCATAGGTGTACTCATAGTGCATGAATCCGGAGGTTTGATGAGACTCGAGACCCTTGAAACCCACACAATCTGACCATTTGCAACCTATTTGGCACCCTAGAAGAGGAATTGGAAGAGTTGAGTGAAGTTTGTAAGTACTTGCTTTGTAAAAGTGGCCTAATTAGGCTTATTGACAAACTGAGACAGTCATTTTTTTAGCCATTTGTTCCAAAGCAACCTATACTGAATGTTTTATATGTTTTATAAATAAATAATGGGTATCCAAATATGTCAAGGATTTTGGATTATCAAGCTTGGTTGGAGAAATAAAGAGCAACAGTCCTATTTGGAGAGCTACTAGAGCATTTGGTGCTTGTTGTGAAGGAATGGTAGGAAAAACAAGTGACCAAGGTATATGGTGGGTTTGATAAGTACCTACCTATCATATTGATGAGCCCCATGGTGTCTTGGAGGTTTAGCAATGGGTCCATGTACTTGAACCAAGTGGAGGTCCTTTTCCCAAGTATTGAAGCCATGTATTGTGAGCAAATTGTCCAGTCCATGCATGATTAATCAAAGCATCATACAAGTCTTAGTTGACCCTACTCCTAGCACTGCATCACAAATGTATAAAATTGATCAAACAATAACTAGTCTAAGTACAACTTGAATGTTAGAGCAATGCAATCATCTAAGGAAAAGAATTTCTTGCAACCAAAAGTAACCATCATAGGGTCATGCACATATTACCATTAAATATTCAAAGAAACAAGTAATAAAGAATGTTAATAGATATAGATGATTCAAATAAGAGTGACCACCATAATAACATGCATAGACTATAGTCCACGAAGTCACCTTTAGATATACCTTAAAGCTCAAAAAATTGTTTGTTTATAGAGGAAGAGCTCATATAAGCTACAAAAATAACACTTCTTCACTAGAAGAACATAGATTAGAAAATGAAGAGACTCCCAACTAGATCAACTATGTAGAATGAGCTCTATTTTTTATTTTTCTAACAACTTTAATAATGATAGTTAGTCTAGCTTATATAGAATTCCCTATTTATAACGCTCAATAATTTCCTTACTAAGCCACAAAAATATATAAATAAAATAAATAAAAAATAAATTTCTTCATCTAATTAGATCTCCCTTGGAGAATATAACCAAGGCTTCCTTTCATATGTGATTTGCATTGAATTCCTTGAATCATATACCTCTAACAATATAGGAATCCTTGTAGAAGTATGCATGTTTTTTCTCTATAGGCCTCTCAACTCATCCTTGTAGCTATATAGCCATCCAGCTATTGTCTTAATGTCTACCCATATAGCATCATGGGGTCCTTCACCTAGTTAGAGTAAATACCTCATGTTGAATCAAATTAGATTTGGTTTAATAGTAGCTCTATATCCACAAAAAGATAATATTAAATTTAGATAAAACCATTCAAATGTATTCCATTTTACTTCTTATGTCCTCAAAATTATTTAAAAGTGCATCAAATAGAGGAAAACAATATCCCTCTTAAATATCCTTTACAAATAGCCCCACATATATTTAAGATTTTTCTTTTAATCCACATGTGCATTTAAGAATTTCCCCCTTTAATTTCTTGGTTTTAATCCATCACACATATCTTCACTAGGTGGGCTCAAGTTAATGTTCCAATGTGTTAGAATCAATAGTTAGGCTTATACTATATTCATAGAGGAGATCTTTTCTTTTAGAATAGGACATGGAGTAAAAGGATGAGATGTCAAGTTTATTTAGGCTCTAACCATAGATGTTGACTCCATAAGGGAACACACCCATGCTAAGTGGGATAGACCACAAGCCTAAAGCTTATGTGTTGTAGTCAAAGAGGACAACACATCATATAATAAAAAGTTGGTGGACACATATTGTACCACTTGTTCATTTTTTACCATTAATTAGAGCTAATCTAAGGGTTGATGGGACTTCTGATAGTGCCAAGGCTTCAATTTCCTCTAGGGAGTGTGGATTTTTAGATATCTTTCAATTGATGGTTAGTGGGATCTGATGTGTTTATGTAACTCCATGTAAGGTTATACGTTTAAGAAAAAAATGAGAGGAATGGGCCCACCATTTTGGCATAGCCAATAACACACATGTCATCATTTAATTTACCCCCCTCCCTATGGCACTTGGCCACATGAGTATCCATGTAAACAATTGTGACCAATAAATAGAGATCAATTGATATCAATATATGTTTTTGGGTGATAGAGTGAAAAGATATATAAAATATAGTAGAGCTCACTATATATGGGAGAGGTCTGAGAACCATTTGATGAGCATTGTGATCAATAGCCATTAGGACCTTCATATTTGTTAGAGATCATAAATTCCTTCAAGTTATGAGGATTATCAAATGAAATTAAACTTCTAGCCTTGAAAAGACTAAAGTGGTGATAACAGTGTTCCATAGAGAGATCTCTAAGGATGGCAAGTTATGACTAAGTTAATATGACATGGGTCCTCCATGAGCTTTGTTTGTTTGTAAACATAAGCTATGTGTTAGTAGGAGTATGATGTCAAGGATTAATTGATCATTGGAATGTTCAAAAGAAGTATCGTATATTGTTAATGAGGTTTTGAGAGCTACACTATTATTAGATGACATGAATGATCTAGTGGTTCTTAGAACTTCAAAATGGATCCTTAAAAATGGTAATAATCAAATGATGGCCTCTAATCAATGACCCTTAGTGATGCAAGAGCATCCAATGGTGTAATGGAAATCTTGCATCACCCAAAAAAATGATGATCTTTTTTATATTCTTTATAATTTTGGTATTTACATATACCCATTTTCTTGAATAATGATTTGGAACTTTCAAAATTTCCAACTAGCTAAAAATAGTAACCTGCTATTTTTAGAAAGTTTGTATTTGAGCATGTATGGAATGGAAAATTTATGAAAAGATTTGGAATTGAAAAATATAACCTTTGGTGAAGGAATTGGCTAAAGATCATTTGTGGGTTGAAAGATATTAAAGTTTCCATTTCTTTAAACACCCCTAAAAAGTTTCAAAGTCAAATATGAGGCACTTAGCGGCCATGTATAGCCCCAAAAATGAGTGTAATTGGCATAAAAAATTAAAAGGGCATAGATCTCTTTAGGATATTTCTAACGCATCAAACAGTTCATCAACTGGACACCCAAATCAAAAGTTATGGCTTCCATAAGTTGGCCTCTTTTTGGAGGGAGTACAAATTTCAAAATTTTGGCTGAAGGCACCAAAAAGGGCTATTTATGACCATTTTTAGGAATATTTTGGGTGGTAAAGAAGGGGATAAAGTGGTGATTCATGAAAAAGGAGGGAAAATAGAAAACCCTAGCAGGTCTGAATCTATAGAAGGTAGAAGGTTCCAAAATCTAGGGAAAAGAAGCTATAATGTGTTGAAGCCCGTTGAGGATTTCATCCTCTAATTTGATTCCAATATCTATAATGTATTTTGTTTTTAGTTCAATAAAATAACATTTCTATTTTATGTGAGAAATATGTGTTGTTGTGTGTTCTATAATTTACCCCCTCATCAAGTGGTATTAGAGAAGAAATTCCTAAGTGTGTAGGTAGATCGTCGAATATAAGGCAGTTTACACTAGGACTTGTGGTTGTGGGTCAGGATGCCTACATGAAGAAACCATGGTGGTTGGAAAAATGCTTTGATAGAGGAAGGTTTTAGAGCCCTACAAAGGAAAATTGATGCATTGCAAGAGGAACTATGAAGAGGGTTTTAGCCAAGAAGAAGAGAAGAAAGTGAAGATGAAGCTAAAGATGAAGAGTAGTTTAAAGAAGAACAAGAAGATACAGAAGATGGGATGCAAGTTTGATTATTGAGGACCATTTCAAAAATTGGAAAGAGGCCCAGGATTAAAGTTTCTACCTATTCTGGGGATCTAAATTCAGAAGAGCTTATTGATCAGATAAATGATATGGAGGAACATTTTGAGTTTGAAGAGGTGAAGAATCCAGAACGAATCAAGTTTGAAAAAAAGAAGTTGAAGGGCCATGCCAATTTTGGTGGAAAGAGGACTAGTTAGAGAGAAATAGAAGAAGAAAAGGAAAGATTACTAGATGGGATTGGATGGAGGACAAACTAGAGAAGCAATTCATTCCCATGGGCTATGAGTTGGAGTTGTTGAAGAAGTTACAAGGATTGAAATAAAGTAACAAGTCTGTTAAGGAGTATACATAAGAGTTTTATAAGATTATTATTAGAACATGCCATGCAGAGGCCAACAAGAAGAAGGTAGCCTATTACATTAATGGGTTGATGCCAAGTATTCAAGAGGAGTTGAGTCTGGTCAGAATGACCACCATAGAAGATGCATACCAGTTTTCTCTAAAGGTGGAAGAGAAGCTAAATAAAAGATTTGAAAGAAAGAAAAGAGGAAGAGGTCATGGCAAAAGAATTGATGGAAGATCCTATGGAGGCTGAAATGAAGATCAAAAGAAAAGTGAAGAAGCAAGCACCAGTTAAAATTAGAGAGGAGATAATGCCTACCACCCTCGTGACCAAAATAATGGTGAACAAAGAGGAAGAGGAAGAGGATGACCTAAAAAAGGACCTAGAAGAGGAGGCTTCGAAGGAAATTTTTTCCAATGTGGAGAAGAAGGACATCGATCCTATGAGTGTCTACAACCTAAAGGAAGGATAAATAGAAGACCTAAAGGTAATGCATGAGTTACACATGTAGATGAAGATACTTAGTCTAAGCATTCTGGAGATGCTGAAAGAGGAGAAAGCCTAGTTGTAAGAAGAACCTTGTTAAATGAGGAGAAAGAACCAGATCAGAGGAAGAGTTTATACTACACAAGGTGCAAGTGTGAAGGTAAATGTTGTGATATTATTATTGATAGTGGAAACATTGATAATCTTGTCTTAGAAAAGATGGTTAACAAGTTGAAGTTGAAAAGGAGAAGGCATCCACATCCCTATCAAATTGCATGGTTTTAAAAGGACCATAGGGATTTGGTCAATGAGCAATGTTTAGTCAAGTTCAAGATTGGAGACTACCATGATGAGGTGATGTGTGACATCCTACCAATAGATGTATGTCATATTCTATTAGAAAGGTCATGGTAGTATGATAGGTGTGCTATCCATGATGGCCATGAAAACACCTATTCCCTAACAAATGGTTGATTTCATCATAAGTTGAAGCCCTTGAAGGAGGTAGAAGAAAAGGTATGTAGTACTACTAGAATTTGCTTGGTAGATGGGAGGAAATTTTTTGAGGGTATGAATCATGAGAATTAGTGATTTACATTGATTCCTAAGATCAACCAGGAGAAATGTGAAGATGTACCAACATAAGTCTTAGATCTGATGGAAGAATTTCAAAACATTCTCTCTGATAACGTGCCAGAAGATTTACCACTGGTGAGGAAGATAAGTCACCAAATGGATTTGATAACAGGAGCCAATTTGTTGAATAAGGAAGCTCATAGAATGAATCCTTCAGAGAATGAAGAGATGAACAAACAAATTCACAAGCTATTATGGAAAGGACTGATGAGGGAGATCCTAAGTCCATGTGTAGTACCTGTAGTGCTCACAGTGAAGAAAGATGGAGAGTGGAGAATGTGTACAGATTCCTAAGCCATCAACAAAATTACAATCAAGTACAAATTTCCATTTCTAAGGATGGATGATATTATGGATTGCTTGATCGGAGCCAAGTACTTTATGAAGATTGATTTGAAGAGTGGATATCACTAGGTCCAGATCAAAGAAGGAGATAAATGGAAGATAGCCTTCAAGACTAATGAGAGCATGTACAAATGGTTAATCATGCCATTTGGGCTAACCAATGCACCAAACACATCCATGTGACTCATGAACTAGGTATTAAAAGAGTTTTTGGGTAAATTTATTATTTTTCATTTAGACGATTATTTGATCTTTAGTAAGACTTTGAAGGAGCACTTGATGCATGTTGGAAGAGTTTTTGAGAAGCTGAGTGTAGAGAAATTATTGATTAATCTGAAGAAATGCAGTTTTATGAAGGAGTTGGTGTATTTGGGATTTGTTGTCTCAAATGAGGGTTTTAGAATGGATCTAGAGAAAGTGAGGGCTATCGTTGAATGGCCTACCCCAAAGAGTGTTATAGAGGTATGATCTTTTCATGATTGGAAATTTTTTATAGAAAATTTATCAAGAATTTTAGTAGTATTTGTGCACCCCTAACTGAGACAATGAGAGGGGATAGAAAAGAGTTTAAATGGACTACAAGAGCAACCAAGAGTTTTGATACATTGAAGTAGAAAGTCATAGAACATCCTGTTTTGGCACTTCTAGATTTCAATAAGGTATTTCAAGTAGATTGTGATGCTAGTGGTAGTGTTATAGGAGATGTTTTGAGTCAAGAAAATAAGCCCATTGCCTATTTTAGTGAGAAGATTAATGATACATGTATACAAGAAAGAGTGAACTATGTAGAACAAGCTAGGATCTATCTAACCTATCCAATTCACTAATCCATGCAACCTCAAGTTAAGACAAAATAGAAATGCATACACTAACTATTTTTGGACCCTATCTCTATACAATTCTATTGATTTGTCCTAATGGTATGATGCTATGCTATATTATATGATAAATTAGGTATATGTGAGTGCTCAATGTGGTAGAATTTCATTACAATCTAATTTCTTGTTGGAAATGGATGAGAGAGGCTCAATTTATAGATTTTTGGAGGTGAGGATGGAGGTATAGGATTGAATTGAAAGATCAAGGGCTCAAATTGCTTGAGGATCCTCAAGCAAGGAGAATTGGACAAGTGTCATGAGGAGGTTGGATGAGGGAAATTCTCCAAGATTCAAGGGGAGATCAATGGATGGAATTAAATGGTTGAATGGATGGATGGCTAGGATTGGGTAGGTGTATGACATGTAAGGCTTCATTTATGAAAAGGTATGGTTTGGATTTTGTGAAGAATTTAAAATTGGGTGAATAGTGGATGAATAGTGCCACATGGAATTTAAAATTCCATGAATAGTGACACTTGGAGTGGATGAGAAGAAAATGGGACAAATGTACTCTTTTTGGAAGATTTGCTCATGCTTCCAAAGTGCCACTTGTCATGTACATGCATGTACATTGAATGAAAAGTGGACTTCTAGAAACATGGGGAGATGTAATTATGAGTTAATGTTAATTAACCCATGTACACATGATTAAGAGGAAAATAATGATGATTACTAAAAGTGCACAAAATAGGAAATTAAATAAATAGGGATATTTATTTAATTTTTGGGAATGCATATGAACTATAGTTATCAAAATATTTAATTTTTGAACTATAGTAGAAGAAATGGATTTTTAGCAATGAGGGAAAAATAGGAAAAAATTAATTAAATAAATATAAATTATTTAATTAACATGTTTGTTGGGTGGAATGGTAGGAATTATCAAGTTTAGAATGCAAAAGATAGATGAATGTGGTTGTGACCATTTTCAGGTGTCTACATTTTGCCCCTCTTTGATATGTCATCATTACTGTCGAGGTTGACTGGATATCAAAGAATATTTGAATATTAGTATACTCTAGTTGGTTGATAGGAGAAGAAAGGATAGTGAGGTGATGTCCCCTCGAGAGATCGACAGAAAAATGAAAATATTTTTGGTGATGTCTTGAAATAGGGAGGAGGGCTAGACGAGAAGAGAATAGGTTGAAAAAGGATAAACATGGAAGATAGGATGGGGTTTGGGGAGGAAAAATGGGGACAGGCGGTGAAATTTGGGGTATAGAGGAAGAATTTAGGGTTTTGGGAGCTACATATAAGAGATGGGAGGCCCATTCTTCTCATTTATCTTCTTGTGATTTGTAAATCTTGATTAGAGGAGCAAAAGCTGAGTTGAGTTGAGATGGCATGGATTCCATGAGAGGAGCATCACACAGAGTGGGTGAGGGAGAACCTGTGACCTATGGTGGCTAGAGACCCGGTAAGTGCCCTAACAATACTTTGTGATTTGGGTTTCAAGGTAGTTAGGAGCAATAAATGCTAGGGTCATGGGGGATCATCTAGGCACTAGGGTAGAGAGTTTAGCGACTAGGGGCCACTTTTAGCACCCCAATGGTAGGAATTAGCACCCAAACAGGGTTTAGCACCTGGTATGATGATTAGTGTGCAACTGGTGTGAATTAGTGCTTAATCGAGTAGGGTAGATGAAGGTGGTTTAGCGCATAGACCAAAAGGTTTAGCACCCAAAATGAAGGGTTTAGCACTGAGAAATGGTGCCTAATTTAGAAATTAGCGCCTAGGGGTTTGAGTTTAGCACTTAGTGGGGATGAATTGGCACTAAAAATGGCAAATTCAACACCCAGGAAGGAAGTAATGTTGGGTCTAGGGATTAGTGCCTAGACCCAAGGATCAATGCCTAAAATGAATAAGTTTGCACCCAAAATGGATTATCGCCAGGGTGTAGCACCCAACAGGAAAAAGAAACCAAATGAAGTGTTTTGGACACCTGTGGAAGATGATGAGGATGTGTTGCAGTCTCACGAATGATGGTTGCTGACTCATGTACTGTGGGATTAGTTGGATGCCACGGATTGATTCTTCTTATGGCTGATGGGTTTGAGGTTCATTACAAAGATGTCAGCTATCAGGGCACATAGGGTGATCATGACAATCCTTCTAGAGAGATGGTAGATGGAGAGATGTTCTTTCTTGTTTCCCACAGGAGAGATGACCATCACATTGGAGGACATATGGAGGATTCTACATATCCCCATACATGGGGAGAGGGTGGTATACGACCACGGTCATGGTGCATAGTTTGTGGATGAGGTGTTTGCCCCTGCAGTGGTTCTATATGATGTCAAGAGGCCAGAGAAGATCTATGCCCAGGTGATGGGTTGTTTATACAGGCTTCCTCTATTTATAGTAGGGGTGATTGCACGGACATTGGTTCCTGACAGGCAATCAAGGGGATTCCTACTGGGTTGGGGGATGGTTCTACTTTAGATGTTCTAAGATGGAGTGGTCTCTGCATGGGGGCTATGTGTGTTAGCACACTTTGCATGGGGGCTATGTGTGTTAGCACACTTCTATCAAGATATGGATGCAGTGGTATACCAGTGATCTATGAGTTTGGGGTGCAAAGTGACATTGCTACACATCTAGACCTAGGAGCATATCACGATCACCAGGTTAGTGACAGTGAGAGATCGGCCAAGCCATCAACCGTATGTGTATGCTTATAGAGGAGTTTTGTAGCATCATAGATTGGGTGACCTCAACTACTGGAGGAGGAGGATTGATGATGTACATTTGGTCATCTGGTGGCCGCGGAGAGAGTATGAGACCTGGTCAAAGCATCAAGTGCATCTGAGGTATGTGATGCAACCACAATACTTGATGGGGTGCATAGAGCTGATTATAGACTAATATATGTGAGATCGGGTGGCTCGTCAATTTGGATTGCCCCAGGATGTGCCATAGGAGCAGGTGGTGTTTGCGCGTATACATGCAGAGGCACTATGGTGGGGGCCACCTCCTAACCCATGAGCAGTGATAATAGAGTTTGATGGGCTATAGGGGAGGGCATGGGAGGCAAGAGAATAGGTGGTTGATGTAGGGATGATGGTATTATATGATAAATGGTGGGCTTAGCAGACACCAGTTTGACTGATGATTCTAGTAGGTCAGGAAATTATGGCACCAATAGCAAGAGATGATGAGGATGATGGAGAGGAGGAGGAGGAGGACGTAGAGATAGTGGATATGGACATGGAGGATGAGGGTGATGGAGGGGCAAGAGGAGCAGGAGGGGGAGGAGATGGAGAAACAAAGGTGGTGAGGCTGTAGGGATTGGTGTAGTGGCTATAGGTCTAGGTGGTGCAGCAGCAGAGCAAGCTGGCACAAGCATAGGGTGATGGGTAGGTGGCCCAATTACAAGACTAGATAGCATAGCTGCAGACACAGATAGCCCAAACACAGACACAGGCTAAGTGATACTAGCAGGAGCGCTACTAGGTGCAACAGGCATTGGGTTTGGGTGTGTCAGATATTTTTAGGACTATGCAATAGTAGGGCTATGAGGATGGGAGGGAGGCAAAAATTACAAGACATTGTATGAGTACCTGGTATCGGTAGGTCAGAGAGCTATCAGAGCCATTCTGGGGCATTGGGCTTGAGGAGGACAAGGCAGCTTGAGTGGTTAGTGCAGTAGCCAGCTCCAGCACAGGAACCAGTACTAGGACAAGGACTAGTTCCTGGATAGGTGGGGCAATAGGTTATGGGGCCACCTCCACAGAGAGATTCAAGCAATCCCAGTCAGGGGCCTCAGTGCGCGATAGTTTTGCCGACGGGCTTGCAGACTCCTAATTTTGTTTGTACATATGCATTTTTGATAGATCCTCGGGACTTGATGTATCATGATCATTTTTTTGATGTATATATATATATATATATATATGATATGGGACTTGTTATGTGATGGACTATGTTTATGGACTTTATTTATATATATTTATGGATTATGATGTGGATAATGATGTTGTGTTTCATAATGTACAGACATGCAAGTTATGGATGTTTTATGTTTTTGATGATATGAATTGATATAGGATGTATGATATGATTGATGATATATTTGTGATGCAGAATTATATGGCACAGGATGATATGATGTATATGCATGAAATGATTGATGATGTATGTGATATGCAAGGTGACATGATGTATGATTTATTTGTTTGTATGGATTATGATGATGATTATGGTATGTAGGTTATGGATGATTTATGTTTTTGATGTTATGGACATGGATAGATGACATGGTTTGAGGGTGTATGATATGATAATGTTCATTATGGATGTATGTATGTTTGACATGGTTTTATGATGTTGGATTTGATGTATGCTTGTGTTGAAATGGATGATAATAGAGATTATGAATGTATGTATGCATGACATGATGTTTGACATGTATGGATGGTTGATATGGATAACATATTAATGGCAATGAGACATGATGGAGAAATGATAATAAAATGGGATGTAATGATAATATGTGATTTAAAATGGCTTAATGGACTAATGATATAAAGGACAAATGATGTGGATTAATGAACCAACTATTAATGATAATGGACTAGTAGAAAAAGGATAACTAATGAAATGGAATGCAAATGAATGAATGAAAAATGGATAATGGATGAAATACATGCTTAGATAAATAAACATATTTTATGCTTAGATAAGAAATGATAATGGAATGGCAAATGATTTAATAGATAAATGGGAAATGATAATGGAAAATGATCAATGGGATAAATTATAATAGAATGTAAGTGAATGGATAAATATAAGCCCAAATCAAGAAACATATATGATGGATGCAAATGAATGATAAGTGAATATGCTTAGATTAATAGACATATATTATAATGATAGTGGAATATGACTAAAGGAATGCAAAGGGATGGTTAATGAATAAGAGATAATGAACAAGAATGGGAAAGTCATGGATAGATGGCTTGATTTGTTGATCATGATACCAAGTGCCTAAAAATGGTCATGGGATATAGTCTAGGAGGGGAAATAGATGCTCAAAATGAATAGGTAGGTGGGGGGGATGAAGTGTGTTTTAATGAAACTTGGAGCAAGATATGGGATGGGACAATGGTAATAGGGGTGTATATGTAGGATGTAGGGACAAGGGGGATAGTAGAATGTATTAGAAATTCTACAAGCAATTATGAGCACTATTGTTTATATAGCATGAGATGATATGCACCAAGGTATAAGGAACTAGGGTAACAAGGTATCCCATGCATTGGACTTGACTCTGCAAACAATAGGATTATCCCATACATGCTTAATATAGTAAAACCTTGTCTAGATGAATGAGGGGGATCCGCAGCATAAGCCCTTAGTACACAAAAGGTATGAGGAACCTTAGATGAAAAAGGGGACTAATATGTGACAACTGACCCTACTATTCACAAGATATGAATATTAAGGTAGAGTAATGAGAACATCCCACAAGCATGGCATATGAAAGCAATGACCATGCCCCATTCAAGATTTTTTGCCATGTACCATGATATAGTAAGATCAAGGTGGTTTTGAAATGATCCCAAAATGGAACAAAAGATAAAAATCGATAACCAAAAGACCAAATGACCAAACAGATAGCCTGTTGGAATTAGGACAAACAACTGAGAGGGGGGTCAATCAGTTGTCTCACAATATTAGCCTTTTATTCCTTTTAATCTTCTTTCACAACGTACAAATAGATTAATGATGTAGACATTAAAGCATGAAACAATAACACATGAGCAGAAACATAATTAACACACTTGACACCAAGATTTTTGACGTGAAAACTTGGTAAAGGGAAAAACCATGGTGGGGGTTAACCCACAAGATTCGTACCTTGTTAAAAGTACTTAAAAAAGGGGAAGGAACTTGCCTTCGGGCGCACTTCCCAGAGCTCACTGCTCAAAAAGAGGCTCACTGCCTACAGAATTTAGTTTAATACAAAAGTAATTAACTGAGAAATGGTATCTTCTTCATGCCTGGTTCAGTCTCATTGAGTGCTCATAAAACTTCTACTTTTCTCCTAAATACTTCTTCACTATCAATTCATCCTTTACTGTTCTTTCTCCTCTGCTCTACCTCTAATCCTTTCTTGGGATTTTATTATTTTGCACAAGGATGATTTTCCATAACTCAACTGCACACCTTTATATGCTTCATCAACCTTGGAATAAACATCAAGGTCGGCACTCCAAACATCTGACTTAATGCGAATCACTGAGTTGTCGGCCAAACATAACTGGGATTTAAATCTTCCTTGATCAACACGCCATGCTCCATAGAATTGTTCTTAGATCATCCACAACATGCTAGAATCATCCGATCGGCCAAGACTAGGAAGAACAACAACACCAACAAGAAAATCTTCAACAATGAGCTCAGTCTTCAATGCGGGCCTCCAACACAGTAGGCACACAATCCAGAGACCTCCATAAGCACATTGAATTTAACAAAGACATCTGCACTCCTCCAAATTATTATAATCACTTGCATCTTCTCTTGGAACCTCAAGAACACTGTCTGCCATGACTGTCACACTAGAAAGATTGCTTGTGGACCTCTAAACCATGAACCACTTGAGTGGATGATACACACTAACTTTCCAAACATGCCTCTAGAACTGAAGATCATAATATTTCAATGCGGAACAATCCGAACCAATTTACTATCACTCTGTCTCTTCTGAACACAGCAAAACCCAGTTCTACTTAGATGACCATTCATGCAGACCTATCAAAACTTAACTAGAGCTACTTCAGAAAATCCTCTACATAGCCATATGGTCCGCATACATTGATCTTCATTAATTTTCTCAATATCCTCCACATTCCAGTCTTCTAATCAGATAACAAAATAGGATACAGTTGACACTAATGGCAACAAGGATATGTTAACATCAATGACAACACCGATTAGGCACATATTTGCAAAAATCTCCCACTTTTTCATTGATGGCAACATATGATGTGAAAAACTGATTCAACCATCAAGACAAGAACTTCTACCCCTTTCATTAGTAACTAGTTTTTCACATGACTTCTCTCCTCCTTTGACATCAATAGCAAAGGGCACATATTTACAATATGTTCTTCCCCTTTGTGTTTCAAACTAATCTCAAAATTTGCATACTGACTACTCATCTTGAGTAGTATCTCCTTAACATCAATCTAGATCACAAGATATGACTGTGAATTCCACCAGACTAATGCACCCTAGTGCATCTTAGTTCTGATCAGGAGGGGTAATAACCCCTAACTTCTCTCTGAGATACTCAAAATTATCCTTGGGTAGAGGGTTGGTGAAAATATCTGCAATCTAATCCTTTGAAGAAACAAACTCCAATCTGACTTCATTCTCATTAACCTTCTCTCTCAAAAAGTGAAACTTGATTGATATGTGCTTTGTCTTTGAATGCAACATCAGATTTTTTGAGATGCTTATTGCACTTGAATTATCACAGAAGATTGTGACATGCACCTCAAACACAATTCTGATGTCCTTCAGCATTTGCTTCATCCACAGAACTTGAGTACAATTATTTTCTACTACTATATACTCTGCCTCTGTTGTAGATAGGGATATTGCCTCCTATTTTTTTCTCAACCAAGAAACCAATCTACTTCCCAAGAAGAATGCACCACCAGTAGTACTTTTTCTATCATCCACATCTCCTACCCAAACAACATCTGTATATGCATGAAGAGTGAATTCATTATCCTTTGGATACCATAAGCCATAATCAAGTGTTCCTTTGAGATATCTAAAAATTCTTTTGACTGCTACAACATGGGATTCTCTAGGATCAACTTGAAATCTAGCAACAAGTCCAACTGCATTCATGATATTAGGTCTAGTCTGAGTCAAATAGAGTAGTCCTCCAATCATTAATCTATACCTTTTCTGATTTGCATTAAGGGAGTCATCATCTTTACTCAGCTTACATCCGGTTACCATGGGTATGCCCACCAGCTTTGAATCTTCCATTCCAAACTTTTTCGACAATTCTCTCACATACTTAGATTGAGATATGAAGATACCTTTATCTGACTGAATGATTTGCAGACCTAAGAAGAAATTTATTTCACCAAACATAGACACTCAAAATCACTCTACATTTGATCAGCAAATGTGTTTCACATACTCTCATTTCCACCAAAAATGATATCATCAACCAATACTTCAACAATCAGAATGTGCTCATGATCAATCTTGAAGTAAAGATTACTGTCAGCAGTGCCTTTGCTATATCCTAGCTTTAGCAGATACTTATCTAATCTTGCATTCCAAGCTCTTGGGGCTTGTTTGAGTCCATACAATGCTTTCCTCAACCTACAGACCATATCTCTCTGATCAAACAACTGAAATCTTTCTAGTTGCTCAATGTAGACTTCTTCTTCTAATTCTCCATTTAGGAATGCTGACTTGACATCCATCTGATAGACCTTGAAATCTTTATAAGCAGCAAATGCAAGAAATAATCTGACTGTCTCTATTCTAGCCATTGAAGTAAAAGTTTCTTCAAAATCAATTCCTTCCACTTGAGAATATCCTTTGCAGACTAACCTTGCTTTGTTTATTCCGGAAGACCCATTTAGTTCTGTTAGGAACCTGTGTTTAACCCTTCTCTTTACTTTGTTAGTATATTACTGTTGGACGCATATGCTTTGTAAGTCATCCCATGATTATATTGTATTATCCCACATTCATGGGGTGTAATAGTTGTTTAGATTAGACTTAGTATATAAGTACGTGTTGAGGCCAATGAAGGCATCCATGAGTTTATTGTATTGAGCTTGCTCAAAGGAGGTTGCCCCCTCAAAGTGGCCTGCGATTAATAAATTCCTTCTGTGTTCTATTATTTCTATTATTTCATGCATTTTTTATTATATTGTTGTAGGAGGTTCCTCCCATCTGGTATCAGAGCGCTTTCTTGGGCTCACTGGGTGGAATTTTTGCTAAAAAAAATTTTTTGCAGTGGCCTCTAGGCGCTGTGATTATTGCAATAGTTCTTTTTTCTTTGCATCTGTATTGTTCATTTCAATTGTAGGTCCAGATCAGGGAATAATCCCTATCTGCTTAACTATGGGAAGTGCCTGGGCACAGCCCTAAAACTCATTGTGAGGAGTACCACAGGAACCCTGAAGTAGCTAGTCCATTGAGAGGACCTGCCAGCGAAAAGGGCAATGGCCCCTACCTGATTGACTAGTTCCCATCCGTGAGGTAAACCAAAAGTTATCATTTGTGGCAAATCGGTTATCAATTTTACTTGAGCCTTGGAGTGAGGGGTACTACCCAATACGCAAGCCATTAGACAGCATTGGTAGCTGAGTGAATCCCCTAAACCTTTAGGAAGCTGAACATACCTGGGGTCCATATTTATTGCCAACTATTAAATCACAAATTGCATCTGTCCAGAGCTGTTGCAGATCATTTCCAGAAAAATTTTAAAAAATAAATAAATAATCTATTTTTTTGCCATATTTTCCTTGCTTTAGCTCTATTTCCTCTGAAAATTCACTGGAACCCCTGAAATTCCATTCTACATATTTCCTTCCTTGAGGACCCTATCCCAAATTCCACTTATCAAAGCTAGAAATCCCACATTTGTCTATTTTTAGGGTTTGCCATAACTTCTTCAATTCTCACCCAATCACCTTCAAATTTTTCCACAGTGTTCATTTCCTATTTCTACTCCTTTGTCCCTCTTGGACAAATTTTCCCATTCTTTCACCCCGCTTTTGAAATCCCCATTTTTTGCTTCCCTGTCCCTTAGAAAGTGTCCAAAACCTAGTCAAACCCCAATTACCCATCAAAGTTTTTCCCAAATCCAAATTTTCCTTTACTAAAAAAGTTTCTATTTTTGTTTTTCTACCCATTTCCCAAAAAAAAACTCCTAGTTATCGTTATCACCCACGCAGGAGAAAAAAACATGGAGGATGAACTTGCAGCCCTCAAGACCAAACTCCAAGATCTTGATGAAAAAATTCTTGGCCTCAATCTTCAGCATTTAGCCATGAACAATAGACAGCAGCCAGAGTCTTCTGGAGACACTAGGTTCTCTTCTTCCAGTAATTTTCGTGGGCCGAAGCTTGATTTTCCTCGCTTCAATGGTGATGATCTGACTGGATGGATATACCAGGCAGAACAATATTTTAGTCTACATAATACTTTTGATGTCAACAAAGTCCCACTTGCATCCTTTCATTTGGAACATGAAGCCCTTCAATGGTTCCGTCGGTACATCAAGGCTCATGAAGAGCCAAAATGGACATATTTTTACAAACTCATTTTGCAACGATTTGGCCCTAGTGCTTTTGATGACTTCACAGGAGCACTCACTAAACTTCACCAAACTAGCACTATGAGAGAATATCAAACATAATTTGAGAAACTGGCCAATCACACAAAGGGATTGTGTGATGAATTCTTTAGGAGTTGTTTTGTCAGTGGTCTGAAGGATGCAATACAATCTGAGGTTAAAATGTTCTATCCTAGCACAATGATGGAAGCCCTAGGGTTGGCTAAGTTGGTGGGGGACAAGATCACAGCTCAACAACACTCCAAATCCACTTTTGTTCCATTCAAAAATATGGTTTCCCAAAGACCTCCAATCACTACAACTCCTAGAACAACTCCTATCAAGCATTTGTCTGAAGCAGAGATGAGGGCACGTAGAGAAAAAGGGCTTTGTTATAATTCTGATGAGAAATTCACTCAGGGACATAGATGTGTTGAGCAAAAGCTCTATCTCTTGGATGTGGATTCTCCGCCTGCAACTGAAGTTTATGAAGATGCTCAGGATACAGTAGATGATCAGGTCGACATTCAGCAGCCGCCTGTTGACCCTCCTTCTCAGGAAGACCACCCAGAGATCTCTCTCCATACTTTAGTAGGATTCACCACCCCACAAACCATGCGGGTCAAGAGTTACTTCAAGAAGTTCCCTCTTACAATACTCATTGATTCTGGTAGCACCCATAACTTCATTGACCCTTGGATTGTTTTGTCCACCCTTGCTCCAGCTTTTAAGTCATGACTGCCAATGGGGGCACATTACCTTGCAAAGGGAAGTGTCGTAATGTGCGTATCTCTATTGGAGATTATAACCTACACTCTGACATGTTTGCCTTGCCCTTAGGTGGATGTGATGTGGTTTTGGGTGCTCAATGGTTACGCACACTTGGACCCATCTTATGGGATTTTGTTAAACTTTGGATGCAGTTTTTAGACAATGGGTAAAAACACACATTGAAGGGCTTACAACCAGGGTCTCTCAGCATCATCAGTTCACATCGCATGGAAAATCTCCTTAAGAAGAATTTACATGGTGTCATCACTTAACTCCATTCCATTCAGATGCAACCATCAGCATTCTCCACTACTCCTTCGGACCTACAACAAATTTTGGATAGATATGCATGTGTATTTACTGAACCAGTGGGATTGCCACCTTCATGACCAGAGGACCATCATATTCAGCTCCTTCCTGGAAGCATTCCTCCCAACACCCCTACCGCTACCTATTTCACCAAAAGACAGAGATTGAGATGCTTGTTCGGGACTTTCTGAAGCAAGGTATTATTCGCCCTAGTACCAGTTCCTTTTCTTCACCAATTCTTATCTAGAAAAAAGATGGGTCATGGCACCTCTGCATTGACTTCTGAGCACTTAATCACATCACAATCAAGGATAAGTTTCCAATTCCTATTGTTGATGAGCTTCATGGTGCTCATTTTTTCTCCAAGTTGGATCTTCGTTCTGGTTATCACCAAATTTGGGTTCATGAGGATGATATCCCTAAAACGGCTTTCCACACGCATGATGGCCACTATGAGTTTTTGGTCATGCCCTTTGGCCTCACTAATGCTCCTTCCACATTCCAAGCATTGATGAATAAAATATTCTGGCCCTACTTGCAGAAATTCATTCTGGTCTTCTTTGATGATATCCTCATCTATAGTAAAATATGGGCTGAGCATCTCTAGCATATGGATCTTGTACTGCAACTTCACTCTGATCATCATCTCTGTACAAAATAGTCTAAATGTGTTTTTGGGCAGGAGGAAGTGGAGTATCTCGGGCATATTGTTTCAGCCCAAGGGGTTCGAGTGGATCCTGCCAAAATAGATGCCATGAAAAATTGGCCGCATCCTCAAACACTCAAGAGCCTTCGTAGTTTTTTGGGACTAACTGGCTACTACCGCAAGTTTATCAAGGATTACGAGAAGATTGCAGCTCCATTAATAGCTCTGTTGAAAAAGGATGCTTTTACATGGACACATGCTACTCAGTGTGCATTTGAAAGACTAAAACAAGCTATGTGTACTACACCTGTTCTAGCTATGCCAGATTTTTCCAAGACCTTCACTATTGAGAGTGATGCTTGCGGAATGGACTTGGTGCTATTCTCCTTCAAGATGAACATCCCATTACATTCACCAGCAAAGCCCTTTCAGGTAATAATTTAGTACTCTCTACATATGAGAAGGAAATGATGGCTATTTTACATGCAGTACAAAAGTGGTGGCCATACCTATTAGGGAATCATTTCTGCATCAAGACTGATCACCAGAGTCTGAAATATTTCCTAGAACAATGGGTCTCCTCCCCAGTACAATAGAAATGGGTTAGCAAACTCATGGGTTATGACTATGAGATAACTTACAAGAAGGGTAAGGACAATATTGTGGTGGATGCTCTTTCTCGCACATTTGATGACCAAGCTTCTCTTTTAGCTATTTCTATGCCTTTTCCAAATTGGTTAGAATTTGTCTAGGAGGGCTATGTCAATGACTCTTCATTATCTCAAATAATCCAACAGTTGGCCAATAACCCTTCTGTTGTACCGCATTACTCTTGGGATGGTGCTTCTCTGAGATACAAGGGTTGTCTAGTGTTCCCCCAAAGCATAGATCATCAACAAGTTGTCTTCTATGAACTCCATGCTTCTCCATCAGCAGAGCACTCTAGGTTCCTCAAAACTTATGAGCGAGCACGGCGTAACTTCTTTTGGAAGGGAATGAAAATGGCAATTCAACAAATGGTGGTTGAATGTGATACCTACCAGTGCAACAAGGGTGAAACAACACTCCTTCCTAGATTTCTCAAACCCTTGCCCATCCCTAAATGGATTTGGACATATATTTCTATGGATTTCATTGAGGGGCTCCTGAAATCTGGAGGGAAGACACTGATCTTGGTTGTGGTTGATTGCCTCTCCAAATATAGTCATTTTTGTGCCCTCAGCCATCCCTATAGCACCTCCTCAGTCACACATATTTTCATGGACCAGATCTTCCATCTTCATGGAATCCCTTCTTCCATTGTCTCATATCATGATGCAACTTTCACCAGTCATTTTTGGATAGAACTATTTCAAAACGCTGGCACCAAACTAAATATGAGTTCAGGGTATCACCCACAAACAGATGGTCAAACTGAAGTTATCAACAAATGTTTGAAAACTTATCTTCTTTGTTTCACCTCTGAACAATAGCATCAGTGGGCAAAGTGGCTTCCTCTTGCTGAATGGTGGTACAATACCTCCTACCACACTGCATCTAAAATGACTCCATATGAAGCAGTCTATGGTCAGTCACCACCAGTGCTCCTTCCATACACCCCCAACAGTTCTCTAGTTCAGGCAGTTGACACGGTTCTCCAAACCCAAGATCAGATTCTTCGCATTTTGTAGGACAATCTTCACATTGCAAGAAATTGAATGAAACAACAAGCCGATCAGCACCGTTTTGAGCACACTTTTCAAGTTGGTGATATGGTTTTTCTTTTTCTATAGCCATACAAGCAATCCTCCCTAAAACTCAAAGGGTGTCATAAGTTGGCTCCAAAGTTCTATGGGCCATATAAGGTTCTTTAGAAGATTGGGTCAGTTGCATATAAATTGGAGCTTCCTCCTTCCCACGTTCATCCAGTATTTCATGTCTCTTGTCTAAATAAAGTTCTTGGCACAAACATTAGAGCACAGATTATTTTACCAGAACTGGATAATGAAGGATCCATCATTTTGGAGCTGGAGGCAATCCTCGATAGGCGTACTTGTCAGCTTCGCTCTCGATCCATCATAGAGGTACTAATTCAATGGCATGGAATGCAACTAGACGATGCTACATGGGAACTACTCCTTCAAATTCAGCAACAATTTCCACATCTTAAGCTTTGAGAACAAAGCTTTTCTAAGAGGGAGGCGATGTTAGGAACTTGTGTTTAACCCTTCTCTTTACTTTGTTAGTATATTGTTGTTGGACGCATATGGTTTGTAAGTCGTCCCGTGAGTATATTGTATTATCCCACATTCATGGGGAGTAATAGTTATTTAGATTAGACTTAGTATATAAGTACATGTTGAGGCCAATGAAGGCATCCACGAGTTTATTGTATTGAGCTTTCTCAAAGGAGGTTGCCCCCTTGAAGTGGCCTACGATCAATAAATTTCTTTTGTGTTCTATTATTTCTGTTATTTCTGTTATTTCGTGTATTTTTCATTATATTGTTGCAGGAGGTTCCTCCCAAGTTCCAATCACATTTTTGTCTTCAGGTCTAGGAACAAGATCCCAAGTGTGATTCTTTTCAATTTGCATTAATTCTTCTTCCATGGATTTTACCCAATTTTCATTATTGCAAGCTTCACTTACTGAATTTGGTTCAATCTTTGAAATCAAACAAATTTCATCTTGATCTTTAGCAATTCTTTTCCTAGTTTGAACACCTTTATATCTATCTCCTATGATCTAATCTTCAGGATGATTTAGTCTTACATACCTAGGAGTTTTGGTATTTATTTAAACTTTTGTTTCTTGAGCTTGTTCTTCAACATCTGTACTAACCTCTTGAGTCACTGGATTTTTTAGATCAATATGAATCTGAGTCTAAGTTTGAACTTGTCTTCCTTGATTTTGACTTTCATCTTGATCATCTAATTCATATTCGCAAGACTTGGAATGTCCTTCTTTGCTCTCATCAACTCTAACATTTGCACTTTCAACAATCTTTTTCAATCTTTTGTTAAAGCACTGGTATGCCTTGCTTTGAGTAGAGTAACCCAAAAATATCCCTTCATCATTTCTTGCTTCAAACTTGCCTAGATCCTCATCTCTTTTGATATAGCACTTACTACCAAAAACTCTAAAGTATCTCACAGTAGGAGGATGACCAAACCATAGTTCATAAGGGGTCTTACCAGAATTGTATTTGATCTACACCCGGTTGAGAGTGTAGATAGCAGTACTTACAGCTTCTCTCTAATAGACTTGTGGAACATTTTCTTCCATCATCATGGTCCTGGCAACTTCTTGAATGGTCTAGTTTTTTCTTTCCACGAACCCATTTTGTTGAGGAGTCCTAGGAGGAGATAATTGTGTTTTTATCCCATGCTTTTCACAGAATGTATCAAACTCACCAGAGGTAAACTCTCCACCTCTATTGGATCTTAGATATTTTATTTTTTCACCAATCTCATTTTCCACCATAACCTTGAACACCTTGAACTTGTCGAGAGCTTCTAATTTTTCTTTCAAAAATGTTACCCACATCATCCGGGAGTAATCATCAATCAGCAACATAAAATATGTCTCCTTGCACACTCCTAATTCTAGCAGGGCCACACAGATCAGTATGCACAAGTTCCAACCGTCCACTTGAAAATTATTCTTTAATCTTGAATGAAATTTTATTCTATTTACCTAATTGACATTCCCTACATATGCTATTAGCAGGTTTCACAAGTCTTGGAAGATCTCTCATAGCCTAAGTAGAACTTATCTTGACAATGTTATCAAAATTCACATGAGACATTCTCCTATGCCATAACCAACTCTGATCAATCTGAGCAATCAAACAACTTTTGCCAGAACTACTTAAATGAAAGATGTTACCTCTAGTCTGAGTACCAGATGTAATTTCAGTTCCGGAGCTTTCCAAGATTCTACATTTTCCATCCTTGAATCAGAGATCATAACCCTTGTCAACCAATTGTCCAACACTAAGAAGATTATGCTTCAATCCTTCCATTTATAGAACATCATTAGTGTTATTCTTACCATCAAAAGTGATGGATCCTCTGCCACGGATTCTACCAGCTGAGTTGTCTCCAAATTTCACAATTCTACCTTCATATTTTTCAAAGCTTACAAACTTACTTTTATCACCAGTCATATGATGAGAAAATCCATTGTCAATTACCCATTCATCCTTTCCTACAACTTGAGTAGCCAAGGCACTTTCCACATAGCTAGCAGATTTAGTAGGCACTAGATCTTCTTCTTTGATAGCAATGAATACCCAATCATTTTTAGTGGAACCTCCATGATTAGATTTATCATCTGTGACTCCTTCTTCACCAGCTTCTTAGAAATAGTAGCATTTCTTCTGAACTCTAGGTCTATTAGGATTTGGCCTTAAACCCCTCTTCAGACATCTTGAGGCAAAATGACCAATCTTATTGCAAGAAAAACATTTGAATGGCAACTTTCCTTCCTACTTACCGGATCCTCTTGGCAATCTTTTGGCAAAAAGGGCTTCAAGTTCATTGAACTCAGTTTCATCACCTTCAAGATCTTTCCTTGTCTTTTCGAATCTGTTAGATCTTCTTGAAGATCTTTCACCTGGATCATATTTTTGTTTTTCATGAATACGAGCTTTAAATGCAGATTCAGACTTAGGAAGAGAATCACCAAACTCATTCATTTCAAATGCTAAAAGTTTACCAACCAACTGATCCCTTGTAACAGTTGTCACAGTCCTGATTTCTTCAATGGTAGCAACTTTATGCTTGTAGGCTGGAGGTAAGGATTTGAGCACTTTGGCAACAATTTCTGATTCTTCCAATTTTCCACCAGCACACCTTATACCGCTCACAAGTTCATTTACTTTTAGCATGTAGGACGTGATATTTTCATCTTCACTCGTCCTTAAACTTTCATATCTACCCTTTAGGCTTTGTAGCTTGGCACATTTGACATGTTCATCACCTTCATGTAGTGTTTTGAACTTCTCCCAGATTTCATGTGTGATTTTCAATTCCAATACATTTGTCATTTCTGTATCAGACAGGGCACTCAACAAGGCTTCTATAGCTCGAGTGTTGTTCTCAACATCTTTGATTTCATCTAGAGTTGTAGGACCTTTTTTCTAGAATCTTATATTCATTCTTAGTTATCAACCAGTACGCATCTCCCATACATTTCAAATGACACTACATGCGCATCTTCCATAGAGTGTAATTTGTTCCATCAAATCTCAGATTGTCTTTCTTATAAGTCAACATTCTAGATCTCCTCAAATGGTCAAGCTTCTTTTAGAGGAACTTGGCTCTGATACAAATTGTTGGAATTAGGATAGACAACTGAGAGGGGGGGTGAATCAGTTGTCTCACAATATTAACCTTTTCTTCCTTTTAATCTTCTTTCACAACTTACAAATAGATTAATGATGCAAACATTAAAGCATGAAACAATAACACATGAGCAGAAACACAATTAACAAACTTGACACCAAGATTTTTGACGTGGAAACCTAGTTAAGGGAAAAACCACAATGGGGGTTAACCCACAAGATTCATACCCTGTTAAAAGTACTTAAAAAAGGGGAAGACACTTGCCTTTGGGCACACTACTCAAAAAGAGGCTCACTGCCTACAGAATTTAGTTTAATATAGAAGGAATTAACTAAGAAATAGCATCTTCTTCATGTCTGATTCAGTCTCATTGAGTGCTCATAAAACGTATTCTTTTCTCCCAAATACTTTTTCAGTATCACTTCATCCTTTACTGTTCTTGCTCCTCTGCTCCTCCACTTCTCTACTCTGCCTCTGATCCTTTCTTGGGATTTTATTATTTTGCACAAGGATGATTTTTCATAACTCAACTGTACGCCTTTATATGCTTCATCAACCTTAGAATAAACATCAAGTTCAGCACTACAAACATTTGACTTAATGTGAATCACTAAGCTATTAGACAAACATAATTGGGATTCAAATCTTCCTTGATCAACATGCCACGCTCCATAGAATTGTTATTAGATCATTCACAACACACTAGAATCATCCGGTCAGCCAAGAGTGGGAAGAACAACAACACCAAGAAGAAAATCTTCAACAACGAGCTCGGTCTTCAATGCAGACCTCTAACACAATAGGCACATGCTCCAGAGACCTCCACAAGGAAATTAAATTTAACAAAGACATTTGCACTCCTCCAAATTATCAGAATCACTTGCATCTTCTCCCGGAACCTCAAGAATATTGTCTGCCATGACTATCACACTAGAAAGATTGTTTGCGGACCTCTAAACCATGAACAACTTGAGTTGATGATACACATTGACTTTCTAAGCATGCCTCTAGAACCCCAGTGTTGTGCATTGCACACACGCCCCATTTTGACAAATGGAGACCCCCTCTTTTGGTTTGGCTTGGAGTCTCAACCTTTGTTTCTTATGACAATGAGAAGGTGGATTTGTGCTTAGAGTGCATGATTTGTTACACATTTGAGTATTTTGCATGATTGGGGTGATCTGATCAAATGCATGATTGATTTGGAAGTGTCTTGAGTGGTCTTGTGCTTGAAAGATAGCCATTTGTTGTCTTTTGTGCTAAAATTGGGTGTTACTACATTTTGCTCCAAAATCCCATGTCTCTGCATGTTGCCCTTGAAATTGATTTTGTAGGATGTGTCATGTTGAAATTCTTAGTTTCCAGATCTTACAATTGCAAAATCATGTCAAATTCCATTAGAATTCACTAAGGGGTCCATAAGCTTTCACCTTGATACATGTTCCTGAAGCCCTGATTTGGCTAAGTCTGAAACCCTGAAAATCCTGAAAATGGCTAAGTCTAAAATTTGATGGAACCACAAAATTCTAGAATCTGCATATGAAATCCTATAGATCTGGAAATCTCAAACATCCTAAAAGTATATTTAAAAATATTTATACTTAAATATATTTTTAAATATACTTTCACCCTTGCCAATTCAAAATCTAGTGCTAAAAATGATCCGAACTGCAAAAAGCACTAAAACTACTTTCTACTGACTTTTGTGCTAAAAATAGCTTCCACAGACCTTGTACTAAAAGTGCCCTTGACCGACCCAAAACATAAAAATTGTCGGTAGTCTTCAAAAATCCTGCCACCAAGTCCTTGCATGAAAATCATCATGGTTTGACCTTGCGCTAAAAATGTTGTCAACCGACCTCCATTGGATACCTTCAAGATCTATGCAAAGTCGATCACATCAAAAATTAGTGCTAACTTAACACTTTACACTTTATGCTAAATTCATTCGCCACTGAATTACACTGAAATTTGCACCAACTGACCTCATGAAACATTACTAATTAGTCAAACCCAAAATCTCCGCAAGGTCGGATGAACCCAAAATCCCCACAAGGTCGGATGAACCCAAAATCCCTGCAAGGTCGGTTGAAAGCAAAATTAGCACTTTTTGGTATTTTAGCTTAAAAATTAAGTTTTTCGAGGAGCAAATTGGATTTTCTTGATGGATTTGAATTGCATATCTATTTGTCACATCATGATGAACAATTTATGAAGTTTGTGCTGATTTTTTGTACGTTTTATGACAATTAATGCCACTACACATAAAAGGTTGGTGACCCCCAAAAATCCTGCTTTTTACAGAAAAATCTAGAAAAACATGAAATAAAAGTTCCCAAATGGATCCTAATGACTACAAAAACTTCCTAGATCAATATATTGGCCAAATGGGTACTTGAAAATGGTAAAAAATGTAGAAAATCATGTGAAAATCACTAGATTTAGGAGGTTGTTCATAGAGAAAGTGACATTGACAATGGGTTGTTTTTGACTAATCCATGACTGCAAATGGACATGTTTTGATCCAAATTGATGAAAAATGACTTGTTAAGATGAAATTGATGCTTTGCATTATTGATTGTAGGTCTAAGAGCACAAAGGAGCTTGTAGGAATTTGTTGGAGCCGTCTTGGAAGAATGCACACACAGATATGTAGTGCTGACCCAAAAATGCAGAGACTTCATTTTATCAACCAAATTATTGTTGCACGTGAAAAAGGAAGTCAATATGATGTCCAAGATGATGGGGATAGACCCTAGGAGCTAGAAGACATTGAATATCATGTTTCTTTCATTGTTGTTCCTACAGATCCAGTCCAATGTCCAAAACATGTTCACACTTGTTCATAGTTGTCCCAGCAATCCAGTCATGCAATGATGATCCAGCAAGCATCCAATTGGATATGTCTTCATCGAAGAATGTACCACATACTCTCTTTGGTCCACTCAGCACTTGGAAACCCATGAATTCACATCAGCTCAAGTTTTCAAGTGTCATGTGACTTTATTTTGGCTCTATTAGGCCTTGAAAATTGACTTTTCATCATATACAACCAAATGAGTATCCATTTTGTCCAGATTCAATGTATTTGCAAGTTGCATTTTCTCTTTTTTCTTAAAGGACAAATGCAAATCTGAAAATGTAACAAACTGTTGTATTTCATTAAATGCCATGTAATCTGGACCGTTGGTGTTGAGTTAATCTCCACCGTCCATTGAAAAACTCGGTATGGTGCCTTGTCTATAGAAGGGCCATCATTCTCTCATTGTAACAGGTAAGATTAGATACCGAATTGCTGATACTCTACCAAATTGTGATCAATACAAAGCAAGTTTTGTAGGTTGCTGGGAATTTGTGTTATGTGTTGTCTCATTTTGGTTTTCATGGTTCGTATCAATCTGAATTTAATTAGTTGTGCTTTTGCAATGATGGGTAAATGTTAAGATATTTGATGAATTCTTTGGTCCATACTAATAGTACTTGCCGATGGTAAGTTGATGTGTATAGTTAGCCTGGGCCCTGTCATTGAATATAGTTCGGTTGCATTCCACTAGTTAAGCTGCGCCATTGTCTGGTTGTTTAATGAGTGAATCCAATTTGAAAATCATAAGGATCCTTTGAAGATTGCATCATTTCTTGCAACATTGTGGGTTTCCTATCCTAGTGAAATAGGGAATGGTTTATTGAAAGTATTTGTCTATCTATAGTATTTTACCCCGTTGTGACTGTCACTTAGGATCTCTTATCCCTTCCCTCTCTCCTTTTCCTTTTGCAATTTATTTGTATCAAGTTTGTTAGGTTAGGTTATAAGAAGCATCTACGTTACAAATCTGCTGAAAGTATCATAGGGTTTCTACATACATACTGTTGTCATATTCCATAAACCCTACATTTTATGTAAGACCCCTCATTGGTACAGCTAGACATACCACTGAGTCATTCCAAGCAAGCTAAGACCTAGCTGTATTATCCTTGGGGCAGTCCTATCTTGGATAGGATACCTTTTTCAAGAGAGGTGTGAAACCAGCAATCACACCTGCATTGTTGTGTGCTAAAACCACCATCAACACACAGATCATAATATTTCAATGCAAAGCAATCTAGACCAATTTACTGTCACTCTGTCTCTTCTAAACACAACAAAAACTAGTTCTACTCAGATGACCATAGCTTCTTCAAATCTTCATGATGACCTCTCAAAACTTAACTAGAGCTACTTCAGACAATCCTCTACACAGCCATATGGTCCGCATACATTGATCTTCATTAATTTTCTCAATACCCTCAACATTCCATTCTTCTAATCAGACAACAAAATAGGATATAGTTAACACCAATGGCAACAAGGATACATTGGCATCAATGACAACACTGATTAGGCACATATTTGCAACATAGCCATTATATATCTTGCCAAGATGGGTGTAGATTGAGGATTCTGCCTATTGTAGGAAGGATGCATCTGTAAGGCAGGAATCGATGGATGATTAGGATAAATAAAAGGATAGATAGAGAGAGATATAGGCCATAAGTTGTGGTTGAAGGTGATTTGATGGTTGATGATTTCAGTGAAATTTTGATGCTTGGATAGTATGCATAGCGAGTGTATTGTTTTGAGATCAAGTGCAATCAACAAGCTTATGGAATAGGGACCATCAAAGTGGGGTTAGATAGGTGGCATCTTATGTACCTATGTACTAGATACTATCTTTGTATTCCATATTACCTACATACCCTGTATCCACGAGACCAAGGCACATTAAGATGTAGGTGGTGATGATATGTAGTTTTGGTAACTTGATGAAAGGGGGACAAGGATGGAATGATGTAGATGGATGAGGATCTGATTAGAGGATGGAATTGTCAGTTTTTAGATTGTGCCATGGTATTAAAACCATGATTAGGATGAATGGGATGGATTGGGGTTGACATGAAGGGGGTTGATGGTAATTGGATAGGTGACGTGTTGGCAGTGCAAAGATGTGATGCTATAAGAATCATGAAAGGGGATTGGGGATGAGGAGTCAAGGGAGGCTTAGGTGGATGAGGGAGATAAGGTAACTAACTAGGTGACCTGGTGGTGCAAAGACGTGATGTTTGTGAAAACCACAAAAGGGACTAGGTGATGGAGGGATGAATGATGAGGAAGGTAAGATATCTAGCTGGGTGACCTAGCAGTGCAAAGACATGATGTTTGTGAAAACCATGAAAGGGACCAAGTGATGGAGGGGTGAAGGGAGGCTAGATGTATGAGTGATGGGGGTGTTATTGTGGGAAAAAAAAATTATTTTTTATTACTCAGTCTATAAAAAGAGAGAGTGACGTAGGCAAGGGAGATGGTGGTAGGGTAAATGGCAGGGTGACTTGTTGGAGTTGCAAAGACGTGATGTGATAAATCACAAGGGGCTTAAGATAGGATAGAATGATTTGGTAATTGGTATGGGGGATGAGGAGGGCTTAGGATGATGAGGGGTTATGATAGGTGTGATTTATGCTTTGTAGTTACTTATTCTATTTAAAAAGTGAGGAAGGCAAGGGTGGGATGAAAGATTAGATAGGGGGATAGATCGATGGAATGAGAAGAAGGTATGCATATCAATGGTGGTAGGGGATAAAGGTAGGTTGGTTGATGATGGGTTTGAGTTCTACTTTTCTGTTACATAGTTTCTTATGAAACATATACAGGTTGATGATGGGAGGATGTGTATTTTGGGAATGATGGATAGTTATGTTTATGGAATGGTTGAAAGCTCAAGTAGTGGGAATGATGGGTAATGGATGAAGTGGATGGGATGCTGGAGGTGAGAGGATGGATGAACAATGGATCAGGATTTGAACCTACACATGATGTATGTAAATAGGTTTTCATCATGGTACTTTCCCAAGCTGCCATGAGGCATGGTTTTCACAATAGGATGGATTATTTTTCTTTACTTTTTATTTTTGGATTCTTTTAGATTTTTTGACATTTTATTGATTTTTTTATATTTTAACTTGGGGTATTTAGTAGTCTAGTTGTGGAATCATTTTAAGTGGATGATGTTCATAGGTTCTTCAAGTTCTTCTCCTTCAATAGTAGAGAGGTGATAGGCTCCTAAACCATACTTAGCTATGATGACATAGGGACCCAACCAATTAGGCTCAAATTTCCCTTTCTTGTCTCACTCTTAGAGATTCTCTTGATTTTCTTTTAAAACTAGGTCCCCTACTGCAAATTTTGTGGCACATATTTTCTTGTTGTAGAATCTGTGAAGTTGATTTTGGTATGCTTGAAGATGATTCAAGGCGTTGAGGCACTGTTCATCCAATAGGTCGAGCTCTTGGAGGTGTGCAACATGGTAATCTTCGTCAGTGATGACATTATAGAAAGAGATGTGCAATGAGGGCAATTCAATCTTGATTGGCAGGATGTCTTTGGCTCATACACTCAAAATCGTAATGCTAGTGGACTGGGGTTGTCAAGTTAGATTTTGGTGCTCACACAGATCCTTCCCTCCTTGCCACGGGGTGAACCGCCACATCACTCTCACTCTCATGGAAGTAGCCAATCGAGAAGAGGTGAGACATGGGGGTGGTCTGGCTCATTGGAGAGCTAGAATTTATAGAGAGGGATCAGCACATCTTGGGGCCAGTGTTGTTCTACTCTCGTGTAGATGTGTTGTAAAATGATTATGGTTGCAAATATAACTATATGATATGAAGGGTCACTAGTCACTATTCTCCTGTTAGGGTTTTTGATATTCCACCTTTGTGTGGGTAAGCTATTGTTCTTGTTGATTGCTTGTTTTTGTTCAAATCATTGGATGAATGCTTGTTGTACTAAGAGTTGTCTAAACACTTCTTATTGTTGGATGACTAGTGGCTCCTGTTGCGGTATTGGGTGGATCTCCTCTATCTCGTCGAGGATTTCCCTCACTCACTCACCTCTTAATCCACGGCACATTCATGAGCTAAGACAAAAGATAAGCGATTGTGAGCTAATCTTGACTTGACCTAGGGTTTGACTTAGGGTTTGTTTGACCTAAGGTTTGACTATGCGTTGACTTCATTTGACCTTGTGATGGGATCAAGGGTTTTAACCAATGTTTGACTGTAGTTGACCTTGTGATGGAATCAAGGGTTTGTAAACTTTCTAAGTTACTAATGTTTTTGTTCTTTTTAGATTTTATGAATGAAAGTCTAAATGAATGCAAAACTTCTTTTTGTGTTTTTTTAATGTTTTTGGAATTGAAGATGTTTTTTTCTAATCTAGGAATCAAAGAATGTATGCAAGCTATAATGAATTTATATAATGCAATGTAAACTATGTTTTTAGATTTTCTGAATATTTGGAACAAATTAATCTAAGAAAATGTAAATTTCTTTTAAATGAATTAATCTATGAACTTGGAAAGCAAATTACTCAAGATCTATCTATCCTATCAAGGAAAAAGCAACAAGATTACTAATTCCAAGAGCAATTTTAGTTATCTAATTCCAAGACATGTGAGCCTCCACTACCCTCAAAAATCCTTATAATGGCAACCTCATATCCTCTTGTAGCAGCAGGGAATCCTCTTAGCGACAAGACAACAATGGAAGCAAAAGAAGCTTTGAACCTTTGAAAAGAGCTCAATGAGAGCTTTGTTGAGCACTATGGCTTGATATGAGCAGCATATGGACATGTAATGATCTTTGTATGAAAGCTAGATGAAGCAACGAACAAAAAGAAAAGGCTCCAATGTCTTGTACGAGCATGAGAATGCTTGATGCAGAGAGAAATAACTTGCAAGAGTTGTGTGCACAAATGAAATTGCCTCTCTTTGTGCTTGAGGGAGGAGGGTATTTATAGTTAGAAGAAGGGATGAGAGGTGAAGAAAGAGAGTTAACTCAATTTGATTGGAGAGTTAACACAGAGGATTCAAGAGTGATTTGGGTTAAAATTGGAGTGATCTACCCAGTAAAAGCTTATCACTCAAGAAGTGAAGAAGAAGTGCATGATGAGAATGCATGAGTTGTTAATTAAAGATAAAATAGAGCTAATTATGCATGTGTAGGTGCATGAAATAGTTAACTCTATATTTAGCATGAAAATCCATGCAAACAGGAAGAAAAATAGGCAAAAACAAACCTTTTTCGAGTTAGAAACTCAAGTTTTTCTGCGGCTGGAAATACAAGGTTGCCTAGGGGTCGCCCCTTTCACCAGTCAGGTCACCTGAGGGGTGAACCATGGGAGACCCTTAGAGGAGGGCACTTGGGTTGAATTGCATGATGGGAGATGGAAGTGTAGCATCCTTACTATGTCTAGTAAACTTTGTGACAATCACACAATTTAGAGGAAAAACTTAGCTAAACAGTCCACTTGAACCTTTGGAAATAACTTCATTGAATTTGTTTAGAGGAAAATTAGGATTGTCTAGTTTTTAAGTGTTTAGATGTTTGAATCCTCCTTTCACTCTTTACATTCAAGGATCTAGGGTCGAGTGGCTAGGCACTATCATACCCTAGGTCACTGTGAGATGTAGGGAAGATTGGATTAGGGTGTTTAATTATCAAGTTTCCTTCTCTTATGCTTAATTGACCATTAAAACCCTAATTTCACAAATACAACTATAAATGGAAGAATAATAGAAAAAGCTCTTGCAGACGGAAGTAAAATATCAAATCATAGAGTACCTATTTTCAGGGTTTCGAGGCGAAAAAGTTGGTGATAAAAGAGTGGGCGCCCAAGTCCAATGCCTTGTTTTTTGTCCGGATCTGGAAACTTAGTCTACAACTCTTCCCTGTTGTTCTAGATATTTTCCCGTCATAGAAGTTGGAGGACTAATGAGCGGGCGCCCAAGTCTAGGGTGTTGTTTTTCCTTCTGTTCTACAATTCTGACACTTCAAGATGCCTTCCTGCAACTTCACTTTGCCCAGCTCCCCAACCTGTAACCTACAACCTTGAAAATGTTGGGAGGGGGTTGAGGTATTTAGAGGCATGCCCTTGTGAGGTAGAGGAAAAAACCAAAGGAAATGATGATGAAAACACAATATAATGTCACCTTGTAGTGAAGATATCATGGGAGGAAGATGCTCTTCATTCCATGATGAAATGGATGCTCAAATCTGCAAACATAAACACACAGACCACACAAATCTACTCTTGCAACACAATGAAAGCCTTGAATCACCTTGAGAATGCCTAAAGTTCACCATGATCATCTAGTTCCTAAATCAATGCCTAAACATGCTTTTATATGCAACTACAAACACTCCTACCAAGATTTTTGCAATTCAAACTTACCATGTCAGTAAAGGACCCAAATAATGGTCATAACACTCTGAAATTAGGCCTGCCCCAAAAATAGGGCAGGACTAGGGCTCGGGTGCCCAAGTCCTCCCCCCTATTTTGGGCAGGGTTAATCTCAAGGGGTCCTCCTAGGTCCCATTTGTCATGTTACCTAGAGCTCATTCCATCGAGATTCCAAATTATGATGTAAGATGTCCTAAATGCATGTAAAAGACCCAAGAGCTAAACCTTATGAGGGAAAAGCCCCCAAGGGGATATTTTATGATGTTACATTTAGCCCCCACTTTAATGTATGTATAAATGCAAGGCCAATACATGCATTAAAGTAAGGTCACAAACACAGCAAACACAGAGAAGACACACCAATCACATAGAAAATGGTAATAGGGATGAAAAACATAGAGAAGACAGTTACAGTCACGCAGAACACGGAGAAGATAGTAAATGCATAGAAGACACAGTAATGCATGGAAGACAGGCATGATATCTTTTCTTTTTCTTTTTCTCATATAAATTAAATGCAAATGCAAGTACTGGAAAGTAAACAAACATCCCATAATACATGATGCACTCATCATGTAGGTCTTTGTATATGGGGCAACACACATGCAAGACATGCAAAACCTCCCAAAATATAGGAAGCACAACCCTAAGGTGCTGGTCTTTATTCTGCATATGGGGCAGCAAGCACGCCACACAAAACAAGCACACCAAAACACACACACTTGAAGACACAAAGATAACATGGAAAAAAAGCGATGGTGTGTTCCCTATTTCTAGGCTCAACACCATCTTAGGCACATTACAGGCACACACTGATGATTGCGCTTCGCCACAACAATCACCGAAGACATTCTTAAGGGTTGAGTTAGTCACAAAACTGCTCCTCACCTCCGCAGAGGACTTATGAAATGACAGGATGATGCAATCTACTCCAAGAAATACATCATCCCTGCCTCCGCAGAGGGCTTAAGATAAAAAAGGATATACGCGATATCCCGCCTTCATAGAGGGATTGCATGATTGATTGATTGATTGCAAACAAACTCAGGATGCATGATGCACTCATCGCGCAGATCTTTGCACCTAGGGACAAACACGTTGCTAACATCTATAACAAATAGCTTACCTTATATATGCCCCCACC
The DNA here is from genome assembly GCA_027924645.1 of Cunninghamia lanceolata. Classification (NCBI taxonomy): domain Eukaryota; kingdom Viridiplantae; phylum Streptophyta; class Pinopsida; order Cupressales; family Cupressaceae; genus Cunninghamia; species Cunninghamia lanceolata. The sequence goes on along the minus strand of BSBN01001020.1, from coordinate 381,229 downwards.
TTAAGGTGGTTGATATTAGGGATCGATATCAAGCACGTTAAGATAGGAAGAAAACACACAAGGGAACACAACTTTCGCAAAGCCCATGCCCCCCGGAGGTGGCATGTACTTTGCGATCACCAAATGTTCCCACAAACACATCCTTGCAAGAAACATGTTAGTGTCTACAAAACCATGATAAACAACAACACAATGCATATGATTAACCATGCAAAGAGCCAAGGTTATACTATAAATTTGGAGTTCGAGGATAACCATGGGGCTATATCACAAAGCTCTCCGAATCGAGCACCACCAAGGCTAGATTCAAAGACAAACAAAGGTGCATAGAGCAGCACTATTGTTAATGTTTGTAAATGTGATAAAAATTTCATCAAATTCACTACGCAGAAAGTACGAGTGCTTCCACTAGCCAAGCATCAGATAAAATATACAACTCCATCATCATATTAGGAACTAAGTCCATTTTTTTATTGCTCTTGAAAGGGACACTAGGTCCACATCAGTATAAATATTTTTCATCATCCGCCCACTAGATAGAAACACTAGAGGAAGGGAAACAATAAATCAGAGAGGAGAAACAAGTGTCTTAGGGACAATCACGTAGGAGGGTGCCCCCAAGTCACCAACCGCAATGCTATGTCCATAAGACACAACACACAACAATGAAATCAGAGAGGTAATTTAGAAGAATGATGATACAAATAGAAGAAGGTCACAACAGAGGTGGTCTCCTAGTATCTCAGACCTTACGGGAGAATCCGAGGTCATCCCAGGAGGCTTAAACAACCTATAGGGAAGCACATCACGAGAGAGATAAAGGGTTAGAGATACTTACCTGTAGGGTACCATCATTAAGAATATACATGTCTGGGATATCTGTCATGTTGTTTTGATCTTGTTGAATTAACATTAAGTGTGGGACAATGGGAAGCTTTCTTTTCTTTAAATGATTATATCCAATGCCACTTGAGTAACGTGTTGAAGCAGATTCTATAGGTCCTTGAATCCCTTGTTGATTTAGACCACATCCCTTACCTTCATATTCACAGTTGTTATAAAGGATTTTAAATCCTTGACCATAAAGGGATGTCATTTCCTTAGAAGATGGTGAAGGCTCATAGGTGTCATAATTTGTGGTATAAGTGAGAATATTGTTTTTATTTTATACCAAGGGGACTTTAGGTTTCTTAGGTGCTTGAAAAAATTGCTTAGGTGGTAATGATGCCACTTTTGACTTGTCAAGGCTGTTAATTTTATATTCCCCCATACTGCAAGGATTAAAATCTAATGGGCCCCAATCATCACCAAAGAGTGCATTCGATGTTCTAGAGTCTTGTATAACATTACCTGTGGCTAGAGGCATTGATGAATCAGCTCGTGAACTATTTAAACTCATATGATTGTAAATTGGTTTTTGCTCTTCAATGTGTAAGCAATTATCTGGTTCAGGATTGGCATGAATAATATGAAGTTTACCATTGAATATAAATTTGATTGAATGATGCAAGGTGGAAGGGACTGCCCCCAATGCATGAATCCAAGGTCTACCAAAAATTATGTTGTAAGATAAAGAACAAGGCATGACATGAATTGGGGTAGCCACAATCATAGGTCCTACTTGTATAGGTAGAGTTATAGTGCCCATGGATTGTCATCCAACATTATCAAAGCCACTAATGCTAATGCCATTTGGTGTGATTTGTGATGTGTCAACCTTGATTTTATGTAGTAGGTCAATGCTACAAACATTAAGAGCTGATCCATTGTCAACCATAACTCATTTTACCAACGTTATGTTTATTGTGACAAAGATTATAAGAGCATCCTATTGGTTTTGAACTTCAATTGATGGTAATTCTTGTGGTTGAAAAAGAATATCTATTTTTGTCGCATGCATACTATCCAATATGGCTGCTACATCATTCGACTTAACAGCAGGTGGCACAATCACCTTTTGTAAAGCTTTTTCAAGCATTTCATGGTATGTAGGTGATGTTTGTATTAAATCCCAAAGAGAGATCTTAGCCGGAGTAGTGCAAAGTTGTTTGACAAGATCATACTCTTGACCACTTTTATGAGTAAGGTGAGGTGATGGAAAGAGCATAGGTTGAGAACATGGAAGAGAGATAGGCACATGTGGTGCTATGTTACCTTGCTTGTTATTATGGGTGTTGTATGTGTAAGCAATTACATTATGGTGTGGTTGTTGTAACACATTTTGAACACCTTGACTCGGTTGAGCAACTTGTTGTGCATATTTATAGATGTAATCCAAGGGTCGACCTTCAATAGTAATTAGCGGCTTTAAACAAGAGGGTGCACTAGGTGTCCCTTAGACAATCATCTTAGGAATAGTGCTACCAAATCTATTAATAAGTATCAAATTAACATTGTTTCCCTCTTGATTACACCCAACATCCATCCCTAAAGTATTTAATGTGAGAGACCTTTTCTCATCCACTAATGCTACATCTTGGCTAGGGAAAGCAATGGGATGAGAGTAAGGTACATCATCATCATCATACTCTATGGCAGAAAAAGGCATTTCACTCTCATCTTTCTCATGAGTGTTCCTAGAGATGAATTTGGTTAAATCTTCTAATATCAAACGATGTTCACTCATGAGAATTAGGAATTTGTCAAAATCAAGATCTTTGATAAATGCATGAAGAGATACCATAAAAAAATGACATGAAGGTGTCATTTCATTGTTTTCAATGTAAACTCAGATTTTAAAAGCTTTTCAAATTTGATGCAAAAGACAAGTGCAAAAGAATGTATGAAAATGACTTAAAATGCTTGCTTCTTTGGTACTTTCTCAATGTAAATAAGTGAAACAAAGGATGTTGTAAGGATTTTGATTAGGGGAAACAAATTATGTGTTTGATATCAGTCCAAAACATAAATTAGATCCTTCACAACATACTCTTGATGCAAATCTAAGATAATACCAAGTCAAAATATGTCAAAATAGGCAAATTTTTCACCAAAACTCAATGCAAAAGAGCATAACAAAGGGTGTTGTGAGGAAAGTGATGATGGAAAGAAAATAATATTAGTAATAATAGCCACTTACTGTCAAAATACCCAACACAACATGCTTTTAGTGCCACTTAAGGTAAAACCCTAGTGAATATATAGCAAAAAATAGGCTATTTTTCACGGTTTTTTCAATTCCAAGACCTAGAAAAAGGGGTGTTGTAATGAATTTTAGGATGTACATAAATTAATACTGATGATATTAGTCAACCCAATCCATAAAATTTGTCACAACACACTTGGAGTGCAAACTAGGTCAAACCCTAGGGCAAAAATAGCCAAAATATGTAGTTTTTCACCAAATTTTCAGTACAAGAGCCCGTTAAAAGGGTATTGTAAAGATTTTTAGGAGGGGAAAAAAATTATTACCCTAATAACATCCAATTAATGTTAAAATCCTCTTCACAACAGGCCTATGGTGCAATTTTATAGAGTCAATAAGGCCAATTTTAGTGAAAATCGTTGTTTTTGAAGGCCTAGGTTTGAGATCTTGGCACAAAGAGCTATGTGAATGTTTTGAAATATGATTTATGATTAAAATTAAGTGTAATTAGATCTGAAAATAATTTTCAAGCTTTAATATGCAAAATGCCAATACAAATCTAATGAAAATGCATGAAAATTGCTAGTTTTTTGTTGAAATTTTCTGTGCAAAAATGCAAATATTTTGAATCTAAATCTAGTTTACACTAAAATGCAAGACTATAGACAAATTATAATTTTAATGAGCCTCTAAAATCAGTAGAAAAATATGAAAGAAGATTTTGCCTACTAACCCTAGATTTTGGAATTACTAGGTTATATGAAAATTGTCAAAATTTCTACAAAAGCCTAGCAAATTATTGATGAAAATGCAATGCAAATTTCTAAACTTTTGTGTTTTTCTATAGTTTATATCATATCTAATGCAAAAATCATGAATTAGGAAAATTTAGAAAGAATTGATGCAATTTAGTAAGCCAAACAATGCAATTTTTTAGAATTTTTCAAATTTTTCAATTTTTTTATAATTTTTCTCAATGCAATAAAACGAATGAATATATGAATGAATGAAATCAATACAAATCTGAAGACACACACTCAACAATTTGTAATTTAAATCCAAAAACATAGGTTCCCCAAAATGTTTAGGGGAAAATTGGATTTGTTTATGTTTAAGTTGTTTAGATGTTTGAATCCTCCTTTCACCCTATACATTCAAGGCTCTAGGGTTGACTGGCCAGGCACTATCATACCCTAGGTAACTGTGAGATGTAGGGAAGCTTGGATTAGGGTGTTTAATTATCAAGTTTCCTTCTCTTATGCTTAATTGACCATTAAAACCCTAATTTCACAAATACGACTGTAAATAGAAGAATAACAGAAAAAGCTCTTGCAGATGGAAGTAAAATATCAAATCACAGAGTACCTATTTTTAGGGATCCAAGGCAGAAAAGTTAGGGACAAAAGAGTGGGCACCAAGTCCAATGCCCTGCTTTTTGTCTAGATCTAGAAACTCAGTCTACAACTCTTCCCTGTTGTTCCAGAGATTTTTTCGTCACGAAAGTTGGAGGACTAATGAGCGGGCACCCAAGTCTAGGGTGTTGTTTTTCTTTATGTTCTACAATTTTGACAATTCAATATGCCTTCCTGCAACTTCACTTTGCCCATCTCCACAACCTGTAACCTGCAACCATGAAAACTTTGGGAGGGTGTTGTGGTGTTTAGAGGCTTGCCTCAGTCAAGCCCCAAAGGACACTTAAGTCTCTGAACTTCGGTGTCAGATAGAGAGTGCATGCCCTTGTGAGGCAGAGGCAAAAACCAAAGGAAATGATGATGAAAACACAATATAATGTCACCTTGTGAAGATATCATGGGAGGAAGATGCTCTTCATTCCATGATGAAATGGATGCTCAAATCTACAAACACAAACACATAGACCACACAAATCTGCTCTTGCAACACAATGAAAGCCTTAAATCACCTTGAGAATTCCTAAAGTTCACCATGATCATCTAGTTCATAAATGAATGCCTAAACATGCTTTTATATGCAACTACAAACACTCCCACCAAGATTTTTGTAATTCAAACTTACCATGTCGGCAAAGGACCCAAATAATGGTCATAAACTGACACCTCAAAATTGGGGCTGCCCCAAAATAGGTCAGGACTAGGGTGTGGGCGCCCAAGTCCTCCCCCTTATTTTGGGCAAGGTTAAGCTCAAGGGGTCCTCCTAGGTCCCATTTGTCATGTTACCTAGGGCTCATTTTATCAGGATGCCAAATTATGATGTAAGATGTCCTAAATGCATGCAAAAGACTCAGGAGCTAAACCTTATGAGGGAAAAGCCCCCAAGGGGGCATTTTCTAGCGTTACAGAATTATCGACTAGGGCTAGTAAGATTGTGATGGTACTAGAACTGTATGTGCTTTCAAAGATTTAAGACTACCTAACTCATCCTAGTATAGTGTTATACTTGCTAGAAAATCTCAAAACTGCATAACAATAAAGGAAGTAATGCAAGCACTATTGCTACAGGTACATACAATATAAGACTGCAACTAATTACTGTCAAGAAATGAATTCTAAGGTTTAACTTGATACTGATAATCTTTAAATCTACACTCTACACTCCAGAGTACAAGTTGAAGCAAACTAGAATATCTCAAAGAATCTAATTAATCATGCACTTATAAAATAACTGTTACAACAAAAGTAATCATACAGAAAATGAAATGAGACAATTACCTTGAGTGGCCCTTGCTCAAGTGACTATCTCCACTGATCTAACTCAAATCTAGCTTCTTAGATTGACACAATCATAATAATTCAAAATCATTCATTACACAATCTCCACAATATCACATAAGCACTACACCAAATCCATGTGATTAGCTCCCTTTTTTTCTCCATTTTTTGCTTCCACCCACTAATTTAATGTATTTTTCTCTAATTTTTTCAAAAAGTTGGTGCTATTTATCGGGATGGCACTATTTTTAGTATTTTTTGCGCCGATCAAAAAAAGTAGGCGCTAAATTAGGCACAAATTAGAGCATAAATTAGCACCTAAATTAGCACCTAATTTAATGCCTAATTTAGCACCTAATTTAGCACCTACTTTAGCGCCTACTTTAGTGCCTAATTTAGCACCTAATTTAGCGCTAATTAGGGTTACTTGGGTTTAGGGGTATTATTTAGGGTTTAGGGTTTATGGTTTTGGGGTTAGGGGTTAAGGTTTAGAGGTTTAGGGTCTAGAGAGAGATAGAGGACCAATAGGGAGATATAGAGGAGACCGAGGGGAGAGATAGGGAGATAGAGAGTGAGGGACATGGCCAGAGACATAGGGAGATAGATTGAGAGGTAGAGGGACAAAGGTGATAGGGAGAGAGGGGAGAGATAGGGAGATAGAGGTTTAGGGTTACTTGGGTTTAGTATTTAGGGTTTAGGGGTTTGGGGTTTAGGGTTTAGGGGTTTAGGGTTTCTCAGGTTTAGGGGTTAGTGGTTAGGGTTTAGGGGCATTACTTAGGGTTTAGGGTTTATTGTTTAGGGGTTAGGGGTTCAGGTTTAGAGGTTTAGGGTTTAGGGTTTATAGAGAGAGAGGAATGATAGGGAGATAGAGAGGAGACTGTGGAGAGAGATAGGGAGATAGAGAGTGAGGCACATGGCTATGGACATACGGAGAGAGATTGAGAGGTAGAAGGATGATAGAGATAGGGAGATAGGGGAGAGATAGGGAGATAGAGGTTTAGAGTTGCTTGGATTTAGGGTTTAGGGGTTTGGGGTTTAGGGTTGCTCAAGTTTGGAGATAGCTATAGCTATATATATAGAGAGAGAGAGAGAAGGATTGAGAGGTAGAGGGATGATAGAGATAGGGAGATGGGTGTTTAGGGTTTCTCAAGTTTAGGGTTTAAGAGTTAGGGGTTAAGGTTTAGGAGCATTATTTAGGATTTAGGGTTTAGGGTTTAGAGGTTTAGGGTTTAGTGTTTAGAGAGAGAGGACCAATAGGGAGATATAGAGAGTGAGGTACATGGCTAGAGACATAGGAAGAGATGGGTATATGGAGGGTGAGGGACATGGCTAGAGACATAGGGAGAGAGATTGAGAGGTAGAGGGATGATAGAGATAGGGAGATAGAGGTTTAGAGTTGCTTGGATTTAGGGTTTAGGGGTTTGGGGTTTAGGGTTACTCAGGTTTGGAGATAGCTAGAGAGAGAGAGAGGAGATAGATAGGGAGAGATAAAGAAGATAGAGGGGAGAGGTAGGGAGATAGAGAGTAAGCAAGATATCCAGAGAGATAGGAAGAAGGATTGAGAGGTATAGGGACAATAGAGATAGGGAGATAGGGGTTTAGGGTTTCTCAGGTTTAGGGTTTAGGGGTTAGGGGTTAAGGTTTAGGAGTATTATTTATGGTTTAGGGTTTAGGGTTTAGAGGTTTAGGGTTTAGTGGAGAGAGGACCAATAGGGAGATATAGAGAGTGAGTTACATAGCCAGAGACATAGGAAGAGATAGGGATATGGAGAGTGAGGGGCATGGCCTGAGACATAGGGAGAGAGATTGAAAGGTAGAGGAATGATAGAGATAGGGAGATAGAGGTTTAGGGTTGCTTGGGTTTAGTGTTTAGGATTTAGGGGTTTGGGGTTTAGGATTTAGGGGTTTAGGTTTCTTAGGTTTAGGGTTTAGGGGTTAGGGCTCAGGGCTTGGGGGCTTTATTTAGGGTTCATACTTTAGGGGTTAGGGGCATTATTTAAGGTTTAGGGTTTCTCAGGTTTAGGGTTTTGGGGCATTATTCAGGGTTTACGGTTGCATGTCAAAAGAAATCTGTCTCTCTCTAAATGCCTCAACCCTAAATAATGCCCCTAATCCCTAACCCCTAACCCATAAACTCTCTCTCTCTCTCTCTCTCTCTCTCTCTCTCTCTCTCTCTCTCTCTCTCTCTCTCTCTCTCTCTCTCTCTCTCTCTCTCTCTCTCTCTCTCTCTCTCTCTCTCTCTCTCTCTCTCTCTCTCTCTCTCTCTCTCTCTCTCTCTCTCTCTCTCTCTCTCTCTCTCTCTCTCTCTCTCTCTCTCTCTCTCTCTCTCTCTCTCTCTCTCTCTCTCTCTCTCTCTCTCTCTCTCTCTCTCTCTCTCTCTCTCTCTCTCTCTCTCTCTCTCTCTCTCTCTCTCTCTCTCTCTCTCTCTCTCTCTCTCTCTCTCTCTCTCTCAACAAAGCAGATGGAAATAAGAAAACTAGGACATGAAAAGAGGGATGAGGATATAAATTGGCAAAATGAAATGGAAACAAGATAAAACTAAAGCTCATTGGATGGGAAGAATGATAAGAGGAGAGGTGGAAAATAGCAAAATAGGGAAAAAATGGTGGGATCTAAAGGGAAATTGGAAAGGAAAAGGATTTAACTAGGAGGTAGATAGGTCAGAGAGAGAGAGTTTCTTGGGGTTAGGGGTCAGGGTTTAGGGGCATTATTTAGCATTTATGAGTTTAGCATTTCTCAAGTTTAGGGTTTAGAGTTTAGGGTTTAGAGTTTTGGGTTTAGGGTTTAGGGTTGCTCGGGCTTAAGGTTTAGGGGTTTGGGGTTTAGGGTTTAAAGAGAGATAGAGAGAGGGGATTGATAGAGATTGGGAGAGATAGAGGGGGGAGATAGGGATATAGAGAGTGAGAGACATGTCCAGAGACATAGAGAGATAGATTGAGAGGTAGAGGGATGATAGAGATAGGGAGATAGGGAGAGATAGGGAGATAGAGGTTTGGGGTTGCTTGGGTTTAGGGGAATTATTTAGGGTTAAGGGTTTAGGGTTTAGGGTTAGAGAGAGATAGAGGAGAAATAGGGAGATATAGAGGAGACTGAGGGGAGAGATAGGGAGATAGAGAGTGAGGGACATGGCCAGAGACATAGGGAGAGAGATTAAGAGGTAGAGGGACAAAGGTGATAGGGAGATAGGGGAGATATAAGGAGATAAAGGTTTAGGGTTACTTGGGTTTAGGGTTTAGGGGTTAGGAGTTAGGGTTTAGGGGCATTCTTTAGGGTTTAGAGTTTATTGTTTAGTGGTTAGGGGTTCAAGTTTAGAGGTTCAGGGTTTAAGATTTATAGAGAGAGATGAATGGTAGGGAGACATAGAGGAGACTAAGGAGAGAGTGTTGGCAAGAGACACTATGCGGCTTCATGATTGTTGTCATTGATGGAAACAAAGTATATCCCACACATCCACGGCACATAGTATGACTATACCAGAAGTTAGATTGAAGACTATTTTAGACCGGTAAACAAGAACAGAGCATGTAGCAAGGTCTGAAAAATAGGTCCAGATCTCTCAGATGATGCAACTCAGAAAGTTGTGGACTTCAACAAGTCAAGAAGAGTATCATGACTACTACATTCCAGAGATTAAGCCTCTAGTGATGAATCATAGAAAAGATATAAGCATCTAAGTGTTGGGTTCCTGACAGGCAGAGCAGATTGAGGAAGAACTGACCAGCAGAATATCAAACTTCAATCCGGATGAGTAATTGATGTTGATCAATCTATTTAAGGGATCATACAACATTGGCTGAAATGATTGATAACTTCAATATCTATGATCTTGATACACATCACATATCAAGCATGGATTCAGCCGACAGATCAGTATTCGGTAAATATCTTGAGTATTCTGGTTGCCGACTAGAAAGTTGTTGCAATCCTTGGTGCGGATATATATACCAGATTGATTTCAATATGAAGTGTGTGTAATGTGCAGATGTGATAGTATAAGGTGTGAGGAAAGGCAGAGATAAGTGTAGAAGCAACAATACAAGTCCGGTATGTGACATAACAGTAGTACTAGAGAAGAGGAAGAATGAAGTGCATTAGATCAGTGTATTGAGCCTAACTAGAATTGAACCTCAGCATTTGTGGATGCCTCTCAATCAGTTCAAAAACCTGGTTACCTTCTATAAACTTTGTAGACAATGAGTCTCTTGTAGGCAGTGTGCCTCTTGTGAGCAATGTGATCAGGCAATGAGCCCTAATTGGCAAGTGCCATTTTGTATTTCTTATTCTTTTAACAGAGAATACAATCTTAGGTTAGTCACCCTGTGGTTTTTCCCTTAACATGGTTTTCCATGTAAAAATCCTTGTGTTATGTGTGTTAATTTTATTTCTGCTCTCATGGTTATGTATGCTTATATGTTTTGGTGTTACACTAATTGTTAAAAGAGAAAAGAAAGTTAATATATTTGAGATAATTGATTCACTCCACCTCTCGGTTATCTTCCTTGTTTCCAACAATTGGTATCAGAGCTAAGTTCCTCTAAACAGAGCCTAACAACTTGAGGAAGATCTGGGAATCTCAATGGATATGTATGGTATGAAGGAACAAATTTAGTCTGCCTTAGATGATCTTGAACAATCTCACTCTGAAGTCAACAAATTAAGAGAAAGACTCAAACAAGATGATGATTTCATAAATGAGCTAAAAGAAAAACTGAGTATCTCTATGAAAAAGAGAAAGGAACTACATCAAAAATTAGCAAGTCAGAATGAAGCCAATGATACTAATGAAGATTTGAATGAGAAAAACAAGCTATGTGAGAAGCTATCAAAAGAGGTCATTGTGGTAAGGCATGAGATGCAATCAAGGGTTATGAGATTTACCCAAGAAATTGAAGAGAAAAGGAAAATTGAAGATAATCTAAAACAATCTCTCAAGGAGAAGACAGAGGACTGCCACAAAATGGACAGAATAATCAGGCATCTTAAATCTGATCTTGAAGAAGCTAGAGATAATGAAGAACAACTTGAGAATTAGATAGACACTCTTAAACAAGATCTTCAAATAGCAAATGAATACAAAGAGAAGTGTTGACTTTGAAGAGACCTTTGCCCCAGTTGCTAGGATGGAAGCCATAAGGATGTTCTTGGCTTATGCTAGCTTTAAGAAATTCAAAGAGTATAAAATGGATGTTAAGTTTGCCTTTTTTAATGGAGATCTAGAAGAAGCTTACATTGAACAGCCAAAGGGGTTTCTACTATTAGAGAATAAGGACTGTGTATGCAGGTTAAATAAGGCACTTTATGGGTTGAAACAATGGAAGGCTTGATAAACATCTTCAACAGCAAGGGTTTAAGAAGGGAGTGGAAGATAGCAATTTATACATCAAGACTATATGTGATGATAAATTGATAGTATTGGTTTGTGTAGATGATATCATTTTTCGACAAAGCAATGATAACATGTGTCAGGGATTTGCTATAGAGTGTTTTGTGGGAAAAGAGGAGGTGAGGTTTTCAATTTCAATGGATGTGTGGTTTAAATCCTCCTTTCTCAAAAAACATTCAAAGACATATCAATCGAGTTGAATCACACTTTTGCAAGAGGATTCACCTGTAGGTTAGGTTGTCACTTGGAACAATGTGGAAGCTCAGATATTATCAACTAATGTATCAATTAATGCTCAAATACCCTTAAAACCCTAATTATGCAAAATAGTAAGCAAATTGATGAATTGCGACAAATGCTTGCAGACTAAGGTAGTAGGCAGAGATTAATAACTGACCATTTTTTGAAGTTCAGGATGTGGAATGCTCAGGGACATTGGCACTAATGCCCAAGTCCAATGTGGTGTTTTCTTTGCAGAATCTTGATCTCCTTCTGACACGAATGTTCACTGTACTTTTCATTTCTGTCTCGTGAGATGCGGAGGATACTGGCACTAGTGCTCGAGTCCAAGGTAGGGTTATCTTCAGGATGCCAGAAGCTCTTTAGATGTTGATTGTCACTATCACAATTATTTTTGTGTTTTCAACCTCAAAGGACACTAGCATTGGCGCCCAAGTCCAAGCAGTCTTTTTCTTCAAGGATTTGGAATCTACACACTATCTTACTATTCCCTGCAACTCCACTCCATCAAGATGTAAAACCTGTAACCTGCAATCACAAGAAGAGTGGTTGGGGGTTGTGGTGTTTAGAGTCTTGCCTCAGTCAAGCCCCGGAGAGACATTCAAGTCTTTTGAACACCATTATCATATAAAGAGTGTGTATCCCTACGGGATAGAGGCAAAATAAATTGATAAATGATTCAAACACAAATAGATATCACCTCAGAGGTGTAGATATCACATAGATGAAATCTCTTCAACACATGAGAAGATGAAGCTAAATCTGCAATCACAAACACAATAACAATGCTTTTCTCTGCAACAATGAATATCTTAAATGCTCTAAAATCATAAGTTAGCCAAAAGTTCACAATCATCTTCTAGTTAGCTTCTAGTTTGCAAATGAAACCCTAAACATACTTATATATGCAACTACACACATTCCCGCTAAGAATTTCATAATTCAAACTTAAGATGTCAGCCTAGGACCTAATAACAGTCACAAAACTGACATTCAAATTTGGGACCTACCTGAAATAGGGCAGGACAAGAGTGCTAGCGCCCATGTCCACGAGTCTTTTTCATGGCAAGATCAGAGGCCACAATATCCTCCATGCCCCATGTGACATGGGTTTCAAGTCATCTTCTTCCGAGAGTCAAAATTAACATGCAAGATGTAAAACAAGGGACCCGGGAGATAAACCTAGGAGGGAAAAGTCCAGGGAGACATTTTTTTGACATAACATTTAGTCCCCACTTTAATGTATGTATAAATGCAAGGCCCAGACATGCATTAAAGTACGGTCACCAAGCACTTAAAGCTAATGCATACACAAACATTGAGGAACTATTCCTAGCCCCCAGTCTTAGGTAGACATTAGAGAAAACACATTACAGACATGCCAAACATAGTGAAGATAGTAATAGGGATGCAAAACATGGAGAAGACAGTTGTAGTCACACAAAACATGGAGAAGACAGTATTGAAGATGCATAAAACACAATGAATACATTGAATGCAGTGATTATTTCTTTTTCATTTTCTCATATATAAATGCAAATGCAAGTACATGGAAAGTAAACACACGACCCAAAATGCAGGAGGGACTTATCACCACACGTCTTTAGACTGCATATGGGGCAACAGACATGCAATACAAATCTTAGAGTGTAGGAGGGATACATCACCACACGTCTTTAGACTACACTTGAGAACAAACACGCCATACAAAATCCCAAAGCATAGAAGGGACTCATCGCCACACGTCTTTACACTATGCTTGGGAACAAACATGCCATACACACACACACATAGAAGACATGAAGAAAACATGGAAAACAAGCAATGGAAGGAGCCTATTTCTAGGTTCACCACCATCTCAGGCACATTACAGGCACACCTGACTATTGCGCTTTGCCACAACAACCGCCAAAGACACGCTTAAGGGAGGATACACCAACCCCGCCAGCTCGGAGGACTTTTAGAATAAAAAGGATGTGCACTAGCTCAAGAGATACACCATCCCCACCTCCATAGAGGGCTTAAAATAAAAGGATATGCATGATATGCCACCTCTACAAAGGGATTAATAATTGCAATATAAAATAAAGATGTGCACTCACTCAGAGATACAATATCCCGCCTCCGCAGAGGGCTTACAAGCACACTTCGTTAGTACCAAAATCATCAGATAGCTTACCTTATATATGCCCCCACCTTAAGGTGGTTGATATCGTGTACCAATATCAAGCACATTAAGGTAAGAAGAAAACACACAAGGGAATAAGAGCTTTCGCAGAGCCCATGCCCCCAAAAGTGACATGCACTTTATGATCATCGAATGTTTCCACAAACACACAATTTCCTGCAAGAAGAGAGGTTAGAAATCTTTCCATAAGATAATAACCACATCACCTGATTAAAGCAATGCATAAACATAAAGAGTTGAGGTTATACTACAGATTTGAAACCTGATTATAACCATGGGGTTGTATCGCAAAGATCTCAAAACCAAGTATAAGAAAGGCGAGATCCAAGATAAACAAAGTGCATGGAGAAGCAATATTGTTATAGTTTGTTAGTGCGATAAGACCATCAAAATATCACACAGAGTGATTCTACTAGCCAAGTGTCAGATAATATAAATCAACCCCATCGTCATATATGGACTAGGTTCATTTTTGCTTACTTGCTAAAGGGACACATGGTCTGTATCAGTCTTATTTATTTTTCGTCATCCGCCAGCTAGATAAAATCACTAGAGGAAGGTAAACAATAAATCAAGATAGGAGAACAAGTGCCTTAGGGTCATCATGTAGGAAGGTGCCCCCAGGTCACCAACCGCAACGCTATGCCCCTAGGACACAACACACAACAATGAAAATAGAGGAGAGGCAATATAGAGGAATGATGATACAAATAGAAGAAGGATCACAATAGAGGCTGTCTCCTGGTATCCTTGACCTTACAAGAGTATCAAGGGTCATCCAAGGAGGCCTAAACAACACATAACACATCACGGGGGAAACACAACACAAAGGTAAAGGTTTAGAAATACTTACCTACAGGGACAACTGAACTAGCAGTCATCATCGAGTAAGTCATCGTCTTCCCAATCCTGAATGCTAGAGGAAAGAGGTTCATAAGGTATCATAGCCCAACTTTTGTTCTTGTCTTCAATTTGTTCAGTATTAAGTTCGTCTTGGTTTGATTCAATGTTTGGTGGAATGTTTTCTTGTTGAGGTGCATTTCATTGGGTAAAATCTTGTCTTCTTATCCTTCTTTCTCTTGCTTGTCTATTTCTTTTTGTCTTGTTTCTTATATTTTCAAAGGTATTGTCATGTTTTTCCATAGGTTGTCTCATGTTAGAGGAGGAAGCACCATGTTCAAATCTCATTTGTCTTGATAAATTGTTTTGTTCTCGACGACTCACTCCCGATCCTTGTAAGGATGACGGGGGAGGAACCTCAGCATAGATACCATTTCTCCGTGGATGAGGTGAGTTATGAAAATTTTCCTTATCCACATCTATCACGCCAATTATTTCATCATAGTCATAATAATCTTGGTATATTCTTATTTCATTTTGTCCTCTAGGAAGTTCTTCTAATGCGAGTTGTTTGTCTCTTGTTGTTTGCATAAGAGGCCCAGCCACTCTAGATATAAGTTTTGCTTTGTATCATCTATAGGAAAGAGTGATCTCTTCATGGCTCAGGGTCCCTATTAGGTTGCGGCGAAAAGTAATCAAGAGTAAAGTTGTTGTCCATTGCCAAAGGTTGATATGTATTACGTCAAATAGTACGCACTTGTCCATGTAAAGGGAATTTTATGCAATTGTGAATAGTTGAGCGGACAATGTTCATATCTTTTAACCATGGGTGTCTTAGTGTTACACGAAAAATGTTAGATAAAGGGATAACCTCAAATACTTGATCCACAGATTTATCAGAATCTGTAACCAATAAAGTTATCTTCCCAAAGGTAGGCGTTAAAGCTCCATTATGTGTCTTAATCCTTATATTCGAAGGTTCATAGGAATCTTGTGTCAAATTATGTGCAAGGAGAAATTCTTTCATTATCACATTATTCATGCAATTAGGATCTATAAGTGTACCATTTACTAGAATCTTCATTATTTGCACAATAATGTAAAGAGCTCCTTCATTGTCTACAAATGTTTTGTCATGAGGTGTAAATGTAATTTCAGTTTCAGGGCTCCTTCTTTTCAAATAAGGCCTAGAGGGAAGCCTATCATTATTGTTGCAATTATAAGCCATCTGTATATGTATTCAAATGTATGCAAAATCATATTTTAAAAGACTATCAATGCTTGGACAAGGGACAAGTGCAAAACTATGTATGCTTTTGACCTAAAAATGCTTGATTTTTCACTTTTTTCACACTTTTTCAATGCAAATCACTAACGGAAGAGGTGTTGTGAAGAATTTTATGAGGGGTAGAAAATAATAAGCTCAATATCAACCCAATAATGCAATAATATCCTTCACAACATGCCTATAATGCAAATCTAAATAGATGACAACGCAAAATCTAGTGAAATCCAAGGTTTTCAAACCCTAGACATGATTTTTTACAAAAAGGACACTATGATGCACAACTACAATTAGAAATAAGTCCTAAATGAGTGTTTGAAAATAGTAGTAAAATCTGAAACAAGATTTTAACTACAAACCCTAGCTAATGCAAAACTAGGTTTTTAATTTCAAGTAATTTTTGACAAATTAAGCATGGAAATGCAATGCAAATGATTAAAATAAGATGAATTTCTAAAATTTAAATCAGATCTAATGAAAATAACAGAAATTAAATGCTAATTAATTCAAATTATGCCAAAATGCAAGCCTAAGATGCCAATTTTTTCAAATTTTTCAATTTTTTTGTAAATTTTAAAATACAATAATATGAATGAATGAAAATCTAGAGTACAACACTCAACAAGGTGCAAAATTCAAATAAACATGGGTTCACCAAAATGTTTAGGATGGAAAAGAGGTGGGGTTTTCAATTTCAATGGATGTGTACTTTAAATCCTCCTTTCTCAACAAACATTCAAGGACATAACCGAGTTGAATCACACTTTTGCAAGAGGATTCACCTATAGGTTAGACTATCACTTGGAACAATGTGGAAACTTAGATATTATCATCTAATGTATCAATTTAATGCTCAAATACCCTTAAAACCCTAATTATGCAAAACAGTAAGCAAATTGATGAATTACGACAAATGCTTGAAAACTAAGGTAGTAGGCAGAGATTAATAACTGACCATTTTTTGAAGTTTAAGATGCAGAATTCTTAGGGAGACTGGCTCTAACACCCAAGTCCAATGTGGTGTTTTCTTTACAGAATCCTGATCTCCTCTGACATTGATGTTCACTGTACTTTCTATTTCTGTCTCGTGAGATGCAGAGGACACTGGCACTAGTGCCCGAGTCCAAGGTAGTGTTATCTTCAGGATGCCAAAAGCTCTTCAGATGTTGATTGTCACTATCACAATTGTTTTTGTGTTTTCAACCTCAGAGGACACTGGCATTGGCACCCAAGTCCAAGCAGTCTTTTTCTTCAGGGATCTGGGATCTGCACACTATCTTGTTGTTCCCTACAACTCCACTCTGTCAAGATGTGAAACATGTAACCTGCAATCACAAGGAGAGTGATTGATGGTTGTGGTGTTTAGAGGCTTTCCTCAGTCAAGCCCCAGAGAGACATTCAAGTCTTCTGAACACTGTTGTTAGATAAAGAGTGTGTATCCCTACGGGATAGAGGCAAAACAAATTGATAAATGATTCAAACACAAATAGATATTACCTATGAGGTGTAGATCTCACATAGATGAAGGCTCTTCAACACATGAGAAGATGAAGCTAAATCTGTAATCACAAACACAACAACAATGCTCTGCTCTGCAACAATGAATATCTTGAATGCTCTAAAATCATAAGTTAGCCAAAAGTTCACAATCATCTTCTAGTTAGCTTCTAGTTTGCAAATGAAACCATAAACATGCTTACATATGCAACTACACACATTCTTGCTAAGAATTTTGTAATTCAAACTTAAGATGTCAGCCTGGGACCTAATTAATAGTCACAAAACTGACATTCAAATTTGGGACCTGCCTGAAATAGGGTAGGACAAGGCACTAGCGCCCATGTCCACAAGTCCTTTTTGAAGGCAAGATCAGATGCCGTAATGTCCTTCATGTCCCATGTGACATGGGTTTCAAGCCAGATCTTCTTCCGGGAGTCAAATTAACATGCAAGATGCAAAACAAGGGACCCGGGAGCTAAACCTAGGAGGGAAAAGTCCAGGGACACATTTTCCAACATAACATAGAGATGTAGAAGGAATTTGAAATGTCTATGCTTGGAGAATTATCCTTCTTTGTTGGGTTAAAAATATCACAATCAAAGAAGGGAATTTTCATTTCACAGGCCAAGTATGCAAAGG
The DNA here is from genome assembly GCA_027924645.1 of Cunninghamia lanceolata. Classification (NCBI taxonomy): domain Eukaryota; kingdom Viridiplantae; phylum Streptophyta; class Pinopsida; order Cupressales; family Cupressaceae; genus Cunninghamia; species Cunninghamia lanceolata. Next base: position 363,382 of record BSBN01001020.1, on the reverse strand, counting down.
AGATATTGAAGAAGTTCAGGATGGAGGATTGTAATCCTGTGAGTACCCCCATGCTAACAGGATGCAAGTTGAGTAAGGACGATGAGTTGCTTGAAGCAAATCAAACTCTTTATAGGTCAATGATTGGAAGTCTTATAACCACTTCAAGGCCAGATATCATGCAAGCACTTGGAATGGTAGCAAGATTTTAGGTTGCACCTAAGGAAACACATGTTCAGGCAGTGCAACGGATACTAAAATATTTGAAGGGAACATTGGATTTTGGTTTGTCGTATCATAGTGGTAAGGATTTTACATTGGTAGCATATACAGATGTAGATTAGGTTGGTAGTGTTGATGATAAGAAGAGTACAAGTGGAGGACCTTTCTTTCTTGGTGAAAATCTTGTATCTTGGATGAGTAATAAGCAAACATCAATTTCTTTATCAACCGCAAAAGCAAAATATATAGCAGTAGCAGCATGTTGTACTGAAGTATTATGGATGAGGAAAACATTGAAAGACATCAAAGTGGAGTATGATCATCCTATTACTATATTTTGTGATAATACAAGTGCAATAAGTATTTCAAAGAATTATGTGACGCAATCAAGGACCAAACATATTCCCATCAAATATCACTTTTTGAGAGAGCAGGTGGCAGAGGACCAAGTTAAGTTGGAATATATTACTACAAAGGAACAAATTGTAGACATATTTACAAAGCCACTTCCAAAGGATACATTTGAGTATTTAAGGGAAAAAGTTAGGATTAGCCTCACACTCATCCATTCATTACAGGGGAGTATAGATTTAGGGGGAGATATGCACAACATTATCTTGTAGCTCCATGGAAAAGAACGTTTAGAGATAGTTAGAAGAACCTTTTCCATTGATGTAAAAGGGGGAGAGTTAGAGCAAGGGGGAGCCCGAGATAGGGGGAGTAGTATAGATAGGGGGAGCAATACAAAAAAGAAGAGTTATATTCAGAATTGGGTTGACATCAATGACAAAGGGGGAGATTGTTGGAAATATTGTCATTGATCTCAAAGGCACAAAGTCATAAGTAAGGTTATTGATGTCACATTCAAGTATGAGTAGTTAACCATTGGAGAGCAAAGCAAATAGGAGGTTAGCCGTTACACTAAGTTACCGTTGAAGAGATTGTAGAATTATAGATATATGCATGTTTAAATTAAAGATTTAAACATTGGAGGAAAAAAGATAATTAAAAGATTTAAAATTCTCAAAATGGTTGACCTCCTTATATTGGGTGACCTCATGAAAATTACATAAAATTTGGGCTAACCTTCTAATATATAGGCCAACTACTTGATATGGTCGCCCATACAGAAAGGTAGTGCCAAGATATGTGTGTGTGTGTAAGATGTGCGCTGAAGAAAAAGAAATATACAAGATGTGACTATAATGATTATAATAAGATGTGTGATCTATTTATAAGGAGAAGGAATTATATTTTAGAAAGCAGCGGTTATACTTTGTGTTAAGAGAAGTGATTTACTTTTGAAAATGTAACGATCATTTTCAATAGTTGTGTCTATTATAAATGGTGGTGATCATTGTGAAAGGGTAATTCTCTTGCCCTCCTTGAAGACATATAAGAGGTAAATGACTTAGATGTTTTAGAGCAAGCAATCAATGAATATTTTCTAAATATAGAGAAGAAGGAATAGCAAAATTATGAAGTGTGAATTAGATTTATATTGAAAAGATATTGAGGATATATTTGTGCAATAAAGAAAAAATATAAAAGAAGATATAGTTGTGATTGAAAGCAAGATATATAAGTGTGTATTAAGTTGATAAGTTTCAAGTTTGTGAAGGAATAGTGATTGGATCAGTTTTGTGGAAGGAATCATTCAGATCAGCCAAGAAAAGATAAATAGGTTGGAGCCTATTGGATAGAGGTTGGAGCCTCTTGCTGAGTTGGAGCTTAGTGTTTGTAAAAGGTTGAAGCCTGTGATTCTGTGATTGGAGATTGAAGTCTCCTGTGAGTTGTAGCTCACTAATTGTATGTAAAGTAGGTTGGAACCTACAAGAAGGAAGAAGAAGAGCAATATAATATATAAGCAATATGTTTTCATGTTTTTCTCCCGAAAGGGTTTCCACATTAACTCATGTGTTGTCTCTGTGTTCTAAATTGCTAGATCTTATTTGAGTATTTTATTGTGGTTAATTAAAGTAGAGAAAAGAAAAAGTTTTATTATATACTGATTCACCCCCCCTCTCAGTATAACTAAGTGCTCATCACAAATAGACCCAAATAATCAAGAGTTTGTTTGCTCTTTGAGTGAAATCAAGCATCAACTCAAGAAGTTTCAGACTAAAAAGGCTCAAGGGGCAAGGGTAAGAGAAAAAATTAACTGGTTGCAAGCAGTTGACAAACGTAGCAAATATTTTTTTGAGCTTTTAAAAGCCAAAAATAAAAAATACAATTGGACTTATTGTTGACAACAATGTCACATATCGTAATAATGAGGATATAAAAGAAGTATTTAGAGCCTTCTATGAAGATCTCTTTACTGCCGAAGACAAGAATGATGGAACTAATCAAGCCCAAGAACTATGTAAGAGGATTATACCAAAGAAAGTTAATCCTGAAATGGCAGAAAGATTGAGTCAGGAAGTTACAAAAGAAGAGATCCAAAAGGCTATCTTATCTATGGAGAATGGTAAATTTCCAATGGTTGATGGCCTGCCTACTAAATTCTATAAAGTATCTCAAAAGTGGATTTTAGATGATTTACTTGACCTATATAAAGAAGCAGTTAGAAAAGGAACATTGGGAAAAGAGATAAATAAAGGAATTATTAAATTACTACCAAAATATGGGGACAAAAGTAAGAAGAGGAATTGGAGGCATATAACTCTGCTCAATGTTTCTTATAAAATCATTGCAAAAATACTACCAATAAGATTAACTGATATTTTTCCAAAGATTATTAATCATACCCAAACAGGATTTATCAAAGGGGGGTATATCCTAAAAAATCTTATCACTAGCTAGGAGGCTATGTATTGGGCTAAAAACACCAGATAAGATGTGGGAATTTTGCTCTTGGACTTTGAAAAGGCATGTGATCGAGTTGAATGGTCTTTTGTTCTTTCAATTTTAGAAGCTCTTGGGTTTCCAAAAAAATATTGTGATATGGTTAATATGTTTTTTAGAGATGCTACATCTCAAGTATGTAAGGAAAGCATAGGTGCGGAATACAGCTTCCCTAATGTTAATTTAAAGGGGATAATGTAGACATGAAACTTTCTATTCGAAAATACAGATGAATACACCAGAAAAATAGAATACACCAAACAAGAGACAGAGAAAGACACCAGATTTACGTGGGAAAACTCTTTCGAGTAAAAACCCACCACCACAGAGAATAATCTTTATTACAGTAAACTCAATTTACAATAAAGATCTCCAGCTTCTTGCTCTGATTTTGATTCTCAAAACCATACACCATTCATCGTCATACTGTACATTTACAGAATGAACTATATATTCAAATCTCATCAACTGCTCTCATTATTCGACGACTCCATCAGGTCTCTATATTTAGTTTGCAAGTGCAGAACCGTTTATTAACATCTGCCCTAACCGTTTCATCTAACTTCTCTAGCATCGATTTCAGCCAATTGTCACAACCGTTCACATTCTGGTGTGACCAATTGTCCCACATGTAGCAAGTCACAGAGGATACTTCAGTTTATAACCGCCAACCAACTATAACACTATCATCGACAATTTTGTTGCCGACGATAACAAGTGAAAGGCTCATCAGGTGACCACCATTCATCAGCCCGGGAACTTTAAGCTACGCCTATAGATGTTCTCTCACCGATGCCCAACTCCATCAGTGAGACATCATACATCGGCCAAGGACTTCAAACTCCCGCCGATAGCAGTTCTCACAACGATGCCAAACATTATCGGTATGACAGATAACATCAGAGTAACATCAGAGAGCTTAGCCGATAGTAGCTCTCACACCGATAGGAAAAGGTCATCGCTGAGACATCAACCATCAGACAAAACCTCCAACGTCTCTCTGATCACCAGACTCACGCTGATAGGATACATCCATTGGGGTGACACTTGACTTCGGATTGACATCTCATAGCTTGGCCGATGGAGATTGTTACATCGACGCCAATGCTTCATTGGAGAGACACAAGAGTATCAGCCAAAGACTTCTCACTTCTGCCGATAGTGAAATTCATTCCGATAGCATGCCATTCATCGGTATGAGCTCTACTGTCGGTGTGACATTACAAAGGGGTTCCAAGCAATAACTTGAGACACTAGGTCTCTTCAATCTCCCACTTGTCGAAGAGATTATTGTTAACCTTTTAATCCTTAAAGGATTAATGAGAAATATGGGCCCGAAGACCCATTCCATCTGAACACCATTTGAACTTGGCCATACTCACTAGTTTAGTTAAGGCATCAGTGACATTTTCCAAAGTGTCAACCTTTTCCAGCTTCACCTTCCTGTCTTCCATCATATCACGAACAAAGTGATATTAGACATCAATATGTTTTGTCCTAGCATGGAATGTAGGATTCTTCGCCAAACAGATAGCACTTTGACTATCACAATGTATTTGTATCTGCCCTGCATTAAAACCAACATCAGAACACAACCTCTTCAACCAAACGGCTTCTTGGCATGCACGAGTAGCTGCCATGTACTCTGTCTCTGTTGTGGACAAAGCGACTACAACCTGTCGCTTGCTGCCAACTAATAGCACCACCATTTAATGTAAATACATATCCACTGGTGGATCTTCTACTATCAATATCCCCTGCCCAATCAGAATCCACATATCCCTGAATGCTAATAGATCTCTGTGATCCAACTGAGTTTCCATGATAGCATAAAGCATAGTCAGAAGTTCCCTTCAAATACCTCATAACTCTCTTCACAGCATCCCAATGTGATCTGCCTGGATTCACCATAAACTGGCTCAAAACTCCCACTGCTTGGGCAATGTCTGGTCTGGTACATACCATTGCATACATTAAACTGCCAACCAGCACTTGCGTAAGGCACTCTTTTCATGTCATCAGATTCACTCGAAGATTCTGGACAATCTTCAACAGATAATTTCGTTCCCTGCAAAACTAGAACAACTAACTGTTTGAATCAGACATATGAAACTTATCAAAAACATTAGTAACATACTTGCCCTGGCTGAGCCAAAGCTTTCTCTTAGATCTATCCCTTTTGATCTCCATTCACAAAATGTACTTCGCTGCCCCTAGATTCTTCATTTCAAATTTCAAGGACAACTGAGATTTTAATTCTGAGATCATCCCCTTACCATTGCCAATGAATAACATGTCATCCACATACAATGCAATTATAAGAATCCAATCACCTTCAGTTTTATAATAGACACAATGATCATATTTAGATCTCACATACCCCAAGGATAAAACATACGTATCAAATTTTTGATACCACATTCTGGGAGATTGCTTCAAACCATAAAGAGACTTCTTAAGTTTACATACCAGATGTTCTTTACCTTTTTCACAAAATGCTCTGGCTAAGACATATAGATTTCTATTCAAGGTCCCCATGAAGAAATGTTGTTACATCCATCTGCTCAATTTCAAAATCATATGCTACTACAAGTGACAACAGAAATCTAATGGATGTCAGCTTAGCTACAGGAGAAAATATTTCTCCATAATCAATACCTTCCTTTTGGGAATACCCCTTAGCAACCAGTCTTGCCTTGTACTTATCAACACTACCATCTGGACCATATTTCTTTTTAAACACCCACTTACAGCCTACAGGTTTTCTTCCTTCAGGCAAGGGCACCAGATCCTAGGTTCCATTCTCTCCAATGATGTCATTTCACTATCTATGGCTTCCAACCAAGAATCTGAATTAGGTAAACTAATAGCTTCTTTCATAGTCCTAGGCTCATTAGTATCAGTAAGTAAAGCATAGGCACAACTTGAATCAAGTACTGAAAACCATACCTATCTGGTTGTCTTCTTTCACGTGTAGATCTCCTCACAGGCTGAGGTGCAGGTTCAGGTTCTTGCTCTAGATCTGAATCTTCGGAGCTACTCGAACTCACATCTGAACATATACACTTAATGTTTGTTGTTCCTCTTTAACAGGAGTCAAAGGAATGTTCACAACACTCTTTTCTTTCTTCTCTTCTGTCTTTTCCGGCTGAGAAATACTAACCAAAGGTTTCATCTCTCTGAAAATTACATTCCTGCTGTAAATTACTTTTTCATTTCAGGATTCCAAAGCTTGTACCCTTTAACACCGACTCCATAGCCAATAAAGATACATTTAACTGCCTTGTTATCCAACTTAGATCTATTTACCTCAGGAATATGAGCATATGCCTCACAGCTGAAGACATGAAGATGTCTTAGAGAGGGCTTCTTACCAGACCATGCTTCCATAGGAGTCTTATCAACCAATGCCAAAGTAGGAGAACGATTCAGCAAGTAACAAGCTGTAGCAACTGCCTCAGCCCAACACCTTTGTTCAAGACTAGCATAACTCAACATACTTCTTGCTTTCTCCATCAACGAACGATTTAACCTTTCAGCAACTCTATTTTGCTGTGGAGTATAAGGTGTAGTTTTATGCCTTTTAATTCCATGATCTACACAATACTTATCAAAATCTACATTGCAATATTCACCACCATTATCTGTTCTCAAACATTTTATTTTCTTACCAGTCTGATTTTCCACAAGAGTTTTGAATTCTTTAAACCGACTGAACACTTCTGATTTATTCTTCAAAAAATATATAAATGCCCTCCTTGAATAATCATCAATAAACGATACATAGTATCTTGATTTAGACATAGAAGGAACATTGACTGGACCAAAAACATCAAAATGTACATAGTCCAGAATACCAGAAGATTTATGAGAACTAGAGTAAAAAGAAACACGGTTCTATTTTCCATATATACAATGTTCACAGAAATCAAACTCTAGATTACAATCAGTCAGCCCATCTACCAGGTTTTTGTTTTTCAAGGTTTTTAAACCTTTTTCACCTATGTGACCAAGTCTATGATGCCAGAGCATTGTTTTCTCTGCAGGAAGTTTAACTTCCATAGAATTTGCATCATGTGTTACAATAGTAGCTTTTCCAAATTTTACAGAGACACTATTACAGCATACTGGTTTAGCATCTAACCTATACAGGGTTCCAATGCGTTCACCCTTTGCCAGAATAATAGAACCTCTAGTCATCTTACAGCCACCATTCACAAAAGTAACTTGCACTCCAACATCATTAAGCTTACTAACGGAAAGTAAATTTCGAGCCAGACCTGGTATGTGTAGCACTCCATTCATTCCCTTAATTCTTCCATCTGGGAACTAGATTCTGACTCAGCCTCGGCAACAATTTCCAGTGTTGAATCACTTGCCAGGAACACTTTTCCACCAGCATACAGTTCATACTTTGTGAACCACTCTTTGTGAGATGTCATATGAAAAGACACTCCTGATTCCACCAGCCAAACATCTTCAGATGCAAGCATTGCCAAAGTAACAATGAAGGCATCAGCATCACTCTGTGAAGACTCAAAGTCAGAGAAGTTCTTCTTCTTTTTCTCCTCTTTGCAGGTCTTTCCTGATGTGTCCTTTCTGCCCATAATTCTAGCACTTCACCTTGGACTTTTTACCAGGTGATTTCGATTTCCCCTCTGATTTGGACTTAGACTTCTTGTCCTTCTTCTTTCCTCTTTCCTTTGATCTACCTCAAACAGACAGGGCCTCTTTGGCTGTCTCAGAAGATTTCCTCTACATCTCTTCAGATAACAATGAGGTAACAACCGCTTCAGTTGTAAATGTGGTTGTTGTATTTCCAATAGCCATCACAAGTTGATCCCATGAGTCAGGTAAGGAAACACAATAGAAGCATACAGCGGTCTTCCCTCTTCTATTTTTACACCTACAGACGTCAACTGTGCAACAATCAAATTAAATGTGTTTAGATGGTCCGCTACAGATGCACCTTCATCCATCTTCAGAGAATACAACTTCTTTCTGAGGAACAGTTTATTCACCAAGGACTTGCCCTGGTAAATATCTCCCAACTTCGTTCCACAGATCTTTGGCTGACTTCTCTTCATGGACGTTCAATTAGAACAGAATCCGCAAGACTTAATCTTATCAGTCCTCTAGCTTTTCTGTCAGCTAGGTCCCAATCTTCTTATTGCATGCTTGTAGGTTTAACCCCAGACACAGCAATCCAGAGATCTCTATCGACCAGCAAATCTTCAGCCTTAATCTTCCACAACTCAAAGTTTGTGCCATTGAACTTTTCAATGTCTATCTTTCCTGATGTACTTGCCATCTTATTTAACAGAATAGACCTCTACAGAACTCCCACTTTCTGAACTAACACAAAAAACCCAACCTACCAACAGGATAACACAACAGGCCAAGCTCTGATACCACTTGTAAGGAAAGCACAGGTACGGAATACAGCTTCCCTAATGTTAATTTAAAGGGGATAATGCAGACATTAAACTTTCTATTTGAAAATACAGATGAATACACCAGAAAAATAGAATACACCAAACAAGAGACAAAGAAAGACACCAGATTTACGTGGGAAAACTCTTTCGAGTAAAACACCCACCACCACAGAGAACAATCTTTATTACAATAAACTCAATTTACAATAAAGATCTCCAGCTTCTTGCTCTGATTTCGATTCTCAAAACCATACACCATTCATTGTCATAATGTACATTTATAGAATGAACTATATATTCAAATCTCATCAACTGCTCTCATCATTCAACGACTCCATCAGATCTCTATATTTAGTTTGCAAGTGCAGAACCGTTTATTAACATCTGCCCTAACTGTTTCATTTGAATTCTCTAGCATCGATTTCAGCCAACTATCGCAACCATTCACATTCTGGTGTGACCAATTGTCCCACATGTAGCAAGTCACAGAGGACACTTCAGTTTATAACCGCCAACCAACTATAACACTATCGTCGGCAATTTTGTTGCTGACTATAACAAGTGAAAGGCTCATCGGGTGACCACCGTTCATCGGCCTAGGAACTTTAAGCTACGCAATAGATGTCCTCTCACCGATGCCCAACTCCATCAGTGAGACATCATACATCGGCCAAGGACTTCGAACTCCCGCCGATAGCAGTTCTCACAACGATGCCAAACATTATCGGTATGACAAATAACATCGGAGTAACATCAGAGAGCTTAGCCGACAGTAGCTCTCACACTGATAGGAAAAGGTCATCGCTGAGACATCAACCATTGGACAAAACCTCCAATGTCTCTCTGATCACCAGACTCACGCCGATAGGATACATCCATCGGGGTGACACATGACTTCGGATTGACATCTCATAGCTTGGCTGATGGAGATTGTTACACCGACGCCAATGCTTCATCGGAAAGACACAAGAGTATTGGCCAAAGACTTCTCACTTCTGCTGATAGTGAAAGTCATTCCGATAGCACGCCATTCATCGGTATGAGCTCTACTGTCGGTGTGACATTACAAAGGGGTTCCAAGCAATAACTTGCGACACTAGGTCTCTTCAAAGTAGAGGTAAATGGTGAACTTTCTAGACCTTTTATGATGGGAAGGTCTATCAGAAAAGGGTGTCCACTTGCCTTAGCTTTATTTGTCATTGCTTCTAAAGCCTTATACTATTTGCTTAGATCAGATGTTATAGAAGGAAAATTAATTGGCATGGAATTGCCTAACAAAGAGCAACTGCTAAATTTAGAATTTGCAGATGATACTGCATTATTTCCTACCTTACAAAAAGAGAATTCAAAATTATGGAAGATAGGCTACAACTGTTCTATTTAGCCTTAAGAGAAAAAGTTTCTAGACCCAAATCCATACTGCTAGGATGGAATGAGGAGCCTCTGGATTGGATCTAACACATTTATTCGCAATGGGGAGGCCCTAATAAAATTGTAAGGTTTCTTAGTATCCATTTTGTTGTTAGCCCATCCCCTTAAAGGAATGTGGGAGTGGTTGTATGCTAAAATTGAAAGAAGCTTAAGATTTGGAATAATAATTCTTCCCTACCTGGGAGAATTCAGCTATGTCAAAAACAAATTGTCTACCTATCCATCTACTATGCCTCGATGTGGTTATTTGTTTTCTATCAAACTAATAGTATTCAAAAGATTATCAGGGAGTTCTCGTGGTCTGATGGAATAGGGAAAAAATTGAGGCATGTGGTCAAGTGGGAATGGTGTTGCCTAAGCAAAGAAAATGGTGGTTTGGATCTAAAAGACTTGAAGACCCAGCGTGTAGCATTAGCTACAAAATTGGTCATCAAGGCTATGGAAGGGGAAGATCCTTGGAAGGTTCTTGTAAGGAACATATCTTGAAAGTTGTCCCAAAAAATGCTAAGCAATAGACTAATCTTCACCTACATGACATCTTGTTTTGTAACTTCAAAGCTAAACCTTCAGGTTCTGTAGTGTTCTCTAGCATATGGAAGGCATGGGAATCTATTAAAAGTTGTGTGAGAAAACAAAGAAGCTATTAACATGGATGATAACAGGATTTATGCTTTTAGTCCATTTGGTGGAACTTGGAGCATAAGTCAAAGCCTTTGGCACTGCTACAAGGGTGTTCTACTTTGAAATGGTATAAGAAAGGTATAACAACTTTTAAGAATCTTTTTGATAATAATAGTTTCAAAAGTTGGTCTCAATTGAGGATAGAATATGGTCTACTAGATACACAGAGGAAAACATACTCTGTACTATATAAAATTGTGAAGGGAACACAAATGAATATGTAATGTCCCCCTTTTTAGCTGATGTTGTTTGCGGATGGTTTAGCCTATTCCTGACCCTCGTAGGCTAATGTACATGGTTAGGGGGTCTTGTTGAGGCAGTCACCTAGTCGATGGTTGGTTTCCTGGATTCAGTTGGATGGGAAAAAATAAGGGAGATAATAATTAAATTAATTATTTGTAAGGTTATTAAATAAATAAATATTATAAAGTGACCCTTATATTTAGTTAATTTAATAAAGTGACTTAAATAAATATTATTACATAAAGTCACTAAAATAAAATAATATTATTTTTCTAGAAGCTTCTTGAAGTGGGATTGAAAAAGTATAAAGGAAGGGGCAAGGCAAGCTTCCAGGCATCCGATTATTGTCATTTGCATTTGATAAGTTTTGTGGAGCCAAGGGTTTCTGCATATTTGGTCTTTGGGAACGAAAACTCCCATAGATTAGCATAACTGAGGTGGTGAAATATCCTCTGAAGGGTTGCAAATTGGAAGGGATACTGCAGTCCTTTCATTTGTGCTTAAATCTGCAGTATTAACTAAGGGTTTGGAGGTATTAATTTGCAGATTATAAGTTTTTCTATTGGCTGCTACAGTGCTGTGAATAGTGCCACTACAGTGACATGAACAGTACGCTACAGTGATCGCTATAGTATTTGCTACAGTACGCTACAGTAATTGCTACAGTGCTGTGAACAGTAGCGCTACAGTACCCGTGAATAGTGAAATGCTACAATGGCGTGAATAGTGTCGCGCTACAGTACCGTGCCATCTACATTAGCATTTGTCATGCCAAATTGCAGTCAAAGCTCTGAGGTGTAATTGCTGCTATTAATGTTGTATTGTTATGGGCGTTTGATGTAAATGTTTTTGAATGCCAAATCATTGTAATCAGATTATTGAGCACCGTAATCAATTGTATGCAAATCAGAATTTTAGTATTAAATATCAAGTTGAAGTTGAAAGGTTGCATGGCACGTGTTTGACAAAATGCCTATTAGTTGTGGCTTCATATTTGCATAAGTTTCAGTCTTAATAGAGTTGGGAGTTCGCATGTCAATTGTTTGATATAATGTCATATGGTTGTAGTTGTACATGCATTTCATTTTCAGTCACTTGGAGTATTGAAGATTACATGCCAAGTGTTTGTAAAAATGCTATTTGGCTGTAGGTGCACATTCTTCATATAGAGTTCAAGTATTTGTTTTAGAAAGGTCAAAAAGAATTGTATTTTCACCTTAGACCATTGCCTAGACATTGTAGCTTTAAATTGCAAGCAAGCAAACTGAAAAAATACAGAGACAGCAAATTAAGAGGTTGTGTGCAAAGTGTTTGACAATATTCCTTGAGCCTCTAATCAACAAATTAAGGTCCGAATTGTCAAGGGATATTACAGTGGTATCAGAGCTTTTGTCCTGCCATCCTGTTGGGTAGATTGGACATTGAATCAGCTAGTTAATCGTGGTTACTTCAAATACTCAGAAGCAGTGGGACAGGAATATGGAGAAGCTTAAACAAAGTTTGAATAAGTTGGATGAAAACTAGAAGAGGATGAATGAATTGTTTTCACATCCTGCAAACATAGACAAAGCAGCTCGGTTTATGGCATCCATTTTTAAGGGGTCTACATCACAAAACAAAAAGGAGGAACAAAAGGTCTCTATAGGTGAAGTATCTAGAAACCTCTACAATGAATTTTCAGCAGTTAGTGACCAGCATACAGCTGATCCTATGGAGAACAGAATGGACAAAGGTGATGAGCAGGAGATGCCTTCTTTCGGGTTACAGGTTTCATCTTCTCTTCAGGAGGATAGCAATGGTATGGATTCTTTTAATGATTCCTTTGGGGCTGATGTCAAATGCACTCACGAAAATCTAGAGGGAAAAGTAACAAGTGAAGTGTGGACCAGTAGTATTGAGATCAGGTCTATTTCAGTTGATCTTCACCCAGTTGAGGAAGAAACAGGACAGGGTTGCACGAGTCTCCTAGTTGGTGACATGGAGGTTATGATTAGGAACTCTTTTGATAGTCCTAAGAGTGATCTTACCTCTCGGCATGAGGTTAGCGATTCATCATCCATTGAGTCTATTTTTTGGAGGGATGATGAGGAGTTTGGGTTGGGAACTACTGTTGCTCTAGTTCCAAACCAACATGAGGACACTTCAGAAGAATATTTTGATGAGAGTCAAGCTCTCCATTGGCAGCCCACAACTTCAACTAATGAATTTTCCTTGGTCCCTAAGTCTGATTTGGAGAACCAACTAAAGGTTGGTGAAGATAAGATTGTTACAGTGCTGTCCCATTTTGATCATTCCCACAAGATGGTGGAAATTCATCTATGGAAGGTCCAACTAGAGGGGAGACATAGAGGTGTTAAAGAGGCTTCATCAATCTCTAATTTGCAAGTGTTTACGACAGCCATGGAGATTGTGAAAAATAACTATTTAACTCTTCTTTCTGATAGAGATCACCTACTTGAATTGGGTGTCATATATTCAGATGCATTGAAGAGGAAAGAGGAAGAGGTTGATCAACTCACCACGGAGCTAGTGAAGACTAGAAAATCTTTGGAAGACTCTCAAATGGCTCTCCTTATGGCAGAAAATCAGATTGAGGAGTTGAATGTGGAGTTGAGTTTGGCTCATGCTTCACCAAAGAAATCAGAAAATCAGTCTTCTATTGCAGCCTCTTTGAATGGGCAAGAATCTTGTGTTGTGAATGTGATTGAGAGACAAGGAAATGAGGGAAAAGAAGAGCAAGTGATGGGTGAAGACAAACTAGTTACATTAGAGTAGCTACATGAAGATAAGGTTTCTTGTGATGCTTCATTAGGTGAGTCTAGCATTGCTTCATCCTATCGTGGTAAAGAATCAGATGGTGCTTCCATGAATGTTATTCATACATATGAAAGTCCATTGAAGGTCCAAGATATTAAGGTGGATGTGAAAGTTGATCCTTTGCTTAGTGGAGCAGCCACTAGTGTTTTGAATACACATGATGAAGGAGACATTTTACAATGGCATGATGTCATCACTGATTTGTTTGAGGACAGCAGCACTATGTCCCATCATTCTTGTGAGATAGGAGCTTGTGATCATGAGAAAGCCAATGATATGATATCACCCATTAATGGCAGCCCTACACCATTTGGTAGACATGAAGATATCAAGGATAAGAGGACTGATTTTGTATATTTTGGCATCGAAGAGGTAAAGAAGTCCAAAAAGATTAATGAAGAATGGTTGCAAAAAGCCAAAGAGGCTAGATTAGTGGCTGCCAATGCAAGACAGCATCTTCAAAAAGTGAAAGAAAAGATCAATCTCATCAACATAGCAGGACAAAAAAGGATAGATAACATTGGAAGACTCTTTATTCAACTACGGGATGAATCTAAAAATGATTCCCCTAAGGTTAGTTCCATGTCAGGTGATAGAAAGCAAGACTATGATGGTCAACTATTGACGGAGGTTGGTGCTTTTTACCATGACTACATAGTGAGGAGAGTTCATCACCTTTCTTTTAGTTCACATGCAAAGGATTGGTTGATGCATCAATGTGGATTGACGGGGGGCTTATACCATCCATTGTGGGATGAAGAGTTGCCATCTACAGAAGATGGAACTAGAGCCTGCAAGTACCCGACTCAGTTGTGTATGAGGGATTACTTGCAGGGACAGCAGTCAGTTATCCATCATGCTATTATGTATCCGACAAGGTTGCTACTTCTATGTCACAGAGATTTCACACAGATACATGGTTACAGGATGATTATGGGGGCAATAGGTATGATGGCTTGATTAGTCAGCACGTCCATAGGAATTGGGCAAAGGATAGAGGTTGTGCTTTCATGCTTGCTAGGCAGTTGTATGGTGCACTCATGAGGGAAGAGGCACAGATATCCACTTCCGTTGATGCTGAGAGGGATCAACCCTCCACATTTGCATTGATTAGTGCAACTGGCTTTATGAGTTAGTGTCAGGAGTACTCTTCTTCTAGCTTTGGCAGTTGGAGTATTGTGGGGACACTAACATTTGCAGATGAGTTAGGAGATACTCATCTTTTCTGACAGTTGTTTGGGTCCATAACCCACAGGTATCAGTATCAGGGAGCAGCCTCTTGGCAGATTAGTGATTCAGTTGCTTACAGTATGGTGCAGCAGGTGCCACCAGTTGTCGTTGGTAGTGGATGGTTGATTCTATTTTGGGATCCTGGTGGTGACGTGTTTGATTCATCACTCTATTTTGGTCCTGATGAGGTGTTCTACCACTCTTGGTGCTATGTCAGTGGTTTACGTAGAATGGTACAGTGGAAGTCAATAGGTGCGCTTTGTGACGGACTTCTAGTTTGGCACTGGGACCTAGGGATTGACATCAGAAGTGATATGTTTATTTCAGCTATAGAATTGCACAGTTTGCTGAGTTTTGGCAGGTTCTATGGCTACAGCTATTTTCAGGAAGATTCTGATGCAGTTCCTTACAGATTCATTTGGGATCCGGGCATTAGTTGTGGGATACTCTCCAGTATGTTGAGGAATCCTTTGTGTGCATCAGGGTTCACTGTTGAGTTTTGCAGCATGTATATGAGGGTGATTACTTGCAGTTGCACTTTTGATCTTTATGTACATGATCTATTTCAGACGCATAGCTCAGTTGCGTATATGCTAGATAGTGTGTATGACAGCTTAGCTTCTGCAGTTATGGGAAGCAAACATTGTCGGTATTCAAAGTTGCTTCCACTTAATGCTTATGCTCTTGTGACATCTGGTGTTGGGGTTGATTTGATTCAGCAGGTTCAGTCAGTTGTGCTAGTGCTGGTGTTACAGGAGCTCTTTGGTGACAACAGGGACATTACACAGATCCTCCCTTGGGATCCAGGCGGGGAGAATTGTCTTTGTAGCCAAGATTGCTTGGGGACAAGCAATTTCAAGGAGGGCGGACTGTAATGTCCCCTTTTTAGCTGATGTTGTTTGCGGATGGTCTAGCCTATTCCTAACCCTCGTAGGCTAATGTACATGGTTAGGGGGTCTTCTTGAGGTAGTCACCTGGTCGATGGTTGGTTTCCTGGATTCAGTTGGATGGGAAAAATAAGGGAGATAATAATTAAATTAATTATTTGTAAGGTTATTAAATAAATAAATATTATAAAGTGACCTTATATTTAATTAATTTAATAAAGTGACTTAAATAAATATTATTACATAAAGTCACTAACATAAAATAATATTATTTTTCTAGAAGCTTCTTGAAGTGGGATTGAAAAAGTATAAAGGAAGGGGCAAGGCAAGCTTCCAAGCATCCGATTATTGTCATTTGCATTTGATAAGTTTTGTGGAGCCAAGGGTTTCTACATATTTGGTCTTTGGGAACGAAAACTCCCATAGATTAGCATAACTGAGGTGGTGAAATATCCTCCAAATGGTTGCAAATTGGAAGGGATACTGCAGTCCTTTCATTTGTGCTTAAATCTGCAGTATTAACTAAGGGTTTGGAGGTATTAATTTGCAGATCATAAGTTTTTCTATTGGCTGCTACAGTGTTGTGAATAGTGCCACTATAGTGACATGAACAGTATGCTACAGTGATTGCTATAGTGTTTTCTACAGTACCCTACAGTAATTGTCACAGTGCCATGAACAGTAGCGCTACAGTACCCGTGAATAGTGCAATGCTACAGTGACGTGAATAGTATCGTACTACAGTACCGTGCCATCTACATCAGCATTTGTCATGCCAAATTGCAGTCAAAGGTCTGAGGTATAATTGCTGCCATTAATGTTGTATTGTTATGGACGTTTGATGTAAATGTTTTTGAATGCCAAATCATTGTAATCAGATTATTGAGCACCATAATCAATTGTATGCAAATCAGAATTTCAGTATTAAATATCAAGTTGAAGTTGAAAGGTTGCATGGCACGTGTTTGATAAAATGCCTATTAGTTGTGGCTTCATATTTGCATAAGTTTCAGTCTTAATAGAGTTGGGAGTTCGCATGTCAATTGTTTGATATAATGTCATATGGTTGTAGTTGTACATGCATTTCATTTTCAGTCACTTGGAGTCTTGAAGATTACATGCCAAGTGTTTGTAAAAATGCTATTTGGCTGTAGGTGCACATTCTTCATATAGAGTTCAAGTATTTGTTTTAGAAAGGTCAAAAAGAATTGCATTTTCACCTTAGACCATTGCCTAGACATTGTAGCTTTAAATTGCAAGCAAGCAAACTGAAAAAATACAGAGACAACAAATTAAGAGGTTGTGTGCAAAGTGTTTGACGATATTCCTTGAGCCTCTAATCAGCAAATTGAGGTCCGAATTGTCAAGGGATATTACAGAATATCAATAAGATTGAGGATAATGATGATTTTAGTAGAATATTCTTAAAAGATGGAACAAAATCTGTGGAGATGAAATCCAAAAACATATATAAGATGGCTACTGACTCCCAAGAGGTGTACAAACATATTAATTATGTTTGGCATATTAAGTTTGATTATTTTGAGTTGCTTAAATCTTTTAAGGCTATCTGGTCTAATTATATTGAACATAAGAAAAGCTGCTTTAGGTGGTTGATTTTTCTTTAAAAACTTGATGTTGGTTTTGATAAAAGTTTGTGTTCTTTCTATAAGGATATTGAAACCATTGAGCCAATTTTCTTTATATGTCCTTATGCTAGGTTTGCTTGGTATTATTTCATGGGTAATTTAAAAGAGTGGAACATAAGAGATAAGATGTCTTGGAAAGAGATCCTCTGTGGCTATGTTAGTGGTGTCTGTTGCATATGTTGTCATTGATGTCAAAGGGTTATATGTTGTCTTTGATGTCAAAGTGTTATGGTTGATGATATGAAGTTATGATTGTTGCATTGTTGCATACGTTGTTGTTTGATGTAAACAGTTGCATGAGGTATGAAGAAAATTGGTTGAGAAATTATCAAGTTATGAAGAATGTCAAAGGCATAAGAGATTGTACTGCAAAGGCACAAGAGATCGTACTGCATTCTACCATAGATAAAGATATGACCTCGTGGTTTGAAGGATAGTTAGAGATAGCTATGAGGTATGTGTTATCCAAGTATCAGAGCATATGAACTACCGCAAAGACATCTAGAGTCAGCATAATGAAAATAGTGATGTTATAGTGTAAAGTTATCAAAGATGAAATAGAAAGCTACCGCATTCCACTGCACCCACACATACAGCTTGGCGGTTTTGAGAATATGCAAAGCGGAGAGGGAAGTATGATATGTTCAAGTTTCAGAAAGTATAAATCATCGCAAATGTATTTAACAGTGTTCTGAGTTGAGACTCTACGATTGGCTTGTGTAAAGGACACTGATATCAATGTTTGAATGCTTGTGCCAGCAAGCAGAAGCATGGACCAGAAGGAGGAGTTTACGAGAAGGTTTTTCAGGTCACATAGTGTTTGTGGTATGAACTATTTGATGATATTTCACTCCTCCGGTACCACATAAGGTCTAGAGCTATTCTATGGAAGGCTAAGTACTTGCAGAGCTGACATGGTGTATTTGAGTGCTTGCGTCATGTGTATGGAAGTGTGCGCCAGCAAAAAAGATTGGGAGGAAGGAAATTGGGTCTAGTAGATCATTTGGTGTGAACCGCATAATGGGATTTCACTCCTACATTATCGCGGATGATTTGGGAGCTGACAAGTAAGGCTAGTTACATGTTTCATGATACACGTTACCTTGAGGCTGACACAGATGATGTTTAGAAGGCTTGCAGAGGATATATATATAAAGGATAATAGATTGTTACAAATGAATTGAATGCAAATCATGAAAAGTGAATGATCTGAAGATAGAACAGTAACTCTATAAGCTATGATGTATAACTCATAACAGAGTTGATAGTGTGGAGATGTCTAAGTCATCAAAGTATGTCAAGGATGTCAAGATGTTAACAGAGATGATGTTGCGGAGGTGATTCAACCATCATATCAGTCAGAAGTTTCAGAGCAGAGGTCGGTGCCTCATCTTGTAAGTATTGTAGCACTTTAGGGAATCATTGCTTCCTTTGGGTTGGTGCCCATAAAACTTTGTATCAAGGAGTTGGTGCTTCTTTTGGGTTGGTGCCCATAAAACATTGTATCAGGGGATTGGTGTCTTCTTTGGGTCGGTGTCCATAAAACTCATTGTATACTTCATTTTTACTTGTGAGGTTGGATTTGGACAGTAGATCCAAGCAGCTAGCTCACCATGGTTTTTCTCATCTTGGGTTTCCACGTAAATCTGGTGTTATGTGTGTGTTCTTTTGCTTCATGTAGTTTAAATGTTTACATTGAATTGAATACATCTAAAGGGTAATAATTTGAATATATATTGATTCACCCCCCCTCTCAATATATCTATATGTTCAACAATTGGTATCAGAGCAAGGTTCCTTGACATGTTCTAACAGCTAGAGGTAGATCTTGGATTGGAACACATGGTAAGTCATGAAGGATCAGCATCAAACAAGGCACCACTTTTTGATGGATCAAACTATGCTTTCTGGAGTATAAGAATGGAAGCTTACCTGACCTCATTAGGGTTTGATGTCTAGCAATCAATTGTGGATGGCTACACCACTCTGGAATCTCCTCCAGATCAAGCTAACAAGAAAGCATGTGAGAATAATGCCAAAAGGCTAAGAACGCAATTTTGAGTGGACTGAAGAATATTGAATTTGTTGAAGTGATGCACTGCAAGTCTGCTAAGGACATCTGGAATAAGCTTCATAAAATTTATGAAGGAGATGACAAGGTAAAGCAAGCTAAACTACAAATATATAGAGGAAAGTTTGAGAGTGTGAAGATGAAAGAAGAAAGCATTGCTGACTATTTGCTCCGGGTGGATGAAGTTGTCAATGCAATCAGAGGGCTAGGCGAAGAAGTAAAAGTTTGAGAGTGTGAAGATGAAAGAAGAAGAAAGCATTGTTGACTATTTGCTCTGGGTGGATGAAGTTATCAATGCAATTAGAGGGCTAGGTGAAGAAGTAAAAGACTTAGTGATTGTGAAAAAGGTTCTAAGATCTCTCCCTTATAGATTTGATTCAAATGTTTCTGCTATTGAAGAAGCCAGAGATCTGTCCACAAATTCACCATGGATAAATTGTTTGGTTCTCTTACTGCCTATGAGATGAGAAATGAAATCAAAGATACATCCAAAAAGGAAGCTACTTTCAAAGCTTCAAAGGAAGAAGGAACATCTGGTCCACACAGTGAGTTTAAGGAAGAAGAAGCAAACTTTGTGAGAAATCTAAAGAAGGGTTTATGTAAGTATAAAGGTAAGCTGCCCTTCAAATGTTTTAACTGTGATAAAATTGGCCATTATGCATTGAAATGTCCCTTTGGAGAAAATGAAAATAGCAACAAGGTTTTTAAAAGGAACAACTTCAAAAAGAATCACTTTTCTAAAGAGGACCACGGCTCTTCAAAAGAAGATCACTACTCATCAGATGATGAAAGGAAAGTGATGCAGAGTGGCACAAGGGAAGCAACACACAAGGGTTTACTCTATTGTCCTTTGCCCACTCACCCACTTCAAGCAGCCTTCAACCAAGCAACCAAAGGCACATTCAAGGTTGTATGAAGGATTTGGTATCCTAGTGATGGCTCCACCTTCTAGGCTTCTCCAACACCTCAGGACAGATCAAC
The DNA here is from genome assembly GCA_027924645.1 of Cunninghamia lanceolata. Classification (NCBI taxonomy): domain Eukaryota; kingdom Viridiplantae; phylum Streptophyta; class Pinopsida; order Cupressales; family Cupressaceae; genus Cunninghamia; species Cunninghamia lanceolata. The sequence continues at coordinate 342,909 of BSBN01001020.1, read as the reverse complement.
AAACACCTTCTATGCAGTTGGTTTGGTCTCCAACTTCCCAAAACTCTTCAACCTATACCTTGACTAGTAAGGCTACTAGCCCTCCAAACTAGGTTTTCTCAACAAAACTTGACAAAATCCCAAAGGTCTAGGCAAACAAATGATGGAATTGAACACCTTTCAGGGAACCCTAACAATCCTCCAAATCTCCTGCTCCAACTCTACTCCAGCAATCCAGAACGCCTACTAGGTCTCTAGGCCTAATTGATCAATTTAGGCTAGGTTACAAAGCAAGTGCTCAAAATTGGGTGCATAGGTCAGGGGCAGGAACTTGGAATGCTTCTACCATGTCCCTACAACACAAATCCATCATTTATTTGCTCACCCTAACAGGATTCTATCATCTACAACCTCAAATAGCATGAAATTGGCCAAATACAATGAAATACTTGACCTAGGGCATCACCTTAAAAATAGAAGACTGCATTTTCTGATAAAAATATTTTGGAATCTTATTGTACATACCCCTATCCTGCATTTCACCAGTTTTTGCAAATTTTCAACGGTGGAAATGCATTCTAGGGCCGGATTTCTATGGCTGCCCTAGAAAACAGGGTTTCTGGACCTGTTTTGAAAGAAAAATCTATAACTTTTGATCCCGACCACTTCAGGACCTCAAACTAGTTGCATTGGAACCCTGACTCCAAGAGCTTTCAGAAAAATATCATTTGCACACGTGAAAAATCCGTACAGTCCGTACACAGCAAGGAAAACAACGAAAAATAGTCAGTTTTCTTGATTTTTGTGCCCAAATTCCGTACAAAAACTTCCTCCTCCGTACTGGAGTCAGATATCCACCATATTAACCCATTCCATTCGGTATGCAACTTGAAAAATCAGTTTGAACTGTCCAAAATGAGTTGCAACCGCCCAATGTGTCATAATACATTGACAATATTTGACACTATGGTATTTTTGCATTAACACTATGGTTTAGCTTGTCCAAAGGAATCAAACCATCCTCCCTACTCCCAAAACATGATAAAACACACAAACAATCAAAAAAAAACTCAAAAACCAATCCTTTAGACCTTCTAGGCCTGATTGGCACAACAAGGATCCAAGTGGACTAAGCATGATTGAGGTTTATAGGGTCACCTCAATCATCTTGACCACACAAAAGGGACCATACAAACATGGCTAAAGCCTTATTACCACACATACAATCAAAACAAAACATAGCTTATCAAAATGCATCAAAAATGCTTGAGGTGTCAGACTGCTCCTAGGTGCCCTGCACCATACACCCACTGTCAAAGAGAACTCAAGTCTCTTGAGTTGGAATGCTGTCAAATGTGAAACCTGCCTTCTCAATGTCTGCCCTGCTCATCCAAGTGGCATCCTCCTGAGGGTTGTTTAGCCACTTCACCAAATAGTCATGATAGGTGTGCCGTCTAGTTTGTTTTGCAATCCTCTTGTCTAAAATGCACTCAATCTGAGTTGGAGATGAAGGTATGAGTTCTTGGAGTGTCTGATCAGTTTGAGCTTCTTCAACAACAGTCTGAGGATCAGATCCTTTATATGGATAAAGGTCTGAAACATTAAAAATTGGAGACAAAGCAATGCCATCCGGAAGTCTGATTTTGTAGGCATTGTCTCCACATTTCTTGAGCACTTCACAAGGCCCAATCTTCTTCATGAGTAGCTTAGTGTGTTTACCTGCAGGGAGCCTCTCCTTCTTCAGATGGACCATTACTAAATCACCTTCCTTGAACTGCAAATCCCTTCTTTTTCTGTCAGCAAATTGTTTATATTTCTGAGAAGTGGACAGCAATTTCTGTTGTACTTGTTCATGGACATCTTTCATGACTTGAACGAAGTCTTCAGCCAAGGCACTGCTGTTTTCCAGTCCTTTAACCTCCCTTAGTTCCAAAATACCTCTTGGGTGAGTGCCATAAACAATTTGGAAAGGAGACAGGCCGGTGCTTCTATTGACAGTGTCATTGTATGAGAACTCTGCCTGAGCCAAAATTGAATCCCAACTAGCACCCTGCTCCTTGGTTAGGCATCTTAGGAGGTTGCCAAGTGACCTATTAATCACCTCTATTTGTCCATCAGACTGAGGGTGATAGGCAGATGATAAGGACAAATTTGTACCTAGTCTCTTCCACAGTGTCCTCCAGAAGTGTCCTATGAACTTGGGGTCTCTGTCTGAGATTATGGACAAAGGTAAACCATGTAACCTGACTATTTCTTTGAAGAAAAGACCTGCTATGTGTGAGGCATCATGTGTGGTTCTACATGGGATGAAGTGAGCCATTTTTGAGAACCTATCTACAACCACAAAAATGCTGTCATGTCCATTCTTTGTCCTAGGCAAACCAAGTACAAAGTCCATACTTATGGAATCCCAAGGCTTTGAAGGAATAGGTAGAGGAGTGTATAAACCTGCATTTGATGTATGCCCCTTTGCTCTTTGGCAAATTTGACAAGTTTCAACAAACTTCCTTACATCGGTTGGCAATTTTGGCCAAAAATAGTACCTCCTAACCAATTCTAGGGTCTTATCAATACCAAAGTGACCTGACATGCTGCCACAATGCTTTTCCCTAATTATATTCTCTCTAATAGATCCTCTTGGGATACACAACATGCTACCCTTGAAAAGATATCCATCTTGCAACAAAAAATCAGAAAAATCAGTATTATACCTTCCTATCATGGCCTTGCAAGATAGGTATGGCTCTTTGAAGTCTTCATCTGCTGTATACTGATCTTTAATGGCATGAATACCTGTACTTTCCAACTGAATAGTTTGCACAACAAGATTTCTCCTGCTTAAGGCAGCGGCTACCTTATTGGCCACTCCTTTCTTATGTTTTATGGAGAAGGTGTATGCTTGGATGTACTCCATCCACTTGACATGTCTGTGATTCAGCTTTTGCTGCCTGTTCAAGAAGCTTAATGCATGGTTGTCAGTAAAAACTATAAATTCCTTTGGCAATAAGTAGTGTCTCCATTTCCTCAATGACTGAACCATGGCATATAACTCTAGATCATAGGTGGAGTAGTTTTGTTTTGCCTCATTTAACTTCTCACTAAAGAATGCTACAGGCCTCCCATCTTGACTTAGGACTCCTCCAACAGCCCTCTTACTTGCATCACATTCTACCACAAAGACCTTGTCAAAATTAGGTAGCACTAGGACTGGGTTTTCTGAAATTTTTTTCTTTAATAGTTCAAAGGCTTTGCTGGCCTCATTTGTCCATACAAACACACATTTCTTGCCTCCTTTTATGGTGTCAACAAGTGGAGCACAAATGCCACTAAACCCTCTAATGAACTTTCTATAAAAGCTGCATAAACCATGGAAACTCCTTACCTCCGAGGCTGTTGTAGGTGTTGGCCAATTAAGAATGGCTGCAACCTTACTTGGATCCATTTTTATGCTGCCCTTGGAGATGACAAACCCCAAAAATATCAACTCTTCTTGAAGGAAGACACATTTGTCAAGATTGATTCTCAACTTCTCCTCTTGAAGCCTCCTGAGCACTTGATGGATATGCCTTATGTGGTCTTCCTTGCTGTCACTAAAAATCAGTATATCATCCAAATATACAACAATAAACTTGTTAAGGAAAGGTTTTAGCACTTCATTCATCAATCTCATGAAGGTGCTTGGTGCATTTGACAAGCCAAAAGGCATAACAACCCATTCAAATAGTCCTTCATTGGTTTTGAAGGCAGTTTTCCCCTCATCCCCTTCCCTTATCCTGATTTGGTGATAACCACTTTTTAGATCTATCTTGGTAAAATACTTAGCCCTCAATCCATTAAATCTTCTATTCTAGGCATTGGAAATCTATACCTGATAGTAATCTTGTTGATGGCCCTGGAATCAGTGCATAGTCTCCATGTTCCTTCCTTCTTGGGTGCAAGCACTGCAGGTACTGCACATGGGCTAATACTCCTCCTGATAAGCCCTCTATCCAACAAGTCTTGGATTTGTCTTGCCACTTCAGCATTTTGCTCTGGAGTCAACTTGTAGGCTGCTTGGTTTGGTAGGGTGGATCCAGGGATGAGATCAATGCAATGACTAATCTCCCTCTTTGGTGGAAGAGCATCCTTGCCTTCATCGGCTATCACATCATGGAACCTTTCCAATAATTCTTCCACTTCCTTTGGTCCAATCCTCCTAAGAGGTTGCTGCACTTTGACCTTCTTGGGATTCACATCCTTGGGCTTGATGACTACTGCAAAACATGGCACTTTCTCTTCCTTGAGGTTAGCCAAAAACTCTTTTTCACCTACCAACATAACTGAACTAGAAATGACTCTCTCTTTGCAATCATCAATCAAAGGAGTCATTGTAAACTTTTCACCATTCTTGGACAAATGAATTACATTGTTCTTACCATCATGTTGGGCACTTGTGTCATGTTGCCAAGGCCTTCCAAGAAGAAGGTGGCATGCATCCATATCCACTATCTCACAAAGAACCTTATCATGATATTCACCTATCTTGAATTCAACCCAACATTGCTCTTTCACCACAATTTGTTGTTCCTTAGTTAGCCAAAAGACTCTATAGGGGTTAGGATGAGGCATTCTTTCCAATCCTAACTTAGTCACCATTTCATTAGAAGCCAAATTTTCAAAAGAACCTGAATCAACTATTACCTTGCACACTTTTCCTTTCACCTTGCAAGTGGTTCTGAACAAGTTGTTTCTTTGGGGCTGCTCCTTGGTGGCTGGCATGATGAGTGACCTGTTAAACATGATGCATTCTCCACTCTCAGGTGCTGCAGACTTGGAAGAGGCTGTTTGGTAACTTGTGGTGCTTTGACAGTCCTCTTCTTGAAGGAGTTGTACTCTTCTTTCTTTCTGATTTGCAGCAGTGTTTCCCATCTTCTCCGGGCACCTAAAGGACTGATGTCCAATCTGATTGCAAGAGAAACACCTTCCAGTAAACACATTAGGACCTCTGCCCCCACTTCTTCCTCTGCCATTACCTCTGCCCCTAAACTGACCCTTATCAGCACTGTTTTTATCAGCCTGCCCTTGGCTGCCTTCTTGTGATCCACCACCTTGGAATCTAGAGAAGTTATCTCTGTTTTGAAATCTGCCCCTGCCCCCTAAAGTTCTGATTTCCTCTGCCTCTGCTGCTGCTACCAAAATCTCCTTTTCTTCTCTGCTTATCCTCAATCCTCAGTGCCATTTGAAAGCACTTATGGACTGTCTCCGGGTTAAAGAGAGTTAATTCATCTTGAATGGAGAACTTGATGCCATTAAGATACCTTGCAAGCTTCTGTTTTTCATTCTCAGGCATCTTGGCTTTCAATGTCATCTTGTGAAACTCCTCTGTGTAGGTGCTCACGTCCATGTCCTTTTGTCTCAAGTTGTGCAACTTCTTGTTCAAGTTGACCTCATAATCCTCAGGGACAAATTGCTTCTTGATTTCAAGTACCATCTTCCTCCATGTAGAGATAGGATTCCTATCATCTTCTATCCTTTCATTTTGAATAAAATTCCACCAACTCAAGGCTGGCCCTTTCATTCTTGATTTGGCAATCTTCACTTTCTGATTTTCTGCCACTTCTTCACATTCAAAATAGTTCTCCATTGCCTCAATCCAATCAAGGCACTCCTCTGGATTCATCTTACCAGGAAACATAGGTAAGTCTGCCTTAGTGTCCTTCCTACTCAACTTTCCAAGTGCATCTAGGAATTGTCTCTCTGACATGCCTCCTTGTGGCTCTTCCATAGGCACTTCTTCTTCCTCATCTTGATCCTCTTCATCTGAATCTAAGATGACTTCTGACTTCTTCTTCTTGTCTTTGTCTTTCTTCAACTTTTCTATCTCAGCCTCCATCCTTTTGTTCTTGGCTGCTTGCTCTCTCACTATCTTTGCCAATTCGGCATTAGTCACCTTTGAAGGAATTTCCTCCTCTTCTTCTCTATCTCCCATCTCTTTGATGGCTCTGATACCACCTGATGCAGAGTGGCACAAGGGAAGCAACACACAAGGGTTTACTCTATTGTCCTTTGCCCACTCACCCACTTCAAGCAGCCTTCAACCAAGCAACCAAAGGTACATTCAAGGTTGTATGAAGGATTTGGTATCCTAGTGATGGCTCCACCTTCTAGGCTTCTCCAACACCTCAGGACAGATCAACAAACACCTTCTATGCAGTTGGTTTGGTCTCCAACTTCCCAAAACTCTTCAACCTATACCTTGACTAGTAAGGCTACTAGCCCTCCAAACTAGGTTTTCTCAACAAAACTTGACAAAATCCCAAAGGTCTAGGCAAACAAATGATGGAATTGAACACCTTTCAGGGGACCCTAACAATCCTCCAAATCTCCTGCTCCAACTCTACTCCAGCAATCCAGAACGCCTACTAGGTCTCTAGGCCTAATTGATCAATTTAGGCTAGGTTACAAAGCAAGTGCTCAAAATTGGGTGCATAGGTCAGGGGCAGGAACTTGGAATGCTTCTACCATGTCCCTACAACACAAATCCATCATTTATTTTCTCACCCTAACAGGATTCTATCATCTACAACCTCAAATAGCATGAAATTGGCCAAATACAATGAAATACTTGACCTAGGGCATCACCTTAAAAATAGAAGACTGCATTTTCTGACAAAAATCTTTTGGAATCTTATTGTACATACCCCTAGCCTGCATTTCACCAGTTTTTGCAAATTTTCAACGGTGGAAATGCATTCTAGGGCCAGATTTCTATGGCTGCCCTAGAAAACAGGGTTTCTGGGCCTGTTTTGAAAGAAAAATCTATAACTTTTGATCCCGACCACTTCAGGACCTCAAACCAGTTGCATTGGAACCCTGACTCCAAGAGCTTTCAGAAAAATATCATTTTCACACGTGAAAAATCCGTACAGTCCGTACACAGCAAGAAAAACAACGAAAAATAGTCAGTTTTCTTGATTTTTGTGCCCAAATTCCGTACAAAAACTTCCTCCTCCGTACTGGAGTCAGATATCCACCATATTAACCCATTCCATTCGGTATGCAACTTGAAAAATCAGTTTGAACTGTCCAAAATGAGTTGCAACCGCCCAATGTGTCATAATACATTGACAATATTTGACACTATGGTATTTTTGCATTAACACTATGGTTTAGCTTGTCCAAAGGAATCAAACCATCCTCCCTACTCCCAAAACATGATAAAACACACAAACAATCAAAAAAAAACTCAAAAACCAATCCTTTAGACCTTCTAGGCCTGATTGGCACAACAAGGATCCAAGTGGACTAAGCATGATTGAGGTTTATAGGGTCACCTCAATCATTTTGACCACACAAAAGGGACCATACAAACATGGCTAAAGCCTTATTACCACACATACAATCAAAACAAAACATAGCTTATCAAAATGCATCAAAAATGCTTGAGGTGTCAAACTGCTCCTAGGTGCCCTGCACCAGAAAGAATCCCTATTCATGACTATGGAAGTCCTTGATAATTCAGACAATGTTGCTGATGAAGAAGAAAAAATGATAGTCATTAATGAAGAAGAATGTGAAGTTGATCTTGAAGGTAAACTCATTTTTGCTCTTGAAGAGTTGAGATGGGTAAGAAAAGAGAACAAAGAACAAAAGGCAAAGATTGAAGAATCTGAGGAACTGACTGCTAGTTTAAAAGTTCAAATTGAAGCCAAGACAAATGAAAGTTCAAAACTTAAGGAAGAGATTGTTTCACTCAGGAAACAATTGCAGAAAGTACATGATCAGTTGGATAAGAGTGTCAATTTTGGAAAAAACCCTAAAATCTTGATGACATTGAAGAAGTTGATTTCATTCCTATCATTTCTCAAAGAAGAAGATATAGAAGACCATTTCATGCAAGGCAGACCTTCATAAACAGGTTCAATCATGTGTTTTTTGGTTATTGTTTTATCTGCAATAAGTATGGTCACAAGGCTATTGAGTGCAAGTCTAGGAAGAATAGAAAAAAATTGTGAGTAGGAATCCTCTTGCTCTCCTGGTTGATTTCACTGTGATATGTCATACCTACAACAATTTGGGACACATAGCAAGATATTGCAGAAGTGGATTGGCAAAGTCAAATACTCAAATGATAGACATCAGTAAGCAAGACAAGGAGAGTGACACTTCCAAAAGACAGGAAACAAATAATGAGGTTGAAAATTCAATGATTGTTCGAACAAAATTTCATGCACAAGGGCAAACAAACCCCTAGGTGATAGACAATGGATGTTCTAGCCACATGATAGGTGATAAGAGCAAATTCATCAGCCTTGTAAAGTGGAATGGTGGATCAGTCAAGTTTGGAGATAATACAACTGCAAGAATTTGTGGAAAGGGCACCATAAGTATTGATAGAAGGTCTAAAACAGAAGATGTTCTATATGTAGGTCTCAAGCAGAATTTTCTAAGTGTAAGTCAAATGTGCAACAAAGGCTACAATCTTATATTTCATGCACAAGGATATGAAATCAAAAGAGCAAATACTGGTAAACTGGTGGTAGAAGCTAGTAGGACAGAAAATAACATGCACAACCTAAGTGGTGTTAATGGAAGGAATTGTCTTCTAGGACAGACAGATGAATGTTGGTTGTGGCACAAAAGGATGGGACACATCAATTTTGACAGTCTTGTGAAAATCAGCTCCACACAGATAGTAAGAGACATGCCAAAGATTGCCAAGCCTGCAAGCACCCTATGTAAAGAATGTCAAATTGGGAAGTAGACAAGGACAAGGTTCAAGACCAAGGAGTATTCTTCTACAAGGCTATTGGAACTGATTTGTGTCGTCCTACTAAAACAAAGAGTCTTCAAGGTGAGGTGTTTTATGTTGCTCATTGATGATTACTCTAGGATGACATGGGTTACATTTTTGAAAGAAAAATCAAAAGCTTTTAGTAGGTTTAAGATTTCCAAGTCTATGGTTGAAAATGAAATGAATTCTAGAATCAAGTGCTTAAGATCTGATAGAGGTGGTGAATTCACATCAAATGAGTTTGAGGAATATTGTGAAGAACATGGAATAAGGAGGCAACTATCTGCAGCAAGAACCCTTCAACAAAATGGAGTTAGTGAAAGAAAAAATAGGATGGTGTAGGCCACAGCAAGAACTATGCTTAATGATGCAAAACTTCCTGACAGATATTGGAAAGAGAGTTCACACCGCAATCTACATTCTTAATAGAGGACAGCTAAGAGTAAATACTTCCAAGACACCTTATGAGTTGTGGAAAGGCAGACCTGCTTCAGTCAAACATCTCAGGGTGTTCGAAACTAAGTACTACATTAGGAGAGATGATGATTACCTAGGAAAATTTGACTCAAGATCAGATGAAGGTATCTTCCTTGGCTATTCATCTAGAAGTAAGGCATACAAGTGTTTCAACAATAGGCTACAAAAGATTGTCAAAAGTACAAATGTGAGGGTTGATGAAGACCTACATCCATCCACATATGTTCAAGAAGACTGTCATGCCCACATTTCACATGCGGTCACAACACTCTAACCCGCGTGTCATGTCCACATGCGACATGTGGTCATGATACGAACTATCAAAAAATTTCCCTTACTACTTGAAATTTCCCCCTCACACGCGTAAGCGTGCTCGGTTGCGTATGTTTAAGTCGTCAATGATACTGTGGTTTACAGAATATTTCTCACATGTGTACCTTCACTATGCTGGACTTACTTGTTGCTTGATGACGTTTACTACGTTTACGTTGGTTTTAATATTCTGCGTATAAATTACCTGGATAACTGGTTGGCCCCTAATTGGTTTTCTCAATCTATTTCAATACTGCCTCACATTAATTATTTCCTCCTCTTTCTAATTGCTTTAATTAATTTTACGTTCAATTGTTTACTTATTTATTTATTAACTTAAATTAATTTATTAAGTTAATTTGTCTTTTTTAATACCTTGGTAATTCATTTGAAAAATACAACTCCCGAAGTCACGATTTCTTCACAGACAAATTAATATACATAATTATTCATGTAAATTACAATTGCCCCATATATATATATATATATATATATATATATATATATATATATATATATATATATTGTTAAAATCTTCCCCTCAATTTAGGAAGAGAACATCTACATAATATATATGCAATATCCTTTTAGAGCAATCTTATTTATTAACAAATAATATATATATATATATATATCATTGTTTATTTTATCATGCTAATGGAAACTCCACTCATAATTTAATAAAGTATTGTTATGAAATCCAACTCATATCATTAGGGATTAAATAACCCTAAACCTTTTTTTTTGTTTGTGCTTGATGTGTTTGCAAGAAGGAAAGACTACGGCGACGACGAAGGGCATGGCATTGGCCACAGGGGAGGTCGATGGAGGTGAGCGAAGGCAGAGTGAATGGTGGCCGCAGAGGACGGCGGACGAAGGCGCAGTGGAGGTTTTAGCCGCGCAGAGGGCGGCAAGGTGGATGGCTGAAGCACGGCGGTTAGCAGAGGGAGGCCACGGTTTAAGTGGTGGCCGCGATCTCAAGGGTGGGAGATGGTGAAAGGCCGCGGGGACTTTAGCGCAGGTGGGGGGTGTGGGGAGGGGCGGAGCCCCACCCACATCCCACTTCGTGGGGTGTGGGTGGGGATCTGCCCCTCCCCACACCCTCTTTGTTAATAAGCTTCAGTGGGGGTTTAAACCCCCACCAAACCACATATATTTCTCGACTGTGTATGCGATGTAAACTGCGAACTTCTTTCTTCATTGCATTTGTTATTTTGTAATATATATATATATATATATATATATATATATATATATAGCATAACATCTTAATTTAATTACAATTATATATATTTTAAGCATAAGATATTCACAATGTGTACATTTCTTAGATTCTCAGTTTATTCATCAATACAGAAACTATTTTTATATATAAATGTATATATATATATATATATATATATATATTTATATATATATAAATATGTATATATATATATATATATTTATATATATATAAATATGTATATATATATATATTTTTATCAAATATTTATCGTAGGCAAGATAATATATAAAATTTATTTTTTATTTTCCTTACAATTTTATTATCAATTGCAACTACGAAATTAAGCTTCATACAAGCTAGTGTTAATCATTAGATATTCAAAGAAAACTATCTTTCCTTTTTATTGAAATTAAATTACAAGTAACTAAATTCAATCTAAGATTAATAGCCTCTAATATAACAAGGAAATAAATACTCATATGCATTTATTCTCAACAATAAAAGTAAATAACCATAACACAATTTCTTTTCTGTTTCAAATGTCTAAATTTCCACTACTCAATTTACTAATTTCAACATTCCCACTAAACAATACAATTTTAACAACTTTGTCTAAAACAACAACTAATTCCACAACTTAGCAAATTTGATAAACAAGAATAAACAACTGTAAGATTTCACAACTCACAAATACTCTAAGGGAAGAATTATTTTCTTCTCCCAATACAATTTTTTTTACAACTTTCAGAGGAAGCAATCTCTCCTCTTTAAAAGGGACTTATTCAGGAAGAAACTTAAAGAGACCAAGCTCTCATTACAAATGGGGAGATAGAACATTTTCTCTAAACAAGGAAAACTCCTCCAATCCTCTCAACATGCTCCAAGATATACCTGTATGACAACCAAGGAAAGAATACACCACACAACAAGCTCTCCTCCCTACCATAGACCCGCAAGAGGGTCACCCCCGAGTTAGGGAGATCATCCACACACCCAGGGTAGAATACATCAAAAGCACTTCACAACTTTAGAACAAACAAACACACAACACCCATGGTTTTACTCACTACACAAAAACTCAGCTGAGGTGAGTTTAATGAGGGTAGGGAAGCAGACTCACTCAACTCCAAGGTGACATTCTTCTCAACATTTATCACAATTTATCTCATAGTCTCAAGCCAACAAAATTATTCTTTCTCATGGCCTCAAGCCATCCAAATAATAAAAATCACAGAGATATCTCAAATAGGCTCTCAAGCCTTAAAGCCCTTTAGGCTCAAAATTACCAACATGCCCTCAAGGCTTCCATATACCAAAAACAAGAATGCACCCAAGGAGGTTCACACCTTCCCTTCCCCATACATGATGAGCATTGTCTTCCAACTAGAAGAAGCTCTTTCAAACACCCAACACAAACCCAAAATACCAGAAATAACACATAGACAACCTTGCAAATCCACATTCATCAAACAAGAACAAAACATACAAGGTGAGTAAACTGGCTCACTAACCTTTACAAGCCCTATTATGGATGTAGTTGAAGAAGAGCTCCACCCTTAGTCTCTTCCTCCAAGTTCTCCTTCTTTCCACAATAATCCAACCCCCCTTACCCTCTCCCTCCTCCCTTCTTTAAAACAAATTCCCTTCATTTTCCCTTATTCCCAAGTGGCATTAAAAAATTAAACCCACTCCTTATCCATTATCCCTAGTGGACTTTAAACAATTAACCCCACTCAAGAGGTCCCCCACTATAGCCCTTTTCCAACACATGGAGGAATAAAATATAATAAGTAAAATAGAAATAAAAAGGGAGTGGATGACACACCACCTTTTTTATGGGGTACTCCCACCAAAAGAGAGGCACAAAGAGACAAAGCACTCTATTATTGGTGGATCATGGAATCATTCCATGACTTGGAAGTGGGCCTGAGTGTGGATTCCACTCATCCCATTATTCCTATGCTCCCAAATTCGTCACTTAACTTCACTATGAAGTTAAAGTGACCACATGGAGGTTATCCCAAGGTTATCCTAGTCAAAAGGGTCCCTAGACCCATGGGGTATAACCTAGGGTTGATTTTTACCTAGTTAGGACTCCCAGAATCAAGTAAAAACACAAGAAGAGGGTCTAAAAGAAATAAACTTAAACAAGACTCATAACAACATTTCTTACAACACATCAAAATACAAGTAATTCAGAGGGTAGACCTAATTCCCTTGACCCCATGCAACATTACAACATTACAACATTTCCACCATACACGGAGTTGATCTTAGTTCCTCGTAGAACTAGGTCGGCTCACAAGGGATACAACATAGGGTGTGGAATGATCTCCTGTATTTGTGGTTTCGTTAGCAATACCTGCACACTCAATCTCGAAGTTAATAACACAAAGATATCATAGCCAAAGCAAATTTAAATACAAGCATACCTAAGTATTCTACCATATAATCATACTGAAATCACATTAAAGTTCCATTTCTAATATTATCCATTCATCATTCTCTTAAAAGCAACATCTATCTATCATTGCACAATTTATTTTCTTAAAAATCAATTAGGTTTAATAATCAAGATTCTGGATCAATAGTCCTTCAACATAAAAGTAATAGCAATAGTACTACAAATACTCTCATGAACAGAAGTGAAAAAGGTAGGCCTCACAAAGACTGTTGCTCAAAGGGATCTGCTTGCACAGAAGAAGAGGATGAAGTTGAAGAAAAAGAAAAAACACAAGAGAAGGCCACCAAGACTCCTGCTAAGTATGTTCAGAAAAACCATTCAGAAGATTAGATAATTGGAGACAAGAATGAAGGAGTATTGACTAGAAGAAGATTTGCAAGGACAAATGAACAAGTAAACTTCTCCTTGTTGTCTAAGATGGAACCTAAAACTTTTGTTGATGCTAGCAAGGATGAAGGATAGATCAAGGCTATGGAAGAACTCAATCAGATAGAGAAAAATCAGACTTGGGAATTGGTTTCAAGACTCGCAGACAAGAATGTGATAGGCACAAAATGGGTGTTCAAAAATAAACTAAATGAAGGACAAGGTGTTTGAAACAAGGCAAGATTGATCTGCAAGTGTTATACACAAGTAGACGGTATAGATTTTGAGGAAACCTTTGATCTTGTAGCAAGGTTAAAAGCAATCAGGATGTTTTTTTGTATTTGCATTCCACAAAAATTTCAAGGTTTATCAAATGGATGTCAAGTCAACCTTCTTGAATGGTGATTTAGAAGAAGTCTACATTGAGCAACCTAAGGGATTTCAACTATCTGAAGATCAGAATTTGGTGTGCAGACTAAGGAAGGTACTATATGGTCTTAAGCAAGCCCCTAGGGCTTGGTATACAAGGTTGGATAAGTATTTACTCTAGCAAGGCTTCAAGAAAGGTACAACAAATAGTAACCTATATATCAAAATAAAGAATGAGCACATATTAATAGTGGTAAATATTATCTTTGATGGCAATGATGAAATGTGTAAGAAGTTTACAGAAGAGATGCAGAAGGAATTTAAAATGTCTATGATTTGTGAATTGTCATTCTTTTTAGGCTTTCAAATCATTCAATCAAACAAAGGTATCTTTATCGCACAAGCAAAGTATGTCAAAGAGATGTTGAAAACGTTTGGTATGGAACATTGCAAACCAGTAGGTACACCTATGGTAATAGGTTGTCATCTAAGTAAAGATGATGAGTCACCACAGGCCGATCTCTATATAGGTCTATGATTGGGGGCCTACTGTACTTAATAGCATCAAGGCCTGATATTATGCAAGTTGTTTGCATGACTGTAAGGTTTCAAGCTGATCCAAAAGAAACACATGTGAAGGCAGTCAAAAGAATCTTCGGTTACTTGAAGAGCACTCTAGATTATGGACTATGGTATCGAAAAGATAATGACTTCTCTTTGACAGCATATACTGATCCAAATTGGGCTGACAACATTGATGATAGGAGAAGTACCAGTGGTGGAGCCTTCCTTTTAGGTGATAAATTGGTATCATGGTTTAGTAAAACACAAGATTCGGTTTCCTTATCAACAGCAGAAACAGAGTACATAGCTACAGTATCTTGTTGCACTCAAGTGTTATGGATGAAACAAACATTGAAGGATATCACGGTAATATATGATGAACCTGTTTCCATCTTATGTGATAATACAAGTGCCATCAATATTTCAAAGAATCCAATAATGCACTCTAGAACCAAGCACATATCCATTAAATATCACTTAAGAGAAAAGATTGCAAATCAAGAGGTAAAATTATAATATGTACCTATTGTAGACATCTTTACAAAAGCACTTCCTAAGGACACTTTTGAATATCTCTAGCAGAAGTTAGTGGTTGTTGCTCCTCCTCCCTCTCATAAATAGATGCACAGATGTTGTATCTATCCAAGGGGAGCAGTTCAAGGTTCATTTATCATCCCTGGATTGACAAAGGCTACCTCTCAGGGGGAGCGGGCACATAAAGTGATAGTAAAGGTATGTCAAGACTAATGCAGACAGGGGGAGCTTGTATGCTTTGTTGGTACAAAGGAAGATCAGTGGCCCTTTGCCCTTGACGTCAAAAGGGGAGAGAATTTGAATATCAAGTTAGTGTTGCCATCCATGACAAAGGGGGAAATTGTTGCATATGTTGTCATTGATGGCAAAGGGTTATATGTTGTATTTGATGTCAAAGTGTTATGATTGATGATATGATATACCTATTGCAGACATCTTTACAAAAGCACTTCCTAAGGACACTTTTGAATATCTCTGGCAGAAGTTAGTGGTTGTTGCTCCTCCTTCTCCCTCTCATAAATAGATGCACAAATGTTGTATCTATCCAGGGGGAGCAGTTCAAGGTTCATTTATCATCCCTGGATTGACAAAGGCTACCTCTCAGGGGGAGCGGGCACATAAAGTGATAGTAAAGGTATGTCAAGGCTAATGCAGACAGGGGGAGCTTGTATGCTTTGTTGGTACAAAGGAAGATCAGTGGCCTTTTGCCCTTGGCGTCAAAAGGGGAGAGAATTTGAATATCAAGTTAGTGTTGCCATCCATGACAAAGGGGGAAATTGTTGCATATGTTGTCATTGATGGCAAAGGGTTATATGTTGTCTTTGATGTCAAAGTGTTATGATTGATGATATGAAGTTATGATTGTTGCATTGTTGCATATGTTGCCATTTGATGTAAAGAGTTGCACGAGGTATGAAGGAAATTGGTTAAGAAATTATCAAGTTATCAAGAATGTCAAAGGCATAGGAGATTGTACTGGTTAAGAAATTATCAAGTTATCAAGAATGTCAAAGGCATAGGAGATTGTACTGCAAAGGCACAGGGGATCATACTGCATTCTACCGCAAATAAAGATATGACCTCGTAGTTTGAAAGATAGTTAGAGATAGCTATGAAACTTTGTATCACTTTGTATAGCTATGAAGAATTTGAATATATACAGATGTGCCCATAAAACTTTGTATCAGGGAGTTGGTGCTTCCTTTGGGTTGTTGCCCATAAACCATTGTATCAGGGGATTGGTGTCTCCTTTGGGTCAGTGCCCATAAAACTCATTGTATACTTCATTTTTATTTGTGAGGTTGGATTTGGACAATAGATCCAAGCAGATGGCTCACCATGGTTTTTCCCATCTTGGGTTTCCACGTAAATTTGGTGTTGTGTGTGTGTGTGTTCTTTTGCTTCATGTGGTTTAAATGTTTACATTGGATTGAATACATCTAAAGGGCAAGAATTTGAATATATACTAATTCCGAGGAGGATTGAGAGCAGATGCAAAAATGGGGAAATAGACTGACATAAAGACATTTCTAATATTAATTTTGAATATACGTATACTCTGCTTTGTGATAAGCCTGGATGTAATTTTGTTTTTGATTTGGCTTGTCCTTTTTTGAATTTTAAGACATGGTAACTATTTATCTTGGATTGCCCTGCTTGGCCACTTAAAATTGTACAAGACTATATTATGCTTTTATTGTGCTTTTATTGGTAATAGATTTTCAATTCAAAAAAAAAAAACACAAACCTTGCATTCACAACTTGTTGCTCACAAATTAATTGAACAACAAATAAAGCTGTGAATTATGGTGTTCTTACGACTCTATTATTGATTGCTAAACACCATACATCTATTAGATGAGATAGAGCATGTTGGCCTCTTACTTGTCATCTAGTTGTTAGAAACTTGAAAGAAATAAGCTTAAGCAAATAAAAGAGATATCATAAGCAAATATTGACGCAAGATATTTACCCTAGAAAAACCCCATATGAGAGAAAACTCTAGTAATAATCCACTATAAAAGCCAGTTTACAAGCTACTCTGTTCATAAGGGCCACTAAGAACACCATTATAGCATCTTCACTCTAGCACCTAACTAGTGAATTCAACCTACATATAACAATACAATCTCAAAAAACATGGCAATGAACTTCCCCATTTAGTTGTTAATAACCCTAAGACTGGTAGGATTCGAATATATTTTTCATGTCAACTTATCTCTCTTATCATCTATGTGAAATAATTCCACCCAAGATGTATACTTATAGCACATATCTCAAAGAGTGTTTGTGCTAAAAAAAGGCAGGGGTACATGGTGATGCATCCCCACCCCCATAACATTTTAAAGGCATGGAGATGCCTTGGAAACATCCCCAGACTGTCCCCAACCTCCCACGTAACAGTGCCGAAATCCATAGAAACATCCAGGGACATGTGACCATCCCTGGATGGTAAACAGCATTTTTTTTAGAACACAATACAGAAACATATATTAATAATAATAAAATTTATTTTAAAAAAATTAAAATTAAAATTAATAAATTCTTAAGAATTGCAGTCTCAAATGATACTGCCATTCACTGTGATTGCCTTTTTCCTTTGTGAAGTTTGCATGGCATGCAGGAATGCACAATGGTGACACAAGTGTTGCCAAATCTACTAATATTTGAACTTAAGTCATGTTTAGAAACGAAGCATATGAAGAGATTTGTGACATGTTTTGGTCATTTGCTTTTTTTTTAATTAACACTCTAATTGTTATATATTTATTTAAAGAAACATGCATACACATTGACAAGCTGGTGAAAGGGATAGCGTTCCAACCAAGCACTGCCACAATATAACAGAAACTATACCGTATACTCCACTTCTATAACTTGATTCTTCAACTCAGATGGGAGATTAAGACAGATCCCAGCATTTAGAAAATTAGTTTTATCACCATTGAACCGGACATAAAAAGATATACCTAAAATAAATATCATAAGATTTAACATGCAGTAACAAATCCAACAGACATACCCAAAAGAATATAGAAACCAAAACAGAGGCCATCTTTGCTTGAATTAATAATATTTAGCAACGAATTCCAGAGAGATTGATTGGACATCAACTCCATGAAGATGACGGCCATCTCACATGCTCTAGGACATATAATGTATCATCATATAACGTAAGGATATGGCCTAGTTGATGTACTTCTCGCATATCTTTCCCTCTAATGAAGATGTTAAAAAAGACTAGAGATTCCTCAAGGGAGAAACCAAATGAAGAAAGTTATTTGCAATTAAGAGACAACAGTAATGCATTCTAACATTGCTATGGTATGGATTTAATGCTGATTATCAAGTGGGATGATATACTTAACTACAAGTCAACTAAAAGTCCTCCACTATGAAATCCTATTGAGTCAACCATCATTGTACTTCCCATTCAAAAACAAAATAAATTTTACATGTAATGGAGAGGATGACTTGCATGTAGAAAGGATGGGTTAGCAAGATGAGGCTACTCCACTGTCCTTCCCTTGCAGGCATAGGAAACAAGGCAACAAAATTGGAATATAAATAATTTCAATGATAATATCAACAACATTAAATTACTAAGGGCCTTGCTACTTAAGATCCTCAGAAAGAGTAGAAAAAGCTGATTTGATCATGCTTGGAAGTTTATCTCTCAAGCCATTAGCAATGTTCTTCATACCGTGTGGAAAGGCCACAGCACCTATAGCATTCTGATATTTTACCTGACCTACTTTAATTTGCATTTCTAAATATCTTTTCAGTGCAACATATACAGCTTCCATAGAATAAAAAGTAGGATGTACATGCATGAATTGAAATACCATTGTTCCTGCTAGAAAATAATGCTTTCCCCTTGTGAGTTCTGCTATAAAAATAGGGAAAGCCACATCGCAGAAGAAAAGGGATTCATTTTCGTACTTTTTTGAAAAGGGAACTTGGACTTCCTTCCTTTGTAAGGATAAATAATTTTCTTGCAGCAAGCGAGCCAGTTGCCCCAAAAAAGCACACATGTAAGAGAAAATAGTAATAAATTTAGGGTTACCAGCAATGGATGGCAAAAGACCCGCATATAAAATTAGTGCTAATAGTCCAGAATCCATTAGACCATCTGATGTGTTGTTTTCATTAAGTACATCACTGGTATTAGTCTCTGGTCCATTTCTCTCAAATGTCCTGATCTCTTTCAGTTTCTCCACAAACATCTCCAATGTTTCAAACCAAAGAGAATCATAGGGAAGTAACAAGGCACTTTTCAGTGCAACGGCAGGCTGTATCTTAGCCAACTTTGCAGTTAACCTATGTGCCTCATCCTCAGTGAGCAATACTATAGTTTTGTTTAAGCATGCTTCATCAAGCACAAGTAAAACATCTTCCAGTTGGCACTGCTCAATAAATTTGTCAAGAATTATATCCCAACACATATGATATGTATGGACTGAAACAACTTTATTTACATTACTATTTGTCTCTACTTTTAGATCTTCAAGTGCTTCCCATCCATCATCCCACATGGCTTCTTCATTCCAATTATCTTGTTCATCTGTTATTCTCTTTGAGTCTTCTGTCTGACTATTCTCAGATCTTTCTTTGGCATTCTCAAACAAGCATTCCCACTCTTTCAGAAGGGATATTAAAGTTAATATATGTTGTTTAGATACAGCATTAGCAGCTAATGCACAAAATAAAGATACTGATGAATCAACACTCACGAGATCCTTTCCATTTACTTCTACACCTGGCCAAAAAGTAGATATCAACTCTTTTGACTTCAGGGCAACCAAAGTACTTCTCAAACTATTGGCATTTGATTGGTTTTCTTTCTCTGAAAGATTCTCAATATCCATATATTGGAAGGCATCCCACCCATCCCAGGGTAATAAACTCTTGTACTCTGCACCAGAAGCATGCATGTGACCTCGTCCAGCAATACATTGAAGAACTTCCAACAAGTAAACTCGAACTTGACCAGGTATCTGCAAATCTTCAGCAAATGCAGTCAACTTTGACCAAACTACATGTCTCATTCTTTGTAAAATGACAAAATCATGCTGCCTTGGGTCAGAGCTTTTGACCTCATCATCCTCATAATCTGTACCGGCAAGTGATGACAACACCTTGCACAGATTTCTAGAGCTAAACTTATTAATTTCAACTGCTGAATCAGAGGTCTGGCCACATATCTCTGACAATACAGAATCAATAGCATTCACATATCCATCCATGATGTCTTGAAGTATATTCTCATCCTTCCTTCCTGTGGATGCCAGCCTTTGCCCAGATTCATGTGCATCTTTCTGATGACTCGTATAATTATCTGAGTCTGATCTGCTATCTGAGATAAATATTGGTCTTTCCTGAAAGCAAATACGGGTGATAGTCCTAAAGGAGCAGCCTGCAGTAATCATTGTCTTTATGAAATTCAAGAGCTCATTTTTGAGACCAGTCGAAGTTTGCATGTCCTCAACACCTATCAAATGATCCAGATCCAATCTTTCTTTTAAATGCACATAGCAAGAAGAGAGAATTTTATATAAGAAAGTTAATCGGTGCTTATTAGAGGTATCAAGGGCAGGGTACACGGTTGAGCAAAGCACTTTTAGAAGTTCTGCATCATGCTCCAATAGTTCATTCCAGTGCTCTGCAATTTCTTCTTCAATATCTTCATTTGTCCATACTTCTGATAAAAGTACAGAACTCAAATATCGTATAAGGACCTGGGTGGAGCAAAAACTAAGAAGTTAATTCAGCAATATACCATCCTGGACATGTCAAGCATGTGCCAAGGAAGAAATAAGTGCAACAAGCTTATATAAAGTAATGCAGCCAAACTCTACATCAGATATGCACAGTCAAAAATATATAGATAATTGATACCTCTGATCTGTCAACTCCATACATGTTTGCCAGTATTAATCCCTTCGAAAGAATGCTCTTTTTCTCAATCTTTACAGACTCCATCAAAGAAAACACTGTATTTTGTACATATGCTGTATCCCCAGACAAAAACCTTCTGGTTTCCACCCCAGGGATAATTTGCTCCAAAACCCTGGCCTGCTGAGCCAGTCTTTGTCGTTCTGCAATTCCTAATCTCCACTCTTTCCAGAAGGTTGTCTCTATCTCCTCTTTTTCATTCATGCAATCTGAACCATACAATTTTGTAGATAGAAGGTAAGTGGATAGAAGAAAAAACGAACTTCATAGAATAAATATTCAAATTATTGATTAAGCACAATGCTACTGAATACACTAGCTGGCCATGTTAATTTAGTTTATGCCAAATTGTGATCTAAATTGGATTGTTGTAATTCACTATCATTTATGTTGTATCTCCGAGGCAAAAGGATGATAAAAGGGACTTTTTAAAGCTCTCTATAGAATCCATTTTGTCTCAGCAAATTACAGAGACGTCCAGACATGCTCATGCTGGAATAAACTTGTCCCAGAAACAGATATGAACAGGAATGAACTTGTCTGATACATGTTCATCGTGGTATAATTTTGTCTTGTAGGAGACGGAAGAGGGAACAAACCTCCAAGGTTGAAATTTTGATTGGTGGGGATGCTATCAACTGGCTACTTGGTTGATTGGAGTGTTGTGTGTTGAACTTTGAAGGAGAAGACATCCCAGAACAGAGTGGTTGAGAAGCAGAGGGGAGATGTGTGTTTGGGCATATGCCATGCATTATGAGCTTTGAACCTTGCATTTCTTGTTAATAGTGACTTGGAGGCACAGCCCGACTTGCAGGAGTTTTCCCACACTGGGTTTCTCCAAAGTAAATCTGTGTATGCACTCTTATGTGTGTGTTTGTTGGTACTAATTTCCATTCCATGCTTGTTTATTCACTTTCCCATTGTTCTTGTAATTTATGCAACATGGCCACTCTTTGATCTATTATGGATAGAAATAATACTAATTCTGTATAAATCAGTTACAAGACTACATAAGATTTGTGTCTGATCTAACCAAGCTAATTATAGATCAAATCGAGTTCTGGTAACTTGTAAGTAATATTTTTCTTTTTCAAACAATATTCAGCAATACCGATGGAAATAAAATCTTCATTTCATGACTGTTCCACAGATTTTAGAAAATTATTAAGTTTCAATTTCAACAAAATACAAGGAACAATACAGTTAAGAGGCTAACAGAAATTTATATAGGTTGGGTAGTTTTCTAATATTGCAATTAATGTTAGTCACTATGATGCTTAAAAAGGCAGAACCACGTTCGGTCACTAAAATCAAAATGGATACAAGGAAAAAATGTGTTGTAGAATGACAGCAAAAACCTGTTGTGGGAGAAGATAATAAATGACGACCAATTTCTTAGTAAATTGTCTACAAAATTCAAAAAACTCAAATAATTACTAAATGAATTTATTCTTGTTTGTCAAGCAAAACTACAGCAGCAACACTCATTGTGTAGCCAAGCTAGATGAATTTGTTTCTAGAACCTGAGGTAGAGAGATCACATAATCAGAAAGAGCTACAATAATATTATGCAGTGCAACCAGGAGATGCATCTTGGGAGACCTGGGACATATCTTGGAGATGAAGACACAATAAGACTTTGTTCTGTATCTCCCTTTCAATCTCCTAAATTGAACAACAGAAACCTATTAAAATTTAAAATAAAAATGAAAAAGAAAATTAAAAAAGCTAAAGTGGTTGCCATAACTATTAGCCAACCCTAACTGATTAATCCCCATACCTTAATCTCATTGTGTGCCTTAATTTTTTTTATTTTTTATGCATTCTGCCTTTTTTAAGTTGTTTATACTAGAGTTATGAATCTAGCCGAGGACCAGGCCAAAATCACATGACCAGATTAAGGCAGCCCTTGAAAGTCTCTGTGCTCAACTAATAGAATCGCAACTCCAAAGACAACCTGTGAGTCTTTCTAGAATCATGAATCCTGCATCTTGACTCAATGATTCTACAGCAGATGACACCATTAAAAAACGCACTGAAGACAAAATAAAACCAGAAAATCACCACTCGCTACTAAAATGCCACTAACACACTCAAACCCTCCTATGACCATTTTGACTCTTGTTTGGACTTGCCCATTTGCTTTCACATTTTTTTTAATATCACTCTGCTTGTTTTTTCATTCTCTCTTCTAAGGAACTGAACTTCCTTGCGAGGCTAATATAGGTGGATTGACGATTGATATGTACAAAGGAGGAACTGATATAAGGAGTTGGATTTTAATTGCACCCATTTTCAACTTTCAACTTCAAGCATCAAGTTAACGTAAATTTAAAATCTTCATTCTTCCTTTACGTATTTTCCTCCTTCATTCTTCTTCCTATTTTATATTTATATTTTAATTTTTATAGAATCCTTGTTCAACACATTGCATTGATCTAATGCTGGAATAAGTACGCAAAATTGAGTGGGTAAAACCAGTTGTGGAGCATAAATGCAACATTTGCAAATACATTTACAACCAATACCTGGTACTCTCTTTAATAAGACAGTTCAAAGATAACAAGGAGCTAGTCCAACCTAGTGTCACTCGTTCTAGAACCTCATTCATAATCTTGTAGTTTTTGCTACAACCAAAGCTTCTTTGAAGTAAAAGTTTGTTAGCAATAAGTGGAGCAAGTATTCTTACCCAAAGACAAAAGTTGGGATCGACGTGGCAAAGAGGGTGTTTCATGAGACCCATTTTTGGACTCTTGCAAAGGAGATTGAAGATGTAAGTTTTTCCTTTCCGTTTCCAATGTTTTTGAAGTTTATCCTTTCTTCATTTACAATTTAAGGCTCAAGTGTAGAGTTATATTTTTAACTATTTTATTTCTATAGGTCATTGAGCCACTGGTTGTTCTCCTTCATATAGTGGATGGAGAAAAGCTAGCAATAGGCTACATCTATGAGCGCATGGACCAAGGCAAGGAGCATTTTAGACTTTTCTATGGTGACATGGAGGACAAGTACTGGCCCGTTTGGGATATCATTGAGCAGCATTGGATAAAGCAACTTCATATGCCACTTCATGTTTGTGCATATTTCCTCAACCCAACCTTCCAATGTTTTGAGAGTTTCATGGCTACGAGGAGGTTATGGAAGGCTTCTACACAAACATCATGTCTAAGACTGAGATCTACAAGCAAGCACAAGAATATCTCTTTTATCGAAGATAAGCAAGTTGACAAGGACAACTTATAGGCTAGGTAAAATTTGCATTCTTTGGAACATTGATTTAAATATTTTCTTTTTTCTGTTATTTGATGTTGAATTTTTAGTATTTGTAAATCTTAAATGTTTTAATGTTATCGTTACTAATGCACAATGGGAACATTTTGGCACCAAGGTGCACAATCTTCAAAGGATTGCCATCCAAGTGTTGAGCTAACCAAGCAGCGCTTCAGGTTGTGAGCACAGCTGAAGTATGTTTGAACACATTCACTCCAAAAAGCACAAGTTGTCAATGCAAAGGTTTGATCACCCTGTATTTATGCATAGAACCTAGCCCTCCACCACAAGAAGAGTCTAGCAAGGGATGAATTAGTGACCATTGAGTTGGAGGGATATAATCCCACATTTGAGTGGATTGCCAAGGATGACGACCTTGTATTTACAGAGGACCATGCATGGGTCGATCAAGTTAATTGTGAGTTGGAGCTTGTAGCTAAGGGGGAGAAAGAGGAGCAATTTTGTACAACTAGAGGCAAACAAATTGTCCAAGATAATGTTGCTACTATGTCTTCTATGAATAGAATGGATGCAGTTGCTCCTTTGATGTACACAAAACGTCATAGGGTATATCATCCTATATCTAATGTTGAGAGGAGTAAACCCTCTCAACCTTAGTTTGATGTGTTCTACGTTTTTTTTTTTTTCTAATGCCATCTACGTGGATTTCTAAATCCATCATTTGTGTACAAATTAATAATTTTAAGCATATCAAAGCAACTTTTCATTCATATCAACTTTCAAGTTTGAAGTTTAACTTTCAAAATGGCATTTTTACTTATTTCTGTGCGTACGCATGTGTATAGTAGATCTAATTAATTGCTTATCAAAGACATTGTTTATCATATTTTCATGGTGTTTTGAAGTGGAACATTTCCAACATGGGAGGGCATGCATGTTATCAACCTAATAAATCCAAATTAATTATTAATGGTTTTTACCAAAAGATGTGACCTTTCACCTTGATAGAACACATCCTATCAACATACCCCTTAATGCACATAAAAATATTGCCCTATTCATTCATCCTCACCAATCTACTATTAAACTCTTATCCATTATTCAATGTGCATATATTACATATTTACTATATATGTACCTAGTAGGTACATGAAAGAATCAACTACATAGAAGATCTAAAAATTTGGAGATGCATAGATTATAATAAAGCATAGTTTTTTAGATCTATGTAGTTGATTCTTTCATGTACCACATAGCTTTGTAGATCTTCTGTGTAGTTGATTATTTCATGTACTACTAGGTAAATGAAAGAATCAACTATATAAAGGATCTAACAACTATATAAAAGTTTAAAGATCTAAAAAACTATGCTTTAACACACTCTAGAGTCTACACATCTCCAAGTGAGAGACTTCGACAAAATCAAAAACCTTGGGGTAAGAAAAGGGAAGCTAAAGCCTTAATAAAAGAACAATAGACATCCTAATAGATCTAACAACAGCCACAAGTATAATTGATTTTGAACACAAATGAATGTTATAATTGGAAAATTAGAGGCAACAAAAAAACTCAAAACAAGTTTGTCAGCTGATAAAAATTGGGGAAAATTTTGTGATTTAGTTCGAAGATATAAATATGCATTTTTTATTAATTTTTATTTTAAAAAACATATAAATATGACAAATGGTGCTATTAAACAAGACATTTAAACTATATTGATGATCATACTTATTTTACCCAGTCCAAAACTCAATTGTGTCATCATCAAATTGTCATTTGTCAGTGTTTGTTTCGAGTTTGTCAAAAAAACGCAATGGTCGATTTTGGTCATGTCATCAAAGTCCAATGTTCGTGTCGTCAAAATCCAAAATGTTACATTTTCACAAACATGTTATTTGTTCGTCAATTTTAATTGTCGATTTTCAATTGATAATTATTTTTAATTAAAAATAATTATTAATTATTAATTATTGATCATCTTTTAAAATTATTGTTATTGTCAAAAATTAAGAATCCATAAGAAATAAAAAATAGTAAAAACTTCAAAAATAATAAACAATTTGAAAAAGTTAAAAAGCCTTTATAAGGTGCATGCCAGGTAGTTGGCGCATGCCATATTAAAGTTGTTAAACATTTTTAAAAATGATGGTCTTTGTATGGGCGCATGCCCATACCTGAGGCATGCACCATACAAAAGTAAACACGTTGTGATGTCCCCAATTTCGGAGTGATCACCTTTGGAAGAGCAGAGGGACTTGTTTTCACACTCCGGGATTTTTGGAAGGAGACTTGAGGTTTGGAGATGACTTGGCATATTTTTCTGATGATCTTGAAGTGTTCATTTCATTTGATATCTCTTTCTTTCCATGGGAGCGAACCTTTTTGAGGAGTTGAGTGTGGAAACTCGTCATATTGAGGAAGTTGTGCTAAGAGATGAATTTGCTAACATGTTCTATGTCGATGCCACCTTGATGATGGATAGTGATATTGCTTTGATCATATGTGTGTGTGCCAACTTGCAAAGAACCTACTAGATGCATTATGGGTTTGGGACAATCTATGAAGAAGAAAAAATAATAAAATATTGCTCAATCTTGGTGCGCTTGAAGGAGACAACTTGGAGAAGAGAAAAGAAACTAAATTCAAATTATTTATTTGACTTTTGGCACCTAGAGTTTCTCATTAAGGGTCGGCCTAGTTAAGGAAAAGAAGAAATAATAAAAGCAAGTCCCAGGTCGGCCAGAATTAGTTGGACGCCAAGAAAACATAAGGGTCGGCCTTGAGAAGGAGAAAAGTGGTAAAATAATAGTATTTTCTACCTAGGTCGGCCAGCAATATATGGAGGTGAAAAACATGTATAAATATAATTTTTTTGGTGGCATTTCATCATCATTTAAGCATTCATTCACACCTCATTTGGAGTTTATCTCTTGGAGAAGGACTTGAAACGAAAACCTTGAGTTCTTAGGAGTTGGACGAAACCCTAGCTCTTTCCTTTGGAGGATTCCATATGGGAGTTCACTTGTGCATCATTGATATTTTGGGGAGAAGAAGAGCAGAATTATAAATCAGATTGGAGATCATCATTGGAGGCACTTCCTTGGCTTGGATTGATCATCATTTGTGGGAAGATTGCCCTAGAGTGGAGCGCTAGACATTGGAGGAAGAAGAGCAGAAATCTATTGCAGCAGTAGAGCAGACCTGATTTGCCCTAGCTTGGAGATCTCATCGGTGGATTTGTGTCATCTTGCCTAGGGTATAACCCTACTTCTTGAGCGCCACCTTTGGAGAAGCGATTATTGGAGTTGTTGGCTTCTTGTGACCTCATTTGCATCATTATTTGGAGCAGCAAGCATCTCAGACCTAAGCGCACCCTTTGGAGTAGATTTCCTTTGCCTTGGAGAGTTGAAGACCTAGGGTTTGATGCCCTAATTGGAGCAGCATTCATTGGAGATCTTTTCCCTTTCATTTGAAGGTCATTTTGCTAATATTTTTGGTATGTACAACCCTTAGGGTTAGGGTAGAACACTGCTGGGCATGTTTGTCATGTTTGCCCTATTTTTGTTGATATATTGAAGACTAGTAAAACTCAGATTTTGTAGCAGCAGACTTCTGATTTCAATTTCAGTCATTTGTGTTGGATAAGTGAAGTGGATTTGTTGATCATTTGATGGTGAAATGCAAGTATATTATGGTTGATCATATTTATAGTGAAATTATGATGTTTTGAGATGTTTTATGGGCTGCCCTAGATGTTTGTTCAAGTCTGATTTTTTCTTCAGAAATTAAGGTTTGAGCAGAAAACTAATTTAGATATTTTGGAAAGTCCATAAATCCAAAATTGTCCAAAATATCCCATTTTGGGATATTACACACCTATAGGAAAGACAACAATCATTCAAAAGCATAAAATCAAAATAAAAAACTATATGCGCAAGTAATCACCAATGGATTGCCACTAGCAAACAAGACAAAAGGCAAGTCAGCAAGAGTTCACACCTTGTGAGGAGATAGGGAAAATCAAAAAAAGAAAAAGCAATGCAAAGACAACCTTCTACAAAACGCATCATTTTAGCGCCCAGCAATAGAAAAGGATAACACACCTCCCTCCCATATCAGCAATCACCAAAAAAGTCAGCGTCTAGGAAAAGAGCAGAAGTGAATCACACCAAGTTTTGAATGCCAAATCAGCAGCTAAGAAAAACAAAGGCTTTAAAAAGAGAAGACCACAGCAATCCAAAAAGACAGGGTGGCGGCCAATAAAAGGAAAGTCACACCCAGTTTGGTTGTCTTTTATTCCCTTCAAAATTACAGCCAGCCTTCAAGATCATAGTCAAAGTATGATGCCCAATTAGCAAGATTGACTTTTGACCTGAACATTGATACATTTATTTGGAATACTACAAGAGGAGTTTACAAAACAAACAATCTTTAGATTCAAGTCACCAAGATTGAAATTCTATCAAAAGGTTTGTGGGACTTTGCTAGGAACAGAAGATTCACTGGAAAAACATCATCAAACCAGAGTCGTCTAGAGCTGCCTTCAGAATTCTATTTTTAACACAGGCTAAAAATAGATCATTGTCATGTTGAAAAAAGAGCATATTCCAAGATTCACTATGTTTAGCCTCTCACTATTTTTAGCGTTTGCTACTTTTAACTTGGAATTGACTTTTCTTCAATCGTCATGCAAGTGATGTGAGCATGAAGTCATAGTTTGCAATAAATTCAATCGACAACTTAACCGAAGGTTGCATGATTGTAATATTTTAATCATCAATTCAATTGACAATTGCATGGTTTCAATTTTAGAATTAGTGAACCAGATAATTTGTAATAAAACTTGCACATCATGCAAGCAGTCTAGTTAGGATAGGAGTGCAGTAAATTTATTTTCATGCAATTGTTTGTAAATAGTATAAATAAGTGTTTTTTTTCCATTTAAATGGGAGTTAGTGGTATCAATCAATGTTGTATCAATCAGTCAATCAAGGAATATAGATGAACGGTAATTCTCATGCCCAAATTATGTTGAAATTGCTATTCGTTGAATATTCAATGTTGTTGTGATTTGGTTATTCACTCAATAGAAATTTATTATGCCTATCTCGCTTCTAAGTATCTATTGAGATGTTTTGTTATGCATGCTATGTTGCAAGTATGAGGTAAGCCAGTGTTGTCATTGATGTCAACATACTCATATTGCATTGACAAGAAGGATTTGATGAGCTGTGTGCTGAGGATATTGAGAAAATTAGCCTCAGTCAGGAACAGTGAAGAACAGTGATGAGAAGAAGGCAAATGTATTGTATAGGTTGAGAACCGGAGGATGCGGATTAAAGGGTTTGTAGATATGAGTCTTGAGATGCTTCAGTTAAGATTTCAGAGGTCCGCATAAAGATCTGAAGGAGTTGTGGCTGTCGGTGTAGAACCGGTTCCGGCAAGTATTCAGAGGTGACAGAGGATCACAAAAAGGTCCGGTGAGGTCCGGAATTGTATTATCCTAATCTGCGGATTGGAAGGAGTGTTTGGGATGTCCTTGTGATGTGTCATCCTGATTTGTGCATGATTTGGAGGTTCGGAAGTACCTTTTACATTATGACAGTGGCGACAGACTGTGTTCTTGAAGTTCCGGATGAGGAAGACAAGAGATTCCAGTAAGTAGAGGAAGTGCGGATGTACCTGGTCATTCAGGCAGGCTTGTGAAGGTTCTTGGATCATGTTGAGGTTGTGTTGTTGGTCCGCATTGATAGTAGAGCCCGGAATTGAAGTTATTCTTCCGGATGAAGTTCTTGCTCTGTTTAGCCGACCGGATGAGTTGTTCATCCTGCGAATGTTCTTGTGGTGGCCGACCGGATGTGTTATTCATCTTGCGGATACTCTTATGGTTGTTTGCCGACTTAGATGTTTATTCCTAAGTCGATGTCTTGTATAAATAACGGTTTGTGAGTTCATTTCGTAGTGTGGATTGTGTGGATGAGTGTGGCATAGCGAAGAGAAGTGCGAAAGGCAGAGCAGAGGTTTTTGGGCTTAAATGGAACTGATCCGGACATGGTAGAGATGTCATTCTCCAGTTCAAGACTGTGATTCTTATCACTTTGTAGACAGTGTGTCTCCTTGTAGGCAGTGGGCTTCTTTGTGAGCAGTGTGCTCGGGCAGTGAGCCCTAATTGGCAAGTGCCATTCTTTTTCTTATTCTTCTAACAGAGAATAATCCTTGGGTTAATCACCCCGTGGTTTTTCCCTTAACCGGGTTTTCCACGTCAAAATCTTGGTGTTCAATGTGTTGATGTTTATCTGCTCTTGTGTTTTATGCTTTCATGGATGATTAATTGATATGCTGTTAACTAACAACCAAGAATCAAGTATTTGAAAGAACAAGAAGTTTTTTTTATACAACTGATTCACCCCCCCCCCCCCCTCTCAGTTGTATGCCCTGGATCCAACATGCTAAAGGTTAAGTTGCTTCAATGAATTTGTAAGCTTTGTATTGCAGACAAGCTTGAAGATGTAACTCGTGGCTTTGTACCAAGTCTTACATTCAATTTAACCATAGCATTTTGTTTATGTGTTAATCTATCCAATCCATGTGCACTTGCTCTGCTCAGTCTCTATTTTTAGTTGAATAGCGCAAACCTGTAGTTGTAGGTTTTGATTTTGGTCAAAAAGTATAAAATCATTTGCCTTGTTTTGAAAGAGCATTTTAGCCTTTTACACAAGGCAAACCCAAAAAGATGATATTTATGTTTTATCCAACATGAACATGAAAACACCTCTAAAACTAATGTAAAGTTTGTAGATTGCAAGTACATATTATGCAGTTTTACTTTATATTTTGATTTACAGGGAGCTTCCCCTTCTAATTTGAAGAGCGGTTCTATTGCACATCTATTCCATTTTGTGACACACTAAAAAGTGTGAATTATAACGCTAACAATTCTATCTAATAAAAAATAAATAAAACTAAAAATATTGATATTTATATTAAAATTTCATTATTATATTTTAATAAATTTTTATAAACATCCAATGTTCATATTTAAAATTAAAACTTAAATAAATTTTCTGAAAGTTTTAAAACCTAAAACTAGAACTTAAATATAAAACAGTAAAATACTATATAAATTACTATAGTAATATAATATTATAAATTTTAAAATTTTAAAGAAAGTTATATATATTACAACTAGTCTGCTAGTTTACCATATTAGTTTAATTCGAAATGCATTTGGTTTCAGGTATCCCAGATCATCCATCGCTTCTTCCCCAACAACTTCCTCTAGTTGCACCCCTTCAGCTCTTCCCTTTACTGATCAATAGATAGAATAGATTTGCTCCTGTCCAGGCACAGCCCATGTTTTGGATCAGGCAGCACAAGAAAGACCTTATGCATTTAAACTGGATGGTTACCGCACAGTTTTAATTTTTACAAAGCATGACAATGGCAGCACTGCTGCAGGGTGGCACAGGATGAGAAGATGGATGGTGAAGTGTGAAACAAACAGCAAACAGAAAAAAAAAACCCTAAAAATTTTGCAGTTGTTTTTAAAAGACCAAGTGCCTCTAGCAGACCCCGGAGTAAATGAATGCAATGGGAAATTTAAACAATTTATTTACATTGAAAATAAAATCGCCAAATTTTGAATTCTTCTATAATAATCGGCAAACTTTAAGACACTGTTTATAACCATTGAAACATGCCACAAACTATAGTTCAAGGTAAAGTCCAAGATACAACCCCTCAAATGACTCGCCAGTCACTTTGAGTGTCCAACCTGCAAAAAGAAAACCAAAAATCTAATTCAGATTTGAAAGAATGTGATTGCCAGATCCCACATTCAAGCAAAAAGTCCATGGATCGAGCAAAAAGCCCATGGATCCAAAACCCAAAGCTACAAGCCCAAGGCCATGCTATTTACACATTCACCAAAAATAGGTAATGTATGAGAAATAAAATTGTTAAATGGAACAAAACAACTTTGGAAACATATTTCAAAGTCTCAGGCCAGGAAACAAACAATGGCCAAATTGGAAAACATTCAGAATAGAATAAGAGGGCAAGAAATCATAGAGACATTATTAAAAGAGGAACAAATAATAACTTAGCATCTTGCAGTTATACAACAAACAGGAGAGTTTTCTGGCATCAAAGATCTAGAAAATAATGGATTAGGCTAGGAGATTCAAACTCGGCCTTATTCCACAAATCTATACAATACATACAGCATATCAAAGGGAAAAACCAGCCAAAACATCTGGATGGAAATACCATCACAGATGCAACTGACTATTTTGGCTACCTTCTACTAGAGGAAAGCCAAACGCAAGCTCAACTCTAGCCAGGAGGAAATGATCAAACATATTCCAAAAGTCATAGAAGAGAAGGGCAATGACTCTATCACAATAACTATGAAGAAGAAGAAAGGAAAGTCTTTCTTTCAACGAGGATAAATCTCCAAGACCAAATGGACGCTCAGCTATATTCTCTCAAATTCCTAGAAATTATCAAAGAAGACCTTTGTAATGTCCCCTTTTTCCAAGTGATCACCCAATGGAGTCGACTAGCCTATTCTATTCTCGTAGGCTAAGTCAGAAGTGCTAGGGAATAATCTAATTAGTTAAATACTAAGTAATCCTAAGTCACCTTTGGATTATTTATATTTAATTAATTAGGCTGGACCTAATTGTAATGTGAAATGACTTTATTATTTAAGTTGGCCACTTGATAAATAAAATAAAAGAAAATAAGGAGAGTTGCCAAAAGGGAGGTCAGCCCAAAAAGGAGGATAAAACATAGAGTAAATTGCCAAAGGGAGGTCGGCCAAGGTGAGGTTAATTGGTGGCTATAAAAGAAGGCAAAAAGCAAGTCATTAGCATCATTCATTATTATATCTTTTCATTGGAGATTTTCTCGTGGCTGCAACTTTGGTTCAGCATATTCCAAGGACGAAAACCCTTAGGAATATTGGTGGATTGGATGAAAACCCAATTCCATCTTGGAGGTGGATTCATACGGAGTTCACATTTGCACTTCATTGGAGATTTGGAAGGAAAGCAGGAGCTTCAAAGACATATTTGTTTCTGCAGAAACCCCAAGGCCAAATTGTATGATTTGTGCCAAATACAATTTGGAAGAGTAAAAGATATATTCATATTTTCAGATCAGATTTGTAGCGCCATCTTTTGGAGGGTTTGAGCATTGATTGTTGCTAGGGTTTCACCATAGGTTGAGCACCACTTCCCAAGGAGGGCGATTTCACAATTTGGAGTGTTGGAGCCAAACCCTAGCCATCGCCGCCTTCATTGTGCATGTCATTTGTCATCTTCAAGGTGCACCGCCTAGTTTGGAGGATTCGCCCATCTAGCGTTTGCTATTTAACATCATTCTTCGCCATTTTGGTATGTATAAGCCTATGATTAGGTCTGATTTGTAATAGCAGAAATCTGGGCTATGTTTGGGCATGTTTGAGCCTATACATTTGATGTAATTCCAATTCAGAATAATCTGATTTGTAGCAGCAGACATTCATATTCAGAAATCAGAATTATAGATCATTTATATTGCATTTGGATGGTCATATCTTGTGGTAGAATTCATGGTTGATGTTATCTTCATAAGGATACATATTTTGCATGTTTATTTGAGCATTTGGCACTTGTATATTCGCTGTCCACATTTATTTATAATTCAGAAATAAAAATCAGAATTCAGATCTAGGGTTTGAGAAGAAGAAAAATCAGAATTTTATGGCAGATCTGATTAGGGATCTTACAACCTTGAGGTTCAAGAATCCCAAAAAACAAGAAAATGATCGCTAAGATGAATGCCAGAAATTTTGTTCTAACACCTAAAACTGCTAAGACTGCCTTCCTGGATCAATTTAGAGTCCAGACCCACAGCGCCACAATTAATGCCAAATTAATTGCAAACAGGCCGAAAAATCTCTATTAAATATTATATTCAAAATCAATCTACATTTGTTCCAAGCAGAAAAATAAGAGATAATATAATTGCAGTCCAAGAACTGGTACACTCAACCAAAGCTCACATATATCTTGGGTTCTTCATCAAACTGGACATGTCAAAAGCTTTCGACAGAAGCAGCTGGAATCTCATTTTAAACCATGAAAGCTTATAGTTTCAATGAGAATGTCATACAATGGGTGGGTAGCTGCTTCTCAACACCTCATTTTAGAATCTCAATCAATCATCATCAAGTGTCTTTGTTCAATTGTTCCAAAGGACTCAAACAAGGAGCAGCTCTTAGCCCCCATCTTTTCATCATGATGAGTGAAAATCTACTAAGGCTGTTTTCTGCAGAAAAGAGAAAAGATGCTTGGGCACCCAGCAATTGAAGGTGGCAAAAGATATAATGGTTATCAATTTGTTGATACCATCATGTTCTCAACACTAATGATCAATGAAATATGTCATTTGAACAACTCTTCCAACTCTATCAAACAGTCTTGAGACAGAAAATCAATCAGCCTAAGTCTACCCTCATCTTAAATGATGTTATGATAAATAGAAGAAAAGGATACAAATATTTTGGGGTTAAAAAAAGAGAGGCTGCCTATTATCTACCTAGGCTTTCTGCCACACTCCAAGTACAAAGCTGCCATGTGGGAGACCATTAAGAGGCAATTAGAAAACAAACTCAACAAATTGGCCAACAAGTGGCTAACCTTCTGCAGGGAGAGCACAATTGGCCAGGGCCATCCTAGTATCTGTTCTAGTCTATATCATGGGTCAACTTCCCCTCCTAAACAATATAGGGGAAGAAATAGCAATAGTACAAATGAAATTGCTTTTCCAGGGAATAGAAGATTGTTTCAAACATCCCTTAGTAGCATAGAAGGTGATTATAGATCAAAATCTAAGGGAGGTCTAGATAACAAAGATCTCAACTCCTTCAACTTCTCTGACCGTCTAGAGGTAAGGTTGTTCCTCTTCACTGACTAAATGAAGCTATATGTGGACCAATTCCTCTCTACAACAGAGGAACTGGCAATCTGTGAAAGGAGGCCCTGTTGTGACCTAATCACACATCGCCCCATTGCAAATGGGGACCCCCTTTTTTTGAGCTCTGGTGCTTCGCCTTGAGTCCTGGATGATGTCTTAGATTTATTTCATGATGAAGTCAGTAGTGTTTGAGTCTATAGTTTCGTGGTAGAAACCATAATATCCCGATGTTCTGAGATCCTGAAAATGACTAAATCTGATATCCTGAAATCTTGAAAATTGGCTAAGTCTGAAATCTGTGGATCCTCAAAAATCTAGAATCTGCATGTTGAATCCCATGTATCCGAGACCTATCTCAAACATCCTGGAAGGTATATTGAAAATATTTAAAGTATACTTAAATATATTTTTCAATATACCTAACCCTGGGGACTTCCATTTCTTAGGCGCAAATTTGCTCTAAGTAGTTAGGCGCATTTTCTTACCTCTGCAAACCCATATGTGTGCCTAAGGTGGAGACTCAAATGTGTGCCTAGAGGAAATCAAGCTTCGAATCATTCCAAATTTGTGGCGCTTTGACATTTTGATCTTCCAAATGCTTCAAACATTGAAAGTTTTGCAAAGAAATGACTAACACTCAGGGCGCAAATCCACTCATGAACAACACCAAAAGTGCGCCTAAGATTGAGACTGAAATTTGCGCCTAAGCTTCAAACATCAAAGTGTGCCTAAGGAGGAGTGTGCTTAAATCCAAGAGTTTTAAGAAGTGATCAGTGTTGAAACTTCTTTTTGAGCTAATGTATAGACTTGAATTGGTAAGACTTGAAGAAGGAACTAGTCTAAGTTAAGGCGCCATTTGACACTTGGAGGATCCTAAAATTGCGCCTTGCATAAGGGCACTTGAAACCTTGACATTTGATTATTTTGAAAGCAAAGAGTATGATGAACTAGCCTAAAATTCCTTAAGTTGAAATAAACTAGCCAAGTACTTAGGCACAAATTTGCATCTCTACACACCTAATATTGCGCCTAAGCATGAAATAAGGGTCTCAACCTATGAAAATTGCGCCTTGGAAGGAGAGTGAGCATGTTCAAGTGAGGCGCACTTTCCATCAATACAACCCCATTTTGGCGCCTAGGAACAAGCATGTTTGGATCCACTAATCTTAAGAGTATTTGAGTGTCAAGCCATCTTATTAAACCTTCACAATGTCTTGGATAGCTAGGCGCCAATTTGCACTTGTAGAATCACCTTTGGGCGCCTAAGTGAAATGTTCTTGATTTCATGAACTTTGAAGAAGTTTTAAGTGTTAAGACTCCCTTTTGAACCTTCACAATGGTTTGAACTCCTTTAAGATTGAGGTAAGGTAATCAAGGCACATTTTTCATCTCCCACCACCTTGGATTGGCGCCTCAAATGAAGTCACATTAGCTCAAATTCACCAAGTAAATCTAGGCGCAAGATCTCTCTTGAACAACTACAAAGTGCGCTTAGCAATGAAGGAAGTTTGAAATCATGAATTCTAGCGCCTAGTGGCAAGGAGGTCTCCTGAGAGTTTGAACATGAGATGAAACCCTTAAATGCCAAGAATTAGCCCCAAGAATAGTAGGCACACCTTACCACTAGTAGCAACCCAAAATTACGCCTAAAGTTGAATATGATTATCTCAAGGAGTCAAGGCACATTTTCCTACCTCCACAGACCATTTTTGGCGCCTTGGCAGTAAAGTGAATGAATAACCTCAAATGAGCGCCTAAGGATGAAATAGTCTCATAGGGTACAAAACAAGTGTTGAGAGCCTCAAAAATGCCAAGAAATTAGCTAAGTGTAGCTAGGTGCCAATCCATATCTATGAAACTTAGTTTTAGCGCCTAAGCTTGAGAAACATGATTCATTGACACCTAAATGAGTGCCTTAATTGAAAAGGCATAAATCAATTGAAACTAAGCGACTTGAAGCATTCACAAGCATCAAAGGACATCAACTTGCATTAATATGACTTAGGCACACTGTTCTACCTATACAAGCCTAGATTTGCGCCTCATGTGAAATCACTTGAATTTGCATCATTAAATAGGCGCCTTGAGAGGGTAATCATTCTAAGTCATTCCCATTGTTTGAGATCACGTAAATGGCAAATATAAGGCTATCTAAGCTAAGGCGCACTTTTGCTCCTGTAGAACCTTAAATGTGCACCTAGATTGAAGAAAGGTTATTCACATGTTTTAAGTGACTTCTTTATATTATAAAGTGATTAATAGGTGGTTCTCTTGTGTTGCAGGAACATCAACAAAG
This sequence comes from Cunninghamia lanceolata, assembly GCA_027924645.1. Lineage (NCBI taxonomy): Eukaryota > Viridiplantae > Streptophyta > Pinopsida > Cupressales > Cupressaceae > Cunninghamia > Cunninghamia lanceolata. The sequence continues at coordinate 305,399 of BSBN01001020.1, read as the reverse complement.
TTGAGAAATCATTCAAGGAGCAAGAGCTTGGAGTCACCTTCAAGCGAGGAGTGAGGCTAGAAGGCCATTACTAAGGAAGAGACATCATGTAGCTGCTCCAAGAGGTCACTTCAAGTCTAATATGCAAGTACTCTTCATCAATGGCATCACGTTCGAAGACATTCATCCATTCAAGCTTCAAGTTCCTCCTGAATCTTCAAGTCTTTGAGAAGAGTCTCCTACTCAATGAAGCATCATCATCTACTCGTGTCATGAAGGAAGCATCATCATCTCTACACTACTCTCCGTGAGGAATCATTCACAAAGAAGATCAATATACACCCTGCAAGAAGAAGAATAACAAAGTTAGACAAATGAGCAACATGTATCATACACATTCAACTTACAACGAACAAGGCGAGATCAACAAGGATACATACATCCCAAACATTCAAGTTCAAAGCAAACATGTTCGAAGACATCACACAAGATGATACAATTTGGGAATACGCTGAGGTGGCACCTAAGTGGCATATACATATTATTCACCAATCATAGTTCGCCACATCATTCAACAAGCAAGGAGCCAAAGAGGACGCCCATGTGGAAGATGCTCTGAAGATTTCATTTTATCCTTATCTTCTTGGAAAACGTGCCTTCATTGCCTCTCTTATGTACTAAAAATAGCAGTTTGTTGTAACTACTTGCTGAGATGGCATGATCTGGGCCCTTGGCTACTTGAATTGATCCAAACCATTCATTGTAATTCTGGACTCTATATAAAGGCCTTGTTGCCTTATTTGTAAAGACAGTTAATAATAGTTAGGCAGTAGACTAGAAGAGTAGAGTAGGAAGAGACTCTCGAAATTCTCTGAGTACTGGAAGTTGTTCTAAATCTTTCTCAAGATTAATGCAAAGACATTAGAGTTCACTTGGTGTTAAGTGTTGTCTTGTGGAATGACATGGTTTCTTGTATCTTGATTGAATGGAGAGATGTTTCTAAGAAGATTAAAAGTAGATTAGCAACTCATTAATGTGATGTATGTATATATTGAATATTTGATCAACTCCTCGCTCAAGCTTTTAACATTCATCGTTGATGAAGTGTTGTGTAAAGCTAGTCTGAGCTTCATTATAATTTGCTTAAGTTCGATTGTGGATACTTGTTTGAGCTGCGCCGTTTGATGGGTGCTTATATGAGCTTTCATGATTTGAAAACCTTTCGCTATCCTTAGGAGATTGCACCTACTCCATGTAGTTGTAGGCATCCTTGGCGAAATGGAGTTAGGTTGATTAAGAAGTTTGTCTATTCATGCATCATCATTGCTTCATTGACCTTAGATTGGTTTCTCTGAACCCTTATCATTTTTTCCTTTTCTTTATTATTGAGACATAGCACATACATCATCCACATTGAAAGGAGAAATAAACTGAATGAAGTAAGAAGTCTGCGTAAGTCCCTTTGTGATTACCAGCAAGATCACATGTATTCACTGAGTCTATCCAATGCAAATCATGAATAAGGAACCTTGAAGTTGTCTCACTGGATCACATAGCTTAGCCTTTGAGAGACTTTATTCAAGAGAGAATAGGATGCTTAGTGTTTTATTCTATTGTTGTGTTATCTAAAAACAATCACAACAGGTCCCCCATCCCTTTTTTAATTTAAAATGTGTTTTTTTTTTAATTGCGTCCAAAAAGGCATTGGGCCGTAGGGGACAATTAGTTGTCCCCGAGACGGTCAAGGAACGTCACGATCGTCCCCGAGATGGCTAAACGTCCCCTGCAATCCCCTGTTTTTCCAAGGATGTCCTGTTGTGATGTAATCACACATCGCCCCATTGCAAATGGGGACCCCCTCTTTTTTCTTGCTTTCTGTCCTTGTTTTGCTTTAGGTTTAGTTTTCCTCTGAGCTTGTAGGATTTTGATAGTGTTGTGTACCCAAGTCTCAACAGTTTCTTGCCAAGAGGTCTATATGCCTTCATCCTGATGCATGTTACTGAGACCCTGAAAATGACTAAGTCTGATATCTTGAAAATCCTGAAAAAATGACTAAGTCTGAAATCTGGTGGATCCTCAGAAATTTAGAATCTGCATGCTAAGTCCTATGGATCCAGGACCTATCTCAAACATCCTGGAAGTATATTGATAAATATTTAAAGTATAATATCTTACTTATACTTAAAACATATTTCCAATATACTTCCATTCAAGAAATCCAAAATTTGACTAAGGCAAGAAATTCCTCACTCCATGTCCAAACCCGCCTAGACTGGGCAGCCTCACAGGGTCCTCTTGGACAGTGTCTTCACCATCAAGAGAGCTTGTCCAGACAACACCCTCAAACCCGCCCAGTGAAAGTTGGGATATTTTCACGAGTTTTTGCTGATTGAAGGGAGTTAGGAAGTGATGATGGAGTCGAAAACTAAGATTTTGATGAAAATTCCATGCCTCACCTCCAAACCCGCCCAAACTGGGCGGCCTTGGCACAAGGTCGTGGATTCAACGTCATGCACATGCACTTGTCCAGACAGAACCCTCAAATCCGCCCAAGGAAAAAGTTGTCAAATTTACAACGTTTTGAGCACTAAAGACATGGAAATGATGAAATTCCAAGGAAACTCATCACAAGGTAGACTCCAAGCATCACTTCCCAACCCGCTCAGCCTGGGCGGCCTCATAAGGCAGTGATGGGCAATGTCATCATCAGGAGACTTGTTGTGATGTAATCACACATCGCCCCATTGCAAATGGGGACCCCCTCTTTTTTTTTTTGCTTTCTCGCTTTGTTTTGCTTTAAAGTTTAGTTTTGCTCTGAGCTTGTAGGGTTTTGGTAGTGTTGTTTTGGCCATGTCTCAACAGTTTCTTGCCAAGAGGTCTATATGCCTTCATCCTGATGCATGTCACTAAGACCCTGAAAATGACTAAGTCTGATATCCTGAAAATCCTTGAAAAAATAACTAAGTCTGAAATCTGGGGAATCCTCAGAAATCTAGAATCTGCATGCTAAATCCTATGGATCCAGGACCTATCTCAAACATCCTAGAAGTATATTGATAAATATTTAAAGTATAAGTCAGATCAATATCTGACTTAAACATATTTTCAATATACTTCCATTCAGGAAATCCAAAATTTGACTAAGGCAAGAAATTCCTCACTCCATGTCTAAACCCGCCCTTCCTAGGCAGCCTTGGCATGAGCTCATGGATTTGATGTCCTACACATGCATTTATCCAAACACCACCCTCAAATCCGCTCAAGGGAAAAGTTGTCAAATTTACAAGGTTTTGAGGACAGAGATGATAAAATTCAAAGAAATTTTATAAGTCTGAGTGATTCTAAGGCTTCACATGACACTATCCAAGCACTCCTTCCTAGCCCGCCCAGCATGGGCGGCCTCACAAGGTCCTCTTGGACATTGTCTTCACCTCCAGGAGAGTCAGTCCAAATGACACCCACAAATCCGCCCAAGCAAAAATGGTTAAGTTTTCAAGGTTTTCTTGCACAAGACACTAGGATATGATGAAATTCCAATGAAAGTTTGCAAGTTAGATAGAATCAAGGGCATTTCAAGCAAAGTTCCATGGGTCACCTCCAAACCCGCCCTTCCTAGGCGGCCTCAAGGTGCATTCAAGGACTATGTCTTGTTCTAGGTGACACTCTCCAAACAACACTCTTAAACCCACCCTAGGAATAAATTGCCAAGTTTGTAGTGTTTTGAGCTCCAAGTACTTAGAAGATGATGAAACTACAAGGAGAGTCCATTTGGAAGAGTTTGGGTGTATTTTAAAGGAGAATCCATGCATCACCTCCCAACCCGCCCAACCTGGGCAGCCTCATAAGGGAGTGATGGACAATGTCTTCACCAGGAGGATCTCTCCAGACACTGCCCTCAAAACCGCCCTAGAAAAAAAATGGTTAAGTATTGAGGTTTTCATGCACAAAGCACTGAGATATGATGATTAGTAAGCAAGGTTTATGAGTTTGAGTGAAGTCAAAGTTCATTCCAAGTGTCACTCCTCAACCCGCCCTGCCTAGGCGGCTTTGGCATGAAGTCATGGATGATGTCCTCATCTCCACCAGGTGACACTCTCCATACAACACTCTCAGGACCGCTCAGGGATGTAGGTGGCATAATTTGCAAGTTTACTTGATGAGAATGATGAAGATGACACCAAGCATTACTTAAACTCCTCCCAACAAGGATGAATCAATTGGAAAGAATGATAAACAATCACTAAGCCTGATGTCTTGAAATCCTGAAAATTGGCTAAGTCTGAAATTTGGTGGATCCTCCAAAATCTAAAATTTGCATGTTAAATCCTATGGATCCGAGACCCATCTCAAACATCCTGGAAGTATATTGATAAATATTTAAAGTATAAGTCAGATCAATATCTGACTTATACTTAAACATATTTTCAATATACTTCCATTCAGAACATTTCTGATATGGTGACAAGACTTGCATTCCAAGCACACCTTGTAAACCCGCCCTACCTGGGCTGCCTTAGCATGGGGTCTTGGATTCAAGGTTGTGATCACGCACTTTCTCCATACACTGCCTCCAAATCCGCCTTAGGGAGAGAATTTTCAAAGTTTAGAAGAGATTTTGAGTGAGTTCAAGACAAAATCCAAGGGTGGTATCCCAACCCGCCCAGCTTGGGCGACCTCAAGGTGCATTGATGGACTTTGCCTTGTTTCAAGAGACTTTGTCCAGACAATACTTACAATCCCGCCCTAGGAGAGAGTGATCAAGTTTTTGAAGTGTTTCAAACACAAAGCATTAAAAGATGATGAAATTTCAATGGAGACTTCAAGGTTTGAAAGCATCAAATGAGTTTTCAATTAAAATCCAAAGGTCACCTCTAAAGCCGCCCTACCTGGGCGGCCTCAAGAGGTCCTTGTGGATTATATCATCTGCCACATGAAGCACTCCAAACATTACCTTCCAAGCCACCCAGGGTGAAGAATAACACAAATTGCAAAGTTAGTTTGATGAGTGTGATCAAGATGACACCACAAGGAGATAGTCAAGTTGAAAGAGTAAGAAGTTTCTAAGTGACAAAAAATCCAAGACCTACTCTCAAACCCACCCTACCTGGGCGGCCTAGAGAGGTGAGTCTGGAATATGATGTCTAAATGCTGCAACTACTCCATCCCGACTCTCCAAACTCACTAATATGCTTCATACTCATGCAAGATCACTCAAGAAGAGGGAAGTTGGTGAAAATTTCAAGTCATAAGGTAAAATCCAAACTCTATCACCAAGGTCGCCCTTCCTAGGCACCCTAGACACCTGAGCATGGAGAGTGTGTTGTACTCCTCAAGATCATTCCTAAACTCCTCCTAACAATGATGAATCAATTGAAAAACAAGGAAAATCACTAAGTCATGCAAATGGAGGGAAGAGTGTCAAGGTTGAGATAGAGAGTGGTCACATTGAATAATCATCACAACCCCTCCAAAGCCGCCCTTCCTAGGCGGGTTTCACCAAAACATGTGGATAGAATCATCACACATCTTAAGTTTACCTTTCAACTTCACACAAACACCTTAAAAATGGCTAAGTCTTGATGAAGTTGGAGAGGAAGGCCATCAAAAGGAGGAAATGAACATTGAATGAAGTTTAAGTTTAAAATCCACATGCTACCTCCAATCCCGCCCATGCTAGGCAGTCTTGAGCCCTTCATCCAGACAACATCATGTCATTCACATGACATCCTCCACTTGTCGCCTTCAAACCTACCCAAGGAGAAAGCTTACCAAGTTTACAATATTTTAAGTTCAAGTGCAAGGAGATCATGAAGTTTTGATGAAAGTTCATAGGTTTGAAGGTATTTGAATGCGTTTTGAGGAAAAGTACAAGGGTCACCTCCAAACCCGCCCTACTTGGGCGGCCTCAAGAGGTGCCCATGGACTTTGTCTCATCCACAACACACCCTCCAGACAACACTCCTAAAGCCGCTCAAGGGTGAAAACCACAAAATTTGCAAGCATAAAATAATGAAGATGAACACGTCAAACGTGAAATGAGCAAGTTTAAAGGAGTGCAAAGTTGTTTAAGTTGAAAATTCCATGTGTCATCCTCTAGCCCGCCCTTCCTAGGCGGCTTTGACCCCTATGCTTGGACTACATGTCCTCCACAACACACTCCGCCTAGACCCTCCAAACCCGCCCAGCATGGGCGGCCTAGAGAGGTCTTGGATTTAATCCATATCCACATAGACTCTCTCCACACTCAACCTTCTAACCCGCTCAAGGAAAGATTGGAGAAAGTTAGCCACTAGAAGATGAGGTAAAGATGATTAAGACAGCTTTCAAGTGAATTTGAAGAATTGCAAATGTAAGACTTCATGGTGGGCATGTTTAATGGAAGGCCAAGAGAGGTGGTTATGGAATCAGTGGTTCAAGCACTTATGCCACTCAACAAAAGCCTTCTAAACTTCGCCCATTGCTTTAACATACCTCTAAGTTCAAACAAAGGTGAAGATCATTGAAAATTACAAGTTTTGAAAGCAAAATTCCACACATCATCTACAATCCCGCCCAACATGAGCGGCCTTCACCTCTGCACATGGAGAAGTTAAAAGCTATGCAGGTCACTCCAGGACATCACTCAAATGAAGGTGATCAACAAAACTTTGAAGAGAAAGGTCTAAGGCATGCTAACGAGGGTCAAGTGATTATGAAATGAAGTTCACATCATACATTCCATACACACCCTTCAAGACCGCCTTGCCAAAGTGCCTTCCACCATCATGCATGTTCTTCACATCACACACTCCATACCCTGTCTTCAAATCCGCCCACCCTTCTAAGGATTTCCATCTCATTCAAGGAGGTCAAGTCATCATTGAAACAAGTGAAGAGGTTTTAGATTATCAAAGTAAATCCCAAAAATGCTTAAGTAATGAAAATCCACATGCAAGCTCCAATCCCGCCCATGCTAGGCGGTCTTGAGCACTTTGCCTAGACAATGTCATGTCATTCACAAGACACTCTCCGGATGACACCCCTAAACCTGCCCAGCCTGGCCGGCTTTCACACCTTGACATGGAATTCACATCAAATAATCTATACTACCCCTCTAAACCCGCCTAGGCACTTAGGCATGGATTTCATGCGAAAGGGTATGTTTTGAAATGTCATTTTTTTAATCCCACATACATAAGGTGAATGTAATTTGTTGTTGAAAATCCTTCATATCAAGTCTTAATTTGATGTGTTTCTTTTGGTAGGTGGAGGATCCAAGAAGGTGAATGGCGAGAGCTCATACATGAGAAGTTTGGAAGGCGGAGTAAAGTTGCTCAAGTTTGTCATCATCACCACATGGAGGAGGGCTCTTACATCAAGTTTATCTTACTTCGAAGACTTCGTATGTCTGAATGAGGAAGACATCAACGCCATGCGAAGGGGAGCTAGTCTAAGATGATCAAGGTTACAAGTGTAGTTCATCATCAGGAGCATCATCCATTCGAGGCGAGGATCAGTGGAAGATTGTCACTTCACCATGCACATCTTGAAGGAGGTCATCATCCAAAAGCTCACATATCATGTGCCAGATAAGAACTCTCATCAGGCACTAGTCTACTCCATGAGTCCATGCAACTATCCAGAGGCATTGTCCTACACAAGCACAACAACATCACAAGATGAGAGATGAGCATGATCATCAAAGCAATCCATGAGTTACATCAAGACAACAAGAAGAAAATATTCTAAGTAAAGTGAACATGAGGTGAACCAGACTAGTTCATTTGAAGATGTTGAGGTGGCACGTACACATCATCAAGCCAATCGCATTCTGCCATGTCATTCATTCAAGAGGGCCCACCATAAAGATGCTCCAAAGATGCTTATCACATTGGGAAACGTGCCTTCATTGCCTCTTTCATGTTCTAAAAATAGCAAATTTTGTAACAAACTGCCTTGTTGTCTCAATCTCGGCCATTGATTGCTAAATCAATCTGAGCCATTCATTGTAATTCTTGAGCTCTATATAAGGCTCACTACTGTCATTTGTAAGGGAGGAATCATTAGAAGAAGATAGAGTAGGAGTAGATACTATGGCAATAGGAGTAGAGTAGAAAGAGCTCTTCGAAGTCATTGAAGAGATATATGAGATTGTTGTAAACAAAACACTTCCTAAATCAATAAAAGCTCGTTGTTGTTCGCATGGTGATCTTGTACGATCAAGGAATGTTCGCATGGTTTCTTATTCTCCAAGATGGTTGAGATGTGGTTCCAAGTAGCTTAGATGATAAAGTAGATAAGAGTTCATTGATGTAATGGATATATGCAATGATATTTGATAAGTTCCCGTTGGTTCATACTTTTGATGGCTTGTCAACGGTAAGTCATCATGTAAAGTTAGCCTGAACGACATCTTGCAAATAGTTCGATTGTTGATGCTCCTTCGAGCTGCGCCAACTTTGGGTACTTTGGAGTGTGTCAACAATATGAAAATCCTTGGTTTATCCTTTGGAGATTGCACCTGTTTCATGTAGTTGTTGCTTGTCATGGCGAAGTGAAATTTGGTTTCTAAGGGAATTTGTCTACCATAGCATCATTCATCACGTCATTGTCCTTAGAATAGCCTTCTTAACCCCTTCTCCTTTTTCATTTTCTTTTCATAGCTGATTAGAAGAAGTTCCATTTCACAAGGAAAGAGTACATATTTGAATGGAGTGATGAATAAATTCTGCGTAAGTCCCTTTGTATAAACAACATTATCACATCATACCACCGAGGCTATCCATTGCAAATCACGTACATGGAACCTTGGAGCGTTCTTGCTTGATCACGTAGTTTAGCATTCGAGATGCTTTGTTCAAGAGAGGATAGAGCACTTGGTATTTTATTCTAATGTTGTTGTCAAGAAAACATCATCAACACGTCCCCGGGACGTTTCCTAGGATTGCAAAGAAAGGGGGACGGGTAGGGGACATTTCCTACCCATCCCCACATCCCCAGAACGTCCCCTGTAGGGTACGGGGGGGTTTTGGGCAGGGGACGCATCCCCGTGGAGCATAGCAAAAAATAGTTAAGACTTTTCGAAAAGTCATGGACTCCCAAATGATGCAACTTCAACCACAATACTCCAAACCCACTTAATAATGTGTACAACTGCAAGCAAAACACTAGTTTGTCTTTATTAAAGTGTACGGCCCACTTGAATTCCTCCAAAGCATGCGATTCAATCTTTCAAAAGAGTCTTGAAACCTCCAAAGAAACCTCACGCCTCCTTTATGGACGTGTACAACAGCAATTATATGAGCTGCTAAGAATTAGAAAAAGTTACGGCTCTCTTAGACTTAGTGAAGAGTTCAATATTTGTATGGCTCCTTCTCCATGGCATAGTACGACCAGCACTTGGGGAAATGAGATTTATAACAAATTAAAATATGATTTCTTCTAATCTACTAATCACACAAAACCAAATAAGCCACAACACAGAAAACTAAAACTGCATTGATATTATCTGTTTTTTTGTATTTTCTGAAAATAATACCATACTAAAACACTAAAACACCACAACTAAAACCACCCAAAACCCAAAAATCACAGAAATCCCAAAACGCTGAAAACCACAACCACATTGAAACTTGGAAATCTACAAAATCAAACTACTACTCAAAATGCCTTCATTCATTTAGCACAACTGTGATCTCTATATAAAATCACCAAGCAAGACAAGAGGGTTTTCATCCTCAAATCCCGAATAAGGAAAACTAGGAGGGTTTTCATCCTTGAAGCTTCACAAATGCAGAGGGTTTCCGTCCTTGGGAAAGAAGAATGAACTCACGTTCATCCTTGGGAAATGAAATTGATAAAAATGAGTCGATAACCCTTTTCTGGAGACAAAATCTCCTTTTATAACTTTTCGAGGGAAAATATTTTAATTTATTTTTTGTCTCCTATTTTCCCACTCGAACCCTAAAAGTATCATTTTTACAGTCACTTTTGTACCCCATGCCTAGCAACACTTTAGGAAACAACTTAAGTTGCCTTTTAAAATCACTTTTTATATCCTTTTAAATAATTAAAAATAAGTCATCTTTTTTCTTTATTGGTAAATGATAGACTTGGGGACCGCTCCCATTGTATAAATAACCAAAATAATAATAAAAAAGGGCATCAAACCCATAAACAGGGGTGCCTCACAAATTAACCCTAAAGCTAAAAGTTCATACCCACCCATCCATTATAGCAATTTTGCTTGTGGTTACTGTTGTCCTAGTTTATCATGGGAACGCAGAGTCATCAGAAACCCATTTGAATATTTTGCCTTCTTCCCCTGCTTAACAGGGGTCCAATCATTTGCAGTATCCTTGCATGGATCTTCAATGCTTGAATTTTGGCTACTCTCCACCAAGGGTGGATTAACTCCACAGGAAGCCAAATTGTCTAGCTCCGATTCTGCAGCAGCATTGACAACATTAACACAACTGGAAACCAAATTGGCCTTCTCAACATTAACATGACTGGAAACCAAACTAGCCTTCTCCGAATCTGCTGGAACGTTTGTCATCTTAGCAGCACTAGAAATAGAATTGACCATCTTTGAATCTGTAAAACCATTGATCTCCTCAACCTTCTTTGTAGTTGGTTTAAAATATTTAAGGTTGAGGCTAGCTCCATTCCACCAGGTAGCTTGCTTTGAATTGTAAGATTTGTTTCCATAAGGTAGGAATTTTGAACAATCCTCAGCCTTGTGATTTGTTGCATAACAACGTCTACATCTAAAAAGGATGCCTTCATAATCAATCATTTGATTCCAAGTTTTGGAGCCAGCCTTAATATTAATCTCCGCCGGAAGGGGTTTTGACAAGTCTATTTCCACTAACATTCGAGCAAAGGTGAAGGAAGATTGTGAAATATACCAAGCCAATTTTTTCACTTTTCCAATTACAATAAGCAGAGTAATACACAATCGTTGAAGTTAGCACTTAAACCAAAACGATGCGGAATTCAACTCTAACCAAGAATGTACACCAGGATGGCGTGATCATATGGTCAGAGGATCTCTATGCAATGCTGAAAAGGAACTCTAACGAAGAATGCGCCTGATGGTGACGAGCATATGGTCAGAGGGTCTCTATGCAATGCTGATAAAGGAACTCTAACCAAGAATGCGCCTGATGATGACAAGCATATGGTCAGAGGGTCTTGATGCAATGCTAATACAAAGAACTCTAACCAAGAATGCGCCGGATGTCGACGAGCATGTGGTCAGAGGATCCCTACCACTATTATGCTGAAATAACTCGACGTCAAGAATGTGCTTTCCAACCCGAAGTGGAATTGGAGCTACCATATGACGGAGATGCAAGGTATTATAAAGCAAATATGAGAAGTATGAAGTGCTGACAGTACTGTTGTGACCAAATCACACATCACCCCATTAGGAATAGGGACCCCCCTTTTTTTGAGCTCTGTGCCTTCAATGAGTTTTCAATGAGATTTTAATGATGACCTGACTCATCTTCCTATGCCGATACGGTAATAATTTCCTCGCCTATGATCTTCGGTTCATGATTAGGGGTAGATGAACTTGCAATAATGAAGAATCTTGATCAAATCCCATCTAGATATTGAATTTTGAGGTCAATCCTGAAGAATGTTTGAGACCCTGAAAAGACTAAGCCTGGAGCCTGAAATCCTGAAAATCCTGAAAAAATGGCTAAGTCTGAAATCTGGTGAATCCTCCAAATTCTATATTCTGCATCTTAAATCCGGTGGATTCGGGATCTATCTCAAACATCCTGAAAGGTATATTGAAAAATATTTAAAGTATAAGTTTCAACTTATACTTAAATATATTTTTCAATATACCTTTATTCGCGCGATCCTGAAAAATGCCTGACAAGTCCAGAGGATTCAAAACCTTGATCTAGTGCGACTGGGCACTTAAGTGGCGCAAAATCTTGGCGCAAAATCACGAAGGAAAAGGCGCTTGAGCATGAGGATTTCAATCAATGATCTAATGCGCCCATCTACAACCTTGATCTAGTGCGAAAATGCTTGAGGATTTCAGTCACTCATCTAGTGCGCCCAAGTCAAAAGTATCATTTTGAAGGAGAAAATGAAGATTTCAATACCTTTAACTAATGCAAAAATGAAAGGACAAGTCTTGGAACCAATCTTGGAGCAAATTAAAATGATAAGTGTCAGAGGATTTGAAAAGCTGATCCAATGCGCTAGGGAGAAGGATGGATCCCAAAGCCTAAATTTTGAAGAAAAACTTGAGGATTTTTACCTTTCAACTAATGCGCTTCCCAAACATTCAATGCAAGTGTTAGAGTCACTTCACCAAATATGAGATCAGAGGATTCTAAAAGCCTATCCAATGCGCTAAACTCCAGAGGATTCCAATCCTTGATCTAGTACGCCCAAGTAGTTTCAAGATGAAGTTTCAAGGATCCTTATCCAAAGCGCAATCTAGAGGATTCTCCACGCTTGAACCAATGCGCCCTACAAGGAGGAAGGTAAGATCCAAGGTTAAGCCTTCAAGGTTTGAGTTTAAAGGATCTTAAAGACCCCAACCAATGCGCCAACACCATGCATGATCCATTTCAAGGTAAAGGCCATCTAAATACATCAAAGTTTGAAGATTTCAACCTAGTGAAGTGATGCGCCACTTCCAAGACCCCTTATCAAAACTCTCAACAAGAAGAAATCGAAATTGGCATCTAGTGCGCCATACATGAAGAGAATAAAATTTCACTTTTTGAAGGTCTCTAACTACCCATCTAGTGCGCCACACCAAAGGAGAGAATAAAGTTTGATTTTGAAGACTTCAAGACCCTATCCATTGCGCCATGTATAAGAGAAATTCAAATGGATGATCTAGTGCGCCAAAATCTTGAGGATTTCAATCCTCCATCCAATGCGCCACTCCCTTAAGCAAGTAAAAACTAAGTGTCATCTAGTGCGAAATGTTGAGAGGAACCAAGAATTTCATCTAGTGCGAAATGATAAGAAGATTTAAAAACTTGATCCAAAGCGCCACACATGTCACATCTAGAGGATTTCGATTCTGGATCTAATGCGAAATGTTGAAGAGGAATCTTAGAGCTTCATCCAGTGCGACATGATAAGAGGAATTCAAACTTTGATCTAGTGCGCCATACATGAAGATTTTTTGAGGGTATCTAAAGTCAAATACTAGAGGATTCTCTATGCTTGATCTAATGCGCCTAGAGGGTTATGAAGAAAGATCATGCTATTTCAATGAAGAAGACTTCGAAAACATCATCCAATGCGAAATGCAAGACAAGAAGATTTCAATCCTTGATCCCATGCGCTTGAGGGAGAAGGGAATTACAATCTACAAGGAGATCATCAAGACCCCATCCAATGCGCCAATCCAAGGAAGTTAGAAACATTTAATGATTTTTGCCTTGAAAAATGTGAAAATTGCATTTATTAAATAAAGATCAATCTAAATTAAATGTTTTGCACTATAATAAAGGAGGTCGGCCTAGGGAAGAGGTAAAGTTTTAAAAGCAAATTATGTATATATACCTCATCTCCTTTTCATTTTTATCATTTTCAAAGAGCAGATTTGTTTTCCAAGAGCAGATTTGTCTTCAAGGAGCAGCAACAAGAAGTTTTTAGAGAAGTACAAGATTGATTTTATCAAAATTAAACAAGTGGTGGATCAAATTGCAAGGTATCAAATTCAAAACAGCCTATCAAGTAAGTCTGATCTGAATATTTTCTGATCTGATTTTCTTCTTTTTCCTTCATTAAATGCATTAAAATTGTTCAAATATTGGTAAAATTCAAGAAGGATAAGTGGATTTTCATAGATTCCTTGAATTTAGTAGCAATATTTCATAATTGTAAAGGAAAATTTCATAATTTAATCCACTAAAGTAGCTGAAGTGAAGTCTAGATTGTGTTTGCAATTACTCATTCGCGTCAAGTCTGCAGGATCATGGCAATGACTTCTAAAGAGCGACAAGCGAAGATCCGGATGGATGCCAAGGGGAAGATTCCCGAATCAAAGCTCGTCTCAAGGTGGACAAATGTAGGAGACACGAATATGGGGAGTAGCAACTTGGAAGATATCAAGTCAGTCCTTGAAGAACCCAACGGAGGTAGTCTTGCTCAAGCCATCATGAGGAGTGGAGCCATTGAAGCTGCTTGTTTTCCGCCAGCTTTGCCGTGTCCGGAGATGATCATCGAATGTGTCAAGAAATATGATGTAGATACAAGGCAAATTATAGCAAAAGATGGAATGATATTAGCTTATTTGCAAAAGGAGGCAGTTGAAGAAACTTTCAACATTCCAACTAAGGAGAGAATGGATGGCCAATCCAGCTATGAAGTTCAATATGAATAATCCTCCACAATTCCACAAGTCAGATTTTCATCCTGAAATTGGATATTTGATCATGTTTCTAAATAGAATGACAGGAATGCCTCAATCTGCTACCTTTCAGCCTTGGATGTACTCTTTCATCAAGTCAGTTCTCAAAGGGAAAATAATTGATTGGGCTGGACTTATCAGTCAAAGTATACATGAGCAGTTCATCAATTTTGCTAAGACCAAGACTTGTCATATGAGTTCCTATGTAGTGTACCTTCTCGCAAGAAATGAAGTCTACTCAGGTTTAACCAAAAAAGGAGAAGTCGACATTGGGCCTAATAAATACCTATCGCATCAATGTTATCCTCAGTTGCACCTGAAGAGTATCAATCATTATACAAGATTCAATGATGCATTTGTTATGTTCATAATGAAGAAACTGAGGGGAGAATTTCATAAAAGGTTGTCTAATGCAGCGAGAGAGTTCATTTCAGCATATGGACACTAGTATACTCAGCATGAAAGGTACACTTACCTAAGGATCCAAGGGTTTACATCATATCCATACAGATTGCCAAGGTATCCAACCAACAGGATGGTGATGCTAGAGGTTACTAGGCAACTCCTGGAACTCATCAGGTTGCAAAAGTTGAAAAAGAAAGGAGGAATCCAGTTTCCACTTCTTCTTGGACAAAATCTGGAATGTCCATCCTTATCAGTAGCTGAATATTCTGAAATAGAGCTACAGGCATACCATTTGCAAACTCATGGCACCAAGAGGCTTAACTTTGATCCTTTCCAAGTTTGCTGGAAATATAACAGAGAATTCAAGCATGTCAAACAGTTGGAAGATCACTGGGCCAGTGCCCAAGATGAAGATGATCTCCGAACACTTCAAAGTTCGAGACTTACCTGGGATTTAGTCAGAGCCTCCAAAGTTTTCAGGATTCCAAACCAGTTCACCGAAGATGATACTTTGTTGATAGATGAATTTGATAAGATAAAGGATTTGCCTTATACAGTTGATTGGTCAAAGAGAGATGTGTCCGAAGAAGAATTGATAAAGCCGGTCTTAGCCATGACACAAGTATGTATCAATCAACTATTGCAAGAGATGAATGATGAAGGTCAAGTTCTCACTTACAATAAGATGGATGAAGGAGAACCAGGACAGCATAGTACACAGCCAACCACAACACAGTGGGAATGATCAAAGTAATAATCCAACTAGAAAGAGGAAAAGACCTAGTCAAGATCAAGGGGAATCAAGCCGGAGACCTCAAAAGAAGAATAATCCATCTACTTCATCTAATCCACAAGAAGGTGCTTCAGTTGTTCAAAATCCAATACAAGAGATAGAAGTAATAGAAGAAGTTGCCTTGATTCCGTCAGAAGAGATTCAATCAAGCCCCACTGTCATAATGGAGGAGAATGATGATCTTGGTCAAGATGAAGTAGGTCAAGCAGAATCTGATGAAGAAGTAGCTCGTGTTCAACACAGTCAAGCTCGAGGACAGCGAGATCTTTCTGCTTTTCCACCTTGGTTGCGGCAAAGGATTGAAGAAAGTACAATTGTAGAAACTTATCAGCCTGCTCCAGTTGAGGAATTGCTTGTAAATGCACAGAAGGGTAATCAAAAGAAGAAAGCAACAGTCTTTTCCAAAATCACTCAAGATTCTGCTGGAAATAGAGAGGTACATATAGCCGTTCCTAGAATTGACAAGGAGTTGGAAAATATGACACCTGAGGATTACAATATGACTACTATTGGCATGGGTCCAATCACAAGGGAACAAGTAGAGGAGGAACTACAAGAGTCAGTGAACAGTGTGAGAAGCATGTTGAAACAAGAAAGAGAAGCAAGGATGAAGGTTGAACAAGATTTCAATACATTGAAGCATTACATCCAACAAGTCATGCAGCCTATTCAACAGAAGGAAGCTACTCCAATTCCTCCGTCTATTCTTCCACAGGAAACAATATCCCGAGTTGAAAACATGAGAACTTCATCTCAGATGATGAAAGGATGGATAGAAAAGACAGAAGAGAAGGCCTATGCTCACCTTGAAGAAATTGTGCAAGTGTATGATAGAGTCATTAAGCTTAAAGATCAAGTCCAAACTTTATTGAGAAGTTGTGCTGAGTTCAAACCGATCAAAGAGCAATACATGCCACAGCTCAAAAGTTTAATGGAAGCTCCAGTAGAAGACCTAATTCATGATAAGGTGATTGATAGAGATACTCCACATGACTTCATCACTTGGTATTTCTCCTTTCACAACAAGGGGCAATTGGTTGATAAAATTGAAGTAGATATGTCCAGGATAAGAAGTGTTCTTCTAAGAACAGAAAATCATATATACACTGCTTTGACAACAATTTGTAATCCTTATGGAAATGTTACTGTTGAAAACATGAAGCAACAAGTTAAGGCATTCTACTTTCAATATGATGGACTTGATGAAGGTCAACTGGATAGTATATTCACACTTGCATATCGTCTTGGAGAAAATAAGTCTTGGATAAACGACTAGGAGAAGACACTTGGCGTCTATGAGTCAGATGTAGCAGTGGCAGAAGGATCCATTAAGGCAGCGACAAGTGTACCAATGGAGGAGATTGTTCAAATTGTGTCTAGATTCATTGTATCTTATAGTACTACTACATAGTAGGCACATGATGTGGCTTCCTTATCTTCTTGGAAAGCGTGCCTTTGTTCTCTCCTTTATAGCTTCTTTCATTTAATAAAGTGAGCCTCCTTCATTTAATAAAGGATAGTTTGTTATAACTACTTGTGATGTGGCTTGATCTGGTCCGCTGATTTGGCCGATCGATCTTGACCCTTCTTTCCTTGGAGGTCTATAAAAGAGCTCTCATTGCTCTCATTTGAGGAGGTTGGAAATTCTGAAATTGTTGTAAGAGCTCTCTAAGATAATAAAGGATTCATTGTTTTGGTGATTCTATTTATGTTTCCGAGTGTTGCATGGTTTCAATTTTCAAACGAAAATTAAGTTAAGTTATAAGTTTTTCTTTAGGTTTAAGTTAGTTAATGAAAGGTTGCTTTATTGCTTTGTAGTGAAGTCTATAAGTTCATACCATTTGTAGTCTACGGCTTGTAGATTGCAGTGCATGGTTAGTCTGAACAATTGAACGTCAATTTGATCTTTATGCTTGTTGAACCTTCCATGAGCATAATTGATTTAAACATCTTGTACACCTTTGAAGATTGCACCTATCTTGTGTAGTTGTTTTATCTTGGCAAAACAGGATTTGGTTCGATTTCACTTCAAGTAGTAAACGTCCTTCCATTTAGGATTAGATTAGTGTTTCTAAACCCTACATCTTTTGCCTTTTTTTAATCATTAAGTTAGGATTAGAACCAAAGAACACCCATTGTTAAATCATACGCGTCAATTGCAGTACTTAGATTCCCTAGTATTTACTTCCATAGTCCTTGAAACAACAAGTTACTTGAACAATTGTGTAAGTCCCTTTGTTGATTAACAGCAAAATCATACTTAAATCGCTGAGCTGTCTCTTACCGAAAACATCATAAGGAACCTTGGAGTTATCTCGTTTGATCACTTAGTTCAGCATCCGAGAGGATTTGCTCAAGAGGGAGTCAGATACTCAGTATTTTACTCTAATTGTTGACTTGTTGAAAAACAACCATCAACAAGTACTACTGTTCAGCTTACAATAATTAGACTTCCAACCCAACTCAAATGATAGAAGTTACAAACTGAAATGACGGATCAACAACTTGAAAAGACCAAACCAGCAACATAAAACCCTACAAAAATGCTCACACCTCACTCATTTCTCAACCAAATGACCTCAAATCTAATGCAATGCACTCCTATGACAATGGCGACCAAGCTACACACTAGAGACCACTCTTAAACCCAAGTATTTATTTAGCACGCTTTCCAATGCACTCTAAAGAGGGCGGCCTGGCAAGAAGGGCGATTTCCTTCTAGGAAAATCAGATTCTTCATAATAAAATCTGCAAATTGGCACAATGGGGCGCCCAGCATAGACAAAGGGAAATATGAAATACCCAGAACAAATGTATTTTTATTTTCAGATTTATGAATGAAACTACAGATTCAGCCCTGTTATCAGCAACTCCAAAAATGACATAAAATGCAAATAACTGAACTACAAACAAAACTCAAGCTACAATGCAAACCTCACTACAAAAATCACTACTATCAGCAAACCTCTCCCTAGGTGCTATCTCTCAAGCACGAAGTGAGCCCAGGCTAGGAGGCATTCATTCCTCGAAGCAGTCTCAGAACCATTACGGCAGCATAACATTATCAAGATTTCGGATGCCGAAATGAGAGCACTCTTCCTCCTTTTATACTTTTCCAACTGCGAGTCTCTAAAATTCTCTTGCATATGGAATAAAACATGAGAGGGAAAATAATATAATCCTCTTCAATTCTTTTTCAACCTCAACATTAAGTCGTTGAGCCTAGGCACCAAGGTCCAATATTAAATAATAAAGTTTAATTTACGGACTTTAAAACGGAGGCCAAGATGATGTCGGAAACCAATGATCTATAGCTCATTGGAAAGGTCTTGACAAGACGAATTCAACCCCTCTCAAAATCCCGTTCCGGTGCCAATCCCGAACTTACTAAAAATAGTAAATTCCTGAATGTCGAGAAAAACACATCCCTGCGAAGCTCTCTGAAAACCCAGAAAGAAACCGCCAACCAAACCACGTTCCACGAACAAAAGTAACCACCAAAACATGAAACCCCAATTTCAACCTCCGAGTAACCTACGGGTCTCCAGAATAGGCCAACGGTCAACTGTAAAAGATCAAGCTGGAAAACGGAACATTACAGATTGCAGTGTGAAGGAGGATTGAATTTTTAAAGAAGAGGGGCCAGAAATGAATTTCCCCATAGAATTTCCAATGGAGCGAAGACAAGGAAAACCCCAGAAGTGCAGTGGCAAATTTGGGAGTCTCACCCAAATCAGAGAAGCAACAAAAGTATTTGTAAATGGGTCAAATTCTGGAAACCACAGTCTTATTCCAAGGTAGGATTTGTCCCAAGCCCAAGGACCTTTCTAGAAAAGCATCTCTTTATCCTCAGGGAGTTCACAAGTAACATAAAAAAAACCCTTTGCGCACGGTCCGATGCATAGATCCCCTTCCAACAAGGGTTGCTAGTGTTTTTTAACCCATTCATTCAACTCAACCAGAGAGGGCCAAAGATTATGGAAGCGACATATCAACGAATGTTTTCTAAGAAGTTCTTCTTCCTCTAGCATAGCATCCCCAAAGTCAACAATGGGGTTATTTTCACTAACAGCTACAAGAAAATGCCGCCTCCCCAGATCCCGTTTTGGAGATCCAACTGCAAGCCGTATTTTGGTTTTCAAGGTGTCATCATCAAACTTCTAAGAGGAAACACCCCTAGCAATATCTCTGTATGAAAGCCCCACACCATTGCCCTTATTCTTTGTTGTTGGAGAGGCAGAGTCGTCTGAAGGAGGGGCGTCCAAGCAAGCGAAACCGTTCCCTGAAAACCATAACTTAGCTTCGGTAGATTCGACATCAACATGTTTTGTTCAAAATAAAATAAGTCGTCTTTTAATTTATTATTCAAAGTTACTTTTTCGACAACTCAATTTTTAATTATTTAATTATTTCCAAGGTCTTGAAAAAAGAGACATTACAACACAATATTTGAGTCAAAGTTCAAAAACTTGCCAAGTACCCACTTAACTAACGAGTCCTTAGCAAGAAACTCGCATGTAGACTCACAGATGAGTGGGGCCAACTCATCGTGAGTACCCAAGTCTATGCCTACAAATCATCACCATTTGCACTGCAATCTTCCTCCCAAAATGCACCAAAAACACTGTTATTTTCCTTTTTAAGGCCTACTCACCCTCACTTCTCAGTCACACAACAATTTGTCTCCTTTGAGCTTTTCTTGTTGTGATTTTAGGCAATTGTGGAAGCAATATTTTGACAATTTTCAAAGATCTTTCAAGAATGTTTTTTTCTATATATTTTCCAAGTTTTTTGTAACTTTGTTTTACATTTCTAAATTCTTCCAAGCATTTAGAAATGTTGTCTTTTACATGTTCACATAGATTTGAATTATTCTACGCTAGCTAGGGTTTTTGCATTTTAAATTTTGTTTTTATTTTTCAATGCCAAGGTTTTGCAACAAAAATTAAATTTTATAATGCTAGGGCTTGCAGCAATTAAATTTATTTTGTTTATTTTTCAATCCTAGGGTTTGCAATTTGTATCCAATGGCATCAAGAAGTGAAAGCGAAAGCATTGGCAACGGGGACGCCACTTGTAAACATGGCATAGCATGATCGACCATAAGATTGGTCATTTGCAACTATTATGGGTATAGAATAGATGAGTAGAAGCATCAATCGCCTCAAATACCACCTTTCACAAATTGTTGATCATGACTTCAAACTATGTCCAAACATTGAGCCAAAGATATACAAGAGATAAAAGCAGCCTTTGCTTTGACAAACCAAAAACAATTTGAGAAGATGAGGATATCCATAACCATTGCAATAATAATGAATGCTTTTATTCAAAGCCAAGTTTCTCCAATTATTTTATTTTTTATAATGCTAGGGTTTGCAGCAATTAAATTTGTATTGTTATGTTTTTCAATCCTAAGGTTTGTAATTTGTATGTAGTGGCATCCAAAGTGGAAGCCAAAGCATTGGCAACAAGGATGCCGCTTGGAAGCATGGCGTAGCATGATCGACCATAAGGTTTGTCATTTGCAACTATTATGCATTTAACATAGATGAGTAGAAGCATCAATCGCCTCAAATACCACATTTCACGAATTGTTGACCGTGAATTCAAACTATCAAAAAATTGAGTTGGAGATACACGAGATAAAAGTGGATCTTGATTTGACGGAGCAAAAACAATTTGAGAAGATGAGGACATCCACAACCATTGCAGCAGTAATGAAACCCAACATCACACGAGAATCGAAGGCAAACACAGGGATATAGATTTTGGGCTCCACTCACAGTCCGTGAATTAGCAGCACATCCACTTAATTGAGATCCATCTAAATACATTCACAAGGATTTCTATTCCATGAAACACATGAGGTTGGTAGCCTTTGCTTGAAGGTACATGTTGGAACAACAAGAAGCATGATGAAGCAAGCACAATGTGTGAAATTTTGGTACATCAACAACCTTTTGTTCAACGTGACAAGAACCACATATTGGGAGAATTTGGTCACAACCTTGACTGTAGTAGAGAAAAGGTTCAAGGTACCTAGTCCACATGACTTAAGTGAGTCATTGCTCCAAAAAGCAATGGCAAATGCAGAGACAATTGTATAAGAGCAAAAGAAATACTAGCGCAAGTATGGATGCACCGTATTATCAAATGGGTTGATAGATGAAATGAATCATACACTCATCAACATTTTAGTGGCTTCAAATGGTGAGATGGTGCTCTTGAGGTCCATCAATGTCTCAAACAAAAATAAAATTGCTAAGAATCTAGGTCTAATGTTGGAGGTGGTTGTATTAGAGGTTGATATAGAAAATGTGGTCCAAATTGTGACAAATAATGCAGCAGCATATGTGGCAATAGGGAGATTATTTGAGGAGAGGCACCCAACACTTTTTTGGACACCTTGCGCTGCCCATTCCCTTAATCTTTTGTTGGAGGACATAGGCAAATTTAATTGGATGAAATCTAGAGTGGAAGACACTAGGAACCTCACCAAATACATCTATAATTACCCTTGGATACTTAGCTTGATGAAAGAGTACACCAAAAGGAAGGAGCTTTTGCGAGCAAGCACCACATGGTTTGCAACTAACTTCATCACCTTACAAAGTATGTATGGTCTACTAACACTTTCGAATTGTTATATTTCAAACCATGATAAACAAATTTTGCTCTCCAAAAATTTAATCCTAAAACTATGTAGCTTAAAACATGAAAACTTCCATAAAAACAATAATCTCTTAATATGCTAATCTATAAACACATAGTGCTGAAAGTATGAACAATGAATAAACAGTATTGAACTCTCAAACCTACAACTATCTTCTCATTAAATCTAAAAAGAAATACAATGCACTAGTTTAAAACATTAAAAAATAGAGAATTACATAATGCATGCACTTTAAATAGACAAGTGCACTAAGAATCTAAGAAGGAAAAACTAGATGAGGTGTCAAGTTAAGCTTACAACTCACTAGAGTGACACTCGATTTGACTAATCAATCAACATGTTTGACTAATCAATCAACCTAGTCTAATAACTACCAAGTCCTAATCAAAGGAGTTGAGACCAAGTTACATCAACAACTCACTCAAGTCTCACATAGTTAACTAACCTAACTAGACAATTAGTTGTGCCATCACTATGAAAATACTAGCCAAGCAACTCAAGGTAAAAACTCTTAACACTCCCTCTTTGCAAGGAAAGTGTTCATCAAACCAAGTCTCTCCCTCAACAGCTTAAACTTCCCCATAGCTAGGGGCTTCATCAAAATATCTACAACTTGTGAATCTAAGGGAACATGCTCAAGTGCCAATGCTCCCTTTTCCCTCAAAAGATGGCACCACATGTCTATATGCTTAGAGCAATCATGAAACACTAGATTCTCAGAGGGTTAGATGCATCTTTGATTGTCATAATACACAACTATCAAATCCAACATCTAGTCGATTACTTTTGCTATCAACTGGCAAAGCCAGATAGCCTTGCAACTAGTAGAAGAGGCTGCCATGTACTCTACCCCTGCAAAATGTAAAGCCATTATTGTTTGCTTACCTCTAGACGAGTGGAGACATGAAGTGCAAATTCTGATTTAGTTTGAATTTTGAATTTGCCTAGTCAAGCTTCACTTCTGTGAACATGGAATTGATTCCACAAATGTGGAATTGATTCTACAAACATAGATCTAATCTCCGTGGACGTAGAATTGAACCAAACAAGCATAAGTGATCATGTACATTTTGTAATTTTGATAGTGGATGAAGTTGTATGTAGACAAGTTCCTCTCAACAACAAAGGAACTAGAAACTTAGGATAGGAGGCAAATTGCTAGTGTGGTTGTTAGTGAATCGAGCCCATGCATAGTTCACAATAGTATTGGATTATCTTGTACCATGCTATGCAAATCCAACCTTGCCTCTTCTAGATGGACCTTGAGTGTGGCAAATCTAGAGCATTCATGACGAATGGTGGTGACATCCTTTGTACTATACATTTTGTAATTGCCTTCTTAAAGCCTCTCTTCACCTCAACATCTTCCATAGGGACAACTCTACCAAGCCTTTGCATGTACCACTTTGGGTTGAATGCATGGGCAGCCATGTACGAAGGACTATTGAGCTTCTCCCACCTCCTCTAAATGATAAGTTGAATGTGTTCATTACAGAACTATAGAGTGGGGTCTTTCTTTTTTATAGAAGCCTTCATTTGTCCAAGCATGCTATTAAATTTCAATCATTTCATACACCTCCCCAAGGTTGGGAGCATTGGAGTCCCCACATCTAATCACTATGAAAATGGTATCTATGATGGAGACGATATATTTGGCATCAACCCAAAACAAGTCACTCTTCACCACTTCCTTCACCCTCTTTCCCTACTCCGATTTGGACTCGTCCCACTAATTCCACTCGTGCACAATCACCATTAGTTGCAAGGGCTCTTGCAACTCAATCATCCTCTTTAAGTAAATGAAGTATGAGGCATATCTCATCTCAATAGGTTTGAGAAATTCCTTCTTGGAGAGGATCCCGAATAATGCATGCAATGTGTGGTGATTGAAAATAAATATTTGCACATCTCTTGCATCAATTACTACACATTTGATACATTCAATTTTTCCCATGTCCTTGAGTGCATTGTTCATTGCATGCACATAAGGGGTCTAATATATATGTTTGTAGGCAAGTTCAACCAGCTTCCCAACTGCTCTACACACATAGGCCACATGTGTCACAACCTGCACCACATTCTGAGGGCCAACCTCCTCAATAGCATCTTTCAAACTGTGGAATTGAAACTCAACATCCTTGTAGTGCCCTAAATAGTCAATAGCCCTAAGGAAATAAGAGCCATCTGTACATGTCACCATAATATCGATGAGTGGACAATGTCTAATGTCCATCCACCCATTCATATAAAGTTGAATCCTCTAGTGACCCATGTAGCCTTCATGTTCTCCAACATAATGTTTATCTTCCTCAATTTCATCTCCCCTAGTGGCACATATGAAGGCCCTACTCTTATAATCTTAGCCACAATTTCCTTATAATAAGAAGAGCAAGTAACATGGAACGGAATGCCATTGGCATAGAAGAATTTGTCAATGGGATCATCAACCTCCTCTCTCATTTGTACATTGTGATGGAAATATATAGCCATAAAGACAATTTCCTCATAACCCTATGAGAGATTAAAATGCAAACATAGTATTCAGAAATCCACATGCAAAAGAATAAGCAAACATACCATCAAGGTGACACAAGATATACCCTGGTAAAATCCTCCATGAGGGAAAAACCCAGCCTCCAAAAGCATCCATACTCAATGTTATAATCAGCAATAAAACATTACAATACATTCTCAGAGTCTCATGGACACCCCTGAAACATCAAGCTCCTTTGATGCATCCTCCACGTGTTCAAGTATGTATCCACACATCCCATGCCATGCTTCATAAAATGAACTCACAAGAGACTCAATACAATGACAGCCTCTCACACAACCTACAGCCAAAACAACCAACCAACCTCAACTACTAACCATGTGCTTGCTTTTATAGAATTAAGCTCACACAAATACAAGATGTAGTATGGAGAAAACCATGTGTTCCAAAACCATTGACCCCTCATTTAATATTTGCAACTAAGTTTTCACCTTATGCCCAATATTAAATAATTTTTCAAATAAATAATTAATTATTCTATGTGTCCCACACACATAAAACAACTAACCCAATGTTACATACAATGTTTACAAGTGGCACCCAAATAAATATCTAATGTGGCTAAACACATCAATTAAGATGCACCACAAATAAATTTTTATTTTACATAAATAAAAATAATCAATGTTATGCAAGGTGTACAACACACCTATTCCAACACATTGAACATCTCTACTTCCAGGTTGAGAGATGAACTTGTCACCCTATGTTTCCCCTTAGGCTCTAGTACACTGAACGTAAAAAGAGGAACTTGTGCCCATGCCTATCTAGAAGTGACAATGCCAATACATGGTGTGATGTGCTCATCCCCACCACCAAACAATTTTTGTATCTCTCCCCTCTATTTCAATGACAATTTTTCACGTCTTGACACCTTTGCCAAAGATGTGAAGGAGATGCACATTAACTTTAGTAATGCTGCCATAGAATACTAGGCCACAAAAATGACATTTCCATAGCCGCATTCCCCTTGAATTGCTAGATTTGTTTATTTGTATTTTGGTAGCAAATTGTTGTAGAAGGGCCTTCTTGTCAAAGGGACCCTTTGCAAAGTTTTCCAACACTTTGGAAGGGCAACTAAAATGAGAAGCACTCCCCATTGAACTAGCTTTCTTGTTTCCACCCCTCATGTATGTTCTTAGTTTAACTTTGCATTTCAATGTTAGGGTTCTAAGCCTCCTCAATGTCACTCATGCTATTAGAACTCATTAACACTACAAAAAATTAAATTTATCATTTGAAGTCTTCCTCTTTCTCTTGATCTTGCTCAATGCAATGACAAAGTGTTGATGGTGATCTGGATAGAGGGTGGGCAGGTTTATTTATAGTTTTTTTTAGGGTGTGGGGTGTGAGTGAGGCCCATTAGCACTTAAGGGTTGAGCTTAGGTCTTTAGGTTTTTTAAAAAAAATGTTTTTCTAAAGTCACTTTATGTATTCCCAAGCCGTTGGGACTTTCTAGCATGCCCCGCAACAGTCGAGGGACACTTGGACATCCCCTAACCATCTTGTGGATGTTGGGGCATCCCTCCAACATCCCCAATAGAGGGGGACGCCTCTAGGACATCTCCTACTTCTATAGGGGTGTTCTGGTGATGGCCCTACCTATTGAAGGTCGTGGGGGGGCAGCGTAGGGGGACATTTCGTCCTCAAAACTTGGTTTGTTTGTTTTTTTTTTTGTTTTTTTTGGGGGAGGGGGGACACATCCCCATGGAACACTAATTACGACTTACATATCCTGTCAATATTCCTATCACATTCATCCATCTATCCATCCACATCAAAAGTCCAAGTATGTGGGTGTAAAATTCACAAATTAGAATTATTGAGAGGAGTTTTGTTTGCATTCTATTACTTTTCTTCTAGTTTGAGGAGGGGCTGAAATGGATTCTTTGCCAAAAAAAAATGATGATAAATGTTTGCAGTTTTTTATCCCTTATCCATAGACAATTGGATATGTGGTGATATAGATCCACAATTATACATATGGCAATATTGATTATGGCATGCAAACTTTCATTTACCAACCACAATTGATTATCCCCTTGGGATAACATATTATAATGGAAATCACTGTGGATATGGAATGATCATGATGAAGCCCATATTGGTCAAAGAGACACCTATCTCATAGAAATGGTATATATCTGGGATATGAATTTTCCTAGACCAACAAGAACCGAAGCCTTTTTATGAACTGATCGGGTTTTACCTATATTTGCCATATTACCAAGTAGAATAAGGGAGTAGCCATGCTTATGAGAATAAACCCAACATTTTCTTACCCTTTTGGTACAAGGCTTGAGCACACCATCGTCTTGTTCTCACAGTTAGATAGTTGACAGTGAAATGACATGAATTATATACCAATAGGAAGATACTGATGGTCATTTGGGCTTGCCCATCAAACTGGGCTCTCTCCATGGAAGGTTCAGATGACTATAGCTTTGCCAAAAAGAATTTCATCTTTACAAGTAATACCAATCTTCATCACCATGGTCCCTTGGCGACTAAATATGTATCATGCTAGTTTCATGTCTTCATATAGATTAGGCCTGAGAAGGCAACCTATAAAAATGGGACAATTATATAGAAGTTTAGATCAATATAGCGGAGCTATTCCATAACCTGACTATGCTCAAAGTTAAGGCCAAATTCAGTTATGGTTTTTAAAAGTTCGCTTATGTTTTATGTCTAAGTTACCAGTTTGTCCCTGCATTATTAGAATCCGGGTCCAGTTTGTAACTGGTCCAGATTCTGGGCCGATTGGGCAGGGATTCTGCCAAAGTGTGCAGATAAGACTGTGGGTTCATCCCAAATGAACCAAAGTGAACCCGTGACGAACCCATAAGAATCCATTGGTACCCAGGACAAACCTGCTCAGTAAAATGCATTTCATAAAAAATGATTTTTAGCATAACCCAAGTATGCTTAGCAGATCTCCAGAAAAGCTGTTGCTGTTCACTTTGCCCAGCATTAAGTTGTTGTGGGGAGTCTCCATTTCCAGCAAGTGGTTGTCCATCCCAGCTTCACGGGTGCCCTCCACTTTCTTGTGCAATGAACAGATGTGAAAGGTGGTCACAAAGCTGACAGTTACAGTCAATTTCTGGGTGAGCTGCATAAAGGGGATGAGATAACTACAACAGCATCATCACATATGCAGCCATGTCTTCCTCTGATTCCTTTCTCTCCTGACTTTTCATTACCAAGCCCATTTCATTGACGATTCTTGTATAGAGGACACCTAATTCTTGAAATCATTAAAGCGAGTAGTAGTACAATTATTCTTCTTGCCCCACATTATCATTTTCTTTAGGGAATTCTGTTTAATTTTATTGGGCATTCACTAAAGGAGCTCAAGTAACTGAACATTTTAAGTCTTTAGCTGAAAGCTGATATTATTATTTTAATAATGAACAATGAATATCTATAATGACATTCAAGTTTGACAAATTGACATTAAACTAGTATTTTTAATTTTTATTGTGGTTTTGTTTATTATATGATGTTATGTGATATTCTGAACTTAATTCCTGTTTTTAGGCTGCAAATATGCATATATTTATGATTTTTATATGTTTTTTGTATGGACACACCCAACCACCAAAAAAAATTTGCCAAATCTGTGTACCAAACCCCCATACCCAAACCCGAACCAGTAACTTGGTTTTATGTTTAACTTTAGAGAAACTATATGTTCAAAGTACAGGTAAGTTTTATCTCCTACAAGCATGGACCATTAGACTTACAACAATTTAATTTTTAGCAGCTCCACAGAAGCTGAATGTAGCCCCACCTTATATGTTGTATCTCATTTAGCCTTACACATCAATGCAAGAAAACAAAAACATTAGATTTCACAATATAAAGTTACAACACAGAGGGCATAGCCTTAACCTGTAACAGTTGAATGAGAATCCCAAAATTTACTACTCAGCAATTGCCTTCGCTGTTCAGGAGTATCAGTCCCAAAAGAAGAACCCTGTAAAGAACTGTATAACAATCCTATATTCATGGCACTGTGAACCTCATCATATTCTTTTCGTGTTCTTAGAACATCCTCAATAACTTCCACTCCAAAATGAGGATCTAAAAGGTTCAACAGATATGAACACCCAAGCACATCAGAATCCTTCAAATCTGACTTCACCATCACCATTTTTGCAATACTTGCAATAAGATTATCCTTCGGAGCAGTGTGACTACAGCCAAGCCAGTACAGAATAGCAGCTACTGCACCTGCATGTGGGGTAGAACAATCCTTTGCAAAGATAGAAAAGCTAATATCTGACACTCCGTTCAGGTCAACAGAACCTGTCTTGTTTAGTTCTAGAAGCCATGGAAGTTGCAAAGCAGCAAAAGACATAAACCGTTTATTCTCGTGTAGAAGTGCATCCCAATCAAACTGCCCATTGCAACTGAACCTTTCTGTGCAACTGGAAAGAGCATCTTTCAAAATCTTAAGAACTGCTTCCTCATGTTGAGTTCCTTGAATGATCTCAGTGTGCTCTCTTTCAGTGCTTTCCACTAAACCTATGATCTGTTTCTCACTTGTGACGGGAAAGGACGCAATGAATGCTTCTTGATCAGATAACGTTGGAACTTTCTTCCCAAGGACCTTTCCTATGTCCTCACATTGATTTGCTAAGTCAATCTCTTTCCAAGCATGAAGTAACTCACCAACTGACTCTTCATCACAGTGGCTTAGAGCAAAACCAAGAAGTTCTTTGCGAGAATGGAAATCCATTTTGTCAAGGTCAGGTCCTCTTCCTAAAGCAGCACATAAGTCCCAAATTGGCCCATGGTCTTTCCTTACTAAAGTAAGACACAGTTCCACAGCTAACTGAAGATCTCCTGTTGCTCCAGCTTCTCTTGCAATTGCTGCTTCTACTACGGCAATATCATCTGAGGAAGTCAATCCTAAAAGTCTTGCAACCTCAATGAGATCTTCAACATTCAGATAGGCCCCTGTTTGACTCACAACAGCCATTTTAACTATCTCCATCGGGTCTCTAATCTGCCTAAACTGCATGGGCAGTAGAGTCACACCTAACCTTGGAAGTTTAACAGTAATAGCATCCATCATATCAGCTTCAGCCTTGACTTGTTTACTATTCGGCAAAAGGTCCAAACACTCCTTAGCTTTCCAGATCTGTAGAAAGTAACACCACTATGAATATAAGCATACATGTGTAGAGAACAGATGAATACATTCTGGCATAGAAACTTGTCTTTTGACTGTGAACCCAAAATCAAAGGAAAAACTGATTCAAAACAAAATACCTCTCATTCAGATCCCCATAGTGAAATAGTGTCTGGTCAGAAAAGATCTTATATAACAAACCATGACATAAAGCAAAAAATAAACTGAAGCACCATTCACACTAGACAAGGATAAACAAAATATCCAAATTATAAACAACATTGCTTCCTGTTTATTCATATGGTGTACATATAACCTTGATGTGACTAAATATTAGTAGCTATCTCTGTAGTTGTTTCTCTATATGCAATAAAGTATGTATTATATTAAACATCTCAAATATAAGATGATTCAAGCAACAATTACAATATATTTATAATCCAACTATAAGAATTCTTAGGGTTCAGAATATGCAAAAAAATTCTCTCAATCTTCCCACAGGACACAAAATGCACTGAAATGTATAGCATTATTTAAACAGAACTGAACAATACTTTACAAGTAGGAGCCTATCTGCCTCATTCAAAGATTTAGCAAATACACTACCAGAATAGAATAATAAAATAAGTGTAAAAATGATCACAAATAAGCCAAAGCATTCTGAGATGGGTGCAAAGCACCACCAGGAAGTTCCTAGAAGTCTAAAACTATCTTTATCCATCTCTACATAAGTGCCAAAAAAAACTTAAATTGTCTCTAAAGCATTACAGAGCACACTTTATAATGCAGAAATGACCAAGAAGAAAATGACAGACCCACCTAGCATCAACTTGTGACCTCTTTGCAAATTCCCAGAAGAGTTAACTTTTAAATATAACCAATAATTAATGTCTACTAGAGATATCTTAAGTGCTACATACAAGATGTCTTAAATTTGACTGAAATTTTGTCTGACCCATGCAATTGAAAACTTCCTTGTAATAGTATATTTACTGTGTACTTAAGTTCAAATGGCAGGGAAAAGCTTTATCATACATTTACTGTGTACTTAAGTTCAAATGGCAGGGAAAAGCTTCATCATGCATAACAATGATTCCATGAATCAATCATAAAGAAAAGTCAACAAGAAATGATAACTATGAATGATTCCTCAAACTTGAGTACTTCAACTATTAACATATTCACATAAATGATTCGAAGAAGCTTTTCCTTGATGATTTATATCACCCTGTGTAGGAATATAAAATCATAGATATTACAATAGAAGAGACTTCAATGACCCTATTAGTTTGAGTAGGCAAGTAAGAATTGAAATGAGGTATTTAGATGCTATGTTATTGTATCCTTCTGCAGAGAGAGACAGAGAGAGGCAGAGAGAGACGGGGCGGGTGGCAAGGTGGCTGGAGGAGTGGGGGGGAGGGAGTGAGGGGCAGAAGTAGCAGCATTTCTTCCTCACATCCATACTCATTATAGTCTATACGTGAATAATATCTGCTTTTGGCAATAAGTAACTGCATTCACAAGAGAAGATACTGGATAATACTGACATGTGATTAAAGCAATACATGACCACTCACTAGTTTAAAGTAAACAATCCTGATATAACTAAAGTGTGCAAAGAAAGGTATACAGGACTGCTCACTAAACTAAAGTAAACAATACCCATATTACTAAACTATGTTATAGATGCATGGTTCAAAAGCATACTTCAATGCAATCCAAAGTTGAAGATGAGAAGAAATATTCACGTGCTGCTTGAATGACAAGTTTTTCTGCTTTTTCCATTGCCAAAGGTGTACTTGGTATCCCCTTTAAATAATTCCTTGCCAAAGAAAACTTTCCAGCTTTTAGTAACCCTCTACAAAATTCCATCAACATATATTCAGTGTCTAGGAACGGAAATGCCTTTTCCTGAAAACACTGCATATCACGCCACATGAGAGCCCAATCATTATCTGTTCTTCCATGTTGACGCCGCCCAAACTTGGTAAGAAGTAAACGAAGTAGCTGTTTGACTCCCTTTTCATCCCCATGAGCTCCAAGAAAAAACTTAATTGGTTTTGCAACCTACATAATACATTCTTTAATACATTAGAATCTTAATCTGCATATTTTGTCCAGCACAAAACTAGGTTACAACATTGGTATTCAGAACATACATGCATACATTTATGCCAAACACAGACAGACAATCATACAAGTAGATGAGCTACCTATATTACGAAAAGATAAAAAAGATGAAAAATCATCAGTATAAGTATCAGATGCAAAATAAGTATAATAGTCATCACACAGCTCAAAATTATGACATTTATATTCATAAGTATATGCACTACACTAACTACAAATTTAAGTACGATTATACAATCATCAATCTGCAAAACCTTTACAAACACATTTCAAGTGTTTAGAAACCTCAACCAAACCATGCAAGTCACAGAATATGTGATGATACATTTAATGTGATAAAAGGTATTCTCAAAACAGTTGATGCTTCAATTTTCCATAAGATTTCAGTATATCCAATTTGCAGGGCAATAATAGTTCAACAATAAACAAAAGATAATGAGGAATCATCAAATTTTCTGAATATAGGATGAACGAAAACAAAAGCTAATTCCTAAAATGTGCTTGGTCGGTTTGCTTTTCCCTCAGTTCACTTTGAGGTGGACAGTTAGCAGTTCCTTTTTATATGGGGCCATTTTATCTCCCTGTTGTAACCATACGAAATTTTTCGCATTGAGTCATATTTTGAGTGAAATGCTTGACATTCTTCGTTTTGTGAGCCACAATTCAATCAGTCTTCCATACTCATGAAGGTGGTTGTTTTTGTCATTTCTAGACAATGTCTCTTGCAAAGCTAATGAAAGGTGTTTTTTAACGCATCAAGCTCGTCCAAGTTATAATATATATAAAATAATATAATATAATATTTTATGATATAATATATAATATGATATAATATATATTATATTGTATTATATTATATTATAATATTATAGAATATAGAATATATATATAATATAATAATATATATAAATTTAAAATACATAGTTTATATTTTTTTTAAATGTATAGTTTTTTATTTTTTATAATAATCCATTTTATTTTTTTAAATGTATAGAACATGTGTAGTTTTTTTTTTTTTAAATGTATAGCCCACTCCCGTCGCCAGATTGGGACCCGGACCAATTCAGTACAGGACCGGTGCCAGATATTGCAAAACCCAATAACTTAGGTCTAAGGCATCAAAGTGGTGCATGCAAGCCATTGGAGCATGCCAATGCACTAATTGATCCAGTTTTGGTGGCAAAAGTGAAGGAAATTGTGCAGAAGGGTCTTAAAAGCACGCTCAAGTCACTTAAATAAAAAAAGTGTGTAAGTTGTCCAATGTCAACTTAAAATTAGAACAAAAAGTGACTTTAGTGAAAATGTCAATATGAAATTAGAACAGACAAAAGGTGACTTAAATGAAAAAGTGCAGAAGTTCTTCAATGTCAACTTAAAATTAGAACAAAGAGTCATTAAGTGTAAAAAGTGCATGAGTTGTCCAATGTCAATGTCAAATTAGAAAAAAAAAATTTAACTTAAGTGACAAAAAGGAGTGCTTTTTCACTAGGAGAGCAAAGTGAACATCAAAATATAACAAACATGGACACCAAGGCCCAAAAAGCACACCTCATTCACTTAAGTGAATATCAATACACAACAAACATGCATGAATGAATGAATGAAAGGTTTTAATAACATGTAAAATACCCTACTTATAATGACTGAAAAAATTTTCCTCAAATGCACTTGAAAATTGAACAACACAATGCTAAATATCATCAACCAACATAGAAACAAATGATAACCCAAACACCTTGCATTATTATTGGCTGAAATGCAAATGAAACAAATAGAAGTCTGCTGATATGAAATTACAGTCAATGTCTGATCTATATCAGACTTATTTACAACTTGAAATTTGACATTAAATGCCTTCTACAACTCATATATCAATGCCCAAGCAATGTATGATGATCCTAGAGACCATATGAAACTGCTACAGCCCTGGAAGTACACAAATAATTGACTGATATAAATGTATATCAGGTTGATATGACTGCTGAAAGTACTGATTTTGCCCTGCCAATGATTTGGCAATGAAAACACATCAAAATCCTCCTCCCAAGCCAAGCGATGGACTCCTAGATTGATTTTTTATCACTTGCAACTCTTCACACTTCAAAAGCTTTGTCAATTCCACTCCAAAAACCCTTGGTAGTCACTCCAATGCACCAAAGGCTTCAATTAGCTATCAAATTCAGTTCAAACTCTCCACAAACAACCATATGATCATAAGTTACAAATTGAAGTTGGAAGGCTCTATTTATGCTCCTCATGGCTGGACGTCCCTCTCCTTTAGCAATTTTGAAAATATTTTGGAATCCACCAATAGGGATCCTTCCTCTTGAGCAATTTTAAATGCATTATATCAATAAAACAATCATTTAAAATCCGTTTGGCTGTTATTGAATGAATTTCACCTCCATTATCCAACATTTGGCAAATTGTTTCTCTATCCTTGGGCGGCAGCTGGAAATGGTGATTGTAAAGCATTTAAAATCCATCTTTTGCATTTAAATCACTTCCTCTTCATTGCTAGCCGATCCTTCTAGCTGGGCGAACAACCTTGTCATCAAAATGTATTTTATTTAATAAAATTCACCTTATCTTCTTGGGTGAATGCTTCCTTGGATGCTTGGCATTGAATGTTGATGTTTTTGCATTTAAAAACTTTCATCTACCTCATGTGCCGATCCTTCCCAGCCATTGGAACTTTTGTTGATGAAAATCATGCCTCAAAACAATAGTCAATTCTCCTCTTGGACGACTGGCACTTTTGTCAATGCAAACAAACCTTCATTAATGATAGTCACTCCTCCTTGGTGGCCATTGGCTCCTAAAACAATGCAAGAATTAACACATATTACAATGTAGCATTTGAAATTGCTTTTCCATGTGGGTGAATAGCTCAAAGTCCCATATACTCCTCTAGCCGTTGGCACAATCCACTATCATATTCCAATCGGTTGTAGATAATTCCATGCAATCCTCATTACATAGGCCCTATCCTCCAAATCGATGGCACATGATCCAATATATTGTTTGAACTTGCAATTCTTTATTGAGCGAATGGCTCCAAACTCAATGCAAACACCTTATCCATGTGTTTGCTCCTTCACCTATGTCAATTTTCCTTCAACACATGCAGACTCATCCTTGGCGTTAGAACTAGATATAGGAAAATGTAATTAAAGATTTCATTTCCCTTGTCCACTTGGCATGAGTCAATCCTCTAGAGAAAATAATGAAAATACAATTTTGAATATTGCATTTTCCATAGTACCAATCTCTTTACATGACATTTGGCTAAATATAATAATATCTCCTATCAACACTTAGCCAAAACCAAATAAAATACTAGTTGAGCCAACATTCCGATTCTCCATGTTTAGAAACAAGCTCAAACTAGAAATCATTTCTAGCTCAAAATGGGGACATTACATAACATCCACGAGGCCACAGCAGCCTAT
This sequence comes from Cunninghamia lanceolata, assembly GCA_027924645.1. Lineage (NCBI taxonomy): Eukaryota > Viridiplantae > Streptophyta > Pinopsida > Cupressales > Cupressaceae > Cunninghamia > Cunninghamia lanceolata. The sequence goes on along the minus strand of BSBN01001020.1, from coordinate 269,887 downwards.
GGGACTCAGAAATGCACACACCCCCTCCTAAAAAAAAAGACAAGACAGCAAACCACTAAACAATTTGCAGCCCCTTCTCGAGCTCAGATCTTCTGCCGTGAATTTTGATCAGAAAATTTGCAGTTCTGCCCAGTCTGTCCTCTTCAAACAAGGTGCTTAAATCGTTGTCTTTCAAGATGTCTCCGTAGCTGCCACATATGTCTTCATAAGCTGAGCACTCCTTGATGAAATGACATTCCATCTCCACCACACCCTCGTTGCAAAAGAGGCAAACTCTCTTTTCCCACTCCTCTTTGGGGATCTTCCACCTGCCTGTTTCACACCTAAGATGGTGCGAGCTAGTCCTTAGTTGCGCAATCAACATTTTTTCTTTCCATTTAATATTTGCTCCTATGTAGGCTTTTTCTTCATGGTCCCGCATGAGGTTGAATTATTTGATATAGTAGGCTTTTTTTCGCCCTAGTTGGTTAGTCCACATGATTGTTCTAAATTTTTCTCTAACATATTTTTTTATTTCCTCTTTGACATGTGAGCATTCCTGCATGTTAATATCCCACTTCTTTAACCACTTGTCATTCTGTTTCATCCACGTATTCTTTCTCCTAGTTAACTCTTCTTCCATAATTAGCTTGGGCCAACGGTGATTTTCCATATTTTGAGACTTCTTTATATAACTTACCAACCGAACCATCGCCGACGCCTCCAAAGGAAACGTACCCATTTCCGCCAATAAGATTTCATAAGGGACTATCGTCTTGATTTTTAGACTACTTATGATGAGGTGCTTCTAGATTCTCTCAACTTGCCTCCATTTCTGTTCAGACATGCTGCTACCCCAAATTTCGCAGCCATAAAGAATCACCGGAATAACAAGCAAACCAAATAGCGTTCTCTTGGTTTTCCAATCCCATAATTCTGCATTCTTACATCTATTCTGAAGAGAGTAGAGCGCCTTCCAACCCCCTTGTATTCTTTTTGCTCTGCACGTTTCCCAACTGAGTCTGTTGTGAAAATCAAGCACAAGGTACTTGTACTCATCCCTTGTTTCCAGTGGGCTACCTTCAAAAAGAAAGCTAAATTGCCTCTTTTTTCTCTTCAACAAAAATATCATCACTTTGGTTTTGCTAGTGTTCACTTGCATCCCAACCTCCTGGCAAAAGGATTCCAATGCTTGCAATTGTTCTCTCAAACCATGGGCAGTTTTATCAATTAGTATGAAATCATCAGCGTATAGGAGTAACTTTATCACGTACTTAGCCAACTGAACGCCTTCCCCACTAGTCTTGTTTATCCATTCTTCTAACTTATCAATGTATAACCCGAACAAGATACCTACCTATTCTGGATGCCCGCTTTCCCCAAACTTATGACAAAGAGATGCTGGCAATCATGCATGCCTTGGCTAAGTTCCGCCAGTACCTAGTTGGGTCTAAGTTTGTGGTCAGGACTGATCACAACAGTTTGAAATACTTCTTAGGGCAGAAAGACTTGAATGAAAGACAGCAGAAATGGGTTGTGAAGATACAGGCATATGATTTCGACATTGAATATGTGAAAGGTAAGAAGAATGTGGTTGTTGATGCCCTATCTAGAAGACCTGCTGTCTGTGCCCTAAGCAAAGTTTCAGTGGATTGGAAGGCTCAGCTTCTAGTTGAGTATTCTAAATCAAAATTTGCTTGTGAGATCATGGATGGAATCATTCAGGATGATAGGTACAAGGTGATTGATGAAATCATCTATTACAAAGACAGAATCTATCTGACTCCTGAATCGGAGCTGAAGCGACAGATTTTACAGACATATCATGATGCTCCACTTGCAGGACACCCTGGTTACTTCAAGACCTACAGACAGATCAGGGAAAGATTCACTTGGAAGGGTCTGAAGGAAGAAGTACTACAGTATGTCAGGGAGTGTCTGACTTGTCAACAGAATAAGTCAGAGCATACATTTCCAGCAGGATTACTCCAACCACTACCAATTCCTGAACATAAGTGGGAGAGTATCTCTATGGATTTCATCACAGGTCTTCCGAAGGTGAATGGGAGAGACTGCATTTATGTAGTTGTAGACAGATTAACTAAGTTTGCTCACTTCTTTGCAATACCAGTTGAGTCATCAGCATTGCAAGTAGCTGAGTTATTCTTCCGTGAAGTTTTTCGACTACATGGCCTGCCTAAAACTATAGTCAGTGATCGAGATAGCCGGTTCATCAGTGTGTTTTGGCGAGAGCTATTTCGACTAGCTGGTACTGACTTGACACCAAGCACTAGCTATCATCCTCAAACCGATGGGCAGACTGAAATTGTAAATAAATGGCTTAAGGGATACTTGCGAAACTATGTGTCTGATCATCAGCGTGCTTGGATTAAGTGGCTTCATCTGGGTGAATACTGCTACAACACCACTTTTCACATGTCAATTGGCATGACTCCCTTCCGAGCTTTGTATGGATATGAAGCTGTTTCATTTGTTGATCTCGCATTGGATGACAGTCGAGCTCCCAGGGCTAGTGAATTGATGAAAGATACTCAAGATATTTTTAGAGTCCTGAAGGACAATTTGCAAAGAGCTCAAAATCAACAGAAGTTGTATGCCGACAAACACCGAATTGAAAGAAGCTTTGAAGTAGGTGACATGGTGTTTTTGCGCCTTCAGCCATATAGACAGAGTACTTTGAAGAAGTCAGGTGCAGAGAAATTGAAACCAAGGTTCTACGGACCCTACAAGGTGTTGAGAAGAGTAGGGGAAGTGGCATATGAACTTGATTTGCCAACAGGAAGCTGCATCCACAATGTGTTTCATGTGTCATGTCTCAAAAAGGCACTAGGTCAACATGTGGTTTCAACTGATGAACTTCCACCACTTGATGAAGAAGGAATGCTTGTGCTTGAACCTGAAAATGTGGTGGATATAAGGGAGAAGAAACTTCGCAATCGAAGCATAAGAGAATATCTGGTGAAGTGGAAAGGGTTGCCGATGGAGGATGCTACTTGGGAAGGAGAGAAGATACTCGAGCATCCTAACCTTCAATTGCTTGAGGACAAGCAATCCCGGGAAGGGGAGACTGTCATGTCCCCATTTCCGGCTTGAGCACCAAGTGATGAATGGATTAGCCTACTCCTCATTCCCGGAGGCTAATTCCGAATGATAAGGGAATGAAATGGGTTTTGACTAACTCTGTGTGTCATTTTGCAGGTACAATCAAGGAGTTTCGAGTCATAATCCACTAAGTCAAGTATAGGGCGCCCATTCCTACAGTTACACTTCAAAAATGCGCCTTGGATTTTGAAAGCAATAATCAAGAGGATGGAGTCATCTTTGGATATGTTGAACATCAATTGGGCGAATTGACTCATCAAACTTGAGTTTGGGATCATTGAAGAAGTCCAAGTGAGTTAGGCGCACTTCCTAGCTCTGATAACCCTCAAAGTGCGCCTAGTCCTCATAAGGTGCAAATCCAAGATAAAAACATGGGTGTTTGAGCTGGGATGGTTGATTGGATCAACAGGAGTGGATGAAGTGAGTAGTCCATGCAAAGAGGAGTCTTAATGCATCTAGGCGCCAATTTCACCACCAAATTCCCAATAGTGCGCCTAGACTCTATTGCACTTCAAACAAGTGATGAACTCCTTCAATAAGATCAAGTGGAAAGATGAAGTGATCAAGTAATGACATCTTGTTATCTAGGCGCACTTTTCCTCTAGCAACCTGTCAATGAGCGCCTAGCTATTTAGGTTACTTCTGGCACTCAATAATGGTTTTGAGATGGGGCGCTCAACATAGCTAAACTCCTTCAATAGGGCGCCTAGCTTAATGATGAAGATTGGACAAGTCTATGAGGTTTCCATGCCTAGGCGCAAATTCCATGATGCCTAGACCAAATGTGCGCCCAAGCAAGAACAGGAGATTCAATAGGTTGAATGAGTAGCACATTGATTGGTGAAGATACTTTCAACTTCAAGAAGCTTCATATCCTGCCAATCTGGGATGAAATTGGCCTAGAAGGCTCTAGGCGCACATTCTGACTGAAGACCTCAGTTCTGGCGCCTAGTTACAGAGTGAGTCAAAAGATGAAGTTTGAACATGTGAAGTAAGGCGCTCACTCCAGGATGAGGTATTTTACCTTCCAAGACAACAAGACTTGAAGACTTGACAGAGAAAACAACCATGCATGCAAGGCGCACTTCCTGCCTGTTTCACCTCCAGAATGCGCCTAGCTAAGAAAGAGGTTTCAATCCACTCATAATGAAAGGCGCTTGATAGAAGATAGTGAATTTGATTCAGTTGTGTCTTATGTTGAAGATTTTAACAAGGTAAAACCATTTTCTTCCGAAGGCGCCAATCCAAACCTTTCTCTATCAGTAAGTGCGCCTAAGAGTAGCTAAAGATGCAAGCAAAATATTAGAACTCCAGAGGAAGGCGCTGGGTTGAAGGAACAGCAAAAGGGGTTTTGATTGCAAGTGTTTGACAGTATGAGTTGTATAGAGCATCTTCCTTGAAGTGCCAGGCGCTAATGCCAGCTGAAACTACCCCAAGTATGCGCCTAAGGTATTTGCAAACCTACAAGGTTAGTTTTGAACAAGACAACCATCAGGGGATGGCGCCTAGGTTGCAAAAGATCTTAGCTTAAGTTCCAAGGTTGCTTGGAATCATCAAATCTTTCTAGGCGCATATTCTTGCTTATGTTATTCCAGTTGAGCGCCTAGGTTCACATTGGGCGCCATTCAATGATCACACTGCTTCAAGTTGGCACCCAGTCAAAAGATCACTAGGATTGCGCCTTAATTGAGGTAGTTAAGATTGTTACAACTACCTAATGCCCATTGGTCAGAAGGATAGCATTTGGATTCGTGTCAAGGTCTTTGGATAAGTTTGCCAACTCAGAATGAGTCATCAGACGGAATATTCCCTTGGATATGCTTCTTGGGAAACGTGCCTTGGTTCCTCTTTGTGCATTGAAAAACGTGCCTTCATCGCCTTTGGAAGGCCTATAAAAGGAGGAGCGCTCTCATTCATTTGGCATCTATGCATTTGACAAAATTCTCTCTGCAAAGCTGTTGAGCTTGTAATCTTGAGGCCTGCGAGCTTCAAGTGTTGGGGTGATGCTCCCTCAACTGACAAGGTGATGCTCCCTTGTTGTACTGTGAGGTGTTGACATTCAGTTGACATCGTTGAGTTTGATTAAGTTGATCTAGTGTGCAAGGCATTGTAATCATCAAGGCTCCAAGGCCTGCTTTTGTAATTCCATTTGAATAAAGTGTAACTTCATGCCATTGAAAGCATTATCCATGTAATAAGACATTGTGAGTTGATTGAATCAAGTAATAAAACAAGTGCCCAGCTTAAGGTTGATTCATTCAAATAGTTATCTTTGATGTATATCTTTGTGTTGTTGAAATAGTTGATGAGTTGATAGCAAGTAAAATTGTCTAAGTAAGGAAAAATTTTGGTAGAATTAGTTGGGTATCTTACATTGAGTCTTATTCTTTTTTGAAATTCTTGTTTGCAAACATGTTTGCCCCTTTATCTCACTTGTTGTGTGGGTCATTACATATGCTGGTATAGACTCTCCTAGTCTTGGTGAGATTTACGAGACATTTGACAACATGCTTGGACAGATGAAGCAAGCAATTCATAGCAAGGATTCTGATTTGGGATTGTGTATGGAGCATATCAAGCCCATTGTGACACAGTGGTTCAACACTATGAAGACCCTACTTCATATGGTAGCCTATGCTTTAAATCTGAAATGGTATGCATTAAGACCTGGGAGAGTGGCTCCTGATGATGAAAAGGTGAAAGAAGGGCTCATGAAGGCCCTTCAAAAGATGTATAGCAATAAGGAGGCGACTTTACTTCAAACACAATGGCTAGCCTTTGTTAATCTTTGGGGTCCAACATTTAACAAACCAAAGGCGAGGTTAGATAGGTCTACATTAGCACAAGCTGACCCTATTGGATGGTGGACATGGCATGGCAAAAATGAACCAAAGTTGAGTATGCTTGTTATTTGCCTTCTTTCACAAGTTGCCAGTTCCTTTGTTGCAGAGAGAAATTGGTCCATATACAACTTCATTCAATCAATCAAGAGGAATAGGCTTACTGCTCGACAAGCAAAGAAATTGGTGGTCGTGCATAGTGCCAAGATTGACAGACTCTAGCTTTACATTGGGATGTTGATCCTAAAGATGCCACACATACTGATGAAGAGGGGACAAAAGGGGGATTGGATGGGGTTCCATTGGATGAGGCAATCCCTCATATTGGCAATGACTTAGATTCAAAGTTTGATTTTGATTTAAGTGAAGATGAGGCAAAGACATAGCAACAATAGATCTAGTTGTCTACGTTTTGTCATTTAGTAGTTGTAGCCTTTCGACATTTTCATTTTGTTGTATATGCACATTGGTAATGAAAACTCAAATGATTAGGCATTGAAATTTTGTTAATTTGTATGTCAACTCATGTGAATTCTCAATTTCGCTCTAATGTTTTGTAATATGGTTATATAATGAATATGGTGAAAGCCCCAACGTATGAATATTTAAAATTATCTATATTTTCAAGTTTTCCCTACTTTTTAAAATTGTCGTCCCTTGTTGCCCACTATAAAATGGCCTCCCATCCCAACCATCCCGGAAACACATCCCCCCATCCCAACCATCCCGGAAACGCATCCCCCCATCCCCTGCCAACCTGGAAACTTGGTGGAACATAAGATTAAAGAAAATTTGTGGATCCACTCTTAGGGGAGAATTTTTAACTTCAAATAATACAATCCAAGGCTCATGGTCAAGTATGTTGATCGGCTAAAGGCTTGGAGTCCATTTTTTCTCGTTTTCATCCATTCGTGCCTGAAACCTTCCCATCCTAAGGTAAAACATATTTCTCATTTTACTCTTGTGTTTAACAAAACAACCAGTGGGTTTTCTTATGGTTTTAATGAGCTTTGTGGGAATGCTTTGTTGTGGATGTCTAACCGTCTTCTTGTTTCAGCTAGAAATAATTACTTCTTTTCATTATTTCCTTCTCTTTTGTTGCATTTTTCTAAATCCCTTCTAGTTATGAAAATGTGAGGAAGTGTGGAGAGACTTGAGAGATTAAATAGGAAGGAAAGGGTTTCAATGCAGCATTTATATTATAAGAATTCTTCTATCATGTATGCTTTCAAATAAAAAATTACAGCTGAGAGAGGTGGTTAATCTTAATGCTTTTTCCTTCCCTAGTTTCTTGGCTTGGGAGAATAGGTCATCCTCACGACTGATTTGAAATTGGTGCTTACTTCTTGGTCTTCATATGGCAACTTAAGGAGGCGGTTAGCTCAAGCACCATTGTGATTTCCGGAGAATAGCAATAGCTTTACAAACTAAGTGTTATTATCACATCCCCAATTGGCTTATTTGTGAGTTCTATTGGTGTGTTATGGTGTTTTACTTCACCAAGAAATTTCTTTTGGGGACTGGGAGACTGGTAGCAAACACACAAGAGAAATGAATATTCAAGTAGCATATGATGGTGCAAATAAGGTTTTAAAGATTTTAAATTTTCACAGTTCAACATAATATCATGTATTTGGATACCACTGTGTAGTGTTTTTAATTGCAACAACATTTTATCTTCATTTTTCTTGGAGTCTACTATCTACCAATGAAAACAAAACAAAAAAAGTTCACACTAGCATCCAGTAAGTTTAGCATTTACTCATAAAAGTGATGTGGGTGTAATAATTAGCAGTTTTTCTGGAGCATGTACTTTTATCATTTATGTAATGAACATATCATCAGCAGTCTAGGCTCTAAATGTACTGGCGACTGTGGAATTCACCTGAGCATACCCTTTTAAGAAAGGTAGCTATCAAAATAAACAAATTCAAGTGCAGTATACTCTTATGCAGTTTGGATCTGCTTTTACATTCCAACAGATCAATGTACTTATGTTTTCCACGTGTGTATAACGTTGTATGTGAATTGTCAGATGGGATGAGCTCAAGTAGTAAATCGCCAGGCTTCATGATGGAACCCATGTTCAAATCCCTAGGAGACATGTTACATGTTTGAAATGTACAAATGTTAAATGGTGAATCAGATAAACTACAACATCCAATTCTGGGCGTGGCATAGCCCAATGGAGAAGGCGAGGCGTAAGTCCTGAGTCAATTCAATGGAAGAGATACCCCCCGGTCACGGCATCTAAGCCAAAGGTCACACCCCACAAGGATATATCAAACCTATCAAAAGAAATTGTATGTGAAATATTAAGCCACCGCTATTTTGTAGTTAATCAAAATTTAAATAGCTTCCATCAACAAAGTTCAATCAAACTACAAAGGTAAATAACAACATGGCTCCATAATTTCACAGTCTCTAATATTATATGCATAACTGGCTGATAAATTAGATGTTAAAATTCTTATTCCTAAATAAATCTTTCATCAATCCACAACAACCATTTATGGTTACCTAGGAAATACATGTACACACCTGATAATTTGTCAAAAGCCTTCCTACTTCAACATGACCCTCAGCCAGTCTCAATCTCTTCTCCAAGTTTTCAGGAACTTCCACCCCTTTCTCCTCCCTATCACAGACATCATGATTTCTGCTGGTGACTGAATGACTAGAATCCTCTTCATCCAAAACCATTGGACTCATGACAACCTTTGAATTTGATGATACACTACTAGAAGACTGTCCAAGCACTCTTTCCAAGCCTTTTCTAAATCCCTGTCTAGAACTAAAATCATCATAAACAACAGAGGAATGTTTGCCTCTCAATCCATTCCTTGGAAGCTTAGATAACAAAGAAGCCATGAGACCCCACTTGTCAGTGTGGGTACAAGTATAGATACAGTGCAGGCCTACCTCTATCATTTCAGTTTCATCCTTGAAAAACCAATTCACATCTGCACATTTGCATCCTTCCTCTATAATCACAGAGCAGAGTTCCAGTTGATTATCCTCTGCAATTTCTTTCAGCCATCTAACTAGATATGTCTCTGCATGCACTGCAGAGGCCGCCAAAGTCACTGATTGATCATTTAAAGAATCTTCTTGCATGGTCATATTCTCGGTGACATGCTTCCGATGCATGAATGGAATGGCCAGCTCCCTCAATCTTTCTACTACTATAGTTTCACTGAGTCCGCTGAGCATTATCTTGAATTTCTCATACTCATTAAGCTGTTCCCAAGTACTAAGACTTAAATCAAGGTCCCTGAAAGTGTTTTCAATATCAGAAAATACAACATGATACAAATCAGAGATATCTTCGAAAAGACCTCTCAACTCTAGTATTCCTTTCTGCTGACCAATGTCCACCAAAGAAAGAGAATTCTCCAGTTGCCCACTCACTTTGTCTATAGCCCTTGCTCGTTCTTTGTACCATTCAACAATTTCTGAAGCAGATGGCCAGACCAGTCCACAATGTAATTTCACCATATTTTCTGTGCTCGTCCTAAGATCAATGTCATCATGTTGTTCTTGTAAATGACTCTCAATGAAGGTCACCATTTCTTGATTCTCAACCCAATCTTCATCCCTAAATGTCCCTGCATTTTTTGGTGGAGATAATCCAGGCAGCAACTGATCATAGTTGTGGACAGGAATGGTTTCAGGAAATGAAGTTAGAATTTGCAAGATGAAAGGTGCTAATGAATAGGTATGCCGATTGAACAATAAGTTTAAAGCCCCAATTTTTCCACTTTCTGCAAGAGTAATGGCTATTTTATTGAGAGGCATTCTGCGGAAGGCTGCATAATCCTGTGAATAAAATCTGCAGCATATACTACAATCTGTTTAACAATAATAATTCATTTACAAAAATTCCTTCAACATGCAACAAGAATAAAAAAAAGCCCAAAATGCATAAATTTTAGACTAAAAAAACAAGGTTTCGTCTTCATCTTATAACTCAGGCATGGCTTGAAAAAATAAAAACTAACAAGAAAGCTTTGAAATAGTATCAAAGATGCATTCCCTCGTGATCAACCATCTCCATGTCTATTGTGAGTGGACAATGTAAACAACACTGCTAAAGCAACATGCCAGCTAAAGTAGAAAATTTAAAAGATAGAATAATATCTCCATGTATCCACTCAATTTTTCTATAAAGTCACGCTAAACTAGAGAATCTAAAAGATAGAATAATATCTCCATGTAGCCACTCAATTTTCCTATATATAAAGTCACAAAGAATAATGTGCCTTCTAGTCCAATCTCTAATGCTTTTGCCTCAAGAAGTTAAACTATTATTAGGGCATAGGAACTGGAAGAAATAAGTTAACCAATTTCACCGTAAAATTCTATTTCAGGTCTCCACTCAATTGTATTAAAAGCCCATCTTGGGCAACAATGAAATTTCTGTGTATTCTTCAGCTTGTAGAAAGTGATGGCCATGCAGTGTGCAGAGTATTAGGTCAAGAAGATTGTCACCATGATAGCCCAGTTAGAATAAATTAGCCTGCCTTGATCTCAATAGGTATTTCGCATCAAGACCTAGTACACAACTTTGGTTCTGATGAACCCAATACATTTCATTAAGAGCACTCTTGAAACAAGAGAGTGTTCAATGTGAACAAAAAATAAGTTCATGAGAATAATGTGCAAGTCTACTCTTGAAAAACAGGGCAAGAATTATGCCATGCAAACACTGAAAAATCATTTAGAAGAATAAAGTAAGGATAGGATTGTTTTATGAATAAGGCTATCAATAGGAGTATGTTTAAATGCAGGCAAGGGAATCTTTTTCTATAAATATGAAAAGACACTACTATAATGGGAGTTTTCTATATGTAAAACTGTGTGATCTAGCAAGACCAACATTTAATATATTGAACATCGGTTTGTTTTACAGTGAAAAGATAATTTATCGATTAGATTTCTTGTCTACAGAAACATGGATTTCAGGCAATTCCTATTTCCATAATGTTTGAATTTCAAGTTGATTCATTTCAATCATATCAAAGTCGTGAATCTGCCAGCCTATGATGCTATAAAGTGGAGTTGGAGCAAACAAGAGTCATAAAATAGACTAAGAAGGAACTTCTTCGACCAGTCCAGAATATGAATAGTATGAGCATGGATATGAGAAAGATGATACAGATGATGCTACAACTGCTCAACGTGAACAATAGACCATTTCCTCATCACTGTTCACAAGATCCAAGATATCATTCAACTCGGGTTGGAGTAATTTACGGCAGTTAACAGAGGCAAATGTATGACAGTGACTAGTTGACAGCCAGTGGCTAGGGGACTGGGTATTCAACATCTTAATGGCAACCTGATGAATTGAAATTTCATACACAGGTATTCTACATGTCAAAGAATCACTCCCTGCACTTCGGGCAAAATCTGAGAATGTGTGATAGTTAGAAACATTAAAACCACAAGGAATAACATAAACATCCACCCAAACAAAGCAGTCTCAACAATAAGGCTATAACTCCATATGACAGAAGAATGACCTAAACATTGATATGGAACAAGACAACCCATTCAATGTGCCGCCAAGTTTCATCAAAAAGATTGCCATTTTGACTAGTCAAATTTGATTTGTACATCAACTGGAATAAAATGAGCTCAACCCAAAGGAAGTTGACCTGCAGCCAGAGCAAACAAACCTGCAACTGGTGGAGATGAAGCTGCAACAGCCAGAATCTTTCCTGATCTAATGAAACTCACCTTCAGCCTTTGACTGACAGACACATTTGCTTGTCATTTTGCTCAGAATTCTAGAAGTTGAAGGGACGCACGACAACTACGAGTAGAAGAACTCATCAAATAAGTCTGAAAAAGATAGAAGATGAAATGAAGTGGAAGATAACATCAACTGCAACCTTTTAATAGTTGGGCATATCATTCACTGCAATAGCTCTAAGATGTGCAATTACATATCATATTGGTATCAAAGCAAGTTTTCCTTCTTGTGGAAGCTTTGGAGAAGTTTGTCTTTGATCTGACAGAACAAAAACAGAGGTGAAGGAGAACTAAAGGCTTATAGAACAACTATTAAAATAAAGAAGTGGGAAGCACAATTTTCATCCATGGTGATGGAAGTATATTAAGAAGATGTGCATGAGGCTACATTCACAAGGTTGGAACTCAATATTGTTGATTTGGCTCAATTACAAGCAAGCCTTTACCAATTTCATCACTTAAATTATTGTAACCATAATCACAAAGCTTGAATTACGTTCCCATTAAGATAGACACAAGAGGAAGAAGCACATGAGGAGCTTTACAAAAAAATTAAAAATCCAGCCTAAGGAGGTTTTCAAGTTGGTATAGCATCACATACAACCTCCAGGGTGGAGGCAAAAGTAGAGATTCAGACATATGTTGTGGAGAAGATCAACAATTGGTTCATGCAACTTGAAGTATACTTCAGTATAAATAGTTCCAATAGTTAACAGAATAACTCATTTTTACATCTTCAAGATATTTGGCCATTCCTTGTTGTGCTTTTGAGTTATGTAGATGCCTAGAGATTGAACAAGAAATTGTGATCAAATGAGAGAGTTTCAAGGAGCTATTCAGATCGCAATTATACAAGGGTACATGGGAACACGTCCCCTACCCTTTTGTAGGTGTCCCCATTCTAGGTGACATTCAGGGGGCGCCCTGGAAATGTCCCTTGTTGTCTCCTAACCCTTGCCACTGCTAGGAACATCCCCAAAACAACTAGGAAACGTGCAAGAAACATGGGGACAGCTAGCAATCCCCAAGACCGTCGGGGACATCAAATGACATCCCTAGGAAAGCAAGCCATCCCCCCCTCTAAAAAAGTCAAAAAACATTAAAAAATTGCCCAAGGTTAATGCAAAAATTAAAAAACTGTTTTCTCCTATAATACCTTATGGACATGGACGTACAGAGGTTCGCAACCATTTAAGAAACAACTCCAGTGTCAAAGATGGCTCCTCCTAATAAGAAGTCACAATAAGAAGTCGCAACCATTTAAGACCAGAAAATGGTTGGTGCAAGAGCATCTGAGTCCTGGCAGTTTGATTTTGGCTTTCGCTCTAATTTTGCTCTATGGTTTTCAAGTTTAATTTGTCGACTTGTCTTTTTGAGACTTTGCTTCAAGGCTCTTTAGTTGCGATAATTCATTGCCAAGGCCCACGTGCCTAGTTGGCGTATGGGACCCACACCCTTCTTCCAATTGGTTGTCATTTGCTTTCAACTATCCTGAAATTCCTGGCTGAGCTGGACACAACTGTTGGAGAGGTAGATTAGTAGTATTTGCTAATCCTTGGAGTCCACCATACCTTTCCTTGATTGTTTGAATTTTCTGTTGAGCACTAGATTAGCTTGTCTGTTGTTTGGCTTTAACACTTTGTCACCTTTCCTTGCTACAGTTGTCTTTTTTGCTAGACATTACTGCTAATCGTGGGGTACACAAAGTATGTTAGACATAAAGACTAGACTGAAAATCATTCATTCTTTTCCTCGACCCTACACTTGTTGGGACCCACATAGCTCCAAATTCCTAAGTGCTTACTTCTATGCTAGGACCCATACCTTTTGTCCTTATTCTAGCTGGGTTTAAACATATTTGCTGGGTGTTGATCATTATTTTGCTGGGACCCGCTAGAGGCTTTTCTTGGCGTTATTTTTATGCTGGACATATTACCTGACTAGGCAATTACAACCTTGCTACCACTTCTTACAGCAATTACCACATCCTAGTCGTGAATTTATTCCCTACACCAGTTATTTTTATCCTCTGACTAACGTTTGCTAGCAGAGCATCTTCCTTAATTCTGCAGAATCTATTTTAGGGGCAGATAACAATCATTCTGATAAGAGAAATTACTTTGACTATGCCTTGCCTATCCTAGGCAATTCAAGGGATAATGGGGCTTATCACCTATCCGCAACAACAATTTTCTGTCAAAATTTATTCCATTTTAGCTAGGCGATTATTACACTTCCTTAAGGAGGTTTCCTTATGATATAAGGGGATGCATATGACTAAGAAGACATTAGTGACAGAACAAAATGATAGGGAAATGCTATAATGTCCCTTTTCTGATCCATTCGAACATTCTTGGAAACTCTAGCTTTTTTGGAGTGCACCTGTTTTTTCAAAAAGAAATTCTAATGGTGGCAGCGAGTTTCTGGAGCCAAGACAAGCACAACAATACTTTCTGTGTGTTAATCCAACATTTCGGGAGCACTCCAAACTTCTTAAAGTAGTCCATCATCCTTGGAGAGTGCCAACTTTCAAATGGGCAGTTGTCCTATGCGCTTATGGTGTTGGTGGTGAGGTCAAAAATCATATTTGGCCTATTTTAACATTTTTCGTAAACTTTGGTTAATATGCCGAAAATAATAAAATAATAATTTATTAGGTTGTCCAAAAAGGTAATTTAAGTTATAACTTTGGAAAAAGGACACTTAATTTATTATTAGTGAATGGAGCCAAAAGTAAATATTGGATACATGGCCAAAAAGGTAATTAATAACTATAAGTCGGAAAAAGGTGAATATTCAATTAAAAGAAATATTAATTACCTCTAGGTTAATTAATAATTATAAGTTTGGAAAAAGGTGAATATTCAATTAAAAGAAATATTAATTACCTCTAGGGTTTGGATGAAAAAGTGATTAAAAAAATCAGATTTGAGGAATTTTCATAAAAGGGATATTTCAGTGGTATCAAAGCCATTTTCTTGCTAGTTGTGGCTAGAGAAAAAATTTATAGAATCAACAGAGGTGACGGGGAACTTAGTTATTACCAGAGGAAAAGAAGAAAAGACCTAGATCAACCGGAAAATATTATAGAGCAACAACGCTCAGGAATTCCTAGAAAAGACAAAGAAGCAATGGGTGACAATAACAGGGACGCAGATGATGCTCGGTTTGATAGGCTTGTTCAAGGCCAAGAACGGTTAGCTTACATGATGGGATAGCTTGTCTCTACCATGTAAAATAATAATATGCAGAGGTCTCCCAGTGGTGAACGCAATTCATTAAGGGCAAATATTCACCAAAACACTCAGAGGACAGCCATTGGTTCTACAACAAGACCATTTCAGCCCAATATTTCAACCATAGGGAATAAGCAGTTGTTGAGATAGAGATTCAACCATCCATAGCAAATGATATAGCTGCTAGTTATGAGGAGTATAGGCTTCTTCCCGGTGAAATTAGGGAGGCAATGACACTCATTAATTTTATAGGTTTGAAGAAAAACAGGGGAGGTCAAAGAGCTAAAATAAAGCCGAAAACAAATCCAAGGGATCGCCAACAGGCATTGGGGAAATTATCACTTCCTTCATATGATGGATCCAGTAAGTGTACAACACATTCCTAGATACAGAAATTGCACACTTTCTTATCATTGAGACCTATGATGGAAGATGAAGCCATCAAATATGCCACCCTTCATCTTGAAGGTGTAGCACGAGTTGTGGTATCACAGGTTGATCACACAAGGGCACAATCACATACACACTTATGCTGAGTTCAGTGCTAGGTTGATTGAGAGATTTGATAGAGTTGATCCGGAAATCCATTTTCAAGAATTAGCTCAACTCAAACAAACCCATACAGTTGATGCCTATGTTGTTGATTTTCAAAAGCCTTCAATTATGGTGCCTGATGTGTCGGAAAGGAGGCTTATGGTGTTGTTCATTGAAGACTTAACTAAACCTTTTAGAGGCTTAGTAAAAGCTTTCAACACTACCTCTCTACATGAAGCTATTAAAAAGGCTTTGGATCTTGAAACTTCAGCCCCTAGAGGAAGATTTCAGCAAAGATCAACATCCTATGGGCAGCCAATGACAAATGATTATGGGCAGCCAAAAACCACTACTTTTGGGCAGCAAAGGAAGCCATTTCAGCAAGGTTATCAAAATAAAGAATTACCAAAAACCACCAAGGAAATTGAAACGAGGAATGAACTTCGAAGAAAGAAACTTTGCTTCTCATGCAAAAAGCCTTGGAAACCAAGCCATAGGTGTCTTCCAAAAAGACAAGTGCATTACATTGAGGTAATTTCCAAGTATGAGGAAGAAGTGGAAGAACATGAAGAATCAAGAGAGGAATAAGTGGAAGCAGAAGTTACTGAAAGGACATAAGGTGATAGTATTGATTGACAGTGGGGCAACCCACAACTTCATTGATGACATCTTGGTAACATAGAGAGGGCTACCAACGGAGGACTTTCAGGGATTTAATGTTACTGTGGCGGATGTATTTATGATACCATACACCAAGATGGTCAAAGGATTGGACATTAATCTTGATAAACACCAAATTACTGATGATTTCTATGTAGTAGGCATAGAAGAAACAAATCTGGTTTTGAGAGTGCAATGGCTCCATTCTCTTGGGGAATTCACACAAAATTACAAAACCATGGAGCTGAAATTTCAATATGAAGATAAAGAGGTTGTGCTTCGTGCTATGACCAATGGAGATCCTACATCAATTACAGCTAGGACCATGGAGAGAGCTTTCCGTAAGGGAAAAATAAAGTGGGTAGCTCATTGCTATATGAGAGATACATCCACATCCAATGATAAGAGATCTTATCATGTGAATATTCAGTCTATTTTAGACAGGCAAGTAATTGATGAGCTTGATAGGCTTCAAGAAGATTTTGTTCTAGAGCATTTTCCAAAGAAATCAAAAGTTGCATGTATAGAGTTTGGTCAGCAGAAAGATTGGTTTGAACAAGAGGATAGAAATAACTTTCAATCTTTTGATAACCCACTTTTGAAATGGATGCAGAGTCAACTTTTGATAATCCATTTTTTGAGATGGATGTTAAGACATTTTGTGGTTCAAATTTTATAGCCGGTGATAATAATAGAGGTGTGCAATAGAAGCCATCAATATCACCAGAAGGCTCAAGGATTGGGAATTGCAAATTCTCAATATTGATATGTGATCTAGGTGAAAATTTCAGACTTAGTACTGTTGTCATCATTCAAATCAGCCACCACATGATTTCATTTGCATACATACAAGTGGGTTGACAAATATTTTCAGTCAAGGGATGGAGCATTTTTCAGTTGGTGACTGTTGGGAAAGAATTTTCAGCCTTTATAGAAGTGTTTTCAATCATTACAATGCTCACATTTCCTGTTCTTGCAAAGAGGTTTCAATTTTGCAGCTGCTGTTCCATTTTCAAGTTGCTGACTTTTTGCAAAATCAGATTATAAGTTGTTATTTCCAGACTTGAACAGCTGCAAGATTGATCATTTTGAGGCCACTAAATCATTGGAAAATATTGGTAAATAATTTCAGCTGAAGAGAATGAATAATTCATCCAACATAGCTCCGATTTGAATGGAAAACCAGATAATTCATGACTGCCATAACTTGTTTAAGCTTGCACACAAGCTGATTTGTATCCCTTCTGGGAAGGAACAGTTTACAACATCATTAATGAAGATCATCTTGAAAAAGTATGTGTTGTGGATTATGCACACTTGATGATCAAAGCATTTTCTAAGCTGCTAGGAGTTAAGAGTTACACTTGTTGGCCCAAATTGTTTCACCTGTCAAGCAAGAGAATTGAACTTGAAAGTTGCATGGAAATTTTCAAACCTTGGGAAGAAGACATCATCGGACTTCAAGTCAAGGAGGAACATTTGAAATGTTTGCTCAAATTTTTGGTTCCAAGATAGGAAGCTTGTACTTGTGATATGGTGAGATATGCACATCTTTTTGCTTTCAGCCCATATGAGAACAAATTGTCTTTCAAAAAGGTGAACAAATTTCAAAAGGTGCATAAGAATATTGTGGACAGTAGTCTTCATACACTTCTATGGCGAGATAGACGTCATTTGACAAGAGAAAGATCCAAACTCTATGAGCATCACAGTATGGTTCAACACATTGGTATGGTAAAGTTGAAACTTCGAAGTTTGCACTTGCTTGAAAATTCAAGATGCGGTTTGGTTAAAGAGATACAATGGGGTTTGGAACAAAAATTGATGAGATATGTTTGGAACTCTGATGTTTGCAGAATGAATTAATCAGTTGGAATTAATGAGTTGAATCGGCATTACTTCAGAACAAGCAATTTTGGGGAGGGAGGACTTGTAATGTCTATTTATTGATCCATTCCAACATTCTTGGAAACTCTAGCTTTCATGGAGAGCACCTATTTTTTCAACAAAAAAATTCTGATGGTGGCAGCGAGTTCTTGGAGCCAAGACAAGCACAACGATACTTTTCGTGTGTGAATCCGACATTTTGCGAGCACTCCAAACTTCTTGGAGTAATCCATCATTCTTGGAGAGCACCAACTTTCAAATGGACAATTGTCCTATGCGCTTATGGTGTTGGTGGTGAAGTCAGAAATCATATTTGGCCTATTTTAATATTTTCCATAAACTTCGGTTAATATGTGGGAAATAATATAGTAATAATTTATTAAGTTGTCCAAAAAAGTACTTTAAGTTATAACTTTGGAAAAGGGACACTTAATTTATTATTATTGAATGGAGCCAAAAGTAAATATTGGATACATGGCCAAAAAGGTAATTAATAATTATAAGTTGAAAAATATTCAATTGAAAGAAATATTAATTACCCCTAGGGTAATTAATTAATAATTATAAGTTTGGAAAAAGGTGAATATTTAATTCATGGGTATGGATGGAAAAGTGATTAAAAAGGAATTGATGGAAACGGAAGAGGCATTCTATTCATTATCAAAATCAAAATACCCTTATTTGCATAGCTTGGACAATTTGTTCAGTTTTTTCCAGAGGATGAAAACCCTTCTGGTAACAAATCTCATGGACGAAAACCCACCTACTTGATCGAGTGATTTCACCCAAAGATCACCATTGTGCTGAATGTGAAGTTTTACAAATTGTATTGATACAAAGTTATATCAGTTCCAAATTTCAGTGTTTGTGTGTTTTCAGAGGTTTGGTTATTAAAAGGTGGAGAATTTATATGTGCAAGAAAAAAGAAATAAAAGAGAAACATATTTTACTGGTTCAGTGGATAGTAATTCTTCATTATTACCAGAAATGGATAATCATCGTATTATCCCAGATTTGTGGACATTGAAGTCTCTTTAAGCGGGTCGTACCATGTTAAATCTGGTCGTACCATTTAGAGTCTTCAAATTTCAACATAAGAAGGCAGCCGTACCTTTCTAAAAGGAGGCGCACTTGTTATAATTGGAGATCGCAGCCTTTAGGAAGTTTGGTGGGGTCCGTACCAACATATGGAAGGAGCCGTACACTTCAAAAGCTCCAATTTGAGGCTTCAGCAATTAAAAAATCAGAATTAAGTACAAGTTCTCATTTTGTATTTATTTAAATATATTTAGCTGCAATATATACCCATTGAATTTCAAATAAAGCTTCTAATGTTTACATCATTCTTGAATTGTCTTTGGATAACATTTCAATTTTAAAAAATCAATCTTTATTTGTTTAAATATTGCAATAGAAAATTTAAAAAATCAAAATTGCATATTTAGATTAATAAAATCGGATTTTGGGAATTTTCATAAAAGGGATATTTCAAATGCAGGCACAGGCGTATGAAGAATAGCATATAGAAGTACAGGGGTCTAAGAAACTCAAGGAAGATATAGAGATCATTGTATTGAAATGCCTTTGTTGCTAGGCAATAACCTATAGGAAGGTCAAACAAATTATCAATCATAATTACTGAGTCCTATTGTCATATTAATGGTAGAGATGTTCTGTAAAGTTCTAAAATTTTAGTTTTTGAGTGTTATTCCTACTATATTTCTCGGTTTTTTGGATATAAATCTAGGGTTTGCTACAAGGATTGGTTGTCCTTTACCGGGCACCTGATCGTGACTTCATAAAAATAATGTTTCCAATGAATAGAGTTGTTCACAAAAAGCATTTATAACACAGAAGCAAGCACTAATTAACATTGATGGTACCCAACCAAAGGGGAAACAGATTATTGACGCAGATCCTTATGATGTTATGGTAATTACACATGCAACACGATTGGCACCTAACCCCAATAGTATATATTGTAGGGTATGCTTTTGTTTTACCACTTTCCATTTGGTAATTGATGCAGGAGCATCCGATTCCACAGGGAATCCTACATCGCCCAAAAACAATGGCAGTTCAATTTTGGATTTTCTCTATTTTTTTGTGTGTTCCTGGTTATTTTGTCTTTTTTAGGTCTATTGATCAAGTGGGGTCCACAATGGGGCTAGACACAAAAGGTGAAGTTTATTAGGGGAATCAAAATCCCTGCTAATTTCTTGGGGCCCACGTTTATTATCCTTGTCTTGACTTGGGCTTTAGAACTTAAGACTTGCATTCAACTTTGTTGGGACCCACCTTGAGTTGCACATGAGGACAAAGAAAATGATAGTTTACTCCTATCATAAATAAGATGTTTTTTTTCAGTCCATAATGGTTTAAAATGTTTTTGGGTAAATTGTGTTGAAATAAATTTTTATCAATGTTTCGGATCATACCACATGACCCATCTTCAATATAAGAACATTTTGAGAAGAGCATAATAGAAAATTGCAGGGTGAATGAATATAAATAGAGAGGGGAAATATAAGAAATGAGGTAAGGAAAAAGGCCAACGTAAGAAAAAACATGCAATTGCATAAAAGCCAAGAAATAGAAAATAAAATGAAAATGAAAAATGAAAAATAGTTTAACCAAAAAATAAACTATCTAAAAACTTTAAAAATTAAGAAAAAATAGTAAATGAAAACACCAAGAAATTAAAAATAAAGGAAAGGAAATTAGTTAAATAAATTAAAAATATGGAAAAAAACTAAAGATAAAGAGGAAAAAATAGAGGAAAGACAAATTTGAGATAAAAGAACATGAATAATTATATATAATAAGAATGTATTATATATAATTGTAAATAAAGGGGTAGAAAAATTAGAAAATATAACTATAAAAAATGAAAATAATATGAACTTAAAATAAAGGAAAAAAATGAAAATTGATAAAATAAAAACAAAGGAAAAAGAGGGCTAAAACATAAAAAACAAGAAGGGGAGCAAAAAATATTTATGGAACGAGAGGATGGAGGGGAGAGTAAGAGGAGGACTAAAATGGAGAAAAAAAGGCAAGGTGGGGGAGGTGAAGCACAAAGAACAGGAAGGAAGAACAAATCAATAGGGCGAAGGGGGAACTTTGTTTCTGAGACAAGTAAGCAAAGGTTTCCACGAGAGACTGATATGCCAACCATCATCATGGTTAAGATTGGAGGGGCGGTTGACAATTTCAATGGATTCTAACATTTTCCTTTTGAAAAAGCTAGCTTCTTGAGCTAGGATTTGGGAATCTTCTAAGCAGATGTGGTGTTTAGTGGAAAGGGAGTGCTAAACAAGAGTCGACTTAGCAACACAGTCATGATTGATGTCACCACCATGTTCTTTAAGTTGAGTTTTGAAGGAGTGGCCCATCTCACCGATGTAAGGAAGACCACAGGGACATTGAATTTTGTAGATGCCCAATCTGAGGAAGGGGTTGACAGGGTCTTTAGGAGAAGGGACACGATAGTGAAGAGGGGCAACAAGTTTGAATGCACACTTAATGCCCTTTTTAGCCAGAATCTTGGAGATTTTTTTGGAAATCTCTTCGATATAAGGCAAGGAGGCCACAGGTAGAGAGGAAGCAATAGAGTCCTTAGACTTGGGTTTGGGGTGACAATTGGTTTGGTTGAGCACTCTCCTAATAGTTTTGTTCTTGAAACCATTAAGTCTGAAAACCTTAGTAAGGTGTGAGAGTTCTAGATCCAGGTATTCATCATCACAAATGCGATGTGCCCTAGTAACCAAAGTCTTAAGGACACCAATTTTTTGGAAAGGATGGTGGTGGGAAGAGGATTGGAGGTAGAGGTCGTTGTGGGTGGCTTTCCTAAAGGTATGACAACCAAGAGACCTGTTGATGATTGTTTTTAGACAAGTCAACAATAGAGTAAAACACTAGAGTATCCCACTCTCTCTTGAATAAAGCTCTTCAAAGGCTGAACTATGTGATCCAGTGAAGTAACTCCAAGGTTCCTTTTTATGATTCCTGATGGGTTAACTCAGTGATTACATGTGATCTTGCTGATAATCACAAAGGGACTTACGCAGATTCTTCTTCATACTTGTTTAGCTTGTTCCTCCTTCAATATGGATGAAATATTCAAGATTTCAATGATAAAGAAAATGAATAGGGCAAGGGTTCAGAAAGCTAATCTAAGGTCAATGAGGCAATAATGAAGTATTGAATAGACAAACTCCTAAGTAAACCTAACTTCACTTCGCCAAGGATGCCTACAACTACATGAAGTTGGTGCAATCTCCTAAGGTTATGCGAATGGTTTTCAAATCATGAAAGCTTATAAAAGCACCCATAAGACGGCGCAGCTCAAACAAGCATCCACAATCGAACTTATGCAAATGAGGCTCAGACTAGCTTTACACAACACTTCATCAGCGATGAATGTTAAAAGCATGAGCTAGGAGTTGATCAAATATTCAGTACAACATACATTACAACAAAGAACTTCTAATCTACTTTACTTGATACATCTCTCCATTCCATTTAAGTACAAGAAACCATGTTATTTCACAAGATAACACTTAACACCAAACAAGTAGCTCCAATGTCTTTGCATTAACTTTGTGAAATATTTACAACAATTTCCAGTCCTCTCAGACAATTTCAAGAGTCTCTTCTATTCTACTCCTAAAATCTAATCTTTAGTCTCCTCCTCTATGAACTACTAATCTACTGAATTACAAATGAGGCAACAAGGCCTTTATATAGTGCTCCAGAATACATTGAATGGCTAAGATTAATTCAATAGCCAAGGGTCTAGATCGTGCCACCTCACAGGTAGTTAGTGCCACCTCACAGGTAGTTACAACAAACTGCTATTTTTAGCACAAAAGAGAGAGGCAATGAAGGCACATTTTCCAAAGTGATAAGGTAAGGCGAAAGCATTTAAAATATTCTTCCACATAGGAATCCCTTTGGCTTCTTTTATTAAATGATACATTGAATGCATTAAATAATGCAGCTAATCAAAATTAAATGATGTGTACTCGCCACATAGATGCCAACTCAGCATACTTTGAAAATTGTATCATCTTTATGTGATGTATTCAATGTGATTGTTTGAACTTGTATGTTTAGGAATACATCTTGTAGATCTTGCCTTGTTCGTTCTTCTTGTAGACTGGATGTATGATACTTGTTGCTTCACTTGATTAACTTCATGATTCTTTCTTCTTCTTGTAGGCAGGTTGATGTGAATCTTCTTTGATGATGCTCTTGATGTAGAGTGAGTAATAGAGTAGATGATGATGATATAAAGTAGAGATCTCTCTTGGACTTGAAGTTTACTAGAACTTGAAGTGGAATAGATGAGTGTCTTTCGAACATAATGTAGAAGTTGATGAAGTATACTTGATTGATGGCCTTTGAAGTGACCCTTCGGAGTGTAGTAGATGACCTCTCAAGGAGACTTGAAGGCATTGGAAGAACTTGAAACTTGATGACTCTTGACTTGAAGCTTGGATGAATCTTTGAAGATTGAGAGATCTTAACTTGAAGCTTAGATAAATGAATGCTTCAAATCATGTTGCTCTTGATGGAGTACACTTGAACTTGATATGATCCAACATGATGTTATTGATGTAAGAGACTTGAGGTGTGATCTTTTAGAGTGGTGTTCCCTTTGCAACTTGAAGGTGACTCAAGTACTTGCTTTGATGACTCCTCAGCTTCACCAACACCCCTTCCTTCAATGATGCAACTTGATAATCTTCAAAGGCGGCTAGCATGATGCTCCTTACTCCTCGCTTGAAGGTGATTCCTTGGATAACTCCTTAGCATCATTGATGATCCTACAAGTCAAGGTAAACGATATATCAATAACTTCTTAAGATAAAAACAACTTTAAACATGAAATAACGCCATTTCAAACTTAGGCGCAAATATAGGTAAAAATAAGAACAAAGTGCGCCTAACATCATTTAGTCCCACATTCATTATTTCAAATGATTTCTAGCAATTGTAAAGGTTTAAAGAAGGTCAATCCCCTATAAGGTTCACCCAAAAGGTAACTTTCAACACAATTTCTTCCTTAGGTGCCCATCTAGGTTGGTAGATAAGTGAAAGTGCGCCTAGGACTAATAGCTTCATCTTTGGCATTTTTTCATGCTCTAGACAATTGTGAAGGTTGTGGGATGACTCCCCTTCCGTTAGGTGCCAATCTAGGTCAAAGTTTCCAATACTTCACTTTCACTCATCTTGTCTTCTAGGCGCCAGAAATGAGGTGATTCTTCCCAGGGCGCCAATGAAGGTTATTCAAGTGGAAAGTAGCACCTTCACTATTCATACTTGTTGCTCTATGTTAAGTGTTTAGAAAAGTCTCCTCTTAGGTGCTTATACGAGTTTGCAGAGGAACAAAAGGGCACCTAAGATTAATAGCCTCCTCCTTGGAGTTTGTCATGCTTTAAACAAGTGAAGATGACTTGCAATGGTCCATTCTTGCAAGGCGCCTCATCAATAGTGTTATTGGAAGCAATCTCCCTCTAGGCACTCAAGTCACCTCAAGGCACATATTGAAGTGTCTCCCCATGAGGGGCGCCAGAATGAGTTAATTTGATCCTTAGGCACTTAAAATCTCAAAATTCCCAACACTTCATTTTCTAGGCATTCACTGAGTGTTATCTTAATTTACTTACCCTCAAGGCGTTCATCCAGGTGACAGGAGTGATAAGGAGCGCCTAACTTCATTCTCTCAACTCAAGGCGCTATTTTGGTGATTGTATTGAGTGTAATCCTTCTCTAGGCGCTAATCTTGAATTCCAACCTCACCATGCACTCCAAGGCGCCAATATGTCATCCCTCCAACCATCCAGATGTAGGGCGCTAGGATGAGGTGATAATAACAAGAAGGTGCGCCTACTTCAATTCAAGGCGCAATTGAATGAGTTGTTTGAAACTTGTCCTCCACCTAAGGCGCCAATTTGGATCTCTGCAAATGGGAAAATGCGCCTAAGCTTCTTTGAGTGAATTCACGCCTAAATTTGGAAGTCCAAGTAAGGTATATTGAAAAATATATTTAAGTATAAGTTTTTTAAATATTTTTCAATATACCTTTCAGAATGTTTGAGATAGGTCTCAGATCCACTGGATTTAACATGTAGATTCTAGATTTTTGAGGATCCACCAGATTTCAGACTTAGTCAATTTTTTAGTGTTTCAAGATATCAAGCTATCAGACTTAAGTCATTTTCAAGATCTCAAACATACATCAGGATTGGAGTTAGTTTAACACATCATGCTCTCTCATGCTAAGGCGCAACTTTGGGTTAGTTTGAACATCCCTTCATGCTAAGGCACCAAAATGAGGTAATTCAATGCATGAAGGGCGCCTAGACTTGTTTGCTCATTCTTGACATTTTTTAGGCTCTCCAACACTTGATTACATCCTTGTGAGACTTCTTGAACTTTAGGCGCTATCTATCATTGATCTGAACTCCAACCTACATCAAGGCGCCTAAACCCATGACCTTCAACCTAAGGCGCAATTCTTATGATCCTCTGAACATGCAATGGGCGCCTAGACCTAAATGCCTCTTCCTTGTCAACTTTGCAGTGTTTCAAGCTTCCCATCATCCATTTCAATCAAGGCGCTTTGATTTGAAGCCTTCATTGCCCAAGGTGCAATATTGAGGTTGTCTAGATGATGGAAGGCGCCCTAAATTCTAGGCGGAGTTTTGAGGTGAACCTGGAGCAATTTCGCGCCCAGAACTGACAGTGCCCGAAGTAAGGTATATTGAAAAATATATTTAAGTATAAGTTTAGAGATTGAATTTCTTATACTTTAAATATTTTTCAATATACCTTTCAAGATGTTTGAGATAGGTCTCAGATCCACCAGATTTAACATGCAGATTCTAGATTTTTGAGGATCCACAAATTTCAGACTTAGCCAATTTTCAGGATCTTCAGGATCAGGATACCAGACTTAGTCATTTTCAGGGTCTCAAACATCAGGATCAGGTCATCAAGGGGCTCTAAGACTCAAACACCACTGACTTCATCATGCAAAGGACATCATCCTGGACTTAGCAAAGCACTGGAATTCAAAAAAAGGGGGGTCCCCATTTGCAATGGGGCGATGTGTGATTTGGTCACAACAAGACCCATCTGGTTTTTTGATGAGGACATCGAGGAAAGGGAGTTGGTCATTGGATTTCAACTCTTTGGTGAAAGAAATACAATTGGCAATGCTATTAAGGTGGGTATGGAATTTTTCTATGTTTTCCAAGCCATGTGGCCAACAAATGTTGGTATCATCCACATAGCATTTCCAACTTTTGGGTTTGAGTGGGAAGGAATGGAGAGCAACCTCTTCGAAATATTCCATGTATAGGTTAGCCATAACAAGGAAGAGGGCTATGCTCCACAAGGACGCATCCCCTACCCCAAAGCACCTCGTCCCCTATGGGGACACGAGGACAGGTAGGAAATGTCCCCTCCCCGTCCCCTTTTTTTGCAATTTTTTTGCAGGGGACGACAGAGACAGCCAGAGGACATCCAAGCATCCCCCGACCGTCCTGGGGACAGCTAGCACAAAGTTTGACATTTAAAAAAAAAAACACAATTTTTTTTAAAAAAGGGATGGGGGCCCATAAGGACCCCCACATCCCTTCAAACACACCCTAAACCTAAAATATCCCTCAAAACAACCAAAACAAAAAAAAACTTCTCATTTCAACATTTTTCATTTTGTGAACAAGAGGAGAAAGAGGAGCAGCAGTAGTTCGAAGAGGTGAGCAGCAGTAGTTCGAAGAGGTGAGCAGCAATCAAGAGGAAACATTAGGGCATCGAGTCATCATCATTTGAGTTAAGATTCACATTCTTTATTTATTTATTCAAATTTCCTTCAATTTTTTTTAGTTTTTTTTTTAACTTGAAACACTTAGGGAGGTTTTTTTTGTTTATTTTTTGTTCTATGTTTGCTTGCAGCTGTGTTTTGTCATTTAAAAAAAAAACAAAGAGCAACAGTGAGGGAAGTGAGAGTGAAGAGATTGAAATTGAAATGCAACCAAGAACAAGAGGTCATAGAAATGTTGCAGCCATTGGGGGTTCTTCTACTAGTGGAAGTGGTACAGGGACTGCAGATTCAAGTAATCCATTTGAACACCCTTCTAGTTTGCCCAAACAATATGCAAAAGGCCCATTTAATCCTAAAAAACCTCTCTTACAATTTGCAACCCGCATAGACAAAGACAAAAAAAATACTAGGGGCACTAGAGTATGGCGTTGTCATTTGTGTAAGAAAGACTATAGGAGTAGCTATACAAGAGTTTATTCTCACCTTTTGCATATGGGTGGACTAGGGGTAAAAGGTTGTGAGAAAATCACCCTAGCTAAGAAAGCCGAGGTAACTAGGTTGCACATGTAGGCGGAGGCAAGATCTAAGGGAATTGGAATGGAGACTATGCAACCTAGTGTGTCATTGCCTACACAAACCACACATGTTGGAAGTCAAATGGGAGAGGGTACTACTTCTACCAAGGGAAAGAAAAGAACTACCACTGTTGCAGGGTTGTTTAATGCACAATCACGAGAGGTGACCGAGTCTTCCATTGCTAGATATTTCTATGCCCATGCCATACCATTTCATGTGGCACGTTCTCCCTATTTCAAACAAATGTTCAAAGATGCAATAGGTGTTGGTCCTTCATTTGCCCCCCTGGAGAACATAAGCTACGCACCACCTTACTTGATAAGGAATATTCTAAGGTGAGTATGTTGATGGAAGAAATGAGACAAACTTGGATTAGAGATGGTTGCTCTATTGTCATGGATGGGTGGACTGACATCAAACATCGGCCACTCATCAATATCATTGTTACATGTCCTATTGGCTCTTATTTTCTTAGAGCTATTGATTGTTCAGGGAAGAAGGATGCAAACTTCCAATTTCAGATTTTGAAGGATGCCATAGAAGAGGTTGGGCCATCTAATGTTGTCCAAGTGGTAACAGATTCAGCTCATGTATGTAAGTTAGTTGGCTTGATGGTGGAGGGTGCTTATAAGCACATTTTCTAGACCCCATGTTGTGTTCATGCGTTGAACAACACATTGAAAGACATTGGGAAGATTGATTAGGTGAAGGCAGTGGTGGCAAAAGCTAGAGATATACAGATGTTCATTTGCAACCATCAAACTTCACTAGCATTGTTCAGGACTTTTTCAAGGAAGGAATTCCTCGAGCCTGTGGATACTAGATATGCCAGCTACTTCACTTTGCTAGAGAGGATGGATGAGGTGCACGACCACGGTACCTCTACAATCAATGGTGTTTAATACAAAGTGGGTTAGATGGCCTGAGTCAAGCACACCTGAAGGAAGAAGTGTGAAGCAAAAGATCCTTGATGATGATTGGTAGTCCACAGTGAGGTATGAAATTTCAAATTGCTAATTTTAATATTTATTATTTTATTATTAATTTTTTTTTAAATTAGTTAAGTTAATTTATTAAAAATTCTTAAATTCTTAAAGTTAAAGTTGATCTTATTCTTGAATTGCTAATTTAATTCTTAAATTCTTAATCTTATTCTTTCCTAAAATTTTAATTTTTGTAACTTGTTTGCACTTGTAGATATGTTTGCTCCTTCATTGCACTTGTTGTGCAAGTCATAAGAGATGCTAATACAGAGTCTCCTAGCCTTGGAAAGATTTATGAGACATTTGATAGCATGCTTGGGAAAATGAAGCAAGCCATTCAGAGCAACGATCCTACTTTGGGGTTTTATGAGGAGCATCTTTGGCCTATTGTGACGCGGCGGTGGGACACTATGAACACCCCACTTCATATGGCAGCCTATCCTCTAAATCCCAAATGGTATGTAGCTAGGCCTGGAAGAGTGCCTCCATATCATGATGATGAGGTGAAACAAGGGTTCATGAGGGCGCTTTCAAAAATGATTACTGAGGAGGAGGCTTCTATACTTCGCACACAATGAATGGCCTTTGTCAATCTTCGTGGGCCAACCTTTAGCAAACTAGAGGCAAGGATGGATAAAGCTACATTAGCTCAAACCGACCCTATTGGATGGTGGATATGGCATGGCATGGATGCACCAGTGTTGAGGATACTTGCTTGTCGCCTCCTTTCACAGATTGTCAGTTCCTCTGTTGCAGAGAGGAATTGGTCCACATATAGCTTCATTCAGTCGGTGAAGAGGAACAACCTTACCTCTAGACGGTCAGAGAAGTTGGTGGCGATGCATAGTGCCTTCCGGCTACAGGATCGACAAAGGCCTGAGTATCGTCAAACTCCAACTGCACGTTGGGATGTTGATCCTGAAGATGTTATGCAGATTGATGAGGAGGAGACATTGGAGGGATTGGTTGGGGTTCCACTGGATGAGGCAGCCCCTCATGGTGGCAGTGACTCGAACTCAAACGCTAATTTTGATGCAGCCTTAGCAGAGGCTGATTAGGGACAGCCATATATTCTCTATGTTCTTGTCATTTTGTTGTTGAAACTTGCATCCTTTGGGCATTTTGATGTAATTTCGATATAATATATATGAACATTGCATTGAAAACAATTAAATTTTGTTAATTTGTTTGTCAATTCTCATGTGACAAGTTAAAACTTAATTCAAGTGTAATTTTATTGTTATATATTTATTTTTTAAGCTTCTATAATGTCTATAACAAATGCCTTATCAATGTTATCATACGAATATTTAAAATTTCCCTATATTTTAAAAAAAATGTTTATTTTTTAGTAGTCGTCCCCTAACAAGTGGCCCAAAAAAAGTCCCGAAAACGTGCCCCCTCATCCGCTGCCGTCCCAATCCCCGAAACTTGGGGGAGCATATGGGAGAACCCATAGCCACTTTGTTTGTTTGTTCATAGATCACTCCTTGGAAGGAGAAGAAAGTGGACCTAAGACAAAGTTCAACTAAAGAGGCGATCTCTCTAGAGGTTTTACAACTAATAATGTCAATAGAGTCATTGATGGGGACCTTGGTGAAGAGAGAAACAATGTTGAAACTAACCAGAAGGTCACCTTCATCAAGTTTTTTGCCTTTAATGAACTCTATGAAATGGGAGGAGTCATTAATGAAGGAAATAGAGGAACCCACTAGAGGGGAGATAAGTTTGGCAAGAAAAGTGGCAAGCTTATAGGTAGGGGAGTTTATGTTGTCAACAATGGTCCTAAGAGGGACGCCAGCCTTATGGATTTTTGGGACACCATAAATGCGAGGGGTGACCTCACTGGAAGGTAACAATCACTTTTTAGTGACGTCATCGAAAGACGAGGAAAGGATGGCAACCTTCACTTTATTCAAGATTTTGGGAACTGGGTTGCGAGATAAGATTTTATAGCTCTTCGTGTCAGAGAGGAGATAACACATTTTGGAGACATAATCTTGTTGATCCAAAATGATGATGGCATTGCCTTTGTCAACTTTAGTAATAACAATCAAATGGATGGAAGAACAATGGCAAAGTACAATTTTCCTACGAGTTTTTGGAATGCAGCAAAACAAGTGGTCAAATATTCAGAGCCTATGGTAAAAGTTTTGATACTAGTGGATGGGGAGAAATTCCCCATGGGCCATTTGTTTGAGGCCATGGATAGGGCCAAGGAGGTGATGAGGGGTAAGATGGAAAATAACAATGATAGGTGCATGCCATTGTCAATGTAACATACACCTGTTGTGACCAAATCACACATCACCCCATTGCAAATGGGGACCCCCTTTTTTTTTAGCTCCTATGCTTTGCATTGAGTCTTGGATGATGTCGTAGATTTATTTTATGATGAAGTCAGTAATGTTGAGTCTATAGCTCTGTGGTAGATACAATAGTCCCCTGATGTCCTAATACCCTGATGTATGTTCTGAGATCCTGAAAAATGACTAAGTCTGATATCCTGAAAATTGGCTAAGTCTGAAATCTGGTGGATCCTCAAAAATCTAGAATCTGCATGTTAAATCCGATGGATCCGAGACCTATCTCAAACATCCTGAAAGGTATATTGAAAAATATTTAAAGTAATCTCTAATATATTTTGAGGATTTCCTAGGCGTGAATTTGCTCTAGGAAGTTAGGCGCATTTTCCCACTTGCAGAGACCCAAATGTGTGCCTAAGGTAGAAACTCAAATGTGCGCCTAGAGGAGAACAAGCTTCAAACACTTCAAATTGTGGCGCCCTGAGAGGGATTAACATTTTGATCCTCAATAAGAGTTTTAACTTAGAAAATCTTGCAAGAAAGTACCATAATGAGTTTAGGCGCACTTTACCATTTGTTGAGACCCAATATTGCACCTTGAGATAGGATGATAGATGTTATAGAAAGGGAGTGGCGCCTTGAAGAATTAGACTCCCCAAAGACACCTTGCAATTGTCTAGATCCAAAATTCATTCAAAGGAGTCAAGGCGCTATTATTCATCAGTAGAGACATCATGTTGTGCCTTAAGGAAGAAAGGTGTTTCAAGTCAATTTCAATTGATGGAAATCACAAGCATGTAAGTTAAGCATCAATCATTGAGAGGCACGGTTGAAAGACATGAAGTAGAGATCCTTTGAGTAACAAACATCATGACATTTTGGTGTAGGCGCACTTTTCAACCCATTTTGCCTTGGACATGCACCTAGCTATGAAGAAGACCACATCCAAGCCTAGGCGCCAATATAGACTTGTATGATTCCCCATTTGCGCCTAGTAATCATGGAGTTTAAAGACACACAAAATAGTGCATGACAGTCAAGATATAGCCTATAAGACCTTAGGCGCATTTTATACCTCCACAAACCTATTTTGGCGCCTAGAGATGAAAGGTCACTTAAGCATCCTCCAACACACCAAGAAGTCAAGTTAGGCGCAAATTAGACTCTGTGTAGCCTCATTTTGGCGCCTTAGCATGAAAAGAGTGTCTAAATCAATAAAAGATGGCGCCTAGAATTGAAATGAATGATTAACACCTTAGAAAGGTGGCGCCTTAAGAGGCCTAGCCTTCCTTGAGTTCATGAGGTTGATCAAGCTCATAAAATGCTCATCTTGAACTTAGGCGCAATTTCACACCCAAACCATCATCAAAATGTGCCTCAGGGAGATCAATATTGTTAAGGGAATCAAGGCGCCATTCACACTTGGAGGATCCTAATATTGCGCCTTGCAAGAGGACTTAAAAGCATGAAATTGGATGTCATTTTAAGGTAGGAAGTCCTCTAAACACTTATTCACTGAGTTACAACCATCAAAATGCCAAAAAATAGGCCAAGTATGTTAGGCGCATTTACCTATCTCTCCACACCTCAATGGGCGCCTAGAAGAAAAATACATGAAATGACATTTTGGAGTGGGCACTTAGATAGGAAGGATCATTCTAAGGCATGTTCAATCATTCGGAATCATTAAAATAGCAAATAAAACTCAATTTGGCCTAGGCGCACTTTTCCTCCCATACCAACTAGATTTGCGCCCTAAGGAAAATCACTTAAGTTCATGTTCATAAGTGAGCACCTTGAGAGGAGGGATCATTTTAAGCCATTATAATTGTCTAAAATCATTTAAAATGACAAGTATGAAGCTATCTTGTGCTAGGCGCCCTTTGCTCCTCCAGATACCTAGATATGTGCCTAGACTTGAGACAAGTTATTTAGATGTTTAAAGATGATTCATTTGTGTTATAAAATGTTTATTATAAGGATTGATGTGTTTTTTGGTTTGTATTGTAGGAAGATTGAAGGAAAAGAAGTACCACAGAGCTAGGAGCAAGAGCTTGGAATCGCCTTCAAGCAAGGAGTGAGGCTAGAAGGCCACTATTACGAAAGAATTATCATGTAGCTGCTCCAAAGGAACCTTTCACCATCATCATGCCGGAACACTTCATTATCAATGACATCAAGTTCAACATCTATCCATTAAGCTTCAAGTCCTATCAATCTTCAAGTATCAATTAGCTTCTTCATCAATCATCACTTCAGGGTCAACATGGCAAGTATACTACTTCATCTTCATCATCAGCAAACATTCCAAAGACATCCGTCAAGCTTCAAGTTCCTCCGGTACATTCAAGTCCCCTTGAGAAGTCATCTACTCCACATGTAAAGAAGGTGTTATCATCAGTATCTACTCTCCAAGAAGTGTCATCAAGGAAGATAATCCATATACCCTACAAGAAGAAGAAAGTACACAGAGTTAGTCAAATGAGAGTTAGTCAAATGAGCAATGTATATCATATGCATCTAGTTTACAAGAAAATGAACAAGGCAAAGTCAACAAGATACATCCCAAATGTTCAAGTTCAAAGCAATCACATTCGAAGACATCGCACAGATGATGTAATTTGGGAATATGCTAAGGTGGCACCTACGTGGCAGACATACATCATCAAGCCAATCACAGTTCACCACATCATTCAACAAGCAAGAAGTCAAAGACGACGTCTATGTGGAAGATGCTCTAAAGATTCCATTTCATCCTTATCTTCTTGGAAAACGTGCCTTCATTGCCTCTCTTATGTACTAAAAATAGCAAGTTGTTATAACTACCTACTGAGGTGGCATGATCCTGGCCCTTGGCTATCTAGATTGATCCACGCCATTCATTGTAATTCTGGACTTCTATATAAAGGCCTTGTTGCCTCATTTGTAAAAATAATAGCTAGTGCAGTAGAGTAGAGTAGAGTAGGAAGAGACTCTCGAAATTCTCTGAGAGTACTTGAAGTTGTAAATATTTCTCAAGATTAATGCAAAAACATTGGAGCTTGTTTGGTGTTAAGTGTTGTCTTGTGAAATGACATGGTTTCTTGTATCTTGATGAAGTGGAGAGATATTTCAAAGTAGATTAGAAGTAGATTAGCAGTTCATTGATATTATGCATGTATGTATTGGATATTTGATCAACTCCTAGCTCATGCTTTTAACATTCATCGTTGGTGAAATGTTGTATAAAGCTAGTCTAAGCTTCATTTGCTTGAGTTCGATTGTGAATGCTTGTTTGAGATACGCTGTTCAATGGGTGCTTATATGAGTCTTCATGATTTGAAAACCTTTCGCTATCCTTAGGAGATTGCACCAACTTCATGTAGTTGTAGGCATCCTTGGCGAAGTGGAGTTAGGTTTATTAAGGAGTTTGTCTATTCATGCATCATCATTGCTTCATTGACCTTAGATTAGTTCCTCTAAACCTTTATCTTTTTCCTTTTCTTTATTATTGAGGCATTGTACATATATCATCCAAACTGAAAGGAGGAATAAGCTGAGAGAAATAAGAAGTCTACATAAGTCCCTTTGTGATTATCAGCAAAATCACATCAAATCACTGAGTCTATCCAATGCAAATCATGAATAAGGAACCTTGAAGTTGTCTCACTGGATCACATAGCTTAGCTTTTGAGAGACTTTACTCAAGAGAGAGTGGGATACTTAGTGTTTTACTCTATTGTTGAATTGTCTAAAAACAATCATCAACAACACCCCTCTGTATATGTTTGCCTCTGACTGATTTTTTGTGTTTTCTGTTATTTTGTTGTTTAGGGTTTTATGGTTTGTTTTTGCATGTCGGATTTTTGCATTGCATGTATGAAATATAGAGCATATGAACAAACCCAGAAAATATACAATGATTTTGCATAAACTAAAGACAACCCAGATCATAAATTGCAATAAAACTAATTAAAACAAAATACCCACTTGGGAATCTTCAACTTGTTCGATTGCCGAAATTGATAGCAACATTACATGGCCATGGGAACACTCTGAAACTTATACAAAACAAGATGAATACATATTTCAATGGCTGCACTGTCATAGCAGACCTCAGGCGCCCAGATTCAAATAGTTTGATGATGCAAAATGATGGAAAAGACCCACTGGAATGCCTACGTCCTGCTCCAGTAATGTACGGCCTCTATGGTTGTATTTACCAGCTGTAAACTCCCCAATGACAGCAATAAAGAACTCTGTTTTTGAACAGAAATGCTCCTACTCAATAGGCAATCATACTCCCGCTGCTAAACTCTCCAAAAA
Source organism: Cunninghamia lanceolata (assembly GCA_027924645.1). Lineage (NCBI taxonomy): Eukaryota > Viridiplantae > Streptophyta > Pinopsida > Cupressales > Cupressaceae > Cunninghamia > Cunninghamia lanceolata. The sequence goes on along the minus strand of BSBN01001020.1, from coordinate 234,865 downwards.
TTAGTTATATCTGCCTCCAAAGAGAAGTATGGCCCTCTAGGAATGTATGGCCTGCAATAGAAGATGTACGGCCAGCATGAAACCCTTCTCCAATCAACAACTTAGTCATAAACTCCAATGAATCTGTCCTTCAACCCCTCCCCTACTGGCTGTAATCACAAAATCATCAAAATGTCTTCAATCTATGCTCGAAACAACTCCAGAAAGTACTTCCTGAATGCACAAATGGAACCCCTGTGTGAAGCTCCTCTAACCCCTTCCTGATGCAATCTCTCATACACAAGGAAAGGCGAATCTGCAAAAGGTTTTCGTCTCTGCAAATCGCTATTCGAACCAAAGAGCCAAGCTCAAACCCTATGCACGGGAAAAACTCAATATGAGAGCAAAATATCATAAACCAAGCATAACCAAATGAAGTCACCTTTTGGTCTTTTATTTGCCTTCCTCTTCCAACGCATTATATAATTTTGCTTCCTCAATCGTAGGCAACCATTCCTCAATCGATGGCAATTGACTACCAAGTTCCTAAATTGACAACAATTAGCTAGCAAGTTTATTCCTTATTTAACTAATCCTATGGTGCAGTCATGGTAGGAGGGTCCAACAAATGAACTGTCCAAACCATGCAGCTAAAGTAAACACAACGGAAACAACACAAACATAGAATGCAATGGAAGGTTCATCTATTCAGTATATCAAAGAATCACAGTGTTCATATGCCGGCAATATGCGGGCTACAATCAAAGGGCTCACAGGCCTGCTTTCCGGGTTACAACAAATTTGAAAGATATGGCATTGAAGTGCCTTTTCAGAACAAAAAAATCATATCTAAGCTATCATAAGCACTAACTTAAAACTATTGACTTCCTAATGCATCTAAGAGATCTATATATATCATCTTCAAGCTTATAGAGTCCTCCGTGTCGGCCACAAGAGGTTACAAACTCCAATGAAAGATGTAACGTGTAGAAACATGTAGGTCGGCCTACAACACATGGTATTGTTCTGCAAATGAATTGAACTTTGTGCGGTCCTCAAGGAAGGTCTATCTAATCCTTATGTGTCGTGTATGATGCTCCATTAGGCTCCGCAAGTCACGGAAGTGCTCCGCAAACCTTCTCCTTCAACTGACTATCTAGATGCTTTGTTCTGTGAAAACTAATGATCTTGTGATAGTGATAACTTTCTGGAAACAAATCCAAATCACTTGAAATTTGAATATGATGTAGATGACACTATGTAGATGCTAAGTCCTGCTCCGCGAGCTCTAATATGAAGATGCGGTGAAATGCGGTACAAAATGCTGAAACTGCAAATGACTGAACTGAACTGAAATGAAAGAAAAGAAAGAATGCAAATATTTTTGGTTGATGCAAGATTGTTCTGCAACCTGGGATGCCCCTGCATCATCCTAACTGAAAGTAACATCAGTTCTAACTAATTGACCACATGCCCTCCTTATTCTAGCCCGCTACAGTTCTAACTCACTGACAAGTATGGAAGGTTGTGAAACCAACACCAAACTCAGCTGCTCTAACTAAAAGATTGTCACTACTCAACTAGAAAACACCCATATGCAATCGCCTTATTCCAAATACAAACATTCCTAACTAAAAACTGAAAGTAACTACATAATTGCTACTCTTATGCTACCAAAAGACAAACACAACTATGGATTGAAAAGGGGGACGTGACAAATGACTTCGAAGAGGCTCAGACCTAGGAGTTTCATTATTAGGACCTACAGCTAGCCCTCTAGTGTAGCTCTAGTTGTAGCAGCAAGAGTCATTGGCTATGTCTAATTTTTTGGAACTTTGTACTCAATTTGTAGGTTGACTTTTTACAACAAAGTGTAATTGAAAATTTGAAAACTATTAGGATCTAGTTATTATTTATGCACTATGGAGTATGCATTGTGTAATGTAATGTAATTGATGATATGAACATAAATGAGAAAATCTATATTCCACAATCCATGGGCTAAACTCTTAGTTTTATTTGTGCTCTATATCTCTATGTTATTAAAATGCCTATAAATTTAAAAATCAAGTTTTTCTCTATTTTTTTGTGCTTTTCTACAGTCCATTTTTTTGAAAAAATCTCAATCTTTTGGTTTGCCGATTTTTCCCCCAAAAGATTTTTGATGCTATGTCCTAGACCTACATTGCAAGGTTTGGCAAGAACCCCCCTATACCCGTATGGGTCCAATTTGTAATGTCCCCTTCTTGATACATGGTTAGTCCATCATTGAGTTCCCGTGGACTAGCAGTTTGGTTAGGGAACTGTGGTTAGTTTGGCCTTGGAGGTATTTGTAGGTGATGGAGATGTGGTTCATAGTCATTGGATCCAGTTGGCACCCTCAGAGTTGGTTCTATTTGCTCTTGGCCGTTACTATTTTTAGTAAGTTCGTGTTCAATGTCAGTTCGGGATTTTCAGAGTGGGGTCAGGTTCATCTCGTCGAGGGCTTTCCAATGAGCTATAGATCATTGCATTCCGACACCGTCTTGGCAGTGATTTTTCAAGTCCGAAGTTTAATGTATTATTTAATTGGGACTTAATAAGCTAATATTATATTGTCACTTTATAAAGTTAAGTTGCAACTTAAATGACCCCCCTAGGAGTTGGGCGCCCATGGGAGACATAAGGTGATAAAATTAAATATTAAAAACAAGTGAATTTCCCTCCAAGATGGGCGTTGGGTTTTGGGGAGAGAGATAAAAGGTGAAAAAAGTTCATTTTGCACTATACTATGTTTATGATATTTCTCATTTTTGAGCTCTGCTAGGGTTTTGAGGATTTGAGGATTCGAACTAGGCTCTTGGAGAGGAAAACCTCCCTGAGTAACGGCATTCTACAGGTGTGGAAGATCACCCAAAGGTGCCATAAGAGGTGGATACACTCAGTGTTCACAAAATGTGCTTCAATGGAGTTGACGGGTTGAAGATATGAGGCATTTCTTGATATATCCTTTGCAATTTATGGTGGGATTTTGTATGCAGATTTGAGATGAATGTTCCATGACAGATTAGAGCAGATTTCATTGTGGTTTTGGAGCTGATATTGACTGTACTTGCTGGTCGTACACCCTCATACAGGCCGTACCTTCTCTTGCAGCTGTTTGGGCGAGATTTCCGACATTAAACCTGCCACAACTTGGTCGCCCAGCCTAGGAAGGTGTTGCAGAACATTTAAAGCAAAGATTTGAAGAGATTCCAGTGACTTGAGTGGCTGTTTACACCTACAGCCAGCCGTACAAGCTGGGTAGAGGAACGTGGGTCACCTAGAGGCTCTTCATCTTTCCTTAAGGTGTCATACTTGGTCTTTGTGAGACGTCCAGGGTCATATTCTCTGCTAATAACATCTGTATGCATATTCTATATCATCAAATAAAACAGGGAGAATTCAAGCCAGATCTCGTGAACAAACAAGAGAATGTGCTATAAAATAGACACACGCTCTAATTATCAAAGAAAACAGATCATGTCATATGTCATATCTCAGTAGCCAAGAAAAAGACTCTGGCAATAACATAAAGAAAACATAAAAGGATGTTACACCTGTTAACAAGATAGGATCTGTAACACAAGGCCCCCTAAACTGCATCTTAGCCCCAAACCAATTAATGCTGACCCTAAAACATTATTCTACACTTGAGACAGTTTCCAAATATTGCTCCAAATTACTAATTTGAATGTACAATTATATATAGAATTCAAAAGTAAGTTACCTGCCCATGTTGACTCCTAAAAATGTTTCAAGCCTGTCATTATATTGCAGGAGGCGAAGTCTCATTGTACGAAACTTCCACATTGTACTGCTATCAGCTTTCTGCTTTCCTTGAAATTTGTAATCTTCTGTCTCGAGAAGCCCATATGAGAGAATAGCATGTACAGAATCTACACTTGAACCTACCTTATCAATGCACTCTGAAAGCACCCAACTTCGGTTCTCAATATTAGGCAAATATTTTTGGATTGCCTCTTTTCCATAATCAGAATGCAGCCATAGCGACTTGAACACTTCATCTTTATCAAGTCCTTGCTGGATAGCGAACTGATGTGCAGCCTCATATTTCTGGCCATTTATTAGTATTTTATATTTTTGAGATGCTGACTGTTCCAATAGAGATATCAACTTCCATCCTACACCTCTGCTTCCATTCTCAAGGTAAGTTTGGGAATTTTTCCTACTATCTAGCACATCCTCGGATCTTTTTTGCTCTACTAATTCAGATATCTCTGCTGATAAATGATCAGAAAATACAGTCTCTAAAACAAAAACATGCCCCTCAGATTGTTGATTTATGCCCAGTACTGGAGAAGAAAACAGTGGGACCTCTTCCAGAATATTGTTGAAACTAGGGATATCAACTACATTAACAGTACCATTTGTCTTTGCAATCAGAAGTTTTCCCTTGGACCACCATGCAATATCTCTAATGCCATGTAGATTTGCAGTAGTTGTTCCTTCATCTGAAATTTTCACAATATTTTCACTGAGGGAAATTTCATCCGAGTGTGGCCTCCCTTCTAGGGTTAAAACTGACAAACTTTCTGTCCCATCCAAGACTGCAAGATGCCTGCCACAAGATGAAACGATCAATTTTGGAGAAAAAAATGGTCCTGAGTGACTCTTTGGGAAAGAGAGTACTCCTCTAAGTTGTGAATGAAAGCAGATCAGCTCTAGATCTGATGTTTTTGTAAAGCGCCACACAGATAGACCATATATACCTGAATGGTAAAAGATTGAAAAATGTTATGAAAATAATAGAGGATAATCAGGATTTTCCCGAAAGCAAAAATACAAATTTAAAGTAGGTTCTTAAATATATTGTAAATTTAAACAATATATACACAATTTTTACCAGAAGATCTGTACGTTCATTAAAATATATTCTTTACATGATGGAATTAAGATAGTAATAGATAAACAACAGTTTTTGGCTCAGTAAATATGTATTCTTTCATCTTTTGAAAAAGACCTCCAATTTGTAGAAACGTTATGTTCCAGAACAAAATTCAGAAACGGTCGCACAGATATAACTGGATAGAAGAATTAACATGAAAACTGCAATCCTATTGTGGTGCTCACCTGCAACACCCTCATCTTTCTCATCCATTCTCATAGGCCCGGCCAAAACAAGCATAGAAAGGGCTTGGTGAAAGCAAGAACATGATATACCAAATGGGTGTTGCTTTCCCAGTTTTAACTGTTGGACTGGCTTGCTGCTGGAAGAAGTAACTGCAATATTTTCCCCATCAACAACAACTCGATGAAGAATACAATCTGCTGTGATAACAATGATATTATACCTGAAAGATTGCTATCGATTTAGATGAAGAAGGGCAAACTTAACAATTTGAAAATTGCAAAATAAATATTTCATAATGATTTCTGAAAAATTCTGTATACCATCTTCATTCATAAACATCATGGAAAAAAAATTTAAAACCTTACAAAATACCTATCAGATATATTCATGCTCTGATCCTCCCATACAAATAATCCAATAATTGCCCCTGCTGCTTGTAAAAGGTTTTTTGGAATCCTTTTCAGCTCTTCTCCATTTGGTTTTAGAAAGTATATAGTATCCAAGCTATCAGATACTGCAAGAATATTCCAATGATCCACCCAAACTCCATACAAGAAAGCCTCAGATTCAGGCAAAGCTGTGGTAGTTGAAACATAACATATAATGATGCCGTTAGGTAGCACTGAAAATTCTAATTAGCAATGAAAGATGCAATATTATATTTGCAAACGACCACACACCCTCCACCAAACAAGATAGATGCACTATTCTGTACCCTTTAACATTACATTCATAAATGGAATTGCAGCTGGAAGTACCTTGGGGTCAAAGCTCAAACATTATTACAGAAGGAAAAAAGCCTTTGCATCTTGAACCTATTTTACATGTTAAATTGTATCCTTTATATACAAGGTATTCCTTACAAAATCTAATATTCACCATCTGTGAATGATTTTTGCAGTTAGTATTATCTTCCAACCTTCCTCAATCAGGATGGATGGTATTGAATCATCCCATAGCTCTATTCAGTCTATCAGCAAGGTATTCATGGTGATGGATAATACACATTATGTAGTATACCGAGGGGGGGTATACACAAAAAAATATGTTAAGGATTACATAATTAGAAATATGTAAAAAACAGAATAGGAAAGCTGCAAATAGAGCTAATAGGTAATAAGGTATACGTACAAGTCAAGGGACATGTAGGATCAGTCTTGCCTCTCTAAGATGATCATAGGTCAAGACACTTCACAGCAACGTTTGGTAATTAATGACACTTAATTAGGTATATAACATGCCCTTGTGTCTGAAAGGCTTTGTCCTCAAAGAATATGAATACAATAGGCAATATGACCTTCATATGATTACACACATCTGGACCTGTCCACCCAAGACTGGCTCTGAAAGGCATAGAGTGTCTTTATAAGCTACTGCAGACACCTAAAAATCACTCACCGTCCTAGCCATGCCTACCACATTTTTATCCCATTAATTAAATAAATTAAACAATTTATTTAATTAATTATCCCACTTTTCCTGAGTCCTAAAATTTATTTATTTAATCCCCTTCCCACTTCACATGATTCAATAAATATTAATTTATTAAATCTTTCTTTTTCCACTCAACTACCTAAAAAGTGAATAAAAGAATTAGAAATTTCTTTTATTCTCCACCACTCATTTTCTAACCATCTCCCACAAATTCAAAATAAAATTAAAAAAATCTCTTTTATCCTCCACCATTCATCTTTCAACTACATTACCAGTTCAATCCTCACCATTAATCACTCAAACAATTCTCAACCAAACTTGACCGTTGATCATCCAATCCAAAAATCTATAAATGGGCCCTTATGTGAATCATTTTCATAATCAACTATCAGAGCAAAGTCATGCTGCTACTGTGAACTAAGTTACCGGGTTCTCCCCCTCAGGTCCCAGTCCCGCACACTTTTAAGTGCCTTTTTTAATTAAAAAAAAGGTCAAACCTATTTTTAAAGTGATTTTTAAACATTTAAAGCAAAAAAAAAACCCTAAAAAGTGCCAGCATGCCAAAACGCGCCCATTACAACTTCCATTTGACAACAAACAAGTTAATTCACAACAACTCTGCATTTTTTTGTCATTTTTGCATTTTGGAGGGCAGCTGCTATATTTTGGAAAGAAATCGATTGCAAAGTGCCAAGGGAGGATTCTAGCTTGCACAAAGGGCATCTATTGATCCAAGATAAGTAGTTTAACCATTTCTTTCAAGTTTTTTCTCATTTTTTTCAAATTTTTTATGGATTTTTTCAAGTTCTTAAAAAAAATCAACTTTTTTTTTGAAAAAAAAAAACAAGTTCTAACATTTTTTGAAACATATTTTAGTGTTTGTCTTGAATGTTTATTACTTTTATTAGTTTATATATTGTGTAGGGTTGCATTTTTTTAATTATATTTTAATTTAAATTTTATAATTTCTTACAACAGCAATCTAATTGAAAATTTGAAATGGCTACTAGTTCAAGTTCAGTGGGTCTTGACTCTTGAGAAGGGTAAACAATTTAAATATGATCAAGCATCTCCTCTTTGGAAATATGTCACAATGGTTGAACAACTAGTAGGAGGTGGGGCTTTTGTTTGGATTGTAATGAGTGCAAGGTCACATTTAAGAGCTCATATAGTCGAGTGAAAGCTCACTTATATGCCATAAGTGGAAAAGGAATTAAAATATGTGAAGGGCCAAACAAGAAGGGGTTGCCAAAAGGACAAATTATGGCATTCATTAAACAACAACAAGAAGCTGACGAAAAGAGTACAAGAGCAAAATTAAGAGCTCATCCTTTAGCAAAGAAAACATCAATGAATCCACCTACATAATCTCCTTCAATAATACCCCAACATCCTTTCTTGGAGACAACATCTATCCAAGATGAAGATCCCTCTCCTTCTTCCCGCAAAAGATGTCCATTGGCTAAGGCATTTCAAAATGAAACAAGAGATATTGCAGATGAAAAAATTGCACATTTGCATTTATGCCAATGGTCTTCCTTTCAACTTGGTTAGATCACCATATTGGAGGGAAATAGTGGTAGCAATTAGTAATGCACCTTCTTAGGTCTTGGTTATGAAAAGGTGTGCACCACCTTATTGGCAAAAGAAAAAAAATTGTAGAGAAATCACTAAAACCAATTAAGGATTCATGGATTGAAACAGAAGTGATCATTGTTTCTGATGGATGGAAAGATTGCAAAAACCAACCTTTAATAAATGTTATTGCGGTGTCCCCGGAAGGGGCAATGCTTTTGAAGGTGGTTGATTGTGAGGGGCAAATCAAGGATGCAGAATTCATTTCCAAAATCCTCATTGAGTCCATAGAGACGGTGGGTGCTGATAATGTTGTCTAAGTCATTACAGACAATGCAAAAAATTGTAGGGCAGCAGGTGCTTCGGTTGAGGAAATGTACTCACATATTTTGGACACCATGTACCGTACACTCCCTTAACTTGGTGATGCAAATAATTGGCACTTAGATAGAATGGGCTTCCTCGCATTTGGAGTTGTTGAAGGTAAATTTAATTTATTTTAATTTTAATTTTAATTTTAATTTATGCCATATTTTAATTTACTTACATTTTAATGTGTTATTAACTTGTTTTTTACATTAGGTTGTTGAGACCCGATTCGCATCACACAATCATTTTGAGACGACTTGTGAAGGTGAAAGAGGCGTTGAGCGGAATAGTCACTAGCCACCAATGGAGTATATGGAAGAATTATTAAGATAATATATATGTTGTGACCAAATCACACATCACCCCATTAGGAATAGGGACCCCCCCTTTTTTGAGCTCTGTGCTTTCAAGGAGTTTTCAATAAGTTTTCAAGGAGTTTTCAATGAGTTTTCAATGAGATTTTAATGATGACCTGACTCATTTTCCTTTGCCGGCTCGGTAACAATTTCCTTGCCTATGATCTTTGGTTCACGATTAAGGGTAGATGAACTTGCAATAATAACGAATTGTGATCAAATCCTATCTAAATATTGAGTTTTGAAGTCAATCCTGAAGAATGTTTGAAATCCTGAAAAGACTAAGCCTGGAGCCTGAAATCCTGAAAATCCTGAAAAATGGCTAAGTCTGAAATCTGGTGAATCCTCCAAATTCTATATTTTGCATCTTAAATCCGGTGGATTCGGGACCTATCTCAAACATCCTGAAAGGTATATTGAAAAATATTTAAAGTATAAGAAATTCAATCTCTCAACTTATACTTAAATATATTTTTCAATATACCTTTACTCGCGCGATCCTGAAAAAATGCCTGACAAGTCTAGAGGATTCAAAACACTGATCTAGTGCGACAGGGTACTTAAGTGGCGCAAAATCACGAAGGAGAAGGCACTTGAGTCAGAGGATTTGAAAACTCGATCTAATGCGCCCATCTACACCTTGGTCCAGTGCGAAAATGTCAGAGGATTTCGATCACTCATCTATTGCGCCCAAACCAAAAGTATCATTTCGAAGGAGAGAACGAAGATTTCAATGCCTTGATCCAGTGCGAAAATGGAAGGACAAGTCTTAGAGCGAACCTTGGAGCAAATTTAAATGATAGAAGTCAGAGGATTTCAATCCTTCAACTGATGCGCCATCAAGAGGGAAGAGGAAGTCTTGAGGTTTGGTTGACTTGAGGAAGAGAAAGTCAGAGGATTTCAATCCTCTATCTATTGCGCCAATTCTTGGGGATTTTCACCCTTCAATTAATGCGAAATGACAACTTCAAACATGCAAACCACTTCACCAAACGAGAAGTCAGAGGATTCTAGAAGCCTATCTAATGCGCTAGAGGTTAGAAGATTCCAATCCATGAAGTAATGCGCCAATCCTAGGTTAAGCATCCAAGGCCAAGTTTAGAAGATCTTCAGTAGTTGATCTAATGCGACTTCTTGAGGGATAACTCCAAAGGATCCCAAAAGTTGATCTAGTGCGCCCAAGTGATTTCAAAGATGAAGTTTCGAGGACCCTCAACCACAGCGCCATCCACAGGATTTCAAAACTTGAACCAATGCGCCCTACTAGAAGGAAGGTAAGATTCAAAGGCTAAGTCGTCAAGGTTTGAGTTTTGAAGAATCCTAAAGTCCCAACCAATGCGCTAACACTCTAGAGGATTTTCCAAGGTTATCCAATGTGCCCTATCATGAGGAGATTGCCAATATCCTAGACATCTAATGTTTGGTCTTCAAGGTAAGTTTCAGAGGAATTCAAAACTTGATCCAATGCGCCTATGGCAAGATCATCCAATATGCAACACCAAGGTAAAGTAAGATACGTTTTCAGAGGATCCTACAAGCTTAACCAATGCGCCAAACATCATACACGATCCGCTTCAAGACAAAGGCTATCTAAATCCATTCAAGTTTGAAGACTTCAAAAAGGTTATCCAATGCGCCACCTTCTAAGACTCTTATCACAATGCTTAAACAAGAAGAAATCTAAAAGTCCATCTAATGCGCCATAGCCAAAGGGGGAGAATGAGGTTTCATTTTGAAGATCTCTAACTAGTGATCTAGTGCGCTAAGGACCTGAGGATTCTAATCCTTCATCTAGTGCGCTACATAAAAGGGAGGATAAAATTTCATTTCTTGAAGACTTCGAGCTACTCTCTAGTGCGCCACTCCCTTAAGGAGTCCTAAAACATGATTTTATGCGCCAAGGTCTAGAAGATTCATGAAGTCCATCTAATGCGCCACCTCATTGAGCAAGTAAAACTAAGTGCAATCCAATGCGACATATTGAAGAAGAATCAAGACTTCATCTAATGCGAAAATGCTAGAGGATTCTCTACCCTTTAAGCAATGCGCCACTTCCTTCAGAGGATTTTTATCCTTCAACCAATGCGAATTGCCAAGAGGAATTCCAATTCTTGATCTAATGCGACTAGAAGGATTATGAAGAAAGATCATGATGTTTCAAAGAGGAAGATCATCAATCCTTCATCCAATGCGAAATTCAATAAGGGAGTCAAACGCGAATCCAAAGGATATGAAGAAGACAACACCATGCTGATCTAATGTGAAATGCAAGACAAGAGGATTTAAAGCCTTGATCTCATGCGCTTGAGAAGAAGAAAACGCCAACCTACAAGGAGATCGCCAAGACCTTAACTAATGCGCCATCAAGGGAGTTAGAAACATTTAATGATTGTTGCCTTGGAAAACGTGAAAATTGCATTTATTAAATAAAGATCAAATCTAAATTAAATGTTTGTGCACAATAATAAAGGAGGTCGGCCTAGAGAAAAGGAAAAGTTTTTAAAGCAAATTATGTATATATACCTCATTTCCTTTTCATTTTTATTATTTTCAAGAGCAGATTTGTTTTCCAAAAGCAGATTTTTCTTCAAGGAGCAGCAACAAGAAGTTGTTTTAGAAGAATAAATTTGATTTTATCAAATTTAAGCAAGTGGTGGATCAAATTACAAGGTATCCAATTCAAAACAGCTCATCAAGTAAGTCTGATCTGAATATTTTCTAATCTGATTTTCTTATTTTTCCTTCATTAAATGCATTAAAATTGTTCAAATATTAGTAAAATTCAAGAAGGATAAGTGGATTTTCATGGATTTTCATAGATTCCTTGAGTTTAGTAGCAATATTTCATAATTATAAAGGAAAATTTCATAGATTTAATCCACTAAGGTTGCTGAAGTAAAATATAGATTATGTTTGCAATCACTTATTCGCGTCAAGTCTGCAGAATAATGGCAATGACTTCCAAGGAGCGACAAGCAAAGATCCGGATGGATGCCAAGGGGAAGATTCCCGAATCAAAGCTCGTCTCAAGGTGGACAAATGTAGGAGACACGAATATGGGGAGCAGCAACTTGGAAGATATCAAGTCAGTTCTTGAAGAACCCAACGGAGGTAGTCTCGCTCGAGCCATCATGAGGAGTGGAGCCATTGAAGCTGCTTGTTTTCCGCCAGCTTTGCCGTGTCCGGAGATGATCATCGAATGTGTCAAGAAGTATGATGTAGATACAAGGCAAATTGTAGCCAAAGATGGAACGATATTAGCTTATTTGCAAAAGGAAGCAGTTGAAGAAACTTTCAACATTCCAACTAAGGAAAGGATGATCAGCATCTCAATACAACAAGGTCAGCAGGAATATGATGTCGACTCCAAGATAAAGTTACAAGAGATAAGGAGAGAATGGATGGCCAATCCAGCCATGAAGTTCAATATGAATAATCCTCCACAGTTCCATAAGTCTGATTTTCATCCTAACATTGGATATTTGATCATGTTTCTAAACAGAATGACAGGAATGCCTCAATCTGCTACCTTTCAGCCTTGGATGTACTCTTTCATCAAGTCAGTTCTCAAAGGGAAAATGATTGATTGGGCTGGACTTATCAGTCAGAGCATACATGAGCAGTTCATCAATTTTGCTAAGACCAAGACTTGTCATATGAGTTCCTATATAGTGTACCTTCTCGCCAGAAATGAAGTTTACTCAGGTTTGACCAAAAAAGGAAAAGTCGGCATTGGACCTAATAAATACCTATCACATCAATGTTATCCTCAGTTGCACCTGAAGAGTATCAATCATTATACAAGATTCAATGATGCATTTGCTATGTTTATAATGAAGAAACTGAGGGGAGAATTTCATAAAAGGTTGTCTAATGCAGCGAGAGAGTTCATTTCAGCATATGGACACTGGTATACTCAGCATGAAAGGTACACTTACCTAAGGATCCAGGGGTTTACATCATATCCATACAGATTGCCAAGGTATACAACCAACAGGATGGTGATGTTAGAGGTTACAAGACAACTCCTAGAACTCATCAGGTTGCAAAAGTTGAAGAAGAAAGGAGGAATCCAGTTTCCACTTTGTCTTGGACAAAATTTGGAGTGTCCGTCCTTATCAGCGGCTGAATATTCTGAAATAGAGCTACAGGCCTACCATTTGCAAACTCATGGCACCAAGAGGCCTAACTTTGACCCTTTCCAAGTTTGCTGGAAATATAACAGAGAATTCAAACATGTCAAGCAGTTGGAAGACCACTGGGCCAGTGCCCAAGATGAAGATGATCTCCGAACACTTCAAAGTTCGAGACTCACCTGGGATTTAGTCAGAGCCACCAAAGTATTCAGGATTCCAGACCAGTTCACCGAAGATGATACTTTGTTGATAGATGAATTTGACAAGATAAAGGATTTGCCTTACACAGTTGATTGGTCAAAGAGAGATGCGTCCGAAGAAGAACTGATAAAGCCGGTCTTAGCCATGACACAAGTATGTATCAATCAACTATTGCAAGAGATGAGTGATGAAAGTCAAGTTCTCACTTACAATAAGATGGATGAAGGAGAACCAAAACAGCATAGTACACATAGCCAACCACAACATAGTGGGAATGATCAAAGTAATAATTCGGCTAGAAAGAGGAAAAAACCTAGTCAAGATCAAGGGGAATCAAGCCGAAGACCGCAGAAGAAGAGTAATCCATCTACTTCATCTAATCCACAAAAAGGTGCTTCAGTTGTTCAAAATCCGATACAAGAGATAGAAGTAATAGAAGAAGTTGCCTTGATTCCGTCAGAAGAGATCCAATCAAGCCCCACTGTCATAATGGAGGATAATGATGATCTTGGTCAAGATGAAGTAGGTCAAGCGGAATCTAATGAGGAAGTAGCTCGTGTTCAACACAGTCAAGCTCAAAGACAACGAGATCTTTCTACTTTCCCACCTTGGTTAAGGCAAAGAATTGAAGAAAGTACAATTGTAGAGACTTATCAGCCTGCTCCAGTTGAGGAATTGCTTGTAAATGTACAAAAGAGTAATCAGAAGAAGAAAGCGACAATCCTTTCAAAAATCACTCAAGATTCTGCTGGAAATAGAGAGGTACACATAGCTGTTCCTAGAAGTGACAAGGAGTTAGAAAATATGGCACCTGAGGATTACAATATGACTACCATTGGCATGGGTCCAATCACAAGGGAACAGGTTGAGGAGGAACTACAAGATTCAGTGAACAATGTGAGAAGCATGTTGAAACAAGAAAGAGAAGCAAGGATGAAGGTTGAACAAGATTTTAATACATTAAAGCATTACATCCAACAAGTCATGCAGCCTATTCAACAGAAGGAAGCTACTACAATTCCTCCGTCCATTCTTCCACAGGAAACAGTATCCCAAGTTGAAAACATGAGAACTTCATCTCAGATGATGAAGGGATGGATAGAAAAGACAGAAGACAAGGCCTATACTTACCTTGAAGAAATTGTGCAAGTATATGACAGAGTCATTAAGCTCCAAGATCGAGTCCAAGCTTTATTGGGAAGTTGTGCTGAGTTCAAACCAATCAAAGAGCAATACATGCCACAACTCAAGAGTTTAATGGAAGCTCCATTAGAAAGTCTAATTCATGATAAGGTGATTGATAGAGATACTCCACATGACTTTGTCACTTGGTATTTCTCCTTTCATAACAAGGGGCAACTAGTTGATAAAATTGAAGTAGATATGTCCAGGATAAGAAGTGTTCTTCTAAGAACAGAAAATCATATATACACTGCTTTGACAACAATTTGTAATCCTTATGGAAATGTTACTATTGAGAACATGAAGCAACAAGTTAAGGCATTCTACTTTCAATATGATGGACTTGATGAAGGTCAGTTGGATAGCATATTCACACTTGCATATCGTCTTGGGGAAAATAAGTCTTGGATAAACGACTGGGAGAAGACACTTGGCGTCTATGAGGCAGATGTAGCAGTGGCAGAAGGATCCATTAAGGCGGCGACAAGTGTACCAATGGAAGATATTATTCAAATTGTGTCTAGATTCATTGTATCTCATAGTACTACTACATAGTAGGCACATGATGTGGCTTCCTTATCTTCTTGGAAAGCGTGCCTTTGTTCTCTCCTTCATGACTTCTTTCATTTAATATAGATAGCCTCCTGTATTTAATAAAGTTGACCTCCTTCATTTAATAAAGGATAGTTTGTTATAACTACTTGTGATGTGGCTTGATCTGGTCCGCTGATTTGGCCGATCGATCTTGACCCTTCTCTCCTTTGAGGTCTATAAAAGAGCTCTCATTGCTCTCATTTGAAGAGGTTGGAAATTCTGAAATTGTTGTAAGAGCTCTCTGAGATAATAAAGGACTCATTGTTTTGGTGATTCTATTTATATTTCTGAGTGTTTGCATGGTTTCAATTTTCAAACAGACATTAAGTTAAGTTACAAGTTTTTCTTTAAGTTTAAGTTAGTTAGTGAAAGGTTGCTTTATTGCTTTGTAGTGAAGTCTTTACAATTGAACGTCAATTTGATCTTTATGCTTGTTGAATCTTTCATGAGCATAATTGATTTAAACATCTTGTATACCGTTGAAGATTGCACCTCTCTTGTGTAGTTGTTTTATCTTGGCGAAACAAGATTTGGTTCGATTTCACTCTAAGTAGTAAACGTCCTTCCATTTAGGATTAGATTAGTATTCCTCAACCCTATATCTTTTGCCTTTTTTTATCATTCAGTTAGGATTAGAACCAAAGTACGTTCATTGCTAAATCATACGCGTTAGTTGCAGTACTTAGATTCTCTAGTATTCACTTCCATAGTCCTTGAAACAACCAGTTACATGAACAATTGTGTAAGTCCCTTTGTTGATTAACAGCAAAATCATACTTAAATCGCTGAGCTGTCTCTTACCGAAATTAAACATTATTAGAAGAAGGAACCTTGGAGTTATCTCGTTTGATCACTTAGTTCAGCATCCGAGAGGCTTTGCTCAAGAGAGAGTCAGATACTCAGTATTTCACTCTATTGTTGACTTGTTGAAAAACAACCATCAACAATATAGTTCTCTAATGGTCAATACAGGATAGTTTCCTTTTCCGTCTTTAGTTTAGTATTTATCTCTTCTGCTTTATTAGTTATAGCTTTTTTGCTTTATTGGGTGTCGTTTCCTTTGTGAAACTCCCATTCTACTTTTAGTCTTTGTAATCTCTTTAAATAGAGCATTCACTCTCTCTTGTAAATAATCTCATTCAATATAATACAATCATATTATTCCAAAATGTAACATGGTATCAGAGCCCGGTTGAGTGGGAAATTTTTTCCTGGGCTCTTTGTACGAGCGGCATTCTGGGTTGCTGGGTTGTGTTTTCAATCCGCTTTTGCTGCAGTCAGAGGTCACTGTGTGTGACGAGCTGAGACGCCTTCTGTCTTGGTCGCCTCTTTTTTCTGATCGTGTTTTTTTGAAGGTTTTTTGGGCACCGAATGTTTACTCGCATGTTTTTTTCTGTGAGGGTTTTTATCCTTGTTGGCCTCGTTTTCATCGGCCCATATAATCACTTTCGAAACCGTGGTAAATTTCCGATGAACAACTTTCGAAAGTGCATCCAACTCCAGATATACACCAATGGTCGCACATTTATAAGGTTTCGAAACCTATTCTAGTACCCAAAAGGCACTGTGTCGGATATTTTGATAAGTTTTAGAACTATTTCAAATCTCCGACAAACTTGTTAAAGTTTTCAAAAATGCCGATGAAAGAAGAAATCTCCATAAACGGTTACTGCCTCCTATCACCTTCACGTCCCATACAATTCGCCATTTTTAACGTCAAACAAGTCTTGCTGGCAACTGAATCATCAAGAAGAGGTGTTAGTAATAAAAGGTTGCTATTTCAGAGAATACTAAACTCGAAGTCTTGATTGTGGCATGCAAGAGTGAATATGGTAGTTACAACCGTCTGCATAAATATGTATGCATGATGCACAAATGAAACCAAGCACAACAACCATTATTTTTCACAGTTTTAAACTTCATCTCCAACCATCACTCACTTCAATCTCACAATATCACACAGAAATCAAATTGAAGAAAGCATTGCATGCTCTGCCTACTACGCACAAATACATTCTTTATAACACTCTATTAAGAAGTGATCTTATGGAATACAAATGGTTGCAAGATATGCACGGAATGGGCATGTTGAAAAGGCTTCAAAAACTTCCAAGGAAATGCAGATGGCAGATGTAAAATCAAATTCCCCGACCTCTGCTAGCATCTTCCCCTGACTATGTTGTAGAAACCCATGGATGTGAAGGGTTTTCGTCAAAATTTATAGTTGCCAATCTCTGGTCGTCATGCATGCAAAACTTGGAAGCATAAACGACGCACTAGAACTATTTGACAGTGTGCTTCAAAGAAATACGGCCTCATAAGCTACATTGAGTGCAACATACACAAAACTGGTGCGTTGAAACAAGCTTCATAAACCTTCAAGCAAATGTGATTGTAGTTGCAGCTGCCACGGTAATACTATATGCAAAATGTGGAAGCACAGACAAGGCGTGCAAGCCATTTGACAAAGAACTTCACAGAAACGTCGTCTCATGGAGAGCAATGATTGCAGGAATTTGTAAAATGGTTTTGTTGAAAAGACTTCATAAACTACCAAGCAAATACAGCCGACTGTAGTGAACCCAGACCACAACCTGTGTCAAAATGAGAACTTTGGAACGAAAGATTTGCCAGATATTATAGTTGAAAACACTCAGGTAGACTTGTATGCAAATTGTGTAAGCCTAGACAAGGTGTTGAAACTATTTTTAAGGATGCATCAAAGCAATGTGGTCTTACAGAATATAAAAGTTGCAAGATATTCATTGTAAAGGCTTTTTAGTCTTTCTAGCAAAAGCAACTAACAGTTATAAAGCCAAGTTCTACAGCTATTTGCCTGCACCATCCCCGCGCATGCCAATTTAAGAAGCTACAATAAGTATATGGGTTTTCTGATTATCTCAATAAAGACAATGTAAAGTTGGCAGAGTAACATCATGAAGTACAAACCTCAAGACTACGAGTATGCTCCCATGATCGACACCACGCTTCGGGAGGTAATCGACACTAAAATGGGCCATATTGATCTGCAGGAAATCAAGAAGTCATTGACGGAAGGAGAACAATCAAAATTGTCCCCAAGGATCGTAGAGAGTGGCCTAGTCAATGCAGCTTGTTTTCCCACCGTTGTCCAATGTCCGGAGCTAGTAATTGAATGTGCAAAAAGGTACAATCCCAAAGCCAGAGAGATTAGATCCATTGATGGGCACCTAATGGCCAATATCGCCATCATTCTTCGATTGCCATACAAAGAAAAGTTCATCTATGTTGATAAACAGAAGGCCTACAAGTACTTTAGTGACAACAGGAGCAAACGCTTGAACAATTTGCCTAAAGAATGGATGGCAAAACCGAGAGGCGGACAATCTCAACTTCCTAAGACACTGCACCGTTCTCTTTTTATCAAAGAGATCTTCTATTTGATTGCCCTTCTTCATCATTGTCATATCGGCAGGAAAACAATTTATTGATTGGGGCCACCTTATCAGTGACTGCATACATAACCAACTAATCCACTTCAAGACCAATCAACGATTCCACATGTCATCCTACTTGGTATATGCAATTGCCAATTTGAGATCATGGCCTGGTCTGAATACCACGGGTGTTCTAAATCAGGAAACACAGGTTTATGATTACTAAAAGCAATTACAATTGGAACAAAGTTTTATATGTTTCAGACGAGTGAATGATGCTTTCACAATGCTTGCAGTAAGGTTGCTTCAAGGAAATATATCTCTCAGAATTTCAAAGGAAGCGTCATTGTTGATAAAGAAGTATGGCATCTACTTCATTCAGTTTCCAAGGTTCACCTACCTTCGAGTAGGAGAATTTGATGGTTACCCTTCTAAATTGCCAAGGTATGTGTATGACAAGCTTGTTTTGGTCGAGCTTTGCAGACAGTGGGTATCAATTCAAAAGAAATGTCGAGACAGGAAGAACAAGGGAGTGGCATTCCCTATTTGCCTCGGTCACTACAAGTGTGAATCCAGCTCGAGAGCTGAAAATATGAAGGCCCTAGCCATGATCAACCTGTATACATACCAGATGAGATTCCTATTCGACAACAAGGGATATGTCAAGAATAATTTGAAGCTTGGTCCTAGGTACCTTCATTTCCCCAATCTTGAAGACTTTTGGGAGGATTGCGAAGACAAGTTTGAGGTCAAAAAAAGAGACTGGATGAGGTTTACCTTGAAACAAATTCGTGATTTCAAGATGGAATGGGTCATTGAAGGTATTGAAGATGATGAATCGGATCTGATTGATCCCTTCTATTTTGAAGAAATCTAGGCTCAACCTCTTCCTGCTATTAATTGGGCAGATCCAGAGGTTAGAGATGTCAGAGAAAGAACCAGTTTTGTGATCAAGAAGTCAGAAGCTTGGATCAGGAAGAAGATAGCTCAGATGACTTCTACGAAACCGGCAAATAGGAAAGAGACATCAAAAGGAAGAAGTGATCACCAGGACAGTTCCACTTCATCAGTCCCTTCCCGCATACCAGTTATTGATGTTCTTTCTCATCAAAGAACCCAGGGAAGTGGTGGAGATGAAGACCCTCCGAGGAGAAGCAATCTCCAAAACACATGTGGAGATGAACCCAGGTAGAAGAAGAAGAAACCAAGATCAAGGGAAAAAGAAATAGGTTCTACTTCAAGAGAAGAAGAGGAACAAGAAGAAGTCCTATTTGATCCAGGGTTTGATGAAGCCATACCGACCACATCTTCTTCCATACTCATTGAATCTCCTCTCCTTGAAGTACCACATTCTACTTCAGTTATGGAGCCTCCTTCCTCGAAGGATCTAGTGTATCAAACAAAAAGAGTTGAAGAGAAAGCAGCCTCACCAATACCTGAAAAACAAGATCTCCAATCAGGCAATGCACATGAGCTATCAGAAGATCTTTCACTACCATGGTTAGAACAAAGCCTATTGAAGAAAAGGAAGGTAGAAGAACTGGTGATTCCTGAATTCAGTACAGTTTCTGATCTCTTTAGGAGATCCGAAAAGCCAAAGAAGATCAAGGTGGCTTCGAGAATAAAAACTGACTCTAATTCAGGAAACATGTGCCTTGAGATAGCTCACCCGCTTCTGAAAGAAATGTGAATGAAGCCACTCTGGCGGACTTTGTTGTGTCAAGGATTGATATGGGCCCATCCACTCACGAGGCCGCAATACAAAACTTCAATGTGGTAGCCGCAAGGCTAGTGGAAAGGACCGAAAGGGAGAAGCAGTCGAAAGATCAGTTAAAACAACAAGTACAGAGTCTGTCTTCTTACTTGAAGACCATAGTCGACACTTCTACCATGCCACTTAACATTGATCATCAGTCAAACATCTGGGGCCAAGAAGGAGAAATTGAAAAAGGTACTATTGACAGTCTGCAGAAATATCAAGTTTATGGAAAAACCACTGAGAATTGGGTGAACAAAATCAAATCTATTGCATTTGATTTCATTATCAAGGCAAAGGCAATGCATGATGAGGCCTTAATCAAAAAGGAGGTCATTGAAAAAGAGTTGAAAAATGTCATGAAAGAAGAAACTGTTTGGAAGGATATCCTGAAAGATTTTGCAAAAATGGAGATTGATGTCAACATCCTCGTAGCAGAAAAGATCCTACTTGGTACAGAAGAAAATTACTTGGAAATTTGGACAGAGAACATAAGTTGGAAATTGGTAATTATTGACCAAGTTTCAACAGAACAGGAAAGGCTGATGCTTGCTTGTGAATGAGTATCCGCAAAGCTTCAGGATCAGCTCAGTGCCATCCTCCCGAGTGCATCATTGATGGGAGAATCACAAGTAATTCAAGATGGTTTTCAGGATATGATTGATCGGCAACTTTTCAACAGAGAAGTTTTCGACGAGAACACAATGGACAAGTTGGTCGATCTCTATACTTCATTGAAGATTTC
Source organism: Cunninghamia lanceolata (assembly GCA_027924645.1). NCBI lineage: Eukaryota > Viridiplantae > Streptophyta > Pinopsida > Cupressales > Cupressaceae > Cunninghamia > Cunninghamia lanceolata. The sequence continues at coordinate 214,009 of BSBN01001020.1, read as the reverse complement.
CGTCTCCCAAATACCAAGTATAGTGGCAGAATTGAGTAATGTCCACAAGTGCCTGAAAACTTGGAAGATGAGGATAGCAAACACCCTAATTCCTAAGGGCAAATCTGTCACCCCGGCCATTCAACTTTTCAGAATGTTTAGAGAAAGAGAATCCGATCTGCAAAATCAGTTTCCAGAGTTCGCCACTCCGTCAACGGCGCCATCGACAAGCAGAGAATAAGTGCAGTTGTTGCATATTGTACAGTTTCCATTTTTGTTGTGTTTGTGTGTAGCTCAAGTCATGATTTTGGCTTGTTTTGTAAATAATTTTCATGATTGAGTTTCTCTTGTTCGAGTCTAGTTTTCTACCTTTAATTGTAAAGTTAGGTTCATCCTAACTCTTTCTCACAAAGTAGTTATTTTAAGTGCCTAAGTTAGGTAGTTACTCTAAGTGACTATCTTTACAAGAGAAAGTTAGTTATTCAAAGTTAGTGCACTTATGAAGGTAGTTATACTAAGTAGTTACAAAAAGTGGTTAAGGTAGTTACCTTAAGTGGTTACTAACCTCACCTATATATACGGCTTTGTAATTCAATCAAAGCGGTTCCACTTTTCCACATGACAATGTATGAAAGACTCGAATAGTGTTATTCAAGTTTGAAAGCAATAAAGAAACGTTTGAATGTGTGTTCAACTTGATTTCATGTGTTGTTATTGGTATTCGTATGTTTCATCAATAATGATCATGTGCTTTCCTTTCAAAGTTGCATTGTGAGAAAGATATTTCGCATCAAGTTTTGATATCTCTACTTGGATGCATGGAACTTAAATTCAAAAGTTTAACTCTTATTTCATCATTAGTGTTTGTTATTTCTTTGTTTTTGTTCTTATAATTCCAGAAAATCCAAATACCCCTATCATACGAGGGAGCTGCCCCTCTTAAACACAGAGAGGAATCAACATAGACTTGTGATTCTTCAACTGTTGTGAGCAGGTTGTTGCTAATCCAAGGGGGAACGGAGTTACTCAAGAAGATTATTTTAAAGCAACAAATCTATTTACCAACAATCCTCCATGCTCACATTTTTTTTCTGAAATTCGCGAGTTTATGGCCATGATTTGGATAGGCGTCTGGTTTTTCGACCTCATCTAAACCCGCGTTTTTCTTCTCCTCATGTCTTTTGAGAGGCATCATCGGACCGTGTTCATCTGAGGTTAGGGTTCCTGCCAGTCACATGTCCTTCTAGATCGCTTTTTTGTGTTCTTTGCGAGCATTTTGAAAAGATCTTTTGTGCCAGTTGCGATTTCTTGTGTTGGGACGTTTTTTTGTTCCTGCAAATTGTTGTCTTTCGTCGCCAGTTTTCTCTGATCGCATTCGGATTTCTGGGCGTTTTGTGTTTACGGCATTTTTAAAGGAAGGCATTGTTTTAAATCTTTTGGGTCGCAATTCCATGAGTTCGCGATTTCTTTCTGGATCGACATTCTGTATTTGTGTTGAAGGCGTCACGTCGTGTTGTTGCCTTCATTCTGGTCGTGCCTTTCTCTTCCGTGCTCGGCTTTTTTGTTTTGGGTGATCGTGGATTTTGTTGGAAGCCGTCGTTCTTTTCTTTTGCAGTATTGCTCGCCCTTATCCCGTGATCTCTGTATCTGTTCATGACAGTCGGTGGATCTTTTGGATTCGGCGTCCATTTTCAAACAATGGTCGCAATGATTCATCGGCACTTCTGTGGGTGGTTTGACTTCCTTCACAAAGTAGCGGTTTTTTGTTTTACACAGCTAAATTTCTTGGTTAGATCTGCAGAATTTCTTGGTTGTGGGCTCTTTTATGGGCACTGACTGAATTTCCAGTGGTTGGGCTTTTTTTTCAGCGGCTTCTGTTTAAATTTTTGGCGGTTAGAAATCTTCACGACTTTGTTTTCAAGCCCATAGTCTGAGTGGCTTGTATGCCCAACACTCGTGGTTAGCAACCCATGTTTTGGCTCACTATGTCTTTGATCGGGGCTTAGTCATCTACCAGAAATCTGTTTAGCCGATTTGTGGGTATTTTCGTACTCTCAGGATTTGAGCCTTGAAATCGGGATCCATACTCTTGAGATCCGTGTTTTGAAATCCGTATTCGGATTTATCTCGAGATTCGTGCCTCAATATCTGTGTTTCAGACTTATTCTGTGTTTTAGGAATCTGTGCTTCATAACCCGTGCAAGGGTTCTGTTCAAAATGTGTCGTCTATCTACTTCAGTATTCGTGACATCAATTTGTAATCCGTTTTTCATGCCTCAAAAAACGTGAAAAATGGCATCATGGTCCAAAAGTAGTCAGAAGTTCAACGGCAGCAAACCTTTTGATCATCAGTGTTTCTCTGCAGGATCTCGTCAGAGTTGGGTTCCTGTTCTGTAGCCCTTTGAATGGGATTTTGTTTTCTTGATCGGCTTCTTTCTAGAGATTTTGGTCTGCCTTTTTTGCCGTGGTTCGCAGCTTTAAGGGCTTCTTTGATCTGCACTTACAGCGCTTAGCCCCTTCTTGTTACCAGCTGGACCTATGGTCAGCATTTGTGTTTGGCAGGGGGCCATTCTGCTTCTTTGGATCCCTTGGGATTTGTGTTTAGACACCCGTGCTCAAGTTCTATTTTCTGTTTTCTGTCTATGCCATCCATCTGTCTCGGAAGGCAGTCTGTTTAAGGGGCATCTTGGTGTAGTTAGTACATTGACCATTACGGGGGGGTATTAAGATAATATCTAGTTCTCTAATGGTCAATATAGGATAGTTTCCTTTTCCGACTTTAGTTTAGTATTTATCTCTTCTACTTTATTAGCTATAGCTTTTTTACTTTATTGGGTGTTGTTTCCTTTGCGAAACTCCCATTCTATTTTTAGTCTTTGTAATCTCTTTAAATAGAGCATTCGCTCTCTTGTAAATAATCTCATTCAATATAATACAATCATATTATTCCAAAATGTAACAGACATCTAATTCAGAGAGGGTTCAAAAGGTGAAGTCATTGATCTTAGATGATGATTTTTGGGATCGTGTGCAATATGTCTTGAGTTTCACCGAGTCTATCATGAGTATGCTTAGGTTTACTGATACAAATCAGCCATGTTTGGGGCAAATCTATGATGGCATCGACTCCATGGTAGAAAAAATAAAGACCATAATAGCACAAAAGGACAATGACACCGATGAAACATTTTTCCTAAGTGTAAAAAAAAATCATTCATGATCGTTGGGACAAGATGAACACACCCTTGCACCTCCTTGCATATGCCTTGTCCCCCAAATATTATAGCACTGAGATACTTTCTTTGCCGGGGAGAAACTCACCATATAGAAATAGTGAAGTTGCTAATCGTTGTAGGATAGCATTCCGAAGAATCTTCTCAGATCCAGAAGTGGTGGATAGTGTTAGGAAAGAGTTTGGCAGGTTCATACAAGGACGAGAGCATAGTTTGTGTTCTCTTCGAGACATGTACAAGGAAGATGTTCATGCATGGTGGTACCTCCATGGGCAAGATTATATTTTCCTCCAGCCTCTTGCAATCAAAGTTCTATCACAAGTAAGCATGTTTTATTATTTAACATTCTTAGTACTAACCATTTTTTACATTTTTTTATTTTTAAGTTGTATTGACTAGAGATCTAATATTGATAGGTTGCAAGTTCTTCTTCGACTGAACGGAATTGGAGTACATACTCCTTTATCCACTTAGTGAAGCGTAATCGGTTGGCTGCTAAAATGGCAGAAGACTTGGTCTATGTCCACTCCAACTTGCATCTTCTATCACATAAGCAAGTTGACTACAAGGACGGGGCAACGAAGAACTGGGATATAACACCTGTGTGCCAACTTGGATGCATCTATTGCAGAGCTTGCTACAATCAGTGTAGATGATGAGGAGAATTCTATACATGATGTACCTAGTAGGAGTGGCACTCCGTATGTTTGTGCTTCAAATGATTTGGAACCAATTGATGACTTAGATCTAGATCCATTCGATGAAGATTGAAGAGCGAAATATAGACTTTTGATTATAGTATTTTCAAATTTTGTAATTGTAATGATTTTCAATGGTCATCTAAATTATCAATTGACAATTAAATATTAATATTATGATTATCTTTAGACTTTAAACTTCAAAGTTTATTTGTTATGTGTTGTGACCAAATCACACATCGCCCCATTGCAAATGGGGACCCCCCTTTTTTTTGAGCTCCGATGTTTTGCATGAGATCTTAGATGATGCCTTAGGTTCATTTCCTCTGCCAATCCAATAAGTCTCTCTCCTAGAAGATTTTGCTTTATAACTGGAGGTCTTATCTGGAGGATGAACTTGCAGTGATGAAGACCCTTGATTGAATTATATCCAAATAATGAATATTGAGACCCTTCTTGATGTATGTTTGAGATCCTGAAAGACTAAGTCTGGAGCCTGAAATCCTGAAAATCTTAAAAATTGACTAAGTCTGAAATCTAGTGAATCCTCCAAATTCTATATTTTGCATGTTAAATCCGGTGGATTCGAGACCTATCTCAAACATCCTGAAAGGTATATTGAAAAATATTTAGAGTATAAGAAATTCATTCTTATACTTAAATATATTTTTCAATATACCTTTACCTTCAAGGACCCTGAAAAAACGAAGTTTTCTGAGAGGGCGCAAATTTCCCATCTAGTGTGACAAAACCCAGAGGAAATCGATTCCTTGAACCAATGCGCCGATTTGTAGAGGATTTTGAAGGTGTGAACCAATGCGCCAAAGGTAGCAAAGATGATAATTCCGACCTCCTCATCTAATCCGCCAATTTGAAGATGATTTCGAGAATGCTATCTATTGCGCCATACTCTAGAGGATCTTGGAAGGCCTATCTAATGCGCAAATTGCAAGAAGATTTCAAATGCTTGAAGTGATGCGCTACAATGATGCGAATTTTAGAGGATCCTAATGCCTCAAACTAATGCGAATTTTAGAAGATTCCGAATACTTGAAGTGATGCGCCCAAAGCAGAAATGTTTATGTTTCGAAAGACTTTCCATCCAAAGCGCCAAACATAGGAAGAGCATAAGGTTTTGAGGAAGACTTTAAAGCATTCATCCAAAGCGCCTAAGGAAAGGAAGATCTTTGACCCTTGATCCAATGCGACTCACTAGGAAGATTCAAAAGGTATCATCTAATGCGCCTAAGTCAAGTGGATCAAAGCAAATTTCAGAGGACTTCAACATGCCTATCCAATACGAAAATCCAGAGGATTCTAATATGATGATCCAATCCGCCAAAACCCAGTAAGGAAGATCTTTTGCGCTTGATGGAAGGTTTCAAAGCAAGTATTCAAAAGATTTCAAATTCTCAACCAATGCGAAAATCTTAGACCTCCAACCAAGGTCAAATTCAAAGGTTAAATCTTAGAGCCAATTTTAGAAGATTTCAAAGCTCTTATCCAAAGAGCCATCATTAAGGATGATTTCGAAGCCTTCATCCAAAGTGGTAAAGGTGGAAGAAGGTAGGGGAATTCAAAAATAAATCAAGTACACTAAATCCTAGAAGATTTCAAATGGGTCATCTAATGCGCCTAAGTCATGAAGATTCCAACATGGGCAAGTAATGCGCCACTTCAAAGGATCCTTTGTCTTTCAACCAATGTATCCAAAGAAGAAGAAATCGAAGGTGTCAACCGGAGCGCTCAATCTAAGTTGTCAAAACCTTGATCCATTTTGCAAAAGCTAGAGGATCTCAATCCCTTGGTCCAACGTGCCTAAGAAGGAGGTGATTCTTTTCAAATTTTAAGGCATACTTACCAGAGGATTTTGACACCTTGAAGTGATGCACCAAAATAAATAAAATTCCAGAGGATTTTGACACCTTGAAGTGATGCACCAAAATAAATAAAATTCCAGAGGATTTTGACACCTTGAAGTAATGCGCCTAGGTTATAGGGTTTCAAGATTCAAGTGCCATTTTGATGAGGAATTCATTTTCTCTATCTAATGCGCCACCCTTTCAAGGAGATGTTGAGATACCAAATTGATGCGAAAGAGGTTTAGTTTCAAGAAGACTTCAACATGCTTAACTAGTGCGCCAATCTAGAAGATTCAAAGACCCTCATCTAATCCGCCAATCTAGAAGAATTCATAACCCTCAACCGGTGCGCCAGACAAGAAGAAAATCAAGAGGATTTTGAAATCCTTATCCAATGCGACTTATCTAGTGCATCAATTCTAGGAGAAACTAAAACTTTTGTCTAAAGCACTACCTTATGAAGGGAAGTAAAGTCAAATGTTGAAGGCAAACTTTAGAGGCTTATCAAGGAGGAATTCACTTACCTCAACCAGCGCGCCATCTTAGTGTGAAGTCTAGATAAAGTTTTCATATCATTCAAGTTAGACATCAAAGTCCTCAACTCATGTGCTTAGATTAGAAATGCTTGTAATGATTCTTATGTATTATGTGTTATCGAAAGGGGACTGATGCTGTTTCTTTACTTGTGTTGCAGCAAAAAGGAGGAATCATCTAAAGATCAAGTGATAAGAACCTTTGACAAGTAAGGAATGAGAAAAGAGCAAGGCATCATGTAGCTATTTCAAGGGTATCCTTCATCATCCTTGTGTTGGAACTCTTCATCAAGTGGCATCATGGTCAAAAGACAAGGCATTTATCCATCCAAGCTTCAAGTCGAGATCATCTTCAAGGAAGAGATATCATGTAGCAACTCTAAAGGAGCCTTCCACATTCATTCATGCTAGAAGCTTAAGATGGAAGCAATCACTCCCGAGGAAACATCACTTCAAGAGGTAGCTGCTCCAAGACGTCACGGCAAGATATATCTCAAATCCTCTTCATCAATGACATCATGAAAGATCATACTTCAGGTTTGAAGACTCTTCAAGCTTCAAGTTTGAAGACTCTTCATCAATTAAAACTTCCAAAGGCATCCATCCATTTCGACTTCAAGACTCCTAAATCTTCAAGTCTAAGAAAAGTCTCTTTCGTCAATACATGAAGGAAGCATTGTCATCATCTACTCTCCTACTGCATTCTTTATGAAGGATCATTTAGAGAAGATCATCATGTATCCTACAAGAAGAAAGAATCATGAAGTTAATCGAGTGAAGCAACAAGTATCATACATCCAGTCTACAAGAAGAAAAAAAACAAGGCAAGATCTACAAGATGTATTCCTAAACATTCAAGTATCAAGCAATCACATTGAATACATCACACAAAGATGATACAATTTTCAAAGTATGTTGAGTTGGCATCTATGTGGCGAGTACACATCATTCAATTTTGATTAGCCGCATTATTTAATGCATTCAATGTATCATTTAATAAAAGAAGTCAAAGGGATTCCTATGTGGAGGAATATTTTAAATGCTTTCGCCTTACTTTATCACATTGGAAAACGTGCCTTCATTGCCTCTCTCTTGTATGCTAAAAATAGCAAATTGTTGTAACTACCTATGAGGTGGCATGATCTGAGCCCTTGGCTATTGAATTAATCTAAGCCATTCATTGTAATCTGGAGCACTATATAAAGGCCTTGTTGCCTCATTTGTAATTCAATAGATCATTAGTAGTAGTAGAGTTCAGTTTGTAGACAAGTAGGAGTAGAATAGAAGAGACTCGAAATTCTCTGAGAGGTCTTGAAATTGTTGTAAATATTTCTCAAGGTTAATGCAAAGACATTGGAGCTACTTGTTTGGTGTTAAGTGTTATCTTGTGGAGTAACATGATTTCTTGTATCTTAATGAAATGAAGAGATGTTTCAAGTAGATTAGAAGTAGATTAGAAGCTCTTTGTTGTAATGCATGTTGTACTGAATATCTGATCAACTCCTAGCTCATGTTTTTGACATTCATCGCTGGTGAAGTGTTGTGTAAAGCTAGTCTGAGCTATAATTTGTATAAGTTCGATTATGGATGCTCGTTTGAGCTACGCCGATTAATGGGTGTTCATATGAGTCTTCATGATTTGAAAACCATTCGCGTAACCTTAGGAGATAGCACCAACTTCATGTAGTTGTAGGCATCCTTGGCGAAGTGAAGTTAGGTTTACTTAGGAGTTTGTCTATTCATCCAACATTATTGTTTCATTGACCTTAGATTAGATTTTTGAACCTTTACCTTTTGCCTTTTCTTTATTATTGAAGTCATGTATATATGTCATCCACACCGAAGGAGAAACAAGCTAATGAAAGGAGAAGAGTCTGCGTAAGTCCCTTTGTGTTTAACAGCAAAATCATACTTAGTCACTGAGCTATCTCTTACAAAATCATCAGAAAGGAACCTTGGAGTCATCTTGTTTGATCACTTCGTTCAGCATTCGAGAGACTTTGCTCAAGAGGGAGTCAGATACTTTGTATTTCACTCTAATTGTTGACCTGTCGAAAAACAATCATCAACATTATGATTATCACTATCATTGATCAATGATGAAGTATCATATTATCAAAGATTCAAATGTCATTAATATATTATAATTATTAATTTATTATAAATTTATATGATATATGATAATAATATAATTGATATATCAAATGTATTTTCAATTCTGTATATTTTTTAATTTTTTTGTATATATAAATATATATATAGTATAACCATACCCAACCGTACCCAAATCAAAGAAAAAAAATCGTCATACCAACATACCAGAACCCCATTCCCGTACTAGAACCGGCAACTTAGACTGTGAACAACCACATCCTATCAACATTTGAGCATAACTACCTTTTGGTACAACAAGAATAAATTTGGGTTAACATTTATGTTTTATTCAATTTTGTTTTATTTCTTTGCTCTAACTGAGGTTGCATTAAGCGTAGATTATTGGTTTTTGCTATGTGCATTTGAATCCTTTGTTGTGGTCTGCATTTTTGTACACAGCTACAATCAAATTTTCAGTTGCATATGACTAGGAGCCTGTTTATGATATTTGCAGTTAGTATTCTCTCCTATCCTTCCTCAATCAGACTGGATGGTACGGAACCATCACATAGCTCTATTCAGTCTCTCAGCAATTCATGGTGATGGATAATGAAGCTTGTGGCCCTTCTACTTCAGCTTATAATACACATTGTGTAGTATATTGAGCAGTTATACATGAAGAAATATGTAAGAAATTACATAAATAGAAATGTGTGTGAAAAGGAATAGAAAAGCTGTGAATAGAGCTAATAGGTAATTCGGTATATGTGAGCCAAGGGACATGTTAGGTATCCATTCTTAGACACGAGATGAGACTTCGATCAAAAATTTTCAGCTGCTTTGACTATTTTCTCTTGCTCTTTGATATATGCAAGATTTCTTGCCTTTGTCAACCCATGTTTGGTCGGCCCATCACAAGCTCTAATTCATTGGTCTGGAATTGCACACAAATGGGCTTTCATGACAAGCTCTTATGTTCAATTTAGCACTTGTTGCACTGCCAAGGATAACCCCCACCTCTAGGAAGCTTCTCAATCATTGTTATGAGTCTCCAAAGCAGCAAAAAAGAGTCAATTTTGAAATCCCTAGCCAATCCTTGGCCAAAGCTATAAAGTCCTGCCATTCTAAAAAAAACCTGTAACTACCAATTTTAAAACAAACAGAATATCAAAGAATTTAAAATAAATCAATTATAAAAACCTAGCCCTGGGCTACCATTGCTTGTGAAAAAAAAATCAAAATATTAAAAAACAATAACAAAACAACTTACAAAAACAAAATGTCAAATACTTTAGTGGAGATTGAAGACAATTTTTAAAAATCTCTAAAAAATTTAAAAAACTTACCTTGAATGCAAGATCCTTCTTGTTGCAAGCTCCTTGTTCTTCCTTGCAGCTATCTAACACTTGAAAAGGCATAGGACTGGTAAGATAAAAATATCTGAACACTAATTAAAGTTGCACTGCTAAGAAATGAGTAGCAGTGGAGTTTTGGTTGAGTGATGAATGAAAGGTGAGAAGAGTTGTTTAGTTTTGTGTTTGATGACGTTAGTGTTGTTAATGTAGTTGGTGTAGTTGCTTTTAGGGATGGGACAAACTATATTTTTTAGGTATAATTAGGGTGTGGAGTCCACTGACCAGGCTTGCCCCAAGTCCATCTCAAACAGACCCAATCTAGGTACAGGACCTTGGCCAGCAGAACCCGGCATCACAGCAATCAAATATGACAATGGAGCTACCTTTCTTTTGTAATCTACCATGTAACAGAAATGGGCTGGCTGCAAAAGCATATTGACAATGAGTTGCTTTGTGTTAAAGAAGAATATCTAGAGCTGTTCAGAAAACCAATTGTCTAAACAAATTTCAAACATCTATCACAAATTTGAAATTATAAGGAAATGATCCCCTTTAGTGTTCAAGATCAATAAAATTATTTAAGGAATAAAAGCCTCGCTTGATATCTTATATAATCTCTATGATTCTTTTAAAATATACATAGGTTGAGAAAAAACTTATTTTGATTCACTGTTTGAAAAATGTGCTGACTTGCTTTGGTACACATGCATGTCAGAAGCCAGAATTTTTGCAGTATGAGGAAATATAGTTTTGTATACTCTAGTCATTTTCAAGAATAATTCCCATACGCTTCAGACTATCCTCCAGCTGGTCACAACAGTTTATTTGAAGTGGCGGAAAACCTTGTTTCCTTTCATAGTTCATAACAAGTTTTACTCTCGATTCAATCATAATTGCTTGAAGGAATGTTCTAAGTTGATTTGCAAATCTGGCTGGAAAATCAGATTTGGATTCTACAGCTTAGGCCCTTCCTGAAACTCTGTTCTTTGTTTAAGGCTTTGAGATGCTTTCATGTTTGTGAACATCCTAGTATTCATATTTATCTCTATTTAGACCCGACAAATTCCAGAAGATTATACTTTTATATGGGAATCCATAAGGTCTAGCATGTTATGATTTCACAAAAATGCATCAATACCACGTAAGATCAAGAACAAACCGGAGAACACAAATAGCTGGCATTGAAATTAGGCACCATATTATTGAGTCTACAAAGGGTCCATGATATACACACATATTAACTCTAGTAAACAATTATAAAATACATTTCTCATGCTATGAGACTATTCCATTTTTTTAATTAGGAAATGTGTCAGTTTGGCGTCATTGATAGCACTAAAACTAAAAGTTCCACAGTGTTGCAACAGATACAAACATAACAATAGCTCCCCAAAAACTGCAACTTCAATTTTTAATACATCTTTTAAGTGTGAATTTTTTTACCATATCTGTTAGCATTTCCTTCTTGAAATGAAAGATTACCATTTTTAATAAAAAAAAAAATCCTTGACAATATGCACTCACTTAAATGGCTTAAATTAATATATTAGCATTAGCACACAAGCATAATGTATGTTGTAGCAATAAACCAATTACCAGTAAAGGTTCCACAGGCATCTGTGAAGTTGTCATCTTTACTCAAAATTGTAACCTGATTCTGGAATAAGATTGCAATATATTCACAACTGGTAGAAAAAACAATTGAGTTTCCCTTATTCTTGACAGTTGCTTCCCGCTGAGCTGGCCAGCCAATTCTAAGTTGTTTCAGCCCTGTTCAAAAAAACAAGATTAAAAAAAGAAAACCAATACCTCAGGAGTAATTACCTTTAATTCAAAAAATTCTCTTGCAACCTCTTGCAAATTATTTCCAGGGTGTGTGATCAATCAAAAAAATCATGCACTTCTGCATAAGAAAGGCTATAAATTCTTGTTTGAATGTCAGAGAGATCACAGACTATCCTATTGAATCCTCACAATATCTACATTACCGGCATGCATGGTGTTATATAAACATAAATACAAACAAAGGAAATCAAGAAGAAATTGAAAGAAAAATGCAAACTTGAAATTCTACAGATCATTTCTGGACAGATTAAACCGAGCTCAGCTTACAAATATATCAAGAACTGAAATGAAACTAAAACCTTTAAATAAACAATAAAATCCTCAAGAGAAACCTTTCGATGTTGTAGAAACATCTTCACTGTACTGTGTCCAGACAGCAAGAATTTAGTAAGCCTTGAAACCCATATTTGATTCAAGTCGGTACCGACCAAATATGGTAAATGCAGATCAAAGATCAAAGATGTATCTAAGGAATTGATAGAATAGTAATGGGAGAATCTATGTGCTCAATCTTTTAAAATGTGCCACGGCATCTGAAATGTAGTCATATACCACAGCGTCTGATTTATACCCTAACTCTGCACTTACCTCTTCTGTTTGTTTCAACTGCATATTTAGCCTGATTCCGTGCTGTGTGAACTCCTTCATTTTGGAGCAGTTTCTCCTTTGTAGAACTGGCAAGCAATAAATGATTTATCCTTTCTGATTGGTCTGTTATGTTTGCAAGAGGGAAAAAATGGGTTATGAAAAATCTTCATGGCAGTCCTTTCAAATGGCAACCCTACTGATTGCTCTCCTTGGATCCTGCAGATGCCAATCAAAGACAAGGCATTGAATCCGCTTCTTCACAACTGCACAAAACCCCTGTCTGTGTTTGGAACTTATGGGTGACCAAAGGTAGAGATGGAGAAGAACACTTCATCTCCAGGTATCTTGTCTATTACGGCAACTGAAGGAGACATCGTTTGTAATGTGCCGTACCTGTTGGTTTATTTTTAAATCTTTATTGTGTGATTTTTATTAGATTTTTGTGTGTTCTTTCAGATAGACAGAAGATGCAGAAGGGGGTTTTATGTTTTCCTGCAGATGTAGTGCCGGAGCACACAATGTATTGCATATAATAGAAACCCAAAAAATATACAATGAATCTGAAGAAACTAAAGACAACCCAGATAGTAAAATAGCCAGGAAACAATTACTATCACATACCCATATGAAAATATGCAACTTGGTACAACCGCCGGAAATGGACCAGCAAGTGGGTATGGCTGAAAATGCCTCAAAACTCCATAGGATGATAAAGGAAGTCCATACAAATATTATCAGCAATATAGAAGGTCTGAAATGTCTCCCAAGGGCTAAATATGCAGCTACAATGTAAGGGGATGACCCTCCTTGAGACCCACGAACCTCCTCCAAATGGTACGGCTGGCTGTAGGTGATATCAGCCCCTCAATACACATGAAACTTCTCAAACTCCTGCTGTAAATGTACTGCAGCCTTCCTCAAGGTTGGACGACCAAGCTAGAAGGGAACCAGCACCCAAAAACTTCAACAAGGAGTGCCAATCGAGGGTACGGCTTGCTCCAGGTAGTACGGCCAGCAAGGGATAACACACAGCAGCAGCAAACTCTCTTCCTCTCCACTGAAATCTGCCTCTAAACTCTTAATGTCCGCATACAATATTGATGGATAAAGATATATCAAATCAACTCAAGCACAATCTCAAATACTAAATTGCAAGCACATTCGTGAATGCTGAATACAACCACCCTCATTGGTACCGTTGGGTGATCTTTCACCCCTGTGGGATACCATTACTAATGGAGGTTTTCGTCTCCACAAGCCTGGTTCGAATACACAAACTCCAGAAACCCTAGTAGAGCTCTCACAAGAAAATATCATAGAACATAGCATAAACCCCAAATGAGCTCCAAAAAACCTTTTATCTCCCTCCAAGGTAGGCGTTGGGCAATAAGGAGGGAAAATAACATTTTAATTTCACTTTATGTCTCCTAGGGATGGGCGCCCAAGGTCAAGACATAAGCCTATGTCTTCATTTTCATTAACTTCACTTTTTCTTTATTTATAATAAAGTCCATATTAATATAACATTAATAAATCTTCGGACTTTAAAATAAATATGAACACGGCATCGGAACTCAATGATCTTTAGCTTGCCGGAAAGATCTCGACAAAACGCATCTGATCCAACTCTGAAAATCCTGAACCGACACAGTACCCGAACTTACTAAAAATAGTAACGACCAAGAGCCCACTGAGCCAACCACAAAGGTGCCAACTGGATCCACTGAATACAAACCATAACCCAAACACCGACAAGACCTCCAGAGCCAAACTAACCACAGTTCCCTAACCAAACTGCTAGCCCATGGGAACTCCATGATGGACTAACCATGTGTCTAGAAGGGGACATTACATCGTTGGTCGCAGGGAAACTCTAGAGTGTCCATCACTAGCTTTTGCATTACCCAAATCAGAGGTGTTTAGCTCCTTTGAGAAGCAGTTAATGTCAGATGTCAATCTCAATAGGGTATTGTTGTGACCAAATCACACATCACCCCATTGCAAATGGGGACCCCCTTTTTTGAGCTCTGATGCTTTGCCAAGTCCAGGATGATGTCCTTTTCATGATGGAGTTAGTATTATTTGAGTCTATAGCTTTGTGGTGGATACAATAGTCCCCTGATGACCTGATCCTAATGTTTGAAAATCCTGAAAATGACAAAGTCTGGTAGCCTAATATCCTGAAACACTGAAAAATTGACTAAGTCTGAAATCTGGTGGATTCCCCAAATTCTTTAATCTACATGTTAAATCCGGTGGATTCGGGACCTATCTCAAACATCCTGAAAGGTATATTGAAAAATATTTAAAGTATAAGAAATTCAATGTCTAAACTTATACTTTAAAATTTTTCAATATACCTATCCTCGGGGACTTTCAGTTTTTAGGCGCGAATTTGCTCTAGGATCTTAGGCGCATTTCTCCACTTGCACAACCTCAAAATTGCGCCTTGAGCAAGGAAAAGTTAAGACAAAGGCGCCTTGAATGAAATTACTATTGGAAAGCCTTAAACTTTGAAAATATGCAAGAAATGACTCCAACAAGTTTAGGCGCCAATCTACTCATCAGCAACTCAAATGTGCGCTCCAGCTTCAAGCCTCAAATTGCGCCTAAACATGAAAGGAGTGTTTTAGTTAGTGACAAGTTGCGCCTAAGGGAGGATGACTTTCTTTGAAGTCCTTGTGAGTAGTTGAAGTTCATAAAATCTTTATCTTGTCTTAGGCGCATTTTGCATGTGTAGCCACCATGTTGGGTGCCTTGATGAGAGATGAGGTCCTAATCAATTATAGATGGCGCCTAAAGAGATATCTCCCTCCTTAAGACTCTAGGATTGATCTAAGTTCACAAAAGACACATTATAAGTTTAGGCGCAAATTCATGTTGTTTTGGTCATTTTGAGCGCCTAGGAACTTTTGCACTTCTACAACACAATGAGCGCCTAACATTAAGGAGACCTTCTATCAAGCAATTGGGAGTAAGTTTGAATCTTAGAGAGTATTTGAACACATGAGTATGAAGTAAATATCCTTCAAGAAGATCTAGGCGCCTTTCCTTGTCTTTCCTACCCAATTCCAACGCCTTGAGTATAAAGAGGTAAGAAACATTGAAATTTAGCTTGTGGATAGTGGAGGAGTTTCTTGGAACTTTTGGAAGGTGATTGAGAATGTTTGAAAGTTCAAGTAACAAGCATGAAGTATTCTAGGCGCATTTCCTAGTTCATACCACCCCACATTGGCGCCTAGGAAGAATTTACTTGAAACAACCTTTTTGGATGGACTCCTTGAGCAATAGGATCATTTTATGCCATCTCCCATTGCTAGAACTCATTGGAATATCGAAACCTAAGTCAAATTGACCTTAGGCGCCATTTTACACCCAAATCATCATCAAGTGCGCCTCCAGGAGATCAATATCATTAAAGGAATCTAGGCGCTATTTCATATCTAGGGCATCATAAATGGGCGCCTTGTAAGGAGAGAGTCTAAGAGCATGAAATTAGATGTCATTTAAGAGTTAAAATCATCAAAATCCAAAGAAATAGGTCAAGTATTCTAGGCGCCTTTGTTTGTCACTCCATACCTCCATGAGCGCCTTGGGAAAAGATACATGAAAGCCATCTTAGAGTGGGCGCCTAAAGGAGGGAAGTCATCCTAAGACCTTCACAAATGTTTAAAGCATAAAAAATGACAAGTATAAAGTTTCATGAGGTTGGGCGCTCTTTCACCTCCATACCAACCACATTGGCGCCTTGAGAGTATAGGGTTTGCAATCACCTAAATGAGCGCCTAAAGAAGAAATGGTCTCATAGGGATATAAATAGGTGTTGAGAGCCTCAAAAATGCCAAGAAACTAGCTAAGCATAGCTAGGCGCCAATCCATACCTAGATAACTTAGTTTTAGCGCCTTAGCTTAACAAGCATGATTCCTTGAAACTAAATGGGCGCCTAAGGGGAAATTGCACCTAGTGAACTCATTGATTGAGCACCTAAGAGGAGAGAGAGCTTAAATTTACATCGAGTGAGCACTTGAAAAGTTGAGCCATTATAAGTTGATCCAAGTCAATTGAAGTCATAAAATATCAAATACAAGGTTAATTTGGTTTAGGCGCCCTTTATGTAATTTCCCACCATCATGAGCGCCTAGATCTAGAGAGGGATTGAATGCTTAAAACATGTTTCTATGTTATGAAATAAAATGCTTATGAAGTAATTGATGTTGTTTCTTTGTTGGTTTTGCAAGAACATGGAGCATGGACTAAGTTAAGGAGTCATTCAAGGAGTCAAGCACTCAAAGTTACCTTCATGCAAGGAATAAAGTTAAAGGCATGGTCATTGTAAGAAGAGACATCATGTTGCCACCCTTTGAGGTCACTTCAAGATCATCAAGTTCCACAAGCTTCATCATCTGCATTATGTTTGAGGACACTTCACCCATGAAGCTTTGAGACTCATCAGGCTTCAAAGTCTCCTTGAGAGGTCATCTACTCTACATCCAAAGAAGGTGTTATCATGCTATTCACACTTGGAGGAATTTCAAGATCATCTCACTACTTTATCTTCATCATATCATCAAGCAAAGGCACTTCATCCATATAGCTTCAAGTTATCCCAATCTTCAAGTATCAAAAGAGTCTCCTAGAATCATCATTATCTACTCTACTTCATGTCATCATCATCATCTACTCTTACATGAAGGAAGCCACATCATTATCATCATCTACTCTTCATCAAGAAGTATCAAGGAAGATCATTCCTACATCCTGCAAGAATAACAGAGTTAGACAAATGAAGCAACATGTATCATACTCATCTAGTTTACAAGAAGAATGAACAAGGCAAGATCAACAAAATACATCTCAAGTGTTCATCATCAAAAGCGATCATATCGAAGACATCACATTGATGATACAATTTGGGAATATGCCCAAAAGCAAATTGAATTAACTGTTGAAATCCATAAAAGTTGCTGAGGTGGCACCTATGTGGCATGTACCTATCATCAACCAATCATAATCAGCTGTGTCATATGACTACATTCAATGTATCATTTAATAAGAAAGAAGCCTTCTTGGAAAACGTGCCTTCATTGCCTCTTATATGTACTAAAAATGGCAAGTTGTTGTAACTACCTACTAAGGTGGCATGATCCTAGCCCTTGGCTACATGAAATGATCCTAGCCATTCATTGTAAATCTGGACTCTATATAAAGGCTTTGTTGCCTCATTTGTAAATCAGTAGTCATTATAGACTAGAAATTAGATTGTAGTAGTAGAATAGAAGAGACTCGAAATTTTCTGAGAGGACTTGAAGTTGTAAATATTTCTCAAGATTAATGCAAAAACATTGGAGCTCATTTGGTGTTAAGTGTTGTCTTGTGAAGTGACACGGTTTCTTGTATTTTGATGAAGTGGAGAGATGTTTCAAATTAGATTAGAAGTAGAGTAGAAGCTCTTTGATGTAATGTATGTTGTATTGAATATTTGATCAACTCCTAGCTCATGCTTTTGACATTCATCATTGGTGAAGTATTGTGTAAAGCTAGTTTGAGGTTCATTTGCATAAGTTCGATTGTGGATGATTGTTTGAGCTGCACCATCCGATGGGTGCTTATATAAGCCTTCATGATTTGAAAACCATTCGTTTACCTTAGGAGATCGCACCAACTCCATGTAGTTGTAGGCATCCTTGGCGAAGTGAAGTTAGGTTACTTCAGGTGTTTGTCTATTCGTACATCATCATTGCTTCATTGACCTTAGATTAGTTTCTTTAAACTTTATCTTTTGCCTTTTCTTTGTTATTGAAACTTTGTATATATATCATCCACACTGCTAGAAGAGATAAGCTAAATGAAGTATGAAGATGTCTGTGTAAGTCCCTTTGTGTTTATCAGCAAAATCACATCAAGCCATTGAGTTATCCATCACAAATCATAAGAAAAGGAACCTTGGAGTTACTTCACTGGATCACATAGTTCAGCCTTTGAAGGGCTTTATTCAAGAGAGGGTTGGATACTGTTTTCACTCTATTGTTGACTTGTCGAAAAACAATCATCAACAGGGGCATCTAAGACCACCAAATTGAGTACTTATTTCAGCTATTGTGGGCCTCAAGTGCCCATTGTTTCTTGCAATTATTAGAACAAATAGTAACAAATGTGAAAGATGAGGTACCCACAAACTTCTACTTCTCGCGCCCAGGATAGAGGGTCAGCACCCACCCCAATTCAGAGTCACAAACAAGAGATGCAGATATGCATTACCATCTTTCTCACTACATTTCGAGGTTTGTCAGCCTTGGAAATAGAGAGCCACCAATAGTGCTTGGCTTCCCCACAAGATAGTTCTGCCAAGTCCTCTTTAACCCAATCCAATCTTCTGGCATACTCATCAAACTATGATTGGCACTTTTGTGGTGATCAACAAGGATGGTGGCCCTTCCTCAACTCTAAACTCTAATACAAAATAGAGCCTTTTCCCAATCATCACTCTTCTCTAGCCTATCAAGGATTAGGATCTATAAGTAGCCAATCATTAAACATGAAGAATAAATTATTGCAGAAGTAAATAACTTGAATATAAATTGCAGAATACACAAAGATCAACACATTACACAGATTCACATGGGAAAAATCCTAAAGTACAAAATGCTAACAACGGATATCCAGCATTACACTGCCAATCAAATCTTGATAAACAATTTTTTTCTCAACTTTATAAATGTGCACCTAAAGTTTCCCCATAAGCTTGCCTTAGTTTTAGTCTAAGCATTTATATCGAACGGCTGAACTGCTTTCACTCTTCCATTTGTAATTTATATGAAAGCTTTTTCTTTCGCTCTTGAAAATATTTTTAAACTGTCTTACTTGCTATCTATCAAACAGCCAAAAAACTTTTGTGCTTCCATAAGAGATTCAAGCACTAATCTCTCCCTTCAAACACCAAAAATCATTTTGTCCTATCAATCAAATCTATATTTGATGGGGCGAAAGGTTTTGAACTTCTATTAAAGCACATCACTGAAAGCTTATCTAGCAATGGACACAAAGTTGTTTACACCATTGATTGGAATCAAAATCTAATGGCACAAAATTATTTTCAATCCAACAAGACTCCAAGGCTTTAATCTCTTTGGAAAGCCCCCAAAGTGCTTCAACGGTCATTGACCTGGACATCAATCCAAGTTATTGGTTCTCCTGCTTCTATTTAAAAATTTGAAGCTTATTGCATTTTTAGAACACCTGAAATGCTTTGTCATAGGCCACCACCTTTTGCTCACAAATGCTACATCAAAATCCTTTGAATCTAAGGCCTTAAAGAATAAAATCTTAAATGCCATCACAAAACCCATTTGCAAATTCTCAAAGTGTTCTGCGTACAAGACCTGAGTTTTGAGCAAGCAAAAGATACAAAAGAGATGCAAGATAGCTAAGGACAAGTAAAATGAAATTGTTATGGAGAGATACTGAAATTGCAAGAAAAGCCATTGCAGAAATCGTATCCATTGCGGCAACATGCTCCAACAAGTTTATGAGTGGCAATTAGCCAAAACAGTTCGCGTGGCTCGTCAAATGAAGAGCTTTCAAGGAATACATGGATGGACCCTTTTTTTTTTTGAAAAGGGGTCATGCATTATATTGATAAATTAGAGGTGTACAGGAGATCAAAACCAAGGTTATGCCATAACATTTGGAAGAGCACCATGACTAAAACAAGAACAACACAGGCATATGCAATACACATACATAGACATAAACAAGACTAACAAGGACATAATAATATAACAATCAGATTGAAACAAAAAACCAAGAGTTATTTAACCAAGAAACTTCAGCAGGGAAAAGACAAGTAGCACTCATTTTAACTATAAGTTTAGGAGGGCAATCTCAGGTCAGTGGAAAGCTCTCTTTGGGCAGAGGACTTGCCCTACTCTTTTCTGGTGACCTATGGTTTGCAGTAAAAAATCATTGAATGTGATGTCATCTACCTACTAATTCTTTCCACCTTAGCAAGAGGTACTTCTGATTTGTGCTACATTTAAAGAAATATTCTTGTCCAATGTGGCGATTTGGCTCGTGCAGGATGTATAAATGCAAATTTCATCACTACTAGCATCAATCTATGATGTGCTCTATGCCTCTATCTGGAGGTCTACCAGGTGGTATGTCACTAAACACCTTTGCATGCTTGACTCTAAGCTCCTGAATCTCTAGAAGATAGGCTGGTTTTTGCTGCTCATCATGAGAAGGCATCAATCTACATTCTGCTGCCCACTCCACCATGTCATTTCTAATGAGCCTCTCCACTCTCCTGAAAGTGATCACCTTCAAATTGCTGTCCTTGATGGCCTTGAACACATGATTAATCCCATCCACCTGGGATTTCATCTCCATGTCTCTAAGGTTGAGTGTAAACTCTCCAATTGCATGAAGCCACTTCATGCCAAGTACCAAATCCGTGTCTCCCATATTGACCACATAGAAATCAGCCTTACACTCATAATTATTAAGTTTCATAGGAAGATCAGGAATCATTCTGTCACACTTGAGACTGTAGCCATCAGCAACCTTCACTCGTATGCCTTCAAACTCTTGAGTTTGAATCCCACGTTGTGCCACTAACCATGAATTTATGAAATTATAAGTTGCACCTGTATCAAGCAAAGAGATGACTCTTTGACCAGCCAAGATCCCAAGTGTTGTGACCAAATCACACATCGCCCCATTGCAAATGGGGACCCCCACTTTTCTTTATAGGTTAGTTGTTTTAGGGTTAGTTGTTTATGTTATCTCAGAGTTAGTCAGTCGATGAGCTTGCAAGTGTAATTTAGAGTATTCCTTAGGTCAACAATGAAGGGGTTCCATTGAGAGTGTGAGTTGACAACTTGGTGAGCATGGGCAAGCTGAGTATGAATGCCTTTGCCAAGGCTGGCTTCCAACCATTTCAAACCAAGGCGCCCTATGTGAGAATGATATTTTGAACTCAATATGCTTTGGAGATTCTAGATTTTCTGAGAAAATGACTAAGTGTTGACTAGGCGCAGATTGTCATCTGTAACACCTTAAAGGTGCGCCTTGAGTGGGAAAATGATTTAAGTAGTCAATTGTGGGCACCCTGAAGAATTAGGCCCTCAAGATGTTTCCAATTGCCTAAATCCAACCTCTATGGTCATTTCAAGCAAAGGCGCATTTTTGCATGTGTAAATCCTCATTTTGGCGCCTTGGAAGGAGATTAAACGTCTTGAAAGTGAGGCGCACTTTTCCATCAATACAACCTCATTTTGGTGGCTTGGAGGTTAAATGTTATAAGCCCTAAGAGCTAGCGCCTAGATGAAGAATAGTCTCTTGCAAGTTTAAACAAGTGATTGAAGCTATTGGATCACCAAGAAACAAGCTAAGTTTACCAAGGCGTAATATCATGCCTGGAGCATCATCAATATGCGCCTCGGTAAAGAAAGACTTGAGATCATCACAAATGCCAATTCACATTCAAGAACAAGCCTAAGGAGTTGAGGCGCATTTCAACCATTGAAGAGCCCATTTTGGGCGCCTAGAGAGAAACCATGTTTGAATCAATAAATAGTGAAGATATTGGAGTTAGACAAGTTCACAAGAGCCTATACAAGTCTTAAATTCATAAATTTTGAAGTAGACACTACATCAATGCTAGGCGCAATTTCACACCTTGATCATTATCAAAGTGCGCCTTAGGGGCTTGTGAATACCACATCAAGATATGGCGCAATTTCTTGCTGCTAGTCTTCTTAAGCGCCTAGGAAGTAAATTGTTTGTAAGGATGAGTTTGAGGGCCTAGCACTCAAAGGACATTTCAGCAATCAGTTTGAAGGAATATAAGTATTAAGGCACTTCTATTGAAACTACAAAAGAGTTTGAATTTATGAAAATAAAGCAAGTATCCTTCAAGTAACAAGGCGCACTTTCTTGTCTTTTTCATCCAATTTTGGCGCCTTGAATGTGAAGAGCATGAAACATTGAAATCTAGCGTATAAGTGTCAAGGAGATCTCTTGGAAGTTTAGATAAGTGGTTGAAAGTCTTAGAAAGCCAAGAAACTAAGTCAACTATAGTTAGGCGCACATCCATCTCTATGCAATCTAGTTCTAGCGCCTAGCTTAGAGAAGCATGATTCATTGCCACTTGAATGAGCGCCTTAATGAAGAGCATCAAATTGGACATCATGAAGGTGGCGCCTAAGGTGAAGAAGGGTCTCTTAAACATTTGAGCGTGAGATTGAAGTCAAGGGGTGTCAAAGCAATCAGTCAAGGCACTAGTTCATGTCTATACAATTTACAAAATGCACCTTGATTGGGATATTAGAATAATATCTTTCTATTTATGTTATTAATGGTCATCCAATAGTTTCTAACTTCGTCTCTTGTTAACGATTGTTTCTTTTAGAAACATCGTCTTTGTAATTCTATTTAAGGAGCCTTCGTCTCCTTCCTATAATGAACAACATCGATTCTTCGTAACATGGTATCAGAGCCGTTCTGAGTCGGACTCCCTCACGGGAGGGCTCAGGATCTTGGGAGAGCTCTTTGTTTTCTGATTGCCGTTTTCCAGTCTGAAATCGTGTTTTGTTTGCTTGGAGGTCGTGATTTGTTTCCTAGAGATCGTGTTTTTCCTCCCTAGTCGCGATTTTTCCTCTAATTCGTTCGCGTTTTTTCTTCTCGGCGAAGGTCTCTGGTCGTGCCTTAGTTGGAGGTCACGACTCTGTGTTTGGTCGACCCTTGCAGTTCGTGATTCTTGGCAGGAGTCTTTGTTTTCTGGCTGTGTTTTCTGTTTTGTTCGCCTTTTCTGAGGATTTATCTTCTCTAATCGCGGATTCTATTTGGCATTTTGTTTTCTCTCGCAATTTTCCCTCGACCGTCGTGTTTGTTTAAGGGTCATGATTTCTTCATCCGCGAGCACTATCTGTTTTTCGTGGGTTCTAAATCTCGCGATTAGGGCTTCATTTTTTTTGACTTAGACAGTTTTATCTACGGCTCCTTCAAACCTTAGTCGCGGGATTGACATTCCGTGGTTCTGTATCAGCGTCTTGAAGGTTGCAGTTCGTGATTTGTTCGACAGCTTTGAGTTTACACTGGTTGAAGTTTAAATCTCTCTGTCGCGGTTTTGGGTTTGTTGCAAATTGTGTGATCGGCATGTCAAAAGATAGCCGCCAAAGGTTCTGTGTCCTTCGCCGTCGCGATTTGCAGCTGCTTTGGTCGCCATTTTCTGTGACCCTCGCCTCTGCTTACAAGCTAGGGTTTTGTAAATCAATGTTTCTGGGTTTTCATAATTTTTCCTTAAAAATTATTTCTAGGTTTTAATAATTTTGTCCTCAAAAATTATTTGATGGGTTTTTAATATTTTTGTCCCTGAAAAAATTCTGATGGGTTTTAATAATTTTTCTCCTTAAAAAAATTCTACATGGTTTTCTGATCTTTTTGCCTGAAAAAATCATGGGAGGGTTTATAATTTTTTCCTCAAAAATTAAGGGTTTGCTCCTATATGCCCTAGTCAGGTTTTTTACAGTTCAGGAGGGCTCTCTGGTTTCTGGACAGGTTTTACCATTTTTTCCTTAAAAACAATGATTTGTATTATGATCTGTGTCTCGGATTTTGTGTCTAGTTTTGATCGATTTTTCACCTTAAAAATCGTGTTCGGTTTTGATCGATTTTTATCCTCAAAAATCGTGTTTGGTTTTTACCATGTGTAAGCATCCTGGGTTTGGCGATTTTTTTCCCTCAAAAATCGTACTTTGTTGCAGCCTGTTTTGGTCGCACCTGGAGTTGCTGGGGCGAACATCTACACAACTGACTTCTTGCAGTCTGTTTTGGAGTGTCATGCTCATCTGCAAAAGTTTGAAGGGTTTTGCCGATTTTTCCTCAAAATCGTGGCCGCTGTTCTTGGTGTGTCTCTGGTTACAGGGAAGGACAGTTCTCCAACATCAGGTTGGACGGTTGTTGTTTTTGGTTTTTTCCAGAAGTTCTGCAGTTTCTGGGATGGTTGGTGGCAGATTCATCTCAAGTGGCAGAGTCAGTGAAAGGCTCTTGTCTTTTGTTGCAGAAATGTTCTGAGAAGGAGGCAGCCTTCTCTGTTATCTCTTTGGGTAGTTAGAATGATGACCATTAAGGGAGGGTATCAGAATAATATCTTTCTATTTATGTTATTAATGGTCATCCAGTAGTTTCTAACTTCGTCTCTTGTTAATGATTGTTTCTTTTAGAAACATCGTCTTTGTAATTCTATTTAAGGAGCCTTCGTCTCCTTCCTATAATGAACAACATCGATTCTTCGTAACATGGGTGAGGCATTTGAATCATTCAGAATTAGAAGGAAACCATTTTCAGCTCTTTTAACCTCCAATTTGTGCCTAACTTTGAAAGAGCATTCATCATATGAAGGCGCCAATTCATACTTGTAATACTTCCAAATTGCGCCTAGAGGTTTTTTGGAGTTTAAAACGTGTTTGAAATCATTAGAAATAGCCTATAGGCTCAGGCACATTTCATGCATCCACCACTCAAGTTTTGGCGCCTAAATAGGAAGAGGTTTTTTTTTTAAATTTGAAATTTCAAAAAAATGAAATAAATGCTAAAGCTGGCCGACCAGAACATTGTTCAAGGCAAATTGCCTATATAAACTTGAGCGCCCTCTCATTTTGTTCATCATTCATTTCACAATCCATTCTAGGAGCGAATTTTAGGAGAAGAGTAGCAGCAATCTTCAGCAGATCAGTAGATTTGGGAGTCTGGTTTTGTCATTTGCAATTGATATTTCATTGTTTCCTATAGAAATCTGCCTTAGTTTTTATCTGAAAATTGTTATAAGGTATGTTTCAGCTGCCCAAACTCCATAAATCTGCCTTCTATTTTCCTATTTTTCAGATTTCATGGCTTTATCATGCAAGAAATCAGTCTTATAAGGATAGTTTTATCATTAAATTCACTATTAGATGTATGTTGATCTTGTAGGTAAATGGGCATGACTGCGAAGGAGCGTCAAGTGATGATCAAGATGGATGCCAAATCAACCTTACCGGAGTCCAAGCTCGAGACGCATTGGAAGAACATAGGAGACACCAACATGGGACATGCCAACTTGGAGGAGATCAAAGACTTTTTGCTCACATTAATAAGGAATGAAGACATCAAGGCTATTGCTAAAAGTGGTATCATACAAGCAGCTTGTTTCCCGCCCGTCTTGCCATGCACTGAATTGGTGTTGGAATGCACTAAATGCTATGATGTTGAAGGAAGGCGAATTGTAGCTAAGGATGGAACTGTTCTGGATTATCTACAAAGAGAAGCCATTCAAGAGGTCTTCAACATTCCGAATCAAAAGACAGTGTTCATTTGTCCTACAACTGCACAACAGACATTTGAAGCCAAGCCCAAGCAATACATGCAAGAAGCGAGGAAGAAGTGGATGGCGGATCCCTCAACAAAGATATACAATCCCGAAGATTCGAAGTATCACAAGGCTGATTTCAAGCAAGAGATAAGTTATTTCATCATGTTCTTAAATAGAGTAACAGGTAGGCCTCAATCATCAACTTTTGAGGGATGGATGTATACATATCTTGATCATGTTTTCACGAAGAATAAGATGATTGATTGGGCCGGGTTATAAGTCATTGCCTTGATGAGCAATTTGAAAATTTCAATGAGTCTAGGTCCTTCTACATGACTTCCTATCTTGTCTACGTATTGGCGAGGAATGTGGTCTACAAGGGATTGACTTCTGAAGGAGAAGTGGGCATTAAATCCAATCAAGTCCTATCACACCAATACTATACACAACTTCATCTCAAGAACATCAACCATTAAAAGAGATTCAATGATGCATTTGCCATGTATATAGTGAGGAGATTGCGAGGAGAGTTGCAAAGGAGATTGACAAGTGCTGCTAAGGCCTTCATTGAAGAATATGGACGCTATTACATTCAATATGAGAAATTCACTTACATAAGGATTCAACGATTCACATCCTATCCGTATAGATTGCCAAGGTATCCTACTAATAGGATGGTGATGTTGGAAGTATCAAAACAATTATTAGAGTTCCATAAGTTACAAAAGCCAAGGAAGAAGGCTAGGTTGCAATTTCCTCTAAAGCTTGGGAAATACTATTCATGTCCATCATTGCAAGCAGCTGAGCACTCTGAGACTGAGCTTCAAGCATATCACTTGCACCTTCATGATTCACGGAGGGAGAACTTTGATCCACATGGAGCAATCAAGCAATCATATCCTACCTATCAACATATAGAACAACTTGAAGATCATTGGGCAGATGCAATTGACGATATTGATATAAGGATACAAAAATGTTCAAGGTTGAAGTGGGATTTGGTAAGGGCTACAAAGGTGTTGAGGATACCGAATCAGCGTGATGATGATGACTCTTTCGAAGGATGAGTATAATAAAGTGCGAGGTCTGCCATACACAATTGATTGGGCTGAAAGAGAGAGCTTATAATGAGGAGTTGATAAAGCCTATTATTGCTACCACCAAGGAACGTGCAAAGGATCAAGTGCAAACATTGATAAATGAAGGTAAGAAGCTCAAATACAAGAAGATGGGAGAAGTTGAGAAACAAGTACAACACAATGCACCTGATAGAGACTCTCAAAGTAAAGAGAATGAAAGAGATTCAAGTCAAGCAAAGAAAAGGAAGCGACTTGAATATACACAAGGGGAGTCAAGTCAGAAAAGGAAGAGGATAAGTGTTAAGACTGCTTCATCTAGACAGCCAGGCGGTACTCCAAGGGATAATGATATTGTTGTGCATGAAGATGAAGATGAAGGCCAAGACATTCCATTTGAGGAGATACCTTCAAGTCCACATGATACCGAAGTAATTGATGAAGGCATACTGACAATCAAGATGAAGTTGAAGAGGAGGCATTGCCCATGCAAGAGAGGCAAGTTCAAAGACAAAAGGATCTTTCATCCTTGCCGAAATGGTTGCAAGAACGAATCAAGGAGAGTTGTGAAGTAGAAGAGTATCAGCCTATTCCAATTGAAGAGGTGCTTGTAGATGTCAACAGAAAAGCCGAACAAGAAAGCAACAACTCTCTCAAAAATAACAAAGGATGAAATTGGTATAAGGAAGGTTCATGTAGTTGTTCCAAGAGTTAAAAAGAATGTAGAAGATATTGTACCTGAAGATTATGATATCAACACAATTGATTTGGGTCCTTTGACTGGAGCACAGGTAGAGGAAGAGCTTCAAGATTCAGTCACTAATGCTAGAGCTATGATAAGACAGGAAACAGAAGGAAGGATAAAAGCTAAGCAAAGGTGTCAAGCATTGGAACAATACATTCAACATCTAATGCATCCCATCCGTCAACAAGAAAGAGTTTCCACACCTCCACCTATTCTTCCTCCGGAAACAGTTGCACACCTTGAGGAATTGAGATCATCATCTCATAGGTTGAGGGATTGGATGAAGAGGTCAAGAGAAACAACATATGAGCATCTTGAAGATATCATGCAAGTATATGATAAGGTTAGTGAACTTAAGGAAAGAGTACTTGCATTGTTGACAGCTTGTGTTGAGTTCAGAGCCGTCAAAGAACAATACATGCCACATTTGAAGAGTTTGATGGGAGTCACCATTGATGAGTTGATACATGCTGAGATAGTTGAAGAAGGAACGACATATGCTTTCTCTTCATGGTACTTTTGCTTTCGCAACAAAGGGCAACTGTTTGATAAAGTTGAGATAGACATGTCAAGGGTAAGAAGTGACATTCAAAGGATACAAGATAGATACATGCATCATTGATGAAGATATGTAATCCTTTTGGAGAGATGACTATTGATTGCATGAAGGAACAAGTCAAAGCATTCTACTTTCAAGAAGATATTTCTGATGAGAGACTTGATAGCATATTCTCACTTGCAATCCACCTTGGCGCCAACAAGGCTCGAATGACCGATTGGGAGAAGACACTTGGTGTTTATTCAGTTGATGTACTTGAAATAGAAGGAACCATTAGGAATGCGCCAAGTGTACCTCTTGATGATGTCAAGCAAGTGGTGTCCAGGTTCATTGCACTTCACAGTAGCAGTAAAGATGCCTCACATGGAGATTCTTTATAGGCTTTGATGTGTCATTCTTATCTTTTTGGGAAACGTGCCTTTGTTCCCTCTTTCATGTACTAAAAATAGCAATTTGTTGTAACTAATTGCCAATGTGGCATGATCAAGACCATTGGCTTTGCCAATCAATCCTAGCCTTTCATGTGTTTTTGAAGGCTATATAAGGGCTCCATTTGCTCTCATTTGTAAGTTTGGGACTTTGGAAAAAATTGTTGCAAGAACTCTTTGAGATAATACAAGACTCATTGATTTGGTGATTTTGTTTAAGTTTCAAAGTGTTGCATGGTTTCCATTTCCTCAAGCATAGATTAAGTTAGAATAAGTTTTTCTTTTCAAGTGTTATGTTAGTTGATGGAAGTAATCATTATTGTTTCGTGGTGAAATCTTTATGT
Source organism: Cunninghamia lanceolata (assembly GCA_027924645.1). Taxonomy (NCBI): domain Eukaryota; kingdom Viridiplantae; phylum Streptophyta; class Pinopsida; order Cupressales; family Cupressaceae; genus Cunninghamia; species Cunninghamia lanceolata. The sequence goes on along the minus strand of BSBN01001020.1, from coordinate 185,318 downwards.
TCATACCATTTGTGATTTGTGGCTTGCAAGTTGCAGTGTATGGTTAGACTGAACAAAGTGAACTTAACTTCAATTGTTTGTGTTTGTTGAACTTTCATGAACGCAAGTGATTTGAACATCTTCTATTACTTTAGAAGATTGCATCAACCTTGTGTAGTTGTTTAACTTGGCGAAACAAAGTTGGTTGATTTCACCTGATCAGTAATCATTCCTTACATCTAGGATTAGAATATTTTCTCTAAACCTTATATCTTTTACACTTTTTTATCCATCATCGTTAGGAGTTAGAATCAAGAACACCATTGCAATATAATACGTTGAAAGTTGTAGTACTTAGAAATTCCAATTGTTTTCCTCTTACAAGTGAAATGAGTAAGTTGTCCGAACAATTGTGTAAGTCCCTTTGTGATAACCAGCAATATCACATCAAGTCACTGAGTTCATCCATCGCAAAATCATAAATAAAGAACCTTGAAGTTACCTCATTGGATCACATAGCTTAGCCTTCGGGGAACTTTACTCAAGAGAGAGTGGGATACTTAGTGTTTTACTCTATTGTTGTGTTGTCTAAAAACAATCATCAACACCATGCAACCTAAAAGACCCTTCCTTTTGCATGCTAGACATGTGAGCTTCCTGTAAGTGTGCTTCTCCCTCACTTTCAACTTCTTTTCCTGAATATTCAGCTCCTGAATCCTCTTGATCAGCTTGTTGGTCTGTCATATCAGCCACGTCTTCACCCTCATAAAACCACTCCATTTGTCTGTTTCTACCCTTAGGCCTTAGAGGACATTCATGACGTTCATCATAAGGACCCTTGCAATAAAAGCATAGCTTCCTTCTATGCAAATCATTAAGTGTTTCCCTATCCAAAGGAGCTGCAAAATTCTTCTTTTGGTCAACATATTCTGATTTCTTTGGGGCTGATGTACTATCATTAAATGAAGAGGGTGGTTTTGGAGTAAACTTGGTATGAGGAGCTAAAAGTTCCATACTACGTGCCTTCCTCATAGCCTCCTGTAGTGTAGGGGGATCAAATGCCTTGATCCATCCCTTCATGGGTTCATAAAGACCCTCAATGAACAATATGAGTAACCTCCTCTCTAAAATACCTGTGACCATTACTGAGAGCTTCTGAAATTCACTGATGTAAGACTCCAAACTGCCCATCTGTTTCAGCTGAGCTAGATCTCTGAAATACAACTCTGGATCTTTCCTGTCAAATCGTTCAACCAAACTATCAACAAATTCCTAATATGTGGTGATCAAATTGTGTTGCAAAGTAACCATTCCATGATGCCACCAATCATAGGCAACCCCGTCTAAATGATGTGCTACAAACTTAATTGCATCTGTTTCCATCATAGGACGTAGTGTCAGGAAATTATCCAACTTGCTAATCCATGCCCTTGTTGTTACTTTACCGCTGCCATCAAAAGTAGGAAGTGTAAGTTTGTCGGTCGCGCGCTTAAGATCGTGATTTTGATGCCTGGGTCTTCTATCATGCCTAAGCCTACTGTGTTCTCTCTTTTGACTCATAAATCAGTCATAATTTAGATGATCCTTAACTATCTGAGGTAATAATTCCCACTCATCATGTAGTGTCATGACATTATCAGCAAAGGCTACATCTCCTCCTTCCTCAACCACATCTCCCTCTTCTGGTTCATTCCTCACGAATGTAGGGCGTGTAGGTCTATCATAGGTGCGTGAGGGTGTTGTCCTTACCCGTGGGGCTCCAGGAACACTACCAAATTCCTCCTGTTCATGATTCGGTCTCCTCGGAGGGGTCATATTCTCAATAGTTGTGGTAAGCCACTGTAACACATCAACTATCTATTGCTGCCCTGTTGCAAGATCTCTCATAATATTTCTAGCTTTTGTTTCATCGTTGTTATCCTCATTTCTACGTGGACCACCACCTTCCCTATCACCCATTGTTTCCAATGGTATGTCCTCAAACTGGTTTCCCTGTAATGCAGCTCTTCTGCGTGTGTAAAACCTATGAGGATCAACCTGTCCTGGATGCATAAGAAGCTCTAACCCTTCAGGATGGCAGGATCAAATCTCTGATACCACTGTAAGAACCTTGCTAATTCTAACTCTGAATGCTACTGAAAGATGAATTTTTTTTTTGTATTTTTGATTGTTTTATGATTTTTTTTTATTTTTTTGTGATCTTATAGACTAGATAGAAGATGCGGAAGGGGTTTTAGTTTTCTTGAGATGTGTAGTTTTTGCCAAGGATGGCAATAAGATGTAACATGCAAGAATGATCCAAGAACATACAAGGAATTGAAAACAAACTAATAACTACCCAAATCAACAAATCACCAATTCTGAAATTTAATCACATACCCATCAAATTTGCTCATTATATTCATGTAGAAGCTGGATCTGCAAAGATAAATGCATACATATGCTGGTATTGGCCTGGGAGAGGCTCTACATGCAAATGGGTGTGGCTGATCTGAAAGATATTGCTGATATAACACTGCTGCAAACTCAGATCTGCAATTTCATCACCTAAAACTCTTCCAATGAAGCCCAAACGAAGACCCAGTGTAGGTCCTCCACAAAGGTGAACTGGGTTATCGTCCAATCCACAACATTCCTTGAGAGTTTTCGTTCCCAGAGAACTGAATATTGCTGCAACTCTTCCTCAGAGCTCAGATCTGTAAAAGTTGATTGTAAAAATGCCACGAGATAACCAAAAAATGAAACCAAACTCACTTTATGCTTTTCCCAAGAGGTGACGTCCACTTCTAGGGCAAAAAGGCATCTCCAAAGAATCATTTAATGATTCTTTTATTTATTTCTAAACTCTGCAAGTTGGGAGCCCAGGTTGAGGGTCCAAAAGGCATTATAAAAAGGTCCACCTTTTTAAAACATCATGTCAACTAGGAGGGGGTCCTTTATGATTTTATTATTATAAAGTGACATTATTAATCACTTTATTTTATTCTTATTAAATATTAAAGCCAACATTTTAATATTAATATTTATTCCATTCCCATCACCTGGCCATCCTAAACTGAAAACTGATGATGCACGTGCCATAATGATGAGGTCGCCATGTGGCAGGCTAACTGACAGTCCCCTCCTAAAAAATAGGGATACCTCCTAAAAAAAATAGGTACTGTGACCAAAACTCCCAAAATGCTCCCGGAGGTCTCCTAATGCCTCCTGGTCAACTCCCAGTCAAACCCTAAAAAATAGGGACCCTGACTAAAAAATAGGAAACCACCGCAAACTGTCTGGAATGGCCTGTAAAGCTCCTTGCCAAGCTCCACCGCCTTAGGATAGGTCCCCTAACCACTCTGCTGACCTACGGGAACCCTGATAATAGGCCAACCACTGCTCATCCATGTGTCGTCTAGGAAGGGGACATTACATTGAATGAAGCATATATTTGTTGTAGGCTAGGAGAAGAAGAGTGGGTAATCATCAACCATCACAGATTTCAGGAGCGATTCCAAGTCAAGAGCCGGAATTATCATACACCACTCGGAAGTTGTATTGTTGGTGACTCCCAATTATAGATATTATGGAAACCGAGGAGTCTTTAGATGGAGGGGCGAAAGCCAAGCATACCACCGAGCCCTGCTCATTCACAAGAAATAAAACATTATCCTGTTGCAGAGCCATGTCCACATTACTGTCAAAATGCAATGTGATCAGAAGCACCACTCATCAGGGAGACCATTTCGTCGTAGCAAATTCCAATTCCCATCACATATGAACATAGAAATGAGAGTAGATATGTTGGAAGCAATGGAACATGTTGTCGAAAGCAAGGTAACTCATCAGTTCCTTGTCAGAGTTCAACGTGACTTCAATGAGAATGATTATGAGATGTTGTTGGTGCTTGATGATGACAATATTAATCAAAAGGGTGCAATTTCCATAAGGAGATAAGAAACTAAAATTATAATTAAGTTTAGTTAGTCAAAGGGTAGTATGAGGAGTTATGACTATTAGAGAAATAAGATATATATGGCAGATCATTCAAGGAAAAGAGGACATCAATTTAGAAGACAATTTATATATAAATCTACTCCTTGAAGGAGCATGAAACCAGATTTAATAATCAGAGGACGAAATCCCTCATGATTATACAATTAAGGACAAACCCTTAATTGCCATTGCTGAGTTAGGGACGAAAACCCCTGACATAGGCAGATCTAAAAGCACTTTCAAAACAGACATACAAAGAAGAAAGCATCGCAATTTGGAGAAGAAAAAATAGCAGATATTAGGATATGTTTATTTCTATGAAAGAAATACATTCTAAATCTTAATTCTGAATTACATTGAACTATTGCAACTACTATTTTCAGACTGATTTCATGTTTCCAATTTATTTTGCAATTATTATTGTAAGCTAGGGTTATTATATTTTAAGAAATAAGGAGATTCTAGAACGGGACATTACAAGTAACATATATACAACCATATCTTCACTCCTAACTGCTTGTCATACCTTGTGTCATCTTCCAAGACATTATCTAGCCCTTAGTGCATGGTGCATGTTCACTAGTTCTGCCACAAGTTCTCTTGCATCACTAATCATGCTCCTACAAGTACTTAACATCTGTGTAGTTGTAAGTTCTTCATCTAGATGCCTTGCAATTGCTATCATAGCACCACCACATGTGGAACAACATATATGATGTACCGCAAGACCTGCAACATCATTATTATACGTAAACCACTATGTTTGCTATACCACAATACCTGAAAAACTCACTGCAATGAACCCTACAAATTAGCTCTTCCAACCAAGACTCTCCTAGGTGAATATCACCTAACTCCCAACATTATAAATATTGTTTTGTGGAATATGTACAAGTTATATCCCTGAAGACCTAGCATTCCTTCCACCACCATTTGATCTTGTCACTAAATTCTAGGTGTGTCAACTAAATAAGATTGAAGGTTTCCTCTAGATCAAAGTTGTTATCTTCAACAAAATCAGCCGACAATCTGATAGGGCAGCATCATGGGTTTCGACACTGATTTGTTTAGTGGGGACAAGTAGATGATTAGATAACGAAATTCTGTCCAATTTCTGAGAATCTTTTCCTAGACTTTATGCCTATTTGTCCAAGTATATTCCCCATTCTAAAACTCCAGAGCAATCAAGACAGCCTTGTGAATTAGGAACAAGTGAATCTGTTACTCTAGAGTTCAGTTGTCAGCTTTCCTGTTTTTCTTCTGCTGATTTTATACTATTGAAATTCCCCATTAGGATTACATGGCTGTCTTTATTCTAAAGAAGACAGGTGAGTATTTTGTGGAGATTCTATGTAGCGAGTGCTCAAAGGTGGAATATAAACATTCATGTCCACAAAACTTATTTGCAACTAAAAAGAAAAAGAAAATGTTAAAATAGTTTCCCAAAGGTGTGAAGAATGAGTGCCAAGAGCATGCCTAGATGGATTCCATTAGATCATTGTCTTCATGTTTAGACAAAGAAGAGATGTTTACCACCCCAAAGGCCCTTAGTATACCAGTGTCTTACAAGGACAAAAGCTAATATAATTGTACCAAACTGCTATGTTGAGCATTTGAAGTTTGTTGGAGACCCTGACTCCCCATATGTTTCATGAGCGTATCTGAATATTAGCAATTCCCAATGTGTAGGTTCCCTTTTGAGCAATCCAGATCTGCTTTACAACGCTCTTTGAGTGTCCAAATCTAGATAATTTTATTGATTTAAGTGTCTGGGCTTTCTATGAACTCAAGGGTTCCCATGTGGATCTTGTTAGACAATGTTCCTTTCTTATTTTTGTCTCCTAATGTTGCAGGATTCTAGAACTGTGAGTTCTTAGGAAAAAAGTTGTCTAACAAGGCTTTGTTTACACTCTGTGCCTAGGCTCAAGTATTAGGATTTACTTGTTTCAGAGGCTGAGCTAAACTTGGAAATTTCTTTGCTGGTGTTAGTTTAGCCTTGTCTTTGTCCTCTTCCATTAGAACTTCAAATGGATTATCGATGGAAATGGAATCCTATGTCTTGGTTTAGTCTTTTGAACTTTTCCTATTTTACTATAAGCCTTCTCAAATTTGTTTACCTGACTGTTGGCTTCTTGTATTTTATGCAGTACTGATGATTGGATACCAGCCTCCTATATCTTCTCATGGCTTCCTCTATTTTGTTCTGCTATGATGTTCTCTTGGTGGTTTTGTGGTGGTTCAGTCAGTCATACACTTGTTAGGTGTCTGCGCTCATGGCATAGCCTACATCTAAAAAGGATGTTTTCATAGTCCGGCAGTTGTTCCCATTGTATGCCTCCCATATTGAAAACGCCTCAATCTGGAAATGGTTGCTCTCAGTTTAGGCTGACAAAGATCATAGCCTGGTTCAAAATGTCAGGATTCTTAGTGAGCTCAGAAGAAACAATATATTCTTGTATGGCATTCCCCATTTTTCCAAAAGGAAGTTTCCGACCACTATTCACTAGGTAGGAGAGGGATCCTACACACCCAAAAATATTTTCTTCCAACAAATTTTGGCTTGCTTCTATTTTGTTGTGTGTTGCAAGTCTTTATTGGATTTTGTCTACCGCAGTTTGAGGTGTAAATTCCATGGGGCCCACTTCTCTTGTTTTCTGTTTCTAATTCTTTTATTGGCGGTTCAGTCTTGCTGGGACCCACAACATTTATCCTTTGTCCTGGCACTTCCTTCATGCTGGGTGTTGAAATTCAATTATGTTGCTACAGTTTGTTCATGTTTGCTGACTGGGGTCCACATGCCTTTTATTATCTTCCTTGTTTAATTTTTCTGCTAGGCACTCCTGTCTGTTGGAACCCACATCTCTTAAGTTCTATGAAAAGACAAATTTAAATCTTGGGCATTTTCTTTAAGGCTATCACTGGGATCCACAAATTACCTTTTGCTAGGCGATTTAAAAAGAAATGTTCGTGGACATTATTCCTGGCTGGCAGTTGTTATTGGAACCTACGATTAGGTCTATTCTAGGCATGGACAGTTACTAAGCAGTTGCAACAAGGATGCTGGTGGCAGTCTCATTTTCTTATTTTAGCATGTTTGTTAAATATGGCAGCAAACTATTATTATACCAATTCCCACGACCCACAAAGGGAATTAAAAGATGCTAGTTTTAAAAGATAGGGGGTCGTGTGATCCCAAAAAGGGGAATCAAGGAACCTTTATGAGACTATTTATTCACGTAGCAAATCGATTTTTGAGGGGGGAGGGGGAGAGGGTCATGGATGGGAGAAATGACGAGTCTTGTTTTGAATATTTTGAAGAGATGGATTGTAGAATGAACATAGATCAACAAATTTTTGTATTTTAATTGGTTGATATTAAAATCAGACTGGCCTATATTTTGTAATTGATTGTGAAAAAGGAGTTTGAAGCTGTTTAGTCAGAAGAGATTGTAATATCAGCCGCTTTAATTTACTGTCATAGTTTATTGTCTGTTTATGTGTGTTGGGCTGCCAATGTTGGTTACCTATTGCAGGTACTCCAACCTGGTCTACATCATTTGGTATCAGAGCAAGTTAAGATCTTGGGTTACTGTGAATTCCATCTTGAAGAGCCCTGAAGAGTTTGTTGCGGGTGGTGGAAATCCTGCAATTGCAAGGGGTTAAGAGGAGAAGATGGCTCACAATGATGTTGGGTTAGCAGAGACACTAAGAGCAATAGCAGCAAGGTTGGAAGTCGCGGAAATGGCACAGAGAAAAGGTATATCAATCGATAACGTAAGTGAAGATGAAGAGGCAGCAGAAGAACCAATTGAACAAGGAGGAGACTATATGAATGAGCCCTTCATAAGGGCTATGTCTCTTATTGGAAATCGACCACGAATGGAGACTTTGTGCTACAAAGAGACTTGTTTGAATGCATAAGAACTAATCGATTGGATCTCTGAGATACAAAAATACTTTGAGTTTGAATTTGAAAGAGACCTGCAGAAAGTGAAGTTGGCAAGTACCAAGCTAAAGGGTCATGCATCCCTTTGGAGGGATCATGTGCAAATGGATCAACAAAGAAAAGGGAAGGAGAAGACTTGGGCATAGGATTGAATGGTAGCAAAGTTGAAATCAAAGTTTCTACCTACTGATTATCATCTCAATTTGTTGAAGATGTTGTAGAATCTAAGGCAGAGGGAACTAAGTGTCCAAGCATATACTGAAGAATTTTACCTACGTAGCATATGTGTTGTCATGTTGAAGATGATGAGGAAAAAGATGCAAGATATATTAATGGACTTCGTTTTGCTATCCAAGATGAGTTTAATATGATCCGAGTGAGATTGGTAGAAGAAGCCTACCAATGTGCCTTGAGAGCTAAAGAGAAATTGGCTACGAAACAACAAAACAACTCATGAGGAAGAGGAAGATCCTCTAGAGGAAGAGGATGATTTGGTGAAGACTAAAAACTGCAGAATAGTGAAGGGGAGTTTAGTACTTCTCGTAATAAATATTACAATCAAGACACTAGAGGAAGAGGAAACACTTTCAAAGGAGGAGGAGTCTTTGGAAGAGGAAGAGGTAGAAAGTTTCACTTGTTATCAATGCAGTGAAGAAGGCCATAGGGCCTATGTGTGTCCACAACAACAACTAGATTATGGAAAAAATCATGTTGTTGAAGCCAATGAAGAGTATGAAGCACCATCTCAACATGCAGTACATCTTGAACGAGGAGAAGCCCTCATGATGAAAAGGGTGTAGCTGAAAACAGAAAAGGAAGAACATGAACCAACACAAAGAACCTGTTTTGAATTTTCTGCAAGTCAAAAGGTAAGTGTTGTAAAGTTGTGGTCGATAGTGGGAGCACATATAACCTGATATCTAGTGAAATGGTGGAAAAGTTGAAGCTGAAAAGAATCAAACATTCGAGACCATACAAGGTATCATGGCTGCAAAAAGAACACCAGCTTCTGATAAATGAGCAATGTTTAGTTGATTTTCATATTGGAGCATATCAAGATGAAATTTTGTGCGACATCATGCCTATGGATGCTTGCCACGTTTTGCTTGGAAGAACTTGGCAATATGATAGGAAGGCTATTCATGATGGCAAGAAGAACACCTATACCGTCATCAAGGATAGAAAGGAGTACACATTGAATCCATTGAAGGATAGATGAGAAGAAATGGACAGCAGACCAAAGGCATGCGTAGTTTCTGAAAAACAATTTTTAAATGAAATAAAAGAAGATAGAATGTGTTTTGCAATTGTTTCTAAAACTGCAAAAGTAAAAACAGCAAGCATAGAAGAAGAGGTTACATCAATAGTGCAGAAGTTTCTTGAGGATAATGCTGAAAATAACATTGTGGTCCAAAAAGTACAAGTTGTAGAAGATAAAAGTGTTGTTGCAAAAGTTCCTTTGGAGGTTGGAGTTGATTTAAAAGCTGAAATGGTGGCTTCTGAAGGCCTTGTATTTGATCGTGGAGATGATTAAGAGAATCCCTTGCTTGAAGAGATGATGAATATTAGAATAATATCTTTCTATTTATGTTATTAATGGTCATCTTAGGATATTTCTATTTCAGTCTTAGTTTAGTTTAGTTTAGACTGTTTCTATTAGCTTTGCTTTATTAGCTGTCTTCTCTATTTAGAAACATCATGTAAATCCCTTTAAATAGAGTTGTGCTCTTCTTTGCAATAATCTCATTCATTTAATATAATTATGTTTCTCAATAACCTGGTATCAGAGCCGATCTAAGTCCAACTCCCTCATGGGAGGGCTCTTTGTTTTTCAGAATTTGGCGAATTTAAAAAAAAAAAAAATTGGTGGCCTCTTGTTTTTTAGCAATTTTTTTTTTTTAAAATTCGTGGGGCATTTTTGTTCTGAAATTTGAGGGTTTCCTGGTGTCGCCTCTGATTTTGTGACCTGCATGCCTAATCGATGTTGTTGGGTTTTAATAATTTTTTCCTCAAAAATTATTTGATGGGTTTTTAATATTTTTTTGTCCCTGAAAAAATTCTGATGGGTTTTAATAATTTTTCTCCTTAAAAATTTCTGTATGGTTTTCTGATCTTTTTGCCTGAAAAAATCATGGGAGGGTTTATAATTTTTTCCTCAAAAATTAAGGGTTTGCTCCTGTATGCCCTAGTCAAGTTTTTTGCAGTTCGGGAGGGCCCTCTGGTTTCTGGACAGGTTTTACCGTTTTTTTTTCCTTAAAAACGATGATTTGTATTATGATCCGTGTCTTGGATTTCGTGTCTGGTTTTGATCGATTTTTCACCTTAAAAATCATGTCCGGTTTTGATCGATTTTTATCCTCAAAAATCATGTTTGGTTTTTACCATGTGTAAGCATCTTGGGTTTGACGATTTTTTTCCTCAAAAATCGTACTTTGCTACAGTTTGTCTTAAGTCGCACCTGGAGTTGTGCGAACATCTACACTAGTGGTTTTTGCAGTCTATTTTCGGGCATCTTGCTCATCTGCAACAGTTTGGAGGGTTTGCCGATTTTTTCCTCAAAATCGTGGCAGCTGTTGTTCTTGGTGTATCTCTGGTTATAGGGAGGGACAGTTCTCCAACATCAGGTTGGACGATTGGAATTGTTTTGGTTATTTCCAGAAGTTTTGTAGTTTCTGGGAGGGTTGGTGGCAGACTCATCTCAAGTGGCAGAGTCAGTGGCAGGCTCCTGTCTTTTGTTGCAAAAGCCTTCTAAGAAAAAGGAGGCAGCCTTCTCTGTTATCTCTTTGGGTAGTTAGAATGATGACCATTAAGAGAGGGTATTAGAATAATATCTTTCTATTTATGTTATTAATGGTCATCTTAGGATATTTCTATTTCAGTCTTAGTTTAGTTTAGTTTAGAATGTTTCTATTAGCTTTGCTTTATTAGCTGTCTTCTCTATTTAGAAACATCATGTAAATCCCTTTAAATAGAGTTGTGCTCTTCTTTGTAATAATCTCATTCAGTTAATATAATGTTTTTCAGTAACAATGAAGAAGATTGATGAGCTATTTGGTTCGTGTGATTCGTCACATGAAAATATTGTTGTAGTACAAAATGAAGAAGTGAGTGAAGAAACAGTGCTGAAAATTTCTGATTTCCATAAAAGTATTAATATTGATTTGTGTTCAGATGAACTAGTGAGAATTGAAGAAGTTGAAGAAGAGACGATGGAAAAGTTTGCAAATGACAAAGTGGGTGAAGAGGAGAAGGAGCTAGTTATGAAATTTTCTAATTTCTGTAAAGTTTGTTGTAATGATAGTGTGCAGAGATGGTGATAAAATTTTCTGATTTTCAAAATGTTGTTAATGCTGATAAAGTGATGTTTGCAGAAATAGAAGAGGAAGTAATTATTTTTGATAAAATTTATTGTGAAGATTTGAGTGCAGGTGAATATGATTTTTGGTGGAGGTACAATAGTGGGTTAAATCCCACAAAAAGAGGCGAGAAAGATGAAGGAATTTGGCGGAAGGAAGTAGGATTTATCCAAGTTAAGTGTTGGAAAAAACGAAGGAAGAAAAAAATTTAGCCATTTGATTTAGTAACGGAGCTTGCTACAAAATGTGCGGTTTTACCATTAGCTCTTATTTGTGAACTATGGTCGCAAACTTCTTACCCGACATGTCTAATGCAGGAGCATTTGGGTCCACACGTGATCCTGCACACCCAAAAAGATTTTCTTCTAACAAATTTTGGTTTTCTTCTAATTTTGTTGTGTGTTGCAGGTCTTTATTGGATTTTGTCTGTTGCAGTTTTGCTTTTGCTGCTGAAGTGTAAATTCCATGGGAGCCACTTCTCTTGTTTTCTGTTTCTAATTCTTTTATTGGTGCTTCAATCCTACTAGGACCCACAACATTTATCCTTTGTCTTGGCACTTCCTTCATGCTGCACTGAAAGTCTGCAGTTTTTTTTTTATTTGCTAACTGGGGTCCGCATGCCTTTTATTATCTTCCTTGTTTAATTATTCTGCTGGGTTCCCCTGTCTATTGGGACCCACATCTCTTAAGCTCTATGAAAAGACAAATTTAAAGCTTTGGTATTTTCGTTAGGGCTGTCACTGGGACCCACAAATTACCTTTTGCTAGGCAATTTAAAAAGAAAAGTTTGTGGATATTATTCCTGGCTGGTGGTTGCCGTTGAGGCCTGCGATTAGGCCTATTCTAGGTGTGGACAATTACTAGGTGGCTGCAGCAAGGCTGCCGGTGGTAGTCTCATTTTCTTATTTTAGCATGTTTGTTAAATATAGCAGCAAACTGTTATTATACCAATTCCCACGACCCACAAAGGGAATTAAAAGATGCCAGTTTTAAAAGATAGGGGGTCGTGTGATCCCAAAAATGGGAATCGTGGAACCTTTATGAGACTATTTATTCACGTAGCAAATGGATTTTTGAGGGGGAAGGGGGAGAGGGTCTTGGAAGGGAGAAATGATGAGTCTTGTTTTGGATACTTAGAAGAGATGGATTGCAGAATGAACATAGATCAACAAATAGATCTATTTTGATTGGTTGATATTAAAATCAGATGGGCCTATATTTTGTAATTGATTGTGAACAAGGAGTTTGAGGCTGTTCATTATGGCTGCCAAATTGTAATGAATATAACGGAAACTATTGGGAAAATCCATGTTCTTCCAATGGCATCTTAGTATTGGATTGACTGGAAACACAGAGCCAAAATAGACTACTATGAAAAGAAATTTGACCCTCAAGATGATAAAGTGACATAAGGATAGTACAAGGAAAAAGGAGACTCATATTTCTTGAGGTCAATTTTAAACATACAGATTAAAAAGTGAAGGAGACTATATGATGTACGAAGTACATTGTAATGTCCCCTTTTAGCCCAATTAGACAGTTGAGGAGTTAGTCTATTATTTGTTCCCGTAGACTAACAGTTTGGTAAGGGAACCATTGTGGTTTGGCCTTGGATGGGCAACTCAGAGGTGTTAAGGTGGTTTGGATCCAGTTGGCAATTGTCAGTGGCAGTCCGGGTGCTTTGTGGCATACTTACTATTTTTAGTAAGTTCGGGTTCGGTACCGGATCGAGAGTTTCAGAGTTGGAATATATTCGTCTCGTCGAGACCTTTCCGGCGAGCTATAGATCATGGCATTCCAACTTCGTCTTGACGTTTATTTTAAAGTCCGAAGTTATATTATTTTATTTAAAGGGACTTTATAAATGTTAAGTAAAGAAATAATATAACATCACTTTATAAAATAAAGTTGTAACTTCAAAGTAATGTGCCTAGGAGAGGGACGCCTCATGGAGGGATAAGGGGGTTAATTAAGTGAAATTCAAAATATTATATTTCCCTCTCTTCTTGGGCATTGGGCTTGGAGATCTATAAAAGAGGGTTTTGAGGCTCATTTGAGATATGCTTGGAATTTGATATTTCTCTCTTGTTGAGATTTGCCCGTGTGAGGGTTTGGAGCTTGGCTCTAGGGTTCTACTTGACGGTGTTGGGACGAAAACCTCTGCATTAGTCCCTTTCTTCGTGCATGAAAAATTGCATCAGGAGAGGATACTTGGAGGCTTCATCCAGAGGCTTCAGTGTGCTTTGGAATGATATATTTTGATAAAGATTGGTCTGAAAATGAATATGATTTCATGAGTTTGGAGTTGCAGCTGAGAATGAGGGTTTGGAGAGCAGATTTATATATTGTGGAATGAGTTTGCTGCTGCTACAGTCTTCTTGAGCAAGCCGTACACCTGCAACAGCTGGCCGTACCCCTTTGTGATGATATTCTTGGGCCGATTTTATGAAGTTTTGCTGCTGCATTAATTGTTACATGGTCGCCTCTCATCTGCAGTGATTTTCAGTCATTTATTGAAGAGTTTGAGGGAGTTTATTTGTCATTTGCTGCTGCTCATTGCTCACGGCAAGGCCGTACCCCCTGGAGGTGGTCGTGGGCAATTGTAATCAGCAAATATTTGTTTATGGGTCATATTTATTCAGCATATGTGGGCATCTAGGCTCATTAGTGAAGCTGCAACACTTGCATCTGGATTTCCCTTGCATTGTATGAAGATTTGAATGATTTTCAAAGCCTTGTAATGTTGGTACCAATTTCGGCAATGAATCAAGTTGAAGATTTCCAAATGGGTATGTTACAGTAATTAGTTTTACCACTTTCTATGATATGAGTCTTTATCCGTTTGTGCAAATACATTATATATTTTCTGGGTTTTTAGTTTATGCTTCATTTCCTATGTATTTCATAAAACCCTAAACATCAAACAGCAAGAAAAACACAAAACACATACAGGGCAAAAACATATACGAGGGGTGTATGTTACAGTGGTATTAGAGCAGAAGATCTTGCAATCCTGTGAAGTTAGACACAGATATGCAGATGATGAACTGAGACATGCAACTTAGTACACATACAGGTTCCCCATATTGATCCCTTGGCAGGTACAGATACAGTAGTGGTAGAGGAAATGGGCGATAAAGACCGGGAAGAGCCTAGTATCCAGGAAATGTTGAATAATTGGTACAAGAAACGGGAAGAGATGCTGAATAATTGGGATAGGAGATAGAGAGAGATACAACAAAATATTAATCAAGCAGTACAGATGGTGGACAATTATTTCCTAAGGAACCCTGGTACCAATAACATTCATGAAGATAAGATGAAAGAAGATATTACCATGGACAAGGTGGTACATGAAGACATGGATAAAACAACAGCTTTGGATCCTAGTTCGGATTCAACTAGTGATGATTCCAATGACTTCCTTGATGATTCCTATGGGGGAGATGATTGTGTTGATCTCACCTATGCATTTTCAGATGAAGGGCATGGAGAAAGCAAATATGATGATGAATGTAAAACAACTTTTGATAATCCTTTATCTTATTCTGGTAATGATAATACAGGTGGCCTTGGATTTGACTTTCAGTCCAAGCCTATGGAGAGAGATACTTACATTAACACCAATGTTGGTGAATTAGAGGTGGTTATGGATAGGCCTTGTGAAGAGATGAGATCAATGGATGACTTCTTTTCTTATTCCAGTGCTGGTAACACAGGTGGTTATTGGTTTGACTCTCAAACCCAGCCTATGGTGGGGAATAATTTATTCACAAAGGGCACCAGTCATGAGACAAACAGTGATCACATTTTCCCTGAACTGAGCAAACAACACTTTAGCACGTGGGATCCGGGTGTAATGGTCCCAACATTTGATGTGAGTCCTGTTTGGGATGGATCTACTTTTGGTCATACTGCAGTTCCTACTTCATCTACACAATGGGACCCGGGTGACAACATTGATGACACTGATGATGTTGATATTAACCTTGAAAACAAATATGATTTGGTGTTGCATGGTGCTGATTATAAATCAGAAATTTCAGCGGGAAGTGATCCAAGTGGATTAGATAATCTTGATTTGTCATTACAAAATAAAGAAGTCATAGCGATGCATGCATGTCCTAGGCCAGCTATAGAGGAAGATCATGAGGTAGAAGACTCTACCTACTACTTTGATGGTGGAGGTGAACCTATGACTGCACTAAATCATTTTGAGCATGTACATAAGGCAATGTCAGATTTGTGTTGGATAACCCTAGGGAAGGGTGAACACTTTGAAGAAGATCTCTACCTCACCCAGTTTCAAAGACTTCAAAAGCTTGTGGCTATGATGAAGGAAAACTACTTGCATCTACTTGTGGATAGAGATCATCTATTCAGAATGTGCAAGATATATGCGAGTGCTTTGAGAAGGGAGGAAGATATAGCGGATGAGCTCACACACACATCAGAAATTCAGATTTTTATGGCCCCTACACTCAAGGAAGGACAATGCAACATGAAGAGGGCAAAGAGTGGAGTCATGGAGGAGGAGCTTGAAGCATCCTATAACGAGGCCATGAAGATCGAAGGGATGGACACATATGACGATTCAGCTTGCAGCCATGGGACTGAGTTTGTTACACATAACACTCATGATTTCTCACAGGAGACATGCCTTGGACCTGCCCTAGTTGATGGTCAATCAATCATGGAGAAAGAGAAGATTAGGGTTTACCAATACATCACTCAAAAGCATAAGGAAAGGCCTGATTTTCTGAGTTGCAACAGCAGTCCTGACATAACAGCCAAAGGGATCAGCCTTGAGGCTTGTGATTGTTATGAAGAGAGTCATGTTGGATCTGCCCTGGAGGAAGAACATGCAACAGCGATAAGGGAGAGGCTTGAGAAGGGTAAAAGTACTACAAAAAGGTATGGTAAGAGTTCTGATTTTATTTGGGTGAGCAGTCTTTCACTCTTGCATACTCATATGTTGATGGCCCTTACACATGAGAATGAGTTTGGGAAGAGCCCTCCTATTAGTGGCTTTCATTTTGAACCCAAGAGAACCAAGTTAGTTTGGCATGACATGTGGCATAAATCTTGTATGGAGGCCAAGCAAATGGAGCAATCAGATTTGAGGAAGACTCTTGCTTTTGTTGGGCAGACTATGAAGATGCAGCTGAACCATGACACGAGGTATGGAGATATTGCTAAGATGTTGGGGTTGGAGTTGCTAATGCATGTGTTTCAGCTGGGTGATGGCATTGGAAGAAAACATGTAGATCTTGATATTCCAGCCATAGTCCATGAGAATCCCTTCCACATCTTGCTAGGAGATGGCTGTTCTACTTCATGGTGCATAGATTTTTGACGAACAGCAGTTGCTTGGAAGCTTGGTAGAGTTGTTGAGGCTGCACTTAGTGGATCAGCCACTAGTATCTGGACCTCACTCGAAGAGGGAGTCATAAGGGATGGTTCTTTGACCAATCATGGAGGAAGTACAGAGTCGAGTGATACTATGATACAACTTCATCATTCTTTGGTGATACTTGAGGCTGTCCTATGTTTGTATACAGAGACACTCTCATTGGAGGAGTACACTACAGAGGTATGGATGATTCCTGCACTGAGGTATGATATTGTTTTCATCTCTTCTTTGGAGGTACTAGGGTTTGTTATACAATTGGAAGGTGACACTAGAATGGGAGATGTGCATGGTGTCACTAGCATTCTTTTGCAAATTTGGGGAAGAGCTGCTATTTCATGGTACATGAATTTCATACTGAGTGAGCGAAGGACGGCAGTTGTTTGGGTGTTCTGGAGAGGCTTGGATTACCTCTTCATTTCTGGGGGATTGTATTTTAATGATACCTTATCATTCTATGTCATTAGAGAGATTGTTGGCAGCTATATAGAGATGATTTTCAATTGGGAGTTAGCTGTCTTGATTTACACCAGCCATCTTGGAGGAGCTAATCTACATTTTCTAGTTCCTGTGTTGAGATTTTTGCATATCCATGTGAGGTCGACTAGAGTTGGAGGTTGGATTGATGATGTTAGCACTTTGGGATGCTTCCAACCCTTCACGTTTGTCGGATGTGATGACAGGGTGATTTGGGATCCAGGTACAGTTACCAAGGGTGTGATGTTGATTCAAAAATGGAGTGGAGAGCAAAACTTTAGAATTGGTATCACTGCCCACTTTCCGATCAGCCTACACATGACTTCAGCTCTTGACCCACAGCTGTGTTGGTTTGTCTTTTCAAATCAGCAGTGGGGTATATGGTGGGTGGAGTTGATTGATAGAAATGATTTGATCATAGGAGATGACTCTATAGCTACTTCCATACTCATCTCTCCTATGTTTTCAGTAGGATTTCAGAATGGTTACCGCTGCCCTTATATTTCCACATTGGTTATGGTGCTATTCTTTTGTGAGAAAATTGGTTTCGAGCTTTGGCAAGCTTTAGGGCAGATGGTTATGGGAGTAATTTTGGACACAATTCCTCTATTTATTGTTTCGACCCTGAAGTTTTCTTTTGACACTTGGAGGTTAAGTGTCGATGATATGAGTACAGCTGATGACAGTAGAGGCATTCCCTAGTTGGCATATTTCAGAATTGTGACAGTGATTGGTCTACTTTTTTGGGAGAGTTTGATTTTCGGGTTGAGCTGACTATTCTTCCTGTTGCCCAGGATCATGCTTGACACATGGATGGCGGTCATGGACCTTACTGGGATGCCTCCGGAGGAGTTGTTTCCCGATATAGGTTTCAACCTTTCCAGGTTTTTCAGTTTGGGTTTTGACGTTGGTCACTTTTGGGGTTTCCAGGAGAGAATAGTGCAGTTTTGGCACGATGATTTTACAGTCATGATCAGAGTGGCGCAGCGTCTGCATGGTGGTTCTTTCCTGAGATTGACATGGGACCCTGTGATCATTCTTAACTCCAATTGGGATCAATCCGTTGATCGGAGGTTGTATCGACATTGCTTGAGGACAAGCAATCTTGGGGAGGGCGGACTGTAATGTCCCCTTTTTAGCCCAGTTAAATAGTTGAGGAGTTAGTCTAGTATTTGTTCCCGTAGACTGACAGTTTGGTAAGGGAACCATTGTGGTTTGGCCTTGGATGGGCAACTCGGAGGTGTTGAGGTGGTTTGGATCAAATTGGCAGTTGTCAGTGGCAGTCCGGGTGTTTGTGGCATACTTACTATTTTTAGTAAGTTCGGGTTCGGTGCCGGATCGGGAGTTTCAAAGTTGGAATATATTCGTCTCGTCAAGACCTTTCCAACGAGCTATAGATCATGGCATTCCGACTTCGTCTTGACGTTTATTTTAAAGTCCGAAGTTATATTATTTTATTTAAAGGGACTTTATAAATGTTAAGTAAAGAAATAATAAAGCATCACTTTATAAAATAAAGTTGTAACTTAAAAGTGATGTGCCTAGGACAGGGACGCCTCATGGAGGGATAAGGGGGTTAATTAAGTGAAATTCAAAATATTATATTTCCCTCTCTTCTTGGGCGTTGGGCTTGGAGGTCTATAAAAGCGGGTTTTGAGGCTCATTTGAGATATGCTTGGAATTTGATATTCTCTCTCTTGTTGAGATTTGCCCGTGTGAGGGTTTGGAGCTTGGCTCTAGGGTTCTACTTGACGGTGTTTGGATGAAAACACCTGCATTAGTCCCTTTCTTCATGCATGAAAGATTGCATCACGAGAGGATACTTGGAGGCTTCATCCAAAGGCTTTTGTGTGCTTTGGAATGATATATTTTGATAAAGATTTGGTCTGAAAATGAATATGATTTCATGAGTTTGGAGTTGCAGCTGAGAATGAAGGTTTGGAGAGCAGATTTATATATTGTGGAATGAGTTTGCTGCTGCTACAGTCTTCTTGAGCAGGCCGTACACCTGCAACAGCTGGCCGTATCCCTTTGTGATGATATTCTTGGGCCGATTTTAATAAGTTTTGCTGCTGAATTCATTGTTACATGGTCGCCTCTCATCTGCAGTGATTTTCAGTCATTTATTGAAGAGTTTGAGGGAGTTTATTTGTCATTTGCTGCTGCTCATTGCTCACAGCAAGGCCATACTGCCTGGAGGTGGTCGTGGGCATTTGTAATCAGCAAATATTTGTTTATGGGTCATATTTATTCAGCATATGTGGGCGTCTAGGGTCATTAGTGAAGCTGCAACACTTGCATCTGGATTTCCCTTGCATTGTATGAAGATTTGAATGATTTTCAAAGCCTTGTAATGCTGGTACCAATTTCGGCAATGAATCGAGTTGAAGATTTCCAAATGGGTATGTTACATTAATTAGTTTTACCACTTTCTATGATTTGGGTCTTTATCCGTTTGTGCAAATACATTATATATTTTCTGGGTTTTTAGTTTATGCTTCATTTCCTACGTATTTCATCAAACCCTAAACATCAAACAGCAAGAAAAACACAAAACACATACAAAGCAAAAACATATGCCAGGGGTGTATGTTACATACATAATCATAAGGTCCCCAAGCTAGACGACTATGTAATCCCTCAAGAACATACTCACATATTTCCAAAGAAATTACATGGACTTCCTCCCAAAAGGGGTGTAGATTTTTCAAGAAACATAGTACCTACAACAAACCAGCATCCAAGGTATCTTCTTAACTCTCAGGACTTGATACAGTTTCAAGAGTTACTAAAAATGGGCTATGTTTGCCCAAGTTCCTCATCTTTGGTTGCACAAATATTGTTCATAAAGATGAAAGTTGGCACACTCAAATGGTGCATCAACAACTATATTGGACTCGATGAAGTTAAGATAAAGAATTGGTATTTTTTCACAAGGGCAATGATCTCTTCAACCAGCTGGGAGGGAAAAAGATATTTTCAGAGGTTAATTTGAGGTCCGGCTTTACCAGATCCATTTATCATGACATCCATAAGACGATGCTTCAAACAAAATATGGGCACTATGAGTTTCTAGTGGTCCCCTTTGGACACAACAATTCCTGAACTGCACTTACGAGTTTGATGAATAACGTGTTCAACAAAGTTTGGAAACATGTACCAGGTATATTCTAATGCATAAGAGGAACATGACCAACCTAAGGTGAGCACTTCAAGTGTTGGGGAAAAATCAGCTATGTGTTAAATTGAGCAAATGTCAGTTTTATCAGAAGAAAATATATTAGCCAGGTTATATAATATCTTAAGTAGAAGTTGTTCTGGACCAACTGAAGATCCAAGGTATTCTTGAATGACCTGCATTTACAAATGTTACCGATGTTAAGGCTTATATAGATTTACTCAGTTACTATAGGTGCTTTGTAATTGGATTCTCGAGAATCACTCACAACATTGCAGCCCTAGAAAGAAAAGGGAAAGTGTTTGAATGGATAAGTATATGAGAAGAAAGGTTCCATCTATTGAAGGGACTTCTCACTTCAGCCCTAATTCTACACTTAATTCTGAGAAACATTTTGTAGTATCCATTGATGCAAGTATCAAAGGATTTATCATAATTTGAAGAATCATGAGTCATATTATCGTACTTATGACTTGGTGTTGGCAGCAATCTCCCATTACAAATGTGAATTGGCTTCCCATGATGAAATTTTGAACTAGGAATAATGTAAACACCTAAATGTACCCGTTATGAGTAATATCAGTGATAGTAGGAGCTCTGGGTAAGGGATTAACAGCAGGGACTTGGGCCCCTATTTAGGCCCTACTCTATAATGGTCGGGGCTGGGGATGGAGGAGTGGTAGATATCTCAAGTAAGAGAGGCATTGCTGGCCTGGCTTCATTCTTTCATGCTTGGGAGTACCAGGGACACTTGATCTCCTCTCACAGTATTTACTGGCCTACCTACCTACCCTGCTACTGAATTGCTTGAATTTCCAAACTCAATAGCTCCAAACTCAATATGCTAGATGCGGGGATTTCCAAATCATTTCCAACTGGGCCTTGCTGAATTGAATAGGGTGAACTAACTGAATGAAGAGTTCTGGGTGGTTAGGATATAGAAGACTGAGCCACATCTGTTATCACCTTGACCCTACTATCTATAGGGGCCCCTACGATTATAGAGTATGGAGTCTAGGGCCCTATTGAACCCCCCCACATCCACTCAATCATAATCAAGAGAAACAAAGGAGGTGGCAAGATATTGCTCACAATTCTTATCTCAAAATCAAGCCCATCAAAGGCAAAGAGAACAAGATTGTTGATACCGTATGCAGATGGCAACATCTAGCTGCTTTAATTTCCTATAGACTGATCTTAAAGAGATGATAAGGGACAGTCTCCTTGAAGATGAATTCTATCGACAACTCAAGGACTGAATGGAAAAATGCTGACAATAAAAGAAGTTTTAAGGGTAGCAGCTCAAGGACAATGATCTCCTCGAATACAAAAAATAGAACTTGCATGCCAAAGTTTAAGATGTAAGGAAGTTGATTATGAAGAAATTCAATGGTGTTACCTATGCAGGCCATTCTAGACATTAGAAAATTAGCACAGCACTAAGATATGAGATCTTTGAAGCAGGGATGAAGAAAGATGTGGCCAATCAAAATGCCAAATACCTTGAATGTTAGAAGATGAAGTTAGAGCATCAACACCCAACACCTTATTGCACCCACTTCCTATACCTACATGGAAATAGGATATTGTCACTATGGATTTTTATAACAAGGCTGCCCAGGATGGCTAAAAGGCAAGATGCCATCATGGTAGTTATAGATAAGTCAATAAAAGCTAAACACTTATTCCAATAAGGGTATATGCTTCAGATATAGCCAGGATTTTTACTTGAGGAAATATGAGACCACATTTTGTGCCCAGAAAATCACTTCAGTTCAAGACTATAAGCTCAAAGAATTGTTTGAAGATGTCGTCAAATTTGCAGCCTATAGTTCCCTTCAAAGGGGTCTTTATCCTGTGTCCTTAGAGCCTACACCCTCAGAGCTCTATTTGTCTGTTGAAGTATTGGTGCACTCTCAGGGAAAATGTCATCTCCACCTTTAGTAGGCAGATTCGTGGGAAAAGTTGTTAATGAACAAACAGGAGTTCAATGGCAGAATTGCGGGCTGATATCCCTCTTCCTTCCCTGTCTGCCCTTCCAAATGATTTCTTCCTGATACAATTCATCTCATCTGCACATAAAGAATGCATTTGGAGTCAAGGGCCTTGGTTTCACGGCAGTGCAGGGCTTTTCCTATGTCCTTGGCAGCACTTTTTTGACCCTGAAAAGGTGGTTTTCTCAGCGCTTCCCTTTTGGGTTCGCCTCTACCACCCTCCTGGTGCTGGTCCATATGGGGTTTACAGCTTGTCTCAAATAGGGACCTTTATAAAACTGGATCCTGATTGTGATGGTTCTCATGGGAACTATGCCAGAGCTGTGTATTTTTTGACCTTTTCTAGTCCGATCTTCCGTTCGATCCATATTTCTTCTTCGGCAAGTTCCTGGCTGCAATATTGTAATGTCCCCTTTTGGGATTGCCCTAAATCTCGCCCTAGTATCACAAATTTAATATAGTTAGAGCTGTAACTTACCAATTGAATGCTTGAAGCAAGATAACCTGCTTTAGATCATGCAATCATGTTAGTTATCAACAGATAAATAAACATACAATCCAATGATGATTCAGATAAGATTCTAGTCATTATTATAATATTCATCATGTACATATGGGATTCCCTTTTAAGGTTCCATCCAAACAGCCCATCGTCATTATGGAGCACCACTCAGGAGATCATACAAAGCGCCTCGAGCCATTCCACCCAGCCCAGGAGTATGGAATAACATCCGCCATTCGGCCTCCCAGCCCCCCTCCGGGTGTCCTTACCGGAATGGACTCCATAGCTCTTGCATTCCTTATATGTATTATCTCCTCCTCAAAATGGATTGACTAATTGGATGAGAATCTTAAGGAAGTCGTTATATTAATTCTATTGTGCATAAGCAAAATTATAGCAAGAATAACAGTATTACGAGAATAACAATATCTGCTGTATCAAATATTTGCATATATATCTCTGCTGAAGTCTGCCTGCAGATTTAGCATCTGCTTCTTATGCTGTTATGCTTTAGATATCTGTTCTAAATTATTTATAATGCATTGTATTTATTTCTGCTTATCTTCCCCCCTTGCTGGCTGATCTCTCCCGTTATATATTTCTTTCTTCACAATGGACATGCCTTCTCCAAGGGAGGCGTCCTTTAGACATAGGCGTTTAAGGAGGGAGTCGGCCTCAGTTTAAGGTGATCGCTGTCTATACAAAATGATAATTGTTCCTTGGTAATCACTGCCTTGTAATGGTTTGTCTTATTCTCTTTTTGTCATTTTCTCCATGTCATATATTAATCGCTGGCTTTTGTCTAAATAATCATCGCTGGCATATTCTATATATTCATTGTTGCCCTTCTTTAGATGTAAATCACACCTTTATGGGCATTCTTATATGTATGATGTATTATGGCAGGGTATGGCAATCAGAGACAGAGAAAGGACAGAAATCAGTAAGATCTAAGACAGCGATCAGATGGAACAAGGGCCTTGAAGATAAAAGAGGTTGGCTGAGAGTCTCTCTATATGGAAGGTTTAACTATTATATTTATTTATAATCTTGAGTCGGCCAGCATAGCATCATTATCGTTATAATTTAGTTTATGACCTGTTCTATTTCGGGGACATGACAAATATGTGGACATTGAAGGTTATCCCTTAGGTGCTTCCATTGCAATCTTTTGGGGCATAGACAAGCAGACTTCTCTTCTGGTAAAAGGCAATGAGGTTCAGCTATGCATTGGGTTCCTAGAAAAGAAAAGCCTAGTGAGGAATTCCTTTGGAGAAATCATGGTTGTTGTTTTCGCATCCAAAGGACCCTTGGAAGCAAGCAAGGATCATACTCAAGAGGATCCTCAAATGCAAAATGGTGGGAGCGATTCTTCAACAGGTGTGGAAGAAAACTTGAAGCAGGTGGAGGATGTGGTATTTTCAACTCCAATTCAAAGGGATCTTGGATGGACAAGTGGTATCTTCTTGGGAAGCACCAATTTGGTGGAAGAACCCAAAAACTGGCAGGGTAGGAAATCGGAGGCAGAGAAACTTCAGATGGAAGCTCGTGTATGATTGGAGAAGGATCGCAATGGACTATGTAAAGCCTCCTTTTTGGCACAGCAAGAGGCTTGTGGCAGCTCAGGCCTGAGTCTTCTCTTTTATGCTCGTCTGTTTAGGTTTCTTGTGCTTCTCGTTGCTATTGAACTCCGATCTTGGGATTTTGTCCAGCTAGTCCTCTTGTTGGTTGTTTCGTCATGTAAGAACCCTTGTTTGGGGTTTAATGCTTTGTTGATGTATGTTCAGGAGTTGCTATCCTTTAACGTTCTTCTTTGTATCTTTACTTTTCTTTGGCATCGGCAAGGGCCCCAATAGACCCCTCACTACTTAATCTATAAAAATAACTTCTAAAATTGTCCAGTAGATTATTTTTTTTAATTTCACTTGAAGTGCTGATGGTTCAATAACCCTTTATATGTGATTTGAGGCCACCCTAAAAATTTGATCACTGGTTTGAAGTTTGAACAATTGGTACCATGGAGAATTTTAGCATGGCATGTTATCCATTAACAGATGGGCAGATAGAACAAGTGAAATATGCCACAAACATTCATACCATACAAGCCATCCAAGAGGGAGGGTTGTCCCCACCCACTTGGGTTTTCCAAAACAAGGGGATATCATGCCCCATTTGAAGCATTGTATAGGCATGGATGGAATACTCCAATAAGTTGGAGTCATCCTACAAACAAGATTGTAATTGGGAAAAAGTTGGTAAGGGATATCAAAGACCAGGGTGTGTGATAAGGTAAAACCTGAGAACAGCACAATAAGAACAAAAGAGCTATGAGAGTGCACGTAGGGAAATTCAGAATGTAAGATCATGCACATAGAGTTATAAGGAATTCACATAAGCTCAAGAGTAGTAAGAAACAAGTTTCAATGGCATATAAGCGTGTGCTGCCTACAAACATCAAAGCATGTAATGTATTATATGTTTCTTTGCTCAAGAAGAGTGCACATAACCATAACCATGATCTTAATTGTTTTGTGATTTGGATGAAACTGGATAAGAGGTTCAGGGGTCATGCTCGTATGGGCATATTAGACAAGAGGATTGCCACATTGTGAAAATGAGAATGAGCAGGTCAATGTCTAGTGAGAACATTACAGAACTGATGATGCAGTATGACAGATGAAGGACTCAATACCAAAGCACTACCCATTTTTGTTTCCAGTCTAAGGAAATTGCAGTGAGGGAAATACTGTAAGTGAGAAAGAAACATAAAGCCCCAGTTTGGATCCCTGGGATTAATAAATATATGTATCATTTCTACCATGTAAAAAATCTAGAAATTGTGCAAAATAAGTTTTGCACAAGATAGTAAGAACAATGAAGTTCCTTGTTTTGCTGGCCATGATGTATTTGGCTTAAGTAGCTTGCAATGGAGGAATCTTGATGTAATTATCATATGACTGAATAATGAATCTAATGAAATAGGCAAGGCAACTAAGGCAACCAAACACTCGAACAAGAATCAACAAGCGATTATGACATAATGAATTGGGGTATAGGATGTTTAACAGCTGTCTTGCTTGCAACCCGTCTTTTTGCATGGATTGAGCTAAAATGGATCTGACCCTTCATTTATTGGACCTTCTCCTAGATTGCAAGAAATATTGTGGTTGATGGTGCCTTGTCAGGTTCTTCAAGATCTATGTTGTAGGCAACTATACTATTCACATTTTCCATCATTTGGGTTGTCAGTACATGTGAATTAGTATTCTTGGAATTGTTGCATCTAGTAAGCTCACATAAATATCTGAAAGGTTGTAACTAAGATTCTAGACAGCAGCTGTTAGAAAGAAACTGAGAGCAGTCGAAGGATAGTAAAACGGGAACATTTCCAAAAGGTTAAAATTTCATGGTTAGTGTGCAGATGAAAATAAATGTAATCTAAACATCTTGCCTATTCAAATGTACAATAAAACATAAAATCACCTAGATGGCATATTAAAGCATGGACTTGGCAACCAAGCAACCAAAAACCTAACATAAATAAAATTTCCTAAACATAAATCTTGAACCACGTACTATTTTGAAATCCAATTTCCATATCAACACATGAAGCATAATTGTGATTTGTGAGACTCCATGAGTCTCTAGAAGCATAAATCGCGTAAAAAACGCGATTTTTTGGAAAAATCGGGAATCGGACAGAATGCCGATTTTTACCCTTATTTAAAACGGAAATCGTTGACTGGGAGTCAACGATTTTTAGGGCGTTTAAATCGAGTTTAAATCGCGTTTAAATCGCGTTAAAATCGCGGGCAGAATCGCTGGCAAAATCGCGGGTAAAAATCGCGGGTAAAATCGCGTTTCATTTTTGCTCGGGTGTCGTGAAAAAAATCCCGCGGTTTTTACCCGCGCATTTCCGCCCGCTGGTGCTATTTTTATGAGTTTTTTTTTGCATTTTTCATCGGATAAAATTCTGCCCACGCATTTCCGCCTGCTGGTGCTCCTCTGCGTCGGTTGTCACGCTGCCCACACCACGGGAATCAATCGCAGGTCGTGCAAAGGAAAGCTTCGTCCGTTCCAGGTACGAAGCTTTGTTGTTTTTGCTCTTTTATTTTCATTCATTTGTCTGTGTATTTTGTCTCAAGAACGCATCACTATCTGGTGCAAGTACTGTACAGTATTAATCTTGTGCCATCACACAAATTGTATGAAAGTATTAATCTTGGTTTATATATTGAAGAGCTTTTATCTGACAATGAATACGGAGTGTGATCTGCAATTTGATCTTAAAAGTTTCCACTGTTTTTCCTTAAAAACTCTTAGTCTACATACAATGTGAATGGACTGTACAAATTTAGTGGTTTAATTACGGCTAATTGTTTATTAGTTTTACTAAGGTTATTGGTGAATTATATTCCGGGCACCCCATACCCTACTGTCCCTGCTCGACAGCCATTCTTATGGCAGGCTTTGTTTTTTTGTTTTTTTCATGGAGATTATTTACAAGTTTGTTTTTGCTATATGATACGAGCACGAGTTTTAGGTTGAATCTTTTCGTGGGTTCTTGTATGCAAAATTCCAATCATTTCTGTTGTTCACCATTGCAACGTTCTGAAATTTAAAAAACCAGTCTATTTCAACCTTGATAATAGTCTAAATTTTTTGGTCAAGGGTTTATTCTTGTGTACTCTGATTTGCTCTCAATTATGGCCAGTATACAAAATTTAGTGTTACCTGACTCTCAGAAACTCGGCAAAAATATAATATTTGGAGTTGCAATATGTTAGTATTGGGACTGTGACCAGATTGTTTTGGGGAAGGAAATCAGACTCTTTACAAATGTTGATAGTTTTGAGAAGTGTCACAAAGAGATGCTCTTTCTTCTCAAACTTTTAAATTTTGATGATTTTATACCTGAAGCTTGAAATGCCTCTTCTGTTGCTGTCTTTTGGGCAAATATGAAAAACGGGTATCAAACATCAGATAAGAGTCGTGCATTCTATTTAAAAAAATTGTTGTTCTCCTCAAAGATGGTTGAAGGGGGGTCTTTGTACAAACACTTGCTTAGGTTGAAAGACCTAAGTGATAAGTTATCTACTACGAACAAACTGGTAGATGATGAAGATTTAGTTGCCCTAATGTTGAACAGTTTGCCTTGTTCCTTTAAGACATTTATTGACTCTTTGAATCTATTCGTTTAGAGTTAGAAATTGATCTTTGAGTACTTGTCTTTTGAAAAAGAAAACAACAGATAAATTTTGGGGGAATCCACTTCTAGATGTACGGAAAGAGCTTTTGCAACACAACGCAAAGGCAAATGCACAACACATTTTGGCAAATGGTTTGCAAAAACTTCATCAAAACTCAGAGTGAAGTGTTTGTATTGTCATAATTTTGGCCATGTCATATTAGTATCTTTAGGAGATTATTGGTCTTACACAGTAGAAGGTAAAGGTGATGTTTGTGTTCTCAATGCTATTATTATTAGGTATGTGTTTCATGATCTTGATTCTTATGTTTGTTCCAAAAGATGAATAAAAAGTTGATATCTCTTAGTCAATTCACCTAGAATCTGAACATCAATGTAACTATCAGGGGCAACAAATGCTTGGTTTATGATGTGAAACAGAGCATGGTGGTTGCCCTTGGTATTGGGCAAAGAGGTCTATATAAACTTGTTGATCTTGCTGTGGTGCATTTGCATTCTCTTACAGTGGAGGACAGTACTAGCATTCTTTGGCATTAAAGGTATAGACATTGAACTTTCAATATCTTTCTACACTTAGTTGAATTGGTATGGGTTATGGGCTACCTTCAGTTCAATAAATGCATGATATTTCTGTAGGGTCTTTGGAAAATAGAACAGAGCCTGTTCTGTCTAAAAATGCATGGCAGGCCAAAGGGGTTCTTGATCTCTTTCATGCTAATTTTTGTGAGCCATTTTGGAAATCAACAACAACATTAGGGGCAAGGTATTTTATTTTTTTTGGTTGCTAATTTTTCAGATTTTCTTGAAGAACATGGGCTTACTTTCTCAAGTTTAAGTCTGAATGCTTTAGTAACTTTGTTAAGTTCAAAGCATTGGTAGAAAATCAGACTGCTAGGCATATTAAAACTGTTAGGCCAGATAATGAGGGAGAGTTTATTTCTAAACAATTCAAACAAATACTGAATTCAAATGCTTTTACAGTTTTGATCATAATGCCACGTCCAAGAGACTTTGCGTGGACTCATTGCACATCAGTCTCGGGTACAAGCAGGGTCAAATGCAATTGGTGTCAAGCTGAAGTAAATGGTGGCATTTATCGCTTCAAATGGCATTTGGCAAAGGAGGTAGGACATGAGACCATTATTTGCAAAGGTTGCCCTGCAGATGTCACATATCAGGCAAAACTAGCTCTTGGGGCGATTTCTGATAATAAGGCAAAAAGGGCAAGAACTGGGACAGAAATGACATTCAATTCTACATATGCTAAGAGCAATCCTTCTGATGAGGCAAACAGTGAACAAATGTCTTTCAAGGAGTCTGTGTCAACGCCTTCTTCTACAACACATGGCCCAAACACAGGTGGAGGAAACATTAATTCGTTCTTTGCACCTCGTACTACACCAGGATCACAGACCACTTTGGAGAGTACAGGATGGAGAAAGAACGTCCATGCACATGCAAAGAAAGCAATTGCAAATTTTTGGTACTACTCTAGCTTGCCGTTCCATGTTGCCAGATCTCCATATTGGCAAGGTATGGTGGATGCGATTGCAGGTGCAGGTCTTGGGTTCAAAGCCCCATCTTATGAGACATTGAGAGTTGGTATGCTCAATGATGCAGTAGAGGATGTTAATGATGTTGTTTCTGAACATCGACTAGCATGGACAAAGACTGGTTGCACCATAATGTCAGATGGATGGACAGATAGAAGGAACCGAACCCTCATCAACTTCCTTGTCTCTTGTGATATTGGCACCATTTTTTTGAAATCTGTGGATGCATCAGATAGGATCAAATCTGCAACTGAAATGTTTGAGTTGTTTGATGATGTGGTCAAGGATGTAGGGCCAGAATATGTGGTACAATTTATTACAGACAATGCTGCTACTTGTGTCGCTGCTGGGAAACTCCTGATTGACAAGTATCCCTCTATGTTTTTTACTCCATGCGCGGCACACTGCCTTGATCTAACCCTAGAGGATTTTGGAAAACTTGAATGGGTGAAGGAGGTATTGCAACAGTCTCGCACAGTTACCAAGTTCATCTACAATCACACGAGGCTGTTGTGTCTAATGCACTCCTTCACAGAGGGCAAGGAGCTAATTCGGCCAGGGGTGACACGATTTGCTACGCACTTCCTTGCATTGCAGACTCTTTGGCAACAACAATTAAATTTGAAGCGAATGTTCCTTTCTCCTGAGTGGATAGAGTCTGGCTTCACAAGGCTAGCAGATGGCAAAAAGGTGGTACAGTACATTTATTCTGCAAGTTTTTGGGATGCAATTGAACAAGTTGTACAATTTTCTGAGCCTCTAGTCAAAGTTTTGAGGCTAGTGGATGGAGATAAATCCCCCATGGGCTATTTGTATGAGGCCATGGATAGGGCTAAGGAGGTGATGAGGGGTAGGATGGAAAATGACAGGGACAGGTACATGCCATTATGGGACATAATTGATAGGAGATGGGATGAACAGATGCACTCCCCTCTCCATGCTGCTGGGCATTATCTCAATCCATCCTTGTTCTATAGCTCCTCATTCAAAGATGATGATTCTGAAGTCACACGTGGCCTATTCATATGTATGAAGAAAATGTTCCCTACCCCAGAAAAGTTGCACGCAGTAATGGCAGAGTTGCCAATGTACAAGCAGGCGAGGGGTGTTTTCTCAAGTATGGCTGCGGTGCAAGGCAGGAAGACCTACCAACCAGGTACACTCTATTAGCTTTGGACAATTTCTCTTTATTGTGGACATGTAGATTAAAGATGTTAAGATTTTAATATATCTTACATGAAATCATCATGGTAATAATTTGTGTTTTTCAGCACAATGGTGGGATTTTTTTGGTCAAAATACCAAAAATCTTAGATGGATGGCAAGGCGCATATTGAGCCAACCATGTAGTTCATCCGCTTGTGAGCGTACTTGGAGTGTTTTTGAACACATACATTCCAAGAAACGCAACCGTCTAACACAAGAACGGATGAATAATTTGGTGTTCGTTCACCACAACCTCCGCTTGAAGCTAAAGAAAGCTCAAGGTTAGACTTCTAATATACTTGCAATCATAGTTATAATTGTATTCATTATGTTTTTCACTTTCTATTGCCACGACTAATTTATATTTATGGACAAAATCAGGTACTGTTGAGGATGATGCGCCAATTGACCTTGATGAAATTGATCCAGAGTCTGAGTGGATTGCAGCTGATGATGATGATGATGATGATTTTCTTGACCCTGACGATCTTGATATCCTAACGGAGAGCAACATGAGTAGTGAATTGCTTGAACGAGTCAGGACAGGCTCTGACCCAGGAGCTTCATCATCAAGACCTACAACTCTCTAGTGTAGCTCTCTTTGTAGTAGAAAGACTCATTGGCTACGTCTAGTTTTTTGGAATTTTGTACTCGGTGTCTATATTGACATTGTATAAACTGGATTGTAATTGAAATTTTGTCAACTTTCAACATCTAGTTATTAGTTATGCACTATGAAGTATGCTTTGTGCAATGCAATGTAATCAGTGATTCAGCGATATGAATATAAACAACTACAATCTATATTTTACAAGTCATGGGCAAAACTCTCGATTTTATTTGCTCTCTATATCTCTATGTTATGGAAATGTCTT
Organism: Cunninghamia lanceolata; assembly: GCA_027924645.1. NCBI lineage: Eukaryota > Viridiplantae > Streptophyta > Pinopsida > Cupressales > Cupressaceae > Cunninghamia > Cunninghamia lanceolata. Next base: position 153,655 of record BSBN01001020.1, on the reverse strand, counting down.
TAAATTTAAAATACAAGAGGTTTTTGTCCCTTCTTCTACATTTTTAATGGTTTTTTTGAAATCCGATTTTTTCCCGATTTATTCCCGTTTAAATCACGATTTTTTTGAAAAAGTTTTATACTTTTGGTTTGCCGATTTTTACCCCTGCGATTTTTTCCCCATTTTTTCCCGATTTTTTGAAAAAGTTTTATACTTTTGGTTTGCCGATTTTTTCCCTAAACGATTTTTGCTTCCTTGCTCAAGATAACTTGTCAAGTCAGCCCAAATGAGTCAGGCTGATTCAACCACTGAAACTTGGCACTCAATAAAAAAACACAAAAAAATGAAGGAGGAAAAAAATCTTAAAAGCTGTAAAATAGCCGCAACTCCCTCCCTTGCTCATTCTAACATCTAAATTTCTGTTTTGCAGCATCCAGAAGAAAAAAACATTATTTGCAGTATGACGGACTGATTTTCAGAAGTTTTGGATGATTTTGGTCAATTTTTGGGTTAAATTTTGCTTGAATTTTATCCGATTTAATTTCCCAACTCGTGTCATTTCTTTTAGCTGAGAAAACGATTCCATGTCTCAATACTATGACATAGATAGCAATAATCATGTAAAATCAAATAGCAAACAGGGGAAAAATTATATTTATTTCCCTCCTCGATACAGCAACTGTATGCATTCAACATTATGCTAGCCCAAATTATGTACTCAATTTCAATGAAATTTTGAAGAGAGAACTTACTCCTAATTGAAAACCAGGAAAATCCACTCCTCCAACTACGCCCACTTGCTTCATCCTGTTTCCACAAATCCATGCAAATTCTAAGTTAAAAGAGAACAACCAAAACATTGTTGGAAGAACAATCCACACTACAAACCAGAAATGGACCGTAGCTTAGTGGTAGAGCACTACAGAATGCTAACAGAAAGTCCTAGTCAAAATAACAAACTTTATGATGATTAAGAACATAAGATTTTCAGTCTATGAACCAATGAGTACAAAGTTTTTGGGAAAAACTTTGTAGAAGATGGATCACTGAGATCCAAATTGTTAATACAAAAATCTTTTACACAGATTTTACCTAAAGCTTTGTACTCATCAAACTTTATGATGCCTCTAAAAATTTATTTCGATGCAAAAGAAATCTGCTTCTACATAGTTTTTCCCTAAAGCTTTGTCCTCATCAAATTTTATGATGTTTCTAGAAATTTATTTTGATGCAAAAGAAATCTGCTTCTACATTGTTTTTTCCCTAAAGCTTTGTACTTGTCAAATTTTATGATGTTTCTAAAATTTTATATCGATGCAAAAGATATCGGCTTCTACATTGACTCATCAAACTTAATGATGTTTCTAAAAATTTATCGATGCAAAAGAAATCTGCTTCTACATAGTTTTTCCCTAAAGCTTTGTCCTCATCAAATTTTATGATGTTTCTAGAAATTTATTTTGATGCAAAAGAAATCTGCTTCTACATTGTTTTTTCCCTAAAGCTTTGTACTCATCAAACTTTATGATGTTTCTAAAATTTTATATCGATGCAAAAGATATCTGCTTCTACATTGACTCATCAAACTTAATGATGTTTCTAGAAATTTATCGATGCAAAAGAAATCTGCTTCTTCATTGTTTTCCCTAAAGCTTTGTACTCATCAAACTTACGATGTTTCTAAAAATTTATTTGGATAAGAATGATTGTTTTTCCCTAAATCTTTCTACTCATAAAAATTTATGATATTTCTAGAAATATATTTGATGCAAAAGAAATCTGCTTCTAGGTTGTTTTTCCCTAAAGCTTTGTACTCATCAGACTTTGTGACGTTTCTAGAAATTTATCTGATGCAAAATGGATCTGCTTCTACATTGCTTTTCACTAAAGCTTTGCACTCATCAAGCTTATGATGTTTCTAAAAATTTATTTGGATGCAACGAAATCTGCTTCGACACACATTTTCCCTAAAGCTATATATTCGTATAACTTTTTGACGTTTCAACAAAAAAAATTCGATGCGAAAGAAATCTGTGCACCATAATTACTTCAATTAGCTAAATAAACTAAGGCAAGGCATTGAAACAAACAAACCTGTTGAATCTCAGTGTCGAGAACTTGAGGAGACTTCTGAGCATGGTGACAAATCTCATAGAATATTTTTTCCTGTGCGGCTGCCATCTCTAGATTGTTACTATTACCTTACAATTTTAGAAGCAACCCCTCACTCCAACACCTATTCATCAAAATAAAGATCGTTGAATTGGAATCCAAAAGCCGTGATTTAATCCTATCAAGCTGCATTATAATTCGAATCTTTCAAGCAATGGAGATCGAGGTTAAATAAAATGCTGTGATCAACTCAGAGGGTTTGTAATTCCTTCCGTGAAAAGGGCTTTCTGAATAATTGACCTCGAGCTTGCGAATACAGCAGGGCACATAATTCGTGTATAAATGTTATTACCTAGCGTTGTGTGTTGATGTTTCCGAAATGGTAAAGGTCAAGGGCGTTCAGTGATTCTGGTGGGACTTTACAGATCCTTCGCTTCTATCTGGGAATTGCTAGGTAATTCATTTAGATTGGCGGTGGAAATTAGTCACCGTCATAATTCTTTAAAGATAAAATAGGTATGCCATGGATAATCAGTCTGCCGAAAAGTTGTCTCGCGCAGGAAAATATTATTCAGTTGTTGGGAAAAATCATTCTTTTCAATTTGGTAAAGTACTTTAAATTGGATATTTTTATTAGTAAATTTATTTAATTTTTAACCGTTTTCGAGCTCAAAAGGTGAGAGAAAATTAGTTTTATGTTAAAAAAAAATTTATTCAAGTTATTGGAATTTTATATATATTCTCTTTATTGAGGAATCCAATATATATAATTTGATCATTTTGAATATACAAAGGAAGAGAGGGAGATTTTGATATCGTCTATTAGACCAAAATATAAAAAATGAGAGGAAACTAGTTTTATGTTTAAAAAAAAATTATTCAATCATTAGAATTTTATATATATTCTCTTTATTGAGGAATTCAATATATATAATTTGATCATTTTGAATATACGAAAGAAGAGAGGGAGATTTTGATAACGTCTATCAGACCAAAATAATATATGGGATTCTAAGAGGAAAAACATGCCAAAGAAGTGAGACACTGCCAAAAAAAATAGAAAGATAGTATAGTTTAGCTTTAGATTCAATCTATGTTATTTTTCTGGTTCTAAAGTTTTATTCTAGTGTTATGGATTTTGATCAAAAATTCCTCACCTTTTTTAGCATTTTATTCTTCAAATATGGTAGACATAGACAAACCCTATAGGTTGTCCAAGTAGCTAGCTCTAATGTCATCATATACGAAGCATTCCATGATGTAATGTTGTTTCATCTCTATCGTGCTTGATATGTAGAAGACATATTCTCTCTTGCAACTTTTCTTCTAGGATCTTCCACCTACTTGTCACACATCTAAATTGTTGTGATTCAATCCTCAATTGAGTTATGAGCATCTTCATTTTCCATTTAATTTTTGCCCCTACATAAGTTTTCGGGTCATGTTTAGCTCGATTATGATCATCTTCATGTTGGGATTAAGCTTGATTGTGTAGTATTGAATTTTCCTTGCGAGTTGTTTTGTCCACATACTTAGTTTAAACTTTTGCTTTACATAATTTTTAATGTCTTCATTGGTGATTAGAGTTTAGCTTTAGATTCAATCTATGTTATTTTTTTGCTTCTAAAGTTTTATTCTAGTGTTATGGAGTTTGATCAAAAATCCCTCACTTTTTTTAGCATTTTATTCTTCAAATATGGTAGACATAGACAACCCCTATAGGTTGTCCAAGTAGCTAGCTCGAATGTCATCATATACGAAGCATTCTATGTGTAATGTTGTTTCATCTCTATCATGCTTGATATGTAGAAAAGACATATTCTCTCTTGCAACTTTTCTTCTAGGATCTTCCACCTACTTGTCACACATCTAAATTGATGTGATTCAATCCTCAATTGAGTTATGAGCATCTTCATTTTCCATTTAATTTTTGCCCCCACATGAGTTTTCGGGTCATGTTTAGCTCAATTATGATCATCTTCATGATGGGATTAAGCTTGATTATGTAGTATTGAATTTTTCTCGCCAATTGTTTTGTCCACATACTCAGTTTAAACTTTTACTTTACATAATTTTTAATCTCTTGATTGGCGACTAAGCATTCCTATTAGTTGATACCCCACTTATTCATTCATAATTTGTTTTATTTCATTTGTGTCCTCATTCTTTTGTTCAACTCTTCTCTTATTGCTACCTTTGGCTATCCATCCTCTTCCATGTTCTTTATTTTCTTTATATAGCCTAGGGGACTATCATACTTGTTGCTTCTATTACAAAAGTGTTTGTTTAGATGCAAGGATTGTTTTTATATAGAAAATTAAATAAAATTTTGTCTTCCTTTTATCATGAAGTTAGTCATTAATGTTAAAATGGAATCTATTTGCTACAAACTTAATCTTGTAGTATGTATAGGGTTATGAGTGTTGGGAATTAAGGTGTCTCAACCTTGGTAATTCCTTATATTATTTCGTTGTATTTATTTATTTATTGTCTATTGTATAATTAGGATGCAAATCCTATGTTGTCATCTTGTGGGAGTTGGCACAGTGATGTGTCATCCTACATGGCATATGACCACATGTAAATTTGTCCTCACATGAGGAGATAGGCGTCCCGCTTAGTGGTAGGAATATTTTGCCATGTGTCGGCATCTTGGAATCTGTGTAAGGGAATATTGACCGAAACGGTCATGACAGATTCCTATGACAAAGTTATGACATGTAAGAGTCAGAAATAGAAGATCGTATGACAGGTATGGACATGTGTCGAGAAGCATCTTTGGGTGCCCCAAGGTGGGTTATGACATGTTGTAAGAGAATATGCTATTAATAGCCTATGTATGACAGATTCTCTTACAGGTGTAATTTATGACAGCTATGACAGATTCTATGATGGTTGTAAGAGTCATAGGAGCATCTATCATTACCCATTTTGGGAATAGGCAACCTCTTTGGGATGGGGTGACTTGACAAGTGTCAGGAACATCCTACAGTGTTGGACAAGTGTCCATAGGCATGGGTTTTGGGCCATGAGGCCATGTTGGACGCCCATCTCGATGTGGAGCCATTTTTGCCTTGTATATTCTATATAAACAAGTGCTTTGGAGAGGTGATACATTATGTGATTGATAGGTACTATTATGCTGTCGGATCATCTCCAGATACGAGTATCGAAGACTCCTATAAGAGCTTTGGCTCTGTGACTGTATTGTAACCTTCATTGTTTACGAAATACATTTGAGCTGTGTTTTAGAGTGTGGAGTTTTTCACCCGTAAGGGTCTTCCCCACGTATATCTTGTCTCTCTCTTCTTCTTCCATTCTTGTGTATGTGTTTGCTGCAATATCTCTGTTAGTGGGTTAACATAGTTGTAGTTGTAAAGATTAAATTGAATTTGCACTCTCCTCCCCTCATTAGATTAGTGTAGGAAACGATTTCTGCACACCTAGCTTCCTTTCAGTTGGTATCAGAGCCTGGCTAGTTTTGGTTCTAGCTGCTAGGTAGGGGTTTTTTGAGTTAATCTTAGGTTGAGTGGGAGTATGTGTAGAGTATTTTGTATCTTGTTGCAGGAAGGAGATGGCAACCACATCTGAAAGATTAGAGGTGGAGAAATTTAATGGCACTAATTTTGAGTTGTGGAAACTTAAGATGGAAGATCTACTTGTTGATTGTGACCTGTGGGAAACTGTATCCAGTGTAAAACTTACAGCAATGTCACAGGCTGATTGGGACCTCAAATATTAGAAGGCTAAGGGTCTCATAAGACTCTGTCTAGCTGACTTTGTCCTGTTGAATGTCCATGAGAAGAAGAGCACGGAAGACCTTTGGAAGAAGCTGGGTGATGTTTATCAGGCCAAGTCCTTGGTGAACAAGATTTTCCTAAAAAAAGAAGTTGTTTGCTCTAAAGATGGAAGACAGAGGATCTGTTGCGGACCATATGAATGCTTTCAACATGATCGTTTCACAGTTGACATCTGTGGGTGTGAAAATGGATGAGGAGGATAGGTGTATGACCCTGCTTTGTTCTTTGCCAAATTCATGGGATCATCTTGTCATGGCCATCAGAAGCACCACTGCCACCTTCAAGATGGAAGATGTGGTGTCTTTGTTGTTATCTGAAGAAATGCAGAGAAAGACATATGAGTCGGCCAAAGAGGCTCTTGCGATTCATGGAGGATCCAAAGAGAAAGGGAAGAAGGACAAGAAAGGTGAAAAGGCAGATCCAAATCCTGTGGGAGATCCAAATCTCCCAGAAAGTCCAAGACTCTCTATTGAAACTATGGGAAAACGAGGCATTTCTGAAAAGGAATGCAAATAAGAAAAGAAAAAGAAAAGGAAGACCGCCCCTGATTTAGATTCTAACAAGTCACAAGATGATGGTGATGCCTTCATCGCACCCCTAGCCACCCATGCATCTGATGATGTGTGGTTGATAGATTCTGGTGCATCATTCCACATGACCTCGCATCGAAGTTGGTTCATGAAGTATGAAGAGTTCGATGGTGTAAGAGTGTATCTGGGTGACAACTCTCATCTGAAGATTGTTGGTCGTGGAAGAGTCTCAATCCAATTCCCTGATGGACGAGTGAAGGGGATCACTGGGGTTATGCACATCTCAGGCCTAGCATGGAACATGCTTTCTGTAAGTATGTTGAATGATGCAGGTGTGCAGGTTGTCTTTTCAAAGGATGGATGCAAGATGACTAGATGATCTATGGTGCTTGCGAAGGGTACTCGGAGAGGTACTCTGTTTCAACTAGAGGCATGCACTTCACAGTGTAATAGTTCTTCTGCTCAAAGAAAATAGTTGTAGTCACTTCATCCCCACCATCTGAACGAGCAGTGAAGAAATATGTTGTAACTTGTTATGATGGTAGTGCACATGCTATGGAAGCTAAGCTTCCTGCTAAAAAGTCTATGTTATGACATTTGAGATATGGCCACATTGGTGAGAAGGGTCTTAGAACCCTAAAGAATAAAAACATCATTGAGGGGTTAAATGATTGTAAACTCGAGTTTGACTTTTACGAACATTGTGTATATGGAAAGCAAAACCGTGTTCTGTTTTACTCTAGTTCTCAAAAGTCTTCTGGTGTATTGGATCTTATTCATTCTAATGTGTTTGGTCCTATTAATGTTCCTTCAATTTCTAAATCTGTATATTTTCTATCTTTCATAGATGATTACAGTAGAAGGACATGGGTTTATTTTATCAGAAGCAAGACTGAAGTCTTTAGTCAGTTTAAAGAATTTAAAGCCTTTGCTGAAAATCAAACTAGTAAAAAGATTAAGTGTTTGAGAACTAACAACGGTGGTGAGTTTTGTTCGGCAGAGTTTGATAAGTTTTGTAAAGAGCAAGGGATTGAAAGACATAAGACAACTCCATACACCCCATAGCAAAATGGAGTTACAGAGAGGATGAATAGGACACTGATGGAGAAGGCTAGGAGTATGCTTAGTGGAGCAAGCCTCGAACAAAAGTTTTGGACTGAAGCTGTAGCCACTACTTGCTACCTGGTAAACAGGTCTCCTACATTAGCTCTTGTTGGTAAGACACCTATGGAGGTGTGGTCTGGTAAGAAGCCTTCAGTTAGACATCTTCATGTTTTTGGTTGTGAGGCATATGCATATGTGCCTAGGGAGAAACGGTCTAAATTAGAGAACAAGGCTGTTAAATGTATTTTCATTAGCTATGGTGTCGGTGTGAAAGGATACAAGCCTTGGGATCCTGTGGCTGAAAAAGTGTTGTATAGAAGAAGTGTATCTTTAGAGAGCTAACACCTTCTTCCATTGTTCTACAGCCAAAACAGACAGAAAAGAAAGAAGATGTGGTTCAGTTTCCTTCTACCCCTGAGAAGACTGAATCGTCAGACCTTGTGAGACCTGATGATGAGAAGAGCTCTAGCAGCTCTAAAAGCTCAGAAGAAGAAGCAGAACCTCAACCTTGGCCATTAAGGAGGTCTACACAAACAAGAAAGGAACCTGATAGGTTTGGTTATTCATCACTTGATTCTAGTTGTGCTTTTGCTTTACTTACTAACATTGATGAGCCTAGAACTATGAAAGAGGCTACGGGCATGAATATGCAAGTGCCTAGAAGGAGGCCATGGAAGATGAGATGGCTTCTTTGGAGAAGAATAAAACATGGGACTTAGTGCCTTTGCCTGAAGGATGGAAACCCATTAGATGCAAATGGGTGTTCAAGAAGAAATTTGGTGCAGATGGCAGTGTTGAAAAGTACAAGGCTAGATTGGTTGCGAAGGGGTACTCACAAGTGGAGGGAATTGATTATGGTGAAATTTTCTCTCCCGTTGCAAAGCTGCAATCCATTCAATTCCTGTTATCTCTTGCAGTTGCTTATGACTTAGAGGTAGAATAGATGGATGTGAAAACAACTTTCCTTCATGGTGATTTGGGGGAAGAGATTTGCATGTCACAGCCAAAGCATTACATAGAGAAAGGTAAAGAAAATTTGGTTTGCAAGTTAAAGAAGTCTTTGTATGGTTTGAAGCAGTCTCCTAGGATGTGGTATATGAAATTTGATGCCTTTGTGTTGTCCATTAGATTTCTAAGATCAAAATTTGATCATTGTGTGTATTACAAGTTTGATAATGATCACATTCTCATTATTGCATTGTATGTTGACGATATGCTGTTGATTGGGAATGGTAAGAATATGATTTGTGATTTGAAGTCTCAGTTGTCAACACAGTTTGAGATGAAAAATCTAGGGGCAGCCAGGTACATTTTGGGAATGGAAATTAGAAGAGACAAAGCTAACAGAAAACTTTGGTTAAGCCAGAGTAAGTATGTGAAGACCGTGTTGGACAGGTTCAACATGGTAGATTGTAGACCATTGTGTGTTTCTATTTCATTGGGGACAAAGTTGTCTGTTAGTGATTGTCCAAAATCTCTTAGTGAGGTGGAGGACATGAGCAAAGTACCTTATGCTAGTGTTGTTGGCAGTTTAATGTATGTTATGGTATGCACAAGACTAGGCATTTCCCAAGCAGTGTGAGTCCTTAGTTGATTTATGGCTAATCCTGGATGGGTACATTGGGATGCATTTAAGCGAGTGTTCAAATATCTGAGGGGTACTTCTGAGTATTCCATATGCTATCATGATAATGTTACAGGACCTCCAGATTCAGTTTGTATTCATGGATTTGTGGATTCTGATTAGGCAGGTGACATTGACAGTAGGAGATCCACCAGTGCCTATGTGTTCACTATGTTTGGTGGTGCAATTAGTTGGACGAGTAAGCGACAACCTATGGTTGCTTTGTCCACGACAGAAGTTGAGTATATGGAAGCAACTCATGCTTGCAAGGAAGCCATTTGGCTTAAGAGATTGTGTTCAGATATTGGTGTTGATGTAGGACAGATTACGATTTGTTGTGACAGTTAGAGTGCGATTTGCCTTGCAAAGAATCCAACTTTCCATGCCAGGACAAAGCATATTGATGTACAGTTTCACTTCGTGTGAGACATGGTAGAGGATGGGAAGGTAAATTTGGATAAGGTAGATACTTTGAAGAATGTTGCAGATGCATTGATGAAACCGGTGGGCACAAAGAAGTTCAAATGGTGTTCGGAGTCTATGGGCCTCTCAGCCTATAGCAGTTAAATCTTGTTAATTCTATTGGCTCTTACAAGGTGTTCGACAAGTGGGAGAATGTTGGGAATTAAGGTGTCCCAACCTTGGTAATTCCTTGTATTATTTCATTGTATTTATTTATTTATTGCCTATTGTATAATTAGGATGCAAATCCTATGTTGTCATCTTGTGGGAGTTGGCACAATGATGTGTCATCCTAAATGGCATATGACCACATGTAAATTTGTCCCCACATGAGGAGATAGGCATCCCACTTAATGGTAGGAATATTTTGCCATGTGTCAGCATCTTGGAATGTGTGTAAGGGAATATTGACTGAAACAGTCATGATAGATTCCTATGACAAAGTTATGACATGTAAAGGTCAGAAATAGAAGATCCTATGACAGGTATGGACATGTGTCGAGAAGCATCTTTGAAAAAGGCATCTTTGGGTGCCCCAAGGTGGGTTATGACATGTTGTAAGAGAATATGCTATTAATAGCCTATGTATGACAAATTATCTTACAATTGTAAGTTATGACAGATTCTATGACGGTTGTAAGAGTCGTAGGAGCATCTGTCATTACCCATTTTGGGAATAGGCGACCTCTTTGGGATGGGGTGACTTGACAAGTGTTAGGAACATCCTACAATGTTGTACAAGTGTCCATAGGCGTGGGTTTTGGGCCATGAGGCCATGTTGGATGCCCATCTCAATGTGGAGCCTTTTTTGCCTTGTATATTCTATATAAATAGGTGCTTTGGAGAGGTGATGCATTATGTGATTGACACGTACTGTTATGTTACCGAATCATCTCCAGATACGAGTGTCGAAGACTCCTGCAAGAGCTTTGGCTCTGTGACTGTATTGTAACCTTCATTGTTTACAAAATACATTTGAGCTGTGTTTTGGAGTGTGGGGTTTTTCACCCGTAAGGCTTTCCCCCATGTATATCTTGTCTCTCTCTTCTTATGTCTTACATTCTTGTGTATGTGTTTGTTGCAATATCTTCGTTAGTGGGTTAACACAGCTGTAACTGTAAAGATTAAATTAAATTTCCACTCTCCTCCCCTCATTAGATTAGTGTAGGAAGTAATTTCTGCACCTTGACTCTTAATTAAGTTACGTGATCATTATTATATTCTTATTTAGATAATTAGGTGATATATTTTGGTATCTAAGTTAGCCTAGATAATATCCAAGGGATAAGTAGGGTATATATAGAAGGTAGTAAGTGTTAGTTGATCATCATTTTCATAATTGTTTTCTTCTTGGAGACTTTGGAGGTTCCCCCCCCTCGAAGTGGTTTATTATTATCAAGTATTTGCAACATATTTTATATTATATTCCTTTATCGTGCAAATTGTTTCATTACAAGTGATATCAAAACACGAACTTAGCATTATGAAGGCAAGAAACAAGATGATTTTTTTAATTTTGGAGATCATTTTGGGATGCACATATCTCTCTCATTTTGGTGAACTTTTTTAATATTTTTGGAGCATTTTTAAGGACATATTGAAGTTGCTACGGTCCAGATTTGAGGTCATTTGGAGTAGAATTCAAGGACTTATTATGAAATTAGGGTTTCCACCTAATTTACAACCAAGGCTACAAATCAACTAATGTTTTTCTTATCTATAAAGGGTTGATCAAGAAAATATTGTACCTACTATAGTCCTGATTTGAGGTTATTTCGAGTAGAATTGAAGGAGTTATTTTGAAATTAGGGTTTCCACCAAATTCATTCTCGAGGCTACAAATTAACGAATTTCTTGGAGATTTTTTATGCAAGGAGAGATCTGGACCCTAGTAAGTTACTATAAAAAAATTAGATCATTTGGATTTGTTTTGTGTTATTTGTTGCAAAATTATTTTTCTCCATCATGATGAGGCCTACAACAAGAGGCAAAAAGAATTTTGTGACACCTGGAAAATATCTACACAATGATGATGTAGGAAGTGAGGAGATTGGACCCATAGATAATGAATCTATAAGAGAACAAGTGAGGAAATAAACCAACAAGTTGAAGGATGAAATCTTGTCAAAGATGGATGGCAAGATAAAAGATCTCAAGGTGGTGATTGGACAAACAGTTTCTAGCCATGGTTCTAGAGATTCCAAACATACAGAGCCACACAACAAGACTTGGGAACAATAGGAATCTCCCAAGGGGAATGATTCTTTTGGGATTGAATTGGATCTAAAGATGGATCATCACCTGAGTAATTCTATGGCTAGGCATTTTACACCAAAGATGGATATGAGGAAGTCGATGGTAAGGATCCAACCACTTGGCTTTGACAAATGGAGCAATTCTTTGATATTCATCATGTTCCTTGTTAACAAAAGGTGGCAATGGATTCCTTATACCTATATCCTAAGCAATTCATTAAGTATCATTAGCTATGTGAAGAAAATAAAAAGGAGGGATGTGTTGTCACATGGTTTATTTTCCAAGAAGAACTCCACATGGTGACAATCTTATGGATAGATACTTCAACCAGCTTACCAAATTAAAGCAAACATGTATGGTCAATGATTATATTCATCGATTCCAAACTTTGTCTTTAAGAGTGGAGAATGTTATGGACAAAAAAATGAAGGAACTATTCCTATGGGGTTTAAAGGACCACATCAAAGATGAGGTACGCATACCAAATTCTATGTCCCAAGGTATGAATACTGCAAGGCATGTAGAGGAAACATTTTTGGCCAATAGAAGGCAACATTTTATAAACATAAGAGATAGAAGCACTCGTATATAATCACTTCCTTAGCCTACTAGATTGACTCCGCAACAAATTGAAGAGAAGAGAGCAAAAGGGTTATGTTTCAACTGTGATAGCAAATATATTCATGGACATAAATGTGTTAAAAAGAAATTGATCTACATTGAAGGGTCGAAGGAGGATGAAGACGATGAAGAACCAATATTAGTGGGTGACAACGAGATAAATGAGGAATTGGTAGATACCACACCCACCATTTCTTGTCATGCACTTTATGGAATTAGCACATCGCAGACTCTCAAGGTAGTGGGGTTCTTGAAGAAAGAGAGAGACACTATTGATAGACTCAAGAAACACTCATAATTTCATCAACAAGAAGTTAGCTACTCATTTGAATTGTTTTGTATATCCTACTCTAGAATTTTAGGTCTAAATTATATATGTGGGTGTCGTGTCTTACACACATACCCCATTTTGCTCTTGACAAAATGTGGACCCCCTCTATTGCTTTTGCTTAGTTTAAGCTTTATTATTTTAAGTTTTCTCTCTCCTCCCTTTTTGTCCTTATAAGAAGGTGCTTTGGGGTCTTTTAGAATGGTTAGGAATTCATGTGTTAAGAGTTTAGGTCAACTACAAAAGGTTTGAGTGAAGTTGCCTTAGAAAATCTTAAGTTTTGAACCTTTTTGCAAATTTGCAAACTTTTGAGGGACTGCAAGACTTCTAGACTCTTTGTCCTGACTTCTTGACATCCTAGCCTTTTCTACAAATGTCCTTTGGTCAACCTTAATGCTTAAAATGTTTATAAGAATGGTTTTGTGAAATCCCATCATGCTAGCAGACATCCAATGTTTACTCCATACCTCTTGATATCTCAGCTACCTCTGCAAACTTCTGATTGTGAGTTCAAAGTCTACAAAGTGTTTTAATGCCAAGATTGTAGGATTGCAAGTTTTGGAAGGACTACTTATGTTTTCTTATTATCTCCTATTGTCTAGTACTCTTGGCTATTCCTACAAAACTACTCATGTTCGTGCTAGTTTCCTACCGACTTTTCCTCCACATTAATGGTGGCACATATCAGGTTTTGAAGATTATAAAATGAATTTAAACAACCATTTCATCACTTTGATTTCAAATGTTCTTGATATTTGGTGATCTAAACACCTCCCTGCAACCTCAAAATGAACTACACTTGTAGATTTTAACAAATTTAAGTAGGTTTTTCTCATATCATTACATTTGTTGAGTCAAGAAAACACTTTGAAGTCTAGTTTTCTACTCCTCAAATTAACATGACCAACTAGGGTTTATAGATTCAAAAAATTTCTCAATGACTGCAATCAAACTTCAAAACTAGTAGGTTTTATTTCTTACTTATGTTTGAAATCAATGAATCGATGCATGTTTAAAATGCTTCATCACAGTAATTCACTTATTTACTCTAAATGTAAATTCAACTATTGATTTGATAAAATTTCTAACTAGTAATTAATTGTTAACCCTTTGATTAAACCCTAGGTAACACAAGTTCAATAAAACCTAACCATAGTTCATGAACATGATCATGAAAAGCAAATTTTAAAATTTGTAAAAAAGGTTAGGTTGGTCAAATTAAAGATTCAATGACGTCCTAGTTGAAAAAATTGCTAAGTGTTTGAAATCTTTCAACTTGACTCAAATCCCTATGAATTTGTCTTTTAAATTAAATGTACATTTTGTTAGTGTCTGCATAAACATTTAGGTTTCAAGTATTTAAATATGCAGGCACCTTCCATAAAATCCAAAAAATTCTAAGTCTTTTGGCCTTTGTAGTTGAAAAGTGCAAAAAATTCAGTTGCATGCGTGTATCTTTGTATATACAAATGAAAATATACCTTGGCGGGCTTGCAGAATTCTTGATCGACCTTTGAAAAAATGAAAAAAATTCGATATATGCATTTCACAATGCATATCAGGCTTAAAAGGGGTGGATATACATTGGGGAATCTATCGCAGATTCCCAGGAATATTCTGCTGTTGTATGTGAGGTTTCCATGCATATTGTGTTGTATGTTTGACATACAACGACTAGATGCAAAGGAAAACATGCAAAGAAGATATACATTGGCAGCATACAAGCGAAACATACAAGCGTCAATGTACATCGAGACAAGTGCAAAGGTGAATGTATGTCCAACATACATTGGGAATGTACATTGCAAATATACATAGTAGCCGACATGCATTTGCTACAGTGGAAGGGGTTTGTATGTGCGAGATGCAAGTGCAATATACATTCGCCACATACAACAGAAAGATGCATTGATCAATGCATATGCAAGAAGAAACATGTACATTTGCAAAGATGCAAGGGGTCTTGTATATTCGGCAACATACAAAGCAAAATGCATATGCGATGTGCATTCGTCATATGCAAAGGAAAAGGATGTACAAGGCCGATATACAAGTGATGGGGCCCGCAGATATACAAAGGGGATTGTATGTGTTTGACATACAATGCAAGCATACAAAGCAGAATGTATATTGGGTAGATGCATCGGCGGCAATGTACAAGGTGATACATGCAAGATAGGTACTAAAGCATGGGGCCCACCAGTTGTATGTTTGCATTGTATATGCAACATACAAGCCGATATACAAAAGAAAACATACAATTCGGACCTGATTGAAAATCAAATGCAGTGAATAAAATTTGGGGTCCGTGGGTTGTATAAAGTGCTTGTATATGCTGATATACAAGCCAATGTGCAATGAAAAAGATACAAGCTGGATTTCAAAAGGAGGTACATTCTGATTCATAATGATTTGAAGTCCGCAGCTTGTATGTATGTGTGTGTTGTATATCGCGGATATACAAAGGAGGGAGGTACAAGCCAGACCCGAATAAGTTTTCAATTTGTTGCATAAAGGTTTGGGGTCCGCCTTGTATGTAAGGTGATTGTATATGCTTTTACATATACAAAGGGGCGAAAAAGTAAAAATGCATGTTGCGATGGCAGAAAAGTCAGCGATGGAAGCACAGGGTGCCTACGTGGCACGTTCTTATTGGTTGGCGACTTTTCAAAGCATTTTGATGCCATAGATCTCAGCGATAGGAAGGAGATTAACGACCCTATTTTGAGCGCTTGGGGAAGGAAGTATTTTCTGTGTATCTACACCAGTTTGAGTGAGAAACTTCATAGCATGAACCATTGCTGCATCCCGCAGGTAGGTCGGCCATTTATGGCAGCAGTGCAGAGGTATGGGTCTGATTGACTGGCCAACTACCAGGTTTGTGAAGAAAATCTTCAGGCGGCGGTGCAGATCCCGAGTTCACTTGCTCATACTTCTTCTTCTCCATGCTGCATTTAATGATTTGAGCGCCATTCTATGGTGCGCTGTATCTGGCAGATTTTTTTGAATTGCCATGTAATTATTGCTGAGTGCACAATCTTGATATAAAATGTAAACTATGTTACTCATTTTGGGTTGTTGAAGACTTGGACATTTTTGGGGGACAAATAACAAAAGACAGAGCATTTTCTTGGTTGTTTTATCTCTGTTGGAGTTTATGAGTTGCATTTGAGTGCATCTTGCACATATGTTCAGTTTCTTGTCATTTTTATATGAAAAATGCATTATTGCACGTGTTTATCTGTCTGTCTCCATTTGTTGAATGCATTTTCTTCCTTTGAATCTGGTTGCTAAGGATTTCTCAGATTCTAGGGTATAGATTTTTGTATCACATGCTTAATCTCTAACTTCCATTCAAGGAGTGGATTAAATTGTTTTAGGTTGAGTATGGAGAAGATTGTATGTCAGCAAGGATATTTGTAAGTAGAGACAGTTAAATACTTATCCTTGGGTGGTGTTTGCAAGGCAAATACCAGTTCTAACCCCTTGAAACTCAAATGCCAGTTGCAAGCCATTCTCTTGTATACGTCTAGTTGACTCCTTGCCTCGAGATAGGCACCGGTCTGCTTATGTGTAGTAGTTATGATCCAAAACCCCTGTCTTGCCTCCAAAACATCAATTTAAATCCTTTCATTTATCCAGCCTCTTAGTTGTAGGAGTAGGATTAGGACCCCTGCATACTCTCATCCATAACCAATCATATATGCCCAAGAGTATTGCCAAACTTGTGATCTATCATTCAAATCTTGGTCCATACATGAGAGTATTCTGCCTATTGTTGTAAAGTTAAATTTTTAGCTATAGGGATCCCCCCCTTGGTGCAGCAGAACCAGAAGTGAAGGGGAGGCAGCTCACGCAACCTCCTATATCTGTTGGCCGAATCTGCCTGTGCATTGGAGTTGGCAAACCCTCTGCTGATTCGGGAACTAACAAAAATGGTGACTCCGCTGGGGATTTAATTAAAGTGCTATCTTTTTGCTGGGAAGAGTCAAATAATTTAAGGACTAGAAAATCTAGTTTCCAGTGAAGTTGTTGCAACAATACCAAGAATGACCATATGGTGCTCTGCTGGGGTGATGAATCTAGAAAACAAAAGTGCCTTGCTAATATTTTTGTCCTCTCTGTGAGAGGTGGCGGCTTTGTTGATTAAACCTATCAATGCTGCAACATATTTCTAGGTATTCATCTTTTGATTTAAAAAAAAAGAAATGATGAGTTCAGAGCAGCAAACCTGGTTGTGCCCTCAAAGAAGACCATTTTTTATTGAAAGATATAAAGCCCTGAATTTCAAAGGAATATATGGTTACCCAAATGTTATTCCTAATAAAATTAGAAAATGTTTGCCGAAATATAGTGGATTAAATTCTGAGTCTGCAAACAAACATCTGCAAAATTTTTGTAATTTGATAGAAGATTATGAGGTAGAGGATGAAGATGTAGTAATGAGACTCTTTGTTCAGTCATCATTAGAGGATGATGCTAGGGTATGGTTTTTAGACCTGCCTATATGTTCAGTTTCTTCATGGGTAGATTTAGAAATTGCATTCCTAGAGCAGTTTGGTGAAAGATTTGATTTGGCCTCATTGATCATACACTTCATGAATATTCAAAAGGAAGATGAGGAATTGGTTCTAGCCTTTAATCTTATATTTATTAAGTTGCTCAAGCAGATTCCTGAATATATGAGACCCAATAATGCATTGTGCTTGATAATTTATTTGGCTGCCTTTGATAAGAAAATGAGTTATAGATTGAGAGATAAAGAACCGGCTACACTTCACCAGGCTTTCAGATTTGCTATGGATATTGAAAATAATCAGAAATATGGAATGCCAGTAGGTTTCATGACTGCAAGCTTTCAAAATAGTTTTCAAAGTGAATATATTTCTGTTGTTCCAATGTGCTCATTGAGAGATGATTTTGTAGAGGGAAATATATTTCAGAACAATGTGTACAGTCATGACGTGATGCATAAACATGAAGAAGATGTTGTAGAAAATGTAGGCACATCCTGTAATAATGAAGACAAAGATTGTTGTCAGCCTCTAGAAGAGAAGCTTGCAGACACAAAATGCCCTTTGAAGGATGAAATAAAAGATATACATGAAATTGTGTCTTGCAATGATAGGCATATCCTAGATATTCCTGAATGTTTATATGAAGTGGATATGCAGAGCTTCACTCTGGATACAGAAGATGTTGATTCAAGGAAGACAGTGAATATGTTAGTGACTGTCAGCATTCAGATGCATATGTGAGCCTTTCAGATGATGAAATATATATGGATGTTGAATATGAGTGTTTCCTTGAAGATTCTGACCACCTTCACAGTGCAGAGGTTAAAAAAATTGCTTTTGATTATCAGTGCGTTGGTGATGAGGAAAAACATGGTCACTATTCAGATGTGAGTGGATAGGTTGCAGATGTGTGTGCTCATATAGATGGGGATAGTGTTGGTTGCAGGGGTGACTACAATGCTTTTAATGAAGGGCTACATTCTGAGCTATTTTTGCCTTCTTTTGAGACATTCCAGGTGGACATTAATGATAAAATTGCTGAGCATAGTGAGGATGAATACCTGAATGTTTATAAAGATAAATTTGATTATGAGATGTTGCTTGTGCTTGAATATTGCATGTTTGATATAGAGGAGCTCTTATTTTTTGAAGAAGGGCAAAATTCTGATGTGGATTCATTTGTTTCATGTGAGTCTGTTATTCTTCCAAGCAGCATTGGTGACTCATATGATGATGACACTCTACAGCTGATGATAATGTATGCTGATCAAGCTTGTTGTAGATTTGTCAAAAAAAAAGGAAATAGGTAGCAGCACAACCAATTGCAACACTGGGTGCTGCAGACAACAAAATGTTTTCAGGCTTCATTTGAAGAAATCAAAAGAAAATCAAGTATTTGACAAAGGAAAATTCTAGTTTTTCCTTTTTGGTGGCCCTGGGCCACCAAGTATTTTTTTAAAAATTGTGATTTGTGATGTAGGTTGGTGCAGCTTCGACTCTGTGCCCAATGGATAAGGGACTGGTCTGCATCCCAGAGATCTGAAGTTCTCACCATGCCTGCAAGAGACATGCATCCCCAGACAGAGCCAATGTTAGTGCCTGCATAAACATTCAGGTTTCAAGTATTTAAATATGTAGGCACCTTCCATAAAATCCAAAAATTTCTAAGTCTTTTGGCCTTTGCAGTTGAAAAGTGCAAAAAATTCAGTTGTATGCGTGTATCTTTGAATATACAAAGGGGTTTGTATGTACAAATGAAAATATACCTTGGCGGGCTTGCAGAATTCTCGATTAGCCTTTGAAAAAATGAAAAAATTTGGTTATATTAATTTCGCAATGCATATCAGGCTTAAAAGGGGTGAATATACATTGGGGAATCTATCGCAGATTCCTAAGAATATTCTGCTATTGTATGTGAGGTTTGCATGCATATTGTGTTGTATGTTTGACATACAATGACTAGATGCAAAGGAAAACATGCAAAGAAGATATACATTGGCGGCATACAAGCGAAACATACAAGCGTCAATGTACATCGAGATAGGTGCAAAGGTGAATGTATGTCTGACATACATTGGGAATGTACATTGCAAATATACATAGTAGCTGACATGCATTCGCTACAGTGGAAGGGGTTTGTATGTGCGAGATGCAAGTGCAATATACATTCGCCACATACAATGGAAAGATGCATTGGTCGATGCATATGCAAGAAGAAACATGTACATTTGCAAAGATGCAAGGGGTCTTGTATAGTCGGCAACATACAAAGCAAAATGCATATGCGGTGTGCATTCGTCATATGCAAAGGAAAAGGATGTACAAGGCCGATATACAAGTGATGGGGCCTGCAGATATACAAAGGGGATTGTATGTGTTCGACATACAATGCAAGCATACAAAGCAGAATGTATATTGGGTAGATGCATCGGCGACAATGTACAAGGTGATACATGCAAGGCAGGTACTAAAGCATGGGGCCCACCAGTTGTATGTTCGCATTGTATATGCGACATACAAGTCGATATACAAAAGAAAACATACAATCCGGACCCGATTGAAAATCAAATGCAGTGAATAAAATTTGGGGTCCGTGGGTTGTATAAAGTGCTTGTATATGCTGATATACAAGCCGATGTGCAATGAAAAAGATACAAGCTGGATTTCAAAATGAGGTACATTCTGATTCATAAATGATTTGAAGTCCGCAGCTTGTATGTATGTGTGTGTTGTATATCATGAATATACAGAGGAGGGAGATACAAGCCAGACCTGAATAAGTTTTTCAATTTGTTTCATAAAGGTTTGGGGTCCACCTTGTATGTATGGTGATTGCATATGCTTTTGCATATACAAAGGGGTGAAAAAGTAAAAATGCATGTTGCGATGGCGGAAAAGTCAGCGATGGAAGCACAGGGTGCCTATGTGGCACGTTCTTATTGGTTGGTGACTTTTCAAAGCATTTTGATGCCGTAGATCTCAACGATAAGAAGGAGATCGACGACCCTGTTTTGAGCACTTGAGGAAGGAAGTATTTTCTGTGTATCTGCACTAGTTCAAGTGGGAAACTTCATAGCACAAACCATTGCTGCATCCCACGGGTAGGTCGACCATTTATGGCAGTAGTGTTGAGGTATGGGTCTGATTGACCAGCTAACTACCAAGTTTGTGAAGAAAATCTTCAGGCGGTGGTGCAGATCCCAAGTTCACCTGCTCATCCTTCTTCTTCTCCATGCTGCATTGAATGATTTAAGCACCATTCTGTGGTGCGCTGTATCTGGCAGATTTTTTTGAATTGCCATGTAATTATTGTTGAGTGCACAGTCTTGATATAAAATGTAAAGTGTGTTACTCATTTCGGGTTGTTGAAGACTTGGGCATTTGTGGGGGAAAAATAATGAAAGACAGAGCATTTTCTTGGTTGTTTTATCTCTGTTGGAGTTTATGAGTTGCATTTGAGTGCATCTTGCACATATGTTCAGTTTCTTGTCATTTTATATGAAAAATGCATTATTGCACGTGTTTATCTGTCTATCTCCATTTGTTGTATGCATTTTCTTCTTTTGAATCTGGTTGCTAAGGGTTTCTTAGATTCTAGGGTATAGATTTTTCTATCACATGCTTAATATCTAACTTCCATTCAAGGAGTGGATTAAATTGTTTTAGGTTGACTATGGAGAAGATTGTATGTCAGCAAGGATATTTGTAAGTAGAGACAGTTAAATACTTATCCTTGGGTGGTGTTTGCAAGGCAAATACCAGTTCTAACCCATTGAAACTCGAACGCCAATTGCAATCCATTCTCTTGTATACGTCTAGTTGACTCCTTGCCCCGAGATAGGCACCGGTCTGCTCTTGTGTAGTAGTTATGATCCAAAACCCCTGTCTTGTATCCAAAACATCAATTTAAATCCTTTCATTTATCCAACCTGTTAGTTGTAGGAGTAGGATTAGGACCCCTGCATACTCTCATCCATAACCAATCAGATATGCCCAAGAGTGTTGCCAAACTTGTGATCTATCATTCAAATCTTGGTCCATACATGAGAGTATTCTGCCTATTGTTGTAAAGTTAAATCTTTAGCTATAGGGATCCCCCCTTGGTGCGGTAGAACCAGAAGTGAAGGGGAGACAGCTCACACAACCTCCCGTATCTGTTGGCTGAATCTACCTGTGCATTGGAGCTGGCAAACCCTCTGTTGATTTAGGAACTAACACATTCAACTGCGGAATTTTGCTAGAGGAGTGGACCTTTAAAATTTCAATCTCATATCCCAACCTACTTAAGTTTTCTACATTAATTTAATAAAATGAGTTGATTTGTAATGTAATGAAAAAATCCTTAACAAATGGTAAATTATAGAGTTTTGATGGAGGGTTGAAGCTTTATACCTCTTGGTTGACCTATAGAAGTCTTAAACATCTCCACATTCAATGATTTAATGATAAAATCAACAAATAAGAAACTTAGCAAAAATCCTTAAGAAAACCTTAAATTGTGAGATTTTGGCAAAGAAATGGAATTCAATACTTTCAATCACATGTCTAAACCTCCCTGGATTTTCCACATGATAGCTTTATAAATAGTTAAGTTTTCAAACATGATGGAAAATCTTGTAAAATTACAAGTTGTTGGATTTTGGCATAGAAACAGAGTTTTAACCTTTTGCATCAATCTCCAAAAGTTTTAGGGATTTTCATATCAGGTCGTCCTATGAAAAAGTTGAAGCAAGGTACCTAATTAAAATCTTAGGAATACAAATAATTACAGGATTTATATGGATAGGAGAACATTTAAATTCATATCTATACCACCTAGACTCCATTCATTTTCTACAAACCTTGAACTCAGACAAAAGCTACAAATGATAAGAACGCTGAATTGTAGGATTTAACCTAGCTTCTACATATTTCACCAAAAAACTTAAGAACTGATAATCCTTATCATTTTTGCATTTCTTTCAAAGTAGTGTATTTTCAAAGGGTAAGTCTTTATGCATAGTCTTTTAATTGCAGAAATATCTCTTATTGTCAGACTTCCATTGCTAAGTTCTAATGTTGTCAATTTTATACAAAGTGAGTTTATAACTACAGTTAGTCAAGAAATTGAGTGTTGCAAAGTTTCCTTGGACAAAGGGATTTTTTAATTAAAACCCTAAAGTTTGGATGTCCACTAAAACCTCGCAAATTACTATAAGTGGTTTAAACCCTTAATTGCTTAGGATTTTAAAGTTTGTTTTGAATCTAATGACTTCTTCTTGGTGTTTTTATAGGGTTAGATGCCAAGAGCCAAGAAAATAAAGTGAATTTTAAGTAGTGGTTCCACTTTTGAAGATCTTATCCTCTTGGAATACCATATCAAATACTAACATAGGTCATGTTGACCTAGTGTAATTTAAAACAAGAATGTATGGAGATGTTGCTACCACTAGAGCCAAGAGAATGGTTCATAACAAGATTTCTTTGGCTAGAGGATTTCCCATATCAGCTCAATGTCCAAAACTTGTGATGGTGTGTGCCAAGCATTATGATGTAGGCCAAGGGAAGATAAGAACTACAACTGGTAGATAGTTGGAAAAACTTGTTGAAATGCACAAGACGACTGAGAGGGGGGGCATGAATCAATTTTCTCAAAAACTTTAACGACTTATGAATATCCACACATCAAATGTTCAATCATTGTTATTAAGATTTAACCATGAAAGCATGAAACAAGAAGCTTAACACAATAACACATTCAACACATGAGACACCAGATTTTTTATGTGGAAAACCCTATAAGGGAAAAACCACGGTGGGTGTTAGCCCATAGAAATAAATATGTTATAACAATACCGAAAAATAGAGGCTTACTGCCCAAAATGCTCGCTACAAATGTTGGGGCTCACTACCAAGATCGGCTCATTGCCAAGGGGTGGCTCACTGCCAAGGGTTGGTGAACTGATTTGATAACATCTACTCCATGCCTGGGTTCAGTTCTATTGAAGCACAATATAACTCCTCTGCTTTGCTCTTCTTACACCTTTTCACTTATCTTCACATTTTCGCACAAGGGCATTTTTTTCACAACTTCATTACATGTTTTTATACAATTCATCAACCTTGGAATGTACATCAAGGTCGACATTACATTCATCAACCATTGAAACAATCTCTAAGGTCGGCATTACAAACATACATAGAAATAGTTCTGGACCTAAACAAAATTAGCTAGGGAAAAGATGTATGTGGATCATATTATGCCTTAGTTGGGACTCAAATGCAATCTTCCATGCCACAACATGCTTCCACAATCTTCAATGCATCTCTGCAAGTAGTGAAAACAACCAGGTCGGCCAAGACTGGTGTTAACACTAAGTCTTATAAGAACAGTCTTCATCCACGATCCAAATTTCTCTTTGTGGACCAAACCAAAAGAAGGAACACGATCAGGAGACATCCACATGCATATTGTAATCACCAAGAACATTCGCACAATCTCTAAACACTTTATCCATAAGATTCTTCAATCAGGAACACTTGAACATAATTGTTATCCACTATCATATAGAAAGGATCACTTGTGGATAACCAAATCATGAGCCATTGGAGTTGAAGGTACTTGTCATCATTAAATACTAGATTCCATAACCACAGACTAAAATACTTAAATGTAGAGGAATGCGGAGCATAATACATTCTCCCTGTCAGCACCAAATATATAAAAAAGTAGTTTTCACTTTGGCGAACATAACTCACTCAAATCTTCATACAGGAGGCTCAAACTTGGAACATAGCAACTTCAGACATGTCTCTAACTAACTTCCAATCCACAAACAAAGATATTCATTCTACAAGAAATGTGGAGCAATCTACTGGACTGTTCTGCTGTAAACAAAGATACTCTTCAATACACTGTTTCCACTGGAGGAGCAAATTTTCTCAAAAGCACTTGGAAATTTAGTATCAGGAATACTTATTCATTATATTCAACACTTATATAAGCCTATGCAAAGCATCTAACTCATTAAAAGCAATCATCAAAACAAGAGCACAATTGACACCAATGATAACACAGATATGTTGACATCAATGACAACACCGGTTAGGCACATACTTGCAACAATCTCCCCCTTTGTCATTGATGGCAACATATGACGTGAAAAATTGTAAAGACCATCAAGACAAGATACTCCCAATTTCTTTTTACACATTTGCACTCTTTCTCCCCCTGAGTTTTTCACATGATTTCTCTCCCCCTTTGACATCAATGGCAAAGGGCACATACTTGCACTCTACTGCTCTGATCAAACTAAAATTGTTCTTTCATCAACATTGTAACACTTACTACACTTAATCAGGAACTCATGTCAGTAACATCTAGCTACTCCCCCTGAGAGGTAGCTCCCAAACATTAATCCAGACAAAAAATAAGGCTTTGGGCACCACTAGACTAATGCATTCCTATGCATCTTAGTTCAGAGCAGGAGAGGTAATAATCCCTCACTTTTCTCTGAGATACTCAAAGGTATCCTTAGGCAGAGGCTTAGTGAACATATCTACAATCTGATCCTCTATGGAGACATATTCCATCTTTACCTCATTCTCTGTCACCTTTTCTCTCAAAAATTGATATCTTATTGATATATGCTTTGTTCTTGAGTGCATCACTAGATTCTTTAAAATGTTTATAGCACTTGTATTGTCACAAAAGATTGCAATTGGATCTTCATACACAACTCTTATGTCCTTCAAAGTATGCTTCATCCATAACACTTGAGTGCAACATACTGTTGCAATATACTTTGCTTCTGTAGTAGTCAAGGAGATTGAATCTTGCTTCTTGCTCAGCCATGAAACCAATATATTACCCAAGAAGAAAGCACCTCCACTTGTACTTTTTTTTTCATCAACATCTCCAGCCCAATCTGCATCTGTATAAGCATTGAGAGTGAAATCATTATCCTTTGGATACCATAAGCCATGATCTAATGTGCCTTCAAATACCTCAAGATTCTCTTGACTACCATCACATGTGACTCTCTAGGATCTTCTTGAAATCTTGCTACAAGACATATTGCATGCATTATATCCGGTCTAGTTTGAGTTAAATAAAGTAATCCTCCAATCATAGATCTGTACCTTTTCTGATCAGTCTTAGGTGATTCATCAGTTTTGCTTAACTTGCAACCAGTCACCATGGGAGTACACACCGGTTTAGATTCCTCCATCCCAAATTTCTTCAACAACTCTTTCACATACTTAGACTGAGAAACGAATATTCCTTTATCTGATTGAGTAATTTGTAGACCCAAAAAGAAATTCATTTCACCAAACGTAGACATCTCAAACTCATTTTGCCTTTCCGCTGCAAATTTCATGCACATACCTTCATTTCTTCCAAAGATAATGTCATCAACAAAGACTACAACAATGATAATTTGATCATCATTGATTTTGAAGTAGAGATTGTTGTTTGTAGTACCTTTACTAAACCCCAATTGCATCAAATACTTGTCCAACCTTGCATACCAGGCTCTAGGAGCTTGCTTGAGTCCATACAAGGCTTTCTTCAATCTGCATTTTCTTCATCTTTTGCTTGAAGACTCATTTGATTCATGTTCATTTACCTCTGGGTTCATCAAATACTTCCAATCATCATGAGAACTGCTTTGTACTGAAAACAACTATGTTCTGTAAACTTGAACTTCTGTTACTCATTACTCTCAAGCAAATTATCAAAATTAGACAAATTTATGGTTGTAGATGTAGAGCAATATCTTCAATAGCGGACCAATGAAGCACTATAACTTGATTTAGCCAAAATTCATAACATATTTTCTTTTTTGATCAATTCTTTTTGCATGGTAGACTTCTTTCTTTGCACAACTCATCCTTTATCCTTCACAATCACAATCTTTGTCCTGATTTAGACCTTGTTGCTAATTCTTGACCTTGTCTTTTCATGCTGGGGCATCAGCATCAATCCTTTGGCAGGGGAGAAAAGATTTTTCATTAAGGCTCCCCCTGTGCCAAAGCACCCAATTCACTTCCCGGAGGAAGTATCTGCACCAGAGTCTGGTGTGGACCCATCTTTGACTTCATTTACTTCCTTCTTGACCCAAACCATGTTCATATCCTTCTTGACTTCTGCCAAATCAACCTTATCAACTGGTTTCTTCAGTTCTGCCTAAGTATCCTTCTTCATGTTCTTACTTTTGCAAAACTTAGAGGTGTGTCCAAATCTATTGCAATTGTAGCACACAACATTTCTCTAGCTAGTATTTCTTCCATTCACTCTGGATCTGCATTGGTTAGCTTTATGCCCAAATTTGATGCATGTATAACAGTAGCCACTTAAGGATTTAACTATCCTATCCCTACCATAGCCATTTCTTATTTGACTTTTGCACTCATTAGCCCTATGTCCCATCTTATAGCATGTATAACAACTAATAGAATTCTGACTCACTTCACTTATGCATACAACAGTTTTATGACCAACTTTATTGCATGTGAAACACTGACAGGAGAAAGATGGAACATTTTGATTCATTTTGCTCCTACATTGGGTAGCCTTATGACCAAACTTATTACATGCATTACAATAACCATTGAAGGATGGATACCTTTGAGTGTTTAGTTGTCTGACTAGTAGTCTTTTTTATCTATTCCTTTGATTTTGAATCTGTTTGCTTTTGTCCTCCTTAGCCTCAGCATTCTTCTCTTGACATGCTCTAGATCTTTCACCTTTCTCAAGTCTCACACTTTCTTTGTCATTAAGATTTTTCTGACTTGCCATTAGTCTATCAAATCTGGCAGCACTCACACTGAGTTGGTCTCGCTGAGCCCATGCATGTTTTAGATCAGCTTTCAGATCCACAACTTCTTTTTCAAGCTTTATGCAGTCTTTAGTTTTGTCTTTCAGACATTCCTCAATTTTTGCTTTTTCTTCATTTGCCAATCTGAATTCTTCATCGTCCTCTTTTAGTCTTTGCTCAAGCTTCCTGATTTGCTTTCTTAACTCTTTGATGTATTCATTTGCTTCTGTTATATTTTCCTTTAAGTCCATGTTTTCTTCTTCTAATTTCTCAAGGTTTTCAAGGGCAGTTTTGGATTCATCATTGTCAATGGACAAACATTCATCTTCTAAGGATTTTAAATTATTACAGTCTTCAATCACTGATTTAGATTCAATATTGGTAATTGAACCCAAAATTATTTGTTCTCTAGTAGTACTGTGTTCTTTCACTTTATACTGATAATCTTCTTGTGCTTCATCATACATATGTATGTCTTCATCAAACTTGACATTGGCACTTTCAATGATTTTTCTCAATCTCTTATTGTAGCATTGGTAGACCTCACTCTTAGTAGAATAACCAAGAAATATTCCTTTATCATACCTAGCATCAAACTTGCCTAGCTCTTCTTCTCTCCTAATATAACATTTGCTTCCAAAAACTTTGAAATTTTTTACTATAGGAATTCTTCCATACCGCAGTTCATAAGGAGTTTTAGTAGCATTACCTTTGACTTGAACTCTATTTTGAATGTAGACAACAATATGTACAGCTTCTTTCCAGTACACTTCTAGTAGGTTAGCCTTCTCTATCATTGTCTTTGCAGCTTCTTGGACAACCCTGTTCTTTGTTTCTATCACTCTATTCATTCTAGAGTCAGATAATTGTCTCTTTATTCCATGAGTCTCACATAACATATTGAATTTATTGGAAGTAAACTCTTCTCCTTTGTTAGACCTCAAACATTTGATTTTCATATTCAACTCATCTTCAATCATTGTTTTGAAAGCTTTAAATGTATCTAGAGCTTCTGATCTTTCTTTAAGAAAACTGACCCAAGTCATTCTTGAATAATCATCAATAAAGAACATAAAGTACCTATCATCATGGAAACTTCTTATTTTTCTAGGACCACAAAGGTTTGTATAAACCAATTCCAACGGTTCAGTGGAAAAAATTTCTTCATCCTGTGCGCTTCTTCTTGTTTTCTTTTCAACTTCTGGATCAGGACATTCTTCCTTATTGCAATTGACATTCTTTAAATTTGAGAAGTAATCATCATCTTCATCGTCTTGTACATCATAATATGTTCTATTGGACATTCTGTTCTTATTTTCTTCATCATTCCTTTTCAAATTTCTTTTTGGACAACTAGATGCATAGTGACCAATTCCACCACACAAGAAGCAATTGTGATGCAGCTCATCTTTGTGTGCCATCCTGGATCTACCTCAAGCTATTATGCTTTCTTTCGAGGAACTTGGCTCTGATACCAATTGTTGAAATGCGCAATACAACTAAGAGGGGGGGTAAATCAGTTGTCTCAAAAACTTTAACCACTTATGAATATCCACACATCAAATGTTCAATCACTATTAGTGAAATTTAACCATGAAAGCATGAAACAAGAAGCTTAACACAATAACACATTCAACACATGAGACACTAGATTTTTTACATGGAAAACCCTATAAGGAAAAAACCACGGTGGGTGTTACCCCATTGAAATAAATATGTTATAACAATACTGAAAAATAGAGGCTCACTCCCTTAGGGCTCACTGCCCAAAATGCTCACTACAAATGTTGGGGCTCATTGCCAAGGGTTGGTGAACTGATTTGATAGCATCTACTCCATGCCTAGGTTCAGTTCCATTGAAGCATAGTATAACTCCTTTGCTCTGCTCTTCTTACACCTTTTTACTTATCTTCGCATTTTCGCACAAGGATATCTTTTTTGCAACTTCATTACATGTTTTTATACAATTCATCAACCTTGGAATGTACATCAAGGTCGACATTACATTCATCAACCATTGGAATAATCTCCAAGGTCAGCATTACAAACATACATAGAAATAGGTCTGGACCTAAACAAAATTAGCTAAGGAAAATATGTATGTGGATCACGTTATGCCTTAGCTGGGACTCAAATGCAATCTTCCACACCACAACATGCTTCCAAAATCTTCAATGCATCTTTGCAAGTAGTGAAAACAACTAGGTCGGCCAAGACTAGTGTTAACACTAAATCTTCTAAGAACAATCTTCATCCACGATCCAAATTTCTCTTTGCGGACCAATCCAAAAGTAGGAACATGACCAGGAGACATCCACAAGCACATTGTAATCACCAAGAACATCCGCACAAGCTGTAAACACTTTATCCATAAGATTCTTCAATCAAGAACACTTGAACATAACTGTTATCCACTGTCATATAGAAAGGATTGCTTGCGGACCACCAAATCATGAGCCATTGGAGTTGAAGGTACTTATCATCATTACAAACTAGATTCCAGAACCATAGACATAAATACTTAAATGTGAAGGAATGCAGAACATAATACATTCTCCCTGTCACCACCAAATATACAGAAAAAATAGTTTTCACTCTAGTGAACATAACACTCAAATCTTCATACCGAAGGCTCAAATTTGGAACATAGAAAATTCATACATGTCTCTAACTAACTTCCAATCCACAGACAAAGATATTCATTCTATAGGAATTATGGAGCAATCTACTGGACTGTTCTGCTATAAACAAAGATACTCTTCAATACATTGTTTCTATTGGAGGGGAAAATTTTCTCAAAAGCACTTGGAAATTTAGTATTAGGAATACTTATTCATTATCTTCAACACTTATATAAGCCAATGCAAAGCATCTAACTCATTACAAGCAAGCATCAAAACAAGAGCACAATTGACACCAATAACAACACAGATATGTTGACATCAATGACAACACCGGTTAGGCACATACTTGCAACAAAATTATCTCTAACAATAATTATAGAAGCATTTCAAACTCCCTACCATGGATAGGTTGTACAATTGTCAGAGGCCCAAGGTTTGGCTTATTACAATCAAGACCTAGATAGCTACTTGAGTTCAATTTAAACAAGAGATGGATGGTATCAACTAGACAAACCATCTATAAGATTCCTGAGACACTCCTTAGGAGTGACTTGCAGATAGAGATTAGTGACATGGTGAACTTGCTTAATAGGATCATGGGATTACCTACTATTTCTACACTTATGCCATGGATGTTCAAGTTTATCCATAATATATTGGAAGACAAAGAGATGATTCATTGGTCCCAATTGATCGGTGACAATTTATGTGAACAATTGAAAAAGGTAGATGACACCAAGCACTTTTATATGACTTCCTACTTGGTGCATTATTAGCCAGGAAGTTCATCTATCCTAGATTGACCAAGATAGGAGCAATAGGATTAAATCTAGGACAATGGAAAGTATATGATTGCTACCCTGAGTTGTAGTTTAATAATTCATTGATCCATTACAAGAGGGTAAATGATGCTTTTACCATGTGTATTGTTAGAACTCTTTAGGGAGACTTGACTCAAAGGTTGTCATTAAACATTGCACATACAATTACATTGTATGGAAATTGGCTCATTCAATTTGAAAAATTCATCTACAGCAGGATGGAAGGATTCACAAGTCCTCCCTATAAATTACCTAAATATCCTATTAATAGGATAATACTTTTGGAGCTCACTAGATAGTTACATGAGACCCACATGGACCTTGGGGACAAGCATGGGATAAGGGTCCCATTTCCTATCATGATTGGTGTATATGCATATCCTTCATTCCCAAGTGCAAGGGATTCAGATGTAGAAATACAAAGATACACTTTGCATTTCTATAACATCAGGACTTCATTTGACCCCTATGGAAAGATGGAACAATTTGTTGGCTCTAATATGAGGCGTGTCCCTCATTTAGAAGACTTTTGGGTGGATTGCAATGATGACCATGATGTGAGAAAAAAGAGACATTCCAAATTAACTACCTTCTAGATGAAAGCTTTTGGAATAACAAAGGTGCTAGATTAATTGTCAGATGATGGCAAGGTTGTACAAAAATCTTATGAAAATGATAAGGTGTTGTTATGTCATAAAATGTGTACACTAGCATAAATTACACCTAGTTTAGCACTTGGGTGAGCCTAAAATGTTTACCTTTGTTAATAAGGACCTATTTTCACACCGTTTTGAACATTAAACGATTAATTCTCGATCCTGATGATAAAACGTAGCAAAATAACAATGAGACCAACCTAAGTACACTTAAAGAGACTTATACTGGGATTTTTAGGGCTAAAGGACAAGGGCGCCCAAGCACCCTAGTCTCTCATTTAGGCGTGGCTATTTTCGAGGTATGTCAACTTAAGACATCTTAAGTGGTTCCTCATATCAGCCCCTTTTGGTTTTATTCGTCGCTTGTGAGTGGGAATGTATATAAAAGCAAGCCAGTTTATTCATTTGAACATCTAAGCAATCTAGGCACTCTTGCACTCTTTCTTCTTCTCTCTCATGCTCTCTATGGTGGATTATTGTTGTAGCACTAACTTATTGTAGGTCTTGTGAAGATATATCTACTTATTTAGGATACACCAACTTCTTGAATCAAGTTGTGACGCCGCATCAAGCATGCTAGGGTTTACCTGCTCATGGTGACTTCTTTCCTTCATGCCTTGTTCTAGCATTCCATTCTACTTTAGATTTGCCTCTTCCCTCCTAGGGCACACACTCCTTGAGATCTCATAATTGCTATTGTGGAGGTGGAAACACCATTCACAAAGCTTGACATAGGTAAAATACTAAATAGCACCCAACCACTTTCCTTCTTGTGTGTGTGTAGGTTGCATCCAAAATAATCTACAAAAAACAAGCTACAGGAGACAAGAACACAAAAAGGCAAAGACATAGTAAACATCACATTATGCCAAACCCTAATCAGGGTCTATGGCACCCAAGCGCCCTAGTCCTTTAGGCCCTCAAATCTAGATCCAAGTTCTGTTTTGTACTCTGATCCTTGTAATGGTGTTAGATTTTTTATATCTATTTTCAATAGTTGGTTATGCTCCAATCTTGCTCAAATAGGGTTTCATGTTTTGCCCTAGTTTGATTGGTTGGATTTGGTTGATTCTCCTCTATGCAAAAAAAAGGACAAATCCCTTATATTTTGTCTCTCCTTCTTGGGTAGAAGCCAATCTTAGCTTGTGTCCTAATGTTGGATAGAAGAGTGTTTGACCTAGTTTGATCTATTAGGCTAGTCTTTATTTTCTATATAACATTTTAGTGAACCCATCGTATCTTGCACTTTAGCATCCTTCTTATTTTAGATTTGGGTTGTTTTCTACCCTAGATCTGATTAGATTTGATTTCATTCTTCAATTTTCATACCTACATAGCTAAATTGTGCATAGTTTCAAAACCAGGGTTTGTAAAAACCTTGCATTTCTAGGAAATCTAGCTAATCTCCAACCTAGGGTTTGTAGATTAGTGTATTGTTTCAAATCTTGTTGAATTGTTGGCTTGATTAAGGGATTTAATTTGGTGTACCTTACCATCCTTGTTATTTTAGAGCATTCTTGCATCCTTGCATGTGATTTTGGAAAATAAGCATTTCATTTTAGATCTTGAAAAGAGCATATTTGTTAGCTTGTTTGCATTACATAGGGTTAGATCATCATAGTGTGATTTAAATTTCTGATTTTTGCATCAGATCTAATTGATATTATAGTATTTAATCATTTCATGGTGTTGCATCTTACATTTAAAACTCTTATTTGCTAGGGTTTTGTCAAATAAGTTGCATTTTTGGAAAACCTAGTCAAATTCAAAACCTAGGGTTTGTAATTAAGATATTGTTTCAGATTTTTCTGCTATCATTTACATTTTAAATATGATCTTTCATTGCTGTAGCATGTCATAAATATCATTTGTGTTCAAAAAAATTAATTCTAGCATCAAAAAATTGTGGTTTAGGGAGTAAGTATTTAAAATCTAGGGTTTTAATAACAAACCCTAGCTAGTCTTACATTTAGGGCATCTTTATCAAAGAAAAATTCTCTAAATCTTTGTTGAATTTAAGTGGATAAATCATTTAGTCACTTCTTTTTCACATGCTACACGTCCTACATTTACAAGACTTAGTTGTCGTGGTTACCAAGAATATCACATTTTTGGAAGACCTCGCTTCTCTTGCAATTGTAGGTCCTTGATTACAATCTTATTTTCATATTGATGGCACTTCAGTAATGAATAGATCTAATTGTACATTTCTGCTCCTTATCATATTTTCATACAATAGACAAGGTAATTCATTATGGCCTCTTCTTGTTTTTCCTTTTTGGAATCTTTGCACGCATATATCATAGATTTTGAATTTTTTTCTTAATTCATTAATATGCATCCTCATATTTTAGATAATATAGAATCCATGTATGGTATTGATGTGTCTATATATTCTGTATATGATATCCTTTGTTATACATCTGATTTTGCTAGCTTCATGACTCTCATGGGTATATATCCTTCAATATTACAAGATCTTACTAAAATCATCTCCATGAACTGTCTTGAGAAGGATGATGATGATAGATCTTATTCTACTATAACTCGTGATAATACCATTGACATCATCTCTAAGGCATATTATGGTGACTTAGCTTTGCCTACTTCATCCTATGCTTTGGATCCCTCTCCCAAAAATGAAGACATTTTGGTGCAAGAGGATGAGATCATTAACACATTCCTTAATCTCTCTTATAGAGATGCGGCATTAGATAATGTTGAGCATGCTACTTCTATTTATACCATAGTACATGAGGTTTCTATGTCTCATCCTATGGATATTCCTCCTTTGGTTGAATGTTCAAGTACCATGGATATCACTAAGGATGTGAAGACCCTTGATCTTCCTCCTTTGATTGAATGTTCAAGTACCTTGGATATCACTAAGGATGTGAAGACCCTTGATATTTATCCTTTGGTTGCATGTTCAAACTCCTTAGACATCACTAAGGTATCACCATCATCAACAGTTTTCTTAACACTTTACCCTCCCTTCATTCCAATGCTCTCCCTTCAAAAGATGAAGCATTAGTGGATGAAGAGTGGTCTCTCACATTAAACTCCTCGGGGATGGATGTTGAGCTTACTCAAAAGGAAAACAATGTCAATCCAATCATAATTAATAGACTTGTTCCACCCACTAAAGGGATAGTGAATAAGTGCAAATTACCTCTTTTCTCTAAATCGATGATTATGGTTCAAGGTGATCCAACACCACCTCAACCCTTGGGTTACATTCTCAATTATGAAAAACAAATTACTCAAAGAAATCAAGGTGTTCAAAATGTGTCATAGCATCATATGATCACTCACACATACAACACATGCAACAACAAGAAAAGTAAGCCTGCACCGAGTGTGCCCATTTCTCTTCCACCTTCTCAACCTATCCTACCTCAAGCACCTCATCTTCCTCCACATATTGGTAAACAATACGATCTTGTCGAGCAGCTCCGTGCTACTCTGACGAAGATCTCTCTATGGGATTTAATACAAACATCATCTACATACCACAAAATGCTCCAAGAGGCTCTACAAAAGCTAGTTGTTCCACCTTCTGTTAGACCAAATGATGTAGCATCTATGTTTAGTTGTATGCATGCAACAACATCAAATATTTCATTTCCACAACATGATTTGCCTCTCATAGAAGTTCAAAACCAATATGAGCCTCTTATGACATCTGTCATTATTAATAAAATGAGAGTTAGATGTACCATGATTGATGGCGCATCAGGTCTTAATGTCTATGGCATAGACTTGTTACAGAAAATGAATATTGATACCTCTCTCATTAAACTAGAAAAACTCATTCTTCGTGGCTTTGATAATGTTGGTAAACAATCACTAGGTACAATCACCTTAGATGTTAAGGCTGGACCTATGACATTGCCTACCATTCTCCATGTCATGGCTAATTCTCTTTCATACAATCTTCTTCCTGGTAGACTGTGGATTCATGCCATGGGGGCAGTCTCGTCTACCCATCATTGCTCAATAAAATTCATTTTCAAAAACAAACCTTATACAATTAAAGTTGATTCGGCTCAAGAAAATTGCTTGCAAATGGAAGTGAGACATCAAACTCCTTTAAGAAGTTTGATCTCTTCTTTAACAGTACCCTCCTCTACTAACAATAGTGTTGGTCAGGATAGTGTTGGCCCTTTGAATGCATTTTTTGGTGATGATTGGGGTTCATTAGATTTTGCACCCTCCTTTGCGGGTGAATATAAAGTCTCAACCTCACACCCAAAAATCTCGAAGGTTACAAATGAAATTTCTTCAACATAATTTTCTACTCCTACAAAGCTTAAACTCAAGATTAATGACAACAGAACCTTTAAAATTGATGAAGATCCACCTTCCTCTACAGAAATGGCAACCATTTGTGATAAATTATCATCTAATTATAATACATGTCTTGGTAGTGATGAGGTCTCTTTAGTTTTCAACCCCCATAGGATTGTTGAAACAAAGATTGACCCTCCTCACCATGATCAAATGCATGATCCTTCTACTTCTTTCAACAAAGATTCCTCTTCATTTTGGTCCTTGTTGATGGCGTGTAACATTTATGGTGGATTTTCCTCTGATGCAGAGGATTGTAGTATGTTTTCTTTATTGGATTCAACCATGCATATCCTCCTAGTCCCTGTCATTCTCCAAGTTTTTAGTTTCGGTTCATTTTTTATACATGCTTCTAGGAATTCTTCACTATCAGTGTTGTCATTCTCATTCTCTGCCTCTATTTCTCCTACTAAATTTGGTTCTCCCTTCGTTTCATTTGTTTCCAGCCTTAAGATTGTGTAAATGTTCTTAGAGTAGTCATCATTTTCTTCCGCATGGGTAGATTCTTCAATATAGGCCTCATCCATTGGTAGTCCTAGTGGTATGAATATACTTCTATTACTATCCGCAAAAGATAGCTCTTCCTTGCAGGATCCCACTATGCCATTAGCATCTACAAACCATCTTAGTCCAAGTAGTGCGTTAAAGGAATCTCCTTGTTCTTTCATAACAACAACCACAAAGTCTACTACCTATTGATTCCCATTAGGTTTACCTCTACATGTTTCCATGTTCCAATGGTTGACATGCTAGACCCATTTGCTAAAGTAATATTATAAGGTGTTTGAGATAATCTAGGTCTCCCTAGTTGTTCCCAAAGCTTCTTAGTGATCATGTTTATGTTTGCACCCAAGTCTATCATTACATTTTTATTCTTTTTATGATTAATATGGGCATCCACCGACAGTGGTTTTATTTTCCAATGTATTTCATTTATGCCCAATTGTCTAACATGGTTTCGTAGTATCTTCTCTTTATTTCAATATTTAGTAAATTGTTTAAATTTCTCCATTAGGTTATGTTGTTGTGTTAGAGATGTAAACTATTTTAGTACCACAACTTCTTTTATGAAGAATTGATTGACTTGTTTTTTCTTTTATTGTTCTTCTATTATTATATGTTTAGTCTTTTGTACTATCTCATCATGTTGCCTTTTATTTGGGAAGAATATATCTTCCTCCTCACTTTCTTCTCTTTCTGATTTAGTAGTGCCATATCTTTTTCCTCTTGTGTTTGTGCCTTGTCTTGTAACTACTATTGCTTTCTCTTTTCCTTTATCCATCTTAGTTTTGTTCCTCCTTTATTCTCTTATTTTGATTTTCTTCATCTGATGAAGATATATTTGTATTTCCATCATGGTCTCTCTAACAGGTCCTTAGGACTTGACCTTCTTCGTAAGGGACTCTTCTTATTACTCTGGCCTCTTTTTGCTTATCTAAATCATCTCCGTTTCCTTGTTGTGGTGCATTCTAAAAGTATTATTGTGCCTTATCACATATGAAAAGTTCATGTTTTGTACTGTTGCAAAATGAGCATTGCCTTCTTCTTTCTCCCCAACACTCATTAGCAAAGTGCCCTTGTTTACCGCATTTATAATAAGTGGTCTCATCTCTTATTCTTCTGCCTCTACCTTAGCCTCTGCCTCCTCTATAACCTCCAAATTGTCCTCTATCCTCATTGCTATAGTTACTTTCACATGGTGCATTTTGATTTGTATTCTAGATAATATTCATGTTTCTTTGCTTTTTCCATGAAGGTTACTTATAGGCTTGATCCTGAAGATCTAGTGGTCTTTCTACTAGGCATTTCACATATGCCATGATATTATTATATGCTTTATTTTTGTGATTTGAATTGTACCATGAATCACTTTCATCCTCATCTTCTCACACCCTGAACATTTGTGATGGACAATTTGGTGTTTCATGATCATCCCATTCTCTGCATAATCCATAATAGACTATGTTGTTCTTTGTAGGGAGTGCCTTTATATCTACCTTCATTATGGTAGCCTGTCATGTTGAAATGCACAAGACAATTGATAGGGGGGTGAATCAGTTGTCTCAAAACTTTAACCACTTATTAACACATCAAATGTTCTATCATTGTTATTAAGATTTAACCATGAAAGCATTAAACATGAAGCTCAACACAATAACACATGAGACACCATATTTTTTATGTGGAAAACCCTACAAGGGAAAAAACCATGGTGGGTGTTAGCCCACAAAAATATATATGTTATAACAATACTGAAAAATAGAGGCTCACTGCCCAATATGCTCACTACCAAGGGTTGGTGAATTGATTTGATAACATCTACTCCATGCCTGGGTTTAGTTCCATTGAAGCACAATATAACTCCTCTACTCTGCTCTTCTTAAACCTTTTTACTTATCTTCGCATTTTCGCTCAAGGACATCTTTTTCGCAACTACATTACATGTTTTTATACAATTCATCAACCTTGGAATGTACATCAAGGTTGACATTACATTCATCAACTATTGGAACAATCTCCGAGTTCGGCATTACAAACTGTTAATGGAAAATACAAACAATAGTTTTAAACTATCCAATAACTCAATGAAATTAAAATAAAATTCAATAAACAAAGATATACCTTCGTAGACTATTTTTACGTCGTGACTTCCATTATTGTCTATGAGTTGAGCTCTCAGAAGTGTGTACTTCCTTGTTGTTGAAGATGACAATAGGAGAATGGCTGTAGATGGATAATGCAATGAAGATTAAACAACAAATGTAACTCTATGAAGATGGATAATGGAGATATGAAGCCATGGTTGGATGATTGTGATGATAATGAGATTATGCAAGTGCAATGAGGATACTTTGCCAAAGGCACACTAGTAGAATTTTTGAAGGGTAAGTTTACAAAAGCTCTTGGATTGTTGAAATGAGGGAATGAGGGTTCCTTTTATAGGCCAAAGAGGGGCCAATTCCAAGTGTCATGATCTCAACGGTCAAAAAGAAGCCTTGTGACATGTACGGTGCAGATTGAATTGGTTAGGATGAGGGAGAGAAATATAGAAGATGTTCCTTTCACCTTGACAAGGTGGAGAGAGGTGTGACATGAGGCCACATGTCACAAGGCTCACAAAGACCATAGAGTGAAGGTCAAAAAAGGAGACCTTGTTTGTAGGATGGTTGGAAGGAATATAGGGACTTATGGGACAAGTGTCTCAAGGTGTCTTTTGACCAAGTTGACATGGAGAGACCATATCCATGTGAATAGGGATAGTTGGAGAATAATAGGACATATGGGTGAGGGTAAAATAAATAATTAATTATTAAAATATTTAATTAAGTGTTCAACATGATGAGGTGGATTGTGAGGGAAATAATTATGGGAAATGTTCCTATTACGTTTACAAGGTAGAAGAATATGTGGATCCATAAGCCACATGTCATGATGCTCACAAAGACATGTAAGTTAGAAGTGGAAGACTTTGAGAAGATTGTGGAAGGACTCTTGGTTGTTGGAATGTGAGAGATAAACTAGGATTTTGAAAGACAAGTGTCTTTAACTTTGGAGATGATTGAGAAATCATAGGAAACATGTGGAGAAGAAATAGGGCACATGTTGAGGGGATAATTGCTTAATTAAATATTAATAATATTTAATTATTGGAGCAAATTGGTGAGGTGTCCAATATAACATGGAGGGATGACATGGATTAAAACATAAGACTTAGACTTTAGAAGAAATAATTAAATAATTTAGAATTATTTAATTAGATAATACTATAGAGGAATTAGGGTATTTTAATTAAATAAATTGATTTTATTTAAATATTAGAGGAATAATAGAAATGTGAACCCTTTAAATAAATTAGGATATTTATTTAATTGATAGAAGAATAGAAATTAAAATAAATAATAAATATTTATTTAATTCACTTTGCCATTTTTAGGTGTATACACAAACATACATAGAAATAGGTTTGGACCTAAACAAAATTTGCTAAGGTAAAGATGTATGTGGATCATGTTATGCCTTAGCTTGCACTCAAATGCAATCTTCCACACCATGACACACTTTCACAATCTTCGATGTATCTCCGCAAGTAGTGAAAACAACCAAATCAGCCAAGACTGGTGTTAACACTAAGTCTTCTAAGAACAGTCTTCATACACGATCCAAATTTCTCTTTGCGGACCAATCCAAAGGTAGGAACACGATCAGGAGACATCCACAAGCACATTATAATCGTTACTAAATTATGCTTGCAGCTTAATTTAGTGTGGCTTTAACAACAGTTGTTAAAAGGGGGTAAGAATTTTTTTTTGATACATAGGCCATCCAATCAATAGTTGTTGTCTTAGTGAGCAAATTTCAGTATTCATTTATTGGGGTCATGTAACAGCTTGAGTCGAGCTGTTACACAATCCAGATAAACAAATAGAGGTCTCATTAAGAAAACAAACATTCAAAAGATGACAGGTGTTTAAAGCTGAATCATTTGAGTTCATGTTTCAAATATGTTATTATTGTTCATTCAGTACATTTCAATACAGTTCAAAAAGGAGGTATTTATAAACTGTCATTTCTACATTATCATAAACATATCTTTCAAATAAAATTTCAGTTATTTCATATCATGTAAGTGATTCATAAAGGAAAGTACACATAAGTCATTACATGATATGAAATAGCTGATATATTCAAAAGAAATGTTTATATAGTCCCACACAAGCTATGGGAGTAACTGTATTTGATAAGCTATAAAGTAGCAAGTAGAATGAAAGAAAAGAAAATGCATGAAATTAAGAATGGGACACATCATTGCCTGGTGAATGACGAATCCCATTGTTGGAGGTCGAATCAGCATCTCAAGTTGTCCAAATGTAGCTCCAAGAGAAGAACTTGCAAGGGGTGAAGAAAACTGGTGTTAGAGCTCGGGGTTATATCCTTCATTCCATTCATATTTAATCAAGAAAACACTTGCTATTCTATAACTAATCAACAAAAGCAGAATGCATAACTGAGCAAGAGATGCAGATATCAAATCAAAGGATAAATCAAAAAAGGGAGAAGCATCATGTAATACAAATCAAAGAGAGGTTGCAGTCTTATGTTTTATATCTAACATGTTTGTTGATTGTGCAGGTCCAGGTCAAATGTGATAACATATGAAAGTTACAATATGTGGAGAAAATGTGGCTCCCACAAGGGTTAAGCCTAGCATGCTTTCTATTCTTAACTGATTAGCAATCAAGTGACAAACAAGAGAAAACATGACAGTCTACAAAAGCAACTATAAAGCTCTGAGAACTTTGGACAAAGCCAAGTACAGATGGCTTGATAAAAGGAGGCTAGTCCTTACAATCAAATATTGTGATAGAGGAAACAATGAAGAGTCACCTCAAAGATAAGATAGTGAGATGGAGTTGAGAAGGTAGTTTAAAAGATAGATAAGTAGTCATGCCTATGAACCATCAAAGAGTTAAAGATAAATGATCAAGATCATGAATAGTCAAGGTATGTAATTGCAAGTATAAGGTACAACAATGCATCATGTAGCAGGGCAGTCCACAAATGATATGAGGACTTGCATGGATAACTTCATTAGCACTGTTTGAGCTAAGAAAGCATTCAAGGAAAAAGTAATAGAGCATTAAAGACAGACAAAACTATCAATAATAGCTAATGAAGAACAACCTTGCATATACATGTGAGATAATCAACAATGAAGAGCAGTCATCATGTATTTGGAAACAACCCATGAGAATCAAGAAGATCAGTCATGCAAACTAGATATCTTGTAGCAAGTCATATGTTGAGTGGAGAAGTAGATACCTTAACTATAATAACAACAAAAAGAAACAACCAATACAACCCTATATGTCCATGTAACAGTCATAAATGGAGACAGATGAATAAGTAGGGAGAATAAGGATTGTGATAGCATGTCTTACATTTTTGAGCTCACAACAATAGAAAAGTCTAGTTATATGGTGTTTTGGTTCAAAGCCATCATTTGTAGCAGCAAGGAGGACTCACTATGCATACAGTGTCAACATTGGAATCGAATAAGCAAATGCAGACTTGTAAGCCTAAAAGCAGCATATGAGGTCAGCCACCATGAATGCCAACTAAATCACTGTCATGACATAATAAGAACAAAAATCTTCAGATAAGAAAAATGACAGCCATAAAGGCATATTTCAGGTGAACTAAAAAAAATAGTGGTTTGGAATTTTCAAAGGCAGTGATAATCAGAAGAACTAGGCCATGATACATGGAAAATACCTTCATAACAACTCTCTCTCTTTCATAATGTAGAGCAAAAACAGGAAGAATGTATATAGGAAATTACAAAACAAAGGTTTCCTTAAACCCTAGTTCTTCTAGAAAAGCAAAGAAGTGTTTGTCTCTTTTAGCAAAACCTGGAGGTGGAGGTTTTATCAAACCCTAGCAGGTTTTGTCATTTCTATCACAACAAATCTTTCTAGGAGAATAAAGGAGAATGTTCATAGAGGATTTTCTTACACACAGAGCCATTAAAAGAAAATCTCATATATGTTGATAGAGCCGAAGCAGAAATGGATGGAGAATCACACAAGAAAAGAAACCCTAACAAAATTTAGATTCTGATATTACATTCATAGTGAGGTCATACAAAGAAATCTCAAACCCTAACGGTCCATCATTTCCTTCAAAGACAGAAGCAGAGAAAGCTCAGATCCTTCTGGTTTTCCAAATTCTTGCATTTTAAAACACATAAGCAAAGAAAGCTTGAGATTACAGGATGTTTAGCATTTCATTCACATTTCTTTTAAAACACAAAGAAGCCAGTATTACTTTTAGAGAGGTTTTTCTTACACACAAAGCCATTAAAAGAAAATCTCAGATATTTTGACAGAGCCAAAGCAGAAATGGATGGAGAAGCACACAGAAAAGAAGCACTTCCTTGATTTTCCATAGAAGCAACAAAGTAAAGGAAGGATTCTCACCATTTTGGCATGAAGAAAAACACAGTGAAAAATGTAAGAATCACTTACAACAATCAAAGGAGACAAATATAACTTCAGAAGCCTCCAAAATCACACCCAACAGCCTTAGAAACTCCAGAAACCCTAGGCATGGCAGCGGCAAAGTAGTGACCGAGAGAAACACAATGTGAAAATGAATGATATTTTAGGGATTCTTTGTGTTTTTGGTTGAGTTGCCCTAACCCGACCGTGGTTTTTTTGACTTTGTTTATTGAAAATCATTGCTATCCAAAAAAACCATGGGGTCAAGAATATAAGTCATCAAACCTAGCAATGATTCTTGAGGAGCCCATGGAAAGTAATGTTAATCAAGATGTGTTTCCCAATGTTAAGGTTTTTATAAAGCCTTAAATCAAAAACATAAATCATGACTTGTTAAAAAATGATGACAAAGGCATGCAAACTTTCTTCATTACCTTATGCATGATTTCTAAAACAAAAGTGACATATGTAAACAAGTATTAAAGGTAATGATTTATAAATTACCTTAATACTTGTACCATAATTCTAAAATTAGACATCATATGCCACCTATTAAGGTAAGACATAAGTGTCTACCTTTAACTCT
Source organism: Cunninghamia lanceolata (assembly GCA_027924645.1). Lineage (NCBI taxonomy): Eukaryota > Viridiplantae > Streptophyta > Pinopsida > Cupressales > Cupressaceae > Cunninghamia > Cunninghamia lanceolata. The sequence continues at coordinate 110,487 of BSBN01001020.1, read as the reverse complement.
TGTTTAAATATGTCAAACTTATCCTAAGATCATGCAAAAGCAAAATGAGGGGTTATAATGAGTTGTAGTTCAGTGGACATGAGTTGGTGATCAGTGAACTAGAGAGGGAGATTTGTTTTGACTTTTAGTCAAGCTAGATTGCTTATTTGAGTTCTTTTTTAGTTAGACTGATTGAGAGGGACAATTTGGAGCTATTTTAGATCGTTTTGGAGCAACTAAGACCCTTCTTTTTAGGGATTTTCCATTTTACTCATGAATGACTTTGGAGGAGATGTTTTTGAGTGCAGTTAACTGCAATCAACTAAGCTTGACTCTTGGGGAGTCCCTTTTGTATTATAGGAGGAAAGACTTAGTTTTTTCCTCAGTTCTTGATTTTTTGGTTTTCTCTTGCACATTGCAAAGAAGTAGAGAGTTTTGTAACTCATTTTCTTTGATAGATTTATATATAGCAGCAGGTTTACAGGTTATATTTTTATCATTTTTGCAGTGCTTTCCTTCTATTGTTCAAAAAGATTAACATTTACCTTCTCAGATTCATGTGAGTGTCTTCATGAATGATTTTTGATAGAATTAATGTGTTTTAAACAATCAAAACCTTTAATTTTTATCTCATTCATTGTTGTATATGCACAAAAGGCAATTCATATCATAGGTCTTAGGTTGTGCTTTTGTTTATTTTGCCTTCAAAGTTGTGAAACATAGTTTCCTTCCAAAAGACTGATAATCAAGCCTTCTTTTTAATTACTAATGTGGTCAAATTGCCCTTTATTGAGTTGTGTAAATAGATTTATTGAAAAAATAGTTGTGAATTAAGCTTCCCTTCTAATATCATTTGGTGCATCACCTTATAGAAGTAGATTTTACTTTCAAATAGTTATCCTTTTCCTACTTTTCACATCAAAATATCATTAGTTTCATAGGACGTCGAAAGGGGAACCGGCCCATAATCTGGAGGTGCATTCTCACAATAGGTCACTCACAACTTGAGTTTGATCCCATGTTGCACAGGATTACTGAGTTTTACACTTAGCATTTGGGGCGCAATCCTCCATGACAATAGTTTTTTGGCATGCCCGATGGGACTCTGAAACTCATTTCACTCAAGAATTCAAAGTTTTTTTACTACTATCCTGGTATATGTTGTAGTATTTTCAGCCTTTTGAAGTGAGAATATACCTGGTGACTCTAATCTCTTATTTTTGAAGCAGATTTAGTGAATTTAGCACATGAGAAGAGTGTGGACAAGAGGAAGTTGTTCTTCTTTTGATTATTTATAGCTTTCGCCTCCAAGGAGAAGATGTAGAATAACAACAAGGGCACCCAATCCAACACTAAGGACCATATCTACTCCAAGGATTGTAGAGTTTAATCAAGGTAATTTGGTGATAGACCTTCAGATTTAGACTCCGTAGACACCTCAGCATCCACCAATGGCCAAACAATACCAATTTGTTACATTTAATACTAGCAGCCCATTGCTGCTTGCAGCACATGATGACATTCCTGTAGTAGCTTTGAGAGGTTTACGTTTCTTTATGGGTGAAGATCAGACCACCCCAATTGAGCATATAAAAGATGTGGCCACATTGTGTGCAGTACATCACATAACGCTAGAAAATGTCACAGTGAGATTGTTGGCTGCATCCTTGAAAGGAAAGGTTCTACAATGGTTTAGAGGTTTAGCCATGGGTTCTATTACATCATGGGACTTGTTGGGAGATGCTTTGAACAAATAATTTGAAGACAAGTTAGATAACTTGTCTCTGATGGAGCAGCTTACTACAATAAAGAGAGCTCCCTAGGAACATATGGATGATTTTAATTTTAGATTTCAAAAGATATGGGATAGAATCCTGATAGCGGTAAGGCCTACAATCGAACATACTTTTGTATATTTTCTTAGAGCATTAAATAGTGACATTGCTGTTATGATCCAATCAATGAATGGAACTTCATTACTAGCTGCTTATGAAGTTGCAATAAGAGCTAAAAACAACCTAATTCAGGCTGGCAAAATAGCTCCAAGACTGTCAATGCCTATCTTTCCTGAAATACAACCATCAATTCCATTACCAATTCCACCTTTAGCTATTGTACCTATTGTACTAGCTTTGGGTTGCATAGCTATAGCTCAAAATAATAATGTTTCAGCCCCTTCCTAGGAACTTTAGGAGATAAAAGAGTTATTACAGAATTTTAGTAATGAGTTGGTTAATATAAAAAAGCTGCAAGGCCAAAATTCTAGACCTTACCAACCTCCATATCAAGCAAATAGGCCTTCAAACTAATCTGACCCTTAGCCTCAAAGGAGGAATTACAATCCAAGGCCTTTTCAGCCATATAATCCAAATACTATAAGTTCATCAAGGGAGATGGTTTCCATGCAAAATAATTTGGTTCAAGACCACAAGTGGTGCTTTCCATGTAACTAGCCTCATAGTCAATCATCTTGTCCAAATGGAGTGTTAAATCGGGCACTTATGGAGTAGAATCATGCTGTTGATGAGCAAAATAGTAGATAAATGAATAATGAGGATGGTCAAAATGAGGTGGATTTAATGAACTGGCAGGGAGAAGAGTTTTGTGGTGTCAATCAACCTCAAAGACAAGGTCAAAATCAGTCTTATAACCCTATAGCAGCAAATACAAGATCCAAGAAAAGAGCTATAGATTTGGGATAGTAGCTAAATCCAGTGCAAAATTAGGCCTCTTCAAATCAATAGCCAGGTATTGGACATATTCCTTCACAACAAGTTCATATTTTGCTAAGACAACAAGTTGTACGAGGTAAAGACCAACAAAAAGTTTAAACACAGCCACAAGTGCAAGGAGAGGCTGTTGTTCCAAAAGTACAGTAGAAGGTAAGCCTACCTTCTTTCAATATTTTAGATCAAATGAAGAGGTCTAATATTAGTGTTTCAATGTGGGACTCTTTGGCTCTTCTTGGCCAAAGAGATTTATTACAAAATGCATTAACAAATCTCACTGTGTGAAATGAGCCAAGTAAGGATCAACCAAAGGTGAATATTGTAACTGATCAACCAAAAGAGAAGTTAGTGAATAAGTTATAGCCAAGGAGTGAACAACTAAACCGTGAAGTCAAGCCACCTCCTTTTTATGTCACTTTGATTATAGGAAATCATCTTGTCGAACAACTATATGATTGATTCTGGGGCTAGTAGTTCAGTGATGCCAAAGAAGATTGTTGACTAGTTGGGTTTAAAATATGAACCACTCTCAAAAGGAGTTGTTCAATTAGATGGAACATCCATCAATACAATGGGAGTGATAAGAGATTTAAATCTTACATTACATGCTTGTCTAAATTTTACAATTCCACAAGAAGTGTATATAATAGATCTTCTTGCTCACTTTGCATTATGTCTTTCTAGAGATTTTATAGCCAAGTTAGGAGGATATTTGTCCTCTGATTGGTCACATTTATTCTTTAGAACTAGATATGGTACAAAAGTCACAATAAAATCTGAGGTGCTAGCAAAAGATCACATTGAACCATATGTTCCAAATCCTGTTAATGCAAATCTCACATTTCATGAGCAGAATCAGCAAGATCAACTTGTTGTCAAAGATCCTAACACCTTTGTTGAAGGTATTACAGACCTGTTTTTAGATGAATGGGTAGCCAAGAATCATGAGGTTGATACATCTGAGCATACAGAGCAAGTAGACTTGGGCATCTATATGATTCAAGAACAAGGTATTGCTGTCCCAAATTTGATTAAAGATGCAAAGGTGCAGGAAAAACAATAGTACAATGAGTTGTGGCAGTTGTATTTCGATGGATCAAGGAGTAAAGTTGGTGTTGATGGAGGTGTTGTGCTAGTTTCTCTGAGTGGTGAAAGGTATTTTTCATCTTTTCATTTTTCTTTCAGCTGTTCAAATAACACCACTGAGTATGAGGCCCTTGTTCATGGCCTGGAATGGGCTAGAAAGTGAAATGTTAAGTGTCTTCAAGTGTTTGGAGATAGCGAATTAATGGTCAATCAAGTAAGGAATATTCATGCCACTAAAAATGACTTGTTAAAACTGTATAAACATAGAGTATGGGACATGATTGAAGAATTTGATGCATTTAATTTGCTGTCCATACCAAGAACTCAGAATAAACAAGCTGATAAACTCACTGCTATGGGAGCTAAGTTTGATATTCCAGCTAAGATAAAAAATGTTGTTGTTCAACATTATGTGAAAGTTGTTGTTAGGCTTGCTATTTTAGATAATAACATTTATTGGCAGGTATTCTATAGTGATGAACAGATTATCAGTTTCATGATTGAAGAAACTAAATTTTTAGCTTCTAATCAACAAAAGTTGTCTCAGCAGTATGAAGATTAGATCCTTCAACTTAAGAACAACAAGTTGCCAAAAGGTTTGGTAACTCTTGAGTCAATCCTCAATTCAGATGATCAAGTCAGAAAAGAGAAAGATGGGTTATCCATCAAACATGAGCATTATGAAAAAATTGAGATTTTCAAAGGCAAGTTGTTGAAGCTTGGCAAGGTATGTACTTTAGAGGAGAAACATGCATTTGTTTTACTTTGTCAAGAGTTTGCTGATGTGTTTGCTTGGGAGTACCATGATTTGAAGGGTTTTGATCCTGAATTAGCTCAGCATACTATATAGCTGGAGCCTAAGGCAAAACTGGTAAGACATAAATAAAGACCTTTGAATCTAAAATTGGAACATCTTATGAAGGCTGAGTTAAGTAAGCTCATTGAAAGTAATATCATTTTTCTAATTAAGCATGCTTCATGGGTGTCTAATCTTGTCCTTGTGAGAAAGAAAAATGGAGAAATCATACTTTATGTCGATTTCAGGGACCTTAATAGAGCTTCTCTTAAGGATCATTACCCGCTGCCATCTATGGAACAAATTTTGTAGGTTGTATCCAGATCTGATAGATTCGCTTTGTTAGATGGTTTTTTAGGTTATAACCAAATCTTGGTGAAGCAAGAGGATCAGTTCAAAATTACATTAAATACAAAGTGGGGAACCATGGCATATAGAAAGATGCCTTTTGGACTATGAAACGCAAGAGCTACTTTTCAAAGAGCTATGGACATGGCTTTCCATGGTCTGATGAATAAGTTTGTAATGGTTTATCTAGATGACATTACTATTTTTTCTAAGAATGTTGATGATCATATTGCTCATTTGAGACAGATATTTGAGAGATGTAGAGAATATGGGATTTCACTTACCTTAAAAAGCCTATTTTTTCTGTCCATGAAGACAAGTTGCTCGGGCACATCGTTTCTAAGCATGGTATTTCAATAGACCCTGAAAGGATTTCTGCTATTCTAGCATTACCTTTACCAGCTCACAAGAAAGGCTTGCAAAGCTTTCTAGTAGGATAAATTTTGTAAGGAGATTTATTCCTAATATTACAGCTCTTTTGAAGCCATTAACTTCTATGCTTAGGAAGAATATCAGTTTCAGCTGGACTAAAGAGGGAAATAGGAGTTTTGAGGAGATAAAGGAGGCCATTGCATCAGCTCCAACACTTATAAACCCAAATTTTGATAAGGATTTTGTCCTTTATGCATTCAAGATTGTTGATACTATTTCAACCATGCTTTGTCAGCAAAATGAAGAAGGATTAGAGCAGCCCATTGCAATTTTTAGCCACATTCTTCAAGACTATGAAGTAAAATACTCATTTGTTGAAAAACATGTTCTAGTTGTGGTTAGAAGTTTAAAAAAATTAGGCATATTCTTTCTAACAACATAATCCAGTTGCTGGTTGCTCACCCTACAGTCAAAGATTTCTTGCTGAGTAAGGGTATCAATGACAAAAGGGCAGGATGGATAACCAAAGTAATAGAATACGATGTTAATATCAAGGTGACTGAGCTAGTTAGAGGCAAAGGCCTATGTGAACAACTGGCTAGAAATGTAGAAGACAACAAAGAAATTAAGGAACAAGTTGACCTAGTGCTCAACAATGAAGAACAAGCTACTGTTCCAGCTTCTTCTACAAACCGGATTCAGCCAATGGTGCACTATCTTAACACTGGTGACTATCCTGAAGGCTTGGACAAATAAAAAAGAAGGTATTTTAGATTTCAAGGCATTCCTTATGTTGTTATTGATAGAGTTTTATATAGGAAGGACTATCATGGAGTTTTGTTAAGATGTATTGGACCAAATCAGATTGATAGAATTCTAGGAGAGTTTCATGATGGACCTTCTGGAGGTCATTTTGCATCAAGAACAATAGCTCTTAAGACTACGAGAGATGGTTATTATTGGCCTGATTTGTTTAAAGATGCTCATGCTTGGGTTAAAAAATGTAGTAAATGTTCTTTATTTGCAGGAAAACAAAGGCTTCCAACTTTGCCTTTACATCTAATTTAGGTAGAACAACCTTTTAACAAGTGGGGTCTTGATTTTATTGGGCCTATTAACCCACCTTCTAGTGTAGGTCACAAGTGGATTTTGACTGCAATTGATTATTTTACTAATTGGTATGAAGTTGTAGCATTGAAAGAGGCCAATGAAACTTCTGTTCTCAACTTCTATCAGGATCTATTTGCAAGGTTTGGTACTCTAGATTCCATTATTTCTGATAATGCATTGGCATTTATTAGTTTGAAAATATCTGATTGGTCTGTTAAAAACAACATTTATCTGAATACTTCGTCTAATTATTACCCTCAGGGTAATGGATAGGCTGAATCTACTAATAAGAATTCACTACAACAGAATAGGCCATTAGCACCTAAAATAGAGTCAAATTTTAGTGCAATTGAGCTCATAAATTAGACACCTTGTCCAGCGCAAAACTCGGCGCAATTTTGCATGCTTACTTCCACGCCAGATTTAGCACTGACTTTTGTGCCAGATTTAGCGCTGACTTTTGCACCAGAAAGCAACAGCCGAATTTCGCGCCAAATTTGACACCTAATTTGGCTTCCGATTTTGCTTCCATTTTTGCTTCTAGTGTTGCTTCTGATTTTGCTTCCAATTTAGCGCCAGATTTGGCACCCAATTGGCTTCCAATTTTACTTCTAGTTTTGCTTCTTGTGTTGCTTCCAGTTGTGCTTCTAGGTTTGCTTCTAGTTTTGTTTCCAATTTTGCTTCCCATTTTGCTTCCAGATTTGCTTCCAATTTAGCACCGGATTTGGCACCCAATTTGGCTTCCAGTTTGGCTTCTGATTTTGCTTCTCGTGTTGCTTTTAGTTTTGCTTCTGGTTTTGCTTCCCATTTTCCTTCTAGATTTGCTTCCAATTTAGCACTGGATTTGGTTTCCACTTTGGCTTCCGATTTTACTTCTGGTTTGGCTTCTTGTGTTGCTTCCAATTTGGCTTCCAGGTTTGCTTCCAATGTTGCTTCCGATTTTGCTTCTAGGTTTGCGTCAAGTTTTGCTTCCAAGTTTGCTTCTAATTTTACTTCCAATTTAGCACTGGATTTGGCACCCAATTTAGCTTCTAGTTTTGCTTCCATGTCTGCTCCCATTTTTGCTTCTGGTTTTGCTCTCAGTCGTGCTTCGTATTTTGCTTCTTGTATGGCATCTAAAATAGCTTTTTTTTTGGCTTCCTAATTGATGCCAAGTTTTGCTTCCATTATGACCTCCTTTGTTGCTTTGGGTTTTGCTTCCAATTTAACAAGATAAATATATAAAAAAACAAGATAATTATTATAACATGATCATCATCTATAATTTAAACAAGTGAGTCAAATATCTATAATTTAATTGAATTTTACAACATACATCCTGCAGTAAATTAAAATCATCATACGTAATAAATATCCATCCAAAAATCATCGACCACTTTCAATATATATAAATTGACAAGTCAATACTGATAAGATCATCATCATATATAACTAAAACAAGTGAAAGTCAAATATGCCAGTAGATCAATAACATGTCAAAATGATACATGTCCAACAGTCGACATAAGTCAAAATGATACATGTAGAAATGATATAAGTAAAAATGATAAATTATGTAACTTAAAATGATACAAGTCAAGATGATACATGTCCAAATGATATAAGTCAAATTGATACATGTGAAAATGATACAACTTAATAATATGGTACTGCAGGCTGTGAAAATGATACATATGATAGTAACCATGAAAAGAGGCATCATAACATATCAGAAATGATCCATGATGCAGTCTATATGATCATGAATGTCACTGGCTACTACCAACAACTGCCTCATCATCATCATCACCATCGTGATCATCATCATCATGATCATCATCATCATTGTCATCATCGTCATTGGCCTCATTGTCTTCTGTATCTACATCATCATCATCTTCTACCATGTGATCTATACTAGAACCAATATAATCTGGATCTATATCATCAGGATAATCTTCATCTTCTGGAAGACCCGTGTTATGCAAAAAAAACATTTAAAATGAAAAGTTATTATTTATTTCATGTAATAATTTATTTTTCTGTTATATATCTAATATTCAAACATATGAAATGAAACCATAATCATATTACAATCAAAGTGCACATACCATAATAAAATTTCAAAAAAGTTACAGCTAACATGTCATTCCAATGATGTAAAACATGCAACAATTCTAATAAACGTTACTAAAAATCATAAAAAAATTTGTTATACAATTTAACTATCCACTGTAAATTCTATTACATAACCTTAAGTGCCACAAATTGCATGGTCAATGTATGTTCTTTTTCACTATTAATCTAATAACCTGCATTAGACAGAAACATTAAAGAGTTTTTAAGTAGTAGTTGATTAAATTCTCTTACATGTCATTAATGAATGCATAGTTTTTTTTCAATAATTATTTATCTTAAGGTTCATGAGTAACCTTAAGATAAAGGTCTAATAGTTGTTCCATGGGGCATGTTTAACAAACCAAATGCAATTTTCAACTTTTCACGTTGGTGGCAGAGAAATAATTCTTTTTCCCATCCTTCCACAACATTAAGTAAATTCTTGAATTTGGAAAATACCTTGCCGCCTTCATCTTCCAAGCCAATTTCTCCAACTTTGCATAGGTTTCCTTTGTTTATGGATGTGATCTGTCTCCTACACAAAAAAGCATGTACCATTTTATGCCCTTTAATCCAACTGCATCTGGGCATTTTGTTAATTCCTCTATCTTTCATCAATCTGCTTACCTCACCACACCTGCCCACTTGTGGATAGATGTTTGAGAGAAGAACATAAGTTGTGCAACATTTTTAGGATCCAAATCAAAAAGTAGTGTTGCCATAAATACTCCTAAGCCTATATTCATATGTGATCTACAGGCACCAAGAAAACACATGCATACAACCAGTGCATAGATTTAACAGGTATCTCAATGATAAAGTTTAGGGTGTCTTCAAGATAGCCAACAACGGCAAGGAGGTCAACCATGCATGTAAATAGAGAGGCCCTAGTTAGCAGGTTGTATGGGGAGAAGGATGCTTCTCATTTTCAATAATCCTAAGTCTCATTGCTACATATGTTGCTTAACGAAGGGCCAATTTTAAACTAGGTAGTTGTTTTGTCACTCACTTTGTGCAATGAAATGATGAGAGTCGAGTCTCCTTATATCACTGTAGATTTGCATACAACAAGCTCCAATACAATAACACCATACAATGCACACTTAACTTTACGGTACCTTAGCCCAGACATGATGCTACAAAAATCTGAAGGTACCTCCTACTAAAGATGTCATGCCATAGACCAGATACCACTATACAGTATATATCACATCTATAGTAACAATTTCCTTCCAGATGTAGGATTACAGTATATGATTAACATGCATAGACCTTTCTAGTGTTTACAAGATAATTCCTTAGTCAACACCATACTAGTGTCCACAAGATGTTTCCACAGTTAAAATAAGAAATTAATGCTACTTTGCAAACAATAAGTAAGCCTTCGAAGACCTTAAAGTTTCCATTTATATCCATGCACAATAACTTAATCAACCCTTATAATTTTATGGACAATGAAACAGAAGGTCCTATATTCCATTTATGAGTCCTCTACCCAAATGGTACAGTGATCACAAGTACATAATATCTACTATTTTGTGGGTAGTGCTCAGACATTCAAACACAAGGAAGTCCATACTAAGATAAATTTGTTCACAAACAGTCTCCAATTTAATAAATACTAGTTTGAAATCACATTTCTAAGTTAGTGCAAGTCATTAGAATGAACTCAAAGGTCATTCTCATCAAACGAATGCCTTCACAATAGACTGTTCTAGTTACAAGTACAATACAACTATTGCAATGTTACACAACTGTATGCAATTGATAAAACCCATTCTTTCCAAGAGTCAATTGGTAATCAAATACAATCATGTAGTGTTGTTTCAACATTGTATTCCATTGTGGCTTCAGTAATGCAAACCTCATAACCATGGAGGGAGTGTTGGGGGGCAAGTTGACTTGAACCAAGGATCTAAAACCATCCCAAGAAGACCTCGCATCCATAATTGAGAGAGTGGACATTTATAAGTGAAATACCAATGCCATTAGGGTTTACAACCATGTCAAAAAAGATAACCATGAACCAAGCCAGGTTTCCTCAAGACTCATGGTATGTTGCAATGATAGCATTCTAGCAATTCTAGCCAGGGTTTGAAACTCCACCTCAAACTGTGACCAAATTAATGTAGCTTCCTTCATGATAGAAATCAAAAACACAATAACCAACAGTTTGCCACAACTCATAAGTCCCATGATCTTAAGTCTGAACTCTCACAGTTAACAATATTTTCCTCATCCAAACCCTTTAGCATAGGCTTTCACAAGACCACATACATTTACACAAGTTAAAGGAAATGTTTCACCAAAATGGTCAATGTAATTTTACAAGAATGGATGACAAGGAGCTTTACTTCAAAGAAAGGTTATCTTAGTTGAAGAAGAGTAGTTGGCGATTTGAATCTTAGTCTCCAACCCAAACATCAAGACACTCAACCAACATGACGAGCACACCCAAAGTCTCCCTTCCTCTAAATCACTTATAGTCCAACCATCAACCTTCCTTCCTTGACCCCAAAGCAAAAATAAGAATTCCCCCCAAATGGTTCCCCACTCCTTCCTTTTCTCCCTCACATACCCCAAAACCAAGCACATTAAAGATTAGTACTTCCCAAAGCTATTATGGCAGAGGAGAGTTAATGCCTACTGCCAATGATGGCTCCTTCTCAACAAAAAAAAAATGTGCATATTAAAATTTAAATGTCCACTATTATATTTCAAAGGTTTGAAATATAACCAACAACGTAACTATAATGCATGCCCCCCTTTAAGTCTTATAATAAAAAGGTTAGGAAACAAAGACTTGAGATAAACCCTTTGGTCTGTTCACTTAGGAGACCACCTGAAAACTCAATGATAACTACATCCACATGATCAACAAGAATGACAAGCGACCTATGAATAACAATCCACTTGAGTCAAAAAGACAAGAAGCCCAATAGAAACCAAACACAACAAACAGAGTACAACTGTAACTGTTTATCTCAAGTATCACTCTATAACGTCTTCAAAGATTATTGAAACTCAACACAAGAAATGCAAATTGACATATTAACACAACAATATCCAACTAACTTATTGAAAATCAACTATTGATTCCTCGTTCTCCATCCAGATTACAAAATTAGTCCACTTTTTACTTTGTAACATTTCCTTTTCAAATTGTGTTGGTTGCCAGCCATATTTCTCCTCTTGTCAAAACATGGCACATGGACTAGTTAAACTAATTAATATGCAATCATTTAATTTTTCCTAGGAAATAAAAAAAATATCATTTAACATATTAAATATACTTACAAATGTACAAATCAAGGCCTGTAAACATTTCTAGCCACTGTGATGAGTAGCACGAAGTTTGTCAAGCCTAGCCTCGGAGGCCTTGTCCTGAAACATATACTAATTCAATTTAATTATGCACAAATAAAATTTAAAAATCGTTTAGTAAATTTGATATAATCTTAAGAGCAAATTCAAATACCTGCGTACTCTCCTCATCGGACTTCCTCTGTGCATCATACTTCTCATATGCTTTTACAAGCTCTTTCCATACTTTGAGACTTACATCAATTGGCCTTTTTTTGAGCCTTTGCTCAAGAGGGATTTTTTTATCTTTTTTGTTTGGTTGCACCAAAATTCCTTGTAGTTTTGAGACATTCATAGCTTTATTTTCTTTACAGAACAACCTGTGCCAAATTTAGTCTCCATGTCTTGGATAACTACTTTTTACAGGTGCATGGGTATCTTTGAGAATGGAAAATGTAGATGGTCTTTGAACCATTGAAGGCATGATTCCTTCAACCTATTCACAAATGTTTTTCGAGCATCTGTCACTCAGACTTCCCCTGAAACCACATCATATTCTATCTTGGTATTGTAGCTACCAATGCAAGATGCAAAACATGGCGTGGTAGTCGAAGAAGTCTGTGTCCCAGGAGTGGCTGGGACATTGGAAGCCTCTACTCCCTGTTCCACATTCTTAGAGGTTATTGTTATTAATTTCCTCCTGGATCTTTTTCCCGATCCATGACTGGTTGGGGAATCAATTAATTCCGTTTGACACTGTTGATTTGGTTACAATGTTTCAGGGGCTTTACTAGATCATTTTTCTATGTATCTGGCAAGCATTGTCAAGTCAACACCATACAATTTGTTCACTGCCTCTACCCCCAATATGGAAGCCAATGCCTCTTTATCTTTGTTAGTCTCATGTCCCTATATATATAAAAAATAAATTTCTTCTTTTAAATTTAAAAATAGAAAACTAAATACTAAAAATTAAAGAAACAATGGAAACATTTACAAATCTATAAATTGACAGTGAATTACCTGATTGTGGCCAGAGTTTGCTCCCTTCCCTCTATTGCTTGACATTTTGAGGTGACCTAGGGCAAATTATTTTCGTCCAGTCTGTGGAGGCAATCATAGCTAGGTATGAATTAACAACATACTTGACCAATCATAGCCAAAAACAAATATGTAGCCAAACATAAATCTTAACTTGTATTTTGGGTATGATGTACAAAGAGACCTTATTCAACAGGCCTTCCAAAAACAGTAAATGTAATTTCTACTGCAAGAAAGGATAATTAACAACACTACTACTCAAATTTAACCTAAAGTGTGAGTACAACATCTTAGAAAAACTTTCTTTGAGCTCAAAATTATATCAAAATCGATGAAAACCTAGGTCAAGAGTTAATTGCTGAGCAATTGGAACTTACTTGCTAAAAGGCAGACAAACAAGCTTGATTGAATGGCTGAGGTAGCTAGAAACCCCAAATTTAGCAGCTAGCTAAAGCAATTTTTTATCTTTTGGATGTCTAGAACCAAAAATAAATAAAATACAAATTTACGGATCCGTTGTAGAAACTTTTTAGTAACTTCCGTTTTCAACATAATAAAGTCATCGCTTTGGAGCCTACAATTCTTAGCAGGAAACCTAAAACAGAGGCAGAGTACACTGTGTTGTGGGCTTAAATGTATTAACTTATTTGTTTTTTTTTTTGTGTGGTATGTTTTAATGCTGGTGTGAATTTTTTTTTTTTTTGGATTCATTAGTCGGTGCTAAAGTTGGCGTCTCTAACACCAACTTTTGCGCTAACTTTCAGCCCTAAATGTAATCTCTTTGGGACGCCAAAACCAACATGAAGTGCGCCTAATTCTGTGCCATCATCATCCATCTCCTAAGCATACATCTCCATTGCACCCTACACCACCTCCACATCACAAGATTCAATGATTATGGGGATGTGTGTAACCATTGGTTATGATTCCCTTCCATTCTACAATAAATCTACCATCATTCATCCACTATCCTATATACCCTCCACATACCATCCCTATGGTCCATGCTTTGGCATAAGTCTGACATAATCCACATCATAATCCACTATTTTCCCTACATAATCCATGTCATAATCCACTATCTGCCTAATCCATTTGCCTTCCATGTATCCCTTACCAACATCAATGAGGGCACTCGACATGGTCCATGTGTGAGGACATTATTCTCTAATGGGACTATAACCTTTCAGTGCAATGTAATGCAACCTTCAACCCCCAACCCTAAACACTATACCTTAAACCCTAATCCCTCCACCCTAATCCCTCAACCGTAAATGCTATCCCTAAATCTTGAAGCCTCAACCCTTAAACCTTAAACCCTAAACCCTATCCCTAAACCCTCAACCCTAAACACTATACCTTAAACTCTAATCCCTCAACACTAAACCCTAAACCCTCAACCCTAAACACTATACCTTAAACTCTAATCCCTCAACACAAAACCCTAATCCCTCAACCCTAAACCTTAATCCCTTATCTCTAAACCTTAAACCCTATCCCTAAAGCCTTAACCCTCAACACTTGAACCTTAAATCCTAAACCCTATCTCTAAACCATCAACCCTAAACAATACTATGCTTTAAACCCTAATCCCTCAACTCTAAACCCTAATCCCTAAACCCTAAACCCTAAACCCTCAACCCTCAACACTATACCTTAAACCCTAATCCCTCAACCCTAATCTTAAAGCTAAACTTAAAGCTTCCACTCATTCTACCATCCCCAAGGGATCCAGAAATGAAAAATTAGATGCCTCTACTGATAAAGCCAAACATCTTAAGGGTCATCATGCCTCAAGAAATAAAAACAAAGAGTCAAATAAAAATCATTCTAAAAAGTTATCCAAGTCCATACCTCCACAAGCAAAGTCCAAAACCAAAATGGTATGGGTACCTAAGCAACAAGAAATCAAGTTAAATGAGGCTCTACCTCTAAAAAATCCCAACCATCTACTCCCATCTCAAATTCCCTTTCTATTCAAAAGTGTCAAAACATTCCATCCCACAAGCAAAATAAAAGTAATAAAACGCCTAAGTCTATGTGGGTTCCTAAAGCCCTTCATCATCCATCTCCTAAGAAAACATTTCCATTGCACCCTACACCACCTCTGCATCACAAGCTTCAACGTTTATGGGGATGTGTGCAACCATTGGTTATGGTTCCCTTCCATTCCGTAATAAATCTACCATAATTCATTCACTATCCTACATACCCTCCACATACCATCCCTATGGTCCATGCTTTGGCATAAGTCTGACATAATCCACTATTTGCCCTACATAATCCACATCATAATCCACTTTTATCTCCTCTAGAATCCATGTCATAATCCACTATCTGCCTAATCCATTTGCCTTCCATGTATCCCTTACCAACATCGATGAGGGTACTCGACATGGTCCATGCTTGAGGACATCATTCTCTAATGGACTATAACCTTTCAGTGCAGCGTAATGCAACCTTCAACCCTCAACCCTAAACACTATACCTTAAACCCTAATCCCTCCACCCTAATCCCTCAATCGTAAACGCTATCCCTAAATCCTGAAGCCTCAACCCTTAAACCTTAAACCCTAAACCCTATCCCTAAACCCTCAACCCTAAACACTATACCTTAAACTCTAATCCCTCAACACTAAACCCTAAACCCCCAACCCTAAACACGATACCTTAAACTCTAATCCCTCAACACTAAACCCTAGTCCCTCAACCCTAAACCCTAATCCCTTATTGCTAAACCTTAAACCCTATCCCTAAAGCCTCAACCCTCAACACTTGAACCTTAAATCCTAAACCTTATCCCTAAACCCTCAACCCTAAAAAGTACTATGCATTAAACCCTAATCCCTCAACTCTAAACCCTAATCCCTAAACCCTCAACCCTCAACACTATACCTTAAACCATAATCCCTCAACCCTCAACCCTCAACCCTAATCTTAAAGCTAAACTTAAAGCTTCCACTCATTCCACCATCCCCAAGGGGTCCAAAAATGTAAAATTAGACGCCTTTACTGATAAAGCCAAACATCCTAAGGGTCATCATGCCTCGGGACATAAAAACAAAGAGTCAACGAAAAATCAATCAAAAAATTTATCCAAGCCCATACCTCCACAAGAAAAGTCCAAAACCAAAATGGTATGGGTACCTAAGCAACAAGAAATCAAGTTAAATGAGGTCTACCTCTAAAAAATCCCAACCATCTACTCCCATCTCAAATTCCCATTTTGCTCAAAAGTGTCAAAACATCCCATCCCACAAGCAAAACAAAAGTAATAAAATGCCTAAGTCTATGTGGGTTCCTAAAGCCCTTCATCATCCATCTCCTAAGCAAACATCTCCATTGCACCCTACACCACCTCCGCATCACAAGCTTCAACGTTTATGGGGATGTGTGCAACCATTGGTTATGGTTCCCTTCCATTCTGTAATAAATCTACCATCATTCTCCACTTTCCTACATACCCTCTACATACCATCCCTATGGTCCATGCTTTGGCATAAGTCCGGCATAATCCACTATTTTCCCTACATAATCCACTTTTCTCCCCTCTAGAATCCACGTCATAATCCACTATCTGCCTAATCCATTTGCCTTCCATGTATCCCTTACCAACATTGATGAGTGCACTCGACATGGTCCATGCGCGATGACATCATTCTCTAATGGGTTTAGGGTTGAGGGATATGGTTTAGGGTTTAGGGTTGAGGGATTAGGGTTTAAGGTATAGTGTTGAGGGTTTAGCGATAGGGTTTAGGGTTGAGAGATTAGGGTTTAGGGTTGACGGATTAGGGTTTGACGTTGAGGGTTGAGGGTTGATGTCGGTTGAGGGTTTAGGGATAGGGTTGAGGGTCGAGGGATTAGGGTTAAAGTAGAGTGTCGAGGGTATAGGGATTAGAGTTTAAGGTATAGTGTTGAGGGTTTAGGGATGGGGTTTAGGGTTGAGGGATTAGGGTTTAGGGTTGACGGATTAGGGTTTGACGTTGAGGGTTTGACATTAAGGGTTGAGGGTTGAGGTCGGTTGAGGGTTTAGGGATAGGGTTGAGGGTCGAGGGATTAGGGTTAAAGTAGAGTGTCGAGGGTATAGGGATTAGGGATAGGGTTTAGGGTTGAAGGTTTAAGGATTGAGGGTTGAGGCTTTAGGGCTGAGGTTTAAGGGATTAGGGTTTAAGATATAGTGTCGAGGGTCAAGGTTTTAGGGATAGGTTTTAGGGTTTAAGGTTTAAGGGTTGAGGTATAGGGTTGAGGATTTAGGGATAAGGGATTAGGATTTAAGGTATAGTGTTGAGGGTTGAGGGTTTAGGAACAAGGATAACGTTTAGGGTTTAGGGATGAGGGATAGGGTTTAGTGTTGAAGGTTTAAGGATTGAGGGTTGAGGCTTTAGGGCTGAGGGTTAAGGGATTAGGGTTTAAGATATAGTTCCGAGGGTCAAGGTTTTAGGGTTTAAGGTTTAAGGGTTGAGGATTGAGGGATAAGGTTGAGGGTTTAGGGATAAGGGATTAGGGTTTAAGGTATAGTGTCGAGGGTTCAGGGTTTAGGAATAGGGATAGCATTTAGGGTTTAGGGTTGAGGGTTGAGGGATTAGGGTTGAGGGTCGAGGGATTAGGGTTTAGGGATAGGGTTTAGGGTTTAGGGTAGAGGGATTAGGGTTTAAGGTATATAGTATCTACCTAATCCATTTTCCTTCCATGTTATAATTAGTTATCAAAAGTCATGTCTTTTTGTAACGGGTCTGTAGCTTGTTGCCTCTCGCATATAAGAGAGACCAAGACCTGAGAGAAAAAAGGAGGGTAGTAGTTCTTTCTAAAGCATTTTAGGGGACTTAGTAAGAATATAGATTGCACCCATACCACTCATCCACTTTCATGTTAAAAAAACTTTACAATTAATATATATTATGAAGCAGTATTATGGAGAAGACTGTACTTAAATGGTAACCTTTTTTTAGTGTTCAATTGTTGTGTTAATTTTCATGTTTATATGCTGCTGTACTGTCTCCAAAGTGATTGAAAAAAGATACAAATGATTTGATGATGATGATACTTGTAATTTGGATGATGTGGATGCTTGTAATTTGCTCATACTATAATGAAAACCTTTTGCTTACAATTTTACAAATTAAATGAGAAGAAATATATCAAATTCTTCCAATGCAAGAATAATGAGCTTACCAGTGAAAGTCACCTTAAATCATAAATAAATAAATAAATTTTGCTTATTTGTGTATCCATGACTCCTACTCTTATTTTTCCATAATAAATCATGTTATTACCATTCATAAAGTCATCTTTGCCTTTTACCGCGATACCGCTATCACATTGGCTAGCCTTCATAATACCCATGTCATACCTCCTTACCACAGAACATTCTCAAAAGGCCCGCGGTATGACGGTGAGAATAGTTAATACTCACTATACCTCTATACACACTATACCGCTATACCTCGGGGGGCCAAAACATAGCCTGCAGTAGAACGGTATCCAAGCCATTGGGTTATTTAAAGCATACTAATCACACCAACATCAAAATATGAAGATTGAAGCTCAACATAGATTTGACGGTGAGAATAGTTAATACTATACACTACACACTATACCGCTATACCTCGGGGGGCCATAACATAGCCCACGGTAGAACGGTAACCAAGCTGTTGGGTTATTTAAAGCATACTAATCACATCACCATCAAAATATGAAGATTGAAGCTCAACACAAAGATTTGAATCATGTGAATTTATGATCCAGAAGTAAATGCGTCTTGAAATACATGAAACAAATTAAGATTTCTCACTCATAGTAGCAGATTAGGGTTGAGGGTTGAGGGATTAGGGTTGAGGGTTGAGGGTCGAGGGATTAGGGTTTTTAGGGATAGGGTTTAGGGTTTAGGGTCGAGAGATTAGGGTTTAAGGTATAGTGCTTAGGGTTTATGGATAGGGTTTAGGGTTGAAGGATTAGGGTTTAGGGTTGATGGATTAGCGTTTGACGTTGAGGGTTGAGGGTTGAGGGTCAATAGATTAGGGTTAAAGTAGAGTGTTGACGGTATAGGGATTAAGGATAGGGTTTAGGGTTGAAGGTTTAAGGATTGAGGGTTGAGGCTTTAGGGCTGAGGGTTAAGGGATTAGGGTTTAAGATATAGTGTCGAGGGTTAAGGCTTTAGGGATAGGTTTTAGGGTTTAAGGTGTAAGAGATAAGGGTTGAGGGATAGGGTTTAGGGTTTAGGGATAAGGAATTAGGGTTTAAGGTATAGTGTTGAGGGTTGAGGGTTTAGGAATAGGGATAGCATTTAGGGTTTAGGGATGAAGGATTAGGTTTGAGGGTTGAGGGATTAGGGTTGAGGGTTGAGGGTTGATGGATTAGGGTTTAGGGATAGGCTTTAGGGTTTAGGGTCAAGGGATTTGGGTTTAAGGTATAGTGTTGAGGGTTTAGGGTTGATAGATTAGGGTTTGACGTTGAGGGTTGAGAGTTTAGGGATAGGGTTGAGGGTCGAGGGATTAGAGTTAAAGTAGAGTGTCAAGGGTATAGGGATTAGGGATAGGGTTTAGTGTTGAAGGTTTAAGGATTGAGGTTTGAGGCTTTAGGGTTGAGGGTTAAGGGATTAGGGTTTAAGATATAGTGTCGAGGGTTTAGGTTTTAGGGTTTAAGGTTTAAGGGTTGAGAATTGAGGGATAGGGTTGAGGGTTTAGGGATAAGGGATTAGGGTTTAAGGTATAGTGTCGAGGGTTCAGGGTTTAGGAATAGGGATAGAATTTAGGGTTTAGGGATGAGGGATTAGGGTTGAGGGTTGAGGGTTGAGGGTTGAGGGTTTAGGGATAGGGTTTAGGGTTTAGGGTCGACGGATTAGGGTTTAAGGTATATTATATGCTTAATCCATTTGCCTTCCATGTATCCCTTACCAACATAGATGAGGGCACTCAACATGTTCCATGCGCAAGGACATCATTCTCTAGCGGGACTATAACCTTTCAGTGCAGCGTAACGCATCCTTCAACCCTCAACCCTAAACACTATACCTTAAACCATAATCCCTCCACCCTAAACTCTAATCCCTCAACCCTAAATGCTATCCCTAAAGCCTGAAGCCTCAACCCTTAAACCTTAAACCCTAAACCCTATCCCTAAAAGCTCAACCCTAAACACTATCCCTTAAACCCTAATCCCTCAACCCTAAACCCTAATCCTTTATTGCTAAACCTTAAACCCTAATCCCTTATGTCAGCCTAATAACAATAGGAATGACTATTATTCATCAGAAGGACACTCAACGATGACTAAAAGGATTTCTAATAATTTAGATTACCCTGATATCAGGTAAACTTCATATTGTTCTCCCTGAAACGTTAAGTAAGACAAAAGGCACCTATGCAATATCAGTGAGATTACTAAATGTCTTCCTGAATGAATAAGAGAACTAAAGGGACACTGCATATCAAAAGACATTCAGTGAGTCTTGGTGATCAGTTATGAATATATAAACAAAGATGACACCAAATGAAGCACACAGATCGGCCTGAAACTAGGACAGTCCCACCGACGCAATCTGACATTTTGAAATTCAAAAAATCTGTTGCATTCATTTCTAGTGATGGACATTAATGGCCACGCGAATGGACATTATATGAACAATTTTGATTGAAAAGGGATTGAACTTGTTAGAACCAGAAAAAATTCTACATCTCTCACCAACCTCTTCACACTTATCCTCTATATACCATGGAAATTGGCACATTATAATTTTGTGATTAAAGCAATTTATGAAAATTTGTGTGACAAGATCCATATTAACTCCTATTGCTAAAACATGTGTGACAAAAACCTATAAGAACAATTTGTTAGCCGCCGTACCAAAAGATCGACCTATTAATGTCTGATACAACCACTTGACTTAACAAGCACGGGAGGCGGTTAAGCCCTTGTCACAAACCACCGTAGCACAACACTGAACAAGGAGACCAAGGGTCACACCTTGCAACAACCCCCCCCAATGCAAGCGTGGGGTTGGAACCCGTGACCTCGACTCTGATACCAATTGTTAGCCGCTGTTGCACCAAAAGATTGACCTATTAATGCCTGATACAACCACTTGACTTAACAAGCACGAGAGGCGGTTAAGCCCTTGTCGCAAACCACCGTAGCACAACGCTGAACAAGGAGACCAATGGTCACACCTTGCAACACAATTACATATATGAACAAATCCTCATAATATATTTTCCTAAGTGTATTGTCCTAGCAACACTTCATCGTTGGAACCCTATTTATAGCTCCACCAACAGCCCTATGAAAAATAATTTACAGTGTTATCTATTTAAAAATACCCTGTCAGGCTAACCTTTGAAGTCCTTACCCTGATAGACCGATATAGCCAACTACAGTGAGCTCATCATTGCAACACATAGTCATCAATAGGATAGATATTCATATTCCCCTGATGACCTGATATAACTGTGGGTTGTCCAAAATTAGACATAATCAGCCGAACATGCCCTTATCGTTGGAGTTCCCATCATACTCCCAATGATAGTCCTATAAACATAACTCATAGCCATAGCGGGCTAACAATATCCTATCGGCCTAACTCTTGAGAGTCCCTCACCGATAGACCGATAAACTCAACAAAAGCTGGCACATCATTGTGACTCATAAACATCGGTGGAACAAATGTTTCTGTTCCCCCGGTAACCTGATATGACCAGAAGTTAACTAGAGGTGCAATATTGTTATCCCTCATCATTGGAGTTCCCATCATACTCCCATTGATAGTCCTATAAACATAACTCGTAGCCATATCGGGCTAACAATATCCTATCGGTCTAACTCTTGAGAGTCCCTCACTGATAGACCGATAAAATCAACAAAAGCTAGCACATCGTTGTGACTCTTAAACATCAATGGAACAAATGTTTCTGTTCCCTCGATAACCTGATATGACCATAAGTTAACTAAAGGTGCAATATCACCAAAGCTAAGGTACATCAGGGTAACATTACCTAGCGTCCCACCGATACACCGACACAAAGAGTTCATCGATGAAGGAAGCTGACATCGATGAAACATAAATAGCAGTCTCAACGATGCAACAATAATAATTATTGTGACATCCTGAGGTATCGTTCAGATATTCAAAATAAATGAACTCCTCCTATGACAGGAATAAAAGCGAGTTGCACCACAGTTCGATCATAGGAATAAAACTTGAACAAATTGCAAAAGGGGCTGAAGGAGAAGGGGACTAAAGCTCTCACACAATAAAGTGAAGAAAAACCACTGGGAAAGTGAAATTCAAGTAAGTACACCGATCCCAACTGAGAAATTCTTTCTCTTAAAGGTTTGAATTCAAGCAATGGGAGATAGTGCAGAAAAACCTAAAAATAAGAAACTAAAAACTAAAAAGAGACCATTAAACCAAGACTTGATAGATCAGTGTCCTGGGTCGGGACCAAGACCAAAAAGAAGTGTACAGATGAACCCCTCACATGATTGATTGTTGGACAATTACAAGGACTTGGGAGATGTATGGACTCCACTACGAGGGTACAAACTTTTCTTATACCACTACAGAAAACAATATAGGTTTTTACCAATCTGTAACCCGTGGAGGCTGAACCTAGGGAGATTAGTTGTACCAGAGGTGTTTCTTAATGTGGAATTAATGAAAGCCCTTGCTAGTAAATATGATCCAAAAATGAGAACTATTCGAACACACAGTGGTGATAATTTACTGGTTATTTCAAAAGATCTCATTTCCAATGTATTTCAATTAGAGTGTGGTTTTGATTTACCAGTCACAATCAGAGATCTATTGCTAGAGTATCGTCATATGGATACTAGTTATAAAAGGTGGAAGTTGGCCTTGCATAGGCCTAAGGACGAAGAAGGACAATTAAGGAAATTCTCTAGTAATGAGGATCCTCCATTTCATGAAGATCTGTTTGAAGAGTATTTTCAATACACCTATTATGCAACTGGTAAAGTCTTGGGAGTAGAGGTCCCACCTCTAATGTCAATTGCACCAATTGTTTTAGTTGCAGATGTACAGACTAAGTGGGCCAGGCCTTTTGACTATGCTAGCTTTGTGGCTAATGCCCTAAATCAAGGGCTGGAAAAAATAAAAAATAACAGTGATAGCATTAACTTCAAACACTATTCCTTATTAATGCATTTGCTTTTGTATGAGAGACATTATAGAGGATTTTGGAGCAGTGAACTCAGGATAAGGGATTCTTTTGATAACGGGGATCCTAAACCTATACAGATGTGGACTTCACTATGGGATAGCCGATTTGGTAGATCTCACTACCTCTACTTTGAAGAGTTTTTTGTAAAACCTTTAATGGAGTTACTGGGATATCCACGGGATTATAACCTATCCCCAAGGATGCAAAGATTTCTAAGACCCAAAGAAAATGACCCTAAAAGTAAAGTGGACCATAACTGGGGAGATTGGTATGCTTTCCATGACTACACAGTGATTAGAGTTTATGAATTTGAGGGCACCCCACATTTGCTGCCACGAATAGTACTTGATCAGATTGCCCATCTAGACATTGTGAGGCAATTAGCAAAATCTGATGCCATACACCTCAAGAAGCATAACAAATAGTCAATCATGCCCAACCCTCTATGTTTTGGAGATTTCACAATGGTCACGAATGAAGGGTATGAAGAAATTAATACTAAATTGGCACAGTTCAATCTTCCTATAGGTAACGAAAGACAAAATTTTGATTTAGAGGGTTTTATTCATAAATCAAAGATTTCACAAGGGCTCTCAGGATATGAACATTTATTTTCAGAGGAAGATGTGATTAGAAACCGTGATGAGGCCTCTACTATCAACAAAATGGGTACATTCAACAAAGTGATACTTGCTGATGAATGGAAAAGAAAACATGTCTAATCTTATTCAAAAATGTTTTGTGAAATACATGATCCACTGGCAAGGATTGAACAATTGATTGCTCATGCAGATGAAATCATAAAAGATGTGCCCCCAATTGTTTTTTATACAACTTATACAATCTATTTAGGAACACAAGCTGAAGACATAGAGCCTCTGGGCTACGAAGCCTCACAGCCCACCCATGAAGTATGTTTTTCTGTAGATATTGACATAAGTGAAGAAGGGGAAAGTGATGAAGAAAGTGAACAAATGAAGCCAATAAATGCTCCTGAAATAGCACAATATGAGCATCCTCCTGAATTGAATGAGGTAAAGTTTGAGACATCAGATGAATTATCTGATGACATTAGAATCTTGGTTGCACATAAATTTATTTTTGATGATGATTTTATTAAAATTCCCAAATTTAACTCATTTGTCTATGAGTAGAAAGGAAAAAAGGTGAGAAAAAATGCAAGATGTCACTTCTGAACAAGAGGTTACTGCTTTGGATGAATTAAAAAGGGAAGTTGATAAAGAGATGGAGTCCATCACTCCTGAAAGAGGAAGGAAGTTGCTTCAAGAAGCCAACGTATTGCTCTGGTTAGGGTGGGATATGTGTTCAGCAATTGTGTTTGATAGCTTCAGGAAGAGAGAAGACAAAACAATGAATTTGACTGAAGAAGCCACTGATAAGATATACTCAGGATCAGGATCAGGGTATAATGCAGATGAAGCCACTCTACTCATTTGGTCACTTTACCCTAAGGATAAGAGACCAACAATTGCTAATAATTCAAATCAAATGTTTGGTCATCTCTTAGTCAAAAGGGTAGGGGATACTGACCCCATCGAAACAATAGAGCTCAACATTAATGTGGCAAAGTTCAATAAGGCACAAGTTGAAAAATTGCTTAAAGAAAATGATAGACTAAAGAAGAAGCTGTTATATCAAAAGTAAAGATCCTCTTCCTCTTCTATATCACAATTCTATCCTCCAGACCTTGAGAAAGATAAGAAAGTGTTGGATGCACTTACTGATGCATCTTATTGGAAAAATTGCCATCTGAAACCCCAAGGGAAATTTAAAGAGCTGGAGAAGGAAGTAAAAACTATCAAATATGATATGGCATCTGAATTAATTAGGGAAAGATTCAATAAATGATGACCTGTACTGATACCTATTGGAAATTGTTTAAGCTGACATGCTCAACAATGGTAGAAAATAAAAGATTACAGGGGAGGATGACTGAAAAGAAAGAAGACCTTTTGGGCAAAGGGATCTTGGTGGGACAAACATTACAGGTATATAATGATTTGATAGAGTCACACGATGAATATCATGACAAGCTCAAAGAAGAGCTCGATTATTTTAATCTTGCTCCACCACTTCATGATAATTCTGGGAATCTCTGAAAATGTGATGATTGGAAGGAAGAATTGGCCATGGTTTTGACTAATGCATTACAGGAGATCAACGATGAAGAGATAGTCTTAAAAAATACTCATAAGCAGTTGGAAAAAATGATGCGAATGGAGTATGATATGAAGGAAGTGATTATCAATGTGAATACTTATGCAAAACAAGACGACATCCATCATCTATCTACAATAAATCTATTTATCAATCGAACCATGAATGTGCCAGATATGACAAGATAGTCATCGGATGGAGGAGATCAACCAACAGTATGATGGGCATCATATCATAAAATAGAAGCTTTGCACATGCCTTAGATGGTCACGAGCTTCTATTTAGAGATTAACGGATCGTGCATCCATTTAATGAAATGTTTTTCTTTTCAGTTATAATTAGTTATCAAAAGTCATGTCTTTTTGTAACGGGTCTGTAGCTTGTTTCCTCTCGCATATAAGAGAGACCAATACCTGAGAGAAAAAAGGAGGGTAGTAGTTCTTTTTGAAGCACTTTAGGGGACTTAGTAAGAAGATAGATTGCACCCATCCCACTCATCCACTTTCATGTTCCAAAAACTTTGCAATTAATATATATATTATGAAGCAGTATTATGGAGAAGACTATATTTAAATGGTAACCTTTTTTCAGTGTTCAACTGTTGTGTTAATTTTCATGTTTATATGCTGTTGTATTGTCTCCAAAGTGATTGAAAAAAGATACAAATGATTTGATGATGATGATGATGCTTGTAATTTGGATGATGTGGATGCTTGTAATTTTCTCATACTATAATGAAAACCTTTTGCTTACAATTTTACAAATGAGAAGAAATCTATCAAATTCTGCCAATGCAAGAATAATGAGCTTACCAGTGAAAGTGATCACCATTCTTTCACAAATTAGGTCACCTACTCCTTCCCTTTTCAAATGTTGTTAAAGGAAGAGATGTCTTTAAACATGTCATCAGGCATTGAAAACTGGTGTAGTATTTTCCTCTGTTCAGTGCATGGACTTCAAAGTCCTATGTCTAAACAGTCACCATGTATGGTGAATGGATCTTCAAATATTCATATACATTTCACTATAATAGCTAAGTGGGTATGCGAAAACCTACATCGTTTCACTGTGTTTGGTAATTGAGTACTCAAGGATTCAAACCATCTCACTGTGATTTTTTAATTATGAATGCAAAAACTCAAATCAATTCACTGTACCTGCAAATTGGTTATACAAGGATTCAAATCAGTTCATTGTATTTGCCAATGGGAATGCAAGGATACAAATCATTTGCATATAACAACTAGGAGGTCTGCACAATTGAGGGCTAATGTAGAAAGGCTAGAGGATAAATGCAATCATATAGGAAATTTATATAATCTATCAGGACACATTTGTTGTTCATGTGTGGTTATCTTGATTTGTTCCTTTTAACTTCTTGGTGCATAGCTGTTATGTGACTATTTTCATTGTTGTGTATTACAGGATCTAGAGGAGGCCATGGAGAGAGGACGTGGACGATGTAGAACTACTAAATCATAGAGAGGAAAGTGGGTGGAAATAGATATGGCAACAGAATCTGCAGATACAAAAGAGGTAAGAAGAGAAAGCAACCTCAACCAAAGTAGGAAGTTGTTTATGAATTCACAAATGCTACAACATAGAGGAGATAAAGTCATTTTTTGTCCATGAGGCCTCTAAGGTCAAACTTATTGGTTGAAAATGCACAGAAATGGTGATTAAATGTGATTCTATGATCAAGGGAAAAGTTTGAAAATTAGGATGGCCAAAACATGATATGAATATGTCACATATATGGCTAAAGTGAGGTTTTGTGTTGGATAGCATATTCGTTGAAATGATATAATTGGTGTACTAAACATTATTTACTATGTTGTGTACTATAGGGGCCAGACAAGGCCATGGAAACAGATCGTGTCATATCAAATGAGAACACAACGGATGAAGTGGGACATCAGGTTCTCAAATTTTGACTTAACTTAGGAAAAAATGATCTGATGGCATTTTGTGATACATCCATATTTTTTCATAGTATTATTCAAATTTATAATGTATTATCCAATCTTGACATAAATTAATGCATGTTGTTGATTATTTTAGATGGAGATTGGAGCAAACGTAGAGCCTGAGTGTTGAACTAGCAAAAGAAAAATATATGTACGTGGATGTGGACCTAAAACTGTTAAATCAAGTAGATAATAGTGGGTGGAAGAGGATATGACAATGGATCCTACAGACACAACAAATGATTGTACTAAACAAGAGGTTGGTTAGGACTATAGTACATGGGATGAATACTTTGAGAAAATTATTGTTTGTGGATGTTCTGTATGTCGTGGAAAGAAACAATTCAAATGAGAGATTGTACAAAGATATTACATATATGATGAGCTTCCAATCGGTAGTATGCCTCCTATAATCGATTCAAATCCAATAGGAATTGTGGTAAGGAATTTTCCAATTTGATATAAATAACATGTATACTTCGTTTAAACATTGTTTTATATTTTTTAAATAACTATTTTTTTTCTTAATGGATACTTGCATGATAAAGTTCTTAGTTTAAAGTTTCCTGGATCACTGACTTCCATCCTAAAGGGCAATGATCATTCATCAGATGATACATCTAACAAAAATATGTGCCAATATACCAGCTCTGAAGATGAGGAATTGATGAAAACAAGTAACAGAACAAGAACTGGTTTAAAGATGCATAATTTGCTTAAAGACAAGGGGAAGGTGGACTACATACCCTATGAGAATGAATGTGATGGAGATGATGACTTGCCCCTGAGTTTGAGATTAATTTACAAAGAGACATTTGATCATCGACTATATTGCGCTTGGCCTAGTGATCAACAACTACCTAGAGTGTACGAGGTGTTTCAATTTTGGGGATACAACTACATGATACAACCCTCCAATATTCATGGAGCAAATCTAGGCCTCTTTGTCATCCAAAATGTACATGTGGGATCTAAACATAGAAACAATTCAGAACAAACCACTAGGAGATAAATGCCATATTATGGTCCATCATATTACAGTGGTGAATGGAGAAGGCTAGCAGAATATAAGCCTAGCATGTCAGCATATGGTCTAAATTTGAATATGTATACACATCGTCTCCAATTGGAAAGTGGAAAAGAAAAGAATAGAGGTCATCTTATGTATATAGATGGACTTGCATACACACACAAAAATATTGCAGGATTTATAAATAGTAGTAAGGGAAGGGACCCTAATGTAAGACTGAATTGTCAATTTGTTGAGGTTATAAATGATAAAGATGGAGATATGGAAAGAGAGGTTGATAGATTGATAATGGTTGAGGCTATTAGGGACCTTACCATTGGGGATGAGTTATTGATTGATTGCCCCTTCTTAAAACGCACTCCTGCGCGAAAGAAAATGGAAGAACAAGGTCTCCCTAAGGATGTTTTTAAGGGAAAAAAACTATAGAATAATAAATGAGTGTGGACTGATATTTTATAAACTATGTTGTCAAAATTGTGTTTTCTTTAAATTATTGTATAAAAAAGGTAGTCTATAAAATAATGTTCCATTATTCAATTGATGTATATATGTTCATACAATTTATATTTTTATTTTTTAAGCCATATTTGATTATATTTCTTTCAAATTGATACATTTTGAATTTAGTGTAATTGTTGCCAAACATTAAATAATGCTTGCATTTGTTGATAGGTAGAAGATGTTGATGAAACACATACTAATACCCAAGATCCAACTGGGTTATTAAGGTTTGGACGGGATGATCCAAACCATCCTTTAAACCATACCAGGCAGAAAAGAGAAACATTGAAGAGAATCCTAGCAGCTGAGAAATTTGAACTATTGATGAGATCCACATACACTGATGACATGCCACTAGCCTTAATGATGATGATCATGATAGTGAAAATGCAGTGCATGAAGAAGGATTGAATGAAATGCTTATAGGTTTCTTTAGGGATGGAAACAATGATGACAATAATGATCATATGGTTGATAGTAACGATGATAGCAGGGGTAATTACCACCAACGTAATGTTGATGATAACAACTTGAAAGACTCCATCAAGCAAGCAACGAAGACACCCGTGTTCAAATCGGGTGCAAGTAGAACTTCAAAATTGGCATGCACATTAATATTATTAGAAATCAAGTCACTATTTGGTTGGTCAGACAAAGGATTCACTACCCTACTAAAGTGATATGAAATCCATTTCTTACTTTGCATTGTCAATTGGTGTACATAATTCGTAAACATTCATCAACTTCGTTTTTATTTCTTTAAGGGGAATTTAAAACCGTATATTGTATATAAACAATCCTAGTATAGATTGACATATGAAACATGTACATCATAAGTCAAAAATTCAATTGATTTAATCTCTAGCAATCTTACAGGGCACTAAAAACTAAAATATTCCCTAAAGAGTATGTGTTGCCATCAACTTGCAGAGAGGCGCGTCTGTTGTTGGTTGAGTTAGGGATTGAATATAAGCAAATTCATTTATGTAAAAATGATTTCATTTTATACAGAGATGAATATGAAAACAAGGTAGAATGCCCTATATGCAAAGAGAAGAGATATCGTACAGATGTACAAGGTCCTACAGTTCCAAAGAAGGTTTTATGTGACATGCCAATTATACCTAGACTTCAACAAATGTTTTGTTGCAAGTCACTTGCACAATTGATGGATTGACATGCAAAAAATAGGAGTAAAGATGGATTCATGCGAATTTTAGCTGACTCCAAAGCAATGAAACACATAGAGGAAAAATGCCAAGAAAATTGAAAGATGAACCCCGTAGTATCAGGTTTGGTCTTGCAATTGATGGAGTGTGCCCATTCTCTTTCTTAAGCTCAAATTATAGTGTTTGGCCAGTCAGATTGATAGTATACAATATTCCCCCATGGATGAGTGTTAGAAAGGAGCACCTTATGTTGACTCTCATTGTTCCAGGAAAACATCAAGTTAAAAACATGGATGTTTATCTTACACCTTTTATTGATGAGATGCAACTGCTATGGAAAGGCATAAGAATGTATGACATATCACATCCCCCATCAAATAGTTCCTTCATGTTGTATGGTGTGCTATGTTGGGCTATTCATGATTTCCCAAGACTTGGTGTTTGTTCTGGTAAGATAAAATATTTACGTATTTACACTCATAATTTATTTCCATCCCAACTTTCATACTTAGTTTTATACTATTTTTTTTATTTTATTAACATTACTTATTGAATTGTAGGGCTTCAAACAAAGGGGATATTTGCATGTCCAAGATGTGCAGAACAATTTCAAGGGCGATATTCTAAAGATCTACATAAATTTATTTATGCAAACAATAGGGTTTTTCTACCACTAGATCATAAGTTTAGAAATCGCCTGAAAAATCAATTTGATGGAAAAGTTGAAAATAGAGGCCCTCCCATGATTATAGGTCTAGGTGATTGGATTAAGAAGTATGAAGATGCTAAATTCAAAGCTTGGGAGGATTTTTTTGATCGGGGTGATTCAATTGAAGAACCAGAACAAGTTGTAGTTAATATGCCAGAAGGAATGAAAAGGAAATCCATATTTTATGAGCTTCCTTAATGGAAGGATCTATTAATATCTCACCTATTAGATCCTATGCACATCTTCAAAAATGTCCCAGATTCTATATTTCGACATATATCAGGCAAAGAGAAGGACACCTTGTCTTCAAGGAGAGATATTTCTCTTTCGCGTACCAAAATTGATAGAAAACATTTGTGGCCAAATAGAGAAAATGAAACATATGCAAAAACTCCATGGATTTTGAAAAAAAAAGAGCTAGACCAACTAAAAAATGTCATCCATTCAATAAGGACACCTACTGGCTATGGGTCGTCATTGGCTAAAGCTTTTACAGGTGATGGATATATCACAAGATTTAAAACACATGATTTTCATAATTTTATGAAGGTATTATATATCATCATTTAACATTTACTGCTAACATTGATTAAGTACTAAATATATTTTGATATTTTGTTGTGTGAGGAAAAATTACTAATCACCTTTTCATAAATGTGTTTGATAGCATATCATGCCATTGACAATTAGGGGGGATTCCTGTCTTACAGTTGACTTAAGGAATGCCATAAATCGATTGTCAGCATTTACACGGTATGTGGTTATATGAAATGTTCATGTGTGAGAGACATAGAGATATTATATTGCATTTTAATTTTTGACTAAAGGTTCATACTAATTTACTATTCTTATATTAGGTGGGTGACCTGCAAGGAGATCCACGAATGTGAAGTGCCAAAATAGAAGAAGGAAATTGCAGAAATTGTATGTGTATTTGAGATGGATCTCCCTACAAGTTTCATGGACCTACAAGTCCATTTACTTATACACCTAGTCGATGACATTGAATTGGCGGGTGTCGTATCAATGAGGTGGATGTTTTTCTTTGAGAGGTATATGAAAACTCTAAAAAGATATGTCTGACAAAAGGCACATCCAGAGGGTTGCGTGGCTAAAGGGTATGTATTGAATGAAGCATTTTTCTTCCTGTGTGAATTCCTTGGTAAGGATTTTGAAGATGGGCCACACTTCTAGGATGAAGAACGAGCATCAGATATTATTAATGGAGAAAAACCACAATCTAATGGTGTTCAAGTAGAAATTAGTAAGTAAATTCATGATCAGTGTGTTTGTTTTTCTTGCAATCATTAATTGACTCTGTAATTTATTTGTCAAATTAATAGCATGACATTTGGAGTTTGAAATAAACATTTAGACATGTAATAGGTGTAGACAAAAGTGCTATACTCGATAAGTTCATTCTGTACCACATGGAGTTTATGAACAAATGGATCGATCTGTATGATAAAAAGAGAGAAGTGTTAGAAGCAAGGAGACAGTTTAAGAGATCGAACCCAAGGAATACTCCACTTCCCACTGATCTGCTTGGGGAATGGGGCAAAGATTTCACACTAGAATGGGTTACTGAACAAATTCAAAATCAAATAGAAGATGTAGGTATAGATTCAAACATAATAGAAGACGAAATCAACATGTCTAGAGGATGTGAAAGAAAGGTATAGTTGGAATTTTACAAAATGTTGTTTCCTTATAGTTTTGACACTATTAACTATTTTAATATTCGTCATTATATTTGTTTTCATTGAAATAAATGGTCTTTCACAGGTGAGGAAATATCCAGCAATGTGGTCATATGGTCGACATTATCGTGTAGAAAGTGTAGATGTAAAGAGATGATCCTTCAATTGTGGCATCATGGTTGACTTCAAGCAATCCAGTTAATCAAGCTCAAAAGATAAGAATATAATTGAAGGGAATCTACAATATGTTGGGAAAATAAAGGAATTATTGAGTTGGATTTCAGCTCTTTTAAATGTTGTGTTTTTAAGTGTAGATGGTATGAAGCATTTGAGAGGACACGAAGACATGATACCCATAGTGGATTGTTTTCTATAGATTCCTCATGTTTCCTACCGAAGGATAAGGAGCCTTATGTTCTACCAATTCATTGTGAGTAGGTATTTATTTAACTCAAACAAGAAGCAGTAGTGACCATAAATCTATTAATTCATAGTTTATTGAGAATATATACATGTGTTTATTAATCAATAAAATTGTTATACCATACGTCTAATATATGTATGTTGTTCATGTGCAGGTATTTTTCTATGAAGATATTTTGGACCCGAAATGGATACTTGTCATACATTATGATCCAAGATTAAGGCATGTATTTGACGATGCATTAGTGGATACTGAGCAAAACAATGATGGCCAACAAAATGAGAGAGAGGGATTAGAGAACATCAAAGAAATTGACATCCATGATGATGTTGAAGATGGTTATGTTCAGGTACAAGAAGACAACAATCCAGAGTTAGTTGATGTTATGGAAGACAACAATATGGATGGTATAGAAAATGATGATCCAAATACATTTGGTAACAATATAGATGGTCTACAGTCAAATTTCAATGATGATGAAGATGATGCAGGTCAAGATGAGGATGATGATAATATTAAATACTTGAAAGAACATATGAACATTGACAATGATACACTTGATGACATTGTAGCAGACAATAATGTTAATGACCAAGACTTCTAAATTTTTAGAATTATTTGCAATCCATGTTTAAAAAAGGATGATTCTTATGGTCTAAACTTTGTAATGCTTCAATAATATTATTTGTGTCGATACGAATTATCTATTGCAATATCCTTAAATTGTTCAATCTTTGGTATGAATCATTGGTAGAAAAAATTAGGATTACTTGGATGCTTCTTCCATTCTTTTTGTAACAACATATGTTCGTGAAGACACAAAAGTTAATAAAATATTAATGCACGTAACTCACAATTATTTAAATAAGCAACTTTTTTAACTTTATTATTTTTAAATAGTTTCCATTTTTATGTTGAACATAATTTTGAACATGTAACTGAAAACATCCACAGTAAATGCTTTATTGTATCAGCATATTCATTCACATAAGCACAATATTGAGGCTCAATAACTGATATTGATTCAAATATAAGAAGAGATAAGTATGGCAAACATAAGAAAAATACATAATGATAACACAGTCATGGAGTTACACCAGTGCTTTTTCATAGGTAGTCTTCTTAATAAATCCATGTTAATGATTCCCAAGGTGGTGTCAAAACTAAGAGAGGGGTGTAGAGTCCAAGCTTCCTATTTCCAATATTTTGCAATGCTATAAAGAATGAGAGACTTGATGTAGTTCTCAATTTGCATATATGTGAGGGCAATAGAAGTGTTGTTCAAGTGTTGCTAGTGTTTTAGTAATGTTGAAGTGTTGAGTTATTTTGGAATAGTATGCTTCCTCGATGAGTCTCTAGTGTGGTGTGGTGTCTAAAACATAGAGATACTTGAGCTTGTAGAGAAGCTTGTTAGACATGTAAAATTCACCAACCTATTTTCCTTGTAATAGCTTGGTGTAGTTCTATGCAAAGTACAAGTCTAGTGGGTAGAGATGTTCCTGGTCAAAGAAGTTGCGACCACATGAGTCCAACATTGTGGTGAGTGCATGAAATAGCTATTAGCTTAGGTAGTCAAATACCTTTTTGTCTTTTCCCTTCTTGTGATTGCAGATAACTAGATGGAATTGTTGTAGACATGTCATCCATTTCATGTGGTGCACATTTTCCAATTTGTTCTAAGTTTGCAAGAATTGGAGTGGCTTGTGATCAAAGTGGATGATTGGACCTCCTTTCCCAAGATGTAGTGAGATCATTGCTTAATGGATTGTATGATGCTATACAACTCCTTTACATGGGTGGAATAGCATTGAACCGTGTCATTTAAAAGTCATAGAGTGGTACAAAAATCTCTAACTGCATATTTCCTCTCAGAGGATTCCAAACCTTTGACATTCCAACTAAAACATCTCAAACAATCTGTTAGGTCACAAAAATGCAGGTTGTTAACCCTAAGAGGTTACCAAGCTCTCTTGATGTTTTTGGCTAACGACATGGGGTAGATATGGCTAAACCCCCTTCACTTTAGGCTTTGCTAGACCTAGGTCGATGTACCTTGAAAGATATTGCAGATTTTTGTGTAACCTTCACAGTGGCAAACAGGTGTGAAGTAGATGTAAGGGTTGGAATGTATTTCTAAGGTTAAGGTTTGCAAATATGAATAGGGTATCAAGATTAATAGTAAATTGGACCAATGCTTTATCTATTGGGCAAAGAAATTAGGAGTCAATGGTGTAATGGATCTTTATATTGACTTAACTCAGATTGTTAGGCAATTATGTAAATCTGTAACTTGTGTAGATGTGCAAGAATGTTGAGGTACAAGATTCTTCTTATAAATCCCAATGATATTTCCTCAAATTGCTATGACCTAGAAAAAGGATTTTAATTCAAATAGGAAGGAAACCAACTAGAATAGATTGTTCAAAGGATTTTAACCCTGGGCAGAGACCAATAAACATTGACTACTCAACCGGATTTAAATCAACTTCCTCAGAAACCTATCACACAGATGATATAGTAACAACAAATGTATATTGAAAAATTAATGATATCCTTGATATATTAACTTAAACAACTTGACAAATCACTTTGGAGATAATCATGCAACTCATAAATATTAACATCAACACAACAATTGAACATCAATTTTGGATCCACCAACTAACTCTAATTCTTTTTATTAATTTAGCAATTCATACTAGTTTGAAAACATAGATAGATGGAAATGGATTCTTCGAATACTACTTTTATATTAAATATATGTCTCTGAAATAGATTGGATGATCTCCTTCATAGTAGCCTTGGTATCCTATTTTATAGGATACAAACAAGCTTCAGGCCCGAAACATTGTACCTTTTCATTATAACATATTTTGATAACTAATGCATAATTAAAAAACATAAATGAAGATAAAAGCATATGCAACAATTTGATTCTGGCTCCACTAATCTCCATTGAGTGACCCGTGACTCAAAGGCCTAGCAAGGTTGTCCTCATCTCCATAATACAGATTGATACACCTACATTGCTTGACAAAATTGTACTCCTTTTGCTTCATCACAACGCTTTGGATACAAATAGATTTATTTGACCGATATGGTTGATGTACACTTGATAATCACATGGATCAGTCTCAAGTAAATTGCTCATCGTTGATTCCAAAGTAAATATCTTTCCCAGACATGTATAAGTATTCTCTATCATCCTTTCCTCATTATTTACATTTCAAGTAGTGGTGGCAGTAACTGACCCAGTTCATTCCTCCAAGTGTCCTTGTCTTTTAGGTTACCCTCATCATTGAAGAAGTTGGGAAATGCCAAATCAATACGTTGATCAAAATCTTTCAAATCTACTATCAATATACCATTAAATCTCTCATGTTCTTTCATCAATTCATTATATCGTTTGAGAACTTGTTCCTCAGTGTTAACTTTAGCATTCGACCCTTCCTTTGTTTCCAACATTCTGAGGTGTAGTCTTTTATGCTCTTGGTATAATTGATGTATTCTATTGTGCAAATCCCAAACCTTATCGCTATTTTTCATCATGTGGCCAAACCTTCTTTGAATCAATTCAGAGGCCATACTATATTTGACAGTTTTCAATTTAGTTTCTAGCTGCTCACATTTCTTTTCATTCTTTTCTGCCTTATACTTCCAATAATTCACATCTGCCAAGGCCTCTATTACCATTTGATCACCTTCTAGGTATGGTGAGTAGCTGCTAGATGAAGGCAACTTGTCTATGTTCAAATCAATCTCTTGTCTCAGCATAGCATTTTCTTTCTTATATATATTATTATCTTTCATTAATTTCTCAATTTGTGCTTTAGTAAACCTTGTAACATTAACATTTAAATCAGCAGTGTCCATAGGATCTGTATCCTCAATCCTTTGTATCAACAGGATACCAAAAGCTTTATTAGGATCATCAATGATATGTGGTCTCTTATTTGGAGGATACAACGCCCATATAAGCAATGCTCTTTTATTAGGGTCATACCCTTATCCTCTTCTGATATCATCCATTGCCTCTATGCTGAGTTTCAACTTCTTATCTTGATTTCTATTGAAAGAATCAAATACAATGGCTGAAGCCATGTCCCATCCAGGAATCAAAATCACACCTGCTTCTTTTAACAAGGTCCTTCCCCTTTCTGGAGTCATTATCTCCAATTCATTGTCGATCTCCGTCTGAAGCTCAGACAACACCTCATCCTGTATGTCAAGAGTGATATCTTTCATTCTCTTCCTAGCTTGTTTGCCCTTGTATTCATATAAGAAGGCTTTAAACTCAGGTGTTTTGATGAAATCATCATCTGATATGAATTTACTGTTAGCTAGGTGCCTTATGTCTTCTGATAGATCATTTGGTACTACCATAGTGATAGCTTCTCTGTCTTCAGGCGGTTCATACCCCTCAATGGTTGGGTCATAACTTTGCACCCCTTCTTCAAATTCTCCCTCTCCTTCTGCAATGTTTGTGTCTGTAGAGAAACTTATATCCAGTGTGGGTTGAGGTGACAAGTGACCCAGGGGTACTTCATACTCAGCATGTGCATCTTTAAGTTGTTTTCCTTTTTTGTTAAATACATGAAGGGGAACATTCTTGATCAGTTTTGGTGCATGTTTAATCATAGTGTCTAGTCTTTTGATAGGATCATCAATATCCTGGAAACCTCTCGTGTAGGTGGGGTTTTGGGCTACCCTCCAAGCCTCTGCTAACATGGTTTTACAGTACAAACTTCTTTTTGCTTCTGTAGTTTCATCACAATTTCTGATTAAATCTTCATCAACAAATAGGACATGATCATATCCCTTTAACTTCTACTTTATTTTTACACTGTTTATGAAGTGTTCCAGATCAAAATTTCCTCTTGCATTTCCAAAAGGTAATATGAATTGTTCTAATTTACTATAAATTAATTGATAACCTTTGTTAGAAAGTACTGTGAAATCTCCAAAGCATAAAGTCCCAGGCATAAATGACTATTTACGCTGATTCTTGAGATGCATGACGTCTGAGGAAGCCAATTGCCTAACAATTTCTAAGTATGCAACTCGATCTGGGCATGTCTTTG
Source organism: Cunninghamia lanceolata (assembly GCA_027924645.1). NCBI lineage: Eukaryota > Viridiplantae > Streptophyta > Pinopsida > Cupressales > Cupressaceae > Cunninghamia > Cunninghamia lanceolata. The sequence continues at coordinate 72,692 of BSBN01001020.1, read as the reverse complement.
GTAGCAGGAAGGGTGGCCCTTCATATCTGAATACTCTTATCATAGTGCAATCTCTAAAAACATACCAATCACCCCAATTATGGCTGAACTTTACCTCTTCATGTTTATCTTTTGGTCTCAAAAACTTCTATATTTCCAATGAAAAATTGTGGTTGCAAGGATGTCCAAACAGTTTGAATATTGGTTTCACAAAAAAATTCTTCAAAGTATAAATAATGGGATCTATCACATCTGCTATCCCAAATAGAAGTCCACATTTGCACAAGTTTTATATCTCTATTTTTGTCTAGGTCTCTTACCCTAAGATTTCTATCCCATAAGCCCATACATTGTCATTCATATAATACCATATGCATAAATAAAGAATATTGTCTGAATTTACTTCCTCCATTCTTAATAGACATTAAATCATTTTTATATTATATGCCAGGCATTCAGCATAATCAAAATATTGTGCATCATGACTCTGTATGTCTGCAACTAGGACCATGGGTGCAATTTCCATGAACATGGAGGCCTCTATTCCTAATATCTGGTAGGTAGAGTAATATGTGTTTTTGAAATAATCTTCAAACAATTTAGTTGAGTAGGGTGGATCTTCACCCTCTGAAAATACCCTAAGTTGGTTATTGTCACTGCGAGGCCTGTGCAAGGGTAACTTCCATCTCTTATAATTGCTACTCATATTGCGGTACTCAACCAACAAATCCTTGATTCTGAATTTCTTGTCTAAACTTGTGTCTAACTGAAACACTGTGGCTATATAGTCTCTGGTAATGGGGAAGAAACCAATCCCATTGTTGAATTCAATATAACAAGTCTTAGGGTTGAATTTCTCTGCAAAAAACTTCAACAATTAGACATTTACAAACACATTCGGGACTACCAATTTACCCAAGTTTAGCCACCATGGGTTTGAAATGGGTTTATGCCTATGCATTTTTTTGTAATGGGAGATAAAGAGATCATACCCTCTGACTGGTGTCCATATATCCCCAATATCCCTGTATAAATGTTCAAATTTCTCAGCATGTGGGTTTAGTTGGGCATTTCTTCTGGATTTCTGTCTTGACCTGGGACATTGGTCTAATAAATCCCAGTTTAGATGCCTATCCTCAGTTTTTTGTCTTTTACTCTTTGGGTTCTGAATTGTTTCTTCCATATTCTATCACTATGTCTGGATTTTAACTCTGTGATTTATAAACGCAGACTAATTTATAAAGTGCATTCAGGAAGTACAAGAACAGTTCCATGGTGGGAGTCCAATCAGCATCTGCAATAAGTCAAAAATTAATGAAAATATGAAAGGCTTAACATTGGGAAGCAGATGATGGTTTTATTCAAATTCCAAAAGTTCTAACCTGCAATCAACACGATGAAGGCTATTCAATTAAACCAAATGTAAGGTTAAATATCAGTGCATAAATTAAACACACACACATGTTATCAAAGTAATATGATTTGATTACAGATATCACAACACTGGGGATACAATAAAATGTACCATTTATAACCACCAACTTTGAACACGTTACTTCATAGCCATGCAAATTACAGGAAAAACTTGATTTTGAGACAACTCATAAAATATTCACCAATAGATTGTCTCTAAATCATATTAATCATGAGAATAAAAGTGAATGTAAGAATAATTTGTTTATTTCCCTACAAAATCTCTAGAAGGAAGAATTGGTAACTAAAGCAAAAGCTAAGGATTAGATTTTAGAAGCTGAGAATGCACAGTTGACAACAACCTTAAGAGCATTGAAGGAACAATTATCTTCCTATAATGGGTTGATCTTAACCAATGGTTTTAAAGGTCAGGGTTAGCCGTAAACATGAGGTTGTTTTTGATTTTTCCTTTTTTTGAAAAAGGTTGCTAAACGTTTTAATTCTGTCATTCAACACAAAACCCTAAAGGGTGAATTATGGTTATACGCAGGCACAATCTTAACCTTTTGCACTTGCATCCATAGAAGGCTCAAGGACATGACAATAAAAACAACCAATGAGTTTAGAAAATTTATGTCTTTCTAGCTTCAAGTGGTTTTATAGTGGGAAGTATAGCTACTGCCACTACCTATCCACAGGATGTTGCAAAAAAAAGCTTGAAAACAAATAGAGAAAGATCCAATGAAAGCAATGAAAACTACTACGAAATAGATTTTGGTGAATGTTTGGAGGCTAGCAATATCAAGGATTTTGGTGAATGAAAACTACTTACTTGACAAATCACTCTAGTCCTGAATTGCTTATTCATCCACGCCCTGCACTTGTTCTTTGCAATGCCCTCTGAATTCCCATTCAACAATCTTAACTCTGTGCAATCAATGACATCTGTGTAATCAATTATCATCGAAGGGAATTTAATTTTTTTAAAAAATAGAGCGTTAGATCTCCACCATTATGTCTTGTCACTTTATTTCGAGGTGATGTGTTTTGCAATCTCATTTATTGTTTAGGATTTCGGTATGACCCTAATTGGCGTTACTTCAATAATATGAGTCTCCTCAAACATGAAATCACCCTTTTGATATTTTAATTTCTTTTCATCGCCTTTTCAGAGAGACCCCAAAAACCCTCTCTTCGACACAGTAGAGTTTCTTAGAAATACCCTTTACATTATCTTTTCATCGGCGAGACCCCTTTTTATCGGTGAGACTCTAAACCATATCACTTCGATATCCTGAATCCCTTAAAGGTTATCAATATTTTTGTTTGATCATAATCACATGTTTTGGTGTCACGCTGAAGTGCCTTATCTGTTCGACTTTCGGGGTATCGATGAGACTACTAATTTTTTTGGTGTATGGTGCTAAAGTCGGTGCTAAAGTGGACGCTAATTTGGGTGCTAAAGTCGGCTCTAATTTAGGCATAATTTGGCACATAATTTAGCGCCTACTTGTTCTAATCGGCGCAAAAAATGCCATCCTGATAAATAGCGTCGACTTTTTCAAAAAAAATGGAGAAAAATACATTAAAACAGTGGGTGGAAGCAAAAAACAAAGCAAAAAAGGAGCTAATCATAGGGATTTGTTGTAGTGATTTGATCAGAAATATCAGAAAGACAATCGAGGATAATCAAAGGACTTGGCATGACAAGTTGAAGCTAGCCCTGTGGGTTTATAGGATTACTCCTAAGAGAGCTACAAGTAACTCTCCTTTTGTTCTTACTTATGGTAAAGAAGCTAGGGTTCCTATATAAGTTGAGTTGCCTACACTGAGTCTAATTAAAGAGCTGGAGATGCTAGAGGAAGAACCTATGGAAATCAAACTTGCACAACTGATGGAACTAGAGGAGACAAGGAAAGAAGCATTAAGAAATCTGGAGATACATCAGGCCCAAATGAAAAGGACCTTTGATAGAAAAGAAGTTCTAAGAGTGTTCAAGGAGAGTGATCTTGTTTTCAAGTGGGATGAACTTAAAAGTAAACTTGATAAGCATACCAAGTTTGATGCCATGTGGGATGGCCCTTACATGATTACTGAATGCAAGCAAAATAATGCTTTTCATCTTTCAAAGCTGAATGGAGAGGTGTTACCTATTCCTGTGAATGGGATTCACCTAAAGCAATGTTTCTGAAGATCAAAATTTGTAGATGTATCATAGTAGAGTAGACATTTTTTCAGTTTAATAAGTGCTCATGGCACATCTTTTTCAGTTTTGTTTGTTTTTTTCAAGAAGTGTAGTTACACAGTTAAATGGCCCTGTTCAGAGCCATGGTAGTTTGCTTTCAATTTTGTTTTGCTGCTGTTTATTTTCTGGCAGTTGAGTTACAGATGGTTTTCTAAGTGTTTTGGGCAAGAAGAGACTCATATGCCAAATGGATATAGAAGGCTACTAATCCTATTTGTTTAGTAGGAAAACACCCCTAAGAGGTCGCCAAAAATGTTACTAAATTATGCTTACAACTTAATTTAGTGTGGCTTTAACAACAGTTGTTAAAAGGGGGTAAGAATTTTTTTTTGATACATGGGCCATCCAATCAATAACTGTTGTCTTAGTGAGTGAATTTTAGTATTCATTTATTAGGGTCATGTAATAGCTCGAGTCGAGCTGTTACACAATTTAGATAAACAAATAGAGGTCTCATTAAGAAAGCAGACATTCAAAAGATGACAGGTGTTTAAAGCTGAACCATTTGAGTTCATATTTCAAATATGTTATTGCTGTTCATTTAGTACATTTCAATACAGTTTAGAAAAGAGGTATTTATAAACTGTCATTTCTACATTATCATAAACCTATGTTTCAGATAAACTTTTAGATATTTCATATTATGTAAGTGATTCATAAAGGAAAGTACACATAAGTCATTACATGATATGAAATAGCTAATATATTCAAAAGAAATGTTTATATAGTCCCACACAAGCTATGGGAGTAACTGTATCTGATAAGCTATAAAGTAGCAAGTAGAATGAAAGAAAAGAAAATGCATGAAATCAAGAATGGGACCCGTCATTGCTTGGTGAATGATGAATCCCATTGTTGGAGGTCGCATCAGCATCTCGAGTTGTCCAGATGTAGCTCCAGGAGAAGAACCTACAAGGGGTGAAGAAAAATGGTGTCAGAGCTTGGGGTTCTATCCTTAATTCCATTCATATCTAATAAAAAAACACTTGCTATTCTATAACTGATCAACAAAAGTAGAATGCATAAATGAGCAAGAGATGCAAATATCAAATCAAAGGATAAATCAAAAAGGGAGAAGCATCATGTAATACAAATCAAAGAGAGGTTGCAATCTTATGTTTTATATCTAACATGTTTGTTGACTATGCAGGTACAGGTCAAATGTGATAACATATTAAAGTTATAGTATGTGGAGAAAATGTGGCTCCCACAAGGGTTGAGCCCAGCATGCTATTCTATTCTTAGCTTATTAGTAGTCAAGTGACAAATAAGAGAAAACATGATAGTCTACAAAAGTAGCTATAAAGCTCTGAGAACTTTGGACAAAGCTAAGTACAAATGGCTTGATAAAAGGAGGCCAGTCCTTACAATCAAATGTTGTGACAGAGGAAACAATGTACAGTCACCTCAAAGATAGGATTGTGAGATGGAGTTGAGAAGGCAGTTTAAAAGATAGATAAGTAGTCATGCCTATGACCCATCAAAGAGTCAAAGATAAATGATCAAGATCATGAACAATCAAGGTATGTAATTGCAAGTAGAAGGTACAACAATGCATCATGTAGTAGGGCAGTTAACAAATGATATGAGGACTTGCATGGATAGCTTCATTAGTACTATTTGAGCTAAGAAAGAATTCAAGGAAAAAGTAATAGAGCATTAAGGATAGTCAAAACTATCAATAATAGCTAATGAAGAACAACCTTGCATATACATGTGAGACAGTCAACAATGAAGAGCAGGCATCATGTATTTGGTAACAACCCATGAAAATCAAGAAGATCAGCCATGCAAACCAGATATCTTGTAGCAAGTCATATGTTGAGTGGAGAAGTAGATACCTTGACTATAATAACAACAAAAAGAAGCAACCAATACAATCCTATAAGTCCATGTAACAGTCATAAATGGAGACAGATGAATAAGTAGGGAGAATAAAGATTGTGATAGCATGTCTTACATTTTTGAGCTCACAAGAATAGAAAAGTCTAGTTATATGGTGTTTTGGTTCAAAGCCATCATTTGTAGCAGCAAGGAGGACTCACTATGCATACAATGTCAACATTGGAATCAAATAAGCAAATGTAGACATGCAAGCCTAAAAGCAGCATATGAGGTTAACCACCATGAATGCCAACTGAATCACTGTCATGATATAATAAGAACATAAATCTTTAGATAAGAAAAATGACAACCATAAAGGCATATTTTAGGTGAACTCAAAAGAACAGTGGTTTGGAGTTTTCAAAGGCAGTGATAATCAAAAGAACTAGGCCATGATAGCATGGAAAAGACCTTCATAACAACTCTCTCCCTTTCAAAATACAGAGCAAACACAGGAAGAATGTATACATGAAGTTACAAAATAGAGGTTTTCTTAAACCCTAGTTCTTCCAGAAAAGCAAAGAAGTGTCTGTCTCTTTCAGCAAAACCTGGAGGTGGAGGTTTTATCAAGCCCTAGCAATTTTTGTCATTTCTATCACAACAAATCTTTCCAGGAGAATAAAGGAGAGTGTTCACAGAGGTTTTTCTTACACATAGAGCCATTAAAAGAAAATCTTAGATACGTTGATAGAGCCGAAGCAGAAATGGATGGAGAATCACACAGGAAAAGAAACCCCTAACAACATTCAGATTCTGGTATTATATTCACAGTGAGGCCGTACAAAGAAAGCTCAAACTCTAATGGTCCTTCATCATTTCCTTCAAAGATAGAAGCAGAGAAAGCTCAGATCCTTCAGGTTTTCCAGATTCTTGCATTTTAAAACATAGAAACAAAGAAAGCTTGAGATTACAGGCTATTTAGCATTTCATTCACATTTCTTTTAAAACACAAATAAGCCAGTATTACTTTTAGAGAGTTTTTTCTTACACACAGAGCCATTAAAAGAAAATCTCAGATATGTTGACAGAATCAAAGCATAAATGGATGGAGAAGCACATAGAAAAGAAGCACTTCCTTGATTTTCTACAGAAGCAACTAAGTAAAGGAAGGATTCTCACCATTTTGGCATGAAGAAAAACACACTGAAAAATGCAAGAATCACTTACAACAATCAAATAAGGAGACAAATATAGCTTCAGAAGCCTCCAAAATCACACCCAACAACCTTAGAAACTCTAGAAACCCTAGGCATGGTGGCAACAAAGTAGCAGCTGAGAGAAACACAATGTGAAAATGAATGATATTTTAGGGATTCTTTGTCTTTTTGGTCGAGTTGCCCTAACCTGACTATGGGTTTTTTGACTTTGTTTATTCAAAATCATTGCTATCCAAAAATACCACGGGGTCAAGAATATAAGTCATCAAACCTAGCAATGATTCCCAAGGAGCCCATGGAAAGTAATGTTAATCAAGATGTGTTTCCCAATGTTAAGGTTTTTATAAAGCCTTAAGTCAAAGACATAAATCATGACTTGGTAAAAAATGATGACAAAGGAGTGCAAAATTTCTTCATTAGCTTATGCATGATTTCTAAAACAAAAGTGACATATGTAAACAAGTATTAAAGGTAATGATTTTTAAATTACCTTAATACTTGTACCATAATGCTAAAATTAGACATCATATGCCACCTATTAAGGTAAGACATAAGTGTCTACCTTTAACTCTTGTTTGAATAAGTCAAACTTATCTTAAGATCATGCAAAAGTGAAATGAGGGGTTATAATGAGTTGCAATTCATTGGACATGAGTTGGTGATTAGTGAACTAGAGAGGGAGATTTTTTTTTTACTTTTAGTCAAGCTAGACTACTTACTTGAGTTCTTTTTCAGTTAGACTGATTGAGAGGGACAGTTTGGAGCTATTTTGGCTTGTTTTGGAGCAGTTAAGACCCTTCTTTTTAGGGATTTTCCATTTTTATCGTGAATCACTTTGGAGGAGATGTTTTTGAGTATAGTTAACTACAATCGACTGAGATTGACTCTTGGGGAGTCCCTTTTGTATTATAGGAGGAAAGACTTAGTTTTTTCCTCAATTATGGATTTTTTGGTTTTCTCTTGCACATTGCAAAGAAGCAGAGAGTTATGTAACTCATTTTCTTTGATAGATTTATATACAGCAGTAGGTTTACAAGTTATATTTTTGTCATTTTTGCAGTGTTTTCTTCTATTGTTCAAAAAGATTAACATTTTACCTTCTGAGATTCATGTGAATGTCTTCATGAATGATTTTTGATAGAATTAATGTGTTTTAAATAATCAAAACCTTTAATTTCTGTCTCATTCATTGTTGTATATGCACAAAAGGCAATTCATATCACAGGTCTTAGGTTGTACTTTTGTTTATTTTGCCTTGAAATTTGTGAAAAATAGCTTTCATTCCAAAAGACTGATAATCAAGCCTTCTTCTACATTACTAATGTGGTCAAATTGCCCTTTACTGAGCTATGTAAATAGATTTATTGAAAAAATAGTTTTGAATTAAGCTGCGCTTCTAATATCATTTGGTGCATCAATTTATAGAAGTAGCTTTTACTTTCAAACAATTATCCTTTTCCCCCTTTTCCCATCAAAATATCATTAGTTTCATAGGACATCAAAAGGGGAACCAACCCATAATCTGGAGGTTCATTCTCACAATAGGTCACCCAGAACCTGAGTTTGATCCCATGTTGCATAGGACTACTGAGTTTTACACTTAGCATTTGGGGCACAATCCTCCGTGACAATAGTAATCACCAAGAACATCCACACAACCTCTAATCACTTTGTCAAGAAGATTCTTTAATCCGAAGCACTTGAACATAACTGTTATCCACTGTCATAAAGAAAAGATTGCTTGCGGACCACCAAATCATGAACCATTGGAGTTGAAGGCACTTATCATCATTACAAACTTGATTCCAGAACCGTAGACTGAAATACTTAAATGTGGAGGAATGCAGAGCATAATACATTCTCCCTGTCACCACCAAATATACAGAAAAAATAGTTTTCACTCTAGTGAACATAACTCACTCAAATCTTCATATTGGAGGCTCAAACTTGGAACATAGAATCTTTAGACATGCCTCTAAATAACTTCCAATCCACAGTCAAAGATATTCATTCTACAAGAAATACAGAGCAATATACTAGACTTTTCTACCATAAACAAGAGCACAGTTGACACTAATGACAACATAGATATGTTGACATCAATGACAACACCGGTTAGGCACATACTTGCAACAATCTCCCCCTTGGTCATTAATGGAAACATATGATGTGAAAAACTATAAAGACCATCAAGACAAGATACTCACCCTTTCTTTTAACACATCTGCACTCTTTCTCCCTCTGAGTTTTTTACATGATTTCTCTCCCCCTTTGACATCAATGGCAAATGGCACATATTTGCACTCTGCTACTCTAATCAGATTGAAATTGTTCTTTCTTCAACATTGTAACACTTACTGCTCTTAATCAGGAACTCATGCCAGTAACAACTAGATACTCCCCCTCAGAGGTAGCTCTCAAAATATCAATCTAGATCAAAGAATGAGGCTTTGGACACCACTGGACTGATGCATTCCTATGCATCTTAGTTCAGAGTAGGAGGGGTAATAATCCCTAACTTTTCTCTGAGATACTCAAAGGTATCCTTAGGCAGGGGCTTAGTGAAAATATCTGCAATCTGATCCTTTGTGGACACATATTCCATCTCTACTTCATTCTCTCTCACCTTTTCTCTCAAAAAGTGATACCTTATTGATAAATATTTTGTTCTTGAGTGCATCACTAGATTCTTTGAAATGTTTATAACACGTGTATTATGACAAAAGATTGTAATTGGATCTTCATACACAACTCTTATGTCCTTCAAAGTCTGTTTCATCCATAACACTTGAGTGCAACAACATGCTGCTGCATTATACTCTGCTTCTGCAGTAGACAAGGAGATTGAATCTTGCTTCTTGCTCAACCATGAAACCAATCTATTACCCTGTTACAAGTATGTGCCTAATCAGTGTTGTCATTGGTGTCAACATATCTTTGTTATCATTGGTGTCTACTATATCCATATCTTGTTACTTACTTATGCTTTGAATACACTCATGTAATTGACTCTAATGTTGAGGATATTGATAAATTTAGTCCTCTGGTAGAAACAATGAGGTGCAGTGGAAATAGTGTGCTGAATACTGAAGAACAGTCCAGAAGATTGCTATGCATTTCCTATAGGATGAATATCTTTACCTATAGATTGGAAGTTATTTAGAAGCCTATCTGAAGATGCTATATTCTAAGTTTGAGCCTCCGATATGAAAATTTGAGGAAGTTCTATTCACCAGAGTAAAACCTGCTTTTTCTATTTATTCACTGGTGTGTCCAAGAGAAAGTATTTTGCTCCGCATTCCTCTGCATTGAAGTATTTTGGTTTATAGTTTTAGAGGGAAGTTTGGGATGATGACAAGGGCCTACAACTCCAATGGTTTGTGATTTGGTGGTCCGCAAGCTATCTTTATTTTATGATTGTTGAAGACAGTGAAGTTCATGTGCTCCAGTGTGAAGAATCTCATGTTTAAAGTGGTTAGAGTTTGTGCGGTTGCTCCCAGTGATTACAACGTGCTTGTGGAGGCCTCCTGATCATGTTCCTACCTTTGCATTGATCCTCTAGGATTATTTCAGATCAAAATTGAAGATTGTTCCCATATAGCGTAGCGTGTAACTTGTCTTAGCTGACTTGGTTAATTCTAGTGTTTACGAAGATCTCTTGAAGATTGCAGAAGTGTGTTGTGGCATGGAAGATCATGTTTGAGTCTTTGCTAAGGCGTGATGTGATCTGCTCATAATTTTGTGTCTTCTCCTTAGCATAATTTGTATTATGTCCATACCTATTTTGATGTAACATATGTTTTCTGACCTTGTAGCTTGCTCCAATGGCTAATGATTGTAATACCGACCTTGATGATTATTCCAAGGTTGATGTAGTGTATAAATATTTGTAATTGAGTCATGAACATAAGTGTAAGTGCCAAAGATGCGAAGATAAGCTGGAAGTAAAGTAAAGAGCAGAGCATAGGTGTTTGTGCTTCAATGGAACTGAACCTTGGCATGGAGTAGATGCTGTTATCTCAGTTCAACCCTTTGTTAGTGAGCCTTCTTCTTGCAGTGAGCATTCTGGATAATGAGCCCTGTAGGCAGTGAGCCTCTAATTTTTGATATTGATATAACATATACATTTATGTGGGCTAACACCCACCATGGTTTTTCCTTGTTAGGTTTTTCCATGTAAAATCTGGTGTCTTATGTGTTGATTGTGCTTTTGTGTTATGCTTCTCATTCTATGCTTTCATGGTTATATCTGAATATAAGTGATTGATAAGTTAAGGATTGAAATTGGTTAAAAGTTTTAGGGCAACTGATTCACCCCCCCTCTCAGTTGTCCAGTGTAATTCAACAATTGGTATCAGAGCCACGTTCCTTAGGAGAAAGCCTAACAACTTGAGGAAGATCTAGAATCTCTTATAAGAAGGAAGCTTTGCATTTTGATGGGACAAATTACACTCTTTGGAAGGTGTGAATGAAGACAAATTACTCTCTGCCTTATAAAGTATGGCTAGCTACACTGTCAAAATTTGACATGCTGGAAGGTGGATTGACAAATGAGGATGATATTAAAGAATTTGAGCTAGATGTCAAAGCTAAGGATGCTTTGTTAAGTTCCTTAAGTGTCTCAGTGCTGACAAAAGTTGTGGATCTTGAAACTGCAAATGAGGTGTGGGAGAAGCTAAAGAATTTGTATGAAGGAGATGATTCTATCAGAGAAGCCAAGATACAAAGCCTAAAAGTGAGATATGAAAGTTTGAAGATGAATGAAGATGAAAACATAACAACCTTTATGTAGAGAGTTGATGAACTTGTCATGGGAATAAAAGGTATGGGAGGAGCTCTCACTAATAAGGAAGTTGTGATGAAAATTCTCAGATCACTACCAAAATCCTATAGTCACAAGGTGGCTGCTATTGAAGAATTCATGATTGTGAAAACTATTGATAGAAATCAGTTACTTGGAAAACTTATAGCCTTTGAGATGAGAGAATTTGGTGATGCCTTTCTAAAAGTTGAATCATCCTTCAAAGCCAAAACTTCTGAAAAGAGTTCCAGAGCTGAGAAATATAAAGTGGATGATGACTGATGAAATTGAAGCTAACTTTGTTGATAGGATGCAAAGAGGTTCCGGTAAGTTCAAAGGTAAATTACCCTTCAAATGTTTCTCTTGTGGTAAAGTAGGTCATTATGCTTCCAAATGTCCTAAAAGAATTGAAAGAAATAGAAAGAAATATGAAATCAAACCTAGAGTTCCAAAGAAATGCTACTATGTCAGAGATTTTGATGATGAAGGGGTGACTGATGATGAATCTGATGATGCCAATACCAGTGCAAATGAATGCTTATTTATTTCTATCAAAGAAGATCTGATGTCTACTAATTTTTCTAACTGTGTGAAGAATGAAAAACCAGTGGAAGAAAGTGCATTGGCTATTTAGGTTGTGAAAGATAATGATGAATGGATTATTGATAGTGGGTGCTCACATCACATGACCGATGACAAAAGTAAGTTTGTAAGTTTGGAAAAGTATGATGGAGGATTGGTTAGGTTTGGAGATAATGTAGTTGGCAAGATTTGTGGAAAAGGATCTATTTCATTTGATGGAAAACATAATACTAACAATGTTCTGTATGTGAAAGGGTTGAAACATAATCTTTTAAGTGTTGGTAAGATGTGTGACAAAGGATATGATCTTAGATTCAAAGACAATGGGTCCAAGATCATGGAAAGCTCCAGAACTGTGATAGCTATTGGTAAGAAGACAAAAGATAACATCTATCAATTGAAAGGAACCAATGATTATTGTTTATTATCTCAAGCAGATGAAAGTTGGTTGTGGCATAGAAGGATGTGTCATATGAACTTTGATAATCTGGTAAAGATAAGTTTATATCAGATTGTGATAGATTTACCAAAACTTGTGAAACCCTCAAACACAATTTGTAAGGAATGTTAGATGGGAAAGCAGACAAGAACAAGTTTTAAAAGCAAAGAACAATTTTCTGCCAGATTGTTGGATCTAGTGCATACCGATCTTTGTGGTCCTACAAGAGTAAGAAGTCTACAAGGTGACAGGTATTTCGTGTTGTTTATTGATGATTATTGTAGAATGACTTGGGTTACTTTTCTAAGAGACAAATTAGAAGCCCTAGAGAAGTTCAAATCTTTCAAGGCAATGGTTGAAAATGAAATAGACTTGAAGATTAAATGCTTGAGGTCTATTAGAGGAGGTGAATTCACATCAAATGAATTCAACATGTTTTGTGATGAGCATGGGATAAAGAGGCAGTTGTCTGCACCTAGAACTCCTCAGCAAGTGGAAAGGAAAAATAGGACAGTTCAAGAGGCTTCTAGGACAATGATAAAGGAAATAGATCTACCAGAAGTGTTTTGGAAAGAGGCCATTCATACTGCTATCTACATCCAAAACAAAGTTCAAGTGAAAGGTAATAGTACTCAAACTCCTTATGAATTATGGTATGGAAATTTTTTTATAGTAAAATACCTCAAAGTATTTGGAAGCAAATGTTATATTAGGAGAGATGAAGATCTTGGAAAGTTTGATGCAAGATGTGATGAAGGAATCTTCCTTGGATACTCTACCAAGAGTAAGGCTTATCGGTGTTACAACAAAAGACTCAAAAATATTATTGAGAGTGCAAATGTTAAGGTGGATGAAGGCAAGGAAAGAATATCATACCCAAGTTGTTATGAACTAGATGAACCTTTGACTATAGAAAACTAAGAGAAAGACAAACAAGATGACAGTCAGGATGAAGAAGAGGCTCTGAAAAGTATTGTCAAAACTCCCAAGTATGTAAAGATCAACCATTCTGAAGATCAAATTATAGGGTACAAGGACAAAGGTATGCTAACAAGAAGAAGAGCTGTAGAGAAACAAGTAAATTACTCTTTGCTTTTAGAAATTGAACCAAAAACTATGAATTAAGCTTGTAATGATGAAAATTGCGTGAATGCAATGGAGGAAGAACTACTGCAAATTGAGAAAAATAAAACTTGGGAACTAGTTCCTAGACCTACTGACAAAAATGTTATTGGAACTAAATGGGTCTTCAGGAACAAGCTGAATGAAAATGAAGAAGTTGTAAGGAACAAAGCAAGACTTGTATGCAATGGATATTCTCAAATTGGAGGAATAGATTTTGAAGAAACTTTTGCTCCTGTAGCCCATATTGAAGCAATCAGAATGTTCTTGGCATTTGCAGCCCACAAAGATTTCAAAGTGTATTAGATGGATGTAAAATATGCATTCCTGAATGGTGATTTGGAAGAGGAAGTCTATATTGAGCAACTGAAAGGATTCACATTATCAGACCAAGGAAATGTTGTGTACAAATTGAAGAAAGCCTTGTATGGACTCAAGCAAGTCCCTAGAGCATGGTATGCAAGGTTGGATAAGTACTTACTGCAGTTAGGATTCAATAAAGGTACTGCTAATAGTAATCTCTATTACAAGATTAATGAAGATCAAATATTGATTGTTGAAGTCTTTGTTGATGACATTATCTTTGGAGGAAATGAAGGTATGTGCATAAGCTTTGCCGGTGAAATGAAAAGTGAATTTGAAATGTCTATGTTTGGTGAAATGAAATTCTTCTTGGGTCTACAAATTAAACAATCAAAGAAAGGACTCTTCATATCTTAGTCTAAGTATATGAAAGAGTTGTTGAAGAAGTTTGGGATAGAAGACTCTAAACCGGTGTGTACTCCCATGGTGACTGGTTGCAAGTTGAGAAAAAATGATGAATCACCTAAGGCTGATCAGAAGAAATATAGATCCATGATTAGAGGATTGCTTTATCTAACTCAAACCAGACCAGATATTATGCATGCAGTTTGTCTTGTTGCAAGATTTCAAGATGATCCAAGAGAATCACATGTTATGACAGTTAAGAGAATCTTGAGATATTTGAAAGGCACTCTGGATTATGGCTTATGGTATCCAAAGGACAATGATTTCACTCTCAGTGCTTATACAGATGCAGATTGGGCCGGAGATGTTGATGACAGAAAGAGTACAAGTGGAGATGCCTTCTTAGGTAGCAAACTAGTTTCATGGCTGAGCAAGAAATAAGACTCAATCTCTTTGTCAATTGCAGAAGAAAAATATATTGCAACACATGTTGTTTCAAGTTCAAGTGCTATGGATGAAGCAGGCATTGAAGGACATCAAAGTTGTGTATGAAGATCCAAGTGCAATCTTTTGTGACAATACAAGTGCTATAAACATTTCAAAGAATCCAGTGATGCATTCAAGAATAAAGCACATATCAATAAGGTATCACTTTTTGAGAGAGAAGGTGATAGAGAATGAAGTAAAGTTGGAATATGTGTCCACAAAGGATCAGATTGCAGACATCTTCACCAAGCCTTTGCCTAAAGATACCTTTGAGTATCTCATAGAAAAGTTAGGGGTCATTACCCATCCTACCTTGAACTAAGATGCATAGGAATGCATCAATCCAGTGGAGCTCAAAGTGTCATTCTTTGATCTGGATTGATGTTCTGAGAGCTACTTCTTAGGGGGAGTAGTTGAATGATGTCAAAAGAGTTGGGTGTAGAAGTTCAACTTGATCAGAGCAACAGTGTGCAAGTATGTGCCCTTTGCCATTGATGTCAAAGGGGGAGAGAAATCATGTGAAAAACTTAGAGAGAGAAAGTGAAGATGTGTAAAGAGATAGGGGAGAATTTTGTCTAGATGTGTAAAGAGATAAGGGGAGAATCTTGTCTTGATGGTTGTTGCAGTTTTTCACATCATATGTTGCCATCAATGACAAAGGGGGAGATTGTTACAAGTATGTGCCTAATCGGTGTTGTCATTGATGTCAACATATCTTTGTTGTCATTGGTGTAAATTGTATCCATATCTTGTTACTTGCTTATGCTTTGAATACACTCATGTAATTGACTCTAATGTTGAGGATATTGAGAAATTTAGTCCTCTGGTAGAAACAATGAGGTGCAGTGGAAAGTGTGCTGAATGCTGAAGAACAGTCCAAAAGATTGCTCTGTATTTCCTATAGGATGAATATCTTTACCTGCAGATTGGAAGTTAGGTAGAAACATGTCTAAAGATGCTATATTTTGAGTTTGAGCCTCTGATATGAAGATTTGAGGAAGTTGTGTTCACCAGAGTAAAACCTACTTTTTCTGTTCATTCACTGGTGTCTGGGAGAAAGTATTTTCCTTCGCATTCCTCCGCATTCCTCCGCATTGAAGTATTTTGCTCTGTAGTTTTAGAGGGAAGTCTGGGATGATGACAAGTGCCTACAACTCCAATGATTTGTGATTTGGTGGTCTGCAAGCTATCTTTCTTTTATGACAGTTGAAGACAGTGAAGTTCATGTGCTCTGGTGTGAAGAATCTCATGGATAAAGTGGTTAGATTTTGTGTGGTTGCTCTTGGTGATTACAACGTGCTTGTGGAGGCCTCTTGATCATGTTCCTACCTTTGCATTGGTCCGTGAGGAGTATTTCAGATTGAAATTGAAGATTGTTCCTAGATAGCGTAGCCTGTAACCAGTCATAGCGGACTTGGTTAATTCCAGTGATTGCGGAGATCTCTTGAAGATTGCAGAAGCATGTTGTGGCGTGGAAGATCATGTTTGAGTCTGTGCTAAGGCGTGATGTGATCTACTCATAATTTTGTGTCTTCTCCTTAGCATAATTTGTATTAGGTCCAGACCTATTTTGATGTAACATATGTTTGCCGACCTTGGAGCTTTCTCCAACGATTGATGATGCCGACCTTGATGATTATTCCAAGGTTGATATAGTGTATAAATATTTGTAATTGAGTTGTGAAAATAAGTGTAAGTGTCAAAGATGCGAAGATAAGCTTGAAGTAAAGTAAAGAGTAGAGCAGAGGTGTTTGTGTTTCAATGGAACTGAACCTTGGCATGAAGTAGATGCTGTTATCTCAGTTCAACCCTTTGTCAGTGAGCCTTCTTCTTACAGTGAGCATTCTGGACAGTGAGCCTTCTTTTGTAGTGAGCAATTTGGGTAGTGAGCCTCTAATTTTTGATATTGATATAACATATATATTTCTGTGGGCTAACACCCACCGTGGTTTTTCCCTGTTAGGGTTTTCCATGTAAAATGTGGTGTCTTATGTGTTGATTGTGCTTTTGTGTTATGCTTCTCATTCTATGCTTTCATGGTTATATCTGAATATAAGTGATTGATAAGTTAAGGATTGAAATTGGTTAAAAGTTTTAGGACAACTGATTCACCCCCCCTCTCAGTTGTCCAGTGTAGTTCAACATACCCAAGAAGAAATCACCTCCACTTGTACTTTTTCTATCATCAACATCTCTGGCCCAATCTGCATCTGTATAAGCACTAAGAGTGAAATCATTATCCTTTAGATACCATAAGCCATGATCTAATGTGCCTTTCAAACACCTAAAGATTCTCTTGACTCTATAGGATCTTCTTGAAATATTGCCACAAGACATATTGCATGCATTATATTAGGTTTGGTTTGAGTTAGATAAAGTAATCCTCCAATCATAGATCTATACCTTTTCTGATCAGTCTTAGGTGATTCATCAGTTTTTCTCAACTTGCAGGTAGTCACCATGGGAGTACATACTGGTTTGGAGTCCTCCATCCCAAACTTCTTCAACAACTCTTTCACATACTTAGACTGAGAAATGAAGATTCCTTTATCTGATTGAGTAATTTGCAGACCTAAAAAGAAATTCATTTTACCAAACATAGACATCTCAAATTCATTTTGCATTTCTCTTACAAACTTCATGCACATACCTTCATTTCCTCCAAAGATAATGTCATCAACAAAGACTTCAACAATCAGGATTTGATTATCATTGATTTTGAAATAGAGATTGTTGTCAGCAGTGTCTTTACTGAACCCTAATTGCAACAAATACTTGTCTAACCTTGCATACTAGGCTCTGGGGGCTTGCTTCAGTCCATACAAGGCCTTCTTCAATCTGTACACCATGTTATCTTGGTTTGATAACTGAAATCCTTCTGGTTGTTCAATATAGACCTATTCTTCCAACTCACCATTTAAGAATGCAGACTTGACATCCATCTGATACACTTTGAAATCTATGAATGTTGCAAATGCCAAAAATATTCTTATTGCTTCAATCCTTGCCACATGAGCAAAGGTTTCCTCAAAATCTATCCCTTCAACTTGAGAATATCCTTTACATACCAATCTTGCCTTGTTCCTTATTACTTCTCCATTCTCATTCATCTTGTTTCTGAAAAACCATTTGGTGCCAATCACATTCTTGTCAGCAGGTCTAGGAACTAGTTCCCAAGTTTGATTTTTCTCTATTTGCATCATTTCTTCTTCCATAGCCTTTACCCAATTTTCATCCTTGCAAGCTTCACTAACATTTTAAGGTTCAACTTTTGAAAGCAAACAGTAATTCACTTGTTCTTCTACAGCTCTTTTCCTTGTCAGTACCCCTTTGTTTTTGTCACCTATAATTTGATCTTTAGAATGATTAATCCTTACATACTTGGGGGTCTTAACAACACTTTCTGGAGCCTCTTCTTCATCTTGATTGTCTTCTTGTTCAACTTTTTCTTCATTCACTATAGCAGCAAATTCATTTGATTCATATCCCTTCAATTCTGATATTCTTTCCTTTTCTTCATCAACCTTCACATTAGCACTCTCAAAAATCTTTTTCAGTCTCTTATTGTAGCACTAGTAGGCCTCACTCTTGGTAGAGTAACCTAGAAGAATTCCTTCATCACATCTAGCATCAAACTTGCCTAGATCTTCTTCTCTTCTGATATAGCATTTGCTTCTAAAAACCTTGAAATATTTTACTGTAGGGACTTTTCCATACCATAATTCATAAGGAGTTTTAGAGTTGTTACCTTTGACTTGAACTCTGTTTAGGATGTGCACCACAGTATGTATGGCTTCTCTCCAGTACACTTTTAGTAGATCAACTTCCTTTAACATAGTCCTAGCAACCTCTTGAACTATCCTGTTCTTTCTTTCAACAACTCCATTCTACTGAGGAGTCCTAGGTGCAGACAACTGTCTCTTTATCCCTTGTTCTTCATAGAAAATATTGAATTCATTTGATGTGAACTCACCTCCTCTATCAGACCTTAAGCATTTGATCCTCAACTCTAACTCATTCTCAACCATTGCCTTGAAATCTTTGAACTTGTCTAGGGCTTTAGATTTTTCTTTTAGAAAAGTGGCCCAAGTCATTCTAGAATAATCATCAATAAGCAACATAAAATACCTGTCACCTTGTGGACTTCTTGTTCTTGTGGGACCACACAAATCTGTATGTACTAGCTCTAGCAATCCAGTAGAAAATTATTCTTTGCTTTTAAAATTTGTTCTTATTTGTTTCCCAAATTGACACTCCTTGAAAATGGTGTTGGCAAGCTTCACAAGTTTAGGCAGATCTCTTACAACTTGTGCAGAACTTATCTTCACCAAATTGTCAAAATTGATATGACACATCCTTCTATGCCATAGCCAAATCTCATTAGTCTAAACCAACAAACAGTAATCATTAGTTCCTTTCAAATGATAGACATTACTTCTAGTCTTCTTACCAGTAGTAATCACTGTTCCGGAGCTTTCCATGATTGTGCATCCATTGTCGTTAAATCTCATATCATAACCTTTGTCACACTTCTAACCAACACTCAAAAGATTATGCTTTAAACCCTTCACATACATAACATCATCAATATTGTGCTTTCCATCAAAAGAAATAGATCTTCTTCCACAAATCTTGCTAGCTATATTATATCCAAACCTAACCAGTCCTCCATCATACTTTTCTGAACTTACAAACTTACTTTTATCACCAATCATGTGATGTGAGCATCCATTGTCAATAACCCATTCATCCTTATCTTTCACAACCCGAATAGCCAAAGCACTTTCTTCCATTGGTTTTTCTTCCTTTACACAACTAGCAGGATTAGTAGACATAATTTCTTCTTTAATTGCAATAAACAAACATTCATTTGCACTAGTACTAGCATCATTAGATTCATCATCTGTCACACCTTCATTGTCAAGATCTCTAACATAGTAGCATTTCTTTGGAACCCTAGGTATATTCTCAAATCTTTTTCTATTCCTTTCATTTCTCTCAGGACACCTAGAAGCATAGTGACCAACCTTACCACATGTAAAACATTTGAAATGTAATTTGACTTTTAACTTACCAGAACCTCTTTGCAGTCTGTCAACAAAGTTTGCTTCAATTTCATCAAGCTCATCATCATGTTCCACCTTGTACTTCTCAGCTCTGGAGATCTTCTCTAAAGTGCTGGCTTTGAAAGCAGTCTCAATCTTTGGCAAAGCATCATGAACTCTCTCATTTCAAAAGTTGTAAGCTTTCCAAGCAACTGATCCTTAGTTGCATCTTTCACAGTCATCACTTCTTCAATTGTAGCTACCTTGTGACTATAGGACTTAGGTAATGACCTAAGGATTTTTATCACAACTTCCTTCTCATCAATAGTTCCTCCTATACCTTTTATTCCATTGACAATTTCATCAACCTTTTGTATGTAGGCTGTTATGTTTTCATCTTCGTTCATCTTTAAACCCTCATATTTCACTTTCAGGCCCTGTAATTTGGCTCTTTTTACAGATTCATCTCCTTCATACGGATTTTTCATCTTTTCCTAGACTTCATTAGTAGAATCTAGATCCATGATGTTTACCAACTTAGTGTCAGACAAGGCACTTAACAGAGCATCTCTAACTTTTATATTCAACTCATATTATTTGATTTCATCTTCAGTTGTTAAACCATTTTGAGGCATGGTATACTTTGTCTTTGTCACTTTCCACAATCTATAACCAAGACAAAGGAGATGGATTTTCATTCGTACCTTCCATAAAGCATAATTTGTCCCATCAAACTATGGAGATTCCTTCTTATAAGACATCCTGGATCAACCTCAAGCTATTAGGCTTATATTCGAGGAGTCTGGCTTTGATACCAATTGTTGAAATGCACAAGACAACGGAGAGGGGGGTTGAATTAGTTATCTCAAAACTTTAACCACTTATCAACACATCAAATGTTCAATCACTGTTCTTAAGATTTAACCATGAAAGCATGAAACATGAAGCTCAACACAATAACACATTCAACACATGAGACACTAGATTTTTTACATGGAAAACCCTATAAAGGAAAAACCATGGTGGGTGTTGGCCCATAGAAATATATATGTTATAACTATACTAAAAAATAGAGGCTTACTGCTCAATATGTTCACTGCAAATGTTGAGGCTCACTGCCAAGGTCGACTCACTACCAAGGTTGACTCACTGCCAAGGGTTAGTGAACTGATTTGATAGCATCTACTACATGCTTGGGTTTAATTCCATTGAAGCACAATTTAACTGCTCTACTCTGCTCTTCTTAGACCTTTTTACTTATCTTCGCATTTTCATTTAAGGACATCTTTTTCGCAACTACATTACATGTTTTTATACAATTCATCAATCTTGGAATGTACATCAAGGTCGGCATTACATTCATCAACCATTGGAACAATCTCCAATGTCAGCATTACAAACATACATAGAAATAGGTCTAGACCTAAACAAAATTTGCTAAGGTAAAGATGTATGCAGATCATGTTATGCCTTAGCTTGGACTCAAATGCAATCTTCCACGCCATGACACGCTTTCACAATATTTCATGTATCTCTACAAGTAGTGAAAACAACCAAGTTAGCCAAGACTGGTTTTAACACTAAGTCTTCTAAGAACAGTTCTCATCCATGATCCAAATTTCTCTTTGTAGACCAATCCAAAGGTAGGAACATGATTAGGAGACATCCACAAGCACATTGTAATCACCAAGAACATCCACACAACCTCTAATCACTTTGTCAAGAAGATTCTTCAATCCAGAGCAATTGAACATAACTATTATCCACTGTCATAAAGAAAAGATCACTTGCGGACCACCAAATCATGAACCATTGGAGTTGAAGGCACTTATCATCATTACAAACTTGATTCCAGAACCAGAGACTGAAATACTTAAATGCAGAGGAATGCAGAGCATAATACATTCTCCTAGTCACTACCAAATATACAGAAAAAATAATTTTCACTCTGGTGAACATAACTCACTCAAATCTTCATGCCGAAGGCTCAAACTTTGAACATAGCATCTTCAGACATGCTTCTAAATAAATTCCAATCTGTAAACAAAGATATTCATTCTACAAGAAATACGGAGCAATATACTGGACTGTTCTGCTATAAACAAGAGCATAGTTGACACCAATGACAACACAGATATGTTGACATCAATGACAACATCGGTTAGGCACATACTTGCAACATGTCTTTCCCCTTTTAGCTTTGTACATTCATTCTAGATGTGTCCTTCTTTTGTACAGTAAGAACACCATATATTTGGCCTTTTATCTTCCTGTTTTGCCAAAATTTCTTGTTTAAGTTTCAATTGCTCCCATTCCAATCTTAATCTTTCTAACTCCATATTTTCCTTATTTTTGTTCTGTTTGCGCCATGTTTGTGCCTCAATTTGGCATTGTTAATATGACTGCTTCTACATATACCCATCTAGAGATGCTCTCACATCTGGGCTTATTCCAGATGTAAACCACTCAATCTTCTGCTTCTCAGTCAATGGTTCTTCTAGTTTGCAGACTATTTTCTTAAACCTTTTGTCAAATTCTTTAATGGTTTCTTCATCCCTTTGTATTAATTCTCTCATCTTACTCACCCCTTTAGTCGATATTTCTAGAGTTTCAAAGTTCTCCAAGAACTCCTTCAATTCTTCCCATGTTTTTTCATGTTTGGGGCAAGCCTTTATGTACCATTTTAACGTGTCATTCCACAAAGTCCCAATGAAGTCAAACAACTTAGTGTCATCTTTAGTTATCTCATTCTGGTTCTAGATCAATTAGCACAAAAATGTGTTTTGCAGCTTTAGTTGTGTCCTTTGAAAATATCGGTAATTTGATAATAGCCTCCATCTTTTTTTTTTTTTTTCTGGACCCTCTAGTGCTTTGTAGTGATTTTATTTCTAGTTTTTCTTCTCCTTAGGCTCTGGTCTTTGTGTTAGGGTTTTATATTCTCTTCCTTTATCTCTCCACAAGTGAATGTCAAAATGTTATTCTCCCAAAATTTCTTTAAAATCTTTCTTAATCTCTTATTCTCTCTCTCTTCCAATGTTACTTTGATCTTTTCTTAAAATTCTCCTTGCTTTATAAGGCACTCGGGGTGACTCCTAGTCGAGGGGGTGTGTCTCTTCAAACTGCCTTTTCATTCTCGGGGATATTCTTTCATTTGTAAATGACATTATGTTTTCATTAGGTGACTCTTCATTATTTTGTCTTATATTACCAGAGCTAGTCTCATTATATATTGCATCTCCTTTAATCTTCATTATAGTTTGATTAACCAGGTTTTCTAGGTAATCGGCATCCAAATAATTTAGGGGTTGAAGGTTTCGTATAGGATTCAATAATTCTTCCCATTGTTTTTCAACTCTAATTTGAACGTTAGCCCAATTAGGTTGATATTCCAGAGTTTTGTATATTGGTGGTAGGGTTAGGGTTTGGCTTTGTTCTTCCCTCCATGCACTTCTCAACTATTCATATGCATCAATTCTTCCTCCTATACTCTTTAAAAGTTATGTTTCACTGTCAATATTTATTGTAATAGGCTCAGGATCCTCTATATCTCTTTGTATTAACTTTGTGGTAGCCTCTATGGTTGTTTCATCCATTCTTTCTTTTCCCTTTATATTTTCTTTTTTGGTAGCACCCACAGCGGAGCGCTCAACATCACCCTTATTGGCGCTCTCATCCAACTTATTTTCTTCCGCAATTCCTCTTTCCTTATTTCTCTTGTTTTTCTTGCCTTCTCCATTCTTTTGCGGTACCTTTCCCATCTTTCATGAGTTTTTTTTTTGTCTCTCTTCCCTACTTATCTCCATTCAGGTAAATATAATTTCTCTAATTTCCCTTAATATTTTGTTATCTCCTTTTGCCATGGGTGTTTTTGATTTGGAATAATATTAATCCTTATGTATCCGATGGTTGGCTTATCTTGAAGAGTTACATCTTTTCAAGGATCTTTTGAGATCCTCCCCTTGTTCCATTCACCATCCCCTTAAGTGCCTGTCCCCCTCTTAGAAGGGTAGGAACTTAAGAGAATTCAAAGTCTTTCACAGTCCATGAAAAAAAATTCCTATTACTCAAGTTTCCTTACTTGCGCTATTCCACACTTCTCCTTTCTCTATTTATTCTCTCTTTCTTCACTATCCTTTTCTAGGGTCCCAACAATGGAACCAAATGTTGAAAAGAAATGGGAGGGATACCAGTTCGAAGATCTGGTCCTCAATCAAGTCTGTAAGTCTAGTTTATACCCCAGTCAGACAATGAGAGAAACATGAATAAACATTAAGAAAATCAAATACGTGGTACAAGATAAGTAAAGCATAGCATCATAACACATACACAATGATATCACAATCCTTATATCTCCATTATATTCATTTCTCATTAATAGGTATATACATTTCCATACCGGTAGGTCTAAGTCTCTTCCTTGAACACAATCTCACATATACTCTTAATTTCTATCTCTCTTTCTTTCTTTCACTCTTCTTTTACATTGCTTTGTATGTATATCCTATATATCTATATAGAGGTGTGTCTCTTCCCAAAATACCTCTTTAAGAGTTAGCTCTACCTTCCACATGGCCTTTGCGGTAACCTGCAGAATGTTCTTCTTACTGCCTTGTCCTCTACCAACAACGAGGTCTCTTTAGATTTAAACCTCCATGGGATTGTTGAAACAAAGGTTGACCCTCCTCACCATGATCAAATGTATGATCCTTCTACTTCTTCTTTCAACAAAGATAGTCATATGACCTTTCCTCTTCCTTCAGATTTGGAAAAGTGTTATGGGCATGGATTCAAAATTCTTTCTAAACAAGGATAAAATGGAAATGGGTTAGGATGGAAAGAACAAGGAATTAAGGAACATGTGGAACCAACACCGCACTTGTCTAAGGTAGGTTTAGGTTTCCAGACTTCTCCTACGTTCTCTCCACCATGTTCACAACAATGAGGGTTTCTTCCTACTCCACCTAAATATTCTCTTCTATCTCAACAAGAGTGTATGTTTCTGAGTCTACTCAAAGACCACCTAATCACTCTTCCTCCTCCAACACACAAAAATATTCAACAAAAGAATCATTCAACACCTCATTATTGTGCATATCATCAAGCGCTTGGCCATTCCACTAAGGAATGTCAAGTCTTGGGTGACAAAATTCAACAACTTTGAACAAGGTATGGTTCTAGAACTCTTCACCACGCTTGATGTAGTCACTAGAGCACCTTGTTCATCTATTTTATAATAATCAAGTTGGGAGAGAATGATTTGTTATAGGTTGACTCACAAGAGTGGTCGCCTCTTCTCATTTGTGTTATGATTGTACATATTGTTATTCCCATATGGTGATATCTTGTTCATTCTCCCTTGACACTCTTGTCAACACAAAGGTACAAGGAAGAAGAACGCATTGTGTCATTCCTCTATATGTATCTTCATTCTTCTATATGTTGTGATGTACAAATTTTTTTATTTTTCTTGGATGATTTAGCATCTTTTTCATGATTCAAATTTTGTGTACTCTCATGTGATCTTTATTCTATCATCTTCATATCTATGTGACACTTTGTTGCAATTCTCAGCATCATACCATGACTACACAAGCCATTGTGTATCATGCCTATAAGCATCGCCTCAAATTTCTCATCCTAGGGGCAACCCCTTGTCACGATGTAGCTTTTGAAAACACATATCATTTGGAAATGTGCTTTTAGAAAGCTCCTGTGCTTGTTTTATATTTCTTCCTCTACCTTAAAGACAATTGCTCCCTGATGGAGTTAGCAATCACTTTAAGGTGGGGGCATATATCATGTTATGAGCCTTACTCTCATCTTTCTATCAAAACACTTGTTGTTTATATTTCTTACTACACTCTCTTGGAAAGGATTATGGAAAGCTTGGAAGCAAGATCTTGAGTCTATCTTGTTCTCCTAAGTTGGAGCTCTTTGTATGTTTGGGAGAAGGGTTACCCCACCAAATAGAGTTTGGTAGTAAGGTCACTTCGCCTTCTTATTCTACAAGGCTTCGTGTAATTCCTCTTGCAGGAGGTAGTTTGTATATTCCCTTCAGTGGAAACACTTCTCTTTAGATAGATTGTTTGTATGATGTGTTTGTATCCTCTTGTGCTTCTCATTTCTAACTAACCCCTTTGCATTCTTCTTATTGTATCCTAGGAAATGATGCATGATGATGGAGACAACATTAGATTGAGGTCTCCTTTGTCATGTTGAATCAAGGTCTTTTGTTATGTGCTTTTTGTGATTGATATACGATGTATGTATTCTCCTTGCATATTCTTATCTTCTACATATTCTTTATGACTGGTGTGCTTCATGTGTTCTCTCTATGTATTCCTTATGTATTCTCCTTAAGTGCTTTGCATGTATTCCATGTGTGTTTCATGTGTATTCTAAGTATACTTTGTCTTATGTGTATGCTTTGTGTCAAGCATCTATACTTTGTGTATTGCGTGTATACATTGTGATTTCTCAAGTGTATGCCTTGCGTATGTCATCTCTTATCTCATGTTTTCTAAGTGCTTCATATATGAGTGAATCATGTTATGTGTCGTATGTGTATACAAATCATCTCTATGACAAGAGTCATTGTACCTTGGCATTTAATCATATTTATTTGTCAAATCTAGGGTTGTGTCCATGACAATCTACAATAGGAACTAGTAATTAACAGTCCTTAACGAACTACTAAAATGAAATTTTCCTATTGAATCAAATTCATACTTCTAACTATCTATTGTGAAGGAAACCTAATCTAGGAATTGAAATAGTACATTGCTTCAAATGATCTATTTGATTACAAAAGTTGAAACAATCATTAGAATAGATACAAAACTAAATTGAAAAGAATCTGATTTATTCTATGAAAGAGGAAAAAACTAAATTAAGGAATCAATACATAAGAAAGCAATAAACAATACTAGCCTTCCTTCTATTAGTGGGAGTGGCCCCTTGCTTCACATCTTCAGAACTGAAGGCTAAACAAAGATTTTAGAACACAAAAAGATAAAAGAACTGCCTTTCTTAATCCAGTATTTCAAAATAGAGTATATTTAAAAAGTATCCATTTCTACAACTATCTGAACTATGTAAAAACTGACTAAAAACTATATCTTATTCCATTGTCTCCTTCAATATATATCAATTTGTTGTTAATATCATATCTCCAGAGTTTACCATCTTTACTCTCAGTTCATCTTGAGATACAAAAGATCTTTTATTCTAAAAATAAACATGCAACTACCTTTATAAAAGTATAACCATGCAGAAGTTAAAGAGACTTAAGTGACACTAGAGGTGTCCTTAAATCTAGAGTTTTGACTTTTAATAAAATAAGTCGTGGAGGCCCTAATAAAAAGGGAAATAACTTTAAAAAAATGAACTACTGGAAGTCCCTAACTCATGCAAAATCAAATGGTAGTTGTACCTTGTCCCCTCCGAACCACTACAGTTATCTTCTCAGAAACCCTGGCCTTGATGTGCGGAACTCCGTAGCTTCATAGCAACTCCAGAGATTCTAGTAGTGGAATAGCTCTAGAGATTCTATGCAACTTCAGAGACTCTGGGTAGTTAAAAACAACTCCATAGATCACCATATGGCTCGTTAGGACACATCTCCAGAGGTCTTTGTGATTAGCAACCCTTCTTGTTTTGCCACTCCAGCTCCAGAGATCCTCCAACCATCTTGGAAAACATTGGAGTGTTGTGTTGTGTATCTTCTGCTCAACTCTGGAGATAGTTAGGAATATCTCTAGAGTCTCCAAAAACCTTTCTTCTCTTGATAGATATACACCTATGATAAAAAAGAGACATTTGTACATAATTATGTCAATTTAAATCCAAAACATGAGTCTTCTTATCACAATAGTAACTTCAACATTTCATCTTTTATTAACATAATTAAACAAGATTTCATAGTTTTCATAGTGCAATCATCAGATCAGGTGGTGCATGAAATGGGGAAAAAGGGAACAAAAAGGTGTGTTTAGATGAATGCTACTTGCCACTCATCAATAGACTCCTATAATCCTAAACTTGGGGGATTGATCACCCCTCAATTTTGGTAACATTCTATGGTTTCTATGTTTTTTGTGTTTAAAATTTGTCTTCTCCATCCTTTAGTGTGAGTTCGAACGTAAGTTCGTACCCATGCTAAAGTGGGGGCTAAATGTTACGTTGTAAAATGTGTACACCAGCATTTTACACCTAGTTTAGCACCTGGGTGGACCTAAACTATTTACCTTTGTTAATCAGGACCTATTTTAACACCTTTTTGAACATTAAATGATTAATTCTTGATCTTGATGATAAAACCTGAAAAAATAACAATGAGACCGACCTAAGTACACTTAAAGAGACTTATGCCAGAATTTTTGGAGCTAAAGGATAAGGGCACCCAAGCGCCTTGGTCCCTCATTTAGCCCTGACCTATTTTCAAGGTATGTCGGCTTAGGACATCTTAAGTGGTTCCTCATGTCGGCCCCATTTGGTTTTATTCATCGTTTGTTTGCAGGAATGCATATAAAAGCAAGTTAGTTTATTCATTTGAACATCTAAGCAATCTAGGCACTCTTGCACTCTTTCTTCTTCTCTCTTATCCTCTCTACTCTTCTCTAAAGCTCTCTATGGTGGATTATTTCTGCGACACTAACTTATTGCAAGTCTTGTGAAGATCTTTCTACTTCTTTGGGCTACACCAACTTCTCGAGTCCAGTTGTGATGCCGCATCAATCATGCTAGGGTTTCCATGCTCATGGTGACTTCTTTCCTTCATGCTTTGTTGTAGCATTCCATTCTACTTCAGATTTGCCTCTGCCCTCCTAGGGCATGCACTCTTTGAGATCTCATCATTGATATTGTGGAGGTGGAAATACCATTCATGAAGCTTGACTTAAGAAAGCTCCTAAATAGCACCCAACCACTTTCCTTCTTGTGTGTGTGCAGGTTGCATCCAAAAGAATCTACATAAAACAAGCTACAAGAGACGAGAAAACAGAAAGGTGAAGACACAATAAACATCACATTCTGCCAAACCCTAATCAGGGTCTAGGGCACCCAAGTGCCCTAGTCCTACAGGCCCTCAAATTTGTATCCAGGTTCTGTTATGTACTCGGATCCTCGTTGTGGTGTTAGATTTATGATATCTATTTTTGATAGTTTGTTATGCTTTGATCTTGCTCAAATAGGGTTTCATGTTTTCCCTAGTTTGATTGATTGGATTTGGTTGATTCTCCTCTATACAACAAACGGACAGAGCCCTTGCAGTTTATCTCTCCTTCTTGGGTAGAAGCCAAGCTTGGCTTGTGTCCTAATCTTGGATAGAAGAGTGTTTGACCTAGTTTGATCTATTGGGATAGTCTCTCTTTTCTATCTAAGAGTTGTATCAAAATCCCATTCCACCTTTATATTGGTTAGAAAAAGAAATAACCTCTCTAGAGGATATCACAAAGGAATCCTTGGAATCTAAGAAGGCTTGGTTTCAATAGAAAGAAACAAGGTCTCACATTGACTTATACAAAAGAGGATTCCAAGAGGTATAGAAGGAAGAAGAATAAATATGAAGAATCCTCTAGATGGGCAGAAGTGGCAGAAGCAAAGAAAGATTAGGAACCTCAAGAACCACCTCAACCTGAAAACAAAAAATTAGAAGGCAAGAATCTTGCCATCGACAAGGAATCTAAGAAGGTTGGAAACACCAAGGAGCCTAAAATTGTGTACAAAATAAAGCCTACTGAAACATCTAGGAAGAAGAAAAAATAGAGGAGGAAGTTGTTCTCTCTCTTGAAGAAGAATAACAAGACCAAAGACACTTCCACCTCTATTGGGCAAGTTTCTTCAGGTGGTAGTACCTCTACTCAACCTTCCTTGTTAGTAGAAACCATTCCTTCCTTGTTGGCACAAAAAAAAATCCATATACTACAGTAGTTACCCCAATTCATTCACATTTCTAAACAAGTAACCATGCCTGCAATTTAAGCTATACCATTATCCACTACCACTTCCATTCTTTCTCCTCCTATTCCACATTCATTTGGGACCACTACCCCACCTTTTATTCCTTCCAATGTGACAACAACTTCTATTATCCCACCTCCTTCATTCTTTACAACACTCAATAAAGAGGATGCTACTAATTTGGTTACTCCTTAGAATTCTCTAGTAAGATAATTACCTCCACATTCTCCTCCATCATTGACTAATATTGTTAGATTTCTAGAAGAGATGGAGAAGAAAGAAGATCTACAAGAGGAAGTAACCAAAGATCCAAAACAGCAGAGTAAAGAAGCCAAGGTACATCAAGAAGTGAGGTAAGAAGAGGTGCATGTAGAGAAAGAGCAACAAAATGAACCCTGCACTCCTCAAGATAATCAACAAGCACAAGTAGATAGTTTGGATGGTAATAAGGAGAAGGGTCTCCAAGGTAATGAACCAATAGATGATCTAGTCAATAAGGACCATAATGTCCAAGCTCTAGTACCACAACAATAAAAAGAGGTAGTAAAGGACACCCAACATGTTTCCCAAGATGAAAAAGCAAATAAATCTCAAATTGAACAATAGTTACCTGAAGGTGATGCCCTTATAGATGAAAAGGAAAAGGAGTTGGAAAAACCACAAATTATTGACCAACAAGGTGCCATCTCCCAACAATAGTGGTGCAGGAGCACCTAACCCAAGATGGCCTCCATGAGGCATTCAACTTCATGTTTGTTTTAATGTTCATTTTGTCTCTAATAAGGTCCTAGTAAACCATCTACTTGATTTTAATAAGGACTATGTCCAAATATCTACCCTCATATTGTTGAGGCAGTTTTCATGATTGTAAGCCTTTGTTAAGGCATGTAGGACAGTCATACTTTGCATGTAGAAAGCCTTGTAAAGGCATGTCAAAATGCTAGGAAGGATGTCAAAGTATGACTGTCCTACATTGTAAAGGCATGTCAAAATGCTAGGAAGGATGTCAAAGTCTTAATATCATTGCCACTTGTTTGAAGGCATTTGTAAAGACTAAAACAGTCATAAACATATGAAGACAAACTAGTTAATAGTTACAAGTAGTTGAAGGATCCAAAAACTACCAAGGAAGTTCGATGGGAAGAAGTGGTTACAAACCTTCCCCATCGAACCAAACTACTTCAAGAGAGTTGTTCAAGGTACAAACAAGTTTTAAATACCTTGAATGTGATCATTGTAGAGGAGGAGGAGTTTTAAAAAGCAATACAAATCAGTTTCTGCTGTTATTTTATTAGTTTTCTGCATTTCCTATAATAACAGTCCGTACTAATCAGTTGTACGGCACTGTCAAGAGACATATGATGTTTGGCAATGAAGTATGGTGAAGTGATCATCCTTTGGAATTAGTTTGATGTTATAATATTGAGGGGGGAGTGATCTACAGTCATTTACCTTTAGACTGTTTTTTCTGAATTTCTGTTTTCATAGAAGAGAAGTGCTGCAACAGTCCGTACCATTACGTTGTACGGCACTGTCATGAAATCTTGGTTGTTTGGAATTGAAGCATGTTGAAGTGACTATCAATTAATAGTGGTGTGGGCTCTTGAATTTGAAGGTAAAACTACATACAACCCTTTGACGTTGGACTGTTTTCACTAGAATTCTGATTTTTCTGGAAAGTGCACTCCTACAGGCCTTACACTAAGAAGGTACAGATTTGTCATCATATTATAATGTCTTGATTGAGTAATATATAGAGTTATCTTGTATTCAAAGAAATTTTGGTGTCTTGAAATCACATTATAGGGGAGATATAAGGTTTTGTTTTAAAACAGTCCATTTCACATCTAAACTAGGATTTTTGGTTGCAATCCATGAGTCCTCTTCCATTCCACTGATGTAAGACCCCATAGATCAGTGGAATGGATTGTTGTAGTGTTGTCTTAATGCATTTCATTAAGATTTTTGGCAGAGAAGGTGATTTGCTATTGTTTCTTTGAAGAACCTAACAAGATCATGTGTTAGGTGATGCTTTAGAGCACATTGAAGGAACCAAAGGTGCATTTTTGGGAACAGCAGTTAGTAAAGGTCTAAAACCCACAAATTCATTTGTTTTAGCATGTATTCTAAGTGTCCAAACCTTTCTTTGAGTTCTGGGCTTGCATTCTTTGGTAGTCTCTTTGTAAATTTGGCCTAACTGGCGCACTCGGCCACTGACAGAGGTTATTGGTTGAGATAGTCCATCCAAAACAACCTATGCCAAGTTTGGGATATGTGATAGAATGCCATAATGGGTATCTAATGAGTGCCTAAGATCTGGGTTTGGAGGTCTGAGTCAAAAGTTATTAGGTCTGTTGTCTTTTTGAAGAGCTACGAGCCATTTTGGGTGGTTTGTGAAGGAAGTACCAACCCGAAGTCCAATCTACCTTGGCCAATGGATGGAATGGGTCCCCTAACATCCCAAACCAACATTTCCATAATGATACCGGAGTTCCTTTCTGCTGTTCCCACTTTTGCATAAAGATCTTAGTTTTTGGGCTAGTAGGTGTAGTTGAACCTTGTCAAGTTTATCTATCTTTCCCCATCCAATTTGCCTCTACATCAAATAGCAACAACTTTCCTCTCCCTCACAGTAGCAGGTATTTGATACTTCCTCCTCACCAGTGTCTATATGGATTGATGTGAACATACAACATAGGCAATCTATTGTGAAACTTGCATCTAACGACCTCCCAAGTATCATTGCTATGATTGAAGCACCAAGGGCAAAGAAGAAACCAAGAATATTATCAACAATTTAACCAAGGATGCTTCAAGACCAAGGATAGCTGAAATAACTACTCTCATAGTTGATAGAGATGATAGAGACCTTAGACCTAAAGATAATCAGATAACTACTATTAATATTAGACAACAAACAAGGGATCAAGAGATCCAGGAAGTCCAATCTATCGTTTCTAGTGTTGTGTCAAGAATAAATAAAGTCCAAAATACTAAAAGGGAGTTGAAAGAACAAATTGTAAAATTGAACACTTATCTCGAATAATTAGCTACCCCTCTACATGCTATTAATAGATGCATTCCTCCTCTAATCATCCTATCTTAGAAATAAGACTCTAATTTAGAGAAGATGAAGTGCATGGAAAGGGCAATTAAGGATTGGATGGAAGAGCTCTATAAGCATGGTTGGAAAATTATAGATGAAGCATTGGAATCAGTAGTTTAGCTAAGTGATTTAAGAGATAAAATCTACAAATTGGTGGATGAATGTTAAGAAGAGTTGGGTACTCATTCACAAAATCTTCTCATGGTAGATGTTTTGTGCATATTGGATCCTGATTTGTTGATTAAGGAGAAAATTTTGGATCAAAAGATTATCAATTCACGACCAATCTGGGTTAGAGATTTTAAGGTTTAGGAAAGAGTTGATTGACAAATGCCTTGTAGAGATGCATGAAGTGAGATAAATTGATTGATGTGCAATGTGATGTTCTAACAACATTAAGTGAATTGATAGGATAGTTCTTGGGCACTGATATAGAGCTAAACATAGATAGCTTGAAGAACCAAATGAAGCAAATCCTCACCTCTATCTTAGAAGAGACTCCATATGCTTTCAGTTCAGGTACCATGGATAAAATAATGAACATGAAATCAAAGGGAATTTGAGAAGGATACTTTGAAGAGGAAAAAAAATATAGTACCTTCCTATCTATTTTTGAGACTCAAAGATTTAGATACATATTTGTGGATGAGTGAGATGTGAATGTAATGAATCCCAGTCCCTTTGCTCTTATGGAGTACAAAAGGAAGGAATATAAAAAGGACAAAATAATTATAGAGGAAGGAAATAAGTGAAATCTATATTGACCATTACTATTTTAGATTTTTAAAAGTGACCTTTTCAATTTGGGTGTTGATACCTTGGGACTCATGTAAGAATTGTGATTTATTTTTTATAAAAAAGTTGTTACATGAGGTTAACTTGTTTTGAAAACCATGCTATTATCTCTACTGTAGGATTTCAAGTTGTTATGGATGAACAATGGAGACTATCTTGCTGCAAAACTTTAATGCTTTGTAAATCTTGACCATTTATTGTAGATTAATCATGGTCATTAATTTTTGTACTAAGTATGCTACCTTTCTATATAAAAGGTAGTTCATTTCTCTTTGTAAAGGGTTGGAGATTGTTTTTAATTAAAGTGGTCAAACAGGTTTTGAGAGGGACCCCGAAACCCTTCACAAAAAGAAGCATACAAAAAGAAGTAAGCCAATCGTAAGCTAACTAGAAGCTACTAGAAAACATAAACATATAGAAAGTAGCTACAAACAGTCTAGATAAAACCAAACTAGACAAGATTAGTTCATCTTATTTAGGGTCTCTGCCACTTCTAATTCCTGTTCATAAAAAGTCTGATGCATTTTGGCAAAGTCTATCAGCTCTCTCTTCTCAGCTTCGAACTACTTTTTGTTTCTCCCCCTGGTGCGGGTTGAGGGTCCACCTATGTCTTCACCAACCACCTGTTTAGCAGCATTGAAAGTGTTATCTCCTTTATCTTGATTATCCAGATCCACATCTTTCATGATATCCTCAGCCTTGAAGTCCTTGAACTATTCCTTTCTAAGCTCTTTAAGCTTCTCAGTTAAAATTTTCATTCCATTGAGACTGTTCTGTATAGAGAGTTTACTGATGTTGTAGAGTTTTTCAATGTTACTATTCACCTCAGTAATCTTCCCCTCAAGATACTGAATCTTAGTATTGAACGCTTCCCTCATCCTGATCATTTCTCTCTCCATTTCCTCCATATTGGGAATGACATCCCAATTTCTAAAAATTAAAGTGTCCTGTTCTGTAGTAGAATTGGTCCCATTCGCCACACTGTCCTAAAGCAACTGGAGTTTGATGTTAATTATGCTAATTTCCAGGAAGAACCATTTAATAATTTTGTGTTGATAGTTTACCAAGTTCTTGACCAGCTCAAAAACCTCTTCCACCTGATCTCTATTTCTCGCCTTGGCTAACAGTTCATCAAAATCTTTAGGGAGGTTTACCGAAGGGCTATTGATTTTAGGAAACTTGACGCTAACACCCAGATCAGGGATAGGGGTGGACATACCCGGAGGGTCTTCCAACCTGTCCTTCTCCTTGTCAGACTTCTTCTCCCCAATCCCCTGTTTCTGCTTGATCCCCTATTTGTGGATTGCACTTCCAGCAAACTAGATATTTTCCTCACCCTATTCCTTTTCCCCTAGCTTGACCTTCTTACGAAGCTTCAACTTACTACTCTGCTTTTGAGAAGAGGCACCGACATCCTGTACACAACCCTGAGCCTCCTCCATAGGATTTTTGCCTTTCTTCATCATAGTGGGGGTATTCCTCCTCTTAGGCATCATCTTCTTGTCAAAAAATCTCCTTCATCGAGGAGTCAGAGTCATCACCCGTTTCGAACCTTGCTGACCAAGAAATGGACACTTTCCTCTTTTGAGTTTTTCTTGTCTTACTAGAGGGTTCCTCCTCTGTCTCCTCATCTTCCTCTTCCATCTCCCAGTCCTCATCCTCAGAATCTAACTCTTCTTCACTAGACACCATCCTCCCCTTCCTCTTTGGAGTCAGAGTCATCACCTGTTTCGAACCTTGCTGACCAAGAAAGGGTTGGAGATTGTTGATACTAGTTGAACTTTTGAATAAAAGATTTATACGAAATTTACTTCATGGTTTACAAATAATTAGTTGAATTTTTTGTTGTGTATATATAAATGGAATGAGTATTTTGATGGATCTTGTGTTCATAATACTGGTGATTTTTTGATTGTAAGTTACTTTGTGTGGTTAGCCTAAGAACTTTACTTATTTCATATTGTGGAGAATCTTATTAATACTATGTTAATTATTAGGTTTTTGATAAAGATTGCTTTCATGATTTGAAAACCTTCCTTTGAAAATTGCACTATCTTTGTGGCACCATGAGTTATCTAGTTAAGCAAGGATTAGTTTATTTTAGATCTATCTACTCATACTTCACGACATTGTATTAGAATTTCAAACTTAGGTTCTTCTAAAAATCCCTTCTCTTTCCTCCCCTATATTTTGATATTTTTTATAGCAGCGGTTAGATTATATTTAATTTAGAAAAACATCATAAAATATTGAATATCAGATGATAAAATAGTATTTCCAGCATTAAGCATTTTTTAGTTTCAAAAGATGAGAAAACATTTTAGGGTTAGGGGTTAAACAAATTTCAATATCTTTTAGATCTAACTCCTCGTATGAGATTCTAGTAGAACTACATTTTGTAGGCCCCTTGTTGGAGTAAAAGAATACAATGAACAATTGATTTATCTTGTAAGGCCAACACCTGGCTACAGACACCTTGGATTAGTCAATTTCTATTTTTGAGATTTGATTCTATGTACAGGTAAATGTAAACATATACATACAAGCTAAACTAAGCATAACCTATTCAATTTACATCTACATGCAACCTCTAAATTAGGCATAAAGAAACTTGCATACAAAAGGATGAAAACATAACAAAATTTCTCACCCACGAGCTCCTTTGTTGCACCAACAATGTGGTTGTGCCCAAAGATTAGTTGTGGTTAAGAGAGATAATGTTAGGTGCTCAAATTGGTATCATAACATTACATTCAAGAGTTATGTTGAAGATGGCTTGTGAGGGTGTTATTTATAGATTTTTAGATAGGTAGATGAACAAATAGAACTGATTGGAAAGATAAGGATTCTTGAGTGGATTGGAGGCATGATAGACCTCCAAGTGGCATCTTGTGGTTGTTGCATGAGTGGAGGTCCAATATTCAAGGCTAATCAAGGGTGGAGGATTGTCTTGGAGAAAGTGGATGGTGGAGATCCAAAAAGTAGATTTTTGGATGGATGTACAAAGCCTTGCCCATGCCTAGGTACCAATCATGTACAAATCAAGGCAATACCTTTGACCCATGTACACTTTAGGAACTTGTGCAAGATTTACCTTGATTAATCATGTTTTAGAATGTGCCAATGATTATGCAAGGTTAGTGATTTGATTTGGACAACTAATGAATTGGATAAAATAGGAATTAAATAAATAGGAATTGTTAGCAAGAAATGTAGAGGGGATACTAGTCTAGAGATCTGGTCCTCAGTCAAGGCTTTGTAGTTAGTTTATACCCCAGTCAAGTAGCTAGAGATTGATAGAAAAACATAAAGAATAATAGAAACAAAGCATCACATACACATCATAATAACAAGACAACATAGAAATACCTGGTGCCAACAGATCTTCATATATCTATATATCAATAGCAATCAAAAGTTATGCATCATATATCTATCCTCTAGAAGGTCTAAGTCTATGCCTCACCAGTTACATACATGACTTCTATGTCATTCTTTACATTAGAACCTATCACATATCATACTTCTATTCTTCTATATTACTATATCCTCATATCTTATATCTATTTATACTATATTTATTACATATAGGGATGTGTCTCCTACCGGCTCTGGCCTCAACATAGTGTGTGCTCTAGCTTTTGGTCGGCTCTGCTTTATACTCTACATCCTACTAACATCATACCCCCATCAAAATTATGTCTTGTCCTCAAGACATACCCTGCTCCGGTTGAAAGTATTTCTTGAGTCTGGCACCGTTGACATATCCAGCTGATAATTGGCCCTCCATGTTCTTTTGTCTGACTACTCCAAAATTTGTAATTGCTTCAATATAGAATGGTCCTAGCCACCTTGTCTTCAATTTTCCTTTCTTCTTAAATTTGTTTCCATATAAGAGCACCAAGTTACCTTCCTTGAATGTCATGTTCCTTAGATTTCTATCATGCCAAGCCTTTTATCTTTTCCTTTCCAGGTTCATATTATATGCTGCCATCAATCTATCCTCATCCATTTTCTCTAGCTCCTCAATCCTTTGTGTGAGAGTCTTCTTCATTCAGCTTGAGGGTTCGGGATGTGCGAAATTTTGGTAGTATGAAGTGTACCAGTATTGTAGCATCTATTCCATACACCAGTCCATAGGGAGTGAACTTAGTGGTTCTTTTGTAGGTTGTCCTGTATGCCCAGAGTACCGTAGGTACTTTTAGATCCCAGTCTGTCTTGTTACCATTGCACATCTTTGTTAATGCTACCCTAATGATCTTATTCAAAGCTTCACTTGCTCCATTTTCTTGTGGATGGTATGGTTAACTCTTGTTATGTGTTATCATGAAATTATCCAATAGTTCTAAAATCATCTTATTTACAAAATATTTACCTTGATCACTGGTTATCCTCAACGGATAGCCAAACCTGGTAATTATGTTCTCATATATGAATTCAGTGACAGTTTTTGTTGTGCATTCTGTGGTTGGTTGTGCTTTAGCCCATTTAGTTAGGTATTCCACTTCGGTAACGATGAATCTAGCTTTTGACTGCTTTGTCGGTGGGTCTATGGGTCCAATGAAGCCAATAACCCATTTTTGAAAAGGTAATTGTGCTGGAACTGGTTTCAACGGCATCTCATCTTTTACGGTAGGTCTCCCTATTCTTTGACATGCACCACAGTTCTTCACATATCTCTTTACATCTTTGAAAAGCGTAGGCCACCATAATTTGGCTAGTTTGATTTTTCTTGTTGTCATGTCTCTGGCATTATGTCCTCCTGCTATTCCTTCATGTGATTCTCTTAGGATTTCTTCTCTTTCATGTTCATATACTACCCTTCTAATGATATCATCTTTCCCTCTGACATGCAGTTCTCCTTCAATCAATGTATAAGGAAAAGACTTCCAAACTAGATTTTGTCTTTCTTGTGTTGACATCTCTACTGGAGGTTCACCTGTAGCTAATAAGTATGCTATGTCTACCAGTTCCTCTGGTACTACATTTACTCTGAACAAATTGCACTAGGTAGTTCTTCTTCATGTATCTCCAGATCTTCCCCTGTCTCAATTTTGGACAAGTAATCTAGTCCCTGATTGTCCTTTCCTAGTTTCACCATGATTGAGAATTCAAACTCCTAAAACAATAGTAACCATCGACAAATTCTTCCTTGAATGTTTGGTTTGTTGAGTATATATTTCAATGGTTCATGATCAGTGTAGAATACAAAAGGTGTTGACAAGAGGTAATGTCTAAATTTCTATAATGCATACACCATTGCTAGGGCTTCCATTTCAGTTGTGGTATAGTTCTTCTCTGCTTTTGATAACTTCCTGCTTGCAAATGCTATAAGATGATCCTTAGAACCTCTAGGATGAGTTAGTATTGCTCCGACTACAATTCCTGATGCTTCAACATGAACATGGAATGTATTGTCCCAATCCAGAAATATGAGTATTGGTGCTTCTGCTATCTTCTATTTCAAAGTGTCAAATGCCTTTTGGTGCTTCTCATTCCAGGTAATACTTTTACCCTATTTTTTCTTCAATAGTTCTATAGATTTTGATATGGTTGCATAGCTCTTGATGAACTTCCAATGGTAACTGGTATATCCTAGGAATGTTTTGACATCAGATGTGGTTTTTGGTGGCGGCAAGTCTTAAATAATGGCAACTTTCAGGGGATCAACCATCAAACCTTCTTTGCATATTATATGGCCTAGAAGTGTTCCAAATGGTACCGCAAAAGTACATTTCTTCAAGTTTAGGGAAATTTGCAGGCTTCTACACTTATTCAACATCAACCTCAATGTTTGTGTGTGATCTTTTACCAGTCCAAATATAGTCCAATCATCTAAATAGACTTCCAAAAAATCATGTATAAACACCTTGAATGCATTGACCATGATTCTACTAAATATTATAGGTGTATTTTTCAATCCAAATGGCATAATAGTATACATGAAAGATCCTAGTTCAGATGCAAATGTTGTCTTAAGTTGATCCTCCTCTCTAATTTTTACCTTGTAGTATTTGGTGAATCCATCAGTGAAGGAGTAGATTTCCTTGTCGGCAACTGACTCCAAGATTTCTTCTATGAGTGGTGTAGGGAAAGGATCATGATTACAAGCCTTATTCAATTCTCTATAGTCTCCACAAATCCTAATTTCTCCTATTTTCTTGTTCTATACTACCATTGGACTGATCCACTCTACTTCCTCCATTGGTTTTATGATCCCTACTTCTAGCATCTTGTTAAGTTCTACTTTAATTTTTTTCTTCATGTTTGGATTCATCCCATATGGCCTTTTCTTGATTGGTTTACAACCTTTTTTTTTGTTGAATTTTCATTGTTTTGGCTTCCTCTTTGATTCTCTTCATCTTTGTAAACTTTCTAGAAAATAAATCCTCATATTCAGACAAAATTTCTATGACTTGTGCCACTTCCTTCTCATCCCAATAGTCTCCTATTTTGGCTAGCTTAGGATCTCCTTCTTTGGCAATGTTTTCTTCCCTTAGCCGGATGGGCTTGTTATATTACTTTTCCTTGATATCTGTTGATTTCACCAACTTTCTCTCACCTTGTTTTATCTTTATTTCTGGTTCTTCATTCTCTTCATCTTCTTGTTGTGATGTTTTGTAGCATTTGTGTTTCTCTAGATACGATTCTTTATCCATCCATTCTATGACTTTCCATATGCCTTTTGTTTTTGCCGGTGGTGATCTCTGTTTCGGTTTTGATTCTTCTTCTTTTGCATCTTGTTGAAAGATGATCTCCTAGATTCTGATGAGTGTTGTGTGTATGTTCTTGTCTAGATTAAAGAATGAGAAAGTGTTAATGAAGTTCATTTGCAGCTATAGACACCTAAAATTAACACATCTTGTGACATCATCTAAGACACTTTATGAGACATTTTGTTGTAGGACCCTTTCATAACCTCTTTCATCACCTAATTAGTTAAATAAATCATATTTATTTAACTATCCCAATTAATCCCATTTTAATCCCATTTATACCCAAGCTAATTAATTAAATAAATTATATTTATTTAATTAATTCCCACTTTTCCTCCAAATTAATTAAATAAATTAAAGATTTATTTAATTAATTCCACATTTGTCTCTATCTTCACATGACAAGAAGCTTCTAGAAATCCTTATTACAAGGATGCCTCTTGACTTTATTCCTCTCATTGAATCCTCACGAAACACTTGTCACATGACTACAACTTTGTGTCGCTTAATCATAGCCATCCATCACTAATCTAATCCTAGCCATCCATTCCTATCCCTCATCTCCTATAAATGAAGCGACACCCAAGCCATTTGTGCATCACATCTTCATAGAACATCATGTTGTCCAAATCACTCTAGGTCTTCTCATCCATCATCTTCATATTAGTGTTATGCTGCAGGAATCATGAGCAATCAACATCTCATTATACCCATCATATCATAGAGAACAAAGCTAGTAGATTTGGGTGTATCTACTCCATTCTATTGAGTGTGGAGGACTTGGTTTGAAGGTGAAGGTATTGGGTATTTGTCATTTATCTTCCATTGTCCTTTGATCCATTTTTCTATCTACTTTTTTGGCACACCCTGCTGGTCTAACCCAGCTTGTTGAAGGTTTATGTGCTTGAATTTGTGAGATATAACATATTTTGTGTCAAGATTGGGTAATCAAGTTTTGTAAGTGACCTCCTACACCCGATCTGACCTCACCGTTGAGTCTAGGAGGTCTCGCAGGTAAATTTTGACATGAAACACTCTATGTTTCACTTCTAGAATTTTTTTGCAAATTTTTGATTTTTTTAGGGTGGTAGATCCATACCATACGGATCCGCCATACCCTCTCTGGAGGCTATCAATTTTAGTTTTTGGTTGTTGGTTGTCATTTACTTATTCCCTTGGCTGATTGTGTTAGAGCGGCAGGGTTGAATTTCATTGGTATGCAATATTTATTAGGATATGCAATTAACTGCTACAAAAAATCATCCCTGTTGACACCTCTAATACCCACTTGCCGCCTACCAAAACCCTTGTC
Organism: Cunninghamia lanceolata; assembly: GCA_027924645.1. Lineage (NCBI taxonomy): Eukaryota > Viridiplantae > Streptophyta > Pinopsida > Cupressales > Cupressaceae > Cunninghamia > Cunninghamia lanceolata. The sequence continues at coordinate 30,942 of BSBN01001020.1, read as the reverse complement.
AACTCCACTGCTGACCTCACACATAGATCTAAAATGCTGACTATGCTTTTTATCCCCCAAACTACCTTCGAAATCTACCCACCATTGCCTTCGCCCCAATCAACCACACCTTACACCCCGTCAACTGCCTGCACCATCCCTCTGATCCTTCCATCGCTGATTTAAACCCCCATCGACACACCACTCTCTGCTTGGTCGACACCTTATCCTTGCCTCCTCTGTGACTTCCCTGCTCTGTCATCTCCTCACTGTCATTGTTTCCAATCTCCCCGTCGCCTTCCCTGTCAACCCCTTCACATTGTTGTTGTGTCCAACACACTACCTGCGGTCTGCATAACCTCATCAGTGGGATCCCCTTAACCAAATAGTCACCCCTATAATTTTTTTATTACTACCAAAATTAAACCTTATCCCACCTACCTTATCCCCACTCCCATTGTCTTTATCTGTGGTCACATTGTGACCGAGGGAAGGGGTTAGCCACCCCTCTTTCTTTTTTATTTTTTTCTTTACTCTAGCCCCTGGTCACCCATGTGACCAGGGGCCTCCTTAGCCTTGACCACCAACTTAACCACCCACCACCTATACCACACAGGTGTCCACTTCTACCTAATCACTAGCAATTAGGCTAGCTATCAACCCCCCCTTTTCCCTTCTAGAGCCCTAAAAGGGTTGTCTTTTTTCTTTTTTGCATAACTTGGGTGTACGAGATCAAATTTTTGTGAAACTAGTGGTGTCAGAAAGTTGATTCTCCTAGATTCACTGTGGTGTAGGTCTCATCAGTTATTTTGATCAAGTTTATTAGTTATACTCCGTCAAACACACCTCTTGTTTGTAAACTTCAAATCACCATTTCTTTTGCAAAACTTATCCAATTTTGACGAATTTTTTTTGAAATAACATAGAATTTCACATACAATTTGATACTAACATCTAAATTTTTGTCACTATCCATCTTTATTAGAATTTTCCAAATTTCCCTTTTTCATCAAACAAGTGGGTTTGCAAGTGTTTTTTTTGTTTTGGTGGAATAGGGGAAGACATAAGGTGCTACTTCAGCATCAGATCTGAAGAAAAACATTACAGATGCACACAATCCAATTTTTTCATTCTCAATTGATCAAAAATCTTGTTTGCAATATCACACTTTGATTTGGGTTTAAAACAAACACTTGTTTGCATCATCATACTTCAAATTTAGGCATAAAGTGAACATGTGTTTTCATCATCATATTTGGGATTGGATATAAAACAAACTTGTGCTTGCTTTGTTTGGTGGATTTGAGTGTGATTTGGATGTGTATGCTCTTCCCTTGCACCTAGTATGATCTTGGGAATTAGAAACATCTTTTAATTTATTCATCTTCACACACACATTTCAATTTCTAAGGGTCAATTAACATTGTGAGTGTGAGTCAAGTGTGTGTGTGTGTGTATGCTCTCTCCTCGTATTGTAAGGTGATCTTGGAGATCAAAAGCACCACTTGATTTGATTTTGTCGCCCTTTTAGGAGGCCTACTTGGAGACACACCATTCCAAGGGACAACCTCAACTCTAGTGTTTCAACGGAGTATAGAAAGTGAGGAGTGAATCAAAAGACACACCTCTTGGAAGCTGGAATCTTGTCATTCGGACTAAGCCCCTAAGAAATTTATACCTGATGCAGGAGCATCTAGTGGTGTAAGGGCAATTTTACATCACCCAAAAAGATGTTGATTCAAAATCATAAGTTGTTTTCATTTCTTTCCATAATTAGTATTTCTGGTTCCATAATCACTTGAATAATGATGTAGGACTTTCAGTTTTTCCAAACTGCTATTTTTGGAAAGTTTGCATTTGGGCATGGATTGAAGCAAAAATTTATAGGAAGATTCATAAATGAAATATAAGACCTTTGGTGAAGGAATCAGGTAAAGATCATTTGTGAACTGAAAGATATTAAAGTTTCTATTTTTTGAAAAACTCCTGAAAATTTTTGAAATTAGATATGAGGCACTAAAATGTTCCATAACATTCTAAAAATTTGACAAAAATCTATTTACATATTTCTGGTGTGATAGTTCACTTCGCGATCTTTCTGGTGCTTCAAACGATTCGTCAATCGGACACCCGGATCAAAAGTTATGCTTCCCAGAAGTTGACCTACTTTTGGAGGGAGTTGCAAATTTTGAAATTTAGTTGGATGTTGCCAAAAAGGGCTATTTAAGACTATTTTTGGGAATCCTAGGCAGCAGTAGAGATAAGGGGGAAAGTGTAGAGTCAAGAATAGGTGGGAAAATAGAAACCCTAGCATATTTGGGGTTACAAAAGGTAGAAGATTCCAGAGTCTTGAGATGGGAAGCTGTAATGTGTTGCAGCCTATGGAGGATTGAGTCCTTTGATTGTATTTAAGCTTCTATAATGTAATGAGTTATCAAAATCAATAAAAGAACATTCTATTTTTTGTGTGCAATTTCTGTTGTGTTTTATGATTTACCCCCTTCATCAATACATTGGGGAAGTGAAGGTGAAGGGTGGGTTACCCCTTTCTCCTAGCTATGTGGCATTATTTCACTTTAATTTCATAGAATTGGACTCCCTATACCTTGTGTATATTGTTGAACACAAAGAGATGCTGAGAGGGGGGGGGTGAATCAACATATACTAAAATTTAATTAGTTGTTTACCAAATCAATCTGAATAACTTAGAAAATAGAAAGGAAATCATGTAACACACATAACACCAGTATTTTTACATGGAAAATCCTAAAACAAGGAAAAACCACGATGAGGATTAGCTCACAATATATTATGCTCATTGCAAAAGTATTACAACTTTGTTTTAGGGATACAACCCAAGGAAGCTACAACTCCCTATATTTATGCTTACGATAATTACAACTTTGATTTAGGGCTACAACCTAAGGAAGCTACTACTCCCTAAGTACTCTGCTCACTGCAATGGATTTACAAAGATAGTAACTACATGGATTGTTGTAAAAAGAACATCTAATTTATGATGTTAATGCAATCTTCTATTTATTGCTCAACACATGCCCTCAAATTGATTTTGCACACTTCATATCTTTCATTCTACTCTTCTTATCTTCGCATACTCTTCTACTTCTCACAAATGAACTTGAACTTCTATAAATATACTCTACATCATATCAAAACACTGATTAGGTCGGCATCACAATCAATATTGAATGAAACATGTAGCTCTCCACAAGTCGGCATCCATACATACAATATGATAAGAAAAACTTGTTTCAGACCTTAGAAGTTCATAAGGAAGATTAAAACATATCTTTCCATACCTTCCAATGTTAAGGAAACTAATTAGGATCCTCCACATATATCATATACTTAACTAGTTAGCTCAAGCTGCTCAGGATTGCTCATTGTTTATCTTCATAATGTCGGGGAGAAGCCAAAAACTTTATGCGGACCAAGAATTCAATCATACATGATCTCAATAACATTCATACACCTTATTGAAGAAGTAACATATCAAACTATACATACGCAAAATAGGAAACATGACTATCTGCAGGAAATAGGGCATTCCAGACCACATGCGATACTTCACATCTCAAGACATGATGTTGTGGTGCAATACAAGGCCTGAAACCTTTTAGGGATGAGATAAAACATCATCATATGTTCCTAATTAGATCTGCACTCCTTTATCTAATGATTCCAGAGGAATTTAAGAGATTGACATGGATAATCAGGAGTTCAGAGGACAGTTATACTCAAACCTTTACTTGCAAACATAACTACTTGATGCAGTACCAAAAAATAAATTTTTTCTACATGTGGATCCTACCTGATATACCTTGGACCATATAATACCTTTTCACAAGATCTAATGGTTGACTATACATGTTTTATCCTCCGCAAAACTCAACCCTGTGCAAATGGGCTCCGAAACAGCTTGCATTGCTTCTGTCTAAGTAATGGTTGATACTCTGTTCCTTGTAAATTTTTATACTAATGATGTGAGGACTTGAAAACTTGGATTTCTCATTTCAATACCTAAATAAATCTATCTTTAGAACTGCAAGATCAAATATTACATTGTGGAGGAATGCAGACCAGAAGAAGATTACTCTGCCTTAGGGTGTGCATTGTGAATGCCTTAGATTTCTGCTTCTTATCATTAAGTGCGGTACACCCAACTAATTAGATATACATGTGGGGATACTAAAATCATGCAAGAACATAAGTGATTACCACTGCATCATGCTTACACACCCATCTGATCATCTTACCATACTTAACCTATTTTCACTTCTCCTGAAGTGGTTTGCCTTGACCATACTAACTCTTCCTTTATACAAGTCTGTCTATGCATTTCCATATACTTTGCTGACATCATGTTGGTAAACAGATTTGTCACCATGAAATAACCTTTGAAAATGACCCGTTGCCCTTAGAGCGGTGACTAAATTGTCCCAATAGTTGGAGAGATCGTGACAGAGTAATGATCTTCCTCTACATTTGAGAGGGGCAGCTCCCTCGTATGATGGGGGTATTTGTGGTTTTTGTGTACTTTTAACCTGAAAGTACAGAAAGGAGGAAAATAAAAACTAACAAGACAAATGATTTATTGAAACCCTAACAGTAGACATACGAATACTGGTTTGGATTTCACAAACTCGAGACAAATTACGAGGAGATTTCACCATAGAAGTTAGAAACTACATTCCTGAACCTATATGATGAATTGCACAACAATAAGTTCTAATATGCAATGATAATGAAAAGAAGATGGTGAATCTCAACATACGAAGAGACAGGTTTCTCCAACACATTCAAATCTAGATACCAAGAAATGTTTGTGCTTCATTACATTAATTGCACAGTTAAATATTTGAAAGGATGACCTATGGTTTACACAGTGATATAGAAGTATTACCAATCTAATATATGAGAAATCAGTAACAATAACTTAAAAGTATCATTGGAACATATGAACCAAATGCATTCTTTATTATCCTTGTGAAATTATACAAGTTCAAAAGTCTTTATGTATAATGTGTTAGACCAAAGGTCTCTAAATTGTTTTCCATAAGCTCCCCTCTAAAAGTCTCCTCTGAAAAGTCCCCTTTGAAAAATCCCCCTTTTACATTTGAAATAGCCTTGTATTTATAGGCTTCTTCCCAGTAACTACCTTGTAACCACCTAATAACTACTTCATAACTAATTTTTTGAGATACAATAGAATAATGAACCTTATTTTTTGTTATGTTTTACATCACTTTTTTGCAAATAAAGTTCATTTTCTAACTTTACATTATAAAGGGTGACTTAAGTCACTTTCACAAAAAGGTAACTAGGACTTGCAACTTCAAGTTGTGGATTTCGTTAAGTTCTTTCCACCACATTTGCTCCATTTAGGTAGTCATCTCTTCAATTGCTTCTCGACATCTCTTTCCAGGTGCTGGAAATGAGGTAGACACATGATGAAATTGTTTTGCTAACTTTGCATAAGAAGTGCCATGAAGGATCATATATGTGTTGGTGGGAATTCATCAAAATTGGTGGCTTTGTATCCACTGGAATACTCATATCTTCCTCAATAGGACCGCTACTCCCAATATTTGAAGATGTGAAGAAATACATCTGACGAGATCCTTTGAAACAACATCAACAAGATGTGTTCATTTTGACTCCATTGAAGACACAATTGCAAATGAGGAAAAAAATGTCTTAGGCAACCTAGATGTTGCCCTACTCCCTATTTTTTTCAGATTGATGCAAGATATTGTCAGGTTACAATAGTCTTCTCTTATAACTAGATCTTTGCATTGATCTAGAATGAGGCTTATCAAGCTTGTTTCTATGTTTAGTTTGGGACATCTTCGATGCTTCTTCATTGTCTAGAGAATCTACCTATTCATTTTCATCTCTTTTATTTCCAACTTGTTGAGAGACCTCTCCATTTTCAAAATGCGTGTTGGTTATCTCACCATTAAGAATATTTTTTAAATTCATCACATCATCAAACACATTTAAGGAATTTTACTTTTTATCTTCTTTCCTCGATGTTTATTTTAAATCCACATCTTAAAAACCACTTCGTATGAGCGTTTCAGCCTTATACAATTTTTAGACTACAATAGCAAGTATAGGATATAATGAGAACACAATTGTTTTATCTACCTTAATGGTGTAGAAGAAAATGATATAAATACAGACATATGATCAATGTAGAAATTCTTCCATTGGGTCATCATGATGAATTCTTTTCATTCGATATGCCCCCATGTCTTCCACTATGATCTCATGATTCCATTTAACATTGTAATTCCATTTTATTTCATCCTTCTCCTCCTTTTTCCTTTATGAGAGCCTCTCTAAGACGTTTGTTATCATAACAAGATCCTCAGGTACATGAGAACCTCAAGTTGCAAGGTTCTTTTCTTCATGTTATAGAGGCTTTCTTTCTAATGTTGCATTTCTGTATTTGAGCATATTATCTTTCTTCCATTATGCTTTTATGGACATCCAAATCTAATCCGAAGCTTGTTATTTTGATACAAGCCATGAGGATGTTTGAAAATGTTATGGAGTTTGGTGTCACACGTGCCAAGTGCATTTCCTAAGGTAGCTTCAAAAAACCCATTTTGTGTGTATACAACTATCATGTTACTCCATGAGACCTATTTATTTGAGGCAGCTATCAAATTCTTCATGTGCTTTGTCTGTGGTTAAACATTTTCCATATATATCTACCAACACATTTATAACTATAATCTCTTATTCCGTTAAGCTTTTATAGATGCACATAACCTATTGGAAATTCCTTGTTTCATTGTTGCATATCCTACATTCGATGAGTTCCATGAGACCACATTTCTTTGAAGCATTTTGTCAAATTGTTCATGTGCCTTTTCTATGCTTCAACGTTCTGCACACATGTCTACTAGGGTGGTTGCGACTACATCAGCTAACAGAAAATCATTTTCATTAATTCTTTGAGAATGTCCATACCCTGCTACAAATAGCCCATTTAGGCATGGGTTGAGAGGAAACTGGCAAATGTTAAATAACCTAGTTTCACATGTGCTAAGCACATTTTCTTGAAAGTTTCTAAACTCTTTTTAACAAATACATTCTACGGGTAATTTGCAACTATTATGTGCCAAGAGACCATGTTTCCTTAAGGCAGTATTTTGACACAACATTCAAGTGCCTTGTCTACATTTCCACACCCTTGGCAAAGGTGGCAGTATTTGACTTTAAACTTGGCAAATGCATGTGCCCAAACATTTCTAAATTCTTTACAACAAATCCATTTTGTGCGTTTCTTGCCATCATTGCATTCCGTGAGATGGCATCTGCTTTGAAGCATTCTGTCAAACAATCCATGGACTTTGTCTATGCTCCCAAATTATGCATGCATGTTTACCAGAGTAAACGCAATGATAAAGTTTCAAATGCTCCCATTTAGAAAGCTGCGGCTGAGAAGATGATGGCGAAGGCTATGGAGTTGGGATTTCCACCTGCGAAAAATATTTCACATACTTGTATGCCAGAGCACTTCTCACTGCAATATCTGATAACAATCCTTCTTAATTATCCTTTGATGGATGCTAATGTTTCATCTAGAAGATCTCATTCAGGCACAGGTGAGAAGATGCTAGCAGAGATCCAAAAAAATGGCTCTATACCTGCAAATTGTATTTGCTTTAAAGTTTCTAAATCCTTTTTAATACATCCATTTTGTGCATTTGCTACTGCCATCGCATTCAATGAGATTACATCTCTTTGGCGCATTCTGTCAAATAGTTCATGTGCATTGGCTTTGCTTCCACATTTTGCATGGATGCATTATTTCCAAGGTCACTACAACTACAATATCTGAGATAAATCTTCCTTCCATTATGTTTTGACAAATTTTCCTACCCAATTTCAAAGTTCCTATTTGGGCGTAGGCCACAAGGATTTTGGCAAAGGTTTTAGCATGACTTTACAATAGCCAACTGTAATCTCTTAAAAGATTCCAAAGTCATTTCAATACAACCATTTTGTGATTATCTTGCAACCATTGCAATTAATGAAACTACATTGCTTTGATGAATGTCCATAACTCATTTTAGAGATAGTTTTTTTTCTGACACGAATCTTCCTCATTTGACTTTGACAGAACTTCATACCCGATTCTAAAAGTTCCCATATGGGTGTGGGCCACGAGGATGCTGGCAACGGTTATAGAATTTGGTTTCAAATCTGCCAATGCATATCCTATAATCTTTGCATACCATGAGATCAAATTTGTTTGAGGCATCTTGTTAAGTAGTTCACGTTCCCATTATATGCTTCCACGTTTTGCAAGAATGTCTACCAGAACATTTCAAAATATCAGACTGAGATGACGATGAGGAGGATCTTGGAGCATTTGTGTGACATGTTAATTGCATCTTCTTGAAAGCTTACAATGCCTTTTTAACAACTCTAATATGTGCATACCCTGTTCTATGGCTCTAAATCAAACACACGCAAGGAGAATGTTGGTAAAGATCACACAGTTTGTCTTCATGCTTCGAAGAATGCATTTGCATGAAGTTTGGGTAGTTATAATAACTACTTCTTGTTTCATTCATTGGCCCTTTTACATCATTTCATAACCTCCATCGGTAACTTATACAAGTTTTATAACCTTTTAACTTCTCTGAAAACAAGTTTGAAAACAATTACTCCTTTTAGTTTACTTTGGTAGTTATCTACCATTTGCATGAATACTTTTTCTTTTTAAAACCTTTCACTTTAGCATACAGATTCATCATTCTTGTAACACATTGCATGCCACTCAAAGTATCACCTTATTATGTGGGATGTGGAATAGTGGAGTTTCACTTCGCTGGAAGTCCAAGTGAAGTTCTATTTGAACTTTTCAAGAAGCAATCAAAAATCATGTGTTGAATTGGTTCTCTGAAACTAAAAGTAGACTTCCACTTCGCCAAAATTGAAATTAGACTCCTACTTTCATCTTTTCTCTATTAAGATTTCATGTGGTTAGCCAAAAGTTAAAGTGGGTGTCAACTTTGCAAAAAGTGAAAGTGGATGCTCACTTAGCTGAATTCAAAAGTAGACACCGACTTAGCCGAAAGTGAAAGTAGGCGTCAACTTAGCCAAAAGTGAAAGTAGATGTTCACTTAGGAAAAAGTGAAAGTGGGTGTTCACTTAGCCAAAAGTGAAAGTTGACGATAACTTATCCAAAATTGAAAGTGGACGTCAACTTAGCCAATAGTGAAAGTAGACGCCAACTTTTATTTATTTTTAAGTAGGTTGATAACAACTTGCTTTTTAAAGCAAGCTCTCCACTTAGTCAAATTCACAAGTGATACCTTTTTGACTTAGGCAAATTTGCAACTTGTGAACCTGGATTCATACATACAAAGTTGATCTTCAATCTGACCTAGAAAATATCAAAACAACTTTATGTAAACAAGTGAAACATTTTTCCTTCTTCTATGAACTCCATTGTGAATGTGTTGACCCAGTTAACTGTGCAGGCGCGAGACATGGTGAAAAGTGCATAACTTTTGATTGGAATGTCAAATGGTTATGAAATCTTGCCACATTGTCTATAATAACACCATGAGATCTCCTACCAGATGATTCTTCTCCAGCTCTTACATAAACCATGATTTAATTATTTTTGCCAACTGCTCGTCAAAAAATTGAAAGTTTAAAATATCTCAAACCATAGGGCGCCATGACTTGAAAAGTTGCCACATTAGGCAAAATAGCCATATAAACATACTTGTAAAAGTATTTCTCTCCACCCCTTTCATATTTTGATATTTAATTATTTTTGTGATTTACCGCATAGCAGAACTGTTTCTAGGACTTCAATTGATACAGGCGAATAATTTCTCCTTTAAACTAGAAAGCAACTTGACACTTTAGGAGAATTTATGACTAGGGGTGACTTAACATAAGGATTTGAGACAAAAGTTTAAAATTTGGCAAGGCCAACACATCAATGTATACTATGTTAACATCAATGACAATACATATTGCCAACATATATTGGGGAAATCCTTAGATCACTTTTTCATCCTGTCTTAAGACCTATTGGCCACACCCATTTGACTAATATTAGGCTTTTTGGTGTGCCTTCAAGTGTCTTCATAAATCCGACAATTAATCTTGAAAATTCAAACTTGCCATTGTGTCTTGTGTGTGTGTGTGATCTATGCATGTACATGTGAAATCTTTTGATTACAAATTGCCTAAGTCAATCTATCAACATATACATTCCACATCATCCTAATTATCCTTATCATCACATCCATCCTAATCCAAGTCACCTTCATCATAATCCAAACCCTAATCATCCATCCCAGTGATCTTGATCATCATTATTACCAATCTCATTATCCCTAATCATCCTACTTGTCATATCCACATCATCATAATCATCATCCAATCTAATCCAAGTTCTTCTAATCCTTCTCCAATCACCTCATCCCCATTATTCTAGTCATCCACCTAATCATGCACTCCCAAATCATTCCAAATCATCCAATCTAATTATCCCTCATTATCCTAGTCATCCACCTAATCATCCAATTCCATCATTTCTAACCATCCAAGTCATCCTTATTATCCATCCTTATCACATTAAGTATTCAATCATTCCATCCTGGTCATCCTAATCATCCCTCTTATCCACCTCATCCCTAATCATTCTAAGCTTCCATCATCATCATCTAAACCAACCCTAGTCTATCCATAATCCAATCAATTTCATCCATCTCATATCCTAATAACTCCACATCACCAATCTATCCATAATCCAAAAAATTTCATCCATCTCATATCCCGATCATATCCTAATCACTCCACATCATTAGTCTAGTTCTAATCCAATCTCATCCATCTCATAATCCTAAACATAATCCCATATCATTCCGCATCATTGTCTTAATCCAACTTCATTTCATCCACATAATCTTCATCACACTCCATTCTTCATCATTCTAATCATAATCCCATTCTTGAGTCCCATCTAATCCATGACTTGTCAAAAGGTTGTGATCATTAACAAGCCTAAGAAAAATCTAAAAGCCAAAATCTCATTTCTAGGAGGCTATCCTTCTAGCTCCAATGATGATGAGCACTTTGTAGATCATGATATGTATTATGTATAAATCCATCCCACCAATAGAAACCGATAACCTAGAGGATGATCCTTATGGAACCCAAAGAATGTTTGATACACTTAGGTGGTTATATAGAAAGGAACAAGTCACTATCCCACCACAACACCAACAAATTCAACAACAACAATAACAAGTCCTAGACCAAGAACACATCATACAACAACAAGCCACCATCCAACATCAACAACAAACCATAGTCCAACAAATTCAACAACTCTTAGCCACCTACCAATCCCAAACTAAACAAACACAACCACAAACACAACCCCTATCCATTCAACAACCACAACTACAACCTTAATTTAACACATCATCCACTATACCATCACCCATACAACATCAAAAACTCACCTCAATCCTATGAGTCATTCCCCTCAACTTCATACCAACCCAATCCATCCACATATATCATGCCAATTATATATCACCTTATTCCAATTCTTCCAATATCCATATCAATCCATACCCCCAAGAACATCCAACTAGAAATGAAAGCAACACTACTTCAATGGAAATCTGATTTGAATAAATTTCAGCAATCTTTTAAGTGTGCATTAATAATGGAGATTGTAATCAAAACATAAACTCACAATACATAAATATACCAGAAGTAGAATGAAGCACATAACACAAGTGTTTAACATGGAGAAAACCCTTACAGGTAAAAAACTCCAAGAAAAGAGGCCAAGTTGTATTATCTTCACAAAAGGAGATTACAAATACATTCACTTCCTCTGTCCTTCAACCTTCACTCCGGCAGAACCTGGGTACCTGTAAACTGTTATATTCATCTCATCTACTATGCTATGGTTTATATAGAATTTACACAACCTTAAGACATTAAATGACTTCTTACAAGCCCATAACACTTGTCAAGAGTCAACAACACAACCTTGGGCGTCCATGGCCAAGAATAGGCTCTTACGGGGTCATAAATGCTGTCATACATGCATCCTACACTTGGGAAAAAAGTGCCCATGCAAGCTTGAATGCCTTGGGGCTAAAAATAGCCACATACAACATCTTATGACACGTCATATGCTATTATTAGTCTCATAGATTCTTATGACAACTTACAGTTGTCATAGATTCTTATGACAACTTACAGTTGTCGTAGAATCTCTTACACCTTCTTATAGCATCTATGATGTGCATCATAACACTAAAAATAGATTATTCCTCCACATTTGCACCCCACTTTGACTAATTACCATTCACCATAGTAAATGACATCCCGTAACTACCACCGGTAACTCTGGGACTTACTATGCAGTAACTCCGTAATTACCATGGACAGTAAATAATTTTTACTTCTGCCAGTGAAACTTGTACATGCCTTATGGGCAATTACAAATAATAAATGGAATAATACAATAATGGGATTTACAAGGTTAATGACACCTTATCCCAACATTCTCCCACTTGACATTACACATTGTAAATCAACCCATAGCAAATCAAATGAAAAATAATCAGGCACTAGAAACAAGGCTCATGGCCTCTCTGCACAACACGAACTTCTCTGTGCTCATAGGCTTGGTCAATGAATCTACAACATTCTCTTGAGTGTCTATCTTCTTTAGCTCAATCTCTCCATTTGCAACCAACTCTCGAACAAAGTGATACTGAACATCAACATGCTTAGTCCGAGCATGATACATGGGATTCTTAGCCAATCAGATAGCACTCTGGCTATCACAACCAATCTGAATGATCTTGCAATCAAAACCAAAACCTGTACACAGTCTCCTCAACCAAACTACCTCCTTAGAGACATGCGTAGCAGCCATATACTTTGCTTCTATGGTGGACAAAGCAACTGTGGGCTGCCTCTTACTCATCCAACTCACTACACCTCCAAACAAAGTAAACACATAGCTACTAGTGGACCTTCGACTATCCAAGTCACTTGCCCAATCTGTATCAACAAAACCCTATATGTCCAAAGATTTAACAACACTATCAGTACCAGAATAAACCAAACAATGATCAGGAGTACCTGCAAGATATTTAAACACTATCTTCGCATAGTTCCAATGCTGTCTACCAGGGTTAGACATAAATCTGCTCAAAACTCCCACTGCTTGGGCAATATCTGGTCTAGTGCAAACCATTGCATACACAAACTCCCTACAATACTAGCATATAGTACATTAGACATATCCTCAAGATCATCCTCAGTCTTTGGACACATATCTAATGAAATCTTAGTACCAATGGGTAAAGGAACTCTAACTGGGTTACAGTCTTGCAAACTAAACCTCTGCACAATAGTATTCACATACTTACTTTGTGATAACCAAAGCTTTCTGTTAACTCTGTCCCTCCTAATCTCCATTCCTAGAATATACCTTACAGCACCAAGATCCTTTATCTCAAATGCACCTGAAAGTTGGGCTTTAAGCTCACTGACCATACCCTTAGTATTGCTGAAAAACAACATGTCATCAACATACAAAGCAATAACCAGTATAGAATCATCAACACAATGAATGTAGACACAATGATCCTCCTCGCTTCTATCAAAACCCAATTTCAAAACAAATGAATCAAACTTTTGATACCACATTCTGGGGGATTGTTTTAGACCATAAAGAGACCTCTTTAACCTGCAAACCCAATGTTCTTTTCCTTTTACCTCAAAACCTATAGGTTGTTGCATATAAATTTCTTCTTCAAGATCTCCATGCAAGAACGTAATCTTAACATCCATTTGCTCAATCTCCTAATCATAAGCTGTAGCAATGGATAAGAGAAATCTAATAGAAGTCAATTTAGCAATAGGAGAGAATATCTCATCAAAATCAACTCCCTCTCTCTGGGAGTAGCCTTTGGCTACCAGTCTAGCCTTATACTTCTCCAATGACTCGTCTGCTCCAAACTTCTTCTTGAAGACCCACTTACATCCTATGGCCTTTCTTCCTTTGGGAAAACGAACAAGATCCCAAGTATTATTAAAGTCTAAAGCCATCATCTCCTCTTGCATGGCTAGTTGCCAAGACTCACTATCATCTGCAGAAATAGCTTCCCTGTAGGATCTAGGTTCATTGTTAGTACTCAATAAAGCATATACATAACATAAATCTAGTGGGCTATACCTATCAACTAGATTCCATTGTCTTGTGGATCTCCTCAAGGGTGGAGTAAGAGACTCTACTCATTCTTCTACATGATCATCTGTACCAACTTCTTTTGTCACAACAGATTCATCTTCATCAGAATTACTTGAATCTTTTTCTTCTTCTTCACTCCCTAATCCATCATTCTGTTCTTCCTAAGGTGCATCTTGCTGCTCTAACTCAAAGTGCACTCTCTTTACCTTTTCAACTTTTTCTTTTAGCTGCTCAGGTTTAGAAATAGCTCTAAGTTCCCTGAAAATTACATCTCTAGAAAAGCTAATCTTGCGGGCTAGTGGATTCCAAAGCTTATAACCTTTCACATTATCACCATATCCAATGAATGTACACTTTTCAGCCTTTGGATCCAACTTAGATCGCTTTTCCTTAGGCACATGAACAAAAGCCTCACAACCAAAAACCCTTAAATGTGAAACAGAAGGTTTCTTACCTGTCCACACTTCATAAGGTGTCGAATCAAGAGCCTTACAAGGAGATCTATTTATCAAGTAGCAAGCAGTACACACAGCCTCTGCCCAAAAGTATTTATCTAACTATGCATCACTAAGCATACTTTTGGCCCTTTCCATAATTGTTCGGTTCATCCTTTCTGCAACACCATTCTGTTGTGGTGTATACAGAGTTGTCTTTTGTCTGATTATACCTGCATGCTTGCAAAACTCATCAAATTCCTTAGAGAAATATTCCCCTCCATTATCAGATCTTAATATTTTTATCTTTAAACCTGATTGGTTCTCTACTAAGACTTTGAATTCCTTAAATTTAGTGAAAACTTTAGATTTATGCTTCATAAAATAAATCCATGTAAATCTGGATACATCATCTATGAAGGTTACAAAATAACGAGATTTTCTAATAGATTCATTATCCACAGGTCCAAACACATCTATATGAATAATTTCTAACTTCTCTTTTGCTCTATTGCTTCCTGAAGGAAATGATTTTCTGTTTTGTTTACCAAACACACAATGCTCACAGAAATCAAAATGCTCATTAGAATAGGAAAAACCATCCAACAAATTTTTATTTTTAATAGTTTTTAGTACATTATTGCTTGTGGCCCAATCTACGGTGCCACAACATACATGTATTTTCAGTATTAGCCTTAGATACATAGGAGGCATTATAAACTTGTTTACCCCATCTTTCTACCCAATTTTAAAATCTTTTGCATATCAAACCTCTGTACCAAGTCATCTTTTTGGTTACAATTTTGCTGATGTCATGCTTCTTATGTCAGTCATGATGATAACTTGTTATTATAATATCATTCTTTGTCTTATCTCTCTCCAATGAAGCTTTAAATATCAATATTACGCCAAGTCAAAATTTACAGCTTAGTAATATTATATTTCGCATCCACTTTCATTTTATTCTAAGCTCGCATCAACTTTTGTTTTTTGCAAGCTCCACTATGCGTCGACTTTTATTCTTTGCAAACTTGCATCAATTTTTGTCTTTCACTAAGTTCGCGTTGACTTATGAGTTTGGCTAAGTTCACACATTTTGGCTTTTTACCGATTGTGTAATTTTACAAGTTCAGAGAGATAATAAGAAAGAAATTCACGTTCACTTTTTTCATGCGGCAGCTAGGAGTTAAAAAGTATTTTTTATTGTTTAAAAATAACAAATAGCATATTCTTCTCCTTCTAACAAGTGCAAGAAGAAACAAAGGGCATAAATTTTACAACGGCATCAAAAATTTCAAGTTCATTATTTACTTGGGTAAAAGCTTGTTACACACACGTTCAACTCCTGAAATATAGGAAATATATTTTAAATTTTTGTGAGAACAAAGACATTTTGGTGGCTAGACTCCTCTAAACTCGTGCCATAATGTCGATTGTCGAAACAATGACTAGTATTTACCATTGTTTTTGATGCATGCAGCAGATGGTAAGTCTTATTTCGGGTAAATGAATCATATGTTAAACTTACGAGGAGTTGCATGCCGAAGAAGGTGGCTAACAACAAGTGATGGATATGCTGATATAAAGGAATGCCCGGTGTGCAGTTGTTAAGCGCTTGACAATGAGCCTCAAACTGATAAGGTATCGTGGCACATAGTAATGCACAAAATTTAGTTGTTGAGAAAGGTTTTTTAGTGAACACTCACCATTCCTCCTAAAATAAAGGTGAAAGAAATGCACAACTGCTCGATCGAATGACTCAAAGAGATGCAACCTCATTGAATGCAATGATGGAAAGATATGCGAAAAATGGATTTGTTGAAAAGATTTGTTAAAAACTACGAAGCAAATGTAACTGGCGGGTGTAATGTCAAACTCCGCGACGTTTGCAACCTTCCTGCCAACCTATGCAAAATAAAAGACTATGCATATCCATCGAAGCATAGTTGAAAATCAATTTTTGTTAGATATAAGGCACATGAACTGTTAAACAAAATATTTCAAAGAGATGTGCTCTCATAGAATGCATTGAGTGCAGTGTATATGAAATAGTTTATCAACAATCTTTTGGCACAATGTGAAAGCCTTCCTCAAAGAAATGTGGCTTCATGGAACACAACGATCACAGGTCGCACCATTTCTAGAGAGCTACGTTGTGTTTGGAGGATTTTTGGCAATGTTTTATAGTGTTATGCATTGGATTATGGTGCACGCCATTTTTAATGAAGTTGGGCATCATTTAAATAACTATGTTATTCCATATGCTTGCGCTTGGCTCCAATTCCTGATCTCATTTTATCTCTTTTACAAGAGTTGTAATTTCATTCAGTAGCTACGTAATGGTTGCAAGGCCTATGCATAAACTTTAATGGCTGCACCCTTCAACCTTCTACTATGTACGACGGTCCATATGTCTTTCTCTCTTAGTTACACTATATTATAATGCACAAAGATTTGGAAGTGGCTGCACTTGACTCACACCATTCTATTACAGCTACGCTCTTTTTCTATGATTTGCACTTCATATGATGTGGCTAGTAACCCTTACGAGCATCCTCGTTGCCTATGGATAAATAGGAGCTACAAAATAGTGTATGGACATCTTCCAAAGCCTTACATAAGTTATCTTAATCAGATTGATAGACATGTATGCTAAGAATGGTCCAAATACATAAAGCACATAAACCATTTGGCAAAATGATTGAAATAAATATGGTCTCAAGAAATGGCGCAGGACACAATACAAGTTAATTTGTTGAAGGCATTTGAAATTTTTAAGTGAATGTGATCATCCTATGCTCAGAATGGGAGCTATGGAATGAGGGATTTGTTTGATATTATAGTTGGAAACCCTTCGGTGGGCATGCATGGAAAATATGAGAGCATGGACAATGAACATGAACTGCTTGACGGCGAGCTTTTAAGAAACGTGGTCTTATGGTTTGAAAAGATTGTAGGAGATGCACATAAGAGATTTGTCGAAAAGACTCTATAAAATCTGAAGCAAATAAGATACACACATAATGGAGTTGATGAAAAAGGTTCAGAAACTTTTAAGAGAATGCAATTGGCAGGTGAAAAGCCAACTTCCATGACCTTTGAGAAAATCTTCCCAGCTGCACCGAAATGGAAGATTTGGAACCTTGGTATACACGAAAAAGATAGGTTGAAGAAGCTTTAGAATCTTTCAATACAAATACATCATTATAGGTATGGGGCTGTTGTCCTTCTAGATGGGTATGGCATGGGAGTGCTGAAACAACGTTGGAAACCTTCTATTATGCACTCATGAAGAATGTGGAAACATAGATGAGACACGAGAGCTATTTAACACAATGTCTTGAAGAAATGTGGTCTTATAATAATGCTAGTGTTAAAAAACTAATCATGCTAGAGGTGGAATAGAGCATGAGATGACTCATTCTGATGCATAAGATGAAAGGAGTATTAAGGCTTTGGGCTACATATTCAATACATTATATTCTTCCTTTTGGTGGAGATAAGCAGAGTGGAACAAATAGTATAACCCATAGTGGTACTAAGAAATTTGGCATGGAAGAGTTGGAAATGCTTTTAAAGGCAATACTTAAAACAAAGATACAACTCAGGAAAGGATTCAATGCTTTGATTGTAAATGATCTACACTATCATCTTCAAGGAGAGTTAGAATTCATGAATCCAAACCCTTGGCCTAGTGGATATCGATACAAAATCTGGAAATAAAGACAAAGCACATAAATTGTTTGACAAAACATCTCATGCTATGTAATGGTGATGGGATATTCATGATATATGGTATGACCGTCCCTCAAGGTGTAAAGCTAGTTCAATAATCTATACTAGCTTCATCCTTGCCTGCACAAATGGAAGAGGGATTGTTAGATGTTGTCAGCATTTTAGCATAGTTCTCTAACTTCCTCGAAGATAATAATATAGACTTTATTAGCAGTTTTAATAGGTTTGAAAATCTCTATCGAAGATTGATGAGTTATAGTATCATTAAAACATTGATACTCTTTGGTATGAATATTGAGGAGATGGAAAGGGTTGCAAGGATACTGGGTTATAAAATCTCCTTACTATTGGACTTGAAGGGTTCTATGGGCACATACCACTCGGTAAATTCCTACATATTTGGATATCGCACTTGGTTCAGACTTTATTCACCATCCACAAAGTGAAGAGATTAATCATCTCAAATATATTTCTGAATGAACATCATTCCATATTGATGGAGAAGATCACACTCAGAAAAACAAGTGTTTGGATTTTCTTTCATTAGATGAAAGCAAGGTCAAAGAAAACATCATTGAAGACAAATTTAGCCTTGATGTACCAGAGCTTGAGACTCAATTTTTATGCCACTACACATCTATGAAACTCATTATAAAGGAATTCATATGTACACAAAGAAAGCTATTATGTGCAAACACTTGGAATTTCATATGTTTGTGATAGAAGGGTTGAATTCAGTGACCAAAACTAGCAGAGTGATGAAGGTTTAGTCATTAATTGGGATGAACATATTTGAAGGCCAGGATGTTGTTGATAGATCTCAAGGATTTGGAACAAGACACGATACCTACCTCGATGAACCAATAACTTGGTATTCTTCTCAATAGTTACAAGTGCTAATTACCTTTTTGTAAAAGTGACTTATGTCACTCCTTGTAATGTAGAGTTAGAAAATAAACTTTATTTCCGAAAAAGTGATGTAAAGTATAACCAAAAATAAAGTTTATTATTCTATTGTATTTCAAAAAGGTAGTTATGAGGTAGTTACTTGAAGTGGTTAGGAAGTAGTTATAAGTTGGTTATTAGGTGGTTATGAGGAAAAGTCTATATATACCGGACTTCACATTGTAAAGGGGGAGGGAACTCTTTTGAGAGAACTCTGGAAAAGGGGAAACTCTGGAGAAATTTTTAGAGATATTTTGAAAAGATTTTATGTTTACACTATGTACAAAAAGGATTTTGGAATTGTATAATTTCAAAGATAATGAAAAATGCAGTTTGGTTTGTGTGCTCTAAATGTGTTCTTATGTTATCATTACTAATTTCTCATATGTTGAATTGGTAATCCTTTTATGCACATGTGTAATACATTGATTATCTGTCTGATTGATGTGATGAAACACACCCATCTCTTGGTATCTTGTTTTGGATGTGCTTGTATGACCTATCTCTTCTTATGTTGAGGTTTATTGTACTCCTTTCATCATCATTGCACATTTCAACCTATTTGATAATAACCCCTTTTGTAATCATTATTAGTTGTGGAATCTCAATTGGTTTTTGTATGTCTACTATTGGGTTTTCTGTTAGTCATCTTTTCCTAGTTTTGTGTTTTCTCCTTTATGTACTTTTAGGTTAAAAGTATAAAAAAACCCACAAATACCCCTATCATATGAGGGAGTTGCTCCTCTCAAACTCAGAGGAAAGCTGATAATTCAATAACAGCTTCTCCAACTGTTGGGACAATTTAGTCCCCGCTCTAAGGGCAATGGGTCAATTTCAAAGGTTATTTCGCGGTGACAAATCGTTTACCAACAGATTTTTGGTGACTCCGCTGGGGAAAATTAGCTGAAGCATTGGTGCCTTTTTATTCCTCAAGAATATACAAGTATCTTCCCAAAAATGAAGATTGGCAACTCTATCTGAAAGAAGAATCCTAAAAGATGGTTTGGTATCAAAGGACCTAGAGGCACAACTTGCAGTTACCTGAATCAGAGAGTGATAGTGATGATGAAGATTATCCTATTTCTACATCCTCTTCTCAACAAAATCAAGTTCTTGATGACCCTAAGCAAGTGGAGTTCCTGAAGAGTTTCTATGGTGGCATGCAACTTGAGGTTCATCCTTGTTTGCTTCAAACATTGTAGAAGATTGAAGAAAAAGATGGGAAGGAGACTCATTTTCTTTCTCGTGATCACAATTCCCTATCAGAGGAGATTCATGCACCAGAAGATAAAATAAATTGTGCTGAGATATATCATTCGCATGATGAGGACATCAATGAAGAGGCAAAGGTTTTTCCTAGAAATGAACCTATATTGAATACACCATCTTCTCATCAAATGGTTGAGAGAGGTTCACCGGAATGTACATGTACCGGTGAAGGAGAACTTATTACATCTGCTTGTGATAGGACACATCCACTTAAGGAAGATGAGAAAGAACAAGTGTTGGAGATGGAAAAAGAATGCTATATTGAAGAAATAATCTTTCCAAATAACAATGAATTCTTAATTTCTTGCTCTAGTCTCACAAGTATAGCCAGTGAAGAAAATTTTCATGATGTGGGTAATGAACAAAGCAGCGTAGAAGAAATTTTAGATCAGACTGAAAATAGAAAACATGAAGAAGAGCCATCAAATGCTATCCTAACATACATTCCACATAAGCAAGATGATAATGATGAAGAAGTGTCACAAGAGCTCTCTCATGAATTTTTTATCCCAGATTGGTGTCTTAATGAGCCTGATGATGATTTTCTTTATGGAGATGGTATTATCCTTTCCCCTTTATCATTCTTTAATGAAGAAGACAACTCAGCAACTGAAAATGAAAATGTGAATGTAGATACTTCTATTGAGAATCTTGATCATTTCGGTTCTCGGTCAGGGGATGAGGCAATATCCTATAACCCATCGATTAATCTTCGGGGAGATGAATGTGAATCTATTAGTGAAGAATGATCACTTAATGGTTCAACTATAAATAAGAATTCAAGATAATTGGAGAACAATGTGCATCGAGGTGAAACATCGAGTACGCCGTCTCCAAATATTCAACAAGATCATAATGATATTGGACTCATTGTACACCCCAATCCGTTATCCGCTAATGATAATGTTGAAAAAGCATATATGATGCATGAAAATATTATTTCTTCTCCTTTAACTATAGAGGAAGATTTTCAGGATGGTAAAATGCATAATGCAGATCCGTTAATTTCTCTTCCTCATGTGCCATCCTTCGATAAAGTGCATTCTGAGTTAGTGATGGTAAAGGAAAAGAAATTTTCTTTTGTAGGTGATGATCTCATATTAAAAGAGGTTATTATTCATAAGGTAGATATACAAACTAAATTAAGTGATGGTTCCTCTTATGGTGAAGTTATCTTTCCCATCTCTCTAGGTGTAGACAAAAGTGTTTCTATAGATCAGTTACAAAATATAGAGATTTCTTCATTTCTTGCTTCATGCAAAGGATGCCCAACTCGTGGTTTATTTAACCTTGATTTAGGCTATCAGAAGAATTTTTAGATAGAGGATATTCATGAGCTCGACATGATGCCAGAAGACATGTTTGAAGCTACACAAGGAAACACCAATACGATTTGGAAGGACTCAGATGCTTATGATGAGAAATGTTTGTTTGGTTTGCTATTCAAGGAGTCCTCATTTTTCATGCAGCTTATTTTTCTCATCACTTTGGAATGGTTACTGAGTTCATAGGCACCTCATCCATGCTCATCTCTTTTCCGTACAGGTGCATATTTTTCTCATCCTGTCAATAGGTTCACTTGATCTTTCCTAGGCAGTTTGAGGTAGGAGTCACCTACCATGTACATAGGTTAACTAGGTGTTTTGGTTGTGTCTGTCTTGTTTTAGTTTCTGTTGGCTTTTGTTGTTTGCCTCGTCTCTATGTGTCTTAGTCTCCTTGTTCTCCTTGTACATCATGTTATCGCCTGACTCTATTTGCCCAATGAATAAGGCACTGGTCACTTTTAAAAGTCTGGGTTCTTCCTACGTCCTTCACAATCCTTGTCTCCGAGTAGAGCCAACTGTTTACCCCATCTTTCTACCCAATTTTAAAATCTTTTGCATATCAAACCTCTGTACCAAGTCATCTTTTTGGTTATAGTTTTGCCGATGTCATGCTTCTTATATCAGTCATGTTGATAACTTGTTATTATAATGTCATTCTTTGTCTTATCTCTCTCCAATGAAGCTTTAAATAGAAATATTATGCCAAGTCAAAATTTTAGTAATATTATATTTCGCATCCACTTTCATTTTATACTAAGCTCGCATCAACTTTTGTTTTTTGCAAGCTCCATTATGCATCGGCTTTTATTCTTCACAAACCTTGCGTCAATTTTTGTCTTTCACTAAGTTCGCGTTGACTTATGAGTTTGGCTAAGTTCACACATTTTGGCTTTTTACCGATGGCGTAATTTTACAAGTTCAGAGAGATAATAAGAAAGAAATTCACGTTCACCTTTTGCATGCGGCAGCTGGGAGTTAAAAAGTAATTTTTATTGTTTAAAAAAAATAAATAGCATATTCTTCTCCTTCGAACAAGTGCAAGAAGAAACAAAGGGCATAAATTTTACAACGGCATCAAAAATTTCAAGTTCATTATTTACTTGGGTAAAAGCTTGTTACACCCACGTTCAACTCCCAAAATACAGGAAATATCTTTTAAAGTTTTGTGAGAACAGAGACATTTTGGTGGATGGACTCCTCTAAACTCGTGCCATAATGTCAACTGTTGAAACAATGACTAGTATTTACCATTGTTTTTGATGCATGTAGCAGATGGTAAGTCTTATTTTAGGTAAACAAATCATATGTTAAACTTACGAGGAGTTGCATGCCAAATAAGGTGGCTAACAACATGTGATGGATACGCTGATATAAAGGAATGTCCGGTGTGCAGTTGTTAAGCACTTGACAGTGAGCCTCAAACTGATAAGGTATCGTGGCACATAGTAATGTACATAATTTAGTTGTTGAGAAAGGTTTTTCAGTGAACACTCACCATTCCTCCTAAAATAAAGGTGAAAGAAATGCACAACTGCTCGATCGAATGAATCAAAGAGATGCAACCTCATTGAATGCAATGATGGAAAGATATGTGCAAAATGGATTTGTTAAAAACTATGAAGCAAATGTAACTGGCGGGTGTAATGTCAAACTCTGCGACCTTTGCAACCTTCCTTCCAGCCTATGCAAAATAAAAGACTATGCATATCCATCGAAGCATAATTGAAAATCAATTTTTGTTAGTTATAAGGCACATGAACTGTTCAACAAAATATTTCAAAGAGATGTGCTCTCATAGAATGCATTGAGTGCAGTGTATATGAAATGGTTTATCAACAATATTTTGGCACAATGTGAAAGCCTTCCTCAGAGAAATGTGGCTTCATGGAACACAACAATCATAGGTCGCACCATTTCTGGAGAGCTACGTTGTGTTTGGAGGAGTTTTGGCAATGTTTTATAGTGTTATGCATTGGATTATGGTGCACACCATTTTTAATGAAGTTGGGCATCATTTAAATAACTGTGTTATTCCATATGCTTGTACTTGGCTCCAATTCCTGATCTCATTTTATCTCTTTTACAAGAGTTGTAATTTCATTCAGTAGATACGTAATGGTTGCAAGGTCTATGTATAAACTTTGATGGCTGCACCCTTGAACCTTCTACTAACGAAGGTCCATACGCCTTTCTCTCTCAGTTACACTATATTTTAATGCACAAAGATTTGGAAGTGGCTGCACTTGACTCACACCATTCTATTACAGCTACACTCTTTTTCTATGATTTGCACTTCATATGATGTGGCTAGTAACCCTTACGAGCATCCTCATTGCCTATGGATGAATAGGAGGCACAAAACAGAGTATGGACATATTCCAAAGCCTTACATAAGGTATCTTAATCAGATTGATAGACATGTATGCTAAGCGTGGTCCGAATACAAATACATATACAAAGCACATAAACTATTTGGCAAAATGATTGAAAGAAATATGGTCTCAAGAAACGGCGCAGGATACAATACAAGTTAATTTGTTGAAGGCATTTGAAATTTTCAAGTGAATGTGATCATCCTATGCTTAGAATGGGAGCTATGGAACAAGGGATTTGTTTGATATTATAGTTGGAAACTCTCCGGTGGGCATGCATGCAAAAGATGAGAGCATAGACAATGAACATGAACTGTTTGACGGCGAGCTTTTAAGAAACATGGTCTTATGGTCTGAAAAGATTGTAGGAGATGCACATAAGAGATTTGTCGAAAAGACTCTATAAATTCTGAAGCAAATAAGATACACACACAATGGAGTGGATAAAAAAGGTTCAAAAACTTTTAAGAGAATGTAATTGGCAGGTGAAAATCCAACTTCCACAACCTTTGAGAAAATCTTCCCAGCTGCACCGAAATGGAAGATTTGGAACCTTGGTACATGGGAGTGCTGAAACAACGTTGGAAACCTTCTATTATGCACTCATGAAGAATGTGGAAACATAGATGAGGCACATGAGCTATTTAACACAATGTCTTGAAGAAATGTGGTCTTATAATAATGCTAGTGTTAAAAAGCTAATCATGCTAAAGGTGGAATAGAGCATGAGATGACTCATTCTGATGCATAAGATGAAAGGAGTATTAAGGCTTTGGGCTACATATTCAATACATTATATTCTTCCTTTTGGTGGAGATATGCAGAGTGGAACAAATAGTATAACCCATAGTCGTACTAAGAAATTTGACATGGAAGAGTTGGAAATGCTTTTAAAGGCAATACTTAAAATAAAGATACAACTCAGGAAAGGATTCAATGATGTGATTGTAAATGATCTACACTATCATCTTCAAGGAGAGTTAGAAGGCATGACTCTAAACCCTTGGCCCGATGGATATTGATGCAAAATCTGGAAATAAAGACAAAGCACATAAATTGTTTGACAAAACATCTCATGCTATGTAATGGTGATGGGATATTCATGATACAGGGTATGGCCGTCCCTCAAGGTGTAAAGCTAGTTCAATAATCTATACTAGCTTCATCCTTGCCTGTGCAAATGGAAGAGGGATTGTTAGATGTTGTCAGCATTTTAGCATAGTTCTCTAACTTCCTCGAAGATAGTAATATAGACTTTATCAGCAATTTTAATAGGTTTGAAAATCTCTATCGAAGATTGATGAGTTATAGTATCATTAAAACATTGATACTCTTTGGTATGCATACTGAGGAGATGGCAAGGGTTACAAGGATACTGGGTTATAAAAATCTCCTTACTATTGGACTTGAAGGCTTCTATGGGCACATACCACTCGGTAAATTCCTACATATTTGGATATCTCACTTGGTTCAGACTTTATTCACCATCCACAAAGCAAAGAGATTAATCATCTGAAATATATTTTTGAATGAACATCATTCCATATTGATGGAGAAGATCACACTCTTAGAAAAATAAGTGTTTGGATTTTCCTTCATTAGATGAAAGCAAGGTCAAAGAAAACATCATTGAAGACAAATTTAGCCTTGATGTACCAGAGCTTGAGACTCAATTTTTATACCGCTACACATCTATGAAACTCATTATAAAGGAATTCATATGTACACAAAGAAAGCTATTATGTGCAAACACTTGGAATTTTGTATCTTTGTGATAGAAGGGCTAAATTCGGTGACCAAAACTAGCAGAGTGATGAAGGTTTAGTCATTAATTGGGATGAACATATTTGAAGGCCAGGATGTTGTTGATAGATCTCAAGGATTTGGAACAAGACACGATGCCTACCTCGATGAACCGATAACTTGGTCTTCTTCTCAATAGTTACAAGTTCTAATTACCTTTTCGTAAAAGTGACTTATGTCACTCCTTGTAATGTAGAGTTAGAAAATAAACTTTATTTCCAAAAAAGTGATGTAAAGTATAACCAAAAATAAAGTTTATTATTCTATTGTATTTCAAAAAGATAGTTATGAGGTAGTTACTTGAAGTGGTTAGGAAGTAGTTATAAGTTGGTTATTAGGTGGTTATGAGGAAAAGTCTATATATACCGGACTTCACATTGTAAAGGGGGAGGGAACTCTTTTGAGAGAACTCTGGAAAAGGGGAAACTCTGGAGAAATTTTTAGAGATATTTTGAAAAGATTTTATGTTTACACTATGTACAAAAAGGATTTTGGAATTGTATAATTTCAAAGATAATGAAAAATGCAGTTTAGTTCGTGTGCTCTAAATGTGTTCTTATGTTATCATTATGAATTTCTCATATGTTGAATTGGTAATCCTTTTATGCACGTGTAATACATTGATTATCTGTGTGATTGATGTGATGAAACACACCCATCTCCTGGTATCTTTTTTTGGATGTGCTTGTATGACCTATCTCTTCTTATGTTGAGGTTTATTGTACTCCTTTCATCATCATTGCACATTTCAACCTATTTGATAATAAACCCTTTTGTAATCATTATTAGCTGTGGAATTTCAATTGGTTTTTGTATGTCTAATGTTGGGGTTTTTGTTAGTCTTCTTTTCCTAGTTTTGTGTTTTCTCCTTTATGTATTTTCAGGTTTAAAAGTATACAAAAACCCACAAATACCCCTATCATATGAGTGAGCTGCCCCTCTCAAACGTAGAGGAAAGATGATAATTCAATAACAACTTCTCCAATTGTTGGGACAATTTAGTCATTGCTCTAAGGGCAAGGGTCAATTTCAAAGGTTATTTCATGGTGACAAATCTATTTACTAGCAAAAGTGTAGAGGCTTCAAGCTTGAACAGGGTTCTGAATCTCTTCCCCTTTGCTACCACCAAGTTCCCTCTCACCAATCTGCAGCCATGCTTGTCAAATGTCACATGCATTCCCAAATCATTCAACTTTGAAACTGAAATTAGATTTCTAGCTAATCTAGGAACATGCAAAACACCAGGGAGGGTTTTAATCCTCCCATCACTAAAACACAACAATACTTTTCTTTTCCCGGACAATCAGATATGTAGAGTTGTCACCAAGGTAGATATTACCTCCATCATATTCTTCATATGAGGAGAACCATTCCTTATGCGGGGTCATATGAAATGGTCATCCTTAGTCAATCAACTAGTGATCATTAGAAACAAGATTACATGTAGAAAGTAAAACTTCTTCACCTACATTCGAGGACTTATCCGAAGCACTCTCCCACTATTTCTTGGGACTTCTGCACTCCTTCACATGTCCCCTTTTACCGTAGTTCCAACACTTAACTCTGTTCTTTTTACCAGGTGTCTTAGACCGGCCCTTGGACTTGTCCTTAGCCCCTTTCTGATTTCCCTTAGGTCCTCTTTCCTTAGACCTTCCCCTGACATTAAGAGCATCCCCTGAACTATCCAAACTCTTCTTCCTCAATTCCTGTGACAGTAGCACTGAAACAAGAGCATCCAACTTCGGATCCGCAAGGTTAGTAGTGATAGCAAGGATAACATTCTCCCAAGACTCAGGTAAAGAACAAAGAAGTAAGATACATTTATCTTCCTCACTAACCTCAACATCTACTGAATCAAGCTAACTCACTAACAAATTAAAAGAATTTAAATGCTCTGCAACTGATTCACCTTCTCGTATTTTCATGGAAAATAATTTTCTTTTTAAATAAAGTTTATTTACCATACTCTTGGCTTGATAGATCTCACCCAACCATTTCCACAACTTGTATGCAGTCTCTTCCTTTACGACATTCAATAAGACAGAGTCTGAAAGACACAATTGGATGGTTCCCCGTGCCTTCTTATCAAGTTTATCCCACTCATCTTGAGAGACATCGTTAGGTTTCTTCTCTTTTTGAACAACCAACCATTGGTTTCTTCTTCCAAAAAATCTTCCATTTTTAGCTTCCACAACTCATACCCCATTTCGTTGAACTTCTCAATGTCCAATCGAGAGGTTGATGCAACGGTGGATGCAACCATAATAACAACACAAGATTTGCAAAATAACACAACCAAATCTCCCACTGCAGCTACAGCTTCCACACTACCACCCAGAGTCAAAGTTGTCCAGGCTCTGATACCAAATGTTAGAAATGAAAGCAACACTACTTCAATGGAAATTTGATTCGAATAAATTTCAGCAATCTTTTAAGTGTGCATTAACAATGGATATTGTAATCAAACATAAACCCACAATACAAAAATATACCAGAAGCAGAATGAAGCACATAACACAAGTGTTTAACATGGAGAAAACCCTTACGGGTAAAAAACTCCACCAAGAAAAGAGGCCAAGTTGTATTATCTTCACAAAAGGAGATTACAAATACATTCACTCCTCTGTCCTTCAACCTTCACTCTAGTAGAACTTGGGTACCTGTAAACTGTTATATTCATCTCATCTACTATGCTATGGTTTATATAGAATTTACACAACCTCAAGACATTAAATGACTTCTTACAAGCCCATAACACTTGTCAAGAGTCAACAACACAACCTTGGGCGTCCATGGCCAAGAATAGGCTCTTACAGGGTCATAAATGTTGTCATACATGCATCCTACACTTTGGAAAAAGTGCCCATGCAAGTTTGAATGCCTTGGGGCTAAAAATAGCCACTTACAGCATCTTATGATGTGTCATATGCTATTATTAGTGTCATAGATTCTTATGACAA
The DNA here is from genome assembly GCA_027924645.1 of Cunninghamia lanceolata. NCBI lineage: Eukaryota > Viridiplantae > Streptophyta > Pinopsida > Cupressales > Cupressaceae > Cunninghamia > Cunninghamia lanceolata. The sequence continues at coordinate 1,824 of BSBN01001020.1, read as the reverse complement.
CTTACAGTTGTCATAGAATCTCTTACACCTTCTTACAACATCTGTGACGTGCGTCATAACACTAAAAATAGATTATTCCTCCACATGTTCACCCCACTTTGACCAATTACCATTTACCATAGTAAATGACATCCTGTAACTACCGCTGGTAACTCTGGGACTTACTGTGCAGTAACTCCGTAATTACTATGGATAGTAAATAATTTTTACTTCTGTCGGTGAAACTTGTACATGCCTTATGGGTAATTACAAATAATAAATGGAATAATACAATAATGGGATTTACAAGGTTAATGGCACCTTATCCTAACACTACTTATCCAATAATTTCACCTCAACCCCAAATCCATTTACAATACTATCAAGTTCCTTCACAACAAGAACCTACAAGTCCTAGTTATCCTTTGCACCAAGATCAAGTGTCCTTAAGTCCCTCATGCTGCCTTTGACAAGGGGAACAACACTCTATCTTATGCATCCTATGAGTACCCTCCATCATCATCCAATCATATGCCAATCCAAGAGCTTCCAGTCTTATACTAACACCACCATATAATCCCAATCCTCATCCATCGCCTCCTCTTATCCATAGACATAATCCTGATCCTAATCCATTGGTCTACCAGCCATCTAATCCATCAACCCCTTCAATCATTCCATCAAAATTTCCCTCCAAACCTCCTAATCCTATCCCATCAACATCACCATCTTTAAAAAAGACCAAATAATCCCTCCCAAACTACTTTAGATATAAAATCTAGAGTTTAAGACATTATGAAAAACCTTGATAAAAAAAGCACTCATGGACCGTATTTTTTGCAAAAATCCCAACACCTATCTTCAAATGATACTTCACCCAAGATATCAAATACCTGCACATGTTGATATAACCCCCTTTCTCCCTCAAGATCATCCTCTCCTAATTGCTAAAACATTAAGACAATCTTCCCAACCACATGTTGAATAAACCACAAATCCCAATCCATCTAATCCCATTATCCCTCTATCCAATCCTAATCCCAATCCATCCAATCCCATTATCCATCCATCTGGTCCAAATACCAATCCATCTAATCCCATTATCCCTCCATCTAGTCCAAATCCCCCATCCATCCTATTGGACATATTAGTGTTAGAGACACTGCTAGCTTACCAAGGTGCATGACAGTCAAGAAGTGTTAAAGTGTTTTCTTTGATGGTGACAATGTTTAGAACAGTAAGGGTAAATGTCAGACTGTCTTCCAAGTGCACATAGATACAATTTTTTGGTCCGTATTTCTCATAGTTTGAAGATTTTGGTTTGTGGTTTTGGAATGTTATTAAGGATTGTTAGAAGCATCTAATTCTAGGATTTCATCTTTCTATGTGTTTTCGGAAGGTTGGTTACTTGTTGAAGAAGTTCGGCTTAACAAAGTGTAGTCTCAGGTAGTGCAGAGTGCCTGATGTTTTGGTCCCCACATCTCCGCTCTGACATAGTTTCTTTTGCAATTCTAAGGGGTTGTTGACATATGTTTGGACTTTCCAAATCCAAAGTTTCAGAGCTTGAAGACCTCTGGAGAGTGAGATAAATTTATCTAAGTATCACTACATGAACATACAATGTTTGACTGTGATAGAGACTTAGTTCAAGTACTCCACATTTCACCGCATGGAAACATTTTGCTTTGTGGTTTTGAGGATATGATTGTAGATGTTTGAAGGTGGTCAGTTACAAGTTTGAGTTGATTTAAAGTTCATGTTGTTGAATTATGCTCTGACAGTTAGTGTGCATCTACGTTACTCAGCTCATGCAAGCCGACCTGAAGAAGTTTACTTGTGTGGTGC